>CM073520.1:0-9045000 GCA_037074615.1 Leucaena leucocephala
ATGCTCTTCAATACATATTCAGTCCCAACTTTGGCCATCTCTGCCTCCATTTTGCCCGGCTCCTGTCAAATATTGGATATGAATATTCTATTCCGAAATAGATCGATCTGGTAAAAATATCGAAAGAAACAATAAGAACCTGGAATCGGCACATGTAGTAGTCGTCACCATACAAGGCACGCAAGCCATCGAGGGTCTTCACTTGAGGGTGTCTGGAGAAGATGGGGACGCTGAGGCAGACGTAAGCCGTGACTCGCTCTGGACGAAACATGCAGAGATACCAACCGATGATAGCTCCCCAATCGTGTCCCACAAGAAAGACCTTATCCACGGCCATGAAGTCGAGAAGGGCTATAACGTCACCCACCACGTGAAAGATGGTGTAGCTGGAGACTGAAGCAGGGGCGTCGGTGTCGCCGTAGCCACGGAGGTCAGGGGCGACGGCGCGATAGCCTCGGGAGCTGAGGGACACGATCTGGCGGCGCCACGAGTACCAGAGCTCGGGGAAGCCATGGAGGAGCAACACCACGGGGCCCTCTCCTTTCTCGGCCACGTGCATGTTGATGCCATTCACTTGCACTGTTCTGTGCTGTATTGCCTCCATCTCCCTCAACTCGTGATTATTTGATACTTGACCCTCTCCGTTTCATGATGCCTTATTTATATGGAATGAAGCAAGGTGACAAACAAGGACGGAGGGTTGGAAATATCACCCCAAAAAATAAGTATCGTAAGGAATTAAACGAGACGTTATAAATCATAATGAATTACTTTAAAAAAATCGTGAAAGTAACAAATGAAGGTGAGATTACCAAGCGGTTTGGAAAATTCTTATTAGTCAATCCATGGTTGTATACTAGGAACAGTTTTAATGTGAATATTTCACCCTTTCCGGCGTTTGTCCTGTTGTTGAAAGAAACAAAGTGAGGCTGAAAACGAAAAGAGGGTACGAATACGGAATATCCTTAAGCACAACAACGTCAGTGGTAAACGAAAGCCGTTCTAACCAGAAATAAAAAGATACATTTGAGTATGGGGAATTATTTTGTAATTAAGTGTGTGTTTGGGTAAAATTTGAAAAAAATTAAAAATTGGACAGTTTATGGAAAAGGGCTTTTACAGAAGAGTTTATAAAAAAAAAAAGTTGTTATGAATAAATAAATGTTTGGATAGTTACTTTTATAATAACTTTTTATATTGGTAAATTATTAAAAAATATATGATTTAATTAAAAGTAGGAGAGAGGGTAGAGAAAAGAGAAGAGAGAAGAGAGATGAGAGAAGGTAGAGAGGAGAGAGGTAGAGAAAATAGAGAAGAGAGGGTAGAGAAGAGAGATGAGAGAGGAAAGAACGTATAAGAAAAAGTATGAGTAATATAGTAATTAGATAGTTTATAAACTCTTTTATTGTTCTAAAAGCTAGTTTCAGTAGCTTATTCAAAATCATAGTTTTAAATTATGGTTTAGCCCAGAAGCACTTATAGACAAATATGACTGTTTATTTTAAAACTTCCTCAAACTGAAGTTTAGACAAAAAACTCTTATAAAACATAAATTTAAAAGTTTCCTAAACATGCCCTAAACTTATAGGCCTCCTTACCAACTGAATTAATAGTTCCATTAAAGCTAATTAATAACCACGTGGGGGTTACTTCCGCTGTAGGCACCTATTATACACATGTAGACGTAAATACCTATATTTTTTATTATTTGGGGATACCCCAAAGAAGGTAGTGTACCATTTGATATTAAATTTAAAGAATCTGATTTCTACGTCACAGTGAATGGTTTATGAGGCACTTTTTTAAACCTCTATCCCCATGTATTCTTATCTTTTGCTAAATGACGTTGAAGGCTTGGGTATATGGTTGTGATGACGAAGGGTTTCAAATCTCAAATCCAAAAATGTTTTCTTTCAAGCCTTGGGTAAAGGGCTTGGTTGACGCGGATTAGATAAGAATGAAGTACGCCTCAGAACAAAGAAGCAAAAAGTGATAGACATATATACTGCATTATTAGAATGCAAGGCTCCATGATGAGGGGAAACAAAGCAAAACCATGAGTGGAGAGATGCGGAAAGAGCAACATCTTATTAGAATAAAAACATTTGAAATGCAAAACACAGGCAATCAAACAAACTATTGGATCAAGCACGGAGAGATGGGATGCATCATCAGAACTTGGAAATGAAGTCGAAAATGAGATTGCCGGTGTCTTCTGCTGCTTCTTGATTGTTGAAGTGAGACACTCCCTTTTGCACAAATACCTCCTCCAAACCGGGCACATCCTTCTTGAATCCACCACCATGAATATAATCTTTCATCCCAGCCGAAGTATACACCAGGTCTACATCGCCCGTTATGAATCTCACCGGAATTTTATCGCTGATTCCTACTCCAGTCCACGGTGAGGTCAGCTCCCAGTCTCTGCAATTTCACCCAAACGAGCCATCAATAATTTTGACATACCCGTGAAACAACGCATTCGTTAATGTTAAAAGCAACATACAAGTTGAGATTTCTGTAGTAGTTCAAGCCGCCAGAGAAGCCAGTTTTTTGGAATTTGGCAATATAATAAGCAAGATCTTCTTGGGTGAGCCAGGAGGGCAATTCCTCCGGAGTGTTGGGATTGAAGCCAGTCCCATACTCTCCCTTTGGCAAGATTGGGGGACCCGTTTGTCGAGTGGTGAGGATGTTCTTCATCACATATGAAGTCCCAGCTCGATCCAGCTCTTCTTCCATCTTCCCCGGTTCCTGTCAACATTACAGAATCAAAACAACGAAAAAGCAACAGCGAACAATTAATTACCCAAGTAGAAAAAGTGGAAGGAAATTTAAACCTGGAATCTACAGATGTAGTAGTCATCCCCGAATAAGGCCTGAAACATATCCACGGTTCTGACTTTGGGGTTTCTGCCCAGAAAAGGTCGGAAGGGGACGCTGAGGCATACATAGGCTTTAACTCTCTCGGGGCGAAAGAGGCAGAGGTACCAACCGATGATGGCTCCCCAGTCATGAGCGACGAGGAAGACTTGATCCACACCCAGAGAGTCAATGAGGGCCACGATGTCACCCACGAGGTGGAAGCAGGTGTAGCTGGTGACCGACGACGGGGCATCGGTGTCGCCGTAGCCGCGGAGATCGGGAGCCACCGCACGGAAGCCTCGGGAGCTGAGAGACAGGATCTGGTGGCGCCAGGAGTACCAGAGCTCAGGGAAGCCGTGGAGGAAGAGCACCACGGGGCCTTCTCCTTTCTCGGCCACGTACATATTGATGCCGTTCAACTCCACCGTTCTGTGCACAATTCCCTCCATCTTGATCTTGATTATCTGATTTTACTTCGGCCCCGATTAGAGTTTTATACTAACAACATCCACGCATCATTGCAAAGATGACCGGGAAATTGTTTTCAATTTGGCTGCTCTAACTTTAGACTTATATATATATATATATATATATATATATATATATATATATATATATGAAGGGGATTCTTTTGGCTAGCGTTCGATTGAACGACGTGACCAAGAAAAAAGAGAGCCTACTTTATGACAAAACTGTTCGTTTCTTTCTATTGTTTTTTTTCTTTTTTTTTGTTTTTTTTATTATAAAGAGAAGGCTAAAGCCCAGATAAAATGATTTATACCAATAGAAAATTTAATCCTAAACACTCGAAAACTAGTAAGCTATTCAAATGTAACGGGTATGAGTTAATTATAGAGAATTTATATAAGCCTTAATTTTGCATCAACAAGGCTATTTTGTACCCTTATAATGTATTACAATTTCACCTCCTAAGGGTTGCTCAAAAGCTGCTTAATCTGTACGAGTAACAAACTACCAAAGTGGTTACAGTCCTGATGCAGCATTTCGATAAAAGACTTAGAATCTAATTCAAGAATTAATTTAATGCAGCCATAATTCCATGCCAAAATGAGGCCTTTATATATAGCCCACTGTTCCGCCTTAAAAGTACTATAGTTTTCAAGAAAATGAGTAAAATCTATTCTCCGATTACCAGCATTGTCCCTTACTAATCCTCCACAACCAACAATGTTTCTAGAAAAAGACATAGCTCCATCAATATAAATTTTAAACCAGCCCAATGGTGACGGTCTCCATTTGCTATTTGCATGAAGCTCAAAATCTTTGTTATCACTGTCACTAACTTGGGTATAGTTATTCCTTGTGCGCAAGATAATGATTTCAGGTTGCAAAGGTCTTCCTTCACCTGAATTGAAAACATCATCATTTCTCCATAGCCAAAGTTTCCAAATAATAACACCCCAAATAATATTCCAATTCCTACTTACATTGCCCAAATTTTATTTTTAAGTTTAATGCAAACCAATCACGAAGGACAAACTTGGGTGATAAAAGCTTGGTCCAAAGTTGTCTAGCATAAATACAATCTCTCAGAATATGTAAAATATCCTCTTTAGCAGCATTACAATAAGGACAAACTGACAAGGTTGAGGACTATTTACTCCTCCAAATATTGGTGGGCAACCTATTATTATAAGTCATCCACGTAAAAACTCTAATTCGCTCTACTCCCTTCCATTTCCAAATCTCTTTATATATTACGCTATAATAATTTTCAACTTTCATTTTCAATTAGAAATATGCACTTTTAATGGAGAATAACCTATTATTGGTGGCATATCAAGATATGATATCTGAACCAGCAGAAGGCAATAGAGGTAAGACAGAGATTAACCTCTGAAAAATATTACTAGGAATTATACTTGCCAATCTGTGAAAATCCCATGAACCACAATTCACCCAGTTAGCTATAGTGCTTTCTTCTTCCTCTTCTGTTAATGCTATGATACATACTTCTTTGATCTTTTTATTTGAAATCAACCAGTAGTCAGTAAAGAATTTAACTAAGGTTCCATCCCTTACAGTCCATCTCATTCCTTCATTGATAACTTTTTGTTATTGTGATACAAATTTCTATAATACAGAATCACCTGTACAAGTATCCAGTAAATTATCTTTATTTCTTAATATATACTTATGCAATAAAATATCAGCCCACAATCCCTTAGCACCATACACTAAACTCCATGCAATCTTAGCACAGGATATTATAAATTAATTTATATTTTTAAATTAATTTATAATATTATAATTTTTCTATAATTTTGCTCTAACCTGGCCTTTTCTATAATTTTGAGCCAATTACATTCAATTTTAATATTATAAATTAATTTATATTTTTAAAAATTAATTTTGAATTATCCAATTCAATTCAATAATCCACGATTCCTCTAATAAGCGGAAATAAGCAGCTTTTAGATAAAACGGACACTATGGGCTAAAAGCCTAAAACAATAGTTTCCGAAACAATTATATATTTTTTTCTGGAATAAACTTATTTATCATACTTTCACATTGATATTTTTTATTTATTGAAGGGTGAAATTGTTAAAAAAATAGATACTTAAAAATCTAAAGTGATAATTATTAAGAAACAAAATAAATTTCCAAAGCATCAATCGTTTGGAAATGAAGGGAGTGTCACCTCCGACGCCCTTGTCCCAAGTAACCCTTAACACTATGTTTGGTTAGAAGAAGCGCGGAAAGTTATTTTTACTCTTATTTATACTTCAGACTATTTCAGTTATATCAAAAAAATTAACAATTAAAATAATAAAAATAGAAATAAATTTTTTTAGATTATTTTATCCTAGTTATAAAATTTTTAGATAACTTTAACCCTTCTTAAATTATAAAAAAATATTTTAGACTATTTTATTTTAAATTATAAAAAATATATATATTAATTTTATATTTACTTTTATTTTACTAAATAAATTTTTAAAATTTATTTAAAATAAAAATATATATTGACCGCACATATTTCTTTGGTATAAAAACTAACCTCCAGTGAAATAAGGGACAAATATGGAATCTTTTATTTTGCAGGTGCAGCAGTAGCACCGACAAGGACATTTTGGGAGATGGTGCTGGGTGGGTAACGGGCGGGCTAGGTTAACCCGATAATTAACCCGTGTTTCGTCTATTTATATTTTAATAGATACAGACTAGCTCATGCCCGTGCCTCAACCCGTATTAAACGAGTTAGGCTGAACCCGTTTGGGCTGAACGGGCATAGACAGCCAGCTTTAAAAAAAAATTTAAACCTATTTAAAATTTTAATAATAATCAATGCTCACAAATAACATAGTGTACAGTGATAATAAACAATAGTATACACATGATATAATTATTCATCCTAAAATCACAACCCTACAAAATATCCATTCAAATATTCTAAGTTTAACATTATTATTTTAAAAACTTAACCAACCCATAAAATTTCAACCCAACAAAACTCCATCCTCTATAAAAATAGTAGATAAATATTATAATCTTTATAATTTAAAACTTCACAATTTCAACAAAAATAGTAAATATTATAATTTATTTAAAAAATTATTAAATAAATATTTAAATAAAAAATTATTAAAAATATATATACACACATAAGCGGGTGGGCACGGGCAGTCCGATGGTGTGCCTGTAGCCCGCCCGTTACGGGCTTAATTTAGGCGGGTCTAAATCAGATAAATTTAAGCCAGACTCTAGCGAGTGCACCGGACGGTGGATATTTTGCTCAGTCTTGAGAACACCAAAACTGTTGAGGCCCCCACAAATAATTCGGATGAAATTATTGTTTGGACAACATGTTAATTTTCCTTTTGGAGAATAATGCCCGACATGATAAGTTGATCACCCCGCGCAAAAGAAGAAAAAAAATTCTCAGAGTATGGGAACGGGACCGAATGGATATTTGCAGATCGAGCAACTCTAATATTTTATTCACACCTAATATGAACAAAAAATTGTGGTTTGATCACTGTGCTGGCTTTCGGTTTCATTAATCCTCTACAACCTTTTTCTTATACCACTAAAATAATTCATATTATTCCCAGCACATAAAGCATACCTTCCTTATTTTATTCATGACTAAAAGCAGTATCCTCAAGCTCTCTCTCCCGACCCAGCTATCTACCAAGGGTTTTGTTGGTTACATATCTAATAGTTGTTTAGAAAATAACTATAACTTGCTTATAACATAAACATGGGCTATTGGATGGTGATTGCGAATTAGGGCCCAGGACTGTTAGATTGAAACCACCTGAAAAACTCATGAAATTTAAAATTTGTTTAAAAACTTAATTATAAAAAGAACAAGGAATAATAAATAAAGGGAAAAACTCGAGTAAATCATTTTTAAGAAAAAACAGCAACGAAAATTTTGTTGGCCCATGATTCCTTGATCCGAAGCCTTCATCCCTATTTCTCACAATGTTAAGGCCATCATGTTTCATGGTTTCCACATTCAAGAGCTTTTCTTATTTTTTTAGAAAAAAAGATGTATGGTTAATAGTTAAAATGAAGTAAATATACCTGGCAAATTCATCTGGACAATCTAGGCCCCTGGAGAGTTGAAGGACGGAGGATAGAAGAATTAAGGTGTTAATCCAGGGATATGATTGGACATCGTTGTTAATTAAAAGACGATGGAACAGTATTCTCAAAAGTGGAAGTTGTAAATGCGGCAAGACTTGGTAGCTGATGACGATTGAGAATCCTTAGTCGAGGCACACAACCACATCGTATAGCCTGGGGTTGCTCCTACCTTCATTAGGGATCTGCTTAGGTACAGATCTCCACTCTATTAACAATTTCGCCGCACTTCTCTTTAGTTAAGCTTCCTGTCTAAATAAGGGCATAAATCATGTCCTTTTTTGTTATCTTATTCATGAATAAAGAGTATATTATCTAATATATATATATATATATATATATATATCATTAAAATTTTCCCTCATCTCCTCTCCAACCAGAACGGGTAGAGCGAGGATTTTACCAAGTTCCACCGGCCCACCGCAGAAAGGCCAAATCTAAGAAAACCAGAAGTTTATGCAATCTTTGTTCTATTTCGGAGAAGTAAAGAGAAAAAGGGACTCCATTCGGCGGGTGAAATATTTATCGGAAAAATAAAAAAGAAATGTTTCATGGGAAAAAAATCAGAGTCATAATCTGAGTGTAAGCCAATAACATTGGAGCACATCTCCATAGATGAAGAAGAAGGCTCAAGCAGAATGGATCTTCACTTACTTTACGCACAGATAAAATCCTGGGAATCATTCGTCTTAAACAAGCTTCCCAAGAAGAACTGTGTGCGATCGTCAATTTAGAAAGCAAACAGAGTATCGAGATCACGACCTCACAATTCTTTACCAGTGGGAGGGGCGGAGGAAAAGAAAAGAGTATGTCATCGTCTCCCACCTCCAGGAGCCGAGTTGATACGGGTAAACCTAATTACAAATCCCCTTTATATAGACACCCTCATCTTCTAAACGACAATACCGCCCCCGATGGGTTTTATGGGCATTGGGCTTGGCCATTACCTCTTTTTGTTTTGGTACAAATTGGCCATTACCTGTGATATATTAAATAGGATTTTTATATAAAAAAAATAAACCCATCAAAAAAATAAGAAATATAATTATTTAGAATATTTTCAATCTATAAAAAATATTTTTTTATTGTGATTTTAATCGCGATATTTAAAGAGACATCTTAATTTTTTGATATTTAGATTAATGTCTAAAGATAATTAATAGCTTACCTTATTCTATATTAGTATTATTTAGATAGAAAAAAAAGAGAGGGATGAACCGTATCACTTTCCAAAAATTGTTGGATAAAAAAATATATATATAATAATAAAAAAACAGATTTTATCTTAGAGATTGCAAAAATGACCGGAGAGCGGGAGACGCACGGTCTCACGCCCGCGGCAGTTTTGGAAACATGTCTGCCGCATGCCTGCATCTTCATATGCTTGTTAACAAAGAAGACTTTGTGAATCATTTCTCTCAACTTGAATATTGAGTTTTTTGCACAAAATTTGCTCAATATATTATCTAATTAAATTTTTTTATCAATATTATTCATTTCTTATATGACATGATAAATTTCCCGTTGAAAATTAAAGAACACTAGTATGTAATTTAATGCCTAAAACAAGCCTTTTCGATAGGCAGCCATTTGTACGCAAAGGAAGCAATTTTTTTTATACAACAAAGGAAGCAATTTTCAGTTATTCTCCCATTCACAATAACAATAAACAAAACCCAAGATCAATTATCTATGGCATATTGTCCAGCTTATTCATAAGAGAAGCTAACGAGCCCCATTGGTATTTCTTATCAATTAAATAAATTATGAACTTCTTAGAATGAAAGGTCAGCCATCATTGTTCAACTAGCCAACCCGTCGGTTAGGAGGGTAGACACTTTATTAAAGCGGTATTTCATCTGACATGATGGATAGATCTTAACTTTCATGTCTAAAAAGATTATCTATGCATATGTATTTTAAAAGGGTACTTTGATAAAAAAAAAAAACCATTCCGAGAAACTTCCCGTCTATTTGGAACCAAGTCCAAAATATAAAAATGATATTAAAAAATAAAAATTGAGTGTGATACCCGTCTAGAATTTCAGAAATGGGTGTAAATGCTCTCTAATGGCGTGTTCCGCTCTATCTAGATGAAGGGAGAAATTTTAGTAAGGAAGAGGAAGAGAAAGAGAGGATTTTAATACTATCTTATTTAGATTGACTAAAAAGATAGAGAAAAAAAAGATTTTAATATTTCATTGTTTAACTCAAAAAAAAGAGATAAAAAAAAATATTTTTATATAGACACTTTTAAAATATAAAGAGTATTTTAGAGATATTAAAAATAATATAATTTTCACTCTAAATCCCCCCAAAATTGGGGGAGGGGAAGCCAAGCTTTAAAACACACAAATAAAACTTCACAAGTGTAGGAATTTAAATAATTCATATACGTATCCTATCACGGTGTTTGTATTTGAATTTAGAGTGTATTTAGTACGAAGGATTTGGATGGGAGGGGAGCAAGAATTTTGCCCCTTTTACCTTGCTTGGCACCTTTCTAGAAGGGGATGGAAAAGAAATCTCAGTCTATTCACCGTGAAGGTCGTTCTGAAGACAGATCGAGAGGAACATCCCGGTAGAACTCGTCGACAATTTGATTAACCATACATGCTTTAACAAATTGAAAATTTGTCTTTCAATCAAAACCATAACTTAATACAACAGAGGGGCCGAGCTTGCCATTTTCCATGTTTCCTTAGGTCCAGTCCAAGCCAAGCCATCGAAGTTCAAAAAGAAACGAAAAATTACAATGTCATAACAAGGTAATTTGTTTGGTTTTATAATCGAAAACTATAAGAATTTACTCCCCCGAGTAAACTTGGTTCCCCACTGGCTTTATCCAATCCCCAAACCAAATCCTCAGCTCTCAATGCTAATCAAAACTAGCATTTAAGAAATTGAGCAGTTCATTTCTCTTGCTTTCCGCCAACTTGTCTTCCTTAGTTTTTTCATGTTTCAGAAGAATCTGGAAAGAAAAAAACGATTCCAGACAAATGAAAAAACTAAACAAGGCCATTGAAGAAAATTGTAACAAGCTAACAGCTTTTAACCTTCTTGCCAGATACAGCACTTCGCCGGACCCCATCATCTTTATCAGGCCCCAAAAACTATATAACATAAGAACAGTTAGTCAAGCTATCAATGACAAACTAGCAAGAGTATTGAACTCCAGAATCAGATTGCAATTAGAACCTTGGAAAGCTGCACAGGACTGCTGCATCTCTCATCTTGCTGCTTCTATATAAGGCTCCCATGCCATGACAGACCCGACCAAGAAACAATATCCAATCAAGTCAATTAAGCGCCCAACATGTCACAAAGCACAGCTCCAATTTCAAAAGAGCCAATCCAGGAAAAAGGCAGAAAGTATCATTAGCATCTCAGGCAGAAATATACTCACAATGCACACATTTAATTTTTCGTTTTGGCCATCAATGTAAGCATTTAACGAATTAACGTTATTATGACAGATCTTGTGGCATAATGAATGCTCTATTTTCTGCCATTTCTAATTTAGAGGTGATAAGGAAGGACAGTTTGTGATAAGTAAATTCAGAAGCTAGATTAAAATAAGCATCAATTATTAACTTAAATAATCCCAGTTAATTTGTGTTAAGGATCCCTATATCAATCCTCAAGCAACGGCAATCATGCAGGTTGAATTCAGCGGAGTTGGTGAAAACACTAGATGTAAAACAAGTGAAGTCTCCAACATAGGAAGCATCTTGTCAATTTGACTGAAATAAAAGGCACGGATAAGGATGAAAATAAAACAATGTGTAAAAAGCCACCTACCTCTTTCACTTTATGCTTCTTCCGTTTATTCCTATGACTTTTACTATGATCTTTTTCCTTATTCTACAAGGGAAAAAACAATGAGATTAAAGAATAACAAAACTTTAGACAGGGAAAAATTGAAAAAATAAAAACAAGTTAACAAAACATCACCTTCTTTGGTCTGTCTTTCCTTCTGTGCCTTTTGGAATGATGAGACGAATCATACTCGCTGTCAGACGAACGTTCACTTCTATAGAAAATTAAAAAAAAAAAGAGGCGAAAGGAGGCACAACCAGATTAATGAAGTTTCTCTTTTAATATGAAAAATATAAATTATAGTCCAAAAATTTCTGAATATCAATGACGTAAACCTGCATACAATCATGCCGTGATACATTCACCTATGCAAAATTGTTTTATATGATGCAGAATCAATAGGACATTAGGGAGAGATAGCAGTTTAAGGACATATCAAACGCTCATTCTTGCTCTAACATTCAATAGAAAGGGAAGCAGTGACCAGATGATCAGAGACAGTGAAAACGCCCAAAAAATAATAGACTAACCTCAAAATGCCCCCCAGCCACCACCCTATCATTTCCAATAACTTAGTCCCATTCCATAAATTCTCAGAGGTCGGCATTGAAACCGAAACTAATTTGAGAAGCTAAGTTAGAACATTATAAGTAAAATCAAAATCAGAACCAGCGACTCCAAATATTGGTACTCGAACAAATTAATCCTCCAACTAGCGTGCTTCGTGAAGAATGCTGAAATTCGTTTATCAGTGATAATGTATTTCACTACTCAAAACAGAGATCAGTTCCACTCAGTAGTTATTTCCAAAGATATAATTCCAATCCATTTTTTCGCCAAGTTCCAAACAATTTTTATTACCGCCAACGTTGTGAAACCTTTAAGTAAATCGAATGTTTCACAATGTCCCCGCACCTGGCCACACTAATACAACGGAACTTGAAATAGCAACCATAATATCAGCCACACCCCTTATTTACCAATAAGCTCTATCGCTAGAACAGGGAAATCAATCAGCTATAGACTTCAGGCTAAACTTTTACAGAGATCAACTGGGAAGGGCGAGAAAAGCGAGGTAGACACAGTTAAAACCCTAACCTGGAGTAATCGGACATGGAAGTTGAAGAATAAGAATCAGAAGAGCGGTGGTGCCTGCGACGTCGCTTGGAGTGGGATTTACTCTTCTTTCGGACCTTTAGGGCTTCCTTGTCTCGGTCCCGGCGACTGCGTTGACGACGTCTACGACGGTGAGAAGAGGAATCGCTGGAGTCGGAAGAAGACATGGAAGACGACGAGGCGGCCATAATGAAGGGAATGAGAGGAGAGGTTTGGCAAGATTGGGGGACTCGCCCAGGCGGGGTTGCTCACCGAGGGGCAGAACAGTTTAGGTCAAAAATATTAACAAGTCGGTTCATTCTTCATTTTTCATTTCTTTCTCTTTTCTCTTTCTTTCTTTTTTATAGGAAGGGAACGAACAAGGGGAAAATAGCAATCGCAGCCATTGGTAGATGATTAATTATAATTGTGGACCCTCAGTTATTAATATTCCAAGAAAGGACCGTGGTTTTTGTCTGTAATTAAAAAATAATAATTTGACTAAAATGACCCTATGATTAAATGGATAAAGTAGCAGCAAAAATAATCCTTAATCCCTAATATATTCTCCACAGTATAGCTAAATCTAAGGCTGGTAATTTGAGTTGGGCCCGCGGGCCTAACCTGCCAACCCGCCAAAAACTGGCGGGTTGGGTTGCAAAAATTGCAACCCACTTTGATGCGGGTCTTTTTGACCCGCACCCGCCAAGCCCGCACCCGCGGCGGGCTAACCCGCCGGGTTGGCGGGTTAGCCCGCTTTTTTTTTTTTTTTACTTTTTTTTTTATTTTTATTATTATTTATATTACACATTTATACTTTACTAATTTGAGAGCCTTAGTTAAACAAGAGACATTATACTTAATTTATATTAACTTTATCTCATTGAGTCATTTCTTTCTTTATATATATTTATTTTATTTTATTATAATTTTCTTTGTGATAGATTTATCTATAGATAGTGACAAAATTGACTAAATAAATATTTTGACGACTTAAGACATGATTCGAATCTAATTAATATTGACATATGTAATTTTTTAAAAAAAAATTGAAAAAAAAATAAAAAATTATATATAAAAAATAAAAATAAAAAATAAAAAAACTGGCGGGTTGGCGGGCTAGCCCGCCAACCCGCTATGGCGGTCTCGGGTTGGGGGTTCCCCAACCCGCCTTCCCCCCAACCCGCGGCGGGCCAACCCGTTTTCGGCAGGTTGGCCCGCATTACCACCCCTAGCTAAATCCATGAAAACTCTTTGTTCCCTCTGATGTTGTGGTTATGGGTATTGGGATTAGTAATCTATTGATAGGAATTACTGAAATTGTGACTTTATGTTGAACTTCGTGTCTCTATGCTCATGTGGTTCCTTCTTTAACGTCTTAACGTTCTCCATGTCTTGCTTTCGTCGAATTGTTTGCTTCTCCATAAATCTAAAGTTGTCCCTTGAGAAAAAGGGTACTCCAAAGAATGAAAATGTTGGAAGAAAAAGTAGTGAAGTGGTTTTGTTGACATTTAGAAAAACTGCAGATGTAAGTAACATGTACCAAATTGTTGTCATTATTCGACTATGATACGTGTGAAGCCATGTACTTCCAACAAGGTTGTCTCGTTTTTCCAAGTTACTACGTTCCGTCACTCGTATCATTTACTGTTGAAGCAGAAGAAGGGGATGAAATTATGAAGGCTTTTTAAAAAAAAAAAAAATTATGATCTCTACCATGTCCACATGAAAACATTATGTAATTTTTTTAAACTAAGGCGGCAAATAATTTTGAAGTGGCTGACTCAACTGGAAACAAACTAAATTTACTTCCCATGTAGACGATGGAAACTAAAATTAATTTTAAATTTATAAAATGTTCAAAAATTTTAGGGATAATTTTTTGAATATATACATATAATGATTAAATTAAAAATAACTACCCAAATAAAAAATTATAATTTTTTTGGTGATAAAACCTTTATAATTTTTCCCAAACATAAAGAAGCGATAATTAATGGCAAATGGTGAGAGGAAGCAAAAGGGAAGAAAATCATAGGCCGAGTATATTCTCCACAACGAAAAGGGAAATCACCAACAAAGGGGATTTCAATCAGAATAATGTGAGTGTGGATGTACAAGTCCCGCGTTATAATTACAAGAACAACCAATCACCAACCTGCTGTCACCTCCCAAAGAATATGTGGGACAATGACAATAAAAATAATGATTTTAACATCACAACAATAATTGAGTTCATCAGTGTTTTTCGGAGCTCCAAGAGGAAGCGGCGTAAGGAATGCGAGTAATCTTAATCCACTTGTCCCCCTTGAAGAAGTTGAGAGGTGTGTAGGTGTTTGCTTGTTGGGGTGTGATGTTCTTGATGCCGCCCCATTTCACACGCTTCGATTTATCAGAACCTGGGCCGCCATTGTTGTACTCTGCATAATAGCACGTGTCCAGCCCCAGTGTGCCTTCCCACGGCAAAAACCCTTCAGCCTGGATCAAGTCATCCATGAACGTCTCCATGAATATGGTTCTTGAGTATATCTTCCATGGACGCGCCAAGTAAACTTTGTTCTTGAACCTATCTGGGTAAAAGCTAGGATCGGCTACGATCGACCCTCCTTGGATCACTATTCCCGTTGGCTGGCGTCTCTCCTTCCTTCCCTGTGCTGTCACGATGCATTGTTGTTCCTCCAATGGCTTCCTCACCACAAATGTGCAGTTCTGGAACACCGACACGGCGTCGCCGAAAACGAAGTCCACCGTACCTGAAATGGTACAGTCCCTATAGAATTGACGCATCGCGTGTGCGTAAAGTGTGTCCTGGTACCCATCCATGGCGCATTTGTAGAACACTGCCATATCACCTTGCACTCTTAGGGCCACAGCTTGATGCTTCTTGGCACCAGCTGAGTTCTCAAATCCCATCTTCATGGCAACAAAGAAATCTCCGTCAACGGCTGCATGCATGAGTACATTCACAGTAATCAGTTTTCTGTTAAATTCTAGATTCTAAATCAAAAGGGAACTATAAAATGAATTATTATGTTAGTACCAAAGGTGGCGGTCCTGAAGGTGCCGATGCCATCAACGAAGTTTCTGTTACCGGTGATTCGGGTCTTGTCACTTCCGTCGCCGATCATGATTACGCGGGTCATATTGTTCATGACGTGAACGTACTCATGGTAGACTCCTTGCTTAACGTAGATGATGAATGGCTTCACATTATTTAAAGGGACAATTTCCAAGGCTTCGTTAATGCTCCTGACCTTTCCAGTCCCATCCTTGGCTACGACCACATTGGGCTTGAGCTTGCCGGTGGTGAGAAGTCTTCTCATAGTGGCTTGAGCCCAGAGGGGAATGTCGAGATCTCCATGACCTAAAACAGGATGGTGGGCTTCAAAATCCTGAAGGAGTCGACGTGAGGTTGAGCTTGTTATGTTCAGCTGAGCAAGACTGTTGGCGAAGTCATTGATGATGGCGAGAATGTTGCTGCTGTGTATCATGGTGAGTTTCAGAACATCCTGCATTTGTTTACCGGCAGGGCTGGTGGTGTTCTGAAATCCATCCAAGCAAGTCTGTTGGTAGGCGATGGCGCCGCTGATCCAAACCTTGAGGTTCATGAGCATGTTGTCGACGTCGGTGAGATCAAATGAGCCCATGTTTTGGACGGACTTTCGGAACTCGCCGATGGAGATGGCCATGAGATGCATGCAGGAGTCAAGAGCCATCTTGGATCTGGGTTCTTTCTCGATCTCATGGATGAGACGGGTTCTCTGGAGACTCTCGCCGACGGAGCGAATGGTGATGTTGAAGGCGATCTTGATGAGGTCTTTAGGGTCGCTGCTGTTGCCGGCTTCGGACTTGATGCTGTCCTCGCACTCTTTTTTGTAATCTGTGGGACGGCACAGTTCTGTCACGGCTTTCATGGAATCTGAGACGTGGGACTTGTTGTTGTCTTTTGGTTGGCTTGAGTCAAAATCGCTTTGATTCATGCTGACCCCTACGGTGACGGCCACCGCCATGGCCACAAGCAAGAAACTAGACACGCCGATAATGGCGAGCCTTTTCATTCTCTCGGCAGATTCTCGATCAGCCATTTTGAATCAAGCAGCGCAGCTCCCTCAACACCTTCATTCATTTTAAAAACAGACGAGGATATATAATTAATTAATTAATTAAAATGAAGAGATGAATTGATGTTAAAACTATATGTAAGCATGGTACGTACAAGGAAAAATGGAGCCGCTGCCGAGGGAAAAAAAACAGCCTGGGGCAGCGGTAGGAACCCCTGTGAAATCCCTCCAGAGCCTGCGTTTTGAGGGCATGGAAATGATATTTATACATGGCACGAGACTTGTTACGTTAGTTCCAAAAACGTGAGGCTTGGAGGAAAGGGAAAAGTCAAAAGGCAAACTAGATATATACGGAATGTCTTGTTTATTTGTCTGTATAAAAACACAAACACGGGAACCCCACAAATTTTGTTTCGCCTGGGGATGCCAAGGGGGACGCCTTTTTTCGCGCCCATCAGCCTCTCTGCTTATATATAGATATTCACCTCAGCTCCACCATCCCTCTTGCCCTACAACCCTTTCTTACGCGTAAGACAGCTTATACATGTCAAATGACTTCTTCACGAACGGCACAGTATTCGTTCTCTCCATCTCCCACAATTCTTTGGTGGTTCTTTTAAACAGACTTTGTAAAATTGACGTTTAATACTCTTATTTGGACCATCCGAGGTGTTTGACGCCGCTTATCCAATCTATCACTTTTGGGCGCAATCCAATCTAATCAGTTTTTGACAACACAATGCCTTTAAATACTTAAAGAATAGAGTACTATTTGCCATTCACTAGATAGACAGATACTTTTGGAATAGAAAGTTTTGCCCATTTTATTTCGAACGCATCTCCTCTCCCTTTCGCACATCATCCACTTCCCTTTAAATACAATATTATATATAATATGACTTTTTTCCTTGATGAACATAGACTGTTCTTCATCCTGCTTCAATAAGAGTATTGTTTAGATTCTAAAAGAGACTTAGTACACATTCTGGAACAGTCTTAAAGTAATCATTAAGCAACATCAGTTCCGGGGAAAAGTGAACATAACAGGAAGTCTTATTAACTTGGCACGAAGGGAAATGCTAATCCCATCTGATCTTGCACCCTCGTAAATGCAGTATGTCCAGTATTTCTGACGAAAGCAAGAACCTGAGAGATGCCTGTAGTTTCACCTTTTTTATCCGACCACAACCAGCTCTGAGGCCAAGTTCCAACCCTCTCACGGTAGCTTCAGCAATATTCACCAATTTCGCTTCCTGCAGCCGTTTCAGGTTCCCCATGAGAAGGCACAAAACCCCGTCCGAAACAACACAGTAGCTCGCATTTATCTGCCATCATCGTCATCACCAATTTGAATTAGAATGCCTACCACTCTATAATTCATTCCAGCTAGCAATTTATCAGTTAGTAGTAGCTTCGAGTGTAAGAAACCCAGAGAATTATCACTTGCCTAAGTTATTTGAAATACATTTCTATCTTGATTTTATATTAGAGGCTAAAGATTTCTAGTAAGCAGAACGAAACTTCAATAATACTAGAAGCAATTATGATACCTGGCGCAAGTTGTGTGAGTAAAAAGCAATGGCCCAAAAGCCTGGATCACCAATTTTTTCGCAATGCTTCAAATCCAGATCTGCCAGTCTTTTGCAGTTGACTGCAACTTTACTTATACCCATACTAGTAATGTTCACCAGCCCGCGCATCTCCAGTTCAGACAGTTCACCTAGATAACTAATGTATTCCATCCCTCTATCTGTAATTCTATTGCAATATGACACGTTGAGCTTTATCAGTTCCTTGCAACCACTAGAGAGTGCTGCTAGCCCATCATCTCCAATACATGCACAGCTGCAACATCAAAACAGAATGAACTCAAGAGACGCGCCTCACAGCTCCCAACATTTGGGGGGAAAAGAGAGAAGGAAAAAAAATTAACCCCATTGATTGTAAAGTTTGATTACCGGTAGAGATCAAGTTCAGCCAGCTTTGGGAAGTTACACACAATATATGCCAATCCTACGTCTGATATGTTGGTGCATAATCCTAACTTCAATGTCAAGAGTTCTGAACATCTTGATAGATATTTGAGTGCTGCTTGAAAGAAGTATATCGGATTCAAATAAGAAAATAACAAGGGAAGGCAAATTTGTATCTGAATTCGTGGCAATTTTAATGCAGTATACTCAGATAGACACCTCCATAAATTTACCTCTATCATTGATCCCAGAGCACTCAGTGAGATCAAGCTCCTCTAGAAGCAAGCAACGGGATCCAAGATCATAAAAACCTTTCTCAGTCACCATATCGCATGACTCTAACTTCAGGCAGATGAGGTGGGGGCAAGAGTCTGCTATAGCAGAGATAGCAACATCAGTGATGAATCGACAACATGTTAAATTGAGAATTTTCAATTTACCACAGCCAGACACTAGCTGCATGATTCCCATGTTGGTGACTCCAATACATTTGCCTAAACCAATTTCCAATAGAGACTTGCAGCAGGTGCCAATGATCTGGAGTGCACGGTCAGAAACTTGAACACCATCAATTCTAACCACGGTCAGGTTCTTTAAATTCTTCAAGCATTCAACAAGGGGTAATGAAAGCTCCTGTCCAAAATGTCTGATATTTTAGTGTGTGCGCAAAATTTAATGCACTGAAATATTTCAACAAATATCAGACAAAGCAATAAATTCATAAATAAACTGACCAAGAAGCAATATCCTGCATCTATCTGCACAAGACTGCTATGTCCACTAACTATGGATGTCAAAGCCGATGAGCTTACAAAATCACACCTCGATACATCAATAGCCTGCACTCTCATAGAAGATACATTGTCAAAATTAAGGAAAATTTGTGTGTTTTTCCGTAATAAAGCATCATTGGTCAAACTTTCATCAACTTTCAAACCATTTCACCAAAATTCAAAACCCGAGCAGCATAAATACATCACCTTAAGAAGTGGACATCCTTTTTCAAGAAACCGCAGTCCAACATCATCAACAAAAGAGCAGCCCACCATGACCAAAAGCTCCAGCTTTGACAGAGAAGCAATTGATTTCAAGGATTCACTCGTCAACTACAACAAGGTGAGATCTCAAAATTATCAAAAGTCACAGTTTGAAGAAAATTTCACATTCAAACCAAATGTTTCATGTATATTTTACTGACTAATCTAAGGATGTAATTATACAGAAGAATCTCAACTACTTATTTAAAGCAGCCTGCTCTTCGAATGGCTATAGCCACTCCTATATGTACTACAAGGCATTGTACTTAGTCAAGCAACGGATAAAGTTGTCTTTCTTCACTATTTTCCAGTGCACTCAAGTTTTTAACATAAGAGATCCTCACATTATGCCTTCTTCAATTGCTGAAATTTCTTGAACACCACAGATATTAAATAATTCACATACTATCACTAGTAGTTTAAGAAGGAACCATTGCCTAAAATATCCCACAGAATTTTACATTAAAAAAATTTTACAAGATTAAGTATAACAGTTCGAGTTGCACAGTGATATAGTTATATCTCTTGGATTCCTTCATATTGAATTCCCAGTATTGTCAATTATATTAAACATGGCAATCTCTCTGGCTCAGAAAGCGAAACTAACCTTCAAATATGAAATATCGAGAATCTCCAAATCTAGGCATTTTTTACAAAGAAGATCAATGCCCAGATCAGAAATCTCAAAGCACCACTTCAAACTCAGGCTCTTCAAATTGCTACAACCAACAGCTATCCTTGCCAAACCAACATCAGTCACCCCCAAACACTTGTCCATCTTCAGCTCCCTCAACCTCTTAGCGAAGGAAAGCGCAGCTGCTTCTCTGTCCCCAAATCCCCAACAATGGGAAACATCAATAGCCTCTAGCAAAGGACATGCCCGAATCAACAGCTCCAGCCCTCTATACCCCAAACCAGTTGCCCGACAGAGCACCAGCCTCCTCAGTCCTTTGGCCCAATTTAGTGAACCATGACTCAGAAACCCTGATACGACTCCATCGTCGATCCGCGGGCATACGGAGAGGTCCAGCGTCTCAATGTTGCAGTACTTTCGAAGCAACCCAAGCAAGAACTCAATACGGAGGATCCGCACTTTTCGCCTGGTCAGCGATTCAATTCGAAGGAACTCCTTGCAAACAAGTCGCCATGATTTCCGATCCGCACCGGAGGTGAGCTTGTCAAGAACTCGTATAAGCAGGTCTTCAGTTAAGAGACGGAGTATTGATTCAGAAAACATCTGTAAATAAAAAAATTCCGAATCTCACCAGCCGTGGGGTTTGAAGTTCTTGGTTCCGTATTTGCTAAAAGAAAAGGGAAAAATAAGTCTGAGAGTAGACGTCGAATTCAAGAAAAACGGATTCATCGAGGTTTGAGCTTAGGTAGGAACGAAGAGAAACAAGAGGCGGAGATGGATAAGCGGGTGATGAATGGATTTGGAGAGGGCGCAGAGTAATCGACGATGAGCTTCCTCAGGGGGTAGGTTCATTGCGTCGGTGATCTTCAGCGGTATGGGAAATCGGAGCTCGATGAACCAAACAATCTCAGGGAACGGAAACGGGGAATAGTGAAACCAAACAGGGGACAAGAGATAGCGCGTGCTTTCGTTCATGTACGGGCACGTCCAGATTTGTACTCCTCTCTATCCGCAAACTTTTCATTCACACTTTTTGTGGCGTGGCAAATTCTTATTCGCGTGAATTCATGGCACAACCTACGCCTCCTTTACCATAAATGCCCCTGTGCTTTTGAGTAACTTCAAATGCGGCTTTGGGCAAAACAATATCCCATTTATATTTTCCCTTTTGAGAAGTGAACAAATTAATGCCTGTTTAAAAAATCTTTAAACTATAATTTTAAAAAAAAATTAACTTAAATTTTGATTTAAAAAAATTTTAAAATAAATAGTTATATTTATCTATAAGTATTTTTAGATTAAACTATGATTTAAAATTATAATTTTAAATAAACTACTGAAACTAGTTTTTAGAACATTAAAAGAATTATAGACTATCCAATTATTATATTATTTATACTTTTTCTTATACTCTCTCTCATCTCTCATCTTTCCTCTCTTTTCTCTCTCCTCTCTCCTCTATCCTCTCTATCATCTCTCCTCTCCACCCTCTTTCCTCTCTCCTCTTCACCTTCTCTCATCTATCTTACTTTTAATCAAATTATACTATTTTTAATAATTTATCAATATAAAAATTTATTTTAAAAATAATTATCTAAATATTTATTTATTCAGAACCATTTTTTTTTATAAATTTTTTTCTAAAAACCTTTTCTTATAAGTTGTCTAAAAATTTAATTTTTTCATAAGTTTTTTTTAAATCTTATCTAAATACTAAATTTAATTCTATTCTACTGAGTAATACATAAGTATAATCATGATTTAGCTTTTAGATAGATTTAGGATATAAAATAAATTAATTATAATTAATATAAAAAATTTAATTAATTTAAATAAATTAAAATATATATAATATAAATTTATATTATAATTAATTGACTTCTTTTAATTTTTGTTAATTTATTAAAAAATTAACAGAAGGATATATCATTAAGATAATTGTTTGGCACTGTCGTCTTCTTCGCCCATAGGATTCTCAATACGAGGGGTATCTGGAGGGTGGGATTATGCAGGAAAAAGACTAAACAATTTCGAGTAGGCTAAGGAAAAGACTTGTTGATGGTGGGGGAGAACATCTGACCGTAGGATGGGGAAAAGGATGTGACAGACTGGGGGATGCATGCACCTGGCGAGTGAAGGGGGCGATGGTCATGGGCAAACGTGATACGATAGTGTACGATAACAAGTGTGGGGCGCCACAACCACAGGAAGATGCAGACTGCAACGACCGTACCTATATGAAGAATCTCATTATCTATCGCATTTTGAAAATGATAATACATAAACCCAATCAACCTGCCACAAAATAATTTATCAAATTTTGGAAATGATAACACAACCCCGGTACAACGCCACTCTATTGATCGGCCATTAATAGAAGTGGGCTCCACCTATTTCTCATTCTAATAGTAAAATAATAATATTTGATAATAACAACATCTACTTTTAAGTGTTTTAATTGATTTTACCAACTGTCCTATTCTCTCTTGTCCTCCCAGATGCGTTCATCCCCAACATCTTTCCAGTTTCAGTCAAAATTCACTGGATTTACATGGGATTAAATATTCACATGGGATCCATTTGTTTCGTGTAGAAAAATGAGTTAAATCCACCCCTGGCTCTTGGACCATATATTTCTTTAGGAGAAAGCTTGTTCCTAATGGCAATGGTTCTTTAACTTAGAAGCCCACCCTTGTATAACTTATCACTGCCTTCCACTGGTGATTGATTTAGTGGTGGCTGCCTTTTGAGACGATCTGCTACATTTGAAGCCATGATCGTATCAGCATTCCAATACCAGGGTTGAAGATAAGGTGAATCGATAGCCGAGGACCATGAAGATGGATGAAGCATAACAGAACCCCAATCTCTGGTTCCAAGCTTCTGTTCCCTTATTCTTCTCCTGATTAACAAACCTCCCACGTCTTCCTTCTTCATTTCTGATACACTTTTCATTACTGAAAAGCAAATGAGAAGTGCCAATGCTGCATCTTCTTCCGGCAATAATTCAACTACCATTAGCCTCCAATTCAGAAGAGCCGTTGCTTTTCCATTTGGGTTCTCTTCTGTGAAATGGACGAGCGTTACAAATCCTTCCTCATCTTCCTCCTCCTCCTCCTCCTCCTCCTCCATTCGGGTTTCTTCACCATTGCTTTTTGACTTTGATTTCTCTAACCGATATTGCCTTCGCCTACCTTTCAATAACTTCACCTGCAATTGAGGGAATATTATTATATTGTGAATTTCATAACGGTAACTGAATTGAGAAAAGGCTCTACTGTTGTGCCCAGGACTCTGGAGATGTTAAACTGAAGCTGAGATCCGACATTGACAGTGATGATTCCCACTGTATGATTAGTTCATCTCCTGTTGAAAAACACCATGCAGCTTCCCATTGCTCTCCTCGCTCTTTTGGTGTTGCTGTGGCCACCACCTTCTCTGTACTAGACAGAAACAAGTAAACCCATTTGATGCCCCACCAAGATGATTAAGGAAACGATATGACAAACACCTTTATTAAAGACTAAAAATATATATGTAACATAGAAAAAACATACCAGGAGCCCTCCCGATAGAACCGGCAGCCACATAAGACCAAGATCCTTCTCGTATCTCTATGATCCTATCTTCCCATTGCACTGTTGAAGGAGTTTCACCTCCTCTTCTCCAAAAGCCTCCTCCTACCCTGCACAAAATGGTATTGAGTATTAACTTGAATAACCAATTATTTCTAAGGTAGAGTTATAAGAGCTCACCTAATTCTGATGACAAAACACTCCCTCCCTGCATGATCAAGGACTGTGCGAGACAACCACCGGCCTTCTTGTGGGCGATAATTATTCATCTTTAGAATCACTTCAGAAACAATTGCCCCCGAATCATCTGTGACTCGATCGGGCACACATTTCAAAAGGCATGGAGCCTGAACCGGTGGTGTTATTGAAGTAACAGTAGTCACGTGCCCATTAAGTCCCTTCTCCAAAGTCAGAGAATTTGCTCTCAACAAATCATTCCAGCGGAATGTCACAGTATCTTGGAGGCTACTTCCTTTTAGACAGTTACCTCCATGGCGACGGCACTCGAGTATCACTCCCTTGGTCCCAAAATCACAGTAAATTTGCCAGGCTTTTTCCCACGAATCAAAGAGGATACTGGAGAAGGCCTTATCCAGCTTCAGCTCACTATGACACCTTACCACTCGTAGGCGTAGAAAATCACGGTTTATATCCTTCTGCAATGCTTTTGCCCTCGAATTAACCCTCAAAAACACACAAATTTGCATCGTAAAGTCAAGGTTCACTTTATCATTATATTGCTCATGTATTTTCATGAAGCATTTCTGAAAGCGTGAGAGGGATCACAACAGTTCAGAGGAGGAGGAAGACAACGAAGAATTGACCTCAAGTAAAAATCTTGGAAGCATGGACTTGTATTTTGTGTTGACATCTGTGTCTGATTCCTCCCGGTAGACAGGAGAGTTCACTGTGGCAACTTTATTATCCAATGTAAAAGCCACGCCTCCACCAGCTTTCTCATAAGGTTGGTTAAATGCTCTGTCCCATAACTTCTTGGTCACTTCAAAGTCTTCTTCCTTTGGGGTTTCCCATAGAGTTGCCACCTTCCACATATCACCCTCTAAGCCCAACGCTTTTAAATCTTCCATATACACTGTTGGGTAGCTCTACTCCATTCATAATTTTAGAACCATTAATAGAGTAGTCATTCAAGGAGTAAACTATGCAAGTATAAAGATAATCAATCAGAAAGGTAGAATACTAGAATTAGAAGACGCGTATGATTATTTTACAATATGGACCAAAAATCAGATGATTAGTTATAAAACTAATATTCAGGAGTCTCCTCAAAGAAATGGTGTTCGATTTTCCATTACCAATTCTGCATAGTCAAGCAGAACTACTTAACTGAAGATATAAATAGTAGAGTTCCTAATGTCTCATATCTTTTATATTTTTTGGATTTATCACTGTTGAAATTTACTTAGTTGTTCGGACAAAAAAAAGTTAGTTTTTAAGCTCATTCCAGAAGACTACAGTTTCACAAGCAAGAAAAGGTATCCGCTTTCCCTTTTTTTTGTTATATCTTTCACCAAATATTACTTAGCATGAGTTGTTCCGTGACTCTATAAAGCCTTTGGTGGATAGAAAAGGTAAACCAACGGTGAACAAAAACATGGACCATGAACTGGAGGCTGAAAAGATAACATAAAGAAGGCAAGTATTATATATAGAAGATGCTCAAGTTGCTATTCCAACAGGTACAAGGAAAACAACAAATGGCTGTAATTAAGACACCTGGTGGGTCAACCACATTAACATGATGTCCGAAGCAGGTACCAAACGGCAAGACCCATCTGCGAACCTCTGCAACATATGCAAAAATGCCTTGTATCTCTGTCTTGCGGCTATTAAGTACACGATCTCCGACCTATAAGTCTCTGGAAACTTAGAGTGCAACAACCTATGCTTAGCGACTTCCTTAAAAAATTCATCTTCATTGTTTACAACCACGGAATCTGAGTTCGCTTCATTGTCAAATGACTCTGACGGATATTTACGGTTCCAAATTTCACGGCATCTCATCAACGCGTACTCTTCATTCTCCTCGTCGAAAATTGCCGGTCTCCCTATAAGTTTCGAGAATTTCGTCTCACAATATTCCTTGTAACTTACCTGAATCATTCAGCACATTCAATTCAACTGCTGGGAAGATAACTAAAAGTAAAAACAATATGAATTTACAAGAGACGAATGAAATTGCGGGCATATAAAGCAACGAACAAATTTTCCTTCACTTTCCACTTTTAGCTTAGAGTGGGAAAAGATAAGAGGTTACCGGGTTTAATGTGTGACAGAACCAAACCCAGTCGACGTCGAAGGGGGGAAGAACCATGGGAGGGGATGAAGCGGGCGGCGTCAGATCGGAAATCAAGGGCATCCACAACTCATGATACCTGAGAAAATGAAAATCCGTCAAGAGCCACCTTGAGATGAGATGAGAAGAGGGGAGCTGAAAGAGACAACCTTCTGATGGCCTCAACTAGAGTGGAAGCGTGATGGAGGAAGTGAGAGTCGGCCACAGCTCTCAAGAACCCGATATTTCGTCTGGCGGCCGACACGAGATCCAGACCGAAACGTATGGCGGCGATATCGGGGATCTCGCCGAAAGTTCGGGTGCCGACATTACGGTAGGGAGACTAAAAGCACCGAGAGAAAAGGGATCGGCGAATTGCACCGTGATGATCCGAGGGGAGAGAAGGAGAAAGCATTGATTGGTTTGAGAGTGTGATTTGGGGAGTGGTCAGAATATGTCGTTGAATGGTAAGGGACAGATGGAATTAAAAGGAGAATGTGTTTAAGGTGGCAGGAAGCGGACACGAGTTGTAGTTTAAGGAGGATGGTGGATGTGTCGGGAAGTAGCTGGTGGATGTGATGGGATCATTCCATTCAGTGCTCTTTGAAGTTTAATAATAGCTTTAACGCTAACTGTAAGCAAGGAAACATTTGATTTGCACGTGAAAGCCCATCTAACATCCAATCCGTAGCATGGAGGCTGAATATCAGTAGACGGGTTCTTTATTGGATGTACGCAAAAGCAAATCTTCCTCTCTTTTTTTATTTATTTATTAAATGAAGTTGATCAACTGCTCAATTTATTTTGATTAAATTCCTTTTAACGCAGGGCTGAAAAAAATGAACGAACACAGAGTTGTTCGATCTCCTGCAGTCGTGACTAGCATGCTAGGAATAAATCTGTTGATCGAACGTCAATCAAAGCAATGATCGAGTAATTTAATTATGGGGAAGTCATTGTGAAGGAGAGAAAATAGGGGCAAGTGTGACTTGCAAACTCAATTTACCATACACTAAACGGTGACGCCAATGAGCATGATAACACAACACGCTAAGCTCTTAATAAGAGTCATTGTCTATTGCTTTCTGTGGCGAGATGAAATCAGATTATGAAGAACAGGGTGGGAGTGAGAGATTAGTAAACACGGGAACAAATGGAGGGAAGGCAAGTTGATGGACGTGGTGAGAGATGAAGGAAGGGTAATCAACGGCAACCTAGAAATGAGGAATGAGGACACATGAAAGCATGTGGGCGAAGGGAACGGGGGAGAGTCAAGATTTTTTTTGGGGGGGGGGGGGGGGGGGGAGATGTGGGCGCATTCCTAATGTATGAGTATATAGGAATGAGGCAGGATTGAGAGAGAAGAGAGTGAATAGAAAGGGAAGAAGAAGACACCTGGCGTGATGTGAGAAGGATAATTATAAAGCAGGGGAAAGTATGAAAAGGACGAACGACACTAGTGGAAAAGGACGGCATGACAAGGAAAGAACACCACCAGAGCCTGCACTTGTATACGATGAATTAGCTTATAATAGGAATGGTTTATCATTATTGCCTAATAGTCACCGTCATTTACGAGTCCCCTCGTATGTGACAAAACCCACCTGCCTATATACAAACTTTTTCCATTCAAAAGACATCATTGACAAAAAAAGAAAAGAACGATAGACCGTAGAGTCCAAAATTATCCCAATAATAGACATAATTTAGTAAGAAAAAAAAAACAATAGTAAACTCAGATAGATGTGAGAAGTTATACTCCCAGACCTTTGAGAAAGGCCTCGTAGTGAGCTGGGAAACACAAATATCCTCATCGCACTTGGCCTATATAATTCACAACTACGCAACTCACTCAAATCACCTTATCACATCTAATATCCCACGAATCAACACATTGCTTGCATTAAATACCCCATCTAATCTATAAAACCGCCCAACAAAAACAAATTAAGAAGATGAAGGAGACGCGGACCGTATAAGGAGGAGTGATATCCGAATGGAAAAATCGGGTACTTATAGAGAAGGGCTAGGGTTAGGGTTTGAGTGAGAAACGAAGAATAATGCCCCATTAAATAATCAGGTAAAGGCCTGGTCCAATGTAATGGGCCTAATTCCACCAACACCTCCGACGGCAGCGAGTCCAATCCATATGCACGATCCGCCACTTTCACTACTAGATACGCTCCGTAGAGCATTCGGGTTTCCATGCCCCCTCTGATTTCTAGGCAGCATATGGTTCTCAGTTCCACTACTCCTGCAAATCTGCCGCATGCATTTTTCCAATTCAGACGCTACTTTTGGATGATGCACAAACCTTGAGGATTGAAGAGATTTCCAGCACCAATACAGAGGGCTGCTTCCCCACGCAATTGCTAGCTCGCTCTCACTCAGCATGTAGCGTATTTTACCCGTGGATTTGTGTACAGAGAATATCTGTCTCATCAACGAGTTTCAATATTCCATTAATTAATTTAGATCATATTGATACGAATATAAGCTCAGAATTTGCGTTCTGTTACTGTGGATATGGGATCTGATCCAAACATATCGCTAATGTATCAACTAGAGGTATTTATAAAGCTCATGGCTCAATATATCTGTTTAAGTCCACAAAAAAAATCTATCTAACCCGATAAATATAAGATAAGACTGAGCATCAGGTTATAAAATATAACTTATGCTTTGTTTGGGTTAAGCACTAGATAGGGGGTTGCCCTACCCTACATATAAGTACTCATTTTTTTATTATTTTTTTTACTTCTAGATACTACACTCTGAAGGGAGAATATAATAGTTACTGGTGACTAAATAATCATTTTAAAAATATAAATAGTTAAATAAATAAGTTATGTCTTTTAATATTTATAATTATATTAATTTTTTTCTTTAACTTTACTAATTATAATATGATATTATTATAAATTATAATTTTATTTTTTTAGATATTTTATTCTTTGGGAAATTGACACAAAATTACTATTATAAATTACTTCGATTTTAAAACTTTTTTTATATGCAATAAATTTTAATACTTTAATTATTATATTTTTATTATTTTATTTTTAGTGGATTATAAATATTATTTAACTCTTGAAACTATATAAATATAATATTATTTTAAAAATTTATAATTAAATATTGATTTTCACAATATGAATATAGCATCGTAATTTAAGTATATTTAACTTACCTATATTTAGTATAAACTATTTAGAGATTTTATCAGATAAAATTGAGTATTAATAAAATATAATTTATATTTTTTTTAAAAAAATATTATATAAAGATATTATCTTATCTAATTCTACCTATAAATATCTCTAGTGTCGACATGAGGCATACACGGCATGATGGGCACATCTGAGAGCATTTGCAGCCCATTATTTTTTGGATTAATGTCATTCTCACGCGCTACTCGTCAAGCAGCGGCGGAAACTGCAAATTATGGATAATGATCATTGCCGACGTAGAGTTCATTTGCTTGATTCTAGATTTGTCGCATCTCCAAAGGCCCTCGCGATTATCAATGGCCAAGGGACTGTATATTAGAATTACAAAAGTAACCCTAACTTGAGACTATTGGATCGAAGTCAAATAACGACCTCGAGCTTATGAAAGATGTGGCCTGATTGTCAATTAATGCAACTAAAAGAGTGTAAGCATGCGTGTGTTTAGATAAAATTTTAAAAAAATATATAATTTTTTTTTTGAATAATTATAAAAAAAATTAAATAAATAAATATTTAAATAATTATTATTAAAAAATTATTTATAATTAAAAAATTATTAAAAAGAATATCATTTTATTAAAAATATAAGAGAGAAGAGAAGGTGAAAAAATAGAGTAGATAGGAGATATAATAAAAAATAAAGAAGAGATAGGAGAGTGGGGTGGAGAAGAGAGTAGAGATATAGTATAAAAGATAGAAGAGAAATAGTTAAAAAAATAGAAGAGAGATAGTGAAAAATATAGAGAAAAAAGAGTATAAAAAAATAACGGTAAAATAATAATTAAGTATTCTATAAACTCTTTTACTATTCTAAAAGTTACTCTGATAAATTTATCTAAAACTATAGTTTAATCTAAAAATTATTTTCAATAAATATAACTATTTATTTTTTAAAAAAATTAAATCAAAAAATAAATTAAAAATTATTTTAAAATCTAAATTGAAGATTTCTCAAATATATTAACATAATAAATGAGCTTATCATCAACGACTCGTTAACCCACCACATGGTTGTGGCCACATTACATACGGAGCTTTAGAATTTGCAATATATGTATAAATCCTGCACTTTTTTTGTGTGGGCCACGCGACAACAAATCAACCATCCAATTTTCGGAAATTGATTGCGATGAATTTCTATAAATTTATATTTTCCTATTTATAATTTATTTATAATATATTTTATATATATTAAAAAAATCTTAAATTTCATTTGTTATATTATAAATTTTAACAACTTCTTAATTATGTATTTATTTAAATAGCATAATACCCATTAAATATAATAATAAATAATAATAAAATAATATATTTATATAAAAAAATTTTTATAAATAAAATAAAATAAATATTATTTTTTATTCTATAAATAGGACAAGAGAAATACGCGCTTCGTTGGACATGCTTTAATGATTACTCGATATTATCAAGCCTAATTTTGGAAGTCACATGGTATTGCTTTTATTCTTCCCCAAACAAACAAAAGTTGATGAGGATAAAAGTTAAAAAATAAAAAACTATATACGTGGCACATCACGGACTTTTCGTCATCGTTCTGGTCAAACATGCTTTGGCCTGATCCCAATGCCTTCCAGGATGAGCCCTGCCTTCAATTGATAGCCTACTTCCATCACACTCATGTTCACCTCCTGGTCTTCTTCCCCACTGTAAAACTCCCCCAGTTCAATCTCCATCCATCCATCTTCTCTCCTCGCTGGAAATTTCTCATCTTATTCCGTCTCCGGCGACTCCCTCAACATCTCTCTCCGATTCCCATAAAACAGAGTCTCCATCTTATGCTCTCTCTCGTCTTTCTCGCACAGATACGCCTTCCCCTTCTTCACCACGTTTCCCACTTCCACCATTACTTCAGGAGCTGCACTGTCCAGACCGTACGCTCTATGAGACACCTTCATTATCAGATAAGCCCCGTACCTTGTGTTGGGTGTCAAAATCCCGGTTCTGATCTTGCACTTAATTTCTAACCAACTAACTGCTCTGAGATGAGCCACCAACGAGAACCTGCAAATTCATTCATTGAATTAGTGCTCTCTCAGATTCACTAGTTCAACGCATAGTAGGTGACTTGGTTAGGAAGAATTTGACAAGCGAGACCTTGATTCGGGCATCGGTAACCAGCTCCATAACATGGGGTCCTTGCCCCACGTCACGGATAACTCCTTAGCAGAGATGATGTAAGATTTTTTACCCGAAGACCTGTCTAATTGGAAGCTCTGAAGCACAAAATTGCAAAATTAGAAAACAGAGAGAGACGAGACGAATTGAAAGAAGTGGAGGGGATCACCTTGGTGCCATCATCGATTAGAAATGGACGGGAAAGAGCGTAAAAGAGGTCTTTTATGGAGGAGAAGACGAGAGGAGTGACTGCCCTGGAAACGATATCGGAGTAGTCAGAGGGCAAGAAGGAGAGCCAGAGGAGATCAGAGAGAGCGGAGGATCGGAGGGAAGAGGAGACGGAGCCGAATCTGGATACGTCAGCCGGAGAAGTGAAGGACAGAATGGTGGAGATGCAGTCATCCGGCAAGGTATCGATGTTAGACATGGGCAAAGTTGATGAGAAGACAAAAAAGATGAAACTAGAGAGAGAGAGATTTGAGGGAAGTAAGGATTTTTTGATATTTTATAGTAGAAACGAAAAGAGAGAGAAAGAAAAAGAAGGTGGGGACAAGGGGCAATGTAGACGACTATTCACGCGCCACCTCCTCTTTTCGACATTGTATTTTGGTATTGGCCGACTCCCGTGGCCGCATAGCGTCATGTTGCGATGAGGATCACATCATTGGATAAAAAATAATATGATGGACTACATTTAATTAAAACGTTCTCCTTATGATGGGTACAAAATAAATCTGGCTCCATAATGAATGAATCAGCCGCTAACCGTTTTGTTTCAAAGATAAGTAAAACTTCAATTACAATTCATACGAGCTCGCCTCGCAGCTGATAAAAACAGTGTTAGGAAAAAAAGTCAATTTGAATATCAAGTGAATTTTAATATTCTGGCCAAAATTTTTTTGAATTTGAATATCACAAGTTCTGCGCACGTGAGAAGATGAAACGAAAGAGGCCGATATTTCAAATTTGTATGCATGACTTGTATTTTGAAATATTGTATTCGATATTTTCGAATAAAGAGCAAACAAAAAACAAAGAAAGAAAAAGAAGGTGGGCGGAGGGCGCCATTGGGGTTCCTTTCGTACATGAAAGACTGTTCACGCGCTCTCCTCAGTGCATTGGCCCACAGCCTCAAGTTGCTATTGCGACACCTTTCTATTAATTTGGGTCCATAATGATTGACTCCGCCGCCAACCAATTTTGTTTCATAGATAAAACTTCAATTACAATTGCAGTTATATGTGCTCGCGATTGAAGGGTAAAAATAACATTTATTAGTTAAATAAATAAATATTATAAAAATAAGAAAGTGAGAGAATAATAAGATAATAATTTTGAGATTAGATAATTGAAGAAAAAGATGAGTGATTATTTTTCTTTATATTCAAACTTACAATCACTTGGTATATGCCCACTATTTATAGGCCATAAGTTCTTAAATTCTATTACAAGAGTTATACAAATAATAAATCTACATAATTATGGAATATTATAACATTTGAAGGTTATATGCATTAATTATAGAAAACTCTCAATAGTGCATTCATTTGTAGGTTATATAGCTTTAGTGTAGAATTCCAAAAGGTATCATAAGAAATTATGGACATCCACACTTAATATTGCAGTATTCATAATAATAAATGAATTGTGATTAAATCTAATTTTTTAAGATAAATTTATATTATATATATTTTAATATATTAAAATTATTTAATTAACTTGTATATTAATTTCTATTAACTATTTTATTTAATTTTATATATCTATAAAAAAATTAATTAATTATTATAATTATGATTGGAGGTAATATTAATTAATGTCTATGTTAAAATTTTAGAGATAAAGCTATATAGTGGTTATCTTTATGTCAAAATTACTTAAGTCAATTTATTTTAATTCCTTTTAATATTATATATTATTTGTTTATTCTTCAATTATTTATTGTGAGACTATATTCTAATATTTTTTAATTATTTTTTTTGTTATGTCTAGACTTATATTTCTTTTTAAATCTTATAAGCATCATGTTTATAATATTTACTTTTTCTCTCTTTATCTAAATTTGTACTATTTTTTTAGTTTTAAAGAGTTTAGTTATATAATCTTTAATTTTTTCTCTTTTTTCTAAGGTTGTACTATTTTATTTTAGTCTTAAATTAAATAGCTCTGATACCATGTTAAAATGTTAAAAATAATTATATATAAAAATTATTTTTCTATTAAAATGACCTAAATCAATTTAATAAAACTTCATTTAAGATTATATAGTATTTATGTATTCTTTAATTATTTAACATATAAATATATTTTTAATAGTATATTCAATCGAGTGAATTAACTCGTTTGCCAACAAAATAAAGAGGAATCAGTTTGTGGGAATATCACAAACAACCAACCCTTGGGGCTTGAGTGTAGAGGCCAAGAGGGGAACTCTATTGCCTCCCTTAACGTTAGACGAATTGTATATAATTTCAACAAAATTCAAGATAAATTTATATTTAACTTATTTGATTTTAATAAAGATAAAAGGAATCAATTTTACTTAGCATGATATGATGACCAGATTGGATAAGTATGAGGACGAGAGATACGAGGTAAGAATACTTATTAATCTCTCCCATCTTTCTAAATACACGAGCGTTGAGAGACATGGATTTTATTTGCAGACATATAATTGTAAAATTCAAAATTCTCTTAATGCTAGTTAAATGCCAAGTAATATAACATGCTGTTTGCATTTGATTTAATAGATCATATCGCTCCGTCTTGAAAGAAAGAGTCGAAAAAATATAAATATTAAAAGAGGTGCAAATTTTGTATGGTTTATACTTTTTATTAAATAAAAAAAATTATTGGTTATTTTTTATTATTTTAAAAAAATATTAGGTTTACCTATAATTTAAAAATAGAGTGAAGTATCATTTTATTCTTAGATAATATCAATATCAGGTAAGACGAATTATCTATTATCTTAAAATATAAATCTATATATATAAATATTATAATATATTTTTAAATATTATTATTAAAATTATAATAAAATAGTATTATTCAAAGCATTAAATCCTATTGCTTCTCACGTGGTGTTTCGCTGGAGTTAAGCTAATCACAGCCCATCCAGCTAATCTGGAGTTAGCTGGACTGGCCACACTAACGATATAATGGAATCAAATCACATACGGATCGAAGGTATGTCACGATAGGTCCCATTATTAGGCACCCTGAAATTTTTTCTATTTTTATTTATTTATTTATTTTCCAATACACTCATTAATCTAGTTTGTACAATACTACCTCGTCGTTTTCTTCAGGGATTGATATGGTCCTGATCACTGTACTGGTTTCTGAGATGAGAGGTTCACCGTTCACCTGTTCAAGTCCTATTCCGCCGTGTTTTTGTTTATTGTTATAATAATCATTATTTCATTATATTTCCCACCGTGTTTTAAACAGCAATCACGTATTCTCATCTCAGAACTACGTGGCTTCCTTTTTTCATCTCTGCATAGTTTTGTTTTCTTTTCTTAAGGATGCGTGCATATTAAGATACAAAGAATAATCCAAATATTAATGAGTTCATAATATTTTATTTTGCACTTTTCCATCTAAATTAAATCAGATCATTAGGATAATACGATCAAAACAAGTTATAATTCTTCTTGTTTTTTTGGCCGTCAAAACAAGTTATAATTCGTTCCATAATCCGAGGTAAAAGAATTCATGGCATATGCATTCTACTGATTTTATTACACTTTTCAAAACGTGATCAAATGAGGACATTCATTTGCTTCATAAATTTCTTAAACAATTAACACATAGTAAAAGACTAGTCACCCCATTCAACTCCAATATAATCTCATTTCATTTTAAACTCCCAAACTCGTTATCTTGTTGGTCTGATCTGAGTGCCTTCGACGATAAGCCCCGCTTTCAGTTGATATCTCACTTCCTTCACACTCATCTTCACTTCCTCGTCTTGTTCTCCGCTGTAGAACGCCCCCAACTCTAACTCCATCCACCCATCTTCTCTCCTAGCCGGATACTTTTGATCTTCTTCCTTCGCCGGCGACCCCCTCAACATCTCTCTCCGGTTGCCATAGAACAGACTCTCCATCTCGTGGTTTCTCTCGTCTTTCTCTCTCAGATATGCCTTCCCCTTCTTCACCACGTTCCTCACTTCCACCGATACTTCCGAAGCTGCACTATCCAGACCGTACGCTCTATCAGACACCTTCATTATCAGATATGCTCCGTACCAAGTGTTGGGTGTCAGAATCCCTGTGCTGATTTTGCATTTAATCTCCAACCAGCTAACTGCTCTGAGATGAGCCACCACCGAGAACCTGCAAATTCATTCATTTAACGAGTACTCTCTTAGACTTACTGGTTCAACGTATTAGCTGGCGGAATATGGAGGAATTTTACGAAGTGATCGATATATACCTTGATTCGGGCATGGGCGTCCAGTTCCATGACGGGTCGTTGCCCCGCGTCATCGACAACTCCGTAGCCGATAAGATTTAACTTTTTTTACCAGACGACTTGTCTAATTGGAAGCTCTGCAACACAATACTGCAATATTAGATAGGAAAGAGAGACACACGGAGTTGAGAGAAAGAAGTAAATATGAAGGGTTACTCTAAACTTTATTAAAGAGAAATAATGAGAGGAGATATGAAAAATTATATGTATTATTCAAGAGTAATAAACTCTTATAATTATGATAACCCACATAAGTTTTCTCACTAATCTATCCGCACTTGAGGGAGATAAATTAACCCCACTTAGGGACTTTTGAGGGGAGACCAAAGTTATATCTCCCTCACTATGGTGATTATACAATCTCACACTAATCAACTAAGGGCTAGAGCCCTTTATATAGAATTCTAGAGTTATCTAGATACAAGTGATTCACACTAATCACCTAACTAATTTTACTTTCTAACACCCCCGCTCAAGTTGACACCCATTAACTCTAGGTATTCAACTTGCTAACATAACTCACAGGGGAATAAGGTGAATTAAACCAAACTATTTTTATTTTACAAAATACAATATAAAAATTTCTTCAAAACTCCCTCTTCAATGAATACTTAAGCAGCAACTTCCATGATGAATTATGCTATCATTAATCGCTACTCAGAATAGTCTCTTTGCCTTTCATGCACGCAAGTTTAGCTCAATGTAGTAACCCGTTGTCTTGCTTCAACAAGTCTGTCTTTGTAATTGCTATCCACAACAATCATAAGACCCTCATGTATTTGAAAGTAATGCCTCCAACTCAGCTTTTGCCTCATCAACGCCTTGTACATCACTAAATTTTGTACTTGTATACAAGCTAGGTTGCACTTCTTCATTCATGCTAAGTCCTTTATCGATTCCCTTATCTTCCATGAGTGCTCCTACACCAGAAGGAGAAAGACCACTGCAAGGGAACGAAAGGTGCGCCACAGCTGCTCTTCAAATTTGCACGTTCTTTTGATAATATGTGATCCTATTAGCTGGTATTCCCAGCTCCCATTTTTTGTAACATTCACAGAGGAAAAGCTCTATGTGCCTTGCATCTAAAGTCTATATTGTTCCATCACATGTGTGAGAGAACACTTGTCAGATGTTCCATAAATTCCTCTAGCATATGCAGTCATAAAAAAACTGAAACCTTCCCCGTATCAAGATGAATAAGCCAACTTTAGTACAGTGACGATGCATACAGAAGCAAGGTATAGCACTCTTCGCCGGCATCATGTCCAGCCTCACCCTCGGTCTTGTGTCTCTCAGCGTCGTCGACCTTGAGATTATTCAGCGCAGCAGTACTCCCATTAAGAAAATGCAAGCAGCCAAGATCCTTCTTGTGATTCAAAGGCAACACCAGCTTCTTGTAGTTTATTTCTATACAACTCACGGGCATGGTGTAAGAACTAAAAGACAGGTTTATCACCAACCCAAAATATGAAGAGCCTCATCTTTATCTCTGTCCATCATCATCCCCATCAAAGACAAAATACTTTTCTCTGTTGCCCTCTCTTTCTCTCAGTTTTATGTTGAAGCAAACCCACCTTGTTCACCGCCACTAATGACGCCAAGGGAGAGAAACGACGATGTCGTTCAATTGCTGAAGAAGCACAAAGAAAAGCGAAAGAAGCCGATGAAGAAGTTGATGATCTTGATAGTCATGGAGGAAAGAAACTGAAGATCCCTGAGCTCAGTGACAATGGTAGAATTCCTCATCACGATCAGAATGAGAAAGATAATGCTAAAGATAATCCAAATCCCAGTGATGAAGTTGATCCAGTTTCTTCTGATAATCCATCAAATGAAGATGATAGAGATGAAAATCCTGAAGAGATGGATGATGATGAAGCTGGACTCAAAGGAAGTGATCATCATCAAGAATCTATTCAAGAAACATGGCGACAATCTTGAATCGGCAGAAACAAAGCTGTAATGAGACTCACCGAGTCCCCAACTTCCTTGCGACAACGATCTTGAATCAACAGAAATAACTGCAACTGAACTGAACTATAAACCCACTCAGGTTTAAGAGGCAATAAGCCTCTATGGTTCTGGTACCATATAAACTTTATTAAAGAGAAATGATGAGAAGAGATATGAAGAATTACCTATATTATTCAAGAGCAATAAGCTCTTATAACCATGATAATTCACATGAGTTTTCTCACTAATATACTCTCAGTTGAGTGAGATAAACTAACCCCACTTAGAGACTTTTAAGGGGAGACCAAAGTTACCTCTCCCTCACTATGGTGAGAATTACACAATCTCATACTAATCAACCAAGGGCTAGAGCCCTTTATATAGAATTCTAGAGTTATCTAGATACAAGTGATTAACTAATCACCTAACTAATTCTACCTTGTAACAGTTACCTTGGAGCCAGCATCAATGAGAATAGGACGGGAAAGCGCGTAAAAGAGGTCTCTCTTGGAAGAGAAGACGAGAGGTGTGACTGCCCTGGAAACGATTTCGGAGTAGTCGGAGGGCAAGAAGGAGATCCAGGGGAGATCAGAGAGAGCGGGGGATCGGAGGGAGGAGGAGACGGAGCAGAATCTGGAGACGTCAGCCGGAGAAGTGAGGGACAGAATGGTGGAGACGACGTCGTTCGGCAAGGCGTGGATGTTAGACATGAGAGGCAAAGAGAAGATGAAAGGCAATGGGAGATAGTGAGTGATGTTTGAATGTCAAAACCGAAAATAGAGGAAAGCGAGTGATGGAGGGAAGGGGAATAGGGGCTTCCATATATAGCAACTCCTGAGAGGGGCCTACTCGTCATCCGTCATTATTATATTTTTGGTGGTGTTGAGTGTTGACAGTAGCTAAGGTCAATCTCTGTGTTCCCTGAAGAAATCAAGTCTAGTCTACTGATCGTGAGAAAAACTGGTGCTTTCATACGTCTTTATGAATCATGATTCCCACCAAATACTTTCTTAACATGTAAAAAGTTTTGCCCATATCACGCGGTGTGTAATGAAATACTAAGTTATAACAAAAGAACCACATGTTTAATAAAATTAAGTGAATTCGAATATCTGAAAGTACAGGAAAGGATCAAAAGATTAATTTAATAATGGTCTAGTTGTTAAATTTAGTGGAAGCCTGGGGATGGGACCAGAATAAAATTCTTGTCTGACTTTTGGATTAATGATCATGGTCCTTTGAACCATATCTCTTATGCAAGTATATCTGAAGCTGATCTTTCTAGACCAATATCAGATTTTATAGATGACCGTGGGCACTGGAAATGGCATCTATTTCAGCACCTTCTGCCTCCTAATATCTTAACGGATATATCGAAAATCACTGTTGATAGCAGACAAAAGGAATCTTCAAGTTTGTGGAACTTAACCTCTTTTGGTCAATTTACTGTCAGATCTGCTTATAGGAATATGGAGGTTTTCAAATGGATAAATGCTGAGAAAATGTGACCACAAATATGGAAGCTACCAATGGCAGCAATGAGTACGAACGGTGATTACTCATCAACACTGAAAGATACAGACGTGGAATGACAATGCAGCAACAGTGTGGCCTTGGTCTTGGAGATGAGACGAGGATATTGATAATGCCTTCAAATTCTGTCCAATGGCTTCTGCAGTTTGGCGAAAAATTCTCCCAAATGGCCTGTTCGCTGACGTCTTTGGACAAGATTTGGTGAATTGGATTAAGAAGATTCTAATTTGTTTGACCCAAAGTGGGATAGCTCCTGGAAAATTGGCATTTCTGCTACATGCTGGAAGAAACTTTGGCAAGTGCGCAATTGCCGTATTTTTGCAAACGAACCATACACTTTAGGAGGCATTTTGATTCCCACTCCAAATAGCTTTTCAACATTTAGATCACTTCTTTAATTTTTAGCTCTCTTTTAGTTTTGTTATTGTACAGTTTTACAAGTTAACAATATATACATCCTTTCCACTGAAAAAAAAAAGATGTGATTCAAAAATATATATTAATGTTGTGTTTAATTTAAGATATAATTTATAGTACAAATCACGCTATAAATTATATCTTATATTAAGAATAGAAAGAATATTATAATTTTAAGGTATGTATTATCTTATGATATGACTTGAATGATGTATATTAATATTTCATGTAAATAAATTATAGTGTAGATTGTTTTTTATCCTAATTTTTTATTTATTTTTTGAGAATGGCGTTTAAATTTTAAAAGAAATAATTAATAATGATAAAGTCTTCCTTATTTTTTGTACTTCAATTTTCACGTGATATTGTTCCTTTTCAATCTTAGGATGCGGAATCAATCATTTTTTTAATTAATTAATTAAATTGTCAACCATGTTTCACTCTAATTTTAAGTTTTTTTTTTAATTGACGGCAATTTGGTAGTATTATGCTTCGTCTTAGTAATTTTAACAGTAACAATTAATTTTATTTTTAATCCATATAGCATTATGAAACAAAAAATTATCTCTCTGTAAATATAGTTATTGTAATTCTTTTTATGACCCAGAGGCCTCATCTTCGTTATGATAATGGGCCGAATTTACTGGGCCAGCCCAATGGTGCAAAGTCCATAAGTACAAATTGCCGGATGTGGGGCTTCACCGCCTTATTTCTCTTTCTGGGTTTTCCTTTGGGTGCAAGCCTCATTTCTCTTTCCCTCTAAAAGGTTTCAATATATTTATTATTTTATTATAATTCTAATAACAACATTTAAGAAACATATAATTATTTATAGTATATTTGATTATTGAAGAATATCACTTTATTGTGATTCTAATCACGATATTTGAGGAGGCATCCTAACTCCTGTGTGTCTAGATTTACGCATAAAGATAATAAATGGCTTGCCCTACTCGATATTAGTATCGTCTAGGAGTAAATGGGACTTTACTCTACCTTTAGATCGTGGATTAGTCTAACCATTTTTTTAAAATTTTTGTAAAGAAAAAATATGTTTTTTATTTATGGGAAACAGGGGTCTAGATCTTAGTTCTATGTAGTTGTGTTAGCATGGATCCTTAACTGACGTGAGAATGCTTCTTGCTTTTCAGTCTTGTCTTTAATTTCTGATATATACAGATATTGACTTGCGAATTTCGAAATGAATATCAATTATTTTCTATTTTGTAGAAAAACTCGGAGGGCGCTAAGCTTCATATAGTGGCTGCTTGCCAGTCAACCTATGGACAAAGGTTTGGTGCGGTTATAACACTTCGAGCATATTATATCAATATGTCAATTTTATAATTTGAAATTAAATATATCTTGTTAAAAGTTTATTTATTAATAAGTTATTCAAAATTTTGAATAAGTTTTTAATGTTTTTAAATTAAAAATTACCGGATTTAGTATGAAAATAAGGGGTAAATTAGTAAACAAGTTCTATATTTTTTTAAAAATATTCCTTATAAGTGTTCAATGGTTTGGGACTAAGTTGTGGACATTGTGGCTAGAAATTTGAAGGGGGTAGCGGGCAAAACTCAACTAGGAAAGCGACGGTGTAACAAGACTTGGGATGATGATTCCTTAGCAGTGGCGAAAGAAAAAATGATGTAGCCTTGCGCGGTTTCTTTTCTCAGCATCTCCTCATGAAACATAACAAGGCATTGGTGTCAAATAGGAAAGCCTTTTTAATTTAATTGCCTTTTTTGTTCTCAGTTGTGTGCCTGCTTTCTATGGATTCTTCTCATTTTCATGAGGCCCCCTTTATCTAGTTCGGCTTAACTGAAAAGAAAACAAACTTTGCAATAGCAATCATTTTATTTCTTTTGGATATACTTACCTATATGGCGTTTGATATGATCAGGTTAGATTTTGGCCTCGTTAAAAGCATTTTTTCTCAATACGATTTTTTTATCCACAAGTTTTTGAAGTTTTCACGTTGCTGAGAGGATATTTCCCACTCTTAGTGCAGGGAACGTAATGAAAAGCGTAAGACGCAAAAGCATCACGTCAAGTTGATGAATCCAGAGAAAGATGTCTCTCCTAAGGTTGTGCACAATACTCATGACCCACTATACCCTACTCAGTCTATAAGAAAAATATCCTACCCAGCCCAATTTTTATCGGGTAGGGCCGGGCATCGGGCTGCAAAATACAGCCCATGCATTTTTCGGGCTGGGCACCGGGCATAGGGGCTGCCCTGCCCTGCCCTACCCATGAGCACTCATTCTTTTATTTTTTTTTATTTTTTCTCTATCTTAGAAGGGAGAATATGATAGCTACTGGTGACAATAATGTAATTTTATAAATATAAGTAGGTAAGTTGTATCTTTTAATATTTATAAATATACTAATTTTTTCTTTTCTTTTTTAACTTTGTTAATTATCATATGATTACATTATAAATTATAATTATTTATTTTATTTTTTTAGATACTTTATCTTTGTCAATATTAGGGAGATTGATATAAAGTTATAATTATAAACTATTTAGATTTCAACGCTTATTTTTTATATGTAATGGATCTCAAGATTTTAATTATTATCTTTGTTCTCTTATTCTTAGTGAATTATAGATATTATTTAACTCTTAAAGACACATGAATATGATATTATTTTAGAAGTTCATAATTACATATTTTTTTCACAACATGAGCATGATATCACGACTTGGGCATGCCCAGTCCGTCCATGTCCAGCCCGCTCATGCCCTGCCTAAAATTGTTAGGGTTTTTACCTGGCAAGGCTGGGCACCGGGTTGCAAAATGTAGCCCATGTATTTTTTGGATAGGGCACCGAGCAGGGGGACTGCCCTACCCAACTCCACCCATGCATATCCCTACTCTATGGAGCTTTTAAAGAAAAGAATGGAATAAAAATTTGTTACTATTTATAACAAATGGGCCGCTGCAAGTGCAAACGGGGGCGTGTTGACAAGAGCCAAGATGCAGGACAAGTTGTGATGCTGACCGGAAGCAATAAATAGTTTAGATTTTGTCGTACGTATGTAAGTTGGGATGTGATTAAAGAATTGGTAAAGCGCCCAATGCGGAACCTAACTGCATCAGTTTGAATATTGTGAATTAGTATATGATTATGAAGAGACAATCATTTGGAATATGGGCATATTCTGTGCGTCGCTAGCATATTAATTTTGGATATTCTCTCCCCCCAGATTCCTCCATCGCATATGCCCCTGCCCCGCCTCCCCCTTGCACTTGCACCCTCTCCACGCCCTTGTCTGTCGTTTTGGCCCTTTCTCTCCCCTCTTTCGCCATATCAACCATTCATATAGGCAATCGATCTGGATAAATACCAAATCTAGCTATGATATTCTCAATTGTCATACCTAAAATACGAGAATGATCCGTGTAATCCAAGATGAAGTTCAATTTTTTAAAAGATTACCCCAAAAAAATAGAAAAAGAAAATACAACGTGGCATGGTAGTTGCTACCCGTCTCATTGGGTTTGCGTGCAGCCGGTGTCATCCTAGCCCTCTCTGCCTCCGTTCTGGTATTGGAATACCTGAAACCAAGGAATCCCTGAAAAACTATAAAAGGCGCCACTTTCTGTTTGCTACATTTTCGATCTCCTCAATTATTGTTCGCCGGCGCGCAATCCTCTCGCTCTTTTCTCGGTCTCTGCTACTGACTCCATATTCACTCCACCAATACTCATGCCATATACACTGTCATATTCATTGATTCTTGTGCCTACTTGTTTGAGGGTTCGCTATGTCAACGGAGCGGCTGATCGAACCTTCCGATGCAATGTCCGAAGCATTGCCGACTTCTCAGTCGTTTAGGCAATGCGGCGAACCTGGTTGGATATTTGAAGAATTGCCCAAGGCCACCATTGTTTCCGTTTCCAGACCAGACACTGGAGATATTAGTCCAATCCTTCTGTCTTACACCATAGAGTTGGAGTACAAACAGGCATTCTCACTCTCTCTTCCTCTCTCCGTGCATATCATGTCCTGCCTTTCTGTTTTTCTATCAATCATATCTGTACTCCTGGTTTTTCTCTTGTTTGGCTTATCAGAGAATTCATGAATAGCGATTTGTTTTTTGATATAATTTTTGTTTCCTAATTCTTCATTACGTCAAGTTAAAGCGAAGAAATGGTGGGAGAACTAAGCATAGACTATTTCAAGTGTTGTTTGCTCAAACTTGTGGTCTAAGTCATTGGCAAAAATATTGCTTGTGATTGTGATTATTCTTTCTCGTGCTCAATTTTGCTACGCAAATAATTTTTAGCAGAATTTGATTATTGCATTCTAGAATTTATCCATGAGGATGAGCTGATCAGTTGAAATTACGTTTCGCGACTAAATTACAAAATATACTGAGATTTTATGGATTATTTTGCATATTTGGGTATTTTTACGGTTCGCTCAATACATTTTCCCCTCATATGCTTTCTGTATCAGTGATGGGTCGATTCGGATTAAAGCATGTACTTGTAGTTATAGATGGTGCATTTAAGAACCTTCCTGGCACATAATAAATTTGTTTTAGCAAAATTTTACGAGCAAAATAATATTTTCATCTCTCATGCTAAGAGAGGCCTTCTGTCATTTTAAAGGAAAAGTGATTTCTTCTACTTCTGGCTACCTCTTTGCAAATAGCAAGTCATGTCCGGCTAATTTATTGATAAGAATTGAAATTGTTTGACACAGTTCAAATGGCGCTTAATGAAGAAAGCCTCACAAGTTCTCTACTTACATTTCGCTTTAAAGAAACGCGCATTAATTGAAGAATTTCACGACAAACAGGAGCAGGTTTGCGCATATTTTGCATTTTTTGTGGCCATTTTTTTCTTTTAATCTTCTATTGGTTTCCCAATCTCATGCATCCACATAATTTTTATATCTAGATCCTTCATCTAGTAAAAGTATATGCTTATGTTTCCAATAGCTTTAGTTCTTTGATATTCTGTCTTATTTCTTATTTTCAACTTTCTCCTTAAGGTAAAAGAATGGCTGCAAAGCTTAGGAATATTTGATCAAATAGCGATGGTGCAAGATGCTGAAGAACCTGATGATGGGGCTGTGCCTTTACATCATGAAGACAGTATCAGGAACAGGTATCTCAATTTATATTGCCATAATATGATGCATTTTAAACCTCTCAACATACCTTAAATTCTTTACATTATTCCCCTGAATGAGCTTAAGGAAAGATACTAAATACATTTTTATCATTATTTGAAACTTGATCAGATATGTACCATCCGCGGCAGCCCTACCAATCATTCGTCCAACACTAGGAGGGCAGCAGTCAGTTGCAGATAAAGCAAAAGTAGCAATGCAGGGTTACTTGAATCATTTCCTTGGACACTTGGATATTGTCAATTCTCGAGAGGCAAGTAGTAATACTTATGATAAATTTCTTTGCTTAGATGAATTTTTGCTGATACATTTGCAGATTGCACTCTGTTCCTTCTGCAAAGGTTTAAATAACACTTTAGTACTAGTGTCTATGAGAAGTTGTTCCCGAATACAAACAAATTTATTCACCTTTATTTAGAATATAAAGGGGTCGATATGAGAATAGAACTCCCCTCTATGCTTATTACCCCTATGGCCCTCATACAACAGTGATATTGATGTAATTCTGGGTAGCAAAATACTAATTTTCCATAATTGCTGCAACTTCTCTGGTGCTAAAATAATCCTTTATGACATATGGCTTTGGATTACAGGTCTGCAAGTTCTTGGAGGTCTCTAGGTTATCCTTTTTACACGATTATGGATCAAAAATGAAAGAGGGCTATGTAATGGTGAGGCGCTTATCAAATATCTCTAGGGATTCAGATGTAACATGCTTTCCATGCGAATGGCTGGGTTTCTGTAATAACAACTGGTCCAAGGTTTGGGCATACAACATATTTTCTTTGTAATCTTCTCATACAAATTAAATTTTCCTACATTTTATTCTTACTCTTATTCCTAAGACTTCAATGCCTGCCCATAGGTGTGGGCTGTCCTGAAACCTGGCTTTTTAGCCTTGCTGGATGATCCTTTCAGCAACAAACCGGTAGATATAATTGTTTTTGATATCCTCCCTTCATCAAGTGAAGATAAGGGTTCCTCGATATATTTGGCTGATCATGTCATTGAACGCAATCCCTTAAGATACACATTTAACGTAAGTTACTCTCTAGTGCTACTGTATTTTGAAGCTAAGACGTGCTCTGATTGATTATCACTTCATACAGATGTATTCTGTTTTGCTCTCAAACAAATAATAATAACAATTGAATTTGTTAGGTAACTAGCGGAAATCGGAGCATAAGTTTGAGAACTAGCAGCAGTGCCAAAGTTAAAGATTGGGTTACTAAAATTAACGAGGCTGGTCTTAGACCTCGAGAGGGTTGGTGTCGGCCTCATCGCTTTGGTTCATTTGCTCCCATAAGAGGTTTGACTGAAGATGGAAGCCAAGCCCAGTGGATTATAGATGGGAAGGCAGCATTCGAAGCAATTGCTTCCTCAATTCAGGAAGCAAAGTCAGAGGTACATGCCGTTTAGTCATTTGTAACTATAGTATATATTTGGCTTGTTTTAGTGGACAACTGGATATTTATTGCTGACCCAAGATGTAAACTGGGTGCAGATCCTTATTACTGGATGGTGGCTTTGCCCAGAGCTCTATCTGAAACGTCCTTTTCACTCTCATTCTCCCTTTAGGCTGGACGCGTTACTAGAAGAAAAGGCTAAAGAAGGAGTTAAGGTACACATTTTTCTCATTCTCCCTCTCTCTCACACACAATCGGTTCTGTATATGACTTCCTTATTTAGGAGTGTCTGATACTTAAAGATGGGCTTATTAGTTAGTACTTCAAATTATTTAAAGCTCTATGTGCTTCTTACCGCCTTCTTATTTTTTCGGCCATTACAGATCTATGTGCTTCTGTACAAGGAGGTCTCTTTAGCTTTAAAAATCAACAGCTTGTACAGTAAGAGAAGGCTTCTCAACATTCATGAAAACGTGAGAGTATTGCGGTATCCCAACCATTTATCGACTGGTGTTTATTTATGGTAAGAACTATACTATGAATTGTGAACATCGCCTTCATTCATAAAAACAACAAAGGTGGACTAGGCATAATGATACCGCTTGCTTTCATTCAGGTCGCACCATGAAAAACTTGTAATCGTTGATTACAAGATTTGCTATTTTGGAGGTCTAGATTTATGCTTTGGCCGTTACGACACAACTGAACACAAAGTGGGTGATTTCCCCTCTGAAATATGGCCTGGAAAGGACTATTACAACCCAAGGTATGTTTTAGAAAAGAAAATAAATGAATTTTACGAGGAAAGTAGAATGTAATCAATGAATTCATGATTTATGGATTACATGGTGGTGTCGAAGCTTTTTATAATATATCGTTTGTGGAATATACTCTGGACAGAGAATCTGAACCTAATTCATGGGAAGACACCATGAGAGATGAACTGGATCGTGAAAAGTATCCCCGCATGCCGTGGCACGACGTCCATTGTGCTATTTGGGGACCTCCCTGTCGTGACATTGCTCGGCACTTTGTTCAACGTTGGAACCATGCTAAGGTATATCTTTTGCACAATGTTTAAGTTTCCTCTCTCTTTTTTCATTTTCTTTTCCCCCTCTTTTCTTACATGAGTCATTCGCAGAGAACTAAAGCTCCAAATGAACAGACCATTCCGCTACTTATGCCTCACCACCACATGGTTATCCCTCACTACATGGGAAGAAGCAAAGAGATGGATATCGATGGATGCAAAGAAGACGACAAGAAAGAAGTTGAAAGTCAGGATTCCTCTTCGTCACAGTCACCCTCACGAGATATACCATTGCTTCTGCCTCAAGAAGCTGGTGGAGAAGATCTTAAGTTAATGGGGAACAATATGAATAATAATCTCATGGATCAGACAAATTTTTGTGAAAGCCAAAATCAAAGCGACGAAACTTCAGATGCTAAGGTAGAAGGTTTACTAAATGAATTTGATCCCTTTAGCTCGGAGAGACAATCTCCCTTGGATGCTTCAGATGATGATTGGTGGGTAACACCTGAAGAAGGTTACTGCGATGCCACTGCCAAGGGATATGGAGAAGTTGGTCCTCGTACTAAATGTCGTTGTCAGGTTAGTAATGCCTCCTGGATCTGGTATCAATATCTTTGACTGAATCTTACAATGAGCCTTAGATTCTATGCAAATTCGTAACCAATTGACCACTGCTTTAGTGCATGGACTGTTTATTTATTTTAATATTACTTTACAATATTATTTATCTGCCGCCATCTTGGATGGATACGCTATCCACAGGTAATCAGGAGTGTCAGCCACTGGTCTGCTGGAACAAGTCAGACTGAAGAAAGCATTCACACTGCTTATTGTTCTCTCATTGAAAAAGCGAAACATTTTATCTACATCGAGGTAATCGAATTGTGATTTTCTTTTCTTTTCTTGTTGATGATTTATTAGGAACTGCAGTTCTCTATCCTATCTCCTTAGCGGTAATTTGCTTCTGCGTACAGCATTGCAAACACCCGAAAAAAGTTTTAAATAGCATGTATCTGCTTCTTTTATATTTTATATTTTATTTTTAAAAAATGAAAAACTTTTTCCGTTGGCCTTTTTCATTGTTTTCCTTTCAGAACCAGTTTTTCATATCGGGCCTGGCAACAGATGATACTATACAGAACCGTGTATTGGAAGCATTATATAGGCGTATTTTACTGGCTCACAAAGAGCAAAAGCCTTTTAGAGTTATAATTGTGATGCCTCTATTGCCTGGCTTCCAGGTAAATTTTGCTGGCCTTCTTTGCGTAACATTCACTCCTTTATGCAACATGCTTGAAATAACTCCTGTTGTAAATTGCCATTACCAGGGTGGGCTGGATGATGGTGGTGCAGCGACTGTGAGAGCTATAACACATTGGCAGTATCGAACAATCTCTAGAGAAAAACACTCCATATTAGCCAACCTTAGAACTGTAATTGGCCCTAAGACTGAAGATTACATTTCTTTCTACGGTCTGCGTTCTCATGGTAGACTTTCTGCCGATGGCCCTATGGTTACAAGTCAGGTACTTTATTACATATTACCATTCTATGCACCTTCCTACTCCCCTTTATCTATTCTGCCTTGCTCTCCAGAGTTTGGCTTCACTAGAACTAATAAACAATGTTTTGCCTGTAAAATCATGAATTAGTCTTCATCGTGAAATGAGTGAGTTTTGAATGATATTATTTATATTACCTTATCTATGCAGGTCTATGTACACAGCAAATTGATGATCGTAGATGACCGTGCTGCTATAATTGGATCTTCTAATATAAATGATAGGAGTTTGCTAGGTTCAAGAGATTCTGAGGTATAGTTCGTAGCTCAAAACTTGCTATTTTTAGAGGTTATGTAACAAAGTTACAATGAGACGTAATTTGAGTAAAGTTCTTTGTAATATCTTTCCATAAAGGGTTGGCCTGGCGAAAAGCAAATTACTGAGTCTTATTCATATATATATATATATATATATATATTTTGTAACCAGATAGGAGTGGTAATAGAAGACAAAGAATATGTCAATTCATCCATGAATGGAAAGCCATGGAAGGCCGGGAAATTTTCCTATAGCCTCCGTTGCTCCTTATGGTCTGAGCACCTTGGTTTAAATACTGGAGAGGTAAATAAAATCAGTGATCCAGTAGCAGATACAACTTATAAGGACTTATGGTCAGCAACTGCAAAGGTGAGACTTGTTCAAGATTTAAATTTTATCCATATTCCACAGATTCGGTCATTGAAACTTTATCTGCATGTTGAGTAGCTTTTTTTGTCGTTATGCTCCTATTATGGTAATATATTAACTGCTATTTCCCCCGTGTGATAGGAAAATACTAGGATATACCATAAGGTCTTTTCCTGCATACCCAATGATGACATACACTCCAGGTATGGTTTTATGATTTATCCCAACTGTGTTGTTGGGTTTTTCTTTCAGCCTAGATTTCTCTAATCTGTTATTGGTATAAATTGCAGAGCCGCACTTAGGCAAAAAATGGCTCACTTGAAGGAGAAACTCGGTCATACCACCATAGACCTGGGAATAGACCCTGATCAAACAGAGTACGCAGGCAGACTGAAGTGCATAAAGGGGCATCTTGTTTGTTTTCCTTTGGAATTCATGCGTGGAGAAGATTTAAGACCAGTTTTCAATGAGAGTGAGTTTTATGTGTCTCCTCATGTATATCATTAAGTATGCCAGTTCGGAAGCCAAGGAGAAATCTATCAGAATCTTTGTATATAAATGAGAGGACTAGATATTATTCATGCGTGGATTCTGCAGCATTTATAAGCTAATGGTGGAATATAAAAAGGGAAAAGGCGAAAGTGAAAGGAAATATTTGATGACACTAACTGAGAGTCTTAGGACAACCGATGGCAGCTTAGAAGCCACACTGTACAGCACTAATTCATTGATTTGATTGCGAAGAATTGTGTATACGTACATTTTTTCATCGGCCCGGGATGGGCCTTTTTTCTTACTTGAAATTAGTAAAGTACTATTTGGCTATCCTTGTAATTAAATATTGTTTTATGAATCTTTATTTGAGGTTAGATCTAGTTCTGAGTTGTAATCTTTACTATTTTTGAGTTTTCACTCTTTTGTTGAGACCATTAAGTGTTTTAATCTTACATTTGATTCAATCAAATGTCACTCGCTCGTGGAACCATGTTTTCAAGGAAGTGGGTTATATACATAATGGACAACGAAACTTGCATAGGGCCAGAAAGAATATCTGGGGTGTTGGATTTTCATGGAGAACTGTGAATTATTATCTTCTCTTCCTCACGGTTAGTAAGTATCAACATAATGTAAAATAGTAGCATTGCAACGCTTGTGAATGATGATCGTGAACAATTAAGTATCTTTGCTGAAAGTGAATGCCCAGCAGCAGAGGGACCTTACCTAATTTGAAGTCGGCTCTGTTAACTACTTTCTCATTGGCCAACTCATTCAACCCGACAAAACAGATATAATCTTGTCAACATCAATCTCACGCCATCTTTCTCAAAATAACTATACGTGACGCCCACTTTGATTCATAAACACTTTGATAAGATAATTATTGAATGTAGCTATATTTTTTGTGGTTCCTTGTTTGGGAATTTTCAAGGCAAGTGCCGTTAATTAGAAAAGCCAATTGATGGTATTCATCTTGCTGTTCTTAAGACAGTAATGTCAATCTTATCCTATCGCTTTAATATCAGAATATATATATATATATATATACACCCCTTAGTAAATCCTACAGCATTATGTTGCCACTCAAAGAGACGCTAAATTTCGAAGCTTCAGCATCGGACACTTTTTTCATAAGGACGTGATATTCTACGCTCCCTAGCAGTAATGTCACTCGTATATATAATTCACACAAATTCTCGTCACCATCACTTTTATCAAGTTCTTTATTTTCCCTTTTGGTTTAAGGTCGGCCAATAGGACATGAGAGACAGCAAATGGTATGAGTGTTAGGTATGGGATAGGTTTGTTCTGAGCATATACTTGGCCCTGCATGTGACCTATACGACAAACCTGTCGACGGCCACACTGATTTTGCAAATGGGAATCATATCAGCAGCTCAAACAATGCACGTAAACATCTCTCTACCTACTCTTTGATACTACATATAGTATATAGACTCTGTGCTCGCGTAAAGATCATTGTATCGGGAAAATATATATACCAGTGCGAAACTGCGAATCTTGCACTTGGGTGGAATCCAGCCATGTCGCCGTAAAATGGAATCCAAACACTACTTTTTTCCTGATCTAGGTATCAGAGACGATTTTGAGGCTATGAAACTATAGATAGGAGCTAGCTTAGGTTTTTTTTTTTAGAGAGAGAGAGAGAGAAAGGAGAGGAATCCCATGAAGTGAGAGAGATGAAGACAGATTCTATTTGAGCATGCGCCAAGACCCATTTGCGCATAATCTAAATTACGTGGCTATGTAACATGAATTCCACGACGAAGCGTGGAGTTGACGTCAAACAATATTGTGGGACAAATCAAAACTAAGTGGAGCATATCCACAGAGTAATTGAAAGTGTAATTACGACGATTTGAAAGCATGGAAGAGAAGGACCGATTTTCGACCACTTTCTAGTTATAGTGTTGAAGGGTGGGGCATAGTACTAACAGAATGATTTAATGATTGTAAAAAGAAAACGGGAAAACAAAAGATTTAGGCCGAGATTCGCATTGGAATTGCTTACATCCAATCGATGTGTGGTCACCATAAGTCCACACCTACTCATACCCAGAAGTGTAGGTCCCCATGCCTCTTTTCTCCTTCAAAACTTGTAAGGTCCACAGAGTTAAGATTCCCGCCTTATTTTACTCTGTTTTTGTTGTTTTATGTATAATTTACACGTTTTTGCACTGATAAGATGATTTCATGAGACATGTGAAGAATGGAAGCGCTAGGACAGGGTACAGATGCAGAGCATGAATTGGACATCACTTTATGGTAAAGCAGAGTTCACACGCACAGAGACAAAAACAGGGACGTGGGATTGGAGAGATTAATACAAGTTTTGAGTCATTTTACCGAAAGTTGTCCGTAGTGGGTAGGGAAATATCAAGCTTAATCATCACTCAGTGGAAGGTGGGTCCCCTATATAAATCATGACACCCCATTGGTCGGTAACAATACAATTGCATTAACCCATCATTACTTGAGCAACACTTGATATATTAATTCTTTCAAGGGTTTAGTTCATTGTTGATTCCATTTCTTTTGTGGGTAACCTTTGTGATATTCATTCTTAACTGCAAGTTGCAGTTTTAGTTCGCTGCGTGATACAGAAGAAGATGCATGAACCCAGAACCCAGAACGCTCATATAGATGATTGTTTTCCCGTCACCTAAGACCTAGTGCGAGGTTTAGAGAAAGGCAATCATATAGCTCCCACCAGACAAATAGTAACATGTTGGAGGAGGGAATCTCACTCCTTTTTGCACATTACTTAAGTGGAAATAGGATTATTCAGTTAACAATGCCATACAAGCTATTCCACATTCAGATGTTAATCCAAATATAAAAGATTTTAGTCACTTAAATATAAATTTTTGAATTTAGGTATGTGTGATTGTAATAAATATTTTTAGAAGAGTTTTTCTTAATTGAACCGACAAATAATTGAATATGATATAATTATATAATTATATTAAAAAAAACTATTCTGCATTCATTTTTTCTACTTTCTCTTTCTCGTTGATTCAGATACACTTTGTCATTTATTACAAAAAGATTTTAAATTCCATTTGTAGAGGTCAGATCTACAATACAATGCGAAGCAAATGATCTTAATGCTCTTTATCATTCTTTTCCTCACTAAATGATAATAATTTCATAGACTTAATCTATATTTTCTCCTCCTCTTCAAGCGATCCTGCCGAAGTGAATCCTCCAACGAGATGGCATGGCGATAACCTCATTAATTAATCATGTTCTGGCAGATTCAACAGTTATATTTTATGTGGAAGCAGATCTCTCATTTTCCTTTCTATCATTTTCTTACTTAGATTAAAAAATAGATACTTCAGATTTGATATTTTATACAAATATTATTATAATATTTTATCAATTATTTTTTTCCTACTTATTCTATATTGTAATCATGAATTGTGTTAGTGAAAAATTGCCAGTTTACATTTATTTAATTTTTTTTATAACAATAGTTTTACCACGACATTAGATCTAAACCGTTATTTCTTTCAATCTAAAGTGAAATGGGATTGTGAGGAGAAGAGGGGAAAGGAGAAAACGAATAACCCAAAACCATTTGAAAAAAAATCTCTACAAAATATCACTTAAATTTTAAAATTTTAAAAAAATATATTAATATATAAAATGACAGACTCTAAGTTTAATCTAGGGTTTTAATATTTGCAGAAAAAGATGGAATAGGTATAGAATTTTATCTAATTATTTGAGCTACTAACTTATTAAAAGATGTGGTCAATCTCGTACTTACAAAATTTAATATAGTTAATAGATAATTGGAATCCTTAAACATGATATTATATATTTGAATAAGGCCATATATTTGAAAAATACTTTATTGAGAGAGACAAATCTATTTTAATGATATTTATACTTTGGGAGGATTAATCTCTATTTATCAATTATAAGATACTGCCTAGACCCTATGAACAAATGAGTTAATATTATTATTAAGATAATTAAAATTATTATACATAGTATTCACTTTAGTACTAATGTAGTCACCATCCTCAGGTGAAGGGTATTTATATCTTTTTTTATGGGCCTATTTGATTTTCACCAAACTAAGGGTTTAAAACTATTTTTGGGGCAAAATTTTAGTTTAATTTTTTTTAAAACAAACAGTAATATTTATTCAAATAATTTTTTAGACTAAACTATGGTTTAAGACCTAAGTTTCAGATAAACTGGTTAAAGTAGTTTATGAAACAGTAAAAGAGGTTATGAACTAACAAATTACCATATTACCCCTATTTTTTTACACCATCTTTCCTACTTTTTCTTACACTATCTCTCTTTTATTTCTTACACCATCTCTCCTCTCTCATCTTATATCTTATCTTTATTCATTTAATACTCATATATTTTTTTATAATTTATCAATAATAAAAGTACTTATTAAAATAACTATCTAAATACTTATTTATTCAAAATAATTTTTTTCCTATAAACTCTTGTCCAAAAACCCTTTTCTATAAGCTGGCTAAAAATCTTTTTTTTATAAGTCAATTTCCAAAATTCTATCTAAATGGGCATTATAAATAATATAATCATAAATTGATACTTATGACTAATATATTATTGGGAAAATGACATATGGGTCCCATGGAAGCAATGTATTGACAAAAAGGTCCCACTAAATGCTGTAATTCATTTCAAGTCCCATGGGACCTCAAATGAATTTTTTGTAGTTGTAAGAAGTCTTAAATGCCCTTTGAGATATAAAACAACATTAAAGAAGTAAGAGTTGGCGGGCTGTGCTGTGTGAAAGAAGAGAACAGTCAGAACAGCGCTTAACTCACGATGGCTCCCACGTTATGTTGACAGGTGGATTTACGCATTATCGTTGCTGGATGTTGACGCAGAAGTGCTGTATATTCATCTTCTCTCACTATGATATGAGAATGTGAAAGACACACATAGCAAACCCAGGCAAAAAGGTAGCTCGTCTTCCTCCTGCTACATATGATAAGATAGTGTGTGGCTGAAGTGAGTTATAAAAAGACCCACGTAAATATGGAGATTGTGTTCATTCCATGAGTTTTTTATCATTTGAGGTGTGGGTTAAATGAGTTTATTTAGGGTTTGAAAAGTTATGTTTAGTTTTGAGGAATTTGTTGTGCGTTTGGTTGATTGTAGTAACAATATACGAACAATGGAAAGGTGGCTGTAAAGTGTGAAAGACAGACATGAGTTTGTATGCGGGCTAATAAGAGTTGTTATTATAGGATGACATAGTTGTTAATATAAGTGCATGAGTTGTTAATGTTATATATCTGGTGCAGGTTGTCATTGATGATGGCAAGTTCATCTGCAAAGCATCTATTCTGTTATGTTCATATGGGAGGACAATTTGGAGATGATGTAGAAGGTCATACATATGTTGGGGGTCAAGTAAGAACGATATCCATAAAAGAAGGCACAACATACGATGAGTTCAAAACATTAGTAGCATCAATGGTTGGGAAAGGAAGTGATGAAATTTTGATAAAATTCACTGTTAGATTTGATAAACACACATTTGTTGACATGTTTAATGATGAAGGAATTGAGCATTTAATAATGTTCAATGAAGAAAGTGGCCATGTGTACGTAGGAGAGAAAGCAAACAATGAATGCACAGAACTCCATATGGATGATGTAATAGAGGAGGAAGATGTGTAAGTAATATATTGTGTTAACAGCAAAATATTGTCCTATATAATTTGCAATATACGTTGTCATATCAGTTGGAGGCAGTTGTTATTACTGACATAGTAAGTTGTCATTTTGTGTAGGTTTGCTGAATTGTTTGAAAATGGGAATGTATGCTCTATGTCTCCACCTGCTTTAGGAAATGAGAATGAAGTGTTGCCATTAGTGTCTTGTGCTGACAAAATGATTCCAACAGGAACACCGGAAATGAATTGCACAAAGTGGAAGGATTTGATTGTTGGAGAAGGTCAAACATTTCCAAATGCAGGGGTTCTTCGGAAACAGCTATACAAGTATAGTATCGCGCATAGATTTTCGTATAGATTTATCAAAAATAATAAACAAAAAATCATTGTCAAGTGCAAGGTGGATGGATGCCCATGGTACATGGGTGCATATTGTTTGGGTGAACGTCAAGATGGAGAATTGTTAAGTATAAGAAACTTCACAAGACAGCACATACATAATGCACAAGAAGACCTAGTTGTAACTCACCATGGAAAGGCAAGCTTAACATCATCTTTAATGATTGATGCTTTGACGAGTAATATCAATAAGAATGCAAAAGAAATCAGCAAAGACTTGTACAGAGAATACGGTGTGCGATTGAACTATAGGCAAGCGTACAGGGGTAGAGAACAAGCATTAAGGGAAATACATGGTACTGCAGAGGATTCGTACAAGATTATTCCTTGGATATGTGAGAGGCTTATAGAAACTAATCAAAGAACTGTTGCTAGATGGGAAGGCTCAGAGTCCAAAAGATTTGAGAGGGTATTCATTGCATATGGATGCTCAATTGAAGGTTTTTTGCAAGGGTGCAGAGCAATACTGTATATAGATGGATGTCATCTTAGCGGTCCATACAGGGGAACAATGCTTACAGCTAATGCGTATGACGCAGATAATGAATTATTTCCGTTGGCATATGCTATTGTTAGTGGCGAGACGCATGATGAGTGGACTTGGTTTCTCCAAAATGTTAAAGAGATCATAGGATCCTTAGAGATCACAATTGTGTCTGACCGAAACAATGCAATCATCACTGCTGTTCAGACTATTTTTTCCCGTGCTAGACATGCTTATTGCTATCGGCATGTGAAAGAAAACTACAGTGCTGCTTTCCTCAAAATAGTAAGAGGTAGGGGACGAGCATCAGGGGTCCGAAAGGAGGACGCACTTAACCTGCTAGATGGAATTGCATATGCAAGGCTTGAGGGAGATTTTAATGTTGCAATGGGAAAGCTACAAGCTTTTTGTCCACATCTGGCACAATGGGTCCAGACCCAAGGGGACGTGCAAAGATGGGCTATGAGCAAGTTCCCATTCAAACGATGGGACAATATCACCACTAATCTCGCAGAGTCATTCAATGCATGGATTTTACAAGAGCGGAGGCACAATGTGTCTGTTCTAATGCTTGAGCATCAAGAGAAGTTGGCCCAGAAGTTGTTGAGAAGTAAATTGTCAATGGTCAATTGGAGAAATGGTGTTGGGCCAAATATTGAGGCAAAATTGATGCAACAAGTTAGGTTGGCCACAAATATGCATGCCCTATATTGGGGTAATGACGTTGTGCAGGTTGAGACTTGGGGCCCCCATGGAGTTATTAAACTTACTGTTGATCTGCAAACACGTAAATGCACATGTTTAGGTTGGCAAATGAGTGGACTACCTTGTGTCCATGCATGTGCTGCAATAAAGCTGATGCAAAGAAGTGTGTACACATCTGTAGATGATTGCTACAAGTTATCTGCCCAGGAAAAGATATATGCTAGTGTTATGACGCCTATTGCTACACATGATTGTCCATGTCCTAATGACCCAACAGTGTCTGAACTAATAAAAGAAAGATTTCTTGACCCTCCAATTACTAGAAGGCCTCCGGGAAGGCCAAAGAGAAAAAGGATTGAGTCTCAATTTCAGAATAGAAAGACTTATCATTGTGGAAGATGCCATGAGGTTGGACACACAGTGAAGACATGCAAGAATCCAAACCCAAGCTAAGGATTGGCGCTTGTTTGGTCTATTTTGATTTGCACATATCTGTACAAAGTGATAAAAGTCCTTTCTTGTAACCTTGATCAATCTCCACCTTGTTAGAAGCTAGGGTGGCTCTTGATGAAGGTGTAATCGCAAACTTCATGTATATTAATCAAAATGCATAATATGTTTTCTGATATTTACTGTTTGATATCGCTGGGATTGTTAGTTGTAGGCGATAGGGTTATTAGTTGCAGCATATGGGGTTCATAGTTGCAGCTGCTGTGGTTGTTATTGCAGGTGTTATGGTTGTTACTACAGTCGGTGGGGTTGTTATTGCTGGTGTTGGGATTTTTAGTGTAGCAGGTGGTTTCCTTAGTTGCACGGCCTAGGGTGGGTGGTTAGTAGCAGCTGCTAGAGTTGGTACTGCTGGTGCTGTGTTGTTAGTTCAGTCACTGGGGTTGTTATTGTAGGCGTTAGGGTTGTTATTTCAGTCGCTGAGGTTGTTACTTAAGTTGCTGAGGTTGTTAGTGCAGCACGTGGGTTCCTTAGTTGGTTGGCCTGGGGTGGGTTGTTTGTGAAGTCGCTGGGGTTATTATAGTAGGTGTTAGGGTTGTTATTTCAGTCGCTGGGGTTGTTACTTAAGTTGCTGAGGTTGTTAGTGCAGCACGTGGGTTCCTTGGTTGGCCTGGCCTGGGGTGGGGTGGGTTGTTTGTGAAGTCGCTGGGGTTATTATAGTAGGTGTTAGGGTTGTTATTTCAGTCGCTGGGGTTGTTACTTAAGTTGCTGAGGTTGTTAGTGCAGCACGTGGGTTCCTTGGTTGGCCTGGCCTGGGGTGGGTTGTTTGTGAAGTCGCTGGGGTTATTATAGTAGGTGTTAGGGTTGTTATTTCAGTCGCTGGGGTTGTTACTTAAGTTGCTGAGGTTGTTAGTGCAGCACGTGGGTTCCTTAGTTGCACCGCCTAGGGTGGGTGGTTAGTTGCAGCTACTGGAGTTGTTAATTGAGGCGCTGGGATTGTTAATTGAGGTGCTGGGATTGTTAATAAATGGCCTCTTGTATACTTTTGTCATAATATGTTTTATGTATTTCCCTTCTCTGTTTGGTAATTGTAACATCAATTGGATGTGATTTTTCTAGTGCATCCATTTGTAAGTCAAATAAAATGTCGTTGGCCAAAAGACTTATCTGGAAAAACGAGTGCAGAAGCAAATATTGTTTTATAGTTGATTGGTTATAAGTCAAATCCACCATTCCATACTTAGCAGATTGCCAAGCAACTGATGAGCTAATTAACTATTTTACATTAATTGAAACTGTTCAAATACACACGTTATAAAATTTACAATGACAAGGACACCTAATTAGTCACTATTTTCTTGTATGCCTCGACTCTTTCTCTGATAGTATGGACAAGACGCGTTCCCGTTGTGAATTGTTGGGGTGATTGATCAGCCAACACAAACAATCAACCCTCAACTGGTGAAGGTCTTCAATGGAGTATTTTGGCATCGTAAAACCCTTGTCATCTACGGTGTTGCCATCCCAAGTCTTCAGCCATGACAACACAATAATCCCACAAGAATACCTACACATTGGGCAGTAGTTGAAGACAATAAAATTAGTCCATCACAAGGAGAAGGAAAGCAAAAAATGAAGTAGATGTGTTAACATGCTGACGTGTCCGTTTGGAGATGCAATTTTGGCCAATTCACTGCAAACTGATCGTCCTGCCCAAAAACTTGTGGCTTCAATGTACGAAGTATTTTCAGGAAACAACACTTCTGTACATGCACAATACAGACACAACATAAATTAAATTAAAAATATACTGCTAACACAGAAGTGAGTAGGGACCTGTACATTAACAAATACATACACAGGCATTCGCCATCCATTGCTTCTCTTTCCATATAGGTTGCCCGCTGGTCCTCTTCTTGCGCTTACCTTTTCTGTCCTCCTCAGATGATTGTTGAAGTTGCTGCCTTTGTAAGCGGATAAACGTTAAAGTATCAACCAACGAATCAAGTGCACAGAATTGCATCTTATTGACGTCAAAAACATAGCAGAACCAGTGGTCCATTACACAAGCAGGTCCAAAAATGAAGTCACAATCACCAATATTATAGCCAAGATGTTGTGGCAATATTTCTGATTCATTGCCTTCAATTGACCACCGCAGGGGATTCACCAACATTTTCTGCATGAAATGTGCAGAAAAGATGTGTCTTCTTACTGAACGGGTTCTGTCTTTCTCATCCTGCACCAATGTCTTCGCGACCATCGTCATTACCTGTGAATAGAAACATTAAATCAACAAACCACCATTATAGTGCACAACAATCATAGTTGATTAGGACAATTCTCTCACAGTGGTGCTCATCCATGCTCTACTACGGAGGCAACCTAGCTCACCCCGAGTGACATGAAACCCATTCATCTCCACATAAGTCCTGCAACAATCAAATTTAAAATCAGGCACTCACTTTTGACTGGGGAAATAACATTTATAGCATGCAACAACAATGAAATACTTACTCTTGCTCCTCACAGCCAGCACATTGACTTGTGCACATGTTGAACAATGCTTCCTTGTCATCAATGTTCTTCCTCTTCTTGGCAACCCTCGCCTTTGTCTCCACAAAGTAGGGGGACCTAACAGCTGGTCTTTTTTCTCTGTTTGATCTTCTTACATGTGTTTTTTCCTCCTGTTCATTTCCTTCATCACCACCTTCCTCACCACGCTCGTCTCTACCTCCATCTGCACCTTGATTACCACTTCTGTTGCCCTCCTCTTCACCTTCACCCTCACCCCCATCTTTCTCATCATGTTGGATTCCTTCATCTGCTCCTTCTTCATAATGATCTGCTGCTTCATTGACATCTCCACCTTCAGCTTCCCCTAAGAGCCTATGCTGAAGAGCCAAGAGTTCTTCCCCCACCATATTCATGATTCTACTATAACTTGCCTTTATTAGCTGAAAAGACAAACAATTTAGCACATTACCTAAACTGTACTAAACCAACGAATGAAACCAATTAGCATCGTACGTACCGGGTGAGTAAGATCAACGTCTGGATTAAACATTGATGCTTCTGGCCGTTCCTTGCTTGTGCTACCATGCAGAACACCTTGTTTGCTTTCCTTCTCAAGCCTTGTTCTTGCTTGGACCTGCTCATCATTCCAATAACTAATGGCATCCCCGACCTCAGATGCTTTTTGTCGGCCTAGTGGAAACATTTGTAGACAATAAATCTACATTTCACATGATGCACAAGTTAAGAACATATTTTAATACACACTAACAATTAATTGTTCTTACACACACAAAAAATGTTACCTTTAAGACACTTACCATGAGGAAGTATAAGCAGCCTCCTATGTTCTTTCTCCCACCGGCATCCCCTTTCCTCAACTCTTCCAGATAATCTTTTACAGAGTCTGCTAATTTATTAAGAACAAACGTGCACCAATCAAACTCCCTGTACGCATCCTTAGTTAAGGCCATTACCTTTAACACCTTGTCATTTACATATATGCATGCGCTAGGATCTAAGAGGATCCCTACGCTGTACATCACAAAGAGGAACTCTAAATCAGCATGTTCCTTCTCATCAACCAACCAGCAAGCTATTGTTGTGTATGGCACCTTCCCATACACTATCTTCATCTCCTTGAACCTTTCCTCATCACACGTTGTTGGTATTATTTCATACCCATCAAGTGGCAATCCCATTATTTCATTCACATTTATAGCATCCATTTCATACGTCTTTCCTCTAATTGAAATCGTCTTTGTAGGGGGGTCAAAAGCACGCATAAACACCCCACATAAGTCTCGCTGAATTTGTGAGCAGCTTATGCGGACTAATTTATCAAACCCAATCACTTTCAACCTCTCCATTGTTTTAGGCCTCCCCTTCAACACCTTGCAGACATCTATGAATTGCTTCGGGGCACATCGTGTGTAGAAGGGCACGATATATTTTTTCCCTTTTGCTGGACCTCTTAATTCCTTTGCCCTGCTTTTGTATTCTAGTCTCTCATGCTCTTCCAATTTATTCCAACTTTCCCTCAATGATGCACCGGCAGCTTGTAGTGACATCTTCTTTCGTGGGTTGGTCTTTTTTTGCTCTTCAACAAATAGTGCATAACCAGAGAAGTTGTAACTTCTTTGTCCACCTTTACTTTTTCCAATATTAGACATCTTTTATCCTGCAATAACAACCACTTTCATCAATACAATCAATTATTACTCAATATTTCAATCCAAATAATTAGGACAGCAGCGTTGCAAATGCAGAGGCACCAAATGAAAATCAGAGCCTCCCCCCAATTCACTTGCATACACTCAACAACAATTCCTAATCCACCAGGACAATTTTACACACACAGAGCAACAAATACTAGCACAAACACAGCTTCTGTTTTGTCATACAATTTTTAACAGACTTCTCACACAATTTCATAAATATATACATGTAACTCAACCATCCAAGCAAGTCATATACACCATTCATTCTTAACCCAAAGAACCAAACCTGACAAATTCATTCTCTAAATTCACCCACAGTTGCAGTATAATCACATTGGTTTTTCCATCTCAAGGCAACAAGGTATGCATACATACACAGCACACAAAATGAGTACCCACACAGATATTTTATGCTCAGCTCAAGCCAAAATAGCATTCTGAACAGAATTCCTATTGATCATGTTTCATTCTGAACAGAAGCACCAAATTTTTCATTCTGAATTATTACTATTTGTAAAATGGCACTGTCAACAGATTTTTCATTCTCATATTTAAGCTTCTATGTCAAACGTCTGTATGAGCCTCCAATTGGATATCTAGCTACTTCAACAACACTTACCTGACCCAGCTTTCTATCACGCTGACTTTATATATCCACTATCTTACTTGGGACTTCCTCATCCACGCTAACACTCCTACTTCTATTCCTATATCACAACCCCACGTTCATTTGCTTTGTCTTCCTTACCGGCGCAGAATTGAACTCCAAAAAAGGGACTGACTAAGGCCTAACACCAAATGTACGTTAATTGACAATCAAAAATAAGCAGGGGAAAGCACCATTCTATTCAGAAGGCCAATGCTTCCCTTCTGTATGTTAAAAAAATATGGTAATCACATTTAAAGCAATAACGATATTACCTGGACCAGCGGCTTTCGAAGGAAAGGAAAGGTGAAGATAATTTGGACGATGAAGTAGGAAGGGCGGTTGCCGGTGGCAGCGACAATAACCCCAGCACGGCCACCTGATTGAAGGAGTATAACAGATGAGTATTGAAGGAGGAAATATGGCACGACGACCGGGTGCCAGTTACCACAATCACCACAGAAAGGGCGGTAAACAGAGGACGAAAGGCGATGAGAACTTCGACGATGAACCAAGTACCGACGGCAGGAGGTGCAACTCAGAGTTAAGCAGCACAATGCACAGACCACACACAAATGAGGAGAAGAGAGCACGGGCCGACCTGAGAAGACGAGCAGAGTGAGGTTCGCTAGGGCAAAAGTTTCAGAGTGATATGCGGGAGGGGAGGTTCGCTAGGGCAAAAGTTTCAGAGTGATATGCGGGAGGGGATTTAACATTTGGTATCTCAAAGGGCATTTAAGACTTCTTACAACTACAAAAAATTCATTTGAGGTCCCATGGGACTTGAAATGAATTACAGCATTTAGTGGGACTTTTTTGTCAATACATTGCTTCCATGGGACCCATATGTCATTTTCCCTATATTATTTTATATATTAGCATGCATTTTTTTTTTAATTTCAAAATTGACATGTTATATTTTGGCATTTTCACAACCTATTTTATATATGTATTGATTTCATACTTATATTTATATATATATTCCATGATAATATGGTTACATGTGGTTTTTCAGAAAAAATATATAAGTTTTCAAATAATGTAAATCTACGATAAGAACATAAAACAGCTATGCAAGTAAGCGTATTTAGAGTCAGAACTGTATTGATTATTCAAGAGGATAATAACACATTTGTCGGTCGGCGAGATAATCTTGGCCTTTAATATTTAAAATGGAAAAGTCGAAAGTGTGGCGATTATGATTGTCGGATTAGTATGAAGCCATTTTAAAAAGAATAATGTCCCAAAAATAATAATTGACCAAATATCTTATATGTTGCGTTTAATATCAAATGACGCAAACTCAGCCGTTTATATAAATATAAATTTCGTCCTAATCACCAACTGCGTTTTTTATGGTTTGTACGGGTGATATTTATACATTAGTTTTATCCAACGATAATGTTAAAATAATTTGGTCAGGCTTTTTAGAAAAAATGGATATTAATAAATTTCCAACTAATAGAATAAAGGAGCCATTCCACGATAGATAAATCGATACGTGTGCCAGCTGATTGTGAGAATAAATTATGAGAATAATAAATTTTAAAAAAATAAATTTAAAAAATAGAGATATTTAGATGATTGTAGTATAATTACTTTTTATATTAGTAAATTACTAAAAAATATATGATTTGATTAAAAATAAGAGAGATGAGGGATAATAGATAAGAGAGATGAGAGGGTGTAAAGAAGAGAGAGAATATAGAGTGGAGAAGATAAATGAGAGAAGAGTGAGGGGAGAGGAGATAGGGTAGATAAAAGAGATTATATATGAGAGATTGTGTAAGAAAAAATAATGGTAAAATAATAATTAGATAGTCTATAAGCTCTTTTACTATTCTAAAAGCTCGTTTAAGTAGTTTATTTAAAACTATAATTTTAAATTATAATTTTAGCCAAAATCATTTTTAGATAAATATAACTATTTATTTAAATTTTTTCTAAATTAAAATTTTATACAAAAAACTTTTTAAATTATACATCTAAACACACGCTAATTAATTTAAAGATAAAAAGTCAACACTCCCTTCAATTTCGTTTCATATATATATATATATATATATATATATATATATATGTAAGGACAGGTTTCTGTATGAAAAACGCAATAATAATTATTTTAAAAATAAAACGGGATGTAACTAATTAATTAATACATAAATTATTAATGCAACATAACTCATTTTTTTTAAAAAAAAATATAAGAGTACTTTGAAAAAGTTGAGAAATGTTTTTCACGACTTAAAAACCATGCAAGTTATTTAAAAGTTGATCACGGATTAAACAAATTACTGCAACTAATCATCCGTATTATAATTCGGTTGCAGAACTATATATTTTTTTTTATTGTCAACTCCAGCCTATTCTGAACATACTTGTATTATTTAGGAGACACAATAATTCACCAGATATGAACAAAAGGAAAAATAAATATATAAAATTGGTCAAGTTTTGTTCCCCATAATAATACAGATTCCCAGTGTTTTGGCAGATCACATTGCTTCTCCTCAACCTAAAACTCATCGACCAAAAGAAGAAAGAAAAATAAAAATCCACGCACCAGGAAGAAATCGAATTCACTCGTCAATCTCGCGCGCGCGTGTATGTATATATGTACGTATGTATATATGTATGTATGTATGTATGTGTGTGTGTATCCCCTCGGCGACGTAGGCATGTATGTATATATATATGTATGTGTGTGTGTATCCCCGCGGCGACGTAGGCCCTATCAAAAAGGGGGGGGGGGCGACTAGAGAGATGAGATGTAAGAAGGAAGATAAAGAGGTTTGATTTTCTTCAAATCTTGGGGAATTAAGTTGATTGGTGTGAGAGCTGAGATAGAAAGATGCTTTATGAATATTTTAATCAGACTAAGAGGCGATGTTGTTAGTTACAAATTAATAGGGCGAGCTAGTTCTGTTTCAGTACGTACTGCAGAGGTGAGGCCGCGTCATTGTGAATTGTGATCATTTCTCGCTGTGTTAAAAACGACACTGAACCACGTCTCGCTACCGAACAAATAGCACCTCATGGATTCCCCTTCCTCTCTTCTTTTCCCTTCTCGAACTCTCAGCTTCCCTCTTCCTTTTCCGGCCTCTCTCTCCGATAATTCTGCCTCTCTAGCCACCGATTCCCCCAAATCCGAGGTCTCTTCCTCTCCTTTTGATATGTTTCCTTCCATTTCCGCTGCTTGATTGCAACTCCTAAGCCTTCGGTTCTCAATTTAGATCAGCAATTTCACGCACTGTTTTGTTTTTATCTTTCTCATGTTTTGTTACGGGTTTGTGCTGGCTTCAACCAATTTTGGTGTTAAACAAGTTGAGTCCTCAGCTTTTGGTCTTTTCCTTTTCCTTTTTTTTTTTTGTAATGGAGGCGTCGCTTCACTCGTCTTGCCGTTATGGTCTTCTTCTAATTCTTTCGTTGAATTTCTGCTAGTACACTGATTTTCAAGCATATGCTGGCTTGGGCCGAAAATTTTCCATTTTCACAGGTCGGAGTGTAGAAAATCTTGCTATTTTCCATTAAGTGGGTACAACAATTCAGTTTCCATAAAAACCAACGGAAAAGAGCGACGCAGATAGGGATTCCTTGTTTTTGGCTAACTAGATTTTCAATCTTTTGGCTTCGTGGATCCCAGCTTTTCCAGATTCCAAAATTTTAGCCTACTTATGTTATATCTTTTCGCTTGTTTTCTTGAAGAAGAAAGTATGGGTCCCCCTGTTTGCTTCGTAAGCCAATAGGTGGGAAATATAAGTTGGATATAGTATAGTTTCTTTCCTTTAGCCTGCGCAAAAGGGGTAGAGTACAGGAATGGCCATGCCGAGGTTCCTGCAATTGTGATCTGAGGCCGAAAGTAATGAAATAAAGAATTCCAGGTGCAATGCTGGAATTGTGTGGGGGAGTGAATATCCTCAGCTACCTGTTTCAGGTTTTAGCTTTTTGTGATATTAAATTCTGCGATTCTGAGCTTTCTGACTCAGAAACTGTCTTTTGTTTGGTCACGATATCCCCCATACCCAACTTGCTTTTCCCTTGTCTGGGTTCAGAGAAAAGTGTGGTATGCAAATATAATAATTGAGAAAGGAGGGGGAAAAAACTCTTTTCAATGGGCTGTTTCCTAATTTCTTTACCTGCTACTCATTCTTTTCGTGACCGCATAACCTCTGCTGCTCTTTATGTAACCGTTATAAATTTATTCGCTTGTTTCAGAAGAGGTTCGTCGTATAGAGAGTATCAGATAGCAGAAGGTGATCGATGGGGCATTTTTCGTCCATGTTCAATGGATTGGCAAGGTCGTTCTCAATAAAGAAAGCCAAGAGTTCTGGGAAATGTGCCGGAAGAGAAGCCGCCGAAGCAATGGCCAAAGAAGCTAAGAAAAATGACCAGATTCTCCGCACCTCTGGCACCGTTCATGTCCAGGGCTCCAACAACTTCGCCTCAATTTTTTCCAAGAAAGGCCAGAAAGGAGTCAACCAGGATTGTTGCATAGTTTGGGAGGTATTCAGAAATAAAAAGAATACGTTGAAAGCTGTAATGTAATGTTATCCCGTGAATAAATATGATTGTTGGTGCTGGTTGCAGGAATTTGGATGTCAAGAGGACATGATGTTCTGTGGGATATTTGACGGCCACGGGCCATGGGGTCACTTCGTGGCAAAGAGAGTAAGAGAGACCATGGCTCCATCTCTCTTGTGTAACTGGCAGGAGACACTTGGCCAGACCTTGCTAGATCCTGATTTCGACTTAGAGGATGAGAAAAAGCGACACCCTTTCCATATATGGAAGCACTCCTACTTGAAGACTTGTGCCGCCATTGATCACGAGCTAGGGCTCTCTCGCAAAATCGATTCTTTCTACAGCGGAACCACTGCTCTCTCCATTGTTCGACAGGTACTGAACTGCTCTTACCAACGTGCATTTCTCATTCCAAGTGTTTCTCTGTTTAATAAGCTCAGTCCTTAAATGCTGCAATATAATGTGCAGGGTGAGCTAATCGTTGTGGCAAATGTGGGTGACTCTCGGGCTGTATTAGCCACAACTTCAGACGATCATAGCTTAGTGCCAGTACAGCTGACTGTTGATTTCAAGCCCAATCTGCCCGGTTAGTATCCCCTGCTTAGTGCGTTTCTATGATTCTTGGCGTCTCTCACACATGATGGTTTTGCAGAGGAGGCAGAGCGTATAATTCAGTGTCAAGGACGAGTCTTCTGCTTAGAAGACGAACCGGGAGTTCACAGAGTGTGGCTGCCAGACGGAGAGTCGCCAGGACTGGCCATGTCTAGAGCCTTCGGAGACTACTGCGTGAAGGAGTATGGAGTTATTTCTGCTCCTGAGGTAACACACAGGACCATCACCAGCAGAGACCAATTCGTTGTGCTGGCAACAGACGGGGTATACAATTTTGATCACCTCAAACAAACATGGTTTTGCTGTTTCTTGTCCAAAATTTAACTCTATGTATGTGTGGTGTGAAATGTTGGATAGGTGTGGGATGTGATATCGAATGAAGAAGCGGTGCGAATAGTGGCTTCAACAGAGGACAGAGGGAAGTCGGCAAGAAGCTTAGTGGAGTGTGCGGTGGCGGCTTGGAAGCGCAAGAGACGGGGCTTTGCCATGGATGACATTTCTGCAATTTGTGTATTCTTGCATCCTCCTCCTCCTCCATCTCTCCCCAAAGAGGATTGATTCGCGCCTATGTTACTTGTTGCTTCATCTAATCTTCTCCATTCCCATTATGCTTAAGATCCGTTGCAATCTGTCTATATCATGGGTCTTTGTCGCTAACCTGATCAATCGGACTTCCAGCAATTCGTTCCCTCCTTCAACTCAACAATTATGACCGTTCATATCAAATGGTCACGCAACCAAGTCGCTTTCACATTAATCATAGCCAGAACAACTAATTACTCTCTCTCTCTCTCTGCCCTATGTTGTTTTATAAAATATAAAATTAACTTATAAATTACCACTTGTACGTGAGTCCTTCGGGCCTTTCGTTCTCCACACCATTACTCCTCCTACCTCAGCTGGTGACAGTGACGAATTCATAGGTTTCGTTACACTGATACCATCCATATCCAAACATTTTTAAAATATAAAATTTTATAGCACATTTAGTGATTTTTTTTAAGTCTCTGAAAGAGGTTACCTAAATCGGGTTTGCTAGAATTTTTTTTGGTGCCTACTCAATTTATGTTGGATGAATATTTTAACAGAGATTTTTTATATACATTCAAATTTAAATTTAAGATATCGTTTAAACGGTATTAAACTATTTATTATTTAGATTAATATCTGATAATAGAGTTTGTTAAAACTTAGTTTTATAGGATTTAGTTATTGGTGCCCACAGGACCCACTGCTGCCTGGAGGTGGGCTCAGATGATCTTTTTGGGCCTACGCATTGAAAAGCAATATTCCTCAAAACTTGTATATCCATTCCATAGCCCCCCGGGTGGAAGTATAGCCAAAATTATTAAAATAGTTGAGTAAAGTGGACTAGATAATATGTACGTCAATTAGATGGCGTATGTAGGTGCTTGAAGCAGGAAAAAAAAAGGTAGTAACAGATGCCAGAGACCGGAGAGGCCTAGAATGGCCGTGGGATTCAGTTTGCCACTAAATCTGGATGAATTAAATTCAATATTTTCTTATTTTTATGAAAAAAGTTTCATGGTAATACTAAAATATTTCAGGAAGTCTATGGGGACAAAGAGATTAGTCACTGATAGATACTTTAAATTTACCTAAAAATATTTTTTATTTTTATTTAAAAAAGTATATTAATGTATATTTAATCTAAAATAAAGACATTTTAAAAAAATATATTTTTATTTAAGAATTATCAATTAAAAATTTTAAATCTAAATTGTTGAAACTATTTGAACAGTATAAATTTTACCGCAATGAGCAGTGACACCAGTTCCATGGCCGTTGCGCCGACAGTTAGAAAGTGAAGGAACTGCTGCCAACTTATGAAATAATATATATATATATATATATATTATAAAGTACAGTCATTCATTTTTTTAGTGCGTGTCTAGTAATGTTGTTTTATCCAAAACAAAATTGAGTCTGGACAAACTTGCTCATACGTTGCGAAATAAAAAAAAAAAAAGAAGGACGAGCTGGCGATAATGATGGGCTGGGAAAAAGAAACCCATGATCGCAAACTATGGAACTTTCGTAAGAAGCAGTCTAGTCGGCAACATAACAAGTCCACCTCGTATTAGCAGGTAACCCTGTAAATATTTTATTGTGGCTTCCATTATTACAAGTCCCCGTATCTTGCCCCATATCTATACTGTGAATCATTTCGCTTGATTTGCCAAGGCACCGCATTGTGTCTCATACATTTCACGCTTTACGGTAGTGATCATAAAATAGGGACATATGCTGTGCTCCGTTAGATTCTTGTAAATTTTGAATTTCATTGCTTAAAAAAAAATATATCCATAAACCTTAAAATTATATATCTAATGATTTTTTATCAATGATAGTAAACTAACATAAAATTTGTTTATTTAGCTTGTAAAACTCTATCTTCAATTCAATTCAATTTATAAATATCCTTCCATTTTTACTATAAAACATATTTAATTAATTTAAATATATTATTAAAATTAGATAAATTAATTATTTATAAAAATTATATATTTTTTTAAAATACCTATTTAATCACGTACATTTAAATTACTATTAATAATAATATATACAACTAGATAGAAATATTTTAAAAAAAATTATAATTTTAAAGAGGAGTATTTCTTATATGTATGTATGGTTATCACAATTATGTGTGATTGTCAGCATCAATTCATTTTTAAAAAAATCAAAGTGAAACATCAAAGGAAACTCTATCTTTATTTTAGGTTTCTCCGATGCCAACTTTAATAAGGGAAAAAAAAAGGAAGGAAGTGGGGAAGCAAAGCACATAACTAATAATTGTGCACCTTCAAAATTTTCACTTTGCATGCATCGTCTAGTGGGGTTACTGAAAAGCCACACATGTGTAGCCTCCTCATTTAGATGATTTTAACGTACGTCACAGCGCCTATGTTTACACTTCATCCAATCACACGTTAATTTAATCACTCCATCAAGTCCTTAAACATAGAAACATTAAGGGATTATTGAATAAGGGCATTATAGTCCTTATAAAGTAGCATTTAACGTCAATTAATTATTTTTAATTTTCACCCAAAGCTCTGAATAATACTTCCTCCATTTTAAAATGTTAAATCTGTTGTTTTTACCCAAAAAAAAAAGTGTTAAATCTCTTTAGATTTAAGCACATGTATATTAAGAAATGCAATTATTATATTGATTATATTGCCAAATTTATTTTTAATTATTGTGCTGAATAATTAGAATTATCATATTTAAATTAATAAAGATGTTATAGAAGAAAATATTAATAAGCAATGTTTTAGACTTTGAAAACATATAAAATAAAATAATTTTATTTATAAAAGATTTGTATCAAGAAATGAAGATGTAGAGGGTAATTAATTAATTGCTTTAAGTAATCTATTTTTATATTAGATAATAATATAATAATAATTCGGTGGAAAGTGAGCGCCCAAAAGGCGCATGTGGCGACAAACTCACTGACGAACGAGAAGTTACTTGGTATTTGGGAAATTCGCGATAAACAAATAATGGCAACCACCTTTTCCTATCTCGTTGTCAGACTGAGGAATAACTTGCGTACCATCACGCTCACCTTTCCCTCCTCGACAGGCGCGTGATCGTGAACTCATCTGGGCTCTCTCTTCAAGCAACGGAAAGTCCATTTGGTTAGTAATGTGGGCCCCACCCCTCATGGGTCATTCCTTCCTCCTCAATTCTCATTTTTTTTAAATAAACATTTCTCCTTATTTACATATTAAAAATTAAATAATATATTTATTTTAATCTTCAATATAAAATTTTAATTTATTTTATATAATTTTTTATTTAAAATATTTTTATTGATAGTATATATTAAGATAGTGCTTAATTAAAGAGTATTTTTAATACAGATGATTAAGGATGATATTTTTTAAAAAATTAATATAATTTTATTATAAATAATTAATTTATTTTATTTTTTTAATATTTATAAATTAATTATCTATATTTTATATTAAAAATTATAAATAATATAATTTTACTGAAGGCATCATGTTAGATCTAGTTTCTCTCCACATTTCATTATTGATCTCTTTTAGAATCCAATCTTTACTATTGAATTAAAGAATAAAATATTAAATTTAATAATTGATTTTTAAATATAGTGATGTTAATTGGATTATGAGAGAAAAATAGAAAAAAAATGATACTTTCAATATTTTCTTCCAACTATATTCTATATACGTTTAAATATTAAATATATATATATTTTATTAAAAATTTAAATTTTGATTTATCATTGTTTATTTTGACTGCTCATTCCTCTTCCATTCAATGCTTCTTCTGCGATTTTGTTCATTGGTTCATTTTCTAAAGCACAAGTAAATTAATGTTTTATTTCTGAATAGGAAAATTATTTGCGCATTTAATTTGTTATTATTAAAGTCAAGTATTATTTTGACCAAAAACAATTATTGGCCTGTACCCAGAACAATCATATTGTCCTGACAAAGATAGGGGTCACCCAGGACAGGAGTGAAGAAACCCATAAAAAGATGTGGGCCCGGCCAGGAAATTCTGGCCGCGCGTAGCTTCACCGCTGACTCCCTTCGAAAGACCAGATCACGATATTCTCGTGAGAATATAGGTGGCGAGTTAATGAAATGTGGATTCAAAAGGGAAAGCGATGGGTACGAATGGAAGGACCACTGGACGCGTGTAGCGAATATTCACTAGATTTGAATTTGTGGTTTTGATTCCGCAACTCACTGCGTACTCCACTTATCGCTCGCTCCATGATAGCTTACTTGATAATTTGATCTGCGTATCAAATAAGTCCTGGGGCTTATGTCTGATAGGTCAGTAGAAAAAGGAGGACCAATGTACAACGCATCGACGATAGCGAGCCCGAGTTTCTCTCTTCTTATCCGCAGCCTTTCAAACCCTAGAAATTCTCAAATTTCGAGCTTGTCTAATCTGAAGAAGCTAAATTCTCGAGGATCTTCAGGTCGAGGACTACTCGTGAGTTTAGATTCAGAGTTGAGTCGTTGGGAATCTGGATATACAAGCTCTGACTTGTCTCTGCTCAATGGAATTGAAAGCCTGTACTCTTTTGTCTCGACTGGTTGTGTATTTGTGATTGAATATCAAAATTGTTGTTGCGTTTTTAGATTTGAGCGGTCGCTATGTCGTCCTTGAGCAGAGAATTGGTGTTTCTCATTCTCCAATTTCTGGAGGAGGAGAAGTTTAAAGAGTCTGTGCACAAGTAAGCCCCCTTACTTCTGTTTCCCTTTACCTCTTTCTGGGCAATTTGTGTGAGATTTGAGAAGATTTGTAAAATTATAACAATAAATTAAAGATTCTCTCTCCTTGCGCCGAATCTTCGGCGTTTTGTGCTGCGGTGCCTGGTTTATAAATTTTTATTTGCTATCCAAAGGATTGTTCATTTTCCTCTTTCATTTTTTAAAATTGTTGCAGGCTTGAGAAGGATTCTGGGTTTTTCTTCAATATGAAGTACTTTGAGGAAAAAGTCCAAGCTGGAGAATGGGAAGAAGTTGAGAAGTACTTGACAGGGTTTACAAAAGTTGATGATAATCGATACTCCATGAAGATTTTCTTTGAAATCAGAAAACAAAAATATCTGGAAGCGCTCGATAGGTATAAATCATTCCTTGTTTGTTGAGTCCTTGGTAAGTTTATCTATTCATATTGTAAAATTTCACGTGTTCTGTTGTCTACCGTGTGTTTAAAACTTCAGGCAAGACAAGGCAAAGGCTGTTGAGATACTAGTAGGTGATTTGAAAGTGTTCTCCACTTTCAATGAGGATCTATATAAAGAAATTACCCAGCTCTTAACTCTTAATAATTTCAGGTAATATCTTGAATCATCTACTCTTTTATTGTGCTATGCTTGTATATGTTGTCTATTGCCGCTTTCATTATATGTTTTATCAAATACATTATGCCAAAAAAAAAAAACCCATGATTTTTATGTTAATATTCTTAGTCATGACAAGAGCTCTACTCGAAAGAGTAACTTGCTTATTGAGCTAAAGTAAGATTTGCTAGAACATGGCCATTGTTCCGGAGCATTTATAATCATTTCAACTAGAACCTTTAATCTCATCATTTTCACTCTTCTTGCTTTTGCGAAATGGTCAAATGTAATATAGAGATTCAAGAATAATGTGGCTTTTCTTCAGTAGCATGGGCAATCATTTCAATTTAGAACCTTTATCCCTAATTGTACTCATCCTTCTTTCTTTAATGAGAAATAGAGAATTCCAATCTGGAGATTTAAGAATTACAGGGTGAAGTGTTGTTTTTAGATAGGTCTACTTTGTCATTTAAGCATACAATCTCTTAACTTATTACTTTTCCTGCTGTTTTGAAATACCAGGGAGAATGATCAGCTGGCCAAATATGGTGACACTAAAACAGCTCGAAGCATTATGTTGATAGAGCTGAAAAAATTGATAGAAGCAAATCCTCTATTTCGGGACAAGCTTCTCTTCCCTACTCTTAAATCATCGAGATTAAGGACATTAATCAATCAAAGGTAGTGATGCTTTGGTTGTTGGATTAACAAGAGAATCAGAGCTTTCCACCTCCCCAATAAAATTTCTATCTTTCTTGCTCCCTATGCAATACAACTAGAATAAGTATTTTTATTGACAGATACAGCTATGGTATTTTAGCATTTTGCCTAAGGTTTAGGCTCCTACTGTAATGATTCAATAGTTGCCTACACAGATCAAACATTTTTTTAGTTATTGTACTCCTGTATATTGATTTGCCAGTTTAACCTTTTATGACATTCAATTTCTTTTCTCAATCCCTTTTCCCCCACTTATCAATGAATGCAGCTTGAACTGGCAGCATCAGCTTTGCAAAAATCCAAGGCCAAATCCAGATATTAAGACTTTATTTACAGATCACACATGTTCACCTCCTAATGGCCCTCTAGCACCCACACCCGTCAATCTTCCAGTTGCTGCAGTAGCAAAGCCTTCTGTTTATACATCACTTGGTGCTCATGGTGTATGATCTCATGAATCTTGAACACTTTTACATTTCCATGTGTTTAATATTAATCAGCATAATGCCTTATTAATATTTGGTCTTTATTTATTTGCTTCAGTCCTTCCCACCTGCTGCTGCTTCTGCTAATTCCATAGCTGGTTGGATGGCAAATGCCTCTGCATCATCATCTGTCCAAGCAGCGGTTGTCACGGCATCATCCATGCCTGTTGCTCAGAATCAAGGTTAAAGATAACATATCAATGGAACTATATCGATATTACTAGAAGTATTATAATTGGGGATAGTGATAATTTGACCCCCAATGGCATTGGGTTTATAAAAACCCTGGGCTACTTGATTCATTATTTTGTTGTATGCTACTCTCTTTGGTTAGGCGAAAATAGGTACTCAGTGTTAATTCATCCCTAATGTTGGTACTTGTTCAGAAACTACTCCATCATGCAGCATGCACAGAAATTATGTAGGCAAATCATAGAAGAAGACAAGTTTTGTCCAGTCAATTTTGTTCTGCTCTTGCATTTTCCCCTGCAACTGATTGCTTTGCTTTGTCAAGTTGGTCTTTGGTGAACTATACTAGGACGAGGCCCTAATGGCATTTAGGCTAGAGTAAGCTTTATGGCAACCACTGTGAATTCTAAATGTCTTAAAAAGAAGCAATGCCACCTAACAAATTTTTCTTATATTCCAATTCAGGATTCCAAGAGGTTTTGAAAATTGGTTAACTGGATTGGGCCGGTCATTGAATTGATGAAGCTATCTCCTCACTAGTGTAATTGTCAGGTCCCTAATCAAATTGGTCTTGTTTTTCAATAAAGGAGTAACATAAAACATGCTTTTAATATTTTTTGTTTCCAAAATATGTGAATATGAAAATAAATTTGTTAGTGTTTTCCTTTTTGTATTCATGGACCAAGTGGCTATTACTTAATTTGAATACAAATGAATGTGGCATGCTACTATATTTTATAGTCCCACATTGACAAAGATTCAAGTGGTAGAGATGTATCATTCTACATTTTATTTAGCGAGGGTGGGCAAATGTGTGGGTGTATAGGTAAAAGGGTCCCAATTTAATTAGTGAAAGAGTTGAAAATTTAAGTTTTTGTAGTCAAGAAAGATTGTCCAGTCTGATAATGGCATCGGACAGACCAATAACCGGTTCAACTGGTTGATTGACTAGACCAGCCTGTGCAGTCCAGGTCTGGTAACACTCATGGAGGATCAAATTTACCCATTTTATCGTATAAGAGGAGCTTAGGGTTTTGCAGTTATTCTTTTAGTTTTAAAAATCATCCTCATTTTGTAACTGATATGCAAACAAAGAATGTCCATAACTTTCAATATCACACTTTGGCATTATGCATAAAGTCAATACTATTAATTAATCTTTATTAGGTACTGCAAGCAGCTATTTCCACTTCTATCATCTGATGTGTCATGTTTTCCATAAGAAATTGTAGAAGAGGTAAAACCAATGGTCTGTGGTTGAGATTAAAGGCCTTTTTGTGCACTAAGATATTTTGGAAAGACTGTTTGTATGATATTAAGAGGAGATCCGGAATAAATGCGAATATATTTACGCGATTAGGATCCTCTCTAACCATAATATCTTGTTTTCTCTCCTTTCATTTCAGCTGTCAAAATTCATCTTCTGGTCCAGATTAAACATGTCATTCTTCTAAATCGAAATGCACCGTTTCATTTAAATCTGTACGGATCATTGTGAAAGGGTTAGTTTCAGTTATGCAATTCCAAGTTTCTAGACTACCATAAGATGAAATTGATGGTTCACATAAAATCGGAGAGAACTTGATATTACCGTACGGAGAGGATCCGGTTTAATATTTACATGCTAAGTCCTAATTTTGTATGCATTCTTGCGCAAATCTCCCCTCCCCCCCCCCCCCCCCTCCAAAAAAAAAAAGGAAGAAGATTTAACTGATGTTGTGGCATTTGCTTTGCTAAATGGCAAAGTCAATATGTTCTAACATTTTAAAATATATTATCTTATTTAATAATTTCACATTACAAGAGGGTATCTTGACTGAAAACACTTCGCCACTCTTTCTTGAAACAGTGCCCATCTTGAAACGTCCAAGAACACCTCCGGCAGCCCCTGGCATGGTTGATTATCAGAATTCTGATCATGAGCAGTTAATGAAAAGGTTTCGACCTGTTCATTCTGTAGAGGAGGTAATTTTAATGACTTTCTGTTTAATTTGTTTTGCATAGGGTAATATCATGATGCTAAACGTCTTTATACTACTAAGCTGCACAGGGCTTCCTGCCTTTGTAATTCGTGACAGTTCATGTTCTGATGGTTGACTTCTATTGTTCAGGTTTCTTATCCTACAGCTCGACAAGCTTCTTGGTCACTGGATGATCTGCCAAGAACAGTGGCTGTGACTCTGCATCAAGGATCCTCTGTTAACAGCATGGACTTTCACCCTTCACACCAGACATTACTTCTTGGTATTGTTTATGATGGTTCACTTATGAATAATTTTTCATTTCTTCAATATTTACAAAATTTTGACTTAGCTTCTTCTATTTATAAATATTATGCATTATGCAGTTGGTTCTACTAATGGTGAAATAGCCCTATGGGAAATTGGGTTACGGGAGAGGTTGGTTTCAAAGCCATTCAAGATATGGGATCTATCAGCATGCTCATTGCCATTTCAGGTTTGTTTCATTTCTCAAATGATGTAATTTGCAATGGTCCTTACTTTTACAGGAATCCTAGTTTGACAGTCTAAATAAATGTATACAATAGGAACAACAAAAAAGGTCTTTATCTTAAGCTAACATGGTCAATATTTTAAATTATGCTAGTTGTCGTCAAAGATTTAAAAGTAATTTTTTTTCAGGCAGCTGTCGTCAAAGATGTGCCAATTTCTGTCAGCCGTGTTATGTGGAGCCCGGATGGAAATTTTGTTGGTATGTGACTTGACCCTTCAATGCCATTTGTGGCAGAGTAAATATCTAATTGATTTATTGCTGCAGGTGTTGCATTTAGCAAACATTTGGTTCACTTGTATGCCTATACTGGGTCAAATGAGCTGAGCCAACGATTGGAGGTGAGGTTTTCTATTCAAAATCCAAAAGCTATCAAAATTTCTTAAGTGCAGCTAAGTTACAATTTATTTTTAATGTAGATTGATGCCCATACTGGTGGTGTGAATGACTTGGCATTTGCTCATCCAAATAAACAACTATGTATTCTGACCTGTGGTGATGATAAGATGATAAAGGTACTAACAAAATACCCATTGCCGTTTTTAGTGCTGCAAATATCTATCTACTTTCTCTGAAGAAGAAACTTTTGATAGGTGTGGGAGTTAAATGGACGAAAACTATTCAACTTTGAGGGGCATGAAGCACCTGTGTATTCCATCTGTCCTCATCACAAAGAGAACATTCAGGTACAAGGAATAAGTCATTTGTATGACTAAGAAACCTGTTATTTTCAGGAACTTCTACTTCTTAACTGGCTTAGTTGAATAACTTATAGCAGGAGTCAAATTGCATGTTTGTCTATGTCATGTCAGGTTTGAGGCTCTGATCTGCATGGCCGTTAACTAAAACTCAGTTTTAGGAGAACATCTGTTCCAGATTACTTATGTTCAATGAATAAAAACTTATCATACTATGTCATAAAGAGCAAACTTATTTGATGCTTTCTTTCTTAACTACTATCATTGCATAGGCAGCAAACTACACAATGCCACCAGGTCACTGTTGTTGGACCACACGTGTATGCACATTTTGGTTGAACATCTGTCTTACATTCTTTGCTAGTCCCTAATTTGAACTCAAACCAGTCAGTAATGAAATTTTGAATCCCCATATTTTTAGCTCGCATTGGAATATTTACTCTGCATTTTAGTGGGTGGAATATGACCATGGTATTGCGACTGCAAAATTTCACTTCAAGTACCACTTGTCTATGAACTTAGCTCAGCTGCGTTGTGTTCATTTCAATTCTTTAATCTCTCAGTTTTATTTTCTTGGAGAATAATATCCCAAGAGCGATTCTGGTTTTTACATGTGCTGTGTGTGGAATCAGCACTACCAGCCTTTGTACTATTCAAGTTAACTGTGGTTTCCTTGGCATTAAAGTTAACTGTTGTAACTTTGTAGTTTATATTTTCAACTGCCGTTGATGGAAAAATAAAGGCCTGGTTGTATGATAATATGGGTTCCAGAGTTGACTATGATGCTCCGGGTCACTGCTGTACCACCATGCTTTACAGTGCTGATGGGAGTAGGTAAGTTGGGAACAGATAGTGATAGATGTTTCCAGAAGTTTTGTGTTCCCGGGTTATTGGTATTTTTTTTCCAGGAAATTATATTAATAAATTTTCTTTCAATTTTCCCTTATTTCTCCAGATTGTTTTCTAGTGGAACAAGTAAAAATGGAGAATCTTTCTTAGTTGAATGGAATGAAAGTGAAGGAACCATTAAGAGGACGTATAATGGGTTCAGCAAGAAATCAAATGGTGTTGTGCAGTTTGACACAACCCAAAATCGCTTTTTGGCTGCAGGTGAAGACAGCCAAATAAAGTTCTGGGATATGGACAATGTTAATCTTCTAACAAGCACTGATGCAGAGGGAGGACTACAGGTCAATATCTAGTTTTTAACTGTTTTAATCTCTCCCAATTAGAACTACACTTTCTGAAAACACCCCTTGTTTCATTGTACTGATGTATTCAGAGTCTTCCACGTTTGAGATTTAACAAGGAAGGCAATCTTCTTGCTGTTACTACTGCGGACAATGGATTCAAGGTCCTCGCAAATGCTACTGGTCTGAGATCCTTAAGGGCAATGGAAACTCCAGCATTTGAAGCATTGAGATCTCCCATAGAATCAGCTTCAAATAAGGTGTGCTAATGCTTTCCCCACTTTTGCTTCATTCAAAAAATTTATATTTAGGTCCAATTATTTATACATATTGCCTGCTTTGTTTCCGTTATCTAGGTTTCTGGCTCCCCTGCTGTAAATGTCAGTCCTGTCAACTGTAAAGTAGAGAGGAGCTCGCCTGTCAGGCCATCTCCAATCCTTGTATGAAATTGGCCTGCCTAAATTTGCATGATTTGATTATGATTTTGGCATAGTGATTGTGATGATTTCGTAGTCTTACGATAAAAGTCAGCAAACTGATAAATACTTGGATTTGATATTTCATTTTTATAGATTCACTATACAAGAATGTGGAACTGGCATGATCCTTTTTTTCTATCATAAAAAGCTTAATAACCTTCTGCATTTCCCTAGCAAGCAGTACCATCTTTTGGATTACCTAATTCAGTAATATTTGTATGATTGAGGTGCTTCATCATAATACTCGTTAGTAAAGTCTTAACTTATTTTGACTTTATCAATTTAGAACGGAGTTGACCATATGGGTCTAAGTTTGGAGAAACCTAGAACCAGGGAGGATGTGATAGATAGAACTAAACCATGGCAGCTATCTGAAATTTCAGAAGCTATCCAATGTCGGTTAGTTACAATGCCTGAGAGTGCAGATGCTTCCAGCAAGGTTTGTTTAACTTATTAGATCACGCTTTATTTATTTATTTATTTATTTATTTTTTCAAATTTTATGTCCTGCCCATAGCTTATGATGTATCCATGTATAGGTTGTTCGACTTTTATATACAAATTCTGGTGCTGGTGTTTTGGCACTTGGATCAAATGGTATTCAGAAACTGTGGAAGTGGACTCGTAATGAACAGAATCCTACTGGGAAGGTGCCATCTGTCACTTATATTCCTTCCCACTCTTCTTGTATTTGTATTATTTCTTCTTCCATCTCTGCGGTGAACAGATTTATGATGTTTGTATGATTTCAGGCCACTGCCAGTGTTGTTCCACAACATTGGCAACCCAGCAGTGGTCTTCTTATGACCAATGATATTTCTGGTGTCAACCTTGAAGAAGCAGTTCCCTGCATTGCACTCTCAAAGAATGACTCTTACGTTATGTCCGCCTGTGGTGGAAAGGTTTCATTATTTAACATGATGACATTCAAGGTCTGTATCTAGATGTACATTTCTGAGATCTTCATTTCAAATTTTTCTGGGGCTAATTTGTAACCACTGTTTATTTGCACTCAGGTAATGACAACGTTCATGCCACCACCTCCTGCCTCTACTTTCCTGTCTTTCCACCCACAGGATAACAACATCATAGCAATTGGGATGGAGGATTCTACGATTCACATTTATAATGTTAGAGTGGATGAGGTGATTACTATCTTTTGCTGCTTAGTGCTTACTTTCTTCAACCTGAGATATACTATATTTATTTACTATAATCATAGAAATTTTCTTTTTCTTTTGAATGTATTGCTAGGTCAAATCGAAATTGAAGGGTCATCAGAAGCGTATTACTGGTTTAGCCTTTTCAACCAGCCTTAACATACTGGTCTCATCTGGTGCTGATGCCCAAGTATGTCTATTAACAGTTTTGTTGACATTTAAGATTTAAAAGGAAATGGAATTCAAAATAACCTTCCTGTGCCTAGTAATTTGTTTTGCAGATCTTTTTTTTTTATTATTATTTCGTCCTGCATTATTTCTCATATATTCTGTATGTTGTAAGTTGTGGAAATGTGTGTTTGAATTTTGGAGATTTCTCATATTTGTGCATCTCTGCTCTTATCAACTGCATTATCTACCTGATTGCAGAAGTTCATAGTATTATAGTTTAAGGCACTTCTGCATGCAACGCTTTTGCCTTCCATTTTCTGAAAATTTCTTATGATTTTGTTCAGCTTTGCGTGTGGAGCATTGATACATGGGAGAAAAGAAAATCAATGACACTACAACTACCTGCGGGGAAGTCTCCTGTTGGTGATACCAGAGTCCAGTTCCATTCTGATCAACTCCGCTTATTGGTAGTTCATGAGACTCATTTGGCAATATATGATGCTTCCAAGATGGATCGCATTCGACAGGTAGGAGGTTACTTCTAGCATTAATAGATCTGCTTGTGATTGACTGACTGGCATTCCAAATCGTGTTATGCTTATCTGGTTTTTTGCTGCAGTGGCTTCCACAAGATACTCTGCCTTCTCCCATATCATATGCAACTTATTCAAGCAACAGTCTGTTAATATATGCTACCTTTGTTGATGGTAACATTGGGGTCTTTGATGCTGATAGCTTGAGGCTAAGATGTCGTATTGCTCCATCAGCATACTTATCACAGGCAGCTTTAAGTGGGTGAGTGTCAGGAATAATATATTGAATCCACTTTATAATTTTTAGTATTAAACATTTTTTGATCAGATTTAGTCACTGTTACTTTCTGTTGAGCAAAGAAAAGGTCCAAACTTTAAACCTCTACCAATACTTCCTCCCACTCTTATCACTTGAGATAGTTTCGTAGTGATGCAATCAAACACCAAGTCTCCAACTTTTTAATCCTGGAGGCCCTAGTAGGGTGCGGCCAAACAATTAAGTCATGCTTAATTTTTGCAGAAGCCAAGCTGTGTACCCTGTCGTGGTTGCAGCTCACCCACAAGAGCCCAACCAATTCGCTGTTGGATTGACTGATGGATCCGTCAAAGTAATAGAGCCCTCTGAATCAGAGGGCAAATGGGGATCTACTCCACCTGTAGATAATGGAGTGCTAAACGGTAGGCAAGGGCAATCATCTACTTCAAATATGCACACTCCTGATCAGGCACAAAGATAAGAAAGATTCATTGTATCATTCTAGTCTAATCATGTTATCAGTTTTTGATACCCCCATTTGTCTCTTGTCAATATCAGCTTGGACAAAAAATGGTAAATGTTCACAGGTTACGTACTAAACTAGAGTATTGTATTGTGATCAACTTGTAATTGCGTTGGTTATTTGTAATGTGAATATGTTAATTCTCTTCTCATATTGATATATTATAATGAAATCTATTGGTTAGTGAAGTTGGTGAATGGTGAGAGAGCCGTTATACCCTGCTGTTGCTTTGGAATGCCGGAAAGATACATTCCCCCGCTTTCTAAGTTTAAATATTTCCTTACCAATTTTATAAATTTAACGAGCTATAATTATAATTAAGTAAATAAAAATTTAAGGAATGTGACCAAGAAAACAAAAATTTAAGGAGGGTATTTTGCCCTCTTTGGCCCCCTTCTAATATCACGTTACTATTTTAGGATATTATTTAGAAATGATATAATATTTTAAAAAGATAATTTTTCGTATAAAATCATCCTTTGACTACTAATAATGAAGTTAATTAAAAATTCAATCGGCCAACGGAAAAATCGTGCATAAAATTGAGTGAGGAAGGTTGGCGAAAGAACAAGTTGAGAATCATTGGCGGAGTTTGAGCTGAAATGGATAGAAAGAAAATACAGGGAAAAAAGCTTGATTAAATGACATTATGAACGATAAAGGTTAGAAAAGAATAATGCGGAAATCATTTGAGAATGGGAATGACTGATTCAAAGATTGCGGGGTATTAATTGCCTAAGCCCTTCCTTACTCATGCAGCTCTTGGCACACAAATATCTTATATAAATATATTAGAAGAGAACTTTGCCAACAGGGATTGCCCAATTGAAATTTTCCGACAATTCCTTTTTAGCGACCAACAGGTTTTTAAAACTTGCCAGACTTCATAATCATGGATTCATTAGTAACGTATTCACATTTTGTCTATACTACTTCCTCACAAGTTATTGAGGCCTTGAAAATTGTTTTTATTTTTATTTTGCTAATCACCAAAGACAAATAAAAAACATTTATCTACATATTTAAACTACGCGTGTTTCTACATATAAGAGGATATGACAGAATCTAACCCATCCCCCCCCCCCCTCCATACAGATCAAACCCAACTTATTTTTGTCAGTTAAAGATTTTTAAAATAGTTGTTTTCACAAAAAAAAAACGATTATCGAATTTGGAGGTCATCATATATAGTTTCCAGCTTTGATATAGTTTGCCTTGTGTTCCAATCACGACGCATGTAATAACCAATAACGATTGTATGTACGTGGGTAAGGTTTGTTGAGAACTCCCCCAATACATATCATAAAGGGAAAATTACCCGTAATCCTAATTAGAAAAATTTAAATACAGAGAAACCTTAAGAAGTTCAATAAGTTTTATAAATTTGATCTGTAAACATCAGTTGCTAAATTTAATTTGTAAATATAATTTTTTTTAAAAATCTTTCTATATTTAGTTTTCTTACCAATAATGACTCAGGAGTACGAAATTTTCCCTGTCATAAACACTATATATTGATTTGAGGAATCGCACTAAGTTTTTACGTGTGAGAATTTATCTTTATAAAGTTTCATAAAATCATTAAATTATTGGCAAGTTCCATAGGACTTCTAGAAGAGATTTTTCAATTGTAAAATGATTATCTTATCTCCGTTCATTAAAAGATGACAAATGACGTGGCTCAAATAACAATTTTATGTGATTCTATTTAGAATTGGCAAATGACTTGTTAATGATTTGATAATTTTGTGAGAATAAATTTTCTTATGTGCTATTAATTTTGATCATAAAGTGCAACAGAACAATGATAGTTCACAATTGGAATATGGAATGGATCCGAGAGATGCACATTAAGACAGGGAAACTCAGAGATCGACGAGGGAGTTGAACCAAAGAGATAACCATATGCATTATGCCATAATCATATTGGGAGTGAGTCTCTCCTCTTATTTAATTCATATACATATAAATAACTAGATTTTTTCTGAACATGAAGAAAAGAACTAAGGGTCAACATGGCACTCGTCAGGGTGAGGAGGATTGTGATCACAATAATCATAGACCATGAACTTGCTCCTGACGTCATGGTACATTTGCTTCTGAAGAGAATCAAGACTCCAATACTTGAGTTGGTTCCACCAATACTTTGAAGAATCCTGGCATTGTGGATCGTCGGCGCTTCGTGTGGGGCATGCCGTCACACCAAATCCCCTGTAGGAAGCCACAAAGGGGCCGTCGTTCCAGTTCACCGGATCCCCCGCCCACGTCCCATTCCATATCGTCCCTCTAATACTCAGTCCTTCTCTTGGGAAGCTTCCTCCCTTGATATTCTTGAACACCCTCACCGGCTTGCCGTCCACCAACCACCTGCTCATAGATTGATGTTAATTCACGGGAAAACTTAAACTAAAAGACGGTGATATATATATACATGCATGGTGTGGTTAGTGTATGTATTACGTACATTAATTGGAGGGAGTTCCAGAGGAGAGTGTAGTTATGGAAATCAGCGGTTGGATCGAACCAGAGATGGAACCGTTGCTCTCTTCCTCCTTCACCGTTGGTGATCAGGTTTGTGTGAACCACGTAAGGTTTCTCTTTTCCATTTCCTCCCAGCAGCTCGAAGTCTATTTCATCCCACTTTTCCTTTTCTGAATGAAACTACGTACATATACATATGCATGCATGCATGCATGAACAATGTCAAAAGCCATGAACATGAATGAAAGAATTATATATATATATTATGGTTATAATGAGGGAAAAGGTATGGACATAAAAGGTGGTGATGACTCCGGTGGAATCTTTCTGTGGCATCTTAATCTTCATGCTGAACCATCCAGATCCATAGGTTTGCAGCGACTTAAATCCTGCAGAACCTGTATGTGCATATCACCCAAGAGAATCCATTATTATTACATGCATGGAATCACGTACGTGTAACAATAAGGAAGGAGAATATAATAAACCTGTGTACTGGTCCAAACTGAGCTGAACTTGTTTGTTGTTGTCGAGTACTTGAACATGGGATGTCCCCCATGGAAGACCATAATTCTGCCAGAAGGGAACATTCTCATCTTGTGCAGTAACTACGTTAAGGGACAAGCTCGCAAGAAAAATAATGAAACACCGATCCCAATCCCTGAACATCATCATAGTGAATATCGAGAAACAACGTTTGGTACTGTTGTGGTGGGAATGAGTTTTAGTGCAGCTCTTAGTGGTCAAATATATAGGCGAGGAAGACGAAGAAGAAGACATCATGGACAGTGACAGAGAGGCCAATCAGTTAGGCTATGTCTTGATCCGAAATTAATTACCATATATGTCATAGCCGTCCAAATCTGCTCCTTTCCTTATTAATCAAAGATCATATGTGGATTCTTGTGTTAGTTCTGTGCATATACATCGCTATCATAAATAGGATTACGATCCACCCAGATTTCTCACGCGCTATTCACCTTATAAATAATATAACACATACTAGATAAGGTATGTTACACACTTTTTTGTTTTTCCCGAAGAAAATATTACTACTTACATACGATCATAACATAGTACAGCAACAATTATACTTTTGTTTTTCATGTCTTGTGCCTTGATTTGTTCATTTGAGGGAATTCTTTTGTCTTGAAAATTCTATATTAACAGATTTTAAAAATTATATTCATCTCAGAAAGCTAAAGTTACACGCAATTAAATTTTATGGCGCTTTCTAAAAAGATATTAATAAATTTGAAGAGAATTATATTATTTACAACCCCAAATTTCTTAAATCTGTTTAGTAAATCTCATAAAATTTAATATGTATGCATGCATGCATGCATGCATGCATGTATGTATGTATGTATGTATGTATGTATGTATGTATGTATGTATGTATGTATGTATGTATGTATGTATGTATGTATGTATGTATGTATGTATGTATGTATGTATGTATGTATGTATGTATAAAATAACTTTTAAAGTAATTGTGAACTTTAACGTTATTTAATTTAATCTAAATTCTCGCATCATTAGAAGTAATTTTCGTATAACTTTATCTTCCCATCCTTGTTTTGAGATATAAGTCAGGGTGTCCAGAAGTGAAAATTGAAATAAACTGACGAATTGAACCACCAATTAACATGATGATGTTCAGGTTCAAATTCAAATAATAGATTTGAGCAAGCTAAGCTGTTTTACTTTTACCAGCAAGGCTACAAAATCACTTTTGACTGGGGATATATACATTTTTCCGTAAGCTTTGTAGACAGACTTTTGTTGACGTGTGTGTTTGAAACCACACAAGATTTTAGATTTTTTTTTTTTTGCCAAAATATTGATTTAGAAAAATTTTAAAATAAATAATTTATTTAAAAAAATTTTTGAACTAATTTTTAGAATAGTAAAAGAATTTATAAACTATTAAATTGTTATTTTATCCTAATTTTTTTTATTTTCTTCTCTCTCTCATCTCTTTTTTTTTTCTCTTTGCGCCATATGCTTGCCAAAATGGAGAAGTTTGCTGCTTTATGTTCGTCGAAAGAAGGTGGTGACATGCTTCTTGCCATAGAAGATGTCATTGGTCTCACTGTAGAAGAAGGCGTCGCTATGAAATGTTGTTATCTCACCCTATGCTCACTGTTTTACATAATTGATAGAGAAAAGAAGAAGATGACATGTGCAATGAAAGAAGAAGATGAACAGTAAATATGAATCATGATTATGAATAGAAACTATAAATAATATCTGATGGATAATTAATATTTTTTATCTTATATTATTTTTAGCAATTTACTAATTATAAAATTTTTTATAATAATAACTATTTAAAATATTTATTTATTTATAACTATTTTCTCTCTATAAATTCTTCTTCAGAAATTCTTTTTTAAAAATTATCTAACAACCCTTTTTTTAAATAAATATTTTTTAAAAAATATATCTGTTTCTAACGTCAAATTTTAAGATTTATGAAACTCATTTTATTTGCTTTTAAAAATTTGCAAAGTTGTAACACAAAGTCGAGGTTTCATGCCGATCGATGTGTGTGGGATGGTAGAAGTCTCCAATTTTTTGGTGCCATAGCTTATAGAGAGGGTGCTTATTGACTTTCTTAATATTCTTATCTCTTTAAATACCATGGCGGTGTGATTATTATATAGAAATTGTTTGGTGATTTTTATATTTTTAATGGTTTACGTGAGAAATTATTTGATATTTTATAGTATTGATTTGGACTTCTTTAGCGAATATTGTTTCTTTTGGACAAATATCATATAAGATTTTTTAATGATATTTTAATTAATTTTTTTTATTATATAATTTTTTAATATGTTATATTAAAAAATTTATAATAACGCTTTTTAAGGTATTATTCTTTCCATTTTTTCCAAAAATAAAATATAAATCGATTATTTGGAGGGGAGAGAAAAATGTATTTAGTTAGGAAAAATAGAGAAAGGGAGAGGGTAAATTTTTTGTCTTTTTGTGATCCCCTCTCCTCCCCTCTAAAAGTGGATGTTTTTGGAGGGGAGATAAAATTTTCTACTTTTATTATCAAATTGCTTTTGATATTTATTTAATATTCCAATTATACACTTAAATTTTTTTTTATTTTTCTCACACCTAATTATTAAAATTTAATAAATATAATAAATTATTTATATATTATATTAAAATATATAATAATTATATAATTAATAAAAAATAATATTAATATTTTATTTTATTTTTTATTTTTTTTAATTTTATTATATATATAAATAAGATAAAAAATTTAAAATTTATAAATTAAAAAAATAATAATTTTAATATAAATATTATAAATAAAGAGTAAATAAATATAAATAAAGATATAAATATATATTTATTAATTTTTAATTAACTTCTTTTCTCCCCACTCTTCTCCTAAATCAAATAAAACATATCATTAATTAATTTTTTCTATTTTTTTTTTTAATTTTCTTTAAATTAACCTAATTTATCCTGCTATTCTCACCTCAACCAAACAAAGGCTAATTCTCAATTTTAGGGTTTTACATTTCCTGGGCATCTTGTTCCACACTCGTTTTGTTCACGGACATCTCTGACATCTTGAAAATTTTATGGATTAGGGTTTATCTAATCCCTTGTGAAGAACTCCATCAATGGCGAATCGCACGGATCCAGCAGCGAAAAGCATCAGAGGCACAAATCCTCAGAATTTGGTGGAGAAGATTCTCCGATCAAAGATCTACCAGAACACTTATTGGAAGGAACAATGTTTTGGTTTGACAGCGGAGACCTTGGTGGACAAAGCCATGGAGCTAGAATATCTTGGTGGGACTTATGGTGGTAACCGCAAACCCACACCCTTCATGTGCCTTGTCATGAAGATGTTGCAGATTCAACCTGAGAAAGAAATTGTCATCGAGTTTATCAAGAATGAGGATTACAAGTACTTCTATCTTTTTATTTTTCTTTGCATGACTTTCCCATCTTTTTTTCTCCTTGATTGCTTATTGTTGGACAAGAAAGTGTTGTACCTATTCATAATTATCTACTGGGCAAATCGTTCTAAATTGATTTGGATAATGATTTTAAGCTCATTTACATCTCGGGTGTCTTTACCTTGTATTGGTAGAGGAAAAGTAGATAATCATGAACTCTTAGCTTAGATATTCTAATGGAAGTGAACCCAGGGAACAACGATAGTTTTGAAACACTTATTTTGATGCTGGTGCACTGTTTGCGTTGAAAGACCTCTATATTGTGTTCTCAGACACAAAAGTGTCTTTTCTATTTCAAAACTGCAGCGCTCTTCTTGGACTATGTTCAACTTTCCTTCTAAGAAAAAAGAGAGAAATTTACAATGGCCCTGAATCGATGTCCTTGTCTTTGAAAATAAATCATATATAGTGTCACGCGTGCTTCTCTAAGTAGTTTCTCATTTTGTTGATTTCTAAAATATGCCTGCAGATATGTGAGAATACTTGGTGCCTTGTACCTGCGTCTCACTGGATCTGATATTGATGTGTATCGATACTTGGAGCCCCTATACAATGACTACCGAAAACTGAGGCAAAAATTACCTGACGGCCGTAAGATTTTAAACTTCGTACGAAATCTTCTGCATTACCAATTCTATGCCAGTTCTGCAACACCCCCCAACACACGCACACCCCAACCAAAAAAATTCCTTGTTAGCTATAATCGATATGTTTATTATACCATATTTTTATTGTGACTCACAATAGCAAATTTATTGTTCTTGATGTTGCAGAGTTTAGTCTGACTCATGTGGATGAGGTTATTGATGAGCTCTTGACGAAAGATTACTCCTGCGATATTGCATTGCCTCGGATTAAGAAAAGGTTTCTTTTTTTTAACTGCTCGAGTATAACTTTCCGTCTAGAACCTGTTATGGCAATTCTTTATGGTCAATTTATACTTTTTTGTGTTACATTTTCATGGTGAAGGGCTGAAGGCCTCCCTTTTTCAGTAGTTTTTAAGGGTAGCTGGTGAAGTAATTGCTCCTTGTGAAAATTGTTTTTGCCATGTGATTATCCGTTGCTGGATTTGCAAAACTTGTTTGGTAAACCTCTGAAAAAATTTTCTTGGCCAACTGAGACAACTCTTGTGAAAAGTTTGTTGCAATGGTTTTTTAATTATTACTTATTTTAAGAGTTGGCTATTTAATTTGGGTTGTGATAGGAGCGTTAAATGGAAACCTCTTCGTATCTAGGAGAGAAGCCTTTTAAGTTATGGTTGTTATTTATCTTTTTCCATCTTGTCTTCTGTTATTTTATATAGGTGGACTCTTGAATCTAATGGTGCCCTAGAACCACGACGCAGTGCTCTCGAAGAAGATTTTGAGGAGGAAGAAGAGAAAGAGGAAAATGAACAGCCTGTCGATGGGCTAGAAGATGAAGCCTATGAGAAGGTGTGTTCCCTTCTTATTGAGAAGTTATCATTTCTCTCTCCCTTTTCATGTTAAGTCAAATATAGGCTGTTTTAATTTTTGTTCTGATTATTGAATGTTTCACAGGATTATTATCGGGGACGAAGCCCCACAAGGGAAAGAGATAGAGATAGAAGACGTGATAGTCATAAGCACAGGTATGTTTTACTCATTGCTAGTATCTGTATGGCATGACACGCCAGTTTTGTCAAGGGACTGAATGGAGTATAATTCTTTTTGTTGGCTCTTGGGTTATCCATATACTAAGTTGCTAGGGTTTGGGGCATAATTCTTTTTGTTTTTTTTTGGTTATTAAGATGGCTAGAATGTATCGGAAGCTGTTTCTGAAGTTACACAACATATATCTTGTTTAAAGTCATTTCAATTTCCATTGTGGCATTCATAGCCATTTGTGGTGCACAACTGCTTCCTAGAGTAAGACTTTATGACCCTGCCAGGTTTCTCTGCACTGACAGTGTGCAGCGAGAAGTATGATGGATCAGACATTGTTATTGCTATTTAAATGTGGTTCCATGAGAACACATCAACATGTGAAGTGATTAATTGATCTGTTATAGGGAATAGCATATTTCTTGTTAGAAAAGCTCTTCATGGTGGTGAGCGACAGTTGTTAAATGAGTCATTAAAAGTGGCCAATTAATTGCCACGGGTTAAAGCAATTAGTTGCTTGTTATATTGATTTTTTCACTCATTTCCTCCGGCCATGTGCATAAATTACTTAGTTGTCATTGGAGATGACTTTTCATTTGTTTTCGAGTCCTTTCCTTCTAAATTGGATACCTTGATCAGTTTTTTTTTTTTTTTTAATTTGCATTTTTGGATCTGTGGTTGCTAGGGATCGAGATTATGGTCGAGACTATGACCGAGATTACGATAGAGAGAGAGGGCGAGGCCGTGATAGGGACAGGGACAGGGACAGAGACAGGTATCATCTGAGGGAAGAAAAAGAGTATGTAAGAGAGAGAGAGGGGAGGGATAGGGATAGGGTGAGAGGGAGACGAAGAAGCCACTCAAGGAGCAGGAGCAGGGATCGCAGGGATAGGAAGAGACATGGACGGAGCAGCACGAGTCCAAGGAGTCGAAGGCATGAGAATGGTGAGCCCAAGAAGAAGAAGGAGAAGAAGGAGGATGGCACCGATCACCCTGATCCTGAGATTGCTGAAGCCAACAAGTTACGAGCTGCTCTCGGCTTGAAACCCCTGAGACCCTGATTTGTTTGTGATATGTACAAAACATCAAATATTGCTGCTTTCAGATGTACATTGGCATGTATACTTCTGTACTACCTATCCCTACTATAAGTGGCCGTTGCTGAGTTTTGTACTATGCTACTGGCGTATAACATTATTGCTGCTCCCCTTCGTTCGTTCGTTCGTCATCTCGGGAAATTTGAAGATTAGAAAAAAAAAATAACTTGCTGAACATGTAGATAAAATTCAAAATTCATTTGACTAGGACAATGAGATAAAATTATAAGAAAACTATATTATTATCACGTATTTATTTTTAAAAATTAAAATCATAATCTTATAAAGTACTTATCTAATCTTTTAATATAAGATATAATTAAAAAATTAATTTTTATCTTAAATTTGGTATGTATTTTTCATATTTATTTATTTATTTTTAAATTATTTATATTGATTTTTTTAATAATAATTTAGTAAAAAAGTAAAAAGAAGAAATTAAAGAAGATTATTAGAGTATTTTAGAAAAAATATAATATAATAAATAATTTAATTTAATATTTTTTATATTAAATTAAATTAAATTATAAGGGGGTAATAAAAGATATGGCATATATCAAGGCAATAAAAGATATGTATGAAGGGGTAACAACTACTGTAAGAACGTTTGGGGGCGAAACAAAGGATTTTTCCATAAGGATTGGTCTACATCAGGAATCAGCCTTGAGTCCTTATTTATTTAATCTAGTAGTGGATGTTCTAACTAAGCCTATTCAAGAAGAAATCCCTAAGTGCATGCTTTTTGCGGACGATATAGTTCTTGTGGCGGAGTCAAGAGAATAGATTAATTTTAAACTTGAGTTATGGAGAAGTACTTTAGAGTCAAAGGGTTTTCGTCTGAGTAGAAGTAAGATGGAATATATGCATTGTAATTTTGATAAGAGACAAGTTAAAAGTAACTTGGAGGTCAGATTGGGAAATCAAGTTATTCCACAAATAGATAAGTTCAAATATTTGGGATTAATAATACAGAAGGACGGTGAAATTTTGGAGGATGTTAATCATAGAATTCAGGCCGGGTGGTTTAAATGGAGAAAGGCTACTGGGGTTATATGTGATCGGAAAGTACCAGATAAAGTAAAAGGAAAGTTTTATCGCACTGCTATAAGACCAGCAATGCTTTATGGAAGTGAATGCTGGGCTTTAAAAGGACAGCAAGAGCATAAAGTTGGGGTAGCTGAGATGAGGATGCTGAGATAGATGTGTGGGCATACAAGAAAAGATAAGATTCGTAATGAACATATACGGGGAAGAGTTGGAGTGGCACCTATTGAAGAGAAAATGGTAGAGAACCGTCTTAGGTGGTTTGGACACGTACAAAGAAGGCCAAGGGATGCGCCGGTGAAGAGGGTGGATCAAATAGTATGGACACCGGTTAAAAGGGGTAGAGGAAGGCCAAAGAGAACGCTCAAAGAGGTCATTGAACGGGATCTCCTGGTCAATAACCTATCTAAGGATTTAGTTTTCGATAGAGCACAATGGCGTCGTATGATCCATGTAACCGACCCCATTTAATGGGATAAGGCTTGTTGTTGTTGTTGTTGTTAATATTTTTTATATTAAAGATTAAAAAAAAAAGAATATTAAGTATTTTGGTGAAAAATCTATAATTAGATGATGATTTTATAGAGAAGTAGTATGTTAGCGGGTTTGATCCTATTTAATTTCAGACTATCGTAGATTGGATCTTATTTAATTTCAGATCGTCCTAATTATAACTAACCAAGCGGCATGATCTTTACCTTTATCCTCCGCAGTCCCCAACCTCTCACAACATCTGTACTCTCTCTAGCAGCTTCACCATTATAACTGTTGTTTCCATCAACAAAGCGTGCTAAACGAAGAACTGCATACTTGTGTTTTCCTTCCTCTGCATCATGAGGCTCCACGCCATTGTCAAGCTCAGGTTTAATGAGCTGAGATAAGGAACCTACCATTCGCTGATTCGCATGCGCCAAATTGTTTCATTCTTCAGCGAAGTGCTTCTCTTTCCCTTCTTGGGAGTCGCTCCTTCCTAATAAACTCTCCGCGTCACTATGATCTTCGTCTTTTTTACCCACTGATCTCTTGTTTCCAAACACGCTGGAGAAGAAGACAGACACAACTTTCTTCAGAAATTGATATCCACGTTTAGTCCTTCGGCTTTTGCTGTGAATGGTTTTGTCCATCAACCTGGGAATCTTTATGCTTAACTTTGAGTGATCCCGCATGGCGATGCTAATGTAGTGAGACCAACAAGACTTTGTTGTAATGTTAGTTGCAGCAATAGGATTCTTACATGCGTTTTGGTTTTCTTCCATCGTTTGTGTTGAGCTTTGCGGAATTTGAAGCAGATTATTGTGGGTTACAAACATGAACAAAGAAATTAAGAAGTGGGAACTTATGGTGGAGAAGTGGGAGTGAATATCACCTTATTTCGTGGGATTTACTTGGCGCATTCTTTTAAAATTCTCAGGTAATTTAACCCCACGACTTAAAATAAGTAAATTTATCTTATTTATTTGATTTCGATTTATCTGGTGTATTACCTCCTCTGAAAAATTGCAATTAGGATCTTGTGAACTGTAGCATGCACTTTAGAGATTGGTGAATTATTTTTTGATATAAGAATTTTTTGAAAAGGGTTAGACTCATGCTTAATCTAAAGGTAAAGTGAAGTCTTTTTTTCTCCTAGACGATATCAATGTCTAATAAAGCGAACTGTTAATTACCTACAAGTATAAACTTAAATACCTAAGAGTTAAAATACTTCTTTAGATGCCATTACTATAATCACAATAAAATAATATTATTTAAAGATCGAACATGTTCTAAATGATTGTATATCTTATCATTTCACCAGTTAAATTCATGAAAGATAGGTAAATTGGTGAATTTTTTTTGTACAAAAATTTTTGAAAAATGGTTAGACTCACACACGATCTAATGTCAAGGTGAAATCTCCCTTCTTCTTAGGCGATATCAATATTGAGCAGGACCAATCGAATATTATCCTCATGCGTAAACCTATACATTTAAAAGTTAGAATATTTCCTCAAGCGCTATGATTATAATTACAACAAAATAATACTTTCTAAAAATTAAATAAATTTTAAATAATTATATATCTCATCTTTTTGTTAGTTAAATTCATGAATAAAGGATAGGTTGGTGAATTATTTCACCTGCAAAAACTCCAACGCTAAGAGATAGGCCCACTTTTTTGGAGACTTGAAGATAGGTCCATGAATAATTGTTTTTTCTTTTAAAAAAAATCTAAACGACGCAATTTTAGGTTTCGAAGAGGAGGTTGAGAAAGGGAGAAAGATGAGAGCGAAATGTTGTGTTCATTTGTACCCAAACAAAAAAAGAAATGTGTTCATCATTCAACACTGGGGATACACCGAGTCAGATACAGCTTCAGCTTATTTATACCTACACAGGAAAATCGTAAAGTCCGCCAAATAGCCTCGATAATATCTCCTAACAATCTGACGTGGCAACTAACCTGACTAACTAATATAACAAGCTAACAACTCAGCTCAGCTAGTTGACCTATTAATCGCGATACTGATAATTAACCTATTGAAAATAAATGCCTTTCTTCCAGAATTAATTACTCATTAATGTAGCCAATAGATTACAATTAATTCTATTGTTCACGATTCAAATAACTATACAAGTGAACTTTATTTTTGGTTAACTTCCATTGACCGTGAGCAGTAAATTTAAGTTCTCATGACATGTATGGGGGAATGCCAAACAAGAAGCATACAAGTGTAACGATAGAACAGTTGCAGAGATGAATGGCAATTTAGAGTGTACTAAATTCAATATAATCTCAAAGGAGAGGAACCATGTACCATTGAGGAATGAACATATCGCTATGTTGTCTTCAAATTGGATTTACTTACAGATTCAAGCCGTTAGCAAACACAACATTAGAACTTATCTACTAGACCACGTTTGTTTGTTGTCAGTCGGTCCAGCAGCTGAGCACAAGCCACAATCAAAACTTACAACTACCACCAACACACCTACCAAACCAACTCAACCTCACTTCTTACACTCACATCTCTCACATTCAACCACCAACGAAAAAGGTAAAACCAAACATGCTCACACCGCCAGTGAAAAAATATACTAATATTTACTATGTTACTGAAATATTAGATTATTACTATGCTGTCACTGTGGGTCTGCTAGGCCTTTTTCCTTCCATGGCATCTTTCTTCCTTCGACAGTTAGCACAGAGGAATGGGCCTTCCCATGGCTTTGATGCTGGCGAGAAAAAAGGTCCAGAGTTCACTGATAAACCATCGCCAGGAGGTTGATCCACCTGGCAGACTGCACAACGGAAAATCCCAGAGTTCGCATCCAAAGGAAAATCCTTACCGAGCCTACATTTCCAGCAAGAAACTTGCAGAATCAAGATTCAAAACTTAATCCCATCCAAACGGTATGCAGAAAGACAAACCATTTTCATCCTATCGCTTGTCAGAGAAAACGCTCAGAAGCAGGCATCACATAACTACATGTAGTATGCAGATTTAAATGCAGCAGTTATGGGCTGGACAAAACATGGGTTACTGATGAACGTACCTTTCTGCAAGCATTGCAGAACCCTCCTCAAATAACTCCTCTACAACTCCCACAGCAGAAAGCTTATTACTAGCTTTGTTTGTGGAGCTCTTAGATTTCTTTCCAAAGAGAAGTGAAGTTATCATATTATGTTTCTTTTTTGGAATTGGTGGTAATACAGGATGGTCTGAAGGAATAATGTCAACAACAAGGCAAGTTGTATCATCCTTCAGTCCCCTTGACCTTAAAGCCTCCTGGAGAAAGGAAGAACTGCAACACATTAATACAAGAACATATTTGGACACCTCCCAAAACAATAGAAAGACTGCTCCTACTATACATGACCTTAACTACTAGCTTTGCAGCAAGCTCTGCAGGTAGCCCCCAACAAGACTTGGCAGCCATATCAGAAGATAATGCATCCCAAATGCCATCAGAAGCTATGATAAGCCTTCCACCAGCATTTGAAAGCTGAGTAACCGACCAAATGTTTGAAAGAGTTGAAAGTTAGAACTCAGTACTTTTACACAAAAAGGGTATACTCTAAGAATAAAACTACCTCACCTTCACTTGCTTAACATGTGGAATTGGCACAATAAATTCTCCCACATCTGTGTCACCAATCGATCTAGAAAGACACAATCCACCAGGCCAGCAGCGAAGTGGCCCTACCTATACACATATTTAGGAATTAAAACAAACGAGATCAAGTAAGCCTTGGTTAGAAGGCTGAAGTAGATTATGCCATACCTCGTTGCCTCCAAATACATTGAGTCTTCCTACTTCACCGCCACTAGCAGTAACGCGTTCCCTCTCTTCTGCATTCTCTTCCAGTCTGTGATCAACTGTCAGAAGTGATACTACACCTCCCTGGGTATCTAATATACATCGGGAATCCCCAACAGATGCAACAGTGACAGTCCAACCATCAACCAGAACAAATGTTGCTGTAGTCCCAGAAGTCTCCCCTATAAATGAGATTAGATCGTCATGATGAGCATACACTAATAGTTTGAGGATGCACAAAATGAAATATAATTGAAGGGCATTCCTTTGTACACCTTTTTTCTGAAATTCTATGTCAGTTTTCACAAATCCAACAACTAGAGCCCGAGGAAGAGCTTGAAGCCACTCATCTCTGCTGATATCTTGTGGTATTGCACTCACAACATTATTAAGTAAATTTTCCTTTGTAAAAATAGCAGCTGATATACCATTATGCCCATCAAAGATCTGCCAAATGAGAGCTAATAGTAAGTATCACTAACAAATGCTGAGAGAAAGTGATCTTCCACCTGAAGACAGAGAAGAAATGATACACTGGTGCCAGTCAATGTTTATGATAGTACAAGCCCACCAAGATCGAATAATACCGCAAAAACAGAGAACAGTGTTGATGAATCCCCAGGAACCCTCTGGCAGTCTGTCTTGATCAAAAAGTAATCCTCCCCTTTCTTTGCCAAGCCAGCCTGTCCATATCTCACAAAAGGTTTTTCAACTTTTTCATTTCGAAGCTCGCGGCCAATCAAAGTTGCCAAAGGAACAAGTGGTGCCTTCGTCCCTGGTAATTCGGTCTTACTCATCTTGGTCTAAACCCTAATAATCAGCAGGAATATCATAAAATAACTAATTAAGAGGGCCATCTCTTCTGGTACTTTCCACAGGAAAGAAACTGGCGAAATCCAACTTATAAAACGACCTAACTATATCATCACACATTATATACTCTTAAAAATAAGATCCATTAATTTCAGCTGCCTGTATAGCAGAATGTCATACTCGGGCATAAATCTAAAACCACAGAACACTAGTGATGTACATTACAATAAAAAAGCCAAAACCATACTCCCTGAGACAAAGTCAGCCAAAATTTCTTTGTTTGAGTAAATTTTATTGGGGCAAAGTGAAAGATCAGAAAAAATATGATCGGATGATTCAGCGAGAACAGTTAATTTCGAACCAAATCCTTGACAAATATCACAAGCTCGCATCCAACATCTACTTCACTAAAATCAAACTTCAACAACTATCTCAGAATGCTCCGATAACATTCCATCTTACGACATGCATATCCACAAACCAACGAAACTGCATTTTAAAAGTGTAAAAGGATAGCAAATCCATCGAAGGGTTCTGCATGATTGGTCGAATTTGAGCTGCATTTTATAATTTTCTTAAGACAAAAATCACTTGCTATAAAATTTCAGAATGAAAGTAATAATGGTAAGGGAAAAGGAAAAAACCGAACTCACAAGTGAAAAATGCAGTAGATCGAGGCGGACGATTCAACATTGCGTATTGGCCATATCATACATGTTAACCCTCCAATTCTACAATCATTTCCAGGAGCTAAGCTCAGAAGAAACTCCCAAAAGCCCTAGTAGCACAGAATAGAGAGAGCAAGAGAGCTTGCCTGTGATTGGATTGGGAGAGAAATCCAGAGAAAGAGAGGGCAAGAGGAAATGCGGTAAAGTGGCCCTTGGGACAAAGGATTCTGATAATGACATTTTTGTCCCGGTTTTCGTGGTAATAGACGGAAGCAAAATACCTCGTACATTTCTCTTTTTTGAGTTTCGATCAATAAATACCTGGTATTGTGATATTTTTTTTTAGCAAAGATTATAAAAAATAATAAATATTAAAGTAAGATATTCTGTTTGTAATGATTAATTTAAAAGTAATAATATTTAATCTGTTATTGGTAACTGTCATACTTTAATATTTAATATTTTTTAATTTTTTGTTGTCATTTTAGCTATTTTTAATAGATAAGGTAAAGTGTTTATTTTTTTTTCCATTCCCTAATATGTGTGCGTAGATGACTTTTGCAGTAAACTGTTTATTCACATGGTACACATATGTTTCTAGACACCGGAGATTTATCGTAGGATTTTAAATTCCTCGTTCATATTGTAATATTTTGAAACAAAATTGTTGAATTATTAATTGGGAAAAATAACATTTATAGAGTTTAGAAGGGGCGAGGGGACAAAATACGTGATTTGTGAGAACAAAGTCTTCCTCTGGATGTTGTAGAAGTGGTCGTTGGGAATACCTAATGCCCTCCGGTTGCCTTTTTTCTCCGAAAAGTTCGTATAAATCAGTTTTTAATTAGCCGTGGGCTCAAATTTTTCTTTAACAAGGAGCTGTACTCAACAAACGTTATGCTAAAGTCAAACGCAGCGGTTGTTGTCATCTTCTATCATCCTTATTATTTCTCTCCTCTTTATATATCTAATAATAATAATTAATCTAATGACGTGGCCAGCATACATGGCTCCCTGAAGAAATAACCACAGAATACAGTGAGGAACCAGCTGGAAAGGCCATGGCCATGATCCTCATTCTGTGATGGGGCCGGCCTTCTCCCTTTTTTCAAGTTAGTCCAACTTCCGTTTCAGGCCCCATATCCGCTGCCAAATACCCTACTCATACCGTTTTTACACCTTAAGGAAACTAGTTAAGAGTTATTTAAATTTAAAATTTTTTGAAAAAATTATTACTACTTTATAAGGTTTCCGTTGATTAAACTCGTTAAATTCTAACATTATCCTTGTTTAGGAGAGAAAGTCAACAAATTGCCTTGCAATGCAATGGCACTTGTGGAGATAAAATTTATGTTCTAAACACTCTGCAATCTACCTAATATTTAAGACTACAGAATTTTTTGGGGGGCTAAAAGAAAAAAACTCATTAAAATTTTCTCATGCACGACTTACAAGAATTTTTTATATCAATTGTATTCTACAAATCTTACAGGAGCAGATTGGTCAAAAGAGTCCTCTCCTACACATAACCTTATCAATGAACAGTACTATATTTTATCACATCATCCCTTATCTTATCTGTTAATAGAAATATATTTATTTGGCATAATATTTTCCCAAACAAATATTTGTACATTGCAATTGATAAAGAACTTAAGGACAATATTTATTGTCTATATTTTTTTTCAGCACGTTTTATGTATATTTGATTTGATTTGATTGTTACTTTCATGACCCCACATATTCACAGTCAAAGACGCGTTCTTGGTGCCTTTCCCCGATATTTGAAAAGAGACGTGCCCATCATTCTCCAACTTTTTTTTAATATGGTACAATTAATTAATTATTATTCTCCAATTTTGGGTATAAGGTGCTCCTGATGATTTCTCCCTCCTGTGTCAGTCCTTGCATATCAATTCATGAATTTTAGCCCTTTTTATTAATGAAATTAAAGAAAATAATGCAGATAGAGAAATGGATATAAGCTAAGCCCAATCAGATTAAGAATGTCGATTCTCATGATCTGAGTGGGCAAAAAAAATAGAAGATTCTCCTAATATGTCACTCAAACCCTGTAAAAACAGTACAGAACTCAACTTCATGGTCTATAAACACTACATTAATCCTATAAACTTGTGAGTTTTCTTCTGTCTATAAAATCATTTAAATTTACAGAATTCAGCCCCCAAAAGGGACCGGGAAAATCATAAAAACCACGCTAAATACAACTTTATCTTTTTTCCCCCTTCTTTCCCAAGCGACCATGCCCTGCCCCCTACTTCAAAGTGCAAGAAGATATACTGCTAAGCCTAGTAAAAAAGCCAAAAGGGCGGAGCTTTTTTCTCTTTTTTCTTTTTGGTTCAAAGAAAGGCCACAAAAATCCAGCCACTGCGAACACATTGATTAGAACAGGTTGTAAGAATCTCACGATCACCGCCAGAGAAGCCGAGCAATTGGCTGATTGCTCCTCCAACGTAAAAGGAAAAACCCCTCTCTCTCTCTCACGCACACAAACACTCAAATTACATCTATAAGATATGACATGCATGAACATTAGAAGGGCAAAAAAGCAAGAAATAATGAAATCTTACATAAGGAAGATAAAATAGCTAGCTACCTCACTTTGCATTCCCAGTTCTTCTTTTTCCATCATTAGGACTTGCCTGCTTTCTGGATTGACTCACCAATTGTTTCCTTGATGGCGCAGGGATCAAAGACGGAATCATGCTCCTGTTTGCAATTACAGTTATAAGAAGGGGTTAACTAAAGTTAATATTATCATACAAGAGTAGAAACTGCATAAACTATTATGAAATAGATTTGAATTGTGACTGGGAGGAGGGATTGATTACCTGGTCTCTACGTTCTTTACTATTTTGTGATGGGTGGTGGGTTTCCTAACTTTAGAAACTATTCCATTGATTTTGCTGGTTGGTTTCGGCATATGCAATTGCCAATGCACGTCTGATTCTGAGGAATCGCTAGTCGCAACCTCAAGCGGATCATCAGAGTCATCTGTGGTGGCCATGTCATAGTCTTGGCTATCCTTTTTATTCGATGTAACTTTAAAGGAATGTTCCGAGCATACTTTTGAAGCGTCTGAGAGAGAGCCGGGACTCAACAAGGGAGAAGACTGTTTGCTTTCTGCTTCCCACTGACCCACTAGGCTATCATCACTTGTTAAGCTATCGTCAGTCCTGTTCACCACCAAGATCTTATCAACCCAGTCCCCGGAAACTGATTCTTTATCCTCTTCCTTACTGTTCATCCTCTGACTGCTTGAAAGTGGCCAGGGAGGTGAATGCATTATCATGTCTTGGAGATCTAAGCTTCGTCTTTTCAGCTTCGTTGTCGCCCTCTTCTGGCTCTACATCCCATAGTTCATACACAAGTAAGATTCACTTTTAAGAGTGATTAAAATATAATGTGGACATGTCTGGTCAGCTCATTCTTTAACATGTCAAATTTGTGGGGTGTCTAATGATGATAATTTCAATTTTAGATATGCAAATTCAAGAGTTAAAGGAAATGGAAGAGGCTAATTGGACTTCAAAGTTACAATTCCATAGTACCTCCAGGCTGCTAGAACCATCTTGGGGTTTCCTCTGACCTCCGGAATGTGTAGGAGAAGACTTGTAAGATTTCAATTTTGGGGCATCTAGACTACTGTTTACAGAATGTTGAAGTGGTTCATCTTCTCCCTCCTTTCTTGCCAAGGCTGCCTTCAAATTAGCAATCTGGCAAAGATGACAGTAGTAACACTTACACACTACAAATGCACAAGTAGATGACTCTTCCAGATACAGTATAGAACGCATTTCTTAGCGTTATGTGACAAAAAAAATTGTAAGAACCTGCTCTTTAAGCTCTTTCACTTCTGAACTCTCTTTGTTAGCTCGGGCAGCACCAAGTTCAACTGTGGAGACGCGTTCTGCAAACTTGAGTGTACTGAGTGTTTCTACAAGAGCATCAGGTTCTGGACTAATATGTACAAACATGAGTGTCTTGGCTTGCCCTCCTGAGATATACAGAATTTACCTCATTAATCATAGTCACAAACAATACCATATTAGCCACCAAGAAAAATGCTCGGTGATAAAAGAAATCATACCAAGAGAATCTTGAAGCAGTTGAGTAAGTCTACTGTTCCTATAAGGAACATGCGCTTGCTTATGAGCCAGCGAAGAAATGACATCTCCTAAGGCAGCAAGTGACTTGTTGATATGTTGAGCCTCCTTAAGCCTATCACCTGTGACCTCAGATTTATCGACCCTCTCACTTCCTGCCAGGTCAACTAGATGCATACTGCCACGAAGATGGCTTCCTGATGTCAGGTCCCTTCCTTGAACATGAACTGTCAGGCAACTGCGATTATCATACATCATTTGAAGTTAATATCTTGGACAAATTTGAAGTTAATATCTTGGACAAAAGGTTATTTGTACTTCCAAGTTCTACTCAGAGTGTACCTATGAGAACGACTACTCCGATCATTCATCGCAGTAGCACTAACTGCCCGATTCTTATGTCCCAGGTCCATCAAACTTAAGACATCGGAAGTTGATGAAACAGGAACCAGGGTTGCATCTGGTACATTAACGCCATTTTGAGAACTGTTGCGAATTTCTAACGTATGTAGTTATTAAGGACAAGCAGTAGAGAAATAAGACAATCATCTTAAAAATGACTCCCACATATAGTTCCTTCCACAATTTTAAAAAAGAACAAGTTCAAATAGAGAAGGATATTTTTTGTTGCCACCATCTGTCGCTAGGAGATCTCTGACTTGGTCATTGTAGATCTCAAGCATCTGAACACCGATGTCATAGGCAACAGTATCTTTCCGCTGCTGTGACAGCAGAAAAAGATCTCTTAGTGCCCTATAGTTGACTCCCACGGTTTCCTCAGTAAGATCATTTGGTCCGGACTGCATTAATCAATACAGGAACCAACCTAGTTACATAGTTTCACAAATGATAGGAATTAAATTGTAAGGGGATTGTCAGAATGTCTCGCCATAGTATGAGTTTTTCCTGAGCCAGTTTGGCCATAAGCAAATATGCAGACATTATAGCCATCCAGAACAGAACGAATAAGAGGCTGCATGTCTGCGAAAACCCCGGCTGCAGAGGGAAAGAAGAGTAATAAGAAAGCTTACAGGTAGCAAATGATTGTTATGATGACAAGTTACACGAAGATCAACCTTGGGTTGCAGTAGGACCAAACACCCTGTTGAAATTAAACGTTTTTCTCCCTTCTTTTCCATATTTGGAAGGTATTATCATTGAGATACTTCCTTCCTCTATGCTGCCAACAGAGCCAGCATTGTTTACTTGCCCAAAGAAGGGTCGAACTCGGCAGTATACCCTAATATTTCCTGATAAAAATAAAATAAAATAATCTCATCGAGAATCTGAATAGCAAGGATAACAATTATAAGTAGGACATCTGAACCACTAGAATTTAACCTTTCAGGTCCTGCAGTTGGTTGTATAACTTGCGATTTTCTTCAAGAACTCTCCGATATCCTGAAGCTCCAGAAGCTAGGCTACGCACATGCTTACCTGTTGAGGTTAGCTAGTAATTAGATAGGAGACTGAAATTTCAGTACAAAATTGTTGAATATCTACGAGGGATTTTTAACAATACGCACTCAAAAAGATAAGTTCCTCCTGGTATGCCTTCTGTAAGGATTGCATTCCTGATTTCGTATCATGGGCAATAATTTTCAAGCCCTAGAGAATGTGGACATCATAATTTTACAGTCAAACCTCACTGTTTTTTAAACAGTGTTTCACTAATTTAGTATGCCACTGGGGCAAGTTACCTGGATCTCTTTATTTTGTTGAGCTAGCAACTTTTGCTGGTTCTTCGAAACGTGGATTCTTGATACTTCATCGCTAATGGGGATTTCTTTGTATTGTTGGGAAACCAACTTTTGCTGCTCGTTCAGAACTTGGAGTCTTGATTCTTCATCGATACAGTGCTCTTTATTATAACAATCCTCTTGCTCAGGCTGCATGGCTTCCTTTGCTTCCATCTTTATAATATATTAGACAAAAAGGTAGCGTTATTGAGATCTTGCCAATGCGTCTTAAATGAACAATATTCAAAAAATGCGTTGGAAGGATTCTATATTGAATCTAATAATTTTACCTCCTCATCCTCGGAAGATAAAATTGAGTCGTGTGTTTCAGATTCTGCGGCCTTATCTTCTGGATTTGTTTTCGACTACCAGAATTTTGAAAATTTGACAGAAAACTCAATCAGATTCATGGACCCCAAGCGTTGGAGTAAATCTCTATAGATAAAGGAGAAATATGCAAAGTTTCTTTGCAGAAGTATAACTAAATATGAAGCTGAACAAAATTGAAAAGAAACAGATGCCCACCATTTCATCTTGTATTAGCATGCGACGTTCAAACTCTTCTGTGACTTTGTGAAGCAGGGACTCCACAACCTGGAAAAAAAAAGAGAGATAAATGCATAAATTCAATCAAAGATGAATAGAGTAAGACTGGAAGAGTGCAGGGCAGGGGCTACATAAATAGTACGAATTATTAGTGTACTTGGTGCAACGAATGGACTGCATCCTTATGCTGTGTCGGAATGTAATTTAGATATTTATCACAACAAACAAAAAAGGATCTAATATAGATGAAGATGGTGATAATAATGTAAGTGCATGTTTAGAAGAGCAAGTAACCCTTACGTTGATAATTTCTTCAGGCTTTTTGTCAGACAAATATTCCCGAAGTAGCGCATTCAAATTTTGAATTGAACCCTGCGATTCCAGCCAAATCATATAGATATTGATTAATGCTTCACATGGAGGCAAAATAATTAAATTATAAAGGACAATGCACTCTAACCCCTTCGGCGCGATCTTGCCCGATATCACTGCATGTAGATTGATCGCCCGTCAATTCATCTTTCTTACTCGGGGCCCTCGTTGAACTGGAGAGGATTTGTTCTGAGTTTTTGCGCAAAAATGGTCTTCCGGAAACGAGTGGCTTTATATTCCCACCATGTTTCCATGACCCCATTTTTCCTCCCTCTTTCCATTCACTATATGCCTTGATAGCCAAAACACAATCCACTAACCTCGCTGATTTCCCTCCCTGGAAGCACATCACAACTGTTACTGATTTCATTCAAAGTAGTAAAACAACCATTTCAACTTATCTAAATAAGCACCTGCTCCAAATCAGAAGCTTGAAAGGTAGGAAGCCCCATTTCTTGCAAAGCTACAAGACAGTTCATCACATTTTCAAAGTATTGAAATGCAGATAGTGCCGCGGCTCCATCATCGGAATCGCAAGGACCTTCAATTACCTAACCATGTGTGTGTGTGTGTGCAATAAATGTCATCCCGAATAGAAAATGATGTATGACGCATAAAAAAGCTAAACTGAAGTATACCTTGGGCACCACTCCAGGTTGAATTTTGTTAAGAACATTGCAAAGGATTATGCCACTACGCAAACCAGTCCTGAATTCTTCTTCAGAAGGTTCAACAGGAAACTCTTTCCCTCCAATTACTCCATTTGCCTTCCTTAGCCACCCAGCTGCTTCATACCTTCTTAAGCCTGCAAAATAACAGATAACGCCTTCGATTATGTTATCTCGGACATCTTATTTCAGAACAAAAGGACCTTTCTGAATTAGTAGCTTCTTTTTTTTTTTTTGGTCAACAATGGTGACCTTAGAAACCATGTACCTATTGTCCTATTTTACTACTGCGTGTCTCGGAATTCATACTGAGAATGATCACGCTTGTTTATTCATTGCCCTCAGCGTTGAGGGCTTATGGACACAATTCAGAGCGGAGTTTTAGCGAACAGGTTTTGAGTAATTGCAATTTCAATTGAAACCAACATACTTTGCCAAGCAGAACAGTATATTTTATGATATTGATGAAAAATATAATTAGAGGTATTAAAAAAAAATCTTATATAACTAATAAATTTGAATTAATAGTACGATATTTTCATACTAAAATCCAGTGCTAAAGTTGAATGTCAAATTAAAGAGAAACATAATCAGGGTAATATAAAAATGAAAGATGAATGAGGAATTGAAGAGATTGCGCACAAGATGGTTCGAGTTTCCTTGACGCCGAGTTGGTATCACCGAATCGGGTCCCATGCTGTTGAAGAACATCTTCAACGACAGATAACACCGAGAATGGCAATTCCTGTTCTGTTGACATTACTACGCGCCAAGTAACCAGGAATTCAAATCGGCAGGAGACTCGGAATCTGATATAAATTCTATGTCAGACGATAGACTCCAACGAAAGGCTTCATTCATGAAAACCAGGGGGGGGGGGGGGGACAATGGAGCGGAACTGGTGATTGGAAATGAAAATTTTCAGCTAGATTCTCAGGGGAACGAAAGGAGAAAATGAATACAGAGGGAGTAAGATCGTGACAAGAGGTTTGATGTGGAGCTAATAGAACAAGAGAGAACGGGAAGAAATTGAAGAAAGCGATGAGAAAGAGAACGGAGGTTTGAATATCGTGACCCTTTCCCTCACTTTCTACGTGTTTCTGAGTTTTCTCCCTCTCAAAGCTGTGTTTCTAATATTATTGACACAGAAAAGCTGCACCGAACCTGGTTCCGAGCCTCTCGCTCAGTGGCTTACGGCTTATTATTTATTGAACGGCCAAGAAAATCTTATTGTCCGAAATTTGTTCCCTCTTTCTTTTGCGAGGGATGCCAATGATTCTGTATGGTGCAATAGCCCTATTCATCACTGTAAATAGAAGGATAAACATTAAATTGACCGAACGTAAATCTCCGCCAGCCCCGGTAATACCATTTTAAGACCGGGGTAGAATTAAAAAAAAAAATCATGTGTGTATTACTCTGTTTAGTAATGAACTTGGTAGTTTCTGTAATAAATCAGACCTTTTTTTAATAGTATAGATTTAGGAACTAAAATCAAGGTGTCACCAAAAAAAGAAACCAAGGATCTAGGGTTTGCCCTGATTCATTCAAGTTCCCTCTTGTTTGTTGAGACCATAAAAAAATACTCGTATACTTTTGTTATATTCCGTCCGTAATAAACTTAAATTTTACTTAGATTCTAATTATGGAATGCCTTCTAAGAGTTTTTTTTCCCCATTATCCCTAATTCAAAACTCTCAATTAATTTTAAGCACATTTTTCAAATTATATATATAATGTCTCAGTGATAAAATTGAAGGAAGTAGGCACATATTCATGATTTAATGAATATATATATTTATTGTGAGAGATTAAAAAAAAAATGGTGTTCTAAATAGCAAAAATGATTATATATTTGATTAAATAAAATATACATTAACAGAATATTAAAATTAATTAATAACTAATGCATCAAAATAATCAAAACAGTGTGTCAGGATTCCCAAAATGCCACGAGAAATGTTATTTCTTCACTTATTAAAAGCATAGGTGCGATTAGCAAAGGGCTTGAATACGCACGTGATGAATAATTAATTTGTACACGGGACCTTAAAAGATTGCAACTGAAAGCACATATATTGCTTTTTATTCTATGAGATCAGATAGATGCAAGCGAAGGAAACGCATCAAATGCTAACAAAATAATATGAAAAAATTACTTGAAGAAATATCATAAGCATTCCCAACCTGCAGATTTCTGGAGTGATGGAATTATCTATGTGGGATACGTGCTTTTTTTTTTAAAAAAAATACAGTAGACACATGTTATACAGAAAACATTAAAAATATAAGATAAATAGATTTGCCAAGCGTAAATTATTGTTTAAATTTTATTTAGTAAAGTTTTAATTGATAATAAAAAACACAATAAATATTATATTGTTTATTTTTATTATTTTAAACAAAGAATGGAGTTTGTTTCGTTTAACGATATCAAACAGGCCGTTACCCGCCTTCCTCGGCTGGCGCCATGTTTGAAAGGATGGTTCGGAACCGAAGCTAAAGGCTTAGGTATGGTTTCAGGCGGGCCCACATAACCCGGGCCGGCCTCAGATGTATAAAGTTAACGGCCCAATTTCCCTTTACTCCATGATTGAAAATAAAAAATAAACCTATTATAAGTTTAATTTTAAAAAAAGATATATAATTATTTAAAATATATTTAATTTTTAAAAAATATTATTTTATTATAATTTTAGTTATAATATTTTAGAAGATATATTAATTTTTAAATATTTAAATTTATATTTAAAAATAATATATAATTTACTTTGTCAGATATTAATAATATATAAAAAGAAGGGAGATTTTAATCTATTATTTTTTAGATATGTGAATTTAATTATTTTTTAAAAATTTGTATGTAAAAAAAAAAAAAGGTGGCAAATAATAAATCAGTAGTAAGTGTACTACACTGGAATCAATCAGGCCAAAGTGACAAAGGAGATAAAAGTGATGGACAAATTGTATGTAAGTTAAGAGAAAATAATACTAGGACTATTGTCGTGTTTTACTGCATAAATTGAGTTAAGCAGCTATTACAAATAACGTGACTTATCTATAAATTTCATATTGATATATATACACATAAAATTATAAATACTCCGTAGTTTGTAGCAAGAAAAAAAAAAGGCCCCGTGGTTATATATTATTTTTGTGTATATTAGATTCAGAAGACGATTTAAAATGCCAGATAATCACAAAATCAACTGATATCTCATGATAAATCAATAAAATTTATCGTATAAGATAAATAGTTTATTGAATCAAATGCAACAGTTGCATCACTAATCATGAGGCCCATTTTCCATGCTTCATGCATCAGAGTTTTCCCCCAGCCTAATATCTATAGTCAAATTAAGTGTATACTGAAAAATTAATATTAAATTAATCTAATTTTTTTTATAATATAAAAAAAAATGTGCACACTGGAAAGTCCCAGTCTAATATGCCTTTTCCAAAACATTAATGGGTCCCACTACTCCCACAATAAATTCATTTTATCACTTCAAAGTAGGGTGTTCACGCGCGTGGCCCGGTCTATGAGCATGAATCAGTAAAAAAATCGTTCAGTCTAATTTTAAAAAAATTATCTAAAATATATTTAGATAGAGTTAGATCGAGCCAAATTTTAGGCTGGATAGAGTACTAGGCAGGATATGCTGCCCTATTTATTTGACCCAACCCTATATATATTTATTATTTATTATTATTTTTTATTTTTTTAGCTTATTCTATTTATAATTTTACATTTTTTACTTTATCTAGTAACTCTCTTTGTTCATTTTTAAAATATTAAACATAACTCTTATATTTATGTAGATATCAAAGTTACTCATCTGCTTTACTTATTAAGTATTTGATTATTGGTATTGTAATAACGTTATAAATATCTGACCTCTACATATTTCAATATTTCTTTTTTATATATATAATAAATTTTAAAATTTTAATTATTATCTTTTTGTTACTTTATTCTTAATAAATTATAGATATTATTTAACTATTGAAGATATAAATATGATATTATTTTATAAGTTCATGATTGCAGATTTTTTTCTCACAATATGAGTAAAATATCATAATTTGGGCATAACCAGCTTGCCCATACCTAACCTAAAATAGTTAGGGCTTTTACCGGGTAGGGTCAGACATCGGGCTACAAAATATAGCCCAGACTTTTTTTGAATAGGATACTAGGCAGGAGGTTGTCCTGCTCAACCCTGCCTATAAACATCCTTATAAACCCCTTGTTTTTTTTTAAATATACAACAAGGACTGACGTAATAAAAGCAACGGATCCGCACAAGATTCATGATGTGTAATTAGGCAGTACAGCCTATTCCCAGAGTCATATCATGATAGATTGTTAAATATAAAATTATTTACAGTATATTCAATTTATAAAAATATTATTTTATTATAATTTTAATTATAATATTTTAAAAAATATTTAAATTTATAAATATATAAATTTAGATTTAAGGGTAGTTTATGATTTATCTTACTAAACATTAATATATAGATACTATATAGTCGTATTTAATTTTTTTTATCGGCACAATCATTCAACGCTGGGTAGATTAAAAACAAAGGCCCCATAACACTGCTATAGGCCTTTTCCAAAGCAAAATGCGAGGAAATATGTGGTGCCCAATAATCCCCTGAACTAGTTAATCTAATCTAATCACGCTAACAGTACTTGTGTCCTGCTTTTTAGGGGCAAAGCTCCTATTTTTATCAAGCTGGTTATATTTATCAATAGGGATATTTTAATAAAAAAATTGATAAATATAAAAAATATATATTTTATATTCATAATTAAATTAAACTCTTAAATTAAATCCTATTGGATGAGTAATTTATTTATTTGTTTATTTTATACTGGATGAGTAATTTATTTTATATTAAGTATTAACCACTGGGCGCCAATTATTTTGGGGCCTTTATGTCCTGGGCCTGTGAAGCCCATTCTCTTATGGCCATTTTAACTAGTCAAATCATGAGGTCCAGTCCAACAATTAAAAAAAAAAAGGGTCCATGAGATAATATATATGCATGTGGGATAATATCTGGGGATAGAGATTAAGGTAAGGATTGGATATACGATCCTACACAATTAATAGCCGGCGCAGTTGCTATATTTGTAAATCGAACTTCGCAAATATTAGCGCTATCATGAGTCTATAATGGGAAGAGATTCCATGTCAATATTTCCACATTTGAACATGATTCCCGATAATATTCCATTTTAAGCCCAGTAAATGCAGAAAGCTTAGATACTGTAATATTAATATTCCACATTTGAAGCATGGAATATAAAACAATAAGGAACCCCAAGTTAATAATAATAATAATAATTATTATTATTAAAAAAACAGTGGCGCAAATTTCTTAAAATGGACAATACTGATTATTATTTTTCCATGTTTATCGAAAAAAATATAAAACACAACCACCCAATGCTAATTGTGACGGCTTCATTATTTTTATTTCAGCGGGTAATTATGTTGGAGCAGGGTTATTTTAAGTAAGTTGTGCTGCGTTCCTCGTCTAAAAAAACAAAATAACGATATACTCCTATTTTTTTAATATAAAAATTAAATAATTTTGTTAAGTATATCAAAGAAATTAATAAATAAATTATTTATGATAAAATTTTATCACTCAACACAAATTTATATTATATATTTTTTAATATATTAATTAAATTTTATATTAATTATTATTAATTTATTTAATTTTTTAATTTATAAAAAATAATTACATCTTAGGAGTCGTAAATAAAATTAGATTGGGTCTCTGAGTTTGACGAACAAAAAGCGCTATTGTGTGTACTGCGTAGCCTAAAATCCTGTAGCTGATGTGCTGCTTTATTTAACTGTGGGTGGCAGCATAAAAAGATTTGACTGCGCTGATCATCGGAATAGTTTTTTTTTTTTTTAATAATATTACCGAATCAAATATCTTAGGAATCATCTATATATGAGATAATTAAATAAAATCAAATTTGGAGGGGGCCAAGTATCGTCAAAACGCGAAATCGTCCACTTTATACAAAAAGACGCAAGGCATTCGTTTGATTTGCAAAGCGGTGGGCGGCTTTGTTAGCGAAACTGCCGTTTTGATTATTGGCTATCAATTCGCTGTCGAATCACCCATCTTCCACGTGTACGAGCGGAAGCCATCTCTCCTGTTCATCTTCCAATTCAACGGCCCTGATTTCTTGAAGCTCACTGCGATAAGGTGTGCGTAAGAGTAATAGGTAATTTTTAGTCAGAGATATATTATTATTAAGCACCAAATATTATAATATTTTTAATACATATAAAAAATAAAATTAAAATATTGAGTATAATATAATTCTATTATTAAAAATCTTATTTCGCTAGGGCCATATTAGTCCATTGGCAAAAGTTCTGTGCCAAATGATTTACATGCGAGTTTCTCTTTCCGTTCTATTCAGTTTTTTTCTGTTTTTTTCTAGCGTAATACAATAATACCCCTACCACTGGTTTCAGAAATCTGGGAAACAAAATTATTTAGTTGCACCTTTTTAAAAAAAATTATAAGAATTACTACCCACTTAATAAATTATCTAAAAATTTCAAATATATTAAATTATAATATTAATGTACAGATCAAATTAATTAAATTGGTTTCCTCCAAAATGTTAACAGCAATTTTTTCATACTTTTAAAAATATTTTTCCTCCTCCTGAACTGTTGGATTGGGTGCGGCCCTGCTATTGACTTTTCCCTAATTAAAATTCGAATAAATTATTTAAAAGGATGATATTTTCAAATTCGTTAATGATTGAACACTACCACTTCATCATTATGTCAAGAGTTAAGTGATAAATTATTGTTTGGAATTATTTTTCATTAAAAATGAAATTTAATCGCCAAGAGAAAACCAAGAGTTAATTGAGGATGATGGGATGCAGTTCGGACGTCCTGAGGGTAGGATGGCTATTTTGGTAATTATGGAGGGAGACCTGCAAGCAGTCGCAGAGATGCGGACGCCATTTTGAAGGTCCTCGCAACTATAGCTCAATGTGAAAGTGCATAAAATTAGAACCAAAAGCCAAAACCCCAGTGGCCGAAAGGAACATTTCCTTGATATTGCAAAATAAATTCATCTTTTCCGGTGATTTTGTTCCTCCTCTCGCAGGTACGAATTAAATCTGTTATTTCTACGTCTCCTTCTCTCTCCTTCTCTGCAGCTTTTACCCTTCCAAAGATTCCCACTTCAACTCTATATTGTCCCAGGTTTGAATTTAAAATTAAATCGTTTGTTTTCTCTATTTATATGCCCAATTGCACTGGTTTTGATTTATATGATTGTTCCCCTTATGTGGAAGGTCCTTTCTTCCGTTTAAATTTTTGGGAAATTAAATTATGTCTACATTTTTTTGGATACAATTGATGAACAGTAGTATTCTCTTCTTCTGGCATAATCATTCTTAAGTTATGAGGAAACATATCATGGGATCTTGGACAATTAATTTCTATATTAAGCGTATGCTAAACCAGATCCGTGGTAGAAACAACTTGTTAAATGTTACTAATTTTCCATAAGGTAGCCATAATTTTATTAGCCCTTTTGTGTTGGCCAAAAGGGGAGGCAATCGGATTGAACAATACTGGAAATTTTAATGATAGGATGCGATTTGATATTTTGTTGGTTTTGAAAAATTTGCATGCTTCTGCCTTTGAGTGGGGTTCTAATATATTTGAGTTCGTATATTTGTTTGTGCGTGAGAACAGATGGTAAAGGGGGGAAAGGTTCGTGGCAAACGCAATTTCAGAAAAAGGGTTCGGTCAAAGGAAGGGGGTTCTGATGATTCGGATGAGGACTATGTGGTTCCGGATGAAGATAGAGATTTGTCTGATTGTTCGGAAGATTCATTGTCTTCTTTAGATGGATGTGCGTCCGAGGAGAGTTTTGATAACTTTGTAGAGGATGAGGAGGAGGAAGTTGAAGTAAGGAGGCAATTTAATAGATCCAAGAGAGAAACTGGCATTTGTGGCCGGCAGAAAATTGGCAGGAAGCCCTCACAACAGAGAGGAAGGATAACTTATTCACATCAACGAGAAGAAGATAAAGAAGAAGAACTAGAACAAGAAGACAGAGAAGAAGAACAAGAACAAGAAGAGGAATATGATGAAGATACAGATGAATATGAGGAAGATGATGCTGATGAAGATTTCGATTGTGATGAGGATGAGGAATTTACAGCTGAGGAAGAGGATTACTCAGATGAGGAAGAAATAAAGGGGAGAAAGAAGAAAAGTAATGGGATAAAAATGGGCAAGAAGGTTGCTCGGAAGCGGGCCTCTGTAACTTATACTAGAGGTCGTAAAAGAAGAAAGAATTCTAGAGCTGCAAGGAAGCCCTTGAGAAAGAGGAGAAGAAAGAATGGAGGGTTGAGTAGGAAAGCAAAGTATGGTGATGAGGGTGATTTTATAGATAACGGTCCTACCATCAGAACCAAGAGTATGAAAAAACCAGGACAGAAAAGGAGAAGACTAATCGTTGATTCAGATTCATTTTCAGATTGTGTGTTATCTAGATCATCTGATTATGAGTATACCATCTCTGAAGAAGAGAGAGAACAGGTGAGAGAAGCTGAGAAATTGTGTGGATTGAGAACTAATTTGAGGAGTTCATCCCTTCTGACAAAAAATGAAGAGGATGGATTCCATGAAGATCCACATCAGCAAAGAAAGCCTCCAGCCCGCAAAGGTAAGGAAAAGCTAGAGGAACATCAGGGGAGAAAGGGCAAGGACAAGGTAGAGGATTTAAAAAGTGAGCCAGGAAAGCAGGTGTGTGGAATTTGTCTCTCTGAAGAAGATAAAAGAAGAGTAAGAGGAGTACTAGATTGTTGTACACACTTTTTTTGTTTTGCTTGCATTATGGAATGGGCAAAAGTAGAATCTCGCTGCCCTTTGTGCAAGCAGAGATTTAGAACAATCAGTAAGCCTGCACGATCAACAACAGCGGGAGTTGATTTGAGAGGATCAGTTATACAAGTCCCCGAACGTGATCAGGTATCCAAATTCTTCCTCAACCCTTTGTTTAAGGTTTTTTACTTTGTCCAACTGGTTGTCCTAGTTGGTGAAGGGTTGATTTTGAAATGCAGGTTTATCAGCCCTCTGAAGAAGAACTCAGGAGCTATATTGATCCATATGAGTATGTAATTTGTTCAGAGTGCCATCAAGGTGGAGACGATGGCCTCATGTTACTGTGTGATCTCTGTGACTCTCCTGCACACACATATTGTGTTGGTCTGGGTCGGGAGGTACCTGAAGGCAATTGGTATTGTGATGGTTGTAGGCCAGTTGCTTTGGGATCTTCTAGTTCTCAAATTCAGGAAGGTGTGGCTGATTCAAGGGCAACAACAGTTCAGAGCCTACCTGGTAGATCGTCGCCTGCTGTACATGCAAGAGAAATTATTGACCTCAACTTGATGTCCTCACCAAGTGCAGCTTTTAGTCAAGGGTTGGGGAATTTTTCTTCTAGATTTTCTGGTAGAAGTGTTGAAGGAGCTTCTCCAGTGTCTGGAGGAGGGGCACCAACTTTATCTGAGAGACGTTGGATACACCGTCAAATTCAACAATTACTTTCAATGGATAGAATGGCTTCTGCTGCTGGTCGATCTAATGGCATTTCAGCTACCAATTCAACTAGTAACCTATGTGGCTCTCAAAATGATCAAAGTAGGGTAACAACCACTCAAGATACAAGGATACAGAATGTGGGAACATCGTCATATCACTCCTTTTTTGAGGAAAGATTATGCAACAGTTCCTCTCCACTAATGCAGAATGGGGACCATTTCTCTATGAGAATAAGCAATTCAAGAAGGCCAGTAGTTCAAGATTCAACTCCATTTACCAACAGAGCTGTGAATGGGGCATTTTGGCCTGGTCTTGTGGGGACGTCTCCTGTATCAGATTATGAACAAGTCCATCAGCTTAGCAGCAGTTCACACATTGTTGCCGATGGTAGCATGTCCCCTGCTATTAGAGAAGAGAGTAACTTTCACATAGTAAAGGAACAAGTGTCATCACTGGTTAAACGCCATCTCATGGACTTGTCACAAAATATTGATTTAGGTATGTGACTTTTCTTCCACTAGCTAAAAACAATTCATTTCTACAAATTTTTTCCCGGCTGCCCTTTGCCACATCTAGGAATGAAAATTATTGGTAAAAGTTGTTTAACTTATATGAATGGGAAACGTAGTAGAATGTTCTTTTGGTATTGGAGTGATGAATTTGGGGTAGAATATCTGTACCTTATATCAACATTAGTCTTGGAAAGAGGAAATGTATATATGAACTTGCATTATCTTACAATTAACAATTTGTGCTTCTTCTAATAACATCCCCCTCAAAAAAAAGAAAGTACATATTATGGATGTATATGTATCTTTACAGTTTTCTTTTCATATCAAATGTTCCCTGTCTTTTCGTTTCCCTCACGCCTTTCCTATTTGTTTGATTCAGGCAACAGTACCATCAAGGACATTGCAAGGATTTCTCTGAACACCATACTAGCAGCTTCTGGTCTTGAGCACAAGAAGAGCGAGGTTTGCGCTGTGCCCCCTCCTTCAGCCTGTCCCCACATTGAACTGATGGCTGGTGGGCAAACGAGTCTGATTAAAGGTTGCTGCTCATCTTGCTTTGATTCTTTTGTAGGAGACGTGGTTAAGAGGATCATGGACACTAGAATGCCGCAGTGGTTGCGACTAGGCCTTTAGGCATTATTGCATTGTGTCCAGAGGCGCACCTTGTCAGTAGTTAAGGAAGACAAGAATGTGTCATTCACCTGTTTATATGAATACGATTCACTAACTTAATTTGTTGGGGACAGATACCTGTATTGGGTGCTCATTCAGAAATCAATCAAAAATAAGCCTTAAATGTCCATCCTTGCTTGTCATACTAGTAATAGTACTAGACTTGGGTTTAGGCGAAAGCAATATTGAACCGAATATTTAAAAGAACTCTAGTTCCTTGATTCTTTGATATAATGACTATGGTCATTTTAGCCTCAAAAGAGGTGAACGTGATTGTTAACCTCTATTGCCGAGTCCTTATATGTGTATGTGTGTGTTCTATTTTCACTTCCTTTCACTTAAGAGGTATGAATGTATGATCTTCTACAGAAGATGTCCGTTATCTGCTAGGAAAGGGTAAAGGAAAATGGCCCTGTAGGACTACAGGCTTTTCCATCCTATTTTAATCTCATCGGCTGTGAGCCGTTAACATTTAACAAAATATGACAGAAAGTTAGCGACCTAAATTACTTTTTTATTCTTATGAAAGAAATAGGGGCTGTATTCTGATTCCAGTTTGACTTTACTTGTTTTGCTTTGATTTTGTTCCCTAATTCATATAGGAACTGTAATTTCACAACTTTTTTTTTTTTGCCTGGTTCTTGAGGAATGAGGATGGTATTTTCAACACTTGATAATGACAAAGCTAATGCTTTCTTGTGGCCTACATCGGAAATAATACAAGAGAGAAGAGAAGTATAAAAAAAATGCTCAAGTATTATACATTTACTTCATGTTCAAGAAAGAATCCGACAGTAGTAGGCTGTAACATTAGGGACGGGTTCTTCGGTGACGACACAAAAAAACATACAGATTCTGTTGACGTAGCGGCGCGCTTTTCCCTCCTTATAGGCTTACAAGCACTCTTCTTTTTGTCAGAAAAAATATATTTTTTGTATTTGTACCCATTTATTTTTTCCACGTAACAAGTAAAAATATATTTTACCTCTAGATATCCTTTTTTTTTTTTTGGTGAAAATGGGAATCCGTCTAGACGTACTTTACTTTGAGGGAAGTTTTGTTTTCTTTAACACTTAATTGATTCTCCCCCTCACCCAACAAAAAAACAACAAATTTTTTCTGCTCCTAGAGAGTTAATATTAATTTTAAATATAATATTTATTTTTTATATTTATTAATTTTTTTAAAATTATTCATATTAATTATATTCTATTAACAATTATATTCTATCAACAATAAATACGAAAGAGAGGTGAAAATTAAAAAGAATTATTAGAGTATTTTATAAAATATCATATTAATTAATTTAATTTAATCAAATTAATTAAATAAATTCTATATAAAAGTCATATGAGTATTTAATATAAGCTGTATAGTTTTTTTATAGTCGTGATATTTTTTATATTTATTGATTCTTATTAACTCTAAAATTAAAGCTCATGATCGGAATTAAGATAAGTCCTAGTCCCCGCCTGAAAGTGAAAAACTAGCACTGAACTCGTTGATGCAAGGATTACAACCAAAGAATGATCCAGAACGGTTTGTTTATATCAAAAAATGAAGGAAAACCCCCCCTTCAATGTCAAAATCTGATGGCTCACAAGTTAGCTGCAACGTTCCGCGTTGAATTATTTAGTTTGTAGGCTAGTATTTGTTTAATGGTCTTAGTTACTCTAAATCTGCGTTAGGCACAGCTACTCCTCCAGCTTGTCGCGCAGTTCACCTGCTGCTTATTCTCCTTTTTCTTTGGTTCTACTGGAAAAAGGCACATTATGCCGCTTCGCTGTTAGCCCTGAAGTTTCTACGAATTTGAAGTGTTCTGCCAACATAACAAAATTCAAACAGCAGCTACGGCGGTATAAAGAAACTTCCTTTTTCGTTCAAGCCTTATGACCTGAAAAAAAAGTATAAGATGAGACTTTTAACCTGAAAACTAGAGTTCATATATTACACTCCCTTGCTGCATTCATTCACTGTTGGAACGCATTTGAGACTTGCTAGGCACATCCTCAATTAAAGGTACACTCATTCTGAATTAAGGCCTAATGCAGCTGCAGCGGCATGACAAACTCCCTCCTTCATAAATTGTTATCAAGTATCGAGCCCAGCAGTAGGCCTTGGACAAACTCGCATCTTTCTGCTTTCTCTTTTTTGTCCTTGATGGACAGGGTAGAGGTCTCCAGATTTCTGAACATAAATATCAGAAAGTCAGATACAGAAGGACAAATAAAAGTAACATTTGACATACAGATGTATACATTATATCCTCCTAACAAGGAACAATGCATTGTTGTGGGACATTAACAAAATAACCAGATATAAATCGTTGCAGGCAAATAATTTTTTTTGGGTCTTCGTCTATTTCTAAATAACTTAAATCATGGGTGACATCGCATGATTGGCAAAAGTGAGAGCAAATAAATTCCTAAAATACTAATATATCTTATTTGAAGGAGAAAAAAAACTCAATAAACCACTCTACCAATAGGGATATTTATGACATGTTCAATGCAATTACTAAGTTTCTGATATTTTCTAGAACGAATTCTATATCACAAGTCTCAGAATTCAAAAAAAGTTAAATACTGTATAATTGTAAGTATTAATGACATTGACAAACCGAGACCACAAAGAGGAACTCCAAAGTGCTAACACAAAGTATTGATGACATTGACAAGTCTCAATTTCAATTTCGACGCATACCTGATATAAAAGCTATGTTCCACACTATTTTTGTTATTTAAGATGCCAGAATAAGGCCCCCTTTCGGGGCATGGATCAACGTCCCCCCCTCAAACATCACAAAGGATAGGCTGATTCTGACATGTGACATAACTGTAATTGGTATTAGAATATGTGATACATCTAAATATCAATAATATAAGTTTTCAAGGCACAAGGCACTCCAAGGTTCCAAAGTTCTCAAGGAATCTAAGAAACCAAGCACAATGCATGAAGGAAATGCCCTCCTTTAAAAAGCAGGAAGATGCCTAAAAGTTGCAATAATAACATATCAATGTTTAGGCCTAAATTATCCATAGCATCAGATGGATCCAATGGGATGTCACCACAAACAGAGATTCTATTGCACAAGTTGAATAGGATGAGCAAAACTTTATTTCATTATCGTAACTATTATTATTTTAAAATTGAAAACTGCAGCAAACATACGCTCTTGATACAATCTCATCCGAGCTTTCCTTGGCTGGCCTTGTCTCAGTAAGAAATTGAGGCTGAGAACTAACAACTTCATCAGCTAAAGGCAATATAAATGATGACAACAATGGATTGGATGCTGCATTAGACAAAGAGACAAACATGAGGACCCTCCAAACAGGGATTTCAAATTTCCTTCTCGCAGCTCCTTCCTCAACAGAGATAGTCTGAATATAATCCACCTTTACGCAATTTCCTCTTGCCGTGCATGTACTCACATGTTAAGGACACATGGGAAAAGAATTAGGAGTATTCTAAGAAAGACATTGAATCGAAACAACAAAAAAGTTTCTGAAGTCAGTATTCTAACACAATTGTTTTGATATATGTTGGTTAAAGGAGCTGGTCAGTGCAACATAATTGTGAATCAATAAATCACAATTGTTTGTTCAAAATTAAGGCTAATAATACTTTTCCAAGGATTTACACATTGATGTATGACTGCATTAAGAAGGAAATTAAAAAGGAAATATATAAATAAAACCATATATACTTCAGTGTCAAATAGATTTGAGTTAGAAAGCATTTTTCATTACCTTCTCAATTCCCTGGAATAAAAAAAAGTAATAAAAAAGACAGTTATTATCAAGTAATAATATAAAGAATATAATAGATATTACATATCTCATTATGAAAAAGGAATGCTTTTCCATCATAACTACCAAACACCCCCGGTTTACTATACTACCATAAGGCACAGTAAAGGTACATATTACTTAGAAAGTTTGAACCCTATGAAAAATGTCTGATAATGTAACAAAGGTGGAAAAACTGAATGCTCAAAGACTTTAAATAAGCGCAACTATCTTTGCTTCAAGAAAATTTGAATTTGAGAATCAGCAAAAACAAATATTAACTTAGAAGAAAAGGATATCTTGAATATGCTTTAATGTTGTGGGGTTGTGTGTGCAACCATATCCACCCCGGCCCTCAATGGACAAACTGGGCATACCTGCATAAATCATTTTTTTATCTCAATATCTTAGGAAAATAAAAATCTTTTTCCCCAAGAGGAAAATCATAATCTGAGCTTAAAAAATTAATTTTTGATAAATCAGAAAGTAAAGATATGTAGGAATCTTCCACCTGTTAAAAGACCATGTGCCAGCAGAGCAATTATGTAGACAGTAAATGCTAAATACTGCTGTATTAGCTAGAAATCCCGTGAGCTACTTTTTTCTCTCTCTCTTTTTTTTTGTAAAAATATAACGATGAGCTAAAGGAATTATACACCATTTTTTCCCTCTATAGGATGCTCTTCAACAAGGTGGTAGCTTAATCCAACAATATCAAAATACTCAGAACAAAATGGGCATAAAAACTCCTCTCCGAAATCGTCATCCTCGTCAATATCCTCAAAACCTGTGAACATATCTACATTGGAAGAATCTCCCATCAAAAAGTGCAACAGAAGAAAACAATACAAATAGTCAAGTCCTAAAACACAAAATATGACAGAAATTGCCAGATATGAGAAGCCTAAAAATGAAGGGGCTGTGGGAGCGAAAGAAAATCTTTCTTCACACAAAGTTTCCCTCCAAATTCCAACAAGGCCAAAGTAAAATTGCACGGAAATGCTTTAATCGTTATTTTAGCTCGTTAAGATCTCGCGATCACGAATTGCATCTCTCATTGCTGACACAGTTTCATCTAGATGGAGAATTATAAATAGGAAAGAGACACGCACGCACACAGTCTGTCTATGAAACCGACAAGCCTCAGTGTATCTATATATGACATCTTATTCGCGCACTGACATCATAAAAAGGTTACAAATAGCGGTTTAGTTTCTGCTTCTAAGAATTTGAAATTACATTATGCTTCTGATTTCATATCATGTCATTTTTCTTGCAGCAATCATTGAAACGCGTCAAATAAATCACAGAAGAAGCCTTCAAGCACGGCATAGGGAAGACCAGAATTAAAGCTCTTCGAGACGAACAAAAGAGAAATTAAATTTAATAGAAAATAAATAAACAGACAAAATCGCGGGCGATTAAAGAGGTGACGACAGGGGAAAGTTGAATTGCATGAAACCTGATCGGGATAGAAGAGCAGCTTGATAGCGCTTAGAGGCAGGCGATAAACGAGCGCTATCAAAGGAATCGGTGTCAATAGCTGCTATGTACAAAACCATGAAAATGAGAGGACTTTTGGGGGTTGATGAGGAAGTGAGCTCAGTGAGGAGGAAACGAGGTGCAGAATGGAGGGAGTTCCGATGAGGCGGCAAAGGGAGAGGGAAATACAACGGCCGACATTTTGGGTAATCCATATAATAAATTACGTATATAAAAAATTTTTAACAGCAACGGCAAGCAAACTTTTGTAGCTCAGTTGGTTAGAGCACTCGTTCAGTAAGAGGGAAGTCTTGAGTTCGACTCTCACATGATATTTTGGCCACCCTCAAGCCATCGCACATTTGGGGCTTGGGGGACCTTGCATGCCCATATGTTGTGATTCAATACTTGCTTCTGAGTAAGCTAAACCTGATGACTTTCCAGCATCTTCTCTCAGCTTTTGGAGAGCCTTGAAGAGTGGACATGGACCGAATCATGACGACCCATATTTACAATGTTGATTAGTCAGAGTTGCAGCAGAATTGAAACGCTATCTTCAACTTCCCAATTATTGTTTTTTGCTTTGCATTTATGGGAAATTGTCTTCACACCATATTCCATAGGTTCCTTTTTTTTAATTGTTTAGGATTGATAGTAATATGCACGTAATTCTAATACGATGTTAACAACTATAGCACTCTTCAGGTCTCCCCAATTTTCTTTATTAATATGGACCAGACACTTTAATGGCTTCATACCCTCTGGATAAAGTTGAATTGTCAATTGTGAATAGGTAGAGAAGACGACAATATGATTAGCAGAATTTCATGAAAGATTAATCCTAACCGAAAATATCACCAGAAGACCAAAACCATAATTTTCCTATACTTGGACTCTGCTTCTACCTATCCTACTAACAGCAACAAAGAGCAAATCATTTTTAGACCACATAATAAAGATTAAAAAGAAAAATGTTAGCTATACGATGATGGTGGGACAATGTATCTTGCTACCCTAATTGTGTTGTTGGCCCATCTTAAGCGAAAACAAGTCCACAAGACAAGGCCATCAAGCAGAAGGCCGCTTGTTCCACCTCCTCTAATTCCCTCCTCCTCCTCTGCCACCTCTGCTTCTTCACCGCCGAATGTGACCGTTGCCGCAAAACCTCCTCACCTAATGCCACCAAATTCATCTTCAAGCACTCCTTCAAATCTTTTCCATCATTCCCTACAGCTCTACCGCCGCCGCCGCCGCGACGACTCTGTGTTTTCTCTCTCTTCTTCTCTTGTCCTTTTTTCAATCTCAATCCCTCCATTGAAACCCTTCTCTTCCTGTATCTTATCCCGCAAGCGTTGCACAGAGTCTGCACATTAAGAAAAAAATTCCCACCGAGAGATAAAACAAAAGAAAAATAAGGCAACGGAAAAGGCAGAGACGGGTGGTTCATGCAAATATGAAATTACATTTAACAAATGCAGGGGGAAAGCGCAAAATTAGAGAGATAGTATAAGCACGACCTCCAAAAATGCTATCATATTCAGTACGACTATTAAGAGGACATTGTACAGTAGTAATCTGCCGGCTATTTGATATTCGCGCCACAGAAAACCAACGCAAATCGAGAAAAATTGCAAATAGCAAAAGGGAATCAATCCCGAATAAAAGGAACAGATTACACCTAACCCAGACGAAATATACCAAAACGAAGTAAAAAGATCGGCAGAATAGTGAAAAAACATCGTAAAATCACGAAGCCGAAGAGAGAATATGATAATGCAGCAGCGGAAGGCGGTGGGGATCACCTTGGGCCCAGAAGGTCCCCCTCTCCAGAGTGGGGTGTTAGTAGTTTTGCAATCAGTGCAACACTTCTTGTTGTCAACCAATTCCGCATGAAACGTTTCCTGAAAGAATCAAAAGCGCAGAACCCATTGATGACCGCAAATAATCACCACAAATGAAACAGTGGAAGCTCATAATTTGCTCGGAAGCCAACCTTTTGTAGGAGCTCCATCGTGATCATCAGCCTACCTAATGAAGGGCTCAAGCAATCAAACAAACCTGGGGAACAGCAACGATACTTATGGATCGTCTATAAAATGTTCTCGAGAAGCAAGAAGATGAGTCGAAATGCGAAGCAGAGATATAGCGAAAAGAAGGAGGAGATAAGAATGAAGAAGAGTCACCGAATCACCGAGACGAGAACGTTAGTGTAGGGAGGTGGCGGATAAAAGCACCCTAGCAAGCCTCGTGCTCATGCTGATGCAGAGTACAGAGTGAAGGAGGTGGATAATAGAGGTGAACCGGCGAGCCTGGGAAACCGACAGTGTGAATGGACATAAAACCCTAGTGCAGGGCCATGAAAATGACTATAATGCCCTCCTTCTGCTCCAAAATACGTAGACGTCAGGGGCAACCAGCCAATTATCAGGAGGGGTAGCTCCCACGTGTCATTTATTACAGTTAGCTTTTAATCTAATAATGATAATCTGAATCCCCTTGGTAACCTATCAAACGAGCTTAAAACATCTTAATGGATTGGATTAGATTTCATTAATAGGGTAGCCACGTCCTTTTTAGGAGATAATAAATTGGTCCAACGAAATGTTGGCAAGAAAAATTCATTGACTAGCCACTCGGAGACAAATACTTGTCCGAACGATCAGACAAAAAATTAAATTAGGAAAAAAACAGACCAATAAAAGCAAGTATAAAGTTTCCAAATTTATTTACCAAAAAAACAAATGTTTCCAAATTATAGTGGCCGACTAAAAAGAGTCCGTACATTTATTGGATTCACAAAACCCATGCGAGATCTTAAATGCATCATTCCAAGGACGCAGGGAAAGCTCTCATTTGAATGTCATCATATTTAGCGAACTAATGTGACTAGAAAACACACACCCAAAAACGCACGTTTAAAAGAAAACACTTATCTGAGAGATTTTGGAATCAACACAAGATATATTGTCTGTTTAATTTAGAAAAAAAATAATTTAAACTCAAACTATGGTTTAGGTATAAAAATATTCAAATATCTATTTTAGTAATAAAATTATGTTTAGTCAAGAGGACTAAAAAATACATTTTTTAAAACCAAAGAGGTAAATAGAGGCGTGATTGGTCTTCGTGTCATTGCCGACAAGTGCGGCCGAAGGAAAGGAGAAGTCATGGTATGGTCTATTGCTATTGGACATGGAACGCAAACTTCATGGATGTCGTAAGGGTAGAGATCCATCGCATGTATTTTAATCACGCAAGTGAAATTGCCCAGTATATATATGAACATTCCATTCCAAAATAAAAATAATGTCTGATGTTCTAAAAAGCACAGTTACAATTAAAATTTGATAAAAATACGATTACACTAAATCACCTTGCAAAATGGTTAACAAGGAGATTCCGGTCAACCATTTTAACAGTTATTGGGGACAAGTTTTAGCTTCCTTTTGGCACGAGATAGACGCAGCCAGGTCCAGGTCACTTTGAAAGCCCTTCGAATTTGACTCCAAATTGTTATGCATCCGCCTCTGCTTGATATGTATACACCAGAATTGGGGCAAGAAGGCTGATGTCTACTACCATCTCCTTCATGAGCAGAAGAAGTGCCCAAAAACTCAGCCAGCATGTTGAAATCATCGTCAATGTCACCCACTGAATGTACTGCTTCACCAAAATGCCATGTAGAGGTGGACGGCATGCTTAATCCTGAAGACAAAGCTAGATTATAATTAAGACTCAAGACAATGAATGAGACACACCAAGACAAAACCTTATTGCAATACCTTGGGAAGCAACAGCTACAAGTTCTGGTTGTGCCATGCCCTGCATCGAATGCTGCAACCGAAAACAGAGGAGTTGGTCACTGCTAAATTCTGAGATGTCATGTTCATATGAACCGCACTAATAGTAACCTGGAGAATTCAGGGACCAATCAAAGAAAATAGACACATGCCTGTAGTTCCGAGTCAAGAGGAGCCGTGGCAAGATACTGTTGCATAGAAACTTGTTTGGGACGGGCTTTATTAGCACTGGCAGTAAGTTTTTTCCACTTCTTCTCTCCAACTCCAAGCTTGCCAAGCTCCTATTATTATTATTATTCAAAATGAAAACAAAATCAGTAACACATGTAGGGAAGTGAGTGACAGAATTATTAGAGCAACTTAATATGACCTGTTTCAGTTGATTTGATTCGGTATCAAGCCCATGCAAGAATGCCTCAACAGTGTTTATTTCTTTAGATTGCAGCAATTCGTGTATTTTCCCACCTCGTATTACGCATGGCAAACGCCAAATCTCATCGTTTAACGTTGGAGTATCATGTTTCTGGTAGCCTGAAATCCCCAAATCAAAGTTTTCCTTCACATAAAGAAAATCAAACAAAACGGTAGGCAATATCATAGGCCATCAAAAGGCATATATACCTCGTCCACGGCCATCCTTGACCCGAAATGGTTGACTTATTCCCTCCCTAATGTTTTCTGTTTCAGGAGCTGGTTCTGCAACTCTGGCTCCTAACCTGAAACGGTGGGATTCAGCCCAAGTCGATATGTCGTGGACATAAAGGTTCTTGACAGTGCCAACTCCATTTGTCAGCCTTAGGAACAGGTCCCCGGTGAGTAATTTGCCACGCTTCCTTGTTTGATTCAATATACTGCCACGAAATTCCTCTGAGCTCCAATCCTCACGACCATCGGAACCGAAGCTTCCCTGTAAAACGCACAACTCTATCCTTGTGGAGGACAGAGGACCTTCTGCGACTACGCGGCCTTCAGCTCCGGCGGCATCACACTGATACAGAGCAACTTCAAGTGAAGCCCCGTTCTTGGCCTCAACCTTAAAGCCCGTAAAAGTCTCGCCAGGCGATTCCTTGAACCGCAGTTGTAAGGTTTTCTGTGTTTGTCCCCAACACATTTGAACCCTAAAAAGGGGAAAAGCATAGAATTTTAGATGGATAACTTGGAGGGAATTTATAATGATGTTGCAATAGGATAAACAGAACCAAACCTTGGCCTTTGCCATAGGTGAAGGTGTCGCCCAAGCACACTCGTGACCTCTTCTCCAACCTGATGATTGAGGAAAAGCACATGCATAAAAACAATAGACACTTAAAGAGATGCAGAGCGAGATGGAATACTGGTCGTTTCGACCATTCCCCTGCTGAAAGTGACAATCCGATAAAAAAGTTTATACACTTTTGTGTAAAATCTTAACTGGTTTACCGTTCTGTAGATACTTGATGCACGGAGATACGATTCTTGAACATTACTTAGATCTGTACCTACTATAATAACGCACTAACCAAACACGCATGACATATATGGCTAAATAGGGGATTCCCTTTACCGTTTTCTCAAATTAGGAACAAACAGAAAAGGGGACTAAAGCTTGTGTTTTTGCACACAAACTAAAAGCAGGCACGTCTGATAAATAGAGAATCACTCCAAAAAAACAGAAAAAAGCCCAATTCCTTCAAAAAACTAAGGAGATTAGAGTTTCCTTCTTACCACTCTGCGCATCATAGTCCCAAGAATCTTCTCTACCCACTTATCTTCTTTGATTAAATCATCATCACGAGTGGCTCTGCAAATTAATCACCAAACAACTTAAGTTACAAACAACCCAGAAAGCATAAAGAAACAACAACAAAAAGAAAATGTCAAGTACCCAATTTGTGTGGGAACGGAGTCGCCTTGTCTCCTCTTAGATCTGTTACCGGGAGCTTCACTGTCCCTGTCCTGATCCACGGAGTGAGGTGGTGGCCTTTTCCATGGAGCCATCGATACCCCACTTGACTATACGGCGACAAGGATTTCTCAAGCTGAAAAGAAGAAATTGACTGTGAACAAAAATTCAGAAGTCGATAACTTGAACAGGTATTACTCAAGCTTAAAATGAGAAAGCTTATATCTATAAACAACAACTCAGAAGCTATAACAAGGACCCCTCAAGCTAAAAAACAAGAAAGCGTCTATCTATAAACAGAGAGATGATATAACACTCTTTCACTGCGCAGGGATTCACTCGTCAACGATTACTATAAATAGAAATGCAGGTATCTGTGGTTTAATTATAGAGGATCTAAAACGAGAAATAAGAGGGAAAAGTTGGTGTCATTACCGATCATCTGCGCAATCAGGTCCCACGCGCTTAAAAGCCGTGTTCGTGAAAATTTCTCAGAGCAAGTATCAGAGAGTGTCCGGTATAGTCAAGAAAGCGACTTGCTTTGCCAAGTATATAAAATTTTATGCCTAATCTCAAATTTATAGGGAGTGTTGCCGAGTATTTTATCTGTTATATTTATATATAAAACTGCCCTAAAAAATCATATAAAATGTAAGCTAGTTTTGGTAGAAAAATGTGTATTATATGAAATATGAAATTTGAGGTGAATCCTGATCTTAGAAATGATTAAAAAAACTAAGACGTGTAAACGATTTGAAGCTGAGCAATCTTCCAAAGCTACGCGTTTTAAGATGATCAAGAATTAAAAAATATATATATGCAGAGAGACATCATGTATGTTTAATGAGGTAGTCATTTTCGCACGTTGGGAAGGGAGAAAGAAATCAAAACGGATTTTGGGTCCTCGCTCAATGCAAGGGCGGGCAAGACAAGGAGGAAGTCAAGCAAATGGGTCTTCGTCTTGCTTCATCTCCAGAAGCATTCCTCTTGCTCAGAATTTTCTTACAGGTTAGGACTCGTGTTCTTCGTAATTAGAAAGAATCTTCCTTCATGTACTTTTGCCTACAAGCAAATTGCAGCACGCTAATGTAACCCCATGCGATCTTAACTTCTCCTCTCCCGTTCGAGCATTATATATATATATATATATATATATATTGCTTGAAGTTGTTATTAAAGCGAGAAATTATGACGTGTTCTTGCAGATTTTGGGGAACTCTCGATTGCATGTTTGATCCTACTTTTATTCGTTCGCTTTCAAAGCATGTGGCAAAGTAATTGCGCATGGCAGCCGTTTGGTTTTCTTCATTTGTAAATACAAAAATCTTTTTTTTTATTAGACTTCTGGCATATTAAACTTTTTTCTAGATAAACAGTAATATCCCTAACCTCCCGTCAAATCTGCATAGAGTTGACTAGAAAATGAGTCGGGGTTGATGACCCGACTCATTTTTTACTTATAATTTCTCTATTTAACGTTCGATTTTAATATTCTTGATATCATTTTTTTTATTTTTTTGTGCTCTACACAATTAGTCTAATTTCAAGATCTAAAAACTCTATTTTCTAATGACCCAATTTCAAAGCGAAAATATTCAGTTACGACATTAAAAATATTTCTCTTTATAATTTAAATGCATGCTTTATATATATTATCACTAAATAAACACTTTAAAATATATATATGCAACGGAACAGTGCATAACTAGAAAATTAAAAAATCACAAAGAAGCATGCGGAAGCATATAACTTGGTTCTGATACTATTGAAGGTTTTGAGCGTACCTGAAATCTTTTGTTTGACTTACTAAATATTCACACGAGACTAGAACACTTTAGAAGACTCATAGTCACGTTTACACAACAAATGCACCGAAGGAAGAATAAAAAAAAGAGAAATGACCACTGCAATGTGAACACAGAGAGAGAAAAAGAAGAGCATCAAAAAATACTGCTTTGTTCTCCTGTTCACTTCTACTTCTACTTGGTGGAGAATAGTGGAATTCATATGCAACTTTTCACTCTTGTGTTTGTCTCTGTTTTGAAATTGGGAGAGTAAAATCGTTCCCTCTATTTGTTACCAATGTATATTATATAGATTTAGATTTAATCTATTATGGGTGGACTGACCTATTTCTTAACACTCTGAACGAGGATGCAGAGAGAAGGAAGAAGATGGGAATAATTAAAGTACGAAAATGGAAAGAAAGGGAACTAGAGAAATCATGATTTTTACGGGTTTGGAGGAATATAGCTAAAGTTCACAGAAGATTTTAGCACAGGCACGTTAAAGAAACAAAACCGCAGTTACTGCTACTTGGAGCTGCGGCTAGCAAAATAATCCGGGCTTGTGATGTGGTACATGATACCAGCAGTATTTCTCTGGCTTTTATTTTTTGTATTTTTTAAGATTTTACTTAAGATCATCAGAGAAAAGTGCAGAATCCAGATTCCTTTTCTCGGAACGGCAACAATTTCTCCGCCTCAAGTGATAATAAATAGGGAAAATGAAAGAAAAATACTTTAAAAAATAATAAATATTAAAGTAAGATTTTGTGCTATAATACTATTGTTAGTAAAATTTGATTTATTGTTAGTAACATTTATATTTTAAAATTTATCATTTTAAAAAAAAAAAATCTATCATTTTCTCTAATAAATAAATGGTAATAACAGTGAAACGGACAAGGCTACCTTTGAACAAACAAAAAAAAACAGCTTTTCACATTCATGTTTGTACACTGAATGCTTTTACAAGAAAAATCATCAGCCAAGACTTCAATCGACGCCTTCAACACTATTTGAGTATTGACAGAACGAACGTATTTTACAAGGAGTAAAAGAATTACACAGATATACTGACCCTATGCATACAAATGAAAAAATAATAAGAGGAATAAAAAAAAATAGGAACACAATTGAGTCCAAGACATCTTGGGAACTACAATCTGCCTATTAATTCTGTTAGTTATACTAAAATAGCTTTGTCGTCTTTTTGGCAGCTGCATCCCTTCTTATTGATATGACCCATTGGAGAGCGATTAGAATCTTATACCACACAGCTTTCTCTGCTCCACCATATGAATTGAAATGTAAGCCATTTTCTTGCTCCCAATTTATGAATTGAGTATGTGGGTTTTCGTTCTCTATCCAAGGCGATCCAACATGGGGCCAACTATTCCCTTCGATTTGCATTCCAGGGAAGAATTCACCTTCTGCTAAACTGTTCTGTAGCATTGGTGGCAATTCTGGAAATGGACTTGCATATATCTGGTGATCATATTGCATGCGTTCATCGGCATATGAAGTGGATGGTTGATCAGAACCTGCCCATATTTCAATTTGACCTGCAAGACGGATCATTAACTTAGAATCACAAAGTCGCAGAGGGAATTGAAGTAAAATGAAACAGTCAAGACCTATATATATATAGCACCTTGCTGTGCAATTGGGAAATGAAGCTGTTGGAGACCTTGATCTGGACCACTAGCCTGCCCAGCTTGTGGATATGCAAGTGACCTCTGAAAGTTAACACGTGTCTGATCACCAACTGATTTCAAATCATTCAGATTTCTGTAAGCATGCTGCTTCACCACTTCCACCACACGCTGCCCAATGAAATAACAAGGCAAATGATATCAGTGTTGAAAAATTAATTACAGCCAGATTAGAATGGGATTTGAATTTATGCATACCTTCTCAGCAGGGGCAAGAGTATCTGGAGAACAGAAGTTTTGGCCATCAAGCGTCACTCCTGCAAGGATGTAAATACAATTGAAGAGCAGGCCTACAGGTTGTTCTGCTGTGTAATACATGTAAAGGTTGTAATCATCTATAACACATTCCTTCGCATATCAGTAATTTTCTCCCATGACTTGCCAGGAATTTTGCCAACTTTCTACAATTCCAGAGCCAAAACCCAGATGAAAATATGTATACATGTATGAATGAATATTCTTAACGTACTACATAAAAGGTTAAACAAGCATTGAAAAGAGTGAGAAGAAATACAAGTCCTTACCTCAAGCAATGAAGATGTATCAATGTTGTAAGACCGAACAAGATCCCTAACTTTCCTTATTCCATGGGCACATAGTCGCCGGTAAATTTTACCATTTTTGGCTATCTTCTCCAAACGCCATATATCATCATCCAAATGTGGAGGGTGATGTTTCTTGTAAACTGAAATAACCAACAAGAACCAAAATTTTAGTATTAAAAACAGTACTAGTCTTAGTTTAAGGCAACAGACGAAAAAGAGGTTATGATTCTGATTCAAGACTTACGCTCTCCTCTGTTATCTTTTACCATGAAAGGTTTGCTTACACCTTCCTTGATGCTTGCTCCGCAGGAAGTTAGTTGCAAAACCTTGGCTCCCAAGATGAACTTTCCGCTCCTTCTCCACCTCGAATTGTCAGTGATCTTAATTTTAGTGATACAACCAACCCCATTTTCTAGTGTAATGATCCGATCTCCATTCAGTAATGGCTCCTTACCCTCCCTTGGGGGTAAGATATTTGCATTGAATTGTTCTTCAGTCCAATCTTCACACCTTTGGGAACAGAAATCACCGTCGAGGGCGAAGATCTCTACCTTTGCAGAGGATAAAGGACCATTGCTCACCACAGATTGAGATCTCACATCAAAAAGAGCAATCTGAAGGGTGTCTCCTCGTCCTCAGCTATGACTTTAGAGTGCGTGAATATTGTTTCAGGAGGATTATTAATAAAACACAGCTCTAAGGATTTGGCGGCAGATGCGACACCCTGACAAGGCTTTGCTCTGCAACAAATTATTGGCTAATTACATACCAAATATCTGATGCAGCAGGAAGTATCACAAGATTTTTTTTTTTTTTTGGCGAACAGAGAATTTGGAAACGAGAAACCAACCTTGGAAATAGGTATTCCTGTATTTTACGTTCCACCTCTTGTCGTACCTAGTTGAAGAAACACACAAGTCATCAAGCAGATGAAGATTTTAGCATGCCCGTTAGAATATTTATTGGAGCTAGCTTTATCAACAAGTTTCCCTGGTGAGGAAATTATTTAAATAAAAATTTTATTTTAATTCTAAATATAAGATTTTAATATATTTTTATCTTATCGCAAGGGCAAATGGGGCAAATAGAGGGGGTGTTTGGGGTGGGGAGAGGGAATCAAGAGGAATGTATTAACGAACGCTTGGCAATTGCAGAAACCTGGAGGAGATTGAGGAACGCATTCTGGAAGGGTTTGCAGTTTGGAGTGGAGTATGATTGTGAAAGAAAATGCTCAAAGCTAGCTGAGATAATACACAAAAACAAAAGAGAATATAATCTTCTTCAACGTATTCGTTCTCAAAGATAATAGAATAAAAAATATAGAATACCACTCTTCGCAGGAAAGGTTCCAAGTAGGAATCCAGGTCCTTCGTCAAGAGTCCGTTTATAACATTTTCAAGATCACTGCACAAAAAGCACAGAACAAAACTTAGACCAACAACCCAGGGCACATAAATTAATGGAGAGGGAATAACAAATACCTGATCGCAGGTCGCCTTGAATCGACACGTCTTCCTTGAATTAGAACTTGATGATCCCTACCATTACCCTCCAGCTGATGAGATTTCCTTTGAGATGCCATCCAAATGATCAAGCAAATCAATGACAGTTTCGCAGCAGTTCAGCACTCTCAGAACCCCAAATAATCTAAGTCGACGTCCAGTAACAAGAATCGCTCTGCTCAAAAACGTTCTTTTGTAGGGGAGAAAAAACGGGGAAATGAATAAAACGGTAACACTGAATTGACCACGATGCAAGAAGAAGAAGATGCAAGGAAGCCTCGTTCCACGGCACTAATTACACGCTAGCCCAAGTCAACGTCGTCGATCATTTTTCAATTTTCATAGAGGAAACAAAATGGGGGAAAAAACCTCAGACATACAAATACCTAAATGTTATGGAGAAAACAATTTTCAGTGGGGAAAGGAAGCTGTAAAAGAGTCATAGCACTTGCATGATGACTACCCTTAGACTTCAATGCAAGTTTTGGTGTGCTTTTAAATATAAGTTCTTATTCCGTTTCACATTAAAGTTTTATTTCATATAATACTTGTGTTTATTGAAATATTTCTGTCTTTTACACGTTAAATTCTAATTATTAGCTTGTATGAATGTTAATTTTTTTTAATATTAATTACAGATAATTGATTTGTCTACGTGTTTTTCTATCGATGCGCGTGGATGTGGAATAACTGAAAACGATCGGGACCCAACAACCAACCCTTTTAGTTGTGGAGGGAATGAAGGGCGTAGACGCAGAAAAGGAGTGAAAGATGAGGATTGTCGGCTTTCATCATTATGGATTTAGGATACGGAATCTATGATTATTTTGGATGCAAACGCGTTTATGATTGGGAGTGATCCTTTCGTACGGCAGAAAGGGGGTTCTGATTGGGTGCAGCCTTCAACACATAAAGTTACTACTCCCCACCACCAACACGTGTTACCTTTCAGGGAATTTAAATCCTTCAATCATTGTCGTCATTTCCTATAAACTTCAAATTTTAATATACTAGATGCTTCCAAAATTAGTAATTAATAATCTAACTAAAGTACTCGAGGAGGATAGGGAGAAAGGAACTGAGGAGGAAACAGAATATTCAAATAAAAGAGTGATCTCCCAAAATTAAAAAGGAAAGAAAGAAAGAAAGAAAGGTGAATTAAAGTGGTAAAGGTGGTAAGGAGATGTTGTTTGTAATTATTTCATTTATGATGCGATTTTTATTTTCTTAACAACTGTGTATTGTTTAATTAATTTGGACGTTGTTTAAATCCGAGCCTATCCCAGTATAATCCACCGTACACGTAGGTATTAGATTGTTTTCTCCCTTGCCTGATTACAAATATCAATATAAAAAAATATATAAATTATTAAAAAAGCCAATTATCACCTGATGCTATAAATACCATGGAAATATACTTCCATATTGAAATTCGCAGGAAAATGTCATGGAAAATTCGGCGAACTTTCCATATTGAAATTAAATTAAAATACATACATATATATATATAATTGAAATATACTTCCATAATATGTTAAGGGGAGTATTTAAAAATAAAGTGCCGGTGAAAATTTCAATGCCCAACGCTTCTAGTTATAACTTTGAAAAACAGACACAGAGTATGACTTTGATTGGCTTTTCAAACGAACCAAAAAAAAAAAAAGCAAAAAGAAAATGTCCAGATTCATGCACCTTGCCGATCGTCCAAAGCAAGGCGTATAATACTGTAACTTGTTGCCCTTTTCTTTTCACTTGTTTTTTCTTATACAAAAAATACAGACAAATTTGACATAGGTATTCCCCCAAACTAGAGCACAGTTTTAAAATTTATAAAAAAATTATAATATCATTTATGAAATAAGTCATTATAATAGTAAAAAAAATTAAAATTTTTTACTATTTTTTTATATAAGAACATTTTTGTTAAATTTTTTTTGTTATCCATCAAATTCACTAAAATTTTACCCTAATTATATCCAAATTCGACTCTCGTCGCGCATTTAGTTATGGTATGTGAGTCTCCCAACGAAAATTTATTACATATGTCAAAGTTTAAATTCGATACATCGTTTAAACGATATTAAACTATTTACTACTCGAACTAACCAGTTGATTATTTTCGCTAGTTTAAATTTAAATTTTGATTGCGCTAAAACGTTGGGCCAGAGGCCCAATATTTATAGTATTCTATCAAATATCTTTGCTAGGCCTGCATTGTCCTTCTCATGCTTTACATATTAGTATTTTACATTACTACCAATGGGATTTAATCTAAATAGTAAATAGTTTAGTATTACTTAAATGATATCTTGAGTTTGAGCCTTGATATATGTAAAAATTTTCTATTGGGAGACTTACCCACCATAGCCAGGGGCGTGACACAGGTTAGATCTGGATATAATCGGGATAAATATTTTGAATTATTGAAAGGATCCCCTTATAACTTTTCATCATTTTCTTCTTTTCATACAGTCTGGATTGAAAGATAAACGGATGTGATTTGATATTTTATAAAATTATTATTTTCTATTTCCAGTTAATCTACAATTGCAAACTGTTAAATTTTAGAAAAAAATGCTAGAAAAATATTATAGAAAATGACAAAATTTAAATTAGGCATGTTATCTAGATCAAATATTATTAATACAATATCCTATTTTATTGTATTATTATCATATAATTTTATAAGATGATAAATCTCAGCCATTCAATCTTAATAAAAATGAGATTAAGAGAAAAAAACGAGAGAGTTTGTTGGAAAATATGGATGTGAAGGATCAGCCGTATGGCTTGAATTTGCAATCCTCATCCTTTTCCATCAATGGAAACTTGGAAAGTATAGGAGACAAGGACAAGCAGGGACGTCCGGCGATGGGAAATTGCGAATGGTGATTTTGAAGTGGACCCAAAAAATCCCTCAAAGGAACCAACCAAATGACAGGTGATGGGTTCTTCTTCTTGTTCCTTTTCGTGATTTCAACACGTGTCCTGTATCCCCAATGCCACTCATGCTGTAGCGGTGACGTTAGATGGACCCCCCTTTTTCTGTTATCACAAGAGCGTACATTGCCACGGGCTAGGGGGAGCAACCCAACTTCTTTTGCTGCTTGCCATTTATGGTCATATCCACTCCCAACTTCCCCTTATTTATTTGCTTTTAATTTTTTTATTTATTAGGTGGGGAAGATGTCATTTTATTTTCCTCAGTTAAATCTCTCTATAAACTTTAAACAAAGGATCACATCATTGAAAACATGTAACGTTATCAATCAATACTAACTAAAACTACCCGGGCAATGATAACCGATTTACTGTCAACCTCCCCGCCCTTTCGCCGCGTCTCTGTTCTTTAAAGGCCGTTGCTTGACTATCACTTGCTACTAATAAAAAGCCGCTCTTATGACTTTTTTTAATATTTTTTTCTTAAATTATTTCCCTAGGTTTTCATCTGCTTATGTGTGTGTGTATGTCTACACATGAATGATAACAATGGGCGCTCTAAGAGCTTCGCGGGTTCGAATTGCAGTGCTCGGATAGAAAGAGTGGACATGTGAGATTGAAAACCTTGCAAAGCTTCCCACCAAATCACTAAATTATGTAAGTTTTCCCCACTATCTTCTCTGATTGTTTCCCCATTCCCTTTTATTTGAAGTGGCAACTCTGATTTGCTGTATGCAGACTTTACGATTGTTGTGAAACGGATCGAGGAGAAGAAATTAAATGATTCGCGCCACCAAGCAGCAGTAGCTATTCTTATGTTTCTTCTTAAGATTTGTTATGGAAGTTGAGAAAACTGGGGTGTTTTTCTGACTAGTGAAAATCTCAATTGTTATGCTGGTTTACTCAACTAGAATCAAACAGGGTAAGAGCCTTTGTTTTTCCTTTTGGGTGGGGAGGCAGATTAACGGGGTCTTGGACATTTTGCTTGAGAAACATGAAAAATATATTTGTGCCTATGATTTTTGAAAAACGTATGTGTATTCTCTTCAGCAAGGTTTCTAGAAAAATCCGCATTGAAAGAGCTACTTGATTTAGGCTCAACTCTAATTTACATTAGTTGGCAGTTTTGAATACTATATAGCTTATCACCAGAAATAAAAGTGTATGTGCAGCCTAGCCTAAAGAATTTCCGATGGTCCTTGTAACTGGTTTTCCCGAAGAATTTACATTCTTGGCATCAACTATCAGTGATAGTTTAATTACACTTTGTTCAGAGCTTGTGCTATAAGTGTCAGGGGCTCTTTATTCTTGGCATCAACTATCAGTGATAGTTTAATTAACACTTCGTTCAGAGCTTGTGCTATAAGTGTCAGGGGCTCTTTTTGCCTCAAAGTTCTTCTATGTTACATATTCTTCTTTGTTTCTCGAATCACTGATATTTTTTCCTTTTTCTTTAGATGGAATCTTTTTAAAGGGTATAACTTATGATTCCCCCTGATTTATCTATTTTCCTTGGGATTATGCTGGGAAGACTTTCAGGCTTTATGTTTCAAGGGGGTTATTGCAGCAAATTCACCTGTTTGAATAAATCAGATGCTAGCATGTAGCCCCTGGCACAATCCAACAACAATGACTATAACACTATAACATTACTTTTCATTATGAAAGCAAAACTACCAGTACCCAACTCTTTGTAACTTATCACTTAAATGCTGCTTATTGAGTTTTTTGTATCATCTTAGGTATCAATTACTTCTGAGAGTAAAATTAATGTTTTTTTTTGCTGGGAGTATGGTGAATATATGGCACAATAATCATGACGTGTGAGATACAGGACCATTACTTGCTCTCTTTAGATTAATCATCTAATATGTGGCTGCTTTCATTACAGTTTCTACTTAGGATGTGTTTGGAGGAGAATGCGGCAGAGATACTTGACCAAAAGGACCATGCTTGCGGATTGAGCACCTTATGTGCGCATGCTTTTTATGATTTAACCCGTGTCTCTCCGGTGGTATTCTTGTACCTTCTGAAAGAATGTTATTTTTATGGTATGATTTCTCCTGTTTACACTACTACTAATTGTTGTTGGGTGGTTTGCAAGCATGATTAAATGATAATGCTAAGTGGTTGCTAAAATGGTTTGAATAAATTTTTTCAAACGGACAGACGTCAATGTTCATCATATTCAGGTAGTTGGTAGTTTATTTCCCTATATATTCTTGATCAACGTTTGCACTTGGAAAGACTTATTCTGTCACTCTGATGCCTGGTACTGATTCTTGTGGTGCGCCTTAAATGACCAAAGCCGCACTGATTGGTCCATTGCTCCAAATATTTGATTGTTCTTCCACTATCCTACTAGTGTTTTTAAATTTGTATCAGATGAGAAGCTCTCTATGGTCATCAATTTTGACTATGTCTGTGAAACATTCCAGTGTTCAGACATTTGCCATCCCCTTATATAAGCCATAGCTCATGTTTTAAAGATTTTTTTAAAAGTGAAATGTGATTTTGAGAGAACTTGTCACACCTGTGTTGAATAAACTTGCAGAAAGTGATATTACACGCTTACAATAGCGGAAATGACGTATTTTCATAGGTTTGTAGCTTACAGCTCCTAAGAACTTGATTTTTTCATAGCATGATAAGAACTAAGAAGTGCTTGATAAAGATAGTCTAGCATCGTCTTCAAGTTTAACTTTCCAACCATCAATAAGACGTTGCTTTATTTTAATTGTCCCTGGAAATATTTGTTAAATAATTATCATTTATTAGACTTGATGTGGCTCTGTTTCATCAAAGTGTGTAGCATTTCTTATTCTTTATGTTTCCTCTTTTCAAATGACATTGCATAGGCACATGTAAGGCAACAGCCAAGTTTCGAGCCCTTCAACATCAGGTTTATCTTGTGCTCCATAATGATCCTAAACCTGGACCAGCAACTTTTGTTGTTCAATGCCTGTACATATCACCTTTATTTGAAGATCATAGTCGAGGCTTTAGTCACCTGGTTATATCTGCTCTTTGCCGCTTCCTAAAAGTAGCAACAACCTTAGAGGACTCCTCGGAGATAAAAGACTTAGCCGCCAATCTATTCCTTGATGTTGTTAGGGGGCAGGTTTATCATGACAAAAACATAATTGTGAAAATACTGGAAGTTTTTGATGTTAAACTAACTAATATTCAGCAAGCCATGTGCCACTTGAAAGAAAAGAACCATTCAGGTTTTGACACAGCAGAAGAATTTATCAAGCAGTATATTTTTGGGTTGGTAGAGTCTCAAATGTACATGAAAGCTGTCACAATAATGGAGCACTTCTCTATCCGTCAGTCTGGGCAGTCATTTCTCCTTAGTATGATAGAGAATAATAAATTCAAAGCAGCAGAGAAGTGGGCGTTATTCATGGGGAAGCCAATGTTGTGCACCCTTGTTGAAAAGTACATTCAGAGGAACATGCTAAAGGATGCCTATGAGACTATAAAGAAAAACAATCTAGAGCTGGATTTTCCTGACTTGTACCAGAGTTTTGAAGAAAGGCAATTAACTTCAACTTGTGAATATGCAGTGGATTTCCCCTCTTATTCTTTTAAAGTTAATATAGAATTTGTTTCCTGAAATATATACTTGCATTCTAGTCTTTGGATCTATTCCTTTGTACAAAGTAGTCTCTCAAAGTTTGTAATTTGCTGCATGTGTATGTTGATTTAGCCCTTCAAGTAGCGTAAATATACTATTTGATCCAATGGAAGGACTAACATGTAGTGATTTACAAATTTTGAGGGATTATCTTTCAGGGACCAAATTATATATTTACTCCTTTTCTGTTTTTAAAGTTCTCCATTGTAGTATGATGGTTTCAAGGAAATCGGATGGCCCATTCTACAAGTCTTTGTTTACATGAACTTCATTGATTGGCAGCTCACTGAAAAAGTTAGCAGAAAAAGGATGTTGGGATGTGGCTGAGGCAAAAGCAAACAATGATAGACAGCTTATTGAACATTTGGTTAGTAATTATATGGCAAGACGACCATTTTTATGTACCCATACGGTGAATTGCATTATATTACATCAATGGAGACCATGTTGAATAGTAGAGCTTGTCTTTTAAACCAATCAGCTCATATGAACTTGAGTTTTGATCAGTTTGGTTTGTTAATTTTCTTGTTTAAATACAATCACTTCCCTCATCTAGCTTCATTGTGTTTTCAGTAGTACTTTCTGTTAGAGGTAGAGCTTGTCTTTTAAACCAATCAGCTCATATGAACTTGAGTTTTGATCAGTTTGATTTGTTAATTTTCTTGTTTAAATACAATCACTTCCCTCCTCTAGCTTCATTGTGTTCTCAGTAGTACTTTCTGTTAGAGGTAGGTTTTGAGAATTGATTCAAAGCATATCCAAATTAACCACCAAGAAGAGAGAACCTGCCAAAAAATACATGAAACTGATCATTCTCTATGAAAGAAACCATTACACTTTTAAAATACGTCTTATAACTTGTGACAATCAATATATTTTTTGAAAGCAGAATTTGTTGTCTGCGCTGATGTTTCAGTATGAATAATTATTGACATTTATTTGCACGCTTTAGAGGAAAAAAAGCTTGAAACTCTCTGATCACGCAGGACTGGAAGATTCTATTTATGAAAGAAATCATAATCCCATAAGTATTGGGACTACTGATATTAGATTCGTTAGGGAAAAATGTGCATTAGCATGAACTTAAATGTGATCCTCTGATTTTGCATTCTATTGAAAATGGAGGTGTTACAAAGGCTGTTGTAGATTTTCTTGAGCAATAATTGCTCCTCCTTTTTTTAAAAAAATTATATCTATTTAAGGTTTATTTGGCGATGGAAGCTGGTTACATGGAGAAGGTTGACGAATTGTGTGATCGGTACTCCCTAGACGGGTTCTCAGATATCAAAGGTATGCCATTGTTTGTTGTAACTTGGAATCAATGGAAGTGAATGAGGGGTAAAGGTTGAACTCCAATGGACTCAGATTTTATTTATTTGTTAAAATTACCTGTTCTTTGATAGGACACTGATGTATAATGCCTTGTAGTACCTGAAACAAGCATTCAACGAGGGCGTTATTTGCATCTTGATGAACTGTTCGTTGAAAACATCGTTTGGGTTGATGAAATGGAAGGTTTGCTTGATGCTACAAGTCATATTGAGAGGTGTAAACTTATCGGAGTTGATTGTGAATGGAAACCTAATTATGTAAAAGGCAGCAAACCAAACAAGGTAATCTAATGATCCTGGTTTAACTTATATGGAATTGGACATGCGGGGATGACAGACTACGATATCCAAGTATAACCTGATAATCTGGTTTTTCTCATTCCTTTTGTGCCTGTATGTTTTGTTCTCTGTAAAATGAAAATGACATTTTTCCCCGTGTTTCAGGTTTCTGTCGTGCAAATTGCTTCTGAAAAGACGGTTTTTATCTTTGATCTTATAAAATTACATGGAGAGGTGCCTGACATTTTAGACAACTGTCTAGCCCGCATTTTGCAGTCACCTAGAATTTTAAAAATTGGTATGAAAAATTTAATTAAATATCTGGAAGGAATTTCCCCTAAGTGCTGCGAACATATTTGAACAAATTGTTCATACGGAATAAAACTTTACTTTTTTATTCTATGATTATTTTTACATGACTGAGAATGCTGATGGGGCTAAGATTTATAGTAAATATCACTAGATAGTAGATTTAGGGTATATTAGAAGTCAGGACTCGTAACTCTTGTTTCTGTTTGCTTTGTGATTTCAGGGTATAATTGCGTATGTGATATAAAGCAGCTTGCTCACTCGTACGAAGAATTATCATGTTTCAAGCACTTTGAGAAGTTGTTGGACATTCAGAACATTTTTAAAGAAACTCGAGGAGGTTTGTCTGGGCTAGCAGAGGTATATTTTATGTTGATAGTTAATTATGATTAAACCTTCTTTCTGCTATTCCTCACAAAATGTGATTATTGGTGTATTAGAAAATACTGGGAGCTGGTTTGAACAAGACTAGACGAAACAGCAACTGGGAGCAACGGCCATTAACTCGAAATCAAGTAATTTCTCCAAATATGCCAATGATATATGACACTTCTTCCTATAATGTAGTTGAATGAGGGATTTGTGTTCCTCTAGTTTCTGTTGTCCTTCAAGGTTTGAGTCTGTGCATAGTTCAGTGTTTGGGGAAAGGCACATGCTTTGCATTTTGACATTGAATTATAGTATTTCCACCCGTTTGAATGGAGGCATTTAATTTAATAATCTGACGTTGTATCATATGTGAAGCTGGAATATGCTGCCCTGGATGCTGTCGTACTAGTTCACATATTCTGCCATGTTCGCTGTCAGTCTCAGCCTCTTGGCGACAAATTTGAGTTGAAATCTTGCATAGTAAGTGGCAATCCCCTCAGATTTTGCTCGGCCATTCATTCTGCCACCCCCACCGCCTTCATTTATTGTTTTCTAAAGCTCCGTAACCACTTCTTGTGATCATTTTATTGCGATAACAGGTGACCCACACGGAAAGCGCCAAGAAAACTGACAAGTGTACCACAAGTTAAAAGGAGATGGAGAACCAACAAGCATTGAGCCTCCTCACTCCACGGCTTTCCTTATTGGATATTTATCTGTTGATCATTTCGTGACGTGATTGGTCATTTGTAAAAAAATAACGCAACGATAACACTTCATTGTGTACACACGTCAAATTACTCAACGAATTGAACAGTGGAAACCCACTTGGCCAGGAAAATGAGCACGTGGTCAGGAATTGCTTGCTTGATGAGGGCCAAATTGTAAACAAAATATCAAGTATGGGGCCAAAATCCATTTTAAATATTTACAACTAAAAAAAAAGTAATTTCCTTCAATGGGTCATTGACGGGCATTAATTTCATATTACATATGAAATGAGTATTTAGATAAATTTATAATTTATGAACGTCGCCTAATTTTTACCAAAAGTAGAAAGACTGGGAACAAAATTCTGGTAATTTGAATAAGTGCCTGTTTGGATGTAGCTTTTAGGAATTAATTTTGGTCAAAATTTCGGTTTAGAAAAATCTGAAATAAATATCAATTTTTGTCCAGAATTGATTTTGGCTAAAATCTCGGTTTAGAAAAATTTAAGCCAAACAGCCATTTTTATCCAGAACTGATTTTGGGTAAAATCTCGGTTTGAAACCATAGTTTTGAATAAGCTACTGAAAATAAATTTTGGAACTGTAAAAGAACTTATAGATTATCCAATTACTATTTTACCCCTACTTTTTTCTTATACTCTCTCTCATCTCTCCTCTCTCCTCTCTACACTATCTCCTCTTTTCTCTCTCTTCTCTATACTCTCTCCTATTTCTCCTCTCTCCTCTTTCCTATTTATTCTCTACTCTCTCTTCTCTCTCATATTTTATCAAATCATACCCTTTTTGGTAATTTATTAATATAAAAAGTGATTCTACTACTAATTATCTAAATATTTCTATTTTCAAAATCTATTTTTCCTATAATCTATTCTTCTTAAAATCTATTCTTCAGAATATATTCTTTCCAAAATCTATTCTTTTTAAAATTTATTCTCTAAAATCTATTCATCTATTCAAAAGCTAATCCAAACACACCAGGGAAGGAAGGATTGCTTCGAAAGGGTCATATATAGAGGCGGTTATCGCGGGGAAGTAGTGGTTCCATGCGCCTAAACACAAAAGGTTGACCAAAAGTCAAAGCGATCTTATCCTCTATCCACAGTGTCTAATAATAGTGGAAACGGAGAAGGCTTGCTTTCTTCATGCTCCCATGTGAGGCCCAAACCACAGAAAAAGAAAATCGGAGAGGAGGATGCGCGACGGAGGCGGTTGAGGTACGACCACGCCCCAATGCCAATGAGGTTGATGCTAACTTGCGTGTGGATGTGAGGAGGTTACAGGACAACCAAATGTGGATCGCCGATCGCAGCACCTATTCTCCGTCTTCTTATTCTGATGACTCCTCTGATCCTTCAAAACGACGTCGCAACAAGAAGCCCTCCACCTCATCCGGTGGTCACCAGAAGTCACCGTGGAAGGATGCTGAGATGAAGAGAAAGTGCAGAGTGGCCAGATACGAGTTTTACGCTTCCCGCGCCAGGCTCCAGTCTTCTCTTCAGGCTGCTATTCGCCTCTTCAAGCCTTAAAGGGAATATCCATCAATGATCATCCTCTATGCCAGAACGCGTTTTGGTAGCTTTTATTTTTTTCCCCATTTCAGCAACTCTCTCTAGGGCATGTCATTCCAGGGCTTGTGTATGTCTCTTGGAAATCGTCGTCACTCCAAAATTTCATTCCATTCATTACTGTTTTTTTTGTTTTTTTTATCTTTCACTAACAGCAATAATGGCCAGGCACGTACTGCTCGAGCGATAACATTAACATTTTAATATAAATATTTTAAACCAAATAATATTAGATTTTGCTATAATCTTACACTACGCTGTTTATTAAGTTTTTTATTTGTTCCCAGAATCTTAAAAAAAAAACAATTTTGTTTTAGGAAAAGAGGAGTATCTATATGATTTGAAAGAGACTAGTGGAGTTGTGCGCCTTCATAGTTTTAATGAAGCCAATGCGTCGCAAATTATGGATGCATTATTAATTGGTGTCGCATTCATGCCAGCTCGATGCAGTTTCAAAGCCTAGGAATACCCCATAAGTTAACCAGTCTGATGTTAGCGACTGAAATGAAAACACTTGAGCATTGATTGCCATTCATTCAAGTCCTTTCTGATTCTTTCACTTGTTGCACATACGCACACAAGCCACGTTTCCTTTATTATAGAGGGGACATGCTAACAAGTGTGTTTCCTTCCTTCGCTTCTCAAATTCATGATTCATTTCTTCTTCTCTTCCCAGTCACAAACTTCACCATTATTACCCATTCCATGCTCTCACACCCACCCCTCATTCCCATTGGCCATTCCATTATTCTCTCTCTTTGACTTCATTTTTATTTGTAGCCCCAGAAATTAGCCTCCATCTCCCCGGTCCTCTGCTTTCTTTTTCTACTTTTCCCTTCCCCCTCTCTGTCTTCGTCGAGAAGCAGATTAACAGGTGAAGCTTGGTTGATAAAATCATTAAAATTTTAGCACCGGAGAGTGTCGGTCCTTGGTGGGTGCAAGTTCATGAATCGGAGCATTGTAGAGATTGATAAGTGAATACTGTACATATCGTCTTTCCAGTTTTTTCTGTGACAGGATAGTTTTTGTATCATAGAAGAGAATGGAGATCGAGAAAAGACGTTCCAAGGGAAGCTTCCTCAGCTTGTTTGATTGCAATGGAGTATCTCGAAAGAAGCTGTTCCATGCCAGTTCTAACTTGCCTGGTAATTATGTGCTGCCATCTATACTGTTAATTAGTCAACCTCCCAGCTTTCCAGTTTTTGCTATGCATGTAGTATTCTAAATATTTCTGGTTCATTAATCATATAGTCGAATTGAAGCGAGCCGAGGAAAATGTGGGGAACATTCCAGAATCACAGTTGAATACGGTGCGAGCAATTCTTTCATCTTCTTTCTGCTCACTAGTTCTTCGTATAAACTTGCCATTTTTGTGGATTTCATATTAGAATTGGCGATTGATTGCCATCGTTTCAGACAAAGGTAGATGAGAATGGAATAAATCCAAGCAGTACAGCATCTTGCGATTTCAACTGTGAGCTATCAGCTAGAAGTGATATGAGATGTGAAACCAAGGTGCCATGCTTAGTAGCGAGACTAATGGGTTTGGATTCATTGCCAATTTCAACGGTCAATGAACTCTCTTTTACTGCATCGCGTTCCTCCAACTCTCTCGTATCTTCTCACTGTCATGAGGATCCTGTTTCCCCCATGAAATCAAGGGCACATAAGGCTGAAAACAGGACAATTGAAGTAAGACGGCCAAATAATGCAGCTATAAGAGTTCTTGATTTGAAGCAAAAGTCCGAAGCCTCACATCATGCATCCATCCATGAAAAGATTATGGATACAAATACTGTTGAGGGCTCAAGATACTCAGAAAACATTGTTTCTCACCGTAATGGGAGTAGAGGAAACTCAACCTTACTTGCAATACAAGCTAAGGCCCATTTTCAATGCAGAGGTACATTCACTTCAAATGGTAACAGGGAACATAAGCAGAAAGAAAAGAATGAGATTGCATCCGACCAGTTCTTCAGGACCCAGAAACCAATCTTACAGCAGGCTATGAGGCAGAGAACTTGTACAAGCCGGAATAGACATTACAACGAGCTTGGGCAGAATATGAAAATGCAGAATAGTGCTATCATTAAAGTCATGTCAACTTCAATAGTAGAATCCAACAAGCCTACCGTACGAAGGTCCACTAGTGGAGCAAGGAAGGTGACAAACAAGAATTACGTAATTGGCAATGTTAGACCCAACAGTTCTGGCAGAAAAGCAACTGGTGCCAGAGAGGAGTTTTCCCCGATCAATACGAAGAGTAATTCCATGAGGAAAAGGTATCCCAAAAGGGATGTTCTTTCTGTTAATGCTGTTAATAGTTACGAAGTTAAGTCCATAAAATGCAATATAACAACTGACCGGAGTATGAATCAGGATGCATTAAACAAGAAAGCTGGCAAGGATGCTATTTCCTTTACGTTTACATCGCCTTTGAAGAAAGAGTCACAACGTTCGACTCATACAAACAGCGTTGATGTCAATGCTCCTGGTTTACATATGACAGATGATGATGCTTCAAGTGACCTGCTCAATGGAAAGGCGCAAGATTTGGCAGCTAGAATCAACTCACCGGAATGTACTCTGGCTACTAGGGTGTCTTCTGCTGTTTTACTACCCAGTGAGCTAAGCATCAAATCTGCAGAAGGAGACGGAAGTTTTCACTCTGATCCGCCTAGTAGTGAACTGCAGGGCATGCATAACCATGGATGTTCTTCAAGCGTTGATCTGATGCTTAACATGAATCAGCAGCTGCAGGTATTTTATCTCATTTACTCACTCAGTTTCATCTATCGTGGTTTCCCTTGTAACTTTTGGCTGTTGATTTTGAAACTTTGATAACTTGCTGCCATTTAATTATTATTGGAGGGGGATGTGACTAAATCATGTAACCAATCAATAATGCAGGGATCCAAAGCAATACGACAACATAGTAGGGACAACAACATTGAAACTGAGTACTGTCAAGGTTTAAACTCTGCTTTCGTTAGTCAAGCTGCCGAACAAGTATGTGAGCTTTCATATTCAGGAGATTATAATAGGTCGAGGAACTTGAAGCTTGAATATGTAAAGGATATGGTTAGCAGTAAAATGTTAATGGAAGAAATTTTTGCACGGGATCAAACAATCAGAAACGAACAGGTGATAAAGACAAATGTGTTTGATATGTTGGAGAAATGGAGCAGTGGAACTGAAAACGATGATGGAGAAGAGCACTTGAAAGTGGAGAGGAATCTTTTGTTTGACTTTGTGAGCGAGTTCCTGGAATTCAGAAGAAGCAAGAGGTACAAGGGAAGGGCCCTGCTGGAGAGTCAGGTTTGGTGGGAAGAAGACTTGTGCAGAGAAATCCAGCGATTTAAAAGCATGCAAGAGAAAGAGATCATGGTGGATGAGCTGGTGAACATGGACATGAGCTCTCCAAATGCCACGTGGCTCCATTTTCAGACTGAACCCTTGCAGCAGATTTTACTTGCAGAGATTGAGTGGGACATTTCAACTTCTCTCATCAATGATTTGCTTCTTGATTTGTTGCCTCATTAGCCCTCGTGTTCGGCTCTAACATATGTGGGTGACATCGTTTGACGGTTTTATCTTTCTCTTGAGGATCAGAAGTGGTGTGGGGCATAGAATAAAGCTTGAACTGGAACCTGTATACACACTATGATTCCATGGAAAGAACAAACAAGTCTCAAAGTTTTTGTTCGGGTTTTGATATTCTTATTTCAGCATGATTGGTTCGTAAGTGGGAGCCTGTTGTGTGTGATATAATAATACTGATCCACGACGCCAAACATCTCACATGCCATTTTTTATTCAGAAACTGGATCAACAACATACCATGTGGTTTCTTTTCCACTTACCCCTCTCCATGTTTTGTTTTCCTTTTTGTTGTTTTAAATTATTTTGGCCTTTTCTGCTTACTGCTATCAACAGGACAAAAAGGTAGATGATGATAAGTGCTACGTCAGTGTTGCTGTGCCAGATGTCGGGTGTTGATTGGCCCATGTCACGCTTCCTTGCTAAGCAAAAAATATGCTTCTCGCTTCTCGCCTCACCGCAGGCACACCCCTTGCATTCTTTTTTCCCCCCTCGGGAATGCAGAAGAAAGCTCAGAATGGACGCCGCTTTCCATGATGCGCACAGATTAATCTGTTATCTTTGTTCTGAGGATGATTATTAATATACAATCACTGAATTATCCTTTTACTAAATAGCTTGAAGGATCCTATGATAGGAGTCGTGTTCACGTGCTTCTCAGGTCCACCAGTGCCTGCTTTGGGTTCGATCTGATGGTTTCGGGGAGGAGGGGAACATGAATGAGATCTCTCTCTCTGCAGATCTAATATTGAAAAAAGAGTTTAAACAGTTATTATTTTCCTACGGATTGTTAATTATTTTATCTAATAATCATTAATCTCTAGAATATCGTCGATTCAAGCCCGTGTAGGATGGATGAGCAAGGGCATCTTTTTACTCCAATAAAATGTGTGGATATGAATTGTTTTTCTCGTTGTTCCATGTTATCATCATGAATCCGAGAAAATTAATGAATACATAAATATCAGCATACTTATAGTTTGATTCAGACCGCTCGACAAGATATGGAAGAAATTCAATTGTTACAGTTAAGAAATTTAGGGAGTAACCTATTCGCTTCAAAGCTAGCTAGGTTACATTCTGACCACAGACAGATATGGAATTCATTATAGCTTTGTTGAGATCGTGGTTTCAAGAAGGTTGATAACATGCACACGAATTTTGCTCATAGTATCCACGTAAGGTCTATAGTTTTGAAGGATTCCCCTCAAAATTAATTATGAAGATCAATTTAAAACACGTTAGGAAAGTGGGAAAAAATTATAACATAATTACCGTATTCTTAATTTATAATATTATTTTTTCCAATATTAAAATGTAAAGTTTATTTAAAGTTTTGACTTTTTTTTAAATATAACACTTCATCCCTTTGTGTCCTTCATATTAAAATTTTCTGTATCTATTTATTGAGACATTTTTATGTTTTCATGTTAAATTTTAATCAGGAAATAATAGGATTACTTTTTAATATTAATTATAAATAATCAGGAGAGTATTGACGTTGGTCATCAATATGGAGAGCGATCCATTTAGGAACATGCTTTAATGAGGGCGGGCCTTCCAAAAATAACGAAGCTAAAAAGAAGAGCGGGTCAGGATCAACGATACGGCAGCGTCACACTGGATGATAAGCCCCCACCCCCACGACAGGGAGAGGGAGAAAGAGACGTTAAAAAATAATATTTTTTTTTTAAAAAAAAAAGCTCCCCACCCAGCTAAACCTGGTTCTAAATCTAGCTACTCGATCTGGCTTAATTACAAGTATGAAAAAAATGTTGTCTTTTTAAAAAATTCAGACAGGTATTCGTCCAAAAAAGCCATAGGTCTTCAAAAAGCTCACATTTAATCGGAATAGAACTTCATAAAAAAGAATGGGAATGCTCATAGGCCAAATCAAATCTTAGGCGTCTGATATCTATTTTTACCTCTAACTAGAGTTTTCTTTTAAGATAACGGTTAAAAAAATAAAGTTTTTTTTTATCCAAATAGCAATAAACAAAAGTACGTGACATTTCAGTGGACGCCATAAATGAGGTAGGAACGTGGTCGCAGGTGCTTAGAACCACACAGCGCCGCCCTTTACCCCTCTGTTTGGTACTGGTGGCCAAATAAAAACTACCTTAATTTAAGATCAAACCGTCCCCTCTCAATCCTCCCTCAGTACTTCTCCCCTAATTATTTGTCCGTAACTTCAATATGAATGAAATGGAATAGGGAACTAAATAGTCAAACTGGTTTTTATTTGTCTCTCCAAAAGATTTAAACAAAGATAGTTATTAAGTACTAATGAATTTAAATATAATACTGTTTCTATTATCATATGATCCATATGAATTTCTTTTTTTTTTATCTAAACAAATGGATAAATGAGACTTCCTCATGTTTATCTTCACGAAAATGTTAGACTAAAATTAATATATTAAACACATAATGCAACATGGATATCATTAGGATTTTATGCCCTAAATGATATCAATCATCATTGATTTATTTATTTATTTTAAATATGAGATTGTGAGTTAAAATCATATTAATTATCACACTGGTTTATATTTATTCTAATCATTTTTTTACCAATTTTGTATGTTTCGATTTATTATATTAATCAGGGATAATATTAAATTTTATTTTAAAATTTTTACTTGTGAATATTTAAAAGTTTTTTAAATCAATATCATCTCAAATATATTATAAAATAAATAATATTATTTTTAACCGTTAAAAATAATAATAGACAATTTTAATTTATACGACTTTACTATTTTTATGCTGATCAATAAAAAAATTCGTAAATATCCACATTCTCCTCCACAAAATCTTATGGGACAAAATTAAACATAATTCATAGCAATTACTACACCTGTTTATATTTACCTCTCAAGTCATCTTTTATAAATTTTATATATTTCAATCTATAAAATATTCTGTAAACTTGAGGGAGTAAATGATTTTTTTTTCAAAGAGCACCCTTGGATATGGTTAAGTAATTGTAGCAAAGAAGAAGATTGAAATTAGAATAAATTTTATGTAAAGTTTTTTAATTATAGTTTGTCAAAGAATTTGATGTAAGTATTGTATTACAATTTTGTTACATCTAATTAAATATATTTTAAAAATTATCAGATAATTGTAAAAATATTACCTAATTATAACCGATTTTTTAAATTTATATGAACTAATTAAACCCGATCATGGGGGAATTTCTACGTTGTAGCTTCTTTTATCAGTATTCTGATAAAGAAGGGGTAATATAAAAAAAAGGAATTCCATGAAAAGACCTTCCACTCTCATAAAGATGGCCTACGCATTTTGGTAATTCAATCGTACTGATGCCGTGAAGATGCTTATTTATTTCGTACGATGACGTGACTCTGCCAGGATGAATAGCGAATGGCATTTACGATAATAAAGAGCAGACGCAAGGGCATTTTCACTTCGTCTTCTCAGCATCCATATTTCCCCCACACTCTTTCTTTACATACTCTGTCTTCTCCTTCACCCTCGTCACTTCCACCTTACACAACCATGGAGCTTCAAACCCCAAACAATAATGGCGGACACGCTAAATCCTCCAACCCCAACAATGGAGAAGTTGATTCCCAAGGCCTATATGAAGACTTGGACAGCTCCTGTTCCACTCCTTACGTCAGCGCTCCTTCTAGCCCCGGCCGTCCACCCATTAGCGGCTTTTTCTACAGCGCTCCGGCGAGCCCAATGCGCTTCTCTATTACTGCCTCGGCTCACTCTTCTTCCTATGAAAATAGCACTTCTTCTGTGCCTCTAGGTTATGAGTTTGAATTCTCGGCAAGGTTTGGCTCAAACTGGTCGGCTACCTGGGGTTCCATGAGCTCGGCGGACGAGTTGTTCCTGAACGGGCAGATCCGACCCATGAAGCTTTCGACTCACTTGGAGCGCCCTCAGGTTCTTGCTCCCTTGCTGGATCTGGAAGGAGAGGAGGACGAAGAAGGGGCAGAGGTTGTTGAGTCGCATGTCAGAGGCAGAGATCTGAGGCTGAGGGATAAGTCTGTGCGCAGAAGAACCAGATCTATGTCGCCTCTCAGAAACACGCCTTCAGAATGGGCTGAAAATGAGGATGGACCTCTTGAGGATTCAAGCTCAGGTAAGCAAACAGACAAAAACGATTCGCTGGAGATTGAAGGAAACGAAAGGGAGAACATAGACGGGTTGGGTTCAGAGGCTACTCCTTCGTCCTCTAGGTCTTCCTCAGCCGGAAGGAGCTCCAAGAGATGGGTTTTCTTGAAGGATTTTCTCTACAGAAGCAAAAGCGAAGGCAGGAGTAACAACAAGTTCTGGTCTACTATTTCCTTCTCCCCCACGAAAGACAAGAAACCAAACAATCAAAATCCACCATCAAAGGGCAAGCATTCTGGTGAAACACAAAAATCGAAAGCAAAGAAGGTGACCAGTAGGCCTGCAAATGGAGTTGGAAAGAGGCGAGTGCCCCCATCACCACATGAGTTACATTACAAAGCGCATAGAGCTCAGGCAGAGGAACTTCGAAAGAAGACGTTCTTGCCGTACAGGCAGGGCTTGCTTGGCTGTCTTGGCTTTAGTTCAAAGGGATATGGGGCTATGAATGGCTTCGCTAGAGCGTTGAACCCCGTGTCCTCCAGGTAAATTACATTCATGTTCATATTATTCCTCATGGGGTTTTATACAATTGTACAGATCCATTATTATTATTATCGTCGTCGTCATGATCACCGCTTTTAGTGTAATCTTTGCCGGACACAGTTGTAATATTTAGAAAGACGTTAGATCACGCAGCCCAGATACGTACTAATCTCTGAGTCTGCTCTTTCTGGGTTGAAAGGGGCAAATGATATTTCTTCATTTCCCATTATGTATCCTTGTAGATGCTAAGAAACCATGGACCAATATTGAGGTGTACTCGCAGCTTTTTACTCTTTTCCAGTTGGCTGTGCAGTAACTGTAGCTCACACATATCTATATTATTAACTCTATTTGATAGATCCTGTGTTTAACTTAGAACCCCCATAAAAAAAATCAATGATACCTTTTAATAGCTTCCTCAATTATTCTTTAATATGGGAACTTGTTCTTATCAGGGTCATGCATGCTACTTAATAAATAGTATCAGGAATTAATGAAGATGCTTAGTTATCAAGTTATTCTCAGTATGTTTGGTTTCTTCCTTTCAAAGCTGGGAAGTATTTTTTGTGGTGAATAAATTTCTTAAATGTTTCTTAAACATTTCGAAATCAACTCGTAATAATAATAATAAACAGGGGAATAACATGGTTGGTAGTAAAGGGTGGAAAAATCAAAGAATGGAAGAAGAGAAAGAATGGAATTTGTTGGGTTGTGCGTGAGGTTGCATGAGATAGAGATGGGTGTGGGGAAGATATAAAGCAATTAAGGAGTGTTTGATTTTGATTTACGGAGTTAGAAGCATGGCCATATAATTAAGGCATGATGGGTGACAGATCGCTTTGGATTTTATTAAAAAGGATGCGACGACATGGTGTCCTCCCAGATGTTGACATAAAGTAGGGTTTCAGATAATTTGACATTGACTCTCTTCGCTTCTTCAATAATCAATGATATTATTAATATATGGTACATCCCATCTCGTGTAATCCCCATTTAAGATGTTTCATCTCCTTTTAGCCTCCTTCCCTTTTTCTCATATTTTTGCTCCTTTGCTTTTAGTATATTATCCTAAATTAATACTCTCAATAGATTTTTTTTAAAAATAATATATATGATAGTTTTGTTTTTATTTCAAAAGTTTGTGAATCGAACGAATTGAACGTTTGAAGCTGAGCATTTTTTATTGGACTCAACTAGTAATATTTTATGGAAACTCATGGAAGGAATTTGGCAAGAATTGAATTTAAACTAGTTACAGACATGATTGATTCATTTATACTTATCCGCAGCAGCTTCAATTCTCATTCCCAAGGACCCCACATGTGAGTTGTTAGTAGTTGTTTGAAATAGTTGGCAGAAAAATACCTAAAAAAGGGTATGGATCCGTTGCATACACACACTTTGAAGGAGGCTTCTGCTCTTTGAGGGTGTTACAGGCGGGTAGCGTTAAAAAAATAATAATAAAGTTTTATGGTTAATGTTAGGTTTAGGGTTCATTTAACTCATTTTTTATCTGGTTAATTAAAAAATTGTTTGCGTTCAAATCGGGAAAAAAATCACAAAATTTCAGGGGACAATTTCCAAAAGAAAAAATGCAAGCATACGATGATGTATTTAATAATAGATCTCATTTTTTTTAACTTATCTATCCGATTTATTTAATAATAAATCACAATTTCGCGCATCTATCTATGGTGAGTGAGTTTTCCAACAATTTTTTTTTGCTTATGTTAAAATTTAAACTCGAAATTTCATTTAAATGATATTGAACTACTTACTACTCAAATTAACCTAATTGCTCTTGAAATTTCCATATCCACTTGCACATTTTCAGCCCGTTGGGTTCAATTGCATACCCTTTTAATAATTTTATTATCAATGAGTTTGTTTGGTTGTGATAAAGTGAAATATCCTTTATGATTAAAAAAATATAAAATTAGCTGTTTAACCCTGGTTAAAAGAACCTTCCCTCCCCATCCTCCTCCTTCCTGCCGAACATGAAAGGGAAGAATACAGCAACATAATCAGGCGGAAGATGAACAATCAACTGAGTCCAAACTCACAAGATACTCGTTTTCTTATATTTTTGAAGACCTTATTTTTCTTCTTTTTTTGGGTAGAATAAAATGAGCTTTTACCAAATAAGTCAAATGAAAATTCGGGGGCATGCTATTTCCTAGAGACCAGGGTCATTTTCTCATATATCAATAAAATCATTCTGATCCGCCAAGAAATCGGCATCCAGAATCAAATTGGCAAGGCTGAAATTCGTGGTTGCGAATGTTTCTCTGGATAGCATATAGCTACTCGCTGGCTTTGTGCATTTGGGAGCACAACATGTTGAAAGAGACAAAGTTGGGGGAATAAGCAGAGGGCAGGTTAGTTGCTAGCTCCTCTTTGCTGCTTCCATTTTTTGCATGTCCAAAATGAATAAACCTTTAAAAAGAAAAACACCAGCATGTTTGAAGACCCGCTAAAGATACTTTTCCCAAACGCAACAAATTGTTGGATTTAGGAAAGTCATTTTTCCCTGTTGCTAAAATTGGAGAAAAGTATTTTTATGAGGCAACCAAACGTGTACGTTTATTTTGTCAATGTAATTATGTGTAAGTATATGCATAGATGGAGTGTAGCCAGCCCAACCCCCTCCCAGATATATATATATCCTTAGTTTTAGCATCCTACCATAACAATAACTGCCCAATGATTTGCTTAGTAAAATGCATTCCTTGATTTCCTTCGCTTACAAAATTTAAAATTAGACTTACTAATCACTCCCCCAGTTTGACGGAAGATCTATTCGTGGTTACTTCATTCGTATAGTTATTTATCTTCGAGACGATGGGGAATATCATAAAATATCACATACTTGAGACGAAAGTTCATTTCTCTTCGCTTACAAAACAGAGATCCCATGCCGGAACTAGTAAGCCCAGAAATTGCACAAAATCAGCTCCAATTAAACCTCAAGTCATCCTAACAAGTCTGTAATACGGTATCCCAGATGGAAGATCTATCTTTTTCGCATCACTTTCTATAACTCAAATACACGTTTACTGTAAACAACGTGCTTTAATAAAACATGTGAATTTGTTAGAGAAATTAGACCAACAAGGCCCAAGTACTCCGGAACTAAAAATAACCTCTCTAAGCAGAAACTCGATAAATAGCTCTTCCAACTTCTGACACCGGATCAGGCAACAAACGTAGACAAGACGTTCTTCTTGAGAGTGAGCTCATCTGCCTTTGCAGTGCTGACTGACTGCAGAAAGAAACCAACAAAGCTCAAACATGCCTTGGGAAAAAAAAATCCTTTAAATATCTTATCTTCAATGTGTTTAGTGTTGGGCAAACAATATTTATGAAATTGCAATACACAGATAAAAAAGAGACCTTGTCAAGTATGCGCTCAAGCCTTTGAATCTCCTTTGATGCATAGTCAGCTCCTTTTTCAATGCACTTTTTAGCAACTTTTAAGTAGATATTGCCATATCTGGGGAAACAAACAAAAGGAACTATTTAGAGGATAAAACAAAGCACTTCAAATTAAAAGAATAGCCGGTCCCTAGATGAACGCCGCAAAGGCTTCCACATTTGAAAATAAAACGAGGCCAAATTTTGCAATTGGAATAAATAAAATCATAGGATTGTTCAAATGACCTTGCAGAAGAGCCCTCAAGTTTCTTAGCTTCCTCCTCGAGCCGAGAATAAACCTCTTTCTTTTCATCACTAGAAGCACTCACAAAATCCTTCATCAAGCCATCCAGAGTTGGTACTAAACCAGCCTATGCCAAGAACAATCCAGTATTAGACACAGAATACTATTCTTGTCTTATCAATCAGTAAGAATATACTGTTCACCAACTTTAGAGGTAAGCTGTCCTTTCCCATCACGGCTGGTACCACTTTTCTCATTGATAAAAGTTACAAAGTCATCCAAGTCTCGGCCACCATCATAATCTTCACCAGCTTTATTGCTCCTTGGGAAAAATTTGAGAGTAGGATAGCCACTTACACCATACCTGCAATGGATGCATCTCCAATTAGGCACATACCTCTTGAATGTGATATAGACCTAGTTTAATTACGGCAAACATAAAATCACGTTACTGGACTCACTTCTCAGCAATATCTTTGTGTTGGTCAGCGTCAATGTTTGCTATTACAACATCTTCCTCCAGTTTGAATGCTGTAGCAACTTTCTCATAAGTCTGCAGAAAAAGTAATATAATTTATCACAATTGGCCTGGATATTAACATAAGTAGGAGTAATAAATAATCACAGTATAGGGACAGAAAATTTACTTACAGAGGCAAGGGCTTTACAATGACCACACCTGGAACACATCATTGTGAAATAATATTAAAATAGACATTTTTGTTTTCACTCAACACAAACAAAAGGATCATTCCAATTCCCAAACATTATTGCAGATCAGAGCATGCTTGTTTTTTTCTGATTACATTGATATGGTCTCATCAAGAAAGACCCTAAACCTATACTTACCATGGAGCATAGAACTCAACCAGAACGTCTTTTGTTTCATCCAATACAACCTGATCAAAGTTATTTGGAGTGAGAACCACCACACTGGATGGAACAGAAGCTAGCTTCACATTGGTAGCTGCATTAATAAGACCGTTTGGACATCAACGGCAGATTGAGCGCATGTCAGAAGATAAGTTGAAAAAAAAAAAAACAAAGAGATGTCATGCAGAAGTAAGAATGAATGACAAACGACCAATGTCTCTGAAGCAGCAAACTACCCCAGAGATATTTAAAAGGATGCCAATAAACTTAATAACAATGATTACAACAACAACAACAAGCTTTATCCTACTAACTGTGGTCAGCTAATAACAATAATCATTTAAAAAAAGTCAGAGGTAGACACATAGTCCACATTAAAGTGAGTCAAAATTCAAGACAATAGTTGATGATCATTTACATTTCAATTAAAAAAATCAATTCCGAGCAATTAGTTATGCTTGAATACAATAAATTAAATCTCTTTTTAAGTAGTTGCAAAAGACAAACATTACCATCTTTAACTTCCATAAAAGTAGCATGAAGTCCAACATAGTTTACCAATTACACTTAATGTCTCCTCATCATATTAACTAGGTAATTATTTGAAACTATGTAAAAGTTTCAACTAGAATTCATTAATTGAATGCGTTACTAGTATGCAGAATAACAACCTTGTTTAAAGTACAGAAGATATCAAGCATATAAGCCATGAAACATAAAAGATACACATCCAACAACAGCATAGTTCAACAAACTGGAAAACATATTTTAGATGAATACCTCCTTCCTTGTTCACAAACTCAGCGAGGGCTTCTGCAGTACGTGCACCTTCATACCTGAATCACACAGAATTTTGATTGTGTGGATAATCAATTCAATGAAGAGTTTCAAGTTCTGGAGACGTAAGTTGATGAAATTCAAAGGATAGGCAAAAGAGCAGTATAACATTATTTCATATTTCATAATGAAAAAGGTTAGAGGTGACAATTGCGGAGCACTCACTTCTTTGGTTCCAAAGATCCCTTAGGAAACCATTGAATTGTGGGATAACCAGAGACACCATATTTGCTGCAAATGCCTTTTTGATCATCACAATCTACCTGCAGTCAGTGGGTGAACTGTGAAATCCCATTTAAACAAGAAAGGATGGGTAGCATGAGATATAAGGACATCGCTAACCTTCCCAATCAAAATGGATTTGGCTTTTTGAAAACTTGCTCCCAGTTTTTCATACTCTGGTGCGAGCTTTTTACAGTGTCCACACCTGCCATGGGAAATGTTATGAGCATAGATTCCATAATCAAGTACTTGACCGCATTTAACAATTACGTAGAGATAACAATTCACTAGTTGCGATTCGAACATACTTAATCTTATTAGCTACATATCTCATGAGAAATAAATGCGACCCACCACTAATCAAATTCTAAATCTCAGCTCAGCATCAAGACGTTAAAAACGAAAATAAGAAACGCATCCACGATGATATTCAGGGAATAGGATAATATAGTCAATAAGTTCCAGAAACAAAAACGGCGATCTAGAAATAATTGAAGCTGAGCTCAATTTATTGAGAGAGATATTTGCACACCAGGGAGCGTAGAACTCGACAAGAGCGCCGCGATCTTGGCCAACTTCTTGATCAAAGTTGGCCTCCGTCAGCACGAGCACGTCGTCAGCCGAAACCGATGAGACAAATACAAGAGCTAGTGCCCACAGAGCAAACCAAATGCTGAAGCTCGACATTGTTACCTGCTCCCTCTTTGATGAACACAAGTGTGATCTGTTCTTTGTGCCACTCAGATCTTATGTTTCCAATTTATACTTTTTTTTTTTCATCTATAAAAAAAGGAAAATCGAAGTATATATAGAATGAATCAAATTATTTATGAGCCACACAGAAATGAAAATTATAATTATACAAGAGAATAAGGAAAAGAAGGTTATTACGGATTTCTTTCAAGTTAACAAACAATTATTTTGTTGACCCAAGAATAGTATGTAAACCCCAATAGTACTTGTAGAAAAAATGGGGGGGAAAAGTTGTCATGACCGTGGAGGCGGCGGAGGAGGAAACTGAAAATAAGGGCATTGAAGAAAATTATAACTAAAGTGGGGGTGTTGCGAGAATCGAACTCGCGACCTCTCGCACCCGAAGCGAGAATCATACCACTAGACCAAACACCCTGATCGAGGAGGAAGTTGCATATTAATTATATTTATTAATACTAAGTAAGTAACGAAGTCATTTTACGAAGATGAAGATTGTTTAATACACTAAAAGAATAAATAAGTTAATTTGAATTATATGGAAACCCCAGCCTCTTGCATCCCCAAAGTTGATTGATTCTCTTTGACTTAGGAGGATATCTTCAATTTTAAAAAAGACTAAGATAGCAAGTAGTTTATATATACAAATGGATTCAACTAGTTCTTAAATCTGCCTCATTTCATTGCATTAAACCGAAATTAAAACTGGCTCTTGATACTGTAAATTATACGTTTGGATGGCCATGCCCAAATAATATTTTATATGTTTATGTTTTAAGAGTAAAAAACCAGTGCCATAGAAAAGTAAAACCATAACGCTACTACTCTGAGTCTGAGGCAACCATCTGCTGCTAACACAATCAAGTAAGAGGCTTAATGGGCCCCACGCATTCTTTCATGAATCATATCATAGAGGTGGTCTGTCTTTTCTTCTTCACCAATTCATGACAAATTTTTTTAGGAACACCTCCAATTCATGACAAGAGAAAACAAGCAGTAGAAATAAACAGCAGTGGATGGACTCATTTGATGTACTGAGAAAGCCACTTGAAGCCATCTCCGTAACCCATTTTCCTCACAATACTGCACATGAAAACCTCCACGGGGCGCACATTTGAGTCCGCCATGCTAACCTTACCCTTACCGGTGGTGAAGTTGGACAGCCCCAAGTGATAACGCAATTCATCTTCTGAGCCAGCATATGGTATATCAATCTTGTTCCCAAGAATCAGGAATGGTACATTCGCCAATGCCTCGTCCGACAGCAGAGCATCCAGTTCTTTCTTTGACTCGGCAAATCTTTCCTTGTCATAAGCATCCACCAAATACACCACTGCATCCACCTGCAACATCACACAAGGATCACACTTGTGATTATCATTAACCTCATAATGAGTAAGAAAGCAACGGAGTTACGCTATTAAACACAATTTCAGGAGAGAATTATAAAAGGAAACATCCAGCTAATCGCCAATACTGGTGAATGACGTCTGCTTTCCATGAATCATTATCGAAAGACATGACGTTTTATTTGGCTGGGGCTAAAAAGGATGCTTTACCTTCAGTAGAGTAGGACGAATGCGAGACTCCATGAAAAAAAAATGTCAAACAGACAAGAAAATCAGATGTCTTTTATTAAATCAGATATGTTTCCGACCCGCATTTAACTATTTAAATAGATGTCATTTTTACAATATTTTACAGAAAAAATTAAAACTCATAGCTTAAAAGCTCGCAAATTAAGAGTATTGCATCTGGACAGGCTATATATTTGCCTATCTGCAATGAACAGTGATACAGCAACAACAAATTCATGAAATGTCCGCATGTAGACCGAAAGGACAATACATCAAAGCCTTCTTTTTTGGTCTGAAATTCGAAGCCTCATTTTTATAATAAAACAAAATTCACTAAAACATTATATTCACCTTGGCATAGTAATCTTTCCAAACTCTTCTAGCAATTTGGTGACCCCCGAGATCAAAAGCCTTGAGCTTGATCTTCCCAATACTCAACTCTTCCGATGTGGGATGCTGTGTTGGCTGATGCTGGACTAATCTCTGCCACAGAAATTCTCAGAATAAATATGTTATGGTAAGACACGTCAATAGCAGGAGGACAGACATAGAACATGGTAATGGCCGGAAGCCACCCACTTCGAAATATATGCTTGATGTCATGATGAAGAAACGCAAAAAACATTTCAACTTGCATTATAGAGGTACTAGTCATGAACCATGGTAATGTAGAGAAGCTACCAGCTTGAAATAAAAGCACGGCTACCTTTCCTCCCGTTTGGCAAGATAAAAAAAATGTTTACTTGATAACTACAAAGCGTATCTACCAAAAACTGAACCAAATGTTCCCGGTGGTATTATTCAGAAGGGCAAATCTTTTCCCAAAAACTGAAGGGTGGAAATTTTTTGAATCTGCAGCCAGTGACAACTTCAATCATCATTTTGAAGCATTGGGTCTCTAGTTATCAGAGTCATGGAAAAGGATAATAGAAAATGGGACTAAATGCCACCGCAGATAATACTGTCGGGAAAAATTATCGCTATATGGGAATAGGGCATTTTACGGAACTAAAAAACAATGGCAATTCCATCTTCAAAACTCAATATCTTCTCCTGTACAGAACATTTCCCGGCCAAAAACCCTGACCACAGGAGCATAAGACTTTAACGAAGCGGGGCGTTATTATTTTACAAGAAACATGGGGGACAAAATTCAAGCATAACATATAATTTGCCAGGACTGCCCTAACTCTTTCGTCTCCTCCCTGACAAACTGCATAGCATCTCTAGAGAAATAAAAAAAGAAAGCAAGAAAGAACAAGACTCAACCATAATCCCTATTGACAAATAAAACATAAAATAATGGGAGCAATTTCAAAAGTCGAGAGCAGGGATTGAATGAAACCGGAAATGAACAGACCTCGTCTTTGAGCATATGGAGTAATGTGGTTTTGCCTGCATTGTCGAGTCCCAAGAACAAGATCTTGGCCTCCTTCTGCCACAATCCAAGCGATGCTAGAATGCCATAAAACCAATCGAAAAAAAACATTGCTTTTATTGATTTATTGAATCGATCTCACTACAATTCAAACCCAATAACTATCACCGCCTGGTGACTAAAACAAAAGGCAAATTTACAGAAGGAAAACAAGATTTAACCCCAAAAACAGAGTCAAGATAGAGAGCGGGCGAGGGACAGATAGAGAAGTTACACAAGGGGGTGATTGTTGAAGCAAACTGATATCAGGCCAATTCGGATCCTTAACTAAAAATCTGGACCGTTCATGTATGAACGGCCTGGTTTTTACTTTTTATCTACAAAATGTTTAATAACAAATTATAAAAGCAAAATATTGTTTACTATTGATTGTTGACGTTTTTAATCATTAATTTAATTTTAAAACAATCTCTAAAGGGAACAAATAGAATAATTGATTAAATTAAGTCCAAATAATTTAAAATAATAAATATTAGATATAAGATTATTTGCTTTGGATCAATGTGCATTAATAAAAAAATAAAATCATGAATGAAGAGTGACACTGAAATGACGATTACATGCGTATACCATATATTACACAGATCCTGCCATTCTGATTCTTTTTCCACAGTTGAATCAAACAAAACCTTTTGATAGCATACATTTAAGTAGCCTCCAATCATGCATATTGTACAACCATGTCTACTAGTTGTACTGGTATGCTATTATGTGTGAAATGGAGTTTTTTTTTTTTGGCGTTATTTAGCAATATGCTTATTAGATCATCCAAATTTATTCTGAAAGGTTTTTGTGATGCTGGTGAAACGTAACAGGGAAAACAATTTGTGTCTCTCCCATCATAAATGGATGGGTAGAAGAAGCTCAACAGCCACCATACAAATGTAACTCGTTTTTTCCCCGAACGGTGGTGGTGAACATGGATGTTAGAGGGCAGCCTTCAAAATTAAGCATTCGAGTTTCAGTCACCAGTAATCTCTGCAAGAGCACAAGCCCTCGGAGAATCGGTGAAATCTATTGATATCTCTCACAATGATCTCTCTCTCAAAAATCTCTGAAGCAAACTTCATCACAGTATGACAATCACCACAAGTTCTCAGATTTTTCTTTATCCTTATTGAGGACCCACTCGGGAGGATCAGAAGACCAAAAGCTAGAGCTAGTTTCTCACTGTGACACCACAAACTCTGTTCTTCGGACCCTTCCACACTGTTAGTCGCAAACTGCATCTCAGCCACATATCCTCTCTTCTTTAGCAGCACTTTTAACTTTTTCAGCATTTCGTAAATCTCCTCCGTCCTTGAATGTGACTTATCATTGGCGGTGAATACAAAAGTCTGGTTCCTAAACTCGATCCAACTACATCCAATTTCCTTCCTCACTCTATTGATCCCCATTAATTGCCTAACTTCGTCAGCTTTCTCCACCATCCCATGTCGTGTATAGATATTAGAAAGCAGCGCATAATTTCCTGGGTTATCTGGTTCCAACTCAAAAAGTCTCTCTGCGACCTCTGTGCCCATTTCAATGTTGCTATACTTCCCGCATGCTCCAAGCAAAGCCCCCCACATGGATGAGTCAGGCTTCATTGGCATTGATTCTATGAATTCTTTTGCTTCATTCAATCGACCATTACGAGCAAGTAAGTCAACCATGCAAGCATAATGTTCAAGTCCGGGTTTAATATTATAGATGTTAGCCATGGAATTGAAGTACTTGAATCCAATTTCAACTTGTCCGGTATGGCTGCAAGCTGACAGCACCGAAACAAAAGTAATATATTCTGGCACAAATCCGCGCTTCAGCATCTTCTCAAATGATTCAATCGCTTCATTTGCACATCCATGTTGCTGGTAAACTGTTATCATAGCTGTCCATGAAACTACATTATGATCCCCAGCTTCTTCAAAGACCCAATAAGCGTCAAGCAAGTTCCCACATTTGCCATACATGGTTATCATCGAACTCAGAATACATGCATTCTTCATGAACCCAGTTTTTAAGATCTGGGCATGGATCGAAGTACCCTGAGTCAATGTTGCAAGATTAGCAGAAGCATGGAGAGCGGAAGAGTATGAAACCTCATCAGGTGATAGGCTTTCCCTTCTCATGGCCTGGAAATAATTGCAGGCAGCTTCAAAGATGTCATTATGGATACATCCCATGATCATCACGTTCCAGGTAACAACATCTCTATCTCCTATGTTATTAAACATCTTCATTGCATCATCAAACAATCTACATTTTGAGTACATGTCTATCAGTGAGTTTTTCACATAAACCAATGTTATCAAACCACGCTTGATAATGTTTCCGTGTACTTGTTTCCCGAAACCGAATCTAGCCGTATTAGCACAAGCAGTCAACACGCTTGAAAAGCTCACTTGATCTGGATCAACCAAAGTCTCCCTCAGAACCTCCCTAAAAATCCCGATAGCACGATCATAGAACTTGTTTTTGAGAAACCCCACAATCATAGAATTCCAAGAAACGATACTTCTCTCTGGCATTTCATCAAACACCTTCCCTGCCATACTTATATCCGAGCATTTAGCATACATATCAAGCAACGCAGTCGCTACGAATGTATCGCTTTCAAACCCGTGTTTCCAAATCAAACCATGCATCTGTTCACCGTGAGCAATAACCACAGTATCAGCACAAGCAGGCAAGACCGCTGAGAAGGTAAATTGGTTCGGATATACTCCAGTGCACCTCATTCGGTTGAAATAATTCAAGGCCAGTAATGGCATTTTAAAATGCGAAAGCTGGGTGATAATAGTGGTCCAAGTGACGACGTTCGTTGAATCGTGACGGGTGGTCGAAAACAAGAGGAGACCACGGTCGATGAAACCACATTTGGCATATAAAAGAAAGAGATTGTTGAGGAGGAAGGGGAGGGAGGCGTAATTGAAGGTGACGATTTGGGCGTGAATTTGGGTTGCATGTTTGAGGTTTTTGAATTGTGCAGTATTGTCAAGGAGGTGGTTGAGCTGAGTGGGATTCAGAGGTGAAGAGACTTGGTGGTACAGATTGTAGAACAGGGGAATGGAGATAGAAATCAGACAGCGTTGTCTTGTAATGAATTTTTGAGGGAAGAGAAATCTCATAATACTGACTTACTCGAAGCTCATGAACGCATTCATTTGTATACGTGTCTACTCTTGTAAAGGGCTTCTTGTCTTTTTCAGCTCTTTATTAGCGACTGCCGAGATGACTGGGGTCTGGAGGAGACTGGAGTGCTCCATTTGGGATGAAGAGAGAATAATGATTTTATCTTTTAAGTGGATATTACATTGATATAATTATCTTTCATACTGTTTTCACTTTCAGACATAAAAGAGCAGTGCATGAATTAATTTAATTAAGCTTTATATTATAAATGCCAATTACCAAATGAGAATGCGACTAAAAGATAATTATATTATAATAAATCCAAATTTATTTCTCACAAAACGTTGGCAAAAAAATTATTTTTGTAAACATTTAGATGCAATACTTAATTGTAATTGTATACTTAGTGCATGTTTGGTATGAGGGAAGTGAAAAATAACGTATAATATTTTATTTTTTTTATTTAATATAATAGAAATTATTTATATTTATAATATTTTGAATTATTTTATTTTTATAAAAAATTAATAAATGAGATGATAGAAATATAAATAAAATATTTTAAATTATTTTATTATAATTTATAAAATTTTTAAATAACTTTAATTATTTTTAAGTTATAAAAAAATATATTTTAGACAATTTATAAAAAAAATATATGTAAAATCTATATTCATTTTTATCCTATCAAATAATTTTTTAAAATTTATTTATAATTTAATTATATTTCTATTTTTATTTTTATAGAAAAAAGTCTTCTATTTTTAGTTTAATTTTAATTGAAGTAACTAGATTAATCTGGATAAAAAACGTATGTTGACTTGTTTTTTTTGCCAAAGAAAATATTGTAACTTTATCTTTTTTGGTGAGTCAAAGATATCTACCGGCAGTAATCCTCGCATTATAATTTTTTAAAAAAAAAATTAGTACTGACTCTAATATTTTCACTATACACACTATTAAATGTTAAATGTTCTAAATTTGGTGACAAAATATTGTAACTTTTTTTATTATAGAAAAGGGTTAATATGTTTTAAATTAAAAGAAATTAATTTACAATGAGAAATTTTAAATATTTTTTATTAGAGTATCTGTTAATTGATTTTAATCTTCAGACCCATATTATATTTTTAACTCTTAAATATAAATTTATCTATATGTATAAAACTAATAAGCTATATAACTATGAAAATATCGTAACTTGAATGACAAAAACAGGATAAGCGTCCGAGCCCCATATTTCCCAACTGATTCCTTTTGTTAGCCACTGCTCAGCCCACTGGGTTGAAAGACCAAAAACCAGCCCGCCATCAGGTTTCCGACAAATATAGAAAAAAAATCCATGAAAAAACCATTGTCTGTAATGATAAAATATATTATTATCTAGAGTATATTTAAATTCTAAAAAATAATATTTTATTATAATTTTAATTATAGTATTTGAGAAGATATCTTAACTTTTGAATGCTTAAATTTATATCTAAAAATAATAAATAACTCGTTATACCTAATATTAATATCGTTTAAAATGAGTCTGTTTTGAAATAATAGGAAATTAATTTTTTTTTAAAAATTTTTTTATCAAAAAACAAAATCCCTAATGAAAACTACTCCTCGGTCCTCAGGCGTCTTCGTCTTCAACAGAAATGGCAGAAAAGGAACGTCGAATCCTGGTGGCCGTGGACGAAGGAGAGGAGAGCATCTACTCTCTCTCCTGGTTCCTCCACAATCTCGTTTTCCCAAATTCCAGCGACACACTCATTCTCCTCCACTGCAAGCCCTCTCGTCTGGTTTATCCCGCCTTAGATGGCACCGGTTCGTATTAATCAAATCGCTCTTATGCCTTGTCTTTGCCTACTTGTTCTTTCTCTTGTGTCAGAGCTTTATCCTCTGGTATTATTGTTAGGATATTTGTTCTCTTCTGATAAATCGGCGACGGTGGAGAGGTACAGCGACCAAGTGGCGGATGGCGTCATCGAGAAAGCCAAGAAACTGTGCGTGAATCTGCAACAGGTGCGTTTTAGCTTTGATCATGTTTTGGTTAGTGATAGAGTATAGTAACGATGGAGTGATGGGGATAATAGGTGAAGGTGGAGACGAGAGTGGAGAACGGGGATCCGAGGGACGTGATCTGTGAGATGGCGGGGAAGATGGGAGCGGACGTGGCGGTGATGGGAAGCCATGGGTATGGCGTCATCAAGAGGGCTCTACTTGGGAGTGTCAGCAACCATTGACCATTGTGCTCAGAACGCAAGTGGCCTGCTCTCATTGTCAAGAAGCCTAAAACTCCACACTCCTGATTCGTTTCGGTTATACTGTTTATTTTGTTCTCCCAGCAATCTAATTTCTAATTTTTAATTTTTAGAGACTATCTTTAGATAAAGTCATGAGAATGCCCTGCTCACCTAATCATCAACTTCACTTCCAGCCCAGGGACACGCAGGAGATAATCACCCTCGGATACTTGCCTTTTTTTGTTTAACCATCCTTCTCCTTTCACCCGATATGGCCCATTAGCATCCCTTTAGTCAGCCGAATCACACATACAACTTAGACGGCAATCTACACGTTTTCATCAATTATGTTTTGAACCTTTAAAACACACACACACACACACAAAAGAAATATTACAAGCAGTCTCTTAAAGTTACAAGGAACTTGATGAGTGATGACATTTCGTCGTGGGTAGGAAATTTACAGCCATGTTTCACAGCGGGCAAGGAAGGGTTCTGTTATAACTAGTTATAAACTGATCGAATGTAACTTTCCAGTTTTTTCCCCAGCAGTTGACAGCATGCCGGCATGTATACGAGGCTGAACTTATAGTCATTAGTCAATGTTCACCAAGCTGCGATTAACATTTCTTTTTGGTTAAAAAGACAAAATGATATTCCAATAAACAATAAGGTCCATCTATAACTTCTCTTTCTTTTTAAATCTGAGTTACAAATACATGTTACTCTAAAAAATTTTAGTTATAATGGCGCGCCGTCGAGTTCTTTCCTAAATAATAAAAAGGTTCTAAAATTATTCATATGTCCAGAAACACATTCGTATAATATTCAATCAATTCAACTAACTAAATTTTAGTTATAATTTTAGACGATGTATAACTTTAATTCTTAGGTGTGCGCGCAGGGCATTCTGTGAAGCATAGTACCCGACTAGATTTGTTCCAACAGCAGAACTTAAATCTTGTTCCCAACTTACAAACGACAGCCAACTAAAGATCGTCGAAGAAATCAATTAGAACTTAAAGATAGCCGTTTTAACCCTGTTCTAATAAGCTGACATAGTTAAACAGGATTCAAGATAAAACTCGACCCTTTTTGGCTTACAAGTTGCATCGTTCTAAGGTTTTGCCCCAAAAACTTAAATTCCTACCATAAAAATTGTTATGGAAAAAAAAACGACAATAATGAAGCACTCGCCCTATCCTGCGAATATCAGTCACTAGCAAACTCCTTAAAGCTCGTCCTGCAAACACAACCACCCCAAAGAGAATTTATTAAACAAAAGCAGTAAAGCATGTTAACGGTGACATTTATCTTAGCAAAAAACCTACATGTGCATCCTCTTTCTTAGTTTCAGCATCTTCCCCAGCATCCGAATCATCCCCTGCTTCATCAGCGTCAGCATCCTCTTCATCTTCAGCCTACAAAGGTTGCCAATTTATCAGGACCAATATAACTGCTGAAGGATTCAAAATTTGAAAACCAAATCATAGGCTTACATCAGAATCGACTGGATCATCCTTTGATTCCTGGTACAAACAATCAAAAAAACGGACAGCTAAGTGAGAATAGATTTCACAATCTTCCACATTAAAATCAATTTCACAAATGTCTACTTCTCTCATGTGTAGTTCCTTATAAATTGAAAAATAGAGGTGAAACAATTACCTCTTCCTCTCTCTTCTTCTCAGCCTCTTCAAATGCTGCCTTCTCAGACTGCAAAAGAAAAATAAGGCGTCAAAAAGATTCAACCATAACTCTTCCTAGATCATGAAGGTTAAGTGAGTTGAAAAACTACTTACATCCTTCTGCTTGCCCCATGTTTCTTCAACCAATTGTTTAGCATGTTCCGTATCATCAGTAATTAAGACATTGTCAAACAGTGTACCAGATTTCACCTGACAATAGAAGCAGCTCGTGTATCAGAGATTGGCTTTGAAATAAATAACGCCAAGAAAGTAAACACAAGTTTACTTGGAAATTGAAGATAAGAAATTACCTGCCACAACTCAATGCCTACATACTTCAAGTTGGGGAAAACATAGAGCTCGGGATCATCCTTGAAATCTGATAAAATGTGAATTTTCAAATGTTACAACTTACTGAACTCAAATTCACAACTGAATTATACAAGATTGCAACGTATCTTATGCCAGCAATTAGTTTATATAACTATTATCACAACAGTAAATATTGATAGAAACAGACCTGGGTTGTCAATCATTGGAGCCTTCCACTTTCCTTTGTAGTTGGGATTCTTAATTTTCTGCAGAGTTGTAGCTAAAATATCAGCAAACATGTCCATTCCAGTGCAAACTAGATAATATCAAAATTATAACAAACCTTCGGCTTCCATGGGCCCTTGTACTCAGGGTTCGCAATGGTTGGTGGTGTCCACTCACCATCTTCCTCATCATCCCAGTCCTCGGGCTGAAACAACAGTTAGCCTTGTCAGTAACAACACCAACAGGTAAGATATAAAACAGTAGTAAACAACAGAGATAAGGACCTTCTTGGCATCAGGATCTGGAATCTCTTTTGGGGTGTCATCATACCCCTACAAAGATAGGAAGTCAGCATATACAAATACTAGCATGCGTTAGAAAATATCATAAGCTTCATGAAAATGTACTACCTCTGGCTTCTTATCCTCGGGATCAGGAATATACTCTTTGTCATCCCAATCTTCTGGCTGAAAGAATATTACAGTAAGGAATTTTCAACACTTCCAGACCAATCTACAAATTGAAAGTGAAACAGTAAACCAATCAGTGGAAACATAGTTACTTTTTTGGCAGAAGGATCCTTGATTTTCTTGGGAGGGAGAAGATCCCAATCAGAATAGAGACTGCCAGTTTGTTTCTCCACGTTATCAATAAGGATGCTATAGGTTGCATCTGGACGGAGGATAAATGTGTACACGTGAGATAGTTGGTCAGTCTCACACGGTACATCCTTCTTTATCAAGTGATTTGTGTCATTGTAGGTTAAAATAGCATGCACTTTCTTGGTGCTGTAACCACAGATATCTGGACCAAACATGATACTGCAAAGAAAAAGGGTTGGTTAGAGCTGAGACAGTGAACAAGGAAAAAACATGTTACAGGCGATTTATCAATCACCTGTATGGAGTTTCCCCACCAAATTTCTTCTGATCAACTTCCCCGCTAAGTAATTTCATGTAACCACCACCACAGTCAAGCTTCTGCTCATGCTTCACAGAAAATTGGAAGACCAGGGTCTTATCCTTATTGTTAAATTCAGGGAACTCAGCAGAAATCGCATAAAATCTATAGTCTTCACTTGTCTGGATACCTGTGGACAAATTAAAGCACAAGTCAAGTATCTCACTCTAGATTGTAAATCAATGATTGTTCTAATGGAAAATTTAAAATCATCAGACTTAATGCAACGTAATTGGTTTACATAGACAATCTAGTTTACCTTTGTCATCAGGATCACCATTCCATTTACCAGAGGTGTAGTTCCACTCCCCAGCCAAGTTCTCATCTTTCTTCCAATCAGATTTTACCCAGCGATTTTCCCATCCATCTTTAACATTCACCCGTTAGAATATACAAATGAAACAGAAGTTAGAAAACAGGATAGGTTGTTGCCCAAAAAACAAAACAAAGAAAGAAAACAGGATAGGCTAGTGAACAGGAAAAAGAAGAATACATATGAACTTTTAAAATGAGCTGTCCTTGACAATATATGAATTAGATTGTAATTGTATACATTGAAGTAAAGGAAAAACAAAACAATGATGCGCCACCTAAATGTACGCATTAACAATTTAAAAAATCTAACCACCACCAGGTTTAAGAAATAATCTCCTTACACCGATGTTATGTGAAAAACTAGCGTCACTTATCCAAACACTGATGTTTTATACTAAACAATGTTCGACTTTTCACTTCAAAGTAATATATCTGGAGAGAAGACGAAACTCAACTTGGCAACGGTCAAAAGACCGGGAAAAATTCCAATTAATAATTGACAAACAACTTCTTTGACCCCCCTCCCACTAGTCCTTGATAAAATGTGCAAGTAACTGAAAGGATTACAGATATAAAATCGAGGCCGCAGTGCCCTCAAGAGCTGTCCATTTCCCGTGCAAGTGACGTTGGGGATAATGCTTGAATATAATTTTGGAAACATTTCCCACGGACGTATGAATTTTATGTCAAAACCACATCAGGATAAATGCCGAATTCTTTAGACAAGGAACAAAGAAAGAACCTTCAGGTTGCGTACAAATGAAAAGCAGAGTAAATAAGAGGCCAAGCAGTCAATATTACAATAGATCTACACCAAACCACCAAATTTCCAGATAAACTTCAATGTCCAATCAAGCACAAACCAAAGGCTACAGACAGATCGTCGCGCAAACAAATTAAAGTATTTTTTTTTTGGCTAAAAACAAATTAAAGTATTGACCATTGACAAAATAACCAAATTCGACAATTATGAAATCCACAATAAAAATTCTAAAGTCCTTTATTTGCTGGAAACGCAGGGAAAAATCAAATTCCATTCCACGGTCTGCTGGGAGGAAACAGAACAGACATTAAAATGTTCGAGTACAAACGTTACAGATATAACATCAAAAAAGGATCATTACCATCAAAACGTTCCTCGAAAAAGACCTTCGCGGAAGAGATCGTCAATAAAGAAAGAAAGAGCAGAAACTGCAAATTAGGGTTGCGCGATCGGAGGGCCATGGCCACCGATTTATGAACTCTCTTCACAGACAGGAGCACTGAGTTCGAGTGAGCTCACGGGACTATATAGGGCTCCTTCCATTTTTTCGGCCGAGTTTGAGGTGGACTATGGATCCTGGGATTGGACCAATTGGGATGTGCCATGTAGCTCAGAATTGTCATTGGGACGATGTGGCAAACTGTTACTGGTTAACTTAGTCGTTAGAATCATCTGGGACACGTAGGCATGAAAATAGATCATTTTTAAAATTCCTTCCGACGGCCGATTTTGGTATTAACCCTTCTAGCCAATGCATTAAAAAAGGGCATTTTTATATGCAAAAATCCAATCTATAAATATATATAATATAGTAGTATTCAATATAGTAACATTTGGCTAAACTATATAACCTTTATAACTTTTAAAATTTAAATTAAATATTTTATATTTTAATTATTATTTTCTATATTACAATTTTTATATTTTTTATTATATATAATTTTATTTTAAAAAAATAAAATTTATTATTTGATATATAATTTTAATTTTTAAATATTTAAAATAAAATACATAAAAAGATATAAAATATTTATTTGAATATATATTATTTAAATATTAAGCTACTATTACATATAAATTGTCACGTTATTTTTAAATAAGATGATATATAATAAAAAATATAAAAATTATAATATAATAAAAATTATTAATTTTAATAGTAATTTTAATGATATAGGTTTATTAATTAAAATATGAAATATTAATGTTATTAATTTAAATTTTTAAAGGTTATGAAAGTTATGTTATCCGAAGTTAAGAAATTTTTATGTATTTAAGTCTTGTTTTTTCATGAGGACGAAACGTTACTCCAATTCAAGCATAATTCATTTAGCATTAGTTTTTCTTAAGAAAAACGAACAACGTGTGTGTGCATGAAACAGCTCCCATTGATCGAAAGTATTTAAAAAAATTAATAGGCCATCACCAAAAATAACTATAGTAATTCAGAATTTTCATATGGTTGAGTGGAGCAAACAATTTGTATACTCGTAATTGATCATATAGTTTCAAATTTGATGGTATTATGTTAATATTTTTCTTATCTGTTTTGTGTGTAAAAATTTATTCCCATAATTAATTCAATGTGATCGAAAGTACTTCATATACCCGGACGGGTTAAAAAGTATTGAAATTGAAATTTATACAAGAAATCTTGTGTGGGCTGGGTAGATGAGGAGGATTGAGGATTTCTTTAAAAAAGAAAGAACCATTGCCGTAGCAAAATTGTAGGATTAACTTAGTAGTTAGAGCAAGATCCACTTTTCATACGAAACTTGAATAATGGGATGATTCCAATGGAACAAACATAAAAATGAGAGTGGCGCCATACATGTCATTGCTTTTCCTTATTTGTTTGCTTTAATTAGCTATTATGGATGCTTCCAACGCAAGGAAGCCCCATGCCCACGTATTCCTCAATTAACAATCATCAACGACGACTGATGGGGTCTATTCCACGCCAGATCCAGATCCAGATCCCCTCACCTAACTGCAACCCTCCTCCCTCAACACTTGCTAAGCAACTTATTTCCAATTCTTTTGTAGTGTGCATCTCCCACCTCAAACACAGAATAATTTCATGTTTCTCCCACCTGCAATAACTTTGAAAATTAGCATCTACAATTGATAACGGAAATTGCCCAGGCAGCGTAGGCGGCCCAGCTTATGTTATAGCAGCTCAATGACTTCAATTACTCCCGCATCAATCACAAGATTGTTGCCAATCTCCTGCTTTCTAAAAATTTTGCCACCAAATTGACCAATTTCTTCAAGCACATATGCCTCATTTACTTTTTTAAAAGAATAATTTCTTTGAACGGTATAGTCTTACTTCAGTTCACAAGAACATCAAATAATGGCTTCTTTTTTTCAATTAAAAAGAGAGCTAAACCAGCCTTGCAGGATCAAACGTGACCTCCCCCAAACTTGAGGGCATCTGTGTCTCTAGGACAACGTGCCAAGCGCATCATATATCGATTTTACAATGATATGATATGAGATTTTTTTAAAAAAAAAAACGTCATTCATGAGAGGCTGAAAGGACTTACTCAAACACCGTGTATTATCTTCTTCCCAGGCTAAAAGAACACCCCAGGAAGCCTATAACTTAAAGCTGCAATGCCTGGTTGGCCCACAATGGCAGGGGTGCATGGAGAAAAATCTGCATACCAGTAACAGGATGCTCAAAAGACATGCTTTCTGCATGAAGTTGATGTGCATCATAAGTTTTATCTTGCCACTCATAGACTCCCTCATATTTCACATCCCCTTTTATAGAAATCCCAAGATATTGGCAGTGCAGGCGGATCTGATGAGTCCTTCCACTTCGAGGATACGCTCTCATCAGTATCTCATCTTCGGTGACATCTTTTCTGACAGATTTTTGTTCAACAACCACAGTAAAGCCTTCATCGTTTATAAATTCAGAAGGCTCCTTGAAACTCCCTTTTCCATTTATTGATAATACTTCAAATGAAGTTTCCATGTCTCGGATTACTGACCCCCCTGGTAGCGTCCTACCGACATCTGATGCAGCATATACCCGCCAGGCGCCGAACTTGGACCTCCCGTGACCTGATCTTACAGTGATGTTTCTCCACTGAGGAGCTGAGCCAACGCAGAGGGCAATATAAGTTTTCCTTACCTTGTGATCAGTGAATGCTTTGACTAGTTTAGCGGCCACTTTGTGGGACTTTGTTATGACCATTACACCACTTGTGTCCCGGTCAAGTCGATTGGCAAGATGAAGCTCAGGCTCTGGCTCTGGCAAGCAGATTTTAATTCCTGAAACCAAAATAACTGCCCTCAGTGCTGCACTAAACAAGAACCACGCGCCTCAAACTTTTACAATGTTAATAAGATTTGACAAAAAAGCCAACTCTTCAACGTTTCATATGTTGGCTCTAGAGAGAAAACAAACATCTGTACATTAAAAAACGCATGCTTTAGAAATTGCATTTTGAATTTACTCATAAGTTCAACTAATACAGGTCTTGTAGGTAGACGAAACAGAAGAATCTAATCCGTAATCATGCTTTGCTTTTAAAAGCAGTAGTAATTCAGTTGGGTAGTAACAACTGTCGTTTGTCAATGAAAGATCATTATCAATCAAAATTTAGCTCTCGTTCAGTCCCATTTCGGGCCTGAAAAACGTTCATATAAAAAGGAATCATTCAAGGCATTCCAATGCTTCATTTTCATAGTTGCCCATAATTTTCATTCATTCCTTAAATCTTGGCACTAATGTTTTTAAAGGACGTCGTTCATAAGACAGAAAACCAAACAAGATAAGCATATTAAGAAATTCGAGTCAACACAAACCCAACAAACGAGTCAAATAGAACATCCAGGTTACCACATTCAACAATTGCTCAGAAAGAACAGGGAGAGACCTTCAGTGAGTCCATCTGAGGAAGAGGGTAGACCGAGAGCTGAAGTAACCGAGGAAAGCACACTCTCGCAGTAAATACCCTGAGGCTTATTAACAGCAAGGAGCCATTCGTCTTCGTATACAATGTCCGCTCTTGAAAGAGCGAAGAGGCTGGATTTAGAAGAAGCAGACATGGCCCTGCTAAGCTCAATTTGCTTTGAAATAGGGGGCAGCTGAGGGGACAGTGGCACGGGGTAATTTTCAGGGGTTATGGGGTCAATGCGGGAATGAGGCGTTGGCTCTGCTTCGTCAACCATGGCTATAGTTGATTTGAGGGAAGGAACAGTTTTGGGAACCCCGGTCGAAGACGGCGACTATTTGGGGTTGAACTTGAAGAAGGGTGCCGAACGAAGAGAAAACATGAGGGGCATTTGCGTCACTTCATGCCGTTAAGGGTTAACACGGATTTTAGTTCTTAAAAAATGCTAAATGGGCCAGAGCTCATGGACTGGGCCCAACAATAAACACAATGTCGGTGGTGTGGTGGCAAGTCGCTTAAAAAGCCGTCGCTTCGACGGCCCAACCTTCGTGCTTCATCCGGTTCTGGGGTCGTCTTCATCAAGGAGAGAGAAGTAGAACATAAAGAAACCCGATTAACCCTGATAAACCCTCTGAAAGCAAAAACAGCGTGTGTTAAAATTTATTCTCATATAGGAACTAGGAAGCACCCTAGTTGCTCTATTTTCAGTTCACTTCGACTTTGGGGCGTAGTTATGTCCAATTTCATTAGAAATTCGTTAAGAAAGTCCAAAGTCGATGTTCAAAGCCCGCGAATTTTGCACCTTTTCTGTTCTGAGTTCTCAGCTTTCCTAGACAAATTTGTGGGAAACCCATCCCACTCGCATTACATTATCTCTCCTTCAAGCTGGTCCTGGGTTGGGTCAAGGTGTCGCCATTTTTCGCATCATGTTCCCCAAGAGAATATTATGATCTCTCGGAGTAGCTTTGTAGAGAATATTATTCCCTTGTGTATTTCAAATTCGTTTCGAAATGCCAATTTCTCTCATCGGAGTCACCAAGGTCCGGCCTTTGCTTCACAGATTCGTTTATGGCGTTCCCAAGCGGCTCCAGAACAGTCAACCTCAGATGGGCTAACGGTGGATGGGATTCTAGCTAACAATTGGACGATTCTAGATGAGAATGAGGGTGATTGGAAGAGTCATGCTGCAGCTGTAGCTCAATCTATTCATTTGATTAAACGGCGCCTACAGGTGAGGTGTTGAATTGTGTTAGAGAGAAAGAGGAAAGAAGAGAGGAGAGATTAAACTGAATAGCACTCTCATTAGTAAATAAGCGTAAGCCTCAGACTACAGTTAATCTCCTTTATATAGGAGTCACCCTCTAACCTCCCCCTGGCTCCCTCAACTAACTAACGGCTATTATTATTCATTCCCCTAACTAACTATAAATAAGTATAACTAACTATTATCAACTAATATCTTATATCAATCTTCAAAATCAAATTTTCATTCTAGATAACAAGATAGCTCATTTTAGTTTTCTCTGGTTGAAATTAGCTAATAACTCCATTTATTGTTGTTTAGTGGTTCTCATCTCACATGGATCATACTTGGAAAGTCATTATCTGATTGAAAGACCTATATTATACGTTAATGCCAGACGGCTACAACCTGTGTGAAGTAACTTCTTTGTTTGTTCTGCCAGTGGAAAAAATTGATGGTGAGGTTGGATTTATTATCTGCCGAGCTTAATAAGCAAGACCTTTGGGATGATCCTGTGCATGCAAGTAAAATAAGCCGTGAGCACGGTTCACTCGTAGGAAAAATGAAAGAGGTGAATGCATTGGAGCAAGAACTACTAGAAAATATTGACATGATAAAACTTGCTAGAGAGGAGAATGATGAAGATTTGGAATTGGTGGGCACTTGCTTCTACTCCTAGGCATGTATTCATCTGCTTTACCACTGCTGTAATGCCATCGGAGTCTTGCATGTATTTGTGTCATACTTTATGATTTGAATCATGTTTGCATTTTATTCTGTGTACGAAGTATTGTAGAGAATAATCTAACTAAGAAGTAGAGAATAATGTAACTAAAAAATTGAGCCAATGACAGTGATGACTCGTTAAGACGGTATGTAATTGTTCACCTGTTAACAACTATTACTTTGAAGAAGAAACTGGATAGTGAACATTATATTAGAATGTTGGAGGATTCATTTAATTGAGTTATCAGTTGAAGAGAACAGGCATCATTGTCGTGAATGTCAAATACAAATGTTTAATCTCTTCATGAAAGGTTTCAAGTGTTGCATGGGTTCTAGTGAGAAAATACCTTTCTTTTAATTCATCTAGAAGTTCCTTCCTTTTGCAGGAATCAACGAAAGCCCTTCTTAACATGAGAAGAAATTCAAAAGAAAAGGAGCTCGAGGCATTGCTTGCTGGGGAGCAGGATTTATGCTCTTGTTACATTGAGGTTGTTTAAAAAACATGATAATAAGTCGTCTTTTCTATCACCAGCATGAGTTGCTCAAAGAACATGAGCTGTGCCGACTATAATGTGTTCCTATTGAGTTGTATTATTTTTTAATAGGTTCAGGCTGGAGCTGGTGGTACTGAGAGTATGGACTGGGCTGCAATGGTGATGCAGATGTATAAGTTGTGGGCCCAGGGACGTGGATATAAAGTAACTGTGGTAGAAGAAATGCCTGGTGAGATTGCAGGAATCAAGGTTCTCCTTCTTACCATCATTCATGAATTCAAACAAATTTTACACACAGCTGTAGGATGCTTGCAATGATGCCTGTCACGGACTGCTCTTCCTTTTACTTAAAGTACTATTTATGCAGTTCAGAACTGTTACTGAATCCATTTAATTTGATTTTTCAGCGAGCAACGATTAAAGTAGATGGTGACTATGCATTTGGGTATGCCAAAGCAGAAGTGGGAGTGCACAGGCTGGTGCGCATATCACCTTTTGACAGCAATAAGCGGCGGCATACTTCATTTGCTGCTGTAGCAGTAACCCCAATTCTGGGGGATGCATCTGCTCATGTGCAAATTAATGAATCTGATCTTCGAATCGAACGGTTTCGTTCTGGGGGACCTGGTGGTCAGCATGCTAACACAACAGAAAGTGCTGTAAGAATAGTTCATATTCCTACAGGAATTACTGCCGTTTGTCAGAATGAAAGGTACGCAATAACAATATTTGCGCACCCTTATTTAATCTATGCTCGTGTTTTGCTTATAGAAGTGTCACTCTTTCATTGTTGAGTCTGATTATGATTCACAAACAGATCACAACATCAGAATAAGGCTTCAGCAATGGCTGTACTTCAGTCTCGGTTAGATCAACTGGAGATGGCACGCCAGGCACAGTTGAATGCCCAGCATACACAGTCTCTCACTGATATAACTTGGGGTAGCCAGATACGCAGTTATGTGCTTCATGTACGGTTTGAGATAGCATCCTCAATTTTGATTTACTTAGCAGAATTTGATAACCTGAGCAGTTTGCTTAACTTGTTTCTGTATATGATGCAGCCTTACCGTATGGTGAAAGATCTTAGGACTAATTATGAGGTTTCAGATCCCGATTCTGTGCTTGAGGGGGACCTTAATGGCTTCATTTTGAGCTATTTATCAGCCTTATTGGATAAAGACTAGGATGTTGCTTGAATAGATCTCCTACATTTTGGTGACACCGTCTGGCGTCTGCCTTTGTGGATTTAGCGTTGAAAGGTGTTATGGTTACGCATTTTCTTATATGGACATTTCAGTTTACCTCAATTGCTATAGCATGACATAGCTGACAAGGAGCAAGCGTTTTTCTTGGTGCTTGCCCTAACTTTTATTATTCATAAGTGAATGAAAATCCACTTTTCTAAAGGTGCATTATCCCAAGTTCAGAAGCTTGTTTATTGCTGGGCTTGCATGGCTTTTACAAGATCACGATTTCTTTTCGCCCATCATGCAACTTTTTTTAAACTGTCTCATTCAACAGAGTTTAGTAAAAATTGATATTAATTTTTTTATTTTAATAATATAAATAAATTAATATGGACCATGAACAAATTTGTCACAATTTAATATATAAATCAATTATATATATTTCTTCAAAAAAAATGAAAAATAAATTGTATTTATAATTTATGAAGGCAAATCAACATAAATGACCGATATATATTTTCTTATGGCATTATTATAACGTTTCTCTTTAAAGGTAAACATCTTCTCACAAAGGAATTACAGCCCTATTTCCTAAAATAAATACATTCGTTACAATTGAATTTATGTTGAAAAAATTGTGCATCGTACAGTTCCGGAAAAGAAGAAAACTCAGAAATATATTGAGAAGTGATCTGGTCCAAAAATCAGGCTGAATTCAGCAGCATAAAGAATTTTATCTCAAGAACCTTCAGGTGTGAGAGATTTGATATTCTGTTTTAGGAGTACCTTCACTTTCTAACCCTGCATCATGGTTAAAAGCCAAGGCAAATATCTGCATGTAATCGTCAACAAAATGAACATCAAGGCCTTCTTTCACATTAGGCGCCAGCTCATCAAAATCTCTCCGGTTAGCTGAAGGGAATACAATGGTCTTAACCTCACTCCTTCTAGCGGCGATAGTTTTCTCCTTGACCTGGAATTTTCACAGAATGAGTTTGTTTCAAAATTCAGAAAAAGACGATAAAGTAACCATCTCAAAATATACAGGACGAAAAGCCTCAAGGGAGACTTTCCGTATAACAAGAGAGCAAGATTAAGGCCATATTGTTTTCCTCAACATACCCCACCAATTGGGAGGATCTTTCCGGTAAGCGTCACCTCCCCAGTCATTGCTAGATCCTGCCTCACGGGCTTCTTCATGGCAAGGGACAGCAGTGAAGTAATCATTGTGCAACCAGCACTAGGTCCATCCTTTGGGGTGGACCCAGCGGGAACATGGAGATGAAGCTTTGCATTTGCAAAGAATGGGTTCTCTGGCTCTTTCTCTGCTAATATGCCTCTGGCAACTGTGTGAGCAATCTGAGCACTTTCTTTCATGACATCTCCCAATTGACCAGTGAGATGTAGTGCACCTTTTCCCTCCCCTTCCTCAACGAGAGTGGTCTCTATATACAGTGTGGAACCACCCATTGAAGTCCAGGCAAGACCCATGACAACTCCAATGGGTGTCTGGTCATAGATGCGTTCGGCATGGAAGACAGGTTTGCCAACATAATCTGCTAAATTGGACTTGTCAATCAAGACTTTTTGAACTGTCATTGTTGATTCACTTTCCTGATCTTTCTCACTTTCTGTCTTGTCCTGCATAAGGCCCATGAAATTCAAATGAGAATCAGTTCCTGTTGAATTATGGAGAAAATTAGCTCAATTTCGGAACGAAGCCTTCTTCAAGGATAATAATCATATTGGAGCACAAAGCAGTGCACTACAGGCATTACAATAAAAAAGTGACAACTAACAAGAAAGAGATCATTGTATGATTGGTCACTTTTCACCCATACCTGGTGGTTCTCTGTTTCCAGCAGGGCCAACTTCATAATTGACAGATAAATTAAAGAAACGAATCCAGTTATGACTCTAATTTTTACACTACCTCAAGGTCTGTAGCTTGATAGGCAGGGCATTCAGATCGATTGGCCGGTAGTTCTGTTTGCTCTTTGTCAACCTCTATAGAGGTTTCACTCATCTGTTCTCGACCACAATTCTCTACTAACCTATCCTGAAAATCTCCTTTGGGTTCTTTAGGTTCAATATCCTGAGCACTAGCTACGGCAGGTTCAATTATTGTTCCCTGCCTCACGAGTTGTAGTGCTATCTGTCATGGGATTGCAGAAGATCTAATATCAGATGTAGTCGTGACTGAAAGCCCCCAGTCTAAATGAAGAGAAGAATGATTCCAATGAACAAAGCTACAAAATCATTCATGAGGTGGGTCACTTGGTAATATCTACAAGTTTGACAATATTGACCTAAAAACAAATATTTTTAGACCTTCCGGTATATTTTCTCAATATGCTTTTGGAGATTCCTGACCCCTGCTTCCCGGCAGTAATTCTCTATCAAAGCGAGAAGAGCAGCATCAGTGACTTCCACCTGAAGCAAATTTGTTTTTGACGTTAATTCTCAGTCAATAAGAAGGAATATGACAATAAATAAAATTGTATCATCAAGCTTGCTATGACTAAACTTCAATTTAATCTATTCCTTTGCAAGGAAAGGACACAGTGGGTGGGGAAATATACTTGTTCAGGTTTTATTCCACATGCTTCACGTGTAGCCTTCTCCAAATAATCTCTTGCAATGTGCATTTTCTCATCAGTAATATACCCAGCGATTGCAACCACCTCCATTCGATCCAACAAAGGATTGGGTATCATTTCCACTACATTTGCAGTACAAACGAAGAGAACCTGCAGTGAGTTTTAAATGCATGAGTCATTATGGTCAAAACATTTGCAATATGCCCAAATTCCCATCATCAATAACTCCCGAATCCCTTTCAAATGTCAATAAAGACACAAATAAAACCATGCATAAATGTTGAGTCTTCTATAACCTCAGTACTCAAGCTCCAAATTATCAAATACTAACCTTTGATAGATCAATTGGAACATCAAGATAGTGATCTAAAAAATTAGCATTCTGCTCTGGATCCAGAAGCTCTAACAGTGCACTTGCTGGATCACCAGCATGTCCCCGGCCCAACTGCCAATCGAGTAAGACAATTATAAATACCAAAACAATCTTGCTTTTAGACGCAGATAATTAATGAAACTGAAATTTAGGCCTGAGATTTTTAAGGGTCAGAATAGAACTGGCATACTAAACAAAACTAGTCGAATGAAATCAATCAGCTGTGAACAAAATGAGCCTGGTAGCAACATGTTACTTTGTCAATCTCATCAATCAAAACTAGAGGGTTGGCTGTTCCGACATTCTTAAGGCACTGCACCATCTTCCCTGGCATTGCACCAATATAGGTTCGACGATGTCCCTGTAAGATAAAATAATTAGTGAAAAAGGTCACGTGCCACTACCACAGACATAGTAGAGTACAAAGAGACATTAGCTACCTTAATCTCAGCCACATCTGCTAGTCCTCCTACAGAGAATCGGAAGAACTTACGATTCAAGGCACGTGCAATTGAACGACCAATACTTGTTTTACCCACTCCTGGTGGCCCAGAAAGGCAGATGATTTTCCCTACATATATAGGAGAAATATCAGGAGTATGTTCTCTACGGCTCAGGTTCAAGCCTACCTAGCACGACCAGATTCTTTTCAAAAAAGGGGGAAAACTTGTTTCATATTTTACTACAGTATAGATATAGATATAGAAACCTCAACATTAACCCCTTCATCTCCAAGATACAAAAAACCTGGCTCAATCATATGAAAACAATGATTTACCTTGTGAAGTCCCTCTTAGTTTTCCAACAGCAATGAATTCCAATATCCTTTCCTTCACATCAGATAACCCGTAATGGTCTTCGTCAAGAATCTTTTGTGCCCCAATTACATCGAAGTTTTCATCACTTGATTTGCAAATTAACAAATTGAAAAGCAGGTTAATCGGAATTTTTAGTGAACATGAAATAAAACATACTTATTAATAGTAAAAATAATATACACAGCAGTAGGATACCGAAACTACATTATAAATCAGATAAAAACCAGAAAAATAAATAAATAAAGTTGAAAAAAGATCCCATGTTGCCCCGGATAATACAAAACTTTTTCCTCATGCAACCAATAAACGCATCAGAAAGAGTTTATTCAACTCTTCAACAGGCTGCCAAACACCTGTCCCACATTAATGACAATGGTGGTAGCACAAAAATAATTTAATGGTGGTAGCACAAAAATAATTTAACTCTTTGAAAGATTAGGTATACTAGATTAGAATTAACCAAATACAAACCAAGTTCAAGGAGTACAAACCTGTATTCTCCCCAAGGCAGTGCAGTCAACCAGTCCAAGTAGTTACGGGTTACACTGAATTCACTTGAACTAGCCTCCAACAGCTGTAGTTTTGTGAGCTCTTCATCTATAACTTGTAAGACATGAGGTGGGCATTTCTCTCGTTTTGGTTCAATCCTTTCCCTGAATTTTCCTGCAATAAAATTTAATAGAAAGTAATGCCAACTTCAGAAAACTAATTGACTAGAAAGTGCACTCCATCAGCATAAGACTGTTGTGAGTTGGCAACTCTCTAGATAAGGTTATAAGACCACCCTGAATGCAAACAGCAGTGCACAATATTAAGTTAAACATTCTCATGCTCACCATACAATGAAACATTTTAAAAAAGAGTTTAGTGCTCATATTCAAAAAGTACATCACTTTAGGCCTGACTTTGGACTAAGTTGATACCAATGGAATTTTTCAAGGACTAAATTGATGGCAACAAACTTCTTGGAAAGAATTAACCATGGACAAACGAGTCAACATTTTTAGTAATTAGAAAGATAGGCTTCAATTGCTCAGTTATATATCACAAATACAATAACTTGATCCTTTAAGCAGGATAAAATAAAAATAAAAAAACAGACAGTAAATATCAGAACCAACCAGTAAGAGCAGTTTTGTCATCTGTCTCCAGTCCCAGTTCCTACAATAGAAATAATAATAAATCAAAGCAAATTAATTTACAAGCACATAAGCGGTGGAGCTTTTCAGCAACAATACCCACAAATTGCACTATTATTGTATGGACCAATAAAATCAAGAAGCTACGGTCAATCAATATAAACATTTTATAACCCAGGATATAATAGATCCTGATGAAACTACCTCACATGTTTGCTCCTAACATCTTTAATATAGTTTATGAATCCAAATGACAATTCCTCAATTAAGCATGGCAAGAAAATGAAAAACAATTTTCTAGGATTAGGGGCAGAACATCACAAGGCTCAGTTCTGTGAGCAATATTCACAAGTTCTGAACTTCAATACAGAAAAAAGGGAATTTATTTATCCATTCAAACGAACACCATGGGGCAGAGGGAAAGAGATGACTTCGTACCTTTTTTATAGCCTTAAGTTGCTCATTCAACAAGTAACGACGCTGCTCACCACTTATCTTTTCTTCAATTGCTTTTGCAATTGACTCCTGATAAGAATATAGACAAGGTTCAGCATATGAAAAATTAAACACCATTAAACAAGAAAAAAAAAAGAAGCTTTATCACCTGAATCTTGCTGATCTCCATCTCTTTCTTTACTAACTCCAAAGTAAGTTTCAACCGTTTATAAACCTATCCATGAAAACAGCATGAGTAACTCTACATGTAAGATTTTCAGAATATGTACCTGATTTGCATCTCTTTAATGTCAATACCAAGTCGATATCAAATATAATAGCAAATGTAGCTCAAGAAATTTAAAATGATCAAATCTTTGCAAACAAGAAATATGTAGTCTACATTGCATCAAGCTAAAGCTTCTCAATCTCATTTACCAAAATTTACTCACATCTAGCTCTTCAAGCACTTGTTGGCATTGCAATTTATTCGCCCCAGATATTGCAGCTCCAAAGTCTGCAAGCCTTGGTAAAGTAAAATCACCTATATGCTGCAGAATTTTAAGGAAAGAGTCAACAGAACACAATAGATTAAAATAAAAGTATCAAACCATGCAGCCTATACTCAACTGATCAAATATTTCAACTTATAGGCAAGATTCAAACCTTAGTGTAAGTCTGAACATGATCTCTCCAAAGAGAGCTTGTTTTAAGAACATCCCTTAGGGTTGATATAACCTCAAATGATGTCGCCTTTATAATATCATCATCTTTGTCATAAGGTTTATCCTGCAGTACCAAGAACGCAATTAAAAAAACGAGTTATATAAAAATGCTGTTCATGCTGAACTTTGAACAATTGAAGCAGAAGAAATTTTCGGTCAATAAAAAAATGAGAACATAGGAAACAACAAATAGATGGCAGACCTTCAGATGATCAACTTTTACGGTAAGTGGATCCTCACTAACCTGTAGAAAAGACATAAATTATTCAATCTTACGTGATTAACATAGTAATTGGCCAGAAAATTAATGATTAACATAGTAATTTAGCCGCACATGCAAACAACAAACACACAGAAGCAATAATCAGAATATTGAAATCCGTGTGAATGAAACTAAAGCACATAATGAAGAGGATGTAAAACTCACCATCTCAGTAATTCGGAGACGCCTGTGACCAATAAGGATTACCTGGTCCCCTGCAATGCTTGAAATCTGGTAGAGAGTAGTGGAAGATAATGAGGTGCCATCTAAAGCAATAAATCATAAAGCACTAACTCAAAGTTGCAAATAGACATACCTGAGCAAGGGTACCGACTTCATGAAGACGATTAAACAACTCTTTTCCTTTTAAATCATATACACTCTTCTCCGTTTCAGAGCCGGATGGCACACCTGAATCAGCCTCTGGCTCATCCTTAAGAAGGAAAGCACCTGCATAAGGAGCTTGCCGTTTTCGACTTTCATGTAAAGCTGCCAATAATTTGGGATCCTGGATGTATAGTTAAATAATCATTAGACAACTACAGTATCGAGCTATATTTGAAGCAATTAGTTAAAACCAGTCAGACATTGATAAGATGTTACAGTTCTGCTATAATTCAGCCAGCTTTATGTGTAAGGAGCAAAAAAAGATGCATAAATCTCATTCTTGACATCCCACCACACCTTAACATAGATTGGCATGTAAAATCCTGGAAAAAGTGGTCTATGTGGCAACGGTAACGCCAAAACCTGTCTCAAAGGAGAGGAAGAAGAAGAATCAGAAAAGTATGATATCTGCAAGCAAGAAAGCAGTGCGAAAAAGGATAACAATTTATAAACTCCAAATACTTTTTAATAGGCCAACTCTACATGCATCATCTTGAAAGCCATACTAAAAACCAAAAAAACAGTATAACACTAATCTAATCCTCCATTCACTTCCAGAACATGAAAACAGCATAAAGCACCCCATATACGCCAATAAATGCCTCGGCAGAGGCTGGAAATGAAGCAGCAACACAAGACCAGAAAAACTTCCAAGAACGAAAACACAAAATTTGAATACTTGCCAAAGTTTCCAGATCAAGGATATTCACCCTCCCTAGATTAGCTTTACATTATAGCAACAGGGAAAGAAACTAGATAACTATTAACATCTTTGCTCTAGTAAAATTTTACATGGTGCTCCGCATTCCTGACAAATAGCCAATCAGGTTCAATATGTATAATTATTAAAGAACATTAGCAGAGATGGAAGGATGGAACAAAAGAAAACGGAACCAAGTTCTAGTTCGAAGTTCAAATTGGTGTTTCAATAACGAAGGAGACGCCCTAAATCCTAAGTTACTTCAATTGCTTCAGGACTCAGGTTACAAACTTTGATTTCTAAATAACAATTACATTGCATCATTTGGATTGTTTGACAATTTCTTAAACACTCAACTGCCAAGCATATGATTGGCTAAAACATACTGCCAAGCAGATAAAAGACTCCAAAACTAACCGTGAGATAATCTTCCGGTCTGGGACTAGTGGGCACGATAGCTGAAGCAGCCTTGGAGTCGACCTCGTCGGCACTGGACTCGGCTGCCTTGACTTGGGCCTCGACTACCTGATCGGACCCATCATTAGAATCCGAACAGAAAAATACGGTGCCTCCAAAATTAGGATTCCTAAAGCTTAGCCGCCTCAGAGAACTCAATACATTAAGCAACGGCGGGGTAGACTCGATTGCGGGCCGGAAAGCCGGTATCGCACTCGGCGTAAGGTGATGGGTACGGCTTCGGACGCATGAGGCGGAAATGAGCTTCAACATTATGCGGCAATAGACGAAGAAATGTTGTGAGACGGTATTTCCGAAATTGGGGCTTGGCTCGAGCCCTAAAATGGATGCTTAAGTTGGCCGAAAACCGCCATTGACGTTCGCTGGAATGAGAAAATGCGTTGCATACCATGCGAATACACGCTCTTTGTTGGAGGCATAAAAGCCCACCATAAACCCTCGGGTATTCTGTTTGACGAAATTAACCCTGTTGCTCCACCCAAAGTCCCGCTCTGTCCTCGGCATGGACTTTGCCCTAATCTTAATTAGGAAGGTCTGAAACCCAAAAATTCTAATTAGGAAGGTCTGAAACCCAAAACTTCGATGGCAAAAAAAGAAACCCTAAATCTTTATTCTTAATTGATTTCGTTGGAAAAAAATTTTGAACCAATTTATGAGTTGTTTGGCCTATATAAAAAATTAAGGAGAATCCAATCACTTAAGTATGTCCAGTTCTCCAATTATATTATCGCCTGTCCCATTTTGCCCCATTAACATTTAACTCCACAATCCCATTAACCACCGTTAGTGCTTGGCTCTGGAAAACGTTCTCAAAAAGGGCAGGAAAAAAAACTCTGGGTTGTCACTCGTCATTGAGCAAGTAGACGTGATGGCGGCCAAGGGCACATGGTTATCGGCGTGATCGGAGCACCCTTCAAGACGGCTTACACACCGGGCTGCCAGCTCCTGGACCATAACAAACGACGGACCCATAAATCGGGTTAACTATCCGCCCGCATTAGAAATAAACTAATCGGTAAGAAGGTGTTCAGGATCGGTGTTAATGAAGTTTATGAGCCCAGCTCGCCTGTAGAACTTGGCGAGAGACACAATAGCATTTGCTTGAGACTTTGGGCTTTTAATCCACTGCAAACACGGCCTTATACTGCAATGCTCACTGCAATCTTTTCTCAAAACTCAGCATTCATTACAGCTCATCCGCATTTTCGAATAAATTCAGAATCACAGAACGAGAAAGACAAAGAGGAAGAAGATTTATGACCATACTGTAGAAGAAGAAGGAGAGGTGCTAGAGAATTTAAGGATTGCGGGATTGTGAACTGTGAACATGGAGGCTGTGGGTAGGGTTATATATATTTTCAGGTGCTGAGAACGCAGCTTGTTTTTATAATTTTTTGTATTAAAATAAAAAAAAAATTGGGTTTCCAGTTTCCATATTCAAGGAGATCAGGGCAGCAAGAAAACGGGAAAGAAACCCCACTCCAGTTTCCACAATGGGTTTCCCGATCACGCCAATATGGTTTCCATATTCGCTGCCGTCACGTCTCCTTACCTAATCGGCGATCGCAGCTCAACGTCAGTGATGACCAAGAGTAATTCCTTTTTTTTTTTTTGGAAAACGTTTTCCGAAGCCAAGCACTAACGGTGGTTAACGCGATTGAGGGGTTAAATGTTCATGAAGTAAAATAGGACAGGTAGCAGAATATAATTGGAAAATTAGACATAGTATTTGATTTTTATTAAAATTATAGTTTTAAAAGTTTTTTTGATATTAAATTTTAATTTAAAAAAATTAAAATAAACAGTCATATTTATTCAAATAAATTTTTAAATTAAATCATAATTTAAAACTAAAATTTCAGATAAACTGATCAGAGTAGCTTATAGAACAGTAAAAGAGTTTATTAACTAATCAATTATTATATTATCCTTACTTTTTCTTACACCCTCTCTCCTACTTTTTATTATATTATCTCTCCTCTTTCCTACTTTTTTTATACTTTCTCTCTTTTCTTTCTTATAATATCTCTCCTCTTATATATTAGTTTTCCTCATTCAATACTCATATCATTTTTCATAATTTATCAATAATAAAAATATTTTTAGAAATAACTATACAAACACTCATTTATTTAAAATCACTTTTTTTTCATAAACTCTTCTTCAAAAATCTTTTTCTATAAGCTACTCAAAAATATTTTTTTTATAAATCTATTTTTAAAATCCTATCCAATTTGATTTAAGTAATTGGACCTAAGTATTCTTCAAAAATTACAATTATTATTTATCTAGTTTTTAATTTCCTCTATTCTTACTATTCTTTTATGAAATGAAATCGCTACAGCGAAAAGTCAATCTTTTTCATGATACAAAGAGGTAAAAAGCAGATAAGCTGTGGTCAGTGGAAAATAATCCCCGAAGGTTAACAACGACATCCCATTTTAAGATCAGAGAGATCTACAATGTAGGAGGTTCTTGTCTCTTCCACTTGGGCTATGTTAAGATTGGAATGACTTGCACGAGAAGAAATAGCCACAGGACGGAAAAAGAAAAACAGCTCTTTGGAAAAAACAAAAGGATAACAAAGGAATGAACGCTGGGACTAACGAACATCAGATGAAAATCAATTTTAGTCTTTGAAGCATTCTTAGGGTTAAGCTTAATTAGAGGTTTACGCCATTTAAAAGAGCAGAGCCATGGAACTCCGACAAAAGAGGGTTCGGATCCTCCTCTTTGTTGTTGGCATCATTCTGCTTAGCAACATAGGTGCTTTTACATATATGCATACCAATTTCGTTAGTTTCTGAAGTACTATTCTATCTATTAATGGCATCTCACGATTGAATTTCCCTTTTCGGTTATCTGCCATCAATGGTGTATAATTTGCATTACATAAGCATCGTGGAAAATCGCAAATGGCAGCCGGCACGTGATGGATTGCTTAGTTCTGAAATCACTATGAAAATGTTTGTTGATGAATCTTCTATCCATTTATCTAAAAGAGGATTGATTGGCGATGAATCTGGCTTTCTGATAAAAAACCAGAGCAGTTATTCTTAGTATTAGTAATGCCTAGAATGATTTATATGACTTGTAACAATGGATGGGTGTAAGGTATACAACCTATATGCTTCTTGATGTGATTATATATTGCGCGTGAAAACATGGTTACGATATGAGATGATAAATTGACAATTTATATGCTTTCTTGTATTCGGTTGTTTCAGCTGATAAGAGCAGAGAGCTAGTTGGGGAAAAAAGTTCATCCCAATGTGGGAAGTTTACACTTTTCGATTGTTTTGATATGGGCGTTGGAACTTTAGGATGCTCTGTGAAGGAAGCTGCAAAACTGTTCTCCTACAACATTCAGACTGCTCGTGTGGTGAAAGCGAAGGATGAAGCCATCGAAACTGCCCTTTTTGAAGCAGCTGCAAAGGGGATGGCACGGAAAGAGTCAGCAAAACTTGCAGAGAAACAAGGTAAGAAGGCGGCAAAGATGGCGTCCCGGGAAGCGAGGCGTGTTATAGGTCCGATATTGTCTTCAGCATGGGACTTTTTTGAAGCTATGTATTATGGGGCTACCATGGCAGAAGGGTTCCTGAGAAGCATAGGAACATTGGTTGGTACTTATAGTGGAGGCTTCATTGCGGAGCAGAGACTTGGGAGACTTGGTTATCTGGTGGGAAGTCAAATAGGAAGCTGGGTTGGAGGTAGAATTGGATTAATGGTATATGATGTGGTTAATGCACTTCATTTCTTGTCCTTGATATTATTCTAGCTCCAATTCCCATTCTTCTTAACGCTGCATCATATTGTTTTCCCATGTATATGGCTTTGTAACAAATTCATACGTTTCAATTAATGTTATATTCCTTCTTAATGTTGCAGCTGTTTCCTTGGAAATTCTATTTTTGCATATATATATCTCAGCCTCTCAGGGCTATAAAATAACCAATGCAACAGTATTTTCAACAGATAAAAGCGATTGTCGCAAGTAGTAAAATGATGGGGACGAATCTGTTAGGGGGCTGATGAGACCTGTGTAGCATGGGGGAGAGACAGAAAAGGCAGAACATGTATATGAACATCAATGAATAACTTGACAGCAACAATAAACTCAGGAAGATCTCACCTGTATTGGTGCTTCCACCATTGGTGGCTGTATATTAAATGAGGAAGAAGAAGAAGGGCATGGATCTCACAGGAACAAGTCAAGCATGGTTATGGGAATGGTCAGCAAATGAAAGTCAGATGACTTTAGTGAGGGCCAACCAACATGGAGGGCGTTATTGATGATAGAAGGCTCTAACTTTAGGAGAGTAATATAATATAATATTGGTGAAGCCTTTAATAATGGAAGAATGTGGAGCATTAAGAGAATGGTGCAACCGAAAGGCTATGCCAAGTGCAGGATGAGTCCATATTCGCGACACACTGCATTATTTCCCCCAAGTGACCTCTACCGTCTCCAACACTGTGACTATTAATTACCCATTGTTTTCAGCGTCGAGTAGACGCATTTTTGGGTGGCTGAAAGTGGCCAAATTGACTTGTAAACTAATGCAGGCAATGGCTTTTGCTTTCTTATCTGCTCATCATTTCTAATAGTGATGCGCAATGCTGATAATCCCTCTTTTTCAACCATAATTCTGTGTCTACGTCACCTCAAATACGGAGTGCTTCTTTACACCTTTCCATTCAAATGGAAACCCATCTTCATTAGGTCATTCTTTACCAATTAGCTGAGTGATTATTGGTACTTTCCTTTTTCAAATCCTGATACAAATTATTATTTCACTACCTATTGCTTCTCTTGATGACTATGTTAAAAACATGAACTCATGCTTTCCAAATACATAATATAAAAGTGATAGATATTAACGAGTTATATATGATTGAACTCGCCACATCTTACTTATCAGATAGTTTATATGCCATTAGGTCATTAAGCTATAAAGCCGTTAGCAAATGGTTGAAATTAATTCTAGAAAAAGAAAAATTATCAATCCCCTCACTACTGATCTTCATACACGGCCTCGTTTTATTTAATTTTTACTGAACTAAATATATCATTCATAAAAACAGTATGATTTATTGCTAGGTGAGGGATAATAATAGGAAGAGAGATGGAAATGAGGAAAATCTACAACCGTACCCAGCGTCAAATGGATCGCTGTCAGAAAAATAAAAAAGGGGATGATATGGTGTCATATGCACCATTGAAGTTGAAGGAATCAAAGTAAAGTGAGGATAACAAATATACTATTTTTTAAAGATGAGAAAGAGGGGGCAACTTGTTCGATGTCAACACGATGGGGATCCATATATTCTTTCACCATTGCCCATACACTGTATTTCCCACCTTTTCTAAAGACAAATTCTTCCGCAGTGGCCTCTCTTGTAGATTTTTGAAGTATAATTTATGTTTTTTGTTTATTTTTTCAACAATACGTTTCTGAAATTTTTTGGAAACTGTATTTTATCAAGGGGACTCGTGACTAGTTGTCCATCAGCCGTATTTTCACGTTTCATTCAATTTCCCCACGTCCTAAGTATTGTTTTTTTTTTTCGTGTGTGTGAAAAATGTAGCTAAAATGATAATTTTCCTTATATCTACAAATACGGTAGAGAGTTAGACACTATCCTCAAGACTCTGTTTAGTTCACCTTAACATAGGATAGATTAGGTTAATTTAAAATTAGTAGAAAAAGATAGAGAAGATTAATAAATGATGTTTTTTGTTTAGTTTAAAATGGAAGAAGAGGGGAGAGAAATTAATTAAAAGTTGACAAATATAATTTTATTTCTTTATTTAAATTTATTTACTCTTTATTTATAATATTTATATCAAAATTATTATTTTTTAATTTATAAATCTTAAATTTTTTTATCTCATTTATATATATAATAAAATTAAAAAATATGATAAAATTTTAATATTATTTTTTATTAATTTTATAATTATTATATATTTAAATATAATATATAAATAATTTATTATGTTTATTAAGTTTTATTATAATTATTATGCAATTAAAGAAATAATTATATGTGAAAAAAATAATAAAAAAAGGTTTGAGGGTATAATTAGAATATTAAAAAATATTTGAGAATAGTTTGGTCAAAAAAAGGGTAAAAATTCCTCTCCCCTCTAAAAACCCTCACTTTTGGAGGGGAGGGGAGCACAAGAAGACAAAAAATTTCCCTTTCCCTCCATTTTTTCTAACCAAATACACTTTTCCCTCTCCTCTCCTCCTTCTCATTTTTTTCAACCAAATATATTTCCCCTCCCCTCCCCTCCCCTCCAAAACCTCCAATCAAAGCCTAAAAGAAAGTGATTTGATTATTGAGAGCATCATAGGGCTTAAGGAGATATCTCCACATCATATAAATGAAACGGGGTACTATAAAAGTTCAGATTAATGGGACATATGTACCTGATCCCTACCTAAGTAAATTTTGTGAATTATGAGTTAAGGATTTTGTCTTTGGGTCGTGATAAATCTAACCCTTTCCTAAAATGTTGTTATAAATAAAAAAACAATTTCCATGAGCGAACACGAGAACAGAATTGTTTTTGGAGAAAGAAACAAAAAACACAAAGCAGAAGGTGGTAAGAAAATAGCGATCCAGCTGTTAACTAAGCGGCTGTAGATCAACGGAATCCGAGGATTCAAAACGTATTCTTCAGAGCAACGCACTTTGTCCGCTATCTCTATAGGGGACTGCTCCATCGAGGCCACACGCACCGAATCGTGTTCAGTAACTGCAATCAACAAGAAAATATAACAATCACTACCTCTTATATTATATATATATCGACAATAACTGAGAGAAAAATCTTGCGAACGAAGAGGATAATATGAAGGGGGCACTGGGTTTTCGTTTTCATATAAAATTGGCAACGTCTATCTATCTATATAGTCTAAACTGTACTGATGCGGATAGTAGCTTATACGGCACTCAACATACATGTTCCATTTACTTGATCATGGATATACGAATTGGAGACTGACATATATTCTTGCGATTAGATAACTTGTTCCATAAAACAAAAACAAATGCATTATTTATTTATTTATTTATTTATCGTAGCTAGCCGGAATCACATATAACACAATATGTACTGTTCTGGTGTGATCCCTTTGTGTCAGAACTCAGAACGCTCATGTTTTGTTGCTGAAGTAAATCATGGAAATCACTAAAGTAAAATCACAAGGCTCCTTTCACAAGCTTGCTAAAACAGCAAGTCCTGTGATAATTATATTGTCGATTTTATAGCAAAATCTAATTAATGTTGGGGCATCCTGTAAATTCCATTGCATATTTGACATTGACTCCGAGATTCTCCTTCGCACTTAATGATCACCTGAACTATTACCACCACTCTTTTGACCCTGAAAGTGAAAGACCTTCATGATACGGACGTCCATTCTCCACCCTCCCTTCATTCCCTTTTTTCAACCCTTACCAGTACTTGATTCCTTTCACCCAAATACATTTATATCACATCACATATGTCAACCTCCTGATGTTTCTGGTACAATTCATTGTCTTTACATGACATGGAATTCCCCCTCTCTCTCTCTCTCTCTCTCACACACACTCACACACAAACGCATTCCCTGAGCATGGGATCATTGGCTTTAATCCCCACCACAGGATTAGGAATTTGTTCGATCTGGGACTACTCGCTAAACCCTAATTAATCTCTCCCTCTCTATATATATTTATAATACAAAGAAATGTTGGTATCAATTTTAGTTAGTTTGTTTGTTTAAAGTAGTTGTTATCAATGACACCGCCAGAATAATTTTCAAGGAAAGGCGATCATTTTAGATTCTAAATCAATGTAAAGCGGAACAAAAACCTTCGCCCCATAGCAATAAGCCAATGATCGTAAAGCGCCATGGCCCCACATGGGACCCACTAGTGCTCATAAATACAGATCCCTCCCTCCCAAGGGTTCAGCGCCTCTCCAACATCCAAAACGGCATTTTTTCTCTAGGTACAGACACAGACGCCTCTGTCAAACAAAAACAAAGCACCCTGCCCCTGCTCATAGTGTCGACATGGTGAGCCAGGAAGATTTGTTGATCGCTAAGATCTGTGAGCTCCACGATAAGATCTCCAGCCTCGAAAGTCTCAAACCCTGCCAAAATGTCGACACACTTTTTACCCAACTCGTTCTCACATGCATACCACCCAACCCTGTCGATGTCACTAAGCTCCCCACAAGCCTTCAGGATATTCGATCCAAACTCATTCGTCTCTGTGGCGAAGCCGAAGGCCTCCTTGAGAGCCATTACTCCACCATCCTCGGCTCCTTCGACAACCCCCTCGACCACCTCCACGTCTTCCCTTATTACTCCAACTACCTTAAACTCGGTCTCCTCGAGTTCACCATCCTCACTCAGCACTGCACTCGTGTCCCTTCCAACATAGCCTTCGTTGGCTCTGGTCCTCTTCCTTTCACTTCGATTGTCTTGGCCACCAATCACCTTCCCACCACTACCTTCCATAACTATGACATCGACCCTCAGGCCAATTCCCTGGCGGTTCGCTTGTTTTCTTCTGATAATGATTTGTCCAAACGCATGTTTTTTCACACCAGCGACATCTTGGACGTGACCCAGGAGTTGGAAGAGTACGAGGTTGTTTATTTGGCGGCACTTGTGGGGATGGACAGTGACGAGAAGAATCGGGTGATCGATCATTTGGCTAAGTATATGGCTCCAGGAGCGGTTCTGATGCTGAGGAGTGCCCATGGAGCTCGTGCTTTTCTGTACCCTGTGGTGGAGCCTGACGATCTTCGAGGCTTTGAGGTTCTCTCTGTGTTTCATCCGACCGACGAGGTTATCAATTCTGTCGTCATAGCAAGAAAGTATCCCCTGCCTCTACAACACTCGCATGATCAGCAAGCTGGTCTTCCAAATATGATATTTCCCAACAAGTGTTCTGAGATACAAGCTTTTAATCCCCTCGCAACCATAGGAATATGATTGAGGAGTTGAACGTTGAGGAACAGCTATCATAAACTCTATCTACATCTCTCTCTCTCTCTACCTTCATTTCTCTAGCTATATATATACACTATTGGAGTCTCTCTACTTGGAATTAGGTCATGTGGTAGCTACTAATTTAATTTTTCCTGCATATATATACCCGTTTATGATATATGTATCATTTAGTGCTTATCATTTTCGTGAAATAAAAAAGGGTCTTATCTGTGTTTTCATGATGATCCGCACTCTTCAAGTGTACTTTAATTTTTTTTTTAAAAAAAATCCTTATTATCAGAACAATAAATGTTGCCATTGGTGAGAGTTGCAAGTTGATCACATCCCTTTTTGAGATATCACCTGGTGAGAGCTGCAAGTTGATCACATCCCTTTTTGTGACACCGTAACCTGTAATGGCTCATTAAATCAGTGTCATCTCTGGAATAAAATGCAAGTAGATAGGTGACATACCTTATCGAGGAGTCATTGTAATTTGAGAAAAGGAGTACAAAAACTTATTCGGAGACTTCTAAATTTTTAGGGTTATACGATGCAACTTATGAATACATTAAATGTGTAATTGTGCGATCAAATCAACATGAAAAGTAAACAAGTTTTAAAGTCAATTTGTATGATGAATATTCTTTGATTAAATCATACGCATATCATATATTCAAACAAGAAAGAAAGAGAGATTGGATTTTTGCTGGGTTTTATTATCATATATGTTGGCGCGCCTTTTAATAGGGGTTCAGTTAAGGACAACGATACATATATAGTAGATTCTGTTATCCTTGCTTCCGGTATTAATCTGGTTCCTGCAGTTATTATTTTCCCTTTCTTTTGGTGTATAAGCAGAATATATAATCCCTATATATGGAACCTGTGCTCAGTTCAAAGAGGGATTCTTGTAATCCTCTGCCCTAACCGCTTATGAATGTCTCATCAGCCAAATAATGGTGTTTCTGTGGTGCATGCGGTTGCAAAATGACATTTTCCCCCTCCTTGATGATGCTTCCCTGTAGCTTTGAGGCAGCAAAATAATTGAAAACTTAGCTAGGAGAACCTGTTAAGATTGTTTCAATACAAATACCTTTTTTATTACATTGAAAGTTGCGATTTTTTTTTAATGGCGAGGGACTAGAAGATTGGAATTAGAAATTATAAGATGGGCATTGAATTGAATTTCAGGCAACAGGACTCCATTATTATAATATATCAGCAGAAACAGCAGGTTGCATTGTTGCAAGCTTCCTTGCTCCAATGTCTTCACCTGTCATTTAGGAAAAGGAATAGACAGAGTCTAATAAGGAAACAACAAACCATTGACATGATAGTTCAGAACAGAATCAGTTCTGGATCCTTCTTTCAAAGGGTATCGATGGAAGGGAAATTTACTAAGCCATTGAAGGAAGCTCCATTAGAGACAAATCATTCGGGACATTGTTTGCTACTAAAGATGACACTCTTTGTTTAAATCAATTAGAGACCATCGATATTTAAAATTCCATAAGCAGGTTCTACACGAAATCTTACATCGTTACGTGTATGTCAGAGCCTGAGCTCGTGGGAATTATAAATCCAGTAAGCCCACGTAACCTTTGAACATCATCGTTAGGGTACCAAGTAAGAACAAGTGACCCAGCCAGACTTAGCTTGTCATCTAGCTCACAAAGCTCGAAAGCTAATAATCGACACTTCGACGGGATCCAACAGAAATAATAATATTGCTGGGGCATTAATTCAGGATGACTGATGCATCTCCCAATTTTAACTGCCAGGAAATAGTTAAGATTATATTTTTAAGCTCAAAAAATATTTATAGAAATACTTATATATCGTTAGTCAATAATATTCTCACATTAGTAATGAGATTTAAACTCATCATCTTATACTCTTTACTAAATAGACTAATGTTTATTAGCTATTTTATAGATGTTTTATGTTGAAACATATGGTCCCTCAGTTTGCAGAAAAATTTAAAAATTATATGGATTCAAAACTCCATTATCCCTATTGCTGTGTTTTCAATGGCATGCTCCCTACAAGAAATCCAACATTTTCTTGTTACTGGGGCGCCTATGAGAGGGGGAAAAGTCTGGATATGTTTGGTAGAATGGAAAAATTGTTTGAAAGTAAAAATAAAATTAGGTTAAGAATAAATTTTAAAAATTTATTTAGAAAAATAAAAATGAGTATGTGATTAATATATATATTTTTTACAACTTATAATAAAATAGTATAAAATATTTTACTTCTACTTCTATCATCTTATTTTTCAATTTTTTTAATAGAATTATAATAATCTAAAATATTAAAAATAAAAATAGAAATAACTTTAATTATATTAAACATGAGAAGTAGAAGATTCAAATTTTCACTTCTATTTACATTGTACCAAACATGCCTAGGGTGCTTGTCGTAAATTGTATCTCCTACTTGAAAGCCTCAATGGAAATGGCCACCTCCGCTGAACAGAAATTAAACGCTCATTTTTTAATGTATTGATTTTAATGAAGTATGAGGGAAAATAATAACAATAATAACTATACGAAATTCAATAGCTACAGAATAGAGAATAAGAGTCGTGCTGTTATAAAAGAAACTGATTGAGGAAGGCCCAACCATAATCATTTCCCTATTAGCCTGGCCCAGAGTATGGAAAGGACCATTTATCCCTGTTGTTTTTTTTTTTTACCTAAAAGCTCTATAAGCTTAGACCCTATAATAACGTAAACTCTCTCTCTCTCTATATATATTCTCTTGTCTGAAATTGTGAATAATGTGATACTAGAAATTTAGTTTCTCCAATGGGCTTGGAGTTTGGTATTAAAATATGAAGAATCCCCAATTAAAAATATGTTGAATTGATAAAATTTTAATAGCTAATAATATAGTTAAAAATAAAAAGCGCACGTTGAAGCGTGACTGAAAAAGGAATCTATGCCATGTAAATTAAGAAGTCCCAATAAGAAACAACTTAAAATTATTGTTATTTCTGATATAAAATTTGTAATTATATACTTCCCAATTGTTATTAGATTTTAGAGTAATTAATTATCTTCTTATAATTTTATAGGCATTTTCCCTTATTATAGCTTTGGTTGTAGGATTATGATCTGGAATGGGAATAGGTTATGTGCAGGTTGGAAGAAGCCGGAACATGGCAGACGACGCTTAAGTCAATATCATGCATATTAGATTAGTCATTGAATTGATGGAATGGAAGCACTGATTCACAGTTTAATATTTGGACTGTGATCGAACCGATTATTAATAAATATATTTTAAATAAAAGAAATAATCATTCATAATAATACAAAATATTTAAATTCAAAGAAATATTATATATAGTTAAAAAAATGTAACATCCATCGATACTCCGTCACCTTCATTCAAGATCTATATCCTTATTTCATAATTGACAACATATATATTATATGCATATTTCTTTATTTTTCTGCCTCACTTTGAGGCTATTTTAAAAAAAAAATAGATTTACCCATGATGTAAAAATAGAGTGAAATATATTTTCCTCTTAAACGATACTAATGTTAAGTAGGATAAATTATTTATTATTCTTATGTATAAATTTATATACTTAAAAATTAAAATATCTTTTTAAATATTATAACTGAAATTATAATAAATTAATATTTTTTAAAAATTAAATATATTTTAAATAATTAGCGTATAGTATCTTGATGATAGTTTAGTAGTTTCCAAATCCCGGCATAGTCCTTCCTCATATCCGAACATCAAACCGGTTCCTGATTCAACCGATCGAATTGGCCGGTCAAGAAGTTCTTATAACAGTGATTCAATCATATTCAATCATCATCATATGCATACAACCCCCCTCAATTGTATGATAAATTCAATCCTTTATTAATCATTTATTCATTCATGGTGTTGTTTTTGTCCTTGGTGAAGTAAACACTAGAAGCAAATGAGCAGAAGGTGGTGCAGACAGTGGAGCATGCGGCGAGACTAATGGCCCAACTCACGTGGAGAAGAGAAGGGTAGGGACGTAGGGTTCATATTACAGTACGTAAAGCAGGAGACACCTACCTTTCCTTGATTGGACGAAGCAGAAAGCAGCAGACCACTTGCTATTCAAGATAAGACGAAACCTTGTTACTATCCACACAACATCATCGTCCCTACCCACACCACATTTTCTCAAGCAAGCCCAAGCGCAACGCTTAACTTGTTTTCCATTTCGAACTCACACCTACAAGCTATATATTCAATATCTGCGCATATATTACTTAGTTAAGAAACATATTTATATCTCAATAGAATCCAGGTTCAATTCCTATTACTTCTATAAAAATTCTTTTAATAAATAATCTTATAAAACCCTTATAAATACTCTTTGAATCCTAAAATTTTACCTTGATTTTAGTAAATGAATAATACTAAATCTATCTAAATTTTTTTATAAAAAAAAAATCTGCACAAATATAAACTTCATATCATAGACAACAACGCAGCTAACAATTAAGTATAAAGCGTTCAGCTTTTTTTATGATTGGGCGCGTCGTTGCCGGTGGAATTACAAGAACCAGGAACAACCACCCATGATACATATGCAAGTACATATACATAACATAAATACAGGCTTCATACATTTGTGTAGATCGAGGTTCCAGAACTAGATATCTCTTGGAGCACTAGTGCAGATATATATATATATATATATATATATATAGAGAGAGAGAGAGAGAGAGATGGGAGAGTCGAGTGATATCAATGAGGTTGAGGTGGCGGTGGAGGAGAACCACTGAAGCAGAAGGGGGGTCCAAATGGGGCCACACTTACACCCTCCAAGACGGCAAATCGCATATCATCAGATGGCTTCCAGTGCCGTTTCCTCTGATTGATGAACCAATTATTTATCTGCTTTTGATTCAGTCCACTCGTTTCCGATAGCCTCACTTTTTCCTCCTCCTGCATGTTCATACCATTTTTAATGCTTTCACACTTAATTAAACACCCATTTACCTTACACCAACCACTCTCATTCATTTCTAGTGTCACTACTTGTCTTCGTCAAATCAGCTACAGACGCTGCTGTTGGAAATCGTGCCCTAGGGGCCAATCATTGTCTTATGAACATTATTGATTTATGAATTTATTAATTGAGTTATCATATTATTTGCATGTTTACTATGATGACCATCCTTGGATAATTCATGATATTATCCTAAATGTCCCTGGTCGATCATCTATGTGGGAGCACAGATGAAATAAGACCAGTATGACTTTGAAGATGTATAGAGATATAAATCAAAGTCATAAGCACATGTAAGAGTACAGGGTGTTGGACCGACCCGCTATGAGAGAACTGCATGGGTAACGTCATAAGCTTCTCTCATATACAAACCATGTCAATATGCCCTTTGACCTGAGATCATCATGGATTCCTACATGACAAAACGCTCAGCTTTGACCTAGTCAAAAGTCACTTTTGACCGAGTGATCATAAAGACTATGTTTGGGCTTAGTGGTTTTTCATGCGGAGGAATGTGAATGGTCAAGATGGAATTTGTCCCTCACATTCGTGGAGAGATATTACTGGGCCCCTCGATGAGTGAGTCTGAGAAATGTATGGCCATACTGTAATGGAAAGGTAGTTCCATTTCTATAGTCAGACTACTCAGGGATCGAGAAAGTAACGGTCGGGAATAGGAGGATGACATTATCCATGCCTCATCCATGACCAAAATATCGCGTGACAGAAGGGACATGATATGGTTGTATAAAAGGTTACATCGTTTATCGATCCTCATATGATTTGGGTAGTTGTTATGTCTTGCTAGAGACCGCTTGCGACTTGTGGGCTAGTATAGCAAATGGCCCACTGCCAACTTCATATGGGCCTACAGGGTCGCACACAAAATAGCCCAACACGAGCTATGATGTCCAGATTCATTGAATCTAAGACATGTCCAGATTCAATGAAAGATCCAGGTGAATGTATATATATTTATTTATATTTATATTCGTATATATATAAATTCGTATATATATATATATTATATATATGAGATATATGAGATTTAATTTATAAGGATAAATTAAATCCCTATCATGTTTGAATTCTAAATTCAAATTGATAGGATATCTCATATAAGAGATATTCATAAGATTTAATTTATAAGGATAAATTAAATCTCTATCACGTTTGAAATTCGAAATTCAAATTGATAGGATATCTCATATAAGAGATATTTATAAGATTTAATTTATAAGGATAAATTAAATCTCTATCACGTTTGAAATTCGAAATTCAAATTGATAGGATATCTCATATAAGAGATATTTATAAGATTTAATTTATAAGGATAAATTAAATCTCTATCACGTTTGAAATTCGAAATTTAAATTGATAGGATATCTCAAATTTGATTTATGGGAATAAATCAAATATAACTCAGTCTCATCTTTATTTAAAGTTAAATAAATAAGTAATTAAATCTGTGGGACGGATTTAATATTATTTTATTTAATTAGTTTCTTATAAAATTATACAATATATGATATTGTATCAATTCGGAATTAATATAAGATTAACTCCAAAATCCAATTAGGTTAAGTGTAAAAACGCATAGCATCCTCTATATCTGATTGGAGGAGCTACGTTTGAAAATAACACAGAACACAAAAGGCCGAACGGAATCTGCAAAAGGTTTGCAGACAAGAAACTGCTGAAATAGAGACGGAGACTTGTGAAAGCCTTGGAGGGACAGGAGACGCTAGCACGTCGTTCGTGGTTGGAACGCTATTCGTGTGGATACCAGTAGAGGAAGCCGACCTGAGGCGTCGACTTCTTATGATCGGAAAGAGACCACCGTCCGCGGAGAGAATCTGTGAAGGTCGCTGAGGAACACTCCGTCGATTTCTTGCGATCAGAAAGAGATCACCACCCACGTAGAGAAGCTGTGAAATTCGCTGAGCAACACTAAGGGTAATGATTCTTTCCACTTGACTTAAACACATACGGCAGATCCTGGCAAGGAATGGAAAATTTTTAAAGTTTATTTCCGCTGCGTGTCTTCCAATTCCTTACAGTGGTATCAGAGCCATGCCGTTTTGTGTTTAAGTTAGGCTTGATTTGTGATTTATATGATATATGTTATTAGTAGCCGATCATATAATAAGCGTTGTATGTGTGACATATATGGAATCCTTGTTGTGTATGACATAAAAGGAATCTAAAAGGAAATTGAAATCGGTGGTGATGCTTTTTGATTTGATCAATCCGCATAGATGGGGTCTAAGAAAACCGAATTCGAATTTGTGATTATTTGTGAAAACCGAATTCAGATTCGTGATTATTTATGAAACAAAAAACAAAAAAAAATTTCTTCCGGGGCGCTGCCCCAGAGACCCCGCCCGCTAACCGGCTAGCGGGACAGCCGCCCGCTAACCGGCTAGCGGGACCGCCGTAGCTACCTGTTCGTAGCGCAACATAACCGTAACATATGTTACTTTGTAAATGTTTTTTGCCCTTCGATTAGATCTGAATATTGATTCTTGAATGTTTGGGTATGGTGAACAATATGGCTCTAGATTGCAAGTGTTGTAATTTTTAAAAAAAAATACGGCCTGCGTGTCGTGCCTTCCTCTATATACTCTCAATGTACCTTCTCCTCTCATCTCACTCCCCTCAAATGTTAAAAGAGGTTTCTATATGTAATTTCTCTTTTCTTACTAGAGAGCTCCTCTCATTGGCTTGAGGGGACTTAGGATAGGTGAGCCATATTGTATCACGTTTGAATTATGCATCTTATGATTAGATCAGCACATGCATATTACTTGTATGAGATACGAACTGAGAAACATGCGTTTTATAAACCAGATAGTTAAATTAGGCCCTCTAAAAGAAATCTTAAGTCATAATGCTGTCAATTTATGAACACTTGTCAAAACCTTGATCGCTCAATTGTGGACTCCACCAAAGTGGGTGCTTTTGAGTTATCTTGGGGAGATAAGCAAAGAGTAATGGTGCTACTCTCATAGGTTCATTATTGTTTGACTTAATTGAGATTAACAAAACGGTTTTGGATCTCAAGGCATTAGATGGGATTAGAACATGCCAGATCATATGATGATAGGATCCCATGAATATCTAAGAGTTACATTTGATGTAATTGGTAAAGGTGTTACCTACCTAAATAACTTAATCTAAGCGTCCTGCCAAAGCGGACTTAAGTTTGAGCCAAATATGGATCTTAGCCCACTAACTATTGCATTGAGGGTTGTTTATTTAGTGGGAGATTACTAATTACATTGCATATTTTAATTGTAGAATCATGACGACTAGTAATACTGCTACATTATCGCTGCGATCTGTCCTTGAGAAGGACAAACTCAATGGGACAAACTTTCTTGACTGGTTTAGGAACTTGAGAATTGTTCTCAAGCAGGAAAGAAAGGCGCATGTCCTAGATCAACCCATTCCTGAGGAGCCAGCCGCCAATGCTCCCAGAGCTCAGAGAGATGCTTATATGAAGCATAAGGAAGACTCTGTCGATGTGGGATGCTTGATGCTAGCCACCATGGTTCCGGAGCTCCAAAGAGATCTGGAACACATGGAGGCTTATGAGATGATTGTGCATCTCAAGGAAATGTTCCAGCAACAGGCAAGGCAAGAGAGGTATGAGACCACTAAGGCCTTACATTCCTGCAAGATGGCTGAAGGTGCATCAGTCAGTGCTCATGTCTTAAAGATGAAAGGGTACATTGATCACCTTGAACGGCTTGGATTTCCCATGAGCCAGGAGTTAGCTACAGATTTGATCTTAAACTCACTCCCGGAAAGTTATGACCAGTTTGTTATGAACTACAACATGAACAACATGGAGAAATCTATTTCTGAACTGCATGGGATGCTTAAAACTGCTGAGCCGAGTCTTAAGAAGAAACCCAGTAGTGTTTTGATGGTTCAAAAGGGAAAGGGTACGAAAAAGAAAGGCAAAGGCAAGGGGAAGGGTCATGGCTCATCAGGTAAGACCAAAGAGTCAGGCAAGCCCGAAACCAAGCCTGCACCAAAGAAGGCAAAGCCTCCGAAGGAAGGAGTCTGCTTCTTCTGCAATGAACCGGGTCATTGGAAGAGGAATTGCAAACTCTACCTCGAAGATCTGAAAAAGAACAAGAAGGATAGCGGGGCTATCGCTTCAGGTATTTATGTTATAGACATTCATCTTTCTACTTCCACCTCATGGGTATTAGATACTGCATGTGGTTCTCACATTTGTACGAATGTGCAGGGACTAAAGGACAGTAGGAAGCTGAAAAGGGGTGAAGTTGACCTACGAGTTGGAAACAGAGCAAGGGTTGCTGCGTTAGCTGTAGGCACTTATGAATTAGTTCTGCCCACTGGGCTTTTGTTAGTTTTGAACAATTGCTATTATGTTCCTGCTTTAAGTAGTAACATTGTTTCACTTTCTTATTTGGATAAGGAAGGTTTCACTTCCATTGCTGGGAATAGTAGATGTTCTATTTATCGTAATGATGTTTTATATGCTCATGGTGATTTGCATGTTGATCATTACATATTAAATTTGGAACAACCCAATCATGGAAATATCTATAACGTAACCGCCAAAAGGGTCAAACCAAACGATTTGAATCCCACATACCTCTGGCACTGTCGTCTGGGCCACATAAATGAGAAACGCATTTCCAAACTCCATCAAGATGGATTTCTAAACTCATTTGATTTTGAATCATATGACACTTGCGAGTCTTGCTTGTTAGGAAAGATGACAAAGTCACCTTTCACTGGGCACAGTGAGAGGGCCACTGATTTATTGGGCCTCATACATACAGATGTGTGTGGACCGATGAACACAAATGCCAGAGGAGGTTATTCGTACTTTATAACATTCATAGATGATTTCAGCAGATATGGGTACATCTATCTAATGAAACATAAATCTGAATCTTTTGAAAAGTTCAAGATATTTCAAAATGAAGTACAAAACCAGCTTGGCAAAACAATTAAAGCCCTTCGATCTGATCGGGGTGGTGAATATTTGAGCCAAGAGTTCATAGATCATCTTAGGAATTGTGGGACACTCTCACAATTGACTCCTCCAGGGACACCACAATGGAATGGCGTTTCTGAACGGAGAAATCGAACACTATTAGATATGGTTCGATCCATGATGAGTCGAACAGATCTTCCGCCCTCCTTTTGGGGCTATGCCCTAGAGACAGCTGCGTTCACACTCAATCGTGTTCCATCTAAGGCAATCGAAAAGACTCCGTATGAGATATGGACTGGGAGGACGCCTAGTTTATCTTTCCTCAAGATTTGGGGATGCGAGGTCTATGTTAAGCAACAAGCCTCAGACAAATTAGCGCCCAAATCCTCAAAATGCCTTTTTGTGGGATATCCTAAGGAAACCAAGGGATATTACGTCTACAACCCTGCTGATAACAAAGTGTTTGTTGTCAGAAATGGTATCTTTCTTGAACGAGAATTTATCTCTAAAAGAACCAGTGGGAGTAAGGTACAACTCGAAGAAGTTCGAGAGCTACAAGACACCACAGAACTGCAGATGGAAAATAGAGAAGACTCACAACAAGTTGTTGAGACTCCTCAAGTCACGCAAGGTCCACGAAAGTCTAATAGGACACGACTTCAGCCTCAGAGATATGGATTTCTGATTTCTGATAGTCGTGATGTGTTGCTCATTGAGCATAATGAGCCGACTACCTATCGAGAAGCTATAGTGGGACCAAACTCCGAAAAATGGCTTAGTGCCATGAAGTCTGAGATGCAATCCATGTACGACAATAAGGTTTGGACCTTAGTCGACCCGCCTGAAGGTGTAAAAACCGTCGGGTGCAAGTGGGTTTTCAAAGAGAAAACTGACATGGATGGCAATGTAAATGTCTTCAAGGCACGACTGGTTGCAAAAGGTTTTACTCAAACTCATGGTGTGGACTATGATGAGACCTTTTCCCCAGTAGCAATGGCCAAATCAATCAGAATCCTCTTTGCTATTGCAGCATATTATGACTATGAAATATGGCAGATGGACGTCAAGACAGCCTTCCTTAATGGAAAGCTCCTTGAGGATGTGTACATGACACAACCTGAAGGGTTTGTGCGTTCCGAGGACTCTGGTAAAGTGTGCAAGCTTCAAAAGTCCATTTATGGACTAAAGCAAGCCTCTCGGAGTTGGAATCATCGTTTTGATGAAGTAATCAAAGAGTTTGGATTTCTTCAAAACATTGATGAACCTTGTGTGTACAAGAAGGTTAGTGCGAGCACAGTTGTGTTTTTTGGTACTCTATGTCGATGACATCCTACTTATTGGGAATGACATTCCTACCTTGCAGATTGTCAAGTCTTGGTTAGGAAAGTCTTTCTCGATGAAAGACTTGGGTGAAGCCACCTACATCCTAGGAATCAGGATCTATAGAGATAGATCTAAAAGACTTCTAGGACTCAGTCAGAGTACATACATAGACAAAATACTGCATAGGTTCAGTATGCACGAATCAAAGAGGGGTTTCATACTCATGTCTCATGGTACTCACCTCAGCAAAGATCTGTGTCCTAGTACATCTGATCAGCGAGGTCGCATGAGTAAGGTTCCATATGCCTCGGCCATAGGATCTATCATGTACGCCATGTTATGTACTCGACCGGATGTCTCGTTTGCCTTAAGTATGACTAGCAGATACCAACAGGACCCTGGTGAGGGCCATTGGACTGCTGTCAAGAATATCCTTAAGTACTTAAGAAGGACTAAGGACTTATTCTTGGTCTATGGTGGATTGGATGATGAGCTCTGTGTAACTGGTTACACAGATGCGAGTTTCCAAACTGACCAGGACGACCAAAAATCGCAGTCTGGATACATATTCCTCCTCAATAATGGAGCAGTAAGCTGGAAGAGCTCTAAGCAGGGCACTGTAGCAGATTCTGCAACGGAAGCTGAGTATATAGCAGCATCTGATGCAGCTAAGGAAGCCGTTTGGATCAGGAAGTTCATCACAGAACTAGGGGTGATACCTACCATCTCAGATCCAATAACTTTGCTCTGTGACAATAGCGGTGCTATTGCACAGGCCAAAGAGCCTAGGTCACATCAAAGGACCAAGCATATACTCAGGCGATTTCATCTCATCAGAGAAATCAACGATAGAGGTGATATAAAAATATGCAAAGTAGCAGGAGAAGATAATGTTGCTGATCCTCTAACAAAGCCGCTTGTGCAGGCAAAGCATGAGCGTCATGTTAGGTCAATGGGAATTAGTCAAATTAATGATTGTACCTAGTGCAAGTGGGAGGTTGTTGGAAATCGTGCCCTAGGGGCCAATCATTGTCTTATGAACATTATTGATTTATGAATTTATTAATTGAGTTATCATATTATTTGCATGTTTACTATGATGACCATCCTTGGATAATTCATGATATTATCCTAAATGTCCCTGGTCGATCATCTATGTGGGAGCACAGATGAAATAAGACCAGTATGACTTTGAAGATGTATAGAGATATAAATCAAAGTCATAAGCACATGTAAGAGTACAGGGTGTTGGACCGACCCGCTATGAGAGAACTGCATGGGTAACGTCATAAGCTTCTCTCATATACAAACCATGTCAATATGCCCTTTGACCTGAGATCATCATGGATTCCTACATGACAAAACGCTCAGCTTTGACCTAGTCAAAAGTCACTTTTGACCGAGTGATCATAAAGACTATGTTTGGGCTTAGTGGTTTTTCATGCGGAGGAATGTGAATGGTCAAGATGGAATTTGTCCCTCACATTCGTGGAGAGATATTACTGGGCCCCTCGATGAGTGAGTCTGAGAAATGTATGGCCATACTGTAATGGAAAGGTAGTTCCATTTCTATAGTCAGACTACTCAGGGATCGAGAAAGTAACGGTCGGGAATAGGAGGATGACATTATCCATGCCTCATCCATGACCAAAATATCGCGTGACAGAAGGGACATGATATGGTTGTATAAAAGGTTACATCGTTTATCGATCCTCATATGATTTGGGTAGTTGTTATGTCTTGCTAGAGACCGCTTGCGACTTGTGGGCTAGTATAGCAAATGGCCCACTGCCAACTTCATATGGGCCTACAGGGTCGCACACAAAATAGCCCAACACGAGCTATGATGTCCAGATTCATTGAATCTAAGACATGTCCAGATTCAATGAAAGATCCAGGTGAATGTATATATATTTATTTATATTTATATTCGTATATATATAAATTCGTATATATATATATATTATATATATGAGATATATGAGATTTAATTTATAAGGATAAATTAAATCCCTATCATGTTTGAATTCTAAATTCAAATTGATAGGATATCTCATATAAGAGATATTCATAAGATTTAATTTATAAGGATAAATTAAATCTCTATCACGTTTGAAATTCGAAATTCAAATTGATAGGATATCTCATATAAGAGATATTTATAAGATTTAATTTATAAGGATAAATTAAATCTCTATCACGTTTGAAATTCGAAATTCAAATTGATAGGATATCTCATATAAGAGATATTTATAAGATTTAATTTATAAGGATAAATTAAATCTCTATCACGTTTGAAATTCGAAATTTAAATTGATAGGATATCTCAAATTTGATTTATGGGAATAAATCAAATATAACTCAGTCTCATCTTTATTTAAAGTTAAATAAATAAGTAATTAAATCTGTGGGACGGATTTAATATTATTTTATTTAATTAGTTTCTTATAAAATTATACAATATATGATATTGTATCAATTCGGAATTAATATAAGATTAACTCCAAAATCCAATTAGGTTAAGTGTAAAAACGCATAGCATCCTCTATATCTGATTGGAGGAGCTACGTTTGAAAATAACACAGAACACAAAAGGCCGAACGGAATCTGCAAAAGGTTTGCAGACAAGAAACTGCTGAAATAGAGACGGAGACTTGTGAAAGCCTTGGAGGGACAGGAGACGCTAGCACGTCGTTCGTGGTTGGAACGCTATTCGTGTGGATACCAGTAGAGGAAGCCGACCTGAGGCGTCGACTTCTTATGATCGGAAAGAGACCACCGTCCGCGGAGAGAATCTGTGAAGGTCGCTGAGGAACACTCCGTCGATTTCTTGCGATCAGAAAGAGATCACCACCCACGTAGAGAAGCTGTGAAATTCGCTGAGCAACACTAAGGGTAATGATTCTTTCCACTTGACTTAAACACATACGGCAGATCCTGGCAAGGAATGGAAAATTTTTAAAGTTTATTTCCGCTGCGTGTCTTCCAATTCCTTACAGCTGCAAGCATCTATCATATGCTCTTGCATCATTCTTTTTAAGTGCTTACCAAACTTGCATTGGTAAAGCCAAAACACAGCCGCCAGACTATAATATCAACAACATTAGCATTTCATCACATGACGAGAACAAGAAAAAGCTAATCCAGCGTTAATTACTTTGATCATCACTTTCGTGTTGAACATCAGACAATATAACATATGCTGCATTATTGTAAGTATATATTATGGCAATGTATAGATAAAAGGACTTATGTATATTACCGTGGGATAAGGCCATCTGTAGTGGGTGTTCCACCAATTGAGCAGTGTCATCCTCGCATCTTTTGGAAGCTTAGCACTTTTCCTTTTCTTCAAGAACTCCTTCCGCAGATTGCTGAGATAGCCACCGTACTTACGTAGAAGCATTTCTTTGATCTCTTTATCAGCTTGGTAACTGCCACAAGATCCTCCACCTTCAACAGCTTCCACCTCTCCACAACTTAGTTCCTCTTCTGAAGTCACACCTTCCTCCACTACACATTAATGCAGCCTCAAGTATATCAACATTTCTAATACCCCAAAATCAAACATACAGATATTAAAGCTTATGTTTGACAATAAAAGCAATGTGTTCCGTTTCTCCAAGTTATCAAGGCCTATAATGCCTCACCCCCTACTGATTTTGATGGGAATTTGTGTAAATTTGGTGCCCCCGAACTATTTGAAGACAAGTTCACACCATTAACATTGCTCTTAACTTTAGGTAATCAATCGTCCCCAGCCCAGCATTTGTATATCTGGCACTTGCAATCTTTTTATAAGCTTAGAACGAAATTGCCTTTTAGTTGTGAAACAGAAGGAGGGGTAGAAAGGCTCCTCTTTTAAAAGGAAATTGCCGATGGCCTCTCTCTATTTTGTCAGATTATAAGCTCAATTCAAGATGGAAAATTGAAACCTTAATTTATACATTTCAATTGAATATAATGAATGATATCCAGCCAGCCAGAGCCAAAGGTTAATTTTTCTATGCAATCACTTCAGTCAGGAAAACAATAAACTTCTCAAGAAACACTAGCAGACCTGAAGATAGGGTTTAATCCAAGTGTCATGGTTTGTAAGGTGCCTAAATGTTAGAAAACCCATGTATCTGCAATTCATGCATGTTATAGGGTTATCAAAACACTAAGCTTCTATGGGTTAACATCGAGGGATGTTCAGAAAGTTATTAGCAGCTTATTTCTCACGCCAAAATTTACTTGTCATATATATAACTGTCACTAATCATCCTACATAAACCAAATTAATCCAAAGTAATCACAACGACAAACCAGAGACAATTCCAATCCAGACTTTATGAATTAGATACTAATTTTCATCAGTTTACCGTTGAGAAAGATGCCATATCCATGGATCGGACACAAGTTTTACCCAAATTTAATGGCTCACTGTTGACATGGGCCTCGCTGTAAGGATTCTAATTAATGTTGAAATGAAATATCCAAGGTCGTTTCCATATTATACCGAATACAGACCATTCAAGCTCATTCAAAGAAATATGAAAGAAAGAAAAGGATTATCCGATTAATTAAATTAATTCTCCAGCTCCACTTCTATGATTCTCCACATACGTGTCAAAAACAACACTACGGCAACGTGTTATTAGAGAGAATAGATAGATTGAGGTATACCTAATTGAGCATAGAAACAAAACACGAATAAGGATTTGTATACGCGCTATAAATATACCGGATCGACATCCCGTTGAATTTGTTACCGTTCCCTTGCAAAGGTTGTGGAGCTGGGATTCGATGTTGCTCAAAAACAAGGTCGCTTCGTTGAAGGGCCTCGACAACTCCTCTTTGTATCTTCGAAGAACATCGCAGTATGATTCCTTGCAGTATCAACAGTTCAAATTTCCATTCAGAAATGGTATATACACAAAGTGAAAACGAAAGGCATGTGTGCATAGATTTGAATTCCGGAAAACTAAACAAACTTGAGAGTTTTATTTTAATCTCTAGAATCTCCTTCAACTTGTTATGAAAAACAAAACTGAGAATTTTAAGAAATTAAATGCCCTGAGCGAATTTGAATACCATGAAATCGTCAAGTTGAGGATCGTCCCCTATCTGACGTTGAGCGGTGATGGGGTGATTTTCACGGTTCATTTCTTCCAGAAGCGACGCCAGTTCTGGTGGAGCTCCGACCTTTAAGTACATTATGCCAATGCTAAATTAGTGAGTGTAAATCAAACAATAATCACGACAAGCATAAGTTTTTTTTCACCCTTTTCTTCTTGTTTTCCTCATAGAAGAAAGAATTAATTCAAGAAAACTACTCTACAATATTTAGCAACAGTAGGTGTGACCTTTTGGCATTCAATGTAAGCAGATAATAAATCAGGATAAAGAGGGTGATTGGCGATTTGGATCTTGATGAACTGGTCGGCCGGCACATCAGAGCAGGTTCTTTCCGAATCAGGCACTTGCAGTTGTACGTAGTTATTAGCCACCGGAGCTCGATGCAACTGATCTGAAGAAGAAGAGACGTCACCAACTCGGACATCTTCCGAACGGCATGATTCCTTAGTGTTTAACCTGTAAACATGATCCATGATGACTCGCCGAGCAAATGTGGTGCTCGCCTGGAACTAAGCAAGCATGTCGAGGGGTAAGAGGCACAGAAGATGAGGTGAGAGCAATGAAAGGGATTGGCTTAGTTTAGCTCAAACAAGATGACGACAGACCCGTTTTCTTCGAGTAGAAGAATCGTAGAGCTCCCAGCGAAGAATCCTTGATGGACGGACGAGGGAGAGAGAAGAGAGGGAAGGAAAGAGGGAAGGAAAGTGAAGGAGGGAGAAGAACAAGGCACCTGGGAAATGGCCAAAGGTGGGAAAATTTCTTTTCCGAGAAAAGGAGCGTGTGGGGGGGGAATTAAAAGCAAAGGACGAAAACAGGGAACGGATTTGACAAGGTTAAGGAGTTGAAGCCTTGAAGATTACTGCTGTTACCTGTAGTGTATGGGCCGTATCCATTGTGAGTTCAGTCTTTGACGTCAAACTCTGCTTCGAATCCTTCTCCCTCTTTTATTGGTTCCCCCACTCCTCTGTGGGTCCCACTCTCCCCGACTTTTATCTCCAGGCATCTTCGTCTCCCCATCTCTTCGCCCTAACACGCCGGGGATCATGTTATTCATTCTTTATTATACTTCTATATTAATAATAATTATTTCACTTTACATCTTGTTATATTCTTTAAATATCTAATTAAAAATTTGATCGGTCCCTCATATGTATAAAAAGAATCCCATACTTAATATTTAAAGCTTCTTTAAAAAAATCTATGATATAAAAGGATTAAGTATTACTTCTAACGATATGGAAATATTAACTTAAATAGAAAATTATGAATTACGGATTAATTAAGTTTTGGATTTATTAGACGCAAGGAGATGAAAGGTGGGAATAAAAGGACGAGAAAGAGATGGGCACTGGCGTGGCTGGGACGATTAGATGCATCAAACAACCATCCCCTCTTTTTCTTTTTGTTACAAAACCATCCCACTTTTAATTAGACATCCCTCACCTCGGAATTATAGTAGTCAACATTTATAAGAGCATTGTGAACACGTGGCCCGACGTCGTATGAATCAAACAACAGAGTGATGATCGTAAAAGAGAAAGCTCTTGGTAAACACTTAAACCTAAATTTTAAATTTATATTTAAATAAAATTTATATTTTAAAAAATTTTAAAATAAATAATTATATTTATTTAAAAAAAAATTATATACTAAATTATAATTTAAAATTAAAATTTTAGATAAATTAATTATAATAAATTATATAACAGTAAAAAAATTTATGAACTAACAAATTACTATATTATTTTTATTTTTTTTTATAATTTTTCTCCTCTCTTCTAATTTTTTCTTACACCCTCTCTCTTTTATTCTTTATTTTCTATATTATCTCTCTTATATCATATATCTTCTATACTCTCTTTCATCTCTTATCTCTTTTCTATATCATCTCTCATCTCTCTTATATTTAATAATCATATATTTTTTCATAATTTACTAATAATAAAAGTACTTATAAAAATAACTATTTAAACACTCATTTATTTAAAATTATTTTTTTAAACTATTCTCATAAAGCTATCTTCTAAAAATTATATAAAAATATTTTTTTATAAATTATTTTTTAAACCCTTATTTAAATGGGTCATTTATTTTTTATCACGGGGTGATGGCAAGTTTATGGCAAAATCATCTTTTTCATTTAAATGGTAAATCATCTAAAACTCCTCCTTTTATTTTCTAACAAAGCCTTCGTCCAGGTAGTATTCTGTGTCAACAAAAAAGTAATATTTGAATACTTTGTAAACAAATTAAACAATTTGTTTCCTGTCAAAGAGAAATACTTCTCAATTAAACAGACCTGTGATAACTCGAACGCCATTCTGAGAGGAATGTACCCAACCATCTCTTGAATGTAGACTAATCAATATCATGCCTCCCCTCCAACCGCTCTAATAATATTTGCCATCAAAACACACGATAACTAATCAGTATCAACAAAAGAAATACAGTAAACTTTATATAGCATTGGCCAAAAATAATTTATATAGTTATTCTACTATCTATAACGTGATTTATTTCACAATTAAGTAGCACTTAATACTTTAAACTTTAATACTTTAAACTATTTTTAAATGTATAATTAATATTTTAAAATATTTAATAATATAATATATTAAAAATGGAGTAATTTCCACCCCTACCCTAACGGAGCTTAATGGCGTTTCCAATTTCTGAAGGAAAAAAGAAAAAGCGTCGCATTGTTTCGTGTTGTGCCAATTGAAGACCCCATGCGACCTTTAATCCAATGTCTACTTTGCTGTTCATCTTCTTTGCCGTGAACGAAATTTCAATTTACTGTTTGATATCGTTCTCTTGAAAAATTAAGCACTGTCTACAATAAAATAATCAAAAGAATCTCGAGATTTCATAGGCTAAAGAGTTCACTTTCTTAGTTCGTAGGCAAGAGATTAGTTTTTTTTATATATATTTTCAAAAAATAATTAGAGTTACACATAATTTAAAAATAAAATAAAGTTTATTTTTTTAAAAAAAATAATATATATTTTTAAAATATTATAATTAAAATTATAATAAAATAATATTTTTAATTGATCAAATAAACTCAAAATAATATTATCTATCACCCTTCAACAATTGAAACCACGCATTACGGTTGTCCATAAAATTCATGGCTTGGTATGCTTTGTCTAGCTTAGAATAAAAATACCCTGTCTAACCCAATAAATATATGGTAGGGTTAGGTATCGGGCTGTAAAATACAACCTATATATTTTTTGGGTTGGGCACCGGGCATAGGGGCTGTCCTACCCTGCCCATGAGCACCCCTTTTATTTTTTTATTTTTTTTCTATCCTAGAAGGGAAAATATGATAGCTACTAGTGACTATAAGGTAATTTTAGAAATATAAATAGTTAAGTAGATAAGTTGTATCTTTTAATATTTATAATTATACTAATTTTTTTTTTAACTTTATTAATTATCATATGATTATATTATAAATTATAATTATTTATTTTATTTTTTTAGATACTTTATCTTTGTCAATATTGGGGAGATTGATGCAAAGTTATAATTACAAACTATTTAGATTTCAACGCTTATTTTTTATATGCAATAGATATCAAGATTTTAATTATTATCTTTATTCTCTTATTCTAAATGAATTATAAATATTATTTAACTCTTGAAGACACATGAATATAATATTATTTTAGAAGTTCATAATTGTAGATTTTTTTTATAACATGAGTATGATATCACAATTTAGGTATACCCAACATACTAATGTTCAATGCAAAATTATTATCAGATTGTAAAATATAATTTATATATTTTTTAAGTAGGGTACCAAATAAAAGATTGCCTAGTCCAACCCTACCATAAACACTCGTACCACGCACCACCGGCTCATCCAAGATTGCTTATTATGTTTGTTTATCTCTGTATGGATTGTGTGGGTATTTTTATGATTTGATAGAACCTGACGCTTTATGTTGCTTCTCTCCTTCATATTTTATTTCCAAAGCCAGATCATATCCTTTGTTTCCTTAATTTCTTTCCCTTGCACTTATCTATACGAGGAGAAAAGGAGGAGAGAGAAAGTTTATCCATGTTATTATCCAATTCCTCTCTCTAAAAACTCATCTCCAAAGCATAAGGATGAAGAATCAGTCGAACTTCAAGAGTAGTGTTGTAAAATTTTTATTTTGTTTTTGAATGAGAGACGAATGGTGGTGTGAAAGCGCAAGTGCAAGACAGACTGGGCGATCATTGGGCAAGGCAAGGCAAGGCAAGGCAGCAAGATTGACTCTACCAAGGGTACACCGCAGATCGTCGGCGACTGCGATGGCTTCGGCAAATGTCAAACTTCCACAAGTAAGCTCTGGACAAGAAGCTAATACGCAAAGGCTAAATAAGAAGCTTGCTTTTAATAACGTGGGAGCATACAAGTCTCTTCTCCCACCATCCAAGGAAATAGGAGGAGGGAGGAGGGAGGAGAACAGTGGCTCAAGTCAGTGGCGTCACTATCTGATGAAGATAATGGACAGTAGATATAATGGAAGTTAAAGTTCTCTCAAGTCAGTGGCGTCACTATCTGATGAAGATAATGGACAGTAGATATAATGGAAGTAAAAGTTCTGTTAGAGTATAAATTGATCGTTTTTTAATACATGAGAGAGATAAAATTATATCATTAAATATTTTAAAATATCAGTGGTATCTTGAAAAATTGTTTAAGATGTTAGGAATATCTTAACTATTTATTTTATTTAGTTTGAGCAAATTGTATGTGGAGTACATTTTTTTAAGGGGCATTTTTTGAGAAAATTAAAAAGGAAAAACAGGTGCAAAGTATATATTTAAAAACTTTTATTATTCAGAATAAATTGAGTTCAAACACTAACACTTTCTATATATAATTTATTTTGAAATACAATAGAATAGCACTACTAGAAGCGATAAAGCCCTTCTGGACGAAGGAGGGCAAAACAGAAGATGGGTTAGCAATACGAAAGAAACCTGACATGGCCCCAGTCAGTTTTTTTTTTTTTTTTTAAGTATAAGACAAGACTAAATACTTAAAATAAACTATTAATGTATAATAGTATTATATTGCAAATATTCTTTTGTCATAAGATTCCTTAAATATTGAAAATAATTATATAGAAATATCGTATTACTTAACATATTTTTTTATTAATATATTTATAAATTTATTTTATTCTCTGGATATATTTATATTAAACGTTTGTTTTGCAAGGTGATCTGCAACAGCATTGGCAGTTCGTGGAACGTGTACGATCTTAACATCCCATGATCGCTCCACCAAGTGACGGGCTTCTAAAATCAAACGTTCATCCGGATGACAATCCACTTCTTCTTCACGCAGCAATCATGTATGTGACTTCTCCTGCGTCAGTTTCTCCAATGACATATCGTTCACCATTATCTCAGGCCATCTTCAGACCAAATATCAAAGCCCACGACTCGGTTGTCAGGCTATCACCTTCCGAGGGACGAAAAAGGAAGCCTTGCAGAAAATTGCCTTCCCTTGACCGCATAATACCCCCCACAACCAGCACCTCGAGTGATAGAGAAAGCCCCATCAACGTTAACTTTGACCTATCTCGGCGGAGGTGGGTGCCACCTAGCACCACGATGTTAGTCAGGTGAAAAATACCAGTATCTGATGTATGTGTATGAAAATACATCAAATTATTTTGATTAATAAAATTATAAGATAGGATTTTTTTCACCGACTTTATTAAAAAAAATATAATTAAATGTCGCCAATATAAGATATGTTTATATGCCAGAAATAAATTAAAGCATATTGATTTACAAGCTTTGCATTAAGTCCATGGGTTTTATTGAAGGAGTAACAATCAAGGTCCTTATAAAAAGTTAATAATATAATAAACTTTTTTAGTGATGATAAAAAATAAAATACTGAAATTTGAGATTTTAAGCTATGACCAGATTTTAATCTGATATTAATCTTTTTCATAAGATCTTGAATTGTGATCCTCCGTTTTCATTCACTGATATCATTGTGACGTTTTACCCCTTTTAAATTAAAGTTGAGTAGCGTATAACTAATTACCTCTATCATTAATTCCGCGAGAGCATGAGTGGGTAGGTCCGACATTGCTGAACGCGTGAGTGAGTTCACATGGACGAAGAGAGGGGAAGGGGGGGCCCATTGCGCATGCGTGCGGGAACATGGATAGAAGAGGTGGACCATGCCAGATGAAGACCAAACATCAAATTTGGGCTAAGAACCTTATGCGTAGAATAAAGCCCAACTCTTCCTAGCTAAAGGATGCCTGTTGAGAATGAGGCCAGGAAAAAATACCAGCCACCTTTTTAAATTTTTTTATTCCGATGATCCACGGCTATCCAGTGCCTTTTCTGAACCATATTACCTCATAAGGTATCTCCACATCCAGGAACCGAACTCGATTCCAGCTTATTAAGAGTCTAACTGTGTGTTTGGATAGTTTTTAAATTTAAATTTTGATAAAATTTAAATTTTAAAAAAAATTAAAATAATTAATTATATTTATTTAAACGAACTTTTAGACTAAATTATAGTTTAAAATTAAAGTTTTAAATATATTACCTTTACTTTTTCTTATACTCTATTTCATCTCTCATACTTTTTCTTATACTCTATTTTTTTTATTTTCTTATATTATCTCTCCTCTTTCCTCTTATATCTTATCTCTCCTCATTTAATACTCATACTATTTTTTATAATTTATCAATAATAAAAATATTTATAAAAATATTTATCTAAATATTTATTTATTTAAAATTATATTTTTTTAATTTTTTTTAAAAATTCTTTCTATAAACTGTATAAAATTTTATTTATTCATAAATCTATTTCTAAAATCCTATCATTTGTCACCGGAGTGACCCACCGTATGTAAGCTTTACTAAATTTTAAAGAAGCACAAACTTGAAAGGAAGAGGAAAAAACAGCAACAGAAACGGCCACAACCCCAAGATGTGATTTGGATGTGATTGGGAATTTGGATACAGAGAGGGAGAGGTTAGGGAGCGGAGAGGATGACGGAAGCAAGAGGAGGAGGAGGCCTCAGTCACGTCAACACGATTGTCTACTGTGCCTCTTCTCCTTCTTTCTCTTTCTCAATCTTATTAATATTATTTTTGACGAATCCATCAGTCAGTCAATCCAAGAGACAGACGCGACTCCTGACATCACTCTCTCCTCTCTCTCTCTCTCTCTCAGTCTGTCAAATGTATTTACAATCTACAAGACACCACGACAGCGTCGCGCGGGATGCACGGGCGAATTTTCTCAACTTACCCCCCCCCTCCCTCTTTCTTTCTTTCTTTCTTTTTTTTCTAAAAAAAACTATCAAATCATATCATGGCCTTACTCATTCTATCATTAACTTCATAACTACCAACGAGATCCTATGTCTAACGAAGGAAAGAGGTAATTTAAATGAATTAAAAAACTACATAATTTACTTAATACAACAAATATCATTAAATCTTCTTAAAATAACTCTATATTATCATTAAATTATACATTAACTTATAAATTTAATAAATTAATTTAAAAAATATAAATATCAGAAATAAAATATATTTAAATAACTAAAATGAATTATTTAATTAATTCATAAAATTAAGACAAAAAGAATATAAAGAATGGAATGGAATGTTTTTGAAAAAAATTGGATGAAATATTTTCATATACTCTTTAATAGAAAATAATAGAGATTAAATGATAAATAACTAGATCTCTCACGTAATGTTTTAAATTTGAAATAGTTGTGTATAGAAAAAAAATTATTAGAACTAGTAAAATTTATTTTAAAAATTTTTATGTTCAGGGATTAATTTCTAATTATAAGGTGGAAGGTAGTGTCTAAATTTTACCCAACAAAAAATAGAGATAAAAGGAATATTTTTTTCAATTGATTGATAAAAGAGGAATAAATATGAGACGCCCTAATTTCATGTCGTGAGGGTTCAAGGAGCACATGTCATGTTTGAGGACCCTTTCCCTTGCCCTTACGTCTTACAGTACGTGCTGCATACTGTTTTTGGTTGACTGTCCTTTCACTTTAAACGCATTGCCGCTGTACCTCACACTCACCGTCTTTATTTGTCCTCTCCCAAACACGCCACGCTCCGAATTTTCTTGCCTAAATGACAAACCCAGCTCGCAACTCTTGTATTCGTTTAGATACGAAGGATATGCTGAGGGTAATAAATCAATGATAAGGATTGAAGATAACAATCACGAAATAAGAAACCAGTTGATGATCATGGCAGAAATATTAAAAACCCAATAACTAATACAAAAACTCATGGTCGAGGATCCTCGAAGGAGTTCATGAAAACCACAGCAGGTCTTTTTATTACGAAACGCATTATTTGTTCATAAACTTGTTATCGCGCTCCTAGATCGATATATACTTGCAGGCATTAATGGTGGGCAGTGGCAGGTCCTCCGAGTGTCAGAACCAAGCCATTGAGATCGCTCCTCATTTTCTCCTCTTTGGCTCTCATCATTGGGAATGGTTGAGTCGCCTGACAACCACTTCCCTCCTGCCAACCCCTCACATTCTCCCACTTTTGATTCGAGCTCGCTTCCACGCTCCCCCCTCTTGACACTGTTCCCGTTCCCTGCACATTATTTTTAGTTTCCCGTCAATTCCATCCCTCTTGAACTGATCGAATCGTCCGAGTTTCGATGCTTACCGGTGCAAACAACACTCCTCGGAAAATTTTTCCGTTCACCGTCGCCGACATCAGCAAACCTGAGTCGAAGGCCCCGTCCACTCTCCCTCGGACTTCAGCACCGATCTTCAATTCAAATTCCACGAGTCAATATATAAATGACAAGGTGAACAAGAAAAAACACGAGTTCTGAAAGTTGTACCAGGTGTTGGATTGGCCCTCGAACCATGGGCATGTGCTCTGCATCATAAACATGGTGATGCTGTTTTAGAAGATAATGAAAGCCCTGGGGATTCCTCTGGTTAGAATTCTTCGGTACTTTTGGGTTAATGGAGGCGGGGTCATGTTGGGAATTGTTTGGCGTTTGGTTTAACTGTTTGAGCATAAGGAATCGCTGAGAGTCCGTGGTGGAAGCAGTGAGTTTTTGGGCAGGGTTATGTTCTTGATCGGATTGAGTCGGAGATGAATGCTGGGACAAGGAAAGAGAATGCTCTTCTTGTTCTAAATCAACATCCCACACCTTTGAAGCAGCAATTCTCCTCTTCTTCTGTTGGGAAGTATCTGAACAGAATCACATTGATCAAGTCAACCAAAGATTGCGTAAACAATATTGTACTTAAACCAGGTGATTTATCTGTTATTAACCAACCGGATTCAAAGGGCGAAGGCTGCTTTTTTCCTGCGGCGAATTCATAAGCTCCCTTTCCTAAAGCGTCCACATTATTCCCCAAGAGCATTGCCTTCTGCTAAAAAAGATACTGTTAACTACTTCGAAAATTCATAAGATCAATGTTAATAAATTGTTATATAGCCACATGAACTTTAGTACCGCGTTGCTGTCTGCTCCTATTGAGCAGGTCTTCTTCCAATAGCTTCCAAAAACTTTGCCCATAGATATGTTATAACGTCCATTTGGGTGCTCTGCTCCCAGCTGCAACACCAACAATTCATCCAGAGGACGTTCATCTTCCCCACACCTGCCAATCAAATAAGGTTGAATTGTATAAACAAGTGAAGAGGAAAGGAAAGGCGGAGAAATGAACATACATTGGTACGATGATATGAACCTACCCTCCATACATGACAATGTCCATGTCAGCGACAACAGCTGTGTGAGAAAACCGCCCTTGAGGTTGCTGACCTCGTATTTCAAGCCGAGTCCACGAACAAGCGCAGATATCAAATACCCAAACATCATTATAGTAACGTTTGTCTCCAACCCCTCCAATAATATACACCTGCGTGAGATTGTGAACCATGATGATTACATTCAGCTACATCTAACAACAAGATACAGATTTAACTCAAGTGATAACAAAACTCATAATCAAAACTCGCCTTAGTTCCAACATTAACAGCAGCATGTCCTGCTCTTACACCAGGGGAAGGCCCTTGAACAAACAACTGTCATTAAAATGCAGAGAGAACCAGGATTAATCATTAACTGTCCTCTAGCTGACTGACACAAGTTAAATTTTCAAGGTGGGTATATATATATATATAACAGCAAACATACCTTTGACCAAGTCATAGCATCCAGATCCAGCATATTGACATTACCGTGATACTGATCACCACAGTCTCCTCCATAAACAAAAAGCTTGTTGCCAATTGCGAGAGTAGTGTGACTGTCCCTAGGTACAGGCAAGTCACCTTTTACCTCTGGAGAAGTCCAGTGCATGGTTCGAAGATCTAGAATATGCAAATCGTTTAAGTAGTTTGAATCACCTTCTCCACTACCCCCAAAAATCACTAATCTTTCTTCGCCAAACAGAGTGGCACTGTGACTTTCGCGTGGAGAAGGAGGGTTCCCTTTACACTCAGGACGAACCCACTCAAGGGTGACCAGATCTAGGATACGAATGTCATTAACTTTCTTGAAGCCATTTGTACCACCAAACACTATCATTTTATGGCCTACAAGAACCGCGCTGTGGCTATCTCTAGGACCAGGCCCTTCCCCGGTTGTTACAAGTTTACTCCATGTCATGTTGCTAATGTCCAAAGTCAGAACATCGCTGAAATGAAGCCCTCCACAACAACCCTGAAATGTGCATGTACGGGAATCTTAGTTATGCTATCTAACAAGAGAGCATTATGACTAACCTGTTCATCTGGGGACAACAGACAGCTAAGTTACAAACATTGAAATGCTCAAATTGCCAGGAACGAATTCGAAAGTACGACATTTCCATGTGCGTGGTTGTTAGGTCGACAAACGTGAACGGAGTGAAGAGTGAGCAGAAACAGTGGAGAACGTAAATGTGAGCATTTCTATTGTAAGAAAGCAGAATGATGATGGTTAGGAAACCATGTATTGTTCGGCTAAATAGAGAAAGAAGAATGAATTTGGTTGAAAAAAAAACAAGAAAAGAAAACGAAGGTCGAAAGAAAAATCGGGAAAAACTATAATGCAGAGAAGAAAGTGGTTTGGTTATTAGCCAAAGATAGTATGGCAGATAACATGGGAATATAGTACTGCGAGGTTATGAAATAAATGAGCACCCTTGTCTACTAAGGAAAGAAAACATACAGATATTTAAGACAGAACTACTCAGGAGGATCACATCCACTCAGGAAGGCACTCCAGGTAATCAAGAAGCAGTTTCACAGTATGATAAGAACAAACTAAAACTAAACTAAATATCAGGAACTAGAAAAGAAAAAGATTTTGATCATACCCCAAAGACATACACAAGGCCCACGGAAAAGCAAGCAGAGTGCCCCCATCTTTCAGAAGGCTTGAACCCCAAAACTTTTGGATATAGCCACATTGCTTTCTTTGCAGTTTCAGTTCCCCGGGAGCCCATTTTTTTGTCGTTCTGTGTCTCTGTTTTTCTCTGTTCTGTGCGTGTGATGAGTTGAGTTTCAAAACTTGAGAATTACTTCAAGACAGTGCTTGACAAGGATGAAGAGAGGGAGGAGGAGGAGGAGGAGGAGGAGGAGAGAGTCAAAAGAGGACATCAACAAGCCAAGTGATATATCAACTATCAAAATCAGTAGACATGAAAAGATGGGCGCTTTCAAGTCCAAATCACTGTGGCAACCCACAGCAACAGATGGCTGTGGTGAAAAGAACACAATATTTTCCGCATTCTTAATATAAATGTTACACGGCACTGTGACTGTAGAAAGGGAGAACCAGGGAGAAATAATAATAAATAAGAATGAAAAGGAAAAGGGATTTTGCTTAGGTAAAACAAGCAGAGAAGCACATGACATTGGGATAAAGTAGAAACATAGATGGGGTGCTTGGGTAGAGGTCGACTAACATGAGGTAGTCGTGTAATATCATGGACTGTGTGACTACTGAAGTTAAAGGGGAGAGAGAGAGAGAGGGAATCTCAAATCAACTCGATACTTTTTTTTGATTTATCTTATAATACTTATGAGTTTTATTCTTTTAAAATAATGAGTTTCTCACTTGCTTTGTCTAAACCGAAAATGAAGGTTTGTGGGGCATCGGATCGTTGGAAATGATGAGGAAGCTGTTTTGGGTTTTAGGCCATTTGACTCGACAGCATCGATGGGAGGGGAAGGGATTTCATTTCAGCCATATTGCTATTAGGATTAGTGGTACGAATGACCTGTAAGAAAATCATGATTTTGATATGCCAAGAGGTGTTTAATTTTTTTCTAAAAGAAAATCACAAGTTTGCCCATAACTCTGGATAATATCAGCTGCAAAATTTAGAGATAATTTAATAAGAAATTATAATAGTAAAGAGTTGTAAATGATTGAGGGAAGAGAATTTAGAGTTTTTCTTAATAATTGATAAATCATAAGGCTAAAACAAAGTTCTATTAGGGATTAGTACCGAATTTATTTAATTATTTTTTTTATAAAAAATTTGTTGAGTGGGGGGTTGGGTGAAGGGAGCCAGTTGAGTGATGGAGATGTTGAAATGGGTCTTCTCACGGCGTTTGGGGAAGTGTGGTGGCTTTGTTTCCCGTAAACTATTTTAGTTTCGGGAAGCGAGTCCTCTCTACTTCTTTATCCCCTCCACAAGCAGGGGTGCTTGTATTTGTAATCTCATATCGATCGCCACCTCAATATTCTGATTATCTGATATGCTTCGCTCGCTTTATTCAACAAAAACCGCATAACATCCATCCATTGAAAATGACCAAAAAAAAAAAAAAAAAAGCGAATATTTTTAAAAAAAGAACAAGTAAAGATGAGAAAAGATGAGGGACAAAGATGGAATACGACGGGGTGAGAGAGGTCGACGAACGAACTACCCGAGAAACTCGGGAGGCGTTATTACTTTGTAGTTGCAGATGGCGGTACCACTCTCTCTCTCTCTCTCTCACCCGCGACTCTCACAGTAACTTGAGTCATCTCTTCCCCCTATTCGTCATTCTTCCGCACTTCATTCTACCTACCTCCTTTTCACTCAACTACTCTCTCCTCATTATGTTTAAGGACAACACCCCAATGTAAATACTACTACTACTTTACTGCATCACTACAAACTCCTGCTCATACTTTTTATACTCAGTTTCAATTATTTTATATAAATTTAAAAATTAGATAAAATTAATTATTTATGATAAAATTTCTAAATTATTTTCAATAATAATTATTAATTACATGAGTAGTTAAAGAAAAGTAGTTGTTGGCATCTACAGCTCGGCAGCTAAATGAAATGCTATTTTTTTAAAAAAAATGTTTAAACATACCAGAAGAGAAGCAATGCACGGCAGTGGTCTTTTGTAGAAAGAAGGGGTGTCGAAGAGCAGGACCAACGAGACCCGGCACGGTGGGCATGTGGCTCCACACTCGCCTCTCGCCTTGCTTCCTCAGGGCATCGCCGTTGCCCCCCCCCCCCCCCCCCCAAAAAATCTTAATACCTACCCCACTTGGCCTTGCGTCGCGCCATCTTCTAATTTTATTTTTTTCCTTTTGGGTGACTGGCATCTTCCCCTACTTCTGTCAAATACACTTGCTCTTTGCTATTGCAAAATGCAAACCGTCATTTCATATCAAGCTTGTCAATTTCCACACATTCTATATTATTGTATTTACAGTTTGTTTGATGATTAGCATCGTGCGCTATAACCATGATACCCATGTGGACAATATATGTCGGACCTGTTTTAACTTGCCGTACATGCTGTGAAATCTTTTCCCCCTTTTCAGAACGATATACGCCGTGGGATACAATACCAAGGAGTGTCACATTTACAAGCAAGCCCATCTATTAATTAGTAATAACGTCACTTGGTGAGAGACCAAAATTCCTCAGCTCTCATCCTTCCGCAATATCAAGTATGGATGCATGTGGCTCCTGTTCTTGTCCAACGGAACAACTGCACAAAGTCACAAACAAAACGTGCATTATGTATTCAGTTAAAGTAGAAATGGAGCAATACGCAGAGAATCAAAGCACTGGGCAATTTTATTATATGTCTTCTGTATCAACCAACTTATTAAAGTAGAAATGGAGCAATACGCAGAGAATCAAAGCACTGGGCAATTTATTATGTCTTCTGTATCAACCATCTTAGTGAATTTGAAGATGTCGTATTCTCGCATTTTTTTATATACCTAGACACAAAGGACGCAGAAAGTGGCCATACAAAAATGGCACAAATTCATAAACTATGCTAGCAACCAATGAACTAGATAATGAAAGGATACCTCCATCAATATCATAAGCGAGGATCACAGGAGAAAAGGCTTGTTTGGTCATCGGTTCGATTCATCAACCATCTGCAAAATATCCAAGCTGCAGCAACCACTGATGCAAGAGATAACACTGCCAGAATCCCAATATGTGAAACATCATTTGCAATTATTGCAACTCCCATTGCGCACTCCGCAAAACTAGCAACAGCAACCTCTGTTGCTCCAATGAGATTTGCTTTGGAGGACGGATTCCCCGTTTGAAGAATCTGCATCCCCACAACTTCATACGACATCTTTCCAAACCTTGATAATATCTGCATACATGATCACATATGCATACAAACTTCAATGATAACTAGTTTTATGTATAGAATATCCCGAAATCATCAAATTATGCAATTTGGGATCATCCCAAGGTATTGCTTCCTTTCTTATAAAGCTTCAGCCATTTTATTTTATCACTACGTATTTATCTTATCAGTGACAACAGAAAATATTCACTCACAATCAGACACAAGAAGAAAATAAGCGGGCTCTGTTGAGAAACTGATCCACTCTAATATACACCAACAGCCATGCTAAGAAGTAAAGCTTGAAACACCAATCCAATTGCTCCGGCCTGCCAGAGAGAGATCGCTTTTTTATGGACTGCGCATAAAATAAATTGAAACACTAGCCTATTTACAGAGGGAAAACTGAAGAAGAAACCTTCCAAAAACCAAATTGCTTGACCAGCGCTGAAGAAACAAATGTAGCAGCAATACTCCTCAAGGCACATAATCCACTAAATCCTCCAATGACAGATGGGCGTAGGCCTGTTGATGTGGTGGTATAGACTTTATTAGTCTTGTCTCCAAGGGTATGTTTAGATTGAAGATAATGTATAAGAAAAAGAAGAAAAAAGAACATTTATTCTAAATAAAACAAAATGTTTAAATCGAATTGTCACTTCCCTCCTTCCCCTGCATTTTCCTCAATTCAAAAATACCATTAGACTGGAAACATTTGAGTATGAACACTATTTTTTGTGTGCGCAATAGTGAATTACAAGACCGAAGAAAATATTTTTTTAATCAATTGCAAATTAGGTACTACAGCTTGCGCTAAAGCAAATAGTTGCAAGGAAAAAACCGTTCACGCACCTCGCTGTGTTAAAAGTGCTGTCATCAATTTGCCAGGAGTAAGCACAACATTGAAGTAAAGGAGCGCACAAGCAAGACTTGCTGGAAGGACTGGCTGCTCCAGATACTCCTTCCAACCTTGCTTGATTGCTTCTACCCCTTTAACCACCGATTCCCCAGCAGAAAGTAATATAAATATATTTGAGATAACCACATGATCAGATAGCTATCAATGAAGTTATAAATTCAAAAGGACCTATGTTGTCATGACGTGGCTCAGGTTCTTCAGAGGACGTTTTGCAATAGGTTTGTGAAGATCTAGGCCGGTCAAGAACACCTGCTGAGAGCTTGTTGGCCAATAGTGCGAGAGCAATCTATTATATGAAAATGGAGGGTGTCAATGTGAAAAATGAATTCATCTTTCCCCAAATGGAATAATAAGACAAGAAAAGCAAGGGAATTACGGTAGCAGGCAACAGTCCCATAATTAAGCCAGCAGCAATTTTCAAACAGGCCACTGGATGAAATATAGAAAGAAGGGCTCCAAATAGAGATGCCCCAACTATCTGTAAATCAACATCTTATCAGTCTGCAAGCTAGTGTTCCAAAATAAATAAAATAAATTTGCCAATATCATTGCACTGGAAAATGGATATTACACTGAGAATATGCAAATGTATAAAGCTCGCTATTCCATTTAGAGCATTAAAAAAAAACAAAAGCAAGGACCTCACACTAGAGATCAATTTGATTCAGAACAGCATTTGCCTCTGCAAGTGCGATTGGCCTATTCACTCCTACTAACTGTTGAAAGAAAACAGTCAAGGGGGATTAGAGAAACATGCAATTTAACATAACTTTATTATGAAAACTAAGATGCCAAGGAAACAAGTGAAGGTGGCTATGTCTGAAATTACCAGCACCACCCAGTCTCGCTCATTTGCAACCCCTAAAGCTATACCACATAGCCTCTCAATAGCCCCCGCTGACATTAGTATAGGTGTAAAAGCAGGGAAGACACCGAAGTCAGTCGAACATCATGAATGATCATAATTGCAGATAGCAACTGAGCAGATGCCTGACAATTTAATAATTGTTAGAAATTAGAATCATTTTTAAAGAAAGAACCAAATCTCTAATGGTAAATTTCTTATCCATCAACTTGCCTGAACAATATTCAAGAAATTATTTGCTTGTACTCTGGGCACATGATCCATAACTTTGCCAACCATTGGACCTCCAACAATTGTAGCAAGTTTGGTGAAGAAACCCATGACCACAACAGGTAAAAGGCTTGGATGGATCAATGCAATGGTTGAAGGCCAAGCAAAATTCCATAGTTGTTCCACTAAATTTCTAGCTATGCAGCTTGAATAGAAAGCTGAAAACACAAGCTTAAGATTAAGAGCCTCTTAGATGAATTCAAAGTCAGATCCATCAATTAATCCCTGGGACAGATGACAAATAGTAAAGACCAGAAGCATAAATTTAGCTTCCAACTAATCTCTGAAGCAAATGGCACACAAGATCTCGAAGCATGATTGAACTTGATTGACAGAACATAAAGATTCATTGATTTAGGAGGTCAACGTCAGGCCAAACTGAACTATTATATGCCACCAACACATGCCTGTTTTTGAAGAAGGGCAGGTGTGCACCATAATGATTAGATGAGCTTTTTGTTCTATAATAAATACACATAGGTGGCATATCAAACTCTCAAGTTTACAAGGAGCGATTCAGCAACAGTGGCGGCAAAAAAAAGATTCAGCAAGCACCCTAATAAGATAAGAATTCCCATGCCCAATAGGCAGGAATTCAATCAGACCAACATAAAAGGCAGAACACATATGTAATTCAAGAAGGGAAAAAATAAAATTAAAATATGATGAAAAATATTAGTAAAATATGTCTATAAAAAATTCAAAGGAAATAATTATTACTACTACATTCAAGGACCAGTTAAGGGAAGACAACTCAGAGGATCCTTTTAACTAAAAGAAGGAATTGTGCCACTCAAAAAAATTTTGCTTGGAAAATTTTATTGACTCCTCTTTACTGCGTTTACAAATATAAATTTGAAATATTTTGTTCAATTTGGTACTTCAGTTGGTTGACCTTAATATAAGAAGTGATTGATTTATCACAGCAATATGAAAAATAGCTATGCTTTACTCAAGGTTTATAAGGTTGGAAGTATCTCACCATATAAACCAGATGGGTGGGCTGGAGTGGTTGCAAGGGCTTGCTGTTCCTCTTCTGACAAACCCTGAAGAGCAGACCATAGAAAGATGAGAAATGGTAAGACATGGCTCAGAGGACATGGCAGAGTGAAGCAAATAACCTACCGGTAATGCTGTCAAGAGACTATCTGCATATGCGCCATCAGTCAATAGACTGAGAGATTCAGTTGGGAGAATATCTGATTTGAGCTGAACGATTGGCACCAGACTATCAGTTTCGACAGTTGAGCATTCTCCCTGAACCGCATCCGTTGAGACAGAGTCTAAGCATATATCAGTATCCGTTATGGACATCTGGAACTAAAATTCTCAAACCTGCAAATACAAGCAGATCAAATTTGAAATCCATAAGACAACTTTTGAAAGTTGAGCTATACCCAACTAGTCATATGAATATACCCGGCCTTAAAAGAAATTTGGAGAAGTAAGCAATAGCATATGAAGTATTGAACAGACTCAGATGAATTCCAAGAGACAACACAAGAACCAAATATCTGCTAACTCTGGGATGAAGGACTTGAGTTGACCTTTTTCTACGGGGACACATGGCAGTATTGCCCAATCAATTTAAACATAGAGGAGCAGCAAGAGAGAGGAAACATGCCCAATCCTATAAATGTCGAGTCAAAATAATACTAACTAAACCCAAAAAAATAATAATTAAACCAATTACTCTCCTCTCCGCTAGCCTCCAAGAAATTTGGTAGAAAACAGGATAACCAATCACATAAGCTGCCAGACACACTTCCCAGCGGCATTCCAATTCCAAGGGACAACAACAAGATATATAATAATTCTGTCTCCATGCAGAAAATGACTCTGTCCTGAAAATAGAATAAATAGCATCGGGGAAATGTTCTTCGACCATGGCAAAACACATTATACCCAACGACTGACTCAGCGCAAGAAGAATAAAATATTACAAAAAAAACCAATACAGAGTCTGAAGAGCATTGTTCCTTTCTTTTGTCAGTTTACTCGGCTACAGACAATAGCATTCAGACGTGACAAGTAACACGTGCTTGCGTGAGACAGAATGCCGACTGAGATTCAACGATCGGATGCAAGGATAGCGGTGGCGAATTTGAGAAGTTGGCGGAGATGATAAAATGGAAAATTTGAAAGAACTGATAGAGAGGGCATCAGGGGGAATAACCATGGATTCTGCTGCTTGTAACACTCATGCAGTCCCAGAAGCAAAGGAACCTTTCTGCTCTCTCCGCATTGTGTTACTCCATGTGTCAATGTGAACATCAGAATTATCGCACTTCATTAAACCAGCAATCTGAACACCATTGCCAATAACGTCGTGGAGTTGAAATTTAGGATAGCGCGAAAGTATATGAGTTCGACCTTACTGAACCTTATCTTAGTGGAGGTAGTTTCTTTCTGAACACGTAGGGAATTTTTTTTTACAAAAAAAAAAACGTTTAGGCGAATTTGGTGGATTAGCGCTTATAGAAAAACTTACAAGATCACCCACAAACCCTCAGAACAGTTGCGGAATCAAACTCGAGTGATACGGGCCCGTTACGGTCTGTGCGAACTCGGCCACGGAGCTCACAGAGGGAATTTTAATTCTGGAAGATTGCATTTCGCAACTTTTTAACGTTGCAATGCGAAATAATCGTTCGATCAGTTTTCGCAAGTTGCCTTTTCTTTTTGGTTTTTAAGCGAAAGAGGCTTATGGAAATGCATTGTGCCAAGTAGAGTCTGGGGATTCCACAAAAATGAAAGAACCCGCGAAGCGGTTCTCAGTTCTCACTGGGCCCTACTCAGTTTCAAACTTGCTATCCGCTTAAAAGGAACGCCCTTGCACTGTTGCGTGCGGTTGCCGTTTCAATTATCCAGCTGGATAATTGAAAATTGTTCAATTACCTAGCTGGGGATAATTGAAATGCGTCAAGTACCAGCTGGATAATTTTTATAATTAAAATGCTTAAAAATTATCCAGCTGGGTAATTGAAAATGTGTCAGTTACCTATCTGGATTATTTGAAAATCAATTATCCAGCTGGAAACATTTTAATAAAGGGATTGTAAAATAAAATTCGCAAGATCCTTGTGAATCAAGAAAAAATATAAAATGAATAAAAGTATAAAATATAATCATATCGGTTTTTACTTGGTGTAGTGTTACTTTCTTTTAAAAAATATTTTAAATTTTTATGCTTTAAACAGATAAAAAGTTATATAGTGCACAACTGTGATTTTAACAATTGTATTTTTTTATAAGTAACATAGATTATAAATGATATTAGTTAATCATAATTTTTCTTTGGATAATTTTTTTAAAAAATATTTTGAAATTTTTAATTATGTTTAGATTTTATTTATTAAAATCACTTAGATTTTATACAGTTTTTAACATTTTCATAATTATAAATAATACTAATTAATAATATTAAATATAATTTAAGAAACTAAATAAATATTTAAATATAAATTTCCTTCAATAATAATTATTTAAAATACTACTACTAATAATTATTAATAGTAATTAAATTTTATTTTATTAATAATTATTAAATATTATTATAAGAAATGGAAAAATAGGAAAAAAAATATTGTCAGAATATATCAGGATTATCTGACGATTAATCAGAATTTTAAACAATTATCTAAAAAGGTAAATATTTTTCTTAATCACTTTTTTATATTTGAACGAGTTTTTTAAAGTCCCTCCGCTACATCAAAGAGTGGACTGAATTATTACCATCCTTTTATGAGATGTGTGCTTTAAACAAATTAACAATTACTAATATATTTGGTAAAAAACAATTACTAATATCGATAATTATTAATATGATGTTAGTCTGCTCGTTTTTAATCGCGTAGTAAGGTTCTTTTGGGTCTTGTTCGATAAGATAAAATTTCTTAAAATACTGATGATAATTAAGTCTCGTCGTGCAAATACAAAATTTTAAGAGAAGTAAACCTTTCAATTATCTCCTCGAAAAAAAAATTATAAATACAAATTAGGAATTTTCCCATTGTAACCTAAATTGGATATATTTTTGCCTTCTATTTTATATTGACATTTTAAATAAACATATTTAATTAACTTGTAAATTGATTCATTACTATTTGTTATTCTTTATTTCAAACAAAATATTATTTTATTTGACAAGAAATTGAGCAGAATCAATTAAATAACAACAGAACAAGGAATAGTACAAATCAATTTTGTGTTTAGACATTATATTTGATTGTATTTATATTTTTACTTCTAAATAATAAATATCAATTAAAAGGGATGATTATAGTAAAGTACCTATAGTAAATAATATTTATTAGGAATTATTATAAAAATTGTAATTATTTGGAATAATAAAATATTAAAATAAAAATTGAAAATTACTTAATTGTTGCTTACTAAAACTCCTTATATTTTCTCCCACAGCCTATTTTTAAAATTTATATGAATTAAATAAAATTTATGTCAATTTTTACAACTGACCTATATATCAATTGAAAAAAATCAAAATAACATATATATTATTTAATTTTATTAAAATTGATACAACATTTAATTAAAAATAAAAAATTATATAACTAAGAAAACTTCACATCTTTTATAATTTATTATTATATATATATATAAAATAAAGGTTATATATGTGTAAAAAAATTAAAACAAAAATTCGCAGTATAATTATTCTTATTTTAAAAAAAAAATTGTGAGTTTTAAAATAAAAAAATCATATAATTTTAATATATTTTATTAAAATATAAATAATTTAATATGTTATGATGTTACAAATGTGTTTAGTTTTTTTTATTTTAATCAACAGAGTTTATTTTATATCACATGATATAAATTAGAAAAATTTTAATGATATAGATAGATAAATATTTATGTTAATAATTAAACAATAAATTAAAAATATTATCATGTGGATATTAGTAAAAAATAAAAGTTAGAAAAAAAAAGCCTATAGTGGATGATTTTGGGGTTTTAATTTTGGTAAAAAATAAATTTTATATTAGTTTAAAATAGAATGTGGGAAATGATATATGAAGTTTAAAAATAAAACGCGAGAGAAAATATAAAGAGTTAGATAAGGGACAATTTAATAATTATAAATTTTTATTTTAATATTTAGTTATTTTAAATAATTAAAAATTTTATAGTCCTTTCTAATAAGTATAATTTATTGTAAATCATTTATTCTAATTCTCCCTAATTAAAATGTAGGGAGGTAGAAGGAGAATTTATACAAATCAACTTATATGGAGAAAACACTTACTAGGAATAACTATAAAATTTAAAATTAAATAATTAGTAATAGAATCTAGTAATAATCTCAATAAAGAAAGCCTAGTAAAAGCCAACGCCTTCGTTAATCTAATCGAGGACAGTGGGTTAATCACAAAATAACATAAATTAGAAGGCCCAAAATTTTAAACCCACTGGGCCGGGCAAGGTGTATTCGCAGATAACGAAAACTGCTTTAGCTGCGACTCGGAGAGCTTTGTCTCCCACCACACGCGCTTCTCCGAACTCGACCCCTGGTCCCGTACAATTAACTTTCGCATACGTCAAAATTTTCCAGCATTAATATATTTTGTTGTCTAACTAATTAATTAATGCTTCTCGTCCAATATTGAAAAAATTGAGAGACATTTTACGGAAAATGCGGGAAAGAAGTTAACTGACTCTTATCCTACGTGGCTCCAAGCATCCCATCCTTGAGAAGAAACCACTGAATCCAAATACGTTTATGACTCAGGACTGGAGTATGAACCGTTGGCTCTCCCTAACATAACCGGACCACTTACAACCGCCCTGCCTCCTTTGAATACAATCCGCATAAGCCCTTGTCGTGCTCAACGACGCATTCACATAACAATACTACGCCAGACATGATCCAATGCCATCGCACCTTAATCATACATAGGCACAAAAATGAATGACTCTGTCGTGATATTACACACGCACCTCGTAATAGGACTGGCCGTTGCCAAAAATGATGTCCACTACCCTCAATATAACAGTTCTTAAAGTAACGACGACCTTGTACATCCCAAAGTGTGTCTTGAAAACCCAAGAAGCACAATCGATGAACGCAGATTTGTCTCCGTATATTCTCGCTGCCAGTGCTGGTTGTACCAGTTGTTTTCCTCCTGTGTTGTCATGATCCAAATCTGACACTGTGGATAGATCCCACGAGTGCTGCATTTTCGAAGATGATAATAATTAAAATCGTAACGAACAAGTTTGACCTGTACTATGTTGTCGTGTATATGCGTTGACTGATCTCGAAGTTGACACCGGCAGCAACGACATTGTTGGGAATGGAGGAGAACGTGGCGCTGGTATCTGTTTGTTGGTGGCCACTGTACGTTATTGTCGTAACGGCCCCTGCCTTCCCCTTCTAAGAAGATATACGGCTTCTCGTAAGGAACCTGCACCTGCCCTCTGCACAACAAAAACCAACTTAAAATAGTTCAATTTATAAATTTGAGCAGTGGATATAGCAACTTAACGTACGTATATTTGCCTGGATATATGTGAATTTTAACCCAGCGAGCATTGTTACGCTGCTGCTTATGGAATCAATGGCTGCTTGAACTGTTTTGAACTGACCGTTTGATTGACCAACGGTAATTGTGTAAGCAATTTGCCTCCCACCACAGTCGCTTGTCACACTATTACCAACCCAGAAAGATCGACTGATTATGAACCCAAACAGAGGGAAGATCAGTGGACGAGGAAGCAGTTTCATTGTTAGGCGAGTGGTGGCGGCTGCTAGGTAGCGAGTTGTAAATAAAAAATATCACTACATGGAGGTGGAAGATGAATCGTGAGCTTAGCTTTGATTTCAGTGACTTTAATGTATTAAATGTATTACGTTAATATTCCACGTGTCAGCATTGCCTCGTCTTTATGCCAACTAATCACGTTTTAAACTAATTGAGCCCGAATCTCAGTGAGAATTATGAAGGGGAGAGCAATATTGGGGGAAAGGGAACAATTGAGGCTCAGTCTTGAGGCGTAATTTTTTTAACCGTTTTGGCTATTAATTTTGCGAAAAAATAAAAAAATACTTGAAAAAGAGTGTTGACTTTTGATGCTTCTTTAATTTATACTTTTTTTTGGGTAAAATCCATATTTCAGTCCATGCACATCGATTTTATGGTGGATGATCTAGCAGGCATTGCCGACTAGCTACCTGGCGATATTTCAGTCCTTTTGCTAGCTGAAGGTTAAATTTTTTCATGGACTGGTTTTTAAAGAGCTTGAAACTTTGAATGATGGGTCGTTGATCGTCATATAAATGTTAATAAGCTTGTGTGTCCTCGGACGTTCCATAGTTCACGATTCCTTTATGCTAGATTTATAGAGGCACTGTATATACGCCTGCTATCATACCGAATATATCCGTTTGTCAAATCAACATATATTTCATTGGATTTTTAATATATAATTTAATTTTTTTTAAAAATAAATTAATAAGGTTAATTAAATAAATTAATTATGATTAAATTTATATTTTCTATATAAGTTCATATTATATATATTTTTATATTTTTTATTAAAATTATAGGGGTAAAAAATAAAATTACATTTGATGTTTTAGTCAAAACCACCTTATAATGTGGATTACCCTTTTAGTTTTGGGAGACATCTCATATACTGTGTGTTTGGAAAAAAAATTTCAAACTAGCTTATAAAAAAAAACGGGATTATAGATAGCTTATGAAAAAGGGCTTTTCTAGAAGAACTTATAGAAAAAAAGTGATTTTAGATAAATGAGTGTTTATATAGTTATTTGTAGAAAGGGTTTTATGAGTGGTAAATTACGAAAAAGGGTATGAGTATTAAATGAGGAGAGATAAGAGATGAGAGGAAAGAGGAGAGAGGGTGTAAGAAAGAAAAGAGAGAAAAAGTAGGAGAGATGAGAGAGGGTGTAAGAAAAAGTAGGAGAGAGGGTGTAAGAAAAAGTAAGAGTAATATAGTAATTGGTTAGTTTATAAGCTCTTTTACTGTTCCATAAGCTGCTCTGACCAGCTTATTTGAAACCTTGGTTTTAAACCATGATTTAGTCTAAAAGCCCGTTTGAACAAAAATTGCTGTTTGATAAAAAATTTCCTCAAACTGAGGTTTGGGGCCAAAACCCCTTTTTAAACTATGGTTTAGGGTGTTTCCAAACACACCCATAGACGACTAGAGTGAGTATAACTCGTGGACTCAACGATTCGACAGGAGGCATAGTTGCCAATAAGTCTGTGGCCTAATAGTATATAAGACGTTTTATAAATAAAAGTTGTTGGATATAACTAATGTGCTAAACATAATTAAAAAATAATGTTGAATATATAAAAAAATAATATAAATACATTAGATACTTTGTAAATAAAATTAAGGTGTTTGATACAATTTAAAAATAGAATGAGATACTTTATCATTGTAGAAAAAAATATCTATCAATTATGAATGATTTATACTATTAGTATGTCGATTATCTCATAAGTTCTAATTTCTCAACTTGCTTCAGCAGCAAAAATCTCAACCATCCAGATTAATCCAATATCCCACAATGTGGCACTCCATCGTGTCACTGAAACTAAAAAGATAAAAATTTTATGAGCTGAACTTTCATTGATTTTTTTTTAAATATTTTTTTGTGTGATTTTTTGAAACCACCTTACTTTAGTTGAAAGATTTATCATGAGACTAAACTAATCTAAATCGAATAAAGGAGTACACAAGATTCTACCATCATCTGCTATCAAATATTTACACTATCATAAACCCCCATCTCATTTTAATTAGAAGATTTATTAGTGATAGAGTTATCGCTTTTTATGATATTGTTTGGATTAGATAGATCATATTTAGTTTGATTTAGATTATCTTAAACCTAGATAAATCCTTCAAGTAAAATATGGTAGATAAAACATATAAATTTTTAGTAGTAGAATTTTGTGATACCATGTGACTCGATTCATATTAGTCTAAATCCTTAATAAATCTTTAAGTTGAAATTAGTTGGACTTTGAAAACTATAGGAAAAAATATTTAAATAATTGTTTAAAAATAATGTAAATTTATTTTAATTTTAATAGTACGATGAAGTGGTATGTGGTGAGATGTTAGGTAAATTTATATGGCTGGAATTTTTGTGGCTGAGGACTAGAGGTGGTAAAACGGGCTGGCCCGCCAAAAATGGGCCAGCCCGCCAACACTGGCGGGCTGGGCGGGGCGGGCTGTGCAGCCAGCCCGAGCCCGCCCCGTTTTAGGGGCGGGCTAGCCCGCGGCCCGCCACTTTTTTTTTTTAATTTTTAATATTTTTAAAAAATTATTTCTAAACTTTTAGAATACTAATAAAAAATTTCTAATGTTATATTAGTATAATTAAAATATAGTTAATGTTATACTCTTAAAAAATTTTACTTTTTATAAAAAAATATCAAATTTTATAACTATAAATCTAAATAAATATTAACATAATATTAATCAATTATAATATGTCAATACATATTAACAAATAGATAATTATCTTTACTAGTATTCAATAATAAAAGTATTCAAAGTAATATTTGGGTAAAATAAATAATAATATTAATAATTTATAAAAAAAAAGCGGGCTGGCGGGCTGGCCCGCTTAAAAACGGGCCAGCCCGTGCCCCAAAGCCCGCCCCGTTTTAGTGTAAAACGGCGCGGGCTGGGCCCGTTTTACCAGCTCTACTGAGGACGTTAAGAAAATGAGATTTTAAGAAGGATCCTCTTCCATCCTATTAGATTTAGGGATGTTCATAAAACTCGCAGTCTGATATGTCTATTTGAGTCCGCAAGGAAAAAACCCTGACCAGCCCAATAAATATAGGGCAGGACCGGGCATCGGGTTGTAAAATATAGTATATGCTTTTTTTGGGCTGGGCATTGGGTAGAGGGGTTGCCCTACCCTACTCTGCCCATGAGCACTCATTCTTTTATTTTTATTTTTACTTTTCTCCCTAGATGCTACACTTAGAATGGAGAATATGATAACTATTGGTGATTAAAGGGTCATTTTAAAAATATAAGTAGTTAAGTAAGTAAGTTGCATCTTTTAATATTTATAACTATATTTATTTCTTGTTCTTTAACTTTACTAATCATAATATGATTATATTATAAATTATAATTGTTTATTTTATTTTTTTAAGATACTTTATCCTTGTCAACATTTGAAAAGTTGATACAAAGTTACAATTATAAATTATTTAGAGTTTAAAGTTTTTTTTATATACAATGAATTTTAATACTTTAATTATTATCTTTTTGTTACATTATTTTTAGTAAATTATAGATATTATTTAATTCTTGAAGATATATGAATATTGTATTATTTTATAGTTTATAATTGCAGATTATTTTTCACAACATGAGTATAACATCACAACTTAGATATGCTCAGTCTGCCTACGCCTCGCCCTCCTAAGCCTAACCCAAAATAGTTAGAATTTTTATCGGGTATGGTCGAATATCGGATTATAAAATATAATTTATATATTTTTTTAAATAAAATACTGGATAAAAGGATTATCCTGTTTAACCTTCTCTATGAACATCCTAATTAGGCTATTAGCCGCGTCTGTGAACATCGCCGTTTGACGCTCCCCTCCATGAAGTATTATTGGTACGTTGAATTTTTCAGGGACCCACACGAAGAAGCGATTCCACATGTAAAATTGTCAAATTTCTGAATCTTTAATGCAGGTTCGTCTTTTTAAGAGTTTTTTGTGCTATTGTTGAAAAAAAAAAAGCATTGTTGTGGTGTTTAATTCATGTTTGAATCTATGTTAAGATTTTTTTAAAGGTTGAAAAAATACTTTTTACTGTAATAAAAATATGCTCGTGTTATAATAAATCGTCTGGTGATTAGAAGTGGAACGGCAAATTCAAGTTGAGACTGATCAGTCATAATAACCAATCAGCCGAACTGGCCCCCCCGCCCGGCCACGTTTCCCCCCCCCCCCCCCCCCCCCAAATTATCAATTAGCCTATACGGTGACATCCATATATGAATTTTTTGTGGTGATTAGATATTTAGATATATAGCTGCAACATTTATGATCCAATAAAATTTATTAATCACTATAATAAAATCTAGCAAGGCTAAACATAGACATTTGTAAAAATCACGCAGCTTAGTACTATTAAGTGGATGAGCGAAAACAAAATTTAAAATGACTTTTTTTTGTGTGGCGTTGAATGTGATTGTAACGGCTATGCACCTCAAAAGATGGCTTAGTACTCTTCACTGCTGTAGGGGATTATGAGGAAGATCCAAACAAGTCATTTTATATTTGGGATAGTGGAAAGAATATTTTGGTCTATTAGATATCACGCAATCCCATCTTGAATTAGCGATGGCCATTCAATTTCAAGCAGTAAAGTTTTATTATATTATTAATAACAATTTTGTTGTCTGAATAATAAAAATTATTTTTTTTGCCAACTAATAATAAAAATTATTTATAACTACATATTTATAGAAAATAAAATATAAAAAAAAGAAGAGAGAGATGAATTGGACGCACATATTTGAAAAAAAAATAACGCAATTTTATAAAATTAATGACATATATAATAATCAGGTATAACCTGGAGTGCCTTTTTTTATTTTTTATAATAATTATTACAGCAAGGAAAAAACAAATAATTATTCCCCTGATTAGGACTGTATTTTTTATAAACTGGAGTCTCTTTTTTTCTTGGTCGTAAACCCGGGCTCATTCTCCAACGGTCTAATCTTCTCGCTCTCAGCCTCAGACTCCACCCTTATCTCTTTCTAAGCAGCCCTCTCTCGTCTTAAGCACTCCTAAGAATAGTCGAAGCCATCTTCTTCTTCCGTCCATCATCGAATCATCCTCGCTGCGTCGCCATTTTTTTTCTCTGTACGGTTGTCGTTCTTTCTGGTCTTCGCCTTAAGCATCTCCCTATCATCAACGTCTATATCTCATCTCGGTTCTATAAGGATCGGTTGAGCTTCTCATAAGCCATGGCTTCCAAAATGGTTAATTCCTCTCTATCCCGGCCTGCAACTACCTTCTTATTCCCTTTCAATCAGAAAGGACTGAGACCTATATCACTCCCTCTCCTCCGATCCTTCCACTGCAGACCGAAACGCCTCGTTTTGTCGCGAAGATTGGTGCTGAAAGCTTGCGCTAAGGTGGAAGAGAATAATGTCGCAAAAAATTCATCTGCAAGTGAATGGGGGAAGGTTTCTGCTGTCTTGTTTGACATGGATGGGGTCCTTTGCAACAGCGAAGACCTTTCTAGAAGAGCGGCCGTTGATGTATTCGCGGAGATGGGCGTCCAAGTCACTGTTGAGGATTTTGTGCCATTCATGGGAACCGGTACTTATTTAGGTTTTTGATTTTCTTGCCGTCCTCTTGTTTAACTAATTTTCGTCTCAGTTTCTCACTCTTGATGAGGCAACAAAGAGTAATGTCCGTAACGGCTAGTTTCCTAACCGTCTCAATTTTTATATCATTATTACTATACAACACCACCGCTTTAAGTTGACCTGTGCTTGTTGCTTAATTCCGTCTCGGTTTTCGTTCCCCAGTCTCCATGATATACTGTGTCAAGCAGTCATGGCAGTTAATCCGAAGTTTATGATCATGGTTTTGTGATTTTCATATGAATCGTTGTCAATAGTTGGTTCATATCGAATTTGTATGGAATCGTATTTCATAATTGAAATTTTCATATATGTTGTTTTGCTGGAACTAAAAGCAATTTGTTGGCTTATAGTTGAAGACTTGAAGTGTTTCAACTAATTTGTATGATTGATTCAAGAAGGACCAAATGATGCTTTCTGGCTATGTGGTTTTATGGTTAAAGACTTCAAGTGCTTCAACCAGTTTGTATGGTAATAAAGGATTGTATTTCATAATTGAAAATTTCATTTATGTTGTTTTGCTAGAACTAAAACAATTTGTTGGCTTATAGTTGAAGACTCGAAGTGCTTCAATCAATCTGTGGGACGATTGATTTAAGGATGACCCAAGGATGTTTTGTGGCTTTGTAGTTTTATAGTTGAAGACTTCAAGTACTTCAACTAGTTTGTATGGCAGTAAACGACTGTATTTCATAATTGAAAATTTCGTTTACGTTGTTTTGCTAAAACTAAAACAATTTGTTGGCTTATAGTTGAAGACTTGAAGTGCTTCAACAAATTTGTGGGTTGATGATTTAAGAAAGATCTAAGGGTGCTTTTGTGGTTTTATGGTTAAAGACTCCAAGTGCTTCAAACAATTTGTGGGCTGATTGATTTAAGAAAGATCCAAGGATTCTTTGTGGCTTTGTGGGTTTATAGTTGAATACTTGAAGTTCTTCAACAAATTTGTGGGCTGATTAATTTAAAACCCAAGGATGCTTTTTCTGGCTTTGTGGTCTTATAGTTGAAGACTTCAAGTACTTCAACCAATTTGTGGGCTGATTAATTTAAGAAGGATCCAAGGATTCTTTGTGGCTTTGTGGGTTTATAGTTGAAGACTTGAAGTCCTTCAACCAATTTGTGGGCGGATTCATTTGAAGAGGACCCAAGGATGCTTTTGTGGCTTTGTGGTCTTATGGTTGAACACTTTAAGTGCTTCAACTATTTTGTAGGTTGATTGATTTAAGATAGATCCGAGGATTCTTTGTGGGTTTATAGTTGAAGACTTGAAATTCTTCAATCAATTTGTGGGACGATTGGTTTAAAACCCAAGGATGTTTTTTCTGGCTTTGTGGTCTTATGGTTGAAGACTTCAAATGCTTTAACCAATTTGTGGGATGATTGATTTAAGAAGGATCCAAGGATACTTTGGGGCTTTGTGGGCTTATAGTTGATTGAAGACTTGAAGTGCTTTAACCAATCTGTGGGCTAATTGATTTAAGGACCCAATGATGCTTTTATAGCTTTATGGTCTTATAGTTGAAGACTTCAAGTACTTCAACTAATTTGTGGCTGGTTAATTTAAGAAGGATCCAAGGATTCTTTGTGGCTTTGTGGGTTTATAGTTGAAGACTTGAAGTCCTTCAACCAATTTGTGGGCGGATTCATTTGAAGAGGACCCAAGGATGCTTTTGTGGCTTTGTGGTCTTATGGTTGAACACTTTAAGTGCTTCAACCATTTTGTGGGCTGATTGATTTAAGAAAGATCTGAGGATTCTTTGCGGGTTAATGGTTGAAGACTTGAAGTTCTTCAACCAATTTGTGGGAAGATTGATTTAAAACCCAAGGATGCTTTTTCTGGCTTTGTGGTCTTATGGTTGAAGACTTCAAGTGCTTCGACCAATTTGTGGGATGATTGATTTAAGAAGTATCCAAGGATGCTCTTTGGGCTTATACTTGATGACTTGAAGTTCTTCAACCAATCTGAGGGCTGATGGATTTAAGGACCCAATGATGCTTTGGTGGCTTTATAGTCTTAAGGTTGAAGACTTGAAGTGCTACAACTAATTCATGGCTGAATTGATTGAAGAAGGATCCAAGGATTATTTGTAGCTTTGTGGGTTTATAGTTGAAGACTTGAAGTTCTTCAACCAATTTGTGGGCGGATTGATTTGAAAAGGACCCAAGGATGCTTTTGTGGCTTTTATGGTTGAAGGCTCCAAGTGCTTCAACCAATTTGTGGCCTGATTGATTTAAGAAGGATCCAAGGATTCTTTGTGGCTTTGTGGGTTTTATAGTTGAAGACTTAAAGTTCCTCAACCAATCTGTGGGTTAATTGATTTAAAACCGAAGGATTCTTGTTTTTTTTTGACTTTGTGGCCTTATGGTTGAAGACTTCAAGTTCTTCAACCAATTTGTTGGCTAATTGATTTAAAACCCAAGGTTTTGGCTTTGTGGTTTTATGGTTGAAGACTTCTAGTGCTTCAACTAATTTGTGAGATGATTGATTTAAGACGGATCCAAGGATGCTTTGTGGCTGTATGGGCTTATAGTTGAAGACTTGAAGTGCTTCCACTAATCTGTGGGCTGATTGATTTAAGAATGACCCAAGGATGCTTTTGTGGCTTTGTGGTTTATGTTGAAGACTTCAAGTGTTTCAACCAATTTGTGGGCTGATTGATTAAGAGGACCCAAATATGCTTTGTGGGCTTGTGACTTCAAGAAATATGTTGATCATATTTAGAAGGACCAAAAGATGCTTTGTGGCTTTGTGGGCTTGTGACTTTAAGAAATATGTTGCACGATTTCATGATTAAGGCAAGCAAATGGGAGGGGCCAGGCCAAATTTTTTTTGTTCAATTTATATGCATTATGTATATAAATGCTTGAAAAAAATGGTGGTCCCCCCACAATGACTGCGTCTTCATCCATGGTATGGTTGGCAATTGAAGTGGCGGTTATGCCAAACAACTGAATGTACAAAGAGGATATTTAAATTTAAAAATACTTGGATTTTATGACTTTTATCCTTTTTTCCTTAAATAACTGCTGGTTGATGTAACACTAAGGCAATAAATGTTTGCCAATTGTCCCTCTCATATTTAAGCCTTCGCACATTCTCATTCACTTTGATATAGCATGTTCTTTGGCAAACATTACTTGCTTTGTTGGGTTGCGTAGTTTGAATAGAGCCTTTTTGTGGGAATATCCTAATATTAAAATATCCTAATATATAAATCATTAATATTAGGATATTATTGTTAGAGATATTATTATTATTATATCATTAATATTAGGATATTATTGTCAGAGATATTATTATTATTATTAGAAACACATCAGATTTGATTTAGGTATAGTTATTCGAGATTTGATTTTATCTTGATTTGATTTTATCTTGGTGTATCTCATTTGATTCCCAAGAACTGTGTATATATATGAGGCATAAGCCAAAGCAATGATCATCGGACAATTCATATTCTAAAATACCACATGGTACCAGAGCCTTCAGTCCGATAAACTTCTTGTCCAACGTCCTCTGTTCTGTTGCCTTTGTGAGCAACAGAGTTCTGTGTTGTTTTTCAACCAACAGTACCGAGTCGCTACAGTGACCGCGATGCGCAGTACCGAGTTGCTACAGTGACCGTGTTGCTACAGTGTCCGAGTGCTACAGTACCGAGTTGCTACAGTAGTTGCGATTCGGCCATGTCATCTACAAGTTCATTTGATGGTAAGACTCGACCTACCTGTGAACACTGCACGAAGGTGGGACATACTCGTGAAAAGTGTTGGGATATCTATGGCAAGCCAGTTGATTGGAAGCCTCGTAAAAATAAGCCACGAGCTCACCAAGCCTCAAATGAATCAGCATGTGCACCATCCCCATCTGAGCCATCTACATCCTTCAGTCAGGAGCAACTAAATCAGATTACACGTATGTTCAGAAGCCTTCAAGCTGAACAACACCCTCACGGATTTGCATCCATGACTCATAAAGGTATAATTTCCATTGCTTTACATACCTCTCTTCCTCCATCACAGTGGATTGTGGATACAGGGGCCTCTGATCACATGACATCAAATGAAAAGATGTTTGTCACCTACCATCCCTTAGCAGGGAATAAAAAAATCACTACTGCTACCGGCACTCCTTCACCCATAGCAGGCATCGGTTCTGTAACTATCTCAGATTCTTTACATCTTGAATCAATACTTCATGTTCCTCATTTGGCTTGTAACCTGCTTTCTATTAGCAAATTGACAAAACAAGCAAACTGCTCAGCTCATTTTTATTCTACTCATTGTGATTTTCAGGATCTCACATCGGGGAAGATGATTGGTTCTGCTAAGGAGTACGATGGTCTCTACTGTCTCGACACATCTACCGTGAGTGCATTATGGTCCAAGATCACCACCTCTACACCCAACCCCACCTCTGATGAGGAGTTTTTTCTGTTATGGCATAAAAGACTAGGTCATCCTATTGTTCATTATTTACAAAAGTTGTTTCCCCAGTTATCTATCAACAAAAGTTCTTTTGTTTGCGATACTTGTGCTTTTGCTAAACATCACCGTGTTTCCTTTTCTCCTGTTCCATACAAACCATCTTCTCCCTTCTCCATTATTCATAGTGATGTATGGGGACCCTCTAAGATTCCTAATCGCACTCGGACCAAATATTTTGTCACATTTATTGATGATCATACTCGCATGTGTTGGGTCTATCTTTTAAAAGATAAATCTGAGGTCCCTAATGTCTTCATTGAATTCTATGGTTTTGTCCAAAACCAATTCCATACCTCTGTCAAAGTCCTTTACACCGATAATGGCACTGAATACTTCAATAACTCCCTTCACGCTTTCCTGTCTGCTAAAGGAATTGTTCATCACAGCAGTTGTTCCTATAGTCCTCAGCAAAATGGGATTGCAGAACGAAAAAATAAACATATTCTTGAGGTTGCTCGGGCTCTCTTATTTCAGTGTCATGTTCCTTTGTTTTATTGGGGGGATGCTATCCAGACCGCCATTCAGCTCATTAATCGTCTTCCTAGTCGTATTCTTTCCTTCACCTCTCCCATTGCAGAATTACAAAAAACTCACGATGTCTCTCACTTACAGTCTTCTCTTTCGCTACGTGTTTTTGGATGCACTGTTCTTGTTCATATTCATCATCCTCCCTCAAAGTTCCATCCCCGTGCCACTAAATGTGTCTTCTTGGGCTACTCCTCCTCCCAAAAAGGTTACAAATGTTTTGATCCTGTGTCCAAACACCTGTTTGTTACCCGTGATGTCACCTTTGTTGAGCACCAGTCATATTATCCCGCGTCTTCGATTCCGGGGGAGAGTTGGAATGAATCTCAACTTGTGGAACCCATTGTACCCATTTCCCTCACACCACATGGACCCATTTCCTTCACACCACATGGATCTTTACAGCCTCTAGAAGGATCTGAACAACAAAGATGGGGAAAAATGTACTCACGCCGACATCATAGAGGCCACGACCATCATATCTCTGAGGTAGAACCAGTTCCTGAACTGTTGGTAGATCCTGAACATGGTGAGACTAATCTGGAGCTTCCTATTGCATTGAGAAAACTACCACGGACATGTACGAAGCATCCTATCGAAAAGTTTGTTTCTTATGCTGCTCTTGCTCCAAGTTACCATGCTTTTGTAACTAACCTTGACAGCATCAAGATTCCTAACAATGTACATGAGGCCTTGGCTGTTCCAGAGTGGAAACAGGCAGTGATGGAAGAAATGCAAGCCTTGGAGAAAAATGGGAATTGGGAGATAGTGCAGATGCCTTCAGGAATAAAACCCGTAAGTTGCAAGTGGGTGTTCACTCCCAAATACAATGCTGATAGTACGTTAAACAAGTTGAAGGCAAGACTAGTTGCTCGGGGGTTTACGCAAACGCATGGTATTGACTACAACGAAACCTTTGCACCTGTTGCGAAGCTCAATACCATACGGGTTCTCTTCTCCGTAGCAGCAAATCTAGATTGGCCCCTAGAACAACTTGATATTAAGAATGCCTTCCTCAATGGAGATTTAAAAGAGGAAGTGTACATGACACTCCCACCAGGTTTTGAAGCAGGAAGACAGAACCAGGTATGTAGACTGAGAAAATCCATCTATGGGCTGAAACAATCACCACGTGCCTGGTTTGACAGATTTTCTAGTGTTCTCAAGGTTGAAGGGTATCAGCAAAGTTTATCTGATCACACGATGTTTGTATCCTGTCGTGATGACCTCATCACTATTATCATTGTCTATGTGGATGATATTATTGTCACAGGAAATAATACTAAGGAGATTGATCGAATCAAGGTAGCCCTAAACCATGAATTTGAGGTCAAAGACCTTGGTAAGTTGAAATACTTTCTCGGTATGGAAGTAGCAAGATCTAAGGGTGGTATTTATGTTTCTCAAAGAAAGTATATCCTTGATTTACTCAAGGAAACAGGAATGCTTGGGTGTAAACCTAGTAAAGTCCCTATCAGCACAGTGAAACAAAAGAAAAAGCAAATTGTGGTGGAAACTGACAAAGATGAGAACAAGCAGAAGAAACGAGAAATGGATGAAATGAGAACAGACAAAGGAAGATATCAAAAGTTAGTTGGGAAACTCATTTATCTCTCACACACACGTCCTGATATCGCCTTTGCAGTGAGCGTTGCCAGTCAACATATGCATGATCCACGGAAGAAACATATGGACTCGGCTTACAAGATACTACAATACTTAAAAGGTACTCCTGGCCGTGGGCTATTCTTTAGAAAGAGCACAAATAGATCGGTAGAAATCTACACCGATGCTGATTGGGCAGGATCACAAGAAGACAGTCGATCAACCTCTGGCTATTGCACATTTGTATGGGGAAATCTTGTCACTTGGCAGAGTCAGAAACAGAAAGTAGTGGCTAAAAGTAGTGCAGAATCAGAATTACGAGCTCTTGCTCAAGGAATCATGGAGGGTCTATGGTTAGCAAGAGTTGCAAAAGAGGCTCATTTGAAGATAGATGCTCCATTAAAGTTATTTTGTGACAACAAGGCTGCTATAAATATGGCCTTGTGGAAATTTGAAGGATTGAAAGTAGAGGGAAAAAGCCTCAAAATATTATTAATCCTTAAATGAATAAGAATACAAATAGACCTTTATATAGGCAAAAATATAAACTAATAAGATAAATCTAAAATCTATCATAATCCTAATATCTCAGATTTATTCTTCTAAGATGTGATAATTTAATATTCAAATCTGATCCTGAATAATATCTAAACCTAAAGTTAGATAATTAATTAAACTAACAAAATATAATATTAATTAATTCTAAACTATAACATCTCAACACTCCCCCTCAAGCTGGATCTACAGCTTAAATATTTGTGATTCTCAACACTCCCCCTTAAGCTGGGAGGCAGCTTGGATGTGAGCAACATCATTATAAAAGAACCAAAACTTTGAATCTTTAAACCAGTAGTAACTAATGAACTAAAGTTGATTGGATTTTGAATCTGTATTTTAAGATAAAGTTACGAACTTGACGAAGAACTTCTATGTTAGAGGTTTAACAAGAATACTTGCAAGAAAAAAACTTGATGAAGAATTATATGTACTAATCCCATAACCTATGAGAATTTGTGGGAAAAGATCAAAGTTATCATCTTCCATTATATGTATTATTCAAGAGCAACATGCTCATAGAATCATGGTAACCCACTTGGGTTTACATACTAATCTAACCTCACGTGAGGGAGATGAACTAATCCCATAACCTATAAGATTTTGTGAGAAGAGACTCAAGTTATCCTCTTCTATTATAATCCATTTGGGTTTACACATTAATCTAACCTCACTTGAGGTAGATAAACTAATCCCATAACCTATGAGATTTTGTGGGAAGAGATCCAAGTTATCCTCTTCCATTGTAACCCACTTGGGTTTATATATTAATCTAACCTCACTTGAGATAGATAAACTAATCCCATAACCTATGAGATTTTGTGGAAAGAGACCCAAGTTACCCTCTTCCATTGTAACCCACTTGGGTTTACATACTAATCTTCACTTGAAGGTGTGCCTTCTCTTCAGGCTTGATATTTTTCTTCTTCTTCTTCAGGCTCTGATACCATGTGGAAATTTGAAGGATTGAAAGTAGAGGGAAAAAGCCTCAAAATATTATTAATCCTTGAATGAATAAGAATACAAATAGGCCTTTATATAGGCAAAAAGAGAAACTAATAAGATAAATCTAAAATCTATCATAATCCTAATATCTCAGATTTATTCTTCTAAGATATGATAATTTAATATTCAAATCTGATCCTGAATAATATCTAAACCTAAAGTTAGATAATTAACTAAACTAACAAAATATAATATTAATTAATTAATAATTAATTCTAAACTATAACATCTCAACACTCCCCTTCAAGCTGGATCTACAGCTTAAATATTTGTGATTCTCAACACTCCCCCTTAAGCTGAGAGGCAGCTTGGATGTGAGCAACATCATTATAAAAGAACCAGAACTTTGAATCTTTAAACCAGTAGTAATTACTGAACTGAAGTTGATTGGATCTTGAATCTGTATTTTAAGATAAAGTTACGAACTTGATGAAGAACTTCCATGTTAGAGGCTTAACAAGAATACTTGCAAGAAAAAAACTTGATGAAGAATTATATGTACTAATCCCATAACCTATGAGAATTTTTGGGAAAAGATCAAAGTTATCATCTTCCATCATATGTATTATTCAAGAGCAACATGGTCATAGAATCATGGTAACCCACTTGGATTTACATACTAATCTAACCTCACGTGAGGGAGATGAACTAATCCCATAACCTATGAGATTTTGTGAGAAGAGACCCAAGTTATCCTCTTCTATTATAACCCACTTAGGTTTACACATTAATCTAACCTCACTTGAGGTAGATAAACTAATCCCATAACCTATGAGATTTTGTGGGAAGAGACCCAAGTTACCCTCTTCCATTGTAACCCACTTGGGTTTACATACTAATCTTCACTTGAAGTTGTGCCTTCTCTTCAGACTTGATATTTTTCTTCTTTTTCTTCAGGCTCTGATACCATGTGGCAACGATCTCTGCACTTGCAACGATCTCCAAGAATATCTTATCTGCACTTGCAACGATCTCTATCATTTATAGTTTCACCAGTACCCTTGCATTCATTGCAAGGATGCTGCATTTGCTGAATCATAGAAGGACCGAGGTGCCTAATAGAAACCTTCATACCAGTTCCTTGACAACCAGCACACTTCATGGAAGCCCCTGATTTTGACCCCTTACCACTGCACTTTGAGCATATAACATTTCGCGAGAGAGAGAGCTTCTTAGATGTCCCAAGGTATAGGTCCTCCAGAGAGACCTTCAGAGGGTGAACATTAATATTAGGATATTATTGTTAGAGATATTATTGTTATTATATCATTAATATTAGGATATTATTGTTAGAGATATTATTATTATTATTAGAAACACATCAGATTTGATTTAGGTATAGTTATTCGAGATTTGATTTTATCTTGGTGTATCTCATTTGATTCCCAAGAACTGTGTATATATATGAGGCATAAGCCAAAGCAATGATCATCGGACAATTCATATTCTAAAATACCACACTTTTGTATTATCTATTAGTCATTACATCTTTTAAACCTAACAGGGGAAGCAAACTTTTTGGGAGGTGTTGCCTCTGTCAAGGGAGTTAAAGGATTTAACCCTGAAGCAGCAAAACAGAGATTCTTTGAAATTTATTTAGATAAGGTACATAATTTATATTTCACCTGATGATGCTTTTGATTTCTTTTACTCGTAACTTTGCCTAAATTATTTCTTCTTCTCTCAGTATGCAAAACCAGAGTCTGGAATTGGATTCCCAGGTGCCCTTGAACTAATTTCTCAGGTATGTAATACTAGTAATGATTGACGTTATTTGATTACATTGTCCCTCATCAAGTGGGGTTATTTGATCACGTTGCCCCTCATCAAGTGGCTTAAAGAGGACTTGCCGTCATATGACAGTGCAAAGGAAAAGGCCTTAAAGTTGCTGTTGCATCCAGTGCTGATCGTATAAAGGTTGATGCAAATCTAGCTGCTGCTGCTTTACCGTTGTCATTGTAAGCATTCACACTAAGCGTCTTGCTGAATGTTCATGGACTCATGGAGATGATATTTAACTAGTACTCACGTGCAAATTATGTCATTAATTTAACATTGTTCGTCCAAATATTATATTTGTCTCACAAGACCATAATAATCCAAGATGGAATGCATGTGTATTGCATATTGTATGCCAAGATTGGTTTTAAGACTTTAAATGATGAAGGTGCAAAGAAACATAATTTTTACTTAGTTTTCAAGAATGACTTAATCTGTTAACTTCATCTGTGTTCTACTTAGCATCAGTTTTGTTCTTATTATTGCATGTGTTTTCCCTATCAGGTTTGATGCTATTGTGTCTGCAGACGCTTTTGAGAATTTGAAACCTGCTCCTGATATTTTTTTGGCTGCATCAAGGATATTGAATGTGCCCCCTAGTGAGGTATACAAATAGAATGCATTTGTTGGACATGCAAATTGCGAGTACTGAATATTTGCTTTTATGGGATTTGATGTTAAATTTACTATCACTTACTATCAAGTTTAATATCCTTGTGTGAACGGTTGAATCTATTTTGTCTTAAGTCAACATTGACATTTTGCAAGAAGTAATCTTCTTCAACCTGCTGCCAGTGTCTTGTTATTGAAGATGCATTGGCTGGAGTGCAGGCTGCCAAAGCTGCAAAGATGAGGTATGTTGAGTATAGACGAGCATAGACGAGTATAGACATAAAGTTTCCCACATAAACTAAAATCTCTTGGGGCAAAAAATCAGGGTACGTTCATGCATCAAAGAGTATAACTATGAAACTATTATTGTTTTTGTTGTATGTAGATGCATAGCAGTCAGGACCACACTATCAGACGAGGCATTAGAATCTGCTGGCCCAACACTTATCCGTGATGATATAGGAAGTGTTTCACTTGATGATATTCTTAGTGGTGGCTCTATTAGCCATAGTATGTAGTCTTGAGAGTTTGCTGTAATTCTCATTTTTTATCTATTACCTATGGTGTAGAATGGTAAAGCTACATCTGATTTAAGAACGAAGTACTGGATGCTCTTTGTATCACAATGCCCTCTCAGTTATTGTGAAGTGCATGCTTTGTTAATGGAAAAAAATGCTCAAGAATATCATATTGCTTATTTTTATTAAATTAAACTTTTCAGTCAAGAGAGTAATTTTGCAGACAATTGTTCTTGGATATGCTCGGACTGTTGATTCTATTTTGCTTGAGGTCTTATCTAAACATGCCATTGCAGATAAGAGGATGCAGGGGCCTCAATCTTTTAATAATTCCGTGCAAACTTCATCTGCAATGCCTGCTGGAAATTCAGATGACAGACTTAGCAAGACAAGTATTGCCAATGGGGATATTTTCCCTACTAAATGGTAAGCCAAATTTTTGTTAATTCTATTCACCTGCTATCGCTTTACTTTTCGTATTTTTTTATCCTCTTGCACTCTTGCTTTCTTCATTGATTTTTCAATCACAATTTATATTGAAGGTCTCGCAGAAAACATCACAACTAATGCTCTTGAGCTTGATGATTAATAAAACAATTAGGTTCACTTGGCCTCCGGATAGCCTTCCTCTCTTTAAAATAATAAATAAATAAAAAGATGATACATTTATTAAGATTAGTTTATGGGAAACAGAATTCCCTAAACAATAGTTGCTCTCAAGTCTGATCTTTAAGAATTTAGCTAAAGTCTTCATATATGTCTTAATTCAAAATGAAAATGATAATATTATATTACAAGAATCTAAGGGAGAATTCCTTTTAAATTCGTTCTCTAGTAATGATGTTTAACTATATATGTCTTCATATATGTTGGTTTCGTTTATGTTATTTTATAGGACGAGACTATTTGGAGTTTCTGTTGGTAACTATCACATGAGGCTACAGAAATAATTTTTGGACAGGTTGCAGGGTTCTCGAAGAGATGTACTGAGATTTGGAAGCCTGGGTATTGCTATCTCATGCCTCATCTTCACTTTAAATAACTGGAAGGTATGGTTATATTGCACAAAATATGCTGCAAAGCATGAATGATGCGTATATATGCAGAATCTTCACTTCTGTATTTTAATTTTTTCTGAGAGGCAATTGATAGGCAAGTTCATTGTTTAGAATTACTGGTCTCTGCAGGCAATGCAGTATACTTCACCTAAATCTATTTGGAATCTGTTGTTTGGTGTAAGCCAACCATCTTTGGAGCAAAATGAAGGTAATCATATTCCGCGAATGAAATTATCTATGCACTGTACATTTTCTCTTTTTACCATTTTCTTAATTTTGTCCATGGATGGTAGTATTGATATTTTTGTATGTCAAAGAACTGTAATCCTAAGTTGTTGGAAAATTGTTGAAAAGCATCTTGTCTCTTAAGTCCCAAGTTCTAATTCTGGACCATAAAATAATGGAAGGTTTCTGGTCATTTCAAGAAGCTGGCCGATCTATAAACTTAAGCTAGGGCCTATCAATTGGGTTTGACCAAAATTTGAAACTTATATTTTAATGGTAAGTCTAATATTTGGTCATCTTCTCCGGTAATGACTCTCTAATGCTTCTCCTTTTCTTTTTTCTCGCTGCTTTTGGGTTTGACTAAAAGATGAAGTAAGCACGATTTTACCCCCATTTTTTTTGTTTAGGCAGATCAAGATCTGATAGGATCCAGCAATTTATGGACTACATAACTGATCTGGAAGGCAAGTAAGTAGTGATTTATTGATTTATTACCAATATTTTTACAATGATTTTCACCCTATAGTCACATTTTTTATTTAATTTTTCATATAAAAACGTTAGCCAGAAAGTAATATCATCTGTCATTGATTTTTTCTATTATACCTACTTTTTTGGAAGAAAGGGATGTAGGTTAACTCTTAAGTTGGGTGCTTGTTACCTAGTTGCTTATAGGGAAGAATCCTTCATCGTTACTAAGACACGATAATTCATTTCTTTGCTGTCTGAGGGCATGAGGGAATGCTCAGGTTCTTATGTGATTTCTTTATTTTTGATTAGCTGAGTATGACTCTCCTTTGTTTTGCTGGCCTTTTCACCTAAAAATATTTTTTGTATCAAACTTGACAGTCCCCATGCATAGCAGGACCCAAACCCTCCCAAAGCCCGTGCATAGCAGCAGCTTCATGCACTGGGCTGACCCCCCTATATCAAAGTTGACAGTGGAAAGAAACTAATCGGATGCCTTTTAATATAGAGGAAGTTTACAGTGTTTTTATGATATTATAATATAATTTGTTTCTTTTTACTGTTTAAGGGGAAATGCTCAGATTGTTCCAGAATTTCCACCTAAACTTGATTGGCTGAATACATCCCCCCTTCAGTTTGGCAGGGTACTCTTCCTTGTTCAACTTAAATTATAATCCCATGAGGATGATATACATACCTATTGAATGTGACTACTTCTTTTGGCAGGATCTGAAAGGAAAAGTGGTTCTGCTGGATTTCTGGACTTATTGTTGTATCAATTGTATGCATGCGTTGCCAGATCTGGATTTCTTGGAAAAGAAATACAAAAATATGCCGGTAAATTCTTGTTATCAGTTTCAGATATCATAATATATTGGTAATGAAACTTTTCTTTTTGAGTATCAAAATTTCTAGATTTCTCCACTGCAAGTGTCCTTCAACCAATTCATTCTTTAGCACATCCTTTATTTGGTATTTGATGCAGATGCTTGTCTGGGTTGGTATTTGCTTGACATTGACAAACATGTTATTTCATAATTAAAACATGCTTAGCATTGTCATATGCAGAGAAAATAAGAGATAAATGGCTTCTATAATATGTTTAGTGAAGTTATTATTCTTTTCCTTTAAATTTCTCAATGGCTATCCTTGACTCTGCAGCTTTTTTTTTTAATGTGCAAAAATATTGCCTCCCTTGGAAACCCCAATCTACATCAGAAGTTAACTCAAATATCAATTGAAGCCTATAGAAACTGACAAACTGTTATCAAAAGAAAAAAGAAAAGAAACCTGCAAGCCTGCCATGAATTTTCTTCATCTTTCACAAATTTTCCACGGTCAAGAGAGCTTTGCAAAATTTTTTACTAGTGTAGATGTGGAGGAGGCTCATGAAAATAGGATGTTAAGAGATATGAAGAATTTAGAAAAGTGTTGTAGGTTTAGGAAATAGTTACTCGTATTGCTTTCAAAGTGAATGTGTACGAGCGTCTTTGCAGTGATAGTATTGTTATAAATAGAGTCCGAGGGCCCCATATATTCTTCACCATCATTGAGTTATTGAATCTTTGGATATCTTATTTCATTTGGTATCTCATCCTTTTCTCCTTAACTTCAAATAAATTATATTAAAAAGTACCTTCAAATAGAGATAGAGATTCAACAGTGCTATAATTTTCCTATTTATTGAACATTATCAATCTGCCAACAATACTCGAATATTTTCTCTGCAGCCCTCTATTTATTCTTTTGCCTTATAAACTTTTCCCATATCTGAAACACTACAACTAATTCCTTTAAAACTCTACAAGTGTCCACTGGCTCAGAATGCCTGATACTTCCCAAAAAACTGTCAGAAAATGACACATAGTAACTCTTTAACTGATTGTCTGCTCAGCACCTGTCCATCTATGCTTCCTAAGGAAAAACTCCTTAGTTCAGGGCCCATCATTTCTCTGCATAGGAGAATCAAGGGATTGTGGAGTGTTCTACACTTTCCTTTTATGTTAGCTCCCTGGATTAGGTATTTTATCCTTCTGTGTTTTAGTTAAGGAGAAAAAAGAGGTGAAAATACTGTAGTTATCCATGCTTCCATTTATATATATTTCTCTTCTTTTTCTTCATGACATACCCGTTTGTGGAATATTCTTCTGTATCAATAACAAGTTCTGTTTCTAATTAATATTTTTGCAATAAAATACGATGTTGCTTGATATTGGTTGTCTAATGTCTGCTTTTTGTTGGCCCAGTTCATTGTTGTGGGTGTCCATTCTGCAAAGTTTGATAATGAGAAAGATTCTGAAGCCATTCGCAATGCAGTGCTCCGCTATGACATCACTCACCCAGTAAGTCTGAAGTGGGAATTTATGTTTCGAAGTGTTTAGCTCGGATATATGGTAGTTTGCCTTTTGTGCTAATATTGGAAACTTTCCATTTTCTGGTTATGAAAAATTATATCTGACAGCCTTCATTGTTTGCTTTGGTGCTTCATATTGGGCAACCTGGGCTATAGTTTAATAAGCTCGAGGACAAGTTTTTATTATGTATTAGTTTGGTTTCTTGTTATTGTAGATAACTTCATCTCGTGTCATTTCGTTCCTGCAACATATTCTTTTAAAATTCGGTTTATACAAGCTACACAATAAGTTTACTTCCTATATCATTTAAATTTGAAAATTTATTGTAAATTAACTTTGGTGTTTTGGAAGAATTACTATTTGGCATACGTGCTACGTGTAAGCAATTCCAGATTTTTGTTAACGATTGAACCATGTTAACTGATTTTTATAAATAATAGAATTGATTAAAACATTTAACAAGACACTATTGGATGTACTGTATAATTAAACTTAATGTTTTCAGTAACCTAATTAAGCTAATTTCACCTCTATTATGAGTTGATCAAATCAATTTATGCACCTCATCCCTTCAGACTGCCATCTCACGCCACTTGCTTAAGGAAGCCCTTTCTCTTTGATCTCTCATTTTGTCTCCAATGCAGGTTGTCAATGACGGAGATATGTATCTTTGGCGGAATCTGGGCATAAATTCATGGCCAACATTTGCTATCATTGGGCCTAATGGTAATCTCCTTGCACAAATTTCGGGAGAGGGACACAAGAAGGTACTGGGGAGGAATGTCACTTTCAACTATGTTAGACTCCTGATGGTCATGCTCTGGCCATACCTCAAATTGATGTAGTTGTTGCCTTTGGGCCAGGATTCCCTTATCCAACTAGAGTGGATTACCAAAGAGATAAATGGAACATGTGCCTTGTGTTTTTCTGGTTAAATAAAGCCCGATCAAGTGCCTATAATTTATCCTTTTGTTGCTGATTCTTCTTCTGGTATAACGCATGTAATGTTATTCTTATTTGCACAGAAGATAAGATCAAAGTATTTTATATTGGTCAAATTTTGACGTCATTTTGGCGAACTTATTTTTACCTTCTGATAGCATGATATTACAATAATAATATAATTATTATATGGAAAATAACTTAAAATGCAGTTCCTTATATCTTTCTTGTTATATTCCTCAATGAAAATTATGACAAATCTATGCTTTTCCAATGATAGCATTACAGGCGTATGATTTTTGTAAATAACTATGTGGTATCTATCATGTTATTATTGGAAACAATATACAAGTCATGTTTTAGTGAGGATACTTATCAGTAACGATATTTTAGTGAGGATGCTTATTATATCTATTGTTTTACTTACGTTGTCTGCAGATGAGTAACTCCTTTTCCTGTGTTGCATAGGATCTTGATGATTTTGTGGAGGCAGCTCTTCTGTTTTATGGAAAACAGAACATGTTGGACAATACACCACTTACACTGAATTTGGAGAAAGATAACGATCCTCGCCTAGCTACATCTCCTTTGAAGTTTCCAGGAAAGCTAGCAATTGATGTTCTTAACGACAGACTTTTCATTTCAGACAGTACCCACAACCGCATAGTGAGTTCCCCTCCTTCTCTGTCTCTCTTTCTCTCTGATCATTTCTTAAGGAAGTAATCTGTATTTCCTTACAAAAATCACTATCAAGCTGCCTGACCAAGCTTGGAAATTAGGTGGTAACAGACCTAGATGGGAATTTTATTGTACAAATTGGGAGCAGTGGAGAGGAAGGTTTACAGGATGGTTCGTTTGATGATGCCGCATTTAACCGCCCTCAGGTATGAATTGGAGAAAAAAGGAAAAGAAAAGATAAGTATGATATAATTGAGCTTGTATTGATCAAATTATTAATTCACTGTGACAAGTCTTTCATATACTGGTTGCCATTTCTTAGTTTGTTTGATCCATGTTTAGGTCATCATGTTTTTTGTGGTTATTCTGTTCCTAGGGTCTTGCTTATAATGCAAAGCAAAATATCCTTTACGTTGCAGACACTGAAAACCATGCTTTGAGGTATATGACATCTTTAGAACCTTTTGTTTTATTACTGACTTAAATGATTCTGTCTCCAGACAGCTAAAAGAAATTTAAATGTTTTATGATCAATGTGACTGGCTTGCTATCATAATGTTTCTGAATGATGAATGTGAACTCATAAAATCATTTGGCAAGCTGGTTCTTTGTAGTGTGTATGCCATTTGTGCTTCTGAATCTTTGAAATTACTAATTATCTGCATGAAAAATTTTTTGTTCGAATTGATAATATATAGGAGTATAAGCTTTGATGCCTTCCAGTTATTAGTTCCCAAACAAGATATATATGTGTGTTTTTTTGGGGGGGGGGGGGTTCGCAATTACATTTTTGCGTGCATGTATTAATAAAATAAATATAAATATAACACTGAAGACATGTGATTATAAAACTACACTGCTGCGGAGCTCACTTTGGTGTTGTATTATTTAGAATAGTTTTAGGTTATACTACCTCCGGTCCTAAATATAAGAGTTAATTGATTTTTTTGGATAGATTAAGGAAGCCAAATAAGTCAATTATAAGACATATAAAAGTTAGTTGACTAATTTTGGTAGATTAAAAAGTATATAATATGAATTTTTCTTGAGGGGTTGGATTTGCTCATAATTAACTGATTTATTTGGCTTCCTTAATTTCTTTAAAAAAAAAGTCAACTAGTTCTTGTATTAAAGATTGTATTAAAGACCGGAGCTCGTGTTCGCACTTACATTTTTGCGTGCATGTATTAATAAAATAAATATAAATATAACACTAAAGACATGTGATTATAAAACTACACTACTGCGGAGCTCACTTTGGTATTGTATTATTTAGAATAGTTTTAGGTTATACTACCTCCGGTCCTAAATATAAGAGTTAATTGATTTTTTTGGATAGATTAAGGAAGCCAAATAAGTCAATTATAAGACATATAAAAGTTAGTTGACTAATTTGGGTAGATTAAAGAGTATATAATATGAATTTTTCTCGAGGGGTTGGATTTGCTCATAATTACTGATTTATTTGGCTTCCTTAATTTCTTTAAGAAAAAGTCAACTAGCTCTTATATTAAAGACTGTATTAAAGACCGGAGGGAGAGTAAATATGACATTATAATCACAATGCCTTATTAGACATCCTAGGCACAATAAATCAGTAAAAAATAACTAACAACTACATAACAACTAAACTGATAAGATAATAGGATTACTCAATTTAAATTTGATGATGAGTATAAAATAATACCGGAATCCCTGTAGAACGCAAGCTAATGTCTACGTCAAACAGCAACTAATGAGGAGAGAGGAGGGTGGGAAGTTATTAAGCTTCCCCTACCTCTTTTTACTTTTTTTAACAAGTATTAAAAATTTACTAATTTTAATTTTTTTAAAACAATTTATTAAAAACATATTAAAAATATTGACAAGCACTTGAGCGCATGTAAAGGCACTAGTGTTGGATATATGTGTTTTCATATTATCTTAAATATGAGTGAGTAGTAGGTCTACCTATTGATATTGGGTCTGGATCCATGTGGCTGCGAAACACAATCATTTCATGTTAGGGAATCTTTGATCCATGGTACTTCTATTTTCAAGCTGTAAATGTGCCTGTAGCAGTTTCACCTCCTTTAGTAACTTGATTTCACCCCCAAAGAGCATGTTACCAAGATTTATTAACCATGCTTAGGATTCTGCTTGAATGTCCTACCAATTTTGGAGGAGGTCCATGGGCTTTTGGGTGAGATCATAAGAAGTTTCTGATGGAAGGTGAAATTGCTTGAGATTAGAAAAGAGAAAGAAATACTAAGGTAAAAGAAGAAAAAGTAAATGCAAAGTAAAAGAAAGTTTCCTTTACATGGGAGGACCCTAATCCGTTAGTGTTAGCTACAGCCAGAGCATGCTTAGCGATATACTCTGCAATGAGACAATTTCTTAAACTTGGTCTCTAACAAATCTACTTCTGGTCTTGAAGAGAGATTGATTTTGTTAATGAGAAAGTACGAACTCTTGCTGGCAATGGGACCAAAGGTTCTGACTATTCTGGTGGAGGGAAAGGAGCCGCTCAGGTAAATGTTATTGGTAAAATTTTTAGGATAATTGACGTTTACATTGGTTTATAACTAGATGTAATACAAAATGAGATTCTTCTCTCATCTACCTATCTAGGTATTTTCTGTCAAGTTTTTCAATAAAATGTTTGAAAGACCGGCCATTTGGTGTTGAACTCTAAAAATTGTCCAACTATTATATTTTTATTAGAGAACTTGATGACAAACATCTAAAACCTACCCCTTAATTTGTCCTAATGCATGCTTGTTTTGTTTATACTGGATATATTGACATTAATTGCGTAAAAACAAAACCTCAGTTGCGTCCTTCCTTAAATATATTAAAGCCATCATATTTTTCAATTTAATTTTTCCTTTTTTTACAGCTCCTCAATTCCCCTTGGGATGTATGCTTTCATCCTATGGAAGAAAAAATTTATATTGCCATGGCTGGCCAGCATCAGATATGGGAGCACAATTTAATAGATGGAATTACAAGAGCGTTTAGTGGTGATGGTTATGAGAGGAATTTAAATGGATCAAGGTATGATATCAAAGATGGATAGTTAAAATATCTGAGTGCTATGATGCCTGAGTACGTTACTTTATTACACTCATTATGATTCATCTTTGTGCTATATTTAATACTAATTTAATCAATTCTCTTATGATTCATTTGCTACGTGTCTATTAATATTGATTCAACCCTTTTGACTCTTAATTTTTTTTTGTATCATCATTAACTAAGTGATTGTGTCACGGTTAGCTAATTATTTATTTTCCTTTTAGGCAGAACGACCAGCTATTAATAATTTCGTATTTTTTTGCCCTTGAATCCACTTCTATTAATTCTGTAATCTGGTGGCCATTTTGTTGTGCATTTCTTTGTTTCCTCCTGGATACTTGTTAATGCTTTATGCTATACTCCAAGGCTTAGAGAGGGAAAGAGAATGAAAAAAGTGATTTTGTGAATAGGAAATATCCTTGAGCGTATATTTTAAAAAATTAATCCAAAATGACATGTTGTAATGATAACAAGTAGTAGACATTATAAGAAACATTACCTGTACATAAATGGGGCCCAAGTATTTCTTCTCAAGAACTTTGGATGTATATGACTGTGGTATTTTAGAATATGAATTGTCCGATGATCATTGCTTTGGCTTATGCCTCATATATATACACAGTTCTTGGGAATCAAATGAGATACACCAAGATAAAATCAAATCAAGATAAAATCAAATCTCTAATAACTACACCTAAATCAAATCTGATGTTTCTAATAATAACAATAATATCTCTAACAATAATATCCTAATATTAATGATATAATAACAATAATATCTCTAACAATAATATCCTAATATTAATGATTTAGATATTAGGATATTTTAATATTAGGATATTCCCACACTCCCCCTCAAGTTGGATCATAGATATTGACCATGTCCAACTTGCCTAGGAGCCGTTCAAATATTTCTTCTGGTAGTCCCTTGGTGAGAATATCTGCAGTTTGTAGCCTTGTAGGTATGTAGGTGAGGCACATAATCCCATTCTCTACTTTCTCACGAATGAAATGTCTGTCGATTTCCACATGTTTAGTTCTGCTATGCTGGATAGGGTTCAAGGCCATATTTATAGCAGCCTTGTTGTCACAAAATAACTTTAATGGAGCATCTATCTTCAAATGAGCCTCTTTTGCAACTCTTGCTAACCATAGACCCTCCATGATTCCTTGAGCAAGAGCTCGTAATTCTGATTCTGCACTACTTTTAGCCACTACTTTCTGTTTCTGACTCTGCCAAGTGACAAGATTTCCCCATACAAATGTGCAATAGCCAGAGGTTGATCGACTGTCTTCTTGTGATCCTGCCCAATCAGCATCGGTGTAAATTTCTACCGATCTATTTGTGCTCTTTCTAAAGAATAGCCCACGGCCAGGAGTACCTTTTAAGTATTGTAGTATCTTGTAAGCTGAGTCCATATGTTTCTTCCGTGGATCATGCATATGTTGACTGGCAACGCTCACTGCAAAGGCGATATCAGGACGTGTGTGTGAGAGATAAATGAGTTTCCCAACTAACCTTTGATATCTTCCTTTGTCTGTTCTCATTTCATCCCTTTCTCGTTTCTTCTGCTTGTTCTCATCTTTGTCAGTTTCCACCACAGTTTGCTTTTTCTTTTGTTTCACTGTGCTGATAGGGACTTTACTAGGTTTACACCCAAGCATTCCTGTTTCCTTGAGTAGATCAAGGATATACTTTCTTTGAGAAACATAAATACCACCCTTATATCTTGCTACTTCCATACCGAGAAAGTATTTCAACTTACCAAGGTCTTTGACCTCAAATTCATAGTTCAGGGCTACCTTGATTCGATCAATCTCCTTAGTATCATTTCCTGTGACAATAATATCATCCACATAGACAATGATAATAGTGATGAGGTCATTACGACGGGATACAAACATCGTGTGATCAGATAAACTTTGTTGATACCCTTCAACCTTGAGAACACTAGAAAATATGTCAAACCAGGCACGTTCAGCCCATAGATGGATTTTCTTAGCCTACATACCTGGTTCTGTCTTCCTGCTTCAAAACCTGGTGGGAGTGTCATGTACACTTCCTCTTTTAAATCTCCATTGAGGAAGGCATTCTTAATATCAAGTTGTTCTAGGGGCCAATCTAGATTTGCTGCTACGGAGAAGAGAACCCGTATGGTATTGAGCTTCGCAACAGGTGCAAAGGTTTCGTTGTAGTCAATACCATGCGTTTGCGTAAACCCCCGAGCAACTAGTCTTGCCTTCAACTTGTTTAACGTACTATCAGCATTGTATTTGGGAGTGAACACTCACTTGCAGCTTACGGGTTTTATTCCTGAAGGCATCTGCACTATCTCCCAAGTCCCATTTTTCTCCAAGGCTTGCATTTCTTCCATCACTGCCTGTTTCCACTCTGGGATAGCCAAGGCCTCATGTACATTGTTAGGAATCTTGATGCTGTCAAGGTTAGTTACAAAAGCATGGTAACTTGGAGTAAGAGCAGCATAAGAAACAAACTTTTCGATAGGATGCTTCGTACATGTCCGTGGTAGTTTTCTCAATGCAATAGGAAGCTCCAGATTAGCCTCACCATGTTTAGGATCTACCAACGGTTCAGGAACTGGTTCTACCTCAGAGATATGATAGTCGTGGCCTCTATGATGTCGGCATGAGTACATTTTTCCCCATCTTTGTTGTTCAGATCCTTGTGGAGGCTGTAAAGGTCCATGTGGTGTGAAGGAAATGGGTACAATGGGTTCCACAAGTTGAGATTCATTCCAACTCTCCCCCGGAATCGAAGACTCGGGATAATATGACTGGTGCTCAACAAAGGTGACATCACGGGTAACAAACAGGTGTTTGGACACAGGATCAAAACATTTGTAACCTTTTTGGAAGGAGGAGTAGCCCAAGAAGACACATTTAGTGGCACGGGGATGGAACTTTGAGGGAGGATGATGAATATGAACAAGAACAGTGCATCCAAAGACACGTAGCAGAAGAGAGGACTGTAAGTGAGAGACAACGTGAGTTTTTTGTAATTCTGCAATGGGAGAGGTGAAGGAAAGAATACGACTAGGAAGACGATTAATGAGCTGAATAGCGGTCTAGATAGCATCCCCCCAATAAAACAAAGGAACATTGTTGGAATGGGCTATGAAAATACTTGACGAAGAACAGAGAACTGAGGTAAATTCTGTCTTGTATTCATCTATGTTGATACACACATATATACACTCAGAAGCACAATCAAGAGAGCATATTACAGGGAGAGCTATGCACAAATTATGGGATACAGTTTAATGATATAATCTGATCCAATCCCCCCAAATTCTCCTATAATCATATATAATTAATTCCTATAATCACTCCTCTTTAATTCTGAATATTTCCTTCTACACTCCCCCTCAAGTTGGAGCATAGATATTAATCATGTCGAACTTGCCAATTAAATATTCGAATTTATCCCGAGGCAATCCCTTTGTGAGCACGTCAGCTGTTTGTTCTTTGGAGGGAATGTATTTTAATTCAATTGTTCCAGCATCAATCTTCTCTCTTATAAAATGTCTGTCTATCTCCACGTGCTTTGTTCGGTCATGTTGAACTGGATTGTGTGACATGTTGATGGCTGCCATGTTATCTGAGTGTAACTTGATAGGGGCTCCTGGTAGCATTCCCAGTTCTTCTAGTACTCGTTTTACCCATAGGCTTTCACATATTCCTAGAGCTATAGCTCTAAACTCAGCTTCAGCACTACTTCTGGCAACCACGCTTTGTTTTTTACTGCGCCATGTGACAACATTCCCCCATACATAAGTAACGTACCCTGAGGTAGATCTTCTATCATCTTGATCACCTGCCCAATCAGCATCTGTGAGTATCTCAACATTTCTTTTGTTAGATTTTTTGAACAGGAGACCCAAACCAGGTGAGCCTTTTAAATATCTAAGAATTCTGTAGACTTCATTCAAATGTTTCTGTTTGGGATTATGAGAGTGTTGACTTACAACGCTAACAGCATAGGCAATATCTGGCCTTGTGTGTGATAGGTAAATGAGTTTTCCTACCATGCGTTGATACCTTCCTATATCAACCTCTTTTCCCAGGTCTTCATCATCTTTAATTTTATCAACCTGGATAGGAGTATCACTAGGTCTGCAACCTAGCATCCCTGTTTCTTTTAGGAGATCCAGTATATATTTCTTCTGGGAGATACTGATTCCCTTCACAGATCTGGCCACTTCCATACCTAGAAAATATTTCATTCTTCCCAAGTCTTTTACTTGGAATTCCTGATTCAGGGCCTTCTTTATCCTATCCATCTCCGTTGTGTTGTCTCCTGTGAGAATGATGTCATCTACATATACTGCTAATATGGCAAGTTTCCCGTTTTCATGTCTGAAGAACAGAGTATGATCACTTTGTCCTTGTAGATAGCCTTGTTCTTTCATTACTTTGCTGAATCTGTCAAACCATGCTCGAGGGGATTGTTTCAATCCATATAGTGATTTCCTCAACTTACATACATGACCTGTCTTTTTCCCTAGAAATCCTGGAGGCATCTTCATATATACTTCTTCTTTCAATTCCCCATTTAGGAATGCATTCTTGACATCCATCTGATGTAGTGGCCAGTCTAAGTTAGCAGCAAGTGACAGCAGGATTCTAATGGTGTTCAGTTTCGCCACTGGTGCAAATGTTTCCGTGTAATCCATCCCGTAGACTTGAGTAAAGCCCTTGGCTACCAGTCGTGCTTTATACTTGTCAAGACTCCCATCAGCCAGGTATTTTGGGGTAAACACCCATTTGCATCCTACGACTTTCTTTCCTTTAGGTAACTCAACCACCTCCCATGTTTCGTTTTTCTCTAATGCCCTCATTTCCTCCATTACTGCTTGTCTCCATTCAGGGCTGGCAAGAGCTTCATTTATATCTTCTGGTATTCTAATCTGATCAAGATGGGAAACAAACGCATGGTGTTCAGATGATAAAGCTTGATAAGAGACAAACCTCTCTATAGGGTGTCTGGTACATGCCCTGTGTTGTTTCCTCACTGCTATCGGAAGATCAAGGTCATCATTTCCCTTTTGTAGCTGTTCAGGACCTACACCTGGTTCAGACTCTTGGTGCGCGCAGTCTGTTTGAGGGGCATTACCTGTCGTGTTTCTTCGGGTATATACCTGTCCCCATTTGTCAGTGTCTCCCCCTGAACTAGTGATTCCCTCCAAAGACTTAGGTTCCTCTTGTGTTGGTAAGTCACGGGTGTATATGATGTCAGGTTCTTGGTGGAGATACACTGATTGGGTTTCAAGGTAAGGTTGCTGGGGTTCTCTCTGAGGTTCATTCCAAATCTCCCCCTGAACCGAGGTGGAGGTATAGAAAGGAATATTCTCATGAAAGGTAACATCACAGGTGACGTAAAGGCGCTTAGCTATGGGGTCAAAACATTTGTATCCTTTCTGGGTAGTGGCCGGCCCTAAGAAGATGCATTTGACAGCTCGGGGATCAAGTTTGGAGGTATGATGGAGATGAACGAAGGATGTACACCCGAAGACCTTAAGGGGAAGGGTGTTTGCCAGGTAGGGTAGATGGAAGTATTCCTGGAGAACCTGAAGAGGGGTTCGGAAAGACAAAGGTTTACATGGCATTCGGTTAATTAGAAAAGTGGCTAGGAGGATAGCATCGGCCCAATAGAAACTCGGGACATGACTACTAAATAGAAGAGCTCGAGCAGTTTCCAAAAGATGTCTGTTTTTCCGTTCAGCAATGCCATTCTGTTGGGGGCTATATGGACAAGAACTTGTATGAACAATACCGTGTTGTTTGAGAAAATGGGAGAGAGACTGATTAAAGTATTCAGTGCCATTGTCAGTGTGAAGAGTTTGAATTTTTGTATCGAACTGAGTAAGGACTTGGTTGTAAAAGTCAACAAAGGTTTGGTACACCTCAGTTTTATCCTTTAAGAGGAAAACCCAACTGACACGGGTGTGATCATCGATTAGAGTCATAAACCATTTTGACTGGGTACGGTTGGGAACCCTGGATGGTCCCCATAAATCACTGTGAATGACGGCGAAGGGCTTAGACGGGCGATAGGGTGTTCTTGAAAAATGAGTGCAGTGATGTTTTGCTAGTTCACATGAATCACAAGAAAAATCGAAAGTCTTATTTGAACAGATTGAGGGAAACATCTTACACATATATGGAAAGTTCGGATGCCCTAATCGTTTGTGCCATAACTCCAGTTCACTAGCCCTAGGGGAAGACACTTTATTACATAAGTGAGATACGGACTGATGACAGTCATTCAGGTAATAGAGCCCGTCAAACTTCTTAGCAACACCAATCGTCGTCCCCGTCAGCAGATCCTGAAAAATGCAGTGAGATGCAAAAAATTTAGCATGGCATCTTTCATCCCGGGTGAGTTGGCTCACAGATAATAGATTACATTTTAAGTTCGGGACATGTAGAACATTATGAAGTGTTAAAGTGGGTGAGATACTAATGGTACCACTACCAGCAATGATAGAGTCAGAGGCATCAGCAATTTTAACCGTAAGATGTGATTTTGCGGGAGTATAATGAGAGAATAGTGAGGCATCATTTGTCATGTGATCTGAGGCACCAGAATCCACTATCCAACAAGATCCTGGAGATGTCTGTTTAATAATAGCAAGAGCTTGAAATAAATTACCTCGCTGAACCACACTAGCAACTGGTTTCTTACGTGATTGATCTTGGGTTGTCAAATTGTTGGTGATTGGGCCTATAGGAAAGTGGCCCATTTGAATTGAGGAGCTGCCAAAGGAAACTGGGCCTGCAGGAACGTGGCCCACTTGAGTTGAGGAGCTCCCAAAAGAAACTGGGCCTGGGACGTTGACATGGACTGATCCTGCTGGGCTGGAGACGCGCTGGTGGATTGAGTCGTGTGGTTGACTGTCCGTTGGGCCTGTAGCTGCATCATTCACTAAGCCCATCTCGCCATTCACCTCTGCAACATATCCTTTGGGGCGACGCTGTCGGGGCTTCCAGTTTGGGGGCTTCCCATGGAGGTCCCAGCAGGTATCCCTCGTGTGACCAGTTTTCCGGCCGTGGTCACAGGAGGGACGCTCCCTTCTGGCGTCACTCGTGCGAGCTGCAAGGGCTGAAGAATTGTCCATGGCGACAGTTGGGCGAGAAGTGGAGTCTGTCAGCATAACCTTGCGACGGGATTCCTCATCTCTCAGTAGGGCAAATGCCTCAGACACAGACGGGAGCGGCACGCGTCCAAGGAGACGCCCTCGCAGATCATCATACACGGTGTTGAGGCCGACAAGAAACTCAAACAAGCGTTCTTCTTCCAGATCCCGACGGAAGGTTGCAGCATCCTCGGCACTTTTCCAGATGTGTTGCTTCAATTGATCAAGTTCCTGCCACAGCGTTCTCTTCTCCAAATAATATGAATTGAGGGGTCTATCGCCTTGTCGCACGGTCCACAGTCGCGAGCGGAGGTCGAATACCAGTGAAGCCGTCGGCCTCTTGCCGTAAGCTTCTCCCACTCCTTGCCAGATTTCTCTAGCGGTTGGGAGAAACATAAAACTCCGACGAATGGTGGGGATCATCGCATTGAGAAGCCATGACGCCACTAGCGAATTCTCTGTCTTCCACCGACGGTGAATGATCGCATCATCAATGGACGGAGGTTCCTGCTGAATTAATTCCAGTCGATCCCGGCCATCAAGAGCAAGAATCATAGATTGTGCCCATTCTCCATAATTATCTCCAGTGAGCCGTTCGGGTACGATGACAACTGTAGAGCCTTCAACGCCGGTGACTTTGGTGGGTAGACGCATCCCGCCATCAAATGTGGCTGTGTCGACTTCGGCGGAGGACAAGGACAGTGGTCCCATGGCCTGCTTTGATACCATGTTGGAATGGGCTATGAAAATACTTGACGAAGAACAGAGAACTGAGGTAAATTCTGTCTTGTATTCATCTATGTTGATACACACATATATATACACTCAGAAGCACAATCAAGAGAGCATATTACAGGGAGAGCTATGCACAAATTATGGGATACAGTTTAATGATATAATCTGATCCAATCCCCCCAAATTCTCCTATAATCATATATAATTAATTCCTATAATCACTCCTCTTTAATTCTGAATATTTCCTTCTACAAACATGATACTGAAATAAGAGAGCCCGAGCAACCTCAAGAATATGTTTATTTTTTCGTTCCGCAATCCCATTTTGCTGAGGACTATAGGGACAACTGCTGTGATGAACAATTCCTTTAGCAGACAGGAAAGCGTGAAGGGAGTTATTGAAGTATTCAGTGCCATTATCGGTGTAAAGGACTTTGACAGAGGTATGAAATTGGTTTTGGACAAAACTATAGAATTCAATGAAGACATTAGGAACCTCAGATTTATCTTTTAAAAGATAGACCCAACACATGCGAGTATGATCATCAATAAACGTGATAAAATATTTGGTCCGAGTGCGATTAGGAATCTTAGAGGGTCCCCATACATCACTATGAATAATGGAGAAGGGAGAAGATGGTTTGTATGGAACAGGAGGAAAGGAAACACGGTGATGTTTAGCAAAAGCACAAGTATCGCAGACAAAAGAACTTTTATTGATAGATAACTGGGGAAACAACTTTTGTAAATAATGAACACTAGGATGACCTAGTCTTTTATGCCATAACAGAAAAAACTCCTCATCAGAGGTGGGGTTGGGTGTAGAGGTGGTGATCTTGGACCATAATGCACTCACGGTAGATGTGTCGAGACAGTATAGACCATCATACTCCTTAGCAGAACCAATCATCTTCCCCGATGTGAGATCCTGAAAATCACAATGAGTAGAATAAAAATGAGCTGAGCAGTTTGCTTGTTTCGTCAATTTGCTAATAGAAAGCAGGTTACAAGCCAAATGAGGAACATGAAGTACTGATTCAAGATGTAAAGAATCTGAGATAGTTACAGAACTGATGCCTGCTATGGGTGAAGGAGTGCCGGTAGCAGTAGTGATTTTCTTATTCCCTGCTAAGGGATGGTAGGTGACAAACATCTTTTCATTTGATTTCATGTGATCAGAGGCCCCTGTATCCACAATCCACTGTGATGGAGGAAGAGAGGTATGTAAAGCAATGGGAATTATACCTTTATGAGTCATGGATGCAGATCCGTGAGGGTGTTGTTCAGCTTGAAGGCTTCTGAACATACGTGTAATCTGATTTAGTTGCTCCTGACTGAAGGATGTGGATGGCTCAGATGGGGATGGTGCACATGCTGATTCATTTGAGGCTTGGTGAGCTCGTGGCTTATTTTTACGAGGCTTCCAATCAACTGGCTTGCCATAGATATCCCAACACTTTTCACGAGTATGTCCCACCTTCTTGCAGTGTTCACAGGTGGGTCGAGTCTTACCAGAAGCATCAGGATTGTTATGTTTGCTAACAAAGGCCGTAGACTCAGGAAGAGGTTGTTTGGATTCAATAGGCATAGTCTCCCTCCTGGATTCTTCTCTGCGCACCTCAGCATAAGTTTCCAGAAGTGACGGTAGTATGGAATTGCTGAGAATTCTGGCCCTTACAGCATCAAATTCAGCATTTAGACCAGCAAGAAAAAGAAGTATTCGCCCCTTTTCAATCCTTTTCTGATTTCGAACGACGTCTGTAGGGATATCCCATTCATCTTCGTCAAGAAGATCCAGCTCCTGCCAGAATGCCACGAGGTCAAGCCAGTATTCGTGCACTCCACGGGTCCTCTGAATGTATCGCCATGTACTACGTTGGAGGTTAAATAGGCGAGAATGGTCTTTGGTGACTGAGTAAGAGTCACGAACAGCTACCCAAATGTCTCGTGCTGTGGGTAGATACATGAAGCTTCGTTTGATGTTTGGAGACATGGAGTTGATAAGCCAGGAAGAAATCAAATGGTTGTCGATGGTCCATTGTTGCATCTCAAGGGACGCTTCATTCGCTAGTTTTTTAACATCACCAGTCAGATAAGCAAGTTTCCCGCGCCCACCAACTGCATGTTTTATTGCCTGAGCCCAGTCTTGATAATTTGTCAAGGTGAGCTTGTCAGATACGATGGAAACAGGAACACTGGATGCCCCATCAAAGCCTGTACTCAACCCGCGGTGCTTCTGCTGGTCAGAACTTGTAGATGACATGGCAGAATCCCAACTACTGTAGCAACTCGGTACTGTAGCATCGCGGTCACTGTAGCAACTCGGTACTGCGCATCGTGGTCACTGTAGCAACTAGGTACTGTTGCGATGCGGTCACTGTAGCGACTCGGTACTGTTGACGTTGGAGAAGAAGCTTATCGGACTGAAGGCTCTGATACCATGTGGTATTTTAGAATATAAATTGTCCGATGATCATTGCTTTGGCTTATGCCTCATATATATACACAGTTCTTGGGAATCAAATAAGATACACCAAGATAAAATCAAATTTCTAATAACTACACCTAAATCAAATCTGATATGTTTCTAATAATAACAATAATATCTCTAACAATAATATCCTAATATTAATGATATAATAACAATAATATCTCTAACAATAATATCCTAATATTAATGATTTAGATATTAGGATATTTTAATATTAGGATATTCCCACAATGACATCATTTGAAATACTTGTAGCTAATGTAAAACATGACTGTGAATGATGCACATTTGCACGTACAACAACGATTAAAGAATTAAATTGAAACTATTATTTTCACTATGTTTGATGATTTTACAAATTGAAATTGTTAAAAACTTTAATTATATTTTTTTCTTGCCTTGAATTGAGAAAGCTCCACAAGCACCTCATTTGCTCAACCTTCTGGCATATCTTTGTCTCAAGGTAACATTTAGTAGGAACTGTTTCTCATGAAGATTATTGCATCAGTTATCATTCACAGTAATGAATGTTGCACATGATTTTGTTTCATTAGATCAAATGGAAGTATATATTGCTGACAGTGAGAGTAGTTCGATTCGAGCTGTTGATCTGAAGACTGGAGGATCAAGGTTACTTGCTGGCGGTGACCCAATCTTCCCAGATAATTTGTTCAAGGTATTTTCAATAAAATTCATAAACCAATCTTACGCATTTTCTGTTTTATTTGATTCATTTGACTATATTGTCTTTGAGAGTTATTTTGATTCATTGTCTTACATTTTTAATACTTAGTTTGGTGATCACGATGGAATAGCCTCTGAAGTACTTCTTCAACATCCACTGGCAGTTTTGTGCGCAAAAGATGGCCAAATTTACATTACAGACAGTTACAATCATAAGGTAGTCAAGTCATGATGGGCATTCAATAGAGTTAATTGAACTTGTCTGTATAGTATAAGCGATAAAATTCTTAGGAAAGGACTTTTTCCTTAAATTAACATTTGCCAAATTTCTTTGCTAGAAGTTTTCAACAAATTCTCTCTTCATCCTTATATGTTGTAAGAAATCAATTTGTTAGCTCTTTTGTGAGTTTGAACTACTTTAAATTTCACCTACCTACAGAAACCTTTTTATGAAATCCCGGAAAGCTAGCAATGGCTTTCCCTACTTTAGTTTTTACGACATATTGCTCATTTATTTCTAAAACTCTTGGACAATGTCACATGGATAAAACCCAAGTACTGTTTTTAGATGTTATTATCAGATTATTCAATAAAGTGACATGAGATTTTTTGCAGTTCAGCACCATATGTTAGATCCTTGTAAAAGGAAAAAAGACATTCGTTGCTGTGTTTATTGAAAAACCTCATAGCAAATACTTATGAAACTTCACCAAAGTTTGAATCTTTGAAATATTATGCTGTTTTTGCTTTGAAAAGCTTCGATGCATGCAGGCGCATTTTAGCTTCATTAATTTTAGTGATTGAATTTTCTCTGTTTTTTTGTCCTCGTGTATTTTTCAGATAAAAAAGTTAGATCCAGCTAGTGAAAGAGTTAGCACAATTGCAGGAACAGGGAAAGCTGGATTTAGGGATGGAACAGCTGTAGCAGCTCAGGTTTGTATTCCGCTCCATATTATTTTCTTCCAAAATGTCAGTGTCCATTCAATTATCGGTTTGATTATTCTTTCAAATAGCTGAATAATCTAAGCAAGATGTTCTGCAGTTGATTTCATTCATTCTTTACTATAAGAAAGGCATATGATTATGACAATTATTCTTTCATTCAATTCTTGTAGGGCTAATCTTGAAAGATACAGTATAATTCTTAAAACAGAATAATAATGTTAGTTTGAATAATATTCACTATTTCCAACAATTTGAAAAACAGAGCTAGTCTCATGGAATAATTTAGTTAAGGTTTTGCGAGCTCTAGTACATCAAGCACTATAAATAACAGGTTCATAAGAAGAAACAACCAATTCTCCTAGGTTTAGAATATCTGTTGTAATTTTTTCATTGGTTTTCTTCTTCTAGTTGTTTATCCTAGGCATGTGAAAGAGAAGAGACGTAGTCATATTCTGTTTATTGATAATTATCATCTTCAAATATGCAGCAGTTCTGTGTAACTTTTTTTTGTTGGGTATCTTATTTTGCTTTGTCTCACATTATTTTCCCTATTATGGTTGTAAAAACAACAGCCTTGTTTATAGTGTTTATACGTTGTATACTGATTATCTAATATAAAACTTCCTCATGTCTGGATGCTTGTGCTTTGTTAGATTCAGGGCTCTAATAATCCCATTTTAGGATTAACCAAGCTTTTTTTTATATGCTTAATAAAGTTCGTGAGTGTCCAAACATCCAAGTAAAAGGAAAATGTAGCTTGACAAATGTGTTATTGCTCACTTTTGTAGCTACAGATAGATGTTAATATGTTTGTCATTGTTCTGGCAGCTCTCGGAACCATCTGGAATTGTTGAAGGGAATAATGGTATGGATTATTTCTCTTTTTGCTGCAAATACTTCTTTGGTCTTTGTAGCTGAATGCATATATGATTTGTTAATGAAGCCAATATTAATTCAAGACTTTTGCTGTCCTCATTGCCATGGGCACAGCAATGAGTAGGTGTCCACTGCTGGAATGCTGAATAAACTTAACTTCAAATTAGTAATTGTTTTCTGAAAAAATCTATAGCTTCTTTCCACTTTGATGTGATGGTCTCGCCTTGCCTAATTTTCTTTTCTTGCACACTTGGCCTGTTTCTAATCTCATTTCAGAAATGCTTATAGCCTAGTCATTGCTATTTCATTGATGTTTAGGCATAAAATTATTCTATAATACTGCAAAAAACCAATCCTTTGATGGCTTTAGGCCATACTTTTCACCTCTATTCAATACTTAGTATACATGACCGAGCTGGAAGTTTCACGAAATTATCACTCTTTCAAAATTATCTAATTTTCTAGTAGTCTCCACTAGGACATACTCAATCTGTCCCTAATCCTAGTTTGAAAATACTCATAGTCCAGCCTCTCTGTTCTCATCGAACTTTAGGCTTTATATTATACCATATACCACACAATTTATACTATTCAATTTTGGCCTTTCCTGCATACTATGTCTTTCGTCCTTGACGCATGGATTTGAGGTTGCCTGGCTTCAATTCTTAAACTTAATTATTCATATGGCTAAGTGAAAATTTTACAAAAATGTTAAACTATTCTAAACATCAACCTTAAGTAATTTCTGAAGTACATTTGTCATGCCTTTGAAGCCCTTGTGAGATGAAATTTCCAGATCTAGGGAAGTTGGATGTATATGCTTTCGTTTTATTACTCTTATGGCATGCATATCAACTTTTTGGTACATCTTGCTCATGAAAAAAAAATTCAGGGTACAGCGTCAATTTTTTTTTCACCTAATATTTAATTAATTCATAATGAGGTTCAGTTTGGAAGTATTTCTTCTCGTCTTTCAGGGAGACTATTCATAGCTGATACAAACAACAGCTTAATCCGATATCTGGATTTGAACAACGGAAGTTTGGAACTCCATACTTTGGAGCTTAAAGGCTTTCAGCCTCCTTCACCTAAATCCAGGGTTTTAAAACGTCTAAGGAGACGATCATCAGCAGATACAATGACCATCACTGCCAATGGTGTTTCATCAAATGAAGGACGCTTATCTATTCATGTATCGTTACCAAATGAGTACCATTTCTCAAAGGTCCTCATCCTCATAATTCTCCTATCTTTGGATTACTCTAGCATGCGATTATGATCAATATAATATCTAGAGTCCTTTTTTTTCCGAGTGAATATATAGTCTTTCTTTTACAAATGAATTTTATCATATCTTTTTAACTACTCCCCTAAACTCCATTGCCAGGAAGCACGTAGTAGATTTAGTGTTGATATTGAACCTGAAAATGCCGTCAGTGTTGAACCCCAGGATGGATTCCTTGATGAGGGATCTGCAACTCTTTATTTTCAGAGATCATCTACTTCAGCTTCAATGGGAAGAATTAATTGTAAGGTATGGCTTATCATAGCACTCGTGAGTTAGCTGTTTTCTGAAATAATTAAAGGCCTTCTTGTGACAAAATATCGGAACTAGCAATATAATGTTGTTTATCTTGAATATCAATAAATGCTTTAGCATATATTATTGTGTCTAGGTTTGATTTAGCTGTGGCTGACTCTTGCTTTAATGGGTCGGTACAGTACCTTGTCAACAGATCAGGTTAAAAATCAACAGGAAGATAATTGAGGGTGGGCTTATGGATTAAATGGGATTGAACTGGGTACCACGTTAATTTTGTTGCCGAATTTATATATGGCTCGCAATGAAAAATCAAAATGTGTTGAAGCAGCTATTCGAGGAAATAGCAGCTGTTTCTGTTAGAACTGTATATACTTCAAGAAATTTATTTTTAACAGAAGTTGAAAAAACATTTTTGATATTTAAGAAAGTTGTGTAGTTGTTACTATTGAGAATGCAATGACGAGAATGAAATTGTTACTATTTCAGTAGCTTTTTTTGAAAGAAAATATGATATTTTCTTTGTGTTTGCAGATTTACTATTGCAAGGAAGACGAGGTTTGTTTGTATCAATCCTTACAGTTTGAGGTGCCTTTCCGAGAGGCAGAACATAACTCTCCCCGAGCAGATGTCACACTTTTGCATTTGGTGAAACCCAAAGCTTCAGCTAGTGGCTTTTTACAGCCCGTTGCCCCTTGACTCTTTAACCACGTTTTGCGGTACCCCTCCTTATCCCTTTCTCTTTTTTGGCTTGCACCATATAATATTCAAACTATCTATAGTTTAGCAATAATCTAAGATGTCATCTTCACTTAATCATCTATTTTTGTTCTGAAAAAAATAATTCAATAATGTGTAATCATTATTAAAATGGCTGTTTTGTGGATGAGCAAAGAATGAATTGGCTAACAATCAAGGCAGACACTCGTGCGCTGTTAGGCTATAGTCTATAAATAGCAACACTTCACAAGTTCACAAGAGGTTAAAGAGTAAGAATGTTTCATCCCACCCCTGAGCCAAGCTAGAAATCCTTGAGGGTATTTGCCTCTGACAACTAAATGCTTTATTATCAAAATTCAAATCAAGGGGGGCGAAGAATGTTCGTATGTTCATAGACTAGAAATTTGGATCTAAGAAATACATAACTAGACAATGTTGTGAGAACCCAAGTTATTGTGAAACAAACTACCTAAATCAACACGAAGGAAAGGCAACTGACATAGTTGAGTAGCGTTGGTTTCTCAATATTGAACTTCTTAACATTGTTGTGGGAACATTGGTTCCGGAATTTTGAGCAAAGCTTGCCAAGTTCATGAGCTGTCAAATTAAACAAAAGAGGTTTTTTTTGCCCCTCTTAATGAATGGGGGCAATGGACCAAACCATATTGGGTTAAGGAAATTGCTGAAAGTTAGTTCAGAGCATTGCCCTCCTCATTAATGACAGCCTTTAAGAGGTCACTGCACATGACTGTGGCAGTTGGATTCTGCAAAAAAAAAAAAAAAAACCCGCCTTCATCCATATAATGGTATGTTGAGCTAACCTCTTGTGCAAGCATTTGCCTTATTGAAAATATGCGTTGTAGGTGACTGACTAGTTCCGCGTGATGATGAGACTTATGTCATTCAGGGTATTTCTTAAAGGGTAAGTCCTAAATATCCTTCGGATGTAAGGTTCTGTGCCTTCATTAAATCAAATACAAAGAATGATCATTCTGCACCCTTAGAATGGAAGTGTTAATGTTGGTTCTGAAAAACAGAACCTTGAGAGTTTTTTCTAGACAAAATCAACTTAGCACGCTTGATGTGAACAAAAGAGGTAATGAATGTGATCTTTCTGTATTCCTGGTCTCTCAAAGGAAGAATGCTCCATGGTGCACAAATAGGTAAGGTTCCCTTTTTCCAAAGCTCGGGTGAGAAGTGAGTGAAGTGTTAAGTTGCACAGATGACTTAGGCATATTTACTCTATAGGATGCTTTAGGATTTAGTTGTTGTTAGTGGCCCAAAAAAAGTCTTAAGAGTGTATTTGTTTTTTAAATTGCTACAGTCTAAACCTTTGTTTTCTCAACGCTCCATGACACATGATTTTGCCTTTGGGAGCGTTGGAATGTTTTCTCAACCGCGTTAGTTCCGCCAAATCCTACAATCAACTTGTATATGAATAATAGGTAAAAGTTTGGTGCTAAGCACGATTGTAGTGGGTTTAATGCTTGATTTACCTTAGCGTAGGATTCAAAATAAATGTAGAATGTTGCCCTGAAGAAAATAATGGGTTAAAAGCCATTTTTTAGTTAAATTATTCTTTGGAGCAATGTCGCCCTTCAAATGTCAAAATGCTCTTAGGCTAAAGAATATTGATGTTGACCACAGACTCCAGAGAGAAATGGGTTTGACTGAAATGTGGCATATATAGGTGAAAAAAAATCTTTTCACCCCTTAAATTAGCAACTAGCATCTTAAAAGTTCAATAATATAGAAGTGTTCCACTTGTTTTACTGAAACATATGGCATCATGTTTAAGATCAAAATCCACCATTAACCAGGTCCTACATTTAGGACAAGTCTTAAAATGCATGAGGTAATTGAAAACACCTTATATTTATATTTATAGCCGAAAAGAGCTGTGTTTTTGTTTTTTTGTTTTTTTTTTTTTTTTGTATTTGAGCTGAGTCCTGAGTGAGATTCCAATTAGAAGGTAGTCTTGTATCTATTTTTCTGCATTACTGGTATCTGTTTGGTAATGGATCAGGCCCATGATACCGTAATTCATGGTATTCGCTATTCATTCCGAACGGAGGCGTTTTTCTAAATTTTGACGCCATCAAGTGTTGAGCCACGTCTAGTAACATTCTGCACCAATAATACTTTAGTGAACAATTCATGAAATATAACTTGTACAGGGAAGCCTGTATTAAAAAAAGAAGAAGCAAATGATCAACTTGTTCAATGTTTAGCGTGGGAAATCCATGTTGGGAAGCAATGAGGCACCGCTAATGCCGTTTGTCTTATGCGGCCCCCTGGTCTAACTAATCTTTTGTATTATATTCTTGTTCTTGCTTAAGCAAAATCGCTAATCAATACTTTAATGGTCTTGAGGGTGAAAGTTGACGTTCACGGAAAATAGATGGAGAGAAGTTTATTGGTAGAATTATTGGGGTGTGATAGGAAGAGAAACAAAAATTTTTCCGATTGGGATAACTTAAGGATCTGCAATTCCTAGGACTCCCCACATTTTTTTTTTGAAATTATAATATAAAAATAGAGCAAATCTATGAGAAGATAGATATGATTTGTTGATTTTTATTTTATTTCTGATCACCCCCCGCGTCTGGCAACTATAAACAAAGGATTAGAGCTCCTTTTACTTCTACTGTTCATCTGATTATATTTTATATACGTTTTATACTGAGTGTAGTGTGTAGATATAGATTGTTGTGTTTGATAACTTTAAAAAATTGAAATACAAATTGTCAGCGGTGACGGAAAGGAACCAACTTGATAAGTAATCAACATGAACTCATGGACCAAGCGTTCCATCTGAGAAGATAGAAATTGTGTGTGGGTGCTTGTTTCTTGGGTGGTGGAGAAAATGATTGCGATGGAGCAATATGGTGGTTGTTTACTTACTTATTTTGTAGGAGGCTCATTTGAGAGCTTAGACAATAAAGGCTGTCTCTTTGAAGGGGGCAACGCTTTCTGGCATGTCATCTTCATCTGATCTTTTGCTCAGATTCGCGTCCAACATCCCCATTTCCTTACCACCAGCCTCTTTCTTCTCATTATATTGTTTCCCTTATCTCATCGCTACCCTACTATCAATTAAATCATATACATATAGTATTTTAAAAGTATTTTTAAATATGTCTAATGTTATAAAATATTTTTTAGGTCTTAGTGTATTAAATAATATTCTAGAGTGTTAAATATAATTTAAAAAATATTTTAGGTGTTGAACAAATTAAACAAATACTTTTGAGTATTATATGTATTAAAAATATTTCATAATATTGGATACAACTAAAAAAAATATTTTATGATATCAAATGTATAATACTATATTTTAGAATGCTAAATTTATCTTAAAAAAAGTATTTTAAAATGTGGGAGGAACACTAACCCTAGAACCAATTAGACTATGTGAATAATGTAGAATTTATGTAAACACAAGATATTCTTAGGGGAGAGGGGGGGCAACGTGGACGAACTGTAGTCACACACCTGGCCCCCCCTCACAGGGTGAATAGAGAATTAAAAGAAAAGAAAATGAAGGGCAGCAGATGGAAAGTGCCATGAAAACAATCACATGACATGCCTGCCCTTTTCAGCCCCCCTCTCTGTCTTGGCTTTCATATGGACGCATCGCCCTCTAATCATTGCCTCCAATAAAACAAACGACTGTGGCCCCATTCCACCTTCACCCATTCATGCACGCCAAGTGCCATACATCCCATCCATTTTGTATTCTTGCATACCACCCAAAAATTGATTTCAATTGAATTCTGAATATTATGTAAAATTGTCAACATCCAATCCTTCCAGGAATCATGGTAAGGAACACGATGCGATTCTTTATTGCATCATTTATACTTCAGGATTTTCTATGCAAGTTAAACTGTTCCAGGTTTTTTAATAATATGATGTGTTATAGATTTTTTGTTTTATATTAGATTGGATGATATATTGATCGTTTATCAGCTTGTCTGTTGTTGGATTTGCCCAGGGTTGTATGCCCTGTGTAAAATTGTGGGGGTAAAACTTTCACTTTACTGTAAAATGCCACACATTGAAGAACCCACAAGATGACGTAGAGCCCAAAAAACCAACATTACCATTTATCAGTTATTACCAAACGCTATTGAAACCTATGAGTTTAGTTGACAAAAAGAAAAGATATACGATTATTTATATCGTATTTAATTATTAGAGGGTATTATTTTATTGTAGTTTCAGTCACAATATTTAGGAAGACATTCTAAACTTTTAGGTACCTAAGTTTATATTTGAGAGTAATAAACAATTCGTTTTACTTGATGTTAATATCGCTTAAGAAAAAGAAAAATTTTGCCCTACTATTAGATTGTGAGTGAGCTCAATTCTTTTTTAAAAATTTTTATATCAAAAAAAAAATCAAACACTCGTGAAGTATCCGAATAGATTAGTATTGTGTTGCCGATGTGAAAGTCAGACCCTTGGCTTAACGCCGTAACCTAATAAAACCCCTTAAATTATCCTCTCTCTTTCTTCAGGTTCTATCTTTGCGAGCAAGTAAAGATGATTATCCCAACTTGGGAGATCTTATCCGCTTTAATAGCTACGAAATAGGTAATTGCGACTGCATGATACATACGAAAATCAACTCCTCTCTTGGAGTTTGAATTAAGTAGGGTTCCCGTGACCATTGGGAACATTGAATAATAAAAAAAAATAGGGATGCATGGTAAGAATAATTTGATAATTTAAAGAGCCAAGTTGTCCACTAGCCACCTTGTCCAATCAAATAAACCTAAATTGTCCTCACGGGAACTGCCATGTGATGTGAGGTCTCTATCCCGCCCTCTCTCTCTCTCTATATATATATATATATCTACACACATTTTAATCCCCAATTAAATATCAAGAGTAGATTGTTTTTCTCGAATGTTATTCTGTTTAATTGATGAGGCAATTTTCCTGGTCACTCATAGTACAGTTTCCTTATAGTACGGTTCTAATTAGGTTGGCTACTTAACCACTTTAGAATTCAATCTACTCAACCAGCAAGTGGAACCGTAAATTGGTGGACGATGAATAATTTTCTTCTATGACAGAAAACAGGAAATACTGCAACTGGAAGTGCTTTAACAAAGGGGAGACACAAATCCAGAATATTCCCAGGAAAAGTAATTTGGATCTTTAAAATGAGAAACACTGAATCATTTTTTCATCAAGACCGAGACGCTTAAGCATAAGATAGATTTGCACTCTGTGTGTGTGTTTTTAATTTAGGGGGCGCAAAATAGAGTCGCACTATTCACTGCGATTCCTCTCATGTTTGATGCAATTCTTTTTTATTTTTCTCAACATTCCCCACACAGGGTACAAGTTTTCTATATATATATATATATATATATATATATATATATATATATTCTTTTTTTACATACTTTTGTTAATTTTATTATTTTCTCTCCCCGGGAAAAAAATAATTTTAAGCCTGTACCTAGTACGTGGTTGACTTTGTTGGAGAAATAGTTGACAGAGCCTGTTGAGATCCAGTTCTCTTCTCAAAAACATGTTGTCTTACAATTCACGTACTCGGACCCTAACGTTAGTATTATTTTCTAATGCTTCATATTGATTGGATCTGTATCTTTGTACACATCTTCATTCCTTCGTCATCACAACTAATAATCCCATCCTTAGTAGCATAACAGTCTGCAAATTATTCCTTTATGATTTCACTTTAATCATGCAGGGAGTTATCCCTAAAGTAGAACCTCAGGTAACTGTTGCCCAACAACCTCTTGTATTTTTCCGTTAAGCTTATTTCGGCTTTGCCTATATTCTAACCATTTTGTGCTTTTATCAGACCTCGCCCATGGAATCAACGGCTTCCAGGGGTCCTGTGGAGACTCCAGCGCCGGAGAAAACTGCATCTGATGATAGTATTACTGTATAGCAGTTGATCGCTCCCAATGACACGATGTCCAGGAGAAGGAAGAATGACGCTGCAGCACTTGTAGACGTTGAAGAGATCGGCTTGTCTGTCCGTATATACTTTTATTATCTAATTTTTGAGTCGTAACAGTGCGGGGACATTTTAAAGCGTTTTTTGTTTTTGCCCGTTGTTCCCCAGAGTGACTCGTACATTTGCCACGAATATATGAACGCACATACGTCTTAGTTTGGCAGTTGTGAAAATGGGATAAATGGCACGGCCGTACGCACGTGGTGTGTGTTTAGATTTTATTCAAACTATAATTTTATAGCGGCTTTTGACATAAATTATAGATTAAAAAAAATTTAAACAAACAATAATTTTAGTCTATAAATATTTGTGAGCTAAATTGTAGTTTTAAATTAGCTTCACAGTTTCTTGATGAAAAAAATGACTTATTGATATTAAAAAAATTATTTTATTAATATTTTTTCTTGACACTCTCTTCTTCCTTTGCTTCTCTTTTTATGCTGGCTTTCTCCCAAACTTCCGTTGACTTCATCATCATAGCAGATCAATATATTATGCATCTCGTCTCCTCCTCCCTCACCTCTTTATCACAGATTGTCATCGCATGTCTTCTTCTTTTCCGTCTTCTGAGTCTCATCTTCTCTTCCCTCATCATCTATTATAGATCGTTGTCGTAAGTCTTCTTCTTCTTCTTCTTCTTGTGTCTGGTCTTCTTCTCTATCTATCATCGCAATTGGTATTCTTCTTCTCCACCTTCTTCTGTGGCGACGATGGTTCATATCCCACGTCTAGTATTTATCTTCTTTCAGATCTTGTAATACAATAGTGAAAGAGTAATCTAAAAGAGGGACGACAATAGTCAAAAAGGGACAACAATAGAGGGACGATGATAGTAGAAGAGGAATAAGGGAACAGTGCACTCGCTAAGGGACAATGATAGAGGGGGATTAGGGAACAATTATCATAGCTTTCAAATTATATTTTTTATTTCATATACTTTATGATAATTTCTTAACTATAAAAGTTATTATAATAATAACCATCTAAACACTTATTTATTCATAATCACTTTTTGTCATGACTTCTTCTCTTTAAAATCATTTTTAAACTATTTTTTTCTATAATTTTTTGTCTAAAAATTAATATAAACAGACCCATAATAGATAAAGCAGAACAACACTCTAAATTAATGGGTACCGTGTTTAAAATATAAGTTACATATTCTAATAATTTATAGTGTCACGTATTATGAGTTTAGTTGCCTGTTGTTTTACTCTTGCAATCTAAATGTAGTGCCGACCATGCAAATTTATAATAAAGATGACCATCAGTAGCCTGTACGTGATTTTAATTTAATGTTTCATCATTTTCCACTTTTTTTTTTTAATCCGTGTGTATAACACCCATCATTTGTTCATTCCTTTTACTAAAAAGTAGATCTACAACGGCCTCAATGCCAAAAACTCGCATATGTATTATCAATAATATATATAATAAAAGAATATGATCATATTCTATAATTTCAGTTTTTGTTATTATTATAAAAATTTATTTAATAAATAATTTTATAAATATTATTTTTATTTTAAGATTATATTTTAACTTTAACAGGGACTGTTGCCAAACCTAGCATGTGTGTGGGGACTTGATTTATTTACTTGCTCAGCAATCAAAAAAATCTAGCATGGCATAATTAGACCATAGTTGGAGAATTTGACCTCAGTATAAATATAACCCGTACAACGTACGGGTTTGATCGTTTAGTTATTTATATTTTAATTCATTGATTAGGATAAAGAAATGTGTATGGGAGAGATAAGGAGCGCATAAGGCAATAAATGGGGGAAGCAAGGGAAGGACGCGTGGTTCCCTGTGAATTGCTTTCCTTCATTCTCTCTCCCTCTCCCTCTCTCTCTACAAATGCTTGTTCAAACTCTCACCCCCACTTTCCCATCCTTGTTCTGATTCTGTTTCGATTCAGCACAATTCCCTTCCATTCTTATCTCTCCTCTGTCTTCCATCTCGCTCCTCTCTTCCAGATTTCTGTTCCTTCCCTTCCCTGAAAACAAGGGTGTGCCAGCAGGATTCCCTGTTTCCGCCTCTATTATATGGCGTCTTTGCAGCCTGACTTAGATTCTATTTATTCCGATTCGTTGCCGCGACCCAGTCTCAAAGAGCGCACCGATTTCGGGTCCGATTCTAACCATCACAATTCTCTCCACGCCGTTCGATGGAGATCCGATACGGAGCGTCGGATCTACTCCTCCAAGCTCGTCGATGCTCTGCGCCACGTCCTCCGTCGCGGTACTTCTCTCCCGGCCAAACCTAGCGGCGGTCGTGAAATTCTTGAGACAGCAGATAGAGTTCTAGCCGCGGCGGCCAAGGGCAGAACTCGATGGAGTCGAGCGATCCTGGCTTCTCCGCTCGGCCGTTGGAGATTGCAGAGGCAACACAAGAAGGTGAAGAAGATGACAAGAGGATTGAAGAAACCGGAGATTAGGAAAGAGAGGAGGAGGTTACCGGCTCTGCAGAAGAAAGCTCGCGTTCTCGGCAGATTAGTTCCTGGTTGCCGTAAGGTCTCCTTTCCGAATCTTCTGGAAGAAGCCACTGACTATATATCGGCCTTGGAGATGCAAGTTCGAGCCATGACGGCACTCACCGAATTGCTCGCCGGTGGTGGCACACCTGCCGATTGACTCGAGGGGCCTCGACTGTAGAACATTGAATTGACCCCATGATTCAGTATGGGCTTATCACGCCAGGTGTATTTTTTTTTTCTTTTTCCCCTCTCTAGAATATCGTTCTTATTGGGTTTTAAATTCATGTATTTTATTGTGTATATGTTGGCATTTCTTCCTTTTGAGATTCCCTATCGCAAGTCTTAACCACATTTTTAATTTATTTATGTTCCCTATTCTCTAATTTTAAAGGAACATGAATGATACATGCCTTGATTCCTTTCCTATCTTCTCTCTAAAAAAAAATATAGAAATCAAGTGGGAATTGCATGAGTGGCCTTTCCCTAAAAAAAGGGTTGCAATAGTATTATGAATCTACATACAGCTAGCTGGTCATGAAAGCAAACCCGTCTCCAAGTCTGCAACTTGACATTAAGTTAATCATCATTGGGGTTCAAAATTCATGTATCGGAGCTTTATATTTTAGTAAAAGGAAAAGATGGCTGCTTATTCGTGATTTTTCCCTTTTCCGTTGGTAATCCCCCTTCCTCGGGATTTGTATTGATTGCTATGGGATTACAACCTTGTATTATTGCAATTAAGCCCAGGGTTTAGCTGTGTCGTCGGCCGTGGTATATTGAGCCTTGACAACCTCCCTACCGATGCATCGCCTTGAGAGTTGAAAGTTAAAGTGACAACTCTTAAATAAAAGGCAGAGCTTTTAATTTTAAGGAACAGTCATCAAGATCGTTGACGGAAAAGGATGGCATATGATCCACAATTATATTTATTTTAAAATAATAATCTTTGATTGATGGTTAGTTATGTCAAATTGTTATTGCTATTTAAAGAATTGCCTGTGGCTTCTGTTGGTTAGCAAATAATCTGTCGTCGACCGTACAGTTTCCGTCCCACTTAAAGTTATCCAACTTGACTTTGCAGCAATTATCTTAATTGGCTCTGGAATGCGAAATCACGCTTCTTCCAGATTGAGATGTTCTCACGAGATCGTTAGAGTCAGTCAAGTAGTTAAACCAACAGAGCCTTGCTTTATAAACTAGGTAGCTAGTGCATCTTCATGAACGGAACGGAATGAAATTGCCTTGCCCTTGCCCTCATAAAATGATGGAGTTATGATTATTAGTGTTGGGTTGCAGTTTTGGTTGGTTATCTCTTATCTGTGAGATTTGAGTTGAAAATGGGTAAATAGGATGGTGAGTATAAAGTTGAGGCTCCGTCCCATCATGTGCCTCAGTGGCCCTACAATATCAACCCTTCAAGGCCCCCACTCATATTGGCCTGCATGTGAGCATGTGAGTGAGAACAAAACTTTGATCACATGCGGCTTTATTCATTTATTAATACAGGAAGAAGAGTAAATTGGGTATTGGCTTTTTTGAATGAATTGCATCCACATTGGTTGTTCCTGGACACGGACAATAAAGGGGTCAGACTAGACAGGATCTTTTTGGGACCTACCCATTACCCACCTTAGACATTGTTTAGTTTAGTTAGAAAAAATAAAGAGGATAATAAAAGTTTAAAATTTTATTTTTTTATATTCTTTTCTCTTCTAAAATTAAAAAAAAAATTTGAAGGAGTGAATTTTTTTTTTAATTTTAACAAAAACATCTATATTATCTTTTTATTATTATAATGTTACATATATTGATTTAAAAACATTTTTTATGTGGCACACCATGTCAGCACTGTGTTTTTTTTTTTTTGCATTTTTTTGACAAATGTCAAGTAAAATAGTTATTCTAGAAATATATTCAGGATTACTTAAAGTCTATTAATATGTTTAAATAGATGGAATAATGCTTTGAAGTACATATAAAGATATTTTTATCATATATATAAATAATGTAATAGGTTTTCTGGTATTTATATTTTAAAAAATAATAATTCTACTGTAAATATTATAAAAGAATATGGAAAAATATAAATTAAAAAAATAAATATATATTCATTAATTTTTAAATAGTTTTTGTCTCTCATCTGAACCTCTAAACTAAACAATAAATTTATCATCTCTTACCTTATTCTCTAATCAAATAAAACTTATAATTTCATGTATACTCACTCTCTTTGAGTTTAACCAAATAAAACCTTGATGGGTGAACTATAGGCCTCTTTCGAGGGAATTCCCTTTTCTTAATTAAGGCCTGCCACGTGAGGAACCTTAACAATCCAACTGTCACCTTCCAGGTGGTTCAGGACCACTCCTCATACATATATTTTTTTTATTATTATTGTTGTTGTTGTAATATTTGTTTGTTGAGTTCTCTATTCCCTTCTCATTTCGTGCACTTTCATTTTTAGCATTTCCACATGCTTCCATGTGCCTCCACTTATGAAGCCGCCCATTTTCTCTCCTTCCCTTTTACTTTGGCACTGCTTAGCTTATTGTAGAGGGCAAACATCATCCACTTTTAGGCCACGATGGCCTAATTCTTGGAATATACATATCTGCCGTAAGGGGAATACTAGGAACCATATCATCATGATATATTTCTCAATGGCTGTTTTGTATCTATGAAACGGCAGGTGTCCTTCACAGTCCCAATCAATTCAATACGCCCACAGGCCACGGTATATATAAATGAGGTTCCGTATTTATTTGGGGGGGGGGGGGGGGAACATGGAGCGTCGCTAAGACAACCTAGCTCTTAGATACAAGTGTAGGTGGTCCATTTTAAGACATAGCTGGCTATGTGCGTCCAATGTTCTAACTTTTTTTTGAAACTAAATTCTTATAAATATCCCTTCCTCTTCTTCTTGTTGGCCCGGGGTCCCCAATTAGCTCACTCTGTGTATTTTTGTGTGTCCCTTTTACTGAATATAATTTTCGGTGTAAAAGGTAAAAACAAGGGAACAAGGTGAGTGGGACGGTCAGTTTGAGGCATGAAAAGGTGTCGGTAAAAAAGGGTAGGCTGGCTCGTTTTCACAATGAGAGAGGCTCACATGGTTCCAAGAACTTGACATTGAATTGTTTGAAGCACTTCACTCCCAACACAAGCTTGTGAAGTAATTATAAGATTCCGAGCCTTTTGGAGCCTAAAGCATCATAATTTGGATAAGACCCCTTTGTTTGCTTTTCTTGTCTCGCCAATTAAACACCATAATCGACTTGCCCAGATACTCTAATATCCAGGCTTCTGCAGCAGTTACTGTTTTTCTGTTTTTGGCTCCTTGTTATTGTGATGTCAATATTCAAATGTTGACCCACCACTACTGAATCAACATTAATGATTGAACTACCCAGAACGGGCTTGCCAAAATCTCATCGATTGCGTCGACGTCACTATGAACAGTGATGTTCCTATCAATTCCGTATGTTATATTAATTATTTATAAACGACTTTTTTTTTTTTTAAATTTCCCGGATAAAACTATTTCTCGCACTGCTTTTAGTAGAAACTAGCAAGTGTTATGTTACCAGTCACAGCAGCGTGAAATGGCAACACGTGGTACTCTGACATGTCTCTGTCTCTTTCCCATGAATATCATCTTCCTAACCCCTAGAAATGAACCTAACAAAAAAAATCCTACAGCATAGGATTAACATGTAATTTATTATTATTTTATATACCGAACCTTGGTTATTATTTGTTGGGAGATTTGGTAACTAAATTATTTATATAGAACTACCCAGCTTTGGGATCAATTGGCCGAAAGTGAAACATATCGCACTCCAATCGACTTGACAATTCAACACACAAATAATTGAATACGGCTTCCCTTTCCATCTGTTGAAACACACATGGGGGTAAAACGGGGATATGAACGATCTTTTATTATTCAGGCACCTTTCTTCTTCTTTTTTTAAAAAAAAAGAATTAACCAGCAGTATTGATTAGACGTTGAAACGACTAAACATGAAGGGGCATTAATGGTAAAGCCTTTGTTAAATCCTAAAGCTGTAAAATTCCTTTGAGTGAAAGGTGATTGTGCAAACGATGAGCCGAAAAACCAAGTCTGAAAAAGCTAAGGAAGATGGATTAGCATGTAAGCTAAGCGCAGATTGGACGCTTAAAGATAATGATGCGCTAAACGACAAAATTTAAAATGGCTTTTGAGTTGTCCGGTCCAACATCTCACTTTAATGACCCAACAAGGACCCTCACATTGGGCTGGGCCCAAACCCAGTAATCGACAAACTGTATGTGGAACAAAGTTTATGGCAAAAAAAAAAAATTGTACAACAATTTTTTAGAAAATGGCCACGATTTGAGGTAAAAGAAGAACAAAGTTTTATTTTTTTTTAATAATATTAATATTAAATAAAATAAACTATCAATTATAATTAATATTTTTATTTACTAATATAGAGTTGATAAGGTTATGTTAAATTTCTCTATGTCTCATGTTTAATTCATAGAATTAACACCTATATTAAAAGTGATAACTATAAGTTTCAAAATTATGATATATAATAATAGAATACGGTTAATATTATAAAAAAATAAATACGGATTCAATTCTCATTCTAACTTCATTTATATCTTCAACCCCATTATATAATTTCTCCATATTTTTATGTGATTATGGAATTTTCTAATTTTTTGAATTTTCAAAATGTTAAAAGTCGCACCATTTTGAAAATAGGAAATATACAATAACAATAAACGTTTTAGAGAAATCAGTTTCTCTTCGGTTCCTAATTCTTATTGCCTATCCTCCGCTCCGCTACCCTCAATGTCAAACAAAAATTAAGGCCGGTTCCTTTTTGACCACCGAGATAAAAAATTTAAGCTATTTTTTATTTTTATTTTTATTTTAAGACATTTCTCAACACTAAATTGTGAGATTACAACTAACGATTACATTACGTCTGATATGATAAAGTAAAAACTAAAAAGGGAAGAATAATGGGGTCATGTAGAACGATACACTTTAAATACTAATGTTTATTAAGTTTTTATTGTCATTATTTAATTGCTCACTCATATTTCTCATTTATTATTGTATTTTAAATTTAAATTATAAGTACGATGCTTATTTGCCATATGCTTTCTTTATCTATGTATTCTCCTCGTATTTATTAATTATAACATTAGTGACTGAGGATGACCCGCCGAATAAAAGTAGAAATCTCAAAATAAACCAAGAACAAATTGGGCAAATGCCAATTGAGTTTTCTGTAGGATGGGACTCAGTTTAATCCAAACAGGAAAAAGGCTTTAGGTGAATCGAAGCCTATTTTCTTTGGATCAAAATACTGGGCCAACAATTGGGCTAGCCCACTACTTATGGCCCAAGAATGGGAAGTGTTCAAATGGACTTCCGGTGGAGCTGGAGATAGCCAGATAGGCATTGCCAATTCTTCTCGCTACACCCTTTATGGTATGTTTGGTTAGAAGGAAATAGAGGTAGAGAAATAGAGATAAAAGTAAATTTTTTTATTTTTTTTTCAATTAATAGAATGGACTTTCATTTTAATTCTATCACAAAGATTAAAAATTAAAATAATAAAAATAGAAATAACATTTTTTAGACATTTTATTTACAATTATAAAATTTTTAAATAATTTTAATTCTTCTCAAATTATAAAAAAATATTTTAAATCATTCTACTTTAATTTATAAAAAAAAATATACATTAATTATATATTCACTTCTATCCTATCAACCAAACTTTTAAATCCTTTATACTATAATTCTACTTTTATTTCCACTTCCATTAAAAACTCAACCATCCCACCAACCAAAGGTACCCTTAGTGTCTCACAGTGAATAGAATTAGCCGGGAGACCTATGCTTTCAGCTTTGGATGTGTTAACTACATGACAATAGAAATTTAGAGAAAGATTAGCGTTTTGAGTTATGGCATGGTTTTATGTGTTTGTTTCAGCCGTCTCTGTACTTCAAATGGAAGCAGTCACCTGTAATTCCCTGCTTTTGCCATTCATAATTGGGCAGTTATGAACAGGACCGCTATGGAAAATCACTGTGGAGCCATGCTAACCCACAACACAATGTTGCAATCACACGCTACTCTAATATTTTTCTGAACGAAGTATTTGCCACGTTCAAACTAGATCCGAAGGCAAATAGTCACTATAATCTATCGATGGGAAAACCCTGAAAGCCTGGGACTAAGATGGTTTCCCCGAAATACTAAGCAAATTTCCACTATAAACGGACATAAACAATGGGGGGGGGGGGGATTTTTAGGGGAAAAAACAACAGGAAACAGAAGCGCCCCCAGGAGAAAACGGGGGTGAACTAACAAAAAACGAAAATTAGGGAAATCAGGAGCATCAGGTACTCAAGTCACTCCAAATCCATCCCCCCCCCCCCCTCTCTCGGGAACATCGGTGGCTCCGCCCAGTAGAATCCCAAGCCTGTGTGGCAGGTAATGATGTTGGCAACACTTGCTATGCACAGAATCTTCGCGAGAGATTGTTCACTTCAGACGGTACAGCCACAGAAGAGGAAGAAGAAACAGAGCGTGGAGACGATGGAGACGGACTCGAAGGCGGTGATGACTCCCCAGAGGAAGTCGTCGACAATGGAGAGGCTGAGGAGGTTGGACCAGCCTATCAGCCTCCGAGGCGACCAAAGAGAGCCGGACGCAGACCACCTGGGCGACAAGATGTAGGAGGAGAACATCCCTGTCCACCGCACGAGCGACGATCTCACCGAAAAGTCGAAGTCGAACCAGGTGAAAGCTGAAGTGGGCCAGCCACCGGCCATGGAGCTGTGAGCTGTGGTAGGGCGCGGTTGGGTGATAAGGCTAAAATCACCTTGCTTTTGCACTCCAGCGGAGATGAGAGGGCTTCTCTATGACATCGCGGCCTGAATTATGGAGAAAAGGGAATGTTAGCCTTATAGAGATGGCAATGATGAGTTGATGGGTTGAGTAAGAATAGAGGGGTCACATGGACTGAGCCTCGTTCCGATAGGATGACCGGTGGATGGAAGTAGTGGGGCCCATGAGATAGAAATTTTGAAGATATACAACTGTTGATTAATTAATTTCAATTTTGGAAAGTCGGGGTGGAGGGAGAAGCCCTAAGTTGTGTTTGTTTAGTCCAAATGAGAGCGGCGAGTGAAGCCCGCGTGGTCGAATCCAGATCAAGGATTCCTCTAGTTATCAGAAGAATTCCAAACAAGACAGATATTTCATTCAATTTTGAATTCCCTTTTTGGTAATGGAGGGAAATATTCAAATTTCAAAGCTTTTATAACTAGACCAATCATTTTGGACGCTAGTGCCTAGCTTTCTTTTCTTGTGAATATATATATATATGTGTGTGTGTGTGTATACAGCCCTCATCATGTGTTTGGTAATGCCATCAAGTCAGCAACTATACCAATAGTTATTTGTTTATCGCCCCATGATCCCTTCACATTTCAAAAGCTGTGAAGATTACACGGCGCGATAAACGCATTAAAATGACGTCATTTTCCCTATATTGTATTTACACTTGGATTGTTAACCGTGTTATTTGGAAAATTTTCAAGAACTAAATTAAGAGATTTTGGATTTAAATGGGGGAAATAGTTTATGAACAAATTATTATGCTACTTAGAAGATTTTTATTAATATTTTCTATAATATAAAAAATAATATTTATAAAAATATCCTTTCGGGTTTATGCAAATATAAACAGGTCCCCTCTAGTTTCTATAAAATATGAAACAGACAATCGTTTTATTAATATTATTTGTCTACTTAGAAGATTTTTATTAATATTTTCTGTAAGATGTTAGAATGGCGTTTTTTATCCGCAACGCGTTAAAGCACACTTTAAAGCTGAGCCCTAATCTGTCTGGACCACAATGGCTTTTCTTCTCCGCAACACTTTGAAGCACACTTTAAAGTTGAGCCCTAAACTGTTTGGGCCAAAATGGAGTTTTTTCTCTGCAACGTTTTAAAGTACACTATAAAGCTGAGCCCTAATCTGTCTGGGCTGCAATAGAGTTTTTTATCCGCAACGCGGTAAAGCATACTACAATGCTGAGCCCTAATCTGTTTGGGCCGCAAGTTTTCGATGGACGTCTTCTTGATCAGGACGGAGGCTGCACAGTTCACTAGAGACCCAGACTACGTAAATCGAGTGGGTCACGCATGACGGTTTGAGCGATCGCCCTCGCCCCCGCCCGGCCACACGCATATCGTCTATATTAGCCGTGTGGAAGGAAGTTTTCCGGCGCAATAGACCCTTGCCTTAAACCATGTCCGACAACGAGGATTGCCCGAACCAATATGGCGTCCTCCTCTACTGTAAGTATGCTCAAATTCCTAACCTCGATCACCTCCTCACTTTCTACGAGTCTAATTGCTCCTCCCTTGGCCTCCTTGGTCGCGTTCGTCTCTCTTCCCACGGTGTCAATGTCACGGTAATTTACCCTCACCGTCATCTCCCATTTTCCTTTCATGCATTCTTATTAGCTTTCTATATTTTCATCGTTACGGGTTGTCATTCTTTTTTCTCTTTTTCAACTGGGTTTCGTTAGGTTGGTGGCAAGTTATCCTCTCTAGAAAGACACATTGAAACAGTCAAGGCCGATAGCTTATTTGAAGGGACTGATTTCAAGCTTGCTGCTTGTCATCAAGCATTAAACGACAATATTGCAAAAGAAAGCGGATTTACGTCTCTTTCAGTTCGAATTGTCAAGGTAATTTTCGTCACTGGCTTCTTTTTTGTTCAATTAAATTTGTTTGTAGTATATACAAGCCCCTGCATTTGAGGCAATGAGTGCTGCATGGACATATGTAGTTAATGTTATAATGACTAATTAGACCTCACCAGATGTTTGGGTGCAATAGTTTCTGAAGTCTGGATAACTCAACAGCGGAGTATCTAAGGGGAAAAAATAGAAGAAGCGTTCCAATATCGGATGAGAAGACAAATTTTGCAGGAAAATATCAGAAATTCAACTGCCCATTACATCCGCAGATTGGATTTTCTTTAGTACGAGATATCGACCCATTAGATTCGGAAGCCATACTTATTATTTTAACAGCTGCACTGTTACTGTTATGCCGCTTTAGAGGAATAATCAATAAATACTCGCCAGTCGTTTGATCATAAATGAAAAACGATTTTTAGCTTTTATTTATCGTTTGCCGTTCACTTTACCATACTAAGCTCTTGCTACTTGTGATCGATTATTTTCTGTCTGCTGGAACACAAGCTTGGAAATCCAGTCATTATGCGTTTCTCAATGATATCTTAGTTCCCTATTTGTAGGAGCTGGTTACTCTTAGGTCTCATCCCTTGCTAAAACCACCAGAAATTTCAAACGCTGGAAGACATCTCTCTGCAGTTGAGTTTCATTCTCTCCTACAGAATGCTGGTAAGTAGCTACAACTTGCTAGCATTGACTTACATCATTTGTGCACGTTTCTTTAGTTCATTTTCAATAGTCCTGCATTGTATTTCTTTCATGTTTGTTTGTCCTCTTCCATTTTAGCCGCCTTTAATATTGATATTTCAAATCTTGATCTTCTTTTGTATTTTTTTTTTTTTTTAAGCCAAGGAGAGTGCAGCAGATTGCCTTGTCTTACTTGATGCAAGGAATCTTTATGAGACAAGAATTGGGAAATTTCATGCACCAAATGTTCAAACTTTGGATCCACAAGTTAGACAATACAGTGATCTGCCATCATGGATAGATGGTAATCATGATCAATTGAAAGGGAAGCAAATCCTCATGTAAGGACTGCTAATATTAAAAGTTCTCTTACGCAAATCCTTGGTCCAAAGCATCAATCTAGTATGTTCATGGAAATGGCAAAATGGTGATTTGAGGATAGGATTTGTCATTAGCAATTATTATTGTGGTTAAGTATCTCAATGGTAAATTATGGCATGTTATGCAACTTGTTGGTTTATTACAGGTATTGCACTGGCGGAATCAGATGTGAAATGGCATCAGCATATATTAGGTCAAAAGGTTTGGGCTTTGAGAATGTGTTTCAGGTATGCTCCTTGATTAACATCTAGATTGAACTGCACCCACCTCTTCTCTTATCTTATTGTCCCAGGAAAATTTGTTGTTGACATGATTTTGGCTTGTATCATGATCATAAGCTGTTCACACTACCTTTGATAAGTCCGTAGCAACATAAATGCCTTGATACCTTTGTGTAATAAAATATGATCGACTGTGAAGTGTAGATTTTTTCAAAAATATTTATGGTTAAGATTGTAACATCGATGACATGTATTCCTTGTTACTTTGGATCAATTACAGCTATTTGGTGGGATACAACGATAGTTGGAGCAATTTCCAGATGGTGGTTTCTTTAAAGGAAAGAATTTTGTTTTTGATCATCGGTATGATTTTTCTGTTCTTGCACTTTATTGAAACTTCTTATTACTTGTTTAGAATAATTCCTCTAGCTGTTCTTCATGAATAATTGAGTACAGTAGCTCATCTATTTGCCTTCACCCTTTGGATAATTGTTGCACTAACTGATTGCAAATGCTGTCAATTTCAATTTGATATCTTAAAACATTTTTTCTCTGTTTTATTTCACTTGTTATTTATAATCTGTGGTAATGGCATTTGGATGCTTTCACTGTAGTGATGGATTTATTGTATATATTGATGCCCAATAGTGAAATGGTAAACCTGAAAACGGCTGAAAATGAATGGATTTTTGCTGCAACATTTGGATTAATCTTACCTCATTTTTACTGTGACTGTAGAATATCTGTTGGGAGCTCAGATGCAAACGTGATTGGTACCTGCCTTACTTGTGGGTGTTCGTGTGATGATTATTCTTCACGGAGCAGATGTAATTCTTGCAGAATGCTTGTTTTGGTCTGCAATAGTTGCCAGGCATGATCCATGATTAGCATCTTATCCATAAATCGATACTGTAGAAAATTAGTCCTTCCAAACCCGTCCAATATCTGCTTTAGTCTCCCCCGCCCCCCTTTTCCTTTTTTTTTTCCCTTCTGAAGTCTGTCATTGTGGTCCACCAGAATGAAGCTGCACCCTATGTTTGTGAGTTGTGCCAACAACAGGGCAAGGCTGCAAGGATGATGCAGCTAACCGAAGTTGGTGAAGCAGAAACACCAGTGCCAGATGTTGAGTTTCAAAACGTTCCATTGGATACTACTTTTTCATCTCATATGCCTTAGAAAGATGGTAAGGTCTGTGATCCGTATTGTCTTAGCAATTTTTGCTCCCTACTTTCTGTCAAATTGTTGTCCATTTAGTTGATGACTAATCTACAATTGTCAAGGAGTAGTTAATTGTTTTGGAGAATTACTATATTAAAATTTAGAAATTTCTTGCAGCAATGTTTCTGGGGTAGAAATAAGTTACCAGACTAGCGGCTGTTTAACTTATGGTATGATTAATAACTTAACTATATTCTACTTGTCTGATTAATTGTTTGATATCTAAGAAATCTTGCTTTTGAGGAATTAATAATCTTTCTGTTTCTCCTTAGTTGGTGATTAAATGCTATAGTTTGCTAAAAGTCTGTAAAGTGGTGTTGCAGATGTCAGGTCGGCAAGAAAACTCAGAATCTTGTGCTTGCATGGATTTCGGCAGAATGCATCAGGTTTCAAAGGAAGAACAGCATCATTAGCGAAAAAAATAAAGAAAATTGCCGACTTATTTTTTGTAGATGCGCCTCATGAGTTGCCATATATTTATCAACCCCCAGTGTTGGAACAGCATACAAATTGTGCATCAACTTCGTTGCCCTCAAGTCCGCCTCCACCTTCGGAGAATTGTAAGAAGAAATTTGCATGGTTTGTGCCACCCAACTTTGACGGAGGAGGTAGAGCTGATTGGAAGGTATCCGATGGCCCATTTGATCCCCTTCAATACCAGCAGCAAACTGATGGACATGATATTTCACTAGCTCATTTGAAGGCCATGTTTGTTCAAGAAGGGCCTTTTGATGGAATATTGGGATTTTCACAGGGAGCAGCAATGGCTGCATTAATCTCTGCACAACAAGAGAAGCTTAAAGGTGAAATGGACTTCAGATTTGTTATATTGTGCTCAGGCTTTGTTGTCCATAGAAAGGAGATGGACTGCGAGTTGATCAAATGCCCTTCTCTTCACATTTATGGAAATGAACACGGCAATGACAGGCAGATAGCCAACCAAGATAGCAAGGAACTTGCTTCCCTGTATGACGGAAGTAGTTTGGTTACTGTTGAACATGATTGTGGTCATATAATTCCTACGCGGTCGCCGTACATCGATGTGATCAAGGACTTCCTAAATCGCTTTTTGCAATAGATCTAATAGGCTCGACAGTGTTGTAATCTCTCGTTGCTCTTCAGTTTTGGTGGCAATATCAAAAGACAATGCGAGAAGAGAGTACTGGTGTTGCCACAGAAACAAGTTGCCAAGGTAATCTTTGTTTTATAACTGAAACTATCTTATTAGTTTCTGACAGTGGGTAAAAATCTTGATTTCAGTTATTGTCATTATTAGGTTAGAATTTTGAATTTCGGGGGCATGGACGTCATCAAGTCAGCGTCAACGGAGGTGTTTGTTGTAACTTAAGCTCGAGCTCGACCTTAGGATTAGGGGTGTAGCGGATGCACATTTAATGTAATCGCTGGGCTATGATCAACCTAAAGTAGTGATCGAATGGACCGGTGGGTGGGATCCAACTACTCGTTTTTTGACACATGTCCTTACGGTCCTTTGCTTCCAAGGAAACATATCCGACTTGCCTTCAAGAAAGGAAACAAAAAAATCTGCTAAGTGCTACGGTTGAGGATGGTGAGTGCTATAATTAAATGAGAAATAAGGTAGAATAGTATAGTTAGTTCTACTTCTTATTTTCCGTATTTTCTTCCCCGCCATTTCAGCCCAGATTTTTTCCCGGCTTGGAGTTATACGTCTTATCAACCTTTGAATGAAGAGTTTGTTGAATTACAAATATCTTGATGAGTAATGGAGGCAGTGGTGCGAACAGCCTAGGGGCGGATAGTAGTTAGCTGGTAAAATTTACACGCCATGCCTTTTTTTTCTTTCTTCTGCTTTTTTAATTGAAAATCACCACCTAACTACCATTTTTGTTTATAATTATTTAGTTATTTCATAAAAAAATTGTAAGTGTAGTTTTCATGCTTCGAACAAGAAAGTTATACGCCAGGTTTTCCTTGTTCGTAATGGTAAATTATAGTAACTTGTTCAAGAAACCTACAAAGAATGGAAAGCGGTGTAACCAAAACAAGTGATTCCTCCATTTTTAAGAGGACATTAAATTGCACAAAGTTGCTGGTTTTTTTCCCGATGCTTAGGACCTGTTTGGTAAACGGAATGTGTTCTGATGAAAAAAAAGGAAGAAATAGAAGTGGAAATTTCGAATTGCCTGATTGTTTGGTATGTGAAAGAAAGTAATACAAAATGATAAATTTAAGAAAAAAAATAGAAATGCAAAATACTCAACACCAAATAAATGAATCAAAACCATTCTTTTAAATAAAAGGAGGATGAAGGAAACAAATATGGAAAGAGAAGGGGATAGCCACAGAGCCATCGATAGAGAATAAAGAAGAAGCCACCGAACTGTTGTGATGAAAAGGACCCATCAATAGAGAATAGAGAAGAAGCCACCAATTATGAGGATTGAGACAATTAGGAGTTAGGACACTATGCGATGTGGATGGCAACACATGAGCCTTGGGTGAATAAGATGAACAATGGTGAAGAGGACGAGGGATCTTGGATGAACCTTTGGCAGAGAAAATAAATAGAGAAAAAAGTGAGCATCAAAAGATCCTAGTGGGGAGGGGAGGGGAGGGGGAAAAAGTGTTTAGTTAAAAAAAAAATAGAGGGGAGAGGAGGGGAGATTTTTTTTATCCTTGTGTGCTCTCTTCTCCTCTCTTACCTCCTATTTAAAAGTGAAAATTTTTAGAACGGAGAGAAATTTTTTTATCCCTTTTTAACTAAATTGCCCTCCGATTTTTTTTAATATTCCAATTGTACCCTCAAATCTTTTTTTTTCTCATACCTAATTTTTTCTTTGATTGCATAATAATTATAATAAATTATAATAAAACTTAATAAGTATAATAAATTATTTATATATTATATTAAAATATATAATAATTATAAAATTAATAAGAAATAATGTTAAAATTTTACCATATTTTTTAATTTTTTTAATTTTATTATATATATAAATGAAATAAAAAATTAAGATTCATAAATTAAAAAATAATAATTTTAATATAAATATTGTAAATAAAAAGTAAATAAATTTAAATAAAGAGATAAATGTATATTTGTCAATTTTTAATTAACTCATCTTCCCTCTCCTCCTTAACCAAATAAAAAATATCATTAATTAATCTCCTATATTTTTTTTACCTTCTCTTAAATTAATTGAATCTACCCTCCTCTAAAGTAACTAAGTACCTGTTTGGATTCAGCTTCTGAGAATCAATTTTGGGCAAAACTTCAGTTTGGAAAAATTTGAAACAAATAGCAATTTTTGTCCAGAATTGATTTTGGTCAAAATCTCAGTTTGAAAAAATTTGAAACAAACAGTCATTTTTGTCCAGAATTGATTTTGGCCAAAACCTCGGTTTGAAACCATGGTTTTGAATAAATTTTGGGGTGTGTTTGGATTAGCTTTTGGAGAATAGATTCTGAAAGAATAGATTATGGAGAATAGATTTTAGGAAGAATAGATTCTGGAAAGAATAGATTTTGAAAATAGAGATGTTTAGATGATTAATAGTAAAATCACTTTTTATATTAATAAATTACCAAAAAAGGTATGATTTGATTAAAGTATGATAGAGGAGAGAGAAGAAATACGAGAGATGAGAGAGTGTAGAGAAGAGAGAGGAAATAGGAGATAGTGTGAAGAAAAGCGATGAGAGAGAGTATAAGAAAAAAGTAGGGGTAAAATAATAATTGGATAATCTATAAACTCTTTTACAGTTCCAAAATCTATTTTCAATAGCTTATTCAAAACCATGTTTCAAACCGAGGTTTTACCCAAAATCAATTCTGGACAAAAATGGCTGTTTGGCTCAAATTTTTTCAAATCGAGATTTTGGTCAAAAATCAATTCTGGACAAAAATTGATGTTTGTGTGAAATTTTTCCAAACTGAGATTTTACCCAAAATTAATTCCCAAACCATGGTACCCAAACGGGCACTTGGAATTGTAAAAGAGTTTATAAATTATCCAATTACTATTTTACCCCTAATTTTTTCTTATACTCTCTCCCATCTCTTTTCTTCACACTATCTCCTCTTTCCTCTCTCTTCTCTACACTCTCTCATCTCTCCTATTTATTCTCTACCCTCTTTCCTCTCCCATACTTTAATCAAATCATACTATTTTTGATAATTTATTAATATAAAAAGTTATTATACTACTCATTATTTAAATATCTCTATTTTTAAAATATATTCTCTATAATTTATTCTTTCTAAAATCTATTTTTTCTAAAATTTATTTTTTAAAATTTATTATTTAAAAACTAATTTAAACGGACCCTAAATAAAGTCTAAATGCTGCGTTTAGAAGGGGGAAAAAAAACAACAGCAGCTGACCTTCCGTACCCAAAGTTACCACCACTTTCCTAGCGATAGGACAAAACACGAAAGAAGAAAACAGGCACGTACTAGTGTTGTATCGTCACGAACCCACAAACTGCTTCTTCCGAATGAACGAAGCATCGTGTAGTTGCGTCGTGTTGGATTCTGACACTCAAAACGTTATCAATTATCAATTGAAATCGGGAACTGCATTTCTGATAAATTTTAATTACATTGGAAGTTGTACAACGTAGAATTTAAGAGGAGTATGGGAGAAGGTGTGGGATGAGATGAAGTAATAAATAGGTGACGCTACCAAAATAGCAAATCCAACCACATTACCCTCAACACATTGTATTCCACCCACCCCTCATTAACTCTCTCTCTCTCTCTACTTGTCAACCGCTTCTCCCGTCCGGGGCCCCATTCCTACTCCACGCTCCACAGTACAATATTTAAAAAAAAAAAAATCTCTCTCACCATTTTTTATATACCATCGAATGATATTAATGGTCCCTTGTATAGGAGGCCTTCAACTAGAAATTAATGTTCTCATATATTAGTCACCTAGTGGATCATTACTGAACTTCTCTTTAAATATTATATTTTTAATACAATTTATTGTATCTTTAATGAGTCAAGAATAACTTCTTAACTCGGATGTTGGTTAGAAATGACTTTTGCAATAAAGACTGAGTTGAGAGAGTAGTTCTGAGTATTTAGGAAAGAAAAGGGATTTTGAAGAGAATGCCATTCCGTAAAGGAGACTAATAGTATAGTCGGTGAGTTGACGAGTAGTGGCATTTTTGTAGTTCAGGGGAAACTCAAGGGCAATTTCAAATATGGCCAATTATATGAACCCCACCAATGTGAAGGAAACCGCCGTGCAGAAAAAAGGAAGCAAGCTCGATCGAAACTCGGAAGTGGGAAGATGTCTCTCGTGACGGAGGAATTGAAAGCTAAAGCAGAGGTGTACTGTGGCGACGAGCTGTGCCAGGAGAAGTCAAAGTTTTTGCTGAAGGAAGTAGGGCTTCCGAATGGGCTTTTGCCTCTGAAAGACATGGAAGAATGTGGGTATGTGAAAGAAACAGGGTTCGTGTGGCTGAAGCAGAAGAAGAGCACCACCCACAAGTTCGACAAGATCGGGAAGCTGGTGTCTTATGCCCCTGAGGTCACCGCTCATGTTGAGCATGGCAAGATCAAGAAGCTCAATGGCGTGAAGACCAAGGAGCTCTTGGTCTGGATCACACTCAGTGATATCTTTGTGGATGACCCTCCCACTGGCAAAATTACATTTAAGACCCCGGCTGGCCTCTTCAGGTCCTTCCCGGTTTCTGCCTTCGAGATTGAGGAAAAGGAGAAAGATGGCAAGGAAGGTAAAGAGGCTGCTGCGGCTACGCCCGTGGAAGTGAAAGAGGTCTGATTTCCTAAATTATTAATAACGATAATTGATCTATTATCTGATTATCTATCTGTTGTCATCGTTTCGGGTTACTGTTGTTATCAGATGATATCCTTATAGATGTACGTTCACGCTTTCGCATTCAAAGAAATGAATCCTGTTTCTTCTGAGACTGAAGTTGATTTAAGGTTAGCCATTAGAGAGTCGTGTTTGTCTACCAAGAAAATACGATTTACTGGGCTTACACTGTAGCCGAATCGAACCAAATCAAGGGAAAAAAACAAGGATGAGGATAACAGTAGAACTGGATTTCATAAAAAAGTAGAGCTCGCCTTGCATTGTTTTTAGCAACTAGCAAGCAAAAACGAAAACTGAGACGCAGGAAGTCCGTTACAAGTTGAACTGGAATAATTTCTCTAGTAAATGAAAATTTCTTCTGATGTAGGGATAAATTAATAGTAATAGTCTACAAAATTATTTTAATAAAAAATAATAAAATACATATTATATTTCCACTTAAATATATATTGATTTCTATATACGAGGAGGCGGCGTCTTTTTTCTTTTGTCTACGCTACTAATACAAAGGCAAGATACTCGTATTTTGGAGCGTGTTTAGGTTTAGATTATAAATCATCAAAAACATAATTTGAATGAAAGCAAATAGCCGTCTAGTTCCATTAAAATCATGTTTTGACTTTTGACTCTCCAACCATCTATTACTTACCTAACGGCCATCTGGGAGCCATTTTTTTTTTCTGGGATTTAAAAAAAAGTAAAAAATAATAATGGTACAGAGAAGCTGTACATTGTATTATTTAACGGGGCAAGAAAAAGATGAAGTATTGAAAATGGATAAAAAAAAAAATGTCCGCCTTAGCCCCAAAATTAGAGGGAGCAAAAACGCCAAAAACCGGAAAACGTTTCTGGGTCATAATTAGATTTACAGCAAACTTGCGGAAAGCCTGTGAATCATGCACCATATATTTACAGTATAGGTCAAAGCCTGACGATATCAGACCAGAATCTGGGACTTGGCAGCATTACGGGAGCATATTTTGCGGCCGCTCTTGTTGAGAGCACAAACACAGATCTCAAGAAGTTCATAATCCTCCTCCCAGAACAACAATGATGCCGTCTTAGGATCCTTCAAAAGCATCTTAGACGCAAGGAAAGCCGCAATGGTCCATGTCTGATAGAGGCGAGCTTGTTTGCCCACAAATTTGCCACTGCGAGTGTCGTAATACTCCGGCCAACTATCCATCGGCAGCCTCTTCTCCACCAAACCCACTGCTTTCTCAGCCAGTTCCACCCTCCCCATCTTCATGCATGCCAGTGTGAACTGCCAATCAACCATTACTCATTAGAATGCATAATAATGAAAGTTTAGACAATGGGCTGTTCATTTGCCTAGACCTTCTGTTTGGTTCACATCTGATTTCGTTTATCAGATAAGTTCACTGATGTACGTGACAGCAAATGACAAGAATTGAAACTGGGCCACATATAAGTTGGCTGTTAAACCCCTAAGTCGGCAAGTTTTGAAAGTCAAGCATGTATTAATTTCACATATCTGTTCCAGTACGCAGAATGATCCCTATGCATGTGTTATTAGGGACATATTCTTTTCCTCTCTTCCTTAATTTATTTCCGTTAGCCGGACCGCCATAACATAGCACAACAAGAACAACTAGCTCATGTCAGAAATTAGTGACTCAACGGTTGAGACATTAAGACACACCAGAAGATGGACCAACTATATATTTTGACTTCTTCAGCGAACCCATTGCTTTTAGGAGACAGATTTACCTGCCACAGAAGTACCGGCCAAGATCCCCCGTTGTGATACGACCAAGGACTGCCCAAGTTAAACAAAGACTTTACCAAATAGATTCAACAAGCTAATAGTAGAACCACAAAGAAATAGAAATCAGGAGCAGAACTTACGTGTTCTTTGGGTCACAACCAGTAACTACACGCCAATCTTCCGACTCCAACGCAGGATAACATATCTTAAGAGGCATCTTCCCCACAAGATCATCCCATTTCTGTTCTATCATATTCAAAATAGCCTCATTCTGCTTCGGGGTACCCAAAGCCGAAACGATGGACCAAATATTTCCAAGCATGAAAAACCTGAAATCCATGTGAGCTGGCTGCAAGTTGCCAATCAGATACCCGCCATTCTCTGGAATCCAATCCATCAGCCACATAGGAATCTGTTCTGGATAGATGTTGAACTTGTTAGTGGCATTCGTGGAATATTCCTCTGTTTTATACCTGTATATCTCATTCATCCTTTTCTTATTCAGCCAATAATATTCTCTAATGTGGAACGACAGTGCACTGAGTCTGTTGCTAATGGCCCTAACCAGATTCCTTGATCCATCACTTACTTCCACCATCTCACGGGCGCAACGAAGGGCTGAATAGAACAGTGCCTGAACTCATATAACTTGTTTAGGGCCAAGACATCACTTGATATAAAAAACAAGAATGAAAGCACAGCGAGTTTCGCTCACTTGGATCTCGAGTGGGTGACCGTGAATGCCCATTCGCCTGTCTATCATGCAAGATCCATCAGTGACCAGCAGAGAAGGGAACATGTCAAAACCATCAGTCAAACACAAGTTAAGGATCATTCTTAAGCCTGTTTGAACATCTACCCTTTCTTGCAAGCTGTAATCACCGGTGAGCTTCCCATAAGCCCGCAACAAGATGATCCACCACAACCCTTGTGAAGAAACCAGCATAGAAATAACAGGAGGAAGTCAGGTGATGCTATTAACAAATAAAATTTTGGATCGTGCTCATGGTTTTCTAATGCACAGGCAATTTTCAAAATCACGGTTCTTTTACATGCTTATTCTGGAAAAATGACTGCACGAACCTGAATCCACAGGAGCAACACGCCCAATAGCTGATTCCCCAAAATCAGGATCTAAAACTTCTTCGTAGCTATCTTTCTCAAGAGGCATGGTTTTAACTTTGAAGCTTGCAGGCATTAAGCCTTGCCCTGGGCTGTAACAGTCAACTGTCTTCTCCCAACTCTGTCAAAATTAAGTAGGACTTTGAAAATTGAAAAATTTGTCATTAGCGATGTAACCGTGTAATTGCATGAAGAATGATCACTAATATTCATGAACCTTGCTATTAACTAAATAGCATCTGTAGCTACCGGCATTGTTTGGCCGGAACGGAGAGAAAGCTGGCGACTAAGCTATTAAATAATTTGAAAGGCACAAATACCTGCAATTGCAAATTGTGTATAAGAAAGTTCTTGACGATTTCGTGTTCTCCCTTGAGCAAGAAAGCGAGAGCTGAAGGGACAAAATCCCGAAGAAAGACCTGATCGTAATTCAATGGCTGAGTGTCGCCTGGATCATTTGCAGCCACCGTCCCCACAGGATTGCCACAGTAAGTCACAACTGCATTTCGTAGTAACTTCCATGCCTCTTCCTCCACCTCTGTTTCAATGTTCACGTCTTTACAACCATCTCCTACACTATTATCATCATTGTCAATTCTTTCCTTCACTAGTGGTTTCGCATTATAAACCGTCTCAAATTTATTGTCATTGCCACAGGACTCGATGGACGTTGAGCAGTCCCGAACTCTCGGGACGGCACTTGCAACGAGAGATTCGATTCTTCTGTTTGCGCTTAAAGAAAAAGACCTTGAAGTTATCCTCAACTGGCAAAAATTCGAAGAGGGCAAGCCTTGGGTTTCATTAATTTTACGGGGGAACGCCAATGTTCGAACAGAACAGTGATTGTTACGATCAAAATTGAGTCGATATTTCGACAAATTGCTCCCTGCATTATGGGGATATTTTGCACTTGGGTCCCCAAAAAATGATGAATTTCTACAACCACCGTGAAGCCTGCAGGAGAGTTTCATGGTGCAATGGCTGAAAAGGCGAATTGCATTCATAACAGAAGAATCCCAGCCAGGAGAAGAATAAACAAGTCAAATCCACCTGAAATGGTTTGATCTATACACAGATTTCCTGAGTCAGAATAAATAGATTAGCGGATGAGAATCAAAGCTTTGGCTTTAGGGGAGTCAGGGGACAATGGTTCTAACCGTAAACATGCAGCCTAAGGCATTATTTAAGAACACAATGGCACCTGTAATATTGGAGAAGAAGAATGGTGATTTGAGAAGGAGATGGGCTTTTTATACATATAATAAAACTCTCACTTTCTGGTAGCGGAGAGAGACGAAAGTTGGATTAATGGGGTCCAAAAAGGCAATAGCCCAGATTTGGCGTTATCCTTTGGTGAAAACGAAATATAGACAAGAATCGACGTTCACCCCTGCCTGTGCGGATGGCCGATGGCTTCAAATGAAGTTGGTAAGTGGTAACCACGTGGTCGTGTTGTTAAAAGTTGGGATTAAGCTTTTAGATTTTGCCCTATGCGAGGTCTCAAAACTCTCCATTCAGATTTTTCTCATTCTGCTATATTATCAGTAATAAGGAGCCTGGATAGTGGTTTACTATTTTTACGAGTTCGTTCTTTGACCTTGTATTTTTGGGGATGCGACGGATTTGGGTTCGATGCATCATTGACGATAGAAATAGAGCCGCTGTGAAGAAATATAGTCAGATTATTTGCTAATAAACCAATTTCCTGCGAGTGTGAGATTATTATTAATTTGCGACCCTCTCTTATATTCTTTAGTGACATTAAATATACTTAAAGATGACATTTTTCTTTCATGTGAAATTAGATGTAGAACCACGTATTATATATTTGTGTGTGAGCAAATTTTTTGAGGTTGACATCTATACATTTTTATGAAAGTTTCCTTTTACTGTATTTTTATTATTTTATTTTTTACAAAATATAAAACTTTCTCTCTTAGAACTTAGAAGCAATTCATCTATTGATATTTTTAGTCACAGCGCATGCATTATATTCAAATTGAAGAAATGTTTTGAATAGGCGGGCGGAAAAGTAGACATAACTTAGTTTAATGATACTGTAATCATCGATCGCAACAGTTAAGGATTCCACATTAAAAATCGACTTGAGTCAAAGTAAATGTTTTCGTAGAAAAGTCAAATGGGTTCAAAGCGCAATAAAAAAAATAGAATATAAGAGGAAACAGCATCTAGCAAGTACAAGTGGCCGCACCAGATCGTGGCCTCGTTCGTCTCTGCAAACCCAATTCCAGTATCCAATTGCTGTGCCTCTATCCACTTACTTTTCCTGTGCTTCTCTCCTCCTCCCATGGCTATAATCACGGGCTCCCTGTTCTCAGCATCACTGCTACGGTCGAGGCATACGACGTCGTTCCAATTCCGCACATTCTCCTCCGCCATCTCATGGGGTTTGCTTCATCACTCATCGTCTCACTCCCTCCATTCCTCTCGCTTCTGCAGCTGCTCCGTTTCTCCCAGAGCCCAATTGGTAATCCTAACCAAAATTCCACATTTGAAATTTATCTTCCATTTCCATATGTTATGCCCCGTTTTTCTTGATTTCTTGGGCAGGATCCTAAATCCATTTGTATTACTGGCTTACTTATTGTAGACCCTATGATAATTTCTATTGGTTTCATAAGAGAAATCGAAGAACTGCTCAATGAAGTCTAATTTTGTAAAGCATTCTTCTGTTATTTGTATGCGTTTTTACTCTTTCCCTGCATCTGTGTCAGAGGTGTGCATCGTATTTTTTGCTCGCAAAATTAATGCTTAAAGCTGATAGTTAGGAATCAGATATGAAGAAGAAACCATGAGGTCCTTTCATGGCCTCCCACTCTCTCCTCTGTATACATTCTCTATATACATTTTAAATCAGTACTGCGTACAACAGAAAGAGAAGCATTCTCAAGTAATTAACAATGAAGAACATTGAGTAATCTGTATTGAGGGATAGAAAAGCAGATAGAGAAGCACATATTAGCATTTAAGAGATTAGTACATGTGGAAGAGGAGAGAAACCCAGAAGAGGCACAATCTAAGAGCTTCCCTAAACATTAGTTCCTTATGTTTACACATAGTTACTTGGAACATCCGTCTACTTTGTTGCTGCTGTCTTCTTTTTCAATCTTGACATGGGGCCATCTGCTAATGGCCTTTGATACTATCTCTGTTAATGTATAATCAGACCAAAGCTCTTGCAGTTCCAAGGAGGAAAGCAATGTTTTTGACCTTGTCAAGTTATGTTATCTCAGAAGTTGCTTTGCATGGCAAGGCTGTGGCTCAAGCTCAGCAATCTGTTGTGTTCAGAGAATATGTAGACACATTTGATGGTTATTCATTCAAGTATCCTGGCAACTGGATCCAAGTCCGAGGTGCCGGGGCTGACATATTCTTCAGGGACCCTTATGTTCTGGATGAAAACATATCAGTTGAAGTTTCCTCGCCTTCATCTTCCAGATATAAGAGTGTTGAAGATTTGGGTCCTCCCGAGGAAGCAGGAAATACAGTACTTAAGCAGTATTTAACTGAGTTTATGTCTACAAGACTTGGTGTAAGACGCGAATCAAATATTCTAAGCACATCTTCAAGTGTTGCCGATGATGGCAAGCTATATTATGAAGTCGAGGTTAGTCATAATATTGACAATATCAGCTGCATAATTCCTTCATCATGAGATTAGAGTAGAAAATCTTATTACGTTCATTGGTTAGTTTATTAAATTGATTTGTTGGTACTAGGTAAACATAAAGTCATACGCTAATAACAATGAGCTGGCTGTGATGCCATAAGACCGAGTGGTACGTCTGGAATGGGACCGGAGGTACCTATCTCTTCTTGGAGTTGAAAACAACCAGTTATACGAGTTGCGATTGCAGGCACCTGAAAATGTGTTTTTACAAGAGGAAAGTGATCTTCGTCAAGTAATGGATTCATTTCGAGTGAACAAGGTAGCTGCTTAGATACTTTGTGATCTTCCACAATCTTAATTCTTTACTCCTTTGTTCTGATGATGTTCTTCACTCACTTGTGCTTATTGACGTTAATTCATTAGTGGCTTCCAAGTCCTACATGACTACTTTAACTGTTTCCATTATTGTATTTTTTATTCATTTTATTCAACAAATAAGCAACAACCATGGCTTTATGCAAAGATGATACTTCACTTGGAAATAGAGATTCCGTTATGCAATCTATGAGATGGTTAGAGCGAGGACACCAACAACTCTTGATTGAACATAAATCCAAATTTTTCTAAACTGAATAGCTTGGAAACAGGCAAGGAGACCCAAGATCATTGGCTAGAGTTTCTTTTTATATTTACACTGTTATTTTATTGTGTTTATTGATATCCATGTTATATATGCTCAGGAAAAATCTAGTTGGGTTAAAAAACTTGATTTTCACGTTGCCTAAAATCAAATAATCAATTTGTATATGCAAGCAAGTTCAACAGGTTGTCATGTGTTTGTTAAAATAATCATGTACAAACAACCCTGTGCTTTGAAAAATGCACTTGTTCTACTTCCTGTTCCATCTTCGATGATAAGAAACGCAGGATAATGCTGACTGCAACGAATATGTGAACCGATTGCCAATTGTCTGAGTTGCAAACTGTTGGATCCGTTTCTTGGCATCTGATAGCATGAAGAACATTTAGCATGGACCCTTTTTTTTTTTTTTTTATAATTGCCATCTACAAGGCAAAATACTAAACTGAAATTGGAAAACTAGCAGCAGATTCATCATATAAGTTGTCAAACGTCCGAAAAACATCGTTAGTGGTATACTGGTCAAAAAATAGAATAAGATAAACGCACACCTTGTGAAAACTTATATCTCCTTGCTGTGGGAGTTTGTTTGACCCTTAAAGTTGCAAACAAACTCCCACAGCAAGGAGAATATTCCAAGCAGGATCCACAAAGTTGCCTATAAAACAAAATTACCACCAAACTACCCCATTTCTACCGCAAATAATGCATTAACAATGGAGTTTCAAGGAGCGCTATAATCGGTACCTAGTTTCTTACCGAAAGGTAAAGTCCATCAGAAAATCCATCAATCTTTTTTGTCCATCCGTGCCAACGACTTGGGGCAAAACAATGTAAATGAGATGCAAGTATCTATAGAGTAACAGGAACACATTTTCATGGAATATAACAGGAATATTACTTTTTAGACACCAAGTGAAGGAAATTAAAAACACATACCTCTTGGTCGAGACATTCAAATCTCCAGACGCTCCCACCCAGATCATTTATTTCATTCCACCACCTCAAACCAACCAGAATACGCCCGCTCACATTCTTGACCACCCAAAAATCGAGGGCAGAAAGAAGTACAGTCACCATGAAAATGACGACAAAGTTGTTTATAAGGAGGGTAGAGAGAATGTAAAAAGACAATGCTGCAGCCTGCCAGACACTAAATGATTTCTTCTATGAAGAGTACAAGGATTGAGTAGAAATGATAAGAGAATTATATCCACTGAACCTTGAAGAGAACGTGAAAGAAGCAGGTATTTGGATTGGCATAGTTTTCGCCTACAGGCTGCATGTAAAAGAGAACATAACAACGATATGAAAGATAATAATAGCCTCAACATTTTCTTGAAAAAATCACTTACAAAATCATGGGGAGACCAACCATAAAACAAATTCCAAACCAAGAGACTTCACACTTGTATCAGATTCACCGATGTTTGCATTGGAGATATCTTTCCAAAGAAAAAAAAAATTACAAAAGGAAGACGGGGAGAAAAAGGGTATATATGTGGTACAAGCAACCTCAACTAATTCGGCAGAGTCATGACATTGTAGTTTCTTTAGATTCTGACAAAACCGAAATGACGGATAAAAGAGCCAGTGTTGTAGCAAGCAGCTAAGAGAAATGAATAAAAAACCATATCATAATGGAAGGGACGCAGATAGCCATATCATGCAAGAAGGATATGGAAAGGTGGCAATTATAATCACTTGGTTGGGTTCCATTTGCCACACCTTCGGATCCAAGCTTCAGATAATTTGCCCAGGTTAAGTTGACACTAGGAGCATGCTATATCATCTTATACCATCGTCCCTGCGAACTCTCTAGCTCGCAAGAGAATTTCACAAGAAATTTTCCTAATATTAGTTTCCAAGGAGTTCCTTCTAGAGCTGGAAATTAGAACTAATATTTGTAAGAAAGTCCTTGTTATCTTCTAATAATTTCAGAAGACAACGAAACTTGCTCATTGCTATTTTAAATAATTATTTAATAATAATTAGTTCCTGCTACAGAAATTTTGCATTACGGTACGTCCACCATAATTCGACAAGATTTTTTTTTTTTACGCAAGATTGAAAAATGTTACAATACTCATAACTAGTGAATGGTGTTGCTTGCAACTGCTAGGATCATATTTGTACTTTTATTTGCTAAGCATAGTTATTTTCATATACAATTATATTTAAAATATTATCGAATATTAAATATTAATACTTTTTTTAACAGATATTTAAATATAAATTTATCATGAACAATTAGTCTTTCTATTAAACTTAACCTCCATTTGATTGAACTTTTATTTTTGTAGGTTTCACGTGGTATCCTCTAGTCTATAACTAAAATTTAATCCTCATCCGTTGCAGTACGCCGAAAAGGGTTGGGCACAAAAAGAAATGGAAGATCCAATATTTTTTGGGTTTGAATTGAAGTCTACGGACTGTAGTAGGCCCATTAACATCCGTTGCAGTACACCGAAAAAGGTTGGGCCCAACAAGAAATCAAAGATCCAATAGTTTTTGGGTTGAATTAGATCCTGCGGACTGTAGTAGGCCCATTAACATGCTCAGGCAACGTTATGTCCGGGCTCGTTGTCCCAAATTATTGGGCCACCCTTGCTGACTTCAAGAGGCCCAATTTGGATATGGGATCCAGAATTTCAACGTGTACTGTTGAGTAATTATGTATCCACCGACCAAGTAGAGAAATAAGTGATTAATTTATTTATATAAATAAGAAAATCGTAACACAAAATAAAGTGGTCACATAAACACGAAATGAAATGGACACAGATGTCGAAGAAAAACCTCTGGTTGACTTTACGCCGATCGCTGCCATGTCATAGAAAGTTTTGATCGTCGCGATAATTATCACGGGAAAAGTCCCTCGATGTTTTGGAACAGATCATCTCATATCCGCTGGTCTTCATGGGAGAAATATTTTCAAAGCCCATTATAGTCAATGCAATGCAATCGAGAGAAATAATAAGGAATCGTAATATGTAATGGAATCGCCGAGGAAGATTCTGTCCATTAAAATAATTAAAAAAGCAAACCAGGATCGGAGGGGGAAGAAATTTAGCGCTCGGCGCCACTCCATCTTTCTACCCAAATTAACTATCTTGGTCGGTTCAATTAAAAACGTTATCCTCCTCAAGCTCGTGAATTGCCTGTCCATTTGAATAACTACTCTTTTCAAAATTGGACCAGCTAACGTGCTGAAATTTGGAACAAACATATTGTCAAACGCCCATAGAAAATGGAATACTTTTTTTGACAAATTACATCAAAATATAAAGTTAGGAATGTTATAAGTTATAACGAGTGAAGCGGGCAAAAAATTAAACTTTGTATGTAAGTTTTATATGAAAACTATATATAAATACGCGAATAATTTTTTTATAAATTTTATTTTATTCATAATTGGACAAAATGTTTTGTATCCCTCCCCCACCCCTCTCCTAAGATTTATCTATTTCTGCCCACTCTACTTCGAGACAGTTGCCACCGTTGGTCCGGCAAGGTACACGAATCGCCGCGTGGCACTAGCTGGGCCTCTATCTTATGACACACGTCGCACCATGGGGTGAGATACTGAGATCTCGACACGCAAAAGTTTCCATATGGAGCCCACCGGAAGGTAAAGGCAAATGTAATCTTGGAATAAAAAATTGAGATGGGCGGGATCGAAGTGCCACGTGCCGCGAGACTTCTAGCGGCTGGCCCAACTAAATCCGAGACGTTAAATTTCGAAGGTAACAGGCGCCTCATGGGAAGCCACGTGTCTAGAGAGGGAGGACGTGCCTCCCCCATCGGGTGACTTCGGCCAGTCGGTGATGGGCCCGGGCGTGGCAGTTAAGCAGCCTGATCAATGAAATTTTGCCATTTTTCCTCCGTTCTTGTTTGGAATTAACGGAGATGTAACTTTTCTGGGGGAATACGGAATAGAGGTTTTTCCTATGCAAAGAAGAAAACATTAACGATTTTAAGTTCCGCAACGTGGCTCTCTCCCAGTCAATTTGAGTCTCATGTTTATTTCGGAGGAAGATAGAGAAGGGAGTATAGAGGTAGGGTGAATTAGAATAATTATATATATATGGTCGACCAACAGAATATGGTTCATATTCAGGAATTATCTCCCGCTGTTTATGTCCAAATTATGTTCTCCTCGTGCTACACGATTGACGCATCATATTTAATCCACGCCTTAATTTCCAAAATTTGGATGCAACTAGAGATATTATTTCCTCTTCGCCCAAAAAAGAGATAAAAACGGAAATATGCTATTTCCATCCATCCATTTCAAATCAAATGCAATTAGCTTCTCCTATATGTGTGTGTGTGTGTGTGTGTGTGCAGCATATTTTGTAAAATTGAATTGAACGCATCACATACAAACATCCTTACTCAAGTATGTTCTTTATTATTACCACGCAGCTATTAGGCGATAAAATGCAATCTTAATTATGATCCATCAGTTCGATACCATACCCATGCTTGCATGTTTCGATAGCAAAGACTCAGACACGAGGGAAAGTGACCTAATTGAAGGCACACCGTACATCTGAACCAAAAAGAGAAAAAATAATGCATAACTACTCTAACAGCTAACTGTAACGGCTGGTCAATTTCACACATCTTCGTCCCAAATAGTCTAAACAACTCAGTCGACCAAACTAAAAGGGTAATATAGTTTTATAAACAAGGAAAAATGAATTGTTTTTCTTTCCCCACTCTCTATCATTAAATTAATTACGGTACGGCTTTCCAAATGACGCGGGATTCAGGGGCCCAAAAAAGAAAAATCAAGAAACGAGGACATGGTTTCATTCCCACGTCTCATTACTTGCCTAATTATCGTTAATTGATGTCAAGATACGATTGATCCAAGATTCGTATCTCTCACCCTCCAAAAGTTATTAGAAGATAATCTATTAATTAATTACCCCACTGATGCCTGGAAAAATTATTCACTCGATGATTTTTCCTTTGCCATAATTGCCCTCGAAAGTCCTATATAAGCAGACCCTTGCCATTCTCCCTAGTCATCACAACCAAACCAAGAAATCCTCTTACACAGTAAATTACTCAGGCGCTCTCTAGCCCTCGTTTGAAAACCTTTCATTTTCCCTCTCGCTGTTGAGACATGGCACCTGATATCACCACCACTGCTGCCAACGCCGCCGCCGCTCAAGCCAAGGCGTCCAGCCGTGCATACGTTACTTTTCTTGCAGGTGATGGTGACTACGTGAAGGGCGTGGTAGGCTTGGCCAAAGGTCTGAGAAAGGCCAAGACCATCTACCCCTTGGTGGTCGCCGTTTTGCCGGACGTTCCAGAGGAGCACCGCAAGATTCTGGTCTCTCAAGGATGCATTGTGAAGGAGATCGAGCCCGTGTACCCGCCGGAGAACCAAACCCAGTTCGCCATGGCCTACTATGTCATCAATTACTCCAAGCTTCGTATTTGGAATGTACGTACCCTTTCTATCCTCCATCTCCATGTCCCTTTTAACTAAGTTGAATTCCATGTTACCTCGTACCCTACTCTGCTTCCCTTGATTTCTCGTTACATACGGTTTTTCTCTTAGGTCAAGTTCTATCATTTATACCGTTAATATCGTTCTTGCAGTTTGTGGAGTACAGCAAGATGATATACCTGGATGGAGATATCCAAGTATTTGACAACATCGACCACCTTTTTGATCTGCCCAACGACTACTTCTATGCGGTGATGGACTGTTTCTGTGAGAAAACATGGAACCAGTCTCCACAGTACCAGATCGGGTATTGCCAGCAGTGCCCCGATAAGGTGGCTTGGCCCGCTAGTATGGGGCCCAAGCCCGCCCTCTATTTCAACGCTGGGATGTTCGTCTTCGAGCCGAACCTTTCCACTTACAGTGATCTCCTGAAATCCCTCCAAGTCACAGTGCCTACCATATTTGCTGAACAGGTAATTAATCCTACTTGTCTTTTACCAACTGTAGTTTGCATTTGTAACAAACAAACTGTAGTTTGCATTTGTAACAAACAAACTGTAGTTTGCATTTGGATAGTTTAAGGATTTATGATTATATCTTTTGATCCAGGATTTCCTGAACGTGTACTTTAAGGACAAATACAAGCCCATATCGAACGTGTCCAACCTTGTGCTGGCCATGCTGTGGCGTCACCCTGAGAATGTTCAGCTTGACGAAGTCAAAGTGGTTCACTACTGTGCTGCCGTGAGTAGTGTGCTACTTCTTGGGACAATTTATTCGTATGAATTTGAAATTTGTATGTTGTTCTGATGGGGGTTAATTGCAGGGGTCAAAACCATGGAGGTTCACGGGGAAAGAAGTGAACATGGACAGGGAAGACATAAAGATGCTGGTGAACAAGTGGTGGGAGATATACGAGGATGAGACATTGGACTATGAGAACACTGTGAATGTTGAACGTATCAAGGGGGCATTGACTGAGGCTGGTGGTCTTCAGTATGTTCCAGCTCCATCCGCCGCATAGATTCCTCTACGTAGTACTTACTTTGTTATGTACAGGAGTCGGAGAGTCCTTCTATTATCCTCTGTTTTATTTTGGATTTCTTCTTAATTGGTCGAGCATGTATGGATTCTGTAAAGAAGTCATGCAGATGTTTAGGTTTTTATTGTCATGACCGCTTTTATTGGTCCCTTTTCCCCTTTTCTGCCATTGTTAAGACTATGGATATCCTTCATTTTATAAAGGGATATTTTTATTTTCGGTATCTTTGTTTCTTTTTTGGCTTTTTAATGGGAATTCAATTCAATGCGGATAACTTGTGTAGCTAATAACGGTGGGTCGATTAAATGAGAGATCGGCGGGGATTTTAACAGTTAAAAGGTTATCGTGGAAACTAAAAACATAGACACGAGGGTGCTCTCTGCCAGTTAGTTCTGCTTAATTTGTTAGAAACACTAAGTCTGAAATATGCTATAAGACGAAATGAGATCAGAATTTGAGTAGCTCTGTTACGTCAGGCTTATCATACTTCTGGGCGATCTCCTTCCTTACTCGCACTCGCACCCAGTAGACTGTACGTTATTCTAAGGGCCAATGTGCAATTCTCTCCCTCAAGTTTCTCGAGAGTTGTAATAGTATCCCAATTTAATGAAGGCAGCATGTCGGATATTGCTGGTTTTTTAATCTAAATATGAGTACATTCTACCCCTTCTCATTATTAACCCAATAAATTTATATTATCTAAAACAAAAAGAAAAACTTCAAGAGTTAAATGGTTGATTTGTAATTTAGAACGAAACATCAATAGGCAATCTCCTTGGATTTGCCCCAAGCCAATTTTAGCTGAGGCTATCAGCAATCAACAAGGACGTTTTTTTTTTTTTAACCTTCCGGCAAGAACGATTAAAAATATAAAAGAATTTAATTATCATATCGCTATTTTGAGTAGTTCTATGACAATATCTTGCTCATATTGCAAAGGTTGCATGCTTTCTTTCTTTTCTTTTCTTTTCTTTGTTTTTTTTTATAAGAAAGGTTTCTTGCTTTCAAGTAAATATAGCATGCATTTTCCCTAATTTTGTTTAACCTATAAAACCACTTATTATATTGAATTTTAGATTCAGACTCTCTCCTTTGTATTTAATTTTTTGGCTTTGCAATTTAGTCCGATTTTTTTCATGTGATTAATCTTTATTTTTATTGCCTCTTAATAATAAAAAAAAGGAGTGTGTGAACTTTATCATTTAATCGGTTAATTAATGCTTTTTATTTTTTCTTAAACCAATGTTTTTTCCCCTTGGTTTAAAACCTTACTACGTTGTTTGATGGGAGGTAGGTAGCTGGTTAGCTGGCTGTTTAAATCCTGCCCCTAGCATCATAACTGTGGAGGTGGAGCGAAGCTATCATCCTCTGAAAGAGGGGAAAAGGAAAATGGGTTCTGACGGCAATTCAGGGCCAACTATCGAGATCAATGATCTGAAATTCACGTATCCTGGGATCGACGGCCATCCTCCGCCGGGTTCCACTCCTCTCATCCAAGATTTCTCTCTCGCCCTCAATTCCGGCGACCGCTGCCTTCTCGTCGGATCTAACGGCGCTGGTTCGTTCTGCTTACTCATCCTCCGTAACGATCAACTAAATTATCATTTCTGGATTTCTATGCTCTGAGAGGCTGCATTATTTGAAGCTCGATCTATTGAGATACGTTGTATAGTCATTTAGCTGTGGACAGCCTTTAACCTCCTGGTTTGATATTTAACCTCCTGGTTTGATAGCGCCGAGTTGAATGTAAGGAAAGAAAACCGGAAATTCGAGGAGTTCCGTCCTTATTTTTTACTTTCTTATCTGTTCTTACCTTGTTATCCTCCTGCTCAGGTTATAATTGAAAGTCGTAACTAATTAACTAATTTGTTGTGTTTATTCGAAGTATGATTTAACCTTCACTAAAGGGGAACTAGTTTCTGTATTATACTCGGTTGTTTATCACATGGAACAAACGAGATTAAATCGGAAGAGTATTTTATTTCTCTTCCATTTTACTATTCTTAGCAGCTAAAGCAAGTTTTAATGAGTAAAACTCAATACTCATAGGTCTCCCAACATTTTCTCCATTTTCCAGTCCTCTTTACGTAATTTCTCTCAGTTAATACTTGCACTTGAATCTTCAATATTAAATCTGACTTATTTGCTGATGATAGTTTCTGTTTGACAGGCAAGACCACCATACTCAAGATCTTAGGAGGGAAGCACATGGTGGAACCAGGCATGGTTCGTGTACTTGGGAGATCAGCTTTTCATGACACCAGTTTAGTAGCTTCTGGCGATCTGTGTTATCTTGGTGGAGAGGTTGGTGCAATAATATCTCTACTTTTGTCCTTTGTATTCCAAGAAAGGAGTTTGAAAACACCATTAATATTTAAATATACAAGGATGAGGATTGATCAACAATTGTGGAAGTGAACAAGTTAGCTACTGTGATATGTTTTTCTTCCCTTTTGGACACATGCTTCACAATATCCATCTTGAAAGCGTAGCTTAGATTGTACAGAGCTAATTCCTTAGACCACCAAACGCTTCATCAAGAAATCATTACTGTCCAATTTATGTTAATTGTTATATAGATTAATACAATAGGTGCTCAATATCCTACAAGAATTTTGAAAGCCACATCCAACCAGAGCTCAACATTTGCTATGTATATCAACAATTTATATTGTTGATTGTGGATACGCAGTAACAGTCTAGAAACAGTTAGACATTGAGAGGGAGAATGAAGAAATTAGTTTGATTACTATAATCCAGTAGTTTGCTTTCAGTTTATTACTCATGCTTGCTTAGATTATATGACGTCTTTTTATTTTTTATACTTTGGTCAGTGGAGACGAGATGTTGCTTTTGCAGGGTTTGAGGTTCCAATACAAATGGATGTTTCTGCAGAGAAACTGATATTTGGGGTAGGCGGGATTGATCCTGGAAGAAGAGCAGAGCTAATCAAGGTAGGATGAATTTAGTTAATTATACTATTGACACCTGTGCATGGTGGAATCTGTGAACTTGCTTACCTTTGAAGTTTTTTAAGAGAAACCACTCTTCATACAGATGCGACCCCATATTAACTGTCTTGGGTCTTACTTTTTCGTAATTTTCTAAGATTGACTATTAATTCTTTGATAACGTCTTTCCATGCATAAAGATAAAACTTACTTGTAGAAGAGTATAGAGAGGACAAATTCAGTGGTTTGTTGTTTATTGAACAAATAGCTGATTTGCGTAAACAAAAAAAAAAGTAAAAATTTTAATCAGTTTTAAGGCATTTAGTTTTCTTCAAATCCATTTTGGGAGTTAGTTTGGGATTTGAAGTATTTGTAAGCTAACATTTTAGCAATTTGTGGAGATTGAAGCTCAATGATGCTGATAGAAAATCAATTGGTTCGATTGGATCACATTGGATTCACGGTCAAATTGTCAATCAATCAACTTGTAGAACCTCCTAACCGACTTTTAGTTTGCCTTAGCTGTAGTACTGCTTTTTTAGTTTCATGAGGCGATGCAGATGTGATTGTTCTAATTACAAATTACGAAGTTTTCTTTAAAAGCACAGGGGGTTGCTTATAAGCCCAGAGTTGCTCGTTAGTCACAGAATGATAATCCCTCCCTAAGAAAATGGCAGGCTGTAAAATTTAGCGCATAAAAGTAGGACTTAATGGTGCCCCAAAGGACCTCCCAATTCTGCTATTATATAAAGATGCTAAATTATTTCTTTTGTTATGCCAACTGGATTGAGCTCATTTAAATACACATACATTGTTCTCTTTGGAAAATCATTGCCTAATTTTCCTTGATGATTTTCAACATGCCAGGTACTAGATATCAATCTCTCCTGGAGGATGCATAAAGTATCTGATGGTCAAAGAAGAAGAGTTCAAATTTGTATGGGTCTTCTCAAGCCATTCAAGGTGTGATTACAAAGCTCATGCTATATGGGAAACTGTTGTAGCCTCTTCTTTTTCCAACTCGCTAGTTGAATTCAGGGCAAGTTCTATACATTAGGCATCATTATACAAATATATGATGTCGATCCTTGTTTTTCTAGGTTCTTCTTCTTGACGAGATAACAGTGGATCTTGATGTTCTAGCAAGGGCTGATCTTCTGAACTTTCTACGAAAGGAATGTGAAGAGAGGGTTGCTACAATTATCTATGCAACACATATATTTGACGGTCTTGAGAATTGGCCTACACACATAGTATGTCTCAACTCTCAAGTCCCATTTCTGAATCCTTTCATGCTCATGATTTAACATAAAACTTATTGATTTCGTTGTTTACTAGGTTTATGTAGCTCAGGGAAAGCTGCAACTAGCAATGCCCATCGATAAAGTCAAAGACATTAGCAAATTGTCACTGATGGTTAGTTCGTTTCCTAAAGTTCAGTTAAATTTCTTTGGTAAAGTAGGGTAAATGTAGATTGCCCAATGTTGAGTCACGTGAGCCTTTATGAGCCGATGGACTTAACATAAAAGGGGTGTGGATGCGGAGTGGAGAGCATGGTCTAAACCAAGCAGTGCAATTTCAGGCATAAATAAATGATTGTTCCCTATTGGTGTTGAATGTGCAGAGAACAGTTGAAAGCTGGTTGAGGAAAGAACGTGATGAAGAGAGGAAGAGAAGGAAAGAAAGGAAGGCAAAAGGTCTAGCGGAATTTGATAGGCAAGTTGAAGGAAGCCGGGTGACAGGGGATCCAGCTCGACTGCTGAATAATGGTTGGGCAGCAGGGCGACTGAATCCCACCATTGCTGGCGAGGAGAATTTTCTCTTCAGCTCAAACAGAGTGCTGAGGCAGTAGATATATATTCCAATTCCTTCTTCATGTCGTTGATGTTTTTCATGTTTCTTTTTTGGGCTTCTATCAAGACGCTACCAACGCCTTCCTCCATTCATACATACATACTCGTACCATTATTTTGATCTTCGAGTTGGGGCCTTGTTTGATATACGGATAAAATGAGTTGTGCTATTTATAATGTATGAATTTCGCAACTTATATATATTGATTTATTGACATAAATGATGGGCGTGGACAATGATGCCATTGTGGGAGTGCTGCAAATCCCATGTTACACATCATGGCGTGCTTCTCTTCATTCATTTTTGGGCGCCTTCCTTGATTAACTTCGAAAATAAGACTTGGGGAAATTCAGATAGAATAGGGATGATGTGTGCAAGGCTTAGGCTCCTATTTTGTTTAATTCGCTTGAAACAAATGATGTTCTCAATTCTCAATTAGTGATTATACATGTACTTACGATTTTCATTTCTACATCTCCCATCCCATTTTTTCTTTTGTTACATTCGTCTACAAAACGTTGCCATGTTATAACGATATCTCTAACATTTCGGTCGTTTACCTTGTTTTGCATCAATGGTAATGACTTGTTCCAAGGACCATGGATTCTTTCTTTTCTATTTCCCCCTAACGTTCAGTATACAAGTGCGGCTCTAGAAAGACGTGAAATCTATTTAATACATCCACAGAAATAACCATTATTTTTTTTAATTGAAAAAATGATTTGACAATATACTCACTTCACTGGGGTCTAAATTCTAAGACAACTAGGCTAATGAAGCGTATATTTAATTCATTCATTTATTCAGAATCTACAGAAACAAATTAATCGAAACCCAGATTGCTAGCATATGACATAACAATATAACAATTATCTAAATTGGGGGGAAAATCACGCAGGAACAGAATTAGTGCCAAGCAATGTGATGATACAAGCCAAAAGCCCACTCTAAAGTAAAGATTGCAGCATCCCATCAAACATTATTGCCGATTAAGCCTGATACACAATACGCAAATTAACCAAATAATTATAGAGGGCAAGCTTCCAATTAAAGCCAGATGTAGAATTAATTATTAAAGACTACCTTGTTGGCTATATTGTTGGAGAGCCAGTCCAGTCCCTCATAGAGTCCTTCTCCAGAAGTGGCACACGTGCTCTGGATGTACCTGACGTAAAAAACAAAAACCACATTCCAATTATCTGAATCAATAACGTAGATAACATCACAAAACACACGTGCTTCGAACGCTCAAGGGAGATGGACATAAATCAAATGCATCAAAATACCAGTGGCGCTGACGAAGAGAATGAAGACCAAGCTTGTCCGTTATTTCGGCAGCATTCATAGCATTTGGTAGATCTTGCTTGTTGGCAAATACAAGAAGTACTGCATCTCTCAACTCGTCCTGGGTGTTACGAACATTAGTGATGGGAGCAAATTGTATTACTCCATTAAAAAAGTTCAAGTTTTATTTCCATCATGTATAGAGTGGGCCGCCAAAGAAAGGTCCCAACCGGAAATATGATCTATTAACAAGCTCTAAAAAGGTTACCAGGCTATTCTGCACTTGATATTGTCAGAGAAGCATAAAGCTTCTAAAACCAAGAATGATTTAATAAGATTTTGAGTTACTCAATCAATTTCATTATTCCAATAAAATAACTTTTCATTATTCCAATAAGATTTTGAGTTACTCAATCGCTCAATACCCCCCTGCCCCAAATCCTCCTTTTCCCCATTCTCTCCTCTGTTCAATCACAATGATATAGACATAACCAAAATCCATGATACAAGCCAAACCACAGCATTGATAATCTTTGATTACCTCATTCAACATCCGGTGAAGTTCATCTCTGGCCTCAACAACCCGATCACGATCATTGCTATCAACAACAAAGATAAGCCCTTGTGTGTTTTGGAAATAGTGTCTCCATAAAGGACGGATCTATATTCACACCATACAGGAGACAATTAGCGCGAAAAATTTTATAGCCGTTAAGCATGTTAGAACCAAATGGAGGAATGACAAAATCACAAGTTAACAAGTTAACCTAATAGACCCATTCAAGACATAGTTGTAAAAGCTGCTGAGTACCAACCATCTAAAGTAACTTTCAAGAGTAGCATTAACATCTCATGTTTTTGTATAGTGTACAGATGAGTGAACCTCCAATGAGCACAATATCAACCATACGCACGTATTCCGACAAAAACAGAAGACTTGAACAAGTAAATGATTGAAGATTACAAATGATCATATGTTTACTGCATGTTTACAACAAGCCTCCATGACCCCATGATATCTCTGGAAATACACAATATGATTAGATGGCTCCAATATAAATAACGGAGCTTGTTTTGGGTGCTGATAGAAGAGCCTCTAATTAGCACAAGACCTAAGCCCACGGGGAAACGCAACACAGATGACGCGCATTACCGTGCATATCACACAAGTTCGCTCTTGTTCTAAAGAATGTTTTTTAAGCACTCCACTGATGGGAAATACAGCAATACAAGAAGTAAAGAATGATGGTATAATTAACTACCAAGGTTGAAAGAGATCTCAATAACAATCTAACTACCAGTATGATACAAGTAACAAACCTTGTCCTGGCCACCCACATCCCAGACAGTGAAGCTGATATTTTTATATTCCACAGTCTCTACATTAAACCCTGTACAGTAGTGAACATAGGCATCAATTGCAATTGCAATTATTTTTCAAATCATAAATACTTTAGCATGTGAAATTGGGTCAGACCAACCAGGCAAAGAACACTAGGGCATCAAAATCAAGAACATAAGCAAATGAAAGCATGCAAGATCTAAGAAAATAAGGAGCATACCGATGGTAGGAATGGTGGTCACGATCTCTCCCAGCTTGAGCTTGTATAAGATGGTAGTCTTACCAGCAGCATCGAGACCAACCATCAGAATACGCATCTCTTTCTTGGCAAAGAGCCGGCTAAATAGCTTACCGAAAGACAGTCCCATCTCTTCTTTCAGCTGCACAAGGGGAAGACTCAAAGGTCAACTAAGTGATGAAATCGCAGATTGATCCATCAATCAGTTCCTTGCTTTAACAAGTAAAATATATCACAATCATTCTCATCACCATGGGACCAGAAACAAGAAATTAATTCAAACCCATGCAGCAACGAGAACAGCCTTCAAGGATTCAGACAAAGGATCTTCATGCTAGACTAAAACCTTGGTAGGAAAACTATACGCAATTAAATATTTAAACGTAAGTTGTCCAAATTTTCGAATCTTTCTAGCATGAAATAATAAAATTCAAAATCACAACCGCTTTTAGGATCTATTCTCATGAATAAATCTTCATTTACAATTGGGCATTCAATATGATTTACATAGAAAAGAATTCGTACAGATTGAATCCTTGCAAGAAAGACCAAAAACCAGGAGATCGAAAATGAGGCTCTCAGCGCAACCATTCATTGGCTATCTAAACGAATGAACTCGGATCCGCATATTTCGAACAAAAAGAAATTCTGATCTGAGGAAAGAGGAAGAAAAAACTTGAATCTAGACGTCACAGAAACGACTTACATGGAGAGAGATAACACGGTCACCGATTTGAGTGCAGATCCAAATACAAGGGGAGCAGAGCCTGCGAAAAGCAAGAACGAGCTCCTCACATTTTTATAATGCACATGAGACGGAATACAAACGGTCCTCTGACGGCGTTAGTTGATCGAATGATCGTCGAAAGGGCACCGATCGTGCCATATCAACGGATTCTTCTTGTTATTCATTTTTTCGTAATATGAATATTGATTCAATGAATTTTTTATTTTATTTTATTTGGTCTACAGAAGCGGATTCCTCAAAATGAGGAATAAAACTGTAAGTATTGCGCCATATGAAAAATTTGCCGTGAGACATGTGCTTTTCAGTTTTATGTGATGTTTTATATATATATATATTTTGCCAACGATTTTATACAATGGCATCTATAAATTATGAACAGTAAAAATTATCTTATAATACTTTGTGTATTTCCCCCCCCCCCTCTATTTTTCACTTTGTGTTATCACATTTTTCACTTTTAAAATTTCTCCTCATCCCATACAGCATGCTCTCCTTATTATAACATTATCAGAATTTCCACGAAAAGAGCCACCTGAGACATTCATGCGGCACACTAAAATTGAAGTCGTGAGTCCTACATTTTAAATATATAATAAACACAATACACTTCTGATGATAACAAAGAAGGGAACCATAATAAAAACACACCATTTTATAGAAAACATTTTTTTTAGTATAACTTTTTTTAAAAAAAATAGATTTATTTACTGTCTAAAAGTATGACAAAATATAGCTTTCTCTTGACTATAAAATTTATAAAAAAAAAACACTTGACTTGCTTTTGTTAGCAATCTTTTTCATTGATAAAATCAATCCAGAATCCAGAAATAGTAAATATAACGACCACAAGGGTTCTACATAAGTCTGCCCAAATGCAAAAGTTTAAAAGGAATGGGATCTTCAGGTGGTGAATTGAACAACATGGACATGGCCCATGCTACTAACTTTTTTATTTTGGGTTGGAGCCACAAAATCATTATTATTATGTTGTTTTTTCCTTGATAAAATTACCAATTATTATTGTATTGAGTTGAATTTAAATTTTACTGAACCCCAGATTTGAGGATCATCTAATCAAAATCTAATTAAGTAGATGGACTCACCCATCAGTTTGACAGTCGAATTCAGTTATTTTAACTTTTTTTAATATCATCCGGATGAAATTTGAGCGGATGTCCTACATTGAAAATAGAATATTAATATTGGGAAATGATAATGTTTCTCCACCGAAGAATACAAAAACAAAGACTAATGAACCGAAACATGTTTGCCTTCTCAATAATCTCTTGATAACGCTCTGCCTCTAACTAGCAGCAAACTCGTTATTCGCGTTTGAAGACACCATAAAGGAATGCAATCCCACGTCAATCTTCTTCGCCTCTTTCACCTTCTTCTCCGCATTTGCTTCTATGTCTTTAATCTCGTCTTTCTTGGCAATCTCCTTGTTCTTCCCCCACAAAACAGAGTAGAGTCCCATAACTATGAGCAGCGACCCTATAACACTGAACCAAACACAGAAAACAGATCAAAACTAAATATTTATATACGACCAGTAGTTATTAGCTCATTGAAGCAGAAGAAGTATATTATATATTTCATACGTTCCGACGTATATTTCCTCGCGAAGCAGAGCCCAGCTGATAAAAGCTGTGATGACGAGCTGCAAGGGGGTGAACACGGACACATAAAGAGGACCTTTCCTCTCAATAGCCCACGACATGAGCCCATACGCTATTCCTGTGCAAAGAACGCCCTGAAACCCAATATATATATATATATCACCACATTAATTAAATAAGCATTGGCAAGAACAGGGTTCAGATAGAATATAGATGGTAGCAAACCGAATAAAGAGCAGAAATGAGTCGGATAGGATTTGCGAGGGACCAAGCCGAAGCGCTGTGATCAAAACACAAAGCAACGACCACACACTGGAAGCTCGCCAAAAAACACATGTAGGCTGTGCTCGTATACGGAGCTGGGAAATTCTTTGCCATGTCCGCCTGATATTTAAAACAAGTATTATTATCTACTTTATAGAGAGAAATCGTTAGGAATGACGTAAGAGGTTGGTGATGCTTTACTTGGACGATGAACCATACTGCCCAGACAAGAGCGCTAACAATCAAGAAGAAAGGGCCAAGAAACGTGTTGGTTTTTGCAGAGGAGCTTGTTTCTTGCATTCTCTCTGCATATCCCCAGTGAATACTTGATTCGCCTATGTCAATGGAACTTCCGTGGTAGAATGACAATACCAAGGCTCCACCCACACACAATACAGTTCCTATTATCTTTGCTTGCCCACTCCAGGCCCTTATTTTCAGGTACTCTTGTCTGCCCACACATCATATCAGAAATAAGATTATTAATTCTTAAATATTTAACACTGTCAAGCTCAAGCATACTATAAATTCTTAATATATAGTAGACGCACCTGAAGATGAGTGCGAGGATAAAGGTAAAAGCTGGGAGCAAATTCGTCATTGCGCATGCAATTGTAGCGGTTGAATATTTCAGCCCCAAGAAGAAAAATACTTGGTTTCCTGTTACTCTGCATGATTTCATCCTCGAACCCTTTCATTCTTGAAGATAGGAGAAAAACTACGCCACACACATATAAGCACACAACGCTGGCATGCTTGAAAAAATGGGCCAGCCCTTGTTGGGCTGAACATGCACAACAAATAAAATGTATATATAGACCAAAAGCTTACCCGGTCAACGAAGAAAGCAATATCTGGAACATAATGGGCTTGGTCAACTTGGGGACCGTTTTGCTGCAAAACAAAACAAGAATAACAATTAAAGTGAGATAAACAGAGAATCTGGATCCAAATCAATCATCTTCCGAGTTTTCTTTCAAAAGTAATACGTTTAGCTTATTTCCTATAAACAAAATCACTTTAAAGTAACACTGACTGAAAAGTCATGTGTATTACTAACTATAAAACTCGTATAAAACAATACGTGTGTGTAGTTAAGGTTTCTCTTGCTGCCTTTATTTCCAAAAGACGCAAGATGCCAGCCCTACGTGCGCGTTGTCCCTGAGATTATCACCCGATTCTAACGAAAACGTTACAACAATGTCTTCAACCTCATGCGGATTGTCGCTACCGCTCACGTCAGTTAGGCTCTGTTTCGGTGCATTTGAATATATGAAAGAGACAGACAAAATGGAGAGTTTCACTTGTTCGGCTTAAGTTGTCTGCTTCTGATCCTATATTTTTATTTGAAATATTTTCATACAATAGTTACATACAGCTTTCGGGCCTGACTTCATTTCATCAAAAAGATGCATGAAATTTGAAAGCCAGGGTAAGGTGTTTGATGTTGATGCATGAATGTATGATTGAGAAATGAGAAGGTGACGAAGAACAGATAGAAATAAATGAATGAAGAAGACATTTATACCGTTCGAAGCAGAAAGCAAAGGGAGCGATGGCGAGGGTGGCGAAGATTTGGCGATAAGCGGCGAGGACGATAGGGTTCATGCCAGATTGCATTGCAAGCTTTGAAATGATATTCATGCCTGCGTACCCTAGCTGCACAAAAGCCATCGCCAGAAATGGAATGAATCCACTCGCCATCTTCTCCCTCTAGCCTTCGTCTTTATTTAATTTCTCACTTCTCTCGTCCGCGTTGAGATGGAAGACAGTCCACGGAACTGAGCCTGCTTTTATAGAGTGCGAAAAGCAGAGTGATTTGAGGTTCGAGAGAGTTACAAGGAAGACGAAAGAGACGAAAAGCCATGACTATGAGGAAAATCGTGGGCGTAATATGAATAAGAGTCCTTCAACGTGACGAGTGATATTTGGATTCTTTCACAAGTTCTTTAAATTAAATTTGTTGTTACCACATCGGTTTTGTATAGTGTACGGTGAAGTATTTTTCTGGTAGGTATAAAAATAAATAAATCCATCAGATCTTTCAAGATATAGAGCAAAAAAAAACTATTTTTTTAAATATTATTATTGGGGAGATATTTTAGCATATATATATTTAATTAAATATTTTAATATTAAAATAAAATCGAAATGGTGCGTATATAACCTTTTCAACAGTACTACTCATTGCGCATAAATTAAAGTGGATCCGGGCATTGATACTTTGATAGCGATCAGGGCCGGTGTAACTGTATAATGATGGTTAAAGAATTTTTAAGGCATTGTAGGACCTATAGGAGGAACCGGTTAAGAATTGTTAGTAGCTATCAGGGCTGAGCAGCTTCTACTTGTGGGGGGTATTGGGAGATGCTTAATTGGATGGTGCTTTTAACCTAGGACGAGTATTAATTAAGGAGTGGGTTTGAAGTTTGAACAGAAGAAATAAGCATATTGATTGAGAATTACTTAGGGGGTAGCGAAGCATTTAAGTAAAAATAGGTAAAAGGGGAAGTCCACGTCAGCAATGGAGAATGAATGGGACAAGCTCTGAGGAGGGTGAACGTAAAGAGAATGCATGCGGCGGCAGCTTTCTCTTGTATACATACATAGACCCAGAAAGGGGAAGGAGTGTTAGGGTCTGTCACTCCCGCGGGGATTGCTTGAAGGGATGGCGATCCTATGAGCGGCTAAGGGTAGCACTTTATTTGAAGTGGGGTCCACTCTCTTGCCATTGGGGGTTTCACTAATCACATTTATTTGTGGTCTTGGAAGGAGCAATTTGACGTAAATTCTCTCAGCCTCACACACCTCAACACCCTCCCCAACTACTCGCCCTCACATGATGCTGGCATCCTAATTGGGGGTTTTTGAGGTTGACGCTTCTCTCAAATTCGACTTTGCCACGACTCTGCATTTTTAGCCATTTTAATACAACATTTACGTACAAGTTAAACTTAAATTATGATATGCACATTCAAACAACCAAGTACCGCACGCCATGATAATCACTAGCGATAAAGTAAAACCTATAATGACATATCGCTCAAACAACAAAAGCGAGAAATGAGAGATCATTTTGAGATTGAGGGCTGAAGAATGTGTGGCTACAGCAGACGAGGGTGCACCACGTTTTCCTTGGTACATAAACAGTCGGACGTCGTCGTATCATTTATCCTAATGCTACAGTATTATTACTGGTCACGCTCGTGTTCTTCCTCAGTTTAGACTCTCCAATCGGCCTCCTCCCTCCCTCTGTTCACTGCCCCGGATTAATTTCGTCTCGTCTTTACTATCAGGAACCGAGATCTTTATGGCGGGAATTCATCCATGTTCCCCCCCCCCCCTTAAAACTAGTTAATATTTCTTATTTTAATAATGTCACATTATTACCACTGACTCTAGTAAATAGAGAGCATGGCGATTGGCTCCTACTACACTGATTAGCTGGAGTCTTTCATTCAAATCTCTGAGAATAGTCGTCTTAATAACTCGCGGACTTTCTTAATTGGCTGCGTTTTCTTGACGGAGGAAGAGATGACGCTGCATGCCACGGATATATAATATACCTTCTTTGGCTGAAGATGACGTGTGACGGGACCTTTATTAACGTCGTCCCTTGTTCACAAGCAATAGAATTCGAGCGCGATTATATTTTTTCACCCTTCCTCACTATAATATATCCTTCGAGTTTGACCCAAAAGCATGGCAACTCTTAGCTATAACATACAAATAGGTTATTTCTTCCTTATTGTACTAGAAATAGTTGTCGAATTTAGCCTTCCATTTGACGTTATTCTCCTAATTAAGCTTTAAAAATATTACTATAACTTTCTCTGCTGACTACGCGGATCACCAAAATAAATATATTTAAACTACTATTGCCAAAATTACGTTATTTATATCCGAAATCGTTAATTTAATTTTGTTTGAATATAGTTGAAAGATAGATGTCGTGATATATATGCATTTTAATTCCAAAGAATAAAAAATTTCGTTGGGCATTGAGGTTGTTAATGAAATATCCAGGCTTAATAATTATAATGGGACCGGTAAAACTTATGATTCATGGGTAGTTGGGGATATAGGTGCAACATATAAAAAACATACGAGGACAACAATAATAATAAATTTTATTCTATTAAATAAGATCGATTATATGGATTATATTATGTTATTGCGCTCTATCAAAAATTAAATCTTTAGATAGGTTATTGACCAGAAGATCCTGTTCAATTATCTATTTAAGCGTTCTCTTTGGCCTTTCTCTAGTCCTTTTAACTAGTGTCTATACTATTTAATTCACCCTTTTTACCGGCGCATCCCTTAGCCTTCTTTGTACGTGTCCAAACTACCTAAGACGGTTCTCTACCATTTTCTCTTCAATAGGTACAACTTCAACTCTTCCCCGTATATATACCATAATGGGAAAAAAACTATAATGGGATTGTTATAAACTTATACTATGATGTAGGGGTGTGCATGGGCAGGGCTGGGCAGGGTAGCCCCTTGCCCGGTGCCCTGCTCAAAAAATGCATGGGCTGCATTTTGCAGCCCGATACCCGGCCCTACCCGGTAAAAGGCCTAACAATTTTGGGTTTGGCAGGCCCAAGTAGTGAATAATTATGAACTTCTAAAATAATATCATATTCATGTGTCTTCAATAGTTAAATAATATCTATAATCCACTAAGAATAAGAGAACAAAGATAATAATTAAAATCTTGAGATCCATTGCATATAAAAAATAAGCATTGAAATATAAATAGTTTGTAATTATAACTTTGTATCAATCTCTCCAATATTGACAAAAATAAAGCATCTAAAAAAATAAAATAAATAATTATAACTTGTAATATAATCATATGATAATTAATAAAGTTAAAAAAGAAGAAAAAATTAGTATAATTATAAATATTAAAAGATACAACTTACCTATTTAACTACTTATATTTCTAAAATTACCTTATAGTTACCAGTAGCTATCATATTCTCCCTTCTAAGATAGAGAAAAAATAAAAAAAATAAAAGAAGGGGTGCTCATGGGCAGGATAACCCCTATACCCAGTGTTCAACCCAAAAAATACATAGGTTATATTTTGTAGTCCGATGTTCAGTCATATTTTATATTTATCGGGTTAAACAAGATATTTTTATTGTGGGTTGAGTAGAATATAGTGGGTCAAAGATTTTATCCACAGCCTACTATGCTGTCAAAATTGTCAGTTAAAAAAATTTAAACGGTCTTAGCATGCATTCGCATTTTTAGTTGGGGTGAAGTTCTAAAAGGGGAAGAAAAATCGTTCTTCCTGAAGCACGTGAAAGATTGAGTATCTTCCCTTAACACGATATCCCCTGTCTGCTCTCTGTCCTTGGGATTTTGATTCTTATAGAATCCATTTTTCCATTTTTTTGTAAGAATTTCTTTTCACTTTTAAATTAAAAAAAATAAATGGTTTACATAAACATTATATTTTATAAAATATTATAACAATAGTCTTATAAAAGTATCCCTTGTTCAATCTCATATGCTTAAAAAGGGATTCTTAAATAAAAAGGAGAAAGAAGATCGATCCTCAGGGACGTTCCAGATCAATCCCAAGTAAGAGCCACAGGGATTTCAAGTTTTTAATTAAATCAGTGCTGGTTTATTGTTAGCACTTTACATCTTAATTTTACTGGATTTTAATTAAATCAAATATAACTTAAAAAAAAACTTTTAAAGATCTACCCTTCGAAGCCGGGAAGCGATGAGGCCGAGGTTGGGGCCTTTGTAAAAGAGGAAATAAGAAGGCATCAAATATAAACATAAATAGTGGGAGTGGCAAGCTTTTTGGGAAGTGTTGAGGAGCCCCACAAAAGCCATGATTATGGCTTTTCACTCTCTTTCACTCTCCTCGCAGCTACTCTTCATTTGTTCCTTTCCGCTTCTTGCCCTGGCTCAGTGCAACAAGGATTCCGTCATATTCGTGTTCGGGGATTCCAACTCCGACACGGGAGGACTTGCTTCCGGACTCGGTTTCCCCATCAATCTTCCTAATGGCCGCACTTTCTTCCACAGATCCACTGGTCGCTTGTCCGATGGACGCCTCATCATCGATTTTCTCTGTAAGCCTTCCCCCTCTCTCTTAATGTGCGGTTGCTATACTTTATCATGGGTATAATTATAATTACCGTATCTGATCGATTCGATTTGGTTGGATATCCATAAAAAGTTAATAGTAGCATTTTTTTTTAAAAAAAAATATAGAACAAGAAAGAAAAAGACACGGTGCTACATCTCCACCTACACCTCCGCAGATCGGAGATGTGATGATGACGGGTTGTCGTTGGTGGTGTTTTGTCGCCGACAAAATATTGCCGAGTAAAAATGACCCAACTTGATACTGACAGTCTGATCAGGAATGAGTGAGCTAGGGAGGGAGGGAATCTGGTGTCGGTGAGTAATGTCGTTCAGAGTCGGCATTGGTATGGGCCGACTTAATAGTTGGGCCCATATTTTGGCGAGCACATTCCGGGCTCATAATCTTGATGAACAATGGGGCTTATCATTATCTAGATTTCTTTGAGATGGAGATTTAATCTAATCTAATTTTTATATTTTAAATAATTTTTATTTTAATAAATTAAAATTTAAAATAAATATATCCTTTTACTCAAAAATAAACTTATCATTTATAAGATTAAAAATTTTAAATTTAGACTGTCTAAATTAGATCTAAATTTTCTTTTTTTGTTATAAAAGAATACTAATGTGCCTTAAATTAAAAGAAATTAATCTCGACAAGCATCAAATTCCAAATATTTCTTGTTTACAAGAGTTCTTAAATGAAGAGAACATAAAAATAGTAGTTATATAGTCTTTAATTTATTCTTTGTTAGAATATCAGCGAGTTAATTTTAATCTTTAGACATATGTTATATTTTCAATTTTTAAGATAAATTGATAATGTTATATCTCTAAAACTAATAAGTTACATCTATCAACTATTAAATTCATTAATATTTTTACCATATTTTTAATATTCTATTTAAAGATGATCTTCTTAGTCCCTCAAATACTGTAGATCTGGACAGCTTCAATCTCATTAGATAATTGAATGAGAAGCCAATATTTTGAATATTTTTTTAATGAGAACCCAATATTTTGAATATTTTTTTTGTTTAAAAAATTTTAGAAAAAAATAAATTTACCTATAATATAACGATAAATTAAAATTTTTTTCTTTATAAATAATATTAATATTAAACATGGCAGAATAGTCTATTAACCACATGAAATGTTTCAGAAGACCAAATAAGTGGGCCACAAGTAAAAGGGAAAAATACCGCGGGCCATGAAAAGCCGACGAATCCACGAGTCACGATCAGGCCACCGTGTCCCGTGTCCGGAACATAGACATGAGTGTGTGTGTGTATAGAGAGAGAGAGAGAGATTTACTAATAGAATATATAATTATTTATAATATATTTATTTTTTTAAAAATATTATTTTATTATAATTTTAGTTATAGTATTAAAGAAAATATTATAATTTTTAAATGTATAAATTTTTACTTAAAGATAATAAATAACTCATTCTATTTCATATTAATATTATTTAGGAGAAAAATAGTTTTTATCTTTTCTAAATTATGGGTAATTTTTTCTAAAAAAAATTATTTCAAAAAAAAAAAAAAAATATATATATATACATGTGTGCTTTTATATATATATATATATATATATATATTTCTTATGAATTTTTTTTTTAGAAAGAAACCTTCCTAAAATATAAGAGGTTGAGTGTAATTAATAATTATTTTATATTTTTACCCTAAGGAGAGAATATAACATATAATAAATATATATTTAAAAATCATATTTTTGAATAAATATAAAATAGAGAAATTTTATTAATTTAAGAAGTATTAAATATCTTAACTAATCTTTCTTAATTTATGTGCCTGTTTAGTTTCTGTGAAACTAAGATTTTGATTTGGGAAAATTTTAAAACAAATAGCCATATTTATTCAAACGGGCTTTTGAATTAAATTATGATTTAAAATTAAAGTTTTAGATAAGCTGATCAGAACAATTTATGGAACAGTAAACTACTTATGAACTAACCAATTACTATATTACCTTTACTTTTTCTTACACCCCCTCTCCTACTTTTTTTTACACCATCTCTCCTCTCTCATTTCATCTCTTATCTCTCCTCATTTAATATTCATACCATTTTTGATAATTTACCAATAGCAAAAGTACTTTTGGAAATAACTATACAAACACTCATTTATTCAAAACCACTTTTTTTTCATAATCTCTTCTCCAAAAATCTTTTTCTATAAACTATTTAAAATTCCTTTTTTTTTTCATAAATTATATGAATTATATATAGCTCCCTTATCTTCGATACGAACAAAAGCTCCGTTGTTCCCGCAACAATAATAATGACTTTGTGCCTACATTTGCACAATCACTAAAATAACCGCACAAGACGAAGTTGTGCCTTTTTTTTTCGCTTTTTTAAAGCGCACACGATAACACAGTTTGAGTGATAGGGGAAATTTTACAGGTATTACTGCAGGCAACAAAGTGTAATGAATTGGAAAAACTTGATGCATTGAACAATCTACTTACAGAAAAAACACGATTGATGAGGAAATATTTTTGATATCTTAGTTCGTTGTTAAATGTTCAGGCCAAAGTTTGAATGCAAGTCTTTTGACTCCATACCTGGACGCCTTGTCAGGATCCACGTTCTCAAATGGAGCAAACTTTGCAGTGGTCGGGTCCTCTACCCTTCCTGAATTTGTTCCTTTCGCTTTGAACATCCAGATCATGCAGTTCCTCCATTTCAAGGCTCGTACCCTCGAACTTGCAGCTTCTGGTAAACTTCTTCAAAAATTTGACAATTTTTTCCCTTCTTTCTTTTATGACTGATTTCTCTAGAATATGGGCTTTTCTGGTCGTCCAAATATTTTAATGTTCGAGTAGTTTACTATTGAGAGTGAATTCTTGGATCAAATACATTAACTTGAATATTGCCTTCGGATTTTAGCGAATGCCGAGCTTGTAAACTATTCATATCCTTCTAATTTAGGTGCAAGATATTATATCAACGATGCCGGGTTTCGAAATGCGCTCTACATGATTGATATTGGACAGAATGACATTGCCGATTCCTTTGCCAAGAACCTTTCATATGCCCAAGTCGTTAAGAGAATCCCAGCGGTAGTTGCGGAAATTGAGAGTGCTATTAAGGTCTGTCCAATGATTCTTAACATTATCAAGTAAAATGGTGCTTCTATAATTAAAAAAAAAAAAGGATCAATGTGTGGTGATATATGCAGATTTTGTACGAAGAAGGTGGCACGAAGTTCTGGGTTCACAACACTGGACCATTGGGCTGTCTTCCTAAATTAATCACATTGGCTCAAGCGAAGATTGTGGATTCACTTGGATGCCTTTCTAATTATAATAGTGCAGCTAGATTGTTCAATGAAGCGCTGCTTCATCTGCTTCAGAAGCTAAGAACTGAACTGAAAGATGCTACTCTAGTTCATGTGGATATTTATACCATCAAGCACGACCTCATCGCAAATGCCGCCAAATATGGTAAGCATTAGCGTGTGTTCCACTTCTAAATCATACAATTTTCCTGGCCTGATTTGTGATGGTGATGGTAATGGCAATGGTGAATAATAGGTTTCTCAAATCCATTGATGGCGTGCTGTGGATTCGGAGGGCCTCCATATAATTTTGATAACAGAGTAACATGCGGTCAACCCGGTCATCAGGTTTGTGGGGAAGGATCTCGGTATGTGAATTGGGATGGAATTCATTTCACCGAGGCTGCAAATTCAATGGTGGCTTCTAAGATACTTTCCACGGTTTATTCCACACCACGCACGCCTTTCGATTTCTTCTGCCGCCATTGATTGATCTACACTACACCCTCCCTTCATTTTAATATCCCCATGGTTCCAAGAGGAACTTGGAGCAGATCAAAAAGTTCAGCGTCACCAATCATCGTTTTGCAACCAATTGAGTGTTAAATTAAATGTTTTAGTTCGGGACAAGTTCGTTTTGTTATCTCTTATTAATTCGATTGGAGGTATTTGTTCCAGTAACGTGACCATTTGAATGACAGGTGTTTTTAAAATAGAATCCTGTCGTGTGAATTCGACTGTAGCCCTACTCTATCATGCCTTAGGTGCACTGTTTCTTGCCCCACTCAATATTTTCTTGCCCCGTGCATTGAACAAGTCGGCAGAAAATGACTAGGCAGTCCAAGCCTACCTGAAAAGATGACATGTGAACGTCCATGTCTCCAACCTTTACTCTTCTTGTGCTGAACAGTTTTTGCTTTTTTTTTCTTTTAAGTATAAGTATTATATTATTATAGATACTATCACCTATTAAAAATATAAATATTTATTTGTCATATAGTGAGAGATTAACTATTTTTGCTAAATTTAACTTTCATCAGTGGTTTTTTTGCCTTGTGTTTGTTTACCCTAAGGGTTATATTCTGCTTGATGATTCAGGACCTACGTGCCGAGCTTGTGAACAACAATGTGGTCACGTTTCCAAAAGGAGTCTTTGGGGACAGATGGGTCCTAATGTTGGCTGTGCCCTTGTAGGCTTTCAAATTTAATCCGCTAATGGCGTTTTGATGCCTATCTAATCATGCTCTTTCTTACACTCCTCTTCCCACACGCCTGACGTCATGCTATTGGATCATCCCCGACCTTCCTCCTAATTAATGACGTATTCACCTTACTTAAATACTTCCCCTTCTCCTTCCCCCTTTGCAACTTACACCCCTCTTAATAAAATGTTAACAATTTTTTAATCAAAGTAGGGAAATGATTGTAAATAAAAAAGATAACATAATTAATGGATTACATTTGAATTATTTTCATTAAACGAAGTTATTTGAGTTCAAAAAAGATTAGATATAATTACTAGTATGTTGAACCCAGTTACCCGGGTGTCACCTCTTACCAGATGTGTTGATATGCTTAAAAACAAATCAACAAAACAATCTACGAGCGTTAGGCCCGTTGATATTATAAATTATATAAAATAAACATCTCAAAATAAATAATACTAGTAAATTTAATAAGAATATTAATGAAAAATAAAAATTTAATGCTGCACTTCTTGGAGATGGGTCACGGAGTAACATAAGGAGATTTGCGGAGATAGATGACCCATTTCCTACTCAAAACCATATGGAGAGACATTTGATGATGAGCAGTCCCAGAACCAAATTGGCACAATACGCGTTATAAAGAGAGATTGAGGTCTAACTTATCTTCTCCATTAGCTTCTTCATCATGCGGAGGCGCATCTCCTGCGACTGGCTCTGATTCTCTGTATTGTATGTCGACCTCCTTCCCACTGGAACGACCAGCCAGGCTGGTGCTTCTAATTCCCGAATCCCGACAATCGTGAATGAAATCCTCAGGTTGAAAAGTTGGGTTCCAGACATTCTTCTTCAACTTGTCTTCCTCCGACTTCTTATTACTCTCTCTCTCCTTAGAGAAGCGATCACGCACCTCTTTAGTGCTCCTTATCAAGGCAAAGAACTTCTCCATCTGCTGCTCCTCGCTATCTTCTCCTTCGCCCTCAGCCAGTCTCCTCTTCCTTCTTCCTCCATCCATGCTCTGTGTTTTTGTGTGGTATGCCAAAGAGAAAGAAGAAGAAGAAAGAAGAGTAAAGAGGGAGTCAAGTGATGAATTAATGAAGAGAGCTAAATTAAAGGGAAGAGACCAAAATAGTAACGTGGGAACGGAGAGGGAACCGAATATTACTAGTTGCACTACTTGCTCTGCTCGCTTTACTGCTTTCCATAAGGGTGAAGCCTGCCCATATATGGGCACTGATTTTGAATGAACCAAAAGCGTGTAAATCGACTCCTAAAATAGGTCAAATACCACGTGATTTTACGTATGAGCCCCTGTTATACTTATAACATGACCACAATACCCATAAACTTTAATAGAGAGTGGCCTAGAAAATTGATAAAAAATTAGTGAGATAAGATTTGAACCCGAAATTTAGTGTCAACCGTACTTGTGGATTAATTAATTGAGTATTTTCATTTGTACGATTCATTATAATTTAATATTGATTCAAATTTATAAATGCCCTTCTTCCATATTTCTATGGGATGTCCTTTTTATATATATATATATATATATATATATATCATAAATGGTCTTTAATTACGGGTAAATATAAATAAATTAGTTTTGAGACCATTTTAATAAAGTAAATGTTTTTTTAATTTTAGTAAGATAATTAAAAACAATGATATTTAAAATCATGGAAAATTTGTATAAAATAGTTGTTAGTATATTATATAAATCTTATTTATAAGTTATTTTTGACATATTTAATTATAATTAAAAAATTAAATTATTTAAATTTAATAATTTTTTAATTCTATTTATATTTAATATACAAGACTATAAAGCCTATATAATAATAATTAAAAGATAAGATTGTATATTTATATAAAAAGATTAATTTGGAATAAAAGAATTACCTTTTCCACCTTAAAGATAAGACGAGTTGAGCATTTAAGATCCAAAAGAATACATACAAGGGAAGGAAGGTTGGTGCTTGAGAACAGAATATGGGCATCATGCAGTTTGATTGAGTGCAGGAATACGTTAGGTGTGGATAGAGATGGATTTGGCACATTCTCTCTTCTATTCAATTATAAGCCAACCCACCATCAATTTTGTGAACTGAGTTAAATAGAATAATTTGATCAATAGGAGTTAGTTTGAATGATAAATAATTTGATATCGTTTAAATGAGTTTTCGAGTTTGAATCTTAATATATGTAGAAAATTTCTGTTAAGAGACTCACCCACTATAGTTAGATACACGACACGGATCGAATTTAGATATAATCGAGATAAATTTACAATAAATTAGTTGGACAACTAAAAAAAAAGAGTAATTTAATCTTACAAGTCTACGTAAGTATTATATGAATTTTGAGACTATTTTTTAATATTAGTGTCAAATTGATCTAAATTTTTTATAAAAGAAAAAAAATAGAATAATTTGACTATTCCTAAAAAGTCTAAAGTACTTCAAAATAAGAATACAATTCACATGTACAGATACTTTTATTAATTAAAACTAGAAAATACTCCCGCGTGTTTCAAGTTTCAACCTTAACTCTCCATGAAGTAGATCAATGCCAATAATTATTTTCTGACTTTATAAGAGGAAATTAAGGAGAAAATTACATTCTTTACATAATTCACGTCACCAAAACAATCCCCCGTGTAAAAAAACTATACTTTTCAGATCATCATTGAGATGCTCTAATTAAAAATATAACTATTTAATAATTTTAATGACAAGTAATACAGTTTCATAATTCTAAAGCCAAATCAAGCCGTATTTTATTATTTTTTTAATTTAAAATTATTCTTATGCTGAAGCAGTTAATCGAGACATGATGCCTTTCTCGTTGAATGCGTAGCAGAGCGGCAAAAGGAATAATCTTTCACTCTCGTGTTGTTGATGGTTTTGCGAAGAGCCGTAGAGAAAGCACTTGGCTCAGGCCCTGAAAGAAGGAAAAAAATAGATCAGTCTAACTGCAATTAGAAGGTAGCTGAATTCCGCTCTTATTAAGTGCCCATTTTCAACAATGGCAGTTATTTTTAAAAGAAATATTAATAGGAAAAAACAATAATTGATGGGGTAACAATCCAGTTGATCTTGATCGTTCTACTTCGTTGTTTGAAAGTGACCCTAACCTGCACCTTCCCATTACCAAGTTTTCTGTTGTATTGGAATCTGCTTTCTCTGTTTTTCTAATTCTGATCGGAATCTTGACGAGCTAATCTACTCTGAGCGGATAAGATTGGTAGGTCTGTCCTCTTTTTCACCTGCTGGAAGATCACGGGTAAGGGAAAAGGCCCCAAGTTTGTTTCTTAATTCTCAGAACAGATGCTTAATTTAATTTTAGTGATTTCTCTCGGAAATACAATTTCTGGGTTTCTGATCATAGATTAATTTGATTGGTGCCTTGGCACAACCTGTTTGGGTTTAAAGAGGTTTTGGTGGGAATTAATTCAGTGGTCAACGTTGTTATCTGGGTCTAGACATATGCGTCTACGCTTTTTAAACCCGATCCTTTCTGTTTTATGCTGTAATTGCTGAAATCAAACTCAACTGATTTGCGAGAAACCGAGAACATAAGAAGACACTTGTTTTTTTTTGTGCGGATGTTGACATGTTGGGATAGCGGGGCTTGTGAAAAATGTTTTGTTCGGGTGCTTATAACGAGGAAGTTGCTGTGTTTCCTTTTTCCACCTTCTCTAAGCTGTTTGGTACACGGAACATCTCACATGGGAGACGGAATCTAGATTCCGGCCGCCTCTCATCTATCTTCTCCGATCTCATGCGGATCTGTATTTTTATTTACCTCATATATATCTCTAATTGAGTTTATGTTGATTTATGGATATATATATATATATATATGTTGATATGTTCTAGCTTTGTTTGTTGATCTGGTTTTTTCTGCTTGCTTGACGCCGATAATTGATGACGGGAGGGGAATTTTTTTTTCAAAAAAAAAATTGATTAGGGATATTTTAGGGATTTACATTATATTATATTTTTTCCAATGTAGTTGTTCATCTCATCTTCCATTACACATAAAACGTGGGAAATTGTCAAGGGCTCTAGTTGCCTCAACGGCAACGCCACCCGCAATGTTTGGATGAGATCCTAGTTCGCGTCATGTGTTAACATGTTTGCGTGTGTGTGTGTGAGATTGTTTAAATTGTACTGGTTATACTCGCAATCTTAATTCGATTTCATCAGTTATTGATTTTGTAGTTACGTGATGAGGAAGTAAAATGTACTGACACACACACCATGTTCTCTAATCTCAAGCATTTACCTATTATGGATAATTTGGTGAGGATGAATCGAGGAATATATTTTTTCTCGATATGGTCCCCAATTTAACTCAGACCTACTCATCGTTTTACGCAGGCACCGGGAAACTGCACTTTTATCCAAAGCTTAAAATATTTTTAGCCTAACAGATGGGGTCTGAATGTCCTCCAGCAACTGTAACTGTTCATGTTACAGGCTTCAAGAAATTCCATGGAGTTTCAGAGAATCCTACAGAGTCAATTGTCAATAACTTGACAGGGTATATGAAGAAGAAGGGTATTCCTAAAGGCTTAGTTATTGGGAGCTGTAGTATTCTGGAGACTGCTGGTCAAGGAGCACTTGTTACCCTTTACCAGACTTTGCAATCTGCTATTAGCCCCAAGGATTCTGAATCTTCCAATTCCAACAAAATTGTATGGGTGAGTTCCCCATATGATTGCAAACATCTGATTCCTTAATGACTGATTTCTTCATCATTGCGTGTCTCAACATCTAAAAGAAGATTACATAGCTGATGAATCACTTTAATCAAAGCTTAGCACGTAACTAAACTAAAACCAAAACTATAAAGGACAATATGATTAGAACCTGCTTATTCTAAGTCTGGACTAGAGAGGGTAGTTGTGAGAGGTTGAGGATCTCAAGATTATGGCCTAAAATAGGAGTCCAAGAAGGGAATTGTAAAAACTTATGACGGCTTATGAAGTGATTCCTTCATTGTCTAGTTTCTTAATGTTTAAAGATTCCAGACTTGGATTTGCAATTAGAAAATTTTATAGCTGTATGAGTTAAAGGTTTTAGCTTTATAACAAAAGGAAAACTGAAAATGGACTTTACAATTTAGTACTGTATGTTATATGCGGCTGTTAAGTATAATCTGAGCTAAACATGGAACTGTATACTTAGTTGAGTGAGATTTTTCATGCGTTGTATTCATCTATATTGGATCAGCAATAATTTCAACAAGTTTTTTATTCCTTCAACTTACTTTTGGATTGTTAATTACATTCATAGCTGCATCTTGGGGTTAACAGTGGAGCAACAAGGTTTGCCATAGAGCAGCAAGCTGTCAATGAGGCTACTTTCCGTTGCCCTGATGAAATGGGATGGAAGCCCCAGGTTAGATTGTAGTTGTTCAAACATGTTTAATAGCTCTATCTGAATCTGCACACATACACTGAATTTTCATATGTTGCAGAAAGTTCCAATTGTTCCTTCAGACGGCGGAATCATGAGAACACGCAAGGTACATTTTGCGCTTTTAATCTTGAAGCTTAATTAATGCTTACACTAATTGTAGCATAATGTTGATTGACTCATATAGAACATCATTGATTTCCTAGCATTGCAGATAGCTGATTTATATGGTTGATTATGTTCATGTGTTTGTGCAGAGCTCCCTTCCTGTAGAGGAGATTACAAAGGAATTGGCAAAGAAGGGATATGATGTGATGACATCAGATGATGCTGGCAGGTTCGTGTGCAATTACGTGTACTATCACTCGCTTCGTTTCGCAGAGCAAAATGGGATAAAATCCCTGTTTGTGCATGTGCCTCTGTTCTTGACAATAGATGAAGAGACACAAATGCAGTTCATTGCTTCCTTGTTAGAGGTACTTGCTTCTTCAAGTTAGTCTCATCTTCTCGGACCCTACCCTTCATTGTTCTGCAGCTCCAAGGCTTATGAATGTTCGTTCAGGAATGTAACTTGACTCAAATTCCATAATAATGTAAAAGAACATGAATTATTGTATTTAAATGGAAAAGTTGATGAAATGTGCATATGTAGCACTCAGGCATCGGCAAATTGTCCAAGACAAGTTGACATCTTCCATGCGTTTCGTTGTGTGCTTAAATGCTCATTTTCTGTAAAACTAAACTGCTCGTGTTTTAGAATGTAACTTGCTTCGGTTTTGTCTTGCGCTTCTGTTCCATAACCAAGGCGATTGGTTCCCTTTCATTTTCACTACGCGAGTAAAAAATGTTTGGCAAGGAAATAATCCTTGAAATAATTTTTCTAAAACAGGTCAAGAATAGAGATTCTTCAAAGTTTTGGACGTTTTCACTTAATGTAACATTACTGTTTGGAAAACCCCCAAAATCAATCGAAAAAGTGCTTTTTATACAGTACGTATAAAACTCCTCTAATATATTTACCTTATACAACACAATAACTTAAAATAAGTTCTAATCCAAGATGAAATTACATAATAAGTTCTACTTAATTCTATTTTGTAGATTTCATTACATACACATCTGGGTATGCTATTGCTACATAAACAATCTCTCTCCCCCACCCACAAACAAGGGTTCTTTGTTTTTTTCTTAAGTTCAGGGTTATAACAACATTTACTTAACCATTCCTGTCAACATCAACTTGAGGCAAAGTCAGTGGATTTCCCTCTAAAAGACACAAAACTGGTGGGACAGTATGTGTCTGCATAGTTCCATAGGCATTCCAGCAAAATGGGTTGGCCACAAAATGGCCTTGTGCAGGAAGAAGCTCCACTTCTGATAGGGTGAGGTTCGTGCATAGAACAGAGTCGCTGCAGGCGAAATGCATTGGTGGGCTCCTCACATCATAAGTACCTTTGATGTTTGAGCACGAAACGTTGGAAACAAAAACCGAAGATGTCTGGTTTATACAGTTCTTGGAGAGACAGTAGTATTGGTCTATGACGATTGGATTTCGAACAGTGTCCATGTAGATGTAAACGTTACGTTGGACACTGCTCCTGCTCCACCTTGCCATGCCTTTATCCGAAACCCGTTATCTGAGTGCTTTATCACTGATTCTGTCACTCTTATCTTGGACACAAAAGCTCTTGAATTGTGATTTCCGAGGCTGCCAATGCTGCGCAATAGAAGAGAGAATCTCATTTACTCACAACCTTTCATTTCATATTGGCATTTACTATTTAGCACTATTGTTAACGTTAACATTTTGTCTCACGAGGTTGACTTACCTTATCCCATGACTTGGACCACACGTTATATTCCTTATGTCCACATTGTAACAGCCAGCTCCAATTGACAAACAGTCATCTCCTGCGTACAGAAAAGGATCGTAAACAGAGAGTAAAAAAGAGTCATGATTTCCGAATGAGTTAATCAGAGTCTATGGAATCACCATTGGAGATAAGTGAATTATAAATTTGGACATTATTTGTCTTCTCAATGTGAATTTCGTCAGTGTTGGGACTTAGAGCAGGGGATTTTATGACAAACTTTTCTACATGGACGTCTTGGCAGCCATTGCACCGAAAATGAAATTGAGGGTCGTTAATCACTTTAATTCCCTTCACTGTTAGATTGGGGCTCATGAAGAATCTGATAGCCTGCAACAGAAACATTTAGTAACAACTTTTAAGATGAATTCTCTTTGAAATTTCCAAGCAGAAAATTTTTGACAGAAATCTCAACCATGTATACAACTTACAACTGGGCTATCACATTGGTCGTGAGTTTTTTTTCCATATTTTCCCTGAAACGGCAAGCTGCAAACTTAGTAAGTGTAATAGACCAGAAGGGGTGGTATTAAATTAGGTTAGAGAAAAGAAAACGGTATACTTTGTGATGGTGGGGTTTACAAGGGAGATCCCACCATTTCTCTCCTCTGCCATCAATAACTCCAGCGCCCTTCATTGAGAGTCCATTGATTTTGTAGAAAACTAGCCATTGTCTCTTGCTGCTATGACTGGCATGAATCAGGCCAGTCCGGTACCACAACAGTTCCATCAATCTTCTCACATCCAACACCAGATAAAGAAACATCAGATTTTAAACCAAAGATCAACAACACGATACAATTTCTCCGCTTCCCAAACGAACATTACCTGAAATGTGATAGCAGTTTTACAAGGCCCTGTGAATATAGTACACTGTATCATGAAGATATAACCATCTGGAACAAGGAGGGTTCCTGATCTCGATTCTTCAGCCTGGCATGCTGTGTCCCAAGCCATTTTGAATGCTTGTGTATCATCAGAGGCGCCATCTCCAACAGAACCAAAGGATCTGACATATAAACAGGAGCCCCATTGCCACCGTAACTTGGGCTAAGAGCATCAGATTCTGCAGCAGGTGATAATGACATACTGTTTCTATAAAGTCTACCATGAATTGGGAGAAAACAGAAACATGTGAAGAAAATGAAGAGAAACCCAGTGACAATATGGAAGAACTTCATGTTTGTTTAAGGGTGTTCTGGCTAAGATGTGCTGTATATAGAACAAAGCAAGTCCTATTTCTCTGGGCATGCAGAATGAGCCGACACTTTGTTTGGACATTCAAGGAAAAACTGAACCGAGATTTTTTGAGACTAGGTCGCTATCTTGGGTTAGGCATAGTAGGGCTATAAGGAAGCAAGGCACCCACGTTTCTGGAAGTAGAAAACAGAGTCACGTTTCTGGAAGTAGAAAACAGAGTTAAGCTGCGGATTTACGTGACCACTTTGAGCACTAAATATGTAAAGAGATCATACCAGAACCATGTAGCAGAGGATATTCCAGAATGGTTTTGGAGACCCATTTTATATATACTTGGCCTTCACAAAGCATAGTGGAATTTACTTTTATGAGGATAGGTCTGCGCCTGAAATTTACAATAATGGCGCAAAACCGACCAATTCCATTCAAGGAAGTGAGAGTGGCACTTTGATGCAGTTTGCTGAGTCCCCAAGCGATCAATTTTATGTTTAAAATGATTCCCTGAGGCATAGGCATAGGTAATAATTACTTTCAATATTTCTCTTTGTAATATTGTCACTTCAACTTTTCATGCTAAGTGCCAACGCATTTAGTTTGAGCCATTTGAAGTAATCTGGGGCTAATATTTCGTTCTGGGATGATTACACTTTGATTTTTAAGACCCCATTTGCATTTAAGTTGAAGCAGAAAAGGAGAGGCTAGTGCACGTGGCATTAAAGAATATTGCGGACGACCTATGTTACTTGAGACCTAATTTGGCATTATTTGCATGAAAGCGAGTTCTCATGTGTTACTACTACTGTGGTGGTGGCTTCACAGTTCCACAACCTTCATTAGAAGATAAGCAGTTTGATCGTGCAGAAATTATAATGGCTTTGACTTTAATTAAACTAATGGGGACACATACATGGACTGTTTTTTTACTATATATTGTTTTTGTTATAAAAATTTTTAAAAAAATGTTGAACTCACCCACGATCAAAGGGCAAGACGCCCTCCCTCCTAGACGATACTAATGTCAGGGCAGGACAAACTATCTATTACCCTCAAATGTAAACTTAAACACCCAAAAACTCAGATGGCTTCCCATTTATACCTTGTAAATCATACAACTCTATATTTCTTTCATGCCCTCCATCATTAATATAAAAATTATTTATTTTTTTAGATTATAAAAAATAAATTAATTATGACTAAATCTAACTCTTTAATACTAATTTATATTATATATTCTTTAATTTATTTAAAATAGTTATTATAATTAATTAATTAATTATTTTTAATATATTTAAAAAGGCCAATTAACTTTTATATTAAAGTAGAGGAGTATCTTATTTTGATTTCACAATTAAAAATAGATTATTAGAATTCCCAGACAAGGAATCTTTGTTACTTGCGCTATGTTAGAGTCAAGACAACAGACAACCATGCCCAATAAGGTTTTGGTTCAGCAGAATTCAACAGAGTTATGCACCGTATCTAGATGAAACCAGAAAGCGAGAAAGCGAAAGATTTACAGCGCTTCTATAGTTTTCAGTTTTCTTACGGTAATTATCTGAGAGAATCATTTTTTTAATGAGAAATTCCGTACTAATGAATGCACCATACTCCACGAAGCAGATTTAGGCTGTAACCATTTGTTCATTTCCCCGTACTTGAAGTGAAATGATGAATGAACCCACGAGCACAGTACTCACGTAGAAGATAGGGGATTGAGTGTTCACATATCAGCTAAATAGTACAGCTCCATTCTTAAATATAAAACTTAGTTTATTGTATAAATTATACTATAAATTTAGTTTTATATTAATAACTGGTAGAGTATAAGCTTTGAGGCTTCAATCGATACCAATCAAGATAGTTAGATTGGCCCCAGTTTACGGTTAGGCTTGAAAGAGAAATGTGGCAGACCATATTTGCAAAACATTATTTACAAAAAATCTCAAGCTAATTGCTTCTCATCCTTAACTATAAAGAGCAGGAAACAGTTTTTTAGCTCCTCTTGAGAAACAGACATCTTTTATTATAGAGGCACAATGCCTTCCCCCATCGACTCAATTTATAATGCTTATGGAGAACAAGTGTAACCAGATATACCAGTATGCAATTGAGAGGCTTAATCCCCCATGTGGTTGAATGAAGGAGGCAGGCCATGTACACACACGTACATATGAATCTAATATCTATCGATCCCCAACCCACAGAGGGAAGGGCTGGGTATCCACCCTCTGGAGGAGGCTTCAAAGATGGAGGTAAATTGCCCCATGTCATTCCCATACTGTCTTGCACCACATTTCCTGTATATCACAATTATAAGACAAGTTACGAATCAAGGATAATAACACAACAAAAAATATAGATATTACTTTCAAGTTTGTCTTTTTTTTTTTTTATGCATTCGTAGTAGCTATAGAGCCATAACTATTACCAACAGAAACACTACCATTTTATAGTATAGCAACTGAAATGGAAGACAATCAATAAACCCAATACTGCGCCACTAAGCTAGAATTAGCCATATCTCTGGCTGATCTGCTACATAAATTCAACCCCATTTCCATTTAGTTCACCTGGTGTAGAGCCTCCGCCAACCAAATTAGTCGCCATTGTTAATGCTGCTGGCTTCATATTATCTGTGAAAAGCATAACAAAGTGATGCACAAGGTGTTACAGTTAGCCTCGAACAACGACAAGATGTTTTCAAAACGTTTCTTTCAGACATTATTTCTTTTCTAATCACAAAGCTCCCTCCTCCTCGGTAGTGCCGCCCAGAGAACTGGACTTGATCCATCATGTAACATCAGGATAACGGTAGACCTTATTTTCTAACGATCGCTTGTATCACATCTTTAGAATGAGTCCAATTAGAAAGGGAAATCGAAACTAGACAGAGGCAGGGGTGAAATTTACCAATCAGTCCCCCTTGAAGGTTGGCATTGGTCAAGTTTCTTGGATGAGCATGCTTGCAAGAATCACCGTACTAGCAGAAACTCTAAGGGCCGAGCAAAAAGGAAGAATTTTTTTTTCAAAACTTTAGCTTTCGCCAAGCAATCAACCACAATCCAATTCATTTTTCCATGGAAAATCAGATAGATACGTTTTGACGAAGCGATTGCAAACCCCTTTGACAAATCCATCTGGATAAACCTGAGTAGGATCTGCTCATCGATTAGTCAGCCATAAAGGAGTTCGGACGGGGAGAAGGGTAAAGAAAGAGAGAAAACGGACCTTGAAATTTGAGGGAATCGTACCAGAGTTTTGGCCCGGAGGCGCTGGATACCTTGAAGATGTCGCTTACGAGATGTAGGAGTGTCCTGTCTGTGCTTGTCGCAGTCGCAGTAATATTCCCCAGCGGCATTCTATTCTATTCCCCCTCTCCTCTCGGCTTTGCCATGCTTCACATTTCTCGGCGTTGTTCTAGTCGAATAGATACTCAAAACTTCACCAGTGAATGCTGAATAGGAAGCAAAACGATTCGTTTTCCTTGGAATAACAGTTATGGTCGTTTAGAATCAAATATCAATGTTAATGATAATGGGTATTCAGTAATTAAAAAACCTATCACATGAGCAAAACAGCAACATAGTTATCTCATGACACTTGCGGGGACCTGTTTAAAAATCCTTAAAAATTAAAACTACCACGATGAGGACTATTTTTTTTTCAATACAATGAAAGATGAAGGCCTTCGGTTAAAGGGGCTAAAACCACCTTGTTCAAAGTTGGAGAAAGAAAAATAAAAAAAAAAATAAGAAAAAGAGATCTATGGTGAGTAAGTTTAATTGGCAAATGGGTAAAATATATTACTATTTAAAGTATATTTAATCTCTAAAAATACTATTTTATTATGATTCTAGTAGTGGTATTTGGGGAGACACATAACTCCTAAATATTTAGATTTACACTTAAGAGTAATAGACAGTTGATCCTACCTGATATTGGTATAGTATAGAAGAAATAGAAACTTTACCCTACCTTTAAAACGCAGGTGAATCTAACTACCTTCTAAAATTTTTTTATACAAACAAAAAAATAAAAGAAAGAGAACACAATTATTAAAATATTTATTATTTTTAAGAATCTTTTTAATATTCTTTTATTCCTAATTTTCTTTCTATCCAAAATATAGTTAAATTGTTAGGATTTAAATATTAAATATAAAATAATTTTCTCGTATTTTTAATAAAATCTATAAATAATAAAGTATTTATTTAAATAATTTGAATACTAGTTAAAAAATAGGCCCTACATATTTTATGATTCATACCGTGTCTTGCTCCCAATGTCTTTCAAAATAGTCAAAAAGCTTCTTTTTTTTTTCTGATTCTGATATTTATTTTTAGTAAGTTAAACAAATACCTTCAAATTGATCAGAAGCGATTTCAAATTGATCAGAAGCGATTTTTCAAAAGCCCCACAGCATTTATTAATTTTCTTTTAAGAACTCAAGCCGGAGAAGGCTCTAAATCAGCGCGTTCCTTTATTGCCAAAAAAAAAATCGCACAGATGCAATAATATTTTGCCGCCGAAGAAGGCAAAACCGCAATGATTCAATTGTATTTAATCAATCAACTTGATCAAGTAATTAGACCTTCCAAATCTTCGACCTCGTAAAGCAGATCGTAATTCAATTCAAATTATAGAAGAGCTCCGGGAATTACAAACTGCATCTGACCGTATGTGCATGTTTGTAAACTAAAAAAAATCTAAAAGTATAATCGTAACACCAAAAATATAAGAAGAAAAAGAAAAAAGAAATGTAAATAGAAGACAAAACTGGGCAAGAAAGAAGTCTAAATTCTATATATCTGAATGAATAGTAATTGTCACCAAACAAATAATGATTCTAAGACGCTCCTCGCTACCAGTTAGCCAACTCGAGCATCCACACTACAACGACGTGATCTCAAGGCCAAATTCAATCTTTGTCCCTACCGATGGAAAAATGGCTGCGACCTCACTGATAAGACAAACAGAACGCTGACAAAGACCCTGCTCTGGAAGTCAGGGAAGATGAATAAGGGTTTTAGTTTGCATGGTACATATATTATGATCATTATGGTCAAATCACCAAGTACATATATCAAGAACGCTTTCAAAAAGTGTGTGATGTCAAGTGGGATCAGAATCGCAGTTGAACTTAGTGGCAATTTTGGAATGAAATTCTTTAACTTTGCTAGAACAAATACCATTATCGCCTTAATAAGTACAGCACTAATACGGACTACCCCCATTTTGCTTTTGAGGTGACCAAATCCAGTAGTTAATAACACCACGTTCGATACTCACTATGAAATATTTCCCCCCTAAATATTCACTAGAGAAATAAGTTCTACTACAACAACCCGCCAATCACCTATGATGTAGTGTTAAAAGAGGGAGTAACTCCTCCAGTGGTTGGCTGCAAATCTTTTAGAATGTTAGTTTCTTTTATGCGATATGTTGTAAGTATCATTCGCAGGGTGTGTTGTCTTTTAATTAGAAGTTAGTTATGTTCAGTTATTTTATGTCTTTGTAATATATTTTTGTAATGGACTGATTATAATGATGTGAGAAGTACTATTCAGAACATGGTGATTCTCCTCAGGATTTTAGTAGAACATAAGTTGCAGATTCTGGTTCATGTTCTAGTAGAGACTTTTTCCTATTTCCTCCACATATCAGATTCCCTAAACCGAACAAAATGTTTCGTGACACGAGATATTCACAAGATGGCAGCTGCAAACTGCCAAGGTACCACCTACCAGGATTAGCTAAGCATGCTTGATAAGGGACTAAAGTCAGTACCTTCAAATTATTATTGCTGCACCTGTTGGGATAGCTGAAGCATCCAATCAGCATACCCACTGTTACCACCCATCTGATCCTCAACAAGATTTGCAAGGATAAGGAATCCTTCTCTTGGCTGTTCGCCTTGCCTCACAAGATAGCACAATTGATAATAAGAATGATCAGTATTTCTCAGTTTCTCAAGTATCCTGATTAGCTTCCTTGACATCTCATTATCATGCTCCTTAAGAGGAACCTGTTCCAGAAACAAAATAAGTATACAGCGCCAAATGTACAATAAATTTTGTTCAACAAGAAATCAATACGAGGAAAACATTTCAAATGAATATAAACTAGTATAATACATTTTAAACTAAGGACTGACCCATCAACAAATCTAACAGTGTGAAGGTGTGTGTACACAGAGAAATACGGGCATATAACAAGCTGTTATAATTACTATTCGCACAAATAATCCTATTACAAACCTATTTTCCCAGCAAGAAAATAACATACCTTTGATAATTCTGCAGCGAAGTCTGCCCCGAGCAAATTCATAGCTATATCAGGTAAAAGCACTCTACCAAACCATATAATGAACCGGAAGCCATCATCGAATACATAGAGGCCTCTAGAATCCATGCTCTCACCAGTCAATGGTAACCTTTTCTCAATGTTTTTTAATTCATCAGACTGCGCAGATGCATGAAAACATGAGCTAAGATAATTCAAGAATTTGTCACATTGAAAATTGCAGTGGCAAGTTTTTAACAGCACCAAGCATACCTTGAACAGATATTCATCAATTCGAATCAAGCTTGGATATAGAAATTTCAACAGCCTTTTTATTGGTAGAGCCATCATTGTGTAGCCTGCCGCACACCGTTCATCCAGTGGAGCATCAGCATGCCCTCCACAGAGAGGTGTTGATTTACAAAGTGCTAAGCCGTACAATGGTAGGAATTTTAGAGACTCAGGATATATAATCCTGTTAGCCAAGCGATGTTGCACAGCATATAGATTTCGATATTCTCTGAGGGCCCTGACAATTCTTAGCTGTACAGCACTCCTTGCATCTTCCAGTTTATTAGACAATGTTTTCTCAATTACTGCAAATACAAGGGAATTGTTAAAGATTATAGCAGCTAAGATCCTCCATAATGACATGATATTTCTATAATGGCAGTCCTCTTTACCCTACCTAGCCTACTAAGTAGAGAAACTATGGCACCAGTATCAGCCAGGCGATACATCTCTCCCAAGTCTGTAACTACTGGAGCTGCAGCAGTGTGTATTCTGATCCGTCTTTCCCCACAAGATGCAGTATATCTATCTTTTGTTAAGGATGCAACTATTTTGCCAATCACATTTCAGATATACACCCTGACCACAACCTGAACTCAACAAATGAATTGCAAGCAAAACATACACATAAGACAAACAATAGACGACCAAAGACAAACAGTTAACAAAATGCCATGATAAGATGTGATTAATGTCCTACAAGAATGGGGGGAAAAACAAGAAGAAAAATATTAAATAAGGCATTTGACATTCCATGTGCAACACCAAAAGAAGAAACAGGACAAAAGCCCAAATTTTTTAAACAAGAAAGGCCTCAGTTTCAGGAATAATCTTAGATTTAAGCAATAAATCATTTAGTATTACTAGAAACTAAACTGAACCTATTTATTTTTTCAAAAAATATTTACCATTATTTCAACGTTGCAAATACTTGCAAAATATGAAGGGCGGAAGAGAGTCCAAATATATAGACGGCTATAATATGATAAGAAGACCCCCAAACTTGTACAGAGAAGTCAATATTAATCCGAGACAAAACTTATTCATGGTATCAGAACTCATCTCAAGCATCTTAGAAAAAAGGATACAGCAATGCAACTTGGAAATACATAGTCTGAGTTGTGAGCAATGTCTCTTCAAGAGATAACTGCATGGCAAAAGCTTTATCACAATCTACAGCTGGAAGTGCTAACAAATCGGTAGATCTTAGCATGAAGTTCCCATGAAAAGTTGTGAAGCGAACACCTTAAAGCACAAACACAATTGTCAACTTTTGCAAATGTTATATATGTAGATCAGATTGGATGAACCATAAGACAAGCAACTCCCGAAATAACAAATGGACAGACCTTTTCCACATCTAATGCGCAGTACAGCTTCCCAGGCAGTTTCTCTAGTTAGGTCTCTCCTTAACTCATGCCTCAACTTTTCCCCATGAATAGTTGATTGGAAAGCTGGATAGTAATATACTTGACCGGCAGTATACTTTGCCAAAGTTCCTAGACAGACAGAAAATGACAGATAGAATAATCACATATCACCAGAGAAACTCCTAATCCCCAAACATTGTATAAAACAATGGCTTTGTCTTTTAACAATACAGTGGGGTGCGGTGAAGTAAGGTGAAAATGACAAAAGTTTACCTAAGGATGCAATGTCAGTGTACTTGTCACTAAATGCATACACATTGGCACAGATCTGGTATTTAGAAAACTCAGCCGCCATTTGCTTGTAAAATGGATCTTCTGGCAGCCTTAACATGTGTTCTTTATCAGTCCCATAAACATGAGCATCATCTCCACGTAATTTTAAGCGTCCAATGCCAAGAGATGGCAGTGTATTTTGGAAAATTAACAATTTCCCTCCAAGTTGACTCTGAAGAAAGAGAAGCAAGTGAATGGCATAAAAAAAGTAATACACTCTGGCTAGTAAAGTGACAAACACCGAGATATCACCGCCCCAACTACTCCCAACTCAATCAATTTAATCGGACACAAGGAATTAAATAGAACCAATCAAAACTTCATATAAACAATTGGTACAGGGCTTCCTTGTACTCAAGATGCCAATCATGCCTGCATGCAAATGATACCCTTCGCCCTGCATCATTAGTTGGATGGACAGGGAATATCAGGGTCAACTTGCCCAGATTTTTCACATGGATTTGAAATTATTTTTGACCAATGAACCTCTTTGATGTTCAAAAATTACTTACAAAATTCCAAACTCTGGCTTAATAATACTTTGAATCATTGTTGAAGACCTCCCTTTCAGACAATTAATTAGTCCTTCCATCCCTAGTCTTGGAAACTAATCTTTTAAATCATGTATAACTTCTTGTCAATGAAATGAAGAACTTGGCAGCATCAAAAATTCCTTGCAGCATAGGCCTGTCCACCATTTTGGTTATATTCCATATAAGCAGGAAACCTAAGGGATTTCCCGTCCCTAAATTTTTAATGTTACTAAGACCATTTTTTTTCAGGACTATGTTCAAGGGTTTCATTTGGCTTAGCCCCAACTAAATCTCCTCAAACAATCTTAAAAGTGCATTTCCTCATGTCGCCCTAGTACAATTAGAATTTTAATCCTAAAGTGCTCCCTGCGGAAATTGTAACCAAGTTGGTGGAGATTTCATCCCTTCTTACCAACTAGACTAACTCCCATTGGTAATGTTACTAACTTTTTTATAAAATACCAATTGTGTAAATTATTTACTAACTTTATGTTGTTCTAACGAACATGATAATCTTAAATACCACTGTATTTTATATTATAGCATCCAAAATATCAAGTAATGAAAGAAAAAAGTATATAAAACAGCTTTAAAGTAGGCGAAAAGGGAACCACCATACCATAACCATGAACGCAGCCTTAAGAGCCGGACCAAAGGCTGATTCAATATTTACATTGTTCTGGAACATGGATGGCAAACTGTCAAGGAAGGTCTCCACCACACTTCTGGATTCAGATAAATTAACAAGGAGATCATCTGGAAGTGGGACAAATATGTCATCCAGATCTGAGACTACCAACATCTGTGGCTGAGTCAAGGACGACTGGACAAGCATAACTATAGTTAGCACATTTTTACATTGGAAGATAAAAAATGTATTAATACTAACAGCATCAATACTATCACAAACCTTCATATTATAAAAATGAATTGTGCTGTCAAATGTCGCAAAACCTATTTGGGTTCGTGGAGAGCCAGGCAACTCATCTAGACATGACTTGATTGTTTGGGCCACAACCTGCATTAGGATATTCAATGTAAATACAAAGCATTGTATTCAAGGACAAACATGCATAGGCACAAAAACTTAGATCCATCTAAAACATATTCTTTTTGAAGTTGGTAAAAATAAAAATTTTCATCAGTCTTTCTTTCTTTTAACCTTTTTGGCAGTGGGCTTAAATTTTTCTGTACAAAATGAATCAAAAACAGAATACTTATAGCTGTGCTTTGACTTCTTTAGAGGGGTTGGTAACAAAAATTATCAATGCATGCATCTTAGCGAGCTCTCAAACTAAAAAAGTCACACAAGCTTGATAAGAACCAAAAGCTGATAGTAGTATTGGCTAAGGCCATACTAAGAATGTAGAACAAAGCAACTATTGTCTCCAAACTTTAGCAGTCACATAGAAGATATAAAATTTAATATGATGTGAACAATTTCCATGCAAAAGAATGAACAACAAAATCTACCAAGACCTATAACTGATTTTAAAAATGAAAAAGAAAAAAATTCAAATGCTTACCTCAATCATTCCACTTCTAACCGCAGATATGGAAACATCAATGAGGAAGAAATATACTGGGGGCATAGGAGGTCGCACCATATATTCAGCAGGGGCAACAAATTCCACAGTACCCCTTGTAAGCTCAGGTCTTTGATCCAAATCAACTCGTCTACCAGTGGCATCTAATTGAGCAAAATATTCACTAGGCACTGGACATATGAATCACTACATTAGCACTGTGAGAGATTAATTCAAACAATTGTAGTACACAAGGCAAATTAAATGTTAATAATTAATGCTCATTATATTAAAATAAGCATAAAGCATGATTGACACAACTGTACAGAGTCAGCAAAGCCTGGCAGCAACTTTTGCCTACATAAAACCGTGGCACCATGATCTACCTGTTAGTGGCAGCAAGCCAAGCAAATAGATGTCCCTATCGAAATGTCCTTTAAAGGGCATCTGATAAATTAAACAATACAACAAGAAAATAAACCTTATACCATTAAGCGGGGCAATAAAAAAACTATATAAAAGTTAATAAATAATCAGCACCTAGAAGCAAAAACACTGGAGATCTTCAGCTTCTTTGCATATTTCAAAACATTTTCAAAGAAATTTAGTTAGTTCCATTGACTTTGTATAATGTAATAGCAGAATGTGTAAGTTGTAATTACCATCATTTAGCAAAGTGCAAACATTGCACCGAAATTTTCTTCCAGCATCTGTGAATGTCACATATGGATTCACATAAGTGCGACATCTTCTGCACCGTATGACACTAGTTGAGGCAAAATTGATTATAGGCACCTCTGCCTGAGAACAAAGTATAAAAAATGAGAAAAGGTGCGTGGAGAACTTAGAAGACAGACACATTTTGTAAAGAAGCACGTACCCCGTCAGGAGCTTCTGCAAGTGGACAAACAACTGCTCCAAGAGGTAGATGCCATCTTGAAGCTAAGGACTGGGAGCTGGGAATTGAACTGGTTGTCAGCCGTAGATATCTCGGGTTGCAGTTCATGGGGAAAAGGTCAGCCAGAGATGCTGGCTCTACATCCCCATCCAGTGGCCTTGGCAGTTCTTTAGCATCAACTACTTTTTCCATTGAACCAGGACGAGTTTGAATAGAGAGTGAACTGAAGTCTTCTGCCAGGCCCTGAATGGCACCAGCAGAAGGTCCATATCCTGGCTGTTGCATCTGCTGCATGCCTAATGGAGCAGCCATTGGAGGCGGTGGAACATAGCTCCCTTGATGAGATAGAGCAGGGGGAGCAGGCGCATAATTACCTTGATTAGTGGGAAAAGATGGATACATAGGTGGACCTTGCACTTCAGTACCAGTCTGCTTGCGGACATAACCAGGAAAAGATGGCTGAAAATTAGGCCTAGAGCCTGGAAATGATGAATCTGACAAAGGAGGAACATTAGACTTCAAAGGTGCAGGAGTAGCACTTTGTGGGGGAGAACCCATTGGAACAATTGGTGTCTGTGGTTGAAGGGCTGCCGGAAAAGGTGGTGCTTGATTCACAGAAGGCGGGATTGATGGTTGTCCTATGGGTGGAACAGGTGGAGGAGCTTGTGCTGTTGGGGTAAACTGTGGAGTTGGAAAACGCTGGAAAGGTCCACCAGCAGGTGGGACATTGTACGTTGGAGGTGAAGGCACAGATGGATCATTAAACCTGCCTGGAGGGAAAGGTCTAAAACTGGATGCCCCTGGTGTGACTGCAGGTCCGGATGATGACAATGGCACTGAAGCTTGGGGAGCAACAGGAGGAGTAGGCCGGGGAAAAGGAGGCTCAGATCCAACCACAGGACCAGTTGATGAAAACGGTGTCATAGTCTGTGGAGGAACAAAAGGCGTTGTGGCAGGCCTAGCAGGAAAACTTGAACGTCCAGGATTTTCAGTCCCCATGGATTACAGGACAATTACTTGCCTTGCTTATTGCACTTAGCTTTTACTTATAGCCTTTGTTCCATCACCAAAACTGCCAGAAGATATATGCGATTCTTTAGATAGAGAAGAAGGGAGAAATCCTTAAGTTACCGCGCGCTTTAAAGTAAGATTTGCACGACGGGAACGAATCAAACAGCAAAACCATGTAGGGGCAAGCGGTGGTTCACTTTAACATTGCCAACTGGTGTTGGATGCTCTGCATGACTTCTGGTCAATGCATCAAATATCGTCTTAAACAACAAAAATTAAAATAACGAGAATTATGTGCAATCAAGTGAACATAGATCAATAGGGGAAGTCGGGAGAGAGGCGCAATTCGTACCCGCACAAGTGCCAGGATTCTCAGAAACTAAAATCAGAACAGAAACATGGCATATGAATTGGATTTGAGAAAATTGGGTTGCAGAGGTAAGATCGAGAAGGGGGGAGGAGAGTTCAATCGAGATTAAAAAAGTAGTAAGATAGAGAAAGGGGAACTGACCGAGTTCCGATGGGTGGAGAACAGTCAGGATCGGAGATGCAAAACGGACGCGCCAAGGCAGAATCCTTGAGTGCAAGTGTGAGTGCGACTGAATGCGTTGATCGATCCAATTGTGACCTTTCTCTTCGGCGGTGGCCCAAGTTCACCTTCCCCGTACTCTCTCGAGCTCTAATTTTTTCTTCCACAAATAATTTGCCAATCCTCGTTTCCGGAGTATAATAAATTTGACCATCTGATCGCCTTGTTCTCGCTTCTAATAATTGGGTCACGTCTTCTTGTTTTTTTGTTTTCACAGGTTTTTTTCCGACCGCGAGAGATGAGCCGTATAATAAAATAATTTATAATTAATAAATATTTTGCATTTGCAGCTGTGTCATGGAATAAAATTTTTAAAAATCAAAAGACAAAAACATCGCATTATTAGAAAAGTAAGCCTATTTTATGTTTTAATTCTTAATTTTAACTATGCAATTTCGATGAGGGGGCGGTGAAGGAGGAACTTAAGCTCATACGAGAAGGCCAGTAGGATCAGTCTAGTCGCAACTTTCTTCATCACCTTCTAATCATCGTCACTTCTTTGAGGATACAGCCTGATTTTCTTCAAATGTTCACAACAAATGGCTCTCGAGAAGTTGACAGGAAAGATGGGCTCTCTCGAGCGAGGAATTTTTATGAACTGAACGCAAATTTATACCACCTTATCATGTAAATAAATAAATAAATAAGTAAAATATATGCATAAAATTATATAAGTGAAAAGTTATAAATAAACAAACAAACAAATATAAAATGAGTTAAATGACCCATAAATTTATATAAGTGAAAAGTTATATTTTAAATCCCATGCAAGGTTTATGGATTTGTTTTTTGGTGAATTATATTTTTATTGCTACAATTTCTTTTTTTTTGGGCTTATTAATTGAGCGCAAGTGCAAATGACCCATATCTAATGGGCCCAAAAAGGAATCCTGTAAGCATTCAGACGAAGGCCCAGAAGTCAACAATGGTAAATAGCCCAACAGAAACTTATCCCTGATAAAAATAAAAATATGTTGGTCTCGGCGGGGCTCGAACCCGCGACCTTCGGCTCATAAGACCAACGCTCTAACCAACTGAGCTACGAGACCAACACATTAAATGATTTATATATAAGGTATGTTTATTTATAGTAAACTAACTTTAGCCATTAATTACAAAATATAAAAAACGAAAACCAACAGACAAACAATTTTGGGATTTCATGAAGTAGTATTAAATCTGGCAATGGTATTTTATTGATTGAAAGTGATTTATCAACCTAATTCGTATCATGTAATCAACTTTTATTATTAATACTTTTAATTTAAAATTCGCTTCTTTCTTATTTAGCTCGAATATGTAAATTTAAATACTTGATTTTGTTGTGAAAATCGAGCCTCTTAAAGTTATAAATAATAGTGAAATCAATATTAATATACAATATTAAAACTAAATCATTTTTATCGTTATTTGACTATTTATTTATTTGAAAATGAGAACTTAGCCCAAAAAGCAAAGACCCTATCCACCTTACAAAGCAGCGAGAGGAGAAACCAGCATAAAGCAACAAAGCAAAACTAAAACATATGTAGAGAAGAGGTGTTGATGCATCATCCTCGAGTAATCAAGCTCTTTAAGAGAGACCAGTAAGGATGTGGGTATTGAAGTCAAGTCTGATGAGCACATTCCTGGAACCACAGCCTGGGTAAGTCAAACTGCAACCTGATTAAAAATCCTTAATTAGGACTCACTGAAAACAGCATCTGTCCTGTGATTAACGAAAATTTAAAAATGTTATCCAAGATGACTTAACAATCCCATTCAATACATACAATAATATTAGACAATTAGATAGCATCAAAATCTTGGGAAAACCTCTGTTGACACGCCATTGAAGGGCTCTAATCATAACTTTTTCCCCAGAATTAAAAGCAAACGTAACCATCATAGGATCATCTGAAGTGTATAAGCAAGAACAATATACTCTTATAACCAGAAAACTAACACCAGATTTACCAGTTTTTATGTCATAAGCTCTATCAGAATTGACTATAATTTCAATGTTCCCCCACTTTAACTACCGGCCAAGCGATTCGTCTATAGGTGTATCTTTCTATTGGGTAAAAAAAGAGAGTGGAGGTGGTTGGAGCGACATGAATGCTGTGCATGGTTTATGTTATTATAAAAAATAAATAACACAAATAACAACTTGCGGGGATAGCTCAGTTGGGAGAGCGTCAGACTGAAGATCTGAAGGTCGCGTGTTCGATCCACGCTCACCGCAATCTAATATATTTTTATCTTTCTTCAATTTCTAATCTTAAGGGTGCCAATTTTTTTTTCCCTTTTGTACAACTGAGGGCTATATGCCCAAAATAAATGAAATTAAACTATAAATAAATTAAATCATAAATACTCTAAAATTATAATAGATTTTAAATTAAATAGATAGGAATATAATATTTTCAAATTCTCTAACTTTTACTTTACCAGCGTATAGTCCATCATCATCTTTGGATTTTGTTACCGTGAGGGCCCGTGGCCAATAAAAACAAAAAACCTACCCTATCCCTTCCTTCAACCCGATACACGCCGATACCCCAGCAGATTTCCCAATTACCGCCAACAACCTTGCCTCTTTCAAACACCCTTTCGACCATTGGAGAAACATCCTCAACACTCCTCCATATCCCCTGTACTTCAAAGCTCTTTTTGGTAAATCCATCATCGTTATGGATGTAAAAATCTAAAGTTTCATTGCAAATCTACGGACTTGCACTTTTAAGTGTTGATATTGCTCTCCTGAGTCGAGAGCAGAGAGCACTAGTGCAGCTAAAAGATAATGTGCGAATGTTGAGCCCTAATTTATTCAAAAGAGGAAAATGCTAGAAAGGCCTATAATTCTATTGCTCCATTAAGGTCTCGAATCTCGATCATGCATAGAAGGTGAAGCTCTTCATGGTTGCGGAGGGTGATTGGCTGAACAAATCAGGATAATTGTTAAAGAATAAGATTGATAATAGAAATGCAAAGTATTCGATCAGGAATTTTAATCCCTTCTTGATTCTTTATAATCATTGTTTACTGTTGGGGCTAGTGAAGTGGTCCCCTAAGTAGAGAAATGCAATTCTGAAGATAATGCTTGGGCGCTCCGGGTTAGGCAATTCACTGTGATCAAAATTCTCATTTTCCTCGAGACCTTGCTCGACCGTTTATCCTGCTCAAATGTGCTCACTGGTTGACCAAAGCATGTTTTAACAAAGAGATCAGTTTGTTGTGGTCTGACTTCAACACGAAAGCTATTACCAGGGAGGGATCCAGTGGCATCCGATTGTATGAGAGAAGACCGATGCTGAGATATTATCTTTGACATGGTGAGATCAATTTGACAAGCAACAGCGAGATTAGCTACGTTTGATAGCAAAAGAGAAACAGCGAGATCATATCATATCAGCGATTCAGCGACTGTGGAGGCCGAGATGCCTGGTGCCGGTGCGAGAGCGAGAGCCGAGACTCCAGAGGCAGAATAAGTCTGAGTTAATGGTGGGTGTCGTATATTTTTATCCTTAAATATTTTTTTATAAAAGTAATAAGACAAAAAAACAAAAAAAAACATCCATTTAAATTTTAAAAAGATAAATTAAACTTTTAAACATTCTAAAAAAAAATGAACAAAAAGCTCAATCTATCATTTATAAATTTATGTGTAAATACTATATTATTCTTCACTTTTCCAATATTTTGACAATACGATTTACAACTTGGCTAATGGTATTTACAACTCTGACAATAATATTTATAATTTTGACAATAATATTTATAAATCGTATTGTTAAAGAAGCTACAGTATCAACTACAGTATTTCTCCCAATTGCCAAAATTAGATTTCTCCCAGTTACAAATACCATTGTCAGACTTGTAAATACCATTGGCAAAGTTGTAAATCGTATTGTTAAAGAAGTTACAGTATTTCTCCCAATTACTAAAATTTGATTTCTCACAGTTACTAATACCATTGGCTAAATTGTAAATCGTATTGTCAAAATATTAGGAAAGAGAAGAGTAATATAGTCTTTACACATAAATTTACAAATGACAGATTGGGCCTCCTGCCCAATCTGTCCTTTTGAATATTCAGAAGCGCAATTTATCCTTTTAAAATTTAAATAGATTTTTTTTATCTTTCTTCCAAGTAATAAATACCACCATATATTTTTTTAAAAAAATTGTTTTCTCCTCTATTAATTTCTTTTAATGTTAAAATTATACAAAAGTTATTTTTATTTTATACTTTCTCACACACTTTTCTTTTTATTTAAACAAATAATTAAGTTCAACAATTTAGCTTAATATTAGTTTATGTTAATTCAATAGAAGATAATGTACTAAATATACACACATATTTAAACTCTTTTACACATAAATATAATAATTGAATATATTTGTTTATTATAAAATATATAAAATCTTATTCATGAAATATAATATTATCTATTTATTTTTTTCAGTGCACTTGTTATATTGTTTTTCTGTGTCGATGCCAAATTTATAGCTAAGCCTTTATTAAATGTTGCCCACAAGGTAAACCGAACATTTCTTTCAAGCGGATTCTGGAAAGATATCAGATTCTGTACACGCCCAACGCGTTCATTGCATTAGCATCCCCCTTCATACTAGCATTATTCTAATCAACCTTTCTACAGTACACAAATTGAAAGGAGGACCAAACTAAGAAAGAGGGGAGGGGGATCGTCAAATCATATAATCTTACTTAGTTACGAAATCCAAACCAATCATCTAAAAACGTAGAAGGAACTGAACTTGAAGAATTTACCCTCACTTTATACATTCAACTGATCCTAAAAAAGAATCGTTGCTTTGGTTATGTCTGCTCTGCCCTTATTCTCTGCTCTCTGATCTATCTGTGTCTGAATATTCCTTTTGGGATTCAATTTCCATGCTATTATCCCCTTGGTTTCTTCGCTGCCTTCGGTCCTGAACATTAACAGAAATGCATGACATCAAAAGTCAGTCACGAACCATTGCCATTCCTTAAACTATTCATCCCTAAAGCATTGAAAAAAATGCCAACAAAACAGAATATGATGTGAAAACGAACCTCTCTAGCTAAAGGGTATTCATGGGACTCCAGCATCCGCACAACTTGGCCCATCTTGGGTCTCTTCTCAGAATCAGGATCTACACATCTCAATGCAGTCAAGAGGGCTCGTTTTAAAGCTCGGGTGGAGGGCTTCGCCTCAATATTCGGGTCAACCACTTCTTCTGATCGCCTGCTTCCGACCATTATCTTCAGCCAATCAACCAGATTAACCTGAAAGCATTTCAGTTTTAGAGTAAATACCAGTTAAAGGTACAAACGTAGGTCCATGGAACAGATGAGTAAAACTAGGTTCAACTAATCTAACTAGAATTCAGGCCAAAATTGTTTTTTTCAAGTTGGCTAGCAAAAAATGGCATCTCTCGAAGGAATATAGGATTGTCACCCAATATATAGCAAACAACACACAATAATGCACATAGAATTTGAACGCTTCAGATATTGTCAGTGTTTGAGTCCACATGCCCTTTGGTCATCATGCTTCTCTAATCATCAAAGATATACAAGACATAAACTGTCCAAGATCACGGTTAACTAAAGGATCTAACCCACGCCTTGGAGCCTTCATGATTATTTGGTAAACCCATGTCAACACAGATAATTCCAGCGGCATTTTGTCCTAAGAAGAAAAAATGTTTACTCACTTCATGAGTTGGTCTACCATAGTCAACTGGATCTCTTCCAGTGATTGCTTCCAAGAGCACAACACCAAAGCTATAAACATCACTCTTTTCATTTAGAAGGCCAGTATTTGCATATTCAGGAGCCACGTATCTGCGAAATTTTAGGAGCAGGAAAGAAGGCATAAATATAAGAATTAAGCATGGGATAAAGATGGTCTAGAGGGAAGGAAACTGATACACTACCCAAAGGTTCCCATAACTCGTGTTGTGACATGACTCTTCCCAGCACCCAGCAGTTTAGCCAAGCCAAAATCAGAAACCTTGGCATTAAAATCATCATCGACTAATATGTTGCTTGACTTGATATCTCGGTGCACCACCTTTGGCTCAATGGCTTCATGCAAATATGCAAGACTGAAACAGCATATCACATTAGATGAGCACACAAAGTGCTTAAATGAAACATAAATTCAAAGACTCACGCTTTGGCTGTGCCAAGAAGAATCTTCATTCGCGCTTCCCATGTAAGATATCCATGATGACGCATAGCTCCATGGAGCCACTGCTCCAAGTTTCCATTATTTACATACTCATACACTAACATCCTGAAAAATAACCGCATATTATTCAAAGTACTGTTCACTGAAGGTAAGATGGGCATCACGATCAAGTCACAGTTTAACAAAAACATGCTTAGTCATAAATATTCCCATCATCTCCAATCAGTTCGGCTGCAATAGCTCAACTCAGCTTCGGATATTATTTGAGATTATAATGTAGTTGAAATTTAATGCACCTGTGCGTCCCCTCAATGCAGAACCCCAGAAGGCGAACCAAATTCTTATGCCGTACATGGCCAATAGCTTCAACTTCCACTCTAAATTCTTTCTCAGCTTGACCACTGCAAAAGAAGCTTAGGATTTAAAACCTCTGCAATACTTAGGAACAAGTTCTAATAGTTTAGAGTAAATTTAAAGCCCTAGATATTGTAATGAAACTCACATGTTATTGAGTATCTTTTTAATTGCCACTGGATTCCCATTGATCAGCTGTCCCCGAAATACAACTCCATAGCCACCCTCACCAATCACATTCTCTTTGGAAAACCGGTTCGTAGCAATTTCAAGGTCCCTCAATGTAAACCAGTGGCCCCAACCCAAGTGAGAGAACTCCGGGAGACCAGACAGAGGGGACGGAGCTGTTATAGGGTAAGAAGAAGAGTGCTTATACACTGTGAAAGTGCCAGAGCTCCCTTCCTCTCCTGACTGCGATCCACCATCTTTCTCTAAGTGATTGAATGAATCAGAATAACTGCTACTATCCCCATTTTTCATCCTCCCCAAACCCAGATGGACCATAACTTTGTCTGACTCTTTGTCACTGGATTTGTCATGTATTGTGAGAAGAATTCCATCATGAGGAACGAATCCATTTGCTGGCATTTGATCAACCCTCACTTCCTTGATATCCTTCGAGATGGTTGGTATTTGGCTGAGGGGAATCCTACCCTTGGCTTTTCTTGATTTCTTCCGCAAAGTAAGGCAAACAGAGAGCACGAGGATAACTACTATAAACAGTCCAACAGCAATTCCAATTATTTCCCAAACTTTAAGCCTAAAAAGGGATGTTTTCTTGGATAGTTCAGCATTAAGATCAGCACCCATTTTCTAGGAGCCCGGTGCCTGCCTGTACATTCAAACACACCGAGATAAGCATTAAGCAAAATACCATAATGAAAACTATATACGCCAATTGATCGTGGCATCAAAAGACAACGGGTTGCAACTAAACAGAACAAAACAGAAATGCAGCAGGCCAGGAACCGCAAACACGAGATGCAAATTCGATAGAAACGATTCAACGAACATGCTGATAGATCGTGAAGCAATGAGCATGCGGGAGAGATGCCGCTTTATACATCACACAAGATGTGGGTATAAAACCGTATGAGACGAATAAAGAAGACAACAATACTGAAAATTACACTGTGTTCAGAAGCTGTTCAGGGTCTTAACTATGAATGCCCAATTTCACGAGGGCATCCCCGAAATCCCAGATCTCTGAAATTGCTTCTTCATAGATTAAACCCAGACCATTGACTAAAAGCAACCAAACAAAAAATAAACCTCACTCTCACAAAAAGGAAGGAACTCAATTACCCAAATGAACCGAGTTGTCAAGAGGAGCAATTATATAGACATGAAGCCTTCTGAGTCATCTGGATTCAGGCAATGCGGGTTGAAATCTAAGCTGGGAAGAAGCTATCGGACACCCTGCAAGCTTCTGCGAAACCCCAATCCAACTGGGTGGGGCGCTCGTTGTTGCAGGGGCTAGAGGGAGAAAGAATTGCCAGTGGTGGTGGGGGATGATGATAAGAAGTGACGAATTTTTCCGTGGTAGGTGATGGGTATAGATGCCTTCCGCCTGCATACTAGTACATACAGTAAAAGAAGCATCGCATTGTGTCGTGGACATGACTGATTATCTGTAATTACTTTTGTTTTTTTTGCCTGATTATCGGCAATTAATTAGACTCTTTCCATTTTCCTTTTTTAATTTTTATCCACCTTCACGACCGGGAAATAAGCCATGCTTCATTATATTTATAGTTATGAAAATGCTTGTATATTATACTTGTATATTCGCATGTGGGGAATTATAGGCCATACTGGATTATGACTCTTGAATGATATAGTTGTCTCTTGATTTTGATCAGCTCCTATGGTAAGAGCAAATGATATTTAAAAAAATGTTGAAGAGATTAATTCCTCCTAATCTTCTTGTGCTCTTAACTGAAATAATTTAGGGGAGAATGAAAATAGTATCTCAAGCCTTTTCACCCATGTGATACACTGCTGTATCCTATATACCCGGTTAAAGTATGACTTGTGTTTTTTTTTTTTATCATGATAGTTATTATTGGGCATGTTTGGATAAGAGATAAAAAAAATTGGACAGTTTTTAAGAAAAATTTTTTTGAATAAGAGTTTATAGAAAAAAATAGTTCTAAATAAATGAGTGTTTTGATAATTATTATTAAAAAAATATAATTAAAAAATTACCATAAAATATAATTTTATTAAAAATAGAAAAATATAGTGGATAAAAGAGAAGAAAGATGAGTGAAGGTGGAAAATAGTGAAAAGAAATGAGATGAGAGTATGAAAAAGAGGTAAGAGAAATGGTGTAAAGGAAAGATAATAAAAAAATAAAATATAAGAAAAAATAATAATAAAATAATAATTAGATAATATATAATTTATTAAAAAATTTAATTTTAAATTATGATTTAATTTTAAAATAATTTTAAATAAATATGATAGTTTATTTAAAAAAATTAATTAAAATATAGATAAAAAAATATTTTTAAAACTTTTAGATTAGGATTCATAAACTGGCACATTAGATGAGAAATGGAAAGGGATTGATTGAGGGAGAGAATCCGTTGCCAAGTGAATTTAAATCAAAGACTAATACTTTGAGTGAGGTTTGAAGACTAAAGAGCTGCATGTACACCTGACAAAATTCACATAAAAGCTTGAAGACGTGGCAGAACAATGAGTTACGAGATGATAGGAGCTTTTTCCTTTTTTTGGTTTCCTCTGATACAAAAGCATAATGAGCAAATCAATCAACGTTTAAATTTGAAGAAAATATAAGATGGATATAAATAAATAAGCGGATAAAGCTGCAGCAGCATGTGGATGAAGAATTAAATATGAAGGGAAACCAGGGGAGGAGATACGGATTCCATGGGGTCAGTGCAGTTATGTGTCAGCTTAGAAGGAATCCCATTGCAGTTCGATGCCACCCACGTTTCCCTCTCCTTTCTTTTTCGTGGGGCGCGTGGGGTGTGATGGTTTAATATTTTCAATAATGTGAGATACGTGAGGAGGCAGTTTTAATCATCATCTAATCCCAATATTTAGAAGGAAGTCAATAACGTTTTAACGATTAATGAACAGTCAATTGCGTGTACGTGTTGGTGATGGATGTGATCACGGATTATTGCTCTTTCAAAACAGCAAGTTAATAATTAACAAGTATGCATATCGACGAGACATATAACGTCTAATACATCATTAGCTACGGTTATATTTTCACTAGTTATATTTATTTTATAAAATATGTAAAAAAAATTTTAATCATATTTATAAATTATATTATTAATTTTTTATATAAATATATAATTTTATTAGTAACTTATTATTATATAGAGTTTTTAAGATCGTATGTATTTAGTAAGATTTTATTTAAAATTTTATTAATTTTTAAGATAAATTTAATTTTTTAATATTAATAAAGACATTAAAGATGATTTATAAATATAAAACTTGTATCCACAAAAATGGTGAATCATGGATGAGAAATAGCCTAGGTCCCGATCTCACGGACGAAAAGAGGTGGGCCAGGGCCCGCCAGCACTTAGATGATGGCCGCACACATCCAACAGTACTCTCAACTCATATATGTATATGTATATGTATATAAATTACGCTGCCCACCCTTCTATTTTCTCCCTAGGCACACTGAGAAGGGTAAATATTTGTCACGTATAATTCCTTTTAATACGATACTGTATTTATTAAATATCCCAATATTACATGCTGTCTCTATATATATATGTATAGAGAGAGAGAGCATGGAATAACGGAACAAGGGGCGAGAGAGGGCTGACAAGTCACAAGGTTCAATCATTTTCATAATCCAAAGGCATTTGGGGGAGGGCGGAAAAATCACTAATTATTACATGTTCAAGCGAAACGGCCCTCGCTGGGATTTTGGTATTATTGCTCTCAATCAAACAAACAAGATGGAGGGACCACCCATATTCTGACCTGGACGTGTGACTCCCACGCGCCATTAAATTACTACTCTCCCCGTTCTTATCGATTTGATGTCATCAACTCTAGAGTCCCTAACCATGGGATTTTTCTTTAGCTCTGTGCGCGTGCGTGTGTGAATGCCTTGCTTTACCAGACAAATTGCGAGCTCCTTCACTCCACTTTTTAAGAACGGGAAAAAAGTAGGGCGGGTACGTAGATGCTTTGTTTTTGCAGGCCACACACGTTGACATGTGCCCAAATTAATTGTTGCCTTCCTTCCATAACGATCCCCAAGCGCCTAACCATATGTGAGCTGCATAACCCGAGGGGTCCATCAAACAACATTGGTTGACATTTGACAGCCCCAATAGCATCCACGTGGCGTCTGCGCTGTCCCAGTCTCCCAGACGCTCCATCTCCCTTTTTGTTAGATTCCGATAAGATTAAAAGAAAAGACAGGCCCAAGACTGCGCATGCGATTTCAGGTGTTAGATTTGCCTCCATGCCTAATTGGATTTTATCAGAGTCTGGCGAGTAGTTTTATGTTCTGTGTAATAATATAATTGTCTCAGCCACGATCTGTCTCCGGTAAAAGGAAAAGAAGCGATTCACCACAAAGTTGGCGGGTCATGGACGTGCCAAAATAACGGGGGAAGAAATTAGACCACAATGTTGTGTGTTCGAATCCTTGGTAATCAGTCGACGAGGATACCCTTAATTACAAAATAAGTTGAACCCCACAAGTGGCTATATTGCATGCGTGGGATCAAGCGAAGGACGTAAAGATTCCTTGAAAGTTACAATGATCTGACGTTGCTTTAACATCATTGGAAAAAACAAAAACAAAGAAGCAAATGTTGCTTTAACATCGGCATCAAATTCGCACGATAGACATGATATGATGTATCAGGCATGGGCTCTGATTAATTTGACGTTACGTGTAACACTTAACTGGAGAAACCAGTGAATGCCTGATCAGGCATAAATTACTCGTAAATTGAGGCTTCTCCCTAGTAATTTCCTCATATCATGGGCCCTATCTCCGTCAATATGGGTCCAATAATGCTAAAGATGATATTGATATGTGCATGCATGTATCCGAGGATTTTAACAGTTCATTCTAAAAGATTATAAGGGATTTTAATTTCTTAAATACAACATTTTAAGTAAGTTTGAGTCTATATAAATTTTATAAATTTAGAAAAGTTACCACTCAATTAAATAGTAACACGAACAAAAAATTCTGACAAAGGATAATAGGTTGGGTACGTAGTCTGTATAAAGCAGGATGAGGTAAAAATGAAAAATAAACCCCAACAGACTTGATTTGACATCGTAATGTCCAGTCGCAAAAGCAAAGTATGAATTGGGCAGCGACGATTGCTCGTAATTAGCCAGTATTAATAAAAGGGAGAAAGATAAAAAAATTATATTTAAATTTTTTAAAAAAAATTGGATTTTTGAATATTAAAAAGAATAGATTGGACATGAGGCTCAATCTATCATTTATAAATTTATGTGTAAAAATAAAATTACTTTTCACTTTTTTAATATTTTGAGAATACGATTTATAAGTTTGCCAATGATATTTATAATTTTGACAATGATATTTATAACAATGATAATTATATTTATAATTCCTATAATAATATTTATAACTTTAATAATAGTATTTACAATTTTGACAGTAATATTTGTAACTTTGACAATAGTATTTGTAACTCTAATAATAGTGTTTGTAATTTTGTCAATAGTATTTATAACTCCTATAGTAGTATTTGTAATTTTAACAATGATATTTACAACTCCATCAATAGTATTTATAACTCCCGCAATAGAGAAGAAGTGATTTTGACAATACGATTTACAATTTTACCAATGATATTTACAACTCTAACAATGTGATTTACAAGTGGGAGAAATATAATTTTAACAATTGGGAGAAACACTGTACCTTATTTGACAATACGATTTACAACTTTATCAATGGTATTTATAATTCTGACAATGGTATTTGTAACTGGGAGAAACACTGTAGCAGACAATGTAGCTTATTTGACAATACGATTTACAACTTTTCCAATGGTATTTACAACTCTGACAATGGTAATTTCGACTAAGTGGAGTTATAAATCCTATTATAAGAAGTTATAAACACTGTATGTGAAGTAACAAATCCATTTAGTAAAGTTGCAAATTTCCTATGAAAAGTTACAAATCCCATTGATAAAGTTGTAAATCATATTGGAAAAGTTGTAAATCGTATTGTCAAAAAAGCTATAGTGTTTATCCCAATTGTTAAAATTGGATTTCTCCCAATTGTAAATAATACTGTTAGAGTTGTAAATATTATTGGTAAAGTTATAAATCGTATTGTCAAATAAGCTACAGTGTTTCTCCCAATTGTCAAAATTTAATTTATCCCAGTTGCAAATACTATTGTCAGAGTTGTAAATATCATTGGCAAAGTTGTAAATCATATTGTCAAGGTTGCTTATTCTCTATTGTAACAATTACAAATATTATTGTTAAAATTGTAAATACCACTATGAGAGTTACAAATAACATTGATAAAGTTACAAACACTATTGTCAAAATTACAAATATTATTCTCAGAGTTATAAATATTCTTATAGGAGTTACAAATATCATTATCAGAGTTATAAATATCATTGGCAATTTTGTAAATTGCATTGTCAAGATATTGGGAAAGTGAAGGATAATTTGATATTTGTACATAAATTTATAAATGATAAATTGGGTCTCCTGTTCAATTGTCCTTTTCCATATTCAGATGGTTCAATTTATTATTTTAAAATTTAAATAGATTTTTTTTTATCTTTTTCTTATAATAAAAATTAAAGTGGGCAAAATTGCATGAATCACGGAGTTTGTTATGAAATCAAGAGAAACGTGTGCGTCAAAAACGATGGGGGCTTAAGTAAGGGGCTCGGCTATGGAAATGATTCCACAAAAACAGCCAAATAAGAAGCCGTCATTTATAATAAGCATGATTATGGCTTAATTAATTTGACATTATCCAAAACACCTGCCAAATATATGGTAGGTGGCTGACTCTGTATCTTTGTCGTCTCAGTACGTGATCGCATGTTTCCCCACCAGTATCCAAGCTGCAGCACTTCTCACTTAGGGCTTGTTTGGTTTGTTTGTAAATTATAATTTTAAAAATATTTTTAGGCAAAATTTAGATTTAGAAAATTTTTAAAATAAACAGTCATATTTATTCAAATAAATTTTTAGATTAAATTATAGTTTAAAACTAGAATTTCAGATAAATTAATTAAAGTAACTTATGTAACAATAAAAGATATTATAAATTAATAAATTATTATATTAATTATACTTTTTCTTACACATTCTCTCATATCTCTTATTTTTTCTTACACACTTTCTCTTTTCTTTTCTTATACTATCTCTTCTCTTATATCTTATCTTTTCTCATTTAACACTCATACCATTTTTCGTAATTTACTAATAATAAAAATACATTTGAAAATAACTATCTAAACACTCATTTATTCAAAACTATTTTTTTTATAAGTTCTTGTCTAAAAGTTATTTTCTATAAATTGTCTAAAAATCATTTGTTTTATAAACTTGTTTCCAAAATCTTATTCAAACACACACTTATTCTCTAGTACAAATGGCAATGCCATTTACAAGGCTATTTGGTATAATGTAAGTGAAAGTATAAGATATTTAGTTGGAAGAAGCTACCTTTATTTTTATTTATAATATATTAGATTATTTCAATTATATACAAAAAATTAAAAAATAAGATGATAGAAGTGAGAATGAAATATTTTGGACAATTTTATTAAAAATTATAAAATTTGTAGATAACTTTAACCCTTATAAAATTAAAAAAATATTTTAAATAATTTTATTTTAAATTATAAAAAAATATACATAAATTATATATCTATTTTAGTTATACCAAATAAATTTTTAAAATCTATTTTTAATTTAATTTAATTTTTATTTATATTTTTAAAAAGAAAACTCTTCTATCTAACTAAATTTATTGATAGAGTAAATGTCACATAATTAACGTACTTAGACCACCATAATGATAATGGGCCTCTCATGCAACTTTGTATCAAAAAAACAAAATCTTGTATATAAAAAGACTAACTACAAAAATAGTCTTATGATAAAAATTAATATAAATAATAAAAAATATATTCATATTATATTAATTTAATTATTATTATTATTATAAGAATTTTTTTAGTAGGTAATTTTGTAAAAATTTTTAAATATTTTTTAAATTATAAAATTGTACCCTAACTTTAATAGATATTATTAGGAATATATTTAACTTTAAGATTATGCTCTTTGATATATATTTTTAATTTTTTTATAGGGTAGAATTTTTTTGAATCTATTTATAAATTATATATTATTTTTTTATATGAATATATAATTTTATTTTTATTTAATTTTATCGTTATATATAATATATATTAAATAAATAAATTAAAATGTAGTAAATTAAGTGTCATATTCCAGGCTAGGGAGCATTTATTTAGTGACATATTCCGGGGAAAAGCTCGGGACGTTTTTAAAAAGTTATAATTAATCCCGCTAGGCGCGTTTTCCCACTCGATCTCTGCAAACAGCACTGAACGCGACCACAGTGAAGCAATGGCTTCCAAGGCAGGTACGGAGATAGCAAGTCCTCGCTTTCCGATGTTATCCCTAGATAGTTTCAAATGCTCTCTTAATTTTCTTGTGCACTTTTTCCCAGGAGGAAGTTCTGTTGATTTATGGTCAGATATTGTAGGTGCTGATGCACCGCAGCAGCAGCATCAACAAATTGAAGTGGTATACATAAGAAGAAAACCCCAGAACAACCAAAATGACTTGAACTTGTAATTCCGCGTTCACTCATTTAACCATCTAATCTTGCATTTATCTTATTTTTCCTTTCTATCGAGTTCTAAACTGTTTTCATCTTTCAGTGCTTCCAGAAAGCATTCGGATATTAGTCGCCTGCCTGCGAATCGCGTGAGTTTGGTCGACCCAAACAAGCGAATTTTAAGCTATGCTTGTAGTTTCCACTCTCCTATATTTTTCTACTGCATTTCTGGAAACGCTTCCCTTTCTTAGTTTTTAAGCTAGATAGTCCAAAGAACAAAATGTGAAATCTAAGTAGTGCGTAACCTATTGAGCTCCATTTATCTCAGGGAAAATCAGCGCTCAAGTTTTAAGCTATGAACTGATTTAAAATGTAAGCATACCCATATCGGATAGAAATATGATACAATATATGTACTGTACCTCATTTTGTTCGAAACATTCAAACATTTGTTTGTTTATTTATTTATTTATTCTTTTGTGCTTCGAAACATATTCACACAAATTATCGTGCTTTCAAACAGAGGGAGGACAAGTATAGCTGTTGGAGCTTGCATGGTTTATCAGCCTGAATTAAAGAAGGAAAAAAGGAAAGGAAAACCTGCTCTTCAAAGCATGCTTTTGTTTCTTCCTATTCTCATTTTGCATGACAATTTTAGTAGTGCAGCATTTTATTTTGTTTATGTGGTATCTGCTTTTTCAATTAATTTTTTAAGTTGTTTTCAGATATTCAGGAATCATGATATGTTTTGTAATGTCGAACTTCAGAAATTTTTTAAGTTCGTGTATTCTAAGAGATGCAAACCATTTTTCAGTCACTTATTTGTTTGGTATTCACAGGGAAAATTTGTAGCACCTCCTAACTTTGAGAAGGAGAGAGCATACTTTGAAGAGGTTGATGCTTTTGAGTTGTTAGAGGAGAGCCCCTCGCCCAAGAAAGTTGGCACATGGACCATAGGCAATGAAAATTATAACGGTCAAGTGCCTCATTTATGCTCAATATTAGAAAAATGGTTACTCTCCAGGAAATTGAATCTCAGTTGTGGTCCTTCTAGCACGCTGTCTAAGATATTAGATACTCCAGCCAGGGGGTTGGGGACTATTTATGATGTTGATTTATGTTCCTTAGATCTGAGATCTTCTGTAAAATCCGTGAAAGTCAATCCACATCTTCATACCATCATAACTGAAGGCAGCAGTACTCTACTTGATAATGGTCCATTTGAGGATGGCATCAATTTGCCAACTGATAAAATATCCACTCAAGATGATGAAGATTCTGCAAATTTAGAAGCTGCTGTTAAGAAACTCTCACTGACATCATCATCAGCTTTGGCAGATGAACATTTTAGTCCATTTGCTGCTTTATTAGAAATATGTGGACAGTCTGTGCCTTCGAAGTTTCAAGATGTGCTTTCTAAGTATTGGTGTATTTCTTAGGCTTTTAAGCTGCTTTATTTTGAACATTAGCCATTCCCTTAATAACTTAGTCGTGATATTATGGGATTTTCCCCCCACCAAGTAAATCATTTCCGTTAACCTTACAGGCATTGATTTTTTCTGAACTTGATGAATAAATACTCACACACATCTTTTTAAGTAGCACAAGGAAACGTATTGTAATGTGAATTTTCTTTTTCTGCGGTTGCAACTTGTACTTGCCTCTTACCATGATGTAAGGTACATGGTTTGAGGTTGAAAATTAGATTATTAATTCAATTAAATCCTCTTTACCCTCCCTGTTATTTGAAAAATATTTAAGTAATATTGCCTCTTATTAGCATAGCAGAACTATTCCTGTCAGTTTAATGTATGAGTGTGGTCACATCCTCATGCTTATAGGATTTTTTTTCCAGTGATCCCGAGACTATTGTCAAAGTTGGTGAAGGAACATAGGGAGAAGCTTTCAAGATCGGCAGCTACGTTTGTAAAATAGTTCCTATTGATGGGAACTTCAGAGTGAATGGAGAAGTTTAAAAAGGTGACTATTTTGGTTGTTTTGGGGTAAGAAGATGCTGTGTTCATTGATCAAGTAAATAGTTGATGTTATGTTACTAACTATATTGGCTTCTGTACTACAGAGATCAGGAGAATTGCTGGAGGAGGTGGTTCTTTCGAAAACTCTTAAACTATTTGAGGATAAATGATGGAGACGCTCATAATTCTTGTGGAATATTTATTGAAACAATAGAGTGAGTAATTGACTCAATTTAGAAATGCTACTTTGTTACAACGAATTTATGCTCCATGTGTAATTGTAAATAATCAGTGCAACTCAGGTATATATTGACTTGCCTTTTGTGTCAGATTGAGTGCGTGGCAAGGATCCTAAGACGCTTCATTGATTCAAGCATGGGATAATTGGGATGAAAATCATGGTTCAGAGAATGATCACCCGGAAGTGTTTCCCGAAGAACAGGTTTCCCATTTTGACCATTTTTGATGTTATGATGGTTACATTTCAACTTCTTGTTCATAGTTTATAATCTTACTTTATGCACCCAAATCATGCATTTCGATCATACTTCTACAATTTGTAAACAAAAAATTCTATGCGCAGCACAGATATACTACAGATATACTAATTGTGTTTTACAAATATATGAAGACAACACGTAGGGCTGGAAAGGGAAAAGTTGAGGTATGCCGTTAGTTTATTGTTTTTATGTCAAGTTGTAGAGGTATGAATATATGATCAATATACCAAGTGACTGAATAAAAATCTGCGTTCAGTGTTATATGGTGTTTGTATTACAACACGGTGGCAAGGATCTTGAAAGCTTTGCACTTTTGAATTTTGACGAGGCAAGGAGTTTACTAATTCAGGTATGTTTTACATGTCATGGTCGCATCTACCCCTCTTACATGAAGGTTTTATTTCTCTGTGTCTCATATCCATCATAGAATGCAGGTTACTGCTGGGCTTGCTGTGGCTGAATCTGTATATGAATTTGAACATCGAGATCTTCACTGGTGAGGATATCATGCTGTGAATGACTACTTTTGCAATTGTTGCGTTTTGTTTGATAAGTAATTTATAAATTTGCATTTGCACAGGGGAAACATACTTTTAAGTCAAAGCGACTGTGAGACATTGCAGTTCACTCTTGATGGCAGGCATATGCTTGTTAAAACATATGGACTGATAATATCTATTATTGACTTTACTCTGTCACGAATAAACACAGGTCAAGGCTTAATACATTGTGGCTTTAATGTTGCCGTGGATCATGACAGTGTCACTTCCGCTAACTGTGTCGTATGATGTTCACAGGTGATGATGTACTCTTCTTGGATCTTTCCTCAGATCCCGATCTATTTAAAGGTTCTAAAGGGGACAAACAGGTCAGTAGTTTTTATGGCAAATTCCATTGTGGTAATGGAATAAAATCCACGAGTTTGAGATCTTTCTGTCACTATTGCTTTTCTTCTATGTAAACAACTCCATTCTTTAGCCCCTTAAGAGGGGTGAGAAGAGGACATCTTACTTGGTTTATCTTCAATTGGTTGGGCAAATTTACTCGTAAACAATTTCTTTGGTTTGACTTTCATTGATCTTAACTGATTCTAGCATGTTTGATTTTGGATTGACTTGGATTAGCCTGGTCTGATTCAATTTGAACACTCCTAATTCTATATAATTGCACAAATGATTGAAACTATCAAATGCAGTCAGAAACATATAGGAAGATGAAGGAGGTTACAGAAGATTGGTGGGAAGGAAGGTAATGTTCTTGTGCATTTTTGTTTATTTTTAAAGCATAATCTTCTGGAAATGAAGAACTTGTTGATAAGTGAGAACTTGATTTATAGATTGATTTCATGGTCAAGTTTCATTTATTTCCACCGCTATTTGAGATTGCCCGCAGGCCTATAAGGTGTATATATTCACTCTGACAATAATCTTGAGTCTGAAACTTTTGTTTTTGCTCTATTTGAATTTCCTAGGCACTAAACCTTGTTGCCTTCTCTAATTCAGTTTTCCTAGGACAAATGTGTTGTGGTTGATCTACTTGGTCGATATGCTGCTGACGAAGAAATCATTTGTAAGTCGTCTTCACAACAAGACCTTTGCATCATGTCACGATCCTGCGATAATTACTTCCTATTTTTTGGTGGCATGCCTGATTGTGCAAGCATATTTTTTACCGTTACACATTGTTTACATGATTTGGATTTTTTTTTACCCGGGCTGAAAAAAGAGATACAAAATTGGTCAAATAAATAAAACAATGTCAACAGACTGGCTGAACCGATCTCTGAGCATCAAGAAGGCAGAATTTAATGAAGTTGATGTTACTTCAGGAGCGTACTTCAAAGAATGAGAGAGATCTGCGTTCCTGGAAGAAACGTCTGGACAAGTACAATTCAGCCAAGTAAGCAATTTCCGATTCTCTCTTCGATGACTTGTTGGTTGTGGATGGTACTTAAGCTACACACGACAGGGGCAGAAAAAGATGCGATCAGCAAGAAGTATGTAAATTTTGGTGTTTCACCCTTGGTTTTTGGAGTTGGTGAAAATGTGTATATAAAATGTTAAATATAACAGAACACTACTTGAAAGTTGAAACCAACTAAGGTAATTACAGTGGTGCACATCAAATATGACTCTTGTTTATGGGAACTGTCGTCATTTATGACTCTGATGGTATGAGAAAGAGAGTGACGTTAAAGGAATAAAGTCCCTATCTAATTAGATATTTCAGTATCAGAAGACCATAAAAAGAAGAAGAAAGGAAGGAAGATAAGGCTGCTAAGGAAAAGAGGAGATATAAAGGAGGGAAGATAGTAGATTAAGGATTACCATGATAAGCTCAATGTGCTTTGTACGTTGTAAAACCGAATCTCGCATGATATGTTTGCACTGTTATCGTGGCATTGTGCACTTACAGCTCTTGCTGATCTCACTCCACTATACTTTTCCCCCTTTTAATCCCCTGATCCGCCATTTGCCCCCGATACTTTATCACATTATCTATATTAAAGCCTACTTCTTTGTTCTGTTGGCTGCTAGTTTCTCAAAAGCCCTGTGTCTCATCCCAATAAAGAAAAATAAATAAATAAAAACGCTTCACCAAGCCTATCGAATTCGAATGTATCTTATGGCAAAGGCTCTTCTCCTTGTAGACCCATTCTGTGTTTTTATACCTACAATGCAATGCATCTACCTTCGTAGGAGACTGGTCAGAACGTGGTTTTTTATTATTCATGTGTGGCTGTTTGGTATCAGCTTTTTAAAATTAATTTTATAGCTAAAATTTTGATTTAAAATTTTTTAAAATAAACAGTTATTTTTATCCAAAATTAATTTTGGCCAAAATCTCTATTTAGAAAAATTTAAAACAAGTAGCTATTTTTGTCCAGAATTGATTTTGGCTAAAATTATAGTTTAAAATAATAGTTTTGAATAAGCTACTGAAAATAGCTTTTAGAACAGTAAATAGCTTATGGATTATCCAATTACTATTTTATCCCTATTTTTTCTTATACTCTCCCATCTCTCTTCTCTTTTCTCTTTTATCTCTCTTCTTCACCATATCTCCTCTTTCTTTTCTCTTCTCTCTTTTATTTATTCTTTACCCTCTTTCATCTCTCATACTTTAATCAAATCATACATTTTTTAGTAATTTATTAATATAAAAAGTGATTGTACTACTAATCATTCAAACATCTCTATTTTTAAAATCTATTCTTCCTAAAATCTATTCTCCAGAATCTATTCTTCTCAAAATCTATTCTCTAAAATCCATTCTTCCCAAAATTTATTCTTTAAAAGTTAATCCAAACACATTAGAAATCAGCGAAGTATAATACATTATTCCTCTCCACATTGTCTGTCCCCACCATTGCTTTTCTTTCTCACTTCTTACATACAACGTGCCCTCCTATCCCAATTTCTCCACCTTTACGGCTTCCCTATTTTTTCACCCTACTTAAATTATTGAACTCTCACTCGTGAAATTAATCCAAGTTGGACTTTTAGTCCTACCCAACGTCATCACTTCCTTTTTTCCATTTCATCCTCGTCTTCTTCCACCTTAATTATTATTTACTAATGATGTTTGCTCCCCCAAGATTCCGATTTTGATGTTATCCTTAACAGTTAACACTTTTATATCCCTAGGTTTGGGATAAAAATCTACATTGCGATCTCATCCCATTCCATATAAAGCAAAACCTTTTTCCGACCCTCTATTCGCTATATTTAGTTATTTACAACTAAAAGTCTTGGTTCCCCACTGATTCTCAACGCAAGGGGCCCCAACTATTTCAGCAATAATCAATTGTCATCTTTTTTTATGTTATATTAACATTGGTGTGTATAGGCCGCCAAATAACTCTGCTTATCCGAGGACAACAATCTTATTTTTTTTTATACAAAAATTTTAAAAAAAAAATTAGGCTCACTCACGATCTAATGACAAGTCAAAATCTCCCTTTCTCTTAGTCAATACCAATTTCATATAAAATGAGCTATCTATTACCTCCAAACATAAACCTAAATATCTAAGAGTTATGATGCCTCCTTAAACACCGTGATTGAAACCATAATAAAATGGTACTCTCTGATATAATCATATTTGTCCTATCTCACCCTTTCACCAATTAAATCCACACAAAGGTATGAGCACAACAATGTTAAACCAAATTAAAATCCCTCAATACGATACATAGACAAGAGACCCTAGGATCCGGGAGGAAGAAACAAGAAAATAAAGCAGGAGACATGAGAGATACGAGATTCTGTTTCAGCTCATCGCAGAGAAAGAAACAGAGCATGTGTTCAAAAGAAACCATTTTAAAGTATATCCCCACTTGGGAACGAGTCAGCTTTTAATTTTGCTGTCACGGTCGTTTGTTGGAAAAATAAACAAGTTATTATTCTTTCTTTTTTAGTACTGTTCCAAAAAACGACCATTTTCCATATGACCAACCATCCTTCGTGACAAAGCAACATCCTTTATTTGTCATTCCAATTTGGCTGTCTTTCTTTGCGCACCTTTTTCTTCCTTTTTCACTCCCCACCTTTATCTTCCGCCTTCCGGGCTTCTTACTTGTAGTTCTATGCCGTCCATGTCTTTAAAGCATTCAAGCTGCATCAATCACACATCAATTACAAAGGAGTCTTTCTACATTCCTCTCTCCCTCTCTTACAATGCCCAACCCTTCTGCTCTATGCTTCGTCTTTCTTTTTCTCTTCCTCATCTGCTGCTCGGGTAAGTAACTGACACTGATATCATTGAGTAATCATTTTTTTTTTGTTTTGGTGTTCCTGATTCTTCTGGGATGACAGTTTCTTCTTGTCTTCTTTGATTTCTGAAAATGCACGTGTTACTGGGTTCTATAGGAATCCCATTTATCTATTTCACAATGCTACTTCTTGTGTCTTGTTATTCTTGGACTAACCGCTTGTCATATCGATTTTGCTTTTGTTTTCTTCTTCAGAATGTTCTAACTTCCCATGAGCCTTTTATTAATGAGCGGATATATTTACAGGAACTCTTGTGGGATTTTCATATCGTGAAAGAGGGGACGCTGGGACCATATCTCATATTCGAATTTTTTTCACGGATCCTAGAACTTTGAGCACTCTCACCAACTCCCGCGAGTCGCTTGATTTCTATCTCAACGATGACGTCCTTAAATCTTTGATTAGCTCAAATCCATGGGCAATTTCATGGCTGAAAACCAATCTTGTAGATCTTCTTCCAAAAACTGAAATCAATAGCATTATAGCTAGCTGTGGGAATTTAGCCCAAAATGAGGTACCATTACTGGTTTCTGCTCTGAAATCTATTCATTCAGTTCTCAGTAATCTTCATCTAGGCAGGGAAGTGAAGGTCTCAGTAGCATGTCCTCTGTCATTCTTAGAGAAGTGGAAAAATTCAAATGAGAATGAAGTCCATAGGATTTTGTCATTTATAAAGGAAACAAATTCCTTTGTCATGATAGACAACAGCATTGATGGGGAAATAAGCATAGGGGACCGTTTTGTACATTCTGCTATAAAACGAGCTACTCATGCTGCTCCTATCCTTCCTCACAAAGATGTTCCCTTGGTACTAACAATAAAAATCCCAGCAATTCCCAGTTCGATGAAACTAGCTCAATTCAGCCAAACACTACCAAAACATCTTGAAGCAACCAGCTCTAAGGTCAGTGGTAGAGTAATGGCATTTTATGCAGAAGTACATGCAATAGAAGCTTTTGAGAATGAACAGCTCAAAAGGGAAGAAGAGGAAGAGATTTTTCCCTTGTCCCGCAGACAAATCCTAAGCAAATTCCACATCAGAAGAACTCTGGATGAAATTTACCCCACAAATCCAACTTCAGCTGCACCAGTAGTTACAACCCCAGATGCACCAACCATTATCACAGTTCCCTCCACCATTCCTTCTCCTCCCACCAAGCCTGCTGCAATGCCTGTGACAGTTCCTACCACAACCTCTGTGCCATTACCTCCCACAAATCAGGCCAATACTGGGGCAACCCCGATAACTGTTCCGGGCGCACAACCAGCAACATATTATCCACCCCCAACAGGAGGTGTTCCTGTGGTGAACTCCATTCCACCTCCTGCAAACAGCAATGCTCCGACCACAGCAGGGCAGAGTTGGTGTGTGGCCAAAACTGGAGCTGCAGAGACTGCTCTTCAATCAGCATTGGACTATGCTTGTGGAATGGGTGGTGTGGACTGTTCACAAATCCAGCAGAGTGGGAATTGTTACAATCCAAATGCTCTTGAAAACCATGCTTCTTATGCCTTCAACAGCTACTACCAGAAAAATCCAGCACCAACAAGCTGTGACTTTGGAGGGGCTGCCACCCTAGTTAACGTGAACCCAAGTAAGATCTTGATGACTTAAGTGCCTATTATTAACCAACAGCTTTATCTTATTCTTGAACACCAGTTTTAAAAGCCCTTTTTTTGTTTTTTAATTTTAAACAGGCTCGGATTCTTGCATTTTTCCATCATCCTCTTCCTCTCTTTCATCTTCAACCCCAACAACAACGACATCGTCAACTCCCACTCCCACTCCAACAACAGCATCTTCATCATCTGGGACAGACATATCAGGGTGAGTTGGCTGTCTAGATTTTCTGGATGAATTCTTTTTTATTATAATCATGAACTTGAAACGGTGAGGATGAATTCTTGGCTACATCGTGGATAACTAATTCATCCCTATGAATAGCTTAAGCTGTCAAAGCAATGCTAACAACAATACTAATTCCATCGTGTATGTTAACAACATTTGCAGCTATGGGACGCCACCTACATTGTTAAATTCAAGCAGCAGCTCAGCATCAAGCACAGGTACCTCACCATTTTACGGTTCCGAAAGTCCTACAGGTGCAAACACCGCGTCATCATCACATTTAGCCAGTTTGCAGCCTTTTCTAAGTTTCATTGTTCTGGTGGTACCATTAGTCACTGGAAAACTCAGTATATGCCCATAGAGATACAACTTTTCCTGGAGGATCATAGAATGATAAGCTCAAGGCTCAAACTTTATAATGGATGGAATTGTAACATTACAAGCTGTGTACAGGTTATTAAGTTCAGAAAGACAATAGAGTACAATGGGAGGGAAACTGCATTATAAAGGATCTGCTGAGCTTATCTGAGGTGAAGGGTAAAAGAATTTATGCTGTTGAAATAACTGCTAGTAACGGCTTTTAGGCTGTGGTAGAAAAGGTTGTAGTTAATAAGTAGTTATGTACATATATTTTGAAAGCTTCAGTAGTTTATGGATTGTGGAGTTTAGCGTGCGGTGTCGCAGCTTGCTATGGTGAATTGATTGCTTATGGGAAAAAATATCCATGCGAGTTAGAAACCTGCTAACTCAAAGACGATGAAGGATAGAGAAGTTCATAGCTTCGTTGTATCCTTGTATTCCTTATGATAGAATTTCGTTGCACTGTAAAGTTTCGAGGAACCAGTTGGAGAGACAGTATTAGAAAGGTTATTAGATGTTTCTGAAGTGTCTGACATTTATATTCTCCTCAATAAGTAGTTAAACGGGGATATATATACACAATACTCTAGTCTTTAATATACTAAATATTATATTAAGAATTAGAAGTATATATATGTGTATGAAATGTCCTTAAGTGCAGAGAAAATGCAGTGCATTGAAAAGATAACATTCTTATTGGTCAGAATATAAATACGAGTAACTTGGTATTCATAACAATTTTTCAGCATTGTTGTCGTCGTGGTCGGTATAAAGTTGAATCCCACCTGTGAAGCCATCGATGTGCTCAAAATGCCAGAGAATGTGGTTCAAGCCTCTTGGATATTTATTTAACTAGAATTTTTGGTCCCTTAGTCCTTTTTCTAACAAATCCTATAATAGTATAATTTAATGTTACTTTATTTCTTTGTTTTTTGTAGTATTTTTTTTATCAATATAGGGAATAGTGCTCATAACTGAGAAAATTGTAAAGACTTAGCAAAAAAATTATAGATGCCTAATTAAAATTAAAAATATAATATATATATATATATATATATATGTATATAAATAACAATAAACAGCCTTACAAAACTAAGTATTTAAATAAGTTGTTGAAAAGAGATCCTATTCAATAACTAAAAATAAGATATAGGAATTATAATTATTTTTTTCCTGAGAGCCGCCGTGATTTTGTAGCTCCACGTGAACTGCATCTCATTCACGCAGCGACAGGGGATAACCTGCTTAGCTGACTAAGCCAAAAAAGGATGAAAAAAAGATGATTATGTGGTTACGGCATCTCCATGTATTGGATGCCATTTTACCCACTTTACCAAACGCCATGGCTTCTATTGTAATATAATATTTATATATTTTGATTATAATCACCGCACATCCATGTGATGTGATCAGCTTCTCCAATGATGCAAAAGGCAGAGATTATTGAAGACTCGGCAGCTGGACCCCACATCATTTTGATCACCTACATCCATCATTATTTTAAAGCAAATAATTATATTAGCAATCATCTGTAAATTGCCTTCCCAGAATTATCCTTTCCTCTAAAAGACCATCCTTAATCATATATGGGTGGAAAGAGTAAATTAACCTCATTCCACTATTTTAGTGGTTTTACTACATAGCACAGCAAAAATACTTTGGCATCCTGATGCTCGGTAAAATATCTAAACTAGATCTGTGACTCTACAAGACAAAAAGTCTTCTACTATTTCCTTCAATTAACTTAAAAGGACTTCTGTTATATATGTACAAGAATCTTTGAATCTGGGGAAATCCATTTTACCGCCTTGAGAACGCCATCAAGACCAGCATGGACACGGACGCCACAATTTTGAAACCAGAGGTTTCCCAGAAATTCTGGTTTTGCTTTTCCCCACCCGCAGCTCCACCTTGCGGTTTTCCTGCTAATTGATCTCTCAATTCTTTAATTGCTTTGTCCCTTCTCTCCCCCATCTGTCCACAAACCCATACAAGTTTGTCTAATGGGGGTTAGATCATGAGCCATAAATTATAACTTCACCATAGGAGAGCAAAAAGTTCGGGGCATTAATGTAAATTCATGAATCGTGTTTCTAATTATGTTTCATAACTGAACCCAGATTCTGATGAAAAGAAAAGAAGAAATGAAAAGCTTAGCTATACCCGCTGGAGCTTCCGTGTCTGAGAACGAGTTTCCTGCAGACAGAATTCCAGCTTCAACACCTTTTTCTTCAGTTCCTGATCGGCACGCCGCTGTTTCTCTAACTGTGCTTCAAAAAAGAGTCCACATTCTTAAATACTCAAGCCATTAAATTAATGAACATGAGGCCAGAAAGAATGGCTTGTTTACCTGAGATTCTAATTCTTTAGTTTTGAGCTTCGAATGAGCAGAAATTATCTTAATTTCATCTTTTAGTTTGGCTATTTCTTCATCCTTAACTACCAGGAGCTTGTTTATCTTCTCAAAATTCCTCGGAGAAACCTCATCTAATATCTTCCTCAGTTCACAATCCTTGTTTGCTCCAGCTTTTGCAACTGCCTCCATGATATCACGCTCAATTCTCAAAACTTCATCTTTCAATTGCTTTTGCGAAGATTCCCTTGCCTGAAGATCGTTCTGTAGATTATCTAGCTGCTCTCCCAGCCTAGTTACACGCTCCTCAAGCTCTCTAAGTGAACTATTTTTCTCATCCAACTCTTTTACAAGCTCCAAACATCGGAGCTGTGCTGATTGAGCTGATGCAGCACTTGCGTCTGCCGTTGCTCTAGTTGCTGCAAAATGTGTTCTGAGATCATCCAAGTCCTTCAGATACTGCATCAGGATTACATAACATATTTTAGGAATAAATGGCAACAACATTAATGCTTGGGGTGGACAAGTGTGCTTCTAAGATAGCACCCTAGCAAACGGGGGGAAAATATGCCCCAAGATCCTTTATGTAAATTCTCTCAATGTTGAGAATAAATTGTAGCCACTAGATCTAAACGCAGTATATTTTACGCCAAAATTTCTCATTGAATATCTTGAGATCTAAGTAGCTAAATGCATTAATCCACAAGAGAAAAAAGAAACATTTTATGATGGCAATTAAACTGTATGAAATCTTCATAAAAAAAAAATCAAATTTCAGACAGATCTAGTCCCCGTAGTACATCGAATTTTCCATTTTAGGAGCATCAATTTAACTCCTAAATTTCAACAAATCTTGTTTATTAAGTTAAAACTAGAGAAATAAATAATTAAACTTCCTTTGTGAAGCAAATTTGAAACTTTGGACTCTCCCAGCAGAAATGAAGTATGCAAGAAGACCGAGCAAAGGTCTCCTAACATAAAATCACAAGTTGGATTCTAGTTATTTATTGTAACGTCGCATCATTAAATACGTATAATACTTGGGTCCGCCTATAACATTAGAATTTAGTAATAAATTCCATAAGCTTATACAGATAAAAAAAGGCCGGCCAAAAAATACAGATAAAAAATCAAGTGCTTGACTATCAGCCGAAACTTGTCATGATTTGGGTCTTTATAATCAAAGGAAATTGTTCATTTCAGTGACTTCCCAGCTAAGAAAAGTACTGATGAACCGCTCCCTACGTATCTACATTTGCAAAGCTGCTTCTAACACTACCATCAACTTATTGCAAAGCTGCTAATCAGAGAGGGAGGGGGGGGGGTGTCAAGAGCAGAAGTTAAAATAATATATAAATTAAACATGCTTAAAACCTTCTCAGCAGCAGCAGCTGAAGCCTGAAGCTGACCGTTTCTCTCTTCTAATCTTGTCTGTAATTTATCAATTTCCTCTTCCATGTTCTTGGCTTTCATCTCTGCCTCCTGTAATTAAATGCCCCCAACAAAAATAGTTGAATAACTGCGTACCCCACTAACAAAAAGATTTCAAAAGTATAATGATTAAAATCATGAGGAAGACAAGGTTTTAAAGGTACAAAAATACTATTTTAGCTGCAATCTAAAAAGAATAGGACGGGAAATATCGTACTTGTCTTGTTAGAGTTTCTTTAGCATACGACTGCTCTTGTGATGCAAGGCGGCTTCTAACTTCCTTCAACTCCGCAGCTAATGACACCACGTTGCGCCTAAAGCTCTGCTTTTTCTCATTCAAATCTTTTAATAATGGATCAATATCTCGAGCTGGTATGGATGTCAAAGCCAGAGATCGAGATGAAGATGGATTCTCCGAAGTAGGCATGGGAATTCTAAATTTGGTTCCAGTAGTCTGGTACTAAGATAATGCGATCATGAGCGTACATATGCCGAATCCAGTCCTATGACCCAGAGATCAACAGTTTACGGTCCTCAGAATGAAAGCAATTAAGCTCCATCCCTGCATGTGAATCGGGTAGTTGTGCATTAAATTTCAATGGATCAGAAGGACCAATCAATAATTTAGTTGATTTTAAAAAATAACAAGATAAAAGGTGAGTTGAAAAGAGCTGGAAGTCTGGAACTTGTTTTAACGAAGGGGCTTTTCAAATTTCAACTTTTCGAACGGGAAGCGAATTTAAAACGATGTTCTCTACTAGATAGCGTTGATTTGTTTGAAAGAACTAAGTCCAAGAAAATACTAGGCCAATATTTCCTGGCGTACAAGACACCAGCGGTCCGCCTTCCCCATTATTGAGAAAGACAGAAAAATAGTGTCTCGATATGGGTCTATCTGTCAACGTCGAATAATAAATTATAATGAAGCGGGTCAAGAGAACGATGGGACAAAATTAATGGTTTGAGATACGTGAAGAGGCTTCAAGTGTGTTTAAACCGAACATTCAAACTCGAACCAGAATTCAGTCCCCTCGTACCCTCGACTTCCCAAAAATCCACTTCAGTGGCTCAAAATCGAAGAAAATAGATTTTGAGGAAGCTGATCCAGGGAAGCTTGAAAAGTGGTTCTCAAACAAACTAAGTCGTATAGCCATGTGACAATCAGAGGGTGGAAATTATGAATACCATTTAGTGAGCAGAACCAGCAGACGACCTTTGCTTTCGGACTTCGATCTTCGTCCCGATAAAAAGCTTGAAGCTGATCGGTGATTTTGAGCTGCGACGATAACGGCGAAGAAGCAGGAAGGGACGGCCGTGGGAGAAGATGACGCGGATTGAGCAGAAAGGATGCGATCGGAGGAGAATATAGCGTGACTTGAGGAAATTGGTATTTAATTATGAAGTTGCTGTAATAATCTGGTTGTCTTATTTGCAAGTGAATGGGGAGAAGGTGGGGCTTAGGGTGTGACGAGGAATAGATATGGAGGGAGGCTAGGGATGAGTTTTGGTTCGGATTGGAGGTCTGGGGAGAAGAAGAGAGGGGTCTGGTTTGAAACTGGAAAGCTTCGGAATAGGTACGGGGAAGGGCACAACATCCGAAGCAACAGCTGGTGTTTCATGGTTTAGAGTTTTGACCCCACCAGTCGTAAGCGCGGCAAATCCAAATTTTGGGCTGGGCCTATTCCTACTCAACACGTGTACACAAAATGGACGCTCATGTAACCATCGGCAGGTAGAACATCGGGATGTTGTTTCTACGCCTATTTGAATAAATTTTAAAAAAAAAATTATAAAAAAATTAAATAACCTTTATAAAAAATCTTTTAGATAATAACTTATAAAAAAAATAATTTTCAATAAATAACTATTTAGATAATTATTATTAAAATAATTTTTATAATTGATAAATTAACATAAAATATATAACATATAAAAAAATTTACTATTTACTCGTATTATTCACCTTTCAATGTTTATCTTTTTTATGTTCAATGTTTATCTTTTTTCTTTATTTCTTCTCTCTTGTTGTGTGAGTGTGAATCTTCTGCATATGTTTTTCTTCTTCTTCCATTCTCCATCTCTCAGGCTAAGCAACAACCTTCAATTGTAATATCACCAGAGATACACCTTCTAGATATATTTGACACTGTCAATATTTTTTTACTCTACCCCTTCTTATTCATCTATCATTAGCGTCTAAATGGATGATAAGAAGCAGCACGGACTATAAGATATTGAGAATAACCAAATGAGAGAGAAGGCAGAGAGAGAATAGGGATAAGAAAAGAGATACAAGGATAAAAAAAAGTATGGATAAGATAGTAAATAAATAGTCTATAAACTCTTTTACTGCTTTATTTAAACCATGGTTTGATCTATCAACTTTTTGAATGGGTATAACTATTTGTTTTTATTTTTTTTCAAAGTAAAATTTGGATCATAAGCCATTTTAAAACTTTAGTTTTTGAGTTTACCAAATAGACACCTATCTTAAGATAAAAGTATATCAAGTATCTAGAATTATTTTTTTAAAAAAAATAGTATATTAAAGTATTTTAAATTATAATTGGTATATTAAACTATTTTTAAAAGTGTGACCAGCACATTAAATGGTAAAATTATCATCTTTAAATAATTTTGGACGTATAACTAGTACGTTAAAATATTCAAATTAATAAAATTATATATTTTATTTAATAGAAATATAAATCTATATCATATCCATGTCATATAGGCTTTTTATTCTGAAACATTATTATTTAAAAAATTATATGTATCATATTGTTTAAGTAATAATATGAAATAAACTTTAAAATTAACATTGTATAGAATTTAGATGTGAATATTGAGAATTTTGATGGTTTATTTAGTATAACTTATTAAAATAATGTTATATTTGTGATTTTTTAAATAACAATTTGTCAAAATAAAAAATTTATGCGGTATGTATCAAATAAAAGCTAGTATTTTTATTAGTAAATAGGCAAAATTACACCAATATAAAAATTTTAAGGTGTTAATCGTCCCTCTAAAATTATTTTGGGTGTTGATTACCCCATAAAATAATTTAGAGTGCTAATTGCACTTCTAAAATTAGCTTGAGATTTTAATTATACATTTAAATGCTTGATAGTATTAATTATTTTTCTAAAATTAATTTTGGATACTGGATGTACCTTTGCCCTTTAGTTTGTAATCACTTCTATACTTAACATCTATTTAACTAATTTAAATATGTTAAAAATTAATTAAATTAATTATTTATAATAGTTATATGTTATGTTTTTTAAAAATAACCCTTTAAATCACGTACTCTTAATATAAAAATATTTAATATGTATAATTATATAGGGATATTTGAAGTTAAAAATTATAATTTTAAAAAATAAAAAATATTATAATATTATATTTAAAATTAAAATAAATTCTATATTTAATTATTATAATTATGATTGGACGGGGTATTAAATATTTTATTTTTATTTATTTATTTACCTCTTAAAAAGGATAATCTCCCTTTATAAATAAGGGTGAAAATATGTTGGACTCATATGAAGGGCATGTGGCCTAGTCCGATTGGGGTATGGTTAGGCGTAGCTTAATTGGATAACAAGCCCAATCTAAAGCCTGATTATCAACTTTGTAAGGTAAACATACTAGGTTTTTTTAATTTAAAGTATGTTTTAAAAGCCTGCAAAACTAACCTTATTAATTTTGATTATTCATGATATATAATAAATGATAAATGTTGTAAAATTACTTAAGCATCCTACATCTATGTATGATAGCCAATATCTGTTTAAATAAATAGATATCTAAAAAGGTATCGATCTTTGACATGTATAAGCTTAAACTTGAGCTAAAAAATGATTTGCATACTACTATTTTACATTTTTATAATTTTATTTAATGTCCTCCATCTAACAAAAAAATATTATTAAAAAAATAATAATTACATATTGAAATTTAGAACATTCCATGTATTTAAGGATCAAATAAAATTCCAACTTATGACGAGTAAATAGAAGCGAAGGGAGTATCAAACGTTACCGACTAGAAAACACGTATGATATGTCAAGAAATATGACTGTCGGTGTAACGGGGTCGAGTGACTGTCGGTGAGACCTATATATATGTGGACTTTCCAAGTCACGTAAGGCACAAAAATCACGCGACAAGATTTGCCGTTCCCTTGTGTGTGTGTTTTTTTCCTTCGTTGGGAAGAAATAAAAAAAAAAATATTTAAATCCTATACAACAAAATCTAATTATAGAGAAATCCTATATTATCATCAAAAGACATTTAAATCTTATGGAACTGAAGATTAACTTTTTTTAATTATAAAATAATGTAAAAGTCCCTAAAAAATATCTCAAACAATAGATAATGACAACTTTAAAAAAATAATAATAATAGAGATATTTTTTTAGAGGTAATTTTTTTATTTAAAATTTTAAAAAAATTATTTTAAACCTTAGGAGACTTTAGAGCTGTTGGATGATTTCTTACAATTTTTCTATAATTATTTTTTATATAAGATTTAAATACAGTTTTCTGTTTTGAAAAAATATGGCACACTGATTCGCTTGAAGAACTAAAAGGCAAGAGAACCTAACTCTTACCCATCCCCCTTAGATCATTCTTCGTAGTTTTTGCTTCACTCCTAAGAAAATTCATTAGTCATCCACCCAGTCAATAAGGAAAGAATCACTCCAGTTTCCGTGTCACCAAACGTGGTATCTTCCTATTCCAAAATCAAAGTTTGCTTTTTTTACATAATTGCCAAAAGCCAGCTATGATTGGCCACTTGACCCAATCCACGGTTCGCCAGCGAGTGAAAGTACTGACTCCAATAAGAAGTCAAGAGAAGGCTGTAGTAGAGAGATAAGCGACGAGACAGAAGCTGTGAAATTTGGGGGAAGGGAAGCGGAGACAATTCAACAAGGGCAAATCCGTCAAAGCAAGCGGGGGCAGTCCATCTAAGCGCCACCTTATAGACCACAAAAAATAGCTGCAAAAAAATTTCGCTCGGCCTTCTCCATCGCTCGCTCTAACTCCCCCTCCAGTTCTAACCCCTCCCCGTCAGTGCCACTGTTCGAACCTGTATAGTGTGTCTGCATATTATTGTAATCGGAAGGTCGATCGTCATCGAGATCTCTCTGAGGAGCGCGACAAGTGAGAATATGGGAGGAGGTGGAGCGACGAAGAACGCGGAGGCACAGTACTCGTCGGCGAAGATTTCTGTGTGGTGGGACATCGAGAACTGCCATGTCCCCAAGGGCTGCGATCCGCACGCAATCGCCCAGAACATCAGCTCGGCGCTGGTTCAGATGAATTATTGTGGGCCCGTTTCCATCTCCTCCTACGGCGATACTACTCGCATCACAGCTTCTGTACAGCACGCTCTCTCCAGTACCGGAATCTCCCTCAACCATGTCCCGGCTGGTATATCTCTGATGCTTATGCTCACGATACTGCTAGATTGCGCCGCTTTACTTATTTTTCGTCTACTACTATGTTGCATGCGCTTTTTTCAAACGATGAATGTTCTACCTAGGATCTACCTTATATCGTTTGTTGCTTTTACTCTAGTTAGAATCGTTTTCTTTTGTTTGTGGCCTGTTTTTCTGTCGTAGGATCTAGTCGATGTGGATCGTTTTTTTCCTCGATCAGTCAGGGCGTGTGTGTACGTGTTGATTTTGACCACTGCCGTTTGGAGTCTTTATGCGTCGTCTCAATGAATTTGGATGATTTTATAGCATACACTCAAGTTCATACATGAGAATGAATCTGATGCGCACCCAATAGGATTGTTGTCCTAGAAAACCCAGAAATTACGAATTGGTTAACAAAGATGTAAGCAAACGAATAAGATATAAATATTCGAGCATGGGATTACGAACGCAATGAACACTCACCCCAGAAAACGCCAAGTATTTTAACTTGGCACTCATTGAGAACACGCTCTAGAAAACTCCGAGTATAATCACAATAGTCTATCACACTCTTGCTACCAATCCGATGATGTATCCCGTATCTTACTCTAGTTTACTGCTGTACTTTTTAGAAATATCTGTTTCTATTGCCTCGGGGTAGAAGATCGTTCATTAGTTCTGTACCCCTTGTCTACTAAGTCGTTTTAACTCTCCTTTTTTCATGAAATTATTGTCTTATCTTGCGGAAATTCGGTGGACCCTTTAGGAAGTACAACTCGACTCTCTGATTATAACAAATAAGTTCATTGAAATTTGATGATTAGCTCATTTCCAGAGGTTTGTAAAGCTGTAAAGTTATTACTGGATGTATTCTCTCTCCCAAGTCTTTCTTAATTATTAATTCCATTATTTGGAAATAACCTGGGACCTTTAATTTCTGAGTAATCTGATTTTGTTTGTCTGACATCTCCATTTCTGGTCACAGGTGTTAAAGATGCTAGCGACAAAAAGATTCTTGTTGATATGCTGTTTTGGGCTGTGGATAATCCTGCACCTGCTAATTATCTATTAATTTCCGGTGATCGAGACTTCTCTAACGCACTGCATCAGTTGCGGATGAGGAGATATAATATCCTTCTTGCACAGCCTCAGAAAGCATCTGCACCCCTAGTTGCAGCTGCCAAGAGTGTGTGGCTTTGGAGTAGTCTTTTAGCTGGAGGACCTCCTCTAACAAATGGTGAATCACAACAATTTGGTAATAATAGCAACTTATCGAGTTCTGACACTTTACAAATCCCAGTCTCTAGTTCTGTTCAGACAAATCAGCAGAGGGATTCCTTTGCTGAAGTTCATGTAGGAAATCACAATCATAATCATAAATTTCCAAATGCTGGAAAGGGATTAGATTCTAGATACCAGGGTAAAACAAAGCGGAGAAGCCCTAGTCAACCAAATGGACCCAGACCATTGAACCAATCAGTTGGACTTCAAGAAAATCATAGCAGTATAAACTCTTTCCGACCTGGCAACTACAGTCCAAATGTTCCCCCAAATGGATCTGCTCCAAATTTTGTGCATGGCAGTCCAGGCCAGTTACGGAGCAATAGCAGCAATCTACCAGGCAATAGCCAAATGCCTTATTCACAGCCATTAAGACCTAACAGTTATTCGATGCAACCTGCTTTTGCACCTAACCATCAATATCCAACAAATACCCATTCTTTTGCAGCTCCAGCAGTGCCTCCTAGACCTGGTGGACCCAAGTTCACCTCAGGACCACTCACAAATGTGCCAGATATAGGTAATTTGAACATATCTGGATTTCCAAAACAGAATCATGCTCCTCATCCTGTAAGGTCAGTTGATGAACAAAGTGGACATACGGTTCAGAACAATCAACAATTATACCGTGCTCACTCTTTTGGTCCAGAATATCCACCTACATCTATGGCAGCAATGGGTAATAATAACCCTCCTGGTAATGGCATGTGGGGATCTTCAGGATGTCCTAAACCTTCTGAATATGTACAAGGGCTTATAGGGGTTGTTTTGCTTGCCTTGAACACATTAAAAAATGAAAAGATAATGCCAACTGAGGCAAATATAGCTGATTGCATCCGTTATGGAGATCCTAAACACCGCACCACTGATGTTAAGAAGGCTTTGGACAGCGCTATTGAACAACAGATGGTGGTCAAACAGAATTTAGGTGCTTTGCAATTGTATATTGGTAAGAATAGTAAACTTTGGAAGTGTGTAAATCCTAAAAGTGGTAATCCTAAACGACACTCGAAAGAAATATGGGATCAAATGCAAAAAATTTTAACCACTCCTTCTGGAAGACTCGCAATAATGGGTACTCAATGCAAGTAAGGATCTTCTACCTCATTATGTTTTCACTTCCTGAAAATTTTCTCAGACTTCTTATTAGATTCTCTTGTCATTTTTGTAGGTATGAAGCAGGTACTGTGATAAAGAATATGTGCTTAAAAAATGTTTCTTTGGGAGATGTTCTTCAGATTTTGAACATGGTGATTGCTCATAAAAAATGGATCATGCACCGTCAGTCAGGATGGCAACCACTTACCATCACTCTACCTCAGGCAAACTCTGATTTAGGTGTCACATACGAAATAGATGATTTGGATAGTTCCTGAAGAAAACTAAGCTACTGAATCATTAAAACCCATTGGGCTAGTCGTTCAAATAAATCTTTTAAATTTTCTGCGAATCAAAAGGTAGGTAGTAGTAGTAGTAGTGAACTGTAGTATGGTATCCGTACTTTTAGTACTACATCTGTTTTACAACTGAAGCCCTTCGATTCAGTTTGAGGTAGAAACAAAAGCAGTGCCTGGGCATAGTTGCAAGATGCTCAATACCAGAGTTATTTGCAGTCATTGAAGTTGCGAAGTTTCTGATTGTCACTATGGCCTGCTATATATCATAGTGATCTATCTTGGAATTTGCATTTGCTTCTTTTTTTGAACTACTCATTCTGTCTCCTAGAAATTTATACATGGCTCGGAGATTGATGGTTTATACTGACCTCCTTGGATATTCTGATTGAAACCTCTTCAAGTATCCGGGATGTGGCTGAATATTGTGTTGCTGGGAAGGAAGCATTACAAACCTTCAAGCAAGTTATTTTATAATCCGCTGTGCTGTTTATGTATTGTCTGAGCAGTGGCCTGCCTGTCAAAGTCAAAATGTTCAAAGATCATGTGGAACGCGCGTCTAGAAGCTGTGTGCCTTTTGTTCACTGATGGTTATATCCTCCAGATACAGTTTTGTTGTGGACAGAAAACACCAATTGCCCCAGATTGAAGAAACCGACACTTGTTAATGTTATGAAGTTCATGATTTACTACTTTTCTCAATTACAAGGTAAGTTTTTGGCGGAAGTTGACTATGAACAGAATCATGATTTGAAGATTCTAGACTTGATTCCCAGAAGGTAGTCTCTAGATGTGATATTAAAAGGTGAAACCAAATGGTATTATATCTCCTGTAGTTGACGCTGGCTAAATGTTCGTGATCATATTTGATTATGGGGATTATGCTTTTGGAATGTCTGGCTCACTAGATATTCGGTCATTCAGTCAGGATTGGTACTCTAGTTCTTGCTTTGTGTGCTCCTGCAAGATTAGCTATGTGTATAATCTTCAAGGGAAACGGCTGATTGCCCTTGGTAGTCCCTATGTATTTGCATTGTATTGTATGAGATTTGTTTTATGGCATAGTTTTTGAAAATTTCTTGATGTCTTGTTTTGTTTAAGATGATCTCCCTGCGGAATCACTAATCATCATAAACCCTGGATTTGAAATATCGTGCACCTGGCAATGGCCATTAAAACTTGCCACACCGCCCAAGCCCATGGCTGGAATTGCTGTGGGACAGCGCACGTCCTCAAAACTTGTGGATGGCAGTTCCCCTCTTCCTCGGTGTCGGTGGTATGCTTCCCGATGCAATTGATGAACTTTTTTCTGGTTTGTGGAGGAAGAAGGGTTGGGTCTAGGGAACGTCGATCAAATTCAATAGACTCGACTCCCTGACTATACCAAAGCCACTCGTACTCGTACATGGTATATATTTTGGGGGAGTTTAAGAATAGATTTTGGAGAAAATAGATTTTAAAGTGATTATGGAGAATATATTTTATAATCTAGAGTTTGTATAAAAAGTAATTAAAGAAATAAGTGTTTGGATAGATATTATTATATGATTTTCTTATAAGTATATTATTAGAAATGATATCAGATAAATAAGAAAAGAGATAAAAAGATGATAAATTTATAATAGTAATCTTTTATGTTTAATATCTACAAATTATTTTAAAATTTAGTAAATCTTGTTTGTACATTTACAACGAATTAAATTATAGTTTTACTCAAACAATTCTACATTAGCGTTTAGATGCTTTTTAGATCAAAATTATACCTAAAAGTGCTTTTTTTTCCCTCCCAAAACACATATTGTCAATTTTTAGCTTTGTCTTTTAGCTTTGGAATGGAAGCATTTCTTGTGGTGGGAATATCCATGTACATGCAAAATGGCTGTCTCCTGTAGTCTGAGCAATTGTCCATGGGACCCAATTTTGAGATGAAGACAGCCCAGGAATTTCCCAGCATTTTGCAGCCTATAGGAATGTCAATTATTGTGAGAAACATGAACCCAAAAGCAGCACGCCCAATACCAATTCATCGTTTAATAAAATTAAATATTCTGTACTTTTCACATGTTCTGTTATCGTTTTCTTAATTATCTATTTTTTATGCTCATCTGTCGATTAGAGGAACACTGTCTTCCAATTATGAGATTTTATCTCTATTGATTTGATTTCCTTTATTAATGATAGTCTAAACATTAAATTTGTTAAATGTGAATAATAATGCTCTCTCTTAGTAGAAAGGTAGTGAGAGTGAAGGGATTGATTCATCTGATATGGAAGGAGCAGCAGCATTTGTGATCATGCAGCAGTCTTCCAATTGCCAAATAGAGGCTGAAGAACAGAAATATGGTACAGAGGACAGCATCACGGGAGATACAGAATTCAGACATCATACTGAACTCAAAGCTCTTCCGATGTACATTGAGACTGGACGGTATAGGATTATAGCTGAACAGGAGAGAGCTTGGTTTGTGAACCAAAACTGTCCTATCATATGTATAGCAGACAGAGGATGATGCCCAAGCATCAGTTTCATCGAGAATCCTAATGGATTCGTTAATAGGATTAGTGTTATACATCTCAAAGGATGGTTTAAATGGAGAGATGACCGTGGGGATTACGATAACTGAGAACATGATATAGAATACCTCAGCACTGAAAGGGAACTCTAATGTTTCCAGATATGGTGATTAGCGTGCCACAATAACAAATGTCGCAAATACCTAAAAGAAGCCAAGATGCAAGTGAGCATACGCCTGTAAGACCTAACGTTCAAAACATTCAAATTTGTTCAACTTCCCCAGCAAGCTCCCATATTTCTCCAGTATGAAACGCGGGGCTGCTTAAATGTCAAATTTGCTTAGCCCTAATAAGTCATCAATCTTGCCAATGGGGAAAAATTAACAAGAACAATGAACAACTGATAGCCAGAATCATTGTGGTCTACACTTTTCGTATAACCAAAGGACACCATAGAAGTACATAATCCTCACCAAATAATTATGTGCATGTACTACATGCCTTGATTAGTTTGAATTCCTTCCTCGGCCAACAAATAAAGTTCATACAGAAGTAACATCAACCATCGTGCCATGGCGGCTCTCTAAACGCTCATCATTCCCTAATTTGCCATCAATTTTAATCAGCAGCCACATTTTTCTGATCAGCCTCTTTAGCAGTCCCAGACGATACATTCTGGGGCGACAATGAAGGCGCCTTATGGAATCTTGTACAACCAATAAAATATTTTTTTCCGTTAGACCTCACTCCAGGATCGGTAACCTTCGGAATCTTATCTCTATCCCTCGCGCCCAAGTTCCTAGACCCAGAAACATGCACGGAACCCTCGATACGCCGAACCTTGAGAGCTACTGAGAATTGCTGCAATACCTCTTCAGCTCTCTTGCGAGCCAAGGCAGCCTCCCTAACGGTCCTATCGGCTTTGGCTCTGGCCACGGTCACAGCCTTGTTCATGGACGCATAAGCGATCTTCGCAGCACAGAGAAGCGCCAGAGCAAGCTTTTTTTCGAGGAAGGGCCGGGTTTTAGTTGAGCCAGAGTTGGATTTATCAAGGTCGTAGAAGAAGTTGGGAGTGGAGCAGGGAGGACAGAGGAAAAAGGAATGAGGAGGAGGAGGAGGAGGGAGACACTGAATGTGAGTGAGAGAGGAGCATTTTATACAGGAGAGGAAGCGATGGGCAGAGGCAGAGGAGGTAGAAGACAAAGGGTGATCGAAAAATTCGAAGCAAGAGGGGCAGAAGGAAGAAGGATGAAGACGGAGGACGCAAGAGGTGCAGAGGCGGCGATCGATGCCGCGAAGCTGAACGTGGTGGAGAAGCCAACGGTTTTTGAAGCCACAGCTGCTGCATTCGTTGTTGGCGGAGCCGGCATTAAGCGTGGCGGTCGGAGAGGGTTTTGACGGTGGAAAATTCATAGGTTTTGCGGTAGAGAAAACTAGAGAAATGAATAAATAAAAAGGCTTACGAGGAGAATCCACAGTCACACCATGCGAGTTCTAGGGTTTGCAGCAAAGCAAAAACACGAGCAGAAGCAGAAGCAGAAGCGAGGAGTGGTGGAGTGGATGGCTGGCTGGCTGGCTGAACCCGGAATGCCCGTGCAGTATGCACGTCTTTTTCAGATGTTTGTGGCAGCTCTGTGATTGAAATTTTACCTTTTTAAAAACTTTTATAAGATATTAATTAAAGTTCTCTGATTTCTCATATCTGGTTCAAAAGGCTAACAAGGGAGTACTTGCATGATTTCTCTCCCTCATAGTCCGTTTTCATTGTTCTGCCCCCTCTACCCCCTTTCCTTTTCCCTCCTACCATGTGAATATAACTTGCTGAAATTTTTATAGCTTATATTGACATTAATATACAGCGTTATTTATCTCCAAAATGAGCAAAATATCTAAACTTCAGGTGATAATATGAATATTATATTTATAGAAAGTTTATTTTAACAGTAACAATCCATTTTTCCCATTAAAATTTTTCTAATCTTCAACTTATATAACTATAGCACCTAATATTTTAATTTTAATATTTAAAAAATAAAATTATATTAAATTAAAAAAAAATAAGATAAAATTATATTGTAAATAAGATTAATATATTAGATACATATAAAAAATAAAAATAAAATATTAGATATTATATAACTCAATTATCTTGCAAAAACATCCTATTTTTAATTTGTTTAATTTTGTATTACGACCGCTCGTGCCACATGCGAGATCAAAACTGCTTGGATTATAATATGTGCCCATATATGCAATTATCGCGACTACGAACCTTCAAGAAGGCGGGAAAACCGGATTGCAACTGGAATCTCCACGATTCGCACCTTTCTTATAGTTATTTTAGTTGAACCCTAAAATTACCCACGTGCCTAAGTCACATGGAACATTGTTAGCACCTACAGCAGATGAAAGAATTCTAATTTCTACGAAACAACCATTACATAATTACAATTTTATTCATCCGAATTAATAACTAAAACCATATGTTATTATCACCAAAAAGAAAGAAAGAAAACCGTTGTTCTAACGGGGTTCTCTTTCCAGCCCAATAGACAGAGCTGTTTGGTGTTTGGTACAAATCCTAGTTCCCCATTACCCGCTGAAATTCTGTCCAAAATTAGAATACATTAGTTGAGGGTCATCCAGATATTGCTCATGGACAACGGCAAGAAATAAGTCAGCCCCCTGACAACTCAATAATGAATTCAAGCTCAAGTAAGCTAGATTGTTCTGTATACCCTGAAAAGAAAATACTAATGGAGAAAGGAATATTTACTGCTTTAGCAAACGCAAAAACCAATCATATATCATCAGGGTGTATCACTGCAGTCACTCACTTTGTCCAATACTCTACATGGCTCCTTACAAGTGGACTTGTTGTGGCCAAGTCCCCTGCATCGGCTGCACTGGAGCTGACGCTTGACTATGCCATGTGATCCATCTCGCTTTGTTGTAGGTCGACCTGGTGGTCGTCTGGTGGGAGGAGGTGTTACGGTTACCATAAGTTCAGAACCTCTTAGGGCCGGAAAATCCACACTTGGAATAGGATGTAAAGATTCTGAATAAGTCAATCTGTAACTTTCCGTTGTGAAGTATCTGGAGCAATAATCATAAAAACTCCGGCCAATGCCATGGATGACAGCAATAGCATGGCAGCATGGTATACCAGTTAGCTGCCAGCCTTTGCAACTACAATCCCACCGATCAATATCAACCACCTCAACAGAGTCTCCACGAACCTCGCATGTGCTAGCAGCTGACAACAGAACTTGAAGTGAATGAGCCTGCCTACTTTCATTTTCGAGCTTCACCTCCTTGGAAGGGGTTAGCCTAGTCAACCACTGATCAGAAGCTGCCCTTCTTGTAATAAGCAACTCCATAATCTTACCCCTTATCACCTCAACCATCTGTGTTATTGGCAAACCATCTGCATCTGATGCCCAGCTATAAAACAGTTCCCCAAAGTTTGATGTCATGTGATTATACCTGGCACCCTGAAAATATAAATTTGCCCAATGTTGAGGTTCACTCTGTATAACCCAATTATAAGCTTCTATTGAAATACTTTTGATGCTCTCAATACAGCTTTGGAAGCCTTCTGGTTTGGATGCACAGGCAGCAGTGTATAAATCTTCAATCACGAGTCTCTTTACCTCATGAGAAAATTGCCCTTTCAAATCTCTAAACAGTTGCTCGATCAAATACCGTAGGCAATATCCATGAAATGAACCGGAAAATACTTCAGCAATTGAATTTTTCAACCCTTTCTCTCTATCTGCTACAAATGTTATGGGACAGGATGTTGACAGCACGGATTTGAGTTGAAGCAAGAACCAATGCCAGTTATCATCAGATTCAGCATCAACAATAGCAAAAGCAAGGGGAAATACATCATCATCTGCATCTGCAGCAGTTCCAACCAATAATGTTCCTTGGTATTTTGACTTCAAAGAAATGCTGTCAAGGAAAATCAATGGCCGGCAACCTTGCCTGAAGCCATACAATGAAGCATGAAATGATACAAACAGACGATGGAAGCTCGAGTCTTCTTTTGTGGTGTAAATAGCCAAACTTCCAGGATTAGCCTCCATTATCTTGTCGCAGAAAAAAGGTAACAGACTATACGCCTCTTTATAGGAACCCTGGAGCTGCTCCTTTGCAATCTCTTTTCCACGCCATGCCTGAAAGTAGTTAAGTTGTATTCCATATTCCTGTTTGATATCACTGACAATATCCTTGGGCTTATAATTTGAACAAACTTTCAATTTCTCCTTTATAATACTAGCCACCCAACTCCTAGTCGCTTGATGCCCTGTCGTTGCAACAGCACCTTCACAAATATGAGTTGGATTCATTTTCTTGATGCATATCAATTGAGTAGTTGACAACCTTGATGCATGAATTCTCCATGGGCAACCTTCTGCTTTGCATTTAACAGTCACTCGATGACTATCATTTTTCTTATACCTAAAGGCAAATTGATGGGCAATGGCATATGTACGCAATGATTCACGAAATTCATTAACACTACTGAACCTTTGACCTACACCCGTGATAGCATTCTGCCATTGCTGTGCTCCTTTGGCGTGCTTATCATCATTTGAGATAACGTTTGCCAAGTACGGGGGCACTTGATTGGCATCATCAACAACTTCAAGTGCTCCATCATGCGGAATCACTGTCTGGGTACTGTCATCCATGACACCGCCGACAGCATCAATTGGAACCACTGTTTCAGACAAGGTTGTTCTGCTTGACCTACATGTCCATGATTTAAAGATTTAAAATAAGAGAGTTCCTCAAATAATAATTAGATAACGGGCTTAGAAATAAAGAAAACTACCTACTGGCAGGCATGCTTGACGTGTCAGGGGAAATTACATCCTCAATGAAGATATAAATCTCAACAGAACTTGAATCTCCATGAAATTTAACCATCCGTGTTAGATCCTTGTCATTAGAGATTGTAATGAGAGTCTTATGGTTCCGTGGAAGAAAATACTTGATAGACATGCTATTGACACTGAAATTAAACATTTCCGCTACTTCCTCTTTAAACTCACTAAACTTCATTTGATCATCAACGTCAATAGCATGAGCATCACCGCCTCTATATGACAAAGAACCATCTTTCTCAGTCTCAAATTCACCTCCAGACTGACATATTGCTATTATCTTCTTTCCAGCCATGATCTACGACAGCACAAGATAATAGCTAAAATTGATATACCAAATGAAAATAATATTACAAGAATGAATCACAACGACGGTGGTAAAATGCCGAGAACATTCAAGAAAAAAAAAATGTACACTAAATGCAACTAATTGCTGCTTCGAAGAAACGGTAGCACTAGTACACTTTTAAATGAGATATTTTCCCTTGTTTGAGGCTTCCATATCGGTTCAAGTATTGATTTAAGAGAGAGAGATACATATAAAGAACGAAATCCCACCGGAGAAAAATGTTCACAAGCAAAACGAAGATTGAGATTGAGTGCAACACTCGACTTTCTTAGTGATAATAGAGAAAAGGTAGTTTACAGAGAGCTTCATCTAGTTCATCATTTGCCCCTCCTGCTGGCCTTAACCGGAACAGATATCGCCAATAGATCAGAAGACTGAGATACCCTATGGTATTTTATGCCTCAGAGCAGCTGATTTCGAATCAGATAAAGAACAAAACGCAAGAAACCCGTCTCCGAGACATAAAATTGAGAACAATACATACAATTCATGTAATCAAAATCAAGCACCCCAAAGACAAGTTTTGATGAAGTTCCGCAATCTTCCCCCATTAAAAATGAAGGGGCGAGATCGTCAACAACAAGTGGGTTAGGCAGCGATGAGAAAACCCTAAAATAGACGCAACTGCGATCAAGTTAATTGAAGGCAGGCGATGTTCACCTGATTGTGTATCAGAAACGAGCAATGTTTTCAATCCACAAGCTACCGGAGAGACGGGAAATGCACGCGTCGATTGAGTAGCGTCACATTTGGAGATATGTCACTCGCGAGACAGGTGCAGATGCAAACAATGGGTGTGTGTGGGTAATTCAACTGCCGCTCCCCGTTGAAGTAATGCATCCGTCCGTTCCTCTAAACGAAACTAACCACGTCTCCCTCGTCGCGCCGTACATTCGTAGACGGTTTATTTCTGCTTTTTTTAATTGGTTTTTCCCCTGCTATGAGGTAATAAATTTTAAATAATATTGTGCGTTAAAAAGAGGGATTTTAGTTGAAAATTTAATAATATATTATTTAGTGGTCTTAATTTTATAGGACTTTTAGTTTTATAGTAGGTTTGCGTAACTTTTTAAAATTAAAGAGAGGTGTATTTCGAGTAAAATAAGAAAAACCAACACATTTTGTTCCATTAATTTAAATTTGAATTTATTTGATATGTATTAATATTTTGAATGAATGCTGGCAAAAAAATTATACTATGAAATATGTAGCAAATAACAATCCTGTAAAATTAAATTTTTTATTTTACTAATTTAATCAACCGTTATACTCTAATTGTTATGATTTTTATTGTCACTATTGATCTTTCTTTCTCAAATAGAAAAAAAAGCCTATTAGATGAATTAAAGCCTTATTATGATGAGAAACAAATAGAATATTTTGATGTGAATTTTAACAGCCCAAATCCTGTTAAAGGGTTTTCCTAATTGATTGAAAATAGTTATGTTTTATGTTAAGATCAACTTAAAATAACCACTTTTGTGTTTTATAAGATAAAATTCCCTCACATCTTATTGGCATAAGCCCATACTTCAAATGTGGCATATGAACGGAATCTATGGACCTTGAAGTTGAGAAAGCATTCAATCAGGCAGAAGAGCACAAGTAAATCCATCGCCTACAAGTTGATTAATGACATCACTGAACTTGTAATAATCATCAACCTTGTTATATCCAGTCAACCTTGTTGAGAGATTCGAGCATATCCAGTCAGTCACAGATCTAACCTCCCCATCTCTTGGAGTCCTATGATATATCGGGACTTCAATCCCAAGATTATACCTCAAATGATTCCTCAACTTGATAGCATCAGAATCACAAGTAATCCCCCGTGAAGCAGGCAACTCTACCATGATCATGCTGGCAAGCATATGTGGAGGAGTCCCAGATGAGTCCCCCATGCTTGGGCCAACATCTCTCCCATATCCACGACAACATCATGATTCCTCTTAATCCCTTCAATACCACCTTCGAATCTGTCCACAAACCTCAAAACTGCAACAACAACCAGCTGGGGACTATAATCTCTCGTGCCAATCCAAGAACATTCTATGGCTAACCCGTTCCCATATTCATGAGACACCACAAGATGGTGCACTTCACAGGACTTGGGCGACCTGCGACAATAGAAAGAGAACAGAAGAACCACTTATGCAAATTGCTAGCATAGAAGTCTGCACCAATCTCCTTCATATCAACATCTGTGCCCCCAATAGCATGAGCTGCATCCACGAAGACTTGTTCAACATTTTCCTCCTGCAAATCTTAACCAGTTCCTTCACTGGAATCACCACGCTGCGCATTGAAGTGACATAATCGATCACAGCTAATCTAACCCTCTTACCATCCGCCTTTCCTCTCTCCGATACCCTTCTGAATTCGCTTATGATCTCCTGATCAGAACTCACCGGAAAAGGTAGGTGAACTTCGATGACTTCACCTCCGGAACGTACGACATAGGCCTCTATTGACTTCTTGACAGCTCCATATGCGTAAGGAAGCATAATGACGACATCCCCTTTTTGGAATTTGCCTTCGCGGAAAGCCCAAGCGACCTGCCGTAGAACAATAGCAGCGGCTGTGGTGGCGTTCTATATGATGGAAATCTCATCAAGGTGTTCCTCGTTAACAAGGTCTTTTATTAAGGCCCTGGATTGAAGAATCCCCTTTCTGGAGATGGTTGAAGTAGAAATCGCCGGGTTGACGGAGATATTTAAGATCCAATTCTTGTTGAACATAAATAACAGAAGCAGGTCAGCTACCGAAGACGCCGCTGTTGAGTCGGTCAACGGCAGGGTCGTGGTGAGGGAACTCGGATTCAATTTCGTAGTCAGTAATGAAATTGAAAGGTGAAGAAGAAGGAGACGAGAGCTTGAGCTTTTTGGGCATGGCGTGATTGTGGTATTCGTGGCTGTGAACGTGATTATTGTGGCCATCGGAGGCCATTAGAGTTTAATGAAGAGGAAGATTTTTGGGATCGATGGAGGATGTGGATATATACAAACAAAAGGGACTGCAGAAGGACACTGCGTGGAGATGAGAAAGAGATGAATAAATTATAGCAAAAGCAGGGACAAGTCGGACTTGGCCTTACAAATCGGCAGCCTGTTCTCTCTCTGTTTATTTTTTTTTTATTATTATTATAAATGAGGGCTAACTGCCTATAAATGATGAAATAAACTAAATTATACAAGAATTATTTTCTAAATACTCACAAGCAAGAGTCATTAAATATAAAGGGAATCTAATTTTATTGTATTAGTCAATTCTTGCTTTACAAGCACATCGTTAAGCTTTTTATAAACAGTTCATTATTCTGTTTCAATCATACTACATATTTCTAAATAAGTTATAAATTAAATTATTCACCTCCTTAAATGATTTTAAATAATTTCTTTATATTCTGCCTTATCATCATATACAGTAAGAATTCTATTAATATTTAATTTGAACTGTTTGAAAAGGGGAGACTTACAAACATTTGAGTTTGATACAGGAAGGTCATTGTCTAGATGAGCTTGTTGAATTTGCACAAATTATTTTTATATTTGCATAATTACAAGATAAAAGTCCAATAGTTTCAAAAAGTCTTAATCAAACACCTCTTAATTTCGCGATTTCCATAAGCAGCCTGTTCTCAATGCTTGTAAAAACGGCGCACCTTTACCCCAAAACAGTGCAGGCTTGGAAGGGCTAAAAGTATACCGTTTTGTGGCCCACTGATTTTTTTTAATTATTAATATTATTATTTATTTTATTTAAATATTTTTATTATTAAATATTAATAAAAATAATTACGTATTTATTAATATAGATTTAGATATTATAATTGATTAATATTATATTAATATTTATTTAGATTTATAGTTATAAAATTTAAATTTTTTTATAAAAAATAAGAATTTTTAAAAATATAACATTAATAATTGTTTAATTATGTTAATATAGTATTTAAATTTTTTTATTAATATTTTTTTAAAAAAATAGCAGATTAATGGGCTAAACAAATAACCTCCTTTCAATGTGCGAGTTATAACAGGCTGGACAGAATTAGCAACCTACCCAATTTTCCCTCCTCTATATGCTCCCTTCATAGATTTTTCCAGGGAGTTATATGATAAAGGATTCTCTTTTTCCAAAAAAAGAAAGAAAGAAAGGACATCAGAAAGTCTGCGTCCCTTAGTACGATGAAATATTTTATATGAATGGAATCCAAATATATAAAAGCTGAGGCCGCATATGCATATACATATGCCTGCGTGTATATGTGAGTGGGAAAAAGAGAGGCTTGAGAAAACTTAAAAACTAATAGCTGCCAGAGTCAACACAGTTGATGCCCATTTATTAATTATCCACAATAATGAGAAAATTATATTTTTTTTATACAAGAATGTGAAAATTGTTTTGTTTATTGGGTAAGATATGCCCTTATTGGGCCATGACTGAGCTCAACATTCATGTCCTATCAACCATTAAAGACGCTTTTTTTTCCCTATAGGATCTTATAAAGCTGATGAGATTGATAGTTTTTCTCTAATTTTTTATCAAATAAATTAAAATAAATATATAATAGTTTATATAAATTTGTTAGAATAGCCTTCTAAAAAGGTTTTGTTGAGGCTAGTACTAACAATATTTTAATTTTCCTTATACTAGAGATTGATCATCCACATGATATTAGGTATTTTAAACCTATTACCTTATGTAATGTATTTTATAAATATATTACTAAGATAATTGTTAACATATTGAAGAATGTTATGGATGAAATTATCTCCCTTTACTAATCTAGCTTTATTAAAGGCATATATATTTAGAATAATATTATTGTTAACCAAAAAATACGCACATAATGAAAAAAAAAAGCTAAATGACAAAAAAATGGATTATTGGCCTTAAAAGTTAATTTATAAAAAGTATATGATCTCATATGTTAGGATTTTATTCATTAGGTCCTTTTTGAAGTAGGTAGGTATAATTCTTTGATTAATCTTATTATGAACTGTATTACTTATGTTTCTTATAATATTTTATGGAATGAGTCTCAAACTGAGTTTTTCTTTTATAAAAGAGGTTTTTGATAAGGGGACCACATCTCACCTCTTTTGTTTGTGCTATGTATAGACATGTTATCACATATTATTATTGATGCAATTAATTCAAATAAGTGAAAACCAATAGTGGTATCTACTAGAGGTCCATCAATTTCTCATTTTATATTTGCATATGACCTTATTTTCTTCAGAGTGACATTTGAAAAACAATCAGAATATATGATGAACTGTCTTGGTAGATTATGTAGAGCTTTAGGTGCAAAAATTAACAAGGATAAATCCTCAGTCTTCTTCTTTCTAAAGGTAAATGGAAGCATTAGAAATAAGATTAAGGACATAACTGGAAATGGTTATTTCGGCTGAGATAGGAAATTATTTAGGTTTTCCTATCATCAGAGGGAGGAAACATAGTGATACTTTCCAATACCTCATCGATATAGTAAAAAATAAACTTCATGTTTGAAAAGAAAGTTCTCTTTCAGTGGCTGGAAGAACTACTTTAGCAAAATCAGTTTTAAATTATATACCATTATATCCTATGTAGGTGGTCAAAATTCCTATATCAGTGTATCAATAAATGGAGAGATTGCAACGAAACTTTATATGGGAACATAGTCAAAGCTCATATGGATTTTATTCTATTTAGTAGGATCAGATTGTGAAGCCTAAATTATATGGGGGCTTGGATTTAAGAAGTTGTCATCATTTAATCGTGCATATAGATCCAAGATAGCTTGTAAATTAGTTAATAGAGAGAAATTTTTTTAGATTAATGTACTATTATATAAATGCATGCTAAGAAATGAAGAAAATCCTCTCGATGCAAGAAAGGGAGACTTAACTCTATGAAAATTTATTTCTCAACAATAAGATATCATGGATTAGGGTACAATGTGACATATCAGGAATGATCAACCGGTAAATTTTTTCACTGATAAGTGGCTATTTCTAGATAAGAGTCTAAAGGATTTATGTATTTGGCAAATTACTACGGAGAAGGAAGGAAATAAAGTCGTTTATTGGATTTCTGGTGGAACTTGGGATTATCATATACTTGCTACTATTGTCCCAAGTTGTGTTTTTCGAATATTAATTAATATGGTACCTTAAAATTCTATAAATGATAGTACTTTTATTATTAAAAGTGCCTATTTTCTAATGGAGAAGAATGCAACACAAGACTATTGACATGTATACAACAAACATATATGGAAATGGTGAAGTACTGAAATGGTTCATGTCTTTATGTGGATAACTTTTAATAACCGTTTAGCAATGAATGCATAGAGAATCACTTGGTCTTTAGTAGATGTAGCCTGCCAGTATTGTAATGAGGATAGGGAAGATATTTTACATATACTCTATTATTATTGTTATGCTAGAGAGCTATGGACTGAATTGATATAGTCTACATATTACTTGTTCTTATTTAGAGAATCCTTATAGGATTGATTTGCTATGAATTTCATAAAGCAGTTGGGAGCTTATGACGAAGTAATTGGAGTCTAATTTGTGGGGCTTTAATTTAGAGTTTTTGGATGTGAAGGAATCGTGCTATATTGGATAATGACTTTTTGAGACTGGTGGACCCATATTCAGTCATTATACAGACATGAGAAAGTTATGTGCAGTTTCATGAGGACTATGTGGCTAATATCTTGTGCTCAGTAACTTTATCCATATGGCAACCTCCTCTATCATAATGAATGAAATTAAATGTAGATTGAGCACTAATGAAAACCCACAATACAACAGGTTGTAGTTGTGTTATAAGAGATCATTTGGGTAGTTGGGTGGTAGGGTTTACGAGTATTCTGGATTCATGTAGTGTGGTTGAAGCTGAACAATGGATGGTTCTTAAGAGTCTAAAACTGGCTTAAGAGTTAGATTTCAAGAGATCATACTTGAATCGGATACTAAAAATATAGTGGACATGCTAATAAATTTGACATAATGTAAAAGCAACTTATTAGTTACTCAGATATAAAAATTTATGAAATTATCTTGGTAGCTGAAATTATAACATGTATATAGAGTTCAAAATTATCTAGTTGATGCCCTGGTAATAAGGGATTAAGAACTACATAAGTATTATATTCATACCCTACTCATTTAAGAAGTATACAGTTTCAAAAGTATTTATAATTTAATCTCCTAATAGAATAATTTATTGTATCTAAGGTGTATTGGCTTCTTTTATACCAAAAAAAAAAATGTCCTATCAACTAGGCTTACACTCGTCTCCGAGTATGCTAAATCCAGTTTCTTTCTTTCTAAATGCGAGCCCAGTTCTGGCGAGAAATAATCCAACCTTTTCTAAATGAGTTTGATTTCCATTGGGATTTTTAAGAGGCTAGTTTGTTTTTATTTCCCTTTAATTTCTCACAATTAATTATAGATTTTAATTGTTGGTTCGACCTGACAATTTAGATTTATCATTTATATATATAATTTAATTAAAATATAAAATAAATTACTTCTACATTCGCCGAATTGGGTAGCAACAAAAAGTGACGGTTCAAATCTATACATCATGTAAATAAAATATGAGAAAATCGATATCGAATTCCCATGATTTAGGCAAATGAAGAAAATTGCAAACTGAGGGGATCCGAATTCATTAATATGATTACAAAGCGATCAAAATCCACAATTTTAGTAAGAAAGCAAAATATAAATATGTGAAATTGATGACGGCTTAATCAAATTCAATGCAAATATATATATATATATGTATGAAACTAAATCGATTTGTATAAATGCAAAAAATATAAAATCCTGAAAAAAATTATTTCCATTTATGTAAGGGGAAACCCTAATATATAGAGATGATGGGCTCTCTTTCGGTCATCACTGTTACTACGCACGTACCAATCATCAATATATATATATATATATATATATATATATATATATATATATAAATATATAAATCCTGTAGGGTTCACCAAAAAGCAGACAGCACATATTGCCTCATTCTAGGCATCACCATGGCGCCCGAAACTCCATATTCAACATCACTCCAATGCTTAATCTTTCTGTTGTTGGCGCCGCCGTCTTAATGGTCCTGCTTAGTCCTCACTCTCCAGACTTCAAAGTCGTTTCTCTTAAGATCTCTCCTATCATCCTTACGCCATTTGTCTCTGACCAACACTCCACTCTCGTGTCTGCCACGTGGAGCCTTACTTTCATATCAAGAAACCCGAACAAGAGGCTTCAACTTCACTACAATTAAAAGGACGTCGACGTCTCTGTTTACTACCAGTGGTTCGACCTCTCTTCTCAAAAGCTAGTTTTTTTCAAGCAGAGGGAAGATAGTGAAGTTGTCGTGCATGCTTCTGCAACTAACTCTGCTGTTTTGAGTGACCAGAACGCGTCAGCAATGGAGAAGGATGGACAGGAGGATCTTGCCGTCAATTTTATCGTAAAATTTAGAGGTACCGTTAGGGTTTATGTTGGAACCTCCATGGGTATAGACCATGATGTTTCTATTGACTGTAACGACGTCAAGGTTGTTTTCTCACCGCATGATGCTTGGCGCTCCCCAGAAAATGCTACAGTAACAAACTTGTAGTTTAGGTTTTAATATATATTTTTTTAAAAATTGAGATCTAGTTGTCTACGTGTTTTTTATTTAAGTAGTCTGGGCATCGAATTAATTGTTTTCTTATTCTTGCGATCTATTTGTCTTAAGAAAAGTTGAAACAGATTATATCATTTCTATGCAGTATCTTGATGTCTATAAAGTCGTGTTTTTTCTCCCTCGGAATATTCGTTTCATTGTTTCACAAGTACGATGATGAAATATATGAGATTTCATCTCACCCGCATGCCCGTCGTCGTTGGCTATTGCGTTATATCTGCATGCCACCTCTCTTGTAATTAAAAAATAAACAAATCTGTTGTTATAAATGAATATGGGCATTTATTATTGTTGTAAACTTGTAATTGATACCTTATCAATTAACATTTTTTCTTTTATCAATTTTCAATTTTTAATTTAAAAATTATAACATCAAATTAAATAATTGACATTGCCCTTTTTTTCAAAAAAGGAATAGATCATCAAATCAAATAATTTAGTACTGTTTCAACTCTGATGACATAACATTTTATTATTTACATTGAAAAACAATTCCATGGGGTGAAAGCCCTAAGCAATTGCTGATAACTCTTTGAAGGTCATATATCCTTATTTAGTGATAATATAAATATGGAGACCTATGTTATGATTCATGATGAATATTTATCTAATGATTTGATTGTCTTAAATCTATCTTTTTAGAAGTCTCCACTAGTAAATTAGATAAAAATTAATATCGATAAAACTCTTACACCAAATCACAATAGGGTAAATTGTGGTAGAGTCAATAAAAATTATATAGAAAATTAGGTCACAGGATTTACCAATGTGCTAAGCCTTTATATTGTAATCGAAGCTGAACAATGAACGATTTATAAATATCTACAGCTAACATGAGATCTTAGATTCAAGAATATCACTATTGAATCTGATATAAAAAATATAGTGGATATGAAGACGAATTTAACGATTGATAGATATAATATATTGGTTTCACATATCCACAATTTTATGAAGCTACAATAAGAATTTAAAATCTAGTACATAGCTACAAATTAGAACCATCTTACAAATAATATGGCTAAACATGTGTTGAGATGTACTACAGTATTACATTCATACATTTCTCATTTAAAGGCATATTGGTTGACAAGGAGAGCTTAAAATTCAATCCCCTATTAGAGTAGTATTCTTATTTAGGTATATTAGCCCTCTCTTATACAATATATATATATATATATATATATATATATATATATATATATATATATATATATATATATATATATAACAAGGTTCGAAACCGCATCAATTTTGAGACCCCAACGTCGAACTAACAAATAACTCACGGCAGGACCAGCTGGACCATCGTCTCTCACAAAGTTAGAAACAGAGCATGAACTACTAACTGGTTTGTAATTTCACATATCTGTTATCAATTATCAGATGCACGCATGACACAACCACCAATGTTTGTTTCCAAAGAAACCACTAGCAATGACATATGATTTATTTTCTTTCAAAACAACACAGCAGTCAATCACTTCTTGTCATAAGCAGCTATATTCTGGGGCTCGCATTCAGGACTAAACAACCGAACCAACAAAGCAGTGCTTGAACTAACAGTTACAGCTCCACAAGCTGCCCAACGAAGACTCCTCGGAACTGTAATTCGAGGACCTGCATGTCCAATCTACTACTAGTTAAAAAAACTGGGGAATTGTACAGATAAGCTCAATCTTATAGCTTTTCACACATTGCAAAGTCTGATATATCCAGGAGACCACTACACAGTGAACCTACAGCAAACTGATTGTATTGCTTATTTGAGCACTAAGAAACTTCACCACATCAGCATGCATATAATGAAACAACAGTGACAAGTTGAAGGCTGCTACAGCCTCTAGGAATCTACTACCTGGGACTTGGGAGATGGAAAAGCGAAACAGCTAGTCATTTGACCAAAGTGAATTGAAATAGATTTTAGAGTGATAAAAATAGCTTTCCGAACGCCGTAGTTACTTCAATGAGCAGAAATAGAAACGCAGCAATCACTATAACGGTAAAACCATCATCAAGAGTAGAAACATCTCAGCGCTAATTAAGTCATAATTAGGAATGGAACTAGGAAGAGAATGCAATGATATGAAAAGTACAGGGTATCAGTGAACATACGTTGAAATTTAGCAAGAAAATGTAACTCGATTTTAACGAATTAGATGAAAAAACATGCGCATAGAACAACAAAAGGCCGACCGCAAATAGTAGAACAAACCATAATGCAGACGGCAGAGAATCCAAAATGCTAATCCTCCCCCAACAGTAAAAATTCCAGCCGTCTGTCTCATGAGTCTAGAACAAGGTTTTGCATCAGACCTCATGAGATCCCCATCAGAAAAGCCAAAGAAACACCTCAATGACATTATATCAAGTACCTGATACAATTCCAAATCGAATGTCAAAATACCACACAATTACAGTCACAACAGTACATACTTCTTCATTTCCTGCATTTTGGGAAAATAAAAGTTTAAAAAATATTTATGAAAAAAAAAGTTTATGCACAATTTTTAAGAAAAAGATTTTAAAAAAATTTATAAACAAAATAATTTAAAATAAATATTTAAATAGTTAATATTAAATTTTTTATAATTAAAAAATTATTAAAATAATATAATTTTATTAAAAATATAAGGTAAGAAAAAGAGTGCGAAAAAAAGAAAAAATATAGAAAAGAGGATAAAAAAAAAGAAAAAATATATAAAAAAATAAAAATTAATTAATATATAATTTTTTTATTGTTTTAAAAATTAATATTAATAATTTATTTAAAATTTTAATTTTAAATTATTAATTTAATTCAAAAATATTTTTTATATAAATATAATTATTTATTTTATTTTTTTTAAAATTAAAATTTAGGCTACAGTTTCCAAACACACAATATGAAGACTTGTAGAGGAAAGAGACGCAGACACAGGATAAAACAGGAATACCAAAAAGTCAAGTTTCGGCATTTTTCGGATAGTCGGACGGCACTATAGAAAACCCGAGTGGGTAAGAAATGCAAAATGAAAATAGAAGGAAAAAAAAATCAAATGAAGTAAACAATGAGTTCCATACCTTGTTGGCCTGTATGATAGGCGAATAATTCTTTGAACCTCCTCAGCTCCCTTGCTCCGCTTTCAGGACGAAGAAGATCCACCCTATCGCGGAGTCGAAGACGAACGAAGAGGCGGCAATATCTAGTTACTATTTCCCAGGCGTCGATGGCAGAAATGGATAGAGAGGCAGCGACGGTGAGAAGGGGTTGCGAAGAAGAGACAAATGAGGAGAGGGATGCCGGAGACGGAGAGGTTATGAGTCAGATAAGGATGAGAGAAATGGGCACAAAAATGGGTTCGGAGGATAGGAAGTGGGTTCCGTGGACCGAGGGGTTAGGGAGGAGGTGGGTTCCGTGGACTGTGGGGTTAGGAAGGAGGTGGGTCCGGCCATTTGGAGGGAAAATGCTTCCTTGAAGAATTGGGTTGTAAACCGAACAAGCAATTTTCATGGTCCCATGTTTGTTTCCGTTTCACATTTCCTGAACTACTCTCAAACTTTGTTTAACACTGGGCCATTGAACAGAAGCCCACTTCATTATAATGCTGTTCTGTTCACGGTGTTTTTCTCTTTTCCTTTTTTGAATTTTTATTTTTATTGCCTATTTTCAATTACGTCATTTCTTGGTCTGAAGACAAGACGAATAGATAGCACTAGAGTTATTAAAGCAGGCTGACCTACTAAAAATGGGCTAGCCCGCTTTAATGGTGGATTTTACGGGGTGGGTTGTGCGGCCCGCCCCAAAACGGGCTAGCATTTTACAAGCCCGAGCCCGCCCCTCTTTTTTTTTTTAGTTTTTAATATTTTTAAAATTTTTTTTTAAACTTTTAGAATACTAATAAAAAATTTCTAATGTTATATTAGTATAATTAAAATATAGTTAATTTTATACTCTTAAAATTCTTTACTTTTTATAAAAAATATCAAATTTTATAAATATAAATCTAAATAAATATTAACATAATATTAATCAATTATAATATGTCAACATATATTAATAAATAGGTAATTATTTTTACTAGTATTCAATAATAAAAGTATTCAAAGTAATATTTAGGTAAAATAAATAATAATATTAAAAATTAAAAAAAAGTGGGCTGGCAGGTTGGCCCATTTAAAAATGGGTCAGCCCGCCAGCACTGGCCCTACCTTATTGTGAGGGAAAACGGGCACAGCACGCACTCGAGATATTTTTAATTTTGATTTTGATTTTGATTTTTTTTTGTGACAAGACGGGGCCCATGACCCAAAATCTGATATATTTATTCGGTTGAATTAGTGAGATTGATAGGAGTCGCGTTTTACTATTTCCCCCGTTTAATTTAAGATGAATTTAATCCTTTGGAAACCACATATCCTTATCCCATGATACTCAAAGTGGATAGAAGAATGCGTCGCTTAAATTTGAAGTATATTCTGTAACCTGGAGAAGGCAATGCGGAGTTTTGGGTTTCAGTCATTTGATTTTCCTACTACTTTATCCCGTGCCTCTTGTAATTTTTATAATTTTTATAATTAAAGTAGTAATTTTTTTATCTTAATATGACTGTTCTGGAATTAGACGTATAAAAGAACAGAAACAGTAGATTCGTTACTTTCTTACAAAGCAATTCAGTTGTTTCAAAACGAGTACTTATACTCCAGTTGAAAATTATGAATTGAAAGGATTTGTAATCATCGAAATGGAGTATATTATTTTGTTAAACAAACCGTGGAACTAGCATGCGAAGGTTCCGGGTAATTTCACTGTTCTCCGTGAATTAGTTGGCCCTTGGGGAGATTAATATTAGATCTCCACGATCGAATTTTACTACGGACGGGGAAAAGAGAGGCGGGGAGAAGGGGAAAAAAGTTATGCTTTCGGCAGTTGGGGGAAAAATTCGTGTTGGCTTTTGTCAACCTCATAAATGTGACGCAACCTGGACCCCATGAGCCAATACTGGTGTCGTGAGGGAACACGTATCATCCGGCAACTTCATATCCAATGGAAGAAAATAAAATTTTCAGCAGAGACTGAAGCAATAACTGGCAAATAATCCAAAAAAACAAAGGAGTCTTTTTAATTTCGTGGTTTGTCAATCAAGTTGCAGAGGGAAGTATAATTATCTGGAGGCTGGAGCCATGAGAAAGTGAAACAATCCTGGATACAAGGATCAGAGTGTCCAACTTTCTTCTCTGCTCTCTCGCGATTTCCTCTTCACAACCAGCCAGCGTCTACAGTTGCTACCTGCTAACTACCTACTGTCAGGTTTGATTTTCTGTTATTTTATTTTTCTTTTTTTAGCTATTATCCTTACTCTTGGTCATACGATGACCCGGCTGATCTTTCTCCTTCTGGGTGTGTTCTGAATATTTATAATTATAATTTTGTTATCTGGTTTTTCTATTCTTTCTTCTATTCTAATATTTTGCCTGAGTAGATAGAAGTAGTGAGCTGATCCTGTTCCCACAATCTATATTCAGTAAGTCAATAAATAAATAGATAGATTGGTAGAGTCACTGGTTCTTCTGCATATTCTCTCCTTATGGCTTAAAACTAGTGAAACAAGAAAAATAAAAAATTAACAAGTTAACCAAAACTTGGGACGGAGGCTGGCTAGAAGCAAATAGCGAGAAGTGCCTCTGACCCTTAAATTTCTAGCTTCTCCGCAAAATAATCCTGTATTATAATCCTCTTAGATGTTGGATTCTTGATATAGAATTGATTTGGGATGAATCCTAACTTTAATTTAGTTCACTGTTTAAGCTGGTTAAAAATTCGTGGATGAATATGTAGCGTCTTCTTTCTGCCCCTTCTGTCAAACCTGAAGTGGGTGTGTTATAGAGTCCTTAATTTTTGGTGTTTTTATTTAAAGTCAAGCCTACACAGTTAGAAGATTGATATTATTCAAGCTCTGGTGCCCTATTTCACTACTTTTGTGATTGCATATTTGTTTATCTATTATTCTGATGGCGGGTTCAGTCTTCTGATGCCAGATTTCATGGTTGTTTACCTTTATGTAATTGAGGGAGAAAAAGGTGTAATCGTCTCATCTTGCTCTTTCCTTTCTTACAGGCTTCCCTAAATTATGGGGCGCAAACTTTTGTGGGTGGCTTTCTGTTTATGGGCTTTAACATGCTCGCTTTTTCCTTCTTTCTCTTCTGGGCTTCTGAGAATTGGTTTGAAGAAGAGGCGTCTAGATCTTCAGAGCATCAAAGCTGCCAGAATTTTAAGAGAACAGCTAAATCCAGGCAGACCAGTGAAGGGTGCACATAGTTATATTGGTAATTCAGATGAGGATATAGTACCTCTGAAGAATTATTTAGATGCGCAATATTTTGGAGAGATTGGAATTGGCACACCCCCACAGACCTTCACTGTCATATTTGATACTGGTAGTTCCAACCTGTGGGTTCCATCATCAAAGTGCTATTTTTCTGTAAGTTCAGCTTAACCTCTTGATCTCCAATACTCCACTATAAAGAGTCGTTTCTTGACTAACATTTATTTACATGCAGATTGCATGCTATTTCCATTCTCGGTACAAATCAAAGAAATCAAGTACATATACCAAGAATGGTAAAGCCAACAGATTCATGACGGTTTCTCATTATTCATGTTTATCATATTGGTAGTTTCAATCAGGCAAGCAGTAACGTAGTATAATGTATGTCAATCAGGAACGTCATGTCAAATAACCTATGGATCTGGATCCATATCTGGTTTCTTCAGTCAAGATAACGTTAAAGTTGGTGATGTTGTTGTCAAGGATCAAGTGAGTACTTCTCAATTTGAGCTTCCATTTCAACATAAACTACAGTTTGTCCCCAATCTGCGGCAATACTTGATTTTACTACGATATTAATCTCTTTGACTGCAGGATTTCATTGAGACAACCCGAGAAGGAAGTCTTTCTTTTGTGTTGGCTAAGTTTGATGGAATACTTGGACTTGGGTTTCAGGAGATCTCTGTTGAAAAAGCTGTTCCAGTATGGTATTGTTTGGCCTGTCCCTTTTTGTTTTCATCTGTATCTGATTTCCTTGTTCAAGTATGGTGATTTCTTTTCCTGCTTTCACCTCTTGTTTGCCGTGTCCTTATTTTACTGATCTATTATAAAATTGCAGGTATAATATGGTGGAGCAAGAGCTTGTAAGTGAAGAGGTATTCTCTTTTTGGCTAAATGGGGATCCGGATGCAGAAGAGGGTGGCGAATTAGTTTTTGGAGGTGTTGATCCAAATCACTTCAAGGGAAAACATACTTATGTCCCCGTTACTAAAAAGGGTTACTGGCAGGTTAGCAAATGCATAGAATACTTTGATAAGGAAATTATTTTAGATACTTAAGTCTACTGTCAGTAATTAATGAGAATTTTTCTTTCAGTTTGAAATGGGTGATTTTCTCATTGGAGGTCTGTCAACAGGTGATTTCATTATTCCTTAGCTGTCAAAAAGCTCTTTGGGGAATTTACTGTGAAATTTTACAGGGGGTGATTCAGTGATTGGAGTATATCCTTAGAGGTCACAACTATCTTTTCACCAAGCTAACTGTGAAATATATTGATATTATTGTTAGGTGTTTGTAAGGGCGGCTGCGCTGCTGTCGTTGATTCCGGAACATCCTTACTTGCTGGTCCCACTGTATGGGCTTCCATCTTTTTGAAAATTTAACATTTGTAGCTTTGATCTTTAACTTGTGCTAATTGCCTAATAATTTCAGTCTGTTGTGACTGAAATCAACCATGCCATTGGAGCTGAAGGAATTGTGAGTTCAGAATGCAAGGAAGTGGTATCTCAGTATGGAGACTTGATATGGGAGCTCTTAGTATCAGGGGTAGTTCTCCGACCTTCCATTTCGTAGCATGTGTTTGGGTTTACCATCTTGTATTCTTGGACCTAAATATAATTCGCAGGTACGGCCCGATGAAGTATGCACACAAGTTGGTTTATGTTCTGCATATGGGAAACAATCTAAGAGGTCAGTTCATTGTGTTTCATAGTACACATAATTGTTTATTCTCAGCTGCTAACACTGTCTCATAAGTGATCTTTGATCCTAATGGCATGCAGTGCTGGGATTGAGATGGTTACTGAGAAGGAACGGAGAGAAGGTTTATCAGCTAGAGAAGATGCTCTGTGTACTTTTTGTGAGATGGCTGTGATTTGGATACAGAATCAGTTAAAACGAAGAGTAACCAAGGAAAAAGTACTTTACTACATAAATCAGGTGATCCTTTTGAACCAACCTTTCCAGAAAACTGAGTTGTAGTATAATTTTTTACGCGCATTGATCATCGGTTTTGGTAATTTGTCAGTTGTGTGAGAAACTGCCAAGTCCAGCTGGGGAGTCCACAGTAAGCTGTGGTAGTCTATCTCAAATGCCAAACATTACACTTACTATTGGAGAAAAACTCTTCGACCTCACCCCACAGCAGGTTTGCTTTTGATTTTCTAAAACTGAATCAATCACTACTAATTAGGATATGATCCGTACCATATATGTTAGCTTGTTTATGTTCTATACGTTGATTCTGAGGATACTTTGGCTGTATGAATTTTCAGTATGTTCTGAAAACTGGAGAAGGCCTAGCAGAAGTTTGCATTAGTGGGTTTATGGCATTTGATTTTCCTCCTCCACGGGGTCCCCTCTGGTATATTACCCTATAATTATGTTCATCAATTCAGAATCTTAAAGATTTGTGCTCTTTTTTTTCTTGAAAGAAAAACTGTATGTGCATGCAGGATTCTGGGCGACATTTTCATGAGGGTATACCATACAGTGTTTGACTATGGCGATCTCCAACTAGGTTTTGCCGAAGCTGCCTGATACGAGTTTGTGGAAGATTATGTTAGGAAAATATTAAGAAGCTTGAAATTGTATTGTAAATAAAGATGCTGGGAAATATATGTGTATGCCTACATAGTACCTACCATGGCTTGGGTTTCCATATGGAGGTGGGGGATATACTTAGGATGAAACTTAAAAATAACCTCATCGTACAAGTATCATTACGTATGCTTTTACTTGAGTGGCCGTTGTGATTATTGTAATTTACGAAGAGCGTGTAAATAAACATGTCCTGAGTTTGCTTGTTAGACCTGCCGCCTTCTTTTTAATAACAATAATCATAGTAAAATAATTAAATGGTTCAGATCAAGTTAAGACTTGAGAACTCAATATTTACTAGGTACTCCTGTTCTTAATGGAGAATTTAATTTTAGAGAGTATAAAAATAGGATGATTCATTATAAACTTTACATTTGTTCTATCGATTGTTGATGTTTCTGCGATATTTTAGGAGAAATCCAGGGGATCAAATGCTCCATACTAAAATTTGTCATGAAAAAGTGGAAAAAAACTAATTGGAAGGGATGACGTGAAATTCACGCAAGGCTAGTTGCGTGAAAATTAATCACTCCCTCGCTCTGAGCAGTTCAAGTTCAACCAGGTATTTAAGATCTACGTCCTAAAATTAATTAATCATAGGATTTAAAAAATATCTTTCTCAGGCAATGACATCATCTACTTGCAAGATAGAAAAAGCTGCGTCGCTCGACTTTGGCGGGTCGATAATTTGTAAGTAGTCGCACTGTAGTATGATACTGAAATCGGACAAACCCCGTTCCTTCCTTTCTTTTACATTGTAGAGGTGGGGCCCTTTATCCGCCTTCCTGCTCTTGTTAATCCGTATTGCAGCGTTCGTTCAACTCATAAGCCTGCAAGCTCCTCTGGAGTGTCAACGTCCCAGCTTCAGCAGCAGCATCCACGGTGATATCTACCCAAGAAAAGGTTATATTTTCTTTTCTTTTCCTAAATCTTTATCATCTTAATCATTTGTTTATGATCATCATAATGACTTCAACCAAGTTTATATTTCTTCTTTAAAATCTTATCTTTCCTGTCTGAATTTCTGTTGACTTTGTCAGTCTTCAAAGTTTGGCTTGTTTCCCGTTTCTCTATGAACTTCTTCTGGATGTAGATATTTAATATTATGTATATAGGATTCTAGTGTTAGTTATACGTATTTTAATTTCGATTTGGTAAATAGTGTTTGTTATTTTCTGATAAGAGTAGAGTGAACTGCGTCGCCAGGAAAAAAAAGTATAATGGACTAGCACTGTTACCAAACACAGCTGTTATTCTCCTAGTGATTTTGCATACAAGGATTAGACATGATGAAAATGAGTTTCGCGGGTAGAAAAACATAAATCAACTGGAAAGCAGAAGGGACGAATATTCGAGTATTCATTGCCTGAGTAACGGAATATTCTAATGGCGGCATAGAACAGTTCTATCTATCTAGCTGCTTATGTGTTGATTGTAGTAGTGCCCATAACAGTTTTTAAAGACAACTGCTATACAGCTACGCCTCTTTTATGGTTGCTTGTCTTTTGACTTTGCTTGTCGAACTATCTGATTCTCCTTTCTGGCAGAGTTTCTCTTCATTATGAGGTCCAATCATCTGTGGATAGCCTTCTGTTTATGGGCTTTAACATGCTCACTTCTTCCTTCTCTCTCTTCTGGGATTCTAAGAATTGGTTTGAAGAAGAGACCTCTTGACCTTCAAAGAATTCGGGCTGCAAGAGATGCAAGGGACGAACTGAGACCAGGAAGACCAGTGAAGGGTGCATATCATTATATTAGTAATTCACATGAAGAAGAAATACTACCTCTCAAAAATTATATGGACGCACAATATTTTGGAGAGATTGGAATAGGCACACCCCCGCAGACATTCACTATCATATTTGATACTGGTAGTTCCAACCTGTGGGTTCCATCATCATGGTGCTATTTTTCAGTAAGTTTTTATCTCGCTTAATATCCATAACTATATCCATATGAGTCTTTCATTAACCAATAATATTCATGTGCAGATTGCCTGTTATGTCCATTCTTGGTACAAGGCTAGCAAATCCAGTACATACACTGAGAATGGTAATTTTACTGTATTTATGCCAGTTTTTCATAATTGGTGTTACTCATTATGGCCTAGAAGTAATTATGGAAGCAGTTGGTTGGTGGATAAAAAGTTTGAAACTTTAAACCATTGATGTTAACTTGTCAATCAGGAACATCATGTGAAATACAATATGGGTCTGGATCATTATCTGGTTTTTTCAGTCAAGATGACGTTAAAGTTGGTGATGTGGTCGTAAAGCATCAGGTGAGTACTTTATTTATAAGTTTCTACTTGAAAAAAGACTATATGGTTTTTTTTTTTGTCCACAATCTGCTGCAATACTTGGACTTGGGGTTTCATCAAGGCTGTTATGTTAACCTGTTGAATGTAGGATTTCATTGAGGCTACTCGAGAGAAAAGCTTTTCCTTTGTACTCGCCAAGTTTGACGGGATACTTGGACTTGGGTTTCAGGAAATCTCAGTTGAGAAAGCAGTGCCAGTTTGGTATACTTTAGCTTGTCTTTTTGTTTTTTCTTTGCATCTGATTTTCTTGGTATTGCTAAAGCATGAATTTTCTTAGTAGTGGCTTTGGGTTGTTTTGTCCTGTAATTACTGATCCACTCTCAAATCACAGGTACAATATGTTGGATCAAGATCTTGTTAGTGAGAAGGTGTTCTCTTTTTGGCTCAATGTGGATCCGGAGGCAGAAGAGGGTGGTGAAATTGTATTTGGAGGTGTTGATCCAAATCACTTCAAAGGAAAACATACTTATGTTCCAATTACTAGAAAAGGTTACTGGCAGGTAAGCAAATGCAAAACTAGACTTAGTTTGATCAGGAATTCCGTTTAAATGTGAAAAAGATGAATCCAGAAAATTTGAACACGAATTTGTTGCTTTTTCAGATTGAAATGGGAGATTTTCTCATTGGAGGTCTTTCAACAGGTATAGGCATTGTTTTTTTCCTTCCCAGACCGTAATTGAAGAAGAGAATTTGTGAAATCTGAATTGCTAGAAGACTCGTATTCCCTGATAACAATTTTTGCGTGTCACCATTCGCCTTGATTACAATGACCATGTATTATAATTCTTAAGGTGTGTGCAAGGGTGGATGTGCTGCTATTGTGGATTCAGGAACATCTTTGCTTGCCGGTCCAACCGTACGAGCTGTATTCTCTGAAAATTTTCTGCTTATAGGTTTCCTTTCATAATTTTTGTCAACTGCTTATCAATTTCAGTCGGTTGTGGCCGAAATCAACCATGCCATTGGAGCTGAAGGAGTTGTGAGTTCAGAATGTAAGGAAGTAGTTTCTCAATATGGAGAAAGGATATGGGATCTATTAGTATCAGGGGTAGGCCCTTACATCCTTTCATATAAAGTTTGTGTCTGCGCATTCTTCTACCTGTGACATTCTGTTTCTTCCTCCGCTTCTTGGACCTAAATGTAGTTTATCTTAATTTGCAGGTGGAGCCTAATGAAGTGTGTTCACAACTTGGTTTATGCTCTGCATTTAGGGATCAATCTAAGAGGTTATGATTTTCTCATTAGCTTTATATTTCATCGTCTTACTTTTTGCTTGCCTTGCTACTTGTTTGAATCTTAAACGGACGTCTAAATTTACCCATGTTCCTGAAACTCTGCACTGTAGCAACGGGATAAAAATGGTGACTGAAAGAATAGAAAGAGGGGGTATGTCAGCTAGAGATGATAGTATGTGCTCTCTGTGTGAGATGGCTGTCGTTTGGGTCCAGAATCAACTAAAACGGAAGGTAACCAAGGAAAAAGTGATCCACTACATAAATCAGGTGATCTTTCTAAACCAACCTTCCTAGAAGCTCGAGCTGCATTATTTGGTCTAGTGACTGAGTACTGCCTTTGGTCATTGACAGTTATGTGAAAGACTGCCAAGCCCTGGTGGAGAATCCACAATAAGTTGTGATGGTATTTCTCAGATGCCAAACATCACAATTACAATCGGAGATAAACTTTTCAACCTCACTCCAGAGCAGGTTTGTTTTCAACTTGGATAAATTGATCTTCGTTTCAGTGAATATAGTATATGTAGTGAGAATGGTCTGGTGTTTTTACAGTATATTCTGAAAACGGGAGAAGGAGATGCGGCAGTTTGCCTCAGTGGGTTCACAGCTTTTGATATTCCTCCTCCTCAGGGCCCTCTCTGGTATTATTACCTTGCATTCATGGTTCTTATAATATGCATGCGTCTTGGACATACAATAATGAACAACCTTGGATGTATATGAATGCAGGATCCTGGGCGATGTTTTTATGAGGGTATATCATACGGTGTTTGACTATGGGAATCTCCAAGTGGGTTTTGCTGAAGCTGCCTAGAGGGGCTCATAACAAGCTCTCATGAGTTTTAATAAAAAGTTCATGATTTGCGTAATTAGTTTAAGATCTGCTTGTAGAACAAGTTGATATGTTACTTTCTTGTACATATGTTTATGTAACAGCATTCAATCCGTAATGGAGGGCATTGCAAGCTGTGACTTGAAGGACCCTTGTATATATATCAAAAGCACGTAGCACTCGATAAATATTACTGAGTTTTATGATGTTTGTAATTTATGGAGAACCTGTAAACGAACAGTATTACTGGGTTTATAACATATTGTAATTATTGACAACAATCCATGTCAAACAATATCAATGACATCATTTACGTACACAAGTTAGAATAAGCTGCATTGTAAGTGCTCACAACATATTTTACAAAATCGGACCAATTATGTTTCTTCCTTTCTTAAACTCTGTACAGGTGAGACTTTTTACTAACTGCTTCCGTGGATACACATTGTAGTGTTCGGAAAAACTGACACTTAGGTCCCAGAAAGATCAATTCAATGTTATATTTTAAAAAAAATAATTGCTGTAAATATAAAAAATTTAGTTACAAAACACTGAAAACGATACTTACATTCTTATACTTATATTTGTTTGATTTCCAACTAACAAACTTATAAAACTCGTTTTTGATAAATTTTTAAAGACCTGACTACTATCAAATTAATTTTTTAGGACTAAACATAATTCTTTCGCGGTGTTTGTTTGAATGAACTCTGCGTCAACCTTCTCAGCAGCAGCATCCACAGTAACATCTACCTAAGAGAGGTTCTTTTCTTTTCTTTCCCTAAATCTTATCATCTATGTCATATGATTATGATCACCATAGTGACTTCAACTAAGTTAATATTTTCCCTTTTGAATCATCTCTCTCCTGCCTGAATTTCTGTTAATCTTGTTTGTCTTGAAAATATGGTTCGCTTCATGTTCCTGTATAAATTTCTTCTTATTCTTCTTCAGGATGTAGCTATTCAAATATCATGTATATAGGTTTCCAGTGAGTTCTTGATAACTACAATAAATGACTTGGGATCAATCCCCCACCCCTCCTTCGTGGTTGCTTGCCTTTTGATTTTTGCTCATCTAACTTCATGGTTCTCCTTTCTGTCAGGGTTCTCTTCATTATGAGATCCAATAATCTGATGATAGCTTTCTGTTTATGGGCTTTAGCATGCTCACTTCTTCCTTCTTTCTCTTCTGGGATTCTAAGGATTGGTTTGAAGAAGAGAACTCTTGACCTTCAATGCCAAGAGCTGCAAGGGAAGAAGTAATAAGACCACGAAGACCAGTGAAGGGGTTAATATCAGTATATTAGTAATTCACATGATGAAGATATACTACCTCTCCAAAATTATTTGGATACGCTATATTTTGGAGAGATTGGAATAGGCAGGCCCCCACAGAAATTCACTGTCATATTTGATACTGGTAGTTCCAACCTCTGGGTTCCATCATCATGGTGCTATTTATCAGTGAGTTCATATCCCTCTTAATATCCATAAGTATATTCATGTGTCTTCCATTAATCAATGATATTCATGAGCAGATTGCCTGTTATGTCCATTCTTGGGACAAGGTTAGCAAATCCGGTACATACACTGAGAATGGTAACGTTAATGTGTTCATGCCAGTTTCTCATAATTGGTGTTACTCATTATGTTGGATGTAATTGTGGAAGCAGTAAGTTAGCATTTACTATGCAAGTATTCATGTTGACTTGCCAATCAGGAACATCATGTGCAATAAAATATGTATCTCGGTCAATATCTGGTTTTGTCAATCGAGACAAGGTCAAAAGTTGGTGATGTGGTCGTAAAGCATCAAGTGAGCACTTTGTTCATTAGTTTCCACTTTGAAAAAAGATTATGTAATTTGTTTAGTCCACAATCTGCGGCATTACTTAGTTTCTTGAAGGCTATTATGTTGTCAAATGTTAACCTGTTAAATGAAGGATTTCATCGAGGTTACTCAGGAGACAACTCTTCCCTTTGCATTCCTTGAGTTTGATGGGATACTTGGACTTGGGTTTCAGGAGATATCAGTTGAGAAAGCAGTGCCAGTTTGGTATACTTCAGCTTGTCTTTTGTTTTTTCCTTTGCATCTGATTTTCTTGGTATTGCTAAAGCATGAATTTTCACAGGTACAATATGGTGGATCAAGATCTTGTTAGTGAGAAGGTGTTCTCTTTTTGGCTCAATGTGGATCCGGAGGCTGAAGCAGGTGGTGAAATAGTATTTGGAGGTGTTGAAATAGATCATTTCAAAGGAAAACATACTTGTGATCCAATTACTAGAAAATGTTTATGGCAGGTAAGCAAATGCAAAACTAGAGTTAGTTGATCTGGAATTCCGTTTAAATGTTAAAAAAGAAGACTCCAGAAAATTTTGACCACAAATTTGCTTCCATTTCAGATTGAAATAGGAGATTTTCTCATCGGAGGTCTTTCAATAGGTAAAGGGAATATTTTAGTTTCCAACTATAAGAAACTTTTGTGTGGGGGATTTTACAGAGAAACCTTAAAGGGTTGTAATCATATGCCCATATATTATAATTCTGAAGGTGTTTGCAAGGGTGGATGCGCTGCTATTGTGGATTCAGGATCATCTTTGCTTACTGGTCCAACTGTAAGTGCTTGCTTTCATCTCCCTCAAAATCTTCTGCTTATGGATTTTCTTCCATAATTTTTGTTAACTGCTTATCAATCTCAGTCAACTGTGGCTGAAATCAACCATGCCATTGGAGCTGAAGGACTTTTTAGTTCAGAATATAAGGAATTAGCCCATCAATTTGCAGACAAGATAAGGGACCTACTAGTATCAGGGGTAGACCCCTCCACCATTCATATAAACTTTGACATTCTCTTTCATCCTCTTCTTCTCGGACCTAAATGCAGTTTCTCTTAATTTGCAGGGGGGCCCATGAAGTATGTTCGCATCTTGGTTTATGCTCTGCATATAGGGGTCAATCTAAGAGGCTAGGAAGTTAATGTTCCTAATCAATAGAAATAGAGAGAGTAGCTTCAGTTGCTTACTCTGCAATCAAATTGTCTCTTGTGAATTTACTGATGTTCCTAATACTCTGCAGCAATGGGATTGAGATGGTGACTGAAACAATAGAAAGAGACAATAAAATGTGCTCTTTTTGTGAGATGAATGTAGTTTGGATACAGAATCAACTGAAACAAAAGACAACTAAGGAAAAAGTAATCCACTACATAAATCAGGTTATGTTTTCAAATCAACATTTCTTCTAGAAGCCCAAGCTGCATTATAGCTTAAGGCGGTGCCCTAGAAATGTATAAGAAATTTTCTCCAGGTACGGCTCGAGAAAAATTCAAAATTATGTGTGTGTGTGTATATATATATAAAATTCTGATGTCAAATAGATTCAAAAAAATTATCAAATCAATTAGATTATTATTTAAATTAAATATTTTTTCTTATTTTTTTCCAAAAATAAAAATCACTTGTATTCGTAACCTTATAACTCAAGTTGAATAACTCTTAAATAACTCAAAAGAAAATAAAACATTTAGTTAGGTACTTTATTTTATTTATTGAATATTCTTTATCCTTTTTATTATCTGTCCCTTTTAGAATTGATTTTTCGTCTTCACTCATTGTCAAAAAGCGCTTGTAACCAATCGGATAGTAGATTTTTGTTTATTATTAAGAATTTTGGATCTTTATTGGATAACAAGGAGTTTATAAATTTTGAGATTTGTTTGAAATATTTAATAACTTAATTTCTAATAACGAATAATCTTTTATTAGTTACTTTGGGTGCCTTCGCGTTATTTGGCGGTTCAATTGTTAAGTGTGCCCAATTCCTCCTTCATGTATGGTTACCAGATGCTATGAAAGGACCTATCCCGATTTTCGCTCTTATCCACGTTGCTACTATGGTAGGGGCGGGAATTTTTCTTGTAGACCGCTTTCTTCCTCTTTTCATAGTTATGTGACTGAGTTCTTTTGCCTTTGGTCATGTAAAGCCAAGTCCTGCTGGAGAATCCACAGTAAGTCGTGAAGGTATTTCCCAGATGCCAAACATCACAATTACCATCGGAGATAAACTTTTCAACCTCACTTCAGAGCAGGTTTGTTTTCAACTTGGATAAATTGATCTTCGTTTCAGTGTAGTGAAAAAGCTTCGATATTTTTAAGGTATATATTGAAAGCTGGACAAGGCAAAGCAGCGATTTGCTTCGGTGGGTTAGCAGCTATTGATATCCCCACACCTCAGGGCCCTCTCTAGTATATCTATTACGGCTATTGCACTTCAAGTTCTAAACTTGTCATATGCTTCCTTAAGTTTTATGCCCTTTTTTCTGAATACAGGATCCTGGGCGATGTTTTTATGAGGGCATATCATACGGTGTTTGACTATGGCAATCTCCAAGTGGGTTTTGCTGAGGCTGCCTAGAGGCTTCTGGAGAATCAATCAAAGTGTCTCTTAGACGGTATATTTATATTTTATTAGAGGTAGAATGTATATACGTGTTACACCATTCAATCTGTAGTGCGGGGGTGCACAAACCATTAGAATTGTGATAAGAATCAGTGCAACAAATACGGAGATGACATGAATGTCCCCATTTGACACACTCCCTGACGTTGAACAAGTTCGACACTTTCTCCGGAAGGAGTGTCATTAATCGATAGGGATATGATACTGATGATAATCAAATGCTGAAATTTTAGTTTTTATTTTTTATTTTTTCGGGGTACATGAATATTACATATAGTTTTTAAGAATTTTTCTTAGTACTCTATCTCTCCTAGTTTCCTCTCATTTTCCCACCACCCAAAAATATGCAATAACTTTAATATTTTTCCCATTTAAGGTTTTTATAAAAAAAAATATACATACTCTTTCTAATATTTTAAACGTATAAAAAATATACTATTAACTTCAAGAATTTTTTTCATTTTCTTCTTTGATAAAAGAAATAAGGAAAAAAAAACATAATGTTACGTATGGCGGAATCGAAATTCTGACAGTGAGAGGTTTCCACGCGATGCAATGGAAATTGAAATCAGGTTGGGGCCTGGAAGGGGACCAATAGGATGCAGAAGCAATTGTCCCCCTCAGATTATGTAATCACAAGTTCACATTGTCACCAGATCAAACACAGAATCCGAAGATAAAATTACACATGCTGATAATGGTTCAAACTTGATTGGGAATCACATAAATAAACATCAAGCAACTCACGGCTGATGATACAAGGCTGGATAACAGCAGCACGAAAATTTTCCATTATTCTTCATCAGCATCGGCACTGAATATAGAAGACATGTCACCTTTTTGCTTCTTTGCAGCACCCCCGAATGAGCTCTACGAGAAATTAGGAAGAAAATATTACTTTAGCATAGCTATATAAGGCAAAAATCACAGACTACATAAAAAATGCAATGGTAACATCAAATGAATTGATATATGAAAGAAAGCATGCCAAAGCAATCATCCAGATTCAGGTACATTTGAGCATCGCCAAAAAAAAAAATACAGCATATATGATATTGTAATAAACAAAAAAAGTTAGTCAGGGGCTAGTTGAGTTAATTAGGAAATATGACCCTGAGGGATGCTGAGCAATAAATAGGTGGTAAAGCAATGTATTCACAGTATGTGTTAGTTAAATGGAATATAAGTTGGGAAAATGACATTTAAATCCTATGTAAGCAATTGAATGACAAAAAAGTCCCAAAAAATGGTATAATTAATGTCAAGTCCCATGGGACCTCATATGAATTTTTTCTAATTGTAAAAAGACATAAATATCCCTAAAACTAAAATTTTCCCTTAAACGAACGTCTCTTTCAAGCCACTAAGGCATGATAATAGTTGAGATAGTAGAAGAAGGCTCAGCGCATATCCTCCATACGTAGAAACAAACAAAATTTTGTGCAGATCATCCAGAGATATTCACGCCAAACAAGCAAAAAAAAGTTACTTAATTCACAATCCCTTCGTTGAATGAGAGATTTGAAGTTGTCGGTGTTAAGTTAAATCACAGGATGCATAGTAATAGTAAGCGGGCTATGCGATAATCGATTGTGTTACTAATTTGCATGTTGTGTTCGGTTCTAGAGGTGAAGGTTGTTGTCGATTACATCCCGTCGGCGAGATTGGATGGCTTCGTTTACAGGAATCAGCATCAGTCCAACTTCCCTAATAGATGGATACCCGATCGTGGGGTTTACCCCTCCATCGGGGAAATTCAAATATTCCTTCTTTAAATGTCCCATCAGCTACACTTATAACATCAACGCCTAAAATAACAACCACAGTACCAGCAACTAATAACTCCAGTCTCTGTAACTAAGAACCCTATCACCTACACTAAGAACCCCATCACCTGCAACTAACAATCCCATTAACGGCACTAACAACCCCAGCACCTGAACTAACAACTCTAACACCTGAAATAACAACCCCAGCATATGCAACTAACAACCTCTGTCCCTGATAGACGGATACCCGATAGTGGGGTTATTAGTTGCAAGTGTTGAGATTGTTATTTCAGGTGCTGGGGTTGTTAGTTGCAGGGACAGAGGTTGTTAGTTGCATATACTGGGGTTGTTATTTCAAGTGTTGGAGTTGTTAGTTCAGATGCTGGGGTTGTTAGTGTCGTTAATGGGATTATTAATTACAGCTGATGGGGTTCTTAGTTACAGGGACTGGAGTTGTTAGTTGCTGGTACAGTAGTTGTTATTTTAGGAGCTGAGGTTATAAGTGCAGCTGATGGGGTTGTTAGTTGCAAGTGCTGAAGTTGTTATTTCAGGCGCTGGGATTGTTTGTAAGAAGAAGGAACATTTGAATTTCCCCAATTGAGGGGTAAATCCCACTATCGGGTATCCGTATCTCACTATCGTCAGCGGCGCCCATAAGTCCCTGCTATCAGGGATATTTATATCTTTTTACAATTAGAAAAAATTCATGAGGTCCCATGGGACTTGACATTAATTATGCTATTTCTTGGGACTTTTTGTCATTCAATTGCTTACATAGGACTTAAATGTCATTTTCCCATATAAGTTTTCCCTCCCTCTGTTCTCTCTTCTACTCTGTCTCTCTATCCCTCTGTTTCTGTTCTCCTTCTCTCCCATTTTCTCGTCAGGATTACAAACATACATCAATATTTGTCCAAGCTTCGCTCTTGCATACCTTGGAAGCACTTCCCTTGGAGGAAAACCCAAACTTCAAAGTCTTCCGCTGATCCTGTTCTGCAAATGCAGTGGCAGTTCTAGATTCAGAGGAAACCAAAGCAGATCCAGATTCTTCTTGTTGTTGCAGCTGTTGCTGCTTTTGAGCATCAGCCCTGGTTGACATTAAGAATCCCAAAAAACAATATGACATCAAAAGAAGGCGGCCAACTACCCACCATAGCCAAAAGGCAATAGGGGAAATGTATTTTTCATTGTTACAAGGACCAAACAAGATTAGAGTTACATAAGCAGAAGGATACATTTGAGCAAACTTAGCCATTTCCCTCTCTTGACGCTGCTGCTCTCTTTTTTGCCTATCATCTCGGCTGCTACTACCATGCATATCCTTCATTTCTTTGAAACGCTGTAATCCCCATTAACGATGTTGCATTAGAATGATGAGGAATAGCATTAATGAAAAGTCAACAAACACTGAACCAAGTCAAATCTTATACCTTCCTGTGATTGTGATCATATGAGCTCAAGTGTGCTTCAAATTCCATGGCCAATTTGTATTGCTTGTTGCAGAGTTCACAAAAAAACACCTTTCGGATTTCGTTCACTTCAGTTTGAATTTTTTGCTCACGTTCAGCCAAAACCTGGATTTTCATAATGCGGGAGACAGGCAGAAGAAGCCACCAGGTAATAAAAACTGCAGGAAATTCTCAAGATCTTCCAAAGTTGATTGTTCCCTAAGACACACCAATCCCATCAAAAGACATGCATATGTGGTATATGCCGCCTTCTGCTATTAGGTGGAGGTTCCAGAAAACGGAGAACATCAACCTCAATACTACTTCATGATTTTAACACTAAGGCAACTGCTAATAATATCTGAATCATACCTCTCGTTTCCTCATATTTTCCTCTGTCTCATCCAACTCTACATCAAGTTTCTTTCGCTGGATGTTTTCTTCAGCAGTGAAAAAATCATCTTCTTCTTGTTTACCCACACCCAATCTGGGATCTCTGATACCAGATTTTATTGGCTCAATAATTCCTGCACATAAATTCAGACGCATAAAATGAAAAATCGGTTAAAAGAAATTGAAATCAGGGAGAACATCTAAACTATATCACTTTCATCCTTCAGTAAAAACCTTCCACATTTAAGAACATACAAAATTATTGTACAGGAAAGAAGGATCAATCATAGAAAGGTTTAGTTAAAGCATAACCAAAAACAAAGGTTCAATCATAGAAAGGTCGAGCCCAGAGACAGGTAATTTGATATTTAGGGCTTCAAGAGAGGCGACAGCCTATACTTTAAAAACATGTAGAATGAGAGTAAATTCTAGTTTTTCTTGCATAAGTCATGAGGCCTCATGCCTTGCCAAGACGAACCGCATTGCTTTTCCTGTTCCACACAGTGAGAGTACTAAAATTGCATAATCCAAACAACTACAAACCTTGCTCATTCTTCCCCAGACCCTTTCCTTTCCACCCCATCTTTTGAAGTAGCTTAAATCCAATGTTAGAAGATGTTAAATGTGTGTCCAGAGATGCTTGTTCAACACTGTCTAGATCAACATTTTCTGTTGGCCTATGATTGATAGGTAATCGAAAATCCTCTGCCCAATCTTCAGTAAAGGATTCCTGGGATGCCTATCAAATATAACTCAGCATATAAGATCAATTATTAAAGGAAGCAATGCTAATTAATTCTCCCGTGGCTTTAACTAGTAAATAAGAGGAAAGCCACATTAAATACTGCACTTAGTTTAAGTCTTATCAATTACCTTCCCCTTTGTGATTTGCCTCCTGTCATGAGTACCAGTGTCCTGCCAACCATAATCCATTTGAACCTACACAAGATCATATGAAGCATACACGTGACCAAAAGCCTTGTTCATATTTCAAAGTAATTAAGCCGAAAGAAATTGAGAAAAAAAATAAAAACTCAAAATGATGTTTTTAAATTAGAATAGCAGAGTTTAGGTATGCGAAAGCCTCAACCATACAAAGCAAATAGAAATGGTTTGAAAAGGGCCAGTAGGAAATGCAATAGAGAGGGTTTCAATTTATACACTTTCAGCATTACATATATGAAACCATGATAAATATTGATAATACAGGATTTAATACTGCAGCTTTTTATTGAAAGAGAAAAAAAGAAAAACTTTTATGGTTAAATACAGAAGACTATGTTAGACCCAGCAAACCAAGCAACTAAAGCGATCTGCAATCCCAGAATCCTCCACAGTGCAAGAGGCTCTTAAAACATCTGAAAACTTTAATGATGGGATATAAACCGACCGACTTACATCGAAAAGAGAAAATTTTCAATTCAGCGTAGACAAACCAGGAAATTGAGAGGTGGCAAAACCCTGGATGTGATTCCAAAAACCCTACCTAGCTTTGACGCCCCTACTGTTATAACCGCCAAGAGTGCAATAGAATTGGATATCGTAATAGAATGAACTGATTAACAAGAGTTCAGGCAAAACAGCGTTGTCTGGACGTCGTACCCCCGCCTAATCTTCTGGCAAGGACATAGAAGCTGTCTTCTTGTTTTTTTTTGTGGGTGTTCGGGTCCAGGGGAGTCGGAGGTCGGCGGATAGGGATTAATCCTGATCCCTTTTTTTTTTTTTTTGGTATGAGGGATTAATCCTGATCTGATTCCCGTTTGACAGCTGGAATCAGGCACTTCAGCAAGAAAAGAAACTTGGAATACAACAACTGCCTGGCCCATCCAAAATAAGCCTATTTTGGGCCCATAAGGTTGGCCCATATTAGCAATAAAATCTCCAAACTTTTTGGTCAGCAAAACTCTCTTTTTGTCCGAAAACTCTTTTTGGTCCGATTATCTCACCTCTAGTCAATTGGATATTGTTGTTAATGGCACAATCTTTTTCTAATTTTTTTTATTTAAAAAAAGATATTGTAGTCAATCATCCATCGAGTATAAATTTAACTAATAAAATATATAATTATTTATACTATATTTTATTTTTAGAGGATACTATTTATATAGAATACTAACTTAAGAATTATAGAAGACTATCACTTGAAAAGACAAGAAAAATAATAGAATTAAAAATATTAAATGGCAGGGATAAATCTCTTGACTAAACCTTACATTTAAAATTGACAAGAGTAATTCATTTAAGTCAATTTAAAATGATGAGAGTGAGACATAAATTATCTTTTTTTTAAAAAAAAAAGTAACCATTCATTACTAAATGAGCCTTTTGAGTCCTTTTTTTAATGGAAAAAATATATGAGTTGGTTCCATTAAAACTAGAATATATTTTAAAGTTTAAAGAGTATTTATAAAAATATTTATAAATTATCTGCTAATAATATCCTTACCTCAACAACAAAAACTTTTTAAGCTCTCGCACTAGCATTGCATTCAACAACAAAAACTTGGAGTTCTCGCACTAGCATTGCATTGAGGCTTGTAAACTTAATTAAATAGATTATCCGTTATAGCTTAATTATAAATACGTGCTTTCTTTTTGTGATTCGAATATTTTTAAAGTTTTCTTCTTTTCGCCCAAGAATATTTTTAAAGTTTGGATACACAAGATAAAGAAGCATAAATTACTGCGTTGAAAACCACCTTTATCTAAACCTATGTATCCTTTATAGTTCCTTTGCTGGTAGGCGAGTAACTTCTTTATTTTACTAGTATTTTTTTCCTTTCCCCTTCTTTACTTCCTTAAAGATATCCACACTACCACATTTTTACCTTTAGGCACCAGAATTTTCTGGCAAAATGCTGCTTAAACGTATAGGCATATATCAGTTTTCAAAGTTTTTGCTACAGTCTTTAATATTCCCAAAAGATAAAAATGCTGCAGTGCGGTTTGATTTCTTCAAAGTTTCTTATTCTAAGTTTTGGAGACAAATAAATAAATAAATAATAATAATTATCCACACCTTTTTACTAATTTCGCCAATATTTTTTAAACTTTGTGTTTATAATTTTTTTTAAAAAAAAAAGTCTGAACAATAACCTCACGAAAGTACAGCTGGTCTGAGAAATAATTGCATAAACGGTACAGTGGTATGAGATGTTCAAAATTTCATCCCACTACGTACAGCTGTAGGAAAATTCGCGCGTACGTCTATTTTCTTTTACCAAAAGCGGCGAGGCAGAGAAAATTCGGAGTAAGAAAAATGGCAAAGTTTCCATTAACTGTGCTTGTTTTACGTCTATGGTGGAAGGCTAAAGAGTCGAGAATATGTGTTTATACCACAAAGATGGAACCATCTCAGAAAAGGAGAGGAGTCTGAGTTCTGAGACAAATTAAAATGCTTTCACAGGATCCTGCGAGAGCATTATTGGCTTCTATAGCAGATATAATTAAACACCCTGAAACATGACAGCTACTTCTTTCATTTTTATGCAGAATTATTGGCCAACCTACTACGACCACTTTTACAGAAGCATTATTTCGACATTGTTCTAGAACACCAGAACTAGCCACAGCGTGAGGGTTAAGTAATCAACATATATAAAAATGCCTAGTATAAATAAATATTCTTCTGTTGAATTAATTATGCAGCTTTTAGAAAGCTTAAGTTTAATTAAATATGACCACAGCTGGGAAATATCGTCTCAGGGTCTTAAAATATCAGTGCTAAATGCAGAGAAGGAAGGAATAAGAAATGGTGATCCGTGTCTAAGATAACAATATTAAGTTGGGTATGCCAAACTGTGGCCCCATAATTAATTCATTAATTACTACAAATTAACATTAAATTAATTTATGGGATTCCCGAAAGCTTGACAGCTACAGAAACAGGCTTGTCCCATGTTATAACATGTAATTATATTGATCCTCCATGATCTTCATCGTACGAAGATCCAACAAGTGGTGCTTCAAACCTTTGTCTTGCAGCTGGGTAGGTAGGAACCTCTTAGTGATCGATGGTGATCAGGACCTTCTACGGCCACCTTACAAGGAAAAGGAGGAATATATATCAACTTTATTTTTGCTTTTAAATATATCTCAAAAACTCCCAAACGTTTGTTTCCTTCTTTTGATATGCACGAACCAAATCAATAAAGTTACTTGCTCCCCCGGAATATATGTATATATACACACACACTCGCGTAGTGTTTAAGTATTTAATAATAATGTGGTGATAAGTATGAAATGTGCCCACATGTTAATATTAATCACCCTGTTACAGGGTAAGTACTATATTAGATGTAATTTACATACGAGGAAATTTACCAAATTCTTGCATATCGACTCTTTAAAATATACACCTAAGCAGATACTTGCAGGGTTAGGTAAATAATGGCGGTGTGAACGTGAAGAAAGGGAGGTGCTTTGGTAAAAGAAGGTACGAATTTGAAGAGTTGGCGAATGAGAGAAGAGGGAGAAGGTAAGGAGAAGAATGGGTGCCCCGTTTGGAGAAAGAAAGCAAATCAGGCAGATCCGTGTATAATCAAAGTAATGAAGATCCAAGAGAAGTAAAGGCTATTCCAAGAGAACCTCTACCAACTCCAAGCTAAGGGGCGACTCAAGAAACCAATGGAGTATAGCTAAAGTAGCTTGTTCTTGTCCTTGTCTAAAGGTATATGTGGTCTTGTCTACTGTAGCAGTTCAACATGTTCGGTCCATGAATATTGGTCTTACCAAATCACTTGAATCAGATTCTGCCATGGCCGCTTTCACAAAGCAGGCCCCACTTCTTCTGCTATAAATACTCACCCTCGGGATCTGCAAATTCTAACCATCACCAACCCAGGGGCACTTGTAGAGTAGTTCCTAAGTGTTTGCTCATCAACCATCTTGGAGAAAGAAACATCATGGGAGGCAACAACAACAGGCAGAGGAAGTCGTCGACGACAATAATGTCGATCTTCAACATTTTCAGGTCGAGCAGGAAGGAAGAGTACTACTACAGCAGCAACGAGGGGACGTCGATGGGGTGGACGAAGGTGTGGAGAAGTGACGAGGACAGAGGGCAGTGGGGGGCAGCTGAGCCGGGCATTGACGAGAAAGCTGGTGATTTCATTGCACGATACAAGAAGAAAGTCACCGAGTCTGACGTTCATCACTTGCCACCTCAACTCGAGTAGCTTCTTCTCTACTACCAAGGATCCCATCCTTCTCTTGGACTACCATTAATTATTTAAGACTATTGTCATGTTCGTTGCTGCCCTCTACCTATATTAATGTGATTATTAAGTGTTTATTAATAATATGTACTTTCATTAATTTATGGCAATAAATCGATCTATGCCAACAATATTATTACTGTAGAACTTGATGAAAAAGTGGCACTAAGAAAAAAAATGCGTCTGTGTATGCATGTGTTTGTGTATATATATATATATATATATATATATATATATATGGGTGTTAATTATATATGGTCGATCTTGATATTGTTCTATTCTTTTTTTCAATCCATTACTTTCATTCATCTATACAAATAGGTATATAGATGCACTCTTTAATTAACTTCCATCTGATCGTCGTTTATCATGTACAAGTCACTTTAGCGGTGGGGTATGTGTTATTTTCCTGGAACACGTTAGTTAGTTATCCCCATCGGCCACCTCCTTTTCTGATCTCTCTATGATCCATTTCCTTGTACAACACAGGTTGTTCGTTGTCTCCAAATTGTAATAATCTGTTCTTCAAACTCCATGTAAATTGTACTACACACAACAGAACTTATGTCTGATTTAATTTTAAATAAAAAGGAAACTGGCGAAAGAATAATGCAACGTGGCATGACATGATAGGTCACGAATCATGATGGAGATCGACAATAAGACTAGCTACGAAGACAGAATCTGATTTCTCTTATATATATATATATATGTATTGTAGAATGATATTCATGAAAGATACTAATTAATAATGAGTAAGCGAAAGACAGACACGTTCGTTCGTGTGGGAGAGTATCGATTATCTCTGAGTAAATCGAATGATGAATGGGCGAGAGATGGTGTTGATACTCCAGTCTCCAGGGCAGCTTTTGTTTTTTTTTTTTTACTATTAATTAATTAATTGTTCTATTTATCAAGATAGAGAAAGTTTGGATCAAGACAGTGGTCATCAATAGTTAAAACGAGGTTAATCCGATTAAAATGATATAATTTAATTAAAATATATAAAATTATTCATATATATGGGCACAATTAGGGGAGAGACAGAAATTACTACTGTAGTTAATTAATTCTCCCAAGTCTTCAAAAAACTCTAGAAATTCACCGCACTCCAGGGGTTCAACTGAAAATAACTTTGTGGTGCTATAAGATAGAAATACCCTAATAGTAAAAAAAAATTAGAGCTTTAATAAGAATAGTAAGAAAATTAATAAAATAAATAGGGGTACTAACAAGAATAATAAAAAAATTATCACGAATAAGAATAATATGACAATTAACAAGACAAATATGATTATTAACAAAAAGAATAGGAACATTAATAAAAATAATAAAAAAATTAATAAGACAAATATAAGTATTAGCATGATAAATAAGAGCATTAACAAGACAAACATGTGTCTAGTTAATGTCATTTACAATTCGTCTCGTTAATGTTTCTATATTGTTCTTATTTAAGTTTTTATTTGTCTTATTAATACCCATATTTTTCTTTATTTCTTTCACTAGTAAAGTATTTTTGTCTTTTGGTATCATAAAAATAACTTTCAGATTTTTTTGGAGATTTTAGGAATAAATTAGCTATAATAGTCCTTGTGTGACATTTTTTAAAGAAATTTGTGGTTTAATTTTTTTGTTTAAAGTTTATTTGTCCACCTGACAATAAAAATGTTAAAAGTTCACCCCTCTATTCCTCAATTTCTTATCCTGCCACTGTTTATATATAACCATGAACGAATAATATCTAAATAAAAAATATATTAATTTATAAATAAATAAAATTAATATAGAGTTGTTAAATTAAGATTTGACGGACTAATTTTTTTAAAAAATTAAAATGATATTATTTCAAACTCAACAAAAAAAATGGGGAAAATATAAAAAAAATTAAATTAAAATTTGAGGGACTAATTTTTTTAAAAAAAATTAAAATAATATCATTTCAAACTCAATAAAAAAATGGGGAAAATATAAAATTTAACCCAATCAATTAAAATTATTGATCAAATTGACTAGGAGGACATTTATATTTACTAGTCTAACCGACTTATTTTATTGTGTGTTTGGAAAGTAATAAAATTAAAGTTTTAAAAGATTTTTTGACCTAAATTTTGATTTGAAAAAATTTTAAAACAACTAGTCATATTTATTTAAAAAAGTTTTTGAACCAAATTATGGTTTAAAACTAAGGTTTTGGATAAATTACTGAAACTAGTTTATAGAATAATAAAAAAATACACTCAATTACTATTTTTTCCTTAATTTTTTTATACCCTCTCTCATCTCTCCTCTATTTTCTCCACCATCTCTCTTATCTCTTTTCTCTTCTACACCATATCTCTTTTCTACTCTCTCTCATCTCTCGTACTTTTAATAAAATCATATATTTTTTTTATAATTTTTTAATTATAAAAGTTATTATGGTAATAACTATTTAAATATTTATTTATTTGAAACTATTTTTTTCTTATAAATTCTTTTCTAAAAAATATCTAAAAATTTTCTTTTTTATAAATTATTTTTTAAACTATTATCTAAAAAAAGCTTGAGTTTTAAGTTTTAATAACACGTTGTATTTATTTATTGATTGACGGATAGATAGATGTTCCGTCCTGATTTCATAGGCATTTGGGACCAATGGATGAAACACATTAGGAGACGGAACAGTTCGTAGTGAAATGTATGGCAAGAAGAGAAGAAAGTGAGCGCCAGTTTTGGAATCCAAACATGAACTTGTCGTTTCTTTAGGCCACAAAAACGTACCTCCTGCATGTTTACTTGCCCATCCCATCCATTCTCCAGATTCCATCCTTCCCCTCTCTGCTTGCCCTCTTCTTCTTCCTTTCCTATCATTATATAACGCACTCAAACTTACATTATATATGTGGCCAACATGCATGCATTTCTTCTTGTTCTTGCAATACTCACAAAGGTTTTAACATGTTATATGGGGTATTTAGAATTTTTTCTTAAATACGAAAAAGTGAGCAAAATTATCATAATCGTCAGTGACAGTTAACAAGTTAACGGGAGGGATTGCTCATTTTTTTAACAGTTTGGGGGACAATATTAATCCAAAGCAAAACTTTTAAATACCCACCATTGATACGCGAAAACTTAAGGGATAAAATTGTAGCTTTTGATGATGTGAAAGATCTGTTGTTAAAAGCAAGTAGGCGGGCGTTTAACATTGTTTGGTTAAAAAGGAGTGATGGGTAGGAGAAATGCATATGTACCATTAAGAGTGCTTTTTCCAGAGTTGAGTAGACTCGTTTCTCGACAAGGGTCGCTTATTTGTGTGTTGGTTTGAACCATTTATAGTGGTCTTGCCCGCGTACATGCAGCTTTATTCCTTATTTTACGCGTTACGTTCACCATTATTATTATTATTATATGCATAAAAAAACACTGTACGTACGTTGCTGCAGAATCAAAATTCGACTTTGCAAGGGGCTGCCTTCAATAATATCTATGCTGCTTCGCAACAACACATTCTCATCGCATTATTAAGCATATTAAGTGGTTGTTAGGCCTAACCCATTCAATTCGCGGTATATGGTGAAAAGTGCACATAAGAATATAATTCAACAGAGAAATACTGAACGCCCAGTTTGGGAAACTAAGTAAATGCGGCATACAGATTCAATGCACCTCCCAAGTGAATATTCTATAAAGCCAAGAAGAAAATACCGCGCGACCCAAAGCTATCGATCGTATTATCCAGCTGGGTTAGGAGTTAGGAATGACTAAACTTGTTTTATTATGTTAAAGTAGGCGAAACTAGAGGGTCGCAACCAAAACTAAACGTGCGTCGCTCAATGAGAACCAGTATAATTAATTAAGATATTCCTTCACTGCTATAAAAACACATGCTATCTTGCCTCCTCGGATCGAAAACCAAAACAACAAGAGCCAGCGTTGGATAAAGCAAACAGAAGGAGAAGGCAAAAGGCTGGTCTCTATGGGAGGAGGTAAGAACAAGTCGTCTTTCAGTTTGTGGTCAATTTTCAACATATTCAGGGGGAAGAAGCAGAGGGGAGGGTACTATGATTATGGTCATGATAACGGAATGAAGGTGTGGCCCAGTGACCAAGACGGTGGTCGCTGGGGGGTGGCCGATCCTGCTATTGACACCAGAGCCGAAATTTTCATTACGGACAAAAAGAAAAGTTTGTTCCAGTCAGCTTAATTGCTGTTCCTATACATCCCTAAATAAAGTTCGGTCGGAATCCCTTTCGCTGTTCATAATCATATATACTCAGCATTCAAGTCCCTTTTCATTTTGTTCTTTCAATGTAATATATCTTATTGGAATTCTCTGTGTGAGTCTGTAGACTGTCTAGGAGCAGATAAACATTCGTGTCAACTATTAATCATATAATGAATAACATTCAATATTAATTCTTGCTATAGCTTATGAATTTTGATGTGCGAGGTTGTGTGTGTGTGTACCAATTACCCAATTCGAACCCTCAGTTTTGTTTGGCCAGTGCTCACTTCAATCGAACTCACAGCCAAATGAAAAGAAAAATAGAATAGGCAACCCAATCATTCTTTTTAAGTTTCATGCAAGACTCTGCACCAGTTTTTATATTTTCTTGAAAAAAGATTCTTAGAAAAAAGACATAATTAAGTCGTCTCATATAACTTCAGAAGGATACTAATGCAAAATGCAATATATATGAGATCAATGCAAAGAAAACAAATTATCAATTGATGACGAACAAATCGTAAAAATGGAGAAAATATACAATAAAACCCAAATCACAGTTTTCCAGTTCATTAATATATATATATATATAAGAAGATTAATTGCTTCGCAAGAATGAAGGATATGTGACCAAAACACATGCAGCAATACATAAGAAAAATAAAAGTTATCAAGATTCTAAAACTGGGAAGTTTCTATTCAACATTATATTTTCTCTCGCCTAAAAAAATTCGAAAGATAGCGCTACATACGCAGACATACGAATATAATAAGAGCCAAGGAAGAGGAAGATTTATTTTTTATTTTCTTTTTTATTTTTGACCGAGGGGAAGGAAAACCTGAACGAAAGCTAGCGCCAATATAAATTGCAAGTCATGCATATAGAAGACACGTGGAGCTTCTCTTATCTGTGAAACGGTGGAGAGAAATGTTCAGCTTTCACACATCTCTCGAAGTTTTTTTTTTATTATTTATTTTTTTTGTTTTTGGAGTTTTGAAGTGATAGATCGATACAACTTGCAACAAACATCTCAAATAAATTATATGAACGAAGGGCATGATTCCTCTGTAACGCCTCTCTACGATTCGCCGAAGAGAATAATGTGAGTTCAAGATTCTTTAGTTGAAAAGGAGCCATACATATATAAGTTAAAGCAATACAGTCTTCCAAGCATAACTTAAAACTTAGCCAAACATTACCTCTACCTTCAATATAATAGAATTAGATTCTCTTACATGTCCACCAATGAATGCACGACAACATGACATGAATTTTACAAATCAGGCATATGAACCTGTTTGCTTTTTCACTTAAAACTAACATTAATTTGCAACGAACGAGTGATCTCTTTGATATTTATGTATGCTGGTTTTCAAAAAGATTTTCACCTTTTATTATTAGCCAAAATTAAATGGTGGTCAGGCAATACCTAAGTAGTGCTTACACAGTGATTGGGTAAATCTTGTTCATCAAAAGGCGGTAGCTTCAATATTGCCACGAACATTCTAGGAAGGTCTATAAGTGTGAGAAGCCCTGTTAGTGAAAGCACAAAAGCTAACTCATTTCTCACCTCAAAAGAAAGAAAGAAAGAAAGAAAGCTAAGTCGTGAAGGTGGATTCTTGAGAGTAGAGATCTCTACCAACCAAGGGATGGGGATTCGGAAATTAGGTAGCCCCTTTAAAATGGAAAGAACAAAAGGTGAGTGTGAAAGTACCAATAATATAATTATAATATAACGTGAACCGTGAAAGAGAGAGTATAAAGCGAAGAGGCAACAATGATTAATATTGCATTATATATTATCATGTACGAAACTAGTGGAGCGCAGCAAATGTGCCCTGTCCCAATTTGGCTGCCATGTCGGGTAGCTTCACCAGAACCATTTATATTGAGATTCTTCACTATTTACGGATGGAACAACTCTCTGCTCTATAAATCAAAGACCTCGTCAAACTGAAAATCAAACCAAGGCAAAATCATGGGAGGTAAAGATAGAAAGAGGAAGTCTGCGACCAGTTTCTTCTGCTTCGGGCTCTTGAGGTGTAAGAAGCAGAGGTACTATGAGGAAGCCTATGAAGAAGGAATGAAGGCCCAGAAAGTGTGGCCCAGCGATGAAGATCGAGGTCGCTGGGGAGTTGCTGAACCTGGTATTGACATGAAAGTCCAAGCTTTCCTTGACGCCCAGACCAAGAAACGTATTTCCCAATCACATTAATAAGTATCTCATATATGGCTTTGTAAGTTCAGATTGTCCTAGTATATATATAAATAATGCACTCTTCTTTCAGAAAATCACCAGCTCACCTCACCTTTCCCAGTATGTTATATGTGTAAACCCGAAAATAGAAACGAGGAGAAAATAATAAATATGAATAACTTCAAAAACGGAGTTACGATATATTCAACTCGCGATGGACGATAAGCAATAAGCAGCTTGCAAATTCTATATGGTTTCAATAATTTTGAGAGGAAGCTGTATGTAATTATGTTGAGAGACAACGAGCTACTGTGTGAGCGATATTGAATTCTTTCCATTCGACCCTATATATGCGTGTGTGTATACTTTTTTTATATATATTGGTGTGGTTGGGCGCCGGGAGATGAAATTGAGATGGACATGGCTGGAATTCGATTGAAACAATGTAATAGTGCTTGCTGTAGTACTCCCTCCCTCCTGTGTTAGTTTATTTCTTGAGTAGATTAAAAAAAATTAAATAAATTATCAATTAATTATGACTAAATTAAACCCCTCATAATAAATTTATATTATATAATCATTAATATATTTAAGTAAATTAGTCAACTGTAAAGTAATTATATTATTTATTTAATGTTATTAATCTATCTAAAAAAATTAATCAGAAGGGTAATACATGTCTTTTGCTCCAAGTCATATCTCTGGTTTTGCAACAAGGACTAAATGAGAAAAAGTCCCATTGCAGTCATGACTGTAATTTTGATTTACAATTATATGCGTATATTAATATTAATTCTAAGTGTATATGGAACAAGGAATAAAGTTAAAGAGTGAGATGTACGTGGTGGATAATACCTGTAAGGGCTTTGGCATAAAATGAATATAAGTGTGGGGTGTTTAAGCTATGTGGGTGTCGAGTTCAACCATGATATGGATTGACTCATTCCCTAAACCTTCAAAACATAGCATGTTGCATGTAGCCTCCCACGTTAACAATTCAGAAATCTTCATCTTTTCCATGTACAGAGCCAGCAGTCTTGCCAGATTCCTCCTCTGTCTTGTCTTTCTTTCGAATGAGAATAAAGAGAAAGGCAAGATCAAATCAGAAGCGATGATCAAATCTGGTGTTGCGCTTTATGAAAGAGAGAACAAGAGAAAGCATGCGGGTTGGATGGTGAGCAGGTGAGATTAATAATAAAGGGAGAAGGTAGAGATTCCCCTTTTTTCATGCAAGATACATATATACAGACACAAGTGGAGTTGCTTATCCGGTGGTTCTCGTGCCGTGCCTTGTCTCCCTCCTTTTTCAACTCCACTCAACTCAACCTTTCTTCTCCCCCTACCATATTTACTTTCTCTCTCTCATTTTCTTGCATCCTGCGCGATCAATTCATCTTTATCAATCATAATAATATATACTGCCCTATAGGTTATTTGTAAGACATCTCGCTTATTCCATATATATCCACAAATTGCAATATTCAGCAATCAGGTTGTGGGGGCGAAGGAATATAGCACAGTTCAAGCTATGATTAAAACGGTATATATGAGCACTTGCCAAGATCAAGATCTCTGTTAGATATTTCTTTAATTCCTTTCTGTGTTTTTCTTGGGGGTGGGGCAATGGATCTGTTATAGATTTTGTGTTTTGCCCACTAAGGGGAAAATGAGCAGCCTTCTCCTCTTTTTTGACTACTTTATGAGATATTCATGTTGATTGTGATCCCAAGCACGGATTTTGCCTTGATTTTGATCCTATCACAAAGACTTCAGATTTTCGCCTATCTCCCTCCGAGAAAAGCATTTGGTTAACAATCACATAAAAACTATATAATTTTTTTTTTGTTATCCACCTGTTTCACCGGAGCTTTACTCTAATTACATCAGGATCTGACCCGCGTCATTCACCTGGCTATGGTGGGTGAGTCTCCCAACGGAGATTTGAACTCGAGATCTCGCTTAAGTGATACCAAATCGCTTACCACTCAGATTAACCTCGCTAGTTAAAAACCATATAATGAATAAAGTATACGGTTCATGTGTGAGTATGCAACCAAAACGTCGACAATAAATTCCATATTTCAATATATATATATATATACCCCACTAATCCATCATGGGTTCTTCCCTATATACTCATCCACGATCAAATGGTATGATGAAATTTTCCTTCCTCTTATTAGGAGATATCAATGTCGAGGTAGAATGAACTGTCAATTTTTCTCAAACGTAAACATATGCATCCAGAAGTTAGGATACCTCCTCAAGCGTCGCGACTGAAATTACAATAAAATGGTATTCTCCAGATATTAAACATATTCTAAATAGTAATATATCTCATCTCTTCACTAGTTAAACTAACGGACAATGTGTTTTTATTTTATAACAAATACGCAGAACTCTTGGAATGACAAATGAGCTCTATTGACCCGGCCCATTTTTAGATGGGTTGCTCTGTTTGCTCTTGACCATTTGGTCAAGACAAAGTTAAAGCCCGATAGGATTGGCCCATAAACAGAATTTACACGTAACGCAATTTCGCTCACGTATCCACTTGAGCTCTTTCTTTTTTGATACAAAGAGCTCTTTATTTTTATAAATGAGCTGAGGCAGGCACGAGTTTATTGGGCCTATAAACACGATTTGTATTAAAGCCCAATAGGATAAGCCCATAATAGGCCCAATAATCTCCATGGAAGATCCGATGAATATTGACGCCTTGCCCATTTCAAGATTATCTATATTCTACCCATCGTCCGTGGGTTCAGTTGACAAAGGGGTGAGACATACTACCATTTAAAGTGTGTTCGAACCCTGAGGAGTACCACTTTGTTGTGGTTCTAGTCGCAATGCTTGGGGAGGCATCATAGCTCTTGGGTGCTTAGGTTTATGCCTGAAGGTAATAGATAACTCGCCCTATCCAACATTGGTATCGCCTAAGAGGAAGGGAGACTTCGCCTTACCCTTGAATTGTGGGTGAACCCAACCCTTTCTAAAAATTCTTGTACCCAAAAAAGACTATCTATATTCTGGAGAGCTTTGCACCAAAATAATCATAATAATAAAATCTGGAGAGCCATGGTAAACTGAAGTTTAATTGAATGGTTCTTGCAGTGCTCTGTCAATTCTAAATTCATGTCGTGCTCCCATTAAATCGAATGTTGCATGCTGTTAATTCAAGGATATTAGATGCCCAGGATCAAACACGAGGGATATGAAAAATAATTACCTTCCGCACACAAGTTCTCAAATCCCATTAAGTTACTGATGATATTAGATATGCTTTTTATCGTTTATGCGTATGTTGCGATTAAACTTGATAGTTTTGAATCTGCAAAAAGTCCTCGCGTGACGGTCTAGAAACAATCGGATCTTGTGAGAGCATTTCTGTCCCTTAAAGGTTATGTCTAGGTACAAAACCGCCTCCAAACGCTTCTTTTTCAACTATGTACCATACGGATGACTCATGTCTGACTCAATTTTAATGGTTTTTTCTATTCATATTTTTTTGGCGGCCTCTTTCGTTGGGATTTCTTAGTTTATAGCCACCTCTAGTTATATACAATGCAAGAGTAACCTTTTTCAACAGTCAATCCACCGCATGTCTGCCTCGGATTGATGTATTTGGTTTGGTTTCCTAATTTTTCGTTTAGATCAAGGTCATAATCTCTTTTAAGGTTTATGTTGTACTATTATTATATTGAAAGGTAGGGAATCTTCTGTTCCCCCTCTATCTATATGTTAACGAAGAAAAATTAAAGTTATCTTGATTCATTTATAAAATTCCAAGTTCTAGCAAATTCCTTAAAACAAGATTATATATTCATGAGGCGACGATCCTTTCAAACCAGAAAATAATTAACAATAAGTCATAACCAAAAGAAATCAAACAGAATAACTTCAAATAGACTCCCCCATCTTCTTAATGTTGTTCATGTTCTCCTGGGCTAGACGATCAATGGTGTCAATATCCACTATCGTCTTATCATCCACGCTCCCCCCTTCAACACACTCGAATAAAGCGAGGGTCATCGCCTTCTTTTGATTCTCTACAAGCTGCTTTTTTATATGGGCACCAACTTTGGCAATCCTTTGCCTAGTAAAACTCTCCTGGTTCAGATTCCTTGTTTCATCCCGCGCAAGTGTTTTCTGGAACCTTGCGATTACCTGTTGAGCTCCTCTTGGATCTGGCCAGACCTCTGGTTTAGTTTCATAGGAGCTGAGAACAACAGCACATGCCTGGATCCCACAAAGAGTGGCTAGTTCATTCACCTTTTTGAAAAGACCCTTCTTCCTTTTCTTATATGTTGTTTTCCTTGCAGTGTTGTTGGAGAGATATGCAAGAGACACTCTGTTTCTAGCCATGGCGCCTTGACTGGGAGTATAGGTATGAGTAAGCTAGAATTTTTCTCGTGCTATAACCTTAGGCAGGCTGTGCTTTATATAGTCCTACTTCACCAATCTTCATTGAATGCTCAGTACACAGAGCCTTGATCACCATTTTTCCATAGGTGTGCTTGATACAATGTAAGATTTAAATGAGCTTCCTTTTTTGGAGGATGTTAATATGGGTTCTGATTTCCAGATGCATAGAATTTACGATTTGCGTGAAATTTTTTTGGGTAAATTGGCAATGTGGGTACTTATTTTCACTTGAATGATGGAAAGCATATTAATGGTAGTATAGTTTAAAACATTTTCGTTATATTTATCATTTTTATTATATTTATTACTCATTTTATTTATAAATCAGTCAACTATATCTATTGTATTTATTTTATTTTTAGATTAGTCAAACATATCTGTTATATTTATCACTCATTTTTCTTTTAAATTAATCAGACACATCCGTTGTATCTATCACTCGTTAATAGCATGATTAATATATTGTTATTGTATTTAAAGAAAGTCAAATCCTATGGGAAATTACAGAGACAAGCAACAATTAAAGACTTAAAGAATGACGTTAGGGGTTTATAACCTAATGACACTATAAACCTTTTCTTAAGTCTCTCTCACACATACTCTCCCTCTTAATTTTATATTAGTCAAATACATTCATTGTATCTATAACTCATTTCAATTTTATATTAATCAAACACATTAGTTGTATCTACAGCTCACTTTATATTTAGACTACTCAAACATATTTGTTGTGTCTATTGTTAATTTTATTTTTTAGATTAGTCAAACCTATTCGTTATACCTATAGTTTATTTTATTTTTAGATTAATTAAACATGTTCATTATACTCATTTTACTTTTAGATTAATCAAGCATATATATATATTTGTTGTATCTATCGCTCATTTTATTTTTAAATTAGTCATCCATGTTCATTGTATCTATTGCTCATTAATAGCGTTATTAATACATAGTTATTGCATTTAAAGAAAGTCAAATCCAATGGGAACTTCCAGAGATGGTCAACAATTAAAGAATGAAAGAATGACGCCGGGACTTTGTAACCCAATGACACTAAGCCCCACTTTTAAATCTCTCTCTCTTTTTATATAACAAAGCAACGAGCTAATTAACGCAAATTACAGGTTACTTGGAAGTGTGGATAAAGATGAAAATGTAATTTACAAATTACATTCTGAATTTACCAAATCAATGAAATGAAGCAGTATCAATTTCTCTTAGAGAGACTCTTCTTAGCATAATATCAACAACCATATTAGATCTTCTAGGAGTATATTGTATTTGAACAAATCAGTCGCATCCCATCATCTGTTTAATACACATCCCAACTATAGAGAACACATACTTGGATGTCAAGATTTTGTTAACTCTATCCACGAGCAGTCTACAATCAGATTCAAAGATAATATTCTTCGAACAAAGATGCCAAGCAGTTGTAGTCATTCCTTTAAGCAATGAAGCTTCAAAGAGAGAGCAGTTACCAAATCCTTTAAATCTTTCTTAAGCGTGAGGTTATGAATTTGATCTCTCTGTTCTCTGTGTACGTGGAGGTATATAATGGGTGTATGTTATGACAAAAAGAAAGAATGAATGAAAGAATGGCAGCAAAGAAGGGCGCTAAAAAGGGAAGAAAAGCAAAACACAAGGCTCAGCGCTTAAGATAGCTAGATTGAAAACTATATATTCCCATTTCAGTATTGTTTTCTCTATGGGAAAGAGGCTCTTTATATATGTTTACACAGTTAAGAAGAGCCTTGCTGTTCAATTATTAGGGACCAGCAGGTTATCCGTTCACCTCTTGGTTACATGGTTCATATTCATGCGAAGGATGTTCCTTTGAAAAGTTTATGGACGAAGGAACCTTGCTGGGGCTTCTGCAACAGTTGAAATTCTACAGAGAACAAGAAAATGAATGAAAGCTCTCAGTCCAAGTTATACGATCTGATATATATATAGCAGAGTATGTACATTAAGTGAAATCCACGAGCTATTGACACGTAAGCTAAACTGACTAACAGCTTACAGCGTGGCAACAATACAACTGACTTGGCTAACTGAACCTTCTACTAGTTACTCTAACGGCAGCTAAAAGAAATGCTTGGTGATTGATTATATTTCTTCAGGGAGGGTGGTTATGATTAGGTTTCTTTCGCTAAGTTTGCAAAGAGTCATAAAAAAAATTATAATTAAAAACAAAAGAGAAAGGGAAGTAAAGAAGAAAAAAGAAAATAAAAAATGTTTATTCATTTAATTAAGGAAAAAAAGAGGTATAGATTAAAATATAATGTAAAAGTAGAAAGTTGTGCAAATATTAATAATACATATAATTTTGTTTTTGTTAATCAAATTGCGGTATAATTAAGTAATAAGATGTGGGAACTGAAGTCGAAGAAGGGTGAGAGTGTGAGGGTTTTGACCCTCGCGTGTCTGATATGATACATCTGATATATGCAATATTAAAATTATGGGATAAGAATTTAAAAATAGTTTATTAAAAAAAAAGTTTTTTTTTATAGATTTTAAAAAATAATTTATGGAGAAGAATTTATGAAAAAAAGTAATTTTAAATAAATGAGCATTTGGATAATTATTTATAGAAGTACTTTTATTATTGATAAATTACTAAAAAATATATGATTATTAAATATAAGATAGAGGAAATATAAGAGATAAGAAATGAGAGAGGGTATAAAAAAGATAGAGCTAATATAGTAATTAGTTAGTCTATAAGTTTATTTACTGTTCTATAAGTTACTATAATCAATTTATCTAAAATTTTAATTTTAAATTATAGTTTAGTCAATAAGATATTTTGAACAAATACAATTATTTATTTTAATTTTTTTTAATTTAAATTTTCGTTAAAAGAGTTTTTAAAATTTAGGTTTGGTATTGAAAGTTTAAAACCCTGAGTTTGTGTAGGGGTGAGTAATGGGCGGGCTGTGCTGGCTCGATGGTCAGCCCGTACCCCGTCCATTTATTTTTTCATGGGCACGGGCTAGCCCATACCCATGCCTCAGCCCGTTTAAGCCCGTATTAAACGGGCTGGGCTGAACCCGTTTGGGTTCTAATGGGCATGGGCAGCCTATTTATAAAAAATAAAAATATTTTTTTTTATTTAAACCCATTTAAAGTTCTAATAATAATAAAAATAAAATAACAATATTACACACATGATATGATTGTTCATCCTAAAATTAAAAATTAAAATATCATAATAATAATTACAAATTTATAACTACACATTCTACAATGATTATATAATATAATCATTTATAATCTTAATTATTCAATTGGATTATGATTATACATAATCTACATTATATTTACTTGTGATTGTTGTAGATATAATTATCCATACCTCTACAAAATAAATTTAAAAAAGTATATTAGTATAAAATAAAAATAAATTTAAATAAATATAATATAATAATTAATAAAAAAATATATGGGCGGGCTGCGGGCTGCCCAATAGTCAGCCCGCAGCCCGCCCATATAATTTACTGTTTGAGCCCGTTTAAGCTCGCCCGTTATGAGTCTATTTTGGACAAATTTAAAGGGGTTCAAATAGTAACAGATTGTAGGCGGGTTCATGGGTTTCGGGCTAATTGTTCTCTCCTAAATTTGTGTGGTGCGAAAGCAATTTCCATAAATTATTTGGATATCTGATTAAAGCACATCAGGCGAGAACGGGGGATGGATTTTAAACCAGACGTTTATACTAATCCAATTTTCTTTTCAATTTTAAGGCATCCCTTGTCAGTCTCCTTCAGACCAGCGAGTGATCACTCGTTAATTACACAGGACAGCTGGATGAAAACGGCCCAACCATGTGATCTTACGGATCCAAATCAACCCAACCAAAGCCAGCTTTATAGGATCTTACGGATTAATCATGTGACATGTCCCATCCTTATTAATTAATTAATTTGCCATCTTTATTGGATTCGAAAGAGATATCGCGCGCCGGCCCTTCCATCTCCACTATGTGCTGGTCGCTGTCGGTTTAGTCTTTGGATTAGGTCAACAAACGTCTTTATTAACGTGTTTGCTGGTTTCTTCGAACACATAAGAATATGGAAATCTCAGTCCCGTACGCAAGGTAAGGAGGGCCACAGCACCCATACACTCCTGTATATTTGCAATGAGGTGTGTCATCACCATTGATTGGCAACTATTTCTTTTGACGTTAATTTTATCCCCTTTTACCTTATCCCATGTGTGACTCCCACATCTTCCACCATTTATAAGTACGTGTTTGAATCTCACGGACACATAAAAGGAGATCCGGTGAGTCGGTTCTATCGCAAGCAAAGCTGAGAGCTCTACAAATCATACAAGAGACCGACCTCGAATGCGTCGTACGGTGTCGCTTTATGCATGTATTTTAGAAGGAATGAATAAATGGTGTCATTTTCTTAATACTCCATCCCCGTCATGATTAAAGACAATAGCTTCTAGTAAAGCCCGCCAAATTAAACAGCAGAGGGAATTCGTGGTCATCAGGGACACGTAGTAGTTCACAGCAAGTCCATAATCGCTAAAGAAACATCAATGGAATGATCATGAATGGGGTGGAATTTTTATCATTCATCATGCGAAACGAATAATAATCAACATGATATATGTCTGACACCAAGCAAGTTGGTCATCTATTCAACATGAAATCTGCTACATGCTAGTAAGATTCACACTCCATCTTCACACTATCGGATTCACACCCCATCTTGTCATATGGGAGAAAAACAGGAAGAGTACAATTACAAATGAGATTCGACAGAAGAATGACACTGATACACATTGAAATTTGAAGAAAAAGACAAAGAATAAGTGATGTGATTGTCCATCGAACCGCCATGGAAAGAAAGTAAAAGACATAAACACCCCGAACCACTATTCAACGTCCCCCTGTCAACAGAGATAATCATGTCAGTTGTTGCACCTTCTCACGATAAGAGAGAGATTACTTTGTCCAAAATGTTCACGTCACCTGATAATTATTAGTTTGTCATTTAAGAAACTAGGGGCCACCACAATTAGGAGAATCTGAATTATTGTGTGTGCCCCACTCAACTACTCAATCACAGCAGAGGATGAGAAAATGACAACAAAATTTGGCATCACAGGGTTTAATGGGACGGTGAAGGTTTAAAACTTACAAGAAGAGGGGGTGATGATGGATGATCACTTGGTGATGGCATAGACGGCATAGATAATACCGGGGATGTAGCCAAAAAAGGTGAGTACCAAGCAAATCCAGAACTCTACCTACAGTTATAATTGATGAGTGGTCTACGTATAGTTAAAAGAAAGTTAATTGAGAAATTAAGAAGAAGCAAGAAGAGGGTACCTTGCACCCAAACTTGAGGAAGACTCCAAGAGGAGGCAGGAGGATGGCCAGGAGGATGTCGATGCAGTTTGTTGTGCCTGGGTCTGCCATTTCTGTTTCTTCAAATCCCCTTCAATTCGCTGCTCTTTGTTTTTTGAGCGACTAAGAATGGGGACTCCTTATTTATAACACAAGCAAACTGCATCACCACGTGGCATCTACATTTGCACACGCGGTTTCTTAGCCTCGTCTATTTAGCGTCTCCCTCTTTTCTTATTTGGTATTTACTTGTAGCATCTATTTACGGCATTCACGTTTTAAAAAAAATGTTTTGAATTTGTTTTATTTTGCCTTCCGTTTTGAAATTTTACGTAGTTAGGAAGACATGATTTTTCATATACTGAAAATATCAGTATTTTTCTACTTGAATCATCAATCTGGCGCGTGGGCCGCCTTCCCAGTCCCCCACCCTCCCTCTCCCACGCTCTCCCAGCTTTTCCCACGTTCTCCCGTTTTTGCTTGTCGTGCACGCGCCCCTCTTCTTTCCTAGAGATTCTCCCGACCCATTGCTTTCGATTCACTTTGCAGTTGCCAAGAATCAGATTCGTTTCGACGCTTTCTAATAATCAGAATAATTTTACAGGTAAACGTGTCTTGTCATATCAAACCCACTTTTAAGTGTTTTAGGGGATGCAACTTATATCAAATAGGCGTAATTTTTTACCCATGCGTAAGTGTATTATGTTTTTCCCATCACTAAATTACATCTAGTTAAGAAACAATTACATCTCTCAAGACTAAGTTATATTTAAAATTTTAAATATTTTGAAGTAATAATTTTTGTCATGGGGATGATGTTTCGACAATTTTGGAAGAATTTAATCATCCTTATAACAAATCATATTTCAGTTTGATATTTGATTTATCCCTAATAAAAAAATATATATTAAATATAAAAATAAAAAATATATATAATAGACTAAAATTTGTATGTAATTTTACTTCTATTACTGGCCCGTACACTCGATAAATATCTTTCTTGTTCAATCATACCATTACTTTTTATCTAATTAAATTCATAAGAAAGACAAAATCTTAAAAAACAGTGACAAAAATTATATTTATCCTCGCTTTTATTTAAGTTTCAATATAAATAAATTTAAAAATATTTTTATTCTTATTTTAGTAGATGTAACCCAACCATAATATCGTGGTTGATGAAAGGGTTAACTAGTTATAAAGTGATAGATTTAAAATTTAAATATCTATTTAAAATATATATATATATATATTTAATATTTAATAATATTTTAAATAGAATTATTAAATATTTATAATAAAATAATATATATACTTATATAAAAAAGGCAACCCAACCTTAAGGGTTTGTTTGGTTGAGGGATTTTAAAGGGGAGGGGAAGAGAAAGTGTATTTGGTTGAAAAAAATGGAGGGGAGGGGAGGGGAGATTTTTTATCTTTTTGTGGTCCCCTCCCCTCCAAAAGTGAGAGTTTTTGGAGGAGAGAGAAAATTTTACCTATTTTTTTAACTAAAATACCCCTAAGCTTTTTTTAATATTCCAATTATACCCTCAAACCTTTTTTTTTTATTTTTTTCACATCTAATTTTTTTCTTTAATTGCATAATAATTATAATAAAACTTAATAAGTATAATAAATTATTTATATATTATATTAAAATATATAATAATTATAAAATTAATAAAAAATAATGTTAAAATTTTAAGATATTTTTTATTTTTATTATATATATAAATGAGATAAAAAATTTTAAGATTTATAAATTAAAAAATATTAATTTTGATATAAATATTATAAATAAAAATAAATAAATTTAAATAAAGAGATAAGGGTATTTTTGTTAACTTTTAATTAACCCCTCTGCCTTCCCCTTCTGAACCAAATAAAAAATATCATTCATTAATCTCTCCTACCTTTATTTATTTTCTCTTAATTTAATCTAACTTATCCTCTCCTATAATAAATCAAACAAAGCTTAAAACACTGCGTGAAATAATGCCGCGCACTTTGATATGCATACCATTTTAGGAGTGTTTTTTTTTTTAGTGTTATGTGTAATAGTAATATTAAAATTTTAAATTATTGTCACTATATTTTTATATATAAGTTATTTATAAGAAAAAAATATTTATAAATATATAAGTCACTTTTACTCTTATTAAATATAAAAAATTATAGGATAATTAATAATTTTTTTAATATTATATTTTAATAAAAATAAATATAATTTTTTTTATCAATTCCATGCATTTTTCACTATAAACAGAGTGGGCTTGGCTAGGAGGCTCAAAAAGAGCGCGTGAGTAAATCATAGGTCGCAGGAGCGCCGCCAGGCTGTCGAGAGATCTACGGGTGGTATATTGCCGCGCTACCACAAAACAACGGTGCCGATATAGCCTGGGTTCCTAAGTCCGAAAATCCAAAAATCCATCTAAACCATCCAACGACTTTTTGTCCAGTCGACAGTCGAGCCTCCCAAAAACCTTCTGTGCCACCTCTACCTCTGTCTGTGATACTCTTGTTTCCCACCTCCCCCAAAAGAAAACAGCAGAAGTCGTTCCCTGTACCCGTACGTAAATCAATCGCCCCTTCCCCATACTAAGGTGCCAGCACGTGGACACGTGTTTACCAGCTCTCCACGAATCTCTTTTCTTGCTACCCTTGTCATTACATATTTTTATTTACATAATAATAATTGAATGCTTTTATTTTTTATTTTTATTTTTTTATATAATTTTTTTTAAAAGGGATTAAATTCACCCACAATCTAAGAGTAGGGTAAAGTCCCCCTTCATCTTAGGCGATACTAATATCGGGCAGAGCGAGCCGTCTATTACCCTTAAATATAAATTTAAATATTTAAAAAATAGAATATTATTTTAAATACTACGATTGAACTAATTGAATGCTTCTAGGAAAATCCATTCACTCCTTAAAAGTCAAAAGGCCCTCATAAATCAGAGTTCATTGGGCGACAAATTGGGTGAAAACAGATAAAACAATACATGCAATATACTGTACACACACCAAAATGGTATAAGTCGAATCGACTTACCAAAACGTTAATACTTTATCGACATATTTTTGAACTTTAATTAATCATTAATTATGATTGTTTTGGGCCATCCTGAATTAATGATTTTTTAAGTTAGCGAAATAATTTTAATTTATAAATTTATGAATTACTGTAAACAAGACTCACCATTGTTCTGCTTTGGCGGATTGCTTTTTTTTTTTTTATATACACAAAATTTTAAAATAATATTTTGTTCTCCGGCAAGATGAAATCTATTTTGATATCAATATTCGACGGATTGCTTAATTTTTTTTTTATAAAAAATTTTATGTAATTAGGATATAATTTTAAAGTTAAAAAAATATTTATAAGTGATTTAATTATTAAATGAGCTATCATAATAATAATAAAAATTAAATTTATATCTTTATAAAAAAAATTATTTATTATTATTTATATCAACTCTAACTCTAATAAGTAGACTGCTTCAAAAGCTTAATGTAATGTTTGCCTTCAGGAATGGTTCGGGGCCCATATGTAAACTGGCAAATCCAATTCCGCATTATATGCACGTGGTATATACATACGTAGAAAGGGAAAGCCCGTTTGTAAATTTGATTACCAGTTTTAGTGGTAATTATGGTTACATGACTTTATAAAAAAAAATTATGGTTACATGAGATATTCACATTTTTAATACAGTTTTAATTATTTAAATTTTAAATTCTCTTCATTGATTTTTAATTAAAAAATAACTTTTCTAAAAACTAACAGTTAAAAGAATTATTATATGCATATTAAAGTATTTTTTAAGATAAAAAGTAAAAGAGTTTGATTATTATAAAAAAAATTATTATTAACAAACTACTATAAATAGTATGAGAAAAAAAATAATATCACTTTTGACCATTTTACTATTGTCCACTTATTCATTCTCTCTCATTTTCCTTGATAGAGAGCACAAATACTACAATAATAAAGAGTATGATAATAGAGAGAATAGAGAGCACAAATACTACAATAATAAAGAGTATGATAATAGAGAGAACGATGAGCATGATGGAGAGAACCAGTGATAGAGAGCATGACAACATTGACAACGACTATTCTCCCATAATAATATTGGTTAGATATTAACTCTACAACTAATAGTTACAAGTGACAATTGACTAGTGACTAGCAACTTCTGCCTACTAGCAATAACAGAGAAGACTACCAACAACATGAAAGAGAAGAGAGATGGGAGATTATAAAAGAAAATAGATAAAATAGTAATTATGTAGTTTATAAGTTATTTTATTGTTTTAAAAGTCATTCCCAACAACTTATTTAAAATAATAGTTTTAAACCATAATTTAATTTATAAATTTTTTAGATAAATATAACTGTTTATCTTATTTTTTTTAAATCAAAGTTTATACCAAAAAAACTTATAAAACTTTAGTTTACATTGCATCCAAATAGGCACCTATAATCACCTGGATTATTCACGAGCTCGTGAACGTACAATTTGTCCATTGGATTCCATGAAATACAAAAACATGTTTTTGTTTTATTTCAATCGTACTTGTATTATGTTATAATATAAAAATTTAGAGTATTTATACTATAAATAATTCTTGGAAGTCAAAAAATATTATAAATAATGCGTTATCTTGAAAAAAATTATATATATTAACTAATATTAAAAATACCAGTAAAAAAGACTTAAGTACTGAATATTTGAAGATTATCTTTTTATTTGAGGTATTTCTCTTTCTGGGTCAAAACTCAGCTACAGATGACTAAGTCCCAACAACTTTTAGATCGAAAAGCCCAATAATTCAAACATAGACAGAGGTCCGTGGGCACATTGTTTGTTTCCAAACTGGATAAGAACATGTGAAGGCGTCCATGAGCATTGAGTAATGTTCCCAATTCCCAGTATTATGAAATTTATATTCCCTCCAAAATTCTCTACAAGACCACACTATCTGATTTATCTTCCCTTTGCCTTGTTCCACAATCTGTACCATTAAGTCTCTCCGCCTCTGAATCCCACTCAGCTCAACCACATCCTTGACAATGCTGCGCAATTCAAAAACCTCAAAAATGCGGCCCAACTTCACGCCCAAATCATCACCATCAATTACGCCTTCCTCCCCTTCCTCCTCTACAATCTCTTTCTCTTCTATGCCAAATGTGGTTTCATCGACCTTGGCATCCTCTTGTTTTCTACCGCTCGTGATCATTCAAGGAACGTTGTCACTTGGACCACTATTATTATCCAGCTTTCGCATTTTAAAATTCCATTACTGGCCTTAAATTATTTCAACCGAATGAGGTGCACTGGTGTATATCCAAACCAATTCACCTTCTCTGCGGTCTTGCCTGCTTGTGCTGATGCTGTGGTTGTTGCTCACGTTGAACAGATGCATGGTTTGATTTGGAAACGCGGATTTGAAAGATATACATTCGTAGCGACTGCTTTGCTCGATATGTATGCTAAATGCTCGGATATAATCATGGCAGAGTAGGTGCTTGATGAAATGCCGGACAGAAGTATCGTTTATTGGAATTCCATTATTGTGGGGTTTCTCAAAAACAAGTTGTACGATCGTGCTATCGGGATTTATAGGGAGGTTCTTAGGGAGAGTTTGGTGGATCCGGATCAAGTGAGTTTTTCAAGCGTGTTGAGTGCTTGTGCTAAGGGATATTAGATTTTGGGAAACAAGTGCACGGAAACATTATTAAGCGTGGTTTGATAACACCTGTTTATGTGAAAAACTCATCGGTAGACGTACTCAAAATGTAGATTGTTTGATGATGCAATGAAGATGTTCTGCAATATACGAGATAGAGATGTTACCTGGAACGATCACGGGATTTGTCCATAATGACAACTTTGAAGCAGCCTGCAGTTATTTCCAGGCCATGAGGAGGGAAGGCCTATCACCCGATGATGTTTCATACTCTTCCGATCTTCATGCTTCTGCTAATCTTGCAACATTGACTCGGGGTACTTCGATCCATGCTCTGATCTTAAAACTGGGTTTATGAACAATGCATGTATTCTGAGTTCAATGATAACTTTGCATGGCAAATGTGGGAACTTGCTTGATGCTTATTGGGTCTTTGAAGAAAATGAGGATCATAATGTGGTTTCATGGACAGTTATGATAACAGTTTACCAACAACATGGCTGTGCAAATGAAACGATTGAATTATTTGTGAAGATGCTGAAGCACGGAATTGTGCCAGAATATATTACTTTTGTTTCGGTGCTATCAGATTGCCGCCATACTGGACAAGTTGAAGTTGGATTCAGGTCTTTCAATTCCATGGCTAACATCCACAATATTAAACCCGAGCCGGAACATTATGCTTGCATGGTTGACTTACTTGCTCGTAATGGCCGATTGAATGGAGCAAAGGAATTTGTAGAATCAATGCCAATAAAGCCCGACTCATCGATTTGGGGGGCTTTGCTCGGAGCATGCGGGAAGTATGGCAATGTTGAAATGGGCAGAGGTCGCAGAGAGGCTTTTTGAGTTGGAACCAGATAACCCAGGAAATTATGCGCTGCTTTCTAATATCTATACACGACATGGGATGGTAGAGAAAACTGACGAAGTTAGGCAATTAATGGGGACCAATAGAGTGAGGAAGGAAACTGGTTGTAGTTGGATCGAGTTTAGGAACCAGACTTTTGTATTCACAGTCCATGATAAGTCACATTCAAGGACAGAGGAGATTTATGAAATGCTGAAAAAGTTCAAAGAGTTGGTAAAGAAGAGAGGATATGTGGCTGACATGCAGTTTGCGACTAACAGTGTGGAAGGGTCCGAAGAACAGAGTCTCTGGTGTCACAGTGAGAAACTAGCTCTAGCATTTGGTCTTCTGGTCCTCCCGAGTGGTTCCTCGATAAGGATAAAGAAAAATCTGAAAACTAGTGGTGATTGTCATACTGGGATGAAGCTTGCTTCAGATATTTTTGAGAGAGAGATCATCGTGAGAGATATCAATAGATTTCACCGATTCTCCAACGGCTTGTTCTCTTGTAGAGCTTGCTGGTGAATGAAACTGGAATGCTTAATTTTCACGGCTGCCCTCTAACATCGTTATTTACCTCTGTTCGGGGAAAAAAACTAGAGGTATATTTGCATGGTGGCTGTTGCGCTTCTGGTATCCATCCATTTATGATGGGAGATACACAAACTAGTTTCTCTATTGCGTTTCACCAGCATCACACAAACCTTTCAGAATAAATTTGGATGGTCTAATACACACATATTGCTAAAATAACGCCCAAAAGAAACTCCATTTCAGACATATTAGCGTACCAGTGCCACTAGTATACATGGTTGTGCAATATGCATGATTGGAGGCTACTTAAATGTATATTCTCAAAAGGACCTGTTTGATGCAATTATGGAAGGATCTGTGCAATGTATGGAATACGCATGTAATCATCATTTTACAGTTCAGTGTCCCTTTTCATTCATTAATTTATTTTTTATCTTATTCTGTGCAGTGATCTAAGAAAATTAATTTCGTTTCTCTTCAATTGAGTCCGTTCATGTGAATTATTTTTTCTTAATTCAGAAGAGTACTCGCTACCAGAAAAGGAAAAACACCAACACTCCATTAATAGATTTTTTTTTTGTTACAAAAACTTTTAGAAAGAGTTTAGATTCACTCATAATTTAAGAGCATGTCAAAGTTTCCTTTACTCTTGAACAATATTAATGTCAAGTAGGGCGAGCCGTTTATTACCATTAGGAATAAACTTAAGTATCCAGGAGTTATGATGTTTCTCCAAGTGTTACGACTGGAGCCACAATAAAAAGATATTTCTTAGAGATTAAATATGTTCTAAATAATTATATATTTTACTATTTTATCAGTTAAATTTATAGATAATAGGTTATTTGTAAGGACACCCAACCCACTAGTAGGCGTTTGTTTTTATATGGTTGGGCTAGGGCTAGGCCTAATTGATGCCTCTTTATAAAAGATTCGTCATGCTTGGAGCATCATAAATGATTTTCATTCCTCATCACACATAACATACATGCGTAGGTGCAGGTTTGAAATGTTGCATATTCTATTTTCAATCGTTCTAAAAAACATCGTGCATGAGTTTTATGAATTCAGAAATCTAGATGATAAAAGGCAGCTCCTCAATAAATGATAGACTATGTGACTATTTAGTTTATTTTTTGGAGAAATTTTTTTAGAGAATAATTTATAAAAAAAATAATTATAAATAAAATAAGTATTTAAATTATTATTATCAGAATAAATTTTATAAATGACAAATTATTATAAATAATATATGATAAAATAAATAAATAAATAATTATATTATTATTTATCATCATCATCATGAGCTGACGATAACATAAGAGGAAGAAGAAGATAGCAACAATGTCAATGCCTCCATATTTGTCATATTCATCTCCTCCATTGGCCATCCTTTCTCTACCCTACTATACTCTGAAGAAGAAGACAACGACGATGGTGAATGACAATGACGAGAGGGCAAAAGAGAAGAGGCGATGTTGGATCATATGCGAAGCTTTTGTCTTTGACAGCAAAGTAGAGAGAGAAGAGAAACTTTCATCTTCGATGGTGAAGAAGAGAGATAATAGAAGTTTTCGTCTTTGACCGCAAAACTTTTGGCTTTGCAACAGCAGAAGAGAGAGAAAAGATAAGCTTCCATATTCGATAGTGAACTAGACATCTTCTCAGTATTAGAGAATAAAAAAGAGAAGATGAGAGATATGTTGTTAGAAAAAAATAACGGTAAAATAATCATTGGACAACTTATAAGTTTTTTTTCCACTTAAAAATTTATCTAAAACTATAATGTAGTCTATAAATTTTTTGAACATTTGAAAGCTGTTCTTTTATTTTTCACCAAACTATGATTTTCCCAAAAAAAACTTTTCAAACCATAGTTTCCTCCCTTTCCAAAGCACTATATTTGTTTTTGTGCGGTGAGCCTCAAACTCAAAGTTTATTGACCTTATTTCCTCTCGTTAATTAGCAGATAATGCTCGACTTAATTTCTTCTTGTTTTTGCATATTTATCATTATTTTAGTGGGTCTTGGCTCAAACTCCAGAGAACACACTAAGAACCTACGTTGAGTTTAGTTAAATAATCACAAATCACTGCCCGTTATCTTGTAATTGAATGAGGTCTGTCTTGATATATACTTCGCACCTATTTGCAATCGCTTGTTCACAAAGGAACCTTTGTTTTTCCCGTTTTCTTTGATGCTTTCTGCTTAATCATGTAGCTGGAATTGGCAAGCAATTCAATTATTGCCATTATCAAATTTGGCATGGTCAATAAAAAAAAAACTGAAGAACTCGTTAACCGAGCAGATATGAAGCTTTTTACTTTTCTTATACATGTATATATATTCCTTTATCTTTCCTCTTCCATCACCTTAAAGAACGGATTTGGGAGTCACAATTGAAGGACCTTATTGGCCTCTATAGTCGGTAAAAACTTGTTGATTCTTTTCATAAAATCGAATCATTGGTCTTTTCCCTTGAAGCCAATTCCACCGATGCAACGGAGTTGGCGCCACCAGGAAACAAGATCCAAAATGGGAGGAGCTCACTACAACCACCTCATATATATTATAATGCTGAAACTTTGCAATTACCCCGCACTGTCAGTATTATAAGCTTCTTATTATAATGGTTTAATTAACTGCCGCTCATGAACAAATTATAATATATGGGGAGTTGCACCAGCAAATCTTGAATTGATAGCTCGATGTTTAGTGTGCATATCTGTTAAATCGTGATGGCGTGATCAAGTTGCACTGGAATACAGGAGCAAATCCATGATGATATTTCATGTATACAAGTTGCTTATATTTTGTTTGGAAGTATTTCAGGCTGTAGACAAAACCAGCCCCTCAGCGCACATTGGTTCTTATTACTGGGAATATTTTCAGTATCTAGAAAACAGTCTGTCCATAGAAGTATGTGATACGAAACATTTCTACTGATGATGATATGGAAGAATGAATTTCGAGTTTGGAAAGACAAACAATTCTGTGCTCAAGTTCAGCGCACAGAAGCCATCCACGGTTTTGTTGATGGATGAATGTGCGGTTCATTTTATCTCTTTTATCTATGAGGTGTCTCGACTTGAATTAAGCACCGCTAGTTCTGACTGATTGAGAATGACACCTCAACAAATAGATCGGATTCCATACTAGATATTTTACTTTTTAATTTTAGCTATAGAGATCAAATAAGAAAATAGTCGTGGACTTTGTAACAGTTGAAACAGAGACACAGCACCTTCTCCATCTTGGTGCTCTCCAGTTGTACTCTCTCCCTTTCCCCAAACTCTGTCATGTTATTATCAGTTAATTTTCATTACAGACATCAAAAGCATCACTCATCATGGGCCGTATATTATTATAGTGATCGCCGATCAAGCTCTTCACATATATATACTTTAAAAACTGACACGTGTTGACCATTTTCAGAAACACATATATATAATGGGTGCGTGCTGCTATATGTACATACTGCTCAATCTCTTCTCTACAATGCATGCTTCCCTGTGATCTTTGCGCAGTTTGAAACACTGGCAGGGGCGTCTGTCTGATAATATAGGATATAGCTAATTCATTCTGGGATATTAAAGGGAGCATGCATGATAGATTAATCATGGACTGGTTCGAAGGCTGATGAATGAAGGAAATAAAAGAGGTGGTTGTACTGTTGTTGGGAGCGGCTAGCTATGAAATGGTTGTTTATTATTCATGCGCATGCATTGAAGTGAGATTCATAAAAAAAATGGATGCGGGTTAGGGATATCATGTGCAGACCGGAAGAAGCAGACACGAATGGTAAGCTGGTGAGAAAACATGACTCTTATTTGGTCGAATTTATTAGGCTCCACGACCAAAACTTGTATAAATTATCAGGTCCAGCTCCCTTTCATCATTCAAGCACCCACCCCATTTTTTTAACATTATCTTCTTTCTCTCTCAATATTTATGTTGCAGCACCGTTATCTGAATCTAGTGGGACACTACAGTCTTTGATTACGTAATTTCCTTAGCTACACATATCAATATTTCCGCGTTGAAATTAAAGCAGAGAAATTTTCTTTTGGCATAACTTGAGGATGGCTGAAGGTGTAAAGACGCGTAAGAGAAGATAAGATTCACAATAAAAAAAATAAATATATATATATTAAGAAGAGTTAAAGTGATATGTATTGAGAATAAAATACTATAAAATTGTATGAGATAATTTACATATATACAAAGAAAACTATTAAATACACCGTTGGAGATAATAGATTAATTAGTATAAAGTCTCTAAAAAAGATGGAGAAAAATTGATGAGAAGATTGAGCATGATATATTTTTGACCAACCATTTATTTAAAGATTTGTCCGGGAATAGAACATTATTCTTTTTGGGGGAAAAAATAGAACATGATTCATCCAGCCACATTCAGGGAAATAAAGCTTAGTGCTGGTGATGCTGCCTGAAAGGGGAAGCAGAGGTTATAAGGTTGTGGGGGCAGTGGGAGATGATTCGGTGGAGAGAACAGGAGGACACGTGGCGGGCAAGAGAGAGAGGCGTGATGACACATCACAAATCCGTTAAGACACTGTGTGGGCTCATGCACGACGCGTCACGTGAATCCCACTCCTCCCCTCATCAACAGTTCACTTTGTTGGGTCGATTTTTCATGACCCTCCCCTCCCTGCCACATGAAAATTTTCTCAAGCAACCAACCAAATCAGATCCCAGTAAGGGTAACCCCTCCAAATATAGTGGTTCATGCACCACGCACACTGGAGAGCGAATAAAAGATATACAAACAGATACATGCCCCCACGCGGGTCCCACGAGATGGAGCCAAATCCCTTACCGGGTCACTGAGGGTCCAAGTGGTCATTGCCCATGCTCCGTGTCTCTCCCCTGGGCCCCACCACTCATCCTCATTACTCCATTCCCATCATCATTACTATTAGCTAATGGAGGCCAGACTTAAAACTCTACAAAAGAGTAGACGATGGGCTTTATCTGTTGCTGCGGCCCAAGGGTGAAATGGGGAATTATCCCTTGCTGTGTTCTTATAGGACAGCCCGACATCCATTTCCCGTGCTCATCACCCCATTGACTCCAATCTAATCTCTTTCTTAATTCCATTTATTTGCTAATACCCACTTTATTTCTCCATAAGGTCCTCAACATTCTACTATATATAAAAGAAATGTTCTTTAGTGGCCCCCACATTTATCTATTTGTTTTCAAAGTTGATGATTTGGGTTTGAAGATTCTTAATCTGAGGCATTATTGGTAATTATAATTAAAGGAATTCTCGGTAAAAGGCAACAGTAAACTTGCTTAAAAGAAAGGGCGGCAGTGGCATTTCAGTGCCCCTTCCCTCCCTTAAATCAAGGGGGACCACCGGCCGCACATGGGAAAGGAAAATGATTATATTAGGACAAGCAATCTCTTAGATTCCACCTTCACTCCCTTGTTTAAAGGTTCATTATGCAAAGCTATATCATGACCAAATCTAAGACAAAAAAAAACAGAGAGAGAAAAAGAAAACGACGCCGCTCTTAAACATGTGTCTCCAACAATTAAGGGGATCAGGAAGAAGAATGCCATTTTTTAATAACTTTCTTTTTGGTCATTAACTGATTTAATTTAATAAGGGCTTGGATTAGTCAAAAGGCCCTATTAATCCCCTGATATTATATCCATAATGTTTAAACCGGATTATGATTGTTAATTGGTGAGCGGGGTTGAATTGAAAAATATACATAAAAGTGTCACTGTCCAAGCAGATTACAGCGATGGAGACATAAAAGCGCACAGTCCACTGGTGGTGCTGCCGCTAAAGACGGCTACCCCTATAGAGTGAAAGATAGAACTTCTGCTCAGGACCAGCTCGAGGCTCTCCAAGTCGCGTGTTCTCCAGTGCTTTCGAGGTAAGCTCAATTCAGAATTTGATCATGTTTACTGTATTTTTCTCATACATGCCTGCATCATCAATCCAATGTTTTCGGAGGAACACGATCGTGGTGGTGCTTCCCGACGATTCTCTGCGCTGCACCTCCACTGAGGCTAATCGACTCCATTGCAGAATTCCACCGTATTCTTCCCCCCTTTCGTATCTAAGTCGACTTCTTCACCTCTTTCAAACTCATCGACGCCATGGCCTCCAGTGCCTCTTTTCTTTCCCAGGAAAATCATGTAAAACCAAACCCAGGACGGTCTTCTCCACAATCTCTGACTCTACTCGAAAATATCGTAGCCTATTCTTTGCTTCTTCTGCGTTGTTGATGAAAAATTTGGTCGCTATGCATGGATCTGGCATTATTTTTTAGCATTTTTATCGTCGATCACTTTGGTTAAACTAGGAGAGAAAAGAACGCGATAGACAATTAATTCAGTTGTGTTAGAAAAGTGCCAATGTGTTCAGCACGGGAATCGCTCGTTTAGAAACTTATAACTCAGCTTGTTCTGTACATTTTAATCGCTAATGTTCCCGCACTACAAAGTTATCTCCCCCGCGAACTATGACCCTAAATATATTCCTGATCATCGCTCGCCTCCTGGCCATTTATATATCTTTTTTCAGGGAATTGCCAAGCCAGCACGATGCAGATCTTCTCTGCGTTCCTCGTACGCATCTGCTTCTTTTTTATTCTCTATATCTACCTTGGATCTCTCACCCCCACTCTCACGTTATATCTGGTGAGAGCCTTTGAATTGATCGGACTCCAGTTATGGAGAATATGTACGTGGTGGTTCGGGCGGAGTCATTGAAGTGAAGGAACACAAAAATGCGAAGCGATGAGTGGGCAGTTTAAGAAGTTTAAGCAACGAGAAGTTGATTTCGGTTTCAGCTTTCAAATTTCAAACCGAGATTTTATAATTCCATTCATTTTTAAGACCGTATGCACAAAGCTTAGTCGATTTTCATATGCGGTGCCATTAAAGACTTAACGGAGGTGCAATGGAAGGGAAGGAATTAGAAAGAGAGAGAGAAATTGGTGACACAGATATTTTGTTTTTTGTTTTAACTTTTAACGGTGAGAGAGATGTTAATTGTTAAGAAAGGGGTGGGGTTGTGGTTGGAAATTTGGAATTTTGTGGAGTGAAGACGCAAAGTCGTCGTTTAGCCGCGGTGGAGGCGCAGAGGACCGACCCTGCTAAGAAGAATTCCGAACACATTTTCCCTGGTGAAACAAACTAACCGACTTACCGTACACGTGGTCTTAGTGGCTTCTTTTGGACAGCCAACGGGGAGTCAAAGATAATGTTGGTGGGGTTGTGTTCAAAGTCAGAACTTTTTTTTTTCAATAAAAAAATTTAAAAAAAATGTGAGAGTAGGATAAATTATTTATTATTTTTAAATATAAATTTAGATATTCAAAAGTTAAAATATATTCTAAATTATTACGACTGAAATTACAATAAAATTATACTTTTTAAAAATTGAAAATATTTTAAATAATTTATATTTTATCTCTTTTTTTTTGTTGTTGCCCATTTATTTTATTAGAATTTTATCTTGATTATATATGGATTTAACTTGCGTCATGTACTTAGTTATAGTGGATGTGTCTTTCAACGGGGATTCTCTGCATAAGTTAAGACTCGAACTTGAGACCTCGCTTAAGCGATATTGAGCTGTTTATCACTTGAATTAACCCCTCGTTAGATATCTTGTCCCTTTTTTTTAATTGCCCACTTAATTCATTAGAGTTTTGTTCTGATTATATTAGGATTTAACCCGCGTTGTACATTTAGCTATTATGGGTGAATCTCTTAATAGAAATTTTTTTGCCTATGTTAAAGCTCAAATTTAAGATTTTATTTAAATAATATTAAACTATTTATAATAAGTAATATTAAACTATTTATAATTCAAACTATGTTAGTGTATATCTTGTCCCTTAAATCTACACACAATAGTTCAAAGTTGGACAATGATCCCATATTAAGGTTACCCTCCCATCTGGGCCGGGGACAGATGCTTGGGGTCCAATCGCTCATGAGGAGAGTGGGCCTCTGTTGAGAAGCATTTGCGGTTTTAATCACATTTAAAAAAAAAAACTTTCCCATTATTTATAGGTTACAAATAAATAAGAAGTAAGATATATATAAAGAGATATTTTAATTTTTAGATATATATAAATTTATGTATGAGGATAATAGATAATTTATCTTATTTGATATTAATATTACTTAGAAAAAAGGAGAATTTTATCATACTATCTTAGATAGTAAATAAGTCTAATTTTTTTTAAAAATTATTGTATAAAAAAAAAAAAGGAAACCTAACCGAGATTGCTTGATTAACTATGGTTAAATCCCCGACAATTGTTTTTTTTAATTTAATTTGTCTCTGTCTATTCTGGACACAGCCCCTCCCTGCGTGCATTTATACTGATTGACCGCATTGGTCTTCTGCGACTCTGCAAGCCTTTTGCCGTCATCTGCATGCACTTGACTCGTTTCCTTTTCGGAAATTTTGGGCCCTCTTTCTTCGAACCAAAATAAAGTCTTTGAAGACGGCTGTGGATAACTTCTAGCGTAAAATAACAAACGATCCACTCAATCTTGATGCATTTGGATTAGCAAACTTGGTTAATTCGAGGAACTCTCGTTTTCCGAATTTGTGTTTAATGCCCTGTTGAGGGTTTTACGTGCTATTCAGAGCTCTTAGCTGTGATTGGAGTTACATGACCCTACCATTCTCTTTGCCGATAATTACTACTGCGATTTTACTGGGAGCCGCAATCTGGTGATTGTTTTTGCCGATTATAAAACAAACCCCATCGAATCTTTTTTAAATCTCCTGACTTGCTTCTGTCGGTTTTGGTATGATTTTGCCACTAAAAAAATTGTTTGACTCATGTTCCAAAATCAATTCAATTTTGTATTATAGTTTGTTCGTGATAAGGACTTCAGCACTCAGAAATATTTTTATTTTGCATAATATAGCAGGCTAACGTCGAGTGTTCATTTCTTTCATCGTCATTCGGCTTCCAAAAGTTTCCGAGCTAATATAGGATGTCGAAAGCAACAAGTGCCTAAAAGTGGGGAGGTATTTCTGAGTATTACTTTGTGCTTCCATCAGTCATCATGCCTCTTTACGAGTTATACAGAATGACTAAAGCGAAGTTTGATTCTAAAGAGAAAGACAACACATGTGCAACCGATCAATCTTCCGCGTAAGTTTTGTAGCGTCCACTGCAGTAAGCTTTTCATTCAGTTCATTTTATCATTGTTGATTCATGTTCATTCCGTGTCCTCGTTTTGTCTGTTGAAATGCAGACCGGAGAATGACTTTTTTGAGCTGGTTTGGGAAAATGGTCAGATTTCGATGCAGGGTAAGTCGAGCAGAGCAAGAAAGAGCCCAGTACATAAGAGTCTTCCATCTCACAGCTTACCATCTTACAGTCCAAGGACTGGAGATAAAGATGTAGGATTTGGTATCGATACAAAGATGGGTAAGTTAGGGGATTTAGACTCTGGATTGCATGAAATTCCAATATCTGTTCCTTCGCATGAAATGAATTTGAGCCAAGATGAAGACATGATACCTTGGTTGAATTATCCAATGGACGATTCTTTGCAAAATGAATATAGTTTTGATTTCCCGCGTGATGTATCTGGGGTCACCGTAAACGAGTTCCCAGCTGCCTCAAATAATTTTGCTCTAATGGATACAAGAAGTAACGGCAATCAGATATGTAAGGACTCTCACAAAAGTCCTGTGCCTGGTGTTTCAAGTTCAGAACAAGTAAATCTTACTAAGGGATCTTCAAATGGAGAAGTTGGGACTAGTAGGCTGAAAGGAAACAACAACCAGTTATACCCACCATCATCGCAGCGATGTCAAACATCATTTGCATCTATTAGCGCCAAAATATCAGATATCACTGAAAATAATACAAGTAATTCAATACTGCAAGCACCTTGCGGGGAAATCACTCAGATTCCATCTGCCTCTAGTGATTTTTGTAGCCTAAATATGCAGAAACAAGATCCTTTGTGTCCTAGGAATAGTTCTAACATGATGAATTTCTCCCATTTTGCAAGACCTGCTGCCATTGTGAGAGCTAATCTTCAGAGCATCAGTATGATGTCTGGTTTGTCTTCAGCAAGACCAGAAAGCTTGGGAACTAGGAAAAAAGATGTTAATGCAAGTAGCAGCAACCCTCCTGAATCAACACTCGTTGATTTGAATAATCAAAAGAACTGCCAAAAGCTGGTCATAGACCCATCAAAGGCTGAATTGGAATCAGCCAATGTGAAATCTCTCGGACAGACGGCAGATTTTGCAGAGCAGTTTGACCCTTCTTGCAAAGAGGACGGTGCATTTAAGAATGATCAAGTTTCCAATCAAGTTCCCGCGGAAAGTGGCACCAAAGGACGACCAGTTGTTGAAAAAAGCATTAATCCTGAAGTAGCCTCTTCCTCCATTTGCTCAGGAAATGGTATGAAGAGAGGTTCAGATAATGCAAATAAGAATTTGAAGCGAAGAAGTCAAGATACTGAGGACTCTGAGTGTCAAAGTGAAGTAAGTTAATAATAATGTTTGCTTAACATATTCTGTATGTTAATTTCTTTCTCTTTCATTTATATTTTTTCCTTAATGAAGCAAGAACATTTTTACTTGCAGGAAGTTGAGGAAGAATCAGTGGGCATTAAAAAGGCAGCTCCTGCACGAGGTACAAGTTCTAAGAGAAGTCGTGCAGCTGAAGTGCATAATCTATCTGAAAGGGTGAGCAGGGCCAACCGCTGTTTGTGTTGTGTTCAATATGTTTTAAAGTAAAAACAAAAGAGCAATAGCACACATCTTTTGTTCATGAGTTTGTGTTCTTTTGTTTCTGTTATACATGAATATTCATGGTATTCTTGTCAACTCTTGTATCCAGAGGCGAAGAGACAGGATCAATGAGAAGATGCGCGCATTACAAGAACTCATCCCAAATTGCAATAAGGTGATTTCACTCGGGATTTAAATTTGGATCAGAGGATTACTAAATCTGTTCCTGTAGAAGTATTATGAACTTATAAGTTAAAGCACTAGATGTCAAATTTTGAAGCCCAGCATTGTTGGCAAGGCTGCAACCTTTGAATTGCATGTGAAAATACTGTCTTTGGCTGAGCTAATTCTAATGGGTATGACAGAAGCTTCATATCTTGAGCATTAAACATATTGTCCAACAAAACAAAAAAGAAAAAAAAAGAGCATAAAATCCTCACGCATTTATATTTGGATCATATTGTTTACTTTATTCTTTTTTGCTGACTTCGTTTCGTGTTAGGTGGATAAAGCATCAATGCTGGATGAGGCAATTGAGTATCTTAAAACACTTCAACTCCAAGTTCAAGTGATCTTTCTCTTTATACCTCTCTTTACCCTTATCTTTTAATTTAATTTTCTTGAGATTTTTAATAATAAAGTAATAGCGTGGGGTCATTTCCTATCTTTATATGCAGATTATGTCAATGGGAGCTGGTTTATATGGGCCTCCAAATCCTATTATGTTACACCCAGGAATGCATCACATGCAGACACCACATATGGCTTCATTCTCACCCATAGGAATTGGCATGCAAATGGGTTATGGATTGAGCATGTCTGACATGAATAGTGGATCCCCTAAATTCCCAATGGTTCAGGTGCCCCAAATGCAAGGAACCCATTTCCCTGTTTTACATATGCCTGGAACCACTGCTGCTTTACATGGGATGCCAAGATCAAGTCCTCAAGCATTTGGGTTTCCTGTTCGGGGGCATTACATGCCAATGCCAATTGCTCCTGGAGTTTCTATGCCAGGAGGGCCCCTAATGAACCCTTCGACTTCAGGACGAAATGCCTTTGGAGCTGCAGGACTTGGGGAAACTGTGGATTCGGCTTCAGCCTCTAGTTTAAAGGATCCAATGCCAATTGTGAATTCGCAAGTTATGCCAAGCACAGGTGGCAGTAACTCCACAGTCCAGATGTCTACTCAGGTACTGGATAATTTCTTGAGATGTTATGGGTTCAACATACACCAAACATGCGAGTAGATGGATTTATTACAATGGACATGGTATCTAGTTATATGGCTTCGTAACAGGCCCAAATCATGATGCTCATCTTATTCATGCTTCAGCTTCCCCAACCATATTGTATTTGTATGACCGTAATTACCTTTTACTTTTGAAGGAGATGCTTGAGAGGTAACACAATTTTCAAATGTTTGGGATGAATCCCACATAATTAACTAACTTATGGGAATAGTTTTTAAATTTCACACTTCTAAAGAGCACTTGTGATTTTAGAGGCTGAGAAAAAAGATAGAACTGTAAGGACATTAGGAAGATGGTAGCAAATTATTCTATGCTTGAAGCTGGATTATTACCGACTAATACTTATTTTTATTCACAACAAGATTTTGTTATATTCAAAGACAATAGATTTGTCTCGTAATCTCATAATAGTTGATAAATGTGCAGATTCTGACCCTTCCTACTGTATGTTTCTATTATTCATTTATTTAACGTCTACTCTTGTCGTATTGTTTACAACTTTCTGCCATACTTTTATGCAAGTTTATATATTCTTGCCCATTTTAATTTGATATTCTTCTGTCAACTGTAATGCTAGTGTGAAGGAACGAATGTTAGAATTGATCAGACAGTTCTAGTGCATACTAGCGGGCATACCTCCAATATTAATGACAGCGGAGCCACTAATCCTGGCAAAGAAGATAAACCTGTGATTGGTAAATCTCGTAAGTATCATTAGGCACAAACACACTTCCACATCTAGATATAGTCCTTTCAAGTTTTCAACTTTATGACTTATAAACATGTCAGCTCCCTCAATTTTATTTACTTATAAACATGTCAGCTCCCTCAATTTTATTTACTTATAAACATGTCAGCTCCCTCTTAATTTTATTTATCTAGGTGGAATCCATTGCCACTAATATGGTAATCATGATCTTGTCATTAACGTTTGGAAAAAGAATAATAAAAGCATAATATAAAATTTAATATTTAAGTTGCATTGATTATGGCTTATGAATGATGTATTCTGCGAGTTCCTCACACACACACACACGTGCATGCATATAAAAAGTGAGTCTTCATGTTGACCATGTCGTTAAAATAATAATGAGAGTCTTCATGTTGTTTAATGCTCGCAAGAAGTATAATCTCATGTTTATATAGCCTATGGTTTTGCTTTTCTTATAGGTAATGACTGACGCTAAGATCGTGGGATGTTAAACTCCTTTGCATGATTCTTATCATTGTAAGTTCAATCACATAGGATATGTTAAGAGTCAGCAAGGGTGACACTGACCCATAAAGTTTTTTTCTCTCAGAATCCTAATTACTGGACTCTAGGATAGCAGAAACACAAATTTTGCCATTACAGGTGAGGACACTCATTTGTACATTCATTTGGTGACCTTCCAATTAATCAGTGCCAAAAATCCAAAATTCCGCGTAGAAATATGCTCTAAAATGTTCTATTCATATTTTTCCTTGTGATTCTTTGTATCAATGAAATAATAATGTTATCAGCGGCCAAGGCGATCTCTGGTGGTTTCCCTTTCCTACATCTAGAAACAGAGGAATAAAGAAGGATTCAAGTGTGTATGGCAAATGCTTACTGAAGATTTGCTTTCTTTCCTGCATTTATTGCCGCAAACTGATGCCCCCTTGGGTCTGATAATCTCTTTCTTGGATAAATTCTTGTGTACATAGATATGTAATTGTTTAAATGTATCGTATCTCTACACGTTGCTAGAACCATCTCTTGTATGCACACAAAAATTTCTTATAAAACCCGTTTTGTGCAAATCAGATGAAGGTTACCAATGCGGTTGTCGTTCACAAGAAACAAAATAAGTTTCCAAAAGATTGAAGTGTCGAAATTTAATAACCTGTATACACTGTTGAGGCATAAATTATAAACACTCTATGGGAGTTTCTAACAAGATTATAAGGTTAGATACAGGACTCCGCTTTGACACAACCATAATATATGGACTCTAATAATCTCTATTAGGTGATATATGCTCCCCGCCTTACATAACCAAATTTAAACTGATCCAATAATTTATTAAGAACATTCAAGAACACAAAACAATACATATTCCCAAAATGAATAACGCATAAACAAACAATCAAAAGTTTTCAGCACTGCCTAACGCATGGCATATAGATCTTCTATGTACACTACACTCATCACACTCTTCTGCATTCAACTCAATTACAAACAAAACCAAGGAAAAAAACAGATACGCTATTCGCCACAACCCTGAGAAAAAATACAGCACCTCCGTAAATTCTGCAAGCCGGCTTAATCCATTCATATATACCATTATTTGACTTTAATATCCCCTTTAGTGTCCGCTGTGAGATTCTTGGAGCTTGGAGATTTTCCAGTGAGAGCCTTCTTTGCTTTCACTAGTGACTGTTTGACCTTTGATATTATGTTATTTGATTGCTTTTGAGATTTTGTTATAGTCTCTTTCTGAAGGTCCTTGGCTGTTTTTGTGGCATCGCTTTCTTGGGTGGCCGCCTCTGTAATTGGAGCCTCGGTTTTCACTGGCTCCTCAACTTGTTCTTTCTTTGCTCCAGATTCCTCGTATTCAAATTTAGATGCCAGAGTTTCTCTAACGGGCTCGCTTATAACTGTGGATCCGTCATCCATCTTATTCTCTGCCTTATCGTCTTCAGGCTGATTATCTTTTATGGTATCCACCATTTTCACACCCTCTTCTTCTACTTCAGTTGCTACTTTAGTTTCCACAACCTTGTTTATTTCCACTTGTGCTTCTCTTGACTGTTTTTCAACGGCCACAGCGGGAGCAGCAGCATAATTCTGTTTTTCCTCTGTCTGGTCGGTTTTAGTTTCCGAAACCCCGACCCCTGCATTTGACACCCCTTCGCCCTCTTCTTCAACAACTTTCACTGCATTTATAGTAGAAGACTCCACCCCATTAGCTTCAGAAACTGCTTCAGCTTCCTCCTTGGACGTAACTTGTGCTGTGACTTCTTTGTCGCTAATTCCCTCCTCCTTGTCAGTTTTCTCTTCTTCAACAACTTTCTCTGCGGTCACAGGAGAAGGTTCCACCTCATTTGCAGAAGCTGCTTCAGCTTCCTTCTTTGATGCATCTTTTGCTGTGTTGTCAGTGATACTAATTCCTTCCTCCTTTTCAGTTTTCTCTTCTTCAACAACTCTCTCTGAAGTTGCAGAAGAAGATTCCACCACATTTCCAGAGGCTACTTCATCTTCCTCCTTGGACACAACTGGGGCAATGTTTGTGGTGACACTAATTTCCTCCTCTTTTTCATATTTCTCTTCAGCAACTTTGTCTGCTGTCACAGGAGAAGGTTCTACCACATTTGCAGATGTCGCTTCAGCTTCTTCCTTTGGTGTAACTTGTGCAGTGTCGCTGGTGACACTCGTTTCCTCCTCTTTTTCAATTTTCTGTTCCTTCACTGTATCATATGATATCTCTTTAGTTTCCGCAGACTCACCCGCAAGTTCTTTCTCAATTCCCACTTCCTTACTCTTCTCCTCTACCTCTGAACCCTCTTCTCTTGGCTTTTCCTCCACTCCATCAGACACACGCTCTGGTTCAGCCTCCACGTCCTTGTCTTTTTTCTCAACTTCTGACACTTCTTTTGGCTTTTCCTCCACTTGGAGAGACCCAAGTTCTGGTTTCTCTGTTTCCACAGTCTCTGGCTCTTTAGGAGGTCCAACCTCAACCTTATGTTCTTTCTCTACGTTTTCTTGGGTAACTATCTCTGATTGCTCATCTTGTAGTTTATCCAAGAACTGCTTTTCCGGTTCACTTGGGTGATCCTCAACTTCAGTGACCACGGGTTCTGGCTTCTCTGGTTCTGTAGGCCCTGCTTCGTGATTGATACTCTCTTTCACTACTTCTCCATCAGATTTTTCTACTTCTCTTGTGTTTTCCTCAGTTTTGTCACTGGGTTCTTCGATGGTTTCAACTGAAGGTTCAGGAGTTGAAACTATCACTTGCTGCTCCACCTCTTTTTTCTCCTCTTCTGTCTCCGCTTCTTCTGATTTTTCCAGCGCTGGTGCGTCTGAACTTGTTTCAGAACTCTCTTTCTCTTTCACTTCCTCTGATTCCGATTCTTTTGGAAGAGTAACCTCATCGTGGTCAGTTGATTTCTCTATGGTTTCAGCTGCCACTTCCTTTATTTGCTCTTCTTCCTCTGTTTCTGTCTTCTTTGGTGTTTCCTTCTCAGTAGGTGTTGGCTCAGCCACTTCAGGATCTGCTTCTGGTTTCTTGACACTGATTGGCTCTGAATCGGGAACGATCTTCTGTTCGTCTTGCTTCACATTATCTGACACCTCAGTAATGTCTTCTTCCTTAACTTGCTCTTTCTCTGTTTCTTTATCAACAACAGGCTCTGCTGCAGAATCTGTGGCTGGTTCGATTACTGTTGTAGGCTGCGATTGAGGAGGAAGTTCCTTGATTTGCTCCTTCAGATTGTCTGCAACAGATTCCTGTAATGCTCCTTCACTATCAGCCTCCTTCTCTTCTCTCTCAGCTTCTTCTTCTGTCTTGGACAACGGAGGAGGTTCATCTTTAGCCTTGTCAAGCTTGTCTTCATTTTCATTAGTCAAAGAAACCGTCTTCTCTCCAATGCCTTCTTCATTCTCCTTCTTCTCAACTTGCTGTAACAAGGATTGAAAACCAATTATCATTAAATCTGAGCACACACTTGAACATTTATATTACTGACACGGTAAACTGTAAAGGTTGAAATTTGTAGAACATGTAACAAGTATGATGCTAGTGGACAAATCAGAATTTGTCGTCTTCTTCCTTTTCAGAATTGGACTGCATCCCTAAAAGATTTATGAAAACGAAATCACTTAGAATTCTAGTGTAAGTTTTAATTTCTTACAAATATTATCTGTTGCAAAAAATAAAAAATAAAAATGATCGGAAATCTTTCATACTAACTAACTGATGTGCTAACTAGTCTGATACTTTTGTGCTGGAAGAATCTGCTGTGAAGAAGGGCAACAGTGAAAACCTTCTATTCTGCTTTAGTTATTGCTTTATTCGAACTTATAAGCCATATATATAGAACAAAGCTTATATATTATTCTCTCTCATAGGTAACAACATATACTTGTTGCTGGAATCTTCCAGACTCAGCTTCAACAGCGAAATGGATAATTTTTGCTGCTATCTCCTTTTCAAAAAGGAACATCCAAAACTACAAATCAGTGACTGTTGGTCTATATGAGCCTTAGCCTTAAGGAGAGATGTCAGCAAAACTTGTTTATAGTTTGCCAACTAAGTAGAGTAAAGAAAACAAAATGAAATAGGCAGAAAGTTGAGGATAAAAAGATAAAAGGACAAAACATCAAACCTTATCAGTAGCAGGAGTATGATGAGCAGCAGCAGAAGTCTGAGTAGCCATGGAGAAGAAGAAATTCAGGAGCAAAGTGAGGGTCTGAGATGAAGAGAAGCTGGGATTGGGAAAGAAAAGGAAAGTGAAAGAAAGGAATAACAGGGTTGGCAACAACTCAAGGGAAAAGAAGAGAAGAGGAAAGGCAAAAACAACTTTAGGGAGAAGAACAACGAAATGTTACGAGGAAAAAAGCAGAAACATGGTTGTCTGACAGACTGTACCACATGAGCCTAGTATGGTGTCAATGATTTAGAAGGACCAATCTGGCAACAAAGTTTTTCCTTTGTATAATGGAATTTAATTATTTGAATTAAATTTGAAAAGGCGACCATATAGTTGTGGCAAATTGACAAGCTTTATTGGAGGAGTTGGGGACAAGATAAATATTCATATAATATACGGTCTATTTAATATATGGATTAATTTAAATAATAAATAATTTAATATTATTTAAATAAAATTTTAAATTTAAATTTTGACGTATATAGAAAATTTTTATTAAAAAATTTATTTATTATAGTTAAATATATGATATAGGTTAAATTTAAATATAATTAAAATAAAATTTTAATAAATTAAACGAATAAAAAAAATAAACGGTCCATATATGTTTGGCCCCTCATCATTCTTAATATCCAAAAATGATCATAATTAAATTATAGGGGAGTTTCGCTAGTGCCATGATGATTATTAGAACCTGTCAGAAAGGTGGAAGGGATAAAATCAGAACGTCGAAGAAAATGAGCGCAATGACTCCAAAGTGACGACGTTATTCATTAAATCTGCCTCTTCGGCCATGTTTATTCCACGTTCGCGTCGTGTCAATTACTCAAATCTTCGAACTACTATTCCAATGCGTCCCTTTAATGACAATGATATTGCGTCAAGTCATTTCAAAGTATCGCTGGTTTTCTTTTTCCTTAAAAGAAAATGCTACTAAATTTAATTAGCGTCACTTAGTTTTTTTATTTGTTGTACGGTATGTGTCAGGTCTTCTAATAGCGCTCAACAGATTTGTAGTTTTACTTTATCTATTTTTTCAGGTGTGATTAATTGAATTTAAAAGAGAGATCAACATGTCAACTGTGAAGTTAAAATGATTCTGGGGATTAATTTGGTTTACTGTATAACTAAACTGTCGTTTGCAAGGGAGAATGAAGCGAGAGTTAGCAAAAGGGGGGGGGGGGAAGAATGAACTGAGGAAAAAATGGTTACAAACCTCCATTGGAGAATAAAGCTCTTTGTGGGTACACTTTATCTTTTTGGTTGGTGAGATAATTTTTTTTTATACAAAAAAATTAAGTGGGTCCGGCACTACACCATTTTTTTACTAAAATTAGGGTTTATAGAGTATTTATAAAAGACATATGAAGTTACCTATCAAAATTTTGTTTACAATAACAGTAGTAATCAAACTCTTATTCTTATAAAATATGAACTCATTCTTTACCATTTATATCAACTCTCATTCATTGGTTGGTGAGATAATAATTATGAGGAAAGCTGACTTCCCTTGATTGGGCCGACTTTAGGGGCTTCAATCATTAAATCTTAAAAGTGTTTTAAGATACATAAGCCCAGATAATGGACTTCCTTGTTGGGCTCAAGACGCCTTGATAGGAGCCCATGTAGAGGCAGTTGGATACGTAAAGCCCATTCTGTACACAGATTAACCTAACTGAACCAGATAAGTTGGCCCGCAAAAGACAAATGGCTCATTTTGGCCCAACAATAGGCTTCTATTACTTTTTTGGTTAAAACAATAGGCTTCTGTATTGTTTTGCATCTCAAAATGAGTGTCTTTGTTTAGAGACCAGAAAAACACATGGATGCATCCCAACAAATCAAACAAAGTTAATTCTACTTTGATAGCAAATATGAAGAGAGGAAACCAACAGGTACATTTAGTAGAAATGAGTGGATGTTTTAAATATAATCTTTGAGTTTGAACCACACTATATAAATGAAAACAAATTTGTTGGCAAATATAAAATTTATTTCGATTATTTCTATATTTGAAGAGGATTAATCTCTACATATCAGTTAGAAAATACCAACAGATTCTACCAAAAAATTATGAGGAGAGGAAGATAACTTATTACATATTAATATCGTATTTATCAACATCTTTATTAATTTATATTATAAGAAATATTTATTTTTTAAAAATTATATGGTATTATCTAATGGATAGTTTAAGAACTAATCCTCTCGAGATTTAGAGATCGCTGAAATGGGGACAACATGTTTAAGAGATCCAATCATAAGATATACCAAACTTTATTGGTATACGAAATAGGGAAGAAGTGGGAATTTTGATGAGACCCCGTGGTTGCAATGAAAAGTATAGAGAGCCAATGAGAAAGAACCAATTTTGATTGAGAAGACTCAACTCTTGGGGCTTAGAATCTCAAACAGTTATCTCCTAAACTTGAAAGTAATCATGTTAGTGTGTCGAATAAAGTTGACTGCCACTTCTCCCACTACAAAACATGTAATTATTGATGCCTTGAGAATATTTCAACCAGACAAATTAAACGCTTTTGATAATTGATTATGCCTTCATTGATATCCCATCACCATCTCTCCCTAATCACACTTACATGCTTTAAACTTGATTAGAGAACGAGGTTGGGCGGTTAAAGGCGAAATAAAGGGTGATTAGGAGGGGGGTTAATAATGTTCTAGATGTATATAGAAAAGCGTCGTGTGTGTGTGTGTGTGCCATCATCACACGTTTCTTTGACAAGACAAAAGACGTATAATAATTAAAGGGTTTGTTAGAGAAAACTTAAGAAAATTGCATGTGCTTATGTTCCCAAGCAGCCTTAATGGGCCATTTGAATTAAGATAACTCACCCAAGTGTCTTCTCAACCTGACCGCTTCTCTAATTACTTGCTTAACTAATTAGCCTTGATATCCATAACCACACAAAATCCCACAACCAGGCGTGGGTTACAAACCTGTTGTAACTAGTTCTAGTGTTGTACGCACAGCTCCATTATGCGAAGCTTCTCTGGTTTTGAAAATATCTATATATAGCAGTTGCCCTTTAATTAATTAGCTGTCCGATGCAAAATTAGTCTCAGAAAATATGGTTCTGATGGACTTCTGGAGGCTGCCTCTCAATTCCCTTTCTTTATCGTGGTCTTCCAAATTAATCCTTCTTTTATGGCTAGCCCCTTGAGAATTTTCGAAGCATCGATATAATTACCAGAATAATGACCCATGTCTTCCAAAATGATAGCATATGCTCTTACTTAAGAACGTTTATATGCCTCAAGTTGTCAGTCAGAAGTTCCGGCAAAGTGTAAACAAATATGATATTCCTATGTCTGAAACTTGATTATAATCCACCTTGGTTTGGTCAATCAAGGGATTTAAAGGAAACCAGATAATCAGCTCTTAAATTGCAAGCACCTTCTTTTATTTAAGGAGTGCTCACAGCAAAGACGAGACTTGCTAATCAATCATTAATGGAAGACTTCGAAGCAAAAAAAGAGAGCTGAATTTTTAGTCATTCTTTATTTTGAATTTGTGGGAATATGCATTGGTCCTAAATATAATATATAAAGCTTAATTAGTTTTAAGGATGGACCTACCAAGATTAACGTCCGTCAAATATTCTCATTCACCCAATAATGCTATACATAAAATATAATACCTCTATTATGCAGCTATTGCCAAAATAATAAGAAGAAGAAAAACTAAGAACTGAGGGGTCATCAGGGGTTGGCTCCATCTGCTATCTATTATGCAGCTATTGCCAAAATAATAAGAAGAAAAACTAAGAACTGAGGGGTCATCAGGGGCTGGCTCCATCTGCTATCTATTATGCGGCTATTGCCAAAATAATAATAAGAAGAAAAACTAAGAACTGAGGGGTCATCAGGGGCTCCATCTGCTAAAATTTCTATACGCGTATTCGATTAATCTTTTCCCAAAGGAATATGTATAATCCCAGCTCATCGACTTGTGACACAAATGCACACATCAAATTGTACAAACTGATTTTGGATTAGATTTGTTCCATCCCTTGTCTCCCTCTATATATATATATATATATATATATATATATATATATATCCCAAGGCTTTAACAACATGTTATTATTCCTAATTGCAATTGCCTTATTTCCTTCACTTTACCCCAAAATATCAAATATAATAGCACCATCAACGTGCGTGTTTCATGAACAAGACCACTCAAATAAACATTAAAATGCCACCTTGCAGCAGCTAGCGAATATTTGCTCATAATAATAAAAAAAAAAAACTCTAGTTTTGATCCTGAGAGGAGGCATGCCTTTCCATGTTTGTTCCAATCATTTGAAGTTAGAGATTGATTCCCAGAAAAGCAGACAATGTATTTTCATTCCAAGCAACACAGAGAGAGCACAAGAAGAAGAAAAAGGTGCCTGCAATAATATAACCAAGCTGCGACCTCAAATTGGTCACTAATTTAAATGGCCTACTTTTTGTTTAGTATTTGTGGAAATTAATATATATATCCACAGGACAACGAGGCCGACACAAATTATTGACGTGGAGAGGAACGCAACAACAAATGAACATTTTACACGAGGATTGAAGTTTGACTTGAGAGAACAGCTCAGATATATACATTGGGGGGGGGGGGGGAGAATTAGGATAAGCTTGGAAATGCATGATGAGGCATGGAGATTACGAGCATCTTCTCTCATTGTTTTTTAAAATAACCCATTTGGACACTGCTCTAAGGGCATGGAAGCATCCCAATGTCAGAACAAAGAAAGACAGGCTATCATGCAGAGACAATTAAATCAGTATTATTATTATTATTATTATTTTCACTAATTTATTTATGCAGCTTCTTATCCAGAATAATTAATTGGCCAAGATATTTGTTTATTTCAAGTTCAAAACATGATCGTCGAAGAATATGTGCTAACGGACAAATTACTAGTTTGGATGTTTGTGTGAGATCAATGAATAACTTGGAGGGAGGAGGATATTTTGCAATAGTGCCATCTAAGAAGGACAAAGGAAATGGTTATTATTTTAGAGTATTTTGATTACTTTTATTCCAAGCAATGTCATTTTATATTCATTCATCTTTTTTAAACATCTAAGCCTTCTGGAGAGTATAAATTCAATTTACATACGACTTTATACACATGATGATATGCCCTTGTTGTTGTCTTCAGTTTTGGTGCTTTTAAATGATTTTCTGGTTAATTAATTATTTTACTATTTGAGATGACCTTGTCTTTCTGGGAGCATGCAAGGCGGTGACTTGTTCTTCATAAACCTAACCATGGAGAACATTTTTATTTTGCTATTTGTTTTTGAATTTCTGAATTTAACCTAAATTGAAACCTCGATCACTTTTATACGAAAAATTCATTCAATTCTCATTATTAAATTTTCAATTAAAATATGGCAACAGCACGACTTTTGACTTTTGAGAGTATGGATATATAATATTTTTTACAGTTTAACGTATGTGATTCAGTTTTTAATACAGCATTTTGCACATTTTATTTTTTATCCAAAATAAATTACACAATTTTTAATATTATATATACAAACTTCAAAATGGAACGGAGGTCAACTTGGTGAGCAGCCTCTTGCAAACATTTTTATAATATTGGTGAAGTTTGCATAGGCTTTATATGTATTGGGAGACCAAGACCTTGAATAGCTTTTATTGGACAATAATGGAACAATCTTTATTTTTTTTATTAAGTACTACACATAAGTATTTTTTTTCTTACTTATTAAGTATTAAATATAAATATTTTTAATAAAAAATTAAATATTAATTATTATATTATAATAGACTAATTTTTTTCGTGAAATATAATTTTGTTATATTTTTTCTCTATAAAATTGTAGTAAATATTTACAAGCGTTGACTATGAACACATGATCAATAATAATAGACTTGACTCCTAACATTTGTGCGATAAAAATCTAAAACCAAGTACGAATAACGGATTGAGACCAAGCTAGCACTGATGAATAGAATAACCCTGCATTTAAAGTCTTGTCAAATTAAGTATGCCTGCAATTTGTAATAATTCATCATCAGCATTTGTCTGCTTTCGCGTTTAGAGAATTGCAGCATCCAATAAACAAACTGAAACGCCAATTTGCCCTATTGGGATCGAGGGATCCTTATTTATATGAAGAGAAGTAGAGGGGATTAATTCCATAATTAACTAGAGTTTTAATATCTTTCCACACAATCGCAGAACTTGTGTGGATTCAGACAACTAAACTTAAAGAAATCGACATTTAATTAAAAAGTCAGGTGGCTTTCAAATTGCAAAAAACACGATTACTTTGAGGGGTTGGTAGAGTTTCCGGCATTTTCCGAGAAAAGAGAAACGAACTGAACTTGCGAAGATGTCAAAGGCGTTATTGGATTGGTAGCCAAATCGAAAAGCCGAACAAGAGAGAGAAGCGAGTGGATAAATGATGGGCGAAGAAGAAAGAGAAGGGTTCCGTTATAGTGAATTTAATGCGGAATACTTAATTTGTGAAGGTTGCCAGTACGGGGCGTTTCCTGTGAGCAACAAATTCGCACTCGTAAACCACAGTGAAACGGGTGTCTTCGTTGCTTAAAATCCTCCTCTTTTAGCAAAAGTTTGCAACAATGGTAAACATGAGGTCACTCCCCTGCAAACGTATAAATCTTCTAGAGCCAAGAAATTAATATATATATATATATATTTAGTTTGAAATATTATGTTTTAATGAACATGGATTTATTAAATAAAATGAAGTTAAAAATATATTAGATTACCCACCCCAAGGGTCACAAGGCTTTGAAGGGAAAGTCCCGTGAAAGGAGAGGAGCCCAGTTGGGGGAAGTCATTCACAAATTCAAAAACCTCAATTGCCTAACCACCATTGCCCCCCCAGTTCTATTCTATTTATTTGATTCCCTATCAACCTCCCATTTTGTTTTCTTCAACTTGCTTCTCAATTTACCATCTTCCCTCCTCCTCCTCCTCCTTCTTCCACGTGACAGTGTCTGTACCTTTCTGAAGCGTCCAAGGTGGAGTGCACATGGGACGACACTCTTGCTGTTACAAGCAGAAACTCAGGAAGGGCCTCTGGTCTCCGGAGGAAGACGAGAAGCTTCTCAATTACATCACCAAGCATGGCCATGGATGTTGGAGCTCCGTCCCCAAACTTGCCGGTACTAACCCTCTCTTGTCTCATTCATTGATTTCTGTTGTTTCCTTAGTGAAGGCCATGAATCATTCTAAGCTTTTCTCCTTTCTCCGTGGCACAGGCTTGCAGAGGTGTGGCAAGAGCTGCAGGTTGAGGTGGATAAATTACCTGAGGCCTGATTTGAAAAGAGGAGCATTCTCGCAGCAGGAAGAGGAATTGATAATTGAACTCCATGCAGTCCTCGGCAACAGGTGAGCTATTCATAAGGCCTCTCTCTATCTTTTGCCCTTCGGATTATTGCTCTTGTTCCATACATATTGGATACTTATGTCTCTGTCTCTTCATCATATCAGGTGGTCACAGATTGCAGCTCAGTTACCAGGAAGAACTGACAATGAGATTAAGAACCTGTGGAATTCGTGCCTCAAGAAGAAGCTCAGGCAAAGAGGCATTGACCCCAACACCCACAAGCCACTCTCTGAGGTTGAGAACAAGGACAAGCCCCCCTCAGCCGACAAAAGCCATCACAAAGAACTGAGTGTAGCAGAGCCTGCAAAACCAAAGCCAAACGCAATGCCACATGAAGTTCCTCCTGCCTCCAAGATCAGCAATTTGACCAGCAGCCGACCCACCCAGGATTTGTTCCTTGATAGCTCCATTACCAGTTGTGGTCCTTCTGATATGATGGGTTACTTCTCTTTTCAGCACTTGAACTATCCACCCCATGTTGGTCTCTCCGCAAATCCCAACGCCTCCCTTTGCTTCATGTCAGGTTCCAGTTCCTCTCAGGTGATGTCAGACCTCAATTCTAGTATGACTCCCGCCATGCTCAATTCTCTGCCAAGCTCAATTTTCCCGACAACAAATGTAAGTACCACTGTTAGTCTCCAGTCTGATAATCCTTCCATATCCTCTGGTGATATTGATGGGGTTCAGAACTGGGAAGCTAGTGTCCTTGCTAACATCGCAAGCAAAAGCAATGGGCGCAGTGGGAGTATCCAATTGCAAAGCAGCAGCAACTTCCTTGAGAACAACAGTTTAGCATGGGGATTGACAGACTCTGTTAAGACTGATAAAGATGTTCAAGTACCCCTACAAGCAGAACAAGAAGACGTTAAATGGTCTGAGTATCTAAACACACCATTTTTTCTAGGAAACGCAGCACAGAATCAAAACTGTCAATCTATTTACAGTGAGGTTAAACCAGAGACAGGCTTCATAACTGATGAATCAAGTACCAACTGGCACCACACCCAGCATCCGTCCGTTTTCCAAACTTCAGACATCTACGCCAAGGATCTGCAAAGATTCTCAGTGGCTTTTGGACAAACCCTGTAGTTTCTATTTAACATGCGCAAACTTTAAATTCGACCAAAGGAGACACCGACATTTCCAGTATGAACTGAGTCCCAAAAATTCTCGTGAGTTCTGACCACAGGTGTTCGCTACAGGAATTTCTTTTGTTTATGTAAATGTGTCTGATACAAAATCCACTGAGCATTCTGTTACAGTGTAACATTTGTGATTGATTTAAGCTTCTATTTATTTTTTTCATTAAAAACAGAAGAAATACAGCAGAATAAGGCTTGTTCCAGGTCTTCTCTTTTTTCATTTTTCAATTATCATGGATCTGTAATTTGTAAACTTCATCTGTATACAATAGACAGCATGTCTTTTTTTTTTTTTAACATTTGTCATTTCCAACGAAGATTTGGAACCTGAATGGTAAAAGATGCCATTAAGTTCGTGGAGGATGCAACTCATTAGTCGTCCTAAAATCTTCTCTTTCTTTGAACATAGTCTAGCTTTCGCTTTATCCTTTTCAGATGGGTGTCCAGAGAATTCTCATCTTGTTTTCTCTTCAAACCTCGACAATGTCTTAAATGGGTGTCCATCACTGGCTACCACAGAAGGAGATGGTTTTCACTTTTTCCACATCCAGAGCTAACTTCCTCCACCCCTCAATGGCTGAAGGCAATGTCTTAAAAATGAAGACGTTGGTTTTCCCTTTTCAAAAGGATATCCGATGACGTCCACAATTAAAACCATTTCCCTGGCATAAGTTTAATTTTCAAATAAACAAATCTAGAACATAGAAAGGCATAACCACCCAGAAATTTTGGACAAACCAGCGGCTTGCTGAGAAATACAGGAACACCCTTTAATCTAAGAAAGGCAACATAGAGCACTTCTACAGTTAAAATTATCTCAAGGACGCAGTAGAGTGACAGAATTAATAGAAAGAAGATAAAGTGGGTTCATTATCAGAGAAGAGGATATTTTAGTGAACAGTGTATGAAGCGATGACGCGATTTGTGTAATTTATATAACAATAGCACTCTGTGTGAAGCGTCATTAGCGTGGGCCTAAGCCTCTGAGAATGGGGTCCTCCAGTGGACATCTCCTGATGCCGAAATAGCAACATCAAAGGAGGGGTTAGGGTGTTTTCGCAGATATGACAGAAATGACTGAGTGAAAAATAGGGGAAAACAAAAAACAAAAATGAAGTAATGCCTCTCCTTGGTGAGAGTAGTTTTTTATTCACCATGTCTTTAAGTGGCCTATATTATGGTGTCCCAGATATCATTACTTACTGCTTTCAAGGTGGTTAAATAGTTTTATCTACAGGGAAACCGAGAAAGAGGAGAACTGTCCATGTAGAAACAAGAAAAGTTAATAATTCTCCCTTTTAGGTCCAGCAAAGTGAAAACTAGCGTCAAAGTAAAAAATGATCATATCACTCATTTTCATATGCATCACCAAGGAAGTTCGGGTCAAACTGTTTCTGTGCATCTGCTGCGACAGTGATGGCTTTTCCATTTTTCACATAACATTTCTCCAATTAGCTAATGAGTTCAAATTTCAACAAGCACGTTATCCTCTCAAGCATTCCATATGCCATGTTAATCAAACATGTCCCTATAATGAAGAGAAATGAATATTTAAAGCACGGGATTGTTAATTCGTAGGAAAGGACAAGTTGAAAAATTCTAAAGCCATACGTACTAAGTCATTCCTTTTCATTTGCTCACACCATCTGCTCGTACCATGGTTCATTGTCCATGTGCCCACACATTCAAAAAAGTCTACTCTGTCATTACATAATTTCCAAGCTTACATATTGTTTAATTTTCAGGCGATAGCGATTGTATGTATAAAATCCCCGTGCATGTGAAACAAATTATTGAGGACCCACAATCATCAGGATGCAGGAACAGAACAAAAATCCCAAGAGGGATAACGGTAGTGGAGGCTATGCAATCCCAAGTTTGATTCCCGTGGAATATTAATATAGTGATTGATTCTCCAAGAGAGTTGTTTGTCCTTAATTCTTTGCGTTCATATAGTTGCAGGAGGAACAATATTATAAAGCCATGTATATAATAAGCAGATTTTTTAATATGGTTATGATATTATCATTGAGCTGATGATGACGGTGTTGATGAATGTCTATAAAATATCCTTATCAGAAGATTTGGTTCTGCGTGACAGATAATTTCTGCGGTTTTTTTAATAAAGCAAGGGCGAATCAGAATAAGGCAGAAATCGGAAGTACAATGAATTGGGAATAGGATGCAGGAAGTAAGGAAGACAGCATTAACATGTAATTGTAATTACCATTTGAAAGCAAGAGAAGGAGCCAGAAAAAGATCGCCACAGATTTTGATATTTCCTTAGCCTGCATTAACCAAATCCATTTCAGAGGTTGATCAATAATTGATGAATACGACTGACATGAATTTAAAGAGTTACACGTCATGATGATACTAGTGAGACTAGTGCTGGCAACGGCTCCGAGAGAAGTCATCGCATATCCAGAAATTAGGGTTTGATTAAAATTGAGTTTAGTGTTGAGAATAATCTTTTGCTTCTTCCAGGGGTTAATTCTAAAGAGTCCACATAAAATCGTCCCAATCGTCGTTGCATGGCAGAGTTGACTCACAGAGATGAGCTCAAATTGCCGGTGGTCCACGGTGATGGACTCAGCCGCACCGCCCCCGCGGGAGGAGCTCTGTCCTATTCAAATAAATGGAAATACAAAAGAGGGATCTATATTGTTTTTTTTTTAAAAAAAAACACATTCATCTGATAATATTTCTTCAAAATTACATCTATGGCCGACGTTTGTAACAGGCGTACAATCTCAACATTTTTTTTAAAAAACAAATACCAGCAGACATAAATACAGGTAATAATGATTGTTAACTCGTTATATTAATTGTTTTCCATAATTTATTTTATAAAATTAAACATTTATAATATAATGACAGTTTTGAGTTTTGATCAGTATATCCTTCAAGAAAGTTCTATTTATTTACCTAACCAAAACCTTTTGATCTATTACAACTTTGAGATTGATTAAATTAATTTAAAAGTGTTAGAATGAAATTAGGCGCTTCTAAGACGTAACGAAAGACTCGGTACATTATTTATAATAATATAATACACTACGTACTTTCCATTGAAACACTACAAGCGGAAAATAGCCTAGCTTGTTTATCAAGACGTACAGTGTCGGCTAACGATTTCTCTCTCTCTCTCTCGTGCTTTGCATGAAGTGTCGGCTAGGTTGAAATTCATAGCAATCATTAATTAATAAATTTCATGAATAATGGTCATGCTGCCAAATACCAAAATACAAGGGGTAAGTAATAGCAGACTCATTCGAAATGGCTTATTAATTTGAAATGGCTGCAATGAAGAGGTGGAAACTGGTAATAGCAGACTCATTCGAAAACCAGATGGTGGCATGTCTTATCGCAAGGGTATGCACAATCAATGGCTTCTTTTACCCCTACTCGCTCAAAATACCAATCCCCAACAGCCTCTGCGATTCCCTGCACATTCATTCCTTTTATAAACATTCACATCTTAAATTGAAGTGACTAACTCAAATAATAGGATTACTGGCTTCTTTGGATTAGCTTCCGAGAAGCAATTTCACCTAAGTCAAAACCGTACCTCGTAAAATCACTTTCGAAAATTAATCCAAACACACTCGTATATCCGCATGTGAAATTTCAACTAAAGTCTAAAACTGCTTTAGTAATGTGTCGTAGAGGGGGCTCACCTTTTTCCCAATGACAGGAGAATTGTGGGCAAACCACGTATCCTGCCTCTCGGTCTGGCAGTGAGAGAAACAAGAATTTATAAACAATCCATTATGGCTTGATCTCGAGAAGTCTCTAACGGCATTCAGCATTCGATTCCTGAATCCTGTATCATAGGCAGAAACTTGCTCGACCACTATTTCTACGTAATTCAAATGAAAACTTCTGAATAATAAATCACCTTGCAGAAACTTGATCTGATTTCTACTACATTTATCATGGTTTAATCTGCAATGATGCCAATAGCCCAGGGGATCTGCTGATGGAGGAGCTATGCTGGATTGTATCTGATCCAATCAGAAAAACATATACACATTTTGTCTAATTCGTCAATAATAAGCCATCACAAACATCTAGTGATAAAATATAAAAATCAGACAATTTACCTGCCATGTATCATACGCAGCATTGAGAATGAATAGTGGGGTTCTAACACTGGCGATCAAGTTCTGAGGGAAGAAACACTGAGATTTCAAAAATAAAAAAGTATTTGCAAAAGTTAGATTACAGCAAATTACGTTCTACATGATATATCTGAATTTTCAGGATACAACAAATTGGGTATTACTGAAGTGGGATCAAGGTGGTCGGTACAAATTCGCGGCAGATTCTTCTGCATCCTCTGCTATGATCATGGACAAATTTATTAATCCTCAAACGACCAATTCATCAAACCATACAACATATAGATCAACAATAAAAATTCACAATGTACCTGCAATCCTACAACACCACCATATAGATCTCTGAGAGTACGACCACCTGAGACGTCGGGCCTTCAATTTAAAAGAGACCAACAATGAACAACTAATTTACTAAACAAAATCCTACATGAACAGCAGAAACGGTATTGGAAACAATAAGAAATACTGTGGTTAGTTGCTCACACATCAAGAAATAAGCCAGCGTCACTCAAACACTTCACTCTAGTGGTACTGGGAAAGAGACCATGAAATTTATCACAGTGGATAATAGCAGCCAGACCACCAGCTGAGCATCCAGAAAGAAGAGCCTAAAGCACAAGTGTTTTTACAAGTGATGAGAAAAATGATGATTCAAGTAGTGTTTTAGATATAAGTGACTGTACAACCTGCTTGGCATGACGCATTCCCTCTGACATCAAATCTTCCATTGCAGCAAACCAAATGCGTTGTCCTCTAAATTTCAGTTTAAAAGTCTATCTCCAACAGACAATTTACACAAGTAAGTCTCTTAGAATAACCTCATCTGATGCTTTAATTAGAATTGAAAAGGTAAGGATACTAATCACAAGCATTCTCTTCCTCATTCCCCTTTCATTGAACTTCCCATTTCATAATTGTGAGTATCTACAACTAACAGTACCAGTGACACATCCTAAGTTTAGGTACTCGATTAAGCCACTGGAAGTGCTATGGTTCAAGTGAAATATTGATTGAAGCCTGGAAGGATTTAAAACTCATTACTTTACTATATTTCTTCTTAGGTTACTATTCACTTTGGCAAACTTTGATTTTTCGGGGCAATTATAAGTCTCCTACTCAATTAGGCTCAATAGCCTACTTAATTCAGACTTACTCTTGAGCTTCTAGCTCCAAAACATTCCAAAGAATTAAGGAATATGAAAACAGCATAAAAGTTGGTAGAGCTTGTGGTTATATTCATGAGAACTTTTTCTCACTCTTCATGATTACTGATTCAAGCATGTGAAGTAATCAAAAGGTTATGATCCACACATTATAACAAATTTGAACTCCTGGCTTTTTTTCTTTCTTTCTTTCTTTTTTATTATTTTACCTTCTTGGCAGCCACATTAGAATTAAATTTCATAATAATGATGATGAAGATAATAGTGATAAAATTAGTGAAAAGCAAGACTCGATTCAACCTTATCTTCACTATCCCCAGTAAAAGAACCGCCATCACAATAACGAAGCCTCACTCTGTTCCAGTTGAAAAAATCTAAGATTACAGGAAACAAGGAAGTGAGCAAGGCAGTTAGAGTATTTAAATAGGAAAAGAAAAGCAGAATTTGATAATCCATGGAGGTGACAGGACGGAAACCTGGATTTTGTTCAGCATTGTTGCTTAATATTCCTGTAAAAGGGACTTCCTTTTCCATGAAATTTGATGATCCACGTCTCGTTGTCTTCCGGTAAACACATGATCTAACATTATTACACCAACCACCCCCCTGTAACATGTTTTTTTACTTGAATATCAACACATATTATTACACCCTAGCTGTAATTCAGCTTGATCAATAATTAACACTTTTAAAAGGCGCATAACTTTTGAGTATACAGCATAGGGGGGGAAATTAGTGAAAAAATTTAGAATGAAAAAGCAAAACCTCTAAGTGAATGAGCCAGCTGTTTGCTCCTGATCCATGCCCTAGATGCAAATGATAACCAGGTAATGTTCCATCCAGACAAACTGCCACCAGAAGAAAGGAAATATTTTTAGCCAAACCAGAGACAATTCTATTTTTAATGTGAAAATCCGAAACTCTTGAGACAGTATTATTATAACATGTCTTATTCTCTAATTCGTCAAGACGACCGTATTTCATGCAAATCAAAGAGCTGATTTACACACAGCCGTACATAATGCTGCCACACACAAACAGTCCACGGCAAGAATGCGAGAAAGAAAGAATCAGGAAGGAAGAGGGATTTGGCAGGAAATAGAAGATGTTGAGAGTAGAACATATGGACAAATAGGTCCAATATACTAAATAAAGCGGCACCACCACCCACATCAAACGAAAAACGAGAATAGCATACAGAATAACGGTTTTTTTGTTACTAAAGAATACCAGATTTGCTACAACATCAAGTAGTACTTACATACAGAGAAAGAAGAAATTGTGACTGCTTAAAGTTATCAGAAGCAAGAACTTAAAGAAGGGAATGAAAAACCAGTTTCGCCGTAGAACCCAAAAGAAAGTGAAATGAATGTCGAAGCTAGGAATAGTAGACAGAACCTGCTCCTTTAGCAGAAGCACCATGAATGAGAGTAAGTCCTACGAGCAGAGGATTGGGGCCAACCAAGGATGCTTCATGAGCCTCCAACAAAGACAGCTCTGTTTCGTTGAAGTGGTATTCTGCGAACCCATCAACCCATTCGCTAAAAGCAAGCCATATGACAATGCCGGACCACACTAGCTTCGCCATGCCTCCTTGTCTGCGAAACCCAAAACGACACAGAGCTCCTCCGATCTCGGCAGGAGGTACTGTAGTCACTGGTGTGGTTAATTGAACCGAACAACGCAATGTCAAATGTCCCGTTATTAGCAAAGAAAATACGGTAATTTAAATTATATTATCCTCGTAAATTTGGGAGCAGAAGAGTCTTATTTAGTAGAGAAGAATAGATAAGAGACAAATCAGCGATTGCCGGGCTTTTTAAGGTTTCATTACAGTTGGGCTCGTTTGGAGGCCTAACAAGGCTTAAATGTATATTTCATGCCAAACATTTCAAGGCGGAATGAACAGCGAGCGGTGCAAGTGGCTCGGCTCTTGTCACCTCTCACGCGCACCGTCTAGCACTTGGAATTGTTGAATTTTATTGAAGATCATCAATGAAAGATGGATAAGTAACTCTGACGTGTCATAAATTTTAAAAATAATAATCAAAAGTACGTCATAAATTTACAATTTGATGATTTTGTTAAATAAAGCCAGTATTGTATAGAAAATAAAACTCAGCTAATATTGAGCTAATTAAATAGTAAAATATTACATTAGATTTTTTAATTTTATAATTTAATTTTTAGAAGAGATACTAATATTGATATAATTTTTAATAGAGAAAATGAGAGTGATGGGATATTGTACGAAGAATTAAAAGGAGGAGAATGAATGTTGGGATGTAAATGAATGAATAGAATCCGGGATGGATGAACGAGGATGGACATGGAGGCACATTCATTGAGCAGTCCCCGTCAAAATGGCGCACATGTCTTCTCTCATGCGTCAACCAGAAAGCAAAACTGAACATGTGTCCATGCACGACCCAAAACGATCACACATGCGGCTCTTGTCCAGGTGGCTGGAATTGTCGATCCTCATTAAAACGGAATTTTACTGCCTGTGATGTTGAGAGTATGGTAACACGGGCAGAAGATGAAAATCATGAGTGGCCTGAAAACAAGAATGGAAGCCAAATGACCACGAATGAGGGGATACAAAGTACAGACACAACTCCGACAATTTTTCCCTTTGTGAGATATTACACTATATATCCAAAAAACAACAATGCCGCGGGGGGAGGTGAGCTTGAACAAGGACGTCGAATCCAGCTCTAAGACTCACAGGAATCGAGACTGAATAAGGTAGCGTCTACGCAACTTGTCGTCGTTTGAACTCGTGCCCATTCATGAATCATGAGTCATCACATGCCCCTTCCCTGAATCCACCTCAACTTACGGTCCCACGTCGTAATTTATTTATTAGCGACACAAGGAAAAATGGCAGTTGACAAAAGTGTTGGTTTTATGTGTCTCAGGCATCTTTATTGACGCTGTCAACGTGACGCAGTACGGTGGAGTTATAAAATGGCGGTGGTGACTGATGGGGATGTGGTCACCCGGTGATTAAATGGGGAAACCAACATGTTAATGGAGGGAGTAAACCGCGAGGGGTACAATACATGTCCCGTAAGCACGTGCCAATTAAAGCAGATAGATGCTCGCCGAGTCACCAGAGCCGAACGCCTGGCCCATCCCCTACTAAATCCAATCATCTCTCTCTTTTAAAATGAAAAGAGAGGTAACCCCATCCCTTGGTCACTTAGTCAAGGAATCAAGAAAGTAAAGTAATCACCAGACCACACCTGCGTGGTAGCTAATAATTAATTTAGCTGCGGATAAAGTATGAACTTTGTAGAGGCATTGTGCGTTGATGGAACTTGTACAATAAAAGTAAGTTTTAGGGACTTGTAAGTTACAAGAGAGTGGATGCTGTGGCCTGTTGGGCCTTAACTGTCCCCTTTCTACTTGTTAATTTGGTACCAACTGCTTGGGCTCCCATATCGGTTCCTCTCTTTCCAGGTCCACGTTGGGGACTACCGGGACCACCTTGACTTCAACCAATCCATTAAGGCCCATTTAATTCCTTCATCGAACGAACAAAGGAAAGAAAATGCGTTCTACACTTTGTATAAAAAAAATGCCCTCTACACTATCACTTTAGAATGCCTTCAACTAGTATAAGACATATGACTATTTAGAATATGATCAATTTTTATAGAGTACAATTTTATTATGGTTTCAGTTACGGCACTTAGGAATACATCATACTTCTTAGGTGTTTAGGTTTATGCCTTAGGATAATAGACAGTTCATTCTACCTAACATTGGTAACGACTAAGAGGAAGGGAGACTTTACCCTATCCTTAGATCGTGGGTAAACCCAATCTCTTTTTTAAAAAATTTTTATATCAAAAAGAAAATGCGTTCTATAACAAATGGCTACAGACATAAAAGAAACAGCGCTACGAAATAAAGAAAAGTGATATAGTGTCCTGGCATAAAAAAATATGGGTTGAATTCTTGGTATTCTTGATGCAATTAAAGCTCATCTTCATTGTCAAAGTTAAAGAGTTTAAGTTTAGATTACCATAATCTTTTCATTTTGTTAAGGTGTAAAGTGTAAACAACAGTGATGATGAATTAATCTCACCATCAATAAATGTTAACTCTCCCTTTTTAGAAGATAACCCACAAATCCCAAGATTTGTTGGGGACTTATGAGGTAAAGACATAGTGTTAACCCTCTCATGAGGCAGGGACCCATGTTAATCCTCTTCTCTTTGGGCGAAGACTTGACTCCCTTTTGCACACCTAAATCACATACTAAAACCCTCTGTTTATAGAGCTCAAATGATTGACTCGCTAATACATTTTAATTTCTCCGGCACCTTTTCATTTGGATTTATCAAGCTTAGCTAGTACGTGGTCCCACCAAGGTTATTCTGGTACTTCTCACTTTAAAGTTTAAACCCGGACTTCCCTCCCGTGATTGGGAGATGACTCGTCTGCCGAGTCGACAGGGAGAGAGGGTTTCTGGCAGGACAGCTCCCCAAACCAACCAAACGTGCGGGAGGAAGAAATGTGCTAGGTTTCCCTTTCCTTAGCACTAGATTCGCCCAGCCCAACTCCACCTTTAGCGTCTTTTGTTGAAGAAAACGTCAGATGTTCCGTGTACATTTAACTATTTGATATTGAAAGTATGATCACAAAAGAATGTTACATCTGAATAGTGAATTCAGAAGAAAAAAAAAGATTAATCAGTAAATTCTTGCTGGTTGCATGAGTAACTATTAGCGCGAAATAAAAATTCTACGTTCGGTGATTTGTTACACTGATGCTTTTTTTCTTCTTGGTTTTGGCCGGTAGTGAATGAAGCGTTACTTAACTTCATGTCCTCATCCCCGAACACCAATTCTCTCTATCACCATCGACCAACTTCTATATGCAAAATTTGCCGTTCTTTCATTAACTTCTAATCTTTTTTACACAGGTCAATCAACTTAGGGAATCCAGCCCAACCGAAAAAAATAAAAGAAGTTAAAGGAGAAAACCTTTCAACTGTGCACATACGGAGACACAAAAGCCAGTCCCTAGAAGTAACAATACACATATATAAGCACACAAAGTTGGAAAAATATGATAGAGATTTCACATTCAGTCCCCTAGCATTTTAATTGCCACTGCTTTTAATCATTTAGCAGTACCGGTACCACCTTCTGTTTCATCAGAGGAATATGGTCCCTCCCCAATCTTGGCTGCTTCCATAAGGCTGAGATTCTCGGTCTCCCTCTCTTGCGTGCTCTCCACTTTGTTCATAGCCTTCGAATTGGGCTCCTCAGACTTGTACTTGTACCATGAGGCCCAATAAAGATAGTTGAAAAAGTTGAGGCAGCTCAAGATGGCCAAGAACCAATAGAACAGGTTCAGATTGTTTTGGTTCAAATCGAAGCCATGCAACCAGCCTTGTTTGCTTGGTGTGATCTTTTTGGTCACTGCATTTATGACATTCACGAATACCGTACTCAAGAAGTAACCCATAGACGTTGATAGCCATGTGAACGAGGTTGAGAGCGATTTCATGCTTGCAGGCGATTCTCTGTAATAAAACTCCAACAGTCCCACCAGAGTGAACATGTCTGCAACTCCAAATAAAGCATACTGGAACGAAAGCCAGAATAGACTTATAGGCCTAAGTGGGTCTCTTCTTCCTTGATCCCTTCTCTTCACCTCAATAACCCCAGCCACCGCCATTGAAATAGCAGAAAGTGCCAGACCCACGCCAACACGCTGAAGCTGTGTGATCCCTGAAGGGTGACGAGTGATTTTTCGAGCGAATGGGACGAAGCAGAACTCGTAGATGGGAACGAGGATGGATATGAAAAGCAACGGGATGACGGGAATGGAAGGTGCAGGGACAGTGAAAGAACCGAGTTTGAGTTTCATGACATTCCCTTGCTGCACTGAGAATGTTTGAAGCTGTGCTAAACATGTGTTCATTATAATGGTGCTGCCGAATATTGGCAGCATTCTGGTCAGGATTTTCACTTCTTCAACCTGTGTCACCGTGCACACCTTCCATGGCTGTGATTTTGAGTCTTCTTGAAGAATGGCAGCTTTATCTAGAAACCTGATTGAGAAAAAAAAAACAGATCGCTTTTTCACATGCAAGTACATGTATCAAGATAGTGATTCAATTATTATGTATGGGAAGGATCGATTCCGATTATTATTATTATTATTAAATGAAAAGGCGTAGAAAAAGTAGAAATAATTGAGCTTTGAACTGATTACCCAAAAGCTTTTCATTTTCTCCCAGTATGAGATTACCCCACAACAAAACTGCTAGTTACCTACTGAGTGTGGAGACATCCCGCCAATTAAAAAAGAGTGACTGCAAACAGTACTGTATACGAAGACTTTCCTTTTTTTTGGGTTTTCCCCTTGTTTTGTCAGGATACTTGATGTTTTTGACACGGCAAAGATATGCTTTACCATTATCATTCTCCATATTTCTGCTGCTGCTACCCGCGAAGAAGTAACAGTAGGGCCAGGGGCCTTGGCCTCACCTACTATGTCGTACATGAAAAATAAGGAATCCTAACATGCCAATTTGCTGGAACTTGTGTTTTTATATGGTTGTTCGTATATTACTATATGCAGAAAATCATTCAGTCTTGAGTGGTTAATGCAAGCTGTGAGAAGTAGAAAAATTTTGAGCACCAAGAAAATCAACCATGAATCACCTCATCTGATTCGTGTGTGCAATCTTCTCTACAGTATCATCTTTATCACTAATCTCATAAAGTTGTTGATGAGGATCTGGCAATGGTAGCTTCCGGTTCTTAAACGCCACAACAAAAACCTGAAATAAATTAACAAGGATGATTCTCTCTTGTCTCAAGTAATCAAGTGCTTGTATGAAAGAAAAAGGGACGTGAGAGAGATTTGATACAAACCTGAACAATCCTGAGAATGGGACTATATCCAGGAGTTTTGATGCGGTAAAAAGGCTTACCAAGAGCGAGAGTAACAAAGCCAACAAAAGAAGCAACGGTTATAATGAAAAATCCCCAATGCCAAGCTCTCTGAGTGCTAACCCACACAACACCTGTAACTCCAACAATTGCTCCCACCGTTGAACTTAGCAGAAGCCAATTGAAAAAGCTTGCGAGAGCTTTTTCTTCAATTGGATCCTTATCATCAAATTGGTCAGCCCCAAATGCAGTCATACAACCTCTAACTCCTCCTGTGCCCAGAGCCAATAAACACAGTGATGTGTAGAACATGGCTGCAATACCACCTTTTACACAGCTCGACTTCCCACACGCGTCTGGGTGTAAATTATTTGAAGCAGCTTGAATTGTGACCACAACCAGAGCCTACAAAACATGGGGTTACAATTTGACCATTCCGCTTTTTAACCAATCGAGTTTTCACTACAGAAGAAGATTTTTCTATGTTACCAGAACTTCGAGGAAGCCGAATATCAAGCAAGTGGTGAGCCTGTTCAAGTAAGTGTCCGAGATGAAACCACCAACAAGGGAGAGCAAGTAACTTGAGCCCATGAAGTTGGTGAGAGTGTTGGCAGAGCTGGAGAGATCAAAGTGCATCACCCCATAAAAGTACAGGACTAAGCTCACCATGTTTGCCACTGAACCCATGTTGTCTAACGATGACAAGACTAGGGAACAAAAAGGGGTAGAAGAAACAAGAAAGAAAGAAAACATTTAGTCTGCTAAATTGCAGAAAGCAGATCAGAGTTTTATGGTTGTTCCAGAATCAGGGTTTATTTAGCTTACCGAAAATGAACATGGAAGCTCTGAATCCACCTTTTCGTTTCTTACATTGGGATTGGGTCACCTCTTTGCCTGCCTGTGATATGAGCAGAATCAGATGTGAAACTCATCGACCACATACAGAGATACAAGAGAATAAGAGAGATCGATTGAATGGCCAAGACCAAGGCGAAGGCTTACCATCCTCGAGAAATGGACAGAGTATCAGACAACAATGTGCAGTTCTGAGGAAATGGGGCAGAATGGCTTAGTGAACATATAACCCAAAAAGGAAGCTTTCCCAGGCCAACTATCTGGAATTCAGACAAGAATCCTAAAAAATGAAGCAACTTTAAAAGCACAAAAAAAATTAAAAAAAGCACACGATCGCTTCTTACCCGCGCACTGTTCACACTACTTTTCTTTCTTAATTTTCTTCCCTCCACCCACTCTATATCTTCTCTGTTCCTCTATGCTCCTCTGCTAATCAGATTGACAGTTTAAAGCTAAAACAAATTACACTATGAGCGCTCGCTAATCAACCTCTCAATGAGTCCAACACACACGCCCCCACCCCGCTTGATTTATTTACTTGTCCTCGTTGAATAATCCGTCTCCGGCGTCCTATCGCTGTCCTTAACCACGAAGCTTTCGGTAAAGCTCGTGGGCCAAAATGAAAGAAAATGATTGCTTATATTATATACACCGGAAAGACCTTTTTTTTTCTTACTTCACAGTTCACACACGCACAGCAAAGTGATTAAGCTGATGAATTAGCCTAATATCACATGGGTTGCCCCCCTCAAATTGTTGTTTATCCTTTTCACTAGCACCTGACGAAGACCTTTAATCTAAAAGAAGTTGGGAACTGGAAACTCTCGAATTGTTAATTAAGAAGGGAAACAACTTAAAGTGGAAGCTTCAGTTTTTAAAAGACGACTTTGGTTTGAAATTAACCTGGGTTTGACAGCTTTGTCAGGTACAGGATAAATACAACGTCCTCCGATGTAATATTAAAATAATGGTAACTAACGGGAAAAAGAAAACAAAACTGCAGGTCAAATATTCAAAAATTTGAGGGGGTCACATGATCATACAGCTCAGAAGGTATCCTCGGGGTCTTTGATATCATAGTACACACACTGCGGATAATCGGCGTCTTGCTGAAAGTGAGAGAGTATTGCGTTTGCTTGGGACTAGTGATCTCATTCCACTGAGAAAATCATTTTCTCACCCGAAACGTCCCTTTCAAAATACCAGTCTAACTTGTAGCATCTCAATCTCGGTCTCAGAATCGCTTTATTGTTTTGGTTGCTTTTCACTGTCAATTGAAAACTCCTCTGATTGTTCCATCCTGTTTGATTGGTGGGTGAGGCAAAGATTTTCGTTGGGATCGTCCCAAGAAGCTTTGTTCAGTAGCATGGCCATCAGTTTTCACATTGACAGGTGATCCCATTAATCTTTGACTTAACAACACCTGTCCTTTTTGTTCAAGAGCTGAATACTCATGCGAATTAAAAAATGAATATCTAAATTTTATGTCAATAATAATAGCGATGTTGCATATGAGAAAGATGAGGAGCAAAGACGTGAGCAGAGCTGGAAATGAACAAAACGATGTGACTTTTCGAGTTTAAAGTTGTTATTTGTGTGCCAAAAAACAAAGGAGGTTTCTTATTGGCAAACGCAGTGATAGATATATAGAGATATGAGCTATCAAATTGGGAATGTATAAGGAATTCTTTTCGTCCTGGGGCTAGCTTGGTTCTGATGCTTTTCTATCTTAATTCATGAAACAACACGACATGGTTCTTTTTTTTTTTTGTACAAGTGATATTTTTGCCAAAGTGTGAATTATCAAAGCGCTTTGGGGGAGGGTGTTCGATCAACGTCTCTACGCATCATCCGTGTTCATTGCCTTTTCGATCTCATTTCGTGATCCCGTTACGTCGATAAGGGTAGGTATCTCCTCCAATCTCTATACTATTTCTTATAGATATCCAACGCATCCTCTGTACCTGTCGTTTTCGACCTTAGCAATTCGATGCCTGTCGTTTCTAATTGTCCCCGACATTTGCTTTTCCTTTTTTCCTCCAGAACTTTGCCAATTCTTTAATCTTTCATCCCACGTTCCATTTTTATCCCCAGCACTCAACAGATTGCGTCAAGAAACTATAGATTCTAATTTCTACTTCAAGGAAAGAAACAACGTGCTGGAGTTATTCAAACGCTCTTTTTTATTAAAAAATCGCGACTTTCATATTGCGGCATTCATATATTTATCTTCACATTATTTAACAAACAGGTGTGCTTTTTTTGCAACCCAATATCATGTGACCAAGCCTTTTGAGCAAATTCATATATACCTGATGGCCAAAAATAATCATATGCATCGCAGATGTATAGAATTGTTCTCATCCAAACATGTAAAATTTTAATTGCAATAAAAAAATAGGACTGGAAAATTAAATTTGCTGTAAGAAAGATTGAACATGTGTCCAAAGATAATGAGCCGTTTAGATAAGAGTTTAAAAAAAATTTTAAAAAAAAATATTTTTGTGCAACTTTTAGAAAAAAGTTTATGGAGAAGAGTTTATAAAAAAAATTTAAATATATGAGTGTTTGTATAGTTATTTCTAGAAGTATTTTTATTATTGGTAAATTATTCAAAATAGTATGATTATTAAATATATGAGAGATGAGAAAGGGTGTAGAAGATAGATGAGAGAGGAGTTATAGTGTAGAAGAAATATGAGAGAGGATGTAATAAAAAGTAGGGGTGATATAGTAATTGGTTAATCCATAAACTATTTTACTATTTCATAAGCTACTCTAACCAGCTTATTTGAAATATTGGTTTTAAATTATGTTTGATCTAAAAGCTCTTTTAAATAAATATAACTGTTTGTTTTAAATTTTTTTTATACCTAAATTTTACCTAAAAGAATTTTTAAAATCTAGGTTTGGGGAGAAACTAAACACACACAATAGCTTAGACCCTAGCTTCAATGGAAACTTCACATAACAACCTAGGCCCACTGTGCTCAAGGCCCATCTTCAATATGGGCCCAATTCAAGAGTGTGAACTCTAAACAGACAAGCCCTAGTGATGGAGGAGATTTTGCTCACAATACTTATAAACTCCAGATAAAAACCTAGGCCCACTATGATCATGGCCCATATTCACTACGGCCCAATTTAAGCTTGGATCAATGAAGCCCTTGGGTCCTGGGATTGGGTAGATTTCGTACGCAAATTCTCGTATGCACGTATTTTCTACGTCGACACGCCACTCGTCCGTGGGCGGGAAGCATTTCGTTCCCTAAAGCCAGTGAAAGCATGACATTTCTCTTCTTCTAAACTCACTTCTGACTGAGTTCCCCTATTTCTCCTCCATACAAAGAAAATGGGTATAAAGGTATTAACTTTTTCTTCATTCATGTTCTCAAGTTGTGCAATTTCTAATTCGTTTTGGAATTAATTTAACTTGTCTTGTTGAGAGGTTTTTTAGGGTTTAACAAAGCTTTTAGCAGACAATGCTCCAAAATCCATGAAGGAGCATAAATTTGAGAGCTATTTTGGCCGCAAAATTGCCATTGACGCCAGTATGAGCATCTATCAATTCCTAGTCTGTATCCTTCACCTTTCTTCCTCATGATTAGATTAGCCTTGAAGACGTTTCAAGGACAAGGATCCTGGAAAACTTGTATAATGGGTGTATTTGATTTGGTGCAGATTGTCGTGGGAAGAAGTGGGACTGAGATGCTTACCAATGAGACTGGTGAAGTTACAAGGTCACTTTTTGAAAAATAAGCCAATTTCTAACGAGGATAAGCATTATTTAGTCATTCTTCGGAAAATCTGCTCACGATGACATTATTATTATTTTTTTATCTTGGTCGGTGTTGCAGTCATTTGCAAGGCATGTTTTCACGGACTATCAGACTTCTAGAAGCCGGAATAAAGCCAGTGTAAATTGTCTCATCTTCCTTTCGTTGGAACCCTCATTTTGTTCTTTAACTTGCGCGCTCTTATTGAACTTATAATGCTTATGTCTAGATATGTTTTTGATGGGAAGCCCCCAGAATTAAAGAAACAAGAGCTGGCCAAACGGTACAATTTGTGAAATTTCAGTAATTTATAAGAATTCACTACATTTTTCGAGGTCTAACTTCAAACTTTCCTTTTTTTGTTAATCAAAATTAGAACTTTGCTTTGCTAATAATATGCTCTTTTTACTAAATTATGAATTATTAATAGTTTCTCGAAGAGGGCTGATGCTGATGAGGATCTGTCTGAAGCCAAGGAGGTATGTGCTTAACTTGTTTTTGACTCTCCTCACTTTCTTTTTGTTGCAAAACATGTATCATATATTTATTTACACGGTTGCTTTTTTTTGTTGCCCAGATTGGCACCAAGGAAGACATTGAGAAATTCAGTAAACGAACTGTGAAGGTGGGTCTTCATCAATCCATTTCCACTTATAGGAAGTTCTCAATCACCACAGGATATGGCAATACGCTTTAATATGGGATAAATTCTCCACATCATGGATAGTAGCGTCCCATTTTCTGCATGCCGTTGAGCCCCTAGCTTCCATTCTCTTGCAGGTGACAAAGCAACATAATGAAGACTGCAAAAGGCTTTTAAGACTCATGGGAGTGCCTGTGGTTGAGGTAGCTTTATGCTACTCAAATCTTTTTTTAACAATGTGCATATCTGTGTCATTAATTGTACCATGTTGCTAAGGCCTTGGTTCCCGCAGGCTCCCTCAGAAGCAGAGGCACAATGTGCTGCACTTTGCAAGTCAGGAAAGGCAAGTGGTTATGTGTATCTGGCTTATATGAATGCATGCATTTTTGTTGTGTATTTGATTATCTTGCTTTGATATTTTTGCTATCTCATCCTAATTTTGTGTTGCGTTAATATTAAATATTTTATTTATTTTTGAATGTTACTGGATTAATTAGAAACATTGCTTAGTTCAAACCTTCTATGGAATTTATGTTGAATATTTGTATATTATAGGTTTATGCAGTAGCTTCTGAAGACATGGATTCATTGACATTTGGAGCTCCTAAATTTCTTAGACATTTGATGGATCCTAGCTCCAAGAAAATCCCAGTCATGGAATTTGAAGTCGCAAAGGTCCTGACAGCTTTGGACGCACGTGGGATTTTTTCTTTTTGATTTGCTCATACTGATATTTCTCTTGCTTCAGATTTTGGAGGAACTAAATCTTACCATGGATCAATTCATTGACTTATGCATTCTTTCTGGGTGTGATTATTGTGATAGTATTCGAGGTAATTTTTATCTCTCTTTTCTCTGTATGATGCTAGGATCTAGGATTGGATTTATGATTGCCATATATTCTCAATATGCTTATAAATGTAATACAAATCATCTATGTTGCAGGGATTGGGGGACTGACTGCCTTGAAACTCTTACGCCAACATGGCTCTATAGAGAATATACTGGAGAATATAAACAGAGAGAGGTTTTTCTAATACTTCGTCACAGAATTTACCATATACGATTTCTTTGCTTATGATGTGCTGAGAATTATTGTTAGTCATGTTATAGAATCATAAGATACATGTTTCATCTTGTTCATCCTTAGTAAGACATTCAAAACGTCCATGCAGGTACCAAATACCAGATGATTGGCCATATAAGGAGGCTCGGCAACTTTTTAAAGAACCGTTAGTCTTAACTGAAGAAGATCAACTTGATCTTAAGTGGACATCTCCAGATGAAGATGTAGTAACTATTCTTTTTGAGAAGTTGATTACTCTTTCAAACATACAGGGTTACACATACATATGCTCATACTTATATGTGATATTTTTATGCGTCTTGATATCAATATTTGTTGATCTATATATATATTTTTGTACTTTGTGATAATTACTGGACTCCATTATGTTGCCTTTCTTACAGGGGTTGATTACATTTTTGGTAAATGAGAATGGTTTCAATGCTGACAGGGTCACAAAGGTTTGTTGCCTTTAAATGTCATTGCCATGGCCTTTCTGATTTTTATTTCAATTTATTTTGGAATCATCTCTTATATGTTTTCTATATCCAATTTAGGCAATAGAAAAGATTAAAGCAGCAAAGAACAAGTCATTGCAAGGCCGGTGAGTGGTCTCTATCTCCCAGAGAATGAGTAGTAAGCCCTTTCCTTTTCTTGGGTCAATAATACCTAACTACCTTTCCCTCTTTCCCTCTTTCTGCTTACAATAGGTTGGAATCCTTTTTCAAGCCTGCAGTGAATCCATCTGCACCCATTAAACGGAAGGTATGTTTACAATAGATCTATCATGTCACCTTTTGTCCTGAAGCCCAATAACAGTGGTGAACCATCAAAGCGAATCTATACTTGCGTGTATTCTTTGTTGTGGTAACCAACAATATCTAATTATAATTATGTGAACAGATCATAATTTTAATTGGAAGTAGATTTAATTTGGTATATATATAGTGGCCTCAGACTAGAGGGATACGCTTCTACATTCCTCAGTCAGTATCATGGCAATTCACTGTATAGGTGTTCCCAACCATACTACCCCATTGGGGAGGGTACTTCGTTGAGCAGTTGTAGTGCCATATATCCATAATAAACTATCTGTCTTGCTAAGTGCCTTTTTTTCCCTCCTTAACAGGAAGCACCAGCGAATACTGCTAAGGAGACTAAAAAAAAGGCCAAGGGTGGTAGTGGGAAGAGGAAGAAATAGTTGACTTCGTGGCATAAAAGAGTAAAAATGAAGAACCGGGTTACCTTGTGATCAGGTTAGAGTTTCTTAGCCTGGATCTTCTAGGTCTGATTTCTTGTGTTTTTGTCCTTTCCATGGATTGATTATACATGGGAGGTCAATGAAATGAGTGCAATAAAGTTGTTTTTTTCCCTGTTACGATGTGATGTCAGAAATTTACAACCAACATGATGAGGCATGACAAATTGGCCGTGTATTTTTTCACTCTAGCACCATTCAAGACTTGTATAATGTCAGAAATTTAAAATCAACTCGGTGGTTTTAGGCCAGGGAAGGAGCAGGTAGGCCAGAAGTAAGAAATTCTGGGGGAGGAAGTGGCCATTCTAAAGTTGGATGCCCTTTTCTTCCATTTTATTCTACTTTCAGCTATCGTGATTGGAGATTGCATTGCATCTAGAATGTATATCTTTGCATGTACTGGTTGCTGGAATAACAGTTCTAAGAGTGGCACGATATTTTATTTTCAATAACTACTAGTTAGGTTGAATTATGATATGAAATTGTTAAAATATCTGATATGTTTACCAGTTCCTGATGCCATATTTTGTTTCAGTTTGCACGGGGCGATTAACTTGCAATAGTAGAGCGCAATCATCCAAAATGTAAAATATATGTACTGCGAGCACGTGGTATAGAGTTGTGGATTGGGCTGATGTATCTGGAGACTTGTACTTGTGTCATTCAATGAGAATTTGAAATGGCTTTGATTAATCTAAACCCTTCTTGTATCTTCCATTGTCTGCTTTCGTTCATTGAGAGTTTAAAATGAGTAACTTTTTCTAAATAGCTGCATGATGCTGACGTGTACATGAGGGATACAAAGTGAGTTTAGGCTGCAATCTGAGATAAAAACTTGGTGAATTAGTAAAATTATAAGCAGGTAGTGATGTTCCTACTTTATGTTGCCGCCTATGTTGGGAAGAGTGGACCAACGATGAATCCTGCTCCCTTAACTTTTTCCAAAGCCCTGGGATTGGTTCCAACATGAAGACAGGTGGAGAACCCAGTTCAATGCGTATGCTGGTTCCTTATCCACTTGTATATGAAAATGTCATTACCGTCTTAACAGGAGTCGTGACAATCTCCAACAAGATTAAGTCATGTCAAAATTCAGTAAGTTTTTACAACCTGGAGCTGGTTCATAGCCATCCCAAGGTTTTCTGTTCAAAAGTTACCATCTAATCACACGTTAAGAAGTCTCTTAATACTTTGAGATGATTGCAGAGCGGGTGAGACAGAGACAGTTGAAACACAAGATTATCTTGTTAGAACCAATATAGATCATAGAAGTGATCTTGAGTATTTGTGAATCTTTTTTTTTTTCAGTAATATTTTGAAATCTCTTATTGACAAATGTTTCTCAAATATCAAATAAACTATTGATTATTAACATAACGGAATTATTGGCATGTTCTATTCTATTAGAGCCACATTATGAGTCCTACTTAGCCTATTCGTACAAAGATGTGATTTTTGAAGAAATAGTAACATGATAGTAAAAAAAGGGAAGGGTATGAGGAAATGTGGAACATGTGAATAAATTTTATAAGTAAAGAAAGGAGCGAAATAATAATAATAAATCAAATTTGGGGCAAAAATGAAGTGGCACGCACGTGCCGGTCTTGATGGACGTACTAGCCAGCCATGCACTCCCTGCCCCATCATGTGTTTTCTGACTCTCCTCCTCGCCCTTGCTATAAATACGCTCTACTCCCTCCTTTCCTTTCCCATCAACTCTCTTCACTGATCATCTTCTTCTCTGATCTTTCTGTCAAGTGTGGGAAGTTCTCGCTCTCCCTGCTTCTCATCCCTCTTGCTCCAAGACTTCTGTGTCGCCGATCTTACCTCCGGTATCTCTCCTATCTTACTTTCACTACAACATGACCCAAACTTGTATTTTATCATTGGAGTATGCTTTCTACTCTTTTAAGCACTCAGATACTGAAAATGCAGCGGTTAAAGTAAACGGGTTCGTGTGCAACGATGCTTCCAAGGTGTACGCCTCGGACTTCTCCGACATACTGGCCAAACCAGGAGACACCAATAAGACCTCTGGCTTTCTGAGTACCAGAGCCAACGTTTAGAAAATCCCCTGGCCTCAACACTCTCGGAGTCTCACTCTCACGCATTGACTTCGCCCCTGGTGACTTCAACCCACCCCACACCCACCCACGCGACTCCGAGATGGTTTTTGTTCTTGAAGGTGAACTTTACGTCGGCTTCATAACCACGTCCAATCGCCTCATATCCAAGAACGTTCGGAAGGGTCAGACCTATGTGCTTCCCAAAGGTTTGGTTCATTCCCTAAAGAACAATGAGCAGCAAGGTGCCTCTGTCATTTCGGTATTCAATAGTCAGTTCCCTGGTAAGCAGTACTTCCCCACCACCTTGTTCGCTGCCACGCCGCCGGTGCCGGTTGACGTTTTGGCACAGGCGTTCCATGTGGGTATCAAGGACAAGGAGGTTGAGAAAATCTAAGTCTAGAGCTTGCACCCAAGAAGAAGTTTGTTGACGGTGTTGTTGTGTTTTCTTCAGTTTCTGTCATTGTATTCCGCCCGCTACCACAATTTACTATTATTCTCTGTAATTGAAAAATAACACCAGGTACTAGATGCACCAGAAAAATAAAATCACGGTACTAGCTAGATGCCCCATAAATAAGATTGAGTTGTTGGATGCAACTGGAAAACTGTAAAATAAAGAATAAAAAGGGTTTGAATGACAAACAATTGGATATTGGCTCGCCCTGTTTCCACATTTTGTAACTATTGGCTCTGTTGAAATGATTCTTGTTCATATTTGTAATATGCTTCCTTATTAATTAGGCATGTCTTGCTCACATGACGGTTGGTCATTTGTTAATGGGTGTAGTAATGTTATATGTTATCTTCCAATCCATGCAAAAAGAGAGTTTTATTCAAATAAATATAGCAGCAATTTGTTTTTTCTCGTGCCTGTGATGATGCTTATCGGAAGCGATGAAACTGAAAAAAGAGGGAAATCTCTCGTATCTTTCGAGATCCACCCTGCAATATGGAGTCAAAAAGCCAAAATAACTCATTTTTTATGTTCTGTGTAACGTGCAAGATCCATACAAGTTTCTAAGAATAATAGAGGGCTATCCAAAAAATGGGATATTGCAGCAAGCGAAGTTATTTGAATTTCGTTGCTTATGATGTGCTGAGAATTATTGTTAGTCATGTGATAGAATCATATATGTATACAAGTTCCTAATTCCATATTTTTTTTTCAGGTTGCAACGGGGTGATCAAAACTTGCAAGAGTAGAGTGCAATAATCAAAATTGTAAAATATATGTACTGAGAGCATGTGAATTTTGACTGATGTATCCGGAGGCTTGTACTTGTGTCATTCTTATGAGCTTTTGATGTGCGTTAGCTTTGATTAATCGAATCCCTTGTTGAGTCTTCCATTGTCTGCTGGCGTTCATTGAGAGTTTAAAATGAGCAAGTTTTTAAATAGCTGCATGCATGATGATGAAGGATTTTCTTATTATATAGAAGAGGATTCAAGTTACAAATGAAAGAGGACAGGGCTATACTTAAAATGTTTATATCGCCGCCTATGGAGGCATTGGGAAGAATGGACCAACGTGGATTCCCGTTTCCTTATCTTTCTCCAAAGCCATGGGATTGGTTCCAACATTAAGACTGAGAGGAAGTTGAAACGACAGGATTATCTATTTATCTTCTACTCGGAACTGACGATAGATGATACAAGTGATATTTGAGTATTTGTGAAATCTTTTGTTGTTTTACTTCTTGTAATATTGGGAAACCTCCTATGGACAAGTGTTTCTCAAGTACCTGTGACTATTGAACTAACGTAACGAAATTATTGAGATGTTGTATTTTATTAGGGTTGACCAGTGATTTAATTTGAGCTACTAGATTCTCGAATACTGGTATTTTATTTGGGGTTCGTTTATGAGTTCTCCTTTGTCGTTTGAAGAAATAAGAATATAGATATGAAAAAAGAAAAGGAAGGATATGTGAATAATCGTCCCCATATGTGGCTGGCTTGATGGACGCATAATCAACAATGGAATCTGTATCTATCATTGGAACCTTTCATTCTTAAAAAAAATGTTCAACTTATCCCTTCGTTTTATATCTAAACTATTTGCGATGACTTTTCTTGGAGGCATACTCCACGCCCCCGCCAACGTGTTCTCTTACTTTCTTCTCCCTCGCCCTTGCTATAAATACGCTCTACTCCCCCCCTGTTCTTTCCCATCAACTCTGTTTTGTTTTATCTTCTTCTTCTTTGATCTTTCTGTCAAGTGTGTGAATATCATATATACCTAACTATGAAGTTCTCGCTCTCCCTGCTTCTCCTCCCTCTTGCTCTGCTTTTTGCTGCTGTTCTCGCATCTGATCCTGACGCTCTACAAGACATCTGTGTCGCCGATCTTACCTCCGGTATCTCTCCTCTCTGTTTCCCTGGTTTTGCTATCTCTTGTCATTATCATTCTTTCTTATCCTGCACAAGGAGGATCGATTGAATCTATATCTGGTTTAATTTTCTTTTAGAATACGTTGACCTGCCCTCGCTTCTATTGACTCCATTATTTAACGACTCTAACACCGAAAGGGCTTGTGAAAATACAGCGGTTAAAGTAAACGGGTTCGTGTGCAAGGATGCTTCCAAGGTGAATGCCTCCGATTTCTTCTCCGACATACTGGCCAAACCAGGAGCCACCAATAACACCTTTGGCTCGTTGGTCACCGGAGCCAACGTTCAGAAAATCCCTGGCCTCAACACCTTCGGCGTCTCACTCTCACGCATTGACTACGCGCCCGGTGGCATCAACCCACCCCACACGCACCCACGCGCCACCGAGATGGTTTTTGTGCTCGAGGGTGAACTTCTCGTCGGCTTCATAACCACGTCCAATCAGCTCATATCCAAGAAGATTCAGAAGGGCGAGACCTTTGTGTTCCCGAAAGGTTTAGTTCATTTCCAAAAGAACGTTGGGTATCAAGCTGCCTCTGTGATTGCGGCATTCAATAGTCAGCTTCCTGGTACGCAGTCTATCGCCACCACCTTGTTCGCCTCCACGCCGCCGGTGCCGGACAATGTCTTGGCGCAGGCCTTCCAGGTGGGTACCAAGGAGGTTGAGAAAATCAAGTCTGGGCTGGCACCGAAGAAGCAGTAGTCTTGACGGTGTTGTTCTGTTCTGTTTGGTGTCTGTAATTTGGAATTCATGAAGAATAAGAATGGGACACTGATGCAAACACGAAACATGATCGTAAGCTCGTTTTTCAAATGTATTGTCAGTGGTTCTGCTGGTTTTTTCATATCATCCCTTCCAATCATTCATAGTTGTTTTTGTTTTCTACAACAGGAAGAGTAAAAGTTTCTCTCTGTTATTTTTTCCTTTTTTAAATTATTCGCTCTGACGAAAGCATTCTTTTCCATGTCTGTAATATTCTTCCTTATCAATTAAACATGTGTCTTGCTCACATGATGGCCATGGGTGTAATAATTTTATATTTAGTCTTCCCAACCATCAATCAATTTGAATATATTTAATGGGGGACCAAGCAATTTGCATTTTTCTTATAATGCCTGCCACGAGGGCTTTCTCCTGCCATTGGTATGGCATATCCCTTCGGTAGTGTTGAAACTAAAATGCCCTTGGTGTCAATGCTAGATGCTCGATAGATTGGCACGTTACCCTCTCCAATAAGATAGGTTTTAGTATTGCTAACCCAACAACTTCATACCTAATCTCTCAAGCTATACATGATATAAATAGTTTGACAACCCATGCTACTTATAAATTATGAATACCTCAATTTTTATATTCTGCTTAACATGCAACCTCCACACAAGTTTCTAAGAATACTAGAGATACACGTCATCCATATTAACTATCATTCTCTTTTTTGCCGGCCATATTAACGTATATCATTCGGCTCCATATTAATTCTGATGTATGGTGCCTACATGGTGCCTACAAATCTCCAATAGACCGTGCAATAACGGTTGAAGATTCCTCGTTCATTAAATGAGAAATAATAATAATAATATAATTGGTAATCATGGTTATAAGCATGGGGCCATCATATAATTGGGAAACAATATGGAGTAGTGCCGATAAAATTCACAACAGAAATTGTCATTTTAGAGCAAGATTCACTTTGACATAATTCCACAACCAACTTGGGATCCCCACTTAAAGAGTTCAGCATAATAGAGGGGCCGTTAACAATATCATTTTTTTTTTTACCAAAAGGCTAGGAATGAAAAAAAACAAAAACAAGGATTACTTCAAACTTGTCTGCTGCCTCCCATCAGGGATTGCATATAGCACGATAGGTTTTGAAGGACGCAAAAATGGTACATCACACCTGAAATATCCCTTCCTCTCCAGCTGCAATACCTCTCCACGTTTTAAATTTCTCATGTTTGAGTCTCCATATGCTGCAGTCTCCTTCTTTGTACAAGGGTTCAGAACATCAAGGAAATCCTCCCCTTCTTCAAGCTGAAATAAAGCAGGGTAAGTTGTTTTTTTCACACTTGCTAATGGGATACATAAAAGACACTTGCTACAAAATCTAGCTGGATATAATTACGATTATATAATTATGTTTCTTAGTAAGAAGCAATATTGCAGTGGACAAGTTCATACCTTTTTCTTTGTAATTAAATAATCAAAGTCAACCAATGTGAGGTTAACTAGTTCATATATCTCAGGTAGCCAAGTAAGTTTTAATTTTGTCGTCTTCACAGATCCTTCAAGATGCAAGACCCCACTCAACCGTGTGGCATTACCCTCATGGTCCTTCTCTATATCCTTCACTATGGCATTTCCCCAGTCCATTAACGTCACTTCCTCACCCGCAGATATGGACACTGCATCGGCGTGATCTATCCATATCCGATTAGTGTATGTCGTTGCTTTTTCTCCGGCACCTTCGTACTTCTTGTGCCTAGGTATAATGCGAACAAATGGCTTCTCAGGACCATCTGTTAGGGTCAGCAACACACGTTTCTCTGCAACAACAGCAGTATGTCTGGGACAGACTGGGTCAATTATTTTCTTATTAATGGTCCAGAGTTTGTCCCATTCCATGAGATTGAGATTTTTCGATGCGCCCTATAAAGTAACAGGGAAGAACAACCATCAACATAGGATATAAATAACTCACAAGAACACACCAGTGAGACACTGAGAGAATGCAATTTTTCAGAGAATGACGCCTTCACTTTTCAAAACTAAGAACAAAAGCAAAAATGCTTATGTACCTGCTCAACAATAAACTGTATCAATGCTTCAATTTTCAAGCCTCTACGCACAATCCCTTGCACAGTTGGAAATCGAGCATCATCCCATCCATCAACCTTGCCATTTTGGACAAACCACAGAAGCTTGCGCTTACTGAGGAGAGTATACACCATGTTTAATCGGCTGAACTCATAAATGTTAACCTTTTTCATCCCCATGTCCTCTTGAATCCGGTAATACTGAGCATTGCGGTCATGGTATTCACTAGATCGGAGGGCATGTGTAATACCTTCTCTAGCATCAACGTATGGACATGCAAAATCGTAAGTTGGGTACACTTTATACTTGGATCCAATCCTATGATGAGGCATTGGATTGCATCGATAATAAACAGGATCTCGCAGTGACTTGTTTAAATTCTGCATATCCAACTTGCCACGGACACAGCACTGCAGGCCTCTCTCTGTTCCAGCAATCATTTCCCTCCACAATTTCAGATTCTCTTCTATACTATTGTTCCTACATTTTGATTCTATACCCTCCATCCTCTCTTTCTGCATCTGTTCACGGGGAGTGTCATCAACATATGCTTTACCCTCACGGATTAATTTTTCAGCCATTTCCATTAGCTCGTCAAAGTAATCCGATGTATATGTTATAATTTCATATTTTATACCTAATGTATCAATATCTTTCAGAAGGTTGTCCACAAATTCATTGCTTTCTTTAGCCGGATTTGTGTCATCAAATCGCACAATAATTTGGCCTTGATATCTCTCAGCAAAATATTTGTTCAACAGAGCTGCTTTTGAGTGTCCAATATGAAGATAGCCACTAGGTTCAGGTGCAAACCGCAAGCGAACTTTTCCAATTTCTGCATCTGGAAGATCTACTTCCACTGTAGGCCTGCTTCCTGCTTTTACCTTCTCAGAGACATCTCCATTCACATTCTTCATGTGATCCCCAGTGACTTGGTCCTTCGACTTAGTTGCTGGCTTTCCCAATCCCCTTTTGCCAACATAAGTTGCCGTGATTTTGTTCAATACATCACCATGTTCAGTCACTATTGAATTGAACCATCGCACAAGGTTCACATATTTATTTGATTTCCTCAGGTTTTCCCATCTCTGTCCAGCTCCTGGAAAAAAAACCACAAATGGAGGCTATTCAGCCAGTGGCAATTAACCATCAAGTTACACAGAACAACGGGAGAAGACTCCAATGCAGAATCAAATGTTTCACGTAAATGCACAGGATTGTAAAAAAATTATTGACAGCCATATTATTGGTTCTTCTTCTAACAATGGGAATAAAGCTGGGCATTAAAGCTAAACGGCTCATTGATGAACTTATAATATATACAGCATAAAATAAAACATAAACCTAGCTCATCGATACAGATATCACAAAGACCACAAAATTCAAAGGACAATATCACCAGAAAATTACAAACTTATTCATTCACAGATAGGTTGATTAATAGAGATGAATATCAAACTAAAGTTGAACAGGTATAATGAGAAATGTTTACCAGCAAGACCCGACCAGATTGCTATATCTGCCACTGATAAACAATGACCAACCAAAAAAGTAAGCCTCTCCAAGTACTCATCAACATATTTGCATGCATTCTCAAAAGCAGAGCCTGATGAAAAGACAGGAGCATACTCCAGCCATTCATCAATCTGTAAAGGTATTGGCATGAGTAAATACAAAGAACCAAAATAGCAACTAATAAAAGAATATGCAAGAAAATCAAACTCCCATTCATACGCCGCCAAACCATAGTCATATTTTAATGATACAGCCAAATTAAATGTGTCAAAATCTACGAGTATTTAGTTTCACTTTAAGTTATTACACATCTTTCAAGGGTAAACAAACAGCATTTGGCATAAGGGTTGCATCTGAAAACGACCTGGCCAGATTCTAAAGCATTTTTCCCATAGAAATCAGGAATGCTAGCAACTCGCCCAATATATCGTAGAAGAACACATGTTCCACGCAATTTTAGCCTGCATAGTAAATATGTTACATGATACAGAAGAAAAGCAAAATCCAATATATGTGTATTGTAGAGCATTCAAGAAGTTCATAAATAATCATAATTTTCTGTGTTCTATATTCTTTACAAAGCACAATGATCTCAAAATCGGACACATGAAACTTAGTGGGAAAATTAACTAAGGCTGTTCTTTAAGGTTATTACAATATACAAGACTTCAAATGAGCTAACTACCCTAATATAATCCAGAATATAGACGGCAAATATTATACATTTCAACTGATTCCAGAATTCTCAAAACATAATAAGAGGGCAAAACAAGATTTTGTACGGTAAGGGAAAATTTTATTGAATAAAGGTCGAGATAGAGGTTTATAATATTTATAATACCGAAAAACTATTATTTATTTTTTTTAAAGAAAAAAGGTTCCACTCGCCCTATAGCAAATAACTCCTTGTACATCAACTTGGGCAATTAACTTGCTCAAAGCCTCAAACTTTCAAGATCAGGAAAATTGTCCCTTCAATCGAAAATGTCAAAGATCGATTAACCATGTTCAAAATTGCAATTACCATAAAACATATAATTGAGAGATCTCATTTGAAAACCGGACATATTATAAATCAAGTTCCGAAAAATCCTCAGCTCGATGGAGCTATTTACTAGACATAAATAGAAAAGGATAACGGTCGAAGAAGAATTTTAAAGTTTCTGCCATTTATAAAAATAAAAAAATAAGCGAATATTTCAGAAAACCATGCACACAATGACGGTGATAAAGCGAAACAAACAGGGCTTAAATTTTTATGTTCAAACTAATGCGATGTGGTTAAAATGTCAAGTACAGCGCAGAAGGGTTTGTAACAAAAGGAAGGGGAAAATGAAGGAGAGCGTCACAACATCACTGAGGAAAAGAAATATAAATATTCGCATTTCGCAATCGTATATCACTACCGACGAACTTCAATACATCTAACTCATAACAAATCTCAATAGCACTTAATCGATTTTGAGGCATATAATCGGGTGCATTTTATCCAGATAATGAACTTCGATAAAATAAAATGAAAAGTATTATCTTGTGATCAGAATTAGATACATATAAACAGGATCCAAGAGAATTCCATCTTACCCAGAGGAAAAGAGAAACGTCGGAGCAGAGTCAGAGGGTGGCGAAGTATCGATCGGAGGAGAAATTCCAGCAAGCTTAGCAGCAACAATCACCGACAACGGTGGACTATCAGCAGCGAATGAGAACCTTTCGATATCCATGCTAACATGCAACGGATACAAGCAGCAAAGACCGCTCCAGTGATAGAGCTCTCAGAATGCAGAAGTAAACGAAGTGAAGGCAACTACCACCAAGATCAAGAGCTAGGGTAGCGCAAATTTTTTATTTTTTTTTGGATACCAAAAAGTTGAAGTGGACGGTCCTAAAGTCAGGGCACAACGTAAAGTTTAAGGAGTTTTTATACGAAGATATTTAAAAAAAAATAAACTTATATATTTATAGAATATAAATCTATTTTTTATTATTTATATTTTTTAAAAAATTATTTATTACCATTTTGATCTTTCTTGTCTTTTTCTTGCTCGGCTTCGTTCATTTCATGGCCCATTTTTATGCACCAAACTATGTTTTTTTTCTTTTTCTTTTTTTCCGGCCAGAAGATGGAGAAAATGTGCGAGTACACTTGGGTATGGGCTGGAATTTTGCGTTGATGTCGAGTTCTCATTGTTGGCAAATAGGTTGAAAAAATAAGAATTGATACGTATAATAAAAAAAATTATATTTTATAAAATATAAATTTAATTCTCTTATTATGATAATTTATTTAATAGATAATTTTATAAATTTTTTTTAAATGCTCTATAAACCTTATAGCTATATCCTAATTTTAACAGAGGACTAGTACCGAACTCATTTAAACTTATTAGTATAAAAGAAAAAAAAATAGTTTTATGAGGCATGAAATATAATTCTGACATACCAATCGTCTATAGTTTAGTTAGTAAAGATGTGAGACATATGACTATTTAGAACGTGTTCGATTCCTAAAGAGTATCACTTTATTATAGTTTTAATTGCGATGTTTGAGAGACATCATAACTCCTAATTGTCTAGATTTACGTTTGAGGGTAATTGATACATTGTCCTATCTAATATTAGTATTATATGAATAATAGAAATTTAATTATATTCTTAAATCATAAGTAAACTCAATTTATTTTCAAAAATTTTAGTATAAAAAAAAGTATAATTATGACCTTAATATATAATTTACCTAAACTTGTAGAAATAGCGAAATGCATGGAAGTGTGAAACGGAGGCTCATAATATATTAATATATGTTATAAAAATAAATATTTACCATGTGAGATATTGAACAGTTACCATAGAACAATATCCATGTTCTAGCTCCTCACATTGAATGCTATTTTAATATTTAAAAAAATTAATAATAAGTCTTATTCTATTAAATGTGATTGGCTATATAAATTATATGATATCATTGTATTCTATCAAAAACTAAATCATCGGATAAATTATTGACCAAGAGATCCCGCTCAATGACCTCTTTGAGCATTCTCTTTGGCCTACCTCTACTCCTTTTAATCGGTGTCCATACTGTTTGATCAACTCTCTTAACCGACGCATCCCTTGGCCTTCTTTGTATGTGTCCAAATCACTTAAGATGATTTTATAACATTTTCTCTTCAATAGGTGCCACTCCAACTCTTCCCCGTATATGTTCATTATGAATTTTATATTTTCTTGTATGCCCACACATCTATCTTAACATCCTCATCTCAGCTACCCTAACTTTATGCTCTTGCTGTCCTTTTAAAGCTCAGCATTCACTTCCATAAAGCATTGTTGATCTTATAGCAATACGATAAAACTTTTCTTTTACTTTATCTAGACTTTCCGATTACATATAACCCCAATAACATTTTTTCATTTAAACCATCTAATTTGAATTATATGACAAATATCCTCCAAAATTTTACCGTCCTTCTGTATAATTAATCCCAAATATTTGAGAGAGGACTAATACTAAATTCACTTAAATTTATTAGTATAAAAGAAAAAAATAGTTTTATGAGGCATGAAATAGTTTTAAAGAAGTCAAATTCACAAAAAATAATTTTACCCCATTTTTGTTTTGGCCCCGTATCTTTACGCTAGGATTTATCTACCGTAACGGTATCACCGGAAATTCCTTCAAAAATGTAAATATCTAAATCTGTTACTTCTGCCCAATTTGATTTGTTGTCGACTGAATGAAGCTTGGTGCGGGAGCCATTAAACACGTGCCGACATTGGGCATTCTGCAACGAACGATCCATTTAAATAACTTATTGACTGGAAATAACTTGAAAAATCAGAAAATCAAATATCCCAACGACAAAATGCCAAGTGATGTGAACACAATTAATACATATCTACAGCGTACAGTTACATTAAGTTACAGAAATGCGGCCAGTGGGAAAACATTAAACAAATGAAACCACAGTTACATTTAAGAAGGAACGCAATTCCTTACTCCAATCACTTTGTGATCTACAAGGCAGATTGTATCATCTTATTTTCAAAATTTAAGCCCTCGATTTGTGGGCTGCAGCGAGTTCGGCAGTTAAAATGAAGGATGATTTGCCTGCTTCCCTCAGATAACGGACATCTCCGTTCATGAGCTTCACCAGTTTTCTACTAATAAGCAGGCTAATACCCTCTTCAGATTCTTGTGCATCACTTCCAAACATCTGGTTTAGCAATGCTTCCGGAATCCCACTTCCAGCATGTGTTATGCTGAACATTCACCAACACAGACAAATAATAATTGGTTAGGCTGCACATAGCTCTAATGCAGGATTCTTCTGCTTATATGCATATTTAAGTTAAAAATCTACACAGTTCAAGGTGAATAGCTGAGTGTGAATCAAGTTACCTGAGCTCCAAATTGGCAAGATGGACGGATTGTCCCAACTGATCTTTGGTTAAAGAGGCTGCAACAACCACCTTACCTCCAGAGGGTGTAAAAGTGACGGACATCAATAAGAAGTCAGCTAAGACCTGTTGAAGCCTGAGACTGTCACCATACAAGGTCTCTGTCATGATCTGCTGTTCCACCTCGTTCACTATTCTGATGCCCTTTGCATTGCTCTTTGTCATTACTTGACTGAGAGAGGCAACCAATACTTCATGCAGAGTAAATTCAACCATCTCCAGATCCAAGTACCTATTGAGCATACAGGAAACAAAGGAATATTACAATTGTTACACTAGACAACGAAACATTGACATGCTCCAACTGACCTGGCACTAAAATTGCCTCTATAAAAATGAGAATTTGACATTCATCTTGTTAGTCTGGTTTTAGAGATGTGCATGTGTGTTTTCTGGCATAGTCCATACTTCAAGGTATGTACCAGGTGTGATGCAGGACTACATAATACTACCCATAACAACATGAAGACACGACAATGATGACCGTGAAAACTGGTGTAGAACACAAAAAATTAGTAAAAATTGCAATTATCGCCAACAAAAATTGAACAAATAAATAAATAAATGCGAAGTCAACTCAGGCATTTGATACAAGCTAACCATTTAGAAAGCATGGTTAAGAATCAAAATAAAGTCTTTTTTTCATGATATAATCATTTCCGCAACAGAGTGATTCTTATAGGACTCAGACAAATTGCTCCACACAACATGCATCAAAGAAGGGGAAAAAAAGAACAGGAGGTAATAATCAAGATATGTTACCCATCAATGATGCTGTCAAGATCAGAATCATCAACCACTTTGCTGATCTGGCGCTGGCACAGGGAACTAGTGTGCAGAAGTTGTTTCTGTTCAGTTCCCAACTCAGTACCCTCCAACATTTTACGGGAGAACACAATGCCACATAAAGGATTCCGTACCTGCCTTTTCATGTAAGTTAAAGCTTTTAGTCTCTTCAAGGCAGTTTGTTCAGATAGCCGCTGAATATGTAACGCTTGTTGCAACTCTGGGCTAGCTAGCTGCAAGAAGCAGAAAACCCCTGTAACTGTCCCCTCTATGTCCAACTTCTTACTCACAGAAAGCAGGCACTCTACATACTTCCCATTCCGAGAAAAAAATCCAAAAGCAACCTTCTCAGTTTCCAAACCGGTCATAGCTTTATTAAGTGCAACTCCAAAATTAACAAAAGCTTCTTGATTCTTTAAATAGCAACAAGCTGCATGAGTTCCAAAGACCTCCCCTAAGAGCATTTTGTCCATCACCTCCTCTCGCTTCCATCCAGTTAACTTGATCATTGCGGCATTCCACTCACAACACCAGCCAAATTCATCTGTACCAAATATTGGGGGTATCAATGGGTTTGGATTCTGGACAATAGCCTTGTAATCACCTTCAATTCGAGTGAATTTGTCCATTACTGTCTTCTGAGCAGTTATATCTTGGGCCACAAAACAAACCCCCACTACGTTGTCTCGAAGGTCTCTACTTGCACAAGCATTAACAACCAACCTGATGGGAACAGAATCAATCTTAGAAGCATGTGTTTTGATCTCAAATTGGACATTCTGCTCTTCTTCACCTGTTTAGACCGTAACAGAATAAATCAGTCATAACGATGGTAAGAAGACAGACAAAATAAGTATATATGATATTGTTGTTTCATATAGGTGTATGATTTCTTCTCAAGTGTTTCAGATCATGAAACTACTGAGGCGTTTGACTCACTTTGGGAAGCAAGATAGTAACCTCTCATATGTCTTCAACCATGCAATTTGCAATGATGGCAATAGGGATGATGATATGCCCATAGATGAATACTCATGGACATATTTTTAAGTAAAAAATAAGAAAGAAATGAGATTCAAAAGGGAAATAATCGGGGGAAGGGACAAACCTTGCAGTGCCATGTCCAGCATCTTCTTGACCCTATCAGTTGAAGAGTCCTCAACTAGTGTGAGCAGATGCTTCCCGATTGCTTCATCAGCTGGAAGACCCGTCAACTCAGCAACTTTTGTATTCCACCCATTGACTAGCCCATCAACATCAACTGCCAATATTGGCACTGTTGCTGTTTCAATTAATCGAACCATCTCACTTGTCACTGCCTCCAGTTCCTGCATCCCTTCAATCTTCAAATCGCTCAATCTTGTGTTAATTGCATGGGTGGTTACATCCATACTCTCTGTATCTTTAAACGTGTTCCTCAGGATTAACTGCAAGGAATGGATAGCATCCATTTCATAGTCCTTCCATGGTAAGCTCCTTGACTTCACAACTTCAAGGAAAGCTTTAAATGATGATCTTGGATGCATCCTCCTATTGTCATCCTGTTCACCAGGCTCATGCTTCGCACCACCCCATCGAATCTCTGCAGCAGTATGTGATCGAAACCAGAAAACCATATCTTTTGAAGATATTCTCACAGCTGCCATCCCACATACTATATCACCAAGAGCAAGAGCACCTGGTAACCCTGCTTCAGCCAGGCTATCTGTACTTAAACCTGTGGAATCCATATGGTTCTCAGAGAGCCATATAGATATATCTCGGATCTGGGATTCGCTTGGTGTTACTCCTAGTCTCCATACCTTGTTTTTATACAAGAGGGCAGCACCATCACATTTCACAAGATCCATTATATTTGGGCTCTGTGATATAATACCTAGGGGTGCATCTCGCATCAGCATATCACATAGAAGTGTCTGGGTGCGCAGGATGTTTTTCTCAACAATCTGGTGTTCTAACTCTAATTCTTTATTGACATGGATGGCAAATACTTGAGCCAGAAATTCACAAGCATACCGAAGAGGAAAAGGAACAAACCTTGGTGTAGTGTTATGGCAAACTACTAAACCCCAAAGTCTCTTTCTCTTCTGCGGCTGTATAGAATCAGAGCTGTCCACATCTTCATCACTGTCATTGACCACCACTGCCATAACCAGGGAAGCAATGGAATTCATGTTCTCCATATATTGCAAATGGCAACTATGAGGAGCCCTCAAGGTTGAACCACACAAGGTTAACTCAAATGGAAGTTTTTCACCCTGAAGCACCTTCACATGCCTCGCACGACAATCTACTATCATACGCACCTTGTTCTTCATAAATAAAAAACGTGCAGCCTGTGGAATATCAGTGGCTGGGTAATGCAAACCCAGATATGGCTCTAAACCTGGCTTTGTAATCTCAGCAATTACTTCCCCATGATCATCCTCGTGAAATTTATAAGCCATCACCCTATCATAACCTGTGAGTTCAAAAACTTCTTGAACCATCGTATCACATAGCCTTTCCATACTCCCACTTGGCAAAGATTGCAATCTAGTGATTGCTTTGGCAGCAAGCTTGTAAGATTGAAGGGCACCAGCTGCAGTCATGGGAACTTCAAAAGGCTTGACTGGCTCAAAATCAATTATCAAGCTTCCAGTCACACGATGAATAATTGCATAAAAGGGCTTTCCAGAGGTCTTGCAATGGACTAGAATGGGGTTGAGAAGTGAAACCTCCCCAAATCCTAATGCTTTCTGCAACGCAGAAGCACTTGGGGCAGTGAATATGGTTCTTATGTCGGTGCCAATGCCAAGGGCAGGGTTGTCACCTACACTAGGTACAGCATGACTAACCATGGTCAACATTTCAGGAGCATTCTCACTGTATGCAATCACTTTGCATGTTTTCTCATCTAAGGCTAGCAAGCACCCAAAAGGCTGGATCAGCTTGCCTTTCTGTATGTGATGGAGGTAAGCTGTAGTCACTCGGTCAGATTTTGGTTGCTGCTCTCCATTTACTGTACCAGAGATACGCATCGAGTTTGAGTAGTCAAAAGAGGTACCAGACTCCTCAAAATTTGCATGTAGTTTTGCATCTACAGTGGTCTGAGCAATAATTCTAGCAGTATGTCTTGATCTTCCCGAATTACTGGATGACTGGCTAGGTCTTGAGGAGGACATTTTCACCTTCGTTACACCTGGCAAGATAAATAAAATTGCTAAGCTAATATGGATCATGATATATAATAACCTTGTACAAGAAACAATGTTCGGACGACGAGATTTGTCATCCTGCTCCATGTAATAATTCTAAAAGATATAAAAATGATCGTACGGTACTTTCTTAATATGACAAGATTTTGAAGGACTTCAGCAAGTACTGATATTTTAAAAACCATTCGAGGAGAACCAAGATAATTCTTCTACCGTTCACTAAAGCATATCGTATGCAAGGCGCAAATTATGAATAACGATGACATAATTCGCTTTCTAGAGCAGACGAATCCCTGAGCACGTCAGTATGGATGCCGGAGCATGGTACAAAATTTAGTCATTCTTTTCTTAATTGCCACGGGGAAACATGGATAGGTGAGCCCAATGAACAACGATGGCAGCTGATACCATAGAAACGTAAGCAGGAGTATGACACACTACAGTTTCCAAAATCACATACATGCTGCAGTAACATTCAAAGAACCAAATTCACAGAACAGCGTACTGAAAGAACCAGAAACCATGTCTGGTTATCCACTCAGAATGACAAGAATGAGCTTAACTCAAACCAAAAAGAAGAATATGAATTCAAAGAGAGAAGAATTTACCAATAACCAGCACAGAAAAGATATGCAGTAAATGACTAACCTGGAGAAGCAACAGGGAGAAGAAACCAGGCTCAAATTCGCCCAACCAATGAAGAGGAAACCTTGAGACGAAGGCAGGGATTAAAAATCCCAGGAAAGCCCATCACAGCCAGCATCCATCTCATCGAAGGAAAACAAACCGAACCTCGGTCCCGGCGCTCGTCTTATTAGTGTGGGAAGAAAACCCCAGTAGGAAGGGAGGGACCGCCATAAATATATAATAATAATTGTACTGAGTGGGAATAATCATCAAAGCGTCCTCTTTGATTATTATATTACAAGACTGGGAAAAAATGTCTCCTTATAAAATTATGATCATTCCTATTTTATCTGTTTGCTGTCAACTTAATTGAATCCGACGTGCGAAGTGATGTAATCACTTTGTTTTTAATATCCGAGGGTTGAAGCAATGATCCTCCTAGAAAGGGTACTTAACTATTTTGAGAAGTGGGGTATGGCCTTTTGCCCTTTTGCCTTTGTTTTGACAATAACGGCAGTTGATCGGTTTCCCATACGGCGAATTGGACATCTTTTCGCGCTTAAGAGACTTCGATTCAGGATCAGATCCAAGTCGGTACTGTATTTTAATAATAAGGGGCAAAAATGCAAGCCCATATTGTGATTGATCGTCATGATTCTTATTTTATTTATTCTGGGGGAAGAAGCTCTATTGGGGATTGGATAGGGGCTCCATGCCTTGGAATTGGGGAAGGAGGGAGAGTTATGGGGGTCACGTGCAGCCCACAAAGCAGTGTCTTGCGGCATGGAAGCACCAAACAAGTTGGCAATGTATTAGCTCAGGATCGGATCGGGTTTTGAAGTCTCTAGAAAGTGAGAGGTAGGGCCCTTCCTCCATATGCACCAGAAGTGAATGCAGATTTACTGTTAGTGGCACGAGTATCACATAATTTTACTTTACCTTTTCCGAGTTCTTTAGGGTTTTATTCTGTATTCGTATCATGTGCTTTTTGGGGTTGCTGTCAACTTCAGATAGGTTGGCCGGCTGTTAAAGCTTTCAGGGGTTGGGGTTTCACCACAACCAGAAGTTTAAAACCTGACGATTTTCATAAATGGCATTAGAAAGGGACACTCGCGTGTCTCTGTACGTACTTGCAGTTAAATACTACTTACATCCCTTATACGTATAAACCGAATTTTTAACAGGTTAACAAAAACGTATCTTGAAAATTCTCTTACATTGTTAATTATAGTAAGTCTGAAGATTCCTCAACCTCAAGTTTTTTCGCCGGTCAGCTCTCGCCGCTCAAATCTAACTACCATTTTAGGAGTGAAAGAAATTTTCATGATTTTTTTTAAGGTCTTGGGACATAATAGAGTTTTGAAATTAAGTTTTGGAATGAAAATAGTCCCCTTTTTTGGGGTTTTAACGTAACGAGAGGAGGAGCACCCATTATTGGACTCCCATCCTGAATACAATATCTTCTTAACTAATTCGTAAAATTTTTAAAAAAATAATTAAAATATTTATTTATTATAATTAATATGTAGACAATTTGTGACAATTTTTCTTTTTAAAAAAATCTGTCATGTAATGATTTTACAATGTATCTCTAAATAAGTACATAACGGCAAATGAAACCACCTTATTCATCCATCATTTTATTTTCCGGCCGCTCTCCTTTACATCCCCTTCCTCCTCTTTCACCCAGAAAATGCAGTCACTGTATACATTAAAGGCCACAATGCACCCAGAGGTGTCAAACAAATGAATTAGATCAGGGGAAGACAGGGAAAGCTGGCCAAACACAGTGAAAAAAGCAGCCTGCTTTCAAGAACTTACATATCTCTTGACATCAGGTGCCTCATGCTTAAGACAAACTCGTCAAATCTATTAAAATCACAAACTATGCAATTACTTGGGAATAAAAGTTTCAAAACTGCTCAATTGGATAATAATGTGAACATTGATGAAACATCAGAAGTCTTTGACGTGCCACTATATCATAGCAAAAGGCCTTAAGAACCCTCAGAAAAAACTGTCAGTCACTTTTCATCATCATGCAAGTAGCGTTGGCTGCCCATAATAAACTAGAGTCCAAATCTATTTGACTAACCACAAAATCAAAAGGGTAGGAAGTTTTACCCAAAAAAAAACAGTGTGAAGCATCATCTTGTTTAGTACAAAATGCTTTACAAAAATTCAGCTATAAAGCTTTAACTGATGGGAAAAATCACATCTAGGCCTCACAGATCTGTGGGGGTTACGCTTAAATGGAAGCCACCACCTGAAGGTACTGTTAGACTCAACGTAGATGCGTCCGTCAAGCGGGGAGAATCGGTCCCATGCGGGAACCATGGCAAATTGCACTAGGAGTCAAAATCTATAATGAGCAGGGCTGGAGGGTTATTGAAATATATAGTGACCGCGCTGAAGCTATCAGTATGATTATAAGCGATGGAGTGAAGGAGCACCCATTTGGAGAAACTGTTGCTGAAGCTAAAGAACTAATAGGCTTGGATAGAAAAATCGTGCTCAATTTTGCTTCCAAAGAGAAATAGGTGCACTAATGCGTTAGCAAATGTAGGAAGCAGTCCCGAATCTGATTCACAAGTGATTGACCACCCTCAATCCTGCTGTGTTAATGAGTGGAAGGAGGATAGAGCTGAAATAACTGTCCAGCAACATATGTAAGCTTTTGGGATTTGTAAACACTGCTTTCATTAAACACACACACACACTGGAGAGCCCAAGCTTCTTCAAAGCTTGGGAGTGTCCTTGTTTTCCCTTGTTATAAAATTGCTGTTTCTATATGCTTTATATTATGTCGAGTTGCTGTATCTGTTTCATTAAGTAAATTCTACAGCATAGAAGCATTTTAATTATATTTTTCTTTCTGTTTTTATAGCAGAAATATGGGTGGTAAAAAGTAAGAGACTATAAAAAGTTGCTATATTGAATCAACACAGGGAATTGACAATGACTATTGGTATTACCATTAAAATCTTTCACAGGATGAATGAATGAAAAAAATGCATATACTTAAAAAAAATAAAACCTGTTTGTTTCTTAATATGCAATAAAAGAATCCTAAAATGAAAGTGAGAGACTATGTGTATGGCAAGGTTCAAAAGTTTCAGTAGTAATATATTCACCGCTTCACTGGTTTAAGAAAAGCTTTGGTCCCAGAATTTCCATGAATTCAGTTTTCATCAACCTCTTTTATCCCAACAGTTGATCAATCAACCTTCTACTATCTATCAAACATGTTTGTTTCTCTCTCTGCATATTAACCTGCAAGTGATCGAGCATCCTGGTAACATCCTTTCCAGACCATAACCTATTTTGTAGAGCTGCCCAAAGCATCATGACTCGAGATGCACAAAGCACAATTACCATAGGGTAACTAAAACATGCACCAAATCTTGAATATGCAATTATTGGATGGAAACAAGGGCTTTGTCTCCAACTTGTCCGACCATAGTACTGAATAAACACAACTATGATGATAGTAAGCAGTGGAATCAGCCTTATACAATGCGAGGTATCTTAACTCTACCACGCACTTCTCCTACTTGTATAGAATATTCATCCCTGGCCCAAATTTCATCAATTTGCGATCCACTCTACTGGAACAGTAAACTAAGATTTCAGAAAAACACCATCCAAACAAACACTCAAGAAAACGGCGTGTGGAGAGAGTGACTGAATCCGAAAAATCTTTAACTCATTGACTGTATCATGTGAAGACTAGCAAAATTAATCAACGTGGGGATTGCATTCTCTGGAATAGAAATCATTCTTCTCTATTAAAGTTCCCAACATTGCAGAAGTGAAACTTGGAGCATTAGGGTCGCTTGAAGGAGACCCATTAGGTGATTCCACCACTTGAGGGCGCGAAAAACAAAAGTAGCATCCTGCACCAGAAGCACTACGAATCGTCTTACCTGAAGCTCTGCTTACAGTAGCAGCTCCAGACCCAGAAGATGTACGAAGAGCTCTTTTGTGCCTTCTATTGTGGAGTTGCTTCTTGGCTTTCGAGAATTGATGCAGGACCACTTGCTTCGCCTTTCCAATATCTTTTCCAAATTCATGTTTTGTGCGCCTCTTCTTGCCATCATCATCCCTGGCAGGTTTCCCAGCATCGTCATCATCGTCATCATCGTTATTGCCATCACCCCCTTGGCAACCATGCCGATCTCTATCACCAACATTCCGGATGTCCTCACCAAAAGCAGACATTAAAATTTATTGATCCCGTAAGGGCGTGGGTTTCAATTTCATGGAAAGTAGGATCGAAGAGACGGAAAGAAAACCGAGTTGAGGATTCCAAAATCGATTACTCTTATGCCGAAGAACAGGGGAATGAGAGAGGGACAAGATGGAAATCCTCGCGAAACTCGCAACGGAAGCCGGCATCGGCAATTTCAATTGTTCGAAGGAAATGGTAACTACAACGTAACATATATACATCAATTCGTCTTTACATGGCACTATGGCAGTTTGCTTGCCGAAGTAATCCATATAATTGCGGCCACGTGTAAGATTTTCAGACCCCAACAGAGCAGCTTCCACTTGTATTCAACAACTGGAACCTCGGTAGCCCCTGCCTCCCTCCTCCAGCTTTTGACCTTTTTGTCCATCCCGTATGACATGATTCATTGAAGAAAGTAATTTTTCTTTTTGGAAAAAGATTTAAAAAATAGTTAAAATAATTTATATTTAAAAAATATGTTTACACCTCCTTTGAAAGTATAAAATAAATAACACCAAAAGTAAATTAAATTTTCTGCTAATTAGTTCATAATTCACATTACACCTCAAACCTGAGGGTGAATCAATTTGATGTCAAATTTATAATCTATTTTTCATATTTTCAAAATTTAAAGCTTAAATAATAAAAATCCCTCGTCGAGGCTAATAATATAAAGGTAAAGTTGCTATAACCCCACAGCCAAAGGCATAAAGTTAATCACCCCCTATGACGGAAGAAACTGCATATTGATTAATAATTTAATTATTATCTTGGGCACTAGAATTTCCTCCTCTTTGGAGTGAAAAGTCATCACAGAATTCTTTAATCTCACATAAGATTAAGAAAACCCTATCAATTACCAGATACACGATCCTTCCATGTATGGCAAATGCTAATCAAAATTGAACTAAAAAAATTTGGATAGATCTGACTAGGATCCTTTGCTTGCCTATAAAAGTAGGAAAAGGGTCAAAAGTATATAGCGAATATTCATCAAAAAATGGATTCGAGAGAATTATCCACACTCAATTCGAACAGCTCCACTCTGCGACTTAATGAACTTGGGCTTCCTCATCACTTGTTCCAAGCACTGGATGACATCTCCAACCTGGAAATCTTGCCAGTCACTTATTACCAGTCCACACTCACTTCCCTTCTTCACTGCCTCCACGTCCTGCGTTTCCCTTCTCAGAGACGCACAGTTTCCTTCAAACATCACTTCCCCACTCCTCAGAAGCCTCATGGTTCCCGATTTCGTCACACAGCCATCGATAACCCGACACCCGGCTATCTTCACATCAGGCCCCTTGGACTTGCTCCTTCCTTTAAGCTCAAATATACTCAGCACCTCCGCCTCCCCGGCTACCTGGGTTTCAGACGTCCCTGGAGCCTTCTCTATTATCAAATTGCCTATCTCCTCCAAGAGATGGTAAATCACACGGTGTAGCACTATCTGCTCCATTTCCAATAGACCAACAAAAATCAGAACTTACTAGTTCTTGAACATGATCCACCAAAAACAACATAATTAAATATGAGCCCAAGCCTTTTACCTTTATATTGGCACGGCCTGCTGCCTGACTAACAGGACTAGGTGGACTCTTCACATTGAATCCAACTATGCATGCACCGCAAGCCTGTGCTAGGTCCACATCAGATTGAGAAATAGGCCCTACACCAACATGGACAACGTTCACGAAAACCTAATAATGAATATAAAAAATGTTAAGCAACAAACCACGAATATTAGAAATGCAACACTGAAAATTAAATGTGCAAAAGAATTCTGGCACAATAAATGTCATGGAAGTCACCAAACAGACAACAGACAGTTAAAACACAGAATATTAAAGGATTCCCAACTTCCCAGGTTATAACTTACAAGGATTATAATAACAGCAACAATGTCAAGCTTGAGGTTTTTAGACAAGCATATAAATTTCCATGTGTCATTTTCAGCAAGCCATGATTTAAAAGGTATTTACATTATAGCATCCATTACAATTTTCTCAAATTATCAATAGTTTCTAGCAGTCAGGTCACCATTCTACCAGAAGCCTAAGCAGTTAGGGTGCAAGGCTGGCTTACACCCTACAGGCTCACCTTAATTAAGCAGACTAAAGTATTATTTACTAGACATTATTATGAGATTTCTTTTCTCCTCCATATTCTCTTTCTCCCCCTCCCAACCTCCCCCCCACAATGATCTCTCCCTTCCCTTTGTCTTGCGTCAGTTCTCCATGGAACAGAAACCGGTTTCTAATTGATATGAGACCCCACAAGTCATTAGCATTATGTAAATGATAAAAGGCTTCCAATTCAATGGTTCAATCATGGAGATTACAAACTATGGGTATTGATTTGAAGTAAAGTAAATTATTTTAACACTGGTTTTACAAGTGTGGTTTTATGGTGCGTGAGTCTGCCCAAGTGAATGTGCGCACAGAAAAGCTCACAATATTGCCATGGAGATCTTTTGACATACCTGAGAACTATTTAAAGTTCTCAACGCATCTGTGACAGCTTGAACAGTGCCCTGGAAATCAGCTTTCACTACTATTGGGAATTCAACCCTCTGAGGACCATCCTCAGATGACTCCATAGAATCTGTCTTTTCCTGGACCATTTTCTAAAGCCTATCCTCCTCATATTTCCTTTTCCTACCAACACTAAGCAATCGTGCTCGCTCCTCTGATTGAACAACAATAACATCATCACCAGCCATTGGAGTCCCCCGAAGCCCTTCAATCTCAACAGGCATTGCGGGTGTTGCTCTGTCAGTCAGCTTAACCGTCACTTCTCTAATAGCCCTTATTTTGCCCCATTCTGAGCCTATAACCACATACTGACCACAAACAAGAGTCCCTGCCTTCACAATGGCAGTAACTAATGGGCCTCGTCCTTTATCAAGCCTTGCTTCTACCACATAAGCTTGAGCAGGGCCATCAATTCGAGCTTTTAGATCCATCATTTCAGCTTGAAGGAGCAAAGCTTCCTCCAAGTTATCCAGTCCAGTTTTCATAGTCGCAGAAACTTCAACCACCTGAACATCACCACCCATCTCTTCCAGCAACAAGCCCTCTGATGCAAGCTGAAGTTTTACTCTTTCAGGACTTGCTCCTGGTTTATCACATTTATTTATTGCAACTACTATCGGTACATTAGCTGCTTTTGCATGGGATATAGCTTCAAGTGTTTGAGGCATCACACCATCATCTGCAGCAACAACAAGTACCACCACATCTGTAACCGCTGCACCTCTTGCCCGCATTGCACTAAATGCAGCATGACCAGGGGTGTCCAGAAATGTGATTGATGCTCCTGATGGCATGGCCACCACAAAGGCACCTAGATGCTGAGTTATACCCCCAGCCTCCTTGGCTGCCACTGATGTTTGGCGCAAAGAATCAAGAAGGGAGGTTTTACCATGGTCAACATGACCCATCACTGTTACAACTGCAGGCCGGGGTGCAATCTCTGCGCCTTCAGTAGAATGTAGCCTCTTGACATTGACACCCACTTCCTGCAAGAGCAATAAACTGTGAAAAAGAAGATCAAGAGAGAAGCAAAACATGTAATGTATGACATACTAAATTTAAAGAAAAAGGTTAAGCATTAGGAGAAGTAACCAATAATGAAAGTAAAGGTTGAGAAGAGAGATAGATTCTAACATTCACCACTTCTACATTATCGATGAATAAGAAGGGGAAATACCATTGCAACAAGTTCTGCAATATCAACGCTGAGAGGCTCAAAATCTGATTCAACCTTTTCCCCAACATTTACTAGAGTATCTTGCAGAGAGGATGCTGACTTTCCAGTACGCTTTGCCAGCTCAGCAATAGTCATGCCTTCAAATATTTCAATTGTTTTATCAAGAATGGATTTGGTAGATTTGACCACATTACGAGGAACATATGGAGTTTCAACAGGGGGTTGATTTTTACTGTCCCTTCTCACACGCTTCTCCTTCTTTGGAGTCTTCAAACCAAATAACTCCTCATTTCTTCTGGTCCATACTTCTGGATTAGCATGGAACCGCCTACTGATATAAAATAATCCCATTGTATATAATCTTTTAATTTTCATTTAACCAACTAATACCATACAAGTAAAGTAATAATACAAATATAGATAGTTAAGCTCGAAGTATTGCTCATTCCTTCCTCCAAGTAGTCTGAGTACAATCAAAACTACGATTAAACTGGGTAACAAAACATTTTACCACCAATGGTTTTGTCCAAGCACTGACAAAGTGACACCACAAATGAAGATTCTCTTCACTTAAACATCCCCAAAATTTTATATGAATATCAACACAAAATGGTATCAGTGTATCACATACTCCTCCGCCCAACCCTTCACTGACATAATATCACCTATAAACTGGAAGAATAGTTTTAGTAACTTCTGGACCCCTTAATTATGCACCTCAGAAGTCATTTTTATTTCGAGATAAGAAATAAGAGCAGATAGGAGCAACAACCCAAGGAAGACACTAACCATGTGTACATAAAGGGTTAAAAGCATTTAGGGGCCCTTATAATTGAATGAATAGCACCAATTAATCTAATATGCATCAAATAAGGAAGTTGCTCCCTTCAATCCAACACATCCACGAACGCAGACCCCACTGCAGGAGTAATACAACAGGATATTCATGAAACTCGATAAAAAACAAGAATGAAGGTAAAAAGTGGTATCTCACCGGTATCGTATTCCATGTTCTTTTGTTCCATTACAAAAACCAGCCGCTCCGGCAGATGAGTGACTGATAAATTCTGCATCATAACAGTTAAAACAATTTGTGAGTTACAGCATGTAAGTGAGGAAAAGAAAATGTTCAAGGCATAAAGATAGGAATTACCAGTCAAGCATCCTGCTGATGCATAAACAGATTTTGCTGCAAATGTAGATGAAGAACATGACCGTGCCAAATGCCTAGATGGCACTGCAGTCAAAGCTCTGGCAAAGTTCATATATATTCTCTGCATTTGAGTGATAATTAGGACACTATCAGTGATCGAAAAATTTAATCAATATGAAAAGTTTTCGTGTCAACCAACCTCCCGCTCAAACCCACACCTACACCCAAAAAACATGGAAGAAAATGCCAATGAATCAGCTTGGAGCCGAAATTATGAGGATAATGACAGCTCACCTTTCTTCCAAGCTCTCTCCACGCCATTCATATGTATGTATATAAGCCCTGCAAAATTTGGAGAACTGAAAATTATATAGAAAATAATAGACAAAGAAAATGATGCAACTAAATGGTGGTTTTTTTAACATCCGTCACAACTCAAGAATTACTATGGAGTGTAGGACAATAGTTTATAGTAAGAAAGGAAGCTAGGTCTCGCCAGTCGCCGTACAAATAGCAGCACGCAAAGAAGTCGTTATAATGGCAAAAAAAATGATATTATTTCCTTCATGGAGAGACAATCATCACCAACTTGGGACTAGTAATCTCCAAGCTGTTATTTCCTACTCATAAAAAGAGGGGAGGGGGAACCACTAAAGCAAGAACCTGGGTGGAGGCGTAGCAACTCTGCAAATAAATCGAAGACAGACCAAAATTCACGAAGTAAAGGTGAGCCAACCCCAGCCACAGGGTTTCGCCGCAAAATGAAAGTGAAGAACTCTCTCTTCCAGAAGCAAATAAGACAGAGAAAACTTGAACAGGCCTTCAAATCTGGATTGATTTAGAGAACCTGAAAGAAGGGCAGAGAACTGCAACAGTATGAGAGAGGAGGAATGCAGTAGGCCTGCGTTATCGAACGCCGGGGCTAAGACTGCCGGAGACTCGGAGCTTAGGGCTTGTCCGACGAGGAAATCTCAGAAAAAATGAAAAACAAAAAACAATTTATATTTTTTATAAAAATAAATCTGGAAGAATCTTACGGAATAAGTATCCAATACTCAGATTGTTTAAGTGCTCGTCTGGGAGTCAATTTTAAAAATAAATTTGAGGTAAAATCACGGTTTTATCTTTTTGCAGCCAAACAATGTTAAAATTTCAAAAATAGATTCTAGAATTGAAACTATGGTTTCATCTTATAAACCGTGGTTTCAAAAAATCGCTGACAGCATTGCTTTTCAGAAGTTTTATCTTCTAACAGTTGGCAATTACCGTTGGCATTTACCTCTTTTCCTTCACAGCTTTCTCTTTTTCTTCACAGCTTTACTTTTTTAACCCTGTGCGAAGCTTCTCTTCTCTTCTCTTCTCCCTGTGCTTCACCTCCCGACTAGGGCCGCTCAGTTTGGCTCGTGAGGAATCCAGCCCGTCACTGCTTTGCGACTTGCGCCTCAACAGCTCGTGTCTCTTCCGCCCCTACGCTTCACTTCTCTTGCTCTTCTCCCTGCGCTTCACCATCTCGACTAGCGCCGCTGGGCTTGGTGAGGTCTTGCCGTCCTGACGTCATGCCTTAATAGTTGGTGTCTCTGCTCCAAATCTTGGCGTGATGTGCTGTCGTGTGGGAGTCGATCTCCATGACACCCTACTTCTATTGAAATCCAGGCTCTTTGGCGTGCTTCTCTGATTCACTGCTGCCTCGATACGCTGAAATTTTGCCTACTATTGAATTCCTTTCTCTAATTCCTTTTGTCTTAACCTTTGGGAGTCACTATAATTCTTGCTTTTTGGGGAATTAAGCATGTTCTTGCTAGTTAGAGTGTATGTGGAGGCTTTTCCCAACTGTCGGCTATCGATTTGTGATTGATTTTTTTATTTCTTACTCAAAATTGTTCTGTTTCTTCTTCAATGCGTTATTTCTTCTTTATTTCATTGCTTACTGCATCTGCTTACTGCATGTGCAAGAGGTTTGACTCCCATTTGGGACTGTATTGTATTTTCCTCTTTGTTTTTCCCGTGTAATCTGTCTATACTAAAAACCTAGAGGGCTTTGTTTAATAGGGAGAAGATCCTATTTTGCTGGTGTGCAGTGATGATTCACTCTGATGCCATTTGTAGTTGATGCTTTGTTTGTTGCTTGAGGGAAAAGGAGTGGGAGAAAGTTCGTTTCTTCAATTTTGTAGGCTTCCCTTGCCTTTTTACTTCGCAGTTTGCAAGTGTTTTTTGGGGGGCTTGATTTTGATGTTCAGCACTAAATTATATCCTCGCCATGTCCAATTGGTTTATGTACAACATGACTGTGCTGTAGCAATCTTTCTATACATTGGATTGTAGTATTTGACCAGGTAGTGATGACTTGCTAGTATGTACATTTTTCTTCCTGCTCGATAGCTTTTTGGCATTTGATTTTTGCAAATTATATAATGGAAATTAATTATTTATAACTTATGTAGTACAATGGTAAAGGATAAATGTAAAGCTTCATGGGATGCCAGCATCATTAAGGTGTTCATTGACCTCTGTATCGAACAACTTCGCAAAGGTGATAGAAAGGGTATTGTGTGTACAAAAAAAATATGGGCCAACATTTGTGATGGGTTCACAGCAAGAACTGGGAAAGTCTATGAGAAAATGCAGCTTAAAAACAAGTATGACTCCCTACGAAAGGAATGACAGATGTGGAACAAATTGATTAATGAGACGGGTGTAAGCTGGAATATGGAGCAGAATACAGTACAAGCGGAAGATGAGTGGTGGGAAAAGAAAAAAATTGTACGAAAAGGATATTTGATGATACGCTCTATTTTCAACCCGTATCACATATAATTGTCATTTCTGATTGTTGTTACATGTGCAGGAAAATCCACAATATGAGAAATTTAGAACAAAAGGTCTCTCGTTTGAGGCGGAGTTAGATGAACTGTTCAGTAATGTGGCAGCCATAGGGCCAAATGCATGGGCACCATCACCCATGACACTTCCAATAGAACAGACAACAGGATACAACAATGATGATAATATAGATATGGAAGAAAGGTCGGGAGATAGCGATGAAGTTTTGGTGGCTCCAACTGGCATAAGTGGGGATATCAATCGAATGACATTCACTAAATCTCAAGGGACCAGTGGTGAAGATAGCGTGAGGAGAAAGCAGCCAATGTCTAGTAGCAGCTCATTAGGGGTTAGGAAGCGGAGTGGAGGGATGAAAAAGAAGAAGAAATGACCTATATCAGCTAGGATAGCAGATGCACTGAATGAAATTGTTGATTTAACTAAGGCAGAGGTCGAACATGCTCACAAAAAGGCAGATGAAGCATATGCTAACATACCCTCAATTACGGACGTCATGACACACCTAACCCAACTTGATGAAGTAATCGCTGATGATGATTGGTATGCACGATGCACAAAACGCTTGCTAGATCCCGCAGTGAGGGAAATGTATGCTTCACAAATGGGAATAAAGAAGCAATTATTACTATTTTTATGGATCATATGTTATGGAGATTGAGACATTAATGTTATTACTATTTATGCATGCTTGTTGTATGTATGGACATATTAATTTATGTACTCGTTATTGTATGTATGGACATATTGAGTAACGAATATCTAAGACATTGATTTCGCTATTTTTGTATTATTTTCTTTTCATTTTTCAATTTATGATAGTCATTTAATCATGATCACTTTATTCATTGACATTGTGAAATCTAAAATTATTTTTTCTATGCACAGGTTAAACAAGTATGGGGGATGATAGTGAAAAATTGACACAAGCTTGTAAGTGGCGGGTAAAGAGGATGAAACAAGTTGGCATTTTGGTTGGTAGTTATGCGACATAGTACTTGTCTAAATAACCAATACGCACTAGTGATCACACAGGTAGCAAATGGGTTGATGAAGTATTATACGGTCATCCGAAGCGTTGTTTTGAACAGTTCAGAATGGAATCACATGTGTTCTTTGACCTTTGTATTGAATTGCAGTAAGACGGGCTTCAAGAAAGTCAGAACATTGGAATACATGAAAAGGTAGCGATCTTTTTAAATATTGTGGGACATGGGGAGACTAGTAGGATGATGCAAGAAAGGTATCAGCATTCAGGAGAGACGATTCACATACACTTTCATGATGTCTTATTAGCTTGTTCTGGACTTGCAATGTCAATCATCAAACCACAAGATCCAACGTTTCAAAATGTGCATAGCAAAATCAAACATGACCCTTAATATTGGCCATTTTTCAAGAATGCGATTGGAGCAATCGATGGCACACACATTCCTTGCATCATCCATGCCAATGAACATACAAAATATATTGGTAAAAAGGGGTTCACGTTGCAAAATGTAATGGCGGTTTGTGATTGAGACATGTGCTTTACCTTTGTCTTGGCTGGATGGGAAGGCAGTGCACATGATGCCCGTATATTCAGTCATGCTTTGACAGCTCCTTCCATGAACTTCCCTCATCCGTCTCAGGGTATGTTTGTAATATATTCAATTGGTTTCTCTTTATCTGTGAATATAAATATTCAAAATAATAACTTGAAATACATGCAGGTAAATATTATTTGGTTGATATGTAAGGAATTAGAAGACACGCAGCAAAAATTAACTTAAAATTTTTCCATTCCTTTCCAGGATATACCGTATGTATTTAAGTCAAGTGGGAAAAAGCATTACCCTCAGTGTTCCTCAGCGACTTCCACAGCTTCTGGTCACAACATTCATAGCTTCTCTCCGCGGCTCGTGCTCCCTTTCCGATCGCAAGAAATCGACGACTCAGGCCGGCTTCCTCTACTAGTATCAATACGAACAGCGTTCCAACCACGAACGACGTGCTAGCATCTCCTGTCCCTCCAAGGCTTTCTCAAGAATTCATCATCTCCGTCTCTATTTCAGCAGTTTCTTATATGTAAACCTTTTACAGATTCTCCTTCAGCCTTTCTGTGTTCTATATGTTTTAAAATGTAGCTCCTAAAATCAGATATATAGGATGCTATGTGTTTTCCTCTACCGAATTGGATTTTGGAGTTAATTTTATATTAATTTTGAAATTAATACAATATCATATATTGTATAATTTGATAAGAAACTAATTAAATAAATAATATTTATATTAAATCCGTCCCACAGATTTAATTCACCTAATTATTTAACTTAAAATAAAGATAAGACTGAATTATATTTGATTTATTCTCATACATCAAATTTGAGATATCATATCAATTTGAATTTTAAATTCAAACGTGATAGAGATTTAATTTATCCTTATAAATTAAATCTTATAAATATCTCTTATATGAGATATCCTATCAATTTGAATTTTAAATTCAAACGTGATAGAGATTTAATTTATCCTTATAAATTAAATCTTATAAATATCTCTTATATGAGATATCCTAACAATTTGAATTTCAAATTCAAACGTGATAGAGATTTAAATTAAATCTCATATATCTCTTATACATAATGTATATATACGAATTTATATATATATATATATATACGAATATAAATATAAATAAATATATACATCCACCCTCGATCATTCATTGAATCTGGACATGTCTTAGATTCAATGAATTTGGACATTATAACTCGTGTTGGGCTATTTTGTGTGCGACCCTGTAGGCTCATATGAAGTTGACAGTGGGCCATTTGTTATACTAGCCCACAAGTCGCAAGCGGTCTCTAGCAAGACATAACGACTACCCAAATCATATAAGGATCGTTAAAAGATGTAACCTTTTACACAACCATATCATGTCCCTTCTGTCACGCGATATTTTGGTCATGGATGAGGCATGAATAATGTCATTCTCCTATTCCTGACCGTTACTTTCTCGATCAATGAGTAGTCTGACTATAGAAATGGAACTACATTTCCATTACAGTATGGTCATACATTTCTCATACTCACTCATCGAGGGGCCAGTAATATCTCTCTACGAATGTGAGGGATAAATTACATCTTGACCATTCACATTCCTCGGCATGAAAAATCACTAAACCCGAACATAGTCTTTATGATCACTCGGTCAAAAGTGACTTTTGACTAGGTCAAAGCTGAGCGTTTGTCATGTAGAAATTCATGATGATCTCAGGTCAAAGGGCATAGTGACATGATTTGTATATGAGATAAGCTTATGACGTAACCCATGCAGCTCTCTCATAGCGGGTCGGTCCAACACCATGTACTCTTACATGTGCCTATGACTTTGATTTATATCTCTATATATCTTCAAAGTCATACTGGTCTTATTTCATCTCTGCTCCCGCATAGATGACCGACCAGGGACATTTAGGATAAGATCATGAATTATCCAATGATGGTCATCACAGTAAACATGCAAATAATATGATAACACAATTAATAAATTCATAAATCAATAATATTCATAAGACAATGATTGGCCCCTAGGGCACGATTTCCAACATGATTCTGGTTATCCAACGCCAATTGGATATCTAGGTATATACTGGTGTGAGCGTTACCATCTCCCTGATTTTCGACGGTCGTATAGACTGATTAACCCTAATGAAGTGTTTAATTATGCTCATTCAAATTTAAGATGTACAATAGAAAGAACTTTTGGGGTATGAAAAAATAAGTTTACCATATTACAACACATGCGCAGATACGACTATCAAACACAAGTGAAGATCGTTTGTGCAACAATGGCAATACACAATTTCATTAGAAGAACCTCTATTACTGACCCTGATTAAATGCCACAGGACCAAGATGATGATAATCCACTGCAAGATGATAGTGATGAGGACTATAACTCTTCACGGATACCTTTATCCATAACTTCCTCATCTCAAATGGCCCGTTGTCGTGATTTCATACGAGATCAACTTATTTATTATAGACAAGACTAATAGTTATATATTGTACATTTCTTTGATGCCCCTATAACATCAAAGTAATAAAATTTAATTTTCCCCAATTCATTCAACATCAAATCTTCATGTTAATCAATCGTATTATATGCTTCTTATTTCTGTATACATATATTAATGTATTATATAAATTTTTAAATTTTCTACATAAATTAAATTAAAAATTACTATTTAAGTGAGGGAAAAATTAGAATTAGATGAATATTGTAAATTTTTACCTTGCTCAAACAATAATATATATGTATTATTTTTTAATCACTTAAATAAAAAAATTTAAAATTAAATTTATTCTTTATGTAAGTATCATATTAGTTTATGTCATTTTTAGTAATTTGTCTATAGAAAAGCGATTCTGCTACTAATAATCCAAACATCTCCAATTTTAAAAATTACTTTTTTTCATAATCTATTATTCTCAAAATCTATTCTCTAGAATTTATTCTTTCCAAAATCTATTCTCTAAAAGCTAATCCAAACACACCCTAAGCTTAAAATGCATGTTTCTGGATAATTTGCAAGGTGTAATGCAAAGTGTTTTATCATATAAAACAGGAATTATTTCATGTGTGATTATAATTATAAAATTTTTAATTTTTATGATCTTTATATCCACGTTTTTATGGATATCTCCTTCATTTACTACATCTTATTATTTTGAGTAATTATTAAAATAATTAATTTTTCACATTTTGATTACTTTTAAAATAATCATTATAAAAATGTTTTAATTATTTTGAGTAACTTTGGGAAATAGTAAGATGTGGTGGATAAAAACAAAAGTTAATAAAAATAAGGAGATACGTAAAAGATATTATAGCCAAATGTTCACCAGTGAACCAGACTTACACCCAAGGTAGTGCTTAACTTGACTGGGCTGGGCTTAATGACACAAAAGAACAACCATCAAGTTCATTATGGTCCGATAAAAAATATAACGAAAGAGAAAGGTCGGGCTGGTGCATGAGAATTGAGAAGGAAGGCTTATTTCCATGGGGATGGTTTTGGGGCTCCAATGAATTCTCGGGGTTAAGTTTAATTGAATTTATATTTTGGCAATTTGCGGTTGGAACATCGAACATGATGAACGTAAAAAGAAGGTAATTAATCATGATTTGTTGTGCACACTACAAGACAGTGTACAAGAATCAGGGCTTTAATCCCATGCAAGGCTTGTAATTATAACTTGCCAGCTTAGTTGGCACTAATTATAACTTGCTCGTAATTGGAACATCGCTGTAAAGGATTACACAAGAAAAACTGCTTTCTGTGGCCCCTTTCGAAAGCTCATAGCTTTCCGACAAATCCCAAGTTCCGAGCAAAGCAATTTCCTGGATACTACGCCCTTTTCCTCCATCTTCAGCATATAAAGAGCCTGTTTTAATGTTCATGTAAGAACAGAGTAACTCCCACAAGACGAGAAAAATGAGGAAGGCATGTAGGAAAATTCTGGGTTCCGTGCCTTGTGCGAGAAGGAAAAGTCTGCCTTCTGATTCAACCCAAGATATGGAGGAAATACTGAGGACGAAGCTTTCAACTATAAAGGAGGAGCCTGAATCTTGCGAAGAGAACATAAAACCAGCGAGACATAAGTGGATGGCTAAGATTCTCAGAAAAAAGAATGCTCAAGTAAAAGATAAGAGAGAAGGCTGTTTAGTTGTGCCTCATGTCGATCTGAAGCATACTTATGTTCTTTTCATTACCGAGTTTGCCTCCAAGGGCACTTTTGGCGGTTTTCTTCAGTACTGAACTCTATCTGAGCTGGCTTCTCTTAATGTAACACTTGTGGATTCTTCTTGGGAAGACCAAGAGAAGGTCCTATAAAGTCCTGTGAGCTAATTCCAGTTCGTGAAGTAACTTGTGTGTAATCCTAAACTAGTTTACTTGCAGTCTTTTATTTCTTACCGGCAATCTGAATCTCCGCAAGCATTTGACATATTATCTCATGACTCCTTTTTCTCACTCGGAATAATTAGAGATTTTAAGTTTTCCTCCACGTCACTAGTTAATGATTTTACTTTCAGAAAATTATGTCATTATACTAGTTAAGTCATCAACTATGATTTCAACTTCTCATTCATTTTTACTGTACCTTGAGGATGCTTGTTTATTCCCTCTAATCGCGAGTCTGGATTCAGATCACCGGTAGGAATGAAGCCATAACAAAAAATTCTTTTCACTTCTTGGAAGCTTGATATTTGAGGCAACCTTTTAGGCTGTTACAACTATTCTTAAAGCTAGAACCAAGACAGCAATGATGGTAATGTAGGAGCAGAGAAGTTAGTATCTTTCTTTTTTTCAATTGAAGGGGCAAGCACTAATGGACAAGTGAGATCGAACCCGAGACATTTCATTTACAATAAAACTTTCGGCTAAGGCCATTGGCAAAACAATTTATATCTGAGAAACAATAAGTAACAAGAAGAGCAAAAAAATTACAATGCTAGTAATAGCAGGTCACTTTTCTGCTAATGGGGCAACACTGTTTCTGCATAATACAGAGGGATGGGACAGAACAGGAAGACCCCATTGGGTTGGGAGTAGAATAGTGGGATGTACGGTTTCCAGGTTCAATCGGTTCAGAATCTGAGTGTACATTCTCACAATTCTGCTTGACATCAAAACTGCAGAAATGGCCTTCACAGAAACCTTCTTAGACTTCAACAACCGAACACCTCTTAATCTTCCATTCAAAGACTTAATCCAACGCCTCGTTGTTATTCTGGACCTTGACATCTTCTGATCAGAACTTGTTAGCCTGTCATAGCCACGTCTCATGCGTCTCTCTGCAAAATAATGAAAAACCATTTCTGGCATTGAGGGCAAAGGGAAAGAGAAGGTAAAGTGTTGCAGAGCAGGAGTCAGAGATCTCATTATATAAGAGGATTTGGTTATAGCGTTCCTTATTTCTTGTTTTCAAATTGAGTACGTTGCCACTTCAGAGATCATAATTTATTGTTGTTTACATGCGGAGTTAAACGTGACAGTCCAAAACTAGGTGATGAAGGGAATATTGGATACATGTGCAATGATTGATGTGCGAGACAAAATGACAGGCCAGGCCAATCATTTGATTAACGGTGGAATGTACGCGGTTGTGATCTTTAACTGCAAATTAATGCTTGCTTGTTTATTTAGGAATTTGATAGGAACGTCACAGGATGAGAGCATTGATTGTAGGTATGATTTGTCCTTTCACAGCGCACACGAATAGTATCTACGACTAGTTTAGTCTTTGCTTCATATCTTCTTTCTTTGACTGCCTACACACAGCGTTTTCCTACCTGCCAATGATTGAATCTCTGCTGGTTACAGTTAATTTTATTTTATCGGTGGCGAGGTTTCTGGTTCTGTCGGTGAGACCATGCTTGATGCTTCGTGCAAAGCGTAATGAATAGTCCAGAAGCCCATTAACTGATGAACACCTTCTCCTGAAACTAGCCGCACTGAGCAAGTGTAAGTGGGTGGGATAATAAAAATAGAATTTCCTCCCATAAAAACATACATATATTTAATAAAAAATAAAAATTTAACTAAAAGTTAAATATATCATAAGGAAGCGAATCAAAATTTAAATTATTATACATCTAAATAAAGATTGTATGAGAGAATAACAACTATTATAAGAACGTCTGGAGGCGAAATAAAGGATTTTCCCATAAGGATTGATCTACTTCAGGGATCATCCTTGAGTCCTTATTTATTTAATCTAGTAGTGGATTTTCTAACTAAACCTATTCAAAAAGAAATCCCTAAGTGCATGCTTTTTGCTGACGATATAGTTCTTGTAGCGGAGTCAAGAGAAGAAATTAATTTTAAACTTTAGTTATAGAGAAGTACTTTAGAGTCGAAGAATTTTCGTCTAAGTAGAAGTAATACTGAATATATGCATTGTAATTTTGATAAGAGGCAAGTTAGAAGTAATTTGAAGGTTAGATTGAAAAATCAAGTTATTCCACAAATAGATAAGTTCAAATATTTGGGATCAATTATATAGAAGGAGTGTGAAATTTTGGAGGATGTTCATCATAGAATTCAAGCTGGGTGGTTTAAATGGAGAAAGGCTATTGGAGTTATATGTGATCGAAATGTACCAAATAAAGTAAAAGGCAAGTTTTATCGCACATGTTATAAGACCAGCAATATTTTATGGAAGTGAATGTTGGGCTTTAAAAGGACAGCACGAGCATAAAGTTGGGATAGCTGAGATGATAATGTTGAGATGAATGTGTGGGTATACAAGAAAATATAAGATTCATAATGAACATATACGGGAAAGAGTTGGAGTGTCACCTATTGAAGAGAAAATAGTAGAGAATCGTCTTAGGTGGTTTGGACACGTATAAAGAATGCCAAGAGATACGCCAGTGAAGAGGGCGGATCAAACAGTGTGGACACCGGTTAAAAGAATTAGAGGAAGGCCAAAGAGAACGTTCAAAGAGGTTATTGAGCGTGATCTCTTGGTTAATAATCTATCCAAAGATTTAGTTTTTGATAGAGCACAATAGCATCATATGATCTATGTAGCTGACTCTATTTAATGGGATAAGGCTTATTGTTATTGTTATATATATCTAAATACAATTGTTTATATGCTTGCTTGCGTATATCAAAAATGAAATAGAACCTTATGTTTAAATAAAAAAGAGATACAAGGAAGGAGTAGGACTCATTGATAAGAAGTAAATAGTATCTGTCTGAAATGTTTATTAAAAAATTTCGCTCATGTCGTCGTTTAAAAAGATTAGAAAAATGGAGAGAGTATCTAGTCATTTGCAAGAAACCTGATCAGTGGAAAAGTAGACAAATTTCATGTGAGAATTCAAAGACACGTGACCCTTTTTATAGCGTTACAAAAAGGGAGGCTATATTTTTCCTGACATCAACCCAACAACCTGATAGTAATTATCCTATGATCTTCAGATTTCCAATATTCAGAATTGAGGTTAAGCTGTGAGAGACAAAACATGTTAATGGGGTCAAATTCAAATAAATTGCGTATTGTTTTGCGTGGCATGTCCATCACCGCTGTTGACCACTGTAATATCGTTGACTTTATGGACATGTACGGGATCTGAGCAATTAATGTCCAACCGTTCCCAGCTAGCTTATTTTTACAACCTGCATGATCCATTCCGTTTTTTCCTTTTTTCTTTTCCTTTTTCTTTTTTTTAAATAGTAGGCAGAATGATGATCCATCCAGTTTATTCGTTTCATATGCCAGTAGCAAAATCTTCCACGATAACCCATTTCCTTCCAGAAGTTTTGCTTGCATCCTGTTGTCAACAACTCACTCATCTGATAAACTCATGACCTGCCCTGCAACGTCATACATTAGTATAAGTGGGTGGAGATTCATTCTAATGAGAATTAAAGATTAGTTTTAGGGCAGGGAGTATTGTTTTGAGTATCTCGTCTTTTGCAAGTATTCCCTTGCTTAACCATGATCTGACGCCAAAATTTCAAAGATTGACTTTCGAGTTCAAGCCCCCTGGTTAATTTAATTAATTAAGCTTCATATCTTGCTAGGAGTTGCTGCAAGAAACACGTATTCTCAAATAATTAAATGAATTTAAGCTTTAATATGCCTAGTGGGTTAAAAAATTACTAGTCGGAGATGAGCGGAATGGTCAGTGATAGCGATTGCTAAAGACTAATCAAGTAACTAAATTAGATTTAAAAAAAAAAAACTGACGTTTCGGCTATTCAGTTCACTAACAAGTGAAAACGGGGTGAGTGATGTAATTTTGTCCAGATGTCATTACAATCTTAAAAAACTGCAAGAAACTGACGATTGCTTAAATTGCTTTTGTACCAGGAAAATAAATAAAATTAGATTTGTTCCCCATTTCGCTTAACCCGTCAAGAAGTAAGAAACGCTAGATATTCTCCATTTCCAAACACGAATTTTAAGACCAAGGAATCACATACGAAGGATTCTAGGATAAATCAATTGTTCACAAGTTCAAAACCGCTTAATACACACACATAAACTAAAATGCTCTTATTTAATCCTCTGATTTAAGAGAAAGAAAGTTGGCTAAGCTTTAAATTTATAAAACAAGCAAAATTTTAAAATAAAACCCTTTATCTTGTCATTATATCTATTCCCTGCGCGTGACTATGAATATTGAATAGTACTCTGTTCCATATCTTGTACGCAGCAGAAACAGAGTGCTACTACTATTCATAATGCACGAGAGTAGGAAAGGGAGAAAAAATTGCTGAAATGCCGGGTTTTCTTATTGTATTAATTCCGCGCACTGGGAAACGATAGTCTTTGATTCTGTTCCTTCAATGAATATAATATAATTAATTAATATATTTATTTGTTTTTAAACCTTAAACGTTGAAATCCCCCGGGATTTTCATCTTTATTTACCTTCTCGTGCTTTGTTACCATTCATGAGAATCCTAACATTTGACTCGTAAAAACGTTGACGCCCCTTGCCCAAGAAGGCCTCGCGTTTTGCAGCTTGAACTTCGAATCCATAAAAATTACTACTAGTTACTATCCCCAGAGAAAATGGCTCTATTCATTAGTACTATATGACAAATCGGGATTTTTAAAGATGAATCTTTCTGTTCTCTTCTTTACGCTCTCAGGAATATCGTTTCTCAATGATTCAGGCGAAGCAAATTAACCCCAGAAAAAGAGACTGATAAGCGATCGGAGTGCTGAACTGATTCTGATTTAACCCCATCAGAGAAAAAGGCCAGAGCAGAGAGGCCGAATTGCAAGCATGTCTCTTCCATTTCACCACTACAAGTAATAATACGCCAACAAGAAAATGAAAGAACCAAAAATAACAACACAACTACCCCCATTTGCGATCAAATGAACAGTAGTTAACCATCAGAGACTGTGATTTCAATCACAAATGAATATGTACGCGGAAGAAAAAGCACCAGTGATTACGATAAAGATAAGTGTTAAACTGTAATGAAATAGGTCTACCAGAAGCAGGAAAGGTCGTTTTTGCGGGCATTGAAGAGGCGGACGAACCTTCTTCTCCTGTAATAGAAGCTGCATTTGAGCCTTGAACACACCAGCCTCCTCAGTCTAAGAGCAGATCGAAGCTTTAGCCACACAACTTTCTTGACACGCACAAAAGACCTCTTGATTCTCTCTGGAAGACTCTGCTTTCGAGAGAACTGATAGCTTCTCAGAAAAAGCTGCCTCTTTTCCGTGAGGGTATAATAGTTGTGGTTCATCTCAGGGTAATAATGTCCAAAAGACTCGCTTCTGAATATTGGGTTCACACCCATCATTCCTTCTTGATTCTCACTGTTACGGCTCTGTATCAGAATCATGGTGACAGAAAACGGTGACTGGGGAGAGAAAAATTATACCACAAACACAGACAACTATAGAATTACGAGGTCCTTATTAGAGTACAAGAGAAGGAGGCGAAGCCTTTAAATAGAGGAAGTAAGGGCCGCTTGCAGAGATAAACTCGTGACAGAGAAGGTTTTGGGGGATGAACTCTCAGCTAAGAAAGTTACAAGCACCTGAATTTGAGTCGCCTTGCTTTGTTCGCACTTTGCGCCGTGCGCCGCCGCGGAGACTGGAGACGGCTTACCCTCTTCGCCCTCTTCTCTTATAAATTATACTTGGGCCCTAATTTTAGGACTCTCACACGTACATGTCACTTGCCCTTTGGTTTTACCTTGTATATATATCTTTTGTCTTCCCTTTCTTTGCAGATTATGTTGAAAAAAATGTAAAATTAATATACTATTTGATTAAACTAAGGCAAAAGTCAAGGGAGATAAAACTTGCATGCAAACAATTTCATGCCCCGTGAATGGGCTTAAAAAATAGCAGCAGACTTGTGTTCGCTGGGGGCCTGGGGCTGCTCAAGGGGGTGTTTGGTAAGGCTAAATATTAAATCAGGGCCGTCCTTATCTCGCAGGTCCCACTACTGTGCGGACAAAAGGCATATCAAACAGGGCTTGTAATGTGTGCCAATAAATGGTTAGTTACAGTGGCACTCAATGACAGCGTCATTTAACAATATCCAATAAATGGAAACCAGAGATACGACATGTTTGATGCCGACCCGGAGAATGACTCATGAGATAAACACAACAATTAATCCATTGTTAAAGGGTTCTGTGAACTGCCAGTATCGAACAAGTTAAGCTTCATAAGCAATATAGCGACCGATGAGGAAGCTGTTGAATGAGTTAGATAAGCAGCTCGAACTCAGGTTTTGCTGGATTCTTCGGTCTCTTACCAATCAAGATAGGGGATTTCTTGGACCGGTGCAACCAATTCTTGTTTCTTAGCTTATTTCTTTCTTTATTAAGTGCAAGTATAAAATCCATGAGTGGCTCTGAATTTCGGTCTTTCTTCCAAATTCAGAAAGCGCATATTTGTTTGGCCAATTAATTTAGTACATTGCATGCATCATTGGATGTAGAATAAGACGGAGAAATCAGAAAACAAATCCTCTGAATATGGAAATAGATTATGTGTAATACGAAAGCAAATAAAATACTAGGACGCTAGTCACTTCGCCTATCGAATTATTACGTGGAATGGAAACACTAGCCGTTGAATGGTGAAACGAAATCTGACGCATAAGATCAAATTAACCCGCTTATCTTTGCGCTAGGTTTTAACCTTCACATATTTGCAAGGAAGCGCCAAAAACTACCACGCTGACAGAGAGCGATGGTAATTTCGACGTCATCTATTCAATAATTTAACATTTATCTTGTAATTTAAACAAATGCAGCAATTAAAAAATTATAGTATTCTTTATTTAATAAAATAAATGCGACATTACAGTACCCACGTGAATTGATGACATTGCCTAAGGTACCTCCCGCGTAACAAATTTCACGTACTTTATGTAAGAGATCAAAGTAGATTTACAGACAGTTTTAAAGAAGCATCCTTTGTCAAAACTCAGAAGTAGATACTTTCCTTTAAAATATAGACCTTCCTAACTATTTTTTTTCCTGGAACTGCTCACGATTTTATATTTAAAAGCAATAACAACATTGTTTATGGTAATAGAAAATAAAATATAATGAATATTTTGTATTACATTTTGTGATTACCTTATCTTCTATCACTTTTACATGTTCCCCCTTACCAAACATGGCACAAGACGATGCAACAAATCGAACCATGTGCCTATTTGGTTTGAAAAAAAAAAATACTTTTAGAAACAAACAATATATTTAAATTCAAAAACACCCAAATACCTATCTTAGTGGCATAAATATTTTTAACCAAAATCATGACCTGAATCATTTGAACCTATGATTTTAGATAAACAGGAGTTATAAACTTTTTAAATAATTTTTAAATATTAAACATAAAAAATAACAATTTTAACCCTCAAATTTTATTATATTTTTATCTCTTCTATCTCTTTATATAATTATCATTTATTTCATGTCCTTTTTCATAATTTATCTATCAACAAAATTATTTTAATAACAACTATATAAACAATTATTTATTTAAAATTATTTTTCATATAAAATATATTTTTTAAAATCATTTTAAAATCAATTTTCTCTATGATGTATTATCTAAAAACCAAACACACCCATGTTATCTCCCGCGTCCAGCCAAACCAAATCAGACCCAAAGAACTGTCTCATCTGACCAATTCATACAAGTGTCAACTATTCAACAATCTCTACACGGCGACGACCCTTTATCACAGCATGTCTTATTTGAAATTCAACAGGAATCAGGAGCCTTCAATGTGGATGCAAAAACAATCAATCAATCAAATAATTCTAATTGACGCGTTCTCTGTTCCCGGTATCATGTTTAAAGCGAGACAAAGTTCTGTATCTACAATTTGCACACAGGACAAAATAACTAGTTACATTGTCAAGCTCAACATCAGTCAGGGACGATTTTGATTGAGGCCGACCGAGGGCTCTCAACTCAAGGTACGCTGACAAAAATGTTGACGTGGGACCTGCTCAAATGTATTACCAGAATGCAAAATGAAAATAAAAACACAACTCATCTCATATTTCTTTTCTCCCTATACAAAAGCCATGATTAGAAAATATCCCAATCTCCCCTTCCGTATCTAATTACAACATTTTGCCGACCAAGCTTAGCTCTGAATCTACCTCAGAGTCACCTAGGACCAGCTTTATCGGCTGCAGGGACCTTCGCAGGGTAACTGGATTCATCCAAATCAATTAGTGTCATGTCATACGGTGTAGATGCAGAATTTGAAATATCCACAAGCAAGGAAGATTTCATCGTGTCAGAAACACGTCCAGAATATGAGGACGCAGCGCTAGTATTGGAAGAAGAGATATTTGAGAGCTGTACGTCATCTATCTTGTTTCCAAACATATGCTTATTTCTTCTCACGGTGTCCATCTCTGGGCCAATTGGCACAAAAGTCCGTGACCTATACTTCCTAGTTCCCTCTTCACCTTCACCATGGTTGTAGAGAACATAATCATGATACGTAGGTGCAAACTGACAAATGTTGAAGTAGTATCAGCAAGTAAGGCAAACAAATTAAGGGAAAAAAATCTTCCAGCTAAACTGCTGCTAAGCTAGGCATTTAGACTGATGCACAATCATAGTACCCAAGTGCAGACTAAAAAAGGACTCACCTGGTGCACTGTGTCATGGTAAAAGTCATTTATCATTAGAGCATGAGCAATGCTAGCTGTTAGTCCACGGGATTCACCTATATTAGCACCGGCATATTCTTTGTATGGAAATGCATAAAAATGCCCCACAGCAGCAGCAAGCATTTCAACGCAGATGATAAAATTTTGTAGTTGGGCAGCTTCATCTGCATTCTCAATGAATTTCGACTTGGCAGCAAGAAAAAACATAACACCCTAAGATGCAAACAAAAAAGGGTCAGCCTGCTTCAAACCTCAAGTATAAAATGTAGAATTTCCGAGCAACAACGCATTGACAGAGAGCCATCTTCAAGTTCTAAATACATTTTTGACAAATGTAACAACCTAGTATGTTGGCATGCACAATAGGGGGCGTCCTTATGCTTTTTATTTTTTAGTTTCATCATCACTATAAATTCTTTCATTCAGTCTTAGATGTGCAGTAAATAATAGAACTTGAAAATTTTGACACTCAGCATCAAGTGAGTCATCCTTTTTTATATGAATAAAGCCATCCTTTTTCACTACGATTACTCAACATCAGCAAAGAGATAGAGTTCAGGATCCTTATAAAAACAAAAGGAATTGCTAAATCAATATCTCTAAAAATATTACCTGCCAATACGTCAGAAATACAACGGATTTTATTATGATAAACTTGGGAACTGGATTGAATGGCTGAAGCAGATCCTTGCAGGCCACATAAAACAGAACAAGAGCGTAGAGAGCCATTGTGTATGAGATTGTATATATAATTGTGAGGTACAGGTATGATTGATTTGGGCTGAAATTTCCATCTTTGTATTTCCCCTTTGCATAAAGTATAAGTGTAATGGCAACTAAGAAAGGCTTCAAAATCACAAACTGCAAACATCCTTGCTTGCACTTGCGTATAAAACGGCTGCAATGACAGTTCCAGAAATGAGAGACGATCAATAAACAATATATCACAACCATGCCCACCTTCTCCCACTCACACATCCGTCTTGGACTATCTTGCTTCTCTGGAATGTATAGGTTTACATTTTCTAAAAAGCTTTTATACATATATAGATGTGTGGCACACCACCTTAACAAATTACAAAGAACTGGTAAATCAAGATCTCCAAGGAGAATTTGTGAGAGCAGTTTTCAAGAAATTAGCCAAAATAATTTCAGACATACAAACTTTTCAAAAGAAAAGGCAGGATTATGGAAACCTACCCATCCAGTGGTATAGGAGGCAAGCAACAAGTCATAAGATACCATGATGGCTTCAGAATCCGGCCACTCAAACTTAGGACCACTGCTCCAGGACCACCAACCCATTCCAGGCACAAAGTCAAGAAATTATAAATCACCCAAGCTTCATAGCTGAAAACAGAAGAAAACCTAATAAGTAAATATAAACTGCACCTAGAATAGTTTGTTAACCCGTTTACAATTACAATGTCAAAACAAAAACCATTAGAAATGAAAATTAACAATTGGCAGGGTGATCTTAACTTAGAGACAAGTTGGTGAAGACACTAGATAAAGTGAGATGACACTGAATAGGAATAAACTAAAGTGCTTGTCTATTCTTGCAAATATGCATGCATTTCAGATGCAACAGTACTCAGCTTGACTACCCTAATCACGCAATAATTAGAATACTATTAATTTTCTCAGAAAAGGATTGTTTGGAGATAACTACGTAACAGAGGAAAAATCTACACAACACCACCCACCCAACCCCCCCTCCCGCCCAAAAAAAAAAACAAGGTCTTCAGATTACCAAAGAAAAACTAATGGATTCACGAGATTATGACTGAACTTTTGTCCAAGATTTCAGGACATTGCGTGTAGTATAATATCAAACCAATAAAGTTAATGTAGCAACTAAAAATGGATATCTGGATAATATTGACGCAAACAACGGCTTCTGAGTCATAGTTGCTCCAAGATTTATGTAGAATAATAATATAAGTTTCAAGCCAATTCGATTTAACTGCTACCGTACACAAAACAAACTATAAAAGAGAAGCATGCCATCCGGATAACTATAATCATACAACAAAGTAATCAGATATAATTATAGAAAACAGATACAAAGTATAAAGAGATATAGATGAACTTACACTTCCCGAACAGAATTAAAATAGATTGAACTATCAGGTAGAACAAGGCACAAGAAAGACATCAATGCATAAACCTGTCAAGGAAAAACAAAATTAGACACAGCAAAGTTAAATAAGAAAGACATGTCACAAGATGCCAAGCAATGTAGCCCCAAGGTATATTTTTTACGAGCATTAAGATATGAAAGAAGGAGAAACAAACCAAAGAAAAGTACCATGGGAAAGCACTGGCACGATGCATGAAATAGTAGAGTAATTATGTTGATTTTACCATACAAAAGTAAAGTGATTGTGCTGAGAGAGGAGAACAAAATCTGAAAACTACCGTCTTCGGGCATGACCAAATTTAATGCTCAAGACCTCGAGTACGTATAGCTTTCAGTCAGAGAACTTCAGAAGCTCCCACTTCTGAGCCCTATGTAATGGATGATGAACAGGATAATACCTAGCTCTGGGCTCTAGAAGTTCCAATGAAGGCAATTTGCCCTCCACAGAAATAAGATTATGAATATTGATAATGTTAATGCTCAGAGGCAGAGAAATCATTGCCATTGAACCACTCACCGGGACCATGAAAATTATACGAACAATTAATCTCTGATAAGTAGGTTCCGTGTAATTGAGGAGGTGCTTGTAAATGTGAAGAACGGCCAAAGCAATAGCTCCGCCTGTGCAAAAAAAGGCGACGATGCTGTAGTAAATTGGAACCGGTTCCCCCATCCTCTAACAGCACTAGAGAAGTTGATAACACCACATTTACAGGCTCATAAACAAGGATTCAGAGAGTACGACGAGAAACGCCTCGGGAGAAAGTGAAAACCCTAAAACCCGACCGAAGATCGATACCTCGAAACCAGAACAAGGAAAGAGAAGGGAAACCGGGCAGATTTGTGCATCGTAAGGAGATGTTCGATGCTGCGAATCGAATAATGCCAGAGATGGGGAGGAAAACGCTGCACTGGCACCAATAATGGCGGCTGTTGGCTTCGCTGTGAAGGAAATGGGAACGACCCCAGATAGGTTATTCCTTCTAGTAAACGAACTAACCTTTAGCCTATTCGAGGCTGACAGATTTATAAATTGCATCCCGTATTTATCTTCCGCCTGGATTTAAAACCAGTGGTAAAGTAGGGGTATTTTTTTTTTTATGCATTTACTATTATGTCGGTAAAAAACGTGTTTTAATTTTAATTTTAATTTTAATTTTGATTTTAACTAGTATGGATTTCTTACAATGCACAAAATTTGATCGATAGACCATTTGGCCTAAGGGTGTTCATAAAATCCGCAATTTGATATGTTTAAATGAGCCTGTGAAAAAAAAATCCTGCCCAACCTAATAAATATAGGGTAGAGTTGGGTATCGGGTTATAAAATATAACCTATGCTTTTTTCGGGCTGGGCACCGGGCAGAGGGATTACCCTGCCCTGCTCTACCCATGAACACTCATTCTTTTTTTTTACTTTTCTCCTTAGATGCTACATTTGGAAAGGATAATATGATAATTACTGGTGACTAAATGGTCATTTTAAAAATATAAGTAGTTGAGTAAGTAAGTCGCGTCTTTTAATATTTATAACTATATTGATTTTTTTTTAACTTTACTAATCATAATATGATAATATTATAAATTATAATTATTTATTTATTTTTTTAAGATGTTTTATCCTTGATTTGAAAAGTTGATACAAAATTATAATTACAAATTACTTAAACTTTAAAGCTTTTTTTTATATGCAATAAATTTTAATACTTTAATTATTATCTTTTTGTTGCCTTATTTTTAGTTAATTATAATTATTTAATTCTTGAAGATATATGAATATTGTATTATTTTATAAATTTATAATTACAGATTATTTTCTACAACATGAGCATAATATCACAACTTAGACATGCCCAACCCGCATATGTCCAACTCAAAATAGTTAGAGTTTTTATCGGATAGAGCTGAGCATCGGGCTATAAAATACAACCTATATTTTTTTAGATAGGACACCAGACAAAGGTTACCCAGCCTATAAACATCCCTAATTTCGCCGTAAGAATAAGACAACTTGTTACAATCTTTACATAACGTGCGTTTATATTTTTAGTGAAAATAGTATATAGAATGATTCTTTCTTTTTATGATTTATTTTTTTTCGATTGACTTCTTTTTATGATTTAGAAAAGGGAGACGTGAACGAGAAAGAGCTCACGTCCTCCTAATGATTACAGAAAAAATTACGTGGCTTGGCCACAAGACTATTCACACATGATTGTCTTTTTAAGCACTGCTGGCCCTTTCACCTATCAGAGTTGGCAAAGCAAGTGTAGGAAAAAGAATCTACAAATGCCTGAGTCTTCCCTAGCCGGGCTTACTGCTATTTATAGATCCAAGGTAGCAAAACGAATTAAATTTATCATCTACTTGTTAATAAATAATACACAACTTTTCCGGAAACAAATCAGACAGCGGTGTTCACAGTAGCCATCGGCAAGATCATTCATAGTTTTTTAACGTCCAACTGCCTTCCAGATCATCCATAACATTTTGTTTTTGTTGGGTGGGAGTAATTAGGGCTGCCATGGAAATTGTGGCCCATGGGCATCGGGTTAGGCCCAAGTCAATCCTAGATATTTGTCAGTGTAATAAGTCAAGCTGGGCACCAATAGAGTTAATCCGAGTAATAAGTGACTCGGTATCGTTTAAGTGAGATCTTAAGTTTAAACCTTAGCGTATGTAAAAAATATCTGTTTGGAGACTCACCCACTATAATCAAGTACACGACGCAGGTCAAATCCGAATATAATCAGGGGAAAATTTTGATAAACTAGGTAGGTAACTAAAAAAAACAATCATGCTGGGCAACAAGTCATATTACTTCAACGTGTGCTTTTGGATTAGAGGTAAATTTAACTCTTTTTTAAAAATTTATGTTACAAAAAAAAAAAGCTTGGGTCCTCAATCCTTGGAGCTGTATTATTAAAATGAATAAAAATAATTATTGTGGTTTTAATTGCGGCACTTAAAGAGTAATCATAATTTTAAGTATTTAGGTTTATACTTGAGGATAATTGATAACTCACCCTGCCTGATATTACTATCGTTTATGATAAATGTATATTTCGTCTTATTTTTAAATTATGAGTAAACTCAACATCTTTCTAAAAAGTTGTATACAGATCAAAAATAATAAAATTCTCTAACAATTTGTTATTAAGCACGGAATCATTAATTAATATTCCAATCCGAATATAGTAATCTATTCAAAGTTTGATTTCCTCTTAGATATAAAGCTCAATTCCCTTATATTTACTGTTTCTTCAAATAATACATATCTCTACTCATCATGACACTTGTATAGATCTTTACCGGCTAAATTTTCATGTGAATATTTTTAAAAATCTGACACGATTTTTTTTTCTACGTAATTATAAATGACCATTTTAAATACATTTTTAAAATGTTATGAATTAGTTGGTAGAAGATTGTATCTAGTACAAGAGAGTAACATTTAGGGCTTGTTTGGAGACTTTAAAAATCGTATTTTAACTAAAGTGAGACAAGAATGGATTAATGTGGGAAGTCGCAGAGATGGACGTGCATGAAATCAATGCGTCCACTGAAGGCAAACATCAACATCGTACTACCCAGCTGGAGACAAGACTAAGAATAGAAGAATAAAGAGAATGGAGGAGCAAATGACGATATCCTATAGAGAAAGATACACACACACACATGCGCTTGCCCTAGATGGATTCACCGTATATGCCCTCACGCCAACAAAAAAAAAGAACAGCTTTTAATCTATGGTGATTAATTAAGCCCTTGGTAATATCAATTCTCCCTTTTATCACCTTCTTCAGCTACTGGTGAGTTTTATCCTTTGCCTTATGCAGCTAGCAATATTTACGATATTTTATGTTGGACGATGCTTTATATATATATATATATATCCCCTGCATTTTATGAGGAAAACGAAGAAAGTGATCGGTGAAAGTTTGAAATGGATATATAATATATGTAAGTATTAGTTGCACTGTTCCTTTTTATTCCATATATACGTAACCATAATCCGACACATTATATTTTTTTTACTGATAATATTATATTTTGACATGCATGTTGATGAAGGGAGAAGCGTGAATGTGAATGTGAGGAATCAGGAATGTGTTACCCTTTTCAGTTTTTTTTTTAAAGTGAAAAGTGAATTTATTACTACTCAAGACATTTGAACAAAAGAGGGGAAGTGGATCCTCTCATAATCATGCTTTCTCATAATCCCTCAGAATCCTTGTTCCCTCGTGTTGTCTTCTTGCCTTATTTATAAAAAAAAAATTAAAAAACCTGTTTTTCAGTTTTATCTTATCCAAATAAAAAAAACCTATTCATCCGTCGGCCTTTTTTAAATATTTTTTTAAAAACACTTTAAAGTGTTTTTAAATTTTTAGAAAAAATTTATTTTTTATTTTTTTTAAAAAATACTTTTAAAAAAAGGCCAGCGGATGAATAGTTTTTTTTTATTTGGATAAGATAAAACTGAAAAATAGGTTTTTTAATTTTTTTTATAAATAAAACAAGAGGAGGAGGTAAGAAGGCAACATGAGGGAGCTGTTTCCCAAAGAGGGAACTCATCCTCTACTTGAAAGAAAATCTCTCGCATTAAGTGTCAGTGGGACCTACTCCTACTCATGCCCAGACTCTCTCTCCTTTACTCTCACTTCTGGTCCCCGTCCCATCCCATCTGAAGGCGGTCGTGGATAGTATCTGACTCAGCAATCTCATTAATCAAACCATGAGTGTATAACCGTCATTATCGTCTATTAGTTAATTTTGAGGAACGAAGGAGTAGAATTTAAATTTCACAAGAACATATCATGCTTTAACCGACAAGTCAGTCTTTGTATATTAAAGGATCACTGTTACTGTGCTGAGTGAGGGATATGAGTTAATTATCATCAGGAAATATAATGAAGAGAAAATGATCACGAGTTACCGCTAATCCTAAAATGGTACTCATTGCCTATATGTTAGTATTAGACTCATTCTGTATGAGTTATCTGACCCCAATTTCATTAATCAAACCATAATTGATCAAGTCCACGAATTTGTTTATTAGTACTAAATCTTAAATAAAAAAAGAAAGAAAGAAAAAACAATCAATTAGGGATGTGTAAGGGTAAAACTCATATTTATCTTCACACAATTTAAATTGATCGGTCAGCATTTTGCTGTGCAATTAATTATCCTCACCATAATTACTTGAATTCCCTTTAGCGCGTTTACAATTCTAAACCTGCTCGGTCTTGGTGCTACCTATGCTGAGCATATCAACTACAAAATCTAGGGTTGTGTGAGTCATAATTGATTTTTCACCCCATTTTTTCCACCCTGAAAATCCAAATTTATTATAACTAAAGTCCCGCTTTTCAATCTATTATCAGATCCTCGCCAATACCTTTTAGCTTTCCTTTTGCTGCTAACTGAATACGACATAATTGATTCTTTTTCCATTCTAAAAACTTGTTTCACATTACACTACCCAAAAACCATTTGCTTATAAATCTTCTAGTACGAGTGGATCAAAACTCAGCAAACTGATCATACTATTACATTCGAGATACCAATACCTTCATCGTCGTCCACATCAATGGCCGGCCCAAATGATTCGAAGTATGGATCTAGTAGCAGTCATCCTCCTGCAGGTGCAGGTACTTCAAAGAAGAAGATTGACACTCAAACCCTGCTCTGTCCTACGACGAAGCCGCCACCGCGCAAGCCTTCCACCTCCACCGGAAAGCCGCCGTTCCCACCAACTATTGAAAGCATATTTAGGCCAAAATGATTCACATATCAGTACCCCGCACGGATTCATATCTTTCTATGTTTTCTGGTGACTCTATCGGACCTTTTCAGTATAGAAATCGAAGAATTTCCGTGTTGATCGTACGTTCAGCCTATCTATCATTTATATCTACATATCTTTGTTTTCTGTGATTTCAAGAGGAGATAGAGGCAAGGTGTGCGTGGGGGGGGGGGGCGCTGTTTTGGGCATTGCTGGAACATTACCAATGGAATATGAATACGACTATAAATAAGAATCCGTGATTTTCATTAATCTGTTCTCTTTACTTTGAACTTCTTGCTTTCCTTGTTTTTCCCACTCTCTTCATGAGAACTAGATTAGCACGCAGCCAGCTAGCTTGAATATATATATATATATCAGGTGATCTGTGGTGGTTGTGTCGAAGAGATGAGTAGTAGATGTAGGGTTTTGCCGGTGATCTCCAAGGTGGAGTGGACCGTACAATATAATATTGAGAAGAAGAAGAAGAACCAGATTTGCACGCAACTAGCTTGAATATTTCAGGTGGTCTGTAGTGGTTGTGAAGAGGAGGAGGAAGAAGAATAAAAATCGACCACCATATCCTGTGGAATACCTCCATGGGAAAGCCGTTCCCATGTATTCAAACCATACTTCGCCTAAAATGATTCACGACTCAGTACCCCGCACGGATTCGTGTCTTTCTATGTTTTCTGGTGACTCTATCGGACCTTTTCGGTATATAAATCGAAGAATTTCCGCATTGATCGTTCGTTCAACCTATCTATCATTTATATCTACATATCTTTGTTTTCTGTGATTTCAAGAGGAGATAGAGGCGAGGTGTTTTATTTTCTTTCTTTCTTTGTGTTCTTTGTCTTTTGGGTGGGGAGGGGGGCATTGCTGGAATATTATCAATGGAGTATGAATAAGATTATATATAAGAATCCGTGATTTTGATTAATCTGTTCTCTTTACTTTGAACTTCTTGCTTTCCTTGTTTTTCCCACTCTCTTCATGAGAACCAGATTTGCACGCAGCCAGCTAGCTTTAATGTGTGTGTGTGTGTGTGTGTGTGTGTGTGTGTGTGTGAATATATATATCAGGTGATCTGTGGTGGTTGTGTCGGAGAGATGAGTAGTAGATGTAGGGCTTTGCCGGTGATCTCCAAGGAGGAATGGACTGTACAATCTTGCGAAGAAGAAGAAGAACCAGATTTGCACGCAACTAGCTTGAATATATCAGGTGGTCTGTAGTGGTTGTGAAGAGGAGGAGGAGGAGGAAAATGAAGAAGAAAAATCGACCACGATGACTTGTCGAATAATGAATTTATCTTGGGTCGGATCGGTCGGCGAGCAGAGGTGAAGGAACGAGTTAGACCCACACCAGCGACGACGAAGACGGAAAGCTTCCTCCGGGAAGTAACGTCGGACGAAAATCTAAAAGTGAGAACTCTTTGTTTTCTGGGTCGACGTCGCGGAGGAGATGATGAGGGACGCCGTTGCGCTCATGAAGGGAGAGGCAGTTGAAGAAAACTTGTAAACGAGTTTTTAAAAAGAAAAAGAAAAATCAATTACGTCGTAATTCAGTTAGCAGCAAAAGGACAGCTACAAGTACCGGCAGGGCTAAAAGAGGGATTTCAGTTATCGTCATGAATTTGGATTTTCCGGGTGGGAAAAATGGGGTGAAAAATCAATTATGACTGACAAAACCCTAGATTTTGGTAGTCGGTATGCTCAGTATAGGTAGCACCAAGACCAAGCAGGTTTAGAATTATAAACGCACTAAAGGGAATTCAAGTAATTATGGTGAGGATGATTAATTGCACAGAAAAATGCTGACCGATCAATTCAAATTGTGTGAAGATGAATATGAGTTTTACCCTTACACATCCCTAATTGATCGTTTTTCCTTTCTTTCTTTTATTTAAGATTTAGTACTAATAAACAAATTCGTGGACTTGATCAATTATGGTTTGATTAATGAAATTGGGGTCAGATAACTCATACAGAATGAGTCTAATACTAACATATAGGCAATGAGTACCATTTTAGGATTAGCGGTAATTCGTGATCATTTTCTCTTCATTATATTTCCTGATGATAATTAACTCATATCCCTCACTCAGCACATTCTATTCCCTGAAAAGTGAAAGGGTCGGGGGCAAGGGTAGGGCCCACGCGAAGGAAAGAAGCAATTTATAATAAAATAGTCAGGAAGACAGAAATACAAGAGGGAGACTTGCAAGGGCCCATGCAAGTGAGAGCACCACTGTAGAGAGTGGTGTCCCTCGCTCGCCGCTCGGGGTTGAATTGGAGGCAACTAGTAGTAGTAAATTGTACCAACCAAAAAGAAAAAAAATAGTAGGAGTACATTTAATTTGTTGTGAAGATTCTATTTCTCATTCTCTTTTCCAACTGTCTTTATTTTCAACGTTGATGTAACCCCGTGATTTGCCTTATCCTGCAGAAAGAGAATGAATGTTACCTTGATCTTGATCCCTATGTGTGTGTGTGTGGGGGGGGGGTTGAAAAAGAGATTGCACTCAACCTACACAAACTTCATGATAATATTCATAAATTGCTTGTTTTTGATAAGATATGGACATTATTGTATGTAAATCCGAGGCCATGGTACACACATCAGTACTCCGCATCGCTCCCTCTGAGTTAGAATAAATATATTTCGAACTTTATTCTTTCCTATCGTGCCACATGAGATTTATGGAAAACTATTTGTCTGACCCCAGTTGCATGGAGTTCAAAGATATGGAAAAGTATAATATGGATGAAGTAATAAGGAAAAGAATTAATAATAGTAATTCTAATAACAAATTATACTATAAAAGATGACAATATATTTATATTTTTTAACTATCATTGAAACTTATTAGGATTAAATTCCCATCTGTCAATAAAATAAACTTTTGAGTTCAACACTATATCTTTCTTTTAATATAACAGTAATTCTTTAATATACAAAGAATGACTTGTCGGGTAAAGCATGATATGTCTTTGTGAAATTTAAATTCTACTCCTTCCTTCCTCAAAATTAATGAATACACTATAATGCGCCACACGGTTGTACACTCATGCTTATGGTTTGGTTAATGAGATTGCTGGGTATTATTCATGACGAAGACATGGGATGCGACCCAGAAGTTGCGTGTAGGGGTCCCTGAAAGTGAAAGAGTAGGCGGTAAGAATGGCGCATATGCAACTTTTTCTAAACCAAACAAGCACAACATTGTTTGTGTGGTCTAGACTTAATGGGATAAGATTCTCTCCTTTTGAGTAAACCGATGAGCTGACAAATTAGCCACCATGAGTCGGAATCGAGTGATGCAGCGGACTATCTGGATTCAACCACCCAGGAACGAGTTAGACCCACCCCGACAACGACGACAACGACGGAAAGCTTCCTCCGGGAAGTAACATGGGACGAAAATCTAAAGGTCAGGACTCTGTTTTCTGGGTCCACGTCTCGGAGGAGATGGTGAGTGACGCCGTTGGGCTCATGAAGGGAGAGAGAGGCGGTTGAAGTATTGGTCCACGTCATGACTCCTTTTACAATAGAACCCGCCCAATCGTGACTCGTAATTGAAGTTGCCAACGTTCCACGTAATGGCCCTGGAGAGGGAAATAAACCAAGGGCATGTTTGGTTATCCAAGAGAAAAATTTAAATTACTTTTTCGAAAAGAGCTTTTTATTGGTTTGTCGAAAGTTTTTTTTTTTAAAAAAAAAAAAGGAAAACATGGATAAAAGGGGTGAGATGGCTAGAATTACTGTTAACTTGTCGTAACCTGAAGTCACAAACCTGGAAATACCAACGCTGCCAGTGGGCATCAGATGGCCAGGGTCTCTAAACCATCGCCAGCTTTTAGCTTCATCAGAAAACTAAGTCGGATCAATTAAAAAACCAACAACATCGATCAAATGAAACTTTTAAACAAAATCAGACATCACACGAGATCATGCCAAAAGTTACCACGTCAACCTGATATTCGACGATGAACGAAGCACCAGAAGACGAAAATTGGAAAGAATTCTTCCATGTAGACAGTACCAACATCAAAAAGTCATCAATACACTCATTAAATTGGTTGGAATTTAAGAATTCTACTTTACGACTCTGAAAGTCTGAATACAAATGAACATGCATATTTAAATAAAAGCAACTAAAGAAAAGGACATTAGGGTGGGGTCCAGCGGAAGATCTGCTTCCACCATATTTGGGATTGTTTGGATAGCAAGAAAATTAAAATTTTAAAAGTGTTTATGATTTAAATTTTTATTTATTTTTTTAAAAATAAATACTTATATTTATTTAAAAATATTTTTAAATTAAATTATAATTTTAAATAAATTGATAAAAATAATTTTTAAAATAATAAAATAACTTGTAGACATTAAAATATCAATTTATCTTACTTCTCCTATCTCTTTGGCCGGGGAACTCCTCTATCCTACCCCCTATTACTCTTCCTCCAGCTTTGCTCCTCTTTCGTTTCGTGGATAGCTCTTCCTCACTGCAAGGCCAAGTTCTCCTCTCCTCTCTCTCGCATGGTCTTCAGCTCTTATTTACCTGCAGATCTCAGCACTCCTCTCCACTCTCACGTTGTCATCGTTGTCGCCTCTTCTTCACCTACAGATTTCAGTGCTCATTTCTTATCTCGCGTCGTCGTTGCCTCTTCTTCAATTGCAATTAGAATCTTCTTCCCGTGGGTGAATTCCTTCATTTCATACTGGCGACATCTGAATGCAAACAATTTTAAGCTGCTTTTATAAATTTCCTTGTGTTGAATGAATGTTCCTTGGACCTACACTTGTGTGGATCCGTCGTCATTACTGACACCTTCTTCCTCCCTACAGTTGTGGAACTATGATCTTCCTCCTCTTATTATGCCTTCAATGTCTGCAATGACGAAATTATTTGTGTTTTAAAAAATTGGTTTTCTGGCCATCCCAACAGCCCCTTTTTTCCTTTTGTTGCATCTGTATCATGTAAATTAATTCAAGCATGATTTGGTATGATGGTGAAATTGATAGTGTGGCCTCAATTCAAATTTTTTCATAGTTGTCTTGATTAATCGTATGATTCTATACTGAGTAATATGTTTATGATTGGAGTCCCGTAATGAATTACCATATTTTTACAAATTTTTCAGTACTATAGGAAAAATGCTTTTGTGGGAAAATGATTCCATACCAAAGCCATCTATACATTTTGTGGTGATTTTTTCCAAATTTTTATTTTGGGTGAGGTTGGGAAGTACGAGGCATACATAAAAAAAATAGTTTGAAACTGGTGAAAAAATATTGTCATGTTTTTAATGTTTTGTAAATAATAATATAAGGCATCAGTTTATGGAACACAAAAAAAATTTCTGTACTGGGAGTTTTTATATCTCCTACTTGATCTTTTCCAATTAAAAAATGTATCCATCCTAAAAATATTGCGGGGAAGCTTATCCCAAGAGCAATGAACAATGAACATCGGATAGTTGTTGTGGTGACTTTATAACATTATGAGTAAATAAAAAGTATCGTGGGATAATTGGACAAATAAATTATTTATTGACTGCAATAAGTGTAATAAAGAGAAAGAGAAAGGAGTATTATGCAGAGGTTATTTAGAAATTGATTGGGCAGATATTCAATCAATACACTGGAAGGGAATATTATAAGGCACAGTTAAAAAATAAATATGACGCTTTGTGAAAGGAATGACAAATGTGAAACATATTAAAAAAATTTAAGATAGGGTTTGGATGGGATAAGGATAATGGGCTAATAATAGTAGAAGATGAATGGTAAGAGAAAATTAAATTGGTATGATGGAGTTCTTTTGTTGACTTCGTTTTTTAAAAATATAAATGGAAAAAAATAATTTCTTACCATTGATTGTTTTCATATTTTAATAATTTAAAATAAATATACATACATATATATAATAAAATAATATATAAATAAAATTACTTATTTACTAACTTATTACAACATATTTATTTTTACTTGCCCAATAAATAAAATATATGTATTATTTATTATTTTAATATCACACAAAAAATAAAAGTTACACATTTTATTTTATGTAATTATTATTTTACCTTATACCCTCTATAGTAATTTATTCACCACAAAAATTCTTTTAGTAATAAATATCTAAATATTTATTTATTTAAAACTATATTTTTTCATAAATTTTTCTTTAAATTTTTTTTAAAAATTATTCAAAAGATTTTTTCCATAAATTATTTTTTAATTTCTATACAAACGCACACTTAACTTTTTCTCGAGCTTAGGTTTTTGTAAGGCACCCAAGAGGGAAATGGGAATGCATAAAAGAAAAAGTAATCTTTTATTTATTTATTTTCAAAAAAGGCACAAAAGATGTCAGTAAGTACCCACAATTAAAATTAATAATCAATATATGTATAATATAAAATTTAGAACAAAATATATTACTCATGAACGGCGTTCAACTCTGTATAATTCATAAAAAATGTGTCTAATATAAATAATCCCAATCTATTTAATATGACTAGGACGAGAGGGAGAATTTAATATTACTAATATGTAGGCGATAATTTCTTAGAATTAGGTGGAAGTCGTTCTTTGTTTTCATTTCGTGATGACTAATACGTTGGTAGCTAACATGCATGCATGACACGTGAGGAGCGGTGTCTGGAAGTAAGAGATGATTATGAGCATTTGCATGGCTATATTGATTTAATTAATGTGACGCATAATACAACCTAGTACGCAAAGTCAATGTATATGTTCAATACAGGTATACATACGAGGCGCAAATACAAAGAAAATAATTGTGATTTACGAATATAGCCCCGCATCAATATAGAGAGAGAGGGAGATATTGTGAATAACTGAATACGAGTAAGCTTGAGTCCTGAGGTTATAAATATAATTAAACACAACCTCCTACTTATAAACAAATTTTAATGTCATTAGTCTATAAAACAATTGGTACTAGAAATAAAACGTATATTTCTTTATAAAGACTTGACTACAATTAAAAATAAATTTGAATTTCGTTTTGTTCACAAATTTGAAATTAATGATTGTTTATTAGTGTCAATTGAAAGAACGTCTATGCAGAAGTTAAAAAATAAAAAATTATTTTGGGTGTTAAAAATTTTGCTTACAAATAAGCGAAATTAATGAATTTTGATGAATAATGTAGTGTTGTGAAGGTGAGGTACAAAAAGAGTTTACCAAATTCAGCAAATAAAAATTAATATTTTAGAAATAAATATAGTATACTAATCTTTGCAACTTTTTCAATTTATGTGTTATCATCCGGTCAAAAGTGAACACAATAATGATCTAATATTTTTATTTCGAATTCATGTGATATCAAAATCAAACATAATGGTAATAAAATTCCATTCTATTAAATTTTATTTTATCACGAAAAAGTACTTCGCCAGGGAGCTATTCGGCCCTTTAATTGGGGACAAAAGCTGTTTTTCGGCAACAGAAAACCGGAAAATTTGAAATACATGGGTCAGGTGATAACGTTTGTTTCATTGGGCTCGTGGGCCTCTCCTTTAATCCAGCTGGGTTACCCCCTTTTTTTGTTTTATCAACAGTTACTCAGGCCCGTTCATACGTTGTCAATAAATGAGTATATATTGACCCCAAAACACAAGTCAATACATCCATATAATCCAATTATCAGTTACACTTTTTATTTTGTTTTGTTGTACGACAAATTCTAGAGAGAGATTAAATATAATTATAATATAAAGATAGGGTAAAATCTCTTTTATTTCTAAATGATACTAATATCTGGGCAGAATAATAGACAATTCGCCCATATCATACATTGATATTGTCTAAGAGGAAGAGAGATTTCAACCTATTTTTAGATGATGAATGAGTCTAATTCTTTTCTAAAAAAAAATATGATGTACCTCCTGTCCTTTTGGGTAAAAAAGACAAAATATGTGTATTAAAAAAAATATAAAATATGAATAAAAAAATGCATATTGTAATGTAACTCCATATGTTTTGGAGCAAATTTTATTTTTAAAACTTTTCTCATGTACATATCTATATTCATTCTGCACAAAAATGCTGCACTTTTCATGATAAATTCCCTAACAGATTTTGATTCTATTCCCTCTAATCCTGCCTATAAGAAAGCATCCTTTTATCCTTTATATAAATCATTCAAAAAAAATGAGAGAAGCATTAAATATTCTCTTATAAATTCACCTTTAATGTACTCCTTTAGTTCCCAATTATAGGACCCAATTTTTAGAGTTCAAATATTCCATATTAAGCATTTGAGTTAAACTCAGTCATTAATATATGAATTAATCAGAAAATTAGATTTAATAATAAATATAAAATTTTAATATAGATATATTTATCAATTTTTATCAAATTAATTTATTTACTTTATAAACTGATATATAATTTAATATTATACATATTTATTTTTAGATATTATATTTTATTTGTTATAATTAACTTTTTTGTTTTGATATATTTATTATGATTAATTAATTAATTTAATTTATTCAGTATATTTAAATTAGTAAAGAACTAAGGGCGTGATAAAATATTATAAATAAAAATAAAATATATTTAATGAGACGTGTAGAAATACTACTAAAAAAAGCAGCAAAGTCTAAATAAAATAAAAATATCCGAGAAAGAACGAGCTGTGCAATTGATAACTTGACCTCCCAAATCCCAACTGAAATCACCGCCAGAGAGTCCAGACCTTGGGAAGTGTGTGAATTTGTGGATAACGCAGGGGAGGACCCATACCTCTGTGGAAGGCAACCAAGTGAATGGAATACTTCAACATTGAGAAACACTGAGTAATGAACATATTTTAATTAAAAATTGTGAATTCTACTGGGAAAACAACCCAAGAAAAGTCCTACTAGTAAAAAGGATATAATTCAAACCTTGAAATTTGAAACAGGGAAGGGGATGAATCTGGTCATGGCGTATTTGTCAATCTCACATGCTGCGCCTTCCACATCACTATTACTTTATTATACTTCCAAGATATTTTTTCCCATGCCCGTCCCTTTCACGTAAGCAAGCAAAAATGGAGCATGATCGTCCTTCCTATAAGAATCTGCTCCAGTATTCAATAGTTTCATTCCATTGCTTCTTAGCGCAAAAGGAGAGACTGGGAAATGGCTTCCTTTCATTTCACTCTGATTACTTTGTTTCTAGCTTTCTCCGCCCTCTCTCTCCTGGTATATTATTCACCTCCTTGTTTCTAAGAGACGTCACATGGAAATTTTTTAGATATTTTTGGGGCTTTGATTATCCTTTTGTATATTTCTATTCTATTAGTTGTTCGTTGAAGACATTGAATTATCTGTTGATGTTCGTTCTTGGGGGTGGTGGTCAGTGTTTTCAATTCTCGTTAATATGACGATTTATTCTTTTGGGTGGATGGAAATCCGTGCTCTGCAAATTAAGTTTACGGTCGCCATGATATGATGGAACTAGCATAACTGCTCTATGTATTTTCTTAGTCGAATAGTTTTATTGTGATATTTGAAAAAAATGAGATACAGAGAGGTGCTATATTTGATCCACTGGAAATTTATCTTCATCTGCTTTGTCGTTGTCGTGGGGTTATGCGTGTTTAACTGAACTTATGGTGCAATTATGCTTCATTTTCAGTAGATAAAATGGCAGATATTATAAACGGCCTTCATAGCCATTTATTTCACATCGAAACTTGCTCTCTTGTTAACTCCTATAGTAAGATTATTCCCTGAATTTAATTGATGATGTTTATTTCGGCTACAGATCACTGAGGCAGAAGTAGAAAAACTTCCTAGTCTCAAGCTTAACTCTCATATCCTCCAGGTGATTTAAATCTTTGCACTTCCAGATCCATTTCGTTCTGTGTCTGTACTACTTTTTTTTTAACCTGAGAGTGATACTGTTATGAAAATAATTAAAAGAAAGAGCCTACAGGATGGCAGTCTTGAATATTTTTATCACCAACCTTAGTGCTAACTTGAAATTTTAATGTGACTATTATTTGTTTCGAGTCATTTGTTGAACTGTTAAACATTACGTTGCAGGAGTCTATTGTTGAACAGATTAATGGAAATCCAGAAGCAGGGTGGAAGGCTGCCATGAGTCCTCGTTTCTCTAATTATACAGTTAGCCATCAATCTGCGCAAATTTGTTTATATTTTTTGACCATCTATTACACTTCTAATGCACATACTTAGATTATGATCGATGATTTGAGATTCTAAGATCTTGGGTATGTTGCACAGGTTGGACAATTTAAGCACCTTCTAGGGGTCAAGCAAACACCTAGAAAGGTATTAAGAAGTACTCCTGTCAAAACTCATCCAAAAGCATTAAAATTGCCAAATGAGTTTGATGCGAGAACAGCTTGGAAGCAGTGTAGCACAATTGGAAGAATTCTAGGTTACCTACTTGCTTCTCCTTTGGTTTCTCTAACTAATTAATTCATATGCAAGAAGTTGCTGACTCTTCTTCTTTTATGAACTCATGGAATGTTGAAACAATCTACTAATTAAAGATCAGGTTAGTATCTACTTTTCTCAGGGTAACAGCTTTCCATGTATCAAAGGTTAAAAAAATTCTGAGCAGATCTAGATGCTCTAATCATTCAGGGTCACTGTGGTTCTTGCTGGGCATTCGGGGCTGTTGAATCATTATCAGACCGTTTCTGCATCCATTTTGGCATGGTAACTTAAGCTTATTACAGAAATAACATTGAGCTTTAATTTGCTTATTATATAGTGTATGTAATTGTGTACGATTCTCCATAAATCTGTAATATCGTCTTTCTCCTCAGTTCCTAGAATAGGAAAATCGTTAACCTACATGTTCATTTGGCAGAATGTATCGCTCTCTGTTAATGACCTTCTCTCTTGCTGTGGATTTTTGTGTGGAGCTGGCTGTGATGGAGGTTACCCCCTCAACGCATGGCAATACCTTGTCCGCCAGGGTGTTGTTACTGAAGAGGTAATGAGTTTTCATTAACCTTGGTAGTTCCTCTTGGAGTGAATAAATAGATAAATGTATATAATATATAAATAAATTTGAATCCTATTATTATTGCTAAATCGTTCAATACTAAATCTTTCTTAAATTACGTGCTACATGGGAGAACTTACATCCCGAGTAAATTGGTATGTGTTTCTCTAGTTTATATTAAAATGCTATGAATGGAAATCGAAGGATCCTTCTCATTTGGATCTTTTCTCTTATCGGTGTTAGTATTTTGTTGAAGACTTTTCTTTCCAACTTGGCCTTGCATTCCCATTTTTGCATTCTCTTACAGTCTGAAATGTTTAAATTTGGCAGTGTGACCCATACTTTGATCAGATTGGTTGTTCTCACCCTGGTTGCGAGCCTGCATTTCCAACACCTATGTGTGAGAGAAAGTGCATCAATGGTAACCAGCTTTGGAGCCAGTCAAAGCACTATAGTGATAATTCATATAGGGTCAACTCTGATCCCTATGATATAATGACAGAAGTTTATAAGAATGGGCCGGTTGAGGTTTCTTTCACAGTTTATGAGGTAAGTGAAAGCTTAATGAGGCTTTTATATTTGATTCTGATGCAACTTATATGAACCAAACATGGTCAGAATCATTCACTTTTTGAAAATACTAGTTTATTTTTCCAAACCCTGTTGGCCATTTTATATTTTTATGATTATTATGAGCTTAAGGAAAATGTATTTTAAGATATTACATATGCTTATGTACAGTAAGCATAGTGAGGATGCTTTTTACACCATAAGAAAGAAATTTGTCTTAGAGAACAGCCATTTAGCTTCAATAGAATCAAAGTGAAAAAAGTGGAGGTTTGGAGAAGCGCACGATAAGAATATCAGATTGTATCGTGTCTTCCATGAAATATCATTAAGAGATGTAAATGAAGAATTGTCTGGTACAGCTGAAGAGGAAGACTGGAAAAAATACACTTTGGATTAGAGGAAGCATTCTTCAGGTTCAGGCTAATGATTTTGAAAATGTCAGTTTAATATATTGTGGAATTGAAGGAGGGGGTTTATTACATTTGTTATGTTGAAGTGCCTTGCCTTGTCATATTCATATGGGGGGCTGGGATAATGATAGCAATATGTATAGAAATGATCTGATATTTGACCAAGTTCTCGCCCTTTAAGTTTGAGACATAATCGAACACTTCTAGACAAGAAACGACTTCACAATACAAACTGGTCTTACTATGTGCTCGGAGGTTCACAACCCAACACAAAAGCAACTGCAGCTGAATTGAAGTCATTGGATTACTTGAGAAAGCATGAAAAAGCTGGCTTCAGTTTGTGATTTTTATCACTTGGTCTCTTCATATTATGTAAAAGGCTGATGCGTTATCCTTTGTGGATCACTTTTCCGTTCCCATCATATATGCATTATGCCTGGTTAAGCTCCTGGGGAGATCCTCTCATTCTTGCTTGCCATTGACCTTTCAGTTAAAAACGAAAATGTTTCCCCTTTTGTTTTTAGTTTATAAATTAATTAATGGTCCTCTTCCCTTGTCCGACCGTATTTTATTTCAGGATTTCGCTCACTACAAATCAGGAGTATACAAACACGTCACAGGTTTCGTGATGGGAGGTCATGCTGTGAAGCTAATTGGGTGGGGAACCACTGATGATGGAGAGGACTATTGGGTAACTTCCACATTCCTTGTCCATTATGGTTGACCTTTCATTTTTGCTCCATCATATATTGTCTGTAACTTCTATATTCACGGTGCACTTTCCTCTCTTTCAGCTTCTGGCAAATCAGTGGAATAGAAGTTGGGGTGATGTAAGTGAAGTATTATTTTGGTCACCCTTCGATTTGAATTTCATGTAGCCAAATATAATCATTCTCTAGTGATCTTATTTATTTTGAAACTTTAGGATGGCTACTTCAAGATCAGAAGAGGCACAAACGAGTGTGGTATTGAAGAAGAAGTTGTCGCCGGTTTGCCTTCCACTAAAAATCTTGTGTTGGATGTGGCTGACGTGGACGTCGATGCTGTTGCTTCATTCTGAATGTAGTCATATTAAATAAATGTTGTGTGCCCATTAAACATTCTGTCACTGGCAGAATTTTATCAGACTTGTTTATAAATTATGAACTCGAAATGCTACACGAACGAACGAACGAACTGTAATTACCAGCATGGGAGTGCACTCACTGCATCACTCTTGTCCGCAGTTAGTTAATTTAGCTCGTGATCTTGATGGCGATGTGATAGAATTTAATGCAACGCTTGATATTTGTAAAGGTCTGTCCAATATATGTGAATATTTAATTGCGTGGCGGGGAGCATCAAGAAGGGATGAAAGTGAAAGGAAGGCTGGATTTTGGCTGCAGATATTTTTAAAATAATGGAAAATCATGTGTTATTTTATTTAGATTTATACTAGTATTAAAATTTTCCGATAGAAACGAGAAGAGAAGGACTTATTAATAATTTAATATTTGTTGAGTTTTAAAAAATTAGTACGTCATTTAATTAAAATGGACATACCGAGATGTGTATTAAGTATATACTCATAATTATTAATTTTTTATTTTTTAATATAGAAATTAATTAATTTTTTAAATAGTTTAATGAAATTAAATTAATTAGTTAATTATGATTAATATAAGAGTTAATTAGTTAATTTAAATTTTAGTTAACTAATTTATATAGATTAAATAGTATATTATATAAATTTATCTCACAAAATTAAATTTAATTATAATTAATTAATTTATTTAATTTTTTAATTTTTTTAAAAGCTAGAGTTAAGACGGGAGGAATATGATCAATATAGACTTCCTATGGTAATTGAACTGCGTAGTTGGACAAGGGTTTAAAACGAACACGATTAACAATAACGATTGGTGATACTAAATTAAACTCTACCGCCATATATGCAACATAAAAATCATTTAAATTGGATATGGCTGGGAATAGATAATGAGAGATGGATTCAATTACTTCACTTTTTTCAATATGTAAATTCAACTTTTCAGAAGGAGGGGTACTAAAATTGCGGACAAGCTTTATCTTTGTTCTCGACCGAATAAAAAATGTAAATATAAATAACTTTAGGGGAACAAGCTCCTTGAAACCCTTACCATGTCTTTCCCATCTTCTTTTATTAATTCTTTCCTGTCAATCCCCTGGGCATAATAACACAATCAATTTGCTGTCGCTTACTAGGAATTAGCTGTGACTTTTTCCTTAACTTGATTGATTGATATAAATTATGATTTTTTTTCTTTTGGTTAACCGTTTTTTTTTCAACCATCTTATTAGTGGATTTATGATTTTTGCGAAATAAACCGTCAAATTGTAGATTTATGATTTTTTTTTATTTTTTAATGTAAAAAAAAAAAAACAATTAGATTTGTAAGGCGAAATCTCTCTCTCTTTTTTTTTCTTTTACGGCTATCTCACCCCGGCCACATTGACCTTGAGCTGGGCCCCGGAAAGTGACCAGTCAACCCACTCCCTTCCCAGATTCACCAATCCCAATGTCAAATCTTGCACGTTTGTTTCTCCTCCTTTTTTGTTTTGTCTGTTTCCCCCTTCTTCAGCCCACAGGGTCTCCTTCTCTTCTACGAGGAAATCCTGTTACCATAAAAAATTATTTCTGTCTACATTTTGTGGCCAGCATTATCTCTGGGACAGAACTGTATAAAGAGGATAATCCCCCTCAATAAAGAGGATAATCCCCCTCACACCTAAGGGCTAAGGATAGGTGGCGACTGTTGATGGGTGGTTGGGCATCTTTCCCACATAGGTCCCGTGGCAAAGAAGAATATTCACATCATACCCCTGCGAATTTAGGGCTATCTAATTAAAAAGATGGTCTTAACCCAATTTTATAATCAGATTAAAGGTTCGCTTGCCCTTTCAATCTTTTTTGAGGAAGAAGAATATGTAGAAGGAAAATTATCGTTTTTCCATGTTTCTGTCGCCTGGGAAATAAGCGTCAGGAATCCGAGTTTTTACAGAAACTCCTTTCAGACAAACGAAGGGAATTATCCTGAAATTATTCTAAAATTGTGGGAACTGAACAGCTGATAACCATCTGACGTCAGAATGAAGTGACAAGAAGTCGTCTCTGCCTATTTCGGGGATTTTCTATCTACCTCCTCACTTTCTTCTGCAAACATCACGACCATAACTCGTATTTCTCTTGGTTATTTTGCTCTGCAAGTGATTACTTCTCCTCGCATTCTGCATTTTAGCTGTTTCGAACTTGTGAATATCACGGGTCACAGACGGAGGTGAATTGCTGAGAATAAAGAGAACTCGAATTTCAGTATATATAGGACCTCCTGTTTGGGTTATGGTGTTTGTGTTTACGTGAGTGATACGGCCATAGTAGGAATTCTGAAAAAGGTAAAAGATGTCGACAGCGAAGGAGCCAGAACAAGTGATGAAGTTGAGGGGAGGATCGGTGCTGGGAAAGAAGACCATTCTGAAGAGCGACCATTTCCCTGGTTGCCAGAACAAACGCTTGTCTCCTCAGATTGAAGGCGCTCCGAATTATCGTCAGGTCTCAATATTTGCTCTCTTTCTTTCTTTCTTCTTATTTCCTGGCTGCTTGTTATAGCTTTGTGGACTGGTCTTAACTGTAGTCATCACTCAATGAAGTCTAATGCACCTTTGAGTTTAATATTTCAAATACTCGGGTCTATAATTCAACATTTGTTTATGTTTTGAAAATTAATTAGCCACACTATCTCCCCTGCTTATGGCTTTTTCGAAACTTAGTCTTCTACTTTTCTTCGACCTTTTGAAGTCATTTAGTGTCCTATTTTGAAAGGCATTATAACTGGAGTTTATAGCATCCTCTTGGCTTCCGAACTATAGAAGCACTATATCGTTATATTAGATATTAGCGCTGCTCAACCTATACCTTACTGGTTCATACCATGTTTTTTCACTGCCTTGCGCTTCCTTGCCTTTTTACTCGTTTAATGTTTTCTTTTTTGTTGATTACTGTTTTCAGGCTGACTCATTACATGTTCACGGTGTTGCAATCCCGACATTTGATGGAATCCAAAATGTTCTGAAGCATATTAGTGCTCAAAAAGAAGGGAAGAGAGTGCGAGTTCTTTGGATTAACCTTCGTGAAGAACCGGTAATCTTGTTTTCTTGTGTCCATAGTTCCTTAGCTTACAAACATGCATTTGGACTCATGCTCTAGTTGGTCCTGTGAACTATCTAATCTTTTACTGCCAATGAAGCTATGAAAACCTTTTGTTCTCTTCTCTGTCATTCGGTGAATTTCAGCTAAATTCTTGTGTCTCAAAATTATACAGGAAAGATTCCTTGATTTCTGTATCAACCTATGGAATAATTGAAACGTTGTGAAATTTTCGAGGTGATAACCAGTAGACATGACGCTCTGGAATTCACTTTTTGGCTGACACTTGACACTCTAAAATCTTATTTTAACTCCTGATGACTGTTGTTCTTGTGATATTTTCCAAACTGTCGTTTATAAACTTCCTCTTCATTCTTGTTGAAATAAGGTCGTGTACATTAATGGGCGACCCTTTGTTTTGCGTGATGTGGAAAGGCCATTTTCCAACCTTGAGTATACGGTATGCTTATTGGGTAAATATTGAAATTAACTTTTTTGAGTTGAACCAATAACTCTTACTGCTAACGCATTTTATCTTTTGATCATGGTGCCATCTTGTACTTAATCAGGGAATAAATAGGGAAAGGGTTGAACAAATGGAAGCTCGTTTGAAAGAAGATATCCTAATGGAAGCAGGAAGGTACTATTATTGTTCCATCTAATCTATCAAATGCAGTTAACAGTTCTCTTTATTATTTTATAATCCTGGCCTGTATGATAACCATCTTATCTGCACATTGACATAACAGATATGGAAATAAAATCCTTGTAACTGATGAACTGCCAGATGGCCAGATGGTGGACCAGTGGGAACCAGTATCATGTAATTCAGTGAAAACACCACTAGAGGTAAAAGAAAACATTGTTCAGAATGGGATTGAGGTTAACTCTATAAATTTTCTGAAAAACATGCATCAAAGTTGTTTATTTGCTGTAGGTGTATGAGGAATTGCAAGCAGAGGGATACCATGTTGATTATGAACGTGTTCCTATAACTGACGAAAAATCACCAAAAGAACTGGATTTTGACTTTTTGGTGAGCTTTTCTTTCAGTAAAGACAGGAACAAGCTGTGAATAAGGCAATTATGAGCGATCCTGCTTTGACTTTATCTGTCATTGTGTACGAAGTGTAATGCCTTCGAAATGTATTCTTTTGTTACAATCAAATGGTTGAGTGGTCAAATTTTCTTCTTTATTGTCTTGTCTAAGAGCCAAGAAACTGCTTCGATGCCTAAAATATTTAATTTGGTATAACAGTCATTAGCAAAAAAATTCACTCATAGTTTCCTGAAACCTATGTTAGCACTTAGCCATTCTTCATTGTGATTTAGGTTCATAAAATTTCTCAAGCTGATGTAAATACAGAAATTGTTTTTAATTGTCAAATGGGGCGTGGAAGAACTACAACAGGAATGGTCATTGCAACTTTAATTTACCTTAACAGAATTGGAGCTTCAGGTAATCTTTTTCTTTGCCTCAATCAATTTTTATGATTTTTTGCCATTTTTTTTAAGAAAAAATCGCTGAGAAATTTGAATTTTAGTAACTTCTATATTCTACCATTGATATTAAGCTGATCATTTTGCTGCTGAATTGGGAGAAAAAAGATTTCATTGCTAGGCTACTGTACAAAATCTAGCCAATCACCGTGAAATTGTGTGTCATATGGATATGGATGGAAGAATGGGGCTAAGAAATAATCTGAGAGCATAGACCTATTGTCTGATGGAGAGAAGCTCAATGCCATTATGTCAAAGATGATGGGCTAAATTATTTATTTGCATTCATTTGTCATCAACGTTTCCTAGGTATACGTAATCCAAGTACTATAACTAGCTTCTCTCTCACAAGACATGCATGCCCTTGTAGGACATTATTATTTTTATATATAAATTTGGGATTATATATACTTAATAGCCTTGCTGTAAGTGTTTGTAAGAACATTGCTTGGAACTAAAGTTTGACTTACTAACTTTAATTTAGTCTTACTACTCTTTTGTTTAGTTCTGTTCCTAGGTAACTATTGAAATTCCTTTTCGATATTATCATAATACATGATAGGTATTCCAAAAAGCAATTCTGTTGGTAAGATTTCTCAGTGTGCCACTAATGTGGCTGATCATTTACCTTACTCGGAGGAGGCAGTTTGCAGAGGAGAATATGCAGTCATAAGAAGTCTGATTCGTGTATTAGAGGTATTGACATCAACTTGGTGTTTCTTTTAGAAGATGTAGCACAAGTTTTATCAGTCGTAATGGAAGACATGCTTTCTAGGGTGGCGTTGAGGGGAAGAGGCAGGTGGACAAAGTTATCGATAAGTGTGCCTCAATGCAGGTACCTAATATTCAATGACTCTAATTCTGTGTTGCTAAGCTGGTTTTGTGTACTTTGATGCTACGATTTCCTCTATGATTTGTAGGGTTTGATTTCATATTTCAGCATAAAATGCCTTACTTTATATTTGACCTAATTGTACTTCAGAATTTGCGTGAAGCAATTACCACCTATCGCAACAGTATTCTGCGTCAACCAGATGAAAAAAAAAGGGAGTCATCACTTTCTTTTTTTGTGGAGTACTTGGAGAGATACTACTACTTAATATGTTTTGCTGTATACATTCATTCAGAAAGGGCTGCACTTAATTCTAATTTTATCAGTCACAGCAGTTTTGCTGACTGGATGAGAGCTAGGCCAGAACTGTACAGTATTATTCGGAGGTAAGAATATTAATGATTGCGTAGAGTTGCAGTTTTGTTATTTCTTTTCCTTCATTAGGAATGGGACCTGAACTTAAATTTTGGTTCTGGTGATGAAGGGATCCTTGGTATTAGTTTATTGCTTTTCAGTCCAAACCTAATTATCCACAAGGTCTTTATCATTAAGTTTTTCTATGTGCTGGTGTGATTCTATGATTCTCACTAGCTTCTTTGAAGATTCATATCATGAATTGTGATTCTACTTCAGTAAGTCAAGATTTATTGTCTCCCATGTCAAGTTGGCTCGTGGAAAAATTGTTTTGGACATTACATGTTGATTCCATTCTACCCTTTTACCCTGAAAAAGCTTGGTTTTGTCCTGTTATTACTGTTGCTTTTCATCAATTATGCATCAAGAGGCACCAGGGGTTTGACTCCCTGCAAGATATCGAGTTCTCTAACATTTTAGTTGTTTTGGGCTAATATTCACCAAGCTGCTAGATATAGTTTTAGTTCCCCAGGGGGTTGGGCTTATTTAATATGGGTCATGTCATAATTTTCTTCTAAAAATTTCCTACTGTATAGATCAAAAATATGTATATGTCAATTGGATTTCTGTCTTTAATATGATTTGATAACTTGCTTTAATTTATGAATGTTTGTATTCAGTATATGTAACATTTATTCCTTACCACTTTCAAGCATTGCAGGTTGCTCAGGAGAAATCCAATGGGTGCGCTGGGATATTCCAGTTTGAAGCCATCTCTAGAGAAGATGGCTGAATCTACCGATGGCCGTCCTTCTGAGATGGGTGTGGTTGCTGCTTTGAGGAATGGTGAAGTTCTTGGTCGTCAAACTGTTCTAAAAAGTGATCATTGTCCTGGTTGTCAAAACCCAAGTTTACCAGAAAGAGTGGAGGGGGCACCAAATTTCAGAGAAGTTCCTGGGTTTCCGGTTTTTGGTGTGGCAAACCCAACCATTGATGGTATTCGATCTGTCATTCGTAGGGTTGGTAGCTCTAAAGGGGGACGCCCTGTACTTTGGCATAACATGAGAGAAGAACCTGTTATTTACATTAATGGAAAACCATTTGTTCTCCGGGAACTTGAAAGACCATACAAAAACATGTTGGAGTACACGGTATCGACGATTTCTTACATATAATTTCATTAAACTTCTGAGTTGAAGAAGCATTAGTTCTAGTGCAGACCAGACTTTGATGTCATAAAATTGGCTTTTCATTTGCTTTGAAATCTATGACCTCTGATGCTATTTTGTTATATTAGAGTTGGCTTTTCTCTTCATGCTTGGACCCTCCCAGAATGTCATTTTGATTTTTGTCTAATGCCCCTTTGAATTCTCTCATCATAGTTTTGAAATTTCCCCCACATATCACACCCAATTGTCAGTGAATTGGAAATATGATTTCTTCTTTCAGGGAATTGATCGTGAAAGAGTGGAGAAAATGGAAGCTCGGTTGAAAGAAGATATCCTACGGGAAGCTGAACACTATGGCAATGCTGTATTGGTTATTCATGAAACAGATGATGGGCAAATATTTGATGCTTGGGAGAATGTCACATCTCATTCAATTCAAACCCCACTTGAAGTTTTTAAAAGCCTGCAGGCTGATGGTTTTCCTATTAAGTACGCACGTGTGCCCATCACTGATGGTAAAGCTCCTAAAAGTTCTGACTTTGACACAGTGGCTGTTAATATAGCATCTTCTCCGAAGGACACTGCTTTTGTTTTCAACTGTCAGGTTACCTTTTAACCCTATCTTCTATGATGTACTCATTATGGAGATGTTCATTCGGAACTTTTGCATTGAATTTGATTATTCCCCACCCCCACCCCCACCCCCACCCCCACCCCCACCCCCACCCCCACCCCTTTGATTACTACTTATATTTCATTTATATACAGATGGGTAGAGGTAGGACAACCACTGGCACTGTCATAGCTTGTCTTGTTAAACTTAGAATTAATTATGGGAGGCCCATCAAAATCCTGGTTGACAACTTGGGCGTAGCCCATGAAGAAGTGAATGGTGGTTTCTCAAGTGGAGATGAAACAGGGGTTGACATTAATGCATTAACCTCCGATGCTTCTCTAATTAAAATGGATGAGAAACAAAGTCACGTGTTTGGTATTAATGACATTCTCTTGTTATGGAAGATAACAACATTATTTGATAATGGGGTGGAATGCCGGGAGGCCTTAGATGCTATTATTGATAGATGTTCTGCACTTCAAAACATACGTCAAGCTGTTCTGCTATATAGAAGAGTATTCAATCAACAGCATGTTGAGCCTAGAGTAAGGAGGGTGGCCTTGAATCGTGGTGCTGAGTACCTGGAACGGTACTTCCGCCTCATTGCTTTTGCTGCATATCTTGGAAGTGAAGCTTTTGATGGTTTTTGTGGCCAAGGAGAATCCAAAATGACATTTAAGACCTGGTTGCATAGGAGGCCAGAGGTGCAGGCTATGAAATGGAGCATCAGACTCAGACCAGGACGATTTTTCTCTGTCCCGGTAAATCTTTTCTACTATTTTTTTTTATAACTTTCCTCCTGCCATGGTTAAATTCCTTCCTTAACGCCAATTTAATATGTAGGAAGGGTTGAGAGCACCACAAGAGCCTCAGCATGGAGATGCCGTAATGGAGGCAATTGTCAAGGACCGGAATGGTTCTGTTTTGGGGAAAGGCTCCATACTTAAAATGTATTTTTTTCCTGGTCAGAGAACTTCCAGCCTCATACAAATACAGGGCGCACCAAATGTTTACAAGGTATGTTTGCATATATATGTACTGCTATAGAAACTGACTATCATCAAATTTGTGATGCCAGAGAATAAGGCTACACACGTCCAGTGAGGACCCACAGGATCATCCAAGTTTAGGTAGAATTAGCATCTCCAATATGTTTTATGGCATGAATTTACGTGGTGAAAATGTATTCCGCGCAGCTAGGATTGCAATTTGATATAGTTGTTTCTTATCTTGTTATCGGACAAATTCAAGTAACTTCGTTTCCTCATCTGTCCCTTAGATGTTGCCTCAGGATTGATTATTTGTTTCTGACTATAGAGTGCTGGCAAATGTTAGTCAGATATAGAGTTTCCTTGAAAGCATGTAAGTCTTATTATTGTTTTCATCAGTGGCTTCAATACATGGGCACATAGGCTCTTGTATCTTTTTATCCCATTTTTCAGCCTGGGACTAACCTTTACATTGATGCAATCAGAATAATCTTATTTATAAAGTACATGGCTAAAAAATATTTGACAAGGAAGCCACAGGAGAAAATTTAATTAGGTTATGCTTACGAGTCCTTGACGGTGAAGGGCTTTCAGAACACTTTGTCCAATTCTTTAAAGTTATGCTCACATGTGCGTTTCTTTTTATTTAATAAAGTACATGTGTGTTGTTATCAATAAATATATGTTGTTTGGTTTAGATTTGGGAAATGTTATTTGTATGCCTGAAACATCATTCCTCCAGGTTGATGGATACCCTATGTATAGCATGGCAACTCCAACCATCTCTGGTGCCAAGGACATGCTAGCATATTTAGGTGCTAAGCCTAAATCAAGAGCTTCGGAAGCTTCAATTTCTCAAAAAGTTGTATTGACTGATCTGAGGGAGGAAGCAGTTGTTTATTTTGATGCTACCCCCTTTGTCTGGCGGGAGTTGAACAAACCTGTTGATACACTCAAGCATGTGGGAATCACTGGTGCTGTGGTGTGTCATCTTGTGCAATAGAGTGACTGTTGAAACATAACCCGAAAATTCATGTTCTGCCGAACTCATGATAACTGTAATGCAGGTGGAGCACATGGAGGCACGGCTAAAAGAAGATATAATTGCAGAGATTAGAAAGTCTGGTGGGCGAATGCTACTACATCGGGAGGAGTATAACCCTTCAACTAATCAGTCTGGTGTGGTTGGATACTGGGAAAACATTTCAGCAGATGATGTCAAGACACCTGCAGAAGTTTATTCATCTTTGAAAAATGATGGATATGATATTGTCTACCGGAGGATTCCATTAACAAGAGAGAGAGACGCCTTAGCCTCTGACATAGATGCAATTCAGTATTGTGAAGATGAGTAAGTGTCCATGCGTGTGAATTTATATCCTAAGTATCTAAGAATTTCTTATTGCAACAGCCGTGCCAATTTATTATATGTAGCAGTCAAATGCTAAATTGAGAACCATTTACCAACTTATAGCTGTTAAATAAACATATATGGCGGGCTTCTTCCTTTGTCTCCAAAATGCAGTTAACAAATTTTTTGAATGGTTTAACTTATCATTAGTACTTGGTTCTTTCTGATGAGTTGAGGGAGGTACATGGATTTACATAATTATTTGCCATGTGGTGTCTGTGTTTCTGCAATGTCTGGAAACAGTATTGTTGATATGTTAATCTTTTTATCTCCTAAAACAAAGAATATTTTTTAAAGCTCCCTTGCTTTGTTATAGCTCTGCAGGTAGTTACCTATTCTTGTCGCACACAGGTTTTGGGGGAGTTGCATATGCAATGGCGATCATGTGCATTAAACTAGGAGCAGTGGCAAACTTAGAATCTAAAATCTCAGGACCGTTGTATGGTCCTCCCATACATCCAATGGTTCTTCAAGAGAACATGCCTTCCAGAGCTTCAAATGAAGAGGCATTCAGGATGGGTGACTACCGTGACATATTAAGCCTAACAAGAGTACTTATGCGTGGTCCCCAAAGCAAAGCAGATGTTGACATTATTATTGAAAGGTATGTCAGCCAGAGTTTGAGAATCCTTCGCTTGCTTTATGATATTACCTTCAAGAGAATGTATTCAACTTCAAAATATACGGATTTGTTACCATTTTACCCTTCCAAGGAAAATTATATGGCAACATAAATTGAGTCCTTAATTGTCGACTCTTTGTTGAATAGGTGTGCAGGGGCAGGGCATTTGCGGGATGATATTATGTATTATAGGAAAGAATTTGAGAAGTTCACTGACGGGGATGACGAGGAACGTGCTCATCTTATGGACATGGGTGTCAAGGCTCTGAGGTATACTTAACGACTGAGATGCTTTCTTGTTACTCAAATTGATCTCTTCCTTGTACTTATGTAATAGGTGACAGGCCTTTTCGGAACTCGTGTATCTATAACTTATGTTTTGAATCCTTCATTCTTAGGATTATGTATAGCTTAGGATGACAATTTTTTTAGGTGACCTCTTTTCCCTTCATCTGCAGGCGGTATTTTTTCCTTATCACATTCAGATCATACCTTTACTGCACCTCTCCTGCCAAGATGGAATTTGCTGCATGGATGGATGCAAGATCTGAACTTGGTCATCTATGTAGCAATCTCAGAATCGATAAATAATGCTGCTTTCTATCTATAATATAATGTACACTTGTTACAGTTGCCCGCCTCTATATCCTTCATCTATTTTGGGTTCATGAAGGCCGTAAATGTTACTGGCACTTGCTAGTTTCTCAACTCTTTCGGTTAGAACGTGGAACAACAGTATCCTGTTATCAAAAACCTATTTTAGCCTTGTATGATGTATTACCAGATTCTTTCTCTGAAACTACTAAAACCCGCCATTTCCATTCTGATCGCTTAAGCGAGAAGATTTGCATCTGAAGAAGGGCATGGTCTCATCTGATACTCAGAAGCCAGTTGCCGTATAAAGGGTTTCATATTTCTCATTACTATATTGTATTCCGATCTCTGTAAGATTTTTGTTTACGATCTCTAGGTGTAGTTCTTTATTGTAACTATAATTATAATGGGGTTTCTAGGAGAATAATTAGTTTTAATTACTTCTTGTAGTGATACAGTCTTGAGTTTATAGAGACTGATGTTTTTTTTGCGCCTTTCAATCAAAGCTGTGCTCTTGTGCTTTTTCCCCGTTTTTCTGGGCTACAAGGAACTTTTATGAGAAGAAATGCAAACGCCATCAGGTTTAAACGTTAGAAACATTTTTGCTAATGTCTTTAATTTGAATTGGGTCCGATCACCCTGAAACCGGCATGGAGGAATGCAATTATTAGAGCTAGTGTCAGAAGGCAAATTTGCAGAAATAAGATTAATATTCACGTGATCAATTACCAAGTCCGTTGTACTAAATAATACGGTGTGGTGTAAGAATTTCTTCGGCAAGACTTCTTGATATGCTGGATGCCAGGTTGAATCTCTGCCCATCAAAGCCATCCCATAAGAAGGGGGCATGTTTCCCTAATGCGATGCGCTGACGCATTTGAACGCCAAAGCAACGCAGAATTAACAATATACTAGTATTTGGATAATCCTTTCGCAACGTTCAGATTAATCCCTGCGTTCTCTCCTTCTTCGACAGAAAGAATCTGGCATTTTGATGAAACCTGAAAATCACGATGTTCACTACAACCCGATAGCTTCTTGTTCAAAGTTGAAACTTTTTGGCGTAATAACTTGCTAATTAATTCGAAAAGTATCCATTGCTTCATGGATAGAACCTCCGTAAAGCGCCAAACTGGCGTACATATCGACAAGTCCTATTCAAGATGCAGCTTAAACTTTAAGCTACTCAGAATCTTAGTGTACCGTAGCTGATTTTATGGAAGAGATTAGCAGATTTTTATCCAAAAAGAGAAATACAATGACAGCCGGTGGGTATTTATGTTGGTTTTCTGCTATTAAGCCATTCCTTGCTCCGCCTTGAGGTAAGCCCTCATTACTTCCTTTATTCTTTAAAAAATTCATATAAGAACACGAACAGCTCAACTTATGCTGCTGCTATATCTTACTCTTTTTCTTGTCGATTGCTTAAAGAGTTATTTGTTTGTTCTTTATTTTTCATCTAAATACATTGTCTCATATTTTATGAATGATTGTATATTTGAATCTTGGAAAGCATTCCAATAGTTAACCTGTTCATTGAGCGGCTTAAAAGAAGCAAGATTAACTCAGTTTGTCTTATCGAGGGCCAATTTTCAATTCAAGAAGACAGGGTTACAAGGAATGGCAAGTGAATGGCGTGGATTTTCGATGCCTCTGAGCTCAAAGATGACACAATCCCGGAATGACAGAATTCTGTCTTCCTCATTTTCTAATAGCAGTGTGAATTTTGTGCATTCCAACAATGCAGCATCTGCTTTAGGAAATACAAAAACCATTACTGTAACGCAGAAAAAGACCACCAAAAGATTGTTGGTTGCTTGCACTCTTGCAGATGTAGCTAATAATTTTACGGTAAATTAACCTTCTTTATTCTAGACTTATTTATTCTTGTTACTTTCATCATTCTTGAACATCAGATTTAGTTTTCTTGAACTTTTTATTTACAAGAATAATAGATTTAGCAATTGTCAACAGAAATTTAGTAAATAATATTTTTTTTCTGGCCAGTATATGGAAGGATTTCAATCTCGACAATTGATTGACTTAGATAATATTTCTCTTTAAACTTGTCGTTTTACCGTTGTTATTATTAGTATTACCATTGCTAAGAAACTGTGACAAGATGAAACTGTATTTCAGGCCTTGCAGTCACCAATACATGGACAATTAGAGGTGGACCCAAAGACTGTTTCTTCCATCATATTAGGTGGTGGAGCTGGCACTCGTCTTTTCCCCCTTACTCAAAGAAGAGCTAAGCCGGCTGTAAGCTGTTCGATTTAAAGATACCTCTTTTCCACTACAGGCTGACTTTGGGTTCACTAACCTGTGGCCGTTTTATGTTCTTCATGATGAACTCAGGTACCAATTGGAGGATGCTATAGGCTGGTAGATATACCTTTGAGTAATTGCATTTACAGTGGCATTAATAAAATTTACATTCTTACTCAATTCAACTCCCAGTCCCTCAACCGCCACATTGCTCAAACTTATAATATAGGAAGTGGCATCCACTTTGGCGGCGGTTTTGTTGAGGTATGCATTTTTCTTCTTTTGTCTTTTCGAATAGTTTCTTTGACCCCTCTTTTGAGTCGTGTATCATGTCACTTGTTGATATGGAGTACCTAGACTGAAAGTGTGTTTTCATAGGTACTAGCGGCAACTCAGACCCCTGGAGAATCAGGAAAGAAATGGTTTCAGGGGACAGCAGATGCTGTAAGACAATTTCTCTGGTTGTTTGAGGTATGCCATAAATTTTCTCAGTTCTGATTCCTTTTCATAAAATTGCAATTTTTTTCAAGATACAACAAGCAGAATAGTCCTTTGATCCACAAGCGGAATACACGGTTCTTATCTTGAGTTTCTGGATCTTGAGTAGGAAGATGAGCATAGAAACATAGAGAACGTTCTGATATTGTGTGGGGATCAAATGTATCGAATGGATTACATGAACTTTCTACAGGTTGGTATCAGCTGTCAGCATGGTTAATAGTTTACTGATTCAAAACTTGATGCGACGAAAGCTTGACAACTGATCTTTTATCATCTGCAGAAGCACATTAGTTCAAATGCTGATATATCTATATCTTGTATCCCAGTGGATGATAGGTATTCTGGGCGAAGTTCCTTCTCATACATATCATTTGCCCAAATTTGTTTCTAATATTCACGTTTTCTTTCCTTTTCTCCAGTCGTGCCGCTGATTTTGGATTAGTGAAGGTTGATGAATCAGGACGGATCTGTCAGTTCCTGGAAAAACCTAAGGGAGAAGAGTTGAGGTCTATGGTTGTTACACTTCCAATTTCCTCTTACTCTCAAAAGATTGATTAAAGATATCCGTAACTTCAGTTGTCAACCTAATATCACCTGTCTCCGACTGAAAGAACTTGTTTACATAGCATGTAGATACAACTGTCCTCGGGTTATCAACTCAAGAAGCAAGGAAATTCCCATATATTGCATCTATGGGGATATATTTGTTTAAAACTGATGTTCTACTAAAACTCCTCAGGTAATGTAATTCTTTTTTGTGCTGCGCGAACTTTTCCTTTTAATGATTCTTATTGCTTGGTGACTTCAAACATTTTCTCTATGGGACCACGGAAACTGAGTGAATGTGATGTTAAAAGCATGAAAGCTCTGTTACCACCTCATTTAACATGCTGAATGTTGTAAATTTGTTTATTAAAATAGAACTTGATAAATGAAAGTTGTTCTCTGGAATCAACTCTTGTTTAATATGAACATTAAATAATTTCTGAGCAATGCCAGTACAGAGTTGATTCCAAATTTAACTTCCATTCATTCATTCATTCACACATTTACACCCATATCTAGCCCTTATAGAGAGAACCATGACCCTCCTAACTACCTTAACTACCCTTAAGAAAACAATCCTTATTACCTACGTTTCTTAACACTAATTCTGGAAAATAAATTTTGACTATAATAGATTTTGGAGAATTGATTCTTGAAAAAGTTGGCATCCCTAGCTTATACCACAACCATGGTTTTGGTAGAAAAATAAATTTTGGAAAAAAAAGTGTTTGGATAGCTTATATCAAAACTATAGTTTTGGTGAAAAATTTGATTGTGGGAAAAAAGAGGGTATTTGGGTAGCTTTTCTCAAACCATGGTTTGGGACCTAAACCAAGCACATTTTTTTCCATCTCAAACCAACTGGTTTCATCATCGATCAACAGAAAATTGCAGATTGTTTTCAGCAGTATTTTCATAGATCAAGCTTTCTTTCTGGGAGTGTGTTACTTTTTCCTCATACAGAAATATCATGTGATTTTCTTATGTATTTTATGCCAAATTGTAGGCGCTGCTATCCAAATGCAAATGATTTTGGATCTGAGGTAATCCCGATGGCTGCAAGAGATTTTAATGTGCAGGTCAGGATTGTCCGAGTATTTTTATATGCATAATGTCATTTTGGGATTTTGGTGTTTTGGTGAGTGTTATTATCATACTCCTGTTGTATTGTAAATTACTAAGGTTTTCATTGCAGGCATATCTTTTCAGTGGATATTGGGAAGACATTGGGACCATAAAGTCTTTTTTTGATGCAAACATGGCCCTCATGGATCAGGTAGGTTGTTTAACGTTATAGCAATAATCAGTCACCAACTCTTGTGGGATATAACTTATACAAGTTGCAATTCATTTTGCTGGCACGTTGAAGCACCCGAAATTTCAGTTGTATGACCAATCAAAGCCAATCTTTTCACGTCCTCAATTCTTACCACCGACTAAATTGGAGAATTGCCGGGTATAACTGCAAAATTTGGTTCAGATAGCTGATTTTTTATTATTCTAGTGGGGCCTGATGGGTTTGTGCTATAACTTTCAATGTAGGTAATGAATTCTTTGATTTCAGATGGTTGCTTTTTAAGAGAATGCAGTATTGAACATTCAATTGTGGGAGTTCGCTCAAGACTAGATTCTGGAGTGCAATTGAAGGTAATTAATTTCCTGATAATCACCTCCATTTCTGGAGCGCTTAGATTGATGAAATATTAGTTGGATTGGCATTCATTATACAGGACACCATGATGATGGGGGCTGACTTTTACCAAACTGAGGCTGAAATAGCAGCTCTTTTGGCGGAGGAAAATGTTCCAGTTGGCATTGGGAAGGACACCAAAATTGTGTAAGATTCCTGAAAGGCTGAACGATTTGAATGTGGCTATTTGAAGCATGGAGCCACTGACAAATTTACAATGAGTTAATCGTATTGATCATTGATTGACTAATTTATGCTCTACAGGAATTGTATAATTGATAAGAATGCGAGAATTGGAAAAAATGTGGTCATTGCCAATAAAGATGTGAGTATGATTCGGCTGTTTTCTAATATGTTCTTGATATGGTGCTGTAAAAATACTTACTGAAGTGAGCTATTTTTGACTGCATTTAAATTATATCATGTGCATTTTACCCTTGTATTTGTCATTGAACAAGAATTTTGTTGGAACACAGAATGTGCAGGAGGCAGACCGACCTTCTGAGGGTATCTACATTCGATCAGGAATCACAGTGGTGCTAAAGAACTCTGTGATAGGCAACGGTACGATCATTTAACTGATTATGGTTCTGGCATAAGCGACCGACCAAGTCACGCACTTGAAGGTATACTAGCCTCAGACTTCTGCTCCGAATAATAAAGATCCATGAACAAGGGCAAATATCATTTCGCCTTATGGCTACTTGGCAAGGCTGTTGAATTAATTCATACCGTTAATTGAATTCATTTTTCTTCCCACCCTCTTGGTGGAAGTTGCGATATTTGTATCATTGAATATTACATTTTGAATAAGCATTAAATATACGGGCAGTCACTTACAAGGATAAAGGGCGTACTTGTTCTCGGATTTGCTTCCTTTCTGATCCTGGTTCCCCGTATTTCGCTGAAAGGATCTCAAATGTTTCTTTGTTTTTTTTTTTTTTGGATAAGGTTTTAAAATGTCGTTTTAGATTAATTGAAAAAACTCTCCAGTTATGCAAAGCAGATTTTTAGATTACTCCGACTTCACTATCAATTACAGATTACTCCTACTTCACCATGAATGTCCAAATCCTACGAAGTCACTGTTGCCTTTAATCAACAAAAGCATGGGATTCCAGTTGGAGAAAATGAGTGAGGGATGTATTATTTGTCGAGCTGGAGATGAAAAGGCAAACGCTGAATCGTATAATTACAAGGCATGCGCGTGTTTGGGGAAACCACAAGACTTATCAAGTGTAGTTTCTTAAGGGAGATTTTGAATATAATTTTTACAATAATTGCTAATCGTCGAAGAGTTCTTTTGTCCCTTTCTTTCTTTTGGGAGAAATTCGCCTTTAAACATTTATAGGAGAATTGTTCTCTCCCTTTATTAAATTGTTAATTATATGAACTGTCATTGACAAGTAATTCTTCTTTTTACCGTATTACTTTATACCTACTCCTGCCAATTTTCATGAGCCCCCAATTATGACTTCTCTAAATTTGACATGGGGTTACTAATTAAATGGTGTGCTGTCCTGATGGAAAACTTCCTATCCGTCTTGAAAACCATCCATTCCTTGGGCCATGGCCTGCCAGAAAAGCCCACCTCCACATGACCCTCCACCCCTTGCACTGCCGTATACCGCGTAGTAAAGCTTCTTGTTTTTTTTTTTTAATCAATTTTTTTTAGTTAGATTCGGCAGTCAGTTTCTCACCAAAATCACGGTAATTCTAAAGTTTAAAGAAAGCCCGAGGGATATAGCGTGGGCATTGGGCAAGAGAGACAAATATTTTCCTAGACAAGTCTGCCCAATCTGCAGACTTGTTGACGCTACAATTAAGGAGGAGGTTCATTCATTAGTTCCCACGAGAAAACAGCTGGATCGTCTTTATATGCTACTCCAGTTATAGTGTTCCTTCGAGTCAACACAGCCTGCAGCATTTCAACCACATAACTCAAGTTGAAGATCATCAAGTAGTAATGATGACATACTACTGTAACATTTGATCGCAAGTTTGAGAAAACAGTATTTGCATAAAAGGGCAGGGAATGCCGATGGTATGAAACACAGAGAGGTAGAAACGAACGTATGTTCAAGAAGGGTGCTTGCGTATTGCATTTATAAACTGCCCACAAACGTAACGCACATATTTCTGACCTTAATACGATTCTTGTAAAATTGCTTAACGACAGGGTGGCTAAAGAAGGCATCGTCGTTGCTCACTCTCTGGCCACGTTCTCTTTCCATCTCACATACTGATTCTTCCCACCAAAATCTTTCCAATTGTTGACCAAGCTCAGGGTGAGTCGCACCCCATAGTTTCCAGCTTCCGATATCACAAAATCCAAGCCCTGCATATATATTCACCATATTAATATAAAGTATTGGGCTAATCAAAGATCCTGAATAAATGAATCAATATACCCTGAAGAAGTTCTTGTCGTAGGAACCGGGAGAATCCTGAAGAGACCTGTAACCTGCATCGCTGAAAGCCCAGGTTCTGGCGACTTTCAAGCCCTGGAGTGAAGCTTGTTGGAAAGTGGAAGTGACCTGTGTCTCGTGGATGCGTCAGATGCCATGTACATGAGCCAGTGAGCATTGAACACGTTCAGGTACACTCGCTTCCCACTCACTGCAAAATGGGTTCCATCTCGTTGAACGAATTTGCTGCCTGAGTGACCATAATTATCACCACCCTGTAACAATTCCCATTTGCAACACACAAGGCCACTGTCAAAACCGTCAACACCAAGTTCCTCACCCATACAATATTCCACTCTATCTCTTACTCCTGAAAACACCTGCAAATATAATCAAAACCAAATTAAATATATGCTTGATCAAACGATATATTTTTGTACTATATGCGCACTCGATTTCTTCTCTCAAAAAAAAAAAAAAAATACAGCAAGTCTCACGACTGGTAGGCATGAATATAAATGAATGTAAATACAATGACGCTACAATTGACTTGGCACGTTAGGTAAAAAAATTCAACTGCTTTTAGAGAGAATTAAAAGCTAGCCGCTTGTTGCTTAACAAAACGTACCAAACTGATGAAATTGCGAAAAGTGAAAGAGGATAGTAAAGAGCTATGTTTATGTTTCTCAGTAGTTTTCTGGCTTTGTGGAAAATGACGGCGTGTGTATTTATAGAAGGAGGAAAGAAGAGCAGTCGATAAGAGTAGGGTTTCGTGAGTGTCCATTTCACAGATAATAGTTCCCGCCATGCAGATTACTATAAGGATTGGCGTGTGATTGGATATGGTTTGGGCGAACCTAACGAAAAGAAAAACAACTTCCTTCAATCACTTGGGCCCACTATATAACGTTACGTCTCTTGCATGGAATCGGATAGCTTTGCCATGTTCACACAAGTGCACGTCGATCATCTCATCATGCATATTTCTCAGTATTTCACTGGGTTCTTGATTTATGTACTTTTAATTTATTAGGAATTAAAAGTTAAATCAATTCTTCTAAGCTGTGAGCAGCATGACTGATAACTAAGGTCCGAATGCAACTAAAGTTGGTATTTTACTGAATATTCGAACTTAATTAACCTTACTTATTTGGCTTTGGGTTTCTTCAATTAATTAACACTCGATCCTGACGCAGTTATCTAGTAATTTATGCGAAGTTTTTTAGATGTTTTCGTGCTTTCCATTAGAAGTGTATTGTATTATTATTCTTTTTAACTTGAGAATTATGAAGAAACAAATATGCAATCATGGACCACAAGCTTTCGTTTATGTTAGGGGAATCTTGCTTTTGCTTATACAATTTATTCTCTTGTAGCAAACAACCAGAAATACGTCCTTTAGGAAGCTACATCTTGCGGGTTTGTTAGATATAAACAGAAATATGTTGCCTTGTTTTGAAGCCAAGGGCTCCCAAAAAATTATCATAGGATGGCATAAGCTAATAAATAGAAATATGTTGCCTTAATTTTGCATTTATTATTCTTATTACTGTTATTATTATTATTAAAAAAGAACGCTTGTTTTTTTTTTATCAACACAACAGCTTGATTCATAGCTTATGCGGGTTTTTAAGGGCTAAGGTGCACCAATAGTTTTCAAGAAGTACTAAATATTCTAAACTAATCTAATCTAGGGTTCATCCAAACATTTAGCATATTAAATTTTGGGTGCTAATTAATTATTGCTAAGAAAAATATTTTAAAGATAAAATTATAAAAAACTTTTATAAATACTATGTGCTGTTAAAAAATACGTAAAGTATTAGGCGAACCACCAAGATATTAAGTGTTATTTATAAAATACTTTTAATTTTTTAACTCTTATGTGTTGCAGAGATAGACATAGATGTTGTTGGGATTTACACGCAAAACTATGAATTTACATAGATCATCCGCCCGAGGCCCTAGCAATTTAACTCAATAATTGCTCTCTTTATGTGTAACATTCGACATATTGTTTCCTGCTGGTGGATAGCAACCAATTACACGAAGCGATGCGAATCTCCGCCGTCGGCTTTGTCCTTTATTCCTGCCGTTGGTGTTTAAGAGGTATATACACAGGTGTCATTTTTCTTATCGCCCTGGTCGATTTAGGTTCGCTCCACTCAAGTGACGCGCAATATTATTTTATTGGATGAAAAGAAAGAAATTGGATCCAATTGTAAGGGCCCATTCATCAACTTCAGAGACCAATTTTAGTTGATGGCCCATCTGATATCTCGGGTGGTGGAAAACGCGCGCGTCATTTAGGGCTTATTTAATATGAGGAATTTGTTGGAGGAAAGGGGAAAGGAAGGGAAAGATTTTATTTCCCTCATATTGTTTGGTTTCATAAAATATTTAGGAGGGAAGGGAAAATTCACCCCCTCCAATTTTACCTTCCCTCCAAATTTGAGAAAATTTAGAGTGGAAGTATAAAATTATTATTTTAAAATATTAATATATTTATAATTTTTTTAATATCCTAATATTATTCTTATATTATATTTTATTAAAATATTTTATAAAATAATATAAGTTAAATTTATTTATATAAAAATATTTTCTCTCCTTTTCCTTCCTAAACCAAACAAGATAATATAAAAATCCTTTCCCTCTCCTCCCTTAATCTTAATCTAAATAAAATAATAATAAAATTCTTCTCATTTCTTTCCTTTTTTTTCTCCTTATTAAAATCCTTCCCCTCCCCCTTACTGAGGCAAATATACCCTTAAAGGAATTGCTATTGGCGTAAAAATCACACTCGTTGTTCGGCTTCTCAGATTACAACAAACCGGCAAAGCAATTCTTCCAAACGCGCGAAAAAGTTTAAATCAGATCAATCGGAACAAGCAATCGGTAAAACGTAAAACAGTCTTTATTCGTTTTCTGTTCTTCATGGATTTCACAATAATAAAGCAAATCAATCGGCATTTCGTCTTCCGTGATCTTTTTCTCTTCCGTGGTATTATTTTCTCATTAATTATGTAAGGAATCAAACGGCTTCCCTTCGCTTCTTTGATTTCATCATGATGCTGTTTTATGATAGCGTTGTTACTGAAATCATGCCAGCTCCAATTAGTCGTCGCCAGGATACTTAGCGATTTTACGTGGATTCTGCTAGTTGCGGAAGTTATGTTCTGATTTCTTTTCCATTGCCGCTCAGTTCCAAAATCTTATGGATTCGATTCTATGTTTAGATGATAAAATGCCATCTCCTGTCTTGTGTTACCAGGAAACTGAAAACACACAAATAAAGGACGAATAGCGTCCCTTTCACTTCCTTAGATGAATTTATGGCAATTATATACACAAAGTAAAAATACTTTGCCTGGCATGAAAACCTGTTGATGTTGCCAGAGTTTCGTGGTGGTTAATTTCACTTCACTCTTGCAAATGAATCTATGACAATTCTTTTATGTTTTAATTTCTATATTGAAAGAATTTTTTGAGTCGATTTCTGGTTAGTATATTTAAAAGGCAATCCACGTTACAGTTCCGCTTTTTATTCCGTCTTTTGGTCTTCCTTATCTAGCATTTTTCTTTTGTTTCTTTTAAGTCTTTTGTGCTATATTTCGTGTTGTCCATTGTTTTACAATAATTAGATGGAAGAGGAGGAATATGAAGCAGGAGCACAGATTGAAGAAAAGGAAGAGTCTGAGATAAATATTGGTGGATCCGAAGAGATGGAGCTCAAAATCTCCAATATTCTGGAGAAGATTGAAAATTTCACGCAGAGGGTAGCTATAGTAATTATACCCTGAGTATAGATTCAAATTTTCCTCTATATAATAATTATTAACGCAATTCACCTTCGGGACATTACGGGATTTGGAATTTTAAGATGACCAAATGAATGGAAGCTGTGATTTATGTGGTCATAATTTCTTGCTACGTGTGTTGTTTGACCAGCTAAATGATTCTAATGGTTCTTGTAGGTGTTAGAGCTACTGGAATCTGGGAAAACAATGTTTAAAGAACTCAACAATGGATTTGAAGAGAGACTGATCATGTGAGCTATAAAGTTGTAGTTATGCTTCAGTCTTCCCCACCACCGCTCCCACCAAAAAGAAAAAACTTTACTGCCTCATCTGCAGGATTCATAAGGAGCAAATTGAGAAATGGCAAGAAGAGATCAAAGTATCGTCGACACTTGACGCATCAAACGAGGAAGCCAATATTGTTCTGCATAATGCTCGATATTTACTTCAGCATACTCATATTGATTAGTAAAGGTAATTTTCCTTACTAAAATCTATGGATCTTGTGGGAATATCCTAATATTAAAATATCCTAATATCTAAATCATTAATATTAGGATATTATTGTTAGAGATATTATTGTTATTATCTCATTAATATTAGGATATTATTGTTAAAGATATTATTGTTATTATTATTAGAAACATATCAGATTTGATTTAGGTGTAGTTATTAGAGATTTGATTTAATTTTATCTTGATTTGATTTTATTTTGGTATATCTCATTTGATTCCCAAGAACTGTGTATATATATGAGGCATAAGCCAAAGCAATAATCATCGAACAATTCATATTCTAAAATACCACATGGTATCAAAGCCTTCAGTCCGATAAACTTCTTGTCCAACGTCCTCTGTTCTGTTGCCTCTGTGAGCAACAGAGTTCTGTGTTATTTTTCAACCAAAAGTACCGAATCGCTACAGTACCGAGTCGCTACAGTGACCGCGATGCGCAGTACCGTATTGCTACAGTGTTCGAGTGCTACAGTACCGAGTTGCTACAGTAGTTGAGATTCTGCCATGTCATCTACAAGTTCTGGTAAGACTCGACCCACCTGTGAACACTGCAAGAAGGTGGGACATACTCGTGAAAAGTGTTGGGATATCTATGGCAAGCTAGTTGATTGGAAGCCTCATAAAAATAAGCCACGAGCTCATCAAGCCTCAAATGAATCAGCATGTGCACCATCCACATCCTTCAATCAGGAGCAACTAAATCAGATTACACGTATATTCAGAAGCCTTCAAGCTGAACAACACCCTCACGGATCTGCATCCATGACTCATAAAGGTATAATTCCCATTGCTTTGCATACCTCTCTTCCTCTATCACAGTGGATTGTGGATACAGGGGCCTCTGATCACATGACATCAAATGAAAAGATGTTTGTCACCTACTATCCCTTAGCAGGGAATAAGAAAATCACTACTGCTACCGGCACTCCTTCACCCATAGCAGGCATCAGTTCTGTAACTATCTCAGATTTTTTACATCTTGAATCAGTACTTCATGTTCCTCATTTGGCTTATAACCTGCTTTTTATTAGCAAATTGACGAAACAAGCAAACTGCTCAGCTCACTTTTATCCTACTCATTGTGATTTTCAGGATCTCACATCGGGGAAGATGATTGGTTCTGCTAAGGAGTATGATGGTCTCTACTGTCTCGACACATCTACCGTGAGTGCATTATAGTCTAAGATCACCACCTCTACACCCAACCCCACCTCTGATGAGGAGTTTTTTCTGTTATGGCATAAAAGACTAGGTCATCCTAGTGTTCATTATTTACAAAAGTTGTTTCCCCAGTTATCTATCAATAAAAGTTCTTTTGTTTGCGATACTTGTGCTTTTGCTAAACATCACCGTGTTTCCTTTCCTCCTGTTCCATACAAACCATCTTCTCCCTTCTCCATTATTCATAGTGATGTATGGGGACCCTCTAAGATTCCTAATCGCACTTGGACCAAATATTTTGTCATATTTATTGATGATCATACTCGCATGTGTTGGGTCTATCTTTTAAAAGATAAATCTGAGGTCCCTAATGTCTTCATTGAATTCTATGGTTTTGTCCAAAACCAATTCCATACCTCTGTCAAAGTCCTTTACACCGATAATGGCATTGAATACTTCAATAACTCCCTTCACGCTTTCCTGTCTGGTCCCTATAGTCCTCAGCAAAATGGGATTGCGGAACGAAAAACTAAACATATTCTTGAGGTTGCTCGGGCTCTCTTATTTCAGTGTCATGTTCCTTTATTTTATTGGGGGGATGCTATCCAGACCGCTATTCAGCTCATTAATCGTCTTCCTAGTCGTATTCTTTCCTTCACCTCTCCCATTGCAGAATTACAAAAAACTCATGATGTCTCTCACTTACAGTCTTCTCTTCCGCTATGTGTCTTTGGATGCACTGTTCTTGTTCATATTCATCATCCTCCCTCAAAGTTCCATTCCCGTGCCACTAAATGTGTCTTCTTGGGCTACTCCTCCTCCCAAAAAGGTTACAAATATTTTGATCCTGTGTCCAAACACCTATTTGTTACCCGTGATGTCACCTTTGTTAAGCACCAGTCATATTATCCTGAGTCTTCGATTCCGGGGGAGAGTTAGAATGAATCTCAACTTGTGGAACCCATTGTACCCATTTTCCTCACACCACATGGACCTTTACAACCTCCAGAAGGATCTGAACAACAAAGATGGGGAAAAATATACTCACGCCGATATCATAGAGGCCACAACCATCATATGTCTGAGGTAGAACCAGTTCCTGAACCGTTGGTAGATCCTGAACATGGTGAGGCTAATCTGGAGCTTCCTATTGCATTGAGAAAACTACCATGGACATGTACGAAGCATCCTATCGAAAAGTTTATTTCTTATGCTGCTCTTACTCCAAGTTACCATGCTTTTGTAACTAACTTTGGCAGCATCAAGATTCCTAACAATGTACATGAGGCCTTGGCTGTCCCAGAGTGGAAACAAGCAGTGATAGAAGAAATGCAAGTTTTGGAGAAAAATGGGACTTAGGAGATAGTGCAGATGCCTTCAGGAATAAAACCCGTAAGTTGTAAGTGGGTGTTCACTCCCAAATACAATGCTGATAGTACGTTAAACAAGTTGAAGGCAAGACTAGTTGCTCGGGGGTTTACGCAAACGCATGGTATTGACTACAACGAAACCTTTGCACCTGTTGCGAAGCTCAATACCATATGGGTTCTCTTCTCTGTAGTAGCAAATTTAGATTGGCCCCTAGAACAACTTGATATTAAGAATGCCTTCCTCAATGGAGATTTAAAAGAGGAAGTGTACATGACACTCCCACCAGGTTTTGAAGCAGGAAGACAGAACCAGGTATGTAGGCTGAGAAAATCCATCTATGGGCTGAAACAATCACCACGTGCCTGGTTTGACAAATTTTCTAGTTGCTCGGGGGTTTACGCAAACGCATGGTATTGACTACAATGAAACCTTTGCACCTGTTGCGAAGCTCAATACCATACGGGTTCTCTTCTCCGTAGCAGCAAATCTAGATTAGCCCCTAGAACAACTTGATATTAAGAATGCCTTCCTCAATGGAGATTTAAAAGAGGAAGTGTACATGACACTCCCACCAGGTTTTGAAGCAGGAAGACAGAACCAGGTATGTAGGCTGAAAAAATCCATCTATGGGCTGAAACAATCACCACGTGCCTGGTTTGACAAATTTTCTAGTGTTCTCAAGGTTGAAGGGTATCAGCAAAGTTTATCTGATTACACGATGTTTGTATCCCGTCATAATGACCTCATCACTATTATCATTGTCTATGTGGATGATATTATTGTCACAGGAAATGATACTAAGGAGATTGATCGAATCAAGGTAGCCCTGAATCATGAATTTGAGGTCAAAGACCTTGGTAAGTTGAAATACTTTCTCGGTATGGAAGTAGCAAGATCTAAGGGTGGTATTTATGTTTCTCAGAGAAAGTATATCCCTGATCTACTCAAGGAAACAGGAATGCTTGGGTGTAAACCTAGTAAAGTCCCTATCAGCACAGTAAAACAAAAGAAAACACAAATTGTGGTGGAAACTGACAAAGATGAGAACAAGCAGAAGAAACAAGAAAGGGATGAAATGAGAACAGACAAAGGAAGATATCAAAGGTTAGTTGGAAAACTTATTTATCTCTCACACACACGTCCTGATATCGCCTTTGCAGTGAGCGTTGCCAGTCAACATATGCATGATCCACGGAAGAAACATATGGACTCGGCTTACAAGATACTACAATACTTAAAAGGTACTCCTGGCCGTGGGCTATTCTTTAGAAAGAGCACAAATAGATCGGTAGAAATCTACACCGATGCTGATTGGGCAGGATCACAAGAAGACAGTCGATCAACCTCTGGCTATTGCACATTTGTATGGGGAAATCTTGTCACTTGGCAGAGTCAGAAACAGAAAGTAGTGGCTAAAAGTAGTGCAGAATCAGAATTACGAGCTCTTGCTCAAGGAATCATGGAGGGTCTATGGTTAGCAAGAGTTGCAAAAGAGGCTCATTTGAAGATAGATGCTCCATTAAAGTTATTTTGTGACAACAAGGCTGCTATAAATATGGCCTTAAACCCTATTCAGCATAGCAGAACTAAACATGTGAAAATCGACAGACACTTCATTCGTGAGAAAGTAGAGGATGGGATTATGTGCCTCACTTACATACCTACAAGGCTACAAACTGCAGATATTCTCACCAAGGGACTATCAGAAGAAATATTTGAACGGCTCCTAGGCAAGTTGGACATGGTCAATATCTATGATTCAACTTGAGGGGGAGTGTGAGAATATCCTAATATTAAAATATCCTAATATCTAAATCATTAATATTAGGATATTATTGTTAGAGATATTACTGTTATTATCTCATTAATATTAGGATATTATTGTTAGAGATATTATTATTATTATTAGAAACATATCAGATTTGATTTAGGTGTAGTTATTAGAGATTTGATTTTATCTTGATTTGATTTTATTTTGGTGTATCTCATTTGATTCCCAAGAACTGTGTATATATATGAGGCATAAGCCAAAGCAATGATCATCGAACAATTCATATTCTAAAATACCACAGATCTAAATCACTCACCCGTACTGTTCACGCACACCCTGTCCATGAAAAAGTTATGCTTGGTAAGTTGCCTCGCTTTTTATGCATTTCAACTTTAAAATAGTCTTTGCTTGAATTCAGCTTGCCTTGGCCAATTTAGTGCTGATTATTTTAGCATTGCCAAAACCTATCATTGTTGAAAAGGTTGTTATTGAGATGTTATACGTGGTTTTTTCTAACTAACGAGGATGGATCTTTTTGCCCCGTTGTCTTGAAATATAAGGAACCAATCCCATCATTGTCAGTGGGTTGAGTAAATATATCTAAGGTTTAGAATGTTTGGTTTTCACTGAGGTTAGTCCGAGTGATAAGCGGCTCGGTATCGCTTAAATAAAGTCTTGAGTTTGAGCCTTAGCGTATGTAAAAAATCTTCATTGGGAGACTCGCCCATTATAGTTAGGTGCACAATGCGGGTAGGATCTATATGTAGTGGGTGGCCAAATGACTCAACTTTCTAACGTTTAGGCCAGATAGCCTAATCAGCGTGGCGTTGCTTTGATTGGGTGTGAGATAAGGAGTAAGCATCTTATAATTACCACAGGAATAATCATATTAGATATATACATCAGGTAGACACTCAGATGCCTTCCCATTCTTACGATTCCTCTCGGATTTCTGTGCATTAATTAAAATATGTTGCTGGGAATGCCCATAATATACCTTTTCGGTCTTAAGATTCAAATGCCAAGAACAGATATTTTGTTTGTTCTGTTTTTCATAATAGTCACGCCTAGACTTGCTAGATGAAGTCCTAGAACATGACTAGTTTTTATCAGTTGATATTCTACCAGTCTCTCCTACAGTTGCATCTGGTGCACACTTCAAATCACTATCGGCTGCACGCGAGAACCAGACCATTCTACTTTAATGATGTCATGTTCTTAAACCATTTTCGTTTATGGCATGTTTTGCCCAAACAACGCATTTCCGAACTTTGAATCATCAGTGTGATTAAGGACATCATATCAGATTGTTGCCACGCTTTTGATACTAGAGTTAAGCTTATCTTTTGCTAGTAATTCTCAGTAGAAGTATGTTGAAGAGGCTACTGGTCCCTGTTTAACTGTTCCAGTACCCAACTATGCTTTAACAAAACTTGGCTGCATTATCATTTTCGGAGCGATGACCAAAAGGGTGGTCAAACAAATTTTAAACAATTTTGAAATCACACACCATTTTAAATTGGCGACAAACTAGATTGTCCTATAATGGCTTAGATAAGAAATCCACATAGGGGGGGATTAACATAATCAAAGTGCACATGGTTTGGATTTGTTGCTGCTCTAATGCGAAAAATCTATTTTGCATTCAGCCTTGCTGCTGGGTTGGGTTAAAATTGCACAAGTTCTAAAGTAGACGAAATTAAATTTTAACACGTTGTGAGCTGAACTAACGGTAATTTATGATGATGAATTTAAATTGTGACATTGGCCGCTAAAATATGTGACCATAGGAATCGCATTAGTAGTGGATAACCCTGCTAGGCAGAAAACGTATGCAATTACTTCAGAGCAAGCACGGGTTTAGAGAGGCTTTGGACAGTAAGCGCAATCAGATATTTTGCCATTGCGAAGACTTTAGATCGTGTAACTGAAATAGATGTACAACAGGAGTATAAGACACATGGAGGACATTAGTTGAGTTGTCTTATATTGTGACTTTTGCATGGTGCAACCTATCACCTCCGAGCTGTTGGAATTGGAGGTTTAGTTCAATATAAAAACTATAATTTTACCAACTGTGGGTTAAGATGTTAATCGGCTTTATTTCTGTAAGAAGAATAACATAAGTTTAATTTTAAAAAATACATTTATTGAAAGAGGTAAAAACTCTTTATATTTTAAATCTTGAAATAACAAAAAAAAACAATTTTTCTGTTGTGAATATTAAAAATTGCATCGATAAAAGGAAAAAAGAATAAGAGGAGCCTTGCTCTGCTAAAAGTCTAAAACTGTAAAATCGACCTTCACTATAAAAGAGTTGAGGGGTAGAGAAAAATTAATGTTCACTTTTTCTGATTTTTACCGACACCACTTCCGAATAAACTCGGATTGAAGTCACACACACACACACCAGTTTCAGATCGCTGTTGCGGGGGTGGAGAACAAATCCCTTAGAATCACCAACAACCTTTGTTTAGTATTTACTTGAGAGGATTTGGTTAGTTACCAAGTTGAGGTCCACTTAGCGACTCCTGACTTGGACGTCTTGTATGCATCAAATGCAATCCTAGGAGCTTTCATTAGTTCGACTTTTTAGTGTGTCTTTGTTTATGTCGTTGGTTAGGTAGTTATGTCTCGTATATAGCACAAAGTTAAATCCAGATAAATAGGGTAATGACAGAGGACGGCATATTGTCTAGAAGAAAAGTTCGGTTAATTTGAATGTCCAATAAGTACCCCAATACATCTTCCCATATATACCAGGGGGTGAAATTTCTGGAAGGAGATTCACTGACTGTTTAAATTTTCTAATCAATAAGGGTGGTGTGTGTATGATTATGAGCTTATCCGGTTATCCCATTGACTAATTTTTAGAGGACTTAATATGATCAAATTTTAAATTTTAGGTTCAGTTTGATCCGATTGTGATCCTAACTCAATATATATATATAATCGTTTGATTTATATTAACCATTCTTATCTAACATGTTCACCTTCTTCTACATTCTTAGAAACTTTAGATCATTCCTATGCATTCCTGAAAATAATTTTAAGAAATATATAGAAAGAGAGCACGGGCAGCTGCCGCTGAACAATGTGGGTCCGTGTATGAACTAGTAGTTAAACAGAGGCGGCATACCATCAGCCATGTGCCTTATGGATGGTACTTCCACGAGACATGGCACAATATATGCCCTATCTACTCACAAGCCATCATTAATTTTCAGCTTCGGTCATTTTTAAGATTGACCACTTCATCCTCTTCTCTCATAGCGCTCATATAGAATGGCCCTTTCTTGATAAACAAGCCGCGTCTACTGCATATTCTAAGGTACTTTCATGTTACTTCTGACACCCTAAGTCGCGTCCATCCATTACAAATATGACATGTGGTTTCTTGTTCTATTCTATTGCGTCCACTTATTGACTTTTCGTATTCGTATGGATTACTATATAGCATATGGTTAGAGTATTTCTCTCATATCATAACTACCATATATCTTTTTATCATTATTTAGTAGTTTACTGCATGTTGCTATTTGTGCCTCGTGAATTGTTTTATGATTGTACCCATTACGTACCACGGAATCATGGATTCTATTACGGACAAAGCGCATAACTAGAGTTTTGAAAGGGAATGATTTGGTATATGAAAACGTCGTGACTTGTTCTACTTAATAGGCACTTGATTGGAGTTGCCCGCCATGTGTACGGGAAAACTGGCTTGGTGTTTTGTTGTTTAGTTTTTGCCGATCATTACTCTTATTGGGCAATATTAAAATTATAATCATTGAGGGTGGGATGAACATTTTTTTGCCATAGATTTTGTCATAAATTAGATTTTTTTTGCCATAAATCATCCTTGACCTTACACAAACCAAACGACTCATTAGATCCATTGAACCATTCAAAAAGGCAGAAGTTGGAAGTGGCATCTATATGACCGATTAGTTAGTTTCCAGATGACTTAAATTGATATAAACCATTTTGGCAAGAAAGCCAAAAAAAAATGATATCAATCATTCAATCTAGCATCGCTGTGTAATTTGAATGGGATGAGGGTCATTGACAACTAGTTATTTCTTTAATGCACATGGCTCTTCCATTTCTTTTTATATGGCAGAGGAACTTCTCGGTCAACGTATATGCTTTTGCTTACCTTCCTTTTTTCTGCATAACTTCCCTAACTGTAGTTATAAATAGCCCTTGGGACTCTGCTATCCTAAGCTACAACTCAATCAGCTTCTTCTTGGTCAAACTTAGATATTGAGAGAGAAATTAATTAAGAGAGGATGGAAAAGCTAGTACTGAGTGTTGTGATATTGTTGGTGGGATTATTCACCACACAGCTAAGAGCAGCAGCCGGGGCCGGCTGGCTGCGAGCACATGCAACTTTCTATGGAGGAAGCGACGCCTCAGGCACAATGGGTAATAATATTTCACTTTCATTAACTCTTGATTACTACATGTTGTTTCGGTTGATTAGTAATAGTTGTAAACATGAACATTGCAGGAGGTGCATGTGGTTATGGGAATCTATACACGGATGGTTATGGGACGAAAACAGCGGCATTAAGCACGGCTCTGTTCAACGACGGGAAGGCGTGCGGCGGATGCTATCAGATAGTGTGTGACGGAACACAAGCGCCTCAGTGGTGCCTGAGAGGGAGTCACATCACAATCACCGCCACAAATTTCTGTCCTCCTAACTACGCTCTTCCCAGCGACAATGGAGGTTGGTGCAATCCTCCCAGACCTCATTTTGACATGTCTCAGCCTGCTTTTGAGACTATCGCCAAGTACCGCGCCGGAATTGTTCCCATTTTCTTCCGACGGTACGTTTCTCCCTCTCCCTTTCTTTTTTTGCAACAAATGTGCCTTTCACTTCTCTCCCTCCCTCTCCCCTTCCAATTAACTACTCCTTCAACCTATTCTTTACATTTATTTAGTCCTTACTTCTTTTATACTTGCTGGTTATTCGTCTGGCAAAAACAAGCCAAAAGCTCAAGAGCTTTTAACTAGTATCTATTGAATATACCATTATTTAATACACTTGAAAAGAAAATAAATATATGATGACATTGACAATGATAAGGAATTTATTGTTTAGGCGACAATAAGAAAATTATTTTATTTCTAGACTTAAAAAATATTATTGAAACAAAAAAAAGGAAGAATTGATTAAAATATCAATAACAACGAAAAGTCAAAGCACATGGGAGTCAAACATCTGTGTCTTGTTCAATTCACGAATTTAAGAAAATGAATATATTTTTTTATTGAAGCGTGTATTTACGAAGAGGTTGATGTTTTTCTGGGTATTTATGGAAGATGCTGCAGATTAAATAAAAGCTTTAAACTGTCGTGCAGGGTTGGGTGCCAGAGAAGCGGAGGCATCAGGTTTACCATAAATGGGAGAGACTATTTCGAGCTTGTTCTTGTTAGCAACGTGGGCGGTGCTGGCGATATCTCCCGGGTTTGGGTCAAAGGATCTAGAATGAGTGACTGGGAGACCATGTCCAGGAACTGGGGAGCTAACTGGCAGAGCCTAACCTATCTCAACGGTCAAAGCTTGTCTTTCAGAGTCCAACTCAGCAACGGCAGATATCGCACCGCTTATAACGTCGCACCCTCCAACTGGAGATTTGGCCAGTCCTTCGTCAGCAACGTTCAGTTCTGAAGGGAAGAATATAAATTATTGCTATTCGATCTTTTATTCTTGCTCTTCGCCTTTATATGTCTCATTTTTTTTCTCTTCAGTTCTTGCTTTGTTTGTAAAAAAAATGTATGCCTTCCAATTCCAAGTGATTGTAGCACAGCAATATTAGCATTTTGCGATGATGCCCAACCGCATGAAATATATCAATATATTTGTCATGTAACCCAACCAGGGCGATGGATTTACGGCTTGTAAATGCCTAAGCAGCCATGTGGTAATTTCTTTTCATATTTATAGACAAAAAGATAAAGGGGTGAAAATTATAAGGACCCAAAATATTCCCTTCGCTTTCTGTCGTTGGAGGTTGGATGGAGAGAGAGAGAGAGAGGAAAAAGCCAGTTCAACCACAATGATGGAGGCCTGAAATATGTTCCTTTCATGTTAGGTAATTCATATATTTCAAACTCAAGTGCAATTAACTGAAATTGCGTAATACTTACCAAAATAAAAGGATAACCTAACAAAGCACCAACTTCTGTTTGGGACCAAAATAAAGTGAAAGCCTACATATCCAATTATCCCCACATGGATCACTCTTTAAGCAAATGTTTGAATTGAAAGAAAATTGTCCAACAATTGCCCACATCTTTACTCTTTACCGACAATCCAAATTACGCTATATTCCATTGGGTTTCAAGAAATCATACTCAATTGGAAGCTGAACCTCAGCAATACCAGTAGTTCACTGAGTATAGCCTTCTTCTGAGTTTCGCCTTTTCACCTGGTAACATGTTATCATAAAAGAAAATTAATGAACCTCCTAAAGGCAATGCATATCAAAAGTATAAGATGGATCCAAAGTATCAGACATGTTATACAAAGTTTATTTTAGAACAGCCGGTATCAAGTAAACGGAGTAAAAATGGGATGATGGCGACATATTATTAGGAAAGCCAACCACTAACCACTCACTTTTCGATGCTCAGAGATTTTATATAGTTCGTCTGAAATAATGACCTAGACAATACGTGTAAAAGCTGGGAAGCCCTAAAAAAATGGGGTAGAATTCTAGGCAGAACTTCGTCATGAAGGGAACAAGAAGATCTTCAAACATTTAAACTAATGTAGGGTCTATCCGCCGTAAGCGTGGACTGTATATGGATGAGATGAGGGGGAAAAAATATGTTCATACATATTGGGGTCTTCAACCATGACAGCGGTCTCTTGAGCAAAGGTATCCTGAAGAACAAGCTCGTCCTTATCGCCACCATCGCCGTCGTTCTTGTCAGCGGGTTTTGCAGATAAACCATCGGGTTCTTCTCTCTTAAGCTGCTCTCCTTGTTTATCATCTGTCTCTTCGATTGAAGCACTTCTCTTTCTGTAGTTCTTCTTTCGTTGTTGCTTGTCTTTGGCCTCTTCCATCCTTCGGGGTCTGAACCGCAAACTCGAAAGGCATCATGTGTGCCAGACTGAAACTCACCGTTTGAACATTGCTGTCTCCAAACGCGCCGTTTTATCATGAAATTCCCCGTCTTCTTTTATTGGCCAGAGAAATTCACCGTCACACGACAGTAACTATGCTTTTATTTTTTTTAATATTTCTCCAAGTATTTTATATGCTTTGAATGTAAAAAATAAATATTTAAAGGCTAATTATTGTCTTTCACTCGCATCACGCGCCCAAAAAAGATCTTGTTAATTAGAAAAGATAATCTCGCGGGAAGTTTGGTTCCTTCAGTTGCCTGGCTATTTAATTTCACACACACACAACAGGAAGACCATTGTCCAGTGTTCAACTTAAAAAGTAAAAGATCCAAAAGATTTGCACCTTTTAAAATATGATTATTATGAGGCACGTAGACGTCACATGGTGCATATGCAAGTGTCCTTGCAAACTACGATTATTTGGTGCTCAACAAATATCACGTCGTTTCGCAAAACGCGACACCACAACCAAAAGCCTTTAAGAATGACATGTAAAAAAGAAAAGGGAAAACCCTGAGAAGACCCACGCATGCATTCTGTCATCTGAATTAATTAATGAATCAAGTCTTCTTGGGAGCAAGCTTGGATTTGATGGTGTCGACCTCTTTAGTAGCAATCTGGAAGGTTTGAGAGAGGACATCATCAGGCACACCTGGTGTGGCCGTGAAGAGAGCCGCAGCCACGGACAAGGTACCAGGTAGTTGGCTATTGAAGGCAGAAATTACAGAAGCCGGCTTATTGCCCTTGTTCTTCTGGAAGTGAAGGAGACCCTTGGGGAAGACGAAGACCTCACCTTTCTTGATGTGCTTGGAAATGAGCTTGTTGGATGTTGTGACAAAGCCCACATCCAATTCTCCTTCCAACACGAACACCGCCTCTGTGGCACGAGGGTGTGTGTGGGGCGGGTTAAGGCCACCAGACTTGTAGTCTATTCTGGACAAAGACACACCCAAAGTATTAAGCCCAGGGATTTTCTCCACGTTCGCTCCGGTCACCAATGAACCCACTGTGTTGTTGATCACCCCGGGCTTCGCTATCCCGGCGAAGAAGAAATCGTCTGCTGTCACGTTTGCCTCGTTTTTGCACGCAAAACCATTCACCTTCACTCCTGATGATTATCATCATGCACATACAATTATATATCCATTTATAGGCACAGTGAAAGTAGTGAATTTAAATTGAAATACCAGAGTGAAGGTGAAGGAGACGTACCTGAAGAGGGAAGGGCGACGCAGAGGTCTTGAAGAAAGTCAGGATCAGAAGCCAAGGCAAAGTATACGGAACCGAAGAAGATGAAGAAAATAGCAAAAATATTTGCCGGCGACATGGTTGAGTTGAGAAGATGAGGAGGAGAGAGGAAAAGCTTTGGTGTTGAAAATGGTGGGGGGGGGGTGTTGTTAGGATAAATATAGGCAGGGAGGTATTGTTGAGTGAATGGGGTATCGGGCAGATGAAGGGTAATGTCAATCTAAAGCCTAAGCAAAGTCCTCGAGACTTTATTTTAAAGCAATGAATGAAAGGAATTACTTGCATTCTTTTTAAGCATTTTAATTTCCTATTTAAGATGAATCTTCTTAGTCATGGGACTCCTACGTGTTGCTTTGTTAGTAGGAGGGAACATGCGACTATCCCATCTTAAGGGTGTGGCAGTTTGGGTAGTGATGTAATGTGAATAGCAGACAAGATTTATCCCACGTAAGCTGTTTTATCATATTTTCTTTTTAATAAACCATAACGTGAAAAGGCTCAATAAATTTTGTTTTTGTTTTCTAAAAGTAATTTAAAATTTCAAACATCTCATATTTTTCGGTGGTACGTAGCGCTAGTGAGGAAAGAAAAACAATAAAGAGGATTTTTCTTCTTGTTTTTTACATAAATGAATTGTGAACAAAGACAAGAAATACCAAATCCGAACAACAGACTTCGAGAAAGAATTGGAACGAGATGCGACAACTCTACTGCCGCTCGGTTTCATCGTGCCTTCCGAACTTCACTTGCTCTATTTTCCATGCAACGAACTGACTTCCTCCTTACTTATTGGTTTTATATTTTGATTTTTTTTTTCAAAAATTTTAAACAAGCCCTCACTGACTCAAGTGACACTGTCGCTTAAGCATGTCATATTTTAATTTTAATTTTTTTATTAAAATAGGTACACAGTAATCAGCTCACTTACGTCAATTTAATTTTCCATTTTATGGAATGGCATACATATATATCGAAAAATGAATTCACATTTCATTACAGAAAAATAGTGATAAGAAATTACTCCAATTCCAGACTGTTATTTGTCTACTGGGAGATGATGCCGTTGAGGATGTAATAATGGATGACTAATAATAGAGAAAGAGAGCAAAGCTTCCATTCAACAGACTAATAATGACCTTTTAAAATAATTTTACTCCCTCCTCAAAATTGTTATATTATCAAGGGAACGTCCAAATATGAAGGCAGCTAGCCAAAATTTAAATATAGAGCATATAAAGTGGGGGGAAGAAAAGAATCATCCACATGACCTCCAAATCCTTCCCTCTAGAGAAACCACCATAACAGATACGTCGTCATGATATTTGCGTCGATCTCCATGAGGAATGTCAAGCAATTCATAAAAATCCATTCCTACAAGGCCCACAGACAAAAGATATCAAAAATCAATCTCCATAAAGACAAAATAAAGAAAAAAGGTTGCCCCGTGCTAAGAGTTTATCCTCAGGGTTTATAACAGATATGACAGTGATCATCTCTTCTCCGAAGGATTTGAAAGATTCCCACTCCTCACAGAAACAAAACCCTACAACTGAAAGAAGATCCTTATTTAACAACTGAAAGAGTCGCCCAAATCGGATCATTTGCCGTTACCATGCAGCTGCAGATAGTGTAATCATCATGACATAGCGACTGAAGATGATCATGTTAGTATACTTAACTACTTCACGGCTACTGCCACTTCTCCCACAACACTAGATAGACTTCTCTGCAGAACTGATCACTCACAGATCTATTTATGCATCTATCTCTTTCTATATAAACGTGTGAGAAACTGATAGTTTAATCTTTAATATCAAACTTAAATCTAAATAGGAGGTTTTAGTTTAATTTGTATAGAAAGATCTGTAGATTACCACAACACAAACTCAATCCCACTAATTTGTTCCTTTCTTCTCTTCTGTCTAAAATCACATTTATTCCACTTCCAAAATTATCATCAACAGCCATGATGGTATTAGAGGGGCACAAAAGGGAGAAGCAACTGACCATTCTTTTTAGCAGCACGGAAGAGAAGCTCTGCAATCAGGTACTGTGCAGGATCGCCTTCAGGCACATTTTCCATGAACCAAGTAATGTGGGCAACTACCTCTTCATTGCTGAAGTACTGGTAAAGTCCGTCAGAGGAGAGTACCAAGAACCGGTCACTAGAAGAAAGTCGGTGATGCAGAATAGAAGGATTGAAACTTAGGTAAGGAGCAGCGCCCACATAATCAACTCGGAACCTCTCTAGTAGAACCTCATTAAAAGATGCCTAAACCATACAATTGAAATTAGTACCCTCATGAAACCAAACAGGACAGCTCCTAAACAACAAATTTAGCTTTCATGGACCAACTTTTCCTTTTCAGTATGTTATAATTGAGTAGCTTCTGGCTTCTAATTTTATTCATTATTGGCTGGTTATGTTTTTAAAAAATCCTCGGACAAAATGTAGGGAGATTATATCCCCTACATTTATTTTCCACAAATTTAGAGTTGGAAGTTTGTATGATTTTTCTAGAACAAATACATAAATAAGAGGATTAAATATGTGAATGAGTCAAGAGAGTGGCAGGACTACCAACAAAACAAAGCCGTCTGCGTACCGAGATTCATACTTGCAAGACAACCACGCTATCAAGAGGACATGGAGGAGCACAGGGAATAAAGGCAAATGGAGGAAAATTAAGGGAAGCTATAATTGCCAATTTATCCTTTGGAGCTTTCACAAATCCTGTTTAAAATTTTTCTTTGAAAGAAATAGTCAGGATGTACATGCATGGAGAGACTTTTACATAACGAAAAAGGATTTATTTCAAGTTTGAAATTCTATTCTAGATATCAACTTAGTCACCACTCACCATTATCCTTACTCTTTTCATATGTAAAAATGAAACAGTATCGATTATGGAAGCAAACTAAGTCCCTACCTAAAATCTATAGACAAAAGGACAGCAGCAAACTAAATTTCAGATTAGCTCAAAGTCCGTAGATCAACTGACCCTCTTCAGGAATCCAGCACCAAATGCTCTGGTGACTTTTAATTGTCCTTTCACTCTATCATTAAAAATGGATTGATTATCATCAGGGTGTTCTGCCCTTATTCTGAAAATTTCCTGCAGATAACAAGTAAAATTAGAAAACATTTAGTACATACTCTCACGTCACATTGTAACAAAAACAGAATCAAATTTTCTTTTTAATGTAAGAACCTTGGGTTTAAAATACATTTAATAAAATTTTAAATGTATTTGCATTAGGGTCCATAGAATATAAGAGGGACTCCTGTACAAAATGGTCAACAAATCTGGCACAACCCAATATACTGAACCTAGACCTCAAAATTTTGAAACATATACAATTTCAAAATTTGTTGAAAACTGCTTTAGAATCTAAGTGTCTGAGAACAGCTACCGTGGTAAACAAATCGAATCTACGTAGAAATGTACCAAAGTAACACTGACTTGTCACAATATTGTTGACTTTACTCATTATCAGCACCTATACTATACAACTAATAGTGCAGGGCAACATTTTTACTGTTAGAGAAAAAAATATCAGAACATAAGAATTGTCATATCTAATGTGCTAAATATAAATATTATCATACATCAACAGAAAGAATATATTATCAGGCATGTATATATGAAGAATATACTCCCTCCGTTTCTTTTTATCTGTCACCTTTGGAGAATTTTTTTATTGTTTATGTCATTTTTTGAAGTTCAAGGCACAGCATTATCTTTGCAATTATAACTTTATCTTTGATTGGGCACAATTCTCAACCAAAAAAACATCATATAATTTAATAAGGGTATATTATGAAAAATAAAAGAAATTTTAACATATGAATTGCATTTCTTAATCTCAGTGCAGAAACCTTAAATGACAATTAAAAAGAAATGGAGGAAGTAGTTGATAACATACAATTTAGGGATAACAGAATCCACATATGCATCCAAGCACAAGGTACCAGAACACGTTTTTAATATTTCATGTTAGTTAGTTGTTCAAGATACAAAACTAGAATATTAAACCATAACTTATGCCACCTCTTTAAAAAATAGATATAAACAGATATCAAAAAAATATTTACATCTATCAATCCTGGGAAAAAGGGCAAAACACACCTCTTCAACACTTGTGCTGTGATCAGTGGAAAGCTGAACTGCTATCATTTTTAATCTGCAAATTGCTATCTCTCTATTTTTGTTCATCTTATGAACATGACTGTTTTGATTGTGAATTGGGGACTCCTCCGAGATTCTATCCAGCTCCATCCGTATTAATGACTCTCTGGATCGATTTCTATGCCTCACATCATCCTTAACAAAACTTGAATTAGGATGACGATCATTCGGCCTTTCTTGAGCCAAAATTACACGACTATCCCCCAGGTTCATGACATAAACATCTTGATCCTTCATCAGCATCACTAAAACACATGACCCCATTAAAGCAAGCTCTGGATTTTTTTCCAGATTATTCTCCACCATTTCCATGTATGCTTCTTCTGTTCTGTCAAGAGCTCGAGTCATTGCTCTTAAAACTGCATCATGATCTACTACTCCAGATATGCATTTTCTAATGGGTCCTGAGACTTCTAATATTTTCTCATCAACACCAGTTTCTTCCCTATGCCAATCATAGCTCCAAGGAAAAAGCTTCTTACGCAAGGACTTCTGCTTCCTGTACATTTTTTTAATTTTGGTACCAAGAAATGACTTTCTGGTATTCTGCCTTTGTCCCAGAATAGTAAATGCAGTTACAGGCTCATGAATAACTGATTCAGACCCAATCCTTCCATTTTCTCCTGATGTGGTGGGAGCTTCATCCAGATGTCTAGAACTACCTTCTTTTGCATTAGCTAAACAAGGTCTCATCCACCCTGCCTTCCTTGATTCTGTAGGAACATAAGAATCCTTGCCCTGTTCTGAGACAGACAAGGAATCACGTTCATTCCAAGATTCCATCTGAAGTAGCTCATAAAGCCGCATGCTTTTTCTACCTTGACCACTTAACTGTCCAAGTGGAACAGAAGGGAGAACAGCATCTGAGTTACTGGGACTTCCAGAATTAGGTAACTGGTTGTCAATATTTACCTTAAATGCAATGTTTTCCTCAACTATCTCAGTGCAAGATGTTTGATCCTTGGCATTTGCTGGACCAGAAGAAGCCTCTAAACAGCACGAAGTATCTTGGTTGGAATTAGTATGATTAACTGACAGTTCCTCCCGGCTGTACTCAGAAGCAACCACAGCATTTCCAGTTTTAGGGATTTCAGGTTGAAGCGGATCTACAGGATTAACTTCATAATCCCAAAGCAACCCTTCCAGTTCTTTGTCTACAAATCTATAAAGATGGTTCATCAAAAAATCAGGTGCATCTGGCCCACTAAAACCGTCATATATCCCAATAAACAACCACCCTTGTTCTTCAGAAAGTACTACATGAACCCTATCTTCACCAGCCTTGCCATGAGCCCACTGTAAATTATGTGAATGCTTATACTCCCCTTCAGATGGCCCAACTTCAATACAATTTCTAGAGACTTCTTGTCGAAACTTTGCATCTTTGGAATGCCAAGCCAATTGGGTCACTGGGTGAAAGAACAACCGCTGCATCCAACTGCCAACACTAGAATGCTTAGAGAAGGTCCGGGAAAAAGTGTTTTTCATCGGTCCCCTCACACTCCTCATGAGCTCTTGGAGACGGGGCCTACGACCACTTCGAGCAAGTGGTGCAGAAAAGTTGGATTTGTCAGTGGAATCAAGAGGACCTGACATGACTCCCTTCTCTATTGGTCCAGACATGAAACTGCCGCCACCCCTATCCAATGGACCTGAAGCAAAGCCTCTCTCTAGAGGTCCAGACATGAAACCATTTGAAGTTCCAGAACCACGGGGGACAGGTTGCAAAGGGATTGCAGCAAATGAAGAGGTTCCCTCAAATGATGCAGCTGGCTCTTGGACATCACTAGAAAATAATCCATTCTGGTTACCAGTCCTTGCGGTTGAGACATTGGCACTGACTGAAGCCCCTGAAATTGTTTTGAATGTGGTCTCAGGGAAGCACTTGACCGGTTTGTGTATGCCAGATGGATCTTCCATGCTGTCATGCCTAAAAGATCCACTAAAAGTTTCAGAATCAAGGGTGCTCGAATCAACAGTAAACCTCTCAGAGTTTGACGGTGTAATGGCAGGAGATTCAAAAATAGATGGCCGCACATAACAGAAAGAATGGCCTAATCCTTCGTCCAGTGGTTCCAGGAACTCCAAATCAACTCCATTTTTGCCATTAAATGGCACTAAACAGCCAACAACACGTGAAGTGCCGTTACCCATTATTGCCAATGCCCCTGATTCTGATATGCTGAAAAATGGTTTCTGTAACTGCGCACCATCAACAAATATAGATATAAACAAGAAAGCCAACACTGCCAAAACCTCATCAATCCCTCAACCAACCCATGACTGCTCACGTGACCATGCATCATCATCACCATATTCCCAGGCTGAAAGCAGTGCAACCCATGCAGTGTTCTCAGATAAACTGCATAAAAGAAGCCAACACGCTCTGCGCAGTGGGTGTGATTTGTTAATCACAACGAAATCGTCCCCCGAATTAATACTTTACCCGGTATTAATGTATAAAGTAAAAACTACAATTTGTAAAAATGTTATGACCTGACCTTGTGGGTCCTGCTTAATACACAAACAAAGCGGTGGATCGAGCGCTCCCACAGACAGATCTAAGAGAGCCAAAGCCAATGAATGGAGCACATCAGAAACAAGAACAGAAACCCATTTTAGGATTTATGTTTTCTTCTTCGCGGAATCGAACCAATAAACATAGGCAACCAAGCCCCAAACGATTCGACCCATGGCATCGAATCACTCAGGCATGGCCAGCAGCTTGGAAATCCGCAAAGCACTGAGTGACAAGCGGGAACAGGAGAGGAGGCGCAGAAAAAAAAAATTCTCTGACAAATTGAGAAGAAGGGCGAGATGGACTAGTGATGAGTGTGTGTTTGACTAATGAATAGAATAAATAAATAAGACAAGAGAGGAAAAAAGAAAATGTGGGGTTTTGGTTGCCAATAAAAAAATTAGAGATTTGGTCAGACGATGAAGAATCATAGTTTAGTTCATCAACGAGGGTCTCTTTCTTGGGGTTTTCAAATGGTTTGGGAGGGTAAAAACTTAGAATTAAAAAATTAAATAATCATGTTGAAAAGTAGAGACTGACACTGTTGTGTGTGTATGAGCTCGCCCCCTTCCCTTCTTTTTCTCCTACATTTACAACTTTATATGATTTTTCCAGCGAATGATTGGAGCTGGGTTGGTGCTGTTGAAGTCAATAAATTAGAGCTACCCTCATCAACGAAATTGAATGGTCGGGATGCAGAGCGGATCAACCCCACAGAAGCAAAACAAGTTAAAAATATTCATAAATCAACTTTCATATAATAGTTCCTACTTTGTAGTCCTCGAAACAATAAAGGAATCAATGGACAGTATACATGATAAAATCTGATCATGTTGTCATTTTCCTCTGCGTCGAATTTCCCCTGTAGCGATCATAGTAAATTAAAAAAAAAAACATCTAGAGTTTTTTCTCCAGCACTGGAGATAGAATCTATAAAGTAATTCTGCCTCTTACTTTGACCATATACTCAACGACGTTGAATCGTGGGTATTATGGAAGTATAAAATCATAATAAATTACATTTTCTGAGAAACGAATATGTCTGGCAAGCATTATATTCTATATATTATAGTACATAAGAAGGAAAACTTCATTTTAAATTCTTGAAATGATGATCTATATACATGCATACATGTAGTGTACATTCATATCTTATCGGGAGGTCTAATCGTTTATATCTTCAGATAATGTATGCCTTGCTAAAAAAAAAATAGACTGGTTACATGAACCTTGAAATTGAAAAGTGAGGGTATTGATTGATTAAAAGGCTGGATTCAAGGAGTCGCTTGCCAAATCCATCTTGCTTATTGCTTCCCAACATTTTCCAAAATTCCTTCCCAATACATCAAAACCTCTCAAAGTCTTTGTCATCAATATTCGGCCGGACACAACTGCTTTTTTCATATAAACTTGACTATGCACAAACACACACTGCACTCATTGAGTGTTTCTGATTTCCTGCAATTAAATTACTCATTCATATCCAAATAAGCCTTTTTTTTGTTATATTTTTAAAAATGTGGTTTTCTAATATTCCATTAACGATAAGCTCCACCTACTCCTATATGAGAAAACTTGAGGAGGAAGGAGTGACGTGGCATGATTTTTTTTTTTAGAAAGATGTTGAGTTCACTCATGATTTAATGACAGAGTAAAATCTCATTTCTTTTTAAACGATACTAATATTAAATAGAATTAATCGTTAACTACTATCAGACGTAAATATAAGTATCTAAGAGTTATAATATCTTCCTAAACAATATAATTATAACTATAATAAAATAATATTTTTTAAAAATTAAATATATTTTAAATAATTATATATCTTATTATTTTATTAATTAAAGTTATCAACGCTTGGCATAATTGACGGATCATCACTAATAGGGCTACATATCAACACAACATGGCTATATATCTCTGAGCTTCTCAACCATTCCTCCTTGTAATTATTACATGCACGCATCTCCTTAATGTTTATCTGTCTCTCTGTCTCCATGTTTTCTCGCTCGCTCTCCCATTTTATTAGTCGAAAAATTATTAAAAAAAAAAGCATGTAAATTGAGCAATTATAAAAGAAAAAATAGCGGTGTAGCGTTTCTGTCGAATACCCATCAGGTTCAGTTGAGTCATACGTTTTAAATAACTTGAAGACAGGGGAAAAAATCCAATATTCGTTTTCTGATTTTCCAACAACAAAGTAATTAAAGTTAGGAAGGAATGAATTATTTATAGATATAAAGATAATCCAACGTCAGAGTGGCAAGTGAGGAAAATGGTGGAGGAATTGAACACGAGCACCAACTATCTGCCATTGTTGACTAACCAAACCCGCTTAATAAGGACAATCAGCCTACCTCACTGCCCCATCTCGCCTTCTTTCAACGCTCTTTGAAACAAAATAATAATAATAATAATTGAATTTAATTCTGAAAAGCTAAGGAAACAAAGCGAAAAGGCCTGCCTTGGGGCAGGGCATCTTATAGGAGTATTATTAATTATAGTTGATGAAGTTGTTTAGGATTTGTATGAGGAATAATAAATATGCCTTATCAATTATTTATTTTATTTATGGGAAGGACTAGGACAGAAGGCAGTTGAAGTGGGCATCTTCGGCCAAAGTCTTCCCTTGAGAGGGGGGAAAAACTCCGAGTTAATGAGGGCATCAAGAACAACACGACAGTATGGCCATGGAACCCTCCACGTGAGACGTAATTATGCGGTGTGTGAATGGCCGTTTCATGAAAAAGACTGGGATTAGAGAAAGGAAAAACAAATTGGATACGATGATGCCCATAATCTTCCAAATCCACTAATTAATTAATGAGGTGCTTTTGTTTTCTTAATTAGAGAGATGGAGTTTTGTAACCCCCAAGATTCGTATTTGTGGATGCCAACTTATACACTCTTTAAATTAAAAAAAAAAAAAAGCGTGCAAATCGGCTACATGTCGTTTCATCTCCTTGTGTTCATAAAAAGAGACAATTTAAGGTTACTTTCGTGCCCATTTATGTGTTAGTTGGACATTACTTGCCAAAAGGTCATAGGTATTGAGGCTTGGTTTTGACGATGATTAACTCTAACATGCCCCCCCCCCCCCCCACACTCCCTTATTTTAAAATTTTTCACATTCAGCGAACCATGCTCCAAACTCTACAATTAGAAGAAGTTATCGTTTTATAAAAGCAATTGTAGTGTACGGCCAAAAAGAAAACTCAAATCACGGCAAAAGAAAAAAAATAGAAAAGAAAACTCAGAATTTGTTATAAATATATTTTCCGTACAAGAAAATTGTACGTCCTGAGGGTATGAGCGTATCAACATCAGCATTCCCAAACAATAAAAAAAAGAAAGATAGGATTTTTTTTTATTGGTAAACCACATAAACCCAGAGAGGCATCCAATGAACAGTGTATTATGTCGATGCTTCAGGCTTCAACTTGGCATCAGATAACGTCGTGTGTTCCTCGTAACTCACCCGACAATGATAGACACTTAACTAATACTACTATGATCACAACTTTCAAACGGCAAATAATTAAACTTTTCCATCAAAATCCTATAAAACACAACCACGACGACAACTTCAACTGTCAGGACATTCTCATAATCCTTTTACTTCAATAACTGCGTACCGTCATTGGCTCCTCATAAAAGCGATATCTTATTTAGTTGAAATATTGGTTGGGTTTAAATCAGTTTTCCTCTCTTCTACTTTCATACTACTATATTCTTTGTCATTCTATCTTTCGCCACATCGGACATGCCCTTTTAATTATGACATTGGATACTGATTAGATGGCACCCTTCACCCAACTTTAGACAAACCGTATGATTATTGTTTCCCAGTAAATAGAAAAAAGTCAAGCAGTATAACCATTTCCAGAGTACTTTGGGAGGGAAATGATAAAATACACAAAAATCGATGTGCGGTGTAATTTGCCTTTAGTTGCGGAAACCCAAGCCTCGGTGATTGGTGCCTTTGATGACTATTACAAGACGATATCCATAAACAATTGAACACATGACGTTTGCCCTGTGTCCCAAGTTATATTGATTCGGCAGGATCGTAGTCCCCACCTTGAAGAAACTTCACTATAACGTGCTTAAGCCCAAGGGATCAACTTGACGAAGTTGAAACTGACATGTAACTATAATGCCGATGATTATCGGAAAATTGTTATTATATTCCAGTCGTTCTCTCTGATGATCCATAAAGGAGAACAGGGCGAATGAAGTTAATGTGCGGGCACGCACAGTTAGGCAGCCTTTTGAGTCTCATCCCTGATAGATACAAGGTTCTTTCTTATCTCGTTGCAGAGTCTAGCCTCTATCAGACGAACAGGCAGCCACATTTTTGGCTTCACATCAACAATATATGAGAGAGTTGTTTTACCTTCTTTGCAACTTTCACCATTGGAGTTGGACTGCAAAACCATCATTGTGGAAGGCGTTAACAATGCATGCTAACTACCTAGTTCAACTCCGATGTTTATATGGTTTCAACGCCATGAAAAATTTCAAGCCTTTCAATTTGTTTGACACCATTCAATTCAAAACCGATGAGCATATTCAAATTTGACACATGCATGAGCATATTCAATTCAAAAACTACACGAAGCTGATCCTGATGTATGAGCATGTATAAGAAAAATTGCAGAATCTAGTAGATGTTAGTCATGTTACCTGTAAAATAGACCATTTTCCTTCAAAGAGTTGAAAATCTCCTTCAGTCATCTTGAATTCAATGTCACGCTTCATACCAGAAGGAAGACTCTCCAATTCCTTCTCATAACAATCCACAACTCCTTTAGCATTAAATTTCAACCGAAACGCCAAGTTCTGCTCTCCAACCTGTTCAACTAAGGTAACAACAGTATGTTATGCGTTCCAAGCAAAATTGTATGAACAAACAAAGAAAGTTCTTCACTCTTCACAAGATGAGTTCTTTAGCTCAGGACACAAGAAAAAGAAATGTGCCGTAGCATTGAAAGAGCTCAACAAGACAATCATGATCATGACTCTCATTTCTAAATCTAATGATGCAACATTAGCTGTGCGTAACATATGAGTATTGAGCAACACGACTTGTGGGTGACTCATATTCTCACAACTCCTCTTCAGTAAAGAGGATAAGATTTGGATGGACGGGACGGGTATCATTAGTTCTATCTAAGCTAGAGATAACCCTAAAAAACAATACTAAATTTAACTCGGTAAAATACCATAAATTCACAATTTATAGTCTGCCAAAACTATGAAGCCAATCGCAAAATTGCAAACTTCAAAGATAACAATTGCTAGGAACTTTGGCCAAAGTTATCAACCTGAAAAAGCCGTGCGTAATTTTCTCCCTTTTCAAGCAATTCGCTGACAGCAAGACCAGGAATAAAATCCGCCAATCGTTCATAATCAGTCAAGATATTCCACACGGTGGTAAGGGGTGCGTCAATGGGAATCCTAGATTCAATTCTGCGTGAGTTCTTCTCCAATTTCTTCACCTCTATGTACAAATCACCCTCATCTTGAAATTCTGACTCTTCAACTATATCGATAGAAGAATAAGCATCCTTATCAGTGCCAGATGCATAATTTGCAAAATTCAAATCGTCTTCGTCTTCTTCGTCATCTCCCAGAACGGGGGACTCGGATTTGGAGCTACAATACAAAAAAGGGCTCAATTTGAAGGAGGATGATTTCAGAGAAGGGGCAGTAGAAACAGATAGTTGGGGCTGAGAAATCGACTTGGAGAGTTCAGAAAACAATAGGGAATGGTTAATAGGATTAGACGGCGATGGTTGCAGGAAAAGAAAAGCGTAGGATGATTCCGACGAGAGTGAAAAGGCGCGCATTTTGCGTACTCCCTGTAGGAGTAGTACTTGGAGAGAATCCAAATTTACCCAGTAACCAAAAAATTCAGAGCCAACTTTGCCATTTCCTGGTCCACTTTTCGCCTAAAAATCAGAGTGGATGCCAACTATGAATTTTGATCGGAAAGGCATCATTGTTTTTTGTTTTATTTTTGGCTTGTTTTTTTGGGTTCTGTTTTTTTTGTACAAGAAAGTTCTTTGGGTTCTTTTTTTGGGCTCTTGGGTTAAGATCAGGGCTCGTGGTTAAGATGTCTAGTTGCATTCGAGATGGGCGAAGTTCGGATACTGGTTTCCCAGAAAGAGGCCCAATGTACCAGCCACAGGTCCAATGACCAGTAGCCCGTTAATTTACTCTATTTAATCAGCCATTCCCACTACAGATTCTAATTATGAGGCGTTTTTTAGGAAAGAGGCCCAAGAGCCCACACAAATAAGAACAAAAACAAATATTACTAATTTTATAAATCCTTATGTATATAATTCTTAAGCCATTGCATTTGATAATTAGTGGTGAAAATAAGTCAAATGTTTAATAGGAGCATACGAGACTTAGTCTAATTAAAGCATGAAAAAACCTAACATATTTAATAAATAAGATAGATTTTAGGCATATTTAAATATTTGTTCATTTAAATAGGTCATATTGGGACCTATGAGTATAAAATTCTGACTTTTTTAATTATATATAAGCAATAAATATTCTTAAATTTTATTTATATATATATTTTAAAGTCTTTTATTTATATATATTTTAATATGTTCAAATTTTACTTACAACTTTTAAAACTTAAAATATAAAATATTTTTAAATATTTATATTTAGATATACCTCTAAAAAAAGTTTTAAACCTTATAAGCTTTTCAAAACATAGGGTTAAACCTAACTAGTTAAACCTACAAAAAATCTACATATAAACTCAAATTTATATAGTTAAAATCAAACCAAACCTATCTATTTTTCCCTAGTCATAATGAATATTTGAGGACATGAGAGGCTCTTACTTCTTTATCTCAACTTATATTTTCATTCACAGTAAGTAGTAACTACAGTTGAATTAATGTTAAATATCGTTCCCTAACCAACGCCCAAAGCATATTTAATCCGTTGAGAAATTTAATATGATTTGCTCCTCGGTGCAATAGGTAACAAACCCTACCGACTGCCACTGAGGAACCGATGTGGGAACTGTGTCCCGACTCTTCAATCACAGAAAAGGGCATTTTTTAAAAAAGGAAAAAAAAGAAAAAGAGTACAAAATTAAAAATAAAACAAATGCAAAAAGCTGCTCCCTTTATCGGTTTATCCACCACTCAAGCGTCGAGTGGAGTTTCCAGTGAGTCACCTAATACTTGAGCTATTGAGCGAGATTCCATTGTTTTGGCCCGGAAACCCATAAACCTTCGCCCAATTTCCAGGGAGAGAGCAACCCTTTTCCTATCATATCGTTAGCTATGGCTTCTTCATTCTCAGCGCAGTTGGTGCAAAGTCAGACCTTACTTCCTCGTCTTTCTCACTTTCAGGTTACTATCTTCTATTTTTTCTTCCCCCCCCCCCCCCTTAAACTCCTTTTCTGGTCAGCTTATCGACCCTGCTTATGTTACGGGTCTTGAGAAAATGGTCTGGAAATGGAATGTGTTCGAAATTACTATTTCGGACAACAAAATGGAGGTCTTATGTGGCTCACTGTCTGAATATTACAACAATCCAAGTATTAGCTATATGTAGTCTACATTTCTCACTTGTGCTGTACCTCAAGTATGCAGAGAAGAGTTTCATTATACATTCTCATATTAATAGTAGCTAACCATAAAACGCGCCGCGAAAGCTGACCTTTTATGCACATTCTAATGGCAAAATTTTGGTGTCTTTTCAGGGTAATTATAGCCAACATGTGTCGAAGGTTCGGAGGTCACATATGATTTGTAGCAGTTCAAAATCACAGCTTGGCTGCACTAAAGCATTGGCATCAAAATATCATTATGCCTCAACTTTTTCTGTCTCAAAACAGTCCGGAGTAAAATCAATCTCATATAAGAGAATGGCATGTATCAACGCTGAGCAAAGTGTAAGTGTATTTATTCAAACAATTTGGTTTGAGAATTTTAAAGAAGATTTTATAGCCAAAGTAAGACAAAGGAAAGAGAACAATACCTTTAGGATCTCTTTTACTTTGTGCTATCCATCTGGAGAAGTGTAAACACCTAACATTAAACTATAGGCTCAAATCAATTCCTGGAATTGAACCGCTTGTTGATTTTACGATTGGAATCCATAGACTCATTCAAAATGATGCTATTTGGGTTCTCCGTTGCCATGTTCAAAATTACATTCACCGCTCTAACTGGAAAAGTCTTGGCAATCCTTTGTTTTGCTGTGACTTAGATGTTGACTTATTATCTTACACGGTTCTGTTACTTTTAGGTTGTAGAGCTGCAAGCCAAAGTGACCAACAAGTGTTTCTTTGACGTAGAAATTGGGGGTGAATCTTCTGGCAGGATTGTTTTGGGCCTATTTGGCGAAGTCGTGCCCAAAACTGTTGAAAATTTTCGTGCTCTGTGTACAGGCAAGCCATTATCAGATTTCACAACATTGCTCTTCTAATAGTTTTCATTATTACTGTGAAACAGATAGAGGTAGGGGAGAATTTTCAGAATTTTCAGATAAATTTGAAAGATCTTTGTGCAGGAGAGAAAGGATATGGTTACAAGGGATCCCACTTCCACCGTATCATCAAAGATTTCATGATTCAGGGAGGGGACTTCACTGAAGGAGATGTGAGCTCTGTTATATTTGTTTATGCATCTCTGTGTATACACTAGTGCGGTGTTTGCTTTCACACAGCCAAAGAAATTGAGTGTTTTATCGGTTATCACTAAAATATATACTACTAATGGCCGCAGGGAACTGGAGGAATCAGCATCTATGGCTCTAGTTTTGAAGATGAGAGTTTTGACTGTATGTCCCATCTACTGTGTGAATGATGATATTAAGTTGTAAAAAGCTTTCATACTGACGAGGATTAATTAGCTATACTTTTGTTCTTTTAGTTTTTGCACATAGATAGAAGTTTAGTTTTTCTCCTTAGGATCGATCTTTTGGTTGAAAAATGGGTGTGTTAATCGCTTGCTAACATAGTATAGCCCTTCCTTGCAGTGAAGCATGTTGGTCCTGGAGTTTTGAGCATGGCAAATGCGGGTCCTAATACTAATGGTAGTCAATTTTTCATTTGTACTGTAAAGGTGAGTGAGTTGGCGGCACTGCCCTTATGTTTATTCAATAAGTTACCGATTAATGTTAGAGCACGCTTTGCACTTCAAGAGTCTAGAAAAGAATTAAATTGCTGCAGTGTGTAACTTAACTCTGCTTGGAAGTAAAAGAAAACTAGAATTCATCTTTTTATAGTTCAGTGCAGAAATCACTTGCTCAAACACAGATGAAGTAAAATTTTCAAGGGCTTTCACTTTTGCTGGTTTTAGTCTTCTTAAAGGGCATGTTTGGTACAATAGAAGTGGAAGTGGAATCTTCCACTTCCTTTGTTTGGTACAAAGGAAACCACTTCCATTTCTAACATTTTGGATCATTTCACTTCTATAAAAAAAGTTAGGAAATGAGATGATGAAAGTGACAGTGAAATATTTTGGACTATTTTACCTCAAGTTATAAAATTTCTGAACAACTTTAACCTTTCTCAAGTTATAAAAAAAATATTTTGGACCATTTTCCCCAAATTATAAAAAAAAATATACATAAATTCCATATTCATTTCTATCATATTAAACAAACTTTTAAAACATATTTTCAGCCTAATTTTATTTCCACTTCTACTTTCATCAAAAACTCTTCCATCCTACCAAATTTTTGTAATGTTATTTGCGGAGAAGACATCTGCATGACCAGTAAATTCCCACTAAGTTAGGTTGACATCTTTCTTTTAAACTTTGTTTTAGATGTATTATTATTGATTCCTGTTTGGTTTGATTGGTAACAAGAAGTAACTGGTAATATTATCTGATTTGACATGTTTTAATACTACATTTGTAACCATGTAAGTTGAAGTTGTTTTAGTTGTCGGGTTTGATATTTGCTAATGACTTGGTTTCATGATGTAGACTCCATGGCTGGACAATCGTCATGTTGTTTTCGGACAGGTGGTCGATGGAATGGATGTCGTGAAGACGCTTGAATCCCAGGAGACAAGCAGGTATGACGGCCCTCGGAAGCCGTGCAGAATTGTTAATTGCGGAGAGCTGCCTCTAGAGGCTTGATCCTTCCTCTAAAGTGCATCAGAATTTTCTCTTTTGCGATGACAATTTTCAATCTTTAGCCTTCTGCATCTTTCGAGTTGGTTGCTCTCTACTTAAGGGAAAATGTAGTGTCATTTAAGTGACACGGCAGTAAAGATGAGATTTAGTGAGCGAACTATTGTCAGGATTAATACAAAAACGTTATTTTATATATGTACTAAGCTGATACACGTTTGCCAAATCTTATAATTGTAGTGCTTTCTTCTTCTCTAATAGATTATGACTGTTGCCATTACAAAATACACCCATACACTGCATGCAATTAGTCACATTATCAATATAGTGAAAGCATTAGAGCCTGTAAAGACAAAGGGGAAGTTTTTGTAGATTTTGATGTTGAGTGACCCAGAGAGACTTAATTTTGCTTATAAAGCATGTAAAACCTATGCTTGGACCATGGTGGCAACTGCTTGCAATTTGAGCACTTTCTGTTCGTCTCCTTCTTCTGGCTCCCATATTTCTGGTAATGCTTCTTTGATATTGTGGATGCTTCTCAGAGCATGGTCTGCTCCTGGCACCAAATCTGAACACCCCACCTGTCACAGTGTGTTAGATTAGTTGTGATTATATTTTTGTGTAGTAATTAAGCTTTTCTTCCCAAGAACATGATGCAAATTATATGGCTTACGATAACTGTGTGAAGTCCAGCTACTTTTCCACTTGCAATGTTTCTAGCACTGTCATCGAAGAAAATCTGCAGAAGACAGAAAATTTTGAAATGATTCCTGGAAACTGATGAACAAAATATATGAAGAAGAAATCTTCATATAGCAAGAAATCAGTCTTACTGTTTTCTTAGGACCCACGTTCGCGATCCGAATAGCAGCTTCGATGGCCTCCACGGAGGGCTTGCAGAGTATTCGTGACTTGGAGCTGAAACCTCCATTTTCTGCCATGTCATCAACATTCTTGAAATTTTTAGGACGATTCAACGTTTCAAAGCATATAATGCCCTCGAAACAATCTTCTAAGTCCAGTCTCTTGAGAACTTGAATTGCATGTGCTTGATCTGCATTGGTGAAAATCTACAGAGACCATTTTGAATTATTCAGAAATTTTATATAATGCTCATCACAGAACTGACTAATTTAGAGATTGAACCACGCATGACATACTATTTTACGCTGAGGCATGGAAAGCAGGAGATTCCTTAACACAGGATCGGGCTTCAACTTATCATATGGCAATCTTCCATGCGCGTAAGCGTGGAACTCATCGTTGTCGAATTCATAACCAATCGCCTGACAAGAAAAATGCTCATGAATTCATTGATCCCAAGTATTGGTAATGAATACGTGAATGTTTCAATTCATAATACAGAGTTTAGTTTACCTTAAGTCCAGCCATAGTGGTCCCGTATTCTATGTACAAATCCAGGCACATCTTTGGAACCTGACTTTCTTCAATGCCCAAGCGTTCCAACATATAGTCTGTAATCAAATTTAGGTAATCGCGGTGATTTTTTAACACGTGAATCAGAACACTAGAACCATGATGTACGTTTTCTGGCCTTTCTCAAGATTTAAATTTGTACCTTGTATGTTCTTCCGACATGCCATATTGAGACCTGAGCTCAGTGGATAGAGGGTGTCATCCATATCTGTAGAAAAAGAATTACTGCTTTAATGGAGATGAGTAGAAGGCAGAAATAGCTTTTCGAAGATATTTACCGCATGTTTGTAAAACATTGAGAATTACTGCTTTTGTTATATTTCAATACATAAAATTTTTACTGACAATTTAAACTTCAACTCAATCCTACTTAATTATTCAATACTGTGTGTAAAGGAAGGATCTTATTGCATCATCTCCATCTCTGTTATGAGGAAGACTTTGAAGGAAATCAACGTTTTACTGCAAATCCCAGATCCGTTGAAGTCTCACCAGTTTCAAACTTTAAATTTAAGAACCGAAAATGCCCTGACGCTAAGTTATATTAATTTTCTTTCAAACACACAAATAAAAGAAAAGAAAACCTTTGAACATTTTAATTCTCTTTATACACTTTTTTCACATCTCCCTCGCCCCCCGTTTCCTACCTGATGACCTGATTCACAGACGGTCTTCAAATAACACAAAATGGAGCCAGACTATTGAGTGTTTTATTACTTTCTTCTCTGTTGCGTGATCAAAACCAGTGAGGTGTTTGCACAAGATATGATCACGAGACACATGATAATAATTTTGAGGCAGAGGTAAGGAATTTAAGCAAAACTACAAAGGCATATACTCTCTGATGAAACATAAAAAGAGTATATTAATTGGGTTGCCTTGAGCATACCGAAAAGCAAGCACTCGTACTTGGATCCATCGGTCATGCGAGCTGCAGCATCCATCTCGAAGGATTCTTAATCTGAAACATAGTTCAACAAACTTTCTAAATAAGCCTGTTTCGGTCAAACACTAATTTTGCATCATTCCTATCCGGTACTCTTTTCCTAGTAGCATGATGATTAACATATTAACCGATTGATGAATATATTTTCTACTTTTACTACTAGAAGGATCGCAAAAAGTTATGACGGCAGTTCACCAAAATGGATCAGATGATATTCAAACCTTGAAACGGACGAAGAAGCTGAGAGTAGTGTTGAGTGATTTCAAGGGCTATGCTGATATCAATGCATGAAGCATGCCCATGAATGTGAACCCCAAATAAAACTGCTAGAAGTAGAATAAGGCGAAATGGACAATGATGAAAGGAAACGAACCTGTGTTGAACTGTGTGAATGAACGTGAACCCTGAGATGAATGAATTGGGGGCTGTGGCCTCGCACCATCCATTTATACATGCGTATGAGACTGAGGGACCCACCACTAAGGTGCAAGTGCCAAATGACGCTCAAAGATTTATGAGTCTGAGGTGGAAGAGCATTGTTATTTTTTTAATATATTTGGCAGGATTGGTCATTTTCCCTAAAATAATTGCTCTATTTTTCTGGTCCTCATATGAAATTATCTTATTATTATATGAAGCTCACTTATTAATTAGGAGTTAAGATTTGTTTGATTTAATAAATGGTAGATTGCTTACTCCCCATGCATTAGGTTGTTGGAAACGGAAGAATGATTTTTTTTTTGTATAAAACTTTTAGAAAATAGTTGAACTCACCTACGATCTAAATGTATGGCGAAATTTCTCTTTCTTCTAGGTGATACCAATACTAGGCAAGGTAAGCCATCTATTACTTTCAGTCATAGATCTAAGTATTTAAGAGTTAAAATATCTCTCCAAATATTGGAACTACAATAGAATGGTAAACTCTAAAGATTCAACACACTTCAAGCCTATGGAATGGAAATGGAAGAATGATGGTTGGGTGGAGAAAAATTGAAACGAGTTTATGCACGGGCTTGGACTGTTCATAGCAAGGAAAAAGGAGGCATAATCTAGAAACGAGATTTACAAGAGAAAGGTTTATTCTTTTCTCTGCAGTGGAATATGAACATTGATATCGCTATTAACTATGATTTCCTATACTGTAATTGCTTGTCCTGATACAACCAAAGGGCAGATGCCATTTTATGTCCAAGATACCCTGGAAACTCGAATAAGTCATCCGCTAGAGATGCTTCTTCATATATCTATACGAAATTCAATTTGGCAAAATGAAAGTGCAGTAAAGCGAAATATTCGTCCTCCACGCTTTATTCCATCGTTGGGTAAATATCCAATATCCATTATCATAGTTTAGGCTTTTAGGATTCCCACGTGCTACAAGGCATGGTGCTCTCTTCTTTTAAATCGTTGTTTGCATCACGATTCACTCGTTAGTGCCTTCACAATAGGATTTCTCCAGAAACACGCGGCACTGCTATTCCCCCGAGTCATCTATTTAATTCCCAGATTCGGTTTCTAAAATTGGTTCAACGTAATCTTCACGTTTACTCCTTACTTCCTCTATCTATTTGTTTTTCACGTTTATCTCATGCGAATATTGTATCCTCACCGTTTAATCCCCAATTAATTAGTATTGTCTAAGGTCTATTATTGGTGTTTTCCTTTTTCAATTAAATGAACCAGAAAAAGAAAGTGCATGCGAGTATATTATAGGTTTTGAATCCACGCAATTTTAAGATAAGCTGCACTGTTGACAACTAATGAATGATATATATTTTCATTAATTTTAATTTTTTATATTATACAGGGATACGTTGATGTGTTTTTTGGTGAAATAGTTTTAAAAAAAATTTAGTTATCTACCCGGTTTACTGAAATTTTCCTCCGACTATATCTAGATCTGATTCACGTCGCATACCTGGCTATAGTGGGTGAGTCTCCCAACAGAGATTTTCTACATACATTAAGACTCAAACTCGAGAATTTGTTTAAGCGATACCGAACCCTTATCATTTGGATCAACCCCGTTTTTATATGTTATTTAAGACGTCTACCGATAGTAACAGTAATTAATGACAGATCCAGCTATGGGCCTCAGTTGGGCTAATGATTCTGACTATTGGGCTTAATGAGTGCACATGGCCCATTAATGTGGATCATCAGCAATTAATTAGTCCAAATTAACATCTGAAATTTGCCCGAAAAGGAAACACTCGGAATTGTCCCTCCCGGAAATTTCACTGAAATCAGTCCAAGAAAATGACCAAAAAATATGTGTGTGTAGGGGGGGTTGGACGCTGACAAGAGAAATCCTGCTTAATTAACTGGGGATTAAGAAAATGCCTTTCGTTGAGCACATTTAATGTGGAAATACTCATTAATTAGTGAAGCAGCTTTTCTGCCATTAATCGTGTAATCACGTGAGATGGACAATAATAGAAGAGGTTGTGTATGTAAGAAGAGTAGAAAGTTCAAAGTTGCCGAAAGGTATGGTAAAAAGAAATGTCCCCTCCATTTTAAAATATTATTTTCTTGTGGGGATTTTTTTATTTTATCTTATATGTTCTTTTAGAAGTCCGAATCATCATTTGTTGACATTTTCCTTATTAATCGCTTTCGTTGATGGGGATGTTAAAATATTAACAGATTTATATTTTGAAATAGATGAAGTGCTGGTTGGTATTGGAGGATTTTAGAGATAAATGAATTTGCAATATGTTTTGGATAAAAACAAGTTTTTTACCCTTGGCGATCAAGGGTAAAGGTTAATAAATTGTCTTCTTCTTTTTTTAATTGGTAGAAATTTTCTTGTTAGGAATTTAACAAGAATGCACGATGAGTTTGGTAGGATGCTAACTTAGAGCCAAAAATCCCAGCCGCAATCAATGGCCTCAATGATCTCACTTTACTGGACAGCACGGCACAACATCTTTCTTTTATCAGCCAACACAAGTATGCGATCCTTTCAGAAGCGCAAATTCTCGGTGTCTCTCGACGGCAAAATCTCATCCGTCCATATTAATTTAACAGATCATAGTGTACCACTTCATCGTATTATTAAAACTAAAAACAATTCTTGAACATTTTTTAAATATTTTTTTTGTGATTTCCGAACTAAACTCAATTTAACTTGAGAATTTATCAAAGGATTAAAATTAATCTGAATCTAATAAGACAATACCATAAAATTCTACAATCAAATATTTACATTTTTCTATACATACTCCACTTTATATGGAGAATTCATATAGATTCAGAATAATCTAAATTAGATCGAGCAAGACCTATTTAGATTCAAATTGATCCAGATTAAATTTGGCAGGATAGCAAAAAGTGACAAAATTTTACCTTTAGTAAATTCTCAAATTAAAGTGAGATAGGTTCAATAAACTATAAATATTTGGAGGTAGAGTTTTGTGGTACTATCTGATTTGATTCAGATTAATCTAGGCTTAATAAATTCTCCGATTAAAGTGAGATAAGTTTAGGAAACATACAAAATATACTTAAAAATCTGTTTAAAGATTGTTCTGATTTATTTTTATTTTTTAATTTTAATAATATGATGAAATGGCATATTGTGATCTGTTGAGATCCGCTTTCAAAGTCTTCTGACAATTGTTGTACGAACCATTAAATTATCAGGACTGAGCTAAATTAATTTCTCTATTTACTAACAGATCGCACGATTTTTTTATTTTAAGGGAAAAGCGATAAATATGAGCATTTATGTATCTAAAATAATTCATTTTAACTTTGTGATATTTAAATTTAAAATTTCTTATCCCTTTAGGGACACCCAGAAGAATTATGTAAAAAATTTATGTTAATGTTACGGTAATTTTAAACTAAAGGCGTTATCATAAGTACATTTGAATACATGCATGTGTTATTTTCAGTTTTTACATGCTTGCGAATAATTTTCGTTTTCAAGGAATATTATTAAAATTAGGGTTAAATGTGAGCCCATGTACGTAATTTTGGCGGATTCTTATTCTTAGGAGAGATACAAAGAAATGGGAAAGGCACATAAAGAGAGATGCCTTATGCCTAATGATGGTAAAGAAGGAAAGTAGGAAAGTGAAACAAAGTAAGAAAGCGGAGGGGACTACAACGACAAGTGTTGGGAGCCATCATTGATGAAGGAAATAGCTCTTCATTTTCAACATTTACAGTTCCATAGGCTGATTCCTTCAAGTGAATTTGATAGCCCACCATACAAGATAATCAAGACACAGGGGATAAAGGTGACGACGGTTCACGACACACTGTACAGTACGCCACTGCAATAAACAGACAACGACGATAAGGGGCTTCTCTCTTCAATCCTCGCTAAACGCCATTCTCTCTTTTATAAGCTCTCATGGCCAACGGATGGCGTCTCTGAGCTCTTCTCTTTTCCAGCGGCCATATAAATATCAAATCTCTGGAATCCATCATTTAGAGACAAACGAGCAGAAACATGAAGCTGGCCCTGTTGTTCTTTGGTTTTGTTTACTCTGTTTCTGGCTTTGTTCTCGATGCATCCGACCCTGAGGGACAATCTGTGTTTTCTTACATAGAAAACGATATCGTCACCGCACCCTCACCTTCCTCCTCCCAAGCTCTCATGGTTAACCTCACTCTCATTGAAGCTGCTGCATCTAAAGGGGCTGGTATCTCTCTCTCTCTCTCTTTCGTTTTTAGATTTTCTGCACTTTCTTAATTTTCTTTTCAATCTAAATGCATGCAATGTTGTTGGCTTCACCCATAAGCTACGTTGCGCTTAGAACTCCCAGATGTGTTCTCCATCCTTTGTGGTTACAGCTGGTTCTTGGTTGTTGAGGGACTAGGTGACCGATGATTGAAGATTTTTTTTTTTAGAGATCCATTGCTGTTTCCAACAACATTACATTGGCTCTCTAAAATGATTCATTTCCTCCTCTCTGGATTTTCTAGAGAATCTTAAATATCTCCTTCGGTTCTCTAGTCCATCCATTACTTGACTGTCCTGGACCAACTATTAAGCGTTTAATTCTTCGCACTAGGATTTCTCAGCTGAAAGAATGTTTCTACCCCCGCGAAGGATTTTATTTTGGTAGATTGTATCATGCACGTGTTTGTCTGAGTTGTTTGTAATGAATAGATAAACCCGCTTTGTTCAAAGACTGAAAGGATATAAAATTTCTTATGGAATTTAAAATACACTTCTGTCGTGTTGTTAGTGTGTTTGGACGGAACACTGCCAGGTTATCATTTGGATCCTGGATTTGGATCCGGTGCAAATAGTTGGCTCATTGAATTGGAGGTATACTATACAATCTCCATTTCCCAAAAAAAAATATTTTTTTCTGAAATTGGAAATCCCTTACAATTAGTGTTGATGCAGGGTGGAGGATGGTGTAATAACATCAGGACTTGTGTTTATAGAAAAACTACTCGTCGTGGTTCCTCAAACTACATGGAAAAGCAAATACCATTCACGGGAATATTGAGCAATAAAGCTGAAGAAAATCCAGGTCTTGTTTCTCTTCTTACCCTACTCATGCAGCCAAATGAACTCCTGGAGATTGCTACACATAAATTCTTTTATCTTTTTGGGCAGACTTTTTCAACTGGAATCGGGTCAAGTTACGGTACTGTGACGGGGCTTCCTTCAGTGGAGATAGTCAGAACGAGGTCAGTGAAATATCTCTGCACAATATTTTCTTAACTTTTCGCTGGATAATTTCTATTAGCAACAATTAATTTTCCTTGAATAACTGCGCTAGTGAAGGTACATTCAGTCACTGTGCTGATAGATATTATAGTCTGCTGTTGCGGACGATGATCTCTACTCATCTATGCCACGCTCGCATCTCTTGCCGGCACCTCTAACAACATAGTCAAGTTTTCAACTATATTACCTTTATGGTAGAATTGACAAAAGACAAATTTCAAATTTCAACATAGGCTGCTATTCTTTAGAGTTATTGCAACATGATTTTCCCAATTCTGTTTCTTTTTGTTTATCTTTTGCCTTTAGGAGGACATGCCTTTCCCATTGGATAGAATGCTCCCTTTGCATTATTTGGTGCTAGTGAGTTGGTTTTCATGGAACAGTTCTTTGATTCCAGTACTTATTATTCTATTGTTTACATGCATTCGGTTCTCCTTTCAGGCTGCACAGCTTCAATTCCGAGGGCAAAAAATATGGCTTGCTGCTATGGAGGAGTTAATGTCCAAGGGAATGCAGAACGCCGACCAGGTGGGACACGTTACTTTCTATTGTCATTTGTTCTTTTGGTGCTTATAGATTCTAATTCACAGAAAAAATTGCAGGCTCTCCTCTCTGGATGCTCTGCTGGAGGTCTGGCGGCCATACTACATTGTGATGAGTTTAATAGCTTGTTACCAAACTCTACCAAAGTAAAATGTTTGAGTGATGCAGGATTTTTTCTGGATGCGTAAGTTATATATGTTTCTCCATATATGCTGCATCCTGATACTATTTTCCTTGAAACTTTGACATCATCAACAATTTGTCCAATCGTGTAGAGCTGATGTATCTGGGTGGCGTACTATGAGGAATCTGTTTGCAGGTGTTGTTCAGTTACAGGTATGTTTTTATTACGTGTGTGTGTGTGTGTGTGTGGAAGTGGTGGTAGTGTTTATCAGTTTACCTAGTAGTGAAGACTCATTGGCTCCTACATTGTGCATAAACCTTTAAATTTTAATTTCTTTAGTTAAGAACATGCATACAAATATATTATGGAATTAACCCGTTGATATTATAGGAAGTGCAAAAGAATTTGCCAGAAAGTTGTCTCAACCAACTTGATCCAACTTCGGTAATTCTTTTATTCCGAATGTCTTTCCATTAGCAACTTGATATGACCAAGACTGGCAAAATTGAAACTTTTGTGGACTCTCTGCAGTGCTTCTTCCCTCAGAATTTGGTCAATCACGTAGAGACCCCATTATTTCTACTTAATGCAGCCTATGATTCATGGCAGGTAATCAACATTACATAGAGCATTATTTCTTCATGAATGACTGCGATGGTTATGAATAATATCATTATTGTTATTGGTTTCATCAGGTTCAAGCCAGTTTAATATCAGCTTCAGCTGACCCCTTGGGCTCCTGGAATGACTGCAAATCAAATCATGCAAATTGTAACTCATCTCAGATTCAGTTCCTCCAAGGTCATATTGTAATCTGAACAAAGATTTATATATGCAGATCAGTTGATGTGGCTCTTCATTTTATCTGCTATTTGATCTCTCTCTCTCTTACAGACTTCAGAAATCAAATGCTAAATGCCTTGCAAGATTTCTCAAAGGAAGCGCAAGCTGGATTGTTCATAAATTCTTGCTTTTCCCATTGCCAATCTGAGAGGCAGGAATTATGGTTCTCAGATAACTCTCCTCTCCTTACGGTCAAGGTACGTCCCACTGAGATTCCAACGTATGCTCTTTGAAACAGATCAATTGCGTCATATGAGAGAAAGGTCATATTGGATGTTTTATCTCTTTTACTACGCAGCCTATTGCACTTGCCGTTGGAGACTGGTATTTCGATAGGGATGCTTTCAAGGCCATTGACTGTGCTTATCCCTGTGACAACACTTGCCACAATATGATTTTCAGTTGACAACTTATTCATGCTTTCATCTCTCTGTTTTGCATTCTTATATCTTGTAATATTCATTATTTCTCAGCGACAAGTCATTCTTGGTCGAGGATGCAAACTCATTGGAAGCCGATAAGTCTATTCGGTGAGATTTTTTAATAAAAATTTGTTCACCCCAACAGCAACCAGGCACATGACCGGGCGATCTTGAGCAGATTTTTTAGGAACAGAGAATGGATGTATAATAAAAAATGGAGAAAATAGGTGCGGGAGAGGAACAAGAAAAAGACACCACGGAGAGACGATGAATAGACTTGAAGAGAGAGCACAAAGTTCAGTCAGTTTCTGATATATTTCTTCAAATGGGTTATAATCCTTAAATTAATTTAAAAGTTTCGATGATTTCCAAAAGCCTTTAACTACGTGCCCACCCATCGGCAAAGTGAAATTTAACAACTCTCGTGAATAAAATGACTTGTGGCACCAGAATCATTGACATGTCAACATCAATAATTCAACATAAAGGAAATGACCGCAACAGATTAGTGAAGGGTGCAACGTTTTGTGGTTCTGCTCCACATATTTGTCCCGAACCCTCATCAAGGCACATCCAGTTATTGCATGCCCGCTGGCTTTTCATATATTCGGGACACCAATGCTTATATCTTGACACGTGTCTGAGGAGAATGTGAGCACCTAGAAGGCCATCTGGTGGTCGGTATGGGAATAGAATCGGAAGTGATAGACCAAAATTGCGAGGCACCTTAAAATTTGACTGACCGATCTGTAGTAGACTTGATATGGAGGACATCGGCTTAATGCTTATAAACAAAAGCGACCGCATTATGCTACTAGAGATCACCCTAAAATGATTCATTTTACCTGGTATCAATTAATACTCAGATACTGGTAAAAGAAAAATTAATACTCCGATAAGACGTTTATGTGCTCAACCTGCCACGGGTCTGTGCTAAATCCTCTGGGATCTTCTGTCCTCAAACCATATATTGATGAGATAATATATATATATATATATATATATATATATGAGAACCTATCACTTCATATTCAAAAAAATTATTTTTGTGGACAAAGAAAATCAAAACCAAGCCATAATAATATTATGTTTCTCACTCTCTAACTAAATACTTAAGTTTCAAATATAAGACACTCGTTTGTGTGTTTTAATGGTGCAAAGTATGATATACTTTTTGGGCCGTTAAATATTTTTTCCTTGAAATGTCTCTCATTAGATAAAGTATGAGATAAATTTAAGAATTACAAGGAGGAATGTCAACCATTAATTAAAGAGCACATTAAGAAAAGCATACGTAACGTTTCGCCACAAATTTATTTAGTTTAACCAACTTTTACCAATATTATTGGCTTGTATGTATGAGGTAGGTATTGCTATTCTATATTTGAAACCGTAAGAAGGAGTATTTTTAATTCCATTTCATGTCAATAGGGTGTGAAAGTGCAATAATAGGGGCATAGACGGACCCAAGTGCTCAATTAGCTAATTTGATAATGCTGATCGGTGGGGTTAAATATATTAAGACAATGCTTGATATATGGAAAAGTGTATTTTAAACTAAAGTTTTATTGCATAGCACACATTCCATGACAAATTAGAAGAGTAACGCAATTAGCTACTTTCGTGTCAAGACCCACCCGGAGATGGGAAAGCAAGCAGTTATATATGTATGTATCAAGACTGCGAATCCCACTGATATGGCCTGCGTCTCTTTCTCTCCCATGCTCGGACAAGTAGAGGAATATTGTCAACATAGTAACCACTCGAAGCAATCATAACAAAAGAAACCTGCATGTATACCAAACTTGCCACACACTGTATATGGTATATACAACGTTTATTTTATACAATATTATAATGCCTTCGTCTCCCGAACATTTTCGCCTAAGAGGAAAACATCGTATGGATATCTACACTGAGAAAGCGGGGATCGCTCAGTGGGAGAGCACCAAAGACCGACACACCCAAACAAGCAACCAAAGTCGTATCCGATTGAAAGAGTAGAAAACTGGGTGTCAATCGCTGTGTTTGGAGGCAGATGCCATAGCCACGGCTTGTGCCCACGCTCTGAGCCGTGCCTTCACTTCTCGCGGATTATCACCTTCAATCAGAGTTCAGAATAAACGGAGCCAGTGTGAGATAGTAGGAACATTAATTGAATCGAATAACGTTGGACAAGCCTGAGAATTACCAGGACTGGAGATGCGCCAATTAGAGATGGGGGAATTGGCGCCACTGCTCGTATTGGAGAGAGACAGACGGGAGGGAATCTGCAGCATTCGCTCATGCTCCAAGTCGAACCCAAGTTCTTCACATGCCTTCACTTCCCCCATGTCCATGCACAGCGATCTCCTTCCTCCTTTTGGTCTCGTTATCACCATCAACCCCCTCCCTTCCTCTTCCTTCTCCTTCTCCTTCATCTTCCTCGTCTTCTCGCCCCTCTTCTTCCTCATCTCGCCGTCGCTACCGTAGTACTTGGCCGCCGGTGACAAATAACAGCTACCCAATTCGGTTTCAGAGTCGGAGGGCAGCTCCTTGCCATCATCACCATATTCATCGTCAGCGTTACCTTCCCTTTCGAGACTCTCAATGGATAAGTTGGGAAAGTACATGCTTAAGGCATTATCCTCGTCGGCATCGCACAAGGTACTGCTACTGCAGACGGAGAGCTTGGACAAGTTTTGGGGATGGGGATGCTGATTTTGATTGTACCCATCATCCATGTCAGCATCGTCAAATTCTTCTTCCTCTTGGGAAGAACAGTAAAAGGTCAGAGACTCATACGAAGCCATTACTACACTTTATTGAGAGACTTACGATTACTAGATGAAAGGAAAACAAGTGAAAGGACCGCGAGTTTTGATTTTCGGCACGGGAGAAAGTGAGGGTTAGCACTGAAAAGAAGTGGTGACTGTAAGAGTGTTTGAGCGAAGAAAAGACGATTCGGCTGGAGAGAAGAGAGTCAACAGAGCGGCGTTTAGCGTTCCAAATTCTTTTCACGAGTTCCTCGGTTCATACCAATATGGGACACAAGACTGGAGTGAAAAGGAGTAAGGGGGCAACTTCCATCACCCACCCCTATTTATTCAAATTTTCGATTCGCTTTTACGCTTTTTCCCCCTCCTATTTTTGTTACCAAATTAAAATATATATATTTTGTCGATTTTTAACGGAGATTTAATTCACAACAGACAATTATTTGCTGGTTAATGGAGAGAAAGACTGAAGACGGTGGGGTGGGGTTAGTTGCAACTTACAGGAGAAAACTGCCCATCTGATTAATGGTCGGTCCAGTGCGTAATAAGAATAGAGTTTGGCACAACTATTCTGGGAGATTTACTATTGGCTGGTTAATAATACCTTTAGACTTGAGTAATTCGTTAAACCATTCCAGATTATTACCATAAAAAATGAATACTTCTATTATTATTATTATCTTAGCGAGAGGAACCGCGTACTTCACGCGGAGATTAGATTAGGAACAAAATTGACAATTAATCACCATTTTTTTTTTCAGATCAAGTGTGGAGGAGAGGCCACGTAACCCCCTGCCCGGGGCAAAGACTGAAAAAGATGAGGCCACGTTGTCGTTATAGGGGCCCAATTAGCCTCGTTAAAACAAGGTGCTTTTTTTAACTTTTTCAGGTTTAATAAACCAAGTTTCTCCGCATCTTTAACAACAATACATCAACGATAATCAACGTGGGATTCAAAGCTCCAAACAGCCAATGAGAATGAATAATGACAAGATTTAAACGCCTCTACGTGGTACTGCCTGGGTTTCGGCTGGCAATGTCAAAACGACAAAGTAAGTTTATTTTTGTTTTGTATAACCCAATCTGGTCCCTCGATGGTTAACCATATGGCATTAGGGCTGCTCGTTCCACGTGCGACTCATCTTACATGATTGCGCCACCCATTCCCCCCAAATTAAATACCAATCCTCTACACGTGTCCCCTTTTTACACCTTTTCTTTTTATTATTACTGTAACAAAATACTCGTATACTTTAACTGGTGATGTTTCCGGTAAACGAAGAGTCAGAAAGGAACAGGATTGAAGCAGCTGAAGAGTATGCATCGATCAGTGGCCCTGGCTGGGGACAACAACGTTAATGCACTCAACGCTTGGAAGTTAAGACACCCAACAGCACCAAACGCTGTTGGCTTCATGCACATGACAGTGCCACGTGGTTGTGATCGTTGGGCATCCAACGTATAATAATTGTGATTCCAGCGTAAGAAAGACTTCATGATGTGAGGAGTGGGTCCCCTCCCTTTCACTCTCGCTTTCTACAGGGGGCCACTCCCTCATCCCCTCGATCCTGATATTTCGCTATTTTCTTAATTTATTTTGGCCACCATTTTTTTTCGTGTTCCTCATTTCCTTTTGATATGCCTTATTCATGTTTTTTCTGGTGTCATCACATCAATAATAAGTCGCTGTGAACTGGGAATAACTGATGTCTAAACTCTAAAGTGGACTAATAAACCCACAAGAGGATTTTTATCATTTTATCCATCATATTGGACGGCTGTTGGATCAACTTTACCGTTCGGATGTTTACACGTGGCGACGCTATGAGATTTAAGCAATGCTCCTTCTTCTTCTTCTTCTTATTTTGATAGTTGTGTGCTGATTTGAGTGGGGGAATAAGTGGGGAATATGTGGTGGAGACTGGAGATAGAGTTGAGAAGGGGGAGTAGGTAACGGAGAGTGGTCCAGTCGCCTTTAAGAGATCCTGGCCCCCACTTCCTCCCCGCCCACACACAGTTGGATGATTGCCCGGATTTGAGAAGTACGTTAGCCATCTTCCCCAGTCACCAGAACACTGGGACCTACTCACCACGCCGGTTCACACACACACAAATCCAGCTTCTTTCTCCATCTTGTCCATTTTGATGCTATCTGATTACCAGCATTCAATTCTATTGTCATCTCAAAATCAGACATTATTTAAGCTCCATATTATGTTTTCCCACAAAATCAACGTCGTGACAATTATTTTACCGCGAACGAAGAAATAAATAAATACAAAATGAGAGATGACTGAGAAATTTAGCCAATAAACGCACTATTAATGTGATTTTTTTTTTGCCTGTGGTAGTTAAAGGATGTATCCAGAGCCGTGGTGAGTGATCTTTTGCCTAGGGTCCAGTGACTTACCCGTAACCAAATTTGGATAAGTTCTCTAACTCGAATTGTACTCATGTTGTTTGCCTATTAGTTAGCTAAAAGTAGTTTTTTTTTTTCTTTTTAATATGAAAGGATTCATTAGATAATATTTGTTATTGAGGAGGATTTGTTTTTTATAATGTTGTTTTTATGTAGGAGAGTCATGGCGGTGATACGTTAGATCTATCGTTTTATTTAAATTCAATTTAGATTTCCTGTGAAAAGGATGTATTTAGAAAAATAAAACATGAAAGAGAAGCTAAATACAAAAATTGACAATTCAATCGGTGACTACGTTAGGTTAGGGAGGGCCTTATAGTCCGTTGCTGAATATCAAATTAGCACTGGGATTCGTCCCTTGTTAATTCGTATTCTTCTAGAATTGGTGCTGTATGAACTATATGTTGGGAAAATGCCCAATCTAATTAAAATTTTCCCGATTTAATTAATTTCTGGAGTTAAAGTAATTTAATTGCCCATTTTATTTGTCTGTTGATTATTTCAAAATCAAGAATATCTCATTCTTAAATTGAGGTTGTTATTGTTGCTATATTTTCTCAACAAGCAATCCACCACTGGAGGTTTTCCTCCTTGATTTCTTCAAACCCTCGTGGATAATATTCTCAGCTATGGGAATAAGCTGGTGCAAAATTTATTTTATAAAATTAAACACACACACCATCAGAAAAATAGAGACGGAGGGACGGACATTTTCTTTTATGGTTGGGTTCCTGAGAATTTAATATCCTGTTGATGTTGATTCCTGATCCTATCTCAAAGATAGCTGAGTCTATCGAGTCCGTGTTTTGTGGTCATGTTCTAAAATATCATTTTATAACTGTATTTATTCGCCTCTTACAAAAATCCCGCTTGCTGGCGAATGGATCGATGTTACGGGGAAAAAATCAATTTTTTTTTTTTAAATTTCTCCTCGGGTATCCAGTATAGGCTCAAGTACAACCACGACTCTAGACTAATTCAGATTAAAAATTGAATTATAATATTGCACAATCTTTATAATATTTAAACCGAAAACCAAAATATCCAAACCATCATAAATCGCTCAACTTATAACGTTTATTGTAAAAAAAAGAAAAGAAAAGAAATGATATATAGCGTTAGGGACGATTTACGAACAGTTTAACTAATTTACCAGTCCAGTTGCTTAGCTATTAAGCATTCAATCATTCAATTCATGGGCATTAAGCTAAAATACGCAAACGGTCAAACCATCATGGCATCGAAGCCTTGAATATGCTAAGGAGTCAAGTTTGAACCCTGTGGCATGGACTCTGACAGCAGAAATTGAAACTCGCGGGGGAGAAAAGATCCATCCAATAACAACAAACCCAAAGTTTAAGGCTTTTTTGAAGCGCCTAGCAGATAGAAAGGAAATTTAAAAGGAAAAAACAAACCAAGGTCGGTGGAGGAAAGTGCAAGGCATGTGGAGCTATGGGACACAAAATCAGATGAAATCATACGCGTCGTCATGTCCAGCGATATAGTAAGCAGATAGTGATTCTAATAGCTCCGGTGACATTGGCACTTTATATTTGTGCAAGTTCAAGAGCCTCCTCGTGTCGCCCATTCCGGAAATATCAATCCAAATTTTCTATGCGGGAGACCAAGCCCCCCTTCTTGTTTTTGTCTTATCCTCTCCATTCCACGAATCCAACTCAATTGCTTTTGCGATTTGGCATCTAATTTCAGGCTCCAGAGTATCACTAACGCATTATTTTCTCCATCAATTAAAAAAATAAATCAGATAATGACATAAATACATGTTTATTACTTTTTTAATCTGTCGCCAGTCCCTGCGCAATGGAAAAATAAATGGTCGCCACCATAAACCTGTATATAACCTATCTTGATTAAATCTGCATATAGGATTTTGAGAGCTTGACCGCTGGTGCGAAGAGGGACCATTTACTATTCCTGTGCAGAAAAATAATGAATAATAGTCAATGAACAGAAGTAATCTTTATTTCGTTCTTGGCAAAAAGGCAGAGAAAGGCGAGAACGATGCCAACATTGACGATGGGCTGGGCTTTGACTTTTCACAGGGCCAATAAAAAATAAACTGGGCTAACATGACAGGGGTGAACATAGTCGAGGGAAGGGAAATTTCAATCATTGGATTCAGACGCGGCAGTGGAGTTGAGTTAACGAGTTACTGTTAGAGAGTCGAAACTTGGCAAGTTGCCCCATAATGAATGTGCAACGTGAGCTGCCTGCACAGCATAACATGCCATTGAATTAAGAACGAGGTTGATTCGAATGGTAAGTAGTTCAGTATCGCTTAAATGAGGTATCGAGTTCGAGTATTGACGTATGTAAAAAATCTTCTTTAAGAGACTCACTTACCATAATATGTGCGCAACGCGAGTTGAATCCAAATATAGTTAAAGTAGAATTCTAATGAACTGGCTGATAAAAGATAAAAATGCCATTGAACTGGATACCCAAGGGCGTTAGGTACGTACGCAGTTGCATCTTTTTTGTCCTTGGCTTTTCGGATCACGAATATAAGGTGCTCTTCATTCTTCATTTTCTTTTGTCTTTCTAATTTCCTTAAAATTTCTGGAATATATGAGAGATGGGTGTCACACTAGCGCTGTACTCTCAACAGGAAAGGTGCGGTTTATATTTTCTCTCTCTGTTTTTTTCCCGAACTATTTTCTTTTCATTTTATCAGAAAAAAAGGGTGCTTTTTTGTGGTGCTAATCCTGTGTACTTGTCTATATTTGGTCAAAAAAAAATCGTGTGCCTCTTTTATAGACTAGTGCAGAGAAGGCTAATTTTTTCTGTGCCTATTTGTTTCCAGCCGTTTGAATTTAGGAAGGGGGAATCGCATTTTCTTATCTCCGAGTATAATTTAATTTATCATATATCAGTCGTATACTTTGATTGATTATTCAAAATATACTCGATCGTCCTTTCTCTTGATTTTTAACTTTTCCCCGTTTCTAACTCCTCCCATTTATCCCTAATCCAATTGAAATTTGATCCATTAAATTAAAACATTAAAAAAATCGTGTGAGTTGAAAGGAAAATTTGAATACATTTTGAATAAACTCGGACAAACAAATTTAAAGATATAAATAAGAATCAATATAAATAAAATTATTAAATTATATGAACAAAACTGGGAATTAAAATCAGAGACGACAAATCTACATTTATAGATAAATAAAAATGTACGTAGTAACTTTGTTGAGGATAAAACTTGGAAACAAAACAGACAAAGCAACTAAGTAAAGAGTGTGATGACTGATGAGCATGGGCGGCAACTATTATTTAGCATATGGTGGCAGTGTCAGTGACGAGTGAGGCAGCGTACGGTTGTCTCTATTACTGCTTGGTTTGCATGCGAACTGGTTTTAAATGTGTTCTATTCAAAAATTAAACCAACAACTATTAAATATTTAAAAATATTTTTATATTAAATTATAATTTAAAAATATAAAATTATAATTTTAAATAAATTTATGAAGTTAATTTTTGAGTAAAGAAAATACTTTTAAGTTAAATAATTACTATTATATCTTTATATATTTTTTACTATTTTATCACACGTGTTTTTTAATAATTTATTTATTAAAAAAATTATTATAATTATCTAAATATATTATTTACAATAATTTTTTTCTCAAAAAAATATTCTGCGTAATATATTCTCTATACTCTTTTATGCATCAGCTAAACCAATGAGGCAAGAAGACCATATATGAGACACTCACAACAGCACTCATAAGCGCTTTCTTCTCCCTAGATTCCTCTCTTGAATCGCATTATCACAGATTTTAAAGCACACACTTTTCTGGCATTAACATCACTAGGACCAGGTTTATTTGAGCAAAACGAAAAAAGAAAGGAAGGAAGAAGCAGTTTTTATGTGAAAGTGGGTCGATGCAAATTAAAGTGTTTATTGCTTGAGATGCGGTGTTGCTGAGGATAATGTTCAAAGTTTGTGTTAAAAGAGGAACGAGACAGGGACGCAAAACAAATGGCCTTTATTCGCTGGGGAGTCACTGTCTCATTGTACGGACCGTAAGAAGGAGTCAGTGGGATCAAGTGGTACCACCTTCACCTTACCTTCAACACTGTGCCTCCATGACTCCATGCCTCTATCATATCTACAAGAAGGACAGAATGGTCTTTTTCATTTTCTTAAAATTATTTTCAGGCTCTGAAAAAGGGGTGAAAATGACGTCAGTCAGATAGACCCTGGTTTCGTTCGGAAGCTGCACACCAACCGCGTAATATAGAGTGCAAATGTAAAATTAAAAGTTCCAAGGAAAGCCAAGGGAAAACGGTCGACGCTATTATGGAAGTGAAAACGATGGACCAAAGCCATTCGAATTTCATAAATTGCTCGCTCCACAAGTTTTGTGCCCTTTCTGCTTTTCTTACTCTGAGTGGTCGGTCTGTCGTAGTGGAATAAACCGGTCGGTTCGGATAATTATAGGCAAAATAAAGTAATCAAGTCCCAGAGACATTGATTCTGTTTTTTTTTTAAAAAAAAAAAAGGCAAGAAGAAAGGTTCTCGTGGCTCAATAAACATTTGGGATGGCTTAGATATAGAAAAATGCACTACCATCGTAATGCACTCACATAGAGTTTTGTAAAGTAGAAGATGAGATATAGAAAGATGACAGACAACATGACAGCAGATCAAATCCTTATTCTACAATTTACCACACACCCGAGAAAAAAGAGGGATGATTAAAAAAAGAAAAAGAAAAAGAAAAGGCAAATGGGTTGGCTCACAAATTAAATACTACCAAAATGAAGAGGGGGTGAAAGAAATAAATGGTTTGTATCGACCAGACCTATATATAAAGAGCAAAATCTGTGACGCAAGCCCGTATACTTAACTGAGAAGAACACCCATCGATATGATCAATCATCTTGAAGCTAATAGAGAATTTCTATGACATAATAATAAAGCCTGCTGCGATGCTATATATGTCCGAAAGCTGCGGTGAGCTTCTGGATGTCCTTTGAGAATATTGCAGAAGTTTGTAAAGCTTGATGATGATGATCTTGCTGCTTGTGATGATGAGGCAAAATAGCTCCTAAAGCATCGGGTACCAAATGTGAGGCTGGCTTTATATCGTTGCATAAGGATTCTGGAGCCAGCATTAAGATTGGGTTACTATGAAGGTACTCAGGCCACCTTGCTTCTTCTGTCTGACTCTCCATCATATTAATCTGATGATGAGTTTCTTTACCAGTTCCGCCAAAATCTGTCAATCCCCAAGAAACAATACTGTTGTGCAAGTTCGAGTGGCTGTCTCTATTGCTGTGATTGTTCAAAGCAGGGGCTTCCCAGTACTGGGATTCGTTCATGGAGAAGGAACCTGTGGAGATATCATCAGATGGAACTGATGGGAGAGAAGGCTTGTAGCAGACAGAAGTCGGGAGAAATGAGGAGGTTGAAGAAAGTGGGAATACAGTGGACATGGCACTGGAGGTGAATTCAGTATTGATATCAAATGGTCTAATTCCTCCGGTTTGAGTAGCGAATGGATTGTTATTATAGTTCATGTGAAGAGGGAAATTCGTCATGAAATCTGAAGTGGTATAGCTTTCCTGGTGACTGCTGCTGGCGATGAACCTGTTGTTGTCCAGGAACAATTCTTTACTGCAACAATCGGGGATGAAATTGCAATTGGTGTTGTTTCTGGTGTTCATTTTGGAGGTGGAAGAAGAACCCTCCATGTCTTGTGCATAGGCTTTACGGGCAATACTCGAACATGGTTTATGCTCATAGGAAGCTCCATCGGACTTTGAGCTTTCTGATTTCAGGAGGTTCAATTCATTGGAACTAACCGTTGTAACTTTCTCTTGATCTCCATTCTCGACTTCCGACAGTGGTTTATGGGTCACAGGGTCTATCCCTCTTTGCCTCAGCTTCTTCTTGAGGCATGAGTTCCACAGATTCTTTATTTCATTGTCCGTTCTTCCTGGCAGCTGAGCTGCAATTTGAGACCATCTGGAAAAACCCATCAAAGCAACGTTAATTAACCCAGAGAATTATGATTGCAGAAGAAAAGAAAGCGATTTGATCGAGAGAAACGTGCCTATTCCCTAATACTGCATGAAGCTCAATGATGAGGTTTTCCTCTTCTTGTGAGAATGTGCCTCTCTTCAAATCGGGCCTCAAGTAGTTGATCCACCTCAGCCTACAGCTCTTTCCACATCTCTGCAAGCCTGACGATGAGGGAGGTGGAGATGAAGAAGAAGCTATATATATATATCGAGTTAATTAATTAAGGAGAATTGTAATTAAGTATATACATATATATATACCTGCTTGCTTAGGAACAGAGCTCCAGCAGCCATGGCCATACTTAGTGATATGGCGGAGGAGTTTCTCGTCCTCCTCCGGGGACCAGAGGCCTTTGCGAAGCTTTTGCTTGTAGCAGCAAGAGTGCCTCCCCATTTGTAGAAGGCCCCACCTCTACAATGAGGGGAATGATATCCCTTTTCCAATAACAGAAACTTTTCTTCTTGATAATTCCTAGGAAGAAGAAATGTAAGCACGAGAGTGGCACTGAACAACAACCAAAGCTCAACGATGATGGATGATGCCCCTTCGTGATATCAGAGATAGTAGTAGTGAAATGAGATGGTGTATGATATGAAGGCTAGAAAATGAAGTTGAAGCTGAGAGAAGGAGTTGAATTAATATAAGAGCAAATTAAAGGCCCCATGGCAGAAAAGTCATAGTCAATAAGGTTTTTTTTTCTCCATTTTTTTTAAAAAAAAGGTTGATATATGTGTGTTGCAGGAGGGAGGGAGGTTCATTTTGGGCAGGAGAGGGAAATGGGGTTAATAACTGGATATCAGAAGTCTCGTCGGAGGCGTAAGTTTTCATGTCCCTTGCACCAATGGTGGGGCGTTTTCACTGATATTTTATTCATTCTTTACGGACAGAAAAACGTTATCTGAGAAACATCCCAATGCTAGTAACTCAAGTCTTAATACTGTTAGAACACTGAAACTAACAAACAAAATATGGCAGAAATTAATTATTTCATCACTGCACTCCATCTGCACAAGCAACAACTTGCCCAACAAAATAATAGCCTCTTTCTCTCATATTTACCCATTCTTCAAATTTAATTACCATACAGTCCCTTCCTTTCTTTCTGACAGTAGCTTCCCTTTTAAAGGACAAAATAAAGTCTCACATACAGTTCTACTTTTGCGTGCACTTGTTTGAAATATAGACACTTATCCTACAGAGAGAGAATAAAAGTCGTAGGTTTCAATTGTAGCTACAAGGGTCAAGGTACGTAGAGGCATATGCGAGAGCTAAGAACGCATAGATTTGGAAACGTATTTCTATTAGAATCTAATATCTTAACCGTGTTGAACGTCTTAGGGTTATGTCTCTAATTAACAAAAGCATCTTTATCTCAATAATGACCCTTCCACTTTTAATAACAAAAAAAATGCTTTAATAATAATGGACAACTAACTATTGGGCGCCATAATATATATTAATTAATTCACTTAATTAATAATTGGCTAATTGTTTTTTTTAATTAAATTATCATTTACTCCGCAACCATCCCACCGGCATATAGGGTCATCGCACCATGTGCAACTTTTCTTTTTCACAAGTTGAACTTTAATTAATTAATCATATGTGTGCTCCGTTGTCTAATTAATCATATGGACCATGCATGCATTGTCTTGTTAATTCTATCTTTTAAAAAAAAGTGTGAAAAATATATAGAATTAGCACAACATTTATCTCTGGTTTGTCCATAATTAAAGTGCAATATATATATATATAAGCGCTCAATAATTTGTACGGCAGTTTCATTGAAGAAACAATGATTAATATGATGTTCTAATAAGGTCAGGCTTACAAGAAAAAGATACTGTTCTAAAGCTGAACTTGTTGTATTTTGAATTGTTATATCAAAGTCAATAGAAGTTGTTATAGATGATAAATCATAAATTTATATCTCATAAGAATATAAATTCGATTCATGTTATCATTATAATAACTCTTTTAGTATGCGACCTCATAAATCATTTGTAATTACTTTCTAAATCATGGGATTGTGTCTGACCTTAGTAAAATACCGGTGCTAAATCTATCTAAATTTTTATTTATATAAAAAAAAAGCCTAATAGGGTTTGGGTAATTAAAAAGAGAAAGGGAGGCATCATGCTTCAATTTATCCATGCTATCTATCTCTGCATACATGCATCATCCCTAATTAAGCACTTATACACTCACAAAGTTGAAAAGTGCTAATAGCTGTGGTCCATGTGGTGCAATTCTCTTCTTTTTCTTTTTTCTTTTTTATGATTTATGTCTTTTTTCTTTTATGAAAAATCCAAGCACGATAAGAAACCTGTATAATTATATATATAAAAATCGATGGAAGAATATGCTTCAAACCCCGACAGGGGACTAGAAAGAGAATATAAGAGGTCACCTAATAACCTAATGGGCAATGCAGAATGAACAACATAGATTTATTTTATAAATATTATCTTGGCTGATGATTAGTAAGGAAAAAAATAAATTAAAAGGAATGCACACACACCGAGACTCAAGACATAAAAATGACATTCTAATGAATTATTGCATATCATTTGCTATCGAGACTATGTGGCCTGCGTCAAACTGTGATCTCCGGGAACCACCATCAAAAAAATTTGAAAAATCCCAAAAGCTGGAATAGTTAAATAAAACTCATCAGCAAGGGAATTTTTATGATCATCAATCTTAATCATTATTGCTTTTCGCAAATTAGACAATGCTCAATATTTTAATCGCCATGCTTAAGTGACTTGGATCAATCTCCTCCACGCACGTACAAATTCCCTTTTTTTTCCAAAAAAAGAAGAAGAAAATCTTCGAGTGATGAAAATGTTGGTGGACGAACAAAAATGCAATTATATGTACTGATACGGTTTAATACCTAAAAGCTCAATCAGGCTATTAGGGAATTAAAAATCATGCGTGACTTGAGAATTGACTTAGTATTTAGAGAACTCGTGTACAATTAATCTGGGTGATGTTGAGAGGTTTTTGTACAAATTTGTGAGTGGATCCCTTGAGAGCGAAGACCACAGAAAATGGGAATGCGTACATGTGCTATGTTATGATCTGATGCCCACGCAAGGACTAATTTGAACCCCATCTCTTTTGACTCTCATCCTTCACACTTGTTTTCCTTCCGCTTAAGTCCCCATAACACCAATCAGTGGATCGCTCATGGGTATTTTTGTCATTTCACCTCCACGTAGGGTAGGGAAAACCAGATACGTACGGTATCGCCGACCGATCCAGTTGGAAATGGAATCGAAGCGTATTTAGGATTTCAGATTGAAATTAAGCGTCTGTCAATATCTGCTGCTTACTACAATCAAGCAAGAGATTTAAATTTTTGAATCAGGATCGTAATTATGAAAATGATTTCCTGAGGTTAATAATGTCCTTTTCAGCTTAATACTCAATTAAGCCGATGGATACACCCACCCAAAGAATTACGGAACACTTACTCTGAGGCTTGCGGGCAAATAATAAAATTCCCCCAGATTAAAAACAGTGATTGCTTGCAGACGGACTGCGGAAGGCATCTTCTATCTGATTAAATATTTTTTTTAAAAAAAGGAAAGAGATAAAAGTACAGAAAAATATAATAAAGTAAAAGACGGGAGAGCTTTCGGAAATGAAAGGGAAAAAAATGAGGGGTGAATCTTTGCTTTGTGTGTTATAAATAAGTTGTCTGTTTGGAGCACAATCATGATGCCCCCCTTGACCTTAGCGATGTCCCATTTGACATTTGTAATAATACGAATCATTTTTATCAAAAGATAATTGTAAATTATATAAATGTAATCTCTTCGATCAGGCGCTGCTGATTGGGAAGCTTATCTTCTGTTCTGTGTGCACATGAGCTGTTTCCCTTATGTCAACTTTAATGCATATTCCAGTCGACAGTTTTGCCCATTTCTAATCATACTTTATTCATTAGTATTCCTAATGATGCGATTTTTTATTGTGCCGTGATTTCCCGCTGTGACTTCATCCAGTTTTACATTAATTAGGCATTCACCATCATATATATACATACATAATGCTTCCATGATATGTACTTAAAACAAATTACGGAAATTAAAGGGCTCTCTATCGCGGTGATAACTACTGTAGAAATAGGGTTAAAAAGAAAAATACGTGCGTTGCATGATATTAATTAATTAATTAATTAACATATCTCCTTTCACTATATAATCCCAAACTGTTTGATGCTTTTGCATTGTTATTTTTGAAAGTTGAATGTCATGACTGGCCATGTAAGAGTCAGGAAAAGAAATTTACGGTTTAACCCAAGCAGTTCAACTTGTATGGATCATGAATTGAATTTGATAGCAAGGTATAGTAGTTGATCATGATTGCGAAACGGATCAACGTACACTGTACCTTTAATCAACTTTGAATTTCGTTAATACTCGTCTCATGTAGTAGTTGGGTAGCTATCTAGGACTCTAAATGGATCATAGTTTAAATTATTTCTCTGATCTTATTTATAAATTAATTTTAATATATTTCATATAGAGAAAAAAATCTTTAAACTTTATCAATTATACTTTAAAATTATTTTTTTAATTTTATTCATATTTAATATATATTATATTCAACGAGAAGAAAATTACTATAATACCAAATTAAGGATAAAATTATATATTTATATAGAAAAAATAACGATGTGAATTATGCATAAGATTGCAAAATTGCTTATCTCTCTATCCTCTATCTTGTAAACAGGAGAAGACATGTATTAGAATTATATAGGAAATTAGAGGTAATTAATTAAATATAATGAACAGTTAAGGGATAGGTACCAATATATATATATATATGGGAAGGAAGAGTGAGACACTGAGACGTATATTGACGTGGGTGCTTCAGCTTTCAATAATGTCTACGTTCATTGCCTGATTGAGTCAATCACATCACACGAGTGTGTGCTTTATATATGATCTCCCACCTCCTCAACCAGTCAATTCCATATATTCATTCATTTTCAGTTGTGTGTATGTATATATATATATATATATATATATATCTCACACACACATAATATATCATCTCTCCATCTGCTTCTTACGATTAAATTAAATCTATCACGAGACCTTTATTTTGACCCTTTCTCTTCCCCAACCTGCTTTCGCTGCCTTGCCCCAATCTATACTTATATATATAATATGTACGCACGCCACCGTACCAGTACTTTCCCTTAATTATAACTGGATTGAACTCGACCTCATATCTTTTAAGTATGATTTTATGCCAATATATATTTAATAATTAACTTGAGCTTATTGGGTAATTAAAATTAAGAAAACAAATGAGGCTGTACTGTATACATATGAAAGGGCGGGGTTTCTATCCATGGACATGGGTGTCCGTCCTAAAAAGAGGAATGTGGGGGTGATGAGATCCCATGGATTTAGGTGGTGTCCCTTGAATCATTGGGACATATATATGTGAGTGTGATGCCAAAAAGAGATAAAGCCCCATTTCTATATATTCTGGTGAAATGAGGGGGGGGGGGGGAAATGGTAAGTACCAGGGTGTTCAATCCACTGAATTGAGAGAGACAAGCTCATAATCCCTCTATACCATCCAATGTTCGAACTGCTCGCTCATTTCACTTTCCCTAGGGTTCGTTACCCTAGATTGTCTCTCGTATGAATACGTACACTGTAAAGCATCATAATGAATGAGTCTCGTAAAGCCCTGCAGCTGGGTCCGTACGTAGCGCCATATGCCACGTCTACGTCTTAACTACATCATCTAGTTATCATGATATATATGTGTCGACATGTTGTTGGGGCTAATTAATCAGGTACCACCAATTATAAAAAATATTAAGGGCGCGACCTTATCAGTATGAAACTTGAAACCAAAATGCACGACCAATTATAAGGCAAAATGCACAAGATCCTTCTCACAATAGGGTGAGTCCCATGTACTTGTAAACTATACTTTCTCTTTAAGGCTCCTCAGACTCATAACACATACACGTCCGCATAGCACATCATATATGAACATGTTACTTACACACAGACACGTGTACATATACTTAATACCTACTCGTATACTTGTTTCACTTTAAAAAGATGACATATTTCGTGTAGGGAGATCAAATCACACAAGACTGTTCAGTTGTCATGTGTTGTTGTTTGGGAAAAAAAAAGGATGATTATATATATATAAACACTGGAGATCTCTGGTTGTGGTAGAGAGGGGCAAGAGAGGTGAATTATTGAGGGAGGGCGGGACCCCTCCCTGCTATTGATTGGAAAAGTTGTGAGGGAGAGAGAACACACACAAATTGGGGCCCTCCTCAATGAGTAAGTGTACCCCTCACGATTAGATCTCACAACTAATCAAGGCCACACCCTCCTCCATCATTCTTCATCATCATCTTCTTCATCTCTCTCTCACCATTCATTCATTCATCCTCTATATATCATTCATAATATTCTTCAATATTCATGCACTCTCTCTCTCTAGATGAAGATTTTACACTTTTTGTGAGCTGTACCTTGCTCTCTCTCAAGAGAATCTATATCTATGGCTGACTTTGCTCATACTATATCATATAACATGTAATCGAGTCTGTCACCTCATGCTCATTCATTAGTGCCTACTTCCATCCCCTCTACTTTGTTTTGACAGCGTATTCCTCTTTTACAGTTACATTGATGTGTGATCGGCGATGTGAATAAGGTTAATGCCGTTGATGCCGCGTCATTGCAACAGTTATTGTCGGCATACCCCTTTTTAACCCCCCCCTCCTTTCTTTTTTAAAAAATCGTAATCAACATTTGATGTCAGATATGATTTCTCATTTTCTTAAAATATTACTATGGTTTCTGATGGGGAGGCATTTCCACTGTCGTCTCTGTGTCTGCCATTATTATCATAATGCCTAACCAACACTTAATTAATTACCACTACTCCAGTAGTACTATATTATTGCTGATTGCTGTTCTATCATCTGCGTCTTTATTTGTTCAATAAATGTTTATAAATATTTACTGTTTGCGAATTATAAATTCCATAGGAGTAACTTGTTATATCAAGGCATGGGCAGACTGCAGTACACGGAGTCAGTTATCGATCTAATTATTATATATACTCTAGAAAGTCAAAACACATGAATTTTTGTTTAAATGCGGTAGAGCCAAACCAAGCCAAGTAGCCCAACCGTTAAAGTCTGTTTATTTATTACCCTTTTCAACTGTTTTATCAGCTCATGATCCACACGCTAACTTCTTTTCTAATTTTGAAAATCCCATTAATTGTAAAGCGTCCTGCTAACCCCCGCTAATTACTGGCTGCATCAACGGTTACTAAAATCAAAATATCTCGTCTTTCTAATTCAAAAAATATCAATGACAAATAACTCAATATACTCTTCCTATATTTAATATTAGATATATTTAACTAATTTTATTATATTAAAAAAATTAGTTAAATAGTTAATATACTATATTTTTTTAAATACTCTAACCATCTTCTTTAATTTTCTCATATCTTCTTTTATTTGACTAGAGGAAGTATCAATAGGGATGATTTGAAAAGAATAGATAAAAAAGATAAATATATTTTATATTTAGAATTAAAATTAATTTTGTAATTAATTCCTATATTAAAAATTAGAAGAGTATTATTTTTTTTGTATATTCTATCTACGAATTCAAACATAGTTAATTACAAGTAACTCATCCTTAATTAGCAGGAAGAAAAAAGATTCTACAGGTTGGCTTCAAAATCGTGACTTTTCTTTGGGGGCCAACAAATCTGGATATCTTGAATTTAGTTGTCTGATACGTACTCAGAGTTGGGTAGCCTTTGGAAATAATACTAACTTACTTGCTTAATAGGATATATCCTTCCAGGGATGGGATTAATCCTTCTTCACTCAAAACAAATTAGATAAATTTGAGATATATATATATATATATATATATATAAAAGTCTGTTCAACACCACATCTTAATTCAAAATCTTAATATTCAAATTTACAAGTCTCTCTACTCTGTGTGCGTGCGTGTGTTAAAGTTCAAATCTATCTGGTGTGTGTGAGATTTTAACATCAAGTTAATTTTGTCCACACTTGGCATAATCCCAGCCAATAACACAAAAACATATACATATATGGATGGTGGGCGATTGATTAGAGCCAAAGCATAGGGTTAAGTCATGGCTGATTGATTTCATGTTCACAACGCAATTGGTTACCGTAAGATGCAGTTTTATAGAAGTTGTGAAGCAGTTACTGGATAATTAACCTGATATGGGTCAGACATGAGCTAATTAACATCTTCATACTCTCTCTTCTCCAGATTCAAATCATATGATTAACTATGCAAAGGCCAATTGCTTAACCGTCACTCCCATCTGTTTTCTGTTAATTATGACGTGATTTTCACATATAAATCTGTTTTTTTTTCTGCCAGTCCCTTTTCTTGACCTTGTGGATCTTTAGAATTAATCTCGAGTTAAGTTACCAGATGTGCGAAGAACTAGATGACGAGATCCAACAATCGACAAAATACAGAAAATAAAATAAAATACGTTTCCTGATTCATCCTCCCCCCCCCCCCCCCAAAACTCACGGGTTTACGCCTAGAATGAATCCAATTAATCCTAGAATTCGAGAGAAATAGCCCAAGAAATGTGTATAAACGCCGGGTCCATCAATTATAGATTAGATGCTAGTTGCATTCGCTAGAAATCTATATTAATTAGAGCTGCTAATTAATCAAGTTGCACATATAGTTGGGAGCAATAAGTTAACTTGTAGTTTGGGTTAAGGGGACGAGTTATTAGTAATCAGTGCTTTGTTGAATTTATGGTTGTCAATGATGTGATTAGCAATTGCGAAAACATAGAGGAAAAGCAGAACATCTTTGTGCTTATATCAGTGATGATGGGACGGATTATTAGTAAAAGGGATTGACGAGAAGAACGATATCAATACATATGATCATGGAGAGAGTTAAAATAATAATAATAATTAAAAACTGTAATTTATTTTAGTGACTTTTATATGGGTATTTGTCATTTTAATATCTCGAGTAGCAAATTAAATGAAGAATGTAATTAAAGGGCGGGTTCCAATTTAGAGTTGAGAAATAATGAAAAAGGAAGAGCATAATTGATGAAGTGTCATAGGAAGACGCATTATCGTTTGACAACCAATTGACAAGAAAGATCAACCTCTTAGGGATAATGGGATTAGACATTGTGCTAAGCTCTCATTAATTGATCCATTCCCTCTTTCTTATTATCTTTCTTTCTTTTTGCCTTATTCGACACATTACATCTCCCTCTCTCTACTACTCATCTTTTGACGTTAACCTCTCTCTCTCTAATTCCTTGTTAATCCTTTGTTGAGGCACACCACGTTCCTCTTTGTACTAAGCTAGCTCCATTTCTCTCAATCCAGCACTAAGTCTAAAGGTTGAAGCCAACACAAGCACATGCGCATAATTCCTCCGATAATAATCATCCTTGTCATCTTCAGTAATCCTGACCAGTGCTTGTCGTCATCATGATACAATTCAACGATTAATCCTCAGTTAATATCTGATTAACTCAGTACAATGAATAATGGAGGATGTTAGAGTGGCGGGAGAAATGCTTGACTTTTTGAGGAGAAAAAAAAGTAGTTTACACCTTTTCATGAGTAATATATTGTTGAGGGAGGAGATGGGCAGACGAAGAATAAACAGTAATAATTACAAATTGACTTTAATTGCCAGGAACAAAAGGATTAGGCAACTTTTATTCACATCAAAGAATATTTAAGTTAAATGACATTGCAAGGGGGAGACAAAGGAGGCCGCATAATTAAGTCGAAGGATATAGCGTCTCTGGTAGTTTCCTCAAGAGATTAAGTCACTGACGTGATCATGAATTAGGGTCCAGTTTCCTTGAAAATTGAAATCAATTAATAGGAAACGGGCTAGTTATATATATAAAAAAAGTCCTAAATATTGAGCATCCATTTTTTTTCATTTAGAACAAGATATTATTATAAATAATTATATTATTTTTATTAAATTATTGTTACTTTAAAATTATATTTTATCAAACTATTATAAGTATAACTGTTTTATAAAATTATAATTAACTACTCCTTACACATGCATACAGATAAATAGGTAATATCATTAAATTTGTCAATAATTTGTATTTTTTTTTCAGAATTACCCTTAACATTATTAAGTAATCTCTTTTCATATAGTTAATGTATCAAGATAAATACAACCACCACAAGGAACATTATATTTAAATTAGATAATTATACATGCCAAATATATGATTAAGAAGTGTATATACACACTCGATGTATATAAAATTGTCCTTCTTATGTTATATAAGAATAAGAGTGTTTGTTATGGATCCAATCAATTTGAACATTTTTATATAAAAAAAGGTTTAAATATGAAGACTGGGAACCGAGTCGATTTCAACAGGGAAATGCTTGCAAAACGATGTGTTTTGGTTACTCATCACCCTGAAAAGCACCGAAACTGGATCCTAATGAAATAAGCCCAAAATCTACAATCTTCTTGATGACCGCTTTTTCTCACAATCACGCAACTGTATGAACTTTAAGTGATGGCGTAAATTTGAAAAATTGGGCTTTTCCCGATGAGACAAAAAATGCAGAGTTCACCAAACGAGCCCTTTCCTTGTAATTTGTAGCTTGTTATAGAAGATATTTCTCAAATCTTGATTCCAATATTGTTTATTGCTTCGTTGTTGCGATCCCTCAGTTGGCGTGTTATTGTCTACTTGAATAATCATGCGGAACGTGAAAACAAGAAAATGACCCGCCTTATTGAGAGTTGAAATATTGGATAGGAGATGGCTAGGCAAAAATAATTAATAATCACGTATGTTATGTGGCCAAAAAAGCTTATAAAAAATGTTCGCCAAAAAGAACGTAAAAAAAAAACAAGATTAAGTTCACGAGTTATCCAAACCATTGAACATTTCAGGTAAGTCAACATTTAAATTTAATACAGAAAATCGAACCATAAAACTTTAGGCGGATGTTGAATTTAACAACGCCAGTCCTAAAAATCTAATGACATCTAAAGGCCTCCCTCCGCTTACATCCGGAGAATGTTGCGAACTTGCAAGATATATAGACGGTAGTCACGTATTGCATCTTTCTTCTTTCCTTTTTGTCCCTCGGTAATCGCATCACTTTAGAATATCACCTTTCAAGCACATCCTTGTAATGTGCTTCAGTTGGAGCAATTTCCCCCTTGCCGACTGCAATTAAACAGGTAGAATCAAATCATTAATGCAAACGAATAGATGGTATCCACCTGTCTTTGTAAATTAACTTGATGTTGTAACATAAATCTTGAGGGTGGTGGATTCTCAAAGTTAAAATATTTTCTATTTTCCTTATCTGTTTAATCATATTTAAAATATTGATAGGGTAATATATTTGAAAAAGAAAGTAAATAAAATTAAATTTTTTCCCCTAAATATAAACTTCCATTGGCTAAAAGAATTCAAATCATTTCAAACCACTTAATTCGGAGTGATTCGAAGATTGAAGCATGAGATTGGCCGAAAAAATAAATTAAACAATGAGATGGGTTAAGATGATTTATTGATTTAGAAACCATCATAATCATCCAGCTCTTTTCACTCCTAAATGTTTCCAAACCTATTTATTTTAACTTTTAACAAAGAACTTATGAAAAAAATAATAATTTAAAAATAATTATAGAAATTAATTTTTTAAAAAATAATTATAAAAAAATAAATATTTAGATAGTTATTACTAGAATATTTTTTTTATAGTTAAATTAATAGAAAATGCATGTGGTAAAATAATAGAGAAAAAAATAAAGATAAAATAATTTTTATATAGCCCAAAAATACTTTTATCCACTTGAAAATTAGTCCCATAAATTTATATAAAATTATAATTTTGGACCCTTAAAAATATACTTTAGTAAGTATTTCTAGACATTTTCTCCCTGTCTAACAACTTGGTTTAGGCCCAAACCTGTCTTGTTAACTAAATGGGCACTACAATGCATGAATTTTGTTTTATTTCAATTGATCGATAGATTTTATTTACGCACGCATCATTTCAGGTTAAGCTACTCACATTTATATATATAATGAAAAAAAAGAACATCAGTGGACAGCTTAAATCACTTGTTCAAACCAGACGGGAATTAAAAAGGTGCTTAATTCTACATAATTATTATTAGTGCCGAGACATCATGGGAAAAAGCCAGAGTGTGAAGTTCATTTATCATATGTCTCGGCAGAGTTTATGTTTGATGATGGGGCTATTCCTAATTACCAACAGCACGCTTCCGTGCCATTAGCCTTGCGGACCCGCAACAGCATGGTAGATTGTACTATTACAGTTATGATCGCAGAATCAAGCAAATAATTAACGATTAACCACCAACTCATCCAGATAAAAAGTATGGCAATGCAAGGAAAATCTTGCAAATAAAACATGCAAGTTAGAAAACTTGCCTCCTGGATGGCTGTGATTTTCCTTTGAGCATCATTGAGTTGGACCTCCACTCCTTTTTCAATTTGCGATAGAAGCTTTCTGTGTGCTGCCCCTGTTATACAACATTTAGTCAAAAGATGGCCACATCCCACTCAATGTACTTTTGCATAATGCCAACGGAGTGCTAATGTTTCTCTTGTTTTGCTTAATAAACTAAACCTGAGAACTCTATATCCTACACTTCTCTTGTACTACCAAGGGGCTACTGATAAAATTATTGAAGTTCCAAGCGACTACTGATAAGTCATGAGCAATATGATCTTTTTTTTCAGACTCTTTAACATATTCCCAAAGATAGCATATCTATTTCTGTCGTGAAGCCTTTAACACAAAATAGCAAGGGCATATTACCTATAAACTAATACGCAATGGTCGATCGATCCACCCCCTTTAAGCCAAAATTATAAAACCAACGAATTCAAACTTCTAGCAATTATTCAGGTTTTCCTTCCAACTACTTAATAATAAATGGATCAAAATAGACCCTTTCGAAATCTAGTAAAACAAAAATCGACGGAATACATATTAGAAATACATATCCAGAAGACAAAGAGGTTCCCATACTTTGTTTTTCCAGGGCTCCCTTGATCTCTATCCGTTGTGCATCCACACCTTCAATAGCGCTTCTGTAGTCCTGGATATACAGATTAATTTCTTCTTCGAATTTTTGGTGAATCAACCTCAGCTGTTTCTGCTGATCTACATTTTTAGCGGGTGGAGGAAATTAGGAAAAAATAATAAAAGCCAAACTGACAAAGGGGGAGAGAAGAGTATATAAACATGATTATCAATAAAGTAAACATCCAGTTAGATTTTTTTATACCTTCAAATCTGGTCTCCAACCGTTTTCTCTTTGACTCGCAGAGATTTGTATGTTTCTCGCTGAAACATTTTTAAGAAGGTACGGTAAAACCAGTTAATATCTCAAAGCTTGAAATTCCACGCTCTTGCATACTTACATGTCTTCTTCAATCTGGGAATGGACATCCTTCAGCTGCAACTGTATGTCTTCGGCAACAGATGTTAGGATTTCTGAGGATTTCTTACTTGCCACTGACTTAAGTTTGCTCTTCAGCTTTCCTAATTCCAAGGCAAACAGTTCAACAGCCCTAAAAAATTGTCAAGAATCATGCCAATTAAAGATTGTTCCAATGAGTGGCATTTCTATTTCAGATGGTCCATCCATCAATTCTTAGTGGAGAAAAAGAGGACACACCTTACAAATCCATCTTGAGTCTGCTCAGAAGCTTCAGGGATCGAGTCACTTTCTCCTGCCCCTGTCAATTCTATGGAAACGAGAATAAGTGCCATGATAAAGATTGCAGATATCAGAGTAACATATTAAACATGAGCAAAAATAGCATATGCCTTTTGAAGAGAGTGAAGGACTATGGTCGTTGATTTTAACTCCTACATGTCTACGCAGCCTTTTAATTGAATGAAGCATAGAAGTTTCCTGCGCATCAGAAGTATGTCTGTCTCTCAAACCTAAAATGACATAATTAGATACTTAGTTTCTCTGACTTGAAAGAACCCACAGAATAAAAGAAACATATAATCTCATGATACAGATAATGAAGCTCAAGTCGAACCATCATGTACATATATATCCTCTCTCTTCTTGAGAAACCTTCTCTCTTCAAATGATGAATCAGATAAGCCATCCTGTGCAACTTTCTCCTTCACAAAAAATGCCGCTTCTCTGGGAAGAGAACTCCCGAGCTCATCCACGTTCTGAAGTTAAATAAGGAACCTCAAAGAAATACTATACAACAGCTTCATGTTCGGGGGACATAACGGTATCAAAATGAAACCCTGTGAATATTAAGGATACAGAACATAGCTTCTGTGCGCTCTGTCTGTCACAGTCTCGCTCCATAGTCTCTAAAGTCCTTAAATTACGAATGTTTCCCAGAGAAAATGTCCTCTCCATCAATGTTGAGCAACCAACACCATTTGCCTGTTTGCTCGTTTTTGGTGTTGAGCCCGGCGAAGAACTTATTGTAGGTGTCTTAAGTCCAAAAGTAGGACTTGGAAAATTATCTAGAGGATCAGCAGCATTCTCGGCTACTGGACCATTATGCTCCCCTTGGTTTCCATTTACTGACCCGTCAAGTTTATCTGTCCTTTTTGTTATTGGTGACTGGTACAATTCTTTTTCTGGGATTATTTTCCGAGTCTGGGGATAATCTTTGTGATGATCGGGTAAGAAACTACGAAATGCTCCCATTTTTTCCCTAAGCGAAGACGCTTCCTCATCGCATAGTTGTGCATCTGTCTTTGAAGTTTCTTTACAAAATTTATCTTCTGCTTCATTTTCTTTGACGCAATTTTGACGTGAATTCTGTCTTTGATCCCTTTCACTCAAAGGAATTTTGGAAACCCCATGCAGATGAGCATGTTGCCTCCCAGTCCTCTGTCCTTTGGAAGACGAAATATTTTTTTCTTGTTGCCTCTTTTTGAATTTTGGAGACGGGGCAATTTTTGGTGGTTGCATTTTAGCTGACGCTCTCTTTCGTTTCAAAGAACGCGTTACGGGTCTCTTATTAGTATGATCAGGATTTTCAGAATCGGTTTCTATTGTATCCGACTGCTGTCTGGTCTTAACAAATTTACCATCCTCCTGATCAAAACGCTGACCAGGCAGCACGCTCTCCTCATCCATGTTAGAAGTCTTAGAACCTTGGGGCCTGGTATTGGGAGAAGAAGTGGTTCCCAATATTTCCCAAAGATTCATCTTCAAATCTTCAGTTCTCCTTTCTATTTTATTTCTTTTGTCGTCTGGCTTCGTTTTATCAGACTTGATCACTTCCCGTGCAGTGGTGAATGTAAATCCATCCTCTACTCTTCCAGCGGTTCCTTCCTTCCTTCCCTTTCTTTTGCTGGTTGTCCCATCAAATTTCTTCTGGTTAAGATCATTGGGATGAAAAATTGAAGTAGCATCCCCATCAGGTTTGTCCTCTCTCCTAGTAAAGACTAGCACATTAGAGGTTTGGTTTGCTTGAAGAATGGTCTCAGAATTGGGTGTTCTATGGTAAAAGGATTTAGTGATTCCAGAACACATCACCTCTTCCGGACTAATTTGCTTCATGCTAAAGGAGGCCATCGCTCCTTCTGCCTTGCCTTTTTCACCGGTGAAATTTCCCACGTTAGAGATTACGTTTTCTGTATTGGTCATATTAACCTCATTTCCTTTCATGGCTTCATGTCTTGTTGTAGCCCCTGAATTTACCATTACTCCTATTGAGACTTTCCTTGATGGGTTAGATGGATGTATGTTGCTGCCAAAACTCCGGCAATCTCCGGTTTCCCCCTGAATATGCAGTTTAAATTCATGAATCCTCGAAATTGTTTCTCTTCAGAAGTTAAAATACTAAAGCTCATATAAGAAATTGATTATTGTATATAATACTATAGAACATTAATAAAATCCCACTCCAATCTTTTTACTTCAGACTATTGTAAATGCTTAGTAGCAATTAATTTCTAATAGGATTTAAAGGAGCAACTGTGTTCACAGCAATCAGTAAACCCGATCACTTATTATCCTCAAGAAAAAAATTTTAAGAAGCTCGACATAGTTATTACGGCCAGATCCTTATCCATATTCAGCAACCAAAAAAAATCTCCGGAGGAAGAATTACGCTTCTTACGTCACGCAAATTCTGATGTGCTTCGACATCCATTATTGCAGTTTCGGCTATGATGGGGTACAAACACAAGCACCATTAACAGACCTGAAACATTCGATTTTAATACGGAAAAGTTAAAGCAGTAAAAGTACAAACTGCATTTGGCAAGAAAAAAAACAAGTAAAAACTGCATGAGATCAGTGAGTAAATTTAAAATTCATGACCCAAAGCAGCAAGGCCTCCATGGAAATCAGCGGATCGTATGCGATTAATCCAGCGGACTAATGAAGCTGAATTTTCATATGAGCAACAATCCAATATAAGGGATCGGAAGTTTCTTCTCGTCCTTACCTTCCTCAACAACCAAACATGCTGAGAATGATAAGCTAAGCATAAAAATATGCACCCATTGATGCTCTAGGAAACGAATAGTATAAATTCATGCGCAGGAAAATAAAAACAAGATTTCAGGTTAACTTCATGTAACAGAATATCAAGCACCCTGAAATCAAATCCACGGGAAAGAGAAATTCAAAAATTCAGAAACAACGCCGGGAAGTTTATAACGACATGGATTTCAGTTAAGCATCGTGAAATAATGCTGCGACTGCGTTCTAAATTTGATTTCAAATCATTCTAAGAGAAATTGGCAAGTGAAAGGGAGAACAGTGAACGATTACAATGAAGATATGCTCACAGTGTTTCTCCGCCCTGATCGCTGGAAATCTCCACTTTATAATTCAAAATTTTGATTCAATGAACCGCGCAATAGCGAAAGGCAGTGGAAGAGGGAAAGAACTAACAAATGCATATAATTGAGTGATAGCCAAATGTTTGTTGCAATGTCACTGACATGGAAAGGGAAAAAAGCGGGAAAATTATGTGGCCGTTCCGCGTGACTTTCCCCTGCTTGGACTACAATGCCCTCAATTATATTTTTTAATGAAACAAGCCTTTATATGCCCTTAAAATTTTAAACATAATTTCTTACGTAAAAAGTGTTTTAAAAAATAAATTAATCCTAAATTACATTCTGTGTTCTTAAAAAATTAATTAAAAAGAAAGACTTAATTAAATAACTGTTTTTATTTCATAATGACAAAAAATTACCGTGTAGGATGTGCCCAGTGCTTTGACCTCTCCGTCATCTCTGGAAGGGTTTCGGGGCCATTAAGCCATCAAGACAATGCCTGAGATTGGTTGTCGATTAAGCTGTGCATCGTGAACAACGAATTTATTATGAATTTTATCATATCAATTGATAAATCAGAAAATTAAAATGGTACGCGTTTTAAATAGGCGATGATAAAAATGTTCGATATTTCATATTTTTATCCTGATATGTTGATTACTAGATTGCTGCTGCAAACGAGGATTGTCTATTGGACATTTCTGCTTGAAGATAACGAAGTGGGTCGTCAATCTCTCTCCACTGCGTGCCCTCCATCGCCATGGCAACCCTAACTGACCTCCCTTCATTATCACCAACCCAAGTCCTGCTTTATTCTACTCGGTCTTTCGTTAGTTCTCGAACCTCTTTCATCTGCCCAATCATCCCTTTTCACTCGCGTTCTCCTTCCAATCGGAGAATCGCTTGCATTCGCCCTAATGTGCGGTGCTCAGTTGCAGAGGAGTCCACAGTATCTCCAGCAAAATCTAGGGGCCAACTCAATTCCGGCGGTAATGACTCTGAGTCCGTGGATTGCGTGATCGTTGGCGGAGGCATCAGTGGCCTCTGTATTGCCCAGGCCCTTTCCACAAAGCATACCAATGCCGCTGCAAAAGTGATTGTCACCGAGGCCAGAGACCGGGTTGGCGGTAACATTACGACTATTGAGAGGGATGGCTATCTTTGGGAGGAGGGCCCTAACAGTTTTCAGCCCTCTGATCCTATGCTTACCATGGTGGTTGGTACCTTTCAACCTTTATTTCAAGGTTTTCTTCCCCATTTTGTGATTCCATTATCTTGACTTGGGTTTTGTCAGTGAGCTGGATAATTGTGTTGTAAGCTCAATTTTAGTATTGACATGAACTCATTATCATCTATTCCCGTTAGCATTCTCCGCATGGCTTTTTAATAATAAAGTGGTAAATGCACAATGGAATATCTCTTCTGGAGAGATTCCTTTTATATACATGATAATGGAATATCGTTATGATTTGGTGTCGTAATTCTGCATCGCTGGTTCTATTGTCCATTCTATCCTTTTGCTTTTGGCAGGTGGACAGTGGGTTGAAGGATGACCTTGTTCTTGGTGATCCTAATGCGCCTCGATTTGTATTATGGAATGGAAAATTGAGGCCAGTGCCATCAAAGCCAGCTGATTTGCCTTTCTTTGACTTGATGAGCATCGGTGGCAAACTGAGAGCAGGCTTTGGAGCACTAGGCCTTCGGCCACCTCCACCAGTTTGTCCTCTTGAACTCCTTCTTTGTTTAATCATATCATGTCAAATGCATTTCCAGAAGGATCAAAGACATGGGTTTTAAATTGAGTTTCTCATAGATATTATAATATTGACGAAGGTGACAGGGTCGTGAGGAATCAGTTGAAGAATTTGTGCGCCGTAACCTTGGTGATGAGGTTTTTGAACGTTTGATAGAGCCCTTTTGTTCAGGTGAGAGCCAATAAATTAAGATTCTGATAGAGCCCAAGCAGAATAGTAGATATCACACCCTGAATTTATATTAAATATCTAAAGTTTACAATGTGCATGGTTTTCTTGTTTGTTTGGGCTATGGATTTGTGACTTGTGAGATGCATTTGTCAGCCGAAACGTCTGTTTTTTTCAAGCATGTCTATTGCTTAAATTTTACAATATTGAGACTCGCTAACATCTCTACCTTTTCTTTTGTACTTAATTATTGACGAGTTTACTTCATCTAACTTTTCTCGCCCAATATGGAATTCAATTTTTCAATTTATGTTTGCTTTGGTTTTTTATTTGTAAATCCCATGGCTTTCCTGAATTTTGCCTTATTCAGGTGTCTATGCGGGTGATCCTTCAAAATTAAGTATGAAAGCAGCATTTGGAAAAGTTTGGAGGCTGGAGCAAAATGGAAGTAGCATAATTGGTGGCACTTTCAAAACACTACAGGAGAGAAATACATCTCCCCCACCTCCTCGTGACCCGTAATGATATATTTACTCTAGAGGTTGTGAAATTTTCCATTACTTTATGGCTGTTTTCCTGATTTATGTAAGATGTAGACGTCTTCCAAAACCAAAGGGTCAAACTGTTGGGTCTTTTCGAAAGGGACTTAGCATGTTGCCAAAAGCAATTTCTGCAAGGTACTCTGTCGACTTAACTAATGTTTGGCTGGATTGCCACTTCACTCGGGATTGATGATCATAGTGAATTTTATTTCTTTTGGCAGGTTGGGTGACAGAGTGAAGTTATCTTGGAAGCTTTCAAGCATTAGAAAACTTAACAGCGGAGAATACAGTTTGACATATGAAACACCAGAAGGAGTGGTTTCTGTGCAAAGCAGAACTGTCGTCCTGACCATTCCTTCTTTTGTTGCTAGTACACTGCTACGTCCTTTATCTGTATGTGCCTTTCTTAAATGAGGTTTATGCCAGTTATTATAAAATAAAAACTATTTTGTTGATGGAATCTTTGAACTGAAACTGTATGATACATTGAAATTAGGAATGTATTTATGGGTGGGTGGGTTTGGGTGCATGTTGCATGTTTTTTGGGTTTTCTATTTCATGTTGTATAGGAGAAAACTGGTATTTTCATTTATAATTTTACTAATATAGATATTTAGGGAAAAATTAATGATTACAAAATTCTGAGTTTTTCAAACACGTCTGATGAATATATTTTAGATTCAAAATAAAGTATGTATAAGCTTAACACAAATGCATCCAAAGTGGCAAAACATCTTTCCTTCAGTGTGATAGTAATAATACGTGAAGTTATGTAGCTATGTTAGTAATAACCACTCAGCTGAGTCAGGGAATAACCAACGAGCCCATCTATAAATGGGTGTTGGAATGGATCGAAAGACAGACGGTTGGTTAATTGATAGATTCTCTCTCTCTCTATGTGTGTGTGTGTGTGTGCGTGCGTGCATTTTTATTCACGTTTGTGTACATCACTAAATTTTCACCCTCCTTTCTTCTAACAAGTATTTACCCTCACATGCAGACTACTGCTGCAGATGCACTTTCAAAGTTTTATTATCCTCCAGTTGCTGCCGTATCCATATCCTATCCAAAAGAAGCTATTCGAACGGAATGCTTAATAGATGGTGAACTAAAGGGGTTTGGGCAGTTGCATCCACGTACTCAAGGAGTGGAGACATTAGGTAACATATAGTAGGATATGGTGAAAGCCAGTGTGTATAACAGAAACTTTTTTATCTAAATCGATTACTATCCAACTTTGATTTGGGAACTTTATTTTGGCGGCTATGTTATTGCATCTAGTCAAGTTTGACAATGAGGAAACTAAACCATTTTTTGATTTTAAAGGAACTATATACAGCTCATCTCTCTTTCCAAACCGAGCTCCTCCTGGAAGGATTCTACTTTTGAATTACATTGGAGGGGCCACAAATCCTGGAATCTCATCAAAGGTTTGATAACTCTTGAATGAAACCCTAATATTTGTTGAGATAGATGCAATTGTAAGGACTGTTATTTTGGCGACTTTGGTGATTCCCTATGTCGTTTTAAATGTTCATGTTGAAAGTTGAAACCATTGGTGGTCCTAGGTGTAGGCATAATCTCTGTGATTTGACTAATACATGTTGACATTTATAAATTATTTTGTGATTACTAGATAGATCTGCCCCTCCTATTTGCTCATGAAGCATTTTCTTTTTCCCAGACGGATGATGCCCTTGTGGAAACAGTTGACCGAGATTTGAGGAAAATCCTTATAAACCCAAACGCAAAGGACCCGCATGTATTGGGCGTGAGATTGTGGCCTCAAGCTATTCCGCAATTCTTAATTGGCCATTTCGATCTCTTAGACGCTGCTAATGCTGCTCTGAGGAATACTGGGCATGAAGGGCTGTTTCTTGGGGGCAACTATGTGTCTGGGGTTGCCTTGGGACGATGTGTTGAGGGAGCTTATGAGGTAGCAGCCGAAGTGAACGCCTTTCTATCGCAGAAAGTGTACAAATAGGGACAAATTTTGTGGGGTTGTAGGAATTTGGTAGGACCCGTATATCATTGCATAGTGATGATAAAGTTTCGCTGACTTGTCACACAAGATTTTAATTTTGGTGGCTGGTGCGGATCCCATTTATGTTATTCTCGTAATGTTGTAATAATTAAGGTTATCACTTTGCCACTCTATTCTAAGGCGGATCTTTTGTATTTAACGAATAAACACACCGCGGAGTTGACAGTTGGAGAGAATTGAAAGCGTCGCGCCCTTATTAGAGTTGGTTTCTAGGGCATTCCTGTTGTCCGTTTTGCACTCTATCGTTCGCCCTCAATAGGATTTGTTGATTTCAACTTATTATATAATATAATCGCATGAATGGAATGACTTCAAGGATTTCGACTTTCTTTGTCTATTCCATTGGAAATAGGTAGATGCATGGGGAATGAACGCAGTAAACCTAAGATAGGAAGGTCAAGAGGTCAAAACTGGGAGAGCAAAATGTTGCAAAGAGGAGCTCAGGTTGAGGCAAATGAGTAATAATTAGCAATGGGGGAAAATGAATGGAAGGTTGAAGGAATTTTACATGGGAGAATTAAAAAGTGCGTATCTAGAAAGTTTGACTGGGGATGAGATTCAAAATGGCAAAGGCGAAGGCAATGATGACGGCAAGGGGAAGCAATGGGTAAAAACGGGGAATGACAAAGAAATGAGAAGATTTGGTCTTTAAATAGCGAGACACATCTACTGGGCCTATTGGCGAAAAAGCGCTTGTGGGTTTCCCTTTGCTTTTCTAAGTTTCAACACAAAATACTGTGTTGGCGACCAAATGACAAATTGATGGCTCATTGAAGCAACCTTGTGGTTGGGGTGGTGGGGGACATTTGCCCTTTTTCTTTTTCTCCCTCTTTTGAAAAATTCATATTCCCACCCTCTTCCCCCTTCCCTTTAGCTCCAAGCAAAATCCCCTTCTTCTTCCGAATCAACATGGGAATTATTTTCTGCCTTTGAACCTGGGCTAACCAAATCCCCTCCCTCCGGCACGTGAATTTATACACGTGGGGCGCCAGATCTTGGATGCCCATTTTAATATTCGCCCCTTTGTGCCTTTTCTTTGTATCGTTACCAGAGTTGATTGCCTGTCACCAAGGTAGGAGCTTTGCCACCACTTTTTACCATTAAAAAAAACAAGAAGAAGGAGCCATCCCTAGCAGATTCAACAATCAAATATTTCGCCTTTTTTACTTATTGCCCATAAATCGCTTTTGATTATTCCTTCACTGAAAATTACTACCCTCTTTATTCACAGCATCAAAGAAAAAAGGGAAATGATGCCAGTTAGCTGTGTCTGAAGCAGGAGAGGACAGCTGTCGGATGGCGAATAAGGTTCACTCAAGTTGAAATGAATGGATGCAACTCCCTTTCATGAGTATGTTTTTTGATGTGGTTGATGGTATTGTAACTGTTGGCAGAAAAAGGGATTATTTCAAGAAGTACATCAATGATGTTTCTTGGTATAGAGGAGGAGTATGCGTAGCGTCACCAGTACCAATAATGGCTTTTTCATAAATATATAATACAAGTATCTGCGCCCAAGGTCCCTCATGCGCAACACGATGATTATATCCATTGAACATTGATTCATAGATTACATCTGCGTACAAGGTTTCAGATATCAATGTTCTTTTGTCCACCTGAGTTTCCCCCCATTCCTTTCTCCACACAGTCCACATTCATTCCCTTAGTATTACCTCCTACACGCTTTGTCTCTCTCTTGTCTCTCTTCTTTTCCTCACTAATTACTTACTACTGTATCTGAATATATATATATATATATATATATATTTCTCTCGAGCTTTCAGAAACTAACTAATGAGCCCGCCCATTTAATTCTCGCAGCTCGTACCGAAATCAGATTTGTCACGGAATTAAGACATGTTTTGTTAATGACACGTGTAGTTGTCGGCTACCATGGCAACATTTTAGGTCTACCAATGACATGGAAGGAAGATAAAGAGGGAGGCGGGGAACGCGGCTGTTGAGGAAGTCTTTTTCACAGATCTCTCTCTCTCCCCTCTCTTTTGTCTCTCTCCGAGGCTGACTCTGTTTATTTAAAGCCTTAAGGTGGCGGCTTCTTTGAGTCACATTATTATTCCACACAGACGATGGGGAAAGCCTCTAGCTCTTCTTCTTCCTCTATAAGCAGCAACAACCACCCACTTATCTCCACCGCTTCATCCCTCACTCGCCTCCATAGCTCGGATCTTCCTACGGATCTCAGGCTTGGTCTCAGCATTTCTGCAACTCAACATGTTGGCTCTTCTGTTTCAAGGTATGAATATTACAGAGACCACATATATATTTCATGCACCATCTGGGTTGTTTTATCAGATTCTGATTATCCTTAAAATCTCGTACCAGGGGTCAAGGAACAGATTATTGGATCCCAAACCAGCGAGCTCATGCGGCAGAAGTAAATGATTGTGGCGATCATAGCAGCTTGTTTGTAAAGGTATACATGGAAGGCATTCCAATAGGCAGAAAACTCAATCTGGTAGCTCACGATGGCTACCATGAGTTAGTGAGGACTCTGGAAAACATGTTTGACACTACCATTCTCTGTAAACCTCCCAAAACCTGATCACTGTGCTTTTCTGATTCTGTGCTCTTAACATTTTGATTGCTCTAATGCAACGTGGTGTGGTTTGAACAGGGGGCACAGGTATGGATGGGGTGCAACCAGAGAGGTGCCATGTGCTAACATACGAAGACGAAGAAGGAGATTTGGTGATGGTCGGCGATGTTCCATGGGAGTGAGTGATTTTCTGAATCTCTTGGGCATTGTGACAAACACATGGTTTTCCATATTTGGACATGAACTTATGATGTCTTGTTTCGTTGCAGAATGTTCCTATCGACAGTGAAGAGGTTGAAGATAACGAGGGTAGACGCATTCGGGTGTTAGTCAATTTCAGAAATGATAGTGCAGTCTCTGGATTTGGCGGTTTTCCAATTTTGTGCTATAGTTAGTTGTAGTGGTAGTGATCTGTGATGAGATGTGATGAGGATCAGGGTAGTGTTAGGGAAAGCATGCTGAAAGCTATAGATGTATATGCACAGACCCAAAACTTTGGCCTTTTTCTTTAGTAAAAGAAAGTGGAAAAAGACTAGTTCTTGTACATTCTTAGCTAAAACTGCCCTTACTTTTCTTCCACCAATTTCAATTTGAGCAATTAATAGTCTTCTCTCATTCACCATTTTAAACCACTTGTCTACTACACTCGAAAAGAGAGGGTCTGTAAAGGGAGACAACAGCAAGCAAATGCTTTTTTTTTTTGTCGAATACACAGCTAAGTAGACGCTGGAATCGAATTCGCCGTAATAATGAAAGACGTGCTATAAATGGTGGGGCATGAAGGGACGTTGGAACTTGGAAGGAGAAATGGATCAAAAGGAGCAAATGCCTCAAATCCTTTTTTTTAACAAAAAAAAAAGGCCATAGCTTGCAGAAATATGAAAGACAATTGTAGAGTTATAGAAAAACCAATTGCAGAAATTGAAGAAAAATTGTAGATTCTCACTTTAGTCTTTTTCTCCATATATATATTAGCCCTTTTGACCAATTTTCATACGTTGGAATTTATGGAAGATTAGGTAGATAGATAATAAATAGACCCAAAATAGGGTGTCTAAACCTGTCCTCAGTTTCCTAACTTTCAGTAATTTTAATGAGTCTGTCCTGTCCTAAGAAAGATTAAGACCGAAATCATCAGGACAGAACAGAGGGAAGGTCAGGATAGGATGGGTCTCGGCCTGACTCTAATTTTTTTATAAAAAAAATATTACATTTTTTTATCTTTTTCACTTTATCCACTCGTCTCAAGCTCTCTATTTCTCTTCTCTTATATTTTGCTTGCTCATGGTCATAGGTCTTGCCAGTCGCCACTCTCATACAAATATTTTTACTTATAAATATTCTTATACAGATATTTTTATTCTTCCTTACTATTATTTTGTTCCTCTTATCTGGGTAAGTTATCATTTTATATTAGGAAAGAATGTTGGTATTTAGAGGAAATTGCCGTAATATTTTATATGGAATGATTTACTGAAATAATTTTAATATAATATTTTTTTTAAAAAAATAGGATCAGGAATTCCTGTCCCAGTTCCAATGGGATTTGGACAAATTCGGGATGGGCTGGGACACAGGACGCATTTTGCGTCCTGTGCACTATATCGGGATGGGACACGGGACGGGGTTGTCCCAGTCTCAACCCATCCCGTGAGCACCCCTAGCCCAAAGTCCCAAATTTAAGCTTTTTTTTTAAGTCAACGAACTTATGTTCCCTTAACAACTAAAAAAGGACTAACGGGATTAGTCAAAGTGGTAAATAATTTGGTATCGTTTAAATGAGGTCTCAAGTTCGAGTCTTAGCGTATGTAAAAAAAATCATTGGGAGACTCACCCATCGTAAGTCAGTGCGTGACGCGAGTCAGATCCGGATGTAATTAAAACAAAGCTCCAATAAATAGAGTGGGGAATTAAAAAAATACAACTAAAAAGGGAAATTCAACCCAACTAGTATTTTCAGTAGCTCAAAACCATTAGCTGGCATAAGAATTTTCAAGCCTTCGGCTAAGGCCCAAAAAATAAAAAAAAAGAGAGAGAAGAAGGAGAAGAAAGAATTGAATGATAAAAATAAAAAATATTATATGAAAAAAAGGTACTAAACAGGTTAGACCCATATAAACAATGTAAGAGGGTATTTTTGTCGTATGATAAAGCATTACATGAGAAAAATCGGAATCCATCATGGATAGATGCCCCCTAAGAAATACTGCCGCATATGTAAATTGTAAAGTACTTTTTGGCAAGCAGAACATGCATAATTCTTTTCTTTCTTTTTTTTCATTTGGGGACAAAAATGAAAGACAATTCAAAGGAAACGTGAATTGTCGTTTTCCTGCTCCTCACAGACGAAGTTATGGGACAAATTAACAGCGACTTCGATTTCTGCTTACTTTACCTGAAAATACAATAGTCAGTAAAGTCAAATGGCTACGATAAGCATAACGAAGAATCTAATGAAGGACAATAGAGTCATAAAAACATGCCATGATATAAGTCTGGCTCCTTATTTAGTACTGGTCAGAGCTTAAGTCAAATTTCATAGCATGACCAAATGTATAAGAAAGCAAAAATAACGTGTGCAACATATTCAGTACAAATATGGTAATATGGAGATTTAAATAAGATAGTTTAATTTAAACCTCAAACTCATTCAATTCTCTGTAGCATTATGAATTAGTCCACCTATTGTTCAAGATAAATAACCAATTTCAAAGCCGCGAAGATAAATAGGAAGAAGCAAAAAGTGAAAATGCCATGACAAAAATAAGTAAAGCATAGCTTGAAAAAGGAGGTACATGCCGAAAACAGATTACTATTCATTTTTTTATAGTAACAAGTAAAAACTAGTATCTTTTGTGTGTGAGCACGGAGGACGTGATAGCAAAGATCCAAATATAACGGATAATCAACGTGGACATTGTCCATGTCTTGAGAAAACATTTTCCTTCGCCACCCTGACGTCGTCGTTTATCCCTCGGCACCATCCTTCTGTGACGATATATAACGAGGACAGACAACATTATAAATCTCAGTCGATACAGAGATACATTATACAAGCAGAGAACTACTTCACGTTAACTATGGTCTCTAGGAATATGCTTCGACTTACAACATATAAAGACAACAAAAGGGTTAGTTACAACTTAATTGAAATGGTTTCTGATGAGCGCAATCCAAATTGTCCACTTTAAACAAGTTGGCATATCTTTGGAAGAACCCAATACGATCATTCACTCTGGCGTCGTTAGGGATCCCACACCCAATTCACCGTTGATTATGTTGGGCACCAACCCATACCAAGCCGTACGATTAGCCTCTGTATCAGTTTTTGGTGACACATATTCCCCCATCGTCACACTCTGGGGAGAAGGTATCGGCTTTCGTTCTGTCATCCAAAATCACAGAGCCGTCTTAAACGCAATCACAGGATTGTTGGATATGATCTCAGGATTCATCAACCCATCGTATCCCAAAGCCTTCCCTGCTGGCCCATTTAAAGTTCCTGCAAATCAAATCAAAAGCCAAAATCAATCGATACACCCACATCAAAGCCAGAAAGTAAAAAATGGCATGGATGGGTAATAATAATATATATACCAAGAGAGTTGGATGGGTCCTCTGCCAAAGTAACTTTTGCCAGGGTTACAGGGCCGTTGAGTGTTGTTGGAGTCACAGTAATTACTCTGAGGTTTGAGTTCTTCCTCGAAGCACAAGCCCCAGGCAAAGGGTCCATCAGGGTCAGTGGCCCACCCACCGGTGGTCTCGTGGGAGATCTGAGCGAGAAATGCAGCGATCTCACGCTTTCGTGTGCTTATATTTCCGGCGGTGCCCAATTCAGGGAAGCTTTTGGCTGCCTGAATGAAGGACTTGCAGGTGTAGAAGTCCTTGGCAGGGCATGCGGAGTCATCTTTGTGGAGGAAGATGGTTGTAAATAGCTGTTTGCTTATGAGAGATGAAATGGAAGAGGGATCACGACGAGCCTCGGCTCCCAAGGATGCAGAGTAGGGATGGCAGAGTAACGAGGTTGAGAAGATGAAGAAGAAAGAGGATGCCGTATTTACTGAACTATAGTTTTCTGTGTTGGAAGGAGAAGGAAGCAGAAGGTCTTTTATAGAGCACTAAGTTCTTTGCCCTGGTCGTATGCTGCAGAAGAAAGCAATGGCATACAGTTTGTGTTGTGAATGGGCATAAACAAGTGCAAGTTGATTGGGTCGGAGCATCAAGAGTGGAGCGTTGACATGCAGAGTAGAGTGGATCGGCCGGCGCCAGAATCACTGATTGGAGGAAAGAGTCAAATCTCTAAACTTCCATCTTTAGAGGAATTGGACATCACTGAGGGTACACATCAAGTAGAGTTTGACTGAAGTGACCATCAGGAATTCAGCAAAAAGAGAGGGAGGAAACAGGACAAGAAGGAAAAAGTCATAAGATTTTTTTTTTTAAAAAAAAAAGGAAAATCAGTCAGAGAGGGTCGGAATTGTATAAAGTTGGCGAGGTGAGCCGCATCAAAAGTACTCGGGATACGTAGGAGAGGAGCGTAGGTTCGAAAATAAAAATACGCCATAATTTTCGGATGTATGCACACGTGGGAAATGTTTGAGTTGCTTGGGATGCAAAATATTAGATGAACAATGAACAATAAACATTTATATGTATAAAAACTGACTCCGTTTCTCTCTGTCCGGCCACTGCAAAAAGCAAGTATTGAAATAATGGAGGGGCCAGCGGCAACTGAATTAGAAAAGCATTAGTTGGAGTGGGTTGACTAATTGACTTGAGCACCACACTACTCCCAGTACACCGCAATAGGGTGCAAACACATCCACGATCGACTCCGAAACATAATTAATCATAACAATATTATTTATAAGATCTCCAAACAAATAAATAAAAATTGAATCTTCGTATAAAAGAGACCCCTCTCTCATACCACAGTCAATGGAAGGGCTGTGAGGGGGTTTCCGTGGGTCAATCAAATTCCCGAAAGTTTGTCAACTAAACAGTATCATACCCAAAATAAGCCACAACTTAAAAAGCTCCATTGAGAAGAATGACTAAAAAAATGAGGTGTTCTTTGTTATCTCCACGTGAAAATAATTTTTTTTAAAGTATAAAATTTTTAAAAATAAATTAAGTTTATCTATAATTTAACAATAAAATAAAATCTACTTATTTTTTAAATGATATTAATATTAAGTAAAATATATTGTCTATGATAACGTGAAAATAAATTAATAAACAAAAAGAATATGAAATATATCCAAAGAGCAAAAACGGATAAAAGCCCATCCAATTCATGGATCCATCCTTCAATTTAGGACCTAGGTATCTACTTTCTGCGGGCCGCCCTTCCATCCCACTGGGTTTGGGGGTTTTATTAGGACAAGGATGGCCCAGTGTCAGCCACAATACTCATTATTAACTTTAAAAAACATACTTATATTTATAAGGACAAGAATTCAATTATTATTATTATTATTATAAGAATTTTTTTAATAGATAATCTTATAATTTTTTTATTAACGCTTTCTGAACCCTGGAGTTGTGCCGTAGCTTTTGAAGAAAATTAGTACTAAACCTACCTAAATTTTTGTATGCAATAAAAAATAACTTCAATATTTTTGTGTACAAAAAAAAAACTTCAATATTTTTAATCATCAAACCTATCACAATTGGCACTTAACTTGTTTCATTAAGCATCTAGTTAGAAGCTTGATTATTAGCAGTCCGTATAGGATTGTCTCATAATTAGTACTAAAGCCCTTTTAATAAGTTTGCAGTACGATGATATTAGTCACTAATTCTGCCGTGGATGGCCTAAACTTACCTTATAAAACATTAAATATTTTTAGGACAAGGATGGCTCCATGTTAAATTAGGAGGGACATGTCAATTTTCAGCATTTACAAGTGGTTGGACCTCTGAGTAATTAACTCTTATGTGGGACCTATATGTTATTCTAAAAAAAAAACAATCTACGTGGTCTTTTATATTGGCAATATATATAAGCATTTGGGCCGCAAGAAGCAACCAAACTCTAAACACGTGTATGCAATCAATTTTAAAAGCATGCATCAGATGGTCCCATGAAAATAATCAGCTTGTTAAACCATTTATAACAAACGCTAGCAAATTTCGTTTGGAGTTGTATGAGGCAAGAAATGTGGCGCGAGGGCTCAATTCCGAAACAATGTGCTCACTTGCTTAACTCATGATGACCAGTGCTTCGCGTTAGCTTAGATAATAATGAAAGGTTGGTCACTGAATAATCCATCCTCTATAGAGATAGGATCGAATTAATAGTCACCCACTTGCATTTCTGAAAGTTATTGCATGCAATAATACAGTAAGACAAAGTTATATTCAAAGGAGCAAAGAATAAGGCTCCAAATTTTGCCAATATAAACGGTTGAAAATGGGCACTACCCTCTCAGCTTTCTCTTTCTCGCAACAAGAGATCACTTCTTTTTTTCCAAATTCATGAGTCAATGGTGGGGTTCAACCTTTGCTAAACCCTGACTTTTAGGTCAAAAGTCGATGCCCTATTGTCCATGCACACTAATGCCAAGGTAGGAAACCAATGCGTAGCAAATGGATGTTAATCCTACTAGCAGATATTTTGATCATTTAAATATAAATTCTTAAATATAAATTTATGTGAGCATAAAAAATATTTCAAAAGAAATTATTCTTATTTAAATATGAATTCTTAAATTTAAATTTATGTGAGCATGAAAAATATTTTTTTTAAAAAGTACTCTTATTTAAATATTATACTACTTGAATTTGACTAGGTCAAATAGCTAAAAAAAAATAATATGTACAAATTTTTCCAATCCCTTCACTTTCCTTTACTATTGCATAAATAGACTTTTGGCGCTTCATGGAAAGAGTGCCACTAAATGCGAGAATAAACATATTGTAGCGCTTTATAAAGAACATGCTATATATATATATATATATATATATATATATATATATATCAGTTAAACACCTTACGGAGTGCTTTCCCAATAAAATGTTATCATAGGTGCTGAAAAAATTGTGAAAAAAATTAATATATCTATTGTAGCAATTTTCCAAGAACATGCTACGTAAAAATATGTCCTATTATTATGCTTTACTGGGAAAGCAAGCGCTTCATAAAACTACTGTAGCATATTTATTCGTAGTGCTCCAAAAAAACAAAGCTATAGAAAAGACAATTTCTATATAGCGATTAATGAGGATTTTTTTCCCACTAAGTGGACCATGGAAAACGTCAATTTCTTGGTTTCCGTGCATGGCCATGACTCTTGACTAATGACTATGATTATCTTAGGGAAGACACACATGTAACAATATAATAAGCGATAAGTTTAATCTGCTTAGTATTCATTTCCACATTTAGCCTCGCAGCGTATCCATAATAATGGATTGTATATGCTTCTCTATATCTCTTGATCCATAATAATACTTGCCCTCTACAGTTTTGGCATGTCGTAAAAGCTTTTTGAACTGAAAATTTAACGCGACTCTATTTGTTATGACTTGATTTTTGCCCCCCGTTATGTTATTCATGCACGTCAACATCAGATATATAGCATTAGCTAAGAAGCGGTCGATTTTGAAAGATGGTTCTATAGGGTAGGCTATATATATATAGCGTGGGGCTTGAATCCAAGTAACTAGCTAGGTAGAAACACAATATTTTAGAAAATAGCTTTGAAAGTTGAAAGTTGAAACTTGAATCCATAATATCCCTTGTGTGTTATTTTCAAGATTGTTTAGGTTACGTTTTTCTTTTTTTGATAGAAATACGAACCGATGGTGACAAGTTGAATAGTAGTCTGTGAGATGGGGTCTTTTTGCCGACCAAGTTATAGACAAATGAAGAAGGATATAAAATGAAATCAACTTGGCATTGACTTGCGGATACGCGTATATGTGCGTCTTCACATGGAAACGTCAGAGAAGAGATCTGAGGCTGATTTCTCAAGTGAGCTAATTAACGTTAATTAATACGGTAGGTCATGATTGTTAGCTATATTGCATAACAGGGCTTCCACTATACTATGTTTTTAGTGCGTGTCTGTTCCACGAGGGATACAAGTCTCCATTGAAAAGCCAGCTGGATATAGATTGTGAAGAGACACGTCCAAACACCATTGACTTCATTTTCCACTCTCTTTGACCAATTCAAAATCATTCAGACTTTAATTATACGACTGTATATATGTGTGTGTGAATTCGTCTAATGTTATCTTATTAATATATTAACTATAAATGATTGTCGAGCTCTCCCGTCGATTAGTTATGAGAGGCATTATATGGTTGTCGCGTAACCTGTTTTCCGAGGGTAGGGGAAACCATTTTTAAAATAAAATTATTTAATTTTATCCCTTAAAATAAGTTAAGGATAAGATTGGAGTGAGGGAGTTCGATTACGAATTCGATTTATATAAACTTTCACAGCTGCCCACGTGGGCGTCTTGTGTGTGTGTGCATTTGTGGTTAATTAGTCTAAAATTTAAGTTTAAAATAGAACTAAATGGCTGTTTGTTTTTGTTTTTAAAAACAGTTTTTTTTGCTTTTTAAAAAAATAAAAAAACTTGTTTTGGCAACTTATTTTAATTTAAATGTTTTTTAAAATAAAAAAATTGAAAAGTAAGAACAAGCTTTAGAGATTGTTTGTTTTGAGTTTTTAAAAACAGTTTTTTTCTAAAATAAAAAATTGTTTGGTAATTTATTTTCATTCAAGTTTTTTTTAAAAATAAAAAAATTGAAACTGTTTTTAAAAATATATATAAAACTGTGAACAAATTTTAAATATTTTGTAAACCATAGTTGTTGCCATCCTTGACCACACTACCATTCGTCGTCACTGATATCGGCCAACAACTATATTATCGCTGTTGCATTATTGCGAGCAACCACCATTGGCATTCATTATCACTTGACAATTAACAATAACTACTACTACTGTTAATGATCACTATTATTTTTTGTATCTCTTGAAGAAGGTGATGACCACTGTGATTAATCAAGGAAAATCATCACCATCATCAGATAGTAAGGGTCACGATGATAGTTGTCGACCGATGGCCACCACTATCATTGATGCCCAACGACAACCACCGTTGGAGGTGGCAAACAATGACCACCATCATTCACCCTATCTTCTATTACTTTTTATTTTTAATTGTTGCCACCACACAACTGACGATGACCATGTCATATTTTTTTTAACTCTCAATTATTCCAAACAATTTTTTATGTTTTCAAATATATATTTTTAAAATAATTATCTGAACAATTTTTTTTTATTCCCATAACTTATTTTTAAAAATAGCTTTATAAAACTATTTTGAGAACAAAAAAAAAATAGAGAAGGCATTGGTATGGGGGAAATGTTCTCAATACACACCAAATGTAACATAGAAGAAAATTCCACAAACCCTCATAGAGCAGCACAATTATTAAAACGGTTCAACAAAAAAATTTGATTGAAATGCGATGAAGTTAGCTGAATTAATAATATCCAAATGTGCAACCAGACACTTACGTAAAGTCAACAAAGTATTATAAAAAGATATTATTAATTTGTTTTTTTAGGAGTATAATAAAACTCCCTCCTTAAATAATAAATTGGCACCCGGGTAGGTATATATGTTGTATTCTAGTGAGAGTCTGAATTTTGTATCCGAAAACACGAGAGAGAAGAGACTCAGCTTTGAAAAAGGAGGTAATCTGGATAACACTGATTACGCACGCACAAGAACCAGAAAAATATAAAGACGATGATATACCAATACTTAACCTTCAATTAATGAAAGGCCATTCGAATTCAAAGTATATATACCGATAAACGTGTCCATCATTCATGAGTGATGAATGGAACTGTTATTATTTCAAAGGATACGAAAACTGATAAATTCGGCAGTGTTAGAATGGAAGGAGGAAAGGGCCGGGCAGTGCGACTTTGAATTCAGCTTCGATCCTGTGACGTGGACGAATGCTCCCATTGACGTCGCCGTCAGCTTCAAAGTTAGTCGGTTAGGTTTTCCAAGCGAAAGGGCCCCACTATTTCTAACCCCTTGTCGGATTTGAGCCGTGCCGTCTCCTCCTTTGACCTCAGTGGCCCATGGGTTTAGTTTTCAGATAAAAAATTTATAAGAAAAATATAATTTAAAATTAATTTTAGACAATAATTTTTAGATAATTTTTTTTTTAAAAAAGAAAAAAATGTTTATAAATAAATTATTAAAAAAGATATGGAATAAAATTATAAAAATAAATATATAGATAAGATAATTATTATATATCTTGAAAGTTTTTTTGCTAACTAAAATTATTTTTATAAATTTATTTAAAATTATAGTTGAAATTATAATTTATTATAAAAATTCTTTTTAACATTAAATGGTTATTTATGATTTGGGTTAAAAGTATTTCTCATAGTTTGAAAAAGAAACCAGGCATACGGACTCACAGCCAGTCAAGAAAACGGAAGTCCGTTATTTTTAACGGCGACGCCAAAGTGTAAAGGTCAGAGTCCCCTCCTCATCTCTAGACTCTAGCCTCACTGGTTTAATTGTGACGTCAATCTTCTCGGGAAGTAAAAGACGGTTGGTCCTGAACTACTGAAAGTCTTTTAGGTTTTATCTTTCAACTTTACTTTCTTTTTTTTAGTTTAATAATTAAAAAAATGAAGAAACCCTCAGGAGTCGGGGGTCGCGTGGCACATTTAAACCTTATTGTTGAAAAGGCTTCAATCATCAATTCAATTCAACCATTTCGCTACAACCCTTCTCTTCTCACTGGAAATGGTAAACCAACAACAACAACGCCGTGCATTGACCTCCACTAGCTCCGGCGACTTCCTCCGCCAGAATTTAGGTCCAATGAACGACGACCCCATCGATCGTCCTATCATCAAAGAAATGGATTTCTTCTCTTGTGCTTCACCCGGTAAATCTTTCGAGACTAGAAAGCAGCGGCACCAAGATCCTGACGACAGGATCAATCACGATGGATCATCAACTGCTCTCTCACCTGATCGCCCCGTTAACGTAGGGTTTCTGTTATATGCATGCTTTCTCCATTTCAGTCCTTTGATTCTCTCAAGTTTCCAATCTACCCCAAATAAGGATTTGAAAATACTTATCGATCTGTTGTATTGTGACTATAGACTGGACTGAATTTGAACTGTGCAAGTTCTGGAATGCCAAGATTCGAAAACGATCAGGAGAAGCTCGATACAGAAGTAAGTATGCGTCCGCATCTCTCTCTCTCTCTCTATCTGGAGGTATATAGACACTCACACATACATATTAATTCTGTGATTATGTTCAGCTGTGTGCACTTCAAGGGGAATTGCGGAGGCTTCATGAAGAGAATCAGAAGTTGAAAAATGCGCTGGAACAGATCACCAAAAGCTATAACCAACTGCATGCACATTTGTTTATCGCTATGCATAAACAAAAGACTCAGGTAAATTACTTTGCTGTGTATATATGTCTATTTGTTTTAATCTTCCAGCCAGAGGCAGTTCTGAAGATATATAATCGATTTCAAGAAGAAAGCATTATCTGTTTCATCGCGTCTCTGTGGTCCTCTCTCTCTCTCTCTCTCAGTAAAGAAATGGTAACGTGCATCATTTAAATTGGAAATCGTGTAGATTCTGGATACTATCCCTAGACGCAGTGGGCACCTTTATTTTCTTATTGAAATGATGCCTCGAACTTATGAATTCTTGTTATTATTACTTTGATGAAATAATGAAATAAATACTGTATAAATTTAAACTAAGAATAATTAAGCACATGACACGACTCAATAATCAATACTTGACTTGGGCCCTGCCCTTAGATTAGTTGATTCAGCACACAGAAAAAGGGATGAGAGGATCATGCGAATCAAAGCACAGCGTGGGCAGTGTTTTGTTCATATATGGTGGGAGTCAAACAGTAATTAAGGAGTTGGTACTTTAGTAATTTGAACTTATCTTCTTTTTTTTTCCTATTCAGGAAGTAAAATCTAGTTATATTAATACACACGCGCTATATCAATGCGACAGACACACACTAACAGATAAGAAATACATGAAATGATTTGAAAAATGAGCTAAATGTAGCGTGGATATTGAACAGAATGTTGAAGCAAATGGGATGTTGTCGGGGCAGGAGATATTGGACCCACGGCCGTCTACCAAATCGAAAGTGAATAATTCGGGTTCAGACTACAAGACTCAAGAGCTTTCAGTCTCTCCTTCATCAAACAATGCGGTCATGTCAAAGCAACTCCATCAATCACCTAAACTTCATGGAAAGCAAGCAGCTTGCCCTGAAACTATTTCCAAATTACCAGATCTCAAAAGCCAAGAACCAAACGCGGATATTCATTTCAGAAAAGCCAGGGTTTCCGTACGTGCAAGATCAGAAGCTCTTCTGGTACTGTTTATCATTAATCCTTCATATATATAAGAAACACAATATTACATTTCTTTTCTGGGCAACGAAGCCAAGATATATATATAAAGTGAACGATTTCTGTTTGTGCTTTTCAGATTAGTGATGGATGTCAATGGAGGAAATATGGTCAAAAAATGGCCAAGGGTAACCCTTATCCTCGCGCCTACTATCGTTGTACTATGGCCGTTGGATGCCCCGTTCGTAAGCAGGTGATTAATTAAAGGTTTTATAAATGTCCTTTCTTAGATTGTAGACCTTGTTGTAATTCGCTTTATATTTGGTTCAATAGGTGCAAAGATGTGCTGAAGACAAGACGGTGCTGATAACAACGTACGAAGGGAATCACGACCACCCCCTCCCACAGGCGGCCACCGCTATGGCAAATACGACATCGGCAGCCGCAGCGATGCTCCTATCAGGTTCAACTATGAACAATGAAGCCTTAATAAATTCAGGTGGAGGGTACTTGCCGTCCATGCCCTACGCTTCAGTGGCAACCCTATCAGCCTCTCCACCGTTTCCTACTATCACTCTGGACTGGACTCAGACCCCCAAAAGCGTGCAGCTTCACCGGCAACCGTCCCATGAGGTTACGTTTCCTCTGCCATTGCACGGTCACCCACTGCACTGTCATCAGAAGGCACCGTTAGGGCAGCAACGTCAGCCTTCTATGGTTGAGAAAATGAGTGCAGCTATAGCCTCTGATCCGAACTTCACAGCGGCGCTAGAGGCGGCGATTTCTTCTATCTTTGGGAGTAATTTGAATAGCGACGGTGGGAGTGGAAGTGGAAATGCTGTTTCTGCGCCGCCTAAGCTTCCTCCGTCCTGCACAACATTCTCCACCAACTAGTATGAGCAACAGAGCGAGTATACGTAATATACACACACCTTGGGCTTGATATGTATATTTGTACAGAAGTATAAAAAAGAGGATTCAAGTAGCGCAATTCTATTCTTTGAATGGAAAAAAACGAAAACGAAAATGGGGCAAAAATCATTCATTGGTATCCCTGTTTATAATCACATACATCCAATATACTATCTGATATTCTGATTCAATATTTGACAAAAAAATGTTTATTAAGTATTTACTATCCAATTCTCTCAACCAAAAATCCATTTCCAAACTGAGAATACATTTTAATTCCCGGGTTTTTAAGACCACATGAAACTTGCTTGGCCAATCAATGGGGAAGCGGTGGGTGATAAATCCGGATGTATTGCGCGCTGATCATGCGTACATCAGCTTAGAGATTTTTCTTCTTCTTTTTTTTGAAGATATCATGAAAATTCATGAGCACTGTATTTTTTATAATGACATACCAGTTATAAATTATTAAATCATCTTATTCTATATATTAAATATATGTTTATGTTTTTTTAAACTGAAATATTCTTGTATATACACATAAATTTTATAAAAAAATATTAATATTTGATATTACCAATTATTAATTATTGGTAATTTAATAACTTAAAAACATTTGATAAAATATCATTATATATAATAGCCACTTTATTTTTTGTGCAAGTATTTGCATTATCAATTAATCCTATTATTTTTGTCCAAAATGAGGCAACTCTTTTAAAATGAGTTTTTTGTATCCTTTGGCAAAGTTTGAATCCATAACCTTATTTAAGAAGTATTTAGTCCCTTATATTTAGTCCAACAAATAACGGCAACGAGTCTCTCCATTGAGGGCAGGGCCTTCTGTATTGCCCTCCATTTAATCGAAATGGTCTAAACATAAGTAACCGATATTCCTCGTTAAGTGGGTCTAAGGTTAGACCTCTCTCTATTGAAGGCTTTTGTAATAAAACTATCCCACTTGTGTTTATAATCAAAACTTGCTAGGCTGGAATTTTTTATCTGGATGTATTCCGCTCTTATCATGCATACACCAGCTTAGAGATTTTTCTTCTTCTTTTGATTGAAGATATCATGAAAATACATGAGTACTGTATTTTTTTAGAATGACATATCAGTTATAAAATATTAAATCATTTTATTCTATTAAATATGGTTTATGTTTTTTTAAACTGAAATATATGTTTATGTTCATACTCATAAATTTATAAAAAATATTCATTTTTATTATTACCAATTATTAATTTTGGTAATTTAATAAATTAAAAAATATTTCAAAAATATCAATATATAGAATAATTAATTTTTCTGTATTTAGTCCAACAAATAGGAAAATAATTACTTTATCAATGCATATATGCAGAATGGATTTAATAATGTCATCAAATTACATTTAGTTGGCAAAAAAAAATTCATCAAATTACATTTTTTTTAAACATTTCAAACAAAACCATCTGGGTTACATTAAAAAAATCAAGAAAACCATCTGGCCTAACCACAAAGGCTAGATCCGTCAATTTGGCCCATATTTCCCAGCAGGCCGAGGCCGGTCAAAGCAACGAATGCATTTTTAGAATGGGCCCCACAGATTCTATCTCGTAATAAACTCTAGAAAGCTCGTATCCGTTGGATCAGCTAGCTCTTGGATAATGGAGCGCCGTTCAATTTCGAAAAACCGAGCTTGTCGACCGTTGAGGGTCATGACTTAACTTCTACTCTAATGAATGAAGTAACTAAGCATATTTGCTTCAGAATCTGGGTTTGGATCTGATTATTTTCTCCAGATCTCATAGATCATGAAACTCCATGGCTGGCAGCGTCCTCTACACCCTCTACAGGTCTCCCATTCCGTTCGTCTTTTCCTCTATTGATTTAATCTTGAAGCTCGTAGCTGGATTTTACTTCATAGAATGCCAATTTTATTACCTGTAACTGTAATTTATAGCATGTTGATGTAAAACACAATTGTCCTTTTTGAACTTTTGTGCTCTCTCAATCTAAACCTCTTTATTTGAATTGTCTCATCCCTGACCAAATGTTCCAGTCGTGAAAAAGCGTCAATTTGAGCTAACGTTTGTTACTTGAAATCTTGCAGTATGTGGGAATGGCAATGTAACTTTTTCTGTTCGTGGCCTTCTACACTTTCCTGGGGCTTTTCTTAGCCGAGATTGTGATTAACGTTATATTTTCCCGTGTGGTAATTTACTGTACACAATTTCGAGACTGGCCTTTATTTTAACCTCAGTTTTGTTAGAACTCACAAAAGACTCACCAACTGTTTTCTCTTTCCCCATTTTTCCCCAGGCATTCTCCGTTATGCTTCTGTACATTAGGTGTACCGCTATTGATCTAACAGACAGAACAAGCTTTAGGAAGAAGAAAAAAGTGAAGTCTAATGGAATTTCCAAGCTAAATTATGGGTTTATACTGGGACAGGTTATCATAAGATTTTTCAGAAGGGTTGAAAGGAAGATGCTTAGGACATTCATCAAGAGGAAGTACCTAGAACCATGGAAGACAAGTAACCAAATGGAGCTTTTGCATCCATTTTCACTTGTCATGAAAGATGATGCCATTGCACCCAATCTGAAAGAGGATGACATCTCATTTTGCTTGCTTTGTGATATTGACGTTTTTCAATAACTTGCTGTTGTTCATTTTGAAAGCTTTCCCCTAATCAAACAATTCTCATCGAACGCGTTCCACCAAGTAAAACTTCTTTTAATCTTTGTGTCTCAATGCAAACACAGCAGAACTTGCAACCGCTGCGTTGAAGGTTGTGACCATCATTGCAGAGTGAGAGTACTGGCATTTGTAAACTTCTATTTTGTAGGAAGGGATAGTTCGACTTCGACTGTTGAGATATAATTGGTCTTCTCTTTCTTCTTTTTTCCCCTGGTGGTTGAATAACTGCGTTGGGAAGAGGAACTACACAGCATTCTTTCTTATTATGATTTTCGTCCTGCTAATGGTCAGCGGTATAGTCTGCTTCTGTTTCAAACTAAATGATGAAGGGTGTGACCATCATTGCAGAGTGAGTCATGGCATTTGTAAACTTCTATTTTGTAGGAAGGGATAGTTCGCACTTCGACTGTTGAGATATAATTGGTCTTCTCTTTCTTCCTTTTTCCCCTAGTGGTTGAATAACTGCGTTGGGAAGAGGAACTACACAGCATTCTTTCTTATTATGATATTAGTCCTGCTAATGGTCAGCGGTATAGTCTGTTTCTGTTTCAAACTAAATAATGTGTTTCAATTATATTGATAAAGTCATAAAACTTCTCCATCATCACTTGCTGAGTTCACAGTTAATCATCGAAGGAAGAAGTGCAATTGCTATATTTGTCAGGTGCTTTGCAGATAAGCATGGAATAGAAAAGGAGCTTGAGAGAGTTTCAAGTAGAGTTTCCAAGAGGAGTTCTTGCCACTATATGTGTAAGAGTTATCTGAAATTTTTTTGGGGTATTTTTAGAGTTTTTTTGCTAGACTTTCAAGTTCAATCAAACACTTCTTTTTAATTTGCTTTGAATCTCGCGAAATGCTACAGGTTTTGCTAGTTTTACTGACAGCTTATAGTTCAGCAGCACTGGAACAGCTTTTATTCTTTCATGTGGTTCTGATACGACAGGTGGTTTTCTTCTCTTAATTGATCCTCTAATAATCTAAAAACAATACATACTTCTTCTCTTAATAGAATGTTCTTCCTATTGACTCGTTTGGTGTTTGATGCTGTAGGGAATGAGAACCTATGACTACATCCTGGCAATGAAAGAAGAGGAACTAGATTCAATGGATGATTTTGATTTCTCTTCAGACGAGAGCACTGATTTTGACTCCCCTGAAAAGCCAACTATATTGTCAAGGTTTCTATGCAAAGGACAGAGAGTGAATCAGGTAAGTAATATTAGATAGCCTACATTAGTTTTGCTTATCATATTTTGCTGTAATCCCGATTCCTCCTAACAGGACAGCTCATGCTAAATTTCAGGTTTCACGTAGATTCTCTGTTAGAATTGAAGGAGAAACTGAAACTAAACCGAGTTTCCATGTCAACATAAACCCTTCCATTCATAAAGTTGACGAAAGAGAAGGCCCTACTAGCAACTGAGAAGGCCAGAGAAAAGCTTGCGAAAGAAAAGTCACAAGGGGTGCAAAATCCATTGAAATCCCTACCTCTGGAGACAAAACGTGGTCCATTGATGCACGCAGATCAAAATATGGGGAATATGTCAGATTCTAGTCCTTTCATGTTTAAGGGTAGTCTTCAAGGATCACCAGGCAGGTTATCAAGTCCAAGAAGGAGACTTTCTGGCTCAGCAAACAGTCTTCGCTAACATACTGGCTTCTCCCAGACACAAATACGGGAGCACTTTCGATTTGAAGCTAACAGGTGTATCGAGAGAGCTTGAAACACATATCAAAGCAGGTTATATGTTCAGTTATAAGCAAGGATGGAAGTAAACCATCCCCAATATAGATAATGTATTTTGAAAATTTATTCTCAGCTTTTGAGAAAGATACATCGATATGTTCGTTATTGTAATTTATACATCGGGTAATTCTGGTAATTGGATCAATTCAGTGTAATGCCAATGTAATCTTGTCATCTTCATCACATCTTTAAAATCTTTAACTTGTCTTTTCGAGCCATATCTTAAGCTAAACTTTGGGTAATGCTGGGTCTTCCTCTCCGTTTACTAGAGAATAATGAACAACTAACAATAATTATTGTCAAAAAAGCCAAGAAGCACCTGCCTTAGTCCGGCAAATTCTCCAATATCCTCGAATCAATGGAAACATACAATTTTCAATCTTTTTTCGTTTTTTTTTGGGGAAGCCATATGCAGCTAGAAAAGCAATACAAATAAGACAAATCATTCACTTCCTATTTCTGACACATCACTCAATTATTGTTACTGCACACAAGTTACAAGAAACAATCATCTCTCGAGTAATTATCATTCCGCAGATCCATAACCAACCACAGATCAGCAACTCGAATCAACTCATGTCAGGAGAAATTTTTCCTGTTGAAAAAAGGCAGCAATCAAATTTCAGTTCTAAGTGAACTTTCATAGCAAATGCTATAAATTTCCTTAATTTTACCGAGACATCAACCAAGCACCTCTATGTTCGTTACTCGTACTCCGCAAGTGACTTGATAAATAATAACAGTCTGAACAATGCTCAGGGAATATTCTGCCCTTAAGAGGCTCACAAGTTTCTGGGGAGACCAATTCAGAATATCCTTGAACGTAAGAGCAGTTCCATGGATATCTTGAGCTCACATTGAGCGTAATGTTGAATAAGCATATGTTCACAAAGTGGTCTTCTTTTATACCCTCTATGAGACCTGCACGTTCAATCTTTTCTCCTATCACGTCCTTGATAGTGATACTTTCTATGACAGGAAGAGCATTTGGGTCAAAAGAGTCATCGGGGTGATCCCCATATTCACCAGTGAATCTGATAGCGACGTCTACTTCAGACAAGGTCATGTTATAAATATACACGTTTCTAACATAACCCCCCCTCCCAGGAGATGTCTTTATTCTGATTGCGTTGTAAGAACTGAAAAAATGAATGTTTTCTGCATGAACATCCGATACGCCTCCAGACATTTCGCTTCCGATAGCAATCCCTGCACTTGTTCGAGTTTTCCCTATGAGCCGGTTAATGATTATGTCTGTACTGGGACGGCCAAATGAAATGCCATACTCATCCCACCCGCTTTTGATTGCAATCAGATCATCACCTGTGCTTATATAACAGTCCTCAATGCATACATGGTCAGAAGAATCTGCACGCATTTAAAATAGTAAGAATTCTTCCATTTCTTTGCTTAGTAAGATAAAATGGAAAGGACAAGATCTTCTTCCTTATTTTACACAACATTTCGTCTTTATTTTAATCATACTATATGACTAACTAGCATGTTTGCTTCCTATGATGCCCAAATCTAGACCAACGTGTAGCTCATGTGGAACTTCCTTTGCATGACAGATATCCTCATCCAAGCTTACATCAGGCATTGGACTTTAGGATTTTGGTTTGAAAACTTGTCAGTTGACAATTACGAAGGATGATACTTTGGAGCACAGGGAAGTAGAACTCACCTGGATCAATGCCATCTGTATTTGGCGAATCAAGTGGAGCAATGATCGTGAGACTCTGAACTGTAACTTGGCTGTTCATCCAGAAAAAGAGTCTCAAATCCCCCCTTAATAATGAAAGCTTTACTATTGCACATTTTTAAATTAAATTGAAAACCCCGAAGTTCAGTGAATCAGGAAGGAAACATAAACTCAATCCTTCTATGCACAAACCTGCAATACACTGGGTGAATTGTCCAAAACGGTGAATTCAAGAAGGTTAAATTAGATATAAGAACTCCAGTTGAATTCATCAACTCCACCAAATGAGGACGTGTATAATCCAAGGTTTTGTTCCAAAAGCTGCTCCACCAGATACTGCCTTGACCGTTTATAGTTCCATTATTACCTTAATAGTTGCATCAATGATATTAAAGGACCATTACCATACATTAGAATGATATAACTGTTGAGCAAGGGTCTTCTTTCTTTATCTCTTGGTAAAGAAAAAGGTTAAATTGAGTATACACTAACCTGTTATGATGACATCAGTCAAATTGCGGCCATATATCAGGGCTTTATGCCGTCCACCTGGTAACTCTCTCCCGCGGCCATAAGACGGAAGCGGGTCGACAACTGGCCAATCCTTAAAGTCCTGTAACAAGCAGGATATGCCATTCAGTTCCTGTATATTACACTAAAGCAGCTTGCTCAAAGATTAGTATTAGCATGAAATGAAGCTTGGTAACATTGTATCCATGCAGAAAGATAACTTCTACTTCAGATTTTCTTGGGACAAGCTTGCGCAGCATATGCGAGTTGTAGTTATACTAAATTAAACTTAACCTTTTTCCTGCATCACATCATGTTATCATTTACAAAGTGTGACCTACCGTTGATCCAAGAATCACAGCATCATTGTCCAACCACAAAGTTAGATGGCTGATGAGATCAAAACTACCAGTTAACCACCGACCAGCAGGGACAAAGAGCTTGGCTCCGCCTTTGTCAGCAAATGAATTTAGGTAGAAGATGGCATTCTGAAATGCTTTTGTATTGAGAGTGACGCCATCTCCTACTGCCCCAAATTCGGTGATGCTGACACTGTGAGGTCGAACCTCCACTGAGTTCGTGTGCATGCAACGTGAGCTGCTCCACACTGTCCATGAGCTGCAACTGATGAACAATGCAAGTACCAGAAGCACATTCGCCAGCTAAAACACAAATGCTCCATCATCAGTCATACTCTGACTGGGGATCTTAAGGGGACGGAGGGAAAATGTGAAAAGTAGTTTAAACAGTATAGTTCGACCTAGACAGAATTATGAACATTGCTCACAGGAATCAAGCCATATCCCAAATCAAAGGGTTAAAAATCTGTGCCGATCAGCCACATTTTGCCAAAAAGGTTAATGAAGCAAGAAAATCTCTTAAGGCGCAAAAGTAGAAAACTAATCATCACCTAGTTTTCCACTATGCTAACCTAGATCTTTACAGAATTTAGTTCTTACAAATACTTTCTAAGTCGGTATTCTTGAATTCTTGATCTTTCTCCAAAAATTCTCCTTCAGATCTTACTGCACGACCAAGCTTTGCAGGAAGTAACGGAGAATGCAGAAAGATCAGAAGGAGGATAGAGAAGGAAATTAAAGAAGAACTTACTCTTGAAGGTCTGCTCATATGACTAGGATCCGGCTTTCCTTTTTTGCCCAAAAAACCTGACCAGAGAGATTTCTTCAGCAGCCTCCAAAACCGGCTCCTTGTGAAAAAGGCCTGGAGGCAAAAGAGAGCCAGAAAAGAAGAGTAAAGCAGGAGAAGAGGAGCAAGAGGTATAGCTTATGATCGAATTTCCCAGGAAGACAACAATATGCCGGTGTGATTAGATGGGTTATTGAGATAGCCACCACCACAACCAAGTAAAATCATTGAATGTTACTGTCCCTGCCCGCCAAAAATCTAGCGGTAGGACCCCTTTTTGCTTCTAAACACCTTCACTATGTCCCTCCCCTCGCTTTCTTTCTCTATCATACCCTGTCTTCTTCCTTATGCCTCTGTCTCCCAAATTGGAAGAAACCCAGAAAGCTAACAATTCTGAAACAAGGGGCAGCAGCTCAATGATTCTCAAAATGGAACTTCTACGATATCAACCCCTAAGCAGCCAATTTCCCTATTGCTAAATCACTGACAGTGACTTTCGATTCTGAGAGGCAATTTCAGATTGTAAGGTAAAAGGCTTACACTGAATTTAGCTTTGCATGGAGCAACCTGTCTCCCTGCCTCTCACCGAAATTTTTTTATCCCAATTTCCAGCTCGTAAACTCCGTCGAAACTATATTTAATTCCACACACTTTCACTGCTAAAAGTGCAAATCATTTGTGTTCTGTGGGTCTATCTATCCTGCTCAGATTGTAATCTTAATGGATTTTATTTTCTTCGCAAAAAAGGGAAATAAGTATTATGGGGGAGTTGAATTATTTCTCACCGTGTGTAAATCGTAACGCTAAGAAACAAACAAACGCATGAAGGTGCCAGGGATCACCTTCATGGAACAGGGAAAGAGACAAAATAAAACGGCAAAAAGCAGGACCGGTTTCTGATCATGGGGAAGTGGATGTGTCGGGGAAGTCATATGGTTCACAGGACTCGGTGGATAAAACGTCGTCGTGTACCCAGTAAAAGGCTGTTATTTTCTGGTGTACCTGTCGAGTAAAAAACACCATTTTGTTCCAATTATAGAAATGGGATTTAATCTGTGATTTGTGATTGGACCGAATTTAACTTTGTCGTATATTGGCCACCAGTGAATAAGAAATGACATTTGGATTCGCCGTTTGCCCACCGTCTGCATCCACAGATGATAAAAACCAATTCAATTCTGTTTAACACAGTTCACAGCTCATTGATCTCAGTGGACATTTCGTACCAGTCGGCCAAAGCAAGCCATTCGTTTATTCATAAATAATGATATACTTTCTGAAATTGTTTTGTATAGTATTGTTAACACGGTACAGATATAAATTTTAACTAAATCTCAATACAAAATAGGGTGCTCCCCATAATCAATTACGTTGGCATACAGCGTTCTTGCTCTGGACACGTCACATTAGTATTTGCCAAAAGATTTCTCCTTCCCATGGGACTACCATTTTTTTAAGAGAGGAAACAATATTGTTCTATTTTTATATATACACACACGTGCATATGAAGTAGCTAATTTCCCGTGGGAGACTAATTATTCATGTGTAAAATAGATGAAAAATAAAATTGAAAAAGCAAAAACCCTTGGAGCTAGAACCATGAGTTCAAAAAGAATGTCACAGTTTCATCATAGACGGTGGCGCTGTCTGCTAAATTCATAATAATACAATTAAATTTACTTGCTAATAAGAAATTTTTTTAATAGATTAAAAAATTAAATAAATTAATAAATTATAAGTCATATAAAAATTAATTAATTAATTTAAATAAATTAAAAAATATCCTATATAAATTTGTATTGATTAATTATATTTAATTTTAATTAACTAACTTATTTAATATATATATATATAACAACTTAACAAATTCTTATATTAATAAGCTAACAAATGGGCTTATTTACGTTTTATGGACATTAAAATGACTTTCACATCTCACTTCAGAGATTCAAAGTTTAAATTTATAGTCATTTTACTTGATTATATATCACTTTTTGAATCTAATAATTTTATCCCATGTAAAAATGTCTCACGTCAAATTCAAATTCAAGTCATAACAAGATATGTGTGTATCAACACTTTTAAACCGTATGACGAAGTGAAATGTTGGAATCCACTTCTTGAAGTCAGTAATTCTGGGGTTTATATCCCTTGCTCGTCATTCTTAAGTGAGAAAAGCTGAAACACAGGCCCTAGGATAGAGCTTCATCCAAATGAAGTGAAGCCTAGGTGTTGGATTAAGGACAGAAAAAGGCAGTCAAGATGCTTTAAAGTAAGAAAAAATGAAGGATTATGTTGGATTGTGGTGTGAAATATTTCATCAAGTCATGGTACTAATGGTCGATTAATAAGGAAAAATATGTCTGCAAAGAGGGGGACAAGGCCCGAGAACAGACAATATCAGAGACCCAAAGGAAGGTCATAATCCAATTCTCTGGCATGTGCATCATCCTAAAGTTAAGGTTTGAAAGACTAGTATCCTATGCGCAATCACTTAAACAGTAACATGGCACTGTGTGAGTCTTCTCTTTATATATGCGTGTGTGTGTTGGGGACTGTAACACAGTAGTATTTTTTTTCAAGCGAAGATTTAATGGCGAATGTCTCATTTACATCAATTTCGCGCAGAACTCAACAACCCTCTTTAATTAATTACACGCCAAGAATTTATGGTCTTCTTCGTCAGTTGGTTGCAGTTTTCAACCTCGTTGTTTCATAAGTTACTTTTTTCCTACCTTGATTTGGATTGTTAAACTGGTACTGACCTGTTGCTTTTGTTACGTTAAATTAGGACATAGGATCAGAACAACCATAATGCCAACTAGTTTTCTGAGTTTTTCTGTCTCCCTTTTTTCTGAAACAGGCTCTCCTCCTAAACACTGTTTAACTTAATGCGTGATTTATAATAATGATGATTCTTAAGCATAAGCAATATGATTGTTGACAAAATGAAGGATTATACCTAATCCAATCTCATGCTGTCTCTCCCCATAAATTTTGCTCTTTCGGAGTTTACAGGGGAGGGGAGGGCACTGCTCATGATAAAACCTAACATAAAATTAATAAATCCTTAGCTGAGTTAGTAGGACATAGTAACATGTTATGGCACATGCATGACATGGTTTGAGACAGAGCATAGAATATTGGGCATTTAATGGTTGTTGACGCGTCTTGTCTTTACATTAAAGATCGCGAGCTCCTATTACCAATAAAGGGTGATGGATACCCCACATGACCCGGAATATATGTTTGGACCAAATGTTGCTTTTACACAATAAATTCTAATTCGTTCATACTTCATACTCAACTCAATACATTTTTCAGGACTGATCGCTCATTAACATTCTTTTGCCAGAATGACTGTCTACTTACTCTTGACACGTAAACGGATTCAAATTTACAAATAATAGTAATAAATAAATGGAGCATTTTGGCAAAAAAAAATTTATATCTATTTGATACCGGTCTCCTATTAAAATTAACATATAATTCTAAAATTTAAAGAATATTTATAAAAAATTTATAAGATTATTTATAAAATGAATTTTTATAATGATACCGAGAATAAAACTCATATTTTTATAAAATATAAAGATGTTATTTACTGTATATGCCCAATTGTCATTAGCTATTTCCGCATTGAAACTTCTATAATCACAGACGGTAGGTCAGACTGGCTGAGCAAGTTGGCTGCTAACTAATTATCCACCTGTACCCAGCACAATTCGGCCGACCCGGATCCGCCCAAAATAAGAAGAAAAGATACGGGCTTAAACATGTGAATCTGGTACATATACGGGATGGGCTACGGGCCTACCTTATATTAGTCCGGCTTGCCCGCAAATAAGAAGTCAGAGCAGAACAGAAGCCAAGCCCTAGACATTAGTCATTAGACAAGGCCCCCCTCACTATCCACGAATCTCTTCTTCCGTAGTCCCGGCGACTCTGCCTCTCGTTCCTCAGTTCACTCTCGTATTTGAACAGAGCGTCTGCCTCTTGTCTCTGTCTTCATCCCTGCGCGAGGCCGACCGTCCGAACTCCACCCCTCTGCCTATTCTTCGCAATTTCGCATAGCTTCTTCATGCTCAACGTCGTCGCTCGTCTTCTTTGCTCCAAGCTCAATTTCGGGTAAGGTTTTGAGCCTTTGCTCCCTCTTCTTGCTCGTCTAGCAATCTTCTTTTCCCTTCGTTTCCTTTACAGAGTAAGCTTTCCGGTCTTGGCTGCCCATTCTGCTCTGTTATTTGTGTTCATGGTTGTTGCTGGCTTTCCGGTTTTATAATTGATGGAGGACGCTAAAACTTTTTTACTACTGGCTTGCTCTATGTTTTTGGCATTTCTTGCTTCTGGAAGCTAGAAGCTCGTGGCACCCCCCTAGATTTGAGTAATTCACTATGTAGGAAGAATAAACAGATTCTTTGGTTAATTGCTTGCTGGATAATGAATCCTGGACTGCTATATCATCGCATTGCTATTAATTTTAAATAAGTTTGGCTACGCTGAACGAAACATAACTTTGATAAGAGGACATCATATTCGCTGGGGAGGGCTGGTAAAATTTCAGCATATTGTTCGACACTATTTTTTTCCGTCTTCTAAGAGGAAAGAGTTCATTAAATCATAGTCTGATCTCATGGTCCAACCATGGTCAGACTGTCAGAAGTCTGAAGATATATTTATTATTAATTGATAAATGATATAGAGATACATTATATATATAGGCTCCTGTATGTTCACGTGGGATTAACAATAATAGTTAGAAAGTTACAACAAACTAACTGTAATACCTGGCACTACTCCTCAATTCAAACTACCCTGCTGGTCTTCCTTTAATACCTGAGTATTTCCTGAAATCATAGAAAGTGCTTTGAGGAAGAGCTTTAGTCATTCCATCAGCAATTTGATCAGCACTTCGAATGTGCTGCACTAGGAATTCACCTTTGATAGCTTTCTCACGAACAAAGTGAAGATCCAATTCTATATGCTTGGTCCGGGCATGAAGAACTGGATTAGCTGTTATCATGACTGTGCTAAGATTGTCACAAAGCACACGTGCAGGTCCTGAAGGCTTAATATTTAATTCTTGCAGTAATGATTTTATCCACAAAACTTCTGTCACAGTTGAAGCCATGCTTCTGTATTCAGCTTCTGTACTAGAGCGAGCAACTGTTGCTTGCTTCTTGGAAGACCAACAGATCAAATTTGAACCAAATACACACAGAAATCTGATGTGCTTCTTCTGTCATTATAGTCTGACGCCCAATCTGCATCACAGTAAGCAGTAATAGAATGATTTGAACTTGGTTTAAGAGTGATACCATGATGAAGAGTGCCTGCCAGATAACGAAGAATTCTCTTAACAGCTTTCCAATGGACAACCAAAGGATTTTGCATAAATTGGCACACCTTGTTAACAGCAAAACTAATTTCAGGACGAGTGATGGTGGCATACTGAAGTGCTCCAACAATAGACCTATAAAGTTGAGGATTATCCATTACATCAGGACCTATTTTAGGAAGCTTCATACCTACCGTCATAGGAGTTACAACAGCCTTAGCATTGCTCATGTTGGCTCGAGCTAATAGATCTTTTTGAGATATTTTGTTTGTACCAGCTATAAAGAACCATTTTGATATCTTATAACTTCAATCCCAAGAAAATAATTGAGAGTCCCAAGATCTTTTAATGAAAATTCATGATCTAAAGCAGCTACGAGATTCATAATATTGACATGTGATGACCCCGTGATGATAATATCATCCACATAGATAAGAATGAACATTAAATCACCAGAATATGATCTAATAAAGAGTGAAGGATCACATTTACTAGCTTTGAAGCCATTCTTCATAAGAGCTCCTGCTAAACGCTCAAACCAGGCCCGTGGAGCTTGTTTAAGGCCATAAAATGCTTTGTTGAGTTTGCAGACCAAAGTTTTGTCCCTGCTTTCAAATCCTGATGCTTGTACCATATACACTTCTTCTTTCAAAAATCCATTAAGAAAGGCATTATTGACATCAATTTGATGAATGGACCAATTTTGAGACAAAGCAATACTTAGCACAATGCAAATGATATTATCTTTTCAATTCACTTAACGGTTCTGGTGTGCTCTGTCTTTGGCTGAACCTAGGGAGCGTGGAGAATAGATCATGCCTCGTAAAATTAGTTGCAGAGCTCCAAAGAAGTCTGGAAATGACTCAAATTTAATCTTTCCTTCTCCAGAAAAAGAGTATGCGGCCTTTTTTTAAAGTAATATTCTATTGTACGATTCTACAAGTAGTCTGATGCACTTATCATGGTTTTTGACTTTTCATTCACTGTTTTGCTGCTTCTGTTGTCATTCTCCAACAGCTGCTATGAAGGAGAGCGTGTCACCAATCTCTTGCAATCGATTCATATGTAACATTTTTTCCCAAATGCGTTGCTTCATATTGATTCTAGTTATATTCTTAATATGTGTAATTAATCTGCAAGCATCATTTGCTTGATGATGTTGTTCAATAAACCAGTATGAATAATCAACATTTTGATGACTGAACTACATCTCTGCCTTTCAATTATCAATTGACGTGCTTTATTCTATTATTTTTAAAAATGAAGATTCTGGTGGACAGGGAGATTGAATCAGCAAGAATAACAACAACAACAAGTCTTATCCCATTAAATGGGGTCGGTTACATGGATCATACGACGCCATTGTGCTCTAGCGAAAAATAAATCCTTAGGTAGGTTATTGACCAGGAGATCCCGTTCAATGACCTCTTTGAGCGTTCTCTTTGGCCTTCATCTACTCTTTTTAACCGATGTTCATATTATTTGATCCACCCTCTTCACCGGTGCATCCCTTGGCCTTCTTTGTACGTGTCTAAACCACCTAAGACGGTTCTCTACTATTTTCTCTTCAATAGGTACCACTTCAACTTTTCCTCTATTGAATCAGCAAGAACAATTGATAGAAATTCTTTACCAGAGAAAATATGGTTAAAGGTATAACTTCCAATTAGTTTAGGCGAGCTGAAGAAACCTATTTAAAACATTGGAAGGAATTTGCATAGATATATAACCTTATTGTGATTCCACCAGCAACAATTTTCTGTGGGCGTGAATGATGTAATCTGTGTTCTTGAGCTCATGGCGCCGTGCGCTGAATTGCAAAGCTCTTCCCAGCCCTCTCCTTTAATTAGCTACAATAATAGAGCATCTTCAATCAAACTTCAGGTTGGTAGCCTCTGTGTTTTCAAATTTTATAATCAATTTATTTATTTTTGGATTTACTTGTATAACACCTGTATTGTTATTGTTGTTCTTTCAGTAAGCAACCGCGTTATTAACCTGTTGATTTATCCCATTAGGTGATTTGTCACTGTGGCTATCTATATTTTAGTCTCACATTTTAATTCTATTAATTGACTCTTTTTAAGCACTGGTAACTTATTTGTATTAATCCATCTGTCACTCATGATCACAAATAAATTTTGTTCTGGCAAGAATCGTTCGTTCTTTGGACGCGACTTCTACTGAAGCCAAAAATTGAAATTACATTCTGTTATTCAGGTTGTGCTAGTAGCTTCTGACTGTAACCCGCGATGGCTGATAAAGCATCTGCCAAGCTTGGCTTCATCAAGGAAAGTGCCACTGATGTTCATTAGAGATAACAAAAAAGGTTCCTTGAGATTAGGCTAACTTGTAAATATGAAAACTGCTATTGCTGTTGATGTTAAGGTAATGCCCCTCGCCCTAGAATATTCAGATTTTGCTCGTATAGCATGATTGTTGCTAGATATAAAATTATTTCTCTTTCAATTGACGCAGGCAAGAGAAAACACGATCAACAAACTTTGGGAGAAAATCCTCCAACAAGATGATGGAGTTGAATCTTCTGGTCCAAGCTTAGCTGAAACATCTGATGCGTGAATGGCCAAGAGCCACATGTCACAGATCCAGCCGAATTCATGTCCTGAGAGAATCAAATTTTGCTAGGTTTTAGTCTCAAATTTAAAAAAATTAGGCCTTTCAGACTGTAGTCGTAAATTGTAGAGATAGTGGCATTTTCTTCTTGTCATCTTTGTTAAAAGAAAGCCCCATTTTAAATTAAGTGTCAGAAAGTTTGTATATTGAGATGGGCCACAAAACTGACTCCATTTTAAAAGCATTTTTGTAATCTCAGTGTGCTTCTATGCTAAGCGTGAGGTGCATCATGAAATGCTAACTTTACAATCACGTTCAGCCAGCCTAGCTGTCAGAAATCTACTTGACAGTTCACAGTAACAGGCTTCAAGACCTTCACAAGTAGTTCCCGTCCATTGGATGCCTCAATGGAAATGTGGGATCCGGATGCTGTGAGCATCTTGCGCTCGCTTAGGAACTGCCCCTTGATGAAGAAATCTATGCAGTACTAACTGGATCGGGGTTAGCATTTCCCCGGCCACGTGCTTTTGGTTCACCTGATTTCTTCTCCATTTTTTCCTGATCTTGCTTGACCAGCACTGGCTGGAGCTGACAACATTAAAAAAAGAAAATGAGGAAAATGGAAAAACCTTGGTTGACAAATTGCTATGATGTTAATACAAGGCGGAAAAATCTGGAGCGCTTAAAACAATTTCCAAATTCATACTTGCCTGATATATGGAATATATAACGTTCCTTCTTATCTGCGCCATCATATCTAAGAAAAGGTTGTAGCCTTCAATACTCAATGAGTGGATCTCGTTGAGCATATCCACGTAAACCTACAGCTTGCTGAACAAATTTAAGTGCTTGCAAATGTTCCTTCCACAGGCGATCAATGTTGCTCAAAATAAGAAACCGCTCAGCTTCTTTCATCAATCCCGGTGCTTGTTCCTCCACAATATCCTGTGGCAGCATTTGAAAAATTAAGGGCGAAATGGGGTAAATTTCTTTATACAACAAACGATGGAGTGATCATTGTTCAAACTTAAGTTTGATAATCGAATAACTCACTGACCCTTTTCTGCAAATAGGCTTCACGTCCGCGAAGTCGGAGATAATTTTGTAATTCCTCATAATTTGAACACTTGCTTGTTAGCAAATCAACGCCAAATCATTTAGCAGGTAGCAATATCTGAAGAATATTTATCTCCATTAGTAAGCTACTAGAGATAGATTAAACAAAGACATCATTCGCCAACCTACCAGCTACTATGGAGCACGACAATAGGTTTCCGAATCAAATATGATTAAAGAATATATAGATCATATATGAATAAGAAACCCTGTAAGGACAGAATCGAAGCTCTGCAAAGAAAAGGAAGAAGGTTCCACTTACTGCTGAATCTTGGCAATGAGTTTCTTAAGATCCCAGCTGTCTTTTGGAGCATCGGAACCAACGTTGGCCTAATTCAACACACGAATACAGATAGAACTATTCCTGATCTAGGATGTAATAACGGTACGACTCCATGGGCGTGAATAATGGTTAAAGCAAAACGTACCTCTAAAATGTCATCCATTGTCAGTTCTGCATATTCAATAATAAGAGACTGGAGATCCTCAGATTGAAGGGCTCGCTTTCTCTCGGTATAAACACGGTCTCTTTGGCTGTTAAGGACTTCATCATACTCAAACAATTGCTTCCGAATATCAAAGAAATAGTTCTCCACTTTCCTTTGAGCTTCATCCAATGCTTTGGTCAGCATCTTGGACTCAATAGGTAGGTCTTCAACTCTGAAAGCTCGCATTAAACCCTTCAAATCACAATATTGAAAATGTCTTAGCAATAAGATCAAAGGTAGCAGCAAACACAAGAGCAGTCACCAGAATACCTGAATTCGGTCTCCACCAAATATCCGGAAAATGTTATCTTCAAGACTCAGGAAGAAGCGTGAACTTCCTGGATCTCCTTGTCTCCCACTTCGGCCTCGCAGCTTTAAGGATACAAATTGAAAATTTTAATATGCTTCCTTTGCAACATTGTTTTTCGTAAAAGGTGAGGATGAAGAGGGTATGAGAATATAGGTAGGCAAAGAAATTTATCCATTTCTTTATTTCTTTTTTAAAAAAAAAATCAAGGGGAGTAGGCAGGCTGTACAAGGTGTTCTCTTCCCATCCTTGCCCCAATGAAGAAAAAGTGAAGATGATATGGTAAACCTGATTATCGATTCGCCGAGATTCATGGCGCTCTGTGCCCACTACATGCAGTCCACCAGCTGCCACAACCTGCAGCCAATAGGATAATTAGAAATGCATCAAAGTAAATCAAGTAAATTGTCCGTTAAGTAAAAAGCTTACCTGCTTCCTCTCTTCCTCAGTGTAGACCTTGTATTCTTTAACAATATCCAGAAAAGCAGCCCGCAGCTTAGCTATGACTTCATCCTCAGCAGGACCCTACATAAAGATTTATACGATGACAGCATTTTGGTTATACATGATTGAAAACTCTAATAAATTTGAGTTAATGAAGGGGTAATCATCACTTACCTAAAAATTTGAACAAATTACTCCTCTCCCTAAAATTAAAGACGACTAACTTTTCGATTAAATCCCTCAATAATTTTCACTTTTCAACCAAACATTTTTTTCAAAGGATATCATTCAGGGACAAAAACTGTAATTTATTCTAAATTGATCATTCAGGCTTTCTAATTTCAAACATTAGCTAGACAGAAAAATTAATTATTGTCAGATGTTGTTACCTTTTCACAAGAGCATGATAGGCGCTCCTCAGCTTCAAGCTCCGCCAATGATCTCTGACCCCACGTTTTAACAGCTAATTGCACAGCCTCCTCGGCCAACTTGGTATTGTCACCTGATAGTTTGCATGGGAACAACTTCTCGTTCACCTGGAAAATGCTATATATTGAGTTGCAGAACAGATTTTAAATTATAGCTTCTTAAGAGCAGTGCTATTAAGCTGAAGGTAATCAATCAATTATAACAAGAAAACCAAATTCCACACCTTCCATGTCTTCATGGGAGGAGGTTTCCTTACTGATACAAAGACTCCTTCAGCTGGCTTGACAACTCTGCAATTGTGGGCATATAAAAAATATAGTGAACCTTTCAAGATGGCAACTACTAAATTTCAAGGTGGGTGCTCAAGAAGGAAATCTTGTATCATTCTCTTAAGGAATAATTAAAAGAATCTGGTGTCTCTATTAATAAAATTACCGTGGCATCAGCATCTCACGTAGCTTTAATCTTGCCATAAATTCAGCATTACCGCCAAGAATTATATCTGTCCCACGACCAGCCATATTGGTAGCAATTGTAACGGCTCCAAGGCGACCACTCTGTGCTACAATTTCTGCTTCTCTCTCGACATTTTCTGGTTTTGCATTAAGAACCTTTAAACGATACATATTTCATTAAATTCATAAAATAATGATATAAAAGGTTATGAGATTAAGATACATTCACGTCTTTTTGCATTGGAGAGTGGTAAGTCTATGTTAGCAACGTTTGGCTTAACTTTAGTTAGGCGAGAGTTACTTGAAAAAATTAACTTGTTCAAAGAAGTTACAGTTCAACCAGGTTTCATTTGGAAAATGAGTCTTCTTATGTTTCGCCAACTTACCACAAAAACAAAGGAGATCTCACCTCATGTGGAATTCCAGCTTCTTTCAATTGTTCAGACAAAGAATCACTCTGTTCAACACTGGTAGTGCCAACAAGTACTGGACGACCAGTTTTGTGCATTCTAGAAATCTCCACTACAACTGCACGCCATTTACCAGTTGTTGCCCTAAAAACAACATCGGACTCATCCTGACAAAGAAATCAAATACACCATAAGGAGATTTTAAATCAAATAATTCAATAAAACAATTGTTAGCATGTATGAAATCTATAACAATGAGTTGTAATAGTGCCAAATATTAGTAGTGGATTACTTCTAAGGGATTTCATCCATCCGTCCTCCCTTCTTTGCATGAGTAAAAGAGGGCGGAGGAAGGATTACTATTAAAAGTTTAACTTTGCCTGAGAAACCAACAGTGTATAAAGTGCTTCATATAGATGACAAACAAGAAAAAACCTTTCTTATCATAGGCTTATTTGTTGGCACAATTGTAACTTTAAGCTTGTAAATGCTCTCAAATTCTGTGCTCTCGGTCGCTGCTGTACCAGTCATTCCACAGAGTTTTGGGAACTGCAAAAATAAAAGATTTACAAGGATTGCAATAGTAACTAATGCAAATAAATTATCAAATGATTATTGGTTCAATCAATCCAGATATAGCATTTTCCAACCTGCAGAAAGAAATTCTGATAACTAATCGAAGCCAGTGTCACAGTTTCATTTTGAATGGGTAGCCCTTCTTTTGCTTCAACTGCTTGGTGAAGTCCGTCACTCCACCTTCTACCCTACCAATCAAGTAAATAAAAATACCTGAGTCTTGAGAGACCAGCAGAGTTTGCTCTTATCTTATAATCTAAACACATAGGATACTCCATTATCTTCCTTTATTCACCAGCAAGAGCAAGTTGAAAAATCAACTTATATGCTCACCACTTGCTTGTTAAACATGAGTCAGCATGTAACATGTAGCACAAGGGCAAGATCCCTTGAGACATATTTTGTCTTTCATAGAACGAGAAAAACTATTGTTCAGGTGTAAACAAATGAAAAAGTTGGTGTTAAGTCTTCAGCTCACATCTGGTGGATTTTTATTGAAATTCCTTGCGATAGTATTAGTAAAGCCAGTTTATGATTTGCTTGAACAATGGGATCAAAGTTTTAAAAGCATCTTATATCAATCTTTAATAGGATTAGATAATACTGGTATTAACATTACAGAAAAATTGTCACAGCTTACCCAGTAGAGGGTACAATAAGGATTTTGATATTCTTTCATTTGCCAATCATAAACTGCAACAAAACATTGGAATTATTTATAATTTTAAATAGATTTCTGATGATTAGTAATCTTTGTACATAAGAAATGTTGAGATTTTGAGTATAACGAAACATAAAATAAATGCTGCTCAAGAGAATGTTAATAGTTTCTTTAACTACTATTTTATAGACCTTTCCTTCGCTAGTTATTTGCTCAATGAAATAAGGTCAATTACAATCTCTAAATATCTTCATTGTTGAAATAATTGAAGGCAATAGAAAGTAGCATTGCTTTCAAAAGAAAATTATTTATGCAACAACAGGATAAATAAGGAACTCTCAAGGATTACCACTCGACATCAAATAAATTATCAAGTTGAACACAAAATTCTGACAAATATACCTTATCAAAACAAGCCCAAATGATCAGAGAAAAATGTTAATCTGAGAGAATTTTGGTTGTAAAACGAAATACCTGCATAACTCGACCAGTAAACTCATCCACAATTAGAACCTCTTTTCCACGAATTATGTAGTTTACATCTCGAAGAAACAGTTCTTTGGCTTTTATTGCATTTAGGATGTGTAAAGCCCACTGTTCTCGAGGATCATATAAATCTTTAACACCTAAAATTTCTTCAGCATCTTCATAACCCTGTTCAGTGAGTAACACAGTTTTTTGTTTCTCGTCCACCTACAAGGACAATTAAATGAAAGAAAATTTTGATTACAAATATCATCTGGTTATAAACACGCATACACTCTGTTTAGCAAAAACTGAAATGAATTTTAACTCAATTCTTAGATTTCATTTACCCACTCATAAAGCACAATTAAAATGTTCAGTCATTTTTATTGTTCTGAAAAATATTAAATAATGTATTGTGTTTCTGTTTGCGTGCTTATCAGCATCAAATCTTCATAGTTCATCTGCAGGTGAAATTGCACAAGAGCCACCTTGCTTTCAGTGTCAAGGTGAGAAGCTAAAATTATTAGCATTACAATAAATTTTATCAGGAAAAGAAACTATAGTAAAGATCAGATTTACAGTTAACACTGGATTAGCATTTCATTCTGTAATATTTATAAAAACCTTTTCCTAATAGCCAATTTAACACATTTGGTTTCTAGCACTAAGAAACCTAATATGCAGACCAACTGAATTTTCTTACCAGACACAACAAACAAAAACTGAGCTGAGCGATAATTTGATAAACCCTCATACGAGATCAACTATAGATAAAATGAATTTCCAAATATAACCATGATTTAGCATCCTTACAGTGTAATGTATATCTAGTTCAAAGGCTGCTGCTATTTTTGCAGCCTTATAATATCGATCACTGGGTTTCTCTGCAGGTCCTGATATGATGAGAGGAGTTCTAGCTTCATCAATGAGAATAGAATCAACCTCATCAATGATACAGTAATTAAAGCCCCTCAAGACAAGCTCCTCTACATTCTGCACATTACACAAATAAAATTCAGCATGATATGAATGTGTTGAAGTCAATTATTAACAATTAACATGTATATACTAAATGAAGAAATATGTAAAGGAAGAATCACTTTCCGTGGCAAGGTTATCCCTTAAATAATCAAAACCAAGCTCGCTATTCGTCACATATGTTATATCGCATAAGTAATTTTCCTTTCTTTGCTCGCTTGTCATATTCTCTGCCCAAAAAACAAAGCTATGTTACACCACAAAGATATTGGTTCAAAAGGACACCCATAATGATGAAACTCAATGACTAAAGAGAGGGGGAAAGCCCATAAAAAACAAAGGCCAAGTTACATCAAAGATGAAGGAACTTCTATTGAGAAATGTCAACAGACACAAACAACAAAATCAACTTCTGTTGATAAAAAAGTCAGCCTTTAAAATAATCAACATCATCCTGGCTAAAAATCAGTAAATTAGATTTTTGAATAAAAAATTGTGCAACAAGAAAAGGGGGAACTGAAGAATAAGGCATACGTTGAATGAGGCCAACCTTCAATCCAAGAAAGCGGGGAACTTGGCCAACCCATTCACAATCCCGTCGAGCCAGATAATCATTGACAGTTACAACATGAACGCCATTTCCACTTAATGCATTTAAATAAGCTGGCAAAATAGCCACCAGGGTCTTCCCTTCTCCAGTCCTCATTTCAGCTATTTCTCCCTTGTGAAGAACCATGCCACCTATATGACCCAATTCCAAAAGGCAATAAAATTTCCTCTGAAGGACACATATTAGGCGAAGAGAAACTTATTGTAGCCATATCTTGACTATAAAAATTATATATGATATTGATGGAGTTGGTGCCGAAAGTGATTCTGGTGTACTTAAAGAGGCATAGTTCTTCCACCTCATAGTTCCTCATGCTTATTAGGTTTTCATCAATTGATATCAGAAATTCACATGACCAGAACTTCACCGAGTTGTAACTAAATGTAAATTTGCAACAAACCACGCAAGATATACCTATCAGTTGGACATCAAAGGGTCGAAGGCCCAGAACCCTCTTTGAAGCCTCTCTTACAATAGCAAATGCCTCCTGCAACATTCTTATTTTTTTGTCACTTTTTTAAAAGCAGCACCATCTGTATTATTGATTATATAATAAACTGAGAATATGTAATAACAGCTGCAAGCGAACTTTTTGGTTTAGGACTGATTTATCCCATGCTACGTCACTATCAATACCAGGAAATGATGAAAGGCAGCGAATAGAACTGTAACGGATTTTCCACCCTATGCTGCGTCTGTTCATCCACAGCAAGTGAAAACATATCAAGTTTCCAATTCTAAACTACCATGCAATCTTATTCCTAGAATTCCAGGGAGACAAACTTGATACGTCTAGGAAAGTAGAAGGAAAAGCGTTAAAAGAAAAATCATGATTTCCACTCACAGGAAGGAGAGAATCCAAAGTTTCGCCCTGTTGTGCCCGTTCTCTCAGTACAAAAGTCTTCTCCCTCAGTTCCGAATCCGACAATGCAGACATCTTTGCTTCCAATCCATTAACGGTGTTAACAGTTGCAGCATACTGTTGCCTGGTAGACTCTCCGGTATCTGCACCTTTAAACATCCCGCCTAATAAACCTCCCAGCGAAGCTGCCACACGCATAGACCGCGTTCTATTGCTATTGCTTCCCTTAGTCGAAGCTTTGGATCTGGAAACCAAAATCCGAAGGTGTTCTATACCAAGAAAAGATGAATCTAGTAGGCTTTTCTGGGGATAGCATTTCTGTCTAATCGACGTATTAGAAACATAAGGTATGGCGGGGTAATGCTTCGCCAAAGGCGACTTACAAAGAGATGCTGCCATGATTAGCACGAATTAAGAGTTTTAAGTTGAGTGTCTGATTTCTGAAGAAATTTATCCTAGTTGCACGTACTCGAATAAGTTCATGCTCTATTGGTTGGACTAGTGAAACCGGCGACAGACAGTCATCTGCTTCTTGCGGATATTGGTTAGCAAGTTGGCAATCCAAATGGTATAAGGTAGCGGACAGATCCTCTACGTGCAAGCCTATGGTAGAAGCATGGAAATGCGCATCGTCATTTCACGGTTCATCGCTGCTGAATCCGAAAGGCTTATTCTCAATTACAGATACAAGGGAATTTGATTTGAATTGGTTTACATTGTATGTGATTTAAACCATAAGTCATAAATTTAGTACGGGATAAATTGATGCAAATCATTACTCTCTCGCTCAGTTACTTAAATAATTTTTATATGAGTTCTTCTTAATTTATAAGAAATATTTAGAAATTGTTTTAAATTTTTATATTATAAATCTATTTAATTACCTATGTGATATTAGATATGTGATATTATTGTATTTATTATTAAGGTATATTGTCAAATAATTTTTTTTATTGGTTAACTTTTCCTCTTTCTATCCATAAATTGATGTATTTTTAACAAAAAATTATAATTTATATATATTATTTTTAATTAATGTTTTATCAATAAAATTTAATTAATTATCTTTTATAAAAAAAAGTATAAATTTTATATTCCCACTAGCACCAACAAGTGTATATATTAAATTTGGAACATATTTACGTCAAATTCTCAGTATTTATTTGGTCAAATTTTTTTAATCCCCATGGGTGCTGTTTTTATATAAATTAAAATTAAATAAAGATATTAAAAAAATAGAATACATGACAAGAGAATAGATGCAATAAAATTGATCTAATTTTTCTATTAAATTTAAGAAATATATGATTTAATTAAAAATAAAAATCATTTTTAAAAACATTTGTGAATCAATCCTCCATAGGCTGACGTGGCTTAACAAAGCTGTGGACGAAGCTGAGGTGGCCCGTTTATGACGATGTCAAGTAGATGCCATGAATGAGGAATCGTCTTAACCCATCTCGCCATTCTCCATTTTACCGGAGCTTCCCCGTCTCCACCCTGGTGACGACACGAGAAAGCAATGAAGAAGATCCTGCAATTTCTGTGTGACAACCGAAACACCAGCAAGAGATGCCACTGGAGTCTCAGGGAAATAAGAGAAAGAGACCTCGAGAAGGCAAATCAACAGCAACCCAAGATAGAGCTGTTTCCCTTCAAGCTGGAGGGGAGGGGAGGTGTGGAGAAAATTTTTTGAAGTTGAATTTTGAAAAATTGAAGTAGAGTTATAAAATTTCTGTCATTCTCCATTTTACCGGAGCTTCCCCGTCTCCACCCTGGTGACGACACGAGAAAGCAATGAAGAAGATCCTGCAATTTCTGTGTGACAACCGAAACACCAGCAAGAGATGCCACTGGAGTCTCAGGGAAATAAGAGAAAGAGACCTCGAGAAGGCAAATCAACAGCAACCCAAGATAGAGCTGTTTCCCTTCAAGCTGGAGGGGAGGGGAGGTGTGGAGAAAATTTTTTGAAGTTGAATTTTGAAAAATTGAAGTAGAGTTATAAAATTTTAATAAAAAAATATATAAGATAAAAAGATAATAAAAAATAATTAAAAACTCTTATCCCATTTCTTTATTTTTTTGTAAATTTAACTCAATTTTTCCCTCACCGAACAAACCCTTCTCTTCGATTCGCCGCCTCTAATGTTTCTTCTTTGTCCCTGTAGCGCCAACCGGGGGTGGAACCAAAGTGAATCCAATTCCCCAATCAATCCATCTGCCGAGTTCGGTTTGGTTTGTAAGTTTCCTTTTTGGGTGAAAGCAGGGGTTTTCTTCTCTGTTGAGGTTTCTCCCCCGTTTTTTTTGGACCAGCAAGGTTTCTTTCTTTTCGAAATTCGATAATATAAGAGATTTAACTATAATTTTGTTATAAATTAGACCATGGTCTCATACAAAATGTAAGTTATATCAAGCCATAATTTGAATTGGTCTAGAATATAAATTCCCGTGTAAGTTCTAACGACTAAACCAATACCAACTGCACAGGAAATATAAATAAAATTTTCCCATGCAAAAATAACTCATTTTTGTGCGCCCCCCCCCCCCCCCAAACAAATCCAGAAAAGGCGCCACTAGTAACATTCCATTTCTTAGCAAGAACCAGTAGTCTAGTAACTTCTGCCCCAGTATGTCCACTTCTTAGCCGCCTTTCCTGATGCAAAGCACTTGGTGCCTAAGCAAAAACGGGGGGAAAGACGTTTCAATCAGCAAGCAATATAAACTGCAATTGATTGCAATTTGCAAGTTATGCAAATATAGTCGCACTACCATGAACATCAGTTAACTGAATTACAACCTTTTGGCGGCAAGAAACTACAAAGGCAACAAAAATTAAAAAAGGTAGCTCTAAGTGCCTCCCCACTATTTAGTGAAAATTCAATAGTGAATTCAAAGACTTTATAAGCAGGTTTCAAACATATAAGATATCAAATGGCAACGCAAGCCTAGGCGTGTAGTTAGAATATGTGGAAGCAGTGAAGGAATTAATGACCACATTAATTCAAACATATACATAAAAGCCAATTTATAAATATCGTTTGAAGTCAGCGGGAAATATACCTTCAGGGAGTTCTGGTTGATCAAAGGGGCTACAAAGCGTCTTAGCTGCTCCCATCTCCCCCTTTGTCCTTGCTTTCACATCTACTTCAACGGGCTGGGGAAAATTACTGTTCGTAAGGAAAACAAAACTCCAGATACAGACAAAGAAGTGCTGGAAATAACAGCTGTACAGACTAACTCAATTCTGGGTTAAAAGCACTGGATCACTTATACAGAGGAAAACTATAACAAGGTTATAAACACAGAATTCTTAATATATGTCCAAATGAAATGGGAAAGTAATTTCAATTTCAAAACAAAATCAACCTTTCATAGATAAGTACTGATGAAGAAAACCATATAAACAGGAAACAATAAGAAACAGGAGTCGAACATACAGCTGATTAGCATAAGAAATTGACTACGTTATAATAACAATAAAGACTACCAGGAAGAAGATCCATGTCACTATATTTTCTTTCTTACTAAGGCATGAACTAGAAAATAATCAATTTTTTACACCTGCAACTCTCGCCATCAAGAAAAAATATCATCAAGATTCAGATCTAATGCTGAATAAGGTGTCTGCTAATCTCTATCATCAATTACAAATTTCTCTAAGAGGGCTTATGACAACTGTAGCTATTGTAAACAAGTTTTGATATATGAAATTTTATGAAGAAAATAAGTTTTGATAATGCAAAACAAGGTGATATGAAAATATGAAAATTTCGGAAAGATTCAATATCAAGACATGAAATTCAAAATTAGGACTCCTTCCACACAAACCCATACCTCCTCATCACACCAAGGAGCCAAGATCATTTTCCGTTGGCTCAGTGCTTCCACAAATTCATCCCAAGTATGTACAACCTGAATGCATGCATCTCGCTTTTGTTTGGCCACGTCAAATAGGTTTTGTTGAATATTATACAGCAAGTCTTTGACTTGCTTGACCAAATCTTCCATGGGTACGTCTATTTTTCCAATATTATCACGTCGAACAGCACGCACCTGTGCATTATTATCTGAAGATTGTGAATAGCTGTTCATTGACAAACTGACCAGTGACAGCATAGAAGAAAGATTATACAAATAAGAGTTTATATAATGATAAGAAAATGTTGGTGACCTGCTTATTTGCCAAATCCTTTGGCCCGATTTCAATCCTGAGGGGAACACCTTTCATTTCCCAGTGTGAATACTTCCAACCAGGAGAATAGTTATCTCTAAAGTCTGACTCAGCACGAATACCTGCTTCACATAAATTATTCACAGTGGCAGAGCAGGCATCAAAAATACCTTGAGTATCAGCATCTTTATAAGGCACTGGAATCACAATGACTTGCACTGATGCTACTTTAGGTGGCAGTACAAGCCCTTTGTCATCCCCATGAACCATCACCATGACCCCAATCTGTAAAAAAGACAAGAAATATAAACACTTTCTGATGTATAGGAATTCTTGAATGCAATTATATTATTGAAATCAAAGCTTACAGTTCGAGTGCTATAGGCCCATGAGTTCTGCCAGACCATTGCTTTCTCTCCCTTCTCATTTTCAAAATTTATCTCGAACATTTTAGCAAAATTTTGGCCAAGACAATGAGAAGTTGCACCTTGTATGCCACGACCAGTGTTTGGAATAAATGCCTAGTATATGGTACATTGCAATTGCATAAAAAAAATTTCACCATTTAAGTAATATCGCTTATCATGCAAGGAAGTCAGATATGTACCTCAACACTAGTGGTGTAAAGTCCACCGGCAAACTTCTCCAGCTCACTTTTCTTACCCTTTATGACAGGAATTGCAAGATATTCTTCATATATACGCCTATACAATTCCAATACCTCGAGGACCTGAAACAGCACCAATTTAATATATCTTGAAAACAAAAATTTAAAATGTGAGATTTATTATTTATTATAGCCTATTTAGATATTAATTAGGATAATTAATAAATATTTCTGAGCGTAGCTTGTAGTCATTAGGTCCAGTCTAAAGTAGGTTGTTGACTCAGTTTATTTAAGGTTAATTTTCTGATGGTAAAAATTAACAATTCAATTTATCGTATGATAGATTTATGAGTCTAGAGCGAAAGCCTATTTTCTCAGCTTACTCTACAAGTTGCCATCACTGTACCTAATCACCAGCTGGAAGAACCCGTTATTTATCTGACAGTGTTCTTTGATTGATAGGTATCTTATTTGATTGCAGTTCTTCTCAGATCAATCAAGCTAATAGCAAGAGGTAACTCTAAGTCTTCTGCTGCATCTCATATAGGTTTTATATTCATATATGTTATAATCTAGATTGATTATATTGTTTTGAGATGTTTATTTTCTAACATGTGGCATCAGAGCCTAGTTTTAGATCACCTTTGCCTTACTTGTTGATTTTTAATTCTCATGAGTAGCAATATGAGATAAAATATAACATATATGGAACTATAGAAATAAGAGAGAGAGAGTATTATGACACACGCATTCATCTAAAAGAACAAAGGAAATTATTGGTAATGACTAGAAATTACCCAAGGAAGCAGAAAAGTAATTTAAAAACCCAGAACTTAGTTTTTCTTTAAATAGATGTGGATAAAGTAAAAATAATAAAATTAATTCAGTTATAAACATGAGACGAAAACAACAATTCAATATCAAATATAAAGACATTGATGTAATACAAGCATCACACCTCTGCATCTGCCTCCTCCCTTGTCGCAAAAGCAGTATGCCCTTCCTGCCAAAGAAACTCACGGCTCCTGCAACCAAAAGAAGTATGAGACCAGATAAACGCTTTAAACAATCTTTTTTGACAAAAGGAATCCGTGCAAATTTTTCTTCATGATAGCAACTGATTGTGAGAGCAAATTATACAACAATGTTTAATTTATCGTATTTCTAATTTTTTTACGAAGCTTAAGATTCAACAGAATATCAACAACTATGGTTTTGCAAAACTGCTTCACTTAACCAATTCACTATTTATGTAACTTTCACTCAGAGAAAAGGATAATCGGATCATGAGCCACTAAAAAGAACATGCTAAAGGCTTGATATTCCAATGAGTCATCTTTTTATGTTTGAAAGTGAAGATTAATTTCCACATAATAAGGCACCAACTACCTAGCACAATAAAACGTAGCATGAGAAAAGGAAACAATGTGAAAGAAAGCCATGCAATACCTGATGAATGGTGTGGGATTACTGAACTCCCATCTAACCACATTGCACCATTGATTTAGTCTCAAAGGCAAATCACGATGTCCCCTTATCCACTTAGAGTAGTATGGATACATGACAGTTTCACTAGTCGGACGGATAGCAATAGGAATCTCTAGATCAGTTTCCCCAGACTTCGTCACCCAAGCAACCTGGAAAATACCAAAGAGATTTTATTTACTAGTACAACAATAATGTTTCTGAACTGAAAATGTCCTTCTATAAATCAATCCAATTTCTGCATAAACAAGGTGAATTCTTACTAACTTCACAAAAATCAATGAACTTAAATGGACCCTGTACATTATCCAGAAAGAAAATAACATATCACCTCTGGTGCAAAGCCCTCAACATGATCCTTCTCCTTTTGCAAAACACCAGGGGACACAAATAAAGGGAAGTAGCAGTTCTTGACTTTCATTTTCTTTAACTCTGAATCAAAGAAGGCCTGCACATTGAATTTCAAAAGTTTAAACATTAAAAATAGATGAATTAAAGTAACCGGAAATCTGGAAAGCTAAGAAGATTGTCTAGAAGAAGTCAATTTCCGAGCTCAAAGAACCAGAGTTTCTTCAAAAGTTAAATCTACACCTTACAATAGCTTCTTCAAACTATATGTGTAACTAATATAAGGTATAACAATGGAGAATGAACATGAAAAGAATTTATGAACTCACTTGCATCTCCTCCCAGATTGACATTGCCCATGGCCTAAGAATGTAACATCCGGAAATGTCATAGTACTCAATCATTTCCCCATTGACAACTACCTGGAACGTCACATCACGAGAAAATTATTTAGGAAAAGCCTGACAAATATCTTGTCATCGGATTTTGTACCCAAGAGCTAAAGTCAAAAGACATAAACAACAGTGTGATTGTTTTGCTCAGATTCAGTTTCGGCATTAATCATTAGAACAATCAAACTCCCACGAATATGCAACTATTGCGATTGTCACAATTCGCTAAGCAACACAATTTTAAACAAGAAAAATCAGATCAAGATGGACAAGCTTTCCTTAATGCATAATCAAAAGCCCAACAGAAAATATAGTTGATGATAATTTGAAAAAGGTACCTCAGAGTACCACTCCCCAAAGTTGTCTGCCTTTCGATTTGAAAGCCCTAAACCTGTCTCTTTCTTCACCTCTTTCTTCTTCCCACCTGTGAAGCCAGAGATAGGAAACACGAACCATTCACAATTAGGCACTAAAATGTGGAAACAGACAAGGCAAAAGACACAAACAGTAACCAGCAGATTGTTTTGCAGTGGGCTTGTTAGCTCCAGCTCCGGCCATCCTGATGCTCCACCTAAAAGAACGGACAACTGCAGATCAGGTTTATCATACTAGAGATATTAACACTCGTCAAGATAAGCATCTGAACCGAGACGCGACCACAATCTCAGTTACCTGTTGCAAATATTCCGGAGGGGAAGCAAATGGCGATCAAGGAAACGAGCGAACACGACCGCAATTGTGGAGTCACTTGTCAGTGCCAAGAACGCCCTTATTCGCTTCCCGAATTCGGCGGCTGGATTGAGAATCAACGCGCTCCACTTTATGTTTTCTCTAAGTAGTGACACCCTCTTATTATTAGGTTAGTATTAGAAAGATTAATAGGTGCCAGCTCATATAGCTCTGTCCAATTAGTCCATACCAAATAAAGTGGGCCCTACTCTTACATTTTCTTTGATAAGTTCATGCGCCTACAATTCCCCGTCACTCGGCGACCATGTTTCCCCGCAAATTCCGACCTCTAGATGGAACAATCGTATTCCTTTTATTATCCTTTGTAAGGAACCGATTTTGAAAGAGTGCCATATAAAGTCATAAAAAGGCGCGACACTAATGAACTTATGAAAGCAATGTGAACAACCCGGGGGGGGGGGGGGGGTTTGCTCAAATCAGCCAAGGAAAAGAAAGGTAATCCTTTTAATTGAAAATGAAATCCTATTGAGAATAAAGTGTCGCTGGAATAAAACTTCAGCATGTTGGAGCTTGTGCCGGAGTGACCTGCGACAGCGGGCGGAGCTGTTTCCCTCGGCTCCTCCGTCAACATATCGGCAGCGCAAAGCGGCGGGGAACCGCTAACCGTGGCTGACTGGCTGCTGAGTAGCATAGCAGATAGTTTTTTTCTTTTAAAAAAAACGTATTAAAAAGAATTTAATTTTTAACATGGGATCGAACCGCAATATTTACAGAATTACAGCCAAACTTTCATGTCACTGAACTGAATTACTAAAACAGTATATGGGATCGAACCGCGACATTTTATTTCCGGCAAACTTTCATGTCATTGGACTCAGTGACTAATATTTTTTTTGCCTTCACTAAGTGACTAAATTAAACATAATAACATTATCTTTTTTTTTGTTACACCATAACATTATCTTTTATTTAATAAACATGTACCATTCAAGACATGCCTTCTCAAGGGCTCATGAGGACGGGCCTAGACGAAAAACAAAAAGCTTAAACAGGATAATATATAGTTATCTACAGAGACTGGTTGTGACTCTGCCATGCCTTCATTTTTTTTAGTGGAAATATACAAAAAAAATAAATTTTAGATAAATTATGTATTATTTCTTTAATTTTAAAAAAATTAAATTAAAAATTTTAATATTTTATATTTTAATTATCAAAACTTTATTATTAAAATTATTGTTAAAATTAACAGTTTTTTATATATTATAATTTTTATATTTTATTATATACCATGTCATTTAAAAAATAATATTTCACATTTCACATAATTTTAAGTTTTTTTAAATACCTATAAAATATTTAAATAACACTTTACACTTAACATGTAATTTACAGTATTTTTAAATACTTAAAAAATATAAAATACTTACAAATATTTAAAATATTTATTTAACTATGTATTGTTTAAATAAAAAAATTAAATACTTAAAACTATATGTAAATTGACAAAGTTTTATTTTTTAAATGATGTGGTATATAATAAAAAATATAAAAACTATGATATAGTATAAACGGTTAACTTTAATGGCAATTTTAATGGTAGGAGTTTGATAATCAAAACATAAAACTTTATTGTCTTTAATTTAAACATTTAAAGATTAAAGAAGTTATATATAATTAACATAAAGTTTAGGGTCGTGACTGATATTTTCTTTTCCCTACTTCTTTTTTATTTATACAAATTCTTCTCACCCTTTACCACTCTAAGAAACACGCTCAAAAGTAATTTCTCCCCACTTCCCTTGTATTCTATTTTTTATTTGACTTGTTAATTAGTATATTTTAGTCATAGTTCAAAAATATCAATTTTATTTATTTTATAATTTAGTGTTTATATTTTGGCATGAATTCATAATCAATTAACCAGATTATGATAACTTTCTCATAAGTGCACATGCTTTTTGTGCGGGTGGGCTTTTAAGTGATGGAATGGTGACATATTTTAGTATCCATATGAGTATAGAGATCCTTATTATATACCCATTGTCCATTATATGTGAATTTAAGTGATAAAGTAGAGAATATATGACTATTTAATATATTTTTAATTTTTAAAGAGTATTATTTTATTATAATTTTAATCGCAATATTTTAAAAGATATCATAATTTTTAAGTGCTTAAATTTATACTAAAAAATAATAGATAATTCACTTTACATGATATTAATATTACTTAGAAGAAAAGAGAATTCACTTTATCTTTAGATTATAGATAAATCTAAACTCTTTTTAAAAAAAATTGTACTAAAAAAAATTATTCTTATTATAGAGGGAAAATGATATATTAATCCAAAATTCAACGTACACATCATATAGATTAGTACGCATGATTTATTGATATTGATATTTTGATATACATTGGTTTCCTCGATAAAGCAAATAAAATATACACTTGGGACGCTGCAGAGCTGCAAATTATCGAGTTTAGCTGTGCTTAACTCCTGACCTCTCCTCTGTCACATGGGACGATGCAACGAGCCTTCAAGAAATTCGATTTTTGTTAATAGATACGAAAAAGCCTTCAATAAAGCTGTAAATATAAATAAACATAAATCATTTATTGCTTTATGATAAAAATTGACGCCATATAAATTCAGAACAAACAGAACTTGTTTTCCAGTCTGAGTCGCAGCAGCCATTGAAAAGGATTTGGTTACAACGGGACACATTTACTTTAGAGGTGAACAAAATCTAGGCGAGGTGGCTCAAGACGAGTTTAGGAGAGGAGACATTTGGAGATCAACACAACATTTCATAAATCATCTAAACAAAGCTCCTCCTCACCGGCAACAGAAATCATAGAAAACGAAAGGCCAGCTCAGATGGTGAAGATGCTGCTCCCAAGACCCTCTGGAGAGAAGGGGTAATTGAACCCCATAGGCGTACCCGGCAGATCGATCAACTAACTTCTGGTGGTACCACTTTCAAACTTTTCATCCACTCGCAGAAACTAGGATCATCAAAGTGAAGGAAACTGCTTTTTAGCTTTGTCCGTTGCTCTGGTGTCAATGACCTAAGTTGTGGGAATCTCGCCTCCTGAAAAAAATTTAAAATCATTCCACATGTTAAGTAGGGACAAAATTGTTATCTTGTTTAATTTGGATCAGTGCTTGAGATATATGAATAGGAACTTCCCAGCAGAGCAATCACTGAAACAAACAACATTTTCAAGCAATTAACAAATAACATGTTACTTGCCTGCTCATAAGGAGGATCCTTGTGTGCTGGGATGAGACGAGAAACAAAATATCGAGCCTGTGAGCTACCCTCCTGTTTCAAATGTACATTATCTGTCAGAAGTTACCATCTGAGCTGTAGATTAAAAGGGGAGATATGCAGGGGAGAAAATGTGAAAACCAACCTTAAATGCAAGGATACGAGGAGCTGGAAAACGCAATTCAGTAAGCTCCTCAGCCAATGTCCGACAAGCAGCTAATGCAGCAGCACTTCTTCCTTCATCAGCTGCAAGTTCAGCACCCTAAGATACAACAATTAAAAAAAAAAAGTATTTTAAGAAATGTTTAGCTTACGATAATCAAGACCAGCATTTTTTGAGGGTGCTAGAATACAAGCCTGAAGACATAAGATATTACATTTATATATGCTTAAAGGATCAATCAAAGGATTTGTGGTCAGACCCGAGAACATAATATGTGTCATAAGTTTCAACAGCAACCCCTGCCCAGGTGCATACTATGCCCTCTACTACCTACTGTTCTTCTGGCAAAACAGAACCCATAACCCAAACCTTACTTTCTGCTATACTACGGGTCCAGTGCCAGCTGGGGGCAGAAAATCCCTCTACCAGACCCACTATGGTTTCTGGAATCTCTATTCTATAATAAAATGATATCTCACTTTCAAGTCCATGAACATAAAAAATTCATTCTTATTCTATTAATTATTATAAGCTGCACGAATCTAATCTCAAAATGCCAACTGGAGCTTCAGAAGAACCATGTGAGAAAATCATTTGCCAGCACAACTTCCAAAAGAATGGAGAACAAGTGCAGTAACTAGAAACAAACAAAGGGGAAAAGATAAAGGAGATTATGAGCAATGAAACTGCAATATCATTGTTCAACCAAAACGTCAGTCAGAAATAGAAAGAGAATACTAGGAGGCTTACCAACCAAATGAAGACATCAGTGCCATGATCAAGAACAACAGCAGCATCAGACTGCATAGCAAGATCATAAGCTGGTAGCTCCTCAAAAGTCCCCCCCTCCCTGTGCATTAAACAGCGTGGAGCAACCATTCGGAGTGATAGATCAAATGATGCATTTAAAAACAGACCTCGCAGCACAGACCTCTCATCTTCATGACCAATAATGCTCCCCAATAGTGGCCCTCTTTTGAGATGGAAAAGGAGCTCAGGTAAGAGAGATAACTCCTTTGGGAAACGATAAAGTTTTGACTTGGGTAATTGGGAGCCAAATTTCATAGCAATGTCATTGATTCTTTCGTCTACTATGGCTCGCATGTCAATTGCATCAGAATAGTTTTTCGCATGAAGTAGAGTCCTCTTTGCAATGAGGACTGCTGCCACTTCATCTTGAACACTCTCAAGATATCCTGAAATACTATCTACAGTTGGCAGCCTAACAGTTATCACCCTCGACACATCAGCTTGATAGACATTTGAATACAGAATTGCAAACTGGAAAAACACGCTATCACTTTTGATATCTCCTTTAGTTTCCATGGATATAGAGAAGCTCTGAGTTTCTTCAACACTCAACATCTGAATATAAAGTGCACTGTCATTTTTAAAGAATTCATGGGTGTCCACATGTGCCTCTTCACCAGGACCCACAACTTGGGTTATGAGAATATCATCTGATGTGCGTAATTCCAACAGACCATGGGAGCCTGCTGCTCTGGCAGATGCCCTTTGCAAATTAACACCAAATGCTTCCCCAAAATCATCATGGAGAACAAAAACACCACCTGATGCTTTTGCAAGAGGCTGCAAAATAGGAACTCTGACAGGGCAAGTTCCCGCACATAAAAGGTCAACCACAGTATTATGACTATGAGCCACACGACCTAGATTTTCCATCCATTTCAATGCTGTCTTTTCCATATGAGGATAATTAGGGTGACTAAAAGAGTGAGGAACAGATCCAGGGCCATAAGTGTTAGGTCCACCAGCACAGACAATAATTCTGCTGTAGCCCCCTGACCTTTTGACTACCCCTCGGGACAGTTCTGCAGAAGGTCCCTGAATTATAGCAAGAGCAACCTCAACAGCAGTACCTAGACACCGATCCCTGGAAGCTTCAGGCACGTTCAACTTGTATGGACTCAATGATGAGAATATGACATGTGCTACAGGAAGTGAGGCATGCATTGGCGACAAGTATATACCAGTACCATAAGTCAATGCCTTCAAAGATTCTTGAGTGGGTGATTTGTCCCCAGGAAGCACATCAGCAGATGCAACTGACTCCTCTGAAAAGTCATAAACTGACACAGCGCGGCCATAAAGTACAATGCCTATCCTTGTTGTAGGGGGAAGTGAATCAACAAAAGCATGCAATGAGCTCTGTAGATGTTGTAGGTGAGGTTCATCTAAGCACTCATCTATCACAAGAACAATGGGTGCAGTCATTCTCGAATCTGAAACCGGAACAAAACCAGGTCTCTTATTCCCAGTTTGCACATAATCAACCATGGGTGATGAAAGTTCTGGAAATCTACGAAGGTCTTCCTTGCTGGAAGCAACATACTCGCCTTCACTTCCATTCAGTTTCCAACATATTACACACTGCCACTGGCCTGACCCAATCAAAATGTTGCAATAAATATTTGCATAAGCTCCACAGCTTTGGCAGCGATGGGGATCACGCTGAATTACTTGAGGGCCTGCTGGGACTTCCTTCCCAGGAGAGACTAGTGCCCCAAAACCTAAACTGGGTACATTTGCTAGTTTTTTCTGCTTCAAAACCTAATTGATATATGGAAAGGAAAAGGTTAAAACAAACAAAATGTCTTAAATTTGAGCATGAAAAATCTTGAACTACTTATGTCCACTTTTTTTACAATCACAGCATAAACATATTTGTAAAATAGGCAATGCAGGGTAGAACAAATTGTATTAGATTATTTGTCACACACAAAATTTAGGTGCTTAAAAAACAGATATATTTCAATATCAAAATCAACTCCTTATTAAAAAGTACAATATACAAAAATATACCTTGCGGGCCGAGAAAAGAACAAATGAAGATTCCCCAACAGGAGCTTGGTCTTCTGTAACCTCGGAAACTTGGTGCTGCAACTCAAATGATCCATTTGAAAATTGAGATGACGATGGTGTTGGCAAAGATGAGCCAGAAGATACAGCAACTGGCTGAGGTGATGCAGGTGACGTGCGAAAAGGAACAGCAGCTGGGCGTACAGGTTTAGTAAAAACAGGAGGTCCAGGGGGAGTACTCAAATGAGGAACAGGACTACCTGTTTTAACGCCGTTGGCTGGTGATAAAACGGGTGGGGTTCTCATGGAAGGTGAAGATGCTTGATTTTGTTGTAATTTGGGTGGAGGAAATCTAGGTGTTGCAGCAAAACTTGGATGGGGAGGGACAATTGGACTTTGCTCATGGTAAGGATTCTGTCTGTCTGGATTAGAAGGGGAGACAGTGACGGAAGACCCAACATCTGGTTGTGTTGGGTTAGCCATTGGAATTCGAAGCAGCCAGAAACACACAAATACTTACAAACCCAGTATCAAGAACAGACCTTTATCGAAATGTAAAGAATTGCAGCAGCATTAAATTGGGAAGATGATAAGATTCAAGAATATCAAGAAAGGATATGGACCCTCGTCAAGGATCTTGCTTTAAACCTCTGAAACCTCCCGACGTCTGAAACCTCCCGACGATCAAATCTTCTCAGAGATAATCTCTGCAGATAGTAATCCAGCAGCCAATTCAACACAAACCGCAATCCTCAATAATAAATTGCTACATTCAGCTAAATAATACTCTAGGGTTTTCCCGGTGGATCGAAATTTCCCTCGAGTTGAATTGATGCGACATAAATGAAATGAGATTTATTTACATACCTGAGAAAAACGTGAAAATGTTGAGCCGCAGAATTCTTAAACAAAGAGAAAGAGAGGATCATGAAAGACCAAGTAACCGAAATATTGACTCTCATGCGTCCTCATTGCTCCCGAGTCATTTTAGTGATTCTCAAACGCCCTCGCTCGATTGTCACTTGGAAAATCATTCGATAGCACCCACTGTGAGACCATGCCGTCTCTCTTTCAGGCCTGCTATTTAGAAATACAACAATCTGTTTAATGAATTTTCTTCTTTTCTTCTTTTCAATAAGTACAGTAAATATGAAATATGAATTTTATATTGTTTTTGGCCAAGAGCAAGCATTTTAGATTGAGTGATAGAAAATTATTAATCTCTAGCATCTCGAGTTTTTTTTTTTTTAAAAACTTGACCTGACATGTCGAGTTTAGACCTAACAGATGAAAAATTATATCAAGTCAGGGGGTTTGCCATTAAAAATAATATGAGTTTACATTTTATAATTATTTTTTAGGTATTTGATTTTATTATTTTTAAATTAAATTGATTTTTTTTCTTTTTTTGGTTCATAAGACTGAAAAGTGTTAAAACTCTATCTGTGCCGTACCGTAAAAATTATCGAGTTTGACATTGGATTTTAGTTCGTTTTCTGTTTTAACTTTTAACAATCCCCCGTCTCTCTAGGAAACGCCCATGTAAGAAATACACGGTGATTAGTGTTCCAGAAAAATAACGATTATCCATGCGTCAAGAAGTTGTGTGTAGGGAGAAAATATACGATAGAAGTAATTATTAATTAATATTAATTTTTTTAATTACAATGATCTACTCCTGATCTGCAAGGTCTGATTAGTACATAAGATAACTTGGTTAATCCCATATAAAAATTTATATTATTCATTCTATATTTAATATAAAAAATATAACAAATTTAATTATATTAAAATTTTAATTAAATTAATTAATATAATATATTTGTTTTAAGATATACAAATTAATTTCCTTAATTATTTCGCTCCTGATCTTACTCTATTGTTAACAGAGATAATTTATAAAATAATAGATATAAATAAAATATTTTATACTTTAGATAAATATCAATTCTTAAATTAAATATTATATTAATAAATAAATAAGTAACATCCCAATTCTCAAATGCTGTGGTACTGCTCTTGCTATTGTTATTATTATTATCATCATCATCATAATAATAGTGAAGGTACATCTACTATAGTGAACTAATTTTAGAAGTATATTTAGTATATTAAAATATTTAATGACATGATTAATATCTTAAATAAATTTTTATGATATAATTAACATCATCAAATATTTAAATGGTATATTTTTACCTGCTTAATAATAAAAACACATATTTTTTCTCATTCATATTATATAAACTTTTTATTTTAACTCTTTATTATTTAAAATATTAAATATGTAATATTGTTTTAAAAAAAAATACACCAATTAAATTGATATAGTAGATAACTCATAAGAAAATATTGAAAAAATTTAGAGTTTATTTAGTATATTTTTTTAAATAATATTACAAATATAACCTTTTAAATAATCATGTATCAAAATAAAAAATTTACGTGGCATGAATGATATAAAAGTTTGTATTTTTGTTAATGAATTGATAAAATTATATTAATTTAAAAAATTTATGGAACCAAAGGGATATCAAAAAATATATATTTGAGTATTGATTGTGTTTTAAAAATTAGTTGGATGTACTGAGTGTAATTTTAAATATTTTATGATATTAATTATATCTCTAAAATTAATTTAAAATGTTATATATACATTGACTCTTATTATTATTCAGTGCAAACAACCTAGGGCTTGATTGTATTTGCTTGTGATAAACATGTTTGAATAAGTTGAGATATAATTTTTTATATGTTGAATAAGTTGTACAAAAAAAAAAGAATAAGTTGAGATCTAATTTTTTACATGTACTTGTCTTGTAAACTGTAAAATTAGGGTTACAAATTTAAATTATGATTTGAAATCAATCCAAACAAACAAGCATTTAGATTTGAGAGTTGATTAGGCAAAAATCTAATTAAAACGAATAATGAAATAATCATCTACAACAATAACTCTTTCCCTCAACAAATATAAAATTAGTTTGCAGCGTAAAGTTTTTATTAAATTTTTTTAAATTTTAAATTTGATTCTTATAAAAATATTTATATTAAAAAAAATAGACACAAAATTTAATAGTAAATACCTCCTAATAGAATCCAAAGGTCAAACTCTATAATAGTATTTCAGTTGTGTTGCTTGATACCTTAACTGGCAAGCACATGCACACATCATGAATATAATAAATCTCAATATGGAAAGCTAAATATCAAAACAAACTATAAATTATAGTTAAAAACTACCAGTTTCAAACATTTGCGAGTAACGTTGAACGATCATCAACTAGAAAAGCATATACATTTTCTATCAAGAACTGTATTTTGCAAAAGCCAATGAATAAACGCCATGTTTCGAAATGAATTCCATGCAAGATGTCCTAATAAAATGGATAGTTCTTATTTAATCTAATTTGTTTATATTTTTAAAATATACTTCAAATTCAAATAAAGGAAAAATCAGACTCATATTACAATGGATTTAGGGGGATGGCGCTCGTCTTCTTAATCAAGGTCCTATCCTATCCTATCCATATGGCTTTTGACTCAATTCTGATTAATTATTCATCTGACTTAATGTTTTTTGTAGAAACTCCCGTGGTATCAGGAAAAGGACGAACAAATATCTGATTTAAAAATAAAAATTTAAAGGAAAAATTACTGAAAATTATTTTATTATAAAATGTACTGTTTAAAGAGACTTAAAAACATAGGTCTCTAAGCAGACAAGACCTATTTTTAATAGACATAATGCAATTATTTTGTAGTCATATGCATCATATTTTTAATTATTCGTAGATATCTCCTATTTTATATATAATTAAAAAATAAATTATAAGATAAAATAGTATTTAATATATTGATATTATTTTTTATATGCAGTTAATATTTTAATATTATATGTAGTATAATTTTAACTATAATTTTTTTAATTTTATACAATTCTTAATATTTAAGAAATAATTTATAAGTATAATTATATTAAATTAAAAAAATTAAGAGAAAAATTATATTATAAATAATATTATTATATTTGTCACAAATAAAAAATAAAATTAATATATTAGGTGTTATTTAATTCTATATTATACACAACTAAAATAATTTACATACACTAAAGCTAGATTATACATGAGTTATTAAATATAATTTGGCATTTTTATGAAGTAAATATTGTATAGGAAAATTTGACAAATGTCTCCAATTAAAAATTTAATTAGTAAAAAGACCTAAATACTGGTATTCCATAGGTATAAAATTGACAGAGTAGCCGTTTGTGTATAAATTACCAGTTTTTCTCCGCAATAAAATTTTCAATGGAAACCCCATTCTCTTTTTTAAAAAATAAATAAATTTTATTAGCACTAATTATGAGTTGCTGATGTAATCCGGACCCACGGTAATCCACAAGGTCGAGAACGATGGCCGAGTAACGACAGCATGCCGCTCTCCCAATATTCACTAGTTGCCGCCCCCAGCTCCCTCTATACCCGAGAGCTCACTGGCCATTGCCAAAGCCCTAGAGTTCGGAAATTTCCCTAATCTGATGGCCGCATTACCCAAGAAACCCTAAGTTTCTACATTGCCGAAGATGGACGACGACCATCGGAACGACGAGGCTAATCAAGAAAACCACCGCTCCCCTAAAAAACCAAGGCTGTCTCGGTTCATTTCTGAATCCGAAATCCGCGAGGAGTTTTCTCACCATCAGTCTGGCGTGGCCCGACTCAACAACGGCAGCTTTGGAAGCTGCCCTCGATCCGTTCTCGCTGCTCAAAACGAGTGGCAGCTCCGGTTCCTCCAGCAGCCGGATGATTTCTTCTACAACATGCTGCAGAAGGCAATAGTCGAGTCAAGGACTTTAATCAAAGATTTAATACATGCTGATGACGTCAACGACGTCTCCCTCGTGGACAACGCGACCACCGCCGCTGCCATCGTTCTCCAACAGATCGGTCGTCGTTTTGTTCAGGGTAAGTTTCAGAAGAACGACAGTGTCATAATGTATGACTGTGCTTTTCCAGCTGTCAAAAAATCCATCCAAGCCTACGTTATCCAAGCTGGTGGGTCATTGGTCGAAGTTCGGCTCCCATTTCCAGTTCATTCGAACGAAGAGATTATAACTGAGTTCAAGAAAGGGCTCGAGAGAGGTAAAGTTAATGGAGGAAGAGTCAGGTTGGCAATCCTCGACCATATCACTTCTCTGCCGTCTGTCATCCTTCCTGTTCGCGAATTAATCAAAATTTGCAGAGAGCAAGGAGTAGACCAGGTTTTTGTCGATGGAGCTCACGCAATTGGAAGCTTGCCTATTAATGTTAAGGAAATTGGGGCTGACTTTTATGTCAGTAACTTGTATAAGTGGTTCTTTTCTCCGCCTTCTGTTGCTTTTTTTCATTGTAAAAATTCTAGTGCTATATGTGATTTGCACCACCCCGTGGTTTCGCATGAATACGGGAATGGGCTACCGATTGAAAGTGCATGGGTTGGAGCTCGGGACTACAGTCCGCAACTTGTGGTGCCATCGATCTTAAATTTTGTGAGCCGCTTTGAAGGTGGGATTGAGGGGATTATGAAGAGGAACCATGAGGAGGTTGTCAAAATGGGTAGCATGCTGGCTGAATCTTGGGGGACAAGTCTTGGGTCACCTCCTGAAATGTGCGCGAGCATGATAATGGTGGGATTGCCCTCTAGACTCTGTGTTACGAATGACGATGATGCTTGGAGGCTAAGATCGTATTTGAGGGCATATCATGGTATCGAAGTCCCAATTCATTACCAAGCTCTGAGAAATGGTGAAAGCAAACCCAGGGATAAGGATGGCTATATAACTGGTTATGTCAGGATTTCTCATCAAGTTTATAACTCAGCTGAGGATTATCACAGGCTTAAGAGTGCAATTAACCAGCTTCTTGAGGATGGAAAAATTTGCAGAATGCTTCCTAAGGACTGAAAAGGGTATGAGCTCCCTCTTTCCGTGATTACTTAGGAAATACTTGTTTGAACTAGGGTCAGCACCTGCTGCAAATTTTATCAATGTGCCCATGTTTGTTATTTTCGGTCCTTGAATTTTTCTTTAGCAGGCATATATAAAATGAATTTGTTTTTTTTTTCCTGAAGAAACATTCATGCTTTCGATTGTTCTTCAGCCTAGCATACTAATTATGTTAACAACAGACACGTATAGTGCACCAGTCTGAGATTTTGATATATTTGAGCACTTCAGCAAGGTTTTATGATTCTGTAGGGATGATATTTGACAGCAGCAATCATTTCATCTTTGCAAGGAATTTTATAGAATTTCTGAGAGCTGTCAAAGTAAGAAGAAAGAAACGTTTGCAATGCTTCTATGAATGGATTGTTTATTAAACATACTATATAATTTTTGTGGTGAAAATGTCGTATACTTTTACTTAGTTTTTAGTACATTACTCTCCAGTGCAGATTTTGGAGTTCTAGAGTATATTTTTTTTTTATTTATTTACATAGAAGATTTGATCCCTGTACCATTACCTAGATCCCTCCCGCACCCCCCAAGCTAGCCTTAATGGATTTGAAACAAGGGTTTATCGGAATTATGAAGTCAAAGAGGGAGAGGGGCATCAGGGCGAGTGCGTATCTATGGTTGTTATATTATTAACATAGAAAAATAAATATTAGGTGGAGCTAATGAGCAGAACATGATATTAATAGCTTAAGCATATGTTTAAATGTAGAACAAATTAAGATTATTGTGTCTAAAAGTAGGCATTATACATCCATTCACACTTTATCTTGACCATTTTATCTGACCCCGGGTCATTGGAGCCCTCAACAAAGTGGTTCTAATCTCTCTCATTTCAATTGTCCAGACCCTCTCCATTTATAGCTTAAATGGACAGCATCGATTTAGGGCCATCTTGACCATTTGTAAAATCAACAGCTTCAGCATTAATCATGTCACCCCTTGCTCAAAATGCACTGTTTCAGAGGTCAGAATCATCATTTTGCTCACTTTTCTCCTTACTCAAATTTCACTGTTTCAGAGGTAATTGGAAGCACCATTTTGCTCAGTTTTCTTATTTGCTTTGCTGGTGAGCTCAATGGAATAACCTGAGCTCAGAATTTGTTTACTTGACAATAGAAGTCTGATAGAACTAGCAAAGGAGAAGCAACAAGGTACTGCTAATGATGGATCTGACTGCAGGGGCCACATGCAGAAGAAGTTTGATCTTATGAAACTCATTCAGTATACATATCCATTTGTCTGGATCATCAGAGAAGAAAAGGAGGTGAGTGTCAGATCCTCAGTGAACTAGATAAGGAAAACTGAGGGAAATGGTGTGCTGTATCCTTTGAAGTTTAGCCTTTGAATCCCTTGAAACAGTGTGGTTTGATCAAGTGAAGGTGAAAGCTGAAACTGTTCATTCTTTGAGCGGTCAAAAGATCCCTAAATTGATGCCATCCTTTTACAGTATTTATGCTGCGTGTGGAGGAAATCTAGATGCTTATTTCAGCAAGTTGATTTAACCATTTCATTCAAGTCTTTTCATTTTTCAAAGCAAGGGCTTGTCTTAATTCTTGTGCTATCAATGCTAGAAAGGTTTCGATCCATGATTGTCTGACTATTACCTTATTCTGAATGTCATTTTATCTAAAAGTTCTTGAATGAGCTTTATCATCAGTAGAATACTTGTATCAAATGCGTTTCCTGATTTGGAAGTCTTTCCTGTTGACTTTCCACTATTATCTTGGCAGGTAAAGTCATTGGATTCTTTATTCATTTGCCTCCAAGCAGATTATGTATAAGGCTTCTCCAAGTTCCTAAAGAGTTAGGAATAAAACTCTTTTCTGAAATGCTTCAGGAGGGCTCAGTGAGTGTTCAGGCATTGAGATAGAACTGATGTTTATGAGGGATTGTTTTCTCCTGGTTTATGGAACGACAGGCATATAAATAACTGTATTTCTTACTTATAATTGACTTCAAGTGAGTTTACATTTCGCTTATTCGTCACCTGACGCTGAGTCCTTGGCAATGGCGTTTTGAGACCTTTTTCGGCGAAGGATATTTTGGTTCTAGTTAGGCTGCGGAAGGCCCAATCTGGATATAACTACTTTGTGATGAGAGATTGAATATTTTTATCTGCTAAACATCCTATAAAATTGGGAAATTTGTGTTGCTAATAGCTGAGGATATTGAGGATCAAATTATCCTTCTGTCTGGTAGTGTATCCATCTTTTTTATAATTTGTCTCATCTGCTCAACGCCCAGGAAACCTCAGTGCTTTAGTAAAAGGTTAGATACTTATCCACATGTAGGTCCTTTCATGTTGAAAATTTGGTGTTCAAGGTAGTGTGCTTTACTTTTGAAGTTCGACTATGATTGTCGAATGTTTCCCTGCCCATGTGTCGTCAGTGCGCTCACAGGGGTTATTGTACCACCGCTTCTTTCTTTGTGGCGTGTACCTATGACAACTGATTTGCTGACTTACTACTCAGGGAATGTTTGTATTAGTTTTTTAAGAATAGATTTTAGATAAAATAAATTTTAAAAATATAAATATTTAAATAATTAGTAATATAATTATTTTTTATATTGATAAATATGATTTGAGTAAAGTATGAGAGATGAGAGAAGGTAGAGAAAAAATATGATAGAGAAAAGAGGGTAAAAAAGAAAGAGGAGATAGGGTAAAAAAGAGATATGAGAAAGAAGAAAAAAATAGAAAAGAGAAGATATAAAAAAATAGAGAAATATAATAATTGTATAGTCTATAATTTTTTTTATTATTTTAAAAGTTATTTTTAATAGTTTATTTAAAATTATAATTTTAGTTAAAATTAATTATTGATAAAAATAATTATTTATTTAAAAAAATTAAATTAAAATTTTGCTCGAAAGTTATTTTTGAAAGCTACTCTTAAACACACATTTAGTATGGGGCATTCACCATCAAATCGGTGATTGAATGCGCGCGTGGACGTGTAATAAATAGAACAAAATGGTGTGTATAAAAACTGTGCATCGTCATTATATATAGAACAAAGCCAATTTCACTGGTGCTAAACTGTGATTCCTCATTTGTGGTGTAATTTAGTTGATTTTTGGACGGAATTTTTTTATCAGGTAGTATTAAAAAAAACTTGAAAACAAAAGAGATTATGTAATTGAATTGCTCAATAATTAGGTTGGGTTCTGAACTTTAAATCTTTAAACATCTACAAGTATGGATAGTGCCAATTCAAATTTTGACGGGGAAAGGTTTATTCAGTATTTTAAATTAATTTTAAAAAAATAATTAATATATTAAAATATTTAAAGACATAATTACTATTTTAAACTAATTTTTAAAATGTGATCATTATCTTACAATATTTAATAGTATAATTAGTATATTAAACTAATTTTAGATATGTAACTAGCACTCTAAATATTTAAATTGGTATAATTTTATTATTTTATTGATAGAAATTTTTTTATCCGATTTATGGCATGTGAGTTTTTTTATTTTGATATATTATTATTTAAAAAATCAATATTAAATAAATTCTAAAATTAATATTGTATAAAATGTATATGTGAACAAAGATTGAAAATTTTTATAGTTTATTTTATATAATTTATTAAAAAAATATTATATGTGATTTTTAAATAATAACGTATCAAAATAAAATATTTATGTAGTATGTATTAAATGAAAGTTAATATTTTTATTAGTCAAAGAGTAAAATTACACTAATTTAAATATTTTAAGATATTAATTGACTCTCTAAATTTAGTTTGAGTACATATTACACTTTTAAATATTTTAAAGTGTTAATTATATTTTTAAAATTAATTTTAGGTACTAATTAAATCTTAAAATATTAATTTTTAAAAAAATTAATTTGAGGTACTACACTCAAATTTTATTGAATACATTGATAAATGGAGAACGCAATTGTAGGACAATTTGTCGTTTTGACTTTCTTAGTCATCATTTTTTAAAGCTTTCTTTCCTATTATTATTTCATTCATTTTTTTTTATTTTTTTCCCTAACCAAACAAAATATTATGATATATTTATTCTATCTTTAATCAATTTAATTGTCTATTTTCTTAAATAGATCAATGGGTAAATTTTTTATTTTGACACATTAAATTGCATATAAACCTATTAAATATATTATTTATCATTTTTAAGAGTCTATCAAATATATTAAAAAATTTAGTTAAAATCAGTTAATCTTATTAAAAATGTTTGAAATTTATTTTTTTTTTCTCAAAATAACTCTATCTAATGAGGTCATCAAATTAATCTATTTTTACCCTTATCTTAGACAAAGGCATTTTGATCAAAAAAATATTATTGATTCATACAATATTTAAAGCCAAGCATATATTCTAGAACGGCTATTATTAAAAAAAATCATTGGTAGTACATAGTACGAACTTGGTCATCTTTTTTCTTTTGCTGCCAAACTAACTTGGTCTTCTATTGGGATTACATAATACATTTCAAGAGAAATAAAAGACAGGAGAATCCAACGGCTATGCATTCGACCTTAAATAATATTTACTAAATTGAAAATAAAAAAGTCCGGAGAGAATTGGACAGGGGAAAAAGGAAAATAAGAAAGTCATGATGTAGAAGCGCTCGCGTGAAGTTGGACTAAAGAAGCATAGAATCCATCCTTGATGTTAATCAAGGTCTCGTGCCTTCCTTTCTCAACTATGACTCCGTTTTTAACCACCGCAATAACATCTGCATTTTTTATTGTAGATAAACGATGCGCCACAACCACGGTAGTTCTATTCACCATCACTCTATCCAATGCATCTTGAACCACCCTCTCTGACTCTGCGTCCAAAGCACTCGTTGCTTCGTCTAATAACAAAATCTTTGGACTCTTAATTATAGCCCGTGCAATTGCTACTCTTTGCTTTTGCCCACCTGACAATTGAATTCCCCTTTCTCCCACTACTGTATCATACCCCTGTCATTGAAATTAAAAAAGAAATGTGGAAGTAAGTATAATGGCTTCATGTGAATGATTTGGGTTTCGCAGAGAGAGAAAGAAGTAACGATTTGTTTTTTACTTGTTGTAAGCCGCTAATGAACTTGTGAGCATTGGCCAGCTCGGTTGCAGCTATGATTTCTCCTTCTGTTGCATCGCCTCCCTTTCCATAGGCAACATTGGCACGAATAGTGTCATTGAACAATATTGGCTCCTGGCTCACAAGACCCATTTGTTGCCTTAACCATTTGAGTTGCAACTTTTGAATCTCTATTCCATCAAGTGTAATTGAACCCGAATCAGGATCGTAAAATCTTTGCAATAATGAAATCACCGTAGATTTTCCACTTCCACTTTCACCTACAAGGGCCACCGTCTGCCAGAACAAATACGTGTCATTTCATGTACCTGTTGAAAAAGAAATGGGCTTGAGACAGACAAAATTTACCTTTCCAGAATGTATGGCCAAGCTAAGGTCTCGGAAAATCTGTATATCTGGCCTTGACGGATACTTGAAGCTAACGTGACGAAGCTCAATTTCTCCCTTCACGCTATCCAATGTGGCTCCTGACTCGTCGCTGGGATCTATCTCCGATTTCCTGTCAATTATTCCAAATATAGAAGCAGCGGCTGACTTGGCTTTGCTAGAATCAGGCGCAAAAGAGCTTGACTGGGAAACTGCTAAAGCTGCCATGGTTAAAGCAAAGAAAACCTGCAAACCACGAAAATATTGGTGTCTTCAATTTGAAAAATGAATGGTGTAATTTGGAAGAGAACAAGGAAGAATTCCTTCATACCCGAAAAACCTCTGGGAATGTCGCTTTGCCGTCCTCCACAAGTCTAGCTCCCGCGTAAAAGCTGGTTGCGTAGACGGAGAAGAGTAGGAAAAACGATACTCCAAATCCTGTTCCGCTGATCAAGCCCTGATGTATCCCTGATTTCATAGGCCCTTCACATTTCTTTCTGTATAGTTCCATCACCTTTTCTTCAGCACAAAAAGAAGCTACTGTTCTTATACTTCCAACTGCATCGGTAGCAACTTGACTTGCTTCCTCGTACATCATCTGTATTCATTTGCACTTATAAAGAAATCTCGAGGAAAATTCGAATAACATAATTCAGCTGTACGTAAATGTGGGGGAAAATGTCTCACCTTTGCATCTGCACTGAACCCTTTCATGAATTTCACTTGAACGTATCCGTTTACTCCAATCAGGGGAATCAATACAAGAATAATAAAAGCTAACTGCCAGCTTGCGAGGAAAGCAATTATCAAACCCGCCAGTAATGATGCGAGATTCTCGACCAATTGTCCAAGAGCATCCCCAACAAGTGCACGCACAGTGGCTGCGTCTCCTGAAAGCCTTGCTCCAATTACACCACTCGAATGCTCAGGATCATCAAACCATCCTATCTCCATGCTTACTACCTTCTCAAAACACATCAGCCTGATGCGTTGAATTAACTTACATCCGGCAACGGCAAAAAGGTATCCTCGAGCAGGAAGTGCCACGAAAGACACAACACCAAGTATCAGAAACATTAATGCCCAGAACTTGGAATCCTTTTTCATTTCATCAGGTGGCTCATAGAACGATTTGATTGCACTGGAAATCAAAATGCCAAACGTAGGAAGTACGGCACCATTCACAATGGCAGCTAATGATCCAATCAGAAGCACCGGGATCTCTGGCTTGTTGAGGGAAGCAAGGCGGCGGAGTGGAACCTTTGGTGACTGTTCTTTAGTTTCTGGATTTTCAAGTTCGGGATCAGTGGTGTTGACTGCAGTAGGCAAGCCAAACGCAACTGAAAATGAGTGGCGGCTGCTATTCCCCACCGATGATCCTCGACTTATGGATCTTCCTAATGACCTTATCTGACTAGAATGCCTTAAGGATTCTGAGGAAAGTTCATGCTTGTTTTCATCATCTACACTATCTCCTGACTCCTTATTTACTTCTTGTAAGCGTATAAGCTGAGAGTATGCTCCTTCAGGATCCTTAAGTAATTCTGTGTGTTTTCCTGATTAATAGGCACATAAAGGTTATTGCAAGAACTACAGACAAAACTGTGTTATATTATAATCATTCAGAGATTTAAATTTAAAAAAAAAAAAAGCACGATAGAGGCTAGGCTTGTATGGCACCTTTCTCGACCATTTTCCCCCTGTGAATCACAGCAATCATATCTGCATTTTTCACTGTGCTTAAGCGGTGTGCCACAACAACGGTAGTTCTGTTTACCATGATCCTGTCTAGAGCCTCTTGCACAATCCTTTCAGACTCTGCATCAAGTGCACTCGTAGCTTCATCTAGAAGTAGGATTTTTGGATTTTTGAGGATTGCTCTTGCAATGGCAATGCGCTGCTTCTGCCCCCCAGACAACTGAGTTCCATGATCACCAACCATTGTGTCCAATCCCTGGGCAGTAAAAGATAACTCAAGGTTAAATATATAACAAGTTTGAAAACTGAATCGTTTCACAAGTAATTTTTCAAATTGTGGTCAAGTATCCAGAAACTAGTACCTGTGGTAATTTATCAATGAATTTAGCTGCATTTGCAAGTTCAGCTGCAGCTTTTATCTCTTCAGTTGTTGCTCCATCCTTTCCATAGGCAATGTTATCCTTAATGTTAGATGCAAAAAGGACAGGCTCTTGGCTGACAAGCCCAATTTTTCCTCTAATCCATCTGAGTTGAAATTCTTTCAAGTTAATGCCATCTATAAGAACTTCACCTGCCCGTGGATCATAAAATCTTTCTATTAAACTGATGACAGTGGACTTTCCACTTCCACTTTGTCCAACCAAAGCTGCAGTAGTGCCACTTGGTATTTTAAGAGAGAAGCCATCAAAAATCAGCTCCCCAGGTCTAGCTGGGTAACTGAAATAAACTTCCCTCAACTCTATTTCCCCTTGAACATCTTCTAATATTTTCCCTTTTTCATCATAAGAATCTATCTCTGGTTTTCTCTCAATGGTCTTGAACATTTTATAAGCTGCAGCTTGGCCTGCCGCAAAAGCACTCAAACAAGGGGCTGCTTGACCAAGATTCCTAATGAAAATAATATCCATTTGGAGAAGTAAGAAAAACCAAATCAATCAACTGGGGAGCAAAATAATAGATGAAGTCCAAGTATCTTACATGGAAGAAGTTAAGACGGAAAAGATCACAGTAATCACATCACCCCCGTTATATCCTTTATCCAGTATCAACTTTGCACCATACCATGTGGCCAAAGCATAGCCACAGAAAATAACGAACATAACTGTCCCAATACCCGCTCCTGCTACCAAACCTTCCTGAACTCCTGCTCTGTATGCATCTACAAGAAACCTGCTGTAACCAGATACTGCGTGCTTCTCTCCCGTGAAGGATGCAACCTGAAAGGAAATATTGAATGCTATATCATTGTCATATATAGGCAAAGCAGCAAGAATTAATTAAGCACACTAATAGTTGGATTTCTCAGCCATATATTCAGTTCTGACTTTTATGAACATCATACCGTTCTAATTGCGCCAATTGTCTGTTCAACGATGTTTGCAGCTTTTCCATAAGCAGTTTGGCCTTGCGATGCCATCCTGCCTATAATGAAGGCCATAGCCGCACCAGACACCACAAGAAGTGGAAGAGTGGATAACATGACAAGACTGAGAAGCCAACCTTTCAAAAATGCTACTATGTAACCCGAAACGAATGTTGATATTAGCTGCAGAAATTTTCCAACCTGTGCAAACGAGTGAGCAAGCCTTCAGTAAGTGGGTTGGACAGTATCTCTGGGGAACAATAAATCTTGGATGTTACTATATTTGATACAACACCTTTTCACCCATGGCGTCTTGTATGAGAACAGTGTCACCTGACATTCTACCCACCACCTCTCCTGTGTTTGTTTCCTTATCGAAGAAAGCGACATCTTGTCTCAGTATTGTTTTCAAATACAAACTCCTTATTCTCGCGGCCTGTCTCTCCCCTGTGACCATCCAGCAAGCCACCTCTGAAAATTTAGGAACAAATCTCATGTTAATGTATTTTATTTGTGCGTTCAGAAAAGTTGAATTAGTTTTGATGATCGGCTGTTCTTACGGAGAAAAGCTGCCACTCCAGCTCCTACCGCCAAGTACACAAACTTCAGAGAAACCTGCAATTTCATAATAGAAGACGAACCAGAGAGGATCAGTTGAATAGAGATTAGCCTCATAAGTCAGATGCACGGCAGTGTTGTTGCTAGTTGTACCTTGGAAATTTTATCGACCACGTCAGCGCTGTACTGGTTATTTCCGAAGGAGTCAATCATCTCGCCGAACAGCAACGTCATGAGAGGCAAACCCGCACCATTTCCGATGGCCCCGATGCTGCCAACAACCATCAACAATATATCTGTAGAGTTGGCGAATGTGAACAACTTATGAAACGGAACTGTCTCGGCCTTCTCTGTTTGATTGCTATTTTCTTCATTTGAGCTTGTTCCTGCTTCATTCTTTGACGTGCTTGCTTCGTCTTGGCCGTTCTCGGTCCCCATATCAGATCTCTGCCTTGTACCGTCAATCTAAAGAAAAATTTTGATTCACAAAATAAGACGGCTTAAAATTAAGAGATAAAGAATCAGGTCTCACTGAAGTAGAACTAACCGCCGGGGTTTAAGATTTAGGAAGAATGAATGGGAACTAGATTCGCCACAAAAAATGAAAATAAGTAGAACTTGCGTAGGACCAATCAAGTTTCGAGAAGAAGCTAATAGTATATTTATAGATTCATCAGATGTGTATCCAATTGGAACTCAAAAAGAAAACAACGAAACAATTAATGTGGACTTTCCGGGAAGTTACTTGTAACTGAATTCTTTCACGATCTTTATGTGAAGCGAAGAGCAAAGATTTTCGTGACGGGCACTCGGTATTACCCCACGGGGTTGGAAAACAGAGCAAGGAATATTAATAGAAAAATACTGATAAACAAAACAATTCTAACCTCTAAAGGTTCCATTTCGCAGGGAATCACGTTAACTATATATCATTTTCTCACCTAATATCTAGTCAGGGAATGAGAAGAAATGTCTTATCATTGTGCATTAGCAAGGTGAGAATTGCAAGGAAGAAAAATGCAGCCTAATCAACTCGAAAGTTTAGAAACGAAGATCAGAAGATTTGTTTTGACAGGATTTTAAGCCCACATGAACAAGCCTGTATGCTGGAATCCAAAACAGAAAGGAATAAGGATGCGAAGAGATAGAGAGGCGAGGAGATATTTGAAAATGGTAACCTGAAAGGCTGAATCAACCAGTTTTCTGCTATCTCGGTTCTCTGGATTGTTCAACTATGACTCGTACCTGGTGCTGGTGATTCGGTAGATTTGTTCCCACCAATTTTATAAACGATTTGCCACTTGTGTTTGCTTGTAGGGCAAGCATCTTCTGCTTTGAGTTTGACTGTTGATGTTTTAATTTTAATTAATTAATATGAAATTAAGGTAAGTCCCAAGTAATGATAACAGTGTGCTCCAAGAGCCGATTCTTCTGGGTTCTAGTGGCGCGATTTATTATTCGCGTAATAATCAAATTAACGGCTCTGTTAATATCCTTGTTTTATACAAATAAATCTTAATTTGTCGCTTCGCTGTGAAACATGGGAAAAGGCATCTGCGGGGCGGGTTCCTTGTTCTTTCTCAAAAATAAAATGAAATGAAATGAAAGAAGAGTACAGCCCACCTTTGAATTGGAATTGAATTTTTCAAAATCCATGGCATCGATATTCTCATCAGGTTATATATGTGCTTTTGTTTTTGTTTGCTCTCCAAACTTTTTTTTTTATAATATCTACAACATATATTTATTTGAACTTCTAGATCTTTTGACCCGACCCTGTACGTAGTGATGGGTACTGTAGATGGTTCTTCAACTTAGTTCAAGGAGAGATGGCCCTAATAAATAAACATTTCAGAGTAACGCCACGCGTGCCCGCCCTCGGGTGTGTGAACGCTTGATAATTATTGATGTAATACAGCTCATGACGTTGGGGGGCATGTCACGTGTTTGAATGGCTAATCTCAAATTCAACCTCTTTATTATTTTTCACTTTTTTTTCATGCAAATTATATACAATAACCCATTCTACTCACTAAAATAAGGGTAGATTAAGACATTAATCAAATCGAATAAATAAAAAAAAACAGAGAATGACATTGGGGCATAATTTCACTGTTTATAGCACTATAGGTGGAAGTAGAAGAATAAAAATCCATAAAGCATACTAGAATAAAATAAATATAAATATTAATATTAATTACAATTATTTTATTGACGTATAAATTTGATAATTTTGTCTTAGGAATATATCAGCCAAAGTAGTAGTAGTTAATGGTAAATTGGCCGTGCTAACAAGCACGCATCTTCTTCGTAATATAGTAGAATCAATACTGAAATTTTATGAGAAGTCATTTAAGCTATCCTCTCTTTTTGGAATCAGATCTTATTGGATTTTAAGTATATGTGCCCTTTTCGTATCCAAGTCATATTCAGATAATTGGACTGTTTTGCTCCTTGGTGGGCACCATCTCCTACTTTTTGATTGGTTACATGAAAGGACGTACCAAAAGAGAAAAATAGCAGTACCTTCCATGGCTGGCTGGCTGGCTGCGGCCTTTATGAATATAGTGGAAATATCGGTTTTGATTCAGAGTAAGCTGTATTGGTCAGACAAAAAAAAAACAAAGGACTCCAAGCCCTGGTCTTTCGTTTTATTTTTATGGTGCATTTGGTTTTCTAATAGAATTATAGTTTTAAAAAAATTTATACTCTAAATTTTAATTTATTTTTTTAAAAAATAAATAATCATATATTTATTTAAATAAATTTTAGATTAAATTATAATTTAAAATTAAAAATTTATATAAATTACTAAAATTAATTTTTAGAACAATAAAAAAAATTATAAATTATCTAATTCTTATTTTATTCTTATTTTTTCTCACGTATTTTCTTCTATCTCCTCTCTCTTTTATCTTACATCTTTTTCATCTCCTCTCATATCTCCTATTTCTTTCTTATTTTATTTCTTATCTCTTATTTCTTCTCTTGTCTCTCTTACTTTTAATTAAATCATATTTTTATTAGTAATTTATTAAAAATATTTTAAAAAATAACTATATAAACAATTATTTATTTAAAATTATTTTTTATAAAGTATTTAAAAGATTTTTTATAAGTCAATTTTTAAAAATTTATGTAAACGGACTCTCAATATGTCATGGGAAGGCGAGAAAACTTTAATGAGTATGTCAAAAATTAAATAAAAAAAAAAAAAAAAAACTTGATGAGTAATGAGCGTTGTCCAAGTGCGGAGTATCATGTTCGGTTCGATGTCTTTGACTCCCGAAGTTGACACTTTATGAAGGAGGAACTTACCTTTTTCGGTGAGATATTATTATATTATTATAAAAAGCCTTCTTCCCCAAGTATTGCAAACTCCTCCAAGTTATCCTCGGGATCACGCATTTGTTCAGTATTCATCTCAGACCGTTGATTTTTATTTTAAAAACATTTATCGATCACTCTAATGTTTTTGGCGGAACTGATGAGATTTATCGATGAACAGCCTTTTGCACCAAAATTTCGCAAAAAAGAGCCACCAGAGCTTTTATACACCCCGTCCGTGGTAGAAGGGGCAAGTCAAAATGGAAAAAAAGGTCTCTTCTCTTTTGTCCAGAAAATAAATTAAAAAAAAAAAGCTTTTATTATGTGCATGAAATGCGTGGATCTAGTAACTTTTTGTCTAAAAGTCGATGGAGAATATGCCATTAGTAGGCAATAACCTAGATATGTATGCTTATCTCCTTAGTCTATGTTTAATGATAAGCAAATCTTAAATTAGTAAGAAAATTAAAAATGCTAATGACAATAGTTGGGTTATGGAATAAATCACGGAAATGTCTATGTAATGATTCAATTAAAAAATATATTAAACATGTGAGTTTCCATTATTTCACATATGATCGATTACCTCTCTCTAGCATGAAATTAAGTACATCATTTTTCCTGGGTTTGGTGTATAAAAATGACTAACGGTCATTCAAACAAGTGGAAACACGTGATCACGTACTTTTCAATTGTTAATTCAAATGTAGATTTTTAATCGCCGCCTTAAATGTCTCAAGAAGAGAGCCCATTAAGGGGAAAATAGCGAAATATTACCCTATTTTAGAATAATCATTAGGAAAATTCAAGGCTGGAGTTTTGACTTTAATTTAATTTTTAGTTAGTCTTTAACTCGCTTGGTCGTCGGTTGTTGTCTATAAGAACTCTCGGTCGCATTTTAGAACTCTTGCAAAAATTCAACTCCATTTTGAGGCATCTTATTTGATATGAAAGCAATGTCAAACAATTCAAACAGATTATTAATTGATTATTGATTTTCAAGTTTCTCCTTTATTATTATATTAAAAAATAAGTCATGGCCAGATTATTATTATTATTATGAAAGAGACAAAAATGATTCCCCCCCCCCCCCCGGTTAAACGGAACACAGAATAGAATATGTGATGACCAACAACATACTTTTAGGGTATAGAGTTTTAACCGATCGAAAAGAGCGATCAAACATATTTTTCCTCAAAAGGGAAAAAAAATTAAAATCTACTCCAAAATTTGTAATCTCAAATTTTGTTATCACTATCTTTTTTATATAGCTATTAGTATTTTATCGGTGTTATATACTCCAATTCGTAGTCCAGGAGCTTATGATTTTGTTATTACTATCTTTTTTATATAGCTATTAGTATTTTATCGGTGTTATATACTTTCAACATCCTATTTGGCCAAAAACAATCATAAAATTTATATACACTTTATACTCTTAATATCTTAAATATAAAAACTAGATGAGTGGTATATTTTTATTATAAATATAAGACTCAAATATATTTTATCTCTTAAAATTATAATTTTTATTTTAAATTATTTCTATAATTATATATATATTAATATGGTTCAAATACACGTTATTAAAATAAATATTTAAAATAATTAATAAAGAATTATTATAGATAATTAATTTAATTAATTTAATTAATTTATTTAATTTATTTAAATTAGTTAAATATATTTTATATTAAAAATAAGAGATAATATATATATTTTAATCTCTGTGTAAATTGGCTCACCTTGATTAAAATCAGAAATTAAATAATACTTATAATGTTCAGATCCAAAGAGTGGGATAAGCAGAAAGTGAAGTGGGAGGCGCGTGCGTGTGAAGAGTGGATATGAAGTAAGAATTTTTTTTCCATACCAAAATTTTTTAAACATTTATTACCGTCAGTATATAATTTCATAATTTAAAGAATATTTATAAAAAATTATAAAATTACCTCCTAAATAAACTATTATAAGGACGGTGGAAATTAAATTAATAAAGCCAAAATTGGGGCGACGTTGTCTCATTCTCTGTTTCCGGCGCGGCCTACTTGTTCTCTTTCGCCCTTTTTTTTTTGAATTTTATTAGCTTAAATGATCCGGATTATTGGCTCCAGATCCAAACCCGCATGTCTAACAAATGGGTAGAATAGCACTAAACGATTTCCGCTTAACTCACCATTTGCAATGTTCCCTGTTCAGGTAAGAAATGGACAAGAAACAAAAGGGAATGGACTTGCCAGGATGTCATGGTCTTGGACTATTCATTGTCATGGCCCGGTCCTCCCATTTAGAATTTTGATCCATTCATGGGATTCTCCATGATACGTTTATAAATGGTTGCATATATGAAGCGTGATTACTACTTTAAATTTGAAATTTTCTGGTTACGCATTATAGAATATACCTTACAGTAAAGGTCAAACCTTCGTTATTGGCCAGCAGCTGACTCGATCATTAGTGTGATTAGAATATTTTTTTTCCCATTTCCCATGAAGTTTAAGCCAGTTGACTGAATATATGCTTACAGATACACACACTCAATGTTATTCTCAATATATATAGGGTAAGGGATTGGTTTATATTTTAAGTTTTAAAAAGCTAACACATTTCCATGACTATTTTTGCAGCTTGTTACAAGATACATATTGGTTTTATGTCCAGGGGATGATGCACCAGGCTAAGAGAAATTCTTAAATTTCTAAACGGCGAGGGCTATTTCTTTTATGTTGGGTTTTGTTTTGTTTGTCTGTTCAGTTTTCTGTAACCTTTATTCGTAGAGTTCATAGGAAGAAAAACTAACAGCGTTGCAAAGCAAACCACCAAAACGCCTGACGTCAGGAATGATGATTATTCCCACCGTCAAATTTATTTCGTTGCCGACAAATAGATCAGACAATATAAATTTGCATAGCGAGAATGAAGAAACAGGAGCAGATACCATAATTCTCTGGCTCAACCGACCTTGCGAATTTATTTCGCTCAGAAACATAACAGGGGCTCGTGCATTTTTACTTCGTCAGCTTATTCTGAGGATGGACTCATGCGTCTCGAATTTCTTTCTATTGTGTGTCCAGGACGCCATCTGATCCAGGAAGGGACCACGATGTGCCTCCTCCACACTCCACGTCATCAAACGGATCCCTTTCCTCGGCAGGGGCAGGGACCCCACAATGCCTACGGGTATGATGCTGGAGCCTTGTATGGGCACCACGTGGACTGGTGGCCCCCACTTGTAGTCCACCTGGTTAAAGCCCAGCCGTCCCCACTCCGATATGAATAGAGTGGTGTACGTCAGAGGAGGAGCGAATGGGTCATCCCCATCTTTCAAATGCTCGCCCTTCAAGTATTCCCCGAACTCCACCGGAAGCCTGCCCTTGGCTTCTTGAATCAACTCAATCGCTTCAATAATCGATGCCTGCGTAAGCGACTCAGACGGAGCAGCAATTGTCACAGGGAAGAAGCAATTCCCATAGAAGCCTTCAGGCAAAGGCGGATTCAAGAGCTGACGGCAATTCGCAAAGAAGACCAACTTCACTAGGGTATTCGGACCGAAATTTATAGCCCTAGTTCGACTAATCCAAAACCCTGCAGCTACAATCTCGAAGGCAGAGCAATTCTGTCCAGTTACTTGCTGAAATTCTCGCTTAAGCCGGTGAATGTGATCTATGGGTATGTCTATATTAGCATGTTCTAGCTTGTACTCTGGCATTGGGGGTGGACCAGGTGGTAGTTTTGGCAATGCAGCCACAAATTCTTCATCTGGTGTTGATGGAAAGAAGTCCCTACGCCACACTGGGGCAATGCTGGGTTTTTCAAGACCTCTAGCTACCTCACCAATGGCTTTCAAAAATTGTGCGGCACCAAGACCATCACATACGCTATGGCAGAATATTAGGCCTATCACAAATCCCCCGCAACTAAATTGCGTCACCTGCAAATATATTAATCGCCAGACATAAGAATTTAATCACATATCTCATGCATGAAGTCCAGAGCATAGAGTTCCCAGTGATTTATACCTGCATTTTCACGAGGGGGTCGATGCCTTCAGTCTGAGGGTCGGGGATATGATCGGGAAGAAGATCATCGTAGGGGATAGATTCAACGTCGTCGAAGTAATTGACAGAAGCAAGAGTGCCAGAGGCGGACGCCTCAACGAACCACACGCCTTCACCAGAGCATTCAATTTGGAGGGGGCTACGTTCAGACTGAGAGAGTCTTCCGGCAAGAGGGTAGTAAGGAACTAATGCTCTGGACAAGGCTTTCCTAATGACCGTCGACGCTTCAGGGCCATATCTGAACACGTGCAAGGTTCGAGCATTGCACCTTAGAACAGGTAATCTATCAATGGCAGATAGGTCTAGCGTGGCTGATGGTTTCTGATCTGCTGGTTTCACTACGCCATGCGTGGTTCTGATCACACGGAGAGCCATTACGTTGCAAATGCAAGGTCTAAAGCAAAGAAGCCTATCTCGAGAATGGCTAAAAAGGAAAGACACTGCGAGAGAAATGTGAGTGGGCCTTCTTTATAAAAGGATATCTAATTAATCTATGTTTTGGGCTTCTTGACCTTTAAGTCTCAACTTGGTTGGTGTAGAAATTAAACCAGCCCGCCAAGCATAGTGGCATAATTTTTTCTCTTTTTTACAAAAACAAAAAAAATTATATAGATTTGACACAATCCCCACTAAAATTAGGGCATAATATCAAAATTTAAATAGCATTTATAGGAGACTTATATTATGATACTATCTACTAAAAGAATTCTTACGATTAATAAAAATTGAATTTATATCCTTATAAAATACAAACATATTTTTTACCACTATAACAACTCTTATTGGTCATAGTGGCATAACTTAAACAATGCGTATGCTATTGTTTCGCGTAAGAATTCTCATTGTTAAGCAGCACAAATAAAGATTATCTTTCAGGTATTGCTTAACATTCACTGAATTTAGAACGGCTTACTACAAAGTGCTGAGGCCAAAAAAAAACGCCTCATCCTATAAGTTGCAGCTATCGTAACTTAGACGAGAAAGCAAGGGAATGTGTGAGAACTTGCAGGTAATACGTCTGTCGCGTGACGTGTAGTCTGCATATAGGCCAGATATGTGGCGTCATGAGAAGAAAATAACAAAAATGTTGAGAAGACAAAAAATACCATTTTGGCAGCCGACTGGGGAAGCAAGAGGTTCTCTAGCGCTACAAGCATCAGCGACCCATTATGTGGATGTGATTTTGTCTTCTAAAAATATGGAGATGCTTGGGAATTTGGGAGAAATGATGGAGGACGCGTGGCATGGACACATTCATGATTAAGCTGAGTCACTTGTGGATATGTAAATATGTTATAGAGTAATAATTGAAGGATAGGTCTATTTGATTTCGGAGTGTATGGTATATGTCCAAAATACATTCAGTGGTTCCAAAATAGATGATGCAGCTAAAATAAGGGACGTTTATGCGCGTCTTTAAATAAAATTTTAGAAATAGATTTATAAAAAAAATTAGGTAATTTATATAAAAAAATTAAATAAATAAATATTTAGATAGTTATTTATAAAAATATTTTTATTATTAATAAATTATCAAAAAGAGTATGAGTATTAAATAAAAAAAAGATATAAGAAGAGAAAGGGTATAAAAAAAGAAAAAAATAGGGTGTAAGAAAAGTAAGAGAGATGATATAAGAAAAAGTAAGGATAATATAGTAATTAGTTAGTTTATAGACTCTTTTATTGTTCTATAAATTATTTTGACTAATTTATCTAAAATTTTAATTTTAAATAATAATTTAATCTAAAAATCTATTTAAATAAATATAATTATTTATTTTAATTTTTTTTAAATTTAAATTTTACTAAAAAAAGACTTTTAAAACTATAACTTATACTTTTAGCAAACATGCCCTTATATTGTGCGTCGCTTTAGGGCCGAGCTTGTCGCTTGCGTTCCATACTATCTCATACTTTAACTATAAGAGTTAATATATTTTTTTATAAATTAAAAAATTATAATAAATTAATTATAAATAATATAAGAATTAATTAATTTAGATAAATTACTAAATATATAATATAAATTTATTTTAAGATATTAAATTTAAATATAAATAAATAAATAATTTATAATTATTTAATCTATTAAAAAATTAAATAATCTGTATATTAAAAACTGAAAGAAATATACAGTAATACCAAGTATTTGTAACTACATGACCCATAGATGACGGGAGAAGTTTTTCTTTAAGTCTTAATTTTTTAAGTTATATAGTATTTAGTATTTTAATTTTAATTTTTATATATATTCAATATCTTAATTTTATTTATGATATAATTTTATTAATAATTTTTTAATTTAATATAATTTAATATATAATTTTATTTCTCAAATATCAAAAATTATATTAAATTAAATAATTATAGGTAAAATTATATTATAAATAATATTAAGATATTATACACATATAATAAATAAAATTAAAATATTATATATTATATAACTTTAATTTTTGTTATCATATGTATTAATAGATTTTCCATGAAGAGAGTATCTTTTTATATAAATAATTAGAAAGCACATTTTAAAAAATAAATATAATTTTTTAATATAAATAATTAATTTAATTAATTTTTAAATTTTTATAAATTAATTATCTAATTTGAATATTTACAAACGACAATGGGTAGATTATATTATTATCATTCAAAATAAAAAATATCAAAATAAATCGAATATACTTTGAAGAGACGTTTATTTTATAGAAGTCTGTCTATAAAAAAATCATGAGTCAGGTTTTAAACGTGAGATCGCATCAATGTCATAGGCAATTCGATATAATTAAAACCCCAGATCTTACACAATTGTCTACAAAATTAACTGACACGCAGCCACTCTGCATTTTCTCCCCATTTTTCAATTGAGACTTGTGTCTGTCCTGGATTTTTGTCTCGATGGTTTGATAAAAAATGGGAAAAATCAAAATCCCATCACATCTCAGATCTCACTCCCTCAAGCTATTATATATTTTTTATATAAAAATATTTAACTAAATTTAATAGTTATCTTCTATTAAAAATAAATAAGACTTAATGCATAATTTAAAAATCACTTATAATAAATTTATAATATCGTCTATTAAATATTTTTTTATAATAATAATAAAATATAAATTTATTTTTTTATATAATTAGATGGTCATAAATTGTTTGCCTACTGATATAAAATTTAAGCGAATGATGGTTAGTATAAAAAAGAAATTCAATTGTATTTATATACAAATAAAAAATAAGTTTTAAATAACACAGTGATCTTATTTCTTTATTGGTTGGTGTGAGTTTAATTTTTTATGAAAAGTTATGATGGAAGAAGAATACCTTAAAATGCTTCAATTAATCCACCAAACGTCTGGTCATGCTATCAACAAATTAATATAAAGTACAAACGCAACGCATTACATTTAGAATTCCATGAAGAGAATTAGGAGGGACTCATTTAGAGATCCTTGAGAAGAAATATCTAACCGACCAATTTTAATGTTATTTGAATATCTAATAATATAATTTAAAAAAAATGAAAAATAAAAGAGTAGGAGGGACTCGAAGGGGCCTGGGCACAAGTTGCTTTCCCTGAGATCAATCTGAATAAGAACGCACAGCCTCCCATCTTTTATTACAGAGCATATAGCCACGCTTAACTTTCCACGTATAAAATACCAATATTTTTATGGACCCTGCAATCTATAATGTTATAGACCATTTTGTTTTCCACTTTCCACTTGGACAAAGCAAGAAAAAGAAACCGATGTTAATCTGATTTCATCAGCAAACAACAATCTCTTTCAGTCCCACCTGGCGCAGGTCCTCGCCACACCCCATTCGACGCCTCTCTTCTCCCACTATGGGTCGTTGAGTTTTCAAGCAAATAAATTACTCTTAAGTTTCCGCTTTACGCCGCAACAATCTCATCCCGTCCACTCACACAAATTCGCCAATTTTTTTATGCTGTTTTTTCTTCTCTCACATGGAAGATGAATCTTTTCTTTCCTGGCAAACAAGGACCCAATTTGAACCCATCACCGAGCATCGAGTTCCTGATTTATCCTTCACAAGTTCTCATTCCTTCAACGAATTTTTCTCTTTGCAGGAAGCCCAGCGAGACCCACAATCCCCATCTCAATTATTGACTCAGAATGCCCCCAAGAAGAAACTTACTCGCTGCAAGACTGCCCCTGCCATGGTTGTTTTGCAAGACCTTAGAAAAAATTCGCCCGACGTTCCCAAACCGCACTCTAGCTCCATCATCAGGCAAGGCGTTTGCTTGCTCATGATATATCTTTCAGTTGGGGTTGTCATATACTCCTTCAATCGGGACCATTTTTCGGGCGCAGAGACTCACCCGGTAGTTGACGCCCTTTACTTTTGTATAGTCACCATGTGCACAATCGGTTACGGAGACATCACACCGACAACCCCAGAAACCAAGGTCTTCGCCTGTATCTTTGTATTGGTAGGGTTTGGGTTCATTGACATATTGCTTAGCGGGCTTGTTAATTACGTCCTAGATTTGCAAGAGAACACGATTCTAACTGGGCTTAAAATGGGTGCTCAAGCTCAAAGATCTCAAGAAGGGTTCTCTGCAAGAAATTACATAGTTGATGTGGCAAAGGGGCGGATGAGAATCAGATTGAAGGTTGGTTTGGCACTTGGTGTGGTGGTGTTGTGTATTGGAATAGGGAGCCTGGTTTTGTACTTTGTGGAGGACTTGGATTGGATTGATTCAATTTACTTATCGGTTATGTCTGTAACAACAGTGGGGTATGGGGATAGAGCCTTCAAGACCCTTCCTGGGAGGCTCTTTGCTGCTATTTGGCTCCTCGTTTCCACACTGATGGTGGCCCGGGCATTCCTGTATTTGGCAGAGGCCAGAATTGATAAAAGGCACCGGACAATAGCCAAGTCGGTTTTGCATAGAGATATGACTGTTGAAGATTTGCTGGCTGCCACTATCAATAACACCGGCTTCATTAGGTAACTTCCCCCCCCCCCTTTTTCTCAGTGCAATTTTTGAAACTTCTGTTACATCACTGTTACCTTATAAATAATCCCTAGAACTACTGAGTTGACTCAAGAGGACCTAGAGAACTACTCTCTGAAAAAAGAGTTAATACTAATATTGAAACTGACCCCGGCGTATTATGTGCAACAGGACTTGTTGTAGCAATCTCAGGGTTGATGACTCTAAGTTGAAAATAATTCCTTATGTCATGAATAGGATTTCTAACTTGGCTACATGATCTTAAAAATAAGATAATCATTGCAATGATCTTCTGTTGTTAGTGTTTATACAGGGTGTATGGCTGTCTCCTGCCGCCTTTCATGTTATGATGCCTAAGCTTTAGTTCTCAGATCTTTGAAAAGAGAGTGAATTATATTAGTTTAGCGTGATTTACAGCTTAGTTGACAAGTATATCTTTAACATCATTCCTATGTATTGAATACGAATTGTTGTTAGTCACAAGCACCCACGTATTGTTGAATTCTTTTTTTTATACAGATTTATTGTCGAGCTCTTCAAATTGTTATTGTCATTTCAAATGATCAATTACTAACTTATTTTGTTTAGAGTTATATTTCTTACTTGGAATTTCCATTCCATTTGTTATGCTTCAGTAAGTCAGAGTATGTAATATTCAAGCTCAAAGAGATGGGGAAGATAAGGGAAAAAGATATATTACAAATCTGTGACCAGTTTCACAAGCTTGATTCCACAAACTCTGGGAAGATAACGCTGCCTCATCTCTTGGAGGGCCGGTCGTGACAGAGCAAGACAGACCAATTAATAGTTTATTATGTGTTCGCTGCATTGCCCTAGCCAAGAACAGAGGTTGAAACCCTGCAAAATCCTCTCTGCAGAAAAGTTTGCAGATGCAGGTGATTTGGTTTGGGGGTTTCCATATCTTGGAGGAGAAGCAAGCCAAGTGAATCATTAGTAGCGAACTTTTGTACAGGAACTCTGCAATTCTTAGAGATAGAGAGAAGGAAACTTACAACTACTCAATCTTTCCCTCTATTCTCCCCTCCAGATATATACATATATCAGAACTTAAATATAGTATCAGTCAGTCCCCAAAAAAAAAGAACTCAAATATACAAATACTTATTCTTTCCCTCTATTCTTCACTAGATAGGCGCAATTCTTCGCACAGAACTGCAGATTTTACTCTTAACGCAGCCATACAAGTATTCCTTTCCCCACAGATAAGTTGAGACTGTTCTGCAGATCGCTCAATTACAGGTGATAGCACTGAAGCAAAATTGAAAATAACACTTTATTCTTTTTGTTTTTCAAGAAAAAGGGATTTATGTATATTTTGAAAGGTGAAATGTGGCTTGAACTATCATAGATAAATTAAACACTAACCCTATGGGGAAAAAAATTAAGGAGGAAAAGAATTAGGAGGATATTTTTTTAAAAATAGTAATTTTTTTATTATTTAAAAAAAATCTAATATATTTTTTTATTATTCTTTTATTTTTTTTCTCCATCCAAACATATAGAAGAAAACGGTTATTCTGTCTTTGCGAGCTAAACCAAACAAAAATTTGGGTACTGGTACATATTAACCTCGAAGGAACTACTCTTTTATGGACAGGATTAGCTTGACTTCTTCACGGCGAAGATCATTACGAATTATGACCAATTTCATCCGGGGATATTTAGTCATCATATTCATTCATGTTCTATGGTCGTTAATTCCCGCGGAATTGACATGTTCCATCCTGGGACACGGGCTTTCGTTTCTTAGCGCAAAATACAGTTAGGCTTGGGTTCCTTCCTTCCCTACCCCAACGCCCCTCAAGGTCACTCAGTTACCCTAATTACCCTAGTTTAGGATAATGAGAAAAATATGGAAGAGAGAATATTAGGAGCAGAACTCCCAAAAACGATAAAAATATTTTAGTTTTTTTTAATACTCCCTTTAGTCTTAATTATAAAAATTAGTTAATTTTTTAAATATATTAAAAAAATTAAATAAATCAGTTAATTATAATTAATATAAAAGTTAATTGACTAATTTAAATATATTGAAAAATATATAATATAAATTTATCTTAAAAGATTAAATTTTTTAGTATATCTATTAAAATTAATTATATCTTATAATTATAATTATAATTATGCATCTTTTTATTTTTCTTCTATTTTCTTCTCCATTAAAAAAAAGCTTTAGTCATAAGGCTCTGAAATTAAAACTCACCTAAGCAGATTTTTTTCCCCCCAATCTTAGCCGTAGAACTGGAGTGGGTCAGTAAAGGAAGAACACCTACCTGCATAGGCGGAAGAAAATTGAAGTAGCTTACGTCAAATGATTCTTTTCTACTCCGATGCGTTTGACTTTGACGTCACCATGGAAAATAAACATGCCTAAAAGTGGGATTAAGGGCAAAAATACACGATAGAATTTGACCGCGAATCATTTCAGCTCTCCTTTTGTAAACATTACATTATAAAACCACTCATTCACTATTACTAAAAAAACCTCGTGAAGATAAGATGGGACCATAAGTACGACTATTGAGAAAAAATTTCCATGTGCTCGCTTTTATAAAGGAGAGCATCCATTGTGCCCTGTTTGCATCTCAGGCAGGGGATCCATGGAAACGGCGATAAAGATCCAGTTGAGTACATTATTGTGTGTGTTGGTGAGTGTGCTTGTGACGAAGATCTCCGTTGTAGTCACGGAGAACTCTGTGTCTGCAGTGGGTGACCCTGGAATGCAGAGAGATGGACTGAGGGTTGCCTTTGAAGCTTGGAACTTTTGCAATGAAGTTGGGGAAGAAGCCCCTAACATGGGTAGCCCAAGAGCTGCTGACTGTTTCGATCTTTCAAGTTCAAGTAAGCCAAATCTCTAAACAAACAATAACTAAAAGAGTTTCATTATTTAGCATAGTCCTTTTGATTTGATTCAAATGCACAGGTTCTCTGAAGCACAAGGTTACAGAAGTTGATAACAGACTTGGGGTAGGGAAACCATTTCATGGTTTGGGAAGAGATATAAAAAACCCAAATCTCTATGCAGTGAAAAAGGAACAATATCTGGGTTCTATCTGTGAAGTCGCAGATACTCCAAGACCATGGCAATTTTGGATGATCATGTTGAAAAATGGAAACTACGATACAGAGTCTGGTTTATGTCCTGAGAATGGTAATAAGGTAGCCTCTTCAAGGCGTGGACGATTTCCCTGCTTTGGAAAAGGGTGTATGAACCAGCCCATCATGTGTCATCAAGAGACACGGCTACAACATGGGATCATGCGAGGAGGTTTCAATGGTACTTATGATTTGAATTCTGGTTGTGGAGGCGGCAACAGTGGCCTCTCTTACTACGAGGTTGTCTGGGAAAAGAAAGTGAATGTTGGGAGTTGGGTTTTCAAACATAAACTACAGACCTCAGAGAAATACCCATGGTTGATGCTGTACCTGAGAGCTGACGCAACCAAAGGATTCTCTGGAGGCTACCATTATGACACCAGGGGAATGCTCAAAACTGTAAGCAGAGACAACCTTTTCATTAAACATTTTATATTCTCGCATACAATATAACTGACTCATAATTCAGCTTCCAGAGTCACCAAATTTTAAGGTGAGGGTGAGTTTAGACATCAAAAGAGGGGGAGGAGCCAAGAGCCAATTCTACCTGGTAGACATAGGAAGCTGCTGGAAGAACAATGGAGCTGCTTGTGATGGGGATGTGGTCACCGATGTAACGAGATACAGCGAGATGATCATAAACCCAGAAACTCCATCTACATGTGGCCCCAAGAGGTTAAAGAATTGCCCACCATTTCACATATCAAGAGACAAGAGAAAGATCCATAGAGATGACACTGCTAATTTTCCTTACTCGGCTTATCACTATTATTGTGCTCCCGGTAATGCCCAACACTTGAAGCAACCTGTGAGCATTTGTGATCCTTACAGCAACCCTCAGGCACAAGAAATAGTTCAGTTGCTGCCTCACCCAGTTTGGGCTGATTATGGGTATCCCACCAAAAAAGGGGATGGTTGGGTTGGGGATGCAAGAACTTGGGAGCTTGATGTTGGTGGATTGTCCAGTAACCTCTACTTCTACCAGGTCAGTAATGGGATTTATAATCACTGTATTCTCATGACAAGTTTAATTTGTGTGTTCTGATATATATTATATATATTGGTGGTACAGGACCCTGGCTCTCCTCCTGCTAAGAGGGTATGGACTTCTATCGATTTGGGTACTGAGATTTATGTTAGTGAAAAAGATGAAGTAGCAGAGTGGACTCTAAGAGACTTTGACGTCCTCCTCACGAAGCCAAATTCATGAATGGAGCTTTGAATTTGGCGCGCAGAGAGAGAGAGAGAGAGAGATTTGATGAACAGTAACGAGTTTTCAGCTATTATAAAATATGATGGCCAATATATACAGAGTCTGCGAGGGCGAGGAATTTTTTTTTTCCCTTGTAAAAAACGGATCATGGGATCCTGAGGAGTGAAGAATGAAAGTGCGCCTTTCTTAGACATGTACTTTATGGCCACACACTTATTTATAAATAAACTGATTAATTATTCTTAGGGATCAGAATCATTCTTCCATGTTGCATTACTTGCAGGTCTTTTATTTTATTTTTCCTTTTTTTTTATGGGTCTGCTAGTAATGGTAATATATAGCAGAGTGATTATGTTATATTGCTGGGTTCCAATTTCCCGTTAGGTCTATCCGTGACTGAAAAAGCATTTACGTGGACAATGACGAAAGTGAATATCATTTGAAATCTCAGATTGACTTTTCTATATATCCATCTGAGAAAGAAGAAACAAAAGTTTACAATTGCGGAGACTACAATTAAATAATCTCTCTTCCCCATGTCAATACCCGGCAAGGGGGAGGGGACGAACACAGGAAAAAAGAAAAGAAAATAAGTAACTAACTAGGCAGATAATGAATGAATCTGCATCATAAGAAACAAGGTAGACGTGTCTCTGATCTAAGCCTTGGTCAAGCCAGCATCGAAAGGAACACCAGTGGCAGCCAACCATGGGAGACCAGCACCTTCGAGGTATCGAGTAGCAGTATATGTAGAAGCTTGACCCTTGTTAAGGAGGCCTCGACCCCACTTGACCCTGGTGGCAGGACTAAAACCAGGTCCAGTGTTGGCATACTCAGCGAAGTAACATGTTTTTAGGAACTGATCACCGCTCCATGGAAGCCAGCCATCGGGGTGAATGATATCACCCAGATTACTTTCCATGAAGATCGCCTTAGAGAATGCCTTCCATGGACGAGCCAAGTAGCAAGGATTCACGTTCTTGTCCAGCCCTGGCTCTGCCGAGATGTCACAGTTCTGAAGCACGGTCCCAGTCCCTGATTTAGAGTCCAAGGTACCATCTGCTACCACTATGTTCTGTTGGTTCGGCATTGGCTTCCTCATAATGATACGTGAATTCTGTATCAGAGTTCTTGACGCACCAAATATGAAGTCGATGGTTCCTGTGATTTCACACTCCCGGAACAACTGAATCCCCGCTTGCACGTACAACGTGTCCTGGAAACCTCGGAAAGCGCACTGGAAAAATGCTGCATGTGCTGCTTGCGTCCGGAGCGCCACTGCTTGATGTCCGACAGAACCAGCTGTGTTGTCGAATCCTATTCCTTTGGCAATGAACATATCTCCAACAACGGCTGCAAATACATGCAATTTCATTTCTACGTTAGATTCTTCTTCTTAATCATATTATACATATATATAATCAGAACTTACCGAAGGTGGCACTGTTGAAGGTCCTCCACTCCTTCTTGGGCTCCACGCATCTGTTTCCAGTGATAACGGTTTTCGTGGCGCCATCTCCGTACATGTAAATATTGGGCTTTTTCTTGTCAATAAGAGGGTACTCCTTATAGATTCCGGCTTTGACGTAGATAATGAATCTGCCTTTGAAGTCCTTTGGGTATGAATTAATAGCGTCGGTGATGGTTTTAAATTGACCACTGCCATCTTGCGCAACCACTGCGTTGGGTGGAGGGTTGGCCGCCGCCAAGAGCTTGCGATCAGCTTCATGCAACCAACTGGGAGCTTCTCCTTCTTCCAGGAGACGACGAGACGGAGTCTTCACTGTCAAATCCAAGTTGAATGCGGCAAGCAGGGTGTTGAGGCCGGAGAGAACATCAAGCGCCACTCCGGTGAGCTTCTGTATGTCGTCCAGACCACCTTCTGTGTGCAGTGTATCTCTGATCTTTTCCTCGCCGCCGCCATCCTCGAACCCGTCGTAGCATGATTCTTGGAAGGATAACACCATGGCGAACCAGTTCCTGAGGTCGTCAGTTCTGTTCTCGATGCTTCTAATATCGTCGCCTTTGAGCATAGCATTCGAGGCCTCGAGTGAATCCATGGCCGACTGCAACAGGTCCTGGCAATCATCAATGGCCATCTTAACGCCCTTGTTTTCGGAGCCATGTTCGACGGCCAGCTTGTCGCTCATGTTAACGGCACCTATCACCTTTTGCATCACTTTCGCTACCGTCGTCGAGATGTAATCTTTTGGATCCGTGGAATTGACGGTCCCCAGAGTATCTTCGCATTGTTGCTTGTTATCGGAGCCTTGGCATATCGCTGTCACGGCCCTGTTGTGGGAGGCCAACTCACCACCACCACCACCACCACTGTCACCGCCTTTTCTGACAACGAGAATAGTCCCGACAGCACAACCTACGACCAGGATGAGTGCAACCCCGGGCAGGAATATCTTATTCATTTTTCTCTCTTTCGGTTGGTTTTTTTTTTTTTTTTTTGTGCTTTCGTTTGATTAAGAAAAAAAAAAAGTCTGTTTATTAACTTTGAGAAGATGAAAGGATAGAGGCCGACGACTGACTGTACTGCATGCATGTTGCGCTTTTTATACACGAACAGAGTTTCTAAAATAAGATAGTCTGACATTTTCTATCAGGTCTTCTTCATTTGTGGCCATAAGTGTTTTTACCATTTAATTTGAAACTCCAGTTTACTAATCTCATCTCTGTTGGAATGCTCAAAATGACAAATATAGCTCCTCTCCACAAATTCCCATTACAAACACATTTTCTTGGCCTTTTCTTTTACCTGCTTAATTAGTTTCACACACTTCCCTGATGGCCGTACATCTGTATAAAGCGTTGTATATATAGTTACCATTTTTTTTGTCGCGATTTAAACGTTCTATGTGTCGCCCTAACCATGTATTAGATGCCCGCATAACGGTTATGCTTTAATTAAGAATATATATATATATTATAAATAAATTCCAAATATGCACGTGATTGTGTTTGGAAGGCTTCCTGGGGATGATCATAAAATGGTAATCAAACAAGCTCGAGGATTTCAACTTATTTCTTACAAAAATTTGATGAAACAATTCTTTTATCTTTATATGTGGAACTAGATTGTGAGAAATATGTCTTGCATGAATTCTAAAATAGATTTATGAATAATGCGTTATTTTTATAAAATTTTATGTTATATAAAAGCTTAATCGTTCTTATATGATGGATTTTATATAGGATTCCATCCTTATCTAATAAGTGTGCGTGATAAAGTTTTTGTTATCGTTAGAACACCGCCCATAAATTTTGCAAGCAAATCCCTTATAAGTTATTATTGTCAATTTTTTTTTAAAAAATAAACTAACTTTTATTATTATAACTAAATATAATATATTAAACAACAAATACACCAAATAATCTACATGCCAAACTAAGTTTGACCTAACTATAGAAAATTAAAAAATATAATATTATATTAATAATTCTTGATCTATAATTAGTAATATTTGACATGTTATTGGTAAATATTATACTCTATCATTTATCATTTTTTAAAGTATTTTTCTATTATTTTTTTTATTTTTATCTTTTGAATATTTATCCACATGCTTTAGTATTTATTCTATTTTGCAAAAGGACTGGAGAAGGCAAAAAAAAAAAAAAACTCGTTGGACTCTTGTATTATTGCTTATCATTTTATTTGATTTTTAATAAAATTGTCTTTTAATTAAAAACTTCGTGTCATCCCGGAGACGCTCACGTGCTCCCCACATTCCCTTGGTGATAGTATATTAATATCCCAACAAGATCTTAATGTTAAAAAAATAGCAGAATCCTTACGAAAACTTTTGAATCTTCAAAGTATAGAATGGAAAAAACATCTAAGAATGTGTTAATATCTATGATATATCAATATCAGATGAAAAATTCATCTAAGGACCATAGAGCTATTTAATCGCAACCCCCCCCCCACCACACACACACACACACACACACACAACATCCTAAAATTTCACTTCATCCATGAGCCAAAATAAAACTAAAATTTATAGGTAAAAGAAAGAAAAGAGATTAATAGTTGAGATAAGAGGAATAACATGTGTTTTTCAACACAAATATTATAGAGTTAACAAGAAATACATGTTAATTTTCCGTTGTAGCTTTATGGTATATAAAAAAAATTTATTAAAAAATTCGCTTACTATAATCACAGATATACAATGTGAGTTAAATTTAAATATAATTAAAATAAAATTTTAATAAATTAAATAGTTAATAAAAAAACAAAAAGCACGTGCTTTTATAGGGCTTGTGTGATGTGTTACGATTTTTTTTTCAATTAGTCTTTTACTTTTGTTGTAAAGTCCCTTATATGATTAGCGTTGTGAATTCTTTTATTTTTGTTATTAATATATTTTCTTTTGTTGTAAGTCTTTGTATTTCCTATTAACTTTATGGTATTCGCGTTATAATTTTTTTACTTTTATTGTTATCTCCCATGGTGAATTCCTTTATTTACGTTGCTAATCCAACATTTTTTGTTGTAAAAGCCCTTGGCTCCTTGTTAACTCTTTTAACATTTATGTTGTAAATCTCTCTACTTTGTCGTTATTCCCTTATTTGTGCCATGAATAATTTATTTATACTGTTGATCCCTCCCTTCTTCCAATAGTTTTTTGTTTTATATAAAGGTAAACATATTTTTCTCCTAAAAAATTTCATTTCATTTTGGTGTAACGGGTGTAGTGCAATTTCAAGATGTTTTTGGGAGAATCTAAGTTAAATTGCAAAAATGGTCTAAATTTTTCTTTAATATCAATTAATAATATACAATATAAGTATATTTTGATAATTAATTTTTATCCTAAATATATAATTTATTTTTTATATTAGTCTATTTTTTAAAAATTATTTTTATTAATATTTTTAATAATAATTAAATAAAAATATAGAGAATTAAAAAAAATAGTCGAGATATTTTATTATATTAATTTTTTAAATATAAAATTAATTAAATAATTTTTATATTAAAAAGAAGAGGATGATAATAAACTATATTATTTCTATTATTCATTTAGACGTCCCCGTTCATCTGTATTTTGCGGGGTCGAAGGCGTCGCGCGGAGGGATACTTTTCGGCCTCCAGAGCTTTCTTATCAGTATCTCTCTCCGTTTTTAGTTTTTTTTTTAATTGGAGGGAAGACCGCTCTAATTTGTGGATGAACTTGAGAAATGGAGGGCGATGAGGCCAGGCGCGTTCTGGGCTTCGCGCCCAATTCACGTCCAACGACCTCTGAGGTACCTTAATTTTCATCCCTCTTCTTCTCTTTTCCACAACTATTTCAGTGCTGAGCTTGATTAGGTAATTCACATAACTTTTGGGTTTGGGTTCTTTTTTAGCAATTGCCAAATCGAATTTACTCCCTAGTGAACTGAATTTCAAATTCTAAGTTCAATTCATTTTTCATTTGAGTTTCGTTTTCATACAGGGTTGCATAATATGACGATCATGACTTTAGTGTTCAGCCCTAGTATTGCGTTTGGCATATAAGCAGATGTTTTGTAGGTTGATGCTGGCGTTCTAATTTTGGCAGTATTTATTAATTAGGTTAAAGCAGCTTACAAAAGGAAGGTATGGGAGTCTCATCCTGACCTATTTCCTGCCGATGAAAAGCCTCAGGCAGAGTCCAGGTTCAAAATGGTAAGCTACCAAGTTTCTTATCATAACTCTTGGCGTTGCATATCCATGTGGAATCTTTTCCTTTCACATCTCCTTATTGGAATACACATTAGAGTAATGTTATCCCTGCTGGCTAGTTCTAATATTTAGATGGGTTAGGCTTAAATTAAGTTCCTTGGCGTCGTCTATCAATAAACAAATGGCGAGAAAATTTTAAACCCAGTAATTTGGCGTCGAGGTGTAAGAAATACTTACATATGCCGAAAAGAAATGATTGCAAAATCTCAAGATTTATACCTAAGTTTTTTCTCTTTTTAGATTCTGTGAACATATTACAATAGCCTCGTGGAAGATAGAGTTGGAACTGGACGTGTAAAGCTGGCTTATGGCTGTAAATTATCTTACGCCACTCTAGCTTGGTCTTGGAGAGATGCATTACTTAATATCTTTTCCCAACCTGTGTTATGAATGAAGATGATGATCATGTATCCGGCTTTGATATTTATGCTGAGGCATGACATGATATTCAGTGATAAAATCTTTCCATTGGACACTGTCAACATACAGAAAGTATATTTTCTCTCTAATTATGGATGGAAAACAATCCTCATTGGTCAAAGCTTACTCCCTTTATTACCACCCCCAACTCGTCCTTTCTCTGGTCTTGATTTTAACTTGCATCAATTTGGCGTAACCTTGTAAGAGTCAGTTTGCTTGAAGGGCTGAAAGCACTTCCTTGGCGAGGATTTTTATACCATCTTCCACTCGGAATTGTTAGACATGGAAACATACATCTGCGATGGGAATCTATCCCTGTCAGCTGCTGGTTGACCCATGAAGCATTTAATATTCTACTCATTTGTGGGAGGAGTAACAAAAAGTTTCTGTTTCACTGCAGATTTCACAAGCTTATTCATGCCTGCTGTCTGGTAATCCTCCTGCCCACTGTAAAAAGTATCCCAAGATAACATGGTTTGCAAATTCCTAAATGGATTACAGATATAACTGAAGAGCTTTAATGGGATCAGCTGATGCATAGTTTCAGAAATTACTAGAATGTTGTTTTTCTGATTTCAGGATAAAATGATAATCAATATCTGAACACCTCATCATTTCTCCAAGCCCTGAAAACATGGAGAATAAGAGAAAACTATTTTCTGTTTCCAAATTTCGAGTTTGATTTACATTTATTGTTTTTAAAGTTATAAGGTAACCTATGGTCTTAATGAATGTTTCTTTTTAACAGAACAAGATGATGAACAAAGGTCTTTGCATTTATATTGCCCGTGTCCCCTGATTATTTTGCACATGTCCTTGATATTAGTGAAAGGATCAGCCATTTTAGGCCTTTTCTTGCTTGAATTTCAACATATGTTCTTAAACATAGGTTTATTTCAATATATTTGATTGCTCTATTGTACTCTGCAGTAAATTTATATATTTTTCCATTCTGATCCTTTTGTCATATTAGCTGCTGCTGCTGGTGACATTGCTATGAGTACTATAGAGGTCCTTAAGTTATAAAGCTAGATAAGCTGGCCAAGAAGTAGTTAGTCTTAGATCATAGATCACTGTTCAAGATTAACGCAGAAACGTTAAAAGACATGTATGACATATTCATCATTATTTTTTCATAACATATCACTTTCTCATTTTATGTGCTTCATATGTGCGTGCGTGCGTGCGTGCGCTCTTCCAAAAGTACTGAAATCAAAGCTTGTTACAGGTAGGAGAGGGAATGCTCTAAATTCAGGTAAATTATCATCATGTTCCTCCAGGTGTATCTATTATATCATAATGTTCCTCCAGGTGTATGTATTAACGCTTTTTTTTTTTTGGCCTGCTTATGTTTTGAATGCAACGTTATTGTTGTTTAGCTGAGTATTCAGGAGTTGTGAGAACGGGAGTCCCCAGAGCCAGTGGAGGCAGGAAAAATCATCCTTTAATTAAAGTACCCTTCATTTTACTTATTCTGGGAACAGCTGCACTTGGAGGTTTAAATGCTGCAAGGTGATTCACAATCTCAACCTTACACTGATTATTTCTCGTTTTGCTTGTTTATACAATTAGAACATTGGACTACACAAGTGTTGATCTGTTCTGCAGGGCTTACAAAAAGCAAAAGGAAGACTACCCTTCGCACAATCCATTTCTTCCTTGATGCCTATGAAAGCTCAGTAGAGGTATCCATTTCGGGAATTACACGTTTTTCTGTCATGTAGAGGTGTCCTCGAGCTAGTGATTTTGTCGGAGGCAGAATGACTGAGGTCCCGTGCCTTGTCATCTGATCCAGGTTAATCCTTCTGATTGGAGGTATTCTTTCTAATAAAAAATATTAGAATGAAAAAAATAGAATAAAAAGTAATTTTAAAGATTGTTCCAAATACGAAATTAAAAAAGTAGTTATAATCAAATAATCATATTATAAGAAAATTTCCTCACGAAGTACACGTGCAGTCATGTAATGCTCCTGTTACATTATCAAGTTTCATTTGTTTTAGTGTTGTGAACATGCCACAGTTTGTGTACAACGATATCACTACAAGTATAGTTTAGAGGTAGTTTAAATTTGGGAAAACACAGTTTTTAGGTCCTAAAGCTATAGTCATCTCATATCATGCTTAATGTAGTTTTGATTCAAGTTGATCATGACTGCTTACCCTATACCGAAAAGGTAAAAGTTATATTTTCAAGTTTCTGGAGAAAAAAGATGCGGGGTCTATATTGTTTCAACTTTCAATCTCAAACAATTGATACTCCGCCTGCGCAGAATTTCTTTCCCTCTAAGTTTGTTTAATTTCACTTTATTTTTAATTAAATGTTTATAATTTTTTAATGGGTCTTTACGACTCTCTCAATCATTGGTTTTGGTGTCCTCGTCATTTGTAAGGGTAACGGCTAAAGTTGCTGACTTGCTGTTAACGTGTCCTCACTCAATCTATATCGAAATTGTCACGTGTATCTCTAAATAGTATCAGAATCAACAAAATTAGATTACAAATTATATATAGATGTAAGGAGATGTAAGGAGATAGTAGACTTATGAGTATAATAATCTTTTATTTTTATTTTGATAATAAATAAGCTGCATTTCATCATTTTCTTTAAAAAAAATCATCTCTTTTATTTTGTATTTTGCTAATAAACCAAAAAATTTCCTTAATTGAAAATCAGATGAAATTATAAGTATTAACAAATTAATTTTTTTAAAAAAATATAAAATTTGGGTCACAACAACTTTATTTAATGACAATTAGATTATAATTTTTGTTATTATAAGATGAATTGTGAATATGGAATTAAATAAATATGAATATGGAAGCTTTAGCCGCAAATCATCATTCCCCAAATTCAAAATATTCAGATCATTCAAGAATCGATCGTTATAGAAGAAAATACTCAAAAAAATTGAACTGCACAAACGAAGTTCAATGACGTGCTCTTAGTTAACACAAGATAGCAGCTAAGCTGAAGACCGCGTTGAAATTGTATTCAAGCATATTTCTTCAATCTCTAAATCCAATTGTTTTTGGGTAAGCCTTGAATATTGGATCCCGACGGAACCACTCCAAAATGCAGAGTTCGAACTAAACCCTAATGCATGTTAATAAATGGAAATTAAAACGCCGGCTCTGCGTGTTTATGTTAACAAGCTCCAAGCTACTTGATTTTGATCTTGCCGCCAAAATATAGCAGACGCACAAGTAGAGCAACTTCAGATTTAAAAAGGAAATGGGGAACAAAAAGCTCCAGGGAACGTATCTCCTCCCGGGAATAGACCATATGTAGAGCAATAAAAAACATATGCCAGCAGAGGCTCCTGCATCTTTCTTCTGCTAAGATTAAGGTTCTCCAGCTAGCAGAAGGACATGTGCAGATAGTATAAAGCCTAACGTCATACACGATTTACAGAATCGTCGTCAATCATGATTTTCTACAAATCCCTCTAATGCTATTTTAGTGGAGATACCCTGGTCCCCACCATAAGATCCAATAGACCATTAATATGGTTTTCCGTTTGTGATTTGTCATATAGCCAACTTTCTGCTAGTCATACAAATTACTTTAACTCCGGAACACTTCCTGTATCATCTCCACTCTCATTAAGCGTAATAGAAATCGGCTGCCATCCAGACCGATGAGTTATAATCCATTTCTTGACCGTGATGATCATATTCAAGATCTGATGTATCTCTCCTAACATAAGCTCTTTAAGGCATTCTTTCCTTAGAATTAAAGATGCTTCATATCTAATAAAAATATAATAGAGAAATGAAAACACATCGGTGGCAAAGATAACGGAAATTTAAATAAGTAAATTTGCTAAAATAAAATCTACCTGCACTGGGAAGACAGAATTGCCGACCGTCCTGATGATGAAGCAAGGAACTCTTGTAACCGATCCCATGTTGTTTTTGGATACTGACTAACATTACCACCTATAATGTTTACACAATTCCATAGTTTCTCGTTTCTACCAACATAAAACTGTAATGCACCTAGTCTTTGTTTTACTACCGCATTTAGCATGATTGCACAATCTAAGGCCTTCTTGACATCAGTAGTTCGATATTGGAATTCTCCATAAGAAATGCAATCAGTTATATTTGCTTCAGTTGGCATAACCTTTTCAATCTTCAGAGTGTTTAAGGCTAGAAGGATAACGCCGATGAGGCCTTGCTCATACTCAGAAGGTGATGGAGATCCCTGAACTCCCAAGATAACATTCTTAGAAATGGTATTGGCAATTCCAGTGAAGGAAGGAGAATGCATATGTTTAGAACCACAAGGATGCCTCTGGTTCAAATTCTCATAATGAAATGCTTGGCCACATGAAGGGTCGTAGATTGCTGGGGGTACATGTAACCTATGTAGACTAGGAGATTGAGTAGTGCTTGGATTAGAATCTTCTCTGGTTCGCTGATGAGAAATAAGAGTACTTTTGATATTGCTAGGATATGGAGAATTATGTAGCTTAGTCATATTATGAAATGAATTTGGGGCTGCAGACAATTTAGATCCATCTGAATGAGGAGGAACTGGTTGAAATGTTCCAGTGTGAGAATCAGGAACAGGAAGAAGTAAATTCGGTCCAGACATGGGCTGTATATGAAGGTTGTTTGACCTCGAAGAACTATGATAGGCATCCTGATGGATTTCATTAGAGTTGCCCCTTTCATTTTCTGAGCAATCTTGGTTGCTTGGAAGGTTAGGAGTGAACCTACCGTTTGGGACTACGGGCTTGCTACTAAAGAAGAATTCATGTGGAGCTTTTGGGAACAGCTTCACTGGTGACTGTGCTAGTTTAAGAGGATCATTGTTCTTACCCCCTGAAACTGTAACAGGTAAGCTTGAAGAGCTTGATAGGTTGGGCTGATTGTCAGTTTTCAAAACATAGTTTACTTTGTGTTTCAAATCAGCAACGCTTCTAGTAGTATAGGTATTTTGACTGCCCATATCAAGGTTTTCAGAATTGAGAAACAGTGGCTGACTAATTTGATTTGGCTCAGCAACCGGGTTTTGAATGCTCCCAGAATTAGAGACATGGTTACCACTTGCAAGGCATAACAATTTGGCACTTGATAGTGGGGCCCCACCAGATAAAAGGCTCGTCCAGAGCCATACACATTTTGCTGCTGCAACTAGAGGAGCTGATGCTTTTGGTGGTTGTGCTAGAAGAATATTGTATTTTCTTAGGCGCAACTGATGCAGAGCATTTGAGAAATCCCTATCTCCAGAAATCAGCAGATAATTTGCTGGAGCAGGGTTGTCTACTGCCCATAACAACATATCAACTAGAATTTTCTTATCACTGGCATCTTTCACACCTGTAACAACTTCACAACGTCAAATTAACACCAAAAAGACATGCAGCTACTCTGCCCTCTTCATCATACTTTAGCGATTACTTTCGTGCTTAAATAGTTACATTACCATCCGGACCTTACAAGAGCAACAATTATGTCAAAACTCTAACTAAACCAGTGCCCTTATAACATGGGAAGAAGGTAATATCAATATGTGGAGACAGGGAGTAATACATATCACAGATAACAGGAACATTTTGTAGCAACATAAACATCGATCTATTCAGATTCAAGGATGAAAAGGGAAATAATAGACCAATGGAAAAAAATTAAAAACTAAAAACTCTACGCGAGGAGAAAAGATAAAAACAATGATAATGAAACCAAAAGTTTTACAGCGATTAAAGCATTCTTCGGGCGGCATTGTAAAGGGGCACAAGAAACGAAAAGTTGAGAATAGGAGAAAACGAATACCAGTCGGAATGTGGTTGAGCGAAATTCCGGTGCTAGAGAGTGCTTTCTGAACGAAGGATGGGATCCGACTTGTGTCGCCGTAGGCGGAGATGGAGACGGGACCACAGTAGTTCATCGTGACGAGTGCAGAACTAATATTCTGAGCAATGGCGTGAGCATCGCAGCCCTTTGGAACTTGGCAGTTCTCAATGTCCCACCACACAGAGATCTTCGCTGAGGCGTATTGCGGCTCTGCTCTTCCGCTACCTGCCGCCTCAGGCGCACAAGCGACGACATTGTAGTCGTTTTTGCTCACACATCCAGACATTGGCACGCGGAGGCAGGATCGATCACAACATGTATGCGATGGATTCACTTCAATCTCTGCGCCCTCGAAGGTTGGGCCAATCAAAGGTTCTGGTTGAAAGAACTGAGAGGAGGGTTTTAGGATCGAAGGCGGCAACTGCTCATTTTTAATGTTATAAAATCAAACAAAATATATCATTATTTTTAATTCGTTAAAATAATAATCAAATGCTTTTTTTGTTGCGCAGCAGAGTGACAAATTATCTACTAATATTTAAAGGTATAGAAATTCAAAAATCGTCAAATGTCAATCATCATCAATACATATATAAAATTGGAATGGCGGGAAGATGACCAGATAAGAAAAACAATAATAATATATATAAAAACCTTATTTATAGCCGTTGAGAAAAAATGGTCCTTATTAGGTTTTAAGTCTCCTATTGTCATCCTCTAAAGCTTCAAGGCGGGCAAGAAGAAGGTCGGAGTTTTCTTCCCCATTTCTGTGTAACATAGGCCCAAGCAAGAGACCCTAATTACGAGATGGCAGAGACTAACAGAGAAGAGGGGAAGAAAATGATAAAAAAAAAAGGTTCTGCATGACATGGGCAAATTAATATGAAAGCTGGCAATCAACTGAAACCACAAACGGATAGCCCGAGACTAGAACAGAGGGCAACAACCATTTTCTTTTTCACGCCTAGCAATAGCATGGCTTCCTCGTCATTGTCATCGCTATTCATTTATTTGGATTCAGTGTTATTGACCAAGCAAAATTTGAGAATTGATATGTTCCAAATGAGGAAAAAAACGGTCCTTACTAGGTCTTAAAATCTCCCATTGTCACTCTCTAGTAATTTCAGCTGCCAATGGAATGGGCTTGAGGTAAGGGGAGGAGCAAGAGTGCAGAGCAAAGGTGACAACTGATTGGCGAAGCAGAGATAGACGTATCCATGTAGCAACCACACGACGATGCAAATGGAGGATCTGTCGTGTTGGTGGTGGAATGGATAGGCCCCAAGAAGACGATCGATATCTTTTCGTGTTTCAGGATTTGACTCCTTTTAGTTATTCGTCAGTTTCTCTCTGCATTCATTATGTAGTGTGTTTCATGAGATCTTTGCATTTTAGAATTAAACATATTAAAATATTTTTAGATCCGAGAAGCCGGGGCATATGTGCATATGAGGAGGACTGATAGCTTGTATCCGAATTATTTTCTGTCATTTTCATTCGCTTATTTACCTCAGAAATTTAAGCACTCGTTGTGTTTAATGTGGAGTCAACGTCTAGTAGCCTGAAGGGAACAGTGGAAAGTATTCCCGCGGCTTCTGTTGTACTTGTGGGCTCCCGTCGTGAGAGCCAATATGGGCAAAAGCCACAAAGTAAGGCGCAGTAATGCACACCCACACGCACTTTCTCCACTGCTTTCTCTTCTTGAGTAGGATTCAACGCTTCAATATTCAATCTTCTTATTTCTGTTAATTCTATTTCAGCGTTCCTCGTTAAGAAAGGATGGCCTGCACTGTTTTGAATGAGTTTGGTGTATTAGAAGAAATTTGCATATCCAATTCGATCACGAGCTACAAGTAAATACTGTGTCACTGGATAAAAGAGACGTTGATCCATCAGAATTAATAACATAAAAAGGTTTAGTAATTAAGTGACCATATTTTCATAAGGCACTCATTTTAAGACAACGAACAAATAAAACGTGAAGACATAAAACATAATAATTTTATTATTAAACCAGCAATCATTCGTACTCTCATTCGAAAACATGATCCAGATTATAGTTAATATGATATTCTCCTCAATTTTATTATACAAAACGTAATCTTAAGCATGAGACTGTCACCTCAGTGGCTCCGTCTCGAAATGAATGTCTATCACTCATCCGTCCACGTTCATCCTTCCAGTGTCCGGATCCCCTGCCCACTCTTATAGATGGGCTTCCTGTGCATCTCTCCGTTCCCACCATTGAATTGATCCGACGGTCTCCATTGGGCCACGCCACACATGGTCTTGTCCACTCGAAGCAAATCATGTCCGTTTGTTTAACCTTGATCATCTGCAATCCCCTAATCCACCCCTTCACCGTTGTCTTTGGATCGCATCGCCTGTCATCCTCCATCTCATATCTGTTGTTCGTTCCTTGCCATTCGTCATTGGGGGATATATCCGGTCATCATATAACAAGTACGAATATTCAGTATCTTAATTTTTTAGTATATAATTTTATGTTTAAGAATAATTAATAGCTTATCGTGTTTAATATTGATATACTTAAAAATAAGAGAGATTTCACCCTACTCTTAGATCATGATTTTAATTTTTTTTTTAAAAAAATTATACTAAAAAAATTTAGATTTGTAAATAATTCTTTAATAAAGAATGGGATAGCTTTTTGGGCAGCAAGAGGGGGTATCGCATGCAAGGTGAAGAAAATTGGGAGGACCAAAGAAGTTAGGAAGTCAAGGAACTTGGGAAGTACAGGGAGATTCATCACAAAAGGGAGCCACGATGCGGGGATGACGTGGACCGTCGGATTGATCAGAGGGGGTGTGTTGGGAGGGGTGGGCGGGCTGCCAATCTCCAGATCCATCCTCTCCGACATTAGATCCGAGGTCACCATCAGGAATTATTGATAATACGTGACAGCAGAAATTAAGCGGTGCCTAACTAAGGTAATTTGATTGACAGGCGCACGAGGGGGTTTCCAAGAAATCTCTAAAGTTGTTCTGTTGGTGTTATTTGGTGTAATGCGTGGTTCATTATTTGATGTGCACAGAAATTAGTGATCAGGATGTTTAACAGTGGTTGCATATTTTGGTCAACTAAACTAATACTAGTAGTAATAACGGTAGACTGGTTAGCTTTGTAAGGGATCCGGATTTCATGGGAATTTACGGGCATAAAACGTTGTACATTTGTACTTTCAATGGTTTTTTAAAGGAGCATATCAGAACCGCGCCTTTAATCAGATTTCTCACACTGTATTGCCGTCCCTGCTAAAAGATGGGCGAGCGATCCAATTCCGCTCAATAGGAATTTTTTTATTTTCTAAAAATGGAAAAATAATGGCACTTAATTTTGTTAATGTAAAGGATGGCAATCTGAGAGTACTTCTATTCTCGTGAGAATCTAAGCCCTCTTTTTTTATCCAGGTAAAATCCCTTCAGAAAATCCAGATCTAACACGATGAAGCAGTCTTTTAATTGATTTTACCATTTATATTGTTGTGACAATTACGATGTACATGTAGCAGTTAAATAATTTGGAAAAAATTAAAAAAAAAATAATATCAGTCATATTTCCCCCCTAGGCATGTGCCGTTCTTAAATCAACGAGTTGAATTGCATTATTGTTCTAATAGACCGAAAATTAAATACTCATTGTGCCTTTGTCAGCGGTGACAAGTCAACACATGCCCTACATACAATTATCATAAATATATACCAATAAGAATTAAAATAAATGATAAGATAGGAATCATATTCTGCTTCATTTGATAAACGATATTATAAGTTTTTTAGAAATGCTATTTGAGTCATGATACTGTATCATAATTTTAATAAATGACTGGTATCAAAATTATCTAAATTTTTTTTATAAAAAATAATAAATATATACTTATATTTAGTTATAGAATAATCTCATAAAATTTTCTTTTGGTGATAAATTCATGCTATCTGTTGTTGTTTACTTTAGCAGCTCTATTATGAGTGGAGTAAATAAATATTTTTTTTTGGGGTAAAAAATTGTCCGATTTTCCGCTTCCAATAATTTTCCAACCTGAGAATATTATTAACCACGATTGGTCAATAACAATTTAACAATAACTATTTGGCCAAAAAAATAACAAAAACTATTAATGTGAAATATGATTTTCAAATTACGAGAGCCAGATTTAGTAAAGATTATGTGCACTTTTGTGGTTAGCACTCACGCTGGAAATTCATTCATCAGCATCGCCTGAATCAAGATTAATAATAGTATTCAATAAATAAATAATGATATTATAATCTTAATTTATAATTAGTTTGTATTTATTTATAGTCATCTGAGCTGGTGTAAATATTCATGAAATTTGCGGGAATAAATAGATTTATTTAATTATAAATATAAAATCTAATTTATAATATAATTTTTTATTGTATCATTTGGAGAGTTTTATGCTTACATCATTTGACAAAATTCCCCTTGCACGAACTTTCCCAATAGAGAAGATTTGTTTGGTTTAATGGGTGATTAATGCAACGACGAAACACGGCTCCCTCCCCTCTCTCTCGTTAGTTCACCATCACTTGATCGGTTCGATATCCGTACAAGCAATACACGAAAAATTCTGTTATAAAAAGGAATGTCGAGAATATTCTTTAGCTGATATAATATCGGATTATCTTTAATCACCAAACAGTTGGAAATTATGTAAAAATTAAATGCCAACAAAGATTTAGTGTTATGCTAATTGTCAACCTTAATGGACATAAAAACTATTTTATAAATAGGAACTTGTGAGTTGAATAATTACTAGCATTTACCTTTTAACTTTTGAACAAAATTGTCGAAAATAATAGTCCTAAATTCAGCTTTGATTTGTTAGAGACGAGGGAATTAATCCTATTAGCCCTTATTTTTATGTAATTTTGAATTCCGCCCCTCAATGCGGGCTCCTCTAGATCCGTCACTTTGACAACTATTAATTTTCTCGAGGGTGAAAGCTATATATTTAATGCCGTCTTAATAATTTTACCTTTTCTAAATTAATATTATTTAAAAAGAATTTTTTTATCATATTCTTAAATTATAGGTAAGCTTAAATCTATTTTAAAATTTTTTGTATATAACAAAATGCCGTCTGAATACTATATATATGTGTGCACTAGGACTGTACATACAACCCGAGGCCCGCTGTACCCTATCCAGTCAGCAATAAAAATAACCTATCTAACCTAATAAATATAGGACATGGTTGAGCATAGGGCTGTAAAATACAACCCATGTATTTTTTGGGCTGGGCACTGGGCATAGGAGCTAGCCTACCCAGCCCTGTCCATGAATACCTATTCTTTTTTTTCCTCTATCTTAGAAGGGAGAATATGATACCTACTAGTGACTATAAGATCATTTTAGAAGTTATATCTTTTAATATTTATAACTATACTAATTTTTTATTCTTTTTTAACTTTATTAATTATCATATGATTACATTACAAATTATAATTATTTATTTTATTTTTTAGATGCTTTATCTTTATTAATATTGGGGAGATTGATACAAAGTTATAATTACAAACTACTTAGATTTCAACGCTTATTTTTTATATGCAATGGATCTCAAGATTTTAATTATTATCTTTGTTCTCGTATTCTTAGTAGATTATAGATATTATTTAACTATTGAAGACACATGAATATGGTGTTATTTTAGAAGTTAATAATTGCAGATTTTTTTTCACAATATGAGTATGACATTACGACTTAGGCATGCCCAGCCCGCCCAAGTCCAACCCAAATTTGTTAGGGTTTTTATCGGGTAGGGTCAGACATCAGGCTGTAAAATGTAACCCATGTATTTTTTGGGTAGGGTACCAGGTAGGGGGTTACCCTGCCTAACCCTATCCATGCACACCCCTAGTGTGCACTTTGTTTATTCAATATAGAACTTAATAAAATTTTGAAAATATGACTTGTAAAAAATAATTTTTAAACAACTTTTAAAAAAGATTTTTAGAAAAGAGTTTATAGAAAAAAAATAATTATAAATAAATGAATGTGTGGATAATTATTATTAGAAAGACTCTTATAATTAAAAAATTATTAAAAAATGTATAATTTTATTATAAATAATAAAGATGAGAGAAAGTGAATAAAAGAGAAGATATATGATATAAGAAAAAATAAAAGTAAAATAATAATTGATAGTCTATAAACTCTTTTACTGTTATAGAAACTACTCCCAATAGATTATCTAAAATTACAATTTAGCTTAAAAATCTTTTTAGATAAATATATTTATTTGTTTTAAAATTTTATTAAAATTTAAATTAAAAATATTTTTAAAACCATGATTTTGATTATTCTCAAATAGGCACATTAATTAAGATAAACTATATTATTTCTAATTATAATAACTGAATAACAAGAGATTAAGTTTATTTGTAAATATAAAATTTTGATCTATTTTATCTTTTAATTTTTTTTATTACATTATATTAAAAGGTAACGTATTATTTATATCTTATAGATAATTTTTTCATGTAAAGTTTATATTTTATATTGATGTGGAGGAATTGGATATAAACTCGTATATTCATCTCTGATCCACAGCATCCTTTTCATATCAAAGTTAGATATTTTTGGCGAAAGTGGGGAGAAAATTAATTATAACAAAGAGAAAAATATAAAAAAAAAACGCAGGATATAGACCGCGCATAAACAGAGACCTAAAACCTCACCCGAACTATCAAAATTTGCCACATAATGACGACTAGTTCCTGAACAAACCAGGGGGCGAGGGAACTGTGAGAGCGCCCGAGGGACATGACTAACGGGAAGGCTATGATCAATTTGGAGAAGAAATTAATTAATTAATTAATTATAAAGGGACACCCAATTTGGAAAGAATTAGACTGACCTTAATCATAGTTAATAAATGGCTAACCAACTCTACAAACCATTGAATAAATCACTGCGACATTTCGTAAAATCTGACAACATTTATATTCGTTACTCCTCTGTTTAGAGTACCTGACTTACTTGTAGCTATCCTCCAATTTACTTGCAGCTAGCCAATTCACCGTCTCCTCCAAGGATCTATTTGTAAACATATTAAATTCTTATGCCCATTTACTATACTCTCAATGAATTTATTTTTTTCAGGATGGCAGAAAACAACCAAAATATATCTTTTCTCAACCCTAGCTCTGCATGATAATAACTATAATGTTTTTTTATATGGCCGTCTTTATTAATCAGATTAAATTATTTTTTTCCTAAACACTCAGACAAAAGCTTTTTTACGCCATAACAAATCAAAATAAATATTTTAAATTACGAATTATATTTTAAAACCTTCCCTCCCAATCGGGGTTAGGTGTGAACACGGAGATCGCATGAGAATAAAAACCAGTTGTCTCTCATTTTAAACAGCATCGCGTATATTATTACGCTGACATTCTTGACGTCGATTTTCACTTACTCAATAATCTTTTTGCTCACTCTTCCCATTTTCTCTCACTTGCCTCCTGGGTGGAGCATCGTGCATGCGCTGGCTCCGAAGCAACCTGTTAGGGACAGGCCACACAATGTGACGTTTACTGAACGAAACGCGGATGGGCGAGTCCAATGAACCCCGATAATGCACAGGGAGGATTAAAACAGAATTGGGGAGGGAAAGCGAAGCCCAGGCATCTTTTCCTTTCTTCTCTCCTTTTGTTTTCCCCCCCTTCTCCTAACGTTAGGGCGCGAGACACGCAAGGAGTGCAAGTGGCCCCACCACTTTGGGGTGGGCACACTGTTCCCACTCCCACCACCACCTTACTTATTAAGCTTTTTCCCTCTCTCTTTTGTCCTTTTGGTGTGTAGTGTACCAATATCGCACCTCACAAATCTCGATCAGATTCACATCACCGTCATCTCCACGACCATTTCCGTCTCCCGAACCTATCCGCTCGTATCTCCCTCGTACTCCACAAACTTTCCGACACTCAATCGCCCGCCGTTTATTTGCCGTCGATCTTCTTGCTTCCGACGCCAATATTCTGACTTCAGGGCTTGCTTCCATCTTCGGGTCTCAGTTCTCAGGTTGTTCTTGAATTTGAATTCCCCCTTATTTTTCTTTTAGGATTTTATTATATGGGAATTCTCCGTACTTTAGCTCAGCTTGGATGCTGGAGTTGACTTTGGAGGTCTTGGTGGTTACTTGGTCCTTGTTGGCTATGTGGGTTGCCCTCTATTGGAATCATGGAGGCGTCGGTGTACTGTTTCTGGACTTTTGGGGAAGAAGCGAGGCTGATTAAATCAAAGTCCATGCTGCTAATTTGATGCCACATCTTATTCTCACAGTTGATATTATCGTGTTAAATTTGTGGATTCGTTGATAGATTGGGATAATTCTGTTGCGATCATGGAAGCTAGATCTGGACCGGAAGCTTTTCACTTTTATGGAATTGGTTCATCGGATTTGAGTGGAGTGGGGAAGAGGTCTGTTGAATGGGATTTAAACGATTGGAAATGGGATGGGGATCTTTTTATAGCTAGCCAGCTGACACCAGTGCCAGAAGATAGCGTAGGCCGACAATTTTTCCCTCTTGGGTCTGGGATCCCCATGGCCGGGGGGTCCTCTAACAGTTCTTCCTCTTGCTCGGATGAAGTAAATCTAGAGATGGACAAGCGGAAGAATGAAGGAGAAAGGAAAAGGAGGGTTATTGTGGTGGAGGATGACAGCTTGAATGAGGGAGCAGGTGCCCTTAGCTTAAAGCTTGGGGGGCATGACTCTCCAATTACTGATAGGGAGGTGGCAACTTGGGAAGGAATGAATGGAAAGAAAACCAGATTAGCTGGAGGCACTTCAAATCGAGCTGTTTGTCAGGTGGAGGACTGTGGTGCAGATCTGAGCAGTGCTAAGGATTATCATAGGCGCCATAAAGTCTGTGAGATGCACTCAAAGGCCAGTAGGGCACTTGTGGGGAATGTAATGCAGCGGTTCTGTCAGCAATGTAGTCGGTAAGCTCCCGCGGGCTGCTTTGAAATTTTAGTAGTGTTAAATCAGTTTGATGTTTATTTTATTCATGTAGAAAGCTAAAGGGAATGGATGAAATATCGAATCACAATTCTATAAGTCATAACTGAAGAATTATATCTGAATGCTTCTGAAAATCATCAAAGATGGTTTAGCTAGGCCTGGACACAGTTTCATGCTCCAATAACATTTTGATTTTTTTTAAAAAGCAGAATCTATTATCGTCAAAGTTGAATACTTACTTTATGCAAGCATTTAAAGTATAAATAATTGTTCTACACTCTTTTCCTCCATTTATAGGTTTCACATCCTTCAGGAGTTTGATGAAGGAAAGAGAAGTTGTCGGAGGCGCTTGGCAGGCCACAATAAAAGGAGGAGGAAAACAAATAATGATGCTGTTCCTAATGGCAGTTCAATAAACGATGATCAGACTAGCAGTTATCTGTTGATTACATTGTTGAAGATACTTTCAAACATGCATTGTAAGTATTTCTTTAATGTTTATCTTTACAGCTACAGGAGTTTATTTCTGTTTAGATCTGCTTGAGGCTTTTGTTTGGTATCTTTAGAAGAACAATACTAGAGGAAATTTATTCATCAGGTTTCTTTTACAAGACTATTGATATCTGATTCTTTATTAGTTGAAGAATATGTTGAGGATGAAACGTGGGGCCTTCAATGTTAATAACATCAAATAAATTTGTCTTACCAATACTTTTTTAATATATGATTCTTAATTTACTATTTCTGCCATGTCCAAGTTTTTGGGGGTAGATAATGACGTCTTTCATGAACAGCTAACATGTCAAATCAGGCCGCAGATCAGGATCTGCTGTCTCATCTTCTAAAGAGCTTAGCTAATAAAAATGGTGAACCTGGGGCCAAGAGCTTGTCTAACCTTTTGCGGGAACCTGAGAATTTGTTGAAAGGGAGCTCTCCTGATAAATCAGATATGATTTCTGCTTTATTCTCAAATGGTTCTCAAGTCTCTCCAACTGTTATAAGACAACCGCAAACAATATCTATGACTGAAATTCAACATCAAGGGGTGCCTGATACTGGGGCTGCTGATCAACAGACCATGTCTTCTACTAAACCTAGCATTACAAACAGTCCTCCAGTTTACTCAGAAGCCAGGGACAGTGTTCCTGAACAGGTCAAGATGAATAATTTTGATTTGAATGACATATATATTGACTCAGATGATGGCATAGAAGATATTGAACGATTGCCTGTCTCTGCAAACCTTGGGGCTAGTTCTCTTGATTATCAGTGGGCACAACAAGACTCTCATCAATCAAGCCCACCTCAGACAAGTAGAAATTCAGATTCTGCATCTGCCCAGTCCCCTTCTAGTTCAAGTGGAGAAGCTCAGGTATGTGTTTATCACATAATGTGTCGATTGGCTGGCTAGTGGCTATTGTACTTGTGCAGTTTTACACAGCCCCTACATTTATTTGCTTCTCGTCACCATGATTTTGGTTATATGACTTTCTATACAGGTCGAGTATGTTTTGCCAAAATCAGTGCATAACATCTGTTTGTATAGTAAAGGAATCTTTACATATTTTTTTGTTGCTGGCTTACAATGCCTTACAATTTTGGTGATATGCCAGTTAGCAATGAACTAATTCATCCAGTCATTCTCAGCAAGAAGTAACACAAATCAGTCTCCCTTGTTTCACTGAATTGAATGGTTTCCAAGGACAATCTGAGGAAAAGCTTTTATCTAAAGTAAAAGTTACTCAAGGAAGGAACGTTAGAAACGAGTGTGACCTGGTTTTCAATCCATAACTCTTCCAAGTGTCTATGTCAATGCCTACCTCAGGAATTTGGTTTTCTTAGTTTCTACTGTAGAACTTGTGGTTTGGAATAGCATGCCTGCATATGCCCTTTGTATGGAAATACCCACTTTGTAAAAGGTGGAGCCCCTGTAATTATGTCTTAAAGGATCATGTTGCACTTAAAATTTCAAATGTCATGCTGCCTGATTATTTTACAGAATATTTCTGTCTTGCAATTTCTTGCTTACGGCCTTAATGAAAATGAAGTTCCATTATCAAATATGTAAAATTAGGAAGTAGCTGCCACCTAACTACCTAACAATGTTTTCACTATTTCAGAGCCGCACAGATCGAATTGTTTTTAAGCTCTTTGGTAAAGAACCAAATGATTTTCCTCTTGTACTTAGAGCACAGGTACTTAAGATTCCCAAGCAACCAAGGTTTGGTTCTTTGCATTTCTTTCCTTTGAATTTTAATTATGCTAATTGTTTGGAATTCCAGATTATTGACTGGTTATCCCACAGTCCTACTGACATTGAGAGCTATATACGGCCTGGATGTATTGTGTTGACTATTTATCTGCGTCAGACGGAGGCTGTATGGGAGGAGGTAATCTTTGCAGCTCTAAAACTTCTAGCATGTGTTTGTGGGTGGTTCCTTTTGTTATCAGGTGACCCTTTTGACCTTACAAGACATGGTTGCTTTCTTGCAGCTTTGCTATGATCTTGCTTTGAGTTTGAATAGGCTCATCGAAGCCTCAAACTGTGACTTTTGGAGAACTGGATGGGTTTACACAAGAGTGCAGCATCAGATAGCCTTCCTTTTCAATGGTCTCTTGACTCTCTTTTTTTGTTGTTGTTAGGGATCATCATAGCATATTAACTTTTTTAAAAGTTAAAAATCAAGTCCTTTTTGTGACATGTTAATGTCTCCCATCTCTATCCTTGCCCAACTTTGGTCTTTGTCACCTATACAACTTAAGTTAGTGGGCTTAGATTGAGAATTGATGTCTTACTGATAGACTGTTGATGTCATCTATGTTACTCTCATAACTGCTGTCTATACATTCATGCTTCACTTAAAATTACATCATTCTGGAGAAATAGTATTTCTTTATATGACGGCCTATCTAACTTCATTTTTCCTGCTGCAGGTCAGGTTGTCATAGACAAATCTTTACCTCTAAGAAGTAAAAATTATAGTAAGATTGTGAGTGTTAGTCCGATTGCTGTACCAGCATCCAAAACAGCTCAATTTTCAGTCAAGGGTATTAATCTGATTCGCCCAGCCACCAGGTATATAATATTTTGATCTCTACAATATCCATACTTTGTTCAAGTTTAAATATGTTTGAAGCTCCTTCAATAATGTTTCTTTAATTTCCATGATTTGGTCTGTACATTTGTACTTTTGTTGGAATGGAACGTTATAGGGCCTTGAAACTCCTTTTCCAGGTTATTATGTGCTCTAGAAGGGAAATATATGGTCTGTGAAGATGCTCAGGAGCCCACGGAGCAGTGCTCCAAAGAGCTTGATGAGCTACAGTGCGTCCAATTTTCTTGTTCTGTTCCTGTGATGAATGGAAGAGGATTTATTGAGGTTCTTGCACTTTGATCTCTCACATTTAAATTAAACAGACTGTATGAAACGTGGGCTAGTTGTTAATCAGTCAAGGGGATTAGCAAATTCATTTCTTGCCTTAGCTTGTCTATTATGGGTAGATTTTGTTTTGCTTTCAGTTGCTGACATAATAATCAACAATAAGAGTTCAATCATGAGATCTTGCAATAATAATAGCTTTTAAATTTTTTACATTCTTATACTCTTATTAAAAGAATAGTGCTTGTTACCTCGTGTTTTCCACTTTTTATTGGATTTGCCAGATTGAGGACCAGGGCTTGAGCAGCAGCTTTTTTCCTTTCATAGTTACAGAAGAGGATGTTTGCTCCGAAATCTGTGCCCTTGAGCCTCTACTAGAATCAGGCAAAGCTGATTCTGATATTGGAGGATCTGGGAAATTTATGGCCATAAGTCAGGCCATGGATTTCATTCATGAAATGGGCTGGCTTCTTCACAGGAGCCAATTGAAATCTAGGATGGTTCACCTAAACTCTAGTGTAGAACTTTTTCCATTAAAACGGTTCAAGCAGCTCATGGAGTACTCTATGGACCATGATTGGTGTGCAGTGGTGAAGAAACTGTTGAACCTTTTACTTGATGGAACAGTGGACTTAGAAGATCACCCATCCCTGTATTTTCCACTTTCAGAAATGGGTCTTCTTCATAAAGCAGTAAGGAGGAATAGCAGACAGTTGGTGGAGTTGCTTTTGAGATATGTGCACGACAAAATTTATGATAAACTAGGACCTGAAAACGATGCACTAGCTGGCATTGGGAACCAGAGCTTCTTGTTTAGACCTGACATTGTTGGTCCTGCTGGCTTGACACCACTTCATATTGCAGCTGGGAAAGATGGTTCTGAGGATATATTGGATGCTTTAACTAATGATCCTTGCATGGTAAAATTTCTGCATCTTAAATTATACCACTCTGAGGATCATGCTCTTTGATAGGCGTGAGATTTTCATCTAAGGTTTACTTCACGTATGGACCTCGATCACACTGCTTGTTAATTCTTTTGCATATTGCGTTGCCATTATATTTTGAATATTGCATTGAGTTTTGACTTGTATCATTATCTGGATTCTTCTCAACCGTGTGTTGTTATCTAACCCAGTCATTTCAGTTCAAACAGGATTTGGTGCAACTGATCTTTGTTATTAAATTGATGCGATTTTCTGTCTGGTCCAATGAAGTACCTGTTTTGCTGCTTTTATCATGTCTGGCCTTATTTTTCTGAAATAGTAATAAATATATAAATAACCTGTATGGTAAACCCAGTTTTGTCCCCTTCCCCGTTCTTGTAAAAGGGAATTAAAGATTAACAAGGGCATCAAAATCTTTTCCCTTGTTTATGTGTCAAGTTAGGAGATTATATTTTTGACATGATTTGATGGGGTTTCTATTCCAGGTAGGAATTGAAGCATGGAAGAGTGCCCGTGACAGCACAGGCTTTACACCTGAAGATTATGCACGCTTACGGGGTCATTATGCATACATTCACTTGGTTCAGAAGAAAATCAACAAGAGACAAGCTGCAGCAGCATCTCATGTGTTGGTAGATATCCCCAGCAATCTGACTGAGTCTAGTATACATCAGAAGCAAACGGAGTCTTCCACTAGCTTCGAGATCGGAAAGGCAGAAAGAAGCCGTCGACAAGTGCTATGCAAACTTTGCGACCATAAATTGTCTTGTAGGACTGCAGTTGGAAGGTCTTTAGTGTATAAGCCTGCCATGCTCTCAATGTTGGCCGTAGCAGCAGTGTGTGTCTGCGTGGCCCTTCTGTTCAAAAGCTCGCCTGAAGTTCTGTACGTGTTCCAACCCTTCAGGTGGGAATCACTGGATTTCGGAACAAGCTGAGGTTCATTAACTTGAAATTTTTACATGTAATGTATTAGGATGCGTTCATCAACTGTATGAATCTGATTTCCTTTAGGAATTGTGCTTTTGTATTGGCTGAATTGTGCATTGTTATTTACATTAATATTATGACCCATCAATGTACTCGAGTAATGTATGTCGATGTTGCATTTCTTGTGAATCTCCATTTAGTAGAATTCTTATTCAGACACATTGTATTCCCTGTACGGGAAATTACAGTCTTGACCGTATTTTCGATTTTTTATTTATTACTATTATTTTTTGAACAGAACTGTTGCTTTGAAATAAGTTGAGATTTTTTGGATAATAATTTCTTTGTCTCTGTGACATGATTCAATACGCCATGGTTATTAAAAAAAATAAATACGCCATGGCATGTGATGTCAAATTGAGAGTTGTATGTTTCTCACCTGTTTTAATGATGGTGCATAAAAGCTATGACTGCGAGTCTCAAATAAAAGGTTGTTGAACATTCCTTGGCCAACCACTGAAATTTCATATTCAAGTAAAGCCTGTAGCTTATTATTAAAAATTCAAATTATTGGATTGTGATTTATCGTTTGTACAATTTGAGTTTTCCTGCAAATCATTCGCTGACTTTTTGACAGAAACATGGCTCCTTTTTTATAAGGTGTTAATATATATATATATATATATATATATATATATATATATATATATCCGGTTAAACCAAGCGACGACAACCCTCCCAACTCCCCCCAAAAAGAAAAAGTTACTTAAGGTCAGCAGTCATACGCTGTGTTATAAGATCGGAGCTAAACGATGCCCTTCCGAGACTAATATAGGGCCGGAAGGATATAGTTATTACTCTATAGGATTACTCTTTAAGAAGAAACTATAGGCTAAATATAACGATAGGCAGTTTTTTTTATATATATAGGTCGCCTTTTAAAAAATTAAATTCTAAATATAAGTCACTTTACGAAAAATGATAAAATATTAACGCTTTTACTTTTTATTCTAAGGGCTCCTGGAAAAACTCTAAACAATAATTTTAAAAGGGCTTTTAATTTAAATTTTAATTTTAATTTTTTTTAAATAAATAGTTATATTTATCTAAAAGAGTTTTTTTTACACAATCTCTTCTCTTCTCTTCTCTTCTTCTATTTCTTCTCCTCTCCCTTATCGTCGTTGGAACCTACTGTAGTTGTTGCCATTGTATCGCTGGGAGGGAAGAAGATAGCTGGACATCACTGGTCGCTTTGCTCGTGATCTCTATTGCTAGAGCTATCATCGTGCTCTCCGTCGTGTGGGCTGAAGAGGAAGATGAACATGTGAACTGCAGAGGAAAGAAGATAAAAACAGTGAATGAATAGTGAGCGTAATTAATATTTTTTTATCTTATATTTTTTAGTAATTTACTAATTATAAAAATCTTCTTTGTAATAAATATTCAAACACTCATTTATTCATAACTACTTTATTTTCATATACTTTTTTCTAAAAACCCTTTTTTTAAAAGTTATCTAATAACCTTTTTTTTATAAGTATTTTCTAAAAACCTTTCTAAACAAACCCTAAATATATGCATTTTTTGTCAATTTCTTACTAGAATAAGGAGATAGAGTATGTTTTTTTATTTTATTTTTTATATTGATGAAAATCAACATTAGCTTCTAGAAAATTTTAATGATACAATCAACTTTTTTCCCTTAACTTTAGTGAATTGCTAATAGTTACTTTTTGTAGAACATTGAGGACTAAAATAGGAGGAGGAAAAAGGTTGAAAGAAGAAAGAGGTATGTGGATTAATAAGAACAAATGAACAGTAGTATTATTCTTGATAATAAGGTTACTTCGTAAATTTTATATTAAATAAATATTGAATTGATTGAGGAATATTTTTTCATATATTTTAAATTTTAGCTTATTCATGTAATTATGTTTCAACTTTTTACTAAACGACCATTTTTCATATTTAAAATAAAGAATGTAAAGAAAGTAGATCAATAGGGCTCTTTATTTTTGAAAGGGCAACCTCCTCGGCGTCTCCCGGAGGCCCAAATTCCAGTCCTTCTCGGCCGTGGAGCCTTCTACCCAATCTCAATTAGAATTTAGGACGTCTGTGCTTGGCACTTTTATTAAGTATTTATCTAACTGAATTTAACTAATAAAAAAAATAAAATATAATTATTTAAAATATATTTAATTTAAAATATTTAATTTTTAAAAAATATTATTTTATTATAATTTTAATTATAATATTTAAAAAGATATTTTAATTTTTAAATACTTAAATTTATATTTAAAAATAATTTTTAACATTAATATCACTTATTATAAGAAAAAGAGACTTTAACCTACTTTAAATAGATAAATTTAACTCTTTTTTAAATTTTTTTTTACAAAAAAGTACTTATCTATAGACGGTTTTGCCCTCGGGACAAAATATTTGACTTGCATCAAGTTTTGTTGTAATTTTGTAACAGACACAATACTGAGATTGTGGCCTTAAAGACAATTTATTTTCTTCCTCTACACAATTTCAACCGCCGTGTAAATGGGGACAAAACTCCCGTGAGCGTTCTCTCGAGATGTAATGCAAATTTTAAGGGGATTCTTGCGGTAAAGACATTTTTTCTTTCACCGGAGCCATTGCCATCAAATGGGACAAAATTCTGATACGCATTCATTGGGACACTGGTAACAGTACATATAACAAGAAAGGAGGAGGATTAAAAAAGTACCCCAAAAAAAAAAACACATTAGGTCTGATGGGATATAGAGATTGGAGAAGCAGCAACCAGAAAAAGCGAATTATTCGTCTACAAACTAGTAAAAGGCAGGCTTACCATTTGTAGCCCTTTAAGCTTGAGGCTTTTCCCACTTGAGCGGCTTCACAACTTCCCAATTAAAGTCTGGGTCTTCCCTTCCAAAGTGCCCATAAGCAGCTGTCTTGAGAAACCTATGGCCACCCCTCTTGAGGTCCAAGTTAATGGTGATCATCCCTGGCCTGAAGTCAAAATTCTCCTTCACGAGTTGAAGAATCTCCCTCTCAGGAATCTTTCCAGTTCCATATGCGTCAATAAAAACAGATAATGGCTCAGGCACACCAATAGCATAAGAAACTTGCACAAGGCACCTGCGGGCAAGCCCATTTGCCACAACACTCTTTGCTGCCTGCCTGGCAACATAAGCACCACTTCTGTCAACCTTAGTGGGGTCCTTCCCAGAGAAAGCCCCACCACCGTGGGCACCCCAACCACCATAAGTATCAATGATGATCTTTCTTCCAGTGAGACCAGCATCCCCATGAGGCCCACCAATGACAAAGCGGCCAGAAGGGTTAAGATGGAAGATAGTCTTGTCATCTAGGTACTTCTCAGGGATTACAGGCTTGATGACATGCTCTTTGAGATCAGCAGCAATTTGTTCATTGTTAACAGTCTCGTCATGCTGGGTGGAAATGAGGACAGTGTGAACGCGGACTGGAACCATGGCACCATTGTCATTGAAGTACTCAACTGTTACTTGTGTCTTACCATCTGGTCTCAGCCAAGCGCATGTACCATTCTTCCTAACCTCAGTAAGGCGTGCTCCAAGCTTGGTTGCAAGGACGTGGCTCAATGGCATATATTCAGGAGTTTCATCGGTGGCATACCCAAACATGTGACCCTGGTCACCGGCACCAACCTCCTCTGGGCGCTTGGTAAAGTGGCCATGGACGCCCTGGGCAATATCAGGGCTCTGCTGCTCAATATTCACCAAAACCTTGCATTTGTCAGCATCAAGACCCACCTCATCCGAGACAAATCCAATGTTGCGGCAAGTGTCCCGAACAATCTTCTCGTAGTCTACATTGGCCTTGGTTGTAATTTCTCCAAAGACCATGACCATGTTAGTCTTGGTGCAAGTTTCACAGGCAACCTTGCTGTCGGGGTCCTGTTCAAGGCAGGCATCGAGCACCGCATCAGAGACCTGGTCGCACAGCTTGTCAGGGTGACCCTCGTTGACAGATTCAGAAGTGAACAGAAAGGTCTCCATTACTCAAGCTAAACAAACAAAAGCAGACAAAATATTAGGACTAGCAAAGCACAGAAAACCAGAATACCAAAAGCAGAAAAGTACACGGACTGCTTTGGAATAAGCAAAGCAGCTCATGCGAGTATAGAAGATAACTGAAATCTGAGATTATGATATAAAGCAATAAATCCATATATAACAATAATAGAAGCAACAAAACGGCTAAAAATAGTTTATATTTTGCTATTACTATAAATAGTTTATCCTTTCTTTGAAGGATTTCATCTCCCGAGCAACGCAAAAAGAGAAAAATGCAAAGATTTCTCGCACACGCACTACGAAATACAACTGGTCACAATCCTATTCTTCACTGCGAATGAACAAGCTAGCGAGTTATATTTCTGATTCCTAGTAGATAGAAGGGTAAAGGAAAGAAATTAAAATATAAAAAAAATCCAGAAAGGACTGTTCGCTCTCTAGAATTAGTGCAGGGCAACGGGAGAAACTTAGATCACATTGAGATTGTGAAAATCAACAGACACAATACCCCTGCTACTAATGTTCGGTAAACAATAAATGTAAATCCATCAAAATATCAGATCTGACACGGGTAGGATACAAGTAAACCGAGAAGGAAAACAAGAAAACCGAATCGGTGGAAATAACAATTTGAATGGATTTTTTCTGGAAGAGAACGATACTAGATCCATCACACAAAAGCCCTAATCCAGTGTTGAAGAAATCCAAAGCACTAGGAGCATCATATAATTGGCAAAAAGGCATTCCATAATTACAAAAGACAGTAGATAGAGCAAGGCGAACTTTAAACAAGTATTAAAAGCCATAGACATCGGTAACAAGCCCAACAGTAGAAAGGAGACATCGAAAATGGATGCGAACAAAAGCATTAAGAGGTGAAATAACCTATAGAGCGAGTCGGGCGGCTAACAATAGATCTGGAACGAAGATTGGGCTAGACGCTCGCTCGAACCAGACCCCGACCAGAGTGACAGCTACGGATGACGGGGTAAGAAGGAAGGACGCTGAATCCCACCCAGAGTCGCCCTATTTATACCAGTTAATGGAGCAAACGACCGGGTACTGGAACGGGCGGTGGGGGATTCTTTTGAAAAAGGCATGAGAGGTAAATAGCCGTTAGATTAGGATGGCATGTGAAGGGGTGGGATTTGTCGGGGTTGGTGAGTCGAGTGATGTTAGGCATTACCAGAGATTGGCGGTTGCTCACCAACCCTCGTCTCACCCGGTAACTCGTTTGGTGGGGGAGAGCCGTCAACTTTCTCGCAATCTTAAATGATAAAGAGAATTTTTTGACAAAAATGAAATTGAAGAGCTAGATTAGGTTTTGGGAGGAATTTTATCAAATTCAATACTTATTTTTATATATTTTAATACTGATGTTTCTTAAAAAAATGAGTTATGATTTAATATTAATGGTCCTTTTGTTATCATTATTATTACATAAACCAAGAGAATCAACAAATTTCAAGATCTATTATTTTATTTGAGTTTCGAGAATGATTTAGAGGTACCGTAAAATTAATTTTTTTTATTAGTATCATAATTATTATATATGCATGCAAGTGGAAATATTCCCATAGGTCTCAACGTGGAAATATATGTATGATGGTAGTATGGGGCGTGGGCTGCTAAATAAGTGGAGCCAGCTGGCAATGCGCAGGCCTTTGGAGACTAGATTATTGTGCTTCACAATTACTCTTTCTTTTTCCCTGAAGAAAGATGGCGAAAAAAGAGAATAAAGGGCAATCTGAAAAAGAAGAAAAAGAGAAAGGAAGAGAATTTGGATGATAGGCTACATATCTAAAGTGGGGGGCCGTTGCGTTGCTGTCAGTGAATTCCCAAAAGAGAGGGGAAACTGACACGTGGCGGACTATCCGGTTAGAGGCATCCGGTGTGGTTTTTCTTGCCCATTATTCCAGCCATCCGGATAAGGATACCTGTATGGTCAAAAAATAACAAATAGAGAGTCAGAGAGATTAGGATACCTATTATTTTTGTTTTTCTTTTTTATCCATGGTAATCATATTCATTCGTCTCATAAAAATTAAATTAAACATTTCAAAAAAGATTAAAAATAAAATTTTAAATTTTCAAATAATTATTCTACAAGATAGTATATGTATTTTAAAAATATAAAATAATATGTGTTTTTGTACTTTAACGGAATGCACATTTTTGAACGGAATAAAAATAATAGGGCCGTGTGTGTCTTGATGAGATAATGGGGCATGATGTTGGTGCGTTTCATGTCTAGTGTCATCGTTTATATAATTGTATGACGCACTAAAAAAAGGATAAAATATTAGCTGACTGATATTTAAATAACGAGTTATGGAACCACCCACTTAAAAATGCAATGCCTTCAATTCGTTTACATGTCCACAATGCATTATATTGACTTGGAAGAGGGACGATTAGTGCTTCATTACGAGGAGTTGTTAGCGTGGTCTGTATTTCTTTGTGAACATGAAAATGAAAATAAAAAAGGAGGAGAAAGCACCCCCCATGGCGTGCCGGCGCGCTGGGCTATGAAAGAAAACGAAAAAGATTGCCACCGAGCAAGGTGGTGTTGGCCTATAGGAAAGTCTTTATTAAGGATTGCTGTCTCGTTGTCAAGCAAACTAGAAGCAACATACAGTTATAGGCTGTCAAAACGTTTGTCTAATATGATGAAGGCCTTGTTTTCTAAAAATGTCAAAACGCGTGAGTGTCCATTTTCTTTATTTTTTCCCCACTCTATTTATTATAATTTTATCTCAATTATATTTAAATACGACTCGCGTTATGTACCTGACTATAGTGAGTGAATCTCTCAATAAAAATTTTCTATATATGCTAAAACTTAAACTTGATATTTAAACAATATCAAACTACTTATCGCTCAAATCAACTCTAAGTAATACATGCATGTCCCTAATGACTAGAACCAACGGCACATTAACGCGGATTGCCATGACCATTCCTCGAAAATAAAACTAACATGACAATAAGCCACTCGCCGTTCATCATTCCCCCAACTTTTAACACCTTGTAAATTGTGTACTTCATCCTCATAAGAACTTCTTGATCCAGCGGGAGCAGTATTTGTTCAAGAAATTCATTCAAGTTTTTCGTTTGTTAATGACATCGCGGGCCAAATCGATCGCTTCATAACTACTCGAGTCTTGCGCTAAGTTCAACCATCCAATATTTACCTTCCAATTAAAATCAACCTATCTTAATTATCTTTATTTTTTTATATAATCCCTCTCTACAACATAAGGATATTTGTGCAAAAGAAGACTTTAATGCGATTGTCTTTTTGTAAAGTCACCTATATTTAGGACCATAAAACCCTCCTAGAAGGCAGGGAGTAAAATATTTCAACTACGGATTTCAGCAACAGATACTGTCGAAAACAGAATGCTCTCTTACCAATAAGCTTTAACATGTATATTGAGTATATATATGAAGTATAAACACTTTGATCAAAATATAACCTCAAACCACGCAAAAATTAACCCACCAATCAAGCAAATGGCACTAAAAAACTATGTCTGGATGAAGAGAAAAGTGAGAAAAATAGGAGAGAATACAAGAAAAGAAAATTTCCTAAAATGACAAAAAATATCATTTTTAAGAGTTTTCCCTCCTAGTATTCATTCCTCCTCAATTTTATTCCGATCCAAACATAGTGTAAGCATTCAGCATGACAGAAATTCACCACTTCGCTAAACCAAAAATTCAACCCAATTTGGACATAACCTAAATTTGCTGGATTTTTTCTGTTCATTTCAACTGTTGTTTCTTTGCCAGCTAGCTCAACTATATAAAGTCCTTCACTTTCCCAAGCCTAAGAAGAGCTAGGAAAAGAGTTTATGACCTCCTCCATTCCGCCAGACACCTCGCACAGGCAGTCCTCCGGCATCATCCTTATTACCATCCAAGGCCTCTGTTGATCCAGGATCTGAGTTGGCATTTGAACTCTTAAGATCCAACAATGTTTCTACAGAACCATCACCAAGGCGCATTCTAATGAACTTAGAACTTTTCTTGCGTTGCTTGCTCCCACTAGCTCCCGCTTCTTTACTTTGGTTAGGAAAACTGCCATGTGATGCTTCACTCTGCCCAGCATGCTTTGGGTTGGGTAGACTATGAGAATTTGTACCAATCAGTTGTTCCTCAGCCAAGATTTTCCACTTACCTTTGGCACTACGGTAATCACCCCTAGATAGTACCTCAGCATTGTCTTCTGAAGGTTTATGATTCAACTGTAATTGACGTACGGTGCTTAGAAAGCTATCTTCTACACTCTCCTTAGATTTCCTCTCTTCAATATCCATACACTTCCCTTTACCTTTACCTTTCCCTTTCCCTTTCTTGGAGACCTTGCCATCTTTGTGATGGATACTACTGCCACCCCAATCATTTTCTTGTAAAGCAGTTCTTCGCAAACTCGCATTGTAAGAATCAACAAGTTCTTTCTGCTTCTGTGGATCAGGGCACAGTCTAGCTAACTCAAGTACAAGATGAGACAAGCCAAACTGCTGCACATAATCCAAATATGTGCCTGTATCAATTATTCCTTGGCGATATTGTGCAGAAATGTCTTTAAAAATGGTGTAACTATCAGGATCAAAATCAAGAGCACTACGAATCTTTTCAACCAAGGACTTGTTAGCAGAATGAACATTCTCTACATTCATCGTTGTCGAAGACTGGCTACTTGCAGGCAACTTGTTTGCTTGTGTAGCAGATACTGGAGGAAAATCAGAAAATGAAGCTTCCAAAGGACCACTTTCAATGAGATTTGGAGCAGAAGCAGAATGAATGATTCTACCATTGTCACGTATTTCCCTTGACGTGCCAGGAGACAAATGTCCATGAGCAGTTCTCTTTGTAGCCTGGACAGAACTAGCATAGGTTGAAGCCGCAGGTCCATGGTTAATAGCAGTCTTTGTCTGACTGGAATTACCTGACAATCCAGGAGCAACATTTGTTGGCTTTTTATATTGCACAGGATTACTTGATGATTGCACAGATCCATGACTTGCAACTCGCCATCCATTAGCAGAATTAAGAGCAGATACATTTATGTTGCTATGCCGACGCAAATGTGCCGCCATAGTGTTACTAGATGAAGCTTCGGGCTCATTCTTGGCCATTGCTTGGCCATTGATAGATGCTATGGGAAGTGGAGGAAACGAGGAATCTCCCAATGGTGAACTCCTTGAATGTCCCAAGGCTTGGAGGTATCTTGAAGCCAATTCAGAACTTGATGTAGCTAAGGATTCAGATGATTGGATGCCTGGCTCATGATCAAAGTTTCCATAACCAAGAGAAACTTCTCCACTGCTTGATGTAGCTGGATCATGACTAGTGCTCTCTACACTAGCTGTGTTAGAAAGTTCACTTTCAGAAAGATCACGACGAAATGTCCGACCTCTTCCACGCCGTTGATCTTGTTGATTACCGTGTCTGTATCGGAAGCTAGTTGGAATCTTCAGGGGAAAGAATACAAGCCAGTGTAAGAGAATAATAGGGCAACAAAATCAAATTATCTGACATTTCAAACTGGTAATTGCAGAACGAATGAGAAACATGCCTGAAGAGCAGCATTACGTTTTGACCTTGACATTCGCCCTCCATGTTCAATAGCATTGTGCCTCTAAGCAATAGGCAAACAAGGAAAAATAATGTTAAAAATGAATAAAAGGGCAAGCCCACAGCAAAAACACAAGTCATACAAAACTGCAATGCAATATATAAAATTCAAACAATCAGCATAGAGATGCAAAAGCATGTGGACTAAACTAAAATGAGCCAGGACCACAGCTTGTAAACTAGACTGAACTGGTGGTTCACTTGGAAAACCAGAAAATTGGCCTGAGGACCAGTCTAGATAGCCCTGGGAACAGATCTGTGAAGGAACCAATCAATACTGGTAAAAATCATAATTGAGCCAGGTGGGTTTAGAGAGAAGTCAGCACACCAGCAAACTGATAGGTCCAAAACCACTACTTCCAGCAAAACACACACAAGAAGACATAAGAGAGTTGCAAATGGCAGAAAATGCGGGGCAATTAGTCCAGAAGAAAACACAAGTTGATATACAAAAGAGAGTAAAGTGGAGGAACAGAAGAATGGAATAATGATGAAGGTAGGAGGGAGCAGTTAAAAAAGTTCTGAGTTGGAAAGAGAATAGCTGAGAAGGATGAAGAGAGAAGTAAAGTTTTAGTTAGTCTTGGTGGAGAGAGCCATCCTCAGAAGTTTGGCCAACCTGTTCTCTGTTCTGCTTTTTGAAGGGTATCGTGTTGTATTATGTGAGTTTGTCTGTGTCGTAAAGGATTTGTAATCCTCTTGTTCTCCATCTTTGTTGGTGTTCTGTACTGTTGTTCCTATATCAGCATCATTTGCATAATCGGTGTTTGTAGTTTAGTGTCTGTAGCTGAAGTGCCTCAATGGTATTTGTATCACTATGTGCTTATATGAATTACAAAGCTATATTTGTACAGAACTAATATATTTCAGTTCTTTTCATACTATTATGCGTTATATGGTCATTTTGTGAAATGCCCTGGAAACAATTGTTAAAGTCCTAGCAGACACCGAACCAGCCCATGCTCTTATTCCTCATCCTAATTCTAACGTTGGCGGCCTGCACACTCAAACATGGGGCAGCTTCATGTGCGCCAGCACCTTTAGGATGAGACATTTAACTATTGTGTGCAACAATTTTTATAAACTAGCAAAATTTTGCCTGAAAAGACTACCTCACCTACAGAGCGAAGTTAGACAGAGATTGGCTCCACTTTTATCAGGTATGCGTTTTGGAAATTTTAAAATCTATTCATATATGTTTGTTGTTGCTTACCATAGTAATTTTTTAATAAACAAAATAAAATATCTAAATTTTAATATCACTAGTTCAATCATGACTGAGCCATTGAATCATAACACCTTTAACAGTTTAATGATCTGTCCAGTTTTAAAATCATCCGTAACGATTATGCATGTATAACAAACATGTACCAAATAAATGATTAAGACCAACCAAAATTAGAAGGAAAAGAATCCACAGAATCACCTTCATCTCTGCTTCAGATTGAAATACAATGAACTTTTTAGCAAGGCAAGCTTCATCTTCACATAAGAAGTGCTCTTGACGGAAGTGGGTCTGTTGACACAAACACTCAAGAGTTCAAATGAGGGTAAAAAAGTACCTAGCCATTTACTTTGAGATTAAAAGGAAAAGCAACAGTTATATATCTTGCCTCTAAGTCATCATAATTCTTATAATACTCGTAGTGTCCTGGATGTTGCCTGCAGCATACATTTCAAGATTACATTTATAATAACTTTTAGAACCAGCATATTAGCACGATATCTAACAAAGTAAATGGTAGGCTCAGATGTTACCTTTGGCATATATGACAAGTAAAATGTTCTGTTGACATATGAGTGTATAGTTCATTATCCCCATAAAATGGGGTTCGGCAGAATTCACACATAGGATGCCCCATAAAACCACCTCTCTCGCTCTCACTTCCATCCACCTCCGAATCACCTGTGCTTATATGCTGATTTAACTGTGCTCTAGTATAAAGCTTTTGTTCACAAATGAATACCTGTATTACAGAAAGAAATTATGGCCAAAAATCTTCAGCATCAACATTTAAAGGGAGACAAAAATTCAGAAACTAACATCCAAAATTCCTATAAGATGCAAAATATGCAAGTATTACCTTCCTTCCTTCCAAACATAAACTGCACATGAGCATCCTGTGAAAGCGGAACAAGTGACCCTTTAGCTGTTCTATATTCCGAAACCTTGCTTGACGCTTTGGGGCATCAGGTGCTTGCTCCTCTATCTTGTCACATACGCTACATGAGAGCTTGCACATAGCTTTGATCATCTTGTAGTGGTCCATATCATCAAAAAAAGCATTTGTATCTTCATGGTACCAGTATGAACCCACCTGACCCTCCCTTACATCTGATGGCAGCACCGAAAAGTTATTAATCATCCTTGTAAAATCACCTAGAGCCTGTAACCATGGCAGCACCAATGCATTTCAGTTAAAATCAAAATACAACAACAGCTGAAATAAATTAAAGTGGCACGGAACCAGGCAATCGGATATTTGCAATAACCAGTAAAGTGGCATGGACATACAGATCACGAGCAAAAGTAGCAAACAACACTTTTTTCTTTTATCACACCTATCTCTGTCCAAGCCTTATTTATTAAATAGTACGTTATCCCTGTGACATGTACAGGATGTGAAGGAAATGCTACAAAAAGAGATCCAGAATATAAATGAGAAAACAGAAATGCTACAAATGCAGAGGAAGTGCTACAGGGAAATATAATAATAATATGGAGCCCCAAAAAAAGATGAGCGGTTTACTGCCCCAAAGTTGAACGGTAAACCTACTTCTAACTGTAAGCATATTCCTCTACAAGCATGCTTATTCACACACGAAAAGACTGTTCACTTAGCATGTAAATTCATCCTATCCCAACTTAAATTTGAGTTATATGCACGCCAAGAAATATAGGCATGTGTAATAGAAATAATGCCAGACAGGAGCACCGCCAAGTATGCAAGCTTACAGACTTCAGAATTTCGTGGTTGATTGTCAAGGATAACCGATATAATAAATCTAACCAAAAATTAGGGAAGCTCAGCGCGCATTGGAGTACTAAAAGCAATGCCCGACTGACCTACCTTTGTGACAAAAACACGGTCGCACAGGGTCTTGCAGATGCAACAACGGCGATCATCACATATGAAACGGAGACGAGCTACGCAGGTCGAGCAAACCTCCCGATGCAAACAGGGACCGTAAGCAACCCATTCCAAAGGTTCGGCGCAAACAGCACAGCAGTCATCCATGGCTTCTTAGGTGTACAAACCTAGAGATAAGAACCCTAATTCGATGGGCAATCGAAGTAGACTAATCTAGGGTTTAAAATTGTTGACCGTAATAATTTTATAACGGTGGCGATGGATCGGAATAAGTATTCAAAGTTATAGCAATTAAACGTCGAAGGAGCAGGAGCAGCTAATTTATAAAAGGAGAAGGAAGGATCGAATGTTGGGAGGATCAGACAATTTTGTGAAGCAAGAAATGACTCATGTGCAAAGCTCTCCGGATTGGAAATTCGCAGCCTGCCAAACCACGAGCCTCGCCACCCCAAACCCCACCATGCCCGTCTAATAGCCGAGCGTAACTGGGAACAATCTGGTGATTTTTTTAAAAAAAAAAACTATATATTTTATTATAAGAGCTATTTATTTTAATTTTAAATATAAAAATAAATAATTTATACTCAATAATTTATATTTTATGTTTTCAAAAAAATTCTTAATTTAGTTTAGATGAATTTTTATTTTTGTAAATTAAAATATTTATTTAAAAAATAAAATAAATCGTAATTTTTTTAGATAGGTTACTAATAAAATTATTATATTTTAATTAAATAAAATTTAAATTATATAATACTCTTTAAATATGTAAATATTTTCTTTAAATATAAGATTTTAATATATTCTATTTTACAGTATTTATGATTCTCCCAAAATATTTATCTACAATTAGTTCTCATGAATAGTGAGTTCCAATGTAAGTTATAGTAAGGATATTTTTAAAAAATTAAATATAATTATTATAAATAACTGATTAAATTAATTTTTTTAATTTATTAGTTGAATAGATCTTATATTAAATACTAGTAAAATATATGTATATATATATATCAAATATTCTTATTCCCGTCCTTATTACAGTTTAGCACAATAAAATAACCGTTCAACATTTTAACTGAAATGAATAAAAACATATTTAGATTAATAAATCGTATTTTATTTAACCAGAAAGTATTTTTTATTATAAAAATGAAATCACTTCAAAAATTTTATATATTCATATAAAATAAATAATAAAATATAAGCAGATTTTTTTATTTGACTATTAGAACCTGTATACTCCGTTTTTCTTTCTTAGTCTCTGCCCACGTTTTTATGAAATCTTGTAGCTTTTATTCTTACCTTACTTTACATTCTCAAACCATTACTTGAATGCTTACTTGTCTTGATCTAATCTCACTAGCGATTCCCAGCTCCAGATAAAAAAGGAAGGACTAACTCGTTGTTCTCTAGTGAAGCCAAAATCACATGCTCAACAAATCTTGTTGAACCAGAAACCAAAGAAGCGGTGACGCTTGTCATTTTGCCACTCTGGCCAATAGGTGAGATCGATCGACGAAACCCAAATTCATTTACTCTCTCAGTAGCTGAAATCACAACAGAGACAGAGCAGAATGAAACGATAAACCGTGCATATGCGTAGCTTCAAGCGCTCTACGAAAACAAATAAAAAACTCATTCATATGATGTACCCAAAGGAACGAATGGCAAACTTATTCGACGCCACGCTTGAAAAAGAAGGAGACAATCATAATCACGAATATATGCAAATATACCCTACTATCTGTATATACGTATAAACTCATATGTCGCAAGAGACCCAAAGTGGTTCTTGAAAATCACCCTCCACCTTATCTCCAACGCCATGTCCCAAGCACAAGCGCCCCATATCCATCTCATCCCCTGGGTGCCACATCGGCGTCCCATTTTCATATGCATTACACGTCAGCCTCCGAAGCCTTGTACCGTCCAGCCTCACCACGTACAGGTCCCCATAGGCTGAAACTGATTCGGAAACGACACCAGCTCCGCCGTCACCCTCGCCAAGTTGTCCATAAACAGCAACCACTCCCCGTCCTCACTGAAGCACACGTGGTTGATCCTCTCCTTGTCCGCCTCATCTGAACCTTCTTTCCCGCCAACATAAATTCTCCTCACATCAGAGCCATCGGGCTTCGCCACGTAGATGCTAAATCTCTCGGGTTTCTTTGGATTATGCCTGTTCGATGAGAAAGCTATTAGATCCCCTTTTGGTGACCAACTCGGCATTGTATCTATCCACGGTCCATCCGTTAACTGACGTATACCGCCGTTAAACTCGCCTTCTACGGCATCAACTATGTAAAGGTTCTTGTGCCCAGACCTACCTGATCGGAATACCGGGGATTTCCCGTCCGGCTGGGTGAAGCAGTGTACCGCTGGTGGGGTGACCCGAACTGGTGGTTTGGGAGACCCGGAATGTTCAGAATCTGGTCAATCTACCAGGAAAATGCTCCACCACCCATTATCAGCAGCTCTGTGAAAGTAGATGGTTGAGTCTCCAGACCAAGTGGGCCATCCACCTCGCTCGCACACTAAAATACGTTTTCCTGGGTTGGATTCGCTGAAAACAACGATGTCATTTTTGAGTTCGTGGAAATCACCGCCCCACGGACGAGATCCATAGGACGCGACAGCATAGATTTGCCAGTTTCAGATACTGCAGGACTGTAATCGACTACCCCATAAGGGGTCCGCCTAGCAATCTCCCCTCCAGGGAAGCTGGTGGAGTAAACGGCAGAAAAACTCTGGAAATGGCGATGGGATTGCTCGTGAGCGGACGTGAAATAGATCCTTCCATTTTTTATAACTGGACGATCATGAAAGAGGCTATCAGGAACAGAAGGTAAAGGCTGGGGTTTGGGTGATTCAGGGCTGAGCAGATAAATCAGGGAAGACCCAGTTCGTTTGGAGATAAAGACGATGCGGTGATCTTCTGCGAACTGAGCATCGAAGTTCATGGAAATTCCATCGGTGAGGCGGTGGTCGAAGGGGAGCTGATGCGCAGGGTGTTGGATGTTGACGGAGAATACGTCAAAACCGTATTGAGTTCTCCTAACAGTGTTGAATACGATGGTTCCTTTTGGAGGATTCATGATGGTGGTTGAAATCTGAAACTGAATTGGATTGAGGTGAGTGTGAAGTGGGAGGGGATGCGACGATGAGTGATGATAGTGGAAGTAGTGTTTAAAAAGTAGAGGGGGGGTGTATGGCGGGATGCATCCTTTTAAACATTATCCGGTCTGCTGTCTTGACTCGCAGCCCTATAATTATATTTAAAAACCATGGGACTATAGTTTTAAAAATATTTTTAACCTAAATCTTAATTTAATTTTTTTAAAAATAAATAGTTATATTTATTTAAAAATATTTTTAGGCTTTTAAGATTAAGATTTTTTATAAGATGTTGAGATTAATTTTTTAGATGTATTAATTAATTATTATTTTATATTTATTTTTTCTTATACCCCTTTCCTCTCTCTTTTCTTTTTTACCTCTTCTCCTTTTTCATCTATTTTTTACACCCACTTCTTCTCTCATCTCTTCTCTCCACCCCCTCTCTTCTCTCTTCTTCATTATCTCATATTTTTAATAAAATTATACAATTTTTAATAATTTTTTAATTATAAAAGTTAATTTAATAATAAATATCTAAACATTCATTTATTTAAAATTATTTTTTTCTATAATTTTTTTTCTGAAAAATCTTTTATAAAAACTGTCTAAAACTTCTTTTTTATTTATAAACTCTTTTTTAAATTCTTATTCACACACCTTAGTGTGGCTTGCTTAAGAATCCTGGTGATTGAGGAGTGACTTGTTAGCCACGGCCTTCTTGCCTTTAGTGTACTGGTCAGTATTCAAATCTAAATTGTCTTCTGCTAAAGTTGGATTTTAAAATGTTGTCGGGTTATTGGAAAATATAGTTTGGTTATATTCTAATATGAAAGGACAAGCACCGTATCATTCAGATATATTATGCCACGACCGTGTGGAATTGCAAAGAGAAAGAAATGGGTTATCAAGGAATGTGGAATTCTTGTAGATGTCAGGGATGACGATATCTCCTATCCTGATTATTGCCCAATAACTTATTAGAATTTTGGCAATTATTACAAAGCATTGATGTAATTTATTTATGAGATTTTTTTTATGTAATTTAAGAAGCCACCATATGTCTGTGCTATGCGGGAAATGTGTAGTTTATGGGATAATCAGTCCCGACCAACTTATTGCATCGATACCCACAAGTTGAAGCTATGAAGCAGAAGCAAAATGGAAATTAGGTAGGGAAAAATAGAGCCAATGCCTCTGGCGATGAGACCCATCAACAGGAGTCCATAAAAACATGATGAGGCGCTGAAATGAAGTTCCTATTTTCCCTCCATTATTACATGATTGATATTTCGTCAACTTCTAACGCTAACGGAAGAGATTCTGGGAATCAGTTTCTTTTAGCATCCACACAATCAATTGGTTAACAGTTTCTTAATTTACCCACAAGTCACCCACGACTTGTGAGGCAAAACAGAGCATTAAGATATCAACTTCTAGCTTTAATCGGGTGTCATACTTTGCTTCTGCATTATAAAAATATTTTGAATTTAGTGCTTGGGCCATTATCAGTTTGACAGAATGTCAGTGTACGAATTATTTGGAATGCCTCGTGGAAAAATGGTTCAGCTCTTCCCTTCGTAATATTTTCTTCAACTTAGGAGAATGTGAGCAGACCTTGTAACAAATGTATGGATGAAACCTTTTCATTGAATTCGTTTGCTATGCTATTGAAGCTGAAGTATGGGGTATATTATCTGGTATGGTCTATGCATGCGCTTGGAACTAAAGAATATTATTATAGAGAGCAACCCTCTACTCCTAAACATCTCGAAGGCTTCTTGCTTATACAGAGAGATCTCACGGGAGCGGCAAAGTCACATATCACGATCAGAGGGCTTCATTTTTTCCTTTTTTTTAATAAATAAATAATAAACAATAATCAAATTTAAACTTGTGTTCTGAAAAAAAAAACAGCTTATGTGGCATTATATGACGGAACTGAGCGGTAAACTGTGGTTCATTCTATGCCACCTCTCGTATTTGTTCTTATTTATACATCTTTTGGCGGTCAACTACTTTTATATTCTGTTAAAAATTAAAATTTCTCGCTTCACGGTAAGCTCTTTGGGTTTTTCCCAGTTCATTTCTTACTGTGTTTGGCGAGTTAACAATTATCAGCTGGCATGGTTCTTCTTGTTTTGTGCTGTATTTGATGGAATTTTGCCTTTCGTAATATTTTGCAAGGCAATTTTACATGCAATGTTTAAGATGCTTGAGTTGAGGTTCGTAGCGGCCATGTCAGTAAGAAGGCATTCAATTAATCAATATATATTCAAAGTCAAGGGGAACTAAAACAAAATGGAACCCTGAACATTTTTACCCCCCGTGCGTGTGAATAATTGAATTGAAAGAAACCTATTAAGGCCTTAAAAAGTGCATCCTGGAACAATTTGGCTATAATCTTATCTTTTGCTTTCCCATGAGTCCATACAACCAATAGCAGGGTATGTGAAACGCAGCCAAGAAGAAGTACCTGTGGCATCCACGAGACACTGATCATTCTTTCTATAAATAGAAAAACAAACTTGTTGAAGAAGACAGGTTCGTAGAAATTTACCGTAGGGAGCCCACTGGATGTCAAGCTCCAATAATTGTCAACAATAACCGATTTTTATTTGTGTTGCATAGGTAAAAGAACACAAAATGGGGAATAAAATAGTCAAATTTTTATGAGGAAGATGTAGCAGTCATTTACCAGGAAAGACCACAGGCACGAGCGATCCACAGGAAGATGATGTAGGCACAGCTCCCTAGCATAAAGTAAGCGATTCTAAACCAGGGAAATGGCTGACATAAAAAAATGGCAGAGCTAAATCAACGAGTTGTGTAGTGTTAATTAGCGATTAGATTTATTCATGGAATGCGAGGCTTACAATATTATTTAAAAGCTGTATCCACAAGCAGAAAAGCTATATTCAAGATATGCATGCAACCCATCAACTGTTAATTGCAGATCGACAAGCGTCAATATTATGTTGGTGATTAATTATTCAATCGACAATTCCCACAAGAACAAGTCCACAAAAAGGTTTATGCCCTCTCCTGTTTCCCAAAAAGAAAAATTTATACTCACGGGGGCTCATGTGTAAGTGAGAGATTGTCAAGAATGGTACTATAACTCACCAAAATACAATGTCTGTGACGATCACAGCCCCTCCACAAATCTGTTCAATGCAGAGATATTAGTTCAAAACAAGTTTAATTTGGTGGAGATTTTTTTGACTAAGGAAATACGAAAAATAGAACTAGGCCATTCTGTCTTATGTTTGACCAACCTGATATATGATTTGCACGAGGTAGCCCCAAAATCCTGCTCTTTGTTGAAATTCCTCTTCGGCATGTAGGCTTGCAACTTGATGGAACTTGCCAGCTAAATCGAACAACAATGCAAAGTTCTTTACAAACACAAGAATTGCTTCATATATATATATATATATATATATATATAAGTTCTTTTACAAACACAAGAATTTCTTCGCGCGCGCGCGCGCGCGTGTGTATAAATGAGATGCTGTGATTGACTTACCGCAAAATATATCACAACTAACGTGAAAGTCCACCTGCAGATAAGCACAACATCATTAATAAAAACAAGAATAATGCATGGTTTGATAAAGAGCAATTACACTATGCCACTATATGATTGGTTGATATGTTATAGCTTTTACTAAGTTCTGTTCGGGAAGAAACTGACAGAAGAAATATTCATCTTACTGGGTATAAAAATAGAAAGGGAAAGTTCCACCAGAGGAAATGATTGTAAATTGAACGCGAGTCAAGCAAAGGAATGCGAAAACTCTGTATAGGAAAAGCCACACGGGATTTAGATTTATCAAGCGTGGAATCCACAGGGCTCTGTAACTTAAGGGCTCTGTTTTGCTCTTCAAAATGTGAAATACAGATATTGTAGCCGATACAATAAGGACCATGGCACAGGCCGGAACTTGCCATCGCAGCTGGTAACCAGAGCCCATATTGTGTTCAGAGTTCGACATTTGCAAGGAAATTCAAGGCCTTCGACTAAGTGCTAAAGGAGAGGGGAGGGAAGTTTATAATTGTTTGAGGGAGAAACAGTTGAACTCCAAACGTTCAGAAACAACAACTTGGTACATAGATAAACAGACCTAATCCAATATATATAAATAAAACTTGTTCGCTCATTCTAGTAGAATTTGAATTTAGCAATAAACCAATCCAAAAAATATTATTTTTTTAAGAAAAGAAATTGTGATGCTTCATATGCAAGAAATCGATCCTGTGGTCCCAGAATCCAAATGCTATATCGATCACCAGCAGAACACAGAGGATGGGATTTCATTAATGATATCAGCAAATCTACCATCCTAACGGGCTATAAAACATGAAGACAGGGCCGAAAGTTAAAGGAAGAGTTGAAGAAAGAACATACTCATTGTAGTAGTAGAAAATGGTGGCACGATATTTGAGGGTATCCCAAGTTAGAAGAATGGCCATTACTAGAAAAGAAGTGAAACGCGTAGCCAAGAGCCAGAATGGGTTAAGGCCTGGCCAACAAGTGGTCCATAGCTGGGATGTGTTTAGATGAGCTTTAGGCAATGAAGAAGTTGAGTCTACTTCAGAATCAGGTCGAGCCGCCAGAAGGCTCTCATATCTGCTGTCATACTCTACGTGAAACAACTTCCTTCTTCCACAGCACCCATAAGACTCTCTTATTAAGGCCATCCCCACAATGCCAAAACACACAAAATCGTACCGCTCGACCTCTAATGCCATGTTCCGAAATTACTTTGTTTCAGACTACATTGAAGGGTTTAATTTTGCAGAAAAAGAAGAGGGAGCAGATGTAGAAGTTGAGGGCGGAAGTGATTACTAGTGAGTTTTAAATTTCGGTGTGTGACCGGTAGTTTTAACTATCAGGTATGGGACCTGCTATTTTAAGTTTGACAAATGGTTGCTGCAATTTGAGACATAAATTCGGTCGGGGAGACACAATTCGATAGAGGAAAATATGATTTTTAAATTCTACGATTGGGTGGCAGTACGAGGAACTGATGGTGCACTTGATCTAGCTTGCTACAGATGTTCTAGTTAAGTATTTGTGATGGTGACAATGTCACGTAAATTCATTAGGTGGAGTACATCTTTATGACATATAGGTAAATTCCCCCATGTTTTGCCTGCATATTTCTGGTCCAATACAATATAAATATTATTGTACCAAATATTTTTTAATAAGAAGAAATATTAATAAAAAATATTTCAATGAAATAAAAAATTGGTATAATATAAAAATAATATACGTTTTTATAAAAAAAATATATAATATAAACAGTAACATAAAATATGTAGAAATTATTTTGTCATGTTTATATTAAAGTTATATATAACGCGAATATAATTGTCCATGGAGTGAAATGTTACATATTTAAATTTTCATAAAAAGATGGTAGAAAACTACAAAATTCGAAGCAAGCTTTGACACACATACCCAACGAGATCTAGTCTGAGCATATTTATTTATTTATTTTATATAACAGTATTAATTATTAAAAGTTGATACATGCCCAACGAAAACAAGAACAACGGCGAAAGCAACTGTTTTTAATCGCTAGTTGAGAGGAAAACGATTAACGACAGTCAAGCCTCCATCAACCACCAGATCACGGCCACTGATATAAACAGATTCATCAGAAGCAAGAAAAAGGGCGGCTTCTGCAATATGGGTTGCCTTCAATGTAATTCCCTTCATATTGGCCAAAGACTTGCCAATGGCTTCAACTTCCTGATCCGCTCCCTTATCGAAATATCGGCGCGTGAGAGGCGTGGCCACGACATATGGCGACACGCTATTCACTCTGATCCCATAAGCCCCGAGCTCGCCGCATGCAGAGCGGACAAGACCCACCACAGCATGCTTCGATATGGTATAACCATGGGCCCCGAGTCCGGCCATGGAAGCAGCCACGCTGGCCGTGCAGATTATGGAGCCACGGGTGTTTGCCGCCACCATGGCTCGAGCTGCGTGCTTGATGGTCGCAGCCACGCCGCGAACGTTGACGGCCATAGTATTATCAAATGCGTTCAGGTCGAGGTCCAGTATGCCGGAGAGGGAGCCATCTATTCCGGCATTGCTAAACATGACGTCGAGGCGGCCGTATTTGTCGACGGCGAAAGCTATGGTTCGCTCGACCTGCTTCTCGTCTCTCACGTCACAGTGATGGTAACTCACTTGAAGTGGGGCTAATGAAGCAGCGAGTTGGTGACCAAGTTCATCTTGAACGTCTGCGACAACCACTGATGCTCCGCTTCTGGCGAATAATTTCACGGACTCTGCTCCGATACCACTGGCTCCTCCAGTGACTATGGCCACCTTACCCTCCAATCTGCAAAAACCACCCGAAAATATTCATAAAGTTAATGGCAGTTTCAAGTTCATTAGAGGTTGTGTGTGGGATTTCAAAACTCATACCTTTGCTTGGTCGCCATTGATTATTAAAGCTGTTGCTTCCTCGATGTGGTGCCTTGCTATTATGAAAAAAGTGGAGAGATCTGACTTTGGGCACCGAGCATGGTCCGGATTTTATCAGGCTCTTCTGTTGTCGGTGGGCTACTTTGCTGGGTGATTAGATATTCGAAGATCCACAGCTTGTTTTTTACTTTGGACTTTTTAAGGTGAAAGTGAAAATGAATATTCTATAAATCTCCCCACTAATCCTTTCATTCATTAGCCCAGGCTTTTCAAATTTAGTTTAAATGGGAAAAGAAAGCACTTTTTTTTAAAATGTATCGAAGAGCCCATAAAATCTAAGAATTGATTGATGATGTTAAAACCGTGGTTTGAGGACAAAACCATGATTTTTCATGAAATTATGGTGATCAATCGTGACAGTATCTCAGGTTATACTAAAAATACCCTCTATTTAGCCATAAATCCTTTTTTTTCCTTTGTAATTACCACGCAAACTTTTGTTTTTTTCTCTCAGTAATTTATGCATGGAAAAATAATTCTAATAACAACTTGGCTGAATTGGTCCATAGTTGGAGGTGTTCACGTGACCTTTAGGTAATGAAGACATCAAAGCAAACCTCGACTGTATCCACGACAGTGATCATACTTTTTTCTTTTTTAGTATAAAAAAATTTAAATAATTCAATACCAATTCTCAATTAAAGTCAGGGTCCGGGCAATAGCAAAAGAGTTTAGAAAGTATTTACACTAAATTTACGAGATCACCTACTAAAACTATCACAATTATAATAGAAATCGAGCTACTGTAGTCTCATCTAATAACCATACATATGTATTAAGCAGTGGCCAAAAGCCAATGTTTCATGACATTAAAGGTCTCTAGGAAGACAACTATTAATGACAGACTGACAGTGAGGCCTCCGTCGTCGACGACTAGATCATGGCCACTGATATCGACAGATTCATCAGAAGCAAGAAAGAGGGCTGCTTCTGCAATATGGATCGCCGTCATTGTAATTCCCTTCAAATTGGCCATGTATATTCAATGAACTGAAGTACAACAAGGCTTGGGAATGATTGTATATAATATGGGAATGCCGCTTTTTAATATATAAGTTAATTAAAAAATATTTAATATAAAATTTAATTAAAAAGTACATTATTCTAATTATAAAATTTATTTTTTATATTTTTAATTTTTTTAAATTATCCTATTAATACGCTTTCGATATTAATTAAGTAGTTGGAGAAGTTTGGGGAGATGGTTAAAATATGATATTTTAGACAGAATATTCTATATAAATTAATTTAATTAACTTATTTAATTTAATTAAATTAGTTTTAGTGAAGGAGAAGAAGTATAACTTATGTATCAAGAACAGACGCAAAATGCTAATGTTTCATACAAGGTCTTCAAGGAGGAAGCGATTAACGGCAGTGAAGCCACTGTCGACGACCAGATCATGGCCACTGATATAAACAGATTCATCAGAAGCAAGAAAGAAGGCAGCTTTTGCAATATGGGTTGCCTTCAATGAAGTACCCTTCATGTTTGCGAAAGTATTGGCCATGGCTTTAGTTTTATCTGCCTCCTTATTGAGCGCTTCACAGGTAAGAGGTGTGGCACTAGCATATGGCGAAATGCAGTTCCCTATGATCCCATGAGCTCCGAGCTAGCCGTAAGTAGAATAGACGAGACCCACAAGATCGTGCTTCGATGGTGGTACAAATGATAGAGCCACGATGGCTCGACCAGCGTGCTTGATGGTGGCAGCCACACCGCAAACGTTGTCATGGTGTTGTCAAATGCGTTCAGGTCAAGGTCCAGTATGCCAGACATGGAGCCTGCGATGCTGGCATTGCTAAACATGACATCAAGGCCGCCATATTTATCGACGGCGAAAGCTATAGTTTGCTCAACTTGTTTATCGTCCCTGACATCACGGTTATGGTAACTTACTCGATGTGGGGCTAAAGAAGCTACGAGTGGGTGACCCAGTTCATCTTGAACGTCTACCACAACCACCGATGCCCCATTTTCGGCGAATAAATTTCACGGACTCTGCTCCGATCCCACTGGCTCCTCCTGTGACTATGGCCACCTTACCCTTCAACCTGCAAAAAATCCCACAGAAACATGTCTTTCGTTAGAGAGGTTTGTTTGTGGGATTTCAAAACTCATGCTTTGCTTGGTTGCCATTGATTAGCGCTGTTGGTTCCTCTTGTGCTGCCTTGCTATTCCGAAAATGTGGGATTTGATGTTGGACAATGAGCGCTGTCCAAATTCTATTAGTGTCGTCTGTTAGTGTGGGCCACTTTACTGGTTGGATAAACATTGAAAGGTCCACAATTTGTTTTTTCCTTTTGACTTTTTTTATGCTAAAGTGAAAATGAATTCAATGAATCACCCTCCCCCGATCATTTCATTCAGCGGTCCGGACTTTCTAAATAATCCTTATTCCCTTGATAATAAGCAAATAAACAATATTTCATCTTTAGAAATTTATTTGTCAAACTTAGATGTTGAAAAGCTCGACGACTCTGGAACTTCCTTTTTATAAGATCAATGACTCTGAAAGTCTCCGTGTGTAAATTTTCCTCTTCTTTTCCGCCATATCACCTCCTTGATGACTTCCATAGTTATTTCAAACTATTTTATGGCCGTTATCAATAGCATGAACGAAGGCATGAGACAGCAAGAACCTGCCTTGCGTTGACAGCCACAAACCAATGCATCAAAAGCAACAAAAACAAAGCAGCTTCTGCATTGTGAGGGTAGAGCCTTCAATTTGGCAAATGCAGAGGAATCCTTTTCAAGCTCATCGATCTGTGGCCGAGATATAATTTATTCAGTAAATTGCTCATTATATATAATATATTGATGATGTTGGCAATAACCTTATACTTTAAAGAACAATGGCGAAAGCCAGAGTTTTAATCGCTAGTGAGAGTTGATCGATTAACGACAGCGACGCCTCCATCAGCCACCAGATCATGGGCACTGATATAAACAGATTCATTAGAAGCAATAAAGAGGGCGGCTTCTGCAATATGGGTTGCCTTCAATGTAATTCCCTTGATGTTGGCCAAAGACTTGCCAATGGCTTCAACTTCATGACCCGCTCCCTTATCGAAATGTCAGCGCGTAAGAGGCGTGGCCACCAACATATGGAGACAAGCTATTCACTCTGATCCCATAACCCTGGTATAATCATGGGTTGAGAGTCCAGCCATGGAAGCAGCCACGTTGGTCGTGCAGATTATGGAGCCACGGGTGTTTACTGCCACCATGGATTGAGTTGCGTGCTTAATGGTCAGAGCCACGCTGCGAACGTTGACAGCCATGGTATTATCAAATGCGTTCAAGTCGAGGTCCAGTATGCCGGAGAGGGAGCCATCTGTTCCGGCATTGCTAAACATGACGTCGAGGCGGCTGTATTTGCCAACGGCGAAAGCTATGGTTCGCTCGACCTGTTTCTCGTCTCTCACATCGCAGTGATGGTAACTCACTTGAAGTGGGGCTAAGAAAGCAGCGAGTTGGTGACCAAGTTCATCTTGAACGTCTGCTAAAACCACTGATGCTCCATTTTAGGCGAATACTTTCACTGATTCTGGCCCGATCCCACTGGCTCCTCCTGTGACTATGGCCACCTTAGCTGTTGGAAATATTTTAAATATTGTGAAAGTGTGTATCAAAGAAAGAAATATCTTTCTAATATAACTCTTCGTTGTGAAAGGGTATATTGAAGTAAGAAGAGTCTTTCTAACATAACTCTTCATTGTGAAAGGGTATATTGAAGAAAGAATAGTCTTTCTAACATAACTCTTGAATCTAAGGGATATATGTCTAAAAAACATATCTCGTGACTTTCCACAATATATAAAAAGAGCTTCTTGATGAAGAAGAAATATACAGAGAAACACATAGATAAAGAGAGAATGACATAGAGAATGATACACTAATCTTCTGAGATTACTTTATCTTCTACCAATTATATTGCCCTATATTTTGACTTCACTTAATCCTAGAGAGAGCCACTTCTAAATTTGATGAGGAGTCGCGGAATATCTCTTAAAGACAGTATCCTCGAACGCGACTCGAACTATAAACTTTGTTATTTTGAAGATTTCACCTACAATCTTAAAAGATATTACCTGCAAATTTTAGAAATGAAGAGAGAGCCATGGAGATATTGTTGGTGCATTTTCTCTAAACAGAAAATAATGTTAAGAGACTTTGATGTTCATAGTTAGTTGCAGTAACAAGAAGTCCCTTGATGTTTCCGCACCATTGATTGAGATGATCGGCATGCTTTAGCAACAAGGCCCAAATCACCTATTTCCTTATACTGATTTTTATATGCCCCTTATTAGTTCTTCCTCATACCTCGGCAAGCGCCTCAATAATTGAAGCATCCCCTTTTTCCCAATTCCTTCCCTTTATGTGCCAGAGCAATCTTATCTGCGGAAAGATAAACAACAGCCACCAGATCCTCGGGTGTAGTGTTATAACAGTCCTCAACATGTTGCACACTATGTCTGTAATTCCAATCCGTCCTGCTTCTTCTGCAGTCATTCAAATGCCAAACTAAGAAACATAAAGGGCACAGTTATGTAATCTTCTCCTGGGAACCTGCATCGTGCATTCTCTTCACCACAAGCGCACCCTCTGACCCCGTCAGCCCACCACTGTACTCGGCCTGAGAGCGTTGATCATTGGTAGAGAAGATTGGAAGTTAGGGACACGAAGTGAGACGAATCGGCGCCAAGGATGAGGCAAATTGTTGCTAAGTGGGATCGTCATCCATGAATAAGAGTTAGCACTTTGTTTTGCCATTTGCAGTATTTGGAATTGGAAGGAAGCCTCCGAAATCCAAATTAAGGAGTGGCAATGGTTATTATGCCAATAGTAATTATTCTCAACGGTATGTGAAACTAATTCCCTAACCTTCAATTAAATTATAGTTTATTATTTTATCATGACAACGGCAATTTCTCAAATGGCATCAAGTGTCAATGCTAATTAATATCTATTACGGTTGATATCTCTACTGGGTATATGAGTTTTTTTTTATTGTGCCGTTGGTTCATATCAAGTATTTGATTATTGACATTTGATTTTTCAAATAATATAGCGTTTGGAAAATGGTTTATCTCGTAAGTCACAAAATCTTTTGGGAAATTCTAATTAAATTAGAATGGAAAGAGATTATATGGTATGAAATTCTAATTTAATTAGAATTATTATTGATAACCTATTGAGATATAATTTGATATTTAAAAGTGTGGGGGTGTCTAAGAAGTAGGATACCTTATAAAATTTATGAATAAAAAATTATGTGTCTGTTAGCCTCATTTTATAATTGTGAAGTGTGTTATGATCAAATTAAATGGAGGCTTTATTATTTGATGTTGACACTAAGTTTGATTATTATCCAAATTTTATGTGTGGCTTAAAATAAGTATTATGATATAAGCATGAAAATTTGATCATTTATCTATTAGAGAGATAAATATATTAGTTTTTATGATATTATTATTTGTGGATATATATTTATCTTAACATAAATTTATATGATGTGGATGACATATTATAATGTTATGCTATTTTAAATTTGAGTTTGAAAGCATGATTTAAATATGTTTTTAGGTGTTAAAATCATAAAGGAATATATCATCTTGAAAAGTATTTCAAATTTTGGTTTTGAAAACTATAGTGTGATTATTCTTTATGATGATAATATATTATTTGAGGGTGTTATTTGCTCAATTTGTTTATGCACAAATTATGAGAATTTGGTGCATTAAAATTAATTATATATTGTGTGGAGGATTGAGCATACAAACATAAAAGTTCAAAGGTTATTGAGATACCTTAAAGGCACTATGAATTATATTACATATTATAGTGGATTTACCGTATTAGAAGGATATAGTGATGTGAACTGGATCTTAGATTTAGAATGATCAAAATCTACTAGTGGTTATGTGTTTTGATGTAAAACCAACACCTAGTGTTGATGAGATGTGTTTGCCAAATGGCAATTACCTTTGTTAAGAGAACAAAGATGTGCAATACTTAATGAGTTGTGTTTGCCAAATGGCAATAACCTTTATTAAGGATAACAAAGATGTATAACATTTATTGTTGATGAACTGTGTTTGCAAAATGGCAATTACCTTTATTAAGAGAACAAAGACGTGCAATACTTAATGTTGATAAGTTGTGTTTGCCAAATGATAATAACCTTTGTTAAGGATAACAAAGATGTACAACATTCAGTGTTGATGAATTGTGTTTGCCAAATGGTAATAACCTTTGTTTAGAAGAACAAAGATGAGCAACACTTAATGTTAATAAGTTATAGTTGCAAAATGACAATAAACATTGCTAAGAGAACAATGGTGCAATCGTTTGAGATACTATAAGAATAGCATGCTTAAAATTGTGGAGTTATCTCAATCGATTCTTGTGAGGTTAAAAATAGACCTATCAGATCCGTTAAAAAACCCCTGGGAAGAAAAAAATTAAATTGTTGAGGCATCGAGGGGAATAGGACTAAAGCCAGTTGATAACGACAGCGATGGCAACCCAAACTTTGTGATTGGTAATCCCATGAAGAATGTTCAATGGGTAAGAACAAGTCATTTGTTAGTTCTGTTAGCATCAAATATTATTACTGGTCATTTTCCTATGGTGTACGAAAAAGTGTTAGATTGCATAGAGGAGGGTGAGCAAAGCTCTTAATGATTTTAAATCCCACAGGATAGTGTATTATGTGCAAGATACACTTAAAGAAATCACCTATATGAATGAGGGGTGTGAGCTGCTCCTATGAGATCGTGGCAAAATCTCTAGAGCATTCGTTAAAAACAGGACACACGCATGGCTGCCTAAAGCGCAAAATCGCAAGGTAAACAGTGAAAATATGGGGGTATAATCTGGCTGTTAGTACCTCTGGTATACACCCAAGAAATGCTGGTTCATAGTCCATAGGACCACTAGCATCTTTGTGTACCAAGTATTATCAGTCTAGGTCTGGTTCATAGTCCATAGGACCACTGGCATCTCTGTGTACCAAGTATTATCAGTCTAGGTCTAGTTCATAGTCCAAATGACCACTTGATACAATGATTATGTTCATTTATGTAACTCAGTTAATGGTGTTTCTTTGACACATGTGGGAGATAGTTGGAAATAATTTAAATATTGTGAAAGGGTGTATCAAAGAAAGAAATGCATTTCTAACATAACTCTTCATTGTGAAAGGGTGTGTTGAAGAAAGAAGAGTCTTTCTAACATAACTCTTCATTGTGAAAGGGTATGTTGAAGAAAGAAGAATCTTTCTAACATAACTCTTGAATCTAAGGGACATATGTCTAAAAGACATGTCTCGTGGCTTTCCACAATCTATAAAAATGGCTTCTTGATGAAGAAGAGATATACAGAGAAACACATAGATAAAGAGAGAATGATATAGAGAATGATACATCAATCTTCTGATATTACTTTATCTTCCACCAGTTATGTTGCCTTAATTTTTACAGGAAGAGTTCGCTTAATCCTGGAGATAGCCGCTTTTAAATTTGATAAGGAGTCACGGAATATCTCTTAAGGATAGTGTCCTCGGACGCGACTCGAACTATAAACTTTGTTATTTTGAAGATTTCGCCTACATTACCCTCCAACCTGAAAAAAAAACACGCAGAGATATTCTCAACGTTAACGACAATATCAAGTTCATTATAAAGGTTTGTTTAATTATGGGATTTGAAAATTCATGCCTTTGTTTGGTCGACATTTATTACAGCCGCTGCTTCCTCGATGTGCTGCTATCTTGCAATTCTGAAATCTAGACTTTGAGAGGTTTCCGAATCTATAGAGTCAGTGGGCTTCTTTTGATATGGGGGATAGAAAGTAGAAATTTAGATGATTTGTCAGCATAAAGTTAATTATAGTAATTACTAAATAAGAAAGAAGAGGGAGAATAAATATCTACTCGCTGATATAATTAATCTCGAATCAAGAAAAATTAGTTGTATAATTGAAGCTGTTTAAAAATTGTTCTGATTTCCAGTTTTACTCCTAATAAATTTCATACATTTTAAAAGTACACACTCTCCATCTCTACAAGAGGAGGATATACTTGAAATAAAGCACAATTTTTTATAAAATAATTTATATTTAGAATCACAAAATTCTCCTAAGTCCTAAAATTGATGAGCAGAGAAGATGCCTCGAATGTGAGTTACTCTGTGTGTGAACAGTTGGAGGATGTAATTTGGGAGTTAGGCTTGAAATGAATACTGATAAATTAAGACTTAAAAGCTATATTTAGTATGCAACATTGGATTTTATTAGACTGAGATTTGGATTTAGATTGGGATTAAAATTCAGGCTTAGAGTGAGAGTATGAGTGAGAATTGACCTTTAAAATTATGTTTAGTATGAGAGAGAATAATTTTATTATTATTTTTTAAATTAGATATAAATTATAAAAATATTATATTATCCGTTGCCCTAATCTCAAAATTCAGCCTAGTAAAGTGACAGTAGAGTCGTCTTCCTTCTCCCACCATTTTTCTTGTTCTCCCTCAAATCTCTATGCTCATTGTAGGAACGATTTCGATTTAAGCTGAGGTGACTGCAGATACTAAATAGGAGTATTTAAAAGTAGGAGGAAAGCGAATTTATTGGATGAGATCCCTAGAGGTGGTGGCCACGATAGTGCTACAGGTGGAACCAACACGACATTGGTGAGAGAGCCTCAACGCTGACGGAGCGTCCATGGTCATTGTAGAAGAAGTTTGGTGGCGATTGGGCGGAGATAGAGGTCATCGGAGTTTCGGTCAACTTCGCTCGCTCGGAGGAAGACATGCTCTAGTGAGTGAAGAAAGAAAGAAAAATCTAGAACAAAAGTAACTTTATCCAAAAATTGAATTGATCAGGATATTTTTCCTGTAATAAACTTCAATCTTAAGACTGAGATTATAATACCAGAGGAGATAGGATTGTCCGATTCTACATATATGGTATTGTCCAATCTCAAGACTCTTAAACCTTTAATATTGCTTATCAAACATGGCCTCAGGGTAGTAGTTGAAATGGCATGGAACACGTGGAACATACATATAAACACAAAATTATGGGGAATTACGTGCCGCCTTAATCATCACCAATTAATGGAAGGACTTTTTGGGCTTAAAAAAAAAAAAACTCCGCCAATAAGTTTCTTCCAATGACCCATAAACTACCATATTTATATCAAAAGTTAAAATATTTTCAATGTCAAACTTGTTAATTACCATCATCAATTTTTTTTTAAAAAAATTAGTATTGTATTTTTAGGAACTTATAATCATAATTATAAACAATAATAACTTTTTAAAACAGATTTATAAAAAATACAATATAAATGTTATCCAGACAAATAAAATGCAATGCTAAGTTGCAATATAGATGTTATCCAAACTAAACGGGGCATTTTTATTTGGTTGATAACATGTCTATTGTGTTTTTTTATAAATATCTTTAAAAAGTTAAAGAGTGGAATACTCGGACATCCCTCCTACAACATATTCATAATTATAATAATCTCATATCTATTTTTAAAACATATTTTTTTAGTCCCCTATCTCTCGACTGCCTTAAGAATATTTTTTAAAGATTCTAAATATAATATTTATTGATTAAAATTATATTAACACAAATTGCATTTGACTAATTTATCCCTCTGAAGAAACGTACGCACTAGGTTTCCGTAACTGAGGCTCTTTTCTTTTTTTTTTCCCCCTTTTATTGTTCAAGGCTAGAAATATAGGCTCACTCACGAATTATGGGCTAGTCCACTAAAATGATGGGATAAAAAAGAGGTAGGATGTGTAGCCAACTCAAGCCCGTCCCTCTTAGTAGTAGGTTGGCGGCCACTTTTTTTATATTTTAAAAAATATTTTTAAATTTTTAAAAAATTAATTTTTTTAATATTACGTTAACATAACAAAAAATTAATAATATTATATTCTTAAACATTTATATTTTTTATAAACAATTTAAATTATATAACTGTAAATATAAATAAAAATTAACATAATATTAATCAATTATAATATATCAACATATATATTAATAAATAATAATTTTTATTAGTATTTGATAATAAAAATATTTAAAATAATATTTAAATAAAATAAATAATAATATTAAAAATATAAATTGACTCCCTTTAAGATAAAAATGGGTTGGATCCATTTTATCAACTTTATTATTGATTACCAATTTCAATATTATCAAACCATAAAAAAATATTTATTTTCTATAGTGTTTAATTTTATTTAGATAAATTAAGGGTGGATTTAGTTTAATTTATAAAAAATTTAATTTTAAAATCATTTAAAAAAATATATTATATATAAAATTAATTTTAAATAAATAAATATTCCAGTCGTTCTTATGAACTTATTATAAAAAAATTTTATAGATAAATTATTAAAAATATATGAGATAAATAAAAAATGATGGACATAAATAAAACAAAATTGATAGAGTTAAAATAGTTATCTTTAATGCTTAATATATGAAAATTATTTCAAAAGCTAGTGAATATTATTTATCTAAAATTATAGTTTATAATAACCTAAATATAATTTTATTTAAAAATAATCTTATCATTAAAATTAGATTTTGGATATTTTTAGACTTAATATTGTTTTTTCCCAAATACACGTTAAAACTGAATCAGGGTTAGGTGTGTAATGAAACCCATAAACAACTTCAAATTTAGGGATAGATCAATGTTTAGATATTATTTGGTTGTGAGTTTTTAGAGAGGAGGATAAAAAAGAGATGAGATATAAGCGTATTTATTTTAAAAAAAATAGAAAAAAAAGAGATAAAAATTTTATCTTTATGTATTCATCTCCCCTTTAAAAATAAAGATTTTTAGAGGGGAATTTTTTTTATCAAATTTAAATAAAATTACTCATTATATTTTTTTAATATTTTAATTATATTCTCATGAGTTAAAATATTTTTTTATTCTTTTTATATATTTTTATTTTGATTGTTAAAATTTAATAAGTATAGTAAAAAATTTATATATTATATTAATATATATAATAATTATAAAATTAATGAAAGGTAATGTTAAAATTTTATTATATTTTTTAATTTTTTTAATTTTATCTTATATAAATGAGATATTTTTTTAGATTTATAAATTAATAAATAATAATTTTAATATAAATATTATAAATAAAAAGTAAATAAATTTTAATAAGGAGATAAATATATATTTATCAACTTTTAATTAACTTTCATTCTCTCAATTTCTAAACTAAATAATAAATATTATCTCTCATCCTTTACCTTTATATCTATAACTTTTTTTATCTTTTTCTACCCTCTATTAAATTAACTTAATCTATCTTCCTTAAATTAAATCAAATTTTGTTGTGACCATAATATTGATATTACCTTACAAAAATTATCTTATTCTTAAATTATAGGTGAATGTAATTTTTTTTTAAATTTTATATATAAAAATATTTTGTTGTGATAGAGTAGGTGCAATACTAGGTAATAATAACTTCTGCAGATCAGGAGACACGTAATTGGTCGGTGACACAAGTTCATGACAGCCGGGTAGGAACAGACATTTGGGCGGGGGATTAACATGAGGCAACGACATTGAATCGTAACTGACTCAGAAGCAGGCATCTGAGACGCGGCTTGTGGCTGTGGACTGGGAGCCCAACCATCCATCTGCGTCGGCATCGCTGTTTGATTTCTGAGGGCACTCAGAGACCATGTCTGCCGCAACTTTGATCTCAAGTCCTGGGTCTCCATATCTGAGCCACTTTTACTCTTCTTCTAAAACCAATGGTTCCTGATAGAATCGTAACTCAAGTATCGCTTCGAGTGGATACAAACTCCAGAAAAGAAGATTGAGAAGCTGAATTGTTGCCAACAAAGAACTGGTTGACGACAGTTTGAAAAAGATTGGAAGAGAGTTTGTTTGGGTTTTCTCCTTTTTCCTTTTTTTTTTTTTAAAACAAGTACATGGACTCTATTTAAATAAAAGGTAATCAATAAGAACTACCCACGTAGGGGTCCATGATTGATTCCATGATCCTAAAAGGTGGGAACTACCAACTACTTAACAACTTCCACGAACAAGGAAAAATAACAAATGGCTACAAATAAGGAAATAAGAACAAGTCAACAATCATCACACTACATAATCGTCCAAGTACTTCGGAGTCCCTCGCGGTCGTTGGCTCTTACGCTGTCCACTTGGCTGTGACCCAGTCTTGATCGTATCATCCCCTCCCGGATTGGAAACCACCTTGTCCTCAAGGTGAATGTCTGGGAAGTGCTTCTCTAACCAACGACGACTTTCCCAGGTTGCATCATCATCATTGCCTCCTGACCAACGAACAAGCAACTCTTCAATTAGCTGGTCTTTATGCAATATTTTACGTTGCCCAAGTATTTTATCTGGTATTGCGACTGGCTGTCCATCAACCATTGGTGGCAACTCAACTACTTCAGACCCTGTATCTCCGTGGAAAGGTTTTAATAATGAAACATGAAAGACCGGATGTATTTTTGCCGTCTCCGGTAATGCCAATTTGTACGCGACTGCTCCAATTCTCTCTGTGACCAAGAAGGGTCCATAATAGCGTGCAGACAATTTCTGACTTGTTCTTTTTGCTATGGACTTTTGTCGATAGGGTTGCAAACGGAGTAAAACCCAATCTCCAACTTCGAATTGCAAATCCCGACGTTTCTTATTGGCTTGGAGTTTCATACGTTCTTGGGCAGTCTGCAAATTGTTCTTCAATTGCTGTAGAAGCTCATCTCGCTCTAGCAAAATTACATCCACTGAACTGACATTGCTGGCTCCTGGTGAGTACGGCAAAAGCTCGGGTGGTGGTCAACCAAATAAAGCCTGAAATGGACTCATCTTGATAGCCGAGTGAAAACTGGTATTCAATGAATACTCAGCCCATGCTAGAAAGAACATCCAATGTGCTGGTTTTGTGTGCGTGAAAGCTCTCAAATATTGTTCCAATCCCCGGTTCATTACCTCTGTTTGTCCGTCGGACTGTGGATGATAGGCGGTAGTGAAAGAGAGTTTTGTTCCACTGAGTTTAAACATTCCTTTCCAAAATGCCGATGTGAATATCTTGTCCCTGTCTGTAACAATATTTTTCGGCATCCCGTGGATCTTGACTACTGTTTCCATAAACACATTGGCCACCTTTGGAGCATCAAATTCAGTTGGCAAACCTGCAAATCTTGCAAACTTGGAGAGATGGTCCACAATCACCATTATAACAGTACATCCTTTTGACAGAGGAAGACCTGTCACGAAATCCATGGTTACGGCATCGAATACTCCTTCTGGAATTGGTAGTGGCTGTAATAAACCGGCTGGAGGTTGGGTGGAGTATTTTGTTGCTTGACAAATTTCACACTTAGTGATGAAATCCTGTACATCCTTGCGCATTCTCGGCCAAAAAAATGACATTGAGAGCCGTTTGAATGTTCTAAGTATCCCAGCATGCCCACCTATTGGAGTTGAGTGATATTCTTGAAGCAGCAGCATCTTAAGTGGTGATTGAATGCTTAAACAGATCCTGCGGTCAAAATACACCATTCCATCAACAATCTCATATGGTGCCGGCAATTCGCCCTGTTGCTTTAATTCGTGCAACTTAATCAAATCTGAAAAGGTTTGATTTTCTTGGCGTATGGTCTCAAGGAAGTTGGGAGCCACACGTATAATTGCCAAAAATTCAGAATTTGTTTCGTCTCTTCTTGATAATGCGTCCGCAACTCGATTCAGGGGACCAGGTTTGTAATCAATTCTGAACTTGTAGCCCATCAATTTCCTGACGTAAAAGTGTTGATCCGGGGTTTGGACAACTTGCTGGAGTAATTCTCTCAAGCTTTTTTGATCGGATCTTATCACGAACTCCCTTCCTAAGAGATATTGCCTCCATTTTTGCACAGCTTCAACAATGGCTAGGAGTTCTTTGTGATATGTTGAGGCTACTCTTTGTCGCGGTCCGAGCTTTTTGCTGAAATAGGCAATAGGTTGTTCATCCTGTAATAAGACAGCACCAATACCTGAAGCACAAGCGTCAGTTTCAACAACAAAAGTCACTTCAAAGTTTGGTAGCCGCAAGACCGGTGCGGTGGCCATCATCCTCTTCAGCGCTTCAAAGGCTTCTGTGGCTTGCACAGTCCAGATGAATCCATCCTTCTTTAACAGCTTTGTGAGAGGGGCTGCCACTTGTGAATAATTTCTCACGAACCGTCGGTAATACCCCGTCAATCCGAGAAAGCCTCGGAGTTGCTTAATGTTGTTGGGTGTTGGCCACACTTGCATAGCTTCTATTTTTGAAGGATCCACCAGTAACTTCCCATTTTCTATCAAGTGCCCAAGATATTCAATTGTTGTTACCCCGAAATTGCATTTGCTTTGCTTGACATAAAATTGGTTGATGTGCAACAGATTCAGCACAATCTCAAGATGGTCACAGTGTTGCAATATATCTTGACTGTACACAAGTATGTCATCAAAAAAAATGATCACGAATTTGCGGAGAAATTCAGAGAATAACCTGTTCATGCAACTTTGGAACGTTGAAGGTGTATTCGTGAGTCCAAACGGCATCACAAGAAACTCATAATGCCCCTCGTGTGTTCTGAACGCCGTTTTATGAATATCCTTTTCGAACATCCGGATTTGGTGATACCCTGACCTTAAATCTAGCTTTGAGAAAATGCGTGCCGAACCTAGCTCATCAAAGAGTTCATCTGCTGCAGGAAGTGGAAAGTGATCAGGCACCGTGACTGCATTTAAGGCCCGGTAGTCGACGCAAAACCTGTAGGTTCCGTCTTTCTTTTTCACTAGTAGTACCGGCGACGAAAAAGGACTTCGACTTGGTTTTATGATGCCTTGCTCCATCATCTCTCGCACCAGCCTTTCAATCTCCGTTTTTTGGAAGTACGGATATCGATAAGGCCTCACATTGACTGGTTTTGTGCCCGGCTGTAAGAAGATTCGGTGGTCGCCCCAACGTCAAGGAGGTAACGTGTTTGGGATTTGAAATAGCCCCTCATAATTGCGCAGCAACTCAGCAATTGCTGAAGGAATCTCAGGATCTTCTTCGTCTCTTTTATGGCCTTCGTCACACCTTAATGCCCACAACTCAAAACAATCCTCAATCATATTTGCTGCTTGCATGCTCTGCAATTTGTGTAGTGAAACAGCTCTGACAGGTTTCTCCTCACCCAACAATAAGATGGGTTGATCCCGCCACCAAAATTCCATGGTCATTTTGCTGTAATCGTGGGTAATCCGCCCCAAAGATCTCAACCATTGCACACCCAGGACTATGTCATAGCCGTGTACTGCCAAAACAAACAGATCCACCATGAAAGTGTGATTCTGAACTGTTAGAGATACCTGTTTGCAGCAAGAGTGACAGGTCAGAGAATCCCCGTTCCCTACATATACTCGAAAAGGATCAGTGCCTTCTGTGGCCAACCTGAGCTTCTCCGCCATTTTCGGATGGACGAAATTATGTGTGCTTCCCCCGTCCACCAACACATCAACGGGCTGACCCTCAATCATCCCCTTCAATCGAATTGATCTTGGGGTTGCTGAACCTGCAAGACTCTGCAATACAGACACGTCGCCTTCCACAAGTCCTTCTTCTTCGTTGATAGGCCCTTCCTCAGCTTCTTCTTCCTCACTTGTCACTAGAAGGTAAAATCTACCGTTACAACGATGTCCTCGCGACCATTTTTCCGGACAAAAGTAGCATTCACCTCTTGCATCCTTCTCTGCCTTCTCCGCCGGTGAAATTCGCCGTACGGGTTTCGCCAAATTTCCTCTGGGAGTTGTCAATATAGGAGTCTTGGTTGGAGGAATATATGGAGTAAACGTATTACTGGTGGAATTAACAGTGTTGTTGGTTGGTTTGTGGGTAGGGGCAGTCCAATGTCGGCGAATTGGACCCTGTAACTCCTCATATTTGGCTGCTATTTCTCGTGCTAAGGCAAAAGCTCCATTTAGAGTGGTGGGTCTGTTTTCTCGAAGTTCTCGTTGAACTGGTTCTTTCAAGCCGGATATAAAAACAGAGATCAGGGTGGCCTCAGCGACGCCTTCGACTTTATTCATCAATCTCTCAAATTCAGTTTGGTATGTCATGACGGTGGTAATCTGTTGCAGCTTTGCTAATAAACCGAAGTAATCCTCGTACATCTCTGGATCAAACCGAAACTTGAATTGTTCTTCAAAATCGGTCCAAGTGTTAATCAAGTCGTTTCTCTTCATCCTCCGAAACCATTCTACAGCAGCCCCATCCAACATCAGACCAGTAACCTTCAGTCGTTCCTCTGGTGGAATATTATTGAATTCGAAGAATTCGGATGCTTTGAACAGCCATGTGTGTGGATCGGTCCCATCTGTCACTGGAGGATCCATTTTGAATCTCGGAAATTTAGGTGCGCCATCCCCTTCGCGGTGAACCCATGTTTTCTCATGTCTGTTGTGGGAAGTTTCAGCAAAAGCAGAACTGCTGTCCTCTACCTTCTCAATTCGAGTATTCAGTGAATCGATTTTCTTGTGGACAGAGATAATTTCTTGGTGTATTGCTCCCTTCTGTATCTCTGAAAATTCCAAGAACATTTCAGAGATCTTTTTCTCCATGGCTGCAGCCAAGGCTGTAACCGAATTTGACTCCGAGGAAGTTCCCGTCATCTCTCAATGAAAGCACCAATTGATAGAATCGTAACTCAAGTATCGCTTCGAGTGGATACAAACTCCAGAAAAGAAGATTGAGAAGCTGAATTGTTGCCAACAAAGAACTGGTTGACGACAGTTTGAAAAAGATTGGAAGAGAGTTTGTTTGGGTTTTCTCCTTTTTCCTTTTTTTTTTTTAAAACAAGTACATGGACTCTATTTAAATAGAAGGTAATCAATAAGAACTACCCACGTAGGGGTCCATGATTGATTCCATGATCCTAAAAGGTGGGAACTACCAACTACTTAACAACTTCCACGAACAAGGAAAAATAACAAATGGCTACAAATAAGGAAATAAGAACAAGTCAACAATCATCACACTACATAATCGTCCAAGTACTTCGGAGTCCCTCGCGGTCGTTGGCTCTTACGCTGTCCACTTGGCTGTGACCCAGTCTTGATCGTATCAGTTCCGTTCTGTCTTGCCCCAATCCTTCTTCTTGCAGAACCTTTTCTTCGATTCCGCACTCTCTCAATCACCGCTTCTTCAGATTAACATCCAGGTCATTTTCGCGGACCTCAACATTCCATGGCTTCAAGTGCTTTACCACTGTCATGGAGTGGCAGGATTGCACGTAACTCCTTTTCCCACTCAAATTTTGACCTTCTCCCTCTCTTCTCGTTTGTATTTTATATGAAAAGTTCCTAGTGATGCTTACACACTTCTATCTGTTCCTCGTTTCACGATCAACTTGAAATATAGCTACTGGGTTGACTTTCATGATTTTGGTTTAATTTCTGGCTTAACCATTTTCTGATGACGACAGGATAACTATGTTGTAATTGCAGGGTTAAGATGGAGGTTGATGTGTCTGCCTCAGTTGCCTATTCTTGTTATTCTGATCGCGAAGCCATCCCTCGGTGGATGCCCTTTATTTCCTCGGTTAAAGATCGAATCTGAATGGTCTGTCACTGTCTCTCTTAGTCAATCACAGATGCGATAAACCAAAACAGTTACATTCATAAATAAAGATCTCATGAGAAGTTGGCAGCATATTATACCTGTACCGCATAGCTTACTGTTTCTCTTAGAAACAATGATAATGCATTTTGAAACCTAATAATCTTAATGGGTTTTCGTCGTCACAGAAACAGTTCATTAGTTTGAAACCTATCGCCCTTTAGCTCGTGGGTGAAGTGGGCCATGAGTTCAGCATCAACGCATTATTGTTTCTGGTCGAAATGCTACAGTTGGAATATTGAAACCCAACAATCTTGACTACATGGCTACAAAAGTACAAATTGAATGCCTTATTGTGATTTTTGCATTGCCTAAAATGCCCAATGCATTTTACAGATTTTGCCAGACAAGCCTAACCTCTCAAGATGGTCCTTGAAATTATAAAGCATTTGGTCGTGATATCGAATACTCTTGGCTTGCCCGTAATATGCAGGAAATGATTACCAGCCTCCTAATTATAATATTATAACTTCTTAGTAGGTCTTCTTTGATTTATCTTAAAAGTCAATTGGAATATTTTTATTAATATATATCCCCTTCTTGCAGCCTATTCCGAATCAGAAAAAACACTGGCGATCTCTGGAAGGCCTTCCTAACAGGTATAATTTACAAGGATAGATTTTTGGCTGAGAAATGATAACATGATTGATTACCTTCTGTCGAAATTTCTAGTACATAACAGAATAAAGGGCATAGGACATGTAAGGCTGGAAAGAAAATTTCAGTTATCTTGATATTGAAGTGTCATGTGATAAACATGTTGGCTTCTGCCTGGACTGGACGTCTGGTAGCCAATGGTCAAAGTTTGTCTATCTATGCTCCAGAGTGATATATTTTGTTCAAGCCTTCAGATTGGCTCGAAAACACACGCTGTATAACCATCTGTATCACTGGCTGGCTTGTTAAAATTTCATTCGCGTCATTATAATTATAAATGAAATCTACAGCCACAATGTTATTGCGATTTTGAATTAATCTTGCGCTGAAGCATCATTTAGTAGTCACACAAGAACATTAACTGATTGATTGTTCACATGGCAGAGGTGCCATTCGATTTTATCCAAAAGGTCCTTCATCATGTGTAGTAGAAGTAAGGCTTCTTACACGATGTTTTGTTGAGTTTTTACCGAATATCTAAATCACAATCTAATGTCCCTAGCATAATTGTCCAAAATTTTATTGCCAACCTATATGAGCATATGTATAGATATGTCGTGGATCATTTTCCTGAATTTATTTTCCTGTATCTATTCCTATCAATACGTGTCCGTTATATTCAGCTCTTTGACTACTCTAAGCTTCTCCATTTGTTTTCCATCTCAACTAGCCCAAGCTTTATTCAAGCACTCACTGCTGCATTTGTTCTCTACAGCTGACAGTATGATACGAAGTTCCTCAACTCTTAGCTCCCGTGGCATCGGTAAGTAGTCAGACATAAAATAAAATGAAGTTATGAAGAAGACAAGTAGTTAATACAAAAAGAAAATTCACGTCTTTCGTAGCTGGGAGAATTAGCGATTGGAAGGCTGTAAGACAAAACCGACTTTTTTCCCTCTATTGCAGGCACTGCAACCATTTCTTGAGGGTTTACTGCGACGTGGTTTGGAACGATTTGCTAGTGTGGCAGAGAGCCACTAAATCGCCTGGCCTGGCGGGGCCCTTATGAGTTTCTAAATGGTAACCACTCTATTATATTTTGATCGTCCTATTTCTTTAACACCGGAATGCCCCTTCAAAGTGTTCTCTCTTTTTAATTCGCCCGATTTTGTACTGTTTTATATTTTCATAAAATTTTGTTACAGTTTATCATGCCAGTTTTGTTTAGATAGATGGTTATCCATTCTTTCATTAAAAAGTTTCCTATTAGTGTTGGTGGAAATCTAATTATTGGCACATTGAAACGAACGACCAAGGTTGAGAGCTTGAAACCATATCAACCCGATTTACTTAGCTTGACAAGACTTAAACAAAGATATGCTCTAACTTTTCCCTTTTCTTGCTTAATTATGGGATTATGGGGATGTATTGAGTATTTATTCGTTTGAGGAGAATGCAATTCTACATTCTAATTTATTTATTCCCTTCACTAAAAAAAATATATATTTATTCGCTTTCCCTATAAGTTCTACTTAAAATCCCCTGGAGAAAGATCATTCTGCTTCTCCGCCTTGCGCCCCCCCCCCCCCCATTCTTTTTTTCTCATTCGCTGGGATTGGTTTACTTGAAAAGCATAATCTGTTTTTCCTGCTATAACCATTAATTTGTTGGTGTTTACTGGTGAACATGTTCATCACATCTAATAACGCAGAATAATTGATCTCAAGGTCTTGGATTTCCCCCCCAATCAGGCTGGCACTTGCAAATGCTACCCAGGAATTTATTTTTACATCCATACGTGTCTCCATAAAGGGTATTGGTCCAGAGACAACATTCTGGTACAAGCTTATTATATAGGGGATGATGATCATGCCGACTGCCGAGGAGTGCCGAAGCGTCTTTTGAAAGATAGTAATAGCTCAATCTCCTTTAAGGCGAATCTTGTTTCATATCTTTTTGTGGCCTTTAAGCATTCACTTGTTTGCCGTTGTCTATCCTTTGATTTCCCAAAAAAAATTAATAAAGTTCTATTTCTTTCATGTTCTGCTCTCTGCTCGCGGCCTTTTAGTTACATCCTACCATATTATTTTTCATCAAACCACGTTTTTCATTCTATACTGCAGCCAAGTCGCATTCCGACAAGGCGTGAATAAAAACGAGGCATTAAAACTAAAAATCCACTGAAATATACAAATCCATAAAAAACGGGATAATGTTAACTTCGCACTTGCCCCGACGTCAGCCCCCTCCTAAGCTATGTACATCAACCGACATCGGTCCAAAAATTGGTTTGCTTCCTTTACTGATATCTAATCTAAAGCAGCTAAAAACAGAAAATGAAACATCCAAAATGTCACTATCTTACAAATTGTATATACATTCATTTAGTTGCTAGCACTGCCAACAGGCTCCTCAAGCTACCCAGTGCTTCCGGAGAGAGGCTACAGAGTCTCAGCCTCTGAGCGGGTTGTAATCTGTGATCAGGGGATGTGAATCGCAGAACAGTTACTGTGAGATTGTCAAATGCATTCAGCTTCAAAGCTTCCATGACTAGGTCTCTGGCGCCATTCTCCTAACATCATGCCGCCTCAGTCAGCATACTAGTTCTTGTAATGTGTTTGGGAAAGTTATAAATTTTATTACAAGAGTGACAAACCCAAAAATAATATCTTACAATTTGAGAGTTATAAATGTCTTAGGGAAAATTGTAAATACTATAGTTAAAGTTATAAATCTTATTAGAAAAGTTGCAAATACTATTAGAGAAAATACACACTTGAAACCAATTGTAATGCAATTTCTGTTATAAATGTCTTAAAGAAAGTTGCAAATTCTATTAGAAGAGTTACAAATTTAAAAATTAATTCATAAACTTTAACGCTACAATGTTAATTCCTACGAGGTTAAAGGGTACATTCTCTTAGCAGTGTACCCTATTTCTTGGCCTAATAAAGGCCCTAAAAGCATAATCCTAAAGAATGGTACTTAATGAACATGCTAATAACCCATAAAAAAGATAAATAAGTATTTAGAAATGGAAGAGAAAGAAGACATAGCTATGAGAGTAATATAAAGGAATTTGTTATGATAACCCTCATCAAGATCTCATTCATACTTTCAAAACATTTAATAAAACCCACTAATAAGAAGAGTAAGATGTCAAACCCTTAAATTTCCAATTATCATTGTACTTCCCCCCTAAAATCATCTAATTATAAAAAAAATCAGCTTCAAGTAATAAATTCCTGCAATGCATTAACAACAAATCTTGAAATTTATATATCTGAGTTTAAATTTTTTGAGATTCAAATAAGTTAAGAATAGAAAAATCTTGATTCGAGAAAAAAGATGAAAAATAAAGTAAAAATTATTACAATAAATAGATCATCAGAGCACAATTTTAGAGAGGTGTCAGTCAATCTCAAACTTCAAAGAGGAGATGCTCTATGTTACAGGCGTAATTCTCAAGCTTTTTCTTCCAAAATTTACAGGCGTACTTTGATTTTTTCACTTAAAGTTGCAAATAACATATTGGATTTTTTATCCAATATGTCATTTTAGATATTTATATGCTAATTTTATGGTTTTTAAATTCACATTATTCTTTATTGTATTTTCCTCATGTCATATATGTTAATAAAATTAATTTTTAAAAATTAAGAAGGCCATATATGTAGTTTTTTAGGCTATACTTTAAATTAAAAAATCTAGTCTTTTACCTTAAAAACCTCTCAGTAAACTTGAAGTCTTAGCTTATATACTAAATAAATCAGGCCATATCAATCCCCAATCAGACCAGGTTGTAGGCCTCTGATAGGGGCAACCTGATTTCCATGCCTACATATATCCTTAATTAAATAAAATAATTTATTTATTTTTGGATACAAATTGTGTGTTGTGAAAATTGTATTTACGTCTCATGCGATGAATCCACTTATAGAAAAATCTAACAAATTTATTAAATGACTGTAAAATCTCACGTGTATTGGGATTAATTTTTTCTAATTTTAAATATAGAATTATCCCTAAAAAAAATCAACTCAATTAATAGGAATAATAATTCTATTAGATAAAAATAACAATTCAAACAAGAAGATAAAAAAAATAACAAATGAAATATTTATTTTTTATAAGTATAATTCTATTATTTTATAATTTAAAAAAAATTAATTAAATTTTATAAGATTTTATAGTCGTTTAATGATTTTTAAGATTTTTTTATAATTAAATTTTTATACATGTGACTTAAATATATTTTTCTCTTCTATCCACTTATAATAAATATATTTCACTTGATAGCCGTGTCCTATCATTTGTAACACAGAAATTTTTTACCAGATAAAAAAAATACCAACTCAAATAAGGCAGGAGGATAATGGAAATTTTCTTTAAAATTATAAACGTTTTGGAGCATGTCACGAGACTGAGGAGTGATGGGACGGACTGCTTATCGTTCTTCTATTGGAAAAATTGTGTCAGGTGCACAAATTGTTCCAGGGGAGAACGACCTTTTTCATATCTTGAAACTCGTTCTCCCCATGAACGATTTTGCACGTAGCATCGTGATAAATCATTTTCCACCGCTTAGCATTGGAGTATTTTTATTTACTGTTTATAGGGTCTGGGTAAAAAAGCCGAGAGGTGGCTCATTCCTCAACTTTTGAGATTGAACTTTTCTTAAAGACATGACGATGCTCCTTAGCCTGAGTCTTGGTTGGTTGTGTCTTGTAATTTCTCCTACATATCTGTTTAATGAATTCCTTCTTGCTCAAAAAACAAAAACACACTTCTGAAGTTCTCGCGTTTTACGTTTGATCCAGCAGTAGATGCATGTGTTCATCACTTTCTTGTAAAACTCAGTCTGCGGAGGAGACGCATATAGTTATGGTGTTGGCCCAGAAAATGGACCCGCATATCCATCCAACTGCTTGGAAACAATCTCGCCATTGTTTTTTGAGCCTCCTGCAATTTCGAACCTCATCCTGTTACCGTTGCAAGTTAGAAACATACTATGGTCAACTTTAACCAGCTGCCGATATTTACCGGTAAAACATAAAATTCCATATTGACCCTGTCTCCCAAATAAAATAAAAAAGTATAGCTCGGCAAAACTGAATACAATAGATATGTCTATATAAGCAAGCGGTAATATGAGAAGTGCAAGAAGTCGTATGCCCGAGTCAAAGCAACTTGTTAATTGAGATAAGCGGAATTTCATGCGTGTGTGTTAAGAATGCAGGATGTGTAAGTTATAGAGTCACGGGCACACATTTAAGAACAGTATAGGTCATATTTGGTATGCTGACTTTCATTTTGATGGATAGAAAATAGGATTAAGATTAGGAATGAGATTGAGATTGGGAGTGGGATTGAACAATAATAGGGGATGGTGATATTGGACAATCCCATCTAAGTGACATTAGATAATTTTAAATATTGTTTAGTCCATCATACCAAACATATTAAAATGTTCAATCCTAATACCAATATTAATCCCAACTTTCTCAATACTACTTACCAAACGTGGCCTATATGTGTGCTGACGAGGGTTTCATAGATGTTCAAAAAGTTGGCAGGAAAGGAATAGATTCTTTGCCTCACTTTACTCCTTAAGTGAATACAAGGTGATAAGTTATAATACATATATATATATATATATATATATATTATTTATCAGTTTAATTAAAAATAAATTTGAGTCAACGCGACTGAATATTTTTATTTTCTCTTGTCTACGATGTCATAATAAAAAGGGAATGATTTTTAACAAATTTGATGATTATTAGGGCCTGTTTGGTAGTACGGAAATCAAGCCTATAAAAATGAAAGTATAATTTTAACCTGTTTGGTATGGATGAAAACACTTCCATTAGAAGCTAATTACTTCCATCAAAACCAATTTGATGATTATTTAATTAAGCCCATGAAAATGAAAGTCTAATAATTTCCACCTGTTTGGTACGTATGAAAACACTTCCATTAGAAGCTAACTTCCATCAAAATTGGATGTGGGGATAAAAAATGAATTTTGTTTTGGTTGAACGTGTTTATATATTATTAGAAGGAAAGTGGTATGGAATGAGGGGATCAGGAGAAAAGAAAAGAAAAATTAAAAGTGGAAAGACCGGGGGGGTCAGTGGGGAATCAGGTAGATAGATTAGGGAGAACTCGGGAGTAGTGAACGTTGAAGGGTCAAAAGGAAGAAAGAGAGAGGAGAAGCAGTTTGGGATAGGCGTTGGGCGCTTATGTTGACTGATCCGACACCGTCACCGTCACCAGACAAAGCAAATAAAAAGCAAAGGAAGCAAAAGACACCCAACCCCAACGTTGTCAATTATTTCCTCCTCTCTCCTCCTTTCTTTCTCCCTCTGTCTCCCCCCCGAATCCGAGGGATACAGGAACCTCAGATCCAACTTCCCAACCCCCGCACACCTTATTATTCTTCGTCAATCTTCCTTCTCATCCATTTCTTTGCCTCCGCTGATTTTTTCCCCTTAGATCGGTGAGTTTCCCTTCCTGCGGTGTGCCTTTTTTTTTTATTATTATTAATTTACATCCTGCTTGAGCCACTTTTCAATTTTAGTGTTTTTCTTCGGTTTTTTCGAAATCCAAATATGATGCCTTCTTGTACGCTGATCTCTGGGTCAACATCCTTTCGAGCTTCCTCACTTTTCTTGTTTCGGGATCTTTTCAGTTATAGTTTCGATATCCATTTGTATTTTTGGTTCGTCTGTCGAGAAAATCTGTTTATCTGCCCGGAAATTGCGTCAGATATTCTATGCCCTTTCTTTTTAGATGCCAAAGTTTTTGTTACCTGGTTACCCTTTTGTCTTTAGGGTAATATGCCACTACCACACTTATTTACCCACACTAGACCGGGGTGATCTGCTCAGATTGTATGATGTTTTTATTATACGATCTTACTTGCTTGAGCGTGTTAATTTTAGGTCTTCAGTGCTTTGTTAGATGTCCACCTGGAGAGAATTCAGGTCCTATTTTTGAAGATATTCTCCCTCCCAAATGATAGAAATTGCTTTATGTTTCTAGTTAATTTTCTCTCATTGGCTTTGCATGACAAACTTGGGGTGCTGAGTAAGAAAGCTAGTTTACTGGGGCCTATATCTTTGTGTGTATGCGTTGGTATCATCTCCATTTAAGAAATGCACTGCTGAAATCATTATTCTTTGGAAGTTGGAATTACTAATTATTTCTATGTATCGGTCTTACAGGTGAACCCTTGATTAAGTCTTGAAAGATCAATTTGTTGCTCAATCCTAAGGTTGCTCTTTATAAGTCATTTATCCTCTATAGGGTCTGTATGACCTCTTGTTTGAGGTGGCTGAATCTGCAAGTTAAACTGCCAAATCTCCTCTTTTGATGGCATCAGCGGGTGTAGCACCTGCTTCTGGATTGAGAGATGTAAATGCAAATACAGTTGGCATTGACAAGTTGCCTGATGAGATGAACGACATGAAAATTAGAGATGACAAGGTAAAAACAAACCTGGTTATCTTCCTCTGTCTGTATTTCTCTTTGCATCCCCCTTGGCACACCCTTGATACATATGCATTCTTCTTATGTTGAAACTTGTAAAATAAAATACAGGAAATGGAGGCAACTGTTGTAGATGGAAATGGGACTGAAACAGGACATATAATTGTGACCACCATTGGTGGTAAAAATGGCCAGCCAAAGCAGGTATATTTTTAATTGCTTGCATGTTCTTTTGGAAAGCAATCTGTTTCTCTTTTCCTTTACTTACAAGTAGAAAATTTACTCAGTTGCTTATTTATTTTCCTCTGAATGACTGTAGACTATAAGCTACATGGCTGAGCGTGTTGTTGGACAAGGTTCATTTGGTGTTGTTTTCCAGGTTAGTCCTTTATTCTTTAGATGGAAGCTTTGGATTGGGTACTTTTGGAACTTAGCCATGTAATGATTAGTATATGTTGTTTTGCCTTTGTTATTCAGGCAAAGTGCTTGGAGACTGGTGAAACAGTGGCCATAAAGAAGGTTCTTCAAGACAAGAGATACAAGAACCGGGAATTGCAAACTATGCGTCTTCTTGACCACCCTAACGTTGTATCTTTGAAGCATTGCTTCTTTTCAACTACTGAAAAAGATGAGCTTTATCTTAACTTGGTACTTGAGTATGTTCCTGAGACTGTCCATCGGGTGATCAAACACTACAATAAAATGAATCAAAGGATGCCCTTGATATATGTGAAGCTTTATTTCTACCAAGTATGTTTCTGTATACCGTACGAGTATGTCTTTAATTTTATTTACCCTACCAAGTATGTTATGAATATCACTTTGTTGATTCTCATGACTCTTACTTTTTTAATAGATATTGAGAGCACTTGCTTACATTCACAACAGCATAGGAGTGTGTCACAGAGACATAAAGCCTCAAAATTTGCTGGTACGTCGATAGGGGAACTTGTTTCTTGAATGTTCCTCTCTTATACGATAGGTTGAAATGTGCTGTGCAAATTATGCGTAACACTTGATCAGAATTTTAACTTATGGCATATACAAAATAATGCATGAATCAACTCAATTCTATTCGGCACTTGGATTTTTCATGCAGTTTTTTGCTTTCTTTTTCTCTGTAGCTTTGCTTTCTTTTCTGATAGAGTAATTTATTCACGACTCAATTCATTTACTTCCTTGTTACAGGTCAACCCTCACACTCACCAGTTGAAGCTGTGTGACTTTGGGAGTGCAAAAGTTTTGGTTTGTATATTCTTAACTTGGAAACCCTGTATTCTGTTTTCTTGGGTGTTGTATTTTTACGTGACTTGTAATTTTTTATGGATATAATAGGTGAAAGGGGAACCAAACATATCTTACATCTGTTCTAGGTACTATAGAGCTCCTGAGCTTATATTTGGGGCAACTGAGTACAGCACAGCTATTGACATTTGGTCTGCCGGTTGTGTACTCGGTGAACTATTGCTTGGACAGGTACTTAACCATTTTATATATTGTTGATGTTGATTCTCGATTCTGTTATATTGAGAATTCATCACTTCATGGAAACTAGAATAATTTTCTATTTTTTTCCAGCCTCTCTTCCCTGGTGAGAGTGGAGTGGACCAGCTTGTTGAAATTATAAAGGTGAGACAAATTGTAAAGAATATCAGTTGCAAAAGTCATCCTCTGCCTCTTCATTCTGATGCTTACTTCTCAATATCCATGGCATTCTAATGCAGGTTTTGGGTACCCCAACAAGAGAAGAAATTAAATGCATGAATCCTAATTACACAGAGTATAAATTTCCCCAAATTAAAGCCCATCCATGGCACAAGGTATTGTAACGCCCTTTTGTTCTATCCATTCACAGAAATTGTTGCATTGGAAGGTTAATTCAAATGACTCTCATCTACAGATCTTTCACAAGCGCATGCCACCTGAAGCCGTGGACCTTGTCTCAAGACTACTCCAATACTCTCCAAATCTTCGATGCACAGCTGTGAGTATCCGATTTGTCAAGATTATAAGATGGTTTTTGTCTTGTAGATTTCTAGTCTTCTAGATCATGTGCATCCTTTGGCTTCATTTTCCATTGTTCATGGTTATATAGAATCATTCGATAACATGCAAACGACCATGTGCTTTGTGTAATGTAGTTAGAGGGTCTTGCTCATCCATTCTTTGATGAGCTGCGGGATCCAAATACACGCTTGCCAAATGGGCGGTTTCTTCCTCCACTATTTAACTTCAAGGCTAACGGTAATGATCTCTACTCCCATACGAATAGTTATTGTATGATATCTTAATATTGAAGGTTTTAATAATGCAAGTATTGATTCTGATGATTTGATGCAGAGCTTAAGGGAGTGCCTGCAGAGATGCTGGTGAAGCTAATTCCACCACACGCCAGAAAGCAGTGTGCCTTGTTTGGGTCATCGTGATGCGGCCTTCCCTAGTTAAAATTATAGTCTCTGCCTGTAGAATTGTATTTAAGTATCCTCTTCGTTCTGGTCAACAATTGTTTTGTTCTGTTAATTTTTTTTATCGCATGCCGTACAAAGCTGCTTGAGAAGCTTCACAGTTTGAGTTGTTTACAGAATTTGATGGGTTTTTCTAGCCCTCAAGGTTTAACAGGTTGTATTAACTAGAAAAGTTATGTATTTGAATATAATTGACCACTATCGATATGGCATTGTGATCTGGATGGTAGTTGTTCTAAAGCTTCTCCATAGATTATTTTCCCCTTCATAATAGCGAAATTTTCGGTTTACGATATGATGTTATTGCTTTCAAGACAATTGTCATCTCTGTTTGGTTTATAACTTTGCACGTTGTAAAACGTGGCTACGGCCACAATGTTGGCGGTTGGCGGGTGGTAGTTGATGGAAGGAGATGAAACGTATTTGGGCTTTGATTGGATGTGACTTATTTATTCGTTTAATTCATTAACATTAATGTCAATATAAGATATAAAATCTCTTGTGCGTATTTCCCAAACCTTAAGCGATAGACAAGTCCTACCGAATAAAAACGCCAGCGATATATTTCTCTTACGACTTCGTTCTGCTTCAAGATAAGGAATTTGAACTTTTTTTGATACAAATTACATGAGAGATAAGATTAGCAGATAAGTTGAAGGAATTAAGTAACTTCTTAGGGGCGTGGTGTTAGACATACCTAAGAAAAGTCTAAGATTATATGGTGATGAATGGTTTTAATATGGTAATTGTGACATTAAAAAAAATTGAGTTGCTGTTCTTCAAAAGAGGTAGGCTTTGTCACGCTTGTATTAATCACCTCTTATGGAAAGAAACTAAAGTCAATGATCTCTACTTTAAACATCGTCGGTTGATTTTGCGCCGAAAGATGTTTCGTCCTATCCATCCTCCTCTGCTTTAATCTTGCAGCTCCCGATAACAATAGCAATTATCATAATAACGATGGAATATGTTAAAGGTAGTATTTGGGATTATTTATTTAGTATTCAGGGAAAAAGAGAAAGAAACTACTAGAATTTATGCAAATGGAGGAAACAACGTAGTAGGAATCAATCACAGAACCTAAGCTGATTCTTGCACTGAGAATAAAGGCTATCAAGCTAACGCTATGGAACCGTCTGAGACAGACTGAGTTGAATAATACTAAGCCACCACTACTGGCTCTCAGAGACTGAACGAATTCAAAAGGCATCGCCAGAAAATAATGGCATCTCTATTTGAGCCGCGAAAGTAAGCTACGACTTTCGAGTATTTAAGTGATATCATATGTTATTTTTCATCGTAATCCACGCCAAATCCATCTGCACACAAAACCTATACAACGGCTGCCAAAATTGTTTCCATATGTATAGATATATACATGTTATGTATATTATGTGTATTAACCGGTGAGAATATGTTTCAAATCCATTCATCTAAATCGTACACGTAAAGCATTTTGGAGTCAAAAAAGCAAATTTCCGTCCTCAAATTGAGGCTAATCATTTGTGATTGATTTCCCGTAAACATCGGTTTGAAAACATCATGATGGGAGACCAGAGCACATGGGATTCTTCCCTTACTACCTTTTGTGCTTTCTGTAAAGCGCTTCTCAAGTCTTGATTGATTAAGTGTCCATTAAATTAGTTCTTCATACTAGGCAGAGTTTTGTAACAGGGCCATGTTGGAATGGCATATTCAGACCAATAGAAAATGGCAGTTATGGGAAGAACATGGGAGGCTTACGGACTGCCCAGTCCTCAGATTTCTCGTTATTCCGTTTCGCTGCTTGTCAGAACAGTCATATATATAAAGAAGGGCCAACGCCTATAATGTTTTTGTCGCTTTCCACCGTAAAACCATTGAATATTAGGGGACATGCAGAGCTTCCACTATGACTTGTTATCATATATGGTGAGTCAGCCTTTTTGCAGACTCTGTTCACCTGCTTGTATTCTACTACTTATAGTGCTCATAGTGGGCATTTTGGCCACTTAGTTTTTACTTCCTGCAACTCAGGTTGTCATAGCTTGTTCTGGTTTGAAGTCTCCAGAACTGGGAAATGCTTAAAATTGCGGAGAATTCCCATGTTTCACTGCTGGCATTATGTATAATTCTTAGCTTATGTTTTTGCACCCAAGCTGGACATAATTTCCATACAAAACACAAGCACTCACATTCCCATAAATCACCTAAACCTGGGAGGGAGAATAACCATAATTCCACCAGTTATTTTGATGTAAGAACATTTGGGTGCATTGGGGATGGAATGACAGATGATACAGAGGCATTCAAGATAGCTTGGGACACAGCCTGCCAAAGTGAATCGCCAGTGAATGTTATATATATTCCCTCTGGTTTCTCATTATTCATTCAGTCTACCATCTTCACAGGCCCTTGTCAAGGTCACTTGGTTGTAAAGGTAATAGCACTTTGTAGTTCTTTTTGGCTCTTTGTATGCGTTAAGGGGTAGGTATGTAAAGCTGAGTGATGGACTTTTGGTAGGTTGATGGCACTGTAATGCCACCTGATGGACCTGAATCTTGGCCTAGGAACATCAGTAAGCGCCAATGGCTTGTTTTTTACAGAATCAACGGCATGTCGCTCGAAGGAGGAGGCTTAATAGACGGGAGAGGAGAAAAATGGTGGGACCTTCCCTGTAAGCCTCACAAGGTATTGATAATTTGAATTTGATATTGAAAGTTGGAAAAATGGTTTGCATCAATCAGTTGTTGGTCACCACTTTGAATGTTACAGGGACCTCACGCTACAACATTGCCAGGACGCTGTGATAGCCCAGTTGTAAGTTGTGTGGACGCATTCTTCTCCATGTTTGTATTTCTGTGAATTCATTATAAAATTTATGACGGAACATAATGCTCGGCATGTCTATGGTTCAGGCCATAAGGTTCTTTATGAGTTCAAATTTGACTGTGAAAGGAGTGAGGATCAAGAACAGCCCCCAGTTCCATTTCAGATTTGATGGCTGCATAAATGTCCATATTGAATCAATCCACATAACAGCTCCGGCACTAAGTCCTAATACAGATGGAATCCACATTGAAAATACCCAGGACGTGAGAATATACAATTCTGTGATTTCTAATGGTTAGTCACAAAACTAGACCAGAAAACATAACACCACCTTCTCCCCCCCCCCCCCGGCGCGCGCTAATTCTCTTCGCTTATTCCGGAATTTATTGACTTCTTTCAGGCGATGACTGTGTGTCCATTGGATCTGGTTGTTATGAAGTGGATATAAAGAACATCTCATGTGGACCTGGTCATGGGATAAGGTAGGTGTTTTTTTTAACTTTGTATGCAAGTTTCAGTCCCAAACGTACATGTTGGTCGTCTGTGAGCTAATTTTGTTAACGTTGTTGCTGAATTCAGCGTTGGAAGTTTGGGGAAACACAACAGTCGAGCGTGTGTTAGAAACATAAGGGTGAGGGAATCAGTGATAAGAGAGTCAGATAATGGGGTTAGAATAAAGACGTGGCAAGGTGGATCAGGATCAGTGTTCCAAGTGACATTCAGTAACATAGAGATGAAGAGTGTGAGGAACCCCATCATAATAGATCAGTTCTACTGCATCACAGAGGATTGCAGCAACAAAAGTTCAGCTGTGTTTGTGTCAGATATAGCGTACACCAACATCAAGGGAAGCTATGATGTTAGAAGCCCACCCATGCGTTTTGCGTGTAGTGACTCAGTGCCCTGCACCAACATAGCACTCTCAGACATTGAGCTTCTTCCTGCTGAAGGAGATGAAGTTCTTGATCCTTTCTGTTGGAATGCTTATGGAGATTCGCAGACACCCACGATTCCACCGGTTACTTGCTTGCGTGATGGTCTTCCTCAGTCCTTGTTAGGCCATAATATTGACTTTGATCGTTGCTGATTGTAAAAGAGAAGTGTGAGTGAGTACATAAGTTACAGGTAGATGCTCCTCCCCCAATTAATTGCTAAACTATGTTTCTTAAGCTAATCAGGTTTGGAATGGGACTTGTTCCTACCTTCAAGGCTTCTTTGTTTTGTTTGTTTGTAAATTAATATTATGCTTGGGTTATGAGTTTGGCAAGATCCATTGGCAGGAGACCATGATGAAATTATTTACCAATGAAAAATTGTGTCATATCTCATAAAGATATAAATTTAATTTTTTCTGTTACTGTAAAAACTCCTTTAATAAGTAATTTTATAACTTTTCTATAAGCACTTTTTAAACCCTATAGTTATATCTTGACTGTAGTAGGACATCTTGTCAAAATCACTTAAACTTTTATGTACCATTTTTTTTCAAAAAAATATTATTTATTCACTATAGGTAGGTGAAAAATGCTAAAATGTTAGCCAAATGCAAGTATTTTCCCAACTTTTCAATATGCCATTATTACTACCCAATCTCCCTCACAATGTAATTAATTTGAGAGTTAAATTTAATATTAAATATAAATATAAGACTTTAATCTATTTTATATAGAATATTTATTATTTTTTTCTAATTAATTTACTTAAAATGATATAAATTTTAATATTATATATAAATATATTAGAAAGATCAAGCTACATTTATTATAATTAAATAATTTTTTTAATCTACAAAAGTGTTTAATTATATCTTATATCAAATCTCAGGAGTATTATTATTAAGACCGCTACGGTATCCGATCCAAGATTATGATGCCTTTCGGTCGCAATATAACGCATGCATCTGCACTGTTTTGAATGGGTCAAATAATAGCTAATCTGCAAAATGTTTTTTCGTTTCTTTTGAAGAAGAGAAAATGGAGGCAAAGTGAAAGATTGGTAATTATAAAATGGGGAGTGTTGTTGCAGAGGTTGGTAGGCTGTGGCTTTATTTGGAGCTTCAGGGGGACAAAAATACAAAGGGAAGAGGCTTGTAGCAGACTTTCAACTGCTAAATCATTAAAGGGACAGACTCTCTTGAATATGGGCAATGGAAGGCTCAGTCTAAAGGGAGGAAAATGGGAAGCAATCAAGTGCCTCTCATCCTTCACACTTGATTAATTATTATTATTCATTTTTTCTATTAAGAATACAATATTAGTGTCAAGTGCAGGAGGGCACTGTGGACCTCCTGCAGTTTCTCAGTTTAGAATTGGCTTTAATCATTCCTGGGTAGACGACCAATGACCTGACCTCTCGAGAATAAAGTTTGGATCTTTTCTAGTGAAGTGGTGTGTTGTACAAGAGATATTGCAACTCCAAAGGAATGAGAGCAAAGGAGGCAGATTTTAATGTGTTGTTCACTAATGCGTATCCTCATTCTTTCCCCTTCATCTTTATTCAGTTTAAATGGCCATTTCATCTTCATCTTTACAATTGGTATCCGAAAGTTTTGTTTAGCGCATTGTTATTGTTAACCCACGTCTTTTTTTATTGGAGAAATTATTTGGAAAGGTCGTTCGTATGGTGGATAGTGAGGTAAAGGAAGCGACGTCACCTTCAGGCCTAATCGAATTAGGGAATTCGACCCGCTTTTAAACTAAACTACCCCCGCGTTTTTACCAAAAAAAAAAACCCCAAACACATACATATTTATATATATTCCATCGCCAAGACTTGAGTGCTTTCTTCTTTGCTTTTTGGTTTTCCTACTGGGAAGCGACGGCCCCATGATGCTTTTTATAAAGAAGCGAACAAACCTATACTAATGCTGGGGCTATTTCATTGTTTAACTTAATTTGCCAGGTATTCGCCTGCTCCCTATTTAGCACCATGATATTATTTTTGCAACGGAATTATTTGTTCGTATAATAAACATATACATATATGAATACATATTTTTGTTTGACTTGACATATATATGATGATCTTCTATATTCCTTTGGCAGGAATGAACGTCCTTATAGCCGAGTAAGCAACCTAGAAACTGCATGCTGATATTACTAGCTAGTCCTTCTCTTTAACAGTGCCGTCTCTTTTTTCTCGGAAAATTCCTCTCTCGCTCCTTCCCACACCTTCCTTCTTCCTTTAAATCAGAACCTGTGAACATGGCAGCACTAGCAACAGTAAGGAAAGGAAGATTTGCTATGTGGAGCTGGACGACGAGGAAGAAGATGAAGAGATCAAAATGGAGAAATTCTTCGCTCTGGTTAGAAGCATTCGAGAGAGCCGTGAACGGCTGAGCAAGTTTTGATCGGATGCGTACGGGTAGATAGAAAATGATGGGAGCGGTAGCAAGGTAAAGAATAGAGTGATGGGAGTTTGGAAGCCGCAGTTTCAGATTGAAGGTTTCATGGAAGTAAATCCTCTTCATCAGAATCGGAGCCAAAAGAATCCTCCTCTGAACTTCTCTCTGGCAGATGCTCCTCGTGATAACAAGAAAGCAGCAGGTGATGAAAGGGAAGCAGAAAAGGGCATGAATATCAGCCTCTCGCTTTGAAGATCTAGCTCGGCTGCATCGCGCTTGCTTATATATTATTCCTGCTACGCAGATGCAGCTACCGCTTGAATTAATTAACCAGTCTAGTTTTCTGTATTCTGCGTCTTGTACCTCGTTAATGTTTAATTCATGGCTTTCATTTCCCTATGGCTTTTCAGTTCCAGACACTATTTCTTTCGCACCCATTTCATCTTCACACACACGCAAAAGGTATCAGATCGAGTAACTTGCCTCTTCTATATTGTATGGCTAGCTAGATCTCTCGCTCTCCGGAATTTAATTTAGCTCTTTGATTTTGGTTAGGAAGGCCTCCTCTTTCACAGATTGGGGGGTTTTGAATTTCAACATCGCCTGTGGGCTTGCTCTTAGACTTTGTTTTTTTATCCTTTTCTATCTAATAATTATTTCACCTCTTGGAATGAGACAGAAAACGGAACAAGTGAATTTGCGAGTGGGTAAGGAATGGTAGTGTACGTACAGGAATAATATAATGTGGACGCAACACTTACAAGTTCTGTATATAATGAAGTTGGCACTCACCAGAAAATCCATACATTCTGGAACGTTATGGAATTCTCTATCTTATCGCCATTCTATCTATTTTTCTTCGGCCTCGTCATTCCACGACTCCAGCTCAAGCTAACCCTCCCCGGTCTCTTAACCATTAAATTCAATCATGTATCCATGAACCATGGATCCATCTGACGTTCGTTTCTTTTGTAGGATTAAGGAATAATCGTTCCATTCCCAATATGTCACAAGTCTAGATGCGTTCAGCCATTTAACAATCCTTACGCAATCAATTTTGTTAATCCATCGACTTCATTTGATTAATAGTGTATGTAATATACAATTCACAACGTCACCATTATGAATTGTACTGGAATTGACGTCCGAGGGGGAAAAGGCGCACCATATAATTAATTAATTAATGAAGGGCGAAATGGGAAATCCTTGAATTTTGTGAAGCGCACATCGCTTACCAAGCTTGTCTCTCGAATTATAATCAGCTGTTGTGGCTGTCATGGAACTCGGTCGTGGATGGATTACAGGTGTAAGGGTTTGTATTGTATTCTCACATAGGATGGATTAATATGTCGGACTCCATGGTAGTTACGTACGTTATATGGGACAATATATATATATATATATATATATATGCATCTCGCTCTTTACTCTTTCCTAACAACCCTTTCATTTATACAACCCCCCCCCCTTCTCCTTTTTCCCCCCATATAGTCTTAATCTTACTATTAGAACTATTTTAATTTTCTAATTTACTGTATTATTTAAGAATAAAATAGTTAAGTATTATTTTTGTCTGCTGTTCTTTTTTCTTTTTTTTTTTTGTGGGTTGCATGTCATATTCTTTCTAGTGCTTGTTATAAAATATTTAATTAATTTTAAAAAATATTAATTATTTATATATATATATATATACTCTTATATTTAATAAAGATATTAGGAGAGAATAAAAATCTTTACGTATTAAAAGGGAAATGTCTGTCTGGGAAAGGGGAATGATTCGGTGGGGGTGGGGCCGAGGGGATGATGTCGTCATGGGGAGGTCAGGGTGAACACGTGTAACGACGTAGATTAAGATTCCCCTTGGATACGATGGTCATTTACCAAACAGAGTGTGGGGCATCTTGGCAATCCACCAACCACCGATTTCTGAGTTGTGAATTGTGATGTCCAACAAAGAGTGTGACGCAATATTCCGCTGTCTCGTGCAATCGTCACCTTTCTTTTTAAGATGCCACGAAGCAGCCTTATTTAGGATACGGGCTTCAATTTCATCGGACCAAATTAAGCAGCAGGTTGCTGGCTGGTCTTGATGGATGGGATTCACGTAAGAGGAAGCTGCAGAAAGAGAAAGAAGTGCGACCGCCCGCCGGTAGAAGAAGAGGATGCCGACGATGAGTCAAAGATGGAGAAGTTCTTCGATCTCATCCACAACCTTGGACAGAGTTTCAAGAGCCACGGTGGGCGGGTGGCCATTGCAGACAGCAGCGGGAACCAGAGGATCAAGGGAGGGTGGGAACCCAGGTTTGAACCCCAGGATTTCGCCGACGATCATGGCGTTGCCGCCGTTGCCTTGAACGACGGCACAGCCCCTCCTCCATCTGACCTAGACTTGTCCCTCTCTCTCTAGCTAGCTAGGTGACTACCCCGCCTCCGCTGCTCTTTTATAATCTATATATGTATTTTGTTGTTATGTTTGATGGAACATTTATCTGCATCTGTGTTCTTTGGAGGGTCAACAAGGTACGACGTGTAATTTCAATTTTCAAGCATTGTCAGCTCAGATTGCTTATTTTCTCCCTCCCGATTAGCAGGGACACCATCCAGACACAATCGGAAGTTTAGTGAACAAGTTACTCGCTTTATATAATCTCTTATAAATTTTACATTTATTACACAACTGGTGGGCTTCACACTTTTCCACTGTTTACACCTTTCCACGGATTGAAGCCACAAGGGGGGCGATAGGATTTGTATAGAATATATTCTATGTATTGCTCTCTCTATGTCTATTTATGGGGAACAAGTGATGGTTTTATAAGAATTTCAGATGCTCTCAACGATGAATGTGTGTGTGTGTGTGTGTAGCCCCATGTTATACAGTTTTTAACTAATTAACATGATGTTTTAATTCATACATTTTTTACATATTAAAGTTAAAGCTAAAGCTTAGTGATTAATTCATGCAATTTTTATATCTCGTGACTTCATCTAATGATGATAAATTTTATCCACACTTTAATTCTGTTTATATGTTAATTAGTTCCAATTATTTTACCAAAATTATAAACAAAACATTTGACCTTATTAACATTGCCTTAAAATTTAACAATTTTTTTAACTCTATTTCCATTTAATATATACACTTCCTAAAAAAAAAATCACACAATGATAGATAAATGATAAAATTACATATTTATGTATAAAAAAATATTAACGTGACTTATAAATATAATTAAAAAAAAAACTCTCTTCCGCTTATACATAATAAAATCAGAGGAGCAAACGGTGTAATAGAAATGTGGTAAAAAAAATATAGGATAGTAGAAAAGGTAATATGATATTTATTTTTGTAATTATTTTGTTTTCCTTGAAACATAAATGATCACGCGTCAAGCAAGACTAGAGTGGTTGAATAGTTGAATGGCCGTTGGCTGGAGATAATGTAAATCTAAGTATTTCCATTATATATTGCCTGAGATCCATTCGAAGTTTCTCGTTAATCAAGTTCATGTAATATTGATTTAATCTAGATCCTGGCAAACTGCTCAATTGTTTAATTAGCGACGAGATTTAAATCTTGATTGGCACTACACTGCGTTTGAGATTACAATCTAGTCCACCGGCCGTCAAATCTGAGGGAAACAATAATAAAGAAAAAGCGATCACGTCCAATCGAATTGTTTTTTATGACTAAGGAATGCTTAATCAAGAAAAAAATATTCCTACCCACTCTATTTTTTTTATATATAAAAATTTTTAAAAAAGAGTTGAGCTTATCTATTATCTAAGAATAGAATGGAGTTTCTCTTCCTCTTAGGTGATACCGGTATCAAGCAAATTAAATCATCTATTATCTTTAAATATAAATATAAATATTCAAAAACTAAAATATTTTTTTTTAACATCGTGAAATTATAATAAAGAGATATTGAAAGCACTGATTTCATTGTTAATTTATGGAGAAGCACATATATCCTCACAATGATTCCTTTTTGTAGTTTTAGGCGTAATGGCCCAAGTGAACTTAAATTAAACCCAATACCATGTGGATAAAAGCTACGAAGGGACGGACTGAACCCAGAAGCCCAGGATGAGAGATGCCACTACTAAAAACAAGTTTGCGGTGAGCGTGGATCGAACACGCGACCTTCAGATCTTCAGTCTGACGCTCTCCCAACTGAGCTATCCCCGCTTCTGATTTATAAGCCATATAATATTTTAATAATATTTACTAGTATTTATTGTTCTTATCCGTATATCGGCGTCTTCTATCTTGCATGAAATTATACACGTGTTAATTTTCTCCCAGATCCTCTTCCGCAGCTCGGTATTAGGATTTTCTGTTCCCGATCCTCCTCACCAGAGAAATCGACACGGACAATTTGGTACCTGGCTTCTGTTACGCTTGAGTCATCAGTTTCTGCTCTTTCCCGGTTGAAACACAAGAGAAGCGTTCACTTCCCGGCTCTGCTTATCTCCTGTTTCTGGGAAATGATGACCTCGTCCGTGGCAAGATCGTACCTTTTGAGTCCTCCAAGCTCTCATCTCAAAAAATTCGAACTCCCTTTTCAAGATTTCAGATCAATTCCCCAGAGCTTCTGTAGTTCTGAATTTCATCGTCTCGCCCTGAGACACAAACGCAATGCTACGACCCCGATTTTCCCCAAAATCAGAGCTCAGAGTCTCCCCGGTACAAATGCCGACTATGTGCTTCATTGTTTAAACTCTGTTTACTCTGTTACTTAATTGGTTGCTCACTCTCCCAGATTTTGCTCCCGATTCCAATTTTTACAAGGTGGAAGCGATTCTCAGGTTTTGAACCTTTTTCACTCGCTTTCTTTTATGTCTGCATGTGGAGTGGAAGGGGTGACTGATGTTTGTTTACTTGAGATGAGTTTTGTGAATTGACTAACCATCTTCATTGATCATATGTTGTTGAATTTTCCGCGGGGCAGACCTTGGCGAATCCCTCCGGTTTCTTCGGTATGGGCTAACTTTTGATTTGATCAGTATTATGTGCAATTAAGCGTTGCGGTAAATTCTTTAAATTGAGCAGGGAAACCTTATGAGAAGGTGATTGATATCAATGAAAGTGACATTATTCTAAGCCCCACCTACTGATTTTTGTTTTCCCGTCAGAACTATCAGCGTCTAGTCACACCATATTCCTCCACTTATATTTAAAGGATTGGCTTAGCCAATATTTCTGATTTAATGTTCATTTGGGCGGGCTTGTGCTATTTTATTGACCAACCACCTAGTGACCTAGTGCCATTACTCTCTTATTATTATTATTTTTTTTTCCATGAAGGCTTTGTTGAAATTGGGAATCCGTGGCGTCACAGTATCTGATGCCCGTGGCTTTGGATCTCAAGGTGGTTCAAAAGAGAGGCAGGGAGGTAAGTTCATTTCCAACTGCAAATAGTTAAAACTGAAGAAATAACATCCTGTTTCTACATGCCTTCAATGCGTTTTATAAAAACGTTACGTCATTTATTGCGGGAGTCGTGTTGAATGAGTTGACTTTCATGTCACTGTGATTTTCCTTTTATTGAAGGAAAAAGTAAAACGATGCCGTTCCTAGCGCTTGATCAAAATACTGGCATAATATCTTTTTATAATAATATGTTTTACATGTTAATCTATGCATGTTCTGTACATAAGTACATGATCATATTCTGCCTTACATGATTATTTTACGTTATTGATCTCAATGCAGGCTCCGAATTTTCTGAAGACAATTTTGTTGCCAAAGTTAAGATGGAAATAGTAGTGAGCAAGGGTCAGGTATGTGGGCATTTGATAATTTGAGTGGAATTGTGCATTAAAATGGTCATGTACTCCTCTTTGTTGACCATAGACAATTTTGTAGAAGAGAGGAGAAAGAGTATCCTCAGATGTTTCTATGCCTTGGATTTTCTACTACTTTATTTTAAAATCCTGAACATCATCATATATAAGGAAGGCATAACCTTTCCTGTTTCATGACCAATTTGGGGGCGGGGTAGATGAGAATTGATTTCTGATCACACAATGAAGTTTTCTTGCTGGAATCTTTTTCACTCTGTAAAAAACTGAATCATATAATACGAGCGAATCCTAGTCAATGCCTGCAAGTGTTTCTGACACTTCAAGAATGAATTTTGGCTACATATTCATGGTTGAAAGAAATTTCAGCGACATTGCTGATTACATGTTATGTTTCAATTAGGTTGAAGCGGTTATAGACAATATTATCAAGGCATCAAGAACAGGGGAGATTGGTGATGGCAAAATTTTTTGTAAGGCTTTAACATTCTTTGCCTAGCCACGAATTGTACTGACTGGGCTATTTACAGATTTATGTATATTATATGTGTGGATGGATCTTTACGTGCAGTTGTTTTAGACATATTGATGGGCTGTCTTAAGTCGATCTTATGTATTCTCATGTAGTATATATCAATCTGCTTTGTCTCCAAGGAGAATGGATTTTCCAAACCTGTGATTACGTAAAGCTTAATTGATTTCCTGCTGAGCAATTAATTATATTACTTTTCTGTCTCCCTGATAGAGATGAATAATTACTAAAGTTTTTCAACTCAAAGCCAAAAGAAAGAAAAGAGTTATGCAGATTAAGTGAAATGATTGACTATGATCTTTTTGTGCTTCTTACTATTGTGATAACCAGTTAAACACAAGTGGGAGAAAATATTGTATTTTAATGATCTCACTCGACATAGAATCTCAAATGAGTTCTTAATTATTGATTGATTGTGCAGTGACACCTGTTGCAGATGTTATAAGAGTCCGCACAGGTAACATGTTTGTGGAATTGTCCTCATGAAAGATTACACATATTTGTTCTGTCAGCAAAGAAACTGAGCAGCAGCTGAATATGAATTTTTCAGGTGAACGTGGGGAAGTGGCAGTGAGGATGACTGGTGGCCCAGCATCTGCTATATGAGCGTTTGGAACCAGAATGACATCTAGCTGACCCTCTTTTATACCATTTAGCCTTGTCCCCATGATTCTTTTTTTCTTTCTAAAATCTTACATCGCAGTGCTATTTATTTGTTATTTGCGTTGTAGGCAAATTGTGAAGCAATAATCAACTAATATACGCTCAGATAGCCAAGAAGCGGAGGTTTGAATAGAATTTTTTTTTTAAGTATGCACTTCTTGATGTACTAAATTTTTACGTAGCAATCATAAATCAAAAGGCAAAGGAGTTAACAGGAGGAACGTAGTTTTAAGTAAAATTTATATGTAAGCTGTTTTTAGAAATAATTTATAAATTGCCTTAAAAATCCTCAAGACATCAATATAGATATTATAAAACTTATACTAGTGGCATAGTTTATTTTTAAACTTAATAAATACAAGACATGATGAGCGTGTCCAGTTTTCTTAAAATCAAGACGACATAAGGAATCAATAGATGTTTAAATAAATTTTCTATTTCTAACTACATCGAGTAATGTTGGAAATTTTAAATCTGTTCTCTCCCCCCCCCCCTCCCCCACACCATCATCCTATGATCTTCGTGTAAAGCGTCTCCAAACATTGCTCATAAAAATTAGAAATTATGTGCTAGTACCAGAAGGATACTGCATGTTATTAAGATGATTTATTAAATATTTTGATAACATCCACTAATTGCATAACTCTTCCACTGCGTTCTAAAGGATAACTTGATCTTTCTCTGTTGGATGAACGAAAATTTGGATTAACATTTAAGAACAATTGCAATCATATCAGTCAATCTAGGGTTTCCACAATCTTTAGAGAACAGAAGTTCGGGTATTCTAACTTCGTGCGTTCTGAAGAAATTACAAGCAAATAGAAAAGGAAGCTGTTAGTAAAGCAGTAAATCACCATCGTCTACAACACAAGATCCTGATATACTGGCTCAACTTGAAAAGAACATATTTTCTCAGTTTAGGCGGCCGCTGTCCTGCCCACAAGACTGACCTACCATACACCAAATGACATTCGAATGAATGATCGAAGATATGTCTCTTGAACCTTACTAGTTCGAAAGCATATTGTAGACGACATATTTAGTATCTCAGAAATATGTTTCCTGTCCCAGTGGTTTTGTATCCTGATTTATTTTCTGATCCTGCTCAGGCTTTAGCCTGTTTGATGTATATTTCTCATTTGGCTTGAATAACTTTCACCCTCTTCGCCAAAAAACCCATGTTTCCAGCCACGTGGGCACCTATAGGTCTCAGGTCTTGACATTTTTCCTTCTGCAACCACAAGTTCGAAATACAATGACAACATATTGGTACTGTGGTATAACGTGGTACCAATTATGTTCAGAGAAGCAGCCGTTTGACTAACCACGTTCTAATTTTGATGTCTCAAGTGGCTCCGCGTACTTCATGAACTTGGACTGGCAGTGCAAACATGGCCATTTTCTGTGTCAAGTTCTGAAGAGCCTCGTGCCTATTTGCTAGCTCCATTAAGACCTTGATTCTCTTAAAAGAAACATTGCTTGGCTTCTGACCTTTCTCAATCATCTCCAAGAAACATTTCTCCGCTTCCATTAACTTTCCCATGTCACAGAGCAAGTCAAAGAGTACATCAGAAACCAGAGTATAGGAGCCAAAACCCTTCTCTACCATGTCGCTCCATAGCTGCAGTGCCATCTCAACCTTTTCCTGCCTCCTAAACAACCTTATTAAGAACATGCACGATTGTGTGTTTGGCAAGCATCCAGTTCCGATCATCCTTCTGTACAAATTCCAGGAATTCTGCAAATCATTAGACCAGTAATAAATCCTAAAGAATAAATTGTAAGTAGTTGCATTTGGACTTAGACCTTCATTCACCATCTCATCCATCAAGCTGTGAGCATCACGAAGCCTCTTTGCAATGCAGAAATTCCTTATGGATGCATTGTATGCTGCAACATCAGGATGACACCCATACTCCTTCATCTCTTTCAAAACATCTCTAGCTTTATCCGGCTGACCCATCAAGCCCAATCCACCGATGATAGAAGTATATGTGATTACATCAGGTACCATATCCTTATCTCGCATTTCATCAACCACCTTATAGGCCTTCCCTATTTCATTCCCTTTACAGTAGACATCAATCAGACAATTATATGATACAATATCTGGTTCTACCCCCATTGCTCTCATTTCCTTAAAGAATCCCTCAGCTTCCTCAGTGGATTTCCATCCTGACAAGAGAATATTAAAAGTTTGCAAGTTTGGCCGGAAATTATGCTTTAAACTATGATAAACATTTCTCGCATCCGTCATACTCTTCTCTTGGCACAAGGTTCTCAACAAAGCATTGAAACAGGTCGTATCGAATTCTGGAACAAACTTTTTAAACCTCCTAAACGATTCCACCGTCTCCCTCACTGAGCACACCTTAGCTATTCTAGCTAAGACCACCATAAGGGTGCGAGGGGTTATTATGGATTGATCTTTCCGTCTTACTTCAAGCAACAGGTCCCAAGTGTGGCCAAACATACGGCTTCGTCCTAAAATATAAAGCATAGTATCCAGGGAAAACGCAGAGTGAAAAAACCCTCGCCTTTTGCCAGTGTAATAGAAAAATTCCAAAGCTTGCAATGGGTTGGAATGACTGAATCTGACCCTTTTCAAAGCTGCGTCAACTAAATCGTTGGAGAGGAAAACTCCACTTGATTTCAAAGAGTGCTTGAGGTCTTTAGGAGATGAAGAGGAAGTGATAATGCGGAATACTGTTTCGACCTCGTCGTGCAGATTGGGTTTTGTGGAGCAAAAGCGAGCGATTGAGACAGGAAGGTAGTACCTGGATGGCGATGGAAATGAGACAGGCCTCAGCAACATCTGTGAGATTGAGATCGGTTCACTGGGTTCTCCAGACCACTGCCGCCCACTCAGCTGGGCTCCCTCGCCCTAGGTTCTCGGGGCCGCTTTCAAGAGACGGCGTATTTCCAGTCACTCCGAGGAGTTACTTGTATATTATGCCCTTATTTTTGCCAATGATATATATATATATATATATATATATATATATATATATATATAATACAATCGGTTCTTTTTAAATATTTATCTGATGGTTTGATTATTTATAATATTTTTATAAAATATTTCCTTAAACTTTTCTTTTGTATATTCTAGAGGTGTACATGGGCAGGGCAGCCCCCTGCCCGGTGCCCTGCCCAAAAAATGCATGTGTTGCATTTTATAGCCCGATGCCCGACCCTGCCCGATAAAAGCCCTAATAATTTTAGGCAGGGCATGAGCGGGCTGGGCATAGGCGGGCTGGGCATGCCCAAGTCGTGATGTCATGCTCATGTTGTGAAAAAAATTTGTAATTATGAATTTCTAAAATAATATCATATTCATATGTCTTTCAAAGTTAAATAATATATATAATTCACTAAGAATAAGAGAACAAAGATAATAATTAAAATCTTGAGATCCATTGCATATAAAAAATAAGTGTTAAAATCTAAGTAGTTTGTAATTATAACTTTGTATCAATCTCCCTAATATTGACAAAGATAAAGCATCTAAAAAATAAAATAAATAATTATAATTTGTAATGCAATCATATGATAATTAACAAAGTTAAAAAAAAAATTAGTATAGTTATAAATATTAAAAGATACAATTTACCTACTTATATTTCTAAAATTACCTTATAGTCACCAGTAGCTATCATATTCTCCCTTTTAAGATAGAGAAAAAATAAAAAAAAAATAAAAGAAGGGGTACTCATGAGCAGGGCAGGGCAGCCCCTATGCCCGGTGCCCAGCCCAAAAAATGCATGGGATGTATTTTGTAGCCCGATGCCCGGCCCTGTCCGATAAAAATTGGGCTGTGCAGGGCATTTTTCTTGTGGGCTGGGCAGGGTATAGCGGGTCATGGGCATTATGTACCGCCCTAGTATATTCAATATTTATTGCACGTTAAAAATAAGATCTATTCATTTTGGAGTTTTTTAAATATATAATTTTATTAAATTAAAGATGATCGATTATCTTATTTTTAAACGGTTAAATAATTTCAAGATAATTATTTTAAGAATACGTTGTTTACTCTTTATAATTAATATATTGTTAGCGTTGAAAAGAAATAAGCATGCATGGGATTATTTTTTGGACGAGGTAGGAATGGATTTAGGGTGGTTTGAATAGATTTTTAAAAAATATCTTATTAAAAAATAATTTTAGATAATTTTTTTAAAAAAATATTTTTAGATAATAACTTATAGAAAAAAATAATTATAGATAAATAAATATTTAGATAAATATTACTATAATAACTTTTATTAGTAATAAATTATTAGAAAATATGAGATAAAAATAAATTAAATATAACTATTTATTAGAAAATATGAGATAAAAAATAAATTAAATATAACTGTTCAGTTTAACGTTTATCATCATCTTTTTCATTATATTAATGATCACTAACGACCATCCACAATGAGCAGTGATTATTGGCCACAGTTCACAATTAGCAACAACCATCCAAAAACAATAACAACAGTGAAAAGAAGAAACGGAGAAGAAATAGAAAATGAAAGATAAGATAATGTAAACAAAATATAACAAAATAATAATTAGATAATTTATAAATTTTTTTATTATTCTATAAATTATTTTTAATAATTTATCTAAAATTATAATTTAATCCATAAATATTTTTAAATAAATATAATTATTTATTTTATTTTTATATAAATTTAAATTTAAATTAAAAACTCTTTTTAAATTTTAAAATTTTTAATGGAATCCAAATATACACTTAGATGGATTTGGATTTCAGCCCAACAGTTAACAAGAAAGGGCAAAAACTTCCATGGCCATATGAATATTTTGTCTATCGCTATAATTGTATTTAAAAAAATATCTTATTTTTTAAATATTTATATTTGAAAATAATAGACGATTCGTCCTACCTGACATTAGTATCGTCTAGGAGGAAATGAGACTTCGTTTTACCTTTAGATCGTGGGTGATATTAGTATTATTTAGAAGAAAGGGAGATTTCCCCTTATCTTCAGATTAAATTGTAAATAAACTTATTTTTTTTAAAGAAAAAGATATAAAAAAAAAAAGGGACAGAGCATAAGTTCTGAGTACGAGGATTGAGGAACCCTTGATTAATGACCTCCAGGCTTTGCTCCATGTGAGGGTTGAACTTGGGATACCCATTGATTTTTATTTTGACGCGAGGTAACGAAAGTGTGGGGATTTAACCATGGGCAATTTGGTATTTTTCAATTTATATTTAGTATTTACTGTTTTTAATTGATTCAAAATTTTAAGCTCCCCTCCAGCCTCCAATATCCGTCCTATTCTTAATGTACCAAGTCCAGACCCATCAATTTAGAATATTTTAATTTACTATTTTTCCATTGAAAATATTCTTTTTTAAAAGGAAGACTTTTTCCTAGTTAAATTAAAACAAGGAAAAGAATGATCCACCCATCACTTGTTGTGCACGTGACTAATTATGCTTATTAATAGTTCAGCCTAATTTGGAGTTTTATCTATTCTGATGCTATTGAAAATACTTGAATTTATATTCATAAGGTTTCCCTAATTTAAAGTACATTCTAATGGGGTCATAAAATTTTAATTTTTTTCGATAGGGCATAATTTACAGGCCCTTCCCATTAAAATAAAACTGAGACACCCCCACTAATCCACTCACCAAACTAAAACTCGAACTGCAACCTCCCCTATTGGAATGGCGTCTTTCGCCGTCTTAGAAACATGCTTGGAATACTCTGAAAGCCATGGATTCGTAATTCCACATGTTGAGTTGAATTCCCCGTTAGTTCTCCATTCCCAACAGCAAAAGCATTATTCCTCGCTACCTGCCAAAACTCGTCTTTTCGTTCTACCTTTCAGGAGGAAAACAAATGAAGCAAAACAGTCAAAGGTCAGATGTCACCTTAGCAACGTTGCTTCAAAGGAAGACACCCTTCTTCCATCGCATCTCATGGACCCCTTCACTGCCCGGAGATAGCCACTCGACGTCTTTCCCATCATTCACAAATCGGGTGGAATATTCGAGGGTATTCATTTTTTTCCCACAATTTTTAATTGTATAACTATATTATCTCTCTCTCTCTCTCTCTCTATTAAATTCTCCAACTTTACTAATTAACTCGTGTATGGGGCTAACAAAGTAAAATCACGATGACTCACAGTGCTAATTGAATAAAATTCATGGATTTAATAGACAGAGAAATAAATATAGATACCAATTAAAAGTTATAAAAAAGTATATATACTTGCAAAATAATTTGTTCCCTTTCTCTTATGATAGCTATATATTGTGCCATGTGAACTGGCTGTGATTTTCATGTCTCCTACTATTTCTTTCATGCCTTTTGACGTCGAAGTTGAGACACACCGGTCTTTCCTCAAACAAATTCCGTTATAAAGTCGGGAAGAAATTAAAATTAGTAGGAGCATTTCAACTAAAATACCAGCACAGCAAACATGGCCTTTTAAATTATTCGAATAAAATATTTTAGATTTACATTTAATCAATTCTGGCTATATTTTTTATTTGCATTCTTTGTATTTCATAAGAGAATTCCGCCGTATCCAAACCAGGGACAAATTGGAGAAGCATTTTTGTTCGTACTTGCCAACACATAGAGTAAATACACCTTCATTGCATTGTAAAACAATACATTTCACTCCATCTTCTTGCACTCCAATAACATTACTTATGTGACAAATTTTACAAAGATCAACCTAACACAATCTAGACTCAAAGATGTGTGTGTGCGCGCGCGCCGGGGGGTCTGCAAATTCTAGAGAGGACCGGAGCAAAATGATAGCCATGAAGAGAATCACCGAGCCCCCATGCTTGAACAGGCACGGCTTAACCTAAGCGGAAAAAACAAAATCCCAAAATAGCGTGGAAATTTAATAATAATAATAAAAACACTTCCCCAATCCTTACAGAGAATCAAAGCAAAGCTCCATCTGTGTTCCATTTTGTGAGCAGAATGCTCCCATGGCAGCAGGAGTTATATTAAGCAGCAGAAGGGGCTTTTATATACCGAAGTTGACCAGCCTCCGACATTGCTGCTATCAATGATTCCCTTTTCACTGATTCTGCATCGACTTCAACTCCACTTAAGGCCTTGTCGTAATCCAAGGATTCGTCGTTGTATATCTCCCACCATTTCTTAATCAGCATCTTTATGTCCTCTCTATCCATGTTCTCTTCCTTCCCCGTGTATCTCCACGGCTTCGATCCCTGTTCAACATTCATACAATCCTCTCAGCGTCACCTCGTTAAGATTGAATTCATATACCAATTAAACTCGGTGGATAGATAACTTACCGCAGCGCAGTAATGGACAACTTTGACTCTGTCTAGTTCCACATTCTCAGGGTGGCGCCACAACAATGCCAGGACGAGGTTGTAGACCAAGGGAATAGGTTTGTAAATGGGCTTGAAGTACATGTTCAAGAAATCTTGCTCTGCAAAAGGTGTGGGAGGAGTGATCTGGAGTGTTTTCAAGAGATCGTGGTATGTGTCCATGCCGGGCTCGAACACGAACATGCCGGCGTTGAAGTACAGAGCGGGTGGTTCGCCCATCTCGGCCGGCCACTGTACCTTGTCCGGGCATTGCTGGCAGTAACCGATCTTGTACTGTGGGGTGTGGCTCCATGTCTTCTCGCAGAAGCAGTCCATGACGGCGTAGAATTGTCCGTCCGGCAGATCATATAGGTGGTCAATGTTGTCGTACACTTGAATGTCTCCGTCCAAATATATCATCTTGCCATATTCCACGAACTGCAAAAAAAATCATTTTAATTTATTACATAACAGGGCAAACTTTCAACAAGAACCACAAAAATAAGTGAAGCAAATACACGCGCCCGTTAAAAGATTTGGTGAACCCATCCTAATTAACTGATCAGCCTTTCAATTGTAGGGTAACAAATGCTTTTAGTTTACGGGTGAGGAAATATAAAAGAAATGTTTGTGTTATAGAAATGCTATTGGGCCTCCGAGAACAAGGCGTAAGGATTAAGAAGGTACCTCCCAAATACGGAGCTTAGAATAGTTGATAACGTAATAGGCCATGGCGAATTGAGTCTGGTTCTCGGGAGGATAAACGGGTTCGATCTCGCGTACGATGCAGCCCTGAGACTCCAAGATCCGGCGTTGCTCCTCCGGAACGTCGGGGAGGACGGCCACCACCAACGGATACGCCGACCTCACCTTCCTGAGTCCCTTCGCCAAACCCACAACTCCTTTGACGTAGTCGCCATTTCCGGCAAGAAACGTGACGTAGGCGCGACTCGGCAGGGTGGGCGGCCTGGTGAAGACACCGGATTTAACTACGGTAGGGACGAGTTCGGGGGCCATGGTGAGAGGTAGGGGTCAAAGACGGGAAGTGTTGTAAAGGAAAGGATTCGAATGAGGAAGGTTTTAAGGTTCCTATGGGGCAGAAGAGAGAGGACGGGGAAAGATGCCAATCTGAAGGAATCTAGCTAGCTGCAACTCCAAGCTTGAGGGGAGAGCAGAGTGAGGCTTACATTTATAGACAAGAAGGGCTGAAGCGATTTTACGAAGTGGTTGCTCCGTTTAATTGTACGTTGTTGAAGGGTATGAGCCGGATGGCCACCACGTGGAGAGATGGGATGATCTGACGGCCTGGGGAACGTCAGAGGGTGCTTCTGGAAAAAGGTCCGCTGGGAATACCCCCTCCCTCTCGGAACACACTAGAAGAAGCTACTGTATCCCTATATTTTCGCGAACACCCTCCATGTTTGCCAGGTTTTCTACGACATTGTTAATTTTTTGCCGGCGCATATTGCCCCACCACGTGCTTCTCTCTCACTCTTTCTTTCTTTCTTTAATTTGTCACAACAAAATGTACCGGGACGATAATTTCTAGTACACATAAATAGGGATGCCGCAAGCATACACACAGAAGCACCCACAAACTGGATATGGTCAAAAACCTCCCCAACATGGATTGATTGTGGGAAAAAACAGTTGAACAAGCAATATGATGACGATTGGGGATAAATCAGGCAAATCTCAGGGAATAGGAAAAGTAGAAAGACGACCAATTATGGGAGGTGGACTAATAAGCGTATGGTTGTGGAAGAGTGGAGAGAGAAGTAGAGAACGGCGAGTTTTAAGATCACAGATAAATTCATGCGGGTGGGTGGGACATGATCATGGGATGGAAATCTAACTCGTGGTTCATATTCAGAGTTTGCTACGCAGGCCTCATGTCTGTCATGAAGCTCCATGGCAAATCTTGGACGCCCCCCCCCCCTTTCTCTTCCTACGTGGTCTCCATTCTCTCAATAGAAAATAATATACATATTTAATTATACAAGGACTGTAACACATGCTTGTCATTGTACGCGAGGCAAAGTTTCTGTCGTGACGTGGGCAATTCTTTATTGTATGTATCGATTGCACTTTAATTAGTATTATCGAAGATAAATTTTATATTTTATGAAAATGATAACAAAGTATATGATGTTATATTTAATAAATATTAATAAATAAAATAATGATTAGTTTTACACGTTTTTATATATTTAAATTTTCAGTTTCAAAATAATGCAATTACCCCACTCAATCCCCCCCCCCCCCCAATTTCTTATTCAGCATGATAGAACAATCTTATAATATTGTGTCCTCACATTTCACATGGGTGTTGTTTATAGCCGATCGCATTTCTAATTGGTGTGGCGGCACAGGCGAGCTAGGCAATTGGTTGAGCCAGGCTTTTGTCGTGAAACGGCGGGGGCCCGTGGTCTTGAACTTTCTCAGACGCTCTTCTCATCTCTCCATTCTAAAATACGGCCCCTCATGTTCCCTTCCACATCATTCTTAGTGATTGGGTATTGGCACCTACTTTTTTATTATTTTTGGCACCTACTTACTTAATTTACTTCAACCTCACCTGTTTGAGCATTGAAGCCCAACTCCCGACTTGTTGACCCCCCTGAGTCAATTTCAAGCATCAAATAACCTCGATTCACGTCAATATATGTTCCATAGACGAGATTGAAATATTTTTTCCCCTTTGCTGTGTATTTTCGGGAGGAAAAAATATTTTAATCCAACATATTGGTTCAACTTGAGCTCCTATTGTTGCAGGCATGGAGTTTGGTCTTGAATTGTCAATCAATGCAACCCCTGTTCTGACTCTCTAGGATGCCTGACTTGTGACCGTGGGTATTAATATCAATAAAATGCTGGGGAAAGAGTAAACTTGCCGTTTTCGGGGAGGTCGCTATACAAATGCAGCTCGTTGATTACTTAAATGGAGAATTCTGATAATATTGAATGGATACGACTTGGTTTTCAGAGGAGCGTGTAAAAGAACACGAAGGAATGAGGAGGCAGATAAATAGCAGCGTGTCAACAGAATTTGGTTGACCTGCTCATTTTAGGGCACCCACTTCCATGCCCTCCAAATCACGCAACGTCCCCCCCCCCCCCCCGCGGGGCCCTCCTTCATCACTCCATCCCCTCCTCATTTCAATCCTTTTCCCAGTCTCTGCCTTCTTTATCTGACGACTTTGCCCCAAAAAATGTTGCACGTGCTCGAATAACAACCTAGTTCTTAACTTGTACAGAGAAACTATTAACGGCATATTCCAATTTAAATAGTCCTCATGCTTGCCTTTTATTCTGGGCTGGTAACGAAGAGGACACTTGGGGGTTGAGCCCCATCATAGCCCGATCTTATGGGCCCATCAATGCTAAAGAAGCGGGTCACGAGGTCCAAAGTCAGACATTTTTTAAATCAAGTATACCATCTTGAGTATATTTAATGGACGAATAGGTGAGATATATAATCAATTATAGGGTATTTGATCTTTAGAAAGTATTATTTTATTTTAGTTTCAGTCGCGGTATTTAGAAAAATATCCTAATTCCTAGATGCATAAATTTATATCTGAGAGTAATAGACAACTCGTCATACCTAATATTAGTATCACTTAAAAAGAATTAAGACTCCGTCTTATCCTTATATTATGGTGAGCTCAATCACTTTCTAAAAAATTTTGTATAAACAAAAATACTATAAAGAACAGAGTTTGATGCGCTATCTCGAATGAAAAATGAAATGGAATTTACGTATCTATTCCATAAAATTAATTGATATCTTAACGTAGTGGTATTTTATACATCTTAAACAATTATTCCCCCATTTAAAAATATAAAAAGTAGATAAAAAATTTATTTTAATCCTAATTATATAAAAACCCACTTTATCTTTTTAAACTATAATTTTATCCTCAAAATATCCATATACGATTGTACATATTTATGAGGTTGTAATTAAAAGTAGTTAAAATATATATATATATTTAAATGGGATATTTTAGAAAATCAATACATAATTATTATAAATAATTAACTTAATTTATTTATTTAATTTATTTAAATTAATTAAATAAATTTTGTATTGATCATCATTTAACGGAGAAGAGAATATTTGTGTGGCTATACTTATTGCGGGCGATGGCTTCACATTGGATAAACACGACAAGATGATATGGGGCATGCAAGAATATTCCTATATTGAGTTCAATGCAAACGCCCAGTGACATCATTGTGATTACGCCTCACTTTCATTCTTACCCCCACCACCACGACCCTTATCTTGCCCTCTCTTCTTCATCTGCTCTGTTCGTCATGCTTACCCATTCCATTCTCATATTTCCTCGCGAAATGTAAATAACTCCCCTTTCAACTTTCATCACAATTCTATTAATTATAAAATTACCCATTCCAGCCTCGTGTGTGATTATAAAATTACCTCAATGCTCCAAACGGACTGCTTGAGATTTTGCTGAATGATAATTAAAAGAAAATACAAATATTGAAGATTGAAGAAAAGCTAACACATGATTTCCCCAGGTTATGAGTAAATTGTAAAGCAGTTTTGCTTTCTTAGGCGGCTATGGCCCTAAAGTGAGTGTGTGTGCGCGGGGGAAGGCGTCATTACCAGAGACATTGTAACATCAACATCAGTGTCTTTATTGCGGAGGTTGGGACGGTATACAAGGCGTGATTAGTCATCAATACTTGATATCGTCCTCTCTCTTTCACAGCAAAAACAAAACGTGCGTTGTGCACAGATTCATGCATTCCCGCCGCCTATCCCTTAATTCTACCCTGTTCTGGTTTTGTGCTTAAGTCATTTTACTAACGCTACGCATGTCCCCGTCACGATTCAGAATATAGACACGTTGACGCGTTGCCCTGTTTTCTATCGTTTGGTAAAAGAGCAACCCATGAATGGAAAGATGAACAGTGAACACAAGCATCATCACCGCCCGATGAAAAGTGGCATTAGATTAATATTTTTCCATTTGCAGATAACAGAGGGATGCCACGATTCAACGCGAAATGGAAAGAAGGGATTCTTAACTTGTTGGTCGGGGAACATTACCATCCTAGGAGCATTCCAATGTATGGGCTTGGTCAACTAGGATAATGGGAATATCTATTCTATGGGATACAGCGTATAAAAGCAGAGCATCTGCAACAACGACATTCAATTCCGATTTCCTACTCACTAATTAATTAGCCCCTCCACAGTCCATTTTCACCCTATTCGGGCGTTGCAGAATAAATTGATTGACGTCCACCACAGGGCTTGACTCTGTCGAATGTCTTAACATTCGATAAAAAGTTGTATTGTCCTCCATACGTAACCAAAATGATCATTTTATTCTACTCTTGTTTCATAGGACTTTCGACTGTCAGAATATGATTATCTATTTATCTGTACAACATTGATCATAGCTTATTGATCACTAGTTTAAACAAAGTAGTAACAACCCATTGCATGCTCCATTCTCCAAGAATTAGATGTTATGTCGATATGATCATGAATCATGATCCCCGCAAGAAAGAAAAGTATTCACGTTTGACCGGAACAGAATATTAATACAACTGACCTACCATTTAGTGCGGTTTTCTGAATTTTTTTAGAAGAACGAACTAATTATTGTGATCTTGATAATTATTCTCTAAAATGTTTCATCTCATCTCTTCCAGTTCAGTTGAAGCGTTGAGCCCATATTTAATTATTTACTTTAACAGGCTACTCTAATCGAGTGATATCCTCGTAAGTCAGAAACGAATATCTGATCCTAAAAGTTTCACATAATAAAATAAGCGAGTTGGAATATTGTACAGTCAATGCTGGACTAATGGAGTATACGCAACCTCGGTCAATACTAAAAAGGAGAAGCAGAGGAAGAAGAAGGGAATGGAAAGTGGAAAGCAATTTCGGGGAAGGAATAACTGCAATTTCGGAACCCAAGCCAGTGAATGTTGGCATTTGTCCCTTCTCTGTTCTACTCCCCACTTTGGGGGTAATGCCTAAAATATGCCCTCTTCATTCATTCATATCAGCATCAGCATCAGCATCAGCATCATTCTTCCTAACGTCTCTCTTTTACACATGCCGAAGAAACATTGGTTTACTCACTAACATAATGCAAACATTCTATTTGACGCACTGCTCAGTTACACAGGGATTTAACAGCAAGCCATGGACCTGACTGTCTTGTTTATGTTACCTGTCATTTCTGTTTCATATGAGTACCATGTACGGCTGATATTGAATTCTACACGGTTCATGATTGAGGGGGTGGAAACTTTTTGCAGGGAAGACTCATTTTATTCAGTTCAAACCAAACCCGCATCGTATGATTGGTTTATTTCACTTCATCCTCATGTCGATGGCCTTAAGGCTCCATCATCAGTCAAACGGAGACGGTGTCCAATTCTTCCCTACTCTTGTTGACTTCTCAGCGTTTCTGTGAGCTTAACATCCAAATCTATTCTTAGGTAAGTGATGGAACTGTCAAGTTTTGGACTTTTGGTTGCCATTCGAGGGTCAAAGCCATTCTTGGGTAGTGGAAGACACTCATCGTCACAGACTCCTATGAGCCCATTTCTACGCTTCTCCCCCAATACATAATTGCCCCGTTTAGACTTAATAAGAAGCACAGGATACATGGCACAGTGGTCGGCCTTGCGTGTGCAACTCGTGGTATTTAATCATCTTCGTTCCTCACACCGTAAAAAGCAAGGAGCATAACGGACAAAAGACTTCCAAATCCTTATTGATATGGTACTTACAGAGAATTAATAGCACTGTCGCAGTCCAACAACTCAGCAATTGAATAAAGAAAGACGGTTGAATGATATGTTTACCGGATATACAACTTGTTGCGCGCGTGCCTTTGGTAGATAAAAGGAGAAGTCAATGGGTCAAACTCTATATAACAGCATAATTCTCTTAGGAGCATTAACGTTAATAATTTATTGAAACTGGTCCTGTTTTCTACAGATTAAATGAATCGAGGATGGAGCATTGTTGCTGTCTTCTTTTGGACGCACAAAACCATTGGCCAATCCAACCATTTCTTGTGTGGACTTACGAGCGACTTAGTTTCGTCCGACTATATATAATTCCGAATCCCCCAATAACGAGTTCAACTAACAAAACCCATACCACACTTGTCTCTTCCCACCCCTGTCACCAAACACTCTCTTGCTTCCGAAAAACAGAGGAACGGCTTCCAAGATGATAGGGCAGTCTGCAGCAAATCGAAGTGAAGACGATATGTGTGTGAGGAAAGGTCCATGGACTGTTGAAGAGGATACCATTCTCGCCAATTACGTAGCCACTCAAGGTGAAGGTCGGTGGAATTTTGCCGCTCGCTGTTCAGGTAATCACTAACCACTGTTTTACTCTGCCAATATCTCTTCCATGGTTCAAGCTTTGAGGGCTTCCACCATCCACACGTATAGTTTACATTTTATAACAGCATATAATTGAATAACTACAGGTCTGAATAGAACGGGGAAGAGTTGCAGATTGAGATGGCTGAACTACTTGCGTCCCGGTGTTCGGCGTGGAAACATCACACTCCAGGAGCAGATATTGATTCTCGACCTCCATTCTCGCTGGGGAAACAGGTACGAATCCACACTTCTTATTATGATTCACGACACTTTTTGTCAGCCACATAGAATGGATGAAGATATTGATCCATTTGGAGGAATCCCTGTTAATTAATTATTTCCCACTTTTTTGGTTGTTATGTGATGTACGTTATAGGTGGTCCAAAATTGCGGAGCATTTGCCCGGAAGAACAGACAACGAGATAAAGAATTATTGGAGAACCAGAGTGATAAAGCAGGCGAAGCAGCTCCAGTGTGACGTCAACAGCAAACAGTTCAGAGACGCCATGCGTTACGTTTGGATTCCCCGCTTGCTGGAGCGGATTCGGGCCTCGTCCGAATATCGACACGGTTCGGGAACAGAGTGGAGAAGACCCGATTACTCTTGCACCCCTCCCCATGCGGGATCGGAGCTTCAAGTGGCTTCGAATTCAGACAGCAGTGAAACGTCGGGTCATCCAATAGGAAACGGGTCGGTGACCCAGACAGTAGAGCAGGGAGACGCACCGGAGAATCTATGGAGCGACGAGAATATATGGTTTTTACGGCAACAATTTTGTGATGAGTTCTGAGTGGCTGCAGTGTTGTAATTGGGCGTACAAAATTTGGTGTCATATGTATCTGGATAGGTTGGTAGCAAGAGAGGAAAGATATTGAGGAGTTTCAGTGATGATGTTAATGAAAGAGAGTGCCTTTTTCCTCTCAAGCAATAAATAACAAATCGCAGCCTTTTTTAAGGATTTGATTGGGGCTGCTTGCTCCTACGCTCGTGGAAGTACATTTGTGTGTGAGGAAAAGAAAAATGAAATATTCTGTGTTTATCATGCTTGAAGGGTTTTCCATGAAAGAGAGATAAGAAAGAAAATGAGGGTAGGGTTTAAAATCAGAACATGTCAACCGAGTATCAGTATGATTTTTGGTTAGGAGGTTATATTTCGGTCACGGAATGAAAGATTGAAGGTGAAAAGGACTAGAATAGCGTATTTCTGGTGAAGATGGGAAGGAAGGTTTTGTGAACTTGTTAAAAAAATTCTCGTCGACAAAGCTAAAATCCGCTGAAGGGGCTAACGAAGAAGGAGGAGGAGGGGGCAAAGTTGGGAACCAAGAAGATGAGGAGTAAGGAGGTTTGAGGTGGCGCGAAGTTGTGAAGGACAGGAGGGAGGAAACGATGAACCTTTGTGGAATGACAATGAAACAGTGAACGGAGGGAATTGGCAAGGCTGTGAGTGGTGGCCGGAGAAGAAGTTGCTACCAGGAAGTAATGATGAAGCAAGGATTGCCGAGGCTGAAAATTAGCTTTGAATTAATGCAAGGGCATTTGATATAAAAACAAACGTGGCTTCCCGCTAAATTCCGCAACGTCCCCACGCTTCGTATTGATAAAGCTTCATATCTTCTGGTCATATTTGCCAATTGCACCTTAAAAAGTTAAAATTGGCTTTGAACTATAAGTCTTTCTACCCTATAATTCTCATTCCTAGTACTTTTAGTAATTGAATCAAGCTTTTTGGAATAAGCCTTCCTCATTTTCGTTATTTTTAAATTCATTAATTCTCTTATGCTAAAATGCTATATGTAATTGTAAAGTGAGGATAACAAAAATCATGCATCACTTGATATATTTGTAACCATTTTTTATCAACAATTGTTTTATTTTTAGATAAGCAATATATCTGGCTCAAAAAGTGATAACTAATCCTTTTATAATGTATAAATTCTATAAGAGTTTTAGTGTTAACTATAAGACCCTCTTCATACACACTACTAAAAATTAAATTCCTAACTAAATATTTAAAATTTTTAATTAAATACTAATTATACTATTTTTTTATCAACAAATTACTTTCTACATGGATTAATATTTACCAGAATTTTTTTGGGCCAACCTATTGTGTAATCGTATGGTTCCCATGGCCCAACAACGTGTATCATATTTGCACTTTTAGTATGCGTAAAAACTTAGGAAAATAATAAACAAATAGTCTAAAAAATAAAAAATCTTAAAATATGACTGTTACCAAGAATAATAGTGTGTTTATATTATTTTTTAGAAAAAAATGATTTTAAAATTATTTAAAAAAATAAATTTTATATCAAAAGTAATTTTAAATAAATAATTATTTGTCTGACTGTCAGAATAACTTTTTTTAATAGATAAATTATTAAAAAATATAAAATAAAATAATAATTATATAAAATATAAGATGGGAGAGATACTAAAGTGATAAAAATATAAAAGAGTAAATTTGACATTTTACATATTTATAATATGAAAAAAATTACTGTAAGATACTTATCAAAAATTATGATTTTAAGTGTCTAAAATATAGTTTTCTTGTATAATCACTTCTCTCAGTAAAATATATTCTTAACTACTTTTAGATCAAAATTATAGTTTGAGTTTAAAAATATTTTTTTTTAACACAAATCAAATAGATACTAAATAAAGTATTATAAGATATTATTAACACAAAGCCTCACTTTAATATTTATTATTTTTTAATTTTTTCTATCATTTCTCTACAAATTTCCAGCATCTAAAGTTAAAAGTAAAATTTTCAAAATGAAATATATTTTTTATTTTATTAATTATTAATATATATATATATATAATATGATAAGTGTATAATAGTCTGATGATAAAATATTAAGCAAACTATTTAAACGATATGAAATATATTTTTTCAATCAAAATAAATATATTTATTATATTTTAAATAAAATTAAAATTTAATAATAAAATCATAACAAAATTCTTATATATTTGCTCATGCAATTATTTAAAAAATAAATTTAATTTTATTTATAATACAATTTTATTATATAAATAAACTAAATTAAAGAGATTATAAATAAAATATTAAATTAAAAAAATTGTAGATAAATTATAAGATAAATAAATAATATTTATCATATATAAAAAATAAAAATAAAATATTATTTATTATTTTATCTTTATTCAAATATAAAATACGGAAATATTAAAAAAAAATGGAAAAAACTGACGGCCTTTCATTCCGGATAGGTCGCTTCCCTCTGAAACCCTAAAGTGTTTGCGTCCTATAAATTGAGAGGCTGTGTGGGGATTCTTCGTGCAGCCGACTGGTCGTTCCTACGGCGAAAGCCACCTGTATCTAGGTTTACGATTTTGTTCTAATCCATTTTCTTCTTTTGGTACAAAAATCTCTCCTCTTTCAATCTGATTTTGAAATCTTTAGGAAGAGATCACAGTGATGACTCCATAAAATTCAAGCTCAACAGACCTTAACGCAGGGTTCTCTCTATCATGGGATGATACTTTGCTTGTCGACGACCCCGCTGAACTGAGTGATCTCTTCCATTCTTGTTATTTTTCTTTTCTATTCTCTCCCGTTGTTATTCTCTGTTTGGTTTCAAATTAATCATCTTTTTCTGCTTTCGTATTTTGGGGAAAGAGGATTCACGATGAGGATACGTAAGCTCCCTCTTCTGATATTTCAAGTTGAGGAAGATTGCTGGCAGAATCGAACCTTATACTCTATAGCCACCACTGAGTGGTCTCTTTCCCCCCTCTATATCGTTGATTCCTCCACACGCTTCAAACCTGAAACTCTTAAACCGTAAATTTCATGGGCGTTTTGTATATGTTTTTTCTTGAAATAATATCCCTGATTAGATTCGATGGTCGAGGTCAGTGATGAACTAACATTGCCGACATTGGCTGATGATCTTTCTAGATAATGATGTCTCTAACAGTCTGAGACCTCTTGAGATGTTTGGTTGAGTTTTTGAAAAGAAAATTGCGGACTCAGATGCACAATCTGATTGATGGACCTTTGAAAATTTGTTAATAAATAGGTGGTTCTATCCAGAATGTGGCAGCCGGATTGACTCGACATTATGGGAAGATTTTGTTAACGGCTTTTGTTAACGATAAGAACTGCTGGATATTAGTCAATGGGTGACTTTTGTATGATTGCTGTTTGTTACGTGAATCAGACAGCGGAAGGGCAGAGCAGAATCTATTCATCTGTGTAATCAAAATAGGAAAAACGCAATTCTAAGGACATGGCAACAATAAAGCTAAAAAGAATTGAATAGATTAGTTGCTCAGACCAAGGCATGCTGGCCATCTGTTTAGTTGTACACATAATCAATCTTCGCTACTCAACTTCCAAAAGCACCCAGATATATGCACCTGGGGATCATCAAGAGAGATCTGCCACAATTGATACCGGTTTAAATAAACATTTTTTATATGTGCAGTAGAACCGTAGAGGATCCGAAGTAGCTTTTCAATGATATCTTCATCACACATAAGATGACAGTATGTGTTAAGATGAATGCTACGGATGGGTGAAATTAAATGGTGGTGTTGCTAATTGCTATAGGGAGTCTGGCGATGCGGGCTGCGGAGGTGAATTATGGGGACTTCTTGCAGAAACAGGGGATTTCGAAAATCACGGTTGAGGTACTAATGAGGAAGATCAAATAGCTGCGGAGAATGGACTGGGAAGTTGAAATCAAGTACATTTATATTGGAAAGGCAAATTGGTGAGCTCGCTAATGAGCAAATGCTTGTTTCATAGAAGATAAAGGTTCCATCTTATAGGCTTACCTACCCCATGCATCATAGGCTAGGCCGAAAATAACAGGATCAAAAACATCAAAATGCTCATGTCGAAAAGCATCAAAATGCTCTTCTGGGGAGGCCACCGATGGTGAATCTTGTAATGGTAGCGAGAGTGGGAGTTGAAAAATGGAGGTGGGTTTGTATTGTATTAGGACTTATGGGTGGAATTCGTTACAAAACTCGAATCAAATGTTGGTTTGGGAAGTGGAAGAAGATATAATTACGTGACCCAAAAACTTCCCTTGGACCGTATGGCTCGTGAGCTTAATTTCAACGCTTTCTCAGTCCAACAGTGCATGAGGCATACTCAGTCGAACTTGAGTTGCCGTCTTTCAACGCAGCACTAATGGGAACCGATGAAATAGTGCTTTGTATCATAATTACTCACAGACGGCACTTTCGTCTCTGAAATTTAATCTGTTTTAAAGCTTGCATCAATTTAACAGGGTACAATTGGGATAAGCTTGCATTTCTTGATTCTCAAATAATGTCTTTTTTTGGTTACAAGAGAGGGCTGTCCTAAATTAAAAAAAAATTAATTTATAAGTTAATCAAATTTCAAACACTCTTTTTCCATAAGAGTCCTTAACACCATGTTTGGTATGAATGATTTGAGGGAGAGATGAGGGATTTGGTTTCCTTCCTCTTGTTTAGCTATGTGATTTTTTTAGGAAATGCCTCCCCTAACAAAGTTTATCTCCCCTTCAAAATTTAGGTAATTTGAAGGAGAGGAGTAATATTTTTATTCTATACTATTAATATACCCATAATTTTTTAATATCATAATATTATATATGTATTATATTTTATTAAAATATTCTATAAAATAAATTTGTTGTTGTTTTTGTTGTTATCCTATAAAATAATATAAAATAAATTTATCTATATAAAAATATTTTTTCCCACTTTCCTTCTTTAACTAAACAAGTTAATATGAAAATCACTCCACTCTCTTAATGTTAATCCAAATAAAGTAATAATAAAATCTCTCATTTTTCCTTCTTTCCCTTTCCCTCTATTAAAATCCCTCTCCTCCTCTTTCTTCCGTTGAGCCAAACACACCCTAAATGAGGAGGGCATAAAGATAGTAGTTTTGTCATCCTTAATCTATTATTTACTAGAGTATCTGCTAGTTAATTTTAATCTCTAGATATATATTATATTTTTACCTCCCAAGATAAATTTATAGCCCAATAACTACATTCTCAAATAAGGCTCTGAATGTATAGACTACTACTACAAGGGCTCCAAGGCTCCTGTTTCCACAAGACCTCATATACCTAGCTTCTGGTAATTGGGCTTCTGGGATTCATTCACGTTAAAGTGATTGTAGGTTTAGTAAGAGGCCTTCCGGCCCGGCAAAGTCCACAAGACCCTCTTCCAGCATTGTAAGATAATTATGTACACGATTTTATTTAAGATCTTAAAATAAATCTAATTATAGAAACTTCAATTACTAGATAATAAATAAAACTCTTGATTACATAGGGAAACTTGGTTATAAATGCCAGAGTATCTCCTGTTAGCTTGTATGACGCTTGGTATGAGCAGTTCAGTACGGGCGCCTTTCATAGTCCACAAGTAACTCTCAAATTAAGATCGGCATTAAACCATTGATAACATCGTATTTCAACTTTTCAATTTATTAGCATAAATTTCGTGGCAATATGATGGAAACTGGAATGGAACACCGCTCATGCGCAACTCAGACTACTAGGGGTAGGCTAGCTTGATCATGCCTACTAATCAAACTACGAACTTGAAAACATAATAATAGACATGGAGGACAGAATATCATTAAATGCTTGAATGGGTTAATCTTCTAAGGCCAAATGCCAGGCTCTCCTAGTTTCCAGGCTTGGGTCTGCGGGTCACGGCTCCAGATCAAGCAATCAAGGTTGTCCCTGCGGCTCCACTCTTGGCCTCGTTTCTTGGCTCCCATGCTGCCTTTTGCCTTCCCTTTCCACCTCTCCTCCATCGGCACATCTACTTCATGATTGCCCTCACAGCATGTTTTGAAGGCTTCCAGTAACAGCAATATAGAAGCCATGATGGGAGCGATTGCGCGTGAGATCTCAAGATTTTGCTACACAAACAAGCTAAGCTAGTGTTTATCAGATATATACCACTCTGATCTCTGCCCCCTCCCTTTATACTCGTAACATCCTAACCAACGTTTCTTCTCAACACTTCCCTCTTCCACTTTCTTGTGTTTTGTTCTTCCCTTCCTACTACTGATATAACTGCTGAAATAAAATCGTGTGGCAGAATGAAAAGTAGTTTGTACTTCATTCAGTTTGCATGTTTGGGTGGCAAAACATATTACATGTGCTTAAAAGTTGAGACTATATATATATGTATATATATATTGCATGCATATTAATCTTACCCTGCAAGTTTTTTAAAGATCTTAGTTGGCCATCTAAGCCGTGTCACTAGAGTCTCGGTAAGTCAAAGAGCGTTGGGCAACCTCGTGATGACGAGAATATATATAGCTTGAGGGTTACTTATGGGTTATCATCTTGTTTGACCTCGGTGGTACTCTTTAAGAGAACTTGGCATAGACTTCATCCATCTCCTCTGCGCATGATGGTGAAAATGCAGTTTAACTAACTTTGGAATTATGTGTTTATTAGCAAAGTGACGTTCAATGGATTCAAAGTTTCTTTTTCTCCTATAGCGAGACATGTACTATGCTAGTAAAAGATGACATAATTACAGATATAGCAAAGAAGGTAACTCTTCACCAAGAATGCTATTTGGGGAATGTTTTAATGAGATGTGTCGTCGTGTAGTTGAACCTCCTCAAGAAGACGAATGCATGCACCTTCCTTCATTGGTGTTGTCTTTGTTGGTAAGGCTGATGCTGAACGAGCCTTCGCTTTCTGGTAAGGAGGCCTTTCGTTGCCCTTGATTGAGTTCACTTAGACAAATCACACGTGTCTCTGCTCTTCTTCTTAAATGGGGGGAATGTCTTCATCGGGGGTATATATTATTTTAACTCTTCAACAAAAAAATTGGTCAAATGGCAATCACACAGGAGACTTGTCTCACAAATTTCAGAGCCCTACAAGGCCCAGAGATGTGGGTAAGATGCAATTTTCAGAGGTATATACCTAAAATCAAATCATATCCGTCAGAGGCTTCAATAATATAATTGCTGCGGACTCCAGTCACTGATCCGAAACGGGATCAATATTGATACGGAGAGAAGGTGTCTTGAAGATGAAACCTCGTTTGACCATGTGGTTAAAATAAAGTTAGGTTTCCGCAGTCTCTAATTTAATTAATCTTCCTTCTCTGTGCAGGACTGGGGGGCCAATATAATTATCCAATCTCTTTAAACCCCAATCATTATATATGATTCCGTTATTGTAATTTCATGATGAAACTGCAGAATTGTCAAGAATGTCCGTGACAAATGGAATGAAGGAGTGTTGGGGGAGTAATATAATTAAGATGTGCCCCTTTTTTTAGGAAAATATTATAATATTAATTACAAAAAATATATACCTCACGTACATGGGGGAGACCTAAGGGGGAAAAAAATCTAGAGGTATAGAAGCAATGGTGATACATGAATGTTGAGAATGCTATAGAAGGAGGGGGTGTTTAGAGCGGAAGAGATCGAGGCGAGAGTGGCCGAGGCGGAGGGAATAGGCGGCCTGCTTGTAGTGAGCCCAGGTGAAGGGTCTGTACTCGCTCGGCTTCTTATCCGACACCGTCTTTGGCAGCGGCGTTATCCACGAGCTCAGCGGCGGTGCCGCAAAGTACATCATCGACATTCTTCCCTCCCTTACCGTGTTCCTCATTACTCTGTGCCTCACGCTCCCCAGTCTCCCATTCGTCATCACCTGCATCCATTATAATTTATATTCAGCATTAGCATTATGCTCTACAAGTAGTAATTCGTTCCATTATTAGTTAGCTATAGCAACACCAACCTGGAGGGCATCGCCCACCATGACGAAGAACGCATCGGGGTCTGGGGCCACCGGTATCCAGAGCCCGTCCTCCGTGCAGATCTGGAGTCCCCCGACCTCGTTGGACCGTAGGATCGTCAGTATCTGAGGGTCAGAATGCTCCCCGAACCCGATCGACGGGTCCCACTTGCTACCGCTCTTGGTTGGAGGGTAGTGATTGATCCTCAGCACCGAGTCGCTCTGCACGTCCCTGATCAGCTTGCTCACCGCGTGCTTGTCTGGGACCCACAGCCCCTCCGCCACTAGATCCACCACCTCACACGCCACTTCCCTTACCGCTTCTATGTAATCGTTCACCGCGCAACTGCATCCACAACACGACAAAAACGTCACTCCTCCCGCCTATTTCTTTTCCCTACTTTCTCATCCTTGAAATTCTATATACAAGTTTTCGATTTGATTCTCAAGTTATTGACGCCTTCTTGACTTTTAGCTATGCTTCTATATTTTCTTGGAGTGGCATGATTAAGTGCTCACTTGGCATTTCACCCGAAGTAGAAACCCATATATATATATATATATATGTACCCCAAGTGTTTGCCCAGTTGTACTTCTGTCCTTCTGAATCAATACTGGATTGGCTCGCTCATGACTAATTATTGAAAAGATTTAGATGCTCGTGGAGTTTTCACGCATGCATTCCATGAAGTAATCATCAGTGTTTTGCTCCATAGCTAGATATTAAGCAATCCCACATGAGGATTTACAAGGGGAGGGCCAACTGTTACCGTTATTATTTCCTAAAGGAAAATAAGTAGATTACTTGATTAGATGGCGGATGCCAGGGCCCCTCGCACCAAAGAGTCGTGCACAGTTTACATTCTGTGTTCTGGCCCCTATTTTTCACATTGCCAATTCTCCATGCAGCTTACGGCACCATATTCTACTTCTTTTACATTGGCTACACAGCCCTCCATAATTATTTCATTTGTTATCATGTATATATGGTGTCTCAAAAATATTTATCAATACTACTCAATTCATTACCTACCATACTAATAAAAAATCCCTGCCCAATAGCGGCGCGGAACAAAAGCCGACTCAATATATATAAAAGCATATATTGGTTAAAGAAAGCGGGGAAAAAAGATTCATGTGTGTGCAGTTTAGTTATTTTGAATTATATATATTTGGAATATAAATGAAATGAAACATGTGCATGTGGGAGCCAGTGCACGTGTTACAGCAGACCTTTTCAACTCTAAATATGAATAGTTTAACGAATAGAAAATTTAGCCGTAAGCAAGCTTTATCATATATGCTACAAGGAATCGAGCGGTAGACAGGGGAGACAATCGAATAATTACGACTAAGGGGTGGGAAAATCTGGTTCCAAGTCGGGAACCGGAGTGGGATCGCCGACCGATTCAGATGTATGTATAACAGTGTGCAATTAAGTCGCTTTCGCTAAGACGAATCAGTAACATGAAAGCAGGAATACATACAACACGTCGATTCAAAAATACAAAGTCTAGACAATCATCTAATCACGTAATTTACTAAATCAAGTGTGTAAAGCTTAATTAATGAGTATCCTGATTATGTTTTGTTTTTCTTTTTTTGCCCCTGCGAGGAGAAAATAAAAGATGCCATGTCTAGGACATACGACAAACATCAGTTGGCGGGCAAAATCAGATTAAACTCTGCTGTTCCCAGGCCAGCTGTCAGTAAGCCAGAATTAAAATTCACAATAATTCATGATGCATTATGTGAAGAGAGATAATTTATGTCCTACTCAGCACAAAGTCAGCACAGACCCGCCATCCTGCTTGGCATATAAGAAACACACACAAAGCCCTTGTTCCCCCCCTCCTCTCCTTCGGTGAAGCCCGTTCCATGTATGTTAATTCTAATCCTCTAAGCTATGAATTTTAATATATGCAACAGTAAACGTTTCGTCAGAGTGAAGATGGTAAGATGTAATTAATGAAGGGGTTATAAAGGAATTAAGAAGGGGGTAGTAACTGGTACCTGAAGTTGGTAGGGTTGTTGGAGATTGTCTTGGATCTGTCAGAGATGGAGAGCGGATTTGTATGGAGAAGGAGATACTCGAGGTCACCCGTGTCGCCATTGGGGCCTATGTTTCGACAACCATAACCAAACGGTGTGGCCGGACCGGCCTGTAGCTTCTCTGGGATGGATTTGGAAAAGAATTCAATCCCTTCATTTTCCAATCTGGAAATGACCTCCTTCGCCACGCCGTGGTTTACGGCCTTGAAGAAACCATATTCCTCGCAGGCCTTTACAACCAATTCCGATAGCCTTGACCTTTCCATGGAAAGGTCCACTGTCGGAATTCCCACCGCATTTGTTTTCTTGGTTCTCATGGAATTTGAAGGAGGGACGACCATGGCTGATGAAGAGCAGGGATGCGAGAGGATGGGGATGAATATAAATCAGAGAACATGTATCGAGGGATAGTCGCAGTTGGAGAAGGTGGCATTGTGCGTGTGTATATATATACAAGGGAGAGGGAGAGGGAGAGGATTAATAATATGATGGACAGAGGGAGAGATAGGGTGCTGGGCTAATTTAGTAATAATATAATAATTAGGGAATTGAATTGATTTTCGTTGGGGATGTTTATTGAACTAGGCGTGGACTTGTTTATATCTAACTCGGGTAAAAATGGGATCAAAAGGGATTGAATTGATAGGAGCAATTAATCTCAAAGTCAAGTCCGAAAGTGAGACATTTCGCGCACCCTTCATTCTCTCCAGCATCTACAGAAACGATAACCTAGAAAAATAATGTTCTTCCGAATATATATATATATATATATATATATATATATATAAATCGAATTGTTTTGGAGTAAGAATTTCCTACGCGACACTTATGACTAGGCGTAAATTTTTGTTTTTTATGGGTTTTGAAAAAAGGGAAGCATGGAATAATCCCAACAAGGGGTTGAACGAAGAGAGAGTGGAGAAGGACCCAACAACCACACAGGTGTATATGTGACGGTGGGAGAAGGCTAGACTTACCACGGAGCCTAGCTGTGGATGGCCTTTTGTCGCCTTTCGCTGCTTATTACCGCCCAACCCTCTAAAAAATGAACCCTCTCCTTTCCTCCTCCACTTATGTGTTTTTTTTTTTAAAAAAAAACGATTGCAGCTTTGACCAAGTTTTTTCATTTTCATTTTTGAAATAATGTTCGACTCTGTGTTTATTAGCCTTTCTGGTTTTATTCTGTAAATTAATGAATGCATGGGTATAGCGACGAGTGGGAGTGGATGATGTTGAGTAAATGTTGGCAAACTAGAATACGAGGAATCTGCCCTTTCAGATATTTGCAGAAGGCATTGTCGGATAGGAGACCCTTTTTCTCTCAGGCGCTGTTTTTTGAGGCCACACACGTTCCCTGCATTCCATTCCCACCAGCCAGCGCTCACTTTTCGCATCTGCCCTTTCAGATATTTGCAGAAGGCATTGTCGGATAGGAGACCCTTTTTCTCTCAGGCGCTGTTTGTTGAGGCCACACACGTTCCCTGCATTCCATTCCCACCAGCCAGCGCTCATTTTTCGCAACTTAATTACACGAAGCTGTTAGAAAATAAACATATTTAAAATATTATAATTAATCTAGATTATATCATACTTAAATATAAACTTATATGAGATATAGTAGAAGATTTAAAGTTATCTCTTGCTATTAATTTGATTGATCTGAGGAGAACTAGAATCAAATGAGATATCTGTCAAAAGAGAATATTGTCAGATAAACAACAGGTTATTCTAATTGGTAATTAGGCACAGCGATGACAACTTGTCCTTAGCTGTTACCAGTGGAGAATCTTCAGAAGCAAGCTGAAAATAGGGTTTCGCTCTGAATTTAGAAAAGAGATCTCACTCTCAATGAATTGTTGTTGTTAATTTTTACTATTAGAAAATTAACTTTAAATAAATTGAGTCAATAATCCTCTTTGGACTGGGCGACTATGGGGCACATTGAAATTTTTTTATTAATTGTCCTAATTAATATCTAAATATATTATAATAATAATAAATATCTAACTGAAGCCACCAGATTAATGAGCCTCACTCCACGGATAAAGATGGATTATTCTTATTAATGATGCAGACACTGGGCAGCAAGCGAGCGGCTACTGTTGGGCGGGGCAGTATCAATATTTTCCTTGTAATCTTGTTATTTGATAATGGACGGTATCAACTAATTATCTTTGTAATTAAGGGGGGTGGTTTGCCTGCTTTAATTTCAATTTGCCAAGAGCTTGTCGTCTTTGTTTTTTTCTTTTTTTTTTTTATATTAATGTGAATTAATTTTATTACTGGCGTGAGTGAGTGAATATATAGGGTGCCTTATAGGGGGAGGTTTGGGCGTAAAAGAAGCAACAGCGGGGTGTCTGACAGGATTTGGATGGGGATGAGTCACGTCTCACGTAAGGGGAAGGCTTGAACGTGAGTGATGGGATTCAACCAACTACTTTCCCCACAATATTGATGGAGTCATGTATCTTTCTCTCCCCTTTCCCAGTCACGCGGCAGAGCGCACCTCCTTCTCGTGTCCATCTTTCCCAGCTGACACTATGCATCCCAATCATCTTCAATCAATCCCTCTTCAAACTTGTTCATCCAAAAGGAAAAAAGGGGATTGAAAGGGGGGCAAAAGCGGATTTTGCGCGTATATACAAGGCATTATTAATATTTAATGGAAAGGGAAAGGCAAAGGCAAAAGGTTGCTCTTGCTTTATTTAGAAAAAAAATGCACACCAATAAATTATTGGCTGATGCGGTAAATGGCCATATTCTTATTATTTAAAAAAAAGTTTAAATGGTAAGAAACATATTTGTTAAAAGATGAGAAATCTTTAAAACGGATGAGGATGACGAAAGCGGTGAGAGGGGGTGAAGGAAGGGTAGTTAATGAACAGGGGCAAGAAAGGAAAAGAGGGCTTTGTGTAGGAGTGGTGGTGAAGATGGCAGCCGAACAGGGCCCCATAAGGGGGGGCAGGGCCGGCGTCAGACACGCATAGCACTCGTCAGCGCTCTCATAATATAATCATCCCCCCGTAACCGACCTTTTGCCTTTTTCCCCACCTCCCGCATCCCTGTCCTCCTCTCATTGGCCCCCCATTCTCTCTCCCCCTCTTAATTTACTACTAGTTTTCATTAATCACCAATCCCTCCCCGATTAGCATCATGATTATATGCTTCGCCCTCATTTACTCCTCCCATTCAACCCCATTTTCATGTCATCCTAATAATTCCCTCCCCAACACTGCCAATGACAACAGATCAATCGGGGTAACAAAATAAAGGGAGGTATGTGCGGGGGGGCGTTTAAACCCGAAGCAATAATGGAGGGAGCTTCCACTTAAAATATTTTTTAATCAGTTGCTGAACCGAAGATGCCGCTCGTCACCGTTGACGTATATCACTGCTACTTGCTTCTCCTATAATATATATATATGCGTATAGAATATTCGGTATTCAGAAACAATGCAGACAAAAGCGCCCTTTTCGTCTTCCCCCTTATTAGAATACGCTCCTTGTCTCTTTTAATTCCTATGAGTGGTGGCCCCCGTTCCCTCCCAATTAACACTAATTAAATGCAATTGGTCTCTTATTCTGCACTTGGCCGTCCAATACTAATTTTGTGTCTCTCTTGTCTCTCCAAAATTGTGTATTGCTGTTGGTTTGGATGAGAACGACTGAACGAGGCGGACACGGAGCCACACCCACGTCCCTCTTCTACACATGTGCCCCCATGTTACTCCTCCCTCCCTCCCCATTCTCTTTAATCGCCCCCAATTAAGTCATATCGTATAGTACGATACCCTTGCCATCATTACTTTTTATCGCTTTCTCCACAAATCAGATTAAGCTCGAACTACTACTCCCTACTATTTGCTCTCGGCTTAATTATTCCCCTATATTTTCTTAAAATCCATCATGGTCTTCTCTCGAAACAAACCTACTACTAGTCTGATTTATATCAAAACCGTCCCTTTCCAAGTTCTTCGCGGCTCTTCCAGCTGAACATTGAGTTTTGCGTGAAATCTCCGGATCTTCAGGTTGTCATCCTCTCAAGAGTAACTAAAACAAAGACACTACACCTCCTCGCCCTCAGTGAGTTTCCGTATTCCCACAGAGCTTATATATATATATATATATTACGTGTAGCGCGATCATGATCACGCGAACGAGCCCCTTTTAATTCCCCCCCCAAAAAAAAACAGGACCCTTCGATGATGCCCCAGTTTATAACACGCTTCCCGTCCGCCAGTGCCAATTATTACTCTCTAAACTTGGGATTAGAGATGGATCAATCGACGAGGATGCAAATGGGAAGAATTTGAAACTTCCAGGTTAATTCATCGTATATTGAAATATTCTTTAACATAAGTTTCTCTGTCGATCTCGTCCCTGCCAGTCGGTCTTGCCGACTTGCTTTGAAAAAAAATATTATAAATTTAAACTGTCTACCGAGTTTGACGGTGTAGAAAGGATGCGTATAATAAACAAATAGAGTGTCATGGAGGGGCCTAACTTTTGAAGGAGAGTAACAAACAGAAAATAACAGGGGATTGGGCCATACAGTTATGAACAAAAATTAGATTAATAAAATGGATTGTGTATTGGTGTCTGTCTGACGGGCCGGTGACCCGTGAGTTCGAAGAGCATAAATAAAGGGAGGAAGAGACATATAGCGTCACGTACGCCTAATAGCTTTAAAAAAAGAATGAGCTCCAGAGACCCCATATCCCTCTCACGGTTCTGGAGAAAACAACAGGTGGGGTGGAGTGTACAGAGGAGCAAAGCATCCAATTGAGCCAAACAGTGAGATTGACTCCTGCTATCCCGAGTGGACTCGTCAAGTGAGGCTGCCGCCTTTATTTTCAACGATTGTTTATTACTTTTGCATGACATTGAATTAAAATCCTACAAAATATCAATGATAAATTCCAAAATCAACCTATTGCAGAAGAAATATTAAGAGAGGTTATATACTAAAACAATTAATATATTTTAAAAAATATACTATATAGGATCGGCTGTCTCGAGCATGGCAGGGTTGACCGGGTTTTTGGTAATCATCGTGCACGTCCCTAAACTAGTCCCAATTATATAGTCATTGAATAAAGAAGAAGGGGGAAGTCGTTGGAAGTCAACAAGGAATACTGGGACCCACGAGGTGTGGAGTTTCGGTGAGATACATAGAACGGTGAGAAGCAGTGCAGTTGGGGATTTTACTTTTTTTTTTTATACAAGTGAGGGTTAAATCTGCATTATAAGAAGTTTAATCATGGGGAAACAATTCCCAATCTCTCTTTAGTCACTAATGCCTCCAAAGTAGGGGGCAAACTCCCAAAAAGATTGACTTGGATAATCCTTGTTTAGCTAATGCATCGGCAACTTAATTATGTTTCCTAAGAATATATGTAATTTGAACATCCCATTCTCGTTTCAAAAAATAATGAATTTGCATCATCAAGAGGCTGCACATAGAATTACTATCCATAATAGGAATAAAATCAACTATATTTTTAGCATCCGACTCCAAAATAATTTTCTTAAGGCCTAAATCCCAAGTTATTGAGGCCTTTAAAGATTGCCCATTGTTCTGCCTCAATGATACTACAAGGTCCAATAGTATGTGTAAAACCTGCAATCCAATTCCCATCATAATCCCGAATTACACCTCTACAACTAGCTTTTGTTTGTGTCTTTACAAGTGACCCATCAATATTGACTTTGAAATAACCTTTTGGTGGAGCTTCCCACTTAAGTCTAGGAGTATTTATCACACTCTGTACAATCTGGTCCTACTGGCATACAAACGTTCACCAAACCTGTTTCAAAATTACTAACGGCTCTTGGGGTTTAATGAAATTTGGTTCAAACATAGATCTATTTCTCCATTTCCATAGATGCCAAATCCAAACACCCCATATTAGCTTCCAATTGTCATACTCAACTAAACCCATATTATTCTTTAAATTCATAGTAAACCAATTCCTCAAATTTACTGAGAAGAACTGATTATGCAGATTGGGTTTTATACATTGTCCCCAAAGTTCTCTGGCATATTCACAATCCCGCAAAATATGCAGTATGTCTTCTACTCCTTGATTACAATGTTGACATATAGTCGATGTAGTTGACCAAGTGCTTCTCCAAGCATTTATGGGCAATCGATCTTTAAATGTAATCCACATGAATACCCTAATACGTTCTGCACCTTCACATCTCCATATTTCTTTAAACGTTGCATTGAAATTACTGTCATCTTAATGTTCTAGCATATAATAAGCACTTTTTACTGTAAATCTGCCATCATTAGTTGCATTCCAAGCAAGAATATCAGGTCCTGCATCTTGCCTTGGAGGTAACACAGTCATTAACTTATGAAAAACATGACTGGGAACTAGATTAGCCAATTTCGTGAAGTCCCAAGTTCCATGAACTACCCAATCAGTGACTTTACTATTATTCTCCTCAGTAGTAATAGATGTCATACACAATTCCTTGAGACTCTTATCATGATAAAGCCATTTGTCATTAAAAAAATTAACCTTCTGACCGTTTCTAATATGCCATCTCATACCTATTCGACATTCACCCTTTGTTCTGAAATAAACTTCCATAATGTAGAATCACCTTTCCTGGCTTCCAGCAAATTCTCCTCATTACATAGCATATATTTATGTAAAAGAACATCATCCCACAAATCTTGTGTACCATGTACCAGATTCCATGCTATCTTTGTCCCACAAGCGTTGTTTACTATATCCAATCTTTTAAAACCAAGTCCTCCATGATTTTTAGGTTTGACAATTTGATCCCACCCAATGGGATGATAACCATGATTATTATCTAAGTGCCCCCAGATGAAATTCCTTTGTAATCTCTCAACCTCACGACACATTGAAATAGGCAATCTAGCTACCTGCATAGGATATATTGGAATTATACTTATAACATATTTAGCTAGAGTAATTCTTCCTATAACTGTTAAGGTGTTTGCCTTCCATGCCTCCAATTTAGATTTCATCCTGCCAATAATATAATGGAAAGTGTCTGTGGGTTTCCTCCCTCTGATGATCAGAAACCCCAGATACTTTCCAATATCAATAGAAACAGCAATACCAACCCTGCGACTAATCCTGCATTTGATATCACTTGTAACCTTTGGCGAGAAGAAAATAGAAGATTTAGCTTTACTAATTCATTCTCCTGACGCGTCACAAAAAGTATCAAGACAATCCAACATGCATTCAGCTTGCTCCCCTGTAGCAACTCCAAAAAGAAGTAAATCGTCTGCAAACATAAGATGAGATATATTCGGGCCTCCATTTCCAATGTGAATAGGCTTCTAAGCTCCAGAATTAACTGCATCATTTATAATATGAGACAATATGTCTATACACAAAACAAACAAAAGTGATGAAATTGGATCTCCTTGTCGGAGATCTCTTTTAGGCAAAAAATATTCAGTTTGATACCCATTCCAAAGAACATTATATGAATCTGATGACACAAAACTCATAATTAAATTAATAAAATTATTTTCAAACCCAACATCTTGAAGTACATTAAACAAGAAATTCCAACGTATCCTGTCATATGTTTTCTCTAAGTTAATCTTCCAAGCCATCAACCTAGTCTTGGCTTTTGACTTCTTCATAATGCGCATGATCTCTTGCCCAATAATTATATTGTCTTGAATATGTCTCCCTTTAATAAAGCTAGATTGAAATGGAGAAATAATCCTATCCATAATACCTCGTAATCTATTCACAATTACTTTAGAAATAGTTTTATAGTGGACAGTACAAAGGGAGATTGGCCTAAAATGACTCACTAGCTGAGGACTCTCCCTCTTAGGAATTAATGTAATCAGAGTCCTATTATCTTCCGCCTTTATCTTCTTACCCACAAACGCTTCTTTTACAAATCTGCATATCGAGTCTCCTACCTTATTCCAGTTTGCTTGATAAAAATAGGAGAGAATCCATCAGCACCTGGAGCTTTATAAGGACCTATTGACATGATTGCTTGTTTAATCTCATCCTCCGATGGAACAGAGCTCATACTTTTAAACTCTTCATGATTTATTTCAGGAAAACTTGTAGTAGTGCTAATACTACAAGAACCATCTCCATCCACATCATAGAAGGACTTAAAATAGTCAAATATCATTTTTTTCAACTCCTTTTCATCATCCACCCATTTACCCATGTTATCTTTTAATGAGGTAATTATGTTCCTTCTTCTACGCATTTTTGTTTTCAAATGATAATAACGAGTATTTCGATCCCCTTTTGCAATCCATTCAGTACGTGCATTTTGAAACCATTTCACTCTTCTAATTTCAAAATTTCATCCAAATTAGCTTGCAAATCCTTCTCCAAATTAGACAAAAAGATCGAGTATCCATAAGCCTTTGATCATTGTATACCATTTAGTCGAGCAAGTATTTCCTTTTTTCTCTTCTCAATCATTCCAAATATATTCTTATAATAAAGATGTGAAGCTTTCTAATGCACTACTTAATTCCTGACAAGAATCCCAATTTCCTTCAAAAAAAGTCTTTAAAATTATCATGTTGCAACCACATGACTTCAAAACAAAACGGTCTAATCCCTCTATCAACCTTATCATTCATAAATTGAAGCATGATTGGGTTATGATCAGAGAATTGCGTTCTAGACAATACCTTTAAAAAACAATCAGGCAAATCAGTTAAGAATTTTGTATTAACTAGAGCTCTATCCAATCTTTCATACAGTCGTGAATACCCCGCATTTTAGGGTCCTTTCCATGTAAACTTTGGTCCTTGAAAATTTAAATCAGATAGATCGCATTTACTAACCTGTTGTTGGAACCACCTAATTCTATTAAAAGGATAAGATGCTCCACCTACCCTCTCCTTGGAGTTCATAATATCATTAAAGTCACCAAGCACCACCTAGGGGATTGATATCCTTTTAGACAAAACTTTTAATTTACCCCATAGTTCTTCACAAAAATTTGAGTGAGGAATCGCATAAATAGCTGTTAATATGAATTTGTTAAGTCCAGGAAATTCACATTGAAGATGAAAAAATTATCTATTATTTTCTAACACTAGAACTTTGATAATGTTACTTTTCCAGATAATAGCTAGACCCCCATATCACCCTACACTAGGAATAATTCTAATCTCATCAAATCCCAACTTCTTTAATAAATGAAGACGTGTTTCTTGCTCACATCTTGTTTCAGCCAATATAACTAGACTAGGATTTGGGCCTTTGCAAACAACCCTCATATTTCTTAGGAGCCCAGGTCCACATGCTCCTCTAATATTCCAATATAAAACTTTATCCATTAAATAAATATTAATAAAATAAATTGGCCCAAAAATAAATCAGACCTGTTGAGCACATTGCGTATCTGGGACCATGAAGTTAGAGCCCATAATGCCATCTTCATCCATATTTAGCTTTGAATCCATATCACCATCGTCATGCATATTCAAATTTGGACCCATATCCCCATCTTCATGCATATTCAGATTTGGACCCAATCCCCATCTTCATGGATATTCATATTTGGGCCAATTAAGTTAAGCCCAATCATATTTTCACCTGGGTCCAAGTCTACATGCCTAAATACTTCCTCATCCTCCAACGGTTTTCTTCCCCTTTCTTCTGCGTCAGCGTCTGTTTCCATAAGTTCATTAAGCCCATACTTCCCCATTACATCCGACCTCTCTTGTCCCTTTGTATAGGTCTCATCATTATCCTCACCCATAGTCAACATCAGTTGTCCACCTCGTTTTGCATCTCTCTGTATCTCTCTCATCCTTTTCTCTCTCTTTTTTTGTCCTTCCGCTGCTATCATTTCTGTCATTGTACCTACTGTACCTACCCTGGTTTCACACACAGAAGGAGCCACTGTATTCTTCCTGTTTATACCTCTTCTGACAGTGGACGATCTCCTCCTAGGTTGTGAAACTTGATTTTGTTGTACTGTAGCTCGTTGGACTTCTCCTTCGTTATGGATCTCCCCAGCCATCACCTCTAGTTCAGCGAGCACCCCATACCTTGAGCCTCGAGTCTCCTGCTTGTTAATCTCATTCCTTCCATCCCTTATTCTCCGTTATCGTCGTGTTTTTTGAACAACCCGCCATTGCTCCTGTCCAACAAAGTTATCTTGTGTCGGCACTCCTCAATGATCACAAGTCCGAGACCTCTCATTTTCTGCTGCATCATTCTGTTCAGTATTCCGTGGTTTAGTCGGACAATTCTCAAATTTGTGACCATATACACCACATGCCGTACAGAGCATATGTAAATCTTCATATTCTAGATAATACTCCTCACCATCCAACTAGAATCCCTGCATTAGCTGCTTACTCAAATCAACTAATACACAAATTCTAGCATAATGATCTCTTAAATGGCAGGAAGTATTCATATCTACTTTAATGATTTTTTCTATTATGTTGCCAATAATGGTGAGTGTTTCCTCATCATAATACTCCAGTGATACTTTTGGCATCCTCATCCATACTGCAACCTTATCAATATTGGCTTTCTCTATTTTAAATCTGGGTTCCCATGGTCTTACAGTCAGATAATGATCATATATCATCCATGATTCCCCTGTTAGTGCACTGAAATAATCCTCTCTATTTGAGAGTTTAACTATAAAAAAACCATACCCAATATTGATAAGGCTAATGAGCCCTTTCTTTACCCATACAACTTGTAATCGTATATTCAGAGCCTTATACCCAATATTTTTATTCAGCAGTTTTACTATGACAGCTTTCTTCCACGCCTTATACAAACACTTCTTCATTCTTCGTAAGAAGGAAAAAGTCGGGAAGTTTCTTATTGGGTCCTCAATAGTTCTAACAAGTGGTTCCTCTTCCTCCTTCTCCATTGTATTACTTGGGCTATCTGACATGTAGTCATCTGAGAGTAAGTCTCCCTCCTTATCAGCATCATCTTCCTGATTCTCACTTTCCCCATCAATACCTTTCAACTTATCAGCGAAGGTAGATCTCTCTTTGTTCACCCATCCTCCACTGTCTCCTAGCTTTGGCCAATCTCCCTGTAGTAACTGCTCATCACTTTTTGATCCTCCATTTTTTTTTCTTTTTAGAACTCCTTCATTAGAATGTCTTCCTCCTCCTCAGTTGGAGGCACAGCAGAAGATGTTACGCCAGAGAAAATTAGCGTCATCGTAAAAAGGTTGGGGATTTTAGTTTTGAATGTGTGGGTTGTCCTCGTATCAACTACTCCACGGCATTCCCAGATCCACATATTATTAATTATACCCACCATGCCTCATCACAACACACACCTCCCATCTATTCCTTCTCACACGTTCACAGCTAAATTAAAAAAATTATATTGGTTATAAATATAATAATATTTATTTTATATATTTAATAAATTTTTAAATTATTCCTATCATACTGCCTTAACAATAATAAAATAAAAATAAATATGTTAAAGAAGATAATTAATATTTTAAAAAATATATTATAATAATTAATTTAATTAACTTTATTAATATGATTAAATTAGTTAAGTATGTCAACGAGAGGCAATATTCATTTATTTCATAATATTAACCCATATGTTCCTTTTTAAAATATTTTTTTTATAAATGAAGGCTAGATGCCCTAATAAAATAAAATCAATTTATAAGGGAATTAAATCATAAATATTTAGTGAAAACAATCAACTCCAAACGTGAAAGACAAAAATATAATATCCCCATTGAAGTCAATTTATATTTGATCAGGGTATCCCAATATATTGTTTTGGCCTCTCGGGATATATTATATTTTTTATATTTTATGATAATTGTAAGAGTGTTTTTATCAGTACAACTAGTAAATTACATATATAAATATTTAGATTCGACAACATATCTATAATATTCTTTTAAGTGAGATGCATGAATAATCTTCTTAACTTATGGATACCAAATAAGTTAGAGACCTTTATATACAGCATACTGCTATATTTCAATCATATTACAAGAGTTTAATTTACTTATAAAACTAACAACTCAGCTACCTAAATAATCTTCAATAATACCATAACACCCTGCCTTACTCTAGGCTATAATATTATACCTTAAGCTTACCTTAAAATTTTATCAACCTTCAATGTAGCTCTGTAAACACGGGGTATTGTTCATAAATCATATTGGTGGTTTCCACTAAACTGACATTTGAAGTGATGTGGCTTTTTAACTTCCCTCCATTTCATGGCAGCAGACATAGTTCTTCATTTGACGTTACCTGTCCTCTATTGATAAGTGAAGAATCTAATTGTAAGTCTGCGCTTTCAGAGGTAAGAATTCTTTAACGGACACGGCGTCAACGTTGCCAGCGTCGCCTATGAGTGGCCTGTGGGTGCACTTGATTGGAATCGTGGCTTTCTTTAGATGGAATCTCGATGGTGACAACAATTTGTAGGTTTTGTTTGGATGCAGGGGGGTGGGGAATGAAAAGAAAAATAGGATTGAGATAATATTCTTTTCTTCTTATACAAACAACAACTGGGGAAAGATAGATTGAGATTTGATCAAGGAACAAGTCGCTGTTTTCAGATTTCCAGAGGCTGAGAGTGGCTCCCAATCCTAGGATTACTGCTATCGTAAATTATAAAATCTGCCGACTACATCCTGTGGGCCAAGCGGGAAAAAATGATACAAATCTGCAGTCGACGTGATTCTGCTGCCGAACTTACGTAAGTAGCTGGGCTACAACATAGGCCTTTCAGCCCGCTTCCGAGTAAGGCCCAATAACTCAGAATTCTCACGACCTATTTTGAATTTAATATAAGTTGATTCGAGTAGTAAATAGTTCGATATTACTTAGATGAGGTATTGGGTTTGAGTCTTACCGTATGTAAAAAAATTTTGTTGAGAAACTCACCCACCACAGTCAGATGCGCGGGTTAGATATAGATATTGTCGGCACAAAATTCCGATAAACCAAGTTTACAATTAAAACAATTATATTTCTGCTTGGTTTAACTGGTATGACTCGTCTTAGGCCGACAAATCTTAAAAATTACAAGGAAAGGGAGAAAAACATGCAGCACACCAAATGCAAGTAGTCTGGCTTTCTTTGTTTAGAACGTGAGTTTAATTTGTTGCAATGGCAGAGAAAGAGGTTCCGTCATTACCTGCTTCAACTACTACTTCATTCTGCCACACTTTCTCTTCTCCTATAAAATCTGTGAGTCCTTAACTTGTGCTTTTGCACCATCCTTCGTCCCATTGATCTCCATACACGCATCAGGTATACCCAGAAACTCCCTTCCCTCCTTACGGGGGAAGCTTGTCTCGGTCTCTATGCATACGAGCATGCATGCGTGTCTTAAAATCTCAATCGTGATTGCGTCATCCTCATCTATATTGGGATATAATATTAGACTTTACTGAAAACGCAAGTCGTTGAGTTAGGCAAGTTGGCTTACGCGCAACTTGTATTATAAATACTAACCACTCAGTAATCCCCGTGATGGTTGTATTAATACAACAGAATTAATTCTGATCCATTCACTGTGATAATCTATGTTTACTGGGTGTGATTCTGATCAGTCAACCTTCTAATTTGCCCAACATTCTTCTCTTTTGGACTACCAAATTAAAGAATTTCGTTACTTTATAGTTTTAGTTGCTCTCTTGGATTTTTCAGTGGGCTTTTAACCTTTATATATACATATATATTCAATTATTATTGCGGTCGCAAGTTGCATCTTTGAACAAAACTGCCGTTGCTGTATGTTTCTCTTTCGATCCGGTAGCTCAGAACCATGTTTCCAATACTAGCAAATACTAGAAGGCACATAATGATGACAGTGACACCATTGGGTCGACTATACTTCTATTTTGTTATTTTCATGTTTTAGAAATTATTAATTCTACTTCATTAGATAAACTCTATATTCTCTCTCTTAAGATTATTCTTTTAAAACTCTACAGCTAGAATCTAACACAGCTTAAAATTCAAGGATCTGTGAGCCAGCAAGCTATAAAGCACTTCTGTAAACGGTTATTCATCCACGACTGTGTGTTTGTCTTGTTCGGGTTTCGCAAACAAGGAAGATGAAAACTTTTGCAGCTAAGGTGGAGGATGGAAGTGAAGGCGAAAATGGCAAGCCATCAGTTGGACCAGTATACCGTAGTCTCCTATCCAAAAACGCCTTTCCCCCCATGAATCCTGAATTATGCACTGCTTGGGATATTTTTAGGTAACTTGAGTGCCTCCAATGTCTTTCATTTTTCCTCGTCATAAGAAACGGCTCCTGCTCTGTTTTTCCCATGTTAAGATATTTGGTGACTTACAGAAGTCCTTCTTGGATGATTGTAGCGTGTCAGTCAGAAAGTTTCCTCAAAACCGGATGCTGGGAGTGCGAAAATTTGTCGATCGAAAGGTATCTGCATGGCAAATAATGTTTTTAATTTTTATGTGAGTCAAGAAGATGTGATTTCGTTGAATTTTGACTTCTTGTCTATTAGATAGGGTCATACGTCTGGAAGACATATAAGGAAGTCTATGACGAAGTTCTTCATATTGGTTCTGCTTTACGAGCATCAGGTGCTGAACCTGTAAGTAATTGCAAATGGCTTCTGTCATCAATTCTATGTACTGTACATTATAATTCACACAGATATTTTCTCCATGTCTCTCGTGGAAATTCTGCGATAGGGCTCACGGGTTGGCGTTTACGGATCTAATTGCCCACAATGGGTTGTGGCCATGGAGGTTTAGAACTTCCCTAAGCGTTGTCCTCTCAAAATTGTCAATATTTTTCCTTTTCATGATGCTATCACGAATATTTTACACCCATGTAGGCTTGTTGCGCCCATAGTTTGGTTTGTGTGCCTCTCTACGACACACTTGGTAAGCTGCTGCTTCATTGCTTTTCTGCTATTAGTAGCTATGCAACAGATCCTATAGCATGACTCTGTTCATGTTTAAATCTTGAAAAACGCTCCTAGTGCTTATATATATTTGATCAAATTTTGATTTATTTATTGATTGGAAGCAACCTAAGCATCAATGCAGGGCATAGCGCTGTAAACTTTATTATAGATCATGCAGAAGTAGATTTTGTTTTTGTCCAAGATAAGAAGGTTAATGAAGTAAGAACCACTTTCTTATGACGAAACACTTCCTTTTTCATATGAATTCATATTTGATAGGCAACTAGGTTCTGACTTTATATCTACACTTACTTTGTAGCTTTTTAACCTTGACTGCAAATCGGCTCTGCGACTGAAAGGTAAAAGTAGCTACTTGCAGTATTTCTCTGCCACACAGCTAACACATGAGGCATCTAAAATATGTGCTTGATGAATTACAGCCATGGTGTGCTTCACTTTATTAACAAAGGAAGAGAAAGACAAGGCAGCTGCCTTTGAAATTAAGCCATATTCATGGGCTGAGTTCTTGGACATGGTTGGTCATCATGGAATTTGTCATTATATAATATCATTCATCAACCCAATATAGAAGGAACTTCTTTAACATGACATTTTCATGTCATATAGACAGATACTGTTATCTGCACTATACCTGTGGGTCAGCTTTATATCTTGTAGTAATTTCATTGACTATTTCGGTAATTAAGTTATGATCTCACTTATCATGGAGGAATTTGAACTTATCACGGTTCTCCTTAACCCGTAGATGTAAATACCTCATGCTTCAATGGTTGATCTGAACTTCTATACATCTTACAGGGAAAAGAAAACCCATCAAGTATTTCCGAACCTCAGGCTCAAAGCATCTGCACAATAATGTATACAAGTGGGACCAGTGGAGACCCTAAGGGTGTTGTTTTAACACATGAAAACATAGCATCTTTTGTAAGAGGAATGGATCTTCTCATGGAACAATTTGAAGAGAAGGTATATCTAATGCTTGAGCCACCAGCAAATTATTATGCCATAATTTCTATACTCTTGCTCTCAATGTTCAAATTAATACCATAGTGACTTGTGATGTTTTCATAATGATTTATTGGTATTTCACTTTGTACAGATGACTGAGGAAGATGTGTATTTATCCTTCCTCCCCTTGGCTCATTCCCTTGATTTTACAATTGAGGAGTACTGCTTCCATAAGGGTGCTTCTGTTGGCTACTACCATGGGGTACGTGCATCTCAGAATTTGATAATTTAGTGCCAATCCCTTTAAAAAATCTTTGAGAATTTCTTGAATCACTACTTGAGCGCAGGATCTAAAGGCATTGAGGGATGATTTAATGGAGTTGAAGCCCACGCTCTTTGCTGGGGTCCCACGAGTTTTTGAGAAAGTCCACGAAGGCAAGATTATGCATCATGAGAAAATCTATTGTTTCTTTTGTTTCAGTTCAAAGAAACATAGCCAAGCTCATCTTTGTTTCAGGTATCAAGAAAGCAGTTGAAGGACTAAATCCAGTGAGGAGAAGAGTTTTTGACATGCTTTACAGATAGTAAGTTGGTGCTAGAAATACAGAATCTGGTTCACCTGTTCGATGCCTAGTTTGTAGGCAGATATAACTCTCCAAATTTACATTTATGCCATGCAGCAAACTTTTTTGGATGAACAAAGGGTACAAGCAGAGAAATGCATCACCTATAGCAGATCTATTAGCCTTCAGCAAGGTTGTATCTCTTCCTTATTATCTGTCTCTTAATACATTAATCATAGTATTCATGTTCTGCATAATGGATTATGTAAGCATCTGGGTTAAACCTCTAAACTACTCTTCGTTTTCCCCTTCCGAACCTCAATTCCTGGTTAGGTCAACGCTCGTCTAGGTGGGCGTGTTCGACTAATATTATCAGGAGGTGCACCCCTAAGCTCTGAGGTGGAAGAATTCTTGCGTGTTACTTCTTGTGCCCTCGTATGTCAAGGCTATGGTAAATATCTCTATTTTCTGTGAAACAGCCACGGCCAATTTACTGACATGAATTACCAATGTAGTTCAAGTATATTAAAACATGGAAAGTATCCGTGATTTGTTAGGGCACGTTATAATTTGCAACTCAATTTAACCCTAATAGTGGCCAATGCAGGATTAACTGAAACGTGTGGATCTGCCACTCTTTGCTATGTTGACGAAATGAGCATGATGGGCACAGTTGGTGTCGTAAATGTTTACAACGAAGTGAGGCTGGAGGAAGTTGCAGAGATGGGCTATAATCCTCTTGGAAGTCCTTCATGTGGAGAAGTATGTGTGAGAGGCAAATCTGTTTTTGCAGGCTACCATAAAAATCCTGAGCTGACAAGGGAAGCCTTTCAGGATGGGTGGTTTCACACAGGTTGAACCCTATCCATTCTTGTCTTGCCTCAAACTGGATTATGATTCATGTGTGCCAAGTTTGATTTGTCAGACTCTGGTATCTGCAGGGGACATTGGAGAAATACTTCCGAATGGTGTTATCAAGGTTATTGACAGGAAGAAGAATCTAATAAAACTCTCTCAAGGAGAGTATATTGCACTTGAGTATCTGGAAAATGTTTATGGAATCACTCCCATTGTTGAAGATGTAAGCATGCCTGTGTTCATGTTTACTGCGTGAGAAAAGCATTTCAGTTAAGATCAATTTAGGATTGATTTCTCCCTATTTTTTCTGTTAAGATCTGGGTTTATGGAAATAGCTTCAAGTCAGTATTGGTAGCGGTAGTGGTCCCAAAAGAAGAAATTACAGAGAAGTGGGCATATTCAAACGGACACATGGCTCCTTTTTCTGAGCTTTGTTGCCTCGATGAATTGAAGGAACATGTAGTGTCGGAGCTCAAATCTATTGCTGAGAGAAACAAGGTAACCATAGCATTTCTATCATTTTAAGTCTGACATGGAGTGTGTTCCCTTCTCATGTTTCGTTTCTTGGATGGGCTTGTTTGTGGGGAAGTAGCTGAAGGGATTTGAACATATCAAAGGAGTAATATTGGAACCTCGTCCATTTGACATGGAAAGGGACTTGGTGACAGCAACAATGAAAAAGAGGAGGAATAATTTGCTCGAGCATTATCAGGTAAGAATATGAATGACATGTTCTGTTGTTGCTCACTCTTGTATAGTTAGTTAGAAGAAGGGTTGATGAATTATTGCCAATGATGTAACAGGCGGAGATAGATGGAGTGTACCGAAGTTTGACTTACTGAGGGGTCAATCCAAAGAAAGCAGTTACTTTCTGTTGCCCTTTGTGGGCAAACGCTGAAACGTAGTACTCTAATCAGCACTTTACGTGCATGTAAAAGTAATCCATTTGAACCCCACAAGAACCTGTTCAGTTTGTTCATGAACAACATACATTGTCATGTTGAAAAGTTGAATGGTTCCTAAATGGCACGGTAATACTTAATTAATATCCATACGTGGCCCCTTTGAATGTGTAATAATTTGTTTGGGAAGTGTAGGTTATGAGATATTGGAAATGTAAAATGCTTGAGTGGTGGTGCTACAAAGGAGAAGTAGGGATTGCTCAAGGGAGTCCCACACAAAGGTGTAAAGTAACATGGAATTAATTGAAGGCAGGGTGGCATGATATGATGAGAGAAGAGTTATGCATGCTCCAATATTATTATTATTATTATTGAGCAGAAGAAGAAGGTGAAAAGGCTCCAAGTTTTTAATTCCATTCACAAGTGGGGGGTGACTGCTTTTAATGAGAGGGGCACACACTCTCTAACCATGCGCCTCTTACTTTTCTTATACGCTAGTGTTTGCATTAAAATAGTAATTCCCGAGAACCAAGCTCAATAGAAATTAAATATTAATTTCTGCAGACTAGATAATTAATTTTATCTTATAAAAAAGGACGTGAAGGAATAGTATATTATGAGAATTCTCTTATTTTTTATATAATTTTTTTAAAAAAAGTTAAACTATGAATTTTTTTTTCTTAAGCAATATTAATATCAGGTAGGATGAGCTGTTTATTATCCTCAGACATAAATTTAAATATCTAAAAATTAGAATATTTTTTTAAATATCGCAACTTAAACCACAATAAAATAATACTCTATATAAATCAAATATACTCTAAATAATAATATATTCTATCCTTCTAAAGATTTTTTAGAATTCTCTTCTTTGACCAGTTGTCGCTTCTTAATAAGATGACACTGTCTTTGCGTGTGTATCTTTTAGCCAAATGTAAAAAAAAAAAAAAAAAGCAACATCGTACTCTATTATCTAGTACTAAATATATGAATTTTTCTTTTCTTTCTTAATAAATTTTAAATACAGAATCCTTTGCAAATTATAAGTCAATATTTATTAGCCAAATCTCTATTCAATTTATTTTAACACATGGGACTGTTGGGTTTAAACTTGAAGGCGCCTTTTTTGTAGGTGTTCCTCCGTACACGTCACCCGCCAACACGACAGATGAGTCATAGGAGGGATATAGTGGACTACTGTATGTTATAAAAAAATTACGTAAATTAACCAAAGGTCCCAAAATAATATTAGATATTCTAACTTCTTAATTTTGAATACTATATGATATCCCTACTTTATTTAATTAAAATATACGAATGTCATACAAGTGTCAGTTGACAAAGTCCAGGTTAAAGTTGTTAAGCACCCATTTGGATGTTCATTGCAGCAATGAGCATAATTGTCCTGACATTTACACCGTCCAAATAATTTTAGTAGTTTAAATTTAAAATTTTTAAATAATAAAATTACTTTTTTAAATCTGAAAATTAAAATAATATCGTTACATCCTTTATCTATTAAAATAATTTTTTAAAAAAATAAAAATTAATAAAATAAGATCTAATCTGAATAGTCTATATATAGTGTTCATCATGAGCATCGAAACTCATTCCGACTTGTTGGCTTGTTATTTAATTTTTTTATATAAATATATATATATTATTTTATTAGAGATAATTTTATTTAAAATATTATCAAATTTTAAATATAAATATTTTTTTATAATTAAATTAACTAAATTCATTTAAATTTAATTTAATTTCACGTAACCTAATAGACTAAGTTAGCGAGGATTTACAAGCCATGATGATTCTATTTTTCAACCACGTCCATTCACTAATTATAAGATTAGTTTTTTTCCTCTTTACGTTTATTTTTTAAAAAGGATATTTTAACGTGTGTAAAATTTAAAATAAAAATAATTTTTTAAGTATGAGACTTTAAAAAAATATTTATTATCTAAAAATTATCAGTTGAAGACAGTTAAAATTATATTTTAACAGTGTAAATCTAACCTATAACCATGAGCACCAAAAGCAGTTGAGATCACTTATGATAAGAGGAGGGGAAAAGTCAAACAGATAAGACAAGAGAGGGAACGCCCCGTTTTGTATGTGCTTGAAACGGAAGAAAGTACGGACAAGAAATAAAGGTTTTTGCACGGTGGATATAGCTACTTACATTAACTGCAAAACAAGTGCAAGAAGTACCTAAGGAGGAATGGAATAAAAATCTATCATGCTCCGTATTCCATGACAAGAAGGAAGACAAAATGGTGAGAGAGAAAATACTATAATGATATTGAAACAGAAAGAGAGATCACTTGCAGTTTGCCCATGAAACACAAGATAACCAAATTAAGGGTCATTCACAGTTTCTTCTACCTGTACTGTAATTTCTTCTATGCAACTTTTATTTTGCTTCTTTTCAATAAAAGCCATGTTTTTTTTCATGAATTCCCTATCCTCACCACGATTTACCGCTTCGTTGGGTTAGAAACGACGCCTTCATTCCCGGCCAACAACAAGTACTTGTCTTTTCTGGTGAGCTTGGTGCACTCAAACCCCAAAGCCTTCCCAATCTGAGACTGCACGTGATTAGCGACCTGGAATCTCGTATCCTCGTCACCACCAGACGTAAAGGATGAAGGAGAGACCTGGTTCAGAAACTTAATGGAGTAAACTGGGGATGGGTTCATGAGAAAGAAAACCGGGTCTAGCCACTTAAATCCTCCTGCCGTTGTACCGTGGAACACAGTGACGTGAGTATCAATAGCAACGGGCGTTATTTCGTCGCAGATTTCTGAGAACAGAGGACTGAATCTCAATAAATACGGCTCTCTGCAAGTGGTCCCCTCCGGGCACACCGCTACGTCCCCCTGCTTTACCAACTCCTTCATCATATTCGCATCCTCATCCCTGTTCCTTGTTAAACGCACCGTCTTGATGGGTGCTAATATCTCCGATAGTCTGCTTAAGCTGTACGTGACGGCGATTAAGTCCTTCTTTTTTAGTACAAAAGAGAGGTAGAGAGGATCTAGCAGAGTTCTGTGGTTGCACACATAAAGACGGCCGTCGCTTTTGGAGGAGATCTGGGACGAAGTTTTGGGTAATGCCGATGTGAGACGCAGCCCGGTGAAGGTCAGCAGAGGAGTTGAGATGCCGTACGGTAGGGTTAACGTCAAGATAATCCTGATAATCGCCAGAATTATCGAAAATGGAAGCCACATCAATATGGCTATGCCCTCGAGAGGAGTGGGTCCCACGGCTAATCTGCTGTCATGGAAGATTAATGCTCCGGGGTATTTATCTCTTGCTAGCTTTTGCCATCCCCTCTTGTCAGCTTCGGTCACCAAGTATATTTCCTATTTAAAACAGACAGACAACCTGTTTGTTTCAGAAAACGACAAATTTTAACCTTCGACAGTAAAACAGTAACATACAGCACGCTGCAGGCTGAAAAGATTGAGCTGCATGAATCTTCAAATGGAGAAAGAAAAATAAAATGAAGAGTAGAAAGTAGAAACGAACCTTGCACTGAGAGAACAAGTCATGGTCAAGAATCTTATTGCAGGTTGTGATGCCAATTGCATCAGAAAATCGTCCTTTCTCTTCTAGAACTTTTCCCTGAACTTGTTTGAAATTTCTGGGCTCCAGAAGTCCCAAGTAGTAGCCGCAAAACACTTTGAGCTCTCTGCTCACTACGAAATCGATCTTTAAGTACTCTCTCAAGAAACTTTCCACCATCACCTGAGGTAAATTACTGACGCCCACTTTCTTTCCACCCCGGTTCAGCACTTGAATGATTTCGGAGCCAACATTATCCAGCAAGAACTTTGGCAGAACGGCCCTTCCAGCTCTGAAGCTTCCTGCTTTGATCCCAAAGAAGCTTATCATAACCATTATCTGTATCCCCATTCGATCTCCCACTAAACAAACGAGAGGATATGACAGGAGGAGAAAAACGGCTCTGAAGAGATCTCCAGCTTCGAAAGCCACGAGCACGAAGTAAGGGAACAGGGAAGGAGATCTCAACAGAGTTCCTTCTACATCAAAGATTAAAGTATGGTCGTTGAGGTCTGACCTATGAGCCAGAGAGGGATACTTTTGGTATTTAAACTGGGTTCCGAAGGTATTGCTAATATTTTTTGGGAATCCTACGAGGTTCTTGAGTTGCTTGAGAAGAAAACGGTACCAAAAGAAGAATAGAGCTCTGAAGAAGAACGGTCTGATTATCTTGGCCATGTGGGTACTTCAAAGCAGTGGTTAAGGAAGTTAGCGAAGCTAGGCTTATGGACGGAACCAACGTATTTATATAACTGCCTGTTCATTAACACCCTTAGAAGAACACAATTATTACAATAATGGCATGTTGTTTAGACTTGGGATCCAATTTGCCGCTATAGGGATGGAAATAGGCCAGGTCAGGCCAGGCCTTGACCTTAACATGCCAGGCCTGTTAAGTGTCAATTCGGCCTGAGCCTGGCCTGTGGCCTGTTATAGGCCTTTTTTTTTTGTCTAAGCCTGGCCTGTATAAAAGCCTGGCCTGGCCTGAAGCCTGTTTAAAAGCCTGATTTTTTTAATTATACTAATAGGCTATCTAACAGGCCTTCATAACAGGCTTCCGTAACAGGCTCTCATAACAGGCCTCCTAACAGGCCTGTTAAAATAAAATTAAAGAATAAAATATATAATAATACATGTTAGTTTAATAGTTTGACTCTTGTATTGTGTTCAATATGTGGTTGGTTTAACACCCATTTATTATACTTTAATATTAAATAAATTTTAACTAACAGGCCCAGACCGCCTAACAGGCCTAACAGGTTTCGTAAGAGGCCTGAACCTGGCCTCTTAAGAATAACAGGCTTTCAAATAGGCCTGAGCCTGTGTATTTTTCTAAACAGGCCAGGCCAGGCCAGGCCTAATGCAGGCCAGGCCACAGGCCCCTGACAGGCCGCCTGGCCTGTTTCCATCCTTAGCCGCCTATGATTGACCTGCAAATCTCCTTTTTTCAAGTTATTTGTCGGTTGATTAATGACTACCCAAATTCCAAGAGGATTAATTCCAGGTTTGGGCTCTGGGGGTAGAATCTTATAAGCAGACAACTTTTTCAAAATAACATTATTTAAATAAGTCCTTATTAAGTCAAATTTTTTAAAATTTTATAAATATCAATGGATTCTTCTTCTTAAGAAGGAATAGAATTTTCTGTAAAATTGAAAATTTTAAAATTAATTTTCTCCTAATTAAAAATTTTGTTTAAATTTATAAATATATTTATAAATTTAATCTAAAACTCTAGGATCCGAATTCTAAAATAGCTACCAACTAACTTATATATATACTATTTCATCCACACTAAAACTTATAAACTTAATATTATTATCATATTTTGGCCATCCACGTTAATAGTACCCACCTAACTCTAGTGAGGATCCGTACATAGTTTATATATAATTATATAAACAACTTATATACAAGGTTTAGAAAACTTAATCAAAATATAATTAACTTAACGGAAATATAACTTCTATAACTATTCCAACTCAATTCTTCTTAAATTTCATCTATTACCCCTTTGCCTTTCGAGCCACCTGTCTTTACTATATATCATAAAAGAAAAAAATATGAGATTAAAATAATTTTAATTGTAACAACTACCTTTTATATAAATATACAATTTAATAAAGAATGTAAAACAAGTCATGTCAAATCTCAAACTAACAGTAATATTATAATTTTTTCATATAAATACATACAGTTAAAACAATGTTTTCATAACAACTGCTAGTTATTCTGATACCCTTATCTAAATACAATTTAATTATGCTAGCAACCAATACTATGTTTGCACATGTCAACTAGGCTTAACGCATAGACAACTATGCTTACACATGTCAAACTATAACATAAACAAACTTGCAGAATTAAAAAGATATAGTCTTAAATTCTTTTAGGAAAAAAGGATCTTTAAATCTAAAAAAATAACTATTAAATTATTTATGTCTTTTTTATAAAATAAAATCTTCTATAATTTTCTTAGTCTCCAAAGTAGGTCTTCCATGATTTTTTTTTAAATTTTTTTGGGTCATAAAATATATTTAAATAATTATTCTTTCTCTAAAATTCTTCCTTTCAAGCTTTTTAATTCCAGCAAGATATTTTTGACCTTAACAACCTTTTGTAAATTCCTTTTACTAAATTTTTGGGATGTTACACTGAGCTTGTCGGGCGTGGGGCCAAAACACGTGAAATAGTAGGACATGCTCATGTTGAGATCCATTATGGTTATTATTCCCGTCGTAAGACAGAAGGGATCCGGATTCCCCGAGTGGCGAAATTTCTCATAAAAGACGTGTGTTTCGTTTGAAAAGAATAGCTTATTATAGAGAAAGACGAATGTCGTCTTGATGTTTCGCATATGGTGCATGCGTGTAGTTGCGGCACTCGGGGAATCCAGTTGCAAGAGAGAGGAGGGTTGCCCGTCAAAGGAGGTGGCAGCCCCACCCACAAGCAACAGGGAAATCCAGGACTCATATATTCCTATCCCGTAACTCTATCACTAGCCATGATTTATTTTCCATGTGCAATCATGGAGTTTGGAATTGCTCTCTCTCTCTCTCTCTCTCTCATGTTGACCAATGAGGAGTGATAATTTCTGGTCATATAACGTATGTGTAAAAATATTGACTCGTGAAAGCGGGGGTAGGTGGAATGGGAAGGGAAGAAAATGCAAAGCATAAATAGCCAGCAACCCTTTTCTAGGATAGTTTTATGTATCATGGACATATTCAAAGATATCTGTAGGAGTCATAAATGTGATGGGGCCGGGTGAAGGGAGGGGATAAATGAAAAGCGGAGGATAATATATATAGGGAGGGGTTTGGGGTCACATAAACATTAAAACGGGACGGTCCATTGTGAGCTAAGGTTAATAAATCTGAGGGGTCATTTCACATTATGGCCTGCACCTACTGCTGCCGTTACGTCGTGGCCGTGCCAGATTATTCCAAAGGCATGTTTACACGGGGTTGTCTTAGCTTATTATTAGATAACGAGGCCATGGGGGCTTCGTGGGTCAGCACTGTCAAAGTCTTTCACTCTCCTTGCACCGGGCAGGAATCAAAAGTCAACACCACCATTCATCTATGTTGATGACCATGAGCCATGCCTACAAGCTATAATATTCGACTAAGAGCCTATTTGAATTAGCTTTTAGATAATAGATTATGGAAAGAATAGATTTTAGAGAATAGATTTTGAAAATAGAGATGTTTGGATGATTAGTATAGTAGAATCACTTTTTATATTAGTAAATTAATAAAAATAATATGATTTGATTAAAAGTAAGAGAGAAGGTATAGAAAAAAGAGGAGAGATTGTGTAAGAAAAATTAAAGGTAAGATAGTAATTGGATAATCCATAAGTTCTTTTACTATTCTAAAAACTAATTTCAATAATTTATTCAAAACTATAGTTTTAAACTATGATTTTAACCAAAATCATTTCTGGACAAATATTGCTATTTGTTTAAAATTTTTCTAAATTAAAATTTTATCCAAAATAACTTCTCAAACTATGGTGTCAAATACATACTTAAATTAGATTAGATGAAGGGAAACGCCCGCTATTGACATGAGGGCAATGTCGCATGTGACACGTATAATCATATTCCTCCTGTTATTATCTGAGTACTACCTTTTTATCTTATCTATAAAAGATATTTCAATCTATACAATTATTTTCTTTAGCATATATACATTCTGCCTTTATTTAATTTCGTTATGTGTATTTATAGAATACGGTCGTTGCATCAGTTAAATGCAATAAATGTACAAAATTTTCACACCCCTCTAAGCTTGTCCAAAGTTCCCTTTCTATTTCTCTTTTGTATAGGCTCTCGGCCAACATTTCCCTACCACTGTGCTAACGAAGTGCCTTGCCCGACCGTGTTGCCAAGGATGAGAACCGGTGGAGAAGTCGCTAACCCACCAGGAAAATATAATAATAATAAAGAAACAACAATCATTTTTTGGGAAAAAAGAGAATGAAGGACCTAAAAAATTAATATTTAATTAGAATGATCATAAAAATAATATTTCTTTAGAATGACCAACTGCTGAAATATTAAATTAAAAAAACTAAATTACCCCTATGTTCTATCGTGCATCTTCCTCCCATTACCACCAAAAGTAAGGAAGGTGAAGTCGTCTTTAGCTGGGGAAGTTCTCGCTGCGACGGAGCAACTATTCAAGGGAATCGATTGTCACAGCACCATTCAAGGGGGTTTTATTCTAGTGCCATCAAAACCCTATTTAGGTACTTCCTTTAAGCTTTGTTGATTTATAGTTTTGGAAGTGGGGAATAAGCGCTGTAATTTCGAATTTAGTTTCAACTGATCATTATTTAGTCTATGCAATCTAGATGTAGCGTTCATATGACTGTGAGAATAATTGTGAAAACAAAACAAATTACCATCAATCAGTATTTCCGTAGCATAAAGCAATTTCGAGAATCTTGATATCCTTGAAATCAAAGTAACATGACAGTTTCTTTGGTCAAATGTTTTTCCATCATTACTGTTCAGAATGGGTTTATACTAAAATCGTTAGTGGTCAATGTCTTTTTTGTTTTGAGTGAAAAATGAGAATTTGAGTAGCTCTTGGGGGTCTGAGTTTAGCAATTGTTTCCAAAATGTTAATTAGCTAATAGGGTAGGAGGCTTACAAAGTCCTCACATTTCCAACTGCCACCAGCAGTAATGTCTTGTGAATCGTTTTTAAAGTAGAGAATGGATTACTGGATGGTCTCAGTCTAATAATAAAGGCTATATAGAAGAAAAACTTCTGCCAAGTAGATGACTTGTTTCTAATTAGATGAAATGTTTTCCACTTTTAGTGGTCCTAAATTAGATTCAAACAGTGAATAACATAGTTATACATAATCTCACAGTTTGACAATGAATATTGGAAGAGTTCCATAGTCAATCTGTTAGTTCTGATTATTCAAGACTCTATATGCTAACAAACAAGTGGCGCCATTTACTCACTCATTTTTTACTGCACTTATCAGTTCAGAGATCAGCATATGTAGGAGAACCCTTTTGCTTCAACTTGATCAGCGCATATCTATGGGAAATCCAATAGCTGAACTCATAATTCTTTCACAATCTGTAATTTTTATTCTGCAACTTTTCTTTCATATTATGCTATATCATTTTTCTCAAATTTGGTCTTTTCTTTTTGACCAATTTTCGCAAGTCCAGGACAAATGTTAGACTTATGTTTTGCTTGTTATTGTATATATATAAAAAGCTTATTGCCATCTTACTTTTGCTTTGTGATTGTGTTGCACTTATTTGCTTTTATGATTGACCATTGCTTATATTATTTCTGGTTTGGCTCCATATTCAAACTCACAAGCACATAATATTATAAAATAATATTATTTCTGTTTCAACTATATCGGATAACAATAGTCAAAAGATAGGAAGACTATACATAAAAAAATTTAAGAGCAAATAATCAAGTTATCTCCGACACAATGGATTCTAGCAGTTGTTGCTGCCAAAAAATTCAGAATTGTATTCCGAGAACTCACAAATCTGATGAAAAGCGTTTATAATTAAACCAGTTGCTAGTATAAGGAAGGAGGACTCCTATTCTAAATCTATCTTTGTCACGAAAAGTGTGTTTTCTTATATCCTTCATCTAAATAATCTATAGCTATAATTCAGAGGTTAGGTTATTCAATTTTTTTTTTAGCCATCCGGTTAATCGGAACTTTGCCCTAACTATATCTGGATTTGACCTGCGTCGCGCACCTGACTATGGAAGGTGAATCTCCTAACAAAGATTTTTTATATATAAACTACTTACTGACTAACCCCCAAATTATTTAATTTTATATGCACGGTGAATCGCTAATGGGAGAATGGGTTAATTTGAATTAATATTTATTTGTTACTAACCTTTAAACACTTGTAGTTGAAAAAAATATATGAAATTTGGCTAAAGCAATTTAATGTTTTTAATTTAATACTACCTCAATTAAAAAATTAAATAAACTACTTAATTATATCAAATAGTACATGATTTCTTTAAAATGATTGATTTATAAGTAAAATAAATTAATTTGATAAAAAAATAAATATAAATATTTTAAAATAATTTATTTAAATTTTTTATTCTCTTTAAAAAAATTAATAGAATCTAATAATTAAGACTGAAGTAATACTTCAACAGTTGGTCATTCTAAATAAATACTATTATTTTTATAATCCTTTTAAATAAATGTCAACTTTTTAGGTCCTTTATTCTAATTTTTCCTTATTTTGTCTTTTGGCAGGTCACCTCTACAAGAGTGTAAAATTCAAATCTCACTTTGTTCAAAAAAGGCTCTTGGAGAGGCAAGCATACAAGCTGTAAAACCTTGATCCGGATCCTATTATTAGAGGATCTAGAAAAAATACTGAACACCACGTAAAAATTGGCCTCCGCATGCTACATTACTAAAATTCGGTAAATCTTTGCATAACTCGTTAACAGGATGAGTCATCTCACTCTACAAATACAAGCAAACTTTAAACCATGCAAGGTGCTGTACAAGAACAAATAAATTATCCAAAACTACTCGGAACAGCCTAAATGAAGCGGAAATCATCTTCACAGTATCCGTCTCATTTACCCTGCAGAGCTGCCATAACAGATTGCAACAATTTTAGTTCGACTCTCTTAACCCTGAACCACAAAATAAATCATGCAAAAGAATACAGAGTTGGATGACGAAAGCAAGGCGCATCACCTTCATGGGTGAAGTTCTTGGAGAAATGGACAGAAATTAAACCTTCATCAGCTGCTATGCTCGGCTCGGGGGAAGCTATTACTTCAACAGCAGCGCTGCGTCCAGATTTTATTCCTGCAAACTCTCAGTAACATGAGTATCCAATAACATACAGTCTCTTGAAAGTTATTTCATGAGCACAAGCTATTCCAATAGAGGCACCCAAGCGCAGTTGAAGTTTCAACCAAAACTAGACACTCTTCAGAGCTTTTAATTGAGCTGAAAACATTGAGCACCATAACACCAAGGAAGTAAAATAGGCTATGATTATAAACTTAGTTCAAAAGTTAAATATGTTAATGACAGGGGACTGTCCACTCCAAATGTCTTCATGTATGCCCATGTTGTGTGCTTTGAACAAAACAATAAACAAATAAGCACAGCCTAGTAATATCTGTGCGGTGAATGTTATGCTCCGCAAAAGCAGAAGGGCAGGAATTGGACATTTTTCCAGTAGAACCAAAGATTATTAACAAAAACTCATTCCAAGTCATGCTTTCAACCTCTCAGGACGTTTGATCAATATTCAGTAATGTAAACCAATTCATACCCCATCCTACATGCTTATAGCAAATATCCATATTCTGTCATATGCATCTGGATTCATGTTGGACATAAAGTGAGAACATAGGAATGGACCATCAGGGCACACTGTCGAAAAGCCAAAAAGCTATTATACTATATACTCAATCTAAACAGAATGTCACAAGCATCATCATTTTGATACACTTAGATATCAGATTTGAGCCTGTTAGCATCCATCATGCAAAGGGCACAAAGCTATAAACAGGCCAAAATCCTATTCATGAAAACGAGAGATCATGATTCAGCAGTTATACAGAAACAACTTCGGGTGTCCTGTTCAAACGATGACATATTTGACACCAAACAAAATTGAGATGATGACCAAAATGAAAGCACCCTAAATTTACCTTGGATTATAATGATGGCAAAAAAGAAAATAGTGATGACCATGGCAGAAAGACCAGCATATGACGACGACGACTTTTTTCTTGCCTTCATCTTCCTCACAGCTTTCATTTTCTTAATTCTTTCACGCTTCCTCAAGGCAATCTCAGCAATTTCCTGCACTAGCTTCTTATCAGCAGCATCCAGTAATGGCCCTTTAGGTGGTCGTGGTGGCTTAGGAGGCTTTGAGTTAGTCTTCTTATTCTTTTATTTGCCATTGTTATTCTTTACATGAGGCAGTTTCTTCTGCACATCTTCTAAACATGAATCAACATGAAATGGTACATCATCATCCATAATATCAGCCGATTTTGACGAACTGCTACATGTTTCAACCCCAGTTTCATGCTTTTCTGAACCATCAAAGTTCGGAAGCCTACTCCATGCCCAACTAAATAAATTCTTCGATTGTTTTTCACTGGAATCAGGGTCCCTGCTTTCATCCTCTTCACTAGTATTCCCACCACTTTCAAGATCATATTCCAAATCTTTCTCTCTTGAACTAGTTTGATCCATCTGATGGCAATCAATTTCACCAAAAAGGAAGGGTAATAAAGAAGAAAAGCTTTTCAAAAACTAGCACATATATTTGAGGCTAAAATGAAAAGTTGTAAGCTCAGGTTAGAAGGTAAAGAACACGCAATCTTCCCAATAGTTACACACGGAGACTACACAAGCTTCTGGGATGAAAAAATCTTTTGCAGTCCTTCACATTATAGAGAAGGTTAAGTTCGAAGCCAAATCATTAAGGCCTTTGATTATTAAAAATCATTAAGCCAAATCACAGCCAAAATAATAATTTTTGTAGAAGCCTCTAGGCTCCAGAAAAGAGAATCTACGTTTGTAGGAACCTCAATAAACAGATAAGGTCAGAGAATAAGGCAACTGACGGAATGAAAAAGAGACATTTTTGGCTAAATGGTTGTAAAAGAGAATAACGAAGCGAGTAAAAGATTATCTCAAACACGGAAATCTCTTTTCCCACAAAGTAAACAACTAACTAAACCCATAATGCAGCCCATAGAGATTGTTGTAACTTGAAACGAATTTACAAACAATCATAATGGCAAAACGAAAACCTCACAATCTTACATTTTGTCATGAGCAGCAAATAAGCCAGCCCACAGTCACGCCGAAGTGAAAATAATCAAAATTCGGAAGTAACAACAGCTTGATCAAATTACTGGGAAGCAATGTATTCTACAATTGAAGACGAAGAAAATACACAGAGAAACGAAAAGTCAAAACCACCTCGGAGCAGAGATAGAACCCTAGGATCCATACTTTGTTTGAAACATTCCCAACTTAGAATCCGTCCACGGCCGCGGGAGCCACAAAGTGATGCCATGTCTTAAAAATTAAATTAATTTACAAAGACAACCAATAATTTCCTGCTATTTTAAACAATTTTTTTTTGGAATATTGCCTTCTAAATCATTAGCATCTGCAAATATATGGATTTTTCAATTTCTCTCTCTTAGTCGGCTTTATTATTTTTTTTTTTAAAATAAGCCGAATGAAAAAGTTTTTTTTTTTTTTTCGTTATGACAGAACGACGAAGGTTTTACTTTTTTTGGGCTGGGGAAGAGACCGAGTGATGAAGGTTTGAAAAATGAAAACCGAAGGCTTTATCCAAATTCCCACAAGCGGAAGCTCCATGACGTGTCATCTGGGGAAATGTGCACAGAAGTAATCGTTATTTTCGCGTAGGGGTAACAAGCGCTTTTCGATCAACGTTTCTTTTTGGTAAAAAAGACTTATTTCACCAAAAAAGGAGAGACGTGTTTTTAATAGGCTGTCCTTTTAGATATAACAGGCACTGTTGGGTTATTTGAATAAAAAAGAAAAATGAGGCCAAAAAATAAAAATGAACATAATCCATCACAAAGAAATCAAGATATACAACATTGTGTCATCATTCTTTTTATTTCAGATTAAAAGCCGCATTTTTCTTAAAAAAGAAATATTTTTGACATGTAGGAAATAAGAACAACGAGGCTTAGGTGTAAAGCCGTAAACTACCCGGTGAATCAAAACTCCATGCGGTGAGAGTAACAAGTCTTTACCAAACTGGAACAGAAAACATTCATCCGAAACAGCACTCCCAAGAATGTTCGGAGGCTTTCCAGCAGCCACAACCATCTCAAGAAGAATGGGTCGCAAGAGCATACCGATTCGCTGCCCGAGTCTCTGTAACATCAAATACGTAACGCTTAAAAAGTCTCTCCAGATCATCATTCTTTCGGAACGCAATTTTCTGAATAAGGAAAATTTATATGTCCGGATTGACTAGATACATTGATCTCGAAAGGGCTAACTAGTATTTTTTTGTAATTGTCCACTCGATTTATCTGAGTTTTATTCCGACTATATCTAAATCTGACTCGCGTCACACATATGGTTATAGTGGGTGAGTCTCTCAACAGGAATTTTCTGCATACGCTAATGCTCGAACTCGAGACCTCGTTTAAGCGATACTGAACCATTCACCACTCAAACTAACCTCCGTTGGTGGCTAACTAGTACTATATTTCCACGTCGATTCAATTGATGGCTATAACCCAATTTAGACATTTACCCTATAATGTACATGCGCTCATGGCCTATTGAAGAAGCCATGCACTAATGCATCGGGAGCATTCACTAGGCCTATACTAACCCCCTGGTAATCAAACAATCACAACAGAAACGTATCTTGGCACCTCCCACATGGGATCCTAGGTGAAATCCAGAGGATTTCCCCATAAAACAATATTGATTAGGTTGTCAAGTAACTACCATATTCAATAAAGTATAATAAGCCCCAAAAACTAAAAGGAAAAAATCGCAACTTACAACTAAGTATTTTTTTTTAGTACAAGAGAGGGCTAATGTGCCCTAACTTAAAAGAAATTAATCAACATGAGGATCAAATTTCAAAAACTCCTTAACTACAATAGCTCTTAAATGAAACGGGTATGAATATGACACTTTAGTAGTTCTCAAATCTTCATTTGCCAATTTATTTGCCAGCTAATTCTAATATCTAGATACATGTTGTATTTTTAACTCCCAAGATAGATTAATATCTTCTGTATCTGTATAACTAACAAACTACATTTATAGATTGTTGAATTTATCAACATGTCTACCATATTCTTAGTATCCGATTCAAGTATAATTTTTCTGAATCCAAGCTCCCATGCTAGATTTAGACCTTTAAAAGTGGCATATTGTTCAGCTTCAAGGACAGTACATGAACCAAGAACACTCGTAAATCTTGCAATCCAATTTCCAGAATAATCTCTAATAACACCACTACATCTTGCTCTATTATGAGCTACTGTAACCGCACCATCAACATTCAATTTCACCCATTCTGATGGTGGGGGTTGCCAAATGGATGGAATTGATAAGTCGAAGGTATTAGACACATAATCTTCATGCACATGCACAAAGCTTTTCCATGTTTGTATAATGATTGAGTAGGGATCCACTGGTTTAACAAAATTATTATAAAAAATGGTATTATTCCTCCACTTCCATAGATTCTAGATTCAAACCCCCCCAAATTTGACTCCAATTACCCCAACCCTACACTCCTAATTAGTTCTTGAGATTCATGGCAAACCAATCTAGTAGGGATGTTCTAAAAAAGGAAGACCAATTTATGAGATGAATTAATTTAGACCAAAGATCTTTAGCATAACAGTAGTCCCGAAGTATATGCAAGATATCTTTTGTCTCCTCATTACAATGTTGACATGTTGCATCAGTCGATGACTATCTACTTCTCTAAGCATTAGTTGCTAAACGATTATTGAAGGCTATCCACATAAAGACACGAATACGTTCAGCACCTTTCCACTTTTATATGTCTTGGTAAACACGACTATAATCCTGTGTAGAGTTCTTCTCAATTAGGAAGTACGCACTTTTAATAGAAAAAGTACATTCATTCGTAGCATTCTAAACCATCAAATCATTCCCCGCTCCTAACATAGGTGTTATCATACCAATTAACCTTTGAAATACCCTACTTGGTACAATAGTAGTAAGTCTCTAGTAATCCCAAGTCCCACCTGAATTCACAATATGTCCACTTCTAATATGCCACATTGTACCCATTTCAACAATATCCTGCTGTTGTGAAATAAATTTCCATAGAGCATAATCTTTTTTTCTTGCATCAAGTAGATTGTCTTCATTCCTTAGCATATATTTATGTAATAGCACATTTACCTATCCATTAACAAGTCTCCAAGCTATTTTGGCTCCACAAGCACGGTTAACCGATGATAATTTCTTGAATCCAAGACCCCTATACAATTTAGGTTTCACAATCTGATCCCACCCAATTGGATAAAATCCATATGAGCTTTGACTATAGCTCCATATAAAGTTCCTTTGCAATCTTTCCACCTCCTGACATACGGACATAGAAACCTTGGCCACTTGCATAGGATATACTGGTATAGAGTTTAAAATAGATTTTGCCAAAGTGATCATTCCAGCCACTGAAAGAGTACTCTCTTTGCATGCAACAAGTTTAATTTTGACTCTATCTATAATGTACTTGCATAGGCTCTGAGATTGCTCTGATGAAGATATTGAAGAGGAGGAAAATGTAGTCTCTGATGATTCAATGTATGAGGAATCATTACAAGAGGTAGAAAAGGAGATGAAGGAGCCATTATTCAAAACTTCTGAAGATCCATCAAGGAATTTTCCATCCTTTGTTTTCTCTGGAAAATTGAAGAAAATATTATTCAAGGCTTGGAAAATAGCTATTATAGTTAAGTTGCTCGACAGAAGCATTGGATACAAAGCTTTTCAGTCTAGATTACAAGCTCTATGGGCAAAATAGGGAGTAGTTAACCTTATCAATATAGGTTAGGTTAAACTTTCAAACATGAATGATTATTTTAATGCATTAACAAGTGGCCCCTGAATTATTTATGACCATTATTTGACAATGCAACCATGGGAGGCCAACTTTATACTAAAAAAGGCCATAATAGATAAGGTAGCTGTCTGGATACAAGTATCAGGGATGCCATTGGAATATTACGATGAAGAGGCACTCACCATAATTGGTAATAGGATAAGGGAAATGCTCAAGGTGAATATGAACACTACTAAACAGCTAAGAGGCCATTACGCGAGGTTGTGTGTACTATTGGATCTGGGCAAACAACTCATGTCAAGTTTCTCTTTAGATGGGGGAGAATATTATTTGGAGTATGAGGGGTTGCACTCACTTTATATAGGGTACGGGTTCTATGGCCATAGAATTGATGTATGTCCAACTAAAGCAGGCCAAGCTCAGAATAGAGGTGTCAATGAAAATGTGTTAAGAAATGGAAAAGTACAGGAGATGAATGAAGTGGGATCTTCATTGAGAGAAAGAGAGCAATGGCGGATTGTCCAAAAATCAAGACGACAACGCAAGCCAAAGGAGAACAAAACTGATAATGCCCGGTCGGAGAACAGGGATTCAAGGTTCGGTGTCTTGGCTAAAATTACTGAATAAGGGAATGGCGTAGGAGATGACGTTGTACGACAAGGAATGATGATTGAACAGAGGATGCCGACTATGTTGAAAAAAGATGAAAGTAGATGGAGAGTGAATGTTAGAGGAAGGAATAGAGATAAGACTATTGTTACAGAGGGACAAAATGACAACAATGGAGTAGGTAGGCAATTTATAAATGCATTAAATGTGGGAAGAGAAGGAAATTTGACGTTGAGAAAAGAAAAGAGGACAAGAATGGAGATTTTTTTTTTGTCCACCCGGTTCACCAGAGCTTTGCCTCGACTATATCTGGATTTGACCTGCGTCGCGCATTTGGCTATGGTAGGTGAGTCTCCCAATGGGAATTTTCTACATACACCAAAGCTCAAACTCGAGACATCGCTTAAGCGATATCGTGCCGCTTACCACTCATATCAACCCCCGTTAGTAGGACAAGAATGCAGATGGTTTAACAGGTAGATATTGGGAGTGGCATGGATCAAGTGTTTGAAGAGATGAGTGATTTTGGGCTACTAAATGAGATTACATGTGATAATGAGAAAGGGCTTCAAAATGGGTTTTCACGTGATAATGAGAATGGGCTTCAGGGGGATATGGTGTGTGATAGGGAGGAGATTTTAAATGGGCCACAAGAATTAAGGGAAGGGATGGTTCATGACCAAGCCCAGTACACTTCTAATAATTTTGGACAAAAAATAGGAATTGAGGAAGTGGACCCTGGTGGGGATGGTACTAGATCAATGGATAATGTCGACTTAAATTTAGCTTCAATAATGAATGTGGAGTTAGAAAAAGTAGAGGATATTATAGTAGAAGAGGCCCAATTTATTCAAGGGCAATAGATGTCTCTTAGTGTATTGGTATTGAATTTAAATATTTCAATTATTTATGGATAGTCTACTTTATTGGAATACTAGATGAGCGTGTGATAATGGGCTCCTAAAAAATCTAAAGGTTGTGTACATGGGACAAAGACTAAGTCTTATTATATTATCTGAAACTAAATGTCAAAGTTTATCTAGATTTCAATTTTTCAATTCTTGGGGTTTTGATTCCCTAAAGATGATTCCTCACTCAGGTCGCTTTGGAGGATTAGTAACAGCTTGGAGAAGTGATTCAATACAGGTTACTGTTCTTTTAGAAAATCGTCAATTCTTCAATTTTAGATATAAAATGGTTGGCAGACCTCCATTCTTATTGACTGCAGTCTATGTTATTCTGTCAGGTACTCTGGTATGATTTAAAGAATTTATCTAATTCTATTTTTATGTCGTGGGTTGTATTTGGAGATTTTAATGACATTTTAAAACCTACAGATAGAATTGAGGGAGTGGGTTATTCTCATAATAGAATTAATTGGTTCCATGATAGAGTAAGTGATTGTGGCTTTACAAATTTGGGCTTTCAAGGGCCTAAATTCATATGGAAGGGTCCTAGGATTGCTGGCTATTCTAGATTATATGAAAGATTAGATCAGGCTTTAACAAATACTTATTTCATTCGTGATTTATCATATTTCATTTTAAAAGTTTTCCCAAGAACAAATTTTTCTGATCATAACCCTATTATTTTGCAATGTATAAATTATTTGAATGGGGGGAATAATAAACATTTTCGTTTTGAAGCCATATGGCTTACTCATGATAATTTCAAGAATTTTATTTCTACAACTTGGTCTGATTGTGTTGATTTTAATAAGAATTTAGAAAAATTGGGTGCATCTCTGATGGATTGAAATAAGAATATTTTTGATTTTGTTGAAAAGGAAAAAAAAGTTTTTGTTAGCCCGTTTGAATAGTATTCAAAGATCTCTAACTTATTCAAATTATTTAAATTCACTGGAGAAGGAGTTGCAAGCGGAATTAGATAATATTCTCAAGTTAGAAGAGATAAAATGATTTCAAAAAGTTAGAACTAATTGGATTAATCAAGGGGAACGAAACACATACTATTATCATCTTAAAATAAAGATGAGAAGAAGAAGAAATAGAATTATAAGTCTTAAAGATGATAGTAGGAACTGGATTGAAAATGAACCATATGATTTTGAGTTATTTTAAGAATTTGTATAAGTGGTCTAATGATTCTCATTGTAATTTAATTATAAAGACCAATTTTCCTATTGAAGTTAAATTTAGACTCTCTACTATGTCTTATGAACTATAAAAATTAAGGAAGCTCTTTTTTCTTTGGAGCCTTACTAGGCTCTTTGGATTGATAATTTTTCACCAATTTTCTATCAGGCAAATTGGGATACTATAGGTAGTGATTTATATAAATTTGTTAAAATAACTTTTTAAAAAAGGTATGTAGAATCTACTACTAACAGAATTTTGATTTCTCTTATATCAAAGAACCACATCCATAGAAGATTGAACATTTTAAACCCATTGCCTTATGTAATATGCATTATAAATATATTACTAAGGTGATTGTTAACAGATTAAGGAACATGATAGATGAAATTATTTTCCTTTATCAATCAAGCTTCATCAAAGGCAAACATATCTAAGATAACAGGATAACATTATTATTGGTTAAAAAATCATGCACATGATGAAGAAAGCTAAAAGGAAAAATGGATTAGTGAGGAGGAAAGTATCTTCATCAGACCAAGTACTTAACATGGCTGAAGAGCCGATTTACCAACTAAAGATGGTTCCATAAATGACCCGATCCAAATACCATAACCAGCATACCTACCTTATGGGCTACCCTGTGCCTCACGCCTACTCGATCAATCTGAACCCTGAAAATATTTTCTGAGTGAACTTTAAGCTAGAGTTGACATTCGTGGTCAGCCAAATGACCAACTAAATAAACAAAACAAGACCCCTCTCTGTGACAGCAATAAATAGCACAAGGTGGGCCCTCCATACTAATGTACTGCTAAATGGTTACAGCGAACTATATCCAACCCAGGCCAGGATCCACATCTGGAGAGTGGAATTCAACAAAAACATGAGACAAGGAGTCGCGCAATGGCGGGGTGAAACTGAGCTCTATATAATCTAGAGCATTATATCCTTTTAGTTCGTTTGCAAGAGTCAGCAGAATAACCCACCACTTTATCCACACAGGATTTTAATATCTGTTGTAAGCTTTTGGATAATCTCCACGCCTCTGAAATTCCCCAAAATTCTCATGACGCCTAGTAGGATAGTTTTCCATAGTGTTTGAGAACCTGTTCCTCAGTTCCAAGGGTAAGCTGGCCCCAGTATAATGAAGATTGCCAGTGGATTCATCATATTCAGAAAAGTTTTGCTGTTTATAACCCCCAAAACCAGAAGTAGGCATTTGTTGAACAGCCTGCTGTTGACGCCTCTGAGCATCAAGCTGAAGAAATTCTTCCCACTGTTTGTAATGTCTGGCCCTCAGCATAGCTACTTTGTTCATGTAGTTCTCCCTCATATCTCTAACAGCCTTCAATTAAATATCGGAAACAGTATTTATCAACGAGCAAAATAGCAGTAATTTCAAAGATTCAAAATTTTCAACATGAAAAAGAACACCTGATAATGGCATATATAGACACAAGACAATAATTAGAAGCAAGCATAAGCATAAACATCCATTTTTACTTTCATCACCTGCAAAGACAAAGTATAAGAAGAAACTTCCAATACAAGCATAGAGGAAACGAAGCAACAAACTATTCTCACTTAACTGGAACCAGCAACTCTTTACTATTTAACAGTTCCCAAACAAAGGATTCGCATTATTCAATATTACAGAACTGAATTGTCCAGAGGCATTAGCAGCTTAAGTTCATATCAGACACACAGGAAAGAACTTAAAATTTGCAGTCAGTTAATAACCACCTACACATCCCAGATCGAAGGGGCGCAGAGCTTCAGAGATTTGACACTCAGTAGATAAAAGATTCAGTTACTCACAAATCTTCTTGTAGCAAAATGCATATTCACATAACACCTTTAGCATGTGAAGAACGGCGGAAGTCAAATATAGCCCACAATCAAATGATTTGAATATAGAAATCACACCTCGCGATGCCTAAAATTTTCTTCATCTTCTTCTCTATCACGGATTTTCCCAAGCTCTGTGGCCTCCCTCTTACACTCAATCTCTAATTCTTCTAATGTCTGAGGGAAGGCATTGCAATCAAACCGTCGACCAGATTGGATATCAGATTCTCTAGCTTGCGAATCCCATCCATCATTTCTATATTTGCCCATGTTTAGATTACGGTCATCATATGAATTATATGGGTTGCCTGCATAAGGTGCTTCTCTAGGAGATCTTGAATGACTTGGACGACCTCTAGCTCCACTATTTCCAAAAGCTTCATCAAATGAAGAATATGTTAAGCATTTGATCCAGGATGCCAACATATATGGTTTTCTTTAATTAAACAAATTAGCACTTGATATGCCAACACAGATGTAGTTTTAAATACAAAACCTATCTTTATAATCTGCAAAGTGAAACCATGGGGGCCAAATCCTTTCAGTAAACAAGTCCGTAATGGAGGCAACCCTTCATTTCAGACCCACTTAAGAAAGTTACTGCAGGAAGGAGATAATGCTTGAAGGCTAAGGACTTACCTCTTGCTGCAAGCAAATATAAGCAAGAACATTATTAAAAGCCTAGATATCGAGGGAAACTTTCACCCAACGAAAAAGTAAAAAAGAAGCCTAAAATGCTATGAACATGAGATTACCAGTTTTCTAAGGATGTCGTAAACAAACCCTATGCTGTCCCTACCTTGTGGAGAACCTCTTGGAAATTTTTGAAAGTCCTCTCTCATACGGTCTTCAACAACCCTCTCTTGCCTACCAAACCTTTGTTGAAAATGCGAAGTATTGCCAGGTCCAGAATGAGACCTTGGGGGCTCAGAGTGTTGAAACCGTCCACCAGCAGGACTTCGCTCAGGTGACCTAGATCTGGTCACGTGAGAACTAGAAGACCCCCTTTGATTGCCCTCCTCTCTAATCTTGTGCACAGCATCAACACCTTTTGCCAAAATTAATCTATCCTTACCACTGACGATAATAAATTTCTCATCCATCTTTATCTTGCAGCCAATATCCCTTTCAATCTTGCTCATAACTTTCTCTGCGAAAAGTGCTCTCATATGTTTGTCTCTTGCTGGTACTCTTTCAAAGAAATCCTGAGACTTGCGATTGGCTCCTAGTGTAGATGGACAACCCTATAGTAACAGATAAAATCGCATTTAACCAAAATGATCAGATGGTGTTGGTGGTGGTAAATAAATGAATAGGTATACACCTTTGACCCCTCCAATTTCATGAGACTTAATTTGGTCTCCCTAGTTTTAGAAAGAAAAAGACAGTGTGGCTTCCTATTGTTTTAATTCATCCAATTTCACCCACTTATCTCAATACATGCAATTTCATCCAATGTGTCTTTGCGCATTGCAAGAAATTTTTGCTCAGAAGCTAATTATAGTCAACAACTTATGATGAAGCTGTAGAAAAACGCGCAATACCTGAGTGAAATGCCCTGATTCACCACAAAGTTTGCAGATCATTTCTTCTTCTTTTCTTTTCTTCCAGTTCCTCTCTGTAGCCTTTGACTTAGCCTCCCAAACTTTAGCTTCTCGGCTAGTGAAATCAGTTGGGACAGCATTGGGGTCACGAGGCTCCTCCTCCTCATCTGATCCTGCATGAGACCTCTTGTTTGATTTTGTCTTCTCTTGGGTATTAGTAGTAACAGTTCCAGGAGGGCCGGTGTACTCCTTGTAAAGGTCACTAAAATCGTCGTCAATATCTGGATCAGGTCTATTTGCCATTAAGTGGCCCCCTTTAAATTGAATCCCTGCATGAAGTAACAATATTGAAATCCATAAAGAGAAAAGGAATCATTTAGTCAAACTGTGCATCATTTGTCATGCGTCTCTTCTCCAGGTCATAAGAAGCTTGTAACTAAGAGGAATTTCATGGTATAAATTAGAACAGAAATACGATATAACTGAGCTGGAATAATGTAGCATAGATACACATACAAGGATATTCATTCAATAGCATGCAGGCCATTAGCGTACATATGCTTTACGCGGGATGAAGCGGTTTTAAAATTATAAAATAAAACTAGTAAAATGAGACAAGCACAGACCGGAATGAAACAATTCAGAGTCACACAATATACGATCTTCAAAACACATACAGTAAGTTAAGTTGCCACACCTAAATATCAAATTTCAAATCCCCTTCCCCAAACGAAAGGACGGGGAGGTCGCAAAGGATGGGAGAGGGAAGAAATTAACGGATAAGAAATATGAAACGAACAATCAAAACTCAATATGCAGTTATCTTCATCCACTGAACCACACAAAAAACGATTGGGAGGAGAGCTGGTAGAAGTAGAAAGTAAAAAACAAGTAGGCACGATGAATTTGAAAATAAGCACGAATATAAGACACACTAAGTAATTGCAGAACAACCCGAAAATCAATGGATTAGAGCATTTGGTGAGGGAGGGTACTCACGATTCTGGAGACGACGACGAACTTCCCTCACGGCAAAACGCCGATGAAGATAGACAAGAGCAACCTTGGGCATTTCGTATCTAGGGTTAATTGGGCCATGGGCTATCCAGATTGTCTCACCCGCCCGACCCGACCCTTTTTGCCCCGGATATAATTGTATAACAGTTAATGTCATATAACCACCCCTTTAAATAAAATCGCAAATTCAAACAATAGGCGTGAGAAAAATCGTGGTGGAAAATGATTTAACAATACCAAGCATGAAATTTTTGTATTAAAAAACAGAAACTTAGAAAACATTAAAATAATGATAACTTCTTTTTTTTTTAGTTACCCACCAAATTTATTAAAACTTTACCCAATTATATCTTGATCTGACCCACATCACACACCTAATTATAATGGGTAAAATTTTTAATAAATTTTTTTTTCTTATACTAAAACTCAAACTTAAAACTTTACTTGAACAATAATAAACCACTTAAACTAACCACTATTTCGATAACTTCTATTTTGTCCATATACATATAATGATAATGATAATTTTCTGGAGAAGCCGCATTGCTACTGCAAACCTTTGTAGAGCTTTATAACAGAGAGTTGGACTGCAATAAAGTAGCCCAGGCAGGGTATAGTGGAGAGCCGAGGCCGCTTAATTCAGGAATCTTCATCGTAATATTTATTATTTTATATTGATTTTGCTTCTCGTATTTTATTTAAAAAGTATCTTAAAATTATGTCGATTCCAATATCAAAGGGTTCATTGACATTATTTATTGAGGAGTATATGAAAACAAAAAAGAAATTGAGAATCATGCTATTTTAAAATCATAAATATTAGTATAACACATCCCTCGGCTATTAATAGAACTCCTAAAACAAATTTTAAAACTAAATACTTTTCTTACACCATCCCGCAAGAGCCATGGGCGGTTGAGTTTGAATTCTCTGCTCCTGAAATTCTTCAGCCACGCTAGTCTCACAAATCACAAATATTATGACTTTCTACCAGTGATCCTAAGCGCTTGAATCTTGTATTTTGTGGTAATTTAAATTTCAGTAATAGTCTTATGGTCTAGTCTCACGTGCAACCTGAAAGCACAGGGAACATTCTACATCCCTAGTAAAATATACACATTTATACTTTAATGGCCAACAAAAAGGGGCGAACCCATACAATTATCTACAAGCTGAGCATCCTCAAATCATAAATTCGCCCTGATTTTGCGTCTTCAGGATCACTTTGGCCATCATGAAGTACAAGCAAGTTTAATGTGCCTGGTTCTTTCAGCCAGGCCGCGACCACAGATCCTGCCGATATGAACCTACCTAAATTACACCCGGCGACCTGAAAGGGTGCGCCCATGCCATTGAGAAGTGCCTCAACAGCTCTTCTCAAAGTGCCATCACCAACTACTTTGCTATGCTTGCCCCATCCCGTCAGAATGCTGCCATATATCCCCATTAAAACGCATTCCCTCGTTAATTCCTCCAAAGAAGAACGCAATGCTAACCTTACAAGCGATAATGATGCTTACCTTAATAGCTTAGGCAGTTCCCGTCCCTCATAAACAACTGAACGGATATTGAGCAACCATGCATGGACCATTGCACAAGCAGCACCACAAGACATCAGATGCAGATCCAAGCAAGAATCGGACCAGACACTCTCCCAAACATTTCGACGTTTCCCTTCGAGCACAACCAGCTGGGCCCCTCGTTTCTGATGCCAATTTAATAGATAAACATCAAATGAGGCTGGTCAAACTTAAAGGGCAAACCAAGGGAGAAAACACTAATCAACTCAGCTTCAAACTAGTCAAAACCGGTAAAACTAGTGAGTTGACCAGTTCTGCTAGTCTTGCTTATATTTTTTCTTTTCCTTTGGTTTCAGTGAAACAAGATACTAAAACCAAAACTAATTCATTGAACTGGTTGACACACTAATTCAATGGCTAGTCCAGTATTTTGAATACCATGATTATACCTCTGAAAAGACATTTGTACAACCAAGTTTTAGCAAATTACTGCATTTCCAGATGCAAAAAACCATTAGTAATCAATCAATTTTACCTGACCAAAGTGCCAAAGCATGTCAGTAAGGGCATTATAAAAGGCAGATGCTGTTGAGGAATCCATATGCTTGACTTCATCAAACAGTGATTGAGCCTGAACCCAAATGTTTTCCCTGCAACCCATAAGTAGTCCATGGGCCACACCATAAACCTGGTTATCAAATAGGCGGAGCTCCTCCAATAACATCGAAGCATCTTCAAATGAATTGCAACGGCTGCATACAAGGACCAAATTATACACTTCGCAAAATGAATATACAAGTACATATTACCCGAATAAAATTCAAGGCCAGGCAGTATAAAGGATATGAAAAAAGCAGACCTTGAGAAGGAAATAGATTGGAGGCTAGGAGTTATTGTCAAATTCTAATTGTCTTAAAAGCCTAAACTTGTACAAGCCAAAGTAAGCATGCCATGCTTAAATTATCAGGTCTCCAACCCAAAAGCATCATAAGATGACAGTTGGAACAAGTTGGGGAGAAAACCCAGCCAAAACAGCGACTTACAACTGAAATTAAGACTAAATAAAAGAACAAAATGTGCTCATATGCTCCAACAACTATTACAGGTCCTGAGTAATCTAGGGAGTGAGGAAGGTTTTGCGCTTTCCCTTGCAGATTCAATTTCTACAGTGACAAGTGGTGTCAGATCCAGATATTTCATATGGAAGGTTGCGTGTGTTTATTGGTGAAATTGACTTAAAATTAATTTATACTTTAGTAGACAGAAAATACAGAAGATATTCATGTACTAACCAGAAATTTCCAAAAATAATGGTGGAGCCATCGTGCAGATGACAAAAGGTCAGAGGCAAGGGGGTCCAAATGAGTGAAATAACACTTTCTTTAGCACGGACATATTAAAAAAAGCATGAAAAGTCTCTTTCTTTATGCAGTTTGGTTCAGAACAGATAAATAGTTACGAAGGCTACTGCTTATACACGCGCGCACCCTCACAAGATAAGAAATTCCCAAGGTCTGAGCGGGCCTTATGTTCAATGGTCCGTGAATTTTATAAGCCCTAGTGACAAGCACCTACATAACTGGCATAAAATGAATTAAGCAGAAAGACTGGTTTGTTATATACCTGCAGGCATTCAAAATGGCAGAGAATGTGACAACGTTTGGTTTAATTTCCAGCTCATGCATTTTCTGAAAGACCCCCAATATGTATGAAATATCTTGTTTGCTCCCTGCATCTTTATTCGCAAGGCCTGATGTTTCTGCAGCAAGCTGCCCAAACATTTTAATGATTTTGTTGTCCTCCTTAAGTTCCACCTGATCTTGAACAGAGCCCTCAATAAAACTTGAAGATGAAGTTTCAAGTTGACGATCACTAGATTGAGCAAAGCCTTCAAAAGCATATTCCACAGCTGCAGACCGACCAAAGGCATCAATTATGGAGTTGTAAGTGACAACATTGGGCTTAATTCCTTCCTTGGTCATCTCATCAAGCAACATCACAGCAGATTTAACTAATCCATTCTTGCAAAGAGCATCAATTAATGCACTATAAAGGACAACATCAGCCTTCAATCCTGCCTTCCTGAACTCTCTAAAAAACCCCATTGCCTCCTTATACATTCCACCTTTTGAGTACACATCAATCATTGTTGAATAAGTTAACACATTTGGATATACATTTTCTGCTTTCATCTCTTTAAATACCCTCTGAACTTCATCATACTTTCCTTGCTTACCATAACCACCCAAAAGTGAATTGTATGTTACAACATCCTTCTTTATCCCACAACTCTTCATCTCTTTGCATATGTCCATGGCCTCCTCAAACCTGCCAAGCTTTGCATAAATTGAAAGCAGTGTATTATAAGAGACCCTATCAAGACCAATTGACATAAATTTCATTTCATTGAAAAAATTTAGTGCCTCTTCTAATCTACCAGCCTTGGCATAACCATCAACCATAGTACTATAAGTCACCACATTGGGCAAAATTTTCTTTGCAGTCATCTCAGCCATGACCTGAATGGCAAAATCCATCTGTCCACCTTTGCACAGGGCATCCAAAAATGTATTGTAAGTGAAAATATCCTGGTCAATCCCTCTCTCAACCATCTCACTGAATAAACTTCGAGCTGCCTCCCACAGCCCACTTCTGCTGCAAACTGCAAGAAGTGAATTATAAGTAATTCGATCAGGTTGAACACCATTTATCTGCATTTCATCAAAGATCTCCACTACTCTCTTAAATTCCACACCCCCTTTCCCACAAGCATCAATCACTGCATTATATGTAACCAAATTTGGTTTTAGACCAGATTGTTTCATTGACTCAAAGATCCTTCTTGCCTCATCATAGTGACCATTACGCCCATATGCACTAATTATGGCAGAAAAAGCATAAACTGTGTTTCCATACCCTTTATCCTTTGCCATTTCAAAGACCCTCTTGGCAAGATCAACCTTCCCTAACCTGCCAAGGGTACTAATCATCGTGCTAGTTAATCTACCCTGTTCATACTTTCTCTTCTCCCTTCTTACAGCAAATTCAAAACACCTATTTGCTTTCCAGCATTCACCTCTATTACCTAGTTCACGAATCAAATATGCATAATCATCACACCCACATAGCTTATGTTCAAAATTAACCAATATATCTTCAAGAGCCCCTACATCATTAATGCATTGCATGACATGCTGCAGGACCTCCTCAGCTATGGATGAGTGGGGGCTGGTTAAACCAGATTTAGGTCGTCCAAGGTGCATTTTGGAGACAAACCGGGTAGACCGTTGACCAGAGAAGTCTGCAGCAAGTTCAGATTTTGGGGAAGGAAGAGAACATAAAGATGAAAAGCTAGGGTTTTGGGGGACAGGGCAAGGGATGGTGCTCGACTTTGATGCATTGCGAGGTAAAGGAGAAGGTTTTTTAGGGAAGACTTTGTTTGAGGCCCAATATCGATTGTTTTGGTGGTGGTCATGGCGTTGGTTTCTGAGATGGCGATTGTGGTTATGAGTATATGGGTGGTTTTGGTATGGTTTTGCTGCAGTAATTGAACATTGCGGAGGTGTTGAGGCCATCGAAAGGCTTCTCTTTTGAATCAAGGCAAATATGCGAGTAAAGAGTGAGGAAGAGAGGTGAAGGAATCAAAGGAAGCTTGGGTACGGTTTGACGACAGATGAAGGAGCAGGGTAGGCAATGGAATCAAGATATAGCAAAGAGAGTGTGTTTAAGCACAATACTCGGCAGACTTAAAGTTGAAACTCTTTCTTCTTAACGATTCTGTCATTGTATCACTGCATAAAGTAACAATACTAAATCCGTGAAAGGAGATAGAAAATGAATAATACGATGAACAGCAATTATTTCAATCGTTTGCAACCTTTTCTTCTGGGCATAGGAATACCTGATGTAAATTAATTTAGTGTAACATGACAGCAGAAAACTACAATATCGCTGATCTTAGGATAGATAAATCCCAGCATATCCATACAGTATAGTCATTAGCCTAAAGTATAAAAATCACAGAATGATTGTGGGAGGGGATGAAGGTAGAATCTAAATACGAAGGTCCCTCCCCTACCAAAAAAATATAAAATTGCAACTAATATGAGGGTAATGAAAATAATGGCTGTTGAAAGCCAAAACATTTTAAAACAAAGATACTACTAGTTTCAAGTTTCAACTTTCATCAGCTGAAACCCAAGAAAAAGAGAGGGATAAGCTGGAATAGTATCAGAGAGGAAAAAAACAAGTAGTAAAGAAGAATCTGAAATGGTGCCAGTATGTTACAGGGAGAGGATAGCTTACGGCTATAGAGATCGGAGACGAAGACCTCCCAGCACGGCAGAGCGCCGAGGAAGATAGGCCATGTGGTCCAGGTGTGCATTTTTCAGCTAGGGTTGCCTATCCGTGGGTTATCTAGACTGGCCCTTTGATTTCCCCCTTTACCTGTTTACCAAACTGCATCATTTTCTAATTTTCATTACGCCAACAAAAAATTAAACGAAAAAACCTTAAAGGCCCCACTTCCTTTCTGGTCGAGGCCGTCCGAAACAGAGCGTTCTTTGCTGTTTTATCCTCGTGTAATAAAATACTTCTTTTGAAATATGCTCGTGGACAGTGGACACGTTGTAACTGAAAATTCTAATCTAACGTCAGCCTTTCCTTGCTTGAATTATCCGGGCAATATGTCAGGACGAGAGGATAATTATGTATAAAAATTTAATTTTCCTTCAAAAACAATACTACAAATTTTAGTTATAGATATTAATTTAAGATAAAAGTATATCTTTGATGTTTTTGTTTTTGTAAAGTGTTTTTCAATAATAAATAACTGAAATATATTTTATAAAATTGACACTAATGAAACTTCACATGAATGAAATTAAATGATTAGAGATACGCTTTTGCCTTAATTAAAACTCTTTAAATCTTATATTTACAATTATTTAAATTAATATTTGTGAGTGATCTTTTGATAGAGTATTTTGAGAGCTGAATGTTATTAAATTATTCTCTCAAAGCCCATATGTCATTTTCTTTTTTTCTTAATATTAAAAAAAATGGATAACCTGCGCTCTTTAATTGAATTATATGTTATTTTATCGAGGAGACAGGTTTTTTATATACTATGTTATTTGACTACGCAACATTTGTATATCTTCACAAGATAGATGACTTGTAGATTGAAAGTCTAAAAATTTGTAATATATATAAAAAAAATATTAGCTAACATTGTTTTCATCGTTGTTGTGGTAGATTTTTGCATTCAAGTTACACTTGATCTCTCATGATTTGCTTTTTAAAGTATTATTGTGGATTTTTTATATATATATTTGTAAAAAAATTTGGTCAATGTCTTGTGAAAAAATATTACTTTAAGTTGAATAGTAAAATAAATTAAAGTGCTGACATACTTAAAAAAAATATTTTAAAGTGCATTCAAAATACTTAGAGTATTTATAATTTAAGAAAAACAGCTATTTATAAAAAAAAAAATTGCCTTGACATATTACTTTTTCTATACAACAAAAATTAAGTAGTTTATGATCAATACTCTATTAAGGATCAGGCACAGTCCCATGGCTCATAAAATATTTACACAGATAATTTATAATATTATTTACTAAATAAACTTTTATAATAATAATAATAATTAAATTAATATAAATCTATTCTTTACGATATATGCTAAATATCATTGGCCTTTAATAACATATGTTGCAAAAGCGGGGTTGGAGGTTCTGACCCAAAGGGCACTTACCCAGTTGTTCTCCAAAAACAAAAATAATTACTGGCAAGCAGTCCAGTTAAAAAATCACCCTCTCATAGCCAAGGCCCAAGGCCGACGACCCTCCAAATAGCTTTCTTCCTGAATCGTCGGAGTAACCGAATACTCATTGTATTTCACCGACACCGAGCCAGTAGCCGGAGCAACAGAACCATCTGCCATGCAATTGAAATCTAACATTTATAAGGAATTTAAAAATTCACGAATGATGCAATTAAAACTGAGATGAGGCTGAAATAACCGGGTATTTTAATCTGTTTTAAAAAGTCAAGGCTGAAATCAACGAAATAAAAAACCTGAATGAGACCATACGTAATCACATATAATAGTTCTGAAGCCTTTGATACTCATACACATTTAGCCAATTCAAATAAGTAAATGACGTTTTCAACCGAAATCAAGGCTTAACGTGATAAAGAGAGCGAACAATATGTTAACTAGCAGTAAGTTTCTAATGATAGGAAAGTTTTACGTAGAAGTGTAAGTGAAAATAAAAATGTAATTATATTGAAAATTTATTTTATAAGATAAAAATGATTATAAAATTGATATATATATATATTTTTTATAATTTAATGTAAAATAATTCAGAATATTTTTTTATAATTTGAGAAGAGTTAAAATTGTCCAAAAAATTTATAACTTTAAGTAAATTTGTCTAAAATATTTTATTTTTACTTGAAATAGTCTAAAATATTAAAAATAGAAGTAACTTTTATTATATTAAATAATAAAGTAAAATATTATACTTCCATTCCTTTAGACCAAACATGCCATAGGATTTCAAAATTGGGTCGATTTGTTTAGTTATCGTTGACTAACAATATCTACGACTTTGTTTAATGGAGCGAGGAGGGTTGTTAGGTGTCACATGGCACTAATCGTTTCATCTTAGAGGCTGAAAGAACGAGAGGTTGAAAGGATACTTATGCTGATCAGTTCAAGTGGAAGATATTATTCGTTGCTTTATGCCCCACAGTTTTAATTCGGTACAATGTATTGCTGCTCAAAGAAAAAGCATCTATCATGAATATGACGGGACGGCTAAAAATCTTTTAAAGGTGAGTGGTGATCTATCAACGGAGCACCCATATTCTCTTCCTTTTGACGATCGGAGTCTTTTTCTATCAAGTAAAACACCAACTTAAGTGAGAATAAGACTCGGAGCTTTTACATTAATAAAATAAGTGAAAAGGTGTCCGACATCAAGATTTTGTCCCATGGAGTATCCTTTTCCTTCTCTTGCTTCTCATATAATATGCCTGGCCTACTTGCCAGTCTCAGCACGAATCAGTGAATTAAATCCATATGTTTTGTATAGCGTGAAATGTAAGAAGAGGGCATTAAATCAAGAAACTTAAAGCGGACTGGACTGGAAGTGGTTGAATCGCTCTTCCTATTTATATAGACTGGTGCTTGTGTCGGTGTTTCAGTTTCCACTACAATATCCTTCGAATTAAAGACATTCTCCTAGAATGTTATCCGCGTATCACTGACAACGTAAAACCAGAAAGCTTCCATACCAAATACCCCAATATCTTCCCTGCCGTGCCTCTGAAATAAAAGCTTTCCGAACAAAAAGTATCCTAGAATAATACTAGACATATACCCAGAAGATCGGAGGAGGAGAGCCGAACTCGCTAATGAAAGCTGCGTTCAAAGTAAAAGAAGTAATGGAAGATATATGATGAAGCAGACCCATGAGAAGGGCTAACTCATTAATGAAACTAGGTAGTCCCCCTCATTGGGCCATGATATGTGCAAAAAGCAATTAAAGGGTATTTTACAAACGTGTGATGGATCACCAGCGATGGAATTCTCATCTACAAGTCCCGTACCTACCAGAGTCAGCAAAAAGGAATTACATATATATACCAGTACAGTCTTCTACTCGTCTTTCAACATGTATGAAGGAACAATATCTTGAAGAAGCCCGGGGTCTCTTAGAAAAGCTGCAGTGGCTCCAGAATTGCAAAATCTCCTGTCTTGAGCAAAAGCAAATGCAGTGTTCTTTGAAGTTGAATCAGTATTGCTATCGTTGGGAAAGGCCGTGGACGATAATGTATTATTATTGAGAAGAAGCTCTGGTTGATGATACTGGGATGATGGGTGGTTTCCTGTCGTCGTGAAACCAAAGTAGGTGGCACAACCAGCGGAGACACCTGCCGGAAGTGAAGCTTCGATTCCGGCGAGGTTTGAGCGAGGGATAACTGGGCTTGGGTGGGTGTGCTGACCCTCATAAGTTGTTACTACAATGCTTGGATCACTGAAAGATCGCTCCACTCGTTTCTTCACACTACACGAAGCGCTGGTGCAACGATAATAGCTCCTGCAATATTATATTAATTAGCAAGACCAAATTTATTTAGTTTTCTTGTGTAAAATAAATCTTATCCTCATATATAGTCAAACCAGGAAGGAAGCAATATCGCAGAGCAGGTGGATTAAGAATAAGAGTTACTACCTTGGAAAGGGGCTATTTTTCACAGCTTTTTGACCGTACTTTCTCCATCTGTACCCATCTTCCAGATGATCCACCTCGCTTTTCGTCATGAACGCGAATCTCGGCTCACTCTGTCTCTTCTGATTTGTCTTCTTGGCCTTCAACCTGAGCCCAATCAAAAACCACATCCCACAAAACATTTAATATTAAGAACTAGAATGGTCTCACTAAAATTGTATATTATCGGGAAAAGCGTCCGTCTCATTTTCTAATCAGATTGAGAAAAATAATGCACTCCACCATCAATGGTAAACAAGAAACCTATACAAGTACTTCTACTAAAACAATCAAAATTATATTCATCCCAGAGTTCTCTACTAAGGAGATTAACGTTAAGGAAAATTATCCGAACGATACCTCAAATTAAACAAAGAAAAAGAAATCAGGAGCAAATACCAAATAATTGCATAAAACGGGTTCCGGCACGAAAACAAAAGGAAGGAATGGAAAAAGTGAGATGGTAGTAGAGAACCCACAGTTTATTGGTCTTGGAGTGTTCTTCAGCTTGGTCTGAAGTTCTAGTTTGTTCGTCATTGACAGTCACGGCCCCACTGGACGCCGACGAGATCGATGAAGAGTTGGGGGTCGCAGGTTTTTGATTGGAGACCTCGGAACACTCTTTGGCCGTATCAGATAGATCTTTCAGAGCAGAGGGGTCAAGAGCTGATACTTGCTGATATGACGGCAAATGAAGCAGAGGACTATAGTCTTGGAGACCCAGTAACTCCATAAACCCAAGAGAGCTCTTTTCGACTTCAGAAAACTCAAAAACATTCGATAATGGATAACCATTGTAACCCGACAATGAAGAGGACCCAATCGCATCTTCCATTGTCACACCCATCTCCTTCTTCTCCATCTACTCGGGTATAGATACCTCACTAATATCAACCGAATAAATCACAGAACCAACTCCATTTCTCACCGTCGCAAAGAAAGAGATGAAGCAGGGTATGGTTGATCAGCTTTATAGAGAGAGAAAAGGGGCAGTGTGTGAGAAAGAGGGAGAGAGACTCTGTGTGAATGTGGTTTCTTCGGGCTAGCAAGAAAATGAAAGCTGTGCGTGGAATGCAGGTATGGGCTAATGGAAAAGGAGGTTTGGTAAGCAAGCACAAGATTTGACCGGCAATTGTAGGTCATTGAGGGGTACGGACAACACTGAGCCGGTGGCATTCAATGCATGAGCGTCGGCCGTCGGGCCATGTTCCCATATCCGCCCATCTGGTCGACGCTTTCATACCACAGTTTGACCACTTAACCGGTTCGGTGGGACTTGGGAGTATGGTGTGAACGGGTTTCCGCCAAACCATCCCCGTTCTGGTTTCAAACGGCGTCATATGATGAAATAATATATGTTTATTAATATTTTACAATCTCATGATTCTCTTTATACTTGTCTTTACCCGTGTGCATGTGAACAAGGCAACGAGCAAGTTAGTTTGGTATCTCTTTCTTTAATTTTCTTTTACCTCTTCTCTTTCTGCATAACTTTTTCAGCACGTATACATATAATCTTTGGGTATTCGCTCGAGTTGGCCTTACTTATCAGAATAAACCCGAATAAAATTCTCTTACAAAAAAGACAAGAGGCTTAAGAGATATATACACCGCCTTACGATGAAAAACTAATTAAACTGGGGACTCCATCCTTACAAGGGAGGTTCATCCCCCAAGAGTTCATCAATGATTTTTTTTATTTTAAAAAGAAAAAGAAAAAGAAATTAACAAAATGGAAAAGGGCCCACCCCTTCGGAGTGAGTGATGATCCATTTTCATGGAAGAGAATATAGAGCATATGATAAAGGAGGGAGGGATTCTTTGTGGGTAAAACTGGGAGTTAAGACAGAGGAGGGTTCACGAGAAAATGAGATATTATGAGGTCCCCTGCATAAGTAGGAGAATATTGGAAGCGAAAAGGGGTACAAAAGGGGTAGATACGTGGGAGGTGTTTGGGCAACGAAGTCGTTGTGGGCGAGAAGAAAGAAACGTAGGAAGGAACCGGGGCAGTGGATGCACGTGTGGTTTGAAGAGAGCCACGGGAACCAGTACATGGCACCTAGTCATGCCTCAATTATTCTGGTTCCACCTGTTTTTTACAGTAAATAATGAATCACAGCGTTTTCAGAGGGTGGGGCTAGATTGTGTGTAGGGCAACTGGGTACAGGGAATAGGGGGGTTGTGGTGGCGGAGGCTTGAGTTTGGAGGTGGAGCCTGACGACTTATGCCCTATGCACATCTCTTTTTCCATTTCCCACCATGCAATGGGACCCCGCACGCATATGTAGTCTCCTTCTGCTTAATTTGTCCTTATATATATATATATATATATATATATGCTGCACTCACATTCAACTCCTGCCTTCCAATATCATTTTTATATATGTTTATTACTTCAATTGATATTTTCACTATGATTCGGTCATTAAACATCAGTATAAACTTCTCATCCACACGCACCCTGAAATCAAAAGGAACGACGGAGAGGGAGAAGGAGGGACGGGACTTTTGGGGCAGATGGGACCTGTTAAATTTCTCGACTCTTCATGCGCGACCGCTGAGAGGTCGTGCTATCCAATCGCGCACGTCGGAGGAGGCCCCCGGATTAATGAAACTTGAAGCTAGGGTATCAGATATTTTCTCACCCATTTTCGGTACATTTAAAATAACTATACAATTCCCTATAATATTTTGAGCCATTCGTATACAATTCCCTTCCGTTGACATTTTGACCTTAGAGATGATAGTTAAAATGAACCAAGAAAATCTACTAACATTTTTTTTTGGCTGCGTGTGAGAGGAAGAGAGCAAATAAAAATCCTCTGAGCATAACACAAATAAACGAAGAAGAGAGCAATTCTAGGCAACTTGACCAATCACTTACCATAAGAGGGGGAATGCTTTATGCTTCCGTAATTTAAGAATCGAGATGCATGATTATTGTTAGAAAGATGATAATATATGACCGCTTTTTTGCTATATATAAAATTTCAAATAATGATATAAAAGATGAAAGTTGTCAATATATAGAATGCTGCTCGAGTAAAAAATAACTCATAGGATGCTACTTTGGAAGATAAATTTTATATATTTTTTTATAATATTGACCCTATCATATTATCATGTATCATAATTTTAAAATTTATAACTATCTCTCTCTCTTAGTATAAATGTATCATATAGAAATCAAATGGAAGAATTAGAGAGATATAATATTACCTTATACTAATTCTATATTAGTAATTTTATATATTTTATTTGTGTCAAGTTAATCCCAGGAACAGGAACATTTACGGGATACGAAGCAGGTCTTGCATTGATTTAACAACAATAATAATACCAAAGGAAACTCGGGAAGATGGTAGAAATAATTGGGTACCCACCTCATCTCAAATATAGGACTCTTATCCATTATATATATTTTATATTAATCTCACAATTTCATGTAATATATTTTCTCTCATATTTAATGTTCTCGTTAAAATGAGTATTTTAAGAGAAATTTAATCAATATTTTAAATCTCTATAAATTAATAAAGTACCGATTCTTATATTCGGGTGAGGGTAGAAATTAATGACTACTGCAGACAAGCGGCCAACACCATCCAAAGAGGCACCGAAAATAATCGAAAGAATAAAAAGACGTTACGCGTTTTAAGAATCTCGGCAAACAGAGTGGGTTTTGCCCAGCCCACATGATTCATGCCGCGTTCCCTCTCGGTTTAGCACGTCACGCTAGCAACTAATTAATTAAACATTATCTCATAAGAAAGTAATTAAACATTAATTAGGATTATTCCTCCTTGTTCCGAGGGATTTGTTTCCATGATGTTTAGTCTCATCTCTTAATTAACAGCAGCTTTAACGCCCTTCGCCACGTAGCAGTAAACCATTTTAAATAATGCATAGCTAGCGGACGGGGATAGTGTTGACTGAAGTTGCTTCTGGGATATGTTTTCGGAGTTCGAGAGGGAGAGAGAGAGGAGGGGGCCAGGGGTGGCGATGCATAAATCCAAAGGCACAACGTACAAAATGGTTTGGCGTGTTGAGAGGCGTCAACGTCTTTCCTTACAAGCCCAAATTAGCACGGGTCCCACCGCCCCAAAATTGACCAGGGTAACCGGTCCACGCCACGTATCCGTCTCATTTATTATATGCCTCCCTCTACTATAGGTCAACATGTTTGCTACTCCCTATTCCCTCCTTTCGATTTTTGCTCCTGTCCCGCTAAATAGTTGCTCGCCCATGTTCAGAATGATCCTTGTCAGCTCCTAATTGCATATGAGGATGCACAAGATTCCTTGGGTTCTCCTTTCCGAGCATCGTTTTCAAGCTTCAAAGCAAATGTACTGTTCGTCGCTCCCATGCCGTTCTATTATAGATTGTTTAATTATTCGTCATTTCAGATCTTATTGGAGGGAGAGACCCCTACTTTATCAAATCCAATCCCTAACAGACAAGTAACTATATATGATCGACAATTTTAAGGCAAGCTTCCTGTATGAAGAGATTAATGATTGGATTACTCAAAATGATGAGTGATGTGTGGGGTGTGGCGGCATGGAGGTAATTGGGAGGAAGGCCTGCATTATTGGCGGAAGGGTCATGAGTCATGCATGGTAGTTGACGAGACACGGATTATCTTACCCCACCTAACCGTTGTTGCTTTTTCTGTAATGGCCCATTAGGGGCGCTAAACCTATCCTCTCCATGACCGAGTCTCTTTAATTAAAGAATTCGGCCCAGATCTTTGCGATATTATTCCCTATCTCTCTCTCACTTTCTTTCCATGAGGAGAAGACCTTCTAGAAGACTACCATAATTTAAGGCAATATATATATAGAGAGAGAGAGACAGACAGACAGAGAAGGTCCAGTGATTATAAGTTGCCTTTGGATCTATATTCGTCCTGACTCATCATCTCATTGGCCTCCGCATCTTTAAAGGGAGATCCCCGTATAACGCTCACGAGGCAGAGAGCTATTGGTGTGCTGGAGCCAAGCATTTGTTTAACACCAGAGGCGAGAAGAGGGAACGAGTCAATCCCAATGAGACCACGACGCAAGCTTTCATATTGCATGTTATATACATATATTAATAACCCCATCGATCTCCTTTTCCTCGTACATTTGGAATCCATTAGACGCAACCCCACCACGATCCTCCACTGTCTTTTACCGCCCATTCAACTCATAAAATAACAAAGCTGCTGTGCTAAAAACAAAAAGGGCTCGAGGATAATAACATATAGCCAAGAGGGTCTCCATCAAATAGATAAAATAACAAGGGGCGGAGGAGGGCATAACTTGGTGAAGCATGACGGATGTGATGACATGTGAGTTTGAGTAGGTGCTTGCCGACACCACATATTAAGCTGCCCTCCTATTCCCACTCCGTGCTCTTGCATTAATTAATTCCTCTATCCCATTTTTGTTCATGTTCCCTTTGATTTGTCTTAAATAACCCACAAAAAGTTGTAAGTTATGTTCATCACGATTCCTCGTCTCCCAGTTTCTGATGAGGAATATCGTTCTCGCTTTTATTTTTTATTTTATTTTTTACCCCCAGGAGTTAATGGATAGGCTGAAGGGGTGCATCATGGGAAGCTATTTGATTGGGTTGACTTACTAGTAGGCGTTGAAGTTATCATGGTAGTGGGGTCCCACTCAAGTGTTCCAAATCTGTGGATTTTAGTCACAATGAACGATCATGTGATCCACGGATAAGTTCACCGCATTTATACCATAAATTACGATGCGCATTTTAAAATATATGTACCTATATTTTCCCCACATATACGTGTTATTGGTTATCCACATTTATCTCACTAATACGTCCAAACTCCAAAGACATCATAATTTGTACCATGATATAAATGCCACTGTTGAAGCTTTCCCTTCTGGAAGAGGCACTTTTGCCTGGAGACTTGGACCCACCATTTCTTGCCAGATATGCCCCCTGGCTTTGCAAATCTAAATGATAACTGCATAATCTACTCTCCCTCAACCATCCTATATAGCCACATCACCGTTTATTTTTCATCTCCAGAACTCGTCGTTAATTGTGCCAAGTTTAGAGGCACATGGAATCTTCCTTTTCAGCCCTCAATTTCTTTATCTATTTTTCTGGGGCAGACGGGATATGTGCTGAATGGGCCTATATGTGTGCCCCATAGTTCCAATGGTTTTAGCCACATATTCGATTCGGCCCAAATCGGAGTAGAGGGCCCAAATGGGACCCGCATCCTGATCCTGAAAGATGATCCGCGTCCATCTGAAATCTGTGGATTAAATTCCCCATTGGTATAAATCCTTTTTATTTGGGGTTTAGCCCTCTCTTCGTAACAAAAAGAAATCTGTTAACCTCAAACGAGGTCCACTTAAATCCAACTTAATCGTTCCTACTAACTACATGTCTACATCACACACAATAAGAGCGACGCTTCCACTTTTGCGCGAGACAAATCTCAATATAAAGACCATGACTGCAAACACAAATCTGATTTGCAACTGATGGAGTCCGAGGTAAAAAAGTTTGATTTCAATATGAATCGCAAGTTCTTTTTTCCCTCATAAATCTTGTGGATCCGAAACCAATAACTATTTTTTGCTATTATCTCGACAACCAATAACTACATTGGACGGATAACCGCGTATTATTCACTTCACATAGTTTTAAATAACATGACTTGCTAAAAATTTTAATTTTTCAATGATTTGGATAGAGAGAAAAAATTTCCTTATTGTGATAATACATATCATGGTGTGTTGCTTATTTATGGGTATTATATGAGCTTGGGGATCAAACTATTGGTTGTTGCTCGCGACAGATGCTTTTCCCAGTTTTTGTAAAATAATGAAGTCAATTGTCAAATCCGGGGCTGAAGATCATTATGAGTTGTTGCCAATATAATTCCAACGAGCATATACAAAGCACAGAGAAAGGTCCAGATTAAAGAGATTGAGATTTTCGTTCAAGTCCATTATTGGAGGTATTGTTCAGAGTTGGTCACATCAGATTTATAGGCTTCAGGAAGTGATTTTAGACTCTCTCTAATTCATTTGCATCGCAAAACATCGAAAAATTGAAAAGCTCAATTGATTATATGATCCCAACAAACCAAAGCAGGAGTACCCCCAGCTAGTTGAGTGATTGTCATACATACACGAGAATATAGTAATCCACAAGAACTGGTTCATGTCATGAAATGAAATGACATCAAGCGTTTTATAATCTAGAGACCACCAAAAACAATAAAGTCGAGGGCGTTCAGAAAAGCAATATAATTTCTGTATAACAACACTTGAATTGAAGCGCAAGGACCAAGGAATACATATAAAAACTAAATAACTAGACTTTACAGATCACAGTACGTAAGTGTATAATAGTGAAATCACTGGCCAGAACCCGTCAATACCTTAACCAAAATCTGCATGACTTTCACTCTCATTTTCATGGTCAAAATGTAATCGGCCGTCTTCGTGAAGAGTCCGTCCAACCCCATCGACTCACCGTTGGGTATGAGCCTCTTCAACTTGGTCACCCTTCTCTCCATCTTGCTGGCTCGTCTTCTAGAACTTTCCATCAAGCGAGCCCTCCCCTTCATTAGAATCCTTCCTCGCCTTCTTCTCTTGACGCTCTTCTTGCTCATGGCCTTCTGGGATTCCATCACTTTTCTCCGCAGATTCTTATCGGTTTCAACTTCAGTCGCCTTAACCAAGTCTTTGAAGGAAAGGGGAACAAGGGAAGGCTGTGAAGAAACTCCCATATTTCATCTCAAACAAAAAACACCGATTGGTTTATCTGTTGCAGATATTGCACACTCAAACGAGTGCATTTATACACGGTGTATCTGTGGAGAGAGCTGGTGGGCATTAAGGAATAAGTATGAGGATAATTTCAGAATAATATTCATTTAAGAGGATTATGAGGCGGGGACCACATTACAATTTCAAAGAAAGAAGAAGAAAGAGAGGGGGGGGGGGTGCATCTATCTCCAAAGGAATGGGATAATAAACAAAAGAGAGGGACAAGTGTAGGTGAGCGTGTCGCTTGTAGCGTTTGGGCATGTTCTCCAACTCAAAGCACATGCGTCCACATGATCGATCTTGTTCACCATGCCCAGCCCAGCCCTTCTGAACTACCACCTTCCATCACAGGCACTCTCCATCTTCGTAAGACCACCCTGGATTATTCCCTTTTCCACTTTCTAAATTCAATGCATTTACACTGTGCATTGAGGTCCCCATTCATGTCCTCCTTCCAGCTCATCCATCTACACACTTGCCTTTGAATATATTCAAGCTTCAATCCTACGTTCATGCATGGTAGTTAGCCCGTGTTTCTTTATGGGAAACCTAGTCATAGGAGTCTATACAAATTAAGTACCACAAAAGGGTTGCTTGTCAATACGTATGCAAGCAAGAATCGGACATAAGATCATAATGTTGGCTTGAGGAAGATTTTCTTCCCATATTCTCAAGAACCACATTTTTCTTTTCGTTCCCAAGCCTCAGGGACAATTTTTACAGACAAAGATGAGATGCATGCATCTTTGTCACTGCAGGTACTGCGGCGCGGATCTGAGGTTAAGAAATCAAATTAAACCACTTCAATCATTGCTTTACTTTTTTCAAGGGAAAGCAATTAGTTCGTCTTTTCTATTTGGTTTCGATTGAAATTATTATTTTAAATAACAATTTCCTCGTGCCTGTCCTTATATACTGGGTGCGAGTAAATCAATTTTATGAAGAAACTGGTCAAATTAACGTCAGTTCAGATGTGAACTGCTCTAGATGGGTAGCTTTCTTGAGGCAACCACCTTTTGCAAGTGCTCGAGTTATAAGGAATTAAGAGTGCATGAACGCACATGCGCAGTTGCAGTGCCAGTGAGTGTAAAGCTTACGGGCATTAAAGCCAGTGGTTGTGTGGGAGGCGTGGCTGACAACGTAACGGGTAAGAATTTCTTGTATTTATTGAAAAAATACTTTTATATACTATATTGTTTAATTTGAATGAAATGGTTCTATAACATATATGTAAGGTTTTGAGAGCTTGTGCCTTCATTACAACAGGAGACCAGTAATGGCCACTGTATGTCGTGATTCTCTATCTGTCATGGGGCTCACGTCACGAGTTCTATTATTGTGTCGGTCGATATATTCTTTCTAAATTCAACCTTTGCAGCACGCCCCATGCACGTGCATATTCATACCTAGTGGGAGTGGAGCCTCGCTCCTCTTCCTCTGTTCCCTTTTCCTCAGTTTTCATTGTATTAGGTTTAACCACCAACCTAACCCTCACTTACACACAAAAAATACACATATTCTATCTATATCTATAAATTAAATTCCTGCGTGTCATTTTCATATGGGTAGACCCCATGCACAAATGAACGTTATCATACGCATAACTCATCACCAGCTGCTTCGTTAACTCTCTCGTCCTCGCTGTCATGCCCCTCCTCACACACAAAACAAAACTTATAATACTCTCATGATGATATCCATATTCAAATCTAACGGTCGAGAAATCGCCACATAAACCCCGGCACCTTAAATCCTAATTAATTATGGATTGACCGATTCAGGTGCCAGAAGAGAACTGCTAATGGGTAACTTCCACGTGGCGGAAAACAATATGAAGCCGCCCATCATTGTCAGTCACACCCAATATACAGCTTCGCTTTGAATTCTAGCAACGGAACAGAGCAGCGACTCATGTTCTCCATGTGCCCAAAAAATCGGCTTTTCCAAATGCATTATTAAGGTCTAAGCAAGCATAATTAACCGTGGCTAGCCTTCTTGTTGTGTTTGGTGATTTGGTAGGGCGCTTTATGAGCCAGAGGGGCCAACCGCAAATTGCCGGTCGCTTGCGTGGCAGAAGAGGCCGCCTTGTGTTATCCAGAGAGGTTCATATGCACGCTGACGTGGCCACGTGCATAAACAATGATGGTCCCGTCATCATGAGGGTAATTAAGACGCGGTGTTTACCATTATTTCGCAATGAATAATAATGAATCTCACCGAATGGCCTCTCAGTGACTCATCCATAATCATTATCCAATGTGCCTCTCCACTAGGCGTGATCCCTCCCTCATATCCCCGGGAAAAAAAAAAAAAATTATTCACAACGCAGCTGCAACCCAGGGCCATTTTTGCTTCTTCTTTTCACTGTCAGCCCAACGATTCTGATCACAAAACAAGGGATAAATTGGGCTTTCGTGGCCCATATGGAATTGAGAAGGAGCCCAAATAGACCCATCTTGGAATAGCAAAGCCCAATATCTTCAAACATGATATGGCCTCTGGAAATGACTAAATATCCCCTTTAGACAGTTGCTTGAAAGCCGAAAAGGCTTGTATCTGGAAAATGTTTGTTTGATTCCTTGATACTAGACGATTGCCTCTTAATAACTGTTTTTTGCTTTTTTCAAATACCCGTTGACGTATAGGATATATCTCACACGTAGATAATGGCACGTGTGCTTACTCTGCGCCTGGCCTTTGTACCTGTATGGACAAAGTAAAAACGAAATCACCACAGATCATGTTCTGAACTTTCTTTCAGAATTTTCCACTTCTCAAATATGCACAGCTAAATAAAACCATCACACCTGTGTGCCAAGATTCCCATTTTTTATGGTCCAATCTCCAACCAACATTCACCCGAAGCAAGAACAAACTATTCTCGGCCGCCAAATGCAGCTGGTGCCCTCTGGTTGTTAAACTAGAGTAAATAAAGAAGAAAAATCCCAACTTTTAATGGCAGAGACCACATGGACATATGAGGTCCGTACGTATTATGATCACCTTAGATTGTTTTGAGCGACAGTTATTGGAAGGTAGATGGCCTTTCATGTGGTGCCAACAGACAAGGTCCAAAGTAGTCGAGCACCAAGGTCGACTCTGGAATTGCTACTGTGAGGATATCGAGTCCTACCATTCCTAGGGAGAATGGGATTACACATAAGAGGATATACTAAAACTGATAAACCAATTCTTGAGAATTAATAATATATAGGATTCTTATCCGTTCCACCAACTCCCTATTCATCAACAAAAATGCCCTTATCCAAACCAAACTAATTCATAAAAAAAAAATGCAACCCCGGCATAAAAACTATATATCCACCGTGGATAATACCAACAAAGAAGATGGATAATCCTAGTAGAAAAATTCTAAACCAGAAACCCCTCCAGCCTCTTCATCCCAAGCAAGGTTGAGCCTCACTTCGCCATCTGGCAGCCACTCCAACGCCACCTCAGCACCATTAAGCTGAAACTACTTAGGATACTCGCTTGAGTAAGCAAGGAAAGTTCCTTCACCTTTCACCTTGAGCCTCACGCCATCCTCTGTGCATTCCATTTCTTGAATTGTCCCCCCACTGTTGAACATGTTCGTTAGCCCAATGGCCGCGAATTTTATGCTGCCCTTTAGCTCCGTCACCGGTACAAAGCTGAAGAGCTCAAAGGTAGAAGGTTGAATGGTAATTCCCAACGGTTCAGACTCTTGGGTCATCAAACACAGTTCCTCAGCTTGATTCATGTACACTATGTACTCCTTCGCTTTACCCATATGGGCTGCTGCTTTTTTCTGGTCCCATTCAATCTCAGAGACGTGTACCGAACCACTCACTGGTTTGTAGCACTCGGGGAAGCCCCTGAATTTGTGCATTTTGGCGTCCCAACCGGCACCTTGACAGTTGAAAGCGCCAATCACCCCACCATGCTGTTGAAGTATACACCAAGTTATCGATTAGCTCTAATTAAGACAATGATATATCAGAATAATGGTAAATATGTACCATGTTGAAGTCCCAAATCTTGAGCACAGTTTTCTGGTCAAAGAGAGGATTCTTGAAAAGGCAATCTCTAGTTGGAAGAGGGATATGGATGCACTTTGGTACGGTGCCATCAGGATAAACCAGCTTCTTGATAAGATCAAAATCATGAGAACCCACCGAGTCACTCAGATAGATCGGACCGCCACAAATGGCCCTTGAACCCGCATGGAATTGGGCACACGCATGGTCTGACTGGAACATATCCCAATCGGGCTGAACCATATGCCCCATCCGCATGCTGTTATAAGCGCAGTGAATCATATGTAACCCTTGTAACCAGAATACTCCCATCGGATCGCCATTCGGATCTTGGAACCAAAAGTCATCCCCCGTGGAAAAAATAACGGGATAATTTTTGTTGTTGTTTACGGTCTCTACGCATGTTTTGAAACTAGAATACATTGAAGAAATACTTCGAGGTGAGAAAAAACTGCTTACCCACTCTTGCCAGAGACACTTGCTTCGTCCCGAGGAAGAAGTCATTGCACTGTATGCTAGCAATGATTCCGTTTCCATTGAAATTCTTGGCAATGGAGTTTGACAGTCCGTCATAGTATGCCTTGGCAAGCTCTACTCTACCTCCATATTCATCGCACACATACTCGAGTCTGCACATATAAAATACGGCAGCAGTACACAATAATGAATTAATAACTGAAAATAAACTTGAAAAAGAAAATAAATCAAAGTTGGTAAAGAAAACTCACATGAATGACATCCACTTTGACTCCTGTAATACCCGATTTGGCAAGATGGGAGTGCATGGAGTCATAAAAGTCATTGACCTGATCCGGATGAACAAGCCCGATCGAACCTTCAACGATTCTCACCACAGCAAGATCATCCATCGCCCCATCCAACCCAGGGGATGGTTTACAAGGGATTACCTTGGAGTTCAGGTGTGTTGCTCCGGGCCTCACGCCACCCCAAGAACCACAAAGGGCGTGCTAAACGTAAATGTCATCCAAACCTTTGAATTTATAACTCAAATCCCTTGCAAAAGCCTTCATCCCATACTCATCTGTTTCTCCGCACAGCCTTTTACATTCTTCGTCTGAACCGCTGCCTAACTGCCGCCAAAAACCATCGATTTCTTGTTTCACCTTCTTGATCCCAGTTTCAATCTGGGACAGATCGGCACTCGCAGATTCCAATGCCCAGCAACGTTCTTGCTGCAAATGCTCGAGTTCAATTCCCTTATTGATGAGGGCTTTGATCATTTTAGGATCCATGGAAGGAGCATTAGGGCCCAACATGAGACCACCCTTGTACTTTTTGAACTTGTCACCTTCGTCGAGTCTGTGAAGCCTTGCAGTCATCTGCTCACCACCCAAAACGAGAGTTTTAGCGTCCTCGTTTGGGTTGTACCCGTCCAAATTGATGCTTTGCCAACCATCGTCGATGATGAGAAACCGCGGAGCCACCCCACCATCAGCAAAATCTTTCAGTCCGTGCCATATTCCTACGGGGTTAACGGTTAGGTAGAATGCATCCCACGTGCACCACCCAAATTTATTAACGAGGCTCGGCGTGGTTTTCTCTTCCAAGAGCCTGAAAGTATTGAGGTGAACCCTCAGAGCAGTGTAGGACTCTTTCATCAAGTTGAAGGGATTTTCTGACACGAGAACGTAAGCTATGGCATGGAAACTGGATGCCTTCACTTGTGTAGACCCGCTCTCGGCGCAAATCATGTCATGTCCGTCAGAACCAGGATGAAGGGCAGACCTAAAACTGCCTTCAATGATAGGAGCGATGATAGCGTGGGAATTAATCTCAGGAAGATGAAAGAGCACCCATTGGGTTTCCATTTGCAAGTCAGAGCCAGAGTTTCCGACCCACTGGGTAGACCACCATGTTTTGAACCTGAAGATACTGAGGAACTCTCTGCCACTGAAGCTATCCAAGGAGTTCACCAACCTATCGGAGGGCTCTTTCTGGGAGAATCCAAGGAATCCACCCTTGTGACATTGAGCCGCAACCCTCTGAATCAAAGCCGGAGGAGCGTCAGAGGATTGGCATATTTGAGAGAAGGGACTGAAAGTGGCGTTGTCAGGGACGTGCGTAAGCAATGTCACGCCCCTGACGGTAAGCTTCCCCTCAGATAACACGACAAGTTTTTCCAAAGGTTCGGAGCTGAGGAAGTTCAAGGTACGGTCGTTAGGGGGAGCCATGATGAAGAGAAACAGAGAACAAAGGGTCAGAGACAAGAGATAAAAACACAGCAGAAGGACCGAGAAGCTGTGATTTATAAGGCACTATGTCAACACTGTAAAGGGAAATTACTAACAAGACGGGAATAGACCAAGATTTCGTATCAACAGAGGAGGTAAGAATTTGATTTTGCGCAGCGAATCGGAATCAGAATCAGAATCAGAATCAGAATATACAGTCGGGGATACACTTCACAGGTATGGAAATTTACGAGAGAAATTTGCGCAGTCTATTGGGGAGGAATTAATTGAGAGGAATCGAAGTTGGCTGGTATTTGTTGAAGAACGTTTGGAATAGGTATGGGAGCATGGCAACGGAATGCTCTGGTGGGGGGAATAGAGAGGGAAACTGGAGCTGGGGCATAATTAATTAATAAATTATTATTAAACTTTTTATTTGCTGAGTTATTAGATATATCTTTGGTTGTTATTTGATCTCATGGTATGAACAGCAACCTTCAAACAATCAAACTTGGGAAAAAGAACACAAATTCTGGAAAGACTAAGAACTCAATAGTCACTACCACAGCCGCTGTGCTTGCTTGTGCGTTTGCCCTTGTGAAGGAGCTATGAGGATTGAGGATATACACTTGGCGATGAAATAAAGTAATGGGCCAATATATGCACGTACTCGGGGATTATCAGTATTATTTAGTTTTAAGAATTACAGGCGGGTGAGAACTAGTAAGTAAGAACTGGAAAGTTCGCATGAGCCTATGAGGTGCTCGCTCCCCCGTCATGACACTTCCACTTTTCTCTCCTTCTTTTATTAACTGTAAGAGTAAATACTGAGCGCACCATTAAAGTGAAAATAGGAGTTGAATCAAACTCTTTTTTTTATTTACTATAATAAAAATTATTCTTATTGTTATTTATACTATTTTAAATTATTTTAATCTTATAAAAAAATAGTAAATAAAATGAGAGAAATAAAAATAAAATATTTTAAACTATTTTACTCTAAGTTATAAAATTTTTAAATAATTTTAATTACTCATAATTTATAAAAATATTTTAAATTATTTTATCTTAAATTTTAGAATTAGGATATTGGGGCTTAGAAGAAAATTAGGTTGAAGAACAACATGACATTGAATGAATTATATTCTTTTTGTCTTCGATGAGATATATTCTAATGATATCAAATCAAATGAATAAGTAGAAAATGGATACGGAAAGGGCAAAATCAGGGCACTTCACAAGAACAGACAAGTGGGTGTGGGGGGGGGGGGGGTTAATAAAATTGGCAATTGAGGACCTCTCTGGAATATTGAGAGAAGGTCCCGGATGCCACCAAAAATATACAGAGCTGCTTCTTGCAAAGTCCCTCTTATAAATAAAAAAATTCAGGGAGCAAAATGGAATCATTCATATGCAACGGGGCCCAGTCAAGTACCTTCCTTTGCTGACCTAACTAACTGACTAACTAACCAACTGTCCATAAAGGACCAGTTTGTCGCTCCATATGGATTGTTCTGACTTTTGAGTTAATCAGTTGTTCTCATCTTCCAAGAAAAGGTATAATAAATTTGAGGATTAAAAAATTAATATGTGATGGGTTCAAATTTAACTTTATATTTTACCGTATAAATTTGAACCCTAAAATATATCACCCTAATCCTTATTACCTCCGTTTATAAAAAGTTAGAAATTATCTTTTTTTTTTAAGGTCCAGTTTATGTTTGTCTCACCATTTAATATATTTTTTCAATCTTATCACAAATTACCACATTACCTTTTTTCCATATCTCATTTATTGTCTCTCACTACCTTTCAACAATAATGGCATATTTAAAAATATATATATTATATGTCTTATATATATACATATATAGTATTTTTAATTGATTTTAAATAATTTATTTATATGCACAGATCAATTATTTTCACCTTATATTTTGAATAAGATGAAGTATTATAAGTCCATTTTTACTAATAATTACATGTCAGTTAATAGTAAATAAATTATTAAATAACTTTTTTAAATTTTATTTTATTTTCTCTTTACATTTATATCACATTCTCAGCTCTTTTTTATTTTTTTTATATTCCCAACCAAAATTAAATAAATGTAAAATTAAAAAACAATTACTAAAATATCTAACTAGACTTATATTTATAACAATAATTTTTTTCTAAACGGGTAATCTATTACTAATCTTTCTAAAGCTTTGATTATAGAAGGCAACTATGGCCCTATAGGTGTGTGCTTGCCAAGCCCCCAAGCACACCATCCAAAGTGTAGCCCTTAATCTTTATTATAAGACATCAATTAAATTTTTTTAAGCTTATGACATAAAAAATTTATTAATTTTAAAGTGTATTAAATATTTTCTTTCTATATATACGCATATTTAATGAGAGTAGTAGAAGGGAGTAAAAATTAATATAATATTAAAACTTATTATAGTCAATGAAAATAATATTGAAAATTATTTAAATTTTATAGCAAATTTAATATTTTTAATTATTTTTATTGATATGTATAAATTAGTAACTAGTGGAGTAAAACTCAGAAGATTAGTGTCCAAATTAGGGATTGATTCCTTCTGGGGTGAACATCAACAAATTTACTTTAACAAAATAGTTATAATTTCAATTTTAGAATTATTCTAAATTTTTTAAGTTGTATGAAAAATGATTTTGGAAATGAAAACAAAAATAAATTGGATAAAATAATTATAAATTAAGATTAAAATTATATGCTTATTACATGTAGCAATATCTGATGGGAATTATATGAATAATTTTATATACAAATGCTTTTCTGATAAAGGTAAGGTTATTATTAAAAAAAATGACAGAAAAAGACTTTGCAATATATTATAAATCAGGTATGTTACTAATAATAAATCAAATATTACCAACACAATATTCTATCTTAATATTTATTATTTTTTAAAATAATTTTCTTTCATTCTTCTTCATTATTATTTATATAAAACTAACTATTTTTCTTTTTTTCTATTCCCCGGATTTATAAGGAGAGAAAATCATACCTCCTTACTTTTCTCTTTTCTTCGTTTTTTATACTTACCATTTTCTCACTGATATTTGATTATCGCTTTATTAAAAAAGACTGGATATACATTATATTTGTAAAGTCTCAGTTTAAAATAGTTAAATGAGCGAATATTTGATAATATGATATAAAAAAAGGGACGGATAATGTTATAGAGAAAATACCTACCATTTTCTCTCCTCAAGCAAGCACAAGGTCAGTGATTCTTTCACTGGTTGAATCTTTACCTGAGGTCTGCAATATATAATTTTTAATTTATAAAAAAGCCTGTTTATAAAAATTTTGAATCAGAAAATTTTAAATATTTTTATTGTGTATTCTCATATGCGTCTAAGCAATATAAGGATGATAAATATAAATGTATCAAGTGTGAATATTTTTATAAATAAGGTTTTGAGATATTAAAAAATTAAAATTTTACCGTATGTATGGCCATTAATGTTTTCATTCCCTTGGAAACATTTATACTCATTATCCTCTCATTTATTGATGAATAATAGTAATTACTTCAAAACTCAAGATTTTATACCACATTAGTCGTTACTTGACCACAAGCATTTGATCTCTCCAATATAAATCCTGCAATATCTCCTGAAAGATTCAGCAGAATTAAAGATCAGAGAAAAAGAAGATGAATCTTGTGTCAGGCTTCTCTTCTTTCATTTTTACATTGCTAATGCTTCATTTTGAAGCTGGCAAAGCCAACGATTGCAGAGGCCCTCTCAAGACGATAACAGTGAGTCAATCAGGCAAAGCACAGTTCAAAACCATTCAAACGGCAATTGACTCTGTCTCTAACAAAACGCAAAACACTAGATGGATTCGCATCAAGATTCTTCCTGGAGTTTATAGGCAAAGTTTCTTAGAGTTTTCTTGATCTAAATCCTTGCAGATATTTTTGATAAAGTAAATTAATTTTAAGGATACTTATTTACCCCACCAATCTAATATATAGTTCAATTCTCAATGCAGACAACAGGTCATAATCTCCAGACTTCAGAGTTGCATATATCTAGAAGGAGCCGGTAGCAAGTTAACCATTGTGCAGTGGAATGGCCACGACACACCATTTACCACTCCTACTTTGATTTCAAGAGCAGATAATATTGTCGCAAAGGGCATTACTTTCATGGTAAGCATATTTACAAAATTAGTCGAGTTGATTTTTGTTCTTTGCGTGCAACACTTGGTTCACTCTGGAGGTGTGGGTGTGGGTATTCATTTCAGAATACATATAACCACCCGCTTGACGGTGATGGAGTGAGAGTGGCGCCAGCGGAAGCTGCAAGGATAGAGGGCGACAGATGCGCTTTCTTTGAATGTAATTTTCTGGGAGTGCAAGACACCCTCAATGACCACAGTGGTCGCCATTACTTTCACAGATGCTTCATCCAAGGCGCTATTGATTTCATATACGGGGATGGCCAATCTATCTATGAGGTTTCCTTCTACGCATTAATTTCAAATTCATCCGTTCGTTGACCCCTTCTCCTGCAATTAAATCAACGCGTTGAACATTGCAGGAATGCACCCTGTTCTTTTCAGTGGGACGAGATCTTCCCAAGGGAAGGGGTGATGTTTTCACTGCAAACAAAAGGGATTCGGAAGAAGATCCAAGCGCGTTTGTGTTCAACAAATGTAACATGTCTGGGGATGGAGAAGCAAAGGCTTACCTTGGGAGAGGATATAGGCATTACTCTCGGGTCATCATCGCCGATTCATATCTCGGCGACGTCGTTGTGCCTGCAGGTTGGGATCCTTGGAGGGGCAAAAAGAATGTGTAAGACATATATCTACCTGCTTGGAGTCTTCTGATTCTCACAGTTAATTGAGCAACCTGAATAAAAGTCTAAATTAATGAAGTTGACTGCAGAAAAGATCTGACGTTCGTGGAGGAGGGATGTTGGGAACCGGGCTCCAAGAAGTCGAAACGAGTGCCCTGGATGAAACATTTTAGTGGAAGTGCCCTTCATCGATTCGTGGATAAGACCTTCATCGACCCACAAGGATGGATCGCAAAACTTCCAGCGAAGCCTTCCTAATTGCTTCATTTTTAGCCTAACCGTCCAATGACGGCTTTTATTTTCTCGATTGTGTACTTGCTCATTTAAATAAATTACAAACTCTCATTTACTTGCTTTTTCGACCAATAATAAGAGTTAAAAATCATTTAAGGGTTTTTATTATAGAGCAATGAGAAATTGCATAAAGTATTTTCTCTGTAGTTTTAATCCATAACAGGGGCTCTTGTCTACATTTAATTGATTTAAAATGAAGTATTGACATTGAAATCATGTGCATTAGTTGGCGAAAAAAAACAAGAAGAAAATAAATGATGTACATGAGCTTTAGTCCTATGATTAAACACGTTAGACTTCTGTTTGCATATGGGATGAAGGAATTGAAATTCGAATGATTGATGTTCTCACATTCGACGGTGATCCACGCTCGGTTCTCGCGAAAGGCTGGTTCACAAGTCAATTTAACAGTCATTGCTGTTAGTGGTCAGGACAACCTAGTGTTATGTGTTTAATGTAGAGACCATTTGGTAAGATATAATCTTTACAATTTATTTTTTTTGGTATAATGTTTTACAATTTAATAATCAATCAACATCGGTTTCCATGTTCCATCAATTACAGAACACTTAACTAACTTTCAACTAAAAATGAAAACAAAAATATTCCCATATTCAAAGCTGTGTTATAAGAATTAAATAAGAATATTATAAAAGTCCAGAGTTTAAAAATATTGTTACATTCAAAGATTCACATGTACTAATAATTTTGTCATAAAACGTTAATTTAGCAGATAATGTATTTATCCTAATTTCAATTTCTATATCACTAGTTGCCGACTATTGAAATCCTGATCTATTTTTACTCGCACAAATTTTACAACAAACTCGTCACGAATATTTGAAAGTACAAAATTAACAACACAAACAAATCAAAGAAGGGCGTGACCTCTATAGGACATTCATACATGGGACAGTGGGGATGTCCTTGAATGGTAGCATCCACTATCTGTCCCAGCCTGAAGGCCTCCTTCTTTCTCTAGGCCTGGCGCTGCTGCAAAAGAAAAACAAGAACATCAGCAAACCCACGTCCTCCAAATGAAAATTAGGTTCTAATTCAATAAAGCCAGTTCAGATTAGAAAGCCACCTGTCGGTATTCCTCCGACCAGCATCAACTCCAGAGTTGTGACTACTAGCATTTACAGCTGAATTAGCAGGTCTGGATGAAGCAGGAGTCTGATTCGTTTTTACGTCACCCCCAATTGACCCACCAGATATGAAGCCAGGGAGGGCGGGTCTCTTATTAGCAGGCATACTTGTGCTGTTAGCGTAGCTTTGGTTTTGAGAGTTTGATGAAGCAGCAACAAAGTTGCTCTTAAATTGTACCATCATCCCGGTTCGCAGTGAGTTGGCAGCAGCAGACCGACTTGTTGTACTAGGTGAAGGGTTATTGGACTCCGGAGTGTATCCAATACCCAAACCATAATCAACTCCACGCACGCCTCTACCGACACCCCCTCCCCTCCCCTTACCTTTTTTCCCACCTGGCCAACACATGTTAATAACTACTCAGTACATCAATGGGCAAAATCAGTAGTTCTACTGCTTTGGGGCTTAACAAAAAGAGATAGTGAGCTTATAACAGGTGCATAAAATGTTTACTGCCACAATAAATTGTTCTTGAGCAAGCGATTATTATCTCATAAAGTCATACCTCCTTTTCTTGCATCACGTTTGGACCTGAATCTCCCATCCTAATGATTTTTACAAGATAAACATCATTAACTAATTCAAGACCACATATCAAATCTAAAACTTTTTGCATTTTAAATGAATCAAATGGACCATAAAAAGTGTTGAAAATTAGCATTATTTGTAACGGGATGCAATAATGAGGATAAAACATACAAGTAATGGTTTACCAATCGCTTAAATTTCTCCCATTCCTTCAGAAAATAAGGAAACTTCTATTGAAAGAAAAGAGATGACTTTGCAACTGGGAGAACATATAGAAACTGTTGTATGTGCGACACATAATAGGAAGCCCAAAAACCACCATGCCTCCAAGGCAGATGGCATGGTCATCTCCACCATGAGTATGCATGACAACCTTTAAAAAATTATATAATATTGACATTGCTTGCTGTGGAATATATTGTAGGTAAAAGCCCACCCATAATCCGTGCCTATGAAAAATCAAGGGATATGTTTTCTTTGGGTGTGAATAAGGTCTGCCAAAGGTCTGTTTTTTTTTTTTGGCCAACAGAACGTTTGAATCCAGGACACTATCCATCCCCTATCTCATCATAATCATCTAAGCTAGGCCCAAGGCCAAGTAACAAGGACTTGTTTGTTAGACACAGAGATGGTAATAAAAAACAAAAAGCAAAACACTGTTTGCACAGTACTAGGAAAATATTGACATCCATTCAAGATCAAAAGTTAATATAAAGGTCACCACACAATGGAAATCCCTTGACTTATTTTCCAAAATCCACCATGCCATGATGGTATGGCAGTCATGCAGCCGCATTGACAACAGTATACTATGGTAAATTAAACAAAGGAAATCACAGAACAAGCGCCAGGGCACAAAATGCTCTCTTCAAAACATCCAAGCACCAAATCCCAACACAATCCAAATTGACAACCCACATCAAGTCACCAACATACGCAAGCCAATCATTATATACATGATTGCAAATAGCATACTTAAGATCAATGAAGAGCTTTGGTGAAACTACCAACAGAAGACACAGCCAGTGCCACAGAGTAGCCTTTCATTTGAAATAAGTTTTGAGGTCTATTGAAAGTTGGGAACAATTAGCTATGTATATATACCCTTCTCCATCAAACTCTTCACCTCTAATCAGCTAAAAGCATTTATGGATTCGAAATGACAATTTATATTTCTGATATAACAAAGCCAAAGTAGTCTAAAATTGATATCAATTATTGATTTGATTACTTTTGATTTAATTTACACCATTAGAGTACATAAAAGAGAGAGCACCATTGCACCATAGCGTAAGACTACTTGTACTGATATGCTCGCCCCAATATTATTTCTTTATGGTAAACTCGAGTTCTCTAGCTCAAATTTGAACCGATATTTCATACACTCTCCATAATCTTATACTTCCCAAGTCTTGCCAAACTGTTCCTCCCTCTTTCCAAACTGCATGGCCTCATTTAGAAAGTAAAATTACTCAACATACCTCAACAAAGCTAACCCTCCCTCCCAAAACCCTTTCATTTTTCAATAATACTCATGCAAAGGCAATAAGAAGTACAATTTACACCTACATCTGAAGCCATTAAAGAGGATAGCCTCAAATGTAACAGGCTTATTGATACATCAAACCATAGTTGTGGTATCTTTACCCTGGTTCCTTAACACCTATCATAACTGGCATTACTTCCATTCCAGGATACTGTCAAGAAAACTGCACAAATCAATCTTGACAATTTGTGGCACGCAAAGGTTGTATTATCATACACACAAGAAATGGCAGATCATGAACGGTATACTCAAAATGCCATCAAAAACACAAGCAAACCAATATCTATCCCAGAAATAAATGAGATGTCAGATGAGTCTACAAAACCTACAATAGCATGAACCATAACATATAGTTAAGTAGGACGGCCAGCAAGCATGGGGTCAGTTGCATAGATGTCAATGAAAATTAATAAAAATAAACAACATAAATAACATTACCAATGAAAAAAATTACCTTCATAGCAAGATCCATCAACTCCATGGACACATTCTGACCAGCTGCTATTAAGCTATTAACCAGCTCACCGGCAAAACGTGCTTCTTTCTGAGTTATAAGAGTGTATGCAGTCCCATCTTTGTCACCTGCACGACCTGTTCTGCCAATGCGATGTACATGCATATCCATATCTTTTGCAATATCAAAGTTTACCACTGACTTGATTGATTTGATATCAAGACCACGAGCAGCAACATCGGTTGCAATAAGAACATGATAAGCACCAGATTTAAACTTCTGTAGGATATCCATTCGAGAAGCTTGATCTTTATCACCATGCAGAGCTGCCACTTTAAAGCCTCTTTGTGCCAGATGTAATTCAATTTCGTCCACAGTAGCCTTTTTGGAAGCAAATACCAAGACATCTCCTTCATCAATCATTCCAGGCAGCTTCTCAAGAAGCCATGGCAATTTCTCTGCATCCGAGGAAATCACTTGAACAACTTGAGTAATGTCTTCATTTGCCATTCCAATCTCCCCAACTGTCACTCTAACAGGATCACTAAGAATTTCCCTGGCCAACTTCTCAACTCTACGGGGCATTGTTGCAGAAAAAAGTAAAGTTTGGCGATCAGGCCTGATCTGACCAACGATGGACCTTACTTGTGGCTCAAATCCAAGGTCAAACATCCGATCAGCCTCATCAAGCACCAAGTACGTAGCTCTCATCATTGTAAGTGCCTTCATTTTCAGCAAGTCTATTAATCTACCAGGGGTAGCAACAACTATCTCACAGCCTGCCTTGATTTCTTTGAACTGATCCAGTTTTGACATTCCACCATAGACAGCAGAGACGCGTAACCCATACGGTTTTGCAAATTTCTTCGCCTCCAAGTATATCTGATGTGCCAGTTCTCTAGTTGGAGCACAGATAACTCCTATGGGCCCTTCTTCCTTCTGAAGTTCAGGCTGATCCATTATATGAACAATCATAGGAAGGACAAAGGCAGCAGTTTTACCAGAACCAGTTTTTGCTATACCTATTATATCTCTGCCAGAGAGCACAACTGGTGAAGCTTGGCGTTGTATTGATGTTGGCTTCTCATAGCCTTGCTTCTTTATGGCATTCATAAGTTGTGGAGAGAAACCACACTCTTCAAATGTCTTAATTGGCTTCGGAACATCAAAACCTGATATACGAATGGCCAAACTCTTCCTGTATTCAGCAACATCTTGCTCGCTCATATCTAGAGCAAGTTAACAACACAGTCGTCAGCAGTTCCAATTCCAATTAACGCAAATAAATTCAAATGGGGACGATAAATATGACGGAAGAAATAATGGTACTTAAGCTAAGCTATACTTTATTCCAAAAGCATCCATGTAGTCAATAGCTGAACTGATGTGCAAATGGAGAAAAATTTCAACCGCTGCTTTCTAAATCCCGAACGAAAGTGCCATAAAGAAATTCAATTCAAGGAAGAGAACGAACGATATGTACGACCAAATTTCAGGAACTGACCTCAAAACCAATCACGAGTTTTGGCTACTTCAAAGTAAGTGTTGTGCCATTACCTGATATTGAAGGTTTCTCCTCGTAAAAATCCTTGTTAAATGGCTCGTACTCAATGGAACTGTGGTCCAGGGCAGGAATAGGCTCAATTTTCTTCTTGTCGACAAGAATGGGGTTGTCGTCAGAGTCATAATCTATCATTCCCGCGTCTACAGCTTTCGCAGCTGCATAAACCTCCTCATCCGAGTCATATCCAGCGTGCAGAGCATCGGACGCCAGGGTCAACCCTACGTCCTTCTTCGCCCTCAAGAAACTCTCCATCGGGTCGTCCTCATCGTCATCTCTATACCTGTCCTCTGCCTTCTCTTTCGGCAGCGGAGGCGGCGCGGCTTTCATTTCCTCGTGAATCCCTTCCATGAAAGCATCAAGGGGATCAATATCGTCGCTGTTGCCATTGTTTCCATCTTTGGGAGCATCATTATCGTCATATTCGATGTTGTCAAGGTCAGTGTCCTCGTAATTGTCATGCCCGTGACGTGATGAAGGAGGAACATACAGTCGCTGAGGAGCTTGAGATCTCTCAAAATTATAGGTCGATTGGCGGTTGATGCCAAATCCTTCGAACCCGAACTTCCGCTTCGACATGTCTTAATGGTGCAGTGTATTCAATAGCTGCTCGCACAAACAGATATCACAAACCCTAACTAAGGTTGCAGATAGCTGAAATAACTCTCATGGAATATAAAATGTAGGGCAATCGATTCAACAAGACCGGGGTTTGGGAGCTATAACTAGGGCGCTCCTGCCTTTGCATACAGTGATAGAGCTTGATGTGGCTATTTTCTTTTTTCTTTTTTTTTCACCTAATTTATCCGAATTTGACCCGTATCATGCCCCCACTACAGTGGGTGAGGATGTGGCTATTTTCTTGGGCAGGCGGGCGGCAGTATTGGAACTCGGACAGAGAGGCAAGTTTTGGGCTTCAGCCCAGTATTTTAAGGGTCAGTGAACCAATAACAAAGCCCGTTTGATCCCTGGTTACGAAAGGATCTGGTTTTTTGTTATAAAAGCGATAGGGCCTTGTAGCAAAATATAAAAAAATAAAAAAGCGATAGGCCCCTAGTTTTTTTACCCAACAAAAAAATATTAAATATTTTTATATTTATAATAAATTATTATTTTAATAAATACAGAATAAAAATAAAGATAGTCTTTTAATGTCTCTCTATTAAAAAATAAATTTACTATTTTAAAATTTTAAATATAAATTGTGTAGATTAAATTTAAACGGTATAATTTTATTGCAGCAATGATCACCATACTTACGATGCGCATCGAATTCCTTGTGAGGTAGGATAATTTACCAGAAAAAGCTTTGATATTATTTATGTGCCTAAAGCCCAAAGGAAAGAGAAGGAAAAGCTTTTATGCTACACGAAGGGAAGAGCGATGAAGAGATTACATGGATCGATATAAGGGTAAAGGGTGAACCGGAGTTTAAATTTAAAATACTATGTTCTCATCTGCCGCCAACGATCACCGCGGAGCGGAGGCCCTGAACCCTGTCCGCTGTTAGTAAGCAAAGGGCAATGGGGCATTCCATTTTTTTTTATCTTACTTTTAATTTAAAAATATATGTTTTCACTCGGTATATCAAATGAAATTTGATTGATAATAATTATCATTAATTATATTAAGACGACATAAATGATGAGAGTAGTGACACAGGAAGTTTTTTTAATTAAGGCATGAGAATTTGATCAATTTTTGTAAAGTTAACGATAGGTGACTTGTGCATATTTTGTGTGCTCATGTATGGGGTAACACATATTGAAAGACCCCAAAAAAACATCACAAGGGACCAGTAGGGCAACAAATTCATTGTAGATCTGGCCCCTGTTTTCCTGTTTGAATATTGTACTTCTTTAGTCTTGAACGAAGAAAGACGGGAATTGCAGAAGGTTCAGGCTTATATTTCAAATTTTAAAACGCCAATTTATCTTATTGGGCCTATTTAAAAAATTTCTAAACTATAATTTTAAAACAAAAATTAACCCAAATTTTAATTTTATGAAATTTTAAAATAAATAATCATATTTATCTATAAATATTTTTGGGTTAAACTATAGTTTCAAATAAACTGGTAAGAGAGCTTTTAAAACAGTAAAATAGCTTATATATTCTCTAATTACCATTTTATCTCAATTTTTTCCCACTCTTTCTCCTTCTGTATAATATCTATCACTGAAGGTCTTCTTTCTCTGTCGTTGTCTTCTGTCCAAATGATTGTTGGTCTCGTGCCTTGTTGTAGCGATCTATCACCAAAGGTCATGTGGAGCTTGTTGTCACAAAGGGTAGCATGGGTTTGCTCTCTTTTGTCACCATCTTTATACTTTCGCAGTCTTTGTTTATTGCTAGTCTCATTCTGCTATTGAAGCAGCTCGCTATCATTAGAGTCACTCTCGCCGTGCCATGCCATTGTGGTCACGTGCTTTGTTGGAGACGACCCAACAAAAAAGGGAAGAGATGAACAGTAGCCCAAGAGGAGAAAATATAAGTAATTTTTTTTCTAATCCCATACACTTTCTGATAATTTATTAATTATAAAAATATTTATAATAATAACCATCTAAACACTCATTTATTTAAAATTATTTTTTTTATAAACTCTTATATAAAAACTATCTCAAAATCTTTTTTTTTTATAAATTCTTTTTTAAAAATTTATCCAAATACATACATTAACTAATTGACCGCGTCAGGACCTCAATTTCCGAACACGGTGGTGAATGGCACTAGAACGAAAACCATGGACACCACGTAGACCACAAACCCGCATTGAAAAAAGGGGTGCTAAATTTATATCAGAGAAACAAGCTATTTTCAGCAAAACTCTGCACATATAAAAGCATTGGACCGGGGGGGCTTTCCAACCTTTGTCTCTGCTCTTGAGCGCACCCTCTTAGAAAAAAAGAGATAGAGACAATGGAGCTTAACAGAAAAATCATCCTCGTGGTTCCCCTGATCTGTTGCTCGCTCCTTTCGGCCATCGACGCCACTCCCTCACGTCGCTTCAAAGCGGCAGCCCCAGCTCCGTCTCCCTCCGACGTCGGAGGCAATACAGGGGCGTCGCGGCAAAACCCCCAGCTGGTAGCTCTGTGCAAGGACGCAGATGCGCCATCTCTCTGCGTGGAGACCATCGCGCCATTCATCCATGGCTCACTTGACCCCGTGGAGGCCGTTAAGGTCGAAATGGGGGCGGCCATGAACATGACTATGAAGGTCTCTGAAACAATCAAGACTTTGCATGACAAACCAGTTCTCAGTCCTGACAACATAGCGTCACTGGACATATGCGCAGACCAGTACGGTTCGATTATGGATACTATAAATGATTGTTTGGATTCAATCAAGCAGAATGACGTGTACGGTGCTTGGATGAAGTTTTCGTCGGTGCTGTCGTTCCAACAGGCATGTGAAGATGCTTTTAAGGAAGGTAGCACGCCCATTCCATTCCCGGAGGATTCCAAGACGCTATTCCTGCTGGGTGGTAATTGCTTGGCCATCCTCATGCATCTTTCTGGTGAAACCTCGTCTTATTAAAGGAGCGAGCCTGCCTTATATGCTCGGGACTTGGACGATGAATGAGTCCTTTTAGTTATTTAGTATTCCCTTGTCTAAATCTGTGTTGCTCTTGTTTCTTACCGTCGTTCTGTATTTATTGTTGTGGAAGTTAAAGACTACACGCATGCGACGCAATACATCAGTTCTACTTTTAGTGTTGCACGGTTGAAGCCATTTTCCCCCCTCAAAAAAGAAAAACTACAGTTCTCACAAGCAAGTAGTGAAACTTAATATGGTCATGTAGCGTGTGTTTGGCTTAGATTATAAACAATAGGTATAATAGATCATGAGAAATAGTTTTTGGGTAAAATTTCCGATTGTATGTATTTTTTATTGGGTAAAATAACAATTAATATATTAATTTTATTTTTAGGATACATCTAATATCTTAATTTACAATTCTACCTTTAATTTTTTCTAAATATAATAATCTCACCCTTTACAAACAGAACTCCTAATGTCTCCCTCTTCCTTTTGTTTTTTTTTTCTTTTTGGCAAATGATCCCACTTCCTCCTCTTATGCTTCCTTCGTCCTCATTCTTTCTGTGAATCCGAGCACCACCACTGAGAGAGGAAGCAAAAACGTTTTGTTCCTTCATTGAGCAAAGATGGAGAGTCAAGTGGACCAATTGGTAGAATCAGATGCAAATCAACCATGGAACCTATGGTGTTTTTCTCGAGGTCATAGAACAAATTAGCCAACACCCACTTGAGCTTATTCATGTTCTGGAAGGTGTGTTTCATATCTCGTTCTCCCTCCCCTAGCATACACTTGTAGAACACGATGGCAATCCGATAAAGGCTCCTCCTTTTTGATTGGGGATTTCTTCATCATCAGCTTCTTCAGTCTCTTTTTTTATTTGATGGGTTATATGATTTTAATTATTGTCTGCGATTTATGTCTTCTTTGTTAGAGTTTTGCTCTATCTTTTCTAGTTTAGCAATTTTTGTCTGCAACTTTGTTCAATTTATTTTGTTAATGGTTACTCTATTTTTTCTGAAATTTCTGTCTAGTATTCTTATTCTTCTTCTTTGGACGGTGACTAGTTTTTGTTCTTGAATATGTTGTTTGTTCACTTTGGCTACTTTTTTTTTTTTTTCTTTTTGTTCTTGTATGGTATTTGTATTTTATTCACTCTGGAGATTTTGCAGAGTGTTGCGGCCAAAGCCTTTCTCTACCTGAGGAAGAGGAAGAATAATTGCACTATAAACCAGATAAAAATTAGGATATTAGATATATTTATAAATAAAATTAAAATATTTAGTGCTATTTACTTTTTTTATTATTTTGTACAATTTTTGCAGATATTTCAATATATCTTTTCCGCGTAGTACATTTTATGATAATTTTAACAGATCAACTAATTTCTGTCACGCTAATTTTTTATTAATCAAAATTTAATTAGGCGCACAATAAACTATTTCAACAACATTTCCTATTCACAAAACTTGAATTAAAATCCCTTTAAAGATGACACACCAACCATTAGAATATGTTAAAAACATGTATATTTATTTTTTACTAAAATATGCAAAAGTCTATTTAAATTTTAAATCAGTTACATATAATCTTTATAATTTTTTAAAATTTAAATTAAAAATTATAATATTTTATATTTTAATTATCAAACTCACAGTTCAAATTATTATTAAATTTAATAATTTTTGTTATGTTACAATTTTTATATTTTTTATTATATATTATATTATTTAAAAATAGCACTTTAACAATTTATAAGTAAATTTAAATAGTTTATATTTTTTATTTAAATAATACATGATCCAATAAATATTTTGTTTTTTTAAAGTATGTTATATTTTTAAGTATTTACAAATTAATTTAAATTATATATTAGGTGTCAAATATTATTTAAATATTTTATATATTATAATTATTTTGTTTTAAATATTTAAAAATATTAAAATTATATGTAAAATGTTAAATATTATTTTTTAAATGACATGATATATAATAAAAAATATAAAAATTATGATAAGAAAAAAACTGTCAACTTTAATAATAAGATTTTGATAATAAAAATATTAAATATTATAATTATTAATTTAAATTTTTAAAAATTATAGATATTATATGCAATTGTTATAAAATTTATAGAATTTGTATGTATTTTAACAATTTTTTTAATTACTAACTCTCATTCAAATTTTATGCTCTAAATATATATTGTACAAAATAAATATTTACCGTATAAAGTATTAAAATTATCACGAAGGCAAATTAAATGTTGCAGAATAAAAAATATAAAACATCATATCTCATTCAAATTAATGGCACAAAATACTTATACATTTCTTGAATCAATGATAATAATTTTGTATAGCTACATGAAAAATTACATATTTATTTTTAAAAGATTGTATAAAATTAAAATAATCTACGCAAGATTACTCTCTAAATAATTTTTTTAGCTGATTAAAACTCGAAGAAATATTAATTAATTGGGAAAAACATCTCTAAAATTATTTGGAGAGTAACTAATTTAGATAACACAAATAACGAGAGTTTTCGTGTCTCCACCTTAGGGGTCTACATTGTATCCCAACATTTTTTTTATAAAAAATTTTATCACCGTATTTTGAAATACTAGTTTTCATTATAATAAATGTTAATTAATTTTAAAAGTATAAAGTATTCTAAAATATTTAAAGGTATAATTTTAAAAATATAATTAACTTTTTAAAATATATAATTATATCATTTTAATATCAGAGACATAAATTTATATTCATTCCTGTGAGTCTTTTATTTTAATATGTTATTATTTAAAAAATTATATATATTATATTATTTAAATAAGTAAACTGAATAAACTATAAAGTGTTATTATATAAAATTTATATATAAAAATTAAAATTTTTTATAATTTATTTATTAAAATAATATTATACATATAATCTTTTAAATAATAATAGATATCAATAGAAAGTTAATATTTTTATTAATAAAAGAATAAAATTATACTAATTTAAATATTTTAAAATATTAATTGTCTATTTAAAATTAGTTTGAGATACTGGTTACTTCTTTAAATAATTTAGAGTACTAATTATACCTCTAAAATTAGTTTGAGATGCTAATTATATTTTTAAATATTTTAAAGTACTAATTACTCTTTTAAAATTAATTAGGGTATCAAATATATTTATACCCTTTTATTATTTATAAAGACACTCAACAAAATTATTACTCTTAATTAATATAATATTTAATTAATTTTTTAAAAATATTTAAAAATTAAAATAAATTAATTAGTTAGGATTAAATCTAATTATTTAAATATAAAATTATATAGTATATTTTTAAATTTATTGAAATAATTAATTATTTTTTATATTATTATATTAGTTATAATTATTAATTAATTTATTTAAAAAATTAATTAATTTTTATATTAAAAATTTGAGGTGTATATTTTAAATTGAGAACTGAATAAATATGCAAAAAATTTGCCAATATCATTATTTGCCGAAATGTCTGAAGTGTTGAGAAAGAAGTAAAAAGCTTTAAATTCCGGAATGACGAAATTTCAGAAAGAAAGAGAAAATAGAACTGTGAGATGGTACGTCCCCCGTAAGCCATTTCAGCGTTTTCACTTTTCAGGGTACAAATTCGTCGAACCGTAGTGTGTAAGAATGCGACACGTGTCCCGAAAGAGATGAACAAACAAGAGAAGAACGTCTAATATACGCGATAAGGTGCGCATTTCCTTAACTTGCGCCAAAACTTGCAGCGAGGCCGTGTGTAGAAGGCGAGGGAAAATAAAAGGAAAGAGTGGGGAGAGAGGGGGAAAGAGATAGACAGAGAGAGAGAGGAGCGAGTTTGGATCGGCGAGCGAGCCCGAGTCGAGTCGGGTGACCCCATCAAACAAAAAATGGTGAACAAAAAGATCATTAGTCATCTCTCGTTCCCAACCAGCACCACCACCTTTCTCTCTCATCTCTTCTCATTTTTGCTATCAAATTCCTCCAACCCTAAATCCCAAATCCAACTCTATCTCATATCTCGCCATTCCTTTTCCCGTCTCTTCCCCCACCAGACGCGATTCCATCATATCTTCTCGCACGCAACACAGTCAATTGCTTCAGAGTTGTTTGTTTCTAGCCTTCTTCCCTTTTCGTCGTCTTCTTCCTTGCATAGTTTTTTCCATTTTGATCTTCGAGGGACAGTCTGTTTCTGGATATTCGACATCAGAGGTAATCGAATCGTTCTCTCTGTTACGTTTTAGTGCGTTGTCGTATAGGATATAATTCGTCGGTGTATTGATGTCCATTGTTTACTATGCCGTTCCCTACGGATGCTTTATTCATGTTTGTTTACTTTTTGATTGACGAGCTATCACGTTGGACCGAATGAGGGAGCCGTTCACTCATCTTGTCTGGTCTTCTGAAATTTCCTTATAATGTCTGGTTTTGCGAAGATGATGTGTTTGTACTACGTTAGTCTGTTTACTCTTGGTTCAGCATGTTTTTTGATTCGGTTATTGTTGCTTAATTAGTTTTTATTTATTTTTTGAAATCAATTCCTCTGTTTGGTGCTGATCGATTTGCGGTACCACTTCGTTGAATTCTAGGTTTTCTCTTTTTGGTAGTGCCTCTTTTCGTTAAATTGAATACCTGTTTGCACCTTATATTGCAAATTTACAATCAAAATTTGTTTTAGACCCCCTCTTTTTCCTTTTAATCTGCCGGGATTTTCTTTTTGCTATTGCAGCTTATCCTATGGTGATTTTTGAAGCACCATGCCAATGTTGGCATGGCTTATTCAATTCTTCTAGTTTCTATGTATTTGCATGAACTTTAAAGGTACTCTTCTTCCAAGATAACTTCACCATGACAAAGAAAAGACGAAGTATTCGACAGTATATGTGGATGTTATGTCTTAAGTAGATTATTTGTTATGAGGTTTGAGAGATAACTTCGCTTTAGTCATGTCTAAAGAATCGCTAATGTGGTTGATGATGGTTTATTTTTATTCTGTTGCAGCAGAAATTTGAGTAATTATAAGATGTTTATGTCTATTTTGTCTTCTCGTTTGTAGTGGGAAGAGTACCGGTGAAACTGTGCCATATTAACAATTAATTAATGGAAGATTTGGGTGGTACCCGATTTGATGGCCTTGGCAATGCTGCAAGGAAGAAACGTAGTCAAACTTCTCGCCGGCCTCGGCCAGATTCACAGCCTGTTTCTGATGGTCCATCTCCCCTGTCGTCAACACCTTCAGATGATGCAAGCAAGGCCTCTAGTGATGAGAATAGTGGTTGTGATAATAATCCTAAGAGAAAAGAATTTAATCTTAACCAGTATGTCTCCAGTGTCGCCTCTGCTGTTGCAGCTGAAGATGATAAATCCCATATGAAGAGTAAAACGGATGGAGAATTCAATTTGTTTTTTAATAATGAGCCTGGACATGTTTTATATAACAAACGGTGCAGTGAGGGTGTCCTTGCTCCTGCTAACTGGAAGGGCTCCAGCAAATCGAAGGATAGCTTGGAATCAGAATCAGGAGGTGCAGATATGTATGGTATGAACTTGGGGCAGCCAGGAGCTTCTCAGGATAGCTTCGAGAATGATAACAGGGTCAAAAAGGTTAAACTAAAGGTTGGTGGTGTGATGCGTACGATTCAAGCTAACTCTGCTCCTAATGGTTCATCAAGCAGTGGATCCACTGCAAAGAGCTCTCAGTTGTCAGATGCGTCCAGACCACGCCAAAAGCAGCAGGTATTTCACACTTGGAACTGATTATAGCTCGGTCTTCATTCCTGACCCTAGCTTACTCCTCAGCATTTCTACCTTACAGAACCAGCAACTGAGTATTTAAACCGTGCACATCATATGTTCATGCCAAATAATAACCGAGCACATCTTATCTGGCTAACTATGTGGACTTACCAATTCAACTAAATATTTAAATCTTGCTCTTATGGAACAGTATCTGGTGTCTTGGTTTCTTATTATTTTTAGCATACTGTTTCTCCTCTTAAATTCTGTTATTGCAGGGAAATTCAGATGATAACCAGTCCCCTTCAGATAAGAGGAGTGGCCTACAAGGCATTCCATGGAAAAATTTCTCAAGGGATGGGTTTGGTATTGGAAAGGGGGATTCTATGGTAGGGAAGATACCAGGAAAGAACACATCCAGTAAGCAAGGCGACAAGACTGAACCACTTCGTAAGAGCAAGCGAGTACCTAAGAGGCGTTTATTGGATGGGGAATTTGGTGATGATGACGATGACGATGACGATGACGAGATTCGCTATTTGGAAAAGCTCAAAACATCAAAAATTTCTGCAGTGTATAGAGATGAAGAAGAAGTAAGCAAGAAACATCGAAAATTATCTAGTGTATCTGATATGGAAACTTCTGCCTCATCAAGGTCAGTTAAAGATGGTAAAAACAAGTCCAGATCAGATAGAATGTATGAGGACACGGATTATGAGGATGATGAGGATTCTGGGTCTGATGTTGAGGCTGAGCACAACAACAAGAGAAAGCAGAAGAAGGAATCTGTTGATGTATTGATGGATAGTAAGAGGGAAACAACTCTCACAACACGCCAAAGAGCTCTTCAATCAAGCAAAGATGCCTCTGCATCTGGTGCAAGTCTAATTGAGTTTCCTAATGGATTACCGCCTGCTCCACCTAGAAGTGAGAATTTGTCTTGTGTTTATTTCGTTTGCCTTTATTTCATTATGTTGTTTTATTCAGCTTTATTTATGTTGCTGTTCTTCACATACAGAGCAAAAAGAAAAGCTTTCGGAGGTGGAGCAGCAACTAAAGAAAGCTGAGGCTGCCCAGAGGCGTAGAATGCAAGTTGAGAAGGCCGCTAGGGAATCTGAGGTTTGTTCTATTCCGTCCACAGTAGTTATTTTTCTGTTGTGGTTGATTTCAGAAAATAGAAATGCTTGTTTGAATTCATTTTGCAGGCTGAAGCTATAAGAAAAATACTCGGTCAAGACTCCAGCAGGAAGAAACGGGAAGAGAAAATGAAGAAGCGCCAAGAAGAACTGGCACAGGTTTGGCAGCGCTAATGGATCTCACTCACTGTTTTAATTTTCTATGCAGCTTCAATTTTCATTGTATTGATTCTTTGCAGGAGAAGGCAGCTAATGCGCAGATGCTCGCGTCAAATACCATCAGATATGTGATAGGTCCAACTGGAACTGTTGTTACTTTTCCTGAGGAGATGGGTCTCCCTAGCATATTCAGCTCCAGACCCCCCAGGTACCAAGCTTTTGGCCAATCTGAATTTGAATTTCCATGTTTTTAACCACCAATATTGGTGAGGAGCTAGAGATACTCGTCTAAGTTTGCTGGAGGCATTCTGTAATGATAAATATCATTTGGAAATCGTTTCAGTTATCCACCACCGCGTGAGAAGTGCGCGGGTCCATCTTGCACCAACCCATACAAGTATCGGGATTCGAAGTCCAAGCTTCCCCTTTGCAGTCTGCAGTGCTACAAAGCAGTCCAAGGGACGTTGACGGCTGAAACCATCTGTTGATGTTGCCGACGATTTGGTAGGTACTTCAGTACTTGGACGGGTCGTTGATACTTGTGCTTGTATAAACCATCTGCAGCTTGTCCACTTGCGCAATCGAGGCTTGTGGTACAAACTATAGGTAGCATACATCTTATTTAGCTCAGAAAGGGTTAGAGCCTAGAGCATATGCGTAGAATTATAAGTGAACTATTTAGCATCATACGCTATTGTAATTGTAACTACAAGAACTCCGAGAAGGTTGTTGAAAGCAATTTTACCCCTGGCGCAGAACACTTGATTTAAATCATAGGTTTTAGTTCTTTAGATTTTTTTTTCAAAAAAAATCTAGAGACCAAAAACATATACCTTAGATAATGGAAGGTACAAGAGCATATTTTCTCGCGATTATCATTAATTTATTAAAATAGATTATATTAAAACATATTTGATATTTAAAATATCATTTTCTAGATATTGGATATATTTATATAAAAAAGCACCTTTTGCACAACTCAGATATAAGCTTTAACATCGGATTGGGAATTTATAATAAACTAAATATCATGGATCTAGCGCATTGCATTAAACTTGAAAATAGTTGTTATGCATAATTTATCATGTACAAGCGGCATAATTAAATCTATTCTCTGCGTAGATATTGGGGAAGAGGTATTGGTGAGGGCTCTCTCTCCTAGCAACATAGGTCGGTGGTTCCTTCTTCGTTGGAGTTCCCTCGCTGTTTTCTAGTTTGAGAAATTATTTGGCGGTGCTGAGTTTAGAATGACTACATTATCCTTGTTTTCTTCACGGTATTCGGTTAGGAATATCTTTTGATTCTCATCCTGTGCTTTGGCGAGGGTGCTGGATAATAGGAAGATACATGGCTCCAAAGTGCATAGTCTTGTCACCTTTTATTAGCATCTGCCTGGCTCAATTTTGGTGGCTCAGCATCATCAAAAGTCAAAACACTCTTAACCAATGGCCATAGTAGCATAAGCCTGTAAGTGGGATATCGTGGGTTAATGCCTGCCCCCTCGGAAGATACCCTTGTCTTATTTTGTCTATCAGGATGTCTCGCATTACATTCTGCAAAACAGTCCTTGGCCTCTTCTCCTTGGGGACCTAGTACTCTTCTACCTTCAGTTTCAGTTTCAGTTTCAGTTTCAGTTTCAGTTTCAGTTTCAGTTTCAGTTTCAGTTTCAGTTTCAGTTTCAGTTCAGATTCTGCTTTAATTATGTACTGAGAGATAAGATCATTATCATTCCTCTCAAAGCTCATAAGCCATTATCGGGCGCGGTAGAAGAAAGATCTAGCTAGCGTTTCCAATGACTCTATTAATATTTTTGCACTGAGGGATTAACTCTAAGCGATTCGTGAAACATGAGGATTTGCTTTCAGGAGACGAATGGACCCTTGTATATTGGTGCCGTAGTTAAGTTAACCCAGTGAAACCCAAATTAAACTCTCTTCTCACAGTTCAACAGTTTGGTAGAGAGAATCCATCCAATTAGAGGTACGAGGAGGGCCCTAAAAACTGTGCAAAGCCCGGTAAATACGTAATAGGAGAGGGACGTATACGAGGGACAGTCAATAGAAAAATAACGACCTCCACAAAACGAAGAAATTACCCCTCATGCGTGTTTCAGAATAAGACCAAAATTACTGCAAACACAGGATAACTTGTGGTTTTGGCATCTTGTGACATGGAATCTCTGGACTTTTGAAGGATTAATGAACAAGAGTTACCTTCGACTTTCTCGAGAGGCCCGTCCATACATCCCTATCAACCCACGAATGCTGCCAACAAAAAGTTTAATTAGATTTAGCTACTCTTCCACCAAATGAAGTAATGAATCACCAAAGGATCATGAAAGCAACCCAAAACTTAAAAAAAAAGAAAAGCAAAGCAAATAATGGCCGCCATAAAAGCATCACTCCATCTTCCATTATCAATTAAGGTTACCCCAGGTAAAAGAAGGACCTTATCCTGGAATGATACTCGAGCACTCACCTCTGACCCTCGTGCTATCTTTTAATTATTAATAAACTAAAGGACAATTCCTTCACTTTCTTTTTGTTTCTCTACCCGAAATAACCCTTGGTGCTTTGGCGTGAGAGAGATAATAGATATGGGGTGTTTACCCATCAACCTACTGCATTATTTCCAGTCTCCCAGGATTGTGTCTACCCACTAACTCTGCACTTTCCATGTCTGTGTATTCTCCACAACAACAAAATCAAGAAAAACAATACTAATACTAGTAAAGAAGAAGTAAATAAGAAAGATTCCGAATCGAAAACTAACTGAAACTGGTATTGTACATATGACCATTTCCGTCACATTAAAAAAGAAAACTTGAATCATGAAGGGGTAACCACAATCCTTTCCTCGGAGACATTTCGCTTCATTAAGTTTAAGAAAGGTGAAGATATGGGCAGCTCTTCAAGTTCATCGAAAAAGTCATGTTCTTCGGATGTGGGTGTTGACGACGGTTTCTCGAACTGAGAATAACTCGGGAGCTCTTTTTCTAGGAGGAGATCAATTCTACCGTGTGTTTTCTCTGGGTTCACTTCGAAAGGATCTTCTTGGTCAACAATAATGTATTGTGAGCACTGAATTGGCGATTGCAAGTAATAGAAATTTTCTTCCTTCACACATTGATCACGGCCCGTCGTTGGCTTATGATCCTTTTCCCTTTCTCTCTCTTCTTGCTCTTCCACTTTCTCTTCTTTCTCTTCTACGGTCTGGTTTTGGGATTTTTGTGGTGGGTTTAGATTGGAGCTGGAGGGACGATCAGGAGGTGGATGGTTATGAGTAGAGGTATAAGTAACGATAAGCATTGAAGCATCTGTTCTGCATCTCTCTACTTGCTTTCTGGCTGAACAACCCTTGGATGTGCTGCACCTGTAGTAGCCCCTGCTAAACCAGACAATGGATGAACTTGACATTTGAAGTAGATATGCCTAATCGAACACGAAGCCAGAGAACGTGACATTATTATAGCTCTAACAGTATCAAGACTAGTAGAATAAAGAACGAAAGCTGAAACCTTGGGTAGGGTGATCCTTTAATAGGCTTTTGTCCATATTTTCTCCAACACCAGGAATCAGGAGCCAGCCCTTCGTTCTTAAGTTTGCTTTCATTTTCTCCAACTCTCAATGTCACAACTGTCTTCTGAACTGTTTTCCTGCAACAAGCACAGCGTTTACAAAAACTATCAGGAATTTGAAATGAAACTTGAGAATCCAAGGCACTTCCCCAAGCATGAACGGACCGTTTTTTGAGTGGTTGAGCTTCTTTTGGGTTGAGCTCTTGAGATGCTTGTGATTCAAGTTTTGGGGATGCAGTACCATCCATAGTAGCTGATTGCCTCTTTTATTGCCACAGGCTTAGAGAATAGTGGAGTTTTGAGAGGAAGTGGATTAGAGAGAGAAACAGGGGAAGAAGGATTGCAAATATATGATGGCAAAGCCTCAAGTTGCTCTCCCACTTAGTTTAATTTCCCACTCATTCGGGTTCTCAACTATGTCCATATTTGTTGTGTGTATTCTGCATTGGAAGGGTATATTTGTCTATACGCACCCTGACTCACACCTTATTTATTATGTTAAAAAAATACTAGTACAGTATTATTTATTGTATTCTCCCTTTTTATCAGTATTTTTTAATTGCCTCACACATCTTCAAAATTAATTAGAAGTTAGTTAAATCTTCAAATTTATTTTAAAAAATTATAATAATTTCCAATTTCTTATTGAGTAAATTAAATTTAATAGAAGAGATATATTTTTCAACATTTCGCTTATGGTGTGCGATACTAACCCTTCGGCTGTACCCAATCCCCTAATCCCGTAAAGTTTTGTTGTTTGTAATTAAAGAATGGATGTTAGCGTGTATAAATCTCCAATTACCACCTTTGATTTATATTTCTCCAATCCCATGATTGGTCCAAAATGGAAATAGGTGCGTTTTCATGATTTTTTTATACAATTTTTTTTTAAAAAAATAGTCTTACCCATAATCTAAATGTAGGGTAAAATTTCTCTTTATTCTAAGCGGTACCAATGTCGAGTAAAGCGAGCGGTCTATTATACTCAGGCATAAATCTATACATCTATGAATTATAATGTCTCTTCAAATATTTCGATTGGAACTACAATAAAGTGGTACCTCTTAATAATCAAATATGTTTTAAATGATCGTATGTCTCACTCATTCGTTAATTGAACCTAAACACGCTAGGTATGAAGAATTTTTTTTTTAATTACCCACTCGATTCACTAGAGTTTTTTATCCTGATTACATCTGGATGACTAGATCTGACTCGCGTCGCGCACTTGGCTATAGTAGGCGAGTCTCTCAATAGGAATTTTTTATATACACCAAGACTCAAACTCAATATTTCACTTAAGCGATACTAAATTATTTACTATTCAGATAAACTCCCATTAATATGAAGAATCTTATTTAGAATTTGGGGGACTAGTTTTGCCCAGTCCAATGGGCTTTGCGGGTTCTTATTGTTGGGCTAAGTTTCCCCCTATCCTTATGAAGGAGATTTCACATGGGAACAACATCTTTAAAGAAAGAACTTAGCATACAGACTCTATTATCTTTATACATAAATTTATATATTCATAAATTAGAATATCTCTCCAAATACTTTGATTAAAACTATAATAAAATGATATTTTTTAGTAATTAAACAGTCTTTAAATGACTGTATATCCCACTCCTTAATTGAACCTAGACACGCTGGGTATGAAGACTCTTTTTTTTTTTGATTACCCACCCAATTCATCAGAGTTTTATGCTAACTATATCTGAATCTGATTCGCATCATGTATTTGACTATGTTGGATGAGTTTTCCAACAAAGATTTTGTCTAATCCAATGGGCTTTGCGTGTTCTTATTGTTGGGCTAAGTTTTCCCCTATCCTTATGAAGGAGACTTCACGTGGGGACAGCATCTTTAAAGAAAGAACCCAGCACACAGGGTTTGGGGGACAAAAAAATTACTATTAGGCTCTTAATATAATATATGATTTATAATATAATTTTATTATAATTTCAATCTTAATATTTAGGGAGTAATCTTAACTATTATATACTTAATTTATACCTGAGGGTAATAGAAAGTTTGGCTTTTCTAATATTAATATTGTTCAGGAGAAAGAAAAACTTCATCTTACCCTTAAATCGTGAATGATATTAATTCTTTTCTAATAAATTTTATATAAAAATTTTTATAACAATTTGTATTATAAACCATGTCTCTATATTAAGGATCGAATGGGTAATATACTTTGCTCCCATTATTTAATATCACAGCCAACTATTAAACTAAACTGAAATAGAAATATGATATAATTTATTAGAGCACGTATTATCTATAAGTTAAGTTGTATCTCAGACTTTACGCAGAAACATAGATTTACAATTTAATTTTCACGAGGGGTCGTTTGAGTTAGAATGAAGTTGACGATATTTAAAAAAAAAATCAAAATTTATTAGATGTTAGTCTGAGCGCTTGAAGTATAGAGATTGAAGAAGAATCTTTGGGCAAATTAAGAACTACCTACTACTGATACTCACTCTCCATCGTCTAATCCTTTTCTGAATCAGTTGTTGCATCCCTGTAACGTAAGTCTGAAAACTGCAAAATTCCCCTCCTCCACCTATCATCATAATTTTGCTTACTTTTAATTATTTGACTAATTAATGCGATTCCTTACTCGTACCAAACGCCCACGACTCTTTTCATTTTTAAGTGGGTACGTACGTACGTCCGGTACAATACAAAAATGTGGTTTTCACATTTTCGGCCAAAAAATATTTAATTATAGTTATTTCCCTTATCAGCAATAGCGGAAAGTCAAAGACTCCGCCCACCATCTTTCTATAAATGATAATTCCTTGAGTAAATTGGCCCAGCTATTAAAGTTGAAGAATAAGAAGAAAAAATTAAAAACTGAAGTACATTCCTTTAAAGTTTTTTTCCCCTAATAGGTTGATCCATATATCATCGGTACATCAATAAATGAAATAATACATACAGCAAGTTGTATAAATTCGATCAATTTTATAAGCTACTGTACAGATAAGCACAATAGAATGAGCATAATATAAGCTGTCAGTTAATGATCAAATCTGCAATGTCAACTCTTAAGCGCAGGACAACATCATTGGACCTCATTCTAGTAGCCGTGTAGGATCAATTTGACTTCTTCCAAGTATATATCTTCATTGACTTGTCAGGTGTTCCATGGCAGAGACCATGAGAATCCAGTTGATACGCAAAACACACACGAAACTACTCATTCTTTGCGTTGCTATATGCCTTTGATTCAACTCTGCTTGCATCCATGAGACTTAACTGGATTTTTCTAATCGGGTTCAATCCGTAGTAGTATATATAGATAGAGTCTTATAGTTGATAACAATTGAATTTTGTTTTTTTTTTTTTAGAATTAAGACTAACCCAAAACTTGAGGCACTATTTACTTCCGAGTCCTTACTGTTGAGGCTGAAGTAGCTAGCTAGTACGTTGGCGGTCAAAATTGATTCTTTGACGATAGGGGAAAAACAGGGCGAATCGTGGAATGGATAAAATTCTTATATATGGATATTAATGGACGTGGCAACCACTTTCCATCTGCTTTTTCAGAAACCAGCAGTTGCCAAGTCTTCATATATACAGACACCTTATTGAGGATGAATTTAGCGTGGCTGGTATTCTTCAAGGTATTATGGGTTTGCAGATATTGAATCAGAAGGCTAAAGAGCTTCTCCGCTTTGTCTCTCCGGTTGAGTTTTTCCATCTCTTCACGCTCACAATCCTCAGTCTCCTTCTCCCAACCTCGTTTCTTCTCCTAGCCAGGCTCTCTGCTTCTCAATACTATCCCCAAACGGCAACGTCGTTTCTCCATCTTTACTCGCCTCTTCTTCGCTTCAACCCAAACATCCTCTACCTTCTCGTGTCTGTTGTTAGCGTAGCCACTCTAATCCAGGGCTTGACCTGCAAATTCTCCTTCTTCACCCAGTCATCAGCCTCTCTTCTCAAACTTCCCCTCCATGCTTCGTGGATTCTTCTCTGTTCTTTTCAGATTTGCGTTGGCTTAGGCATCGAAGGAAACATAGCGACGGATGTTTTTTATGACTCAGATCCCAGTTTTGGCCTCCCGGGAAGGTTCTTCAGCAGGTTCATTTTCCTCTTGGGGCTGCATGAGACAACGCAAGTTTGGTCAAGGACGGTGGTTAAGCCGGTTGTGGATGATTCGGTGCTTGGGAATTCCAGAAAGGAAATATGGGTTGAGGGGGTGGCCGTCGCGGCCAGCTTAGGTGGGTTGTGGTGGTGGAGGTTGAGGGAGGAGGTGGAGGCTTTGGCGGTTATGGCGGAGGCCAAGACTGAGCAATTAATGGATATAAAATTGAGGGATTTTGTTGGGTGGTGGTTGTATTACCTGACGGTGACCATTGGGATGGTTAGGATTGTCAAGGGTCTGCTGTGGATCACCATGATTTGTGCGTATAGGAGAAGGGTAACCGAGAGTTCATTGGCTGAGCCCGACGATAACGATGACAAGGTGTGAATTTGAGCAATTCTGTATTTGCCTTTCGCTTGTTTTTTTTCCTTTTAAAATTGCGAGTCTATGGTGCCCAGCTGAATCGATCACCAATCCAATTGTATAAAAACGGTTCAATAACTCTGTTCATAATTACTTGTTTGATATTTAGCACTTATAAAGCCATTATTCTTGAATTACAATCATATAAGTATATACAAGTGAGATGGATAACAGGGCCAGAGAACACAGGTGTTGCATGGTTTTAAAAATATTGTTCGATTCGAAAGTAGGTGGACCAAGAAATGATTTTTTTTTTTTATGGTTTGGGCATGATTTGCACCTCCAGTACGGCCATTAAAAAAATACTTATATAGGACTGATTGGTACTATTTTAGAACAATTCTTCATTCGTTCGTGCCATGTCAATTTGGTGAGAAAATCAAGGCATAGGGAAAACCTAATCGATAGGCTTATTACCACCGACAGTTTCTCGGAAACATTCTCGTTGGATGACTTGCATTATTAGATGGGCGAAAACTAGGCGTTTTAAAATTTAGGACATTCGTAATGTGTAATTCTTGGAGTGTAAGGGAAGTTAATATCATTGTTTTATAAATAATCTTCTGCCCTTTTCCAATTCCATGTAGAGATAATTATATTCAATTGTAATGCACAAGAAACCATTTTTTGTTGTTGTTTGGTTTGGTAAGAAACAATCGGACGTTTATATAAACAAATATATATATATATCCACTCATAATTCATCCACACGAAGCACCTTAATATTGATATAACTACTTGCCGTATCTTTTGTATGGGCGTAGAATATTTCAAAGTACTTTGTCTTCCTCCCCTGTATTTATAGAAGTGGTTAATCCTTCATCCTTCGTCAATATAAAAAGGCTCTCCTCCATTTCTTTTTTACAGAATTGTCTCCATTTGGTGGGCTGAATTTCTTAGGAAACTTTATGTGATATATACTATTGGACACGTTACTTGGCTGTTTGTTTGGATGCCAAAAATCGTTTCCACAGCGACAAACCAAGAGCCAATAAGCTATAACGGGTACGGCAGACCAAAACCATCCATCTTTGTTTAATACAAAATTGTGGGGCTTTTGTAATTGCTGCACGACAGCTTTTGATGGAAGTATCGAAATATCATAATCGAAGTTGCGTTATGATACATATGTACTTCACTGTTTAAACAAGTCCGTTCCTGGGAAGCCCATTGCCCTGAATGCAAACCGTTAAAAAAAATTTCTTGCTTTCTTCTATCATCGGAATGGAGAATGGCCATTTTTCTGTTACACCTCTCAATTTCACAGGCATCCAGGGCGGTTGTGATTCCGTACAAGACGAAGTAGTTGAGTTCCCAGGGAAACGCGATTTCTCTCAGGGACATATTGACTCATATACAGGTCAAATTCATCATCTGCAGCAAGATGCGCCCAAATTTGATACCCAAGTGTTAGAAGACTTCAACATCGACCCTGCTCTGCAAATGACAACACCACCGTTTCAGGAAATCGTGGGGCTCAAGAATCAGGAAGTGGCAAGTTCAGCACTTGTTAATGAGTGCAACAACAATAACAAGCAGGCGCCACAATCTTCTTCTTTAGCATACTTGGAGCTTCTGAGTAATTACGCAAGCAGGTTGAAGAAGCTAAGGGTCCAAGACATAACCGAGTCGAACAACAGTGAAGCTCATGTGGGTCGCCCGGATTTGTCAGCTGAACAAATAATAAGAGTGGCTGGAGCAAGGTATATACAATTCTCCTCTCATTGGTATGATGATTATTGCATGCCTCTGCATCCATATGCCTCTGGTCTCGAGGTTCTGTCTGAAGAAGAAAACAGAGATGTTGAACTCGCACAGTTTCTTCTTGCTGCGGCCGAGAGGGTTAGTTGCCAACAATTTGAACGTGCAAGTAGGATGCTTCTTCATTGTTTATTTAATTCATCTCCTGGCGCAAATTCCGTACAGAGAGTTATCTTCCATTTCGCTCAAGCACTACGAGAGAGAATCGAAAAAGAAACCAGGAACACCACTTTTATGGGTTGTGCTAAGAACATAGAAAACGAGTTAATTCAGAAATTGGACACAAACATAGCTCTTACGTGTCATCAGAAAATCCCTTTCAACCAAGTGATGCAATTCACTGGCGTGCAAGCTATAGTGGAGCACGTTGCATATGATACAAAAATCCATGTTATAGATCTTGATATCAGGCGTGGAATTCAGTGGACTTGCTTGATGCAGGCACTCGTAGGGAGGAATGAAAGGAAAGTGGAGCTCTTGAAGATAACTGCTATAGGAATTGTTGGCCAACCCACCATAGAAGAAACAGGCAAAAGATTGATGAGTTTTGCTAAATCGTTGAACTTGCCATTTGCATATAAGCAAGTTTATGTTACAGACATGATCGAGATTAAGGAACAAGGGTTTGAAATTGAAGATGATGAAACTGTGGCTGTCTACGCTCCATATGTACTTAGGACTATGGTATCAAGGTCTGCTTGCTTGGAAAGCCTGATGAGTGTTATAAGAAATATCAAACCAACTATCATGTTAGTTCTTGAGGTGGAAGCCAATCATAATTCACCCTCGTTTGCAATTCGCTTCACTGAAGCATTGTTCCACTACTCGGCGTTTTTTGATTGCCTTGAAACCTGCTTAAAGGATGAAAATAGGGGTAGAATGGCGATAGAGGCAATATTATATGAAGGGATACGAAACATTGTTGCAGCGGAAGGAAGAGAAAGAACGGTGAGGAATGTGAAGATAGAAGTATGGAGGAGGTTCTTTGAGAGGTACAGAATGGTGGAAATTGGATTTAGCGAGTCGTCTCTATATCAAGCTAGCTTGGTGGCCAAGGAATTCGCTGCTGGCAAATTTTGCACTCTGGACACTAATGGAAAAAGTCTTACAGTTGGGTGGAAGGGGACCCCATTGCATTCCGTTTCAGCTTGGAGGTTCCTTTGAGAAAATAATTGAAAGATTTCACAAATGGCCAACTTCAATCCACGGCAATATTATATATGTTTGTTCCCTTCAAATTCCCTTTAATCTTTGATATTAGTTTGTTCCATGTGTCGGAGTATAGTTACTGGTGCCATTCTTTTCGAAATACTGGAATTACTTTATGTGAGTTTATGTTTATTGTATCTAAATATATCTACTTTTGCAATACATGGGATATACATGCAGAAAGAAATTGGGAGGTCTCAGCTGAATGGCAAAATAAGATATAAAGTCCTCACTCCTTGCATCCGAACCTTAGGGGAAGGCACTGATATAGAACGGATGTGGTCGGTCTTGACCGTTGCAATAATAACCTTCGTTCTTTGTTTTTCTTTCACGGATAGAGGGATGATTATCCAGAAATAAATAGTCATATTGAATGCCCCAAGAATGACTTTTCTAACTCGTCTGTTATATATTTGGACAATTTGGTTATCTTCATTTGCTTTGTGATCTCCTCGGCAGTTCCGTTCATATCTTGGTAAGCAATAATATTCCAGTTTCGTCAAGAATGGAACTTCTTTAACCTCATACCTCACCTTACGTTTATACTTAACAGTTCACTTTGAGTTGGAAAATCACAACAAAAGTATATTTTTTAACTAGATAGACATAATACACGAACCTGAAATGAGAGGGCAGCGAATTTCTAAAGAGAAATTAAACCGGCAAAGCCTAAATAAATCATCAAAAGTTATCTTTTAAGATTGTCTTATATGTGATTATTTCTCTGTACCTCTTTTTCAAATAATATATTTGGTCATTTTATATATAAAAAATAAAGCTATCCCAGAAGCTGTCGACTGTCAACACATTTTAACATTGATGATTGGGGATCAACGTTTTTAAAAATTAAACCTATAAAGTGGGGTTACATTTTTTTAATTATTTTTTCTCACTCTTTTATTTTATATCTTTTCTATTAAATTAAAATTTTATAATACCACATATTTATTTATTAAATCAAACTCATCATAATCTCCCATCTATTTTCCTCCCTTTCTCTCTATTCCCCTCCAACCAAACAATGGATTAATGTTCTAAGGTCACAAGAATTATTGAAATTAATCAGTCAGCGATGAGGGATTTTTTTTTGTATAAAAAAATTTAAATAGATTTACACAGATCTCCTATTAAATATAGTTTTATAACTCATAAAATACTTATAAAGAATTTATAAAAATGCATACTAAAATAGTTCTCACAATAACAAAAATAGAAGGCAATGTGATTTTTTTTTGTATAAAAATTTTTAGAAAAGGGTTAGATTCACCCACGATTTAAGGGTAGAACAAAATCTCTATTTCTTCTAAGCGATACTAATATCAAGTAGGAAGAGTCATCTATTATCCTTAAGCATAAACCTAGGAGCACTCAGGAGATAAGATGCATTTCTAAATACCGCGACTAAAATTACAATAAAGTAGTACTCTCTAAAGATTGAAAAATATTTTTTTTATTACAATAATTTTTAAAAAAGGGTTAGAGTCACTTACAATCTAAATCTAAATCTAAATCTAAAATCTCATGAATGTATTTATATTGCCCTCAGCCCCAACTTGGCCTAATGTTATGTGCACAAACCTTCCCTTTTCTTTGCTCTTTTTTTTGTTTGCCAACTTTTCTTTGATCCTTTATTATCCCAACAACGCACCTTAATTAATTAATACACATTTTTGACTGGGTAAATCCCCTGAGCTAATATGTTTTACGGGGCAAATCACCGTAGCATAAGAACCGTTACGTGTATGATCAACCGGAAAAGAAAATGAATCGGCATGGGTTATGGTATTTAGTTGGGCTGGGTCGGCCCATTTGACTGCATAGCCTGGACGAAGTTTCTTGTATATCCTCCTCCCTCCGGCCTCTCATTTCTAAATCCCCAACGACGTCTTCGCGCGGAAAAGATCCATTTGCCATCATCTCCGGTGAGCCCCTCCCTTCTCTGCTTGCTGTAATGGATATTATATCACAGCCACAGCAGCACTTACACGATGTATTTCGAATCGTTTAGCAATGCTTTTCTTCGGCGATTTTTCTACTAAAATTTGCTAATTAGGGTTAAGTTGCGCCCCGTGGTCAATTCGCGAGAATTAGCTGCCCGTTTGGTCGATCTATTTTATTTTCTTGAATCCATTGGGAAAAGAATGCTAAATTGGGAATTGGATGCAGCCCTAGTTATAAAATGACGATCTTCTAGCCTGCTGAAGTTTCACCCGATGCGATTGAACGATTTTTTGAATATTTATAAGGCGAATGAGAAGTCATAAAAGTAGGAATCTATTGCAGTTTGGTGTGAGAAAAAATGTCTACGCTTGCAGAATTTTCAATACTGTAGAATTGATCGCACAGAGCGGCTTCTCTAAATTGATACTTTGTGTACGAACTCGTGGTTGTGGATCAAGGATGAAGTGAAACTAGCATTCAAGAATTGATAGTTATGGCATTCATACCTATATACTTAAATCTAGGACTGATTTTGATGCTTGGCTTATATAGAGTATGTCTTTATTCAAAAAACAAATACCATAACTCGAATTATAATTTCTTTGTTAGGTACAATAATGATGGTTGAGGTAGTAATACATCCCACAGCAAATAGTTTTCTGGGGTGACTTTTTCTTCTCAATTAATCGATATATTAAAATGAACTTAGTCCGATGTGAATTCCTACATCTAGATTCAGATTGATTGTTGGGAATGGATGACATTTTTTTTAACTTCTGTCCTAGATTGATATTTGTTAGACTTTACAAAACTAATGGGTTTTGGGTCTTTTTTGGTAGAATTAACAAGCTTGAAGACAGAAATAAATGGCTGGACCTAGGATTGCTCATGCTACCTTGAAAGGGCCAAGTGTTGTGAAGGAGATATGCATTGGTTTCGTACTTGCTCTTGCTGCTGGTAGTGTGTGGAAGATGCATCATTGGAATGAACAGAGGAAAGTCAGGACCTTTTATGATTTACTAGAGAAAGGTGAGATTAGTGTTATTGCAGAGGAAGAGTAAACCTCATGCCTTGTGTTTGTGACATCCATTTATCTACTATTTGACTGGCTCTTTCAATCAGATGAGCTGAACTTATTTTAAGATTTAAAAGAATAAGTTTCCTGCACTGAGTTGTGGACTATATTGCCTTGGAAATTTTATGAAGTTTTGCTCTATTTTCTTTCATTGCTTCTGTTATCTTTTAGCATTTACTGCTTACATAATTGTATTTGTTTGCTATATTTTCCTTCGGGATTTGTAACTCACTTTTAAAACCAAGTGTTTGACAAGCATGCAAAAAGTAAAATCATAAGTCTGAGCTTTTGTATGAATCTGAAAGAAGGTATGTATCTGTGTCGGAGATTTATGAAATACGGATACATTAAAAGAGTGCGATGTTCCAGCACGCGTCAGACACTTATTACACGAAGTAGCACTGCAAATATCTTGTTTCATTTCAATCAGCGTTCATGCTTCTTACATCACGATGTAAAATTCTTCCTGCGAAGAACTATGTGGTTTGTTATAAGCTTACAGTACTTTGAGGCAATATTAAAATGTTTGATTTGACTATTGATAAGTTGGACAAGATTCAAACATTTTTAATAATTTGCTGCAGTATACAAAAGTTCTGTTCATTATGATTCCAAAAAGCCTATACAAATCTTTTAAGTTGTGAACTTATGGTGCCTTTAGGCAATGCATTGGGTATGGAACTATTTTTAGCAGTTTGCGATTTCGTAAACTTTTAGAACGATTAGACCTTATAGGTTTGACTTCAATATTGTATTAAGGATTTCTGGGAATCAGCTCATAAGTTTTTAAGTGGCTTTTTTGAGTCCTTATATTTGCTACTATAAGTGGCTTATCGGTGATGTGCTCGCTATATTTGCCTCATTATTATGAAAGATTTGTTGGAAGGTTGTGTAATGAAGTCTGAAGATCTATAACTTAGTCATAGTGTTTCTCAGTGTTCAATGTGGAAATGTGGGGGTCCTTTGCCTGATTATATTGGTGAATGGCTGAAAGCACATGTTATTTTGCCTTTCCTTTCGGGGTAAAAACTATTTTTACCCCTTAACATGAGTTTGATTATTAAGAATGCCTTGGGCTGCACAACCGCAAAAGTTAATATGGAGAAGTAAAAATCCTAAAATCCTAAAAGTTGCTCGATACGCATTATGGGGTTCGAAGAGTTGAAAACTCTTGTCGTATGTTTGATAGAGTGGAAGGGGGGTTGGGAAAATAGAAAGAGATTTTTATTCAGTATGATAGAAGTTATTTTTAATATTTTGAGTTATTTTATTTTTATTAAAAAATGTAGGAATTGAGATATGGAAGTAGAAGTGAAAGTTTTTAAACTATTTTATTTTAATTATAAATTTTTTAGATAAATTATAAAAAATATATTTTAGATTATTTTATTTTAAATTATAAAAAAAATATACATTAATTTTATATTAATTTTAATATTACTAAATAAATTTTTAAAATTAATTTTCAATCTAATTTTACTTTTATTCCCACTTTAATGTTTATAAAAAATTATTCTATCTTACTAAACATAACATTAGGATATGTATTCCAGACACGTTGTTTTCCCAACATGCGGCTTCGTTTTACGACTGAATAATAATTGTATGACAAATTATGCATTCACATTCAAGTGGCATACATGGCCATTTCACTAAGCGGCCAATTTGACTAGTTCCCGCAGCATGCTCTCCTCCCGCGTTGCCGTCGAAGTGGAAACTCGTTCTCGCTTATATTTTCTGTATTTCAAAAATTAACTTTAACTGTTTTCAAGACTTGAAAACAAAATCTCTTTTCAAGTTTGTGTCCTGTGCATCTTTTTTACACATACATCAAAGATGATGAATTAGCTAATTTCTTATAATCATTTTCACGGCAATTCATGTCGCCACCAAAAAGAAAAAAGTCACTTCATTGACAGTTATAGTCGGGCAATTAACATGTGTTTGGTGGAAAATATTGGAGCGTGTAGAGTTTAGAGCTGTGCCGGGAGGTTGATATTTTCTCACCTGCAGACAAAAATTTAGTAGACAAATGGCATCAAAGGCACCAAAATATCAAGATTTTTCCGATTATCTTTGACTCCTTCCTTCCACACTCGTAGATCTTCTTCCCTCCCACAAAACATTAGCCGATGGAATTACAGTTGTTGCCTTCCTTCATCCCATCCATGTGGGAGTTCTATAAACAAGACCTTTCATTTTTTGCAAAATATCTTAACACGGTTCCACGTGGCATAACATAACTGGTCGTCACATGATAAGAAGCTTGTGTGATTTTTAAACCCAGCTGTGTTTGGCTTCGTCTATATATATGCATGTCTTTCAGATGCTTTCTCCCCATTAAATATCATCGTTCCAAATCGCAACTCGAGAGAGAGAAAGAAGAATGGCAACAATAAGTGGTGTGAGCCTTTCAAGTCCCAGACTTGTGCCCAGGGCATCTGACTCGTCGCAAAAGTCTCACACCGTCCAGTTCCCACTGCTACCCATCCAAAGGTTTCCGGCCAAGTTTGGTTCGGGCCGAATTCTTACTTCTGTTCGACCCGTGCGTGCTGCTCCAGATAGAATATCCGACAAGGTTGAAGAAAGCGTAAAGAGCGCGGAGGAGGCATGCTCGGGTGACCCAGCCGGCAGTGAATGTGCGGCGGCATGGGACGAGGTGGAGGAGCTGAGCGCGGCGGCCAGCCACGCGAGGGACAGGAAGAAAGAATCCGACCCACTTGAGAACTATTGCAAGGACAACCCGGAGACCGATGAGTGCCGCACTTACGATAATTGATAGACACATATGTGTGTGTGTGAAAATTGTGGGTGGAGATCATATTAGCATTCTCTGTTACATTATATGAGCACACAGCTATTGCCTAATTTTTATTTGAGCGTGAAATTAAATATTCAGTGATTCTTACCTCCCTCCTCGATTTGTTTGTTTGTTTTCATGATAAGTAATTAGTAAAGAAAATGATTTTATATAGTAATCCGATTACTCATCTGCCTGTTTGAAACTAGTGAAATTGTTTTTTCGTAATGGCTACTTCGCCGGGGAAGTTGGTGGGAGAGCAACGGTTTAAAGTAATTGTGAGTCAAGTTTGAAGGGACTTTAGCCTTTACACTTTGTTTAGTTCAGTTAAGAGATGATAGATTTAATTAATTTAAGATAGGGTAGAGAAAGGTAGGGGAGATTAAGTAATGATATATTTTGTTTGGTTCAGAGGTAAGAGGAGGGGAGGAAAATGGAGTTAATTAGAAATTGACAAATATACTCTTATTTCTTTATTTAAATTTATTTACTCTTTATTTATAATATTCATATTAAAATTATTTTTTTAATATAATATATAAATAATTTATTATATTTATTAAATTTTAACAATTAAAAAAAATTAGGTGTGAGAAAGATTAAAAAAAATGTTTAAGGGTACAATTAGAATTTTAAATAAATATCAAGGACAATTTAGTCATAAAAGTGAAAAATTTTCTCTCCCCTAAAAAAATCTCCACTTTTAGAGGGGAGGGGAGGGGACCACAAAAAGACAAAAAATCTCGTCTCCCCTCTCATTCTCTCCATTTTTCCTAACTAAATATACTTTTCTCTCTCCTTTTCTCCAAAACCATCCAACTAAACAAACTTATAGGGGAGAGTACGGAATCAAATCCTCTGACTCTATATCCACTTTACACGTAGTATTAGTGGGTTGGAGTATATGAAGCTGGAACCATCATCCGACTTCTCTCTACCATATTTCCCGTTTATTATCCAAATCAAACCCTCGGTGATGCTTCGATGTGTTTAACTACAAGACACAACGCTCAAATTTCTGATTGTGATGCCTATATCGATAATATAATAAGTTTAAAGATTATATTATTTAACATAAAATATATTTAACTAATTTTAATAAATTAAAAAAATTAATTAAATTAATTAATAATAATTATGTATTAGTTTTTCTTCAATACCCTATTTAATTATATATATCTGAATTATTTTTTATATATATTTTTAATATATACAATTATATAGGAATATTTTGAGAAAAAATTATAATTTTATGAGACAAAAAATATTATGATTTTATATTTATGATTAAAATAAATTCTATATTTAACTCTTATATTTAGGATAAGAAAGAATATATATGCTAATTTATTCGGCTGATTACCACACTAATATTTCCTTAGATACCCGTGAAAAAACAATCAAACCTTAACAAAAATATCGAAAGAATGAAAAGTTCCCTCGGATGTTTTTTTTAATATATATTAATATTATAATTGTAAATCATCATAATTTTTTATATTAGAAAGTGTTATTTTGGCACATAGTATAAAATATGAATAAATTTTAATATAAATTCTATAAAAGATTACTCCATCTCTAAGTTAAATTTTTCGTGGGGTGGGGTAAGTTGGGTGCATTGTTGTGGGGTGTCTTCTATACGCCACTTGGTTAGGGGAGATTTGACTTGGGAATCAAGATAAAGCGATGCAATTTATAGAAATGAAGCAATTAGCTATATGATTCTTGTAGGTGGTACGTATCGTGGTAGTTTAATCTAACCCCTTCATAATGAGCGGCCAATCTTTCCCTACGATGGTTTAACTCGCAATAATAAAATTAATTCATAAAATCTATATTGAATCATAATCATTATGGTTGCAACATCTTACAGATTCATGATCATGAATCTAATTAAATTGAATATGATTCATAAAAAAAATACCCGGAATAATATACAATAATATTGGAATCAATTCAAAGGATGTCTTGGTTATCATGGTGTATACAGCTTTGGTTATCATGGTGCATACAGCTAGCTGCGCATGCTAAATATGAAAACAGTTAGCTGCTACAGCTATCATTATTATTAGAGACCATAGATAATATCTTCTTATTCTAAGATTATTCGTGATGATTGATATGTTCATACAATGTTTTGGATCCATTCGTTTCAATTCCCCGAAAGGCTCTTCGCAAATTTGGAGGTCCATGGGAATATCTGAATCAACTCGAATGATACCTCACTGTCGTTTCCCAACGCATTCATTTTAATTCCTAAGAGGCTCTTTGCAAATTAGGAAGTCCATGGTAATATATGAATCAACTCATCCTACGAGACCTCGTTGGGGTTCTCCAATGACTCAGAATTGGATTAAGGCGCACTTTCAATCGAATGATGACACTTGAACTTCACTTAGCTTCAAATATGACTTATTGAATAAGCTCAATCGAATGATGAAATCTCCCCTTTTACTATCCATTTGAGCTAGTCGCTCTAACAGATTCTGTTTAATGAATCCAATATAAATCCAGGAGGAAATTTCAGAAATTGAAAGCCTTGCCAAAATACGAGAAAAATGGATTGAAAACCCAGTCATAACAGAAGCAGCTTTCATTCGTTAAAACTTCAAGATAAAAACACCACCTTGGTATTCAACTGCTACTAATCGGTCACAGCTCATATCTGAACGATATTTCAAACCAGTGCAACTGCTACAGACTTACAAATCACCATTGGAGGGCTATCATGTCGGCAAGTTGGTATGTTTTTACGGCAATATACTACCATATAGAACCACCATTCGTAAATGCGCGTTATTTTGCCGGTAAGCACACTATACATACACAGAATATTAAATTAAAATAACACAAGGAGCACACAAATTTCACAAGACCAAAGTACCAGACAACACATTTCGAAAGACCAGACAACACAGTACCACTAATCTTCCAACCACAAAGAAACCACAGGAAGAATGACAAAAGCACTCCAGAGAAATACTAACAGGCTCATCAGAACGCAACAGAACGACTGAAATAAATAATGCCAACGCCAACAGACAACTCGAAAGGGATAAATGACTAAATGCACAAGATAAGGAGAATCAGATCAATGCAGGACGAAGTTTGAAGAAGCCGTGATCTGCTGTATCGGATAAGGAAGCTGCCATGGCTTCAGGAGAGGATCTGGTATCTCGGGGATCTCAACAGAGAGCCCACTGACCTCTTCAGCGATCTCAAGTATCGAGTTTAGAAAACGCAATCGTTCGAATAACTCCGCAGTCTGCGCCCTAAGGACAGTGCTGTTGGATTCAATCTCATTGTATGCATCCTCCTTTTCCTTTATGTTCTGAACTAAAAGACTGTTTGCACTTTGCAATCGGCTGATCTCATTGGTCAGATCTTCAAGTTGCTTCTGCTTCTTCATCCGCGATCGCCTCGCGGATTCACGGTTAGATTGCATCCTCTTCCTCTTCCTCTCGTCCATAACATCAGATCTTGGGTCATCAGATCCCGAACTTGCCGGACGGTGATTCGAAGCCATTTCCCTATAACTTACAAAAGGGAATTCCTAATTGAACAGCGTATTCGAATGGGTGATTGTTAATAATTAATCGAAACTGGATTGTGAGATCTAATCGTCAAAATACACAAGAAAACAAAGAATCAAACACCGAAGGTGAGAGATCAGGGGATTGACAGGTAGTTCATGAGAAAACGTAGAACCAGTACAGAAACACAACAGAGAAGGAGTGCAGCAGACGAAATCGACGCATGGGGATGGTGTAGATCACAAAAATTCTGAAAACATTGAGGTGGTTTGCAAAGGCATATGCCCGCAGCTCACAAATCAAACGCAAACTATGATAACCAATCGAAACCCTAGGTCCGAGAGAAACCTGACTATCAAAGACACGATCTTTAGAGAAGGACAATAATCAAAGCAAATGAAAGAGATGGGAAAGATGGTGAGGAGAAAAAGAGAAACGGGGCGGACTAAGCTAAGGCCGGGCGCAAGCTGATGGAGGGGAGAAAGCAAAATGAGGGTTAGATAAAAGAATGGGCAGAAGAAAAGTTTGTAGGTGGGTAGCCTGAAGAATTTTATAGATCAGAAAAGGAACGAAAACGTGGAACGCACTCTAGAAGGGTCGAGGGAGATTATTATTAATTATTAATATTATTAAAGTTATATAACATCCCATATATTTATTTTATTTATATATATATCTAGTTTTTAATGAAATTTTACCTATAATTATAATTTTATTAATAATATTTTTAATTTAATATAAATTTATATTTTAAATATTAAAAATTATATTAAATTAAAAATATTATAAATAAAATTATACTAAATTAAAAAAATATAATTATATTATAAATAAAATTAAAATATTAAATCTATATAAAAGATAAAATTATAATATTATTGAGTGCTATATAATCTATATTATTATTACTACTTATTTTGGCCGAAATTATTATTATTATTATTATTGCAAAATCAAATTTCAATTAGAATGCTGATTTTGGGGGATTATTTCACGCTGGCTCAAAAGGAAAAAGAAAAAGGAAAATAAAGTCAGAAAGTATATAACCAACGACGTCGTACCGAGGTAGTGGCGTTTCTTGCCATTCAGTGATGGACAGGTCGCCCCGTGTGTTTGACTGCGTTCAATTGAGTATTAACCGATAGCGTTTTTCTACTTTTCTTCTTTCCAAGTAAAATATATACGAGCACCAGCCCGGGCAGAAGTCTTTGCTATTGAACAAAGCACTTTCAGTTCACAGATCGGTGCAGCGCCTACACAGATTAGATCGAAGAAAAGAAGAAAATGGGAACTGATGAAGTATCGTTAGACGATAAAGCTAAGCGAACGAGGGATCTTCTCTCCAGTTTCTACTCTCAGGACCCTTCCGTGTCATCCAACTCCGGCATTGGCTCTTCCAGATCCCTCACTTTTGATGACATCAATTCCACCTCCTTCGATCCTGATCACTACATGAATAACCTGGTAATTCTCGTTATAATTGAATCTACCCCCCGGGGTATTTTGAGGTCGAAATTGAACTTTTTTCTCACGGAAATTGAGGAAGAAAGCGAATATGATTATTGCGAGTAGTTGTAACGGTAGCATGAGTTTGAAGTTGAAGTACGAAATGGTTGATTCTCTTGTGCATTTATCGGTGAATTATGAAGGTACAAAAGTCGAATTTGGAAGGTCTGCTCCAGAGGCATGTTGAAATGGCCGCTGAAATAAAGAATCTTGACACTGACCTGCAAATGTTGGTCTACGAGAATTATAATAAGTTCATCAGCGCCACAGATACAATAAAGAGGTTTTCTTTTTTCTAACTATTACTCCTCCTTTTTGCGCTGCTTATTATTTTTCTAACTTATGCTTCTTCTTCTTTTGTGGGGAAATGACTGCTTACGAACTTTTGATACATGAGTTACATGACATACCATTTCCAAATGCTCATACAAATTTCCTCTCCTTTTCTCATAAAAAAATTTGCTCCATGTTTTTGGTGTGTATCTCTTGCGATTTCAATAACTTGGTTCGTTTATTTCTTTACAAAATGTGTGATACAATTTGTTTGCAAACAGGATGAAAAGTAACATCTCCGGGATGGAGGCAAATATGGAACAGCTTCTTGAGAAGGTAAGCGCAGCATTAATTTTTCAATCATGGTTTACTTGTTCTCTTTGAAAAGTCAAAACAGAAAATGTTTTTGATGTAATTCTATTTTTTATCTCCAATGCAGATAATGTCTGTGCAGTCGAGGAGTGCTACTGTTAACACTTCTCTGTATGAGAAAAGAGAGCATGTAGAGAAACTGCATCGGACTTGCAATCTTCTTCGTAAAGTTCAGGTATTAAAGCAGTGACACAGCTTTCTTACAGCACACATTGACATTGTTACACCCTGCGATATTTATGTTTCTAGATATCATTCTGGAGTTTGACATTGTAAAACCTTGCTCTTAGGTTTGAGCTATTAGCCAATGGCCTTCAGGCCTAGTAGCATGAAAGGACCTTTATAATTGAGAGGTCGTGGGTTCTATACCACTTGTAACCTAAAGCCATCTGTGCATACACTAAATAAATAAAAAAAGTTTGAGCTATTAGTCTCTCCTCTGTAATTGAACATCCTTTTTCTGCCCCCCCCCCCTTTTGGCCAACAACCTTCTTATATATTTTGAATATATGCAGTTATCCCCTGAAGCTATAAGATAACTAAAATAACCTCAAGAATAATTTTAGTTTCTTTTCCTTAAATTATGCAGTCTTGAAATATCATTTTGTGAATATGTTCTTTGTGTTTAATAGTTTTATCTTTTATTCAATGATTTTAAAATTCACTGTGTTATATTGATTAAAATATTTAATATTTGATATCATATAACAGGTTATTGGGGACTAGGGGTATTGTAATAAAAATAAGTATAATTGTTTTTTTTTTTAAATTATTGTCATGGGTGCATAAGGGATATAAATATAATTGTACCTCTTCTCCATTCCTTGCCTTCCAAAGCCTACGTGGAGGGACACACATTTTTTGGTTTTGAGTGGCAAGGAAAGGTGTTGGAGTCCCTTATTTCCCATTCCATGTCACTGTGAAAAAATCTCATAAACAAGATGTTACCCCAAAATGACCATTCAACTCCTTGCCATTCCATCCCTTGTAATCCGTCCATCCAAGCATAGTTTCAAAATTTTGATAGAAGCATATCAGTATTTGCATTATGCTTGTTAACTTTGATTCTAGATGTTTTGGCCCTATGACTAACACACTTTTCACCTTGGTGTAAGAGCAGTTCATATATGATCTACCTGATAGATTAGGAAAATGCATCAAATCAGAAGCCTATGCAGATGCAGTCAGGTTCTACACTGGAGCAATGCCAATCTTTAAGGTTGTCTGGGGTTGGCATTGGTTTTTTATTGTCAACTCAATCCGTTCACTTGTTTTTGTTTACAATTAGCAAACATTAGTTTCTTTAGAAATTCATGTTAGCATATATTTGCCGCCTGGAAAAAAACATTGGCATATGTTTCACGTAATGTGATAATTCTGTTGCTTTGATGAGAAAACTCTTGTTTCTGTTTTCCTTGTGGCAGGCATATGGAGACTCATCGTTCCAAGATTGCAAACGAGAATCTGAGAAAGCAATAGCTATCATAATAAATAATTTGCAGGTACAGTTATTTCTCCTTATTCTATCAGGCTTTCTATGCATGAGTCAAAACGTAAGCTGAGACAATTGTGGGTGTTTTCATATATTGTTTGATGTTACAACATTCATCTTCCTTGTAATCTTCAGGATTATTCAGTAGTTAATTTAATAATCTTTTTCTTTTCGGGATGAGGTACTCAAGTGTTGTTTCTGATTCTGCTATTTGATGGTAATTCTATAAGCCTGACTTTTCTTCATTGGTTGTTGGCATCTGGCCCATGTAAATAATATATTGCTTATACTTTAATATCATTGATCTTTGGAGCTACAACAATCCTGGTAAAATTAATGTTCATTTTTGCAATAAGGTCTGAGCTAAGGTGTTGAGATTTAGTTTTGAGAGCAGTCCTCCTGTTAGCAGTTGAGTAGAATTTCATCGATGTAGGATGTCCTGGAATTATAACATGTAGTGGACTTTGGTTTTATTGCAGTTTTTCTTGGATTGGGACAGATAAAATAAAGGGTAAAGATGCATCCAGCACCCCAAACTAATTTTAGAGGAGCAATTAACACCCTAAAGTATTTAAAGGTACAATTAATACCCTAAACTAATTTTAGAGGTGCGACAAATACCCTAAAGTATTTAAATTGGTACGATTTCATATTTTCACTAATAGAAATGCAAATTTATATCACATAAACTTTTTATTTCAATACATTATTATTTAAAATGTCACATGTGTCATATTGTTTAAAAAAGATTACTGAATAAACCCTAAAATTGATATTGTATAGAATTTGTATGTGAAGATTAAGAAATTTTATATTTTAATTAGTGCAATTTATTAAAATAATATTACACGTGTCGAAATAAAAGTTTATGTGACATGTATCAAATAAAAGTTTGTGTTTTTATTAGCAAAGGGCAAAATTGTAACAATTTAAATATTTTAAAGTGTTAATTGTACCTCTAAAATTAGTTTGGGGTGCTAATTGCACCTTTCAATACTTTGAAGTGCTAATTGCTCTCCTGAAATTAGTTTGGGGTACTGGATGCACTTTTACCCTAAAATAAAGTAAACTAGTTGAGAGATCTTCTAAAGTGAGGTCTGTGATTATTTATATTCTGTCAACATTAATACTGTAAATTCTGCTATTTCCTCTAGGCTGATTTTGATGTTTTAAGGAAATGGGTATACCATTTGCCCCCTTTTGATATTATCCAACCATCCTGTCCTTGTCTTCATTTTGATCAAGAGTTCTTAAAAATACAGTGATTTCAGAAACTGGTGATATCATCCTTAATTCCAAGCTGATGGTCATTGTGTTTCTGAGAACTGAGAAGCTTGTCAGCAAAATTTGACGTTTTTTTCTATAACCAGGAAAGGCTATTTTCTGATTCAGAATCCATGCAAGCAAGATCTGAGGCTGCAGTGCTCCTTGAGCAGCTGGACTTTCCGGTTTGTTACTTTTTTCCGCCACCTCAAAGTTGCATTTAATATTGTTGCAGCCAAGTAGATATTTCTTTCTCTTCATACTACTCCCCTATGCCTCCCAACCACCTGCCTTCCTCAATGGAATAACCCATTTAACATCTTCTGAGTTCTAGAGGAAAAGTACTGTTAATACATGATAGATATATGTATCAATTTTGTTTTTTTAATCGGCTATCATCTGAAAATCTACGATTAGAAAGATGAAGGCTCCCTTGGTCATGTAAAATCCGTCAGCTCCTTGCATATATTGCTGATAATTTTGAAGATCAATTGTGGGAAGGAATTAAAGTATATTAAAGTATGCTCTATTCAGGGTCATATTCATAATTCATATGCGGTATCTTTCTATCACTGGCAGGTGGAAAATTTGAAGGCAAAGCTACTTGAGAAGTTGGAACAGTCTATTACAGACATTCAACTGAATCCTGAAGAGATAAACAATGCTTCAACAGATCCTTCTCCTTTTGCTTCTGCTCATGAGGTTAGAAGCATGATGCATCAAGCGTGTTATGTGGCTGGACCTTGGACTTCTCTTTTCCTTGCTAATGTTTTCCTTCCAGCGTTAATATCTTAAATTACGTGTCTTTCTCTTTCTTAATATAGGCAGCTGTTCGAGAATTTGTGGAGGCAGTTCATGTTCTTCGAGTAATATTTCCTGATTCAGAAAAGCAACTGAACAATCTTGCTCAAGATTTGATTACCAAGTTTGTAATCTTATCTACAACGTGAAGTATCTTCATCTCTTACACAATTTCCACCTAACAATTTTTTGTTATGAAATATTCTTAGGAACTTTATAATTACTGAGGAATATGTAAAGAGACGAATTTGTGCAGCTGATCTACTTGGGATTCTACGTAAGTAGTATGATTCTATTAATACTCCTGTGTTTCTCTGGATTTCAACTTGATTTCTAAAACTTGATTTGTGTACTTGAGTCTCACCTTGAGTACGAGTCAATGGCCTTTGACTCTTAAGTCTTTGATGTGATATATGATTAGTTCTTCATTTCAACAATCATAACAATTTTTTCCAATTGTATTTATAATAATAATTATCATTAAGCAAAAGGGACTGATAGTTGAGAGCTTTTCTTTGAAGCATTAACACTTACCAGTCGGCCTCCTGTATGTATAATTACATACAATGCATGGCATGTGGTATGACGTGGTAAGCATTGTACATTTTCATGCCAGTAGTACAAGAATTGTGAGATTAGAATTAGGGTTATAAGAGTGGCGCTAATGCCTTGAAGACAAATAGGGGGAGGTGAGGAAAATTCTTTGGAACACTGACAATCTGACACATACTATTCAATCTCTTGTGTTGATAATTATGCTAAAATATATGGCATGGTTCACATTGCCATGGTTTTTCTTCAACCGAGCAAATTTTTTTCTATGGGTATTATTTTTTCTGAATTAAAATAAATTTCCTGCTTTTTGACCGAGTTATGAGTTCTTGCTTTTTCTAATCAAGCATAATCTGGATGCAGTTGTTGTTTGGAATGATGTGCTCCTGATTGATGATGTCTTGGAGAAAGCTGCTCTCTCTGACCACACTATTGAGGTCATCCTTTGTGATTAGTTGCTAACATTTTATTTTTAAATGTGGATGTAGCCTCTCAACTACTTCTCCCCCATACTTTCTCCTTGTCAGGCTTCTAAGGTTACTGTCAGGCTGTATGTTAGCAGCGCATTATCTCATCTTCTGCAAGATATATCAGGTTACTTCTACGATTATATATGCAGGAAACTTCTAGTTATTACTTCTATGTTACACCTTAAAATTTGAAATGTTTATTCTGCCACACAAAAACAAAACAAAAAATTGAAGATCATAAACTGTAGGTGTTGGCAAAAAATGTGCCACATTTTGGCTCAAACACCCTGTTTGTGAAAAGGTGACTTGTCAAGATAGGTTGATTGTTATTGTATACATGAATCCAGCTAACAGGAAATAATGTTCTATGGAAACTGTCTTACTAAAAATGAGCTAACTTCTCTTTGGTAGATTCCCTCTTAAAAGTCCTGAAGAAGGAAAAAGTGGAGGATAATTCTCTGCAAGTTGCTCTAGATGCTAGCACCAAAACAGTTCTCCAAGGCAGCACAAATGTCTTGCTGGTAAGCCCATTTGTCTCAATTAGATGGGTAAATATGGATTATATATTTATGTATGTGCAAAATATGTTTCTGTTAAGCTTTTCCAACTATTTCTTCTTTTGTTTCATTCAGGTTTGATTTTCATCATGCTTTTCATTGGCCATTGCAGGACTTCCGCAAAATTCTTGATGATAACTCTGGGCTAGTTGTTAGACTAAGAGAGATCATTATTGATATCGTTCAAGAAGAATTGCAAGATTTTTTCAGGCAACTTGAGGACAAGTTCCTTTTATTTTCTGGAAGAAATTTTGCTTCTGCCATTCAAGATCAGGGTGTGACGGAGGGAGCTCAAGGGGACAAACCTATTGCTGGCCTCATCCTAGTAATGTCACAGCTTTCTGCTTTTATTGAACAAACTACCATACCAAGAATCACTGAGGCAAGGATCCTTCTGATAAAGCTTTCTGAGGTTCCTGTATAAGCATTTTTTTCTGCACTTAGTTTTCCTTCCATATCATCAGGGCATGCCTTGTGATTTTCAGGAAATAGCAGCTTCCTTTTCTGGTGGTAGTGGTAGAGGGTACGAACATGGACCCGCCTTTGTTCCTGGAGATATCTGTCGGAAATTTAGATCAGCTGGTGAAAAATTCCTGCATCAGGTAAGTTGTCAATATCATATTCACATACACCCTGTTCCAATGTGCTTGCAAATTCTTTGAGCCTAGAGCCGAGATTTGCTGCATCTATTTTGTTCTGCACTTCTGCTTTATCATTTTTGTTTGAGTGTTTTTGCTAAGGAGGCTCTCTTATCCTGCATTTTACTTGTCCTTTTTCTTCCTCTATTTCATAATATAACTCATTTTAAGTTAAGAATCACTCACATATACTTCTTTTGATTCTGTTCAGTACATAAATATGAGAACTCAGAAGATGTCACTCCTCCTGAAGAAGAGGTTTAACACACCTAATTGGGTTAAGGTCTGTATCATACGTCTTTGTTTCCCGTTTTATTAGACAGTTTGTAATTTGGCGAGAGCTTGGTTCTGAAATTGGTTTTATTCTCTTCACAGCATAAGGAGCCAAGAGAAGTTCATATGTTTGTGGATTTATTCTTTCAAGAGGTTGGTATACCTTTTTATTCTGTAAATGGATCACCGCATTGTTGATGTCTTTTGAGTGGCATTAAAATTTAACTGGTTTGGGGTTCGTACATGAATACTAGTTTTGATTGAATTTCTATAACCTGGATAGTTTAGGGGATGGAATCATAACTTTTCTTGGATAAACATGCATGTTAAATAAACAGAATATTTTAATTTCTTGTATTTTCTTTTCCAGCTCGAAATAATAGGTAACGAAGTGAAGCAGCTTCTGCCTCAAGGGAAGCGCAAGCACCGCAGGACTGATAGTAATGGAAGTACTGCTTCATCAAGGAGCAACCCTTTGCGTGAAGAGAAACTCAGCAGGTCAAATACTCAGAGGGCGAGAAGCCAGCTTTTAGAGACACATTTAGCAAAACTGTTTAAACAGAAGGTTGAAATATTCACCAAAGTAGAATCCACACAGGTATTGAGTAATCATCAAGTTGGTGATTCTAAAGTTAAAATTAGTGGTCATGGACCAAGTTATCAAATCTTTACTTGTAAAACTGTAGGAGTCAGTTGTTACAACCATAGTGAAATTGTGCCTAAAAAGTCTACAAGAATTTGTTCGACTCCAGACTTTTAATCGGAGCGGATTCCAGCAAATTCAATTGGATATTCAGTTCCTAAGGGCTTCTTTAAGAGAAACAGTTGAAGACGAAGCTGCTATGGACTTCTTGCTTGATGAGGTTGGAATTATTAAAGTCATGCTCATACTTTGGATTTTGATTTTCATAAAGCTGTATAGTTGGTAAAGTCATGTTAATCTTATCCATGTCCCTTGTTTTTTGTGGTTTTGGACCGCAGGTGATTGTTGCTGCAGCAGAGCGTTGTCTTGACCCAGTTCCTTTGGAGCCCCCAATACTGGACAAACTTATCCAAGCCAAGTTAGCAAAAACTAAGGAACATAACACAATCTCCATGATCATTTAATGGTAATGGATTATGGAGGCGATGACTATTTACCTTCCACATCTGCTTCCGGAGCTTCAAAGGTTGTTGAGCCAAAGAACAGTTCGTATCTTATTCAATTTTAGCTGACGTCCATTTCCAGGATCAATTAAAGTTACCCATCAAGCATTCAGAGGTTTGTTAGTCGTCATCTCTCGTGGAATCTGATAGTTCTTTGGCCGGATTCCTTTTAATTATGTAAATCTGTTGCAAACTCGTAATGTAAATGGGGCTCCTGTTGTATTTTTCCCTCCGCTTTTGGTCAGCCGCGTATGCAGAAGCACTTGCCTGGAAATGCAATTCAATCAAAAAATTAAAATCAGATTAATTAATAATTCTTTATCTTTTGGATGTGTGTTTATTTTCTCAATTCATCAAAATATTTTTCTTTTTTGCATTCTCCTTTTACACATAGATTGTTGTTATTGTAATATTCTTTTTATCATTGTTATTGAGATATTTTATGTTTTATTATTTACATCTAATGGTTAATCCTTCAATGCTAGGTAGGATATTTTCTTAAAGGTATTATATAGGGAGTATATTTAAGTATTTGATAATATGAAATTAACTTTTATTGCTGTAAAAAGAAATTAACCTGGAAATGTTCATAAATTATATGGAGTAATTTAAACAAATTTAAACTTCAATGAATATAAATAACAAGGATTAAATGACTCTTTTTTTTCCAGCGTAACGCATAGAGGGACCAGCGATTAAAGTCAAAGCATTTCCAAAACAAAACATAGAGAAATAAAGTATTACCCGTAGCTATGAGATATTGCCATTCTAAACACGAAGGAACAACGGAACCTGGAAGAAAAAAAATCTGATATTTATTTCTTTAGAAATTATATTAAATTTATGACATGCACAATTAAACACATTTTTTAAGAATTAGGCGAGTTGAAAAAAGAACCACATTATTCATAACATGTGAATAATTTAGTTCACTTAAAAAATATAATTTAATTATACTTTATTATATATATTAAAAAAATTTATTTTTAATAACAACTCAGGATTTGATTAAAAAATTAATGTATGTTAAGTCTTTTTTAGCTAACAAAAATTAAAAAAACTAGGCGTTTACATAATAGAAATTAAAAATTTAGGCAACTGGCCATTTCATAGCAGTTCTTGCCCGCCAAAAGTCACTACATTGCTTGTCATTTGGCGCCAAAATCCCTCAAATCTAAACCTCTTTCTATCTCTAGTTTGTTTGCGCCGATTCACACATTTCAGCCTGAAAGTTAAGCTGCTGTCCTGTCCTTGCCGATTTGAACCATGAAGGACCTGGACTTCAATGCTGACGTAGGTGAGACCTTCCTTGCCCTTACTCTTCGCTGCGACTGGTTAAGTTTATTGTTTTTTTTATTTACTCCGTTTAAATCGATTTGTTCTTTCCCTTCCTAGATCTGGCAAAGGAGTTTCTTTCGAACTTCGCAGATGCAAACGCTGAAGCCAAATACATGAACATTTTGGTCAGTGCTTTAGTTTAATTTAACTTATATTTCTTCCATTATTTTCTGAATTCACGAGGTGGAAACCAAATCGTCTCTGGGACCCGGAAAATCCTTGATTTTCTACCTCTTTCGTGGAATAGAGAAAGCAGAATGAAAATTAACCCTAATTCGTCCTTTTCCCGTTTCAGCAAGACGTTGCTAACCACAAAACTCGAGCCATCCAAATTGATATTGGGGACTTGATCAATGTAACACTCTCTCCCTCCCTCTCCCTAAAAATTTACTTCTCGTTTTGTATGAGGTGGGTCTGTTGTGCCATTATTTTCTATTATACTCACAAACAACTACCCTGTTCCCTTTTCTGAAACTTCAGTATACAGATCTAGACGAAGAATTTCTCCGACGTGTGACTGAAAATACTCGGAGGTACATTGGAATTTTTGCTGATGCTATCGATGGCCTTATGCCAGAGCCCACTGAAGCCTTTACTGATGATGATCATGATATATTGATGACACAAAGATCTGATGAAGGAGCGGAAGGTGCTGATGGTTCAGATCCTCTTCAAAAGATGCCTCCTGAGATCAAGCGCTACTTGTAAGTTTGACTAAAAGCCCTTATGCCATTTACTTAGAATCTATAATGATTATATGTGCATTAATATGTTGATAATTGTGCGAAATTAATCTGCATTTAATCCCTTACTAGGCTTAATTCATCTGCATTCAGGACATTTACGTGAGCTTAAATTGGTAATCTTATAATTATTCGCTAAACTCTTGCTGGAATTCCTGCTTTACCTCGAGAGTCATTGATAATTGTGAAAATATCATGAAATGTGGTTGTTGGCTAATTTTGTCCCGTATGCTCCAGTGAAGTTTATATCAAGGCATCTTCAAAAGGGCGGCCATTTACAATTAGGGAGGTGAAGGCTTCATATATTGGTCAGCTTGTAAAGATATCTGGTATTGTGACACGATGTTCGGATGTTAAACCATTGATGCAGGTAGCTGTTTACACATGTGAGAATTGTGGTTTTGAAATTTATCAGGTAATTTAAAGGGGACTCATTGATATGGTCGTTTTTTATATTGTGCAGATTTAATGAAGAAAGAAAACTAGGAAATAGAATAAAGACTACAACATGACATTTAATTTTCAGTTTCAAAACTTTTCTCTTTTGTAATTATGATCCAACTGCCAGGATGTTAAGATGCTTAAAGTAATTTATCTATCAATTGAACCTCGATACCATTTTTTCCCTTTGGACTTGTTTTGACTTTTGTGAAATTCATGTATCATTGTTCCTTCTGATTGTTGTTCTCTTCCCCTCTTAAACAGGAAGTAACAGCTCGAGTCTTCATGCCTTTATTTGAGTGTCCTTCTAAGCGCTGTCATATGAATCAAAGCAAGGGGAATCTCATCCTTCAATTAAGAGCATCAAAGTTCTTGAAATTTCAGGAGGTTTGACCTTAACTCTGCTTCAGTCATCAAAACATGTCTTGTAGAAGAAATCTGCTTTTTCTTGTTATAGGCTCTAGCCTCTAAGCGAATGTTTGGTTACCTTCAAGGAAATAGATTCTTTTTCTTTTGTATAGAAAACTAGATATACAATTGATTTATTTTACCAAACATTTTTCATCTACAAAATTATTTTTTCTGCTTTTCTTTTTCAATTCTTTCCTATTCTGTATACTCAACAGCCTGTCTTACATTCTGGGGCATGCAATTGCTCAATTACGTAACATAATAAACTCATGAGATGATCAAATTGCAGGCAAAAATTCAAGAACTAGCTGAACATGTTCCGAAAGGACATATTCCCCGGACAATGACTGTTCATTTCAGGGGAGAGCTCACAAGAAAGGTTTGCCATTTCCTGCCATGGGCTTTGCCCAAAAATTTTTGGCGTCAATTGTTTTCTTGTTCCCAAATATTGCGATAAATACTTAAAACATGGTTAACACTATATTTTCATCTAATTTTTTTTTTTAAATTTTTTTCAAAAGGTGGTTTCTGGAAAGGTAGTTGAGAAACATGTTTTACAAACAAGCAACTAAATTAGTCTTACATAACTGGACATTAGTCAAAAAGGCTTTGCTGGATTTAATTGTCGTGCTGTTTATAAGTATTTGCTGCTTATTGAACATTTTCAGGTAGCTCCAGGTGATGTTGTTGAATTATCTGGCATTTTTCTTCCCATACCTTTCACTGGTTACAGAGCAATGCGTGCTGGGCTAGTTGCTGATACTTACTTAGAGGCCATGTCTGTTACCCATTTCAAGAAAAGATATGAAGAGTAAGTTACGTTGTAAATCTTAATACTGGATGGAAATTTTTCTTATTCCATTACAAGTCACTGTTGTTTCTAGCACTCTAGTACTTAAGGCTCCAAATTAGATAAACTACGGGTAATCAACTTGATTTCTCTCTAATGCTGTTTATTTGTATATGTCCACTTGCATATCTTGAAGAATTGCTTTCATAGAAATGATAGTTCAGCAATGTTGGGAGGAAATTTATCCCTTTCCATTGGATTCGTTCACAGGTATGAATATTTAGGAGATGAAGAACAGCAGATTTTGAAGTTAGCTGAAGATGGTGACATCTACAACAAGTTGGCTAGATCATTGGCTCCCGAAATTTTTGGACATGAAGATATCAAGAAAGCATTGCTTCTTCTTCTTGTTGGTGCTCCCCACCGGAAGTTAAAAGATGGGATGAAGGTAATGAGCTATGCCTGATTATATGGTTTAAGACATGTTGGCTTCAGACTGAAATGATAATTGAGTTAAATTAGAGGATAAAGTTTTTGCCGTTCCCTTAGTAGTCTTGCTTTTTGTTATTATTATGCATATGTTGCATTTGATCATGTTTGTAAACGTCACATTTTTCCTATATAATTGCAGATAAGAGGAGATTTGCATATATGTCTGATGGGTGATCCTGGTGTGGCAAAGAGTCAGCTCCTTAAACACATAATTAACGTAGCACCAAGAGGAGTGTACACCACTGGCAAAGGAAGTAGTGGTGTAGGTCTAACTGCTGCTGTTCAGAAGGATCCTGTGACCAATGAGATGGTTCTGGAAGGCGGAGCATTGGTAATTCAAGCTTTTTTTCTTTTTTGTCTGCAGCAATTCATTCAATATCCAGTTTGATTAGGAAAAGCTACTTTTTCGTTGTTATTGTCATAATGACAGAAATACTGTATCATAGGTACTAGCAGATATGGGCATTTGTGCCATTGATGAGTTTGACAAGATGGATGAATCTGATCGTACAGCTATACATGAAGTTATGGAACAGCAGACTGTTAGCATTGCCAAGGCTGGGATCACTACATCCTTGAATGCAAGGACTGCTGTCCTTGCTGCTGCCAATCCAGCATGGTAAATATCTCTTCTTTGGTCTTCATCGGCATTTTTTATGTGATCGTTTTCATCTTTAATTAGACACTACTCTTTATTGGTTACTGTTTTTTCTTTGGGAGAATGCAGACTAGATTACTATACACGGGCACTTGAGCTTATCCAACATTTTTTTTTAATTTTTATGTGAAGGGGAAGATATGATCTAAGAAGAACTCCAGCAGAAAATATTAATCTTCCTCCTGCCCTGCTATCAAGATTTGATCTTCTATGGCTAATCCTTGATCGAGCTGATATGGATAGTGATCTTGAAATGGCTAGGCATGTCGTCTATGTCCACCAAAATAAAGAATCTCCTGCTCTGGGATTCACTCCTCTTGAACCATCTGTTCTCAGGTAAATTCATATATTGTCTTGTATTAAAGCACTTTTGCTAAAGGAATTTCAATAATTTTCATCGGATTTTCCAGCTGAATTTGTGCTCATTTGATTGCATGGTTATACTGACTTCTGTAATCCTGGGTCATTGCTAATTAAATCATGCTTGATTTTTTCTAGAGCATATATATCAACTGCAAGAAGACTATCTCCTAGTGTCCCCAGGGAATTGGAAGAGTACATTGCCACTGCTTACTCTAGCATTCGCCAAGAAGAAGCCAAGTCCAGTACTCCCCATTCCTACACAACTGTCAGAACTTTGCTCAGCATTCTCCGCATATCAGCTGTAAGCAGTCAATTTTTTTCTAATTACAACAACTACGAATTATATTATAATTACTACTGGGGAATAGGTTCAGATCGGGCTAAGATAAAAGCAACGGTCGGGCATAAGGGAGTCAAGTCTCTTAGCATTGACTATTTTGGTTATAGGTTATTAATGTGCATAAACTGTTTCTAATCAGTTGACTGGACATCTGCAATTCTTGATAGGCATTAGCAAGACTCCGTTTTTCGGAAACCGTTGCTCAGAGTGACGTGGACGAGGCACTGAGGTTAATGCAGATGTCGAAGTTCTCTTTATACTCTGATGAGCGTCAAAGATCGGGTCTGGATGCTATATCGGATATCTATTCTATTCTGCGAGATGAAGCTGCTAGGAGTAACAGAATGGACGTAAGCTATGCCCGCGCCCTCAATTGGATATCTAGGAAGGTGAGTTCGCTCTAGAGTTGAATTCCATCTAATATGTAGTAGTAGCTTAAAATGACTTTACGTAGTTGGCAAAAAAAACAAGAAGACTTTACGTAACACTGATGAAGGGATTTAATTACCGAGAATGCGGGGTTCGATTTCATTACGACTCATTAGTATTCTTGTCAAATAGAGAATCTTTAATGGGGTGTGGGATTTTGTTTTGAACTTATTGTGGCTTGTGGACAGGGTTACAGCGAAGCCCAATTAAAAGAGTGTTTGGAGGAGTATGCAGCATTAAATGTTTGGCAGATACACCCCCACACTTTTGATATCCGATTCATCGATGCTTGATGTACCCTTGTTGCATTAACACTGGAATTGAGGCAATCCAGTTTTAACCCCGTTTTATCCGTGTCTGGTTTCTACCGTAGTTTGATCTCACGAAGCTCACTAAGTCTTTTTTTTTTTTTTGTATTGATAGTTAGGATTTTACATATTTAATTTAAATGTTCTTGCTTCAGTTTGGATAAAATTGGAGGCTCTGATTGTGTTGATTCTTATCTATTAGGACTTACCTCAGCTATGATATATATCTTGTAAAAATGACAACGAAGAACTAGAAGTCAGGTGGAATTTGAACGGACCCGGTCATCCGGAGACTGATTTGCCTCAGCTGTACTGTATTGGTAAGAATGAACTGCGATGCTCTGCTTAACCGGTTATCTTGCGTCCTAAAAAATTTATCCGAGAGTTTTGCCATTCTGTGATCCTACTTGATGACCCAATTTGCATAAATCTCGTTCAATGAGTTTGATAGAAAAATTTAATCAGAATGAAAACCAATATACTTATACACTAATAATGCTTTATGATGGCGTAAAAGTTAAGATAGCATACATGATAGTAAAATGGTATGATTGCTAAAACATGAATGTAAATAAATTCATTTTTTCTATTTCCCTCAATTTTTTTAGTGACTTTAAAATATACAAGCAAAACTTGAGACTAATGTCATGATTTTAGTAACTGAAGTTAAAGAATTGTCAATGACGAACGTTTAATACAAGATAAATTGTTTAAATTTCAACATTATTATAATGTTTTCATATTTGAAATTTAATAGTTCTAATATAATCATTATGATTCATGCCGAATCAAATGTTGTATTTAATTATTTTTACTGTAAAAAAGATTTTATTCTTGGAGTAAAAATTGCATAATGTTACTTTTTTTTAGTTATCTACCCGATTTATTAGAACTTTATCCTTATTTCATTTGGATCTAACCCACGTCGTGCATATGACTATATGGATAAGTCTCCTAATAGATATTTTTTGTATATGTTAAAATTTAAATTTAAAACTTCATTTAAGTGATATTAAATTATTTACTATTTAAACTAATCTGTTAATATTTTTATTTAAATTAAAGCACAAAAACTTAACAACTTGATAGTAGTATTTCACAAATTTACCAATATGCTGTAAGTAGTAAACAAAATTTACCAAAATGCTTTATGGTGGAAATAATTTATCACAATGCTACCTTTGATGTCGTTCTGAACGATTTTAAGCTTATGAAGAATGACTTACAGTTCTTACATAGAACCATTTTGCTTATCTTTCTTGAACGACTTCACCTTTTATTTTTTTTTCTTTTGATACAAAAATATTTACAAAATAGTTAGACTCACTCATAATCTAAAGACAGGATAAAGTCTCTTTTTTTTCTAGACGATACTAATATCAGGTAGGGCGAGCTGTCTATTATTCTCAAACATAAATTTAAATACTTAAGAGTTAAAATATATCATCAAATGCTACTATTAAAATCGCAATAAAATTGACTTCACCTTTTATGCCTAAAAAATCCACCTACACGGGAGTGAAGAAAAGAAACAGTGACATGAGAAAGGGTAAGGCTGGGGAAGTGCCAGTCACATAAAAATTAATTAATTTTTAAAGATAATTTAAAAAAATTAATTAATTAATTAATTAAATTAAATTAAATTTTTTAAAACAAATTTATATTATATATTTTTTAAATTATCTATATTTTTTAATTAACTTTTATACTAATTTTAATCCTAATTATAAGACCACATTTACTTTTTAGATAGGTTAAAGAAGTTAAATAAATTATTTAATTATAATATATACATATAATCTCTTTGAAAAAGAATAATTTATAAATTAAATAAATTAATTTGATAAAAAAATATAAATATAAATACTTTAAAGTTATTCATTTAGTTTTATTAATCTCTCTAAAAAGATTAACAAGATTTTATATTTAGGATTAGATGTAATATTAGTTATATAGATTTAGTTACAGTATAAGGCTCTATTAAATCACTCTAGGTCTCGAGTCCAGTTTTTAAAAGAGACACTTGGAAATACATCCATAAACTCCGAAATTGAAATACCTGATAATAAGATCTGATTACTATTATAAAAAACTAATTAATTAATTTATTTAATTTATCTTAAAAAATAATTAATTTTTATATTAAGAACATGAGTTAATAGTAATTATTTTCTCTTATAGGAGAAAATTATTTAATGATTAAATAATTAAAATAAATAAATTATTTTAATTAATTTATTTATCTTATAATGATTAAATAAATAAATTCTTTACTACCGAACAAAGTAAATAGATTTTTTAAAATAATTAAAATATGATAGAATATATTGAAGCTTAAGAAAATATAATTCTCATATTTTTCCTGATATTTTTAAAAAATAACTTTGATATTGATATATTCTTTATTTTTTATATTTCACTAATAAAAATTGTTTCTATGAGTTTTTTTTGTATTATGTTTAATTTATAATTAATTTTGATGAGAGATGAGAGATAGTATAAAAAAAAATATGAGAAATAGTGTAAAAGAAACATGAGATATAAAAGAAGAGAGAGAAAATAATGTGTAAAAAAGAAATAAAACAAGAGAAAAGATAGAGGAGAGAGCGTGTATAAAAAAAAAATGGGAGAGATAGTGTAAACAAAGTAAAGATAATATAGTAATTAGTTAGTTTATAAACTATTTTACTATTCTATAAATTACTCTGACTAATTTATCTAAAATTTTAATTTTAAATTATAATTTAATCTAAAAACTCTTTTAAATAAATATAATTATTTATTTTAAATTTTAACAAAATTTAAATTTAAAATTTAACTTTTGTCACAAACCAAATATACACTATATAGTGTGAGTTAAGTATATCGTTGTCCTCTGCGGCTGCGTCATCGGACACCGAGCACCGAGGTAAGAGGGCAACTTTCCGACAGGATTTACCCTCAATACCGAAAACGATAAACAATAAAAGCTACAGTATTGGACGAATCTTCCTCAGTTCCTGGCATCAAATATTAATTTCTTTCTGAGGGTAAGCTAGTGTTTGAGACTTAGAAGAGCCTAGGCTTCAATTTTCTTCTCAACTGCAAGTTCAACTTTCAAATCTCTTCTTATTAACCTGAGTCTATAATAGGAACGGAGCCCTAGATAGGAAACGTATTAAATGTTACATTTCATTTAGATTTTCTTTAATGGTAAGTGTTTTTGTAAATGGATTTCTTCCCTTTGTATTGAAACTACTCTAAGGTTTTAAATAACGTTTTTTGTGGATTCGGTGGGTTATTTTTCAGGTGCCTTCATTATGGACTCGGATGACTTCGGAGTCCCACCTAAATCCCTCGCTACTTTACCCCCCTGAAGCAATTTAGAGGTCCGTCGATCCTCCTTATTTCAATTATGCTCTTTTCCCGTCTTTCGTTCTATATTTTGTTTTCTCTTATTTAGGTTAAATACTTGTATTCTTTCAGTTGAGTCCCTTCTTTCAGTTCTCTCTACTGACTGGCTTCCAAAGAATCACATAGGAATGAAATTTACCGCGAAGGACATTGCAATATTGATTGTGCAGTTTTTTTTTTATTGTGAATGTCCATTTCGCACTTTTGCTGTACTCAATCTTCAACTTTGGGCTAACCTTAGCGAAGTCTTGGGAGAGAACGGCCATGAAAATAATGGAATTCAGATTGAAAAGAATTTCACTATACCCTTATTCATAAAATTCTGTAGTGCTGCATGATGTAGTGATTGCATTATTTAGAGGTGAACTTTGGAAGAATATCATCACGCTTACTTCATAGATCATGCAACCTGTACTTTTTTTGCGCTAAAATAGCTAAAAACAATTTTACTTTAGATGGTTAATGTTGAATGCAATGCTATGCAAATCTACCTTTGTAAAGAAGACATGTGAATCATTCATGTTATTTACGTGTTTCTAATTTGATACGTTGGGCGTCTCATTTTTTTAATTGATTACCTCATAAAAGAAAGAATGAGCATAATTTTAATTAAGTTTCAGCTTTTGAATGTTTCCTTCCTTTATCAGGCCTCTATAGATAAATTTAGTTTCAGGTTGACCCAAATACGAGAGTAGAGGCTTTAACCTCACATGATTTATGTTAAAATTGATGCAATGTCCCACTGAAGCTTGCGGATCCTTGCCAAACATTAGCCAATGATAAGTTGCTTGTGAAGGGACACCTAACATAAATTACAAGAAGCTTAATGCTTCAAGTCTGATGATATTAAGAATCCTTACAATATTGTTTGACTCAATTTGAGCTGTATGACTTTTCCTCCTCCTCCTCTTCTTTCACATGATGAAATGCTTTCTTTATGGGATCATTTTATTTTTTCAAGGAATAAATAAAGAAAAAATTGATCTAGCTCTCAAATTTCTTCCTTTTTTGTGCCACTTTGTTCTCATATATGTATTTGAATTGAATTTTTTTATGAATAATTTCAAGGATGTAATTTTCATTTTCAAAAATTCTTTATTACAAAAAGATTTACTATACATCCAAACACGGCTACACAGTTTTATTGTAATTTCAGTTCTGTTTCTTAATCTTCTTTACCATTCAAGTTTTGAGCTAATCAGTTGCATTCAAATCGAGCCTTGGTGAACCTAATGATAGTATGATCATGCCAAAATAGAATCTACTGATTACCTTGTAGATAATATCATCAAAGTTGTTTCCATAATTACCATGGTTGGCAATAGATCCCTAATTTAGCCTGTGTGACAGTGTATGACTTCTCTTTGATTTTGTTCCTTATCTTTTATTAATTTGGTGTACGCCAGGTTTTCTTGTGCATATATAATTGAGGTTTGCTACTTTGCTGAGTGAAATTATTTATTTATTTATTTTTCAAAATGGAACCTTTTCTCTCTTTTAGGCTTCTTTCAAAACATGGCTTCACGAAAGTGCATGGCTTCTACTGGTGCATCATTAGTTAATGCATCACCTTTAAGCTTTACAAATCGGGTGGATAAGATGGCTCGACCTTGCAATGATAAAGGAGCTGCTGGTCATGCTGTTGACACTGATATGGATATAGACCTCAGAGAAGTTTACTTTTTGATTATGCATTTTTTGTCTGCTGGGCCATGCAAGAGGACTTTTGAGCATTTCTTGAATGAACTTTTGGAGCATCAGCTCCTACCTAGAAGATATCATGCTTGGTTTTCAAGAAGTGGTTTGCACAGTGGGAATGATGATGATGATGGCATTTCTTTCCCTTTGAATTACAACATATTAGCGGACAGGTATTCCCCCCCCCCCCTCTCAAAACACAATGTGGTGGTCAATTTCATCCATGCTACTAAAAATAATAGCAATGTGCCATTATGAGGAACTTTTTCAAAAAGCCCAGCGCATGAATGCAGTAAGCGTTTTGAACTTCTTTTTCTTTCTATTTTTAACTTCCTGCTGATTGTTTCATAGAGGTCCAATGTCTTCAACTTTTGGGAACTTACATTTGTCATGGTCATAGCTTGCTCCAAATATCAGTTTTTTTCTAAAAAAATAATTAAATGTGCCTATAGAAATTCTAATGATAAAAGAATGTGCCTATGGAAGCGGGGATCTTTATTTTAAAACAAACTTCTTTTCTTTTCTTTTTTCATAAAGAAAACTCTTGCTTTAATTAGCTTGGGAAACTATTTAAGTTAGTAATGGCCTTCTCCTACTGTTACTTGTGCGCGCGTTGATATTTGGTCATGTATCCACAAGGTATTCTCACATAGCAAAGGATCACTTGGTAAAGCTTCTGAAGCAATTAATGCTGAGCACTGCCCATCCCATGCACAGCAAACTTGAAGGAAGTACTCCTAATGCTGCTGATGTTCCTACTTTACTTGGATCTGGTTCCTTTTCTCTTTTGGACAGTACGTGATATGCTATAGTAATCTTTTTTCTCTATTCAGTTATTGGACTTATCATTTATATTCTGGAAAAATACAACTTTTTAGTTCCTGAAAGTTCTCACAGTTATCAGTTTAGTCCCTGCACCTTGACTCAGAAGCATTTAGTCCTTACAGTTATCAGATATTTTTTATTTGGGTTCACTCTATTTCAAATGAACTAGTTTTATCACATTTTGGCACGTGTCATGTACAGCCAACTTCTCTAGTGAGATTGCTGTTTGGGTTGTGTACAATGTAGCCATTGTCTAGCAGTGGGAATGGCCAGGATTATAAATATCTGGATATTTGTTCAAATAGTTTTCTTCGGCTTGGTATTTCTTCTTGGTGTTCTCTTTTTACCAAGTGCAGTACTGTTCTAAAGTTTGTATCATCAACTCTATCTTTAAATATGTCATATTCTTGCCATATTCATTTGCATTGTTCATCACAGAATATAAATATTTATTTTACCTTAATTTCTGGGTGTTTGCGCAGTTGATAGGAAAACAGCAGACAAGCAAGTTAAGCCCCTACCAGCTTACCTGCGCTGGCCTCACATGCAGGCTAATCAAGTTCAGGGGCTATATTTAAGGGAAATTGGAGGTGGTTTCACAAGACACCACCGAGCCCCATCAATTCGATCTGCATGTTATGCAATAGCCAAACCATCAACTATGGTACAGAAGATGCAAAACATAAAGAAGTTGAGGGGACATCGTGTGGCTGTCTATTGTGGTATGGCTTGCTCTTTTGCCAAACTTGTGATTTTTGAAGTCCAGTTTCTCTTTCTAATATCTTTCAGCTAAAATTTTGAGTGATTTCATAATAAGTCGAATGTTGATTGGAAGATGATTAGCAGTTAAAAGTTACCTGGTTAAAAATTATTGGACAATTATCTTGCAGCCATATTTGATCGATGTGGAAGATATGTGATCAGTGGTTCAGATGATCGTCTTGTTAAGATTTGGTCTATGGAAACTGCATTTTGTTTAGCCAGTTGCCGTGGACATGAGGTGAGTCAAGAATATGGTTCATGAAAGTGATTTTGATACGTGTGATTTTCCCCTTCATTGTCATTAAATCTTCTGCTGTGATTATGTGGATTGAAGGGTGATATCACTGATTTGGCTGTAAGCTCAAACAATGCTTTGGTGGCATCTGCATCAAATGATTTTGTCATTCGAGTTGTAAGTCTATGTTAACTTTTGTCGTCTTCCTGTATTTCTTGGAAAACTGAGCTGATATTTACTTTACAACAGTGGCGCTTACCAGACGGAATGCCAATATCAGTGTTACGGGGACATACTGGAGCTGTTAACACAATCGCATTTAGTCCTAGGCCTAGTGCTGTATACCAGCTTTTATCGTGAGCCCAACCTATATTACTTTAATAATATTTATGGCTTTCAAATATTGTTAGTCTATACTAGCTACATATTAAATTTCATCTTAAGATTGGATAGGTGCATTGTTTATGAAAAACTTCGATGTATTTTTTAGCCGTGAGGTTTATTTAAATTTTATGGTTACTGCTCAAAATTTGAATTTATAATGATGATTATGATATTATTACTATTATAATTATTAAAATCGTTATGAAATTCCGTGGGCATGTTGTTATCTGCATTTTAAAATATGAAATTAAATTATTACATTAACATATTACCTTTTCAACAAAGAATGTATTTTTTAATCCCTTGAAAGCAATCAATATCTGCAGGTCTGCGGATTCTTATTTTGTTACTCCACATTTTGAGGTATGTAGGTCATCAGATGATGGAACTTGTCGAATATGGGATGCAAGATATTCACAGTGCAATCCACGGATATACCTGCCTCGGCCTTCAGATTCTATAACTGGTCAGATATTTGTTTCTTCCGTTATCAATTGATCAGACCGTGATCTAGATATGGTCTGAGTTCATTAGTCAGGGATAACTACTGTACTATATTGGGGGTGGTGCTATGCAAAAGTTTAGATTCTATAAAAATTTTAGGTCAAATATTAAAGCACATTTTGTAGTAATATGTGTCTTAGAAGAATAGATGTAACTTTCATATCTCATTCAAACCAAATTCTTAAATTTGGAATTTCTAAAATATGAACTTCTGTCATCTTTGGCTGAATGCTAGTTCAAATATATAATTATAACTTGATGGTTTCTCACTTAGACATTCTAGATCGGTTCTCTGACCTGTTGATATAAATTCTTGTTATTTAGCTATTCTTGATTGCTCATAGGATTGTGAGAAGAATTGAAAAGTTTATTGCAGGGAAGAACAATGGTCCATCTACTAATTTACCTTCCTCAAGTAATGGTCAACAAAGCTATCAAATACTTTGTTGTGCGTATAACGCAAATGGAACTGTTTTTGTCACTGGTAGCTCTGATACTTTTGCAAGGGTATGTTTACTTAGGACTTCTCTGATGTATTTTATTATTCTTCCACTAATGCTTTCGAATTTTTACTTGTTTAAATGTTAAATCTACTCAGATCTGTTGACTGGGCTACAATTATTGGTAGGTGTGGAGTGCTTTTAAGTCTAACTCAGATGATTCAGAACAACCAGTACACGAGATGGATTTGTTGGCTGGCCATGAAAATGATGTTAATTACGTGCAGTTTAGGTTGGCCAGTCCTCGTTATATCTTTCTTTTCTTTTCTTTCCTTTTGTTTATTTATTTTATGCATGGATTCATTGGTCTTTGCAACTTCCAAATGCAGTGGTTGCTCGGTGGCTTCAAAATTTTCAACATCCGACTCTTTGAAGGAAGAAAATGTCCCGAAGTTCAAAAATTCCTGGTCAATATATATTAAGACTTGCATATTATAGTCTGTTCCCCTTATATGATGTTTAATATACTTAGTGTAACCTTTTCTCTTTACTAAATGTGGTGATACTGTTGTCATGTATTGTATTCTTCAGGTTTTGTCATGATAACATAGTTACCTGCTCCCGTGATGGAAGTGCAATAATTTGGGTTCCTAGATCTCGTAGATCTCATGTGAGTTTCTTTAAATAAGGTTTCCATGGAAATTTGTTTCCCCATTTTATCAATAATCAATTTACGTATATTGAACTGGGTAACTAATAAATGCCCATATGAAATGCAGTTTGTTTTTTTAACATGCTAGTAGTCCTTAATATGTGTAATTTATATGTTCTCTGATGCTATTTCAGGGAAAAGTGGGACGTTGGACTCGTGCATATCATTTAAAAGTGCCTCCACCACCTTTGCCACCTCAGCCTCCTCGAGGGGGTCCAAGGCAGAGATTTCTACCTACTCCTCGAGGTGTCAATATGATTGTATGGAGCCTGGACAATCGATTTGTACTTGCTGCTATCATGGGTAATGTACTTGATTAAAATTGATGCTTTAACAGGTTGGGAAAGTTTTTACCAATTCAGATCTACAGATTTGCCTAAATTATTCCTAAGGTTAAATTTGGCAATTTTGGCTACTACATCATTGGAAATTAATTTTCCATTAAATTAAAGAGGGTAGCATCATCAAGTTATTTTATCTTCTTTTACTACTGATTGCTGCTGATATGCTTACCATATCATATCCTCAATGCACTGCTTAACATCGTTTTGAATTTGTCCATGTATACATTTGCAACTTTGTTACCATTCCCCCTACCATTTCTCTTTGGAGGAAAATTTACTAGAGTACAATGTATAATGGCAGCAAAGATGCTTGGATGCATCTGCTGATGACTTGTCTTTTCATCTTGCAGATTGCAGAATATGTGTTTGGAATGCAGTTGACGGAAGCTTAGTGCACTCTTTGACTGGCCATACTGCATCTGTAATCTCTATCACACACCCCACAAACACCCTCCACCTCCCACACACAAAAAAAAAAACTTTTTACTTTTATTTTTTAGGCAGTGGTAGTTTGCTCTTGATTTTTGTTATATTGTTTGTACTCTTTCACCTTAATTTAAATTTTCTAATGTTGCTTCCCTTTTCAATGTTTTTCAGTCTTATGTTTTGGATGTTCATCCCTTCAACCCTCGGATAGCTATGAGTGCTGGCTATGATGGACGCACAATTGTGTGGGATGTAAGCTTCTCATCTCTCAGGATTTTAATAATTGTGTATCTTAACGTATAATTATCTAAATTATGATTCTCTGATATATTGTGTCTCAAGATATGGGAGGGTGTACCTATTCGAACATATGAAATTGGACGGTTTAAGCTGGTGGATGGGAAGTTTTCTCCGTAAGTGTCAACAGAATAATCCTAATTACTATGCTTTTATTCATTTATGTTTCCTTTTATCATACATTCAATTATTGCCCTCCTATTGGCAAAATCAAAACAAAAATTTTGCCCTTCTCATGTTTATGATTTTCTCAATTGAATTTGTCTTGTCATTTTATTGTATTTGACTTTGGCAATGATCAACTCTATTTAGCTATCTAATCTGTTCATGTAATTTTTACGTAAATGAATCCCTTTCCTTCATCTAAGTGCTTTTTAAATCATTCAAATCTCATCACATGTACTATAGCACGCTTTCATATTGTTCTGGGTATTCAACCTGCTCAACACCTAATTTAACTTCATTTTCTCCATTGGTTTTTCTACATTCATATCTACATCAAGCTTCCATTAAGCATTTGTGCCTGCTTCTGTATGTGTCCTGTTGAGGAAATTATGTTAGCCAAGACTTATACCACAACATCACCTGTCTGATGAGTTTTCTAGTATATCACTATATCTTCATGTATACCTTCTGATTGTAAGTTAGATATCTATCACTTAAATTCTAACATTAATATACTGTCAACAACGTTTTCTATTTGGGCACATAGGGACGGAACATCAGTCGTACTCTCAGATGATGTTGGCCAAATATATTTTCTGAATACAGGTCAAGGCGAGTCACAGAAGGATGCAAAATATGATCAGGTGGTCAAATATAGATATGCTGATTCCCCTTCTTTTTGTTAACAATGTTAGTATTTAATAAGATTATTTTTCTTGGTACAATTTATGATGTATTGTCTCTTAATTTATCTTGCAGTTTTTTCTTGGGGATTATCGACCCCTTGTACGGGATACCCAAGGAAATGTTCTTGATCAGGTTTTTACTAACTATTATACCACTGTACTTGGTGATTTTGTCATCATGATTGAGTTGAAAATAAGATATTTCGTTTTTATAGTTATTCAATACATCTGCTAACATATCACACTCGATGCAGGAGACTCAACTTATACCATACCGAAGAAACATTCAAGATCCTCTGTGTGATTCTAGTATGATTGGTTACTATTCTGTAATTCATGCACTTTTTTTTGGATCAAAATACGCTAATAAACTATTTTCATTATGATACCAGGTATGTTGCCGTATCCAGAGCCTTATCAGAGTCAATTTCAACAACGTCGGCTTGGTGCTCTTGGCATTGAATGGCGTCCTTCATCAATAAAATATGCTGTGGGTCCAGATTTCAGTGTCGGCCAGGACTACCAGGTGATCCCCTTGGCAGATTTGGAAAGAATGGTTGAGCCGCAACCTGAGTTCATAGATGTCATGCTCTGGGAGCCAGAAATTGAAATTATAAGTGATGATAATGACTCAGAATACAATGTAAATGATGATAATAGCAGTGAAGCTGAGCGGGGGAGTATAAGTTCAATCTCTTCTAGTGATCCAGAGTGCAGTGGAGATGATTGGGATAGCCTTCGAAGGTCAAGAAGGAAAAAACAAAATGTTGAAGTAAGTGGTGTCTTAACTATTTTGGATTAAATATTTGATTACAACTTCTCCCGTAACCTTAATATCTCTCAGGTGGAGTCAACGACTTCTTCTGGAAGGCGTGTCAGGAAAAGGAATTTGAATGATTGTGATGGCACACCATCTGGGAGTAACAGAATTAAGAAATCAAAAAGCAGCTGGAAATCATCTAAAAGAAAATCTTCCAACACTAAGACATTAAGACCCCAGCGGATTGCTGCACGGGTTGCTCGTAATATGTTATCCCAAATGGATGAAATATCTACTACGGATGAGGAAGATGCTGACCTTGAAGATGAATCATCTGACAGTTTACAAGATTCAGATATTATTAGTGAGCCTGAAAGGAAGATTCAGAATATGCGTAAGGAACATAAACAACCATTTCTGGATGGGCTTGCTGATGCATCCAAGCCTCCTGCACATTCTGAGTCTCAAGATAATGTTGGAAATAGACGGAGACTGGTTCTGAAGTTTTCCCTTAGAGATTCTAAGAAAAATTTACCTTTGGAGAACATGGGACATGCATGTGACACTCAGGCTGTTATGGTATGTCAGTCTTCCAAATCCCTAGAAAGGATTCAAAAATCTGTAGCAGACCCAGCATTATCATTTATAGATGTGAATGCTGCACCTCCTCAAAGCCACGACAGAAGTGAAGATAAGATAGACACATCCAAATCTTCAACATTAACAGATGCCGATCCTGGACTGGTTGACCATCTTGGACAAAATACTATTGGGTATGTTAAATTCTAGATAATTGTAACATTGGTAGAACTCTCTTTTTATTCTGTCTTAGAATTTAAGGTTTTTCTGACCTTGTTTTGCAGAAGATCGGAACAGTTAGTGACCAGTGATGTAGAGAGAATGAGTTCCAGGAGTCATCCAAAGTCTGCTCACCTTGATAGCGCGCTCCAGCCTTCATCTCTTGAGTGTTCATTGCTTGGCAGTCATTATCAGAATGATGATGACTCGTTGGCATCTGGGAATGGTATGTCAAATGGTGATAAGCGCACAGAGGACTCACTTGAAAGAACTGCAGTTACTCCTGACCTCAAAATGAAAGCACCTATGAATTCAACAAAGTTAGTTCTTAAAAAGAAACAAATTTCAGCGGACAATAAAGGTCCATGCAAACTGAAATTTGTTAGCCCTAAGATAGACTCTGAGAATTCCTCATTTATGGTGTCTAATTTAGGAATGGAAGCACCTAAAAAGGGTGACTATAATGAAAAAATAAGTTCTCAGGAGCTGTCTCATTCATATTCTGACAATAAAGTACATGATCACACCCAACAAAAGGACAGATCATCAAAAGGTGAGGTCAATCATGATGTTGGTACTGACATGGAAGAGAACACACTGACTGTCAGTAGACGTATCAATTCAGGAATTGATCAATGTGATCCAGTAAGTGATCCAATACGTAGAACACAATCCGTTAGAATAAAGACAACATCAGAGGAGTCAAATAACTTGAATCTAAGGATTAAGATTCGAGGGGGTCAAAATTCAGGTGGAACTTTGAATCAGGCAGGATCTTCAACTGACTTGTCTGATCAACTTCATCGAAGATCAAGGCCTACAAGAAACAGAAGGGGTGGGTATTTTGCAGATGATTCTGATGCATTAATTCAAAGGATGTCAGACCCCCCGATCAAGAAGTTGTCATGGCTGATGCTGTCAGAGCATGAGGAAGGTTACCGTTATATTCCTCAACTTGGTGATGAAGTTTTATACTTGAGACAGGTAGTTTATGGTTCTTTGACCTTGTAGAATTTGGTGCTTGAGTGCTTTGCTTCTATAGCCTGTTCCTTAGTTTACTTGGTGTTTTTATTGACAGGGTCACCAAGAGTACATAGAGTCATGTCAGTCCTATGAAATTGGTCCGAGATCAATTGCAGCACTCCGTGCTGTTGAAATTTGCAAGGTTGAAGAACTTGATTATGCGACAGTTGCAGGTTCTGGAGATAGCTGTTGTAAACTCAAACTTAGATTTTTAGATCCTTCTTCTAATGTGTGTGGTAAATCATTCAAATTAACTCTGCCTGAATTGATTAATTTTCCGGATTTTGTTGTTGAAAAAACATGGTATGATACTGCCATGAGGAGAAATTGGTCCCCGAGAGATAAATGCATGGTGTGGTGGAGAAATGCAAACGGGGAAGGGGGAAGTTGGTGGGAAGGCCGTATTCTTTCGGCACAGGCCAAAAGTCATGAGTTTACCGATAGTCCTTGGGAGAGGTATCTGATCCAGTATAAGACTGATCCAACAGAAACTCATCTGCACAGTCCTTGGGAACTGTATGATACTGAGATACGATTAGAGCACTCTCACATCGATCATGAGATCAGAAATAAGCTGTTGTCTTATTTTTATAAATTAATTCACAAAGTGAGTATACATATTTACCTTCTCATAATTTATCTATTTCCTTAAAGTAGGCTTTTTAATATGCATAGCTTCAATTTTTTGAGTTAATAAAATAGGAATTAAGTAGCTTGAAAAGGAAAGAAAGAGGAATGAGCTGTTTGATTTTTTTTTCTTGATCCAGGATAGTGATGGCATCCAGGCATTGAACCGAGCAGCTGAGAAGTCAGACTTTTTAAACAGGTACTAAAACATACCTGCAACTTAACTATAAAATTAAAATTTGTTACTTTATCGGAAAAGCAGTTGTCAGATGTTAACTGTTACTTATTGCAAGCAAACATTTAATTTAATTTTTTTCCCGAAGAAAAAAAGGATGATGGCTGAAGGGGGGAGAAGTGATTTCATTTTTAAATATAATCATATTTAGATAATCAAGTGAAAAATTGAAATTCTTTGGTTTGTATTACAGGTTTCCCGTTCCGTTATATCCTCAATTGATTCTATCAAGGTTGAAGAATGACTATTATCGGAGTGTTGATGGTGCCAAGCACGATATCATGGTAATGCTAACAAATGCTGAGAATTTCTTTACAAAAAATCCTGCGCTGTTGAGCAAGATCGAGCGCACATCAGATTGGTTTAGAAGAAAACTTGAAAGGATATAGAAAGTGTAATACATATTTTATGATTTTCTTAAATTTTATTCCATTCTTTAATCCAATTTTGGCCTATGAGTTGGTCTATTGGCAGTGGTTTCTTAGAATGGAGATGGCTAAGATGGTTCGTGCATATTCATGGGCATGTGTGTGTGTATATATACCAGCTCATCTTTGTAGATGGCAGTTATCGACCGAAATGATAGAGACGGGCATTTTTTGCCCCTTTTCCGTATTTGAATGTTTGAGCAGAAACGCACATGCATGGTACTAAAAAGTGTGGTACTGTCGCTTTTAATATTTTGAGTGCGAAAAGGCACATCCAGAAGCGGGTAACACTTGAGAAGGGAAGCAAGGTTTTACCAACATGTTTTCATTTTATATCGTCTCTGTATGCAACATAATGTTAATAGATGGGGAGCCTCTTCAAGCACTTAAATATCAAAAGAATCACATTTATCTTTCCACATTTTCTTAAAAATATAAATTCTTATGATACTGATTTATAATAAAATTTTCAGCAAAATTAAGAACCCGTTACATGCATATTAGGTTAACAGCTGTTAGTAGAAATGAGGATACGTAAAGACGAGTAGCGATATAAACAACTGTCAGTAGAAACGGGTATACGTAAAAATAGAAATACGAGCTTGGGAGTGAAATAAATGTTGTGTTAAGTGGCTTGTCTAAATGAGCGTCCATTCCTGCCTCCTAGGTCATGTTGATCTCCTCCCCTGACGTATGAGCCGTTAAGGCCAAGATAGGCATGTGAACCCCATACCTCTTCTCCATCTTCCTTATCTGCTTTGTTGCCTCAAATCCATTCATTACTGGCATCTGTTCAATAACACCGACATACATAAATTCATCAACAATACGTGATCAACCCTTACTATCAAAACTCACAAGTAAAACAAGTTCGTTCAAAATTTAGCATTTACCTCACAGTCCATTATGATGTAATCATAAGGAAAAGACCCTTTTAAGCTCTCTTCAACTAGATTCACTACTTCTTCGCCATTCTTGCATTCCTTCACACTAGCTGCACTTGCACCTAGCTGTATCAAAGTCTTGCAAGCTATCCTGCGTAGATATTCGACGTCCTAAGGAACCAAAAATTTCTTGTCATCCAAGGGCTTGTCATTGGTTGAATAATTGCACTCTTGTATCTCTTTGTGGTCGATTCGAGAATTCCTTGCTTTGGACCTACTTAAAGAATACAGCTGATCCCTCCTTGTGAACTAGCATGGTCTTGAAATGGGGTTGCATTAGCTGAGGGAAATTCTGCTGTGTATGATATAGGTGACTGATATCTTGTCATGTGGGAATCTTTGAATGGCTTCTTAAGTCTACTGATGAAAATTTCCCTCCTTATTCTTCCATTTCTAGATATATTAGTTGAACTACCACCAAACTCCGGAAGAAGCCTTATGATTTCAAACAAACGACTACCATGAAATGGCTTGGACAAGATAATGTCATCAGGATCTAATGCATCTTCATCAAGTGCTTTGAAATTGTCTCCAGACACAAGTGGATTATTTAACCAAACCACCTTGCAAGGACTCCCAAAGTCTTTTTTGAATGCTAACACCATTTTGCTACTTTCTGAAAAGGGTCCTGCAATTGAATCAATCACAAGGAGAACCAAACCCAAGGAAGCTCTATCTTCTAACTTAAAAAAATCGAAGGCATATAGTCAATTCTATCTGTAGCACTCAAAGGAAATCCTTTGGCCCTGGAATTAGAATTTTGAGATGTAGACCTAGAACTACTGTTTGATGTTCCTATGGAGATCTGGCTAGAATTACGCCTCTCTTGCTTGATCTTCTTAAGAGTATGAGACAAGTGTTCCCATTGCTTCACAACCTTAACTCTAATCCCTAAGCTCTCCACGAACCTTCGAGTAGTCCTTCGTCGCTCTTTGTTTTGTATCAGAAGAATAATGCAAGAAGCCCCTGACCTACTAGAGGCAAAAATAGGTAATTTTTGGCTAGGGGAACTTGTGCTAGAACCAGAACTAGGGGTGTTTATATCTTGTCCCTGAAGTTGATTGAGATTTATGTCACCTCCTAAATCATTATCTTCTTTAGTGCTATTACCACCTGTGACTGTCTCACATACGTGAAGGAGGACATTGAATCTAAAGCATGTTCCTTTTTCACCTATTTCCTTTTCCACAATTTCAATGTCCCCATCCATCAAACGCACCTACAAAAGAATTTCAAAATTTAGTATTAAACTTAGTATTTTGCTTAAAAAATGAAAAAGAAAAAAGAAGTCGGTGCCTACCAGGGATTGCACAATCCCAAGTCCCAAACCAGTGCCTCCTGAAGCATTGTCTTTGACTTGAACATAATTATCAAACACTGAATTATGCTTCTCTTCGGGAATTCCTTTTCCAGTATCATCTACTTCAAACACAAACTGCAACAAGTTTGGATCTTGTTGGATTGAATCTCTTCTACTTCTACTTCTAATTCATTTTTCTTGTAAAATAAGCATGGCAAATGCTTGATAAAATTGTATCTTTTAGAAGCCATTATTGAGTTGTGTAAACTTGGCCTTTGAGCCCAAGCTCGAACTGCTATATGTCCCTCATTCGTAAATTTAACAGCATTGCTTACTAAATTATACAAAACTTGTTTCAGCTTTCCTTTGTCACCTTAGACATGCGAATATCTGATAACCGAACCATTACAATGGTCCAAGACAAGATCGACCCCTTTTTTCATAGCCGCAGTATAATACCAATCAATTGCTTCTTCTATGACCTGGGATAGATCAAATTTCTCTTCATCAAGCTGCATTTTGCCTGCCTCAACTTTACTTGTATCAATAATAGAATTCAATAGCCCTATAAATAAAGTGGTAAAGTCAGGGCATGCATTCCATGAAAGCTCAACGAGAAATAAATTAGTAAAAGATTTAGGATTATGTATAATTTGAGCAATTTGATTGAAAAATTTTACCTAGTAAGGCTTCTGTGCAAGCACTCATTTGTTTTAAATTGGCCTCTAGTTCTGAACCAGGGATAGCTTCTTCGTAGTACATCTCTATCAAACCAGTCAGGCCAGCAAGAAAAGCACGAATATCATGGCTAGCACTTGCAAATGCTAGGCTCTTGTTCATACTCTTCCTCTCAGCTTGCTGAGTAGCTTCCATTTGTTTGATGAGAGACACGCACATCACTATCATTGTGCTCATTAACACCAATCCCCTTTTCCTACTCTCATGTACAAAAGTCACCAATCCATTTTGGGGGATAGCCAAGACATACACCTAAAACATGATCAAACTACAGTTATACACTAAAAAAGTTGAGCTTTTGAGGATTCCTACGTTATTCTGCTTAAAATAGTTCCATATTCCAATGCAGGGAATATGTAAATTGATTAAAACGTACCAATTCTACTCCCATTATATCAATTGTTGAGCAGCGAGTCAAATAGTGAGTGCCCCTTTTCAGAACAGAAGCAATGGCTTCAGCCTTACATGAGAGGGTGCCCTGATAACTCAATAGCTCACCATTTGGTTTCACCGAATAGAAGGAAGCCGTATCATCATAGAATTCTATATGGGCATTTTGGATTCCTTGTGGAAGCACTTTGCTATCTTTGGAAGCCAAATACAAGCTTGCACCTTGACGCCTAGTGGGAGCGACAAAGTCTGCGATTATCTTTGCTGGAAGTCCTAATGAGATAGCTCCAGTTCTTGGGATTCTGACCAAGTTAAGGTATAAAATCTCATGATTGTCACTCCACTTGTATCCCAGTGAGGCGTATCCGTTGGAACTCTTGATTGCTTCCTGCCTTGGTCCAAGTTGTATCAACAGGGTGCTTATATATTACGGCTTCACCATATAATCCTCCAGTGTCAAGATTTACAGGTTGAACATAGTAAATGATTTCTGAGGAAAGGGAAGAGTTAGAGTACATTGCAAGATTTTGATCATGTTCTGATTAGTATGAGAAAAATAGACCATCCGTCTGTATGAGATTTCGGACAACTGAGGAATCATCTCGAATGCATGAAACAACAATGGAGCCACCTATAACAGAACAAAAACAAAGTTAAAGAACAACCAGAGTTTTCTTTGTATGTGATGCGAAAAACCAGAAAGATACCAACTTTGGTCTCAATGTCACGGAATGAGGTATTAGTCGTCTTATTGAAGGTTGAACTTAGAATTCGTGCCATATTGGCTGATGTTGACTTCATGGGGGGTAATAGTTTGGCAAAGTGACCAATTTCATCTTGTAACTCCAAGAGAAAATTCTGTGAGTTTGAATTAACGCGCTGCTCAATGCGTTTGATCATAACATACCAGCACGGCGTCAATGATAAGACAACTATCATGGCAACAAGAGCCTACATAAAATGTTTATAAGGTTGCAAGTTAATAGAGAAATAATAGTTAACGAGGACAAGAGACTATGCAGGAGACGCAAGAAAAATATCGATTTGCAAAGAAAATTCATGTCAAAAAGAAAATCACAAACAATTACCAGAAGAAAGAAGATAGCAGATGAAGGGCGGAAGATCATTGATAAGCGAAAACTCATTGGATTGGATATTCTAGATTTGATGTAGTAGAGTCATCTCTGGTCTATGTTGAGAACTATAAAATGGAATTGGTAGTGATGTTAAGCAGTAAAACAGAGGTGTCCAAATTGTAAACAATGAAAATCTTGTAAATTTATGAGGCATGATATTAGGAGCAAATACCTCTCATCAAAATTAACATTCTTGGACAATACCTTTTCCATATTGGGAGCTCGCTCTCTTCCAATACAGAAACTAATGTTATAAAAACAATTTAAAAAAAAATTATTTCCTTATCAATGATGTTCTAAAATTTAGTAATTAGTCTCTAAAGTTGCCGTGATTCTATGGCTGAAATTTTTGGTAGAAGCCCACCCCAGAATCTGAAATAGATGGTAGTAAATCATGAAAAATACTGGATATAAAAATGGCTTGACCCAAAAAGAAAATCAGATAGAGTGAAGTGAATGGTCTGAGCGTCTGACCCATTCTTTTCTTACCGCCATTTATTTGTTATTTGGCTCCCGTCGATATTTTTTAATTTGCCCTGATGTTTTTGAAAGAAAGTGAATATAAAATATATTATAAAACTTGGTAGTTAAATCACAATCAAGAACAATTACCACTATTCGCACAAGACATAAAAAATGTCCAACTTCCACAAATGTTATTTTGTTGGTTGTCATCATTGGAGTTATTTATTCTTTGCAAGCAATGATTACTTGGAACTTTATAACCAACCATTTTTCTATGTCGATCCTAATCCTGTAAGAATGGCCGCGTCGTACCCTCGATATGTTGGTAGTCCAACAAACAACACATACCTTTGGGTACCATTGTATGGTTTTCTAACATGTTTGTTAGGTTATAATTATATAGGAGAATTCAGGGATCAAGACCTGTGTCAAGAAAATAAGCAAGATTCGAAGGATACTTGGAAATTTGACAACCTTTTAAGGATCTGACGTGATCTTTGAATGATCCCTCACTTTAAATGTAATCTTTTAATAAATTATTGATTAGGGTCAACTTCTTTGATTAGGCTCGAGCTCTCTCGTACGAAATTATAAGTTTGAACTGTCTTCTCCTCTTTTCCTTATTTCGTTCAACCTCACTTCCTTTCCCATTCTATATCACAGGTAGTTGCAATGCAGAGAAGAGAAGACGACGCATTTGAATATGAATTTAATTAAAATTATTAACAAAACAATGGAAGAATATGGCAAGAGGAGCATGATAACAATGCTCCAGTAAAAATGAAAGCGAACGACCACTTATTGATGTGGAACAATGGTATCGTGCATCAGCTCACTCTCTTCATCTTCACTGTCGGATATTGATATGTCGTCGTCAGAATCCTGATATGCAAGGAAGCGTCAATTCCGGTCTCATGTCAAACTCAAACCAAAAATCTGTGTCTGATAGTTTTTAAGGCGATGAAAAACTAAGTTACCTGGTAGTGACGTCGAATATTGCCATATATGCCTCCAATCGCCCACATGATTATGTACATAGGTAGAATGATCCCGCTTGCTTTTAGTATAAACACCTACAAACGATTAAAAAGGATTGAGTTTAGAGTGCGAATAATCGCAACGATTAATGAAAAAGCAGGTTCTTTCACAAGTGCTTACAGTCAAAAGTGAAAATGGGTAATCTTCCTCTGTATTTGTAAGCACTACGAAAAGATGTCTCACAAGCAGCATGAGTGTAAACTGCAAAAAAGTAGGTCAACTAGGAAGAATTAGACAACTCTGCGCATGTAATGTCATTTTCTGTTCAGTGCAGGACTCCCGCGCCTGTGATTCCCACCAAAAACAAAAAATCATCCGGGGGGTATAAATAAATAAAGAAAAACAGAATGAATAATATGAAAATAGTCCAAAGGGTCAAACAAATCCCTTGTTCCCCAAGAGAAAATAGACATATCCAAAATTGAAACCAGTGTCTTGGGAGTCCTATGGTGAACGTAACTGCGTTTCCAGTTAGCAAACATAATGTATTATCCCAATGCAAGCTGCCACGGTTCATCACTAATAAATAAGAATAGAGCATTACAGAGAGAAGATGTTTACAGTTAAAGCCAGTGATCTGCAGCAAGATGCACTTCTATCCGCAGTAGACGTGCGCTCAGAGTAATCTCCTTCTGTTGTGATTCCTTCGTCACTACCCTCTGATCTTGCACTTAACGGTTCCTCATCCCTTGGAATTTGCAGGCTATCTCTGCGATAAAGAATTGGCTCCCATTTTAGTATTGTTAATTAATCGTTCTTTATTGTAAAAAGCAACCATAATTTATTATTAGAACGTGTCAAACGGTCGGCTTAGTCAAGGGTTCACATTTAAGAATTTGAAACGTCCGTTGAATTCGTTAGTTGGAAGGCACTAAAAGTTCAGTTTGATAACTTTGATTGAGTTGTACGCGGTTATGTTGAGTGCCTTTGAGTTGGAAACTAGCAAGCATGGGCCACGTCATTAACAATTAAAATGTCTAACTTCGATTTTGGGTGTTTCCTAAGATTTAATATATGATCCATCCACACATTCATTTTAGCTCCCAACACTATGTTTTATAATGTGATGTCTCTAAAAAGAAATGAGAACTTTAAAGTTCAAAAAAGGATTTAAGAATTTACATTCAGCAAAAGCGGATGATGTTCAAATATATCTGGATATATAGGAGATAGTACCTGATTGTCAAAGCCTCGTCATTTATCTGAGATTTCTTTGAGGGTGCTGTATATCCTGGTTCATATTCCTACAAAACCAAAAATAAGTTTGTTTTCCTTCTCTCGCCAAATAAACCCCTTCTTAAACTTACAAACGATTCTATTCTTTAACAAGTTAGAAAGAAAACAGAGACTGGAACGGACAAGAACAAGAAAGTTTGTAATATGGAGAAATGAATAAACACGTCTATGGGATAGTGGAGAGACTTATATGCTAAGCAAGGCTAGGCAGAGGGCGAACGTGAAGCACAAAAATTTAAAATTTATATTTAAAAAAAAAAACAGAGAAAAGGATATGGACTTTGTTTTTATCAGTTATGACTGAAAAATCAGAAAAGACAGCCGACCCAAGTTGCATAACAATAACAACAACAAAATTATAAAGACGGCCAAATTGTTCTACCTTCGTTATTAAAGAGACATCAGCGGAGAACAAATTGAAACAAGAGATTAAATTATCGAAATTTGGTACCTGGAGACATATTTCACAGGTCGTGTTTCCTTTCTCGTTGCACCATCTCTGAATGCAATATCTGTGAGCAAACTGCAAAATAACACATAGACGTTGAAGAGACCTTCCAAAAGTAGAATAGAATGATCAGGCCATAAGAACCCAAAAAAAAAAAATTATGGGTTTACCTTAACGGTGCCAGAACAAGCACAAGGAGCTTCGAGGCTTTCGGAGCTCTCAAATTCTTCTTCATGGCATATTCTGCATCGAGGAATCCCGGAAAGTAATTTCAAATCATCAACCAATAATACTACTTCTTCCATATCCTTCTCCCACCTTCTTCTCTCTGTTTCTGGGAACAGCTTCGTATATTTTTTCAAATTCTCTCTGTTGCTCTGTCTTCTCTCTCCCCCTCTCTTTGGGACTTTATACAGCAAAGAGCTCTGAAGTTCCAAAACTGCCCTTGTACGGGTTTCACATTTTTTATTTTTTATTTTTTAAAAACAGAGAGAGAGAGAGAGATTTCAATACTATAATATAACCTTTTTGTTTATGGCTACAGGGGCATGTTAACTGTTTTATTAACTGGTGAAAATTATCCCTGGAGGGGTGGCTTTGACCTGGGATAACGAAACTTCGTTTTAGCATCCAGGGAGTGCTTGACGCATTAAGGGTTGTCCATCAATCCAAAACTACGAAAATAAACCCGAAAAAATAAGGGAAATTATAATATTCAAATTTCAATTTATCAACATTCAGGTCCTCGCCCCCCCCCCCCCAAATGAAAAATAGAAGGAAAAAAGAAATGCATCTTGTGTAATCCTTTTCGTAAGAACTGCGTCATGCCTTTGGCATAAGTATTTTCTTTCATTTATTTTAAGGGTTTTTTTTTTCCTTTTCCAAACAGTGAGTCGTGGGGATGACACAAGGAGTTTAAGTTTTTTTGTGGAATCAGAATATTTAACAATCTGGCGTATATGGCTGTACGTTCATATATTTATATAAAAATATAAATGTTTGGCGTGTATTGTTTCATCCTAAATTTTTAAATTTGATTGACTGGCGACCTTTGAAGAGATGATATAGAATAAATATATGGTAATGAGGAACAATATTTACTGAAATCTTATCCATTTTTTTAAAAAAAAAAAAGAGTAGAACCTATCATACCTCCTTATCAATTATTAAATATTAGCTTTGATATTCTTTTCTGTTTGAAGACTTGAAGAAGTGCCTTTGCCTACATATTACGGTTACGAACATTTAAGGATATTTCCTTAGAATAAATGAGGTGAAATTTTCAAACTTGGCCTTCGCCATAGTCAAAGCTGCTAGGGTTGACTATATATCAATGGATTCAATATCTGCACCACCACCCCTCCATAAATGGGGGCTGCTGTTTCAACTTTCAAAAAGCATCTGCATTCGTTTAGCTGGATCGGGGGAAAATAACCAAAACAAAAGTCCTACCAACACTATTCCAGATAATCGTGCCATCATATTGCTAAACTAGCAATTTAATTAAGGTGAGATGCGAGAATAATCGGAGAATAATGATCAGAATGAATCATAGTGTTGGGTACGTGTTAAATGGGCTGCGCGAATAAATTAAATCCACACCGTCTCCCACACCGATCAGCAAAACAAATCCTTGTTAATCTTGTACCCATCTGTACCATCGACAAAAAGGGAAAGCTCGAGCTTTTAAATTAAATTAACAAATGGAGGAGGATTAAGAAGCTTGATTAGGGTGTCCGCGTCCCCTGCTAGAAACTGTGCTGTCGGCCTATACCAGATTCAAATTATCGGACCATTGACGATTGATTCATCACCAACGGTAACGAACGTTTGGGGAAAACAAAACTGAAACTGGATAATAATAATAATAATAATAATAATAATAATAAAAAAAAGGAGCGGGCGCCCTCCTTTTCATGCCAGCCCCACACAGTTGCAGTGTTTCTTTTGACGTAAATTAATAAATTATTAGTATTAATTATGTATTTGGCGCAATAGCACGCTTTAAATAAGAAGGCGTGATTTGTAAAGGTAAAGTGCATTCATATGACAAAGCTTTTTTTTATATTAAAAAAAATTGTGGGGTGGATATTAATCCCCTATTAAAATTAGAGTACAATTATAAGGTTTAGAAAATATTTATAGTAGACTTTAAAATAATTTATTAAAAAAAATTTACAATAATAATAAAAATTAAATTTATATTCTTATAGAATATAAATTATTTTTTTACTATTTTAACTCTGATTGGCCTCACATGAGAAAGCTGATACACGTGCTTATCCTTTCCTCCCTCGGCCTCATCATCGTCACCCTCGACCTGTTGGATTTATCCAAAACAATAGTAATGGGCAATCCTTGTCACTTGGGAGGCTTAAGGACCTTTGAATTTGAGGCCTTCTATCTGTGGGGACCCGCCTGCCTTTCCTCCTTTGCCTAATTTCCAGCATTTACATCATCCTTTTCATTTATTCTTCTCAAAGGTCATAACAATATCGTATGCCCATAATTAAGCAGGGACGTAGAAATAAGATTGCTTTATATCAATATGATCCAGAGTTGGGGCCATTTGGTGGAGGTTGATGGCCAACCTGTTAGGTTCGATTAGATGAGGGGGATGTTATCATTGAGTTTGCCTTAAGTTATGGTCTTTTGTTATAGATATCATCCCAAGCAATTATCCAGTGTTGGTGATTCCACATTTCCAGTTGGGATTAGATGGTTAGAGCTATCCACTCTATCAGATCTTTTTCTTTAATTTTTCAATTTCTAATACCTATTTTCAAATGCTTATGTCGGTGTCATAGTTCTTTCTTCTTGGGCCAGCCAATAGACAGGTTTAAAGTTTATGTAGAGATGTGATCGGGGAGATAAGGGTTTTCTCTTTAGGAGAAGGTTGTCCGCAGGACCATTTCTAAGGAGTATGTGGGCCAACATAAAGCTCGGTTTCTGTTACATGTTGGGCTCTTCTCCCAATATGGGCCCAAATCAGAGAGAGTAGTATGTGGGCTACGTTTTAGTTTAGTTATATTGGAACTGCTTTGTTGGGAGTAAGTTCTGGACGAACTTTACTTAGAGCTATTACATATAGTAAAATTCAGATCTTATAAGAATACAAATTTGATTTCTACTATTATTATGAGAATTTTTTTGATAAATAATCTTATAAATTTCATGTAAATATCCTCTAAACTTTAAGGTTATATTATAGTATTGGTGGAGGACTGATATTAAATTTATCTAAATTTCTTATAGTAAAAAAAAACTTTACTCGAAGTTCATTGTAAATGATATAATTTGATGAAATTATTGTCAGAGAATAACAAGGAAACCACCCTTGTTTTATGCGACTCATCATTTACTTTGGATGAATGCGGCATGCGACATAACCATCCTAGTTTTAGATAATTATCGACATAGGCCTCAATTCAGCAATGGGCGGGAGTGGGATGATACGTAATTGGGTACAATGGCCATCAAAAGTCAGAGGAAGGGGAGTGTGACAAAATCAAATAATGGAGGGCTCGGGGAGTGCGATGATACGTAATTATGGTTATAGTTATGATTTTAAAGAAATATTTTTAACTCTTATATATATAAATTTATATTTAAAAATAATAAATAATTCATCTTATTTAATATTAATATTATTTTTAAATTGTGAATGAATCTAACCTTTTCTAAAAATTGATGTATAAAACAATAAAAAATAATAGAGTTATTAGTAAAACTTAACATAACTAGTATATAATTAGCTCATTTAAATATAATATTTTTAGTTTAAATTAAATCATGCTTATGCAAAAATATTTTATTAAAAAAATAAAATTTATTTTAATAATTTTTATATTTCAAAACAATTAGTCTTTTGGGACGAGCATCTAATTTCTATCTAAACAAAACATAATGGAGAGGGTGGGTGTGCATATAAGGTGCCAGATGGAATCCGTCGTTACAAACGATGAATGCTTTTCCAGGGATTGTTTGTTTTTCTTTTTTTTGGTACACCAGGGACTGTTTGTTTTGTTACAAGTTACGCGGGAAATATGACTTGTTAAGCAACTAGAGTCGTGTCATAGTTAGAAAAAGGTTAGCCACTCCTTAAATGGATAGAGGGTGGCCCACTTAAATAGACCCCACCAATGTCGTATGGACGCTCCACTTGCGAGCCACTGCGCCACATTTCCATCCCACACACATGACACGTATATCAACTTACACGGATCCAATAATGAAGCTTTGTGCGCACATTATTTACTACGCACGCCGGTTCATACTGGAAACCGGTGAACCAGACCCCAGTTCGGTCTGGTTTGGTGCTTGGATCGGGCAAAAATCAACCCAGTGTAACCGTACTGACTCGGGGTAAGCCGGTCTCTCCCCAGGCTACCTGCTAGGTTAAGTGGTTTACCCAGGTTATTTTTCGAATAACCGGAGTGTGAAATAATGGTAGAGATCCAGATCGATGAGAGAGAGGCAGAAAAGGGAGGCTGAGGAAGAAAGGTTGAAAGAACCTAGGATTGACGACATTTTGGAAACTTCAGGTGGTCAGAGAGATAGAATTGGTGACGAAGTCGGAAATGAAAGGGCACTCTTCGTCAAATTGTATCTAAAAGCCGGTGGTTGCCGAAAAGTTTTCACAAGGTGAGCCACTAGGAAGATAAAGTTTAGGCACTCTTCATTGTTCAGGGGCCTCAGGCTAAGGTTAAGGGAGAGAGAACGATGCCTCGTGAAAAGAAATTGAAAAGCTTAGAAGGAAGGAAGCAGATCCTCTCACAGAATCCTTCTTCTCATCATCCCTCATAATCTTGAAATCATGTTCATTCATATGATCAAAATGATCACAATGGCCACGTCATAGGGCTATGAAAAAAATCTTCTCTATCCGTTCCTTCGGCTTCTGTCTTCAACCTAAAACGCCCAACTGTTCTTCCTAAATCTTAAATCGCCCACCTCCATCTTTCACGCTTCCTTTGATGCCCAACGCTGACAGGATTTCTAAGGAAATTCATTCTTAAAATCTCTCTGAATGATTCAAGCATTTGGAATAAACTAATTTATGTTTTCATGCTGCACTTGTGAAGAGAACCTCATTGTTGAACAATAAATAGAGAAATCAAGCACTGTCAATCAATTATTTATATTTACCCATTTTTTCTCCATTTTGCTCGGCATTATTGGACTCATGATACACGTCTTTATTTGTCTTGCTATAAATCTCGCACAAGTTTTCGACTTCAATAACATTCCCTTCTTAGTAAAAATGGCAGAACAAATTCCTGATTGTGTGGTTGTGAGTTCAATAACCCTTTTGGATTTCTCTGTATTGTCGGCAGAAGCATAACAAGTTTCTCTGCTGGCTAACTGATCTCATGTCTTAGTGTCTCTACTTGGGAGCATGAGAGATGGAGGTGGGAGATTCAAGATTGAGGAAGAACAGGTGGGGGCGAAGGTTGAAGAGAGAAGCCGAAGGAAGTGGAGAAAGGTTTTTTTTTACAGCCTCATGACGTGGCATGTTGTGGGCGTTTTCATCATGTCAGTGGACAGGATTTTAAGATCAGAAGGGACGCTGAGGATTATGAGAGGACCTGCTTCGTTAGAAGGAAGAGAGAGAATGAGATTATCAGAGTGGTAGTCTTTTTGGTCATTTTCTGATTTGTTCATGTTTTCGGCTTTTCACTTCTCAGTAAGGTATGGCTTCAGTATAAAAATGAAAAAGATATAATAGGACTCTTTTGCCCCCACCAAGCCCTCAATGCAAATATCGCTGGATTAAACCTATTATTTTAGTTAAAGACCAATTTAACTCCGATATGATCCACTAGAATCCTTGCCTCGATCCATTCGTCGTCCAATCCAATTTATAATATCTTGTTTCTTTCTGTTACTCCCTACAAAGAAGAAACTTCCCTTCCTTGTCTTGTGACCCTGACACTATTGGCCGCATGCTTTCCATGTCTTGCTCACATTAGCTCAGCTTTCTGGAGCTTTTCAAATTTGCCTCGCCAACTTGTCCAGCAACCAAATTTGTCGAATACAATTCTCAAATTGCCAGTCGTTCTTTCACTTTCCGGGTCTAAAAGTTTGCACGTTTTATGGGAAGATATATCAAAATATCTCATGTTAACTCCTGCATCCGTGTAAGGATCTCACCACCCTATCCCCAAATATCTACTTATCCATGTCGAGACGAGAGTAGGTGACTATCAGCACCTTGACTGCACTTTTTCTATTTAACTATTGATTATTAATTATTATTTTAGTGTTGAGATAAAAAGAAATACTCATAAACACAAACATATATTATTACTGTTATACTCCTCCTAATCTCAATATAATACATATTTAATTAATTAAATTAAATTAAAAAATTAATTAAAGTAGTTAGTATATAATTATCTTTTTAAAATATCATTAATTATTTTTCTTAACTTCATACTATTCTCTCTTACTTGATTATTATTAATAAGGATAATTTTAAAAAAAATTTATATATAATAAATATATATTATATTTAAAATCAAAATTAACTTTATAATTAAGTCTTTATATTAATAATCAGAGGATGATAAGTATATACTAATAGACAAGATTGGAGAATAACTATGTATTGCAACAAAACTTTATTAGAGTTTTTGCATTAGTCATGCACTAAAGGTTTGTCAATTGCACCAAAATAATTTAATCCATTCTAAATACACACTTAAATAACTGTGATTAATTATTTAATAAAAAATAGCGAAAATCAATCGAATAATCCTTTTCCGGATAACTAACTTGGAGGGAAAATTAGATGATGGTTATCTCACTGTTTAAAGTGGATTAGTTACTGGCTCAAAAAGGGGAAAGAGTAATCGATGAGTCGTTCTCAGGTTGACTTCGACAGAGCTGGAAAATTCAAACAAGGACTAGAAACCAAACGATAGAGAAACCAGAGGCTGCGACTATATAATCTACATCCATCGTCTACATTTTAAAGGCCTAGAAATTTCTGAAGCCACACCCTAATCAGATTAGGTTGTTCAATTTTAGGGTTGATAGATCGTTGATAATGGAGAAGAGAGGGCAGAAGATCATGGTGGCGGTGGATGAGAGCCAGGAGAGCATGTATGCGCTTTCATGGTGTCTCAGCAATCTCATCTCTGACGACCACAACGACACACTCGTCCTCCTCTACGTCAAGCCTTCCCCTTCTGTTTACTCCTCCTTCGACATTCCAGGTTTATTTTGGCCTCCCTTTCTCGTTGTCCATTCCCGCTTCACTCAGGAATTCGCTGCCTATTCTTTAATTTATAATTTATGCACTTTTTCCCTCTACTTCTGGTTATATTTACAGGGAGTATATTTTCAAGGGATGCTATTGGGGCCGTGGAAAAGCTCGGTAGAGACTTGGCTGCTTCAGTAATGGAGAGGGCTGAAGCTATTTGCAGAAACATGGACACCAGCAACGTGCGCCTCCTCATCCCACTCCCTTTATATGGTCTCTTGTTGTTAGGCTTTGTTTCATTATCTTCTTAATTGACTGGGTCTGGATGGGTTTGGTTTCTGCAGATGAAGATGGAGAGAGCTATTGGGAGTGGAGATGCCCAGAATGTAATATGCGGCGCCGTGCAGGCACTAAAGGCCGACACCTTAGTCATGGGAAGCCACGGTTATGGCTTCTTTAAGAGGTACGGTACCACCCACCGAACCGAATCATCCTCCTTAATTATGAGGGGTGTTTTGGAATTAAATAAATGATTGGATCACTGAAAGACTTTCTCCATGCGAACTTGCAGGGCCATCCTCGGAAGCGTTAGTGAATACTGTGCCAAGCATGCTAAATGTCCTGTTGTGATTGTGAAGCACCCATAGGCAGGCCATAACCAAATTATGCTCTTTCAAGATGCAGGCTCCTAGGCATACTGATCCAACGCAAATTTCAAATTTGTATAACTCGCCTTTGCATTAATAAATCTAGCTGTTGGAATATTCGGGGCTCTAATTCCAATCAAGAAATGGCAACTTTCCTTGTATCAAATTTTCTGACGAGTTCTCGCTTTTTTCGTAGGAATATGTTGTGTTATTTAGTACAAAGAAGATACTAAAATTCCTAATTAGAGAGGACAAAAACAAACTCGAGTTAATTACGTGTAACCTTGTTATATGTCAAGTACAAAGCAGAAGGTAGGGACTAGGGAGGACCAAAATACTGACATGACGATAAGCACTCAATTTCCTTTTTAGTTAGCACGGATAAGCGCTAACTCTCACCGTTAAATGAGCAGATACTGACTAGATTCCCCATGTCATCACCAAATGAACGAACCCAGTATGACAGACAAGAGAAGGAGATATAGAGAGCCAAGTTAAGAGAAAGAGGCTTAATTAATTCCCTGCGTATATGTGTTAATTCGTGACCGTACATTTAACAATACTCGTGAGCTGCAGCAGAGAAGAGACTTGAAACATACCCAATCGCAAATAATTCTTTGTATAACTTTTCCGTAACGTACCGTAATAATAGATAGATTTACAAGTGCAGTTGAAAAACAAGTGAATAAAAAGCCATCAGAACTGTACTATTATATGCTTGAAGCATCTGCTTAAGATGACCGTCACGGACGAGAAACCCCGAAGGGCCAAATCTTCCAAGATTTGGAGTTAAGCGAGAAGGAATAGGTGGAATCCAATGCAAGGCAAGGTAGGAAGATGGTTACGGAAGTAGAAGCATAGTGAGGGAAAGAAGTGCTTACACGGCAGAAACCTGAAAGGCCATCGTCTGTCTTTGTCGCATGAGATGAACGAGGTCGAGACCCAATGTTGAATCAATCCAATTCTTTGAATTTGGGCATCGTAGTCACGCTCAGCTGCCGCTAGTTGGCACTTGGCGATGCGTGGAATCTTATTCTAATATTAACAAAACTTCCTACAATTGATAGATAACTACTAAATTTTTTAAAAACGATGATTTTAGTTCGAACAAATTGTGTGAATATAAAATATTTTTTTGAAAAAATTTAAATTTATTTTAGTCTATCTTAAAAAAATTAGCCTCTAACCTATTAGGAAGCTCTCTTCAAAAAAAAAATGTCTACGCCTGATAACCTAAACGGCCGAGCTTTTAGACGCCAAGTGACAAGCTCAAAAATGGACGCGCCCTCCAATGTTCATGGTTCAAACTTCAAAGACTGAATGGATAGCCCATTTAGGTTCTACTTGGGTCAAGCTACTTACCGGCCCTGTAAAAAAACGGTACATAGAGCTCAGCTCTAACCTACAAATGTTTATTGGGGCCCATAAAATAGTACCAAATACTTCCGGACAGCAGAGCCAATTTTAAGATTAGAGAAAATTATCATTCAATCTCGAAAAATATTATCGATATACTGTCAAAATTTAATATTGATAGATGCAGTTTTTTAGTTCATCAGATACATGAACTATTGCAGTTACAATAGGACATCAAATTACAATATATTCCTAGAGTAAAAACTAGGATTACGGATGCACTACCTAAAGAGGAATTGACTTCTACAAGGATATCATATGGTTATCCTCCACATTTAGAGGTTATGGTTCTTAATGACTGTCTGGAATCTAATCCTCCTATAATTTAATATTATTTATTATTTAGCGTTTAGCACTCGTATGTACTAAAAAAAAAAGCAGAGCCGGTTTTTATCAAAAAAAAAAAAAGTCATATACTAAATCTATAACTTAATTGACTTTCTTGTATAAAAAAATTGACTTTCTCTGGCCACCCAATTTAAATTGATTTAAATAACGTCATTACGTTTTTTTTAAGTTTGAAGGACCGCAATTAAAAAAAATATATATTTTAGAGAAAACCATGATATTAAATCTGACCATGTGATTCAGCATAATCGCTTCGATCTTATGATAACCATGATTGGTTAGGTTTGATGACATTTTTTTTTCATTTTGTCTATTTTATGTGACACTGGAATCAACATAACTTTTTCTATCCCTGTTTGTCAATTTTTAAATGTTGCTTAAGTACTGGCGTCATTTTGAGGAAAGAGGCGAGTAACTTTCAGGATCTAACAGACACAAATGGACAATATTGCTGCTTATTGTTTAAAATTTTTCAGAAGCCAAATTGGAAAGTGACATTTGTTATATCCCAACCTACCTGTCATAATATCGTATGTTTCAAGAAAAAGTGTGCTTCTAAATCACTAAAATGTGCCGCATAAATGTCGCCATATGTTAGATATGATTATGAATAATGTATGCCATGTGTTGGGAGCCAAGGGTCTGGTGAACCGTATATAGAACTGTTCAATCTTCCCGAGTAAAGTTGTTGGTTGTGCATGTGATTTAATTATTGCGTGCAAAACAGGGAATCCCCCCCCCCCCTGTTGTGAAATAACTGAAATCTAGTACTTTCCCTCTCTAAATTTTGAGAAGTTATTCAGACACAGGATCGTAAGGTTTACATAGCGACAACAATACCCAAATCTCACTTAATTCGGTTGGATCGTTAGTTTTGGTTGACAGTAACCAAGAAAGGGCGAAAACGAGAATTTCACCACGTTAATGATCCAATCGCGAATTGGATAATCCTACTACTGAAATATAGTTGGACGGTTGCTTCAATTAGGTAAAAGTAGAGAACAGGCTCTAAAAGATTAATTAGTCAGTTCTTAATCTCTTCAAAGATCAACTCGCCATATAAACATCACAACATATTTAAATTAAACATGGCAGGAATAGTCCAATACGCGGGTCAAAGGCTTGATTTTTATAGATAACAAGTGCACCATTACATCCATCACAGGATGGAGCGGTTTAACAAACACCAATTCCTGCCCGTTACCTACAATATTCTCACTTGTTGTCGAACATAACGCCCACGCTTTTCTCTTCTCTCTTAAAACTCTTTCAGTTCTCCTCCGTTACAACTTACACCCCTCCCTCTTGTTCTACCTTCTTCCTCCACAATTCCATTGAGCCTTCTGATGGGAAACCGAATCTCATTTGGTCCCACAGATGGCAAAGGAAAGATTGTTCACTTGGATGGGTCCTTGGAGGAATTTGAGAAGCCAGTAGTGGTGGCGGAGCTGATGGTGGAGCATCCACAGCAGGTGGTGGTGGAGTTCCGCTCTGCTTTGAACCAGAACAGGCCAGTTCCTTTGGCTGCCGATAAGAAGCTTGAGAGGAACAACATTTATCTGATGCTTCCGTTGAGGCGTGGGAAGCCTGTCAGATTGAACAGCGAAGAATGTCGACGCATTCTTTTAATGGTCGACTCTGCACTGAAATCCAAGTCTCTCTTGTTTTCTTGGAGGTTTCTCTCTCGGCTTGCTCGGGTGTGTCGGGAAAGAGCAGTGGGGGAGGGCGTGTTGAAGAAAAATCCAGGGAAAGAGAAGATTGAGGAGAGGTACGTGTGTTCTGAGATTTTGCCCGAAATCACAGAGAGCACTCCTGAGTATTTGAGCAGGCAATTTTCTGGAAAAGAGTGGAAACCGAGCTTGGACACCATTGACGAGAAGAATATTCAGAGAAAAATGTCAGGCTGCCTGTTTCCCTAGGAGTTTCTAGTTTCATGTTGTTTCTTCTTTTCCATTTAAATGTTGCATAAGGTCTTTGTTCCGTTTTGAAGGGCAGCAGAAACAATATGTTCGGTTTGTTGTGTTAAAATGGCAGTCAGCCCTTCACCGTACAAACGGAAATTGAATTTATCGTCTGAATACATATGGAGGCAAAACAATATTTACTCTAGCCTAGACATAGTTCGTTTTTCGGCCGCTAGATGATCGTAATATCAGAATATGAAAATCTTTTTCTGGTATTAAAAATATAGTTTTAAAGTTAAAATCGTGATGGCACAAAAGCTTCTCACCTCACATTGCTCAGTAAAGAACCTGAGACCCGTGGAGACATGATCATGAAATGGGAGAGAAACCCATAAAGGGCCTCCTTGAGATAATTTGAATAAATCTGGGGGTATGGAAAAGGTTCAATAAATGAAGTCAAATAGAAGCAAAGGTAAGTGCGTCCGGGACCAACAGGTTCTACGGGGGCATCTTCTTCGGCTAAACAAAATTCTGTTGGAATTGAACGACTCTTCACTCTTCCTTCATTCTCTCCTCCATCAACGCTGATAATTACTCTGCCGATTTTGTGAACCGAAATCCCACTTCCATATAATTCATGCATCCCGAAGTTACTAGATGGTCTCATGGAATACCTTTCTTCGTATAAATTGAATAACGTATTTGATTTCTCTCGCATACATACGCTGAGGGAGAGATACAGATAAATTAAAATATAAAATTGTTGTTTGAGAAGGTAAAGTGTGATGCAAGTAAAAATCAGAAGTGCCAAAACACCAATGGTCCAGCGGCATTCACTTTCCCCTGTGGGAGAGAGGCCACAGATTCGACCAGCTGATGGTATGGGCAACAAGTGTGGATTTATATGCCAATATCTATATTATTTAATTTGACCCTTATAAAAAAAGTAAAAATCAAAAGTTCAAAATATCTTATGTAAGTAAAAATACTTTATTTAAGTTTATATTATTTATATTTTAAAATAAAGTTTTTTTTATCATAACTTTGATCAAATAAAGAAAATGACAGGACAGGACTCTGAAAAATAATAAATTATAAATTAAATATATTACTAACAATAGATCTAATATTATTAATATAAAGTTTTATTTTGACATTTATTATTTTTTAGAGCTTTTCTCTATCATTTGTCATAAAAAATTACTTTATTTAAAAAATGTAAGTAATATGACACTACTTGATGATTATAACTAGAAGTATGCAATAGGCATTTTTTTTTTGGTTACATAATAGGCATTGCTTTTAAAATATATGAGAGAATTATTAGTTCACCCACAGAATGGGCCCGCATGTAGTTTAGCGGAGATAATAAGAGTCCATTTTAGCATTCGCACTAGCGAGTGCCAACCCAACCAAAACGAGAGGAAGGGTTTGCTAGTACTTTGGACGTAGGTTGAGCCCCTAGTCATGAAGCCTAAACAGGAGTGGGCGGAAAAGGCACAAGAATTTGGAATTTGCAAACATTTAAAACTGGAAAATACCATAATTTATAGGTTTAATTGATTAAATAGTAAAATATACGATTATTTAAAATATATTTAAATTTTAAAAAATATTATTTTATTATAATTTTAATAGTAATATTTTAAAAGTTTAGAAGGTATCATAACTCATATGTCGTTGTGGGCCTTTCTTGGGAATGCACACGTAAGTTGCGGTGAAGAAAATTTTGTTGAGCGAAGCGGACGTTAACGGTGCGCTGGCGAATACCCTCACCGTCCAAATGAGGCTGGGCATGTTTGATGGAGGGCCTCGACTCAACCTTATGGCAAGTTGGGTCCTGTCGATGTGTGCTCCAACGCTCAACAAGACCTGGCTCACGAAGCCGATGTACAGGGAATCGTTCTCCTCAGGAACATCGGCCCTTCTTTGCCCCTCTCTCCGCGTCGTCACCGCACCATCGCCATCATCGGCCCTAATTCTGATGCCTCTGGTACTGATTGGTAATTATGCCGGTAAGCCAGACTAACTCCGTAAGCTTTCATGAACCCCAATGATAAAGCCACACTAACTTACAAATCTAACGGTATCATCAGTTGTTGCTTGCGGATACACGACCCCCTTACAAGGAATAGGGAGATACGCCAAGACGGTTCACCAAGAAGGTTATGCTAATGTGGCTTGCGTCAATGACAAACTATTTGGAGCGGATGTGAAGGCAGCCCATCATGCTGATGCCACTGTTCTAGTAATGGGCCTGGACCAATCCCTTAAGGCTGAAACCCGGGATAGGCCCACATTGCTTATGCCCGGTCGTCAACAAGATCCTATTACACAGGTGGCAGCCTCCTCCAAGGGCCCAACTATTTTGGTCCTAATGTCTGGTGGGCGCCTTGACATAACTTTTGCAAAGAAGAATCCACGAATTGCAGGCATCTTGTGGGCCGGATATCCTGGCCAGGCCGGTGGAGCCGCCATCGTAGATATCTTGTACGGAGCCGCCAACCCAGGTGACTTTTAAACCCTCTATATGCCCGAATGCTTTATCTAAAGATGAAATATGGAATGAATGGTATTGGTAATTGGAGAGCAATTTGAGAGGTTGCAATCTGGAGTTTATAGAAGTAGAAGAATCAATATTTATTTGAGACGAACTTCATGAAATCTTTAGATCTTCACTCAGTTATTATGCAAGCATGGAACAACTTTGTGCATGTTCAAAAGGAAAATTTAATTACTTATTCCATCATTCAAAATCCTACTAATTGGCAACCTCCTCCTTTATAATGAATTAAAGTGAATATTGATGGAGCTACTATAGCACGACATAACAAATCAGCATGTAGTGGTGTTATTAGAGACTATTTAGAAAGGTGAATTGCTGGATTTTCATCTAATATGGGATCTTGTTCTATTATTGAAGTGGAGTAGTGGTCATTGTATAAAGAGCTCATTTTGGTTTGTGATTTAAGATTTAAGAAGATCATTCTTGAATTATATTCTAATAACGTGGTAAATATGCTGTCCAATAGGAACAATCAAAGAGGTAATTTGCTACTGGTGCAAATACATAAACTTATACAGCTCTCATAGACAATTAAACTGCAATACATTCCAAGAGAGAATAACAAGGTTACAGATGCTCTAGCTAACGAGGGGTTCACTACCACAAAAATATTATTTTATTGTCCTCCACACTTGGAGTCTCTTGTTTCTAATGATGGATTGGGATCTGATCCATTTTTGATTTAGATCTTTTGATATTGGGCGACTAGCCTTCTATTATAACAAAAAAAAAAAGAAATGTATGTGACATGGATTTGCTGGAGGAGGGAAGCTGCCAATGACATGGTATCCACAAGAGTATCTCACAAACTTGCCGATGGCAGATATGAGAATGCGAGCGAGCCAACCCACAGGTTCTACAAGGGCCCAGTGGTGTACTAATTTGGCCACGGACTAGGCTACAGCCAGTTCGTGCACACGTTGGCAAGTGCGCCGACGTTGGTGTCTGTTCCGGTGTATGGGCATCGCAAGGTCAACACGACAGACATTTCAAACAAGGCAATAAGGGTGACGCATGCGAGGTGTGGAAAGCTATCCATGGCCCTTCATGTAGAGATGTTAAGAATATGGGCTTTAAGGATGGCGCTCATACCTTGTTAGTGTTCTCGGCACCACCTTCTGGGTCTCATTGGGCCCCGCACAAGCAATTGGTGGCCTTTCAGAAGGTACATGTCCCAGCCAAGGCTCAGCAACGAGTCCAAGTCAACATTCATGTTTGCAAATTCCTAAGCGTTGTTGATAAGTCTGGAATTCGAAGAATTCCTTTGGGCTCACACAATCTCCACGTTGGGGATCTCAGACACTCCGTGTCACTTCAAGCTCAGAACCTTGGGATTATCAAGAACTGATTAGTATAGTTCCGCGGGTTTGCACGATTGGTATATAATAATACACTAGTACGGTAGGTAAGTTTTGAGGATGGGCATTTTTGTAAGGGATTGTAGTTCCGTGGAACCCTCAATTGAAAGCGCAAGCTATGTGGATATGGCATCCGAGATAATCGGATCGATCGATTTCTTAGGAGGAGAGATTAAGGAAATCCCTCTTCTCATTTCAAGATTAGTTTACTGTTCTTTTGTGTGTATTTAAAGTATCAGAAAGTACTAGATCCCTTCAGTGTATCAATCTTTCCCGGGATGAGTGATGAGAATGGATGCCCGCCATTCCCCGTCTGAACAGAGATGTCTTTATTTCTGACTACGCGTCGTAATCATGTGCATTGCCGCAAGTGTCAATTTCTGATCCCATATCAATTTGAAGGGCATATTAAGCAAAAAAAAAAATTTAGATACCCATCTAATTTATTAAAATTTTATTTTAATTATATTTAAATTTAACTCATATCATACTATAGTGGATGAGTTCTAACGAGAATTTTCTGTAAGCAAATTAATTTACTAACATGCGGCCTCAGTCTTGTGGTTGTTGGGCCCACAATAAATTAACATGACTTGAGTAATCCGGCCCTTTTCGTAGACCAAAACTAGCTAAACGAAAGGTAAAACCAATGTAGTTCAACGTAACAAAGATGGGAATACGATTATTGAAGTGATATCTATGGATCAAATGGATTAATGGGATGTGATCAAACGCTGGATGATATGATAATAAACACGAAGGCGCATGATTAGTTGTAGTCCAATAAAATAGGAGATTTGTGTTCCGTTGGTGAGAATGCGAACTCAAACTGTTGTAATGTCTATAATATTCCTAGTAGAGCGACGAGCCACGAGTATGTATTTTGTTGTATTCTGACTTGTTGCCATTTCGTCAAAATGCCCAATAGCACTATTATCATATTATTATTGGTCAAGCCTTATATGCATCTAATTTTATAGACAAGTCAGAGATCTTTCAATGAGATCAACTGTTTGCAGATCAATTTCACACACACACCAAACGTTATACCTCATACTCATTACACACACAACACACAACATGGTATCGATCTAATTTGAATTCGTCGACTTTTATTAAATAAAAGTACAGATCAATCTATGCTTGTAAACACTCCCCACGAGTCAGATTCGGCATTTTTGCATTTATGAGTTATGGACTTCATGGCCCTCCGTTTTGCTGCATAATGGAGGCAACACAATGAAATATATTATATGGAGCATATCCGAGCAATGTGAAATGAAAGAAACTAGAAATAGTATGACTATAATGATGAATGGGGCATGTGGGGGAATAATTTCGTTAAAATAAAAAGGGAGTTTGGTTGGGGTGGGGGGGTTGGCCTCCAGATAGGAGAAGAAGGCAGGCAATGATGAATCATGTGACATGTGACTGATGACACTGAAGCTGCCATGTGCTTCGCCAACAATAACACACCCATCTCTCCCTTATTATTAACTCATTATTTTATTTAGAATTCATCTGCAACCGCGACTTCACCATTCAATTCCGCCAGACCCATCATTCTCAATATTCTATCCCCAAATAACTAATTGTGTCCAACACAAATAAAGCCTACATTTATGTTTTCTCTGTGTGTGTATTGTAACAGGGAAACAGTGGAATGCGCGTATTTTATTCTACTTTTTTCTCCTTCCTTGGATTGGGATAACATTCTCATGTGAAGCAAAGTGCAAAGTGGATGAATCATGGGTCAGAATGTTTAGTTAGATACATATTAATCCCAGGATGATGCTTGGCTTTGAATTCAAGTTTCTCTTTTTCAACTTGTATAGGTGCCCTCAATCGGGTGGGGGATTTCGGGGGAATATCTTTTCCCATAAACAAAGGGAATAAACAGAGCATGGAGCTATGCAAACTGTGGGAAAAGACCTTTCTCTTTTCTCTTACCCTCCCACTATTATTCAAAGCATATAACTTTTGCAAAGGCTGACTTATTGGGATGGGCTCAATAAAACAAATCCCTGACCAAATAAATATATTAAAATTTTTCTGAGATCCGTTTGTGCAGTTCCCGGGACATGAGCGGCCATTGAGGCACCCCTCTGAAACAATGTGGCCAACTTCTCGCGTACTTATCCATTCCAAGGAGATTGTACTTATATATTCCCTGCTAAAAAATGATGGCAAGATAGATAGCTGAATTCTTTGAGTATGATGTTATGTGTTGAAACTTGTTTGTATAAAAACAAATTTATTGAGAAATACAAAATTAATTTTAATGATATTTAAATTTGAAAAAAAATCAACGAATAAATTACTGGGACACTCCTGTGCCCTTTATTCCATGGGATCGTCAGACTGTTGGCTGTTGATAGTTCAGCTTCATGATCAGTCCGTATGAAAGAAAGAATGCGCTTATCAATTTGAGTGCCCTATATACAAGATAAGGATTAGGGTAAAATGGAACTCAAATAAAAAAAAGGTACAGCTTTTAAATGGCTGGCCTTATATGGGTGACAGTGAATGATGAGGGGGGGAGAGTAGCGAGGTAAATTATGATCTGAAGTGGTCCAGAATGTTGAATGCTCCTACGTGGGAAAGTGATGAATCATTGGGGAGAAGGACGAGGTGAATGGAATTGTCAATGGGACGTCATCGTATTCATTTTCGGCTGTTCTGATTATCTACGTACTAACTAGTAAGTGGCGCTTTTATTTGACACCAACCCGTCATTCGTTCACTTCTGTGGGCTATGCTTTACGTTTTCTTTAATGTGTCCAATTAATGCCATATTAGGCCAAATCTTTGCTCCTGAGAGCCCTTTTCCGACTTTATCTCTCCGCTTTTTCCATCGCTTGTTTTTTTCCTCAATTTTTTTCAAAATATCTCAGCTTCATTTGCCGTCCTGTTGTCTTCGCACTCTCTTCATTCATTTCATTTTACTGTGAATGGTACTTGCGTGTGCGTGCTTCATATCTAGATAAAACAATTCATATATATAAGAAAGGGTTAGTATATTTTAGTTACCAGACACGTGTTTGTGTTTGTGTGGGTGTGGGTGTGGGTGTGGGTGTGAGGGTGAGGGTGAGGGTGACATGGCACGTAGATGAATCTCACAATTATAATGGGTTATCCTTAGCCAACAGAATAACGAGGTTTCTTTCATTAATCCATTCTTTTTTATTTTTAATGATGCAACACAAGACCCACTAAACTATCGATAATTTTAATTTAATTTCTGTGTGACTTGTCTATTCAAATATAAATTGCCTTCAGCGTGCCAAATGTCAGGCTGCAGAACGCAATTGGTAGCTGACCCCTCTCCCACGGGATCACGCTTTATATATACAGAGAACAGATCAAGTCTGACAAAAGGGAGTGCTTCACTGGCGGTTCAGAGAATGACTTGGCAGAGAACGCATAATTGTCATTAAACAAATGGAGAAATAATAATACATCATCATGAAACACCAATGACCTCGACTCTAAGCTTGTTCGTGGCATGTCTCGAAATTTGAACTTTGAATTTGGTGGGGATGAGCTGCATTATTGGGAAACTTCTCTGAGGTCATAAGCAGAAAGGGCAGTGGCCTGTAGGAGTTGGAGTTGGTTGGCCATTTCGGGCCAACAAGAAAGAAGCCGTATCTATTTCAGCATTAATTAGCTTGCAAAGCCTAAAAGGCGCACATGCCTCAACATCTCCACGTGAAACTTCATCCACACCACACATGCATCCCACAGACTCCGCTTTTAATAATTTGCGCAATGCACACACAGATGAATAAAACCAACGCTATCGTATTAATCATGATCTAATGGTATAAAAGCTCCTTTGTAAATAGGAGATCCCAAGTTTATATTAATTACATTTGTAACCTTAAGCCATTAGATCATCCGAGGAATCTCATTCGCGTGGGGATCTCATGGCCTTTAGCGTCTCACTTTTGCCTCATTCTATACAAACATGTCTATGGGAGAAGGAGCTTTTTCTCTATTTTTAATCCCTACATCCCTCTTTCTTTTACTTTTAAAATGACTCTTTCCCAGGATGGTAAGATCGCAGAGGCTGGCTCTTGGTTCCTTCGTTCATTACCATTACTGTTATTATATATGTCAAATTAGCATCTTATTGAGCGCGTAAGTAATGGCTAACCTGGAAAAGTGGGAAATCATATATCTAAGCAGAGAATCCTAGGCTTCCAACTACATGCGGCTTCATTTAAACACCCAATATTGTACCCTGTTATCATTATTATTTCTGTTGTTGCCTCTCTTCTTCTGGTGTGCATGTTGCTGTTATGCAATAATTAAGTAGTTCAGTTTTTATGCTTTATGTGTCTCCTAATTAATTAACTAAACGAAAGGGATGCTCTGTGAGTGACTAGTAATCAAGTTTTTCTCTAATACAGCCATACGTGCCTTCGTTTATTGGGGAGTTAATTATACTCGCATGCAATAATAGCCAGAGAGAGAGATTCTACTCTTAAACGTCTGTCGAATAGTTGTTTAGTTAGTTATTTAGTTTGTTGGTCGATTATTTAGGCGACTCATAATACAACCATAATACCATATCTAACCAACAAATAATGGATCGGGTCATCCTACCTTCTTGTTTTATTTTTAAATTTCTACCCAACTATACATATGTAAACATTATTAATATAATTATTCTGTGGAAAAAGCCATTTATTTACCTTAATCATATTAATAATTATGTTCTAATATCTTTCTCTTTTTTTTTTTAAATGGGAAATTATATTGATAAGGGTCTATGGATTCCCTGATTAATCAATCAGTTTCATTATATTTGAGCGTTTGTTTGTAATAGTTCAAAATTTGTGAGTGCATAAAATGATTACAACATGATTCCTATGAATTATTAGCGCCCCTTTTAACCTGATTTTCTCACCAAAAGGGATACAGAAAAGGTCTATCCAAGCATCATATGGCAACTCAACACCGAAAAGGATACTCGTTAATTACTTGTGTTTTAGGCCAACCTTATCATGCAAGAGACTTTGTGAGGCAACTAAAATGGATGGCGCGGAATGCTAGACACGTATCTTAACTTGTCAATATTTTCAATGAGTCTTGACTTAATTAAATTAGCGACGAGGAAATCAGATCCTGGATACGCATGACGATGCATAAATCGGTGGGAGATTATGAGGTGGCAGGCAAAAGCTATCAAATTCAAAAAAATACGAGTCAATGCAATCATTTTGCGTATAAATCCATCAAAATCTATATTTAAATGCGCTTCCTTTAAAGATGAAATGAACCAAATTTTATAACGTGATTACATTAACGTTTTTAAAATGACTCTTGTCACAGTTGTATTTCACAAATTGAGGTAAGGGTTAAAAAGATATTCTTTTTTATTTTTAATTAAATGGGTATATATTAACAACATTAAGTTATAAGTGAAGTTGAATCATATAGTCTCCCGATTAAAAAAAAATGTACATATCATTGACTATAGAGACCTAGCTGACCAAAGTAGATCAGTCACAGAAGAGCAATAGCATTATTTTCTTACAACTTTTGCTTTATTATTGTTTGGGGGTGGGATAGTAAAAGGTGTTAATGATTGGATATGAGAAGTAGGTGTGGGGGGTAGAGAAAGGGATATGGGCATGAGCATGAAGTGAAAGGAATGAAACGGAGACGTGGACGGGTCAAGGTGGCATGGTAGATGATGAAGGAGCCCCTTGAGTTCTCAATTTACAAGGGTGTCATCTTTATGCTTCCACCACCCTCCTCGTTCGCCGGAACCCCAACATCAATCATATTCTGCATCTACCCTCCCTAACATCGTGGGCCATCCCCTGCCTTTTCTTTTCTCTTATCCTACCCCCAATTTTAAACTACGCCCAACTTGCCTCTTCATCTGTATTCTACCCGATAAACTTATTTATTCTCAATCGTTATTCTTTTATTTTTTTTGTATTTTAAAGTAACATTATTCCAATTTTCACATCACCCGCCTCTTAAACTCTTTATAATTCACCCCCCGGTCCTTTCAGGATCTCTTTTCCTTGATTTATTTTCAACTTCTGCAACAAAATGAAGTCTCGTGAGTCTGCAGGCGATCTTTGCTAGTGGTTGAATGAAGGGGAGGAAGAAGAATGGTTGAGATGACGAGAAAAAAGAGAGAGAACATTTCGATAAAGAAATCGATTATGGCTTAATGACCACAACTGGAGGGAGGAATTGAGAGAAGTGTATCAAGAGTGGGGAGAAAGAATATATAGTTGATAAAATAGGTCCAGCTTATCTTGGGCAACCCGCCAAATTGATAGGCGAGCTTGTTCCTGTTTTTTTTTTTAATATTATTATTTATTTTATTTAAATATTATTTTAAATATTTTTATTATTAAATATTAATAAAAATTATTATTTATTTTTTAATATATGTTAATATATTATAATTGTTTAATACCATGTTAATATTTATTAAGATTTATATTTATAAAATTTAAGATTTTTTTATAAAAAATATAAATTTTTAAGAGTATAATATTTTTTTTATTATATTAATATAATATTATAAATTTTTTATTAATATTTTAAAATTTTAAAAATATTTAAAAAACAATAACAGATACAAGTTTGGATTGACATTTCACTGGTCGGGTGGATTGTAGTTAGAGCGGAGCAATGGGTGAGTTGGGTTGGCCCGATTGTCAGTCAGTGTCCTGCCTATTTATTTTTTTATAGATATGGATTAGTCTATGCCTGTACCTCAACCCGTTTAAACTCGTACTAAATGGGTTGGGCTGAACCCATTTGGGTTCTAATGGGCATGGACAGTCCATTTATAAAAAATAAAAATATTTTTTTATTTAAATCCATTTAAAATTTTAATAACAATAAAAATAAAAGAATAATATTACACATATGATATGATTATTCATCCTAAAATTAGAAAATAAAATATCATAATAATAGCTACAAATTTATAACCACACAGTTTATAATGCTTATATAATGTAATCATTTATAATCTTAATTATTCAATTGGATTATGATTATATATAATCTATATTATATTTATTTGTGATGGTTGTAGATATAATCACCCATACTTCTACAAAATAAATTTAAAAAAGTATATTAGTATGTAATAAAAATAAATTTAAATAAATATAATATAATAATTAATAAAAAAAATATGAACGGATTACGGGATGTCCAATAGTCAGTCTGTAATCTGCCCATATAATTTATTATTTAAACTCGTTTAAACTCACCTATTACATGTTTATTTTAAACTAGTTTAAATAGGTTCAAATAATAATAGATTATAGATAAATCTATAGATTTTAGACTAATTACTCACCTCTAATTGTAGCCTCACCTATAGTTTGAAAGAGCCTTTTTCGACAAAAGGAACGGGTATAAATTTTAAAAGTGCCACATGGACAGAAAGATAGGCTTATAATTATCTACACATGGTGTATTTTTAGTGGGAAGGGTCCAAAAGTTACGTATTTATTTGAGTTGACTTTAACTTTTATGAAAACCCCCCCCCAATATTTAATTAAAAACACAGGATAATAATTGAGAGGAATGAAGGAGATTCGACCAAAAACAGAGAGGAGAAATGCCAGGCGCGAATTAATTGAGACAGTTGCATCTGAATTTCTGGAAGAACCTTACATGTGGATAAGAAATAATGGAGAAGGATGGGCATTGAGACGAGGGCTAATTATGGGGGCGCCTATCCTCTAGGTGGCCAATAATAAGGGGAGCTAAAGCCTGGGAGCCAATGGGAGAGCGTCCTAAACTCTCATCATGGAGCATGACAAGTCATTTCATTTGTAGTATGAGGAAGGCGCAACGCTCCATCTGCATGTGTTGTTTCGGCGCTTTTGGAGACCCGCTCTTGTAGCACAAGCAGCCACACAAGTATTCTCCCCCCACGTCCCTTTTCGACTTTTCCTCCTCTCCATTTAATAATAATAATAATAAAAGAGAAACAAGGCCGAAGTTAAAGATGGGGTGATCAGTTATACTTGTCAATCCTGGAATCATGTTTCTTGTGCCCTTAAGCTTGCCCCCTAGCTCAAAAGTCGCGGGCGGGCCAGCCTTTACATGTGACAAACATGGTCTGTTCCTTGATCAAGACATGCGCCTCATCCCCTATGATCCACATTATACTATTCTTAACTAAATTTGTTTATGCAGCCGCGGCTTCATGAAAACAAAACCCGCTGACGTAATTGAATAGTCAGAGTCTGATGCCTACCTCTCTGGTTTATTTTCATCTCAATCGTTTAATTAAAGAGAAGTGAATATATTCGTGCCAATCTTAATTCATCACGCACAACTAACAACATAGCTAGCCCGCGGTTTACTAGTTCGTTTTAGTCAAATACTAATTCCCGTGAAGCGCCCCCGGTGCAACGATTATATTTAATTAATTTTGTCAAACTTGTGTCTTCCAATACCTTCAACGGCGGCCAAACGAAGAACTGGCAAGAGTTCACATCCAATTTCCCCTTTGGATGGCTTCCACTTTTGCGTCATCGGCTACCTTGAAATATTAAAATTGATTCTGTTCTGTAATAAAATAATTCAACCCGCCAGTAAAACAAGATATAGAAGGGGTTAAAAAGAACGACGGCGTGTTGATTGCCAACCTTTGTACGGTACGAAGAGAGCGGGAGTTCAGGAGTGTTCCTTGGCCCCGTTCTGCAGGAAGTTGTAGCTGTCCAATACAAACATCAGATTCGCTCCCTTGACTGTTCCATCTCAAACCTTCTTTCTCCTTTTAATATTTTCTAAAATATAAAGCAAAACAAAACTTCCTTCCCGTCTCCCTTCCATGGGATCGACGTCGCGGGTCACACTTGAACTATTCTCGTGTTCATTTTTACTTTAGCCATGTTACCAAATTATTGGCTATCCCCAATAGATGATGATAATCGAAAAGAAACTGCGGCCTGCCTAGTTGAAAAGAATTGAAGGAAAAAACAACAGCTCCAAAGTAATCAATCAAGTGTACACATACATGGCTTGTTGTTTAAAATAAGCCAACCATAGGCGGGCTGGCATATCATTGCTTTTAAAAATATAACTAATCCCAAATCTGAGGGGAAAATGACAGGAGACATCTTCATTCCTTTCCCGCATGTCGAAAAATTAAACGTTGGGGCATTTCTATTTTTCGTTCTTATTTTGTTCTACTTGACGCGTAAACTTGTTTAACTCGATCGGCTGGTTCGATGGCTTTAGTTACGAACTCGCTACATTGATGCTTGAATCGAATTACAAACATCGATAACTACAATTTTGCGCTTCGAAGCATGAAACGAGACCAATAACGACGACTCGATATTTTTGGAGGAAACTACAAATGACGTGGCAAAAGTTGTGATAGGAGCAACGGGTCATGAGGAAGGAATTGTGGGGGGCATGACAAAAGAGGGAGGTAGATTATGGAGAACAACGCGATTGGAAGGAGATGCTGCTCCAAGATATTGGCATTTTCCTTGTCAACTCTCCTGTTACACTTTTACTAACCAGTGAGCTTCTTTCTTCCTCAAACGTTTTCTGCACGTTTTGTTTTTGTACTCCCTTCATTTGCCGCAACTGTGTGACGCATCTTCTAAAACTTCTAACACGATTCCATTCCATTCCAAAACTTGCCACGTGGCGTGTCCGTATAAGCATTTTCTGGGGCCGCTCTCATAACAGGTCTCAAGCTTGATCAATTTGAATTTTTTTTTGTCTTCATCATATATTATAGAATATCATCTTTTTAATTTTTCTTAAAGTTAGTTAAATAGTTAATAAAATCTTTTAATTCTTAAGTTCATATGAATTTTAATTTTTATCCTTTTAAAAACTTATTTTTTTTAATTATAAATACTAATATTTTTAGCTTAGAGAAACTTAAAAGATAAAAATTTATAAAACGAGGACTCGTAATTGGCCACCGGTTATCCCCTATAAAGTTGTTATCACCACCGGCTGCAACCCGTCACATTATTCCTGTTATTTTTTCCCCCGCGCATCTTATATGGATATAAAATTATAAATGTAAAGAGCATCAAAACTCCTCGTCCTTGGTGGCCAAGAAAAAATATCTCCCCATTAAGAAAAATGTAAGCGTCAGAAACCTACTAGAAGAGTTTAAGCTGTGAAAGAGAGAGAAAATGTGGTGTTGCCAGCTGTGAAGGCGAAGGCTGAAGGCTTTTCCATATGGGTCAAAGCTGTCCATTTCTCTTTCAAAGCTTTTACTCTACGCCCCCTCCTTCTCTCTCTCTCTAACACCTTCCCAATATTTACATGAATTCATTTTCTGCATCCTCCCCCTCACAGTCCTGAACCTCTCTTTCTCTCTCTTCTCCCTATATATTTATCTCCCCTCATTATTATAGCACAGGAAATATGTGCTTGCTTTAACTGGGGAAAGGGGGGAGAGAGAGAGAGAGAGAGAAAGGGACCTTCTCAATTTGATGTTTCAATCCAGCATTGAATCTTCTTCTTCCTTCTTCATCTGCATCCTTTGATCATGGCCGTCACTTCTCCCTCCCCCAACGCCTCAGACAAGAAGCACTGGTGGCTTCCCAATCGTAAGGTTAATTAGCTTCCCCGACTCTTCTCTTGCAATGTCTACCATTTCGGTTTTCTTTCTGGAAATTAATTCTCATTGGAAGCTTTCTTCCCTCGTTAACATCTTATCTTGTTTGTGTCTGTAGATTGTTGAGAAATACATTAAAGACGCTCGCGCCTTGATTGCCACCCAAGAACAGAGCGAAATCGCCTCGGCTCTGAACCTTCTAGACGCGTCTCTGGCCATCTATCCACGCCAAGACAAAGCCCTGGAACTCAAAGCCAGGTCTCTTCTGTTTCTGCGGCGATTCAAGGAGGTGGCCGATATGCTTCAGGACTACATCCCAAGCCTCAAAATGACAAGCGAAGACTCAGCTTCCTTTCCTTCTGATAATTCGTCACATCAGTTCTCGAGGGAGGGGGTGAAGCTCCTTTCGTCCTCCTCCGAGTTGCTGGGTCGGGATCAGAGTTTCAAGTGCTTCTCTGTATCGGAATTGAAGAAGAAAATCATGGCTGGACTATTCAAAAGTTGCGACGAAGAAGGGCAGTGGAGGTAAATTAACATCTTAAATATTCTCTTCCTGTTCCATTGTTTTTCAGCATCTCAACCCGACCCACCCTGTTTTCCCAATTCTTTGTTCCAATTAATTTGCACTCTCTTCAATTTGGTTTCGGCTATTACTGTCCGTATTTAACTTTGAAATCTGATCGGTGCCCATGTTATACTGAGTAAATGATCATGCCAGCTCTCATAATTGGTTTCCATTAAATGTTTTTTATAATATAAATCACACAAATCGCTTACCATTACGATTTTTCCGCTCGTGCATGGCGAAATGCTGTTACTGTTTCAAAGTAATTTATTTTTGATTAATTTGAATTTCAATATCAATAGATAAATGTAAATCCTTGGCTCCAACTGAAAAACTATTCTGTTCCTCAGTTGAAAAATTGATTTCATAAATGTAACGGGTTCGTGTTGAAAGTCCATAGATGTCCGAAAGCTAGTTCTTGAAGATTGTTACTCAAATCCGTTATTACAGTGTGTTCGTTTAATTTCTCTAATTAAGATGTGGGTTACAAAACGCCAATGGTTGACTCTTTTTTTCATCCCAATGCAAATTACAGGTACTTGGTTCTGGGCAAAGCATGCTACCATCTAGGTCTAATGGAGGATGCAATGGTTCTTCTCCAAACAGGTAAACGCATTGCCTGCGACGCCTTCCGCCGCGAAAGCATTTGCTGGACTGATGACAGCTTCTTCTTATCCGCAATCACTTTCTCCGGGGACGCTACCAACCCAACACCCTCCGCTCCTTCCAAAACACCTCTCACCGAGTTCGAAGGCATCGCCCAACTCCTTAGCCACATCAAGCTCCTCCTTCGACGTCGCACGGCCGCACTAGCCGCCCTCGATGCTGGCCTCTACTCTGAAGCCATCCGACATTTTTCCAAAATCGTTGAAGGCCGCCGTAGCGTGCCGCAAGGTTTCCTCGCCGAGTGTTATATGCTCAGAGCCTCCTCCTACCGCTCCGCCGGTCGCATTGCGGAGTCTATTGCTGACTGTAATCGGACTCTGGCTCTCGACGCGTCTTGCATTCAAGCTCTTGATACCAGAGCGTCCCTCCTGGAAACAATTCGATGCTTGCCAGATTGCTTGCACGATCTTGAACACTTGAAGCTTCTGTATAATTCGATCCTGAGGGATCGAAAGCTTCCCGGTCCTGCTTGGAAGCGCCATAATGTGAGGTACAGAGAAATTCCTGGGAAACTCTGCACTCTCACCACTAAAATCCAAGAACTTAAACGAAGAGTGGCTTCTGGAGAAACTAATACCGTGGATTACTATGCTCTGATCGGGTTGCCACGTGGGTGTTCTCGGTCGGAGTTGGAGAGAGCTCATCTATTGCTCTGCTTACGACACAAGCCTGATAAAGCCTTCAGCTTTATTGATCGCTGCGAGCTGGCGGATGAACGTGATCTTGATTCGGTTAAGGAAAGAGCTAAAATGTCTGCATTGTTGCTTTACAGATTGCTTCAGAAAGGGTACACAAATATAATGGCAACGATCAGGGATGAGGAAGCAGCTGAAAAACAGAGAAAGAAAGCAGCGGCAGCATTGCAAGCCGCACAAGCAGTCGAGTCTTCCAGATCGGAGTCCAATTTGAACGTCCCAGAGAAATTGTGTGGCAATAGGAATAATTGTTCAGTGGAAAATAAACCCACAATAGTATCTTCTTCGATTGCGAATTCGTCGGTTTTCCAAGGTGTATTTTGCCGTGATCTTGCTGCAGTCGGGAACTTGCTTTCGCAGCCGGGATTTAGCAATCCAATTCCGGTGAAGTATGAGGCGTTGAGCTGTTAATGAATCGATTCTTATAGGAAGAAAATTTGAGGGCCCTTTAGGATTATCGCCGGCAGAAGGGAATCGCTGGTTCATATGCTTTGATTGTACAAAATGATTTTTTTTTTAACCGCCGGAAAATTTTGTCACTTTTTTTTTCCGTTTTGATCTCTATTTGTTGTCTTTTATCTATATTTCAGATGTACAGAATTATCTACTTAGGAAGTCTTTTACTTTGGCCCTTAATTGAACTTCTGTTCTGTCCAGTTCGATGAATCCTATTTAAATTAAGCTTTAGGCTACAATATTAATCATTTTTTATATTTATAATGAAGTTGGAATTTAGTAAGAAACTTCATCCATTTGTTTCTGATATGGGTAAATGGAAATAATACTGTTGCTGCAGCAACAGGAGCTACATGAATAGGGTCATTAAAAGCGAGAGAAATCAGCACGGACTGCAGCTGTTAGCCTTGGCCCCTTTTGATCCTGTCCTATCCGCTCCAGATTTAATTTTTCTCTGATGAAGTTTATCTAGGAAGCTGAGTGTTCTGACATCCCATTAGATTTTTACTTTCCATATTTTCTGCATCCGCCAAAAAATTTGCAGCATTCGAGTATCTACGGATGAACCTTTCCCCCACTTGGGGGCATATTTCTGTTCAACTTTCACGCTTCATTTGACGAAGTGGAAGCTAGTGTTATGAGCAACAGAGTGCACGGGGTTATTCTTATTTGAACGTACGTCTGAACGCAAGAAATTGAAGGACATTTTAAAGCCGTGCATAGAGAGGGAAGTTAAAAAAACCAAAGTTGTTAGTTCTTTACATGAGGGCTGTATATAGGCAACATAGAGCCGAGTCTAATCTACACTCAATACAAGAAAACAAAAGGCCTTAGAAAGGACGTGTCAAATCAAATTTCTCTTTGTCATCATGAGAGGGGCCACCTCTGCACTATCCTTTCTTCTCCCTTTATTTCTCGAGATAAAATGCCACATTTTAAGTAGGAGTTAGAGCTGGTTATCACCAAATCCTAGTATAACACAGCAAGTTAAAATGTTGGTAATTAAGATAACATCCAAATTAAGCTAACCCAAGGTCCATCTGAAAATATCTGTAGCTTTACGGGTGAAGAATAAAGATTTTAAAGAAGGTTGTTGAGAATGAATTGAAGAAGGAAAGGCCAGCCTCCGAACCCTAATAATGGTAAATGAGGCGTGGCTTCTGATACAAGGAAAAGCCTGTCTATTTTTTCTTCATCCATGAAAAAGTGATAGTATTACTGTGTTTCTGCAGTGATCCTGCTGTCACTTACTGCATTTCTGCAACAACGATACAACTGTTGCCAGAATTTATAACTCTGCATTTGAATTTAAAACTCCTCCTTAGTTCAGTAAGTGCCGCGCCTACGGGATTGGTGGACGCTCTTATAGAGTGATGTAATATGAAAAGTAGGTTCTAGCTTGACATCAAACTAATAATGAGAGGCTTCTCTAAATGGAAAAATACACCAAACTCTATGCCGTAGGAACTTCCTCAATACTGACAAAAATGCTTTCAGAATTTCTCCTACTGTTTGAGTTGGCCAGATTAATGTCTCAACGCACGGCTGAACGCTACCCTACGCGTTTTAAGTACTCCTCTATCACGCTGTAATATATATATTCTGTTCACACTTCCATCTTCCTCACAGTAGCAGTTCCACGGTTTATGATATTAACCAATTTATTCAACAAGAAGATTTCACCTGCCACGCTTACACTTTGATTACATGCATTGTACATTTTTTATCCTTGACTATAGAGTTTTAATTTATTTTATTTTAACAAGAGCTGGCAGCCTCGAGGGTTTTCCCAAGATATTGGGTTTGGGGTCGTCATATATTATTTAAATACTGTCGAGAGCTCGTCATATTCCCAGGGGCATGGCTTGCTCTGCAAGTATGAGAAAGGACAAGTCAGTAATTGACTAGTAATGCATCACTTCCTGGGCACTAGGGCCATTAGGCCAAATTCAAAATGAATCCGAATCTGATGACGATGACAACAAACACCACACTATCCTCTTGCACAAGTACAAAATGGATTTGTCATAATCTAGGTGTTTCGCCTGCTGTTACATAGCTGGATTTATTGTCTTATTACATTCAGTCATAGCACGGCTATAGATTATGTTCAAATAGGATTTCTTTCTGTTTCTCTTTTTTAAAAAGGAGAAGTGAATGAAATAGGTGATTGTTTATCGACGCAGATTTGGAACGGCGAATTAGCGCTGCGCATAAAGCTCGTAGATTGCTATGCTCTGTTTAACCCGCCAGAAAATATCTTATTTAACTTAATAAATATAAAATAAAATTAGATATTAGATTATAAAATATAACCCATATATTTTTTAGGTTAGACATCGAGTATATGGGCTACCCTGCTCTGCCATGAGCACCCTTTCTTTTATTTTATTTTTCTCTATCTTAGAATGAAGAATATGATAGCTACTAGTGACTATAAGATAATTTTAAAAATATAAATAGTTAAATAGATAAATTATATCTTTTAATATTTATAACTATACTAATTTTTTATTCTTTTTTAATTTTATTAATTATCATATGATTATATTATAAATTATAATTATTTATTTTATTTTTTTAGATGATTTATTTTTATCAATATTTGGGAAATTGATATAAAGTTATAATTACAAACTATTTAGATTTCAACGTTTATTTTTTATATACAATGGATCTCAAAATTTTAATTATTATCTTTATTCTCTTATTTTTAGTAAATTATAGATATTATTTAACTCTTAAAGACACATGAATATGTTATTATTTTATAAGTTCATAATTGTATATTTTTTTCACAACATGAGCATGACATCATGATTTGGGCATACCCAATTCGCCTATGTCTAGCCCGCTCATACCCAGCCCAAAATTATTAGGGTTTTTACTGGATAGGGCCAGACATCGGATTGCAAAATATAACTTATATATTTTTTGAACAGGATATTAGATAAGAGGATTGTCTTATTTAACTCTATTTATGCATATTCCTATGGCGAATTATGCCGTTGGTGGGGACGAGGAAAACATGCCTCCCACTAACACGGCAACGCCATGGCCATGGGTTACGTAGCAATTAACCAGGTGTTTATTTTTTGAAGTTGCTCCTCTGACAGAAGAATATTAGTATTATACTATTAAAATGTAAGATGATATTTATAAATGGCTTGTGGAGAAAGAAAAGGTGCGTGTCACGATGCCACTTTGTTGGAGCTCGTACTTACTTGGAAACTCGGCGCCATTTATTTTGGGGAGGCCCAAGCTCTAGATGGATTTATTTAATTTGGACTGCTGTATTAACGCACAGTGTAAATTCCTGTGAGGCGCCCGGCTGTAAAAGTAAAATGATGGCAATGGGATTGGTGTTGTGGGGGGTAAAAGAGGTTAAAACTGAAGAAGAATATTAATCAGAATCGAAGCATGATACTATTAAAGAGCACGTGATGTTTGAATGTCGGGAACATGGAAAAGTGGAGCCAGTGGCGCCATGTGATCCTATCATTCTTCTTCTTCCTCCATGTATTTATATGCCTCTTTCCTACCTACGTGCCACCACGTCATCTTCCACCTGTCACCTCCCCAGGAGAATATTTATTATTTATGACATATTCAAACTCTTTTTACCTGAGGAAGCACATGAATAAAATGTTGTTGTCATTTTTCATGCCACGTCCTTTTCAATATTTTGTAAAAAGTAAGAGTATATTATTTATGGAGATCTGAGCTAATTAAAATGGTGAAGGACGCTTTACAACTCAGTCTATGGACTGCGTCTTTATACACACACATAAGAAAAGTAGAGAATCGAGAGTCGGAGCACATGTATACACACACATAACATCTGAACCATACTAGTCTTTCTGATTATTCAAGTCTACATGCTTACAAACAAGTGGCGCCATTTACTCACGCTCCATTTTTAACTGCGCTTATCTGTTCACAAGTCAGCATTTGCAGGAGAACCCTTCACTTACCCACATTCAAATACTTGGAGAGAAAGACAAGATTTATACGATTTTCCTTTAACAACGTGTCATTTTTATTCTCCAACTTTCCTTTCATACGATACGAGCAGATCATTTCTCTCAAATTTGGTCCTTTTGACCAATTTTCCCAAGTCCAAGGCAAGACTACGCTAAAGGCTATTCCTTTAACGAGTTTACAAAAAGAGAGGCAGGGGCTACTGTTTTTCTTCTCCCAGTTAGGTTAAAGGCAATATATTGGCTGTGGAGACTGAATTACATTCAGTAATAAATATATTCACATGTTTAAACAAATTAAAATGTCAACCACATAATATTGTTATTAAGATCACAACCTATAACTAAATCATTTCGATTAGGATTTACTTATATCAATTATGTTAGGATTCATTTGTATTCAGTTGCATATTATGCGGAACCACTTGTACCATGGGATTATATATTCCTGAACAATTAACGAAGAGAGTGAACTTTCCTCTACCAAAGTATTGTGTAACATGGTATCCAGAGCCTAACTTTTTGGCTTTTCTCTCTCTTGCCCTCCCTTTCCCTTTCTCTCTCCCCGACTTTCTTTCTCACCGACCTCCTTTCTTATCATGTCTATGGCTGCAGATTCACCCAGCGATCCTTCCAGCCCCTTTTACATTCACCCAATTGAAAACCCTACCCTCATCTTGGTCACTCCACCACTTGATGGCAGCAATTATCACGCTTGGGCACGGGCTATGAAAATGGCGCTCTTAACAAAGAACAAATTGCAGTTTGTTGACGGATCCATTTCTCCACCAGCACCAACCGATCCACTTTATCTGGCTTGGGAATGCTGTAACACATTAGTTTAAAGCTGGATCACTAAGTCCATCTCTCCATCGATAGCAAAGAGCATTCTCTGGTTTGACAAGGCTTCAGAAATCTAGAATGATCTGTGTACACGTTTTTCTCAGTCTGATATTTTTTGGATTGCCAAGCTTCAAGAGGAAATTTATCTATAGATTTAAAGTGAAACACAAGTTCGTAAAAAATAACGTCGCGTGAAAGAAAAATTTGATTTGTTGACAATTCAAGTAAAATATAGGCTTTAGAGCCAGTTGGTAAACCTAGAAAAACGTATTTACGAGCTCGCGGGTCAAACTTAGAACGATTATTTGAAAGGGTGGAAGCAAAACAAAAAGACCCAAAAACTTTGAAATCAGTGTAAGAAGGAGGAAGGGTATATAACTTTCCAAATGGTGATAGATCTTTAATAATGGGAGAAGGAAGACAGTTAATGATATGGGTAGCATGTAAAACAGCAAAGGACCAATAAGTAATGGGTAAAGTAGACTTATTGCAGTTATTGAAGTCAGGAGAAAAACCATGCTTGCGATAGCAAGTGTCTTCAGTATGACCACACTTATTGCAGTAAGTGCATTGTCTCAATGGCTTGGAAGAGGATGCAGAATTGAAAGAAGGAGAAGCACCGGGTAAACTAGGAGGCCCATGGCGAGAACCTCTAGCCATCAACACCTTCGGCTCAATAGTATGAAAATTTCGTTCTTGTTGAACAATGAGAGAGAAAACACGATTAATTGGTGACAGAGGATCTAGAAGAAGAATATGGGACTTGACTTAGGAGAATTGTTCATTGAGGCCTTTCAAAAATCGGATGACTTGATCTTCTTCACGATGATGGAGGGCAACAACAGTTGAACCACAGGCGTTCTGTATCTACCTTTGCCATCTTTCTTGGATCTTCTCTCATTTCTTGGAAGGCCAAGAAGCAAGCTACTGTCTCTCGGTCATCGTCTGAAGCTGAGTATCGTGTTTTAGCCTCTACTACTTGTGAGATTCAATGACTTCTCTATTTTCTTTGAGATTTTGACTTATCTCATATTGATCTCGCTCTCATACAGTGTGATAACCAGTCAGCTATTCAAATAGCTGTGAATCCCACATTTTATGAACGTACAAAGCACATTGAGCTTGATTGCCATCTCGTTCGTGAAAAAGTATAAGCTAAAATCATTCATTTGCTTCTTGTTAGGGCTGTGCAAGAAGCCCAGAGCCTGTAAAGCCCGCACCAAATATGCTCTGCCCAACCCGATAAAAAGTGACATAATGTAAAATGGGCAATTTCGGACAGGCCAATATCTGGGCCGGGCAGGGCATCGGGTAGGGGTTGCTGCCCTGCCCATTTGGCCCTGCCCAATTAATTATTTTTGTATATATCAAAATTTATAAATTATATTATTTCACATAGAACAAATATGATAGATACTAGTGATTAAATGATAATTTTATAAATATGAGTAGTCAAATAGTTAAATGTATCATTTAAAATTTATAACTAAATTGATTTTTTTCTTTATTTTTTTTAACTGTGGTAACCGTCATATATTTATTTCAAATGCTTCATCTTTGTCAATTTTAGAGAGATTGATGCAAAGTTACAATTGTAAACTACTTAAACTTCAATATTTTTTTATATGTTATGGATTTTAAAACTTTAATTACTATCTTTTTATTGTCTTATTCTTAGTAAATTTTGTATATTATTTAATTCTTGAAAACATATTAATATATTATTATTTTATAAGATTATAATTGTAATTTTTTTTCACAATATGAACAGGGTATTATGACTTGGGCATGCCCAACTCGCATATGCCCAGTTCGTCTATGCCCAGCCTAAAATAGTTAGGGCTTTTACCAGGTAAGATCGGGTATCGGGCTATAAAATACAGTCCATGTATTTTTCAGGCAGGGCACTGGGCAGGGGGTTGCCCTGGCCATGTACACCCCTACTTCCTGTGCACTCTGAAGATCAATTTACTGATGTGTTCACCAAACCTCTCTATGCTCTCAAATTTCATGAAATCATTTTCAAGGCATGAAGAATATTCATGCTCCAGCTTGCGGAGGGGTGTCAACCATATAATATTGTTATTAAGATCACAACCTATAACTAAATCATTTCGGTTAGGATTTACTTATATCGATTCTGTTAGGATTCATTTGTATTCAGTTGCATATTATGAGGAACCACTTATATCACGGGATTATATATTCCTGAACAATTAACGAAGAGAGTGAACTTTCCTCAGCCAAAGTACTGTGTAACATAGAAGCCGCGGAAGAAAGGAACGAGGCAAAAGGACAGGTGTACCTTGGAGTATTTGGGGAGTTCCCATAGTCACATTATCAAAAGTCTTGTTGAATTTTCTCCTCCTTGTCTAAAGTTGTTCTTCGAATTTCGCTGGTTCTAATTTATTGAATCCCAACTTTTAATTACCTAATAGCTCATTTCTTTAATATTCTCTCGCTGTCAAAGAATATCAACCAGTTTGCACTATCGTTTTTATACTGCTCTTATATTTCACGGCAGAAATTAACAACAGCTTTCTTGTTTTAAAAAATAAAAATAAAAAGAGGAAAGAGAGACTATTCTGACTTCAAAAACATTTAAGATCCAAATCTAAAAGACTAAAAATATCTCAATTTACTGGAAAAAGGACGAAATAAAGAAATTAGGACGTTTTCTTAGTTGATTCCAAGTACTTGCCTCGTCTAGAAATTTTAACGGTGGCAGTGATGGTTAATAAATGAAAGTGGAGAGTTTAAGGAAACAAGAGGTGGAAAGCCGCAGTTCAAAAACCGCGTAGTTTTTATTTGACTCCTTAATATTTGGGCTTCAAAAGGGCCCAAACATCTTGCTGGGTCTATTATGGCCCAACTCATGACTCATCGGCTTGGGCCATTGCCCTACCCACCTTCTCTGTCCCCCGAAAGGCCAGCAGAAAAACGCACTCGTAGCCCAACAAGAATAAATACAAAATTTGTTCTCCATGCGGCCACCAATGAAAATAACTCAGTAATTTTTTATCAAAAAAAAAAAAAAGTAATTTTATTCCTAAAATAACTTCTCAGTCTAGAACCTTCCAAGTTCGAAGATGCAACGTAAAGAAAGAGAAGGGAGAGAGAATTAATGGCATTGGTGTGTGAAAAACGGCAGATGCATGCACCGAGCACTGCACCAACACCCCAAACTCATGAACCATTAGCCAATCAGTGTCAGCGATGAATGAAACCACAACTTCTCACGAGCTCCATAGATCACAACAACTAAGAGCCTCTGTATATTTTTATCGCTCCATTCAACTTTGCTTCCTTCAATTTATAGAATTCTGATACAAAGATCGATCTCAGAGATGGGTTGGCTTACTCGACTAGTCGCGGCGCTTGCTTTCTTAGCCTCCGGAGTTTTATTCCCTCCTCAAACCTTTCGATCGGTGTCCGACGCTCATATTTCCTGCAAACTCTCCTCCTCCCTCAAGCTGGCGCATCTCCTCAACTTCTCCGCCGCCTTTGGCACCGTTCTTTGGGTCACCTTCATCGGCGGCATCATCATGTTCAAGTATACAATCTTTTCCCTCCATTCCAATTTTCTGCCCCCTTCATCGGCGGTTGTATTTGTGCTATTAGACTGAAATAGTCATGAATGAATTCATGGTTAAGAGTCAACAAATATCACATTTTCACTAAAATTTTAGGCTCTTCACTAATCAGGATAGCTAATTTTACGACAAACTAGATTATGAAATAAAACTGTTTTGAAATAAAGGAAATTCATATCAGCAGGAATTTATTATATATGTCCCCATGAGTAGTTCAAAATAAAGTGTCAAGTGCATTTGTAGTCAGGAATCTGCCGAGGCATCAGTTTGGTAACCTGCAAAGCAAGATGTTTCCTGAATACTTCTCAACGGTCGGAATCTGTTGTGCCATATCTGTTGCTTCCTTCGGGTATCAACATCCCTGGAAATCTTCATCCTCTGCTCAAAGATGCCAGCTTGGCTTCTTTCTATCTTCCTCCGCATTCAGTCTTGTAAATTTTTTTGTCTTTACACCCTTGACTATTGAGGTAAGTTATCTTTTAATTTTCCTTGATCATCTATTCACTTGCGCCTTTCGTTCTGAGGAAAATTCATTCGACACTCTTCTATCTATAACCCTCTCCCTGTATTGGTTTTGCTTAGTTACTAGTAATTACTCGCTTAGAGTAGCATTTATTTTAATACATGAGTTATTTATGTTGCGATACAGACGATGAGGCAAAGGCATAAGGTGGAGAGAGAAAACAATATAGGGGATGAAGTTGTTGTTTCAAAAAATGAGGAAGTGGCCAAACTAAATAAGAAGTTTGGGATGATTCATGGATTATCTTCCCTTTGCAACATTATGACGTTTGGCGGCCTCGCATTTCACTCTTGTTACTTGGCTGCTCACATTCACCTGTGATCTCTATTATTCTCCAATCCAAACCCTTTGTTTATATCCTTATTCCGAATCATCACTAATCAATGTCAATAAAAATATAAAACTGTGTGTGAAAACAAGTGAGATGTCATGTCAAATTGTTGCACATGTTAAACAAGTTTCATATACGTTGTCATTTTGATTTCCGCATGCATCTACTCCTCTGCCATGAATTGATTATATCCAGCTTTTGAACAAAACATGGGCAATTCAAAAAACATTGCCACTCGTTCATTTGGCCCAATTAGTTTTACAAATTGGAAACAATAAAGAATGATATATATTAACTCATTATAAACAAGATTCCTCGCACCGATCGGCTTAATCCGAGTAATAAGTGATTTGATATTGTTTAAATAAAATCTCGAGTTCGAACCTTAGTGTATACAGAAAATCTCTGTTAGAAGACTCACCTATCATAGTCAGGTGCGCAATATGGGTCAGATCTGGATATAGTTAAGGTAAAGTTCTAGTGAACTAGTAAACAATAAAAAAACAAAATTCCTCGCTCTATCGACGCACTACTACTCCCAAATAACCTTTTTTTTTTTTTAAAATTATTGGAACCTAATAAGGTTGTATGCTCCCAATAGTAACATTCGTGCAGGGAATGAAATCACCACGAACAAACGCGTTTGTTGTGATGCAATAATCCTGGAGAACCTTCTCCATGATTCTTCCCCTGTTCGTAACGTGTCGGAGAAAGTGGACGCGTCTTCACTAACATTTACCGATTCCGTCAACCTCCCACTAATAGCACCGGCGTCAATTCCACTAGGGGGAGACATCGGCGGCATCCATGCGCTCCTTCGATGCCATCTCCTCACCTGATGATAACTATTAAGTTCCTGACAAATCACAGTTCTCACAGCTTTTAGATACGACTTCATGTCATGATCTCTTATTATGGTTCCTCCGGAGCCATAAGCAGATCGGTCAGTTAAAATCTCAAGCGGATGGGGCGAGTTCAAGAATGCCAGCCGAGCAGCTTGAAGTTGCTTTCTTGCCTCACTGCTATCAGACAAGTAACCATTCAAAATATACAGACCACTTCCTGGGGGAAGGAGGTGATGGTGTGGGGAAAATTTGTCGTCTGGTTGCAGTATAAGAAATTCACCCATCGGTGCATATAATATTTTCTGCATTAAGAGATCACGCATGAGTGATCGGGAGGCTGAGAGAGAGAGAAGTTTCCTTGTTTAGTTTTCACTTCTGCCTCATAAATAGTGGAGTTTTACCTGCTTCTTGAGACAGGAATGATTCCGGAACTTTTCATTAATAGCCTTGAGTAGCTCTGCAAGGCGATTAGGGCAATTGCAAGAAAAGGCTCGTGATACTATGTCTCTGTGCAATGTAATTGCCTGAACATGACTTCGCGGCAATCCAAGCTTGTCCAACAGATAATCACCTCCACACATGATGAATGGAGCACCAAATGTTATTACTGGAAGCAGAGAGGAGGACGGTACTTCCTGTCTTATCAGCAGCATGAGATTTACGAGTAATGCCAAGCTTCCCCCTAGAGAATGCCCTGTGAAACGAAATTTTGCAAAAGAACCTCGTGATTTCAAGTGATCATGCACCTCCTGTAACATCTGTTGATAAATGCCTTTGGCAGCCTCGTATATACCTCTATGTACAAGCACATCGTACCCCTGAGAAACATAATGTTAACTTGTATTAGAGATCGGGAGGAACAGGAATTACGTATCAGCAAACCTCAAAAAGGTGAATGGGTTTGTCTTTAGAATAGGAAATTACCTCAAATTGAACTGGCCCAAAAAGAATGTTTGCTTGCCAGGATGCTAGTGACTCAGAACCCTGTGAGTTGAATAAAAATTCAATTACACAAAGCACGCCCAGAATATATCCTAACTTTGGGGGGCATTAAAACAACTACATATCAAAAAAGAGTTAATATATATCGGCCATTATTTCCACTACCTGGACAACAAAAAATCTTGTACCACTCTGGTCATCGTGGCATGTATACCATTCACAAGGCGATGGAGAAGATGAGTTCAAATCATCTGCAACAGCCTGTTTCACCTCCTCCTTCGCAGCAACTTCTTCTGTCACTGAATCAGCGGTAACCTTCAGAGATGATGCTTTTGTGTTTAACATATTACCACCCACAGAATTGTCACTGCTTCCCTCAAGAGAATCACCACCAACCCCATCTTTTGAGAAATTGAAAGGAGGTACGCCCTTGGCCTGAGCATGCACATTTGAGGGAGCAGTTGGGTGAGCAACAGATGCATTCGTCCTATATGCATTGTTCTCCTCATTTCTTTCTCCGCTGTCCTCCTCATTAGTTTCAACTTCCTGAGTATCAGACGATGCCTCATTTTTTCCAGTTGTTGTTGCCAGTTTTGTCTTATCCAATGATGAAGTTACAAAACGCAGACCGTAACATCTCAAGAGGTTCTCTGGCTGAATTAACAAATCCCATAACACAATTATTGTAACTAGAATTACTGAAGATCATATAAAACCATTTCATGGCATTTGCAAAGAATTAAAAACAGACCCGCATGCCAAAAATTACTAATAAAAGATTATTCCCGAGTCTCAAAATTAGAGACGGCAGAGTAGACCTGATATTCAAATAGCCTATCATCGGAAACTGATAACCTTGCCAATTTACCATTAGCAGAATCGTGTCCTACCTTGATTTTGGGTATAGAGTAGGCCAAGTTACCCAGGTATGACAACTGTGCATACAATCTGGCTTCAGTCAAAGACACCCTCCGAAGCATTCTTGAAAACGATTCTCTGTCGAATTGAAAATCTTCTTCGTCATGGTCATCAACCGTACATACGTCACATTCGTCGTCTTCATCGCCAGACTCATTTCTTCGATAATCAATCAAACACTCCCCTTCAATTTCCTCGTCACGCACCTCTGCCTTCTCTTGTTTCCCCGTCCACATAGACGTGACGCGCCAACTCTGGAAGAACCAGCTTTTATTTTCATCCTCTGGACCACTCCCGTTGTCCTTGTCAATAGGTTTCTGTTCCATGTTATCCTCCAAAACGGTGTTGTCGAAGGCGAGCCTATTGTACATGCTACTCCCGCTTCCTCCTGGCCAGAGAGATTTCAGAGGGTATTTAAACGAGAATTTGGGGAAAACAGACGTGTGGGATGATTTTTCCGTCGTGGACCGACCAACCGCGCTCACTTGAGATGGATGCGAATTCACATCCAATGAGCCTCCTATTAACATGGCCAGAGCTAACCCAGATATTCCACTTTTTAAGCTCACAGCATCCATTCTTGAACCCTTCTCTTCTACCTCTCTGTTTATAACTAACTTGTTCGTGCTTTATGTACAATGCGGAATCGTTCTGAATGATGCTATAGCCAGAGTTCGAATGGCGTCCAGATTCCCAAAAACTTGACCAGGTTTTTGGTATTCTGTATAAACGCGAAGAGGGGGAGAGAGAGAGATGAAATGGAGGGAGACGGAGGGAGCTAATTTTAAAAGAGTGGTTGAGCAACAAATAAGATTTGTTTGAGAACAAAGGGGACGTACATTTCTTAACGAATTCTTTTTTCGTCTTCCGTGAACTTGTTGCTCTCTCAATATTATTTTTAACACCGACCACTAAACTAATTTGCTTTGCCTCTAATATCCAATTTTTCTTTCTTTTTTTAGGGTTTAGACATTTCCAAGATGTCTCACAGTCACACTCAAATTAAAATAAAAGTGAAATAAGATTTTGTAAGAGTATACTTTCCTTATATTTTTAATTTGATACATGCATATTTTTTTTAATTAAATCTTTAATTTTATATTTTTAACAAAATTAACTCATATACAGAGCTAATGAAACAAAATTATATAAATTTATTAGGTTAACAGAGTAAAATTAATAATTTAACTAAGAGGTAAAAATACACTGATACTAAATTAAAAATTTAGTAAAAGTATAAGTATCTTTAATATTATTTTTTTAAAAATTATTATTGAATAATATATATATTGTATAATGGAATGAACCTTTTCTGTAAATTATTTTCTGGCTTTAATATATAATTTTATTATATTAATAATTTTTTAAATTTTTTTATTAATTTTTTATTAATTATTGTTGAGGGAGTATTAATAATAAAAATAATTTTAAAAAATTAATAAATATATAAAATATATTTTATATTTAAAATTAAAACTAATTCTTAAATTAAACTATATACTAAAGATACGAGGAGGACTAAATTAATCCCTGACTAACATTTACCAACACAAATGCGTAAATGCTCGCCCCAAACCATGCCATAGATTGTACTCGTGATACTCACTATGACTTAATTTAAAAATTTATATTAATTATAATTATAAAATATATTTTTTATATTTATTAATTTTTTAAATTATCTATATTAATATTTTATTAATAATAATTAAATAAGAGGAAGAGGAAGAGTATTAAAGAAAATAATTATGATATTTTAAAAAATTATATTAATTAATTAAATTAAATTAAATTAAATATATTATTTATTAAGTATTTGAAGAGTAATTGAATATGGCACGGTCTACGGATTTAGTTTAATGATAAGTATATATTATTTTATAATTAAACAGGTATGATTTATGGATATATTTGATTATAAATTATAAATATTATATATTTAATTATCTTTTATATTTTTTTTTCATTTTTAATTAATTATAAGATAAAAAATCTTATTATAAAATCTATGGAAAATGATAAAGAAATACTATAAAAATGATAAATTTTAGATTAAGTTTATTACTGACAATATATTAAATAATATTAATAAAATATTATACTTTAATATTTATTAATTTTTAAAATATTTATATGTCATTTTCCTTAAAATCTATCTCATGTTCTAATTTATTTTGCAATGATATTACAAGATTTAGTGCGTGTCTGGCAAAGCGTTTGGAAATGAATTTTGGAGCAAAACCTCGGTTTGAAAAAATTTCACACAAATATCAATTTTTGTCCAGAATTGATTTTGAAACAAAATCTCAGTTTGCAAAATTTTTTGCCAAACAGCCATTTTTATCCATAATTGATTTTAGGCAAAACCTCGGTTTGAAACCATAGTTTTGAATAAGCTATTTTCAATGGATTTTAGAACTGTAAAAGAGCTTATAGATTATCTAATTACTATTTTACCCCTACTTTTTTCTTATACTCTCTCTCCTCTCCTCTCTCTCTCTCCTCTCCCTCCCTCTCTCCTTTATCCTCTCTCTCTCCTCTCCCTCTCTCTCCTCTCTCCCTCCTCTCTCTCCTCTCTCTCTCTACTCTCTCTCTCCTCTCTCCTATTTATTCTCTACCCTCTCTCCTCTCTCATACTTTAATCAAATCATACCCTTTTTAGTAATTTATTAATATAAAAAGTGATTCTACTATTAATCATCCAAACATCTCTATTTGTAAAATCTATTCTTCCCAAAATCTATTCTTCCCAGAATCTATTCTCTCCAGAATCTATTCTCCAGAATCTATTCTCTCCAGAATCTATTCTCCAGAATCTATTCTTCCCAGAATCTATTCTCCAAAAGCTAATCCAAACACACCCTTAGGCAACGGAATGCTGTGCGTAGGGAATCATCGAATCATCCAATATACTCGCAGACTCCTTAATATAAAATCTATTATATAATATATAATATAATTTATATTACAAAAAATATTCTATTTATTATTTAATATAAAATTTAGTTATTTTTTATATATATTAAAAAAATTAATTATAATTAAATTAAATATTTTTAAAATAAATTTATATTATATACTCTTTAATATATTTAAATTAATCAATTAATTTTTATATTAATTATAATTAATAAATAATTTATTTAATATATTAAAATACTTATATAAATTTTATATTAAAAAATATATTTTATATTAAAGAATAAAAAAATAATATCTATTATATATATATATATAGTTTCTAATATAAAATATAATTTATAATTTATTGTGCAATGGCGTGCGACCCCATGTGAATCAAGGAAACCTCATGTACACTTAAAAGGCTAAAATAATACTTTAGACAAAAAAAAAATATAGAATCAGAGGCGTGACCCAAATATTCAAATTGAAACCTTAAACATTTAGTATTTTATCAACTATTTATTAATAAAAAGGTCAAATATATAATATTTAAAATATATTTAATTTTAAAAAATATTATTTTATTATAATTAATCTTAGATAATAGTGGAATTAATTTATTTTAAAAAGATCATTCTAAAATAAAAAAAAAGTATTTTATCAACCTAATTTACAGCCCGACGCCCCCTTCGGCAGCAGACGAAGAGACCGGCAAGACGTCACTCCGATCTTCAATTCACCTATTCCTTCAAGGTACCGTTTCGCCTCCACAACTTTACATTTGAGTTTCATCTCGGCTATAAGCTTCTGTATTTCCATGTTCTCTCTTCTTCTCTATAGCGCCCAATCTCATGGTCTGTTTTGGCTTTTTCGTATCCCCTTGTGACTCAAAGCCTCTGCTACACATCCTGTCATTCGTTTTTCCTTCTCCCCAATTGATCTATTTTTCGATTTGCCGTTTAATGAATTCCATCCTCTTGAAAATAAAACAAATTGAAACATATGCTTTTGGTTTTAGAGTTTTACGTGGCAGAACTTGGGCAAAAATGAGCAGTTCCTCCGCCCTACCCTTGTCGAAACCAAGAACTGGATCATCACAACCTTATGAAACTTCGTCCAAACGCAAAAGAGGCGTTTTCCAAAAGGAACGTAAGAATTATTTTGTAAGTTTTTAAAACATTTTAATTTATCTGTATTTTCCTTTTTTAACCCTTGTTCTTGTTGCTACAGTGCAGCACATGATGTATGGTTTTGGAGATGATCCCAATGTAAGTGTTATTATCGATCATTTTAAATACATATTTATATTAAATTGAAAATGTAAGAATTAAGCCACCTGAGAGGGAAGGGTGTGTGGGATATGGATAGATTGAGGGTTTAAACCTTTTTGGTGTAACAAATTAGCCACTGCCTGAAAGCGTAGCACTTATGGAGGATATCGTTGTGGAATATGTTACAGAACTGGTAAGCATTGCCTCAGGCTTTGTGTATTTTTCTTTGGTTGCTCAATGATTCCACAGATAAGTTGTCTTGTTTCCTTATGCCTCTTCTTCTTCCTGTTGCCCCTTCTCGAGGTAAATAAAGCCCAAGATGTTGGATCGCAGAGAGGAAAGTTGTTAGTTGAGGATTTCCTGTATTTGATTCGCAAGGTACCTTTTTTTGGCTTTAAATTTACATAGGAGACTTTTAATTGAAACATAAAATTCTTGAGCTATATTTTATTACATTATATCGTATCCATGACATAGTCGTTTAGAATCCCTTCATGAGTCTACCATGTAGGGTGGAAAAAGGAAGAATTTGAATAAAAAATGAGAAGTCTTCCATAAACCCTCATGCGAGACTGCTGCACAGTCTAGAATATTTTGTCTAAGTTCATGTTGACGAAACTTGTTGTCCCGCAAGAAACAAGTTTAGAATTTAAATTTAACTCTTTCAAAATACTTCCTTGAATATGCTATTCTGATATGTTTTTATCATCAGTAATCAATGGCTTCTTTGCAGTATTATACAAAGGCCTGTTGAGGCTAATACAGATAAACTCATGAGAACTTAGAAGTATCTATCAATATGTATCAGACTAGATTAATCCTCAGCACTACGAAGCTCTAATCATCTCAACATCAACTTCTTTTGATGCATTTTCTCCCTTATGATTGTGGAGATGTATTGTGCTCTCTGCCAGTTCAGGGTGAGCTTTTTATTGTTGTCTTGAGGTATCGAATTATTTATACGCTGCAGGACTTCCCAAAACTTAATCGCTGCACCGAACTGCTGTCTATGAATGAAGAGCTGAAACAAGCGAGAAAGGTTTTTGAATCGGATGAAGAGAAGCTGAGGAAGGTTTTCGAGACAGATGAACCTGAATGAGAGAGTTGTTCAACTACAAAGCATTCTGCATTTTCCTTTTGTTGGCTAACGCCATGAGGCCATAGTAGATTTTAGCTATTATTTGCGAAAAGAATTCAGTGATGCAACTTTCGAAATCCTACAATCGTGTCACTATTAACATGCTATATTAAGAATGGTGGAAAAAACACCAAATCTTATAATTGTTAATTAAGATTTTATATCATTTTTCAAATAGAAGCAACAAGGTCATTAATTCTCTATAAAATAATTTTTTTTGGTCGAATTTCATCACCAAATGAACAAAGTATTCTTTTTCTCCACCTTTGGGGCATTCTGTCTGCTTTACATACTTTTGTCTATACCACTCGTCAAGCATGAGCATTCAAAAAATGAATTCCATGATTTCATCATCAGTTTGCTACACAAAATATAACTCAAGGAAGGCAAGGGTCTCGACATGCGCAATGATTGAAATGGAATAATATACGCCTATTTTTCAACTAACAAAAAAAGGGAACTCCCGTGGCTTTCACTCTCTGAGAACCTGATAATGGTAGGTTGAAGACATGTTGGACGATTTAACCAGTGCTTTGACACTAACCAAGAACTGATTTTATCTGTGTTTTCTGCTCTTCTGTTAGGGTTCTGGGGAATAGAACCTCAAAAGTAACGTACAGATCCCCCTTCTTATTGCTCATATGCAATGGCATGCCCTCCCCTTTGAACTTCCTAACTTCCTTGGGCTTTGTAATCCCCTGATGAATCAAAAATAGTCCATCAGATGAGTGCTTGTTAATCCTTTTCAACACCAGTTAAGATATGCAATGACGATATGCTCACCTTTGAACTGATGTCCACCGGATGTTCATCCAGGTGTTTAATAGTCTTCTCAAAACCAACGAGTGCTTGAACCTGAACGTAATAAAACTCAAGTTTGGCCCCCCAAAAAGAAAAGCAGGTAATAAAGCTGAAGAATAACAATTTAGTTTTTTATTCCCATAGGGACATACCACATTAACATAAAGCGTTAAAAAACATCTTAGTTCAACTTTGTGGTTATCAATTGTTACTTCTTGGTAACATAAACTACACATTCATAATTTGGCACCCATATCAATGAATGTGCAATGTTTACCAGAGTTATAGTGACCGTGGTGTGCAAGTCATTGCCCTCCCTTCTAAAGAGGTCATGGGGTGCTGTCCGGATGCGAAACTGATAAAAATAAAGTACACCTCATCAGTAAGCATAACATTGATATACAACAAATGCCAAAATAAATACAAAAATGACTCAGTTACTGACCCTTAAATCTCCAGCTTCACCATCCACTTTGGGCTCACCATCTTCATAAAACAGAACCTCCTGTGAAAAATCAGGAATTTGTTACCATACATGACCAGTAGTCAATGCAATATAAAATTTGGAACATATTATCATTAAATTTCCTCAACTATGATTCATATACATCAATTTTTTACTTTAAATTAATAGAAGTACACGCGAGGAGTGAGAGCAATTCTATATTCCACATGCCATGACATAGAATAGGATCATAGCTGTCATTGTATTCAGAGTTCAGATGCATTTTTGGAGTTCAGACATAGTTCCTTACAGCATATAATGAAGTATATAATATTGTGTACGATTAGTTAAGCCCATATTTGGAAACACTGAACACTTACCTGCCCATCTTGCATGCCTTTCTCAACATCAACAGTGAGGAAATACCCCTCCCTTTCATATTTGACATTAGGACACTGGTCACAGACCTGGATAGGAAAACACAGAATATTGAGTGAAAAAACTCCACCAGGTACATAAACCACAGAAATCAGACAAGCCTGCAAAATACCCTACCCATTGCTAGGGTAATATACCATAAAGTACACATCCACAAGGGGGAAAAACATAAAACGTAACCTTGCATTCCTTCAACATTCTTAGCGATGACGATTACCTGCTCTGTCATCTGTTGAAACATCCCAGGACCAATTTGTCTGTGGTAAACTTCATTTCTGCAGTTACAGCGTCTCTTCCCAGGTGCTGGCTTTAAAATATTCTTCTCCCTCCAAACCTGACATTTGCAATATGAAATAGCATACATAGAATAAAACCACTAAATACCTAGTCATAAAATTAAAACTTCAACCATTAACAGCACATAAAATCTTTGGCAAACACATTGATATACTTCGAAACTTGATAATTACTGCAATATTTCCCAACCATGCCTGACTAGTGGCCAAAGCATTGATTAGTAACAGTATTTGGTTACATAATACAGTGTCCAGGGTGGATGAGCATAGGGCAAATGGCCAATGCAAAATATGGTCCAGGCAAATCAGATATTTAATGGGGTGTGGAACACATATATCAAAATACCGGAACTAGCATACCCACGCGCGTAGATACTATTGATGTAAAACATCACATATATTACAATACAGAAGTTCCAAATTAGTGCTGTTTGTTCCTGTCATTTGATTCTGTCAGGGAATCTAGCCTTGCTGTTACCATTTTGTCATATAAAAACTAGCATGATCATTCCAATTTCAAAATTTCCTAGCCCCCAAATCCAGGGCATAAAATGTTACAGAATTTTAAATAAGGTATGATATGTTAAATAGCCTAATTCTGCCTGACGAATAAATAAGACTTCACAGCAGATATGTAGTTTTGTTCCACGTACTTAAGACAACATATAGAAATAAACTTACTTTCAATGAACCTCCCATGTACAAATCTTCCAGAGATGCATCCAATTCGATAATGATATCATCACCTTTCGGAATTTTCTCTTCTTCCTCCTCCATTGAACCTCCACCAAAGAAACTGAAAGAAGCAGTCAGAGTTACCCATGAAAGAAGTGGTCGTTAATACAAAATTTCAATAAATAGCAGTTTTATTATGCCAACAAAAGATCGACAATTGTATGTAATTGGCTAAAGTTCATCACGTGAGACGAACATACGAAGACGCTGTAATAAGTAGGATGCTCGTATTACTATCCTTCTATGAACGATCTGGCGAGTTAGATAGTATGAATTTCGCGAATAAAACAAAAAATGACATTCCTGGCCATCAAAAAATTTGTCAAGAAAGGATTCGAGTACTACGGGATAAGAACTATTCTTAAATGCGCCTCACGCCGCCCCCAGGGGGAAAACACTCCTTATGGTCAAGGTAAGCAAGAACTTACGAGCCAAATATGTCTTGGATGTTCATTCCCATTCCACCTCCTCTGCCTCCACTAGCAGCATGCTGTTTTAGACCCTCTTCACCATATCTGTCATAGATTTTTCGCTTCTCGCTATCCGACAACACTTCATAAGCTATCAACCATAAAGAACCATGCAACCCCAAACCGAAGACAAAATCCGTTAAAACCAAAATAAATGTTCAACAAACCCATATAAATCAACTAAAGAATCGGATATACCATTATTAATCTCAGCAAATTTCTTATTAGCTTCTTCATTTCCCTGATTTTTATCGGGATGGTACTTCAACGCTAGCTTCCTATACGCCCTCTTTATTTGCTCGTCCGACGCGCCCTTCGGCACTTGAAGTATATCGTAATAGGTCTTTCTACAAAAGGTCGAACCAAACAAAAAAAATGAAATCCAATAGTCTGCATTATTAAAGATTAGATTTGGAGGAGAACGGACGGATAAAAGAGGAATAGGGAGTAAGGATACCCAGCAATGGCATTAAGGGAATAGCAGAAAGCACATAAAAAGAACAGCAGCTTGGCACTTCGATGCGCCATTCACGTTTAGGGAAGTAGAGAGATCACAAGAGTTTGATCTCTCCGAAGGGAAGAAAATTAGGACTCTCGTATCAGATCTTTAATGGGGAACCAGCTAAATTCAGGTTTTCCAATGAAAATCAAGTGGCGATCATGTTTCCCTTGGCGCTCCAAATTCTCTTCCTTTATCTCTGTTTGTTTCGTTGATTTTACTTTACAGTCTTCGAGTCCAGCTTCCACAAAGTCGGGATGGAAGCGATTCCACCAATGGGAGGCAAACGACCGCTCCGCTTTGCAAGAGCGCAACGTGTCTTTCCCAAACTGACCAATGAATGTGAGCGTTTAGCTGTTCCAACCAATGGTAGGACTCCACGTAGAATGTTGCCGCTGTATTGTTTTTTTTTGTGTAGTAATTTTGGTAACACAGCAGCTTGAGGGTCCATGTCCAACAACGACTCGTCGCACGTTTCGTTTCGGGTGGAGGGTGGTCCGAGAAAGACAATTTTTTTTTTAAAAAAAAAAGACTTGGATCCTCAAGAGTTTGTTTGATTGGGGGGGTTTTAGAGAGGAGACGAGGGGAGAGAAGAGGAGTTTGGTTGTGAAAAATGGAGGGGAGGGGAGAGGAGTATTTTTGGTCTTTTTGTGGTCCCCTCCTCTCCTTTACCTCCCCTCTAAAAGTGGGGGTTTTTGGAGGAGAAAGAAACTTTTGTCTCTTTTTTTACTAAAATGCCCTCAAACTTTTTTTAATATTTCAATTATATCCTCAAATCTTTTTTTATTTTTCTCACATCTAATTTTTTCTTTAATTACATAATAATTATAATAAATTATAATAAAACTTAATAAGCATAATAAATTATTTAAATATTATATTAAAATATATAATAATTATAAAATTAATAAGAAATAATGTTAAAATTTTAACATATTTTTTATTTTTTTAATTTTATTATATATATAAATGAGATAAAAAATTTTAAGATTTATAAATTAAAAAATAATAATTTTGATATGAATATTGTAAATAAAGAATAAATAAATTTAAATAAAGAGATAAGGGTATATTTGTCAACTTTTAATTACCCCTCTCCCTCCTCCCCTTCTGAACTAAACAAAAAATATCATTCATTAACCTCCTATAATTTTTCCTACCCTCCCTTAAATTAACCTAACCTACCTCCCCTATGCTGAACCAAACAAAGCCTAAATGAAATTCGACTTGGAACCTTATTATAAAATCAATCTATTGACATACTAATGACAAAAGCCATGCCTGCCAGTTTAGGGGGAAGAGGTTATTCGCTCTGTTGCTAAATATAAAAACTTATTAGAAGTTTTCTTTTTTTATAATAAAAGAGCTATCGAAGCAAGCATTTAACGAAGTGTGTGTTTGGCAATAACGTTTAGGAATAGATTATCCCTAAAATCATAGTTTCAGGAAATGAATGCCAAACAATGTGTTTTTTTTTAAAATTGATTGTGTATCGCAAACTATGGTTTGAAGACTCAAACCATGGTTTTCAAAAAATTTATCACTCTGCAGCTTTTTTCCTGTGTTGTTGGCATGTTACTGTTAGCAGCTTACACTTTTCTATCCGTTTTTCCTTTTTTTCTCTCATCGCGTTTCCTCACATTGTCTAGGCGCACTTTTCTACTCTTTTCCTTCTCCTCGCGTTGCACAGCTTCCGCTTCTCTTCTCTCCTGTGCTTCTCGCCTTCCATTCGAACCAGCGCCGCTGCGCTTTCACCGTGCGCTTGTCCAAGCCTTCTGTCCCGACCAGCCTGTGTTTCCTCCCGACTAGGTGCTCTGCTCCTTCCGCCTTGTCGAGCTCGCCTCTGATCACGTCCTGCCTCTTCAATGTTGGCTGTCCTGATCTGCTCTCATAAACCTATCTGAAGACATTCTTGGTGCCGTGCCTTGCCGTGTCGTCGCTTAGGACTCGATCTCCAGCGAAACCCTATTTCCGTGGTCAGACTTGGTGGTCGGCTTGGTATATCCGCACATTTGAGGCGTCATTGTGGTCCCTGGCCATCGATCTCCATCCTCCTGCCATCGCTGGTGTGCTGACTCTCTGTTTTCTATAGGTGGGTAGCTTCTTTCAGCACACAGCACAGAAGGTAACCACAGTGTTCGCTTTCCACTCTTTGAATCAAATTTGCTCAGCTGCCACAGAGGCAAGCTTCATATGTGCTCAACTGCCTGCGTAGTGTTCAATTGCTTGTTGAATCATATCTACGTGTGTGAATTTGTGAAGTGCTCATATATGCGTGCATTTGTGCTGCTCATATCCAGTTAATTTGCCTGTTGTTCATCTCTGCATAGTGTTTGTTATTTCTATTCAGATATGTTTGGATATTCTCATGATTTGTTATGATTGTTTGATACATAATTTACTTTTTACAGTTGTACTGTCCAGATACTATTCTTTGATTAGCTGGGGGTGTGAGTTGTTGCAATCTGAATTTTTCCAGTGGTGGTGGCATTTTAGTTTGTCTACCACGATATCACTGCAAATATAGTTTAGAGGTGGTTTGGGAAGTTGATCATGACTGATGACCCTATACCGAAAAGGTAAAGGTTATACTTTCAAAGTTTCTGGAAAAAAAAGACGCTGTCTATATATTGTTTCAACTTTCATAAGTTATTTGTTTGTTATATGGGGACATTGATCATTACAGGTTGGAGAATAATGAATGACAGTGTTGGAGAATAATAACAATGTTGGTTCATTGCTATGCTTCAATTGAGTGTTTGTTTGGATCTGCTTACTTTGAATGATTTTGGCTACAAGGGTGTGTGTTCTGTTTTGATGTTGTGGAAATCACATTTTTAAATTTTGGGGTTTCCCGAACACACACTTATAAATAATGTGTGAATCTGTGAAGTGTTGTTATGTGCGTGCATTTCTGCTGTTCATATCCGATTGTGAAAATGAATTATTTCACTTGTGTCTAGTTCAATGGGGAAAGATAAATGTAAAGCTTCATGGGATGCCAGCACCACTAAGGTGTTCATTGACCTCTGTATTGAACAACTTTGCAAAGGTGATAGAAAGGGTACTGTGTATATAAAAAAAGCATGGGCCAACATTTGTGATGGGTTCACAGCAAGGACTGGGAAAGTCTTTGAAAAAATGCAGTTTAAAAACAAGTATGACTCCCTACGAAAGGAATGGCAGATGTGGAACAAATTGATTATTGAGACAGATGTAGGCTGGAATATGGAGCAGAATATAGTACAAGTGGAATATGAGTGGTGGGAAAAGAAAAAAATGGTATGAAAAGGATATTTGATGATACGCTCTATTTTCAACCTGTATCATATATAAATGTCATTTATGATTGTTGTTATATGTGCAGGAAAATCCATAATATGAGAAATTTAGAATAAAAGGTCTCTCATTCGGGGCAAAGTTAGATGAGCTGTTCAGTAATGTGGCAGCCACAGGGCCAAATGCATGGGCACTATCATCCATGACACTTCCAACAAAACAGACAACAGGATACGACAATGATGATAATATAGATATGGAAGAAGGGTCGAGAGATAGCAATGAAGTTTTGGTGGCTTCAACTGGCATAAGTGGGGATATCAATCGAATGACGTTCACTAAATCTCAAGGGACTAGTGGTGAAGATAGCATGAGGGGAAAGCATCCAATGTCTAGTAGCGGCTCATTAGGGGTTAGGAAGAGGAGTGGGGGGATGAAAAAGAAGAAGAAATGACCTACATCAGCTAGGATAGCAGATACACTAAGTGAAATTGTTGATTTAATTAAGGCAGAGGTCGAACATGCTCACAAAAAGGCAGATGAAGCATCTGCTAACATACCCTCAATTACGGACGTAATGACACACCTAACCCAACTTGCTGAAGTAATCGCTGATGATGATTGGTATGCACGATGCACAAAACTCTTGCTAGATCCCGCAGTGAGGAAAATGTATGCTTCACAAATGGGAACGAAGAAGCAATTGTTACTATTTTTATGGATCATATGTTATGGAGATTGAGACATTAATGTTATGACTATTTATGCATGCGTGTTGTATGTATGGACATATTAATTTATGTACCCGTTATTGTATGTATGGACTTATTGAGTAAAGAATATCTAAGACATTGATTTCGCTATTTTTGTATTATTTTCTTTTCATTTTATGATAGTCATTTAATTACGATCACTTTATTCATTGACATTGACAAATTTAAAATTAATTTTTTTGTGCACAGGTTAAACAAGTATGAGGGACAATAGTCAAAAATTGACACAAGCTTGTAAGCGGTGAGAGGATGAAACAAGTTGGCATTTTGGTTAGTAGTTACGCGGCACAATATTTGTCTAAACAACCAATACGCACTAGTGATCACACAGGTAACAAATGGGTTGATGAAGTATTATACGGTCATCCGAAGCGTTGTTTTGAACAGTTCAAAATGGAACCACATGTGTTCTTTGACCTTTGCATTGAATTGCAGCAACACGGGCTTCAAGAAAGTCAGAACATTGGAATACATGAAAAGGTAACAATCTTTTTAAATATTGTGGGACATGGGGAGATTAGTAGGATGATGCAAGAAAGGTATTAGCACTCAGGAGAGACAATTCACAGACAATTTTATGATGTCTTATTAGCTTGTTCTGGACTTGCAATGTCAATCATCAAACCCCAAGATCCAACGTTTCAAAATGTGCATAGCAAAATCAAACATGACCCTCGATATTGGCCATTTTTCAAGAATACGATTGGAGCAATCGATTGCACACACATTCCTTGCATCGTCCATGCCAATGAACAAACAAAATATATTAGTAGAAAGGGGTTCACGTCACAAAATGTAATGGCGGTTTGTGATTAGGACATGTGCTTTACCTTTATCTTGGCTGGATGGGAAGGCAGTGCACATGATGCCCGTATATTCAGTCATGCTTTGACAACTCCTTCCATGAACTTCCCTCATCCGCCTCAGGGTATGTTTGTAACATATTCAATTGGTTTCTCTTTATATGTGAATATAAATATTCAAAATAATAACTTGGAATACACACAGGTAAATATTATTTGGTTGATGCTGGTTATCCAACGCCAATTGGATATCTAGGTCTATACCGGCGTGAGCGTTACCATCTCCCTGATTTTTTACGGTCATCTAGATTGATTAACCCTAATGAAGTGTTTAATTATGCTCATTCAAGTTTAAGATGCACAATAGAAAGAACTTTTGGGGTATAGAAAAATAAGTTTGCCATATTAAAACTAATGCCCAGCTACGACTATCAAACACAAGTGAATATCGTTTGTGCAACAATGGCAATACACAATTTCATTAGAAGAACCTCTATTACTGACCCTGATTTCGCGTCACAAGACCAAGATGATGATAATCCACTGCAAGATGATGATGGTGATGAGGACTATAACTCTTCACGGATACCTTTATCCATAATTTTCTCATCTGAAATGGCTCATTGTCATGATCTCATACGAGATCAACTTATTTATTATAGATAAGACTAATAGTTATATATTGTACATTTCTTTTATGCCCCTGTAACATCAAAGTAATGAAATTTAATTTTTCCCAATTCGTTCAACATCAAATCTTCATGTTAATCAATCGTATTATATTTTTCTTATTTCTGTATACATATATTAATGTATTATATAAATTTTTAAATTTTTTACATAAATTAAATTAAAAATTACTATTTAAGTGAGGGAAAATTAAAATTCAGGTGAATATTATAAATTTTTACCTTACTCAAACAATGATGTATATGCATTATTTTTTAACCACTTAAATCAAAAAATTTAAAATCAAATTTATTCTTTATGTAATTATCATATTAGTTTATGTCATTTTTAGTAAATTATCTATAGAAAAGCGATTTTGCTACTAATCATCCAAACATCTCCAATTTTGAAAATTATTTTTTCCCATAATCTATTCTTCTCAAAATCTATTCTCCAAAATATATTTTTCTCAAAATTTATTCTCCAAAAACTAATCCAAACACACCCGAAGTTGTCTAAAGTCATCCTTCATTATTATTAAGGTTAGAAAGGCATTATGAAAGACCTTATATTGATAAACAAATTTTGGATAATTAGGTTGAAGCAATAATTATTGCAAGTACATAAAATTCAATCAATATTTGAGATACAATATAGTTTTGGAATGTCAAGCTAATTTTTGAAGAAAAAGGAGACTTTCGAGTAACTTTTTTAGTCGGTGTAATTTATTTAAAAAAAAATCTGATGAAAAACTTGAGGCAATTCCATCTCTAGACGTAAATATTGAATTTATTGTTTCTTGCCCAGTCATTACAGCTTCCAATTTGAGTCGGGGTTGTAGGGTCTTTCCTCCTACTCCGATCATCAACACCATTCTTCTTATTACCCCATCGCGACATGGCACACCATAAAAACAATAAGACTATAACGGTTGGCTTTGATCAAAGAACGATGAATTGATGCGTAGTGTTAATGTGCCTCGCAATCAGGAAAAAACTTAGACCAGATCTATTGAGTATTGAACCTCGTAAAAATCCCGATCAATCGTTAAGCCCCAGGCCTCTCCTTTCCGAGAGAAATAAATGGATTGAAAAACATCAAGAAATGATGACAACTGATCATTGTGGTAACTCTCTCCCTCTGTCATTGGGCTGAGATATCGTCCATTTATAAAACGATTCTTCAACATCTGAACAATTGAAAAATTACATAATAACCTCTCATGGTGCCAGGCGTTTTGCTGTGACACGTCCGACGTGGCCACCGGTCCATTCATTCGGTGCCACATCGACAATAGCACGTCACAGTTTTGAGTTCAGAGCCGTGAATCGAATTATCCTAAATACGAGAAGCTCGCATCAAAGTCTTGAGATCACCCAACGAATCAGATCCTGCCACGCCACCAAAACTCAGGACTTTTAACTGATAGTTCATTATACGGGACTGAGGGTTCCCGCGCGTGAACCTTGATATAAAATGGCGATTGCGAGAGTCAGTTTCGGAATAGCAGCTTTTAGTGACAAAACCCGGAGGGAGATGGCCAAATATCAGATCTGGTTAGGCCTGGGAGCCTTTGCTTTGCTGGTCCTAACAGCCTTAGCAAATGATGTCCTTGTTCTTACTGAAGAAAACTTCGAGAAGGAAGTTGGGCAGGACAAAGGAGCTCTTGTTGAGTTCTACGCCCCCTGGTAGTTCATTATTACTTGTCACAGTCCACTTTTCTTCGTTGATCGTAAATCATAGTTGATAAATGTTAGGGTTTGTATCATTCCTTAATTCATTTCCAGGTTGATGTCGCCTCTATCGTATGCCTTTCAACGATTCGTTTACCTTTCCTATTTGATTTTGTGATTTTTCTTCTTTATTTCGTAGAAGATATCATAAATCCAAGAATTAGTCGAACTGTTGACGGTCTAAGGATTAAAAAAAAGGGGACAAAATACGCTTTCGAAGAAGTTGGGAACGAAATAACTGTCTTAGGCGATGATCCCCTGAAGGTATATAAATAACTAATAGCGACACTTGAAGTTCTCGTGGTTACCTAAAAGCTATATCACCGATACAAGTTATATATTCTAAGTATCTGAGGCAAATTTTCAGAGTTTTGACTAGAGATATTCCATCAATCCCTAATCAGTTCCTTGTGGTTGTTCACCGTAATTGTTATCGTTAACAAATCATTTGAAGCGAGTGCTCTGGATTATTTAGTAGTTCCGGGAAGTTGGACGCATTCTTATATGTTCCCCCACTTTTGTCATGATAGGTGTGGACATTGTAAAAAGCTTGCTCCAGAGTATGAAAAGCTGGCTGCCAGCTTCAAGAAAGCCAAATCTGTTTTAATAGGAAAGGTCAGCACTCTGGCGTTTATCTTCATTCATACCTCTGACTATTATTGCCGGCTCTTTCACGCTCTAGTTTTATAGTTTGTAAGTTTGTTTGTCAAGCATATAGAGTTATTGTCTATTTATAATTGTAGGCTTAACTTTATGGTAATCATCTTCTTATCTTGGAAGTTCTTGGTGGTTGTGTAGCATTCTTTGTAATCAGGTAGTCTAAGCTGCAACTTCCAAAAATAAACTTATGTAGCGCATAAGCTCTTTTTTCATGTCTTGTGCTTTCCAAGGGTGACCTCAGGATTCTCATGTCTTTAAAGTTCCCAACTTGATATTTCCTTCTTTTTCATTTCCTGGCTTTTCTTTTGATATTATAAATGTGATGGTTGAAGAGATCCGTTGAACTAAATTTGCATGAATATCTGGACAAAACATGGCATCCCCCTCCTCCTCCCACCACACACCAAAAAAAAAAACAAAAAAGAATTAGTGAACAATGGATGCTTCTTGTCATGGTAAACACCTATATACTCTGGTTGATTCTTTGGGACTATAGGGGAAAGGGGGAGGGGGTTTCCAAGAAACACTTGTAACAAGGATAATTCCAACTGATTTTAGGGATGACTTTCCTGATGTGACCATATATGCACAAATTTTCTGTTTCTCTTTTTACATTTCTAATTGGAAATTCATTGAGTTCACTTGACAAAACATTGTAGCTTTTATTTGCTGTAGGTGGATTGTGATGAGCATAAGAGTTTGTGCAGCAAATATGGGGTTTCTGGATATCCAACTATTCAGTGGTTCCCAAAAGGATCTCTGGAACCCAAAAAGTAAGGAAAAGTTTGCTCAATAGAAACAAGAGCATGATTAACTTTTATATCTAAATATGTTTTATCTGCTCTCTCATTTCTATCCTTCTTTCTTAGTTTAAACTTAATTTTGGTTCATTTATGCAGGTTTGAAGGGCTACGGACTGCAGAATCCCTCGCTGAGTTTGTTAATACAGAAGGAGGTTGTGCCTGTTGATTGTTGTGCTTTAATATTTTTGTAAAGGCAAACACTAGAACATATTAATTTCTTTGAGTAACTTATGAGAAAATCTAGTATTTTGACTTGAGTCATAATGTTATTCAGGCTTCTTACAACATTATGCTTTTATATTTCTAGTATGGTGGGCTCTTCCAAGACATAGAATGTTTAGGTTTCATGTCTTCATAATATTGCAGACTGCACATTATTTTTTCAGTTATGATCTTTTACGGATGTGCCTCTTAGAAGTAGCAGAATTTCCTGATCAGGAAATTGATTTGCAGGAACCAATGTGAAGATTGCTATGCCTCCATCCGAGGTAGTTGTTCTGACACCTGACAATTTTGATGAGGTTGTGCTGGATGAAACCAAAGATGTCCTGGTTGAGTTTTATGCGCCATGGTATTGTTGAGCAATTTTTTTATCATTATTTGTGCTTTATTTCCTGTTCTTATTTCACAACTTTGATATTGGACTAAATTTTGTATTTTTAGTTAGTCATCTGGTATCTTTTTTGTGTATTTGGAAACTTTCACCTAATGTTAGACCCTATAACTTGTTGTGATTTTACTAGGTGTGGACACTGCAAAAGCCTTGCTCCTGTAAGTGTATATCATTGTTGTCTTGTTATTATCCTGTATCTTTTAACTTCTGCTGGAGCAATAACAGGAAACTTGGTTTATGCTTTTTTTCTCTTCAGATTTACGAAAAGGTTGCCACAGCATTTAAACTGGAAGAAGGTGTAGTGATTGCAAATCTGGATGCTGATAAATACAGGGATCTTGCTGAAAAGTGAGTTTAAGTTTGCTGTTGGAGGCCAAAAATTGGAAGTGCTAATTTAGTTTAATGCTTAATTTTGTCTTTACAGATATGGTATTAGTGGGTTCCCCACACTAAAATTCTTTCCTAAAAGCAACAAAGCTGGGGAAGAGTACGAGAGTGGCAGAGACTTGGATGACTTTGTGGCTTTCATTAATGAAAAAAGTGGCACCCATCGAGATGCAAAAGGACATCTTACTTCTAAAGTCAGCAATTAGTATAAGCCAAGAAAAAGCTAGGGTTTATATTTTTATTTTAGTATTCTCTGAAACAGAAAAGTAGGGCGGGGGTGGGGAGGGGATGACAAATGAAATCGCATTCGATATCTTGCTGATAAATTTGATGTTCTGTTTAGGCTGGCATAGTTGAAAGCTTGAATTCCTTGGTAAAGGAATTTGTGGCCACAACTGATGAAGAAAAGAAAGTTGTATTTACTCGAATTGAACAGGAGGTTGAGACGCTCAAGGGTTCTGCTGCAAGGTACCTTCTTACTATTACAGCTTCATATGTTGATTGTTTTATCCCTTTTACCAAGTAAGAATATCCCTGTGACGACTCCCATATCTTCAATTAGGTATGGGAAGATTTACTGGAAAGCTGCTAAGAATACTATTGATAAAGGTTCTGATTATGCCAAGAATGAAGTCCAGCGCCTACAGCGCTTGCTTGAAAAGGTAATATTGTGGCTTGAAAGGGAAGTGGAAGTTTCATTTAGTTATAGTATTATCTCATTTATTCAATCACAGTAAATGTTAGGAATTATGTATTTTGTTGCTATATGTTTAGTAATATCGTCAAAAGAAAGAATTCGTGAGAGCGCAAAATGTAGTTGCTAGGCCAAATATTCTTAAGGTGGTGTTAGATTATTGTATTGCCAAAATATGGTTGCCCTCGTAAGCTGTTAATTTTTACTGCTTGTTGCAGTCTATCAACCCGGCGAAGGCTGACGAGTTCACTCTCAAGAAGAACATCTTGTCAACATTCGCATAACGTTGCGATGCAATTATTAAATATCAACTATCTTTTTTTATGGGGATTGAGTGCCTCACCTCCCGCCTCCTTTCTGACTATTCGAAATTCTGCTGGTTACGAACACACACCAAACAACCCACAATTTGGGTAGAATGGTTTCTCTCTCTTCCTTTCATATTAGAAAGGTAGTCACCTTATTGTTAAAATTTTGTACGTTTTTTGCTGCTTAGTTATTTTCTTTTTTATATTTCATGTTTTGCCATGAACATAGTTCGTTGGTTCCGGTCTGCGCGATAGAATTGATATATTTCATACTGAAAAGATGCTGCCCTAATTAGAAATTGAGAACGCTGTTGGATGATTGTTTAGATAATAACATGAACTTGGGTGATGGTAAAATCATGTAACCAATTCGGGGGGAGATATTAAACTTGGAAAGCGTGGATAGTATGATATTAATCCTAATCACAAGAGTGCTTACTCAAAATCTTCCTATGATTATACGGAGCTATTTTTTGACCGAAGATAAACTTTAGGGAGCTTTCGGAAAGTATTGGAAAGATAACACATCTTTATTGCAAAATAAAGGAAATATAATTTTTATTACATTTTTTATATTTATTATTTATGCAAAATATTTTTAAATGGTTCTACATTAAAAATCACGTTTTTTAGCCGGAAAGTTAGCGGCGATTAATGATATTCAATGCTTCTTTGGACCATCAAAGCAAGCTTTTTGACTGATCCGTCAAAGATTTAGCTATTTTTCTAATCACATTTTCCATAATAGATGTAAATTTTTATGATTAGAAATATTCAACATTAATAAATAATGTTTTTCGTATGTTTTCTTTCCGCATTCAAAACCGATCATTATGTGACGTATCACGTATGCACATAAAGCCGAACCCGTTGATCGCATGTGAGACCTTCTCGTCTCTTGCAGTGAATGAAAATGGAAATGCATAGAAGCGGTGGATTCAAAATGACAATACAACTGGTCCGCAACCGTATTCCGATATAACTTTTATTGCCGTTGCAACCGCAGCCATCGACATAGAAGTGAGGTGAGGATCCAATGGGCACGCTTATCTCAACATTACCGTTACAAATTACAGCGGAGCGTTGCTTGAGAACAATTCCCCGAAGGTTATAAACCATAAGATGCTCATCGCGGGCAAAAACCAAGGCTGTCGTAAAACCAGAACTAATGTTGGGTAAGATTTAACAATTAACACCCGTCACTTAACCCACCGAATCAGCCGACTTTACATTCATGTTTAACACACCGCATGGTTTCTCTTGGTGCAACTCAGGCTCCGACGTACCCATTGAAGGACACTCATCGATTTGATACTCTCTATAGTCATCCAGAGACTTCATAAATGGGCATGGCCGTTCCTCAGAATCAATGGGAGGCTGTGCTCTCATCTGCACAGATCGCAGTAGTGCAGCTCTCCTTAAGTCAGCCGAGTGGCATATATCACTCGGAGATGAGGGGAACCGGCCCTCAGAGTCCGAGCCCCGTTGACGAGGCTGTGGCACAGTAGAGCCATGTGAAGCATTTGAACTAGAGGAAGGTGTTGAAGATAATGCACTGAGTGGCCTTTGGTAACGGTATGGCGAAACGGGACTTGTGGGACGACTCTCGGGTTGGGATGAGCAGCTGTTTGTCGTAGTCTCACAGTACCTCGATTCATCTGAGTCCTCTGACATAGGTGAATATTGTAAAGACATCTCGTCTCTGCTGATGAATTTAAAGAACAAAAGCTAGATTCAAGGAAAGAAGCAAAAAGTAGCTGAGGATTGCAAAGTAAAATTCATTTTATGCAAGATTTGGCAGTTCACAGTGGCGCTGCTAACTTCACATTTACCATAGTTGCTGAGATGCTCGTGACAAATATGACCATATAATTGTTTTAAACCAACGAACATGCCTAAACCCTAAGGCCACTCTGCAAGACACGCTGCCCAAAGTATGGGAAGCAAAGTAAAAGAATGTTACTCAACACCAAGCAATGCAGCTTGCTCAGATCCATTCACGTTCCAACAATCCAACCGGATCCCCTATCACTTCTTAAGCTCACTTATGTAGACACATAAATGATAGTAGATATCTTCTCTATCTCCCCTGATCCCTGTCTGATCCTACTCCATGCTACAGAGAAATTGGAAGCCCCTAACCTCCACATACTCGTCACTCCCCCTCCCTCTCTCAGCCTGTTTTCATCACGTACTCTGGCAACAGATAGAAATTAGAAATTCAAAGAGTTCATAGATTCCATTCAGTTGTAACTAATTCTCAAATCTATTTGCAGGTGAGCTGAATCTGAGCCAAATTCTAGTTTACCATAGTTGAAAAGTTGTTAGAGAGACAAACACAAACTGCACTTTCAATTGGTATCCTGCCACATCTCGACTCTATTCATATTTATCTATCCATAATTGATATAGCAATTATTCTTTCCATATTCATCCTTCTAAAGCAGACATTTTTATTGGTACGAGGCCCGTTCAGAATACAACTTACTATGTGCTCCAAAAATTATTTTCGATAAAGGATTCTATGGCACGAGGCGGTGAATGGATGTGCCTAGGTGAAAATCTAGGTTTCCTTGATGCAATTTATGTACAACCCTTCTGCTGCCTCAGTTAATACAACACACAAACCATTCAACAATGCGCACAATTTATAAAAATACAAAACATACTTGAAAACAGGCTAGAACAATAATGTACAAAATTTTAAGCAATATTGAACTGATTATACATGAATGACTTATGAATAAATGCTACTGAAATGTAAGAAATGCAGATCGGATAAAACTAGATCAGAACCAGACGAAAAATATTGTAATCTACAATGCATGATGTTTATAAAGACAAATCCCACCTAAAGGACGCCAAGAAGATATCAAGAATACGGTAATGGCAGAAAATGGAAGGAACCGCTTTAATGACCGCATGAACAATAGTCCAAACACTAATGAATATCGTTATTGTTCAAAAATGGCTACCGAAATGCTACCCAACTAAATCCAACCGTTCCAATGGTTGTGCATAAAGTTCCAAGCTGGTAAATGATATAATGCCAAAACAGATAAGTACCTGACAGAGAGCATGCTCTCAGACCTGGCTGGAGATTCCAGGAGACTATCAGGAAGCGAGTCACCAACTGTCAGTCCGTTTAGACTGGATGCCATGATCTGTACAAGAAAAGAGAAACAATGAATGCAGTGACTTCAAGTCTCAAACTCTTGTTCATTCATTGTGGGCAATAGCAAAAGAGTTTTAAAACTGGAAAGGGTGACCTCGATTCAAATGAAGTAAGCATTGAATGAAACATACAAGCGCCAAATGATGGAAGAGACATCAATTTGCAGTTCTTTTAATTAGAAATAAAAATGACTGAAAGTAATAAAATATAAATGAACCCAGCGTAGATTTTATATAATAATCTGGAGTATGTTAGTAATATAAAAAAAAATGATAATGGGACAAAATTGAGGAAGCGACAGGTGCGCACAAAACCTAACCTCACTAAGGTAACGCTTGTGAGAATGAAAATTGTCGAGGTAAACCTCCTCTTCGGGATCTCTAGCACGCTTGCTAGCAGGCGATGATGTTGAGGATGATCCAGCCAAATTCGATTCAGAACCCATCGTGTCGTCTATCTCGTCCAAACTAAGAACTCAGAAGTGACGTTTAAAATTTCGTCTGGGATTAAATGGCTGCGAAGTTGAGGAATTGCGAGGTCAATTTTGGCCCAAAACAAACATTAGTCCATCGTTCCGGGGAGAGCAAACGACCGACAGTGTGAAACATCGAAGCATTAGAGATTGTCGCCAGAGAACCAGAAAAGTGGGAGCCTGGGAGATGCCCATGTTTTCTTTGGGGAAGCGAAAGGCGATATCCCTGCCGGAGTCGCGAAGGGATAATTTTACTTTTTTCTTTTTACCACCACTTCACCGTAACTCAATTATATCCGAATTACATTATATACGTAATTATAACAGATGAATTTTTTAATAATTTTTTATATATATATCAAAACTTAAATTTAAAATATTACTTAAGTGATATTAAACTCTTATCACTCTAACTAATTTTTAATTAATTTTTTTTAGTTATATAAATTTTTAGAAAGAAATTAGATTCATCTACAATCTAAAGATAGGGTGAAGTCTCTCTTCCTCCTAGACAATATCAATATCAGATAGAATAATTTATATATTATCATCAGATATTAACCTAAATATTTAAAAATTAAAATATTTTTTTAAATATTATAATTAAAATTATAATAAAATATCAGTGTATATTATACTTCTATTACTTTTCTGTTCAATTTTGTTGTTCCTTTTCTCCTTCGGCCCTTTTTATCACAAATGGCCCATCAAATAAAAACGGTGGATCCGTTCGTTCCACTTTAGTTTAGCGGCTAGAGCTAGTTTGAGAATGTATTGATTCTTTCTTTTCTCAGGGTGGGACTGTATTTATATTTCTCAGATTATAAATTTATCTTTATAACATTTAAATTTTATCAAAAAATGTGAAGAAATATTAAAAAATTAACGAAATATGTGAAAATTAACTAATAAAAAAATGTAAGGAGTTTGAAATTAATTTTAATATGTATAATTCATGCGTGAGGAGAAATTTTCAGTACGTTATATACACACACACACAGAGAGTATGTTTAAATTGATATTTGTATATATACGTCCTACTTTCAACCACCCACCCCCGAGTTCTATCGCATAATCCTGTTATTTTTAGCGTATCTTGACTATATTTTTGTTTGTAGACTATGCTTTCACATCAAAGACATATAGAGTTTGTTGATTATGAACCAATTAGATAGGCTAATTCAAGAAAATGTTCCAAACAATATTCTACGGGAAAAATTCCTCCCGGTCCACATTCTATGCATGGGATATTGTGGCAGCTGCGCAACTTTTATGGTGAGTGGAGAAGGAAGCACCTTTCCCTAAATATAGCAAGCAAAGCACAGATGTTTTATGTGTGAAATGGTTTTGAGTGATACTCTCACAATTATACCCATTACCTTAATTACCCTCCTAATTAATTTAATAAGCGCAAAGAATCCAGAGAGAATGTGGATTATATTGGAGTCAACGTTACAGGAGACCAATTCAACGAGAGAGAAAGACGCGGCAAATGAAGGGTGTCTGTCCCCTCCCGACGTGAATATTTTTTCCGAATCCTTTGCCTCAAACCGTGCTCATCGTACCTTATCCCTCCATTTCATAACAGTACATGCCCCTTCGGTCATTCCAATGATACCACCCATTTTAATACAATTTGCTGAGCTGCCTCCCTCCGTATAAATATACAGTTTTAGTAATTATGAAAAGGAGCAGCAATATCATTTGTTCGCCTAACATCGTTCTGAGCGTCATCTCTCCCGCCCCCCCCCCCCCCGCTCCTTACAGGGAGGGATCTCCTCCACTTGCTTGATTCCGCTTCCATTATCAATGGAGCAGAAGAAGCCTTCCCACCATTTGATCATCCCCGGCCCCACATTGGACCCACATTGTCATGATGATCCCAGGTCCTGCGGCCCTAAACTCCCCAAGAAGAAACGTGGCCCTATGTACTTCATCAAGGTGGCTCTCTTCATGATCAGGAGCAGCAGTTCCGATAAATCCGCAGGCTTCTCCGGCTCCAATTCCAAAAGCTTGTGGAGGAAAGTGGTGGGTTCCGTCAGACCCTTGCACTTACAAATTCAACAGATGTCAGAATCGGACCCCAAGCGGCCGGTGCCGCCCACGCTCATGGACCAGTCCCCAGCTCGTACCGAGTTTAGCCAAGATTCCCTGTTCTCTCCGATGACCGGAAGCTCGCACCAGTCTGCCTCAAACACCCCATACTCGTCGGCGGTGGGCCTGAATGAGATGGTGCAAGAGCAGGAGACGGAGGTGGTGGAAGAGACTGATTATGCGTCTGACGATGGGGACGGAGATAAAACGATCGATGAAAAGGCCGAGGAGTTCATTGCTAATTTCTACAACGAGATGAGGTTGCAGCGCAGGAATTCCATAAACGAGAGATCTCTACGCTGACGGACAACGCGGGAGCATGCATGCAGGCTTCCAGAGTTTCTAACTTCCTGCACTATATTCTTATTTCATTCCGCACCTAATTATATAATACGTACTCCGCCATAGTCCTAGAGTTGTTTTGTTTTGTCTTTGGTCGGCGAGGGTCCTTCATGGATACAGTTTTCGGTCGTAATTAAAATATCTACGTGATCTAACTAAGTTACTGGGGAAAAAATGGAGATGGGCAGCAGAGTGGAGTTTTAAGAATGGCATGTGTCTTTATATATTGCATTTGGAATGGAGAGATGAATTATGCGTTTCCTCTTTCTTTATATTTTAGTTTCATTATTTATAATTTTAATATGAAACAAGATATTGATGTGGGAAGGGAGGTAGTTGTTGCAGTAAAGGCATAGCCCTCGCGTGACGCGAAACGGGCTTTCTAGTGTTTCTTTACTGCTCCTTGTTTTCAGGATTCGATTTCATTGGCTGTAATTTCCAACTTCCAGTTATGATGTAACGTTGAGGTCGGGGCACAGCCTCGTAATAATCTGTTCATCTCGAATCTAGTTCCTTATCAGTTAATGCTATCGCGTTTGTGTTGCTCGATTAGAGTTTTCACTTTTCAGGGTCGTGTGATTTAAACAATTATAAATAGACAAATATTAGTAGCTAATGGGCTAACGAAAAATGAACAAGATGGCTATGCGCATAGATTGGTAGTAAAGGAAGTAAACACGATGGAGGCCTCGTGTATTGGGCCTAAGCCCAAGGGAAAAAGAGTGGAGGAGGATGAATTCAGAGAGATGGAGAATTCCTAGCTAGCTAAAGCACTCACGCATTGATTTGATTAGCTTAATTCATTGTGCGTAAACTGAACCGACAGAACCACATCCCAACCCAACATCGATGTCATTTTACCAATATAATACTTGTACGTTTTGGCACAAGACCACAAGAGCTTACAACAATAGCCAGATACAGAGAATGAGACTAATGAAGGTGTGCTGCGAATGGAGGACGTGGGAACACTTGATATTCGTTCAAGGTAGCCATGACTTGACCTTGTACAGATAAGGGTAGAAGCTCAACTACCTGGCCACACCTGAGCTGGAAATGGAATCGATATCTTTGTCGTCAATCAACCACATTACTTTTGTTTCTGCTCATCATGTTTAAGCTCACGTCTTACTCCATTTCTTTCAAGTTGATTAATAAACAAACAAACAAAATGACTACATTTTTAAGTTCAGCCAAGAGGCACTTGAAAAGTGAAAATAATTGACTATAACAAGATCATGAGACTGCACAGCGTGGAGGAGGGGGAAGAAGAGGGAGACAAGCTACTTGTTAATAATCTGCCTTTTGGAATTATACGAACTAGAAATTGGTTGAAACTTCCAACTTCGCGGTGTTATTTATGAATGCTTGTTTTGCGATCAAGAATTCACGTATAAGTAGAAAGCTTTTTATCAATTGCCAAGAGAGAAGATACCTATTATAAAAATCTAAAAAATGGAGCACAAAGGTGCAAGAGATTGTTCCTACACTTTTTGGTTATGACAAACTAACACTGTTATTTTATCTGTTCAAGTACGTTACCCTTTTATATATACGGCGTCAACGTGGGGAACAACAAGGGGATGCATTATGCAAAAGTACGACGCGAGAGATAGAGTTCGATCTCGCCATTGATTCATTAACTCCACATATTCATCATTAAGGCGTAATCCTCAGAACTAAACGGTTTTGACACTAGCATGAAAGATAGACAGTCGTAAACAGAACTGCCCGTTCTGAATCAAAACGAGGATGAAAAAGAAAAAGAAGACAGGAATTATACTGTTGGAAGGATGAGTTGCATTAATTATCCCAAGTATCTAATCTGAGAGAGACAATTTTAGATGGACATCAACGTTAACACCCACATCCCTCTGTGGCAGCGCGGCAACATGAGAAGCCGAAGATTGTTGTAGGGAGGGTGATGCATATTGGAGCTGAAAAGGATACGAGAAAGGCGAATTAGGAGTGAAAATGGGCGCGGAAGAGAAGTGGGTTGTATTGGATTTGAAGAGAGAGCGTGGTGGAGGATGGTGGTTGGCGGCGGCGAAGTGTGGTTGTGTTATGAAGCGTCTGTGATGATGATGATCGGAGTGGTGGCCGTGGAAACGCCTGGCTCTTTGGCGCTCTCTCTTGTGAGCATTCTGGTGACCGCCTAATGCTTGTGAGTTTGTGAAAGCTTTCCGGCAGTAATGGCACCTGAATTTCCTGTCATCTTCCACTTCGTGACGATCTCTTCTTTCATTGCCAAATTCTTCCTTCTCTATCAGTGGGAAACCGAACAGTTTTGGTGCACTGCGATTATCATCAGACATAATGCTTCTCTACTAGCTATCTCCTCTTACTATTACACATGAGCTTCGAATAGAAAAGCTCATGCCCTTTTATAGACAAATTAATTAGTACATCTATTTTCCTTGGGATTTATCTATCTCTCTATCTATCTCTACCAAGAAAAACAGAGTGACTGCGCTCGCGTAATTAATCTGCATTACTTGGCCTTGTCACTGTGTACCTATACAAGTCAAGTCAAACGTTCACGACGAATGACATAGGAGTTAATTATTGCTTTTCATCAGCAGTAGCAAAATATAATACTAGGATAAGCCTTTCAACTAGGAAGCGATGAGATTGGCAAAAATATAACAGGATGTGCATGTCTGTATATATTGAAGGCCGGCTCTTCTAAGTTGTCTCCATTTATTTTATTTTTTCTCTCTATCTTGGATCGGCAACTAATTAACGATCAAGTGATATAAAGTGGCTGGCGTTAGAGAATGACATATCATTCCTTTGAATTTTGAACTAAACACGTGAATATTGACTTTTGTGTCTAGCTAACATGCTTATCATCACGATAAAAATGTTATATGCCCTGGAGTTAATCCCAAAACTGTTATTTTTCACACAATTAGATGGTACTATTATATTAATTGTTTTAAATATTATATAGAAGTAGGAGGGGTCACACCCTGACCCAGAGCCATTGAACCTATATGGTCGAGTTAGTTTGTGCAATAGCTTTCTAAGTAATTGACAGGTAAACTAAAATTGCAGATATTCTGAACTTTGTGGTGTTTTTATTTCAGCAGACTTCATCTCAGTGTACATATCGATGGGGTCACTCTGTCGCGCGCACATTCATTGAACTCATCAATCTCTTCCAGTCCTTGCTATATCCATCACATGCTCCAACCAAATTGGTCGGTTTCAACTTTATAGGATAACTTAATCAAGGTTTGTTCTGATCGATTTACCCAGTTCCGGTGGGTCCCTCTCCACTTAAGATGAAGAAGGTTTAGTACATATATATATATATATATATATATAAATAACCAGTGCGTGCATGAAGTTTGGTCTGGTTAAGTTGGTAGACGACAGCATGTGATAAACGGTTCTCACTAGTGCCCAAGGCAAATTATAAGCAGCAAACCAGATAAATGGCCTGGGTTCAAAGTATATAGCACAACTACTAGTTGAGAAGTATCAACTAGCGTAGCTTTATAGTACATGCATGTACATAAGATACGGGCATATATTCTTTTCTGTCGTCTTATGGGTTTTGTTATAAAACCACTGTAATGGGGATGACCTTTTGGCATGTATTGGGTAAGATAATGGGAGTGAGTGAGAGAGAGAGAGAGAGAAGCATGTGAAACTGAGGAAGAGATGAAGAAAAACATTGGAAATGTGAAAGAGCAACGAAAATAATGAAAAGGGAGTCAAGTAGATGTACGTGGGAAAGCCAGTAGATTTGTTTTAGATAGATATAAAGTAAGAATTAATAGATCAATTCAGTTAGATTGAAAAATATATAATATAATTTATTTGAGAGGTTAAATTTAATTATAATTAATTAATTTATTTAATTTTTTATATTTATTATTTAAAAAATTAATTAATTCTTATAATTAAAAAATAAGACAGTATATATTAACTAATCAAGGACGAGATGAGATGGTGTCGGCCACTAAGACACGCATGTTGAGCTCTCATTCTCGGCCCCTCAACGAGGTTTTTAGACGATGATGACTCTGTCTCCGTACCCTACCCATCTATCTTCATCCACGACGTTTGTTTGCTTCTCTCTCAACAATAATGAAACTTAATAATATTGCTACTCTCGCTGACCCAAGCAGCGTACTTTTGAGTCCTAACTGAATAATCCATGAACGAAGGAGTTAATAATTAGGTTTACTTGCACTGGAAGGGATGAAGGGGTTCAAATGGCATCAAAGCGTAATAGATGAATGATTTGAGGCCATGTGGGAACTGTGTCCTTTGGGAATTTTGAGAAAACATAGAGCCCCCACACCTCTGAAAATGGTGTCAAATCTTAGGTCTCTGAGTTTACTAGTAACTAGTATAGTATATGTATAGTGCATGATTGGGCCCTCTATATCGAGTGTAGGGGTGTTCACAGTATTCGGTGGCCCGATCCACCCGCCTGAGCCCGGTAAAAAATCGTCCGGCTCGACCCTAAAAAAATGCCCAAAATATATTTGGGCAGGGTCGAGCCGGGCCAAATTTCGGGCCGGGCCGGGCACCGGGCAGGGTATGCTGCCCTGCCCATTTGGCCCGGCCCTATATATATTCATTATTTTTTATTTTTTGTTAATTCTTATTTCTTTTCTTAACTTATTCTATTTGTAATTTTACACTTTTTACTTTAGTTAGCAACTCTCTTTACTCATTTTTAAAATATTAAATATAACTCTTATATTTATATAGATACCAAAGTTGGTCCTCTGCTTTACTTGTTAAGTATTCGATTATTGGTATTATAATAAGGTTACAAATATCTGACCTCTACACATTTCAATATTTTTTTTTATATATGTAATAGATTTTAAGATTTTAATTACTATCTTTTTGTTACTTTATTCTTAGTGAATTATATATATTATTTAACTATTGAAGATATAAATATGATATTATTTTATAAGTTTATGATTGCAGATTTTTTTCTCACAATATGAGCAGAACATCACAATTTGGGCATGCCCAACCTGCCCATGCCCAGCCCGAAATAGTTAGGGCTTTTACCGGGTCAGGCCGGGCATCGGGCTACAAAATACAGCCCAGACATTTTTTAGGCAGGGCACCGGGCAGGGGGACTGCCTGCCCAGCCTTACCCATACACACCCCTAATCGAGTGTGTATCTTCAACTTCACGCGTGTATCTATCTCCCTTTTCTCTTCTTTCCATGGGGTTGGTATTATTCAAAAAGTGCTACCCTATAGCCCTCTCTCGTAGTATATATACATATAAAATCTCCCAGATATCAAAAGTTATCTTTAATTTTGTATTTTGCTTTGCTCATGAATCCCACATTTTAACTTTTAAAAAGCTTCCTTCATTGCGCTTCACTCCAACCCCATCGTCCGAATCAATGTTTTATTATTTCCTTTTGTTTTATGATCTCAGCGAAATTCACTGACTCTAATATAATTCATAACTTGCTCCGATGTTTTAATCACTGTTATTAAAGATGAAATGAAAAATGATCCTGAAATTTTACCTGGTTTAATTCCTTCGTGCATGTAGAGTTGCCAGGCTTTTATTTGAACAATATAAGCCAACAGCCGAATCTCATGTTTGCCCACGAATATGACAGTTCTTGTTTTATTCTTATTCTTATCATCTTGCACCCAGAGTCACAATTACCATCATGCCTCCTTCTGCTCTAATGAATTCTTGACACAGAAAAGGGGTCTTATCTCACGAAGGATATGGTTCTATATTGGCATCAAACTTCTGCCAAGTAATGTTCAGAACAAAGATTATTCGTTAGAGAGAATATGCAGTGTATTACATAACAGAATGTCGTCGTCATCAATTATAATCCTGATGAGGTTCTGTTGCTTAATAATCCAGTTTAACATGTGCTAATAAGATATAATTCAATTGAAATTGCTTTTGCACGCGAGTGAGATCAAACTCAAAACTAAATCATTGAATATGGGGCAGCAGACATTTCAAAGATTGCAAAATCCTTAAGGTGGCCCACCGAAAGCCAGCTTGATGAAGGACGTTGTAAGTTGTGAGTAGGGAAGAAATTCCATAACACCACACACAAACGATGAAGCAGCAGGACCTGTTTATTATTTACCAAGAGATAAGCTTGCAGTTTAATTGGAAGGTAAGAAAGGGCTTTGAGGTCAAGATAAGACGCTGTTGGGTGCTTTAATGCTTTTTATTTAGCTGAACACTGTAGCTGGGCCTGACATATTCCTACAACATATGTACTCTTACAACATCGAACACTACACAGTTTAATGATGTGATGCACAAGTTGATAAAACTCTGTTCGTAGATATGTTGATGTGTGTGTTTCGGAGAGAGAAAGAGAGAAGGAAGGTTGACAAATCTTGGGAATGCGATTTGGAGAGGGATGGTGGTTGAGTAGACCCAACCCGGAAGTCATGTGATCTGTATCAAGTCTCAAGACATTAGTACACTCATTATGAGTTCCATATAGGGCCCCCTGTCTTTCTGGTTCCGTTGTACGGGACCCTTCGTTCTCTGATTCTCGAGCTCTCCCAACTTCGTTCATAACTTTCAGTTCCAGCCCCAGCCCCCAGGGAGGAGGACAAAGTATTCGACATATCTGAAGGACACGAATGAGAAAAGAATCATGTAAACCAATTGGTATACTACCCTTTTTAAGATAAAGGAGCTCGAGAAATATCCTGTAAATACTTTTAAACTAGCTACGACGTTTCATTTCATACGATACGAGTTGAGGAACGAGCCCTGCTTTTTATATGGCTTCTCAATAATACAAATATGATAGGCCACTGGCCTTATAATAACTGAGAAGTCACAACTTCAATCTCACTTATGACTTCATGTTATTACCAGTTGTCTATTCATCTCTTATCCCCTTCTCGATGCCTGCCTTCTAATGATAATGGAGCTTTGGCGAGGAGAACGGATATTGCCAAGGCAACAGATCGCCTGAAGCTGCTGGGTAATTAAGTAGTGGCTGTGAAATACAAATAAAAATATTATATTTAATAGATTTAATTGTAAACATATTTTCTCAATATTTAATTATACACTTATCATTTTACATTTATTAAGTAAGTATTTTTTATTAGTGAAATTAATAGTATTATATTTAAAGGATTAAAAATACAATTTTTAAATTTAAAGGATTAAAATAAAACTTAATATAAATATAAAAAATTAAATGTATAGTTTAGCCACATAAAAAATATATCACTATAATATGTAAACTTAATAATAACTCACTATATATATATATGTGTGTATGCGCGCGCGTGCGGGTAAACTAGAAACAATACAACGACTTACTTCAGATTTTATTAAAAATTGCTTTGTAATTACACTATTATTTATTCTTAATAAGTAAAAATTATTTAGTGATTTAAATTTTTTTACGAATCAAATAAATAAAAATTAAAAATTTTATTTTTAAATAGTCGTCCACATTTTTTAAATAATAAAAAAACTTATAAAAATATTTTAATATATTTTTATATCAAGGGTATAATTGTCCAATCGAATACATTCATTTCTTTCCATCACATACTAAACATACTCTCTCTAGAACTCATCCCGTCAATCATTCTTCATTCTGATTCCCATAAAAGTACTCCATAAAACAAACAAGCCCTAAGGCCAAGTTTGGTTACTATAGCATCCTTACTGCGTAGAATGGTATGGCATCAGTATTCCCGTTGTTGGTAAAAAGGAGATCTGCGATTCATCTGTGCAAGCTTCCTAGTAACCGTAATGAATAAACTTGACTTTGGGAAACGAAAGAATCCTATTCTTAACATACTTTTTGTAATTGTTAAATCTATAACGCTCTCTAGGTTCGCAAGAAAGTTGACAAAGATAGCTTTCAGCTAACCGGGAAGGATCAAAGGACCTCAAGAGGATCGACGAATGTCACCAAGATTATGTACAGCTCAAGTCATGCACGATTGCAGTGGATAAATTGAAATATAACGCTGGCTCCTAGTGTAAGCTATCTACAAGAAAATATATACATATATACATACACATGTCATCATCTTCACAATTTTATATATATACCTTTCTTGTGGAGCAAACCGGCACATAGACCCCAGAATAATATTTCAACCATCACAAAGGCCAGTGTACCCCACTTTTCGGAATGGAATATGATCTGTAAAAAAGCTTCCGTGATGTCAACCTGCATAACAAATACCAGGTTATGTAACAATCATTCATGTGGAAGTCTTCATAGTAACATCAATGCCGCCCCAACCCAATGGAAACCCAAACGCACTTGTACTGTGACAACTACATATTTCCCTTCCCAATTTTCAGTTTTCACCTAATTTTTTTTACCGCCTTTTATCTACCCATAGGTCTTAAATTTGTATCGGTTGCAATTCAGAAGCATATTTCTATGGTACAGTTGAAAAGAGATAGACAATTTCCTCGAGCTAACATTTTATATAACTAACATCGGAAATTTTCAGTCTTTCTTCAATTGAGATGATGGAGAAAGGACTATTCGGAGTTTGGATCAAGGTCGAGAGGGAGGTCCGAAAAAAATCTTGAAGGAGTAGGCAGTTCAACTCCAAAATGGAGATTACGGGAGCTAAGAAGGGGAATGTTAACTACTATTTGGTAAAACTGAAAGATGGTCAGATCAAGAGAGAAATGTCATCGAGATTCAGGGTCAGTTTTTCACTTCTTTTTTTTAATTTTAAACAAACTCCCCATCAAGAGGTTAGAAGAAAAGAACTAGCTTATAGGAACAGAAAGCAACAATACCAAATTATTTTCTGGCGTACGCCAATAGAAACCCTGGAGAGCTGCTGGGAAAATCCCACAAGCAGCTAATGCATATACAATAAGAGCATTCATACCCATCCATTGTAGCACAACTGTAGGTTTTCTGAATTGTTTTACGTCAACCTGCAAAAAAGGTGGCTCAGTAGAGTTGCAGAGAAATCAACATTTGCCAGTTATTTCAGTTGCTAACTCTTAAAACAATAAACAGCGGAACCATTATGCTGTGGATGTCATGCCAATTTGTGGTAAGAACAAAAAATTTCATTGCAACTAGACAGAAAATCAACTTCTTCTTACCAGATTCAAACCCATTAGGAAAACAAAAGATTTTTAAAAGCTCTCTTGTAGTTTTTTAACCTCTTCACCCAATATTTCCTCATCATATCACTGAAAGGATTTATAGAGTTATTCAAGAATATCCCAGATGATTTTAAGGCCTACTTCATGATTCAATATGCAACCCTAATATAAACTATTACCAGATAGTAAAATATGTAACTCTAATTATTTCATTACACTAAATCCAAAATCAAATTTACTATTTTTAGTTTTTTACGATCACGCTCAGGCTTGGACTGGCCCCAAGGGATCTTGCTCAACATGAAGTTATGATCAGTAATTGATAATTTTTTTCATTACTCGTAAATTATCACTATTTACCAAACAGAATGATGAACTTACAATGTAATAAACAATTGTTAAGATCAACCCTGATGCTCCAGCGGTGACACACATGTAGCTAAATGTGTACAGTGCTTTAGATAAAGGAATTCCTGAAAAAGCCTTACAGTTGTTAATGAGAGAATAAGACGCATCTTTAGAAAGGAAAATTTTGACAGTACCTAAAACCTCCATAATGTATCCTGCTAGTAATAGAGGGAAGAAAAATGCGGACCAAAGAAATATTCTCTCTCTGTGGCCCTAGAGACGAAAAACAAATGTAATTGATATCATCATGATAAATACAAGACAGATATTATATATACTAACATACTATTAAACAGGCATCAAGACAGGATACTGAGACATCCTAAAAGATTTATAAATTCGCACCTGAAAAAGCACCAGTAAGTGCCCAAAATGTAATCCCACAAAACATGTAATGGAAGCCATCAATGAGCTGGAGTAATCAAAAAATAATTTTTACAACCTTTATACTGAATGGTGGATTAGAACCTTTATATTTAATCACTGTATATGTCTAGACTGTAGATTTCTGGATGGCAAAATAGCAAAAATTATCAAATAAAATATTCAACCTCAAAATACCCTCTGGGTCAAATGGGGCTAGGCACCATGCAGGTGAATCAGGTGGCAATGGTCCATAGTCAGGTGAATTAAAGCTGCATTCCTGAAATAAAAAGTAGGTCACTTAGTTGATGAAATGAGTAAGGGAGCTCATAAAGTCAGATAGCTGGTGCGTTCCAGACAGCAATTTTCATGACAATAACCTTTGTTCTTCTGTACACTGGACGTTGATACATATGATGTTCACCAAGAATTAATCTATCAACGTAGCCTACTGCATTGCAAGGAGGTTCAAGACTGCCCCTCAAACCACAGTAAACCTGGCAAAGAAGTATTGAGTTTAGATCCATTTTAATAAAATATAGAAAGCCGAGCCATCATAATGCTTAGAGCATGGCAAGAAATGCTTATACACACATTATTTTCAGCGTTTAATAATAGCACAGACTGAGAAACAGCCAACTCACAGTTTGAGTAACTGATATATGATTAGGCAAATGCATGTCAGAGAGTTCAAGCTTCCAATTTGGAATGTAGAGGAGGTATAGTACGCATAGGTAAACAGAGCACAGTAAGATAGAGAACATCCTGCACAAAGAAACAGAAAGTTAGAACCAAGCAATATTCTTAGTATCTAAGAATATGCTTAGCATCCATAGTAATACAATAACAACAAGAAACATTATCCCACTAGGTAAGGTCGACTACATATATCGCATGATGTTATTGTGCTCTATTAATCAATAAATCCTTGAATAAATTGTTAACCAAGTGTCCATACTAATAGTTCATAATAAATCAGCCGCTGTTTAGCATCCAAACATATCTTAGTTAAGCAAGTTTCATCTAAAAATATGTTTCCGATTCACATGTTCATTTAACCGAAGAACTCAAAAGATGTTTCAATTTGCAATTCAGGGCCAACAAGTTAAGACCGAATCTGCATCAAGTTATATATGAAATCATCAGGATTGATTCAAAACAGCCCCTGTCCCCAACAACGTAGACTTTTGAACCATAGCCAAAAAATTGATAAAGAAACATGATGGGCATTTTTCAAGTAATAATCAATACAAAATTTAAAATAACTCTCTTTAACTGACATTTTTTCAAATGGAATGTTCAGTCAAATTGAAGTATTAAATAGCAGAAAAGTGAACTAACCACTGGAAGGAGTATTTCCTCATAAAAGCTGCTGCTGAGTCAACCGAGATGTTATGGTTTACTAGCCATATCTCTGATATTGAGACCAAGAAATATCCAACCGATATCCTCTGAGTATTTTGAAAGCAAATTCCGAAATTCATAGGTCAGTAAGGCATAAAAAAAGAGAAAAAAGAAAAGTATGTATAGAGCTTAAGCAGCAGGCAATCCATCATGGGACCACAAATTCCGTAGGTAGATTACTGAGTTAGACATGAAGAAAAAAAAAAATTGGACAACAATGAAGAATAACTACTTCATTAGTCATGGGCCCACAGTTACCTGAAGTACACCAAGCCAGCGTATCTTGCCCACATCAACTCCATATGTTAGACTGCCACGCCCATGGAAATACCCACCTAGGAATAAGATTCAGAAACAAACATCAATGTAACAAGCATAAATTGCAAGTATATCAGCCTGCCCGTAAAGCACAAGGTAAAGGTTCTTTTCTTCTTTCTGGCCAATCAAGCACAAACTAAATATGCATTTTACAATGAAAAGCTAGCAAAACCAGGATTTAATTTTATATGAATGCCAAGAAGCTCAAAATAATACAGGTAACTTTGAGTTTCTCAGAAATCAGCAGTTTGCAAAACCAATGGAGCGGTAATAGGGCAAGACAGCACACCTTGTAGCAACAACCCCAAAAGGAAGAGCTTAACTGTCCTCAGGATCACTTTTTTAGTAGCATTAGGTTTGCTAGAGATATTCTGAAATATTACACAAAAGGTCAAGAGAATGGCTTGTTGTTTAAAATTCGGACTATTTAATTATCTGCATTTATACAAGATAGTCACTGTACAATGTCCAAACGATCACCTTCTAGTAATTATATATCAAAAGATCTAAGCTTGTAAAGCCTTAAGTACCAATGTTTCTAACAGAGAGTTTTGTGGAGAAAAAAGTAACAGAAGGGACTTTGTGCTTGCCTATTTATGCGCCCTCCTGAAAGGTCTATGGCGAAATCTATATGTGCTTTTTCTTTTAGCCAGTAATCTATAAATACTGATATCTGCCTTTTTATCTTTCATTTATACCATTCTGTTTACTTAATTAGAGGCAGGCCAGCATGCATGACCAGTGACCGAGAAGGAGACTTTAAATTTCAAAAACGTGGTTCACTACCAATATACGTTGAGACTTTAATCAATGACCCTTATAACTTTAAATTTCAAAAACGTGGTTCACTACCAATATACGTTGAGACTTTAATCAATGACCCTTATAACTTAAAATTTGAAAAAAAAACGTGGTTCACTACCGATATACGTTGACCTATTGACTTGGAAGCACTTCCACCCTTTATGGCCTTCGCTTAAGTAATTAGGAGTAGGGTCTTTATGAAGAACTCGTTACGCATTTTGCATTTAAAAAAAAGGCGAAAAGATATATAGGGATATAGAAGATACGTTTGAGGGGTAGAAGTGCCAGAAGTGGTATCCTACCTTGTATACAAGACCGACTGAGACGCCGACCACAAAGAGGAAAAACGGCATTACAAAATCCGCAAGTGTCACTCCAAACCATGGAGAATGATTGATGGACGGGAAGGCTTTTCCCGCATCATCAACTAAAATCATCAACTGCATAACAAAAGTATATTAGAGGACAACACAACCCCAACAAGTAACTAGTGAAATTGCGATATTTTGCGAATCGATAAAAGCAGTTAAATGCAATTGTAACAACGTTTCTTCCGCAGTTTCTTTACAAATTCAGTAAAATCACTAGAAGATGTGTTGCTTGCTGACAGCCGCCTCGCCCCGGGGGGGAGAGGGGGAATTGCTTAGGGTTCCCCTTCAGCTATCGAGCTATACAAGGTATAAGACGATTGTCAAATCCATACAGATGCACGAATTCATAAAACCTGAATTAATTCGGGCTCGAAAGAATTTCGCGCAATTAGCAGCAAACAGAACAAAAAAACGAGGAAATGATTCGAAACAGATGACAAACCGCAACAGTTAAGCCCCGGAAGACGTCGAGAGAAGCGAGGCGTTGATTAGGAGCAGTAACTGAGGGCGTAGGTTTATCTGATGCGGAAAGAACGACAGCGACTTCATTTTGATCGATGGAGTTACTATGGGAAGGGAGAAGAGGTGCTCGTTGCTCCTCTGTAACATCGACTAACGTTGACATTTGCTCTCGCCTTGGCTCGGCGCCTGCACTTCTCTCGACTATGATCAGATCAATGGGAAGACCAGCGCGCTTTTAAGAAAAACTGCGATTGAAGTGCCTGCTTCTTGGTAGTCACATTCCCGGGAGATTGAGGCTAGTTCAGTATTTTCCTTTATGACATGGGAGATTCAAGGTTAACAAAAAAACAAAAAAAGGATAATAGTTAAAAACTTATTTATTATAAATTAATTAGATAAAAATATAATAGGTCGTCCCGGACATTCAAAGGTATAAGCCGTCGCCTGCTTTCCCTGGGTTGGATAAGGGGGTATTAAATTAGGTCGAGGTCAAATAGGGGTTAGACCAATCACATTAAAATAATATAATTTAAATGGAAAAAATGATAAAGTACAACATTAATAATTTGATTTTAACAATAAAGAGATGCAAAAAAGGAATATAATAATGGTTTGATTGTAATAAAAATCCAACGGCAGTATAACAAATTAAAATCTGTTATTATAGGATATCATAATGCGGAGGAAGGAAGTAAAGTACTATAGAAATAAACCAAATAAATTGAGAATCTGTCTGAGAAGATCAGTAGGAAAAAGTGATAGGGTTTGATCAATTACTTGATGTTATGAAATATAATTAGAAGGATACTGGTTGTGGGTGTGCTTTTTATTGTAGAAAAATGGTGTAACTCATCTCATCCAATAGTTACCCAAGTTAAGGCTAGTTTACAACAGGTCATACTTGGTCGTTTATCAGTCAATTTATAACCTAAATCACACCGAACTGACATCTGATGATTTACTAGTTGTCTGATCTTTAAGTCTTGTCCTACTACACTCCTATTTTTGTCTTGTGCTAGTTTCTATATTAGTTAAGTCTCGAATCCAATACATCATCCAAGCATCGTAGTTGGCGTTGCTTGATGAACAACAAATAAAAATTGTGTTCATTCTTTAACAAGATTCCTCCTTGATTTAAACGGAATGAAATTTAACGCAAAGTTGATGATGGTGGAGATGAAGACAATAACTTCTTCAACCCACCATGCTCAAAATCTGATGAAGTCACTACCGGAAAGTCCCAAATATGTGTATGTATGTAGGAATGTATTACATAATTACATCATGTCAGAGGATCGAATCATTTGGCTAGACTAAAAATATGATGGCTGACCCACGGTGTCTTCAATGTGTGTACGTGGATTGAATATTTTATCGACATATTATATGATAACAAAATTATTCAGGCAAAAGTTTCGTATAATATATTGAAACTAGAGGAACACACTTGCAAATATGAAAATGGAAGAGAAAACTGCAGTTTTAAAGGGAAACTGTGGATAGAATGCCTGCTCAGGAGCTAAATAACTCTGCTCCTTATATATTGATAGATCCTTGGCGAATGGCGATATGCATTCAGCGTCGATCACATGCTTCCATAGATATATCTCTATCATCATCAACCACCGTATAATGGTATACTGTGTAATTCCAACTCCATATAAAATGCCCCGCTATATATATATATATATATATATATATATATTACTAGCCGTTTTAACCATGTTTTATTCCATTTCGATCTCAGCCTTCCTTTTCAACGATTAATATTTTGTTACGTCAGTACGAGTCTTCGGGTGACTTTGCACTTGCTTTGGCTCACCTCTTGCCTGAATCTGACTCACATTTTGCACTGATGGTGAGTGATGACTGTTTAAAAAAAAAGTTTAGTTTCTGACTTGATAAATCCGAGTGTTAAATTACTTAAATACTTCAATCTAATTAAATTTAATTATTTAATCGGTATATCTTGCCTCGTCATAAATAACAAGTTAGCCCCCCCCCCCCCTTTAATTTGTTAGCTTATTTTACGTAAAATACTTGTGTACGCGGCACATAAAAAGAAATTGAACTGAAGTTGCTTACTATGTAAGCAAAGAGGGAATTTCAGGTGGAAGAAGCAGCAGCTAGCGGGGGAACTGAAATATAGAAATATATATATAAATGAATAAAATTGAGAAGAAATTGAGTGTTTGATATGGCTTGAGTTGCTAGATTTGATGATGAGACGATCCCCGTGGAAGATAAATCACCGACAAATGGTGCGGTCACCAATACACGTTCTTCGTGAATCCATATGATTTCATCTCTCCCTCTCCTCTTCTTCCCTCGCTATTCCTTTCGCTTCCCTTCACCTTTCCACCATCAACTCTGAGACCATGGCTTCCGTCTTCTTCATTCTCGCTCTCTCCATCCTCCTGTCTTCATCCACCTCTTCCGCAACTACTATTTCATCTGTCGCTAAAGATCATGTAGCCTGCACCATGTGCACTGAGTGTGAAAATCCCTGCAAACCCCTTCCCCCGCCCCCACCGGTGATTGAGTGTCCGCCGCCTCCTGTCGTGGAGTGCCCACCCCCACCGGTGATTGAGAATCCGCCGCCTCCACGACCTCCTGTCGTGGAGTGCCCGCCCCCACCGGTGATTGAGTATCCGCCGCCTCCACCACCTCCTGTCGAGGAATCCCCGCCCGCACCCTCGCCGCCATTGCCTGCCCCGCCAGCCGTGGTCGAATACCCACCCCCTCCAGCTCCATGGTGTAATCCGGGTCCATGTGAACCACTTCCACAGCCGCCTCCGCCACTGTGTCCGGGGTGGCCTAAATGCAGGCCAATGCCGCCGTGGATGACAACCGGAATAACGCTCCCAATATACCAGCCATCCGTTGATGAGAACCACGCCGGAAGGTTGAAGGTGTTTGCAGCGTTCGGGGTGTCAAAGCAGTCCTTGATCTGGGTGGCCTTCCTCTGCCTTCCATATTATTACCTGGTCATTTAGGTTATTTTGTTTTTTTTTTCTGTGTAAGCGGGGGCTTCATTATCAGACACTGTCGCAGTAACCTGAATAAATTAAAATAGGAACAAGGGCGATGATGGGAGTCCAAATAATTAAGGGGACGGATGGACACAATATGTGCCTGGGGCTATTTAATTCGTAGTGCTCGACCTGTTGACTGTTGTTTATTAGTGCCATTATTTATGTTGATTTTGTGTTAATGAAGAATTATTTTGTTGAACCATTATACATTCGAGTGCTCTTGTGCCTAGGGGAGATTAGTATTGCATTATGAAGTACTCAGGGGAGAATGAATTAAATGAGGAGAACGGAAGAGAATAGATAACTTTGTAGTGTATGGTGCCGGAGATAAAGCAGGATTCTCGAAGGTGAGTAGTAAGTGGAGGACAGATGATATGATGAGGATAAATTTGATCAGTGTTGTTCTTGAGATAACGGGGTGGGGTGGGATGGGGTATTCTCCCCGCACAGCAAATAATGCATAAGTTCCCAACCACGTCAACACGTGCCTGATTTCGACTGTTTTAATAATGATGTGTTGTTTTGGCTAGAGGGCAGTTATGATGAAGTGTACGAGTGAAGAATGGCCGATCAAAGAGAGATTCCAAGGAATAGGGGCCTTTTATTGCAAGGCATGCCAAATTGGCTTTTATTCAGCTTCTTTTAACTTTATGCTCATCGCGTTTTTAAATTATTATGTCGTATATAATGCGTCCCTTTCGTCCCTCCATCGCCACACCCCTCAAAGCTCTTGGCCATTGAGTGGTGGTGTCCAAGAAGAAATCTAGCTACAAGTTTTGGTAGGAAAACTTGGGCGTCACAATTCCGTTTCTCGATCTCAGATGCTTATCTTGGTGGACGCCGGGATTTTGAGTTCGCATGTTTTAGTCCCTCTTGCTCTTTATTTGTTTAAGTTCATGGTTGACATTCTCTTTCAACCTTTCTTTAGGTTGGGCTGTTTGTTCTTGTTCTTGGTTTGCGCTAGTTGTTCCCTTTAATGAGAATATATTCGCATCTTTTAGCCAGGAAATAAAAAAGATCAAGGGCCAAGAAGAACAGACACAACTTGGGCAACAAATAAAATTATCAATAATATATATATATATATATATTCTCTTCATTCTAATTTCATGAGCTAATTAAAAAATTAGTTTTAATCATAAATATAATATTTTTATTTATTTTATTTATATTTTTTTAAAAAAAATTATTTATCCATATATAATATAATGTTAATAACAAAGGATACTTTAAATAACTTAAGTGGCATTTGTTTAATTAAATTATTTTTTTAACTTATCTAAAGTAAATAAATACTTTTTATGTTAGAGATGAGACGACTATTCATCAAGTGTCAAGTGTGGTAATTCAATATTACGCAACGCTGTTATGCTCTATATTTTCTTGATTTGGTTCTCCTCTAGTATATATTAGTGCTATTCTATTGCAATATCTTTGTGTGGGTGTTGGCAAATGACGATCACAGATTCATAGTAGTTTCGATTCTCGTCCTGTTGTCCCGTTTTCCCAGTATTTTAGTTCAACTAGTATTAGTGGAATATGACAAGTAAGATTTTGTTTCTTACAGGCAATCCTATTTGAGAGTTAAGATTTAAATTTTTGTTTAGCGATTTGTGAGAGGCTAACATGTCCGTTAGAATCAATCTATCGTGTTGTAGGAAATTTATGTCAGGGTGACAAAACCTATCAAAACCTATCGTATGAAAGGGTGAGCCATGCAATAATTCTAATGATAATATTTGAGGAGATATCCTAATTTTTAAATATTTACATTTATGTCAGAGGGTAATAAACAGTACGTCCTACTTGACATTAGTATTGTTTAAGAAAAAATGAGATTTATTCTGCTCTTACATACCGTGTTAAGAAGCCATATATTATTTGGTTAAATATCCACGTGAGCTGTCCTAACATTGCATACTTGAAATGTAAAAAGGGCAAAACAAGCTTCCAATTGGCGCCGTTTGGGACAAAGGGCAATTTGTCACTAGTAATAGTAATAGTAACAGTAATTAATTGATGGGGCGATAGTTGGCAACAAAACCGGTGAATATTGGGATCAATTGCTAAATGTCCCTTTTCCGGGAAATTCCCAGCTGTCCTGATGGATTAACCAGGTTTCTCTCCAGTCTCCACCGCGCATTTGTTCATTTATTGTAGTTTCGCACAGTCGAAATCGAATTTATACGTATGATGCTTAAGATTTGGTTTAGATGATGATGTTACTTTCAATTATTATAGAAGCCTAGGTTAACAAGTATACCTCGTCGGTAGTTCTTCTGTGCATTACTCTCGCCCTTCCTGCTAGGACGATTAAAGCGAGAGAATCGCATACTGGCACATTAATATTATTATACAAAGGGGGCCAATCTTTATTCTTCATGCACTTGTAGTTCATTGACCTGTTCTCGTGAATGGCCTGCCAGTTCCATGGATGGAGATCGAATAAGGTTTTTTAGTCCCTTGACCAGAACACAACGTGATATTATTTTTTTAAGTGTTAATCAGTATTATAATTATAATTATAATTCCTGTTGAAGTGTGTCTAATATTAAATATTGAGACGTGCACCTAATACGCTGACATTGCCCAGACCCTCACTTTGAATATACTCAATCCTACTCCCAAGAAAAGAATACGTACGCATCCAACGCAATATATTTGTAGGGTTGTAGAGGGAGAGATTTCATTCTCTCTCGTCTGAAAACAAGAACCCGTAAGCCAAATTAATGATGGACAACATGGCTTTCATTGTCTCTCCATACATTATTCACCTACTCCCCCGTCACAACAAAAATATGAATCCCCTGTTCCGATTACTTTGAGTTCATGTGAAGTTGGGTTAATTCTTTTGCCTTAAAAAAAATCACAGTTAAGATTCTGAATACATGCAATCCTCCTTTATTGTTGTCTCTCTGAACATGGATTACGTCCCAAAATCTTGCTAAAGCTTCCCCACTTTACAAGCACGAGTGGTCCATTAAGAATTGTTCGGGCCGAAAATAAATTGGCCTCAAGAACGACTCAAAAGGGAGAAAGGGACCAATGGAGTTAGTTTGAGTGGTAAGTGACTCGATATCATTTAAGTGAGGTTTTAAATTTAAACTTTAACGCGTGTAAAAAATTTCTGTTAAGAGAATCACTCACGGGTCAAATACGGATGTACTTAGGACAAAATTCTGATAAACTGGATAAAAAAAAGGAGAAAGGGATGCACAAGTTTAAGAAATGAAACGCCAGGAAAAGAAAAAAAAAAAGAAATGAAAAGCCAGTAAAAAAAACAAAAAGAAAAAAATGAAACGCCAGTGGAGTTAACACGTCACACGTCCTAATATTTTACATCTTTTTATTTAATTTCTACGCTAGTCTGTATCTTAACATGTTAAGAAACCTCGATAAAAATCCATACGGACCACTCATTTAATACAAGTCAGATCAAATTGGGACCATTCACGCCTCCGATGCATCTCACAAACACACTTTGTGCCAACATGCACATCAGACACTCGATTTTTTCTAACCATGATCTCTTGGTTTTTGGAATGAAATTCTATCGTTTTCGGTTGTTCACAGTGGAGGGATCAAATGAAACTTAGGGCGGTGGTTTTTTCAAGGACAGGGTTTGTCGGAAGTGAAAGATGTCCCATTTTTGGTGTCCGGGACCGGGACAAAGCTCACTAATCCCCGAATTAATTAGAAAGCTTAGATCGGAAATGGAGATGGCTTCCTAATTATGTGTGCAAGCAGACGCAGATATGGGGCTTAATGTGTTTTAATCGGGGCAGAGATTACTTAAAAGTAGAACCGTACGTTTTGCATATGCCCTGTTTGGAACCCCATGTTGAACCAATCTCAAAATGATAAACTATTGCATACCTCCAATAATACGGAGGAATGATAGAAATAGCGATGATGATGATGTTTAGTTTATTTATTTTGTTTGTGATGGTAAGGGAATGTGTGGCGGTAGTGTTATTTGATTCATGACAAGTAAGTTTGTTTCCCGTACGAAACTCGCGGGTATGTTATGTATACGGACCCTTCTCCCCCATTGGCCTCAACCAGATTACGAAAACCACGACAACATACTGATCCAACTAATCTTGGACACCAACATGGCACATGCCACCTCCCTTCCCATTTAATATCCTTACCCATTCCTTTAACACCTTTATTCATTTTCACTCTTTACAAAATAATAACATCTTGTCGATATTTATTTGTTACTCTTTACGTTTACAATGTTGTTATCTTATTATTAATACACATTATACGCTGTTCATGAAAATGTTATTTACTTGAATCAACGTACGATGTAATTCATTGATGTTAATATACGAGCGGTGGAATCGTGATCCTCCTCTCAACTCAGGATTCACATAAGAAGAGCGTCGCAAATAAAAATAATAATAATAAAGAAAGGGCCCGGCCGGGGATATATAGGCGGATGTGTCAGTGTAATCTTAATGGGTTCACCTCTGCCTACCTAAGTTGATTATCTGCTCTCTTCACTCTCTCACCCACCCCCGACCGTTTCTGCTGCTTCCCATTCTCTTTCTCTCTGCAGAAAGAGGAGTAGAAAAGGGGATGGAAGGCGTTTCGGTGGGCATGTTGAAGGGATTGAAGGAGTACTGGAAGAGAAGAGGATACCGGAGATTAAATGGGTCGGGTCGGCGAAGGAGGACCTGCAGGGTGGAGCTGGGGAGCAACCGGAGGAGGCGGTTCTGGAGGATAAGAATGGCCCCAAAGATCCGACTGTCGAGGATTCCGTCGCCAAAGAAGATGCTGCTGTGGCTGAGGGACGCCTACGTGAGAATGATGATCAGATTGGCGAACTCGCGAGCCATGAACATGAACGTGGGTGGGGCGGTGATGGGGTTCGGCGGAGGCACGATCGTATCGGGCTTAGCGAGGGGACCTGTTAAGGAGTACGACGAGAAGATGATCATTCAGATGTACAAGTCGTTGATGTTGAGGCAGCCACAGCTGCTGCCCGGCGACACCCCAAGAATCTCCTCTTTTATCGCCGCCTGCCATCCCAAAACTTGAAACGCCTTCACTGCTTTCAGCTTTCGCGCTATATATGACGATGATGATGAATAGGTTCTTGTGTGGCCTCACGACTCAGAAACTAACTTCCTTTATTTGCTTGTTATTTTCGAGGCTTGAGCCCCTTTATTTTCTAGATGTAATACCGAAATTCTTTAGTTCATTCACCCACTATGACCCCGACCTCCACCTTTAGGAACAAATCGGATGCTGATCTCGTCAGAATTTGTAAATACCCTCCCTTTCGCTTCCCTGTTTTCCTAGTTTAACGGGAGCTTTATCTCTTCTACCCCTGATGCTGTAATAAGAGCTCCATTACTCACCTTTTGAATCACGTACGCCTTCAAAAACTATCTCTTTGGTTCCTTTAATCCATCAAATGCCGAATTTTCACTGTTTATGTCTCGGACATTTTGGGTTTTTCTTGTTTCTTTCCTTCATTATCTTCTTTTTAATTTTTCTCTTTGCATTATGCGTACAAGAGAACAAAGAGATCCCTCTTTTCCTGGTGCCTCCACAGTGTTCGACTTTGTTTGAGGATTATGGTGGCGGTTTGTTTGATGGACACTGATACATATTATGCTTGCCGTTGATCTCTTGTGCGTGTGTGGGGGGGGGGAATGATTTAAGGTGATCTTCATATGCACATTCAACGGCGTAGTTGATGAAATCATGAGATTTGATTCGGTGTCAAAGGATTTGTTCAGGAATAAGCATATGAAGAGAAAACATGTTCATCATGTTGAAGCCAACTCACGACATTCCATGTTAGTCTTAGTTTATGAAATAATGGGAGGCCGTGGGAGGGCCTAACGTGAATAGAGAGAGAGAGAGAGTTGTTTACGGAAACGACACTCTTGCAACAAAACAGGACAAGCCGTTTGGCGAAATTCACAGCCCTACTTCACTTCCCTTGTCTTTATTTCACATGCCAGTTACCAGACGAGACCTGGCTCCCAACTTCTGTTAATGGCTTTCCATTCTAAACCTTCCTTCAAGAACGAAATTGGTGGCGTGCATGCTTTTGCTTCAAACTGAACTTTGTCCATATATTCCATTCCCATCACAATCAGGATTCCATAACACTATACGCAAATTACAATTTCAACTGTCATCAGATCGATGGATGAATAAATAAAAAGACCAAAATGCCTATTATCTGTCTTCCAGATATTTCAAAGAAGTTTCTTTATTTTGCAAAGGTGGGTAAATATATTAATGAAATTAAAATGTTATTTAAATATTTTTTTATTTAAAATATTAAGTCTTCTTTTTGTGCCAACATAAACATTAAAAGTCATTTAATAATCATCTTTTCACTTCGTTTCGTTTCGTTTCGTTCCTATATCGCACAAACCAAACTGATCCTTGCGTTTCATACTCGCTCAACCAGCGATAGTTGAAGGATGGGTATTACTTTTGTTATTATAATTTCATTCACGGGACGCACAAAATATTTTCAAATAATAAAATCATTTTTGCCTATATATTCTATTCTTCATTTTATTATGTTGTACCTTCCAAACAACCCTTTTTTTTATATATATATATAATCCAAACATCCCTTTTAAGAAAGAGGAAACAAACAATACCGACCTGGTCGCTAAACTTAACTAAATGTAGGCCCCGTTGTCTTAGTTGAACCACTGAATAGATTGGGCCATGTGAAATCCCCATGCGGCCCTTCTTCAATCCTTCTCAATCCACTACCCGTTTGCCATCACATGGACCACTCTTTTAACTCGTTGCTATCCCTTTGTATAATTCAAAATTCACTCTATTGTATACCAAAAAAAAAAAGATTCACTCTATTTAATATTAATATTATTTAAAAATAAAAAATTATCTTATTTTTACATAGTAAACAAATATAATTTTTTTGTAAAAATTATTATAAAAAAAAAGCCTGGTCAAATGCCTCGATATGAACTAATACTAAAGTACTAATTCCTAAAATATGTTGCTGTAAAGACAATCAACTTATCTAATTAACAATTACTGAACTTGATTATTAATTTAGAATGGCACGTACTTCTCCCATACAGATCCTTTAATTTGAAGCTCGTTGATCTCCTTCGCATCACGACTCACCTTCACTCCAAGCAAAAGAAAACGAACTCTCCCTTTTAAATCGGGCGCATCTCATCAAGTCATCTTAAGTAAACAGGTCTCGATCAGGGGGTCGTGCTTCTTAAAGAAGAGGGGTAGATGTGATTATGGATGTAAAGCGAGATGTAGAGTGAATTAATGCTGTCGAATACGAACAACTTTAATTTCATTATCATATTGGGTAGATAAGGACGAGGTACCCTTTTTCCCTTCGTGCATTTAATTACCAGTAGCTACTAGCTTGAACCCAAAGTGTGATTAATCGTAAAGCAACCCCAACGTACCGATTTCTACACTATGGATTTTGGGGTCTCCAGATATGAACATGACCCATCACGTTCTTAACAGCTGACATGTCTCCTACTTCCACAGAGGTGAAGGAGACACATATGTTGATGTAATTTTCCTGGCTTCTCGTATTTTATCAAACTATACATGCACGTGCTGCATCACAAACACACCCCACTAACAGCCAACTTCCGTTTGCTTCAGAAACGACGGGCACCATCCTTACCAAAATATATATAGTTCAGAAAATTTTGTCTATCTCCGTGCCATACTTTTCTCAGGCTTTTGTTTTTTTAAAAAAATTAAGCTTAGTCTTTGTTAATATTTTCCATTTTATTCCCTGGGAATTAGTCAGTATTATTGTCTTCCAATACAGTGAGTTGCTTATGAACAAAGGTTAATTAGTTTTTTATTTTTTATTTTTTATTTTTTTAAAAACGAGATTAGGTTTTGACAAGAGAAAAAAGGGTTATACATTTGGGTGGCGAGTCGGCGTCACGAGAGAGCGAGCGCCAACGGCTACCTTATTAACGTCTATATATTATTTGATGTATCAATTGACTAAGCCCTCACGTCACCAATCCAAACCCTTTCTTCTACTCTATTCATATTTTATTATGTTAACTTCCATGCTTTCTACGCTGACCGCGCTTTTTTATTTCTCCATTTGTTTGATTCATAATTACTTCCTTTAGGAGAGAACAATTAGCTCAGAACCTATAGATCTATCCATAATTTGATATTGTTTAAGTCAATTTAAATTTACCTAAAATAGACCCGTAATAGGCGGATTTAAACATGCTCAAACAGTAATTATTATATTATATTTATTTAAATTTATTTTTATTATATACTAATATATTTTTTTAAATTTATTTTGTAGAGATATGGGTAATTATATCTACAATCATTACAAATAAATATAATATAGATTATGTATAATCATAATCCAATTGAATAATTAAGATTATAAATGATTATATTATATAATTACTATAGATTGTGTGGTTATAAATTTGTAGCTATTATTATGATATTTTATTTTTTAATTTTAGGATAAACAATCATATCATGTGTGTAATATTGTTGTTTTATTTTTATTGTTATTAAAATTTTAAATAGGTTTAAATAAAAAAAATATTTTTATTTTTATAAATAGGCTGCTCATACCCATTAGAACCCAAACAGGTTCAGCCCAACCCATTTAATACGGGTTTAAATAGGCAAAGACACGGACATGGGCTAGCCCATATCTATAAAAAAATAAATAAATAGGGTACAGGTTGACCATCCAATTAATTTAACCTATCTATTACTCAGCCCTAACTTCCTTCTTTAGACTCCCTGCTTATTCCCCCACACGTATAAGATGTTGCGATCCTGTTCTCGCACTCCCTCGGGCTTCCCCTGTCTTTCAATTTCAAACAACAAAAGTGTGTGGGGTCCATTGATAGTATGAACAAATGGGATACCGTATCAAACATAGAATAGCCATCAGGATTTTTTTTGTCTGACATATCCTCTTTATTTCGCATAATCACAAGCCTGAGTACTTTTTTTAAAAAACTTAAAAAAAAAATGAGTTGTGTCACCTATAATTTTTTTTCTTCCTATATAATATTAATATTAAATTAAATATATATCAATTATTTTAAATTTAAATTTAAATATTTAATAATTAAAATATCTTTTTAAATATTATGACTATAATTATAATAAAATAATATTATTTAAAGATTAAATAAATTTTAAATAATAAACATAATTCAATAAGTTTATAAGTGAGTTTTTTTTCCAATTATAAACTAGTGTTAAATAGGCAGCAGAAGGTGGAAGCCTAGAAATAGAGTCAGCAGGGGTGATTTGGGCCGGTTACAACCCAATTGTTAAGATTCGACCCGACCCGGAGCTTCATAGAGTGAGAAATGAGAATGATATGATCATGGAGGCTTACAGCCGTGAATGTTGTTAGCATGTGCAAGCGTAGGGTACAGATTCAGTCACCCAATTCCAGACTTGACATCTGCGTCTGCTAGAGCTGTTCATAGGTTGGGTTGGATAGGGCAACTCCTCTATCTGATATCCTGCCCAAAAAAAAATATGAATTATATTTTACAGTCTGATACCCGATCCTGTCCGATAAAAGCCCTAACCATTTTGAAGTGGGCATGAGCGGGCTAGGCGTAGGCGGGTTGGGCGGACCCGTTATGATGCTCTGCTCATGTTGGGAAAAATAATCTGTAATTATAAACTTCTAAAATACTACCATATTCATATGTCTTCAAGAGTTAAATAATACCTATAATCTACTAAAAATAAGGTAACAAAAAGATAATAATTAAAGTATTGAAATTTATTGCATATAAAAAAAGTTTTAAAGTTTAAGTAATTTGTAATTGTAACTTTGTATAAATTTTTTAAATATTGACAAAGATAAACCATCTAAAAAAATAAAATAAGTAATTATAATTTATAATGTAATAATATTATGATTAGTAAAATTAAAGAAAAAAAATCAATATAGTTATAAATATTCAAAGACGTAACTTACTTAACTATTTAAATTTTTAAAATGATCATTTAGTCATTAGTAACTATTATATTCTCTCTTCTAAATGTAGTATCTAGGGAGAAAAGTAAAAAAAAAAGAATAAGTACCCATGGGCAGGGCAGGGCAGGCAACCCCTGCCTAGTGCTCAGCTCGAAAAAAGTATGGGCGATATATTACAACTCAATACCTGATCTTACCTTATATTTATCGGATTGGATAGGGCTATTTTTTTTTGGGTTTGAACAAATATACTGAGCCCCATAACTTTTTGAACACCCCTAGGTTCTACTGTGCCACCACGCACCCCCGTGTTTTATTTTTTCTCTTTCCACCCTGACATCGTTCGCGTCACTATGCATTCAGGGTTTATTTCTATTAACCTTGATTAAACTAAAGAGTTAACTAATGTAATATAATTTATATCTGAATACATTTTTATAAAAGATCAATTTAATATAAACTTATTTATATTAAAAAGTCAGTTCTAAAGAATTTAAATATAAAAATAAAAAATAAGACATTAAAAAAAAGAGTAGTTTTGAGACAAAAAAAATCAATTATCACAAAACTCCTATTAAACATTTTTGTTATCTAATTAATTATTCTTTCCTGGATTTACTCTTGAGGCTATCACCACCCTGAAGAAGAGAATTACATCTCTAGACCATTACTTCATAACGAATTATAACTAACAAGAAATTTAAAAACTTAAAATTAACCGAAATATTCAGATAGATTAATTTGGACAAAAAAATATAACCTATTTTTTTTTAAAAAAAATCAAGCTTATTATTATTTTCGATAAGAAATATTATTATTATAGAGTGTTGGAATTGTTATTATTTATCCTGTAATTTTAAGAAAATTTACAAGGGATCAATTAGGGCAACTAAATTATTTTGAAAATTTAATATTTATAGATTATACACATTTTTTAAATTTAATTAGATAAACAAAGGGGAAAAGACAAGAAATAACCATTTAAATTTGAAAATGACAAAATAGTCACATGAATATCTAAAATGATAGATTGAGCAGTAGGTACAATCTGTCCTCTATAAATTTAAGTGAAAATACCAAATTAACCTTAAAGCATTTGAAGAAAAAAAATGAGACAATGAAATTAAGAATGCATCAGCTAAAGGGATTTGTTTTACGGTGTCGCCAGTGTTTTTTCCATTCCATGGTAACCCCACCACCGGTGAAGCAAATATTACGTAGAAGTGGGTTTTTATGGTACTGTTTCAACCCCTCGACCGTCCAATTTTGGCATTCTCTTCATGTCCTTTAACATGGGGTTTGCAGCCACAATTGCCCCCTCTGGCACAATTTACAGAGGCCCCTTCGGAGGTAAATTTGTAAACTTTAACAATGAGGAACCTCTGCTTGATGAGCTTTGTATGTTATTTCAAGTTTTTGACATCAAGTGAAGATTGCTTTTTCACGTTAACTAAATTTGGCAAGGAGGTTACATGATATTAAGAATATAGTTAATAAGTTGGTCATTAATGGTGGCCTCTACCACCGAGAACACATTATCTTCCTGGCAATTCTCTTATATGATCTCATATTAATGTTTTTTTACAATTCATTTTTTCTTTTATATTTTTATCATTATTTGTCAGTGTCTGCATCATTCTCTACAATCTTTTTCCTATTATTGATTTTTTACTAGATTAACACAACCTCGGTTGAAATTCTTCTGCATCTATATATTTTTGTATGTTTGTTGAGTTGTGGGGGATAATCAATGACTAATTAGATTCTTTTTCTTTCTTTCTTTGTCTATTTGTTTATTTGGGTTAGACACTGCTTCAAGAACTTAATTTTACATTTGACAGCTTAGTTTTGAAAAATTTAAGTTATTAGAACAAAAAAGGGAAAAAATTTCTGTTTGTGTCTTTAACTTTGTCTTACTTTAGATTAAGTGTTGGGAAATTTTTTTGAACAATATTGCATTTTAATTATAGCATAACACTGAAGAGAGCCATGATGAAGAGAAGCACTGAAGTCAAAGTGAAGATGCTAATGGAAGCATTTCCTCTGATTTTAGCTTTGTTTCTAATAGTTTTCTAAAATATAAACTTGGACCTGATAACCAAATTGTTGAAGAGCCAATGGAGAAAAACCATAGGCCTTCCATGAAGGATATTGTTGAGAAAGAAGTATCTAACTTGTCAGATCAGTATAAATGCCCCTTAGTTCGTGACCTTACCAGCAAAATTGATAAGAACTTGACTGCAGCTGCTAAGTTGTTTGATGAGGTACTTGTGTTATTAGGCCATATTTTCTATAAAATTCAGAATGATGGTATGAAGAATACTAAGATTTTTTATTAATGATTTCAGATGAAGTTAAGAGAGATACAATCTTTAGAGGGGCATGTTCTTTTGAAAAAGCTAAGAGATGCATTAGAATCCTTAAAAGGCCATTTGCAAGGAAAACATTAAGAGGATGTGGAGAATGCTATTTCTATGGTTCATTTTTCTTACGCAACTGAATTATATTGACTACATTGCTCTCTTCAAAATTCAAAATATTTGCTGACTGGAGGATGGAAATGTATGGAAAATTGATTATGTACAAGTGGAAGCTTTAGCAGTTAAACTGACACAAAATGAAGGAGAATTAATTCAATAGAAGTTTGAAGTAAATAAGCTAGTGAACTTTCTCAAACATGTATTCTATAGCATCTGATGATTTAGAAAATAAAAGACCCATCAATCAATTTTGTTGATGTATGTTATTTCTGTGTATCTGTAGTTTGGGAATTTGTGAATTTTTGGCTAGTGGGACTCGTAATTGTTCTATTGAAGGTTTGTGTTTTGCATCACAACATGATAGCTAGCATGAATTAACAGTTTTTCATGGATGAAAGTATAACTTTAATAATACCAAAGAAACTAAATAAGGGAAAGCCTAAAAGAATAGAAGAATTGTGTATATGGTAAGACCTTGAATTGAAAATTTTGGGTTGACCAACTGATGTTATATTTTTGAAAAGTTCAGCTATTGACCAACTGATGTTCAAAGTTAGTCAATCATTTTTCAATGTTCGACTTATATACTGTTAAACTTTGTAATGACTACGACTATATTTTGTAATGACTATGTACATATTTTTCATTTCACATTTACAACAATGGAATTGTAACATATTGCCTTCGGGTTTATAACTTCAACAATGACATTTACAATTCATCTAGTAAGGTTTGCAAGTCTTGTAATAATATTTACAACTCGTCTAATAAGGTTTACAAGTCTTCTAATAGGGTTTATAACTTTCACAATAGTGATATATTAATGGAGATTTTATTTTGGAGTAGTGTGTATTCAAAAGCGTAGCTTGTATGATGGCATATTTTAACTCGTTACTCAATGCATTTGTCTCATATATCGCATTCTGTTAACGTATGCCAATGATGTTTGCAAGTTACTGTAGAAGGGGATTTGCAAGTTTCCTCATGGTGTTTGCAAGTACCCCAATGTCATTTGTAACTTTCTCAGTAGGATTTACAAATCCTCAAATGGGATTTGCAACTTCCTAAATACAATTTGCAACTTCCTCAATACAATTTGCATCTTCCTCAATGGGATTTGCAACTTCTTAAATGCAAGTTGCAACTTGTACAATAATTACCAACTTCATCAATGGGAATTTACAACTTCGCCAATGGGATTTACAACTTCTTCAATGCAATTTGCAACTTCCTCAATGAGATTTGTAATTTCTTAAATACAAGTTGTAACTTGTACAGTAATTATCAACTTCATCAATGGGATTTACAACTTCCTCAATGCAATTTATAACTTCTTCAATGCAAGTTGCAACTTCCTAAATGCAAGTTGTAACTTGTACAGTAATTACTAACTTTATCTATGGGAATTTATAATTTCGTCAATGGGATTTGTAACTTCCTCAATGCAATTTGCAACTTCCTCAATGGGATTTGTAACTTCCAAAATGCAAGTTGTAACTTGTACAGTAATTACCAAATTTATCAATGGGATTTGCAACTTCCTCAATGTAATTTGTAACTTCTTCAATGCAAGTTGCAACTTTCTAAATGCAAATTACAACTTGTACAGTAATTATTAACTTTATCAATAGGATTTATAACTTCCTCAATACAATTTGCAATTTCTTCAATGCAAGTTACAACTTTCTAAATGCAAGTTGTAACTTACATAGTAATTACCAATTTTATCAATATGAATTTGTAACTTCGTCAATGTAATTTGTAATTTTCTCAATGCAAGTTGTAACTTTGTACAGTACTTAGCAACTTCATTAATGGGATTTATAATTTCTTCAATGGGATTTGCATCTTCATGTTACTATAGTATCCTCTTCTAATGAGGGTTATTTTAGTCTTTACCCCATAATTTCTAAAAGATAGATTGGGCTTTCTGCTAAATATGTCTTTTTCAATTTTTAGATGCCTAATCTGTCCTTTTGATTTTTAGGTAGACTTTTTCTATATTTTTCCCATAAACAAATTATTACTCAAAATTGAAATTTTTAAAATCAATTTTCATTTTATTAAAAATATATGTAGTATGTTCTGAGTAAAATATCTTGATTTCTAAGGGGTATGAGTGACTTTTACAGCCTTGTTCTGGCCCACCTTGACCTCCTCGAGGTGCTGCGTCCTTTTCCCCTTTATACACAAAATTTTTAAAAATAATTGGGTTGACTATAATTTAAAAGGAAAATAAAGTTTTTTCTCTTTTAATAATATATAGTATTAATTATTTATTATTTTTAAATATAAATTTAAATATTTATAAATTATAATATCTTTTTAAATATTATGATTAAAATTATAATAAAATAATATTTTTTAAAAATTAAATATATTATAAATAATAAATAGTAGTTTAATTCACATACACAATGTTTAAGGTGTTATGTTTTTTTTATTTGATTTATTAAAATTTTATTTTAATTATATTTAAATATAATTTATATTATACAGTGGGTGAGTTTTCGAGTTACTGAATTTTAAATCGCTTGACGACACTGTCTCGAACAATTGGGATCCATAGATTCTGCGAACCCTGTTGGACCCCGATGAAATTCTCTATCCCTACATCACTCTTTCCCCCATCTCATCCCTGTAACGTCTTCGGACTTCCTCACCTAACTTGTAATTTCTTTTTTCTTCTTCGTTCTTCGTTCTTTTTACAAATTTGAGCACAATCGACGTTAGCCTCTTCCAAAAAAGCACCACCAGCGTGGTCCTATTCAAATAAAGTACTACCAGCTTAGCCTCTTCAAACCAATATTTGTTTTCTAAGACCATATCTACACGACGATACCAAATCTCCTCTGTTGAGCACTATTGGCAATGCCATGAGCAGCAGAGCCATATCTCCTCCACCACTAGGATCTTCTCTTTCTTTGATTTTCATTTTCTAGACTTAGATTCACGAATGCATATATGGTAATTAGTTCGCACATGATAAATGCCATTTTAACCACGTGATAATTAATTAATCAATATCTGTCTATCTTGACTAACAACTATAATTGCCGTAAACCACATGCAATGATCTCATACCTATTGATCGTGATTAAAGCTTATTTTAGAGATTCTATCTATTTCTATGTGTAATTAGAATATGAAAGTTATCGTCATAATGATTCAGAGACGGCCAAACAGGGATCGAAGAAGATGCGATTTAGAAATCCCACATATATTTATATTAAAAACAAAGAACACATCAGCGTCAATCTAACTACAGAGAGAGAGAGAGAGAGAGGAGATGAAGGAGGCTTGCTAATTGGAGCTTCCATTCTAAGATGCTCTAGAGGGACCCCTCACGTTGGTAGAGATTACACTCCCTCTCAAGAACCCCTTGTCTTCCAATTCGTAAATGTTGCCTCTGTACCAAATCACACGTATTAAAATTAATATCTTATTTACTTCTGTCCTGCGAATAAATACGGAAAAAATAATATGTACCATGATTCTATTTATAACATTTATAAACCATATTAACAATATCTTTGAATCATGTCCAGTTATGTGCATTAGAGCATACTTATCAAATAAGAAGCCTAAAATCACTCCAAATAAACCATGATATCAAATGTGATCAAATTGACTTCAATTATATTCATACCCACTAATCATTCTTACATTGAAACAAGATTCGAAACACGTTACACGCATCCAACAGTGCCCCCATTCTATATAATTCCTGTTGATCCATCGTAAGGTTCTCATTTTTCAACAAGAACTCCACTCTACTTGACTCAAGATAGAGAAATCTCATAACCTCATTTGCTTATGGCCGACTCATTGCAATCTAATGGCCTAAAATAATGCTCCTACCTTGGCAAATCTCACTAAATGTTAAATTATTCAGTCAATTGCCAATAATAACAATAGATTGATAAATCCTTGGATATACATATAAAATTATATCTCAAATTACGGAGTCTAAAACTAGAAGGCACACAATTCTCGATTTTGCAAATCATATGAATTTCATTACTATATATTGATAAAATGTACATAAATACCAAAGTGTATACATTTATAGTATATTTCATACAAATTTTAGATGAATCATGTTATTATATTAACAATCCATGAATGATAAAGTGTTTTATCATCAATTTTAAAAAATTATTTAATATTGCTATTATATATAAACTAGAGTTAAAGTATATCTAGTATTATAGAAAAATGTTATAAAATAATGAGTAGTGCAATTTTAACATTAAAATATTTAAAATAAAATAATCTCATTTAATATTAATAGATTTTGTCACATGACAAAATAGAGATGGTTGTATTTTTTTTTCCCGAAGGATTCTTAACTCCATAACACAGGTCTACAAAATTCATCAGATTACCAAAAGCTAACTATGTACTGTACAGGACTACAGGTGCATACTAGATAGTCATGGGCCATGCGCCAGGAACGGGGAAAAGAGCTCTGAGGGTCAGCAAAGTAATTTCGAAGCAAGACAAGAACAGGCTGTCCTTCTCAAAAAATGGGTTGTTTTTTTTGTTAATTTTTCACGTTTCCGTGCCCTTGGTAATTAAATATTTAACTACTTAATAAATAAATATTAATATTATAGATTTACCTACCAAAAATATTATAATTATGTTTGGGGGCTCTGTATTTCTATGGTGGAAAACGCAACCGCTAAGCTGGAAAGGAAAAGGTCTCTCTTCCTCTCTCTCGGCACTTCGCCTTCATGACACTGCATCTTCATCTGCCAATATATTTTTGTTCCCCAGAAAATACGCAGTGAGTGAGGCAGTGGAGGGAAAGAATTAAAGAAGCAGAGGAGCACTAGAAAAGAGCGATGGTGCCCACGACAGCACCTCTGCCTTTTCATGGATTCCTCTTCTTCTTCGTCGTCTTCCTCTCTCTCCTCTGCTTTACCCCTCCTCAATATCGCTTCCTCCCCACGGCATCCTTACTTTGATTGATACTCATACCCAGACTTAGAGAAAAGAGGCCGATTCCAATTACCTTCCGTTCTCAATCCTCCTCCCGTTAAGCCTGGCGGACGTTAGAAGAGCCCTAACCTTCCTATCGTCGATTCTGGCAGGTCGTCTGGTTTTTCGGTCCATCAAGAAGAGGAGAAGGGGGTTTTGCGGCGCCAAAATGTTGTGGCTCATGCGATTCTCGGGATTTTTCTCTGCCGCAATGGCCTTGGTTGTTCTCTCTCCATCTCTGCAATCGTTTCCTCCGGCAGAAGCCATCAGATCCTCCCACCTCGACGGATACCTCCGTTTGCCGGTCCAGATGCCCCCCACCGATAGTGAAAACCGATTTTCGTTCCGGAAAGCCTCAGCATTCCGCAATGCCGGTAAATGTGGTTCGAATCAAAGGGGGGTTTCGGGGGAAATGAGTGTTTGCGATCCTTCTTTGGTACACGTGGCGATAACACTCGACATTGAATACCTGCGCGGATCAATCGCCGCAGTGCACTCCATTCTGCATCATTCCTTGTGCCCGGAAAGCATCTTCTTTCACTTCCTCGTGTCCGAAACAATTTTGGAATCGATAGTTCAATCAACGTTCCCCCAGTTGAAGTTCAAGGTGTATTACTTCGATCCAAAGATTGTAAGAAACCTGATCTCGACATCTGTTAGGCAAGCACTTGAACAACCCTTGAATTATGCCAGGAATTACTTGGCAGATCTTCTGGAGGGTTGCGTGAGTAGAGTGATTTACCTGGATTCTGATCTAGTTGTGGTTGACGATATATCCAAACTGTGGACCACGAGCTTGGGTTCTAAAACAATCGGGGCACCAGAATACTGCCACGCGAACTTCACCAAGTATTTCACGTCCGGATTCTGGTCAGATAAGCGGTTGTCCACCACTTTTGCGCGGCGGAAACCGTGCTATTTCAACACGGGAGTGATGGTCATAGATCTAGTTAAGTGGAGGAAAGCCCGGTACACGAAGCACATCGAAAGATGGATGGAAATCCAGAAGAGCGATCGGATCTACGAGCTGGGTTCCCTGCCGCCGTTCCTACTGGTGTTCGCAGGACACGTGGCACCCATCGAGCATCGGTGGAACCAACACGGCCTGGGTGGTGATAACGTCAAGGGCAGCTGTCGAGATTTGCACCCAGGTCCAGTTAGCCTGTTGCATTGGTCCGGTAGCGGTAAGCCCTGGCTCAGGCTGGACTCCAAACGGCCCTGCCCGCTCGACGCCCTATGGGCTCCATACGACTTGTACGGTCACTCTCTCTGAAACATGATGACGGCAGCAAGGGTTGTTGCCGGTAAATTCCCTCCAGCCTTCAGGACTGTTTTGTGACACATCCTCTGTTCACTTAATTCTTATTTTGGTATTTTCCCCCTTTATTTTTTGTGTTTTCTTAGTCCTTACTTACTATGATCGTCTACTCATTTTTCATATTAGACTGATATTTTTTTCAGGCGATTTTTCATTTGTATTCTATTAGATTATTCCAGCTCTGAAAATAAAAAAAAGAAAAAACAAAGGGGGCAGATTCAACTCTGCTTTGGTTCATAAACGGAACATTTTTAGTTGCGGGTGGCATTTAGGTTGAGCCCTCAAAGTAAGCTTCCTTATTAACTATCTAAATACCTAGAGTGAAAGCTAAGCTATAGAATTAAAAAAAGGCGCGGTCTTTGGAACAACCGAATGATGACATTTTGAACTTGCTAATCGCAATTGCAGCAGTTTTAATTAATAATTATGTTGCTGGGTTCTGGCTTTATTTTTGATTCTCAGGAATTCCCCCCATTATAGGCTCTCTAGGAGCTGTCCGCTGCATCCATGGATGGTCCTGTGGTATTAACTTGATGAACTGTTGGCTTAGGGTGGCTATGATAACAACTTGTTTGTGTGGGAAGAATTCGTCCTGCGGGAACTTGTGTGGGTTGGTATAAAAAGGTCAGGGGAAGATGGCAGAGAAAACTGCGTTTAAGATATGGAAATGCTTTGCCATGAGTCACGGTGTGCCTGATGAAGCTGTTAAGCTTAGTTTATCATTCGGTGGGGAAGCAGGCACTGTGTGGTTGGCAGCGACGGGACATTGGTGGCCCGACTTCCCCATGACTCTCACCGTTTCTTGCGTTTCACTTTATCCTTTGCTCCCACCCCACCGGTGGCAATTTTATCCTCTCTTCGTCATACAATCTATGCCGCTTCCCTCAACAACGTTGGATCCTTCCGTTAATGTCGAAGTGCAAAACCAATTAAAATATGTCGGTTGAGGCTTGCTGATTTCGTACATGTGTCTCAGTGGGGTTTTATTAAAATATCTCCAGGCCTACATGTGGCTTTATAACCCGGAAGCCGACATGTAAAATAATCGGTGGGGATGAGTCTCTGATTATGTTGTTTTATCATTAATTGTATGATCTAGTTGCCAAAATACGCAATGAACGAAGCTCTCTCAAGTAACGAATGCGTGAGCAAAATTGTTGTCTTTGAAATATTTGGTATGGGGCAAAATAATGTTATACTGAAAAAGGATCACGACTAGGCAACTGATACTTTGGTTGGCTGCTCATCTTTCGTTGGCAAGTAGGGACGCATCGATTCCTCGACATGGACAGATTTGGAGCTATTACCATAATGTTAATTAATAATCATAAGGTAAAGTAATTAGTTTGAAGGGGATAATTCGATATGCTCTGACGATTCTAGAACATGGAAGGGGACACGGGAGATGGGGCGCAATCCGAAGGAAAGTAACAAGAGAGGCCAATGGCCATAGAGCAACCCATTTCGAAGGCTGATTTTATCATCTCCATCATATGATTCTCTACTTGACCAATGAATTTCAATGTTTAATCATATTTTATTTTAAACTTTTATTGTCTCTCAGAACTTTCCGTGGCTTCATCTGCGTGGGACTAAATGAAGCATTCCTTTTAAACAGGAAAAATCGTTTTAATTTTAGCGGGTGATGGTTGTTGATTCATGGGGATGGGATTGAAACCTCATTCAACTCTTTTTTTTTTTTATGGACTTGTGAAAAAAGATTTGGTGCTTGCTTACGGCTCAGAAAATGCTGATGTTTGTAGAGGAACGAGCATGGAATGACGTTGTTCAGTCTAATCATAAGCGTTGCCCGTTCATGAGAGCAACACCCTGCAATGCACCATGTCAGCAGCTAGCCTAAAATGAGATCGCAGTCGTTGATTGTTGTTCAATGAACAACCCCTAAACAGATATTTACAAGACAAGTCCTAATGATTGAGTTTATACTTAAAACCTACAGATATTAGGGACCATTCTTCAGTAGAGATGAACAATAAGTAGAATAGGCTAGCTCGATGGTCAACTCATATTCTACCTGTTTAATATTAATTGGTACAGGTTAATCTATATATATATATACTAGTCTATTTAAACCCATAATAAATAGATTTAATTAAATTCATACAGATTTAATAGGCAGTGATAGTTTGTTTGTCAAAATTGAGAAAAAATTGTATACAAATGCTTCAAAATTTAGTACCCATAAACCGGTTTTGGTAATACAAATCTTATTGAGTCACGCTTCAAATATAATGTTTGTATCAGTGCTTTTTAGCAGAACTTTGAACTCCAGATATTGAAATTCCAACAACAGGGGTAAAAGTTCATTGATTAGACAATTCTACTCACGCAAATTCCGCCTTTCAATTAAGTGTTGTATAAACATCAATGTAAAGTATCCCCTAGAAAAAAGCACAGCTATGTTATTCCCAAACAAGAAGAGTGATAAGAGTAATTACCTATCTCCAACGGGCTTAGTGAAAATTTGAAGCAAAGTTCCTTGATCATCTCTATCTACTGGAACCCCAGCTCCTCACACTATTTAATCTGTTCATCCGTCAACATCACCAGCTTGATTCTTCAAATTCTTGTAATACATTGGAGGTGAGGGAAGGCATGAACTCGAAGCCACCTACGAAACTTCTCTACCTCCTTTCCCTCAAAGTCCTGCATGTCTTCACTCACAAGTGCTAGATGTTGTAGCTCTGCTCCTTCATTGTGCTCCAAGTACGTCTGTATTTGACTCTTCTGCTTCGTCCCAAACACTGGTTCGTTCAGAGGCAGCAAAACCATTTCATCATTGTTCGCTAAAACCATCGAGTTCAAGCCACTCTCGCCCGTACCCACATCCTCTGCTGTGAACTCGGCAAACTCAGTGAAACCTAGTAAATGTTTTCACATAATTTACAGCGAGTGTATCGGGTTACGGACACTTTGTTCAACCCTATTCTCCAGGCCTTTTTCCATACAATTATTGGCTATCCATTTTAATATAGAACCCCCAAGAAATCAATTACATATAATTGAGAGAAGACCACCTTCCTTATGTAAACACACACACACACACACACACACACACACACACCACTTAAAGAAGACCACCATTTTGTTCACGGGTTATCCATCATATATTTCATTCATACTTGTGTATATATATTGTGTCTAGTTTCAAACCTTATATATCTTTCAATGGTATATTCTCTATCCTCAAATTTGATGTTTTTCTCTTCTCATAATCTCATGATGAGAATGTATATAACTCATTTCCATCTGGAGATGCTATCACACATATAATCGCACCCAATTCGATGAACCTGTTTGATCTTAAACAGACCCTCTAGATTTCTATCTGTAGATAATGAGAATTTATATAACTCATATACATTCTCTTATGTATAAGAGACATGGCTAAAGAGAGCCAAAAGAGGATCTTTGGTGCATAATCCTGTGTACTCTTGAACTTCCATGAATTTATATATATACATCATTGATTGCATACTCGGCATAAATTTAATCGAATGAAGAGATTCTGATTCTTTCATGCTGAGCTGTCGGTGAGATGGGGATGCCCTTGGGCAAGGAAGCTTCCTTGATCCATCATATTAATGTAAGCTTGCGTACGTGTCACTTTCAGGCGCCACTATTCATATACACCTGTTATGGTTCTCAACTGATGCTGCTGCCTTTCATAAATTCATGAAGAGAAAGCAATTATATTCACGAGCTGCAACTAATTACATCCCACTATTTATAAATTGTCAGTAGAATGAAGACCAAACCAAACCAATTCTTGATAAAAAGTAGTGTTGAAAAACAACAAATTACTTAATTGGCATCCTGTTTGATTTTTTTAAGCCATCCTATGGGGAAGCTACTGAAGCGAGGTTCTAAAAATGTATGGCTACAATGAAGACAAACATAGAACAAGATAGATATGTATGAAGGTTACATAAGTTCCATAAATTCTCATAAAAATATGAAGATGATAGATAGAAGAGGCACATCTGGTTTCAGGGTCCGAGTTTGTTCACTGGTCATTATTATGAGACGAAGGAAAGGAACAAAATGATGAAAAGGAGGACCACAAAAGTAAGCCAAATAAAGAGGAGAGCTTTGGAACCTTTACAGCTAAAAACGGTGGGTGACTTAATTCTGGGGTCCTCTGTGGACCATAGATATTCCGTGGTCCACCAACTCTGACTCTGCCCCCTTTATTCACATTAATGACTTCTTCTTCTCCACACACACATCCATGGCGCGCACAATGAAGCTGAAGCTACTTCCACGTGGGATATACCTGTTTGGGCTGAAAATGTTATGGTGATTGAAGCTTGAATCAATTATTTGGTCTGCCGAGGCAAGGGACAGTGTCACCTACCAGCAAACACTGCTTGAATCTCTCTAGGTATCTTAATGCCCCCCCTGGTTTTTGCATTTATGACACAAATCAAAACACCTATGCTTTTTTCAATGGTTAGCGAGATGCAGTTAATGCTCTCTGATGAATATATAAGTGGAGAACCAGCTTGCTTTCTGCTTACTACTTTAATTGCAACTACGAAGCTTGGACTTGCCTGCAACTTTCAATATAGACTTTACTGTTCTTCTGATCACTACTGAATCAGATTCATAGATTTTCTTTCGTCTTTGGGCTCTGGAGCACTTGAATGCTAACCATGCACGGCCGTTGATGTGAGAGATATGTGATGGGAACATTCAATTCAATAGCTACAGCAAATGAACCAGAGATTACTAGTAATAGCTGGCAGAGAGTGACTGGATTAAAAAAAGTCAATTCAATCTTTAAGAACGTGTTAAGAAAAAAGCCAAAACGTGAATTTATTCGAGGAAAAAAGAAAAACGAAGAAGATCGTTTGTGATATAATGATCTCTTAGGAATCACATCTAAGTTTTAGACGACAAAACATATGAATGTTCATTGCCAGTCCGATTTTGTCCATTACAACCAAGTTTACTACCTGGAGGGGACCATGTGGGAAAAATCTATATTCTTCTTGTGTGGGGACCGATCACACTCAATATCGTCGTCTGAATTAAATTAATTCTCCTCATACGATGACGACCGTACAATAATCATTTCAGATTACAATTTTACACATAATGCAAAATGCATGTGTGGCATTAATTTGAAATGTTTTGATATGCATTAGTATTGATTAAATGAATACCAAACTGAGAGCATATTGGATTTTGTTTGATTGGGTGAATCTCTGGTAGGTTGGATTATACAAAAGATTCTTGTTGGGTAGATCTCCCAATTTGCAGTTCTTTCAGTAGTAAGTTATCTACATTCAGATTGAAAATTGCAGGTGAAGGATCCTCTAAACCTCAAGAAATTGAATATGTTTGAGGGAAAAGCACAATATATGAAGTCTGACAATTGTCGTGCAGATTCCACTATTATATAATTAAATGAGAGTTTTGTTTTTGGTTACAAATTAAATGGGAGTTTTACAATCTTTCTTGTTCGAAAAATTGACACTAAAAATTTGAAGAATTAAAATCCATGAAACCATGGGGAAAAGTATCTGTAACAAATCAATTGTCACCTGATTTGTACCAAAAAAAAAAATTGCCACCTAATTCCGCCCAGTCCATCTTTGGACCAGACACATCTCTAAAGTCCCTTTTTGTTTCACTGAGCCCACGAATGCAAAGTTGGATGGATGGTTCGGTGCTTCAAACAATTTCCGAAGATAATTGTACCAAAAACAAAGTCCGAAGATAAAACCTTTTATCCAACTTGAACTTTGCCACAGAAGGTCATCTTCATTCTCTACTTCCAGATGATACTGCAATGGTAAAATCTTAGAAAAAGTCGTTTGGGTCATATGATGGGATTCCAGACTACCAATATTGTCAGGATACAATAGCTGCCTATTATCTACAATTGTCTAATTTCGTTCGGAAACAAAATAATTGCAGGACTTCAAATAAATAACACTACCTACAACTTTTTTTTTTGGACCAATAGCTGACGTCATGTAAAACGAGAACACTACGGTGGCTAAACTCCAAAAGAATGTGCAAATGGAGGGTCACGCTAATCATAGGGCCAAGTCGTTTAATTACAAGAGAACGAATTTGATAAATCCACCAATTCCCTCAAGATTTCTGATGACTAATCACGTAAGGCAGATAAAGATGAATGGGAAAATATTTGCATATGGCAAACACCATCACACCCGCTTCCTTTCAAGAAGTTGAAAATTCTCTTGATAATTGTAAGGGCCTCCCCTAAGGACAAACCCTCAGACCATCGTGACAAATTCTATCCAGACAACGCAACAATTAAAAAGAATCAATCTCCCGACATTCACGAACTGGAGGGCGTTATCATAACGTACATGAGAGCATGTTCCAATGGAAGGCGATTTCATTCCCCATGGCCCAAGGAAGTCAATGAGCATGATAACTGGCAGGCAAAGCAGCACTGACAGTGACATCTATATGACTAAAACAATGTCACCTTGAGTATCAAGAGGACTAGCATGACTAAGCACATTACAACAAGCACTGTTGCACACATAACCATTCCTCCTTTTTTCTGTGTTCTCTCAGCCTGCAAGTACATGTTATAAAATTATCTGAGAACAGTTGCACCAACTGAAATTCCACAAAGGCAGGCTAATACCAGCACCAATTGCATAAGCAAGAGTCAGAGCTAGTAACAGGGAAAGAAGTAACAGAACCTTCTCCAACTGCTTAAAGCCCTCTTCAACCGACGTAGCAACATTCTGAATGTTGTAGTCTATTCTATCCACAATCGTTCCCTGCAGGAATATCCGGTCTCTGAGTCATATTTCATTCATTAAATCCATTTTATACACGGTCAGGGCACTGACCTGGTCTATCACAAGAACAGAGAGGTCCTTCATGATCTGAGCCAGTTCATTCACTGATTTAGTGACCTACAGCACATTTCACATTGTCAGACAAGGTAATGAAAGAGATTTTTCTTTATGCGATACATTGAAAGCCTTCATATTGCCTGTTCAATCTCTCTCTCCCTTTCCTCAGAGAATTGCTCACTCTTCTTTAGCTTTGCCATTTGATGATCACTGAAACCCTGAACCATCAACCACCAATTGTTACTATTGCCTTGTCGTCTTCTCATTGAACTTCAACAAGCAAAGAATAAATGAAAGCAAATCATGCAGTTTCAACATCTTAATTTCTTATTGACAATCAGTTGCATGAAACAGCATACCACATCACTGAATCTATCATCCTGCAAACCAAATTTATACCCATTCACATTCATCTCCAAGTCAACCCCATCATATCCCTACAAAATCAAATTTGAACATAGGCCTCAGTGAGGAAATATAAATGAAATATGTTGTTGAAGCCGAGGGCTAGAATAATTTAGACTTAGGATAATGATCTTCTATTTGATCACTTGGATACTAAAAGAATAACAATAAGGAGTAAAAATGAAGAAACTATATGGCTCCTTAACAAATAGATTTATCAGTCATAAAATAAAGAATAAAAAGGTCCGTTAATTTTAGAAAGAAGTTAAGCTGGATAAGAATTATAATTGCAACCTCCTTTTGCTGCTGCAACCGTTTCAAGTATTGTGACTGCTTTCGCCGGAGGTCCATTGACAAGTTCTGAAGGTTGGTAGCAAGGGAACGCTGCCAGAAGTTGATGAAGATGAGTCATACTAGTTTGTAAATGATGTAAGTATAGAAGCCAAAATATGCTTCCTATACTTATCTTAAAATATGGAAGCAATTAGTCAAGCCGCCTTGACATCTCCAAGGAACAAACTCAAAACAAAATGATAGAATCAGTACTGAGTGAAATCAGGAGAACAACAGAAGCAATGTCGATAGGGAAACGGAGTCATGTAGATGAGTAAATCAAATCATGGAGAAACATGAAAAGGCCTATGGGATTTTTTGGGGACAGGGAGGAACCATAATTCAACAGAAAGCCAGCAAAACATACTTCAACAGAAGTAATAGATAAATAATCTGGCAATAGCTCATATAAATCCCTTTAGACAAACTCCTAAATGAAGAGAACGAAAAATTTAAATTTTCCAATACATGCTTTAGAACCCCTGTCCCACGGAAAAGATGCATAATATTATTGAATCAAATATTATCCACTATGTTATATATAATATTTTGAAAATTACCTGAACATTTTTTCTAATGTTTGAATCCTCGGAAGACTCGCCAGTTGCAGAAAGTCTTTTTAGCTTCATCTCCGATTTTCTCAAGAGAGCTGTAATCTCCTGGGTGAGAATCTCTATCTGTTGTTGATCTTCTTTACCATCACCAAAAGAGGGCATTAATGCCTTCGCATGAAGTTTGACGAGCTCAGACATTTTAGACTGAGCACGTTGTATATTTGCAGCTATTTCTTCAGAATCATCTACCCAAGCTGGTGGCAACCCCACAGTAAATGCATCTCTGAAAGCCAAGGCAAAATTTTCGATTGTTAAAGAAGCAAAAAATTCTAATGATGAAGGCATAACTTTACCTATGTCGCAAACTTGAACTAAATGAATGGATTAAACCATGCAAACAGAGGAAATAAAAAAAATGTATCCACTGGCCAAGCACCGAACATGCACACTCCTCACTTCCCTGATCTCCCCAAGTGACGGGCCCCATAATTCAATGCTATACTAATAATTTGACTTTCCAACTCCAGAACAAAATCTATCAACTAAACAAAATAATTGCCTCGCAAAACTATTTTGCTAAGAGAGATAGAGGTGCAAAGGAAAATGTAACACAGTTCTTATTCAATTCAATCACCTGCATACACCTGCTTCATCCCTTAATTATAGGCTATTAGAGATGCAAATCATCTAAAAAAAGAATAGCTTCTACCAACAACTACCAATCCTAACAAACCAATCCGATTAATCCCATGTAACAATAATTTCCCTCTTAAAAATAACGATTGCCCAAAGGATCAGAAATCTTATGAAATCGCCAAATCCTCACTAGCACGACCAACTCAAGAGGTTTTGCTGTAACAAAGCCATCTAGAGTAAAATCCACACTAATGTTAAGATTTGATACGACATTTGCATGATTTTTGCCACCTGAATTGGACAGGACACTTTTTCCTCCAGCAGCAGCCTTAGCATATATGTGCATTCCAGCTGCAATTGGACGCACAACTGATACACTTCTCCGTAATTCATCATGCATTCAGGCCATGGTGCCAGGTCAAGCTCCGATACTAATTGGAAGATTGGTGCTGATAGAAACATAACAAAGTTCTTATTTAATTCACACATTTACGTCTGCCTCGTTCCTTATTTACAAGTTATTAGGATGCAAGTTATCTAACAACTTTTACTAAAACTACTTATCCTAATTAACTCATTCCACATGATAGATTGCGATTCCCATAGGACATATATTCTTTGTTTGATGAAGATGACATCTAGAAAGCACCCCCATGGTTTCGTTGCTATAAGGGAATGAAATGAAAGTATTTCCCAATTCACTAGGGTAGCATAAGCCGTAACTAACAACAACTTACCGAGTGTAACCTAATATTTAGAAACAGGAAGGGAAAATTATGAAGCCTAATAAACTAAATCTCATAGTCATCTCAGTCGGGATTAGAAAACACATATAGATCAAAATTCAAATTCAGACGCCGCTTTAAGAAACAGGGAATACCTCGAAGGACCTGGATCTTCGGTGCTTAGAGGAGCATATGAAGATTGATTCGAACGAAGAAGTGAGGTGCTCACCATTTCAATAACGGGACCGCCGGAAGCAGAAGCTGACGAAGATAAAGGGGCTCGCACACTCTTGACGGCATCTCTATGCTTTCTAAATATTACAGTTCGATTTCTGGTGGCCATTGATGCCTAAAACCTCTGTAATCTGGTTAACACAGAACTGAGAAAGGAAGATTGGCGGGGAGCGGGCAAAATTCAAGCGCGCAATACCAAGAGAAAGGTATTGAACAAAGAATTGGGTATCTCGGATCGGAATTAATAGATTTCAGTTGAAGGGTCTACAGGGTCAGTTTCGTCCATTTTTAGATTTTTTTTTTATTTTTGCAAAAATTTCATAAGCTCGTTAATTAATTTCTAAGTATAAACATAAATATAATGATCATAAGGAAGTATTCTCCAAAATCATAATGAATTGGCGGTAATATTTATATTTATAATTTATATATAATGTGACTTATTACAAAAACTAAGATTAATGGTAAAAAAACTTAAATACTAATTTACTAGCGTTCTGTTTGATACAACTTTTATTTTTTTATTTAGTATAATAGAAATTATTTTTATTTTTATTTTTAATATTTTTAATTATTTTAATTTTATTAAAAAAGTTAAAAAATAAAATATTAAAAATAAAAATAAAATAATTTAAATTATTTTACTCTAAATTATAAAATTTCTAAATAATTTTATTTTTTTTAAATTATAAAAAAATATTTTAAATTATTTTATTCTAAATTTTAAACAAATATATATATCAATTCTATATTTATTTTTATCCTATTAAATATATTTTTAAAATCTATTTTTAATTTTATTTATTTTTACTCTCATTTCTATCACAAATTTTTCTATATCCATAAAGTAACAACAAATTATATATTTTTTAATAACTTTAATTTTGTCAATATAAAGCTGTGAATATGAATTTTATATGGAGAATGCCAGGGTAAAAAGAGGAGGGCCAGAAATCTTGTTGGCCAAGGATCTATTGGCTATCCGAAGTTCCTTGGCTCTTTCCTCGTCCGCCTTTTTCGGTATACAAACCCCACCTCCCCAGCTCTGAAAAGGAATCCTTCCTCAGCGAACACCTCCAAACTTTCTCGTGAGTCGTGACTTCGTCAGCTGCTTTCACAGCAAAATATACTGACTCCAACTCCATGGAAGACCAAGCTTGGAGTCCTGTCCTGTCTACTGCTTCCAGAAGCTACCCATCGAAGCTAAACTCCCATTTCGGTGATTCTGTAGTTTCCATTTTATTTTTTTCACTTATCTTTCATCATTTAATCCCTTTTTATATGAATATTTGATACATTGAAAAACACGAGTTTTATGGGTCTATGCGTTCTCTATTTGTTTGTTCGTTCGTTCGTTTGTAGATGCTGAAGCAGAACTTTGTATCGATTTTGATGAAGTAGATGGAGACGACGAGCTGAAAACCGCATATCCATGCCTATTTTGTGGAGAGGATTTTGATCTTCTGGAACTGTGTTGTCATATTGAGGAGAATCATTCGGTAGAAGCAAAGACCGGGGTAATTATATCTCATCTCAAAGGGTCAATTTTTTGTTATTATCGTTTATTGCTTTTTTCCAAACCAGATTGATATCATTACCATTTTCTTTTCCGTTATGATATTGTCGTTTTGATGGTTTGGCTTCTTTCTTCCGAAAACTAATATATTATAATGCAAGATTATTTATTGAATGATAATGATTGAGTGCGTGAATCATGGTAAATGATGACTTACAAGACCTTAGGCTGTAAAACCTGATTAGGAAGTTAACACATGAATCTAATCTAGAATCTACCCGAGGTTGCTTCAACAACAGCTTTCCACAAACTAGTAAATTTTGTTACTAGACGTGCATCGACATTTAATACGATTGATTCATCTGTTTAATCTGATCAATCCAAGTACTACTACATATTCTCTTATATTGAACTTACTAATGTCCAATTTCATTTGTGTTTGCAGATTTGTCCTCTCTGCGTTACATGGGTGGGGACGAATTTGGTTGAACACATATCAGCACAACATGGAAACATACTTAAGATATCCTTTCTGTGCTGTTGGCTGCTATAAATTGTTTCGTTTTGTTTACCATTTGTCTTTTTCTTATTTCAATAGATGTCCTTTGATGTTTCACTTCTTGCCTTCCTTGTGATACAATGAACTGTGTTACAAATTCCTTCACTAGAGATCACAGTCAGTTCAATTCTGGATACCGTAAATTTGAGCCCTATGGAGCCCTTTCCCTTTCTAGAAAAGATCTACTGGATGGAGATGATGGATATTGTCAATCTTTTTCCGCTGGTTCATCTTCTGAGATTTCTACCTCCAATACAGCATGTGATCAATTGCTATCATTTCTTTACTGTCCGGCTGCTTCGGATGAACGGGAAAATCTGCAGCCTGCTTCTTCGAGCAAAGTAAGCATAGAAGAAGTAGACTCAAAAGAGTCAGTGTTAGCAAGGTATGATGAATTCTCACTGTTGACTGTAATCATGCTGCATTCCTCTTAAGGGATGAGGAATGGGTTGCTTAGATGTTGATTCAGGTAAGTTTTATCTTTTCCCCCCTAAAGATATGTAGCATGATGTATTAATACTTGTGATGAATGCAGAGAAGTTCAACAATCCTTATCTGACGAAGACCAGATAGGGAAAGCACAGCGAAGTGCATTTGTACGAGAACTTTTTATGTCCACTATCCTAGACCCTGACTTCTGAATCTCATTCCCATTTTAAGGAAAATGAAGTGGCAGCGGCAGCCAGTTTCTATCTTGAAAATGATTGTTGATCATATTTTTCCGCCTGAGAAATTTAGTGCATAGTTAGTCTTACCATATTCATTGGATTAGTTTACTAATTATTAGCATCAACTCTGTACAAGAATTTCTGTACCTTGTTGTACAAGCTAAGGTATATAATAGGGAGCTAAGCTAGATAGGAAAATAGGGATTAAATGTAGCGTCATTGGAGGCAATGTAATTTTATAGTTCAGAACTACTTCATCTCTGAGGTAGGCTGAAATAATGCATTTCGTTAATATTTAGATGGTTATCAATATGGCCCTTTCACTGAATTTGCATCGTATTTTAGTTGCAATCTTGGATTCTCCGGCACTAAATCAAAGTTCATAAAGAGGGTTAATCTACTAGTTGGGTAAACGTTTTGGTTAATTGTGGTAGCATTAGGCAATTAATCGTATTCTGCCCGATATAGGAATATCATCACGTTAGGCAATCGAGGGTGCCAACTACCGAGTTTCACAGTTCCTAGTGAATCGCCCCATAATTCACACGTTAGTTGCTTGTTGAGTGTTGTTTATTAATTACTCAATCGTCCCATATTAAGCATTGTTTAAGGTTTTCGAACACAATAAATAACGTAATGAATTGCGTAATTTCGTCTAAATTGCTATGATTAAATCTAGGGTCTTTTTTAGCATTTTCTAAGTCTTAATAATTTTTTTTAAAATAAATGTAATATTTCTACCCATCTCAATTACGAGGAAAAAAAAATAAATTGCCTCGCATTTCTTAAGAAAGTTAGTTATGCTTCTTAATTTTTGAATTGAATTTTTTTCCTCAAATGTCCCCCCCTATTAATAATGATGATCATTTATTGTAATAATTTCAGTCTTCAACTAATCCCCTCTTCTGGTTTTGCATAGGGCACAATAAAAAACATGCATCAATTATCCTTAAAATTAAGTAATTTTCTCTTATAATTGAGAATGAAAGGATTTTTTTTCCCTAAAAACAAATTTTTTTTATAGGGTACTACGGGTTGATTTGACCAGACTTTAAATTTTCAATTTCTCGTGTAAAGCATGCGTAAAATCAGAGTCTTACAGAGCTAGACGTTCTTCCCCGTCTAGCAATGCTTGGAATGCTTCTATCATACTCTCGCTGCATAATATAGGAAGATCGAAACTTCCTCGTAAAATCCATCGCATGATTTCATAGTAGAAAGGGGTGAATGAAAATGCATCTGCCAGAGCCTAAGCAAATGACTAGTTATAGTTTTACCTTTCAATATTAAGAAACATAATAACCTTTGGGATGAATTCACTTACCAAGAGGCAATGTCGCTAACCATGCATTGGTTTCCAGGAACTATAATTACTGGTGAGCACTTGAAATTGACGAAAACAAGTTTTCTTAAATTCCACTACCTTTGTTAAATTGTAACATAAAAAAGGAAAAAAAGAAAAGGCCTGCCCAAATTGAAAAGATATGCGGATTTATCCTAACACCCCGGACTATAGAAGTCTGAGCAGCCCCAAAACAGTATAAAAAGCGGGGCGTATAATAATTTGAATGTACCTATGGCAGTTGTTATATATCATGCTTTGCTCAAAGCATACATATTCCTATTGCGTACGAGCAATTTTTTTATACACATCAATATAAAAATGGTCGAATCAGCAACTGCCATCCTCAGTCCTGTATGGTGTACTGCAACTTCTATGGCAAAACTTGATTTAATTATTATGAGTTGAGGCTGAATCAAGGTGGTTAGTAAATATGATATGCAGCAACGCAGACTATCAACACTTGTCATTCTGACAGGAAAATTCAGACTCATGTTCGGATCATCTCCACCGAGATCTATGATTGACGAAGAACTGATAATCGGGATGTTTGGCCTTCAAGGTCTGTAGCCAATTGCCTGCAGCCTGCACCAGAGAGTTAGCTTGCTGCCATTCAGAGTTTCCATTTGGAGACAAAATTGAACCTCTCAGTTTATAAGAAGCAAGGCCAAACGAAGGAAGAGAAATCTTTGACGATGCGCCATTGCCATGAACCTCCTCCCCACGAGAAACATGAAACTGCGGCTCACTTTTGCCTGTTCAAAAGATACAAATAAATCAGACTTCAATCATTAGTGTATTTGGAAGAATGAGATAGACTTACTTCTCGGGTGAGTTGATAAGGTGTGGAAGGTCAGGAAAGACGCATCCAAACTTTTTAGAGTTGAACCAAGCGGTATTCTATAGATCGGATACCTGAATCCGAGTTTAATTCATAAAGTCAGGGAACAAATCACTGGAAGAACCGTAAAAAGAGAACAGAAGAACATTTTGCATTTACCAAGCCACAGAAAACCAACTAGAAGGCAGTAGGTCACAGCTCCTGTATTTCTTTAGATCTGGAAATTGGGAGGCAAGGCTACCAACCTGAACAAAACGAAAGAAATCATGAGTCAAATCAGAACGAAAATTCCATACGCAGATCTTAAATGAATGAACTTGCCTTGTCAAAGATGGGTGGGCGGAAGTGTGGTTGCTCCCAGTCAAAAAATTCAAACACAAGCATCCCAGGTGAGTTGCAGACCTCAGTTTCATCACTAGAAGAAGCCATCAGAGGTTTATCTCTTAAAGTTATTGCACCAAGTCGCTCAGAATTAACATTCATCAGGTTAGAGAGATTTGAAGCTCCGTCATTCATCAGGTTCGACTGATTTGAAGCGCCATCAACACCATCCTCATCAGGTTTCCTGGTCCAGTTCAATTCAATATTTTACATGTGAAATAGCAGTGCATCATAACCATTACAATGGCGGGTACATCGATATTTTAATTTCAAAGTAAAGGAGGAAAACATTCAGGATGTACACTGGAAACAAAAATCCAATTATTTATCTCAGTACAAAAGAGTACCAGTGATATCATTAAATCACAAAGAAAATTGTATATCACAAATTGTATATCACTAGTTAACTCAGGATATATACAAATATAGATAAAATAGGAGAGCACCATACATGATTCACAAAACAAGGTTCATGGGAACCCATTTTATCTAAGCAAATAAGGTGAACACTTCTCTTTAATCATCTCTTTCCAGTGACTGAAGCAAAAACTAGCGTAGGTAGCACACGAGTTATGGTAACAGCAAGTATCATAAACGTGGGTATAAATTAGCTTCATATTAGATATTTTGGTCAGTATCTTAACAAGTTAGGTAGAATTCACACCTTGGTGGTACAATGTGAACGTGAACTCCATTTAAACACATCAGTAGCCAGCACTTTCTAACCCAGTAAGACTTAAGTATGCAAAGCTGACTAAGTAATCGCCTGTCACTAGATCCCTCGTGTTTATCCCAGCAACACCTCAAGCATATAGCTACGTACTGCTGAAGTGCCAATCTCAGTTAAATTCCATAGTAGTTTAAGAACCTATCATGTATTCAACTTCATCCCGATCAACTCTCAGAATCTGTTTTAACTCATCCTAACCTATAATTTCTCAGCAAGCAATTTATGCATGTAATCTCTTTTGGTACTTTCCTTTCACTATCGCTTTATAAATGCTGCTACTATTTTCCAAAGGTCTGCTTGTATCATGGATGTCTTAATGATGATATTAAATCTTAGCTAAAAATACCACTTTCTCCCAGATATAAGCCTTAAGTTTCCATATGCGTTGACCATATAGAAGGCCATATCTAGAATTCATTAAAAAATCTGCTTATTCCGTTTACAATTTTACAGTGGGTCCATTAGGCCTTGAGTCAGCACAATGAATGACCAATTAATCAAACTTCCAGCTCAAGAGAAACTTAACCAAAGAAAGGTGATTACTGTAGTCTTCATCTCAGCACTTATTTAGAATTGGTTTTTCTAAAATATCACAGAAGGCCCTTACCAACCAATTGCTTATCATCTTTGCTACGAGAAATCTAATAAACCTTTTAGTGACCAAAAAATAAGAGTTTGATTGATGAGCTTGAATTCTAGGATGGGGATTTCAGGCTTGATTAGGAATGTTTAAAGCACTGCAAAGCAAGACTAATTGCTTCACAAGCATGCTTTTAAAGCAAGAACACTTGACTAGAGTACATGCAGCAATAAAGTCAAACTTGAAATGAGGTGTCAACAGACCCTCGCTAATGGTTAAATCAATGTGATAATGGTTTTAAAATTTATTGCAGTATTATATTCATCATGTTGAATGTGATTAACTTTCTCAATCCTAATATAATTTCACATCTGGAACAATGGCAAAATAAATATATTCCCGAGTGTACTTGGGGTTACCCCAAGGAGCTGCCTTTATGGTATGAAAATGTTCTCAAGAAGAACAAAGAGTATAAAATCATTTTTCTTCGCCTTAACTTAACAATTCCTTGAACTCTTAGAGTCAGTCAACTTCAAATGTCTGTTACAGGGTCTTTTACACCTGAGGCTCCTTGTGCCCACATTTGAATATTTGCTCGTAATTAAGAAACCTCCCAAAGCCATGTACATTGTCTATATGAAGTTGGCCTAAAAGAAAGACTTGAGATCAGGTTGAACCTAGGCAAGCATTCAATTGATGAATGATAGAACGATTTCATGATAACACATGTCATTAAACTGCCATGGGTGTACCCAACCTCCCAACAAGTCGCTTTAGAACCCTTTAATACATAGCATTCCCACCTTATACAGAAAAATGCATACCCAAAATTTTTTTGACACCTCTCATGTAAGGAACAACTTGGAGCAATGGTCAAACAAAGATTGGACGATGGTGCCTTACATGGGAGCCAACTGCAAACTAGGACAATAGTGCCTTCTGAAATTTCTTGTTTAGTACAACACATACCTTTCCGACCAAATTTTGCCTACCCTTTTACCAAATTTGTTCTCCTGCCTTTTGTTTAACTTTCTATCCAATCCCATTAAGTTGTCTAAATCCATTACGGACTACCCATACATTTTTATTATTTAACGAGCAAGAAGGCATCCTTTTGAGTAATTGTGTGTCTCCTCAAGCATGCATACCCTTTTCGTACTTGACACGTGTGACTTGCTCCTCTTTAGCAGTTAATCCATAAATCAAGATACTTAATATATCAGCCCTGCATTTAATGCAAGATCAATCTCGCATCTTTTCCATGCATTAGACATCCCATCTAACATGCCTCTCTCTATATAAGCCATCTCGTTACTCTTTGACAACCAAAAACCCTAAAGAATTGAAAGTATCATTATCATGCTTCTTGGCAATCTCATTTATTGAGCATGATTGTCCATAAGTCACCATAACCATCTTTAGATCAGCAAAGAATGGTTTTCACCATCTCCATCATAGATTCAAAGCTTTATACCTCTAAGTTAGAATTAGGATTATGCCTCGACCACCGCTATTGTTAGCTGTTGGGTCCTAATATGCCTTGCACCTTCATCTAACCTGAAACCCTTGTCTTCAAGTAACCAACTGCTTCATTTTAATTACCAAAAGTTAACAGTGTGTGCCTACAGTTGATACTTAGCAAAAGTTGATAATATGTACCAACAGATGATACTTAGCCCGACAAAATTAAAACAGCTTCTGGTCATAGGAAGATCAACTTCAGCAGAAGTCACAAGATGATAATGTGCATTCCTCTAGCACACATTACTAGACAGCATTAGCATAGAAAGATTAAATGATATGAAGTTTCACCATGTAAGCTGTTCCTTTGTTAGCAAGTAGAAATGATCCAAATTGAAGTAGGAAATAAACAAAGATTAATTCTGACAACACTGTAGCAGATGCTGATGCAGATGCAAAATAAATGAGGAAAAAAGGTCAAAAACCAACTTATACAGGAAAACCTTGCTGGTGCAGATTTATAAAATTAACCATTTGTTAATCCATATGAAAAGATATCGACAGAGGACACACAAAAGGGATTGACCTGAGCACATGTGGATCAACATATAATTGAATGCCTGACAAGTATGGAACATAATACTGCTTGACAGATTCATTTCCATTTATCAACAACGGCACTTCTACTCCGTAAGCGCTCCATTCCCTAAAAGAATCCCAGAGATCCCCAAGGCAAAAGTAAGAATTACCATCAACTTCTGGAGTCCTGCATCCTTTTAGTTTGGGCTGTGTAATGCAAACACCACCAGTTAACAACATAAAGAATGAAATCCTTAGGGGGAATTTAAAACAAAAGGACCGTGTTATCTTATAGCAGCATGAGTGCACAGTCAAACAACCAACTAAAGCCTGACAACTAAAATAAACCCAGGCCATTTTCCTTTTACTGATTGAAAGCAGCAGGATGGAAACAACTATCGAAAAGTTTATCTGCTCCTCTTTCGCTACATTGACTCAGGATTTATACAAATGTATCAAATTATCATCTCAGCATAATTTAATCGGGACCAAACAATTTAAGGTACTCAACCATCAAGACTTGGCTTTAAGCTTCAAGCTGCAAGCATATACTTCAAGAGAACAATGATTCAAGGCTTTCATTGATGGGATTACGACTATTGGTGGAGCCAACAACTAGACAGTAAATCAAATAGTATGACTCTCTCTCGCGTTATGTTATTTCACCAATGGAAGGCTGCAGCCAGTTGCTTCTCTCCTTTACCTTGAATTTGGAAGCAGACAAAATCAGTTTACCACTTTTCAGAAAACAAAAACAACATTACGCATCACCGAAACCTATCATTTGATCCTCGTCATTTAATTTCTGAGCCAAACCATTAGAACAATTATATACGAAGCAGGCTGAAGAACAAGCTTCAGAGGATATTTTCCAGCAGATATTTAAAATGTCAATAGCCTTCGTACAGAAGGGGTCAGAGACTCAGTTGCTACAAAACAAAGTCCAAATTTTTTTACTTTTTCACGAGTTTTAGCCGACCGAAGATTTCAATTTTTACCTCAGATAAGATTTGAGCTTGAACGAAGGGAGCGACTGATGACATAAAACGATCCAAGTTAGTCAAATTAACAGTTTCGGGAGGCGAAGACGAGCCAACGGAGTTGGGTCCCGACAATGTCGACTCATCAGAGTTGGTAGGCGTCTCCTTTTCAAGGGAACCGACTCGGGCATCGGACTTCAATGGTCTTTGCCGTTGCTGTGCAAGCTGCTGATTTTTCCGAGCAGCCGGGGGGTTGTAGAAGCGGTCCACACCGCGAGTTCGGGCCAAGGCAGAACCTCCGGAGTGGGACATTATTGAAATTCACGAGAACAGCAAGATCAGTGATGGTCAAAGGCGAGATTGAATTATAAATTGTTTTTACAATGAAAATTCGGATACAGAATCACAGGGTGGAGAGGGCATTTCAGGGTCAGGTGAGGAAGGAAGAAGCATATTCAGCCATTGAGACGGGAGAGCTAGCTGTGTGTTCTGGGAGGTGTGGATTTGGGAGAGGAAGAAGAGTCCTTATATAGTCTGAGGAGAGGGAAGATGAGGAGAAGACCAGTGTTTCATTTATGTTTTGGAAGAATTCCTCTACCCTCCTTAACTCGTGTGGGTTTTGAAGTTTGAACACATTTTGTGACGGATGACAACCGAGTGACCGATATGCCCTTGGACTTTAGATTGACGCATGTATCCCCGTCATTTAATTACTTTCTTTTTTTTTTTTTTTTTGAGATTTACTTAGATTGGGTTAGATTATACGGTCAATCAGGAAAAGTCCCAACTTTTATCACATTGATCCAATTTACTTGAAAAGTTTTTCTTTTATAGTATCTTTCAAATAATACTTGGAATCCAAAGATATATACTGTGATTCTTTCAAATATTGTGTGAAAGAATATCTAAGCATTGCCTGCTATAATATTTTTTAAAAAAAACTAAATGAGGTATGATGCATAAAGTTTTAAAAATAAATTATATTATTTGAATAATATTTTATAGTGATGTATTTTGCCATGGTAAGAGATTTTAAAAAAAAAATTAAACTCACCTACAATTTAAATATATAATAAAATATCTTTTATTAAATAATATTTTATAATAATATGTTTTAAATATGTACATATAACTTTTATTTAGATATTCAGAATAAAAAAGTATCAATTTTTTTAGTATAGATAAATGCCCTGTTAAAAAGCTTTTGACTCTAGTTGATTGTGAGGCGCGAGTATTTTTTAATTAATTTATCAATCATTGATATTAAACTAATACATAAATACTCTAGCTATCGTGTTAGTACATATGTAGATATTTGAATTACTGTTCAATTCAATAACATTACTCTCTCCATTTATTATTATAAAACATTTTTAATTAACTCACACAGGACAAATACCATTGGCAATACCTAATATTTCTAAACTACTCGTATTTAAAATTTTCAAATATACCTTTCATTAAGTACAGTTGACTGTCTTGATGGAGATTGAACCAAATTAATGCCGTCAATTAATTTTCTTCCCTGTCAGGAATATTTTTGAGACAAACACAGGAATGGTTTTTAATATTCTGCAAAATGCATTATATTTTTTTGGCATAAAATATTTAAAAACACGCCTTTTAATTATTTATTTTAAATTTTTTTAAAATTTAAATTTTAGCTATTTACGCGCCTAATTTTTTATGTTATTCTGGCAAAAAAAAAAAGCAAAATAAAAGAAAAAGCTTTTACGCGGCGTACCATACAATAATTCTCGCTGTTTTTCTGCCACCAATGAATATGACTCTCCCCGCCTTATTCTCATTTGGTCCACACGTGTATTATTTTTATTAAAAATAATTATGTTCAAAGTACTCCCTCCATTCTTATTCATAGCCTTTAAATTTATTAAAAATACATTATCTTTTCTATAAACTTCATTTTAAAATTATTTAAATATTTATTTCAATTTTTAAATTTTATTTTTAATTAATTTTATATCTTTTTAATCATTTTTTATTCATTATTTTTTTATTTATTCTCCTTATAACTAAGAGCTTGGAAAATAAAACATAAAAATCCAAACATCGATTCTCGATACTATGAGGAATCAGCCGATTTTATTAAATTCAACCCTCCATAGTGTTTTTTGCTCTCATTTATCATATCATATATTAGGACAGGTTTAATTAAATACTTATTCGTCCAACGGTGCAATAACTGTGAGCTCTGTGTCAACAAATTAAAAATAAATTCGCACTTTCTTTGTGTTAAAAAAAGTAGATCATTAAAAGATTTGCAAACTCAGCATTTATCCACAACACAGTCGAGTTTAATTTTACCATGCTGTTAAGTGGGCGGGACAGTAACTTGTAAGTCTATAACCATATATTACACTCAATTTTTAATATAAAATTAATTTAATTAAATTAAAAAATTAATTAATATAATATATATATATATTAAAATATATTAATTATTTTTTAATTATTATTAAAGAAATATCAATAATTAAAAAAGAGGAATACATGTTACTGGTGTTTTTGGGCCCAAGTACTGAACCCCTCACAGCCGAAAGGTAGGGAGTGGATCCCCTGTGCGGCAGTGCCTTGCAACTGTGCAAGCGTGTTAATTGCCCATTCTTCTCCTTCATATGTGTGTGTGTGTGTGTGTGTATATATATATATATATATTTACCTACCTGATTTATCATAGTTTTACCCCTGCTATATTTGGATTAAATCTGCATTGTACACTTAGTTATGGTAGGTGAGTCTCCCAACAAAAATTTTCTGTATACGCTAAGGTTTGAACTCGAGACCTCACTTAAATGATACCAAACCACTTATCACTCAGATCAATCTTATTGGTTCTTCACCTTCATATTGTTTCAAAGGACAACCTATCATGGATTTAGCTGACAAAATGGTAAGACATATGATTATTTAGAGTGTGTTCAATTTCTAGAGAATATAACTTTGTTGTAGTTCCAATCGCGACGTTTAAAGAGGCATAATAGTTTATGGGTGCTTAAATTTATGCCTGAAGGTAATAGACAGCTTGCCCTGCCCGATATTAGTATCGTCTAAGAGAAAATGAGATTTTATTCCGCCTTTAAATTGTGAGTGAACCCAATATTTTTTCAAAAATTATTCTAAAAAAAATGTTCCAAAGGACAAGCTAGCAAAAAAATAATGGTTGCAAAGGACGAGCCTATTGAATATTATTCCTTTGGATCTAAATGTGTAACTTTTTTTTTGTGGTTGCCTATTGATTAATCAGACTTTACCCCGACTATATTCAGATTCAATATGCGATGGGTATTTGGCTATAGTAGATAATTTTTTCAATAGAATTTTTTTGTATACATCAAAGCTCAAACTCAAAATCTCATTTAAATGATATCAAACTGTTTATCACTTGGACTAACCCTATTGAACTTAATTAGGATGTTTTTTTTTTTGATAAAGATAGGATGTTAAATTTTAGTCTTGATCCGGATCCACCGTTGAATGCGTCGTACTAAGTGAAGTCATGCAATAGGAGCACTAGTTGTTTTGGGCCCAAAGTTCTTCAGCAACTGAGTGCGGACGGTTAGGCCTTGGAATCACTGAAAACCCCAAAAGACCACCGGATTCCTATAGCTAGAGTGTTTGATATGGAATGGATTTAATGGAAATCTACACCCTGGTTTAGTGTATAGGAAAGGGTTAGTTCGCGAAAAATTAATGTCCAGATTACTATTAGAAGAAGTGTCTAATCAAATACTTCTCACCGATAAAATAAAATTTTCAAGGAGACTTTTCACTCATTTTTCTTCTAAATATAACAAAGCAAATATTGATTTAACCCTCTACTAAAAGTGTCCAAATTCCAACACGTGGGTTGACAGTGGATCCTGGATAGCAACTGACACAAGATTTCTACTTGAATCCCCATGAATAGAAAAGCTCATGCCATATCATGAGCATTCAATAGCGCATTAGAATTTAGAATGACTCTTTTATTATCTTGATCTTTTCTCATTCCATTTATAGTATGCTATCATATTTTTTAAAAAATATTTTTCATTTTATTTGGACTTGGCATGGCGAGTTTCCCTCCCTCAAAACTCCTCTATAGTTTTTTTTCCCTGTTTTTAATCGACAACTTCCCCATCGTAATGACCTCTTTACTCTTCTTCTTTCTTCATGGATAAATCGTGCATTTTAAATATGAGTTTATGAATATACTGTAATTCTTTTGTTTCTGATACGTGGTTAAATGAGACAATTCGTGCCCATTCGATCCACCCCGAATTCGTTTCATATCTAGCAGTTTCGTTTTATTACGTATGATCCACTCTAGAGCCTTCTCTGTTCCCACGGATATATAGTTCGTCACCTTTTGCTTTTCTGTTCAACAGAGCCAGGGATTGTAGAGTCTAATGTTGTTTCCATGGTAAGGCTATCTCACTTTGAAACTTTTGCTCCTCATTAAGCTCCAGAACTTGCTCGACACGAACTTCTTGTGACAAAATAAAGAAGAAAGTGTAGATTAAGGAGTCCTCAATAAACCAGAGAGAACAAACAGACAAAATGAAATTAATGAAGTCCTGCAAAACTAGTGTATAGAAGAATCAGAAATTGCGATTTGCTTAAAAAACGGAACATTTGCAGAAGAATTAGAGGCCGTCGCATCACATATTTGTGGTTATTCATCGGCGCTGTTCGAACTTGTGACTTGATTGGTGAAAGCAAAAAGTTCTCACCTGTGTGTGAAGCCAGAAATCCGATGGCATCGCATCGCATGTTTAATGGTAAAGAAATGAACTTGAATCCAGAGCTTAGCAAAATGCTCTCACCAGAAAAACCCTGAATCACTAGTCAGCCTCTCTAAACAATCCGAGTCCGGCACGGCCGGGTTCAGCGATGCTCCACATAAAAGCTTCTCCAATAGTTAATACAACTCCACAGTATTATAATTTATCCGGAATCTCTGGTTTCTTTTTATTTAGAAAAGTCGCTCCACGAGAGTGCCAGTCATTGATTGCACATTAAGGCAATGATGGCTCATGACGGGACAACTCAATTGTCGACTTAGCTGCTATATTAACTATCAAGATTATTAGATTAAGTTCCATGTTAATTTAAAACATGCAGCCAACAGCAGACAAGACACAGGGCAACGATGTCGTTTGTCTAGTTCTATCAGATGTCTGCTGATAAACAAAAGCAAAGAAAGAGGGGGAGCTAAATGCTTTGCCAGGGGCGATAAAGTTGGTGCATATAAGAAATAAAATGCCGCCACATCTTGAGATTATGATAAGAGAACATGGGTTTGTAGGGAAATAGTAGGAGTAGGGCCTATCCCTTTCACCTTCATCATGGATACTTTGGTCCGCCCAAAAAAGTCATGAGCCATCAACTAATACCTTCACGATATATATATATTACCATGATGATATATTATAATGATAGCTGCATTAATAACCTTGACAGTAAAGTAAGCACTCGAATCCCTTCAACTTCCCCAGCGCAAAATTCACTGCTTGAATGAATTCAAGAAAGGGATGTATATTTTCGTATATCGTCGGGTCAAGTCAACTGCCAAGGACGATAATCACCGAGTTTAACTTGGGGTCGCAAGTTTTGGAAAAGTTGAGAAATAATGGCACAAGGGTTCTGTATTTGCTGCTACTTTTGGCTGCAAAAGTTATGCTTGACTTGTAGCATTGAAGCAGAGAACTTTTATGGTGGGAAGGCATATGTCATTCGGCTGGCCATCTTCAGAGAGATTGACAGCATGAATGCTTCAGAAAGAGAACTCATCAAATATAATCGTAATAATACAGGGCGCACCAGCTGGGCTCCCTTTGCATGTGAAACTCATAATAAAGAAAAAGCAAAGCGTATAGCTCGTAACTTTAACACTCCCCATTATAACTACAACTAATCTTCTTCCTTCGAATCGTGTCTTGCAATTATAATCCAACAATTCCTCACTTTCTTGGTTCAACAATAAATAACGATTCTGGACTCTGTAGGTCCCACTCGTATATATATCTACGCGGATATGTGAATCTTGCATGAATTTCACAGCTCAAAAAGGGAAAATAACACAACCTCTTATATATATGTGTTTGTCTGTGTGTGGTAATTATGGGACTCATCAACATGAAGTTGAGATTAACTCCACACAAGTGATTTGTGGAAGTTTAAGGGATCCTTTAATTATAACCTTCGAAGATGAAAAATACAATAACTTGTCCATAACATTTGATTATCTTTATAAATAGGGTAAATGAATTTCAATTTAATTTGATGTTGTTTTATTTACTTATATCAGAATTTTATTTTTATATCCATTTCAAAATCAAGTGAATTTAAATCAGGCATTATATTTATTTATTGAAATAAAAAATTGTTTAATATATAGACTTAATTGAGAAATATTTACCATTTACTTTCCGCGGTGGACAAATGATATTTCTAGCCTATGTTTAGAAAGTTAGTTGTGTTCTATCCGATATTAAATTATCAACAATCTCGTATTGATTGTTAGTTAAAAACCGTATAATTAATTGCAAAAATTGTAAATGTTAAGGGGAGCGTGGCCCTAATGTAAGCTAATGGGCCACTCAAAATGGGCTGCTTGTTACTTTTCCAGGAAATAAGGGTCCATAACTATTCACTGGTTGCCATTGCCGGTAAAGTGGGACCCGTTGGAGACTGGCTCCGTGGGCCCTACTTCGACGCCGAACCTCATTTGCTCTGGTCCCGAACGATGGATTTGAATTTTTTGAACGTTATGATGACGCTACTGGAATTGACAATTTTGCCACTAACTTTGGTTTTTTCTAAGCCAGCCCTTCACACCTTTGTCCCTCCGTGCAGCTAAACCCCAAAACGGCAATTTTTAATCCCAAACCACATAAATATAAATAAATATCATTAGATTTTTTTTGCATGATTATATATTACATATATAATTTTGGTACAAACTGCAAGTATAAAAATCTGGGTAATGCCTATTAAACCGTGAATAAAATGTACGTACAAAGTGTATATATCGAAATACTAGTGGAATAAAATGTCCAAACAGTCTCAACCCAAGCAACGCTTATTAAGGAAAATCATTCAATGATTTTGTTGCTCTTGGGGCATTAAGGAAGCGTAATGTATATATGACATTCGGTCCAATCTCAGAGACCAAAACACAGCTGGGAACTTAATAACTTGGAAGCAAAGGCCACGCGTTGTTGTTGCACTACTGAGTTTGGTGTTAAATTCATCATTGTAACATAATTTCTTAATTACTGTGGTGGGCTGCACAGATAACTGTTTTCCAACAACCGCATCACTAACCGAAAGCGACCTCTTGTCTACCTATAGCTACCCTCACTCTCAAGTAATGACGTCCCCTCTTCCTTCCCTATTATCTTGCTCCTGCTCCGCTGGTGTTGTTTACATTATATCGCAATTCAGTTCCCTTATTCGCTGCAACTTCGTCTCTTAAATTCAGCCATATCTCGTGGATTACCATGTTAAACAAATCTGCCACGATACGAGGGCAGTTTTGTCATCGAGTCTCTTCTCCCCCAGAAAGACCCATGTTGGAAAATTCTGATGGGGTTGAAGTTGCAGAACAGCACGAGGAGGCGGACCAATTATGTCCTTAAATTTTGAATTTAGATTCTTAAAAAAATGATTGTGTGCTGCAAAGTGGGTGGGCATTAACGAAGTGGACAAACCCAACCACCCTAAGCTTCTATTCAAAGATAATCGTCTTCTTGTTTTTTTTTCTGGGTTTGAATTTATTTTGAACCCCAAAGGAGGGACTTCCATTTTTCTATGATAAGTTAGGCACCACATTACTTTGCTTTAAAATGTGATTCATTCATTCATATTCATGCATTGCAATTTAAATCATACAGTAGAATTAAAAGAGGCCGAAGATCATTCGAGTGGTTGCCGCAAATAAGTGGTGGGCTATCATCATATCACCACTCTTTAATGATTTATTATCATTTTTGTAGGTTTTGTTTAGCATATGTGAGGAAAAAGATTCCGTCAAATAAGTGGTGGCTATCATCAAGTGCATATTAACATTTCCTATACGTCGAGGGTTCATGTTTAATGAACTCTTTCGACATTTACATTTAATGAAATTTGTGTACTGGAAAAAGAAGGAGAAAATGTTCAGAAATAGTTGGAATGAAGGAGGCATGAGCAAATACCCAGTCAATGGCTGGGACTTGGGTGCATCCTCTCCTTTTTGTCTGGTGCACCAAATCAACCATTCTAATTTGCAATAACTAATAATTTCCGATGTAAAAGCTAAAAGGTAAGGACAAATAAACCAGGCTAAAGTACCCACTTAAAATCTTAGTACTTAGTAGATATGTTGTTTTCTAATTTTATTAGATATACAACGATTTCATCAGGATAATTATGTTGGCTGCCTTTCAATTAAAGTATTTTTCTTTGGAAAATTATTGCTAAATTTTTCAATAGTAATTTTCTCCCAACCTTTTTATCCTCCTTTGTTGATAAGGGAAATTTGACCCCTAGTCTAGGGTCATATAAAATTAAATTATATTTACCTAATATGTCTTTCTAAATTTTAAATTCTCTAGGGACGTGTTAAAATTATACCTATAAATATATGCGTTATCAGGTAGATATATATTTGTTTTTGGAACTTCACAAATGGATTTAGGGAGTTTGTTTTTGTCCCCTTTTAGAATACTCTTGGAAAATAAAATAGATGCTGATCTCAAATCTCATTACAATTTAAAACTTTTGAAATTGGGGAGGGTGAGGTTCGGGAGTAGGTTAGGAGTTGAGGCACGGAAAAGAGAAAACCAGCTCGCAAGGAGTATAAAGCAGATGATACAGATGGTGAGAGAAAGAAAGGGGGAGCAATTTGTACGTAGAAAGGAGAAAGGCAAAAGGTGATGATGGAGAATGTGAGTGTGTCAATCTTCAGCTAAGAAACCTCAACTACACTCAACAGCATCGACGGAACCACTCTTCCCAAACTTTTTATCATCTCCCTGTCTCTCCTCTGCATTCCTTTTACTCTGAAATCCAGCTCTCTTCCTCCTCAAGTGGCTCCACAAATATCAGTCAACTCAACACTATCCATTGGATGGTTAGTGTCGATTAGCTGAATTGTTGAGTTTGCTTTGAAATGAGGGGTTCAAAGCTGTGCTCGAGGTTCGATTAGTGTCCGATCTTGTGTGAAATTATGGCGGCAGAGAGGACATTGTCGTTTTCCGTGGCATCGGTAGTGGAAGATGTGCTTCAACAGCACGGGACTCAGCTAAAAGATCTTGATTTGGAATCCAGAAAAGCAGAAGAAACTGGTAATTCCTCCCCCTCTTTTCCGATTTTTTTTATGAATATATCAATTAGGAATGGTGTGTTAAATTCATTTTCTGGTTTTGAGTTGCTAGATTGTTTCTCTTCCCAGCATCACAATGCTATTTTTTAATTGCTGATAAATGTTGGGATATAGCTTCACGGAGGAAACTGTTGAGGGCCGATCACCGTTAACAAACCTTGTCATTTGAATTATGTTTTGTGAAGCGTGTAATTATCATCTTTACTTTTCTGATTATTGCTTATACTGAAGGTCTATCAATATCATGTATAAAAAAAAGTAGGTCCACAATATCGGTGCCAATCTAGCAATGGCAATCTGAATTATGGATTCAGTACAATCTATCCTAAATTAGTAAAACTTCTAAAATGCAGCATCAAGAAGATATGAAGCAGCAGGTTGGTTGAGAAAGATGGTTGGAGTTGTTGCAGCTAAAGATTTACCAGCCGAGCCCTCTGAGGAAGAGTTTAGGCTTGGTTTGAGAAGTGGGATTGTCCTCTGCAACGTTATTAATAAGGTTCAACCTGGAGCTGTACCCAAGGTGAGTTTGGACCTAGTTTGATTTACTCTAAATCCATTTTTTAAAATTACTGATTTTTGCAGTGTGATCCTCGTGAAGGTCGTGGAAAGTCCTATTGATTCTGCACTTATCCCAGATGGTGCACCATTATCGGCATATCAGTATTTTGAAAACGTGAAAAACTTTCTTGACGCTGTCCAGGAAATCGGACTTCCTACCTTTGAGGCATCTGATCTGGAACAAGTATGTGAAGAAGAAAATTCTTGCTATTTTACATTTTTTGTTTAAGGACTTGTGGCGAATTTAATAGTTAACAACACCCTATAATTAGGTGCGACTTTAATAAAACAAGGATCCTTTACTTATGAACTCCTGTTGTTTTCTGCTCAATTAATTAGGGAGGAAAATCATCGAGGATTGTAAATAGCGTTTTGGCGCTTAAATCCTATAGTGAATGGAAACAAAACGGGGCGAATGGTGCGTGGAAATTTGGTGGAGCTCTGAAACCCACAACTTCAGGAAAATCTTTTGTCAGAAAAAATTCAGAGCCATTTACTAATTCCCTGTCCAGGACTTCATCCATTAATGAAAAATCTCTGCCTGCTTTAACCTCTGACGTTGAGTCTAATAAAATGGTTGGTAAGCTTGACTGTGAATATTTAATTATTTATCTACTCTTGCTTTGCTAAGTTGAGAAGAAAGAATGACTAAATGGACTGCCTATGTTTGCAGTCGGTTTCTCATTCTTTGAGCATGCTGGTCAGTGCAATGCTATTGGACAAGAAGCCTGAAGAAGTTCCAATGGTAAGAAAAAGGATATACTGGTATTTCATATAAGAAAGTTAAACAGAAATTTTACTCATTTAATTAGACTTTATGGAGTATAAGTCGGTCCCCGTTGTGCACGTTGAGCATAAGCTATGTTATTATAAATGTGAAATATTGGGGTATCTAACATCATTATGAAGGGCTTGGGTTTTCGCTCATATCTGCTTTTTGAAACACCGCTTAAAGTGCATACTAAATGTTGAGTTACCCATCTATTACTATTCCAACTACTGCATTGTTATCTTGTCACTGGTCCTACCAAATTAATTTATCGTTTTTTTCCGTCCGAACCAGTTGGTTGAATCCGTTTTAAACAAAGTGGTAGAGGAATTTGAGCATCGCATTGCAGGTCAAGGTGAACAGGTACAACACTTTTCACATTTAATTCACAAGCTTTTAGTTTTAGGTCATTGGCTGCCAATGAGCAAAATTTACCCCATTTCTAAAATTAACTGCTTTTGGCTTTTGATTAAGCTGTTCTTGTTTATTTGCTTATCATGTGAATCAGACAAAAACAACTTCAAGAAACGCTGTTTCTCAAGGCAATGCTTCTGTATCAAAGCTTGTTTTGGTAGATAAGAAGGTATTGTTTAGATGCCAGACACATTCAAGCGCCCTGAGGAATTTAAAAAGTTGATGAACTAGAATGCTGATCTGTTTTGTAATTGATTAGGCGGAAAATAAAACTATTGTAGTTACAAAGAAAGAGGCAGTCATTCATAAAGACCGTGTCACTGATGAGGAATTGCAAACCCAACTTCTGAAACAGCGAACGCACTTTGATCAGCAGCAAAGAGAAATCCAAGTAGGGAGCGGCAGTGATAATATATATAATCTCCATTTTGAAAATTTTTAAGTGGTATGTAAGATGTTGCTATTCTCATGCTTCTGTAGGAACTAAAGCATACTATTTATACTACAAAAGCTGGCATGCAGTTCATGCAAATGAAATTTCACGAGGAATTCTCCAATCTTGGTAGGGATTTAGAATCACAAAATTTAAGATCATCGCTTTCTTGTTTCTTTCTCCCCATGTTCCTTGGGATTGATGGATGACTTGTGCTTATTATATGATATTAAACTTCATAGGCATGCACATTGATGGCTTAGCTCATGCGGCTTCTGGATATCGCAGAGTTCTTGAAGAAAATCGCAAACTTTACAATCAAGTACAGGATCTTAAGGGTAATAAACATAATTCGTTGCCTTATCCCCAAGCATTATTATGGCTTTGAAGCCCAAATAGATTTAAGGCGGATTACTTTCGTTTGACCAGGAAGTATTAGGGTGTATTGTCGAGTAAGACCTTTCTTACCTGGACAATCAAGCTTTTTGAGCACAGTGGAAAATATAGAAGATGGAACTATCACAATTAATGTCTCATCAAAGAATGGGAAAGGACGCAGATCCTTTAACTTCAACAAAGTCTTTGGACCATCTGCAACCCAAGGTTTGATTCAATTTTCCAGTATCTCTAGAATGTGTTAATCTAAACATAGACTAGAATCTCATCTATTGTTGAATTGCAGCGGAGGTATTCTTTGATATGCAGCCTCTCGTCAGGTCTGTTCTTGATGGGTATAACGTTTGCATCTTTGCATATGGTCAAACAGGATCAGGAAAAACTTACACTATGGTAGGATGTACTTTGAATTTATTTCCTAAAATTTGAAATTTTAATAACAGTTTGCTGATATATGCTGTATACATTTAGACTGGACCGAAAGAGATTACAGAGAAAAGCCAAGGTGTAAACTATCGGGCTCTGGGTGACTTGTTTCATATGGCAGATCAGAGAAAAGACACTTTTCGTTATGATGTGTCTGTTCAAATGATTGAGATTTACAATGAGCAAGTCAGAGATCTGCTAGTTACTGATGGAAGCAACAGAAGATATCCTTTTACTAGTCATATAATTGATTCGCACTTTTATATATCTCACATGGATATAGCAGAGATCATATTGACTGCCGTTTATATATTTATATATTGATGGAGCCTTTAGAATGAAAACAGATATTTTATGCTGTTGCTTGCTCAGTTGCCCTTAACCGTCAATACATTAGAAATTCGAAATAGTTCTCATAAGGGGCTCAGTGTGCCCGATGCAAGCCTCGTTCCTGTATCTTCAACTCTTGATGTTATTGATTTGATGAACCTGGGGCAAAGGAACCGTGCTGTTGGAGCAACTGCCCTTAATGATAGAAGTAGCCGCTCTCATAGGCATGTTCATAATCCATTCATTTCCGGTTATCTTTCTTCTCAATTTTTTCTTGTACATTGACGAAGTTAACTAATATCTTGAAATTCTCAATTTTGCAGTTGCTTAACTGTTCATGTTCAAGGAAGAGATTTGACATCAGGAACTATCCTTCGGGGATGCATGCATCTTGTTGACTTGGCAGGAAGCGAGAGGGTAGACAAATCGGAGGCCACAGGAGACAGACTAAAAGAGGCACAACATATTAACAAATCTCTCTCAGCTCTCGGCGATGTCATCGCTTCCCTTGCTCAGAAAAATCCTCATGTCCCATATAGAAACAGCAAACTCACACAATTACTCCAAGATTCGCTTGGTAAGATTAAGCTTTGGTTAGACGTAGTTTACGTTGCAGGTTTAGCATGTTTTCACGCTTCTCAATATGTGCACTTGATTTTCAGGAGGACAGGCCAAGACCCTAATGTTCGTCCACGTAAGTCCAGAGAGTGACGCTGTTGGAGAAACAATCAGCACCTTAAAATTTGCTGAAAGAGTTGCTACAGTTGAGCTTGGAGCTGCTCGAGTGAACAAAGATAGTGCAGATGTTAAAGAGCTCAAGGAACAGGTTCCTTCTGCCTTCTTAACTTTACAGTTCTGCTTGTTCTTCTGACTCCTTTCTGGTTACACGTTACAACATCTAGTTGAACAAGAAATCTATTGGACAGATTGCTAGCCTTAAGGCAGCGTTGGCAAGAAGGGGGGGAGAATCAGAACAGGTGCAGCATTCTTTATCTGGAAGCTCTGAAAAATACAGGCAAAAGGCTGGTAGTGAGCTCTCACCTTATCATACCGACAAGCGGGGTGCAGATACACTGGGTGATCCCCTCGGATGCCGGCAACCTATGGTTGATGTTGGCAACATAGAGGTGTGCGCTTCATTTCCTAATGGTTTTTCTCCAATCACTTAAAATGGTTTTCTTCATTTCCTATTGTGATTCCCATTGATCCTGCAGCTTCACAGTAATAGCACATTGAAGCCAAAAACTCAGAGCTTTGATCTTGATGAGATATCAACAAATTCACCGCCGTGGCCCCCAGTGAGTAGTCCTGGACCAAACTACGGGGAAGATGATAAAGAAACTGGGTCGGGAGAGTGGGTTGATAAGGTCATGGTAAATAAGCAAGATGCGAGCAAAACTGAGAACCTCTTGGGACACTGGGGAGCAGACAATAGACACTTATCTGATGTCTTTTATCAGAAATACCTCCAAGATTCTCCCAAAATGTACGCTGATCCATCCTATAATATGTTCATGGGAGGCAATCATTTCAATGCTGCAGGTTCGGATGGCATGGATGATCTTGATGCTGCGACCAGTGATTCCTCGGAACACGACTTACTCTGGCAGTTTAATCATTCCAAACTTCCTGGCGTCGCCAACATTGGACCAAAGTTAAAAAAAGGCCCAGAACTGAGGTAAATACTTCAGCTTAAATTACTTATAGCTCCACCGCAAAAACTTTGATACACGCTCATTTGGAAATTAATATTAGTTTTTTTTTTGGCGATTTATACAGCAAGAATATCATCAATTCCTCTCTTGGTCCTTCACCTTCACGGAAACAATCAAACGGTGTCTCGCATCGACCAGGAAGGCATCCAGCTTCGGTTGACGGGAAACGAAAAACTGGGAATAGAAAGTGAACATTTTAAAATTTACACGTTAAAGGGGTGATTTTTTTTTTATTATTATTTCTTTCCATTTATTTCTTACAATGTTAGATCAATGGGAGAGAGGTTTCTTCTCTCTGATGTTTTTATTATTTTTGGTTGTATAAAATATAAATGTAATTTGTATTATACAGATACAGATAATGCAACAATAATGCCCGTTGCTTGTATGACCAAATTCTTTTATTTACACACAGTAGTCGAGTCGACCCGATATATACCCAATTCTGAACTCTGGATTAGGGTTTTTTGTTTAAAAACAAACTTTGACGTAAATCAGTACTTGAACCGTCCAAATCCCAGCCTAAAGGAGAGCAATTTAGGGCGAATGAAACAGCATCCCAAAGCTCCCACTCTCGAATACGTGGCCGAAAGCTTGAGGCTTGCCTCGGTCCCCTTAGATCTACCGTTGCGTCAAATTATTATGTTTTATTTCACCAAAAGTATTGTCATTTCTATATCATCTTAATGGCCGAAAGCTTGAGGCTTGCCTCGGTCCCCTTAGATCTACCGTTGCGTCAAATTATTATGTTTTATTTCACCAAAAGTATTGTCATTTCTATATCATCTTAATGGCCGAAAGCTTGAGTTGCATGCCAGATATGTGGCTCCGCAGGGGGGCTCTCCTTGTGTGATGACAAACGCCTCCCAAGATCTTCATCACCACCTCCCCCAGAAGCCTCCAGAACTTTAATCCTCTCTTCAACCTTCTTGTTTTTTAAACAGGTATTCTCAGTACCATGTTCGTCTTCATCATCAGGCCATGCGGCATTTTATTCTCACACCCCACACTCTTAGTTGTTGTCTAACTCACATAAATCCAGGCCTCTTGTTATTAAACCTCGACGCCCACCGGCAATAACCGGGGAGGCAACAACCTCCGTATTCTCCATTTCACTACGTAGTTCCGGTCGGCCACGCTGTCTGACGTCCGTGGTTGTTATTACTCAGTGCTAGCATAGACAGGCAGGCCACCGATTGTGAAATCGGAGGCGCTTATCGTAAGATGGCTCTGGTAAATTGAGGGGAAAAGCTATATTCTCTGTCAATTGGCTATAGCAATGGGCATTCTTCTTAATGCGCGAGCTTAATCCTTTCTTATTCTTCTAGGAGGAAGAAATGTCATCCGAATAGGTGGACCAGAGACCCAAAGCTTGCTATAGAAGCTAAAACACGGTTTCAGCAAATTCAAGAGGCTTATTCGGGTAATTCTATTTGAAGATCTGAAATGCTGTGTTAGCGCGTGGTTGGCTGTTGCTCATATATAGTTTTTCGTTTTGAAATGTAGTTGTCTAATAAAGGGAAGAGAACCATATATGATGCTGGCTTGTTTCCTGTTAGATTCTTTTCTCCGATCGATCTGTTTGCAGGGACGTATCATTATTGTATTCGCACGTCAGAATTCTGGAAACAGGGATTTGTTGATTTCATGCAAGAAATGGTCTCCATGACGCAGAGAGAGAGCCCCCAGGTATTGCATTGATCGAGAAGAATTATTTACTATGTTAAGTTGAATCATTTTCTAAATAGCGTTGATTTGGGGTATTGTTATAGGAATACACGTTGGAGGATCTTGAGAGACAGCTAATGGACATGATGGAAGACCACGGTGAAGGAACGGGGAAATCTGAGTTTCAATCCACCACTCCCACAAAAAAAGATTCGTGTCAAGTGATTTTTGTTAACCGATTCGTTTATGATTTCCATAGTTATCGATCTAGAGTGATATGTAGAAAATTTCTGTCTTGGCTTGAAGTAATCATGTTGTCATGCCATTTTTCCAATTGATCAAATTTATATATGATACTGCAACTGAAAGCTCAATGACTGACAAGTAGATGAACTGCTGTTAATTTCTGTCTAGCCTTTAATAAGGAAAAAATTTAGGTTATTGGGCTTATAAATTAAATAATAAAATAACAACTAATATAAATTAATTATTTATTTATAATTAATATTAAAATTATTTAATTAATTTAAATAGATAAAAAAGTATATAATATAAATTTATTTTAAAAGGATAAATTTAATAACAATTTAGTTTATTTATTTGATTTATTAAAAGTTAAATAATTTTGTATTAAGAATAATAAGAATTGGAGGGAATATAATGTAAAAATAATACAGTTGACAGGAACAACGAACAAAAGCCCGATTATTTTTCCCAAAAACAAAGGCGAAAGCCGTGAAAGGCTCGTTCTCCAATACAACGGCGTCACATTGCCGCAGCCCATCATTTGATCCAAAGCTGACCCCAGCTTCCATTCTACCTCCATCTTCCTTCTATCAGGCTGTTCATCTTCCTGCTGTTCCACTTGTCCACTTCCGGCGGGTTCCACATCCTTGGTTGCTCACTGCGTCCTTGTTCAAAAGGGCAGAGGATGGCCTTCTACGCTATTTCGCGGCGTTTATCGGGTGGATCGTCTGTGGCCCAGCCTTCCGTGGCCTTGCGTCTTGCTCTCTCTTCTAGATCGTATTCTACTTCGTTCAGAGAAGAAAGAGATACCTTTGGACCAATTCAAGTCCCATCCGACAAGTACTTTTTCCTGTTTCACGTCTTACTCTAAAATATTCTTCTAGTTCACTTTCGAAGCAAATCGAATGCTTCATTTATTAATGTCATAGGAGATCTTGTTTCTGTTAGATTATGGGGAGCGCAAACTCAAAGGTCGTTGCTGAATTTTGATATCGGTGGCGAGCGTGAACGAATGCCTGAACCCATTATTCGCGCCTTTGGCATCCTAAAAAAAGCCGCTGCTAAGGTTGTTTTCGCGTTCAAATCTTATCCCTTACCTGCTTTCGGCAGATAAATATATCGCAATATTCCAATTATTAATTAATGCCCAGTATAAACTGGGTTATGTGGGCAGGCTTGACTTTTACCCCTATATATATTTTAAAAGATTTTGTTTTATTTTTAATTGACGAATATTGTTGGCGCTTCTGGTGTGTTGGGTGTGGGCTAAATCATAAACTACCGTTAATTTCAATTTTAGTCTCTGCTGTTCTGGCTTTACGGAAATTCTTGAAAATTCTTTCTATTATTATCCTGGTTCAGTTGAAAAATCGGCCCGCCTGAGAGGTCTTCATGCTTCTAATGCAGGTGAACTTAGAATATGGTCTTGATCCCACCATTGGCAAAGCTATAATGCAGGCAGCACAAGAAGTAGCCGAGGGAAAGCTAAATGGCCATTTTCCACTAGTTGTATGGCAAACTGGCAGCGGCACTCAAAGCAACATGAATGCTAATGAGGTCAGTGCTCTGATTTGAATACTGCAGCATACTTGATGGACTTGTAGTTATTGTTTTCCTTGAGACCATTCTGGAGTATTCATCATGGCACAAATACCGCTTTCAAGTATTTTGTTTAGTCCAGGATACATGGATAATTTATTTGAGGTAATGAATCCTCCATCCATTCGATGATTGCCTGGCCTGATGTTAAAGAAATGGCATCCTGTTTCGTAGGTTATTGCAAACAGAGCAGCTGAGATTCTTGGTCATAAACGTGGTGAAAAATTTGTGCACCCGAATGACCATGTCAATAGATCACAATCTTCTAATGACACATTCCCAACTGTAAGTTTGAACTGTAGCTGTCAATTTTCAACTTTCTTTATCAACCGTTGTCTTGTTGCTGCAAAATATCATTATTCTTTTTCTTTTAATTTTTTAAATATTTTATGTATTTTGCGTATTTCTGCCTACAGGTAATGCACATTGCAGCTGCAATGGAAATAAATTCAAGACTAATTCCAAAACTAAAAACCTTACATTCTGCACTACATGCCAAGGTTTGATAATTTGGTTTCTAGTTCATACTTTCAAAAAAAGTTATAGCATGATGGGTGGATTGCTCCTGCTCATGTCAGGAGGTGATTTATTGCATATTTTTAGGTTATCAAATGCCCTTGTGAGTCATACTAGTGAATGTGAGTTTCAAATATGTCTTATACAGATATTTCTTTTCTTTCTTCATCTGAATCTGTGATCTGTGGGAGAAGTTCAGTTGGTTTGGTTTGTTTCATTCTAGCCTTGTTGATACATGTAGGAATGATAAAAGAGAATAACGATAAGAAACTTGCTAGCTCTGAGTTAGTTCGGAGTTTGCTAGAACTGGTTAACCACTAACTACCTCAATACAATCGGCTCTCTTAGGACATATAAGTAGAGGATAGTGGAAGATTGATGTTTAAACGGATTGGTGAATAGTTGAATACATTTTCTGGTATTGAGTACCAGTTTTGTTCTCTTCTTTGCACCAGTTTTGCTGGTAGAGGTTTTTTTTTTATTGCCAAGGTAGTCGAGTTAAGTTTTACAAAATGTAGCTGTCATGATTTCGTCTTGTCAAAGGCAGCTAATTGATGGAGACCAAAATAGCATAGGTTGCTTAGTCTCACTTTAAGTGGTATGAGCTACTTTATATAATTCTCAGGTGGGTTGGTTCTTGTACTTCTATAGCTAGCCTTTTGATAAGGTTCTCCATCCAACTTGGTTGACAATCGCTTATTTTTATCTTAGGGTTCATATTGAAACCTTGAATGTATTATTGCCTGATAATATTTTTAGTATCTTGTCCCAAACCTATGGTTTCTCTGGTTCTTTCTCTTACTTTTCCTTCTGTCTTAAACTTTACAACTTGCATTTGCCATTGTCTTTGTGACCTCTCACATGCCAGAGACCTTAACTCGGGAAGTTCTATGCTTCATGTACTTTATACTTTTTTTTGGCATTTATTATTGATTTGATCTACCTATGTCAATTTCTCATCCTCCCCGCTAAATTTCCCAGTCTGTTGAATTCAAAGATATTGTGAAGATTGGGCGTACCCATACTCAAGATGCAACTCCATTAACTCTTGGGCAGGAGTTTAGTGGCTATACTACACAGGTAAGCTTAATTTCCTCTTGTTATGATGTCTAGTCTGTTGTTGAATGGACAGTACATTATTGACACTTATTCCTTATGGTGAGTCATTTCTTAATTGTCTTTTCATTTACTGACAGGTGAAGTATGGAATTGATCGAGTGATGTGCACTTTGCCCCGAATGTATCAGGTTAGATGTCCAAGCACAAACATCAACAGATATTTCTTTCATTTATTTAGTTTTAGAGAACTAATTGGTTGGATCTTTTGAGCAGTTGGCACAGGGCGGAACAGCTGTTGGGACTGGATTGAATACAAAGAAGGGGTACATATGATTTTGGTTTCTGTTTAGATGCATTTCTCTTTCTTTCAATTTATTTTTTGAAATTTCAACCCTGGTATGATGTCTTCCAAAATGACTATAATAGTTGAAGCTTTCTTTTGCTTAGTTATATGTGAGCTTTTCATCAGGCCTGGTCTTATTTTGTAAAGCAATCCAATAACAAAAAGAATTTATTGAAATCTACTATTAGCATTGACTGCCTGTGCACAGGTACTAGTGTTTAAAACTAGTGGCATGCATTTGTTGAAAATGAATTTTAACTGTATTTTCAAAGTGATAGTATGTATTCTCTAGAGAATCTGTGCATATGAATTTATGCTATATTGGCAAATCAATACTTAGTTTATGTTGAAGAGGACATGTGTGACTTTATTTAAACAGTTGTTTTCTGGCCGCCATTTTAGGTTCGATGTTAAGATAGCAGCAGCAGTAGCTGAGGAAACAAACCTTCCCTTTGTCACAGCAGAAAATAAGTTTGAGGCCTTGGTTTGTAGCTGAAACTAATTTATACTTCATTTCCTTAAGTTGCTGTGTGCCAGTTTTGTTTTAAACTGGTTCGTGCTCTTAATCTTGCATCACATGTTGCAAAACATTGGCATCACCGTGACTTCATATTCTCACTTTGCAGGCTGCCCATGACGCTTTTGTTGAAAATAGTGGAGCCCTCAACACAATTGCAGCATCTTTAATGAAGATTGCGAATGATATACGTTTATTAGGAAGGTCAGTATGCAAGAATCTTGATAATGTACAAATCGGTTATTTTTATTCTTCTGTGAGCTCTTACAATGTCGTCCTATTATAGTGGTCCACGTTGTGGCCTTGGTGAACTCATTCTTCCTGAAAATGAACCAGGAAGCAGTATTATGCCTGTAAGATCCTCACGCCTTGTAATACATATTCTGTCAAAATAAGCCTGTTCCTTTCTGTTTGATATAACTCGTTCATCTATTTATGTTCAATTAAGTGTTGACTGTGACGCATCATTTTTTTCTGTTCAGGGGAAGGTTAACCCTACCCAGTGTGAGGCTCTAACAATGGTCTGTGCACAGGTAAATATTAACTTGCTCGGTTTCTTTGAGTAATAATATGATCGATCAATTGAGCTCTGGTAGCATGCAGTATGTAGGCTGGGAGACTTACTATTTCTTTCCCCTTACTCATGCGTTTTCAGTTCTGTAGTGATTATGATTATGTTTAGAATAAAGTTATGATTGACAGTTAATTTTTACTTTCAGGTCATGGGAAACCATGTAGCCATCACAGTTGGTGGAGCAAACGGTCATTTTGAACTCAATGTATATAAACCGATTATTGCAAGTTGTCTCCTGCATGTAAGTTTCATCCTCATTGTCTTCTAATCCCCAATTACAAATTTCTTTATGATGGACTTGCTTCTCGCCAAACACGCAAGTATGTATATGTGGGTTCTATGTTATCGATCTTATAGCATATCCCATGATGTTACCTAGCATATGCACTTAATAAATCTATTGTTATTTCGCATCTGATAGTCACTTAGACTGCTTGGAGATGCATCAGCTTCCTTTGAAAAGAATTGCGTAAGAGGTATCCAAGCTAATAGGGGAAGAATTTCAAAATTATTGCATGAGGTGAGTTGTGGCTTGCACAAAATATCTTTATTGATGCATTCTTTTATATCCCATGTTAATTTATATTATTTGACCTTTAAAATCTCCTTGCAGTCACTAATGCTTGTCACATCCTTGAACCCGGTAAGTTTTTACTTATCCGAATTTGAGAAGCTTCCTTAATTTCATGATCCTTTTTAATAATGGTTTTAATGCTTCGGTTCCAGAAAATTGGTTATGACAAAGCCGCAGCAGTTGCCAAGACAGCGCACAAAGAGGGAACCACTCTTAAGGTAATAGCACGTTGTTAATCCTCATTAGCCCTAATTGACTACCAAAGAAATCCTTGTTAATCCTGAGATTCTGTTGATCTTGTGTGCTTGATGTCTACCTACATCAACTACGTACAAATTAAATTCCATTTTAAGCACATCTAAAGTTATTCGCACACCAATTTCAACTCTAGTATTGGTTTGGCCCAACCATTTTGTCTGTTATCGAAGGAAAAATATGTTAATATGAAGGAGTTGATGCCTTTATAATGGATTTCTGTATGACATTCATGGCTTCCCACTTGTCTAAAATATTGAAATTGAAAAAAACTAATTGGCAGGAATCTGCGTTGAAGCTTGGAGTACTTACCCCTGAAGAATTTGATACTCTCGTGGTGCCTGAGAAGATGATTGGCCCAACTGATTGACCGAATATAAGGTTTTCTTAAAAGTTTCAGGGATTATTCCCTGTTGCATTGAAGTATTATTTTCTAACCTAATCCTTTGATTGGGTTGAGGAACGATTGATTCAATAAGAGAAAATTTTGACGTCCAAAATTGGTATTCTTGAGGGAGGAGCCCCCTCCAGATTTGGAAGGATACAATGTGATGCGGGACTTGCCCTGTCACAAATAAATGAAAATGGTTATCTTTCTGGCTATGCTTTTCTTCGTTACTCTTTTACCGTTCTACCACTTGCAAATTTCAGATTTTTGCTGCTTTTTTTTTTTTTGGTTGCCCACCCAATTCACCAGAGCTTTGCCCTGACTACATCCGGATCCGACCCGCGTCGCGCACCTGGCTATAGTGGGTGAGTCTCCCAACGGGGATTTTCTGCATACACCAAGGCTCGAACTCGAGACCTCGCTTAAGCAATACCGAGCCGCTTACCACTCGGACTAACCCCTGTTGGTAGATTTTTGCTGCTATTAGAACCTGGAAGTACTAATTTTGCAAGATGTTGCATGCTTGTTGCTATTGTTGTTACTGCTACTCATTTAATAGAATAAGGCTTATTATTGTTATTGTTGTTCCGTGCTTGCCGCAAAAAAGCGTTTTTATGCTGAGTCAAAACTCTTCTAGTATATCTATCCCGTACAATATAAAATTACGTAACATAAATTAATTCAAACAAATATTTTTAATCTATTTGTGAACTTTAACCACCAGAAGAGGTGCTGAGCAACACTTTTCCCTATAGGAAAGCTGTGCAGCCTTCAAAATTAACGTTTAAAAATGATTTTTAGTTTAAATTTTGATTTGAGTTAAAAATTAAATAAATAACCTTTAAAAATTTGAGAATTTTTAAAATAAATTATAATTTTAGATGATAAGCTCAAGGGAATAATTCATAAATGGGGATAAATGGGGAAAGAGTTTATAGACTATTTAATAATTATTTTATTATTTTTTTATTCTCTTTTTTTTTCTTTTCGTCTTTAGTCTTCTCTAGTGTTATGTTATCATTAGCATCAATGTTCGTCCTATCATCTTTGCTATCCTCCTTTTCATTTGTCCTCTCTCTCTCTCCTTAACGGCGATGACTAGTTCTGCCTTGTCTTCCTCATTTTAGATATATCGTCATCGTTGAGATTTGTCTCTAGGTTGATGTGCCAAGTCACTCTCTTCGTGTGCCATCATCCTCATCTAATGTCACTGTTGTCTTCTTTTTCTTTAGACATCGAAGGGATAGAAGAGATAAATAATATTATTATTTATTTTTTTTCTATCTCATACTCTTTTTAATAATTTATTAATCATAAAATTTATTTTAATAATAATTATTTATATTTATTTTATTTAAAATTATTTTTTTTATAAGTTTTTCTCTCAAAAATTTTTTCTAAAAGAGTTTCTAAATCACTTATTTTTTATAAGAATTTTTTTTTAAGTTAAACCAAATAGCCCAGACTTCAACAAAAGGCATGCATGTAATTCAATTTCAGTGGAGTTTTTTGGTTGCCGTGCAAGCACTGTCCAGAGCGGTACTGCACAGCAAAGACACAGAGAACGGGGGTGCGTAATTTTGTTTTTTTGGGATTAAAATGGCAAGTACAACTTGAAACAGGGGGAAAAACTACACAAGGGAAAATCGAAGACTAAAACTAAGCATATCCTATCATTTGAGAACAATCTCCGTGCATTGAGTAGTCATTTCAGTTATGCTATTCCAATCAGCTTCAGTGGCGCCTAACTTATTGCCCACAGCATCTGCATTGTGTGTTATCATTTTGTTTACTAATTGCTTTATTTTCCATAAAATTATTCCTTTCACCTTGAGGATGACAAGCCAAGCCTCAGGCATGCGGGATAATTACGAAATTCTTCACATATTGAATATCAAGCAATACCTTTGCAGTTGAAGCTGTCGAGATCCCATATAGCAGGAAGAAGGAATTTCTTTATTTGCACCATACACGTTATAGCTTGCATTGCTTGACTTGTCCACTAACAAATCACCCGGATATCCCGGATAAGCTCCAACCCCAAAGAACCCTGACCATGCCGTCGCAGCTTCAAGTGGCGCCAAGGTATCGCCTTGAAAGTACCCTGTCTTGTAAGGATTAGTCACGGCCCCCACTAATACAGCCCCAATGTTCATAACCACACCATCACTGTCTACGCCATTAGGAGCCACCAGAGCCTTTCCCGGTACCATACGCCGGAATCGCACAAGGCCATGCCCACAGACCCGGGCACTGTACTAATGAGTCTCCCACTTGTCCATAAACAACTCTTGTTTTCTCAGATACCCACATGCTATAATGGAAGCCGCATGATCCCACACAGAATCGTTCCACGCTCACATCTTTAGCAGTCAAAACCAAGTATATTCCGTTTGAATCTAATGAGAATATCTTGCTCGATGTCTTGTTCTTGACGATAGTTGCTATTTGGGCACGCTTGATGCTCTTTCCAAGCGAGTATATGTCCCCTACGTGTTTGATAAGTCTAACAATTGTGGAGACTGGCTTGCCAGAGCTGTCCCTGTATAAACGGATTGCGCTCCATCATGCTGTGACAGAAGGCTCTTGGTGATGACTTTTCAGAGGATTGAAGGAGGCAAAGAAATCGGTTATGGAGGCTATGTTTGGTCGGGAGAAGGCACCGTACCAAATAACATAAACATTGACCCCACTTGGTCTGGTGAGGAGGGGACCTCCCTGGTACTCGAGGATGGAGGAGGTGGGGGTCAAAGAAGAAGGTTGGTTCTCTTGGCTTTGGATAAATGCGAGTGAGCTTTTGTCAAAAATGAGAGAAAAATAACAGAGCCTTTTGCAACATGGTGGCCATGTATTATTCTCTGGAACTGACAAAGATTGGTCTGGGATACACTAATTCGTGTTAAGATGTTCCCTTTTATAGTCGCCAGAAAGGGAGCTCATGAGTGGGTGGAGTATCCAAGTTGCAGCTACTGGTTGCATTGCATTATTGCTGTTCCTGATGACGACTCTGTTCATGGGCTAATGAAACAGAGCCTTCACTTTCGTCTACTAGTCAATATAATTTGGCAACTGAAAGGAGCTTTACGAAATCCTCACTGGGTGATTGTTCCTCAGAAGACATTTTCGGGAATGAAACATGTTTTCCTAACAGTAATAAGTTCCCGGTGCAACATGTCTTTAAATTCGGTAGAAGCTCAAGCAGTAAAATATATTCTCTTTCTCTTTATTTTCTCTGTTCATTTCATCAAGTATTTTCGTTGTTTCAAGAGGTACATATGCCGCCTAAGCATACAAGTGAATCAACGTTGAAAGAAGATAAGAGACTTCAAAATTATTGTATAATCATACCCCACGAAGATTTTGATTTACACCAACGAACCTCAATTATATGGCCGCTAGACTTGAAACGTTACGCTCAATCATAGCGCTAATGATTATCATTTGATGAAGTCTCAGTCCAATCATGTGCAGTTGAAATACGAGGAACAACTAATCCAATATTGTAGCTCAAGTGTCTGATTCGGTGCTTCGTATTTTGTATTGGAGATTTTGGACGAATCGTTTTCGCTTTTCCTACGAAGAATCTGATTTAAATCTGAGACCTCAACTTTGCATAATTATCGAGCATTCAGCATTTGGTTGCTACTTTAACTGTTGGCGCACGTTAAAAAACTGAGACAAGAACAATACTGGCTAGGCCAGTTCATGTGACGACCCTGCCCGTGTCCCATCCCGGCAAGGGTCACGGGACAGATTTTTTGTCCTCTGTGTGTGTGTGTTTGGGCCCTATAGTTGGAAAAATTCTTTTAGTTAAAATTTTAATTTAATTTTTTTAAAACAAATAATAATATTTGTCTGTAAGTAATTTGGATTAAAACTATAGTTTTAAATAAGTTATTAAAATTAGTTTTAGAATAATAAAAGAGCTTATAGATTATTCAATTACTATCTTATCCTTAATTTTTCTTACACTCTCTCTCATCTCTCTTCTCTACCCTTTCTCCTATCTCATATCTCTTCTATATACTCTCAATCTCTCCTACCTTTAATCAAATCATACCATTTTTAATAATTTATCAATATGAAAAGTAATTATACTACTAATCATCTAAATATTTATATTTTTAAAATATATTCTTCTCATAATCTATTCTCTAAAAACTAATCCAAATCGACCATAGATATAGGATCTGAACATATGGTTATTTATTTTTTAAAACTTAGATGTAATTTTATAAGAGAATTGGAACCTAGATAAATCAATATATATAATATATAGCATCAAAAAGCTTATACATATATATTATAATAAAATATAGTTGATTATTTATTATTTTACTATTAGTAAATTTACTTAGTTTCTTTGAACCGGGCATTTTAACTTGCAGTCAAATAAACTAAACTGCTCTTAGCAACATATTAAAAGCTTATTTTTAATTTAGATAAAAGTCATTATATGAGAATCTTGATTCAAACATAGTCTATAAATTTAAATCTATGTATCACTATAGAAGATTTTCCTATAAAATAAAATAATACAAAATTATTAAATATAATATAAAAATAAAAAAAATAGGTTATACATACTAGGATATGATAGGGTCGTCCTATGTCCTGTCATGTCTTATAATTTTTTAGATTAAGATAAAGGCAGGTTGGTTGAGATAAAACTGGCTTGAACATCCTAATATTGGCATATTTATCTTTATCATACTTTATAAGTATTAACATTGTGAGGTTAAAGTAGACGTTTTTTAAACACACTAATATTTAACCCCGTTTAACTAATAAAAAGTTAATGTATTTTTCTCTAATTTAAAAAAGAAAAAATGGTCTACGACTAAGGGATTGTTAAGGGGTTTTTTGTTTCGCATTACTAAACCCTTAAATTTTCGTGAAAACTTAATTTTTTTTTTGCCACATCAGTTTGCAGTTTACATAGGGTTAGTTTGTCCAAAAAAAAACAAAGAAAGAAATTGTGCTTGAAATTTTGTGAAAATATTAAATTCTTTTCGATGTATGGCGATGTTATATCTACCCGATAACCATCATTCAAATCCACTGAACATAGCTCAGCGTTGTGAACTTGTGATTTAGAGGACGAGGCCATGAATTTCCTCTTTCAATATTCGCTTCTTCTTAAATTTGCGTTGGTTATTAACTTGAATTGTTCTTTTCTAATTTATCACACGGTTTTTCGTATCTGATTTTATTTATCTCGTATTATTAAGATATTATAAATTTAATTAATCTCACTTTTTTTATTTCAACAAAAATTTAGATAAATTAGATCTTGACAACTCACCAAAAAAATGTTTTCAGAAATATCTACAAATTGCCTATTAACAATATCCTCACATTAACAGTGGGGTTTAAACTCGCAACTTTATAAATTTTGAGCTAACTCCTTATTAACTTTTGTTGGTTAATCTTGCTTATTTTGTTACTTAATTTGATCAAATTTTAAAAACGAAAGAATCAGACAATCAAGATTCTTCCACACAAAAAAATACCATACAAATTAAGAATGATAACAGACAACATAATTTGATATTTCCATTAGTTTCTCATTCATGCATAGCATTCTTGTTTGAATTTGAGCCACATCCATTCCATGGTCATACTTTCTGTGAGTTAAAAAAGCAAATTGTATTATGACTTATAAATAGTATAACTTCCATGGTCCTTTTTAATTCTCTTCTACTTCTTCTGCTGCTACAGTTTCTTTTCGTCGAGATCATGAAAGCTGTCTTGTTCATGTAAGCTCCGTTCGTACCGAAGCTACCCCACAACTAATTGATTATTTCTGGTGTTGTCAGATATTTGTAGACAAGACTGGTAGATTATGGAGACCTGCGATTTCGTTGAGCCAAAGACTTGGACCCTAGATGAACTCATCGCGAAATGTCAGTTCATGTCGGATATTCGAATAGCTCTTTCATATTTCTCGATTCCTGTTGAACTGGTTTATTTTGTTCAGAAGTCTGCATTCTTCCCATATAGATGTGTTCTTATCTAGTTCGTGCTTTCATTATCTTTTGTGGCAAATCTCACTTCGCAAGCCTCTGGACATTCTTCATGCCATGCACTCTAAACGCATCGCTGTGGCCATGGCAATATCCAAAGCCTTGTGTGCTTTTATATCCTGCGTTACTGCACTCATACTTGTTCACATCATCCCTGACCTCATGAGCGTCAAAACTCGGGAACGTCTTCTCAAGAACGAGGCTAAAGAACTTGACAGAGAACTGGGCTTATTCTTACTCAAGAAGAAACTGGGAGGCATGTCAGAGTGTTGACTCATGGGATTAGAAGCACACTTGATAGGAATACCATTCTCAAGACTACTCTCGTTGAGCTGGGTAGAACTTTGGGATTGGAGGAATGCGCACTGTGGATGCCCTCAAGATGCGGTCAACATCTTCTACTTTCACAAGTATTAAGCGGGCAAAAGTCGGGTCGGGTGTACCGACAAATCTTCCTGTTGTTAATGAAGTTTTCAGTTGTCCTCGAGCCATGAGAATTTCACACACATGTCCCCTAGTCACTATTAAACCTCTTGTTGGAAGATACATGCCACCTGAGGCGGTTGCTGTGAGAGTCCCTCTTCTGCATCTCTCTGATTTTCCAATTAATAATTGGCCAGATCTTTCTGCAAACAGAAGATATGCAGTCATAGGTTTGATCCTCCCTACTGATGGTGCTAGAAAATGGCGAGATTATGAATTGGAACTTGTTGATGTAGTAGTAGATCAGGTCCTCATTCATTCCTAACTACTTTACTTCATTGCATGTCAGTTAATTAGTTAAGTATTTAAATCTTTTCAGTGGAACTTATAAGTGCTTAGTATGAAAACAGGTGGCAGTAGCTCTTTCACATGCTGCTATATTGGAGGAATCTATGAGAGCCCGGGATGAACTCATGAAACAGAATGTTCATTTGGATTTGGCACGACGATAGGCAGAAGTGGCAGTCCATGGTCGGAATGATTTCATTGCCGTCGTGAATCATGAGATGAGGACACAAATGCTCGCTCTTATGGCATTGTCGGCCCTTCTCCTGGAGACTGAACTGACTCCTGAGCAGAGGATTGTAACAGAGACGACATTGAAGAACAGCAACATGTTGTCAATACTTATTAACGATGTTATAGATCTTTCTAGCCTAGAAGACGGTAGCCTTCCATTAGAATTGGGAAAATTTAACCTTCATGGGGTTGTTGCAGAGGTAACTGGCATAGATTTTACACTTCAGTGTTCTGTAACATTACTAAGCAGTAACGTTATTCTTCATCGTCAAGCTAATGTAACTTTAAATATGCAGGCCATGGAGTTGATAAAGCCTATAGCATCAGTGAAGAAGTTAGTTGTGACCTTAACTCTGGACACGGATCTGCATATCTTTGCCATTGGAGACGGGAAACGTCTAATGCAAACTCTTTTAAACGTTGTGAGTAATGCTGCGAAATTCACTAGGGAGAGGGTTATGTTTCTGTGTTAGCGTCTGTTGCAAAACCAAAAGTTTTACAGGATTGGCGACCTCTTGAATTTCATTCAGCATCAAGTGATGGTCATCATCACTACATTATAATACAGGTAAGTCTAGAGAGTTATTTTATTTGATTTCATATGGTGAAGATATCGATATTACGGTCAAATATGGCGATTTATTGAGCCTAGTGCCCATTTTGTGCAGGTTAAGGATTCATATATCTAAATTCAAGCCATTCAAGTTAACTTGAGTTAATTGAAGGTTGTGATGTTTTGGGTTAAAGCTAATTGTGATATGTAAAGTTGTTGACTGGCATTGTGGATGTTGAATCAGATTCGTGAAACTGAGGGAAGGTGACATGGGGATTGAGAGTGAAGACATAGGGAAAGGGACTACCAATACATTTATAGTGAAGCTTGGAATTTGTGGGAATGCTGCTACATATCGTGGAAGTGGACACCTCACAAACTACAACGTTTCCCAATAGACGCAATCAAATGAGACTTTAGAACCAAGAATAGTAACATTGAATCACGAGACTTATCTATGATTTTGTTTGCAACATTAAGACAAAATTTGTCCCCGTCAGTCAAACTTGACTGAGCTTAAATCCGCTTTATTGCCATCTTGCATTGTATTTACAGATTAATGTTACCATATCAGATATCTTTTTTCTTTTATTCACTCAATTCAATAAGCTAGCCGTCGACCGACGCCCAATTTACACCTCCGAGGTTTAATCATATAACATTTATCTTCCAATGATCACATCACAATTTCAAAATAAAAGGTCTTTCGATAAGAAATTGAATCAAAACTTGTTCGGGAAGGAGGGTGGTTTTGAACTCTACCACAATGAATGCCTGGCGTTGGAGGATAAAGAAGATTGAAGGTTTGAGCAATGGTGATGGGTCACAACGGAGCAAAAGAAGGCGACGGCAATTAAGAGTGTCATTGAAGTGACTGGTGACAACGGCAGTGAGTAAAACAAATTGTTGCTATTAGACGAAAAGTTATAACTAATGGGAAGCACTAGCATAATAACCAATTGTGGGGGCCTAACTGGGAGCAGTGACATTATAACCAGTTGTGGCAGCAAGCAAACAAGATTTAACCTTCATTGCAAAATAGGATAAAACGAAACCATTTACAACGAATTCATGTTTTGCTTAAATAAACTGTATGATAAATCACGAAAAATAGAGACATCACACTATCCAGCATTTGAGCGGTTTGATCTCATAAACACCTAAATATCGGTAAATCTCAATTCATTCAGAAAATTTGGGCAACAACTAACCGGATGGAGTTAATAAAAAAAACTGGGCGTAACACTAGGCGAGCACAAATGATAAACTTGTAAAACCAAACTCGTATCGTAGCCGATAGGCCAAGCACAGGAAGGTTTCAGGTGTGTTAAACAACGTCACAATGATTAAAAGGCCGAGACAAGAATTATGCAGGCTGCAATTTCATAGAAAAAACGCCATCAAACGAAATAAATATAACTAATTGTGAATAGTTGAAACTCAAACTCACATAATTTAAATAAAAATTAGAAATGTCTAATCCAACAAAAGAGATAGGCCAAAACTACATTAGGTATGCCCGCATGTGCCCCCTCAGCTCTTGGATTTTTTTGATGCTCTGCACAAAAAGCATATTCATTCAATTAGTTCCAAAAAAAATCAATAGTCAATTGAAATAATAGCAGCCAGTGTAACACTCACTGGGCTGGCTGAGATGCTGTCGCAGGTGGTGCGGTCGGTGCTGCAGCAGGTTTCTCACCAGGACCCTAAAGACATTCACAGAGAAGAAATGAAAAGGTTAATCCCAAAAATACCAGCAGGAGCCACAATCATCCATGAAAATAGACATCCAAAATTTTCCCAGAGTGCATTGATAAAGAACATCAAGATCATAACATACACTAGAGGCAAACAAATTCCAAAAACAACTAAAAGCAAAAACTCACCTGAGCCAATCGCTCCTCCCTCCTTGCCATTTTCCTTTCCCGGCTTGCCTTGTTCTTTGCACGCTTGGCCTCAAACTGATCACTCAAAGTCTTCTCTCTAGCCTTCTCTGCCTTGGATTTGTGGATACTCTCCATTAGGACTCTCTTATTCTTGAACACATTACCCTTAACTTTCATGTACATGTCATGGTACATATGCTTGTCTATTTTCTTTGATTCCCTGTACTTGCGAAGCAAGCGTCTGAGCACACGCATTCTCCTCATCCAAAGAATTTTTGTAGGAAGTCGTGCCTCTCTAGTACCCTTACGTTTACCTAGCGTCATTCAGGTAAACATTACAATTTGGAAATAATGCTTCCAATCTCGGCCAATAGACAAAAGCATTATATTGCTATTTTTCCTTAAAAATAAAATAGCCTATGAGCACACAACCAACAAGATGCCCGTCTAGAAATGATTTTCAAAAGTCTGCTACATAATTCTTTATGAGAAGCACGCCAACTATCTCAGATTGCATGAACTAGTTAGCAGTAATCTAGCTTTTTTAAATCATTATGAAGGATGAATGTCTTTTAACATGACAACATGAAAAAACAAACTAGTGCCCCATAATTCGATTAACTCGCGAATATCACGCAAAGGGAAGGTAAATGACGAGAGGAATAAATACCATATCCGGAGTGGCGTCCCTTCCTCTTGGCCTCCTTCATTCGACGGGCACGTGAACGGGAGTGAATCTTGGTTGGCTTCCGGATGATGAAACCATCCTTGACCAACTTCCTTATGTTTTGGCCTAAAAATGAAAAGTTATTACGCCACTGAGCCTGAAAATTTTGTCGGATACAGTGATGCACATCCAACCTTGTGCCACAGATAATAATACAACATCCAGACCCAGCTCAATAGAGGCATTAGGGCTCCAAACAACTTAAAATAAAAGGAAGGCGTATGGCCAAATACGCTAAAACATAAGTAGCGGAATGATAAAATTTAGAGAGATCGGGCCAAAGAAGTAAATAAAGCAGTAAAGATAACAGACAGAGAAACATAGATAGAAGAGAAGATCATACGAGAATTGGCCATGGATATTTCAGTGACTTCATTTGGATCAAGCCAAACTTTGCCTCTGCCGCACTTGAGGACACTGGCGGCGAGCCGCTTCTGGAGCTTCAGCGAGACCATTTTCCTCCCACCCTCCCCACTCTGTTGCAGCTGATGTCGAGGGAAAAATCTCTCGGCAAAAGAAACTATATATCCGCCTTTCAATTGTTAACCCTAGGTTGGAAGTCCTTTTGGGCCATTATGTACCCCTGTTTGGGCCCGTTGAGAAGGATCCCAATAAATTAAGACCTCGTGTGGGCTTTACGACTTTTTGTTTTAAGGGAAAATGGGTCACGTCCGAAATTCCCAAAAAGACTGATGTGACACCAAGTCTTCCTCCCAAAGCTTGCAGTTGAGAGAAGGTTTCCGCCTTATATATTTGTTGCGTTTTAAAATAGTCTATCAATTTTTTTTAAAACAAATTATGTATTAACTGAAAAAACTTTATCCCCTTCTTCTTTTTATTTAAAATAATTAATTTAATAAGAGTTTATGAATTATTTCCCCTAACTAAGTTTTCCTCGAATTTATAACAAAAAAAATAATCTATCAATTTTTTTTAAAAAAAGTGTCAAATGGAGGAGTATTTATGAAAAATAGTCCGAGTTTTCCAATGCCCACAAAAATTAATACCCCTCATATTTTTAATATAAAATTTATTTAATTATTTTAAAAAATTAATTAAATTAATATAATATATTTTTTAAATATCCTAATCATTTTTTTAATTTCTCAATTATTTTTTAAATATTTTAATTATTTTCTTTAATTTCTCAATCACTCTTTTATTTAATTATTATTGAAATGATATTAATAAAAATAATTTATAAAAAAATATTAATAAAAACTTTGTATTTAAAATTAATATAAATTAACTCATAAGAAAAAGAGGAGTAATACCGAATGGGTAATTTCTTTGGGAATTTAAAACTGCTGGATAAATCCACCGCACCGCATTGATTAATAGCCTTTTGGTAAAATTAAAAATAAAATAAAATATATAGTTATATTTATTTAAAAAAATAGATTAAAATATAATTTAAAATTATAATTTTAGATAAATTAGTCGAATATTTTTCAGAATAGTAAAAGAGTTTATAAACTACTCAATTACTATTTTACCCTTATTTTTTTTACACTTTCTCTTCTCTTTTTTATCTTTTTTTACTATCTTTCATCTCTTATCTCTCTTATATCTTATTCATCCTCTCTCTTATTTCTTTTTTATTATCTCTATTCTTTCATACTTTTAATTAAATTATATTATTTTTAATAATTTTTTAATTATAAAAATTATTTTAATAATAATTATATAAATACTTATTTATTTAAAATTATATTTTTTTATAATCTCTTTTTTTTTTTAAATTACTAAAAGAAAAATTATAAACACATTTCTAAAAACTTATATAAAGAGTAGCAAGACTCACAGATATCGTTCAGTGATAATCCATAAGGGTTTATTTGATTGGGGGATTTTAGAGGGAAGGGGAGAAAAAAGTGTGTTTGGTTAAAAAGAATGGAGGGTAGGGGAGTGGAGATTTTTTATCTTTTTATGATCCCCTCCCCTCTCTCACCTCCCTCTAAAAGTGAGGGTTTTTGGATGGGAGAGAAAATTTTTCACTTTTATAACTAAATTGCCCTTAATCTTTATTTAATATTTCAATTATACCCTTAAGCTTTTTTTTATTTTTTTACACCTAATTTTTTTAATTATTAAAATTTAATAAATATAATAAATTATTTATATATTATATTAAAATATATAATAATTATATAATTAATAAGAAATAATATTAAAATTTTATCATATTTTTTAATTTTTTTAATTTTATTATATATATAAATGAGATAAATTTAAAATTTATAAATTAAAAACAAAATTGATATAAATATTATAAATAAAGAGTAAATAAATTTAAATAAAAAGATAAAGATATATTTATTAATTTCTAATTAATTTCTTTCTCCTTCTAAATTAAATAAAATATATTATTAATTAATTTTTTTATTTTTTTATTTTATTTTAAATTAATCTAATTCACTTTATTTTTAGTTGAACCAAATAAAATTTAAATGAATGTTTTGGTAGATTTATTACCCAGTTGACATTTTTATTCTAGGAAAAGGAAAGGCTAGGTTATTATTCTCGCCAAACACGGAGAAGAAAACGCGGCAACCTTTGGGGCAGGGTGACCCCGAGGGGGGCAGCGGTCACTAGTAGCCTATGGAAGTAGGCCAACAAATGTAGCCTTGATTTTCATGGATTTGGATTTAACACATTAAATGAGAGAACATAATAGTCAGGCCCTAAATAATTACCCCACTAAACCGAGTTTTCAAGACCTTGGTTAAAACCAAACCTGAGCTTGTCCATTAATTTTTGTCACCACAAGTGATTTTTTAATTATTTGAATATAATGTATAAATTTAAAAATTAAATTAGAGATACTCATGGAAAAACTTTTAAATTGACATATGTAATAAAAAAAATCTAGGTAGTTATTTAGCACAGTGTAATTATTAGATGATAAATATTAATATTATATAAAGAAAACAAGAATAAAATAATAATAATAATAATGAGGAGGAGGGTGAGGGTGAGAATGGGGGCGCAAATCGGGGAACTGGGCCGTGGGAATAGTGGGATGATAGTACAAGTGCCACGCAAACCGTCAGCCAAAATCCGGAGGCGCCCACTGGCGCCGCGTCTTCCAAAACCAGCAGCACCCACGGCTTTCCATCCCCTTCCCCTTTCAATTTACCTCTTTATTCTATACATTTTAATTATCCATTCCATTATTCCCTCCCTCTTCCTTCACCGCTCTTCGTTTTTTTACTTTAAACAATATTAAGTTTACAGAACAACAACAAAATAACTTGACAGTTTGGTAATTACGTCCCCGAATAAATTTGGAGATCTCCCATTATTTGTACTTTTGGGGCAATCCCTTCACCCCTTATCCCCCGATCTTTATTTATCAAATTCCCTCTCCCACGAAATTACTCTGTCTCGTCATTATAATTTTCTAGCTTCCTTAATTAAAACTCCCAACTCCCCGGCTACACAGCCTAGCCTGGCCAGTACAATCAACGAATCCAATGAATTGAATTTAACTTGATTACAACTAAAACTTGTACAAACCAAAATGTCATGGAAATTTAAACGCCGTTCATCAGAACAAGAAAATCATTACAATTCAACTTGAAAACTCCGAAATTCTGCTTCTCCACCCTACCCAGCAAATACATAGGAATCGACAAACACTAACCGTCACAGGCCGATGACGTCACCGAAGCTGGTACGGCCTCGTCGTAGAAGCTCCACAGATCACCCACCACGTTTTCCTGTGCATTATTGGACGCCGTGGATTGCCCGTCATAATATGGAATCTGATAAAACTTCATGTAGTTCTCATAAGCCATCAGCTCCTCCGACAACTTCTGTATCTCGTTCTTCTCTTCCTCGGCCTCCATCACCGCCTCGTTCGCTTTTCCTTCCACGCCCACCTTTGGACTCTGAGAGGAATAGCCGTTTCCTTTCTGATTCGAGCCCAGGAATTGCTTCGTGGGGTAGGCGCCCTCGGAACCAGATACAGAATTATCATCTACAGAAACAAGAGTTGGATCGTTGTCGAATCCAAGGGAAGGAACTGTGCCCGCCTGGTTCAGATCATAGCCAAACTCCAAATCAAAACTTTTAGGCACATTGTTCAAGTTTGAGCCGTACTGCTGTGGATACAGGGGAGAAATTGGGGATCGGAGCGGAGGCGGTGGATTATTACGACGAGTCTGAAGAGAGTAGGAGTCGTCTTCGTTGGGAAAATTGACTTTGGCTTTCTTCCCGCGGATTTTCCGAGCTTCTCTGTCATAGGCCCTGGCGGCTTCTTCAGCAGTGTTGAAGGTACCGAGCCAAACACGAACCCCCTTCCTGGGGTCGCGAATCTCCGCAGCCCATTTACCCCAGGGACGCTGCCTGATCCCACGATAGAGGTTCTTCCTCTGCCTCTTCAAGGGCTTCTCGGCTTCATTATCGACTGTAAGTGAAAAAAAACGTATACGAATCAACAACCACACAAATGAAAAGATGATGAAGCGATGGGTGTGGAAAGAGGACCGACCTGGTGAAGGATGTGATGATTTGCGGGAGAGAGAGTGATCGGGTTGAGGAAAATGGAGGTCGAAGTCGGAGTCGTCGTCATTTGGCTTACCGAAAGATTGGGGCCAGATGTCAGAGGCGGTAAGGCGGCGGCCACGGTGGCGGGGTATGAAGTCGGCGATAATGGCACCACCACACATGATGAATGGAGCTGGAAGGCAAGTCTAGCAAGAGAGATGCACGCTATTGATGAGAGGGGGGAAAGGTTTAAGAGAGAGGTTTTGCAGAGATGACGCAATGGAACGAGAGAGGAAGAGGGTATATAAGTAGTTGGGAAGAGGGGGTCAAGCGCAGATATTTGGGTGGAATTGAGAACCTTCCTGAACCAACCTACCCTCCTTGAGTTTTGTCACTACATTTTCTTTAACTTGTTTTCCACGTCTTACTTTTTCTCTCTACAGGCTCCTAGTCCCTTCATCCACACCCGACAATATTTACCACTTACCACTAGATTTTAGAAATAAATTTATAACAAAATAGGTTTTTAGATAATTTTTTTTAAAAAAAGAGAATAAAAATTATAAAAAAAATAATTTTAAATAAATAAATATTTAAATAGTTATTTTTATAAATATTTTTATTATTAATAAATTATAAAAAAATTTATGAGTATTAAATGAGGAGATATAAAATATAAGAGAAGAGGGTATGTAAAAAAAGTAGAAAATATGGTGTAAGAAAAAATATGAATAATGTAGTAATTAGTTAGTTCATAAACTCTTTTACTGTTCTATAAGTTACTCTAATTAATTTATTTAAAATATTAATTTAGTATAAAAGTTTGTTTAAATTGTTTGTTTTAAAAAAATTTAAAATTTAAAATTTAATAAAATTTAAATTTAAAATCTATATTTTGTGTGTTTCAAAACTCACCCACACATTTAGCTTCATCTTGAGTTTTTTTTAAAAAAAAAAATATTGGCTATATTTCTCCATCTACTTTTTAATATTTTATTAAAGATTTTTAGACTTTATTAATAATCATTGATATAATTTCATTTTAGTTTTATTTTGAAGAAGTCATCCACTAAAATGTTGGAAACTGGAGGTAAAAATAAATTTGAACGAGGGATGAAAATATTATAGGAAAATATACATAACTCAATAATAAAATCAAGTTTTAATAATTTGATGAAAACTTCATCATTTTAATAAAACATGTGTTAAAACAGGAAAGAATTAGTCCTTATTATTAATCATAGATATCTTTATCTATATAAAAAAATAGATAAAAACACTAATTTTGTATTTTTTTTAAATGAATTTAAAAAAATATATATATTAATTAAAATTTATATTATATTTTACAATATATACAATATCATGGGCGAAAAAAATGTGTTAATATACTGTTCAAACAGAACAAAATCTCTACTAAAACAAAAAAAAGAAATGTATCAAACTGATCGCACCTTTTCTTTTACTTAACCAAAAGCCCAAAATAATAAAACACTTATTTGAGAGCGATCAACTTTATAAAAATTAGGGGAAACAAGACGCCACTCAGTGCCAAGTAATTGTTGATAAATTAGACTTCATTTATATGATTATTACTCATCCTTTTTTAAATATAGGGCAGGGATACGTTATATTTTTAAATATAACACATCCCTTCAATTTATTTTTTGTATTTATATTTTTTAAAATTAATTTATTTAATTAGTAAAATAATTAAATAAATAATTCTTATATTAAAAATTATAAGAATATTATACTGTTTTTAAAAAAAAATTATACGACGTAAGAATTACTTTAAACATTGAGGTGGTTAGTACGTTGAGTATGTATGTCATATGGGAAGTAGATATTTTTTTCCAATCGTGTGTTCTGCGCGCTTTATCAGCTGTACCAGGCACGCGCCGTAGAAGCTTCTTTGATTCGGGCCAATTAATACAATTTCTTACCCATGCATTCAACCTCGCGTTTTGCACTCTAGAAATTGTATCCTAGACTCCATGGTCTATGGTCTATTCGTTGAAATGCGAAAGGTGTATACGAATTAAATAACCAATTTCAATATAGTTTGTCAACCCATCGTTGGTTTACTTAAATGTTGCCTGAAAAAAATATCATTTTAAATTAGTTTTAAAATAAACGGAGCTATACTCGTTCGTCTGTTTGACAAATACTAAAATTTAAGTTTTAAAATAATTTTTAATTTAAATTTTAAAATAAATAATTATATTTATCTAAAATAATTTTTAGACTAAACTAAAATTTTAGATAAGTTATTAAAACTAATTTTTAAAATAGTAAAATAATTTATAAACCATCTAATTATTATTTTATTCATATTTTTTCTCACATCGTCTCTCTTTTCTCCTATTCCTCTTTCATATCTCTTACATCTTTTTTACCCCTATCTTCTCTCTCATATTTTTTTCTACTTTATATTATCTTTTCTATTTTCTCTCTCTTCTCTCTTATATCTTTTCTACTATATCTCATATTTACTCTTTTTTTATACATTATCTCATCTATCTTCTCTCTTACTTTTAATTAAACATATTATTTTTAGTAATTTACTAATAATAAAAATATTTATAAAAATAATTATATAGATACTTATTTATTTAAAGTTATTTTTTTTATAAACTCTTTTCTAAATTTTATTTTTTAAAAATTATCTAAATTTTTTTTTATAAATAATTTTTTAAAAAATTATCCAAATAAACCTTGTATATGAGATGTTGAGTATAAGCTTATGCAATAAAATATCTTTACAATAATTAATTATTTTTATTTAAACATGATAGTACTTAAATATATTATAATATTACCCTGTTAAATAAGGTAAAATTTAAATTTTAGGCATAGAAAAATAAATGTCACTCAGACATAGAGCTGATAATATAAGTTAACCTATAATAACTTGCGAATTAGAAAAAGACAGGTTGTGTAGCCCATTAACTTGTCAGCTTGTCATATTTTTTTAAAAAATATTTATATATATTAATAAAAATTTATAATATTATATTAATGTAATAAAAAATAGTTAATATTATATTTTTTTTATTTTTTATAAAATAATTTTAAATTTTATAACTATAAATATAAATAGACATTAATATAATATTAATAAATTATAATATATTAATACATATTAATAAATAAATATATTTATTAATATTTGATAATAAAAATATTTAAAATAATAATTAAATAAAATAAATAATATTAATAATTTTTTAAAAAAAAATTCTAACCCGCTACAAAACATACTTGCTTTTAGCTCGCGCGTGTTTTGTAATAAAATAGACTCAACTCATAAATTAAACCCATTTTACTAATTCCACTCCTACACACAACACGTGAAGTTTAATATATGTTTTGGAAAAAAAGCTTCAATAAAGTATTGAAAGAGGACAAAAATAATCAGGATAATAGAGCAGAGAACAACATGAACTATCTAATTAATATCTATTTTAATAAATCACTATGTCCTTCGAATATACATTTTTAATCAGGATATAGGACTGTATCACTCGTGTTTTTTAATAAAAAAACATAAATAAATTGTTGGACTTGCTATGAGATTATCTTTAATTCAATTATTAAATTTATTTATATAGATTTTTAAAAAATTAATTATAAAAAAATAACTTTTAAACAGTTTTTAAAAAATGATTTATAGATAATAGTTTTATAAAAAAATAGTTATAGATAAATCAATCTTTTAGATAAATATTTTTAAAATATTTTTTATAATTATTAAAAATTATAAGAAATTAAAAAAAAATTAACATTCTTCTTCGTCGTGTTCTTCTTCCTCTATTACCGTGTCTCTTTATCGACTACTAACAAAGACTAGCAAAAGTAGCGACGGAGTAGGACCCCAAGGCTAAAGAAGATGGGCAATGACGTTGACGACACTTACCCCCAAGCAACATGTCAAACCATCTATGGGCTTTCTTGCAATAATAGAAGATGGAGGAGAAGGAGAGGAGGAGATAAAAAAAAATATAAATAAAATAATAAATAAATAATTTATAAATTTTTTTATTATTTTATAAGTTATTTTTAATAGTTTATTTAAATCTATAATTTATATAAAAAAAATTTTAGATAAATATAATTATTTATTTTAAAAAAATTAAATTAATATTTAGGCTATAAATACTTTAAAACTAAATTTTTTTGCTAAACAGGCACATTATCAGTGTCTTGAATGCAGCCATGCATGTAAACTAGACTGCTATGGCGATTTATCAATTATTAGTGGTCGATGATCACAGAAAATAATTATAAATGGCATCTTCCAGCACGAGAACTTGCAACATCGATCAATTAAGTTCGCCATATTATAGTCAATAATTAAGAATAGTAGATCATTTCAGCCAAGAGCAAAAAAAAAGGCCATCAAAGTGAAAATGAGAATATTTTAAATACGCCGGTCTATCCCGTTAATTATACTTGCCATCCGGTTCACATGGCATTTTAAAGGAGTAGTTACGTGCCTTGAAACGTATCGAATTAATTAATGCTTTCATGGCTAAGTATGATATTCATAGATAATCACCTTTAAAATCCACGGTATTTCTGAGGGAGTCTCTGTTGTCAGCGCAGTCAAAAACAAAATGTGGAGCAACTTGGCAATTTGCATGCCTAGGAGGCATAACTAAAGTAGACGACACTAACAAAGTAACCATACCGTATAGCGTCTATTTCAAAAACTAGATTTTAAAAAAATTAAAAAATAAACAATCATATTTATATAAAAAATATTTTAAATCAAACTATAATTTAAAATAATAAATTTAGATAAATTATTAAGATTAATTTATAAAATAATAAAAAAAATTATAAACTATATAATTATTATTCTACCTTTACTTTTTCTTATATCATCTATTCTCTCTTATACCTTCTCTTTTATCTATCATCTATCTTCTTTCTTCTCATTTTTTCATCCTCTATCTTCTCACCCTCTCTTCTATTTTTTTTTCTTTTATACTATCTCTTATCTCTTATATTTTTAATAAAATTATACTATTTCTGATAATTTTTTAATTATAAAAATATTTCCTGATAATAACTATCTAAATACTCATAATTAAAAGCCATTTTCTAAAAATTATTAATTTTTTTTTCATAAATAATTTTCTAATAAACTCTTATCTAAATAAACCCATCAAAAAATTTAAATCAAGGTAAGCAGGGATTATGAAAAATTGGATTAACTTAGCTAGAATGCGCAATAGCTAATCAAGGGCGTGCCTACGCCTAACTTTTATATTCTCGAAATAGATATTAAAATATACTTATATAGTTGCACTCCCCATCCATCCTGATTAAATATCCTTTGAGTATCTGATTAAACAAATCAAACTAATCATTAGTCCATGAAGTAAGTGGCTACTAGCTGTACCTTAGGGGCCGTTGACGTGCTCCATTTAGTCCTGGACGAGAAACCACGGAGCACATCGTATGAGGCATTTAGTGGCAACTAGATCTTTATTAATCCAAGTTGGGTTATGCAATACTTATAAATTAGTGCCCATGATCTGCGACTTTCAACCGAGATTGGCTACTCGCTTCAGCCTATCATATATCCATAACATAGGCCTTTCTGTGTTGCTGTTAATTTAGTTATATTATATACATACACTAGTGACGTATTCCATTACAACAAATGCCCTTTTAAAACGGGGCAGAACACAAAAAACAAAAGAAAAGGAAAGCCCGTATGGTTGATCTTTCTCACGATAAACCTTCTCAATAGTCTACAACCGAGGACTCTTCACACTGCGTTATGAAAATGCACGCATAGGATCGATCACTCAAAGAGAACCGAACAGCTTAATTTTGATAAAATTAGAGCCCTTTATTTTTGTTTTTATTCTTGGCAATAGGGGTGAGTAATGGGCGGGTTGGGCTGACCGATAGTCAACCCGTACCCTGCCCATTTATTTTTTTATGGGCACGGGCTAGCCCATGCCCGTGCCTCAGCCCGTATTAAACGGGCTGGGCTAAACCCGTTTGGGTTCTAATGGGCATGGGCAGCCAATTTATAAAAAATAAAAATAATTTTTTTTTAAACTTATTTAAAGTTTTGATAATAATAAAAATAAAATAACAATATTATACACATGATATAATTGTTCATCCTAAAATTTAAAATTAAAATATCATAATAATAGCTACAAATTTATAACCACACAATCTACAATAATTATATAATATAATCATTTATAATCTTAATTATTCAATTAGATTATGATTATACATAATCTATATTATATTTATTTGTGATTATTGTAGATATAATTATCTATACCTCTACAAAATAAATTTAAAAAAGCATATTAGTATATAATAAAAATAAATTTAAATAAATATAATATAATAATTAATAAAAAAAATATGGGCGGGCTGCGGGCTGCCCAATGGTCAACCCGCAGCCCACCCATATAATTTACTGTTTGAGCCCGTTTAAGCCCGCCCGTTACGGGCCTATTTTGGGCGGGCTTAAATAGTAACGGGTTACGGACGGGTTCATGGGTTTTGGGCTAATTGCTCTCCCCTAATATGACGTTATACCCTCTTAGCCTAAATACTGAAAATTATGAATATTCCTTTCATCCACCTCAGCCTCAAAGCTTGGTTTGACCAGCCCTTTCTTTATCCACCAAATTAAAGCGACGCGTCGTTTTCAATTCTGTGCGCTCAAATTTTTTAATGCTGCACACCGGAACAATGCAACCATGGCTGCATAAAGGGAGCAGTGGAATTATATATCACTCACTTAAATATTACTCCCTTGTTTCCCAATCAGAGGAGCTGGTGACTTTTTTTAAGTAAATTAAATAATTTAAATAAATCAGTTAGTTATAATTAAATATAACTCTTTCATGTAAATTTATATTATATACTTATCAACCTACCCATATTAATCAATTAATTTATATATTAGTTACAATTAATTGATTTATTTATTTTTTTATATTATTTTAAAAGATAAATTAGCTCTTATAATTATGATAGAAAGTTATATATTTATTGTGACACCATATATTAATATTTTTTTCCTGATAAATGCCAAAATAGTATTCGAGGACAGGATCATTAGAATTTCTTGTTGCTATATTTCGTTAACTGAATCACGAGGGAGCGAGGTGGACCTCAGTGTTGATTCCCCCGAATTAAGTTCATTATTATTTGTGTCTTCTTGTCCAATTTCAACCAAAGGCGAATTGGACTTAATAAACATTTGCAGATATAAATCATCTATTAATAAAGTTATCACATTATCAGTAAGATTTGAACTCATAATATTATTAATTATGAGCCAACTCATTACTAACTATATTAACTTTTTCTTCTTGACACACAAATTTTTAAAAAATGTTGATCTCACCTATAATCAAAGAGCAGGACGAAGTCTATATTTATTCTAGGTGATATCAATGTTAAATAAAGTGAATTTTCAATTATTTTTAAATATAAATTTATACATTTAAAAGTTAGGATATAGTTTTTAGTACTATGATTAGAACTATAACAAGATGATAGTATAAAAAAATTCCATTCTTCTTCATAACACGAGCACGTGGGTAGAGTCTATAGTTGTTGGGCTTACGAGTATCTATTGGGCTAAAGTCTTTGTTCAGGACCAATACTTATGTTAGTCCCGCTTAAGGTGCCGTTTGGTACGGCAAAATACGTTATAGGAAAGGGAAGGGTGCTTCCTTTCGCACACTTGACGCGTTTGTTGTGAAATGGAAATATACCGTTCACATTCCTTCAGGAATTCACCTTCAAATAGGGAAATTTCGACGAGAGTCAGGCATTTTTAAGGGAGACGGAGAAGTACATGATTTATGTTCGGTGTGAATGAAAAGGGATGTTCGGTGTAAATGAATGCAAGGGGGAAGGAGACTGGGAGAGCGCCGAATATGACGAGAAGGCGTAATTGTCCCTTGTTAAAATTTGTCATTCTTAATTTAAATATGTCATTCTTAATTTAAATACTCGTAATGATCGTAGTATTTTTACAAATTTATAGCAATATAACTTAAATTCAACAATTAATAATTAACTTATACTACTTATAACATTATTTAACTTAAATTTCATATCATTATATATTAAAATTCTTTATTAAATTTAGCTACTTGGCTGATTGTCTAATAATTAATCGTTTTATGACATTCAATAGTTAATTTTTTGGGCACACATCCCCCTCACAAAGGTAAATTAAGATGGGGTAGAAGAAGAAAAGAAAAAAAGAACATGAGCTGTCTGAATTGAATTGAATGCCATAAAAAAAAATAGAAGGAAAGATATCTGTAATAAAATAAGCTATAAAAAACAAATATTTTATTTAAAATCGATACAAAATTGTAAATCGTACCAAGCGAGAAGGAGCAAAAGATATGGTTTTATTACACGTCATAGATGCCCATTACCAGGGTCAAGCTTTATGATCTGCTCGGAGATCACAATGACGTTCAACCGCATTATGCTCTCCCAGGCATGAACCTTCACGGTGAGATGGTTCCTGCGTCTTTCTAAACAATAAACAATAAAGCCGCGTCTTAACTAATATTCAGAACAAGCTAAGTTTCACTAAAAACAGAGAAAACCTTTAATTAGGCTCCATGGAGGATTGCCCAGACTAAGACTAACATATCTTAGCCTACGCATCTATTTAACAAACAAATAAAACTTCTGCGTCCAGGGTCTAAATGTATAAATGCCCTCCGCTGCATGCACGCCTCTGATTAAAAAGAAACAAAATCAAGCAGAACAAGCCGGTGGGTTCACGGTGCCGGCGAAGGTAGCTTTAGCATTGGCGCACGAGGAAAAGAATGAGGTATTCTTATGCATTAGGATGAAAGTCAGATCCACGTCCGCCACTTCAACACCTTCGCAAGGATTCTTCAAACTGCAATCCAAGGATATCCCAGAATTTGTGGGCGTGGTTCCCTTTATGTTCTTGAAATGCAAGTCGCTGATCTTCCACAGGGAATTCGACTGAAACCTCACTTTCGCAGAACCATAGCTTTGATCGATCACCACCGGGTTGCTCACGTTCTCCATCACGAGGTCTTGATACATAATCGACTTGGCTTCACCTGGGCCTTTCCCTACCATGGATTTGATTCTCGCACCGTTGGTTGTGCCTTTGAACGTGCAGTTTTTCACAGAAACCCCACTCACACTTTTATCGTCTGGCCTCTTCCCAAGGCTTCCCACGCTGATTCCATGGCCTGGTCCACATGTGATGTTGAAGATGGTCACGTTGCTGGACCCTTCTCCGACGGATATGCAATCGTCGCCGGTTCCGATAACGCTATGTACACGGTCACCTGAGTGCTGTCCCCAATATGCATTCCGTCTGTGTTAGGACTGTTCCCCGGAGCAGTTATCGTCAGATGACTGGCCGTGAAATTATGGCATTCGTGAAGATGGAAGTGAAACTGTTTGCTATTTACGGAACTAATGCCATTCACGACCACATTACTCACCGAGTTAAACTTCAGTGACTGCAGGGTGCGAGGTAATTAATCAACATCAACAAGCAAATAAAAATTATGTAACCCTAACTAATTGACTCAAGTCCAGACTCATTTGGTTTCTTACCGAAGGAAGGGAAACGCACTCGCTGGATTTTCCCTTGCAATCGTTGTATTCCCAGAACACGGCGCCGAGGCCATCGAAAGTTCCGTTTCCGGTCATGACGATTCCGTCAACGCGTTCAAAGGTGAACCATTCGGGAGTGACGTATTCGGAGGGGTCTACGGTGGCTACTATGATTCCAAGCACTTCAACTGTTACGGGATTTGGGTTTGTGCATGGGCCAGCGAACACTGTTGGCCCAGATACAAATACTCCTGGTGGAATCAATACCTTTGAGGGGCTAGTACTTTTCTTGATCTTGCATGCTGCAATCCACGCATGCCTGAATGACTGCACACGTACACATAGCAAACAAGTTCTTGTTTTAGATTTGAACCGTCCATTATGAATTAAATTCACTCATAACTACTCCCTCGATCCCTCGTTTCCCATCAGAATTGTGTGCGTGTGCGTTTGTTATCAGTAAGAACGAAACGAAATAATGCGTGCGCGTATATATATAATATATGCATATAGGTGTCCTCACCATAACATTGTCGGTCTTGTTATCAGCCTTAGCACCGAAGGCTGTAACGTCAAAAATTGTATAACCAGAAGCGTCTGGAGTACCGGTGGGAGCACCGGCGGGGGGAGCGGCACCGGCAGTAGGAGTTGCACCAGCGGCAGGAGTGGCAGGTGACGCACCTGTTAGATATTTATTATTTATTATGACCTATTTAGATATTAATTAGGATAATTAATAAATATTTCTGAGTGTGACCCGTAGTCATTGGGCCCAGTCCAGGAGGGTTATTGACTCAGTTTATTTAAGGTTAATTTTCTGATGGTGGAAATCAACACAATTCATTTTGAGTGTGAGATCTCATTTTCTGAGTCCAGAGCGAAACCTATTCTCAGCTCGCTTCTGAAGGTTCCCCACTGGTGACGGCTAATAACAAGTTGCCATCACTGTGTCTAATCACCAGTTGGAAGAACCTGTTGTTTATTTGACAGTGTTTTCTTTTGACAGGTATCCTATTGTGATTCCAGTTCTCCTCAGATCAATCAAGTTAATGGCAAGAGGTAACTTTAAGTCTTCCGCTGCATCTCATATAAGTTTATATTTGAGTATGATATAATCTGGACTGATTATAGTACTTTAGAGATGTTTATTTTCTAACATGTGGTATCAGAGCATTGTTTGAGATCACCTCTGCCTTACTTATTGATCTTTTATGTTGATAAGATATATATGGGATATCTAAATATCAAAATTTTATTCTTTAACCATTTGTTACTGTGCTCCACGGTGACTGGCGAGAGAGACCGAGAATTCCACTGTGCATCGCGAGAGGCGATGGAGAGAATTTGTTCTTAGAGGTATCTACGGTGACGGCGGGAGAGCTGCATCGTCGCCTGAAGAGTCAGAAAACTCCACAGGTCGCCAGAAACTGAAGACAGAAAGAAAGGGGTCACCGACGGTGAGGTGCTCTGCAAAGTCGCTGATTCACCGTGAGCGACGACGTGGCTCATCGTCAGATGGAGAGGAAGAGCAGCCGTCGGTGTTCTGCAAGTGAAGTCACGGCGGCTTTGGAGTTCAGCGGTGCCACAGTCGCCATGGTAAACACTCCCCGGCGTCGCTGTCTTGCAGGTTCAGCTTCGCGGCATTGTCGCTGAACTTCCGAGTCGCCAGGTGCTGAGTCGGGTTGACCTAACCCGACCCAGCACAGTACTAGGGCCACGTTTTTATAAAAAAAAAATAAATTGCAAAACCGTTTTTTCCTACTGTGGATAGTTTGGGCCTGCAATTCTTTGGGCTGCGGTGAGTGTGAGTCAGAAGCAGTTTGTTTTTGAGTTTAATTTCAAAAAAAAAAGGGAAAGATAACTGTAGCGTTTTGGGCCAGATGCCTGCTGGGCTGACATAGAATTTTGGGCCTCCTGAATTTTTTTTCTGACTGGGCCTTGTGTTTTGGACTGATTTTGGGCCAACATTTTTTTCCCTTTTTTTTTCAGAAAATGTTGTTTGGGCCTGATTTTGGGTTTTAATTTTTGGAAATTATTTTGGGCCCTATTTTTGGACTTTTGTGTATGTGCCACTTGGTTTTATTTCCAGAAAATTATTTTTGGCCAATTAATTTGATTTTTTCAGAAAATCAAAATTACTATTTCATGCACAGTAAATGTTTAAATTAATTTCTTTATTATTTTAATTTTGGGAAAAGGTATTTACAAATTTTAATTTTTATATTATTTAATTGCCTATTTTGTTTTTAATTTCTCCCTTGGCAATTAAATTAACGGTTTAATTTTTGTAAAAATCTTTTGAGTTGAAATTAATTTGTTAGACATTTTTGGGTGCATGAAATAGTGGGAGAATTTTAATATTAATTTATTAAATGCTCCATTGTGATTGTGCATATTTGGATTTATATGCACGTTATTGATATTTATGATGAGCATACAATTTTGTGAGGAGTAGCCACAGCATCCTCATTTGTTTGTGTTGCGTGCATTAATTAATCACATATGGATTTAAAATATCAATAATAATTAAATGTATAGTTATGATTTATCTTTACCCACAGGTAGATATATCATGATTGTACATTTAATTAGGGGGAGAATTAATTTCTCCATTAAATTGTGCATATTTGGATTTTCAATGCACTTGAATGATATTTGTGATTAGCGTGCAGTTCTTTGAGGAGTAGCCACAGCATCCTTGTTTATTGAACTTGTTGTATGCATTCATTAATCACATCTGGATTGAAAATATCATTTGTAATTAAATGTATAGCTGTTATTTATCTTTGCCCACAGGTAGATATCTCACAATTGTACATTTAATTAGGGTGGGATAGAATGGCCTCGTTGTTTTCTAATTAGCCCATAGGCATTGGGAAATTACGAATACGTTCTAATTCTACCATCTGAGATAAATACCTGGTTATGCTAATGTCTTTGCCCACAGGTAGACATTAGTGATACGTATTTATATTGCTTGCATGCTACATTTGAGCTAAGCATGCATACATGGCACAGTGACTTGTGATTGCTTCAAATTCTTTCTGTGAGCTTATTTGTACATTTGTCTGTTCTCATTTTGCAGATTCAATTGCTGGCCCCAGGATTATGGCTGATGTAAGCAACAAAACAATCTTAGATGGTAGCATTAACTATGCTGACTGGAGAGATGATGTTTTGCTGCAGCTTGGTTTCTTGGACTTGGATTATGCCTTGAGGTTCGATAAACCTCCAAGACCTGATGATGCCTCCGATGACAGAGAGGCAAAGGAAAGGTATAATATGTGGGAGCGGAGTAACCGCTTGTCTCTTCTGCTTATACAACAAAGGATCACTAGGAGCATTAGGGGTGCAGTCCCTAAGTGCGACACAGCCAAAGGGTACTTGGAAGCCTTGGATAAACAATTTAAGCCAACAGACAAGCAGATGGGTGGTGCCATCATGTCTGAACTATGCACTATGAGGCTTACAGGTATTGGTGGTGTGAGGCAACATATCATGAAGATGAGAGATCTGGCCTCTCAGCTGAAATCCTTTGAGATGGAACCTACAGAACAATTCTTAGTGCAGCTGGCTCTAAACTCTCTTCCTGCTCAATATGAAGCTTTCAAGATCTCTTACAACACACATAGGGAAAAATGGTCAGTAGATGAACTTCTGTCCATGTGTGTTCAAGAGGAGACTAGATTGCTGATGAGTGGGAGAAATGCACAAAAGGAGGCTCATCTAGCAGAAGGTTCCATGGCTGGCAGTGGACGTGGAAACAGGGGAAAGAAAGATAAAAAGAAAAAGTGGAAAATTCCTGCTGTTTCAGCTGCCAACAAAAGGAAAGCCATATGCTTCTTCTGTAAGGAAAAGGGACATATGAGGGATAATTGTCTCAAGAGGAAGGGATGGCTAGCTAAGAGAGGTATGCTTTCATCGTGTGTTACTTTTGAGTCTAACTTTTCTAGCGTTAATGATGACACTTGGTGGATTGACACTGGGTCAATGATCCACATTTCTACTACCATGCAGGGCTTTCTAACAAGCAGGGCTCCACATCCTAATGAGGAAACCGTCTTATCAGGCAGTGGGAGAGGAGATCCTGTGAAAGCTGTTGGAACTTTTCGCATTCATCTTTCGAATAAAAGTGTTTTAGAACTTTATGATGTTTTTTATGTTCCCTCTTATAAGAGGAATTTAATTTCCATGTCAAAACTCATTCCATTTGATTATCATTTAGTTCTTTCGAAGAAACTCATGTCTTTGTCAAAGGATTCAATTTTTATTGCGAATTTAGTTATGATTGATGGTTTGTTTAAAATTGTTTCTGATTCACCTCAATCTTTTTCTGTTACGCATGGTACTAAGAGAAGTGTCATCGATGAGAATTCTTATAGCCTGTGGCATAGGAGATTGGGTCATATCTCCGTTGACAGAATCAAAAGGTTAAATAAAGAAGGAATTTTTCCATCTTTAAACCATTCAGAGTTTGATTCTTGTGTGGGCTGCATAAGGAGAAAGCAGACCAATAAGTCACATAAGGGGGCTAAAAGAAGTTCTGAGTTGCTAGAAATTGTACACACGGATATTTGTTACCCTGATTTGACTGCGCATGGTCAGAAGTACTTTATCACCTTTATTGATGATCACTCACGATTCATGTATGTCTACATGCTTTATAATAAAAGTGAGGCACTAGATGCTTTCAAGGATTATAAAGTGGAAGTAGAAAAACAGATTGGGAAACCAATCAAGATTGTGAGATCCGATCGTGGTGGTGAGTATTACGGTAGATACACTAGTGAAGGACAAGCAGCAGGTCCATTTGCTGAATTTCTTCGAGAGCAAGGTATAGTGGCTCAATACACTATGCCTGGATCACCTGATATGAATGGTGTAGCTGAGAGAATAAATAGGACCTTGCTGGACATGGTTAGGAGCATGATGAGTAGCTCCAAACTGCCATCTTCTCTGTGGAAGGAAGCACTCAAGACAGCCACATACATATTGAACAGGGTTCCAACAAAGGCAGTGTCCAAGACACCCTTTGAAATCTGGAAAGGATGGAAACCCAGTTTAAATCATTTCAAGGTATGGGGTTGTTCTGCGGAAGTAAGAGTGTATAATCCACAGGAGAAAAAGTTGGATCCTAAGACCATCAGAGCTTACTTTGTAGGCTATGCGGAGAGGTCTAAGGGTTATAAGTTTTATTGTCCTCCACCTTCTACAAGGTTTGTAGAGTCTAGGAATGCCAAATTTCTTGAGAATGATGTGATTAGTGGGAGTGATTGTCTATCAGATAATCACATAGAGCGAACCACTGATATCATTCATGAGGGGATGTCAATAGTTAATGTTTATCTCACTGTTGAGATTGACATTGAACGTGACGTGGACCCTGTGGCTCAAGTTGACGGTGCTGAACAAAATGGACACATACCTGATGGTCAACCTATCACACAAGTGGAACCACCACAAGATGTGATAGAGGATGTCATTGTTCAGCAACCTGGTTCAACCCAAGAGGTTGAATTGAGGAGGTCAACCATAGAGAGAAGATCGGCATTACCTGATGACTATGTAGTGTATTCTACTTAGGTTGACTGTGATGTAAGTGTTGAGAATGATCCTTTGTCGTTTACTCAGGCTGTGAGGAGTGTGAACTCCAAGTTGTGGCATGATGCTATGATTGATGAAATGAATTCCATGGCAAACAACCATGTTTGGGAACTTGTAGAGTTGCCTAGTGGGTCTAAGGCCATTGGCTGTAAATGGGTTTACAAAACCAAGAGAGACTCACAAGGTAACATCGATAGGTACAAGGCTAGGTTGGTTGCAAAAGGATTCACTCAAGTGGAAGGAATCGATTACAGTGAAACATTTTCACCTGTATCTAAGAAAGATTCATTCCGAATCATCATGGCGTTGGTTGCCCATTTTGATCTGGAGTTACACCAGATGGATGTTAAGACTGCTTTCCTCAATGGTGAACTGGAGGAAGAAGTCTACATGAAACAGCCTGAGGGTTTTGTTGCAGAAGGTAAAGATCAATTGGTGTGCAAGCTGAAGAAATCAATATATGGTTTGAAACAGGCTTCACGGCAGTGGTACTTGAAGTTCCATGAAGTGATCACGTCATTTGATTTCGTTGAGAATATCATGGATGATTGTATATACCACAAGGCTAGTGGGAGTAAAATCATATTCTTGATTTTATATGTGGATGACATACTACTTGCTACCAATGATCTAGGACTATTACGTGAGGTGAAACAGTTTCTGTTCAAGAGCTTTGACATGAAAGACATGGGTGAGGCTTCTTATGTCATTGGCATAAAGATCCATAGAGATAGAACCCAATGTCTTGTAGGTTTATCTCAAGAAGCTTACGTTGTCAAAATTCTTGAACGATTCAGGATACAGAACTGTTCATCTAACGTGGCTCCTATTGAAAAAGGAGACAAGTTTAGTCTAAGTCAATGTCCTGAAACTGAGCTTGATAGGAAACAGATGGAAAGGGTCCCATATGCCTCAGTGGTAGGAAGCTTGATGTATGCGCAGGTTTGTACAAGACCTGACATCGCTTTTGCTGTGGGTATGTTGGGAAGATACCAAAGTAATCCTGGGGAAGCACATTGGACAGCTGCAAAGAAGGTGTTTAGGTACCTACAAGGCACTAAACACTACATGCTCACATACAGGAGAAAAGACAGTTTGGACGTGATTGGATACTCAGATTCAGATCTTGGAGGATGCGTAGACTCGAACAAGTTTACATCTGGCTACATCTTCCTATTGGCAGAAGGAGCTATATCGTGGAGAAGCGCTAAGCAAACTCAAACAGCTCCTTCTACCGGTGATGCTGAGTATATTGCGTGTTTTGAAGCAAGTTCACAAGCTATTTGGATAAGGAATTTCATTGCTGGGCTTAAGATTGTGGATTCAGTCTCTAAGCCAATCAGAATGTACTGTGATAACACAGCTGCGGTGGCCATAGCGAACAACAAAAGGAATAAAAGTCGCAGCAAGTTTGTTGAACTTAAGTTCCTTTGCTTGAGAGAGAGGGTTCAGGATGGCCAAGTTTCAGTTGAGCGTATCAGTACATTAGACATGTTGGCTGATCCTTTGACGAAAGGGTTGAAGCCAAATATCTTTGTCACACATGTGCCTCATATGGGACTTCGTCCTACTTTTGATTAGTGGAGGTATGGGCAATGAAATTATATTTTGTGGTTTATCATTTCAATTTGTGATTGTATACATTTGTGTTATTGAATTGATAAACATTGAGACAAGAACTTATGAACATTGAGTTCATGTATATTGTGATACCCATTATGTGATGGTGCTACATGTAATACTTGGAAGGTAATACCCGATAAAAGGGGACTTATCGCCTTGATTCTTGTAGCGCGATATCAGTTTACCTAGACAGGGCGATGACATTGAGTATACGGGCCAAGTGGGAGAATGTTAGATATTTATTATTTATTATGACCTATTTAGATATTAATTAGGATAATTAATAAATATTTCTGAGTGTGGCCCGTAGTCATTGGGCCTAGTCCAGGAGGGTTATTGACTCAGTTTATTTAAGGTTGATTTTCTGATGGTGGAAATCAACACAATTTATTTTGAGTGTGAGATCTCATTTTCTGAGTCCAGAGCGAAACCTATTCTCAGCTCGCTTTTGAAGGTTCCCCACTGGTGACGGCTAATAACAAGTTGCCATCACTGTGCCTAATCACCAGTTGGAAGAACCTGTTATTTATCTCACAGTGTTCTCTTTTGACAGGTATCCTATTGTGATTCCAGTTCTCCTCAGATCAATCAAGTTAATGGCAAGAGGTAACTTTAAGTCTTCCGCTGCATCTCATATAAGTTTATATTTGAGTATGATATAATCTGGACTGATTATAGTACTTTAGAGATGTTTATTTTCTAACAGCACCAGCTGCAGGAGTGGCCGGAGCAGCACCGACCTTAGGAGTGGCACCAACAGTAGGAGTTGCAGGGGTTGTACCAGCGGCAGGAGTGGCAGGTGACGCGCCACCGACACGAGTGGCCGGAGCAGCACCTGCTGTAGGAGTGGCACCAGCAGTAGGAGTTGCAGGAGCTGTACCAGTTGCAGGAGTGGCAGGTGACGCACCTGGGTGCAGGAGGGGTCGGAACAGCACCGGCGGCAGGAGCCGCACTGGCAGCAGGGGTGGCAGGTGCAGAACCGGCGGCAGGAGTGGGAAGAGCAGGAGCAGCAGCTTGAAGGAGGCTACGGGAATGGCCAAGGCTATTACGGGATGCAGCTACAATGCTGCAAGAAAGAAAAGCCATTAAGAATAGAAGAAAAGCCTTGGCCGCCATAGCCTTGATTGATCCAAGCCTGAACGCGGCTCTGAAAGTTAGAGGTTAAAATGAAATGAATGATTAGATAAAGATGTTAGTCACGTATATATATGAAGAGTTGAAAGGCATGAAGACCTTAATTAGAATAGATTATATTGATGTAAGGCGTCTCGTGCTTCTAGCTTATCAACTCCATCTTTAGGCATTGTCTGTGTCTAAATCGGGAAATATATCTATTGCAATTTTAGCTTATATCTTCTTTAAGGCTTTCGATGTTTCGAGGTGGAATTATGTGCATTGACCCCTTTCACTTCTACAGTTAGAGTATATACGTATAAGAGTTGAAACGCTAGCTAGATGCTTCCTGTAAGACTAGACCCGATCCCTGAATTGAGTTGAAGCAAAAAAAACTCTAATATTTTACTTAGACCAGGCAAGAAATTTGAATTTTGTATATGCATAAACATGCAAAGTACTCCCATATATATCACCTATATATAAGAAATAGACAAATCTCATATTCAAAGAACCCCGTGGCATCTGACTTGAATTTAGGGCATTGAATTTTGATGGCTGTCTCGTAAATCAAATCCAAATGTTATCTCCCTTCTGCATCTGTACGTAGCGAAGTCAATCATCAAGTCCCATGTTTTATCTGTCTCCTCCAACCCCGTCGCTAGGTCTTTACACGAGTAGAGGAAGAATTGCACCAGTTCTCTTCATCATCAACTTGTAGAGAGGCGCGGACTACTTTATTTGCTTCCTTGCGTTCTTGTTTTTTTTTTTTGTTGATTCTTGTTTCCGAAACTTTCTTGCACAATACGTTCGAGCAAGGTTTTATTTCTCTTTATGAGATTGTTTAATTTGAATGGGAATCATACATTCCTTTGAAATTTCACCTTGATAGCGAGAGAGCGGGAGCTCATGACAGTACAGCAGTGAGGGAACTTCCCTCCCCGTGCGACGTCGTCATCAAGTGAAACATGGACGGTTGATACCTCTGAGAATGAACGGCCCAGATGCACTATCCCAAAACACCGCATATGAGAAGTTAGTTTTATTTGTTTTAATAATATTAACCGCCTATTGTCGTTTGTGGAGAAGGCTGTGATTCCCCTTCTGGAGGACCAACTTCTATTATCATTATCAATCACCATATAGTATCCATATGTCAACGTGTCAATATTACAGCGCGTAATATAAAATTTATATGTATCTGCATTTCGTATTTCATTGTGTGGACAATATAAGTCGCCTTATAATTTCGTGCGAAATTGGGAGCCTGCCAATCTAGTTTGCCAGTCTAAATTGGACACGAATTTTCCAGTCTTGTGGGATGTGTTCTAAGCTTTGCCTTGTAACGCTATATCCAGACTTGTCAGATACATACACGTTCGCGTCATTCTGATATAATCCAGGCAATCTCTTCTTTAAACTGTTTAAGTCCAGTTTGTAATTTTTTTTTTGTTTCAGTTGTTCGCTATTCAATTACACAGGAGCTCTATGCTGTCATAAATATTGCAACGTCTCAGGTTCTAACGAAATGAGGGAGAAGAAAAACCCATAACTGAAGATATTTTGTCAAAAAAGAAGATACTGTTCTCCACTTCTCTTATGATGCTTAACCCAATTCTTGGATTAGAACCTAAACAGCTGAACTTGATTTCCCCACCGTCACTTAAAGTTGCAGGACAATTGTTTTAATTACGTATGCATAGTATACTTTTTTTTTTTTTTAAAGGAAGAGAATAGAACAGGAAGGATAAGGTTATTTGTGTGGTTTGCCGGTGAGTGGGGGCGGAAGAGGCCAGGGGAGATTAATGCTTAATGGTGTCATTTATTGAGAAAATATAGCTTCAATGACGTTACTTTAAAGGCAGTTAGATGAGAGAACATTGTAACAAAAATTGGATAGCATTTTTATAATTAAATTATTAAAAATTTATTTTTAATAGTTATTTATTAAATAACTATAATAATTTTATGACATTTTTAAGTAAAACTATTAAAAATTGCTATATAATTTTTTTTTAACAGCAGATATTCAAAAAATTGTAGTAAAAATATTCAAATTTTAAATCTAAAATCTATATAAATAGTTTTAGAGTCTCACGTTTTACTTTTTGCTGTCATTATCTCTTACTTTTGTCATATTTTATACCTCAATAATAATCAAAGATAAGTAATTTCTTTCAATTTTAGGTGTTATCATTTACTTTATCACTATTATGTTTAACGTTGTTATTTGTAAATTTTATTTTCTTTTTACTATCTTTTTTGTCATTCCTTTAATTTGTTAAAATGAGCCCGATAACAAAAGTTTTTTTAGATTTTTAACTGTTGTACTAAATTTTTGACTTTTTTTTTAAATTCAGTTCAATACTTTTGATGAGGTTGACCATGGTGATTAATAGTGAGTAGTAACAGATAAATTTTGTTAGAAGAAGTTCGAAGAGTTTAAATAGAAAAAATTTATAGATTTTTAATTTCTTTACCAAATTTTTGATTTATTCTCTAGATTTGTTTGATGTTTTTGAAAAATGTGATCATAGTGGTTGATGATGATTGATTAATCTGGTGACTTTTTACAAAAATTAATAGTATAGATGATGATTGATTAATCTGGTGACTTTTTACAAAAATTAATAGTATAACTACCACAAAATATTTAATTTATAACAATAATAATATTCACTCTGCTTATAAAATAACAGTTCAATGTCACTTTTAATTATTGTGAAAAGCATTTTTTTTTCAAATAGTGACTGGACGTTGGTTGGACACATGGGACGAAAATAAATAAAGACATGTATGTAAATTATAACCAAAAAAAAAATGTATGTAACTTTGTAGAAGATTGCTGGAGACGTGTTTGAATGGGCTTAGTAGTGGTTGATGGGAATGTTTCCCAAAACAATAGAGGAGGCTGAATAAGAGTTTAGAGGGAGGCCGTAGCATCTGACACATGCATGGCAACATTGTAGGGGCGGCGGGATTGCTCCTAATCTGCTTGCCCTGGCTACAATTAACTGCTTTGACGTGTTGTTCTTTGGTTTATTAGTTTCTTGACAAATATACGTTGGAGCATCGTTTGGTTAAAGCCAGAACACACAAAGGTGGCAAATTAGGTAAGTAAGAAAGAAAGGGCACAACATTCAGGACGAGGCCGAAGCTTATTTGCCGCCTGCATAAGTGACCACACTGTTTCGCTGATCCTGAAATTCAAACTTCAAAATTGCTTCCATTTGCTTCGCCCACTAACTAACACAACACCGACCTAAACTCCCGAGTGACACCAGTCACCAAGGCATTGGCTTCTTTCTATTGCAGTTCGTTGCATGCCACTTTTTAATCAACACAAACCAATTGAATGAGACGTGTGAAGTGATGCGTGACGATAAGATTAAAAATAAACAAGAAGAGAGACCCATCTGACGCAGCTGACGAGTGAGTGATACGAATATACTCTTCTCATAATTATGTAGTATCCTGTTAATTTGACCCAGAATATAACCATTAGTTAAAAGGTTGAGATTATTGGTACATCTTGAACCCAACCCAGCGAAGTAAGAAAAGGGGGAGGAGATAAGGAAGAGGAGGAGGCGATCAGATATTTTGAGCAGAAAAACAAAGCGCATAAACCCATTGAAAACGTGTTATTCTCAGAAGGGAATACGGATTCCTACTGGCAATCATTAATCCACGACGACAACGACAAGTTTCAGTGAAGCTTGGATAATTGACAGTCTTTTCTGGTATTCACCTTTTCTTCCTCAACTTGTCCAATGAATAATTCCTAAAGCAGCATGCCACGGACTTGAAAGGCTGGTCCCTTGGGGCCCACTCCTCCCATTGCATATATATTCTCGTTTTCTCCCCTGAATTGAGGCCCCAACATATATACACATAAATAAATGGACTCTGGTTCATGATATCAGAATTTATCATAACACCTCCCCTCTAAATAATTACTTCTCCATTCCATCTGTATTATAAGATTCTTTTACATGTTCCATAATATAACCAATTATAGAAATTCATAACTAATTAACCAAATACATCTAATCAGTGACTCTTATTAAAGATAATTTTAACATATTTAAACTAGTTAATTGGAGTTTATAAAAATTTCAAATTGAAATTATAAAATTCAATTGACGCTTTTTTTTAAGAAATTAAGAAAGTTAAATGAACAAATTTAAGGTATTTATATTTATTTTTTATCAAATTAATTAATTAATTTATAAATTATTATTTTAAAGAGATTATGCAGTATATGCTATAATTAAATATTTTATTTAATATTTTTAAAAAAATTAATAGAATTTTATAATTAGGGTTGAATGGAGTATATTATAAGAGTTTGAATCTTTAATCACCTCACTTTTTCTTTAAGCTAGTCCCGGAGATTTGGCACTCATGCTCTGTTCTGGCTTCTCGTACGTAGTGAAACAAGAAATTGATATCAGTCAGTAATCTGGAACAAATTATCGCTTTTGTATAAATATGCCCCAACAGATGGTATTGTAAGAAATCTAACCGAATACGGGTATCATGTGAAATTGTCGAGGACTAATGGTACTGTCTATCTTATTTCTGTGTTTCATCGCTCATCTTGTCACCTTCTGGAGAATAGTCAATCAGTTAATTTATTAATTAAAATTTCTACCCAAAGTCTACTTTTTTACTTTTATCCATTCCACGGAGTAATCACCGCCCGCCACGTCACCACCTCCTTCCTCCTTCGCTTTCGTTTCTCTCTCCTGGCTGCTACTTTATATTCCCCTCTTCTGTAAGCACCACGTAGCACTTCCCACTTTGACGAAAAATCTGCTTCCCTTTCTCCCTTTATCTTTCGTGATCACTCAACTTACCGCGAGGAACTGTCCCCGAGTTCTCAATTCTGCCACCAGAAACCGATCATGTCTCAGCGAAAGCTTGGTCGAGTCCCCAGTATCAGAGACCGAGTAGAGGACACTCTCTCCGCCCATCGTAACGAACTCGTCTCTCTCCTCTCCAGGTTCCGATAGCCCTCTCCTTCTCCATCAACTCCCTCATCTCCCCAAGTGTTTTCACTAACTTTTTGAATGCATCATCCATCTTTTGCATATACTTCTCAACATTTATTTTTTCTAAACTTTTCATCGTGACTCTTTTCCTGCTAGTCCAATCCAATCCCTTGAAATAATTTTGAGAAAACTTGAGAAACTAGAAGTGTTCCTTTTCTTCCACCGACGCGATCCTCAAGGTGTGTTGCCAAATGCTGACAGATTTTGGTGCTGAAATTTGCAAAGTTGCGTGTTTAAATAACTTCGTTTGTGTAATTATGCTGGGGAGATGAAACAAAACAAGAAGTTTTGTGTCTGCTGATGGTTTTGGTATTTCAGGAGCGTGTCTCTGTTTTGCTTTTTTCTTCCTATCTTTCTTTAATTTTGTGGAGAAAAAAAATATAATACTTGTGGATTTTGGTTTATTGATAGTTGTATTTTGCTTTTGAAGGTATGTGGCTCAGGGGAAACGGATTTTGCAACCCCATAACTTGATTGACGAGCTCGAAAGCATCCTCGGTGAGGACGAAGCATCACAGGAAATTAAAAATGGTCCCTTCGGCGAAATCCTCAAGTCTGCACAGGTGAATATGACTATTGTAGTACTTTGGTTTTAAATTATATTAGTCACCCCATATGTCATATGATTTTCAGTAGACTTCTAACAATGACGAATTAGTTGGTTCACACTTCATATTTGCTTCGTAATGAAGCTTGTCCCTAATTTGACTCCAAGTGTAATTAATCAGAAACTATAAATTAATGGCTTATAGCTAGTGGAACACCCACATTTCTGAAGGTCGCTACATTTCGCTAAAGTTTGTTGCATTTCCTCTTCTTTTCTTTTTTTTTTGTGATAGGAAGCCATAGTTCTGCCTCCTTTTGTGGCGATTGCAGTTCGTCCAAGACCTGGTGTTTGGGAATATGTCCGTGTTAATGTTTATGAACTTAGTGTGGAGCAATTGACTGTCCCTGAATATCTTCACTTCAAAGAGGAGCTTGTAGGTGGAACGTAAGTAATCTATTACTTCACCCTTTCTATGTTTTTTTTTTTTAAATTTCTGACCTGGGGTTGTGATATCTTAACATTTTGATTTTTTCCTCTAATTTTAAATATCATTAGGACTCATGACAATTTTGTATTGGAGCTTGATTTTGAACCTTTCAATGCTACATTTCCTCGTCCATCTCGATCATCATCCATTGGCAATGGTGTTCAATTTCTCAACCGTCACCTTTCATCAATCATGTTCCGGAATAAGGAATCTTTGGAGCCATTGCTTGATTTCCTCAGACTTCACACTTATAAAGGGATTGTAAGTTTTCTGTGCTTGGAGGTTCCTTCTTCTAGTGATTGTGCTGAACGATACCTGTTCTGTTTTGTCTTTAAATATACTTCGGTCCAGGTTTTGTGTTGAATCTAATTTTATGATGCGTGGATTCTTTTGATATCCACTCTGCAGTACTTTTTTTTTTTGTATTTTCTGTAATCTGCTTACATGGCTGATTTTTCTTACCCTTGATGATCTTGGTACAGACATTGATGTTAAATGACCGTATCCAGAGCATCTCCAAGCTTCAGTCAGCTTTGGTCAAGGCTGAGGAGTATCTCACTAAGCTTAAACCTGATACAGCCTATTCGGAGTTTGAATATGTGTAAGCGTAACTTCTATCATTCATTTTACATGTCTTCGCTATGCGGCTTGAATAATGATGTGAGGATTTCTCCAGAATATTGTAGTTTGATGTTTTCTGCTTTGACTTGTTTTATGACTGCAGATTACAAGGAATGGGTTTTGAGAGAGGTTGGGGTGATACTGCTGAAAGAGTGTTGGAGATGATGCATCTTCTCTTGGACATTCTACAGGCTCCTGATCCTTCTACATTAGAGACATTTCTTGGGAGAGTGCCTATGGTGTTTAATGTTGTTATTTTATCTCCTCATGGATACTTTGGTCAAGCCAATGTCCTGGGTTTGCCCGACACTGGTGGGCAGGTAAATCTCATTAACCATAGGAATATTTCTCTTCTCTATTCACTTCTGATATTTTGACTCGTGCATTCATGTGAAACATTGTCTTAGCACTTTCCTAAATAAAAGCTTTCTATCTGCAGGTTGTTTATATATTGGATCAAGTGCGTGCCCTTGAGAATGAGATGCTTCTTAGAATCAAGAAGCAAGGACTTGATTTCACTCCAAGAATTCTAATTGTAAGAGTGTTATCTTGGGTCATTTTCTTTGATTTGGAATAGCATTTGTAGATGATTTTTGTTGGGTTAAATAATCATTTTTACTGTTTCAAGGTTACCAGGTTGATACCTGATGCAAAGGGGACAACCTGCAATCAGAGGCTAGAAAGAGTCAGTGGCACTGAACACACTCATATTTTGCGAGTTCCTTTCAGATCAGATACAGGAATTCTACGTAAATGGATCTCAAGGTTTGATGTATGGCCTTATCTGGAGACTTATGCAGAGGTTGGTCTTGGACTGTAAAAAACTTTAATCACCCCTACTGTGAAAAGTTGTTGTAGTACTGTATGTTTGCTAGCTTAGTTTAGGATTCTGACATTTACAGATTGTATACTAAATTTGCTAGCCTTACCATTCCAACACTTTTTGTTGCACTTCATAGGATGTTTCCAGTGAAATTGCTGCTGAGTTACAGGGATATCCTGATTTCATCATTGGAAACTACAGTGATGGAAACCTTGTTGCATCTTTATTAGCTTATAAGATGGGAGTGACACAGGTTCTTATCTTTCGTTTTTCCCCTCTTGCTAAGCTCTACAAATCAGAAAGTTCACATCTCCGTCTTACGAGATCGCTACTTACTAGATGCAAATGTTGATATTTGTAGTGCACAATTGCGCATGCCCTGGAGAAAACGAAATATCCAGATTCAGATATATATTGGAAAAAGTTTGAGGAGAAGTATCATTTTTCTTGCCAATTCACTGCTGACCTAATAGCAATGAACAATGCTGACTTTATCATCACTAGTACATATCAAGAGATTGCGGGAACGTACGTCTATTCTACTTGAAGATCTGTGATAGTTCTCTTAATGATTTTACCCCCATTATATTGCTCAGTTACATTATCTTTATATAACTTCTCAATCCTGTAGCCTTTATATGACCTAATGATTATCATCATGAAAGTAGTAGTATGTTCTTTATCAATGTATGTGTGGAGTCCTGCATTCTTATTTTAATTATTTGTGGAGGGATGCACTACTTTCTCAAGAAACAAATTTCTGGTTTTGCTCTAGAGTACGTAGGTGTATCCAGTTTCTCACATATCCATCTCTCAAACTCTTATCAAGTTTACAAGTTCACCTCACATGCCCATAACTGTTGCTGGCTTTTTATTCTTTCTATGTTTTCCTTTTCTTTTCTTCTTCAGGATTTTAAGGTGTAAGTTCTCCAACTCTAATGATTACTGACACTAACTTGCTTCTTTCAGGAAGAATACTGTTGGCCAATATGAGAGCCACACTGCCTTTACTCTTCCTGATCTCTACAGGGTTGTCCATGGCATTGATGTTTTTGATCCTAAGTTCAATATTGTCTCTCCTGGGGCAGATATGAGTATCTACTTTCCCTACACTGAAAAGCAGAAAAGACTGACCGCCCTGCATGGTTCCATTGAAAAGCTGTTATATGATCCTAAACAGACTGATGAGCACGTGTGAGTATTTCAACTGGACAGATTATTAATTTGGGATTATGTCCAGATAAATATATGTTGACAGAAGTGAATATGATGGGCTGTAACCATATTGCTGATAGCAGTGACTAAAGGTAATCTTTGTTTCTGTTGTGGCAGTGGTACACTTAAAGACCGGTCAAAGCCCATAATATTTTCCATGGCAAGGTTAGACCGAGTGAAAAACATTTCTGGCTTGGTAGAATGCTATGGTAAGAACAGCAAATTGAGGGGACTGGTCAACCTGGTCGTGGTAGCTGGTTATATTGATGTAAACAAGTCCAGGGACAGAGAAGAAATTGCAGAAATTGAGAAGATGCATGATCTCATGAAGAAATACAATTTAGATGGTGATTTTCGTTGGATCGCTGCCCAAACAAATAGGGCCCGTAATGGTGAGCTGTATCGCTACATAGCAGACACCAAAGGTGCTTTCGTTCAGGTATTAAAAAAGAAGTTTATACTTTGGTGCCTGACCTTTCAGTCTCAAATATGATTCTTAACCTAAGCTCTCTTGGCGCAGCCTGCTTTCTATGAAGCTTTTGGACTGACAGTTGTGGAGGCCATGACTTGTGGGCTGCCAACCTTTGCTACTTGCCACGGTGGTCCTGCTGAGATAATTGAACATGGTGTATCAGGATTTAACATTGATCCTTATCACCCTGACCAAGCTTCTGAACTATTGGTTGATTTCTTCCAACGATGCAAGGAAGACCCAAGCCACTGGAATGAAATATCTGATTGCAGCCTTCAAAGAATCTACGAGAGGTAATTTTTTTCCTAAAAAGGAGAAAAGGGGGAAGGAATTGTAAGTTTTGGGTGTGATGCAGTTGCTAAGCAAAGCATATACATTACAGGTACACATGGAAGATCTATTCTGAGAGGCTGATGACCTTGGCGGGAGTTTATGGTTTCTGGAAGCATGTGTCTAAACTGGAGAGGCGTGAAACCCGACGATATCTCGAGATGTTCTATATCCTCAAGTTCCGTGACTTGGTGAGTGTTATGTTATTTATTTGGTTGTTCTCATGTTTGTTTCTGGGTTATGACTTCTGTACTGCGTCAACCACCAATTGCATTGGCTTTTCACATCTAGTTAAGTGAAAAGGAAGCAAAATAAACGTGTGTGTGAATGTTGGGGAGATTGATTGAATGTTGTGATCCGCGTGTGACGCAGGCAAATTCTGTTCCGCTAGCAAAGGATGATGCAAATTAACCCAGTGGCGGTGGTGCCTCGGCAATTTACAGATATGGTATTTCTGAAATGAGTGCGCGAAGAGTGTCAGAATGTGTGTAAATAAAGTTCTGATTTTGTGTGCATTATAATAACACTGTTCTGCGGGCTTGCAATCATGGGTATGATGATGCCTGAATTGCGGGTCTTGTTTTCTAGTATCTGTAACCTTTATAATGAAAAGAGAATCAAAGATGTGGGATTCCTCTATCTCAATAAATTTATAGCTCGCATAGCATTCTAATGTTTGGTCCCTTCGTTGGCGATTTCATTCCATCATCTTCCTCGGGGAAGGTAGTGGACTGTGCCCGGAAATTTAATTAAAAAAAAATATTAAGGCTTTATTTGATTCAGTTGAGGGGAGGGTAAGTTAATTTAATTTAAAAGAGGATAAGGAAAGGTAGGGGAGGTTAATTAATAATATTTTTTGTTTGGTTTAGGAGGGAAAGGGAGGGGAAGAGAGTAGAGTTAATTAGAAGTTAACAAATATATTTTTATCTCTTTATTTAAATTTATTTACTCTTTATTTATAATATTTATATTAAAATTATTATATTTTTAATTTATGAATCTTAAATTTTTTTATCTTATTTATGTAAATAATAAAATTAAAAAGTATGATAAAATTTTAATATTAATTATATTAATTTTATAATTATTATATATTTTAATATAATATATAAATAATTTATTATGTTTATTAAGTTTTAGTAATTAAAAAAATTAGGTATGAGAAAAATAAAAAAATATTTGAGGGTATAATTGAAATATTAAAAATTAATAAAGTGTAATTTGGTCAGAATAGGGTAATACATTTCTCTCCTCTAAAAACTTTCACTTTTAGAGGGGTGGTAAAAGAAATGGGGGAGAAGAGCACTAAATTGACAAAAAATTTTCTCTCCCCTCCTTTTTAATTTTTTTAAATCAAATATACTCTTTCCTCTCCTCCCCTTCCTTCTCCTCCAAAACTTCTCAACGAAAACAAAGCTTAAGGAGGAAAGCTGAGTTAAAATGGAGGCCCATGTGAAGGTATTAATGATCCTTCAGAAAACGTTGGAAGAATTTCTTTTCTTGTATTGACATTGAAGAGAATGGGCCCCATTACAAAAATATCCTTGGGTCCATTTTTATTTGAAATTCGTGTTTCTTTTGTTCTTTAGGGGCAACCCTCCCTCTTCTGACGCTTAGGTCTGGATCCCCCCTAGTCCCTCCCATCTCCCCCACCATTCTCTCTATGTATCTATCTCCACAATATTTTTCCCTTTCCTTTCAAACGGTCAAATATTTCGTTATCTACCCTGGGTACGCTCTTCACACTCCACCGTTACACCACTTCACAATCTAGTTTCATCTCTCCGTCAAGTTTTTCCTTGTTTTTTTCTGGGCAAGTTTTTATATTCGTTTTAAAACCTAATTACTTACTATTATAAACAATATCGTTTATATAGGGTCAATTGGCAGAGATCTTGATTCGAGACCCAAAAGTACAACAATGTTAAAATATTTGTCGTTAGAGCTTTGCATACCGGGTGCTCTACACAAAAACATCTTGTGTATTTTAAAAATAAACAAAACCAGACTTTCTTGGGAGTACGAGACCTATCGTTAGCAGTGTTTGAATACCAAGTTTCTATAAAAAGTTGCACAATAAAAGTCATTGTTTAATATAGCAATGCCTGCCTTGCATTTTCCGCGAACACAAATGGCCAGTTTCCGGAGCCAAACGTTAAACTATAGCCAACAACAACAGCGGCAAAGCTCAACTGCTAAACTCAAGAGCAAGTACAGAGTAATAAAAGCTATCCTATCCTATCTATAAAACTTCATGGACGAATGTGCTTCGAGGCTTGGAGCTAGCGCCCTTATAGCTGTCTCCTCGCTGCCCTCTAACCACCTCCTGCACTTCCAACGAATAATAACAACACCAGGAAGCTAGAGTTGGCCGAATGAGTGAGCAAGATAGGCCAGTGCTCCCACCAGGGGTGCGTTCATGTAAGTGGCTGGCTCCGATTGCTCATAATCTGACCTCTCATCTGGGAACCTATCATGAAGGTCGGGCCCACCCACAATGGCTCCCACCAGAATGTTTGGATTCGGGGACTGCGATTTCATCACGCTGAACCCTGCCGAGCACTGGATCTTCCCCGGATGAACCGAGATCGACGGTAGAGACGATCCCCTGTGGTGAATCCTTCTTGGGTACCTTGCACCATACCCCACCATGTACGACATCTTCAAGGGGTTGTCTCCGAGCAAGTAATCCACCTGTTTCTTGGCTATTGCTCGGAGCCTCTTGGGGGTCACGGGGACTCCGCCGCAGTTGACGACCGTGTGGGAAGAGGTCAAGTATTTGGCGTACGCTAAGAGTAAGAAAGACGACGATGTCACATACTGCATGTTGCTATCACTCATCTTGAACAGAAGCCCACCTGCGTACACAGTATTCAATTCAAACAGCAACCAACAAAAAGTGACCGTTACAAGGTGATAAACCCGGAGAAAGAGGAGTTAAACGAGGACTTGTGGGGGACCTCACCAGGTGTATATTGGGTCGAAGAAAATGGAGCTCCGGGAATGAGAGAACATATGAAATTGTCCGCATGACCCTTATATTCATGCAGGGATTGGACCCTTTCAACTAGAAATTCCTGAATAAAAAAGCGTGAAAAACCAGTTCAACACCATCACCAGTCAAAAACACCATTTATGTAGATAGAAAGTTGGTTAAAAATGGGACCTTGGTTAGAAGTATCCTTGCTCCGGCATGTTTGTTATCCCACCCAAAGGTATTGTCGAACTCTGCAGCCCCAAGGGTTTGTCCATTAACTTGAATGTAATGTAGGTACATTGGGTTCTTCGTAGCCTTGTGCAGCCAAGTAGCACCCCACAATAGCTCATCCTACAATATTTTCATGCACATCAAAAACAAAGACTTGAGATTCTACATCCCTTGAAATGTAAAAATACAACTCTACAGCGATACCTAACCTGATAGCCTGAGTAAGAGCAATAGAAAGGGCACACGACGGGCTTCAGGCCGTTGCTGTAGGATCCTCTGTATCTATCAGCGAACTGGAACACCTATACCCAGAAAATAAACTAAACGTGAGACTTTATGCAAATTGATGTTTCAATCAGACCACAGTGGTCTCTCTGGAATCAGTGGCTCACCCTAATAGCTCTTCTGATTAAAGTTTTAGAGTACGTGGGGTCGCTTCTTCTGAAAACCAGAGAAGCGGCGGCAAGAGCGGCAGCAGTTTCAGCGGCCACTTCTGTACCGGGGGTGTTCTTGTCTATCTTGTAAACATTTCTTGGGGTATCCATATCTTCAGGTCTCTCCCAACAAGCATGGTCCTTATTTGCATCTCCCACCTGCAAAGCCCAAACAATGTCAACCTTCTCTGCTCTATTTTCCCTGTGTGGTCATTGGCAAAATTACGGTACAAAAAGTTAGAGTGAAAGAGGTAAATAACCTGAACATAGATGGTGTCCGGATGAGCAGTGGCTTTGAGAAGATAATCAGTAGCCCAGCGAATGGCGTCTCTGGCATTCTGCAACTCACCTTTCATTAGACTCCCAAACTCAATAACGCTCCATGAAAGCATGGTGGTGGTGAAGGCCATGGGAAAACCAAACTTGACATTATCCCCTGCATCGTAGTACCCTCCAACCAAATCAACCTGCATTTCAGTTCTTCCCCGATATAAGCAACCCCTACTCCACATTGTTCTCAGGAAGACAAGAAAAGGCCATAAATGCTAAACAAATAAAGCAAAAAAAAAAAACAGAGAGTGATGTGGAGAAATTACGTGTAAAGCAGAGCCATCTGAGAGGCCAGAGTTCCTCCTCCAAGTCATCCTCTGGTTGGGAGGGAGCTTCCCGGATCTCTGACCTTCAAAAAAGAGAATGGATTTGGAGAGAGCATCTTTGTAGTTATGAGAAGCGAAACGAGGGTGGTGGAGATGGCGAGGAGGGTGATTGCGGTGGACAGGGAAGGCATGGCAGTGAAGCAGGGTGATGGAGAATGAGAAGAGAGAAAGAAGAACCAGTAAAACAGAGGAGGGACGGAAGAAGAGAGGCATAGTGATAGAGGACTCAGCCCAAAAGTAATAATGTTGCCTCAACCAACGAACAACGAACCTGAGCACTGCTTGAAGCCGCTATGCCTCTTGGCTCCAAACAGAATATTTATAAAGCAAAAACGGCCTCTGCCCTCTCTCTCTCTCTAACGTCCTGCTTCTTGGGTGGGTTACGGCAATAATTGGCTCCGCATTCTCCTACTCATCTTTTTGGCTTTAATCAATTAACTAAGCTATTCTTATTCAGCATAACTTGCAAATTTCGAAGACTTGCTAGGCCAACGTGCAAGACACTGTACTAGCTGGTTAATAAGCCAATCAAGGACATTAATTAGGATGTCTTCCATTTTCCAGTGCACATGAATTTATTGAACCAGTACTACTATTAATTCAATCATTTGGGATTTTACTGTTATTCTCCCAAAATATATTTAATAAGGGGGTAAAATAAGTTAATAAGTACCATACCAAAATACATTCTCTCCATAGAGGCTATATTTTGCTTATACGATTCTCTTTTCAAAGAAATAAATGAACGCGTAAAACAAGATCAAACTTGCCATTCATGCTTTCACTACTTACATTACAAACTGAATAGTCCAGTATGCTTAACGGGCACAGTAATCTTTTTTTTTCCCTAAAAAAGGACTTGATATGTTTTTGGTCCTTGTAATTTCAAAAACTACAGACATATAACTGAGGGTAAATGCCTTTTTGGGTCCACTATTTATTAGTTTGTGCTGAGACATGTGAAGTGTTGGGTGAAGGTGAGAAGGAGTGTTCCAAGGGGCGTGGGAGCAGAGCAGAGAAGATGCCATACCATAATGCCCCGTTGGTAGCATGGAATTGAGGGGATGGGAAGTGGAACTGGAAGTAAAACCCAAAATTTAGATGTTTGGTACCATGAACCCACTTCCAAATCCATCATCCTTACAAAAGTAGATTCCATCCCCACCCCTTAATAACTGAGATGGGTCCACAGAAGCAAGATTTAGGACCAAGATACTCACATACATTTTACCATTTGACAACTTTGCCCTCCTGTCCCTTCTGCGTCTCTCTTCACTTCCTGATTCCAACATTCCTCTCCCTCCCTAACGGCGACGACAAAGGACAGTGACGGTGACGGTGGAGGCGACAAGGGATGACGGCGATGGAGGAGTGCTCAGCCTTGTTCGACCCGAATGAGAGACGAAGGCAACAATAGACGAGTACTTAAACGAGAGGATGACGGCGATGGAGGAGTGCTCTGCTTCCTCCTCAATTATACTAATCCAGGCATAAACGAGATGTCACTGTACTCGGTGATGAACACATCCCTTTTGCTTTAATTTGGTCCATCAAACTAAGTTGCGGTCACTTGCTCGACACGTACTTCCCTATTCCATGTCAGAATACAACACTCAAATATCCAAAAATTTGGATTCAGAAAAATATATATACAGATTACAGATAGATGGCATGTGGAGAGCAATATCTTCGCCCCATCATTCTCTATGAATGATTGGGGGCGCTTTTGCAAATTCCATATCCAATGCAGCATTATTTGGTTGGACCTGCTCACGTATCCATGAATCTCTCAATTATTAAAACAGTTACACTTGAATTTGATGAACCTTTTCAGTTACTGACCATGATGAATAAACTGAAATATGTAAGCAAAGACATGAGGAGGCGTGGTAAGACATGGGAGGGGGTTGGCAGAAAAGGAATAGGCTTAACTGTACAAAACAAGGTGGAAAGTGGAACATGGAAAGCAAGAAAAGGGATGTTTGTATAATATATAAAAGAGTTGGATTGAATGCTTTAGTTTTTTGGGGGGAATGAAAGGGAGTGCACAGAGGGGCAACACATGCATGGGGTTCTGTAATATGGAGGGAGGAACCCACATCCACATGCATTATTCCCAAAATTCAGCTCTCCCAATACATCACACGTTACTGGTCTTTATATGTGAATCAAAAAAGCTGACACCACACCACGTTCCTCTTCCCTACACAACTCCAAACATTTCCGTGATTGCTTTTGAGCTTGGACAACTCCAAACATTTCTCCCTCAGTTCTGAGCCCGACTTTCTTCTGGTTTCTTTCCCTTACAGATAAAATAGTCAATATGTAGGGCCCTGGCTTTATGACAATTGCATGAACTGCTCCTTCCTGCTCTTTATTATTTATTAGTATTAAGTATTTCATCTGTCAATAAATAGCTTCATTCACTGGTTTTCAAGACCTTCGTGATCGCCTTTCCTATTGCCAACTCATCCATAAATGTAGGAGTCCCTTTGTGTGATTGGCGACAAAGCTAATCGTAGCCGTTAGAATTTGACAAAAAATACCCATGCCTTTCACAATGACCGTTTTATATTTTCCCATTATAGAAATCCGTTTAGCTTGGTGTTACATCTATACGGAATTCGTGCTATAGATATGTAAACAGGATCAAAGATTACGAACGTGGTAAAGCTCAAATGAAGCCGGCAGCGATATTCTCGAGGAGCTTTATTATTCTTGGCTATTGGTCACCCCCACCATAATGGGTCAATGTCTGAAAGCGGGCAGCACTCGTCTCGTCTCGTCGCAGTGTGAACGCTGAAAGGCCTTCGTCACCTCCTCTGCGCACTCTGCACCTCGCCTCATCATGGTACTTTCTCACTTTTTACTGTATAATCACAAAACTCTCTCCTTCCACACGGATTAGATAACCTAGTTGGGCCTCCAACTAGTTGGGCCTAAGATCCATGCCAACATACCCCAATTGGGCCACACTAGTTTTTGGTTAAAGAATCTGCAGAGGGTTGAGAGTGGTAAATACTAAAAAAAAAACAATAGTGCACTATCTCAATCCAAAACTTTGGCAACGGAATGAGATTAGAATCATATTCCATTTGAGAAATGAAGACTAAAGTTCAGCTCAAGTCAAGATAAAAGGGAATGGCGGTGGAATTCAACCAGTCATATCCATGAATAAAGCGTGCGGCGGTGAACTGAGAAGCCTCGGCGGAGGAGTTGATGACCCTAAAACCAGGCCACGTAACTCTGGCGCTCGCATTAGAACCGGGACCTCCATTCATGTACTCCCTATAATACAACGTGTCCAAGCCCAACGTTCCGTTCCATTCCAACCAGCCGGCAGGCTGAATCAGATCCTCCATGTGAGATTTCAGATACACCGTCCTGGAATAGGGCTTCCAGGGGCGTCCCAAGTAGGTCTTGAATGAGGACTTGACGGGGATTAAATCCTCTGCGGCGGCGACTTTGCAGTTCAAGAGGGAAATGCCGGTGCTCTGGTTCGGGTCGTCTCGGCCTTGAGCGGTGAACATGTTCTTCTGGTTCTGGAGAGGCTTGCGCGCGTATAAGTTGCAGTTTTGGAAGAGAGCGGCGGCGTTGCCGAAGATGAAGTCCACGGTGCCGTAAACGTCGCAGTCTCGGTAGAACTGTCTGAGGGAATGGACGTAGAGTGTGTCTTGAAACCCGACAAAGCTGCATTTGTAGAATGCTGATAGGTCGGCACTGTTTCGCAGAGCCACGGCTTGGTGCTTGCTCGCTCCGGCTGAGTTCTCGAACGTCACGCCCTTCGCTATGAATCCCGTTCCCGCCACAGCTGAAACACACCTCATTATAGTTATTTATTTATTTCTATAATTTTTTTTTCATATCCCTCTTTTACTGGGAACGGAATGAAGCAAGTTCCATCACGAATTGTCCTTTACCACAATACAGGCGGACCAACAGGAATTAAAAATTATTAGGGCTCTTCTTTTGAGAAAAAAGATGACCTAGGGGCTCTAAATGCTAATCCCCTGCTTTCCATTCTGTCGTTTTCCCCTTCCTAATCATAGTCATGTGTCGGTTACTCAGAAGGATTAAGGAAAGATTTAATTATGATTAGCCGGCAAACTCAGACGAAGGTTACTGTTTATAACTAAATTTAATTACTCACAGGCACTGCAATATTACTTATCTGGTTTGGTGATACGGAAAAGAGAAGGCATATAAGAACAAACATCTTTTACCTACCTTTACTGATCACGGGCACTGCCTGCAATATTACTTTTTCTGGTTTCTTTCTGCTATATTTCTTTCTTTAATGTTTTTATTTAGGGTAAAAGGGCTTCTTTCTGCACCATACAAATGTTTGCGACAGTAATGGCTTATGTTGGGCAATAGAGTAAAAATTTGAATGACATGGGTTAGCAGACTTGTGGGTTTTTTCTGCTTTTTGGTGAGAAGCAAGCTTTACTAAATGATTTTCAAATCATTAATCAATATCAATTTGACATTATCCTGACTTCTTTAAACTCTTGTTCGCATTAATCATATAATCCCACCTATCGTACCCAATTAAGGCCGAGCAGCGGGACCTTTTCCTTGTATTCTTTTCCCAATATTTAAACGCTTATCACCGTCCTTAACAAATTGCTAGATATTGCTGGGTGCTGAAATGGGCCTTTTCTTTTTTATCAACCGACAATTTTTGGATGAATGGACTTGACATACCCAAAAATAATTGTCCGGAGATACCCCAGTCAAGTTCCTGTTTCGTCATCATTTCCCCAATTTTTGTTGTGTCACCTCCCTTCTTGTCTCTTTAAGACTCGTACGAACACAGCATATATTAAATATACAGAACGTAACCCCCCACTCATTTTTACTTGTTACTCTTGCCCGTTTGTTCATATATTTTAACTTTAATTCTTCTAAAATTAGAATTATCAAATGTATATAAATGGTCAACATTAATTATCTTAACCTCTACATAACATGTGCATATCAAGATAAATTTTTATAAAATATTTATTATTTTATTAAAAATATATAAAAAAAGAAAGATAAAAAATAATATATAAAAGATATAAATAAAATAGTAATTAGTTAATTTATAATTTTTTTAAAAATATTTATAATAATTTATCTAAAATTATAGTTTTAATCTATAGATTATTTTAATTTTTTTAATAAATATAATTATTTATTTTAATTTTTTTTATTAAAATTTAAGTTCATGAGGAACCAAACACGCACAATAATGGGAGACGCAAGGGAGTGAAAGATGAAGGAAGCAAGTTTTGAGAAACGCACCTACGGTGGCTGATTGAAAAGTTGTCCATCCGTCGATGACATTCCTACTGGCTTTCACAACCGTCTTCCCAATTCCATCCCCAACGAACATCAAATTCGTCTTTTTCCTGATCACCTCCACATTCTCAAAGTATGCCCCGGCTTTTATGTGTATCACAATCCTATCGCATCAAATCAAACGCCTTCTTTAACAATAATCATCCCTTCAAAACAAACACACCATCTAATAGCAGATAAATAACAAGGCGCTTGCCTGCTCGTGCTGGAGTTCGGAGCTGCATTCACAGCCTCCCCAATAGTAGTGAAATTGCCCGTGCCGTCTTTTGCCACCACAATATCGAACCTCGTCTCGTTCACGTTAGATTCCAGGAGCTTTCGTTCTCTGGAGTACAACCACGAAGGGAACCCATTCTTCACGTTTCCGTACTCCGGGAAGATCTCAGACTCGGAAGCTTTCTTCAGTCCTGGCACGTTCTTGAGCATGGCCAATGAGTTACTAACATGGCGAGAGATCTCAAACAACCTGTCCTGTATCCTGTCTCTCACATTCCCTCTGCTATAAGCAAACCCGTCAATACACGTGTACAGGTTAGTCATTGCGCCGCTGAGCAGTGTCTGCAAGTCACGGTAACGCTTTAAGCCTATTCTGGCGCCGGAGAGATCGGCCATGGTGGCGTCGAGCTCGTAGACAGTGTCATCAAACAATTTGAGACAGTCGTCGAGGGCTCTCTGTTCGAGAGGATCGAGATTCCTGAGGTTGCTTCGGAGGCCATTGCAGTTGTGGGACGAGGATTTCACCTCGGACACCGTGAGATTGATGACAGAGGAGATGATTTGCGGGACAGATTTGGAGGTAAGATCGGAAAAGGAAGCAAGCGTTGAGACGCAGAGTTGTGGGTAGAGTGTTCCTTGGCATGTGGTGTGGGCTGCTTGCAGGTGATTTTGTAAATGGAGGCGTGTTTTCGAGAGGCTGACATGATGGGGTGGAAAAAAGTGAAGCAGAGATACTAAAGAGAGAAATAGCACAAGAGCGAGGGAAAGAGCTGTTCTTCCGGTGAAGTTAAACATGGTGAGATTTGGGAAGAGGGAGAAAGTGAGGAACAGGGAGAACCGGGGCTGGATAAGAATAGGTTTGGTTAATTAGTGCCTTGTCATAATAATGGATAAGTGGAGTTTGCCTGTAGACCTCGTCTCACAGAAATGGCATGAAACTTAATGAAGGCTCTTTTTGGATTTACTCACAGGCCATGAGCCTCCATATTATTACCTGATAATAATAAAGTGAAAGTGGTACCTTGAGGTTTCGATGGACGACAAGTTCAATCATTTCAGGCTCCCACATGAAGTACTGCAGAGGGGTTACTTTATCACGGGACAGAAGTAATTCAAAATGAAAGTGTTTTGCAATTTGTGTCACGCACCACGCCACAAGGGAAGATAATAACAGTTTCAATATGATTCCGATGGTTATTACCCAATATTTGGTGCGATGATGCAGCCGATAATAGCTTATTACTTATTAGCTTTAGCCACACGTTTCAGTTAGGCTGATTGGAGGGAAGCTCTTACTTCTCCTCGGGGGAGGGACTCCTTCTGATGAGACAGGAAGGTAGCTCAGGAAATGCAAATCCGAAACTACTACGAACGAGTAAATGCGAGCAATACAAACTCTCGATTCTGAGATATTGCTACCTTCAAACCGTGGGTTACATCTGATGAACACGTAATTATTAGTCCGAGCATCTTATGAATCTTGGGTCACACAGGACAAGGGCACGAATTGAGTTTACATGAGTTTTGGGAAGGATGTTTGGTTACGGGCTGATCTTAAATATTGCTGTGGGGTGATTGTGAGGTTGCTATCTCGGGGAACTCGTGTGTACAGTCTTTCACTATTACTTTCCCTCTTATTTATTAGGTAAGGGTGAAGGTAAGCGCCATTTACTTGTGTGAATTAGCAAAAGATAATGATGAGTTAAGAGGTGAAAACGATGCATTGCCTTTAATATTATCCGGATAGAGAAAAAGTACAGGATTTGGTCGGTCGGTATAGGGTGTGATCGAAGTTCCAAGAATCCTAGGAAAAGCCAGCCACATTTTGGGCTTCAGAGTTCAAATTTAACGTCAGTGGGCCAGGCCCGTTTTTAACCCGAAATTAAAACTGAAGCTTAAGAAACGCCAATCCCAATAGCACCATCAAAGTTTTGCTTGTATTTCCTTCGAGTGTTCCTGAATCCTGACTCCCTCCAAGCAACCTAAAGCAAACCAAGAAGAATCACAGGACTATTTCTTTCCAGAACTTCTTTGCTTGGCATTTAATATTTCTCTTCCTAAATGGCCTACGCTACAGTTACAAATTTTATGGCAGAAAATTTGTGTCCAGATCACGGGGAGGAAACCAGGATAACTGAAAAAATATATATTCCTCTTATTCTTAATATAAGAATTATTTATAGAGTTAATCTTTATTTTAAATATAAGATATCTTTTTCATATGTGTCTTTTTCTTTTTTAAATTACTTATATATATATTCTCTTAATAATAATTAAGTAAGAAAGTGAATGAATTAAAGAAGATAATTATAATATTTTAAATAAATATATTATATTAATTTTTAAATTAATTAAATAGATTTTATATCAATTATGAAAGGAGTAATATTTTTCTGTAATATCTCATAGCTGTATTCTTGTAGGAGCAAATCGTGGGTGTGACTCCCACCCCAATATGTGTGTGTGTTCCCCGCACGACTGAAACACATTTTCAGATATTTTTTTTTATTCGTAACATAATATTTCTTTTATCTACACAGCTTCTTGATGGAAGCCGCTCTACTAATATCAAGTTGACTTGTATGCAATGCTCACGGACGGAGTTTAAAAGGATGGCAACATTAGAATATTAAATTGTTCATAAATTACACCCGCACTTTGGCTTAGGTCCTAGTTAATCTTTTTTTAATCACGGAGAATCTAGCACTGAATCAAATTCACAGGATCTCATCACGAATCTCGGGCCTTTCACTATAAAAGATCATAAAAATTCGGCAAATTCTCAGACATTTTTCCGCTTAACACCATGATAATGGCTTCGAGTGTCTTCTTCAAATCCACTTTCCTTCTTCTTCCCCTATTCGCATTCATAGCTATCGCAGATGAATTCATGACCAACCATGTTCCTTCAGATACCATATGCGAGATCACCCCAAACCTATCTCATTGAAGAGCCGGGCTTCCAAGGCATCACGATAAAGGGCACGACTTTGGCAGGTTCTCCATTTAAAAATCGCTATTTCGAACCCGTGAACTTTCCAACTTTGCCGAGTCTTATCTTCTTAACCACTCAACTTTATCACCGGCAACCACAGCGTCCGCGATGGCTGGACCACATTCAATTCACCAACATTTGGTAAGAAAATGCTCCCTTCTGCATTAATTTGCGAGAAAAAAAAACATGAAGTGTTACACAGTGATGAAGAAACGGCATTTGGAAGCTGAAAATCTTATATTATGCATTGAATTTCAGCTGTGGTAGCACCTGGGTTTGTAGCAGCAAATATGACATTCAGAAACACAGCAGGGCCAAGCGAGTTTCAAGCGGTGGCAATGAGAAGTGGGGCAGACCAATCCACGTTCTACAGATGCAGCTTTGAAGGTTACCAAGACACATTGTATCCACATTTTACAGAGAATGCGACATCTACGGCACAATAGATTTCATACTTGGAAACGCTGCGGTTGTTCGGCAGAGCTGCAACATATATGCTCGCCTTCCATTACAGGGACAGTTCAATCCAATCTCTGCTCAGGGAAGAACAGACACAAATCAGAACACAGGCATTCCCATCCATAACTTCACCATTAAAGCTGCCGATGACTTAGCTGCGAGTGGTGGCGACGCGAAGACTTATCTTGGAAGGCCGTGGCAACTGTATTCGAGGACAATTATGATGCAGTCGTTCTTGGATAGTGAAATTGATCCTGCAGGGTGGTCTATATGGAGTGGGGATTTCTCACTTGACACTCTGTATTACGCAGAGTTTGATAACAAGGGACCTGAAGTTGATGCTAGCAATAGAGTGACGTGGCCGGGTTACCATGTGATTAATGCTACGGATGCAGCTAACTTCACGGTTTCTAACTTTGTGCAGGGGAATGATTGGTTGCCTCGCACTGGAGTTTCTTATCTTGGTAGATCTTCGCCGCAGATTAAAATTATTACAATCTCGTATTTCTCGTTTCATGTTTTTTTTTTGTTTATCTTGAGAGAAATAACCAGCGTAAGCAACGACAAAAGGTAGGATGTGCTAGGAAGAATTTTGGAGGATCCTAGGAAAAGCCACCCAGATTTTGTGCTACAGCACTTGAAAATTGAACGACTTGTTCAGGAATGGCATGAAAATTAAAACAAAAAGAAAAAATGTAGGGGGCCTATACTTCTTCCAAGTAAACAAAAAACACACACAAAAGGATACAAAAAGGCCTAACCTGACTTTGAAAACAAAGCCGAAGAAATGCCAAAACTAATAACACCCTCAAAGTTCTTTTTGTTTCTGGGCAACATGATCCAAGTCCAAGGTTTAGCTTCCTGACTTCCTTCAAACAGGCTAAAACAAACCAAGAACTAGAATCGCAGGGCTATTTATTTCCAAAAAAAAATTTTACGATAAGAGTAAAAGGATTTGGATAGAAGTGGCAAATTAAAATATTTTAATATAACCAATAAAAAATAAGAAAAAATCGTGACGAACTAGCAATTAGTTTTTAAGTGACCTATTAGCAATTAGTTTTTTTGTCTGGGACTTCTCTGTAATTTTCTTAAAAAAATCATTACTGGTATTGGGAGTGGCCACTGGCAACAGAGCAATAGTTTGCCTTAGGACTGAACAAGGTGTCTGCAACCTAGTGTATTGGCCCAGCACCAGCATCAACAAGTCCATATCAAGCCCGTCCAAAATAAGTCTATAACAGGCAGATTTAAATGGGCTGTAACAGTAACATATACGGATGAGCTATAGATTGACCATCAGGCAGCCCCCGCCCATATATATTTTTTAAATAATTAAATATAATATTTAGAGGGTTCAGTTCTGGGTTCCGTTTTCACTTTCTTCTGAGATTTAGATTCAGGTTTTCGCATTCTCAGTTTCTCACTCTCACAGTCGAAGGGTAGCGGCGCGAAACTGCACTTCTTAGGCTTTGTTTCAAAGCTTCCAGCCTTCCACGCTCTACTTAATCCTTATCTCCTTTCTCTGCTTCTGCTTCATTATTGAGTGTGTATGTTTCTCTTTCTTCGGCATTGAAGCTTCCTCCATTTCTTTTCCTTTAATCATGCTTTTAATCTCTTTATTTGTCTCCACTATTATTCTCTCATTTAAAATTCATTGCTTTTCTTCTTGAGGCCACTATTATTCATTATTTGTATAAGATGATTTTGCGCACTCTCTTTGTAATTTCGCCTTCAGGCCCTAGCACTCATTGATTTCTTTGTAATTTCTGGATTAAAAACATATGAAATCTGTAATTTCGAGATTGAATATGCAGAATGCAAGTAGTTTGTTTCTAGTTCTCGTTTTAATTTGTGACGAACTGGTCCTTATATGCTGGAGTTATGTATTGATTGATTTTAGAACTTCAACAAGCCAGCAGAAGCAATTGTGAAGGCGTATGGATACTTCATACTTCTCAGGTAAGATAATGAACTTGACTGCTATTTATTACTACGGGCATGTACAGTTACCAAACTCAGGCCCATGTGGATCTGTGAACATATATTGTGTTCCATACTTATTGTTTATCTTCTGTGAACCCCACCTGTTCGCTCATATGTCTGTTTGTACGGATTGCACAGTTATGGTGATGGAGCATCCAACTTTTGTGTTCAATTTGTATGTACTGGTATTAACGAGCTCTACTGTTGATTGCTGATGAATTATATGATAAAACCTGTGTGTACCTATATTGTTATGTGGCTCCTTCCTTATGTTGTTCTAACAGAATTTGTTGCTCTTATGCTGGGTATGTTATGGGCCTTTTAACGATCAAAGTACTTGGGATTTTGGTTCCACAACCTAAACATGGAAAAGTTAAAACAGGTTCAGATATTAACGTTAGTGTAATTTTAGCATCTTGGCTATCTCTCCTACCATTATTTTATTAGAGAAAGATTTTCCCAGAGGAAACATACTACATTTTATTTTTTAAATTTTTTTGTGGGCTGCCCATACCCATATTAGTTTAAACGGGTTTAGCCCAACCCGTTTATTACGGGCTTAAATAGGCTGATACACGGGCATAAGTTAGCTCGTGCCCAGTTAAGATATCATGGACGGGCTACAGGTTGACTATCGGGTTAGCCTATCCCGCCCATTTCTCTTCCATAATTTGCCTGTTGATATGAGCGTTATGAGCAAAGAATATCCATTCTTCTTACGGGTATACAGACGATCAAATTAATCCCTTAACGTGCTGCCTTTTAAAATATATATATGTCGATGAAAAAAATACACAAATGCAAGAAATACGTTGAACCTGATGGCTGGCTTTAAGACTACAGTTTCACATGGTCACTTGTGAAAAATAACATGATGCCTCCAACAAACAAGGCTGAAAGATGCGCTCTAGTTTTTCAACATAACCAAGGAATTGAAGATACCTAACTTTGCCCGTCAACGTGGCAATCTCTCACGTACAATTAAAATGTTCATTCCTCTTTATAACTCAACTTCCATTTTCTGCAGCGTTATGTATTCTATATTCGCTGGTAATCCACCACGACCACAGCTGATAAAAAACAAAATCAAGGATTTGATCTTATGGCGTGGCAAGCCGATTCCTCATCAATGTTATCCCCATGGATATTTAATTTGGATACATGAACCAATGCTGTGTTGGATCGTGTATGTGGCAATCAACTTTGGTGACATGTGGCCGTGCCCTAGCTGTATCCTCTATGGAATCCCTTTATTCCTAAAAAAACAACTTTACTACTTTCGCTCTAACTTTCTTCGAATACAATTCACTCGGAAACTCATTCCTCACTATTGCACAAATCAAGAGCCCCGCCGCTATATAATAAGCAACTGATCAATATCTTCCCTTCATTCAAAACCCACCAATATAATGGCTTTCACGCTCTTCCCCTTTCTACTTCTCTCCTCGTTCTTCCTATTCCTTACCTCCTTCGTGTCCTACTCTATAGCTCACGTTCCTCCAGAAACCTTCTGCAACTCCACACAGCACCCTTCTTATTGCAGACATGTTCTTGCTCCTTACCACGGCAACAACATATATGACTATGGACGTACCTGTTTTCGGAAATCCTTATCTCACTCCCACAAGTTCCTCAACTTAGTCAACTCCTATCTTCAATATCCCTCCTCTTTCTCCCAGTCCACAATTCGAGCTCTTCAAGATTGTCAACTCCTCTCTCAACTTAACTATGAATACTTCTCAACCTCCTACTCCACTGTTAATCGTTCTAGCTATGTTCTTCCCTACTCTCAAGCCGAAGATATTCAAACCAAGCTCAGCGCCATTCTCACAAACCAACAGACTTGTTTGGAAGGCCTTCAGACAACGGCATCAGATGCAAGAGTAAAGAACAATCTTTCCGTCCCCCTCTTGAACGACACCAACCTTCACAGTGTCTCTCTTGCTCTGTTCGTCAAGGGTTGGGTCCCTGGAAAGAAATTCAGGCCATCATCTTCGCACGGCAGTGGAAGAAATTTAGGGTTCCTGCAGAACGGACGTTTGCCGTTGGAGATGTCCAGGCCAGCACGTGACATATATGAGTATGCCACAGGACGCGGGAGAAAATTGCTTCAAACTCTGACGGACGTAACAAGCATCGCGATAACGGACATCGTGGTCGTTAGTCAGGACGGAAGCGGAAATTACACCACCATCAACGACGCCATAGCCGCCGCCCCTAATAAAACCGCGTCTTCCCAAGGCTTTTTCTTGGTTTTTATCACGGAGGGTGTGTATGAAGAGTACGTAAACATAGACAAAAACAAATGGAACTTGATGCTTCTTGGAGATGGAATCAATCGCACTGTGATCACCGGCAATCGAAGTGTCGTCGACGGCTGGACAACATTCAATTCAGCAACATTTAGTAAGACAACAGATAATACCCAGATAATGATGTTCTACTAATGACTAAAGATTTGTAAAGACATTTGACAACGTTTGGATTTTGCAGTTGTGGTGGGACAAGGATTCGTAGCGGCGAACATAACATTCAGAAACACGGCAGGGCCAAGCAAAAGGCAAGCAGTCGCATTAAGAAGTGGAGCGGACATGTCTGTTTTCTACAGCTGCAGTTTCGAGGGGTACCAAGACACTCTTTATACGCATTCGATGAGGCAATTTTACAGAGAATGTGACATATATGGAACGGTCGACTTCATATTCGGCAACGCGGCTGTTGCAATTGAAAACTGCAACATATATCCACGCTTGCCCATGAGTGGACAATTCAACGCTATCACAGCACAGGGTCGAACCGACCCGAACCAGAACACAGGCATTTCCATACAAAACGCCACTATAAAGGCTGCGGACGATCTCATGAATGCTCTGCAGAATGTTACGGTGAAGACGTACCTGGGGAGGCCATGGAAGCAGTACTCGAGGACGGTTTACATGCAGAGTTTCATGGACAGTTTGATAGATGCTTCGGGTTGGCGGGAATGGGATGGAGATTTTGCTTTGGATACGTTGTACTATGCAGAATATGACAACAGGGGACCCGGTTCGGACACTGCGAACCGAGTGAGGTGGCCTGGTTACCATTTGATTAATGATACGGATGCCGCTAATTTCACGTCGGCTAACTTCCTGCAAGCCAACGCTTGGGTGCCTCGCACCGGCGTGCCCTTCTTCTCCGGTTTGATTTAGATGTTTCCAGTTGCTTTATTTTGAGAAAGTGCAAGCGAACTATATTTTAGTATTCACATTCTGAGATAAGTATGATGGCACGTGTCCCTGAATTTATTTTGCATTAACAAGCAAGACTATAGTACGGCTATTCATTATTTCGCGGCGACTACCCTTTACAAGGAAAGGGCCATAAACTTTGTGTATTAATAATGCTGGAGTATTGTGTTCATTGGGCCTTGAGCCCAGTTTCCTTGCAGAACGAAAACAGGGGCAAATGGAAAAGGCGCACCCAATCTTAGATGGACTTTGAAGGAAACAGCATAAAAAGTTAAGAAAATAACATATGGGTCCCATATAAATAATTGAATGATAAAAAAGTCCTATCAAATACTATAATTTATGTTAAATTCCATGGGACTTCACATGAATTTTTTCTAATTGTAAAAAGATTTAAATAGCCTTGTGAAATAAAAAAATATTAAAGAAGAAATGAGAGTTAGTGCGCTTTGCGAGAATAGTACAGTGTTGGCACGTTTTGCTATGAAATAAGAGAACAGTGCAGTGTGTTACAAGTGGATTTACTCATTATTGTGGCTGGGGTTATTAGTACAGCTGATGGGGTTGTTAGTTGCAAGTGCTAGGGTTGTTATTTTAGGCGCTGGGGTTGTTATTGCAGGTGCTAGGGTTATAAGTTGCAGCTGATGGGGTTGTTAGTGTAGGGGCTGGGGTTTTTAGTACAGCTGATGGTGTTGTTAGTTGCAGGGGCTGGAGTTGTTAGTTGCAGGTGTTGTGGTTGTTATTTCAGGTGGAGAGGTTATAAGTGCAGTTGATGGAGTTGTAAGTGCAGCTGATGGGGTTGTTAGTTGCAGTTAATGGGGTTGTTAATTGCAAGTGCTGGGGTTGTTATTTCAAGCGCTGGAGTTGTTAGTTGCAGGGACAGGGGTTGTTAGTTGCATATGTTGGGGTTGTTATTTCCCCAATGAAGGGGTAAACCCCACTATCGGGTATCCGTATCTCACTGATGGGGTTCTTAATGCAGGTGATGTGGTTGTTAGTTATAAGTGCTGGAGTTGTTATTTTAAGCGCTGGGGTTGTAAGTGCAGTTGATAGGGTTGTTAGTTGCATGTGCTGGGGTTGTTATTTTAGGTGTTGGAGTTGTTAGTTCAGGTGTTGGGGTTGTTATTGCAGACACAGAAATGCTTGAGCTGTCATCTTTAAATAACAATTCAGTAATTAAAATTCTTTATTATTATAAAATGATTAGATCATCTCCACATAATCACATATTCAAATTATACATCACGAATCAAGAAATTTGCTTCTATAAGCAAGCCCCAAAAATCATTGATTTTTCATCATCAGAAATCAACTGCTTTATATTCACAGCTTATATATCTTGTCCACATTCTGAGGTATGGTCTACCAATGAATTTGGAGCCACCAATTCCATAATTTTTTGGATGAGTTTCTTCAGATTCACCATATCAACCTCATAAGGGTTACAGCCATCAACACGTGCACTCAATAAAGGTTGAACCATTAAAAACAAGTCATTTCCTTTTTTCATCTTGAACCAATATCTTGGCCACCATAGTCATCATCTGTGAATAGAAATAGAAAATGAGCAAACCATCATTATATTGCACATGGATCAAAGTTGAATGAAAGCTAAATACTATCAAACTTAAAATTAGTCATTACAAAAGGTACAACATGAAGTAAGAAATAAACATTATTCTCCTGGCTAGTATCTGCTTGCAACAGACTGAACTGTAGATAAAAAATGTGCAAAATCTTAATATTTGTCAAATAACTCCACAACTGCATCATTGTCAAACAAGAAAATAGGAGAAAATACTGAAATTGAATACAAATAAATAATATTCAGATGACCATATCAGACTGCTTATCTAGAGGAGGAGGTGGATGCAATTTTGCAAATCCAACCCACGCAACAATGCCAACATCTAGAATTACCCAGCCAAGAATGTCATACTTCATATCACTGCTCTTCTTTTTCTTTTGAATCTGCAAGTAATGAAATCGATCAGGGAAGCAAAATTAATTATTTTCTTAAAAGATCCATAACAGGTTTTCAACTAAACCAGATGTCAACCCAATCCATCTCAAACGCGAATAACAAGCATGAAAAGAAACAAGATTTTATGCATTCAGTCAAATTTAGTCCTGGTGAACCTACCACCAGAATCCACAAATCAAGAAGTTAACTTAAGAGGGAATGATGTGAACAAATAGAACAAATTATGTTCGCTCTTTGGTTGAAAGACGTAAATTTAAAATGACATTTCTTAGCCCAAGTTTTATAAGAAAGAAAATCGGACTATAGAAAAAAAAAACAGAGAGATTAATTTTCTTTAATTCATTAGCAATGTCTATTATGTCTAATAGTTACTCAAAAGTTTATATTCTTTTTATTTTTAGTCCATTCCATTCAATTCTATACATTAAACGAATCATGGTCTTCATTCTTCACCAAAATAAAAATACAAAGTTATTATACAAGGAAGAAAACATGACCATTTACAAATCATTTTTCAAAAAATAAGTAAATGAATTCTATTTAAAAGAATCTCTTGCAGCCTCAGGAAAAAACCCATTGTGTCTATGCAAGTAACCTGGTATGGAATATTAATTAGATGAAAAGATGTTTAAACTCAAATTAATAAATCTCAGTACAAAACCAATTCATTATAACCTAAACCTATACCACTCAGAAGTCAAGAGAGGAAAAGAATAATCGCATGTCTGAAACATTAATCAAAAAACCTAATACGACATAATACCAAGTTTTAAGAAATACCTTTGTACTTGACGAAGTTGAAGGTCCAGCTGCCCCCGCTTCCTTCTCTCCAAATCCATGCTTATGTATTTCTGCGTGCAGCTCAGGCGCCTTATGAAAAAAATGCCGGTGGTCAAAGTGATCCAGTGAATAGTTAATGAATATAACAAATTAAATTTCAGCAGAATCCTTCTAAAACGTCGGATGAAGGGAAAGAGAAGGAGGATACGACAGCAAGAGAATCTAAGCAACAATTGTAGAGAGATTGAGAGGAGATTGAGTTTATCAAATTAAGAGATAGAGAGAGAATCTTGATACTAATGAGAGGGGATTACAAGAAAAAGAAAGGAAAGGAAAAATTTCAATCTTAGGGGTAATAATGTCTTTTTACAATTAGAAAAAATTCATATGAGGTCCCATGGGACTTGACATTAATTATGTCATTTCTTGGGATTTTTTTGATATTTTATACCTGCCATGGGACTTAGATGTCATTCTCCCTAAAAAGTTTTGCTAGCTATAATAAATTTAACTAGTAAAAGGGTAAAATATATGTATTTAGAGTGTATTCGATCTCTGAAAAATATTACTTTATTGTAATTTCAGTTGCGGCGTTTAGGAAAGTATCATAACTCTTGGGTGTATAAGTTTATGTATGAGAGTAATAGACGACTCGTCTTAACTAATATTAGTATCGCTTAGGAGGAAGAAAGACTGTCATACCCTTAGATCGTTGGTGAATTTAACCTCTTTTTACAAATTTTTATACAAAAAAAATAAAAAGTTCTGCTCTATCGATCCCCACAAATCATCTGCAGATTGAATAAAAAAGCTTGGAATATATATATATATATTTGAAACCAAAAGATTAACTTCAATTCAGTTACTTTAGTATATATGTACTCCCTCATTACTAATCTAAGGATAATGCATGTAGATTTGTTTGATTAGTGTAAATTATTGACACCCTCTTTTATTCTCCTTTTTATGGGTGAGATAAAAAAGAAAGAACAGAAGGATGATAAAGTAGAGATATTATTATATTGAAGTTAGCTGATATACTTCTAAAATAATTACACGCATTTATTAAATGAGTATATTTGACTGAAAAACGGAACTTGACAACTATTTCTTCTGATTTTTTTTATTGCTGACCAAGCTATTTCTAAACCTGCAATTTCTTTTATATAAAGTATTTTTTAGAAGAAATTAGTTCACTCATAATATAAAAGTAAGATAAAATATTTTTTTCTCTTAGATAATATCAATATTAGATAGAATAAACTATCAATTATATTCAAAAAAAATTTAGTCGCTTAAAAATTAGAATACATCCCGATTAAAATGATAATAAAATAATACTATTAAAAAATAAATATACTTTAAATAATTATATATTTTATTTATTTGTCAGTTAAACCCCGTACCATAGGTTAAACCTGCAAGATTTTAAAACAGAAATAACAAGACTAGAACATTAATGGCTTTGGAATGGAAAGGATAATTGGGTAACGATAACAAGCCAGGCTAAGGCATTGCGTGATAAATAAAATATTCCTTTTTTTAGTTAAGCGGGAAATTCGCTGTTGACTTATCGGTAAAATATATACACGGAAGTTCTCCAAAATCGTAATTATCAAACAGAGAATGAGCAATTATTTTTTATGACGAGAAAGTAATTATATAATATTTTTTAAAAATGAAAAGAATAATCAATCTTAGAAATAAAAAATAAATTCGATGTTCATAATATATTATTTTGTGTCAATATTTTAATGATCTATAAATTTAAAAGAAAGAGGGCAGAAACAAGAGAGATGGCTGGGTAATGAAAAAAAGAATCGTATTATGAAACGAATATTACAAAACTGGAGGGAGGGTCAACAAGATTTTGGTCAGAGACGTCCGTAGAGGGCAGTTCAAAACACACTTAGCTTGATCAGAGTTTGGCATCTTTAAACTCACAGAGAAATTGTAACTAGGAGGAATCAACCAATGCACTCATCTGGACGGGCTTGTTTTGCCGTTCATTTAATTAATAAAAACGCTGTCGACATTTCCATTAAAATGTATAAACTAATAATATAAGAATCCCTCGTTTAGGAAACTTTAAGAGCTTCAATCGTCAACATCTGTTTCAATTTATATACGTATTTTACTGATATATTGATGGTATGTATTAGTATTATTTTAAACCCTGTCATCACTATTACAATATACGAATTTCCACGTTAACTGGTTAAGAGATGAATTAAAGGTATATAGGCTCAAAGTAAATCTTATTAATTAGCTTAAGTTGTTTTAATAGAAAGATAAATATAATATATACCTAATTTATTAAAATTAAAATCTAATGGCCCGGTGCATGAAAGTTGTTACGAGCAAGTATGCAAAAGCTGAAGAAGGATTCCAGATGTGAAAGGAGCTAAACAAGTTTGTGAATTGAACAGAATTGAGGTTGCCTAATTTTTTTTTCTACCTGGTTTATTGTATTTTTTACCCCGACTACATCCGGATCTGAATCGTATCATGTATTTTACTATGGTAGGTGAGTCTCCTAACGAAAATTTTTTGTATATGATAAAACTCAAACTTGAGACCTCACTTAAATGATATTTAATTATTTACTACTCGGATCAACCCTCATTAGTTACTTAAATGAAACATGAAGACTGTTGTTCGTAGTAAAGAGGCACGTCTCTCAGTTCCAATTGTAGGCCAAGTTCCCAAATTTGGAGATTCTCATGAATAAATACTTCTTGTCATTAATGTAAGATTAACTCCTTAGAATAAATTCATATGATATATTATTTAATATATCCAAATTAGTTAACTAATTTTTATATTAATCATAATTAACTGATTTATTTAAAAAAAGTTAATCAAATCTTATATTATGAAGCTGAAAAGTAATATATATAATGTGTTAATATCAACCAAAATTGATTGATTACTGTATTTTGGCCTAACTTTTAAATGCCCCCAATCAGCAGTCAATGAAGAATGGAACCTGCAGTTATGACTTGCATATTTTGGATATCCTAAATTGTGCTCATTTCTACATTCAAATTCCTTCCAGTCATCTTAAAATAATGACTCGAGTGCCCTCTCAAATTAACAAGTCGTCTTTGTCGTCATATTGACGGCGACCTAACAGGATTCATGCATATTAATTAAGTTGAGATCCATAAACTAAATGCATGTTAATTGATTATATTGTTGGGGACAATGGCCATGCCTTGTTCAGTTTCAGAACAGTCAAAACCTAACGCCCATATATTTGTAGGCACGAAGCTTCTCTGCTTCCATGTCCCATGAGTTCCCGCGTTGCATGAAGGTTATGCTCTCCAGGGCAAGTTTTTTTTTCCCTCCAACATATTGAAACCAGCTTGCATTCTTTGGCACTTCCATGAAATTCCACAATCTCAGAATCGGTGGCTTCTATATGTAGGAAAAAGGAGACACGCCAAATTGCCATATATATAATCACAAACAGTTTACGCGTTTGCTATCTGCCCATTATGCATATAGAAAAGAGGGTGATCAAGTCAAGAGTAAGCTAGACATTCTTTTTTTGGCCTTTTAACTTAACCACATTATTGTTGAGTGTGTTCGTCAATTTACCTGCAAACTTTCGTTCATACATTAAAAATATTTAAAATCTGCCTAATCTTATCAGTGTTTAGACTAAGTCGGGGGTCGAATACGGGTCTCAAAGACGTTTTGGTATACTGACCGCGTCCAAAATCCAAATGCAATGGTACCAAAAGGCTGGCACAATCTTACCAAACATTCATTTCCTTTTCAATTCTGATTCCGCTGCTCCTTTTACTTTTCATTCCCCACCGTCTTTTGATCTCTTCGCATGAGAAAAAAAAATAAAAAATGCAAAATGATTATATTAATTAAATTGTAAAGTTGATTATTGCTTTATAATTGTTTGACTTTCAGAGCGGGAAAAGGAGGAGCCCCAGCCCAGGTACAATATATATATATATATATATATATATATATACGTGCATATGTTAATCAAGCATATGTCATTTAGCAAACTATTGCAGTGTTTATCAAGTTTAATATATTTATTTATACCCAAATTCATTCTCCGCGCAATACGGGAATAAAAGTTTTTCAAACACAGGGTACCGTCTCCAATTACTTTAATTCCCACCAACTCCATATATATCTGACATTGAATTAATCCATACATCTTAGTGGGATATTGAGTCACACAGTTTCAAGTTTCAGTGTCCAATCTCAAGCAGCATGCAAATTAAATTATCATCAATATAAAAACTAATTAATGAGTGGCTTTTTCAAAATTATACATAGCATGTTTTTTATAGTTATATGTACAATGGGAGAATTCTAATAAAACCTCCTTACAAAATAAAAACCTAAATAAGGCCTACTTTTATTTTGCTTATTCCTAATCAAACAAAGAAGGCTCATTAGGGATTTTTGAATGTTACTAAAAAATCAAAATACCCCTGTTTAGTTTGAGGGTTTTAGTTTGTGTAAAATTAAGATTTTTAGCAAATTAGTGATTGGTTTAGACAATTTTATCTCAAGGCAACAGTAGTACGCACTCCTTACAGCGACACATGAGTGCGATAGGTTTTGACCGAGGCGACTACTTTCGTTGTGCCTTCCCTTTTTTTTTTTTATAGTAAATTTTTTATATGAATTAGGCTATAGGGACTTACCAAGTCTTCTGTTGTTATAAATTGTCTATCAATAATATCTATATATTAATAATTAAATTTACATTTATAATTTTATAAATTATGAGTCACTTATTTATTAACTAAACTAATATCTGATAGTTTTTGTTTTGAATTCTTTTTCATTTTTAACGATAGGGACATTTTGATTATTTACTCCGATGTAAAATCTCTAATGAAGTATCTTGGCTTAATTAAAAATTAGTTTAAAGTGTAAGCCTTATTTAAATTTTGGGTATTTTAAAGGAATTTTATCAGGATTCCCCCGGCAATATTTTTTAAAAAATCAACGGAAAAAGAATTTCCATATCAAAATCATTATACGAGAGACTAGGCTGTCATTTTGCATGACAAATTAAATTGGTAAACAGCCATGGCATTGGTGAACAGAAGACCCACGCACATTAGACAAGTCTACATTGTTGACTTCACAGAACGTAACCTTCACAAATACTATATATATATATATATATATATATATATATATATATATATTTCTTTTTTTCTTTTTACCATATATATTATATTTTGAAACTTCATTTTTTTATAAAAAAAATAGTACTGAAAGTCCACCCTTTCTCCTATAAATAGAAGTTAAAACCCCGTCAGAGAACTCGCATTGCAACGAAGCATACAGTCTCCAATTCAAAAGGGCAATGGCTTTCAAGCTATGTACCCTCTCAATAACAATGGCGTTTCTTCTTCTCCTTCCCCTATTCATCTCCTTAGCATTTGCAGACCCTTCTCCTTCAACTCCCGTCACCCCAGGAACTGCATGCAGCTCCACCCCCGACCCTTCTTATTGTAAGTCCGTTCTTCCTTCCCACCAGAAAGGCAATGTCTACGACTATGGACGTTACTCCGTCAGCAAATCCTTATCGCAGTCTCGTAAATTCATGAGCCTAGTCGATAGGTATCTCAGACGACGATCCACTTTATCCAGCGCAGCCGTCGGTGCACTCGAAGATTGCCGGACGCTGGCCGAGCTCAACTACGATTTCCTCTCAAATTCCTTTCAAACTGTGAACAAGACCACTAGGTTTCTTCCCAGTTTACAAGCAGATGATATCCAAACCCTTCTCAGTGCCATCTTAACTAACCAACAGACCTGCCTCGACGGCCTGAAAGACACTGCTTCGGCTTGGAGCGTCAAGAACGGACTCTCCGTTCCACTTTCTAACGACACCAAACTTTACAGTATGTCTCTGGCTCTGTTCACAAAAGGCTGGGTTCCTGATGAGAAGAAGAAAACGACTGCGTTTCAGCCAACCAAGAAACAACTTGCCTTCAGTCATGGGCGTTTGCCGCTTAAAATGTCGAGCAGGACTCTTGCCGTCTACCAGTCTGTGAGTCGGAGAAAAATGCTTCAGGAAGCCACCGTGGGCGGAGGCGTGGTTGTTGTGAAGGACATCGTAACGGTGAGACAAGACGGAACTGGAAACTTCACCACCATCAATGAAGCCATTGCTGCTGCTCCAAACAAGTCTTCCTCCGCGAGCGGCTACTTCCTCATCTACGTCAGCGCAGGTGTTTACGAAGAAAACGTCAGCATCGATAAGAAGAAGACGTACTTGATGATGGTCGGAGACGGTATCAATAAGACCATCATTACCGGCAACCGGAGCGTCGTTGATGGGTGGACCACCTTCAACTCCGCAACTTTTGGTAATTAACTACTGAAGTATAACATAATGTCCCTATAAAATTCTGATTTAATATTCTTCTTTGGAATGGACAATTATCGCTTACATTATTGTGAATGGTGAATATAATGCAGCCGTGGTAGGACAAGGATTCGTTGGGGTGAATATGACGATTCGTAACACGGCGGGGCCAGAGAAGCACCAGGCCGTTGCAGTTCGAAACGGAGCGGATCTATCGACGTTTTACAGCTGCAGCTTTGAGGGATACCAGGACACGTTATACGCCCATTCTCTGAGACAGTTCTACAGAGAATGCGACATATACGGAACCGTCGATTTCATATTCGGGAACGCCGCCGTGGTACTCCAAGACTGCAATCTGTATCCTCGTTTACCCATGAGAGGCCAATTCAACGCCATCACGGCACAGGGACGAACAGACCCGAATCAAAACACGGGCATTTCAATCCATAACTGCAGCATCAGAGCAACCGACGATTTGGCGACGGCCAATGGTTCGGTGAGCACGTATCTTGGGAGGCCATGGAAGGAGTATTCGAGGACGGTTTATATGGAGAGCTTCATGGATAGTGTGATAGAGAGCGCGGGTTGGCAGAAATGGAACGGTGATTTTGCGTTAAGCACTCTGTATTACGCAGAGTTCAATAACAGTGGGCCAGGGTCGAGCACCACCGACAGAGTGACGTGGCCTGGCTACCATATTATTAACGCCACCGACGCTGCTAATTTCACGGTGTCCAACTTCTTGCTTGGAGATGACTGGTTGCCTCACACCGGAGTCGCTTACACCAGCACCATGATATAGAGATATTAATAATATTATATTTAATTAATTTATTATTATCCATTTTTTTTCCTGGAATAAGCGGGGTCGTCATCACAATTAGCGATTTGTAACGCCCTAATTGACCTCGCAAATTTATTATGCTCAACACCAACCACTGTCACTAACTGTATGCCATTGCTTCATTGAAATATACAAAATTATATGTTGATTTTGACTTGGTGACGTTGTTTCTTTTACTTAGCTTTTAGTTTCACCCGTCTATTACCCAACTTGCTTATCGTGTCGTTTCATGCAGTATTGCGGCATATCTTTTGTACGGCACAAAGGGAACTTCTGTAGCCTTTAATACCGCTTCTTAATTCGAGAGAGACGGAAATGAAAGTGCTACAAGATTTTCTGAGATAATACATTTATGAGTGGGAGATCCAGGAATAAACAGACTAGCTAATTTATGCTATCTAGGCCTTGCACGTACGAGATAGCACGTACGTAGCAGTAATTAATTTGGCGTACTCATCAAGTTATTAGTTGCGCATGCATCGTGGTATCGTCTAGTTTTTTATTTCAACTTATTTTTGGACAGCTAATTCAGAAAATGGTTTCGCACGTGACACCGACAACAATCATCTACATAAAGACCCTACTTTTGACAAGCCAACGGGATTTAACAAACTTCCTGGTGGTTAGTACGCTGATTTAAACTGAATTTGCTTCTGACTCAAGCAAGGACCATATGAGTATTCCCTTCCATAAAAATTGATAGCGTGTGATTTTCCTGCCTTTTGGATGAAAGCCACCGAGCTCAATTAAACATATGTAAGATCCAATGCCAGCTCTTCTTTTTCCCTTCACTTTTAACACGTAGATCGATCCTAGTTTGCTCTCATATATTTATTGTGTATGTGTGTTTTGAGTCTGATCTCCTGATTTGTGTCGTGATACATAAGCTCAATGACATGGCTCTGCCACCACAAGTGTGAATCACTTGATATTGCTCGATGCCGCTATAAATATAATATTACCCCCACGTGCTCCCTTTTAATTACAGCTTACAATAACTTGAAAGGATCGGATTCTAGCTGCTGGAAACTTTGTTTTTGATACTCACATGTTAACATATTACCTCATATTCTTTGACTAATTCAGCTAGATTGATAAAACTAAATAAGTTGATTAATTATAACTAATATAAAAATTAATTGATAAATTTAGATAGATTCAATAGTATATAAAATGAATTCGTCTTGAGGGATTAAATTTGACTATAATTAATTGATTTATTTAACTTCCTTAATGTATATAAATAAATCAATTAATTTCTCTGGAACAAATATTAAACATGTGTTTAAAGAGTCTACTCATGCATGAATGTGTCATTAGTAGAGGTAAAATGTTGCTACTCATGCATGAATGTGTCATTAGTAGAGGTAAAATGTGTCATCTAATCTTATTTACATTGATCAATAAAATAGTTAAAATTAGTTTAAAACAAAGAATATGTAATAAATATAATTTTTTCCCAACTTGCTTTTGTTTATGAAGAGGGTGAATGAGAGAGACTGAGTGGAAAGAGAAATGACTGAACAAAAAGCATAATAAATGTTTAAATAAACCTAAAATGAAACTTGTAAAACGAATAATGCCCATTCATAAATTTAAAGTTTATAAATAACATCATAGGAGGGAATATATGTTAGGTCTAGGTTGGAAAGAGGAAATTCATGAAATGAAAAGAAATAAAAGGCGGTAATTCTAAAGTTCGTGATTGTCTATGGCCTCAACGATGGTCAAGGAAATCTGGCACATAAGACGGAAGTTGTCCTCCTTATGCAAGAGGAGATGATCATCTCCGTGGAGGTAACCCTCACAGGTACTCACCGCGTCCACCGCCGCGTTCAGCCATTTTGCGGTGTCCTCTCCGACATTCACCAACATGGCCGCTGTGGCTGTGTTGAGCTGATCTTGCGCGTCTCCCAATACATCCAAGCAATCCGACATGCCCTGTTGCACATCCGGCGGCAAGCTGTCATCCACCACCAGAACCTTCAGGTGATCTATTATATCTGAAGCGTTGTCCTTCGCCGCCTCCACTGATATCAACGCCATCTCTTTGAGCCCTGCCGTTTCGGTTCTCTTGTCCTTTTTTAGGGTTTCCACGCACACATCCTTCGATTGCGTTTTCTCGCATACCTTGTTCATCAGCGCCTCCCCTCTCAGTTCTCCTTCTGCCGCACTAATCCGGTGTGGTGTCAGAAGCAGGACGCACACGGCCACTAATGCCAATGACAGCTTCGAGATGCTTCTCATTTTTGCTTCTCCGATTGGGTTTCTGAAGTGACGCCGCTTTTGGGTGCTTCAAACTGCTGCGATTGAATGGGAATGGATGGCATTTCAATGAGAATGGTTATAACATATAAAGCTGGAACGTAACGCTCCTCTTCTAAATTTAGTTATTCTCTTTTGGCCACTCTTAATTTAGGTTGCACTTATCTCGTTCCTTTTTTTTAAGCCAAATCTGAAATTACTCGTCTTAAAATATACACGCGTGTAGTAGTAGTAGTGACTTATTGTAATTTTTATTTTTTCTATTTTTTAATTCCTCGTTACTTTTAATTTTTATTTTCCTGTTTTTTAGTTTCTCGTGTTCAATATAGGGCCCGTTTGGATAGGATTTTAAAAACGGGCTTATGAAAAAAAAGGGATTTTGAATAGCTTATAGAAAAGGGCTTTTAGAGAAGAGATTATGAAAAAAAAGTGGTTTTGAATAAATGAGTGTTTGGATAGTTATTTATAGAAGGGGTTTTATTATTGGTAAATTACGAAAAGGGGTATGAGTATTAAATGAGGAGAGATAAGAGATAAGAGGAGAGAGGGTGTAAGAAAGAAAATAGAGAAAAAGTAGGAGAGATGAGAGAGGGTGTAAGAAAAAGTAGGAGAGTGTGTGTAAGAAAAAGTAGGGGTAATATAGTAATTGGATAGTTCAAACGTGGTTTACTGTTCCAGAAGCTACTCTGACCAGCTTATCTGAAACCTTGGTTTTAAACCATAGTTTAGTCCAAAAGCCCGTTTGAACAAATATGACTGTTTGTTTTAAAATTTCTCCAAACCTAGGTTTTGAGCTAAACCTTGGTTTTAAACCAAGGTTTCCAATTTTCCAAACAGGCACATATTCGTATCCTATGAACGGGGCTGTTTCTCCCACTTCTCTAAATTTGAAGTCTCTCCCTTGCCATTTGGGAACGTCATTTTTATTAATAATTATTAGTTGTTCGCCACTCTACGAGGGACGACTTCCACCTGAGCCCCAAAAAAGCTAAAAATGATTATGACATAATAATACCAAGCCCCATATGGGTCTGATGTTTTTCTTTTTCCTTTTTTTATTTGGGTAAACCATATTGAGATTCTGCCGTATAAACTTGAGGCCCAAGAAGTTGACAGTTGAAAGCTTGAGGCCCACCTCAAATGAGATGACAAAGGAAGACCGGGACCCTTCAGCCACACCGTTATTATTAGTAGTTTTAGTTTTTGGGGAGCGAACTTCTCATGGACCGCCAAGCTATCATCTTCTGCCATGGTTTAGGGCCTTAGGCGTTCCCTCTTCAAGGTGGGGGTGAAAGCAAGAAAATGATTTATTTTGAACAAATTGGTGATTATCTAAAAAAAAAAAAGGAGGAACAAGGCACTCTCGATTTTTCATAGCTAACATTCAACGTAAACTTTATTCTAATGAATTGATAGGGGAGGGGGCTAATGAAAGGATTAAAGATTAGAGAATCATTGAGGACACCTAAGCGAGAGCAAGAAGCCCCGTCATTTTCTACGTGGCAAGCATAAATTAAGCTGCAGCGTTGGGGGCAGGGCAACCAACAAGGTCGACGTCATTCACATTTTTGTCTTATTCATGAATTTTAAAACATTGAGATATATATTTCCATAATATATACCTTATAATAATTGTGTTACGCATTTACACTTAATAATATTCTCTGACTACACACTCGTAGTCACTCAGTCCTATAGTAAAGTGACAAAATCGACCGACAGATTCTTTTCCAACGAGTATTTTTTATATATATACAAAACGAGTTAATACTTAATATCAGTTGATGTCAGCCGGGAAAAGGTTTCTTTCGTCCCTGGCCCAGTTGGGCCGGGTCGGGCCCCCACTCCCACATTGTCACCGCCTTTACGCTGCCCGCTCCCTCCACCTGCCCTTCCATAGTCCATCCCCGGAACTATTCAGTCGGGTGTCTCCGGGTGACCCCGACTCCGAAGTCCTCGTATTCTCCCCCAGTTCTTCCTTGCTCGCCTCCACGATCACGCTCAGCACATCTAAATCCAATCCCTTCCTCGGGCACGAAATCGGCGGAGGAAGATACGAGCAACCCGCGAACTTTCCATCGTAAACACCCGCCTCTGTTTTATGCGGCAAGATTTTTGGCGGCTGAACCAGAGATCGACATATTGGGCAGCTGGAGTGAGAGCGGAACCATGTATCAATGCAATGGGTATGGAAACAGTGATTGCAGTTAGGGAGGACGCGACCGACCGCATCTTCCTCGAACTCCGACAAGCACACGGCACATTCCTGGAGGTGGAGGTGAGTGGCGGAGGAGTAGGTGAAGGTGGGGAGAACCTTGAAAAAACAAGGGTCAAGGGCGGTGTGAGGGTTGGCGGTGGGAGTCAGGAAGAGGGATCGATTGTGGCGGTGACGGCGTTGTGGGCGGCGGCGGCGGAAGCAGGAGTAATGGTAGGTGTGAAGGAAGATGATGAGGATAAACATGAAGAAGAGAAGAATAGCAGAGGCGAGCAGAACCTTACCGTTATGGGCATACTTATTATTGCGACTGTCGATATCCCCATCCATGAGCTCAGTGTGGGGAGACTGTAGGGAAAGAGAGTAGTCTCAGTTATATGATCTCGTGGGTGGAGGGAAGCTTACTCGAAGGTTCCTTTCTCCCAAAAATATCAGTAGATATGTGATTCTGATTCACATGATTTTTTTTAAAATATGTACTCATTTTAAATAAAAAGCAGGATTATACATCTTTTATACTTTCTCAAATAATTTATCGCACCCCTTAAGGCTGATTGCCTGTTTGGAAAACTTTTTTTTTCTATTAATGTATTGATATATTAGTGGTATACAATATATAAAACATGTGGGTGACTTTATTCATCTACGGCATTGACTAAAGGCTAATATTTAAAACAAATCTGGTTTTTAACCAAACAAAATCAAATCAATATCAGAAAATTTGCCAGGGAAGTGAAACGCTGCACGACAATCCTTTCATAGGTTTCATCATTCACTAGTAAATTTGTTTCTCGAAACAAAATTTGTCCCGATTGCCTTCTTCCCCTCTCAGCAAAAGAATAAAACTAACATAAGCAAAGACTTCTAACGTCACACAGGAGATGATATACGAAAAAACCGCAAGATAAACGTAAATCTCCTTGATGCTTGAATTCCAGATCTTAAACTCTGAAACCCTTGCTGTTTCTCCTTCCTCTGGCCCGCTCAAATTTCCTTCCTTTTGAACGGACATAGGGTTTCGTGTGGCTATGGGGCACACCTGGAGCTGGCCCAAAGTGCTTCACAGCTTCACGGGCATTCTTAGGACCTCTAAGGAGAACCTGCCATCATTGCGGATAAAAATCCATGATTTAGCATCAAGTTTATAATTTTCTTTAAATAACAAACAAGTGAGATGAAATAATTAAATTTATAAATTATAAACTATAAATATAACTTCAGTCATTCAACAGGATTCTTGTGAGTGTAGGACTGCATATAAAGTTAAGTACTTCTCATTATTTCCTTCTACCTGTTATAACTCTAGTTATAACTCTAACAAACGAATAAGGTTTTTTGGTGCCGGACCTAGCCAGAGGATAAGCCTTCTCCACTATGGACAAATATATATAGTCTCAGAACGAGATTAATTTATATCATACCGGTATTGTTGACATTCAGTAATACGCAATTCTTTATCTAGTCAAAACAACCAATTTACTATGCAAAGCATGCTCTTACAATTTACTAGAAACAAACATTTTGAATGGACTCTAGAAGTGGTTGCATAATAATAACAGTAATGGTAATAGGAGGAGGAGGAGGAGAATTTCTGCAGATCATAATTGCATAACATGTTTGTCCTTACATTCCCACTTTTTGGTTGTCAGCTTGAATCTTACATCACTTAATATCATGCTTTATCCTGAAAGCCCACTATTTTAACTTACGATAGCCTAGTACTATGATAGCCATAACTTGCCCATACTTCATCGCTATATTAGTTCCTCTCTTCCTGATTTAGTTCTTACTTCCCTCAGCAGAAACAGTTTTTTGGTACCTCTCACTAGATGTCCCTGTCACGATCAGGCCAAGGGCAACTTTAGACTTTGACTCCCTTGTATTCAGTAATAACTCTAAGTTATACACGGAAATAAAATGCCCAACTCCACCTCTTACTTATAGAGTGATCTTTCACGGAAACATTCCTAAAATAGGTTTCTTGTAACTTTCCCCGCCACTTCAAGCTCAAAGTCCCATCTCTACCTCTGAATACTGAAAGTGACTTAGGAAATCGAGCATTCCCTTAAGTACGTAGTTAGATATCACATCAAATTTATATTTTAGAATACCAGTTATGAATTTATAATTTGTTCATGAATCTTATGATTCAATATTACTCACGGCTCAACAATCTTCTGGTTGGTAATATGAATCGAGATTCATAACAACATATCTTAACAACGAAAAGAATAACTCTTTACAATAGCTATGTAATCAACAGGCACGCTCCTGATTCAAATATACAAGCAGTTGAGATAAGCATGCGCGTAGTGCCAAATGCCACAGATGCAAAAACAAGTGACATGATACGTTCTCGATCCCACAGATCCTTTCAATAAATTGTGCTTGTTTTCTATCATTTTGATCTATAGCTATCAATGACCACATGTTTTACCATGAAGAGTTGACAATTGTTCTTATACCCCCGTTCTTAAACACATTCAAAGAAAGGGCAAAGGGATATGAAGCATTTCAACATTGCAATAGCAAAATCGTTGTGGCTTTAATTCAATACATTCAGAACAAAAATCATATTTCGAGTCCGTCATAATAATGACAGGACATGATAGTGTAAAAATTCATACCGTGTTCTGGCCTAAAGGAGCTCTAAGAGCCAACTGATCAAATGTCAAGCACTCTCCGCCAGCCTTCTCAATTCTAGCTCTAGCAGTTTCAGTGAACCGCAGGGCAGTCACCTTCAACGCTGGGACCTCGTACACACGAATGTCGTCGGTCACGGACCCAACCACTACGGCGATCTTGTCTTCCTGATGCGTGGATCAAATTGAAATGAAATAAGAAAGATGTTGTCTTTTTTCTCAGTAACTTCACGTAATAGCAAGGTTCCAAAAAAAGCATTTTTTAGCTAAACGTATACTATAAGTAACAAATTTTGTATTATCAGCAGATGCAACCATTTGACAATGCTAAATCAAGGTTGTTATTGAACCAAACCACAAGAGGCTCCAAAGCTAAGCGATATTTACCTTTCCCTTCATGAAACGAATCAACCGAGAGAGAGAGAGAGGTGGCTTGTTGACTTTACTCATGAAAAGCCGCTTTAGAATCACCGCATTGAACTTGCTTTCGGTCCTCCTAACAAGAAAGCGGTAAAGCTGAAAGGGCAACAAGTCGTATCAACTACCAACAGCAGAGAGTAAGAGTATAAAAAGGAAGGAAGAGTGATATTGAGAGAGAGAGAGAGAGGGAACCTTGACGAGGAGCTTCAAGTAAATATCATCAGATTTGGGAGCGGTTCGCTTTGTCTTCTTGCTCTTACCTCCTGCTTTCAAATCGATTCCCTGCAATTGATGAAAATTAGAAGAGAAAAGGGGAGTGAGGAGCAAGGGCTCAGAGGCGAACTAACCATGGTGAATGTACTGGTTCTGTCTCTCCTGCCCCCAGCAGCTGCTCCGGGATGAGACGAGAATGGGAGACTAGGGTTTTATTGTGAAACGGGACACAGATCCAATTCCGTCCCAGAGGTTTTTAACCCGCCCCGTGTCTCTTCCGTCCGTTTGATCCGACGACCATAATCGTCAGATCGCCTGGGGACCTGTTAAACGCTCCGTTTAATGTTAAGTCGTCAAAACCATACCTTTTTTTTTTCTGAAATAATCGTGACGAAGGTCTACAAAGGAATAATAAATTAAATGTGTGTGAAATGAGTGAGAAATAAGAATTTCAATTTTGAATAATTAAAAATAAATTATTGTTATACTCGTATCAATCTATATGTGGTAGTATCATGATAAATTTTTCTAAGCAAAAAAGTATCATGATAATTTTTTTAATTAAAATTTTAGAGATAAAGAATTATATTTATATCAAAATGACTTGAGTTTGGTAAAGAGACATGAGTCCTGGAAAGCTGTTGAAGAACTAAGGATTGTTGCCTGATATAATTGAGCTTTTTCGCTTGATTCATGCTGCGGCTTCAAGCTCAATTATACTATAAATATTATAATATAATTTTATATTAAATAATTGAAGAAGAGATTGAGAATATATAATGTTAAAAGGAGTTTTATTAAATTAATTTAAATTATTTTGATAAGAAGTCAACTTTTACATATTTTTATCTCTAAAATTCTAATATAGTATTCGATCTAGAAAATAAAAAAAAATAAAAATTCTGGATATGAGATATTTGAGACTAAATAAAATAGTATATAACTTCTAAAAGAGAAAAAAAAATTAAAGATTATAGATATGAGGTATACTGAAAAAAAAAATAGTACATGACCAAGAGAAAAAATTTCCTGAGATATCTTATACTAAAAAAAAAGTATAAGATCAGATAAAAAAAATTAGTAGGATTAAGGGGAAATTTCTCAAATTGAGTCAAATAATTTCGATAAGAAGATAACCCCATTTGTCTCTATCTCTAAAATTTTAATATATTTTTGATGAGGTTTGAACCATTGATATTACTCCAGAGAAATCAGCACTTGCATTCAATTTAATTTTCATTGGTATATGTAATATAAATTTTATACTATACCGTACTTTACTGCTGTGCTATGAGCATTTCTACTAAAATTTTTAGCGCGAAATATTATGGAGTCGATAAATCATAATGATTTGATTAAAAAATCAATCATCATATATTAATAAATTATAAATAGCTCGATTTATTAATAATGCAGGTGATGTCCATAGCAAGAGGGAGATGCTAATTAAGCATAGTTAATAAGTAGTACCAAGTGTAGGAAACGAAGTTGTAATGCAATTTTCCCTTGAGATGTGATTTAAACCAGGAGGAAGATCTTCTAAAGTATGCAAACCCAGAGCAAACGTGGCAGGGAAACGAGCGCTTCTGTTTGCTTGACGATAGGCATGACCAAGTCGGAGTATCCAGTCTCGACTTGGGAGATGATATTGGATCTGCTGAACCAATATGTGGTACTTGTTCACAGGGTTGGCTTCTCGTTGGATGAGCGCTGAAGCACACTTGGCGTCACTCTCTAAGAATACCTTCCTGCGACCCATATGATATCCCCATCGCATCGTACATAGTCCAGGTTCCTGCAAACTCCTTGAACCCATCGCCCAGAAGATTTTATATTCCTGTGAGGATGAGCTTGTTTTTAATCAGGCGCCACTACTAAGATTGAAATTACGTTTTGGTACGAAACCATATTAAACATGCACTTGCGGCGATTTATTTGTCAGTGGATTCCAATGTTTGAATGGAGTATATCCAACTCTGACGGCCTTTGTCCACCTCAAATTGCTCTCATCACCTCTTGGCTCTATGACTATGCCTGTCTCCTCCATCTTATCTAACGGCTGTCTGGGAACCCTAAGCGCCGGAGGAAGATCCGAGCAACGCAAAAATTTATCCAGCGAAACAGAGGTCTGCTTCAGAATTTTTGATGGCTTAACGAGACCTTCGTCACCTTCTTCCAAGTCAGATAAGCAGATGGGACAGTCATACGGAGGGTGAACAGCAGAAGAGTAGGTGAAGGTGAGAAGGTACTTGAAAAGAGAAGCATCTAGACCCTTGCTCTGAGGGGTGGCAGAAGTGATTGTGGAAACATAATGGATGGAAGGGACTTTCGGTGCTACCGTCACGACGATGGCGGCGCCAACATAAGGAGGATCGGTGAAAGCAAATAAGGATGATTAGTATTAAGAAGAGAAAGCGGCCACCAGAGGCAAGCAATCTCATGCCATGGTGGATATCCTCCACGCGATCGGGGTCGGGTTCCATTTTTAGGCAAAAAGCAGTGAAGCGTGTTATCATCGTCATCGGAGAAGAGATGTGTTATAGGAATTGTTTTATCAAGGGGAACAGATCAACTCAATTATGATTTGGTAATTAGCTATTGATATTTGAACTTGTGGGCAACATCCGTTGAAGAACTTTCGTACGAGAGGATCTAACTCATCAACTACCCCGCTAAAATAAATAAATCTTGGCATTGTCTCTGCTTTTAGGTACCTAATACAAGATCCATATGGCACTTCATTTGGCCTATCTAGACTTATTTTCCTCCTCGTCCTCCGCGTTTCCAGGTCCCCAATTATTTTCCGATGCTCTCTAATTTCATAAGCATTATAGTAGTCAAATTCTCAAGCAAAGATGGTAAGTATCGTTGCTTTCCAACTTTTGTTGGGAGTTCACGGACTGGTCAGGACGCAGAGAAGGAATACAGACTAGGCTTGCTACAGTCCAAGCAATATTTATAAATTATTGGTCATCAATGTACTAATAATAGGCTGTAATACAGAATGCATAAAAAAGTCATATTTATAAATTATATACAGAATGCATAAAAAAGTCATATTTATAAATTATAAATATAACGTCTTATCTCAAATTTTAATATTTTATACCACAAATGATAATGACATGTTAGAAGACAACAGATTTGATAATTTTATATTTTAAAACTGCACAATAGCACTTGTCTCGAGCGCAAACTGCATGTTTATAGTCAATCGCATGGCAAACAATTATTTAAAATAAGTTAATATAAATATCTAAGTTTGTCCTTCTCATGATTTGCTTATTGTTCAAGACTAGTTTAAATTTCCCACAAAATGGCCTTATCACCCTGGACATTTTATAACATGCTTGCATTATAATTTATAAAGGAAAAATATATATGTTAAAAAAAAGAAAAGATAAGCGTCAAACCTAAACGTGCTCTGCGGGACCCCAACAAGGAGCTTTTGCTGTGCCTTTTCAGTGCCACGTGCTTTCAGCCGGCTCACATTTGATCCAACGTTCGACAACCAGCGTTGCGGCACTAAAAAGTAAATCGCACCCAAGTAATAGTCAACAAGCGACCACTCACCAGAATCCATCGTTGCGGAAACGGTGACGTTTTGGGTTTATCCGTTGGACAAAACGATGTCGGCAATCGGCATCCAGCTTCTGCCCGACGTCTCAAACCCTTCTCCTCCCTATTTCTGCCGCGCAACACCAAAGCAAATAACAATCTTCGATCAATCGCAACACGCGAAATCTATTACGCCCAGGAATTGGAGCTTTCCGATTCCCATGTCTATTACCGCGGTTCTCTTCGTCTCCACCTTCCTCCTCCTATCTCCTCTGCTTTCTTCATCGACAGCCACCGGTGATGGGGTCCGCACCGCCTACGAAGTCCTCGGCGACTATCACTTTCCCGAGGGTATTCTCCCGAAAGGAGTTTTTGGTTATGAATTAGACAGATCTACCGGTAAATTCCGTGCCTACTTGAACGGTTCCTGCAGTTTTTCTCTCGAGGGATCGTACCAGCTTAGCTATAAATCTACCATCAGTGGTTACATTTCCAAAGACAGGCTCACGAAACTCTCTGGAGTTAGCGTGAAGGTGCTGTTGTTCTGGGTCAATATCGTGGAGGTAACTCGGAGTGGTGACGAGCTTGGCTTCTCGGTAGGGATCGCCTCCGCCTCTTTCCCGTTAGATAACTTCTTCGTATCCCCCCAGTGTGGCTGTGGATTGAATTGCGATAATTTGCAAGCAAGAAAGCTGAAGTTGAACCCTCCTGTTTCCTCTATGCAGAACTACTTCACCGTATGTGTTTAATTTTCCTTCTCATTTTCACCCTTGTTTATCCTTTCTTTCTTACTGCCAGTCTATTTATATTGGCGCTACTTGAATGGTAATTGTCATATATGAACTGGGTTTAGTGGATACTATGTGGCTTAATCTTTTGAAAATTAGGTTATTATTTTAATAGTGACACAGATTGCTTTGCTATAATGTTGATTTGAGTCTTCCGATCATATGTCTGTTTGATTCCGCCAAGAGAGGAACGTGGTTCAGGCTGTGGTCTCTCTTTCTTTCCGTACGCAGTGAGAGCTTTCACATGTTTCCTACAATGTTCTTTATTTGTTGAGGATCAAGGAGTAGAATCTATTAATCTGATAAGGGATTTTTGCAATTGGGAGGCCGATGTAATAGGCTTTCACACAACAGGGGTAGTATTTTTCTCTTTTATAATAGTGCTAGAGGGAGAGAGGATTGATTATATCAAGCTGCCTAAAAAACGGCATATTTTCTTTCGCTTTGAGATTTTTCAGGATAGCCGACTTGATTGTACAATTTGATGGAGTTCTTAGTTATTTTAGTGCGTAGTGCGTGATTGGGGATTGTCTCTGTGGCTTTTATACCTCTGTGTAATGATTTACTGTCCTGGTTTCTTCAGTTTCTTTTCATTTCAGTCAATCGTTCTACAAGGTGCTTGAGTTAGCCAGGAAAGTGTTGTGTAACACTTGTTGCATTTCCACACACTACTACCTAGTAGAAGAGGCTAAACATGCTGGGAATTCTGATTTTGTATGAATATTCAGGTTGTTTGTGGGGAATCCAATGGGAGTACGAATGCTCTCGGCTAAGATTGCACATATGATATCTACGAAAGTTTTGGCCCTAGAGAATCCTCCTCCGTGTTGTGCTAGGGCAATGGAGGAGGATAGATCAGTATTATGTATCTTGAGGCATAATGTTATTGGTGTTTTGTAAACCTCCTCCTGATATCTTTTTTTTTTAAAAAAAAAAACTCATCATCCTGAATTCCCGATGCCCCTCTGTTCGTTTGGTTTCTTTTTTTTTTGGTGTGTGTGTGGGGGGGGGGGGGGGGGAGGGGGTATGATCAATTAATTAGCAGTCATGTCTTACCGTTGAATTGGAATATTGGAGCCATTTTGAATTGTCTTCGAGCATTGTGGCCTGGTCATATGGGGGTTAAAGATAAGGATATTTAGCTGTGGGCTGATGGGTGATGACTTTTACACACACTTATGTAACTCTAACTTGCGTGAGATAAATAACTGGGCATGTGTACCTGAAACAACTAGTAAGCCCCAATACCCACCCCCAAACACACACACACACCAAATAGGAAGAATGGCTTCATCTGAAACAGGGCTATGTATCTTCGTTTTGCAAATACCTCTGCCTCACGGGAGAGTTAACTTCTTGGTCTCTTTGGATGGATGTAAATACTTCATATGCTGTCTAACCTGTAACATGTAATTATTGGGCACCTGTCAAAATATGTGATCGGAATGCCCCCGTGAGAACATGCAGCATCGCAGCCAATCTGAATGAACTTTTCCCAAGTGTGCTACTTCCCTCCACGACCACAAGAATCTGCATTATTAAGATAGGGGAGTGTGTGTTGTTGAAAGAAAGCCAAGCCCTGGGATGAGGCACAACCTGACTTAAGAACTACCCTTCCACTGCTTTTGGACGGCTGTTGTCTAAACTTCAAGAGTAAAACACACTGTAAGTGGGTAACGGGACATGTAATCATGTGACCGGAGCGTGGAGATCTGGTAGCGCTTTAAGTAAATTATACTGTACAGTGTACATGTTGAAAATGAAATTTGCCAGCAAATAATGCCCAGGAACGTGAATTTAGTTGTTTTAAAGGGGGGGAAATGTAAAAGGATTGTCGGCAACTTGGTTCTCTATGCTGATTCCAGCCTGATCTGAGGGAACTAGCGTTGATATTGATAGGGATTGGGCTTGGAATGCACGGGCAATGCTTGGGCTTTAGCAACATTTTTTTATTTTAGGGTGGGGTCTGGATTAAAATGAAGATCGTGGAGACTTGTAGCAACAAAAAACTAGAAACAAGAAGGGAAAGTTGTGGAGACGGTCTCCTTCGTCCCCTGTAGAAAGATTGAGGTTTTGGTAGTAGTTTCATATGTTGGCTCGGTATTATTTAAGTGATGGATTATTTAAGTGATGTCTCGAGTTTGAATCTTAGCATTTACAGAAAATTTTTATTGAGAGATTCAACTACTATAGTTAGGGATATAGGTCGAATCTGAATATAGTCAGGATAAAATTTGGATGAACTGGGTTTACAAAAAAAATGGTGTCTTTCCCAAGTCAATTCCCAAGTCAAGCGGGGCTACCAGCTGAGTTTAAACATATATGATGTTTTCCAAGTCCAAACTATGATAAATTTGGTGGCGGAGTCATTTGTGCGGGGCACTTCCGTAAAAGCATCATGCGGTCGTTTACTGACCTTATGAATGATGGTGAATCTATACCATACGTAAAAATGACCAGAATGAGTACTAAAATTTCCTTGCACATGCATGTGGAAAAGTAACATCCAAATGCCGTATGTAAGATATCTATCCATTCAAATGTCTTGCCTCGGCTTCTTTTCTCATCATTCATCTCTTTAGCGGAATTCCATTTCACATCAGGCCATTAGACCAAAAACCAAGGATGGCCGTTGGCTCAATTACGCCCACCATGATTAATTTTTTATTTTCTTCGGAATGAACGAGCGATCTTAGCCGCCTGGGCTGAAATTTCCACTTCTTGCCCCTTCTTTCTAGATCCCTTCTCGTGTATAGGCTTCACCTATTTTCCGCAGTTACCCATTTATTAAACCACTGATATTTCTTCTGCATTATTTTGTGGCCACAGAAATTCATACACTTAGGTTTCTTGCTAACTTATGCTAAGTTTTTAGTTTCTTGTTGCAATCCTTTAAATTCATATATATTAAGGTTTCGTGCTTGAACATGCGAGAACATCCGATATCGAATTAGCAAGAATTTATATTTTTGCGGAGGCGAAATCATCTGACTGACCTGCTCCTACATTTCGTCCAGGCAAAGGTATCCCTTGTTATTATTTTTTTAAGAATATGCACGCTTGTTCAATACTCTAGTCTCTACAGGAAAAGGCATTCTACCGACACCTGCAGCTTTATCCACGTGCATGCGTTTAGGAAAATCGAATTCTCATCCGTTGTTTTTTTTGTTGGGATACAATCCGTTATTTTAATTACATATGAAATTCAAATGAATTTGCTGCAGTTTTCTTTTGAGGACTGAGGGCGAAGGTAAAATCCCATTCAATGAGTACTCTAGCTATTTCGAAACATGAATTTAATATGTAACACGCCTAGTTCAAGCCCTTTAATTAATAAAGATATTTTGAGGGGAATAATTATAAAATTTAAAAATAAAATATATTAAAATCTTATATGTAAAGTCAAATTTAATTATTATATTGAAGATTAAAAAGGGCAAATCAGTGGGCATTTCCCGTCAACTTGTGTTGCAGTGCTTTTTCTGGCTATAGTGTCATCTTTATTTTCTGATTTGTGAATTCCAAGGCACTGGCTCAATGGTTGCAAGTTCATTTTTATCTTCTTCCATGCGTCAGAAACTTTCGGTCGCTTTTCTTGATTATCATACCCCCTACACCTACACACGTCCAGAGGGACCAAACGAGATCATGTATAATACATCATCTACATAATTTAAATTTAAAATTGATATATAACAGTGAATTATTCATGAGTAATGAAACAAAGCTTTTGGCGCATGTTTTAGCTTTGCCAACATCATCCGTGTCAATCAAACCAAATGCCTCTTATTTTGTCCAGCACGCACAAAACCTAACGGATTCTTAATCAGTTGAAGATTATGCGAGCATGCATATCTGCCCCCAAATTATTTATTCCCTTATACTAATTAAGTTGATTATATTATTATTCATTTCTCGCGGAATACGTAACCATTCTCTTAAGACAAGCAAACCAATTATTGGATCGACCAAGACCGTCGTTTACTCATCAGGCATCACTATTTTTTCTGGGAAATTGCCACCACCATGATAACTGATTGCCTGATTGGTGAGCGAGCACTCTATCAACTCTTTTCACCGCAGTTTAGGAAGTGTATTAATATATTTGAAGAATGGTCCCTCCTCTGCAAGACGATTTCAGTAGATTGAAGACCGGTCGTAGTGCGCACGCTGCGTAATCCGTGAATGATCGATACATATCTTTAATCTTCGGCGTTTCTCTGCCTCATAAAAAATCTCAAATATTTTCCACCGCGCAAACACAAAACGTCGAGTAGCGTTGAAATCAGAAGCTGTCGTATTGTATATTTCTCAAAAATATGCGCATGGCTCAAAATACATGTCCTCTTCTGTTTGATTTTTTCCTCCTGAAACACTTACGGTGCACGCCGTAGTATTTTTTATGGAGTCCAGTTCATATGTATATATTTGATGTTCTAGAACATTGGCAACCACATTTCGGGGCGACGTTATTAGTCGGATTCATAGGACGTGGACACCACTTGCTTGTCGCGCTATATATTATGAAAAATCTATATATTTCTAAAACGAAAATTACATTGAATTAAAATGCGAGTGGGGAAAGAAAAGGACAAAGCAATCGGACGATATGGTTTCGTCCTCTGTTCCTTGGGAATGAGAACAGGGGAAGCCACCATAAGATCCATAACATATTCCACATCTACATCCCCGAGGGATTTGTGTGGCTACATAAACACCAAAGCCCACTAGGAGCGACGCCGTTTCAGAATTGCATTTGGTTCTATTCTAGGCTAGATACACCAGATGACACGGTCAATCCTTTGATCTAGATCATTTTGAGTAGTTCAAATTCATTTCTTGCCCAGAAGCGTGGCACGCAGCTCGGCGACGTCGATCTCCTTGGTATTCTCCGGTCTGTAGTAACCAGTGACGGGGTCCGGCACCCACGACTCCTTTTCGACGGTCACCCGCTCCTCCCCTGATTTCTTGGCCACCTTGCCGCTCACGGAGGCAGCTCCGGCCCCGGCGGCGGTTGCGGCGAATCCCTGAGATGACGATGCGAACCCACGCCTGCTCACCAACACGAAAGCCAAAACTCACAGTCAAGCCCCCGATTCATACGCTTTAATCAAAATAATTTAACAAACAAGTCATTGAAGGAGAGAGAGGGCGTGGATACTAAGGAGGTACCTGGAGATGGCGTTAGCTAGGAGAACAGAGAGACCGTTGAGGTTGGAGAAAGAGCGAGCCATGGTGAATGGCGGAACTTGTGCGGGGAAGCTGCGGAACGCTGCTTTTGATTGATTAGGGTGGTGATAGTAGAAAAAAGAAACCTTCCACAGCGGCGAGAGGAACCTCTCTTTCCGATCGGCGCCTCTCTTTCCCAACACTCCTTCCTTAGGTTCTATAATGAATCTTGGGGGCTTTATATATAGGTGAGGCAAGGGCAAGGGTGGGGAAGTTATTAATCCTCGGATTTTTCTTTTTTGAAATAAAAGGGGAAAATAGGAGAATTACGGGGCGCGTGCGGGAAGGATCGAGGAAGGAGAAAATAAAAAATAGGTTCCCATAATTGCAGGGAGAATAGGAGCCCCGACACTATAAAGCGCCTAAAGAACCGCTGCCATTCTGCCACCTGTTCCGTGCTTGCGGCCTGCGGCCTGCGGCACTTACTTTTAACGTTACTCACGTTAATCACGTCTTCCCTTTTACCTTCTTTTCATGTACTCCAATAAAATACCTAAATAGTGTGTTTTTTACTTTTAATATCAAATATTATACTCGCATATAGAGAGAGCGGAGGGAGATGCCATTATTAGCAATAAGAATTTGGCTGGAGGCGATTTTGAAAGAGTACAGAAATATGGAGCAAATAAATTAATTTTTATTTATAAAATGTTTGCATTTTTCTAAGATTTTTCATTATTTATTTAATTTAAAAATATGGTCTGATTCTGACTCAGTCAGTGACGCGGCTGTGGTCAATGCTGTGTGGAACCTGTAGAGTAGAAAGTGATACGGGGAATGAGTTTGAATTTGGCCTTGTTGGCTAGATTTGACTTGTTCTTTGTTCCTTTTTCCCAACTTGGCCATGGAATAGCATCCCCCATATTATTTGCCCCCACTTCACTTAGATGCGACCCCTCGCCTTTAGGACTTCCTAAGAGGCAAATTCGGTATATATGGCAGCCCAACTTTAAGTGCTCTAGGATCATACGTATCAGCCAATACTCTTGATAAAGGCTACTCTCTATAAAATCTCATAACCAAACATGGTTAGAAAGGAAGGTCGGTGCCTTCATTGTGAGTCTTGGATTCATCCAATCAAATCTTAATTCAATCCTGCCATTTATAACTCCTGCTCCACTAGGTATTAATTTCGAATACGTCGCTGACTTGAGGGAGGTTTTCCATTTTTAGCCTGGTGATCTGGCTTAGAGGTATAATCAACAGATCCCTACGAGATCGTTAATTAAGAAAATAGCTGATTGCATTTTTTGGATACTAAACATTATCCGTTTGAAAGTCAGCAGCAACAAATTTCTAAAGAATATCGTCTTGTTACAAACGACGTACACCTTCTCCTGGGTCTAATTTTCCCCCCTCCATCAATTTTAATGATCAAGCTAATTTTATATACGTAACTTCCATTGCATTATATGAATAAATAAAGAGAAACAATAATTTAAGGATGACGCGCGTTATTTAGAGTTTGGAGGCAGCCGCAAAACTTGGGAGGGGAGCTACTACGGCTGCATCCACTACGTGGCTTCGCCTCTTTGATTAATTTTCTAATTTTCTAATTATCAGCTGTGTCTCTATTCACCTCCAGCTAATCTCAATGATTGATTACATTAATTCCGCGTCTTAAATAATTCTTACTCCAACTCGTTAATCCTAGCTTTTTTTTTTATTTGGGCCCGCCCAAATTAAGCCTATAACAAACGAGTTTAAATAAATGGGCTATATATATATATTATACGGGTGGGGCACGGGCACACAATTGGGCTGCCCATACCCGCCCGCATATGCCTATATATAGATATATATTTTTAACGTTATTAATTTTATAATTTATTGTTGGGGGAATGTAATGCTTGATGTTTATCCTTATTTGCTTTTGCGTCACCTGACCACCTGAGCTTCATTTCATCCCATCGTCATTCGCCAAGATGCCAACTCCCAAATCCTAACATCCAGCAAAGCCCTCCGGCAAAATCCTAACATCCTATCAGTTCCAATTTTCGCTCTCAAATTTGTATGAGACTACCTCTCCTTAATAGGCATCGAGCGAACTACGATGGGTCGAATCCTCAATATGTATCCCCAGCTCCTCACATACGCCCCTATTTTCGATTTCTTATTGAATAAAGTTGCAATTCTGTTCCTTGATATTCGTAAAGCAATTAAACGCTGCCCGAGGCTATTGGTCTGCATCGTGGATGAGCAACTCAGACTGACTTGGAGGTTCTTGAGGAATTTAGGGTTTGTGGGACCCAATTCCATAAATTAACAAACTGCATTACTGTTGGTGTCAAGTGTGGAGGGTACCCTTACGCTCAAACTTGAGGGAAGGTAGCAGCTGTTTTATACTAATTTTCTGTGACATGTTTCCTTGATTTGAAAAGTTATGTTGTTAAAATTGCATATAAACATTTGATGAGTTCATAGTAGTTAACATCCTAGGTATTATCAAAGAGACCCTTATACATGATATAATAATTTAAACTATAATTATTGATGAAAAATTGCATCCAAGATATTGGATTATTGACCAACTAAACTCATCTCTTAAAATTGTTTTTCGCGGTTCATTAAAAAGAAAGAAAAAATCACTAAAATGGTTTAGACACATGGATTTAGAGAAGAGGATGATAGGGTGCTTAGTTTGCTAAATTGTTGTTGTGAAGTTTTTAACTGGACTTGCAGCTTGAAACCCAAAACTGAAATGATATGTGGCTTAAACAGATTACCAATAACATTTAGGCTATAATGTGATGCAAATTTCTCATGAACTGCTGTCAAATATGAAAGTCTTTATTGGACAAGCTGCAGGAAACCCAAATCACTAGAAAAGAACCTGAAATTATCTATGCCTCAACTTTGCCTGTTTATTCTCCATCTCTCCTTCCTTTTTGTGTGATTATTTCTGATTCTTTACATCACTTCAAGTCCTCATGTAAGTACATATCTTTTGTAAATTGATAGCTGCAGTTGTATTTGGATTTGTATATGTGGTGTTTGCAACACTTATTTGTAATAGGACATCTACTTCATTTTGCCTTTATAGCAAATACTTCTTGACTGTCAAAAGGCATGTTAAAAAGTAGGTTAATGAGTTATTTGAGGAAATGGAATCAATGACTTGTACGAGGTATAGCTGGGAGCTGTTCGAAGATGATGCATGAGGTTACAAATTTGTTTTTATGATTATCATGTTTTCTTTTGTAATTTTAAGATGAACAATCATATCATATGTGTAATATTGTTTTATTTTCATTGTTATTAGAACTTCAAATTGGCTTAAATAGTAAAAAAAATTATCCTTAACAAGTAGGCTAGCCCATGCCCGTATCAGCCCAGCCTGTTTAATACGGGCTGGGACACAGGCATGGGCTAGCTCGTGCCCATTTAAGATTACACGGGCGGGGCACGGGCTGGCTATCAGGCTAGCCTGTCCCACCTATTGCTTAGCTCTACGGTGAACATGGAGTTTTTTTATTTTTTTTAACAAGATATCTTCCTATTTTTAATATTTTTTAAAATTATGGACCAAATCCCTTGTAACCTTCTAATTTTTCTAAGCTTATGTATTTTTTTATTTTTGTTAGAAAAAATTTTGTTCAAGGCATTGTGTGTTACTAAATGTTGACAAATCTTTCAATGGGGATTAAGATATTAGTTTATCATGTTATAAGGACTAGCTGTTTCCATTAATCTCAGCCTCAATTGGTATAATGTTCTTTCTTTTCTTTTCTTTTTATATAAGAGAGGGCAAATCAAAGTTATAAAGTAAGCTAACTAAGGCGAAAAATTTTCAAACTATCTTTAGCTACTAATGCCTCAAAAAATAGTTGGCACATCCCCAAAAAAATTACATAGATAATGCTTATTTAGTTAATAAATCCGCAACTTGATTAACCATAATTGGAATATACATGATTTTCACCTCCCATTCACGTTTCAATAATGATAGTATGGGGGTCAACAGAAGACTACATGCTTGATTTTCCTCCATATGACGAATAGATTCAACAGCATTTTTTGCATCATATTACAATATGATTTTCTTAAACCCAAATCCCAACCTAGAGACAGACCATTAAGGATTGCTCATTAGTCAGCCTTAATGATGTTGCAAAAATCTATTATATGTGTAAATCCCGTTATCCAGTTCCCTTCATGGTCTCTGATAACACCCCCACACCCAACCTTATTTTGAGACCTCGTCATAAATCCGTCAACATTTACTTTTATCCAACCTCTCAATGGAGCTTCCTGCTTAACAACAGATAGATTTATACCTTTAGGAACGATTTGTATTTGTAGGCACATAAAAGTTTGCCATACCCTCTTGAGAATTAATAATAGCTCATGAGGTTTAGTGAAATCAGCTTCAAACATTAATCTATTTCTCCATTTTCATAAATGTCAAATCCAGACCCCCACATTAGCTTCCAGTCATCCAAGTCAAATAACTTATATTATTTTTTAGGTTTATAACAAACCAATCTTTTAAATTTGCAAAAAAATAAATAAATAGAGATTGGTAGGATGGCTTAATACTGGCACACCATATTTTCCTAGCATACTCATAATCCCTTAAAATGTGTAAGGTATCATCTATACCTTGGATTACAATATTGACACATAGATGTTGATGTTGACTAGGTATTTCTCCAAGCATTTGTGCATAATCAGTTATGAAAGGCAATTCACATGAATATTCTTATATGCTCTAGACATTCCTACCTCCATATTTTCTTAAAAATCGCATTGAAATTGCTATCTAATGGTTGCTTTAACTAATAATAAGCACTTTTTATTGTAAATTTACCATCACTAGTTATATTTCGAGCAATAACATTAGAACCAACTCATCGAGTGGGAGGCAACATAGTGACTAATTTTTGGAAAATATGATTTGGAATAATAGCAGTCAGCCTTGTAAAATCCCAAGCACCATCAACTACCTAATAAATCACCTTAATGTTATTCTCTTAGGAGGTAATATGTTGCCAGCAAAACTCTCTAACGCTCTTATCATGAAATAACTAGTTATCATTGAAGAAGTTATCCTTCTGACAATCCATAACATGCCATCTCAACCCTTTTCCCACAATCTTCTTATGATTTGATATAAATTTTCACAGCATAGAATCTCCCTTCCTAGTTTTGAGCAAGTTGTCTTAATTATGCAACATATATTTATATATTAATACATCCGTCCAAAATCTTATCTAGTATTTTGAAACCAATACCCCCATGAGATTTAGGCCTGACAATTTGGTCCCACCCAATTGGATGGTATATGTGGTTGCTTTACTATACCCCCTATATGAAGTCCCTTTATATTTTCTCCACTTTACGACACACTGATACAGGTAATCTAGCAGCTTGCATAGGATAAAATAGAATTGTACTTAACACAGATTTAGCTAATGTAATTCGTCTTGTATTCGCCCTACAACAGTTAAAGTATTTGCTTTCCATGACTTTAATTTAGATTTCATCCTATCGATAATATATTGAAAAGTTTCACTAGATTTCCTTCACAAGAAAACCCAAATACTTCCACGTGAGGAAATAGCAATGCTAGTATAACGTTCTGTTTTTCAAGGCGACAAGGAATTCCGTTTCAGTCTTTTATGAAAAAACATGATCATGGAGTAGCCCAACGAGCCAACAGGCGATGAAATATTGGGCCTTATACATGGGCCATAATGAGAAGCCCAATTCTTGTCTAACACCATTCGAGGCCCGAATCTTCAAAAAATGACCGTGTCCCTCGGACAGATGGTTTCCGGCACGCACCGTCCCTGGGAATAAACCCTAGGGCCTGCATCATACCCGGGGAAGTCCCTCTGTTCCTCTCCTCGGAATCCCTGACCGATTTGAAATCGAGCCGGGCTTCTGAAACTTCATTTGAGTAAGATTGGAACTAAAAGATGTCGGAAGTTAGTGCGGGCTCCGAAATACCACCCAACGTGACCATCTACATCAACAACCTCAACGAGAAGATTAAGCTCGATGGTACCTACATACGACCTCTATTAACTACAATTCTTCTCATTTTCACTATTTTTTTGTCCGAAAATTCTCTGTACTGGTTTCTTTATAATTTTTTAATCGAATGTAGAGCTGAAGAAGTCGTTGCACGCTGTTTTCTCCCAGTTCGGCAAGATACTGGAGGTGTTAGCTTTCAAGACCCTTAAGCACAAAGGTCAAGCCTGGGTTGTGTTTGAGGACGTATCCTCTGCTTCCAACGCGCTTAGGCAAATGCAAGGTTTCCCCTTTTATGATAAGTCCATGGTTTGCTCCTTCACTTTCTTGGTTTCCAATTTTTATTTGATTAGTGTTTGTGCATGGTTTTCTGCCCCCACCTCCTTTTGGGTTTATTTTATTTCTGATAGAGGTGATTCACACTTGTAGGTTTAATCTTGATATTGATAAACTTGGAATGACCTCTTTTTGTTCACAGGCCTACACCGTAATGCAATGCTCTTAAAGTCCTTAACAAGTTCTTGAAACGTCGATAATGCTCATTAGGTGCTATACTAAATTTACTAAATTTGACTTATTTATGGAAGGAGGCTAACCGGAAGAAAACTTTGTCTGGACAGGCTGATGGATCTATTTAAATTTAGAAATATGAAATAACTGGCTTTATTTTCAAGTTCATAGATCAATTTAGACTGTGTATACTGTGATATATGGCCTGATTGCATAATTTACATCCATTTATCTCGTCAATATGTTAAAACTCTTCAATTCACTCAATTTATTCTACGCCACACCAACTTCTTACTATTGCAGAGAATACAGTATGCAAAGACTAAATCAGATATAATAGCAAAAGCTGATGGCACGTTCGTTCTCAGAGAAAAACGCAAGAGGCATGATGAGAAAGGTAAACTAAATTGTCTGTAGCCCGCTCCTCTTTGAAAATGCGAACCAAACCCAAAAGTGAACAAAATGTGACAAATTATTGGGTTGAACTTTACTGTTTCCCATTTTAAAAGCATAAGTTGGGTGTTTGAGCTTGGGCTTTAAGGGTTCATGCCAATTGAAGCTTGCTTATGCTTGTGAATTTGGATTTTGAAAAAAGATAAATGGTCCAAAATGTGAATTCCAACTGCAGCCTTTTGTGCAGTTTAGTCTATTTGGGCTGGGGAGAGATCCTATGCATTTAGGATGGGTAAACATATGTTATGCGTATGAGATTAAATGTATGAGATATTATTGAAGAATGGCTTTGAAAAGGAAAAGAAAAATGATAAAGAAATTGCCAAATTGGACGGAGTTGACCTGTTTATAATTTGTCTCAGGCAAAAAAAGGAAGGACCAACAAGATGCAAATCAAGCTGGAATGGGAGTCAATCCTGCATATGGTGGTACATATGGTGCAACGCCTCCTGTGAGTACCCCCTGCAACTTAATTTGTTCACCATGTCATTCTTTTGTCATTAATGGTGTTAAAAACGTAATGATTTTCTAGTAGTTTGTCTCAGTTGAATTTGACATGTCACCGGCGTAATTCTCCCTTCTGTGGTATAGTAATTTGTATTTGAAAGTTTGGCTCATGGACTTGCACTAAAGTTCCATTGATGATTAGCTTAGACAAGCATGTAAGAGTTGCATGCCAGAAATTTTCTAGGGGAAAAAACTGCAAAATTTTCTTGCCAGTCGATTGGTTTGCCTACAGAAAAAGAATGAAAACTGTAGTAGAGAAAAGTGAGATAGATGGCATTGTGATCAATGTTTTTGTTTTAAAAGGAAGATGATGAATGAACTCTTGAACAAAATTTATATTCAAATGCACGGCAGCGTGATTTATTTGTTCTTTTTCACTTTACTGTGAATATTAAGTACGTAGTTATCTCTGCAATTGATGCTGTACACTAATGTTGCTTCTATACCAGATATCGTATCCAGGTGGTGCAAAATCTATGGCTCCTGAGGCTCCTGCACCACCAAATAATATTCTTTTTGTTCAGAACCTTCCCACTGAGACAACTCCCATGATGTTGCAAATGCTCTTTCTTCAATATCCTGGTTTCAAGGAAGTTAGAATGGTGGAAACAAAACCAGGGATTGCCTTTGTGGAGTATGGAGACGAGATGCAATCCACGGTGGCAATGCAGGCTCTACAAGGCTTCAAGATAGCCCCGCAGAACCCTATGTTGATAACTTACGCCAAAAAGTAGATTTTGTGCGTTCTTATTTTGCTAAGAGAAAGGCCACCACCATAGCTCTAGTCCGCAGCTCGAACTTAGTTATCCGCCTAATGGAAGTCTTTATCTTCCCAGTTGCTGTATCCCTAAAATAGCCGCAGTTCCTCTATGAATGTAGTTAAGAGTAATTTGATCATTTTTGTGGTTATCTTCAAACTAACGGTTACAAGGTCTTTCCTGTATGCGACATTCTCATACTGGACTGCTTCTCTCGAAGAATATATTGGGTGTTTATGACCATCACTATATCTACATATGATGTAAATTTTTTAAGAAATCGTATTATTTTATGGATAGTGTGACGGTGTGACTCATTTTAGATTTTACATATGGAGTCTACACTAGTTTAGTGTCAGGCTCAAGTTTGTTTTTTCCCAAGAAAAGTAGTCTGGGTTACATGGGTTATGATATATTCACGGAGCGAGGTTCTCAAGTCTCATATTCGACATCGTATGCGCAAGGAGCTCATAATCCTGCTAAATCTAATTCCATCTTTTGGCTTTACAAGTGTTCTAATATACTGTTCATATGGTTAGGAAGTTCAAGATTGAAAGAAATTTACGTTAGAAGGGGAAAAACAGAGAACAGAGAGAAGTCTAGGTTGTTTGCGGGTTAACCTGGGAAGAAGTATTCCTCTCCATTTTCTTGAGGGGGTTTTAGCAATTTCTAGTTTCTGGTCCACGTTGGTAAAGTGAAGGAAACAGAGTGGTGTTTCCATTATGCATTGTTTTCATCATGTGACTGGATTCATATTCGAGTGAATTAGTTGAAAGTTTTCACGACTTCCCAAATTTAATCGCATTGTTAAGCAAGTACTTTTTTTGTCGGTTGCTGTCCTTTTCCTCCGGATCAGAGTCAAAAGCGTACATCAAGTGCGGTAGAATTCTAGCAACTCGGAAGCATGATTGAGTTTCAAAAGCCTTTGAAAAATATGAGTGTATGACCAAGCAAAGCATTTACTACACATCGAGTAACAGGATGCACATGCCAATACTTTTAAGTCTTTGGATTTGATAATGACCTCATCCAGAATCTATGTTCTTCTTCTACAAGATAAAGCATGCACATCCTTAAAGCAATAACGGTTCCAGTTCATTTCAAAGGGAAATATGAAAAATCACCTTTCTAAGATAACGAGGCATCGATCACTTTGCAAGAAGGCAAGAAAGTGTTCTGTTTTGCCTTTAAATCTTCATACTAGTTTTATGACACTGAAGGTCAAGGATACAGCAAACAGCAATGATGGTCTGCGTCAGTGTGACGACCTATGCAAAAACTCTAAATTAAGATTTGAATCACCATGACACGGCACAAGTTCCCGCATGCTTTGCACCAGAAAACTTCATCATGTTTCATCCCAAACAGAGGAGACGTCAGCAGGGCATGCACCAAGGATCATGGAACTCAATTCACCATAAAGAAACTGGGCGTGAACCGGAGGATAATTGCCTTTTAACAGGGTGCTCATCAGTTATTAGCCCAAAACCATACAGAAGATAAAGCTACTGGTTGGTTTGCCTGCGCATTGAATTGGATTGGCTGAAGTTTCGTCGGGCAGTGTCAATTGTTTGCTTTCTCTTCTGCAATTAATGAAAGTGTCTGAAATTCTGGAAGTGTCCCATCTGTTAAACCACCAAAAACTTAGGGGGAAAAAGGTAAGGTCTAGTGGTTATAGGGTATCATATCTAAGTAGGGAGTTTCCAAACTTTGTCAAGAACTCACACATGCCATACTCAAACTTGCACCCAACACGCAAAGCCTACGTGCACTCATACTTTATTCTCCTCCCCTGCTCGCACCATCCATTTCTTCGCAAATGGAAAAAAGGCAAATCCAATATAAATAAATACTACTGTACAGTGAGAATAGGGCCTTTAGAGAGTGGACTCGTGCTTCTCTCTCCGCTGCACTGAACCTCAAATTGAACAAAGGGATTGTTGGCTTTTTTATGAAATTAAGGCAGACAAGTCTCGATTTGCATTTCCTTCGATATCCCTGCTTTGAATTTCTGTGTGTACTAGCATTATGGCATGACATGGTTTGCCAGAGCTTTATATTTTTTTCCCCACCTTACTTCAATGCACTTATTGCTTCTCCCAAGTTTCATCTCTTCTCGACTATCTAAAGTTGCACCCATATATATACCCAGCCTTTTCCTCTGTGTAGTTCAACTTCCACCACTGCTCTTAACTCAAACCCTGTGTCTGATCTTGATCGTGTGAGAAACTCCTTGTTGGAGAAGCACGGCACGTGCAAATCGCTTGGCTCTCTCCAATGCCATTGATCACTTTGCATGTGCTCCCCTTCTCTAACACGGGCTTCTCACCCTTACGTATTTCTTGAGGTGGTGCCTTTCCTTTTCTCTTCCAACGTTATCTTGTTCCGTCGTTCTTCAAGAAACAGAGTGAAGCAGGGCAGCGATTGCTTTTTTTATCTCACTCAGTATCTGCAGTTTCTAAAATTCGACTCATTTGAGTTTTGTTCATATCTCTTACTGAAGGCTGAAGGGATTTAATGAAGATGAGCGCCAGCCAAAAGGGTAGGGTTTCTTGGTTCTTGCCATCACGCAACGGATGGGTTTAGAACATACATAATTCATCAAAACATTAAACACGTTCTCCCTCAAAACGGTGTTGCAGCACAAAAATCCTTCCCCTTGATTGTGCGTTTCAGCATGCCACGTTTTGGTTTGTGCGTGCGCCTCTCATCTTTTAAAGCACCGAAAATGACCATTTTATCCGAAAATCCCCCGAGTTTGCTTCAACCATGTTACAGATTGTTGATACTAAAAAATCGAAATAAATCAGAATAAATTTATACTGATACAGTGGCATGTTCCTCCTGTCTTCATTTTTTTCTTCTTCTGATTTTGCTTTTGCGCCTCTCAGTCACTCCTGTTTTTTCACCCACTCTCAATGCTTCTTCTTTTTTATTTCTTGAACAAATAAAATAAAACAAATTAATCAAAGGAGGAAACAGTTTTGGGGGGAAAATCAAATTTAAAATTTTTTAAAAGAGATTTCATAAAATGTTTCAGTGATTTTTATACAATGATTTAAGTTTAGAAAGAAATCACCCCTCTTTAAAATTTATACATTTAAAAGTGTTTTTATAAGTAATATCTAAACATAGTCAAATTTTTGTAAAATATTTTCAAATAAAGATCACAATCAATCTAAATCATTTTTATCATTATGACTTTTAGAGATCATATTTGTTCGAAATCACGTTCACCTAACTCCAATGCAAACTAAAGCCCTAGATGTTGTTTGTTTTCCGGCATATGTGAAAATTGATTTAAAGTATGGATAAATTTTTAAAAAATAATTTATAAAAAAAATAATTTTAAACAATTTTTTTAAAATATTTTTAGAAAATAATTTATGAAAAAAAAATTGAAGGTTTTAAATAATTGTTAGTAGAAATACTTTTATGATTAGTAAATTATTAGAAAGAATATTATATAAAAATAATTAAAAAAAACATTCTAGCCTCACATGTGTTGTCATTGTTCATCTTTATTTCTCTTCTTTTTTTATCAATGGATGGAGGCGAATGCTGAAATAGAGATGACAGACGGAGGCAAGGACAAAGAGATAATGAGCAGTGATTGTGACTATATCTATAATAGGCAACTCAAGCAGTGACGATGACTAGAAGGAGGAGAAGGCATAACTCAAGCAACGATAATAGAACTGAAACTATTCCATAAGATGAAACATTGATAAATAGAGAGAGAAGAAAGAGAAAAATGATAGAAGGGAAAAAATAAAAATAAAATAATAATTATATAGTATATAAATATGTTTAATGTTATAAAAGTTACTCTAAATAATTTATTTAAAATTTTAGTTTTAAATTATAATTTAATTTAATTTTTTTAGATAAATATATCTATTTATTTTAAAATTTGTTTAAATTAAAATTTGAGTAAACAAACCTTTTAAAATTTTAATTTTTTATTTTTCAAACAGAAACTTTGATTTGAGCTCTAAACGGTATTTTCAAACCTTTTTCATAGTGCTTGTTATTATTATAAATTAAATTTTCACTTAAAAAAGGGTTTACGACATTATTCAAATTGGAGGGAGTGGGACGACCCCGAAGCCCTAACCGCCGCTCCGAATAGCGCCAAATACTCTCAAATAGAACTCTAGTGTGTTGGACGTCTGCCGATCTCAACACTCACTGGGAGCTCCTCTGGAAAAGATCTGTCTCGCGCGCAGCCGCAACCATATGGCTGACTCGAAGAGAAAACGCAGGGACGATGGCTACAGGGGAAGAGAGAAGTCGAAGAAGAACAGTATGAAGCAAAAGTCGTCGGATTACAGAACTCAATTGAAGAACGGTGTCCGACGGAAGAGGAGCGGCCCCCGCTTACCCTCATCGTTGCAAAAAGAGATCGAGCGCTTAAACCCAACTGCCGCTCTGAATAGCGATGAAGATATTGCTTCTGATGATTACAATGAAGAGGGAGAAATTTACGGCAAGGATGTTTACGAGTTCGATGAAGAACGAGCTGAAGAGGAGTCTCAGAAAAACAAGCGCTATGACCAGGTCGGGGTGGATAAATTCGAGTATGAGCTGCCTGATGAACCGTCTGATGATTTCAAGGTTGGGAGTTGGAACTATTTCCCCTTTTATTTATACGCCCTTATGTGTGTGTGCGTGATAGGGAATTCCTCCGTGGATTCAGGTACCTAGATTTAAAAGTTTTTTTCATTTTAAAGGAAGGGTTAGGATTGGGACTGAACTGCCATTGTTCTAAATTGAGTGACTCATTTTAAAGTTATTAAGTTCCCCCACCATACTCTGTACTACTCCACCTGACTTTTTTCAGGACTCCTAGTTAAGCCCCTAGTTTTACATGTCATTATTGATCTGGTTCTTAGAAAAGTAGCTTATTTATCATATATTTATCACTCATTGCCGTTGGTCTTTTTGTTTCTTTATCTAGGATGAGGATCTGGACTCTGATGACGAGAATGTGGATGATAATGATGACTGGGGAACCAAGGATGAAAATGCCATGAGTGATGATTCTGAAGAGGAAGATGATGGAAGGCATACTAGAATGTTGCAAGGAATTACTGGGATGCCAAGTGAGGCTTTTGCAGGTGCGATATTTGGTTTTAACGTTTCTGTTACCCAAGCATAGATAGGAATGGGAATAATAATCAGGGATACAAATGATAGAAGTTTATTGAACGTGGGTTATAGAAGAACTGTAGAAGCCGTTTATGTGAATCTCAAAATTTCTCAACACATTTCTGACTACTTCATTTAGGAACTATTTTATCTTTGAAGCTCTTCTTGAATTAGAGGCATATGCATATTACATAATAATTACTTTGATTTTTCGATATATGCTTTGACGTTTCTGAATTCTGTTTTTATTTTTGAAATTAATATGCTCCTGCAAATTTAACCACAATGCAGAAAAGAGGAAGAAGAAAAAGGATGATGTCATACCAGAGTTATATCCTGAGTCTGAATATAATCCTAGTCGTGATATTATTGATGACCTTCTGGATTCTGTTCGTGGAAAATCTGGTTATAGCAAACTTAGAAAGAGAACGCAACAAATAGAGAAGAATGCTAGAACTATTCGTGCTCCACTTCCAAAGGCAGATGAAGCAAGGGTTGAGAGGAAGGTAGCGTATGAATTATCAAAGAAAGACATCAAAAAGTGGGAGCCCATTATCAAGAGAAACAGGGAGGCACCTACTATTTTATTTGATGAAAACACGGATTTGGGGTTTTCAACTGTAGGAGCAATAGCTTCTGAATTTGAACCCAGGACTGAGTTTGAGAAGAAAATAGCTGTACTAGTTGGTGACAATGAACTTATGGAAGCTCATAAAAAGGATGGTTCAAGGCTTCTTGAATTAAATGAGGTATGAACATTGTAGATTGTAGATGATTGGGAATGTTATGATTAGCTGATCATTGAATCTGTATTTGGTTAAATGATCTATAATGTTGTGAATCAAGATATTAGTGCACGTGAGCATTCTAATTGTGATATGCATCTTGTGATGCCTGGCAGGTCTCCATTGAAGATGAAAAGGAAAGGCAAAATCGGATTGCTAAAATGCGTAGCCTTCTATTTCGTCATGAAATGAAGGCAAAGCATGTTAAAAAGATCAAGTCTAAAACATACCATCGTTTGCTGAAGAAAGATAGAATTAAGGCAGTATCTGCTCAGATTGAAGTAGACCCTGAAGCTGCTAAAGAATTTGCGCTGAAACAGGAGCGTCTGAGAGCGGAGGTATTCCATTGCTTCCTAAAATTAAAAATCGTAACATTCTTGGCGGATAAAGAATAAAGGATCTTTGCTTACTTGTCATCTCCCAATATATTTGTTTTTTTAATGAAATTAAGAAAAAAAAAGTATCTGATAATACTTATCACTTTCCATCCTCTATCAGGAACGCATGACTCTGAAACATAAAAACCAAAACCGGTGGGCTAAGCGCATTCTAGAACGTGGTTTAAATAACCAAGATGAAGGAACTCGTGCTGCTGTAGCTGAACAACTCCAAAGGCACACTGAATTGACTAGAAAAATGAACTCTATGAAGGATAGCAGCAGCAGTGATGATACTAGTGATGATGATGATGATGCAGATGAGGACTTGGCTGTCTCTGATGGGGACAGGGCCTCCAAGCTGTTGGAGAAAGCAAAAGATAAAACAATGAAATTATTAGAAGAAGAAGAAGAAGTTCCTAAATCGGGATTGCTTTCACTACCTTTTATGGTAATTGTTGTAATTTCCTTCTAGTTGTTCTGAAAGAATTGCTTATTGCCCTATTTTTGTGTTAAGAATAATCACCAACTTCCCCCCTCCTTTCTAGTTTTTTCTCATTAATTTCCTCTATAGTTGTCAGGATCGTGTACTTAATTAATCTGGTTAGTATCTAGAAGTTTAGGTTATTCAATGTTAATAATGTGAGAGCAACCTATATTTAGGATAACGTTGTAGTTAATATATTGCTCCCTCTGGTCTTAAATATAAATCTACTTTTATATTGTTTCTTCACTTTTAGAAGCATATGTTTCGGCATTCTAATTTGTCTTGCTATATTCTTTGGTATTAAGTCTAGAATCGACAGCTTGTTATTTGGTAACTTATTGCGTATATCTATGGTCCCTCCATGATTTGTTATGATGTAGAGGCGTGGGTTTGCAAAAAGGAAAGAGGCAGCTGCTGAAGAAGCCAAACTTGCTCTTCAAGAATATGATAATTCTTTGAAGAATTTGGAGAATTCTAGTGGCTCAGAAGATACGAAAGTTGCTTCTGTCAGTGGTAGAAGGGTTTTTGGCACAGCTAAATCCCAGACTCCTGATGCAAGTGATAAGATCAAATCTGATAATTTTTATGGTAGCAGTGATAGTGAAGATGGTTTAGAGGCAAGAGAAAACGGTGATATGGTGAATGATAGAAGTAATAATTTGCAAAATGTTGTAATTAGTAATGCGGTCTCAATTCAGGAAGACACTGATACTCGTGTGGAATCTGTCTTTAAGGTGATGGAGATTCCGGTCTCTCCTGACTTCTTAGGTTTAGGTTTGTGCTTGATAGATATAACAAAATTAACAATCTAACATATTATCATTTTTTACAGAACTTCAATGAGATTATTAAAGATCCTGGGCCAAAAACCACATATGAAGTTGCCATATTTGCATCAGATACGTGGAAAAAGGTTTCATGTGCTTAGCATTATTTTTCCCTTTCATGTTTCTTTTCTGTGTAAAAGGTGTTGAGACTAGTGTGCTTGGTATGAGCAGGCAAAAAACAGAAGTGACAAAGACGCTGATAAAAAGAAATCTCTGAAACTTACAGGGCCTGTTAGGCAAGAACTAAAAGTATGTACTCTTTCCATTTGTTAAAACCAACTACTGTATTGTTGGTTTATTACTTTATTTTGTTTTGTAAATGTCTTAGGATACTGAAAAGGAATCTGAAGAGGTTAGTGATACGGATAGTGAAGGACATATGGTGGAAGGAATTTTGTCTTCTGGATCGAAACTTCCATATGAACTTCCTTCTCAAGAGGAGCTCATTCGGCAAGCTTTTGCATGTGATGATGTGGAGGATGAATTTGAAAAGGACAAACAAGATATTCTCAATGAAGAGAATCCTGAGCCAGAAAAGCCTCTACTCCTCCCTGGCTGGGGGCAATGGACAGATAGACAGCAAAAGAAAGGCTTACCATCTTGGATGTTGGAAGAGCATGATATTGCCAAGAAAAGAAGGGAAGAAGCTCTGAAGAAGAGAAAAGATGCTCATCTAAAACACGTGATTATCTCTGAGAAAGTTAATAAAAAGGTTAGTGGACTTAATTAGAAGCTCTAGGAGCTTTTATTCGTGTCCTTAGATATTTTTAATCAGCTTGATTGTCTGCATGTGTTTAGTATCTGATACAGTAATCTCTTCTACTCACTCTATAAAAATCTCTCAAAGAAAGTAGACTAGAAGCCAAGAGAATCTCTGGATAATTTGTTTTATATGGATAAGTAGAGATATAAATAGATACAGAAATACAAATAAGAAATTGACTCTCCCTACATTATAGGGAAACATGCCCATAACAACAGAAATAAGAGCAAGATGGACTTAAGGGACTCAACTGACTCTCCATTAATATAGTGGGATAAATGAAATCATTAATAATTAAGTAAATAATTAACTATTTGGACTAGTCAGATCAAGGCTTTCCCTTCTTGTGTCTCCTATTATAAGTCATACGAAACCTATCAATATCTTTATCCATTAAGTTTGAGGAGTTATCTTTTTCTGAGTACAAAATGGCATGCTGAGGAGTTATCTTTGATGGGCCTATTGGCACATGTTGGTATTCACTCAAGGCAGTTGACCTGGTACCAAAAAAAAAAAACATAGATGCCTATGGGGGGTTGGGGGCATATGTAGCAATAGCGCTTTTTTGTGTGAGAGGAACAATTTCTGACCATTGCATTTTGCATGAGTGTTTTGAATCAGGAAAAAATTTAAGATTCTAATGGCTACTCTAAAAGCTCAAAAGATTTTATGTTTTGATCTTTTGATAATTGATGCAAGATTTGATGGTTGGATTCTGTTTCCTTCACTTTTACCATATAGCAGAGTTATGAAATCGAATCTTTTACTGTTTATAGTCACATTTGGGGAGAGTGACAAAATGATGAAAATATGTTTAGGATCTACTTTTTTTAACTCATTCCCTCTTTTCTGCATATTCTTGATTGCACTATATGCAGTTGATATGTGGTTTCAGAGGATTTAAATCTGTAGGCCCATGATGTTTGGGTTCTGTGCATGGCACATTTCATTTCGGTAAAAGAGAAGAAAATAGAATAAAAAAGTTTTTGTAGATAAAAAATGACACTTGTGCTTCTATGAAAAAAAGGATAACAAAAATATTGAATAATGATAACAAAGGCATACTATATAGTGTATCTCATCTCTTGTTGCATTGAAAATGGAATCCGCTTTCCTCAATGGAATCAAACATGCCCGTGGTTTGATTATTTTACTTGCTATTATGTTCAGATTATGGGCTTAATCCTTTTCATTTAGCTTAAGGAAGTTAATAGCTTTGTTTTCGACATATCAGGCTGAGAAGCTCCATACAAAAGCATTGCCTTACCCTTTTACTTCCCAAGAGGTATTTGATCAGAGTCTGCGCATGCCCATTGGACCGGAATTCAATCCAGCAACTACAGCAGGGGCTCTTAACCGGCCTGAAGTAAGTACTTCAGAATAGTTCCCTAGCATGCTGGTTATCCTTGAATCTCTCTTGCACAATAACATTCAATTTGTGTTATGGTTACAAAATCCAGCATGGAACATTCTGATGTGGCTTTGGTTTCTTGTTTTGGATGGATAGCAAAAATAAGCTTTGTGTGCGTGTAGATTGTCTTAAAATGGCTCTCAGTTCTCATTATCAAACTAGCATAACTGAATTCTTCTGCTGCGTTTGTGCAGGTGGTAAAGAGACCAGGCGTTATTATAAAGCCAATAGAGTTTGAGGACCCGCTTGAAAAAACGGGGCGGGGTGGAGAGAAGCCTAAGTTGAAAAATAAAGGCAATGGTGGCAAAACCATGAAAAAGCCAAAGACTAACCATCGGGTCATGGTGTAATTTGAGAGTTTTATTATTGCAGTTCTTGAAATATACCCAGTTTTCATTATTTGGGAAAGAAGGTAAGGTTATGTGGCGGAAAGAGGAGGCCAGAAAGCTGTCCAAAAGCACGGGCGTTATTCGTTCGTGAAGCTTGTTGCACAAAGGAAAATGATAAGAAAATAAAATTGAGAGAACAAGCGCTTCTAGTATTGTTCACAGTTTTAAATTTTCGACTTAATTTATTTGTTTTATTATTTTATACAGGGTTTTTTTTGGTACTTGAGAATTTGAGATATCTTGTGTCTCGAGGCAGCGATAAGAATCTCTTCCTCGTCTCTGAGAATTTTTAATTCTGTAACATTAGTATTAGTGTTTATCCCCTTGATTGAAGCGCTGATCTTTCCCATTTGTTCATTTTCTTGTTTTCTGTTTTTGTTTTGAGGTTCTAAGTTTGGCATCGTGCGAAGCTGTCAGATTCCAACGGGGGGAATATTTTTTTGATACAAAAATTTTGTGGAGGTTGAGTTTATTTAAGATTTAAGAGTGTATAGAAGTCTCCTTTTCTTTAAGTTATATTAATGTCATATAAAATAAATTATTAATTATTTTTATATATAAATTTAAACATTTAAAAATTATGATATATTTTGAGTTTAGTAATTATAATTATAATAAAATAATGTTATTTGGAAAAAAATTTAAACTAAAGTTTGAAAAGATTTTTTATTTAAATTTTAGTTTAATTTTTTTAAAAAATAAATAGTTATATATGTTTAATTTTTTTTGGATTAAACTATATTGAAATTAATTTTTATAATAATAAAAAAATTTATAATTTTTTTTTTGTAAACAATTTTTTAAATTCTTGTCCACACTTAATATTGTTTAAGAATCAATATATTCATGGGTTGCCAATTGGAGGAAATTAAGTTCCATCTCCACTGAATCTGAGCAAACACGAGCCACTGATATATGATTGAGTTACGGCATGATTAACGGCGGTGCTTTGAGTTCACTGATTTTATCTAAGGTTCAACGACCTGGGCACAATTTTAATTAATTAAATCATATCCAGTAAATATATAAAAAAGAAAATGATAAATAAAGACTATGTGAATTTAAAAAAGATAATTTAGGTATACAAATATAAAAAAATGATAGATTAAGTAGGAAGTACAATATGTCTTTTATAAATTTAAGTGAGAATATCAAATTACTCTAGGAAGACAAAAATTAAGCTTTGACATCAATGTGTGACATTAACTTCATGAGATTTTATTTTGTGTTTTTATCTCCAGCACTTAAGTGTTATTTATATATTTTATGATATGTTTCTTTCTCTAATCTCATTTTTTAGTTCTGTCTATAGCAATTAACTTTGATTTAAAATTTTCAGTATCATTATTAAGAAAAAGATTTGTCATCGAATACTTGTCATTTAGATACGGTTTTAGTGAAGAAACTGATTAATGATGAGCTATGCCAACGACTGATCGCCAAACTAAATGCACCGAGCCTCATGGCAAGATTGATAGGTATAGATATGATGCCATTAGACGCTAAATCTGCAGTTTCATTAGATAAATTTACAAGATATAGCTTTCAGGTTTATAACTCCTCTAATAATATTTGCAAATTTTCCTAAGATATTTATATCTGAAATTACATTACAATTGATATTTGCAATTCCTCTAATAGAATTTATAATTTCAATAATGGAATTTATAACTTTTACCAAGACATTTAGAAATCTAACGAAGTTGTAATTTCAGTTATAAATGGCTTAGAGAAAGTTACAAATCACATTATTCAAGTTGTAAATTGCCATTAGAGAAGTTGCAAATCTCATTGTATGAGTTGCAAACGCAAAAGTAATATATTGAAATTTCGGTTGTAAATTGTTTAGAGAAAGTTGCAAATCTCATTGCATGAGTTACAAACTTCAAAATAATATCTTGCAATTTTACTTGTGAATATCTTAGGGAAAGTTACAAATGTCATTGTATGACTTGTAAATCCCATTGCAAGAGTTGTAAACCCGAAAATAATTGCAATTGTTATAAAATTGTAAATGTATTAGGGAGAATTGGCAATTTCATTGATAAAGTTACAAATCTCATTAGAAAAATTATAAATACCATTGGAAGAGTTGTAAACTCGAAAGCAATATTTTACAATTTTAGAGTTATAAATGTCTAAGGGAAAATTTGTACATAGTCATTACAAAATGTAGTAATAGTCACTACAAAGTTTAACATTATAAAAGTTGAATATTGAAAAATGATTATTTAAGTATGAATATTAGTTGGTCAATAGTTGAATATTATAAAAATTGAATATTATAAAAGTACATTACAAAACATTGAAACATTATTTGGTCAATATGCATATCTCACTTGGTGGAAGTAGGCTTAAAGTAAATTCTTGCATTGAGTTGAGTTCGTGATTGACTAGCCACCATATTAGGTTTTGTCTAAACTCTACAAAGTTAAAAAGGCAACAAAGATCACATATAATTTATGAGTGTAGAAAAATAATTCAAAATTCTACTTTCTCACTAGAGAATGGAGAAAAATAGGTCACCTTCATCAACAAACTAACTACAAGGCTGTTAACTTCTGGAAGATTGGCAAGAGGTATATGCAGACTTAAATTATAAATTACGGTCCCAATATATAGAATGTTCAACGTAAAATGTTGTCTCCAAGTTTACTGAGATATCTCCTAGAAAATATCCATGATCCCTTATTCCTAGTTTAAAGTAATAAAATTGAATTTAGCTTTATCTCTTTAGCACTAAAAGACATTATTCCAAGGAAATATATCAACAAGGGGAATCTTGTAATCCCAACAAACTTCATGCTCTAACATTTTTGCTGCCCTTTAGTTAATTAAACTTCAAGTTACAATAAAAAGTAACAAGCATAGTTAAGACTCCATTTTAGACAATAATGACCAAAATAACATTAGAGTTAGAGTACCACAAGACTATGAATTAACAAAATTCTCTATTGGTAAGTTGCATATTACAAATACAAATTCTAATTCATTGTAAGTGTAAATTTTATAAAATCCATAAGAAGTTATATATTCAATTGGGGAAACAACTACCTTCAGAACCTTAGCATCCTTATCTTTCCCAACAACAAACCATTCTCAACTTCGTGTATAGAGCATCTAGACATCCAACCTATGTTTATGCTTGAATGCAGCTACTCAGCATGGTTAAAGATCATAGGAAAAGTTCCAAGACAATGACACTGCTCATTACCCACTATATGCTAGGAAAATACTACAATATGAACTTTAGTGCCATGGGATAATCCCTTATAAGTTAGTACTTAAAACAATAAGAATTAGGGGTATAAACTGTGAGAAGAAGGTTACACATCAAACTTTAACCAGGTTGGGGGCACCAGTTAAAGAAATTAATCAGTCTAATGACAGTGAATATCATCATAGGACTGGACTAGCAATACAAAGTAAGCGATCGATGACTAATGTCATCATGAAGTCACCTAAACACAAATTATAGAAAGCAAAAGTTTAAAATTAGCTAATTGTGATAGTCAAACATGTAGCATCTCCTATAAGAATTGTGAAAAAAGTAAATAGATATAAACAAATCTCTTCCACAAGCCAACCTCACGACCAAATTAGGCAAAAAATTTCTCATTATCTTCATCCTAATGCAACAATATTGTGCTTTATTGTAGTTCAACATAGAACAAACTTGAATTCCCATCAAACTGTGTCTAAAAATTTTTCTTCCATCATAATTTCTATCAAATGAAAAGTAGTAATAAGGAACAACATAAAAATATAGTAAAAGCAAAAATAAATAAATAAAAACAAAATTCTGTAATGACATTTATAACTTTCCCTAATACATTCACAAGTAAAATTGTAAGATATTGCTTTCGGATTTACAACTTGTGCAATAAAATTTGTAACTTTCTCTAAATCATTTACAATCGAAATTTCAATATATTACTTTTGGGTTTACAAATCATGTAATGAGATTTGCAACACTTGCAATAGCATTTGTAATTTGAATAATGTGATTTGTAACTTTCTCTAAGCCATTTACAACTGAAATTGTAACTTTGTTAGATTTGTAAATGTCTTAATAAAAGTTGCAAATCCTTTTATTGAAGTTACAAATTCTATTAGAGGAGTTGCAAACATGAAAGCAATGCTAATGCAATTTTAGTTATAAATGTCTTGGGGAAAGTTGTAAATCACGTTACAGGAGTTGTAAACCCGAAAGTCATATTTTGCAATTTGAGAGTTATAAATGTCTTAGAAAAAATTACAAATCCCATTGTTGAAGTTACAAATTTCATTATATGAGTTACAAATGTTATTAGAAGAGTTGTAAAATCTAAAAGCAATTGCAATTACTTTGTTAGAGAGTGGTTAATGTCTTAAGAAAAGTTGCAAATCACATTGTGAAAATTATAAATCCTATTAGAAGAGTTACAAATATTATTAGAGGAGTTGCAAATAAAAAAACAATTGTAATTACTTCTTGTTATAGAATTCTTTCCTTCTCTACAAACTTCTTCCCATATCTTCATTTTTTATTTTATCTGATGGAACTGCAGATTTAGCATATGATGGTATCATATCTATACCCGTCAATCTTGCCATGAGGCTCGATGCATTTAGTTTTGTGGTCAGTCGTTGGCGTAGCTCATCATTAATCAGTTTCTTCACTAAAATCGCATTTGAATGGCAAGTATTCACCGACAAATCTTCTTGATAATGATACTAAGATTTAAACCGAAGTTAATTGCTATAGACATAACTTAAGAATGAGATGAGAGAAAGAAACATATATCACAAAATATATAAATATCACTTAATTGCTGCATATATAGAAACATGGATGAAATATCATAAAGTTAATATCACACATTGATGCCAAAGTTTTGTCTTCATCTTCCAGGAGTAATTTGATATTCTTACTCAAATTTTTAAAAGATAGATTGAGCCTCCTACCCAATCTGTCATTTTTTATATCTATATGCTCAAATTATCCTTTTTAAATTCACATGTTTTTTCTCTATCTTTTTCCCTTATAAAATTTAAATTAATTATTTGTTTTAAAAAAATAATTACAATTTTCTAAATAGTCAACAGAATCCATATGCCATTGCGTTTCTTTCTTTATATTTATGTTAATTTAACCAAGATTTTTTATAGATGAATGTATTATTAGAGTTTATTTGGACATACTACAATTTTTCTGTCAAACCTCTGGTAACAAGTTGCTATATTTTGAGAACTCAGTTGACGATACCGAAATCTTTAAAAAAGACTACCGGCCTAAAATGAGAGCATTTAAATTGAATACAAATCATATTTTAAAATAAATTTACCTATAGATTTGGTGCATGTCAAGTGTAAATATATCATTCAGGAAATTAAACAAACTATCATCTCAAAATAATAGCTGGTGGAAAAAATTAAAAAAAAAACATCTTTCTTATTTGTTACTGAAAAAGCCCATAATACTAACTTACATGTATAATAATTGTTGATTAAAAAATTTATTCCTTATTTATTCATATAGGAGTAAACAATCATATAAATAAAGGAACTAGCTGATCTACCCTTGCAATTGTTTTTAAAATAAAATTAAGGATCTATTTGGATAAAATTTTAGAAATGGGTTTATGAAAAAAAAAATTTTAGACAACTTATAAAAAAGTAATTTTAGAGAAGAGTTTATGAAAAAAAAAGTGATTTTGAATAAATGAGTGTTTGGATAGTTATTTCCAGAAATATTTTTATTATTGATAAATTATAAAAAAAGATATGAATATTAAATAAGGAGAGATAAAATATAAGAGGAGAGATGAGAGAGAGTGAAAAAAAAGAGAAGGTGTAAGAAAAAGTAAGAGAGAGGAGAGAGGGTGTAATAAAAAGTATGAGAGAAGAGAGGGGATGTAACAAAAAGTAGAAAATATAGTATAAGAAAAAATAGGGATAATATAGTAATTGATTATTCATAAATTATTTTACTGTTCTATAAGTTACTATAATCAATTGATCTAAACTCTTAATTTTAAATTATAATTTAATTTAAAAATTTATTTGAATAAATATAATTATTTATTTTAAATTTTATCTCAATTTAAATTTAGAATATAAGCGTAAAAGTTATCCAAACAGTGTACTAGATAACATATTTTTTTTTAAAATGCATATATATATATATATATATATATATATATATGTATATTTACCCGTCAAGATCAGTCCCGCATATTTGCATCTCAAGCGCGCATGGTCTGAGAGAAAGAATGTTTCACGAGCTTCTTCTCTCACTATTAGGCTACACTGGCGACTTGATTGTCGATCAGAGAGAGCAGCTCTCGTCTAACACTTCAATTTCCGATGAATGCACTTTCATGCTTGCCCCCGACATTTCTTTTATCGAACCCAGTGACAGGTTCACATCATCTTCCCATTTTCTCTCCTTTTTCCAAATTTTTGAACTCTATAATTCGTCTACATTATAGGGTTTTGATGAATTTCTTTCCTGGGCAATTGTGAGAATGAAAATTTATATCGTCGCTTTTTACCATTCGAATTAATGTTTTGTTTGCAGAGAACTCATTGAGAGGATCATCACTTTAGGATTTTATTACAGAGAGCTGGACCGTTTTGCTACCAAGTCAAGGAATTTAAGTTGGATAAGGTCTGAGAATACTTATTCTTTGGTTGTCATCCCTGAGGCGTCGGAGGGGAAAGCGGAGAAGCCCAGTGTTTATCGTAGGGCCTTAGCTAATGGCCTTATTGAGATACTGTCAATTTATAGGTCTGCTGTTCTGCATCTTGAGCAGAAGCTGTTGTCTGAAACCATGCCTATTTTGGCAACCGTTACTCAAGTCCTTAATAAGGTAATTTTAAATCTCTTTTGCGCAACAATTTCCAGAGTTTTTTGATATGATCTCTTGTTAATTGGTTTTGATATGCTTTCCAGTTTTTTGTTCTTTTGCCACCTTTATATGAGCTCATTCTAGAAATTGAGCGCGATAACATCCGCGGGGGTCAACTTCTTAATCTTTTGCACAAGAGATGCCATTGTGGAGTGCCTGAATTACAGGCTTGCATTAAAAGGTATACGATTATTTTTCAATGGTACAAGTATGTGTTTCTTTTCCAACTATTTGATCTATATGAATTCGGGGATTGAATTAGTAAACAAAGGAGTGAAGGACAACTACTAAAGAATGCCAAGTTGGGTTGCATGTCGTCAGATGATATCTTCTTGGGATGAATATGTTTATGCTTGCTTCTACTTTCTAGTTGGTATCAACTTTCAACTAATCGAGCTGCCAACCAAATCAGTTTTTTTTTTATTCCCCTTCCCCAAAGCTTAGGCTTCTTTGGCAAGGGCATCAGGTTATGTACAAGCAGCTAGCATCATGGATGGTTTATGGGATCCTTCAAGATCAGCATGGAGAGTTTTTCATTAGGAGGTAATTCGATATCACCCTTTGTGTGTAAACCGTTAATATTCAAGGCATAATATTTTTATGTACACATATTTTGTATCTTAGGGGACACGTGTTAAGAGTATTTGAAAACTAGTTAAAGTCAAATAATTAGTTGTTTTGTTTCATTTCTTTATAATTTTTATGATTGTTTGTGTAACATAAAAAATTTGTGATTTATCAGGTTCTGCAGTCCAATTTTTATTGCTTTATGAGTTATATGTTGACCTGAATCAATTATTTTTCAGGCAAGAAGATAAAGATAGAGAGCATGGCCCATATCATCCTGACATTGCTGGAAAGTTGGCCCGCTTGTCAACTGATGATACAACTTTAACAGATTGGCACTTGGGGTTTCATATTTCTTTGGTACTTGCTCATTATTTGTTGATAACTCTGTTGACAAGTGATGTTCATCTTGTTTGCCAATTTTAATTTTTTTATTCTTAGCAAAGGATATGACTGAAGTTAACTTTCTGACAAATGGGAAATGGAGTTGTCCTTTTGACTGGCCATTCTTTTTGGCAGGATATGCTTCCAGAATATATACCAATGCGTGTGGCAGAATCAATTCTTTTTGCTGGTAAAGCTGTTAGGGTTCTACGGAACCCAACTCCTGCCTTTCAGTCTGGTACTGCTTTATATCACCAACTTCCTAAAAGCTTTAAGAAAATGCAAGGATTAGCAGAGAGTTTTCCATTCCCAAAGGAGGCTGTGAATAGTGAAGGACTGGGAGAAGATTTGCTTCCACAGTCCGAGGCAGATAAGATTGAAGTCATGCTTCTAGACCTAAAGGTTTTTTTCATGCTACTGCACTGTATAGTGATGGCGTTCTTCTTTTCCTTATTGGTGGTTGAATTGATGCTAATCTTCTATTTCATTAGTTAATGATAAATGTTCTGTATAATTAAGATTTTCATACCCCACTGACAAAATTAGCTGTATAAAGGAAAACTAATGGTTAAATTTTTATAGGAATCGTCTGAATTTAATAAAAGATCATTGGAATGTGCTGTTGACTCTATTCATGCTATAGCAGCCAGTCATCTTTGGCAGGTGCGTAACATTAAGATTTTCTTTTTGTTTCACATGGTTATTAATTTGTGCAATTATGTTTGGAGCTACCATTAATATCTATATTCACATTTACAGCTTGTTGTTGTACGAGCTGACTTGAATGGCCATTTGAAGGCCCTTAAAGACTATTTTCTTTTGGCAAAAGGAGATTTCTTTCAGGTAAACTATGAACTGTTATCCATCTAGTGTCTTGTCATGCCCTCATTTATCAGTCAATCTGCACCTTTTTTTCCTCGGTGAAAGTCAATCCGCACTTTACTTTGACAAATATTATCTTTATCTGAAGAGAGTAAAAGGTGTCTACAAATTTTCAATAACTACCACATAAGAAAGAAAGTAGAGGGGTAAAAATGTGTTTTGAAATTTCAATTTCAACTATTTATCCATGGGAAAGTGGTTTGATAATGAACTTCCCCTTGCTTTCCCCAATATGAGCTTGTTTGCTGACATTTTTTATGACTTATGATATTTTCCCCCGTAGTGTTTCCTTGAGGAAAGTCGCCAATTAATGCGATTGCCACCACGCCAATCCACTGCTGAAGCAGATCTTATGGTCCCTTTTCAATTGGTTTGTTTAGCTAATGACTTATGGCCTAGTGTTGTTCATGATCTAGATGTATGAGCAGGGTTGATTGAGATTTCTTGGCTTTGCAGGCTGCAATAAAAACTATTGGCGATGAAGACAAATACTTCTGTAAAGTATCCTTGCGGTTGGAATGCAAACTCATTTGTTTTTCATTCATGTGATTTTATTTTGAGAAATTATCAATTATGCACGCTGAACTGTCTTTCTTCCCTTCTAGGATGCCATCTTTTGGAATTTCAGTCAAATCTTCCCAATCAGATTTGCCAAAGGCAACAACTTATACAGATGTTAGTTCTGGTTCTTCACTTTCAAATGATTCTTCAGAATTGTCACTTGATGGATGGGATGGTATTGCTCTTGAGTATTCTGTTGATTGGCCTTTGCATTTGTTTTTCACTCAAGAAGTCCTCTCTATGTAAGATTCTACATCTTGTATCCTGCTGCTTGAAGTGGATTCTTTTCTTTTCTAAGTTGTTTCGTTGTATAGAGCATCAGTATTCGTTAATCCCATTGCAAAGGGTAAGATGAAAATTTCACTGTTAAACATCTTAGAAGGTTTAATTCATTGTTTTAAACTTGATGCACTGAGTTTGAGACACAGCCTAACTTTAGGAGGTAAAGTTTCCATTGAAATTTTATAATATAGGCATTTCAACAAATTCCACTTTTGGATCTTAATTTCACATTGCGTAGATCATGTTCATAAATTTTAAATAAGAAATTAATTTATGCTCTTAGGCTTTGAACTTTTCTATAATCAATTCATTTGAAATTTGGAATGCTTAATCAAAATGTTAGTATCTCATCTTTCAATGTTTGATATTTTGACAGGTACCGTAGAGTCTTCCAATACTTATTGCGGCTCAAACGGACACAAATGGAATTGGACAAATTATGGGCTTCTGTAATGCACCATGGTCATAGTGATTTTGCCAAACACCGTAAGGGGCGAGATAAGGGCTCAATAACACAGCAGACACATCAGCGGCTTCAACCAATGTGGCATGTTAGAGAGCATATGGCATTCTTAGTCAGAAATCTCCAATTTTATATCCAGGTTGTCATTTTTGTCTTTTTGTTTATGTGAAATTTATTAAATTATTGCTATAAATATTGTGCAATAAGCTACATTGGTCCTTTCACTTACTAATAAAACATTTGAAAAGTTGACTGCATACATTAAGTTTATGACTTGGAGATTGTCAAGCAGGGTATAAGATGCTTTTGATGAAATAAGTAGTACCTTGTCTCAATGAAGCCGCACTGTAATATTGGTTTCTGATAAAAGGACATTTTCTGTTTTCTTTATCTATCAAGTGAACTTACCGAGAAAGAAAATAAATTTATGAGAGTTGATGAGAAAATTGATAAACTACTGATAATGTCTAGCTCTTTGATCTTTCAAAAATCGTTTTGGTAAGTTTGGAGGTAGAACTTCCAACCGCATGGAGCCTGAAAAATGTATAGGTGATACCTTATGCATTTCCTTAGTTGGAATCTAATGTACGTTTCTGAATTTCTCAGTTGATACTATAAATTATAATCTTCTTTATTACCAATCCTATTTTCTTCTTGCTGAGTAGTCTTCTGCATGTTGATAATATGTCATCCTTGGATATCTATATTTTTTCTTCTAAATAACCAAAAAAGAATTTTCAAATTCAAAATCGTTTTCTTTTCTTTGCAGGTGGATGTGATAGAGTCTCAGTGGAATATATTACAAACTCATATTCAAGAATCTCATGACTTTACAGAACTTGAGGGCTTCCATCAAGAGTATTACTCTCTAACATCCTCCTCCTAATTTGTTTCATTTTATATTTATATAAAATATTGGTTTTTGGTGTTTGATAAACTTTTTAGCATGTATACAATCTTGATCTACTTGATCATATTTATTAGAATCAGATACTAGCTGCCAACCACCAAATCAGCAGAACAATTGTCCCATTGCTGCCTGGACAGCGGACCTTTAGAGTTTGTTGAGGCGGTTAACCACAACAACACAGCCCCCATCCCCCCCCAAAAAAAAAAAACCAGAGAGAGAGAAAGAAAAGAAAAGAAAAGAAAAAGAAGCCTTCTAGCTGTCATTACTTTTTTCATCTTATATATTTAATGTCTTCTCCAGGTATCTGGCAGCCTTAATTTCGCAGTCTTTCTTAGACATTGGTTCTGTGTCAAGGATACTGGATAGCATCATGAAGCTTTGCCTGCAATTCTGCTGGAAAATTGAAAACCTAGATAGCTATTCAAATACATCTGAACTGGAACATATAGCAGAGGTAATTGTAGAAATTCAGTATATAATTTTCCTCTGAACTTGTTAAATGAAAAATGCATTGACAATTAAAAGGAGAGAAAAATTTTAATGGCCAATAATGAAGGTATGCGGACGCTTTGAGAACTCAAGACGTGCTTCATTCAAGTAGACCATAATACAGATAGAATTTCTACAAGGAAGTGGTTGTTGACCACTGAACAATATTGATCAATAACTCTTGGATCCTTCAAGAAATAGTTGGGAAGTAATGATAAATAGTGATATATGATGCATTTATTTGCGGACATTAATGAATGAGCTCTTCCCTCCCTACTAATGATTGAAATTATCTATTAATATTGAAAAAAAATTAATGCCATTTTGTCATTATGTTCCTAAATGCATATTTTCATAATTAGAAATTTCTATATCATCAGAGGCATCCCCCAGATACAAAAGTTTTGGTCGCCTAACTTGTTTTCATTAACAAATTTTGGCCGATTTTCATGAGCAGGTCTATTACTTAGAAGTTACCACTCATTTGCTGCGTCATTTTTCCCTATTTGCTTTGTTTCCCCCACGTTATTGTACTTACCGAAACCGTTAGTTGCAAAATCCTATCTCTAGATCAGTTACCTCCTGTAATTACCTTGTGCTATGATTTTCGGACTACATCGTCATCTTTCGTTAATGTTCGCTCAAACTTCTATCAGGAATTCAACAAGAAATCAAATTCGTTATACACAATACTGCGCAGCAGCAGGCTAGCAGGGAGTCAGCGGGCTCCATTTCTAAGACGTTTTCTCTTGCGGTTAAATCTAAATTCATTTTTTGAGGTACTTAAGATTAGCAAACCTTTAGCAGTAGTTTATCTGTCTTGTTCATCTGATTCCTTACCGCAGCTGTTATTTTGTCTTTCACTTTATAGGCAACTGCAAGAGGTGTGCTAAATGTTATAAGACCACGCCCAGCACTCCCTGTTCTAACTCAGGAATAGGTAATTCCACCAAGTTGAAAGCGGCTCAAGTTTCAGCTAATACTCTTGCCACTGGAGGCTAAGTTTCCTGGCCTTCATTATAAACAGTTTTGTATATGGCATGTGTCATCATCCGCGGGTCCACAATGCTGCTATGGTCCCTTGAAAGTCGGCTGCACATATTGCTTGTAATTTCAACAAAGGGGTTCTCGGTCGGATACTCAGCTTATGTATTTTAATTGCAAAGGCTGGTCGGATTGAATGTACTTTGGTAGGTGGCTGGGGCACATAATATTCTTTGTGTGTGTGTTTTAAATAGTTGGTAGTGGATGGTATATTGGCATGGGCTCTCCAATTGGTTGTGTTGGTACATGTGAGCAGTGATCGCTTTGTACTTAGTTGTTCTGTAATAGGTAACATGACAAATTGACGGCATTCAATTGTCGCGGATGAGTTGGCAAAGCCCCCTTAAGCCTGGCTTAGTGCACGTACTTGCCGAGATTTTTTCCCCCTTGTTACAGTATTGATGTTTAGGTTCATTGTGAATTTTCACTTCCACGCGATTTACATCCTTATCTTCTTTTGGATAAGTAAAAGTTTAGATCGATCCTTAAGTTTCACCAACGATATTATTAGTTTTAGGGAGTTACCGAAAAAATTATAAATAATGCACCTTAAAGCTTTCAACATCTGCAATGAAATACGAACTTAGCATCTTTTACTGTGTGGATTATAGTTTTTGCCAGTTGAATCATTTCCGATTGACTTGTACATCCTCATTTTGTTTGAAAAATATGGGCTCAAAGTGAATTTTGGGTGTTGGGAGCAGCAGACGAGAGATTGGCTTCTGCAATTCAACTTTATAACCTTTTTATAATGTTATGTGTTTGAATTAGGCTATCTATAAAAAAAAATTGTTAAGAGAGATAAAATTTATTTTAGTAATTTCTAAGTCTCAAAAAAATTAATATCTAAATTTTCAGCAATGAGATAATCACCTAAATTTTACAAAAAAAAAAAACACTTTATAACTTGGAAACTAGGCAGAAGGGACTGCCTATACTATGTTTCAATGTTCATAAATTTGAACTTTTACCTATGCAACTTTATTTTTATTCTTTCAAGTTTTAACATATTTCCATATATCTTAATTTAAAAACATTAATGTTGAAAAGATAAGTATGATAATGAAAAAAAAAACTTCTAATCTATTTTCATCTGACAAAAAGATATATGAATTTTTTTTTTTTGACAATGTAAGATATATGTAGTTTTATTTTATCATAAAAGTGCACAAATCCGCGGTATTAAATTAAGGGAATAAATCCAGTGAGAAGCTCAAAAAAGGAATTAATCTAGGTTTTCATAAGGGAGGCGGGGAAAAATATTTACCTGTGGTGAAGAACGCGGTGCGACAACTCTACAAAACCTTCTTCATCCCCTTCATCTTCCACCCTTTCAAATTCTCTTCTCCATGTTTCCATCTGCCAGCAAGTCAACGACTCGAATCATTCGATAAAAGAGAATTAAGTATTAAGAAGGAGGAAACTGTACGTGTCTGGACAAAGAATTATGCTTCAAAGGCAACGACGATCTTGAGGCCAATTAACTGTCTCATAGAGAGAAGCAAATACTATAACTAAATAATATATTCGACGCCTCACCCGATCATCAGAAAACCGTAGATGTTCTGCTACAAACAGCATATTAGTAGATTGTCTTGGAGCGAACTCCTTGCTTGCATTTTCTGCAATTCTTTCGTCACTAATCAGTTCCACCCGAAAGCCATTCCTCATGAACAGTCTATCCATCCATTGCCTAGTGCTGAACTGCGCCTGGAGCCAGAAAATATTTTGAATTAAAATATCCATCTATTTTTTAAGAAAATCATTTAGAATTAAAATTGATGACACTTGATAACTGACTGCAGATTTTGACTACAAAAAAAACAGAGAGATAACGAATTGCAGATTGACCTTGGTTCCTGTTCCAGTCTCAGCTAACCAGCCAGGCAACTCTCCTACAAAAAAGCATCCCTTCATGGCCAAACTGCTTACCCTTGACAAAACGCCTTCAAAATTCGCCAATGTCATTATAGGAGACCCCTGCAAGAAAAAACTATATAACTTCCCCGACTATCTCAAGTAGCAGGCCTCCCTCCATATTTCCATATTCCTTTGGGTGAAAATCATATTCGCTTTCTTGTCTCTGGAAAATAATGCTGATTTCAGTGTTTACAAATATTGATAGGTTTAGATACCTGCATAATCCATATGCTTGGCCTGCTGCCATTAAAGCACTTGAAATGCAAACTTTTCTTTTAAAAATTATTATTCTGAAACATATTTTATACTACTATACCAAAAATAAATGTCACTTAAAGTAAAAGACATGAAAGTAACCTTTTAAAGAAGGATAGCCTTAGAGTAGGAGCTGGATCATTTAAGAAGTCAAAATAGCTACCTTACAATCTGCCAATGGATAGCCCAAATAAAATCTGCATGGATCGGCCCCTCAGAGCCTCTGAAATTGCTAACAACAAAATTAAAGCAATCCAATGTTTGTAAGAAAAGAAAAAGAAGAAGCAATCCAATGTTATTAAAAAGATTATCGTATCCTTTATATTTGAGGTACTTAATAAATTTAAAATAAATATAAATAAATTTTTTAATAGTCTAATTTCTTTTATTTTTTGGCTTATGCCTATCATGTAACAAAAAAAAAAAAGATTAGCTTTTTTGAGATTTGATTCTTGAGGGTAAAATTAAAACATAAGACTACTAGTCCCAGTATTATGCCCCGCAAATGCAAATGATTCCAGGAAACACAGAAGAACGCGTTAAATAGAAATTTTGAGTGTATTCATATTACGAATTTCCGTCGGATTGCACGAGAACGAACGCTGTGAAAGTCGAAACTTCAAAGTTATTAGTACATAGAATAAATGTTACGGGAATGAACGTCATCCTCAATAGATACTCCCACTCTTTAAAACCCCAGAAATTGCATACGTAACAGATAGAGGGCACTGCGAGAGAGACCGCTAAGCTAGGCTTATCTTTGACGCCATCGTCATCTTCCAAAATCCTCGAGAGAAAATGGATCCCGATCGCCCAATGGCGGAGAACCAGGACCTCAAAGTCGAGGAAGAACAAAACCAACTTGCCGTAGTGCCTTCCAAAGAAACCACCGTACCTCCATTTGCCACTGCCTCACTCTCCCTCTCTTTGTCTACTATTCTCCCCTCTCACTTTTTCGTTCAACCCAAAACTTCTGCGTTATTCTCGGCGCACCCCAACAAGGTTAAGATTCCTACGCAGGCTTCCTCACTCACACACCTTTCTCTTTCCACTACTTTTCCTTCGCCTTCTAAAATCTCCTTCAAGTCCACAATCTCCGCCAACCCCCTTCAAAATCCTCTCACTTTGGGTCCTCACGGCCCCTTGGACCCTTCCAATGGGGCCGCAATTCGTCGAGCTTCCATTGTGTGGTTCCGCAATGATTTACGGGTCCACGATAATGAATGTCTTAGCTACGCCAACAACGAATCCATGTCGGTCTTGCCAGTTTATTGTTTTGATCCAAGAGATTACGGGAAATCATCATCTGGGTTCGATAAGACCGGGCCATACCGTGCCACATTCTTAATCGAATCGGTCTCGAATCTTCGCAAGAACCTTCAGGCAAGAGGTTCTGATCTTGTGGTCAGAATTGGGAAGCCTGAGACTGTCTTGGTTGAGATGGCTAAGGCGATTGGTGCTGACTCTGTGTACGCGCACAGGGAGGTTTCCCACGATGATGTTAAGGCGGAGGAGAGAATTGAGGCGGCAATGAAGGAAGAAAATGTGGAGGTTAAATACTTCTGGGGTAGTACTTTGTTCCATGTTGATGACTTACCTTTCAAATTGGAAGACATGCCTACGAATTATGGAGGATTCAGGGAGAAAGTACAAAAGTTGGAGATAAGGAAGACAATTGAGGCATTGGATCAGCTGAAAGGACTGCCGTCTCGAGGAGACGTGGAACCTGGGGATATTCCCTCCTTAAGGGACCTTGGCCTAAATCCATCAGCGACAATGGCACAGGTTTTGTACTGTTATCACTCTTATGACTTATACTGTTGTTTTGTCTAGCTGTAGACATTATTATGTGCTTATACAACAACAACAACAAGCCTTATCCCATTAAATGGAGTCAGCTACATAGATCATATGATGTTACTGTGCTCTATAAAAAAACTAAATCCTTAGATAGGTTATTGATTAGGAGATCCTGTTCAATGACCTCTTTGAGCGTTCTCTTTTGACTTCCTTGACTCCTTTTAACCGGTGTCCATACTAGTTGATCCACCCTCTTCACTGGCGTATCCCTTGGCCTTCTTTGTACATGTCCATACCACCTAAGACGGTTCTCTACCATTTTCTCTTCAATAGGGGCCACACCAACTCTTCCCCGTATATGTTCATTACGAATCTTATCTTTTCTTGTATGCCCCCACATCTATCTCAACATCCTCATGTCCGTGCTTATATTGCTCTTAAATTGGAAATGAAAAGTATTATGATTAATATAGACCAAGGATGCATTTTGGTGTCTCAATGGTTGTTTCCACTTAGCAGGATGTTGGATGAGATATGAATGGAAGCGAGTGTTTTTTATCTTAGAGTGGGAGTTGGGTATTGCTATTCTGCTCGTAAAACACTTTTAGTAGTGTGGTGCTGTAATAACTATCTAAATGATTCTGCCCTTGACAAATATGAGACATTGGATATAGGCACTTGCCAATGCTTGGTTGTGCATTGTGGCATGTTGTATGAGTTTCAATTTCTAGGTCAAAACTTTGGGCTGTACTAGACAGTTACACCATCATCCCTTCCGTTCTGTGTTCTCTAACATCCGGATGTCTTTTAAATCTTGACTTTTATGCTGCTCTCTTTGCTCGGTATTCTTGTCTGTCATGGAGAAGGAGTATGGATTGTTTATGATGAAGTCATTGCAGACTATATTAGTTCTGAAGGAGAACTTGATTCTACCTTTCCTGAAAATAATTTGATTGTCGTCTTCGTCATGTAGAATGGGAAGTCAGCTGCCAATACTTCTATGGTAGGAGGGGAGACTGAAGCATTGCAGAAGCTCAGAAAATTTGCGGCTGAGTGTGAAGCTCAACCACAGAAGGGGCCTGCAGATGGCAAACAAGGTAGCATATACGGTGCCAACTTCTCCTGCAGAATTTCTCCATGGTTGGCGATAGGATGCCTCTCCCCTCGCACGATGTTTGATGAACTAAAGAAGACTGTCAGCAGGTGCGCCCTCGGATAGTAGTCCTTTCTAATGATATTTACATTGTCACTTCTCTTTCTAATAGGCTTTATTTATTAAGCTCACTATTGAATTACATGACTGATAGAACAATTTCTGCTCCATCAAGCCAAAACAGCGGTGGCGGAAACATATCCAATAATGGAACAAACTGGTTGATGTTTGAGTTGTTGTGGAGGGACTTCTTTAGGTAATTTGAATCGTTACTCCCTCGATCTCTCGAACTTGGATGTAGTGTGACACTTCGTTTTAATCGCCTTTCTGGTGAAGATTTTGTATGATTTACTTCTCTTTTTACATGATAACGAATTGCAATTGAGGTTATCACGTCTTTTTTCCCAGAAATGTTGGGGTCTTATGGATCATGATCTGATCATAGCTTTTTGGTTCACCTTTTTGAAGTCATGAAAGTGAAACACGTGAAATACTTCTCATGATTGCATTAGTTTGCTCAATAATCTACTGCTTGGTACAATGATTCTCTCCTGAATTTCTGTTCACTTCATTGAAAACAAACATATTCTGATGAAACTGCTTCGTACGATGTTCTCTTGTAATTCTTTGTGGAAACTCTTTCTGAAATGTGTTTTTGCGGGTTATGTGTGCAGGTTTATTACTAAGAAATACAGCTCAGCAAAGCAGCAGCGTGAATGCGCTCCGCCGACTGCATGTACGGGTGCACTTGCTTAAGCTGTGGATCCCTTGTTGCATAGATGTAGCTATGGGACTTGGGAGTGCGGTTGTATGAAACAAAGATTTGGCTGCGCTGCTGCAAACCCTATCGTAATTGTTGGAGAATAAGTGGCCTGAATATCCAAAAGCTTGAGATTGTACTTGGTCTTTCTGTTCATAGCATATCTTAGCTCCAATTTTCTCCTTTCTTCCTTCACTAGTAGAGTTTTATCAGTATGTTCTTTGGAAGACTTTCCTTGTTGTAATGTGAAATGTATTCCATCTTGAACCAGGCTTTTTCACTTCCCCGTTTTTTACACCCTTCTGATGAATGTAGTCGAAGGATAAAACTCAAGACGAGAAAGATCAGAAAGAATTGAGGCGCAAAACTCAGGTTAATTGTAAGCACTCCGAAAACACTTGTTTTAATGGGCACAAATTAGGTGTCGGGATCAGGAACTGCACCCAATTCTCAAGATATGAGAGGATTAACATAAATAAACAAGGGCTTTTAGAATATGCCGGTGTTTTTTTTATTTTACAAGGTGCTCTTCGAATTTTTAATATAAAATTTATTTAGTTAATTTAATTAAATTTAAAAAATTAATTAATATAATATATTTTTAAAAATATTTTAATAATTTTTTAATTCTATTACTTATCTTTTACTTAATTATTGTTAAATGAATATTAATAAAAATAATTTTAAAAAATATTAATAAATATAAAAATATTGTTAAAAAAAGTTATAAATAACAAGACACATTTGAGAAACATCATTATAAAAAATTACAACTTGCTTTATAGTTTATACATCAAGATACGCCTTCAAAGTTCAACGTCAGAGGCAAAATGTAGCATAGTTTCATCATAGCTTTTAATGGTTACCACCTAATTCATACTTTTTCAGACATTTATTGAGCAAGAATCTGGTTATGATCTAATAGAAGATATTGAGAAACCAAACATGTCAATGGAGCAAACTTGTTTGTCGATTGCATATGTACCCATTCTTATATCACATCTGACAAGTTATTTTAATGACATTTTCAGCGTGATCATGAATAAATGTTGCTTCTTCTTTTTTGTTCTAATTAGATCTCACATTGTAAAGACCAGTAAGTATAGAATTAATGGGCTCGGCAGATAAACCCAAGGCCAGTAAATGAGGCTTATTAGCTAGCAATGTTATAGATGTGATGTAAATGATATACTCTAAAATATTCTTTATTTTTTAATGAGGATTAGTATATATGATAAGAAATTAATTCGTATTCTATAAAGATTTGAGTTCAATTCCATCTGCCATTATAAGAGTTCTTTTAATAGGCGATTTTATAAGTCCCTTATAAATACTCTTTGAGTTTTGAAATTGTACCTTAGCCTTGATAAAAGACTGGCATTGAACTCATTTAAATTTTTTTTTACAAAAAAGATATTCTTTATTTTGCATGCTCATACGTGTCATTCTCTGATGTAAAGTAGGGTGTTTACCCTAGCTATATATTGTTCTGAAATGATAGAGCACACAGTGCGCCTCTTTAACATCATTTCCTCCTTTCCATAAAACTCTTCTACATCTAACAAATTATTTTAACGACATTTTTAGCGTGATCATGAATAAGTAATGTTTTTTTTAATTAGAGTAACAGGCTAAGCATTATTTGGAAATGATAGAAATAGAAGAATTATGCTGTTAAAATTAAATGAATATTAAAAAAATTGAAAATATAAATAATTATAATTTATTTAATTCACGTCCCATTTGGAATCACCGTGTGTGTGTGAGTATAACAACAATAACAATAAGCCCATCTCATTAGATGAAACTGATTATATGAATACCACATTTCGTTACATACATGAATCACAGATTACATAATACATGAGAACATGTGGAGAAGTAAAAGAGGGGATATGATTGAAGATGTAGCGTCTGATGTATAAATCATGCACCGATGTGATGCAAAAGAAAACAAACTGAAATGTAATTCTATATATGACCCCAGAAACCCTAAGTGAAGAGCTTTTTCGATAATGTATTGATTTCATGCTTGCTCCCACTGGCCATTAAATGCAGAAATAAACAAAGGAAAGAACTCCATATTCTTAATACGTGCAGCACATATCTGTCGCTCCAAATTTATACCCAGATGAATATCGACTGTGGTAGAAACACCAGTACTTTGCGCAAATTCTCATCAGCCTTGCATTGCAGCATATATTCTTAATACGACTGCCATATCTCACCGTCAACAATAATAACAATAACAAGATGTGATTGGATATATGGATCACACTACTGTTAATATGCTCTATCAAGTGACACTTCAACGTGTGTGTCCAATAAAACATGTGATACCACCCTGAATCAAACCATACTGGATGAAAGTGTTATTTACCTACTAATCCTCAATTTCTAAAACTGCAATAAACCAATTCTGGAAACTAATTCGGCAACAACAGCGCTCGTTACCTAATGATGTAAACGATGAGAACTCGGGGTGAGTACAAGAAAACAGGTTCGTGGATGCCCGATAGGTAATGATTGGCTGGAAATTGTTCCGGCCGATTGCCCAACATGGCCGAGCTTTATTAAAGCGGTTTGCTTAAAACGATTTAAATTTTGATCGGAGTGCAGTTGAGACTTGAGGCACAGAATTCTTTTCTCCTTCGGCCGAATTTTGACCCCAAGAAATTGAAGTAATCGTGCAATGACCATTAATTGTATCGCGTAACCATTTTAATTTGATTCGGACTAATACAGCACATCAATTTGTTTTTGGCAAAACAAAAATTATTATAATGATGGATAAAATAAATTTAAATTTTATATTTAATAAATTATCCTTTATTTTTAAAAAAGAAAGGATTTTGCGCAAAAGAATTGAAATTTTATTCTCTAGGGTAACTTCATAATAACTCAAAACTGCTCAGTCATAAGAAAAAGCTCAAAGTAAAGGCTGAAGACTAAAAACATGTTATTTACTATGTGTTAACTATTATTGACTATATCTCATTATTTTGGCTATTGATGAGGTTGCTTTAGTTTAGTTATATTACTTGGGTCAATTTTTTTTTACACAAATTTTAAAAAAAAAAAGGATTAAGCTCACTTACCATTCAAAGCAAGATAAAATCTTAAAATAATTTCTCAAACGCCCACGACTGACTTAGGTTGTTGCAAACATAACTCCAACCTTCAGCATGCTAACCGCCTAGTGGGAAGCACTGGCAACGCCCAAACAATAGGGTCCAACACTGTTCTCACTATTCTAAGCATTTTGAAAGATTAGAGTAGGCTCTTTCATAAATGGTTCAAGAGAGATTTTTAATAACGTATTGATTTCTTGCTTGCTCCCACTGGCCAGTGTACTGGATCTGCCACTCTCCTAGAACGTTCAGCCAATGAAACGCTCTATACATACCATGGAAAGAGTTTTGGGGAGAGGGGAAGAAGAAAAGAAACTCCCACAACTATCAAAGCCTGGTAAAGAGTACCCACGGGGTAATAGTAAAGGCTAATCGAAATCAAGAAGATCCACAATATATATGCTGCATGAACAGCATCTAACAATTCTTACGATTACCTCTAATAATGTCTATAAAACAACGCAAGGACATAAAGCTGAACCCAAAAGAAACGCAAGAATAGTGAAGAACTGTTGGCAAGCCAACAGTCAAAAATGATAAACAAGACTCCAAAATAAATACGCCTAATACAACACGTAATCCCTCAAGGCAGCTAAAGACATATTTAGTCTTCATCCTCGCCCTCATTCTCGGCAATGTTGAAGTATCTAAGCTCATAAATATTGCGATCCTTGTTAGCTGCGATAACCCGAAGCCAATCCCTCACATTGTGCTTCTTCAAATACTTCTTAGTTAAGTATTTCAGATATCTGAAACGGTGAAACAAAGAAAAAAAAGATATAAGCATATCAGGAGGATTTGAAATCTAATCAATAAATAAGAGAAGAAAAGCAAATTAAGTTAGGTAAATCTAAAATTTTGAACACACAATTGATCTATCATGAAACTGATGTATTGTTAATAGGAGGCATGCCACAAAAAAATGACCTCAATAACAAAACCGTTGTTCAAACAAGGAGCCCCTTTTAATTCACCAGACTTCACTTCCATTGTTCTATCGGTTACTGGACCAACCATTCCACTTAATCGAAAAAAGCTTCACTAGGCGTGCCTATCTCTTTTCTGATCCCCTCCCACCCTCATCAATTGAATTCCAAGGGTAGATACTCAACTAATCCTCACGGAAGAAGACACCAAAAAACAGAAGAATAAATATCCTGTATCGCTTTGGAACATGGGAGACGACATTGTATGCACTTGAGAGAATATGAAATTAAACCAATCGTAGTTATTCGTCAGATACACTCGGAGGAATATCATAAAATAAAACACAATCAATCATCCGTTTACCGCATCTACTAGTTTAGCATCTTATGCCGAAAAAAAGCATTGAAATACTTAAGAATGTGTCAGCAGATTCAGGGAAATAATCGGTCGGCTAAAGATGTTGAAAAGGAACATGCCACCTAAATATATCATTTTGATCTCAGAGCCAAGAACGTGGTGCTACTTCCGATCTCGTTGAACAACTGATCTAAAAGAGCGACAACATAAAGTAACATATTGCAATTTGAAAAGAATATTCATTAAATGAGGCGCAGTCAAGGGGGTCGAAATCCATCGCCCACGAGAAAGCATTGTCACCCGAAAAACCTAAAAAGCTGTTGCTGGAACTAAAAGCATCATAGAAGAGGAACGAGTTACCTCTTCGAGAAGTTGCTGTCGGAGGTGACGGTAATCTTGCTCTTGTCCCGACTAACAGTGACGGAATCGCCAAGGGCACCGGCCTTGCCACCAACTTTAATCCTCTCCTGAAGGAATTTCTCCAGAGAAGCGATGTCCATAATCTTATCTTCAACTGGTTTCGCACAGTCGATCACGAAGGTCGCTCCCTTCTTCTTGCCCTTAGCCCCTGTAGGCGCTTTGCGACTCATTTTCGCGTCTCCGACTGTACTCTGAATCCCGGGATGTTGAAGAGAGGCAGAGGCGGGTTTCTATTCGTGTGGATGGTTTTAATGGGGTTCCTTCACACAGTCTAGGGTTTCCGGTTCAAAAACGACAGCATCTCCTCTCGTCTCACTCCTCGGTCATTTTTTCCTCTTTTTTTTTTTGTTACAGGCCCTTACTTCCTTGTGTCTTTTCTGTTCTCGGACGCAGGCCTATATGCTTTTGTTTTTGTTTTAATAGACCAACTTCTCTTCTTCTCGACTCAGCTTAAGGCCCAATATTTTTGTTGGATAATTTTTACAGGGTTGGTCCACATAACAATACGTGTGTAAAACGGCCCACTTAAAGCAAATTCATTCATTTCAAATTGGGTACGCTACATCGTGTGTAGGCTCGATAGTTTAACATAGTTGGAGATACATTTCTATATTTATGATATTTAACACGTTTCCTTTTACAATATAGTATTTAATGACTTAGAGTATTTAAGATTCAATTTTTTATTAATTTAATTTTTTTATTTTTAAATTATAGCCCTCTTATATAATTAAAATAAAAAAAATTAAAAAATAATATTTTATTATAATTTTAATCATAATATTAACACACACAAAATGTATAGATAATTAAATTTATATTTAATAAAAATAATACACAGTTTCATATTGGTATGATTTAGGAGAAGTTGATCCTTGGTGTCTTGTAACCCTTTTAAAAAATTTGTGCACTACGCCGCAAGCGCGGCTATGATGACCGATTGATCGGCGAGAAGACTGGATTTAAATGTCCGTCCGATAGGATCCTGTAATAGAAGATGGAAGACGACATATACGGCGTCGTTCCGTGCTCTTCCCTCGCCGTTGAGTCAATCATCCGCGTCGGAACGGTAACAATGTCTATCCTAGTTCCTAGTTGCATCTGCTTCTTGATTTCCATGCTCCCGGTTCTTGCTTGAGACAAGAAGATTAAATGATTCTGTAAATGCTAAATTCTACTTCAGGCTGGTGCTATCTGGGGCCTGTGCAGTGGTCCCTACGACGCTCATAGACGAGGTTCGGTATTCGTTGTACTAATATTCAAGTATTACTTCGATTCTGAACTAGCTCGAATGAAGTAGACTTCCATGTTTGCAGGTTTTACTGGCCCTGCCCAAGCTTCTTTTGTGGTAAGGAAATTTTTATTTTAAAAGGCTGGTATTCGGATTTCCTTCATAATCACCTGATGACGCTAAGTACAGGCTAACTCAGTCGGGAGACTCGGGTTTCAATGTGGTAATTAAATTGAGAAAATTAATCTTTTGAGTTGTTCTAGCGTTTGTTAAAGCTTTTTAACGCCTTTTATTTGTATTTTAATGTTAGGACTTGTGGCTGGAATTTTTAGCATTACTCGATGTGGTATTCAGAGATACAGGAGTCAGGATGATTGGGTTAGTTCTGTCTTATTTATTCTTCGGCTTATTTTTGAAATCGTTAACGAATTGATTCGAGTGGGTTTGAATTTCTCTTCATTTTGACCAGCCAAAGCGATGGTTCAAGTGTACTGCATTATCAATCTTGAACAATCGTAGATCCATTGTAAAATTTAGGCTTTATGCTTCTCAGATTGTATAAACAAACTTTTCAATTAATTTATGGTTTTTCCTCTTCATAAATTTCATCTGCAAGTTGTGTTTTATGAGTTTATATAGTTCATGCTTTATATTGTGGTTATGAGATTGACTGACAGTGCTAATGATTGGTAGTCATGTCAGACAAAGATACCGGGATAATGGTATAAAACTATGACGCGATTAGTTCTTGTTTAATGAATAAAATTTAGCATTAAGTAATCTTGATTGTGTTGGATCATCACATAATGAATTTTATATTTCTCCAACAAACCATAAAATCTAATTCTGTAGTTTGATTCCTTGGACTGAACTAGCTGCTGCTTATGATATTTGATTTTGGCTAAACTATTGTGGCAACACGTAAGGAAATCTGGCTTGTTTTTGTGTTTGCATTCTGGTATATTATCTATGTTTTGTGGTTCAGGTAGATTGATCGGTCAGAAACCTTCATGCCATAACTAAGATTAAGACAACAAAAGAGGAAGTTGAGAAGACATTCTTTAATTCTTTCCGTTCCTTTGTGAAATGCATGGGGTCAATTTCCATGAATATTCCAACAAAATATATTTATGTATATCCACGAATACCAACCCTATCATCTCCTTGTTCCTATTTTCTTCATGGCTTCACTCTTCTCAGCCACTGTCCTCTCTCTCTCTCACTCACTCTCTCTACTGTGGTTTTCAACTAGAGATATCAGATGCATTAGACTCATCACTGGCAACAAATTCATCATAATTAAGTGGGGAGCCTGATGGCTCATCAGGAGGAGCGCAGAGGCAATGTCAGTCATAGTTGCTATTGCAATATGCCAGATTGAAGGACCAAGGGCGTCAGTGATTGATTTAAACATATAGTGGAAGATCACTGAGATTCTTCGTTTGCATGTCCAAACGATCCATGTATAGGACAATATCTGGGCCTGGATTGACCTCAACTCACTTTTGTCACTTGAGTTATGTTTAGGTCGCTCAAGGCCAGAAATTTTTATTAACTTCTTCACCATCGACAAGTCTTTACTGTTAAAATTTTGTTCTACTGCAAAAGATTCCGGACCTAGTGTCACAGCAATCATGGCAGATCCATATGCATTGGTGTTGACCAGTTTACAACAATGGGGTGGCTTAATTTGAGCATTAGAATTGTTGGAAGGTTGAAATTAATTGGAATTGTTGTAGTGCATTTTCCCTGGAAATGGAGAGGATTTACATCCGCCATTTTGGTTATTGACAATTTTATGAGATAGTACTTCAAACCTAGTAGCAGCCAAAAATTTGTATCCATTTTTCATGATATTATGCATGGATTGGATATATCATGGTGAATTCTTCAGAAAAAATAGTATTCCACAATGGAATAACATTTTTGTTGGAAATAACATTTCACATTTTTACCGTATATACGTTCATAAATTGTGGTTGGACAAGAAGGAATTTGACAGTTGATGGAGAATCCAACTTGAAGATAGCTAAACGAGTTGTTAAAGAATGAATTCTGATTTCCCTTTTTCTTCTATTTGAAAATTTTGACAGGTCAATGGTTTGATTGCGGGTGCTGTAGCTGGTGCTGCCGTTGCGGCTAGGACAAGAAACTGGACACAGGTAATCGGGATGGCTTGTTTGGTTTCAGCTTTCAGTGCTGCCGCTGACTATTCTAGAACATCTTGAAATTACATTTCTTCGAAGCATGGACAGAAGGATGACATATTTGAGACTTCGGGCTTTCACAGCGTACGCCAACAACTGCATTTGTTCTTTATCAGTATATCTTACTCATATCTAAAGAAGACGCGTGGTTAGTTTTGGTCGTCCTTGTAATTGTGCACAACCAATTATCAACTTTTAGATACGGCAGTGTAAGTTTTACACAGTTCAAGCAATACAAGTCGCTGTATAATTTACTTAAAAGCAGTGGATATGTTCCTATTACTGTGGCAGCTGTACAACTGTTATCTTTCCTATCATAAAATTGCATTGTTGAAATTGCATTCAATCGTGTGAACAAACAGGTCGTATCAGTTACTAGAACCAGATGATTCTCCCATTACACCATTAGAATTCTTATTTTGTTCATATCTAAGTTCTATGTTCTAACATTGAAAAACTGATGCTCGCGTGTTGGAATCAATCCTCAAAAGAAGGCCTTGGTCCTTGATTGCCCTAATATTCTATATCCGACGTTTCTTGAAACTGCATTTGATAACAGGACTGAACTTTCTCTGCTAAGAGCATTTTCTTATTCCTCAGTTCCATCCAGATGTCACGGCTGCTAAAGTTATTATAATCAGAGTTCAAAACAGAATTTTGGTGAGGTGTACTGACATTTGTTTGCAAATGAACGGATGTAGAGAGACACCGAGAAGTAAGCAGGGCATGTATTTGGAATTCAGACACGAAGGCAAACGAAATTGTCGTTTCATGCATCATAGCTTGGCCTCTTTACTCAATGCACAACAGCGGCAATACCGCGGAAAGATTGGCACCAGCTGAGGCGCTTTTGTTAACCTTCGTATCCTTTTGTTACTTAACTACTAAACAAAAAAAATGCCTAACAGTGAAGTGGGACCCGTGAGCTATGTTGCCGCAGGTCTTGCGTAATTGTAAAAATATCCATTCATCAATTATGAAAAGCATTTTGACCAAGCTGATACGATTTTCCATAATTATGCAGACAATGCATGAAATTTATTCCCACCTCTTGTGGATCTGTTTTTGACCAATTGAATGATTAATTTCATTTCATGAAGGAAGGCCCAAGGCCATACTACCTCATCGAATATTAGAAAAAATACAAGGTTAATTGGAAGATACATGAGAATACAATCAACGGAGATTCTGTGTACCTTTTTGCGTTGAGAATCATATTCAGAGGAACATTATATGCCAATAAGCTCTAACTCGGGTACAGAACCCGGAAAAAATCAAACATGCAATGACGTCGAGATGGGTGGAATCGAAATCACGGGATAAGTAAAAATGTGAATAAGTATAATAATAATGATAATAAGTATAACTAGCCTCTTATACATAAACATCCCAACAAAGCAAGAAAGAGAAGGGGGAAAAATAGACGGGGTAGAAATTGAAGAAATGTAACCCTGTGGCTGGCTACCAATCTTGAAAAGGTAAAATCCATGAAGTGATGGATCTTGAGGTTGAGGATAATGGGGAAAGTCCCCCTAACTCTACCTGCAAACTACCAACCATGCTGCCCTTTTCTGTGTAACTGCAAGACACATTGGTGTTCCGACCAAGAATTAGGTGGAGGTTGCACCTTCCTTGTGGTCACCAAAAATGCGCTGCCGGAAGTCAGAAACCATTAAAGGCAGTCCCTTGTGCAGGTTCACCTTGGGCTCCCACCCCAACAGCTCCTTGGCCCTTGAAATATCAGGCTTCCTCTTGTGTGGGTCATCCTCTGTGTTGGGCTTGTACTCTATCTTCGCATCTGGGTCTATTGTTTCTTGCACCACCTGCATCACCACCACCCAAGTCATGCCCACTTCTTACCAACAATTACAACCTTAAGACGATCGAAAGTTTGGTCTAGCAGATGAGGCCACACCGTTGAACTAAACTTCGAATCATATATTCAATGCCAAATAGAATAGTACTCAAACAGAATTGTCTACCTGTGCCTATAAAAAAATATTACAACCTTAAGAGCAAAGCTCCAACACAATAGGAAGAGCTTACCTTGGCAAGTTCGAGCATGGTGAATTCACCAGGATTTCCGAGGTTGAAAGGACCCACGTGCTCTCCCTCCATAAGGCGCATCAGACCCTCAACCTGTGGCACAACATTAAAATTTCCATCTCACTTATCTCACTCCCATTCAACAGCCTTAAGATTAAAAATTCTTACTGCCACGTGTTGTTTTTACACTTTATTGTCACTGCATTTACATTTATCCCCATCCTCCACAGGGCCACCACACTTTCTTATTTTATATTATACCGTCCAGAACTTCCATTTTCAAAATTTTGTACCTTCTTGCAGTTCAAGTTACTGCAAGAACTGGCCCACGCGGCTCATCCATTTCGTTCTCGATCACATGCATCTGAATCTTCTGTACCACTATGCATAACCGACGCAAGTATGGGCAATAGAGTAATTTTACGCGTCTAGCAGAGTGATGCAGAATGCCGATAACAGATTTACGAATGCAAGGGCCCATCGCAGTCAGAAAGCGAGGAATTGTTTATGTGGGGCATTCACAGTATGCACATGGGAAAAGTGAAACAGATTTAGCTTTTGAAGGGCAAAACAGAGGCTCAAAAAGCTAGCAGCCCATCTCTCTTTGTATTCATAACCACTGATATTTTCAAAATCATAACAAGGCACCACAATAATTGGCTTACCAAATCAGAAACATACTGAAAACTCCTCGTCTGCTTCCCATCCCCATAAACAGTCAAAGGCTCCTTTCTTAATGCCTGCAAGAACCCCCACCAATTATTGATATTAACAAATCAATTGAACAGCTCATTTCCACAATGCACTCCACATTATTAGTTATATTTTACTTCTGAGAAATAAATAATAAATAAACCTACCTGAGCAACGAAGTTACTGACAACGCGACCATCGTCTAGACACATTCGGGGACCATAGGTGTTAAAGATTCTAGCAATTCTAACCTGTAAAAATGTACAAAAATACAAAACAAGATTTTAATTTTCAAATAAGGCGAGGTTGAGCACTCGAGTCCAAAAATATGCAAGGTTGTAATGGAGAATGACCTCAACGCCTGCTCCTCTGTGGTAATCCATTGCCAACGTCTCGGCCGTACGCTTTCCCTCGTCGTAACAACTTCGGACACCTGTCGCACATTCGCACAACAAAACAGATATCCATAAACGCTTTGTCTATTCAGCCAGCACCGCAGTTTACGGACCAAAATGCCCTCACCGTTTTACCGTTTTAACGTACAACTGTTAAAAGACTTGTTATAGCGGGGATTTCGTTCCCGCATGCCATGTGTCCCCTCGAGTGTTAAAGAAGATCTCAACCCTACATCTAGTGGACCCGCAAATCACGGCTTCCTCGTTGACCGTGAAATTACGACCGGATCTGTTAACGTGGTCCTCTCACGGTCTCACCCAATCCCACGTGTCTAACAAAGCGTTTTATTTCCCTTTTTCTAATTAGAAAAAAGTTGCCGCTAGAAGGATAAAAAAACTCCCGCCGTCCCCGTCCCCATCCCCACCCAACCTCTCGGGTACAAATACATTCAAAGCTTTGGCGTTGAAGCCAGCCAAATTAAAAATCTAAACTACGCCCATATCTGAACATGTTAGTCGACAGACACGACGGTACGCTAAATTGCGCCGTTGAAATCGGAGCAAAGAGAGGACCCGTTCCACACAATTTCAGGTGCGAACTGACCGAATGAACAGAATGTGGTGATATTTCGGTTGGTTCACTGGTAACGGTAAGAAAATTGTGTGTGGGAGAGATAGAGATAGAGAGAATACCCACCAATAGGATTGACATTGCCCCAGTAAGTCTCCTTCTGAGGGTGTTGAAGAGGATCACCGTAAACCTCACTTGTACTGGTTAGCAGAAATCTTGCGCCAACTCTTTTGGCCAGCCCCAGCATGTTCAAGGTTCCCACCACATTGGTCTTGTGAACAATAAGACAATTAAGGACTCCAGAACACACAAAACAATGAATACGAATTGAAACACAACTATTTTTTACCAAGAAATTGAATAATTGGACCGGGTCTAATAAAAAGGATATGATAGTTTTGACGGGGTTGAACTTGTAATGAACGGGAGATGCAGGGCATGCAAGATGATAGATCTGATCCACCTCTAGCAAGAGCGGCTCGACGACATCGTGTCGGATGAGCTCAAATCTGGGGTTCCCGAAGTGGTGCATCACGTTCTCCTTCCTGCCGGTGAAGAAATTATCAACAACGATGACGCTGTCGCCTCTAGCAATCAGACGATCCACGAGGTGAGACCCGACGAAACCCGCCCCGCCCGTAACCACGATACGGAGCCCCTTTCTCTTAATCCCCAAGGGGACCTTGCCGAATGAATGAACAGGCATCTTGTGGGGGAGAGAGCGGTCGATCCTGGCCTCATGGAACAGAGGAGCAGAGAGAGAGTCGTGCTCGAAGTAAGGAACAGAGAGAGAGTCAGAGCGGGGAGGGGAGCGAGAGGTAGGGACGAAGGTGAAGAACAGGGAGGCGATAGCAATGCCGAGGAGGACGAAGAAGAGGCGCTGCTCGCGGAGGAGGTAGCGAATAGGGCGAGTGACGGAGAGCCAAGGCTTGAGGGGCTTGGGAGAGTAGGAATCGTGGACGGGTTGGGACTCGTGGCCTCTGAAAATGAGTTCGGAGGCCATGACGGCAGAATTCGGAGGATGGGATCCGAACTGAGTTTCGCGGTTTGGGGAAGAGAATAGTGCAGACCCGCGGGTGCGTTCGAGTATATAAAGAGAAGAGGTGGCGTGGCGGAGGTTTTGGGAGAAAAGGACAAGAAGGGAGACTTGAGTAGTCGTCCAAAAGAAAGGTCGGGCGTGAGGTGCTGTTTGAAAAGTAGAACAGGTCCACGATTTACGACTTCTATACAGAGCCACCTTTTATTTGTTCAGATTTACATAGTTATTTAAAATTAATTATTAATTAATCTATTTAATTACTTAAAATGGAATCTAAATATTATTTAGAATTATATTTAAATATTATACTATCATATTTTAAAATAATATAATAGATGTGAGATAAAAAATTATAAGTTTAAGATTATATGGGATTCTAGTTTTAGGTAATAGGTAGGTTATATGTTTATCTCCTTATATAAGGTCCATTTATATTTTTTTTCTTTTACTTTTAATCGTTTAATGCTCACACGCACGCTCCCTTCTCAGTTGTTATATATTTTTTTCGGCGTCCTATGCTTACATGTATATCTTATTAAAACATTATGTAGTTTTTACCTCTGAAATATTTGGTCAACCATGAAAACAACCAAAGGGGCATTAATCAGTTATCGTGTATCAAGATTGTATCGACTACGCTATTCGTCCTATCCATGGTCTCGCCTCAAACTCTGTACTCACACACCTAATATGATATGCCCTGTCATTCATTCAACTGCTACAAAGGTTGAGCTTTGAACTCTCATATAAGGTTGACCTACACCAGGCCACGAAACCTTAATTAAATTTATCAAGTATAGATAATCGTATATATGACATATGTTAGCTAAATACATACAAGCGCCGATTTAAGAGAATATCTTCCAACTAACAAAGGGAATTATTGGTGTAAGGTGGGAACACAAAATGAGCATAATATATATGTGGGGGTGTTTGGAACGAAAATCATGTATGACAACTGGATTTTATGTATTTTTTTTATTGGAGAGTGTAAAAGAGTAGTTATTCAGTCCTAATTAAGCATTAAGCAGTGTTACGTGTATTTTAGGTGTGATGTCGCGTGTCTATTTGGACAGGGTGCATATAGGCAACACCCCAGCTGACTTCCCCCTTCCTTTTCGTTTTTTTCCGGTAGGTGACCGCATTTATAATGCGCCTCCACTTGTTGAGCTCTTAGCCTTCTAAATTACACTTGTGAAATTAATTCTCACCTCAAAAGCTATAATTAAGGGACACTAATAATACAGATTCGCAGTTATGTGAATAATCATATCATTCGTAGCATTTTACACTACTGGGTCCTCTCGTTACATTTCAATAATAGCGATGATGATGATGATCTCTTACAACGTTGGACTGTGCGTACCAAATCAGTTTGGATGAATTTAATCTCCCTGGTCTTCTTTCATACAAGTAGCCTAGTTCATCGCTGGAAATGGCATCACTAAGAAAATGCACGACGAGATGCAAGAACTACCAAATGGATCACGTGGTTTTCTATGCACGGGGGGAACTGTTCAAAAGAAGAGAGGGAAAACTCCATCCCCAATTAAACAAAACCAACCGTCATTCTTTAATTCCTACATAAAATTGAAGTTATAATTAGAACGCTCTCAGGCTCCATGGATGAGTCTCTCGAAAAGGCGAGCCAGGCCATCAGAATTGATTACAAGAGTTGCTTCTTCTTGAGAACTGAGAAAGCCAGCTCTTGAGCTCTTGCCAAGGCACGAGGGTGATCGACATCGGACGGAGTCAGAATCATTTTCCCCAAGATGTTGCCTTGTACTCCTCATTCATCAATTGCTCACGTAAACATTAGAAAGTGACATCCCTCCCATACTTATATAAAATATATATAATCAAATTAATTAAATTATTTAATATAATATATTTTTTATAAAATATTTAATTATACTCTTAATTCCCCCACATTTTTTATTTAAATATTGCTGATTTATATGAATAATTTTAGAGATAATGGACAAAAATATAAAATAATTTTTATTTTTATGATATATATCAACTCTTAAATTATAAGCCATATTAAATAGCATAGGAGCACAATTAGATCCCAATAAATTGAATAAGATGCTATATATATCGATCATGGTAACCCCCGATGTGGTTTACCCGTTCTGGTTTTTGCCCACTGAAACTTAATGAAACGTACGCAAGTCAAGTTTTGCATCAGATGTTAATCAACTCACCAACTTTCCAACGAAACTGAACCTTTCCATCATCTGTAAAAATGCAAGCTGCAAATGATTGTTACTTCGTTCTATGTGAGCGAAACTAGTTCCTTTTTCTGGTGGGTAGGAATAAAATAAATAAATAAATAAATAAGAAGGTTCTTCTCATGTGAAGGAAAAGGAATATCTAGTTCACTAGCTAGGGCCACCCAACTATAACATGCATTTTTTTCGTTTGGTCAAGAAAAGGGAAAGCCAGCAGAGCAAAATTTTATTTTAAGTTTTGGAGTGGTTCAGACGCTCTCTACTTAATGGACTGAATAACCTTCTATTCCTAAATGTAATAAAATTTTAATTGTATGGTGGAATTAAACTTTGTGTGCCATTTATTCCCTTTTCCTTGCTCTGGACAGTTCCTTTAAAAAGACAACTCCCTTTTATTTAATGTGAGAAATTGTATTCATTAATTCGTAAATTAAGGAAAGATATACGAAGGGAAGCCCAGGTGAGGGAGGGGGGGGGGGGGTGCACGTGATTTGTATGATGGCTCCAGATAAAAGAAGGGATTATTTAATGGGCTGTCACGATAAAAGCACTACTTTTATATGTCACCTTTCTTAAAATATTTGTTAAATCATCGTTATGCCTTCCCTTATTGCTTCCATAAGGCCCCCTTCATGAAACTAGCAACAAATTAAACAGAAAATAAAATAATTAAATTACAAGTTAATTCATTCCAATTAGGCACATCTTGTGAATGTCAAGTGTTTACTTTTTGCCGTGCAAGCGCAAAAGCCATAAATGACCGAATTATAGTTTTAGAGGTGAGAAAATAGATTAATTCGCTACAATTCTATATTGAGTTAGGATACATTGTGTAACCTACTATAAAATAGACTACTATTTTGCTCATTCAAGTACATCGGCCCACCTCCTTTTTTCCTTTTTATTAATAATTTTAAAATGTTATTTATGAATTTTTAAAATATTAATATAAAATTTTTAATATAATGAAAAATTTATTGTTATGTTCTTAAAAAAATATGTTTTTATAAAAAAATCTTAAATTTTATAATTATAAAGCTAAATAAATATTATTATAATACTAATCAATTATAATATGTTAATATATACTAATAAATAATTATATTTATTAATATTTAATAAATTTTTTTAATATAATATTTAAATAAAATAAATAATAATATTAATAATTAAAAATAAATTAATAAATTAAAGCAAGATAGATGAGGCAAGTTAGGCAACTCGCCAAAGTCAGAAGCGATGTGATTTGAATATCAAGTGCGACGACGACTGATACGTTCGGCATGGTAAAGCAAGAAGAAGGAAGAAGAGAGTAAAAGAGGGACCGTTGAGTAAAGGGGAAGAGATGAGCCCCACCATTGACTCGAGACGGAGGGAAGGACTTGGGAGAGTTCATATGGACGTCGTCGCCATTAACCAAACCAAACAGCTCTGATTCTGAGGCAACGTTGACTGAATCTTCCTCCCTCTACGTGGCGCTTCCCTATGTCCCACGTTTCTGCCACATCTGGCCCTGTTCCTTCCACTCACCCTCCCCGGTGTTCCATGCTCACAACATGTGTTTCAAAGGGACGATGATTACATAATATTTCATGGTTATTATGAATGGCGTTTTCTTTACGAGTACATACCAAATAAAAGAATAACGCCAAACAAAAGGAGCGAGCATTTCAAAATTTTACAAGTGGCGAATATAGAAATAGTTACAGTTAATCTCCTGCTAAACATGGAAAATGATAGTTTCGTCCAATCCATATATGTGGTGGAACAGTGGAAATCGAAAAGGATGTCCGTGAAAACTGACTATTAATTGTTGAATTAAAAACGCTAATGCTAGTAATTGGTAAATACGGAGCGTTTAGTCAAAATTGCGGGCACCAAACTCTAGGGTGCGAGTCACTTTCAAAAATTGTAGGCATAGGGGACGGCGCAGTGTGGTCCGTGATGAGGGGAGTGACCCAGACCAACCTACGCAATTACGCATGGCGTCTCCGCTCCACCATATATGGGAATTTCTCCCCTTTCGGAATTTGCAAGCAATAATGCCCATTCGTCCCAAAGCTAAGAGCTTTCCTTCTTCTTCTTTTTTTTTTTTTACATATATATATATACTATTTATCAAATCTTATTATTAAATATTTAATTTTATAATTTATAATTATGCTTCTTTATATAAGTATATTTTTTAATAATTGAACTCAATATTTTATAAGAATCCAACGGATGTTATACACTAGATAAATTTTATATTGATAAAATTTTCTTTCCTCATTTATATACTCATTGGATTTTTAATGTAAAAGTTATTCCTCTTATTTTTAATATAAAAATTAGTTTATAATATAATTTATAATATAAATTAATTCTCATATTAATAGTTATGAGAATATTTAATTGGTTTGAGCATATTAAAAATTTTATATAAATTATTTAATAATAAAAAATATTATACATAACATCATATTATATATTATGAGTTATATAAATTAATTTAAAAAAATAATAATAAATATAAAAAAATAAAATATATTGTAGTTTTAGTGGCTGTTTAATTCTTTTTACTGTAATTAATAAGCCAACATCCATTAACCTACACGAGGGGCCCATCCCATCCATACTATATTTCCCCCATAGGACAATGCAAAGGCATACCCCACAGATTTGTCGACTTTGTCATGTCCATGTCCCTAAAATATCGTAGACGGGGTCGTGTGAAAGAGTTTTTAAAATAAATTCTAAACCCTAAACCATGATTTTTAATGGAGTATTGGTGTTGAATTGAACTAATTGTTTTTTACTCTTTATTACATTCTCTCTTCATTTAAATAATTTTCCGTGTCCTTAATGCGCCTGTTACTGGGTGATGGAGAAGAGGATCCATCCATGGTAGAATCCGGTGATTCATAAAGCTCACAAAGGGCATCTGCGCAGAAGACTCAATAATCTGAAATGTGTTTAGACTTCTCATAAGCCCGATTTATGTTTACTGTGAAAATTCTCACCGAAAATCCTGCACGAGCCCACCTGCTGCGGCTTCGTTTTGCAGAGCTAGAAATTAAAGATTTAAAATGGAGCCTCTGAATTAATACGAAGGTCTGGATATTCAGTCCGTCAGCCCGCATCCCTATCGATTCAACACGAGGCGTGCTATTTTGAACACTCTATAAAAAGACTAGAGGAGACGGTAAAAGACGATGAGATAGAGGATCGTAACAACAGTTTCGCACAATAAGATATAGAGTGAGGTTTCAGGCCCGTGCTCTTCCAAAGCAAAAAATGGACGACTTTATGGGACCTTCTTCTTCTAACAACTAATAAATTGATGTGGATGGTGAACTAAAATAGGTCAGAAAAGTAAGTGACTTGGGAATGGAAAGTGTGTTTTGTAAATCCCGGATAAGAGTAAAGAGCAGGCAATAGGGTGATTACTTACCTGCATTGATTCATTCCACCCAACACCAACAATTCAAAAGCAATCTCTGTTTTTTTCTTTTGAGGGAAAACACGTATTACACTGTGGTATCATCCGCTGCTTGCAGAACTTCAAATTTACGGATTAACCCTGAAATATGAAAATTCAAAACTCCCCGGTGAAGTAGCAGGCCACTTTTAGTTGTTTTCTGACGTATAACTACAATTCCATGCCTAAAATCGAAACAAAAACTAATAGGAAGAAGTAGAAGAAAAGGGCATAACCGAATGTGGCCTTAACAGGAACGGCACCAAACGCCTGTAAGTTGTTACGGATTTCCTTCTTCCGTCTCTGGTCAGACGTAATAAAATGCAGAAATAAACAAAGGAAAGAACTCCATATGGCATGCCAGAGATAAAACAAGCCTATATCCTTGGGCAACAGAAATTATGAAAATTACGGTATTGGCTATTGGGCTGCTAATTTGGCCCATGAATAATTCATTCAGTTGAATCCATTCCCAATATATGCCATCATTCTGAGTGATAAATAGTTTAATATCACTTGAGTAAAATCTCAAATTTAAGTCTTAGAATATGCAAAAAAATCTTTGTTGGAAGACTCACCCACTATAATCAAGTGCGCGATACAAGTCAGATTTAAATGTAGTCAGGACAAAACTCCAGTGAATCGGATGGATAAAAAATAAATAAATTGATTTGCACCAACAAGAATTAATCAAAGTGATAAGTGGCTTGGTATCACTTAAACGAGATTTCGAATTCGAGTCTTAACGTATACAGAAAATTTTCATTAGGAGACTCACCCACCATAACCAAATGCGTGACACAGGTCGAATCCGGATATATTCGTAACAAAATTCTGGTGAACTGCGTAGACAACCAAAAAAATAAATAAATAAAATAATTGATTTGCTCCACAGTTTCTTAAGTCCGAAGGGAAGGTCTACTAACTGTTTCAAGGCTTGGGCGAGCGCCAAGTCCAAGGGCAATTATTAATATACGCATATACGTGCAGGACATATCTGTCGCTCCAAATTTATACCCAGATGAATATCGACTGTGTTAGAAACACAAGTACTTTATGCAAATTCTCAGCAGCCTTGCAACAATAACAACAATAATAATAAGCCTTATTTTAAAAGATATGATTAGATATATGGATCACACTACTGTTAATATGCTCTATCAAGTGATACTTCAACGTGTGTCCAATAAAACATGTGATACCACCCTAACTCAAACCATACTGGATGAAAGTGGTATTTACCTACTAATCCTCAATTTCTAAAACTGGAATAAACCAATTCTGGAAACTAATTCGGCAACAACAGCGCTCGTTACCTAATGATGACTCTTTTCTATGCAATCATCCAACAAATATAATCATATGGGGCAGGACTAATCTTCCCTGTCAACGTAGTTTCGTGTCCCTTCTGCCTACATAAATTTTGAAGTGCAAGACGTGCAACAAAGATTTTGAAAAGAAAGCATTATTACCGATAAATCTGGGCTGAAAATTTTAAACCACTCTCTTAAAAGCACTATCAACAGTATAATGTGATTCTAAACAAATGGTCTGGAAGAGGTTAAAATGTCAGAGCAACGAGTTCATCTCTTCCCTCCCATCCCTATTTCGACTTCGGGATACTTTCCTCTGAAGGAATTTCAAGCATTGCTCCTGCATGCTCTTGGCCCGGCTTCACCGCTGCAGCAACTCAGTTTGTTAAAAGTTGGAAGGGAAATGACTGATCAAATACAACTTCGATTGAACAAATCACATGCATACATGTGGGTTTGGGTTAAAACAAGAAATGAACGGCCAAATAAGAAAATTCAGAACACACAGACAAGGCAATTTTTTTATACCAGATAAATAATCCAGGAACTGAAACTGGTGACAAAATTCAAAGGCATTTGTTGACACCATGTGGAAGGTAATTGTTAACTATTTGATTTACATTGGAAGGCAGACAGTGACTCAAGACTAATTCCTGAATGTCATTTTTTCTTTCGGCGAATTATTCCATATAACATTTTGTCTTGGGTGGGATGAAGTGTTTTTCAAATTTGGAAATCTCATGGTCCAGTGAATCAGATATCCAGAGACTGCTGCCCCAAATAGCATCTGTATATCGATACAACACCAAGGTTTTATTTTGACCTTCTCATTTATTATGTCAGGCTTATTTGCTTCAAAGATATCTTCCGTAGACACGACAAACAGAAGTAACTGCTGGCGGGTGAAAAATCTAAATCCCAATGAAATATAAACTACTAAACCTTGCGATAAGTTCGGGTATTTAGCAGGCAAATTTCTTAAACAAAAGTATATAATGGATGATACATATACAGCCCCACAAAGGAAAGAAAAGGGAACAAAAAAACAATAGAGACGATTCAAGAACTAAAATAATGATGGAGATCAAACTATCAAACAGATGGAGTGCACAAAGAAGTAAGACCAGAATTGTCAGTCACACGATACAGAAAAATGAAAGAATTTGATGGTGCAGATTAAAGAAAAAGGATCAAATACCGTAGCTTCCGGAGCCAGAATTGAGCTTGGCCTGGACAATCATGTGGGTAATAAAATGGGAGGCCTCATTAGCATCTTGAAGTAGCCTCTGGATCTCGGACTCGGAGGTCACGTTCTTGTTCTCCTCGAATCTTTTGCGCACCTCCCCAGCCGACTCCTTCAGCATCAGCGTGTCACCGGCGAATGTTTTCCGAGTAGCTCTCAGAAGTGCTCGATACGCACCCAACACTTCGCCTCTCGCCATCTCCCCCTTTTTCAGTTTGACGCCGCTTCTCCTCAAATGAACCTCATACGGGGTACGGCACGATGTCAAATGGCCAGATTAAAAAAACAGAAGGTCGTACTGTTATTATGTTTTGGGCCGTTTAAAGTATACGGTTATTACTGTTATTATCCATAAATTGTTGTCAGGTGTTACACAATTTTATCTCTATAAAGATAATAATATAAATTCCTTTTATAAGAAAACATGTTTATTAAAAGATATAAAAATTCTTTGTACTCTAAATTTACTCTGACTAAATTAAAAAGAAGAACAATAAAAAATCTTTTCAACTCCTATTCCATTCGTCCCATTTGTCACTGGCCTTATAATCCATTAATCTGAACATCCCTGGAATATGTGGATGCTCTGGAACTGAATAATGGGGAAAAAAAAAGGAATAATCATATCCCAATTTTATTGCTTTTTGAGGCCACAATGTGACTTGACATTATGTTTTAATCCCATGAAGGTATTTAGCTGATAAATATCCCTTAAATACAAAGTATGTTTTCTTTCCAATAACTGATAAATTAAAATGACGTTTTATTTTAACGTGAAATTTCTTATATATACAACACATATCCCTAATTATACGATAGATGGAATATTTTGAATATATACATTAACATCACAAAATAATCGCTCTTATAAGACACCCACGCACACAACTAACAAAAATCAAGCCGTATCACACCCAGATCCTCCTTTTGTATCTGCTGAAATACAAGGGATATTGACCTGGCAAATTGATCAGGTGGACACTCCAAAGCCAACCTTCAAAATCAAACCAACAAAGCAGCATAACCTTGAACATCACAGGGCAAGATGAGGAGGGATTGATTTTTTTCTTTGGTTTGTTTTGAAGCTAAAAATCTTCATCATCCCGTCACTTCAATGCATCAACCATTCTGCAATCGTGTTTCCTCCTTCGGCACCTAGGATGAGATTTTTGATCTAACAGAGTGTTCTCCTTCTCCCCAACCGTCTCTATTTTTGAATCTGCACCACTGCAATCTTGTTCAGGTTAGTGTCTCAAATTTTACACTACCAATACCAATTATTAGTTTTGCACACCACACGAAAGCAGCACAAACAGCTGTATTCTCATTTGCATTCAACACCTGTGTGGTTGAAATCAAACCGATCCCACGTAATAGGCCAATAAACGCAGAAACTTGCCTCTCTTTCGCTTTCATGCACAAAAAAGCCAAGAAAGAAAGAAAGAATTATGTCCGTGTCAATACTCATACTGAACACGACAAGATATTATGAGACAACATGCATATGTTCAATTGAGACTGTCTATCATGTTTGTGCCACTACTTATTCTTCCAAAGCCATCTGAGGAAACCCTGAGAATCAGCAAACTTCCTCTGGTGAATTTAGAAAACAAATCATTGAACAGCTAAAAAATAAGAATCAACGTTGTCTAAGCCTTTAAGAATAGTTGAAGTCCTCTCATCAAAGGAAAATTGGTTAGCAAAACCATCTTATTGTTAGTGTTGCATTGCCAACAACTTGGCGGGTAGATTTCGATCCCCCTTTACCTACGACTCAACAAAACAAAAGTTCGTCAAATTCCAAAGACATTATATCATGGAAACGAGTAACCTTCAAGCGTGTTTCCACATTTCACCTCCGAACACCAGCTATGGCGTCATCAAATCAGCATGAATAAACATCATTCCAACGTGTATTCCTTGACAGAATTGTTACAGCAATCAACCCTCAAGAGGAGTTTGCATTAGCAGTACTCTTTTAAACTCTTGGAGATCTTTTAGTCAAGAATCACCTCCCCAAACAATGCACCAAGTTCGTAATCGCACCATATATCATCAACAAGAATTTTCCCGGAGAAATAACCCCATATGATATCGATCAAGCCGCTGGAAGGGACCAAAACATAAAAGCTCAAATTTTAAGGAAACGACACCGGCTACAAGAGAGACGCGAGAACTAACAGGCTGATTCAAGAACAAAATCAGAAGCAGGGAAAAAATGGACCTGCTAGTTGATCGCCCCAAAATAACATTCGTGCATCGTCTTCTTCCTCATCAAGCTTGTCCCCCTATCCAAACTCGGCATCCCCGCGATAGGCTGGTTCACTCCCATACCCCGACTCATCTCCGTTAACATTAGAAACCCCACTTATCCCCAATCCAATACCCAGATTCTCCTTCTCTGCGCTCCCATTATCTCTCTCCTTGTCCTGTCTAGAATTCTTCGCTTCACTCACATCCGATGACCAATTCGCGTCCCCTTTCCCGAACAACTCTCCGCTCGAATCTGTTCCCATTGCCACTGGAAAGTCAGAACACGTCCCATGTGCAGCGGAAGCCCCAACCGAGGTTCCACTCCGGTCGCTGCTCCGACCTGATACAGACCTGGACCCTCGGCGGCGCCTCTTCCAAGCGATAAAGTGGTAGCTTCCAATTTTATATCGGTCAGCTGCAATGGGATTATCGTCGTCGATCAGGGTCAATCTGGACATGTCGATCGCATCCAGCGGGAAAGGGGTGGGGGCGCGGTCGGAGGGACAGGATGGCTAGGAGTGTATGCCATTGGAAGAGCAGTAATATGGCATTGGGTTAGCGCTGAGATGAGGTTCGGATTCTATGGTTTTAGAGGTAGTGGTTTGGAGGTGAGGAGGCCTCCAACTATGGAGATGAAACAAGCAAGAGTCTATAGAAGGTGGCGTGAAGCTGAATGGTGAGACATGGATTTCATCATCGGAATTGGTATCAACAGTGTTCTAATGCAGCACGGGCAATTGGAAACAAACCGTCATAGCCTGCTTTAGGGAGGGGGTTGAAAAATCTAGAATAGAATTCCTGTTATTGACGGAACTGCCAGAGAATGTTGTTGAGTGTGAGAGCAGTTGATCCTGAAGCAGGGAAGAAGGAATCTACGATCAAACATTTTGGGTTATATACATGATCATTTTGAATTATATATAATTTTACCTATAATATTTTTAATTTAATATAATTTTATATAAAATATTATTTCTAAAATACTAAAATTATATTAAATTAAAAATATTATTAAAAAATTATATCAAAAATAAAATTAAAATATTAAATACATATAATACAATATATTATATACTATATAACTCCACATTTTTATTCCTTATAATCACGGATCATTGTCAACAAGAAATATGTTTATATATGCTACCCACACTAATTCACACTACTAGTTACTTTCAAGTTTATAAATTAAGTAACTGATTTATAAAAAATAAATTAAATATATTATTTATAAAAAAAAATTGTATCAATTTTCTTCAAATATTATCCTTAAATTATTTATATTGGGGTCAACTTGGATAAAAACTCCTTAAATAGATGCAAAAAACGAATAATTTGAAAATAAATTATAAATCTATGCATAATGCAAAATAAAGTTGTATATTTTAAATAAAAATAAATTTTATAATTAACTCTTACAATTATTAAAATAGGAGTATAGTAAAACAAATAGTATTGCTGATTTACTTACTAAAAGAGCATTTGTTAGAGCGTATGGATTATAGCTACTGGGGCTTGATATCTTACTTGAGTCTTTGAATTTTAAACTTGTCGTGGAGTTATAATTTTATTTCCCCGTTGTAGTTTTGTTTCTGGTGTATACTAAAACTTATGAATGGTGATTATATTTGTTTTCAAATTTTCATATAAAACATAAAATACACATCTAGTGTGAAACATGAAAATTCTAACAGTCGATATCCATAATTAAAAAAAAAGAAGAAGAAGAAAATTTGACAATTGCAATTTAAATGGATGGGTTATAGGGTATATTATTTTTTTTTACAAGTCAAGTGGGGCGAGCACTCCCTTTGACCCCTCTCGTTTTGACCTTGGCCCTTTGACCACTTGGCCCATTGCATCATGTTCACCGCAAGAGGGAAACAAAATTGTTTTTTCACGGTGAATGCAAATATGATACACATTAAAATAAAGCATAAACTCACATTTCATAAATATATAAATATAATTTTTATTATTATAAAATATATTTTAATAAATAATTTTATAAATTATTTATATACTCTTTAAATTTTAGGATTATATCTTGATTTTAATAAGAGATTAATGTTAAATATAACTAAAATTTTTAATAAAAAAAAGTCAATTACAGCAAAGTGAGGTAATATAATAGAAAATAATAATCTTTAACTAATATTTAATTTTTTATTAAAAAATATATTTGTATCTAATATTTAATAGTATATTAAATACAATATATATAGTTTTATCTATTATCTAACAAATTCATTAAAAAAATAATTATTAGTATATTTATAAAATTGATAAAATATTACGCTATTTATAAAAACATACTCACCTCCGATTACTCATATATAGTTTATATAACATTTGCTGGTAATAATAATCCGTCTTGTGGATTCCCATCCCTTGCAGGATTTGCCAATCTCTTTACTTCCCATTTTTTAAAATCCCAAATCCGTTCGTAACTAGGAATCCATGGTCACATTTGGAAAATAAGTAAAAACAATCCGGGTCACATACCGCCCGTGACTAGACCGGGACCGCTCGGCCTCTAATATCTTCAGATTGGCGTCACGCCGTTTTTAATTTATAACCTCTTCGCCTGGTTGCCGAGAAGAGCCCGACGCTCGTCTTCTAAAACTAAAACCCTAAATTCCATCTGTTCACTTCAATACGAGGTATCCCAGCTCGTTTCAAAGGTAAGGCGATGCTAGACGATGAAATCTCTAGCATCTTGTTGTATTCTTGACGAGGCGGAGAAAAATAAATTTTTGGGTTTTCTTACATTACGCTGATTTTGTTTTTATATGTTGAATTAGTTCAACTGCAAGTTTTGAAACTGAACACGGTGGATGTACTGTTCACAATGGGACGATCCCCTTTTATTTTCAGTCCTTTATCTGAGCGACCTAGATGATTATTGGGATTTTTGTTCCTAGCCTTTATCGCGTATTGTGAGTTTCTTGGACTTATTTCTTTGTAATTATTTTACATTTCATAGGAAAAATGAGTAGACGTGCAAGCAGAACTGTCTACGTTGGGAATTTGCCGGGTGATATTCGTGAAAGAGAAGTGGAAGATCTGTTTCTCAAGGTAGTTTGGTGCTTTTCTTTATTTTCAACGCCTCCTGGATCTACCATGTTGGTGTTTACTGCTATGAGATTTTGTATCTTCTTCCGGGTCATGTTCTATCACTTTTATTATTCTGAATTAGCGTGATTGAATGTACGTACTTATTAAGGTGGGCTGGGAAGCTGCAAATCTTCGATATACGAGGGCTGGTTTGCCTCAAGGTTTCAGAATAAATGTGATCAAATGTGTGATTCTTGATGAGTATTTCATGTTTTAGAAAGGATCTAGCTGATTCATGATGCCTGGGCAAATTTTGGTTGTCTTCTAATTGAAAAGGGACTGTCTTTCATTCTAAATTCCAGTATTTTTGCCACTGGATTAACATCTTGTGTCTTCAGGAAACTAAATGGGTTGGAGAAAAATCTCGGGAGATCAATGAGTTCAAATTTTGGTATACAGGTAAAACAAGTACGAGGAATGGTGTTGGTATCATTGTGGATAAAGAGTGGAAGACGAATGTGGTGGATGTTAAAAGGATTGATGACAGAATTATATCTTTAAGAATAATTGTTGGTAGGGATACAATCAACGTTATTAGTGCTTATGCACCTCAAGTGGGAACAGAAGCACATCTTAAAGAAAAGTTTTGGGAAGATTTGGAGGGGCTGATTCAGAGCATACCACTTACTGAAAAGATTTTTATTGGTGGGGATCTTAGTGGTCATGTTGATAAGGAAGCAGGGCAATATGCAGTGGCTCATGGTGGTTTTGGTTTTGGGAAAATTAATATTGAAGGGCAATCTATCCTTGAGTTTTCCTTAGCTTACAACCTTAAGATTGTCAACACGTGCTTTAAGAAGCGGGAGGAGCACTTGATCACATACAAGAGTGGGGTCCACAGATCACAGATTGATTTCTTTTTGGTAAGGAGTCAAGACAGAAGACTTTGTACAAATTGTAAAGTGATTCCAGGGGACGGAGTGACAACTCAGCATAGGTTAATGGTCCTTGACGTGCGTATTAAGTGTAGGAATGAAAAGCGGCGACATGTTTTAAACATAAGAGTCAAGTGGTGACAGCTAAAGGGGGAGAAGAGGGAAACTTTTAAAAGAACTATGTTAAATGAGAGGATTTGGGAGGTGCAGGAAAATGCTAATATTATGTGGAAGGAAATGGCTGAAAAGGTCCGAGCGGTTGCTAAAGTAATTTTGGGAGAATCTAAAGGTTTTGGTCGACGAGATAAGGAGACTTGGTGGTGGAACGAGGATGTACAACAGAAAGTTAAGTACAAGAGAGACTGTTTCAAAGCTATACACTTATGTGATAATACCGAAAATTGGGAAAAGTATCGTTTAGTTAAGAAGAAAACTAAAAAGGCGGTGAGTGCAGCTCGTTTTAAGGCTTTTGAGGAATTTTATAAGGAGTTAGAAACAAAGTCGGGAGAACGAAAGATTTATAAGATTGCAAGAGACAGGGAAAGGAAATCGAGGGATTTGGATCAAGTACGATGTATTAAGGATGAAGAGGGCAATGTTTTGGTTGCAGATAGTAAAGAACGGTGGGAGACCTATTTTTACAAATTGTTTAATGATGAGGGAGGAGGGTCAAGTTTTGAGCTTGTTTAATGATGAGGGAGGAGGGTCAAGTTTTGAGCTAGAGGATTTAACAGGAGAAGTTGAACCAAATTTAGCTTTTTACCGTAGGATCCGTGTTGGCGAGGTTAAAGAAGCGCTTAAGAAAATGGAAAATAGTAAAGCTGTTGAACCTGATGGTATTCCTATTGAAGTTTGGAAGTGTTTAGGTGAAGCGGGGGTGGTGTGGCTTACTAAACTTTTTAATGTGATCTTAAGCTCTAAGAAAATGCTGGATGACTGAAGGAAAAGTACTTTAGTTCTTATTTACAAAAATAAAGGGGATATCCAAAATTGTGCAAACTACAGAGGGATAAAGCTTATGAGTCATACTATGAAGTTGTGGGAAAAGGTAATTGAACACAGATTGAGATTAGAGACTGATATTACTGAGAATCAGTGTGGTTTCATGCCGGGTAGATCTACAATAGAGGCGATTTATTTATTAAGGGGGTTAATGGAAAGGTACCGGACTAAAAGAAGAGACTTGCATATGGTCTTCATTGATTTAGAAAAAGCATATGATCGAGTGCCAAGGGAGGTGCTTTGGAAAGCTTTGGAAAAGAAAGGTGTACGCATGGCATATATCAAGACAATAAAAGATATGTATGAGGGGGTAACAACTACTGTAAGAACGTCTGGGGGCGAAACAAAGGATTTTCCCATAAGGATTGGTCTACATCAGGGATCATCCTTGAGTCCTTATTTATTTAATCTAGTAGTGGATGTTCTAACTAAGTCTATTCAAGAGGAAATCCCTAAGTGCATGCTTTTTGCAGACGATATAGTTCTGGTGGCGAAATCAAGAGAAGAAATTAATTTTAAACTTGAGTTATGGAGAAGTACTTTAGAGTCGAAGGGTTTCCGTCTGAGTAGAAGTAAGATTGAATATATGCATTGTAATTTTGATAAGAGGCAAGTTAGAAGTAACTTGGAGGTCAAATTGGGGGATCAAGTTATTCCACAAATAGATAAGTTCAAATATTTGGGATCAATTATATAGAAGGACGGTGAAATTTTGGAAGATGTTCATCATAGAATTCAGGCCGGGTGGTTTAAATGGAGAAAGGCTATTGGGGTTATATGTGATCGAAAAGTACCAGATAAAGTAAAAGGAAAGTTTTATGGCACTGCTATAAGACCAGCAATGCTTTATGGAAGTGAATGCTGGGCTTTAAAAGGACAGCACGAGCATAAAGTTGGGGTAGCTGAGATGAGGATGTTGAGATGGATGTGTGGGCATACAAGAAAAGATAAGATTCGTAATGAACATATACGGGGAAGAGTTGGAGTGGCACCTATTGAAGAGAAAATGGTAGAGAACCGTTTTAGGTGGTTTGGACACGTACAAAGAAGGCCAAGGGATGCGCCAGTGAAGAGGGTGGATCAAACAGTATGGACACCGGTTAAAAGGAATAGAGGAAGGCCAAAGAGAACGCTCAAAGAGGTCATTGAGCGGGATCTCCTGGTTAATAACCTATCCAAGGATTTAGTTTTTGATAGAGTACAATGGCGTCGTATGATCCATGTAGTTGACTCCATTTAATGGGATAAGGCTTGTTGTTGTTGGGGTGCAAGGCAGCTGGCCACCATCAGACAGCGCAGGCCTCTGCAATACTGCAACTCCGCTGAAATGAGATGGATATAGTGGGAGTAAGGGAAGAAATGGCCAAATTCTGTTGGTTGTAACTTGGAAGTAACTAAGAGGGTAGATTAGGAAGTTGAAGTTGGTAGGAGATAATTACTAATGTATGCTATGCTATTTGTTTTTTTCATAATGTAAGGTAGATAGAGCTTTAGAGGTAGAGGACTCTCACGGATGAATGAATAATATAGCTGTTACATTAAAATAAACGGGGCCTGTGAAATGCTTTTAGATTAAAATTTCTCATCTTTGTCAGTCTTTGTATACAATTTATATACAGGCAAAGATTCAGCTAGTATTATTTTGAACATTACAAATATGTAAAGATATATCTTAATATTTGCTGACTTTTAAAAGTTTAATTGATAATCTCTCTCTGTGTTAAAATATCATACACCTGAATCACGCCAACCAAATACTCTTTTCCAATGTGTTGTGATCTGATTGGCTTACCAACTAATTATACCCCACCTATTGCGAATCATGCAAAACCTTTATAACAAGGAAACCCTGATTGGGCCCCTTTTTGGATAAAAAAAAAGTATTGGGTCTTATTTTGATCAAAGCTGTTTGAAACTTTAAAACTTGATACTGAAAACCGTTAGAACATACCAGGACATAGGTTTCCTTCTAATATTTATTTGTGGATTTCATTTCATCCAAATTATAGACTAGTAAAGGGGATTGTGGAAAATCAATATATTATTGGAGATGATATGTTCGGTAGAGTAGAATCATTCATTTCTCTTCTGGAGTAATGTGCTCGCACTGATTAAAATTCCTTCCTTACAAATATTTACTCTGCAGTATGGACACATAACTCACATTGACTTGAAGGTTCCACCCAGACCCCCTGGGTATGCATTTGTAGAGGTGAGTTTGATTTGCCTGGTGGTGGTGGTTATTTTTCTTTTTCTACGCTATTCTAATTATTGATTGAATTTTGCAGTTTGAGGATGCTCAAGATGCTGAAGATGCAATTCGTGGTCGTGATGGCTATGATTTTGATGGGCATCGGTTAAGGGTTGGTTATATCTTTCTTGCTATGGTTATATGATAGGTGCAGCACCTTGCCAGTAGGTTAAGTTAATATCTTTGTAGGTAGAGCCTGCACATGGTGGACGTGGTCATTCATCATCCAAGGATCGAAATAGTAGTCACAGTAATGGTCGGGGTGGACGTGGGGTTTCTAGGCGCTCTGAGTACCGAGGTTTGTGATTTTTCCTTTGAAACACTTGTAACCTGTTGCAAGAAACCGTTTGATTTGTTTCCTGAATTTTCATTTTTCCTTATGCAGCACTAGTCACTGGGTTGCCCTCTTCTGCTTCCTGGCAGGATCTTAAAGTGAGATATTGTAATTATTTAATTATTTTGAAGAATTTTTCTGGGATGGTAGATGAATGTCATAAAATGATTTTCTAAATTCAGGATCACATGCGGAAAGCAGGAGATGTTTGTTTTTCTCAAGTTTTTCATGATGGTAGAGGTGAGATATATCCAACTTGATTTATCTGTTTTAATTTCTGCACGATTATGTGGATGTCAGCAACTTAACTCTTTTCTGTCAAATTGATTATTTTTTGGTTATTCTCAACCTGCAATCGTGTTTTTTTTTTTGGGTGGGAGGGTGGAGTTTGAGGCTGTAAAAAGGGTGTTGTGATTTGTTATTTTTCCTACTTTTATTTACTTCTATTCTTATTTCTCTGTATTGTTATGGTTTTATATAGGAACAACTGGGATTGTTGATTACACAAACCATGATGACATGAAATATGCTGTAAGTTGCTTCAATCTTAGTATAATTTTATTAATTTCTAAGTAATATTGCACATTTACACATAACCTTCTATTTTGCATTGTGTTGTGACCATGAAATGTGGGATTATACCTCTTCAGATCAAGAAGCTTGACGACTCTGAGTTCCGGAATGCATTTTCCAGAGCTTATGTTCGTGTAAGAACCAACTGTGTCATTTAGAGAAGCTGCATTTGGTCTAATGAATTGTACTTATCAATTTTCTGTGTTATTATAGGTGAGGGAATATGATTCAAGGCGGGACTCCTCTAGAAGTCCTAGTCGTAGCCGATCTCATTCTAGGGGGCGAAGTTATAGCCGCAGCCGTAGCCGTAGTTACAGTCGAGGGCGTAGTCAGAGGTCTAGTCACCTTGGTTTGAAACAATCCTTATCCTTATGTGAGATTTGCAATTGACTTTTGTTTTGTACCTTTTATTTTATTATGCAGCAAATCTCCAAAGGGTAAATCTTCACAGCGTTCTGTTTCACGCTCACGATCTCGCTCGAAGTCAAGGTCCCGTTCTTTGTCAGGGTATGAACTATAAGTTTCAGTGTGCTTTGTCCATTGATTATTATTGCTCATTGTCGTAGTTTACTCTCTGAAATATTACTTTTTGTGATAGATAGTTTCATTCGCTATCTGAATGGCTGGTTTGCTAGTCCTATGTAGACTTTTTTAGATGTACAAAGGGATCAAAAGAGCCCTTTCTGAAAGGACGTTTTAGATGGAATGGGAGAAACATTTAGAGAATGGGTATTGATGGTGAATGGGATCCAAGTGATGTACAAGTAGTGAATCATCATTCTTGTACCAATAATTTATTTAAATGTGAACAGTTCTAAATTTCAATTGCTTCGTTGCTAGTGAAGTCAATTATGCACCTTTTATTGGTCGTCTTGTTAAGTATTAAAGACTGTAAACTGTTTTGGTTGGCCATAAGAATGTAAATCGTTTCATTTACCACCCTTCCCTCCCAAAAATGGAATGGATAAAGGAACTTACTGTTGGCAGTAAGTGTCTTTGGACGAATAAGGCTATTGTGTCGAAATACAATGTTTTCATAATTTGTCTTTATAAATTAAGATATAATCATTATTTTGGACACCCAACTATTGCTTTCTCCCTGCCCCTCCTATCATTTCCCTCCCCATTTTTTCATGTTCGTGGGATCTGTGGCAAAAGATGCCACCTTGTCAGAGTACTCGGTTTCTCTTTCCTTTTGTTTTGTGAAAAAAATTCCTTTGTTTTTTTCATTAGATATGGATACTTGGAGCAAACTGGGAATTGGAAATTAGGAACTTGGTGGGATTTGGTTCAATTGCCTGCAACTCAATTTGTTGTGGAGGTATGATATTTTTAAGATGGGCGACTTTGGATACATTCAAAGTACATTTGTTCTAATGCTTTTAGCATGTGGATGTCCATGGGTGCTAGATTGGGAATCAAGGAGATCATGGATTGCTATTTTAGAGCGGGATGTCTTGTGTGCTAAAGCATGTGGGATTTGGAAATCACCATCAATGAGAGTAATAAAGAGAATTTCATACAATTGTCAGCTCCAAGATTTGCCACGCTAATAGGATGCACTATATGGATTCTCTGGATTGTTATGGTGCAGTAGGGAAGAATTCTTCTCTCCAATCCTGGTGTCCTAATATTACCTTATAATGCTTTATTTTTACTGGCATCTCATCCTATTTTATAAAAGTAGAATGTCTACAAGTTTGCCTTTATTTTCTTTCTTTTCTAATTGAGGTTTTTATGATTTAATTATGTCTGGATGTATCTCTTTATCATGATTACTGACTTGGGAGAGTCATCAAGGCCAGTTGGATCAAATTTGATTGGAGGAACTTGTGGATTTTAAATTATGTTTCTGGAACTTTTGCAGATCACGATCAAGATCCAGATCTCCGTTACCTTCGGTGAGTGAATTTTGTAACTCTAATCAAATGTGGATTTGGTTTATGTTTTAAGTGCAACATTGAATGGGGCTCTTAGCCTTTTGATTTAACTCATGAATTAAGGCAAAGCATGGGGAGGTCAACGTATAAATAGAATTTCATTATTGGTTACCGTGAATCCTTTGATTTTTAAACCATTATTGGCACTTGCGTTAGACATTTATAAGGTCTAGTGTATTTCAAGGGAAAACTTGAAGTTTGGCCCGCAATTCTAGTAGATCAGATCCCTTTATCCCCGCCTGAATCGATGGTGTATATTTGGCAGCGTAATAAAAGCCCAAAAAAGAACAGTACCAGCAGAAGCCCAAGCAGGAGCAGGAGCAGGAGCAGGAGCAGGAGCAGGAGCAAGAGTTTGTCTCGGACCCCTCATGTTTCACATTCCCCTTGATGATTGCCTTTCATTCCCCAGTTGAATATTTGTGACTGGTATACTTTTAGGCTTTTCTTCTTGGCTGATTGGTTCTTGTTTCTTGCAGGTGAGCTCTGATTGAGTTCTGTGAAGTTTGCGCCGTAAACTGACATCGGCCAAGTAAAACAGCTAATTGGCTTAAAGTTGTTGATTAAACTTTCTGAATTGAACACACTTCGACCTGTATCTTGTCTTTTCCATCTTAGTCCATGAGGATTATTGGATTCTAGCTTGCTTCTGTACGACTGTGGAGTGTTTTTATCCTATTCGGTCATTAATAGTTGGTATGATCCAAGGATCGTTGGCAAGAAGTCTTTTCAATATGAAACCGAACATGCTGTTAGCCGTTGTCTCCTACTTCTGATGAGTTTGGTTATAACTTTGGATCATACATTATTTCCATTTCTTAGGCCTCAAGGGGATTTCTCGTCATTTTCAATTTCCAATTAGAAGAGAATAATGGGATACTCGAGTAAATGATGTGACAGGGAGGGTTCAGTAATTTAAACTGTACACAATGTTTAATGTGTTCAGTTATTCAATCTCCAACCTCCATATGTAACAAAAATTATGTGAAGACGTGAGGTGTGCGGATTTCGGTCATATCGCGATAAATTAATAGGCAAAAGAAGAAATATAAGATTTGATTTGTGGTGACGGGGTGAGGTGATTTATTGCAATTAGCAATGTCTGGTAGAAAACCGTCATCTAGCCAACATTGGTGGTGGTGTTTATGATATACAAAGCAACAAGTCTCTCAAGTTGTAGATTCAATTCACCTCCAGAGATTCTTCCAATTCCACCGCTCCTCCTTCTTCCACCTTCGTATCACAAGCTCCTAATCAGGCATGTTGCTCGCTGACGATATTATTCTCAACATCTTTCTTAAGCTCGACGACGATCTCCGCCATTGGGCTCGTCCCGCCTGCGTCTGCACCAGATTCTCGTCCCTCATACTCAATTTCTGCTGGAAAAACCAGTGCTCCGAGAACGTGCCTTCCGTCGTCTCCGACTCCTCTCCGATTGCTCGCCTCCGCCCGGCGGTTGGGCTTCCTTGCATAAGCTCGCCGTGTGTTGCCCTGGCCTCCTTCACGCCCGGGTCCTCCTAGAGAGCTCTGGTTTCGGGCTTGGGCTTGAGCTTGAGCTCGGCCCGGACGAGAATTATAAGAGATCGTGTTCCCCGAAAACGACGGGAATACCCCCTGAGATTTACTCGAGTAGCTTGGATAATAACTCAGATGTCGGTGGTGCCCCTGAGTCGGATTGTTATTTGTCCCTTTTCGATGATCTATATTTTGATCCTGTCTACGATACTTCTGAATCCCAACACAATTCTGAACCTCAAATCCATGAAGAGGTTGAGAAAGGCGTCGTCGGTGGCGAAATCTCTTCGTGTAAGAAGAGGAAGGTTTTTGGATCATCGAGGTCGCATTTGGCTTCTGGAATCTGGAATCTGAGCAGAGAGCGGGGGAGCAAGCTGCTTGCCAGACAATTTCGAGACCATTGTCTGTATATTTGTGATTGGCCTGGCTGTTTGCACGCGGAGGAGAACAGGACCTACATGCTCTTCAGAGGCATTTTCAAGAACTTTAAGCGGTCCCGTGTGTGGAGAACAATCAACGATGGCAATCGGAAGAAGATCGATCTGCATTGCGCTTGTTGTCTAAGGGAACTCGGGATTTGCACTCTGCTTTCTGTTTAAAGCGAGTTTTTGGGTACCACGAAGATGGCGAACCAGTTGTTGGAGCTTATGTCTGTGAAAATGGTCATGTCTCTGGGACGTGGACGGATTTGCCGATGTACAATTGATCCAAATATTAGGGTTTCATGTGAACTTACTCGTTATATGGGGACCATTGTGAGAATCCATTCTACTTGGCTGCGTATTACTACTATTACAGTTATATTGCATCGTTCTCTGTTTCAATGCGTTGTTTATGGTGCTTGTGATATTGCCAAAGGAACCTGAAAATGTTGTTACATGAAAACATAATTGAAACTGGATTCACCTCCCTAAATATGAGGATGAATCCGATTGGTTTTTCATTTGGTAGCATGAACCCTATTGTACGTTCAGGGATCTAACTTAATTACTGTTTGGGGGAAGAATGTCTCGAAGCATATCTGCATGTGGGAAGATGGTAGTGATGTAGGGTTTGTTTTGCCGTTCCCTATCGGTTATCTCGGAATATGTCATCAGTTTAATAATCTTAGGGGTAAATATTTTAATGGTTCTTTCCGTCCCGAATGACAGAAAACGGGCACTGAGAAAAAAGTGTCAAACAGGACGATATTTGTTTTGGAGCAAATTATTATGCACCTTCTTCATGGGCTTGATCCTCTACAGTTGCTTTTTCTTCATCACTGTTGTCAGTTCAGAATCCAGGCGGTGTTTCATCGAGGTCTGTCTATTATATGTAATTTCGTTAGTTTTATTTGGCTAACACACACGTATATGTAAAGCTGTTGCTTTCGTTTGCATTTTCTGATGTTCATGTTCTTTCTTTCTTTTTCTTTTTTTTATAGTATGTAACGTAATCATTCAGTACGGACTTTTTTTCCACAAGCAAAAGTGGAACCTTTGTAATAACAAACAAGAATAAGACAAATGCGGAGGGGATAGTACCGAGTATATATGTATATATATTAGGGCTATGCATGATGTCCAGAGTCCACAAAGTCTGTCCAAGTTCATATAAAATATATCCTGTCTAGCCCAATAAAAAGTGGCCTAATATAAAATGGGTAATTTCGGGCAGGGCTAATATTCGGGTCAGACTAAGCATCGGGCAGGGGTTACTGCCCTGCCCAGATAATTATTTTTTTATATATCAAAATTTATAAATTATAGTATTTCACATAGAATAAATATGATATATACTGGCAATTCAAGGGTAATTTTACAAATGAGTAGTCCAGTAAATAATTACATCATTTAAAATTTATAATTAAATTGATTTCTTTATTTATTTTTTTAAATTGTGGTAACTGTCATATATTTTTTTTTCAGATGCTTTATCTTTATCAATTTTGGAAGAAATTGATGTAAAATTACAATTGCAAACTACTTAGACTTCAATACTTTTTTTATATGCCATGGATTTTAAAACTTTAATTACTATTTTTTTGTTATCTTATTCTTAGTAAATTATGTGTATTATTTAATTCTTGAAGACATATGAATATAATACTATTTTATAAGTTTATAATTATAAATTTTTTTCACAATATGAGCAGTATATCCCGATTTAGGCATGTCCAACTTGCCTATACCCAGTCCAAAATAGTTAGGGCTTTTACCGAGTAGGGCCAGGCATCGGGCTGTAAAATACAGCCCATGTATTTTTTGAACATGGCACCGGGCAGGGGCTATTCTGTCCATGCACACCCCTAATATATATGAATATTTATCTTTATTAATTAATTTCTTTCTCTAAAAAAATCTAAATCTGAGATACGAGCCTAACGAATCCCCATGACAACAAGTGGAAATTGCACATTTGCACCTATCGGGGAAGTGTCCGTCGAGCTCAAGTGTCTTTTCATCACCGCCGATGCCGCTTCTGATGCTGTGGGCAAGCAAACCAAATGACTAGAAGGTTGAGGCTATGTTTTTTGATTGGATGAATTTTCTTTTTTGTTTTTGTTTTCAGTAAAGATTACAAATAGGGCCAGGACCGCAAAATAGAGATGAGAGGACCACGCGAGCAAGTGGGTCAGAGGCTTTTTTGGTCTACAAAGAAAATGGTTAACAGAGTGTTTTACACTGTTTGGGTTTGCGTCAATACCAGCAATTATGTGCATGTTTAGGAACTAAAATTATTGTACCAACAAACAAAAACTAAAATTATAATTTTAAAAAGAATTTTAATATAAATTTTAATTTAATTTTTTTAAAAAATAAACAGTCATATTTATCTAAAAGAATTTTTATATAAATTTATAATTTTAAATAAATTATTATAAATAATTTTTACAATATTAAAGGAGTTTATAGATTGTCTAATTATTATTTTATTTTTATATTTTTTTATATTTTTTATTCTTTCTTCTATTTTTTCACCTTTTCTCCTCTCTCCTCTTTATTCTCTCTCTTCCACACTCTTTTCTCTCCCTTCTTCACTATCTCTCATATTTCATATTCTTAATAAAATTATATATTTTATAATAATTTTTTAATTATAAAAATATTTTTAATAATAATTATCTAAATACTGTTATTTATAATTATTTTTTTTATTAAATTATTTTTTAAAATTTATTTTTTAAGAATTGTCTAAAAATAATTTTTGTATGTCTTTTTTTGTTGTTGTCGTCGTCAAACTCTAACCTATAACGAATCTTAATTGCGCCAGTTAGAGCGATGCTCAGGGCGGTGTAAGACCTAAGCTATACTATTCATTATGCAATTATGGATACTGTGTTTTGATAAATTTTTGAAAAAAAATTTATAAATTTTTTGTTTGGTAAGTTTATATAAAAGTACTTTTAGAAGAGTTTATAAATAAAAAATAATTTTAAATAAATAAATATTTATATAATTATTTTTATAATAAATTTTTATATTGATAAATTATAAAAAAGATATGATTTGATTAAAAGTATAAGAGATGAGAGATAGTAAAAAAAAGAGATGAGAGATAGTATAAAAAAGAGATGAGAAAGGAGATAGGATAAAAAAAAGAAGGAAGAGAAGGAAGAGGGTAGAAGAGAGAAGAGAGTATAGAAGAGAGAGGAAATATAATATAAAAAAATATGGATCAAATAATAATTAGATAGTCTATAAATTTTTTTATTATTTTAAAAATTAGTCTCAATAATTTATTTAAAATTATAGTATAACTTAAAAATATTTATAGATAAATATAATTATTTATTTTAAAAAATTTTAAATTATTTTTTTTTAAATGATAGTTTTACTAAAAAAAACTTGTACTATTTTGGACAAGTTAAAAGAAAAGAACGAATGACCCCTTGTATGGTATGGGTGGACGGGAGGAGCAGGATTACTTGAGTGACTGTTTGGGTACTTAGATTTTAAAAGTTTTTTTTAGATAAAATTTTACTTTAAAAAAATAATTATGTTTATTTAAAAGTAATTTTAATTAAAACTATAATTTTAAATAAAATATTTAAATTAATTTTTAAAATAGTAAAAGAGTTTATGAACTATTTAATTATTATCTTATCTTTATTTTTTCTTACACTATCTTTCATCTATCTTCTCTCCTCTCTCTTCTCTATCATTTCTCATTTCTTATATCTCTTCTTTACTTTCTCTCATCTCTTCTACTTTTAATTTAATTATATCATTTTTAGTAATTTAATAATATAAAAGATAATTATACTACTAATTATCTAAATATTTTTATTTTTAAAATTTATTTTTTTAAAAATCTATTATTTAAAAACTAAGCTAACGCTTACCATTTGTTATTGGAAGAGAGTAAGTACAACTTGATCGTGACATCTAGTCCTAGTTCAATAATTCATGGCAACCCAACCCACCCCAAAATAATCAATCAACGATCGACATCCGTTGTCTGCACAAACATAGGATATGCTTTTTCTGTGCCCAAAAAACCATAAAATATCGAATATAAAAGAAGATATACCCTAATTCTCAGGCACAAACATAGGTCTTGACTCAGGCAGGAAGAAGGAAAGAAAGATGCAGCCAGATGCTTCATATCCTACGCTTGCTAGTTTCTTGCTTACCATAATTCTCTTGAGCTTAGGAGTGGAAGTGCATAGTGCTGATAACTATACCGTAAACGACTTCCCAGCTGACTTCATTTTTGGATCTGGCTCCGCTGCTTATCAGGTTCTTTTCCCTTTTTGTGGGCTCCGCTTCCTTCCTTTCTTTTCCATCTGTTTGTCTCTCTCCTTTCTCTGTTATGACTCTGATGGATCATTTGATTGTCGTTGAAGCTATTACTGATGTTTCTATATGAAATTCTGAACAGGTTGAAGGAGCTGCGAATGAAGACGGAAGAACTCCTAGTATCTGGGACACCTTTGCTCATGCTGGTTTACTTCTTCTCGCACTTGCTTCTCTTGTATTCATCCTATCAGAAGATGGTTTCTACTTGTGTATCTTCATGACTTCGTCCTAAGTTTTCACCCTGTTTCCATTGTGGTGTTATCGTGCACGAGGCATTTATGTACCCAAAGACAAACTCTCATATTAAAATATTCTACCATTTCTTATAATTAGGGCATGCGGATGGGGCCACTGGAGATGTAGCCTGCGACGAGTATCACAAATACAAGGTTTGTTTATACCCGCAATTCGCCTTTATCTGTGTGTTTGTTTTGTTTTTCCGCGATATATTTTTGCCGCTAATGAAATTTTTGAATATCTTATCCAATGCAGGAAGATGTGCAACTGATGGTTGAAACAGGGCTTGACGCCTATAGATTTTCGATTTCCTGGTCGAGATTGATACCAAGTATCATCCCCATCCTGCACTTCTGCGAATGAGATAATGGTTCTTTTATTTATTTACATTCCAACTTTATAATAGCAACCGAATCACTTTTTACCCAGATGGCAGAGGACCCATCAACCCAAAGGGGTTACAGTACTACAACAATCTCATCGATGAACTTCTCATCAATGGTTTGAGTCCCCCCCCCCCCCCCCCTTTCTCTTCTAAAGAAAGCATTCATTCTTTTAGCTTCTTCAACTGATATATAGTATTTATTCCCGTGAACAGGAATCCAACCACATGTAACACTACATAACTTCGATCTTCCGCAGGCGCTTGAAGATGAATATGGAGGTTGGGTGAGTCGTGAAATCATGTACGTCCCTGAGCTTTTTTACCTTTCTGTGTTTTATCTTGTGCATTCTATTAATGACATGTATGCGAATGCAGAAAAGACTTCACAGACTATGCTGATGCGTGCTTTAGGGAGTTTGGTGACAGAGTGAAGTACTGGAACACTATTAACGAACCCAATGTCTTCGCTATGGGAAGTTATGATCAAGGAACCACACCACCTCAACGATGTTCTCCACCATTTGGTTTATTTAACTGTACTAGGGGCAACTCAACAACCGAGCCCTACTTGGTAGTTCATCATATTTTGCTATCACATTCTTCAGCTGTCAGATTGTATAGAAGAAAATATAGGGTATGTCACCAAATCTTCTACCATGATATGCCTTTTATTTTCTATATCAATTACATTACTTAAACCCCTTGTTTTTTGGATCTAGACTTGTTATTCTGTGGTTAAATGAAAATATTCATTGGCAGAGATAACATTAATGACAGCACATATTATTACATTGCAGAACAAACAGCAAGGATTTGTGGGTATTAGTGTCTATACAGCTGCGTATGTTCCTCAAACTAATACTGAAAAAGACATGTTGGCAATTAAAAGAGTCAATGATTTTCTTGTTGGCTGGTGAGTTGCTGATCTTATCATTGGCCTTTTTAAACTTGTATCTATGTCCAACTTAAGCTCTTTGGTTGCACCATCCTTGAGCTTTGTTTTGGGGCATCTGAGCATTTTTCGGATGCCGTTGTGAAATGTGTGTACTTTGTTGCAGGGTTCTAGAGCCCTTGGTGTATGGAGATTATCCTGCTTCCATGAAAACCAACGCAGGAGCAAGAATTCCAGCCTTCACAGATCGTGAATCCAAGCAAATTAAGGATTCATGTGATTTTATTGGCCTGATCTACTACACCAGTGCTAATGTATCAGACAATCAAGATTCATTGAAGCAGGAGTTTAGAGATATCGGTGGAGATATGGCCGCAAATCTCATCTGTATGTTCTCTTGCCATTTTAATTACACTATCAGTTTTACTATAAAAAAATGATTATGTTATTTGCAACTTGTTCATGTCACTGTTCAATTGCATAACAATATATGACGTTGATTTCTCGGCAAACCTTGTTGGTTTTGACAGTTGGAGCGGATCTGTTTACAGCTGAAGAGGTAAGAGTGGAATCATAAATAATGAATTGGTTGAATGATGGGGATGGGTTCAATGCATAAGTAATTGGCTTAACTTTTACTCAGTACCCTATCGCACCGTGGGGAATACAGCAAGTGCTGGAAACATTCAAGCTCCAATACGGGAATCCTACTATATTCATTTATGAAAACGGTATGGTCATACATATAAGAAATCTATGGTGAGTTGAAATGGGGTGTTTTATCATCAAAATTTATAACTTGGGAATTGGATGGCATGTGTTGATGATAGGCCAAAGGACAGCTCGCAATATATCACTTGAAGACGTGTCAAGAGTAAAATACTTGCAGGCAAACATTGGAGGCGTGCTCGATGCCTTGAGGTAAGAAGTTGCTGCTCCAAATTTTACAACGTTTGTTTGATTGCTCGGCTTTGTTATCTAGGAATCGATGTTAGTATGAATTAGGAATTCATCCAAATATATGTTGAATCAAATCTTGTCAGGAATGGGTCTAATACGAGAGGGTATTTTGCGTGGTCTTTCCTGGACTTGTTGGAGTTACTTGACGGATACAAAGCCGCCTTCGGACTATACTATGTTGATCTTGATGATCCTCACTTGAAAAGATGCCCAAAGCTCTCTGCCAAGTGGTACTCTAAGTTCTTGAGAGGTAGAAAGGCCCCATTCATAGTTGCACCTATCGATCTTCATCGCGACGTGGATCCATCTCTTCTTTCTGTCGCGCATTTATTTCAGTAGGTTGCTTTTTGTTTTTTTGCATGTAACTTCCATTTCTACCACGATAAATTCTACAAGATGGTGCATGTAATTTATTGTATTGCGAATTGAGCAGGCTTAACTATCCCCTCCAACCTTTATAGGGCGAATAAGATGATTGAAAAAAAATTTGGAATAGGTTAGAGAGCTCAACATCGGAATCATGTGACTCTATTTAATTTATATTTATTAGTAAACTCATAAAACTAGAATCATATTTCATTAGCAAAGAATATACAAATTTATATTTTCATTACAAAGAAGTCTACTTTTTTTTATTATAAAAATCTTTAGAAGAGATTAGATTTACTTACATCTATAATATAAAAGGGAGGTAAAATTTTTTTTCTTTTTATACAATACTAATATTGAGTAGAAAGAACTATTAATTATATTTAAATATTTTTTTTATACAATCTTCAAATATAAATTAATCACTAAAAAATTAGGATGGTGCTTATTTTGTTCCCGGCCCACAAACACAAGATATTTGCATGTATGGGGCTCAGTTGACCATGTCCTATACTGGGCTTCTTCTCTCAATCCTCCCTTCCCCTCCGTTCAACGCCACTCTATTCTGAACTGAAACTCTCTCTCTCTCTCTCACTCTCACTCTCAACAAACACACAATATATATATATATATCTTTCCAATGAAAATGTACAACTTTCTAGCTTAAACTGCATTTTAAGGAAAAATTAACTAACTGATGGAATCATATTTCATGAAACCAAACTGACACTTCCATAGTCGGGAAATTTATGCGTAAATTATTTGCAACTTGAGATCACATCTTACTAGAGAATTTCCTAGCAGACAATGAAATCAAAGTAAAATATGTATCTGGTACAGGGAAATATTTAGTAATTGTATAGTAACAGGTAGTTTTATCATTATGTTGAGATTAAACATATAATAACACAAAATAGAAGTACACAGTCGGCACACCACAACAACATAGCTTCGAAATTTCTAAAAATACTTGATTGCTTTACGCTGCTTCTGCTGCAAACACTTTATTATTTCTCTACGCTTCTAAATGTAGCTTAATGTTTTGTTTTTGGCTTCTTCACTATCATCACGGTGCAGTGAGCATGATGCGCGCAGTAGTCACTTACACTACCTAATACCGCCCTGCATATAAAATAATCGTCAAAATACAGTATTTTGGAAGATTTTTACGTGCTGGCTTCTGTATGAATGTTTAAACACTTGCAAATCCATGATGAATTGAACAGAGAAAGCCAAATAAAAGTAGAGAAAGTAGATAATTAAATCATACGTCATAATAAGCACGTGAAACTGTCAAAGGTGGACAGAAGCACTAATTAATGCTAACTCTAACATATGGGGGGACCAAAGGAGCAGATTTGGGCTTTGCCAATGCTTCTCATGAATTTAATAAAGCGGCAAATGCATCTTATGTATGGTAAAATATAGATATAGAAAATTCCATAATGCTAGGACTAGTTCAGTATATTCATGGTATTCTTCACAATCATTAGTAACATCACTGTGAAGGTAGGATGATTGATAATCACCATTCCCCGCAGAGTGTATCTTACCTTTTTATAGCTCCATAACCATGACTACCCACGACCAGCATTGAAGCATGATGCCTTTCAACTGCATCGCAAAGTACATTTCTTGCATCACCTTCCACAACTTCCACCATAACATCGTTCACCTAAGCCAAAGTTGGCAATCAGATAATCAGGGCAAAGTTTGTACAAGCCCATCTGAAAAACAGTGAGACTCGAGACATCTCAGCATCAGAACTTAGCAAAATAACTTGACAGTATAATTTATCTGGTCATAAACATGAAAAAAGAAAATCACAATCATACAAACGCCACATCCTCCTAGGGCTATCCTTAGAAAAAGTAGACAGATGGAAACATAAGAAGCACCATAAGACAGTTTTCAATAATTTCGTAGTTAAAGAATTGACAAAAGTCGGCAGGGACATGACAAATAAAGATTTGGAACCAAAAGCTATATCATCAGCATAAAGGCAAGTAATAAATTTAAATATCTATCTCCCGTTTATCAGTCTGTGACTGGATTTGTTCCTTCGATTTCTTTTCTATTTCCAACAAGAGATTTCATTAGAATTAAGAGATTACAACCATTAGTTTTAAGTGGCCTTAACAATCGCATATATATCCGCGATGAATAGCTGACAGATTAACTTGGAAAGCAGTGACGAATTACCGATTTGCTGGTGCAGAGTTCTTTAGCTTGTTGAACAACTCTGGCAGCAATCTGCCTCAGATCGGCATCAACAATGGGCAAAACATCAGCGGCTCCTGCAAACTAACCATCGTCTCAAATCCCATACAGTAAAAGGCGAGGCAATTCGGAATTAGTTAGCAAGGAGTAGAGAGCAACAGCGTACCAGGGCCAGCAAGGCCAACGACGGAAGTAGCAGAAGGCTTGGCATGGACGAGAACAAGCTTGAAGAGAGGATTAGGACCGGATGCGAAGAAATGATCCAGAGTCCATTGGAGGGCGTAGGTGCTGTGATCGTAGTCATCGATTCCCACCACCATCACTTGCTTCTCTGAAGTAGCCATGGAAACCTCTGCTCTTAAACTCTGATTGGAAACAACAGCTAACGCGAGAGGAACCTAAGGTGTGGAATTGGGCGCCAACAGTGAAGCTGATTTCCCCTATTTATTGGAAGGAATGGGCTTCAGAATTGGGATGCCATGTGGACATAAAACGTCGTCGCATTGGTCATTCTGGATCGTTAGGATTCTATTCTACATCATTCTATGGGACCCGCTCTTGCCATAGTGATGTAAACTTCCCCCACACCGTCACGTTTCCTGCAAAACAGCGGGCCATGTTAGAATACCAGGCTCCTGTGGGTTTCCTTCTATAGTGTTTGTATCAATGAACCCCACTAGTTTGAGAAGGCTGTTGTGGATTACTCTCTCTTCTTCTTCTTCTTTTTTGGGTGAAAGCTGTTGCGGAATTCTAATGGCATGGCATTAATTAATACAAGGAACTGATTCACGTTCACCAGATAAATCTAGTTATGAGGTGGGCAAATCAAAATTGAAACAGGCAGCTTATGAATTATTTGTAATTTTATAACAATGTCTTCGTACTTTTGTTTAAATAAGAATTAGATATCAAATGCTTATTCCAATTTCTCAGCACTAAATTAAATAATACTTAACGCTTTGACCGTTGTTTACTTTTATATGATTTTGCTCTCTAGTCGGCGAATTAAGTTGGCAAAAACCAACAAAAAAAAAAGTGAGGAAATTAGAAGCTCAGTCAGTGATCAGAGTTATAACGAAACGAATGGTCCATTTACATGGAGCGTTCACGAGTTTTATTCCCCGACATGAGAATCTAGATGCCCAGAAATAACGGAAAGAGTATAAAATACGACCGAACCCACCCTCTGTAATTTGATGTGATCTAAGCTAAGCCAAATAGTTCAGATTCCTCAATTATAAAACCATTTTAAACATGGCATGGAATTATTTGAGTTATTTTCCCAGTGAAGTGAAGAGTCAGAGACTTCTTGCTGTTGCTGAAATTATTGAAGTTTTTTTGGGGAAAATATAAGGTAAAAACTATCATGAGGTCTATGATATATAATTTAATTATTTAAAAGTTTTAATAACATGTGAAGAGTTAATAATGATAAATTATAATATAAGAATTAATAATAAATTTATGTTATTTGAGTTTTTTTTAAGAATTAAGTAACTTCCTTGAAATCACGTAACACTTTCCCCAAGAATGTATTTATTTTGTTGAACACTGTCTCGCCGCCTATTATATATTACATAAAGATAAAGATAAAATACAAAAATCATTCTTTCCATTCATTTGCAGCTTGGCCATAAATGTATTTGGCAAGGGAAACTATCCAGCACCCACGTAACTAGTAGTTTTATCATTAAAATTAAGATTAAGAATACAACAATACGGAGTGAAATTATACAGTACACATGCCACAACAAATATTTTCATGAAATTTCAAAAACTATCGTTGTTCGCTGCCAACGTAAGCTCTTTATTGTCGTCTGCCGCTTGTAGATCATCAGTGTTTGATTTTTGGTTTCTTCACTATCATCACAGTGCAGTGAGCATGATGTGCACAATAGTCACTTACACTACCTAAAACCGCCCTGCATGCAAATAGAAAATAATGCTTCAAAATAGCAATTTCTTGGGAAAATTTTCACGTGCGCAAGTGTTGGCTTCCGTATGAATGTTCGAATACTTGCAATTCCATGATGAATTAAAGAAAGCCAAATGAAAATGGAGAAAGCAGATATCATTTAACCATATAAGTGACGATAAACACCTAAAACTGTCAACGATGAACTGAATCACGTAATATTGCAGTTTAAGTTGCGAGGGAAAACCAAAGGAATTTGGACCTTACCTCTTTATAGTTCCATAACCATGACTACCCACGACCAACATTGAAGCTTGATGTCTTTCTACAGCATCACAGAGAACATTCCTCGCATCACCTTCCACCAGTTCCACTGCCACATCATTTAACTGGGCGAAAATTGGCAATCAGATAATTATATATGGCACAGTTTATCCACACCTATCTAGAAAGCATTGCGCAACACCAGAGTTTAGCACAGTATATGGCAATTGGCACTTTTAAACCGTTCAAAATGCAGATGTTTTTTGTAGTGACATTCTCTTTAGCCCATCATGAGAAAGAATAGAAAGACTGAAACGCAAGAACCACTCCAAGGCAGATTTCAATAATTTCGTTGTCTAAGAAGAACAACCACGTGCAGCGTAGCATGACTATGAAATACGAATACCAGGCCATATAGAGTCAATAAAAAGTCACTTTCCCCGCTCCTCAAAAATCGGCAGGCACATATCAAACAAAGAATTTTAACCAAAAAGCATCATCAAGATATGGTCAAGTATCAAACTATCCCCCGATTATCAGTTGTTTCCTACGAGACATCTCATTGGAATTATAGGATAGTTGCAAACAACCGCATATACGTCATCGATGAATAACAGAGCGAACAACTTGGAAAACAATGATGAATTACCGATTTAGTAGCGCAGATTTCTTTAGCTTTTTCGACGACTCTGGCAGCAATCTTCCTCAAATCGGCATCGACGACAGGCAAAAAATCAGCAGCTCCTGCAAAATTAGCAACATATATCAAATCCCATAGAGGCGAAAGCAACGCATTTCGGAATCTAGGAGTAGAGTAAGAGCGTACCAGGTCCAGCAAGGCCAACAGCGGAAGCAGCAGTAGGCTTCGCATGAACGAGAAGGAGCTTGAAGGAAGAATTAGAACCATTCGCGAAGAAATGGTCGAGAGTCCATTGGAGGGCGTAGATGCTGTGATCGTACTCGTCGATTGCCACCACCATCACCTGCTTCTCTGAAGTCTCCATGAGAACCTCTGCTCTTTGATTGCAAACAAAGCTAGCGCCAAGGCGAAGCGAAGGTTGTGGAATCGGGGCATGAACTACGGACCGGATGTCCCGAATTTATGGGAATGGAATGCCGTGCTAATAAAACGTCGTCGCTTTGATCACTCTATGGACCGTGATGACGAGGATTCGATTCTATGCGACCCACTTGCAGTATTGCTAGATCGATGGACCTTCTGTTCACGTCTTTCTCACCCACTAAAGTTGTGAACGATAAACTTACAAAGAAGCGTCTTTAATTGTTTTGGTGTTTTTGTGGAGAGGTGTCCTGTTTGAATACGAAGCTCGTGTTGATTCATACTTCTTGGAACAAATGGATTCCCTTTTTATCAAATGGTGGTATCAGTGATTAGATGGCGGAAGGCTAATATGTGGAGGTGTAAAGATGTACAGTGAACTGATTCGAGATCGCCAAGTGAATAGCCGATTCCTCAAGCACTTGGCAGAAAAAGGAACCAACAGTTTGTGTACCTAAATTTTATGGCATCTTTTAAAAGAGGCCTTAGTGGAATGACAAAGAAGGGACCTTTCCGGGTTTGATATTTTTCTTCTTCTTGTTTTTACAAGAATTTTTATAAGAGTTTAGACTCACCTAATGGTAGAGTAAAATCTCCATTTTATATAGATTTTTCCTTTTTAGTGTAAATAGATTGATCAATTGGTTTGATGAGACTAGTGGTCCAGTAAGATGACGAGCTAGGCCCATTTACTTAGAAACAGATGGCCCAAATATTGTCCACCTTAAACCCATTACCGTTTTTGCCCCCAGAGCCCATTGTTTGGTCCAGCTAGAGGAGCTGGAGGTAGAATTTGTGAGACAAAGCAAGACCAACAGGGAATGTAACAAAAAAAAAAAAAAGACCAACAGGGCTGAGTCTAATAGTAATTCCAATATGGTAAACTAATATTGGAACATCCGCTAGAAGATGTGCATATATTTAATAATCAATAGTGGCCATATACGATTGTCTCTAACAGTAGGATGTCTATCTTAGTAAAAGAAAAGTGAATGTTGAAAATTAAGACCTAACATAGTTGCCACTTAACCGGTTTTCTTAAATATTTAGTTAAGGGTTTGATCATTTGCAGTATATATAGAGAGCGTCTCATGGTTAATATTAAAGTCCTTTTAAAAAAATATATAGTGTGAGAGAAATATTTACTACCACTAACAATACACCCTAGGTCTACCTATAAAAAAGGAACAACTTGAAGAGGAGTGATGTGGCAGCCATATACATCATATGCGGCAAGTTATGACTTGCATGAAACAAGTGTCTACGAAGCCATATTATAACCATCTTCCACGCGTCCATCGAGCTAGGTAGGGTTCGAGTCTCTATTCCATTCGGAATAGCAGGAGAGGCGAGCGTGGGTGCAGGAGTTTCATCCATGGGGTGAACAAAACAGTAGATTACCAGCTCAATTGTCAAAAGCTGAAAGAATGGCAATTATCCATTTATTGATCACGAGATTTTCAGGTGAGGCCAGGGGCCCAAAAATAAGTAAACAACCCAACGAAAAAAACTTATAGGACACCCACTGCAATTAGCAAGCCAGATGCTCACCTTTAAACGCGCAAACAGAATCTAATTATCTAATCATTTTGACACATTAAACGCAAAATTGTCACGCAGGCGTATCCTCCTTTTTTGAAAGAGGACCATGGTCTCAAATCTCAATCCTATTCTAATATTCTATATGATAAAGTGGAGGCGGGAAAAATTGGGTCGATCTTCGTAGGTCGTAGTTAATTCATTCTGACGATAAAGAAATAGCTTCTCTTCGCGAGTGGAGTTGCTGCAATACCAGGCGTATGATGAACGGGCACACAGAATAGCGATCACGGATTAAAACTTAAAAGCACAAGTTCAATAGATGGAAAGATTCGTCGGCACAAAAGATAAATACTACTTTTTTTTTTTTGCAATTTCGGTGCAGGATTGGTCGACAATTTTCAGTGGACCATCCACTAGCCATAGATGTGAATGAATAAAAGAGTGATTGGATATGTTGGAACGTAAGAAAAACATTGTTTTTTTTAAGGATGAGGAGAGCGATTTATGTAGCCGCCTCCTGCCTCCACCAGTCCAAGAGATAAATTTAAATAACAAAACACCATTCACTTCTTCAACGTACGCTCAGATCATGGATCATTTGAAGACATTGTTTTTTCTTTCTGAGTCAGAATTAGTTGATTCATCACGCGAATCATGAAAAATGTTGATGACATAAATGATAATAGAGGGAAAGTGTTATTGAACAAAAACCCTCATGAAAATTAGAAGATGAAAATACATGCCTGCATGTGAACACACAACTGTGTGTAAAAGAAGAACTTGGTGTATGTAGGTGGGGAAGGTGGGGATAAAGGAAAAGAAAGGCCACAGAAAAGGAGGGTACTTGCGTAGAGCAACCAACAATGTTTGTGGTTTATGAAGTCTCATTCGCAAATATTTGGGGCCACCTTTTGATGTTTTCAATTAATTACATTTAAAAAAAATAGAGAGGTAATTGATTGATTGATGTTGATATTTCTTCATGCACACGTTCGCGCGAATCGGGGAACCAGTATCAGTTTTCTCCTCATCCCTCAGTATCTTCAAATCCTGTCTGCCCAAATAATCCAAAACCTCCTACTGCGCCACGTGATAAGCTCTTGAAAAAATGAATCATGATCGTGAGTGTTTCACATGACTTTCCACGATTCCGAAGTGGGAAAGTTAAGCGTCGAACTCCAAAGGCGGGAGAGTCAAGATCAGCGTCGACCATGGACCCCGTTGGCTCCTCCTTCTGCTGCTGATGATCTCGCATGAACGATGAAGTGTCCAGAGTCGGAAGAATAGGTCGCCGCTCGACAACCGGCTACGGGGTCTGTGTGGCTCCAGCCTCAGGACAAGCGCCATTGGCATCTGCGAGTTATCAAGTCTCTCTCCGGTCACCTGCTGCATCAATTGACGGAAGTTCATTGGTTCCGCTGCAATGAACGTCGTCGAAGACCTCTTGCGCGTGACTTGGGCTTCGAAACCTTACCTGTGGCAGATAGGATAGTGTTTCTCTGGCGTTTTGGCGCCGTTTCCTGCTCCAAAAAAGACTCATTTTTCAAGAGCTTATGACGTGGTGCAGTGTGAGTTTTTGAATCATTTGGGTGGACAGGATTTTAAGATACTGAGGAACAAGGAGAAAAATGATACTTCCGCGAATCGGCGGTATTGCTTCTCTGGATTTTTAATGGGAAGCGGACGATTATTTGACCTTTTCACAGAGGCTAGACGAATACGTCACTCCCATCTTTATCCTTTATAGTTTATACGCGTCATAAAATCCATCCAATCAAACACAAAGAAAGGTGTGCAAGAGCTTCTACCCTCAGTACAGATCATAAAATCGAATCGCATTCTCATTCGGACTAATTTTGCGTGTTTCCGCATCTCGTCTTCCATCCTAGGTTTTCGAAGGGATTGATGCTTCTGAGAAACGATGAAGTTCTGCAAGACGTACCAGGAGTACATGCAAGGGCAGGAGAAGAAACTGCCTGGGGTTGGCTTCAAGAAGATCTTGAAGAAATGCAGAGTAGACTATCAACCCCAGAATCAGAATGCCCTCATTAACGAAGCTCACTCCCACACCGTCCGAACATGCCCCGATCAGGGCATAGATAATCAAAATCTTTTCTTTTTTTGTTCTCTCTCTCCTTAGTATCTCCATGGCTTTGATCTCTTGGGTTTCTAGTGCAATTTTCCTAATTGGTGTTTCTGGAATAACCCAAATGACAAATGTTTTTCTCCTCTCCAAGGTCTTCCTCTTTCCATCGTCCCTTCTTTTGTCCCCTTCACGGTTATGTGACTCAGTTCAATAAACGAATATTATTAACGAAAACCCGTTCGTTGCTCTTGATTGTCGTATACCCAACATATGAACTCCAGAGGGTTTTTGAACCGATTCCAAAGTGATGGTGAGAGATTTATGCTTCAATGTTTCATGTCTCATCAACTAGCTCCCGGCTAATACAGTATATTTATGCAGTGTGCGATGGGATTTTCTTCCCCTTCACTTCTCAACGAAATGTCAGAAATAGTAGGCCGCTTTAATCAGCGAGCGCAGAAATTATTAGATCTACATCTTGCTTCTGGCTTCAGAAAGTACTCGTTTTGGATCAAAGGAAAATTGAGAGGAAACCACACCGCTCTCATCCAAGAAGGCAAAGATCTGGTTTCCTATGCGCTTATCAATGAAGTTGCCGTTCGAAAAATACTCAAGAGATATGACAAGGCATGTCTTCCCTACTTCACGAGATAAAACTTAAAAGCCTACTCATTTCTCAGTCTTGAGGACCCAGAAGAAATAATAATGACTATTGTTGTTCACACACTCTAAAATGTGACCGCAGGTTCATTATTCCAAGGAAGTCCAATGAATCACCGTGTGACTTATCAAGTGTTATTTAGCCATTTAAGAACCCTATGTGACCTATTAAGTCGCATGAATAGCTAAATACATTAAAACTTCAACATTAGACCATGTATATTATTTTTTTAAATGAAATAGAATTTTATGAAAATTTTGAAAATTCACAACAAATTTAATACAGCACCAAAAATAGTAGTGCAAAGTTCTATTTATAGCTCTTGAAATTATCTTTGAGAGAAAAATACGATCCGTATTTATCGCTCATCCATTTAGTCCTGAAAGCCATCTAAACCTAAACTTGTCAGCTGGATTTTTGCTAATTTTTTTAGAATTCTGTCCCAACATTAAAAAAATAATATCTTTTAATCTATACATCCAAAAATTACAAACTACCACTCATTTTAAAGCTATAGATATTTGCTTTTACCTTGAAAATCTTAAGGCTTAACTCATGCAATTGCCCTGTTTCTGAACACAAGAAAATCCATAGTTTATCAATGCATTATGAAATTATAGCTAATACTAATCATACATTCTAGCATAGCATTTACCTTAGTTTGTGCTTACTTCTCCTGCTCTTCCTTATGGAAGTTAATCACATACCATCACATACATTTAACTTAGCTTAAACAAATGTATATAAACATCAATAAATAGATAAATAGTAAACAAAGTAATAATAGCTAAATGGCTTCCTTGAGGTCTCCATCACCAAATTTCCTCCATAAACTTACTCTTCCCTTTCGAGGAACTTGCTCCTATTGTTCGTACATGGAAGAAAATAGTAAAATTCAGAGGAACCTCAATAGCAAAATTTCAACTCAATCTATAATATATAATGGTAATTAATTAAGTGTAAACAGCCAAGGCAAGAAAAACACTTTACAGACAAATATACATGGCCATGGCACGAACTCAAGCAAGGATATTATATGTTCAAAAGCTTAATTATAGCATATATGGCAAATAAACATACAAGCAACCAAACATAAACTATATAAGAGTTAATAAGTTTCTCTACATTTTATTTCTTCATCCAAGTTATCTCTTCTTTGATTTTACTTTCCCCTTTGTTTAATAGCAAATGCCAAATCCTATTAATTATTCATATAAGGAAGATTAATACTTAAACTTCAGAAACTATCGCATGATAAATCTCTTAACATGATCTTAAACTCTCATTCTCTTGTTTTGTTCTTTAACTTTGTTTCTTTGTCATTGATTCTTAACTTACTTTTCCTTTGTCTCTTAAATTCTTCCCTATACAATTTCCCATTCTAAACTAATTGGAATGGTTAATTTCAACAAATTTTAAGGCTTTCCCATGGGAATATCAGCTGGTTGAAAGCGGGGGTATGGGGGAAGTTTGTAAAATTCAACCCTATCATTCAACTTTATCATCCAATGTTCTATAAAAGCTATATATATGTGCGATTTTCATTTCCATATAACTTGGACACATTATTGTCATCAAAATAGTAAACTTTTCTTTAACTTTTAGGCATTGTTTGATTGAGATTTTTTGGAGGGGAGGAGAGAGGAAAGGCTTGTTTGGTTCAAAAAATGAAGGGGAGGGGAGGGAGAAAATTTGTCTTCTGCTCCCCTCCCCCAGTCTCTCAACCCTCCAAAATTAGAGATTTTTGGAGGTTTGAAGAATGTTGGACAAAATTGCCTATGATATTTTTGTTATATTCTGGAGCTACCTTTAGTCTATTTTTTCGTTCCCCTCCCACGACGCACGGCAACTATTCCTGACAATGACACACAACAATGAAGCATGGCAACGACGACACACTGCATCGATGCATACCGCCGGCCTCTTAGCGACACTCCTCCTTCTTACTCCTACTCTCACAAAGAGCTCTCTCTCTCCCCCTCTTCTCCCCTCACTCATAGGCGATGCTGTGATGACAGAAGCTGATGAAAGCCAGGCGACAATCTACTATGTTCTCTTCTCTTGGTCGCAGGAATTGCGAACATGGCCATATGCTCTTCTCCTCCTCGGTTGCGAAGCTTCTTTGATCAAAAGAAAAAAATCAATAAAAATAAAATAATAAGGGAAAAATTTAAACAAAATATAAGGATATATTTATCAATTTATAATAAGTTATCCTCACCTCCCCTCCTAAACCAAATATAAAATATTCCCTCATCTCCCCTACTTATATCCCTTACCCTCTTATAAATTAACTTAACTTACAATTCTCTTCGTTGAACCAAATATACCCTTAGCCTACAAAAACTTAACCCAACAAATATGTAATTCATACCATTCAAGCATTTCTTCAAAGTATCTCCAACTACATGCATAGGTTGATCCATTAAAACCATAAAGTTAAGCTCAATTACTTTGGTCCATTTGTGATTCTAGTTAAAGTTGGGCCAGTAGCATATGAGAAGATAACCTACTCCCAGATCTAAGTCAACTTCAATATGTCTTTCATTTGCGTTTTTTTTTTAAATGAAAGAAGATCAGCCAGATCCAAACCATATCAGAGTATGAAAATGAGCGCTTGCAGGATGATCAGTAAGAGGTGGAGCAGCTGAGGAAAAAGAGTATTTATCTAGTAAAGGTGATCTAGAACGGTTTATTGCCTAGAGAAGCAACATAGAAAGTGGTGGAAACATAAAGAAACAATACCATGAGTTGTTCCCTAAGGTACTTTTATATTTTACGGACACAATTTATTTTATGGGAGAAAATTGTAATATCTCGACTTTTAAACACTAATTAAATGGGTTAAATTGGCCCAAAATTTGCAAAAATGAGGAGTTTAAGGGCAAAAAGTATAAATAAGAGCGAGTTAAATGTATACTTATAGGAAAAAAAAAGTGCCTAAAAAATTAAAGAAAATCTCATAAAGTAGAAAAGAGGCGACTAAGATATTTTTGAGACTTAGAGAAATTATGTAAAATTAAATTGCCTCAAAAATGAATTATTTGGCCAAAAATCTTATTTTCGAGTGAAATTTTAAGGAAATAAAGAGAAAATAGTTATTAAAAATTATTTAAGGGCATAGATTAATTGAGTAAACATTATAAAATGTTATTTGGGAATGTAGAAAAATTATGAAGAGGTTTAATTCCCTATCTAAATAATTTTAAAACTTATTTATGGAAAGTAAAGGCTTATTTTCTTAAAATATGCAAGGAAAAATAGTTAAAAGTTTTCGTCTGGACTCAACGCAATAGGACACAGTATTTGATCCAGTTTCTCTTACTTGTCGCCAACTATTCTGCTACATGTGTGCTTGCTCAGCTGCATCAGTCAGTATTGCTGATGGACTCAAGGAAGCAAATCCTAAAGCAAAATGTCCTCTCTGCCCAGAGGTATGGTACTATTTCATGGAGCAACCTCTCTTACATCCGCATTGGACGTATAACACAAACAGGCTGATTTCAAGTCTTTTTTTACCCCCAAATTTTCTGATTTTCAATGCATCAAACACACCCACATCAGATTCTTAAACCAATAAAATATATATTGATCACTTATATTGGGATTCTTATTTTTGTTGATTGCAGAGTGGAGTTTACGAAGGGGCTATTCACTTGGAAGAATTGAACATTCTGTTAGGGTGAAGGTATGGTAGCATCATCATATTAAGTTTTTCAGCCATCTTGATGACTTTTTCAATGCATCAATTTATGATCTTCATAACCTGTATATTGTGATTTACATGCGTGTTTTTCAAAGGTGTCAAGAATACTGGGAAGAAATACTTCAGGCGGAGAGAGCGGAGAGTGGAGAGTGGCTTAAGCAGATAAAGCAACATTGGGAATCAGAGTGCAGGGCTGTATTGGGCGTCTAAAGCTTCTGGCTTTGGTTGGGTTAAATAGTAGTTTTAGGCAAAAATTATGTAAATGGCATGTAACTGATTGTTGTATTTCACTGAATGTGGATCTTCAGTTTGTTTGTCATCGTGTCTTAGAAATAATGTCTTCTTCGTTACCTTGGCCATAAGGTACAGAGGAAGAAGGTTCCGTGGCATTGATAGCTCAAATCATTGCTCGAGAACCTTCCAAGGTAAAGCCTAACTTCATGCTTCTTGGCACACTGAATTATTCGTCTCTCTCGTGGCAGTTTTACGAGTAATCAACTAATAAAATATTCTTCTATCATTTCAACGTGTGAATTTTCTTCCTTAATTATTTCAAAAACCGCTAATGAGATGGTCTCTGAAGCAAGTTGGATGGAAGTATCAAACGCTTTTGCTAGTCCTATTGCAAAGTGGGGAAACATCAGTTTAATGAGAGGAGAAGAAAGAGAATACCATCTTGATATTTTGAATGACATCATCGGTCTGGTAACTAACCGAAGTTGTTGCCTCGTCCATCAAACAGCACCTTTGCTTCTCTGAAGCATTATCCTCTCCAAATACATTGTTATTAAGTTCGATAGCAGTTCCATTAGTCATGAAAAAAAAAATTCATGCGACGCAAGTGAAAAATCCAAGTACACAAAGTTTTTTTAAGGTAAGCCTAGAATATCTATGATCGTTGAAAGTAATAAATAATCTCTTCGTAATATGGATTTCTCTAAAAAAATTTAGTACTAGTCATAAAACTCTCTCAATATGTACTATCAAGAATTGAACCCCTAACTAGATACTTAAAAAATTAATTAAGTATTAATTATAGTATTAGATCTCATAGATGTAGTAACAGTTATTAGAAATTTATAAGATTTAATAATACGAGAGTCTAGTTCATTAGGCTTAATGGCCACTGTTCAAGCTTCCCGGTGCTTTTATTTAAACAGAAAGGAGAACTCCAACTATATAGAATCAAAGAATCAAGCATCAAGGCCGAGAGATGGACTGCTGGTTCTTATGAAGCCATCTATCTAATTCATGAAAACGACTAGTAAAAGAATGAATACTAAGAACATAGGTCAAGGCTCTCTAGCATCTCTTTCAACATGGTCCAGGACCACTTCCCAATCCCAGTCAACAACAACAAGAAGAAGAAGATTTGGTTTAAGTGAAAGTGCCATAGTCGGGATGGCCGTGACAGCAACCTAAGTTTTTAATAGGTCGACGACATCGAGAGAGTCCGACTCTAAAATGATCCTTTTGGTGTCAGTATCCCAAGCCAACCTCAAATCAATCGCATGTGTCCAAATCTCAACAGTATGATTGACGCCTTCCACCAGGTCATGCAAAAAGCATGTACTAGTAAAGAAGTGGATTTGTTATACTCCTTAGGATCATCATAAAAAACCAGAGTTGCTCGAAGGCATTGAATTACTTATTTTTATCATCCAATTTTAAATTTCATAAGCAAACAAACTATTAAGACCGTTCAAGCGAAAGGGACGAAAAAGAGGCCCATCAGGAAGCAAATAGACCCGAGTATTTTTTTTTTCATGCCGAGGCGGCGTTTGTCACTCATTTCCATTCAAATATCAATCTTTCCCATCGATGTTGATGAAATGGGCCGATCCAATCATAGGTGGGCTCATCTCTTGTCAGACCTGTTGTTTATGGGCCTTAAAAAGCCCAAAGTGGGACCAATGAAGCCCATGTGGACCCAATCTTAGAGGAACAGCCTGATCAAGCCTAAAGTCGATCCCTAAATGATTCGAGCTTCTGCCCTGCCCTGTTTCATCCCAAACATTTGGGCCGTTAGATTAGAGAGGTTTTATAAGTAGGATATTCATTTCAGTTCGCGGAAGTGCTATTTAATTGTCGGCCAACATTGCGTTTTTCTAAATCCTGAAAGGAGCGGAATCCGGGCAAACTTAACTAGGGTTTTAGCTTTGCAGAATCTCTCGCTCTATATCCAATATGAGGTGAGACCTGCATTCTTTGCTCTATTCTCTGAATTATTCATTCTCTATTTATAGTTTTCGTCACAATCTGTTGTAACTTGGAATGTTTGACTCATTATTATAATTTTCGTTGTTATTTTGGACCTGCATAGTCTGGATGGTAAACTTAAATTTTTCCCGTGAGGAAAATTTGGTAAAAGTTAGACAAACATTCTGATTTGTCATTACCTTTGTACTGGTGGAAATAGAGGTTCTGATTTTAGATGCGTATTGGTTTTTCTGAGCTAATCCAAATGATATTTTTAATAATGGATTTTATGTTTTCGAAATTTAGCTTCATTTCTATTCGCATGCTTTCTAGGAGATCAATTTTAGTGTTTTCCTTATATATTGTTTGCTCTCTGTATTGGGTCATGGCATTCCTGACCCGGCCAGTGTAGATGGTCGGAACTCAGGGAACGCATGTTTCTGATGCTGTAATTCTTATTCTTTTCTTAGCTCATGAGCTATGAAGAAATTATTGTTCTTTCTTGGCCACAGATGCGTCATATAGGGTTGATTTGTCGATAATATTATAACTTCAGTGGGGCACGTTTGAGTTAACTATTGAGGTTTTGTTGCTGGTAAAAAGTTGGGCTCTAAAATGATTTGAGTTTGGTATATCTGATAGCTGACACGAAGTAAACTGCATAAACGAATGACCGTTGACAAATTTGTTATGTGAAACACGTCTATTTTATGTTTTCCTTTGAGCTGCTTCGTCCTTCCTTTCTGAGAATGGAATTTTTGAAGGTGGAAATTGCCATAATTTCTTGACTTGTGACTGTAACAAATGTGAAATCCAAAATGTAGACAAATGAAAAGGGAAAAAAAAGGAAGCGAAAGTGAATTTCAAATTTTTAACGTCTCAACAGTTTTTACGTTGAGTATTTTCCCTGCTTTTTTAGGTACTCACATTTCTTTCATTGTTCGTTTGCTCTTATCTGTAATGCAGTCGTCATCCTGAGGTTAAGTGGGCTCAGAGGGTTGACAAGGTCTATATAACAGTGCAATTGCCAGATTCCAAGAATGCCAAAGTAGATCTAACTCCTGATGGCGTTTTTACTTTCTCTGCTAGTGCTGGTGCCAAAGAGCAACTCTATGAGTCAAAATTAGAGCTTTTTGACAAAGTGAATGTAGAGGTGAGGAGAAGCATTCCTAATATTTGGTTAGCATTAGCTGCATCATGGTCTTTAATTAATTATTGTTTTTGCTTCCCCTGCGAGCTAAGTAAAGATGTGTGCCTTTTACGTTTTCCCTCTTTCAATTCATGCCCTTGCATTGGCTTTTCTTATCAATGCAATTGCAATGTTCTTTTTATTGGCCTTTCTGCTTCAATTTTTTTTTTAAAAAAAAGATATAATTTTTAAATATGATTCATTTGCCCTTTAATGGTGTACTTCAATTTATATTTAGTACATTTTCTTGACTAATTTATGGTATTATTTCAGGAGAGCAAAATTAATATAGGAGTCAGAAACGTATTCTGTGTTGTGCAAAAGGCAGAGAGTGGATGGTGGAAAAAGTTACTGCGTGGAGAAGGCAAGGTTCCACATTATGTAAAAGTAGATTGGGACAAATGGGTGGATGAGGATGATGATAATGGTAAGCACAACTGTAAATCATATTATTTAAATATAAGTCATGAAAAGATACTTCGCTCCGAAGCACCATCCTAATGACTTGTCACTTTGTGATCAGGAGGAGGACTTGGTGACTTGGACTTGGGAGGGATGGACTTCTCGGTATTTAATTTTGTTTTGTAATTCTCAGGTTCAACCCCTCACGGATATTACTTGTGCTAATTTTACTTGTGTGATGCAGAAATTTGGCGGGATGGGTGATGATGCTATGGGTGAAGATTTTGAAGAGAGCGATGATGAAGGTAACTGTCCTTGATAATTTTCTGGGTGACATACATTGTATCTGCGGCAAGGTTATTGGCTGTAAAGGATTTTTGCTTTTGGAAATTTGAACTTTGCTGCAGTTATAAAAAATTTTCCTTGTTCTTTTAAGCTTGGCCAATGAATCAATGGCTATACTACAAGTGAGCTTTTCTCTTTATGCATTGCTACTTGTCCCTCGATTGATGGCACAGTGCTGGCGGTGACTGATGCAATGCCATTTACGCCCCTTAAAACTGGCAGTTCAAAGAATTCAAAGGCTTTCGTTGCTTTAATAAAATTGCTTCTTTCAGAGTGTGCTGTGGAAGGGTGTGTGTATGCGACCTTGTTTTTTCTTTTAATAAACTGTGTATGGGACTTTGTCCACGTAATTAAGTTGCAACGGGCATTTACCCCTATAGATTTACCCATGTTTTGACTTGTTCATCTGTGTTGCGGAGCGCTGTCATGTCATCATTTACTTGGCTAACCGAAATAAACTGTTTTGCATGTTATAGAGCAAGAAGTGCCAAAGCCTAGTGGCGAACACGAGACTGACAAGGCCGTGGAGGAAACCGCGGAGAAACATGAAGTTGCTTCAAGCACATAAGCAGATGCAGATGACCCGTTTTCCAGTTTGTGGAGTGGGGAGTTTCAGCTGCTAATTACTATTTGGTTGGTTGTTATTTAACAGACAACAAAAGGCTTGACTCGTGTTATTCACCAGCTAAAGCTCCTAGTTAAATTAGGATTGATGTCCATTTGAGAATTTTAATTTAATGAATGAATGGCGGTATCGAGCTTTCTATGTTTGGCACTAGATACCGTGCGTTTCAGGTACAAGCCGCTTGCTCTTAACGAAATTTTTGGACAGTTTTCTGTTAAAAAATAATGCAGAAATTTATTTTTAATGTTATACCATGCATCAAATAATATTATTCTCCATTTCAAGCATTTTGGCGAGTCTGCCAAATGATTCAAGATTAATGGGATTTTAAAGAGACGCAAGTTGGCTACCCTTTGGTAAGCAAGTTGGGAACCCTTCAGTGTTTTATTACAAGGGTAAGATAAGACATAATTATTTAGAATATATTTAATTTTTTAAAAATATTATTTTATTATAATTTTAATTGTAATATTTAAAAAAATATTTTAATTTTTGAATATTTATGTTTATATTTAAAGATAATTATTTTTTTTAATATTAGTGTTAGTTTAAGAAGAAATGAGTGAGTTTGATACTTTCTGAATAAATTTTATATATAAAAAATAAATTATAAGCCTCTTTGAGCCGTGACTACAGTCAGCCGCAATTTTGGTAACGGCTGACAAATAACAAATGGTTAAAAAGTAAAAAAACGAACATTCGTATTTAAATTTTCCATGAGGATCAATAAATAATATTATATTATACTATTTTAGAATAATATGCATGTAAATATGTATCATATGGATTAGGGTTATGCAAAAAGTCTAAAGCCTACAGAGTTTGCCCAAGTTCATATAAAAATTATTTTGTTCAACCCAATAAAAAATGACTCAAATTTCTAATAGGGTCAATATTTAAGTAAAGCTAAACATTGAGTATGGGTGTTGTTGCCTCTTTAGTCCTGTATAGTTAATTATTTTTTTATATATTAAAATTTATAGATTATAATATTTTATATAGAATAAATATTATGGATACTAGTTATTAAAGGATAATTTATAAATATGAATAAAATAGGTAATTACATCCTTTAAAATTTATAACTAAATTGGTTTCATTCTTTATTTTTTTTTAAATTGTGATAATCATCATATTTTTTTAAATGTTTTATCTTTATCAATTTTGAGGAGATTGATACAAAGTTATAACTACAAACTATTTAGATTTCAAAACTTTTTTTTATATGCCATGAATTTTAAAACTTTAATTACTATTTTTTTATTACATTATTCTTAGTAAATTATATGTATTATTTAACTCTCAAGAACATATGAATATAGTATTATTTTATAAGTTTATAACTATAGATTGTTTCTACAATATGAACAAGCTATTACGATTTGAGTATGCACAACCTGTTTATACCTAACCTAAAATAGTTAGGGCTTTCACTAAGTAAAATCAAATATCTGACTGTAAAATACAGCTCATATTTTTTTTAAGCAAAATACCTATCCATACCCCTAAATTGTGGATATAGTGAGTCTTCCAAGTTAAATGTATGATTCCTCAGTTTGCCTGAAACAGTAGATGAATATTTACCTCGCACCATTGAGTTTTATTCCTCCTATAAACCTTGAACCAACAATTATGATTTCAAGTATGCATGGTATCAAATAATGAAAAATTAAATATATTTTAAGAAAATTACTGTATTAAAATATATAAAGGGCAAGGGTTTCCTTGGCAAGCTTTCGTCAATCCCATCACTCATCAGTGTTCCATCAATCCAACGGATCACACTAGTTATTATAATGATGAAATATTTAAATTATTAATAAAACTAGTCAAAATAAAATAAAGGTATAACTCAATGTCATTGCTAACAATAACCTGTTTGGTTGAAAACAATAATCCGACTCGCAAAATGTCGCTTGTAACATGTTAGTTAAGTCACAGGAGGCATATTTGATAAATTAGAAAAAATAAGATTTGTAATTGCTTCTAAATATCTGGGATATACATAGAGAGCGCCCAGATCAGGGCAACCCACAGTGAGGACTCATTCAGGGGAAAGGAGGAGACCTAAAAGTAAGAGATTATTTTATGGCAATGAAACTGCGATAATCTACTCAACGAAGGTTGGAAACTTTGGGGCACAGAATGGGATTACAGGGGAGAGAGAAAAAAGGGCAAAAACTATAGATATGATACAATGGAGGTAGGACCAACTAACGAACTTAACATATTTTATTGGTCGTTCACCTCAGTTGCAGCATTTTGGGTGATAGAAAAGAGAAGAATAACCTAAGCAAGGTATGCTATACAGAGCTTTACATGAAATAGCTCAGAGATCTCATCTTTCTGGACCCGCCTTCTCCATAAAGGTCATTCCATTGGAGTAGCTCATTCATATTTGTCGACTCCGATGACACACTTGCACACACCTGCATACACCCATGGATACAAATAACCTTTGATCAATGGAACACAACACAAACAAACTTACCCATTCTCCATTACCAATAAAGAAGAAAATAATGTACCTGCTCATGTGCATACTTGAAATCTTCCATCCTCAAAGGCCGAATGTCGGCACTGCTACATAATGCAGGTAAAGGTTTGTGCTCAGACACTGCCAAACTTCTATCCTGAAAGATTAGTCGCTGTCCAAGTGAGGAAGAGATCAAAAGGCTCCAAACTATAGTCTATAATGCATATACCAGATGAAGAAATGCAAGGATTTAAATATATAACAAAATTAAAAAAACGAATTGCAGCAAATTTGCAAAGGTAAGAATCGTCATTACATGATAATTAGTGTAAAGGCCTCCACATGAACAATATTGTATTAATCACCTTCAACTTTTGTTCATTCATTACTTCAATTTTTATTCTTGGTGCGTTTTTCATGTAATGGTTTGTTTAAAATGATTTGTCATCAAATCCCAGTTTTTGCCATGAACTTGTCATTCTTATTATTTACGGCTGAGTAAAATTCCCGAACTGATATTTTTAATCCAATAGAGAAGCTTTAAGCATTTTAAATCATTTCAAATAATTTCGCTAAAGCTTTAATGTGCATCACACCAGTTGTTTACTAGTTTGGTAGGAAAAAAGTAAATAAAATTCGCAAGTGTCAAGCCAGCACAAAATTATAACATTTGAAGTCCATGCAAAATCTTCCAATACTCGTGGAATATAAGTAAGAGCCCACAACAAATGCAAAACATGAGCTATTCAACAAATGTATGAGGCAATCATCTGAAGGATGCTGCATTCATGAAACGATGCAATTAATAAAAACAAAGAACGTATAGCCAAGAAGATAAACAGCAATGAGATCCTCAGCCAAGAAGCTTATTAATTAAATAAGAGACCATCATTACAGACTAACCTTCTTTTCCTTCTCCAAGATTTCCCTAATTGGACAGTGAGCTGCTGTAACACACAGATTCTGCAGCCAAAACCATAATATAATGAGGATATATAAGCAGAAAGACTTCAGATCCAAGAATTAAAGAAAACAAACAGAAACTCAACCTTTAAGTCACTTCCTGAATATCCATCAGTCATATTTGCGATTGCTTCCAACTCAACATCAGGTGCCAAATCTTCTTTTGCTAGAATGACTCTCAGAATTTTCTCTCTGTTTAGAGCATCTGGCAAATTAACCATCAATCTGCACATTGAAAGAAGATTATAAGCTGAGTATACAATATGTACAACAAATATAACAAGAATCAAATAAAACATATGTTTACCTTCGGGGAAGCCTCCTAATAACAGCCTCATCAAGGTCAAAAGGCCTATTTGTCGCTGCAAGAACAAGTATACGCTCTTTATCTTTCGTACGCAAGCCATCCCAGTTCACCATAAACTCATTCTTCATCTTACGCATAGCCTCATGCTCACCCGGATTCTCACGTCTTCCTAACATGCTATCAACCTGCCAGACCTCAAAATAAACCAAACATGATCAGCAAGAACTTAGAACAAGCATGACAACTCCCATCACACAAGAAGCAAGAAACATAAGATTTCACAAGATATATATGATGCATAATACTGACCTCATCAACAAAAATAACACTTGGAGCAATTTTGCTTGCTAGAGAAAAGACCGCTTTGACATACTTCTCTCCTTCACCAAACCACTGCAATGAACCCATGGTCATCTCTGTCTCTAAGATTGTAAAAGAAAATAAGACAACAGGACAAAAAACAATTCATTAGTAAGATTAACACCTTTGAAGTGATACTCGACATCGAGATGTTGATGAAATTTGCTCCAGCCTCAGTTGCTACAGCTTTTGCAAGCATTGTTTTCCCAGTACCAGGGGGGCCAAAGAGCAATATCCCCTTGCAAGGCTGCAATCGTTAAAATTGCAGTGAGAAGTTAAACATATGGCATGAACAACTTCAGAACAGGTTCAGATAGCCAAAAAGAAAAACTTCCAACCTTAGTCAACTGTCCCTTGCAGAACAATTCAGGCCTCCGAAGAGGAAGCATGACCAATTCCTTCAAAGTGTCCTTTACATTTTCTAAGGCTCCAATATCATCAAAAGTGACCCCAATATCACTGGGTGGAATAACATCAGCAAGAAGTTTTTTCTCAAATTCATTCTCAGTAACCACGTCCTGTAACAAATAAATTTTATGTAATTAGTAATACCCCTTGTAGTTATTGTAAGAATTACAAAAGTGTATAGCAGTAAAAGATAAAATTACCTTAAGCGATTTCTTTAAGTTCTTGTTTTCACTCAGAATGCCCTTCAGAATGTTCAAGCCATACTTAACGCTGTAGCAATGAAAGATAAAACACTATTAAAAATATGTTCAAGGCCAAAATGACTATATTTTATCGCTCAATTTTCTATATACAATATGATGATGATGACCAGAAATGAAGAGTACAACCTCTCAGTAGATATCACAAGCTTAGAGTCTTTGATTGAATCCTCAGATTGATGCATAAAATGATGACTTATAGCCCAGCCAATGACTTTTTCCACACCTAGTGAAAGAATATGAGATGTCAATGAAAGCACAGCAGCAAATCTCAACAATGGAAGTGCTACATTTAGAGATACTGACTTTCAGTTGTTAGGGCTTGATCTTTAATACGAAGAGTCTCAAGGTCAGGGCAATCCAATCCAAACCTGTTGAGAACCTGAAATCATTGAAGGAACTAATAAGATGCTTTACAAATAATATACAATATTCAATAAATTATAAATCCAAGTGAAGTCTAAAAAATAACAGAAAACATCAGATCAAAGAAAACTTGAAAAGGTCATTTTATTACTTCAACATAAGCTTTCCATATTTTACCCCGAAAAACCCAGCCTAGCGTGAAGGCAATGCATGCCAAACAACAAAAGCCAAAACAAGATAGAAACAGGTGGACTTGCGAAAGGGAGAGTATCAAGAAGCATCTCCATTTATAAATTTTCAGAAGGAAAGTAAGAATTATTCATCCCATTCACAAAAAACACGTCATGCCACATACTCTGGTTCAAACCAACACACACTAACTGGTTTCATCCAAAACCAAGCAAATCCAGATACTCTATGGTTCAAACCAACTCACACTATAACTGGTTTCATCCAAAACCAAGCAAATCTTACACAATGCAGCAGCAGAAGTAAAAAGAGAAAGGTAGAGGCGCAAGAAAATCAGCAGGAGAAACTGTTATACTTACTGTCCGAATGCTGACAACATTTGACTGAGCTTTCATAGTTTCAACATCACGTTCCAACTGCTGTTTCCAATCAGAAAGCAAAGCCTCATCCTGCACAATGACACAAGTTGCTAGTGACATTGTATACATGACATGCAGATAGCCACAGAATGAATGTACAATAAACTTCATCTAACATGATACCTGAGGCAGCTGTACTGTCACTTTGTTGGGGAAAAGGCGACTAAGTTGCTTCATTGTTTTGGGGGTTTCTTTGCTCCTATCATGAAGTCTACTGAAATTATCCTGAGTATAGGAAATTTGCTGTTACTTAACTCCTCGCAGGAAAAAAACTAAGGACTATATAATATTGTACTAGAAAAAAGATGTTAATGTTCCAGAAAGAAATCAACCATTTTGCATTCAAAATAACAGGACAATATACGACCTTTTCTTGTGGCCAGGGTAAGGTGCAAGAATCAAGCAAAGCACAAAAATATAAACAGTCGTCCCTGATCTTTAAGGTTCCATTTCAGCTTTCCAACAATCTCCAAATCAAATTACATTAGTCCATCCTATGGATGTACCATAGTAAATCCATCCTAAAAGTCTAGAAAATTAATAAAAACCTATGTGCATCACGACTACTGGAGTCATACAAACACCTGGAGTTCTCATCCTTCCAGTCAGATATCTCACCTCCATAAGCATCAAGTAACTAGGCAATTGAAAAATAGAATGATTTACTCCTCTGACCACTACTATCACTGCCCTAACCCAAAGATGAAAACAATACATCGGCTATTGTAAGCAAATGCACTTCCCATAATCAAACGAGATTGTAGAACTTGAAAAACACATAATCATCAATAATAAATTATCACATCTTGAGATAAGCAGAACAAAATGCGGAGTACTTGTCATGTCAAAGCAAAAGGAAAATGACTAAAAAGGTAAAACAGATCAAATCCTACATATCAGTGGACTAATGACAAATTAGTACACCATAATTCAGCAGACAAAATAAGCAGTTATAGAAAATGACAAGGAACATATCTCTTGGATATAGAAATATATCATGTTATCCAGCAAGGTAGATGAATGTACCGGAAATGCAAGGTCAAGTAGTGCAGTCTGATTGCTCCCAAACTTTGTAAACAGAAGGCCACCTGGGTGGGTCTGCAAACATAAAGATAGCAGCATTAAAATTAGCAGCAACTTCTCCTAAACTGTAAAGTCCCACAAGCTGACAGAATACAATCATTAAACACTACCTTTTCCTTGCGATTGTCTGGCTGGGTATGCGAGCCAATTACAACAACATTCTGATGCAAACTTTCCAATTTACTCTTCAAAACTTCAGTGTTTCCAACCAGTGCTTTCTCTATATCTTTCAGGAACAAGACTAGCGAACCACTTCTGCTTTGATTGGAGGCAACCTATGTACATAAACAGCATAGAAGCATGATGAATATATTGCAAAGAATAAAGGCAGATCTTTATAACAAATATAAATATTGTAGCCACCTCAAAAATCTCATTTATTGCAAGCTTGTCATTGTCATCCATTGCAGAACCATCAACTCGTAGTAAATGATTAGCTGTAGTGTAGAGCATAAATCAGTTTTAATTTTTTAACACAAAATAGGAAAATGCAGAGGGGGTGGATGCAGGCAGTCGGCAAACAGAATAAATATAAAAAGTGAATCACCAGAACAAAAGAAACCGCGATCCTCTTCACAAAGGCCTCCAAGATCATTGCCATCTGGAATTGACTTATCAAACCTGACTCCAATTTTCGATGACCCATTTTCTTCAAATGCAAGAAGAACTTTTCCACGGGAGCCATAGCTTGGTCCCCTGCCCAATACATCAGAAGAATAAAAACAATAAAATTTAACTTCCCATAAGAACAGATACAAAAGGCAAAGATCCCAAACATCAGACCCAAGCAATTGATAGTATAGTATGTATCAAGGTTATGCAATTTCTTTAAAGAAATATACATAGTTTGCCCACTTACTGAACACAAATTCCTTGCTAGTCTTTACAAGGCATATATATTAGAATTTAGAATCGCTTGCAAACATATTCTACTTAAAAATGACTGAAGAGAAATGTCACCTCTACAACATCTGATTAACCAATGTGACAGACTGAAAATATTGGCACATATAGTTCTTTCATAACACATTACCTAGAAGGATAATTTGTTAGCGATATATTGGTTGAAGGAACATTACCAACGAATTTAACTCTGTCACCTGCAATTTGTGTCAAGTATAATCTCGTAAACGTGTTTAAATAAATGGTAATAGGTAGTTAACATGAAGATTAAGGGTAATTATACTGAAAGAAAAAAATACCTGTTTTTATGGTAGAGCCCTTGGATGATGCAGTAGATACCTCTTGCTTCAGCATGGCTTGAGAGCTTAATGTTGACCCTCCTACAATCTCAGCATCAACACTAGAAGTTGGCTTCTTATGCGGTAATGTGGTAGCCTGTGCACTTCGCTTACTAAACCAAGATGCTTTCTCAAGCCTAGAACTTTCTTTAGCAGAATCAGACTCCTTCGGTGGCATCCCCTGTAAATTTAGCTGCACAGTAAAAACAATAATTAAGCTATCATCTCAACGCAGACTGAGATGAAGCCATGTAGCTATCTCAGGTAAAAATAAGCTGACTAGAGCATAAAATTCTTAATCTAGTAATGTAGCTATCTGAAAAAACTCCAACAAATCAACAAATTAATGTCTGAGAAAACATACACCAGGCAATGAAAGAGCATCCACAATCAGTAGCCTGGCACCAAAATGCTTTGCAAGGGCCTTTGACAAAGTTTCCTGATATATCTCCGAACCTACAAAAGATTAATATAGAATTAAATTGTGAATCCACTGACAAAGGAAAAACAGAATATAAAAAAATAACGTCACCACCTGCAGGACCAGATAACAATATTCTTGGGCACACTGAAGGGAGATCTGAAGCATACTTTGCAAAACCATTGCACTTCAAATGAATGTATGTAGAAGCAATCATAACATTCTTTGTTGTATCGCTGTAACAAGACAAGAAACCATGCTACAAATGTCATAATTATATTTCAACATCTGACAAGCATTAACTACTAGCACTTCCATATGGAAAATATGTTTGCACCTTAGAAAGTATGGGAAACTTTCAAATGAGACATCAATATCATCAGGATTTAGAATTCCTTGTTGTAAGCTCTCCTTAAATGCTTGCCGCCTCGTTGATGCCAAGATTGTTTGGGGGCCAAAATCCTTAAGGAGATCTCTTAAATCCCTCCGCTCTTCCAATATTTTGGAAATGCTACTGCCCAAATCAAATTCAGCACTAGAACCAGCAAGCACGTGCAACAATGGCCTTAATTCATAGGCAGCCCCATTTACCTTCCCAGCATCTGCACCCACACCAGCATCTACTCCCTTGCTGTCAAGACTATGATTTTCATTGGCAGCAGCAGAGGATGCAAGAACAGTTTTCTCGGATAAAATATTTTCAGCGGAATCATCATTTTTGGTAGCATCCTTCATTTCATTGTCCATGCTATCATCCCTAAGGCCAGAAGTTAAAGACAAAACCTCAGCATTCTGGGTGGCATTCTCGCCGGTTTTAGCAGGAGGTGGAAGGAGAGATAAATCTTTATGAAGGTTGGATAAAGATGCTAATATTGATGCTCCTGCAACAGCTGAAGAGTCCCCAGATCCTTCAACTCGCATTCCCTTAATTTGTGCACTTCGAGCTTCTAATATATTTACAGAAGGGGGTACCCCTGTTGTGGTTATATTATTGTAGGTGAGCTGTTGAAAAATCTATATTCCAAGCTAAGGATCTCCAAGATTTTCTATAATAGAAATTTGAGAACAATATAGGCACTAAAATGAAAAATGGAACTATACCAGAATGCATTACTAATGGCTTTCCTCCTACAGGCACACACAGAAGCTTGCAAAGAAGAATGAACAAAGAAGCAAATAAAAACCTAAAAAGGGAAACAGACAAGTTCTCCTACAGGTGGCACATAAAACAACTCTAAAAGGATACATAAGCATGTTTGCCACAAGAACTGAAGACCACCTCATCACCACCACTTAAGATCACACGGGAATTTTTATTGTAGTTCCTGCCATTGACTTGGACAACGCCTTTACCTCCTATCACTTCCAGTAATGCAACGGATGAACCTCCACGCTATGCAGAGTTTAAATAACAATCATGGTCAGAAGTAAATTGAAGACATGAAGCAATAAACTTGACAGAAGATAGACTCAGTTATTGAGCTGCCAAACTCACATTCCAAGAGATAAAGGAGGAAGCTCTACCTCAATGTGCCTCAATTTGCACAAAACATTACTAACAGGAGAATCTTTAAGACATAAATCACACTGACGTCCTTGACCAACAGTGAAGAGCCCGCACATGGACAGATGAGGATTCTGGAGAAGCATGAGAGGAAAAATATAAAAAAGATTAAATCCCAAACCTACACAAGCATCAAGTGATATAACCAGGAAAAGAATTCCATCATTGAAAAGTCAGTACAAAGTGAAATTTAAAGAAGGGGAGTCGAACTACCAAACCTTTTACTTTCAATCTATTTTATGACCATATACAAGAAATGATAGAAGTATTGGAATAAAAGAAATAATCATCTATATACCAAGAGTTGTTAATCGAGCATCCTTTGTATTGTTTCAATTTAGGTAACAATAAAACCAGCAACAACAGGGTAAAAGCATAAATTATTAAATTTTTCAATTCTCTTGATAAGCAAGACCACATTAAAAAAGATGTTTGCGCAAAGGAACATTGAATATAAAGGGTGTTGTGTGTGTGTGTGTTTTGATCATCACATTGACCAAAAATAAATTTCAATTTGACAGGACAGCCCCAACGGATGAAAAGGTGTAAATGAATTCCTCCAAGCCCTTTTTGCCCCCCATCCTTGTTCACACTTGATTTCCCGGTGACATTTTGATATCAAATACACAAAATTTGAACCATTGCATAAAATGTTAACGAATTTCTCCACTCAGGGTGCAACAGAGTCAATCCAGAAGATTCAAGTCCCAAGAAAAATTAACGTCCTCAAATTAGATCCGTGAATCAAGACAAAACCCATCTGGGATACAATTCTTCACACTAAGATCAACAAATATAACATTCTTGCACGAAGTTGAGAATGTATCCTAATGACAGAAATGCTAATTATCGGATATGACCAAAAAGAAACTTTTGAGATGCACCATAAGAGTTTCAAATGTGTCAACGTTAGCAAAAAGAAAGATCCCAAAACTGCGTCTTCAAGTCATTAGTTTCTGTAGACCACTGATTCCCTCCTCCAGGACGGATTGAAACCTACTAAGTAATTTTGGGCACTGCAAAATGACAATCAACTTAGGCCCACGATATTTATAGGCAAGCTTCATACCAACTAAAAAGGTATTACGTTGAAGCATGCAGCATTGGACATTTAAGAGTCAAGACCAACTCAAATCCATAGCCTTGAAATCTTAAAATTAAGGGAATACACTTGAGCATGCTTTCATCTTGCATCTGTGAGACGGAAGAACTCCTTTGGGATTCAAGCAGGGGAAGAGAGAAAGACTAAAATCAAATAAACATAAAAATCTTGAACGGAGTGGAAAACACACCTGAGAGCACTCAGAGAGAAGCTTTCCCCATGCAGCCTTGGCGCTCGATTTTGTGGATTTCGTTGGGCGTTTCTTCGACCGCCCATGCGCCGCCACACCAGCAGACTTTGATTTCTCCGCTTCCACCGCAGTTTCATCTGAGCTTGACATATTATAGAAGTAATAAGCAAAACAGCATGCATGCACCCAAGCAACAATCAATACTACAAATCGCGAAAAACATAAAAAAAGAAACCACTTTCGCACCTGAAGACCTCGGCGACACCAGGGCCTCGCCTTCGACTGCCACGGCAGGGGATTTCTCAGGTAATCTCGCGTCACTCAGGTCTACAGCCTTCAACGAATCGGCATCTGGCAGATCAGATGGCCGTAGCTCCGGTTCTCGAGATTCATTTCCAGATTCGTTGACCTGACCGAAAATTTCAGCCGAGGGGAGACTGGTTGACGACGCATCCTCTGACGCCTAGGTTTTGAATAGCCATCAATCAAGACCCAACAGAAATCGATGAAGGATAGCTCGAATTGGGACGAAAACGAAATACCCAGACGACCCATGGGGGAATCCACATCGACATAAGCTAGAAACCACAAAAGGCAAAAAACCAAAAATACCTTAGATCGTTTGGCGTTAGAAGGAGGGGGTGAAGAGAGAGAGCGCTTGGCAGAAGAGGAGCTGCGCCTGGTTTCAACCATGATGTCGGCGCAGTTCTCGTCGTTTTCAGTCCCTCCTGGTATCTGATCCGACAAGGCTAAGAAGGAGGCAGAGAATCAAAGAGCCGCGGAGGGAGATGGGAATGAATGATTGCGGAAGATCCGTTGTCAAGGTTCTTGCGTATGTTGTTTTTATATGGGAAGGAATACAAATAGAGAGAGGAAATATTTTTACGAGAGGAAGAAGAAAGAGAGAGAGGTAAAAGATTGGGGGGGGGGGGGTTGAAGCGGTGATGACTGGTGAGTGAGAAAAATGAAAGAGTTTTCAGCTAACGCCTCCTGCGATGAGATTGGGAAATGCCGGTTAACATTTTTACGTTGTGGGCTGTCAGACACCAAGCAAAGCAAGGCGAGCGTGAGAGGACGCCAGCCAGCCCTCCTCACTCGGCCATGGTTTTTACCAGCTTTGGTCAACTCTCTTTATTAAAACAAAATTACTTATGCATGCGACCAATAGTCTAATATATTTTAATTCAAACTATTACAGCCCTCCTGCAATTTATAAGAAATTAAAATATAATTATATTTTTTTTACATTATTAATTTAATATGTTTAGATTTTATATTGCATGCCAATAATACAGTTAATTTTAACTCGTCACACCGAGTCACCGATGCTTGTCACACACGCTTGCATGTTTGATGATGCTACTTGTCAAGTAGAGACATGGCTGCACAGAAGTGAATCTGTCATGTGATTTGAAGCTTATGGAAAATATCTTCATTTTGTCAAAAAAAAAAAACTAAAAAAAATATAATGTTCTTGTGCATGTGCAACTTGCCAAGTTGTTCTTGTCGGAATTACTTGTAGAAACTGAATAAAGTGTGCCTATACGTTGCATGGAACCTGACGAATGAACCTTTTCCCATCATAAATGGTATGCATTTCAATTAATTTTATATTGCATAACAATAATAATAACAATATACACAATAGTTCATTGTGACCCGAGTCCTCTATGGTCCTAAATTTGGTAAAAAAAACAAAACTTTTATTGCTCGCTGTGCGTATGCCAGACATGTTTTTTTTTTTTTTTGTTGAATTTGCTTATAGAAATAGGGGTGCCTGTGAATTGCAATGAGCCTTAGCCAATGGCTGATTTGTTTAACGTGAATAGTAAACTTTATGACCCTTTTATCTCTATGTTAATATTAAATGGGAAAAATATAATTTTTTATCCTATAACTCTATAAGTGTTTTTATTTTATCCTTTAATTTTTAAAAAAATACGTTTTTAGTCATTTAACTCTAATAAAATAATTTTTAAATGATAATTTTTTGCATCGATTGATTGTTGTCATTTTAAAAGTTAAATTTAATATGTAGACTAGAGGGATAAAAAAAAACATGATGCTGTGTGAAATTGAAAAAATTAAAATGAAATGTTGTAGAGAAGTAAAGATCCAAATATTGCTTCTACCTATTATTAACAAATATGCCAGTGGTTATATACGGCTGTCCCCATGAATAGCCATTTATATATTATGGTATTTGGTAAACTACTAAATTTATATTTAAAAAAATAATTAAAATTTTAATTTAGAGAAATTTTAAAATAAATAATTATATTTATTTAAAATAGTTTCTGGATCAAATTATAACTTTAAATTAGAGTTTTAGATAAGTTATTAAGATTAATTTATGAAACAGTAAAATAATTTATAGACTAACCAATTATTATTTTATCCCTATTTTTTATCACGTCATCTCTTCTCTCTCTTCCATAACATTTCTCATTTATTTTCTACAACATCTCTCATCTCTCTTATACACTACATCCCATCTCTCATATATCTAATAATCATACATTTATAATAATTTTTTAATTATAAAAATTATTTTAATAATAACTATTAAAATATTTATTTAAAATTATTTTTTATTATAAACTCTTCTCTAACTTTTTTTTTTAAACCACCTAAAACAAATTTTTTTCAATAATCCCGCCATGGTCTCGCGAGAATATGAAGATCCGTGGATGAATCGTCAAATCCATGAAAACAGGAAAGGCGAGAACTGACCAATAAGAATTAGCCCAGTATGATCGAAATCATTTTATGGTCACTATTCATCGTTTTACATTTTGTTGGGCCAGATTCAACATTTTATATTAATCAACGCTAAATTAACAAAATTATCACCACGTAACATCCAAACTGGATCAACATGCTCGCTGACTACGATTAGCCAGGGATTGGATATTGTTCCACGCATCAGCCTTATCAACCCAGTTGAATATACCAACGGATTAAGCCTAGCAAGAAGAGATAATATTTAATTAATATTTAAATTCTTATTAAAATAAATATTAATATTTAGTTAACTGCAATACATCGAGTATAATTATTAAGTAGAATTATTGAAAAACTTTCCAAGTCCACTTCAGAACTATCGCCAACATCTTTCCTCGGCCTAAATGTAGGTAAATCATGAAAACTCATTCATTGCATGTTTGGATTTAACGTTTGATAATTAATTTTGGATAAAATTTTAATTTAAAAAAAATTGAAACAAACAGTAATTTTCGTCCAGAATTTATTTTGGTCAAAATCTCGATTTAAAAAAATTTAAAACAAACAGCCATTTTTATCCATAATTGATTTTGGCCAAAATCTCAATTTAAAAATAGGGTTTTAAATAAGCTACTAAAAATATATTTTGTAACAGTAAAATAGTTTATAGACTATCAAATTACTATTTTACCCTTATTTTTTCTTATATTCTCTCTCCTCTCTCATATCTTCTCTTCACACTATATCATCTTTTCCTTTTATTTTCTACACTCTCTTATTTATTCTCTACCCTCTACCCTCTCTTATACTTTAATCAAATCATACATTTTTAAAATCTATTCTTCCCAAAATCTATTCTTCCCAAAATCTATTCTTCTAATAATCTATTATTCTCAAAATTTATTAGAAGAATTTATTTTTTTCAAAATCTATTTTCTAAAAATCAATTCAAACACATCCTTAGTGTAAAACATATCAGAATCATTAAACTAGGAACTTGTCTAGAAGGGAGTTTCGGCAGGCAACAAAGGAACAAAATGTAACATCACGTAAGTTAGTGGTTTAGCTAGATATGATGATAAGGTAATGTTTGTGGCCCCGACTCACCTAAAACTAGCAAGCCAAGGTTAGCTACATATTAACCCGCCAAAGTCTGTGTCTAACCCGTGAGTTGTGAAGGACTAACCTATTATACATATATATAATTTAAATGATTTTATTAATTAATATATCTTAATTACCTATAGTTTAATTAATTATTTGAATATATAAACATATTATTTTAGGTGACGACATAAAAAATTAAAAGAATTATACAGATTATTTATGTTATATTTATCATATTAGTATTCAATATTATTTATTTTCTACAAATTATCTTAACTATAACACAAGAAGTATTATTCATTTAAAATTTTATTATCGATTCATTCAAATAAAATAATATGATTTTTCTGAGTTAGTTGACCTATCAAATACATGGTCTTACAAAAATCATCTATTTTAATTAGTCTAATATATATAAATTTTTTTATAAAAATAATCATTTTAAAAAAATAGCCAATCCCTCAACTCGCCATGACAGATTAGGATTGGCTAAATGACAAAATATTAATCCTTTTTGTTTGTTCGTACTGCCATGCTAATTGAAATTCCCACAAAATTCAACAAAACATGAAAACAATAATAAAAAAAATACACAATACTTGCGACATTTTTTGTTTAGTACAAAAAAAATTGGAGTAAGTATGCACCAGACCAAATAGTTTTCTTGCACTGGGCCGACATGGGCCGTTGATCGCATTCCCTTTTTGCCAAGTAGGAGAAATAATAATAACTGTGACAATAGTAATAGTAATAGTATTATGCCAAAAAGGGGAGAGATGCAGTTTGGTAGTTGCACAAGTATAGAGCCTTTTGAAAGGTCTTTGGGAATTGAAAATTCAATATATCCTAAGAAATCATAACAAGGTAGCAGATACATGGCTAAGGAGGGTTTCACTGCTACAGAAACATTATATACTTGCCCTCCAAATTTGGAACCTTTGGTTCTTATTGATAGTCTGGGATCTAATCCTCTTAGGATTTAGTATTTATTTTATATTGGGCTGCTAGCCCTCTCTTATACAAAAAAAAAAAGTATTATACCAAAAAAAAGTAATAGTAATAGTAATAATAATAAAAACATCATCTCGTGTTAAAAAAAACGTATTCCACAACAATAATAAGTTTTCTCTTTCAGGTATATTCTTACCCCTATTACATGTCTTTTTTTTAAAAAAAAACATTTACGTGGGTTTGCACTATTAAAAAATTACGAGAAAATGATAAAAAAATTAAAAATTAATAAATACTAAAATAAAATATTATATTGATAATATTTAATATATTTTTAATAACAAGCATGATTTAAAATTTAATATCTTTTAGATTATTTTTATGTCATTTTCCAAAAAAAAAAATTATAATCTACGATTTACTTGCATATATATATATATATATATATATATATCCTTTTTGTATTTTAGTCACCTAGGTTCAGATTTTTTTTTTAATTGCATGCTTACAATTTTCTTTTGTTAAATAGTTTAATACTTTAGAATCAGTGCTCCGAATATTTTTCTTCAATTGAGTACGAGCAAAGTTCGATCCAGCATATTAAATTAAATAATAATAATAATAAATAAGACAGATAATAAACCCAATTATTAGTCTAATCTTAATCTAATCAACACCTTCCTTCACTAGATGATACTAATAATCATCAACCACGTGCCAGGAATCCCTCCAAAAAGCGAAGGTGCCCCTCAGGCTTCATTACCGGCAGCATCCAATCATTGCCGCGTTTACATTAAGTTAGTTTAATCTTTTTAATTTATAAAATATTAATCATTTAATATAACAATTTCATCAATAGAAAGTGTTAATTCAATAAATTTAGAAGATAGTCCAACAATTACATGTCAATAAAGTATGCTTAAAATTTAATTATTTAAATAGAGGAGAAAAGATAAACTAATTAAAAATTGACATATGTATCTTTATATATTTATTTTGAGTTTTTTTTTTATTTTATAATATTAATTTATATTAAAAGTATCATTTATTAATTTTTTTAATATGAAAGATAAATTATCTCATTTATATATAATAAAATATTTTATAATTATAAGACACAATATAATTTATTAAAGTATTAATACTTGAAGATGATACTATTGAAATTATAAAAAATAAATTAATCAAAATTTAATAAAATGTAAATAATGTATTGAGCTATAAATAAAAAAATAATGTAGTAAATTCATTTTAAGACAGTGTTAGTAAAAAAAATATTAAAAAATTGGTTTTTAATTTAAAAGATAAAATTATATTATTAAATGAGTGACATGGACAATTCAATCGATATTGTATCAAATTATTTTTACCCCTTTAAAAAACTCTACTCTAGGGGGTTAGGAGAGAGTGAGGCAATGAAGAAAAAAATAAAAATTAATCCCTTTTTTTTTCAATTTTTTCTAAACAAATACATTTATTCTTACCTTTCTCTTCCTTCTAAAATCTCCAAACTAAACACGTCTAAGTATTTTTCACAACTCTATAAAAACACCATTAAGTACTCACGGATTCGTCACTAAGGCTATAATGTATAAAATTTGTCGAGAAACAGATGAATAAATCAATAAATCTTTAGGGAAAAAACACTATTCAGACACCAAGACGGGCATATTTATTGGTATACTCTATTTGTATGTTTGGTTTGAGGGAAATAAAGGTGAGAAAATGAGAGTATATTTAATATAATAGAACTCATTTTTATTTTTTTGTGCAATTATAGTTTTATTAAAAGACTAAAAATTGAGATATTAAAAGTAAAAATAAAATTTTTCAGATAAATTTATCCCAATTATAAAATTATTAGATAATTTTAATCTTTATAAATTATAAAAAAAATATTTTAGACTATTTTACAAAAAGTTATAATTATGTTGAGAAATTTTTAAAACATATTTTTAATCTAATTATACTTCTACTCTCATTTATAATTATGTTTCCATAAAAAATTATTATATCCTACCAAATATACTATATACCCCGACTCTCATTATAACTATTTAATAATAATTTTATATAAATTAATAAAATTAATTAATTATTATAAAATATTAAAATTACACTAATAATAAGGTATTGATTAGATGAATTTGATTAATTAGTTAGAAAATTTATAATTAATTAGAGGTACTAGAGGGGTACAAAATTTATGTCTTAGACAACATAATTAAATTTCAATTCAAAAAGCATGAAATATTGACAAGGGTAATTTAGTGATAATAAAGGAACCATTTTAGAGGGAAAGTTGCTCCGTTCCCCTCTTTGCGTAAACCCGAACAAGGGCTTTCCAACTCCCCCCCCCCCCCCCCCCCCCGGGTTTTTTCTCCTTTTTCAATTTTGTATGAACTAAACAAGGGCGACCTCCTTTCCCTAACCCCAGTCTAAACCAAACGTTACCTGGGGTTTTATTCATAGAACTCTCGCATCGAATCTCATCTGTGAAACTAACGATTGTTACCCCTCATTCGGAACGAGTTATTCCACTCACCGGGGAACAAAAGGCCTGAGATTGGAGGCTATAGGATGGATGATCACAAGGCTATGCTCGAACAAGTCTTCGGCCTATCATCCGATAGCGAAGTTGAGGATTCCACGCACGAAGATGATCGATCGCTGCATCTTCGTGTACAGAACCCCATCTTCCAATCTGTACACCAAATTAAATGGCCTTTGGTTCTATAGAGACTTTCTCAATCCCGATCAACAACATATCTTGCTCTCCGCTATCCGGAACGGTTCTTTTTCTTCCTTGCTTCTTACGCCCAATGTTTCCCTCAATATCCTAGCTGCACATATCTTCAGGATTCCAAATATGCGAACCCTCGTCTATATAATTCATGCACCGATGGTGACCTTTTCCGCTTTGAAGTATTCCGGATTCTGGTGTACATGCACGTTCTTATTCATTGATTGATTTCAAATTTGTGGTTTCAGAAGGGTGGTTCCAGGAAGCCTCAAAGAATCGGTTTAGTCAACCTTTCTGCCTTTTATCACTACTTCACTAGACTGCAACATTAGGGAGGTTTTATGAAATGTGATTCTTTATCGTGCGTGGGTTTGGATAAAATTTTAAAAATGAATTTATAAAAAAAATAAATGGATTGTTTACATAAAAGGGTTTTTAGAAAAGAACTTATGGGAAAAAAGTAATTTTGAATAAATGAGTATTTGAATAGTTATTTCTATAAGTACTTTTATTATTGATAAATTACGAAAAAGGGTATGAGAATTAAATGAGGAGAGATAATATATAAGAGGAGAGATAGTGTAAGAAAAGAAAAGAGAGAGTGTAAGAAAAAGTAGAAGATAGGAAAGAGAGTATAAGCAAAAGTAGGAGTAATATTATAATTGGTTAGCTCTTTTACTGTTCTATAAGCTACTCTGATCAATTTATCTAAAATCTTGATTTTAAACCACGGTTTAGTTTAAAAGTCCGTTTGAACAAATATTACTGTTTGTTTCAAAATTTAAATTTTTCAAAACTTATGTTTTACCAAAATCTATATTTGAAACTTAGTTTTTGGGTATTTCCAAACACATCCTATATAAATTCTTTTAGTAGGTGACTCGCGGTAGTGCTGGGGGTCCGATTAAATGAAATTTGGGCACATTCCATGAATTTAGGGCTTTGACTTTATTAGAAGTAGAACTGATGGTTATATATCACGATTGAAGGGTTAAGGTGCTAAGGATATTGCGAGCTCTTGGTTTGAGAGACTTTAATTCTGAAATCAAGGAATTTGAACCCCTTTGTTCATGCAAACGTTCCTTATTAAGTTTACTATTATGTTGTTGTTTAATAGGTACTAGTGAGGTTAGAGGGAAGGTAACATTGCGACAACAGAGATATCACCATATCCGCATCCCCCACATAGTTTAGGCGTTTTAATTCCCCGTAGCTTATAACCATGGCGTTTCTGCGGCTAGAAACGGGTGACAAACGCACAATTCTTGGGATGTGTTCAAATTTAGTACACAGAAGGCATCACTAAAAATTTTCAGGTTCACAATTTCATGGAATAATGCCTTTGCTGCTGAATTGGTGATGTAATTTTCACTTTTATGAGTCAACTTAGCCTAACTATCGATGGTAAACTTATCTCGAGTCATGTCTCTGAGTGAACCTAATCATCCAAATTATAGACTTACTAGCATTGTAACAAGAAAATGGGTTTTTTATCAATAATAAATTATAAAGAAAGAACAGTTGCTTATCATGGTGAATAATCTGTTTGTTGCCAACCACTTTTTGCCGTGCGTCAGGCCGTCTATTCTCTCTAGTTTGGTAACTTCCATTGTTTACAATATTCATTTGACCATTCTTCAAGAATCAGGCCATGAGGTTCGGTGATCTTCCAGCTTGGTCTACCGACCTATCAGACCCTATTCGTGAATTGTTGCTTTTTAGTGACGATGGCTCTCAAGGGGACGGCCAAACAAGTGCATTGCCATGGGACTTGCTTTGGAGAGAGCCGCTTTTTAACCAACTGATTGTAAATGTGTACGAGCCGGGTGAGGTGCGATATGATTAATCCTCTCTAGATAGTGTTATACTGTTATTTGTATTCACCGCCCCCTCCCCCCTTTCTCAAGAGATGAGTTGTTACGTTTTCAGGGAAATGGTTTAACTCGGTACGCCTGTTCAAGTGGCTGCTCTCTACCTGATAACTAATTCCTTGGCTGCAGTGAAGCTCGGTTATTCTTGAAACTCTTAACCCCGAGCACTCTTTCCAAGTATTTCTTTGCAGATTTGATTCTACAATTTCTTGTAAAAATTCTTCATGTTGAGCATTTTATCACTGTGGCTGTGATCTTATGCTTGGTTAAATTAGGCATTTCGTGTCACGAGTTTATTGCATCCTTCATAACCTTTGGTATTTGGATCCTTTATATGTCTGGTCATATCTGGAAAGGGAGCGTATACTATTTTCCATTAACTTGCGGTAAAGAAGCCCCAGTGCATATATTTGCAGGGTATTTGTGCACATGTTGACCTTTTGCGCTTTGAAGACTGTATCGCAATCGTCTCGTTCGAATCAGCTTGCGTCATGCATTTTACAAGGGTTGAATCAAAGGCTGATGGCGTTGAAAATGAAGGAAAATCAGATTCATCCTGTAACAGGGTTCCCATTTTACTTACACCGGCTCATTGGTTTTAATGTCAGGGGAAGCTCGGTATAACTGGAAGCAATAGATTAATCGGAAACCCGGCTTTCAAATATGGGAAGGACGTGAATTAGACCAAATGAGGCGGACCTCCATTATACTCAAGAAGCTTTGCCCGTCAGAGTAGATTTCTTATATATATTTTGGTGAAACCTTTTATGTATTTTGACCGACTTACTAGACCAGATATCCAGACTCTAGTTTCGATGAAATATGCTAGTATTTTTTATCCAATGGCTGAGCCTGTTTTCAGTTCGTTTCGAGTTATTTGCAGAAAGATGTGGAACAACAATCCGAATTAGCTGATCATGCTACACGATCAAAAGACAAAAGTAGACCTTTTTGTAAATTAACGAGCTTTTATATAGATATCAAACGTCTATCCCAGCTGGCGATGAATGTTCATGATTCACAATTGAGTCAAGTTTGACTTGAACAATATAATTTGATCTATGTAGCAAAAAAAAAATATAATTTGATCTACAATTCGCTCATTTGCTTCTCCAATGGTTTATGCTGTACTTGTTCCTTTGTCGACGTCTCAATTTTGATGGACAAGCTTATTATCATCGCTCTAGTTTCTCGTTTAAAAACCAGTAATAAAATAGGGACTGTTACGATATGATCAGAGTACACAGGACGCCAGTAAGATCTGGTATGATCTATATATGTTATAATAGGGTCATCTAGAACGATGATGATTTTGTCCTAAAACCAGAGTATGCCACATAAATAACTTATCCTCGATCTCCGCTTTAATCATCTCCCGTATCGCCCCATGTTTCTGAATTTCAATAGTGGGGCAAAGCAATATCATATAGATAGCATTACCAATCACTGTGCCCTGTCATGTAAATACTGTCACCAATAATAATATGGAGTCTCAACAAGGAGTAACATATAATGACAAACGGCCTCTCATTGTCTCACATGAACGGGGCGTAACATGCAAAACACTGGGAAATATTCACATCCGGTGGCGTCTACCCTGTAAGCTTACCCTTTTCCACCGCATTAATTTCTACACGTGCGTAACACCGCTTCGTCCAGTTTTCACAACAAGGTTGTATTAACTTCAAACAAAAACGAGCTTAAGATTTACAAGAGAGAGGAAAGCGGTCCATGCCAAACAAGGCTTTATCAAATCGCCGGAGATGGGATTTACCTGCCCAAACAGACGATAACACCCGAACATGGCTCCAAACATTCCGAAACACAGAATCAAGCCGATCCGCGTCGCCCCCGCCCCGAAAACCAGGGGACCCCAAAGCAGAGTCAAGAAAAGCTGGGCCAATTAAAACAAGATAGCGTTGGGGTGCCTATGGAAGCCTCCGTTGGCCCACGCCATCCAAGCGGCGAGGCCCATCCAGAAGCACGACGCCGGACACGTCAGATGCAGGGCCCACGTGGGCGGGAACCAGGATGGCTTCCCTGGAGCTATAGGGTGGACGCCAGAGTGAGTTTTGCGGGACCCCAAGTATGCGCTGAGCAGGGAAAGGGAGAGAGGAACGGCCACCGCTATGGTGGCGATCTAAGGCCTCGTTTGGCCATGGCCATTTTCCCGTCTCTGATTTTACCACCCATCTTGTTCTTGCCGTCCACGGGGGTGGCGGTGTTTGCGTCGTCTTTTAATAATCGCTGTTTGAGTTCTTGGTAAGCCATGTTGTTGGAGAGAGAGAGAGAGATAGAAGCGAATGTCATGGGAGGTGTTTTAAGGTTGGGGAGTTTTGTAAGGTTGAACGTCTTTCTCGGAGAGTCTGTTCGGGGGTGATAGATGGATGGAGGAGATTCAATGTTGTCGACCGCCAAGGACTACGCGGCCGTAACTCATAGTGCCAGAGAGCCGCACTGCACTTTGGATAGAGGCCGTTATTTTAGTTTGTGATTATTCTTTTCTCATGCAACGAGAAGAATAAGGTTGAGACGCAGGAGGTGGAAGCTCCGCCATATGACACGTCACAGTTTGATATTGGATAAGGGTAATGGGCCCTATCAATGTTGAATTGCTTTGCCGACTGAGCCCCTCCATCGGTATGAATATTCAAACAGTAAATAAAAAAAAAGTAAATTACTTGTGTAACCAATAAATAAATAAATTACTTGGAGAACATAAACTAAATTTCCTAATGTATTAGATGACACTGTGTTTTATGAGATGATCGCTCGCAAAGATGTGAGATATCCGTAACCAGTGAAGTTCGTCGCTTATTAATATGGCAATCCTTCCTGACGTTGTCAGAGAATGTAGGGAATTTCCCATGCCTCACCAATGCATTCGTTTCTCCCACTTTCTGCTCAAACGCATTTACACTATGCGATATCACCACGGCACGCACAATTTGCCCGGCTTTAGATCACCAGCAATCCTAGTCCTACACGTGTCTCAATCCTATTTCTTACATGGCTGGACTAAAGCCCTATACATACATACATTCATACATACAATATATATTCTCTCTGTGGGAATGATTCCTAAGCCCCAATGAATTAAGAGAGACCTTTTGCTCTAAGTGCAAGAGTTTTGACAAATAAAATAAAGAATAAATTTATATTTTATAAAAATATAAGTTTAATTTTTATTATTATAAGAGTTATTTTAGTAGATAATCTTATAAAATTTTTAAATATTTTTTAAACTTTAAAGTTATACCTTTAATTTTAATAAGAGATTAATATTAAATTTATCTAAAAAAATTTATAATAACAAAAATAATCAAATGGCCAATGGAAAATGGCCAGGCCTACGCATATGCTCCTGGTGCTCAGCCCATTCTCAGTTTAACTCAGGGAGTCCACAATAACAAATCTCATAGCTTATCGTGTATTATAGTTAGATATATGATATAGATTAGATATAAATATAATTGAGATAAAATTTTAATAAATTAGATAGATAACTAAAAAAATATAAAATTATAAGTTTGTTGGTAATTATTTTTTAAACTTTAAAATTATATTTTAATTTTAGTGGGACTGATGTTAAATCACATAATTTTTTTTTGTAAAAAAAAAACGGGAACTTGTACCAAAAAACGAAAAAGAAAGCGAACCATTCTCCAATAATTTCTTCCCACGTGTAAATACTCTGTTATATGAATACAGGCTACGCGTCCATTTGCGCTTCCAAAATGTACTACGCGCACGCTATTATATATTACAGACTATTCATCGGAGCAAATCTAACAAAACGACGCATTTGAGAAGCACTGAATTGGTAACAGAGCGCAAACGCCATGGACTCCGGTGATGCAAGCAATGCCGTTTCCGCTGGTTTACTCCCTCAGGTTGCCGGAAATGCCTCACATCTGTTGAGTGTGCAGAAAAACACACCTCCGTCTCCGTTCGGCCCTCTCCTCCTAATGTGCTCTGTGAAGTTGGACGCGGGAAATTATCTGCTTTGGCGGTCAATGATTCTTCCTCTTATCAGGGGTCACAATCTTGAAGGACACATCACGGACGTGGATTCTTGTTCACTCAAATTCCTTTGTGATGAAGACGTAGGAAGTAAGATTAACCCCGCCTTTGAAGAGCGGATGGCGACTGATCAATTGCTCCTGGCATGGTTATACAGCACAATGACCGTTGATATGGCCTCTCAAATGTTGAATTTCAAGGTATCTAAGGAGCTCTGGAAGGCTGCTGAAGACCTGCCAAGGGTTTATTCTAAGTCCAGGATTCCATTCTATATGAGTGAGTGGCGCCACGCCAGAAAAGGGGCGATGAAGATGGAGGAATATTTAGCCAAGATGAAATCCGTTTCGGATAATCTTGCTTTCGGTGGGAGGCCACTCCCTCTTGAGGATTTAATAGCTCTGACTCTTGCAGGTTTGGATGCAGATTATGATACCCTTGTGTGGAACCTCGCACTAAAGGAAAGCCTAACCTGGATAGATGTTCTGGCGTCACTGCTCAGTTTTGAGAATCAATTGGAACTATGCAATGGAGAAAGGTCGTCCAAAGATGAAAGCGGACTAAGCTGTCAAATTTGCGGGGAAAATGGACATAGAGCAGCCATTTGCTATTACAGGTATGACCAGAACTACATGGGCAGTGTACCTGAGGAGAATTGAGAGCCTTCGGACTCTTCAGTGTTTGAAGTAAATCATGATCATGTTTTGTTTGTGTAGGTGAAATTAAACTGCTCTTTTATTAATTTCCCTCTTTCAGCATTTTCTAGTCATGAATCTGGAAAATTTTCATTGCGTTAGTGATGGTTAGGATTTCTTTTTCTTTTTGTCAAAATAGTGTCTCTTTTTCTTGATTGATTTGGTTAGCTCGTAACTTACTTATCATATTCGTTTGCGCCTATATCCCAGTGAACTTGTTCTGCCACACGTGCGGGATTTTGTCTATTTTAAGCGGTTGGGGTCTGGAAGATTGGACACCAGTCCAGTCTATAAGGCGTTCAATTTGTCTATTAATTTTGATGGTCATAGCCTTTTATTTGTAATTAATTACTTGCACAATTATATTTCACACCCCATCGGGCTCTCCTTACATTGAACAGAAGGTAAAATCTGTTTACAGTAATGTTACTACAACCACCATTGTCAGAACACACAAGTATATATATTAATTTGGGCTAAAGAAAACAGCTTGGGGCATAACTTAAAGTGGGGATTGGTGTTTTTCTTTTTTGAAGTTGAGATGCATTGACATGATGCAAAGTTGGGAAGGCGCCTTCCTATATGTTTGTAAAATTTGAGTGTGCTGGAACTCACATCCCGATGGAGAAATGGAAGCCGTACGTAGTCCTAAAACCGAAACAAGTATCTAATTTTGACGGAGAGGTTGAAAATAAATGAGGGTTGAAACTCGATAATAGATATTCTAAACTATTCTTACCGCCACGTGAGCTGCGCATGTAGATTGATGAACCTAATAAACAATTCACTTCACTCCCTTCCCAGCTAGCTCATCTCCCAATCTATTTTACCTTACCATAAAAGCTACATCTCAGTTCTCACATGCCATCGCTTGCATCTGATATACATACAGGAACTATGAACTCACAGCTCCAACTTATATTTATATGAGCAAATCAAAAGAGCACAACGAGTTAACTAGTACAATCATAACCATTTTATGGAAAAAAGAGAAGGAGGAGGAGGAGGAGTGAAAGAGCAACACTAGAAAACACCACAAGCCTTAATCACAATGAAAGCTATAGAATAATAGAGAGCGAGTAAGTCGGTCGAATCAGGAGTGAATAATACTAATTAGTGCGGCAGCGAGTGATGGTGGCGCAGCCTCGGGTGTAAGGGTTAGCTTCCGCACCTGGTTGGCAGTTGTAGTAGGACGCGCCTCTCTGAGAGCACGGCACCGTGTTCCTCTGCAGCGCCTTATAGCTTATATACTGAGACGTCGCTAAGATGCGCCGGCTCATCTCCATCTCCATCTCCGTCTCCCCCCTCCCCCCCTCTCCCATGCACTCCTCTATGGAGCCTTCGCACCCGCCTCTCATTGGCGCCCACCGCAGCCGGTGCTCGCCGATTATGCCAGCCGTGACGACGGAGGCCAACATGAACAGCACCGCGAGGAGAGACCAAGAGCTTGCCATTGCCATTGCTTCTGCTTCTGTTTTGAATATTATTTCTATATGGGCAGTGTTTGCAGGATATATTGGAATTACTTGGAGAATGTGAGCGAACTGACGTTCGGGTTTGGCAACTTCTTTCAAACGAAGCGTTGGGGTTTTATACAAGCACGCTTTGTAAAGATGATTTTACCAAAATATCACTCCATCGTCCTCATTTTTTTTTTCATTTTCTTTTTTGTCCCTTTTAAACCCAGCATATATTATGGAAAAAGAAAATAACTCGAACTCTGATGATTTTTTTTTTTTTTGCGATTTTAAGGGGAAAAAAAGAGAAAAAATAATCAAGTGGAAGAACAAAGAGAGAAAAATAGATTTCATTATCGGTATTACTAAAAAATGGTTTAATTAAAGGTTTTAGAATACTATCGCGATATTTTTACGCATTTACCCAATAGATTGGTTGATTCAAAGAATCGTATGGTAGAGTGACAACAACCACCTAACCCAGAAATATTAAAAAGAAAAAGAGTCATGGGACGAGATAGAAGGGATGTAGTAAGAATGAAGATGAAGTTCAAAAGAGGGAAGAATTGCAGAGAAGAAAGTAGGGAAGCGTGAGGAGGGAGAGCCCTCGAAACCTACCGAGAAAACGATTGGAGGAAGGAAAGGATATGGATTATTTGATTATTATGATTAAAGGAAGGTTAAGATTCAAAGCATTAAGAATCCGAGATTAGGCCTCAAAAACCTACTGATTAAGCCCTTTGACCAATTCATCGATCATGGTTTGAAATTAAGCGCCGGCTTCTGGAAGCACCCTGCCTCTTTCTCATCCCAGTAATCCAGTATCTCCTTTGTTTCTCGGACAGTACAAACTGGCAAACCGACTCAACACAATCCATCCTATGATAGCCAGGTCAATCCTTCGTGTAATTTTTTGATCTCACATACTTCGTATAGTTGGGATACATACATTTATTTCCGATTTGTCCCAAAAGAATTAGTAAAAATTAGGCCATTTTAAACATAAAATGCTTAAATATATCAAAAAATAGTTTAAATAAATAAGCAACAATAAAACTAGAATAAACTCAAGTGACGGAAGATAAGAAGAAACATTTTCGCAAATAAATACAATTTAAAAATGTCATGATAAAATGAATAAAATGATAAATAAGTAAACGTGTTTAGTAAATTCAATGAATTTAGAGGGTGAAAGATTTGAGGGGAAGAGGGAGAAGGTGTAGCATCAAATTGCGACTTACCAACTAATATAAATTAATTTGAATAGTAAATTTTTTAATATCACTTAAATAAAATTTTAAATTATTTTAACATATGTAAAAAATTTTAGTTAGAATATTCATCCATTATAATTAAATGCGCGATATGAGATTTAAATCTAAATAAAATAAAATTTTAATGAACTGAATAGGATTGCGATTTTCCAAAAACGGAAATCGTGGAGCGAAGTGGGTGCAATCCGGCAACAAAATAATAGGTACATACTGCTGGAAGCCTGGAACGCCTAAATTAAACAATACCACTTTCTTGAATTTTTCGTCCAAAGCAATGTTCAATTCTCTTTCTACTTTCTTCATATATACTATCAACTATAAAATTCTGTTTTTTTGTTTTTGGCCTGAATCGTAATATTCACTTTACATATTTCAGAAAATAATTTTGGAGAGATAAAAGTATGGTAGTAAGCATTTTTAAGGATCCAGGAAAGGTTCTCTTTGGTGAACAGGGATGATGCCTCGGGATTACAATAAAACTTGGACAAACTATGAGAGATAACACAAAGTCTAAAACAAGAATAGACAGCGGAATACTACTACTCCCTAATCCTCATCTTTCTAGCTTGCTTAGTATTGCTTCCATTGGGGGTAGCTCATTAACAATTTGCTGCCAGTCAGGCATACCCTGCGAGCGCATTAGCATTCATCACTTATCCATGAAATTATTCCCATCGTTGACAGCTAATTATCCACAGCTAATAGATTTGAAGATTATAATTTTAGTTATTATCCAGCAAGCTTGCTAGCAAGTGATATCCAAGGGAAGAAAAAAAAAAAAAAACACATTCACTCCAATATGGAACTTACTTTGCCTGATCTTCGAACACGACCATCCAACCGCAGTATAATGTAGACATCTTCACCAGGAGTAACTCCTTCAGCCTTCTGCTGATCCCTTATCCACCTACGTAAGTTAAAGAAAGTTAGCATGCAACTATGATGCACAACATTTAATTTATGCTCCCCTCTCTCTTTCTGCCTACCTTCAACCAGCAATACTGGTTTGCATCAATCCAACTTTTCATCATCCATGTTAATTCTATTTCCCTCCTATTTTGAAACCATCAGTTAAGAGAAAATACAACAGCATATTACCTTTCCCATTCTGCTGGCGATATAACCTCGGCCCTGAACCTAATTTCAGCTTTCAACTTCGATTTTGCAACTATGGATTGTGTTCGCTCATCAAAATCTTCCTACCAAAGTTTTGATGAAATGGCGATTCAGATAGCCACATTATTGTAAATATTCTGCACTCAAGTGTTTCATAAATGGTTCCCAAGACACCGGGTGTACCATAATAATATAATCAGTCATTACATTTTCCTTCCTTTAAAAAACAAATTGAGTTGCTCAGTGTGTTACTTTTGTAGCATCTGGGAAAAAGGGTAACATTAAGAATATAAATTCAATGCAGGTGCGCGGGGACACACAAACAAAAAAGGTAGATAGATACCGGGCCCACTTTATGATAGAAATACTAGCAGCAGTTACGGATATAATATGCCGATATCATAAATACACAAGACAATAATCGTGTCTCACCCCGACGGATGGAAGAGATGCGGGAGCTCTTGCTGCAAGACCAAAACCTTTCTTCTCAATTTTTGCTTCCCTACCTTCTCCCCAGATTACAGGAACCAACAGAACACCTCGTCTAAGGAGCTCAGTGCGAAATCTCTCCGCTCTTTGCAAAGCCAGATATACCGTTTCTTTTTTCCCTGCTAATATAACCTAAAACCCTAGCTTCAGTTAAATAATATAACATTAATAATCCTATTACTCAGAAAATTATCAAAATAAAGTGAACTAAGAATTTCAAATGATTAAAAGACAATAATCTCAAGTTCAAATTGTGTGGGCTGTGAAGCAGGGTAACACACAGACTGATAAAATGTTGAGCAATAATACTGACCGGTCTAACTGTATCCCGAAGCTGCACGAGTTCTACTATGCGATTAGTTGAAAGGCGCAAAGGCAACCTTGATAGGGTCTCATTTCGTGATATCTGAGCAAGTTGCTCCTCTTCTTTTTTATTATCCCATAAGAATAATGCCACAAGAACAATGATACCTGCACATTGCTGGTTTCAATGATTAGTCATTTAAAGAAGCAATTTAAATGGATTTTGCAAGGTGATACATAACACAGTTATCTTCAATGTCAAAACTATCACATAGTTTGTCAATAGATCTATTAGTATAACTAAAACCTGAATTCTCAAATCAGGAAGTTAAATTAATTCTCTATTCACCTCCAATGTTGATGGCGGCATTCCCAGCAGTTTCCCAAAGATCAGGAGCATCATCCCCCCCTTTAATAGCACGAAATAGCCTGGGCGCAGTAAAGAATGTAGAAATTCCTGCAGCTGCAGTAAATGCTATATAGAAGAATCTCCTAATTCCACGGAATGGTGCTTGAACTTCACTAATAAGTTTTAAGTCTCTCCGAAAACTGTAGCCAATATCTTCACCGCCTAGCCTGGCCTGGTAATGTAGCACAAAAATAAAATAGTCAACGTCAAAAAAATTCATCCAGGATGAGTTAGCACTCAAAGAAGAGTGTCAAGTTCAACAAACTATTTTTTGTCCCATTATCCTTCCTAGTACAGTTTATGTTGTCTCCCAAGAAGAACCCCCATTTTCGGGTTGGGGTTGGGGGGGATGTTGGAAACAACATAGATTAAGAAGTTCAATCACAGATTTTATACAATATAATAAGTTTATAAGTTATTAAAACAGAATATATAAGACTGGACAACTTGGCATTGCCAAACCCCTAAGCATTGAGTGGGAAAAACCTCTTCCTGTAGTTGTTTGAATTCTGGCAAAGCTCTGAAAGAGGCCAAGTCCGGATCATTGAGAATGGTACCAAATTTTAGGTTGTATTCCTTCAGAACTGTGCGCAGACAATCAGCTGCTTTCTTTCCTTCCCCTCTTCACAAAATTGGTAACAAAACAATAAATAGATAAATATAAAAGCAGTTAAATATATATTGAAATATATCATAACTTAAGCCTTTATTAAATCCCTTGAAGTTCAATATTATCAGGATTAGAATATAAGTGAATGAGATGTGGGACTATTTAATGCTAAGTGATCTAGTGGCAATAATTAATAGGCAAGGCTTGGCAATTCAAAGAAAGTCGCAAAGTTTATACAGTAACCTATGAGAAATTGTGGAACCAATTCGTTCAACTTCGTACTTAGGTATACCTGTATGCATGGCAGCAAGCTTTATTATAAAGCGCAGCTTGGGCTTCCATAGAATTGGGCTCCAAAGATAGAGCAGTTTCAAACTGGACCAAAGCATCCTTAACCTGAATGGATTTACCAAGAACACTCAGGCAATGTTTGGGGGAAGTGTTTTCTAGAAAGAAAATGGAAAAGTGCAATGCCTTAAAAAGGACATGAGTCAAGGCAATGCACTTTCACATTTCCTTTCTAGGAAACAAATTTTCACTTTCTAAAAAACACTTTTCCCCGTACTATACATTCTAAACATTGCATTTGCATTAACGATGACCGTCACCAAAGATGTGATTATTCACAGTGAATTTCCAATATTTAGTAAACAACCATATGGTTAAATTCTGCGGAATATAAAAGAGCGATCGAATTGGAAAATTCGAAGGAAATACCCGTCCTTTGGAGAAGAGTTCGAGTCCGAGATTGACGCAATATTCCGGGGTTTCAGTGTTTGCTTCTGGAGTCTGTGAAGTAGAAGACGAGGAAGAAGAGCAGGAAATGAAAAACGATTGAGCCTTCTTTCTTGAACTTAAAAGAACGGGTCTTTGCAGGGAGGTTGAAGTGATGATCTTCCATTTCGACGAATAGAGCAAGTGGTGGTGCAGAGCACCTGCAACCACAGCCATTGAGAAATGTCACCATGTCACCCCACTTCCTCCTCTGTGATCTATCCTAACCGTCTCTTCCACACCATATCCAAACAATCAATTAACCAGGCCCTTATTTGGCCCAACACCAAAAACAATCCAGACTTTCCCTTCACATTGGCCCAACACAGCGCTTTCTGCTACTGATACTTGCGACGTCGTTTGATTCACTCATGAAATAAGACTTTTCTTTTTTCTTTTTCCTTTACCGTTGAATAAATATGAAAATTAAAAACATGGCTATTCGAACGATGTACTTGTCCTGCATAACCACCTTTCTAGTGAGTTTCATGGGCTTTGAAAAATAAATCATATAGTATCTATAATTTATATATATAGTGTAGTTTTTATACAAATTTCATTTTTTATATTAATTAAAACCTCATGACAGAAATATTGTAGCAAGGTTCCCAGGAGTCCACAGTACCACTCCAGTCCAACCGAAAATGGAAAAAAGCATTGTTAGTGGTTCATGGACTATTGATCTTTTTTAAAAAAAAAGAAAAAAAATCAGCCATCATGATTAGTGGCTCATGCAGACGAATCAAACAATCACTTTCAGGCGATTTTAGATCTTATCCTACATATAATTGTTTAGGCTGGGAATCATGAAGTCATTGATTAACTCTATTATCATCAAGTCGGAAACCAAATATGTATGCAGTCCCTTCTCTTTTCTGAATGATGCCGACAGGGAGTAGGAATGGTGATTACTCAACTTTGTCAATCGTGAATAAGCAGTGCTTAATACAAATTTAAATAGTAAATCTTATACAACTCGAAAGCTTAGAGGTTTCAATCTCAAGATTTCTTCGCGGTCTCTGAAGGTAGGGCATGAAAGCCTGCTCTTGAAACCACCACTCTTTTATTTTATGATTTCTTCCCTTCTTAACCGATAAAAGGACAATGTAAGTGAGGTGGAACAGATATTTAATGTAATTGCCCATTTTATCCACCAATTTCTGTGGTGGGACATGATGGTGATGGTTTTCATCAAAACTCCACTAATGTCTATATTGAGAGAGAGGCTGGAATTTGTCCTCACTGTCCTTTTCCAAATAACCTATCGTTTTTGCTTCCCTCCCCTGTTTCCTGCCATTAGATGCAAATGATCCACTCCTCCATCTAAATTCCCACATCTTCTATTTTTGGAGTTTCAGGGACAAAGACTCTGCAAGATACAGAGGATTTTGTTATTAATTTTTAAGTTGTAGTCGAAGGGACAGTCGTGAGCTTTATAAAGAGTGATTACCTGAGATAATTGCTCCTGTATAATCCGGATTCTAAATTAATAACTTCCTATTATTCTCTCAACTATCACCAAGAGCAGAAGAACAGGGGAAAGCTTAAAGCAAACTTAAAGGAATCTTTTTGAGTTGATGCTGAAACTGAAACACGAGGTTTCTAAACCTTACAATGAGGGCGCCATCTTTTTAGCTTTTCATTTCAGGTGTTGGCTGTCGGCACAGAATATGGATAGGAATATTTAATGAAACATGTCACTTTACAATGTATCATATACATCCACTGAAAGTCTGAAACTACCATGTTTTAGAAAGGAGTACATGTTAAAAATAAAGAATACTGTAGAAGAAGAAATGTGCGGGTGAGTGGAGGTTTGTGCCAGTTTCGCTGCGCCACATAAGTTTGTGAAAGGAAGAAAAGGAGTTTCACGAGAGAGCAGAGGACACAATGAAATGATAGATTCCACAAGCCAGCCAGATATGCAAGAACAATGAAGGTATACGGAAGCGGTGCACGTTCTACTAACAAACAGAGCAAAGAGTAAAAGCATATAACTATGTCCATCGCCTTTCTCGCTACAATAATAATCCTGAGTCTACTTTGAGTGAATGGTATACGTCATGACACACATGATTCAAAAACTAAAGATTCCAAGTGCCCCTACTTCTCGTTTTGCACATGTTCTCCGTCCATCCCCTGTCTAATAAAGCTTTCTTCCACTACGGCACAACCCGAGTTGAGGACAACAATGTAATCTCACTGATCCAACGCTTATGTCTTCCTACTTTGGAGTATGTAATCTCTCCTAGTTATTATTGAGAATGCTGTACAGAGAATATTGCTAATGGGATGTTAGAGGACACGCAAATCCTGAAACCCGACTTGTCATGGAAAATTGAGTCATTGTAAAATGTCACTTTCCCTTGCACTATTAGAACTTCCCCGTTCTGGAAAAAACAAACTTATTGCCTTAGCAATATTGTCTGGCTAGAATTTTTCGGACGGACAACGAGCAGAGTGCCCCATAGATTCATTCATAAAGCATCTAAAACTGGAACATGAAAAAGGTGCTAACATGACATGAGAACGGCGTTATAGTACTCTGTCCTGACGATGTTAACAAGCTAATTGTTGTTCTGGTTGAGGATGAGGAAGTGTGCTTACACTAAGTCCGCAAGCCCTAAATCTCTCGCAAGTCAAGGGGCTGATATTCATTGTAAAGCCAATTTAGGATAAATGTATGTCATGGGGATGATTTTTTCCTTTTATACGTGGGTGTGTGTACGGTTGATCTGGGTAATGAATGACGTTTTGATGCTTGCAACTTGTTAGTGTAAATGCTTCCTAAATTACTGACTTTATGACGACTCGGTTTCAATTTCTGTTGCAAGTTGAAAAAGATTGTCTTTATTTTGAAAAGACTGAAAAATTCTCAAACTAATCAGGTGCTTTTGCCCAAAAAGAAAGTGTAGCGTACATGGGCAATCACGGCATAGAACCAGATCCTTATTTCATATTAGCTAGTGCTGTCAATACGACTACGTACAAGATACAGTTATTGAAATTGTCTGATGTTGTCCTGCCATCAAATTTGTAGAATAGACATGATATTCTGCCTCAGGTCCACTATCAAAGGTACAAATTTGAGCTTCACTTTCAAAAAACATCATTTTCCAATAGATTTTACAGAAATAAATTATACTAATGTTATTTGATGCTTTACCTCATACATCATATTGTATTTGTCTTTCACTAAACTAACACAAAAATACGAACCAAAGTTAGAGATCAGCCGCACCATTAATGATGAATTTCTCAAAGGCATAGCAGTGAAATCGAATGACGAAATAGCCATAATTTGATTGAAAATATGTGAACAGTAACTACATAATCATCATTGCTATACTTGGCGTTTGCCACCACAGGTTTTAGGAAGATATTCAATACTTTACTAAGAAATATCTTTCATGGTGGTAAATTGTTTACATGTTACCTCTATGTTGAAGTCACTGAGCTGAAATGAAGTAAAGGTTTTATAGGGACCACATCATGCATTAGTTGTTTCCAACGGGGTTGCAATGATGTGGTGACAAGGCAAAAAGGTAAAATAGACAAAAATAAAAAATAGAGGATTTTGAGAAGCATTGCCTAGCCGGACCAATAATGTACATATACCTATCTCTATATATATGCACTGCGTATTTTCAAAACCATGTGAACAAGAAGTGTAATAAACTCTATTGAGTCGAGTTTGCATATTATCTCTTTTATTGTTCCTTCCCTTGTGTGAGCATGGACGGAAAGAAGTTGGAGTACAAAGGTAAGGAAGCACTCGAAGAGATAGAGAGGCTGACGCTGAATGCTGATGAAGTTCAGGAAAGTGTTTTGAAACAGATCCTGACTCAAAATAGGGAAACTGAGTATTTGAGCAAGTACAGGATGGGAGAAGCAGATACAATAGACATAGCAGAGTTTAAGCGATGTGTTCCCTTGATCACTTATGAGGGAATCTTCCCCTATATCCAGAGAATTGCTAATGGGGAAGACTCTTCTCTCATCACTGGTAAGCCTATAACAGAAATGCTATGCAGGTAATAAACCTCTACTAGTCTTTGTAAATTTTGTCATTCCTTCACATTTTTCACTCTGAGATTATGCTAACCAAGAGATATTGGTATGTACAGTTCAGGAACATCAGCTGGAAAGCCAAAGATGATGCCATCAATCGCGGAAGATATTGACCGCCGGACCTTTGTTTATAATCTTATCATGCCAATCATTAATCAGTTAAATATACTAATCCATCTATATTAACTTTCAAGCTCTCTTCTAGCTGGTTATGCATGGAGGCCCTTGTTTAACCCTTTTAGCTGCAATTAGAACGTTCAATTAGTCACTGGACCATGATTCTCCTTTAAGCATATACACGAAACAATAGGATGAGATATGACCTCGCAATTGATAAAACAGTAAGGGGAGGGCACATTGCCGTTCAACAGTAACGTTTATTGTTTTGCTTGACAACTCTGTGCATTCTTTAGACCATACGGGTAGCTGTTAACTAGTGCAAAGTTGACATGTATCTGATGCGAACCAACTTGAGTTTCAGGTATGTTCCTGGACTTGACGAGGGGAAGGCAATGTTTCTGTACTTTGTGAAGGCAGAAATGTCCACTCCATGTGGCTTGCCTGCCAGGACTGTGTTAACGAGCTACTACAAGAGCAAGCACTTCAAGGGCCGTATGAGAGATCCATGGAATGATTTCACAAGCCCTGACCAAACCATTCTATGCAATGACAGCAGCCAGAGCATGTATTGTCAGTTGCTAGCCGGTCTGGTTCATCGCCATCAAGTCCTAAGGCTCGGCGCTGTCTTTGCTTCCGCACTTCTCCGAGCCATTTCCTTTCTTGAACGTAACTGGAAGCGCCTATGCGAGGACCTCCGAACTGGGAAGCTGAATTCTTCCATAACAGACCCAGGATGCTGCTCATGCATATCCATAATGCTTTCTCCAGATCCAAATCTTGCTGACGAGGTAAGTGAAATCTGCAGCAGAACATGTTGGAAGGGAATTCTATGTGATTTATGGCCAAGAGCCAAGTACATTGATGCAGTGGTCACTGGGTCTATGGCTCAATATGTACCTGCTCTCAAGTATTACAGTGACGGGAAATTGCCTTTGGTTTGCACCATGTATGCTTCCTCTGAGTGTTACTTTGGGGTTAATTTGAAACCTTTATGTAACCCTGCGGATGTTGCTTTTACCCTCTTGCCTAACATGGGTTACTACGAGTTCCTTCCTCTTGGACATAACGGGACACTTCTGATGGACTTCGACGATGAGGAGGAAGTCCCAAATGACAAGCTCGTGGATTTGGTGCATGTTAAGCTTGGCGGCTTTTATGAGCTAGTCATCACTACCTTCGCCGGTGAGTTCCAACAGAAATAAATAATAACACATACTAAAAAGAACTGCATTTAAGTTTTGTATTAAAATAAAACACATTCTTAAGGCTCTTCACATTTGTCTTTCGGTCTTTAACAAGTATACCACCGTGTAGGACTGTACCGTTACCGGATAGGGGATGTGCTTCAAGTGGTTGGATTCCACAATAAAGCTCCACAGTTCCGATTCATATGCAGGAAAAACGTCGTACTCAGCATAGACAGCGACAAAACTAACGAAGATGACTTGCATAAGAGCGTGACCATGGCTAAGAGACTTTTAGAGCCTCATGATGCGATGCTCGTGGAGTACACAAGCTACCCTGACACATCATCAATGCCAGGACACTATGTATTGTATTGGGAAATCCTACGTCATGGCTCAGGGGATCAACTTGATCCACATGTTATGGAGGAGTGCTGTATTGCAGTGGAAGAGCAGCTAGACTACGTATACAGAAGGTGCAGGAGCAATGACAAATCAATAGGACCACTAGAGATAAGAGTGGTGGAGGCAGGCACATTTGAGGCCTTGATGGACTTGCTCATTAGCCAAGGGGCTTCAATCAATCAGTACAAGACACCAAGGTGCATTAAGTCTAAGAAAGCGCTCAAACTGCTCAACTCTAAAGTGGAAGCGTCCTTCTTCAGTCCTAGAGATCCCAAATGGTCCCCCATTAATAATATGGCTTAATTGATCAGGGTCTTTCAATAATTCATCACTTTTTGTTTACTGTTCCTACTCCGATATTGCTGTTACCGTAAGTTGGTACTTGCGAAAGGATGTAGCCTTTGGTTAATCAAATCCGTGATCATCTACTTTGTCTTTCTAAAAGCAAAAGCAGGGGCTTTTATCATTATATAATATATATATATATATATATATTTATCTATGCGAATGCAAAACTATTAAATCAAATCTCGGGAAAGTAAGTAAAATAAGGATGATTTTTTGAGAAAAAATATGGAGATATTTGGCTTTTGGATCATGGAGTGAAGGAACGAGAATATAATATAGCAGTATTTGTGAATTGCGATAGTGCAGTCTTATCAAATGTAGACAAGTCTGCGAGAAGAGAAAGCATCAGCAGCTCTAGAAGGTATACCAACTAATTTAATCATTAATATTAGAAAATTTATTTGGATGAGGTTATACAACAAAGCAAACCACATGCATAGAGATAGTTCTAGGTTCAGAATGGGTTCTTTCACACAAACTGTTTCTGTTGTATCTTGACCCTTGATAGATAGTTTGATGGTGCAAATTGACAGCAGAGAACATAAATTCTTATAAAACAGTTCAAGCAGAGGAGCCAGAGGATAGGAGACTCAAATATTACAAATGTTAGGTCATGAAGCTTAAACAATTATTTACTGTTACAGTAACAACTGGGGGATAACAAAAATTTCACCGGACTTTCAGATTGAGATAATATGTCAATTCCTAAACGACAGTCACATAAACCGCGGCTCATCAATGATAATTGAATACTGGTGTATGCGCGGGCTTACTCCCTTTATCGTAGTAATAATCGTGTCCCAGCATGCGCATGCAGTTTCCCTTGTGCAAAGTTTCAAACGAAATGACGAATATCAAAGCTCGAAAAGGGTTTTGTCTTTGTATCAGAGACCACACCAATCTGAAGTAAGGCGAACAAGGAGAGCTTTAGGCTGGTCGTAGTGAGGTTTCATCTCTATCCATTAAGAAAGATAAAAATATAAAGTGGGCCTTGAAAGGGGGATTCATGAGGTAATAATAAGGGAATTATAGCTAGACTACTACATAGAGGGAAATTATTAAGCCTTTTTGAATTGCGGGCATATTAATCTGTGAATTTTCCCTTGATGTAACACTGGAAGACATCATACTTTAATTTAATGGCCTAGCAAATTGCAGGCTTCTTGTCTTCTCACAGCTTGGATCCAAAACAAAACGCACTATCACGAAAAGTATTCTTAATCTTAATGCGGGAGAAGAGCATGTTTTCAAGAGCACCCCCAAAAAGGCGTAAAATGTAGGGGAGCATGGCCCCTACAATCTTTCTTTCAGTTTCATACCATTGATGGTCTTCCCACTCAGCAATCTCCTGTGGTGTTAGCCCGACCACATAAAGTGCTGTGCTGTGCAGTGTAACATCCACTTTCCGTACACTTTGAAATTCCAGAATGAGCAAAAAGAGAAAGGAGAATACATTGCAAGTGCTACTGTAGCTTTAGTGGCTTGTGAGTAAGCACATCTACGGTCTAACCCAAATGAACACGGGCTGGGATGAGACATGCATTTATTTGATCTGATTTGTTCTTAATCAGGTTTGTAGTTTCTACTGTTCATCATCACAACCAATCCTTTTTCCATTCATTAAACTTAATATTATATAGGAGGTTCAGATATCATCCGTATAGCCAAAATTCCAACGAGGAAAAGCTAAGTTAGCCTGCATATGATTAAAGCCAAAGTTTATGGGGGAAAAGCAATAGTGAGGATAAAAAGGAATGCAAAGTACTTTCAATCCTTTCATCCAGAAGTGCTATAAAGTTTGCTATATTTCTCTATCCATTTTGCACACACATGCCACTCATTTACTGCGCCAAAGATAGTTTGTTACTCACGTGGGTCTACTATGAAGAGATATTGCAGAGCAACTGAATTAGGTCTATAGGCCGAGACACATAAATCTATAGGGTTGATACTTGCTAGTGCTTCTATCAATTGCAGTACAGTGAAATATTACGGAATCAATTCAGAAGAAAGCACAAGTTTCGTTTCTGGGCGACAGATTATGCTGCAAAGTAGTAGTGTACCTGATAACAATACTGTTATCCTATGGCTACGAGTCCATTGAATGCTCTAGAAGCACCCAAAAATGCAGTCTACAGTTCTCTGGAACGCTCTTAAGCGACATCCCTGTCTTGTAGACTTCTCGTCAACTGCTCCAAATCCTAATCCAATCTAAGTTTGGTCCACGCTAGAACCCATCTGCACAACAAATTCAAACGGGTAATCAAATGTTAAATATTACTGACTACACTTTATTCGGAACTCCTTGTCCTATCAATCTTTAAAATGTAAGAATTAGCCAAAAGTTGAATGCAGGACGAAAGAGAAGGTGACAACATGACATACCCACAGTAACAGGCGAAACTACAAGCCATCGGACGATAATTACAAAACAAAAATTTCAAAATTAGAATCAAAATAATCAAAATAATCATTAATTATTTGTCGGCCACAGAAAAGAAAGAAGTAATTGTACAGCAAACATTAGAATGTCTAGGCCTCGGAACCTTCATAACCCACTTCCTTCGTTCCTGACAATTTCACTACCAGTGCGAGGCGGCCAACCCAGAGCCAAATCAGATCCACCAAGACGAGTCTTCACCAAGTTCCCCATGCTTTTGAGAAGCCCAGGACCAGAGAGGAGTTGAACCCTGAGCAATATTTGCTGGCACTTGGGAACACCATGAGCAATATTTGGTCATTGCAAAAGCAAATGTAAGAATTCTGAAATTTGGGTGCGCGGCTAAGTTAGGGAAAGCCATAACACTGTTTTATAGGGACAATTCACCCCGGAATGAGTGGAATTGGTTGGATAGGCGTTATCATTATTTTCTTGTGTAAGGTCTGCACCGATATACTACCAAGGTGCAAAGAATGAGTGAAATCCTCGCAGGGAAAGTCAATGAATACTAATAGTAGTAAAAGGCCAGAAGCCAACCATGATAAAGCATCATCATTGGCTGAGATTTTGACTTAAAAAGTTCTAGTGGCAGTGTTTAGAAAGCAAGAATATCATAGGATTCCTCGTAGACGATGCTTCCGTTTAGTCTTACCTGCGTAATGCACTCACGGCAAACTTCAGTGTGATCAATTATTGATAGATTGAATTTTAGCCCCTACTTCTGTTAATCCCGTCTTATTATTCGTAACCTAAAGATCGAGGCTAATGGGCGAGGCCGCTAGGGTCGCATATGCGGATTTATTGGTCCGAGTGACAAGATTTGAGAAGCAATCTGTTCAATGTTCACATTGTACTCGTTAACCATGAGGCTTTAATGCCTGAACCTTTAAGACTCCCAAACTTAAAAGTCGGAGAATCTTATGGCAGCAAAATTCCATGCATATTACGTCAGTAAGCCTCCATTGATGTACATATAGCGGTGGCATGTGGTCACCCGAAATCAATCCAAGTAGACTCGACTATAGGTCGCTGTCTAAAACCAATTCTATTGATAAACCATTATCCGAGCGATTTCCATTAATAAATTCTTGAAGAGTCATTCTTAATCTCCGTCCACCGCCCACCTCCCTTCATATGGCCACTCACCCCTTCCTTATTTTTGCAAATGATCAAACCCTTTTAAACAATTTTTTATCATTTTCTTCTCAAGAGATGCTACACCAACTTGTCCTTTTACATGATTATTACATATCTTATCATTTTTTGTATAACCACTTATCCATCTCAATATTCTTATACCACAAGCTAGTTTACTGTTATATCACATCGCTGGCTTTATTACTGTTCTATAAGGGCAGCAGAATGTATATATCTATATTTATAATTAATATATATATCGACATGGAACTACAATATTCATCGTATATGAACAGTAAAGTTCACTCCAAATTTTGTGTTTCCCCACTATCTAATTGAAGGGAAGAATGAAAGAATCAGAATCTTGTTTTGCTTCAACAAAATCCAAGGATTCATAAATCCATAACATCATAATTATTCTCACATGATTATCAGCCTTTTTTTTGTTTTGGGGGGTGGGGGGTGGGGCTTTGTTTGGGAACTTCTCAAATTAAAGGTAATCAGTTGTTAAGTCGCTTACTCTGCTCAAGCTTGCGTTTGGCTCCCTCCAAGGTATTTTGGAGCAACATTGTGACTGTCATCGGGCCCACACCACCAGGAACAGGAGTAATCCATCCAGCTACTTTAGATGCTTCATCAAAATCTACATCTCCAACAAGCCTATAACCTGACTTCTTAGTTGGGTCATCAACTGCATTTGTGCCAACATCGATGACTGCAGCTCCAGGTTTGATCCAGCCGCCCTTGATCTGAGAAGTACAGACTTTTTATGAGACAAACTCTCCATCAGGAATGATGGGACCAAAAGGAAAATATTTTCCATCAGGAAAAAGAAAGCACTCAGCAGCAGATTGATAATAATATACAAATCTCTTGACCAAATTTTTTTCCAGAATTTCTATAAAGACGTGCTGGCATCAATTGCCCTTCTTGTAGCATCTATTGGATTGACTGGAGGGACAAGGGGCCAAGAGGGAAAGAATCTTAGTCTTTATCAGACCCTTGACTCGACGGTAAGATCAACTTTAGTTCTCTTTCTCTCCCTCTCTCTCTCATCTTAAGCAGGCCTGGTTGCATTTGACAACTACCGCACGTCTGCACCAGTAACTAGTTTGTGTTGTATACCAAGGATGAAAGAAACCGACTTGAAACTCATGTAATCTGTCACATTTTGCAGTAAGAACCATTCCAAGAGCTAAAATTTGAAAATTAATTTTGATTGGATGATGGATTGGCATATTTGAATGGAAATGAAATTGTGAGACAGGAGATACAAATATAGGAAATATGTTCTGCTAGTTACCATCATTGGTTGTCCAGCAGCTGCAATTACAATATCTGCTTCACCGATGATTCTTTCCGGTTCATTAGTGCGTGAATGAACAATGGTAACTGTAGCATCTGCTTTAAGAAGAAGCATTGAAACTGGCAATCCAACTATATTACTTCGACCAACCACGACTGCATTCTTGCCCTTTACTCTCACGCCACTTCGGTGGAGAAGTTCAAGACATCCCTGCATACAAGTAGTATAGCATAAATTAAGTAGTCAAGATTATGAGAAAGTTTTCCTTAAGCTAAGTTATGCTTGCATATGCGCTGAAAAAGGTGGAATTGTGTGATTAAAAAACCAAAAAGAAGTATAAAATTAAAAAAAAAACTAGAGATTCAAATAAAACATAGACAGTGAATTAATTGAAAATAAATCCTTTCTGTTTCTAATAACAACAAAAATCTGTTTCCATTTCATGAAGTTGTTTTCTATGAGTTTAAACTAGTGTCAATTTCAGTGGATCTCTACAACTCTTCAATTAGTTTCAAAAATGTTAAATAAAGGTCTCAGATTTCATCACCTATCTAAAACTTATATGATAGAACCATTCTATCATTGAATATCAATGGCACAGCGGAAGCAGTCTCACAAAGCTTCAGCAAAAAGTTTTTTACAATGTGTTGGTTAAAATCTACAAATTTGTTGATGTGATTTAGTCCATTCAAAAGGTTTTTCAAAAGCAAGAGGATTTGCCTTGGGAGTGCAAGGGACAAATAGTGGTTCTCTGCCTTTCATGGAAAGCTTGCCAATGTTCAAAGGATGAAAGCCATCTACATCCTTCTCAAGGCTGATTTCAGTCAAAACTTTCTCTTCATTTATATGCTTTGGTAATGGAAGTTGAACCAATATACCTGTGAAAAGAAAAACCCAAACATTTGAAAGAAAATGAGCAACAAGAACATGCGTATTTCACTGAAACCAGCCCACATCCAAACAATCATCACAGGTCTAAAAATTATTGACATATTCTTGACTCAAAAGAAAAGAATTCTGCATCAGTGCTTCATTCAACTAAAATTATTCTTCAAGTTGAGCTTAGTTTATTTGTCTTTCCCCTTTTGTCTGGCTTCTGTGTTCTCTTGTTTCTTTTAGGAGGATATGCTATCGCCCACCACTATAACCCTTTACTTTCCATCTACAATAACATTTATTTCACTCTTTTTTCCCCTTAAAGGCATTAAGAAAATATTGGCGAGAACCAGGACACGTTACTCTCTCGCTGATATTGTCATTTGAAGAGTTTTTCATCTAATTTTTTTGTTTAAACATGACGAAATTTAGCTACTAAATTGCTTAACAGAGCAGTCAAATATTTTAAGAGTATCTTCTAGTAACTCCTTTAGGCCTTTCCACTTAAGAACTCAAAACTTAATTCTACCCCATTAATGGCAACGCACTGGACATAAAACAACGATAACATATGCAGAGATGATACTAAAAACAAATAAGATTTGGTGAGTAATGGACCAACCATGTACATCAGGATTGGCATTTAACTCGTGGACTTGTTTCACTAGATCCGCCTCGGATACTTGCTCAGGAAGATCTACGTCAAAAGACTTGATTCCAACTTCAGCACAAGCCTTTCTCTTCATACCCACATAACTTTGTGAATCCTTCCTGTTCCCTACAATCACTACTGCCAGTCCCGGAACCTACACGATGCAACAACCGGTGTGCGTCTGATTTATCCAGTTTAAAATAACATTTCCAAATTATTTCCGGCCATTATATTAAAAATTCGCTATGAGTTGCCTGCTTCCATTTTCAGAACAGAATTGACTTTAAAAACAGAAACAGAGACGAGTTTACCTGGCCATATTTTTCAGAGAGATGGCGAACTTCGTCGGAAATTTCAGATCGGATGGCTTGGGCGACGGCTTTGCCGTCGATAACGGTGGCCACCATGTGATCGGAAGGCGAGTTTGTGGATAAGCGGAGCGGGAGATTGTCGCTGGCTATGCCCGGCAGTGAGGTTCATGACCGCCAAAAACAAACGCCTTAATCGGATCCTCGTCTCCCCGGTTTACACGTGGCATCATGACTTGATTTGGGCCAAGACTGAATTCAAAATTTGAAACAGATCCAAGTAGTCGGCTGGGCCCAAAAAAGATCCAAGTAATCGGACCAGAGATATTTTGGACATTTAAAGTAGAGTGGTTTGATTGCTTTTGGTTGTGCTAATTTTTTAAAGAAAATATTATAGTTTTAATAAATCATATTTTATATCAGAGTTTTCTATTGAGAAGAATTATTAATTTAAATTATATATAGAGAAATTTAATATATTTATATGAATTTTAAATAGTATTAGACAGCCTTTGAAAGAACTAATAAATTTAGATTTAGGCAAAAATATCTTCGGTGACATGAAAGGAGGAGTTTGGTTTGGTCTAAATTGAAAGCAACCGTTAATTTTGACATCATAAAAACCAAACAGAACTCTATTTATATTCATTTTTCTGCAACTTTTAAAGAGCACGAGTCAAAATCATCTCAGCATTACGTAATAATAAAAAGTTTCGTCGTACAAAAATTGAAATATATATCAAATTTTAATGCTTTTTTTTTATATATATAAAATTTAGATAGATTTCGCATTAATATTATATTAAAATTATAAGGATATAGTTATAAATTTAAATAATATTTATAAAAAATTTATAAAATAACGTATTAAAGAAATCCTCATAATAATAATAATAAGGGGAATCAAACTCACATCATTATAATATGAGTTTATTTTTTATTATTTGTATTAACTTTTATTGGGTATGGGATATATAAATTTTTTTTGAAAAGAGATAGATTTATCATAATTTAAAAATAAGATAAAATATCTCTTTCTCTCAAACGATACTAATATCAGGTAGGGTAAACTATCAATTATTTTTAAATATAAGTTTAAATATGTATAAATTGAGATATCTCTTAAATATTATAATTAAAATTATAATAAAATAATATTTTTTATAAATCTAATCAATTATATATCTTACTCTTCCATCAACTCAATTCATGAGCATTGTATGGGACGTGGATGCTGAATTGTAAGAATCTCCTAATAAAAGCGACAAATGCGGGATGGCCTTTTTTCTCCCTCTTCGCAGAAAAAAGAGAAATATACAAGAGGGAGCAATAAGAGGGGCCTATTTAGCCTTGAATGTCTACAAAGGTAACCTCCAAAGACAATAAAGAGAATATATCTCAATAATAGGGGCTTTTGTAAAGCCTTGAAATTCCACCCACCTAATCATTGCACGCAGAATTTTATCACAATTATATGGATACAATTTCTTAAAACTACAGTTAACATGATGTATCCATTACACTCTATTTTTGCTGACCTAAGCATTGAATCTACTGATTACTGTTCTCTCATGATTATAATATAAATAACTTTTAATCCACTTCATATGTATTAAAGAGATTAAAAATTAGTTAATCATAGTCGCAAACCCAGGAAATAAATTGGAGCGGATGATTAATGCAACAAATATATTCCCAAAAAACTCATATTTGAGATTAAAAATATGATATTAATGCTGAGTTAATAGTAATATTTTATTCAGTCGCATTGGAGCAAGGTTACTTAATAAGTATAGTTCCAAAATTAATGAATTAATTAATGCTAATCCATGTCAAAATTAAGTTAAAGTCCAATTTTATTTTAAAAACTGTGCACATTTGAAAATTTGTTTGAATCAGTATAATTCCGTATTAAAAAGTTAAAAAATATTAAGTCAACATTAATATTTTAATGATTAAATTATGTAGCTTCTTTTTTGAAATACTCTTTACTGCAATATTTTTTTATATCCATAATTTTTGTGTGAAAATTTTTAGAATAAAATTTTTGTGTGTTAGCTGGGATGATATTAAACTCAGAAAAAACAAAGGAAATAAAGTTGGCCGATAGAATCAAATCATCCGCGACGAAAAAGAAAGCTGTATGGAGACTCTGCGGGGACCAATAAGCAAAGAACGAAGGTGGGGACTTTCCTAGATTCTAAATAAATCAAAAGTAAGGCGAAAGGGACCCAATAAATCATATCCTATATTTCATCTTTTGCATGTAAAGCGCACATGACAGACAACTTTTTAAAACATCATTTACTATTCTAATTAATCATTCTTTGACCTAATCATCGTCCAACAGAACTGCCAAGCCAGAAACTTGGCTGAAAAGGGAGAGAGAAAAAAGTCGTGTGTTAACAGCAAAGACAAGTTAGTGAAAATATAAATAAAAAACAAGCACGAGCTGATTACCAGGATGAATGAAGATTGAGTACTTATCATCTGCTAAAGAGAACAGATTTTAGTACAAAGATGTCTATTTTACACTCAAGATCAAGAGACACTCAGATACTACAATGGAATTACAAAGCAATGCTAAGTATTGGCCCTTGTTAAGCACACCCAAAATTTATATTAATTAAAGAAACCCCATACCCTGCAAAAGATCCTCTTGTAATTTGTGATTTTTGTCCGCAGTCTTTTCAACAAAGTTATAAGACAACATCAAACATATAAATCTACCCATTTGCCCCCAGTGATATAATTATAACATTGATTGATACTACATGATGGAGCATACAGCTTCATACTCATCATGGTCGACATGACGGTGGCCGACGGGATCCGATGGTGGCGGCGGCGGCGGTGGCAGGCGAGAGTAGGGGTTATTGTTATAATGGGAATGCATGAAATTAGGGGCATAATAGGAAGAACCGGAGACGGGATACGCCGTGCTACAGCTTAACCCGTATTGATATGGTTGAGGAGGTGAATAGTACTGTTGTGGTGGTGGGTATGGGTAGGGTTGCTGAAGTGGAGTTCTAGGGCTCATGGAAGCCATGGCCGTTACAGGTGAAGCAGAGACTGGTAATGCTTTAGTTTTTGTGCTTTCTTGGCCAGCTCCTTCTTCACTAGGATTATTAATAGGAGGAACAGGACCATTCTGCCCTTTGTTCTTTTTCTTATTCTTCTTCTTCTGGCCGCCAGCCTCCTCACCTTCATCATTGTTATCATTCCCTGGACCTTTTTGGTCATCTTCTTTAACAGAGGGTTCCATATTTTTCTGCTCTGATGGCTCTTTCTCTTTACCCCCACCACCTCCTTTGGATTTTGCAGACTTCTTGTCTTCTTTGTCTTTCTTGTCGACCTTTTCTTGAGGCAAAAGCTCTGCTAGCTTGCCTGATCTCAGGAGCTTCTTTACGAGAGTCTCAGCCTCCACGTTCCCTGTCACTCTCACCTTGTGCTGCCGAGAATCAATTTCCGTTGTATAAACCCCTGTAATTAAACGCACATGACACACGCACATATATGTACATCTACTAGTTAATTGAATTGTGAAGGAAACACAGACACGTTATAGAATGAAGAGATATGTAGTTAGATAGATAGTTAAATACCATCGATTCCCTGAAGAACTTTCTTGACCTTCTTCTTGCAGCCTTCGCAGTGGATTAAGACTTTCAATACCCACGTCTGCATAAAGAAGCAAGGAGAAGTCATCAACCAGTGATTAGAGAGATATTCATGAGTGCTATAAAGATTTGAGAGAGCAAGATGTGTGTGAGTACCTGGTATTTCAAGGTTTCTGCAGGAGGATGAGAATCTTCAACTGGTTTGGCTGCCATACTGGGCGTTAGGTTTGTAGAACAGGAATGTGAAGTAATGGATCAGAGGAAAAGTTGTGTGTGTGTGTGTGTTGGTGGCGGGCGTAGACTTATAAGTAAAAGAGAAGCGTTTGACGTCGATGCCGCGTCATCATACGATCCTACTATCCTACTAACAGACTAAAACAACAATTGAGAAAGCGGGCTGCTTCCTGTTGAATTTCTCCAACCACAGAAAAATATGACTATTTTCCTGTTATAAATTCCAAATGACCTTTTTTTTTTTTGTTTTAAGATAACTGATTGCTTAAGTTTTTCACTTTTCGATTTTTAGTTTAAAAAAGAGAGGTGGGGTCTAGAAAAGTCCTTTGCAAAACAACTTTAGTGGCATGTGGGGCAGCTCAGTCTGGCATATCAGACGGTTTTAAGAGCCTTATCACTTTTTGGCTCCACAATTTTGCCTCTGATATATGGGTCCCTCACCACCACCACCCGTGGACTTGCCAGGACCTTCATTCATCTAATTAATCTCATTTCACCTAAACCCAGCTCAAGAACAGAACAGGGCTAATTAATTACAAATTAGCCAACAAGGATCTGATATAAATACTTGATGATGCAATGTTGGGTTTTGTAATATACTCTATAACCAGAGGCAGTGTTGTAGTATTCAAAAGTCCAATGATCAAAACTTGACCTGTTTTGTTCATATGATGAGCAGAATATAGCTTGACCGTGGTACTTGGCTGGTGACTTAGGGTTGTTCATTTGTTTGTATTGCAGAAGCATCTTAAGTGCCACTACTCACAGTACTTAATGAAAGAGATGTGCACATGGGACCAATCTGACGTTTTATACTTATCCCAGTATCATCAAACAGCACAAAGGGTTCAATTTTTTTAGCTTCTACAAGCTTGAATGGTTAAAAAGTGTCTAGGTCCAAGAGTTGCAGGTCTTTCTCATGTAAAGGAAGATCAGATCATGGCAGGGTTTCTTTTTCCAAGGAAAGCCTGAGTGTAAAAAGAATTAACAATTTAATCTGCTATCTAGATTCATGGTAGAATGATAAAGCAGTTCAATTTTAAAATACTAAACCATGATCCGAAGCAAACTGGTTGGTTTATGCATGCCAGTTGTATAAGATGATAGATTAAATAAAAGTGAAGATAACATTAAAGAGTCACTAAAAAGTGAAAGTACCTATTGCTAGAGATAGAATTTGATACAAAACGTAGTCTTTTGGCAAATGGTATGTTGTCTTATTGGTTTCTATGTTTCATATTCTTTCCCCATAGAAACAAAGCTTAAGATAATGGCGATAGCTATCAAAATTATGATACTTGATGGCTAAACATGACCTTTAATGCTTGACTTATTAAACCACAAAGTTTCAAACATTTAACAGGATCTGGATCAAATATCTGATAGAATATGCATCATAGGAGTCACAATAAAGCTGTCATGACATAAGCCTTCCATAATTTTCACCCCAGTAGTCTGAGTGAGTTTTATCAGGATTTGAAGGCTGAGCCATCAGAGAACATCAAATTTTCAAGTATATAAAGATTGAAACAAGAAAATTTTGTAATATATGATGATGAATTGATAAAGAAGGAAAAATGACAGATGCATTATTAACAAAGGTAATAAACCTCCAACTCTGTTCCAATTTACAGCAGGGTAGCTCATGTTATCCAAGTAATAATGGCATAACTACTCTGCCAACAAATCTGTAATTCAGTATTAATAGTGGCTTAGTTGTAAGATTGGATTGGTACGAATAGAATCTGGCTTGTTAATTGTAGGAACACTTGGTAGATGCATAATCTCAGAGAGAGCATTTATTGATATGCGTTACAGTTCAATCTGGGATGGGAAAAAGGGAAAGAAAAGTACAAATTGAAGATTAATTGTAATGTGGGGTTGGTTCTTGATTAATTATTCAAGTAGCAAGAAGGTAAAGAACTTAGACCAAGCTGGTGTGGTTGCAACACACAAGCCAAAGCTTATGACCACCTTGTATGTATGCATGGATGTATTGTGAAACAAAATCTGGCACTGTCTTTCTCCATTTCTAATTGCATTGTGATCGTGCTGTGTTATCCTTCTTCGCTCTGCATTGTGAAGACCGAATTTGTTGGTTAAAAAAAAATTCAATTACTGCTCAGTGCTCACAGCCTCACACGTCAAATGGCTTCAATGCTTCATACAGGTTTTATATATACAAGATAAAATAAGATTTAAAATCTATTCTTGTTCCTGTACGTCAATTTTCTATATAATGATAAAATAAACACGCCAAGTTTGCTAGCTAGGCATATGTGAGGTACTCTCGGCACTAATCGTGGGCATCACCGGAGTAAGGATTTGAAGCTTGATTTGGTTTGTTACGTGGTGAGTGATTAGTTTATTTACTAGACCCAACAGCTCGTTGGTTTTATTGGCTCTATCTTCTTCTCTGTTTTTTTGGTACAAAGGAGGGCTAAAAGCCCAAAATCAAGGAAAATTAAATTCTAAGGAGATTAGATCCAAAATTATCCATGAGAATAAGAGACTTCAAATGAGGAGGACAAGTATAGAATATTTCTATAGCAAAGAAATCTTCCTTTGCCAATGCATCTGCTATCTTATTGTGAACTCTTGGGATATATTGGATCTTCGGTTCCAAATAATGTTGTAAAAAGCGTTGTACTTGTGCCAACAACAAACTATATCTCTCCACATTCCCTTTGGACAGCATAGCAATGACATTTTTCGAATCAAATTTAAGAATAATTTTCTTAAATCCTAAAAAACAAGCAAGATCCAAGCCTTTATACACTGCCCATTGCTCTGCTTCTAAAACAGCACACGAACCAAGATACCTTGTAAAACCAGCAATCCATTTCCCATAATGATCTCTAATAAGCCCACCACATGCTGCTTTATTTTAGCCTGCAGCACAAGCACCATCCACATTCACCTTGACCCATCCCACAGGAGGGAGTTGCCAACTAGATAAAATTGGAATAATACAATCCAACATTAATTTTTTCTCTTAATCCTGCACAAATCTCTTCCATGAACTCATAATAGTCATATAGGGATCCAGAGGTTTCAAGAAGTCTATATCAAACGTATAATGATTTTTCTACTTTCACAGACTCTAAATTGCAACGCCCCATATTAACCCCCAATTAATACTCCTATTGCCTCCCAAATCCATCTTTATATTTAAAACAAACCAGTCTCATAATGAAGTTCCAAAAAAAGGATTATAATACATTGGATTAACCAACCTACTCCATAATTATCTGGCATAAATGTAATCCCTAAGAACATGTAAGACAGACTCATTGTCCTTATTGCAGTACTGATAGATTGCAGTAGTTGAAGACCACTTACTTCTCCAAACATTAGCCGCTAAGCGATTATTAAATGCAATATATATGAACACCATAATTCTCTCTGCACCCTTCCATTTCCATATATCTCTATAAATAGAATTGTATGTATCATTTGAGTGAGACACAATTAAAAAGTAAGCACTTTTGATAGAAAATATTCCCTCACTTGTAGAATTTTAAACCATTATATCATTCCCCGCCTCCCCTCAATTAAACATAGTATACCCATTTTTGTAGGCCCACATATATCCTTATTAGAGCAATCCTTTTTGATACAATTAGACATTAAATATAAATATTTCTTTTAATAAAAATTTAAATTTAAATTTGTTATATTGTAAATAATTAGCCTTTTCTATTAGACCCAACCCATTGGTGTAAGTTTTTTTTATACAAAAAAATTTAGATAGATTCAACATCAATTCAACTAATGTCAAAATATAGCTTTATAGTTTAAAAATACTTATAAAAGAATTAAGAGATTACCTAGTAAAAGAGATTTCATAACAAACAGTACAAGAAATTAAATTTATATCTTTATAAGATATAAACTCGTTATTTACTATCTATATCATGATTAGTAAACTTCTCCCAGCAACACTCCCCACGCAGGTTGGGCCAAAATTCTAACAAATCAAGCGACGAAAAACGAAGTGAGCTGGGCCTAAGACATGTAAAATGAGCGATTCAAAGTTCATATATAATTTTGGTGACAAAAGAAAAAAAGTTCATATATAATTTGGGATATTAATTAAATCTCAAAATCATAGACCACCCGAAGCACAAAAGTTGAAGCAGAACATGGAAAACGAGCGATTCGAATTAAAGCTCATAATTTTAGGGTTTCCCCATATATTAAATCAATCTCAAAATTATAGTACCACCGATGACCCGAAACACAACTTGAAGCATAAATGCACTGATGGACAAGGGCTTTCTTGCGCGTCGCAAAGCAACTTCCGACAAGTTTTAAGGCAAAAAGGAACAACTTCTTAAAGTTTTAAAGAACAATGACTAACAATGGAAGGCGTTTCAAATTCAGTTCATGGTTCCCTCAACTCTGACCAAAAGTCAAAGCATCCACTAGCTTCTGGAAAGAAGGCCTGGAAGAGATATCTTCCCACCAGGCCTTCACACGTGGACGATCATTGATCATATAAGCACAAGGCGTCTTCATGAAATAGTGAGTGTTGGTGATGTGGTTTAGATCTGCGAGGCTGAAGAAATCCCCGGCAAGGTACTTAGTGTTGCTCAGCCTCTCCTCGTACACCTCGAGCACCTTCTTCAGCTTCTCCAAGTTGGCGTCGATCACAGATTGGTTGGGTTCCTTATCTTGAAAAGGAGACACTAAATATTCGAATATGATTGGTGACATTGCTGGGTCGTAGGATTGGGACTCTACGTCTGCCCACACCCTAACCAACGCTGCTTCTTTTGGGTCACTCTTCCTTATCAGATCAGCTCCTGTTTCTTTGTATTTATCAGCCAGGTACGCTGTTATAGCTCTGGATTCTGTGTGTTAACGTTGTACTTAGAGACATGTCAATCTGAAACCATGCACGCAGAAAGAGAAGGGAAACATACCAAAGAGAGTGAGGTCGTCGTCTTCAAGAGCTGGGATCAGACCGAAGGGCTGCAGCCAGTATTGAATATATGCATATATATATATATATATATATATATTTCAGAAACAATTAAGGAGTATTCAAGAAAGCATATACGAAGTGGTTATATACGTATACGTACGTTCTTGGAGAGAAAAGGAGGGAGCTTGTGTTCTCCGGTGAAGACATTGACGGGAACAAGCTCAAAGTCGACGTCTTTCTCGTGGAGACACACCATGACTCGGCTGGTATTAGTGGACATTGCCAGACCGTGGAGCTTGATCCCCATTTTTGGATTTTTTCTTTTCACGAGGAAAAGAAGAAAGAGATGAGTGACAGAGACGATGATATATTAGTATACTAGGGTTGAAGTGGGAGAGAGAGACAGAGGAAGGTGACCTTTATAAAGGGTGAACGAACATTGATTGTGTTACTGTTTTGAGTGGCCTTCGTCTTTGGGTTAACCAACACGGCAATATTTACTGTTGCCAATGTCAGGGAAGACCTAAAATTTTTGTCGTTTAGGCATAAGAGGCCAAAATTGGATTTTACCCTTGCCTGAAATCAAGGCAAGTTAGTCTAGAGAAAATTTTTGACACTACACTGTCAGAAGTGGGGCCCACCACAATTTTGTTCTCACTTATCCCTGCATTACTTTGCTAATTCTTTTTTCTGCCATTGATCGCTCTCAAGTACCATTATTGTTAAGTTAAATATTTTGTAAGATTCAATTTGAAATGTGTCCATTTATTTTCTTTGTACTCTTATTCATCCCATGAATGCTTTAAATTTTCAAGCTTATTAACCCAACCTGATTGCTAAGATAAGAATATATTATGGTAGTTGGTCTTGCTATTTGCTTTTCTAACAATCTTAGGAAGGTCTTAAAAGAGAGCAGAAAAATTAATAAAAAATAGTTGAAAGACTAAATTACTAGTATTAATTAATAAACACTAATCTGTTATTGAGTTTCCCAAGATTGGGGAGGGAAAATTTAATATGAGGTTTAGGCAGGGCATGCAGTGCATGAGATAATGAGATTGCTGCAGGAGTTGTGGCCTGGTTCATGGTCAGATGTGCACACATTAGAAAATGGGCAACTTGTTATAACGCCAGCAAAAGCTGAAGCTGGCCAGATTAAATACATTACAGAATATGCATATGGTATCACAATCCTGCACTAAAAACCTAACAGTGATATTCTTTAATTATAGCATTGGGAAAATAAGTGATGATTTTGAAGCTGAAGCTGATCAAATTAAAAATACATCACAAAATAGTATACATATGATATCACAGATTACCTACAGAAACTTTCCAAACAAATAAATAAATGATGCGATCCAGTCAAACACAATTTTCAGAGCATAATTTTTAGAAAACAAATCACACTGCAGCATAATCAAGAGATTCCTCTCTTGCAACTTTCAGAGAATAAATTCCGCTGTTCTCTGAGTACCGGATGACAACCAACAAGTAATAAATCGTTGGGTTTGACACTGCATTATCTCATCCACAATACTGAATATCTACATAGTAAACTACTACTTTACTTCAGTTCATAATTATAAAAATTAATTAATTTTATATATAGATTAAAAATTTTAATTTAATTATTTAATTATAACTAATATAAAAATTAATTGACTAATTTAAATAAATTAATTAGAGAGTATATAATATAAATTTATCTTAAAAAATTAAATTTAATCATAATTAATTTATTTATTTAAATTTTTTAATATATATAAAATATTAACTAGCTCGCTAAATTTAAACTGTACTTACAATGGAACGAGGCCAGGCCTAATTTATAAGCCATCCCGAAATGATACTTTATAAGTATTATAGTGTATCTATTTACATTTGTCGCAGAACTAACCCTCCAGGCTGTCTCTAGAGTCACGATATTTACAATGGAAGCTACAAGATCGAGGATTCAACCCTGACTTAGGGGCCACCTTTGCTTAAACCTCCATGTGATTAAATGCGGTATCCACCAACAATATCAAACAGAATTAACACTGAAATATCTTCCAAGCTTTTATCTCATCTAATATCACGAGGCTATCCCTGGCTTTAAGAAGTTCTGATATTCCAGTGTATTCATCTCACCGCCATGCACTGGGTCAAATTGACACCGGTAGAAGCTGCATAGAATCATTAACCACTCATAATTAACATCGGTACAACATAAATTATGAAATTTCAAATATAGAATAACCTAGAAAAACACTCCTGGATAAAAGAAGGAAATTTCTGCAGACGTGTTGAAGGTTCAGTTTAAATTAAAATGAGAAAAATGATAACCATCTTCTAGATACATGTTACCAAAGTTTGAAACTACAATTCACGAATATAAAGTACGCAACAATATTTACCCAAAAACCTATAGGTATTCAAGATAACAGCAAACTGGCCAACGGTCTACATGACATCGCATTCAAACATTTTTCTCAAACCATACCTCCCATCCATGCCAAGAATTATGACTGTATTCTTTTGCTGACCAAATGGGACAGTGTAACAGGTGCCCTCATGTAAGCGAAACTGAGCAAGTGACCGCTCTGAATTAAAGTACTTTGGGTAACACTCCTACAAGGTGCAGATTAGGAGTTTAGCAAGGAGAAAAGGAACAAACAATCATTCTCTTCTTAACTAATCCAAATAACAAATATCAAGCAAAATAAGTGTATAGCACAAGAAACGGGCAACATAATTCTCCCAATGATATTCAAACAATGTCATGTCTAGAACAAAAAATTGATAAATTAAGGAGATTTTTTTTTAAAAAAAAAAAAAGCGCTCAGGGGCTATATGTAGCTGCCAAAGTCAAAACACAACATAGCATGAAGTCACATGGAAAATAGTCATATATTTAATAAAACAAACCATGACAACCTAGCAACAATCCCAGCGATAAATATTTAAATGGAACTTTGTTGACCTCTTTGCTCTCACCCGTGACCAGGATAGAGTGCACATGCACATGCACATGCTAAGGAACAGACATAAGGTTCAGTCTTGTTTCACTTAGGCTAAAAACGATGCACTAAGGATTGAGGTCAGATAAGTTCTATCTTGAAAGAAACAGTAGATAATCTCAGGGCCAGTACAGCGTCATGGATTTTGTCATTTCATTCCATTTGAAATCTTCTGTTACCAATATTGTAACAGTCACCCACCCTTGTTGATCATTCAAATTGTATCCCATGGCGGAAGTCAATGCGACCGAAGAACACACCCCTAGTGTATATTTAGATCTTCATTGGAGTGAACATCCATTTTAAAGAATAACAATGAATTTTAATTTATGCATATAACATCAGAACTGCTTTTGCACGGAATTCAAAGTCCCCAAAACCACTATTCCTCCAGAATGGGGAAGCACCAAAAGTTTGCTACTCCAATGCAATATCTCTGTTAACTATATAACTACAATGTCTTACTACCTATCCTTGTGCATTTTCATAGAGCTCGAGATGAGCAATATTGTTCATAGTTTGTAAACAATGCAGCTTCCTATAACTTCTATGGATATATTGATGATTATTTCATTATTTGATAACAAAATGTTATTTTATCAAACAACATCCAGACAAAAACAATTTACTCAGGTTCATATAACAAAATAACATATAACTGATTATTTCAGAAATCAATTTTTGAAAAGGCGCTTCTCTCCAAAATCTAAAATGTCACAGAATCTCCAACACAGTTAGCTCAATGACAACTAAAGTTCTCAAATTGTGTGAGCAGGAGTCTTTTGCAGAGTCAATACTAAAAAAAAAATAGAAATATATAATAAAATTGATGCATACCATTAAAAAGTTCAAATAATAAACGATAACCAGGTATTTAAATTCATTTACCTTCTTTTTTGAAACCATAACTTAAATAAAAGTAGCAGAAAATTTCTCTCATAGAAATACTCTTATTTAATGCCCTTTGCTTGCAGTTGCTCAAGTATAGAAGCAGAACAGCCAAACCTCATATCTAAACTTCAGAATCTGGATGACTTTGCTTGCTTGCATCGCAAAGTCGAATAAGTTTCAATCATACAGCAATCCAAATCGTAACCAGTTGCTTGTGGCCAAAGACTATGAGGGCAACAGCATCAGGTTTCCATAATTCATATGGACGATACATGTTTTGTTTGATCATAATTCAACATACACACACACATAATTGGGTCAAATCAGGCGATGAAGAACCCACTTTGTCTCCGGATAAACCAGAATGCAGTAACCTGGCACTGTTGGCTCAACTCACATGACTCTTACTATTCAGGTACATCATGATTCAACCACCGATTTGTATTGTAGCAGCAGCAAATTGCGTCATATTATGCATTCCAAAGTGTGTAACAAGCAATTTCCATAACCATGTTATCAACACGTTTTAACAAAAGTTAACTATAAATTCAGGTGTCTGATCTTTTATCAGTCCCTCAACATTCCAACTCCACGACAGTCACAGAAAACAAAAGTATAGGGTATAGTCATAATTAACAACATCGAATAATGCACCTTGGTTATTAATAAAGTGAATGTTAATACACAATCACGGCAAACAAAATTAAATTGATGAGATATTTTACCTCTAAATTTAACCAATGCAAGGGGTGAGCTAGACGGTGTACTGGCAGCATGAGAATCTCTTGTAATCTGTGATTTTTCATGCTGAGGAGAACTAGAGTTAGCCTTAAGGCTGAAGACATGGACAGTACCCTTATCACCCGAGACTGCTAGCCACTGAGCAGTAGAAGAGAATGCCAAACTATAGACCTCTGCCACATTTGCACCCCTTCTTACCTGAAATTAATACATAATAAATTTACTCGATACCAAAAAGGTTGAAATGCTCATAGTAAAGTCCGTAACACTAAATGACATGGAAAAACCATTGATTCAATGATTAAATCTACACAGAGATTAATCAAAACTAAATTTCGAACGACAATGTTCAAGAATCAAAACTAAACTAAACGTAAAGGTCTGAGCCTAGGTAAAGGAGTTAAAGGCTATAGTTTGACGTTAAAAATGCCATAAAGAAACCCGGTAAATTCCAGATTAGGCCTAGAATGTGCAGAAGATATATTTATTATGTGGATTCAGTGTTCTTTTGGGCCACGTTGATTCGGTTTAGGTTAATTTAAAACCAATCTAACCCAAACCGAAAATCAAAACGCCCCTATCAAGTTTCACATCACATCCTGAAGTTCGATTAAGACCTAATAGTCTTTTATTATTATCGGTCTAAATCAGTTTAATTTGTTTTGGTTTGGCTGGTTTTCATCGTTTTAGAACACCCCTAAATGTTACCGTCTAAATTAAAAGCATAATGGGTTTGACTTTGATCTACAACATTTTACGCGAATATATGTGCTTACAAAAAGAGAAAAAAAAAAAGAATATGGGGAAAAAAAGAACTTTAGAGATTTCACCCACTTCCTGAAGCTGCGTGCCTTCGGCGGTATAAAAAATTCGAATTAAAGTACCCTTGGTGCTGGCGGTGGTGAGTAACTGACCATCAAGTGTAAGAGCGAAACAAGCTATTATTGAATCATGAGCCGAAATGAATTTGGTTTTTTTCTGTGCATAATGCTCAACACGTATCTGACCCTTATGCAAACCGAGACACGCCAATACCATAGACTCGGCCAATTGCGAAACTGCACAGAGCCCCTTCGGGTTTGCAATGGTCTCAATTTGATGAAGTAACTTAAAGTCAGCGAAATTGTACACAAAAATCTTCTGCTCCACAACTACAATTATTCGGTCTCGTCGAAGCCGGACACCACGAACAGCTGATCGAAACGAAAGCTCACCAATGCACCTGCCTTAATGATCATCCCAGATCATCACCTTGCTGGGAGGGTATTGAGGATTGGTGCCACCTCCAACCAGTGCCAGCATATTGTAGCTAAAGAGCATTTCCACATGACCAATCCCCCCAGTACTGCCATCGCCTCCATCAAACTCTCTGCGGAAGAGCTCCCGGAATGGATCACAATTGCAGATACAAAACCCGTTGTCAGTGGCGGCGGCGAAGCAAGCTTGATCTTGGTTGAAACAGAGTTGAAGCAGGGAAGGGGTCGTCGGAGCATGAGACTGAGGCGAACTATTAGGGGGACTTGGCAGAGAGGGGTCAAGATCAAAATCAGGGTTAGGGCTCCATGGAGGTGAAGAGCTGGCAGGGACGGTGGCCATGTTTGATACGGCTAAAGAATGAAGATGATGAATAAGGAAAAGATTAGACTTCTTTGGTCTTTTCGTAAGTCCCAACTCAACAAACAAAAATGAAGGTAATCGATGATGGCAGAACGGAGGTTGACGGGAATACTCTCCACTATTCCCCACCACCCCCACCTTTTTTTTTTGTACAACCCTTTTTTTTATATAAATTTAAAAAAAATTATGTTCACTAAAGATAAAACCTCTTTTTCTCTGATATAATTTTTTTATTATATAATTTTTTTAAAAAATATTATATTTACTAAAAATATGATAAAATCTTATTTTTTTAAATAATATTAATATCAAATAAAATAAATTATCTATTATTTTTAAATATAAATTTAAATATTTAAAAATTAAAATAATTTTTTATATATAAATTATAATAAAATAGAATTCTCTCATCCACTTACAGTCCTTCTTTTTGTTCTTTTTGTTAGTAAACGTGCTGGTGCCACGCCCATTTTATACAAATTCTTTTTTTGTTGTTGTTGTTATGGGTCTGAACAAAGCATTTTAATTATAAAATAAAATTATACCAAAACAAAATTATAAAACAAAGCTTAATCGATTTTCAAATTAGAATTAGAATTTAATTAGGATATCTAAGATATTTATCCATTAGAATTATAATTTATTAATTTATTTATCTTTTTAATATTTTATACCATCTCAATAAAATAAAATATCTAATTATTCTATAATTTAGAATAGTATTTTAATATCGAAATTAGATTTAGATTTAGATTATTCACACCAGATTTGAGCATGAAATAAGAATCTCTCCTTCCCAACCTCCTCCCTCCTCCCTCCTCCCCATTACCTCTTCCTGATTCACATCACATATCCACTTTACAAGCCGATACTGTTAAAAAAATACAAAAAGGACGAGCATTATTATCTTACAGTATTGGATTTTAATTATATTTTAAATTAAAAGCTTCTTATCAATTATTCGCTGCCCTTGACATTAAACATGGAATCCTCACATAATAGTTGCTAGTTTACCACTTTAAGCAATCTTAAAAGTACAAATTATATCTCCTACAAACCAAAAGGCTTGAAGTTCTCAAATCCCGATCAGAATATATGAATCATATAAAAAATTATTTAAAATTGGAATTGCTGGTACAACACTGCAAATCTAAATCTAAATGTTTCCTCAACCATTCTCTCAGACGATGAATATACCCTACAGAACAAAAACAAAAATAAAAAAATGGAGAAGGAAAAGGATGGGAATTGGCTGTTAGTCGGATTTAGACCAAAGCACCCTAGTTCTAAACGACGAACTCATTCCAGAAAATACTGAATGACGAGTTGAATTTGTTGATATCTCGAGGGAATGAATCTGGGCCCGGAATCTCAGAAATATGTGCACAATATGATATTATCATTTCCCCCTTGAACTTCTTTTCTGTCCGAAAAACAGAACTGAAGAGGTCAAGAGAGAAATTTGTATATTATCTAAGATCCAACTAAATTTGATTCTTTAGAACCTTCAAGAAAATTACCATGGCGGGTGAATACGGATCATGTTCCCACCTTCGAGGTCAACATCACTAACAATTGGATTAAAGACGGTCCTTTCCTGGTCACCACACACCACTCTTTTAGAGTTATCCAGCAACAAAAATTTCTACAAGAACAAGTGAACAACCGTTCGACTTTAATCCATTTTCAAGCCAAAAGAGAGTAAATGTAAAATGGAGGTGATAGTTTATCCAAAACAAAATGATCATCTTACATACGCAGCAGTGCTAGTTAAATATAAACTTAACTGGAATAAACGCCCAAACCATATTGCAGAAGACCATCACGGACCTCCAAGTAACATACAATAACTTTGAGGGTAATATTCAAGTTTTGATGACATTTAATACTTGACCTCTTTGTATTTGCAAAATGAGCAACCACCTACAATCATTTTTCCATCCAAGTACCTTGAAATGATTTTTACATCAACACCGCCAAGACCACCTTGAGTGATATGAGAGAGCCACAAGCCACGCTTGTAAGCATGTTGCATATGCCTCCAATAACTTAATGGTATTAGCTGTGTGAATTACTTTATGTATCCCCCAACCCCCCAAAATAAAATAATGAATGCTAGTTTCTGTGGTGTAAGAAGTCTAAAGTGGTATTTTATTTCAACTACAGTGAAAAGGATACAAAATAATAGCAAAAGTTTTACTGTGCGGGCTAGCTCCAGCTTGTGACTTTTTCAAAAAGTTAACATCCCTTCCTTTTTCTTTCTGCATGACCCGCTGCAAGTTTCCAAATATTCCAGCTCTGCACAAATAGGCAGACAGAACAAAAGTGAACTCAATCCAAGAATTATTTAAAATCATTTTTTCTAGTTTCAAGCAATTACAAGCAAGGTACTATTAGTTAGATAACCAAATGATTTGAGTGCTGCAACATAAGTCCCTTCATCAGTCACACAGGAAGCCCCTAAAGCTTGGTGAAATCGATCAGCCATGGTCTGCAATTTCTTTTCTGGGAAAGCAATCTTCATATTTTGATCACTTATCTAAAGAAAAAAATCTATATACGTAGATACAGTTTGAATTTCCAACAAGATATTAATCACCACAAGAGCAATCATAAGATTCATAAAGAAATACCTCATTATCACTTGATGATGCACTATCCATAGGCTCAGGGGAATCTTCACCATTACTTCTGTCTTGCAAGAGGGATCTAATCCTAGGTGGGAAATGTTTTACTTTCTTTCCTCTTGTTTGAGGTAATGTGGCAAATACTGGACCATATAGGAAAAAAGGGCCATTGCAAAAATAAGAAAATAGATAGGTCAACAAATAATGGAAACCTTTCTAGAATTTTCACTCACAGAATAAGCCTTATCTTGAAGGTTGTCAACAAGATCAGCCATTGAGTGCGGACATTCTGCTTCAGCAGGCCCAGTCTATAAATTATTTCCCACTTCATCATTGTCTTCAAGATAACTCTCAATTGAACATGCAGAAATCCCAGGACTAACAGCTTCTGTGGCTTGAGGCAATCCGTGAATCTTGAATGACACACTTCGATCACAATTGGAGATCAAAGTACCAGACGATTCATGCTTATGTGACAACGATTTTGGCTTAGCTTTGCTCCAGATTCCTGCAATAGTCATCAATTTGATATGATACTGAATAATTAACATTTTAAGAAAGAATCAAGTGTCGAATATCATTCTTATGGTGCATAGTGGATACATTCTTTAACTCAAAGAAAACTTTTTGCTTGAGGACACAGCAACCATGACAACTTATTCTGACATGCATGCTAAAGAAGAATTCCCTACAGATGTTAAAATGTTGAGAATATCTAATGATGGTGTCTAACCTTGTATTCCATGAGCGCCAAATGTGCCATTTTCTCTTCTAATAAATAACAAGTAAACATAAGCAAGAAATTCAAATTCATGGAGACAATGTGTTACAACATCATTATCCACATATGTGCATCCCCAAGAGTAGCATTATATACTATAACAAGTTGAGAATGGTGTTGCATAACGTACTATCAGAGTATTGTGAATGTTGTTGAATAAGGGAAAGATCACTTTCCTCAGGGAACTACAAAGTAAATTTAAGTTCTAACCGAGAAACTTATGAAAAATGGGAGGTACCATCACTGCATCTATTTGCTTTGGAGGAAGCATCATCGGATGCAGAACAAGACACACTTTCTTTGACATGTAGTAATTCTTCATATTCTTCATTGACATGCTCAACTTGCACACTCCTGATAGAACAAGCACCGTGTTTATAGATCTCTCTGCCTTTGGTCCTAAAGCCAATAACAATTCTTGGAAGGACAGTCTTTCCCTTTAGAGGAGACATAAAAGATGACATTGTTTCACAAGAATCACATAATGTCAAGACAAAGATTTCATATATAACATCACATAAATAAATATACTTTAAAATTACAAGTAAATTATTACTTGAGTGATAAAACTACTACCCCATCTTCAGAAATTGCTTCTTCATCACTTGAGTTGGCAGCTATCTCTCCTGAAAGGCGATTGACTTCAACCTCATCAAAGTCAGGCAATTCGACCTCATCTTCATGCACAACAGTTGGTTTCTGATCATAGAATGTTAGTTGAGTGTAACAATCAGTTAGAAAAGTAATACGAACTCTGAGTAGGCATACCTCAAATGATGAACTGCTCCCATTCCCATCCAAGCTTCGTTTACTGGCACCTGTCTTGTACTGATAGTTATTAATGCTACTCCAAATTCGTAAACAACTTTGGCAGGTAAAGCTTGATATGAAAAATATAAAGGGCCGTTTATAAGCACACGCTTCAATTGACAATACAAATTCCCACCCACAGTAAGTGTACGTAGAACAAATAATGAAGGATGATAGAGGAAAGAAATATGGTCATAAAGGCTGTTAACAGTCAGAAAGCATTTATCAACAAGAACAACCTATGAAAGAAATCACGGGGGGAAAGATATTTGAGAATTCAGATACCTCTCAGAAAATCCAGCAGCACTGGAAGAGGCAATTCTTCCTAGAAAAAAAGAAAAGAAAGGACTATTAGAAGATTACTAAAAATGACGGTTAGATTACACAATGGCAAAACAAAAAATAATGATATTTCAAAAAATCCAGCAAAACCGCCTAATCAGATAGAATAATGCAATTAACCATAAATAATTAGGTAGAAACATGCATAATGAACCTGGTTCTTGGCAGAAGGATCCAAAGAAACGGCAGTCTCCAGGCAAAAGTCGTCTGACTCTTCATCCTCTGCCAAATTGACGAAGAAACAGGTTATTAGCCACAAGCTTTGCTCTATAGAAGGAGAACATTCTTCAAAGGAATTACCAGAAATACTTTGATCTGAATCTGGAATTTCCTGCAAAATTAAATGTTCAGTGCGGTTGAACAGCATCTTAGAATTTCCAACCATTAATTACATAGCAAATGAGGCAGAAAAGCAGGAGGAGGGCATGGGAGGGACTTTACGCTAATTGGACTTTGCCTCCGCATTATGGTTGCACACTACAGCCACCGCCAGTTGAGGAAGGAAAGACGCTATCAAAATGCAATTTCTGCTTCTGTCACTCTTTTTCCGCGTTCTCTGGCTTCTAGATGTTCAGTATTCACTCGACCCTTTCGCAACGAGTGTCAGGTTTTTTCTTTGGCTGAATATTTCTTTTCGAAATTGAGATTTGTTTTCTATAATTACCATTTTTTTGGGTACAATCCAAGAATTACAGTTGTAAAGAACTTTTTTAGAAGGTATTTTTAGTTCATAATATAAAGTGCAACGTAAAATTCAATTAATGATTAGACGTTTTTATCTCTAAACCTTTTTAACGAGCCATCTTAAAGTTATGGGGGGAAAAAAGTTAAAAATAGTCCTTACATTTTTAATATGCATTTTTAAATCAAAAAATAAAACTGAATTTTTAGATTTTTTTGGTAAATGTAATAATGTAACAATATTGTCTTCAAAATTGTCTGAAACATCTTATAATAAGGATATGATAGAGCAAAAATTTAATTACAACATTTTAAATTAACAAAATGAAATAAAAAGAAATTAGCTCTTAAAAAAAAATTGTACATCACATTCAATTTTGATTTTAATATATGGGCCAAAAAATCATACCAACATTAAACCGTAATCACTAGGAAAGTGACTGGTCCATGCAATGGTGAAGGAGCAATTAAATTTTGTAAGTTTAAGTTCGCTATTTTTAAAAATATAAATCAATTTGTTCCCTTAAAATTTAATCTAAATTGGTTAGAAGTAAGTGAAGAGAACTTAGAATTGTAAATTCTCACCCCAACCATTTTTCCGATATTCTCGATGCCTCGCTGTTTGAGACCACCATACATTGAATTTACATTCGACCCTCTCAAGAGTCAATTTTCTTTAGAGGTAACTCTTACATTTCATCAACTAGGTCTCCAACTTTCATTAACTCATTAAAACAGGAAATTCTGAGCTACAGGAAATTTCGTGAACAACTAGGACTTTAAGAGAGTTATAAAACAAACCACCCATATCAACCCCTTACGAGTGCAGAAGAATCCTGAACTACAGGAAATTCTACTCAAGGTAAATCATCCACAGCAGAGCCAACCCAAAATAGCCACAAGCAAATGACATCAAGTCAGAATGTTCAACCATCTTGATGATTTTCCCTCAGCTGACAAAAGTACAGTTAGCATCTGATCATAAATTCTATAACTTCAGTCTTCCCCGTCCTGGAAAAAAAAAAACACAGCTAGTCCATACTCCAACAAATAAGACTTGTACTGATACAGTTTTCTCTGCTCTGTGGGTTATGTATCATCTCAGCTAACTTTCTTCCCAAAATCCCTAAGAATACCTTAGTCTATGCGCATCAGTTTGTGGAAGATGGGAACCATAAGGCAACTATCATCTTGATTAGCAATTGAAGCACCTCTTTAATCAATATATGTTCATAAAATAGGCGTTTTAGACTAAACAATCACAGCATGGAAAGTTTAACAAAAATATCATACATGCGAGCAGCAATAGATTGGCTTTCATGTCCATCAAAGCTCAGTTTTTCTAACTTTCTAATATTCCAACAGTTGCAGAACGGCGATTCTTGAATCAGACTGAGAAGATGAATATAATTGAAGAGAAGCCACTGCAGGAACTAATAAATCATACAGTACCATCTAAATGGACCAGGGAAACCATAATAGTCAAATTAACTGCTACATGTCACCTATAATTCATAACTATTATTCTCTATTCTGAGGTATCTTAAATGATGCCAATGGTTTCAAAGCACCGGCCAGCTTAAGGCTCTGATCTTAGATATGCCAATCGATTAATTGTGATAACCACCACTCAAATACACAGACGTTAAGAAAGAACTAAGCTTTTCAACTACTCAGAAGCACACCATCGGATATGGATTGATACCGAATTATAAGGACAAAATCAGCATTCAATTCTTGAAGTGGCAGATATAATGTCAGATGGACTCAATCAAAATTAGAAGCTAATACCAGCAAATACTATATAATATAAACTCATTTATACAAAGTGATTTTATTATCCTGACAACAGCAAAAAGGAGGAGAGTTCTACTAGAATCATATGATTCATCAATTCATTCACCACCTCTAATCTGATAAATCAATCTCAATGATGAGAGCTGAAACCATTCATGCCCGATTCCACCACTACTGACTTCGGCATCGCCGAATTGTCTTCTTTAATCTCTTCGTCGCCATCATCGTCAGAATCTAAAGTGAACCGAGTGGAATTTTGAAAATACTGCATTTCCTCTCCGACGGGCCTATATTGAGTAGAATCCACGGGAATTCCATTTTTCCAAGAGATTGTTGAGAAAAACCCAACAAACAGCACCACCATGAGAGCAAGATGACAATTGAATTGAAGCGTCGCTATTGCTCTACTTCTGTGAAATTCAGAGTGTCCCTTACACCCCAGAGTGTAATTCCCTCTGCTCACTTGGCGCAAGGAACAGCCATGAGCCATCCATCTGGTGAAAAACGACAAGCCCATTTGGAGAAACCACGTTCCTTGTAAAATCAATCCAAACCCACGAGTCAGTTTTGGCAGATTCGATGTCGGAGAATGCAATTCAAAGGTTGTAGATATTACACAGACGGCTATAGGCACCAGCAACAGATCATAATAACGATTTTCTACTCCACCGGGGTCTTTCCTCTGAAGGTAAAACAACAAAAATTCTTCCACAAACGCAAAAACCCCAACCAAGCCGAGCAACGAGGAAGGCAAATGAAAAGAATTCGAGGCATGGACCATAAGACCAAGGACAGAGTACAATAGGAAAATCAAAGCAACCGCTAAAACTTGCGATTGAAGGGCTGAGCCGACAGGGTCGCGGGAAATTTTAGCGTCAATAAGTGATACCAGGGAATTTACGATGACGAGAAAGGAAAAGATGGAGACAAAGAGGAAAGACAGAGAGGAAGAGGTATGGGTTTTCTTAGTTAGAGAATTCGATTTAGAAGAAGTTGTGCTTGAATGAAGAGAATTGGGAGGAGGAGGAATATGGGCATGGGTGGAGTTAGAAATAGAAGCGTTAAAAGCTTCATGAGCCCCAATCAGGATGAATCCACCGGCGGCGACGGCCAAGGAGAGAAACTCCATTGGTGAAGTGAAAACACTCTTTGCTTCAGTTTATGACTTTGATCGGAGAAATGGGGATCGAAACGTTCGAAGAAGAAGAATTTGGGTCGGAGAGAGAAAGGGTCAAAGCCTCAAAGGGGGCAGCCTTGCTGGCCGCCGTGTTTGATGAGTTAGGATACTTTTTATAAATATTATAATTAAAATCATAATTAAATAATATTTTTAAAAAAATAAATAAATTTTAAATAGTGGTAATTTCTAATTCTAATATCATCGTGGGCTCGTGGCTATTATTATCTTGCCTCCTGACGGGTTGGGTCGGGAAGTTCTCAACCCAATCAGGATATTCTGATAGGCCTCACTTATACAAAAAAAACCAAAGATATTCTGATGGGCCTTCTACTATTTTTATTCTAGTTCCAGAAACTATTATCAGTTATAAATTATCCTATTTTTAAATTATAGATAAACTAAACTTATTTTTAAAAAAATTTATATTATTATTATAAAAATTTATTTAATAGATAATCTCCTGATTTTTCTATAAATATTTTCTAATACTTAAAGTTATACTTTAAGTTTAGTAAAAAATTGATACATAACTCATCTAACATTTTTTTTTTACAACAAAAATAAATTATTGACCTTAATGGGGGAATTAATACCTAACACATTTAACTTTTTTTATATAAAAAACAATATTAATATTAGTCTCTCATATAATATCATAAGTTAATGTTTAACTTATATTCATATATTTAATATATAACCGTCTCTTAAATAAAATTATTTTTTATAAAATGATATATATATTTAATAAAAAATATATATTAATATTACTAACAAGTAGTGAAAGGAGTTAATATTTAATTTTTTCTCAAAATAATAAATTATATTCATCTTCAATTGGTCCTTGATCCCACGATAGCTTAAAATTTAAGTAATTTATCTTAAATGTTCTTTGCTTTTATAACACCTCTGTGTTGTTAAAAATATCTCGATCGCACATACTTTTCTCTGGCCAAATACACTAGAGAGGTTAAGTGTGAATCCTGTCTAATATTTTCATAAAGAAAAACTATGAACTATGAAGTGCGTATACGAAATCTGCAATTTATAAAAATATTTTTTAAAAAAATGAAAATAGCAACATTAAAACTATTAAAAATTGTAAGGTTAAAAGATTGAAATATGCGTAAAAGAATATATAGTATTAGTCACATGAATGATGGAACGATAGATCAATCATGTGGGACATATCGCGTTCCCCCGATAAGTTGCGAGATTTTGGCTCCAACTACAAGAATATCGAAGCATCAGATCTTTCTCTCCGTATCCTTATCTGTCTTCAGTAGGACTGCATTTACATTTTTCAGATTCTTTTTCTGATACATAAATACATACTGCCGGGTCTATAAGCAAACTCATCGTTTCCCGGGTTCTTCGATTTCGCCTCTCGACTTCAACACAAGATATGGGAGTCTTTCTCAGGGTCCTACCCCTCTTCTTTGCCGTCCAATTCGCCTTCTTTTTAATGGGCGTTCATGGGCGATCACTCCCGATCGCAACGAAGCCCGACCCGGATGATGCCGCCGCCACGGCTCGTTGGCTGGTCTCTCTGAATTCCTGGGGCGTCTTAAAGTGACTCCCTCCAACCCCAATCTCATGATTTCTCTTTTTTCTTTGCTCATTTCCTGTTTGTACTGTGGTTCCTTTTTTCTTGTGATTGACTTTTTGTTAGGTAACGCTGATTGATTGTCATTATAGCAACATATTGTGAAGTAATATTTTGGAAGATTTAGGTTTATTGGTAAATTCTTATCTTATTAATAGTGCATCGATTTCTTCAATGTTAAGTGCCGGAATTGAGTGTTTCAGCGTTATGGTTCGTCTCAACGATCTTGAAGCGGGTGGAGGTGCTGATAAGTTGTGAATTACCTTCCTTCCGTTTTGACTCCTCTCTCTAACTTCGTTTTTTAGCCAAATTTGAATCCTCGAGGCGTATAGCTTCTTTGACGTCCTCTATTATATAGATCATCTCCATGCTGGAAATATTGGTTAAGTTAATAGTGGCTTCTTGTTATGAGATGTTCCTCTTGGAGGACGTGTTCCAATATGGAAGTTTAACTCACCTTTTTCAATTAAAAAGTTCATGGCTCATTATTTTGCTGATTGATTATGTAAATCATTATGACGTCACTTATTGGCTAAGTATGTATTTTTTTTTCCTTATTAACAATGAAAGCAAAGAAGTTCCGGTTATAACAATTCTAAACTCATGAAGTTCTGGTTATACTTCAGAATCGTTCAATAGTTTCATAGTTAAACCAAAGAAGTGGCAAATCCTCTAGGTAACTCTAGCTATTGTAATCTGTACTCTGATGATCTGATGTCTTTAATATATTTATCTTGTGAAACTCAAATATCGAAGCTACAATCTTATTTCCTTTGTGTCTCTACAGTACTATCTCAAGTGAACTGGGTGGAGCGCCCTTTGGGTAAGGATGTATTACGTTTATTTTAATATTTTCTCATTCTACGTCCCCAGCCTCTTGAATTAAACAATTCTTGCGTTGAATATTTGCTAATATCATATGCTTTATAAAATTTCACTGATTAATGTTAGATATTATGAAAAATTGTGTTCACTAATTTCAAGGACAACAACTACTATAATGGTACCATATCATTGATCATTTCAACCTTATAGCTCATGCAGGAGAAGTTTATCTTGTATCCCATCTTAACAGTACTCCAAAATTTTCTCCAACAATCTATTTAGAAAAAATAGTTGTAAATTGCATTAACTATTTGCAGGAATGTGGTATCGTTTAGTGATGGACTACCTAACAAAGGCAGTGGCGTCCCATACTTTTACTTGACAACTTTAGACCCAACAGCAAGAAATGCTCTGAAGGATGAAAGAGCTTCATTCACTGTCAGTGAGTACCCTCTTGGAACTTGTGGCAAGATAGATCCTGAGAATCCTACTTGTGCCAAAATTACTCTAATTGGAAAGGTACAGGAGAAAATGAATACTATTGAGTTTGACTGTGCAGCATGCGTAACCCTGACACCAAAATCTTACTTTTTCTGGGTCTTTCTTTCTGGACACTCTGCAGTTTAATTATACTATTCGGTCTTCATTCATGGGCATACCCTTTTAGAACATCATATTTTAGCTGTAGTTTTTAATTTTGTTACTTTGTATGCTTGTCAAGAGACAAGAGAGCTGACACCAAGAAGGTTCTCAACCCTGTTATCTCAGGTTGTCCCTCTAGAACCTGGTAATAGAGGATTTCCCCTTGATAGTGGACACTCTCTCCTTTTCACTTGTATACTACTTTGCTTTGTTTCCATGACATTAATTGTGAGTGTTTGATGTTTCCCATGGCCATTTGAAATGTTATCATCAGAATAACAAGACAGCTATAATTTGAAACATCTTTCAAAACTTGATGTAGCTCTTACCTCATTTCCTGCAAATAGCTGCAAGTATTCAATTCATTAGGTTTGGTGAAGGTGCCTCCATTATCAAATCAGAAAATGCCTCCATTATCAAATCAGAAAAAGTCAAGACAATGTATATATATCGTGAATCTGGAAGTCGTTAATTTGATACTGTGTTGCCTTATGAATAAAGCCCTTGGAATTTAACATCTCTGCATTTGCATTTCAGCTGAAGTTAGTTGACAAGAAATCTAAGGAAGCCGAATTTGCTAGAAGTGCTTTGTTTTCCAAGCACTCAGAGATGAAGGGTAAATCCAAACTGAATTGATGGATCTGAAGCATATCTTCTTCATTCATTGTTCATATGACTAGTTGTGTGCGATTATCACCTTCTTACTTTCACGGCACTGATTGCTAAGAAACTGATTGATGCTTTATTTCCTTTATTGTTTAACAGGCTGGCCAAAGGATCACGACTTCGAGGTCTACAAATTAGAAATTGATAAAATATTTCTGATTGATTGGTTCGGTGGTCCTAAACCTCTCACGGTGACAGAATACTTGCACCCCAAATTGTGAGTATTGGAACAGAGATTCTATGTTTGTAATGGCAATATTATAGCACCTAAATAGATTGTTGGGAAAAGAAAATGCTCAAACATGTGCTGGAAGTCTTGAAAATTAAGTGTTGGGTTATTTCTCAGCCATTTGATCTTATGTTTGTTTTCCAATCTGGGACTGCCATTACAGGAACAGTATCGCCGTCAGTTGATGAGTGCTCTTCTAGCGGCGGTTCCTGTCATTGGCAATCATTTATTGTGCATACGACGTGAATTTGGAGCATTTGTAAATAAGATCCATACTCGCTGTAAATGATAACTGTTACCCCGTTATTTTAATGTATCGTAGGGGTAAAATGACGATAAGTTATATTGACAACGTGCTGTTGCACAGCACGTATTCTTTGCACATTAATTGGTGTATTGGGGTCAACTGTTTAGTGTTATTGAATCACAACATTTGAATGTTTCATAAATCAGAACTTTGTTTTCGCTTCCTGCCAAATGCTGAAAATCCTGATTAATCTTTCAAATTTTCTCCGGCAAATTAGTCTTATCTTTCTAATAGATGAAAAACTCGTGTTAGCCATTCATTTTCATATAAACTAGTACTAATTCGTACACTTAGAAGTTTGAAAAATGTGTTATACTATTAATGAACTTTGCATGATGCATGGATATATAAACTTGTTTTTAGTGATAGGCTATGCCAAACAATATAAGACTGAAACTTGTTATCGCAATGAACATATATCATTGAGACTTAACCCATAGCCATGATTCCTATGCCACACGCACAATCTGAGACCATCTATTTACATCGTCTATAATTCCTTCCTTCTACACGACTTTTTTCGTCTGCAATATAGTTTGAAGATCGGAGACAGATATTGATTCCTTGCCGGTGGGCACTCTATTGGGTCTCCTGTGCTACCTTGACCAAAAAGGCTACAACCTCTGATTCCGGGACATAATTTCTGGAAAAGGATTCCACAGTCTCAGTTTTAGAAGACAATTCAAGACTAACATCAGACTCCTCCGCGGCATCGGTGGTAAGACTACTACAATCAAAATGCAAACGCTGTCCCGAACAAGTTTCCTTTCAAGAGCCTCAAGCGGCTTAACCTACTGAACCCTCAAGTTTCAAGCTCATTAGCTGGTTCACCTCAGACCCAAATTCATCAGGAAGCTCATTAAATACGTCACGGCAAAACCCAGATATCATAGCAGCCATGGCTTTCTCGTAGTCTATTCCCCTCTGTTGAAAGTAAAGTAATTGATCTTCACCAATTTTGGAGGTACTAGCTTCATGTTCAATCCTAGCTGTGGGGTTTTTAACCTGCGAAAGTTCAGCAACATTAAAAACATCATCCATAGAACTGTGACTTTCTGTACACAAACCAGACATGGCGAGACAGAGTGAGGGAGGGAGGGGACCGGTCAGCAAAGGAAATCGACATCATGATTATAACTTGACACAGTTATTAATCGGGGGCATGAACATGCATTTGTTGCTCCCTTCTTTTCAATCTCTATGTGAATAATCGACGCCGTTTAAACAGTTTGAGCCAAAAGTATATACTGATGATTACATATGCAAGCATGTAAAGAAATAAATCATTAATTAGAGAACCAAAAAAAAAAAAGATACAAGTGTTACCTGTATGTAAGGATAGGTATTGGCTGCTGCCTGATCACCGATGAGCATTGAGTCACATTGGGAGGAATTTCGAGCATTCTCTGCTTTTGATTGAACCTGAACAAGCCCTCTATAACAGTTCCTTGAATTGCCGACAGATATACCCTTAGAGATAATCCTACTCTTTGTCTTCTTCCCTTTGTGTATCATCTTCGTCCCTGTATCTGCTTGTTGATGATTATTTGTCAAAGCAACCGAATAAAATTCACCTACAGAATCATCTCCCTCCAAAACAACACTCGGATATTTCCAAGTAATTGCTGATCCTGTTTCAACTTGTGTCCAGGATATCTTAGAGCGAGCCCCAGCACAAAGGCCTCGTTTTGTGACGAAATTGTATATCCCCCCATTCCCTTCCTCATCCCCGGCATACCAATTTTGCACAGTGGAATATTTAATTTCTGCATCTTCAGCACAATATAACTCTACAACAGCAGCATGGAGCTGGTTCCTATCGTAAGAAGGTGCGGTACAACCCTCCAAATACTCCACAAAACTCCTATCTTCTGCAACTATCAAAGTCCTCTCAAACTGTCCCGTTTCCAACGCATTGATTCGGAAGTACGTTGAAATCTGCATAGGACACTTGGTATCTTTAGGAATATAACAAAATGATCCATCACTAAACACCGCTGAATTCAGAGCTGCATAGTAATTATCCTCGCTAGGTACAACTCTTCCTAGATAATTCCTCACCAAATCTGGATACTCCCTAATAGCCTCAGATATCGAACAAAAGATAACGCCCGCCTTCTCCAGTGTCTTCCTATGGGTCGTTGCGATCGATACGCTGTCTAGAACAGCATCGACAGCAACGTTAGCCAAACGGTTTTGCTCATTTAAGGGGACGCCCAGTTTCTCAAAGTACTTGAGAAGTTCCGGGTCGGCTTCGTCAAGGCTTTTCAAAGTGGGTTTCTCCTTAGGAGCAGAATAATAGCATATGTCTTGGAAGTCAACTGGTGGATATCTGTTATCCGACCACTTAGGCTCTTTCATCTTCAAGAATTTCTCGAAAGCATTCAACCTAAACTTAAGCATCCAATCGGGTTCCTCTTTTAAGGTAGAAATCAAACGGATGGTCTCTTGCGAGAGCCCTTTCGGAATCGAAAACGAATCGATATCAACAGTGAAACCGAATTTCTTATCGTAGTCGCGATTGCGGAGAATTTCCCGAATCTTGTCATCAGAGCTAAGGGTTGAAGACGAGGACTTACCCGGTGAGGAACTAAGATCGTAACCAACATCAGCTCGAACCTTCAGAAGCCCTCGGCTTTGGACTTTGACCTTTGAAATTGGAAATTTAGGAACTTCAAGCTTCGGATAGAGCCCTATCGGAAGTTTCAATTCGCAACTAGGTTGCGGAGAGAAGCTAGAGACACCGTTAGCAAGAAGAGACGCCATGGATGAGGCTTGAAAATGTTGGGATTCCTTTCCGTGGGATGTGCTTTTCTAAGTTTCTGGAAGGCAGAAAAATGTAATCTCCCAATTTCTCTGGCCACACACCTGTTATTTGTCCCGGGTGCCCCACGGACCTGCTTGTGGCGATCGAACGCCCTTATTTACATCCCACTATTAATATTAGATTTTCAATAATGAAAAAAAAAACTCAACACAAGACTCTTAAAATTAAAAGAGAAAATAGCAAAAAGAATGCACCAATGAACGAAATCACTCCTGAACAGACAAATATAAAAATATAAGCCATTTTCTTGGGAGAAAATGATAAAATTCTCCCATGTAGTCTCTCCAAATGATATAATTTAATTTATAAAAAAAACGAATGGTAAAATTAACTGGCTTACGACCATGTGGGTTTGTTATGCTAAACCCTGATCTGTCTTGAAGCTAAAATTTGTGACCGAGTAGCCCAATTCTTTTCAGGCTCTATGTTCGTTAGCCCAATTGTTTAGGGTGGAACCCTATTTATTCGGGTCACTATTTATATTCGGGTTTTATCGGGGCGGGTATGATAAACTCGCCCCATCCAAATTTAACTCTAATTTTATTGTATGCCCCCCTCAAGAGATTTTTATTATTTGGCCCCTCACCTCTGCGTGGTAGAATTTAGAAAAACGTTCCGCGGTTGGTTCAGGGATACAATAATCCGATCTCTACACGAGTTTCAACCTCCCACTCCCACTCCCGCTCCCGCTCCCGCCTTCGCCTTCATCTTCTACCCGCTATCTCAAGCATCCATGAACTTCTGAAATGTCGCTTTCTGCAACTCACTTCCACACCTTCTCCATCCCACCAAAATTCCCATCATATCAATCTTCTTCCTCCTCCTCATTCTTCTTCCCTATTCCAATCTCTAAAACACTCGTTGCACGGTCACCCAGAGCCCCCACATTTTTTGTCCGTTGTTCCGCCGCTGACACCCAGACCCTACCCAAATCTGCCATCCAACGAATTGCCGAGAAGCTTCGCAGCCTCGGTTACACTGAGGATAGCCATTCTTCTAAACCTGAAGGTGATTCCGCTCTGAACAACTCGGCCGGAGAGATATTTGTTCCTTTGCCGCAGCAGTTGCCTAAGTACCGAATTGGACACACAATTGACTCAAGTTGGAGTACGCCCGAGAACCCAGTTCCTCAACCCGGCACAGGAACTGCGATAGTGAGGTATAATGAACTCACAAGCGAGGTGGAGAAGAAGAAGAAATTGGAGAAGGAGTTGGGGAAGAATAAGAAAGAGGAACATGCGCCCACATTGGCGGAGTTGAGTTTATCGCGCGGGGAATTGAGAAGGTTGACGACTCTAGGGATACGTATGAAGCAGAAGTTGAAGATTGGGAAGGCTGGCATCACGGAAGGGATTGTGAATGGGATTCATGAGCGGTGGAGACGGTCGGAAGTTGTGAAGCTTTTTTGCGAGGATATTTCTAGATTAAACATGAAAAGAACTCATGAGTTATTGGAGGTGAGAGGCTTTTTCTGGAAACATATGATCTCCTCTTCGTTCCTTCTATAAATGGTATAGAAGTAATTAATTTCTTGGTAGCATGCGACAAATGTTCTTTTCTTTTCCTTTTCCCCCTAAAAATGATTTGTTAAGAATATTCAGTACTCTATGGAAAGTCTGACAACAAATCCAGAAGTCTCGACCAAAAATTGGCCATAATTAACTCAGTTGACATGCACTGTTTATGGTTTATGAATAATGAATAATACAGCTTCCTATAAATATTATTTATATATTAATGGATACAGCATGTTCAAATAACATACTTTTACATACCTTAGCTAGTGTCTTTGTTCTATAAGACCTTATGGCCTGAGAACGGCTTCTATCAATAAATGGTCAATCCTTGCTTTCATTTCTGGCATTTATTGTAAACTGTTAAAATTATATGGTTTTCTTTTGGATTTGTGTTTCTGGTGCCTAACCAATAATTATCTTATTTTAGTCGATTTACTGTGTGATTCTCAGAGGAAAACTGGAGGTCTGGTTGTTTGGAGATCTGGAAGTAAAATAATATTGTACAGAGGGACTGATTATAAGTATCCTTACTTCCTAGCTAATAAAGTCTCAGGAGATGACACACTTGAGGATGCTTTACAGCATTCAGACGGGTGCAAAACAGAGAACCAATCATCTGAGATACCAGACTTTGAAACAGAAAAGCCAAGTTTAATACAAGGTGTTGGTAGTCCCAATAAAGTACGATTTCAACTGCCAGGTGAGGCAGAGCTTGCAGAAGAAGCTGACCGCTTGTTAATGGGGCTTGGTCCACGATTTACTGATTGGTGGGGATATGACCCTCTACCTGTTGATGCTGATCTTCTTCCTGCTATTGTTCCTGGGTATAGGAAGCCTTTCCGCCTTCTTCCATATGGTGTGAATCCTAAACTAACAAATGATGAAATGACCACGTTAAGGAGACTTGGCAAACCATTGCCATGCCATTTTGCGTTAGGTGCGTTTGGCCTGTGGCATCATGCATTCATACTTTGATGTAAGGTGACCAGAGTTTTGTTTGATTTCTTTGACTTTTGTTTTTCTTTTGGGGTTTGACAGGTAGAAACAGGAGCCTTCAAGGACTGGCTGCTGCAATTGTTAAGCTCTGGGAAAGATGTGAAATTGCTAAGATTGCTATAAAGAGAGGGGTGCAGAATACTAACAGTGAGATTATGGCTGAAGAATTAAAGGTCAGTCACTATTTTTGCAGTTAATTTCAACTTAGGTTGCTTCAAGATTTTTATTGCAAGAAAATAGTGAATGGAGGTTGTATAACCTGTCAATGCCTATGCCTTCTCTTGGTGATGTGAGTGAAAATCATTTATGCGATTACCTATTAATAGCTTGTAGATTACCTATTAACAGCTTGTAAATTGTTGGAGGACATGTACACGAGCAGTTCTTCTTAGACCTTCCCTTTTCTTTTGGACCCAAAAGAATGAAAAAGAACACATATTTTGCCAGTAGTTTAAATTGCATTACCGATTCAGAACAACAATTATCTCAGCAAAACACTGGTTTTGTGGCAATAGTAAATCAATCTTATTAATTTATGCTATGATAACAGTTGGTTAGTCTGTGCAACAACTTGACTCAGGCACAATCTTGTTTAAAATGAAAAAAAAAAACTTAGGTTATTTTTCTTTCTGGATGTCTGTTTGATATAAGATTCACTTCTCTGCAGCTTTTGACTGGAGCAACTCTTCTTGCCAGAGATAAGGAGTTCATTATTTTGTATAGAGGAAAGGATTTCTTGCCATCTGCGGTGTCTTCAGCAATTGAAGAGCGGAGGAATAATGCAATCCACAGGGAAAGGCTGACGGTGGAAAACAGATCATCAGTGATACCCACTCCAGAACTGAAACGTGGAATTGTAGAGCGTGGTCCTGAAGGCAGTGATATTCCCATCCAGAAGAAGACTTCTATCTCTGAAGAAAGAAGGTCGATTGAGGCAGCTATTAAAAGGACCAGCATGAAGTTGTCAAAGGTATGAATTCCTAGTGAAGCCCCAGTTTCCTGTTTTTCATTCCGTTTTTTTCTCTTTTAGATTTATAAATATCGTCTGTGTCACATGCAGGCATTAGAGAATAAAGAAAGGGCCGAAAAACTTATAGAAGAACTGGAGAAGGCTGAGAAACCCCAGGAATTGGAAGTAGATAAAGAGGGTATAACTGAAGAAGAGAGGTACATGCTACGGAAGATCGGCTTGAAGATGGGGCCTTTCCTGCTAATGGGTGGGTATAGAATAACTGAATAAGATCTTCAAATTCAGTCCCAGATCTTTGGTTATTTTATTTTAGGACTGTATAAATAGAATCTTTACAGCTACGTAAAACATTTGAGTTGAGCATATCTACATCTGATGGATTTCTCCATCCTCAGGTAGACGAGGGGTTTTTGATGGAACTGTCGAAAATATGCACCTTCACTGGAAGTATAGGGAACTTGTGAAGATAATTTGCAAAGAAAGAAGTCTGGAAGATGTCCACCAAGCAGCTCATACCTTAGAAGCAGAAAGTGGTGGAATATTAGTGGCCGTAGAAAGAGTGAGCAAAGGTTATGCAATCATTGTGTATCGTGGAAAGAATTATGGTAGGCCTGCACGATTGAGGCCTCAGACACTTTTAAACAAAAGAGAAGCAATGAAGCGATCTATAGAGAGTCAGCGCCGTGAGGTAAAATTTGCATTGTTTGTTTCTAGAATTGATGCAGGAGTGTTTGTTAATTTTGTTTTCTACCCTTAATAAATGGAGAAAAAAGGGAAATCAGAGATTTATTTGTCCGGATGTAGTTGATTGTCGTTTGTTTGTTAATCCACTAGTAAAATGAAGACTAGGTAGATTGACAAATTTAAATGCTATGTTGTTGGTCTTGGCCAATTATCACCATGCTTGAGTTCATCCTTTTTAATTTCTGAAAAAGGAACTGACTGCTTGCTAATCCTATCTGTATATCACCATATAATTCCTTTCTCCTCACTTGTTCTTGCAGTCATTGAAGCTTCATGTTTTAAAGTTAAATAAGAACATAGATGAATTGAAACATCAATTGGTAAGTGGTCCTCTTTTAATAATTATTTTATAATTATCATTGTTTTCTTGAATGTGCTTTTTTCCAATCCATTTAAGGTTAAGTAAGTTATCAATTATTCCCTTTACCAGGTTAAAGATAAGCAGGCTAAAAGTAAGCAAATAACTGATGCATCAAGATTTGAGTTGGTGAGCTATGTCATGCTGCTTTAACTCTGAGCTTTCCCTTCCTAGTTATAAAAATGAGATATATAGCACTTTTGTTCCAGAAGGTCCAGGAGGAGATAAAGGGTACGCAATCCATTGGACATTCAGGATCAACTACTGCGCTCAAATTAAACGCTTCCTCTTCTACAGTACCTTCTTTACAAGAAAAACAGACAAGGGTGTAGTATCTGATCTCCTTATCTGATCATTTTTTGAATTTATAATATGTGAACACATCATACTTGCCGAAGGTTTTTAATTTTCTACCTGCAATTTAAGTTTGTCATGGAAATTGTCTTCTTTTTGAGCTTGTTCACTAGAAATAAAAAAACTCTTGATCTTAGCCTCAGGAATATTAAGATTATTTATTTTAACAAGCTGATTGATAATAATGGAGTTTTGTTAAGGTCTAGTTGGATTCATTAAAGACTCAGGTCTAATGAAAATAGAACTATTCATTGCAATTTTCACCCTGTATATTCTAGGGAGAATTACATACAGGTCCCCAATAAGAAAATTAATTACCCACAGGTCCTAGCCACTTCTCTTGGCTTTCCTGCCTTAAGTCTTTGTTTTTTGGTTTTTTTATCAGATGTGTCTTTGTTCCTGTTCTTTTTCTTTTCTGAATTCTGATGTTGCAAAATTGATGTGAATTTCAGTTGTATGAGGTGGATCGATCTGTCGTTGATGCAAGGCATCATGTTTCCGGCAACAAGGCACTTGAATCATCAATCGAATTATCAAAAAGCGGTCCTAAATCATCAGCTCCAGCGAAAGATGAGAAGAGTTCACTTGAGTTGCCTTCTAGATCCGTGAATCTTTCCAATAAAGAGAGGCTTCTTCTACGAAAGCAGGCCTTGAAAATGAAGAAACGGCCTGTCCTTGCAGTAGGTACTTTGATATCTTACGATCCTCAGCTTTTGTGTGGAAACCTTATCCGAGCCTTTTGTTTGGTAAATGTACTATTGCAAGACCCGCTGGATGGCAATAAGCAGCACTGATGGCACCTAAATTGCTGCCCCCATGCTTTTACTTTCATATGTATTTTGTTTTTTCAAAATGAGAGGGATCACATTTTAATTCAAAACCAGGAAAAAGCAATGTTGTGAGTGGGATAGCAAAAGCAATCAAGGCTCACTTCGAAAAGCACCCTCTTGCCATAGTTAATGTTAAAGGCAGGGCAAAAGGGACTTCAGTTCAAGAGGTGGTTTTCAAACTAGAGGTATGGAAGCAAGTTTCTTGTTTGGTTCAATTTATATTTCTGAGATAAAAAGTCCTGAAAATGTTGTTGCGTTAATGTTAACAGCAAGCAACAGGCGCAGTTCTGGTGTCTCAGGAACCCAGCAAGGTCATACTTTATAGGGGTTGGGGGGCAGAGGAGAAATCTGAAACGGATGCTAACGGCACGGATAAGGGTAAGCGTAAAGGGGAGGGGCCAAAGCCCACTGTGTCTCCCCAACTCCTGGAAGCCATTAGAATTGAATGTGGATTGCAGTGACTCCTCGCTTGTTGCTGCCAATATTTGTCCACAAGCTCTGTCAGAGAACAGTGAAATCATGTACAAATGACAATTGGTATTTGTTGACTCCTCCAGAATTCTTGAAATAATGAGTATATATAGAAATAAGAAATATATTAAATGCAATATTGGATGTCATGGAATCAAATTAACGCATGCTGATGCAGGGATTGAATTCTGGACTCCCACATGGAGGTAGCGTTGTTGCTATGGTCAAATGCAATATTATATAACTGATTTGATATTTATACTTGATTCAAATCTTAGCTTATTTTCTGTCCAAATTAGGGGAGTAGGGGGGGCATCCGCAACATTCATTCTATTACATCCTACGGGCCTGCTAGATTCTCTCTACACATCTAACCCTAGCAGCATATACATGAATCTCAAACTAGCTTTATTCGCCCACCCGTTCATTGAAAACCGAAGTTAAAGTGTGAATATTACTTGATCAGTAAAATTATTAATATCTTTTCAACTAAAGCAGATAGCGTAAATACATGAAGTTCCATTTCAAGTAGAATATCTCCTATTTTCCCCACGATTGACAGAAATGTTGGGTCAATATTAACTTTCTCACTGTCACGTCTTTATTATTCTTATCATTATTCTTATTATTATTCAACGCGAAATAATCAAAATTAAAATCCATTATTAGAAGAGACACCACGAAGCTGTACTGTGCTCCCTATTTTTTTGGGTAATTGTACTAGTGCACTTGTTTTTTGGGTCAATCACCTACTATGCACTGTGTTATATGTAATCATTCATAAATAATCAACCGCACCACCACCACCACCACGACGAGTACGACGGTTGGAAGTTTGATTTCCGTTAGGTTTTCATTAAAATCAAGAGTATGTTTGGAAGTTTGATTAAAATTTACAAAAGCCACCAGAAAAATCTCCGAAAGAATGGGAATTTGGGAGTGACATTTGGATGTTTTATAAAAACAAGTTATTGACAATTTGGTCCCCATCTCAAAAGAATCGTTGCTGAGATAATATGATATAATATAACTGTGAATTTAAAAAGAATTAACAAGATACCGAAATATTAATATTATTAAAAAAATACCAAAATTCATCCTCCCAAAACCAACACACACATAAACATGGCAGGGAAGCGAAAGAAAGTCATCTGTGCAACTTTTTACAACCTACATGGATCACTCGCTTCTTGCTTTTGAGTCAACATTATTGAAGAAAAATGAACACTACTATTAATATTAATATATTAGTATCTCAGAGAAACCCTAGGCTTCATCATGACGATCCTTTCTCTCTATCTTTCTTTCTGGCTCTCCCCCCACCATGTCAGATGGATAAAGAGTGGGTGCACAAAAAACCTTGAATATCTCTCTCTTTCTCTCTGTGTGCCATTTGATTCAACGCCAGTCATCATCATGTCTCTTTGCTTTGTGCTCTATCGCCATCATTGCTCCCACACCTTCCTCTTCTCTTTGGTCCCTCCATTCTCACCCTCATCATCATCGTCATCCTCACCCCACAAACCTAAAGCCGCCATCATTACGACGTCAGGAGAAGAAAGAGAAGAAGAAGAAGAAGAACGAGACTTGGACTTGACCTCCATTTCACTCAATCATGGCCGAAAGAAAAAGCAGTTCTCACCACCAGACTGCTCACTTTGGCCTTTCCTCTCATCTTTGAGCTTTTTGCTTCGTTCTTCTCATGGAACAAGCCTTCTACTCTGATCTCTGATCTTCATCATCGTCTTTCGGGGAATCAAGCGTCCTGGTCCGATTATATTTTGCTTCATCAAGCAAATTAATTACATATAGTTCTGTATTGTTACTTTTCGCAAACTTTTCCTTCCTTTTGATCTCAAGAGTTGGATGTTTAACTGTTGTTCTCTCTTACTCGTGTGACTTTGTTTTGTCTGCGTGTGTACAAGAAGACAATATTCAGATATATGCCGGTTTGACTTGTTTCTTTGCTTTTACTACTACCTTGTAAAGCTTTCCAATCTCTTGAGGTTGAGGAGCATATTCATATATATATATATATGGTATATGTTTCTATTTTCTTTTTTGATATATGATAAAGAACTCGTCGAGTTTTATGCTTCTAGAATGAAAATTTGCTTGAGCGGTATATATCCACCAGCAGGGTAACTGTGTAAGTAGATCTCTATTTCTGACTACTTCGATCGCATTTCTATATAACTTCTTTCCTGGAAACCAGTTAGCTAAAATTAATGAAAAAGATAACACATTCACACACATGATTTATATATGTGACTTCCGGAAGAAAACCCATCTGTATATATTCCCGTGTTGTATATATTATTGTAAACCGGATAAATATCAGATTTAGTTAACATATTGGAAACTGATCGATCGGATCTCTTTCTTTTGTGATCATGCTGTTTCTCGTCTCCCATGTTCACCTTCGTTATTAGTTTAGCTCTTTGGGGCTAATTAGTAGTTAAACAATATTGTTCAGTGAATTTCATTAACAGTATATCAGATACTGCTTCACGACGGGTGATAATTGTGCTCGATCGTGATTATGAACTATGCATATCCACGCGCATATCTAATTTATTTAAGGCAGAAAGAAGGAATGAGATAATTGTTTCATGTTCGATAGCATGTTGTTCTTAAAAGAAGACGATTAGGCTTGTAAATTTTTCTAACAAAATCTCACTTGTTTCCGTGTCTGTGTAGTGTTTAAACAATCTAGAAGAACGAGAGGACAAGATATGCTTATAGATATATGTATGCAAGTATATATACAATATTACCGTACTATTACTGTTTCTAATGTGGGATTTTTATCAGAATTGAGGTTTGTTGTTCAAACCTTGATTAGTTGGAAGATTTGGCACGATAGGCCAGTGCGTTCAGAACTTTAGGGTTTAAGTAACATGCCAGCAATAAACGTGGTTTGAAACTTAAAAGCTCTAGTTGGTGTAAGACGTTATATAGCAGCAGACACAATGGAAACTTGTATATGAGGTCGCCTGTTTGGTAGGCTGGAAAAGGAAGTGAGTGAAAGAGAATCAAAGATTTCGGAGACTAACTCATTAAACTTACGAATAATGAACTTGTTTTTTTCCAGGTAATCGTTGTGGCGCAGATTCAGATGAAAGAAAGAAAGAAAGAAGAGTCATCATGATCTGTCGAGGGAAAAAGAAATGAAAGAAGAGGATTGGAATGGGACCATGTAGGCTACGACGTGTACACAGTAGAAAATACTTTAATATCTGAAATTCTGAGGCAGTGGAGGTGGCTTTGGGGGAGAAACAATAATGACGCTATGTGGGAGGGTTAAATATTAAAGAGGGAAATGTCAGTCATGAGAGAACATGACCTCAAAAAGCATTTATTAAGTAATGCCCATTTTCGATACATGTGCCTTCCCCACCCACCCCCTCATACTCATATAGTACTAGATTAATAATCCCATGTATATAAAACTTCACTAACTATGAATCTAACAAATCTTCCTGCACATATATCAGTTAAGTTCATTAGTGTTAATTAATCTAGCTTTATTCTTCTTCTTTTTTGTCAGCAACAATATATACCGTTGTAACGTAAACGCCATGTAGAAATGTTGCGAATTCAGGGTTGGAGCAGCATGAATGAGGAATGAGGAATGAGTAGAGGGTTGTATGATTCTGAGAACTGTCCTTTGGGCTGTGTAGAAGATGACAGAGTCATGCACTTTGAATAAAGACTCCGTTGAACAAGGCCATCATTTCTGCTCCTGGAAAGCTATTACATCACTGGCCAAGTAAGCTGAGCTATTATTCAACAAGCAATCATACTCCCTGCAAGTAATTCAATAGATGCTTTTTAGTTTTGCTCATAGCGAATGGAATTAAAATGCTCGTGCTTTTTCATGTTTTGAACAACTTCCACTTTCTATGAAAAAAAAAACAGTACACGTTTAGAGTAATTGATAGTAGTTATTTTAGTGTAACTAAATGTTATCAGTTCGATTATATGACAACGCAATAGTATAAATAGTAGGCTTGTTGCCTATGTGAGTCTTATTATGATATGTTCACATCTGTTTGTACTCATTATACAGGTTTCTCGTTTTAAAAAATTAAATTAAATCATCTTTATATTCCATATGTAAATGTGGTGGTGTGGCATGCACGAGAGATGCCATTAGAGAAAAAACAGGGAAGTATTAGACTTGATTGGGCTTTGGCGGGGATAGATGGGATTGAATTGGGCCAGACATCCAGTAAGGTAACTCTATTGGGCTCTGTTGGAGATAGATGGGCCTAAAGTGGGGCAGGAGCCGGAGTGCGAGTACGTACCCATGCATATGGAACCGATAGAAAGATATTTTTTGGTAGTCCAGAAATTTTAAAAAAAAAATTATATTACATAGGGTAAAATCTCCTTCTTTTTTTTCTGCGATATTAATATCGAATAGGATAAATTATCTATTATTTTTAAATATAAATTTAAGTATAATATATCTCTTTAAACGCTGTAATTAGAATTATAATAAAATAATATTTTTTAAAAATTAAATATATTTTAAATAATTATACTAGTTGAAGGCTGAAGCACGTAGAAAGATATTTATAAACCAAGTGGCCTAGTAATTTCGAGGCCTATATCCGCACAAACGAGTGGTGAGGATAACTTTACAGATAATCTCACAATTTAATCTAATCAAAATTTGCAAGAGTCAGGCCATAAAATATAAAAATCACAGAGCATCATTTGCTTATTTCTGCCTTTCGTCGCCCACATCCGTCAGTCACAGAAATTCTTCTCTGTTGCAGAAGTTCTTTGGCAATGAGTTTACAAGCTTCCTCTTTCGCCGTTGGCATTCCTTCCATCTCATCGCCCTTTCGACGCCACCGCAATTTCCATGTCGTTCGAGCTCAAGGTAACTACTGCTTCCACCCCAGTACTACAGAATTCGCCTATCTAGGCTCCGATTCGCTGTCTTCTTTGTTCGACATCGGTGACGATATAGATTCAGATGACGATTCTTTCAGAGCTCAATTGGATGTGGGTGTATTTCTAAGTTTTTGCGGCTACTTATTTGTATTGTTTTCCGTGTGTAGTTTGTGTTATGCTCTAACTGAGTGAAGAAATTCTTTATTTCACTCAAGTATGCGCTAAATTTGTAACTTGCGAATTCGGTTTCCATGTTAGCTCTGCATTAGTCCAAGCTTAAAATTTATTGTTCTCGTGGGGACTTTTGGCCGATAAAAAGTGCTCAACTGTTTATGCGTTGTAGCTTATCTGTGTATAAAAGAATACATAGGCTGTCTTTTGTTTTTGTTTTTTTATTTTTTCACTTTTTTTGTTTGAAATTAATCTTGAAAAATAGGAAACCACCATTTCATGGTTTCAATTTTCAGTTTATGCTTTCAGCTTTTTGTATGCTTTTGTGACCAATTTTGTCATCATTACATATATGTGGAAGTAATTTGCTTGTTCTTACAGTGGAGCCATCAGATAAATCTGTTGAAATAATGAGGAAGTTCTCGGAGCAATACGCTCGGAAGTCAGGAACTTACTTTTGTGTCGACAAGGGAGTCACTTCTGTTGTCATTAAGGTATTTTCATTTTTTATATTGGACATAAATTTTCTTATCGACATGACTTTCAGGTTGGAAAACCTCTTCGGTAGATGTTATGGATATTTGTATATTAGTATCTGACCATCTTAGCTTTGTTCATCAGCCAGGAGACCGTTAGGGATACTGTTTTTCTTCTCTTGTGACCAATATGGTTAGGCTTTTAGGATCTTTGATGAGCATGTCAAATTATGGTTGCTCCTAATTTAAACACGTTTATGGATCATGATAAGCTACAGGCTTAGATTGTTAATCATGTGGATTGATAAATTGATCTCATAGCTAAATCACTGAGGGTGACCAGTAGGTTTTTAGGAGATTATTTTGGCATTCATTCTCACCGATGCTCCTACCTATATGTTTTAAAGGCAGCCTTTTAAGGGCTCTCGCTATTTCTAGAGAACTGACTATTTTTTCTTGACCCAGAGAACCCTTTCAGGCAGTACTGTAGTTTTAAAGATCAATGAGGAATGTTTTGAACAATGTATGTGTGATATGACCTTGTATGAATATCCAAACCAACCAGAAGTTGAATTGTTTGTAGAATTTGGATTTATGCTGGTGAGATAAAGTACGCGTTGGAATTTTTCCCCCATTTTTCGCTTCACATTCTCTAGTTGCTCAATTGATCATGTGTAGAGAGCAATGTCAGGAAGAGAAGTTCACAAAAAAGATGGTAACTCTGATGTGGCAGGCCCCATTGTTTGAAATTTGGAGCAATGAAATAGACAGCCGAACAAGTTATCTAACTCGATCCATTGCTATTCAGTGCAGAAAATCATACTTCAGTCTTTAACATGAGAGATGAATATGCTCATATAAATTATAATGTCTACACGTTATAAATATTTATATATTTTGCTTTTAATTTTACATCACAAGTTCACAATACATAACTGATTTCAAAAGTGATTGCCGTTATTGGTAATGTTTCTTACTTATGTTGTTTCTCTTTTGGAATAGGGGTTGGCTGATCATAAAGATGGATTGGGTGCACCATTGTGCCCTTGTCGGTAATTACTCACTCTTTTATCTCGTTTCCAATCATAAGTTTTGTCTTAATCCTATAGTTGTGTAGGTGACTGCACAGATAATTTGACTAGTATTATTCATAACAAACTTATTGTGCTTCAGACATTATGATGATAAAGCTGCTGAGGCTGGGCAGGGCTTTTGGAATTGTCCTTGTGTTCCCATGAGAGAGAGGTAGGCTTATCTCCATAACCATTAAAGAATATAGGCTTTCATGCCTTTAAGGTGTCAAGCTACCATTGTTTTCATAAGCAACAATGTCTATTATTAGCCATGTTATGTTTTCTGCATTTATATTTTCTGCACTGTTCTTATATATGCGTCCACAAGACTTCCGATGTGTCACCTAGCAAAACATATGAATATATTATTCAAACATCACTATTACAAAGTTGGTATCTGAGTGGAGCATGGATCAAGTTTAGTAAATAGGCTACATAACACTCTTGACAGATGCCAGATGGGATACATTGGTTATTCTCTAACAAGAAGCTTGAGACTTTAATCAAATCTTTAGAAAGTATACATAAACATGATGATAGTCACTAGACAATTTAAGTTTGAAGGGGCCAAACACATCTTTTCAAGATTATTGTTAGTATAACAAATGGGTATCTTTAAAATCTTGCATACTTGATTATGCGTTGTAAGCTGTATTAGCTGGCCCTGTGGTCAATGGTCAGAGGGCTGATATGACATTACTTAGGATTTGTTGCTTATTTTGTTTTAATTAATTTGTCCTTGATGTGGATCATATTTTATTTTGATAATAATTGCTGTGGAGGGTTTTTAATGTTCTGCATTTGAAACCTGATTACCTGTAGATTGAATGGCATATTTAAAGGGATCCACGAATTCCGCTGAGTTGTTATGATCTCCACTCTAGTGAAATTTCTTTATGCAATTGGGACTACTTTAGTTATCTATTTTGTACTTGTTATATTGTCAACGTTAATGTAAGAAATTACTTGTGAATTTAATCCTTCCCTTGCCTCGCCTTCTTTTTTTTTTTATGCTCAAATTTTGCAGGAAGGAGTGCCACTGCATGCTCTTTCTCACTCCTGACAACGATTTTGCCGGCAGTGAACAGGTAATTCTTTAATTCAATCTCTTAAATAAACGTCTCATATTGGCCTTAGAAAACTTCAACTTTTTCAGTTGAGAATTGAGATGAAGGAATTACATTGGCAGCTTGTTGTTTACGCGGTTTTGGCCAAAAGCGTTTCTCTTCCTCGACATATAACGTCTATCATCTATGCTTTGATTAATTTCATTTCCTTATCTGATGCAATGCGACGATTTCTTTTATTGCAGACGATCACCATGGAAGAGATTAAATCAGGAACGGCAAATATGTAACACACAGAGTCTATTGTGTGTACTGAGTTGCTCGTTGAAATCTGCATCTTACATTGATCTGATGATATATTTGTATGTACATAAAATAATATAAATTCTCTTCTATGTGTGGTTTCGTTAACAGGGCTGTTTTCCACAATTCTCATCGATTTTTTCCCCTTTAAATACAAGAAGGCCATGGTAAAACCATACGGGAATGAAAAGGAAAGGGGGCAAGGTAGTTCAAATAATCATTATATTGCCTGCACATGTCAGCTTCTAAGATAGTAATTATCGTTTTATTAATAAAGTTGCTGATCACTGAATTAAATTAGTCATTTACCCCTCCAAATTAGTAGTCATCTCATATATTCTAAAATTTGGTAGTTATTTTTATATAACATTTTACATAATATTAGCAAAGGGTTTAGTGAACCCACCGTAATGTAACCTTTTGGGAATTAAAAGAACTTTTGGAGATCAAAACTCACTTTGATCATGTAAATCCAAGACTTCTCCAATCACTAATACCGGAGCTTTGGTGGCCGATCACTAACCAACAGTGAAAATATATTTTGCGTATGAAGACATTTGGGTCATTTCACAGCAAAGTTTAATTTTCATTTCAAATAGGGTTTAGCTACTACATGAAAATTATAAATTTTGAGGCTATTTTAGAATTTATTATGGAGTATTTCATTGTTAGTTATATTTTTGTAAATAAGTTCTTTAAAAAGATTATTACTGTACAGTAATAAGTAGGTTTCAAAATTAGAAGACTATAAACACCTTTTAATCAAAATATGGTCAACGTCAACGCTGTTTACTGGTCACGAAACGAATAAAGACCGATGCTGGACGTGGAGCGGACACTTCCTGGGAAACACGACCTTCTTCAGAGTGTTCCCTTACTTTTCCTTCTTTCTGCGACATGAAAACTTCGTTTTCGGTTCGCTTTCGGTCTGGAAGATAAACGATCGAATGATCAGTGCCGTTATTACTTATTAAGGTTTCAGAGCATCTTCAAGAATGATCTAATCTCTCCTGGATTTAGATTGCTAAGAAGCTTTCTCCTTTCGTCGTCTTCGCTGCTAAATTGCTAATGTCGCAGCCCCGAGTCTTCATCTCCTTGGGGCGCATAGGTCAGGTAAATTCTGTGTCCAAACCTCCTCCAGAACTTGATATACAAAGTATTGTGTTGTGCGCCTGTAAAACAACTTTAAGATTTTGCCTTTCTTTACTTTCATTCTGCAACATTGAACTGACAAAGGATCCACTCATGCTTTTTATTATCTGGAGGATATTCCACTTATTCTTCTATTCGACCTAATTCTAACTGTAATTAAGTCACTGAATGGGCATGGATATATAATCTCAACCTGCAAATTTTTGCAGGTGGTAAGAGAGACGACGAACAGCATCAAACTCTAGAGAAACACGTTGTGTGCCACGGTCTGGAAGCAAACGATCTATAAGGGATGGATTGAGAATTTATCATCGTGATTCTTTTGTCTTGAATAAGAGGGGCTTCTCTCCTACTATGTGTTTTACTCTTGTTTTCTTACTGATAAGGAATAATTAGAAGGAAAAAAAAAAGGACGTTGCATGATACATCTGTGTTTCCCTCTCTTGATTTTTGGAAAACATGTATTTACAACTATGTAATGATTAAACATCAATTTCCAGACAGCGAGGTGATGGCACTTATTGGGGGGGCTCATAAGAACACAGAAAATGGTAAAATCTTATCTATATTATATTCAAGTTTTTTATCATTTTTCGTTCTCTATATTTCTCTCACTTTCATTGGCTATATTTTCCTGAAATGAGCAAAGAAATGGGGTTGACTCCAAAAGACCTCAGATTGAAACTACTGCGTCAAAGGATGGGCCACGTGAATCAAAATGTAGTCAAATCTGCAGTACCATCACCAAGTAATAGCAGGTTCCAGTCAAAGCCTGAGGCAGAGGCAAGAGAAAGTTTCCATCCAAGGCAAATATTCTACACAAAAAATGCTGATCCCATACATATGGGGGATTCAAGATTAAATGAAGCTGGAGCTCGATCTTCAGATATCCAGTAAACTTGTCTAGAGCTGTGGCACCATTGATAAATCATGACGGCCAGCAAAGGTTTTCTTTCATCCATGAGTTCGTGCGATGTTTTTAACAGCTAAATCTTTCGGTAGGAATGGTGTTTTTTATGCTTCAATTCCAAATGGGTTCGCCCCTGCTACATTCAAAGGCACTGTTGAGAATGCCAAACCAGTTAGACAACTAGCACCAATGAGTGGGCATTGGGGAGAGAAACTCACAAGTAGTATTATTCTTTTGTCCACAATCTCTCTTTCTTTCCATGTTTGGTTGTCTCTCTCTCTCTCTTACGTTATGCTGTGGCAGGGTGAAGTGCCTCTTACGGTTTCTGGTCTCTTGCATTCACTTGGATTGGAAAAATATGAAATTTATTTTCTTGCTGAAGAAGCAAGGGTCTTGCTCCTACTGTAGATATTACCACCCCTTCATTTACAGGTAGACATGGCAGCATTGAAGCAAATGGGAGACAGGGACCTCAAAGACTTGGGCATACCAATGGTAATGCCATTTCACTACCATTATACAACTACCTATATGTATACGGCTTGCTGTTCTTGACTTCGTTAATGGAGATTCAACTGACTTATTTTGGTTTCTAGTCTCTTTTTTTTACTGCATAATGAAAAAAAGAAATGAGAAACTTCGTTTTTTTACCAGAGGATGCACACGAGAGCCTAAATTGAATTTGATTTCTAATTGTATAAGAAAGAAAAGTGGACCCTTTTTTGTGGATAATGCAAGAGGTCTAAGATCCAGGCACAGAATTGACTTTTTTAACTACAAACGCGGTCTAAATATCAAGAGGTCGTAGGCTCAAAAAGAAAGAATGCCCAGAACTTTAACACATCTCAAAGTCCCTAAGGAAAAGAAGATCAGTGTTGTCACTTGGAAAGCGCTGTATTAGATTCCTTCTTTGTTCTCACGTGAGGTGCTTGGATTTTCAGGGACCAAGGAAGAAGATTCTTCTGGCTCTATGCCCCCCTTCAAAACAGCAACTTCCACGAGTTCGCAACTTGAAATAGCTGCGAGATAAATGAGACTGCAGAGAATTTCCCTTTATCTGAGAACTGCCTAAAGCATTGTTTGGAAACTTCACTGAGTGTAAATAATTTTAAAGTAGTGCCATAATGTGTTATGAGATGATCGGATTGCAAGAACGTAATTCTCTGTAAAATTTTATGTAATCATTGTGTTTAGATACAGAGTTTATTACTGAGCATCAGAATTAGCATCAAATTTTACATTGTGATGTGTTTCGACATTCTGTGGCCGCAAACTATAACCTGAGCAGCAGAATTTAGCATCACCCAAATATAATTAGGACCGTGAAGATACGGTTACAGGATATAAAATCAAATTGAAACAACATTTATTCATATTGCCGTGAAAGCGTAGTGTCAGCAGGCTTTGACAGATGGAGTTGCTGAAGGACTAGGAGAAGTAGTAGGGCTCTTTGCGCAGTCCTTTCCATTCCTCAACGACAGAGCAGTTAGGAACCGATCATTCCACCGTCCATTAACAGTTTTAACCACCGAAGAGGAAGATGAAGCGACCCTGTTACAAGCATGATCGGCCGGAAAACGGTGCTTGAGGCAAACTTTCAAGTGGCAGGTCTTACACATGCTTGAATTCGAGAACGTCAAGACCTCCTTGCACCTCTTAACAGGACAAGTGGGTTTCTTTTTCTTCTTAGGGTCACAATCTCCAGAATTCGCATGCCTCTCTAAGATCGCCTTCTCGTCTTCCCCGATGTGACCGGTGGTTTCGATAGAAATAGAACATGCTTCACATACGACGACCTTCCGGCTGTTATGGTCGGATTTGGGGCAATTGTGAGACTTATAAGATCGATGATCGAGACAGAATACCTGGTGGCAACCGTCGCAGGAGAAAGGGAGAAAATCGAGGAGGTTGCAATGTTTGTGTTGGCAGTGTCTTCCTAAATCAGGGAAAGCTTCAGTTCCGCTCGACATTGATGGGTTTGTGAAGCTATCGTTGTTGTAGAGACTGGTTTCTGAGTATTGAGGGATGAACGTCAGACGAAGGGATCGTCTGTTAATATAAGTTTTCGGATTGGGGACGAGATGACTTGGAGGGTAAGCCAAGATGAACAAACCGTGTGGATTCGGGTTTCTTTGGACTCTAGTATCCTGTAGAGGATTCTAGTCCCACACGCAAGTCGCTATATACGTGGTCGGCATGACCCGCATCCACCACCAAAACCCGACTTCACCGGCCCATTCCAAATGAGTTTTTTCATTTTTCATTGAATTCTTAAGTGTCCAGAAATAGGCCAGGCCCAGAAAGAATTAGAATAAGATTCTCCTCTGATCTTATTCTTTATCTATTTTATTTTATTCTTATCTCATAATATAACTCGGTGTTTTAATTCATAAACAAAACATTTAAATCTCACTATCGAATCTTGCCATTATTTTATAAATTTATATTATATGCTAATAATTAAATTACACAAAACTCATCAAACCTTTGGATAATTCATAAATAATTATTTATCCTTTTTAATACTTAGTAATAAACATTTGTAGGCTTTTAAATATGTACGGATATCTCTTGATTGTCAATTATATGTCCCTTTTAATTTTATTTTTATATGCATGTAACTCTTCAAACTATATGTAAATATTTCTCGTTGATAAATAATATATAAAAATTAATTATATCCACAAGTTCAGATTTCAGGGGACTGGGGAGCGAGGCATAATTGGAGCCACCATGTTCAGATTTCACTACGGATTCAAATTATAAAACATAATATCTTTTTAACCTATTCCAAACGTTAATTCTTACGTGTTTGAGATTATTTTAAGAAAAAATATATTTAAGTCTTATATAATAAATTTAATTGTAAAAATTTTTAAAAAAATATTAAATTATTGTGAAGTCTCACAAAATTTAAAATTAATTTTTTTTAATTATGAGATGGTAGAATTATCTTAAAAAATTAATGATATGTGAATTATTGATTGAATTGTTATTTTTTTATCTTCTAATTGTTATTACTTCTTTCAAAAATTATTATTTTCATAAGTTGAGTTAGTATTTATTTTCTATTTGTTTTAATTGTTATTTTTGTATAGAGTTTTTTTTTACTGCTTGAGTTATTTTTTATAGGGATAATTTTATTATTTTATAATTTAAAACAAAATAATTGATAATTTTTTGAGATTTTTTATAATTAAATTTATTGTATATGGTTTATACAATTTTCACTTGATTTTATGTTTTATTTACACGAACCATTTGTGATTGCTTCCCATTTCCGAAGAACATCAAATTAAAAGGGGACTTGGACTGTTGGAATCGTGGGCATAAATCAGCCATTAATTGGACATCAAATTTCAACGGCAAAAAAAGTAAAAAATAAAAAGGATGAGCGTGTTGACTATTAGTAACCGAAATCATGCATTAGCAAACTGTAAAGTTAAAAGGGAATAAGTTTCATTTTTATTCACTCATGGAAAGCTTCGCATGATGAACAGGCAACCCTACAAACAAAGACAAATTCATTAATTGCCCCTAAACACCAAAGATTGATTGCCACTGATAATAATACCCCAACACTTTGATGAAAGTGTGTGACGCAATGCAAACTGCTCTTATTGATCATTATTATAAATGGTGATTAAACTATTAATCTTATATACAAATAATAATTTTTCAAACCATGAATTACACCTAATAAGTCTTAAAATATATAATTAATGATATTTTAAATAATAATGATTTTGTAAAAAGATATAATATTTATTGATACTATTTCAACAGTCATTAATAAAAAAATTAAAGAAAATGATTATAATATTTTTTAAAAATATAATATATTAATTAATTATTATAATATAATTAGATTAATTAAATATATTTTATATTAATGATTGTATGGGTAAGATTAATAATGCATAATGTCTCAAGACTATGTGCCTTTTTCGTTGAGTTTTTCTTTATCTCTTTTGGGATTAAAAAAATTTACACCGACTTTTGCCACAGGATTTTGTTGGTCCCAACTCTAATCAACATGTATATGAAAAATAGAGAGAGAACGAATGAATGAATGAGGGAATAGCGTTAGTTTGGGACACTCTTGCATCCGTACTCATGAGAGAACATGAGTTTATTTGAAAAGCATTGATTAATGCAAAAGAAGACATTTTTATGTGCTCCCAAAAAAAAACAGAGAGAGAAGGAAGATGAGATGTAGGGTGGGACAGGGGAAGGAAAAGGGAGGCAATCACTTTTAGAAAAGGCAGAGAGAAGTGTGTCCAGCCCAATACACTCCTACAGCTTTCCATTAAGCAAATTTGCTGTACAGAAACTTGGCCATTAAGGATACAACCATTTAACAATAACTCTATTTTTTGGGTTCTGTGCGTTGGAAAAACCTCATTCTCACTTGCCATGCTCGTTGTCAGTTAGATACCATTTGCCTTTTCCCCCTCACTAAAAGCAGCTGGCCCCATCCCAAGACACAGAACACCCATCCTCTCCTTAACTTCTACTACGTACCACATAATTCAGAATTCAGATAGATATGTCGTCTAATTTAATCAATAAGTTAATCAGTACAAGTATTGCTTTTTACTCGTGCAGTTCTAAAAGAGAAAGACCGGTAATTTTCAACTGTTACCGTCGTTTTCATGAATGCCAATGTCCCCCACGCTACCCCTAGCTTCAGTTTTCTGGTACCTGGTAAAAGAAAGCCTCTTTTATCTCAAATATTTATTTATTTGGAAAAATAGGTTTTAATAAGAAGAGTGTTCTTAAGTCATTGACGATTTTTTGTGTCATCTTCTTCTCTGATTAGTGCAATGAAGATACCAATACTAGAATCGTGGAAACCAGGTTGGTTGGCTTAAATCGGAATGGGGGGTGATATCTGTGGGGAACAAAGCAAGAAGCTTTCCACAGAACAGCAAGAGGGAAAGGCTGAAGTTGTTGAAACATGAGAAAGCTGCTCACACACATTGGCGCCATGCCCAGTAATCGCATGCCACCTTCTCATGTTCTGAACAAATAAGGTTTCTAATATGATCATGTATCCAATTATCCACTATGTTCTTTCATAATTTACCCTCCACTTTATATCAACCTGGACACCCCATCAGTGGACTATGTTTAATCATAATCCCTTAAAACAATAATTTAATATGATTCTAAATTTATAAATATCATGAATCTTTCTTTTATAAAATAAAATGTAAACCACTAGAGCTCGACTACTGACCCGATATAATACATAACATTTTTTTCATATGAATAGATGCAATTAGGGTTGAGCAATGAGCAGAGTAAATTAGTCTTATGGTCAGCTTTTATTATGCTCATATATTTTTTTTGTGAACGTGAGCTAGTTTAAACTTGTGAGTATCCTATTTAAATTTGTATTAAATGAGTTAGGTTGAACCCATTTAAGCTACAACGAGCATAGGCAAATTATTTATCAAAAATAAAAATATTTTCATATTTAAATACATTTAAAATTTTAATAACAATAATAATAAAATAACAATAATGTACACATAATATGATTGTTCATCATAAAATTAGAAAATAAAATACTATAATAATAACTACAAATTTATAACTATATAGTCCACAATACTCACATAATATAATCATTTATAATATTTATTATTTAATTAAATTATAATTATGTATAATTTATATCATATTTACTTATAATAGTTATAGACGAAATTATTTCTACCTCTACAAAATATATTTTTAAAAATATATTAGTATATAATAAAAATAAATTAAATAAATATAATATAAAAAATTAATAAAAAATATATATAAACTGATAACGAACTGTCCAATAATTAGTCCATAATTTATTTATATATTTTATTATTTGAATTTTTTTAAATTCATCTATTATATATTTATTTTAAATAGATTTAAACATATAAAATAATATTAAATTATAGGCAAGTGTACTAAATTACGGGCATCTTTCTCCAGACTAGAGGCAATAATTTAAATTGCTTTGATTTCTTAATGCATCTCGTTCTTTTCAAAATATATAATATAAATACTTTTTGTAGAAACTCTCGGAACAAGTACGGGGCACTCTCACTCTCAGGCTCCCTTCGCTTAATCCTCCCATCCAACGCCGATCGCTCCTTGAAAACATTCCGGGATTACATATCCGATGAGGGTAAAGTTCTGAACTTCTGATTTCTCCGCCACGCGCCTTTGAACGTCTCAACGATGGGCAAAAACATGGAGTTTCAGAACGCTGTGAGTTTCGTGGTCCATGGATCCATACAGAAAAATCGGGCTTCTCACAAAGCAACAGAACCAGAGGAATTTAACGACGCTGTCTCTCCCGGCCGAAAATGGAAGATCTTCTACAAGTCATCGTCAGCCGTCCCTTCCAAACAATCAAAACCTGAAAAGAAACGGCCCCCGGAAGAATTTCTCTGTCCCATATTAGGGTCTCTCATGGCAGACCCCGTCATCGTCTCCTCTGGCCACACCTTCGAGCGAGTCTCTGTTCAAGCTTGTAAAAATGTAAAGTTCACACCACGCCTCTCCGATGGCTCCACGCCCGATTTTTCTACCGTGATTCCCAACCTTGCCCTTAAATCTGCAATTGCTAAATGGTGCCAGAACTTCGCCAACCTACTCCCCGAGCCACCTGATGTATCTTCTTCTGAGAAGTTCGTGCATAGACTAATGACGATGAAGACCCAGAAGACAGATTCAAGTATCCAGAAAACGCAGAAGGTAGTAATCACAGAGGAAGAGCTGATCCAAGGAATGAAGGAGAATCCACCTGTGAATTTCAATCACGCAGCGACCGAGGTGACTCGACGGCCAGCTCACCCTTACTGGAACTCAGAGGAATCGGCGGGTTCCTCTCCTGCATCTCTGCCTATGCAACTTTCAACTAGACCAAGCTGCTATTCTTCTGCTTCATCCTCAGAAATCGAAGTCATTATTCCTAGCTCACCTGAAGAAGAGAATATCTTGGCCAAGTTCAACAGCTCACAAGTGCCCGAGATAGAAGAAGCCGTTATTTCACTAAGAAAGCTCACGAAAACTAGAGAGGATACGAGGTCCCATATCTGCAGTCCTCGATTACTCTCCGTCCTTCGATCGTTGATCGTGTCCAAGCACACTAATATTCAGGTGAACGCGGTCGCAGCTCTGGTGAACCTCTCATTGGAGAAAGTGAACAAAGTGAGGATACTCCGGTCCGGAATCGTTCCTCCGTTGATTGACGTATTGAAGGGAGGACCCCCTGAGGTGCAGGAACACGCTTCCGGCGCACTCTTCAGCTTGGCCATTCACGACGATAACAAAACTGCAATCGGTGTGCTAGGTGCTCTGCCGCCGTTGCTCCACTTGCTTAAATCCGAGAATGAGCGAACGCGGAATGACTCGGCGCTCGCACTGTACCACCTCTCCCTCGTACAGAGCAACCGGACCAAGATGGTAAGACTCGGGTCGGTTCCGATCCTAATGAGCATGATAAAGTCGGGTAAGATCAGGGGTCACGTGCTACTCATACTATGCAACTTGGCATCTTGTGGAGACGGCCGGGCGGCGATGTTGGATGCGCAGGCGGTGGAGTGCTTGGTGGGGTTGCTAAGCGGTAGCGAGTTGGGTTACGGATCGACCCGGGAGAGCTGCGTGGCTGTGCTGTATGCAATGAGTCACGGAGGGTTGAGGTTTAAAGCGGTGGCAAGGGCGGCGGGGGTGGTGGAGGTGTTGAAGGAGGAGGAGAAGGTGGGAAGCGAGAGGGCGAGGGAGAAGGTGAAGAGGATACTGGAGATGATGAGGGTGAAGGAGGAAGCCGAAGAGGAAGACGTCGACTGGGAGGCGCTTCTTGACTCGGGTTTGAGTAGTCTGAGTCGGGCCTGTCGTGAGTCGAGCGAGTTGTGAGTACAGTGATATACAGTCTTTGCTTTTCTTTTCCTTTCCATATTTTTCACTGTAAATCGTTTTGTTTTTAACTTTTTTTTGTTTTTGGGTCTTCCCTCTTGCGAAACCATGCCCCGCATTTTCTGCTTCTCCTCGTTATTACATAAGGGAGAGAAATAATTGGATTCGGGTATCAAATTTAAGACTGATGCATCTTTAGTTTCTGCAACAAAAGGATTAGATTCTCGGGGTTTTTTCTTCCTCTTGTTTATTTGGGTTTTGAAAAGAGAGGGCGTTTGGGCCATTGAGATTGAAAAACTACAGTATTATCACAGTATTTTTCTTCTACTCTTACTGCTTTTCGGGTCATAGTCCTCTTTCTTGTGAATCGAGAACGATTCCAAGAGCTAAAAGCAGCGACAGCCATTGAAGCCGATGTTTTCCAGCAATCACTCCAGGCAACAGCGTCTCGTGGAACCGTTGCGCCTCCCACCAGTTGCGTTGGGTGACGTGGCACGATCTTTTCCATCCTAACAATCCAACGGCCGAAACAAGAGATCAGATTTCCGATTGCGGATCTTGATTTTTTTTTAAGGGAAATATGGTTAAAATGATGAGGAATTGAAAAGTGGGTTGGGAATTGCTGTGAATGTTGGGGTTAAAAAAAAAGGAATGAGATTTGAGAGTGATGGCATAGGGAGGGAATAAAGGGGGCGGAAGATGGAGCTTTGGTTTGGGAATAGGAGAGAAATGGAATAATTAGTATATGCGTTGGTCACTTTATTCCTGCATTTCAAAGCCACTGCCTGACTGCAGTTCCCTTTTTGACTTTATTTATCCTTCCTTTTATACTTAATTCCTAATTCTTACCATCGTTTTTCAGTTGTACGCTCTGCAAAGGCCTCTGCTTTTTAATCCCTGTTCAATAAATTAATTTGCTTAATATCGGGGCAGTCCCTAAATGGGGCAAACAAGCTGGCTCCATAATCTCCCCACGTGGACCTCTTTCCTGTTAATACTCTTTCTTTAAGTAAAAAAAAAAAAAAAGGAAGCCACTTAAATTAGTTTTATGCATTTATTTGATATTCAGTACTAACATTGATATCTGAAACATTATTAAATCCAGTTGAAAGTAATTCCCATCATTTTTATTTTTTCTTTTTGCACCCAAACCTAACTATTGTTGGGATAAATGTTTTTTTTTTATAAGAAAAGTTCTATGTTGTTTACAATTATTTTTAGATTTTATTTTCTGCATATTTTTATGAAGTTTAGAAAATAAGTGAAGTAACACATAACAAAAATGCGATTTATATAAATATATGGTAGATGGAAATGGGCATAATTAATAAGAGTGAGGTGGAGTGGTATTATGGCGTTAACAGCCCGAAATAAGGAAAAGCTGAGGCTGTGTGCTTATTGCCTATCAATCCTTCATTCCTGAGCTGTCCTTTGTTTGTCAAAATCAATTTCTTTTGGAAAGCAAGAATCTGGAATCCGAATGCTACTTTTAAAAGTTAATTACTTTTGACTTCCATTTTCACATTTAGAGATGAATTCAGGCCAGCTGTTATTGGGCCGAAATATAAAGGCCCATTAAAGGCAATTTTGGGTCAATTTTACGTATATGGGCTGACCCGGCAGGAGAAATCCAATGTGATGAGTGACGTAGAAAAGGGAATGCCGAATGAAAAGGGAGATATCTGATTAGTGGCCCACTATTACAAAATGTAATCAACAAATCCAGCCTGGTTAGCACTCTTCACTCTGACTTTGACCTCCATGAACCTAAGCCTTTATTATACTTTTTACTATGAATTCTGGGTGGGGATAATTGGCAAGAAAATTAATCAATAAACAGGAATATTTATATATCAAAACATGAAAATTGATGCACTGTAGTGTTTTTTTCCCCCAATAGGGTAGGACTTGAGTGGGATTCTCCCAAATAAAATCATTCATCAAGATAAACATCTTTTTTAAGAGGCTAATGTTTCACTAAAGCTACTCATGGATGCATTATTTAATATAAGCAAAATTTCACTTTAGGTAAGTATGATATCCCCTCTTTCAGTTTTTTTTTTCTCTGGTTGAAGATCCATTTCCATTCATAAAAGGATATAATACTGAGCTTCTATCGTTTACCGGTAATCACAATAGAAAAAGCAACAAAGAATAATTTCAGTAAAGATAAAGATATTTAATTCGATTTTAAAGGAAAGGGTATTATTATGACTTTTTTTTTTTGGGGGGTAAAAGAGAGAGCTAAACGCCCAAGAAAACAGAGGAAATTAGACTACATGGATATTATTTCCTAAACATATATTCACAATCAAATGTCTCAGATGCATAGGGATTACAAAGATGGGGAAGACAGGCACATGCGTTGCCCACAAAACCAGAACTTAAGGGACAGTGCGAGCCCCTAAAATTCGAGCTTCTTGTCTCTCCCCCATCATTATTATCTATTTATCTTTTCAAATTTGGCCCAAAAGAGAGGAAAAATAGAGATAAAAAGAAAAAGAAAAACATTACTATGTTATTTCACAAATAAATATAACTCATCTCACACAAGTGAGGCGTGATTTTACAATCTAATATTTTTACAATCTCACTCGTAAGAAAGTTCGGTGCTTTTTTTTTTATATATATAAATGAAAATTAGGCATCTAAAATAAATAAAATTAATTCATAAATAGATTAGATCCCAAACCCGATGCTTTGATCATTAAAAATGATCCAACTTTTCATGGTTTTGCCTTTCGTGGGCCTCAAAATGTACTTTTTACTCGTGCTTCTACAGCTCCAACTTGATTACCCGCCCTTTTACCCCTCTAAAGTCTAAAGTGAATCCATTGCTCATATCTCAAGAACTTGTGGTGCCCGCAGAAACTTGGGAGAATGGAGATTGCGGGGTGCTTGATCTTGCTCTCTTTCCCACTCTTTATATCAGCAGAGGACTAAGGTAAACTCGTTCAGCAGGAGAACGATTCCAATTTTTACACGAATTTTCAGACCCCATGAAGTGAAAGTCGTTCAAAGAGGAGAACGATCTGTATACAAAATTAAACTCGTTGCTGCGGCGAACAACTTCTTCAAGTATAGCCTCTTAGTAAATATTTCCTACCTTTAGTATTTTGGCATTTTCTTTTATTGTACATAGCATGTAGGTAAAGAAAGCCCCCAAAAAGGCCCTCTTCCAAGACAAATCCCCACTAATCACTCTAATAAACAAACTATGCACCAGCGATTCTATTCACTAAAATCAAAACACACAAAAAGAAGAGCTTTATTGAATTCCATAACTCATCTATTCTGGGACGTGAACAAAAAGGAGAGGAGCCATAAGCTCATCGGATATGACAGCTTACACAAAACGCAAACCACGCATGTATCATTCAGCTTCAAATATTATATTTTTTTCCCTTCGCTCATACACTGCGACGAATCAGTATTTCCGCCTGATTCTCGCAAACCACCAAATCAAGAATTAGCTTCAAATCAAATCAGTTTATCTGGTCACACCTGCGCCTGATCTCTCCTTTTCTTCCGGTCTGTACTCCGACAAGACTCAGCTTCTGCATTGCCTGCGCAAATGCCTGGAAGAACTTGTTCTCATCCGCTGCGAATTCTTCCACAAACGGTCTTGTTTTCGGGTCGCTGTACAACCCGCGATCCGATTTCAGAACCCCCAAGCCCTTCGGCAGGTTCTGGAAGTACATGTTATCGAACTTGTTGGGGGTCATGATGTCGTTGAACACCGACAATGTAGGATTCTTCTTGTAATCGCCACAAGCCTTCTGCAACCCCGCCGCGAATCGAGGGTTGTATTCAGGATCGTATTGCGAGAACTTGCTGTTATTGTAGATGCCGTTGCTAATTTGAGAGCAATGCGAGAACCCAATAGTGTGAGCCCCGCTCAGAGCTACCATTTCTCTGACGGAAAACCCTTTAGCCGCGAAGATCTCGATGATTTGCGACATCGACATCGTCGGTTTCGGAAGATGGCCTTCGATAGCGGAGGCCTTGGAGAAGCGACTGTCCCTCCGACCAAGGAAGACATTGTAGTGGGGACCGCCGACCATGGTGACGAGGTCGCGAGTGGCGACGGCGAGGATATCGGCACAGGAGACGGTGTTGGGGCAGGCGAGCTCGAGAGCAGTCTTGGCGCGAACTATGGCATCGAAGCCGTCGCCGGGGAGGGAGAGGTTGATGTCGTTGTCGCGCTCTGCTTTGTTGAAGAAAGTGGACGAGATGAGGACAGAGCCATCGCAACCGTTGGGGAGGCAGTCGTGGAGGAAGAGGCGGAGTGTGGCGCCGGCGGTGGTGGGGCTGGTGATCTGCTTGTTAGTGATAGTGTCTTGGATGATTTTATCGAACTGGGGGCAGGAATGTTGGTAGTAGTCGAGGCTGAGTCTGGACTCTGATGGTCTTACAAGTACAAAGGATACAACTGCGAGGAGAAGCGCGAGAACGGGTACTCCTTCCATTGAGAGCTTTCAGTACAGTCACAGAGCAATGGTGGAGGCAGAGAGAGAGAGAGCAATGAGGGAAGAAAGTGGAAGTGCAATTAAGAGGGACGGAGGGAGGGAAGGGAAGGTAACGCACAATGCCCTGGACCATCATCCACGGGATGCGTGCTTCTAGCTGTCGGAGAGGTGGCCCTGGGGCAGTGCCTACTTTGCGCCAGGGTGTTCACGCGAAGTAGAGCCTCAATAACTCCATCGCTGACAACCACTAGGATGGTGACACGTGCCACAGGTAAAATTACCGAGGACTCTTTATTGCCCAGGGCAGTGATTGCGATTGGAGGAAGAAGGAATTTTGTTAGAAGTTTTGAATTTGAATTCCCTCCAGTAATCTAAATAAAGATTTTCAGTTTACACAAGAATTTTGTAAACCCAAACCTAAGCTCATTGCAAATTCACCCTCATGGTCAGAAAATAAATAATCCATCAGCTATTTCTCTGTTTGGAGTACAATACAAGACAGAACTGATAGCCATTGAAACCAAAATATAGTTATTAAAAGGAAACTACAAGTACTACTCTATAAATTCCATGTCGTATCCGTATAAGTGAAGCTACTTAAAACACAAAATTGAATAGTATTAGGAGTAGGGTGTAATATATATGTATATATATATTAATGCATGGATGAGATAAAAGATATGATGGGAGCAGGCACATGCATGTGAGGATGGACTCTGTAATTGAATGCATGTGCGACCTTGCCCTACTTCCATACATGTCTCCTTCTGCCTGCATTAAAAACTTGTATATTAGCATGCATGCGCTCTTTTGCTGACATGTGTAACTTGATCAATATAAAATTAACTCTATTTTATATCCCATTTGGTCTGTGGTCCATGCCTACAGCAGCTTATCATAATCCTTTAGGCATTTTAAGAAGCAGAGTCAAGAATCTCAATGTTAGACGAGGCTACGTTTGAAGGCCAGTTAGGTGCATGAAGATGACAGCTTTGGCAGCATCTTTAGATCTGTATGTATCATATCTTCACTGTTCTCATTCCCCAATGTTGCATTCCTCTTCTCTCTCTCTCTCTGTAACTTCAGTTTCTTCTTTTTAGGGGAAAGACAACAACAAAACAAATCCTCCCATTGCTAGTGCAGATTAAGGAGAACCATGAGATTAACTCAATATAAATTTTCCAAACTGATATCAACGCATTTATTGTCTCAAAATAAATTTTACACACCATTTATTCTATTACTTCATTATTACTATCATGCTTTCAAGTCTTCAACAGTCAAACTTCACTGGAAGTCAAATAGCCCTATAGAATAGAGCTTGTAATTTTCAGGGTTACGCATGAAGCTGGCTAGTTTCGAATCACTGGATGCTTCCTTGAGCATTTGATACTCATTCCACCAACGCATGAAGGTACTGTGCTTGAAGAAAATCTCAGGCGAGACTGCATAATTCTTGAGCAACCCATAAACATATTCCTCAAACTCACTTAATTTCTGCTTACTGCTGCTAGATTCTTCACCGCTCTTCTTCATGTCTCTGCAGGCAATGAGAGCCTCTTCCACGCGTGCCCAGAAACAAGAATCCAGCGTCAAAATTGATTCCACGTTCTGCTTGTTCGTAGTGCATAACAATCCCCCTGATGAAGGCGTTCCTCTGTCTTCTTTGAGCCATTCCTCTAGCTGCCGATAATGTTTGGACCTTCCTTCAGTCTCGTAGTCTTTTCCACCACGTAAGTAGTAGTCAGCAATGTCAAGTGGCTCCATCATTCTTCTGTAATTTGTGCCAGCAAAGAGCCAGCGCGTGCGAAAAGCAGCTCCTTCCTTCTGAGGCTTCATCTCTGCCTCTTCAACCATTTCTCTCCAGTAAAGTGTGAGCTCGTTCTTCCACCATACAATATCTTGGTCCCTTTCATTCCTATGCTTGTACATATCGTACATTGCTGTCTCCTCAGCTTTAGCGTACTTTTTGTACCATTCGAGGTTGGCCATATACATCTTCATGTCGTTCAATCTCTTGGATGGATCTAAATCCTTCTTCTGCTGCAATGTAATCTCTCGCAGCTTCAGCTTTTCCACCACACCCTGTCAGTGTCAGTGTGAAGTTATTAGTTGGGTTAGAAAATATCAAGCAACTTACAGTGACCACATACCTGCTGGATTTGTGAAAGGCCAAGTGCTGCGAGCTGGATGATTATAGTTGCTTCTAGTGAATCACAAAGAGACATGTTTTGTGACTGTGAAGTAAAAACCTTGCAAATAGCCTTGTGGTTGAGATTTTGCACAATGTCTGAATACTGATGAATGTGAAATGCTTGATCATATGGATCACTCACGGCGCTGGAACTCGTTTCTGCTAAAAGTTCCAGAATGGATTCAGGGTTATTGAGACAAGCAGAGCCTAGTTCAGAGCACAAGAGAAATGTTCCGAAGGGCTTGTACACATTGGTTGAAACGAAGGACCTGGGAAGAGGATCCTGCAGAGACGCCACGTGGAGAAAGCATGAATTCCAGAAAGGGCTTCGTGAAATGGTCTTTTGAAGGTCGGTATCGCCCAGAAGAGGTGAACCAAAGGTGACGCAGAGTGGTGTGTGTTTCCTTCCAGAGCTAATAGTAAGGTTATCTAATAGCGCCAGAGTGAAAAGAGAAGCAATGGAACCCCCAAGAGCGTGCCCAGTTACCATCAATGGCTTGGAGCTATCAATCTGCATTATCATGAATTCATTCCCAGTTATCATTTTGGAAAATGGGACTTCAATTATAAGATAAGCTGTCACATGGCTTGGAATTCATTCCCAGTTGGTCAAAATCTTTGGTTGTCACAGTTCAATAGTACCAGTCAACAGCTAGTTGCTCCACTAGCAGAGCCAGCCACCCGCCACACTTGAACGAGGTCTTGGGTTCAACATGTTTGTGTGCTTGTGTATAAATTGTATTGAATAAAGAAAAAGGTACCAAATGATCTTGACAAGTTAATCCTAATTCTAAATATAAGATTTTTTATTCATTTTATCTCTAATATTAAATTATTATTTTCCCTCAAATTAATTACTTAATAATATATAATTTAATGTTATATATAGGTATTATAGGAAAATTAAGTCATTTTTTATAATTAAATAATTTATTTGAATTTCTTAATCTTCATAGTTAAAGTAAGGGTTGGAGGAGTAATTTAGTCTCCCGTTCATTGAAGTAAAAAGATGAACCTGGGATTTCAGTTGATGGAGCTGGTCACGATGGTTATAAAAGAGAGAAATTGCAGCCTCATGAAGGGAGAAACACGGGAACTTGTGGTTACAAAGGAAGTCAAAAAGAGGGAAATTGTTGTCCTTGAGAGCTGAAGATGAAACTAAATCAGATTGCTGAGGCGCTTGAAGATTAATTTGAGAAGCCACAAATGCTATTACAGTCAAATCCGAGTATTGCTTCACTTTGAAGCACAAGTCCTCCTGCCTTGGACTGGTTTCTGCATAAAGCTCCAAGATTGTATCCACCGGACGCCTCAGGAGATTGGAGCTCGCAACAAAACTCGCACACTCTACTCCGCTGCTAAATCTGATGTGGCAGCATGACAAATATTAATTAAGAACCAATGGTTCATGTGTGTGTTGATCTGTTATAAACCCAAAACAAGACCATGAAAAAACTAATTAAGAATAAGATGGTGCACAAGGAAGGATTAAGTGCGCCAGTGTTAGAAATTAGAGCACTTTGAGAAGCTGTTTTATCAATATTATTCAAATATCGTGATACTCTTGGTAACGCGATTAAAGATGGGTATACTAATGATAACATGCATTTAGTTGTTTAGGCGCCCAAAACAAGAGAAATATATACATACGTCATGTTGTAGTCATTTGTGCTGAATTGGCTCATCCTGATCGATGTTCCTGCCAAGAGTCAAAGGTGTATGCAAAATAGTGAGCTTGGTAAACAGCTAGATCTGATGAACACGGAAAGGAAAGCATGCTATTTTATATGCAATTCACAGGCAGTCAATGGATCTAAGTTTCATCTTAAATTCTCTGGAAATTATAGGCGTATATGAGAAGAAGCAGATGATCAAATGCTCTAAATCGATTGGTCTTCTAGTGACATGAAAGTTACTGTTTTAAGAGGAGGGCACAAAGACCGGGTTGGATCGGGTAACCTGATACAAGATCGAGTCAGACCATACTAGGACGCGCTGGACCGGGTTGGGGGGCTACTGTAGTTGAAGGCTGACCTAAAAATCATATTAAAAAAAAAATATTTTTTGTGAAGACCCACAAAAAAATATCAGTTCAGTGTAGAAGCAGTCAGATGTCCCCTATAAATCTATCTTCAACCTCTTAGATCATGAATATCAAAATAAGAAATCAGATATTTCAAGTATCAACATAAGAAAATAGAAAATACACGGAACAAATTGTACAGAAACGCTTTTATTTTTATACAAAAGGAAGCTTGAAGATCATAACAGCACGAGCTCTCGAAATCTAGTGAGTGGCAGAGAAAATATTGGGAAGGAAGGAAAATATGAACCAAGAGCAAAAGGAAAAATGCAGAAAAATCTCTACTTTAATCGATAGGCTACAGAGAAAAGGAAGTTGAGAGGGGGGAGGAAATATTTCATAGGATAAGCATATCAAGACAACAAATTTCAGATTTCGCTTGAATAATCGACAAACTGAAATTTTACAGCAAGAAGTAAGAACCAGCTTTAAGATCTAAAACTGTTAACAGCAACTTGTCTTTCAATATTCATCTTCGGTTTCATCTCTTCAACTACCAGCAACCTGTCAGATCAGCCGATTGAACACCCAACTAACTTCATCTGGTCCCCAACAAAAGTGCCACAAAGTGTGATTGAAGAACAGTAAAGGGATAATCTTTTTTTCAAAAACAAAAAGAACACTGGACCGAGTTAGACCATTTGGTTTGAAAGGCTAACCCGAAACCCGGTCTGATCTGTTTGCTACTTTGCTTTACTTTTTGTGTTAGGTTTTTCTATACCGGATCGGGTCGGGTAACTTTAGCTGAGATCAGGTTGACCGGGTTTCGGTTTCATGAACGGCCCTCAAGCTTGCTACTTTAAATAAAAATAAATATTATAATACATAATATTTTATTTTTTTATAATATAATTTTGTGTATTAATTTTTTTTTAATTTTATATATTAACGCTCATCCACAAAGGTAATACAGATTACAGACTTCTTTGCTGTTGGAGCAATTAAAAGCTCAACAAGGGCCAATGAGATTTCAAGGAGTTGTAAGAATATTGATTAATTAAAGGTTGTATATTTTTAAAATAAAAAAGAAACTAAATTTGTTCTTTAATTATTTTTTTAATATTTTCAATACTTATCTTTAGCAATTTTTTTTTATTAGAAATAGTTCTATCTGATACACTAGTGACTACTAAATATGAACACGTGGAAATTTGAAACTTGTTTCCATATTGTCCATTCCTGTTGGCCAAAACTGCTTATAATTTTAATTAATATATTTTAGAAGGTGGTTAAAATGTCATTGCCAGAACAAGAATCAGACAAAGAAAAGAAAACTGTTGGGCTGTTGGCAAAAAGAGAGAAAGAAAAGAACTAAAGAAGAGCACGATTTTATTTTCTTTTTATTGTCACTTAAATTTAAAAATATTTATTGATGGAAGTAATAATTAATTTTTTGTATTATGGATTTATTGAAAGAGTTTTAATACCATAAGATTCTCTTTATACATATTGTTATAGGAATTGAATTCTTAATTAAATATTTTAAAAAAATAATTCAGTGCTGGTAGACTTTATTATTTTTTTTCGTTTTCTTTTTGTAAAGAAGACAATAATTTCATTTGTAAAGGCAAGACGTAGTCAGCCCACTAAGGTAATAGAAGAAACCTAACCCATTTGATTTCAGATTTCCTGATCAGCGGGCGGAGGCAAGGCTTACTTTTTAGGTGAAAAAAATATTTAACATACCATGAAAAGAAGTGTAAGTCTAAAATATAATTTTATGATGTAGTGACTGTTTTAAAAAAAATTATAATTTTTTAAAAAATAATTTAAATTTTAGTTTTAAATTTTTTTAAAATAGACGGCTAATTTTTATACTAAATTATAATTTAAAATTAATATTTTGGATAAACTATTGAGACTAATTTTTAAAATAATAAAAGAACGTATGGATTACTTATTTATTATTTTATTCTTATTTTTTTTATACTATTTCTCCTCTCCATCATATCTCTTATTTTCCCTCTCTTTTATACTATTTATCCTCTCTCTTCTTTACCCTCTCTCTTTTCTCTTTTCTGCCATCTCTTATCTCCTATTTTTAATAAAAATATATTTTTTTAATAATTTTTAATTATAAAAGTTTTTATGGTAATAATTATCTAAATACTTATTTATTTAAAATTATTTTTATATAATTTTTTATAAAAATAATTTTTTAAAAGTTATCTCAAAAATATTTTTTTTATAATTTTTTAAACATTTTTCTAGACTTACTCATGATATATGAAATAAATTAAAAATGATGTTTACAGTTAGCTGTTTGATGTGAGTCCTTGGAAAATCATAAATGCGGTAGGTTGAATCTTTCCTTGCCTTATCGTCCCCGTCGAGATGTGGAATTTGGGACTTTTGGGAATATTAAAATTGTTTCCTACGTTTCCAATTTAGTTCATGTCTGACGTATATATTTCATACTATCCGCCTCACAAATCACTACATTGTTTTATTTATTTCTAAGAAATTAAGTTATTTCATCTTTTCACCAACTGATTCACAACATTTTAATGAATTGAGAGAAACCAATATTTCATTCCTTGGTTCATATAAAGACAATAATTAGTTTTCTTGTTTTTCAGAGGTTGTTTAATTCAGTTTATTGTACATTTTGAAAAGTTGACTTCAATAGAATTATATTTTTTTAGGAAGTCAGCCTTTTTAATATCTTCAGTTTCGATACGAAATTTAACATAAAGAAATATTTTTCTAGGTATTACCAAACCTTTAGGAATAAAAAATAGTTTTTTTGACCTGATCAAATAAGGAAATTCCAGGGGAATTAATTCCTCAAACATTGTGAACTTACCATCGGCTAACATCTTCTTGGAACTTCCACCTCTAGCGGAAAGTAATCGGTCAAAGTTTTATATGTCAATATTCTGGCAATCATGTTCGGAGCAAAAACCAGCTGAATGATCCTGTAAAACCCTATGATAACACCACCACCTGTCAATGCAAGGGAGATCTTCCAAAAGGGTGGACAATTTTCTTTCTCATCAGAATTCCATGTTTTTTTTTTTTTGTTTACGCATAAAAGCTTTTTTGGTCAGCTCAATACAATTCAAAAGAAAGGGGTTAAAGTAATGAACAAAAATACACGTAGTTCAATTCCAAAGCTATGCTTAGGCTCAATATTGTCCCCAAATCTCAATGTCGGTGTGGCTGTAACTTGTAACCTGTAGGGGAATCGTAACTTAGAACCTAAAAAAAATCTGTTAGACATGTGGGTTGGCGAGAAGCTGGTTAAGCAATCAGCAAAACTGTGTCGTATTGATGCAAAGAGGTGAAGAATCATGATGTCACTTCACTGCAAGTGCAACTCCGCAAGGTAGCTGATTTGTTTTCTGATACAAACTAAATAGCCTTGCGAGCAGATGGGACTGCCGAATTACAACGAATGTCCTTTGTGAACATATTTGTGAGGGCAAATAGCAGCAGAACAAACACAACTTGGGCACTCACGATCCCAAAATGGCTTATACTATTACCAATCTCCATCCAACTTCCTGTATTCTTCACCTGTTATCGTTGCTCCCATTTAGTAACATGTCTAATCAAAATTACCACCTGACTCCATAATGAAAATTTCAAGGAGGAAAAGAACCCTAACCAAAACAAACTTGCAGCCTTTAAGACATTTCTAAATTCTAATAACCATTAGGTTGAATGAAGCAAAGAAAGGAGGATGTGGAAGAGAATGAGATAATCAAGAATAGGACGTTATACCAGGAAGAAGAAGTGAATGGTCATCACGTCTGACAGTAATATAACAAGAAAGTAACATCCCATCCTTGGAACTTGGTTCAATTTGGTCACCGCACTGAATACACATCTGCATTTCACTCCATCATAATTAATATAATTTTTATTGAACATAGTGATGATAATCATATTAAAACCCAGAACTTTAGAAAAAGTAAATAAAATCACATTTTTTTTAGCTGGGATGCATCATCGTAGGTACCAGTTTAAGATAACCGAGTCTCAAATGATTAAATATTGTGGAATGTTTGCAAATAACTACACTGGAGAGACTTGTAGTTCCACTTACATGACAAGCATGAATGGAATAAATAGCTTGAAGATGAGTAGGGCAGCCATCAGGAATGGCTGCAATTGCAAGCAAACCATATCAGTTTTCAAGAAGACTAAAGACAGGTAACTGAAGATGTCTTCAAAAGCTCACCAATCACTTACACTGAAGACTGTAATGAATCGATAGACAGATGAAATCTCAAAACTAGCAATACTTGCAAAATTTCCAGTTCCAAAGAAGGCAACATTGAATAAAACCATCTGCAGGAAACATAGTTTGCATACACGTCAAATTCAAAACTAAATGAATAACTTGTCAGTTATCTGATATTTACTATTGACAATAACACGAACAGCACAGCATAATTCTAAAAGCTTGGTTGACATGAATTCTGATAAGACACACTGATTAGAAACATCTCAATAGCATCTATTTTACTGGTTAATCCTTTAAAGATCTAATTCTACATTACACCACTTGTGAAGACAAAGCAAGGAATAGGACTTACAAACACCAATGGGATTCTCACATCAGATAACTGCAAAGACCTATTATCGTATCCGAGAATGAGATGATTCTCAATGTTTTCAGTGGAAGCTGATGACCTACTCAAGATATTTAAATTGAGAATCGTGTTTTCAAATAGTATCCATGCCATAAGTACAAGAGCAAGAGCAGCATAAAATACTGCTTCATATCTGCACGGATTTTAAGAAGAGATTACACAATTTTTATGCTCATAATACAAAAGTTAAAGGGAATCCAAAACCAAAGAGGGTGCTGAACAAGATGTACCCAATGGAGAGAAGAAGAAAAGAAGGGGCAAAACCAAGAAATATGGAAGTGAGCCGGGATAAGAGGCCATTCGCTGAAAATAGTGGTAGCACCATTGAAAAACCTAAGAAAAGGAGGTCAATACAAATTAAGGTTGATGCTAGTTTCGATAATTAACATTTACAATTAAGGTAAAAAAAGAAATAGAGGAATAAAAACACCTTAGGAGGATTTAAACTTGTGCAGATAAAAAAATAAGATGTTGAGAATTTTAAGTTCCTCAATACCAGCAATGGACCAATTAATCAATTGGTGTAATACATGCAGTTCTTGCTTCTCAGTTCTGTAAGACGTTGATATATACACCATCATGGAAGAAAAACCGACTAAAATAGTCTGGTCAAGACAAAAAATAGAAATCAATTAATATTTTTTAAATTATAAATGATTGAACTTCCAAATTAAATGGATGAAAGGACACCTGTAAGTAAAACAGAGCTGAATACTTGGGACTCTTGGACTCATTATCACATATGCTCAGCCAATACTTATTCCCTCCAGCATTTAAATCTAACCATCTCGCAGCTATTCCTATAACAACTATCACTGCTCCACTAGCAACTCTGCAAACATAGAATTGAAAATTTTATATTCTAAACACAGTTTGAAAAGCTATACTTTATGAGTAGAGTTCAGCACAGCAGGTTATGTTAGTTTCAAATAATGAGCTCTGGATTCCTTCACACTATCCAGAGGATAAATTAATGGCAAAATGGAAGTGACTTACACTAATTGATTGTTGTCAGGAATTTCTGCTGGCATCAACGTGAAAAGAGACAAGAACCAACATGCAAGCCAAACAAATATTGGAATCCCTGGTTTCCAGGACATTGACTTAAAAAGATAAAAAGAACCTGAGGCCCCTGCAATCAGGAAGCACCAAGTATAGAGCTTTCTTTCAGTGAAGCTGTGCACCTGCATAGGGAACCAAATAGCTTTGTTAAGATGTAGTATCATTTTACAACACTTTACAAGGCTAAATAAATGTGTTTAACATTCTTACCAGGAACTCAAGTATGAAAATTGAGAAAGCAGTAATAGCTAGAAGCTTAATGATATGATCCATTCTTCTTTTGGATAAATGCTTCCACAGTGCTTTTAAAAACTGATATTCACTAACTATTTGCATCCACAAAAATGATGTCATTATCACGTATGCATGATAAAGAGGAGGACAGTGCTCCATAAATAATAGAAAAGAAATTATTCCCATCACCAAACATCCAACGAGGTGAACCTGTAAAACAAGATGCAAGATATAATTAATTGGCAGCCATAAAGTACGAAAAAAGAAATGATATCGGAAGGAAATCAATTTAAGTCAATCATTTCCAGATAAGAAATATGATCAACTGAGCCTTCACGTCGCTCATGCATTGTCATTTACATGACGGCATATATATCTCAAAAACATCTCTTAATTATCTTCCCCTTGACATGATAATTACAGCTCCCAAGAAATAAAATAGCCAAGAATAATATGATGGAAATGCTAAGCTTACACAAACATTACTTTTCCAAGTTTATTTTTCTGAATCGCTTGCTCCATTCCAAAATTAATTCCTGGCAATGAAGTATAAGACTGCAGCACATGAAGAACAAGATAAATCATCCAGCCACAGTACCCAAGGGTAATTAAAGTCATAAGCATCAGCCAGTCATAAGTTTGAAAATAGTGAAGTCCTTGCAATGCCAAACTTCTTAAGTTTTGGGACAGCTCCATTGCAGCTTCATAATCTCTAGACGTTATCAGGCCCTCAATTTTGCCCAAGATAGAGGAATAGTGAGTGAGTGGCTTGAAGGGCTTAAAGTAAAAAGAATGTGACTGCTTAATATCTGAAAAATGTCAATGAATACAACATAAATAAGAAATTCTCAAACACATTCTCCTTCATTGGTAATTTTAAGTAGAAAATATATGACACCTTACTCTAATCTTTATTTATTATCCTGGTGACTAATGGGTATGCCCCATGACATATTCATATTAAAAAATAAGACAAATTTATTTCAGATTTTAAAAATTAGAAAGCACCAACAATCAAGCCAGTGGAACCAAAGTAAGTAATCCGAAAAATTCCAAGCCATTCAAGGATACAAGATTTCCGAAGAAACTGGTTGAGAATTTCTTTTGCATTGGCCAGCACAGCTTCAACTTCTTCCGCCTAGAGTAACACAGGATTGAAGTCTTTGTTAGATCATCTATCCATTAGTACCTACTGCCCACTCAAAATTGAATTTTTTTTATACAACTGGCAAGCAAAGCTTGGAAAAGAAAAACTAAAGAGAAAAAACTAAACCGATTCCTACCATCTAACAAGGTCAAAATTGCGTATTTAATCTCTAGTAATCAATGTAACACTTTGCACTTATTAATGTTAGCCTTACTTGCGTGTCCTATTACCACAGGTAAGATCTTTCAAGTTAATAAAAAAGTAGTAAATATTCCACTGAAGCAACACTACATCTTCTTGACATTCATGAAAATCAACAGAAAGCTCTCTATCAATTAGGGCTAAAAGGATGATACCTTGGTCATATTGATATAATCTAATGGCAGACTTCCAACAGAATTAACAGGACATGGCTGGCCAAGAAGTGTTGACTGTCAAGAAAATGAATCAGCATTATCAGATCAATGAAACATAAGGGTTATTGGAGAATTTTAGTTTTAAAATTGGAAAAGAAATCTTCAAAAACAAAATGCACAACCATTAGGGGTGCAATATCCGCTTGGTTGACATCAACCCTCTCTAATCCATGCAGGCCCCATTCAGCTGGTGTTGGTGCGTCATGCACATGGTCGTCAACAAACCGAAAACCACAGTCAGTATGGTTGCTGCTGGAAATTGGCTTCGGATATTTAACACCAGCTCCCCAAGCAACAAGGGGAGTATCAGTATTCGTGGGATGCCCATCTCCATGGCTTCCTATAAAAGAAAGAAATAAACATAGCATAGCACGCCAATGTTAGTTAAATATAGATATTGCGATAATGACATGTCAAAGCTCATCTTCAGCATGTTTCAAGAACGTATACTGAAATTATCAAATCTGAAACCGAAAGAATATCCAGAGATGAAGGTGGTACAAAATATATTCCAACCTTTGTCACTCATCCCATGATCAGCTGTAAAGATGTAAGCTGTACGGTTGTCCATAAAATAATCTTGAACAAGATTATAAACGCTTTCAGCTACATGGTCAACAACTTTAACATTGTTGAGATAGATAGGGGAAAAAGGCCTATGTGCATGGCCATTAGAGTCACAACCAAGTAGGTGCAGGAATATAACAAGATTATCCTGTACAAGTAACTCCTTCAACTTTGAGTCCTCCCTGGACCTATTCAAAAGGCTTCGAAATTGATCAAGAGACCACATGTCCAGAAAGGATGCATCTGTGTAAAGAATTTAAGGGTGCTGAATCAATAATTAAACCACTGAAACAGAGGATAAGAGAAGTTGATATGAAACACATATGTCAGACAGACTAATACAATAAATAATCAATGATTATGGAAGATAGTAGCAAGGGAGGAAAATACTAATATTTGGTACGTAAAATATAAAAATAGATAGAGAATTTAATTATGAGTGTCCTGATTTTACTCTACTTATCAAGGTTAAGAAAATGTTTTTATCATTTAAAAAATTTGAGTTCAGAAGCAGCTGGCAGACCAGTTGCAAAATCTTCAAAATCATGGGGATAAGAATTCCAAGTGCTGTGTTGCAAGCCACCACAGAATATTGGAACTATATCAGGACTTCCATAAGAAATTGTATGCCGACTTCTGTTAAAGACCGAATCAAATTCAACAGGATTGGCCTTCCATCCTGCATAAGACGTGAGGCATCTTTCAGTAGACGTAAAGCCATTGAAATCATCAAAAAGCTGGAGGGCAATAGAACTATAGAAGACTCACCTTTTGTCACTGCACTAGGATCTTCATAAAAGCCAGCAATTATGGAAACATGACCAGGCCTTGACTCTGTTGGAGGACGAGCATGAGACACTCCCCAGCGACCTTGTGTTTTGATAATGTTTCTTAAAAATTGTGCCCTGTAATTTCCTTCAGCATCCGGCTCATAGAACTTGTCAGCACGCAAGCCATCAGCTGCATTATAATTTTAGTTTCCCACGATAAATAAAATAAAGAATTCAAATAAAATTATACTAGCATGTTAAGAAAATGTCGGCTCCCGGCAGGAGTTCTATATCAATCAATTGGGAAAGTTCAAAGCAAAGGGTCACACTAAAAGACTGCTTCACTAGATATACCTAGACAAGGGTAAAACTTCAACCTCGATAACTGAGACTTTAGAGTATTCAACTATTCATTATCAAAGAAAACGAAGAGTTCAAAGCTAAAAGGATGGCATGAACAGCTAACTTACATAGTAAAGCAAAGCACGCAAAGAACCTAGCTATTGAATTGATATGATTACACGCAACAAACATCCACTTTGCAAGTAAAACCCTTCAGCAATAGCTCAATCCATAATAATCAATAACCAAATCCCAACAACATAAAGGCGACATTTCATACAGACAATTCAACAAATAGAGAGGGTGCAATAGCAGTACCAACTAGAAGAACGAGACGCTTCGCAGGGGCAGTGAAGCGAGGAGTGACGGGATCTACGCCATGAACAATGGGGGTCTTGAAATAAATATCGAATATGCTGAGCATGTAAACTGCATGAAGAATCACCCCCAGCACCACCAGCCATCTCTCCCGCCTCTTCAACCATTTCGTTCTACTAGTTGCCGCCACTTTCTTTCCCTGGGCAACTCTGCTGCCCAAGATCCCATCGCTGCGCATTTTCTGTCTCTTCGGCTAAGATCAAGCTTAACACTCACTCTGTCCTGTTTTCCTTCTGTTTGAGAAACAGGATTTGAAACTTTTGTCCCAAAAAAACACCTTCCTGTTTCAGCTCGCCAACTAATTAACTCCAGAATGTAGGAAACTGAAGTGACGGAATTTCCGATTTCGCCTAAAGTTCTGATTTTGACTTGTTCTACTCTTCTTTTGGTAAAATAGTATAAGCGTTAATAAATACTTCGTTTACGTTCTACTACTTTTATTATACTCTTCATAAGTCCCTGATTGATTGAGATGCCCTAAAAACATCCGAAGATTAAATCAAATTAATTTCCTTTCACTTTCTCCCGTCTGTGTCCAATTGATAACTTCAATGTGACTTACTATATGGTGGGAAGGAGCAGGAAGAGTACTTCAAACCAAGTAAGTTTGACAAGCTAAGACATTTATATAATTAGATGAATATTTGTAAATATACATTGAAATTGTACATGTGATTTTTGCTTCGGGCGATGCACGAATGGCTATATCAATCAACTCATCTCTTTAGACGAGCTCTTATCGTATCGGTGTTCGTACGCGATTTAGTTCTAATTAATCGTGTAAACATGAATTAAAGGAATTTTCAAGAAGTGAATTCAACATAAATGAAAAGAAAATATCTGTGTGTTTTTTTACCTTGAATAATATCAACACGGCGCAGCAAAAAGGGGAAAAAACAGCCGTATACGAGAAGATCAAGCGCTTAATCCCCCTGAAATCTTGTATGATATTACACTATTTCCACCACGCAAAAAGTGATACGACATACAAGGACTGCAGGAGGAGATGTATGAACCACTAATTAACTACTCTTAACTTATATATAAACACTAGGAATCTAAACAGGTCATTCAATCGTGTTGTTACCAAACCAAACTTTAACTCGAGTAAAGTTCTTAGTATCATTGTAAACTTTGATTTAGGGTTTAATTAAATCATAATTTGAATCTTTTTGTCTTTTTTTTTTGGGTACAAATCATCATTTGAATCTGAAACTGGAGAAGCAGAAGCAAGGTGTAGAAGGATATAACAGCTGGACTTGGGCCTCATCATGTAGTAATAAGATACGCAGAAACCAATCTAATGGGGCCATGCCATTAATGGGCAAAACACAACAAAGCAAACCCGTACGTACTTGTCCCTCCCAATTCTTAAATCCACCAAAAGCGAAATAACATGATAATGATTCCTAAACGAAATACACTAATATTACGATATTGCTCGAACAAATCTGGTAGTAGGAAACACGAGACAAGGCAACGCAACACAGAGAGTGTTAAGCGTTGAAGACGTACGTGGCACTTGGACTAGTCTAGCATATAAACACACTTCTCAGTCCTCACTTGGTAATTCTTAATGAAGACTCACTAGTTTAGAAGCTAAATATATTAAATGCAGCAACGTGAAGAGCAAGGCTAGGGGCACTTGGTTTGGTTGCCGTGGGTGACCATGTCGGTGTAACACTTTCCACAGACTTCACGGTTGCCGTAGGTGCCCGGAGGAACACACCGGCACCGTTCACAGCAGGTGCTGCATGCTCTAATGCACACTCTCTTCCTTGAGTGCAGTTGGCACCGATTCTCACACAGTGGCAGGCAATCTGCACATTCATATATTGTTACTCTTTCAACCATCGTTCGCTCGTGTCTGAGTATGTTGTTTCAAACATAATGTTGATTAGCAATACCTTTGTTTGATCTAACTATGGGAGCTACTGGAGCTGGGTTTGGAGCAACAACAGGAGGATTTACTGGGGGCTGTGGTGCCGGAACCACTGGATGCCCCGTCGTCGGTGAAGTGGTTGGTTCCTTTCCGACTGGGGCAGATGGAGGAGCTGATGGCTTCACTGGTGGCGATGGCGTAGGGACCACCGCTAAAAGCGGAGCTTTTGCATCCTTCTCCTGTTTCAAGTGTCGTTATTTTTTTAGGAAAGGGTGCGAGAAAAGCCAGACTTCATGTAGAAAAAGAAATCATGAAACAACGGAACAAAAAACATAGACATAAATTCAGGGAAGCATTCAACTTTCCGGTATGTGAGGATTTTCTAGTAACGATTAGCAAAGCTGTACCTGATTGACGAGCTCTTCGTCATAAGAAGAAACCTGAAAATAACATGAAGAAACAAGACAGTATTTTCATGTCAGGACACGGAAAGTTTGAAAAAAATTTCATTTTTACTTGAGAGGGTGGAGAGAGTTAAGCATACATTACTAATAAACAGAACAAAAATGCCAAGCAGTAAGAGAGGAGATTTGGAGTTGGAAGCCATTCTTCTGAGTTCTGGAGCAGAAGCAGGACAAGACCAAATTACAGATCAGTAATGCTGCTGAAGCAAAAGCAGGGTGAGGACTGAGGTATAAATAAAGGCACTTTAAGTAGAGAGAGAAATTTCAATCTCATTTTTTTTTATTACGGATATATTTTGAAGAGATGAGTAATAAATAACGCGTTGCTGTCTCCTTTGCAGAATGAAAGATCTTAGAACCCACGTGGGCCCTATTAACACGCTTGTTAATAAATTAGCATATCTATATCACATTAGAGCGTGTAATGCAAAACCAAGCTATGCTACTGGCACGGTACCTGCCTTTAAGAAGGCGACTGAAGAGGGAGCGCCATTCTCTAGTTCATAACAGCTTGAATTATCTTCTTCTGAGTAGTGGCCCCACAACTGGGTTTGACAAAGTTGCAGTCAAAATAAATGATACCCAGGGGAGTTCAATTAAGTTGCTTGATCACAGCTAATAAGAACCCTAACCCACATAACCAAAAGAGGAGCAAGAGCCAAAAGAGGAGCAAGAGTGGGCCAAAATAATGGCTGTCACTGTACTGGGTAAGTGTATCTTTTCCTCCTCTTCTCTGCTTTTAACTTATGAGGATTGATTGAGGGGTCTGTGATACATGTCACACAGCTAATGATGGCACTGAGTGTTTTTTATCCTTTGGCCAAAATCATGGTGGAGTTCACAAACAAATAACTGTTCATCAAGATGGTAAAGTTTCTCGCGAGTTGTGAAGAGTTTTTGTAAGGTTGTGGGAGCTAATACTACAACCATATGATTGAATCTGGGGTTCAATTATTGGCTTGGCCTTTCAAATGTTCCTAATGACAGAAAAAGTGGGGAACAAGACATGAAAACACAGAGCCAGTACTAGAGTGGTCATCATTTCGTGACCAAGTACAGCCTACAAACAATACTTGAAGCAAATGATCTATACGCAATGAAGAGTGTTACACTTGTATGTTACTACAGCAACTGAGCATGAAAGTTTTGATTTTTAATTAACGGTATATGATAATAATAAAAGTTAAAGTAGTAGTTGGACAACGGAGGGGTGAAGATTCAATTCAAGGAAAAGAATAATAAATTGTAGTAATGATACCTGAACGTAAGTGCCCAGTGTCATTAATAGTAATATTCCCAAAACGGCAACGTGATGCAGGTGACAAACACCAGATCTTGAACCAAGACTCACAGGATTTCTCTTGAAGCATAGTTTAGTTTATTGAGTTAACAAAAGAGAATTTTAGGTTAAAAATCCTATTGGTTTTGGCAGTGTCCTTCTGGCAAGATATTTATGGGTGACAGCCAGATTTTGGGTCCCAAATGCTGCATTTAGTTGAAGCATCACGAAGGACGAGAATCCAAGCAGGGTGCTGTTGGATAATGGAGGGTAAGAGCGTCATTTAAATTTCTGTCACTTGCGTCACTTACAAATTGATGGGTCCTCATGTTACTACCAAATTTTGATTTTTATACTAATGATTTGCAATTAAGGCCTCGTTTGGTAGCCCCTCGGAAAGCAGGTTGAGTTGGGTGCCGTATGATTAATAAAATAATATTTTTATTTAAGATAAATACTGAAAATATGAAAAATGAATATTCACGGTAAGTTAATGGTACCAAAAGATACTTCAAACCATATAATTGCGTTAGGTTGAGCTGAATTGATTTAAGTTCAGCGTTACAGCTTGATTCAACCTACCATGCTTACAGTATGACTACGTTGACCCAAGAAAAGAAATCATCACTTCTATATTTTCTCTCCAAGCGTTCCACCTAATAGTCAAACATATGTAATAGCTAAGGTATCCATCTAATCAACAAACAAATCTTGAAGGACAGCATATAATCTATGGTTATTTAAATTATTCTATAGAGAACGCAATAAGGTGGCCATTACTGTTGCATGTCATAATCGTTTACCATTTTTAAACTGAAAAGGTAAATAGTTTAGTTTACATCAGGTTTCTAGTTGTGTAATAATCTATAGGAAGCAACTTTGTGTATAGGCCAGACATAGTGTAACTCACCTTGAATTCAATGCAACATACAAGATCCACAATCTAGTTCCCAAATCTCTAACAAAGTTACAAGAGGGAAAGCAATTAAAGCATATACCATTTATATCCTACAATGACAAGAAAAAATCACCTCCTCACAAAGATGTCTAATTTTGCTTTAGCTGAGAGATAGTGTCAACAAGAAATGCATTACTAGCACTGATTGGTTCAACATCAGAGAGATTACTAGCCTAATGCCTGTTACAAGTGCAATTAGCAAAGTCAACATCCTGCATTCAAATAACAGCTCACATGAGAATGAAATGATTTAGCTGCCCCCTCAGCTTATAAAAAGAAATTAATCAACACCACTAATTTGGTTTAACCATACCGAAATGAATGTAGTAGGATATAATCTGGAAACTTAGAAATGTTTTTGCCCTCCAAACATGGCATATAAAGTCTAAGCAGCTGCATCCTCTTCATCCCCAAAACTCAGATTTATTGTATGTAATTTAAAGCCTGACCCCTGTATGGTTTCTACCAGACCTGAAGCCACACCAGTAGCTTGTACTGTAGTCTGTTTTTTCAACTGTATCGGAGCACAAATGGTTAGTAATGACATTGAAACTTCAAGTTGTACGATTGGAATACAGCAAAGCCATATAATGCTGACTTTTTTTAAAAAAATAAATCGGCATATAGACAAGTAATGACCAGCATCTTGTTTCATACCCAGTCGTCTGACAAGAGCCCATGTTGAAAGGTATTAAGTTTGATAGCATTTATAGTTGAAGGTATACTGTTTTTTGACCTACTATTGCTATGGAATATTAAGAGGCATATGAGGACTGCACACCAAGCAAGCAAGCAACATACCTCAACACTTGCGATTCCCTCAATAATATGAACCTTCAAATCTTTAACGCCCTCCATCCCCTACAAAAGCAGGAAAGAACATAATGAGCGAGTCTTGAGGTCAACGTGCCACATAGGATAAAGAAAAACTAGCTAAAGAATGAACAAATTATTTCACGGAATAAAATTATGTGAAACACATATGACAAGATTAAGCTACAGTTGTTGCCACAAACAAGAAACTGCTGGCTCCACTTCATTTCCACAGTGAAGGTAGCATATACCATATAATGAAGAATACATATCAAATTTACATGTGGAAATTTCGAATATTGTAACAGATTACGGGAATGAATACGAGTAAGATCACATTATCTTGTTCTTTCACACTATATTTTGGTGTGATCCTTCATTTTTTTCTATTATTCACCTCCAAATCATACAAAATCTTTTTGTGATCCAAGGTTGACTAGATTGTATTAAAAGACTAAGGAATATATATTGTGACCTTGCGATATAAACAAAGACAGATTTAACAAACTATTTTTAATTGAAAATTGATGCAGAAAATGTTAAGATTGATTAAGATTTCAAATCATGGTATGTTGGCAAAATGAGCAACCCAAAAATATTTGTAACAGTACCAAAGAACCAATGAAACTGTGCTCATGTCTTCAAGACCCGAAAACAATGGATAACCATTTTACAAACTAGATTCCAATAATAAGCAAGCAACACTATTAGCACTACCAAGTTCATGAGGGAACTCAGAGAAAAGAATTATTAGCATCAAAACTCTGTTCAAAGAAAAAGAAAGTAAATTAAGAATGTCAATGTAGTTACCTCCAAAGCTTTGGTGACTGCTGGAATGGCTGATTCACTCAGTGCTCCCTCAGCCTTCAAATTCCCAACTGGTAAACAGTGAGTCACAAATGAAATAATACAAATCATAAAGTATCTATATGAGGACCTTTTTGCAACAACATACACAAACCATTCAACCGAAAGAACTGAACCATCAACGAGTTTTCTGGTCAATTTCAAGGCCATAATATTTAACAGAAACTGTTGCTTGGATAAGTGAAAGTGAAGACTTTTTTTGGAGCAAATTCAACAATAACGGGAATTGTCAACAATCAAATGAGTTTTCACATAGGCATTATAACAAACAGCGGTTGGTCGAAGTAAAACTAGAGGTACCTGAAAGAACATGGTTAGAGTATCCGATGGGTAAACGGGAACTACAACGGGTTGCTGTTCGGACGTTGATGGTTCTTCTTGTGGGTCCTCTTGTTGCTGCGGAACCTGGGTTTCTTCTTCTACCGCCTTCACCGAACTAAGTCTAAGATCCTTACTTCTCTGCAGTTTGAGAGCCCCGTGGTTGAAAGTTGAAACGGGGACAATACAAGACTGCGAGTGGACATTTCGAAAAGCCAATGAAGGAGAAGAACCTGGAATTCTACGAGTGGTGCAAAATGGGAGAAGAGACGAAAATGCCGATATTGCGACCATCATGAATCACTATGCGTGTGTTTCCGGAGAAATGGATAGAGCTGTGAGCTCTAAAACTGGTCTTAGAAACGATGGCTTCCTATCCCTTCAGCTTTTCTCCACTTGCTCCAATTAAAGAAGGCCACGTAGCTCATACGTTCGCCGACGATTCTAGTGTAACCGCTAAGAGTACTTAATTACACAAGTGAATTCTAATTTTGCAGGATTAGTGATCTCTTTTTGGCTAATAATCCGTTATTAGACATACGTTGCACACATCTTGACGCGTCATTATCGATGCTATTACTTATTACCCGCGTTTACACTTTACCCGTCTTGGAAGTGTAGCAAACGATACTTGAGTGGGTGTGTTTGAAAACCCACAACATTTAAGTTTTAAATTTCGGTGTTAATAAAATTTAAATTTTAAAATAAATAATTATATTTATTTTAATAAATTTTTAGATTAAACTATAATTTAAAATTAAAATTTTAAATAAATTAATTAAAATAGCTTATTAAATAATAAAAAAATTATAAACTAACAAATTACTATATTACTCATACTTTTTCTTACACATTCTCTCCTATTTTTTCTTACCCACTCTATCCTCTCTTCTTATATTTTATCTCTTTTCATTTAATACTCATATTTTTTTCATAATTTACTAATAATAAAAATACTTTTAAAAATAAGTATCTAAACATCCATTTATTCAAATCCACTTTTTTTTCATGAACTCTTCTCCAAAAATCACTTTCTATAAGCTACCTAAAAGCCCTCTTTTTTCATAAGCCTATTTTTAAAATCTTATCCAAATACACACTATAAATGAGGAGCTTAGTTTTCAGTCCAAGTTTCAAAAAATTATAAAAGAAAATAACTCGAAATTGTTCCCATTTTATTATATTTGAAAACAATAAATGACAACCAATTGCAAAATACTCAACCAAACAAGTTTATTCTTTTGTTTTTTGTTGTTGAGAACGACAAACACTTGTTAAAATGGAAATAAAAAGGGCCCAAAGAGGGTGTTAGGATTCCACGAATTATTTGCTTGTAATTTTCTTTGGATTAATCTCAATATCTCGTATCCTAGAATGGATAATCCTTTCAAATTCAGCATATAGAATGATTTGGAAGATGAGGCACCAAAGGCTGATACAAAAGCTGCAACGTGGGTACAACAGTTTTGCATATGCATGCCACTTGATCCAGAGCCAAGAATATCTGATTGAAGAAGGTTCAAAGAAAGGAGGGGACTGCACATAGAGGGGCTAACTATAATAATCACATATATTAGGGGCCGAAGTAGGGTTTTGTCTATATATTCAGAAATATGTAACAGGTTCCTTCACCTACTTAGTTTTCACCTGCACAAATCTAAGGTACTAGCACTGACAATCTTCTTCCCCCTGCCCAGCTGCAAAAACATAGAAATCAATCAGCTTTTTCTTCGTCCTAACATATATAAACACATGAACATGGCCCGGGTCATAAAATGTTCAGTTGCCCAATTCTATTATGATGCAAAATCAGGTCATTATTATGAGCTGCCTTTGGCACACATTCTTATTTTGCATGCAGTGTAAAGATTCTCAGTAATTAGAAATGCAAAAGAAAAAGAAAAAAAAATCCTGGTTTGAACTTTTAAAAAAACTAGCCTTGTGGTGTTTAAGGCTTTACCTCTGAGATTTACGGCCAGGTTGGCCTGGACAGCAGCTTCAGAGTTATATTCCTTAAACGTGAATAGAAGTATGTTATTCACAGAGGTAAGCACAAACTGAAAGAAGAAAAGAAAAACTTCACATAAGTACAGAGTTAAACGTAAAAGTACACCAAGAACATGATTGATTTGGAATGATAAAAACTTAACCATCAGCTCCGTGGCCTCATTACATAAGAAAGCCATATTTCCATTTCTGGTTTTCCACGAACCCTTCACCTGTTATAAGAACAATTAACATAAAATATGCCATGCTCTCCCTCTTAATACATAAATTGAACATATGAAGAATGATGTACACTCCAAAAAGGAAATGGCAAACCTGATTGCAGACAAGTAGGGAGTCTCATTGGACACGGAAATGTTTGTATCCTCTCTTAATGGCATGTTCAATCCTCCTAAAATAAGAGCACGGTATTCGGCAACATTATTTGTTGCTGAGCCCACTCCTTCGCGCAATCAACAGATCTATACAGGCAACTCAATGTGCCCCATTTTGCAAAGAATATTTTTTAAGTATACAACATATACCTTGCTTCCATCTTCAGCACGCAGCACAGCTCCTGCACCAGCTGGTCCAGGATTTCCTTTTACAGCACCATCAAACTCTATAATACAAGAAAGCTGAAGATAAGATATGTCTAAGGTTCATTCTTGCAATAATTATTTTGAAAAGGTGTTGCCACCATTACATTAAGGAATAGATATAAATTTAACAACAAAAAACACCACTTAGATGATAAAACCCGTAATGAAAAAGAGGAAAGCTCCGCCATCTAAAGGCAAAATGCCCAAGTTTCAAAGAGAAACAAACTTCTAAAACATTTATAGAAAATTAAAGACCTGATGAATCTGTGACGTATGCAGTACTAAGAGGTCTTATCACCACAGTATATAACAAAGCCTTCTTGTCATTCAACAAGATATAATTTTTTGACTTTTTGAACATATTTTGAACCTGATACAAATCCCAGCCAAGCCAATCAGGAGAGCAAAGATAATTCAGTATACATATGAGCTATCACAGCAGAACTAATTGCTTTATTAAATGAAATTGAAAATACACTAGCATAAATTATACATTTTTATGTACTAAAATGTGAGCATGCCCTGAAATTAAAACAGCTACCGTGGGATATAAACCATCTAGAGAATACCCATAGCACACTTATATGACTAACAGAAGTAACAGACCTACCGCTTTCTAACATACCGATATTAACAATGCAGATCATAAACAAACCAACTTACACATGTTGACAAATTTGATTGGGCTGCATTTAAAATTTGACGCCTCTCAGAATTTTTTGAAAATAATGATGATCCAACCACCTTCAGCTTGACAAAACGAGGGGAATGTAGTCAAAACAGTAAACTGTCAAATATGATAGTTAATCATAGTTTAGTGTCCACAATATAGGATTATATATTTTGCATCATAATTTAAATCCTAACAAACCTAAAGTGGTTAGACGACACACTAGAACTGAGAAATGCATTTGATCTTCAGATGAATAGCGGCCACTGAATGATACAAACGCGTGCTGTGCTATAAATAATCTTGAAGTGCATAATGTTTATTTTACATTAACATTGACAACTCACATTATTATCAAGTTGATCAGCTCCTGTCAGATAATTTTCCTCCAGAATGATATGGTTGCTGAAAGAAAATTAGACCTTGTTTAAGTTTCCTTTTTTTTTTTTTCAATTTCAAACTAGCAGGAGACACAAATTTCATAAGCACTGGAGTAGCAAATGGAAAAGAAAACTAAGACTTTATAAACCGACATTATCATCCCCACAGACAAAAAGGAAAAGTGCCTATAGCACTCGGATCTGATAAGGACAAGCAACAATTCTTCCAAAAAGTCCTTCGCTCACATCAGCGGCGCTGATAGAGTAGGCAGCCTCCCTAATCCCATGTGAAGCAAGGTAATCCTCAGTTTTCTTGATAAAGAATGTCCTTTGTAAATCTATAAGGAGCCAAAGAAAATGCGAAATGTGAATACTCGAAAGGGAGAACATGATATTAAAAAACAAAAAGGTTGCCAGCAGCCTAAAGTCAATCCTACTAGTTTAGTATAGTTCTGATAACCAGAATAAAAAATAAAGCATCCCACAAGCTTAATGAAAAAAAAAAAAAAAAGCCTTCCGCCGTCGAATGTGCAACCCGAGAAAAAGTACGCTTAACAGTACTTACAGAAGATGCAAGAAGAACTTGGATGTCACTCAAACTCTTGTAAATGCCAACCACGTTACCCTTCCTGACGAGGTAGAAAGCATCCTTCTCTTCCGACATTGGAAACCTGCAAGCAAAAGCTCAACATCTTAGTTACAAAAGGAAGAGAAAAACCCACTCTACCATCCTAAAACAAGTTGTTCATTGCATGGTTCACCAACCCAGTTCCAGAATCACTGATGATCAACGCAAGACCTAATACCCAAAATCGATCAATGAGAACAAACAGTCGTATTCATTTAAATAGATTTTTAAACTAAATTATAGTTTAAAATTAAGGTTTTAGATAAACTGGTCAGAGTAGTTTATAGAACAATAAACCATATATAAACTAACCAATTACTATATTACCCCTACTTTTTTTTATACTCTCTCTCCTACTTTTTCTTACACCCTCTCTCCTCTCTCCTACTTTTTTTCTATTTTCTTTCTTACACCTTCTCTCCTCTTTCCTCTTATCTCTTATCTCTCCTCATTTAATACTCATACACTTTTTCGTAATTTACCAATAATAAAACCCCTTCTATAAATAACTATCTAAACACTCATTTATTTAAAACCACTTTTTTTTCATAATCTCTTCTCCAAAAATCCTTTTCTATAAGCTGTTCAAAAGTCTTTTTTTTCTATAAGCTCATTTTTAAAATCTTATCCAAATGGGTCCGGAGTGAAAGTGAGAAACTAAAAAGACAAGGCGAGTAGTAGTGTTTCTCGGGGAAGGAGCCTCAAAGAGCGAAATCGGCGGGAAGTGAAGTGAGAGAAGAGACTGAAACGACAGTAACAAATCGTCGTAATGGTGTTAAGTTTATTGGGCTTTGGCGGGAAAGGGAAGTATCGCGTCCGTGGAGGCCTATTATTTTAATCATGAGGCCCACTTCTCATCAAACTTTTATCTTATCATCCGTAAATTTAGCTAAGAAATGGATAAGATATATAATTATTTAGAACGTGTTTAATTTTTAGAGAGTATTATTTTATTATAGTTCTAATTATAATATTTAAAGAGATATTATAACTTTTAAGTACCTAGATTTACGCTCAAGGGTAATAGACAGCTCATCATGCCCGACATTAATATTACTTAGGAGAAAATGAGATTTCGCCCTACCCTTAAATCGTGAGTGAATCCAATCATTTTCTAAAAATTTTTGTACAAAAAAAAATTTCAAGTGATTTTCATATTTTTATTCTTTTAGTTATAAGAGATAATTAAATATTTGAAAATAAATATCAACTAATTAACTAATATATAATAGAAAATATGTACCTGATAAAACTACTCATAATTCATGAAATTTTCAATAAACCATTAAATTAGCATAATACTAATAAAACTACTTCATTAATATTTATAACTATTGAAAGGGGTCTTCCCCATTTTTACCAAAAAAAAATATATTTATAACTATTGATTAATTAGTGCCTTTTTTAAATGTGTGAACCTAAAAAACTAAAAAAAAATTTACACATCATGCATTGCGTGAGAGAAATTGTTTGAGCTCATGCAAATCTATTCCACTGTTGGCAAAGAAAAAAATATATATATATATACACACACATATATTCCTCGGTAAAAAATTATTGGGTTATGATTAAAATTAAGATTTTTCTGTAATTAATCAAATCCATCAATCATTTAAAGTATCCGTGAGGTAATTGGATGGCTTTAACGGGAATCGACTTTTTTTCCCTTCGACCGAAAATAACCATTCTTTTATTGGGAGATGGCCAGCGTAAAGGGGAAATTGTGGTTTCTGTAATGTAAGAAGTAACATAGCCATTTAATATTAAAGATAGTGCTCAGACTGTTTATTAGAGGAATTACCCAATCAACAGAACAAGGCAAATTCGTTAGAGCCGACATATTTAGTCTGTAAAACGAATGATTATTCCTTCACTGCGAGATAACCTCGTCCAAGTGGAAATGAGAGCTTGAATTGGGATTTTGTATTCCCCAAGTAGTTAAAATTAATGATGATGTTTGGTCAAATTGTTATTAGTGGAATTACTGGCTCACATGAAATTAATTGGTTGCTCTAATATGGATATTTCTTTATTAGGATGACAAGCTATACCATTTCACAAGCTGACGATGCCTGAGACAGTACATACAATTAATTATACGCTCCAACATTATATTCTTAGGTTCTAAAAAGCTTTACATCGGGAAAATCCACAGAAGCCAGTGAATCACCAATTCCTGATAATTAAAACAAACAAAAAAAATCAATCAAAAAATGAGCAGAGATTCTTTTCCTACGGATCCTCAACGCTTATTCTTCTTCTTCTTTAGTTTATACCTTGTGATTATATCATCAACTCTACTTTTACCTCTCATGTTTTCTTTTGCCTGCTGATCATTTGTATATCATATGAACTTAGAACAATCCTAGAACATCTCAGTCCACCTGCTCACCAATTAAATCCAAACCCATGACTAGAAATGAGAGTCCTTGGAAAAGAAGGAAATAGAAATGAACCCCATGTGCTGATAGAAGGCTTCTAGCAGATGCTGTGAGTAAAAGAAAAGCAAGTGCAAGCTCCTTCCTGTAGATTCTGTTTCTCTTCTTCTTCTTAGGAGCTTCAACTTGCTTGAGTTTTGTTAGTAACTCCAAGCCTGATTCAGAATGCCTCCTCAGGATTTTCTCTTCACTTGAGGATTTTGATTCTCTCTCAGCCAGGGATAACAAATCTGACTCAGATGATCTACCTGTTTTCTTTGTCACCACCCATTCATATGCGCTTCCAAGCTGAAACAGCCCAGAAATCATAGCATTGAACTTTGTCACCGACATGGTGTTCTCGAAAAGTAGGTAAGGTACTAAAAATGGGACAGATTTTGGAGCAGGAAGTATGTTCAAGAAAGACATGAAAATGGGGACATAGCAGATCACCCAAAGGGGTAGTTCAGCTTCTGGTATGAACATGGTCAATGGTAGAATGATACAGAACAATGTGAATGAATAGAAGGGAAGTATCAGTTTCCTCAGTAGGAAGAAAAGAAAGATCAAGTTTGCCTTCTTCCATGACGTTATCTGCACAAAACCAGATCAGATTTTTCAGAACATCAATTTCTATCAAATTCGTTGATAAAAAATAACTCCAACATGGGGGAAAAGCTAAGACCTTGGAAGTTATTATAGCAGGAAGGCAGAGACGGAAGAGCTGCATTGGACCAGAATGCCAGCGATGTTGCTGTTTCTTGTAAGCCTCGTAAGATTCCGGTAATTCACAAAGAACTTTGACATCGTTAAGGAAGATGAACTTCCATCCATTCAAGTGAGCTCGAACGGCTATATCCATGTCTTCCACTGTGGTTCTCTCCAGCCATCCACCAGATTCCTCCAAGGCCTTGATCCTCCAAACACCTGCTGTTCCATTGAATCCGAAGAAATTAAGGAAATGGCCATTCACCTGTTGCTCAACCTCAAAATGAAAGCACAGGTTAATGTTCTGAAGCCTTGTGAGTAAGTTCTCATCTTTGTTCACAAAGGCCCATCTTGCCTGAACCAGACCCACATTCGGCTTTCCCTGTAAAAGAGAAATGTCAAGGTGACATCTTTTTTAGAGAAAGTACAGTAATTTCTTTTCAGACTTGTCTTTATCTGAGTTTTCGTAATAGTACCTTGAAATGGGGGATGGTTTGTTTCAGGTAATCAGGGTTTGGCTGGAAATCTGCATCGAAAATTGCGACAAACTCGTAATCTTTAACATAGTCACATGACATAGCTGACTTAAGATTCCCAGCTTTGTAACCAGTTCTGATCAATCTATGCCTGTAAACAATGTTCACCCCTTTCTCTTTCCACGAGGAAACCTCTTCTCTGATCAGAAGTTGCACATGTCCATCGCTTGAATCGTCCAACACTTGAATTAATATTCGGTCCTTTGGCCAATCCAGTTGACAAGCAGCACCGATCGATTGAGCATAAACCTACATAAAATTAAAAATCAATGCTTCAGCTGATTATTAAAACCAATTAATCAATTGAATTCTACTGGATCATTTTCTTCGCTCTTACCTCTCTCTCATTGCACATGGGAATCTGAACTAGTACCATTGGGAAATTTGAAGGGTCCTCAACGTCACAAGAATCTTCTTCGATGGTGGGTTTCAACTTCTTGTACTTGATCCAGAAACAGCCAATACAGAGTATGAGCCGATCCAGAGATTGGATTAAGAACAGGACAATGCAGAACTTGGAGACGGAGACGACGACAGGAGCAATGTAATCTTCTCTGAAAGAGAGCCAAGCCATGTAAGACCACTGAAGAAGGCCTGTGACTTCCCATGGCTGAATCATACTACGCAAATTCCACTTGTTGAAATGAGCAATGAGTTCTATGGCCAAGCCCCCAACTGAAAAAGCGAGAAAAACTTTGATGAGCCTGTAGAGCCTTCCTCTGTTCTTGGAATCTTCATCGCTTACGTCGGATAAGGAAATGCGTTTCTTGACCAAGGAGAACGTGGCTTTCAACGCCATGGTTAGCCACGAGAAGCAGGTGAAAACTCTATGGAGTTTGAGCAGAAGAACCCATGTGAACTGCTTGGGACTTGCCGCCTTTTGCTTCTCAGGAAAAAGGGGAGACTGCGAATCGTCGACATGTAACGACGAGAAGTCCTTGGTCTTCTCGATCGTCACTGGAACTGAATTTGGAGCCATCAATTTTCCTTGGATTTCAAGTTGGAAGAAAGAAATCAATGAAGGCAGTTAGATCTCAGGCGAAAATCTTGGGAACAGAAGAAAGGTTCACCTATGGAAATGAACAGTGAGGAAAGCCATTTGATCGGAAAATTTTCCACCGAATTATGAGTATATCCAGAACTCAGAAATTCAAAATGAATTTTGCATATCAGCGGAGCTCGAAGTTCTGGTCTTGTTAAGAGTAAGAGCCCAAGAGAGGGAGGGAGAGAAAGCCACTTTGACAGGCTTAAGCAAGGTATTAATAAAGTACAGAGCTACAAGTCAAGAACCAGCTTAAGAACACTATTTTACGTGAAGTAAACAATAATGAGATGCAATCAAACCTCTTTTACTCGCAGAATATCTCCGACTTTGATTGCTTGATCGATCTATTAAACGAACAGCCTGGCCTCATTCACCAATGTCCGATGGCCACGTAAGCAGCCAACACGCTAGGAATTTAAATCTTATATTTCTCGATAAATCTGTCGGAGTGACAACTAGATACAACCGCACTGCATATTACCTCACCACACGGCAAAATTCTTCTTGTCTGTTGCATTGCACGCTGAGAATCAGCCACACGAATTTCCTAGCAACCTCTGTTTCCCACTCGCTAATGCTAACAACTAATATGTCAAAGATGGAATGCTTCTTCTGAAATCTGAATAAAATAAATTCTAGCAACATGATTTCACTTCAGCATTAAATGAGAACAGAACACTCAACGTTCTGTTGGATTATTTAATGGCCGCTGTATAATTTGTTATCGAGTAGTGACATCAAGATAAGAGCACATTGACATTGCCAAAAAAGCCAATTCAGGTTGTTACTCTTGGCTTGGCTTTTAGTTCCTGAGTTTGAACCCATGGTTTTGTTGGATTTCGAGCTGAGAAAGTCAACCATATCGTATGTGGGATAGAACATGAATGAGAAAATGAAGACAACGTTTGTGCCTCCATTGATGCCGTGTTTAAGGGTTGAAGTCAAACTATGACCATGTTGCTTCTGTTTAAGCAGACGTTGATGGTATAAAAAAAAATATAATAACTTTTTAGATTAATTAATTATTTAGCCCGTTCATGGCAGGGATAAAAATTAATGGCCCTAAAAAATTTACTGCATCATGCAACAGAAGACTAATGTGATGGTAATATGATTTTTTTTAAGTGTCACAAGGAAACCATTTTTGACCATTTTGCCTAAAATGTAAACGCCATGATTGCATAGCGAGAAAGCAAGCCCCTTGGTACCTTCATGGAGGGATCGTGGGGGTGGTTAGAGTTTTCTTTCCCTTTATTATTATTATTATTATTTTAGTGGTGTCTCAGTTAATTCTTTTAATAGATAGGGTTAGACCCACAAAATAAAAGAAAGCTTATGGGTATGGTTTGGGATTGGAAAGGGCGTGTCGGTGGGAGTTCAAAATTTGAAATAATATTATATATTTGAGCTAATTAATTAATTAGAGCAGTGGGGCCCTCGCTTTCTTGTAAAGAGCTTTATCTAGTATAGTTGCGTTGCCCACTTGGTAAAGAGAAAAACAAGATGTACTTAGTTATTGTTGTGTAAAGCTTCAATGAATGTCAATTCTGAATTTGCTCTTTTGCTTTAGAAGCATGTGAATCACGGCTTTCAAATATCTATTTCAAAATCCATCTTTTGTTATATATAAAACTGAACCTCTGATACACTACAACTGAATCTGTCCTTTTAATTTCAGTCTCATGAATAACATTGAAGCTTCCTAAGAACTTTGCTCATTCATCAAAATTTTCCTGTGTTTCACCTCAGAGAAGTAACTTGTAACTGAATAAGTTCTGGAATCAGTTGCATTCAATGGAAACACAGACACACATATTCTTTAGACTTCATTGGTGATTTTGTCTGTATGGTGCAAATTTAGTTGAGTATCTGTATTTTTTAAAATAATTATTTTTAATATTATGTTATGATGTGTAGCAAGTTGGAATTTTATCTGAATTTGAGATCTTGAATTGAAAAAATGTTCAGGTGATTTTGTAAAGCCTATTTACATTTGATGTTAGAACAAATTGCAATGGGAATAAATTATTGTTTTTCAGAAACCTTTTTTTCTTAATTGTTTTTATCTCTTTATCTATGGAAAAGAAAAGTGATCATTACATAATTTTATTGGTTGAGTAATTAAATAAAAGGGAATAAACTTTAAGAATCAAATTAAAAAAAGGAACAGCCATTTTCACAAACCTAACAACAATTTACTCCCACACTAGCTATAAATTATAAAGGGAGCTCTATACCTGTCCCTCTTGTCCTCACATTGAAGTCTACTATTGTTAGCATCACAAACATATGGTTGAAATGAGACTTTTGAGCGTGAGCTGTATAATATTTACTTGCAACCTCACACATGAAATCAAAAGGAACACAGTATAAAATTACAGTCTTGCTTTGAGGTACCACGCAGACAAAAGGGGAAAAATTAATGAAAAAAATCTGTTTAAAAATTTTATTGATCATAAAGTTATGAGTTTGAGTACTAATACTCCAGAGTACCTCTATTTTTCAATGTATAAAAACAAATTAGGTTTCACCGATTTTCTCAAAGGAAAAAAAACCAGAGAAGTTCAATTGTGCCTTTTTTATTTGTTTTGGACATTGCTCTACAAAATCAATATTTTGTTTTGTGAATAAGGATAAGGAAAAGACAGTGTTGGATGGGTTTGTAGCATGAGGAAGAACAAAGAAAAAGGGAGAATGGGATTTGAGTGAGTGTTGGGTGTTGAGCAGACTTACATGTGACCTTAGAATACCATCAGACTAGTCCCCATGTGATCATCTAATCTGACCATACCTGTCTTCTGTCCCCATCCATCTTTCTCACTCACAGTTGTGAATTCCATCAATTATCCGCCTTCCTTTTTTTCCTCCATATTATTTTCTCTCCCACAAAATCATAACTTCTCTTCTGTATAAAAAATGATATAATAACCTTTAATCATTATTCGTCAATATTGATCTCATAAATAAAGCCAACCTCGAATCTGATTGGAGATCACCACTGCCCCAAGATCCACCTATTCTGGCTTGATTCCCCAGGTATCGTCTGCTGATCTTTAAGTTTCCAGCATCTTTTTCTTTTTCTTTTTTCTTTTAATATGTCAGTTCCAGAATATTTAGAATATATACTATAATCACCAAGTCACATGATTGATTATATACACACCTGTATACATAGATGACCACTTGATCATGACCAGCTTAATTCACGGATTATATACGATTGAATCTCCCTTGACGATTCTGGGTTTCCAATAAAATTTGACAAGATTTTTTCTTTCTTCAAATAAATTTGAATCAGAAGCCTTTCTGATGCCCCTAACACCAAGGCCTTCTTTGTTCATCCATGGCGAAACTGGTGCACATGGGTTAACCACGGGTAATGCCAAAGACACTATACTTTGTATTATACATGAAATCGACAAGAGTAACATGCTACATGCAAAAAACAATTCAAAATAACATATCAGCGAGGCTTATTAAATAGGAATGCAGTATGCACCCTAACAAGAAGACAATGGTCCACAGTATTATGAGCCACTAGTGTGAGCTACTTCAGTCCTTAACCGGCTATGACCTGTAGAAGTAGGGTTTCTTAGCCAAGACAAACAAGCACACCCACGCTCACAGAACAACTTGTTAATAATTGGACACCCAATGGGAGATGCCAATGTGTTGAGATGCCCTGCTTCAAACTTTTCTCTCTTTATCTTCCTATGTTCAGTCACTTTCTACTGATGGCCTTCTGTACTGAAAGCCATTACTATATCCTGCTCCTCCTTGTCAGTAATATGTTTGAGGGACTATTCACAACTTGTAAATCATGACATGTTTGTGCCTTTTCCATGAAACATTACCTTGGTGGTCTCTTCCTTTAAATGTTAGCAGATTACAGAGGATCATATCTGTGAACATAGTCTCACAGTTTTCTCTTTCGGGTCTTACTTACGTTAGCAGATCACTCAGACTAGAATATTCAGATCCTTTTGTTGTCATGAGTCTGTCAAGCATCATAAACAACCCAAACTTACTATAGTGAAAGAAATGATTCGGTAAAATATTCTAGGATGATTAGTCTTGGCCTTAGGGAAATTTAATGTTGTGCCTTTCGAGCAGTTTAATGTTATTTTGATTCATCTTACTGCAGCTCTAACCAATTACTCATTATCCCCAGAGAGACCCGCCTATGCAGATAAGACTGTCAACTGTCTAACTGCAACGGTATGATTGAAATTACAAGCTGTTCCTGATAGACTTCGATTGAGTAAAGATCTATACCAGATAAGCCATGTCCTACAACTCTCAACTAGGAAATGTGATTTTTACTATTATCAATTTCCATGTCAGCATCGTTACATTGATGAGAGTTCAAAGTTTCTATTCTACTTTGATTAGGAAAAGAATGCAGAATAACAAATGGATCTATCAACAGTATACAACTCCTGGACAATATAAATGAATATTGAGAGATATTTAATTGATCGGCGTGATGAAAGGGACAAGAATTGAAGAATGAGCTGGTTTCAATCAAGGCCCAAGAACACAAGCACTTAGCAGAATACATTAGTTCAGTACCTTTCGCTGTCCATGTTCAGCCTACCCGCCCACCAGCGGAATTCAAAGAAACACAGACACCCTGACTTTTGTAACCGCATGGGTTTTTTCTAATATCAAATAAGCTTCCATATTGAGACAAACGGGTAAATCACTGATTTATCAATCATGTATTGGCCGTGCTCAGTTTGGCATTTTCAGTAAGTGTTATTTCCCTTGTACTACAACCTTTTTCATGAAAATCACTACAATGCACAATCTTCATTCTTCACTAGGCCGCCCTAATTACTATCAAAAGTCAAGATTGGGAAGCCTCAGAGCCTTTGTGTCTCAATCTCAACAATGAAGTAGTTACTTGCAATCCTTCTCTACTGATTCTGACCAGGTACCGCTTCAGGCTAAATTTCTTTTTTAAAAAAAATCCAGGTTCTGGTAAAATGCCAGATCCAAGGCATGCCGATGATTATCCTCTGATTCCTATGCTGCAATTCTTCTTTATCTACAAAAACCCAGCCTCAATCACTCAATGTCTTTTCAATTGAGCAAGCATTGCTTAAGAATTAACAATTTGCATTGTGCTTCCTTTCCTTTTGGGTCTTATAGATAGGCATCACATTTAGTTGGTCGTGACAATCAAAATGTTCAAAACCTCCCAGGCTCCTCCAAATTTCAGAAAGCAAGAAGAATAACCAGTCAGAACTACGCAGAAAGCAGGAATGTGCGCAGCTTGAGCACTGAAAAAGCACAAATACTTCGACAGCATGAAAAGACTTGTGTTCTGTTATCTGCCCGGCGAGTCCTAAAGGCATTTAACATGGTGAAATAACCTGAATCTAAAGGCTAAGCAAGTGATGGGTGTGCTCCGCATATCAAACAGAGAGCTGAAACATGAAGTTGAAGCAGTAAGAAGTGGTTCACAAAAGGTGCCCGGAGCCAGCACAGGATACAAGTGGCTCGTAAAACTAACCAAACTAGAGCCTTTTTCTCAGGGAGAAACAAAAATCCCGGGATGAACTGTTCAAAGGCAAAATCTCCCACAACTTCTCCGCCCTCGTATCATAGTCATAGGGCCACAACACGGGCATAACTTCAAACATCTTATATGCGCCCTGCTAAAGTGGGCATCTTGTGGTTGTAGTTAAATTAAACCAGCCGACTCAACCGGCTTTTGCCATTTGGGAATCAGCATCCAGTTCGCAATATAAAAACAGAAAAGGACGCCACATGTTGAAATAAAACCAGACATTATCCAGCAAAAAAATAAAAGGCGAGCGAGAAATGAGAATGGCAAGAGTAAGACAAATTTTTTAGATTAAAAAGAAATAAATATATTTAGCATTAGTCTCTATTAAAATTAGGACATAATCTTAAAATTAATAACTTATAAAAAAATATAAAATTTTATATTAAAAGAATTCATATAATGATAGAAAAAATTATTATTTATATTAACTTCTATTAGTAAAAATTAGACAAAATAAAAGGAAAAAGAGGGAGATAAGGGAAAATATTGAGGAGTGGGCTTGAATAAAGAGAGACAAGTGGCGAGACAACCATCAGTGCTTGTTCACCGAGGAGGCCCAGAGCCATCATACACACAAACAGGCAAAGAAACTGACTTTAAGACATCCAAAGCGAAAGCCAGAGTCAGATGAAAGCGACATTCATTCATGAAAATATGTGAAAAAGAGCTTAAAGGCTAAAAAGCAGTTTCCGTGTGTACAATTATTATTTGTCGTCGTTAGAAGCTGTCAAAATCTTTCACTTTCAAAAAATCCCCCACCTCCCTCACATTGTCATCTCAAACACGCACACCTCTTTTTCCCTAATTTGTCAAAAGTAGAATCCGCCCGTATCATCAAAACCTGACCCTGATGATCTCATCTCCCCCTCTTTCACTTTATATAAACCCTGCTCAATATCCACCACCCAATTCCATTCCATCCATGTTTCCCTCTAAAACTGGCTCTTTCTATTTTTGGCCCCCAAACGTCCATTCAACACCCTACAGGATTTTTCCCATTCTCCATCTCTCTGTTTTCCCAGTTGGCCTCTTTGCCGTAGCGCGAAAAGGATTATTGAATTCCTTTTATCCACAAATACTTTCTACATATCAATTTTGGTTCTTCAAGGGTTTTCCTATCGGTAATATAATGTTTGTGTGCCATGAAGTTTTTATTTTTTAGTTGACCGTTTCTTTGGTGGACAATTTATCTGATTTTGCTTACATACGCCATCATCTCATCATGGTGAGTAATAACGTGTATTAGTTGGATGATTCTTCTAGGTGTGTCGTTTTCTACTGTGATATTTTGACTTCTTGTTCCTTAAGAAATCAAGGGTCTATGTTAAACATGGTACCATGAATTCGTTTAAATTTGATTGGGTCAATGCCTTCCATGTGCTTTTAAACCATTTGGTAGTGCGTGATTACCTGACCAAGTAGTCCCATCTATTTTACTTTCGATTCCTATAACCTATATTTCATGATATTTATATTCTTTTTTCTTTTTTCTTCTTTATAATTATAACAGGGTTAAAGTTTAATTTTACACTAAAAATTTGTCTAAAATATATAAAACTTGATTTAAACAACTTACACATAACTTCCCATTATTTTTAAAATTCTAAATTAATAATATCAATATTTTATATTTTAACTATCAACATCCTATTATTAAAGTTAACAGTTTTTTATATTATAATTTTTATATTTTTTATTATATAGCACTTCATTTAAAAAATAACATGGGACAATTAAAATATTTAAATAGCACTTTACATATAATTTACAGTATTTTTAAAATATTTTAAAAAAATATAATTTTTTAAATATTTATGTGGCCAATTTAATAAAAAATTATAAAGTACTTAAAATTATATGTAAACTGTAGAGTATTATTTTTTAAATGACATGATATATAATAAAAATTATAATATCACAAAAAACGTTAATTCTAACAGCATGCAATTTTTTTAAAAAAATATATAAAGTATTATAATTTTTAATTTAAATTTTTAAAAGTTATAGAAATGATATGAAATTGCAAACAAAAAAATTAGAATTTTATAAATTTAAACCTACAAATTTTTATGTCAAAGTAGTAGATATCTATTTATTTTTATCAATTTTGCCCTATAAGTATTATGAAATGAATATTATTATTATCACTGTCGATTAAAAATATTGACAGTCAACGTTAAATTTTTAAAAGTTAACATTAAATTTGTAATGATAAAAAAAATTATTTTTTTTATAATACTTTAAATAAAAATTGATCAAACGTAAACTTTTAGATAAAAAAAATAAAAATGGGATAATGGCCCATTATAACATCAGAGATTTTGAAGAGCAGAACGTGTTTGGAATGCACAATAAACCCAGAGAGAGAGAGATATAAAGAATGTCAAGTGTTTTGGAATGGAGCTGGACACTGCCGTGGTATTGTCTTTTAGTGGGGTGTTAATAAGATGAGAGCATTGAAAATGGTGGCGTTGATGCGTGCCTCGAAATCACTTGTGCGTGTGGCGACAGAGGGGAGGAAAATGACAATTGATTCGCCTTCAACCATCTTCCACCGTGGAATCAGTATAAAGAAAAAGAATCTCCGTCTTTCTTGCTCGATCTTTTTTCCCATATATATATACATACACATATTTGATCTTCGATAAATTTAATGTTGGCGTGTTCCTAGTAAAATGTCCTCAACTTTGAATTAATCTCGTGTTTTTTGCCACACTGTCACTCCACCTTTTTCTTTTTTAATACATACCTCAGACGGCTTTTCTTCTGGGGACCAAACCTCGACCAGTAAAATTAAATTGCATAGCATTCGAAATCGGATTAGACTATCTAACTCCAAACAACCAAAAAAAATCGTATTAGACCGAACTTTTCTTTAGGAAAACGCCAACTTTCTTTCCATCTTTTTTCCTTATTCTGTAGAGATAGTTAGTATATATTAGATATATGTAATAATTATGATAAGCACATCGCATTATATAATCTAGATTTAGAATATAGTTAGAATAAATACATAATATATGAAATAAAATACAAGTAAAGGGATTTCATCTTGGAACTTGGTAAAATTGAATGGGCATTATAGTTTTGAGATTTCCATAATCCTGTTTCAGGAAATAGAAACTAAACCACACAAAACTCCTATATGTCTCTGGATGGAATCGCAAAAAATGGTGTATTTCAAGAATAAATCATAATTTAATAAAAATTGAGGAAAAACGAGATATTCACATAATTTTGCTAAAAATCATAACAGGTTAATGTATAACTGCGTGTGTGTGTGTATATTATTACAGAATCCAATTTTGTCGATATTTTTAAAAAGTGATATTTGATTGAAAAAATTATTGTGTGTGGTTCAAAACGTAAGTTTAGAAATTTTTTAAAATAAACAGTCATATTTATTCAAATGAGTTTTTGGATTAAACTATGATTTAAACTTAAAGTTTTATATAAGTTGGTCATAGTAGCTTATAGAACAATAAAAGAGTTTATAAACTAACCAATTACTATATTATCTTTACTTTTTTATATACAATTTCTCTTACTTTTTCATACATCCTCTCTCCTCTCTCATATTTCTTACACACTCTCTATATTTTCTTTCTTACACACTCTCTCCTCTCATCTATTATCTCACCTTATTTAATACTTATACATTTTTTCGTAATTTATCAATGATAAAAATATTTTTAGAAATAACTATCTAAACGCTCATTTATTTAAAATTATTTTTTTTCATATACTCTTCTCTAAAATTTTTTTTCCTATAAGCTATCTAAAAGTCTATTTTTTTATAAATCTATTTATAAAATATTATCTAAACATACACTATATTGCATAGACAATAAGGCTGGCGCATTTCACAAGACATAACTTGGATATATAAATGGGTATTATTTTATAGGAATTAATGATATGTGAATGTAGGGCCTATTTAAAAAATTGTCAAATTTAAATCTAATTCAAAATTTATATTTAATAAATTAAAAAAATAATTATATTTATTCAAACAAACTTTTAAATTAAATTATAATTTAAAATTAAAATTTTAAATAAATTGGTCAGAATAGTTTATAGAACAGTAAAAGAACTTATAAATTAACCAATTACTATATTACTTATACTTTTTCTCACATCCTCTCTTCTATTTATTTTTATATCCTCTCTATTTTTTTTACACATTCTCTCCCCTCTCCTCTCTCCTCTCATTTCTCATCTCTCATCTCTCATCTCTCCTCTCTCATTTATTCTCATTTAATACTCATACCCTTTTTCGTAATTTATCAATAATAAAAGTATTTTTAAAAATAACTATCTAAATACTCATTTATTTAAAATTATATTTTTTTCATAAACTCTTATCTAAAAACTATTTTTTATAAATTACTTAAAACCCTATTTTTTTTATAAATTTATTTTTAAAATATTATTCAAACGTACACGTAATAAAATACGTAAATATGCGGATATATAAGAATACGCTGTATGCGTTGATACATGGAGAAGCAGGATTGAGACAAGTCACAATAAAAAACAGATAGCCAACACAGCACTGAGCAAGAAGGACTGGTAATGTCTGTCCAGTCCTCCTTCTAACTACCATTCCAATGCCTACTATCTCTGTTTTTTTTTTCCTAAATATTTTTTTGGGGGTGGGATTAAAATATTTAAATAGTAAAAACAGACAATTAGGTCATAATCAGGCGTCAAATTAAATAGATTAGTACGCCAAAATGAAACAGGGGCCAGAGAAAAAACAACATAATCAATCACTTTCGCACGTCAACATCACAGACCCGTGGGATTTGGACTCTTCTCTTTTCAAAACCTCTCACCTATTTTAAACATAAACTCGGTTCTCCCATTTATTCCCTCAACCTCTGTTGGCTAAAGACAAACCATGTGAGGTCCTCCGCTCTCTGTTCTCCCCAGCTCACACTATTATTATTATTATTATTATTATTATTGTCCACCTTTTCTATTAGCATTTTTCACGCTGCTTGCTTCTTCTTTTTTTCTTTTTAGAAGAAATATTGTCCTCCCACGCACATAACATGCCTTCCAATTGAAGCCACTCTTTATATCATAATTAGATTTTAACACGTAGCTAGAGTTTAGACTTGAAACATGCAAGGGCGGCTGTTTTTTCTTCTTTTAAAATGCCTGTAGAGATATCTACTAATAAAATTCTCATGATAGATGGCTACACTTGATTCTATGCTTTTATAACACGTGTCATATGAATTTTTGATAATTAAATTGGTTTTCATTAATAAATATATTCCTTTTCTCTCTTGTCAAGGACAATTAATTAAATATGTACGCACATTATATCAATATGTATAATTAAATATTCGAATCTATGGAATTTCACCTATCTAATAAGCAAATCAAATGTGAATCTATTCGTTTAATTCTTACTCATTTGATGGTAAAATACCTGCAAATTGAATTTGGTAGGTAGATTCCTTCTATGGGGCAAAATATTTGACAATACACATATATGGTGACTTTAGCTCACAATTGTGATAAAATGGAATGCATAGGCCAGTAATCAAATATAAAAATGTTTTAGCTGTATTTAGATAAATTTTCATAATTTTAAAATCCTACACTATATTCTTAAACTTTGACTTTCGCGTAAAATAATACCAGGCTGTAATTTTCACCACGTTTAAAATTCACTAGATTTTCCATATCTAACTCGAAATTTAAGTACAGCGAAACAAAAGTTTGAATGATATTTGAGCGGATGAGGGATGACATAACATTAGTCACACTATGCATTGCAATTCTTTTTGATCGAATTTCAAATTTTAGGGGTGGCTTTGATTAAATAAATGGCAGGTCTAATTTTTTTGCCCTTTTGGTAGAAAGCAATAGCATGCAATTATGACATCCATTTTTGAGAAGAGTTTAAGGTTGTGTTTGGAAACTAAATCATAATTAAAAAAAATAACTAAAATTTTGATTTAATTTTTTAAAAATAAATAACTATATTTATCTAAAAAAATTTATAGATTAAATCACAATTTAAAAGGATAATTTTAGATAAATTGATAGAAATAATTTTAAAATAGTAAAAGAGTTTATGAACCACTTAATTACTGTTTTATTTTTATTTTTATATACAATCTCTCATTTCTATTATATATTTTCCACAATCTCTTATACTATTCACTATTTTTTACCCTCCCTCATATTTTTGTTCTCTTTTCAACTATTTCTTAACTTTTTTTTTAACCTCTATTCTCTATTATCTCTCATATTTTTAATAAAATTATATATTTTTTAATAATTTTTTAATTATAAAAATTTCTTTAATAATAATTATCTAAATATTCATTTATTCAGTATTATTTTTTATAAACTAATTTTTAAAAACTAATGTTCAAAAACTATTGAAAAATTATTTTTTTTATAAAAGTATATCTAAAACACACACTACATAAACAACATCGAAGCTCACCTTTATCATGCCGTGTAAATTATTATGACGGCTTAATTAAAACACCGTGCCATGTAAAATTATTAATTTTAAGGATCTTTTTACAGATTTAGAACTGCACATATGATCCTGGTAATGTTTAATTGTCCACAGGTTAACGGGGTTTTTGGATAAGCTGTCTGAGATTAGGCAAGATTGAAACGACGTCGTATAGATGGTTATAAAAACGACGCCGTGGCCGTTTGTCCCCATCAAGCGTTACCTGGGTGGAATTGGCAAATTTCTTGGCCCCAAAACCATTTCTACTCTCTAATTCGCCGATTCGCGGAGCGCATCGACCTCTCAACCCCTTTCGTACTTCCCCCATCGCGACTTGTTCGCACAAAATCTCTGGATTTCGCTACTAGTAGTCACTTTTTATCGATCTCAATGACACGAAATCCTCCCTTTTTCTCTTTGGTAACTTGCTGCTAACGGAGACCACCTAAGCCCTACTTCCCGCTATTAGGACGCGGCTTCTTCGATCGTTGATTTTGGTTTTGCTATACCTAATTGAAGATCTACATCCGATCTAGGGTTTTCCTGTTGCCCCTATTATACGAATCTAGGGTTTCTCATCGGGTCAAGAAGGTGGAATTCGATTGGAATTGATGTTTCTCTTCAAGGATGAAGTTGCGATCGATTCAGTATTCAAGGGACATGGAGGGCTATGCATGTGTCGGGAGGTGAGGAGTGGAAACAGAGGCGGCACATGTGGCCAGTCCCTGCCACCGCGACGACTGTAGCTCCCGCTGCCGATTCCTCATCATCCGAATTCATATGCAAAGTATACTAGCGTTCCCCTTATCACGTTTTTGGGGATTGTTAGTACCTCCCGTTTCTGTGTTGTCCTGTCCCTATGGGAGCTTCAATTTTTTTTCTCCTAATGTTTCCCTGCACGATTTTTAACCTCACAATTATTATCTCCATGTGTTTGCTCGGGTCAATTCTCGATGTTTTAGTCTTATCTCTTAGGATATGAATTATGATAAAATTCCCTAAAATTTTCATTTGCTAAACCTTCCAATGTTCGTACTTCCAATTTCACCTGATCTTTAACCTATTAGAGGTTCTTATCTTCATCAGGTCTGGGTTTACTTATTTTATTGGGCATACGTTTGACTGTGGGAAATATGTCCTTTATGCTAAGCTAAATTAGACGATACTTGTCTTACTGGCATTTTTCTGACCTTGAGCGAATAGACTTTACAGTTTAATTAGAGCCTCGACAATATACATTTCTCCCTCACTTTTTGGTATGTTCGTTTTATGACGAACTCGTCTTTTAACGTTATTTCAACTGGCAATCGTCTTCTGTGAATATAATTGCATTTCGTTTTTTACGTGGTAAATGTTGTTGCCCGTTTAGGAGTAGCATTTTCTAACGATGATTTAATTTGTTCAGGGCTCAGAGCTTCTTTCTAATTTTCGTATGCCCTGGGGATTATCTGTTTTGCTAAATTGTTCAGTGAATCAGTGGCGTCACTTTAAATTTTTGGGCATGGCATTATTATTGTGACATAGGAGAGGAGGAGGATGGTTGGGCAATGCAGGTGGAAAGTTGTGTTTATTGCTTAACGTTTAATGGGTTTTTCCCATTTAATTCATATAGGTGTTCATGGACCCCTTATTCTGCTCGGGATAATGTGTTATGTATGCCTTTTATTCTTGAATTTTCTGTTATTTTTGAATTATTTAATAATCAATTGATGTTTTACTGAGGACAAACAGCGCCCCCCCTGTAATTCTGGTTTTGAAAGGCGTTCGTAGAAAATAGTCTGGTTTTTAAGAATATTATTACAAAAAATTGATTTCAATGAATTGTACAGACCACATTTTTGAGAATTTTATCCATATTCAAAATATTATTAAATTCGCAACATTTATGGATATTATTTGTTATGTTAAAGTTGCGAAGTTTTAAAGATTTGTGTGGTTTTCATGTTACAGGATGGACGCGAGATCCGTGTTGGTGATTGTGCACTTTTCAAGCCACCCCAAGATTCCCCACCTTTTATTGGAATAATTCGCAAATTAACGTTGAAGAAAGAAGAGAGTCCGAGTTTAGAAGTGAATTGGCTTTATAGACCTGCTGATCTGAAGCTTGCAAAAGGGATCCAATTGGAAGCTGCGCCAAACGAGGTCTTTTACTCCTTTCACAAGGATGAAACACCTGCTGCATCATTACTCCATCCGTGTAAAGTTGCATTCCTTCGTAAAGGTGTTGAACTTCCTTCAGGGATATCCGCATTTGTCTGTAGACGAGTGTATGACATTCAGAGTGAGCGTTTATGGTGGCTAACTGATAAAGATTACATTAATGTAAGTCTTCTGATATTTTTATTTCTCTACATCATAATTTTGTGTATAATAGCTTCGTTGATAAGCTTGTGAACTTTAAATGGATGCAGGAACGACAAGAAGAAGTTGACCAGCTATTAGATAAGACAAAACTAGAAATGCATGGGGCAGTGCAGTCAGGAGGCCGTTCTCCAAAACCCTTGAATGGTCCAACATCAACAACACCTTCACTTAAATCTGGTTCTGATAGTGTTCAAAATAGTTCTTCCTTTGGTTCACAGGGTAAGGGAAAGAAGAGAGAGCGGGGTGATCAGGGATCTGATTCATCTAAAAGGGAACGATTAATCAAAACAGAAGATGGTGATACCAGTCAACATAGGCCAGAAAACATGTTAAAGTCTGAGATTGCTAAAATTACGGACAATGGTGGTCTTGTGGACTTTGAGGGAGTAGAAAGACTGGTACAGCTCATGCAACCTGACAGTGCTGATAAAAAAATAGATTTGGCTGGGCGAATAATGCTAGCTGATGTAATATCAGTCACAGATCAGTTTGATTGTCTTGGATGGTTTGTACAGCTCAGGGGTCTGCCTGTATTGGATGAATGGCTCCAGGAGGTCCATAAGGGGAAAATTAGTGATGGTAATACGCCTAAAGAAAGTGACAAGTCTGTTGAAGATTTGCTGTTAGCTCTACTTCGTGCATTGGATAAGCTGCCAGTGAACCTTCATGCTTTACAGACATGTAATGTTGGAAAGTCTGTGAATCATTTACGCACTCACAAGAATTCTGAAATTCAAAAGAAAGCTAGGAGCTTAGTTGACACTTGGAAGAAACGTGTTGAGGCTGAAATGAATATTAACGATTCAAAATCTGGATCTAGCCGGGGTGTTTCTTGGCCAGCAAAGCCTGCATCTTCTGAGGTGTCTCATGTTGGAAGTCGGAAAACAGGCGGATCTGCTGAGGTAGCTGCAAAGAGCTCTACCATGCTACAATCTGCACCCAAAAACTCTCTGGCTAAGATTAGCTCAGGAGAATCACTGTCCAAGCTCTCGCCATCTTCCACATCAACTAAAGCTACTATGACCTCAGTAGCCTGTAATTCAAAGGAGCAAAACATTAAACCTGGTGCTGGAACATCAGATTTACCCTTGACACCTATTAAGGAGGAAAGGAGCAGCAGTTCTAGTCAGTCTCAAAACAACAGCCTATCTTGTTCTAGTGAACAAGCAAAAACTATTGGTTCTTGTAGGGAAGATGCAAGGAGCTCCACTGCTGTGTCAATGAGTGTGAGCAAAATGCATGGCAGTGCATCTCGCCCCCGGAAATCAAGCAATGGTTTGCATGGGTCTGCTTTAACTGCAGTTCAGAAGGAGCCTCATTCTGGAAAAAACTCAAGTAGAAACTCAGCCTCTGAGAAGGTTTCACCGAATCAACCTGCCCATGAGAAGTCACCTGATGTGCCTCTTCCTGATCATGGAAGTAATCAGAGACTGATTGTTAGGTTGCCAAACACTGGCCGAAGTCCTACCAGGGGAGCTGGTGTGGGCTGTGAAGATCCTGCAATTCTGTCTGGCACAGCCTCACCTCCTGGAGACAAGCAGGAGAATGTGGATAGAAGAGTGAAATCCAAAACTGATGCTTCTCAGAACAATAATGTCTCGAATATGGCCACTGATGTTTGTGATGCTAGCGAAGCTGTGGCTAATTATGAGGAAGGTAGTGGCTCACCAACTGGTGAAGGATGCAGGACCAGTGAAGATGGTTATAAACTCACGGAAGCATCAAAACCAACTAGTTCATCAGGATTTCTTTCCAGATCAGGGCAGACTTATGATGCTTCCATGAGCTCCATAAATGCATTAATTGAAAGCTGTGTGAAAATTTCAGAGGCAAGTCCATCTGTGTCTCCTGTAGATGATGCTGGGATGAACCTACTTGCTACTGTAGCTGCTGGAGAAATATATAGGTCAGAAAATGTGACGCCAGCAGTTTCTCCTGGGAGGAAGTCTCCTGCAGCAGATGAATCATGCTCAGGCAATGATAGTAAGTTACAACATTCAGGTGAAGCAGTTGCTTGCCCTCTTGAACATTTGAAGGATGAAGCTACTGAAGATCATGTAAACACCACTGATCCTTCGCAGCTCAAGAATGATGCAAGACATACCGTAGGATCAAGATCATGTGACTTGTCTGGAGATGGTGAAACTACACAATCTAGTTGCAAAGAGAAAGAGAAAACTGGTGATGGTAAAAATCAAATGAATTCTTCCCCTACAGCTTCGCCACATAACGGGGAAGGTCCATTCTTAGGGCCTGATATCGAAGAGGAAGCTTCTGAAACATTATTGCCTTCTAGAAAAGATATTGTTGCAGAGCCTGAGGGAGCTAGTCCGCTTCATGAGAAGAGGAAATTGGAAACTCGTTGGGCTAAGAGCAGCAACAATTCAGACTCTAAAATGAAAACAAGGACTTCTATTGATAAAGACCGGAAGGTTGATCATGTTAATGAGAAGAAGATGGAGAACGAAGTTTCAGTTTGTGTAAGGCCTCATGTAAGTCTAAAAGTAGAGAAGGAAGTGTGCGAAAAATTACCTGAATCATCTACAGGTTTGGGTAATGAAAACCAGGTCAGTGGGGAGAAAGTGGCAGGTAGTGTCGTGTCAGTGCAAGAGCCCACTCTGGCAGAAAACCGTGAGTTTGTTGAGGGCAGAAATGAGAATGTTGTGGTACCACCTGCTCCAAGTAAGCATTTGATGGAATCTAAGGCTGTGAGTGCTGTTGACGTGAAACCATGTGAGGTGGATCATAGTAATGAAAGACAAAGGGATCTGGACTCATCAGGGCCTGCTGTCAACAACCAATGTACTGCAGAGAATTTGGATAGAAAGGAGGTTCTTGGTCTTGGCATTGATACATCAGCACAGTCTGAGTCTCCTAAAAACTCTGTACAAGATAATGAAGTGCTAAAAAAGCCTTCTGGGTTTAATTTGGACAGAGTTGTGTCTGATGGTGCCGCAGAACAGCATGCCTCTGGTCTTAGTGATTCACTTACTGCCAGAGTCTCGGATGTAGCAGTGAAGCTGGACTTTGATTTAAATGAGGGATTTCCTGTTGATGATGTGAATCAAGGGGATGTTGTGAGACAGGAAGAACCTCTCACATCATCTGCAGTCCACATTCCATGCCCTTTGCCTTTTCCTATTTCTTCCATGTCTGGGGCCTTCCATGCTTCAATTACTGTGGCTTCTGCTGCCAAAGGGCCTGTTATTCCACCAGAGAACCCGTTGCGGAGTAAGGGGGAACTTAGGTGGAAAGGGTCAGCTGCTACCAGTGCATTCCGTCCAGCTGAGCCCAGGAAAAACACAGAGCAGGCATTAAATACAAGCGATGGTAGTGGTACCAAGCATGATCGTGCTCCTCTAGATTTTGATTTGAATGTGCCTGATCAAAGGAGTTTTGAGGATGTGGCTTCCTATGGCTCGTCAGAGACTTGTTTAGAATCCTTGCCTCGTGACCGCGGGACTGCAGGACTTGATCTTGATTTAAACAGGGTTGACGAGACTCCTGATTCTGGTTGTTTTTCTGTGAGCAAACTGGATATTCCTTCTTTGCCAACTAAACCTTCATTATCTGGTGGATTATCCAGCGGTGGAAATATATCAAGAGACTTTGATTTAAATAATGGTCCAGGCCTTGATGAAGTTGGCACCGAAACCCCAGCACGTAGCCAGCAGATAAAAAGTACTGTACCAATGCCTTCGGCTGTTCATGGTGTAAGAACAAATAATGCTGATTTTGGGAATTATTCATCATGGTTTCCGTCAGGCACCTCCTATTCTGCGATCAATATGCCACCACTTCTACCTGGTAGAGAACAGAGCTTTGTTGCTGGTACTGGAGCACAGCGAATTTTGGGTGCTCCTGGTAGCACTTCTTTTGGTCCTGAAATCTATAGAGGGGCAGTTCTTTCATCCTCTCCGGCTGTTGCTTTTCCTCCCACTACACCATTTCAGTACCCAGGATTTCCTTTCGAAACCAATTTTCCTTTGTCTTCAAATTCCTTTTCTGGTTGTTCAACACCCTTCATAGACTCCTCAACAGCAGGTGGACTATACTTCCCTACTATGCCTTCACAGCTAGTTGGGCCTGGTGGTGTTGTCCCATCCAATTTTCCTCGTCCTTATATTATGAGCCTCCCAGGTGGTACAAGTAACGTGATGCCTGAAAGTAGAAAATGGGGAGGTCAAAGTCTGGATCTTAATTCAGGCCCTGGTGGTGCAGATGCAGAACGGAGAGATGATAGATTGCCTTCAGGGTTGAGGCAACCTCCTGTCTCAAGTTCCCAAGCCTTGATGGAGGAACAGATGAAGATGTTTCAGGTGGCAGGAGGTGTATTGAAGAGAAAGGAACCTGACGGTGGTTGGGATGGAGCTGATAGATACAACAGCTATAAACAACCCTCTTGGCAATAGGATCACAACTGTTTGAAGCAAATTTTCAAGAGGTTGTGAGCCCCCTTGTAAGCTTTTTAACGTTTAACTCTATAAACTCTGGTGTTTCAAAATATTTTGGGTGAACGCTAGTGAGTGATGATCTTATGCGACCTGTTAAGTTCCATGATAACCAAACTTGTTTTATTGTTGCTTCATTGGTTTGGGTATGCACTAGCTTTTTCCCATCATCATATGCATGTTAGGAGCGTCTCTTCACTTTCTTTACCCTGCTATTCGAATTGTATGTAAAATATGTCTCTTTCTGGCTCATATATTCTGATTTCTGATCAAAAAGTTTGCCTGCACCTGCCTTTTCTTTGAGATGTGATCTAATTTTGAACTGTTATGGTATGATGCAGCTTTTATTGATGACGTCAGAAATATTGAAGAGGATACCAGTGTGAAGACAGGCTGGAACAAGGCTGCAGGTGTGCCTCGTCATTTCTGACTGACAAAGGGATCTGGGCCTGTGATGCAGCAAGCTGTGTTGAATGAAGAATGCGACAGGGCCTCTTGGAGATGGAAGTTTTTCCTGTGTAGATATCTAACTTAAACAGCAGATGTGATAATGCCACCTAGATTGAGATTCAGAGAAGTTGGGCATTGAGTGTATGACCGCACTGCAAAAGTACGGAACTCCAATCCGTTCTTCCAGCATTTATTTGGATGGACAGGATTGGATGTATGAACTGGCTTTAGGCCGAGGCCAGTTTGGGCCTTCTTTCAATTATTTTTTTCAACTTCTTGTTTCATATTGTTTCATATATAGTTATTGCTCTAGTCCTGACTGCCGAATTTTGTCACATCACATTCTGGGGATTGATAATGCACAGGTATAGTCACCATACTCCATGTGCGTACATCTCTCTCCCTCTCTAAACTCGGGATCATTACAGCTATAGCTGGATTGTTGTGCCCTCTAGCAATCTCGTGTCTAATTTAGAAGGCTATTTGCCCTTCTCCTCAGATACATATTAAAGGCGTCGTTAGCCTGGGGAAGCAGTTGTTTTTTTCTTTTTTGTAGAAAATAGGCCCTATCTTTTAGCTTATAACTTAAAAGATTAATCCTAGTGAGAATGGGTTATATTTTTTGTATAAATTTACGTAGATTTAGTATTAATTTTTTTTAAAAAATTAGAATATAGTCTCAAAATTTATAGAATATTTATAAGGAATTTATAAAATTTTTTATTAAAAAAATTCTTATAACGGTAAAGAGAATTAAATTTAGGGAGAAAAACAAAAAAATCCATTTGAATTTCAAAAGGACAAATTGGGTTTCTGAATATTTAAAAGGACAGATTAGGCAGGAGGCCCAATCTGTCATACAAATTTGTGTGCAAAGATGAAATTACCTTTCACTTTTCCAATGTTTTGAGAATACGATTTACAAGTTTGCCAATGCTATTTATAACTTTGACAATGATATTTACAACTCCTATAATAATATTTATAACTTTGACAATAGTATTTACAATTTTGACAATGGTGTTTGTAACTTTGACAATAGTATTTGTAGCTTTGACAATGATGTTTGTAACTTTCCCAATGGTATTTGTAACTCCCATAGTGGTATTTGCAATTTCAACAATGCTATTTGTAACTCCCACAATAGAGAAGAAGTAACTTTGACAATACGATTTACAATTTTGTCAATGGTATTTACAACTCTGACAATAGTATTTGCAACTGTGAGAAATCAAATTTTGGCAATTGGGAGAAACACTGTAGCTTATTTGACAATACGATTTACAACTTGGCCAATGGTATTTATAACTCTGACAATGGTATTTGCAACTGTGAGAAATCAAATTTTGACAATTGGGAGAAACACTGTAGCTGATTTGACAATACGATTTACAACTTGGCTAACGGTATTTACAACTCTAAGAATAGAATTTGCAACTGGGAGGGTAAACCCGATGGAGGGTACACGTGCATATACTATTGGGTTTACACTCCTTTTCTGCACGTGTACCCTCCATCGGGTTTACCCTCCATGGGTTTACCCTCCTAGTTGCCGTTGCTTCTATCAGAGTTGTAAATACCGTTGGCCAAGTTGTAAATCGTATTGTCAAAGAAGCTACAGTGTTTCTCCCAATTGTCAAAATTTGATTTCTCGGAGTTGCAAATACTATTGTCAGAGTTGTAAATACCATTGGCAAAGTTATAAATCGTATTGTCAAATAAGCTACAGTGTCAGCTACAGTGTTTCTCCCAATTACCAAAATTTGATTTCTCACAGTTTCAAATACCATTGTCAGAGTTGTAAATACCATTGGCCAAATTGTAAATCGTATTGTCAAAATATTGGGAAAGTGAAGGGTAATATGGTCTTTGCACATAAATTTACAAATGACAGATTGGGCCTCCTGCCCAATCTATCATTTTGAATATTCAGAAGCCCAATTTATCCTTTTGAAATTCAAATGAGCTTTTTATGTCTTTTTCCCTTGAATTTATATGTAAGAATATTTTTTATTATGTTAATTATCATTGGTATCTAAGGCCATGTTTTTACGCATTGAAGGGATGATACTAGTATAGGGATAGAGAATGGGTTTAAATTGAGTCTGCTAAAATGAGTCGTTTAGGATCAAGTAATAATATATAAATAGGATTAGGTAATACTATTTTTAGTCCTGATATTGAAATTTGCTAAGGTAAAAATGTCCTTTGCCTCTGCCCTCATCCTCCACCACATCCACCACCTCTTTCACGGGTGTTCACCAACACCTACCACTCCTTCACTGTCGTTTGCCTCTAGTTCAAATCTGAGATCTATTCAGGCACCTTGGTAAACAAAATCAACGAAAAATCTAGGCAAAAATTGGCGTAGAATTGAGATAAAAAAAATTGGAGCAAGCCAGTATGCGTCTTGTTACCTTCTCCAAACAGAAGTTGGGTCTTTTCGGCAAAACCGCCGAGTTATCCCTCCTCTATAACTCTGACATCGTCGTCATCATCTTTTCTCAGCATAGCAAGGTCATCTCCTCTGGCTACCTAGACCTTGATGCCGTCATTCGCCACTACCTCTTTCGCAAGGTCTTCTCTTCCTGTTCGGACCCTAATGAGAAGGAGAATCATCGTCGTCTTCACTGAGGCGCTGAATTTTAGTGCTTATGTATGGTCTTTTTATAATTTATAGCTATAGAATAAAATTAATAAAATCGTTCTCTTTAAATATTATTTTATACCAAATATAATTTTAAAAGCATATTTTTACTCCCACTCCTATTTCTAATTTCAATCTCATTCTCAATGTCACACTATCAAAATCAAACATTGCACACCAAATATGGCATAAGTGTGTGGGAGAAGGAGGAGTTATTATTTACTAGGCTTATGTGATTCGTCTACTTGGGCTTTCTTGCAAATTGTAACGAAAATATGATCCTGGATTCTCCCAGAACAAATTAATGAAAAATATTATTTAAATCTACCCCTATTTCATAGGTTCAATTGGCTATATATGTAATTATTTAAAATTTATTTAATTCCTATAGAGTATCATTTTATTGTGATTCTAGTAACAGTGTTTAGAAGATATTTTAATTTTTGAGTGTCTAAATTTATGTCTAAAGTAATTGATAGTTTGTTTTATCTGATATTGGTATCACCTATAAAAAGAAAGTAGATTTTTTTCTTGTTTTGTGGTTGAGTTTAGTCACTGTCAAAAATAAAAAAAAAACATTATTTGGATCCACTCTGTCAATGTCACAGGCCCACAATTCTGTTATGGGGTGCAAATACGCGTCCACGCCAGCGCCTCTTCATGTCCAGTTTACTTTGTTCTAATGTTTTCGTCATACCTTGTTCCAGAATTTTTTTAATAAAAAAAAAAGAAAAAAAAGGAAAAAAGGACGTGGAAGGTCAGGAAGAGAATGGGGTTTGCGTGCCCTGCACGAACTTTTTCAGCTTACATGGAGGACGTTTGACCCCATGACCTTCCAGTTTTCAAAATCTCAGCTCAATTTTTTTATTTTCTTAAGAAAATAATTCGTGTATTTTATTAGATGGCATAACTTCATTTGGTGAGGCCGATACGGCCATGTTAAGTCTCCTACTGAATCAATTTAAATCTTTTAGAAAATATACTTTTAATTAATTAATTAATTAATTAATTTATTTTATGAGCGTAATGGGAATGCTGCTTAGAAGTTGAAATATGGTTTCGACATTTAGATTGCGCCGATAATTCAGGCATTCTCAAATGCCTCTTAGCCCCCCCCCCCCCCCCCCCAGTTCCTTTATTCCCCGTCAAATGAATTTTGATTTCTTCCTAATATAATAATACTACACTCTCTATTCTTACAAACTTTTCTCCACCTACATATTCCATTCCTTTTATTTTTCTCTCAAATAATTTCACACTATTTATTATTTATATTTATACATATAAATATATTCACACTCGCCCATTCTGTCCTTTTACCTTCCTCAACATACATAATCCCTTCTTTTTATTTTTCTCTCAAATAAATTCACATTTCACACGTATGTTGCATTCCCTCGATCCAATCCCTCGAATTACATCAAAAGGTGTAATAGCTGGTAATTTACTAATTATTAATTAATCCCTTAAAAAGTCAAATTCTCCCCCTGTTCTCCCTATAATTAATATGACGGTCCCTCAAAACAGAACGCCCTCACTTCTCCCCCCGCCCTCCCTCTCCGTCCTCTTCCTCTTCCTCTGTGTCTGCCATGAAACCTTCTGGTACGACTTTTCTGGACAGATTCCTGAGCAGCACCAAGAGAGAACGATGGCTCAACATAGGCAGCGCCGTGCCTTTCCTTCTCGCTTCTTTCATCGTCGCCTTCATTTTCAGCTTCTTCCTTCTCTACTCTCCCAACCCCCCCTCTCTCATCCCTGACCAACCCCTTCAGTTTCACCACTCTCAACAGCAACATGAACATGCCTCAACTAATCTCACTTCACCTTCACCCAAACCACACAACGGTAACTTCCAAATCGATCACCCCCCCCCCCACACACACACATTCATCATTTCCTTTTTCTCAATTTTGGTGAATCAATTTGATTCCTTCTTGTTTTTGTTTTTGTTTCGCAGAGCAGAAAAGCTGCGATTTGTTTAAAGGAAAATGGGTTCCAGCTCCGAGAGATCCATCGTATTATACCAATAGGAGCTGCACCTCAATTCCTGAATCCAAGAACTGTCTCAAGCATGGCAGAGAGGATCGTGATTTTCTGAACTGGAAATGGAAGCCTGATGGGTGTGAGTTGCAGAGTTTCAACCCCAAAACATTCCTCAACATCGTACGAGGCAAGAAGTTGGCATTCATAGGTGATTCTGTGGCCAGGAACCACATGGATTCCCTCGTTTGTCTCCTCTCACAGGTCAGTCCAATCACTGCCCCAACCATATTCTCCTGTTCTTTCGCTCATAGTTTCTTTTCACGCGTTCGGATGAATTCCGAATTCCTTGCTTCTACTCCGAGGGAATTTGTTTCTCGTGGCCGGACTATGCGGAGGAAAAGTAGAAAGAGAAGGAAATGCGATTCCCGTGTACATGTTTAATATTCTACAACTGATATGGAAAGAACTCACGACCAGCTGGCACGTCCATTTTGGAATTTTGCTCGTCGTTGATGTTCAGTTCAACGAATGAAAACAGAGCCTAACTGATTGGAACCGTTGACCAATTCTGTGGTGGTTATTTCATAATGACAGTTTTGAAAATAAATGCAGACAAATATTCTAGACTCAAATCACACATTCAATATTCATTATTAGGCCATGTAGTATTATTCGGCAAGTCAAACGGTATTAAATTGAAAAGTCGATATCAACTCATTAAATTTCGTTATATTAAGCTTGATTGTGAATAATTGCAGGAGGAAACTCCGGAGGAGATTTACAGGGACTCAGAAGATAGGTTCGTGAAATGGCATTTTCCGAAGAGCGACTTGACGGTGATGAGCCTATGGAGCAGATTCCTGACGGTGACAGGGGAAAGAACGGTGAACGGAACAGGGACAAACGTATTCGACATGCAAATAGACAAGGTTGACCCAGACTGGGGCAATGTTGTTCCAGACTTGGACTACGCAATCATATCAGGAGGCCACTGGTTCTTCAGAATAATGTACCTGCATGAGGGCGACAACCTCGTAGGCTGCGTTTTCTGCAACCAACCGAATGTCACAGGCTACGACGTCGACTTCGCCTTACGAATGGCGTTTCGAGCAGTCTTCAAATTCATGAACAGCTGCAAGAACTGCAAGAAAACATTGGTATTCACGAGAACATTCGCGCCGGCTCACTTTGAGAACGGGATTTGGAACAACGGGGGGTACTGCAACAGGACAAGTCCGATGAGTGAAGCGGAGGTTGATTGGAAGAGGTTCGAGTGGAAGCTGAGGGATGTGGAGATGGGGGAGTATCAAAGAGGGGCAAGAGGAGAGAAGAGGTACGAGGTTGTTGATGTGACGAGAGCGATGATGATGAGACCAGATGGGCATCCGGGGGAGCATTGGGGGAACAAGTGGATGAAGGGTTATAACGATTGCACACATTGGTGTATGCCTGGTCCTGTAGATTTCTGGAGCGAGCTCTTGCTCGCTCTTCTCCTCCAGAGACACCCTTCTTCTAACTCTTAAAATTACATATACATTGATTTATATATTCCATCAAATTCATGACCCCTTCTCTGTGTCCTTCGAAGCTTCATAATAATATAGATCCTCCTAGTACTGCTTTTAAGGTTGGTAGCTGTTTCTAAATTCATTCCTATTTCGTTGGAAGTAATAATGTTTGCAAGTCCTTGTACTCGCGGACACATTCTCACCTTTTATTATTTCTTTAGATAGAAGCCATGCAGTAGCTCCTACCTAATAACTTAAAAAGACTAATTCTCTCTCGAGAAGAAGTAGAAATAATTAAAGTGTGTTTTGCCTTCTCACAACAGAATATTTTTTCACACGTACAGCCTAATTTGAACCTATAACATCATCATATTTAAGACACTAAACTATATACTGTTTATGTTCATCTTTATTGTTTTCTCACCTTTTTATTTTGCTGGCGAATAATATAACGTGGAGCTTTTTTGCCGACCGATTTATAAGTAACAACTAGCTCTTAAATTGATGGGTTTTGTATCCAAACCAAACCTGGACACGATAACGGGAGTCTTAGACTGAATTGTTTTAACAACCCTAAATATTAATAACATTCAAGTTCACCATTATATTCAATAAAATATTAAATGCTGCAAGGATTTATACTGTCCATCTGCTTATCGTTCGCTTTTGATATAAGACGAGTAGTGATAAATCCTGGGAAATAATATTTAAAAGGTAGAAACAATACCATTTAAAACTCAGATGCAAGTTTGAATAACCTCAAAAAACTGATTCTACGCTTGTCGTCGTCTCTGCCATTCTTATGTCTCTTGCTGTGGTATATGAATGGAGCAAAATGCAGAAGTAACCTCTAGTAGTGTGCAATGAGGCCACTAGTAGCGTGCAATGAGGCCACTAGTAGATCTAGTTTAGCTGCTTTGTGTCATGGATATACATTATTATTCAATAATAAAATTATCTTGATCCAGCTAATTGATTCCTGACCTATTTCACAGCTTCACTAAGCCATGCATCGAGGAAATAAGAAAATGAGCCAAGTCTTGTGAGCTTCAAGAAGAGATCACGCATCCAAGGAGTAGTCACTGCGTTTGTGCAGCATTATCAAACATTTGCTCTAAGCGAAAACTCATAATAGCACCATTTCACCCTAATATATGTAGTTTAAGCTACGACGAAGAAGTGATATGTGCTGATACCCATTGTTTATGAATGATGTTAATAGAGAAACGAATTCAACGAATACACATTTGCGACCCAGTAAACAAAGATTACACAGATCATAACAAACAACCTAAACGCAGCAACTACCATTTGAGGATGGTTAGGGAATTTAGAAGGAACCAAGTAAAACAGAATTGAAAGCCATATTTGGTCATCCTCAAGATTTCTAGTGTCATGAGCATATTATCTCAGAGATTACTCATGCCCTTATTGCAATGTCCATTTATATGTTTCCCAATTCCTATTGTTTGATAACTGTAAAACAGTAATTAAATAAATAATTAAATACATTAACCCCAATATACAGCAAAACCCTTGCATTTGGAAATTCTAATACTCTGCCCAGACAGGATGCAAAAGAGTGGTCAGCCAAACCAGAACTATCAGATAACATCCATGTAACCAAAACCTTACTATTACCAATGATAAAACATAGGTGTATATGATATGATACTGACACTCAAAAAGTGCAGTAAGCAGCTAAAAAACTGCAACGGCAGACAAATGGTTTGCACTCAGAGATTAAGAATAGCAGTAGTTGTCGTGTTGTATAGTAACTCCTACGACCTCACTCCCATTGGTCCAGTCTCCAGTGACAGGATTCACAAACATCCACTACAATGGTTTTGCTAATAGAAGAAATATCATTGCCCTGAAGAGTATATATGCAGAGGACCAAACAGAAGCATAAAAAGCAAATCTCCTTAAAATTTTGCCTCTTACACCTCCCCGGTCCTCAGAATTTTGTAAGCAAATATAGAACAAACCAAAAGTTCAAAAATGCCTATTACAGATAAGAATGACGGCGGAGCGAAAGTTTCTGGTTTTTTGCACTTAATGCACGTATACAAAGAAAGAGAAAAAGGAACACAAGTTGACTTACTTTGTTGTGTAATCATTTAAAGGGGCATAGTTGGAAGAACAAATTGCTAGTTATCAGCAAGTCTGAGGCAGCCAGTCTCACATTCATTACACCAACAAATTATAGGAAGAGTTAAGATTTCCAACACAATTTAAGATGAAAAGACGATAGAATAATAACCTTGAGAAAACAATAAGCTAAAAAGTAAAAATAAAAACTGTAAAATGCAACTCTCCAGTTGTAATGTTTAATAATAGCAACACTGACTTCATTCTAATTCCATTTCAAGATGAAACCCATTTACACAAGTAGGATACAAAACTAAATTAGAGTAATCTACAACCTCATGTTTCTACTGAATTACCAAGCACAAATGAGAAGAGCTCGCGAGTGGGAGATAACTCCACCAGCCCCATATCCATGGCATACCCAGAAACCGGCAATTTCAAGTCCCTCAAGACACAAACCGCCTCGGCCATCCTAATTTTCGGCACTTCCTGAGCAACCGCGCAGTAAGGAATCCAAGAATCTGCGCGATAATCCTCTCCTATCTAGAAGCCTTCTTTCTTCATTGCACCGCACAACTGCGATTGAAACTGAAGCAGCCAGATTGAAGGGTTCGGTGAAAGAAAGAGTACATTATTGTCGTTCGGTAGGCACCCGATTGTAGAGAAAGATAGAGGTAAGGGTTCCAGCTTGGCAGCGAAACTCTTGAGAACTGATGCAAGCTTGGCGGAATCAACGAAGGAGCTGGAAAAGAGAGTGGTGTGCGGGCGAGACTCGATTTCGATGAGATGGGTGCTGATTTGCCGGCGAGCCAGTACGTTCCATGCCTTCAACACCTGGTTTTCTAGTGCAGGATCGAAGTAGAGCTCAATAGCGTAACCTTGTGACATTGAAGGAGAAACAGTAACAACATAATTTAAGCAGTAGACTTAATATTCAAAACAAAGATCTTGGAACACCAGAAAATATAAATCCAGAGAAATAAATGATGAAATCAAAGCTGCTCATAGAAGTAAACGAAGACAGAGAAGCTGGATTTCGACCACAGTTCAGATATAATAAAAGAGGGTCACAAGAAAAAGGGGTGAAGGAATCTGAAAGTGAGGTGACCAATAATTACGGAGGCAAAGGCGACTATAAAGTAGGGAAGGGTGCAAGGATATGGACGAGAAATCGAAAGAAAATGAAGAATCCCGTGAGCAAAAGGGTTTAGAGTTTCAATCAGTAAGACCGGGTGGAAACACCGAGGAGATCATGGAAGCTTGGCAAGCAAAACCAGACTGTGAGGAGTCCTTGCCCGTTGAAAAAACCGTCCAACGTTAGGGAGTACGACCCAATCGGGTCGGAGTGGCAGGATCTTACCAACTCCAAGTTAAAGGCAATTTCGTTTTCTTTTAACTGCGATCGCGATTCGAAACGCGTTAGGTATTGTTTGGTTCAGGTTATTAGTGGGGGAAAAAATAGGTGAGGGGTGGAGAATTTTTTTATGTTTTCTCCTCAGAGACTTTTATCTTCTTCTTGTTTTTTTTTTTGATAAAATTATCTATAATAATTTTTATATATTCTAATATTGGCCCTTTGATATTCTTAATTATTTTTATTTTCAGTCATCTCAACGGACATTCTGCTACTGTAATTATTTATTGTTAAGATCCTGTCGCTGTGAAGATTACCATCTAAACCGATCGTCTTTTTTGCTAGAATTTTACCAAATCCACTATCTAGACTGTGGACGAAGACTATTGGAAAAAGAGAGATGATGATAATCTATGGATGATGTGGTGAATAGGTGAGGAGAGGCAAGTTAATGATGACGATGATGGCGGTGAGGACTGTATGACTGACGAAGAAGAGAAATAAAAGATTAATTTCCCCACTTTAACAACGAAGAAGAAGGGAAAACTAATAAGGTCACCTGAATAATATTTATAAAATCTATTTTTCTCATTTTAATAATAAAAAATAAAAAATCAATAAATTATAAATATAAAATAATAAAAATATATTTATTAATTTATAATAATTTTTTCCTCTTAACCTAAAAAAAAAATATATCTTCTCTTTCTCTAGTTATCTCTTTTACATTTCTTTATTTTTTATAAAATTAATTTATCATTTTTTTTAGTTGAATCAAAGATAGTCTTAGGTGGTGTTTTGATTGGTTGAGAGTTTAAGGTTAAAGGTTAGTAGAGAGGGGGAGAACAAAATTTATTGACTAAATTATCTTTTTTATTATTATTATTATCTAATAAAATATTATTTTATTAAATCTTAAATATATAACCATCGTTGATTGATTTGTTAATATTAAAAAATATATTGACTAAATTATCCTTTTTTATTTTAAAAATTTCAAACTATTATTGATATTAAAAGAATAATGATTTATCTTTGCCTTTTCTGTAGTAAAATAAATTTTATTATCTAATAAAATTTGATATATAATTTCTTTATGTGTAAAATTTTAATCTTTTTTTGGTTAATCATCTATAAATTTACTGCTGATATATTAGTTTTAACAAAAATATCACTCTGTTAAATCTTAAATACATGTGATTGATTTGTTATATTAAAAAAGTATTTAAATTAATTATTTTTAATAAATATGTGTAAATTTTTAAACAATTTTTTAATTATTATTTTTTTGATAAAGTATCTCTTTAATATCTATAATCAAATAAAGATAATTAAAAAAAATTAATTAGAGATATATAATAAAATAAAATTTTATATTTGTGACTAAAATAAATTTTTAGACTAACTATTGTATTTAAAATTAAAAATAATATTAATATAAATAGAAAGTATTTACCCCTTTAAAATAAGAAATTAATAAATTATTATATAACAATTTTGATGAGACTACTTCCATAAACACGGTCTCTAGAATAATCTGAAAGGCGTCTTTGATCGAATTCCACCTTGGATTACGGAGGTGGACGATGATTAGAGGCGCACTAGTTGGCTGTTGACACTGCTTATATTCTTCTGTGATTATGAATGTATAATTTGTTTTTTCCTACCCAGTCATTTTAAATTATATCAGCAAGTTCCTGAAGTCCGGCAATAAATACAATTTTTCGTACAGATTTGACTCTGTTGGTGTCTTTCTCTTCACTTTATTATTCATTTCACCTAACCAATAGGTTATTTTCATATTTGGTCATTATTTTAAGATCAAATAAGGCATTGTTTTTGTATATTAGAAGTTGGCACATGAAAGTAAAAACCCTTGAAAATTCCACGACATACTTGCGCAGAATATGAGTACTATATATATATATATATATATATTTTTTTTTTTTCTTATTCTGTTCCCAATGGAAATTCCCGCTGAGTTTCCGAGTGGGGCCCAAAGTAGGTCGGCTTAGTCTGAAAGCTTCTGCCCCAATCTTTACCTGTACCATGTGAGGCTCTCTGGCACTGGTCGGAAAATGGAGCCCTCTACGAATCTGCATTAACCTTAACAATAAAAAGCTGCGAGGAGACATTGTTCATACCAGCACACAGCTCTCTGAAGCTCATCGCCCGTTTTCGTTTTTTTGCAGGAAATGGGTGAGAATAGGAGAAAACGGGGACAAAAACCTAAAACCCAACCCAAGGGAACCGCTGCCGAAGAGAAACATTCCAACAACATTACCGCAACAACAAACGACCTCGTTTCGGTTCCCTCCACCGTGGATTCCTCCCGACGTTGCCCCGGCCGCCCCAAGAAGGTCAACCACAGGGAGGAGTCGCAACCGCTTGTAACGTGCCCACCGGAGCGGAGAAGTTCGAAACATGAAGAGCAGAACAGAGGAGTGGCAACCGCTTCTGCTGAAGCCCCATTGTTGCCTAAGCGGGACGGCGAGGCGAAGGCGGGGCCCTCCATGGACGCCGTGGTTAAGGTTTTTTGTGTGCACACGGAACCGAATTTCTCGTTGCCGTGGCAGAGAAAAAGGCAGTACAGCTCTTATAGCAGTGGGTTTATTATTGCGGGGAGGAGGGTGTTGACCAATGCTCATTCAGTGGAGCATCATACACAGGTTAAGCTCAAGAAACGTGGCTCTGATACTAAATACATAGCAACAGTGCTGGCCATTGGAAGAGAGTGCGATATAGGTATTTGAATCTTGCTCTATAAAAGGATCTGTAAAAGGATCAAGGAACTCAATATTTTACTTCTATTTTTTCACGATGTAGCCACAATATAAGCATATGTTTTTAGTAATCTTAATATCTATGATAATTAAAAAATCTTTTAATTCCTTAAATAAAGAAGTCAATAAATTAACAATTAAGAAAATAATATTCCAATTATATAAATTATTTTCATTTAAATTTATGTCTTTATATTATATAAATAAAAAGTGTGGAAGAAATATAGGAGGGATGGTGGGTATGAGGCCTTGTAGTTTAACCCATTAAGAATAATTTGAGAAACAAGGTCACGGTGATAAACCCAACCTTACAAATGGGAAAATAATTCAAGTTATATTTGTATTAAAATATTTTTTTAATTTTTAATATAAAATTTAATTAAGAATTAATCTTAATTATAAATATAATATTTATTTTTTATATTTATTAAATTTTTTTAAATTACCCTTATAATACTAATTAAATAAGGAAGGTAGAGAAAGATTAAAGAATATAATTAAAATATTTTAAAAAATATTATATATTTATTAATTTAATTAATTTTTTTAATATAATTAAATTATTAAATATTTTCTGGCCATCACTTTTTATGTACAGTATTTTGATAAGTAAGTTTCACTTTGTAATATTTTGGTAAATGTTATCCAAGCCACTGTTTCTATGGTTTATGGGAGGGCGGGATGGTTTGCTTGCTTTGGCTGCCCTCCTTCCTTTTACTGCAAAGCCAATACTAGAACGGGGAATAAATAAATCGCCATTTATTTTTGCATTAAAATTCCAAACCTGGGATGGGGACTATCTCTCTTCCTATTTCACTTTCCCCTTCTCTACATTCTCTTTGGCATCTACTGGATGTTAAGTTCGTTTTGGTAAGTGGAACACTGTGGAAGTGGACTCGAGAGGGAATATATGATATATGAATGATTATCAACAAATGGACTTATGATATTAATCTTATGTTTCAGCATTGTTGACGGTGAGGGATGATGAGTTCTGGGATGGGGTTTCACCTGTGGAGTTTGGGGATTTGCCTGCACTGCAAGATGCTGTCACCGTTGTGGGCTATCCAATTGGAGGTGACACCATGTCTGTAACTAGCGGTGTTGTCTCACGCATTGAGATACTCTCTTATGTTCATGGTTCTACTCAACTTCTGGGAGTGCAGGTTTGAGTCCGAAATTATATGCTGTTTGATCTCCAATTTACCCATCGATATCTTGTGATTGAGTTGTTGGTCTGTTCAAATACTTCTGCAGATAGATGCTGCAATAAATTCAGGAAATTCTGGGGGCCCAGCTTTCAGTGATAAGGGAAGATGCGTGGGCATTGCATTTCAGTCTCTTAAACATGAAGATGCGGAGAATATAGGATATGTAATCCCCACTCCAATTATCTTACATTTCATCCAAGATTATGAAAAGAATGGGGAATATACAGGTATGTAAGACAGTGTTTCGTTTCATGGAACACATGTATGTTTTACTGACACTATTCAACTGGCTGTTGTATAACAGAACTCTGGTTGTTGAAAGTTTGATGAGATTATTCTAGTTTTATCTTAAACAAATCTGTTTGGGTGTTATCCTTGACAGGATTTCCAGTTCTTGGGGTTGAGTGGCAGAAAATGGAAAATCCTGATTTGCGAATGTCAATGGGAATGGGACCGGAACAGAAAGGTGTGCGTATCAAAAGAATTGAACCCACAGCTCCCGAATCTCAATTTCTGAAGCCATCTGATGTGATTCTTAGCTTTGATGGGATTAATATTGCCAATGATGGAACAGGTAACACATGTATCTTTGGAAGATTCTCTTGTTTATGATGTTTCTCAAGTGTCAGAACTGAAATCTGGTTTGGAATATATTTGCAGTTCCATTCGGGCATGGGGAGCGAATTGGTTTCAGTTACCTTGTCTCTCAAAAATACACTGGGGATGCAGCTACAGTGAAGGTTCTCCGTGATTCAAAGATACTTGAATTCAACATAAACCTTGCAACTCATAAGCGCCTTATCCCAGTCCACATCAATGGCAGAATTCCTTCTTACTATATTGTCGCTGGATTTGTTTTTGCTGCAGTTTCTGTCCCATATCTTCAATCTGAGGTAGGCTTTATCTTTTTCAGATTTCATGATTACTTGAAATGGACCATATGTTTTGCTTTGTAATTGCTACAGCTTCTTCTAATGTAGTGTCGCTCTTTCGAGGGTGGAAAGGAATATGAGATTGATGCCCCCATCGGTCTTCTGGACAAGCTTTATCATGCGATGGCAGAATCTGTGGATGAACAGCTCGTTGTTGTTTCTCAGGTTTTTTTATCCATTTCCTCAGTACATGTGTCTGCTTCCGTTTTAGTACAAGGGCCCATACTGGAAATTTTCTGTGTTAGGTTCTGGTGGCTGACGTTAATATTGGATATGAGGACTTTGTTAACACTCAGGTAACAGAACATTTTATAGATATGATTCAACTAATGTAAGTTGAATATTTACCAAGTTTGATCTGTGCACGTATTTAGGTTATTGCCTTTAATGGTAAGGCTGTGAAGAATCTGAAGAGCTTGGTCTCCATGGTCGAGAGCTGTGATGATGAGTATATGAAGTTTGATCTGGAATATCAACAGGTTTCCTCTTCAAGTTCTGTTTCTCCTGTTTTGTTTAAAGAAAAGTTGCGAAATCCCCGAAACATTAATTTCCTCAGGCTTTTAAGGTTATTGAATGGATATTCTGTTAAAACTAATGTTAATCCTGAAGAATTGATTTCTGTTAGTAATGCACAATAAGTTTGGATCAATATAGAGTCTTTCTATAACCAAAATGGTTTCTCACACAGCATGTATAAAAATCTGAACTTTTTGAAGACTTTATACAAGAGAGGTAAAGAATAAATTATCACGTCTTCACCAAGAGATAGCGATGCAGTTAGTGTTCAGAAATTCAAATTATGAAATTTTTAGATGACAAATAATCTAAAAATTGTAAAATCCTGAATCCGCAGATAGTGGTGTTGAAGACCAGCAGCGCCAAGGCAGCGACTTCAGATATTCTCACGACACACGGCATACCGTCTGCAATGTCTGATGACCTGAAAACTTGAGAGGTCTGGTTGAAGATGGTATATTAGAATTACTCGTCATAGGTCACAGTGAATTATGAGTGAGATTCAGATGTGGGTTGATAGAGATAGAAAGAATTGATGGTATAGTGAGTAAGCAAAAAGCATAAGCTATTGGTTTTAAAGGGTTAAAGGATTTTTGTTTGTGCGTATATATATGTTTAAATATTGAGATTTGTAACAACATAAATCAATAAATATAATTTTTACACTTATAATTCAAAGAACTGTAGCATTTTATACTTTGAAAGAAAGCAGTGGATCCAAATCTCAGTTTATTCCTCTGGGCTTTCTTTTTCTATACTAAGGAGGGGCTTAGTTTTGAGGGTAGTTTGTGGAGATGGGAGGGTTGAATGTTCTTTTTATTTAGTTTGATTATAAAAGAAAGAGAGAACGTGTTTTTAATAATTTTTTGTTTAGTTAAAAGTGAAAAGGAGAGAGAATAATATAATTAATTTATTATTATATCTCATTATTATTGCCTAATTTATGTATAGAAACCCAACTATTTTAGGAAAGTGAAATTGTGTAACAAGAAGAAAATTTGTGAGAAATGTAGTTTTCTGAACGTGTGGTAGAACTCAAGTTTTGTGAATAAACTTAAATTTTGATTTTGTGATTTATATATAATTAAGTAAAATTGTTTTGTAAAAAATAGAGTTGTAATGTTAAAATAGAGTTTTTATTTAAAATTGACTTTTTCAGAGACACTGCCTTTTAAGACCCTATAGTGTCATTTCAAGCCATATGCCCTCTCTGTGTGCTCTGATCCTCTAACTCACACTCAACCTTCCTACTATTCTATTTATTGATTATCTATTGAATCGTGTAACTTATTCTATTTGCCATTTTTAGTAAACTAACCCTAAAATAGATAGAACGAAAATACCTAAGGGGAATATGGCATCAGATGTGAATACTCAGTCTGAAAAACTGAAGAGCAAAGTTGAAAAGTGAGAAAGGATATAGTTTATCTTGAATGGGCTCAAAAGAAGAAAAAAATCATTATGGAAAAGGAGAATTTCTAGATATCAAATGGAATGAGGGGAGGGTTCCTCTTCCCTCCCATACCTTCCAACCTAACAGCCCCTAAATAGCTATATTATATGAAAATAGGAGAAAAGTACCTGTCGAAATGTGACCGTTGTAATAACATGCATTCCAAGCCTTCAAAACCTAGTTTTCTAGAGCAGGGTCAAAGTAGAGTTCGATAACGACCTCAATAACAACAGAATTTGAGTAGTCACAAGAAAACGGGGTGAAAGAATCTGAAAGTGAGATAACCATTAATTATGATGGGAAAGCCGAATATAAAGCATGGAAGAATGGGAAGATATGGACGAGAAATCAAAAGAGAATATGAAGAATCTGGTGAGCAAAAGCACGTTTGAGTTTCCATCAGAGACAATGAGAAGATTGTTACGTCGTTTGGAGGAACAAGGTCTTACGTGCCTCAAATTAAAGGTCAGTTGTTTTTTTGGGAGAAAAAGTTTGGGTTAAATAAACTTTTTTTTCTCAACAATCCAATATTAATCCTCACTAAACTAAGGATACAATTATAATATTTAAAAAATATTTATAGAATATTTAACATATTAATATATTAAAAGAACTCTCATAATAATAGTAAGAATCGAATTTATATAATTTATCATATGTGTCAACTTTTAGGCAAATAAACTTTTTTTGTATAAAAAATTTTGAAAAAGGGTTCACGATCTAAGTGTAGAGAAAAGTTTTATTTTCTCTTAAACGATACCAATATCGGGTATAGGACGAGCTGTCTATTACCCTCAAGCGTAAATTTAAACAACTAGAAGTTAGAATGTCTCTCCAAACACTATGACTAAAATTATAATAAAATATTACTCTATAAAAATTAAATATATTTTAAATAATAGTATATCTCAGTTCTTTATTAGTTGAATCTACATATAATAATACGATGGGTAAATAAACTTGAGTCATACTATATTCTTTACCTTTTTTGGGCACAGTGGCATATGAGGCCCAAATCAGCGAGTTCATAGACCTAATTATGAATGGGCCCAAAGTAGGCCCAACGATGCGCCCCCGTGTTAAATTTCCTCCTCCGGTGTGCTTTCCACCATCTGAGTCTCAGGCACCGCCTGTGCTTTCAGGCGAAGTTAGGAAATGGAGACGTCATCTAATCGTATATTGTTGTGATGACCAAAACTCCGAACATTAAAGCTGCGCGGATCTCTTGTTAATACCGGCACACAGCTTTTTTTTAGGCTCATCGCCTGTTTTGCTTTCCAGGAAATGGGCGAGAATAAGAGAAAGCGTGGGCGAAAACCTAAAACCCAACCCAGCGGAACCATTGCCGAAGAAGAATACCCCGACAACGTTACCACAATAACCAATGACCTTGTCTCAGTTCCCTCCGCTGTGGAAGCCGCCGATGCCACCATTCCGGATACCTTCCGCCGTCGCAGTGGCCCCAAGAAGTTCAAGCACAAGGAGAAGTCACAACCCCTTGTAACAGGTTCACCGGAGCGGAGAAGTTCGAGATACTCTGAGCCGAACGGAGATTGTGCCGCTACGGATTTGGTAGCCGAACCCCCGTTGATGCTTAGGTGGGACAGCGTGGGGAAGGCCGTGCCCTCAATGGATGCTGTGGTGAAGGTTTTTTGTGTGCATACGGACCCGAATTTCTCTCTGCCGTGGCAGAGAAAAAGGCAGTATAGCTCTAGTAGCAGTGGATTTATTATTGAGGGGAGGAGGGTGTTGACAAATGCGCATTCGGTGGAGCATCATACCCAGGTCAAGCTCAAGAAGCGTGGCTCGGATACGAAATACTTAGCAACAGTGCTAGCCATTGGAACCGAGTGCGATATTGGTATTTGAATCTTGGTATTGGTTGATAATTTTAATATACGACGTTAATGTAGTGGATTTTTTCATGACAGGCTAGGATTTTCCTCTTTGATATTGAAAATTACACCCGGAGAAACATAATTGCTGTTACTGTACTTTTTAGGAACTAATGCTCTAAATATCATATAATCTACGTTAGTTAATATTTTGTCCTCGATTTTGGGGATCTAATTTGTATGATATGATTAAATAAGTCACAAGCTAAAGGTGAATTAGTTAGCTGTGGCTTCCAGTCCAGAGGGCTTATATGGGAGGGGCGAGGATGAGGGGAGAGGGGGAAAATCCAAACCTTTATTTCTATGGTTAAGGATATGACGGGGTGAGCAGATAGTATCAGCAAATGTTGAACTCTTTATGGTGTTTGGACAAGATTGAAGAATGTTTTATTTGTTCTCTAATGCGGACCGTTGTTTTGTTTTCCTGAATGAGCAGATAGCATCGGCAAAATACCTTTCTGTTGTCTATTAATTGAGCATGTTGGACGGTAGTTTCCTGTACATGTGTTTTTGCGTGAAATGTCAAATGGACATGGACTTATGATATTCATTTTATGCTTCAGCATTGTTGACAGTGAATGATGATGAGTTCTGGGATGGAGTTTCACCTGTGGAGTTCGGGGACTTGCCTGCACTGCAAGATGCTGTTACTGTGGTGGGCTATCCAATTGGAGGTGACACTATCTCTGTAACCAGCGGTGTTGTCTCACGCATTGAGATACTCTCTTATATTCACGGTTCAACTGAACTTCTGGGAGTGCAGGTTAGAGTCCGAAATTATATGCTGTTTGATCTCCAAGTTACCCATTGATATCTTGTTATTGAGTTGCTGGTCTGTTCAAATACTTCTGCAGATAGATGCTGCAATAAATTCAGGAAATTCTGGGGGACCTGCTTTCGGTGATAAGGGAAAATGTGTGGGGATTGCATTTCAGTCTCTTAAGCATGAGGATGCAGAGAATATAGGATATGTGATACCCACTCCAGTTATCTTGCATTTCATCCGAGATTATGAAAAGAATGGGGAATATACAGGTACGTAAGGGAGTTTTCATTTCATGATTTACTGGAATGGATGTAGATGTTAAACTGAAATTGAATGAATGGAAAAGTCAACTGAAAATTCGTTTCTCTCTCTCTCTCTCACACACACAACTTTATTTCGTTTATGATTTACTGTCACTTGCCAACGTGCTGTTGTAAGTTTGATGAGATGATTCCAGTTTTATGTTAAATAAATCAGTTCTGGTGTCATCCTTCACAGGATTTCCAATTCTTGGAGTTGAGTGGCAGAAGATGGAAAATCCTGATTTGCGAATGTCAATGGGAATGGGACCAGAAGAGAAAGGTGTGCGTATAAGAAGAATTGAGCCCACAGCTCCTGAATCTCATTTTCTGAAGCCATCTGATGTTATTCTTAGCTTTGATGGAATTGATATTGCCAATGATGGAACAGGTAATTGCAGTTCCGTGTTTTAAATTGGTTAGCTATCCCATCATTATGAATTATACACTATTATTTTGTGATTTTTCTTATTTTTCTGACATACATCTGATGTTGTATTTTGGTTTATATTTGAATGGTAAGTTTTATAGCACGGGCAAATGAATGACAAATCATAGATTTATACATGTATATATAGCAATTGGTAACATGCTTGCTTGTTAGTGAGATATTCCTCTGGACATATGTTTCCACTTATTACTTTATCTAGCAATATACTTTTTACAACGAAATTATGAGCGTGTCTTTACAATTTAGAATGCACATAGGCATAAACGCATGAACCTTCAGGAGGTTCTCGTTGATATTGTTTCTCAAGTGTCAGAACTGATATCCAGTTTGGGATATATTTGTAGTTCCATTCAGGCATGGGGAGCGCATTGGTTTCAGTTACCTCGTCTCTCAAAAATATAGCGGGGATACAGCTACAGTCAAGGTTCTCCGTGATTCAAATATACTTGAATTTAAGATAAACCTTGCAACTCACAATCGGCTTATCCCAGCCCACATCAAAGGCAGACCTCCTTCTTATTACATTGTGGCTGGATTTGTTTTTGCTGCAGTTTCTGTACCATATCTTCGTTCTGAGGTAGGTTTTATCTTTTAGATTTCACGATTACGATTTATATATGTTTAGAAATGAACCATGTGTTGTGCTTGATACTTGATACTAATGTTACTATTTAGTTTCTCTCTTTCCAGTATGGAAAGGAATATGAATTTGATGCCCCCATCAAGCTTCTGGACAAGCATTTACATGCGATGGCAGAGTCTGTTGATGAACAGCTTGTTGTTGTTTCTCAGGTTCTTCATCCATTTACCCAGTAGGCCAGTAGATGTCTGTCTCTGTTTTAGTACAAGGTCTCATACTTGAAATCATCTGTGTCAGGTTCTTGTGGCTGACATTAATATTGGATATGAGGACATCGTTAACACTCAGGTAAGAAAACATTTTCTAGATATTATTCAATTTGTATAGTTGAATATCTACCAAATTTTGATTTGTGGATGTGTTTAGGTTCTTGCTTTCAATGGTAAGCCTGTGAAGAATCTGAAGAGCTTGGTCTCCATGGTTGAGAGTTGTGATGATGAATATATGAAGTTTGATCTGGAATATCAACAGGTTTCCTCTTCACAAGCACATTCGTTATTACGTATTCTGTTCTCCCTTTTGTTTTAAGGAAAGAAACTAAAACATTGTTTGAACAGAATTCCTCAAGGTTCCATGGTTATTGAATAAATATCCTGTTAATAAAAAAAAATTGATTTGTTTTAGTAATGCACTATTATTTCGTATCAAGACAGAGTCTCTCTATAACCAAAATAGTTATGTACACAGCATATAGAAAAACCTTTAAAGACTATATACGGGGTAGTTTAAAAATAAAGGAGAAAATTTATATCAAGTTCCTTACCTCTATATTGTCAAGTTCTCCAATCTCACCTTGCCATGTGTTCTATTTTTTTATATCTTCGTTTAATTTAAACCCATATAAAAAAAATTAGTACACATGGCAAATTGTGATTGGAAAGTTTGACATAATGGATATAAGTAATAGATACAAGGAACTTGATATAAGTATGGTGAAAAAATAAATTATTATATCTCTCTAACAAGATATAATGATGCATTTATTGTCCAAATTATAAATAGAATGAGACATTTAGTATAAATTGTATGAAGGTGAAATTCATTCTATAAGCCAAGTTATATCTTTGCTTAGTATTTTTATTTCTCTGATCAAACATCTAAAGTAGTCTCATGAAATTTTATGAAGCTCAGAAGTAATTAAGGAAATAAAAAAAAATCAATTTTTGGTGTTCAGCAGAAACTTCATGAGCCTTAGCTGGATTGTGTTGGTGTTCAGTAGTTCATTCCTGAAATTTTAGATGACATATAATTTAAAAATTGTAAAATCCTTTATCCGCAGATAGTAGTGTTGAAGACCAGCAGCGCCAAGGCAGCGACTTCAAATATTCTCACAACACACGGCGTAACGTCTGCAATATCTGAAGACCTGAAAACATGAAAGGCTTGGGGCAAGAAGGTATCTTAGAACTACTGGTCCTGCTTGCTTCTTTTACATGATACCCAATATGGGGATATATACATTAGGCCACAGAAGAATTAGGGGGGAGATTGAGAGGTAGGGAGATAAACAGAGAGATGACATAGAGGTTGAAAGGCAGGCTCTTTTTTTTTTTTTTTTGAGGGGCAGGCTTCGAATAAGCAAAGCATCAGCTAGTGGATGCAAAGGCTTTCGGGAGCACCAAATTAATTAGATTTATGCCCCCAATATCTGTTATTTTTACCTCTTACCGGCTGGAAAAGTCGATTATTTTTGTAGAAGAATCACGGGAGGGTTTTGAGCGAGAATTATTGGAAGCATGAAAAATATTTTGTATGAACCGTTCCTCTCATTGATCATTTGTTGTTTTGGGGATAGCCGTTATGGTTGTATGAAAATGAAATTTCTATTCTTTTTTTTTTTTGAAGGATCTGTGGGTAGTTACTTGTTTTTTTTTTTTTTGGGTACAAATCTGTGGGTAGTTACTGTCTTATGTATTAAGCGAAACTTAATTGAAAAAAAGTTAGCTTTCTAGGGCCTGTTTGTTCAAGTTTTTTAATGAGAAAATCGCTTATTTTTTGGGATAAAAAAATATCTTGTGAAATTTTATGATGTTTGTTTAAGCTTTTAAAAATATGAAAATTTATATACATTAGGCCACTGTGCTCCAACGGCGGCGATAAGTTCTCAGAGACCCTTCAGCCCCCCTGTTGCTGTCCAAGCAGTTGCCTCGGCTGCCCTCCCGGCTCCCGCGACTATTTATATTGCAGGAATTCTTGATTGAAAATCAGGATTCACACAAATCAATTACTCATAAACAGTTGTCACATTCAATCAATATTAATGCCAATTGTAATCCATATTGGTCGTCTTGGGACATCAGTTTCTAAATTGAAAAAATTGAAGTTCTAATGCCGTTAATCAATTAAAAAAATCCCTCACGATTAATATATTGTTCGTACTAATCGTAAATATTGTTAGTATCTATATCAATTGATATTAACAGCAATATAAATAATATAAAAACTCAATTTGTTATTCATAAATTAAGTTTTGTACATCACAATTTTCCTTCCATAAATTTATCTTAAAAAGTATTATTATCTTTATTCCCATCTCGTCCTATCTTTATCTTAAATTGGTAACATGTTATGATAAAATATTGCAATAACTGATTTTTATCTAAATTTTAATTGGACTAAGTTGTATTCAGTAATATTTTTTTAATAATATTTGGTATTTTAAAATAATTAATATTTTAAAATATTTTTTAATATTATTCAATAGTTTAAATTTATGGTGATAATAGATATTAAGAAGATATTATAGGCAAAATTATATAAAAAGGTATTTTAGAGAACATATTAAAAAATAATTTAAATATTGAATATACTATAAATTATTTTTAAGACAATGCTACTCAGAAAATAATTTGGGACGGTTCATGTAATTTGATAATTTTAATTTATGAAAACACCAGGATTACGGACACTAATTCAATCACCTACTTAAAAGACAAGACTGTAATATACTTGGAGCATGATTTAGTAACAAAAAATAAAAGGAATGCATTGGTGTGAGACGCCAAGCAATAAATGTCATAAGAAAGAACAAAAATCATGGCTGTTGAGAAGAACCGACGAATTTGACTTGCACGCTCCACTATGGCGGGTGGGACTATTATATCTGCTGGTGTTTCTTTTTGTCATCCTTTCCTTCCCACTTCCGAAACTGGTGCCAGATTCGGACCTCCTTTGATGTATCGGCTATGTATGACCACTGATGGAGACCGCAGAGAGAAAAATTCCTGAGGCGAGCGACAGAATCAAGGGATAGCTCATGACATTTCACTTTCCCCCATCTCCCTCTGAGCTATTTAACCGATCTCAAAAAAGCCTCGTCGTCTTCTTCTTCTGGAACCTGGGACCTCTGGAAAGTTGCGTTTTCATTTCTCAAATTCTAGTTCCTTGAGGTTTTGAGAAAGCGCTGCAGTGGTGAAAACGTAGGTGAGTTGATTTCCAGATGTAATGGAAGAATACAGTACTTCAGTTTACCTCTTATGATGGCTTCATCACTGATTTTGCCCATCGAAAAAATGTACTCGAAGTCATAGCGTTATTTCTGCATCTGCTTCTTCCTCATAGGACAATTATTTTCTCGGAAAAGCTGATAAATCGAAGGGTTTTGGCTCTGTCTAGTGTCAAAGTGTTACTATGATTGTGTGGGTATTATGAGCTGTTAAGAGCATGTTTCATGGGTCTCCCTTTATGATCTGTGGGATGTCAGAAAGCATGTATTATAAGTGGTTTTTTAACCATACCCACTTGAAGATAGCTTGGATTAATTATCAAATCCAGAAAAAAGATGGTTACTTGAGCTATCCTCCTCCTGTTTTGCCTTCATCTTCGCCCCCATATCCCGGTGCTTTCCACAGAGAAACAGGATCTTCTTCCTCGTCTGGTATTAGAATTAGTCCGGCTGTTCTTTTCATTATAGTGATTCTAGCCGTGCTCTTTTTCATTTCTGGTCTTCTACACCTGCTTGTTAGATTTCTCATAAAGCACCCATCTTCCTCAGCATCTGAATCTAACAGACACCAAGAAATATCAACCTCCGATGCTCTTCAAAGACAACTCCAACAGCTCTTCAATCTCCATGACTCTGGTCTGGATCAAGCTTTCATTGACGCACTTCCTGTTTTCCAGTATAAAGAGATAGTTGGTCTGAAAGAACCATTTGACTGTGCTGTGTGCCTCTCTGAGTTTTCTGAGAAAGACAAGCTCAGATTGCTTCCAGTTTGCAGCCATGCCTTTCATATTAATTGTATAGACACATGGCTTCTATCCAATTCCACGTGTCCACTTTGCAGAGGAACCCTGTTAACTCCTGGGTTCTCAATTGAAAACCCCATATATGATTTTGATGATTTAAGGGAAGAGGATGGGTGTAACGGTGAAAATGGGTTCACAACTTCTAGACAGAAAACCGTTGAAATTGAAGAAACTGTAGTAGAGAAAGGAGTGTTTCCTGTAAAACTTGGTAAATTCAGAAGGCTGAATGTGGAGGCAGGGGAGGGTGGAGGAGGAGGAGGAGGAGAGACGAGTAGCAGCAATTTAGATGCAAGAAGATGTTACTCAATGGGATCTTACCAGTATGTGTTAGCCAATTCAGACCTCCGAATTGCCTTAAACCATGATGACCATCAAGACCGAGAGGTAAGGCTTACAGAAGGACCAGAAAAATCTGAGAAGCTTTCCATGGAGGAAGCAAAGAAGATTAGAAGTGTGAGTAAAGGTGAGAGCTATTCTGTTTCCAAGATCTGGCAATGGTCCAAGAAGAGCAAGTTTTCTACTTCTTCCGAAGAAGATCAAGTGGGCATGCCATCTTCGCTTAATACGGACCTGTCATGGATGAGAAGAACACAAGGCACAACATGACACAGGTATTCATCCCCATGATTTTCTTACTTAATCCGCTGATAAAAGATTGTCCTTTATGGGATCCCAATTTTGAATTTATGATGATTATTTGTGGATGTATTGTGATTTTGAGTTGAGATTCTAGAGTTTCTTCTTCTTGATATGTAATCACAAATGTTAGTCTGATCTTGTTGGTTGCCTTGGGTTCTGCAAACAGCAAATACTGGTGTGGAAAAGTAAGGGCCTTTCTTTCAAGAGCACACATTCTCTGAGCTTCTTCTTCTTCATCATCTTCATCTTAATCTCTTTAATCAGTCCCACAGATCTGAACTATTACTCATCAGATAATTACAACAGGCAGATTTACGATAGTTGGGGAGGCAAGTGCGTTTGCTTTATGATTTTCTTGGCTTTTGAATCCTCTTTTGCTTTGTTTAAAGCACTTTTGGGAGGATGTGAATGCAAATTTTTTTCTAAGGAGAGTGAATCGGCGGAGGTTGTAGGGGTGGACAGTTGTGGATTGGTGGTGGGATCCATGAAAGCAGGGGAGTGACAGAATCTACCTATATATCTGATTTTTGATTCAAAATTTTTTGGCTCTCAGTAGTAATGAGGTGGGGTCAACTCATAACACCTCCCATGTGTCCATGTTGAAATTTAGCACCCAGGTTTAATATTTGTCAACGCTAATGATGATGGATTATTACTCCAAAACAAGTGGTTAGTTCAAGAGTGAGACTCCTCTTGTTGTCACCACGAAACATAATAATCCATATTTTGGGAGCTAAACTCAGAATTGATGACTGCTGAAAAATTTTGTATGCATCCCAATGCCTAAAGAACATGTCAAAGTTTAAATCAATATTAAAAGATGTGTCCAATATTTAAAAGTGTTTTAAAAGTATTTGGAATATAATTGTCTTTAATATAAAAATATTTATGTTTATGAAAAAAAATTATTTCATAATAAAAAGAAATAGTTTGAGTTTTGAGCGTGAGCTGGCATGTTATTTTTTTATATATATAAAAAAATTTAAGTTTAGCATTGGTCTCACCATAGTGGGTATGTTATTGATAATGTAGTTTAAATTTGGAATTGGATGAAAGGGAGGGGTGGTAGGTGTGCCATTATTGGAAATTGCAAAAGGGGACCATGTGAAAATGCCAATGCCTGTGTATGTGAGCTACAAACAAATGCCAATTTGTTTTTTTTTAATAAAAATATTGCTTACCGTGTGGGCCTTGGGGAGAGCAACTTTTCTTATGGTCGACTGTTTCTATTTTTTTCACCAATAAGGCCAAGTATAACTAATATATGATTTGATTTCTTCCGCACCACGTGATATGTTTGAATTATACTGATTTTATTAAGAGAAATAATATTTATTTTAATAATCTCTATATTTTAGTAGGATTAATCTTTAGTTATTGGCTAGTGATATTGTCTGTGTTTAGAAAAAAAAGGACTTTGGTCTTTCAAATACTGTTAAAATTTATGGAAGATAGTTTATGTTTGAACTGTGTGGGGTTTACAGGAATTGAATATGATATTTATGGAAAAGACGTTGGAGTTTCTTGAGATGAAGTCAATCCCCATTAGTCGAGGGAGTGAGCATTGGCTAAAGACTTCAGCGACACATCATCATTCACGTGCCTTAGGACTCTTCTCTGTTTATATTTAAATACCCCTTCTATTTATGCTAGGGGTGTGCATGGGCAGGGCTGGGCAGGGCAGTCCCTATGCCCGGTGCCCTGCCCGGAAAAACTATGGGCTGCATTTTGCAGCCCGATGCCCGGCCCTGCCCGGTAAAAGCCCTAACCAATTCGGGCTGGGCATATGCGGGCTGGGCATGGGCGGGCTAGATATGCCCAAATAGTAATATCCTGCTCATATTGTAGGAAAAAAATCTACAATCATAAATTTATAAAATAATAACATATGTCTTAAAGACTTAAAAAATAGCAACAATCAACTTAAAATAAGGCAACAATAAGATAATAATTAAAATTTTCAAATCTATTACAATTACAATGATCTTTATTCATCAGTAGTCATCATATTCTCTCTTCCAAGTGTAACATCTGTAAGAAGAAATCAAAGAAAACCTGTTACATATTATGAAATAAAATATATAATGGAATTTATGAGGTTGAAAATAAAAAATTACCTGCAAGCTGAATGACATTTTCCGTTTCATCAAAATTATCGAACTCCCGAAACTTATCAGCTAAATCATTGATAGATTGGCCAGCTTGTAGCCAATTTTGACTACAAATTAGTGCTTCTGTCATTTTGTAAGACAAAGAACTCCTGTAATGATCAACTATACGTCCCCCAGTGCTAAAAGCGGACTCAGAAGCAACTGTAGAAACGGGAATAGCCAATACATCTCGTGCCATATGGGAGAGAACTTTATATTTTTGAGAATTAGCATTCCACCATAATAATATGTCAAACTCAGATGCAGAAGGGATTTCATCTCTTGAGTCAGTTACAATATACCTATCTAACTCAGTTTGAGGATCTGTAGAAGTTCTTATTTTCATAGATTTTAACCACTTATGGCCTGGATCTTCAGTATCATCATCATCATCATCATCATCAAAAGATGGCAATGAAGTTGCACTTGTTGTACCTGTTGAAACAATCCCTAATTCAGTTGAGACCCTTGTAGAGTACTCATCAAATAACTGATACAAACAATCTTTAACCCTCTTCTTCATAAGTGAACATACTTCAGGATCAATGTAAAGAATGTCAAACATATGATTGACATAGGCTAATTTATAGCGAGGATCCAAAATTACAGCCACAAATAGTAACGGATTCATATTATCTGCTTGACCCCAATACTTGTCATACTTTGCCTGCATACTGATGCTCATGTCTCCTAAAAAATTATTAGCTCTGTTCGTAATATTCTTTTGCAACATTTTCTGAACACGTGCAATCTGGTGGAAACATTCATTTGATGTTACAGAAAGAGAGCTTGAAAATTTCAATGTAATGTCATAAAATACCTTCAAGAATTTGATAAAGATCTTAGCATTATCCCAATCATCACTAATAGGACCAAAGAAGTCATCTTGGCCATGCCTAGCTCCACGCCTAGAGCTTGAAGTGCTTGAGCTGAAGTGGGAAATATAGTCATTATCTTCATCAAGCATCCGATCAAATACTTTTTGAAACTTCATCGCAGCTTCCAACATCAAGTATGTTGAGTTCCATCGAGTGTTTACATCAAGGCAAACAAGGCTTTTAGTGTCTATTTTTTCAGTTTCAGCCCAAGTTTTGAATTTCAAAAAGCGTGAAGGAGAAGAACGAACATATCTAACAGCACTTCGAATGGCTTCAAAACTATCATTCATCTCTTTGACACCTTCATTAACCACCAAGTTAAGGACATGGGCACAATACCTTAATTGAATATAATCCCCATCACAAAGTAACCCTTTCCAACTCCTTAAACGCCTCTTCAGATATACCAAAGCTGTGTCATTAGCCGAGGCATTATCCATAGTTATGGTGAAGATATTTTCAATCCCCCACTGCAACAAGCATTGCTCAATAGTCTTCCCTATAGTATCACCTCTATGATTTTCAGTCATAACAAAATTCAAGATCCTCTTGTGAAGCTTCCAATCCTCATCAATAAAATGTGCTGTCAAACACATATAATTAAAATTTTGGCATGATGTCCAGCAGTCTGTGGTAAGGCAAACACGCTTAGCACTTTGTTGTAAGAATTTCTTCAATAATTTAACTTCTCCAAGATATAACTGCCACACATCCCTTCCAATTGTTGTTCTTGAAGGGATTGGAAACGGGGCTCAAACTCATTCAGTAATTTCTTAAATGCAGGCTTCTCAACAATTCTGAATGGTTGCTCATCCGATATAATAAATTCAACTAAAGCTCTTCTACACCGCTTCTCATTATATAGATGTGCCACCACTGATCTTCCTTGACCACTTGACCCCCCAGACAAGAGAGTTAACATAGATTGCCTTCTATCTGTAGTAGCCTTGTTTGGGTTTTGTTTACATTTTGGGATATGCCTCAACAAAGAATGTGTCCCATGGCGATTTGGATCAGCCTTATAAGTCGTATGGCAATGCTTGCAAGATGCTAAGTGCTCCCCATTAGTTTCTTCTAATGGTAATTTAACAAAGTGATCCCACACCTCTGATGTGTGCTTGGATTCTCTTTCTTTTCTCTTTGTACCCCCACCTTCAACATTTGTTTCTTGTGTGATAAATTCTGTTTGTGTTTGGGTGGTGGGAGTGAGAGTATGAGAAATAGGAGGGTGGGGAGGGGGGAGGAGAGATTGTGAGGTAGGTGGAGGAGGAGGAGGTGGAGACGTAGGAGTATTAAGACCTTCACTTGGTGATACATTAGAATTTTTGAAAGAGGTTGAAGTTGAAGTATCTTCAGTAGACAATGGCGAGACATTAGAAGCTTGATCATCCATTTAACCTGAAATTAACTATTAAAATATTAAAATACATAATAACATAACATGACATAACTATTTTCTTGGTAATCAGAATTCCAAGTAAATACCAATGATTCACTACCCAGCACAAGTAACTAAAACTTCCTTTGAAGCAAAGATGAAACGCACAGTATATGTGTGTGTATAGATATATTGAAATAACAGCTACTGTACTACTTACTTCCTCTATTTTCACTTGCAAAACTAAAAGCTACTGTACTACTTACTTCCTCTCTTAATTTTCTGTCCTTTTTTCACCTACTTCTTCTTTTTTTTTCTTCCTAATATATATCTGTTTATACCTGCAAAAAAAAGTGGACTCTAATATCAAAAAGTTGTCACATTCAATTCAATATAACGGCCAACCATCATAAAACACAGCAAGTATTCAAGACCCTAACATTAGGCCATTGATAAATAGTCACAATCAATTCAATATAATCTCAATCATACATGCATTCTGAAGAACGTTTGGATATGCTTAGTGTGCGCAGGTATGTTCTTTTTGTTTGAAGATTTTTTTTTATAAAAATACTACTTGAATTTAAAATCTCAAATAAAAAATTCTTATAAAAATGTGTTGTTATTTATTTAATATGGATAGTTAATAGCTATTACAGTGTATGAAACAAAATTGATTTAAAATTGAAGTGTTATTTTTGTGAGATTTTCCTTTGTTTGAATGCATGAGCATGAGTAAAAACAATTCAATTCAATGTGATGCATTTATCCATCAAGAGCAGGGACAATACAAGAAGACATTAAAGGCGATTCGAAAGCTTGCTAAACAGGAACCAGAAGGAAGTCAAGGAGCAGGTGTGGAAATCTGTGGAATATGGGCTCGTGATCAACTTTCTCTTCTTTTTCGAAACCTGAGTGCCACGTTTCCTTCTCACCTTCTCACTAAATTCTAGCTAAAGTTCCATATGTCTGACACCTTTTTAAGAAATCTACGCATATATTCTTTATTTACCCCAAAAATATTATGAAATTAAGAAGTTTATCATATGGGGCACACCAAAAAAGACCAAGGAAACAATATATATTTTAAGAGATGCTCAACTTATTAAATTATGGAGATTATCCAATTGTGTATGTGAATTACGGAAGTAAAAGCATGTGGTATATAACAGTTCACAAATTCTTGAAGGTTTAGGATTCTTTCAAGGCAATGACTAAGGCGTGCAACATACTTTCATGCACAAAAATGAATAATTTTAGAGCATAACAAACAGAACAAAGTTGAAGAGGAAGCCTTTACTATATAATAAATCATTCGCATACAAGATATCAATGGAAAAGACATTGAGTAGGGCATGATTAATTGTACAGATGCCAAGGATATTATTTCCCCATAGTAATTCAACACCCAATGACATTTCCAATCAAGAAAGCAATCATACCTATTCCTATATCTATCTAAGAATTCTAATCAAAAACCTGGAGGAGTTTGGAAAAAATACAATGCAACAAAGATGAATTGTTTGACAACTTTAGGCTTAGGCAACTAACCTTGTAACGTAGGCCAACTGCAATTTCCCACTCAAGCACAGACTTGTTATATATCCGTATGTGTGACAATAAGCAAGGCTCCTGCAACCAAAAAATAAAAGACAAACATATAACCAGTTCAAGCCCTGAAATGAATCATCATTCATCAATACATTTATTTTAACCTAGCCGTCACAAACTCAACAATTCTAACAGAGGTATTACATACTAAAACTTACAATCCTATTCCAATTTCCAAGGCAATCAAAGAAAAACCCAAACCCGAGAAGTTTTAGCTCTAGTTCCCTGTTTCTACCTTAAACCGCGAAGAGAAATCACAAACTACGCTAATCAATGAGTAAAGCATCATAAATCCAATAAACAAAACCCTAGAAGTTAAATCAACAAAACCGAAAAGGAAAGGAAAACAAATCAAAATTGAACAACTCAAGCACGAGAATTTTGCTTCAGCACGAGAATTCCCTCACCGGAAGAATTGCATAGCTCCGAGGTCGCTGGTCGCTTGAGTTGCCTAAGTTGCAGAGCTTCAGTCGAGCAGTTGCCTGAGTTCCGAGGTCACAAACTACGCTTGAATTGCAGAGCTTCAGCTGAGCCGTTGCCTGTGTTGGAAATACAGATATGGCGATCACGGAGCAGTTCTTCCTTTAACTGATTTATGCAGATATGGCGATCACGGAGAGAGGAATTGATCGTCAGCGGCGGCGCCTCAGCTGGAGAAAACAATAAACCCTGCGAGCTGCGACTTTGCGAGGGCACTTTCCGCGAGAGTGAAGTGTGAATCTGCTACCGTGTGTGACTGTGAACTGCGAAGTGCGAAGTGTGAATCTGCTGGGAGAAAAAATTATTATATTATATTATTATATAATATATTTATTACCGGGCCGGGCTAACCGGGCAGGGCAGCAACCCCTGCCCGGTGCCCAGCCCGGCCCGCATACTAGCCCTGCTCGAAATTGTTCATTTTTTTCCGGGCTATTTTTTTCTGGGTTGGGCGGGGTATTTTTTAGCCGGGCCCGGGTGGGCTCACCGGGCCACGGGCATCTTGCACACCCCTAATTTATGCTATTATATATATATAGTATAGTTACCGATAGTTAAATTAATATTAGCTTTATGAAATATGTAAAAAAAATTTACTGCCTAAGAGCTTACTAGATATTAGGTATGATCTTAAATATAAGATTTTAATATATTTTATTTATAATATTTATTTTTTTATTAACTTAATTTATTTAATTTATAAACGGATATATAATCAATATTATATATAAATATTTTTTTAAAAAATTATATTATATTTATTATAATTAATTAATTTATTTAAATTAATTAACTAAATATATTAAGTAGAAGGGGTAATACTTTTTCAAAGCCCTCTTGTTTTAAATAAAAAAGGAATTTAGATCGAGAAAGGCTTAGCAAAAATGACATGTGCAATGAACAGGAGGAATATATGTATGTATGTATGTATGTATGTATGCATGCATGCGCGCGGGCGCTAGTATAAATATAACTGTATATATATTTGAGTTATAAAGTGGTTGTCGGCTAAAAGAAAACAAGAAAAGAAAAGTGATGGCTGCATTGTACTAGAATACTATGGGTGTGTATGAAGTCTGCCAGGTGAGCTCACCTAGGCAAGCCAACAAAATCTAACCTAATTTAAAAAATATAGGGTCCCATTTTTTCAATTTTGCCATTACACACCCTAATTATTTATTTTTTATTTTTATTATTATATTTAGAAAAAAAAATATAATAATTATTAATAACTAAATAATTATTTTATAAATATAAATAGTCAAATAAATAAGTTATATCTTTTAAAATTTATAATTATATTAATTTTTTTAATTTTATTAACCATCCTATTATTACATTATACATCTTTAGATACTTTATTCGTATCAACTTTAGAAAAATTGATAAAAAATTATAATTATAAATTATTTAAATTTTAAAAGTTTTTTTAATATATATAATAGATTTTAATATTTTAATTACTATCTTTTTATTATTTTATTATTAATATATTATAGATATTATTTAATTCTTTAAGATATATGAATATATTATTATTTTAAGCGTTTATAATTGTAAATTTTTATCTGATAATATGAGTAGACTATCATCATTTGAACATAAAAGCCCTCCTAGTCCAATCTATACATACTCAATTCAAAATAGTTAGAGTTTTTATCAAATAGGGCCAAATGTTGTGTTAGAAAATACAATTCATTCTTTCTTTCAAATTATACACTAAACAGGTTATACTCGGTATCGTTTAAGCGAGGTCTTGAGTTCAAACTTTGGAGTATGTAAAAAATTTCTGTTAGAAGACTCACTCACTATAACCAGATGTATGACGCGGGTCAAATTTAAATATAGCCGGGATAAAGTTTCAGTGAATTAGGTAGGTAAAAAAAAAAAAGGTTACACTGCCTAAGGCACAAACCAACATTATACAACTTCAGTGTACTCGTTATTTCCTTCTATCCTCTTTCCCAGATCAGCCATTTTAACCGAATCTTCATGTATCGAAATCCCGCAAATAAGTTTAATTAAAGATTGCCAAAACAGAAAACTATTGCCAATAATGCTTCCCCATTTTTGTACGAAGGATAGCAACAATAATTAGCAGTATTATTTTTTTCCCCTTGAGAACCACCAATGCAGTACCACCCCCATAATTCTACTTCTATTTCTTTTAATGAGTATTCCTAGGCATTAGATTAAAATCTATTTAGCTTCGATGAACTCGTCATTTAAAAAACAAAAATCACAGCCATTGCCCTTTGATCCTTAGAATAGGCATTCGCAGTCGCTCCCCCGCCCCCGGTTCTATATTTTATTTCGCCATATCCGTTAAGAACTGAAAAGCCAGCAAATTTTGGCATATTAAATTAAATACTCATATTAAAGCTTGGAGTTCAAGAAATTAGTTTATGCGTTTTTTATTATCTGGAATTTTGGGGGCAACAGAAATTCAGTATAATTTTAAGAAATGAAATAAAATAAAACACAGAGGAGAAGCTGGTGTGCCGTGTGGCTTGGAGCATCAGAGCATGTATGATTGGATGCTGCTTTCATCTGCATCCCCGGTGAACTTGTTTAAATCAGAGGTGAAAAGTTTATGAAAACAAAATTATTTGTAACTATTAAGGAAGAAGATTATATGTAGAAAGGCATCACAAATTCGTATTTACAAAAAAAACATTTTTAAAACATTCTTAAGTTAAACTTTTATATTTACAAATCAAATTATATTATTTACAAGTTAAACTTGTATGAAAATTGAATTTTTCATGACCTCTTTGTACCAATTTTCTTTCTTCACAAAACCCATTTCGGAGTTTCTAACAAAAACTTGGTCAATAGAGAAATCCATACGGGGCAGCTTGGTATGCATTTAGTTGCTACATTGTTCTGCATTAGGAGCCAGCCTCTTTGCTTACTCTCTCTTTTAAATTGCATCTCTTATCGCATTATAGATGGGAGCAGACATGTAACGAAGAAGAAGACTTCACACAAGCATTAGTAGTGGTTAAATTTACAGCATTTACGGCTCAGAAGAGTCCCTTTGTGGAGACTGTTTCTCATTAACCGTGGGAATAGCCGACGTAGTTCAAGCGAGGTCGGAGATTACGGTGATTATACTTAGGATCCCCATAGTCAACAGCCTTAATGACCATGGTCTCACGTCTTCCATCCTGTTCCTGAACTGCCCCGAACACTATCTCATTCGGCTCGCAATTCTGATCATAGTAAGTTTGAGGGCTCGATGAATAATGCTTGTGATGGAGCTGCTGCTGATGATTCCGTTGCTGTTGAATCTGTAGATCATACTGATCACCATCCCACCTATTGCTCAAGTAAGCCCCTCGACCCGGGTTCAAGTGTTGCTGGGTCGGCTTTTCCAGCTCCTTCTGGTTCATATAAGGGTTTGGGGTCCTTGTTTCTAAACATGGAGGAGGAGGTTCATCTTCATCAGGAATCATGAAACTCTCCTGAACGGGCCACGTATTGGGATGTGATGATCTGTTCATCTGTTGCTGCTGGTAATGGTGGTAATGCAGGGCTTTCCTTTTACTTTTAAAACTTCCACTGAATAAACTCCCAAATATTTCAACAAAAGCTGACCCTGAATACACGAAAAGCCTTCCAATTGAACCAAATAAAACCTCTTCTTCTTTCTCGTATTCTTCTTCGTTTGGAATCAATGGGGGCCTCACTGACTTTGGAGGCCCTTGCTGTGCTGTAACTGGCGTGCCTTTCCTTATATTATAAGCTCTTGGATCCTGCAACATCAAATAAGACTATATTATAATGTTATTATAGAAAATCATGAACAAAAATGCGGTATATGTCGCTTACATCGGGAGAAGAAAACATTGCTTTGACCCTCCAATGTAGCAATGCCAGCATGTAGCCGAAGAATCCAGCAGCAACCAGTACTGCTATTCCTGCAATGCGATTATGCCAAAATTGCATATCTTTTAGGCATTCATGGCTTCAAAACTGAAGAGATTAGAGATGAATGGCCTGGTGATCATATACCTAGGGGGAAACTAACATCATCTTCATCATCATCATCATCCTGTTGCTGTCTGTAAGTAGCGCAGTCATGGTGATGAAGTTGAATCTCTCGAATAGCCAAGTTTCCTCGATCTACCACCAGAATAGAGCAGCTGCTACCAGCATAAACCACATCAAAATCGTTTGAAAACTTTGCATATTCACCTGGACCATCCACGTGGCCTCCTAAGTGTCCCCTTTTTCCACCTGCAATTGTGGTCACTCCTGTATGGAAAATCAAGTTGTAGACTTAAAACTTGCATTGGCAGAATGAATGGTAATTGAATCTCCGGTGCAGATCTCATGCTTTTGAAGTTTTCAATAGTTGGGTTAAGATATGTTACATTCATTTCATTCTCAAAACAGGTGTACCTTCATCACTGATCTTTCTGATGGCCATATTCATTGTGTCTGCAATGTAAACATTGCCTCTGTAATCCACTGCAATTCCTTTAGGATGGTTCATTCTTGCTTCTCTAAGCCTCCCATCTATGTGTCCAGTGTACCCTTCGGGAGATCCAGCAAGGATTTTTGGTTTTCTGTCTGTGTTTCATTCTTACATTTCAGAATATACCCAAAACAAAAGCAATTAAGGACTAATCTCAGAGTAATTGGGAACTGATCCTTAAAATGGCAATCGTATCTCTTCAAGCAAAGATGCAGTATGCCTTTCATTTAAGCATTTTGAAGGGGGGAATGTAACATTTACATTCAGCAGCAAAGGAAATAATATTCACTCAAAGTCGGTAGTATGCAAATTGTTCTAGGTTCTATTTTCCTTTTCCCTTTTGTGTTAGTTCTTCATATTCTTTTTTAAAATCTTGGAAAGTGAAAGAGAGCAGAATGTTCACACAGATTTTTTGTTGGCAGAACAGCAAAAAGACATGTTGTACTTTGAAAAGCAGAAGCTTGCGCTTCACCAAAGCTTAAGGACCTTTAGTTCTTTACAAACATCTCAACCGAATCAAAAGATGTCCCAAGCATGAAGCTAAGTCACTGTACAATGTAGAACTCATGCAACAGACATTCCTAGGACATGTGAAGCAACTCAAAGCCATAATCCTCAAACGCTGAAATGCATTGAAATTTGGCCCAACAAAACATTGAAATTGAAACTAACGGCATAATCTAGCATAAACAATCTCATAAAAGGAACCCTACATGTAGACACTGGACTTGGGATTTTGTAAATGTTACTGTTCTCTGAATCCAACACCAGAAACTCCCCATTTGATGATACATCAACTGAGTATGGCTCAATTCCGACCTTGCTTCCGTCAAATATTGTCTCCACAGTGTAGCCACTCTCAAATTTCATCATAGGACGGCTGTGCTTCACAGAATATTGATTACCTCAAATCCAAAAAGCACAACATGAGATCAACCTTAGCCCCCCCAAAAAAAATAGTAACAGCTGAAACAAGAAAATGAGAATTCAGCGGAAGACCCTTACTTGGTTTGGTGGTAGATTTTAGCGACCACAGCCATTTAAGAAGAGCAGAAACCGCATTAGAGACAACCCCGGTCACAATTTCTGCACATCACGTGAATTTCAGAGACACACAAAGATTTTAGATCAAATAATGTTCATGTGCGAGAAGGAAACTAGTATCGAACATGTTATACTCACTTGCAATAGGTTTGGCTGAAGTTGATGAGAAGAGGGCAAATAGAATCACAAAAACAAGAAACACAGCAAAACTATTCCTAACCATCGTTTTCTATCTCCAGCACTAGAGCAGCTAGCTACGAAATGCTTGTATATAATAGATGTTCAAGCTCTGTAATTCAAGTATCCAACTTAAAAGAACCCACGGGCAATCTTCTATTTATCCTTTTTTTCCCCTTCTTTTGTTTTCTTGGAACACGTTAATTAGCATCACCCTTTTCGAAAACCGAGGTGAAAGGCAAAAGAAGATTAGTGCTGATATGAGGTTTAGTAGAGAGGCAATGAAGACAGAATTTAGAGGTGATAATGAAAGGCAATCATAGAATGTGGTGGTTTCATTGTTGTGTCCTTTTAAGTCCATCCGACAAGGTGATTTTTTCTCTGCAAAAACCGAATTTTGCAGGCCATGCTTCTTCTTCTTTCTCGTTGCGAATAATGTCATGTCTGCTACATGGCATTTATATGAGTAAGCCATCCGTTAATTTTTTTTTTATAAATTATTAATATTATTATTTATTTTATTTATATTTTAAATATTTTTATTATTAAATATTAATAAAAATAATTACTTATTTATTAATATATCATATTGTAATTATTAATATTATATTAATATTTATTTATATTTATAATTATAAAATTTGAGATTTTTTATAAAAAATAGAAATTTTTAAGATTAGAACATTAATAATTTTTTAATTATATTAATATAATATTATAAATATTTTATTTATATTTTAAAAATTTAGAAATAATTTTTTAAAAATATTAAAAAAAAAAAAGGTGGGCCAGACTAACTCATCCCCAAAATAAGGTGGGCTTAGACTAACAAAATATCAACCTATTTTACAGCCCACTCTTAACAGATTGACCCATTTTTCTACTTTTAAATTATGGAGTGTCACCAATTTCAATTTACTTAAAAATATGAAAAAAGTAAAAGCATGGTATGACGTAATTTACTTAAACAAACGAATTCAGGTCTTCAAGAATACTAACACAAAAATTTGCGGGGCTTATGAAAAGAAAGTTGCATCAAATTATTTAGTATTTAGTAGCATCACAACATCGCATGCTTTTTGTTTAGATCAAGAGGCGATGGCCCCTCTGTTTGTGTGAGCTGTGTTATCACCGGAAAATATATGTTATAAAAATGGTTGGAATCTGATTTTTCTGGCTTTCTTCGTGGTGGCAAAAAAACTTGTCTCTATCTTTTAGTCAAGTAAGCAACGTTTAGGTTACGCTCCCTCTGATCAATCATGGGCAGAAAATGCTTTTTCGCTGTATCATCATTTTGCGTGATTCATATTCATCCACAACACCCTCACGGGATCAATTCCTCTAGCAGCTCCTGCATACCAGTATTCAATCTTGATTTCTTTTTCTGTAAGTGCTAAATTGTCAGTTTTTGATTCACATAAACCTTGAAGTTGTTTGATTCCATAATCAATAATAGCTTTTTAGCATTATCTTGCGCTAAAGAGGGCATCGGTCAAGTTTACTATATCTGGAAAACTCTATTAACTTCCCAAATCTCTTCGTTTAACTAGAAAAATCTCTCTTGTATCTATCTTGTTCTGTGTGTGTAAAGTAGGTTACAAGTATGGTAATACTAATGTATCCATCCATTGGGTTAGATGACATGAATCAGGATATTTGATTAGCATGAAAGCGTAGGAAACATAATAATATAAAGCAAAAGTGGATGAAGAATATAAGGTTAATTAAGTATTCGCAAATAAAGGAAAAGGCTAAAGAAACATCAAGTTCCATCTTTCTTCAGATTTTCAGACGCCATTTTGAATTTGAATTTCTAAGGGCTTCAGCATTTGTTAAAAAGCCACCAAGCATGTTTATTTCATTCTGAAACCCATGGCCATAAAATTCCTTGTGAACCTAAAATCGATCTTTATTTCAGATTTGGGCTTCAGATAATGGAGAACTACTCCTTCTGATAGCTTATTTATATACCAAGGCAATACAGAAGTGGCCAAGAAAAAGGTAAACGAAAAAAAAGGAAGAAGCAATGATCTGGTCGGAAGAACCTCCATGTTGGCAACACTTTGCTTGCCGGGAAAGCTTGGAGGGGGAACTATACAAAATGCCACCATTTATCAAGTTTATCAAGTTTATGTAGGTTGAGCTAATGAAATAACATCACTAGGTACAAAACTAGGGCTATATATATATAACTGCTAACCAAAATTCAGACATGATAGATCATGCCCACCTCTAGGGTAGATGCATGAGGGATGCTTAAAGCATATGTTGGTCCCCTAGAGTTTCTCCTTAAGAAATCATACCCATAATTGATCACAACTTTCTTTATCCAGCTTGATCCTCTTTTTGCTCTCACACATGAGTGACCCATTATGAATGCCATGCCTGCTTCCCTTGCTTCCATTAGCTCCCGCAGCTCCTCCTTTGCGTTTAAATCGATCTCCGGACTGTCTGGCACTACGAACCTGACTCGCTTCTTAACTTTCTCAGGAGATTTTACCTCCCTAAACTCTGAAGTGCCTTCCATTTGACAGGAATCTAGATCATCCTCACACATTCTTACACCTAATTTCGATGCTGAAGTCCCGACAACCGTCATCTTCGCATCATCTTCGAAATTGTTTAATTCTAAGCCACATTTGGAGGTATCTGATCGGATAAACTCGGCTATGCTGCAAACAAGATCTTGCTCAAATTCCATGTCATCCTTGTGAATATCGCGATAGCCATACCTCGCTATGCACCTATAAAGCCTATACTCCTTGGGGCCAACTCTACCCACCAAGAACCTTTCCTCAGGTCTGACATGTGGCACTGGGACTGATTTAATGCAGAGAAAGACTACAACCTGATGAAAAGCAGGGAGATTGGTAACAAAGTGAGAGAACATAGCTGGAATCCCGGATACAAGCTCGGTGTGTATGAGGCCAATTCCCCTGACCCTTACTATTCCTAATGTGGGGCAGAGACTGAGAAGCCAGTTGATGGAGACCTTATTTTGAACATCAAACTCGTATTTCTTAATTGTGCCATAGTGCCATACGTACATGACAATAAGGAAGATGAATGAGAGGGCAATAGGAACCCAAGCCCCTTCAAGGAACTTGATGAGGGAGGCAGAGAAGTAGAGTGCTTCCACGGAGCCAAAGAAGAATATAAAGCAAATGGCTAGAACAACACTTTTGTGCCAGCATAAGACTATGACTAGAGACATTAGGCAAGTGGTCACCAGCATGACAGTTATGACAGCCAATCCTGTTTATGGGAAGAAAACAAAAATGCATTAACAATAATTAAATATTTAACCTTAGAAGCAAAGCCAAAACATGGGTAATGATTACAGTTTCTAAGCATGCAAGTACATCACGAAAGTACTTTGTGGAGGTAATACCTGATGCATTTCCCATGCGTTTCGTGTCCCTAAATCCAACCGTAATGGCCAGACAGAGAAGCATCAAGGTCCAGTTGATATCTGGAATGTAAATCTGACCGTGTATCTTAGAAGATGTATGAACAATTTTGACTTTGGGGAAGCAGCTCAGAGCCGAGCATTGTTTGATTATTGAGAAAGTCCCAGTGATGACAGCTTGACTTCCAACCACAGCTTGAAGTATGGCTATGACAAGAACAGGCCATCTAATTTTCTCTGAGGAAAAATGAACAAGAAAAGTAAGACAAAAGGCAAAAACTTGGGTTCTGTGGAATGATGGCTCCTTGAGATCAACATAAGAGAAATCACCAGGTACAGACACATAGAAACCGATTCTGTAGTCAGTTTCAAGGATATGATGCTTGGAAAGATAAGCAGCTTGTCCCATGTATGCTAGGATTAGAGATGGGTACACCAAAAAGGTGAAAGCGATCTGCAGGTAAGTGAATTTTAGTTAAAAAAGTTTATTTCGCCCTCATGGATATTCACCTACTTTATCCATCTTAGTTCATGTTGCACATGATGCAAACATCTTAACCTAAACTTTTCATCCTGAAGTTAACAAGTAATTCTTTGTACCTTAATTGACAATTGCGAAAAGTGTCCTAAATCTGCAAACATGGCTTCTGAACCTGGAACATATGAATGATGGTATCAAATAAGGATAAAGCATATGGTAAACTTTGTTGAGAATATAATACAATTTGCTCTGCTATTTCCATACCTGTTATACACAATAGAATCCCACCCAAGGACATCCAACCCCCCCTTTGAGTCTTTTTCAGAAACTTAAACATATAATAAGGGGAGAGAGCTTCATATACATGTGGGTTCCAATGAACGATATTGTAAATGCCAATGGCGCTGATGCATAGCAGCCAAGTCATCACAACAGGTGCAAACAGAAATCCCACACGATGGGTCCCATAATGTTGGAGCGCAAACAAAAATATCAGTATTATACAAGCAACTGGAACCTCAACATCTGCATAGCCATTAAGCTTTGATTAAGCATGTATAAAATGTCTTTCAAAATATCAAGAACCATGAAGTAGTAGGGGGGATGACAAGCAAAGAACAGAAAACGAAAATTTTCCGCCTTCAATCTTTGCTGAAAATATATGCTATAGAAAATAAAGAACATTAGCTTCTGAACTACAGTAGTGTTAAGTTTTGAGACTGAAGTAAACGGTTGTATGGTCATAAATCAGAAGCATATCAACTTAACTTCCATAATCTTACGGGCCCACAAATTATCATCAAAAGGAAATTTGTGATCATATTGCTGACAAATAGCACAAGTTAGCCGCAGAAAGAGAGAGGGGGTGTCATTAAAGGAGACATTATTACCTACGAGCGAAAAAAGATAACTTTCAAGAGAAGCCTAGAAACATTTGAAGAGAATATGAAATTCCACAACCGATTATGAGAAAAATTCAAAACTTTTTTTATTAGTAATAGATAGTTATTCATACTATACTCATATGACAAAGTTAGGTCTGTAGACAAAGATATCTTTGGTTGACTTCTTCATACTATTATTATTGTGGCTGCCGCAAATGCCTTAAAAGTTGAACAAAATTTGGTCTTGATTTAGTTCGAAGACACCACAGATGATTACTATTTAAGCATCATAATGAAATCGCAAATAATGTTAATGATTAGTTCAATAATGCCACACCTAATTATTTGTACCCAATAAGATAAGCAGCCGACAGTTCTAGACTACAGATAACTCCGTAGAGATTCATTTGAAGTCATATCCATATAGCTTTCACCTTGAAATATAATGTCTTGACAGCTTCACTTTGTAAAGGGACTACTTTTCTATTTTTCTTTTCCTTTTTTCACCATCCGGCAGAAGTAATTATGTATTATCGGGTCAAATTCAAATAGTGTGGGGTTACATCATTTTCATCTTACCCGCCGCACGTTTCATCTTTAGTTTATTGTAATCATCGATTTTATAATCTGGAGTATGAATTCAAATATAATTAATAGCATGCGACGATGATTTGACCTGATCAAAGCAGTGGTTGGCTTGATGATATTTACAGGGGACCCACACACACTTGCGGGCATTTGGTTCTCCCTTTTTGTCCACTAATTTTTAAATGGCTACGAATGTGGCATGGAAAAACGACAGCTTTTCAAAGTTCAAATCAGATTTTATACTAAGCATCAAATAAAACTTATTCCGATACCTAACTAAAATAATTTTACTTTTAATGTCCTCACAGCATATATACGATCGAGGAGGCAAGAATCTCTTTGGGAATGCATTAGCCAATTCAAGCCAAGACAATCGCAGAATCGCATAGAGCAACAGATGTAAACTATTTCAGAATCTCAGTCTTCTGAAATATCGAGAACATATCTATCCCAAAGGATAGTTCCAGACACCATGCTTTTCAAAATCGAATGATGAAAAAGAATAAAATTCATTATAGTTTTATCTGCAGCGGAATGAAGTTTTTATTGAGAAAATAGTTTAGCTTTCTGCAACTGAATTTGAAGACAAATTGCTCAACTGCAAATTAATCTCCTGAACAACAAACTGGATTAGGATTGACACTGAGTTAAGAGATTATTTGAAGGAAAAGGGATCAACTGATACAGAAAATTTCTTGGAAATTGTGTAAAAGAGAGAGACACTTACATCGGTGCTGCTCTTTTGACATGGAAAGTTCGAGGCCCGACACAGCAGAAAATACTGCAAAATGACCAAAAACCAGAAAAACGAATTGTCAGATTCCCTTTTTTCACTGCTTGAGATCGAAATTCCCGAAAACATATATTGCAAATCTCAAATACCAGAAATTGCTGGTGTGAGCACGCCATCCCCAATAACCATGCAAGTACCGATCAAAGCCAAAACAAGCAATACCCTCTGCAGCCACCTGTGTTTCTCCAACACCGTTTTCAAGCTCGACCCGACGGCTCTCTTATCGTTTGCCACAACACCATCTTTCGTATACTCCGTTAAGTCCTCGTCGGCGAGCTGGGTATTAGGCAGTAAGCTAACCCGAGCATGCCGGCATAGCAGAGAATACAGAGCAAAGGTCCCTCCCTCGCCATTGTCATCTGCTAGAAGCACAATGAAAACATACTTGAGCAGGGGTATGAGTGTAAGGGTCCAGAACACAAAAGACAAAACCCCGAATATCTCTTCATTAGTCTCTGAATGCTGAATATCCTCGGCGAAAGTGCTTTTGTAAACGTAAAGAGGGGAGGTGCTCAAATCTCCATAGACTACTCCAAGACTCTGATAAGCCAAAGTTAACACGGTTTTCCATGATTCCTTCTGCGGTGAAGTAAGCATGGTCAGAAAGCAAAGATTTGTGCAGGTGGGAATCCTAATACTCAGCACCAGAGTGCTATATGAGTTACCTTAATTGGATTTCTGTAGGTCACAGACTCCAGATCCATGAGGGGCTGTCTCAGAAACACAGAGCATTCATTCCTTCAGTTTGTTGAGAGAGACAAAGAGTTCTCTTGAATTAAAACCTTCCCCAGCACAAACGAGTCGAAGAAAAACTACAACTTTGGGCGAAAGTGGCGTTGGATATCTCCTCTAGCTATTTCTTGTGTTTTGTAAAACAAAAGAGAATGAAGGGTGGGTAAGAACAGTTCAATGACCAAAAATGCGGACAAAGCAATGAAGAACGTGCACGAAACACCACCAGGGTATTAATATAGAGAAGAGCGTTAAAACGATGAAGGGTTGTTGGGATGGGAGCTTTGGGATTAGAAATTAGAATATAAGTGGGTGGTGGATGTGTGCGCTAGAGAGAGAGAGAGAGAAAGAAGCAGGAGTTTGTTTTGTTTTGCAGTGATTCCTGAATAATGATGAATTTAGGTTCTTTTTGTTTTTTTGTTATTTTTTTTGGTGGTGTAACTGTTTACTTTCTAGTTGAGATTTTACCCAATACAGAATAACTCGTTAATCAAAAAATTACGATAAAATTATAAAACACTTTTAACTGATTCAGACAAATAAATTAAAGATAAAAGTTAACTTATGAAATATATACTTAAATTAATAAAAAAAATTAACTTTAGCTGGGAGAAGTACATGAATAACCCTATTTAAATTAATCAAATGGTTGATATTAAGGATTAAAAAATCCGAAGAGATCCTGTAGGCGAGTAGTTGGGTGTGAGGGAAAAAGAGCATGCACTAACCAACAGGTAAGTAGACAATAAACTGTTAATTAAAGTAATAAATTGTGAAAAATAACACAAATTCAATTTTTAAAAATTATATTTATCGGAAAAATGAAAAAAAAATTACATTATAAACCTTAAAAGCGTAGGATATCTTGACTAAATAAAAGGAAGAAACAGCACACACTAATTGGTAATCTTTAATATGTGAATAGTGAGCAGAACAGTGTCGAGTGAAAGGGGCGGTTCAATCCTTCTCTGGCGCCGTAGTTATAGTATTATTTGGACGATTCAGTTTCACGACCTGTGACTGTGAGGGGGACAATTACTTGGACTCGTGCGTGTTAACTCCGATTACGACACAGCACAAGAATAAAGACAGACACGCACATATGTAATCATAATAGTAATGCTGTTCTGTTCATTCATATTGAATCTGCTTTATGAATTGGAATCACATTACCAAAAAAGAGAGAGATTAGATTAGATTAGATTAGATAACAAGTGGTAAGAGTCCCAGTAAAATAAAATCTATGGACAAAGCCCTTTAGAGAGAGTCTGAGAATTAAAGCACAATATTTGTCTGTGAATTATAGAAGATTATAGAACGAAAGTGACACTGAAAGATCAATTATTTTGATAAATGCAATGCTCCAACTTGGCTCCCCCCCACCCCCAACCAAAAAAAAAGACCAAATAAAGCCAAAGTTGCAAGGATATGGATGAGTTCAACGCTTTCCTTCTTTTTTGCTGAAAAGACAATAATAATGGTAAGATGATAGATTACTGGTCATCATTCAAGCTAATAGCTAGCCTTTCATCTTGGATCTTAACTGAATCTGCTACATGTGTTAGCTTAGCTGCTTAGGGATGAATTTTTCACGGAGGCATGAATGTAGTACTAGTAAATCTAAAAGCTCTCATTATTGTGAGAATTTCTGAATGAATAAGCAACTGTCATTTATGAGATTAAGATTTGGTGGCAAAAGTGACTTTGATTAAGAGAAGATGTTAACTTATTCCTGAATCGATCGCGAATCCTAAGTGATGTTGCATATATACAGATTCCCACGGCATGCGTCAAGTTTTATGTTAATGAAAAGGTGAAATTGCTTTTATGCTAATTAGCGTTGGAATTAAACAAAGGCATGATTTTTTTAGCAGCCCAAAAGATTTGCTCCCCCCATCTGTCTCCCCTTTTCATAATCCATAATTTAGATGAATTAATCAATCATTACCCTTATTTAGTTTCATTCGACTATTAGTTAGTAACGTAAGAAACAACAGCTAGAAGACTTTGATAATCAGTGGGGAAAAGAAGCTGCAACAACTCTTACATCTTGTTTTTGTTTGGTCAACCACCAACTCTGATTTAATTAATAGTAAGTAATATTAGACTGAGAATAAGATTCGTGAGGTAGGAAGAAGGGTCGAGAAGAAGGGTCGAGAAGAAGTTTACCATGCAGGCGATAAAAAAAAATCTATGGAGAGGCAAATTGTGAAGAAAGCAACGTTTGAGCGGACCCCATAAACACCAGCCTTACGTTATTTGCCTCATATGTTTGATAGTCACAGCCATATCAATGCCCACCACCTAGGACCCATTCAATCCTCTGTTTCGTGTCTCACATTAAAAAAATATGAAATCATTTTGTTGTTTCTTTTATCTTCTTTTCTTCTTCTCGTTTTTTTAATGGGAATATACGTCATGCATGAAAACCAAAACTAAAAAGTTAATCAAATATATACCTTTATATCTCTACCTAACTAATGACAGGACAAGAGAGTTATAATATTATCATTAAGAATGAATGAATTTGATAATATTAATAATAAGTGAGGTGGAAGATGAGATAAGAAGGAGATTTTTATATGATAAGGGAAAGAGAAAGATGAAGAAAGGACATTCACTGAGAGAATTAGGCCAAGTGGCACATGATTAATCAGAGCAAAATGGTCCTTTCTTTCTCTGTTCTGGCTTGGTAGGTGACCACTTGCCACTTAAACTTGCCTTTGAATCAGCAACAAACATTTGTCCATTTTCTTACTAGCTTTATTGTGAATGAGAATGAATGGCCATGGAGAATCCATTATTATTGCTTCTCTGCAACTTGCTTATATATATCCTTTACCTGCTCCCCCTCTTATTATATATCAAATCCCAATCATCCATCAAACTTTATAAAGTTGCAGATTTAAGCCCACCTTCCTTCCTTTTTTCTCGCTTTAAATTTGGATTTTATTGAGACAGAAAATACAGGCTTCCTATAAAGTAAAGGATCGCAATCCTGTGAGCCTAGAATAAGGACACAAAAACTTTCTCTCCTTCATCATTTATTTCCCTTTGTTTCCATCTTCTTCATCATTTTTCCCACCCAAAGCTTCCCTCGTACATACAGATTCTCCCCGGGATCATGTTGCTACGTTGTCACAATTATAGAACGAGAAACAAGTCCTGATATAACATACTAATAATATTCTCTCAAAATTCCCGAATATCAACAGTTCTGTCTTCTCAAACTGTTGAACAGAATGAGAAACAAGAAGCTAAGCCGGCAAAATATAGGGAACACAATAACCTTTGGAACTTACAGCCCTAAAACATGTTGTGAGTGGATGATGGCGGCATAGTCAGTTAATTGATGAAGAGGCAACTTTGACAATCATAAAACCATGAGAAGGGCCAAAAGTTGAAACAGTTGGTGTCCCACTGAATCAATCACATACATTATACACACGGCACTGACCGGTATAATTCAAAATGGTCATATATGGTGATAGATAAAGAATATTCAATCAATTAATGCTGGGTTAAAACAAAACGTGACGCCGTTAATAGTATCTTATATCTCAAACCCTAAATAAATAATTTGATAAGCTGACCCTGAGAGCAGACCTGTATATAAATAATCCCACAGTTCACACATACACTCACGCACATATATATATTCAACATCCTCAAAATCCGGGTTATATTCTGTCAGGGTTCATCTGATATTATCAGACTATTCTTTAACATTCATTATCTGCCGGGAAATCTTCTTTTAATGTTTGAATAGTAATATGGGATTAGGATACAACTATGGTGTCAACCATAGTAAGTGGATCTTCTGACGCTCAACATGTGTCCATGTGTATCATTCTGCTGCATTGATTATGATTTCCCAAGAAACTGCTATTATTAGTGTATATATGATGAAGCTAATTAATTGTTGCTTAGTTCTTCTAATTAAGTATATGAACTCTGAAAGAATCTCAAAGATATTGCCTTTGGCTGAGTGGTCTGCCACATTGTACCACTTGGAAAGTCTCTGAAATAACTTATTGTGAGATGCACGATGGGGGGAGAGACATGGAGCAATGTAGTTTAGGGCAGTGTCAAAAATCACGTGTGGTGGGGTAGGTGGGGTCCATGGATGATGAGAGAACGTGGTGTGTGGGTACTGAAAGAAATAAATGCAAGAGATTGCAAGCAGTGAAGTGGTTGTGGAAGGTAATTAAGGTGGACAACATGTTTAAGCATATATGATGTCCTTCATTTCCTGTGCATTATGCTCGTTGATATTATCTTGTTCCCTCACGTCGTGCACTTAATCAACAAACCAGAGCTATTTATTTACAGAGACCTTTAACTTGAAAGGATGATGCTCTTCAAAACTCTTGATTAAATATATGTGTGTGGTTTACGTCCTTGAAAGGTAAGCACTACTAATTAATATTCATGTCAAACATAAACATGAGATTAATTAATTAATTCATGTTACGCAGGGCTACGTAAGATCCAAGTCACTATCAGTAGAGTAAACGTTCTGGGGTTGAGGGTAGGGGATGCAGAACAAAAATAAAGTTTAGTTTACCAATGGAAGATAAATCATTGTGCAGTGTTGATTTAAAAAGGAAAAAGGAGAAAAAGTAAACATAGTGAGAACTATTAAGGATGATGCAGTTTACTTGAGTGTAATACTATATAGTTGCAGAAGCCCCTACTAGCTAGCTAGGGATGGTGTAGCTTGCAAACAAAAGTGGTTAGGGCTTTCCGTGGAGATGGAAGCCCTATTATTAAATGTGGTTGAGAGGCACTGAGCATCACTTGCTTGTAGTTATAGGCACGTGTTTCCCCTATTGTTTGGAAGGATCCTAGGGAGGTCACCCACTAACATTTTGCCAACACGCAATTAACTATAATTTACCTCCACATATATTTCACCATTGCCATAGCTAGCTACAATTTTAGGAGGGGGATTGATCTCTGATAATATGACATCACTGGTATACAGTTGTTACCGTTACAGTTTTCTACAAAGTTGGTAATGAAATCGTTAATGTTAATGCTACACCCTTGAAGAGAAGAGACCGATGATCCATGAAGCAATTCTTCATCAAGAGAGGGTGAGAAGGAAGGCACACACAGATAAACCAGAGTTGCAGGAAAAATATGGAAGGGAAGCTTGCATTATGTGGAATCCTGAGAGAAGCTTTTAAAGTCCCTTTTAGGAATCCCAGTTTCTCTCATCATCTTTAGTTTCATCGCTTCCCTTCCTGTGTTCTGCTCTTTATTCATCTACAAACCATAACTGAAGCGGCTAGGGTTCTACAAGAGGATCACCTGAAGGCTGGGGATATCTTGGCAAGGTTTCTCATAACTCTATCCTGTTAGTGATATTGCATCTGGGAATCCTCCATTTCTTGGAGCTTTTCCACACTATAACCAATGTTGATGAAGCACGTTATGGAAAAAAGAATTAAAGGGCCTCTTGTCACATCGATTTTTTTTGGTCTATTGACTTCACTATTATCGATCGATGGGGCTGATCTCCACCGCGTTACACGCATATATCACTTACTATCATCCTCTCTTCATGACGTTATTTGTGACCATGCATGCGGCTTCGTTAGTGCAGTAGGTGAAGTGGAGTGCCATATGGAACACGGGTACTTTGATTTCAATAAGGGAAGACAAAGAAGGCGACGGGCTTTGTTGGTGTCTGCATGTATTAGCAGAGATAATAGGCTAAGTGGAAGCTTATTGATTCTTGTCTGTGTTGCATGGAGGAATAGGATACTTTTTCTTCTTCTTGTTTTTTTTTTTTTTTTTGCATGGAGGAATAGGATACTATTTCGTGGGATGGAATAGCAGAAAAAGTGGGTTTTGGGTGACGAGACAGGGGAGAAAATAGCGTCAGAGCCCATAAGTGCAGGCGCGTGGTCACGTTGGGCCCAAATATAGTTAGATGTGCAAACATTGGGCCTCAAGTGTTAAAGCCCATTCCAATATTGGGCTTCTCTGCTCAATACTCAACCTGTTCCTGAAGTATTTGTTTTTTGGTACAAAGTGGAATGGGCCTTCTCTGGTTCTTAGTTTTTACAAAGTTCAAAATGACCACATTAATTTGGTGTTTTTTTCTCGGCCCGCTTATGTTGAGTAACGATAGTGCCTCCTTGCCTTCTTTTAAAAAAAAATCTCGTTACCTATCATCTGTAGGTTCAGTTGGCGAAGAGATAGGATATACTATCATTTGAAGTGTGTTCGAACCTTGGGGAGTATCACTTTATTATGGTTCCAGTCGCGGCACTTGGGGAGGCATCCTAACTCTTGGGTGCTTAGGTTTACGCCTGAGGGTAATAGACGGCTCGCTCTGCCTGATATTGGTATCGCCTAAGAGGAAAGGAGACTTCGCCCTGCCCTTAAATCGTGGGTGAACCCAATGCCTTTTTAAAAAATTTTGTACCAAAAAAAAAATCTTGTCTGTAAGATATAAAAAGAGAACATAAACACAGGACACTTCGATCCATTAATGATAAAGCAACAAAAGGACCTGCAAATTTAGACTATTGGGTCTCTTTGTTTCTTGAGGCTAAATAACAATGGAGTTTGTATGGGACGCCTTTCTATATTTTATATTATCAGAATAAAGGAAATAAAATGGAAAACCATTATGAGGTCTAATAAAAAAAATGTAATCATCTGCGAGGGAATAAGTTCAGATACAAGAATTACACTTTCTCGTAGTTGATTGATTTTGTTAAAGAAAAAGGGAGCTGCAAATTGAAAGTAGATGAGAGTCGTTTTCACGTGGTTCGTGGGACTGCTAAGTGGGCAATCAAATCAAATCTGTCGTTGCCCTAGGGCCAACTAGGATTCCATGAAAAAAATTAATTACAAAAACATATTTTAAAATTATTAAATAATTAAATAATCTTAAAAGATTTAAAATAATATTTTTAAATTATAAAAAATAAAATTACTATCACGATAATAGCAGCTTCTTTTTTTCTATAAATAAAAAAGATTTATATTAATAGGAACAATTGTATTTTTTTATAATTTAAATATATTATTATAAATCTTTTAAAACTATTTAATTATTTGATAATTTTAAAAGATTTTTTTATAATTAATTATCTTTCAGAATATCTATAATTCTCCCTTATTTTTATCTTTCAATCGCATTCACATTTACATTAATTTTCTATTTTCTATTTTTTTAAAATTTAATAATTTATTATTTAAAGTGAAAATAATTTCCCAAATTGTCATTTAATTAGAGAAATAAATTTACAATATAAATCATTGAAACAGAATTTATTTAATCTAATCTAATTTGAAATACATATAATATAATTTGAATTTATTTAGACCATGGAAATCTCGGGAGAGGGGTCTCCTCTTCCATTCCCATCCTTTTTCTTATTTTAACCGTTCACGATTTAAATTTTACTTTTTCTTAAATTATTTATAAAATAAATTTTTGAAATTTTTAATGCATTTCAAACTGTTGAGATTAAATTTTAGTACTTTGTATTTGATTGTAATTTAATATTTTTAATAATTATTTTTAAGAAATTAAAATCCCTACTGTGGCGATAACGTGCTGATCATAAGAAACAAATGCTTGAATTGACCTTATTTCCCTACTGTGGCGGCCGTCATTAAATTCGGCCAATCACACGACTCGTTCTACACTTTTGAGTGGGACACAAGCGTCGCAACGAGCTACAAGGTGCAACAGTACTATGATACCATGCTCCTAAACATGAGAGAAAGCGAGTTTGTTCATGGGTTCATGTACGACTACACCATCATAATGACAATGACCTGCCATCGTTCGGACGCCGTCCTTTCTGCTCACACTGTAACTCTGATATAATGCTCCAAAAATGATCCATGAAGCGCTTATATATAAAACTTGTGAGGACTTTCAGATAGCTCATCAGGAGCGGCGAAGGTAGGAATATAGCCAAGCCACATATTATTATCTCACTTTCCACGGCTTCTCGCATTCTGCATTTTGTCGCTTCTTCTTCTTCTTCTGCCTCTGCTTCCAGACGTTGTTTGGGTAATATTACTTCCTCGCTTTATGGATGCAGGGTTCTTACATGAAGATGAAACTGAAAGCAGTGGAAAAATTAAATAAGAGTGAAGCGTTGTGTATATTCTGGTATGTGTATCATTTGGTTGTCTGAACGATTGCATGACTGTATCTTCAGGTTTTCATCGTTGGTGGGTCAGAGGTATCAGTGGAATTCAGGCTGCTTCTGGTTGATTTCTTGCTTTCACGAGTAAAACCATTTACAAGTTCAGAGTATTTAGTACTGAGAAATAAACGTCCATTTTTAGGAAAAACTTTCCCAACCTCCGATCCTAGGACGGGAGATACAATTGCCAATGTTGCTGAAGGTGACAGTGAGGATGTGAATCGTGCTGTCTGCTGCCAGGAGGGCCTTTGATGAAGGGCCATGGCCAAAGATGACAGCTTATGCATGTAATCCTTATTAAATCCGTTTTTATTTCAGAAAATACATGTGTAGACAATGTTATAACGCTCCACATGTTGGTTCATAGACAAGAATTTCATCCAAACTTGTGGATTTCTCCAGGAAAGGTCACTCTGCGTTTTGCTGATTTACTGGAAAAGCACAATGATGAAGTTGCAGCACTTGAAATATGGAATGACGGAAAGCATTATGAGCAGGCTGCAAATGTTGAAGTACCTATGGTGACTCGTATATTTCGATATTATGCTGGTAGGATGATCTTTGTGGTCCTGCTTGATGCCATTGTATATTATTATGCAATGTGGTGTGAAAGATAACATCCTTTGGAATGCTTGGTGTTTTCTTCAGGGTGGGCAGATAAGATTCACGGGCTCACAGTTCCATCTGATGGACCCCACCACGTCCAAACCGTGCATGAGCCCATTGGGGTGGCGGGCCAAATTATTCCTTGGAATTTCCCTCTTATATATTCATGAAAGGTCGGGCCTGCTTTAGCCCGTGGTAATACGGTTGTTCTCAAAACTGCATAGCAGACCCCTCTCGCTACCGTTTTTGTCTCAAAGCTATTTCATGAGGTAATTTGTCTATATGCGCTATTAGTTCCTCAGTACTATCATTGTACTTGGACTTGCACATGTCTAAATACCATATAATCATATCCAAACAGATTTGTTTGATAATAATGCTATGATATCAAAGTTCTACATATTTGTGATTGGCTACAGGCTGGACTTCCTCCTGGTGTTCTAAATATTATATCTGGCTATGGTCCCACCTCTGGTGCAGCTCTATGTAGCCACATTGATGTTGACAAGTTACTTCAAATAATCTAAAATTTGTTCGTGTTAGGAAAGAAATTTATATATTTTAGCTGATAGAAAGAAAATTATGTTTTCTTTTTGGGAATATTATGTAGGGCATGCCAAAGCATGTTTTCATTTTCATGAATATCTCCTTTTCAAGTCCTCTAATCCATGTTTCATGAACAAGCCATTGAACTGCTTTTTCAAAGACTTAGCTGGGAATCGAGACTCCTGATATATATAGCCAATGCTTATACACTAGCATAATAAATGCCTCATTTATGTCCATGTATGGTTTACTTGGTACTTGAGTAACTAAAAATTGCTTAAATTATGGCAGCTGGCTTTCACAGGATCCAGTAGCACGGGCAAGATAGTATTGGGACTATCGGCACAAAGTAATTTGAAGTCAGTGACTCTGGAGCTTGGTGGAAAGTCTCCCTTCATTGTGTGCAAGGATGCTAACATTGATGAGGCTGTTGAGACTGCACATTCTGCTTTGTTCTTTAATCAGGTTTTAATCAGATCCTATTTCGTATTAGTCACTGTACAAAATCAGAAACATTCTCAAGTGTTTCACCAAGTGCTGCAATATATAGTTCAAGTTGTTCTTTCATTGGTGTCCACGGGGTCAATGTTGTTGTCCGGTTCTCGTACATTTGTAGATGAAAGCATATATGATGAGTTTGTTGAAAAGGCAAAATCCCCTTCTCTCAAACGTGTTGTTGGAGATCCTTTCAAAAGAGGGGTTGAGCAAGGTCCACAGGTATCCTTGTTCCTTAATCACAGTTAAATCCTTCTTCAGGCTGATGCTTAGGTCATAATTACAGGCATTCTGTTACTTCAAATGCTAATAAATGACTCAAACGGTTTGTTTTTATGTTCTAGATCGATTCAACGCAATTCGAGAAGATCCTCAAGTACATAAAATCAGGCATTGACATTGGAGCTACTCTTGAATCTGGTGGTGAAAGAATTGGCTCAAACGTGTTGTTGTTTTCACCATGTACTGATCTTCCAAATTGCAATATATAGTTATATTTCTGTTCAAGTAGCATGATAGATTTCAGAACAGAAGTACACAACCAAAACGATTTTGTCATCACATTGACAGGACAACATGTTGATAGCAAAAGATGAAATATTCGGACCCGTGCAGATTATCTTGAAATTCAAGTAAGCTCAAAATCATTAGTCTTGAATCTTCATACAACCATAAGTGCATGTTCTTCAATAGCTTTCTTCTCTCGGACCTTCTTCATTTAGTTTTAGAAATTAAATTATAGGGATCTTGAGGAGGTAATAAAAGGAGCAAACTGGAGTTTTTACACAGAATTTGGACACTGCCAACACATTGATGCGTTCATTGCGAGTTGGAACGGTATGGATAAACTGCTACGATGTATTTGATGCAGCAATACTTTTTGGTGGATATAAGATGAGTGGGCAAGGAAGAGTAAGGGGAATCTATAGCCTTAGCAATTACCTGCAAATCAAGGCTGCTGTTACTTCTTTGAAAAATTCAGCTTGGTTGTAGTTTTTTAGTAACTTCGTGTCTCTGTTCGTGATGTCCTGCCTGTAAAGGAACCTATGAGTGAGATTATGAATGATCAATGAAGAAAATGGTACCATAATTTCTCGCTTGAAGTGGTTTATGAAAGTTTTCTCCACTCGCCTTATTATATTTCTTCTTTTATCGAGGGTCAATTCAATGCATGTCTAGCAATCTAAAATATAAGCTCTCTGAATGAAAATCAAAGCAAAACTCCAATTCATTTATAAGTACTTACTAAAACTATCTGTTACAAAAGCGATCCTAATAATCACTGTATCATAGAATTGATTGAAGGATTGTCCAATGAAGTGTCTGTTGCAGAAACCTTCTTCATTGAAATTAGTAGGGCCTCTTCCAGTCTTGTAACAACCTGCTCCATGGATGGACGTTGTTGGTTAAGGGCTGTGCATGATAGAGCAAGACGAAGGGTAAAATCAAATGCTTCTTCTGAGTACTCCCCTTGAAGTTTAGGATCAACAAATTCTGTTATGCTGCCATCCCTTGTGAGTGCTTTTGCCTGAGAAATGCTAGAGTTATATCAACCAAAATAAATAAATAAATAAATAATGCATGAGATAGAATTTAAAATTAGAGACATGGAGGTTCTCACCATTTTATTCAGAGTCATGGGTTTCCTGAGTTTCAAATTTATAGCCTTCTTCCCAGAGAGGATCTGCAGAAGTACCACGCCAAAGCTGTAGACATCCCCAGATGAATTTACATGGCGGTTGCTTTGGTACTCAGGATCGACATATCCAAAAGTTCCTCTCACTTCTGAGCTAACATATGTTTCACCCACATCTAAAACTTTAGAGAGTCCAAAATCTGATAGCTTTGCTTCGAACTTCGGCCCCAAGAGAATGTTTGTTGGCTGCATCAGACAGAATTTCTATCAAAACCTTGCTATCATTCAACGGTTATAGAACGTTTCTGTCATAGGATTGTGGAATCCTCATGAGTTATAGCTAGACAAAAAGTAGAAACTGGTCATCTCTAATGGTAATAGAGTAGGAATATAGATTTTAGGTGTGTTTAGACTAAGGGAATGACCTTGACATCACGGTGAACGATGCAGCCTTGAGGATATGTATGAAGGAACCAAAGACCTTTTGCAGTGCCAATTGCAATATTAAGCCTCTGTATCCAGGACAGAACCTTGTTCTTGCCTGATGAGTAGAATTTGTCATTTCTTCACAGTTCAAAGATGAAACGAATTATTAATTCAAGCTTTCGTGCCACATAAGGTGATAAATTAGTATTACCAAATAGCCACTCTGAAAGGCTCCCACTGGGGCACAGTTCATAGACAAGGAAACATTCATCTCCCTCAACACAGCAACCCAATAAAGCGACGAGATTTGGATGTCTGACATGTGATAAGTTTGTAATTTCTCTGACAAAAGTCTCCATGCTTCCATCATCATTGATGATGTGTTTTATTGCAACATGTTGATTATTTCTCATTGTACCTTTATAAACCTTCCCTGATATAAAAAATCAGTAACAAGATTATGGCCTTTTCAGTAGATACTAGATTAGACTTTGACAGGTAAAATCAAACATCGAGTTATGTCTAGTAGAGAAATGACCAAGATTTGAATTTTAGAAGTCTTATCTTGCAGCATTATCTTAACCTGTTGAGATTGAAAGGAATGAAAATCTAATCACCATCTTTCAAGAAAGAGGGAAAAAAGAAATTCGTACCAAAAGTTCCTTCACCAATGACATTGATTTCATTTAGATGGTTGGTGGCAGAGTAGACTTCCTTTAGAGGAACTCTTGGACAAGCACTGTCCTTCACCAGAACTTCCTCCAATGCTGCCGCTATGGATTACAAAGCAGAGCACATAAGAATAACAAGATTCACTCATGCTATAATGCTATCGATCTAGGTGTGACATAACTTGGGTCATACCTTCATTTCTGGGGTGGGTTGATTTGGAAAGTTTACGAAGCAAGATGTATGCAGTTACAGTTATTATGAATAGAACTGCCATAACAATTCCAATAAGGAGCCATACACCTGAAATCACAAGAATGTGTGATGGTAAGGGAAAGGAGAGCACAAGTAATGTGCATGTTTGAAATTGTGATACAAGACGTTTAAGCACCTCTCTTACTGCTCATCCTCTGATTGCTTTCTGTCTAGAGTAACCGAAGCCAATGTTAGTGAGATCTACAATGCTAAAATACTAGGTACCTCCACTGAAATTGGTTGATACCAGAACAGCAATTCTACAGATATCGGCTTCAATGAAGCAGGAAGGACAAAACCTGCTCGTTCGTTCTGAAGTGTGCAGTTCTCAACAAGTGAGTAGAAGGTTAAATAGTGAGGGATCAGTGCGATGAAAGGAGGACATTTGATGAGTATAGTAGGAAGAAGTTGAACTCTCCTTCCTTCCTCTTTTGTTTATATGTATAGAGTATTTACTTTGTATACGTATGCTCAGTGAGTGAGAGACAAGTCCGAAGAAGAGAAAGAAGGTAGACAAAAACATCTTGCTTTCTTCTTTTTGTAAAACAGGCGTTATTGCCGGCCAATGCAAACCCTCTCTTACACATTGTTTTCTTCGTTCTTACACTCTTGTACATTTTAAAATACGATATTGTTCCTTTGAATACAGATGAAACTGATGGAGCAGGTTCAATCTGGCTGCTCTCAGCTTGTTAGCAATTTAATAATCAGCAGCACAACTATGAATTGGGCCCACCAGCGAAGCGAACAGAAAGAAAATGATTGATTCGTCGATTATATCTTCATGTTTCTGATGCTTTCATTCATTATCTCACTCTCAAATGCTCACGCATGTTCTGAATTCTGAACGATGCTGCATTGTATTTATATGCACTCTAGAAAAGTGGGATATGCTTTCAATGAACGCCTTGGGAATGGCCGGGTCATGACCTTACGGACAAAATATGGGAACCATAAACTCCTAACGGATTATTCTTCTTAACCAACTACGTGAGCTGGGTTTGACCAACTAGGTTTCAAATGGGTAATTCTTATTAACCCATAAATATTGGTGGGTTCGGTTACGACAGGCTGGGTTCGGCTCCTTTATTGGGCTAAAATTTTCTTTTAATTGGGCTTGTTAACAATGGAGAATAACAGTTAGCTCTTAAAATATTAATTTAATGCTAACGAGAGTTGCTATATATAATTGAGGATCGGTTGATATTCTGTAAAGACATAAATTTAATTTTTATTATTATTATAAAAGTTTATTTAATAAATAATTATAAGTATTTTCTAAATTTATGGGTTATACTCTAGTCTTAGTAAGTGACTTAGGGGTGAGTAAGGTGTCAGTAACCTGGTGTACTCGCCCACAACCTAATATCATTTTACCAGTTTAAATCCGTCCAAAATAGGTCCATAATAGACTGATTTAAACGAGTTCAAATAGTAAAATATATGGGCGGGTTACAGGTTTATTATCAGGTAGCCCGTAACGCACCCATATATTTTTTATTAATTTATTATTTAATTTATTATATTATATTTATTTAAATTTATTTTTATTACATACTAATATACTTTTTAAAATTTATTTTGTAGAAATAGAGGCACTCAGTTTATAACTATCACAAGTAAATATAATGTAGATGATATATAATTATAATCTAATTGAATAATAAAGTTATGAATAATTATATTATGCGAGTATTGTAAACTATATGGTTATAAATTTATAGTTATTATTATAGTATTTTATTTTTTGATTTGATGATGAATAATTATATAATACGGACATTATTATTGTTTTATTTTTATTGTTATTAAAATTTTAAATAAATTTAAATAAAAAAATATTTTTATCTTTAATAAATAGGCTGTCCATATCCATTGGAGTTCAAATAGCTCAACCCGTTTAATACAGACTGAGGCACGAGCATAGGCTAACTCGTTCCTAGAAAAAAATAAATAGGTGGGACACAGGCTGTCCATTAGGCCAGCTCGCCCTACCTGTTGTTTACTCTTAAATTCATCTAAATTTGTTTATACTAAAAAAAATTAATTTAATGACATTTTCGATAAAAAATGTTAAAAATAGATAAATATTAAATTAAGTTGTCATAGATTTTGGAGTTTTAATTATGAATCAGGTATTTAAATTTTAAATGTAACTCTTAATTTAGAACAAAGGTAATCTCTTTTCCCGAAAAACAAAATTTCTCATTTGTAATTATATGAATCAATATTTACAAATCATTGAATCGTTTTTTAAAAGAATTTGTGTTACCAGACTGTCATTAATTTAATATTTTGAAAGCTACCTGTTATTTTTTTTATCAATATTACAAAAATGCCCATTGGCACTATTTTTTTCATTAAACAAAAAAATAACTGACATTACGAGGGAACTGCAAAGAGGAAATCTTTCGCAGGCGGCAAGCCTAGCTAGCGTCTTACTTTTGACGCCTTTCGTCTCTTTCTTTTGTACGCGGCCCCTTGTTGGGAGATTAGGGTTCTTTGTAAAGGAGGGTGAGTCATGTTTGTAGGTTCACGATTTCTGTTTAACTTTATGTGCTTCTATTTTATGAATTCCTAGACTCTTATTATGAGTGCGTCCCTGCGATGTAACAATTACGCTGTCTCTTCTCTTCTGTTCGGTTTTTTCTTTTTTTTTAAGTTGAAAGCTTGTTTTCTCTCTTCTATAGATTGTTGCATATCAATTACTCGGTTGTGAAATTCGACAATGGAGAAGGATTCCAAGGTAGCGGTTGAAGATCCAAAGCTTGATTTGTTCGAAGATGATGATGAATTTGAAGAGTTTGAGATCAATGAAGGTACCTTTTCTTATATTATCCGTGAGGATGTTGATTCATTTCGGAATACTGCTTTATTATAGAGTACCTGCTTATAGCGTGCAACTGATGATGGAAGGAAGAGTAATTGGGTCACTTAGTTTGGTCATTATGCAGTTGTTTCTTCTCTCAGAAAGTTAATAATGATAGAATTCATTTACCAATGAGTAAATAGCAGCTCTCAGATGGGTTCAGTATTCTAGCTCTGGATGGTTTAACTAACTAGTTTATATTCCAGGCTGTATATATTGTATAGTTCTTCAGCCATTAGGGCATGTTACCGCTAGCTAGATCATTCTCAAACATGGAAAGAATGAAAGATATTTAAACAGTAGGACTCTAGAATTTTGGTGTAACTTGATTCATAGACCTAATTCTTTCATTTACCGTATGTGCCTTAGAGGGAGGGAGCGAGGGAGAGTTATTTTGAATATGAGGGGACATCTAAGGCAGGGGTTGAAAATAGAGGTCCTTGAAGAATGTTTTCCCTGTTTAATTCAAATTTGAAGCCGATATATTTCTAATATGAGAGGGCTCTGATGTATAAACTGGAATTTTTTTGCTTCCTTTAATATAGGAATTTCGTATTTGGTTTGCACAACATGAGCTTGACATACTTCTAAAGGCTAAAGCACCAAGTCTAGTCAGACGATAGCAATATCAAGGAAATACTAACTTGAACAGCTTATAGAGATAATTCTTTGCACTTGTATCCTTTTTTTTTTTTTGGAGTCCTCAAATATGACTGAAATGAAAATCTAGCCCCGGATGGAACGAACTGGTAGTAGAGAATTCATATTACAGATCTGAATTGCTTCATATGGATATAATATTATTGGAGTTTATTTTCATTGAGGATTATAATATGTTATTTCCCATATTTTGACATGCTTTTGAAACTGATAGAATGGGATGACAAAGAAGAGGGAAAAGAGACAAACCAGCAATGGGAAGATGATTGGGATGATGACGATGTCAATGACGACTTCTCGCTGCAGCTCAAGAACGAATTGGAAAACAACTCGGAGAAAAGTTAATTTCCATCTCTCCTCATCATTCCTTCGGCTGTCTAGTGTCCATGTTTTCTTTACAGTGAGGCAACAGATTATCAGTGTTCTGGTGTCTTAACTTTGTGCCTATTTGTCTCGTCTAGATGTGAACAAACTTTATTGTGATGGATCGTACAAATGACTTCATAATAGGTGGATTGAATCAATTTTTAAACCTTCTGTAATCGTTTGCATAATTTGAATGTGCCACGCCCAAGGTGAAATGGACGCACATCAGATTTAAGAATTTTATATTTGATTGCATGTATCAATAAGTAAGGTGGCGTGATGCGTGGCATCTTAGCAAACCAATACACGTTCGATTACTATCAATGAAAGCGGTCCCATTAGAAGCATCAAATCACATAAATGACATCTTAATTCTCAGCTTTTTGAACGATCTAAAAATGTCGGGGCTTATTCTGTTCTTCAGATTCCTACTGTCATACATGGTCCTGAGAAAGCTCTGATGACCTTTTGACGGAAACAAAAATAATTCAATTGATTATTTAAAATTATAAGATATTGGCATTCCAAATAAAATCCTCATTAGAATGTTTATATGATGGAAGAAACAGCACCCCTGGTACTTTGGACGCAAATTGATTTCTTTTTCCTAGTGAAGAAGATTACGCGTAAGAAAGTCTCTCTTCTAGACGAGTCTAGTATGGGACCTTTCACTTGCCCATGTTCTCGTGGCGAAGTTTCCGACTACCCATCCCCGACAAGATATACATGAAAAGTTATCGTTCGGTAATGTCGCAGTTTTCTCATAATTACTCTTCATAACCCAGTGGCCTACTATTATTTTTCTATGTTTTCAAGTCATCCCCCCTTTTGTATTGAATGAGATTATATACATGTTATGAAAAGAGTAATTTTAAATAAAATAGATATTGATACATGTTCTGATGTTCATGAAAAATAAGTTATTTTTTATTTTTTTCCAAAGTGACACCTAAAATTTTTATCATCTAAATCCCGTTAAAATTCTTGGAAAATATTAAAAGAAAACAAAAAATTAACGAACCCAAAAATTTATAGATACTGAATTGAATCATTTTCAATTATGGAATCTGTGAAATCTTTATGGATCAAATGCTCCAATGAATGCTAAAAGCAAATCAACCACAAGTGTTCTTCCAAACATAAGGGAATGAGGAAAAGAGAGGAAAAAATAGTTTGCATATCTGACAATAAAAGGTGACATACGGAACCAAATCATAAATTTCCTGCTCAATCCGTGCTTAAAACAGCAATTCGAACCATCTCAATTTTCACCATATATACAGGGGGGAAAATATGACGTGCAGACCAGATATTAAAGAAGCAGATGCATGCTGTGTGTCATGAAACAAGACCCTCCCGAGAAATACTGGTAACGCGAAGTACGGCTTGAGCACTTAGCGGTGAAAGCTTTGATTGACAGAAGTTCTCCCATGAACCCGGCTCTGGTTGCTCAGAAACAGAAGCAGGCATGGGATCATGAAGTTTCTCGTCTGGTTGCTCAGAAACGGAACCAGGCATGGGATCATGAAATTTCTCGTATACATTTTGAAGCTCGAGTAGCAGAGTTCGGGCTGCATCCCTGGATTCAGGGAGCTGGTCACTCAGCTGGGATGCAGCTACTTGGATCAATTTGTCAATCCCATAAGCCTTTATGCCCTCAGCTCCCTGTAAATAAATACAACACAGGATAGAAAATGTTAATGCTCAGCATCCAGTGCCAAGAATACATGAACCACATACATTCTCTTCCACCGTAGTCCCTTTCAAATATCAACTGAAGAAAAGCCTTTCACATTCCACTTTAAAATGTTGATGCCATTCATCGTGTTAAGTTGCCAGCATAAAGATTCTCAAATCAGGAATTAACCAAAGAAATGGGGCAGTGGAACTTGATTCAGAATGTGATACATGTAGTTAGGATCCCTTATGTCATTACCATCACTGTGAAGCTTGAGACTCTTATTTCAAGCAACTCATTATAAATAGTTACTTCAATTAATATCCATCTATTGAAATGCAAGCAATTAGAAGACGGTGCATATGTACTGAATCATGCACTACTGCCAACACAGCCCAGCCCATATACATAGAACACATGCAAGCATGCGTGTGTCTCTCTCTGCATGCAAAAATGAGTAAGAAGGGAAAGCAGCCAAACATCAACAGAGAGACAAAAGTCATACCCATTAGTCAAAATAGCAGTTTTGAAAATGAGTAAAAAAAGAGGCATTCTTAAATCTCTCTTACCAATCGAGGGACACTTCGAGAAAAGCACATTGAAGCCTTTGCACGGATTCGAGGATTCCTATTCTTAAGATGAGGTTGCAATTTTGGCAACAAAGAAGTAGGGGAAATCCAGGTAGTCATAGCTATTAAGGCTTTCTCAGATGCCTCACATACAAAGCGCTTGTCCTGTGAAGACTTGAGAAGAAGCTGCACCAGCTGCATCCATGAAAAAATTGTTCACATGCAAGAGCATGTTCATATGTAATCAAGTGTAACAAGGGAAAATTCCTTAGTAAAGTAGCCAGATTAACCAAGAAGGAATATTGAGTTACCAGGGGATCCAGAAAATCTATTATAAGGTCATTATATGCACTGAAAATGTCTGCAGATGTCATAATGGCAGTTTTGCATACAGCGCTTCTAGGGCTTTTCAGGGACTTCACAACAAATGTGATCACGTCCCCCCTGCTCACCAAAAAGCATATTGATAACTTCATTAATCCCCAGACAAAAACAACAGCAAATTGATCAACAAGAGAATGCTTCATATTATCAAATTTTCAGAAAAAGAAAAAATATATGCATGTTTGTTACTTACAGAATATCAAGTAGTGCTTCCTTGTGAAATATTGAAATCCGCCGTACATTATTGAGGGCATTGCATACCATGACCCAATCCTTGGAGTCCAATCCAGCCAAAAGAGTCTGTAACAAAATCCAGTAGCTAATATCAAATAATGCAAGGATTGAATTTCTTATAACAATATAATAATTAACAGTTTAAATTTCAAGAAATATTAGGAACTATAAACAATTTTAAAAACCTTCCAGCAATGAAAAAAAGATTACCTTGAGGCAACTGTCAATATCTTCTAAATCCCTCAAGTTCTCAGAATCAATGTATTCTACTTCTGCATTTACTATTTCTATCTGAGAATCGCCTGAATGATTACCATTGACAGATGGAGACACTACGGAAGCACAATTTTTTTTCTTCTGCAGATCTTTAATATTTCCATCTGCATTGTCAACAGAAGCCACATGTGAACATGCCTTACTGGAGCTCTCCTCCTTCCTTTCAGTTTCAGGAGTTGTATTTTTATCACTAAGAGCTTTCTCTGACATCCCTGCCAGGCCTTCTTTGTCTGGGATGGAAACAAGGACATCTCATAACAGATAACAATATGACGTATACAGGATACCACTTAGTTTATTTAAAACAATGGCAGCGGTAAATGTAAGAATGAATGTAACAGTAAAAAGTAAATGAAGTCGAGATCTAAAGAAAAGATCATCAAACCATGGCTCAGAATTTAACCAAAGTTGTATCAGCAAGCCTCATTCCCCTAATTTCAGTCTCACTCCATAAGATGAATACATTTAGTTGTTTAGATTCACTCCTGAATTTCTATATCTTCCTCTGGGAGATATCATATTCTTATAGTAGTTCTTTCTCTTGAACTCATATATCTGAAAGATTGCATTTCTAAGGAGTAAAGAGCAAAGACATCTATTTTGCAACTGCCAATACAAATCTTAGCACCGACCGTTCACTCCAAACCCCACAGAGACCAAAATTTGCATAATCCCTACAAAATGGAGGATCTTGGCAAAGTGACCTACTCATAGTTTTGCTTTATTCCCAATGATCGACGAAATCCCCACCAGCTAGAAAGGCCCAGAGCGTAAACCACAAACAAGGGAGCCTAAGCCATGAGCAACATATACAAATTGGCCCAAGTGAGTAGGTATTCACAAGAACAGAAACCGATCATCACCTTACAGGTAAGACAGACTTGCGCAGTGTGATTAGGTTCTCGCTTCTTAGTAGATTACTCGGCTTAATGAGGGAAACAGAAATAAAAAAATTGAAAAAGAAAAAGACTCGACCCAATTGAAATCCTCAAAAATTTTGGAGCTGCGCTATACTAGAATTAATCCGAATGGCAGCAAGAATGTATCAAGATCTCGGTTTATACTGCACTACACTCCCGGTTATTTATGAAATACACAGGCATTTGAATCCAATTGCTTGGTAAACTAAATTGATTGAAAGATGGAAACAAAACAGTAGTTGCCATGCTTAATGCCAATCAAAGCCGCGTTTGATTAGAGTGAAAAGAACAAGAAGATAAAAAAAGAGACAGAAATTACCGGATAGGAGTCAGAGTAGGATGGACCAGAAAATGGAGAAAGAGCGTGAAGAGGGAGAGGGAGAGGGAGAGTCTAGTGAGTGAGAGACCACTAGAAGAAGTGAAGATTGCGTAAACGGGGAAGACAAGTGTCGAGTAAGACGACGCCACAACTGGAAAACCCGACCTAGGCCGGCAAGTCTGGGTAATTACGCATGTGAATCGCCAGGTCAACCAATTTCTTCAATTCCCGATTTCCCAAATCGCCCAATTCCTTCCCCTCATATTGCTAACTCCTGCCACTCCCTAGATTTACCGTTCGTGTCTCCCGATTATCTTCCGTCTTTGTTTTTGTTTTTTTTTTTTTGGGTTAATTTAATTCACCGACGCTCCAACTCAAGAAAGGTGGAGGAGGGATTTGACTTGAAATGATGCCTTATCGTTTGACAAGGATTAAAAATTTCATTGTGATGTGGATTATTCCCTTAATAGGGCCCTTTCATCTGCTTAATTCATCCCATCCGTTTAATTTAAATTAAATCACTTCCTCTTTTAAGATGGAACCACCGGATTTTAGGTGAGCCGTTATTTTGAGGCCAATTTTTTTTTTTACTAAGTCCTTTAGTACAATAATACAAAATTCAAAAATTTAACAAATGCGTTACATTTGTCTGTCTTGTTACGTATTTAAAAAAATAAATTCAGGCAAAGTATATCTTTAGTTAAATAAATGACATGAAAAAATAATGAAGAAAGATGGATGCAATGACAATGTACCCCAAACTCGTTGTCTTCTGTCTGGTCCACTAAGCTACGAAGGGTGATCCATTTTCAATAAACACTGATGCATATACGGACCCAATAATTTAGGAGATGGGAAAAATAGGCTAAATAGATATTAGTGGAAATTGCATAAAAATAACAGTATATTAGTGGAAGTTTCAAAGACGGGCGAAAGAAGTGAGATTGCTCGTGAAGAATCCAGAGGTCAGAGCACGTCTCTCGAATCTCTGGTTCCTGTGTAAGCCTTTTCACTGATGAAATGAATGCAACAGAGTAATTCTATGGCTATCGCCTTAGATTGCCATTGCTGTTCTCAGATTAATTTATTCTAGAATTCGGAGGAGTTGTATTCCCCAAAATTGTGTGCGTGGTAATTGGAAGCTTCTTTGGTACATTTAGATGATCCAGGCAACAATCTCGTTGGAGGACATGACTATGGCTGCTTGTTTCCATATGTCATCGTAAAAGTGTGAGGGGATTTGGTGGGTTTTGTTTAATGTCCTCCTTCTACAGCCATCTCTATGGGGGATCAGCTGCGAGGGGGATTTTTCATGCACGCAGATAGCTAATTAGGTCTAAGTCTGGCTGCTTATATATCAACACGAATATTCGTGGCAACGATGCAGACTCGTTGCCCAAGTTTTAGATGTCACTGGTTTAACCATTCATCACCCAGCAGGCATCACTAACAGCGAGTCGGTTGTCGGCAAGCACAGAATGGAAATTTTGACTACATGGTTTTATTAGTTTGTTTGGCTGGATCTTTGTAGGTTCTGCTAGAAATCCTGCTCACTAGTCACCAGCACGCAACTATGAATTCTCCTAGAGGTGATTAAGAGTAGAAGACTGACAATATCGGGGGAGGGGTGTCCACTGCCCCAAATGATTTTTCCTTTTTATTTTAATTATTAAATTTTATATAAATTAAGTAAAATTTTAATATTTTATAGATAAAAAAAAATAGTGCTGTTTTCAATTTGATACTTTTAGGATTGGGTAGTTTTTTGTTACAAGATATCAAAATTTTATTTATTTTGTATAAAATTTAATGATCAAGATAAAAATAAATAAATAAATACTTGGAGAAGGATAGATTTTTGGGGGAGGCGGTGTATATCCGTGGGTCATCATGTGGCCTTTACCCTTTAGAGGTTTGGTTTGGTACCTTGATTCTGGGCACAATAGATAAACCCGCCCTGATTACTTTCAGCTTCGACTAACCCGGTGGAAAAGGGGGGAAACCGACGATTTGAGGTGCTTTCTGAGGAAGCTAGTTCTGAAACGACAATGGAGTTCTGCTATAACCTTACACGGCAATGTTTCTTAATTAAATATTCTTTCAAAAACAAAGCATATGAAATTATAGATTAATAAAGATAGCAAACAAGCTTAGTAGTCGACCCTTGACGGTCAACGACTCTTGATGTGTACGAGATAAGACAACATATAAGTCGTCATTCGCCAATTATTTATTATTAGACTGCAAGCTTTGGATCCATTGATCCGAGGCACCTGAAACCGACATTAAAGTTTTCCTTGACGCCCACATCCCACATCATCTCTAACAACCAATAGACTCTTACAGTCTTCTGCCTCATTATGCACAACGTTAATCTCTTACATGACTCCATATATCATTTTACTGTTTTCTCCTTTTTCTTTTAGTTTCTTTCAATACAGGCTTGTTTTAAGACCACGCCCACCAATACAACGCCTCTCCCTCCTCATGGTTTTGGTGCTCAGGTTCAGGGGCCACAAACACATCAGAGAAGTAATTCCGACCATCGTCGCTACCATCCTCCTCTTCCGAATGAACTCCATCCACTCTGGCGATGCATACATCAAAGTTCTCAGCTGGAAAGTAGGAATCAACGCTGTCCACAACAAGCTGTGGAGCATCCTCGTCCACCACCGCACTCCCACCGCTCCCACTGCTGAGTCGGTCCTCCACCTTCACGTTGAAAGGCAGGGTTGACATTTGGGCTAGTTCCATTATAAGTGGGTCTGCTTTTTCTTCTGGTAATGGTTCTCGTGGCATCTCTTTAGCTAGAAGCTTCTGGTTTAAGGCTACCACCTGAGGAATTGTCAATTGTCAATATATATTAAAAAACAAACATATCATGTCATGATTATCGAAGATAAGCACACACCCATTAGTTTATGGGCTAGTCTGCATTCTCACTTTAAAAATACAAGTGTACGTCTTTTTCATAGGAAGTAGTATAGGTTTATCTAGAGAGATCTACAGGGTATATTCGTCCAGCTACGTTTAAAAGGGCCTTTTAATAGTGAAAGTGGGGTTCAGAACCGATGCTACGTTTAGAAATATGCGGTTAATTAATATGGTCGAATCTCGTTGGTGGGACCCCCTTAATAGAGCTTCAAATCATCTAATAGGTCATGTGTCCTTTTCCTGTGATGGAATCCTGATTAGGAAGGCATTAATTAATTTTTTTTTTCTAATATACAGCAACTAAAGCCCCAGTACCTGACAGTCTGACACGCACAAACACAATACAGATCCCTACATTTCTTTTATATTTAATATAAAGATTTTTTTGGGTACAAAATCCAACTTGATTTAATATAATCAATAAAGATTTAATATAAAGATTTTGATTTGATATCTATAATCAATAACTAAATACTGATTCAATTTTCTATCACATTCATGATCTTTTTTGTATTGCTACAGCAGAACAAAATGGAACTTGAGAAACAGTGGATATGTACCTCCGATTTGAGATTTTCATTGTCCTTGACAATGGAGTCGTACTTTGAAAGGAGGGCATCGTAGGAAGACTTAAGAACATCGTAATCCCTTTCAAGTTGCTTGCTTTTCCAACGGGCCCTACGGTTCTGGAACCACACGGCCACCTGCCTTGGCTGCAATCCCAGCTTCTTGGCCAGCTGGGTCTTCCTTTCCGGTTCCAACTTGTTCTCTTCTTCAAAGCTTTTCTCCAGCAGAAGCACCTAAACATTAAACATACAAGGAATTACAAATTAAGGAAATATACATATTCACAATCTATCTGGAACTTGAGATGGTCTTTTAGCCTAAGCAGTTAATAACATGCATACTGCATACGTGCACCTGACTATATGGGGGCACAATAAAAAGGTTGAAATCAATCATTTCAAATGTCTGCGAAGTTGATATCTTAGATCTATTGCATCAAATGAACTGTAATTCAGATTGACATTAGATCAAACTTTTTTTGCGGATAACATCGAAATTTCAAATTTTGTATAATATATAACCATAAGACCAAGCAGCGGCAAATATATTGAGCTTAGTCAATCAACCAATACCTGCTCGGGAGTGAGGCGTCGCTTCTTCTCCGGCAACTGCTCATCGTAATATTCCTCATCGAACAGTTCCTCCGGTGAGCTGAAAAATGGTCGTTTCTTTGAGCTTTCCTCCATGCTTATGATCGTTCCTCCTGCTTTAATTTCGATCTCAATTTTATTGTTTGGGTGACGGAACAAAATATAAAAATAAAACTACAACGGTTTAATGGTATAATTTGAATATGTCCAGGCTACGGGCGTCAAATATTTAATGTAAACCAAGTTTTATGCAATGAAGTGGTCCGTTGATGTCAATCCAAATTGTGTTATTGTATTCCTGGTTACCACCGAATAATTTTCTCGACAGCCCAAGAAGCATAAATTTAAACAACAAAATAAAATGAAACAACATATCGGCAAATCGGACAAGGCAGCGTAGCAAAGCGTTGAGAATCACCTCTATAAACTGGATCACCGTTCCCGAGAAACAGCATGTTCCCGCGGCAAGCGGACGAACCGAAGAAAAGCCGGCCGGACTCCATATCTTTGGTCGTCTCTCGCTCTGTTCCCACAAGCGTACAAGGTCTTAGGAAAAAATCGCCACCCGTGACCACCAGAGATTCTTACTCAGGCGACAGATGGGGCAAAAGAAAATATAACTGATGGTGTCTCAGAATAGGATTTAATTTTTAGGAATCAGAGAGATCCAGAGTTAAAAAATCATTAGCTTATGACGGAAGAAGCTGGTGCTCCAGAGCAACCTAGCCGGCGTTTCCAACGGGCATATACAAAATCCCATCATGCACCGACCAATTTTGCGGGAGACAGTTTCGAATTATGCCGGCGGAGTCAGAAGCAGAGGCAGCTGCGAAGGCTTAGCCCAGAAAATGGTCAAGAACTAGATATAGAAAACAGGGCAGAGAGAGTAATGAAGATTATGGGAGCTCAGGATAAGGAGGTGGCCAGAAATAAGAACTCCGGCGGGCGCTTGGGGTAGTGGGCAGTCGTTTTTTGAGCGGCCTAGTGGATGGTGCTTGCGACTAGAGTTGAGAGAGGGGAAGCGAGCGCTTATAATACCCCCGCCCGAAGTTTAGAATGACAAAAATGCCCTTGGCCGCTTTTACCCGAAGGGCCATTTGGGGGAGCACAGGGAACTAGTTATGAAGAGCAAAATAACAATTATTTACGGACACATCTTCAATTCCTGAAATTATTCTGCCACGGTCCTCTGGAAAGAAAATGTAACGACTTAATTACTCGTGAGATAAGTAATTTACCTATTCAATATTCATAGATTAAAAAAATTAGTACTAAGACCGAGAAATTTATGAGTCACAAGTCAAAAAATTTAGTATCCTAAAAAATATATGATTATACTATTAAATTAGGCAAATTATTTGTTTAATAGATATTTATCGTCACTTTTTATTGGTTAGGAGACGTTGATCTTTAAAAAGAATCAAAAAAATCTGGGAGTCTCATTTTCTAAGATTTTGTTTGGTTAGAGGTTTTTGGAAGAGAGATGATGGAAAAATGTGTTTAGTTGAAAAAAATGGAAAAGAGAAAAAATATTTTATCATTTAGTGTTTCCCTCCCCTCTCTCACCTCCTCTCTAAAAGTGGGAGTTTTTGGAGGGGGGAGAAATTTTTTCACTTTTATGATCAAATTGCCCTTCATATTTATTTAATATTTCAATTGTACCCTTAAATTTTTTTTCTCACACCCATTTTTTTTTAATTGTTAAAATTTAATAAATATAATAAATTATTTATATATTATATTAAAATATATAATAATTATATAATTAATAAGAAATAATAGTAAAATTTTATCATTTTTTTTAACTTTTTAATTTTATTATATATATAAATGAGATAAAAAAATTTAAGATTTATAAATTAAAAAAATAATAATTTTAATATAAATATTATAAATAAAGAGTAAATAAATTTAAATAAAGAGATAATGATATATTTATTAATTTCTAATTAACTCTATTTTCTTTCTCTCTTATCCTAAATTAAATAAAAAATATTATTAATTAATTTTTTTATTTTTCTCTATCTTTATTTAAAATAATTTTTTTTTTTTTTTTAAGTTAAACTAAACAAAGTCTAAAGAATTCATTTTGGTGTTTAAATATAAAACTATTATGTCAGCAAGAGGAGAGTTGACGGTAGGTGGTGGTATCAATTAACATGAAACAAGGGTGAGATAAGCCAATGGAAGTTAGACAGAAATAAAAAGAAAAGAAAAAAGAGGGCATTGAATTCCGTGAAGATTGCTGCCATGCTGAGTGGTCGGAGTGTTGTCGGATCATGCACCCTCCGTTAATTGTTGGCCTCTCTCTTTCAGCCTCCCTATTTCCATTTCAACACTTCCGGCTGTCAACTGCCAAGTGGCAGCATCAGCTAGATTCCTTATCGTCTGTTCCCCCATCCCACCCCCAACCCAAAAATTCATTTACATTTTCGTCCTATTTTTGTTTTACTAAACACTTGCATAGATCATTCAACCCTTTAAATATAATCTTGTAGATTTATTATAAGGGATAAAGTGTATGTTTAGATAAAATTTTAAAAATAAATTTTTAAATATTTTATTTACAGAAAAAGATTTTTAAAAAAGAATTTATAAAAAAAATAATTTTAAATAAATGAGTGTTTTGATAATTATTTTTAAAAGTATTTTTATTATTGATAAATTATGAAAAAATATATGGATATTAAATGAGGAGAGATAAGATATAAGAAGAGAGATAGTGTAAGAAAAGAAAAGAAAAATAATATAAGAAAAAATAAGGGATAGAAGATATGGTATAAAAAAATATGGGTAATATAGTACCTAAATTTTGCCTAAAAGAACTTTTAAAACTATGGTTTTCAACAAAATTAAGCATGCCCCAGAATTTAATTTTTCTTAAAAATTAGTACCACATGTGCTCTAAAAAAATAGAAAAAATAAATATGTACTCCTCTAATCCTATAAGTTACTTTCATCACATCTCACGTAAAATAAAAACAATTTTAAATTTTGTTAACCCTTTTTTAAAAGTTAATAAAGTTTTAATTCTACCTATATTTAATATACATTTTAGTATACAATTTATGTAATAATAAATAGATGATAAAATATATATAAAATATAAAAATATAATTTATAAATATGATGGGAAAAACGCAATTGCATTTTATTTTTAGTTAGATTGTTAATTTGTTATAGCTTTTTTATTTTCTATCGAATTCTTATAATTTTTTAATAATAAATATTAGTTCTTATACTTATAATTTAGAAGAAAAAGAAAATTAATAACTAATAACAATGTGACTCCCAATCAAAACACAACACACGTATGATATCATGCCATCGCAGCATAGGGACATAGTCTTATTTATAACATAACTACCCATAGGATACACTACTCTGGCGGTGGTGGCGGCCGCCAGGGAAGAATAAGCAGTATGGTGGGTGATGATGACGAGGATTTCACTATTAAACGAATGATTATGATGTATTATGATAAATTTTAAAGAAAACCAAATAATTGAATAGATAATACTGTACCCGACTCTAGTTCACCAGATACATGCCCGTATATATCAAAAAAAAGAGGAGTGTGAGAAGAGAATAATGCTTTTCTCACTTCGAACCAGGCATATTTTAAACCTGAACTAGTAAAAAAATGTAGTTTGGGCTCGCCTCCTGAATCTAAATGAATATTTTATTTAAAATGAAAATAAATGTTCGTGATTGAAAATATAGGGTATGGTTGATTTGATTGTAAACTATAATTTTAAAAATTTTTTTAAGTAAAATTTAGGTTTAGAGAAATTTTAAAACAAACAGCTATATTTATTCAAATGGATTTTTGGATTAAACCATAGTTTAAAAATAAAATTTTAGATAAATTAGTCAGAGTAGCTTATGGAACAGTAAAAGAACTTATAACTAATTAATTACTATATTATCTATATTTTTTCTTACACCATCTCTCTTTTATTTTCTCATACCCTTTCTCCTTTTATATATTATATCTTCTCATTTAATACTCATACAATTTTTCATAATTTACCAATAATAAAAATACTTCTGTAAATAACTATCCAAACACTCATTTATTCAAAACTATTTTTTTTCATAAACTCTTATCCAAAAGCTATTTTCTATAAGCTGCCAAACATCTATTTTTTTTCATAAGCATGTTTATAAAATCTTATCCAAATAGGCTTATATAATTGTTTCACGAGATGGGTCAAGATTAGGATAACCTCATCCTATTTTCTACCCCGATATAGTACATAGGACATATTTTGTGTCCCTTATCCCGTCTCAACGGGATCAAGACGAGTTTGATATTGTATAGAAATTCCCAAATTTTTTTTAAAAAAACTATTAAATATTTTATATATAACATATCTATTAGTAATATATAATCAAAACGCAAAAAAAATAATAAAATAAATTAAATCCTCCCCCATATGATTACCAATTTAAAGCAACAAATATTATTAATTAGATTATAAATACTATTACCTTTTTAATTTTTTTATTTTACCAACTGAAGTTATCGCTTCATCGGTAAAAAAAAAGACTTATGAGAAAGAGAAAAAATTATCTAATAAATAAAATAAATAATATGATAGAATTAATATTATTTTCTATTTTTATAAAAAAATAAATATATTTTTTATTTTTAAAAAAATATGTTCAGTACAAGACGAGAATTTTAAATGTAAAATTGAGATACATTCCATCTTGATCTCTCCTTTTATCCTGATCCAATATATTTTTATATTGATTTTTTACGGGACGGGATAAACCACTGAGTTGGAACGATCCAAAAAGGAAAAACTTTGGACACCCCTATGTATACACGCGACGTTGACAATAAAAGGTCAACTAGATGAGCGCCTATCCACATCCGTGTTAGTGGGATGTTTACAAGGAAGCGAACAATTTGAAGGAAGAATAGCAATTAATTAGCTCCAACAAAAATGAATTAATGACAATTAGATTTTTAATAAACTTTTAAATACACAATATATATATATGTATGTATACTTGCAAGGGGATATAAATAATAAACTTTATTCGGTGCCATTATACAGGTAATTATATAGATAGATTGGGATAGATGGCTTACCCAAGGAAAAAAAGAAGGAAGGAGAGGATGCAGAAATAGGGTGGCCACATGGAGCTTGTTTGTTGGGGAAATAATGAAATATTCTTGCTGGGGACGGTCTGATGCGAGCCAACAGGTCCAACACATAAGATGGAGACTTTTTTGGTTGAGTATCACAGTTCTGTTTCCCTCACATGCATCCTGCTGGCCTATCATCACCACGTGAACTGTTCCCTCTTTTTTTTCTTTTTTTCTGGGTATATACACGTGCTTAGATTCTGAAGATTTAAATTCTTTCTTTCCTTTATTTTTCAGTGGAACCCCATGCCTCCTCTTGTACATGTATTTTATTTTTCACACTCTTTTCTCAAGATTGTGAATTATCAGATCGAATGCCAATAATTTAACAGTCAGCGACAAAAATAAAGTGGGAATAGGGGAGAGTTACGTTGAGGAAGGGAAAAGGAGGTGGAGATATTTGTAAAGAAGAAGTAATGAATTAATTAAACAGCATTGACTTTCGTGGTTTGAAAATTAACAAAAAAGAAAAATCAGGGGAAATATGTTCCACCAGGTGTAAGCAAAGCTTGCTAGCGTGTAAGCACATGACTAGATGCCATCCCAATTCATCAATTGGGATTATGGATAAACGAATTATCCATAAAGTGGGGAAGAATAAGATTGAGAAAAGGGATTTCCTAGTCCTTATATTTCCTAGTGCCTGTTTGGCAACCACTTCTGGGAATCAATTTTGGCTAAAACCTCGGTTTGAAAAAATTTCACACAAACATCAATTTTTGTCCAGAATTGATTTTGGGCCAAAACCTCGGTTTGTAAAATTTTTTGCCAAACAGCCATTTTCGTCCAAAATTGATTTTGGGCAAAACCTCGGTTTGAAACCATGGTTTTGAAGAAGCTATTTTTCAATAGATTTTGGAACTGGAAAAGAGCTTATAGATTATCTAATTACTATTTTACCCCTACTTTTTTCTTATACTCTCTCTCCTCTCTCCTCTCTCTCTCCTCTCTCCTCTCTCCCCTCTCTCTCCTCTCCCCTCTCTCTCCTCTCTCTCTCCTCTCTCTCTCCCCTCTCCCCCCTCTCCTCTCTCTCCTCTCTCCTCTCTCTCCTCTCTCTCTCTATCCTCTCTCTCTCCTCTCTCTCTCCTCTATCTCTCCTCTCTCCTCTCTATCCTCTCTCTCTCCTCTCTCTTCTCTCTCCTCTCTCCTCTCTCCCCTCTCTCTCCTCTCTCCTCTCTCCCCTCTCTCTCCTCTCTCTCTCCCCTCTCCCCCCTCTCCTCTCCCCCTCTCCTCTCTCTCCTCTCTCTCTCCCCTCTCTCCTCTCTCCTCTCTCCTCTCTCTCCTCTCTCTCTCCTCTATCTCTCCTCTCCTCTCTCTCCTCTCTCTTCTCTCTCCTCTCTCTCCTCTCTCTCTCCTCTCTCCCCTCTCTCCTCTCTCCCCTCTCTCTCCTCTCTCTCTCCTCTCTCTCCCCTCTCCCCTCTCTCTCTCTCCTCTCTCTCTCCTCTCTCTCCTCTCTCTCTCCTCTCTCCTCTCTCTATCCTCTCTCTCCTCTCTCTCTCCTCTCTCATACTTTAATCAAATCATACCCTTTTTAGTAATTTATTAATATAAAAAGTGATTCTACTATTAATCATCCAAACATCTCTATTTGCAAAATCTATTCTTCTCATAATCTATTCTTCCCAAAATCTATTCTCCATAATCTATTCTTCCTAAAATCTATTCTTTCCAGAATCTATTCTCCCAGAATCTATTCTCCCAGAATCTATTCCCCAGAATCTATTCTCCCCAGAATCTATTCTCCAAAAGCTAATCCAAACACACCCTAAGTCCCTCTAATTTTTTGTCTTCTTTTTATCGAGTCCTCCCACTTTACCACGATCTAGGTGCTGATCCTTCTGTTCATAAATCGGTGAACGTCGTTATCTTATACCCGAAAATCAATCACATCGAAGACGCTACACTAACAATTTTTTTTCCAGATTGATTCTCTCTCTTTCTTTTATATATCTTTCTCATCTCAGTCATCCCCGTTTATATGGTTTCCGCGTTCGTGTTGGTGTTGGTTCTTCTGAAACTCATCTACTTGCTTCCTTCCCTCTCGCATACATCACACTAGCGGCTAAAACTCATCTTTGCTTTCTCTACACAAAGGTTGGAGGTTTCGGCTTGTTCTTCGAAGCAGGTGGTCGACCAAGAGCTCTACGAGTTCTGACTTCCGACTTCAATTGCACCTTTGTTGGGTTAATCTTTATCATCATCTTCGTCTCTGTTGCTGTCATTGCCGTTATTCTTCCAACTGCTTTTGTTGATAGAGAGGTCGGTGCTATGCCGTTCGTTCACCGCCGCCGGGTCAACCCCACATAATGACCGGTCCACCAAGGATTAGCCAGAATTGCTAGTCGACGAATAAAGAAGTTAGGCTAATTGAAAGGAACAAATAATAAGATGATGGATCAGAGCCCAGAAATTAATATCAAAAGCTTGTAGTGTTTGTACCAGAGTATGAAAATGGGAATCGTCTATTTTATCTGGTAGTAATTATGCTTCTTCACAATTTTGAGTTTGAAGAGCTCGAGAAGAATGGAGAAGAAGAGGCCAATATCCATTAATAATGTTAATTAAATTAATTAAAATATAATATTTTATCTAATATATTATAATTATTTTTTTTAACTTTTATCTTAATTTTTTATCTGATAATTGAGAAGGGAATATCAATCAGGATAATTTAAAAAAAATAATAAATATAAAAAATATATCTTATAGTTATGATTAATATTAATTTTTTAATTAAGTTATATAGTAATGACTATAAGAGAATTAATATTATATTTATCTCCTAATCAAGCATCGCCTGGAATATGCAACACTAACCATTGGAATCAAGGGAACAACCCCTCGTTGCTTCGTGTCCACTTAAAGGCTGAAGGCCCTTTATAATTAGTCCCCTTGCACCTAGAAACACGAGATCATTAATACATCACCCCTTATAATTAATTAGGTTAATATGTCTCTAATTAGGGAGTACATTATGCCTTATTATTCAAGTTACAAGCTGTGCGTGCGTGTTAATTGTTTTATTATTGTATTGCGTCTTAAATATGAGTAAATGGGATAAATAGTTGTTCGTAATTAATATATAAAAATGTTGTGATCCTATTCTAAAAATAATCTATCTTTCAATAATTAAAATTTAATACACAGATATAAAAATATCTCAACAAAAAATGATATCATGTATAAAGAATTTAATGCCTTCTAAACATTATCTTAAACGATGAAAAAAAAGATATAGATAAATAGTGACAACTATATAATTATTTATTAAATTTTATTTGATCTGTTATTTTTATTCAAAAAATACACATAGACGTCCCTCAGTTTATTCGCTTTGGATGAAAATCAAACCATATAATTTTTAATGTGGTGACAGGGAATTAAATCGCATTCTTATATTAACACTTGACAATAATTATTGTTATCTTTATAATAAAATCACATTTTTTACTGGAATATGAATCTGTCTATGATAGATTAAAACATGATAAACTTTGAAAATAAATTTTAGAACGAGAAAAAGTCTAAAATATAAAAATAGATTGATATAAATATATAATTAAAAAAATTATAAAGCCACTTTGTAAACAGTGGAACTCATCTTAAATTTTGCAATATAGTTAATGAATGAAATAGGTGTGTGGTCGAAGTGGTGAATGTGGTTGAAGTGGGGACTAGGAAAAGGGTTATATTGGGTATGCCATTTATGTAGTGGCCACTGAAAAGGCCAAGCTTTGGTCCCTAATTTTAACAGAAAACGACGCGTCGTCAGTGTTATTCCCACCTCAAAGTGCCTTGGCTTCACTCGTCTCTCTCTCTCTCTTCACCACCACCCACTTCGTCACTCCATTACTAAAATAGCTAGTCTTGCTATTACTCTCCATCTTCGGTTGTGCCCCCCACTGATTAATGGTGCAAAAGGACTTTTCAGCTCAATTTAATGCATTTAATTTAGAAGCCACTTATTCTATTTTATTTAAATATACATTAAATATATAAACTTAATTCTCATTTAATTTTCTATTAATTCTTTTTACTAGTGCACATTAGAGGTTTTAGGATTGTGTCAGGCCTCAAGTCGTTTCAACGGGATTCGTAGTTTTTTTAGGTAAATTTTATATCCATCTTCTACAAGTACAATTTTAAGACTCATAAAATATTTATAAAAAATTTATGAGAATATAAATCAAACTTATTTCTTTATAGAATATGAGCTCATCTTTTTTCGATCTATATCAACTTTTATTAGCAGGATAAGTAGTTATTTATATTTTTCTGGGTCGAAGAGTAAGAGCCCGTTAAATTTGGGCTTTTCTAAAGCCCGAATGAATTCAGGATTTTAGCCCAATTCCATAGCATGCTTTTGCTACTTTAAAGGGAAATGCGCCCACCCATTTCCCCACAAAAATAAATAACATACAATGTAGTGGACATATATATTTAATGGTATTTATTAACCCATCTCAAGTTTAGTTAGTGAAAGGGAGTACTATTATATTGTATTTATAGTTAAATCTTTTGGAGAGGTATCATAACTCTTGGGTATCTAATTTTATTTGAAGATAATTTACAATTCATTTTACCTTTAGATCGTGGGTGAATCTGATTTTTTTTTAAATTTTTGTACAAAAAAATAGTGTTTATTATTTAGAAAAATAATTTTACAAGATATTCAAGGTGGAATTTCTTTCTTTCCTTTTTTTTCAAATGAACGCACACTTTATTGTATCATTTCTTTCATTCTAATGTAATTGAAGAAATGCCAGATCGCAGATGGAAATATGCCATGCACATATAACAATCATTCATTCGATGTTCTTACGTGACAAATAACATTGCGTGTTGTGATACACATAACTCGTCTATAAAACTGGGTAATCATAATCTTCATGAATATATTAAAATATAAATTATTGGCAACATAGACATTCCTTCAAAGTGTTATTGTCTGAGATGGGTGAGATGGTGGCAGCTGTTTGCACGAGTTTTGTGTTGTCTGGTTGATAGTAAAAGGCCGAAGTCTTGTGATCCTTATCCACATCGACCATCAGGAACCCATATTCGTCCTGTTTACCTAACCACATGGACTGTTACAGCTCTCTCTCGTAGAGTTGAAGCCTCCCTGAATTATTTGGATTGTCCACAATATTTTTAGTTATACAAAAAAAAATTTAATTAGATTTGATATCGATTCTCCAGTAAGATTAGGGCACAACCTCAAGACTCATAAAATATTTATAAAATTATCTATTAAATAAACATTCACAGTAATAATAAGAATCAAGCTAACGTACTATAAGGTACTAGTATCTACTTTAATTGGCTGACCACAATATTACACGGGGAGATGAAAGCACAGCATGTGGGGGACTCTACAGTACATGTACGTTTGGGGTCTTATATATATCAAAATCGAATAATGTTTCGCCGACTTTTGTTAAGTGTCAATATCCGATAATGAAAGACAACCACATATGTTTGTGCAGTCCCGTGCGTAGATACCCTAAACCTAAGTTTGGTCTGAGACCTGCTTCTTTGAGAGTTAATTCTCTGTCCATGAGAGGGGCTCTCCCTCTTTTGTAAACCAAACTTCCTTTTTGTTGGTTTACTCTCAGGTTCTGTAAATCAACTCCTAATCTGTGTATGGATATAATTAATAGGATAATGGCATGAATTCCTCACGTGAATTCGTGTCCCATTATTGATCGTTGATGGACTCAAACCAATTATAGCAAAGTTTTGAAATGAGTACGCCGTGCTAATTATCCTATAACTTAATGGCACGTGAGATCTTTCATAAATAGGAAGTTGTAATCTTATTTATAATTTAATGTGGTTAGTGCATATTCATTATTATTTTTTTAAAAAAAAGGAATAAGTACGCTGTTGATATATTTATATACTCCATTGATGTTGGAATTTGGATATCAAGTGCAAGCTCTCCTGCTATGAGTTTCTTTGTCCTTCTCAAGGGCCACCTCTAGGTAGGACTAGTAGAAAACAATTACGATGCATGCCCTCTGAAAGAAGCTTTACTCGATCCCCGCAAATTACTAACAGACGCCCTCTTAATTGATTTAACAGCATCAAAATAATAAAAATAGCTGCTCAAGCAATATCCCCATACATAATTATTTCCCCCTTTATTTGGAACGGTAACCAATTATCAGAATAATAAGTGTCTCTGAACGGATTCTCGAGAATGGATAGGACTTGATGAGTTGGAGAGAGAAATATATTCTCAAGTACGGTCAAATATTGAGATTTTTTTTTTAATATGGAGAACGGACGGAGTCAAAGCATTAAAAATCGAAATCAATTTTTCTTTTTTAATTGACTTCCTTTTATGAGAAAAGGTTAAAAGATGGTTACGTTCCGCTTGCCATATATACTGAAGCACCGAATACGTGAAGCTTCGAAGCTCAAACCCTCTCTGCTATTCGTCTCTCTCTCACTCGGCGGCATTTTGCATAATTTCTCTGCCCAAGCACGGCCTTGAAGATGGTGGCCAGAGCTGCATTAGCTCGCAACATCATTGGCATCTTAGGTTTGTGCTCTGATCATATCAGATCAATCGACTCTTTCTATCTGTGTTTTTCCACAGCTCGATCCTCCGCTACTTGAATTTCTCCGGCTTTCATATATCCTGAATAGAAACATTCCATTATCTTTTCCCCTGTTACTGGGTAATATGCTCAAGAGTAAATAATTTTCTGTCGAATTCTCTTATCGTCATTGAGAAGAGGGAGCCGCGTACTGTTTTTGTGCGCCATTGAATGGACATGACTTTACTCGCTTTGAACCCTAAATTTTGGGGATGCAATGAGATGAGGTTAAGGAAAAAATACCTCCTACTTCAATTTCAAAATTTTCACGTGTTCACGTTTAAATTTGTGCAAAGACTATTTGAGACTTCTGTGTTGTGATATGTTTTGTTGGTTTTCTGTGCAGGAAATGTCATCTCCTTCGGTTTGTTCTTCTCACCCGCGTAAACCTTCTCTCCGCCCTCCCCCCCCCCCTCCCCCGTGTGTTCTTTCTTTTTCCCCTTGTCTTGCGTACATATGCATAATTGAATACTGGCCTTGTAATCTGTGCATTGCTTGAAATGTTGAAGTTTTAGAGAAAGAGCTCCACACCAATAAATCAACGAATACCCCGTTTTCAGAATAATGTGAATCCTGCATTGGACACCTCTTTCTAAATCTAAAATCTTCGATTTTTTTTTTTCTAGAACTTGGGAACATCCCGATCCACGAATTGGGTGAGTGCCGTAAATTCATATTTAATGAATGGGGAGTTGAAAAGGACGGAAGCTGCGAGTTCAATATTAAACTAAGCCGTGGGGGCTCCAACAGAAGGCGGGAATATGCAATACTACCAATGAATAAATGATGCATATGATGAAATAAATAAAAAGTATATCAGCATTTTTGTCTGTGAAATTAGCTTCATATATATATATATTCATCAGTTATTTCAGGTATACATATATTCATCAGTTATTGATTGTTTGCAGTCCAACTTTCATTGGAATAATTAAGAAGAAGACAGTAGAAGAATTCAAGCCAGACCCTTATCTAGCAACGGTGCTAAACTGTGCGTTTTGGGTGTTCTATGGAATGCCTTTTGTGCACCCCCACAGCATTCTTGTGCTTACCATCAACAGTGTTGGACTTGTATTCGAACTCGTCTACCTCGCCATCTTCTACACCTATGCCACCAAAAAAGGACGGGTACGTTTAGTTTCTCCCTCCTTCAATTAATGCACTTGAGTGTCCTGACATCATATTTTGATTAATTTATTAGGATGCGCGCGCGCACGATTTTAATCAAGTAGATTTGTCTATGATAATTTTTTTTTCATGCTAAAACGACTTCTAAAGTTGTCCCATACTCCCATTTTATGGAGGATGTATCCGGGGAAAAAAGAATTAAGGAGGAAGCTTATTAAAAGAATTAAAAGTGAAAAAATGCGGGCAGCGAATCCTCTAGAGCACTAAAGGCCATGGAATAGCAGAGACCAGTGCCCGTCAAAGTTTGTATTAAGAATATTTCCTTTATTGAATTAGCTAGTAAGGTGCTTTGGGCTTGCTTGCTGATGTATTCCTCCCCCGTTTATGGTTGAAGTGTTAAACCTTCACCTAGAACCCCATGAATTTAGGTATATATTCGTAAACACGTGCATTGTCTTCCCTTTTTACCTGTTTTTTCTTCTCTAGAGTAACCAGGTTGAGCCACGGGCACTATAAATAACTCGTGATTCTTTTATTGGTCCGCTTTAGAAATTATCTTGCCTACCTTCTTTCTACAAGCTGGTCCCTATCTCTATTAGGCGCAAGCTGGTGCCCATCTCTATAGGGTAAATGGTACTGAGAATACCTTATTTGAAATATTTTTAGATATATATGGTGTCACAGTATTTTTTTTTTGCCGGAGTCCTGATAAAAGATTTAAATTAAAATAATAAAGAATAATATTCATTTAAAAATTAGGTTTTGTTGCATGAAATTATTGTTAGGGGAAAAAACTCATGGTAAGACGAGTCGATTTTTTTTCAAATAAAAAAGAAAGAAAGAGAAGTACTAGTATCTTATATCCAGTTATATCATAATCTATACTTGACCTCCGCGGCTAAAAATTTTACAGTAGCCACCATATAGTCTTGCATGATTCATTGATTTGTCATGACCTCCAAATTTCAGTTCCATTATTAATTTAGTACGAATCCTCCCTTTCGCTTCTGTACCTGATATCGCATTTCGTCCCATCGTGATATACAAAGAACGTGGACAAGCATTACCTATGCTATGATTATTCAGTAATCAGAGCCCGTAAATACGGACATCTCTTCAAGCGGCGGGGAATTTGGGTCTCTGACATAATTCTTTAACTGTATATTTAAATATATTTGCTATAAAAATTATTGGCTGTCAAAATAAAACTAATTATATTTGTAAAAATAATTTGTTTGATCTAAGATTTTTTAACTGTACTTTATAACTAAAAAAATTAATATAGGTAAATCTGTAAAATTATATTTTTATTCTCACAATTAATTACATGTTTCACTTGAAAAAAAAAAGAGTAAAAAAAACACGACTCCATCTGCATGTGGCTGCTTAATCTATTTGATGCACTGCCACATTTTTTATATTCACATTAATTGGTCCCATTTATATATAATATTTAACTATGATGTGTCAACTATATGGTAATAATTTCCTATATATGAAACTCGTCATCGGCTTATTAATTATAGGATATGTTAGGTAATGTTCATTGTTTCGTTGCTCAATTTGTTTAGATGAAGGTTGTGCTTGGGCTTCTGGTGGAGACCATATTTTTCGCGGCTATAGCTCTTATCACGATGCTGGCATTGCATGGCACTAAGAAAAGGTCATTGATCGTCGGTATTCTGAGTGATGTGTTCAATGTTATGATGTATATTTCGCCGCTTACAATCATGGCCAAGGTTATAAAGACCAAGAGTGTGAAGTACATGCCCTTTTGGCTCTCGTTTGCTAACTTCTGCAATGGTTTGTGCTGGGCAATTTATGCTCTCATCCACCCCTTCGACATTTATGTTCTGGTATATAATTTATTATCTATATTTCATTTTTATCTGCTACGTATCATCTCCTGACAACTGACCCAATGATTGATTGCTTTTATGAATCATCTTACAGATTAGTAATGGTCTTGGAGCAATCTCTGGTCTTGTTCAGCTAATACTGTACGCTGTTTATCGCTCATGCGAGCCAGATACCACCAATGACAACGGTGACGATGATGCTACTAAAAAACCAACTGAAATTCAGCTCCCTACTACAAATGGAGCAGCTAGAGTCTGATCACATGTCTTCCCATCAAATATTAGACTTGGCCATACTTCTTTCCTTTTATGTTTTGAGACAAAAACTGGAACTTGCTTTGAAATGTCTATGTAAATGACAGGAGTAAGAACTGTAGCATAATTGCATGTATGCAAGCTATGCTCCTCGACTTGTAATTGGAAGATTATGACTGCAACCCAAAGCAAACTTACAGTTTGAATTTCAAAATCCCTCGTTCATGCTTGGTAACTTGGATTGACTTTGTGAAATTAAACTTGAAGAACTAGTGAAATTATATTTTACTAAATAATTTTGAAACTAGTTATTGCTAAGATGATTATATTTGCAAGCAATCTCAATGGAAGTTGGTTATGGATAATTCATTAAATTTGAATTAAATAAAGTCAAAACCAGGCATTGGCTCAAACAAACAGTGAAACGATAAATGATACGGGAAAACGAAAGGGGAAAACTTCACTTTCGGCAACGGTGATGGTTGGATGGGCCGGAGCCTGAAGGTTGAGGCCTGGTCCATACCATTTATCAAACACATTAAAGTTGTTTCCCCTCCCTTTTCTTTCCGTTTTCCCCCCTTTTCCAGTTGGTCCAATTGGGAAATCCCATTTCGGATTACATCAGCTTCATATATCTCATATCATCATATCTTATCCGATTCCTGATGAATGAATGGGTGATCAATTAAATCATTCTGCGACCTTCTCTTACTCAATATAAACCCCAAACTGACTAAAACCTTATCTATTGCATCTGCTCTTTGTCTCTTTGTTTTCAATTTCATCTTCCAAACGAAGACACCCGCGGGGTCACTACTACATCGTGTTCAATACTGAACGCTCATGAAATTTGATCTCTGATATCTTGGCTTAATTTCCATGGCAGCCATTGTTCCCTGCCACTACTGTGCCTCCGCAGCTGCCGCCAGATTGGCTAAGCCAAACACATTCTCTAGCCGCTTTCGCTACCCGCTTTCACTGGGTAATGATGGACCTCGTGGTTTCAGCACTCGATGCTCTTACCAGGACCCCCAACCTGCAGAATTCCAGAATAAACATGTAAGGCTCTAAAAATTCTGAATTTCGATAATCATTATCCCTCAACATTTCCTTTTGAATCGAACGTTTATCTTGACATGAATGAATACGTGTGGGCGAAGTAATGATATGTGAAATATAGCCCCATCAGCAGCTGGTTTGACCTTAGAATGTATCTTTGGGAGACCCAGTTCATCTTCTAATCACGTGTGCACCTGTAATATACTTCTACAAAAATGGGAATACCGGAACTGAAAAGACAAAGTCCCCCATAAGCCAGGAATGCAGAAGATAAAGTATAATCTTCCAAGCAAGTTCCAGTCATATCAATATCTGAAGATAAGCCCCGATATTAAATGATGATACAGATTCGTATTTTTGATCAAATTAATAAGCCCCGATATTTCCTTTTCTTTCCGTTTTCCCCCCTTTTCCAGTCTAAAATCTTGCGTTATGCATGGCCAAAAAAAAAAAATCTTGCGTGATGTTTTCAACTAGAACTGTTGTTTCAGTTGCGGATAAAGAACTGTTTGCAAACCATGGTGCCGTACTCCCCCCCCCCCCCCCACACACACAACAAAAACACCGCCCAAAAAAAAACAAAAGAAGCTCGTGGCACGGTCCTAATGGCATCCGTATTATAAGATTAGCTGCTTAGTGTTGATGAATTGGGAACCTCGTGCATTGCTATTATTAACTTTAGAACCTTGTTTGTGCTGCTTTCTTGGTTTACCGAATATATTTACCTTTTTATAACCTGATCTTGTTACTTTGACAAGATTTGAGATTATTGCAATGCACATTTGGAGCCTTAACTCTTATTTTCTGTATCTTGGAGTAGAACGGGTGGCCAGTTTCCCTAAAGAAGTGTGCAATTTCTATAGCACTGGCAGTTGGTTTAATTACGGGAGTTCCTCCCTTGGGATGGTCTCCCAATGCTCATGCAGCTAGCCCTGTGTTGCCTGACCTGTCTGTATTGATCTCTGGACCGCCAATAAAGGACCCCGGAGCATTGTTGAGATATGCTCTTCCTATAGACAACAAGGCAATTCGAGAAGTGCAAAAACCTCTTGAAGATATTACAGACAGTCTAAAGGTTGCTGGAGTCAAGGCACTTGACTCTGTGGAGAGGGTAAGTCATCAAGAACCTTAATTCTTTTAATGCTGGTTAGTGCTGTGCCCAACTGCCCCTGCATATTTGGGTACAAACATTTGTGTTCTTTTTTTCCACATGACAATAAAGGGACCTGTTACTTTGGCGTGAAATGTAGAATGTGAGACAGGCATCTCGAGCTCTCAAGCAAGGAAAGACTTTAATTGTGTCAGGATTAGCTGAGTCAAAGAAAGAACATGGAGTTGAATTGCTTAATAAGCTGGAAGCTGGTATGGCCGAGCTTGAACTGATTGTCCAGGATAGAAATCGAGACGCAGTTGCACCAAAACAAAAAGAGCTTCTTCAATATGTTGGAGGGTAAGTATCGTAGAAGCCACACTTAGGTTTCTAAACCACGTTAAGATACTGTATTCCTGTTGTTTCTATTTATGCTCATAAGAGAATTAGCATGGAGTTAAGCACATCAGTACATGTTTTGACTATGTCAAGACTCAGGATGTTTCTTCTTGCAAAGATAAATTGTGTTATAAATGGTTATTCCATCATCTGGTTCTTTTTAAGAATGGGACTCTCAATAGAAGTTAAAATTTACTAGATTCATATGAGTGTACTGAGTTTTTGACCAGATAAACCACGTCATTTTCCTTAATCTGTTCCCGGGAACTTCCAGAAAGTGTTCTCTCTGAAGTTTTGTTGCTTCAATAATATGAATTAGGTTGTAGCTTATGTCTGTGGAAGAAATCACCATGATTTGTGGTGTTAACAAGAACTGTGCCCTTTCCTAAAAATAGGAGATTGAGGAGGACTTGGAAAATTAATATTCTGGAGGAAAGAAGACTGTTCTCTTATATAACCTTTCATTGACTGCAGCTGAGATGTTCCTGGGGCATTACGTTTCTGCAGTGTTGAAGAAGACATGGTGGATGGTTTTCCGTATGAAGTGCCTGAGGAATACCGAATTATGCCTTTACTGAAAGGAAGAGCAGCTGTGGATATGAAGGTCAAGGTTAAAGAAAATCCAAACCTGGAGGAATGTGTTTTCCACATCGTGATTGATGGTTATAATGCCCCTGTAACTGCTGGAAATTTTCTTGATTTGGTAGAAAGACACTTTTATGATGGCATGGAAATCCAAAGAGGTAATAAATATAATATCAGGCATGCATTTTTGCTCCTCCTCACCTTCATTCAAATATTGCTAGTTTTGTAGGGAACATTTTATATTCCCCTTCTCCAGCTTTTTTGGAGAAGAATAGAAGATATATACTTGGTCCTCTGATTCTACTCTTTGCACAAGAGTGGGCAATGGGTATTCATATCAGGCTTTTATATTCCTAATCAATGACTGCAAGTCGACAGTAATTTATATTTTGTAATAGAAGCATTATCATATACTATGAAAGATGTATAGTTTTTTATGTGGATTTACAAATAGGATCTTTCCAGTGTTGCTGGCCCACTTTTATCTGCATTTTGACTGAGATGTAGTTTTCTTGAAATTTTTTCAATTCTTCAGCGGATGGGTTTGTTGTCCAAACGGGTGACCCTGAAGGCCCTGCTGAGGGTTTCATTGATCCAAGTACAGAGAAAACAAGAACCATACCTCTAGAGATTATGGTGGAAGGAGAAAAGGCACCATTTTATGGAGAAACTCTAGAGGTCAGCTGCAACTCTGTTCCCTTGGTGCATGTTTGTGTATTTGTTCTTTGCTGTTTACGTGTTTGTGAGCCAAATTAAGCCTTAGTTAAACTTTTTGATGTTGATTATAATGTGTTTTCGCAGGAGCTTGGTCTATACAAAGCTCAAACGAAACTTCCATTTAATGCATTTGGAACAATGGCAATGGCAAGAGAGGTGGGGAGTTTTTTGGTAGACGTGATGTTCATTAATCTTGATCATCATGTGTTCTAGTAATTTTCTTTTTTTCTTTTACTAAAACTTCTTTAACGTTGAACAGGAATTTGAGAACAACTCAGCCTCTAGCCAAGTATTTTGGTTATTGAAAGAAAGTGAGCTAACTCCCAGTAATGCCAATATTTTGGATGGTCGTTATGCCGTGTTTGGGTATGTGACAGAAAATGAGGATTTCTTGGCAGATCTCAAGGTTGGTGATGTCATAGAATCGATTCAAGTAGTCTCTGGCCTCGATAATTTGGTGAATCCAAGCTATAAGATTGCTGGATAGGGATCCTTCTGTACTCTTTGCTAGGTTACGAGTATTCGTTGCTGTTGTATTCTGCATAGTTTGTTTCTTTTGATTTAAGAATTTAGAATTCCTTGTACGAGAACCTAACATTCATTTGTTCTGGTTGAGTATGTTCTGTTCAGCCAATATGTATCCCTGCTTGTAACTTCTATGGAATCAATTCCCAAATAAATTTGTGATTCTCCACAGAAGAAATAGTAGATCACATGGTTTAGATGCTGGTTCTATATTTTACTTCTTCCGGTCCTTCCTTGCTACAAAGGGTCCTATCTGTTTCATCACACTCCCTTAGCTTAATACAAAGCTAATTAACTTTTTTAAATATATTAAAAAAAATTAATTATAATTAAATTTAATCATTTATAATGAATTATTACTTTTTTTAAAATTAATCAATAAACTATTATATTAATTATAATTAACTGATTTATTTAATTTTTTTAATCTATCTAAAAAAATTAACTATTTAAAAATTAATTCTTTTATTAAGAATAAGAAAAGTATAGCATATTTTATTTAAAGTATTAATTTTTTTTATCTATTATCATCAAATTTCTCTAATCAATAACTTCTATTGAATGTAATTTTAATATTTTATAAGATATAACTAATTTTGCAACAAGCTTTTCTAACTTATCTAAAGTGGTTAATTAGATCTTATAAAAATGATTGTTGGAAGTAATCACTAATGAATTAGTGAGGTTCCCTACTTGTATGGTAAATCCTCAGTTTGATTATCAGAATTTTGTGGTCTGTTAACTGTAAATTAGAAAGTGGGGAGTTAATTGATGCATTTATAATAAGAATGAGCTGAGAAGCAAACTTGAGCTAAAACAGATCACTTAGCTCATAGGACATGAAATGAGGCGTCAGCTAACACAGTCCAAGTATTGAGTTACAGAAATGAGGATACAAGCACAGTTAGCTTTACAAAAATCACAGCCCAACAGTGTAACTACATATTGCACAACTCTTCATTGCTTTTTCTGTGCATTTCATCTTTGATTTGATTCTCTCACATCCCTATCTTCTATCATTTCAGTTAAACAAATACGAATTGAAGTTTCAAGGTCCTCGATATCTTCTGAAACAAAGACAACCTTGGGGCTCATCATGAGGGATCATACCTCCGCCCTTTGAAGTGTCTATGGCTTCCAACATTGTCACCACCTCATCCATCTCTGGTCGCTTGTCAGGATTCGCATCCCAGCATCTCTTCATTACATTTGCCAGAGAACTTGGGCAACACCGAGGTATCTCTGGTCTCAGATTCTGCATTTCCGCAAATATTCTAAAAACTGTTAACACCCCCAAAATTTTGCATACCGCTTACGGTTACATTCACCTGTTATATTTAGCTTACTCAATGAAAAAAGAAAAAAAAAATTAAAGAGACATCGTTTAAGTGAAACCCACATTCGACCTTTTTATGATTAATTTTATCTGCTCAAAGTGAGTGTGACTTAGAGCCATCTTTAACATTTGATATACCTGGCGGACAACAGCTGACGTCACTTCTGAAAAGCTAAGGTCAGGATATGGCATGTCGCAGCAGTATATCTCCCATAAGCATATACCAAAACTATACACATCACACTTTCTGTTATATGGATTACCGTTTAGAACCTGCCCAGAGCAAAAAGTTTAATCAACACATTAATATTTGAAACAAATCAATCAAAGCAACAAAAACACATCATAGATTATTTCGATAGACTAGCAATGAAAAAGTCATCCATCCTATGACTCATAATACCTCAGGAGCCATGTAACCAAGAGTTCCAGTTTCGCCGGTCATGTCATGAGGATTAGAAGCCTCAATACGAGCTACTCCAAAGTCGGCTATTTTCAAGGTTCGTGTCTTGTCTAAAAGCATGTTTTCTGTTTTGACATCTCTGTGGACAATCTTCTGTGAGTGGAGATAGCTCAACCTATAAATTAAAACAAAACAATCAAGCTCAGACAACAATTCCAAGATAATAGGCTGGAAAAAACACAAATTTAGAGTATGATTTGGACCCTCTTGCAAGATCAAGTGCCAGTTGGACAACCACTTTAAATGCCAGCTTCTTTCTCCTGTTTTTGATGAGGTAAGACTTGAGTGCACCCCCAGGACAATACTCAACAACAACACAGCAAATATTACTTGGCATTCCTATATGACCATTTTCCATTTGTATGTGTAGATCTGATGACCCCATTGTTGCTCCAATGAACTGCAAAATAAATACAAAAAATGAAAATAGAGGTTCGTTAGCAATAGAAAGAATGAACAAACACTTTTCTTTATTTAATGGAAACAGGATGGTATATGTCCAGTGTTGTGGATGGAAGAAAAGTATGATGAGAAGGAAGAACTGAGAAACACACCTTTGTTACATTAGGATGGTCAAGCTTGTGCCAAACAGCAACTTCTTGCGTAAAAGCTGCTCTCAGAGAAGCTATTTCCGCTTCTGACCTATGGCCCTCTTCTCCCCAGTCAAGGAGCTTCACTGGGAGAATGAAATGAAAATATAAACTACTCCATATAAGTCATCTGGAGAACCTACGTAATGACTTGCTTGTATCTTTCATCTATTAAAAATGCAGTGTTAAAGCTGCAGGATTAACAAATTCAAAAATAACTATGTTCCGCACAGACAATGATGACACTAATTTTTTCTTTTCTTGGAAAAGAAAGCTCATTTTACGGCTGGCTTTAGTTAAAAGAGTTCGACAACTCAGAGATGTAAGTTTACGTGGCAGCATAATGTCCAGTCAAAACCAGTCAACGGTTTCAATAATATAAATCTTATCTTCCAGCATCATACCCACTCATAATAGGAAATTCAGGGGCATATCAGTAGTAAACTATAACACATGAAAGTTCAAAAAGGAAAAGAAGAATGTTAAAGTTGATGGATAGAACTGTCAAGTAAACTCCATATTGTGAGCTCTGAAAAAACAAAAACAAAAAAAATAAAGCCGCAAAAGCACACGCTCAATCTTGTGAATCACGGATATTGTAAGTTTGGATCTACAAAGTTCCATTGCCCGATTTCCCAGTCAACATAATTACATGTTTCCAATCAAATGGCTCCTTAAACAACTAAAGGAAGCAAAAGATGGACTTCGTGTCCTCCAATACAAGCCTCAAAGAGGAGCCTTGAGCAAGTAGAAACTCTTGTTTGCTTGTAAAGCAAAAATATGGAGCCAAAACAGTTAAGAATGAGAAATTTCTGCACTTTTAACATGCATGTGGAATATAGATATGGACATGGAAGAAGAGACTAGGACACATTATGCCGAAACATAAACTGAAAACACTCAGAACATGGTCATATCAAAGCAAACATGATTGCTTCTTGCTATAGCCAATAAGCAAGTATCATATAATTAACAAATGAGAGTAAGTGAAAGGTACTGATAACGCAAGTCATTTTTTATAAACAAAACTAGAAATGGGAACTGTGGAAATAGACAAGGAAGAAGCAGAGAGGTACCTGCAACATCTTGGCCGTCATAAATGCCACGGTGAACGGAGCCAAAGGTGCCGCGAGCAATGACGCTCTTGACGATGAGCTTAGAAGGTTCAATCTCCCATTCTTGCCTCGTTTGAGTAGACCTCCCTCCACTCTCCTCTTCTTCTCTCTTGTTCTTGTTCTTCTCCATCGTCCATGCTCTCGTCAGATGCCTCTGAAGCTGTTCGTCCAAGCTCTTCAGATCTATCTGATCCGCTCTCACATACCCTCCACCCCCGCTTTCGCTCTTCTCCTTCATCTCTTTCCCACTCTTCTTCTCCCCCTCGAAATAACTGCTATGCGATGATTGTTATTACGGCCGTCGTCGTCGTGGTTGTTGAATGCTGATGGTGCATCTATATGAGCATCAAAGTACCGTATTCATGATCTAAGTAAGCAAATTCCGACTTATCTCAATGCCTTTTTCTGATTATGTTACCACTGGGGACGATGTTGGAGTTGGCGTGAAGGTCATAAATATATACTATGGTGGCTGTGGATACTAGTACTTGTTCTAGTCTCTCTCTCTGATGACACTCATACATGCGGGCACATGGAGTTTACCTGAACACGACGTGTGTTCGGAACCCACCTCGGTCTCCTCCTTGCTTCTTTACTTGCCCTCTGGGCTCTGAGTCTGACTTCTCTCTCTCTCTCTCTCTCACAGACACACAGAGACAGAGGCCTCTGCTTTCTTGGGCCTCGTTTGTTTGTTTCTCTTTTTTATTACCTTAATTGAATTCACGGTCAATGGACCTTTCCATGTGACATCCTTTTCACATTGAAAGAGGCTTTTCCTTCCTTAATTTGTTATTTGTTTTGACTTAATCCTCTGTTTCATCAAGCACAGAGGACGCCCACGTAACAACGCTTTCTTAATATTTAGTCTAACTTTGTATGCTAAAAGAAATATAAATAATCGTAAGCTTCTCTTTCTTTAAGGAAATGGCTATGGAAATCCATGCCAAAAAATACTAGGCATTACACGTACGAAAATTGATGAGATTACAACAACTCAAGGGAGAGAATGAGGCATAAGAGATGCCCGGGTGGTATGGTAGACGAGACTTCATTTTTTAGATTCTTCGAGTCTTCCTCTTTTCTCTTTCATCGACAGCTTTTATTTAGGAAGCTCTAGTTTATTACACTGTTAACTAGTCCTCATAAGTTACTCGCCAATCGCTTAATCTTGATCTTGTCAACAGAAGCAAATAACTTAATTGTTTTGGAGGAGTATGCAAATAGCTTGTTTATGGGCATAGAAAGGATCTAAATTTGCAGGCACAGAAGATAAAAAAAGCAGGAGGGAGTTGAAGGTGCCCGTGAAAGGCTTTTGTGGCTTTTGATATGCTAAGAGGCCAACATCCTTCCTTACTTTAATGCGGCGCTAAAAAGATGTCTCGCCACAGTCCCCACTCACGGGGGGCCGTTTTCATCTCCAGCGCTAAAAACTCCCCATTTTACACCCGTGATCTCATCTCAGCCAACATTACTATGAACCAAAGCCCCTTCCCCACACGCACCAAGTCACAACCAACATGAATATAGAATATAACATATTGCAGTAGGCATCAGCCATCACTTGGGCTTACCAGTTGAGTGGGCTAACTAGGATTCATTACATTTCATCACATCATATTAAAACTATATCATAATCGATATTTGATACGGGGAAATTCAGTTACATCTGAACCGCTCACCAGAGGGAACCCTTGACGTAGATTTTATGGTGTCAAACGCTAAAGTCATTTTAGCAGCGTGGCTGGGCTGTTAAATCTATGAAAATTAACTATATATCTCGCTTATTAGGAAACTAACTAGAGTTCAATTCATGCTATCACTGTAAGAGTTTTTTTGGAAAAAAATCTTATAAATATCTTATAAACGCTTTTTGAGTCTTAGAACTATATCTTGACCTTAGTAAGATATAAATATCGAATTTACCTAAACTTTTTTACACAAAAAAAAAAAATTAGAAATACCTCTATACTTATAGAGGCAGCAAAAGATTGCCTACAAGTTCAAATACAAACGCCATCATGTACACGAATTGTAACGACGCTTTTTATTTTGTCTGGTGTTGAATGCACCTGTGGTTTAAACTGAGATTGGGAAAGAAAAAGGAAAAGAGAAGAAAATTAAGGATCTATGCCTCAACAAGAAAACAGTAGATCTTAACAAGGAAGATAGTATTCTGTACCTGTACTTTTGGATGAGTGTAAACTGTTATGTGCAGGTCAGCACGAGTGGCAAATAATTTGTGGATGGAAAGATCTAACCATTGCACAACCAAAAGCAAGGAATAATTAAAATGTAAAAATTGAATGGGATAAGTTAAAAGTGTGTACAGAAGATAATACTGACTTTCCTTAGCGCGATAACAGATCTCATCATCCAAAACCTGCATAGTATCCAATAATCTGCAAGCGGAGCAATTTGAGTTGCTAGGCTGCATTTGCTTCTCCTTCCACTTTAAAAGAAAAGATGATAGAAAAAGTCATCAAGAAGTTCTGTGTTTAACCTCTGAAATTCAAAGTTGTAACCGAGGCCACAAGCTCGGCTGTCACGGACAATGTAATCAAATCTGCAAATCCATAGTTTCCTCAAGAGATTACAATAGAGTATTAAATTACATGCACGGAATCCAACCCCTACAAATACAAACTAATACGAATAGCAAAGTTGACCATTAAGTTCATTCAGTTTACTTGTCCACATCAACTCCATTTCGACCGTTTGCAACAATATCATATAGGAAACTTTTCTCACTCGAGCTCCAAATTATCAACAAAAGGGAAACTAAAAATAAACAAGATTAGTTGTTAATAAATACATATGAAAGGTGAAATTAGGGGGGAGGGGAATCTTCAACCTAATTTCATAAACGATTATGTTTTGAGAACATAACTTGAAAATCAGAAGAAGAAAAAATCTTACTCTAGGAAGCGCAAACTCAGAGCTTGCTAGTATCATCTCCTGCCAAAAACAATAAGCATCCATCAGGAGAATGATCTGAACTTCCAAACCACATTTCTACCGCTTTCTAAGTGATAGTCCACAGTCCATGATGAATCTCGTAAAAGAAGGAGAAGGAGAAGCGATATATCTTCTACCAAAAAGAGAATAAAAAAGAAAGCATCGAAGTTCTTAAGAAATTAAGAAAATATATATGTACAAGTCAAGGTCCTATCAATTTAAAAAATCTTCAAAAACAAAGGGATAGGATATGAGGAAATAGGGAAGCTACATAACTGATAACCATCTAGATGACCAGAAAAATTTCACCCTAATGACATTTACGTAAAATTCAACATGACAAGATACCTAATAGATAACAGGAAAAAGAAACTCATAATATATCAAACATGCATTTACTCTTTTTATCATTTCAAGAGCAACATCAATGTGGTGTTCGCCAACCATATAATCAACCATATTAGCTGACATTTGCTCATGTGACCTACAAATGACAGAATATGATACATAATGGATAAATAACATTCACAAAGTAACATAAGAATAACGGGATAAAGAACAGATATCCTTTTTACATAGACAGAATAAACTTTCTTTATAAAGTTCAAAGGAAAAAATGCGCCAAACATAAAATAAGTTTAGAATTCATAATAAAAATACAGAAAAATGAGAACAACAAAAAGATTACCAATAAGAACCGCTGACAACGCGGGGAAGAAACATGCGTTTAAACAAGTGACTGAAAGGCCCATGGCCAATATCATGCAGAAGTCCTACAAAAATTGATGAGAAAATCCGATGGAGTAAGGATAAGTATCATAAGAAAAACAATAACAATACCTGCAAGATTTACGGTTTGAATATCAAATTTATCAATGCCAAGCTCCATGCCCTACAAGGATCACATGGACCCATGAGAAACCATCAAAATATTTAATTAAACCTTTATATAGGTAAGATATATGACGAAGAAAATATTGTACTTGCTCATTTTTAAGCTTTTATATAGATTCTCCGGCAAACCAATGAACACCAAGAGAATGCTCAAATCGAGAATGCACAGCCACTTGATAGACCATATTTGTCATACCTGAAATATAGAACATTTGATTAAAAGTTTTTATATCTTGAATATTGAAAGTTCAAAAGCTAATGTCGAATCAGATCATGAGCCCATTAAAGTGTGCCATTTTAAAAATAAGTTTGTAAACAAAAAACTTCCCTAAAGGCATAGCTTCCTTTAAAAGTCAACACGAAAAATACAAAACATGCTTTGACCAAATGAAACCATTTGCTACTCAATAAGAGACCTCTCCTCGACCTACTTAATAAATCATTTGCTAATGACTTAAGAATCCATCTGATTCATTTGAAAGTATTCTAGTTTATTGCAATTAGAACACAATGTAAACGCAAATATACCTCTAAAAGATTATGGGGAAAATAAGACAGCAAACTGTTCGAAAAGGTAATTTAGAATAAGTAGCTTTGCTGGTTCATCTCGATTCTAAACTGGCTTTCATATAGGCTTTTGATATCGATGGATAAAGGAGAGGGGAGTTAACTCACCAAGCTGTTTGAGGTCACGAAGCCTGTAAATAAGAAATCAAGGCAATATCATGCATTGCAAATAATAAAAAAGAAGTAATCAGCAAATAAACGCGTAGACCAATGTTAGAGAGTCAAACAACGCATTGAATTAAAAATAACCGTACTCGTCTCTGAAACTGCTCGGTGTCTATGAACTTCAAACTGAGCTTCAATAGACAACCAAAAAAAAAAAAGAAAAGTGTTAAGGGGTTACATCGTCAAATACCACCAAAGATAAGATTACACCATCAAATATCGAATTTCTGCAGCAAAGAGCGTCACGTAATAACTTGACATGATTTAGACGGTAGACCCCAACGAGTAAAGACACCAAAGAATCCATGCCAAAGGAAAAGGATAATTAGACACTGAAACAACTTTTTCCTGTTTATTTTTATATCAAAATCCAATTCACAATGAAAAAATTATCAAAGGAAAGGAAACTATATTTTGTTGTTCAGCAAGTTCAACAGCTACAAGTTTATAATTCTTCAAGGACAGGTCAGCCGAACTCTTCTACTCTGTCCATTTCGAAGAAAAAGTTTCAACGAACTCATAGGCATGTTTCAAGGCATTGCAAGGAGAAAAGAGCAGAATAAAACTCCACGGGAGAGCAGCGAAAATGAAAACAGAGGGGGGAATGAGAGAGTCGGAATACTGTATCAAGATAAATATTGCCCTGGACGTTATCGTGGATGTGCTTGGAGAATCGGCGAGGAGCAGGGGAAGGAGAGAAGGAAACGTCGCCGTTGAAGCAGGCTTCCATTCACTCTGGGAGACTTGCGGGAAAGCGAAGTGGGGAGCAATAATATAAAGTGGAATAAAATTTCAGTTTCGGAAACGGGAAGCGAAGCAATCTATTCTCTCTCTCTCTTTTTTTTATGAAATCATTTTTCCTTTTTAAAATTATAAATAAATTGTGTTTCGGAATGAACGCGCCATGTCAACGAAACGTGTTAGGGGTCTCCGAAGCAAAGATAGTAATGAAATAATCAAATCACTCAATCATCAAATTAATAATAATAGGGAATCCTTTTTCTTTTTGGGCCAGCAATAATAATAGGGGAATCCGGCCACCTCTATCTTTTACGCCTCGCAGTGGGGGTGGGGGGTGCTTGATAAACAGAGAAAAACAACTAAAATCTCCAGTATTTGATGAAATGGCCCTGTTTAAATTTCACATCCCCTCAAGCAGGACCTTCACATTCGAATCACAAGTGAAAGATACTAAGACATAAACTCCATTCACCACAGCTTTATTTCCGGATCAAATTCCAAAATTCAAACTCCATAAAGACATACGTTATTCAAGAGCCTTCCCAACCGTTAAGTGATCATCAAATCAAATCGGCCATGAAACTTTCACACCGAGTACAACATTAGCTCAACGGTATTGGCTAGCCAGTTGACCCTCCTTGACAATGTAGTTTTGTGCCGGAAAGTCTTCACCCTTGAAGTACCTATCGAGCATGTCTTTCACCCCAGCAGCATATCGTAACTAGACAAGATTCATTATCATTAATTTTTCAGCAGAAGAGATGGAAGATCTGGAGTACACAAGAATGCAAGTATATGGACAAGAACTAGGAGTACCTGTGCATCTATTGTGGTTCCAGATATATGAGGAGTCATAGCATGGTTTGGCATGTGACGCCATGGATGATCCTTTGGAGCCGGTTGTGGGAACCAAACATCACCACTGTAACCTAGATAGAGGAATCAACGTCGTCTCAACAATTAAGAAAAGCAGTTAGCTGGTTGTGGTAACCCAGCATTACTTTAATGTAAGAATCAAACATCATTTCGGACAATTAAGCAAAGAAATCAGCGTAGGGGAGATGGTATCAGTCTCACGCCAGTAATCAGTTTAAAATACAAGTCCGTATCTCGTTTATCACTTGATATTTAAGTCACAGGATGTCCCAAAAAATGGCATAAAGCGGAAGATATTTTATGGGAATTAAATCACAACTTTTTGAGGTCATGATGATGTTGGGTTATTTCAACAGATGTTCCTAAAACATTCATGAAATAAACATAAAACTCCACCGCTTGCACATAATATAAAATTTAGACTGTACATTGGCAGCAGTAATTTCATTTTTTGCTAAAAACGCACCAATATTTTGGTGGTGGTTTCAAAATTACCTGCAATGTGCCCACTAGAGCAAGCATTAGCAACTGCTTGGGCGTCCATGATTGCCCCACGGGCATTGTTTACAATCAAGACACCCTTCTTGCACTTGGCAATTCTATCTCTATCAAACAATCCCCTGAGTAAGAAGCCAAGTTTTGGTTAGAATTAAAGATATCAAAACTCTTCTTCATGCATGGAGCATAGCTGTCTATAATTTTGGACAAGTCCCAACTCACTTGTTTAGTCTATTCTGATGAATCACTAAACAAAACAATCAACATATAAACAATTCTTAAAGTGCTCAAAATTATCAGCTGAATTAGCATTCAACCAAGTTAGATATATAGACTATACCTTGTCTTATCAGTAAGAGGCGTGTTGATAACAATTACATCACATTTGGGTAGCAATGCATCAAGGTCCTCCTCGTACTTAGCTCCAGTTTGTTTCTCCAATTCAGGATCCATCTTAACCCGGTCATGATAGAGAAGATTACAGTTAAAAGGCTTCAGTCTTTGCAGCAAAAGCCTGCCAATTCGCCCAGCACCAATAGTTCCAATAGTCTTCCCTTCGAGATCGTATGCTCTATGAGCAATGCCAGCAACATTCCATTCTCCATTAGCAGCCTGATGATACCCAGGTACGAAATTCCTCACCAGAATCAGGATTCGCATGAGTTCATCCTCTGCAACTGACACTACATTGCTTCCTGTAACCTCTGCCACAGTTAATCCGGCAGCGGCAGCAGCATTAAGATCAATGTGATCAGAACCGATTCCAGCTGTTAAAAGCAGTTCAAGATTTTTAGCTTTCTTTATCCTTTCTGCAGTGACATAGGCCGGATGAAATGGAGTAGATATGAGCACGTGAAGATCAGGAATGTGTTTCTCAAGTTCTGAAAAAGAAAAAAAATAGATCAGTTCAAGAAATCATAAAAATTAAGAAAATACAATAAACCAAAGAAAGAGGAAATTCTTCATGACTTGACGAATTGCAGTTCTCAGTAAAAAGTAAGAACGTCCAACGAAAAAGCACATTACGTAATTAAAAGAATAAAAAACTAATGGAAAAATTCCGTGAAAGTTCCTTCGCCATAAAATTTTCTAATGCTGTTCCTAGAAGTGGTTATTTGTGTTGCAATGCAATTGGTTCTAATATAGTGGCTAATCTTCCAAACACTGTCTATAGGAACTAACAATGTTTTCTATTAAAAGGAGCTGAATTGAAGCTGCTTTTCCTAAAACCCAGTCATCTCCCAACACACAAGCAGGTAAAATTGGTAGTGTCGAGTCAATAATCAGTGATACTTGTTTAGAAGTGTATTCACTTGCAAATGAAGACCCTAGAAGCTTATATTCGTTGCAGCAGCTTGAACAAACGTATCTGCTGCTTATGCTTTCACAAGCGTAGAGTGGGGAAATGACTGCCTAATTTATGTTGTTTTATTGAAAATGTCATGACAAGTAGTGACTTTTAGGAGTTTGGGAGAAGACAAACCGCAATCAGGTCCTTCTTTGTCATCTGTGACAATGTACTGATGACCTTGTGATTCCAGCCATTCCCGTATGCCCAAGGCTCCTTCAACACAGCCCACAAAATTGGGGTTCAGGGGAGCGTACTCGTTGGCTTTGTAGAAAACCCCGACGATTTTCTTGTTTCCACCAGTAGCCTATTCTCAAAAGGAAAGGAAGAAAACAAATCAGCTCGATCCAAGCGTCAAGGAATGCTTCTTCCGATTATCTTTTTTTTTATACACAAATTCCGATTATCATTTTTGGTGGTCGAAAAGAAATATGATTATGATGGGCCTAATTCATTACGAATCATCGGTTGTCAAGCCCATTCTAAGCCCATAAGAAAATATACAGAGGGTCGCCGCCTAAAGCATGGTACTTGTGACCACGCGTGGCAGGCAAAGGCCGTCGCCAACACGATCCCTGCGGGTGTATGGTCAATGGTGACGCTACAAGGACAAGGTAATGGATCGACCTCATCACCTAAATCACACCAAGACGGGACAGTCTGCAGGTACGATCAGGTCATCCATCGTCAGAATTACCCTTCCCTTGAACAAGCCATGCAAGTACAACTACGAAACCCACCACGGAAATTGCAAATTCGAGACGATTTTCGACAGAAAAAAAAAATGAAAGGCTTGATCGACGGAATTAAAGTGAAAGCGGCGAATAAAAAGTTGATTAATCATTACGAATGGAATTACATGGAGGTGCCTGGCGAAAGCGGGCGAAGATAGCGGAGTCGAAGAGATTGGAGAAGAAGCAAGCGAACGAATAGCAGAGGAAACAGCACGTTTCATCGCCATCTGAATTTGGGAGTGGAAATGTAGAAGTGAGAGAAGAGGAGGGTTTGCAACTTGAGAGTGAATGAAAATCAAGTAGTGCCGGCTCATTTATAGTCGTTGCCGCAGACGGAAGGGGCTAAATCGTCTAATTGAGCTGGTGGGCTGGGATTGACTAATAGTGAATCGTGACGTGATAAGAACCCGGATGTAAACCTTTAGTACATGATACTGGTTAAAGTTCAAGCTGGAGGAGTATTAGGTGAGGGTTTGTGGCAGGGGTAGCCTTAACAAGGGGAGGGATGCATTTTGTCGCGTAGTGGGGGATGGATGGCCATCCGTGAGGCACTGTGACTATGTGCTTGATGATGTGGACTGGATGCACTGTCCAGGTCTGCAGGAATTATTGTCTTCTACTAATTATAACATTTTATTAATTTTTTTAAATAATTTTTTTAAAATATTTATATTTATTTTTTATTAAATTAATCTATTTGATTTATAGACTATTCATTTTAAATATATTATATAATATATATTACAATTAAATGATTTTTTAAAAAAATATATATGGTCTTATAATTATTACTGAGATTAGTATAGTGTTATTGAAAGCTAGAGTAATCCCACTTGCCTTTGCCATCTCCCAACCGCTTCGTTTCAGTCACGATCGCTAATAATTTGTAAATACCAATTTCATCCGTTTTTAAAGTACACCTTCCTTTGATCTCGCCATTTATACTTTTTCAAGTGTTATTTCTCAATGAATATACATAATACTTTTTAAATTTGACTTTAACGTACATTTTATCAATAAAAAAAAGTCAAACAAATTTTCAAACTGAGTATAGCTGGAGTCTCAAAATAGTTATCCACGTCATCAAAATGGGTATCCTGGTTAATTAATTACACATTAATACATGACGTCTTCAGATTTTCCAAAATGGAAAACCTAATCAACTAATCCACTATAGGTGTGTGACCAAAACATCATGGAATTAGGCCAGAGATTTAAGCACGGTGTTCAAATCCCAATCAAGAGAGGGGGGACACACTTAATAATGCCTTCAATCATATTACTCTGGATAAGAGAATGTCTATTATCTAGAAAAATAAATCAGAGTAAATCCAATTATTTGAAAGACAATCCCAGCCGACTCCCACGGTCCACCTCCGTCGTCCCCCACTTGCTCTGTCGATGGGCCCACTCTAACCTACCATATGGCATATGCGTCCCATTCGATGGGTCACCAAATATGCACTCCCCCACATATTATCAACCCGCTAATCTCATCTACTTCCCCATATAGTGTTTCAAATAGATGAAATGAAAATCATACATATATATATATATATATATATACATATATATATATTTAGAATATATTTAATTTTTAAAAAATATTATTTTATTGTAATTTTAATCGTGATATTTAGGGAGATATATTAACTCTTAAGTATTTAAATGTATATTTGAGGGTAATAGACGACTCGTTCTATCTGATATTAATATCGTCTAAATAGAAGAAAAATTTCACCATACCCTTAGATTATAGGTAAACCTAATCCCTTTCTAAAAATTTGTATACAAGAAAATAGATGAAATGAGTCACCCATTATTTATAGGTTTAAGAGGTGAAACATACGATTATTTAAAATGTGTTAGATCACTTAAGAGTATTATTTTATTATGGTTATAGTCACAGCCTTTAAAGAAGCATCTTAACTTTTAGGTATTTAAATTTATGCCTAAGAATAATATATGGCTCGCCCTATTTGATATTGATATCATCTATCATATATTTAGATTGTGAGTTAGCCCAACCAATTTTTAAAAAAATTTATAAAAAAAAATAATAGATGAAGTGAGCCATTTGATTCCTGTTTCCTGGTACACACGTGATTCATGCTCGTTAATTTAACTTCCCACCCCCAAAAGCTAGCAACTAAGGAACCATTTTTGCTTCTTTGTATGGCGGTTAAAGTGGGCTAAAATATTGATTTCAGATGAAAAAGTTGTTTTTTTTTCTTGGTCCCTGGGATGTCTTTTTTAGCCGTCAACTGTTTGTAGGGAAAAAACAAGTAACTTTCGTTTAGGGTTGAGTGTTTGATATGAATTTTTTCCATCTAATTTTGGACAATAGGTAACTTTAAAAATGAAGTTATTTTGAGATGTTCCTAAGAAAAAAGTTACTCAATCATCGTAGAGAGAAAAAATAAAATAACAAAATAAATTGACTGTATGAGATAAAAATATGTTTTTTAATATATCATTTTAATAAATTTATATTATAAAAGTTAGTTAGAATAAAAATCTATCTAGACTTAAATTTTAAAATATGTTAAAATTATTGAAATAAGTTTTGATTTTTTTATATACAAAATGAGTTTTTTTTTTGTAAACATGAGAGCTAAGCACCCGAAACAATAGAACTAAATTAGTAGGGGATTAGATCCCAAACAATTAGTATGAACCATTAACTGGAGGACAAATAGATAATCTCCTTGTAGAAGTCAAACCCTTTTTAACCAGAGTATCTGTAACTTTATTTTGTTTCCTCAAAACATATCGCAGTTTGATTTCCTACGCTAGCTGTAAAAAACTCTGTATCTGATAGACTAATAAACTGCATCTTTCAGTATTTAAGGTTGATAGTATATCAATGACATTCTTAGGATTCGATTCAATAATAATCTTGCTAACTCTGAGATCCCAATCTAACTAAAGACCTTTATATACCGCCTACTACTTCGTTTTAATTATACTACAAGATCCTAATTTGTATGTAAAACTAATCACCCAATCCCCTAAATGATCACGCATAATAGCAGCATACTCTGCCATACTATTTGCTGCAGTGAGGAGGAGGTTGTCAAGTATGTGAGTGTTATACAAAATGAGTTTTGATTGTTTGAGCTTTAATTTGTAAATGGTAGTATGCCATAATTGCGTTTTTATAAGTGCCATTCCTAATAAACATATAAGGCCCATTTAACTTGACATCATTGGAGGCCTTAAATGGTAAATAGGGTTTGACTGCTCTTTAGTTCAACCTCATTATACTGCAGGCCCGTTTAGCGTTTACCCCCGTGTTGTTTGTTTTGGGTTGTGGGTGAATGAATATAAGGTTTGTCATGTACTGATGATTACCAAAAAAAAACTGATAATCCTCGTTCATATCATCCCTATAAATGGATATTATCATTAACTGCGATATTTTAAATATTTTTTTTTATCTTTATTATCGAATATGAAACAACACAAAGTACCCTCAAATCCTCGTCATTGCCCTCAACCTCTTTATCTTTGATAATACATCTCTTGCTCCCCTTCCCTCCTTTTAATTGCATCACAACGATATTTTGCACATGGTATAAAAGAGAGAGAAAAAATACTATTTAAATTTTAAATATAAAAATATATTAGTCAATAGCTTATAAAATATATTAAATAAATTTATTTAAATTTTAAAATTTAAATAGAATTTTTATAATATTTTTCCTATAAAATATTCACTAACATTTTTATAAATCATACAAAATTTTGTAGATATGTAACAATTTTTATAATTTATAAATAAAAACAACATAACTGTAATACGGTATATATCTCAATAACCATACCGATGTTATATATATCTTAATATAAAATGCCGCTTGCTGATTTATTTTATATTTTTGGTCACACACACACAAATTTTGCCTGAATGGCTATAAGTACAGATTGTTGCATTATTTTATTAAGGGAGACTATTGACATCCAGGTCTTAACCAGAACCGGAGTGAACTGAAAACTGAAGACTGGGCTGGTCGTCAAATTTTCAGGGTTCGATTTCTAAACCCCATGAGGCCATGAGTGAAGGTTCAGAGGAAGGCACGAAGAAAGTGAAACAGAAAGGAAAAGCACCTGAAGAAGCTCGACAAAAATGAATAAGGATTCGCTAGCTAGAGACGAAGACGACTCGGTACAGCAGAAGAAAGATCCCTCCCTCTCCGATGCGTCATCGTTCCTCACACCCCAATCTCCTTCTCTTCGAAGCCGCAAATCCCCGTCGCCGCCGGTCCGTTCTTCTTCAGAATCACCGATTTCCGAGGGTCACTGCTCCCCAACTCCCACCCTCGACAAACGCTTCTCTCCCCCGCCACAAAAGTCGCCGCCCCACTCTTCGCCGGATTCATCGATTTCCTCTGATCTCTGCTCCATCACTGATGGAGCCCCTCCAGTGGAAGACCATCGCTTTTCCCCGAAGCCACCGGAAAAGCCTGCATCGCCTGTTGTGGTGGCTAATCGGTTTCAGGTGGAGACGAAGGTGATGACCAAGGTAGATCCGGGAGCCCAAGAGGGTGTTGTGGGGGTCAATGATGTCGAAGAAGGCACAGGCGCCGCCGCTGTCGGGAGCGATGATCGGCGATTAAGGCCAGATGTATACGGTTTATTGAGGTCAAAGAAAGAGAGCAAGTTGAACAAGGCTTTGCTGGGGCTTAGGATTGCTGCTTCTGTTCTCTGCTTGGCCTCTTTCTCGGTTTTGGCTGCTGATAGGGAAAAGGGTTGGGCTCTGGACTCCTTCTACGTGTACAAGGAATTCAGGTACATAGCTAATAAATTAATGTGAACATATTGTTTCCGTTCCTGTCATATAATTCAAGCTTTAGGTTTATTTTCAGGACCAAGTTTCCAACATGGTTTATATTCATGAATTATTCTCATTAAAAATTTCTAGCTCTGATTTTCTTTGAATCAATGTATGATTGCAGGTACAATTTTTCAGTTAATGTAATAGGATTTGTGTATTCAGGGTTGCAAGTAATTGGGCTGGTCAACTATTTCATCACCGGAAAATACTTATTGCAGCATCGTCTAAGGGGTTTCTTCAATTTTTCCATGGATCAGGTAAAACAGTCCTCTTTCTGAGGTGTTTTTTCGCAGAAAGTAAACCCTCTTTGCTTTCGGTATCAGCAATGCATAATCTGTGGGATTGATTGGTGGGATTGATTCATGGACCTTAAAAATAACCTGGACCAGAGGCAAAAGTTTAAGCATTAGAGCATTATAGACTGACTGTGATTATAAATTAAATAGCTTTTGGACAACTTTTGGACGCCTTTCTATTACTTCCTTCCCCCGGTTTATATGTTGCCTTTTGCTTTCTTAAAGTTGTTCGTTCTAATGCTGGTTCTAAAGTGAAAGAATATGTTCTAGTTGAGCATTATGGCCTTTCAGATAGATGATGCCCTGTTATTCCTTATAGGAAATAAAGTAACCATAATAAAAAATTGAATAATAACTTTTTAGTCTTCAGGTGCATGAAACTGATGCATTGCAGTAATAGAAAGTCTTAGCCTTGTTGTCATTCTAAATGTTCTTCCTATAATTTACAGTCGGAAAATCTATATTTTCCTAAATTTGATGCTTATATAGCTTGCAAGCAGCTGAAGTGGTTGTTTGCATTGCAGATCATGACTTATCTGCTGATGTCTGCATCATCAACGGCTGCTACAAGAGCTTATGACTGGGCATCCAACTGGGGCGAAGACGTGTTCCCAGAGATGGCTAATGCATCAGCGGGTTTATCCTTTGTTGCATTTGTGGCTTTTGCCTTAATCTCTCTTGTCTCTGGTTACATCCTTTGCAAGTTCGGGTAGTTTATATTTTCAAATGGGTCCCCTTTACACCCACCTCTGTATCATGATGGATGGAATTTTCACCTTTACCAATAGTTGAATGCCCTCAAGTTTAAGAAAGAAGGTTCATTTCTGAAGAGATGTATTGCTTTTTCTAGCTCTGTACAGAAAGAGAAACTGATACTTGAATGTTAATATGTATCTTATAGAATGGATTGTTTGCAAGCTGTTGACTCTAATAGTCTTTTTCAACCCACAGACTCGTTTATTTCACACAAATATTTTGGAGGGAGAAAGAAAGGGGGGGGGATATTCTTTTGTGACTAAGTCTTTTTTGTATGCCTTTTTTTCTTAATGATTTGAAGGAAAAAATTATGAGGAATTGCAGCTAGAAAGTGAGTGCTCGTGAGCAGTTAAGGGTGCATGCAATTACCCTTAACCTGCCATGCATGACAGAAGCTTACTAGGTTAGTGAACATAGAATGCCAATTCTGGATTGCATAGCGAGGGAAATAAAGCGGCTATTTATTTCTACTCTGTTTTTTATTCTCAAAACTGTTTTATAAAACTGTTTTTAAAAAACAAGTTTTGGGAAACTAACAAAAAATCTGTTTGGATAATTATTTTTTTAAAAAAATACATTTGAAAACAAATTTGTTAAAATAATTGTTTTTAAAACTAACTTTTTTAATTCCAAAAATATTTGTAATAATTGGTCATTATCAGCAGTGGGGTTGCGACAATTAAAAATGACAATCTATAGTTCAATTAAAAATGATAAGCTATAGTTGACAAGTAGACGATGGTGGCATTATTAGCTGTTGGGGGCAACAGTTATCCTCGACCAAGTACAAGTGACTATTATGGGGGTTATTATCAGCTGTCTACAATGGTGGTGGCTCTCGTTGTTTGACAATAGTGATGGTGGTCCTAAATCGATTATAGTAATTATCACCTTCATTAAGTGACAATGGACAATAATGATAGTTGTCAACAATTGTAGTAATTATTGATTGTTATCAGGTGATAGTGAATGGCGATGATGATGGCCATCAATGATAGCAATAGTAACGGCAACATAGTAGTAAAGGGCATTGTGAGATGATGACGAATAGTAGTAAAGGGCATCAACAGTTATCAACATTAGCTGACAATATTGGTGGTGGCTCTAATGGGCTGTCACGGGTGAAAATAGATAATAGTGGAGATCGCTAACAGTAATGGTTGACGTTAGTTGATAATATGGTGGTTGTCGATTGCCGCTATCAAGGCAATCATGGCCAATAGTTGGTTGTGTTGGTCATTAGTAACAGCAGCATGTGGCCATAAATTTTTTTTTGATAAGAGGTCTTTTTTTTCTAAAACTAAAATAAGAAATATAAAAACATAAAAAAAATACATTGTTTTATAAAACATTTAAAATTTGTTCTTAATTTTCTATTTTTAAAAGTAATTTTATTTTTTTGTTTTAAAAATATTTAAGTGAAAATAAGTAGTCAAATAAGTTTTTTGTTTTTAAAATAAAAAAAATTGTTTTTAAAAACAAAACCAAATGCGCCCAAAGTGGTGATCCAACAACTCCAAAAAATTGTGAATTTAGATTATTTATAATTATATAAATTACTTATAATTATTATTGTAAGTTATAAATTATATATTATTTTTTGTATATAGAAAAACTTAGGTAGGGTGAATATCTACCAAAGATAATTAAACTCGAGTACTTATAAAAATTTATAAGATCATCTATTAAAAGTATTCTCATAATAACAATTATAATTAAACTTGAGTCTTTATTTAATATAAATTTATTTTTTATTATTTATATTAATTATTATTAACTATATATTATTATTATTGATTGGGGGAGTAAATGAGTTAGGAACCGTACTCATGACTAATAATTAAAGCCCGTGTTGTTGACTTTTCGATATGGGGCTTGGCCCGATAAATTGGGGAACTATAATATTCATAATAAATTATTTAAATTAATATAATTTTATTATTTAATTAATAAAAATATGTTATATTATTTAAAAAATAATATTAAATAAATTTTAAAATTAATATTATATATTTCTTAATATGTAAATATTAAAAAATATCATAGTTTATTTAATCTAATTTATTAAAATAATATTATATTTTAAATAATAATATATTAAAATAAAAAATTTATATTACATATATCAAATAAAAAATTATTTTTGTAACAAAAAGATAAAATTATAATAATTTAAATTTTGTAAATGTTCATTATACTTTTAAAATTAATTTAAAATAATAATTATATTTTTAAATATTTTATAGTGTTAATTATATTTTTAAAATTATGGTAGCACGTTTACCATTTAAAAATTGTTATTTCCATTTATTTTACTTTTTCCCTCTTGCAAGACATTCTTTAACTTTCGGGGGTAAATATCGAAAACGATATCAAAATGGGATCAAGACACGTTTATTAAAAGGAAAAGATTATTTGAAATTTCACTTGCCCGCAAAAGTTGGCTAGGTGCAAAATTCAGAATGGTCACGCGCTGGTGCGTCACCATCCGTCTCTGGCTTTATCTGTGTGGGAAATTTTCTGCCATAACCATGGCTTTCCCTTTATGATTACTACTAATTATTACTTAATTTGAAATATTTCCCTTAAATAGCCCAAGAGCGCTTCTCACATTCCTCAACTCATTTCAGCACAGAATCTTTTTTATTCTCCTGTAGTCTCAGTCACAGTGCAGAGAGGCTCTGTTTGATTCTCCGCCATTTCTCTCCCTATCCTCAAATACACATGGCTGCTTCTGCTCCGACCATACCGTCTCACATGAAAGCTTGGGTCTATTCTGAATATGGCAACTCGTCTGATGTTCTTCGCTTCGACCCTAATTTTCCTTTACCTCAACTCAAGCATGATCAGGTTCTCCTCAAAGTCGCCGCCGCTTCCCTTAATCCCATTGACTACAAGAGGTTGAATGGCTATTTCAAGGATACTGACTCTACTTTACCTGTAAGCCTTTCATTCCCCCTCTCTCTTGTTTGCTTTCTCCATCAAATTCTCACTTAAGTGATTTTCTTGATGTGTTTATTTATTTACTATTGTAAATTGATTTCTTCTTAACTTTCGTTGTTGTGGGTGTGATGTGTGCAGACTGCTCCCGGATATGATGTTGCTGGTGTAGTGGTGAAAGTAGGACGTGAAGTGAAGAAATTTAAGGTTGGGGACGAAGTATATGGTGACATTAATGAGAAAGCTTTGGATCACCCAAAGGTGGTTGGATCTTTGGCAGAGTATACTGCTGTAGAAGAGAAACTGTTGGCCCACAAGCCTCCAACTTTAAGCTTTCTTGAGGCTGCTAGTTTTCCTTTGGCTATGGAGACAGCTTATGAAGGGCTCGAGCGTGCTGGCTTCTCTGCCGGAAAATCCATCCTTGTTCTCGGAGGTGCCGGTGGGGTTGGAACCTTTGTTATCCAGGTACCATTTTTTTGATATATAAACAAGATGGTGCTGTGCTGAATAATTGGAATATTTACTTATTTGTCACTTTTAATGTAATGTTATGTTGTAAATGATGCAGCTTGCCAAGCATGTTTATGGCGCGTCGAAAATAGCAGCAACTGCTAGCACCAGAAAACTGGAATTGCTGAGAAACTTGGGTGCTGATTTACCTATTGACTATACAAAGGACAAATACGAGGATCTACCAGAAAAGTTTGACGTTGTTTATGATACAGTTGGTAGGTCAGATTTTGAGCTCATATATATGAATACTAGTAAAATTCTTGAAAAACTAACTGTGTTTTTTTCCCCAAAATCACAAACAGGGGAGACAGAACGAGCATTCAAGGCTATTAAGGAAGGAGGCAAAGTGGTGACAATAGTGCCTCCAGGAATTCCACCGGCAATCATGTTCATACTGACTTCAGATGGGACTCGTTTAGAAAAGTTAAGACCTTACGTTGAGAGTGGGAAGGTGAAGCCAATACTAGATCCTAAGAGTCCGTTTCCATTTTCTGAAACAAAGGAAGCATTTGCCCACCTGGAGACTAATAAAGCAATAGGGAAAATAGTAGTGTCCCCTATCCCGTGAACACTAGCTCGTCACTCTCCAGTGGGGAATAAGTTGCCCTTTAGGGAGACTCTACAAATCGGTAAAAAATTACTGTCTTCATGATGTGGTTGCTGTGGTTCGTTTTTATGTCTACTTCATGGTTGAAAGAAATTGGTAACAACGGTCACATCTCTTGTCTCTGGTTACATCCTCTGCAAGTTCAGGTAGTTTATTACGCCCAACCTGCCATGAGTAACAGAAGCTGATGAACCCATTTAGTTTAATCCCACTGTAAGCCTGCAATGGTAATCTCTATCCCACTACTATAGAATGTATGTATGGTTAGACTTGGTGGTGGAAAGATATATTACGCTGAAAGGTAAAATTGCACGTATTTTTTTTGTAATGTTTTGCCCATAAAATGTTCATTGCAAGCGGCAGGGAGTATCAAACATCTCGGTAATAATAAAGGATTGTATAGCGGTTGAGTCAGATGGACACCCTAGTTAGTGAAGGTAGAGGGTAGGGATGGAAACAGGCTAGACAGTTTGTCAGGGGTCTCTGGCCTGACTTGGCTTGTATTAGGCTTGGCCTGTTTAGAAAAATACACAGGCTCATGCCTGTTTGAAAGCCTGTTTTTTTTAAGAGGTCAGGCTCAGGCTTCTTACGAAGCCTGTTAGGCCTGTTAGATGGCTTGGGTCTGTTAGTCAAAATTTATTTAATATTAAAGTGTAATAAATGGGTGTTAAACCTACTACATATTTAACACAATACAAGAGGCAAACCATTAAATTAATATGTATTATTATACATTTTATTCTTGAATTTTATTTTAATATGCCTGTTAGAGGGCTTGTTATGAGGGCCTATGACAAAAGTCTGTTATGAAGGCCTATTAGGTAGTCTATTAGAATAATTAAAAAAATCAGACTTTTTAAACAGGTTTTAGGTCAGGCCAGGCATTTATACAGGTCAGGCTTAGATAAAAAAAATAGCATATAACAAGCCACAAGCCAGGTTCAGGCCGAATTGGCACTTAACAGGCCTGTTAAGGCTAAAGTCTGGCCTGTTTCCATCTTTAATAGAGAGTATTTGTTTTTTACATGAGAGAGCAAAAGTCAAGTAAAATAAATTATACTAATAAAGAATTTAATCTTATTTACTCTAAAATTACTAAGTGCCATAATTTTATAGGGTCAGCCTTACAAAACATAAGATGGAGAGCATTTGAGAAAGCATGTGTGAGTATGGCCCTGGGCCCATACTTTGGGCGTATATAGGCATCAATTGACGGAGGAAATGGGGTAGGAAGTAGCGTATGCATCACACACAATGAAAGCCCGTGTCGTTTAACTTTCTATAACAGGGCCCCCAGGGCATCGCCCTATAAGATATGGAACTACAATGTCCACAAAAAAATAAAATAAAGATTTTATAATAAATATGATTTAGTTGTTATCTCATTATTTATTTAATTAGATGGTGAGGACCCGAATGATATAAAAAATAGGTAGGGACCAGTCATTTATATTTTTAAATAGAGGAGCTCTAGTAAAAGAATTAATTACTGCTATTAATAATAAATATGCAGATTTCGATATAAAAATAAAATAAAAATAATAAGCGTGTATTTAATGAAAGTACATTAAATTCACTTTTAAAACATTATTTTAATTAGTGGGATGAGGCAAGGGTGAGGGTGGAGGAAAGCAAATGGGATTTTGTTTTGTGGGGGGCACGTGGGAGCACTGGAGTGGATCTCACGTAATGGCAGGCAACTTTAAACATAATAATGGGAGGAGGAACAAGAAAAGGTGTCAGACCATGTGAGTCACGAGCAAAGCTCGGTTTTGAATAATCCCAGAGAAACACTATTACCCTACCATGGTTACCGCTATTACAGCCTGGAATCCCCCGCCTTCACCTTGACTTTTTTCTCATGGTAAAACTAGTTATAGTCTCCCAGCATTATTTCCACTTCCCACCATTTTTACTGATCCATGAATTAGTCATAAAATTAATTTTAACTTTAAAAATTATAAAAATTAAATTATATTAAATTAAAATTTTAAAATTGAGTTATAGTTAAATTAAAACTATAAAAATAAAAAGATTAATTTTTTTTTTAGATAGCTCATTCATGAACTTTAAATTGTGTGGACCTAATTTTTATTTATTTATTCACATGATGCTATTATTGTAACAATAATACTCTATATATTTTTAAATATAAAAATTAAATAAAAAATTATTTTTATTTTAAATATGATATCGTAATATATTTGGTTTTTTAAAATTAATTTTTTTATAAAATATTCTTACATAATTATACATATTAAAAATATTTCTATTAAAAAGTAACAAAATATATTATTTTAAAAAAATAATCTATAATTGTTAAAAAATAATTAATTTAATTAATTTTTTAATTTAAACAATCAACATGGAATCAAGTCCGCTGTGAGATCTGCATCTAGCATACATGTAACAATATAAAATAAAAGCCTTATTTCCACCATGGTTTCAAATTTCCATTGCTGGTTTTTGTCTATCATCAATTAACAACTCGTGTTTGATAAATTGAATATCTCCGCACAACCTGCAAGGCAGTTTTAGTCATAAATTATTATATTTAAAATGGTATTTTTGCTTATTTGATGGAATTATTGGCGGCTGAAAATTTTGAATTTTCATAAAAAAAAAAAAAGGAACAAAAGAAGGGAGCTGGTTGGTTAAAAAGGAAAAAGATATTTGAAATGATGATGACTCGCCGACAAATGAAGACCAGTCACAGAAATCAGAACGGGGACCATGCTTTTATTATTAGTGCGTCACTGTCTATCTGTCTCTCTCTTTATCCGTTCCCATTCCATGCCCGTCTGAATTATTCCAATAGCACCCACTGATTATGGGCTTATTTAAAAATTTGTTAAATTTAAATTTAAAATTTAAGTTTAATTTAAAATTTAAATTTATTTTTTAAAAAATAAATAATTATATTTATTTAAATAGATTTTTAGATTAAATTATAGTTTAAAACTAAAATTTTAGATAAACTAATTAGAGTAATTTATAGAATAGTAAAAAAATTTACGAACTAACTAATTATTATATTATCTCTATTTTTTTTACACTCTCTATCATTTCTCCTATTTTTCTCTCTTTTCTTTCTTACACTCTCTCTCCTCTTATCTCTCCTCTCTCCTCGTTTAATACTCATATCCTTTTTCGTAATTTACTAATAATAAAAATACTTATAAAATAACTATCCAAACACTCATTTATTTAAAATTATTTTTTTTATAAATTCTTTTTCAAAAGTTTTTTTCTATAAGCTACCTAAAAACCCATTTTTTTATAAGCTAATTTCTAAAATTATATCCAAACACACATTATATTAATCTTCAACCATACCAACTTAATTTACATGATTTCAGATTCTATTTAAAATTTTCATGTTTTAAATAAAGGTATTTTTATAAAAAAATATTTTCTTAGAAATTGTACATTGCAGATTTTAAATTTGAATCACCCAGTCTCTTCTTTTTTACCAAATTTGAATCATTTTAGTAGTATTTTACCATAACAGCGCTAACAAGGACCTGATCTTTCTTAGTGGAGAAGGCTCTACCATCATTATAATTACCAATTAGTTATCTTATGTAACCTAACAATTATCCTCCAATTAGTATAAAATTTAATTAATTAATTTAATTAGATTAAATATATTATATAAATTAATTAACTATAATAAAATTAATATAATTTATTTAAAATATTAAAATATAATATTAGATGATATATCAATTTATATATTTTTTAAAAAATATAAATATTATATATAAAATAAATTAAATTTTTATACTTTTAAGAGTAAATTCAATCATATATTAATTAGTTCTAGTACTAAAGGCTGTTTGGTTTAATTTTGAGAAAAATTCTTACATAAAACAAATGATTTAAATACGAAAGAAATAATTTTAAATAAAATAAATATTTTAATAATTATTAACAAATTTTATGGTTAATAAATTAATATAAAGATTATAAAATAAAAATAAATAAAGAAAGAAACTCTTATCAATTATAAAAAAAGTTATTCAGAAAGTGAGTAGAGAAGAAACCGCAACAACTTACTCCCATCTGCAACCCACAATTACTGCCATAGTTGCCTCCCATAGCTATCACTGTTCCCATCAACACCTGAACTCGAGACGACGATGAAGACGACAGACCAGTAACAGTGAATGATGACAACCAAAAACAATAGATAGATAATATTAAAAGCGGAGATTAAATATATAAAAAAATAAAGAGATAAGAAAGAGAGAAAAAAATAATAAAAATAAAATAATTATTAAATAATCTATAATTTTATTTTTATTCTTATATATTATTTTTTTAAATTATTTTAAATTATAATTTAATTTATAAACTCTTCTATACATTTAAAACCTATTTATTTTATTTCTTTTTCCCAAAAACCGCTTATCAAAACCACGGTTTACCGTTACCTTGGAGGAGTATGGATTCGAAATCTTTTCCATATAAAAACCAACGAGCAGCTTCTGGCTTTCCCATCCCATTAATCTTCAATTCTCCTGCAATCGCAACTGTTTCACTATTTTCTCTCCTCATCCTCCAATCCATATGGCTGCTGCTTCTGTTCCAACCATACCATCTCACATCAAAGCCTGGGTCTACTCTGACTATGGCAAATCATCTGATGTTCTCCGATTCGACGCTAATTTCCCTTTACCCCAACTGAAGAATGATCAGGTTCTCCTCAAAGTCGCCGCCGCCGCCCTTAATCCCATCGACTACAAGAGGATGGCTGGCATTATGAAGGACACGGACTCTCCTTTACCTGTAAGCCTTTCATTTCCCCCTTTCTTATTTGTATTTTCATCAGATTATCACTTCTCAAGTGATTTTATTGATATGTTTACTTATTATTCTAAATTGATTTCGCCTTTTGTTGTCGCGGGTTTGATTTTTGCAGACCGCTCCTGGCTATGATGTTGCTGGCGTGGTGGTACAAGTGGGAAGTGAAGTGAAGAAATTTAAGGTCGGGGACGAAGTATATGGCGACATTAATGAGAAAGCTCTGGATCACCCAAAGGTGGTTGGATCTTTGGCCGAGTACACTGCTGTAGAAGAGAAACTGTTGGCCATCAAACCTCCAAATCTGAGCTTTCCCGAGGCTGCTAGCCTTCCTCTAGTTATACAGACAGCTTATGAAGGGCTCGAGCGTGCTGGCTTCTCTGCCGGAAAATCCATCCTTGTTTTGGGAGGTGCCGGTGGAGTGGGAACCTTTGTGATCCAGGTACCATTTTGTCGATAAACAAGATGGTGTAGTGCTGAATAATTGAAATATTTATTTATTAGTCACTTTAATGCGATGTTGTAAATGATGCAGCTTGCCAAGCAAGTTTTTGGTGCTTCGAAAGTAGCAGCAACTGCTAGCACTAAGAAATTGGATTTCTTGAAAAGCTTGGGTGCTGATTTGCCTATTGACTATACAAAGGACAAATACGAGGATCTACCTGAGAAGTTTGATTTGGTTTTTGATGCAGTAGGTAGGTCAGATTTTGAGCTTATATAGATAACTATTAAAATTCTTTATAGATTAGGAATATGTTTGATTTGTGAAGACGGTACTAATTTTGTTTAATATCACAAACAGGGGAGACTGAGCGAGCTTTCAAGGCTATTAAGGAAGGAGGCAAAGTGGTAGCAATACCTCCTGGAGTTCCAGTTCCACCGGAGACAATCATGTTCATACTGACTTCAGATGGTGCTCATTTAGAAAAGTTGAGACCTTACATTGAGAGTGGCAAGGTGAAGCCAGTACTTGATCCAAAGAGCCCCTTCCCATTTTCTCAGACAAAGGAAGCATTTGCCTATCTAGAAACTAACAGAGCCATCGGTAAAGTTGTAGTCTCCCCTATCCCATGAACACTAGTTCATCACTCTCCAGATTGAGGAATAAGTTTCCCCTTGTTCAAGGGAGACATGCGAATTGGTAATGAATGTCTTGATGATGTAGTTGCTGTGGTTCGCTACCTAGTATCTTTATGTCTACTTCATGGTTGAAACATTGTGTCTGTATTAGCGATTTTATCTTGGTGGGATATTGTGAAGTTGTATGGATGTGATATATCAACTCACTTTATGAGATTACTCAGTGAATTAACATCTTTAATGGAATAATTGAGTTTGGCAAGGTTATGTGTGATTTTGTCACCTTGTGTTGGTGTGTGATTTTGAAGTCAAAATTCGAGTAGAACAGGTCTTGATGACTAAACTCGAGGCAAAATGAGGGTTGGTCATAAAGATTATGAAAAGGAAATGGAATGAATGGATTTTTAAATGTCTAGTGCTAATGTGCTATGACATTGATGATGGCACAAACAAATACAACAATATTAATTCATAAAAGAATCCTCCTCACGCCAAGAGGATAAAATATAAGGCATGGGAAGGCAGTGTTGAAGTGGTCTCTGTATCTCACCTTGTTCATTTGATTCTGAGATAGTGGTCAACTGAATCGCTCTTCAAATATTGGATTCTCTCCCATTTGTCTCTCACCCGTCATGGCTGAGGTTTCTACTCCGACCGTACGGGCAATTAAGTGACGTTCTCAAGTGAAGACTGTTCCAGGATATGATGATGCAATCTCAAGGGAAGGAGATGAAGTATACGGCAATTCGACGAAATAGCTTGGACGAAGTAGGATAGGAAGTACCATCTTGGATCTCGCTCATTTAGTATTTTTTTTGTTTGGATTCAAGAAAAGTTGTTTAACCCCTATTAAAATTAAAGTATAATCTCATGGTTTAGAATGTTTATAGGAGATTTATAAAATTATTAATTAATTAAATTTTTATAATAACAGTGAGAATCGAACTCATATTCTTGTAGAACATAAATTTATTCTTTATTCTTTGATCGCAGCTTGCAAAGCATGTTTATGGAGCATCGAGGATAGCAGCCACTGTCAGCACAGGGAAACAGAGGTTCTTGAGGGCGTTGGGAGTTGACTTGATGATTGACTACACAAGACACAATTTTGAAGACCTCCCCGAAAAGTTTGATCTAGTGTATGATGCAGTAGGTCAGATTTGTAAATGTAAAAGCAAGATATATATGTATGGGTCATATATATGGGAGCTAGCTAACAGGGATGATGTTGGTTTAAACAGGAGAACAGAAGGCAGTGAAGGAAGGGGGGAAAGTTGTGAGCATAGCGCCTCCAGGTTTTGAAGATACTATATTCTTCGCGCTGACATCGAAAGGGTCAGTGTTGGAGGAACTAAGACCATATTTTGAGAGTGGGAAGTTGAAGGCAGTATTGGACCCTAAAACTCCTGTGCCATTTCCTCAATTGAAAGAAGCATATTCGTATTTGGAAACTGGCAGAGCTACAGGGAAAGTAGTCATATATCCCATCCCCTGAAATATAGAATATTCTAAATTTGGTAATAAATCTGTCGCACATGGTGGATATGGTTCTGTAACATCATCTTTGATGTATATGGGTTTCCTCCCTGCCGATTTTATAACCATGCATATGGGGAAGTGTGTACTCAAGAGACAGAAAACGCCACCGTGTCGTGACTGTTGATTAGTATGGGTATTATTGTCTCAATACATTCTAGCCCAATCGTCGGTTTTTATTGGGCCAAAACGGTTCTCAAACTTGAAACAACCCACTTACTTTATTACTGGTTGCAGTCCGAGCGTCTGATCTGGTCCACATCTGAAATCATTAGTAATAATTTGGATAACATATAGAACAAAATGGTTAGTGGGAAAAAAATAACAAGAAATAGTATGGAAATTGAAAAATAGCGAGATAAGTTAATGGTAAGATTTGTTTTTGAAAGAATTTTAAATAGATCAATTAAAAAATAAAGTAAATAATTTAAAAGGTTAACATGCGCTTAATACCTTAAATTTATTTTAGTAATATTATTGGTATCTTAAACTATTTAAAAATACAAGTAATATCGTAAAATAATTTTTTTTAAGTGTAATCAGCATTTTCTACTAAAATTTCCATTAAAAATCCCGTTGAGCCCTACCTGAGTCCAATATTAATGAAATCCTCTCCCTGTTCATATATAGGTGTAGAATTGGCTAGGAATGTAAGACAGAAGGAGCATTCAACAATAGCAATGGAGGAAGAGAGTGTTTTAGGTTGCTTGAAATTAAAAGAAAAGAAGGAAGCAAAAGAAGAGAGTTGCTAGTCGTATAAGAGGGTCTCACTCCACGTCAATAGTGAAAGAAGAGAGGAGAGGAAGCTTGGCTGATTTTGCCCACCTAACATAACACCAAGGACGAGACGGAAAAGGAAGACAGGAAAAGAAGTGCGAGGCCAATGAATTAATGCAACACGCACGAGAATGAGATTGTGTGATTCAAGAGCTATGCTTCTGCTATCTTTTTTACCCCACCTTGGGAACCACTCAAGATTGATGGATGAGGAAGATGATACAGTGAAAATGACAAAACATTTGTTCCAAAGTATCCCCTCATACCGTCCATCATTGTTGTCTTCTTCCCCGGCGAGCACTTGTGAGGATACAGTTGGGGAGGTTGTTGTAGGAGAGAGAAAGAGTGAGAAGGATGGGAAAGAACATGGATTTCGTTTCAGATTGATAAGAGAGGAGAGCTGCATTGAGGTAATTTAACAACATTTTCGAATTCTAATTTAATACAATGAGCCTGATCTGGGATTATTGGAATTCAACACTGGGATTTTCCCTTGCTATTAAACACCTCTGGTTCTCTCTTGAAAGTTCCTACGCTATGTACATTTGAAAGATTTGCGGATCTTTCTGTAACTCTCAATTGCTCAAAAACTAAAAGTCGGTGTTAGGAAAAATAAACAAAACAGAGATTGCGTTTTGCGATCTTCATGAATCGGGTGATGGCAATCATATATATGAATTTGACCACGCTGCTCCATTTACTTGCTGACATAAAGAACCCTCTCTAATGGATGTTAAAAGTGTTGCAGTGTGTGAGTTTGTGCGTGCTCTAATCTGCTTGTTGCACGGAGGAGTAATGACCTGGAAAGTTAAAGCTTAGAGGGAGACGAGGGCAAAGGTATCTCTCTGAAAGAGAAGGGAACGTAGAATAGAAGCAGTCCAAGTGACGCAAACAGACGAATCCTGTGGTCATTGACTACTACATTTGGGCGTTGAACCATATTTCTTTCTTTAATTTTTACCACAAATAGTCTCAAGAAGCTCGCTCGCTCTGAACATTCCTTCGTAATATAATGATCTACGCATATTCCTTTCGATATTCTAATTCCTGGGTTCTTTTAATTTCTTCAATCGCGACCTGACCTGTGGCATAACATGGCTTTAAGGATCTCTGCCAATTTCAAGTTGCCCACCTCCTGTTTAATTCGTCACTCCTGTTTCTAATAAACCAAACCGAACTTAGTCGCTACCCTGAAGGAGCTAAGGCATTATGATATATCACACACACACACATATAGGTGATGATGACACAGGACAAGGTCCAAAAGTTGGAAGGCTTCGTAGCTTTTCCTGGAGTGCATCGACAACCATAAATTAAGAACGTAACACGTGGAGGTATATATGCATGGGGAATTGAGATAAGAATCCTAAAAACTAAAGTGGCACAGGAAAAGGAAACAGAATGCACAGCACCAGAGAAGACCGAGCAAGTTGCAGGTTGAAACAAGCTAGAGCTGAGATATGAACATGGGGTTAAGGAAAAGTGTCTGGGAAAGGAGATCTGGGAATTTAGTAGGCATCCCTGAAAGAAAGCCTGCTACGAATAGGGACCTGGGTTTGACTTTGCAACACGGGGAATGAGAATATTATAATATCCGCAAATTAACACCTTTTGACCGTGCTGTGGACGCCCGCCCACAATACTCATAGATTCTCATCTCTGCTATCCCACACAATATCTTCTCTTCTTTCTTATTATTTTATTTGTAATCCTTTCAAAGTGCATCATATTTAGGCTTGTATGTAAAGCTGTAGCAGCATCCAACGATGCCCTATTCATACTTGTCTCTTTTACGTTTAAGTTCTAATCAAGGAATCTTGTCGGCAAAGCGATCATCAAATTTAATCTTGATGGATAAGGAGTGAGGAGTGACATCTGATGAGAACTGAGAATAATTCCAAACGTGGACGTTTTGAAGCAGCCGGGGGTTTATTACAGGGTATAGTAGTAATATTCACTCTAATATTTATTTAATTAATTTAATTAGATTAAAAAATTTAATTAATATAATATATTTTTCTTAAAATCAACTTACTTAACTTTCTCCCCATCTCTCTTATTCGATTATTGTTAGAAGAAATATGAATATAAATAATTTAAAAAAATTGATAAATATAAATAGATTTTATATTTATAACTAATATCAAATCTATGATAAAATCTTCTATTAAAGACTGAAAATACACATTAAGATTGATCAAAACTAAAAAACGAAGCCACTCTTTAATTTGCTAAGATAACACAGTTTTAGATGCGTGTGTGTGTGTGTGGAAGACGAATTTGCATTTTGCGGCTGGTTAGTTAACTCAACTATGTTGGCTGAATTTACTTGTCAACTTTTTTACTGAGAGAAAGAGGAGATCGAGTTATCCCTGATTTATATGTGGGAATAAAGTGAAGACTGTAAAGCATATTTCTAACCGTTCTTGAGAAAAATAGTAAGAAACTATGGTTAAGTTTTTCTTAATAAGCATGTGTACTCTAGTAGAATTATGCTTAACAATCGAATTCATAAATCTTTTAAAAATAAATATTCATTATTCAACCAATAAATTTGTGTATATATATATCTTTTTAATTATCAATTTGTGTCGTGTGAGTGGTAAATAATCCTTGTCGAACAGCAAGCATTAATTTGAAAGCTCTCTCAAAAAAATTGTTTCCATTAAATCCTCATTTTTATGAGGGTATAAAACTGCTATCATCTCAACTAATAAATTTTTAATAAATTGTGGTCCTACCTTATTTTACAAGAATGGTTATTTTTAAAAAAAAAATATTTCTACCCATTTACTATTTCCAGGTAGTCATGAGATTCTCATGAAAATATTATTCTTTAATTTTTCTTACATTATATGAATTTAAATTTTGGTCTTTGTTTAGGAGCACTTAAAAAAATGTAATTTTACATTTTACGGTATAAAACTCTATATTTACTTGCAAAATCATTTCGGTACGACTAATTCAGACCGCCCCTTAAACATGTACTCAAGTCTCATTATCCCACATGCCACAGCCTCAACAGTCAACCTGCGGTCATTGGTTTATGTTTGACAATTTGACAGTGATGTAGCGTGTGATGACTGACGTGGCAAAATCCAGAGTCAAATCCATAATCAAAGTGGTCAGCAAGAAAATTGACCAAACCATAAGGGTTTAAAATCATATTATGGCTAGTTCTGGTTGACGAGGAGCTATTGTTGTTTTGCAATATAATGATATACAAAACAAAATAAATTTTCAATTTTACCCTATTTAAAAGTATATGCAATTTAAAAAAAAAATCTGAATAATACTCCACATGCATTTTTATGTAAAGTGACCGCTGAGAAGTAGTAAACATGATGGAATGAATCATTAACAAAAAAAAAAAACAAATCATACTGCTACTGTTTATTGATATATATTGGGTATTTCCTATATCAGGGAGTGCAGTGCAAGTCCCATAATATCTGAAGATAACCAAACTATAAATATTGGTATAATGTGCAGTGGGAATTGAGGGCTCCTCTTTACTCCACTATTTTTTTTCCATTTTATTTTATTCCCTATCCAATAATATAACATAATAGGAATAGAATGGAATCATTGAGAGATATTGTTGGACGGCGTGGATCCATCATGGAAGCACCAGACCTAGAAGGAGTCGAGGCACCAGCAGTAATAGTCAGACCTGGAGATAGCAAGCATTTGATCTGGGCTCATTCTCTCAAGATCTCTTTGCCTCCACGAAGCAAAGTTGTTCTTATTTTGAGGCTCTGAAGCCAACGGATAATCCTCTCTTCTGTGCGCTTGGAATCTCATCCTCATGTACAGCCTCATCGTTGCCACACAATCCTCGTACGGGTCCTGTATCCCTGTCTGTATCTCGTACCTGCATATATTATTTTCAACTCAAGCTTCATTATCTTCACACAAGGGGCCATCAACAAGTTTATTTTCTTGAGTTGACATTAATTAAAGACACTTGCCCAAGATATGCGTGTGTCAAGTACTTGAGGGAGTTGCTCAGCTTACTTGTTTTCATCAATGGAGGGTATTTTTCAGTGTCCCTGTTCACACAAAAACATTTCGTCAATATGAGCTTGAAATTAGTCAATATTATTTAACAATTATATAAATTTACCTCATCATTTCTGCCCGATATTCCACTTGCAGAGACTCCAGGTCATGATCTAACCCATGCCCAACAAGAATCCTGGCCCTCCCGCACTTTGGTCGAATCTTCCACATGGGTTCGCCGTTGCAGAGGAAGTCTTGAACCTTCCTCTGCACTTGCCTCATCGTCATTGCATCCCTCAAGTATTCGGGTCGAATACCTGTTGTCTCGTACCTGTCCAAGTTTTAGCCGCCTAGTTTAGCGAATCCGCTGTGAATACATATATGATTAGAAATTTCAATCCTGTATGCCGATCGGACCTGTAGTTTGTGACAGGAATTGGAGGCTTCACGTAAGAATGGAATATGATGTTTTCGTGGTCATCTATTATGCAGACCCTTGCACAGAGATCAAGTGAGCCATCACTGCCACCTCCCACCATTTTGCAAGCAAGTGCAACAACCTGTGGCCCTTTTCCAATAGTCAAATTATCACGAATCCCCAGGTTTGAAAAGCGTCCAACTAGTCCCTACAAAAGGGGAAAATTTTGCAGAAAAAGTCAACACCGGTCGAGGAAGAATATATTGCAAATTCTGCGGTTTCTAAGAGAGGGATTGATACAGTTGCAGAAAGTTGGCATCTTTCTTGGTGGACCCTTCGAGCGTAAGGGCTTTCAAGGACCTTCAAGCAAAACCTGCATCCTCGGTTGGCAAAAATATCTCTGCATTCCTGTTTTGGTAATGGACCTGGAAATGGAACAGCAGATTTTTTATCTCACAATCTATACTTTCTTGAAGAAAGAATAGTCTCTATACATAGTTTTGGTAGAAAAATAGACAATTGAAGAAGATTACCTATAAGGTGTTCCCTCAGAGACTCAAATGATCTGCAGTGTTTCCCGCAAATGCCACAGGTGGGTTCGTGAACCGAATGATATGATATCCTCATGTGCTCAACTAAGTGCTCCAACTTGTTGAACTGCCTAAAGCATGCCGCACACTTGTTCCTGTTACAATTAATACTTCATTAGTGCTTAAATACTGCCTAAAGCATGTGTATTGGGTAGCATGCAAGTGCATTTAGGCATTAGAGTGAGAGAAGGAATTAACCTGTGAGTTTCTGCGTACTCGATTCTGCTGTCCATGTCTGTTTGGTTGCTATGAAAATCTATATTTGCTCAAGAAAGGCGTAGATATCTTAGAGGGAGGAGCTGAGGTTAAGGAAAAGACTTAAGTGGGTGGTATTTATAAGAAGAGGAAGATGGAAGAATCGGTCCAAGTTGCATATACCAACGATTCGTCTAGGCATTATTTCAGCCTTCTGGATTTGTCCTTTTGTTCTTCTCTACCCCATTTTTCACTATACCTTTTCCCCTTCCTTTTTACCTGATAGTTGGGCTTGTGTCATTAGTGTAGCTGGCTTTGACCATTCGTTATGATCTATATTCCACTTCTTTGGGTCCATTATTTCCAATTAGAATATCTTCTCTCGCTGTTTTCTCTGACTTTTGCTACATACACGTGGCTCTAATATGCATTTCATGTTTGCTGCTGAGTCTAAATGACTTTGTCTCTGTGATGGCTAGGGTGGAGCAAACTCCTGTCAATAGAGATAGTAACCTGACCGCATAAAGAATCATGGTGATTTGATTTGTGCCGAGCATTCTCTTCTTCTGTTAGTTGTCCCAACCGAGAATTTGACCCAGAAAGCCATGCCTCACTGAATCATAATTATACATAGGACTAAGCCTTTCTTCCTCTTATTATGTTAACACTATGAACAAGATTATTGTGATTACGAGATTCTTTTCCATAGTGCTTAATGTTAAAATATGTTGACCAAGGATTATTAGAATATATTCTCACATTAAATAATTGAAGATGATGTTAAAAGTATAATATTAAAGAAATTTCTATCAAATTAACTTGCAATTTGATAAAATGACAGCCTTTATATATCTTTATTTTTAAAATTCTAGTAAGGATTTGTCAATGCCTTTTACTCTTCTTTATATATACTTGCATCAGTCTTTGATTAGTAGCATGCGCAACTACATACTGAAAGTTCCAACAGCTTGGGATCAGAAGACAGGGAAAGGAAATAGGCTGTGCTGCAGAAGACAGAGCAAGTTGGAGATTGAAAGTTGAAAGTATAGGTTCTTAACGACGAAGAAGATGAATGAATGTGACGACGTTGAGGGTAAGATGCGTGGGAGTGGAGAGATAAGGTCATAGGGTCGTTACTTATCGTATTCGTATTGCGGTGTATGGGAGAGGCATCTATTTCTCTCTCTCTCTCTACTCACCACCACAACCCCCCCCCCCGCGTCTCTCTCTGTTAGAGCATGCTTTAGGGGTCGACTTAGAAAAAATGTCAGCAAGGACCTTCTTTTGACAATGGAGGTCCTGAGTCAGAACAGATTCGTCATATTTATCCAGTGGGAACCACATAATAAAGAGAAAGTTGGCATCCCATGGAATATCTTTTCCTTCACAAGGCCAACTCCCACATTACTATAACTTTGTAGTCGAACTCTTCCCCGTGATTCCTTTAATTTGCCCACTTGAGATTGGACAACAAATTAAAGGCATACACATGATATGATCGACCTTATGTTTCAAATATATTAATGTTAAGTCTGGTGTATGTGTGTCAAATATTTGAGAAAGTCGATGGCCATACTTGTTCATATTTGAAGTTTGAGAGTTGAATTTGGTAGATAGTAAAAGACAAGAGGATGGAAGAGCAAATATATTCGGAGGGAAGAAAGTAGGGGATGGTCAAAAAGGAAATCCATTGAGGCATGCGTGTGTAAAAGTGTTATTCTGTCTGCAACAGGCCGGGACCATACTCATACTCCGCCCCTGCACCTCCCTGCCAATACTATTTTCACCAATCACAGTGCTATTTCAACAAATACACAAAAATATGATGTGCGTGCTGTGAAAATCATCATGACTCTATCAAACTAATTTTTTTTTTGAAACATAACTTTTTAGAAAATAGTTAGATTCACCTACGATCTAAAGATAAAGCGATGTCTCTCTTCATTTTAAGCGATATCAATATTGGATAAGACGAGTTATCTATTATCCTTAGGCATAAATTTAAGTACCCAAGATTTATAATGTCTTCCTAAATACCGCGACTATAACCACAATAAACTGATATTTCTTAAAAATTAAATTCATTTTAAATAGTAGTATATTTCACCTTTTTATAAGTTAAATTCAAATCTAAAATCTCGGGGAGCTACATTGGGGAATTATTGGCATGTCAACTAGAGGCCCAGTACTGTAATTCGAGGTGACTTCAATATCCGCACTTTCACAGAATCCCTTCACTGGACACGGATGAAGCTAAGTCTGTTCAATTATTTGTGAGAGAATGAAAAATACCAAACAAAACAAAATTCTTGACTTTTATCGCACGGCTCCTCTGCGCCACCAAAACAAAGGCAAGCTCCTGCTATCATATGTTTTTGAAGATCACACAAACTCGGATGTGTGTGTGTGTGTGTAAATGAATGGTCAAACTTAAGAAGTTGGCGAGTATATGTGTGAATGATGCCATTCTAAAACGCATCAATCCACTCGTTTCTCAATACACCAAAAATCTAGATGGGCCCCCAACACATACATGCACGTTCAAACGCTATAGGACAACGAAGGCAACCTTTGAAGTTCAAAAGATTGAAACCCCAATCTCTGACCAACGAATACATGTGCGCGCCTGTGTGTATGCTTCGGCATTGTTGTTATTTATAATTACACGAGCATTATATTACTACCACTACTCCTTCTGAGATTAATACTGGGCATAGCTATTAGCCTGCTTCGTCATATCCATGTTTTGATAGCGGAAACAGTTAATGTCGCTGCATATGGATCTTATGCTCTCTTACAGGAACAGGTGATAATTATCCGCCACATCAACAGATTTTGAGGAATATGTTGACTTTGCTAACGCCAAGAAAATGGATATCGCAAACAAAATCATAATGTCGCCCATGATTGATTGTAAGTAACTGCTTTTTTGGGAGAAGAACGAGGACAGGTCAATTACATGCATGCACCCAGAATCACCCCGTCCAAGTTATGTACGTGCCCCACAAATTAGTTTGGAAAAATTACTTTTTAAAGTCGCAAGAAAACAATCTAAATACTGATTAACTTTCAAGCTGTTATTTATTGGCATCTAAGAAACAATTAAATATGAAAACTCAGTTATGCATAGAAGAGGCTTAAAATTTGAAAGCTATTTGTGGATTTCATTATGTTTTCTTGTATTTAGATTCTTTTAGAGTTTTGATGGAGCCACGTCTTGGTCTAGATGAGGGGGAGGGCATGTTTTCTGGGAGGATCGTGCAGTGCAGGTGTTAATCTATGATTAAGTCAAAGTCAAACTCTTCCGTCACCCTCTCGGTAAATTAAGACAAATATCTAATGATTTCTTTTTATATATATATATATATATATATGGCACCAATACACGCTCCCTTAACTGATAGATTCTTTGTTCCGGTCATAAATATAATAATTAAATATATAATTTATTTAATTATAAATATAAAGTTTAAATTTTTTCATCTCTTAAAAATATAATATTCTCCTTAAAATATTTTTATATAACTATATATATTAAGAGATTTTTATTAAAGATTAAATATAATATTTTAATATAACAGATAAAGAATCATTACAAATAATTAATATAATTAATTAATTTAAAAAAATATATTGAAAATCGAAAGTAATACTACCAGCAATAATGAGAGAAATTATTACTACTACTATTAAATTTCAGTAAATATTTATAAAAAATAAGTGTATGTTTAGATTAATATTGGCTATGAAATAGAGTTTGGATAAAATAAAATCAATTTTGTTGTAACACGATTTATGTTTGGATATTACTTTATTCATAAGTGATTTTAATTAAATGGGGATATGCAAGTAGTTTTAAATTAGTAAAAGTGACATGAGTTTTGAAGACTGACGGAAGAGTAAAACTGAAGGGGTATGTATGTAGTTGTAGCATATATATATAGTAATCAAGCGGCGGTGATAGGGAAGTGAGTTTAATGAGTGAATACAGGATATGGGTGTTTAATGATTTAGTTGGCAAATGCAAAATTGAAGGCGAAGAAGACAGCGTATCAGCTGTTTAAAACGACCCCTCCATGGATCTCCACCTACCTCCCCCCACCACTTCTCCTCCCTTTACGCTTCCCTGCCTCCTCCTTACTTTCTTCAATCCCAAGATGGATCGAATCGAATGGAATCCTCCTTTGCTTCTTACTTTCTTTCTTCCCTTTACCATGACCATTCTGTTACTCCAATTCTGCCAAAAACCTGTTCAACCCTTAACGGGATTGCTAATTATACCCAACGTTGAAATGAGAATGGCTACAAATAAACGGGAGCACCACGATACTCATATTGTGATGAACGCCAGATTCTTGTTGTATAGAGTCTCATCATCATGTCCTAGCCACCAGATGAGTGATTAATTACCACTATATATATATATATATATATATATATATATCGCTAGGAATCACACCATTGTCCGAATCCTGTACCCATTAATTAAAGAGGGATAAGGTTACCAGTCCAGATCATTCTATTATTGATGTCTCCTAATCCAACTTACTGATTGATTTCTCACCCTTCCTCTGTTGCTTTGACTCTACCGGAACATTTCTTAATTGACAAATAATCTAATGAGATATATAGACATAGCTGATGCTCCGTGCCTGTTCCAATTTAGGCATGCGTTTATTTTTGTTGCTGTGTGGAGTTAGGGAGCAAATGCATTACATGTGTCGTTATGTTATTCTTTGCTTGGACCCGTCTACCTACACCCCACTTTCCCACCTTGCTTCCAATTCTAAGCCGAATGTGAGACTTGTTCCTTTGTTCTATTAACTATTTCAATTTTCGATTTGGTCAACTTGGTGAGCTTATCTTTGTCATCTTCATCCATCCCATATTTCATATACAGAACTCTGTCTTTCCCCCCCCTCCCCTTTTGCATTGCATTTTGTAATTTTCCAAAACCCTTGCAAACCTATTGAAACAACCATAATTATGTCAATATTAGGTTTCAACTCCGATCTCATCTAAGCACAGTTGCCATTGAAATAACTTGTCATTGACATCTATTAACACGTCCTCAGACAATATTCACAAAATATACCTTCTTTTTTTTTAAAAAAATCTAATAGTAATAAAAGTATACTATGGTGAAGTTGTTTTGTTGACATTTTACAGGCCAATTACCTTCAATTTTGTGTTTGCAGTATTTGCAATCAATCAAAGGGGGCATGATTTTTAAAAGGCGTGTTAAATAATAATTATTTTCCTTTTCTCAGTAGTACAACATAAATTATGGAGGGGAATATAACTTTAGAGTGTGGGACCAACAAACCCCGGGATGGACCCCACAGGGAACCGGTAAGATATTAAGAAAAAATCTCAATGCCACGTGGCGGATTTGTGTTCAGCTTTCACCTCGAACAACAAATCAACCTGTCATCGGAGCATTGCCTGCTCCTCTTTTCGCTTCCAAAAGCCGTTGATCCCGCCACCCCATGCCTACTACTACGTTTTAACTGCAACTGAATTTCCCCAGCGCCTTGAGAAATTTAAAAACGAAAAAAAGATGCCTTCAGAAAAATAAAGGGAAAATGACAGGAAAGAAATCGCTAAATTAAGTGATGCATTATTGATTATTGAATTAAAATGAATAATTTAGCTGTTGAAGGGAATAGGGTGGGAGAGAGGTCGTCGTCTTGGCTTGCTTCAACTTTCCTACTCTCTGCAACCTTTCACACGTATTTTCTTTCCCAATAAATATTTTATCTCCGATATCCCCATTCTACCCTCGCCTACCTCACCTCTTTTCCCTCTTCCTCTTCGTTCCGACTCCTACTCATATAAATGCATACAAACCCAATACAGCTCTTGACTCATCATCCCCTTATCTCCTCATAACATCATTTCTTCTTCAAGCTTTGGCCTTTCTGGTTTTTTGAGTCCGTACAGGTGACACCCCATTAATTATCTCTTCCTTCTTTGCTTCTTCTTTCATTCTTCTTCTCTTTTCCTTCTTAAATGCAATGAGTTATTGCGTATGCATTGGTTTCTGGTATTTGGTATTTCATTAACAGATTTCCGGTTGTCATTACTGTTTGACCTCTGCTTATGTATGGCTCACTGGATTTGCGCATTGCCTTTCGGTTGTTCTGAAATTGATCACTGAATGATCGAATTTTGTTTTGACCTTGAATGAATGATCGAATTTGATGAATGCTTTATTTGTAAAGTCACTCAAAGGGATTTGATATTGGTCTGCTGTTGCTCTTAACTCTTCTGGGAAGAATTCGTGTCACGCATGGAATGGAATATATTATATATGGTTGCTTTTGCTTTTTACTGCGCGCTAAAGTATGATCCATTTCTCTTTTTCTTTTCATTTGTTTTACTGTTTCCGGCTGGATATATTTATTTTACTTGAATTGGATTTTTAGTTCTCTGTATATTTTTTTATCACTGCAATTAATTCGATAATTAATTTAACCTTTTGTCAGTGAATGGAAAATAGGCTGTTTTTCTAATTTGAAGAATCTGAACCATATTTCTTGGTTTTAGATACGTTGCTGATTATACTGTACGATGCCTGGATTAGCTATGCATGAATTAGAGGTGGATGGTACATCAGGCGAACGTAACGAGAATTATGGTCCTCAAAAGGAACATTTTACTCAGCAAGGATCTCCAAGAACTCCATTGAGTCCAAGGAGTATTCAGAGTGACTCAATTGATCTGGCCATCGATGGTGTGGTGGGCAACTCCATAGAGCAACTTTATTACAATGTGTGTGAAATGCAGAGCTCTGATGAGTCACCCTCCAGAGCTAGCTTTTACTCATATGGTGAAGAATCCAGGATTGATTCAGAATTACGCCATCTCGTTGGAAATATTACAGATTCAGAGATCACGAAGGAGGTGGTCACTGAGAGTAAAAAAAACTTCAATACTGTTGGGTCAACTCCCGAGAAAGATGTTGTGTCCAACGGTAAGAAGTTTACAAAGACGGACAAAAACCCACTAGAAAGTCCAGGGGTTGTTGAAGGGTCAGCCAAATCAACTCTTAAAAACAAAAATTTGCGTGAGAAGCCACCTAGTGACAAGAGGAACAGAAAACCAAATTCTTTTTACAACATGAGGAAGCAGAGGAACCTTGGTACACTTGGCGTAAAGTTCCAAGAAGGGATTGAGGATCGTGCTGCTGTTGGATTAGATAACCCAGACCTCGGGCCATTTTTACTCAAGCAAACAAGAGATATGATCTCTTCAGGTGAGAATCCCCAGAAGGCTCTTGATTTGGCTCTTCGAGCTGTGAAATCATTTGAGATGTGTGCAAACGGAAAGCCTAATCTAGAAATGGTCATGTGTTTGCACGTCTTGGCAACAATATACTGCAATGTGGGGCAATACAACGAGGCTATTCCTATTCTTGAACGATCCATTGACATTCCTGTTTTAGAGGATGGCCAAGAGCATGCACTAGCTAAGTTTGCTGGGTGCATGCAATTGGGTGACACTTACTCAATGATGGGGCAGATTGAGAATTCAATACTTTTATACACAGCAGGTCTAGAAATCCAAAGGCAAGCCTTGGGGGAAACAGACCCAAGATTTGGTGAGACATGTCGTTATGTGGCTGAGGCGCATGTTCAAGCACTGCAGTTTGATGAGGCGGAGAAGCTTTGTCAGATGGCTCTTGACATTCACAGGGGAAATGGTTCTCCTGCTTCTCCTGAAGAAGCAGCAGATAGGAGACTCATGGGGCTTATCTGCGACTCCAAGGGTGATTTTGAATCTGCTCTTGAGCATTATGTTTTAGCAAGCATGGCCATGGCGGCAAATGGTCAGGAAGTAGAAGTGGCTTCAGTTGATTGCTGCATTGGCGATGCCTATTTGTCTTTGGCACGCTATGACGAGGCAGTATTTTCCTATCAGAAAGCCCTCACAGTGTTCAAGTCTGCCAAAGGAGAGAATCACCCAACAGCTGCTTCAGTTTATGTCCGGTTAGCTGACTTATACAACAAAATAGGCAAGTTCAAGGAATCAAAGTCTTATTGTGAAAATGCACTGAGAATTTTTGGGAAGTCTAGTCCAGGGTTCCCCTCTGAAGAGATTGCAAGTGGCATAATAGATGTTGCAGCCATCTATCAGTCAATGAACGATGTGGAGCAGGGTCTGAAGTTACTCAAAAAGGCCTTGAAGATGTACGGTAACTCCCCAGGTCAACAGAGCACTATTGCTGGAATCGAGGCCCAAATGGGTGTGATGTATTATATGATGGGAAACTACTCTGATTCTTACAACATTTTCAAAAGTGCTATTGCCAAGTTTCGTGTCAGTGGGGAGAAGAAATCTACTTTGTTTGGGATTGCTTTAAACCAAATGGGTCTGGCCTGCGTGCAGCGTTATGCAATAAATGAAGCAGCAGATTTGTTTGAGGAGGCCAAAGGCATTTTGGAAAAAGAATATGGTCCATATCACCCTGACACCTTAGGGGTTTATAGCAATCTAGCGGGCACTTACGATGCAATGGGAAGGTACTATGTTTGTTGGCCCTAATACTATTTAATCCCTGTAGTTCTGATCTGAAAGTAACTAGCTTATCTTAGAGTATTGTGCTGTTTGTCTCTATTACTTTCCTCCCTTTGCTAACACTTGTTTGTTATTTTTAATTATTTGAAGGGTGGATGACGCCATTGGAATTTTGGAATATGTGGTGAGCATGAGAGAAGAAAAGCTTGGAACAGCAAATCCTGATGTGGACGATGAGAAGCGTAGGTTGGCTGAGCTGTTGAAAGAAGCAGGCAGGGCTCGGAACACAAAATCTAGAAGATCCCTTGAAACTCTCCTCGATGTCAACTCTCAGATTATAGAAAATAACGGCATTAAGGTTCTATAAAGTCTTATATGTAAATAGTATACGCGAGATTAGTTGGTGTGCTTTGTGTTATCGTTGTTTGAAAATATGAATAAAACAATTAAAAGTAGAGTAGTTAAAAAAAAGAAAAAATGGGAACAGGTTCCACTTCCCAATAGTTTATTATTTTATTGCTCAAAGATCTTTGGAGAAGTTGCTTTTGTAAGTAAATCTATTTCCTTAAGAACAGAGGAGAGTTCTCATTCGTTCAATATCTTCCTTTTCTACTCAATTTATGATTGTTGAAACGTCCATTTTCAAAGTGAACAAACGGATGATCAAACTCAATTTTCTCCCGATACACCAAATGTTTGATCATCCGTCTGATACACCAAATGCTTCTTCCCGTATTTGAGATACAGCCAAAACTTTTAAAACTTTCCTTATTAAATTCCTACAACTTTCAACTCCTCATCTCTAGAATGATGAACAAGAAAATGAGAATAAAATAATGCTCTTATTAGTTTTTTTCGGATTACAATAATTCTCTTATTAGTTGAATTATGGCGAGGAGTTAGAAACATGCGTTCACTATTGGAACTGGAGGATCAGAGAAGGATCCACTGAGAATGCGTTTAGAGATCCAAAAGTTTGCCGCTTGAGAGTAGTGTATGCCATCCCAACTAACATGTTGAGATGGATTCTTGCACGGCTTCCCATAAACAGTTCCATTTACTGTGACCTTCGTCCCACAAAAACCATAGTAACTTCCACAGCAGAACAACAACGGACTCACAAAACCTGCCACCAAGAGAAAACATACAAGTTAGCTTCTGCACTTTGCTAGTTAAAATGTGTTGGTTTAGCATAAAAACTGTGGACCACCTTGTTTCTTTGCGTCACTGATTAGTTGGTGTTTGGCTGAATACACATCAACGTATGCAAATTTGGCGAGAGGGAGTTCTTTCTTGAGCTCAAACACTTGATCCTTAAGCTGTCTGTTGAATTCCTGAGCGATCTCATTCTGGGATTTGACACACCCATTTGCATCCAGGTTGGCCTGTGTTGGCTCGTAATACATGAAACTGTAAGGCAAACACCCAATTGGGCCTGTGTTATGGATCCAGAAGCTTCTAGCCCCTTCACTGTACAGTTGCTAAAACATTAGCCATTCCAAGTATTAGTACTAAGAACAGAGTCCCCATCCAATTCGTTACTCTCACAATTGCTAATGTTGATTTGATTACCTGCACAGCTTTGTAGAAGGTTTCTAAGATATTAGGAATTGATAACCGAACTTGCTCCTCTGAGCCGTGCTGAAAACCATAACCGAGATCGTTTTGTCCAATATCAAAGGTGTAAAGGGCTTTAGAGAATTCTTCAGGTCTTGGAAGACTGCTTCCAAAACGTGGTTCTGTCCCTGGAATATTGTAGCATTATTTGCCATAGTCAAATACAACTTCAGCCCAAAGAGAATAATCTACAGTTTGCACATGCCTCTACATAAGGAAATCCAGAGATGACGAGTAAAGAAACTAACTGTTGCCTGAAAGCTGATTGTACAGAACATTGGCGCGATACTTGAATTGTTTGAATTGAGAAATCTGAAGCCCCAGATGAAATGGACTATATCCGCCAGGACGAATCGATGCACCTCCTACTGCAAAGTTTGCACCATGCCGGTAATTCGACTCAAGTGAGTTCAAATACGCATCCAAGTATGGCAGCTTCAGTTCTTCGGCTGCATAGGTTCGTCAACGGAACATACATAAGAAATGTATATAAACTTAATCTATATAATCAACAACCCAATACTCGCCGACATAGAAGGGGCCAGAACGCCACCATTAAAGGCGTAACCTTGAGGAAGGAGAATAAAAATAAAAAAGGCTGAATTAGGAGTGTGAAGGAGAAATGCTCTGTTGAAGCTCACTGATAAAATCTATAATAAGTCGGCCATCGCTACCCCTTCCTGATAGACTTCCAAAGAAGCTTTCGCCATTTGGAGGATGAACCGCGGTGAAAGCTGCAGATGCAGCTCCGGTGTCTGAATTTGAGTCCCCAAAATTGTAAATTGCTGGAAACCCACAAGTTTTAGAGCCATAATCGCCACTCCAAACTCCACATGCCAAACCCAGAAATAAAATCCCAATTATGTGGATCTTTATAATGGAGTTCATGATTGGTTCCTCTCTTCCCTCTTACTTAGTGGCGGCGGAGCACTGAATAAAAGGGCTTAAATAAAGGAAACTCAGAGGAGGTCGATACCGTAGTACGGTAGTAGTAATTGCTTTTACATGGCACAACTTCCAAGAAGATTGACTACTGTGCACCACACGCAAAAATGAAAATGGGACTCTCTTACAAATTTCAATGTCGTCTCGGAACTCGAAAGTATATTTGCCATCAATATTGTTCCTTGGATCATACACGTGAGACAAATTTTCTGAGAGCAAGTCAAGAGACCAAGAGGGCCCCTGTCAAAAGATGATCATGTGCCCTACAGCCAACATTTCTTAAATTCGACCATCGATAATTAAAATCACACAATTACTCCTGCGCTTTTGAAATGGAAAAAAAAAAAAAGACTGCAACGAAAGAGTATAGTAAGATACTTGGATGAGCATAGATGATGAATTAAAGGCTAAGTAGCCAGAACGGAGTTTAGTTTCGCGTGGATGAGCATTAAAAATTGCGTCTCTTTATTTTGACTGATGCGTTATAGGAGATTGTATATTCTCCCTTTTTATTATAAAATACTAATTAGTAAATATTTTTTGTTATTTTTATAGGATACTTACTTAATTTCAATAAATATTAATTATTTTTTTATGTATACCCATATTTAATAAAGGTAATAGGAGATAATAAAAAATAATATGATGATTGATTTAGTGTAATTAATAAGAGCAACAGAAATTATTTAAATTTTAAGATTATTTTAATATTTTAATTATTTTTTTAGTATATAAAAATTAATTAAAAATATCTTATAATAAAGATAAGAGATTGACTATTTGAGCCAACCCCAATATGATAAATAAGAGGCGCCTATGTATTAATATAAGTTATATTTAATTAATTTAAATAAATTAAAAAAATAGTTAAATTAATTATTTGTAATGATTATGTGTTAATTTTTTTAAATATTATATTTAATTATATATATTTAAATTATCTTTAATAGAAATATATTTAATTTGTGTAATCATATAGGATAATTTAAAAAATATATAATTTTAAAAAATAAAATAAATTAAAATATTATATTTAAGATAATAATAAAATTTATATCTCACTTTTGTATTTAGAATAGAGATAAGTAATTAATAGTGTTTAATTCGAAATGAACCCTTTAGGGATTGTGGGCAAAGAGCCAAAGACAAATCTGGGCGGCTTTACTTTGACCTCATGGAAGTTGATAATACTGATATGTATAATTTGGCGACAGAATTAAAAAGGAGATCTGAAGACTTAAAGCTGACAAATATGATTAATTAATTATATTTAAAAATTCAGTTGACTGCATTTGGTATTTGGTAGAATTGTATGTAAAGACCAAATTCACAAATCTATTATTTATAAGGATCCCTAACAAAAAATATGCATTGTCTCATTTAAAAATGTATATTGTTTTAGTGGTAAATAATATTATATATTTCTTTGATCAAATATAAAATATATTTTATAATATAATTTATATTTTATATTAAAGATTAAGTACTCCGCATGCTCCACTTACTTGTAGATGGAGTCTCTAGGCTCTATCTCTAACGTAGCAGTACTAATCGCTTTCAAAATAAATATTGATAGAAATTGATGGATACCAAATATTAACTTAAAATTTCAATCTTATTCCAAAATATGTAACTCCAGCAAATCAAAAGAATTCTGGTAAGAGTTAGTCAGAAACAGGCCTTCCCAATTGGAACTGGAGGATCAGAGAAGGATCCACTGAGAATGCGTTTAGAGATCCAAAGGTTTGCTGCTTGAGAGTAGTGTATGCCGTCCCAGCTCACATGTTGGGATGGGTTCTTGCACGGTTCCCCATAAACAGTTCCATTTACTGTCACCAGCGTCCCACAGAAAACATAGTAACCATAGTAACTTCCACAGCAGAACAACATCGGACTCGCAAAACCTGCCCTCAAAAGAAAGCATACAAGTTAGCTTCTGCACTCTGCTATCAAGATAGTTAAAATGTGTTGGTTTGGCGTCAAAACTTGTGGACCACCTTGTTTCTCTGCGTCGTTGATTAGTTGGTATTTGGCTGAATACACATCAACGTATGTAAATTTGGCGACAGGGAGATTCCTCTTGAGCTCTAACACTTGATTCTTAAGCTGCCTGTTAAATTCCTTAGCGATCTCGTTCTGACGTTTGACACACCCATTTGCATCCAGCTTAGTGAGGTTACCCTGCTTTGCTTTGTAATACAAGACACTGTAAGGCAAGCATCCGATTGGGCCTGTGTTGTGGATCCAGAAGATTCTAGCCCCTTCATCGTACAGTTGCTGAAATACAGACATTACAAGTATTGGTTCTTAGAACAGAGTCGCCATCCAATTAGTTATTCTCATAATTGATTATGTTGATTACCTGCACAGCTTGGTAGAAGGTTTCTAGGATATTAGGAATTGACGATCGAACTTGCTCGTCCGAAGTGTGGTTAAAACCAAAATATAGATCGTTTTGTCCAATATCAATGGTATACAGGGCTTTAGAGAATACTTCAGGCCTTGGAAGACTGCTTTTAAAAGGTTGTTCTGTCCCTGGAATATTGTTATTTTACTTCTTATTGTCAAAAATCAACTTCAGTCTAAAGAGAATAATCCAGTTGGAAAGTTTTCTCCATTATGATGATGCTTCCAGATATCTACAGTATACACATGCACTCAGAGTACCATGAGGAAATCCAGAGATGAAGAGTAAAGAAACTTACCGTTGCCTGAAACCTGATTGTACAGAGCATTGGTGCGATACTTGAATTGTTTGAATTGAGAAATCTGAAGCCCCAGATGAAATGGATTATATCCGCCAGGACGAATCGATGCACCTCCTACTGCAAAGTTTGCACCATGCCGGTAATTCGACCCAAGTGAGTTCAAATAAGCGCTCATGTATGGCAGCTTAAGTTCTTCTGCTGCATGGGTTTGTCAACGTAACACGCATAAGAAATGCATATAAACTTAATCTATATCATCAACAACCCAAAACCCACAGACTTAGAAGGGTCCAGAACGCCCCCATTAAGGAAAGGCGCAAACCTGAGGAAGGAGAACAAAACTTAAAAAGCAGAATTAAGAGTGTGAAGGAGAAACAGAGCATGCTCTGCTTTAGGGCCTACTGAGAAAATCAATAGTAAGTCGGCCATCACAAACCCTTCCTGATAGACTTCCAAAGAAGCTTTCGCCATTAGGAGTATGAAACGCCGCAAATGCCGCAGATCCTGCTCCGGTGTCTGAGTTTGAGTCCCCAAAGTTGTAAATTGCTGGAAACCCACAAGTTTTAGAGCCATAATCGCCACTCCAGACTCCACATGCCAAACCCAGAACTAAAAGCCCAATTATGTGGATCTTTATAATGGAGTTCATGATTGGTTCCTCTTCTTCCCTCTTAGTAAGTGGCGGTGGATCGCTGAATAAAAGGGTTTAAATAAAGAAATCTCAGAGGAGCTCGATACCGTAGCAGTAATTGCTTTCACAGGGCACAACTTCCAAGAACGTTAAGTACCGTGCACGAACAGAAAATAACGAAAATGGGACTATATTCCAAATTTTAATGTTGAAAGTATCTTTGCTATTGATATTGTTCCTTGGATCATACACGCGAGACAAATTTTGGTAAAGCAAGAGACCAAAAGAGGACCACTGTCAAAATGATAATGTGAGCTACGGCGAACATTTCTTAAATTGAACATGAAGAGTTAATTAAAATCACTCTATTACTCGAGCGCTTTTGGAATGAGATGGCAACTAAACTTCATTCAAAGAGTACAAGATACTCGGATGAGCATAAATGACACAATAAAGGTTAATAATCCCACTCACTACGTAGCCAAAACGGAGTTTATTTATTGCACTTTCTTGACAAGTTCAACCATTTTGTTCACATCAGATACTCAGTTGCAGCTATGTATTTGGACTGATGCGTTATAGGAACTTGTCTATACAACTAATGAGCATTATAGGAGTGGGAACGCAAAACTTGTACAGAGAATTAATGGCCGTTTAAATAAGATTTTAAAAAAGGATTTATGATTTTAAGAATGAAAAAGATATGTGGGGTGAGTTGGTATGCTTTAGAGATAGGAGTACAATAATTTTATATTTTAATATTTTTTATTATATAAATGTATGATTTTCTAAATTTAAGTTTTAAGATTTGTATATGTTAAATTTAAGGTTTCGATTGAAATACCTTTATGATCAAACCCTTGTGATTTATTATTTCAATTTATTATTTAATATTTTTTATTTAATATCCTTAGTTTCCTCTTATAATTATTCATGTTGGATTCACATGATTAGTTATAAATTTTTTGATTAAATATCTATATTAGATAAACAAATTATTTATTATTTAATTTATCACATGCTAAGTGGTACTTTTAAATAATTATCTTTGATACAATTATATATTAAATCTATGTATTATTGTTGATTCTATAATTATAACTAAGACGATTGTCTAAGGTTATGTATAATATGACTTAGTATATATAATTATTATAACAAAAATGGCTTTTATGTAACTTTTAAAAAATGATTTTTTGAGAATAATTTATGAAAAAAAGGTAGTTTTAAATAGATGAGTGTTTATATAGTTATTTTTAAAAATACTTTTATTATTGATAAATTATAAAAAATAATATGAATATTAAATGAGTAGAGAGGAGAGATGAGTGATAGTGTAGAAAAGAAAGAAATAGGAGAGAGGATATAAGAAAAAGTAGAAGAAAGAGGAGAGATAGTGTAAGAAAAAATAAGGGTAATATAATAATTAATTAAATTATAATTTAATCTAAAAGTAGTTTTAAATAAATATAATTATTTATTTTAATTTTTTTTAAAATTTAGGTTTTTTTTTTAAAAAAAAGGTTTATAACCTATGTATTGGAACCTTCCAAACGCACACGAAAAAGGAAAGGGAAATATTGCTCTGTACAGAATTCATTACGCATGGGACCACAGAAAGCTATGGTCATTGACCATTCCAACCAACCCCAATAGAGTAAATAAAAGGCGCCTAATGTTTAATTCGAATTGATTGCCTTACGAGGGGAATATCTGAAGACTTAATGCTGAAGAATAGAATTAATTAATTATATTTGAAATTCATCAGTTGATCATATTGTGAGAGAATTATGCATAGGACCACTTAACAAATCCTTTCTTCTTAAGGATTACTAATGCTAATTATTCATGCTTCCGTCTGTAAAATTATATTGTTCGAGTGGTAAATAGTGTTAAATATTCTTTTAATTATAAATTTGTATTATGTAAATAATAAATACTAGTAATTCAAATGGTAAATATGTATTATGTGAAAATGCAAAATATAAATTTCCGTCACCCCAACTTTAGAAGAAAGAATTATATATCTTTCATCCGTGCCATAAGGAGATAGTGGCGTGAACTTTCCAATCCAAAATTACATGAGCTTTTCTTATAAGAACATCACTTGTTCTAATTCATGCAACTTTATAAAATTCCCAGCCGTAGGAGCTATGGTAACTGAAGTCCACTCACATGGACAGCTTAAATAGAATAATCAAAGAGAAAAACGAGTATAATATATAATGCTCTTATCCCAAAATATGTGACTAACTGCAACAAATCAATTGAATTACGGTAAGAGTCAGAAGCAGGCCTTTGCAATTGGAACTGGAGGGTCAGAGAAGGAACCACTGAGAATGCGTTTAGCAACCCACAGGTTTGCTGCTTGAGAGTAGTGTATGCCGTCCCAGCTCACATGTTGAGATGGGTTCTTGCACGGATACCCATAAACAGTTCCATTTACTGTTACTTGAGTCCCACAATTAACATGGTAACCGTAATAACTTCCACAACAGAACAACAATGGACTCACAAAACCTGCCACCAAGCAAATTATACAAGTTAGGTTCCGCACTTTGCTATCAATATGCTTAAAATGTGTTGTTGGTTTGGCGTCAAAACTTGTGGATCACCTTGTTTCTTTGCGTCGCTGATTAGTTGGTATTTGGCTGAATACACATCAACGTATGTAAATTTGGCAAGAGGGAGATTTTTCTTGAGCCCCAGCACTTGTTCCTTGAACTGTCTGTTGAATTCCTGAGCGATCTCATTCTGGGGTTTGACACACCCATTTGCATCCAGGTTGCCCTGTTTTCGCTCGTAATATATGAAGCTGTAAGGCAAGCACCCAATGGGGCCTGTGTTATGGATCCAGAAGATTCTAGCCCCTTCATTGTACAGTTCCTGAAACATCATACGTTACAAGTATTAGTACTTAGAACAGAGACACCATCCAATTCGTTGTTCTCGTAATTGCTATTGTTGATTTGATTACTTGCACAGCTTGGTAGAAGGTTTCTAAGATACTAGGAATTGATAACCGAACTTGCTCCTCTGAGCCGTGTTGAAAACCATAACCAAGATCGTTTTGTCCGATATCAAAGGTGTATATGGCTTTAGAGAATTCTTCGGGTCTCGGAAGATTGCTTTCAAAAGCTGGTTCTGTCCCTGGAATATTGTCGCATTATTTGTCATTATCAAATACAACTTCAATCCAAAGAGAATAATCTAGCTGGAAACTATTAAAGATTCTCATGATGTGCTTCGGAGATATCTACAGTTTGCACATGCTTTTAGAGTACCATCAAAACCAAGAATACATAAGGAAATCCAGAGATGAAGAGTGAAGAAACTAACTGTTGCCTGAAAGCTGATTGTACAGAACATTGGCGCGATACTTGAACTGTTTGAATTGAGCAACCTGAAGCCCCAGATGAAACGGACTATACCCGCCAGGACGAATCGATGAACCGCCAAATGCAAAGTTTGCACCATTCCGGTAATTCGAGCCAAGTGAGTTCAAATACGCACTCAAGTATGGCAGCTTCAGTTCTTCAGCTGCATAGGTTCGTCAAAGAAACACGCATAAGAAATGTATCTCTACTTAATCAACCTCATCAACCACACAATCCCCGCTTACAAAGAAGGGGCCAGAACGCCCCCATTAAAGAAACGCGTAAACTTGAGGAAGGAGAGCAAAAATAAAAGAGGCCGAATTAAGAGGGTGAAGGAGAAACAGAGCATTCTCTGCTTTAGGGCCTACCAAGAAAATCAACGATAAGTCGGCCATCGCAACCCCTCCCTGATAGACTTCCAAAGAAGCTTTCGCCATTAGGAGGATGAACCCCCGTAAATGATGCAGATGAGGCTCCAGTGTCTGAATTTGAATCCCCAAAGTTGTAAATTGCTTGAAACCCACACGTTTTAGAGCCATAATCACCACTCCAGACTCCACATGCCAAACCCAGAACTAAAAACCCAATTATATGAATCTTCGTGCTAGAATTCATGGCTGGTTCCTCCCTCTTACCAAGAGGCGGCGGATCACTGCATGGGTTTATATAAGTAAAACTCGGATGATGACAATCCTCGGTACTGTAGTAAATTTGCTTTTTTGACGGGCAAAATTTTCTGAGGTTGGGTACCTGCCCCAACGGAGAAGAACAAAAATGGGACTGCAAATTTTATAATATTGACTTTTAAATACCTTGCCGCGAATATTGTTCCTTGGATAAGACATGGGAGACAAATTTTCAGAATTTGACAGTACTTTGCGACACCGAACAATTCTTAATTGTTTAAATAACGCCGTTATTAAGTTTTTTGTTTTAAATAAAAAGCCAATAAACTCCAATAGAAAAGGGTAAAGATACTTTGACGAGCATTAATGATGCAGAGGCTAATAATTAATAACCCAATCCACTACAAATCCGAAATGAAGTTTGGTATTACTTGAAGGAAACGGCAAACATGCTCTGTCTCGCACTTGCTTTTCTCTATATACTTCATTGATTATTGATTATGGACAAGTTCAACCATTTTATTGACATCAGATATTAAAAATTGCAGCTGCACATTTTGATTGCGGTATAAAAACTTCTATATACAACTAAGGAGCACTATATGAATGATGACAGAAAACTTGTACAAAAAGTTAAAATGAATGGTGAATACTGTCCATTAAGAATTCATTACGTATGGGGTCTGCTTTCTTTGATGGAAAGATATATTTCTGTGCGCACAGGGGACAACAGCAAGCAATGGTTATTGATTATACGAACCAACGCCGGTGGAGTAGCTAGCAAGGATACAAAACTATTAATAAATTAATGATGTAAAAGATAAAAGAGATCTTAACACATTTAGTTAATGACATACTAGTGCTATAAAGCGCAAATTTATGGAACAAAATAATGTTTTATTCGAAATGGATGCATCCGAGAAAATTTCTCCCCATGTTGCATATGATCCCTTCCATAATGGCTCATAGTTCATCGCTTTTAACAAATTTTGGAATTGGAATTCTTCTGCAAAGGATGGCTTAGCGTTTTAGGTTTGAATGAGAAGTGACAGTGAGACAAAATAGCAGACCTTGGTTGCAGCATAATGAATAGACTCGTTTCATACTCAGTCCCCAGTTAATTCGAAGGCATTTCAATGGATGATGCTCCTCTCCACTAATTATTAGCAGGTCTACAATTCAATTGCTAACTATAGAAAATCCCTTATCATTTGAAAGTCACTGATTCATACATTTTATTCTGGCAGTGCCTTGGCAATGTGAATGAAAAACCAACACAGGGATGGTTCTTACTCCTTTTTTTCAATCTTAATTCTACGGCTTAATCAAATTCACAACTTATGAGTTATTAGAGTGAAGGGCAAGCATTGCATGATTAGCGACCTAGATTACAACACACAATTTGCTGCAAAGGCTGCTAGGTCCTTTTTTCTTCCAACGTGCCAGATGAAATTGCTCACTTCAGCATATCATGATGAAGTATCAGAGTTGCACGTAGCATGCCTTATTTTCGGCTCTCTATAATTGTCAGATACATTTACTATTCTCTGTGCTTAGCCTTCAAATGGTAGCGGTAACCTTGTCTAATTGCTATTACTTATATCCTGGGTGTCAGCACATGCACAGCTCTACTTACTGATACATGGACTGCTTGTGTAGTTGTAGAGAACTCCACGAACTCTTTACAAGTGAACTTGGGAAAATAATAGTTGGCAGTCTCTCGCTTTCTTCATGATGAGGAAAATCAGTTGTGTAATGTAGCCCACGGCTCTCATGCCTAGAAAGGGCACTACTGACCACCAGTTGAGCACAACAAAAAAGGTTTCTCATTTCACATGTCTCAGGCCCCACCATACTTGGCTTCCACCCATGCTGAAATAAGTAACCCTCCCATTTAGCTTCTAATTCAGCAATTTTTTGTTTTGCGGTTTCTAGTCTCATGGTGGACCGAATAATTCCCACATAATTCCACATAATAGATTGCAGTTCTCTCCTCACTTCCCTTGTCATTGCTGATATTTTGTCAATGACATTACTTCCAAGTGGCATAGGCACAGTGGATCTAGCCCACAAATTTGAAGCAGTCAGATCGAGGTTAGATCTCTTCATGCAATCAACAGATGGCTGTACAGCTCTACGAGCAAAAACCAGTGCCTCAAGCAATGAGTTGCTAGCAAGTCTATTGGCTCCATGCAGGCCCGTGCATGCCACCTCACCAGCCACGTACAGTCCTCGTACATTTGTCTCCCCTTGGAGCCCAGCCCGTACTCCACCACACATATAATGAGCAGCTGGAACCACTGGGATTGGATAACGAGTTATGTCCAAGCCATATTGGAGACACACAGAAGCAATGTTGGGAAAATGGGAGAGAATTTCCTCCTTGGGCTTGTGACTAATGTCAAGTAGCACATACTTTTCATCACGCTTTTTAAGCTGATCATCTATACTTCTTGCCACCACATCCCTCGGGGCAAGCTCTGCTCTCTCATCATACAAGGGCATGAACCTTTCCATGCCTGAATTATACAGGATGCCCCCATGACCCCTGACAGCTTCAGAGATCAGAAATGAATTATCCCGAGGCTTGGCTGGTTTGAGAGGGAGCCCATCATCAGCTAAGGCACTAGGGTGAAATTGTACAAACCTGAGCCAATCGTAAAGAGAAACTACAATATCAAAACAGTAGACATTAAGTCCTCACCCACATGCACCCAGGGATGAAGTATGTAAGCTTAGAATAAAATAATGTAAACTTTATGGCTTATTCAAATTGAGTAATAAGCTTCAGATATTATATTGCTACTCCAATTTTCTGGGGAAAACATACTTTGTCAGGATTCACAGAAAGAAAAGAGTCCTCAATAAGGATAAATAGTCTGACACATTCTTTAATTGGTGCGATTGTGCGTTAAAATGCATTTAATTCTATACCATCTAAAGTACCGCAAGATTTGTCACAGCAGTACGGTATAAATGATCAGTTTTATTATTGTTTATTATGACTGGTCTGACACATTGACAAAATAGTAAAAAGATAAACATTCGCATTTCTGAAAAGGATCTACTTACTCCATGTTGGAAATCACAGCTTGAGCTCGGAGTGCCATAGCCATCCCATCTCCAGTGGTTACCTGTAACAATCACTGAGAGAGTCAGATTAAGATGCAACTACGACTAGCCACAAACTGCAGCATGATCAGTCTGAATATGGTCAAGATACAAAGCATGAAATCAGCATACAATGGTTCATTAAAGCATCAAGACAGAGAAGAAAATATATCCACTTCATGGCTTATATTTTTACCTCAGGTAAATTGGATTACTTATTATCACCAAAAAATGGATAACTTATTTGGTTTTAAATTTTACTTTAATCAATTGCATTACTTAATTCATATGGTGCATTGGTTATGACTGAAAAAATAACAATTATAATGAGGTGTTTTAATTTCCAAGATCCTGATTCCTTAAAATAATACTATGATTCCTAAAAAATTTCCAGACATTGTAACAATTTGTATTATAGAGAATTCAGGTAGTGGATTCTTCCTTAAAAAAAATCAGGTATTGGAGAAAGAGCAGTACCAGGGGATTTGTAGTTGTAGGATAAATGTGTCCAGCCCCACCAGATGCAAGTAAAGTCACTTTTGATATAAATCTTACCACCTAAAAGCTAAAACGGTGAAAGTTTTAAAAATTGAAATTTAAGCTGGCAATAAGTTTGCTGTCAAAGAAACATATAACAGATTTTCCCACCTGTAATGCTTCAGTGTTTAAAGTGTCAAAACCAAGGCAAACTATATCAGATCCATCCTGCAACATCAGCAATGTGTTTTTGTAATTGAATGCATCCCGCATTTCAAATACTCTGGCATCAAATTTGGATAGTCAAAATTGGAGAAGACCGAAACCCAAGAGAACTCCAAAATTCCAATAATTTCACAAATGCAGGCTACAAGAACACAAAACATGCCATGTAACTTTGCAATAGGGGAAAATTCCACACAGAAACCCAAACCTGATAAGTGAGCAAATCTATAGCAAAGTGGTGCTTGAAGACAAAAATATTCGGATCACCGATAACTTTCTTCAGTAAAGCCCGTTCAATCTCTTTTCCAGTCATATCAGCAGCATGAACAACTCTACAATGCGAATGGCCTCCTTCCCTCACAAGATGCAAGTTGCCATCTTCACCATGATCAAATGATGCGCCCATGGTAATCAGTTCTCGTACTCTATCGGGTCCTTCACGACAGACAACCTAAAAGATAAAGTCAAAGTGGACAAAAGGATGAATAAATTAGTGAAAGAAATCAGCAATTTTACTACTATTATCTACAAGTACAAGAGAAACACTTGCATGTCCGAAAGATATCTCTAATAAGACTGTAAAGAGAATGCTTCTTGATTCAAGAAATTAGGGATTCACTAGATTTTAGTATTTAGGTCCAGCGTTACAGGGCAGAGGTCAGAGTTTAGGAATGAATGACACAAGGTAAAAGTTTACAATTCTGGAGCATACTCTAACGGTCTCCTCATCGCAAAGATAAGCCCCAGCCACTATGGTGTCCTTCATGTGACTCGCCACTGAATCTGAAGGGCATAGGACAGCACTAACACCACCTTGAGCATAATTCGTGTTGCATTCAAGGGGTTCAGCCTTTGTGACCACTGCAACAGATCCATATTTTGCAACTTCAAGAGCATAGCGGAGGCCAGCAATTCCACTTCCGATTACAGCAAAGTCAAAATACTTAGTGGGACCATCTTTCTTGTAGGAGGAGATGACTGATCTGAGAGGTTTCCAATTCTTGTGAAGTGGAGATGCAGTAGGTTTACATCGGTTTTTCCATGGGAAACTGTGTGCTCCTTTTGACCTATAATTTTAAGGCACAAGGACAAATGAAAATCATTAACTCAGTAAAGAAGTATGATCATAAAATTGTAGAGTAAAGTTCAATTTACAAACTTTCAGATCATGTTGCCCAAAAGTCACTTCAAATACTTCATTATAAAACTGTAATTAGGCAACGCGTTTATAGACACACTTAAAACAATTCAGATTCATATGAAATGTCTAGCGGCAAACCATGATAATCAACCTAAATTATCGTTATTCCGAGATCAACATCTTCACCACATACCAAGGGAGCTCCTTTTGCAAATAGCTCTTGATAGGTACACCAGGGGCCATACAAGTCCTTCTACAATTTCGACCCTTGAAGTCCGTGAATGTGCAGTGTAGTTGGCCACTCCCGCCGGCTATACTAGTTGTCATAGCAATCCTTCTGTTAAAAACATTTAAAAAAAAGGCATAAGGTAATAGAATACGGAAATTTTCTAACAAGAAACTTCACTTTCATTCTGAGATTTCTCTGCAATTAATCAGTCATAGGAGTGAGCTGTTATCCTAACAATATTAGGAACCAAGTTCCGAGTTAAGCACATGCAAACTGATATCTATAAATCAGCATTTTATGAGTAAGAATATGCTCATAATAGTTTAAAAACAAATTTAAAATCCCTTCATTTCCCTTCCCAGGATGGAGAGATGGAAGGAGAAATAAGTAGAGTAACATTCAATTATTTACCCGCATAAGAAGGCCTACTCAAGTTTCAGATGCTATATAGGACAAGGAAAAAGCCGTTCGAGCAAATAAGATGAATAGCATGCGGAAGAGGCTGGACTATATTGGATAAATTAAAAGTTGGACACAGCTGAATTATTATCCTACGAAGCACGAGATCGACAGAGCAGAGAAAGACATTCACAATAATTTGTTTTCTTTATTCCCAGTCCCAACCAATAAGCACACATTTAGTATATCCACAATCAGGGAATCTAACAAGTGTTAAGCACCGGGAGTTCCAAAAACAAAAAAGACACCGACGTTCAATTTGCAGAGACCCTCGACAAAGAGTGACGAAACCAGTGAAACGTTAATCTGGGTCCGTTGAAGGTCAAATTTTAAAAAAAATATGGGTCGCGTAGCTTCGCAGAATATGAATCGTACCCGACGAAGACAAAAAGGTGAAAATATTCCACAAGTCCGCCGTCGGGAAGATAAAATATGAGCTGGTCTTCAACCAGGGAAGGAAAGGTGAATAAGAATAAATATTAATATGGGGCGGGAAGACTGAGAACGGAAAACAAAGAGAGCCCTGGCCATTCCCGCGGCTCCCCCACTCACCCCTTAACTACTCAAGTTTCGTCGGGGTACGCGCCACAATTGTTCTCTATTGGCAATCTTTTACGTTGCTCTGAAAATTTAAACATCTGGCTAATCTCCCTGCCCCGACCACTCGAATTTGGATCTTATTAAGGTGAAATACTTGTCTCTGATCTTATTTATTAATTACTTTTTATATATTTAATGGAATTAAAAATTTTAATAAATTTTTAATTTTTTATATTTTTAGAAAAGATTGTACGTTTATATAAAAGTGTAATCAGGGGACTGATTAATATATTAAAACAAGAAACCTTTATTCTTGGTAGTAGTGCATGATTTGAAATTTAGACAAAAAAAATTAAAAAAGAAACTGATTATCTTGTTTCTGGGCGCAATAATATATTTTTTCTATTAAATATAAAAAATAGTTTGAAATATAAATTGTCAAGGAATGTTAAACTAGTGAGTGGAATAGTTTGTAACTTTGTATGCAGGATTTATCATAGGCAGAGAACGCTCAACTGGCCCCTTTTCTTTTGTTTTTTTTTGGCATGGGCGGGGGCGGGGGCGGGGAAGACAAGTTAATATATTTTCTTTTAGTGAGTGGAGAATTTTGAAGAGGATTTTCGGCCAAATGTGAAAATTAATCTCCCAATGCATTGAACGCAAAAGGTACATCATTGCTAAATAGAATGTCACATTCCCAAGTCAAGAGCGTTGGAATCCCTACCAATTTTGCTTAGATTAAAAATGAGGGAAGACGAAGGAAATGGCCGGAATTGTATGGAAGGCAGAGGGGGGAAAAAAGCGAGCGTTGGCGCTCAAAAAGGTTCGCCTTTTTTAGGAGCTGGTGGGTCCCACGCGCAACGGCCGCTTGAAGTCCACGAATATACGATTCCTGTTCCACTGGGGGACGGGAAAGCCGGGAGGAACCCCAAGTTAGTTGACGCCATCTCTTTCTTCAACTGCCCATCTTCCTCGTGACCTTATCTTCTCACGTGATCTCCCTTTCATTATTGTAACACGTAATTGTGAAACGGTCATTTTAATTCACATAAAGAAGATTGTCTGCCTTCCCTTTTTTTTAGTCTCTATTGCTCTTCAGAGGGGCTCGGCCCCTTCACCGTACGAAAGATACACTAATATATTCCTATACTTAATATTGCTCTATTCACACAAAGTTCCAACCTAAATAAAAAAATAATTAAAAATTTACTCACCTTCAAACTTCTTTGGGATGATCTTATTTTTTAAGATAAAAGGCCACGGTAAGCCCAATAACATAAATTAGTTGAGTGTGCCAAGGCTCATCACATAAGCCCAGTTCTATGGTAAACAGCTTCCAGCTTAGGCCCATTGTTGTCGGCCCCCCAACTTCTCATCCGTTGAAGGGTTGAAGGCTGCCCTCCTATTTCCCAACTTTTACAATAATCAATCGTAAAAACAACAACAGTCGGTGGTGATTTATGGGTTTTTTCCCCCCTGGGATTTTCTCATGTTAAAAACAAACGTCAATATAATCATCAATAAACTAATATCAATATAATAAATATTACTCTTCATATCTTTTATAAAACTTAATTAATAAGTTATTTTAATTTTATATATAGTGTGTGTTTGACAATAAATTTTAGGAATATATTCTCTAACAAAACTATAATTTGAGCACATATGAGCCAAGCACTGTTTTTTTTTTAAAATCAATTTTAAGATTGAAACTATGGTTTGAGTCTTCAAACCATGGTTTTAAAAAAAATTATTCTTGGGTAGCTTTGTGCCCAGCTTTTCGGTGTTTAGTGTGTGTTTTTTTTAATTTTAAATAATAATTTAATTTTTATTTAAAAAAAGATAAATACTATTTAAAATCTAAAATTTTAATTTCTTATTTTAAAATTATTATCTTCCAAAATTTTAGACGTTGATCTAGATTGGTTAATTATAATAATTTATTTTTATTTAAATTTATAATTAATAATTTAAATTTTATTTTAAAAAATAAATATATTTTTTTTAAATCTAAAATTTTAAAATTTTGGAGAAAAGATAAATTTGTCAATAAAAATTATCATCTTCCATATTTTTTTACGGTTATAGGTGTGTTGGGATTAACTTTTGGAGAATAGATTTTGGGAAGAATAGATTCTGGAGATAGATTTTGGGAAGATTAGATTCTGAGAAAAAGTGATTTTAAAAATTGGAGATGTTTGGATGATTAGTAGCATAATTACTTTTCCATATACAATTTACTAAAAAGGACATAAACTAATATGATAATTATATAAAGAATAAATTTAATTTTAATTTTTTTTATTTAAATGATTACAAAATAATATATATATATATATGTGTGTATTTGAGTAAAATAAAAATTTACAATATCCACTTAAATTTTGATTTTTTTCACTGAAAATTTTATTAAGGTTAACTATATATATTGGAAGATGGTAACTTTTATTAATAAATTTATCTTTTTTCTAAAATTTTAGATTTTAAAAAAATAGTATTTATTTTTATTTTTTTAAAATAAAATTTAAATTATTAATTGTAAACCCTTCGATGGGTGTGTGTAACAATTGCAACTTTCAACTATGAGACTTCAACGGTTCCAAAAATTGAGAAGGTGCAGGGGAGAGAATCAGAAAAACTATTGGAAATTAAATTATTTTAAAACTATGGTCTATGTGTTAAAATTGATTTTTAAAAAAAAATTAGTATTTGGCTATTATCATTATTAAATCATGGTTTTCTTGAAAATCTATTCATAAACGCTAATACCAAACAGACACTATATAGATTAGTTAACCCTAATAAAATTTTTAGTATAAAAAAATTAAAATTTAAGTGAATAGTATAAATTTTTACCTTACTCAAATACATATATATATGTATTATTTTGTAATTACTTAAATAAAAAACTTTAAAATTAAATCTATTCTTTACATAATTATCATATTAGTTTATGTCATTTTTAATAAATTGTATATAGAAAAGTGATTCTGCTACTAATCATCAAAACATCTCCAATTTTTAAAATCACTTTTTTTCCAGAATCTATTATTCCCAAAATCTATTATCCAAAAGCTAATTCAAACACACCCATAATATATATTTATTATATTTATTATTTTTTAAATTACTACCATTTATACCTTCTAACAATAATTAAATTAAAAATAAAAAAAAATAAGTTTTAAAAAATAGTTAGAATATCTTAAAAAAATATCTTATACTAATTAATTTAATTAAATTAATTAAATATATTATATATTAAAATTAACGTCATAGCTATAGTACGAACTCCGAAACACTATAAAGAATACAATTGATCCCAAGGCCTCTGCCAAATCTCACGGGTAGTTTAACAATTTAATACTCCTCCATACATATAAAATATAATTTAGACTATAGATTATATCTAATATTTAATATTTAATACTATTGTTAGTTACTAATCTAATCATTTAATATTATTATTATTATTATTATTATATTCGAAATTAAACTCCACCACACATTTTGGCAGGAAGAAGAAAAATTTCCCCAGCACCCGACTCCCAGTCAATCCGTTGGCAAAGTAGGCAGCTTTTGCTGTCCAGGCAGAAATGGCGACTGCTGCTTCCCCGGTGGTTTCGACATTGTTCCATGGCACTCACCCGCTGAAGAAGCCTTCGCCTTATCTTCCCAAATCCTTTCTTCTCCATCCCCACAGAACCATTCTCCGTCTTTCCCCTTCCCTCTCTATTCTTCGCCCTTCTTTCCTTCCAAACTCTCGCAGCCCTCCAACCAATGCTCCCACTTGTTTTCTCAATCTCGGTGCCATTAAAACCTCCCTTTCATCCGCTTTCGATTCTCTTCTCATTCTATGCACTTCCGTGGCTTTATCCTCCGCGCTATTTTTTGCCGACGTTGACCCCGCCTCTGCCTTCGTGGTCACTCCTCCCAGGAAATTGCAGACCGATGAGCTCGCCACTGTGCGTCTCTTTCAAGAGAACACCCCCTCTGTTGTATACATAACCAACCTTGCCGTCAGGTGGGCGTAATTGCTATAAGAATTCATTTTCTGTTTACATGATTATTCATTCATTTGTTATCGTTCTCGTTATAATGTTTATGAGTTGGCATGGTGTGGATTTAGGCAGGATGCGTTTACGTTGGACGTGTTGGAGGTTCCGCAGGGTTCTGGGTCTGGCTTTGTTTGGGACAAAGAGGGTCATATTGTAACCAATTATCACGTCATCCGCGGTGCTTCTGATCTCAGGTTGGCAAATTTAGGATACTTTTATGATTATAACCAGCATCACTTGAAATCCCGGTTTCAACTATTGCTTTTAGTTGCTAAGCATAAGATCTGTTGATCCGGCCTGATATGTCTGGCCTTGAGTCATATACGATGCCGGCAAGTTTTTGAGCTTATAGTATGCACATTCTGCATTAAAACGTTTGCCTAAGAAACGAATTAGGGGTTCAAAAGGGTGCATATTTAGCAACTCCTTCTGTGGTTGATTTGCATTTAGTTAGATGTGTCATATGTTAGATTTCTTCAAGTTGAACCCTCTGATCCCAAAATTTGGAACTGGATTATGGATTCACATGTTAAGATGTTTCATTATGCACACGTAAATTTTCTTCTCCTATTAAAATTATGCTAGTTATGTGCAGGGTCACTCTTGCTGACCAGTCAACTTATGATGCAAAAATTGTTGGCTTTGATCAAGACAAGGATGTTGCCGTCTTGCGTGTTGATGCACCGAAAGACAAACTCAGACCCATACCTATTGGCATTTCTGCTGACTTACTTGTTGGTCAGAAGGTTTTTGCTATTGGAAACCCGGTGAGAACTAATGGCACTTTCCTACAGAATTGTCCATACAGCTTATATGCATTATTGGTTGAATCGTTGTTCTTCAATTATGCATATGATTAATTATATGGCTTAAATATCAAAAGGAAATAGAACAAAATCTTATGAAAAGTGATATCTTGTGATGGTTGTTGCTATATGGTTCATTGGACATTTGACCTTGTAATTGATTCCTTTCTTGATAATTGACTAATTAATCACCCAATGTGAATATTTTATCTTTGTGCAGTTTGGACTTGACCATACCCTTACAACTGGCATAATCAGGTATAAAAGCGATATAGTGAATATATTAATATAATTAACTGATCACTTGGGTCTATTTAGGTGTTGTAAAACTAAAATTGCTGTAGTGAACCCTTCTTATATGCATTTCAGTGCTCTTTAGCTCTATTAAACTAAATTGCAAATTTTATTTTAGAAGCACATAGGAAGATGTAAGAATGATTTTAGTTGTCATTTATCACATTATCAATGCCTGGTGTCTCTGTTGTGCAACAACTACATTGATAGAAAAATAGATGGGCTTCTGCATTTATTTTATAATCTGCTGATATTATTCAAATGTCGTATGGATAAGAGGGAGAAGAATGAGGATCCCATAAAGAGATGAAAAGGTTTTGCCAGACAAGGGAGAGAAGGATGTTGAGAGTATTTAAGCTAACGAAACTTTGTGCGTGAAAATGGATGCTTCTTATCCCTTTGAAATTGAATATGCTTCATACAAATATACTTTTTCCTCTACCTTGAAACTTTTAACTTTTGTGGGCAAGGTGGTCAAATGAGAAATAGAGTTCCATTTTTAGGTTCAAACATCATAAATATATAATGTCTTGTTGCTTTTGCTAATCCTTTTATCCCTCTTTTGTATTGATTGTGTTAATAATTCATTCATTGTCAATAGTGGACTTCGTCGAGAAATTAGTTCTGCTGCTACCGGTCGTCCAATTCAAGATGTTATACAAACAGATGCTGCAATCAATCCTGGTAACAGTGGAGGGCCACTCTTGGATAGTTCTGGAAACCTCATTGGGATAAATACAGCTATATATTCTCCATCAGGCGCGTCCTCGGGTGTTGGATTTTCTATTCCAGTGGATACTGTGAGCTCTTACTTAGACCTTTCATTATATAATATAACCTTTGCTGAGACATATGGCTCGATTTACTTGTGCTCTAATAGCTCACATGTTTCTTATATTACATATCTAGGTAAATGGCATTGTTGACCAGCTGGTGAGGTTTGGAAAGGTCACAAGACCTATTTTGGGGATTAAGTTTGCACCTGATCAATCCGTGGAGCAGTTGGGTGTTAGTGGAGTTCTTGTCTTAGATGCTCCTGCCAATGGCCCAGCTGGGAAAGCAGTATGCCAACTCTTACATTAAGCCTCATTTGTTATGTATTCGTGAATGTGATTTTACTCACTTCCTGTCACGCATTAAAGTGCTTCACAGCTTGATTTTCATTCATGGTTAGAACTTCCAACTTTTCAAGTTGGAGGACTTACGCTGACAGAGCTAGGAAAAAATTTCTGTTATACAGGGCTTGCTGCCAACAAAACGTGATGCATATGGTAGGCTGATTTTAGGGGACATCATAACGTCAGTGAATGGTAAAAAGGTTACTAATGGAAGCGATTTGTACAGAATTCTTGACCAGTGTAAAGTGGGTGATACGGTATGTCTTTAATGTGTTTTACTCTATTGGCTACGTATCTCAAGTCTATCTGGAAAAAAAAAATTGACAGATATACTAGACAGTACAAGTTAATTGTTAGGAGGAAAGAGCCTAAAATGTCCATGGGATCTGTTCTCTTCATGGTCCATTTTGAGTAGCTGGTCTTTTCTTAGTAATAATGCTCTTTATAATGGTGTGATTATTGTTTGAATTCAGGTGACGGTGGAGGTGTTGCGAGGTGACCACAAGGAGAAGATCCCTGTGGTGCTTGAGCCAAAGCCTGATGAATCATGATGATACCACCCTCATCCTTCACGTACATGCCAGGGAATGCAGCTATTTCATGTGCATATTCTTGACGACAGGTCCAACTGTACATATGGATTCTGGCAAAACTAATCATCCTTACATTTTGAATTTTTTAAAATGTGTGAAAAAACTGACCTTCGGAGGGATTATTATTATTGAAATAAAAAGAAAAGGTAACAAGTGGAGTATGAAACATAAGAGGAGGAAAGATTAAGCAATTCGTGCTGACTGCTGCTGCTGCTGGCGGTGGTGGTTATGATCCATTTATTCACATGGATATCCTAACGAGGTCCGTATTGCAATTTTGGGGTCGGGGGAGTCTATTGGGTCCAAGCCATTCAAAGTCTAGGAAATTGGGCCAGATTGATCCAATTGTGATAGCAGGGGCAAATGAGGAAATTTCTTAGAGGAGAGATGGATTGGAAGGATAAATGAACAGCAATATTGGGTTTATTTTAGAAAAGTATTTATAAAAAAAAATTAGACAGTTTTTAGAGGAGTTTATAGAGAAAAAAAATTCTGAATAAATGAGTGTTTAGATGATTATTATTAAAAATATTTTTATAATTAAAAAATTATTAGAAAGTGTTTGATTTTATTAAAAAATATAAGAGAGTAAAGAGGAGAAGAGTGAAGAGGGAGGAGAGAGGATGTAAGAAAAATTAAGAGTAAAATATTAATTAGGTAATTTATAAATTTTTTTATTATTCTAAAATTTAAGTCTATTGGTTTATCTTAAATTTTAATTTTAAATTATAATTTAGTCTAAAAGTTATTTTAGATAAATATGACTATTTATTTTGAAAAAATTTTAAACTAATATTTAAGTTAAAAGTTTTTTTAAAATATTAGTTTAGGGTTTTTTTAAAACAAATACATTAAAAAAAATGGAAGAATAGTGAATCGTGATATTAAAAATTGGACCAGACCGATGTCAGGTCTGATTCGGAATTAAGGACGAAGAGGGAACTGGTTCCAACCCGGTTAAAGTGATGAGGAGTGGACCGCTGAACGGATACTATATTTCTAAATTATATTGTCTGCATGTTTATATTTCATAATCGTTAGTTGAAAAAGTACTAATGAGCAAATAGATAATGAAAAATGAAAAAACGCTCTCAAGGCTTCCCGCATTTCTTCACTTTTCCATTCATAATTGTCCGCTTGGTACGATGGCATATAAGGAGATTCCGTGTAGTCTTTAATGCATTCATCATTCCTATGTCCGTTTGCTTTGCCAAATTTCGCTAAAATCATGAAATAAAAACCTATGTGATCCCCATCCCCATCATCTGAATCCCTCCCTGACTTTTCTAGCCCTCGTCCTCAACCCTGCCGCAAGCTTTGATCTTCACTTGCCACCGTCAGCAAACCCCGACCTCCCACCACCGTGTCCTCATCGCAACCTTCGCCCTCCCACCTCAAGAGGATTACACTTTGAACGTCAACCACAACTTCCCACCACCGATAACTGCTGACAGCCACCTGCGCGCTTCTCATTCGTGAAGAGGTCGGCGTCTCTTCCTCTACCCTCGTTCTTCTTTAGCAAACAGATATCGATTCACAGATAGATCCTGGTTCTCAAATCATGTTGAACCTCTTGCATAATATTTGATTTTTTGTTATCTGATTTTATATTTAATAAGATGGATGAAGGGGAAGAAGAAGAAGAAGAAGAAGATTTTTGCATTTGATATATATTCGATGAGATGGCGGAAGGAGGAAGAGGATCTGTGATATGGTGATTAAATGGGAAGAAGATGAGCAGTAGAGGGTGGGGGAAAACTTTGTCGTTAAGGACAATGTTGGCCTTTTAATATTTTTTATGGCTAAAGCAATCCACATTATATTTCATTCCATTTCCTACCATGCCATTCCATTCCTTTCCATTATCATTCTTTCATTAGCCCAAAATCCGCGAGTTGTGTACTCTGTTCTTCGCTACCCTTTTGCTGTATGCACGCAGTGTTGTCTCTTTCTAACCTTGTGCCACGTAAACTTGAAGGGAGCTGGGGGATGTGTCTGAATGATGAAAATCCAACTCTCATAATTAAAAGGAAAAAGAGTATTTTATTTTCTACATGAACCGAGCTGGTAGTGTCATATAGAAGTGTATGTAAAGAAGGTAGGTAGGTAGGAAGTAGCACTATCTTCAAAGCGGACACGAGACCTCTAATATAGCTTCCAATGCAGAATAGTGGCCACATCTTTTACCTAAACAAACAAGACAAATGCATTATGGACTTCATTAGACTTCACCTCGATTCAGTTATCTCTTTGCACAAAAAAGCATCAACGTTAAAACAAATGGAGAATCTCCATCTTCTTTTATTAATTACAAAACATGAGCTTGTAATTACAAAGTACAACACAACTTAGTCAGGGAACCAAGATGACGATGACTCAATGGTATATATATTACTGGTTGGTTCATACGGAGAGGGAAGAAGACAGGCCAAACTGAAGGCCCCACAGCTCAAATGATCCCTTCACAAAGTCATAGTATCCTCCTTTCAGTGACAGTGTCTTGTTCACCAATCCCTCTCTCACAAATGGATATGTCAGCAGATTCCCAAGTGACACGTTCACAGCTTCCTGCATGCAGTAAAAATATGCCAGATTAATTATTTGCAGAATCATCGCATTCCTTTACTTATTTGCAAACAAATCCAGAAACTTGATGTGTCCCACCTTCTCACAGTGTGTGCAGAGCTCACCGAAAGGTGCGCCTCCATGTACTGATTTCACTCTTGCCTTTGCAGGTAAACCGATCTTCACCCAGTCCTCTATGAAGTCAGTGCTGCACATCACCCATCACACATTTAATATGATTGTGAAGGATTTGTTAGATTTGTTCATTTCAAACATAATTATTACTTACGTGGGGACGGCTCCATTGTCTGGGATAGACATGAGACCCTTGATACCACCACAAGCACTGTGACCAATCACCACGATTTCCGACACCTGTTCCAGAACGTTGTTATTTTGGAGAATTCGGGGCAAACCCACATGTAATGGTTTTTAGTCTTGCTTGGGAGTATTATGTACCTTGAGATGCAGAACGGCGTACTCAACGGCAGCTCCAACTCCAGCATACCTTGTCTGTTACAGCACAGTAAAATTAAAGAGAAGAATGTTTTAGGTACGTGTGGTCACATAAGAGGGGAGAAGATTTAAAGAAGCATTGGTTTTACTATGAAGGGACCTGGCAATATGGTGGGACCAAGTTAGCAACATTTCTGACGACAAAAGCCTCCCCTGGTTGGAAGTCTAGCACGTGAGATGGGCAGACCCTAGAGTCTGAGCAAGCAAATACCATGTACTGCAAGTGCAACATGACATAAGACTCAATAATTAATCTTCGAGAAAACAGATCTTGGTCTGAATCCAAAAGTTTTTTTTTTTAATACCGGGGGGCTCTGTCCCTTGGCAAGTTCACCGTATAGAGCAGGGTTCTTCCTGTGCAAGATAGTAACGGGAGACGGAAACAATAAGAAAAGCTAGAGGAGAAAGAAACAAAACTGGGAAATTAAACGTGAATATTGATAGAAAGTGGTGACTAACTCATATTTCTCTTTCTTGAAGTGAATAAAACCAGCCTTGATCCTCTCGACAGATTCAGATGATGCGATGCCTTCAGATGTCGGTGTTCCCACCTGAGCTGTTACTTGATCCACCCTTGCATCTGCTGTGGTTGCCAGCTCACCCTTCACCCTGCACATCAAACAGATACATATATAAATGCAATTGCAGGCTCAATAGTTATTATTATACTTGAGGTTTGGTTTTGAAATGAATATATATGCGCCATTACTTGAACAGTTTCTCGAGTTCTACAATAGCTTCCTCGATCGCATCCTCGTTCTGTTGAAACCCAGACACAAAAAACACAAGTGTCAGTCGAATGAAACATATGACTAATGCCATAAAGACAGGGCATTAAATCACTACAGGCGTCAACGTTATTCTATTGCTGAGTTGACTTTTCTAAATCGAGACTGTAGTTTGTACTATTGGAAGAGATTTAATATAATTACTTGTATGAAGATTGTGATTGTGAGTTATGACTGAAAGAAGGGTATGAACACGTGTCAGTCAAACAAAAGTGATCCACGTGGAAGAAGAACTCAAGTACTGCATTATGGTTATTAAAGATGGAGATAGAGAAGAAGTACCAGGGTGGGCGTGATAAGGGGAGTAGGGGCGGCGAAGACGGGCCTGTTTTGGATGAGAGAAGGGATTGGGGAAGAAGAAGATGAAGGAGGAGGAGTGGCGAGCCTTGCAGAGACAGAGAACTTGGATGGAAGAGAAGTCTTAGAGGAAGAGAAAGAAGAGAGGCAGCAGCCGTTGATGGAAGCGGTCGACATTGTTAATGAACTTGTGTTCTTGCCTGAAAGCTGCAACGCCAAAGTTCTAGAAAAATGGAGGCTTACATATAAGAAGCTCCCATATATGCATGAGCTCTATTCGTGGAGGGGCATTTGAATTGCAGATAATGAAAGCGAAAGCCATGCAAACCTCAGCTTCATTCTCTATGTCCTTCAAGATTAGGTTTCCAACCTTTACCACACATCATTCCTGCACACATTATGATTCACCCATCTCCGTCCATCTTTCCCTACCAATGTAGATATTATTTATACGTATGACCTTCAATTTTCCCCGCATATTTAATGCTGTTTTTGTTGTTAGTTCAACCCTTTTTGGGCGCGCAATCACCCTTTGCCACGTTGCTCTCCTTCCAACCACTTGTGCCCCATCTTATTGGAACCACTGCCCTGCACTTGATAAGCTTCTCATATTTTTTTCCAATGGAATCTACTTTCCAAGGTTTTTATCTTTCGTTTTATGAAATGTTAAGATTAATTCATATATTTATGCTACAAGTTCGTACTTCAGTCCTGTTGAGTCAACTGAAGTGTTTTAGCGACATGATATATGTGCCTATAACTATAAGACTTGCCTCCAAAATGTGTTCGTTTCTATTCAACCCATCTATAAACTTAACATTAATTAAACGCTAAAACATCAAACCGCATATATAGCATTCGTGCGTTGCAGATGGAAGCTAGAGTAATGTCGCACTATATAACGGCCATTTAAATTAAAATAATATTTAAAAAAAAAAAAGAGTCAAGGTCGGGTTATACATCAAGGGGTGGATATGTGATGGGAGAAGAAGACAATCGATGCAGATAACGCACCATCCTTCAACCATAGAATCTGTCTGTGGTTCTCTTTCTGCGTTTTGGTTGCGGCATTCCTTCTCCCTCCTGTTTGTATCAAATCAGATAATATCCCCAGGGATTAGACTCTTATTATTTTTCTAATTAAAACATGCTGAACAGGCAATATATATTCAAAAATATATATTATTGTTATTATTTACAGAACTTATTGTTTAAAAAATATGTTCTCTTATCATAACAAAGGTTGATACTTTTTTACCCCAAAAAACGGGAGGAAAGAACGAACTGCTCCTTTCAGAGCTTTATACACAAGAGCTTCACCAAACACCCCATGTCTCGTGTTTTGACCTGACAAGAATAATACAAATCCAAATTCCCAAGCCTTCCTTCTAAACTCAAAACTTGTTTAGCGCACTTTTTGCTCGCCCCCCCCCCCCCCTACGAGATAGAGTATCTTGTATCAGTAATAAGGAATAGTCTTTCTCAGTGTACTAAAAGCAAAGAATGAACTGCTCTTGCTCAGATTTATTCCATACACTGACAGGGATTATGCATCGGAAACGTCTTTAAAGTGACGTGTCGTTGGGAGTGTGTATATATATATATATATATGCTAACATGCAAGACAAAGAGGATATTTGCACTAGACACGACTTCAGATAAAGAAGATTTTTGAGAGGGAAGAAGAGACATTACCCGAAAAGGGGGAAGATGAAGCAATGGACATGGCAGCGAAGCTTTGTGGTCATTGCGACCAAACTGCAATGAACAAGTGTGTGTGAGAGAGAGATCTCCAAATTTGGTGGCTAATTGTGTACAAAAGGGAAGCCTGTGTCGACATTTTAGATCCATTGTGAACAAATTATGTCAACACATTTTTTGTCTTTGCTTCCACTTATAACGCTGCATAATTTAAATAAGGAATATTGTGTACAATGTCTGCACAGATAGGGAAAACCATAATTGAGTAAGGCATGACAACATGGTGGGGAAGACAGACATTACTAGAATTAAATTTGCGCTTGATGTGTTGTCAATTTGTCATATATTATAGTAGGCATACCGAGTTTGAGGAATGGATTGTGATGCATTTGTCCTCAAATATTTATTTTATCATCATCTATCACACCAAATATTTATAATATCAAATTTATAGGAAAGTTATGTTCTTAGTAAAATCATAATAGTATAACTCAATTTCCATATAATAGAAAGCGTGTCTAATTTTTAGTAGGTTTTCTTTTCTTTTCTTTTTTGACAGGGCATCCTCCCTAATGGGCTTTTACCTATCCCATAGACCACTCTGTCAAATACCATAGGAAAATAGGGACAAATTATCATGAAGGACCTCTATGGAATAATATTTATTATGAAGAACCCCAACAGGAGTTATTTAAAATATATGTAATTGACTTCGTACCCTTAATTATACTTTTTTACTTCAGCATTCTTGTCGGACTAGTCTGAAAAAACGATTATGAGAAATTAATAGAGGAAAATTAAGGATACACAACTACAACAAGAAAACAAAAATTGATCTGAATTACTTGACTTTGACCCTAAATCTTTATCGATTTCTTAATTGTTATCAATAAGAAAACTTTCGAATACCTCGATGGGGCCTCCAGGCAACCTCCTTCCGTCACCCATGAGCCACCTTTGCGGTAATAGACAAAAATTAACGCAAATCCTGACTGAACCTCCATCACAATCCTTGTATGCTTTTCGTATGATTCCGTATCACGTTTCGGATTATGCTTAACAACTTGCGATCCAACATCCATGGAAGAAATGTAAAAAATAAAAGAAAAACCTAACCTAATTGATCGGATGTCCCAAAAGTTTCAGAATGGAGTGAAGGGCTTTCCCAACCCATGGACGTTTGCAAAGAACCCAATCAAGTCCCGTCTGTAAGGCAAATAAGACTTTCTCCGGTCCACTTTCTTCAGATCTCTGTTTCTCACGTAGAATGCCTCATGGGCCGACACCTTCTTCTCGCCGTCGCCTGAACTCCCCGGTCCCTTCGCCTTCTGCTTACCGGTAACTTTGCTTGACTGGCTGCTTCCGGAGCTCCACTGGTCTTTCGAGTTGTCCGTCTTCACTTCCTTCTTTATCATCGAGCTGGACGGCGTCAGGAACACGAACGACTCCTTCCCATCGCTGTTGCTCCGCCGAAGCAAATCCAGGAGCTTCCATTTCTTTGACGACGAAGTTCCCGTTGAGTTGCTCTTCTCACATATGCTAGGCGAGGCCTGGGCTGATTTGGGAGTCCAAACACAGTACGTCCCCGGCGGGATAGACTCCAGATCATCCGTGTCCGATGAGGAAGACGAGGGCGGATGACGATCGGCTGGCGCTTGATCTTCCTCGTTAATCAACAGCTTCCTCGTCGAAAATTGAACACCGAGCGCATCCTCCTCGGCTTTGGAGGCACGAGGGCCAGTCTCATCATCCGACAAGAGGCCCCGATCGAAGACAGGGAAAACAGGGCCCACACGGCCATCAAAGAAAACATCATCGGCGGCCTTTAGGAAGGTGATGAATTCGAAACCGCCAGAGTCGGCAGTAGCAGCGTCGTCGTCGTCATGGCGGGGAGATTGCTCACGGGCAACCTGATCGGCGATGTGAGCGAGTTTATCGGTGGAATAGATGTTGAAGCTGGTACAGAAGAAGGGATCCGGAGGGTCTTGTTGATTGTGCATAGCTGGGTTGTGGTGTGTGAGAAGGACGAGTGACAGAGAAGGCGAGGGAAATGGCATTTATAAGAGAAGTGAAGTGGAGTCGTGAGAGTCAGTTGAAGGGAAGGCATTGGAATAATGGTTGACCAGAGCCATTGTTTAGTGCTCCCATGGCGCTCTTAGATATTTCTGTGCTGCTGCTTCACACGTATTTACGCGCTCACACTCGTTAACATGACAAGAAGCGTCATCCTCAACTCTTACTTTAAATATTATTATTTTTTTAAAATTTGAGTGGGGAATTTGTTTGTAAAGTTTAAAATAGGCATATTGGGGGTTTAAATGATTAAATAATTGAAAGGACTCTTGGGAATCCAGCCGCTTTCATGCGTTGATTGGGGACAAGGCTGGGGGAAGGAGTGGAATGCGGAGAGTAAGCTTTTAGTTAATACAGTTCATGAGTTGGGGGCCGGACATATTTGCTACAGAATAATTATAGTAATATTCTTTTATGAAGTTAAACTAATAGTACTCTTATGTTGGCAAACGTAGCCTTGGATTAGTGGACGCTATACAGAAAATGAGAGAGGGGAAGGAGAAAGGTGAGGTAATTAGAGGAGGACAGGTAGGGAGTGTGAAATGAATGATATGGGGCCTGAGGTGGAGGTCCAATCGATAGCGGTGGGGGGGAGTTACAGGGGTGAGGAATACTTTCAATTATAATTGAATTAGATAAGTGTAGAAGAGAGGAATAATGTAAATATTGTGAAGAGAGTATATAAATAAATGAATGGGGGATTAAATGTGGCACGTGAAATGGGTCAATGAAGGGGAAAGTACAGAATGGGGCGGATATGCGGGAGCATTCAATGGCAGGAAGGAGGCTAATTCAGAATAGTGCAATGTTAAACGGGAGTAGAACTGTAGGATTGTATTTTTTTATTTTTTCCGGTCTATAGTATCAGTCTCTTTTTTAAAGATTAATTGGCTTGGTTCAAAATAGATGTATAATTCAATAGTATCTTTAATATTTTACTATATGTTCCCCTCTTTCTTATAACAGTAACTCAACTATTGAGAGAGAGATTAAGTATTAAATGCTTTGGATTTGTCTTGGCCATGAAATCGTGTGACTTTTTCCAATCAGCAATAATTAACCTGGATGGCGATCCAAAAACTCATCGATATTGAAAAGGGTTATTGCATTCCCATTAAATATATTCACGAGGCGTGACATTGTATTTAAAAGATATTTCCATTGTACTAATTACATGATTCAAACTACAACTACAAAGATACATACATGCACGGCTACTGCAGAGAGGATCAAAGTCCCAATAAATTCATATTCAATGAATTGGGTAGGAGATCGATGGGAAGAGAGAGAGAGATGTTGATTAAAGGGGGAAGTTCTGATTTAATGGTGGAATTAAGTAACTCGACTCGAATCGGGGCTCAGTGAATCACGAAGGCATCCAAGAACGAGGGGCTTCATCTAGAAATCATGGCGGTTATCCTCCTAATCGTACACCTTCCAGAAGCACACGCTGATCCCCAAGAAAAACGAGAAGAGAGGGAGGAGAGAGTGGGAATTTTACCAAAGGAACCCCCCCGGATAAACGTTACTTATAAATTGCTGCTGCACACCTAATAGCTGACGCCATCGTATATAATATAGTTCTCGGTGTTGGAATTTAATTCCATTTCTCGGTTTGTATTTTCTAATGACTCCCAATTGCTTAGTCTTGACGGCCTCTCTCACGTGCTACAAAAAACAACACATTGCGGCTCATCTCATTTAATTTTCCCCCCTTTCCCTAACGCCCATTATTATAAACTTAATTATGCGGTTTTACTTGTTCAGGTGTCAACGTAACATGAGCTTACCAAAATTGACCTCCTCCTGTTCCACACGCGCCGCTCATATCTACACGCCTTCCATTTATCTCTCTCAAATAGATTGCCGCCGATTTTAGTTTAGATTATATGATTACAAATGTACCATCGATTTGTGTATTGAAAGTGTATTATATCACACAGTATTCTTGAATTCACTTGCTCGTATCTGTTACACTCAATTCTCTCGTCAAATTTGAACTAACGCGTATTAACTTGGCTTGTGAAAGGTGAACGAACGGAGTAATGGGAAAGAACTGCAATTAAGTTGTAGACGAAATCAAGATCGCGTTCAAGTTGTTTTCTCGAGAGGCATTTGCGACCTGTGTAACCTAAGGATTGAATATAAATCAATTAAAGATTCATACAAAAAAAATACAAAAAACAGGGTCATGATCAATTAAACAGATAATATGGAAGAACACGCAATGTTCGGAGGTGATGAGGAATGTGAATATTTAACCCACAAAGTCAGAGGTCCAGGATCACCCCGTATCTAAATTCATGAACAGGATGCTGATTTTTCTATGCGAACATCTGCATACAATAATTTATCCTTCTTGTCTCTGTTTGGACTTTTTATCACATACCACGAATATTAAAAGATACACACATTCATTTTCATCCTCAACACGACTTTTTCTTCACCAGATACAAAAAGTAAATATGATTGAATCGGTTGTTACTTTTACCTGTTCAAGTGCCTACCTAACCTTGCAGCTTAGAAAAAAAAATGGACCACGGCGCATGTTTCCAAAAAAAAAAATATATCACTCTTTGGGGTTGGCTAAAAGTTACCAAATTTAAACGCAGACAAGAATGTGTTCTCGGGGCTTCCATTTCAAAGGACTTTCTGTTGAACACGACCTTGCCTCGCCTCTGCATTTCACTCCAATAATAATGACAAGTCACTTTTCAAATACTCTCTGAATCAAGTTTCTTCTTCCTTGCAAACTATTTCACCTAACATGCCACGTATAAGATAAATGATACTTACAAAATCCAACACATCCCTTAAATATAATATTCGTCTGCATGGGAAATACTCTGTTCAGAGATAAAAAATCCATTTCACTAATCTTTATACTTTATGAGAATTAATATGTAACTATAAGTTAAGAGATGTCATAAAAACTCTATTAAAAATATGTATAAGATATATGATAATATGATAATTTTTGTTAGGAGGACAGTATATTGATTTAAAGAGATTTTTACAATATGAACTTAAATTTAAATACGAAAAATAGAGAAAAGGTAATAATAATGGAATAAATTAAATGATGTCGTATGATCTCATTTAACTGACTTTATTTGCGATTTATAAAATATAGATTGATCTAATGTGGATTTTGTAAGAAAAAACAAGATTGTCCATGTGGGATTAGGACCCAAATATAATTTTCTTGGATTTATTCAGCCGCCCCTCCCTTTATGGATGAATCTATATATGTATAATCACGCTTATATATGCTTATCCCTTAATTTAGCGGGTAAGCATGTTATAACATTAATTACCTTTTAGCCACCCTACATGTTTTTTACCCTCCACCAGTCCAATTCCATTTTCTGCAAATATTGTTCATAAGACCATGATGTGGCTAATTTAATTTACACTAATTTAAAAATAGGTCGCACTCTTCATATAGTCTATAAATTTATGAACAATATGATTTTTATATAATTTGTTTTTATTGTTAAAATATGAAAAGTGGTGTCCTGCACCTCATCGATTGAATCTCTCACATCCCATAAATTCTGAGATGACTAGTTTATGGGTCTGCTAGCCTAAGAGATGCATCTTAAGCCATATCTTTTTTTTTTTTAAATATGTAAATTTATTAAATATTAATACACTGATATATTGGTAATATTTCTGCTGTAATACGGTATTTATCAAATCTGTTCCTATTGATATTTGATGGTTCAGTGCAAAGGGTGAGTTATGCAGCAAACTATGCAAGTAAGATCTACACGAAAGAATCCCTCAAACAATATCTGCCTTTAACAAAAAGTATTCCTGGTGAAATTTAGACGCAACATTTTGCATATCTTATACATTATATATATATATATATAGACTTCATCCATATACTATTGAAATTGAGCCAAGATGGCTTCTATCAGAACCAAATCTGATTTCCATGCACGCTTGGAAAACCGTGTGAGACAGCATTCACGTTTCCTTGTCGCCTAAAAAAGAGTTTCCCATTTCATAGACAAGAGAGTCAAAGTTTTCGACCATGGAAATGGATTTTCAGGCGCCAAATTATTACAGGTTCAAAATGCCATGATGCACTCATTAGTTTTAGAACAACCAAATCAATTCTGCTGATAAAACTACATGGAACTGTATGTTAATGTCCAAATGGAATTGCTTTATGACAAATTGCTAAAGCTTGAAACAAGCTCTGTAAGTGGATACGGATACGGCTCATTTACCCATTTCCCATTCATTATTCGATCATCTTTAAAGACGAAGCCTCAATTATCTGTTTTCCCGTAATCTATCGCCTCATTGCAATTAATTAAGGTACTCTGCAACCCTTAGTCAATTTTTGTGGAGAGATGTAAAATGATATTGAAATTGGATATCCATAGATTCTATACAGAAAGGGTTGACCTTTCAGGGTTATATTAGATTAAGATTCCATTTTCTATACCTGCCCGCATTAACATCATTGTCATAAAAACTGAGCCATTCAAGGATATCAAAGTCAAGGTAGTGAAAAGTATCTTGTCCATTGTTCTCCCGATTTGGTTTCTCTTGGAGCGAGCATTTTTGGCATTTTGCATCACCCTGATATCATTTTGCCAGTAAGAGTAATAACATCCTCTAAATAAATGTGCGTGTAGTCAATATCAAGATTCATTGTCTCCACAGAGCATCCTCGTCGCTGCTAAAAAAACACACCTTTCGTAGTATCACTTCATGACGAATATTTCAAAAAATGACGTTAAAAAAAACGATAGCGTTTTTATAAATAATTGGTGGGAAAAATATTCCCTAATTCCCGGCGGACACTTTGACCTTTGAGCTACTCCCCCAAATATCATAAAGTAATTTCAACAATTTGGTTGGGAAAGCCCTTTGGTTGGGAAAATTATATGGACATACCTGTAAACATAAAAAGACACAGTACGTCTGGCTTAAGGGTAACATGGGATGAGAAGGGTATCTTATTTATAGTTTTTTTTTTTTACATATGACTATTTAACTGGATAAGATTTAATTATTATTTAATTAATATATACTTTCATGGTTCAGCTTCGACGCTTTTTTCCTTTAGTTAGAATCCACAAAATACACATGCAGGCAATTCAATGCGGAATCCAGCTATTTATAAAAATTTGACGGTCATCCTTTCAGAGATGATTAACCGAAAATATGAACAGATCGACGGTGATAATAATTAATTAACATCTTGTTCTGATTTCAAAGTTGAGTCCTTGTTTCATTTGTCCTTTGCAGCGTTTTCCAAAAGGCATCCTCCACTTCGTGTAAAGTGGGGAAAATGAAGCAGCAATATCTCAATTAATTAAATTCAAGCATCTTCTTGGAAAGTCCTCTGATTCTCTCAACCCTGAAGCAGTTTTGTAGTGCAGATACTTTTCTCATACCAGAATCCAATCGGCAAATCTCATGGTGTCATCCCCATGTGGTTTTTTTTCCTTCCATCGAGTCAAGCAATAGCTGCGGTGATTGACCCAGGTGGCCCAATAGGAGACATTGACCCGAGACTCTGAGTCCCCACGGCACGTGTTGCGGGCTGAATCCGAGATATGCCTAATAGAGGTCCATTTAGCTTTCCAAGGCCCGATCCAGATTCATATACGTTTGGGGACATATAATAATAATAGTATTAAAAGTAAAAGAACATCGAACGTGAAACGTAAAATCAAAACAACGCGGGTCCCCGAATTGACTGTTATGTCTATTATTTTTAGAACGAGAAGAGGACCAGAGATAAGTTGAGGGAAAAAAGAGAAACAAGGGGTTTGAAAGTGGCACTGGTTGGATGGCCAGCAGAGGAGATACAAATATTATTTGCGCAAACCATTCAACACAGAACGTGGCAACATCCTATCCACCTGGCTCGTCAAACTTGCAGTTTATAACGTTGATAATTGTTCTTTTTAAATCATTGCCATTCCCACCAACAACTTGTATTCGTTAAATTGATTAATCGTTGTCTCCTGCGTCTGTCATCTAACTCGCTAGATATCACTCTCAAGAACCTTAAATTCATGTTTTTAAGGTTAATCAAGAACCTTAAATTCAAGCTTTTGGTTTTTCCCCACATATATACAGTAGTTTTTCACCTGTTATCACGGGTGCGTGCGTGTTTTTAAAATTCGATATGCCACCTAGAGTTGCGTCTCTACGGAGAACAGAACTGGGGAAGATTTCCCTTACAAGCGCGTCAAAGTCTACAACCGAGATGATAGAAATATTGTTTCCTCTTACCAGCACCGACCACTATTATACATATATATATATCTGACTATATATTGCCATCAAATTTATTAATTAAATACTAGTAATATGCAGTTGTAAAAATCTTTTAAGTCGATGGGAATGAGTTAGTAATTAAAAGAAGTCGGGGGTAGCAAAACGGCAGAGAAGTGAGCGTTTTGCTTCATTGGACAACGCAGCTGGCAATGTGAGGGGAAAGTGGGAGAAATCGGGGATATAATTATAATCTATGGGAGAGTCCCCCGCGCCGATATATTCACCTACTCGCGAAGAAATCTCTTGGCGGGACCCACGCCTCCTTCTGCTTCACATCTTTGCTCCCCCCCCCCCCCCCCTTTTTTCTCACCCTCCGCTTCTCTTCATTATATTTTTCCTTCCCCAATTATTTTTCCATTTCCAACGACGATAGCTCTTTCTCATTCTAAAAAGGAATTCCCCTTTTATTTCCCAACCCCCCTCCATTTTACTCCTTCTTTCCTCCCCAAATCCTTTCTTTACAGGGAAATAAAAATTGGTGCAGATTCGATCCCGGTACCTAAAACTCAGGACTGTTTGGTACAGATAGGCGATCACAGAGATAGAGTTAAAAGCATCTGCTGCTCTACAACCATCATCTTCGGGTCGTCGTGGCGGTCGTAGTCTTCTTTAGTCGTCATAGTTCAGCTCAAGTGAGTAGTTCATGAGATATTGGAACATTTGAACCCCCGCTGAATCGTTATCATTTTGTCGGGGGGATTTTTTTCCCTGACCGATTCAGATTCAGTTCTGGTTCAAGTGAAGATTTCTGGCTGGCGAAACCCTAGGTCAGTATTCTTTAGCACCAATCTCTCGTTTCAATTCTACAGCTCTCACTTTCAATCGTTGAAGTGGCGGCTTTGCCCAATTCGGTTTAAGAAGGCTGGATGGGGAAAAGGTATGTTCTCTGCCGGGTGGATTCCTACTCCATTAATTCTTTCGGTTTACTGATGGGATTGATATCCCACTCTGTCGATACCTTTCGTTCCAAAATTCTATATTTCGATTTAGAAAACATTGGTGATTGTTCTAAAACCATATAGCATTTCCATACTAATCATTATTGTATTCCATTGCGAATCTCGCTCCTAATACCTTGCTATATTAATTACGTATCGTCAACTGATCAAATTCCTTGAGAAGCGGGTCTGTCGTTATCGTGTTTGTGGAAAATCTTGGTGATTGATTTGATGTCCTCTGCACCTGCCTGTTCATTCGCTATGTTAATTTGATGCTTCGGTTTGCAGTGCCAGCTCAATTTGATATATCAATTTCATGCAGGTATGAGGTTTCGTTAATAATATTGGAGTTCATAGGAAACTTTGTCTGGTGAGAAATACCAAACAAAAAAGAAAAAAATCGTCATCAACTTGTTGGATGCACTTTCTTGCACGTTTTGAAGAACGAAGAAATGCTACATAATTTGGACATACGACGCGTTGATTTGATGCTTACCTCTTCAGTATGCAAGCTATGCATGTTAAGTGGAACATCCAGAAGTAGAGTGAGTTTGGATGTTACGGTATAAGAAGAAAAATGGAGCATGTAGCAGAAAAAAGATTTCCTCTCAATGCGGAAGATTATAATTTATATGAAGAAGTTGGTGAAGGCGTTAGTGCCACTGTGTATAGGTCACTCTGTGTGCCACTCAACAAAATAGTTGCCATCAAGGTTCTTGATCTCGAAAAGTGCAATAATGATTTGGTATGCGGGCTAATCTCTTATGCAGATATGTTTATTTTTTTCTAGTTTCTTGTGTGTCTGATTATTTTTACCTGTTTTTCAGGTGTTCATTTTTTTAAATAATAGGATACTTCTGATTATTTCTGGTCTCTTAACGTCTAAAATGTTCGCTTGTTATTTGTAATGAAGTTGCCTTTCGTTACTTTTTCCCAGAGTGACCTGGAATAGGTTCTTTATCTGAGAGGCTTCTTTCAGTTCCACCAGTTATTTTGATTAATTTCAAAATTTTATGATATTTTTTAAATATTATCTTTACATTTTTATTTTGCCATCTATTCACTTATATTGTATTGCTGCTTGCTAGGATAGTAGGATTTGATGCTTATGAAAATGTTAAATGATGACTTTATCAATATGCTGATTGATGCTAACTCATGCATTTGATCCTGTGTGCTGTTCTTGTGCAAGCACTTAGTTGATTCACTTCGAGGTTCCCATGACATGGTTTCTTTTCATTGCTTTAATGGACAGTATTGAAGGATGACTTCAATCATTAGTCACTTGTTTGATGGTGAATTGCATGTGTTTGCAGTTATGTGCATGCATATGCTTAGATTCCTCTGCCCGACACTGATTACGTTCTATGCAATGCAATATTCTTGTAAACTATGCAGGATGGCATCAGGCGAGAGGTACAAACGATGAGCTTGATTGCTCATCCAAATCTTTTACGGGCATATTGTTCTTTTACTGCTGGACACAACCTTTGGGTTGTGATGCCCTACATGTCTGGGGGATCCTGCCTTCATATAATGAAATCTGACTATCCTGAGGGATTTGAAGAGGCTGTTATTGCTACTTTATTGCGGGAGGTTCTCAAAGCTCTTGTCTATCTTCATGCTCATGGACACATACATAGAGATGTAAAGGTAGTGATCTGCGTCCTGCCTAACATTTTTCCTCCTTCTCCTCTGCCTCTTCTTCTTTTTAAAGATATACAGCCACTGGACGTTAAAAATTGAGTATCATAAAGAGCTAAATTTCTCAATCAAAGAGCATTTTCATTTCCTTAGTTTTTTTAAAAATAATTTGGGGGATTATTTTATTTTCTTATTAAATAGCAGGACTGGTTATAAACCTGAGTAAATATGTGGGTTGACAACAACTGTGGCATTAAAAAAAATTATATTCAACTTAAGAATTTGCTTTATAGAACTGTAGAGTCATAGATAACCAATTGGAGTTATGTGTGGCTTATGAAGGCAGACAAGGTACTCGCTTTTCTGCTTTTTGTGAAGTTAGTTTCTGTTCTTAGGAAATTGGTTTGCTGATTTAAGGCTACAAAATTCTAATATTCTATACCTTTTTATGAGCAAAAATATCCATCTGTCCTGCAAATTTTGCATTTCAGTATTTTCCTTTTCCCTCTTACAAACTTTTAAGAATATGCAGGCCGGTAATATTTTGATTGATTCTGATGGTATGATCAAATTAGCTGACTTTGGGGTGTCAGCATGTATGTTTGATGCTGGAGATAGGCAACGATCAAGAAATACTTTTGTTGGAACTCCTTGCTGGTACTACTTACTTCCCTTATGGCCACCTACATTATATTATATCGTATGTGACCTCGCAGCTATTGGTATATGTTTATTTAAGATTTTTGAAACTTGTGTATTTTTCACAGGATGGCTCCTGAAGTTATGCAACAATTACATGGATATGACTTCAAGTGAGTGTCTTGCATCCTCCCCCACATTCATCGCTTGCATCTTCATCTTTTTTTTTAAATTATTTTCTCTGTAAACAGGGCAGATATTTGGTCACTTGGTATAACAGCGCTTGAACTTGCTCATGGTCATGCCCCATTTTCCAAGTATCCACCAATGAAAGTAATATACTTTTTTCTGAATTTACTTGCATGTGTGACCCATAGCACTTATAACTTATAGCCTGAGTGATCTCAGATTTGATCTCTTGCCCCTTTTTTTTTGGTGATGCAGGTTTTGCTAATGACGTTACAAAATGCTCCTCCAGGCCTTGATTATGAAAGAGACAGGAGATTTTCTAAGGTTTGCAATGTTCATGTGAAACTATTTACTTTGTAGCTTCTTTTACTTGCGAAGTACTTTTTTTTTAATCATGAATTGATGATCTTCCTTTGTTTGCAGTCGTTCAAAGATATGGTAGGAACCTGCCTAGTGAAGGACCCAAAGAAACGTCCGACTTCGGAAAAACTTTTAAAACACCCTTTCTTCAAACATGCCCGCTCATATGAATACCTAACTCGAACTATTCTAGATGGCCTTGCACCTCTAGGAGATCGTTTTAGGATGTTGAAGGTTTGCTGTTTATTTACAAGTTCCTTACTGCTCTTTTTAGGGAGTGCGTTCCCTTTACCATAGTTCCTCTGACCTGCTTGTCTTTTCCAGGCAAAAGAGGCTGATTTATTGGTGCAGAATAAGGCTCTTTACGAGGATAAAGAACAGCTATCGCAGGTACGTTTATTGAATTTATTTGTAGCATATGTATTCTTTGTAGTTTTAGATTTTAGATCGTCATATTATAAGCTCTCCCTTGTCTTTTTAAAAGTGAATGCTTTATGCTTTTACAGATTGTGCCTTTTTTGTTAACTTGAGAAACAGATATGCACACCCTGTGAAGATTCCTGACTGTTTTGTCTTGTAATTAAACTGTTTGTTTCTCCCTTAGGGACAGGGTTATGATTGTGCCTCTCTTTTAGTGTTCTACTTGTTTCTTTGAGAAGCATCCTTGTCAGATATGCAGAGGGATGGGGCAGCTTAGAAGAGATGAATAATTGTTTGGCAGAATTCATATAAAATGGTTGTTTGATAAGTAATTGATGAGACCAACAAATGTCAGGGTAGGTTGTTTAGCCCTAGTTGCCTTCTCTTGTAGGAGTTTTGCCCCCTGAAGTGAGTTTTTATAAATATTTAGCCACATGTTGATTACATATGTTGTGTGTCAAATAAGAGTAGTAAACTTCCAACTTAAGTATTTTAAAAACCCATTATATTGCCATTTAAACTTATGCAGAAAGAATATATTCGAGGAATCAGTGCATGGAATTTCAACCTTGAGGATTTAAAAAGTCAAGCTGCTCTCGTAAGTTTCAACTTCCTACCGTCTGATTTTATTTTTTAAAACTAGGAGGAAAATTTAGGCGTTATAATTAATCATAATATAACCAGTCATGCGTTGCCTACAGATTCAAGATGATGACATGTCAAATGCAGAAGAGCCAGATAAGGATAAGAAGCTAAAAAACAAATATGATGATAATGGGGTTCCTGCAGAAGGGTCATTGGCAGTACCAACTAACGATTTAGATGCTAAACCCACATTGGATAAGGAGGTGACATCATTGTCCTAAAACATGCTATTGTTATATTTACCATGTTGAAACCTTTATCTTTGAACTGTAAAGTCAAAATCTTATCTTTGAAGTATACTATTTGCATAGGTTCATTCATAAATTTGAATTCACTTTACATGTTATTTCAGGATGGGTTCAGTGATCTTCAGGATTTGGAGAGTTCGCTTGCTTCATTTCCAATTAAACCTCTTGAAGCACTAAAGTATGGCTATTTTCCTTTTCCTTTTATTTTGTATGTGTGCAGTAATGTGGAAGCTTTGGGTTCAATCTGATTACATTCAAGTATTGTTGTGCTTAATACATAATTCACAATACAATTTCCTAAGTTTAGCCAATTTGAATCACAACATTTCAGATGATAAACTTGACACATTTCATTTTAGAACGTTGAAATATAAAACCTTAAATCGCAAACCACGTGAACAAAAAAATGCTGTTTCTGAGGAAGAAAACTCCATGTTGTGTTATGCCTTGTGATTTGGTTATCATGAATTATGGCTTGCAATGTACTTTTAGCTTTCTATTTTTTTTTTAATTTTCTTCTTACGTGAGCAATGTGTTAAATAATATATGATGCATGTTAATATGACATAACTCTGAATAGCAATGCACATAAAATTATGAAAAGTAAAATTGTGTATAGACTGCAATTTTTATTTCTCATTCCATAAGCTAAGATTGAATATCGTGTGTTGAACATTAAGATGAGTTTAGCGATGCAGTTTTGTTCGGTATTATTTTTTATTTTTTTTATGTGTGAATCATGCAGAGGTTGTTTTGACATTTGTGAGGATGATGCAAATAACACTAGTCTGAGGGATTTGGACCAGGATTATGGAAGAAACGAGAATGGAAGTTCTGGGCTTAGTTCAGTGCCACAAAATGCTTTAACTGAGCATAAAAAGTATTTGAGTGGTTCCTTGGTCCCTGATAATTCTCTTTCCCCTAAAAAGGTTGTTACTGATGGGGACAGGTAAGTTTTATATCTTTGTATATGAAGTTTACTTCATCTCTTTTACAACAGTATTTTGTCTTCCACTATCTGGAGTCATTTACTAACTCTGTAGTCTATAGAGATATTTGCTTGGGAATCAAATTTTTCCCTTTTTTGGTTTTAAATTTTGGAGGATGTTCATCATAGAATTCAGGCCAGGTGGTTTAAATGGAGAAAGGCTATTGGGGTTATATGTGATCAGAAAGTACCAGATAAAGTAAAAGGAAAGTTTTATCGCACTGCTATAAGACCAGCAATGCTTTATAGAAGTGAATGCTGAGTTTTAAAAGGATAGTAAGAGCATAAAGTTGGGGTAGTTGAGATGAGGATGTTGAGATGGATGTGTGGGCATACAAGAAAAGATAAGATTCGTAATGAACATATACGAAGAAGAGTTGGAGTGGCACCTATTGAAGAGAAAATGGTAGAGAACCGTCTTAGGTGGTTTGGACATGTACAAAGAAGGCCAAGGGATGTGCCGGTGAAGAGGGTGGATCAAATAGTATGGACACCAGTTAAAAGAAGTAGAGGAAGGCTAAAGAGAACGCTCAAAGAGGTCAATAAAAGGGATCTCCTGGTCAATAACCTATCTAAGGATTTAGTTTTTGATAGAGCACAATGGCATCGTATAATCCATGTGGCCGACCCTATTTAATGGGATAAGGCTTGTTGTTGTTGTTGTTGGTTTTAAAAGACTTTAGAGGCTAAAATAATGTCTGATACTTGTATCCATTGATGAACAGATAACTATGGAGAGAAGAAGTAAACTCTGACACCTCTCTTATAGTTCACTTATTTGTGAGACTAAGAATTGTCATTTATAAAACAAAGATAATTGTTTCTTTGCTCTATTAACCTCCTATTGGAGAAGATACATTTATGCTGAGATTTGTGGACATTCAATCTTTCTGTTGAAAGCTTGATATTTTTTTTGTCGATAATTGAGATAATTTCTTCCCCTGGTAGTTGTGCTTGCCACTTTACTGTTGCTGCATGTTCGTGCAATATTACTTTGCTAATTTGTCATGATTTATGCATCTTAAAAGGGATTATCTGCAAGCAAAATATAATTCTGATCGGAATCATAGTGGTCCATTGTTATATCGTCAGAAGAGAGACACCAACAACAACCTTGCATCCGGTATGTCTATCTCCCTCGTGGTTGTGGTTACAATCATACAGTTTGTTCATAATTTTTTTTTTGGGTACCTAGCTAGAATTGTACTTGTCAATCAGAAAATAAACACATCAAAACATGGCTACATGAAGTTTTTATTCTTTTGTCTTTATGCAGTTGATGATGCGTCAGAAAGAGCAGTCATCCAGCGTAAGGGACGGTTTAAGGTTACTTCAGCAGATCTCAGTCCTAAGGTGTGAACTGCTTTTTCAATCATCCCTACTTTCTTTAGCATGAAGCAATTAAACACTAATTCACATATGAAGGCCACTGATAACCTATAAATAAAACTTCCATAGAATGATTGAACAATAATGAATTGAGGTACTTGTGGTCGTAGGGCATGCGGACATTTGGTGTTCTATTCATTATTCTCAAACCCGAATGCATGAAGTATAATTTGTATTCATGGCCATGTCATGCACAGGTTGTCTCCTAGTCACATACCAATCTGCAATTTGTGAAATATAAAGAAATATGGGAAAAATTTATGTAGATGAAAGCCTTTCTAAGCTTTACTGTTTTTATAAAGCAGTGCCTATGGCTTGGGCATCAAGATGATTATCACCAATCTTCGAAGAATTTTAAGCAAATTAAATACTAAAAATCCACGTGCAACTTACAACGACTTAATGCAAAATAGGATCTGGTTGGATTAACATAACTTAGTTTGCTCCATAAGTCATACAACTTAGTCTGCTATCAGACATTGAGTATGGAACTAGGCGATTAATGTTTAAGGGAAAGGATTTGTAACGATGGCTGTTTCTTTTGCTCATTCAGGGTCCTTCCCTTCAAATTGCACTTTTGGCCCAGTTTCTCATTTAGGTCTTTTGTGATACTTGACTTCATTAAATACTAAGGATGGAACTTAGGCAATTTATGTTTTAGGCAATGGTTTTGTAACCATTGCCATTTCTTTGACTCGTTCAGGGTCCTTCAAACTGCACTTTTGGCCCGGTTTCTGGAGGTTCTTTTGGTCTCCCAAATCAGAACTCTACAGTTGCTTCCATTCTTCCATCCCTGCAGTCCATTTTGCAACAGAACAGCAGGCAAAGGGTATGTTTCTGCTGTATGTCTTCATTTTTCTGAATGACATAGCTATAGGCTAAACCTTATCTTATTTCCCACAATTTTTTTGACAGGAAGAAATTATTAAATTAATAAAGTATGTGGAGCAATCTTGTGGTAATGTCTTTCATCTTTTAACCTTAGTATTTTACCCCAGATGATATGGATGTTCTAATTTGTTTGATTTATTACTTTTTTTCACTTGCTACAGGCAAGAATACTGAATCAGCAGAGGCAGGGATAGTTGATCTTTTGCAGGTAAATAACTCCCCTCGTGCTTTTGAACTTAAAAAACTGGCTCGATATGTAGTCTTATACATAAGATCTGTGCCGAATTGTACTTTGACTTGAGCAATAATAGTGTAATGTTGTAGATATTTTAGAGCATTACTTGATGGTTTATTGTCATTCTTGCTGAAAGTAGAGGTTTTGTCTGTTTGTTCGCCCAAGCACTCAACCATTGTAATGAGAACATACACAATGCACTGTAGATCCTTTAATTGGAGCTCCAGGTCAGACATTTGCATCTACTGGTGATTTTTCTGTTGTTAAACTCATTATGGACTTGACCTCTTAAAAGGAATATGTAAGGATAAGACTGAAATAATTGAGTATTTTGGTCAGGTAGGGAGAAGGGGGGTAGGTGGGGATGTTGGGGAGAGAGTTTTAGGAAATATTCTGATTTCAGTTGTTTTCATGCACTTCTGTCGATTGACCTCAGCTTGTATGTGGGAAAACTTCAGGTACCACCTGCAACAAATAGGGAAAGAGAGCTGTATTCGCAAGTGATTCAGTTACAACAAAGGTATATTGATGTGACTAAGGTGGAATTTGGTTGGGGTATATCCTAGTTTCTCGATTATTTTGAAACCTATGTATAAGATATATATGCATGACTATGAGATTTATACATAGACACACACAAGGTTCTATGATGATCAACACAAGAAAAAAACATGATGACTTTGAATTTGTCATATGACTAATATTCAGATTTCTTATCGCTTAAGTACTTGTAAGATCAAGATGCTCCCTCGTCAAATGCTCCCTAAAATAATTTTTTAATTCTCAATCCTTTTATTTAAATGTCAAGTAAATCTAATTATTTACTCTTATCTCAGTATTGGGAGTCTTGATGAGGAAGTTCAAAGACAAAAGATGAAAAATGCCCAGGTAAGTAGTCAATTTTAGTTTTGGCACTAACACCGATGCCAAAAAAAAAAATAGTTTTTGCTCCTTTTGGCAGCTTTGGGAATATGTTTGGGCGTCTTTGGGGGGGTATGTCACCTTTTGTTAAATTTGCAGTTAGAGAAGCAGTTGAACTCTATGGCCAACAGAGTGGAAGAGTGAAGAGGAAGTTGATGAGCATTTTTGTTGGTTTGACAATATTTCACTTCCAACATAGCTCGACCGTCTGCAACTTTGTCCAAGGATGGACGGGGGCACCTCTCTCTTGTATTTTAGTGTACCGTGTATAAACTTTGTGTTAATGCAGACACCAATTTTGTCAATTTCAGATCATATTTCTTGAGTCACTTGTGCAAAATGTAATTTATTGACCTGATCATGTAATTAAAACACGCTTCTCTCCCTGACTGTTTCACTCTTGATTACTAAATTATTTCAGTCAATTTTCTTAGTTCTCTCCAACTCCAAGCAATAAAATACGCACATTTGCCTGACCTGTAGACAATTCCTTATCTATGCACTATATGCTCATACTGAAACGTTTGATTTTTTAACCGAAGATAAAAATTGATGAGATTTTTCCCACCTCTTGTTCTTACCATTGCCATGCCTCTGGATCCCTATCATTTATTGAGAAATGTTCTCTCGTTCCCATTTCCTATTTATAGACCAGATGCTATTATGTTGTGTGAAGATAGATTGAGTCAATACTTGAACAAGTCGCCTTTATAATAATTTATGAATTTGGTCCTTTAGCATAATTCTCCTTAAAAACGTTTCTGTAGTATATATAAACAACTAAGTGTTGAATGATGATTCTAGAACAGACTTTCAAACGTGCACCATGTTAACCCCAGGCGAGATTAGCAAAATTTACAAATCAAAACAGAAAACCGAAAACGCGCACAGTCAGTAATTTGAAGTAACAATTGAAAATTGGTTACTGAATCTTGAAAAGTGGCCAGGTAATTAATGGATTCCTAAACGACTCTCGTATACCCATAGTCTCATATCAAAGGAAGCTCCTGAGACCAGATCGTGAAATTTGACAGTCGCGGCAACTTATCACCAGAGGCGATTGTCAATCACAGCAGAAACAATGGCCTTCAGCGTCTCCTGCATAAAATTGAAAGTTGAGTAAGGCCGCATATTTTCGTTTCAAAAAAATGACGCATAGAGCAGGGAAAGGTACCGTAGAATGGTCTTTAAGACCAAGAGAGAGCACTAATGGCTTAGAGGAGCCAGAGGAACTGCGAAACAGGAATCGCATTGCGAATACTAGTATTCATAAGGAGAAACACAGATACAAAGGCTCAATGCAAAGGGACATCAAATACCACGAGTGTAGAGACTAAAAAGAAAAGACGTAGGATTTTTTTTTGTTTTTATCAACAAAAGACGTAGGAATTCAATATAATAAAATGAAACTCATTTCAATCTTCAAACTGGGTTGCATCGTACGAAGATAAGGGCATAGATTCTTGAAATATATTCATGTATAAGTAATAATTTTGAAGTTGAACACCCAAAAGTCGCGATGATGTGTATTATTAACTTGTAGAATAGTTTCTCTTGTCAAAGAAGTATACCGACCCTATGTGTTCAATTAGCTGGCGTGCGCACGCCTCTAACATTTGCTGCATCATAGCAATTAGAGATGATCAAGTACAACCTTCGTAGAAAGAAAGGAAAAAATAATTTCATAGGTTGGCTTACCTCATCCCGTTTGCCAAAAATAACTGAGAAATTGAATGTTGGATTAATAAGCGTCCCTTCTTCCTTTCTGGTAGAGGAAAGAAAGGCGTGAACATTCCCTTCTTACAGAACAATACTTTCTAGAAGCCCAAGATATTCCCTTCTTACAGAACAATACTTTCTAGAAGCCCAAGATGACTCCAGGAATCCAAGCTGGAAAAAAGGGGGGAAATTGATTAATCAAGCACTAATTCAATTTTCCTCTCCGAAAAAGGACCACGGTACCAAATATTCTTCACATTTTTCAAGATGCATAAAAGTTCAATTCTACTATATAACCAAATGAAAACTTCGCTTTTATGCCAAGATTTTGCTTCTAAGACCATGGACTTTGCAGCTCTTCTGTTCCTCAAAACCACTATACTTGGACGCATTTTGTGTTTCTAGAAGCTATCTTACCAGCCAGACAAACCCTGCCAAGGCAATTACCCAAAACCAGATGCATGGTCCTGGTGTGCAATTCATTTTCTTAGTCCTTCCCATTTTCAATGGCAGAATCCTAGTATGTATGGGCGGAGTTATAATTTGAGGCAATTATATTGCACAAGACTCGAACTTACCTGGCATGCAGTATTGTCCCCATGGTTCCTATTTGAGTCGCGATAACCTGATACATGATCAAAAGTTAGAATTGTACTCGTAGAAACATGCAAAGTGCCTGTTCTCATCAGCACTCACCAGAAAACGATCTTCATAACTTGAAATTAGTATCTCTGTTTTGTTTCCCTGACAAGTAAACAAATTTTAATATTAGTGCATAACAATGAATTATATAAAAGCAAATGAAAGATATTACGGCATCAGCGAAAGGTAGCCCTGGAATCCTAAGTTCAGTTACAGGCTTGCATGCACAAGCGAACAAATCAGATTAATACTTTTTAGCATGAAGCTCTCTTATATTGTAATATAAGCCTTATGCGTCTAGTTATATTCAGATGACCAGACAATTCAATCAGGATATCGAATTTTAAGTTCAACTACACCCTACTGAAGATTCATATGCACCACATACGTTATCCTCTGAGAATTGGGATTGAAAAAAAATTAGATGATCAACCAAAAAGAAATGGCAATACCTCACTTTAAATCATTCCTTACAAAACATAAGATACTATGGGACTCCACTGGATTACTAGGGCAGTTTTGGAGGATTTGTTGCTCTAGAGTGCGAGGTTCATTCAAGAAAACAAAATGGCCGGGGACTGTAAAAGATGAAAAAATCAATTGTCTTTCTCAACCAATATGTTATTAGATGGACATCGGTAGGCCGTAGATAGGGGAAGCTAATAATAACACATATGCAGATTCAAGTACAGCTTATGGAGCTAGTTGCAGTCTGGGGACAAAAGAAAAAATGCCGGTAGCGAAATTGACAAAAACACAAACAGCTTATGGGCAAGAAGGATACTTCGATAAAACCCAGCACAAAGGCATCTTCACTGCCTAGTAATCCAAAATTGTATACATCTTTTTTGATATTAACATGTTAAGCATCACATGATTCGCCAAACGAAGAAGGGTTGAAGTAAAAAAGGTACCTTGATTGGGAGGGAGAAATGCTTTTGGGGAACAGGAAATGGAGGGAGGAAAGTGGTTCCAAAGCTCATCGTCGGAGAGCAAAATTTGAACGTTGAGAAATCACAGTTGGCGGCAAAGAGATGGCTTTAAAATCGAAGTGCGGAGCTTTGTATTAGTTTTGTAAGATGCAGCCACTGCTCCTCGTTTTTTAACAGAACAGAGAACAGACGAACAGCCCCAGTTACCAAAATAGAATAAATATCCAACAGATAATAAGTAATTCCGGTACGGTAACATTTATATTAGAATCATAATTAAAAGTGACATGCGAGTAATTTTTTTTAAGAATTATTAACCGTAATAGTAATATTGGTAAAAAGATAATTTTTTTTAAGAATTACAACAGGCAGGCCCTTAATTTATATTAAAAAGAGAAATTTGATAAAAAAAAATTATATTAAAATGACTCAGTAAATAGAATCTATATATCTGCAAATAAATTAAATTCCAGCTTTATACTGAATCAAACCTAATAATAACAAGTCCCAAAAATGAGCATGAAAGAAAATGGGAGTCACCGGGGGAAGAGAAAAGGGAAATTAAGACGGACATTCAGTAGCTGATCACCGCACATTTTGAATTTATATATATACCAGTATCTAATATTTTCAGATAATTATCACAGTTATATATTTAAAGTTTAAACACAAAATTATTAATTAAACTAAAATGACTATGACTAGTCATCAAAGCTCTTGGTGACATCAAATATTTTAATATTTTAAATAAACTATATTATATTTAGTATAATTAAATAATTTATCTAATTATATTAATTTATTAAAATTAGTTAAATATATTTAACAGCCATTGTAAACTATTTTATAATTTGAGATCATAAGCAAACTAAATTCAACATTTATCTGTTTTTTAAAAAAAAAAGAAAAAAGAAAAGCTTTTAGACCGCTATGTCATGAAGGGATTCACAGGAATTTTTGTAGTTAAAATCTGGATAGCATTTCTTTTGAAAAAATTACAACCAGTGAAGATGTAATTTTCCGTTCCATCATGTCACCGTTGACGAAGTGAAAACTTAAAAAAGTGAGAGGCGGGAAAGGGCACGTGGCAGTCTACTGTGCAACTAACAAGCACGTGCCACGGAGTCGCTCGCTCTGGTTGGTGTCCACGTGACCATCTGCCCTTCACCTACTCTCTCTCTCTCTCTCGGTACGCCGCTCCTTACATAAATTCAATTTATTATCGCATTAATTAATAGGAGCTAAGCAACGACTCACTTACCAAATTTATTTTTGTAATAAATATATAATTTTAAACATTCTGCAAAATTTCTTACATGTAGTGTAAGCGTGTCTGCAATGTGGAAGGGAGAAATGGTAGGTAAAAAGATGGATGAATAATCCTTTTTACTTTCTATATATATATAAAAACATATTAAAATTACTTTATTAATATATTAGAATCCTTTTGTTAAATCAATTTTCACACATAATTTTTTTTACTCATCTTCCCCAAAACTAAATAAAAGAGAGCAAAATCCAACATGCACGTGATATGATAATATAGGATAATATATGGAATGCGTGGGAGAAGGTCGGTCAGTAGGAGGCACGTGTTGAGGATAAGTCCGTGAACGAACGCCGTCCCCTCCTCCCTTTTCTCCACACGTTGAGAAATGAAAACCATTTCACGCGAATCTTTATCTGTAATTCCTTATATCCGCGTCCAAACAAGGCGTTGAATGGAGCACATGCATGTGCTTGATCATTCCCTTTCTTCCCGGTTGGATGTTTCTAATACCCTCTCTAATGTATCAATCTCTTCAATTTTTTAGTGATAAATTTTATATAAAATGAGAAATATTTTGATAGATTAGTAGAGATGAAATGGTGTAATATTATATCTAAAAAAACTCTAAATGAATTTTAATTGATTATCTTTTAAAAAAATTATAAAACAATATATATATAACATTACTTTCCATTGCCCCCATTAACACGTTAAAATGTCTTCCATTTTATATGAAAAAACGATAGTCAACACAGGCAAAGATAAATGGGGACATTTGAGGTCTCATGGTCATGTCCCACTCTTTAATATTCATTTTGATTTTTTATTCCCATTTCATTGCGGATTTCAAGGGTCTTCCCCTTACCCTATAAGCTTGGTATATATAATAATTATTTTCTTTATGGGATTTTTCTCATTGAGCGGCTTATATGGAATATTCAATCTAATTATTTCTTTAAGTAATGTAACTAGACAGTCACACTCTTACCCTCATAGATACGCGTGATGAAGACTGCTCGTGGGTGCCTATTAGGCAATTGTATCATATTTTATTGAATATCCATGCTTCTCATACAATCAATCAAGGTAAAATACCAACAAAATTAAAAATAAATAAATAAATATTAAAGTATAATAGTTATTAACAATCAATTAAGTATTATTAACTATAAATTAAATATTCCTATTATACAGCTTAAAAATACCTTTAACACCCATAAATTATTCTTATAAATTTATCTAAAGCTATGATTTACTCTATAAATCTGTGTAGGCATTTAATAGTTATTTATTTACTTGATTTTGACAAAAATACTTTTTAAACTACTGTTTCAAAATAAGCCACACATGCGCTAAATGTAAATACTCTTTTTAATAGGAATTTTAATCTAATGTCGATCCATGATGTCACGAAGAATTAATATCTTATGGTAATTTCAACCCTTATTAATATATACATATATATAATTGCATTTTACAATAGATTATGGTGCAAATGTTTTTTCCGCTCGGCCCGTGAAAAAATATTTGTTTGAGATTACTATTAGATACCCTAAAAATATTTATTTAGGTAATTTGATAGAAAACACTTCTCACATAGCAATAGCAAAAGTAGTTAAAATAAGTAAGAAGGAGGTAAAGGAGACAGGCACTGGCCAACTTGGATTATTATACCAATGCTAGTACCGTGACTACCAAGTTAAAGGTCAACTCTCGCGCTTTTTCCTTAATAGAAATTTGTGTTCTAGTTGGGTAGATGGATTTTTGGCAAAAAAAAAAAAAAAGGTAGATGGATTCTTTTTACATTATATCAAAACTTCTAATTTTTGTTTGGTGAAAGCTTTTTACGAATTTTATATTGATATATAAATTAATTACTGGTGATACGTACCCATACCTTGCGCGCGCGCACACGACTGGTGTGGTATTGGTAATTGCCACGAGAAACTCGATGATTACTATATCGTATCAATTTTATTTAATTAAAATATAATAATTTATGATGTTTTAATTTTAATCAATTGATAATTAATTTAAAATATTTTTTTTAAAAAAATTAACTTCTTAATTAGTTTCAGATATTTTTTATTTTTATAAATTAATAGATTTATTTTTTAAAAAATAAAATATAATGTAATTTTTTTAAAATTAGTTATCACTTGAATTATTGTATTTTAATTGAATATAATTCATATGATATATTATTTATTGAGCATATAAATATTTCTCAATTGGCAGAGCATTTGTCATGCTAAAAGACCCTTAGGACATAAGTGCAAAACAAGAAGGAAAATGAAACAGAGCGTTAAAAAATGAAAATAACAGAGAAGTGTCGGGTTAGTTAAGATAGGGGGATTTTTGTGATATTGCATGCATTTTGATAAATTTTTTAAAAAAAATTATAAAAAAAAGGTTTTTTAATATTTTTTAAAAAAGATTTATGGAGAAGAGTTTATTAAAAAAAATAGTACTGAAAAATGAGTATTTAGATTGTTATTATTAAAAAAATTTTTGTGATTGATAAATTACTAGAAAGGGTATGAGATAAAAATAAAATAAAATAATTACTCATCCCATCCTCACATTCTACTATCACTGGTTATTCTCATTCATCTTCTTTCTCTGAAAATAGACGGAGGGTGACACTAAAGTTGAGATGATAGATAGAGATAAGGGTAACAAACGGAGAAGAAAAAAGAGAAAAATAATGACACTGATGAAGAATAGAGGAGTACCACGAACATCTTTTTCCTCCAATACAACGACGCCCTGACCATTGTGACCAAATTTGCAATAGCGCCTAAGCAGCTTGACGACCCCCAAATAGCGCTAAAGATGAAGAGTTTGCTTCAACAGACAGATGGAGGAAAAATGAGAGAGGAGAGAAGGGTAAAATAATTTGGGCAATTTATAAGTTATTTTATTATTTTAGAAGTTATTCTCAGTAACTTATAAAAAACTATAATTTTAAATTATAATTTAGTCCATAATTTCTTTTGGATAAATATAACTATTTATTTTTAAAAAAATTAAACTAAAATTTATGTCAAAAATCATTTTAAAACTATGATTTAGTGAAAGCCAAATAAATACCATGTTTAATTGTGACTCGACTTACGATTCTTTTACTTGATGGGATAACTAATTGAGAGTTAATTAAACTACTCATTCAATTTATAATATATGCTTTATTTAACTAATTTGATTATATTAAAAAATTAAATTAATATAATATTTAAAAAATATTATATTTTTTAATTCCCTTATTCTTTTAATTTATTATTCTTGAAAGAGTATCAATATAAATAATTTAAAAAATTAATAAATATAAAAAAAATATTATATTTAATATTAAAATTAATTTTATAATTAACTCATATATTAAGAACATAAGTAATTTGCAAGTTAAACAAATTTTATGTTGTGTATTAGTATTGATAAACACAACAAAGACCAACAAAAAAAAAAAGAAATCCAAAATACATTGTATATTAGTATTTTTTTTAGTTGTCTACTTGATTCACTGGAATTTTACCTTAATTATATCATAATTCAACCCGCGTTATGCATATAGCTATAGTGAGTGAGTCTTCCAATATTAATTTTTTATATATATCAATATTTAAACTATAGACCTCATTTAAATAATATCAAAATACTTATAATTTAGATTAATCCTATTAATCATTGTATAATAGTATTGATAAACACAAAGATAAAAAAAAACAAGAAAAAGAAATCCAAAATATAAAAGGTGCAGTAACATCACAAGGAAGAGGGCAAATTACACAACTAGCCAAGGCCTTCCCGAAATTCATATTGTCACCTCAAGAATATTCATACTAATCTATCTTTCCACAAAATTTTAACAAATTAAGACTTGTGCTGCTGTTTATAACATTCCAAAAAGAATATTCAAGTAAAAATTGACAGGATAGCATTTAATAATTCAAAGTACTACAGATTTATTTACTTCATTTCCTGTCCCCTTCCCAATACCTTTTTTTTTTTTATGAAAAAAAGGCGTTATCTGCAGAGGCTGAACATATATATGTATATGTATATGTATATGTATATGTATATGTATATGTATATGTATAATGTTACGTTAAATAAGTAAAACCCGCAAATGAGGACTTCCGCCATCAAACGCTGACTGGGCGCATTGGAGCTAGTCCGTCTATAAAACACTAAAGCCTACCTCTGAAACTGCGCCTGCAACATCCCCATCATCTCAATCTGCCTCTCTCCTTCTTCTTCATCAACCCCATATTCGATTCCCTCCTCTAGATTCTGATCTCGCCTCTGATCATTGATCAGCCCTCGCTTGCCAATGGGTCTGTTACCAATCGTGGAGAGCTGGGCAGCCGAGGTGGAGGAGTTCCGCCGCACCGTAGTGGCCTGTGCCGCCTTACACCGGAGGAAGGACGATGACGGATTGCCCAAAAGCCCTCCCCCTTTGGACGTCGATGATGGCGATGAAGGAACCATGGTGTGTGTTACAAGCGGCGTTTCCTATTTGGGTATGGCTTTAGCCAATCAGCTTCTGCTTCAGGGATACTCTGTTCGGATCATCGTCCATAACTCAGGTAATTCATTTATTCTTCTTTTCCTTCGATTCAATTCAGTTCCCTCCCAACATTAATCGGATTCCCAGTTATGAATTTCTAGCGTCTTAATTTCTTAACGTAGAAATTATTCTCTTCATCTTTCTTTTTAGTCTCGAGACTTTTGTTCTTTGGGGGTGAGGTTTTAATTTTAACTGGGCATGTACAAGTATAACTGAGACTGACTGGTGGTTTGACGGTATTGAACAAACAAAATTCGAATCTAAAATAGATTTTATACGGGAGTTTTGATCGTGAAAATAACAAGCAACAGAATATAATATGCAAGTTTGGTGGTTAGGTAAGGTTCTTTTTTGTGATGTCAAATATGGTTGAAACTGGAGAACCTGAAATCACTGAACCAAATGAATGTGACTGGGTATGGGCAGGTAGGGGAAAAAGAAAAGGAACCCATAAAGGTCAACAATAGATTCCTCATGAAACTTAATGGGGGCCATTTTTTCAGCATTTATAGCTTCATAATCTCTTAGCCGTCCCACTTTCTGAGGAAAATTATGAAATAAAAAACTAAAAGGTACAAGTTGCCTTCAAAAATTATTCGTGAATTTGATTAAGGAAATATGTAGAGGTGGTGTCAGCATGGACATTAATGTTTTAGTGCCGAAACACGTGAGTCTATTACCGGTTTAAGTTGAAAGTTCCAAATAATGGTTCCTGGGTTGGGTAGCTGCAACAAACTCCGCCATTGGAAGAATCCACACGGCAACACTGAAACATTATGCACGGTGGTTTGGCACAGGATTGAAGCCTTTTAATTTGTTGCCCCTCTATAACGAAAGGAAAGTAAATTGGGAGCACTTATTTACCCCTATTCAATTTCATCTTCTCCTTTTACGGAAAAGAACTTTTAGAGAGTCGTGTATCTTAAGCGAGGCAAGCAGTGAGCAGAGTGGTTAGGGTTCATCCGTCAGTGATAATAGGAGGAGGTCAGCATCGTTGATGGTGGCGAGATATATAAATGGAACATGGTTGAATTGAATGCTTCAAACGAGTGTGCGTTCGAATTTGAATGGGGAGGAAATAGTCTACGTATGGGAAATAATTATGTGAATACTTTTCAATTTTCTTAGTGAATGTTGTAATCAATCAAGTGCGTCGGCCGTATTAAAGTAGAGGTATCCGGATAAGACTTGTCTACTACCTCCTATATAAATAGATTAAAATAAATGAAGATGATAAAGACAGAATGACTAATGGATGCAGATGACATGGAGAAACTGAGGGAGATGGAGACGACGAGACAAGAGAAGTTGGAAGTGGTGATGGCGAATCTCACAGATATAGAGAGCCTGCGCAGTGCTTTTGAGGGCTGTCGTGGCGTCTTCCACACCTCTGCATTCCCTGATCCTGCTGGCCTCTCTGGCTACACTGTAATTCTCTCTCCCTCTGTCTTCCATTCATGTTCATTGTTTTGTCTCATTTTCATATCACGACGCTTGGCCATTTCTTGGCCGAGGTGGCAACACCACAACCATCTCCACCCATAACACCTACCGCACATGCAAGTCAAGAAAAAGTCATACTCCTTCTTGTCCTTATTATATGCTGTTCATTTTTTCAAAAAATATCACTACCACTTGCTAATGTTTCATTTTTTCAAAAACTATCACTACCACTTGCTAATGTTGTCTTTATAGTTAAATTCATTAGATGCTAACACCACCATCATCTTCATTAGTATTTTAAGAAGAAATAGTCAACAAAGTAACTTTGAATGCGAAGGCATTTTGTGAGGGGAAAATATTCTAGATTCCAAGATTTTGTTTAATGCACAAAATTGGCGGCATTCTGATGAGTTGGGTGGGGGTGATGCGCAGAAATCGATGGCAGAGATAGAAGTTAGAGCGACTCAGAACGTGATCGAGGCGTGCGCAACAACAGCTAGCGTGAAGAAATGCGTCTTCACATCTTCACTATCGGCATGCTTATGGCAAGACAACGTGAGCCCTGTGATTAACCACGCCTCCTGGAGCTCCGAGTCCCTCTGCATTCGCAGCAAGGTATGTTTTCCTTCTTCCTCATGATAACGATATCCTCTCTGTTATATAGCTAAAGCTAATAATGCCTGTGTGTTGGAAATATGGCAGCTGTGGTATGCATTGGGAAAGACGAGGGCCGAGAAGAGGGCTTGGAAAATAGCTCAAGAAAAGGGTTTGAAGCTCACCACCGTATGTCCCGCTCTCGTCACTGGCCCCGAATTTTGCCGTAGAAATCCAACCGCAACCATTGCTTATCTCAAAGGTAGTTATGATCATGATTCGAGCCCTTTTTTTAAAATAAGATCTAGATAGACGCTAATCCTTCAAAATATGGGACTTGAGCAGGGGCACAAGGCATGTATTCGCATGGATTGCTGGCTACTGTAGACGTAATCAAAGTGGCTCAAGCTCATGTATGTGTTTATAAGGCCATGGACGGCACCGCTTCTGGCAGATACATATGCTTTGATAAAGTGATAGATAGCACATGTGAGGCAGAGAAGCTGGCCAAGCAAACGGGGATGCCCATCGACAAGATCTGCGGCAATTACACGGACACCAACCCCTACAGAGTTATACTATCAAATCAGAAACTATGTAGACTCATGACTAGACCACTCACATGTTCCAGTCAGCACAGTTGATCGCCACCATCCGCGAAACATAACTGAATCATCGATATGGAAAATCTTAGAATATGGAATTCACACCGTTATTATTCTGTATCGGATAAACAACATCAAAACCATCCGTACTAAGCTTAAAAAGATATGATATTAAATCTGTACCCACGCTCAAATGAATTGGCACCGAATCATCACCACGTATTAACAACACTTGGGGTGTCCGGGTAGGGTACATTTAGGTTACAAGATTTCCATTGTTGTATTTTTCTTCACTCTCACATAACTCTTCATAATCAACTTTAAGGATACTATCCTAAAGAACTTCCTGAGAGGGAATGGGAAGCCATGGATGGCCAATCCTAGGGTCGAAACTTGTCTTCCCTGGCAGCCAGTGGAGGAGGATTAGGTTGACGTGGCAAATTTCAGAGTGATCCGAAGATTTTTTTTTTATTGGAAGGGATTTCATTCAAAGAATGGAAATATTACAAATGTCATATACAAACAAAGGCGAGCAAAGTGGTAAACAAAAGAGTAAAAACACTAATCTCTAGCGGTATGAGGTTCAATGCTCTAGAAGTATTAACAAACCCCTCCATAGCAGCGACGATATCAGATGGCCCGACGGATTCATCAGACAAGAACTCTTGTTTCGGGCTCTCCATAGCATCCAAGTGAGAGTGCCAAAAATGAGGGCCTACTTCCTGGCGACCCGTATAGTATTGATGTTGTCAATCCACCAAGCTTAGAGTGGGTAAGTCATGAATTGGCCAAGCTTACAAGCAAGGGATCAGCAGCTTCCAGCATTCAGCAGCAAAAAATGTGGTCGGCATCCTCTATTGCCAAACGACAGAGTTCACAGGTAGCATCTGTTATTAAGTGTCTTCTTCTTTGCTGTTGTTGGATAAGAGCTTATCATGGTAGGCCAGCATGCGTTGTGCGCTCGGTCATTTCCATATGAGGCTCCAGCAGCTTGACTCGTCATGCCATAGTTTTATTCTTAGGCTTTGTACGCAGAGGAAAATGTAAATCCACCATTGCTAGCAAGGTTCCATGAACAGATGGCCCTACCACTAGAGCGTACGGGAGGGCGGGTAGCGACAATCAGAGGATTGGTGCCATGGGAAGGTTATCTTGGAACAGGTCCCATCTCCATTCACCAGTCATCCACAAAGTCACTGTTAGGTCGCATTAACATTGATGGGTCGCATTAAGGATTGCTCGCTAATGTCAGAAAAGGCCTAGAGTTTCAGTGGGCCTAATCTGATCCAATTGTCAGCCCATAAGCGAACTTGTCTACCATCACCTGGTTGCCATCAGAGGCCTAGTTCCGTATCAGGCTAGGCTTTAGCAATGCTCCTCCATTTGCTTACTGCAAGAGGATGGGAGCATTGTTGTCTGCATAGCATAGTACGGGATTGCAGAGAGGACTGATTTCGCGAGGGTGATTCGGCCTGCAAGAGGGAGAGAGCGTGCCGTCCAAGTAGCTAGCTTGTGCTGGAGTTTCTCCACAATGTAGAGATAAGTGTCCTTGGTGACCCTGGAGTGGAGTAGAGGGACTCCCAGGTACCTGCCTAATTGATCAGTTTTAGCATAAACCAGTTAGGAGCAGATACGGTCAGAATCATACTTTACATTTTTTTAAGAAGAAAATTCTTGTCTTTGCTTGGCTGATAGAGTGGCTGGAGGAAGTACAAAAGTCAGCAAGTACTCTCTTTATGAGACCGACCTGTCTTGAGTTTGTGGTGCTAAAGAGAATTAGGTCATCTGCAAAGAAAAGATCGGAGAGGGGAAGGCCTTCTCTTCCCATCTTAATGGTTTCCCAATTCCTAGCAAGAGCTTCAGCTTGTATAACCTGCGAAAGTCTTTCCATACAGAGTACAAAAATACGTGGAGATAAGGGGTCCCACCTTGGCGCACACCTCGAGCAGGTGAAAAGACCTCAGAAGGGGTACCATTCCATAGCACTTGCATTGAGGGGGTAGATATACAATATTCTGTTTACTTGGTTATTTTATCAACTGAGGTCCTCTAAATTTTATATTTAATATTCTGTTTACTTGGAATATCATTTTAATTATTGTTATTGTGATTCGTCAGATTGAATGAAATGGGAAATTTATAGCCTTTTCATCAATTTAATTTGCCCATTAAGTTTTTGGGGAAGGAATAATTTGAATTGGCTTAACCTAAAGAACCAGAGAGGAGCGACGAGTTGCAGACCAAAGGAGGTGGAGAGAATATGTTTTACTTACCCGTTCCTTAGATATATGATTTTATGAAAACTGTGCTCAGGGACCAATACACATAATGCAACAAAATTTAGAATTTTCCCCACAATCACCTAGTCGTTAGATTGAATTCATAGGAAAACAGAAAAAGCATAGAAGAGGCCTCAGAGATCTTGGTGGAAAAGAATCATCAGATGGGCGCTGCCCATCAAGAGTAGCAAATATTTTCTAACATCACCGGCCAAACAAGTCAAAAATCCAAAAGCATCTAAAATATCAAAGAAATACCCATACATTATAAACAATACGAACGAATGGATACACATATGATGTTGTCAGAAGTAGCTGGTTGTGATATCATGTATTAACAATATCAGTGGGAATCCGTCTGATTTTTTTCATCACTCAACACCAATATGATATGGAGATCCATAAGCAATATAGACCCGTGAAAGACTAAATTCAAATAATTGGAAAATGCATGACACAACTGCACATTAGATGTTGATACCGAAAAATAGCACACATATATAAGACCTAAACATAGCTGCAACATTACGTGCCAACAAAATTAGTGAGAATCCATCAGACTTTTCTCAACCTTCGACACATTTCATATTCAAAAAACCTAGAAAAACTTATTGCTATCAATTATATTCAAAATAAGGAAAAGCCCAGAAAACGAGCATATTCAACAAAACAAAAATAATGTGACTACCTTGTCACCGAAAAACCCTATTGAGAAGAAAAAGGGTACTCAGAACTTAAGGCAGACAACATATATATAATCATATATATGTGCATAAGAAATTCAATATAGCCTAACGATAGATTCCTTGATCCAAAAACAGGACCAAAGAATTGCAATATCAGGCGAAGTCCTAATATTTGAGAAAGAAATTAGATATGGATATGAATAAGGCTATCTGTGCTCAAAGAAGAGTCTTTTATTTAAAATAGGCTCGACTCATATAAGAGGTGTCAGAAATCAGTAATGTTCATCTTCGCCTACTTCAGAATAGTTAACAAGAGAATACATAATTCGATGTAGATCGGGGGAATCGAAGTAAAATACCAGCGATTTGAAGAAAGAAGAGGAGGAAGGAGAGTGAATGAAAGAAAGCATAGAAATCGAATCTTTGAATAGGCTGCTCATATTAGGGTTTCTGATGCGATCGCCCTATAGTGTCGGACACTCCAGGCTAATAAGTATTAGGGTTTTGACGGTGACCAAAGGGAATTTATAAAAGTGCGAATTTGATTCCTGACGGGTTTGCTTGTGAGACTCGTTAGTAGCCCAATCTTATGACGCCCCCCGTATAAACGTTTATGCCCTAACTTTAATTGGGATTCTGCCCTAATCCATAGATCCAACTAAACTTTTCCTTATAAAAAAAAAAAAAAAGGAATTTATAACCTTTTGCGATGGCTTTTTTGTGCTAACCTAATAGAGAAAGCGGTCCGCTTCGTTTAATTGGGCATTGTCTATTCGAGTTCTCGTTGAATATTTTGGCCCAAATATGATAACAATGGGGGCCCATTTTCCTCCGTTTCTTTAACTCAAGTTTAGTTGCTAGGTTAAAGCGAATGAAAATTAGTATAAATAATAAAAAATAAATTTATATCTTATAAGAATATAGATTTAATTCCTATTACTATTGTAATAGCTCATTTAATAGGCAATCTCATAAGTTTCCTGTAAATACTCTCTGATAAATACTCTCTGAGCCTTGTGGCTATGCTTTGACCTTGATAGAAGACTAATATCGAACCCACTTAAATTTTATTATAAAAAAAAGTTACTAAGTTAAAATGACATGTGGGGGTAAAAGACATCAATTGACTTTTTTTATGCATAAATATCATTATATTAGAGATAATCTTATTTAAGAAACTTTTTATATTAAATATGTGAATCTTGAACATTAATTAACACTTTATATTGTGCCTAATTATAGTGGTGTTAAAATGACATTTTAATTATTCTCTTTTGTTGAGGACATTCCGATGAATACAAAATAGCAGCTAGGCCTTATGGTTGGGGAATTAATACTCCTTAGACGTTTTCTGTGTGTTTGACCAGCATTGTTTAAGTAATTTCTCATGTTTGAATCTAATAGATACAACAACAACAAGCTTTATTCTATTAAATGGGGTCAGCTATATGGATGACATCATTGTACTCTATCAAAAACTAAATCTCTGGATAGGTTATTAACTAAGAGATCCTGCTCAATGACCTATTTGAACATTCTCTTTGGTATTCATCTAATCCTTTTAACCGGTGTCCATACTGTTTGATCTACCGTCTTCACTGGCGCATCCCTTGGCATTCTCTGTACGTGCCCAAACCACCTAAGACAGTTCTCTATCATTTTCTCTTCAATAGGTGTCACTCCAACTCTTCCCCGTATATATTCATTACGAATCTTATCTTTTATTGTATACACACATATCTATCTCAACATTCTCATCTCAGTTACCCTAACTTTATGCTCGTACTGTCATTTTAAAGCCCATTATTCACTTCCATAAAACATTGCTCGTCTTATAGCAGTGCGATAAAACTTTTATTTTACTTTATGTGGTACTTTCCGATCACATATAACTCCAATAGCTTTTTTCCACTTAAACCACCCAGCCTGAATTCTATGATGAACATTCTTCAAAATTTCACCATCCTTCTGTATAATTGATCCCAAATATTTGAACTTATCTATTTGTGGAATAACTTGATTTCCCAATCTGACATCCAAATTACTTCTAACTTACCTCTTATCAAAATTACAATGCATATATTCAGTCTTATTTATACTCAAACGAAAACCCTTCGACTTTAAAGTACTTCTCCATAACTCAAGTTTAAAATTAATTATTTCTCTTGACTCCACTACAAGAACTATATCGTCAGTAAAAAGCATGCACTTAGAAATTTCTTCTTAAGTAGACTTAGTTATAACATCTATTACTAGATTTATCCCTGATGTAGATGAATCTTATGGGAAAATCCTTTGTTTCGCCTTCAGATATTCTTATAGTAGTTGTTACTCCCTCATACATATTTTTTATTGCTTTAATATGTGTCATGTGTATACCTTTTTTTTCCAAAGTATTTTTATTGACATTCGATCATATATTTTTTTAAAATCAATAAAGACTATATATAAGCCTCTTCTTTTAGTTTGAATCTAATGGATAAGAGGGAAAATTATGCTGGATGAGCTTTATTTAAGTTGAACTAACTGGGGTATGAAATAATCAATAGCACGTAATGAAATATATTAAAATTTCAAAGACAAAACTATTTCGTAGTTTAGACAGACAGTACAAGCAATAATCTTAACTTTATCATACCCCAAATAAAGTCGCACAAAAGTTCGACACAAAATCTATAGCCTTAGTCTCTGAACTTATGTGAGCATATAAACTTATATGAAGAGATATCGACATCGTTTCCTTTAAGAATTCATTAAATTTTCCAAATCTGTAATGCTTTTAACGTATACGTATAAACATCTGAATCAAAGATTACTGATCACCCTTTTCTATTATGCTACAAAACGGCTCACCAACCTTCCTTTCCTGCCGAAAGTTGAATGATAAATTAAACCCATGACTTTAATCATGAAAAAGCAACCGAAGTTCCACTTTCCAACTTCCCGAATCTCTCGTTTGAACAGAGCAAATCACACCTCTTATCCTAATCTGATTCTAATTCCGTCCTCTTTTCTGACATGAACCCACTCTCTCTGATCTGTCAACTAAGAGTTCAAAGCGCATGCGTACAGATCATGACCTGAATCATCAATTTAATCAAAAATATATAACAAACGAAAAGATCAAAAGCCGAAACATTTGGTGTAAGAGAGACGATCAACAGTAGAGTGGCAGTGGTAGACCGGACCCCTCTGGAAGCCTGTTAAAAGAAATGAAGGCTCAAGAGTGAGTGCACGTGCACACTGTCTCTCACGTGCCTGATGGCTCAGACTCAGAGTGACTTCAAGAAGAGCTCTGGAGAACAGCAACATTTCCCCATGTTCCCTCTCATCGGGACCCGTCAACGGACACATTTTTTTTTTCCTATTATACATACAGGAGTACTACCTCTTCTCTCACCTTTGATTAAACACAATAAAAAAGGAGTGCTCCGGCTATTAATTTACTATTAGTATATAGCTTTACGGATTACCATAAAATAGTTTATAAAGCGCAGAAAGAGATTATTCTCAGTGGGGTAATACTAAATAATCTTGGGGCTATTTCAGATGGGCGTTTCTCATCATCATCGTCATCAGATAGAGCTTGTGCTTTCAGTCTCTCAAACATCAAGCCATCACTCTCATAACCAATACTCCAGATTTACTCTCAATTCCTTCAACCACAGACCCTCCTCTTCCTGCTGTGAGGTAATTCATCGCTTCAACTCTTCCGTGTTCTCGTGTGTTTTCCTTCTCATTCTGCAGTTCTTTACTCAATGATGCATGCCCTGCATTTTCTTCTTCCAAATCTCCCATTGAGATTTGGATCTGCGCATCCCTATAATTTTCTGCATTCTCTGTAGAGAAGTTCTGACACTGTTTTATGATTTCAAAACGGCAGAAATAAGCCAATACTTATATCAGCATTTAGCAGAAATGATGGATATGGACTCAAAACACTTTTTAGATACTTAGCTTGTTCTTAACGGGAGAAATAATGTGGTTCGCCCTGAATAGTACAGGGAGGATTATGGCATATGTGGGAGTGCAGGTCCTTAAGGTAGGGCACAAGGGGTTAGGTGTTAGTGGTTGAAGCAGATCGCACTGCATGCAAACAGTGCAATGTAGGATGTGTGCATAGTGCCACCATAATGCCAATGCCATTATTCTGAAACTCAATCATGTGCTTTTGGGGGAACACACAGCCACCTCTTTCTTCTTACATGTGTGCCTTGTTGGGCACTAAAGAAGGTGGGGTAAACTCCTCTGCCATCTATGGCTGAGAATTAAATGCTCCTTTGGAAATATTGTGAGATGGGAAATTTAACCACAGTTAGGCACAGTATTACTAGTACCATATAATTAGAAGACTTTGCTGGTACATCCATTCTCTCTTGCATTTTTACTGGTACGTGCCTTGGAGAATGGGCTCGTTGCTCTTGTTTCTTTTTTCAATTGAATTCATCAAAGAAGGTTTTTGAACTATGGTTCTCTTGATCTCTCTTACTCTTCACCAGATGAATGCCATATTACTTCAAACTTCAAATTCCTCTGGTCAAACTAGATCTTATAGGATTGAGATTTTTTAATCTAGAATATGTGAAGTATACACAAGTACATGTTAGTCTGAGTTGGATGCTCTGGTGACAGAGTTATTTACTAGTTTTTTTTCTTTTTTATCATATTGGAACAGCAGGCACTGTTTATTTAATCTGTGCTTCTTTCTTCTCACGTACAAAATAATCCCATGTGAATCCAGCGTCGTTTTGCCAATTACAGGCTTTGTCATGTTTAGAAAGACTAGTCTTAAAAGTATAAACTGGCAATTTTCTAATGGTTCTGTTGTTGTTTCATAGAAAGACTCTCTTTCGCTCCTTCAGATTCCCATATTAAAATATTGCATTTTTTACAGTGATTTAGTGAGCCATGTTTCAAGAACTTGGAAACCGTAGGATTCCCCTTATCTATTCTTGGCACTTCAATTTCACTAGTCTCAAATCACTCGTTTTCCTTTCTTCATTTTGCTAACGACCACATAAACACAAGAATAATAATCACCATTTCCCCTTCTTTTCCAGTACTTTTCTGGGGCTTCCTAGCACAAATAGCAAAAGATAGCCATGAGAGAGATTGAAATAAATGCTAAACAACAAGAGGCAAGTACAGAGACAGAGCACTAAAATAGGAACAAGACGTCAAGTGATCATTTGAAGGAAACTTTCATTTTCATAAAAGCTTTGCCTTTTATTCTTTGTGTGTCTCGTCGACCTCACTTACCATTTCCAAGCTGATCTTCTTTTTCATTTTGAGGCAAAAACACGTTACCTCTCTGGGTCACCATATCTAATTATCATTCTACCCTTATCACTTCCTTCTAATCGCCCTTGTACTCGCAGGGCATTGCCGTCTCGTTACTTCAGTTAATCACTTTTCCTTCTTAGGTCAACTTCCACAGTCATGGGTTTACCCACTTGAAGGTTCTCAACGTATCAAGAATCCTTTATTTGACTCACTAGATATCCATACATAACCGAAACACCCTGTATGTACTTTGGTTCGTTTTCACAACAAATATACCGAAAGAAAATGAAGAAACGTCAGAAACAGAGGAAGAGAAAATGTTTTTTCTGCAACAAAAACTGCATCCCCTCTTATGTCCGTGTATGCATATATATAGCCTGTGAGGAGGGGAGTTAGATAATCGTATCTAACTCCCTCCTTTCAAATTCAAACGGTTCCCTACTTCTTATGCAAACGGATTCCCTCCCCTACTCCTCACAGTCAGGTCTAATCTATCATAGATAAATCGTCCATTTCCTTACACCACTAATTATGTGAACGGAGTGAAATATAGGCAACTGTAAAATCGTGTTAAGAGTATTAGTATATATGGATATCATGATTTAAAAAACGTTACATGTTTCGTGTTTGTTTATGGTTACATAAAAATATCAACATTTTTCTTTTTTAAAAACTGATAGTTCTGTTTGGGTCAACTTAATTTCTGGCAGATCAGGCAATATAATAAGAGCATGTTGGAATCATCACAATATAATTTTAATAACCGGATCTTTATTATTTTATTTTTTTTAAATGCTTGCTTTTGATGGAATTGAATGACTAGCGAGGGACTTGTAAACTTCACATTTTTATACAAGAGTTGCATAATTTAAATTCTGCAATACTTCAAATTTTAATATTTATGATTTAATACTAATATAGAGTTAATTTAACCATATAAATATAAAATCTTATTAGATCTCTATAAATTTTAAATTTAATTTTTATATAATATATATATTAGGATATGCAACCATGATACTTAGTAATAGTATATGGTAATAATATTTAAATTTTTTTTTGATCTAATAGAATAGACACGTGGTGTATGTAACAAAAAAAATTAGTATAATTATATCTCATTACATCGATCGTTATTAAATTTTCAACATCTAATTTATTTTAGCATTTAAAACGTTGATTCCACGACCTCGTAATTCCAAAAGTTTTGGTAAGTAGTTCTACATGTATAGTATCTAGGTTGATAAATGGTCAAAAATAATGGTCAATGAGTTAGTCAAGTCAAGGGAGATACAATGCTGAAAACGTAAAGTGCCAATCCACTCAATGGTTAAATCAATAAGAAAAGCCATAACCAGTCTCTGATCTATTCATGCTGTCCACCGACGCTGAGCCAAACGCGTGACTGTAACTCTCTCTCTCTCTATTTCTCTCTCAAGAACTTGACTCTGCCTTATTTTTTCTCCCCCGTCTAATTTAAAGTATCTTAGTGCTGTTACATGGTTACCAATTAACGACCGGGTTTACCAAGATTAAAATGCATGGAAACTCAGATCTTATGGTTTGCACTTTGCAATACGTATGAGTGGGAGAGGCTCTACCAGAGTGTGAGTGTTGAATTGAAGTTGATCATCTCTTCTTTTTCCTTTTGGGGCAGGTCGTCCCTGAAATCAAACGAAACTGTTCCTGGAGTTCACATGGAAGATCAGCGTCCTCGATCATCGCCTAAAAACCCTCCGAAGGAGGCCTCTCCGGCTGGGCCAACCACCAGGAGGACCAAGGGCAGGTTCGCCGTCGACGATAGCGGAGATCTGATAGAGTGCTCCGGCAAGTATTGCCGGTCATGCACCGCCGGAATCATAGCCGATTGCGTGGCCCTCTGTTGCTGCCCCTGCGCGGTGCTCCACTGCTTCGCTCTGGCGTTCGTCAAAGCTCCGTGGGCAGTGGGGAGGAGGTGCTTAGGTTTCGGGAAGAAGAAGAAGATGATAGAAGACGACGTCGTGTTGGAGAGGAACCAACACAGGGGAGCGAATACGAGAAGGGGATGGGTGGAAGAGGGCATGCTAGAGATCGTTTCTGGGGAAATGTCTTTCGAAGCCGAGAAGGTTTGGAAAGAAATGTATGAGATAGGGCATGTTGGTTTCTTTCACAGGAATTCCAACTGAATTCACTTGTGCCGCCATTTCCTTATTTCAGCTTTTAACCCAGAACCATTGAAAATAACAATAAAAAAAAAAAAGAGTATTTCTAATTCATTGCCGGCGAATGCAATTCCTCATTCGCAGAGCAAAACAATGTAGTCTTCAATCTCTGTCTGTCCGCTAATCGTGGGGAAATCGAGTTCCTCGGGCGTACCTTTCGTCGACACTGCGTTGTTTTCTCTGTATGGTTTAGATACACCAAACCTGCACAAACCTCTCGTGCGAGAATAACAGAGAGATCTGCGTCTGTCAAATGCAAGTGCAATTTAGTCTCTCGTAAATGCATAATTTGAATTCCTTTAGAATGAAATTAGTGTAATGTTGTATTAAAGGAGGCATAGAAATTAAGGAGTGGGGAGCACATGCATTATTGGAGGAGGTACGTGCATGATAAGACCGAGAGAAAAGGGGTCAGTAACAGGAGCAGCGTGAAAACGAAAAAGAAAAGACATGGGAGGCGAGAGAGAGAGAGAGAGAGAGAGAGAGAGGTAAGGACTATGCCGTATTTGGAAGAGGCTGTGGTTGTAGAGTGTAGGGTAGGGGCGAGAAAGGAAAATCAGCTGACCCACGTGTGAGTGTGGAATCAAGCAGGCATCTTGTCAAAATGATGCCACAAGCCACGTCATCTTACCGCTCCTTGAACCCGGCCCATAGTCCATTTTGATGGGCTTGGGCTCTACACAATTTTTAGCCCATCATTCGCACATTGATATTCGTGGGTTCTTTTTCTTAAATACCATTTCTTTTTATATGTAAACCATCTCTTAAGGCCTATATTTTTTAGTATACAATTTTATAAATATTTTATAAATACTTTCTAAATCTAAAAGTTATATTTTAATCATGTGTTAAATCTATTTAATTTTTTTTATAAAAAAAAAACTAAAATTATTCTTTAGCCTAAATATAACAAAAGAGATTAATATTTCAATGTATCTAGAATCAAGTGCCTATTAAAATATAGTTATATATTTAATATTTAATAGTATTTTAAGTAGAATTACCTCTAATAAATATATATATATTTAGAAAAAAAATGTTCCCGTATGATGATCTAATTGAGATTTTTGAAGGCATAACAACATTTCGTACAAAGATAGTCGTAACAGTTATTGGATGTTTTTGCAGAGAGTTTGCTACTGATGTGGAATAAAAGATGGGTAAATTTCTACCAAAAATGTTAAAAAATCTCCTCTTTTTTTTTTGGAAAAAACAAACAAACGTGTCTTAATTTTTTCAATAGAAGTTAAGTTCTTTTCTTGGCCATCAGATAGAAATGAGGTCAAGTGTATAAAAAAGGGACTATATTAAATATGGTTAGCTAGATTTAACAGTTGGGGTAATATTTTTTTTATATTAAATATGTCATCTTTCACAATTTAATCATACAAATAAAGTCTTCAACGACGCAGTTAGGGATTATTCAAGCAATGAATTAACAGGAGACACGTATTTTCATGCCTTGTATGGTACGCAATGGTTTGGCATGGCATGCAGGATGCAGCCAAAAAGTGCCGCTAAACGTTATTGTCGCTTTCTCTTTTCCTTGAACTGTCGTTTTTATGGCCAACTTTTGAATGGCAGTTTCGGTATTTCACTGAGCTCAGATATGGATTGGATGGATGCCAACGTCAATTCATTTCACAAGCAAATGGTACGAGGACACGGCATTCACGTAGTTTTGGTCACAAAAACAATAAAAAGACTAATATCGGACTTCGGATACTAAATGTTAGATTGTTGCTAGTAAGTTGAAAAAAAATCGCGTCAAAGGAGAAGAGTGGGGAACCGGGAAGGGAGAGAACAGACTGCATCAAAATCGGAAGCCCGCGAACTCAGTGAGCTGAAGCAATGGCAGAGAGTGAGCCGACTCGGATCTTGATGGGAGTGAACGAGTCGACCATCAAAGGGTACACAAACCCTTCCATTAGCAGCAGAGGAGCTTTCGAGTGGACTATCAACAAGATCATTCGCTCCAATGCTACTGGCTTCAAACTTCTCTTCCTCCACGTTCAAGTTCCTGATGAGGACGGTGCGCTTTCTCCATTTCCTGCTCTGCGCGTGTGTATTTTGCGCATCCGTTGAAATTTTTTGAGACTGGCGCGTTTTGCTCAGTTTTGTTGAATCTGCTAATCGGATTGTCTCTGTCTTGTTAGTGTTGGAAACTTATTTGCTTGAAATGCACCTATATGCGCTGACTAGCATAATCATTATACTCTGTCGATGTCTGATTCCGTCGAATTTGCATTAGTAATATTCATTTGGTTTCTGAGAAAATGGAGGAAAGAGGAAGGAAGGGAAGCGGGCGGAAGGGACGGAAATTTGTCTCCATTATTTGTTTGGGTGGGTCCGGGATAGTAGAGGTAATGAATCTGTTTAAGCGCGAGTGATGCTGCATTCTTTTAGGCGGACTGATGGTGACTTGGACCGAAACAGATCAAAACCTAGATTTTAATTGTTTTACTCTCTATCAAGTATCAAGAAGGATTAGATAATTATAGGTATAGCTAGTTATATATTTGTTTTTTAGTAAAAAACAATTGATATATGTAATAACTTTAAAAGATTCAATCATGTGATGCTGATTTTCTTTTTGGTAAAACTTATGAATTTCTCATGGAACTTTGGAGAACGTAAATGTAAAACTATAAAATGTACTCAAGTTTTCTCCTAATGGATCCTGCTTTTTAGTAGATAAATTGTTTTTGAGAAGAGAGTCAGTTCATATTCATGTAGAGAACTCACTTAAAGAGAGTCATAACTATTCTTGAACGAAACCATGAACAAATCAGTTTTAATTGTTTTTAATGTGTTTTCATCGGATATTCTGCATTGATATTTTTGGACTATCCAATTCTTATCAACCTTGCCTTTATGCTTTCCACATTTCACTGTTGCCTGGTGAATAAAGAAGGATTTGAATTCTGTCAACTCTGCAGAATGTTGCCTAGAACTGTCTTTTAAAGATAAAATTAAAAAAAGAACTACAAATATGATGTCTAGGAGGTTACTTTAATGTGTTGTAGTTGAGGTTTGATCTGTTTATTCTTCAACTATAGCGCAATTCACGTATTAATGAGAATGAACTTGGTTAACATTTACTGCTGTTAGGCAACCAACAGATGCCTAAAGTCTCAGTCTGATGCTAGAAGGGCCAACTTAGGTCATATCTTGGACAGTACTCTTGTTCTCAGTTATTTTTGTATACCAGACTGTTTTTCTGTAGCCTATATCCATCTCTTATGCAGGTGAACTGACCACAGTATGGGCAGGCTTCAGTTGCTGTTTGTTTAAGTAAATTTTGATGTTATTCTATATTATTCATAGAACAATTTTTTTCTATCATTTGGAATTGTTCATAAATATCTTTTTCCTTCTGGGTAAAAGTTTGCCTCTTCTCATGCAATGCCTGAGATTATGCTGTATAAGACGAATCTATCTCCCTTTAATACTTGCTGAGAAACACTTTTGTTAGTCGTCAAACTTTTACAAAATAGAAGAATGTCTGAAATGACAAGTGTTTACATCTTTGTAATTATTGAGTGATTGATAATGCCTAGCAATTCAGAAACAAGTACGAATATCTAAAGGTTGTGTTTATTGAGTTATTGTGATTTGAAGTCAACTTTATTATTTTATATCTTTTGTTCTTGATGTTATATTTGTATTTGCATCCATGCCATACATTCCATATCTAACTAGTTTGTAGTTATATTTTGTGAAGCTAATAAGAGGACCTACAAAGCTGATGGTGGTATCTTAACCGATTTTTGCTAGGTTTTGAAGACATGGATAGTATCTATGCATCACCTGATGATTTTAAAAACATGAAGCAAAGAGATAGGGTTAGAGGACTTCATCTGCTGGAATACTTTGTCGGCAGATGTCATCAAATTGGGGTAATACTATTCGATGACCTCAATCCTCTTAATGTGCACTGGTCTGAAAATATATATTGTCTTGACATGCCCACTAATTGTAGGTGGCCTGTGAGGCATGGATCCGACACGGAGATCCTAAAGAAGTAATCTGTCATGAGGTGGCACGAGTACGGCCAGATTTTCTGATTGTGGGCAACCGAGGCCTTGGCCCGTTCCAGAGGTATGCACTAATGTACATACTTCATTATCACGTGAAGCTAGAATTGCCCGAGTTTTAAGCCCGAAATAAAATGGCTCTATTATTTGTTTTTTGGTATATAAAATATGCTTAAATCTCATGTTATCTTTTTTATTTTCCCTAAATATTTTACTGATTTAAATTATTGGGAATGTGCTGTGCAGGGTTTTTGTGGGCACCGTTAGTGAATTTTGTGTGAAGCATGCTGAATGCCCCGTCATTACTATTAAACGCCGGGCCAACGAAACCCCTCAGGACCCAGTTGATGATTGATGTCTCTTCATGTGCTCTGGGATCTGGAAGTCCTTGCTTCCCACACTTTCGTTCTGTTGTTATGTCTGACATTGGGGATTATCAGTGTTGATTGAGCTAAGAGAAAATGAATGCCCTTTAAGATTTGTCTACGTAGATGTTCAATATGGGATGATGAGAAGGATCCGACCTTTCATCTTCCTTGTTCATATTCCTATTGCTTCGATATGCGTATTTCCATTTGTGTCTATTTGGGTGCACAGATATGTCCAGCATATTTCAGCTGCATAATTGTTTTGTAATTATGATCTCTTGAGACTTGCACATTGGTGCTGGTTTCAGTTGGAAATATGCGTGTTATCAAGAGTAGAACGTTTTCCTGGCAAAGTAGTAAGATGCACTGCTCATGATCAAAAAATTTCACATTGAGAGGACAAAAATGTGTTCCATCCAAGAAGTCATCAGAATGATATGAAAAGGGGCTAGCAGATACCCCTCCTATTTCTTTGCAATTTGCATAGAGGTCCATGATTGTTATTAAATAATTGATGTAATATTTATTGGGAGAATTACTAGAGATTTGGGATAAGTAGTTGAGAAACTAATTCCAATTAAGAACACGTTAATGTTACTTGTCACTTTATAGTAACTAAGTAATTTTCTTAAAATTTTATAATATTTTTCTCTATTTATTATATATTTTTTATAATCATTATTTGATAAAGTTAAGATTAAATTATTTTTAGAAGTATAATTAACATCTTAATTCCGTATTAAAAATAGAACAATTGACCCCTCAAACTAACAGAACATTAGCCTCCGTTAAATCCAATGTTTATCATCTTCATCAGACAAGAGACACCACTGTTCTTCCCCTCTTTCCTCGGACGGAAAAACATGAAAGGCTCAAAACAGATCACGGAAACCTTAAAGCCTCAAAGTGGCGCTGCTCAATCTCTCTGTGGACAAGAGAACCAAGGAGCCACCGTACTCACTTGATTCTTTCGTTGTTCTCTCTCGACTGCTTTCTCTCTGTTCCTTCTTTTCTTTTTCCAAATGGCTCAGAGAAAGAGAGTGAGAAATCTCATTTACAATCTCAAAGACAGCCTCCATTGTTGCAGCAACCAATCACAGTATCTCATCTCCGTCGGAGGACTGAATCGCTGTCGTCCTCTCCGTCGCTCAAGGCTCACACCTTCTACCACGGGTCTGCATAGATCCATAGACATATTGAGGGCTAAGCTTTCAAATATAAAGGAGGAGCCTGAATCTTGTGAGAGCCTAAAACCACCGAGATATAAGTGGATGGCTTAAGATTCGCAGGGAAAAAGAACGCTCAGCTCGTAACAATGAAGCCAAGACATGACCCAAAACAAAACAAAAAAAAATCTTTTCACTTATTGTAAGTTTGGAATTTGTGGCAACAATGTGGGAGCAGACAAGTCTCTTCTCCCACAGTCCACAGCCTCTGTCCAAGGAAAGAGGAGAAGAGGATGAGAACAGTGGCATCTCTTGTCTAATGAAGATGATGAACAGTGTATTACAGAAAAAAAGATGATGAACAGTAGCTTTAACGGAGGTGGCACCACTAAATACTTTAGCTGCTGATTGGTCCAAAAAAAGTTCCGATGGCGGTTCGCGTTAACCCTTTTTAATAACATTTACGCAATGTTTGGTAAGGATTTTAGATTCGAGGGAAAAGAGATGATAGTTATTTCTTTCTCCTTATTTAGATAAAATATTATTTTTAAAAAAATAACAATTCCGTTTTTCTTTTTTAACCACCCCTTTAAAAGTAAATTTTTTAATAAAGAGATAAATTTTTTTTATAATATTAATATCAATAAATTTATATAATTTTTTATTTTTAATATTTTATAACATTATTTTTACTGTATCTCTAGTAACTTATTTTTTAATCTTCTCATTAAAATATTTTTTTCCTAATAACTTATTTCACTATATCTCATTGAGTTTTATTTTTTTAAGATTATATTCATATAATTCTATTATATATATTTCAAATTACTTTTTGAACAATATAACTAAATTTTTTACTTTATTATTTTTATTAATAATTAGACACATGATAATATAATTATAATAATTTTTTTAAAAATTTTATAATGTTAAAATAATCAAATTTTTATTAATTACCCTCCTTTTTCCCCCTAAATTAGATAAGTAATTATTAAAATCTCTCCCGATCTTCCCCGCTAATCAATCAATCCATATAAGGGATAATTAAAATAATCCCTTCCTCCGCCTCCCCATCCCTCTCTAGTCTCTGTCTCCACTCCGCATCCCTTCCCTCCCCTGCGCTACGTCCAGCCAGCATTACTCAAAACACAAACGATGAATTTTATTTATTTTTAAATTAGTATTTTATTCTTGTTATCAAATAAGATGGGGGTTCATTTTTTGTCTCCAGGTATAAGAGTCAAGAAAGTCCGACTGGCAAAACTTGTTACGATAAGTTTTTTTTTTTTGTTTTAATATTTTTATCTTTTGGAGTTATTTGACTTCGAAAGAAAAATCGCTTACATCTAACTTAAGAAATTATTTCTGCCGAAAAAATATCAATTCTCTTTATAAAATAAAACCCACACTGTTGTTGTATAAATGCTTTAACCTACGTCTTCGCTTCTCGTTTTTACTCGCTCTCCACCCACCACGTACAGTAATATTAACCAAGAAAGTGTTGATATTATTGACAAATTCTTACCCAGCTACCATGTCTGCTTCCTCACAATGCTTCCCCTCTTCAGGGAACCGACCACAGTAAAACTAATAAGCCACCCTTCGCAAATAGAGGCCCTTCATAATAAGTAAATAAACACGAATCCATGATTTATAAATTCAATTAGAGAAAAGGTAAAATATATTAATATTTAAAATATATTTACATACTTAAATTTATATCTAAAACTAATAAACAACTTATTATGCATTGAATTCACCTTGATGAACTCAATCCTTTTTTTGATTTTTTTTGTAAAAAAAGAAAAAGAAAAGTAAATAAACACGAATGATTCGCACATTTATAAACACGAATGATTTGCACATTTATAGGCTTATATTAATAAACCCTAATATATCCCTGGTATTATTATTGTGAATTGACATGTATTAATCTTTAGAAAACATATATCATGTCCTAAAAACTTCTTAGCGATGAGTAACGAGTAACACACTCATACTATTTCTGAAATCAGAATATCAAAATATTAAATGAAAGCTACAACCAAATCCATACGAATAGGTTGGACAGAAAAGATCCATGGTGAAGATACGAAATGAAGAGGGATGACAACAAAAAAAAGGGACAGATTTTCCCTACCCAGTCATGATGACTTCCTCTCACAGCAAATACAAGTACTTGACCCAAGATTATATATATTAAAAAGATCATAATGAAAAAAAATAAACAGAAAAACACTAATAAAAGAACTTCAGTTTTAATCCTTACATGCTGTTTTAGGCAACTATGATAAAAGACAGAAAAAAATTAAAACGCTGTTGATCTCTCTATACAGATTATGCATGCAACAAATAAAATAGCCAAGACCAGAATCTGAGGAGCCATCTATGCCAAATAATTTTAAACTAGACTACATCTATTACGCATACAAATTGATCCTCAGATAACATAGACCACTAAAAGCAAATGACATAGTGCTACTAAACCTACCCTGATCAGCTACACTACTAATACAAGTCTAAGACGAAGATTCAGCCATTTTTTTCACACTCTCCAAGAGCCCCTTAATGTCGCTCTCTAATTTTCTTCTTATTATATCTGATAGCGTACCTTCCGATCCTTCCAGCATTGTGCTTATAGCCTCAAGTTTCTGCTTTATGAAGTTCAGGTTGGATACTTCAATAATAGGTGACTGTGCAGCAGATTGCTTGGCCGGTGTCCTGTCTTTCTTTCTTGCAGGAGAAGCTTTGGTCTTCGATTTTCCACCATGTTCCCGTGACTTGGATCCAACTTGGCGGTGCCCGAGCTCAAATTTGACCTCAGAAGATCCGAAGGGGCTCACATTTTTTGAATGATTAAAGGCCACTTCCGCATCAGAAGTTTTCAGGAAGCATACTCGAGCAGTGTAACTAGTGCAGAATACATCTGTTTCTGCTTCATTCAGAGCTCCAAACTGACTATACAACTTTATAATTTCAGATTTTGAAGGGAGAGAAGATCCTGGTCCAAATGACATAATAAGTGCTGCAGCTGAAACATTTTCGTCACCACCCTTTTTGCCTTGCTTTTTATTTTCAGCAACCAGCTTTTCCTTCGGCGTATCAGAAGCAGTATCCATCTTCTTCCTTCTCTTCCTCTTCCCAGAGTCATGATTAGGTGACGTGTGATCAGTTAGGTTTTGGGATTTCCCTAACGTCCCAGGTTCAGATTCTGGATTCTTTCTCTTCCTGCCAGGTCGCCGTTTGTTGCAAAATGTGAAGAAGGATCCCCGGCGATACATTGAGCTTCTGAAAACAGAAACAAAATCCACAATCTTATCAACAAAATTAATATCCTTAGGAACTTGTGGATTTAGGGCAACAGAGCGGACTTCAGATATGACTTCTCCAGGAGAAGCCTGTATTTTCTTCAGATCAATAGTCTCCTTCTTCTCTTCTGGTGTTTGGGAATTTAACTCATCTGTAAGATCATGATCTATAGCAGGTTTCTTAGGGATATTCTCCTGAATCGCAGCAGGTTTTTTAGGCGTAGTCTCTTGAATTGTAGCAGGTTCTTTAGGTATGGTCTCTTGAATTGCCTGACCATCGTTCTTCAAAGGAGTGGGGGTCCCTAGGAGCTCACCAGCAGCTCTGGTGATCTTCTCTGATATTAGAGCTTTAGTGGAATCCTTAACCAATGTTGTTTCTTTGTCACCCTTCTTCTGGCCTCTGCTTGGAGTTGTGAAAGGAGGTGACAAGTACTTGCTTTTCTTCCTTTCCCTTGAAAAATAACCCTTCTCAATTTGTTCTTTCCCATCTTTCCTGTTCGAGTTCTCTTCTCTTATTACATGGGCTCCATCAAATTCTGTTTTACTCTGAGCACTATTATTACCCATATTCTCTTTCTTCTTTCTCAAACGTAAAAATGTGCCCTCGTTGGTAGTTTGATTTCCTCCATGGCCATCATTTTCACTACTTGGTAAATTTTGATCAATACTTGAAGGTGACCCCTGCATCTTCTGCGCTTGTGTAGTTGTCATTGTATCCTCAAGGCTTTTCCTCTTCTTTCTACCAGATGACCCTGTTATTTTGCCAGAGTTAACTACTTCATTTTCTACCTCCTCATTAACTTTGGTATGAAGATCATTGTTCTCTCCTATAATTTCGGCAATGCTTTTCTGTTTTCTCCTATGATGCAATCTAGTCCCTGAAGAATGATTTACTTCACGTTTTGGACTAGGAAAGGAATATTCCTCATCAGAGGATCCTTGGACTGTTGTGTCTTTGCCATTGCCTTTATCTACAATTTCATCAATTGTATTGTCTTCAAGTCCAGGAACTTGCTGGGGCGCATGATAATTAGGCAACTTATAACCTCCTCTAAACAGATAAAAGGCTGAGAGCCGAGCCTTTAGTATTTCCATCTCAAGAACACTACTGATAGCAATGACCTCTGCAATCTTTTTCACTCGAGAAAGCAACTCAACTGGGTCAAAAAGAGCAGTCGAAAGTTTCTCTATACCATCCTCAGGTACAAGAACTCCATCCTTTATTCCAGAGTTCTTTGCCAACAGCGAAGAAATGTCAACCTTACTTTTCCTAGAGACACATGAACTAGTCATCTTCAAATCTAAAAGCCTACCAATCTCCATCACAGCATCTTGTACAGCATTCACAAAAGCTTTGGAATTACTCTGTTTCACCATATCTTCAAAGTTCTCCTCAAAGGACTTCAATTGCGATGGATGGCACCAAGCAAAGGTCCGATCTCCGAAGTAAGCCACAAGGAGTCTATTCTTTTGCCTCAACTTCAAAGCATAATCTGATGCATCAGAAGGATCATAGATCCGTCCAGGCCACCAGGGATGACTCTTAATTTTGCCCCAGACAAAATCACCAACAGAAAGTCCATACTCTTCATCGCTGGCGTCTAATTCCTCTGAATCCTTGTTCTCACTAGTCTCCACAATTGGAACCTCTATTGTCACAACTTTTTCATTATTTTCTTTACTTTCTCTTTTCTTCTTCCTACTTGACCTCTTTTCAACGCCAGCCCCTAGCGAACCATCCCCGCTTGAAGAATCAGCAGCTCGTGTTCTTCTCTCGGTAGAACCATAATCAGAGTTTAGCTTATCAGCACTGTCACTCCCACCACCATGAGAAAAATTTACATTTCTGCCACTTTCTCGCATTTTCAACAGCGAAGAGACTCCATTCATCTCAGAATCACCCAAACCTTGACAATCGTTTGCGTTGGAGATATCTATCTCTCGGCCTCTCCGAATCGGAGTTTTGGCTGCAACGGCCCTGCTCTTGACCACTTCTTCCTCGCCATCACCCAAACCTCCATTTCCATTGCTTGAGAACCTAACACCAATTTCTCGACTCCCTCCTTTCGAACTGCCAAGAGCTTCTTTAAGGGTCTTGCTCTCAGACTTTGAACCTCGAGGCTTATCTTTTGCACGCGCAAGGGATGAACCCTCCATCGAGGTTTTGGATCGAGTCTCAACCGTGCCCATAAACAAAAACTCTTCCTCAAGAAATTCAGCCTATTACGAAGGAAAACATGGAGGACATGTAAGAATAAACAAATTCTAGGGTTTGGGTTTAAGGGTGGGTGTGAACTAACAAATTGGGATTTAAAATATTACTCACTAGTGGAAGATCAAAGGAAATCACATAAAAAGGAACTAATAACAATAACCTAATGAAGCAAAGCAAATAAAAACGAAAAGGAGGCGGGGGTACCTGAAGAACACAAGCTAGGGTTCCCAAGTTAATGCCTTGGAGCGATTATTGAAAATAAACAACTCAAGAACTGATCAGAGGAAGGGAGAAACAAACAGAGAGCGGGAGATGAAAGAAGGCGAATCCAAGACTGAGCACATAAATATTTGCATTCATTCATTCATTCATTAAAATAACTTGAGAAAGGATAGAATCAGAAGGGAGTGTGCTGAAGGAGCGAAATAGGCGCATATTCTCGAGTGTGGGTACGAAAATCCCGAGGGGAGCGTGGGATGCCATGCCAAGAAGGCGAACATTTATTACACTTGATTGCTGATGACTCATTTTGACACGACGCAGCTAAGTCCCTGAGGCGGTGGACATTCGCGGACTAAGTCCTTCATCTGACGGTCCCTAATGCCTCGCCACTTTTGCCGTTAATTGTCATTGAAGCTTCATAGTTTTGGACACTCAACACTTACTCTCGCGACTGTGATAATGCCCGCTTACTCGCTCTATTTTTGTGCCGCGTATTTTGTCCTCTCATATCTTTGTTATCCGCTTTCCTCCGTCGCCTGCTTGATTCTATTTACCAACTATCAAAATATTTTTATTTTTTCCCCTCGAATTTATTTTGTAAAAAATATTTATTTAAATTTAATTTATTCAACTTTTTAGTCATTTAAAATATATAATCCATTAGTTTTTATAATTTATGATTGATTATGACTTAATTTCTTAAAAAAAATTATAGACTCTTAAAAAAACTTTAACAGAACAAATTAGAAAGATAAGATTCCATAAAACTTCAGGAATTTAGGTATAACCTATTTAAAAATACATTAAAAAAAAGGTCTATTTCTTCTCTGATGATTTCTTCTTAACGTTGCCTTCCCCTTTGCCCACAAATTCATGCGTAAAACAGGATTCACCTAAATCATCAGTCGTATGAAATACATGCGTGAATATTTTATGATTATTCTATAACCTTCGAGAATTAAGATTCGCTGCTTTGTAAGTGTAGTTTGGAACACGGGTTGCATGAACAAGCAGCAGAATAATTGACGGCTAACTAACCAACCATGATATCCCTTGTCAGACAACAAACATCATGGTGCAACCAAAATTGGCAATTATATAGCGAATGACACAAAAACTGAAAGCATTGCCGGAGAATAATTCCCTAAAGAAAGTGCATTCCTGAGTTGATTCAATGTGCACGTTTGTCTGTGACGATCAGACCTTTTCAACGAGTCCCAATTATCTTTTTGGTTAGGCGGACCAATATACTTCTTAATCTACAAGAAATAGAATAACCTTGACCGCTAGCGGGGATTAAGGGGATAAGGACGAATTGATCAAGTAAACCATTTTCAGATATCATTAAAAATCGAATCTCTATCACGCTTCACGGTCTTTTTTCAGGAAAAAGTCGTGGTCAAGTATTAAATATTGATAGTTTTTTCACACGCTGCCTAAAATTACACACAAACGAGAATTTGGAAAAGTGACCGAATAATTCAAAATTAATACTCCTCTAATCTTTTACATAAAACCTAATTTGTAATATAATATATACTGTATAAATTAGCTCTTATACACATTGACAGGAGGAGTAGCCAGTTAGGCGTGCCTTTGTAGCTCTACACAGTTTCATCTGCTTAACACTCGGTCATTGCTTCATCTCCTGCACCTACGGCTGAATGAATGAAATAATGGCGATTGACAAGAGAGCACTAAGCCTAATCTGATTCCTTCCAGCCCAGTTATTGTCACCATCGGCTATTTCAACGTGATGTTGCTTATGAAACTAAAGCCATGTGTTGTAAATGGAGAAATATTATTAAAATTAATTATTATCAGAGGGTGTATAATAAGATAAAAGAAAAGGTTTTATCATATTGTTTTAAAACTATTAATATTTTGTTATAATAAACATTCAACTTTAAAGAGGCAGACATAGTATAGAGTAAGAGCGGTTGAGATGAATATATTAGGAAGAATACTTAATTATATAAAAAATATAATATTCATAGTGAAATATATATACTAAAAAGTTGACCTGACGTATACTGAATCAAATCGTGTATTTAGAAAAAAAATTATTAAGAAAGTAAAAATTTATTTTAATAATATCTATATTTTAGGGTTATTAATATTTAATTTATCGACTAAAGTATACTGTTTAGTTTTAACAAAAAATAATATAAAATTATATGAGATAGTTGAAATATATATAAAAAAAATTATTAAATACGCTTATAAAGAGGGTAGATGAAGTATAGGGTCTTATAAGGAAAAAAAATATTTAATAAAAATATTGAATATATAATCTATTTATTTAACTGATGTTATCGATAAATTGCGGTTGTTTATTGCAACGATGATACATGAGAAAATAGAGTATCAGTTAAGTTGGCCCTTCACTGTTGATAGATAGTTTCACGACAAATGACGGGCTAAAGGATTGTTGAGTTGAGAGGCTGAACCAATGGAGCACAGATATGCTGTTTAGAGAGGATTTGTCCCCTCAAAGATGAGAAGGCAGGTCGGGTGGTCCGGCGCTTCGAGTGATAAATTGTCCACTTCTGATGTCAACGTCACATGGCCATCGGATTTCAGAATAATGACACTACAATAAACGACCCGGTTCACATGCCATATCATCAACATGCTCCAACAAATTTTAACGAGTTCAATTTTTACTGTTTTAATAAAAATTTATTTAATAAACAATCTTATAAATATTATTTGAATTATAAAGCTATATTTTAATTTTAATAGAAAGACATATGTACAATCTATTTAATTTTTTTTATAAAAAAAAATGTTCAAGCAGGCTCTTCCATGACACTCGAAATGTTTTTCTCAAGCATATTATTCTTGTAATCCATTCGTCAATTAAGCTTAGTTTGGTCTTAATCTTGTACTGAGATGTTGCTGCAACTTCAACAGTTTGCTAACTGCTCTGCAAATCTTGCCCATTCATGTTTGCTATGCGTCAATCTCTCCCTTTTAAAGCGCCCAATGATTTTGATTGAATTGGACTCTTGCGTAAATATCCTTTTTATATACAAGAGAGGGTTAAAACTTAAAAGTAAAATAAATTACATCACAAACTAATTTAATCTTAAACACTCTAAATTCCCTAAGTCCTGTAACGTTGTAGGACATGCGTCAACTTGAGTAAATATTCTTCCCAAGTAAACAAACATATTGTAAAGTGAAATTAAAAACCACTGTTAAAAAAAAACACAGATAATTTAACCGAGACGAGACATCCAACCCTGCTAGATTTTTTTTTATTTGATCCACTGCTCTCTTCTGGGATTCAAAGAGAGGGCCTGAGCCCAATCGTCGGGGGGTGGGGGGGAGTTGTTGTGGCTGGGGGGAGCCCAGAACATTTCTCCAGTTCAACTCTACTGAACGGCAATTACTAGGGAAAAATAGCGTTCACATAAAGACCAAGGGAATATAACTAACTCCAATTTGAGGTATGGCTACTTTCTAAGTTCTAGCTTAATAACAAGGGGTAAGAGATTATTGATATATTATGCACCTTAACTAATAAAAAACCATACTACTCGCCAAGCAGTTCAAAAGTAGGTTCTTCAAATGCATGAAAAAGTTAGCCCAACTTTTTTGACTTCAGTCACAAATGAATCTGAATCAAGACCATTCATCGGCACCAAACATTTTCATGCTTCACTCAACTCAAGAGAGCTCGTTAAAAATGAATACATCTCTCTCATCAGAGCATAACAGGGTTTCTCCCCAAAAGGAGCCCTTAGATTTGCTGCAGATGAGTCAAATTGAGTAACTATGATTCAAATCTCATTAAGCAATCATCAATTACCTAAACAGAGGGATCAAATCTTGCAAAAACAGATGAACTTCTTGAAATACAACACTCGTTTGCTCTCTATCAGTATAGCTGAGTTATAATAGCTTGTTTTTCCACAAATAATCCAATCACCAAGCACACATTCAAAATGATAATTCACAGCAACCACTGCACAGATGGAAACAGAAAAGTTCAACGCTCAACTTACTCACCCAACTTTGATTAGAACCGTGACAGCATAAATATAAGAGCTCCAAACCAATGAGATTAGAATGTGATTCATAAATGGAACTCCTCGATTACAACTGACTTGAAATTCAAGCATAAACAATCACATTACACTGTACTCAACTAAGAAATAGCTATAAAATTAACGCTCAAATTCAACGAACCATCCTGCCCAGACTCTAAAGTTTAAGCGATGGAAACCTTTGCTCCAGCCTCTTCGAGCTGTTTCTTGGCATCCTCAGCCTCGTCCTTCGAAACTCCTTCCTTGAACTTCTTCGGCAACCCTTCAATCAAATCCTTAGCTTCCTTCAAAGCCAAGCTCGTCAAGGCTCTAACGGCCTTGATAACGGCAATCCTGGCGTTACTGGGGACGTCATCGATGATGACGTCAAACTCAGTCTTCTCCTCGACGGCTGCAGGGGCTTCGTCGGGCGGGGCACCGGGGGCGGCAGCAACGCCGACGGGGGCAAAGGCGGCAGCGGATACGCCGAGTTTGTCTTGGAGGTAGTCGACCAGGATTTTGGCCTCTTCGAGGGTGAGGCTGGAAATATCAGCGCCAAGCTTCTCGATCTTCTCGGGGGCGGCAACGGCGGAGAGGGGGCGGAGATGGGTGACCCGATGGGTAAGATTGGGATTGGGGGAGAAGGGGAATTGGAGGGAGGGTTTGAAGAAGGCGGAAGAGTGGGCAGTAAAAGAGGAAGGTGTAGGAGTGGAGCAAGAGGGGGAACGAAGAGTAAGGGCGGAAAGAGTGGTTGCCATTGCGAATTAAGCTTTCTGCTTCTTACTCTTCTGCGAGACTTCGGAGCGAGGGATAAGAGGGAAAGTATAAGCAGATAGGAAGAGAGGATAAGGAAAGAGATGAAAGAAAAATGGGTGCGGGTGCTTGTAGCTACGTCTGTACCCTGTAATGACGCAAGTGCCCCTGGAAAATAGTCTTAATTATTCTACCACAGTCGCTTCACTTCCACCCCTCAAGGGCATTTTCCTGGACAATGGTGCCGGAGCTTTTCTATTTTCCTTTCTTTTTCCTTTTATTTTCAATATTAATATTCTTCACCTCAATCGTTCCCTATATTATAAGTTTTAAAATTTTGATAAATATTAATTATATTTTAAGTTTTAAAATTTTGATAAATATTAATTAATATTAATATTAAAAATATTTAGTATTAGTTTGAATTAGTCCCCACACTTCTCGCTGAAAATAATCCCATTTGACCATTTTCCCACTTTTGGCCGAAGGAATGAAATTCTTTTCCTTGTAAAGTTTCAATTACATAAAATTTCAGTTTTAATTCGTAATTAAATTCTCAGCGAGAAGTGTGGGGATTAATTTATAATTATTCTAAATATAGTTAATATCAAATATTAATTAATATTTATCATAATTTAAAGTAAGGTAAACATAATACAAAAGAAATACTCCTAAAAACAATTTTTATCAGTGAAAAAGTGAATTTTAGAAAATACAGAATATATCAATATCAAAATTATTTCTTAAAAAATGGAAAATACAGGGAACAATAGAAGAAAATGATGAAGAGAGGAGTGAAAATATAGAAAAACTCATTCTGAATGGGAACGAGTTCTTTGTAATTTTAACATCGTTCTCACCTTGAACGATTTTACACGTAGTATTTTAATAAAATTTTGGTAATTTATTTTCCTCTTTATAGAACCCTGATAAATTTGCCTTCCTCTCTGTTTTTTTTTTTTTGGGTTGCAATGTCGCCTTCCAAGAGTCGAATCCCCAAGGCAGCCAGAAGCATACCACCAGACGAAGCTAACCAAGGGCCCCTCTTCCTTGAGAGGACTCTGATTTTGGTCAGCGCATTAAACTTGTTAGAAAAACATGATTCCGAAGAAAACAGTTAAAGGACGGATGAAAAATGGCGAAAGTTACAAAGATGATTACTCTACCAATCTGTGGGGGGTTTTTGGTTAGCTTGTAAAAATAAAGCATCTCTAGAGACTAGAGTCGATGAATTCAACTTTCCTTCTTTGTTTCTCGACGAGGATTATTACTGCCACTGCACTGGTAAAGAAAACATAGGATTATCGCAGGCCTTTAAAAAGGAGGATTCTTTAGCCTACAGATGGACCTGTACGAGTTACTATTTCGCCAAAGGGATGGCTATCCCGCATTAATAATATGTATATATGCATATGTAAATATTTTCCTCTTGGTACAAGGACCATGTAAGAAAAATTATAGAGCTGAAGAAATGTGGTCGATTCAGTTGATCAGATACAATGAAGTAATCCTATAGATTCTATGCCTACAAATATTACAACTGAGCCACTCGTGTCAGAAATCGAAATCTCACCATCTTCGACGCCTTCTCCCGTAAAAATATGCAACCGCAGCTATTGATGCGGCAATAATAACTCCAGCGGTAGCATGCCAAGCGTAGAGTGGTTTTTCCAGAAGTAGGCCAGGAGGAGCCCCAACGTCAACAGGCGAAGAAGAAGACACAGGTGGTTTCTGACTAACTGCTACCGCAAATCCCAAACCTTGCCTCTCCAGCTCAGACAAGTCTTCAATTTCAGGCTTGAGCTTGGTGGCTTTGGCTATGGCTTCATACTCTTCTTTGGTTCCACCTTCAAGGAATGACCCTACAAGGTGGCCTTTGCTCACCCAGTACGCTCCAAATGTACTGCCTGACATATCTCCATAATACACTACATCTCCAACACTATCCCCATAAAATTGCCAAGACAAGGAGAAAACTCTTGAGTAGAAAAAGGGCAGGTAATCGAATTCCCCCGTTTTTTCCGGTTCCATAACGGCGGCAACAGCATGTCTTGCAGACTGTCGTGCTGAATCCACGTGCTCAAGTCTACGAGTTTCCCCAAACAGCTTGACAGGAAAAGCTGCAACATCTCCTATTGCATAGACGGAACTGTTGCTCGACTGCAATTTTCCATTTACCTTGATTCCGCCCTTCTCCAAAGTAAGTTGGCCTTCAAATAGGCCCGTATTTGGGCGTATTCCAATTCCCACCACAACCATGTCCGTGGATAGCTTGCTTCCATCTCTTAGATTGACGGCTGTAACCTGTACAAAAAAAAAAAAAAAACAGATAATTAAGGGCCGTTTTAATCAAAGAATTTGAACAACTAAGGGCAGGCTCGTTTAGTTTTTTTAACATCTCTGGTGTACCCTCCTACACACCAAAGCTTTTTATGCTTCGAGTATGAATAAAACAAAAGTCAACCGCCCTTGTGCTGAATTTTAGATTTAAGATAGTGCAGGGTGACAGAGATTGAATGCAGGGTGACAGAGATTGAACTATAGACTTGGGTCACAGGTAACCAATACTAATGCGTCATATTTTACTCATTTTCTTAAGAAAACCTATTACCTCTATAAATAGTTGTTCGATGCAAGTCCGATGAACCAAGGAGATTTTACATCCTCCTGGTTCAGAGGTTAAATAATCATTCTGAAGCCTAACTTTCCCAAACTGGAAATTAGAAAAAAAATTTGGCCAAGTTTCACTTTTGAGTTTTAAACCTCTAATACTAGAGAAAAATAATGAAGAAAATGTTCCAAGTACCTTTCCATTTGAATCAAAATCAAACGATGACAACGCAGTTCCCTTGATGAAGTTTACTCCTTTTGATTTGTAATAATCTTCATAGTAGTTTGCAATCTTTGGAGTGAACAAACGAGCCACTGTACAATCAGCAACACATCTAAGTCATGCATATCTTGTAACCTTCAAATTACAAGGGGGGGGGGGAATTTCTAGCAGCATCTGGTTTAGACTTGTGATGCATGTACATAAACAGGAATTGACAAAAAGAACATTGTTGAAATGCCAGTGCTTACTGCAATGTGCTTCAGGGAAGACCATGGTCACGTTTATTTTATTGATCACTAGAGACGAAGCGCATTCCATGCCTATATACCCACCACCAATGACAACAGCGTTTCCCTCAGCACAGAATTGCATAACATTAACCAACCTATTTGCATCGGCCAAGTCTCGTAAATAGCAAACATTTTCAGCATCTGATCCACTTACTCCAAATTCTTCAAGCTTTAACGCCTGCACTTGACATTGCAAACAAACTTAATAGTCTTCAGAATTTATTTTAGTAACAAAGAAAGGACAAAAATTACTGTAGCACATCTGTTACTTAATCTCAATCAACCCAACATTAAGTCCGGTCATTGAAATGGAGAAGCTATTCCTTATGTCTATTAGAATAAAAGATGTTCCCAACTCCTTCTCATTTGCATGTCTCCTTGGGGGCAGCGATGATGACGACAGCTGGGGGGGGGGGAGAATTGCCAAAAAATATTCCCTCTTGCTCTTTCGAAAACCATCACATGAAAGCACCAGTTTAACATGATGAACTGATGAAAAGAATTAACCCACTGAGAGACTAGTTTCAATACCCGAGCACCTGTAGCAATGATGAGAATCTTGTAACTTATGGTCTCTCCAGCTACTGTTAATAAAGTCTTGCGCTTCACATCAGCAGACTTGACTCGTGTTCCAAGAACTAATTCAATACCTGGGAAGGAAATAGAAGCGGTGAGAAGGAGATACTCAGAGAGGAATATCGTTAACTTACAAAATGAGTGCTTTTTGAAAAAGCATGAAACCGTCTGATCAGAAATAAAAAAAGACTAACTGAAGAAAAGAGATAGAAATTTAAAAAAGAAAACCACCATATAGTGGTATTCATTTGTCAGGCCTAGTCTATGAATGTCAATGGCAAAATATTCATATAGTGTTTTTTGCTGCTGTACTCAACCACCCACTGGATGAAAACATATATAATCAAACAAGCTAATATATTCAAAGAGTGAGAAAATCAGTGACTGCCTTTATGCATTAGTTTCCACCATCAGTAGCTCTTAAATATACTATTATTAACCCAATTATTTTCCCACCCCTTCAAAAATTTAACATAAAAACACTTGTCATAAAAGTGAAATTTGCAGTCAACCTCTCCCGCTCCACTAATTATTCATGCATCAACTGTCAAATCAAGATTTTACTCTTTGAAATGTCAATTATCAGCACCAAATAAATTCACTTACAAAGAACATATTCAGAACATAATCACTCAAAAGGATCAAAATGCAAACAGGAAGCAAACTTGCTAAATTACTATGTAAAAGATAATAAATTGATATGAGAAAATCCTTAGTTCATTACCATGTTCCTTATACCATTTTGGAGTCAGCCTTTCTCCATTTGCACCAACACAAGTATGGAAGGCAGGAAGCCGTGCAGGGTCTGTACATTTAAACTTCACTTCAAAAACTATTTAACACCTAAGCTACTAGAGTAAAAAGAAAAAGACAGTGCAATGAATGAAAACAAGAAGCACAGCTATCTATCGTCCTCAAAGCATTAAAATAATTTGTCTAAATGCAAGTACCATCCTGAGTTCCCACTTCAATTCTTCAATTTTTCAGGGTAACATCTTACATTGACAAACATAATTCAAATTTGAATAATTACACTATTAAAAATGAGGTGCCCATGAATTCAACTTTTGAGAAAATTTGTAAATCTACATCAAAGTATTAACATGCCAAAACACAAAATAGTTTACTTCTCTAGATTCATTATTAGACCTATTTAAAAACTATTTGATGTTTACACGGTATCGAAACTAGTATATACAATTACAGTTCCCCAAAAAGAAAGAGCACTCCGAACAATGACACGTGCCAGACACATCAGAGAACAGTGGCAGTATGAAAAACTTAAGAGATAAATAGAGAATTCCTAGAAAATAGGTTGTTATTAAATTTTGCAAACCTAACCGTTTCAAGTTCATATGATGCTCGAAGAGGCTATCGAAATTGAAAGAATGCAATGATTTATGAAAGGGCAAACAAACCACGTTGCAAAGGCGTATCTAATACAAAGAGGAGCAGAGTGCTTATAAGTTTGGTCCCCAGGGGACATGTTAGATACATTAGTATCCGGAATAAGCATATGAATGGAATTTCACAAATCAAAGTTCGCAGCTGATAAGTTGTCATGGGAAGAGTTTATATATACCTTCTGGAAGTAAAAATCCTTTGCTTAATGCAGGTCTCTCGTAAGGAGCAACCTGAAATACATTTGGGAATTTATATATTTCTGACTATAAAGAAGAGATTCACTAATTTCTAGAGAATAAAATGAACAGGATGCCTCTTTCAGTGATTCTGGTTTAGTGCAAATTCTAATACGTGCAACAACAACGAAGAACGAAGGCCAAAATAACATATCTGAACAGATATGCGGTAATTCAGCTCCAAGTTAAAACATAATGCTACATTATAGTTGTGTTGCGTATTTGAGCAAAATCCTCAACGGGCCAACCAAAGCCGCGAACAAAAAGATAGGATTGACATGTACGTCTACATCATAAAATTCGTGAACAAATTTTAAACCAATCTTCAATTAAGGTGCTTGAGCGCAAGGAATTTGTGGGAAATATTAAGGAGAGGGACAAGTGCCAGAAAAGACACGAGCGCAACGAATAGAGAAACCGGCGAAGTAAAAGAAAAACGTCTTACCGGTTCTTCAGAAATTATGCAGAGTTCACCCTGAGAAACTCCTCTCTTAACGAACTCAAGAGCAGCATAACCAGCAGCGACTCCACCTCCGAGAATCACGTAAACAAAGGCTCTTCCCATCTCCTTCTCTTTCGCTCTTTTCCTTCCCTCCCTGTATCTGGATTTCAAAGGCAGAGAATTTTTGGGAGCTCTTTCATTCAAAGACACTCCCACAAAACTTGAAATCAATAATTTTTTTTAATCCATTTTATGTGAATGAGAGGCCGATGAAGATGAAGATGAAGACGAAGACGACAACGACGTCGAGTAGGAGATGATGAAGGCGAAGCGCTCTATTTCTTTTAACGCAGGGTCACTCAAGATGCAGGATACGCCGGTGGATACGCAGGATCAGGACCGTCGATCCCAGATCTAGTATGGATATACTCATATAGGCCCTTGCCGAGCGTGGGGGTCAAGTTGAGGCTTACTATGTGGGACCCGCAGCAACTGAATGAAACAAATCAGGAACGTGCAAGTGGCGGACAGGATGCGATCGAATTGGTGTGGATAGAGGCTGTTGTTGGGAACTGTGAGATCAGATGAGATTGATTGAAGATCAACTTGAAGGGAAAGATTTTGTGGATGAGGCTTTCGTATCTGCTGCCACAAAATAAGAGAATTAATATGTTATCCATGTGTTATGGCTTCTTCTCTCTGCCATCTCAAAATACTATTTTAAAAATATTTATAAAATTAATTAGAATTAGCAATAGCAGTTATCCCCAGAATTAGCACATTAATTTAATAGATATTTAGCTTTTGCATTCTTTATTATAATTATAAATAAAAATATAATCAAGATGATTTTAAGAATCATAATATTTTTTTAAGAACGTGGCATTCAAAAAATAATTTTAAATTTCATTTTGATATGTTACCGTTTTTATGGAATTGTGTGAAAAACACTTTTTTTTTTAAATTGATTTTGGGTCCCCAGACATAAAAGGTCAATATATAAGTTGATGTATAAAGAATAAATCAGTTTAAACACAAATTTAGGTTGCTATATGTATTCAGGCAGATGCATTTAAGACTTATTTTTCTTGCTTGAATGACAACTCCTAGTACTAGATAACGATGAAAAACATTGTTCTGATGATCCTATGGATGAAATCGTTACAATGTTTAACATATGAAGTTGGATAAACTTCTTGCTCATAACTCTTCAAGACCTTGATTATAGTAGATCTCATGACTTGACTCACTGTCATAACTAAGCACTAATGCGTGAGTTCAATCAAAAAGCTATTGGAACAGCTACATCACCAATCGGGTTAGAAATGCTAGATCGAATCCTTTGTCAATCAATGCTTTATCGACACAATTATATGTTGTCCAGTCTTTTATATAGACCACACCAATGTCAACAAAATGTTGTTACCTCCAATAAAATCATCACCATCATCATCATAATCTCTTAACAGACAAAACTGTAAATACTGTCTTGGTCGTGACTCCACAAGACCATGGTTACACAATTGTTCTATATATCAAGACCTGACCCGATGTCATAACTAAACAAGAAACTCCTTTTCTTTCCCAATCCCAATAATGTGCGACTTCAAAAAGCAACTGTAACAACTAGATCAATCAAATCAGAAATTGTGTATTCAGTGCCTTGTCTATCATCTTTCTGAGAGGAAACATGCCGAGAGATTATTCAGACTAAAAATTTGATCAGGGGATAACAAGCCAACAAAAAGGCATGTATCCATTGCCGACTAACATCGAATGTCGATTGGTTTTTGGGCCACCCATTATGGGCTGGTCCAATACGAAAAGCCCATAACTAAGTAATTTAATGAATTGATATCTATTTATATAGTTTATCTATTATTATCTCAGAATATAACCAGCAAGAGAGATAGAGTGGTCTCTCAGGCTCGGACATACAGAGAGAAAGAGATGAAACATTATAGTGAGAATTCCTTCAATCACTTTGAGGATTTTGGTGTTATCTGTTGTGGAGCATTGCTGGAGTTCATCTGTAATCTCACTCATCTTTCCGAGAGGAACCATGTTGAGAGATTATTCAGACTAAAAATTTGATCAGGGGATAACAAGCCAACAAAAAGTTATGTGTTCATAAACCAGATTTCTTCATTTCAAAACCACAACCACAAGTTGAGCATTAAAATCAAGGACTACAGAGCCCGCAAAAGTTCAACAAAACAAAGAAGAGTCCAGAATCTATTCTACCCTTGGGTCAACTAGGGTCAAGCATATCATTGTAGTCATGGAAATAATATAAATAATCCTCGGCAGCCCATACTCCACGCAGCAAGAGGCAAGAGGAACGATATCAGAACTCAAGTGAAATTCCAGCTACAGGATCGCAAGATGTTCAAATTCGGGCACTCCACGAACCTATATCCACATTAAAAAGAAGAGCGCAGGCGTTCTTGCTGCAAGCAAAATACACGGGGATTGGATATAAGGTAATCAAGCCAACATCAATAATCAATAACAAAAGAAACACGAAAATGACCAGCAAATGAAAAAGATACAACCTAGCTGGAAAAGAAGACTCGAAGCAGATCAAATGAATCTCGACGAAAAAAAATAACGACAAGAGATCACGCCAGATTGATCAGCAGCTATAGATTTTTCCAGGAATCAAACCACATAGAAAAAGAAGAAGAAGAAACAAAGTACTCTGAACTGGAAACTAAAAACAATAGAAAGAAAAAAATTGGCAAATAGAAGAGAATCAAAGGAGAGAAATCATACATTTTGCCTATATGGCCTTTAATCTATGTCATTGGATTGCTTCCCCTTCCTCTTCCATATTCGTGCTCGTGTTAATGCCGCAAAATGACGAAGGCTTCTCTCATAAACTGAAATTGGAACTGAAACGACCAGTAAAGCACACCTTTTAACGCGTCATTCTTAGAGTTGAACACGCTCACTGTGTATGTAACTAATTAATAATTAATAATAATATTTTTTTTATATATTTTTTTTAAAAAAATAGTTGTACTCAATCTCAATTTAAAGATACACGAAATCTCCATTCCTTCTAAACGATATCAATATCAAATATGATAAATTATCTATTATCTTCAGATATAAATTTAAGTACTTAAAAGTTATAATATATTCTTAAATATTATGATTAAAATTATATCAAAATAGTATTTTTTTAAAAAAATTAAATATATTTTAAATAATTTGATGAATTATCATTATTAATAATGATATCTTATTTGGAGTTTGGACGAATTCTTGGAGACATCTGACTTTTTCCGTTTTGTTCAAAATCTAAAAATCGAAGGCCCACTTTTTACCTTATGTTTTGGGCCAAATTTCTGGCGGATCAATACTATCCCCGGTAAATATAAAAAGAATAAATCCCGTCTACACCTCAACTACTTACCAATTAGAAGCCCAAATGTGTAATTTTCTCTGACACTATATTATTTTGTATTAATAATCCGGAAAAAAATTATCAATAGATATAAAGTACACAAAATATAGAAAATCCTGCATTATTTAGAACTTATGAGCAAACTGGCTTTAAACTTTATCCATGTTTCTTGTACTAAAAAGTTTCATTTTATTTTATATGAAATAATATTGAATTTCAGCATTTTTTTTATATAAATTATGTATTTTTCCCTGCAGTGCAGAGAGAGGTGCATCACGTAGCTTAAGATTTTGACTAGTGTAATGTTGTAACGTTCAAGATTATTAAAAACATGCAGGAATATTATAGAAGCTTAATATTTTTTATAAAAAAATTTAAATAATTTCGATGCATGTTCCCTATTAAAATTAAAATATAACTCTAAAATTCATAAAATATTTATAAAAAAAAATTTAAATATCACTTACTAAATAAACAATCATAATAACAACATAATGGAACTCTAATAAATATTTGAACTCTGAAAAATGCTCTCGTTCTGCCTACCACCATTCGGTCAGACTATTTTTTTTTTTTTTTTGTCTTGTTTTGGCCCTCTCTGGCTTAAGGTTAGTTTGCAATTGATCTTTACACTGATATTTTGCTCATTCTTTGTGATTGTTAATGTTATCTTTTCCATCCATCTTTTTATATTTTTAAATTTTAAATTTTACTTTTTTTTTAATTTTAAAACTCCTTTAAGCCTGGGGCAACTTTTATTTATAATTCACTGGCATTATCGCATGTCTCTGCATAACGTTATTTTATCGTTTCCTTTGTATTATTATCTATTCTCTCTCTCTCGTTTACTATTTAAAGTTCGAATTTTTATATTTTAATTCCCGTAATCTTATCGACCTAGTGTTTTAAGTAATCTTACTCTCTATTTTTTTAAAATAAGAATTTGTATATAACTTGATTGTCTATTATTTAGAAATAGAAATCATTTCTGTTAAATGCCTGCAATCTTATGGGTTTAATTATTTAGGTCATTTTTAGACTACTATATGAAATATTTTGGAAGAGTGCTTTCTTAAATTTCAGTACTTAAGAAATTAATATTTTCCAATCGTTAAAGATTGTTAGGTTTTAATTTGAACATCTCAGTAAGTCATGCTTTTTTAAATCAAACAAACACTGAATCATTTAATGTATGTTTGGTATTCTAGGTTGTCTTCTTCTTTTTTTCCGAGGTTTGATATTCTAAGTTGAAAACCATACTTACTAAGCATGTAACTACTTACACACTTCAACCGAAATTATGATTATAGTAATTTACAGGGTGAGATTGACTGATATCTCCCTTTATTTTGTCCAAATTATAAGGCTTTTTTTTTTTTTTTATGTTTGCATCATTAAAGTGCTACTTTCCCGATTCACACTTGTACGGAATTACATGTGATTTTGTGAAAGAGTTGATTCATCCCATATGAATCACACAACTACCATTAACAAGCATAGTAACGGTAATAATGGGAAGGATTAAATTTTTGGACAAATTCAATTGATTAACCTATTCTGGATTTTCTTTTTTAGTAATATTGTAAAGTTAGTTAAGGCGATTGAGTGGTTGTTGCTTTAGTTAGTTAAAGCAATTGCGAGGACACTTCAGTGGTCTGATTTTCTAAAAGTGTCACTTCGACTGTGAATTTCCCATACCAACTTCCTAAAATTCAAGGGACACCATGATTCTTAGTTTCCCGAATCCCCATAAAAAAAGTCATAGCGCTCATTACCGGTGGCTTCCAAAAAAACAGAAAAGAAACAGAAAGAAAGCAACTCTTTTATCCAAAGTATACGAGGGGGCTTGGAAAACTTCATTTTTGTTCTCAAATGATAAAAGAGCGAAGAATCTGATACCCACAATAATCAATATATCCAACTTTTAAAATATACAAGGATGGTATTTGATTTTTCTTCATTTCATTGTAAAGTGTTCATTCTCTGAAGGCCCAAAAAAAACAAGACAGGAAAAGATGAATTTTATCAATTTAATTCACGATAAAATCTTATAAGTTATAAATAGTTAAATTATGCAAATTAAAAAGTTGACTGTAATTGGTTAAAAACGTTAAATGTTTAGGAAATGCAGCCTTTTTTTAAAAAAAAAAATATAGAGAATGAATAAAAAAATATAAGCGAGATATTAATTAAATTGGGATAAATATAAAAAATTTGAATTGAATTTAAAAAAAATATTATAACTTATAGAAAATAATCAACCTTATCCCAAAAATTGTAATTTACTATAAATAGAAGGGGAGGTAGTATATATTAGTAACATTGACATCCTAACTCTTGGGTGCTTAGGTTTACGTCTGAGGGTAATAGACGGCTCGCCCTGCCCGATATTGGTATCGCCTAAGAGGAAGGGAGACTTCGCCCTACCCTTGGATCGTAGGTGAGCCCAACCTTTTTTCAAAAATTTTTGTACAAAAAAAAATCAAACACTCATTATCATTCTGCTCCTTGTACATGTAAATTGTTACTATCATTCTACCAAACGAATCATTTTTCTTTCTTGTTTTTGCTTTTACTTGTTTGTTCTATTGTCTATTTTGGAAATCACACTTCTGAATAGATATAAAGCTGCCTGCCATCTTCCCCAGGGATATATATATATCAATTCTAGAAAGTCCTTGGGCCTAAGGTGTAATAATAATATCGATATCTAGTAATAATCAGCACATTACAAAAAAGTAACTAAATTCATAAAAAAGATCTGGAAGAAGCGATAAAATCTTGAGCTTGTAGGTGAATATATAAATTAATTAATGAAGAGGAGGAGTAAATAAGAAGGGGACCCACGAAGCATTATATAAATTCAAAATGCACACGTTTATTCCATTTAGTGGCCGACCTCCCACGTGGTTTATCCTTATCCATCACGTGCAAATAATGGGTTTTTTCTCCGCGAGGGATCCGAATTGGATTGTGAGTCACACAAAACATGTGACCAAATACAACGAGCGGCTGAGAAACGTTTGTGAGTGATGTAGGGCCCCCACATTAAAGGAAGATCCTTTAGGCCCGTACGACGTGGGATGAGAGAAACAGCAAAAGGCCACGAAAGCAGAGTGTCCTAGTTTCCTATAATAAGCCATAACAGAACCCAAAGACAAGCCTCTCCCGTCACTCTCTTCCTTCTCTGTCTGTACAAGTTCTTCAGTCTAAAGTTGAAGTTCGGTACACCCTTCAATGCCTCCTTCCTCCATTATAATTACCTGTCGTCACCTTCACCTAACTCTCCCCCACTACAAGACAACATATCCTCAACCCTACTTCCACAACATACATACATACACATCTCGGTTCTCCATTTTATCCCCTCCACAAAACCACTAATACATACATACATACATATAACACCTTGTATGTAGCCTATCAACTTTCTGCTGGTTAACGTACAACAGATAAAAAATCTTGTTATATACGGCCATGAGGGACATGTGATGAGAAAAAATCATAGGAGAGTTTTGAGGATGATGTATATATATGCATGGCTGATAATGTGTGTGATGGGGCACGTGTCAGTTAACTTGTGGTTTGAGTTAGGCAGCGTATGGGCAAATTTCTTTGTCTTGTGGGGGATGTAAATGCAAGTTGATCATGCACGCCCATGCATTGCTAGGCTGTCATTCCATTTATATGAAAGGACGACTAGTTCAAACGTATCTCCCACGTTTTTTATTTCTTTTTGTAATTAATTAACTCATTTATTCTCAACGTATTTATTTCCGACCCCAGAAAACGTTAGGCACGATTCATAAAGTATCTCCCCATGAGAGAGTTTCGTGGCCACACATATTTTTCTTTTCATATTTGGCCGACCTCATAGAACTAAGTACACTTGCTTTATAACATAAATCTTTTGCTTACAACAATGATTAATAGGGTTGAGTGGTCGGCGACATTATATTTTGCAACAGATTGATAGAAGAAGCAAATCATGAACTATATATAAGACAAAAATAGATAATGAAAAGATTTGCTATATTAAAAGACCAGATAATACACCTGCTGCTGCCAACGGATCGGAGAATATACAAACCAGTTCACCGTTAAATGGTTCTAAAACTCGCATAATCTCATTTGCTATATTAAAATAAGAAGATAATAAGCAGATAATAAAAATAAGTTCCTATTATACAACCCATACGTACTGATACAGTTCTTAAAATATATGTAGTAGGCAAAACACGAAACGTACCCGACTACATATACATACATATATATAAGCCTAATAATAAAACATGCTGAGAAAGAGATATTTTTTAATATATATATTATTTATTATGTATAATATATATATAGTAATTAGTTTAATTAATTAATCCCCGTTAAGTATTTGCATATTGGACCAGAGATCCTCCATGCTCCAATAGTTAGTCTCGTGGCTGGTGCAAATGGATCCGGAGGACTGATCCAGTCCGGTGGGGAACGGATGGGTTGGGAAGGGCTGATCAGTGAGAGTTGCTTGATTAAAGGACATTGGAGAGTACATGTCCATGGGCAGAGAATCAGACATGGCGTTGGACACGTGGCTGCTGCTGGCTTGCTGATGATCTGCCGTCTCCGAACTAAGCTGCTCGTGTTGTTGTGATGAGCAGCTATTCTCAGCCTGCTTAATGTGCTTCTGAATCCTGGTCCTCCAATAGTTCTTTATCTCGTTATCAGTTCTTCCCGGCAAATGCTTTGCGATCTTTGACCACCTGCATCATCATCGTCATTAAATTAAACGAAAGTGACAGATAACTGGATACACACACACACACACACACATATATGCGAGCAGAATATTCTAGCCTGCAAATAAATGTCACATGTACCATTGGCTGAAACCGAAGCAGGAAAAAACATATGGTAAATGTGTAGATATATATGTGGTTGATATACGAGAGACAATAAAAGCAAGACGTGAATTGGTTGAGAAGCATTTGATCATATGCAGGGAAAAAAATAAGAGTTGAAATAAATGGATATGTAGGTGAAAAACGGCAACATTAATAAGTAGGGTGTGGTCCAAGAGCATGTTCAGTGGCTGAGATTGAAAGAGAAGCGAGTCGAGAGTCACGTATATATAAGAAGACCAAGTTGAGCGGTGAGATATGCTTCAGCCTTCAAGGCCCCTTTGGTACATTAGAAATATTATGCCTTTGTGCGCCTGGGGCTCTCCCATTCATCATCAGAATTTCTCTCAGCTCACAGAAAAGTATGCTCCAATAGCCAAACACTGCTTTACTTATTCCCCTCTTGTCTCTTTTCATTACTTTTCACCCTTCGTCCCTGCTTTGTTATTTCAGTCCCCAAAAAAACCCTCTTTTAAAGTTTGAGTTTTTGAAATGAGATTTTCTAACCCTAGAATTTGATCTGAAGTAGGTTTTCTTGAAGCTTCTTGGCATTATTCGTTATCTTTCTCAAAGTTTGGAGTTCTTTCTATCTGCTATATGCGTAAGTACTCTAGGCTTAAGTGGAGGCTCTCTAGCATTTATAAGGAGACCAAGCCAGCCCTTTGTCAAGAAGCTAAGGGAGAGAATGGTTTGTGTGTGTGTCAATCTAATTTAATTATTCTTTTATTAATTTTTTTAATTTTTCATCTGAATGAGAAATCTATTATTGTCATGTGACTTACTTCTGTTAGTTCAGCCTAAAATGGAAATTTCTCGTCCAATCTATTTTGATTCTTATTCACAACTCCCAAATAGAGTATTCCCAGTTCTTCAAAATATCCACCCCCATCATGTGTTTACAACAGCTTTCTTATATCAGCTTTAATAATCAATAAGAAAAAAAATACTTAATTGAAATATCTAAGTAACTTCTTTTTCCTATATCTGTGTAGCCTATATATCCTGTCAGTATCTTTCCCCCTCTTCTGTAGGCTATCCTCCTCCTGTAAACATCCTTCTACTCTAGATTTTACCATATCGAAGATTCTTCTTAGATGAAGCGATGAAAATAATGTTGATTTTAGGGTCCCTTGTCTTTTATTTACCTGAAACCTCCCTTCCTCTCTCTCTCTTTCTATATCTATATGCAGTACGACCCATTAAAGACAATATATGGATTTTCCAAAATCAAATTCTACAACAGTTGATAGCAGAGGATATTTATCTGATCCCAGGCTGTTTCAACTTCTGATCATACAGATAAAAAAGAAAACAAAAAACATGGGTTGCACTTGAACTGAGTAGTCATCGGATATTAAAAAGAGCTCTCGGAAAATTCAAAAACATAAGAGAAACAAAGATATCTAACTTGGAGAGCGAGAGAGAGAGTAGCGAATGCAAAAGGAAAGTAATAACATGGAGCTTCTAAAGGAAAACCCAGCTGTTCTTCTTTTTCCAAAGGAAAATCTAAAAAACCTACTGTTCTTTCATATACATATATATGTAGATGAAATCAATGACGACGGGTCATTATTATGAATAGCTCTAGAACTCAGAATCAAAATATCTTATAGTGAACTTATTTGTGGCCGATATCATAAGTTCCACAAAACCAGAAACCCCATCCAACCTCCCATGTGTTGCTCAATATTTTCTTGGCTACAATTCCATCCTCAAATTAAACTCTCTCTCTCTCTCTTCCCTTTCCTTTTGAACAGCCCTCAAACCCTCCAAAACACCCAACAAAACACAAGGTTTAAACCTTTATACTTAATAATTTTCTTCTGTTCCAACAATATCATTAATTAGTATCTGCACCAGGTTAATGTATGCACTGAAGATATTTCGAAAACACCCAGCATACATAAATACATGGTAAATTCATCACCTGTTTCCCCACTTTGCATGAAGCTCCATGATCAAAAGCTGTTCCTCTGGTGTAATATTCCCTCTTCTAACATCAGGACGAAGGTAGTTTAACCACCGGAGCCGGCAACTCTTGCCGGTACGCTTAAGACCTGCGAAAAAGAACATGAAGATGATCATTAGGGTTTAATAATAAGGAGGAAGAAAGAAGGATAGAAGAGCACTAGCTAAAACATGTCAAAAAAAGAAAACAGAGAGATACAATACACACACACACACACATACCAGCGGCCTTAGCTAAGGAGTTCCAGACACCTTCGCCATGATTTGCAATATAGTTGATCAAGATCAAGTCTTCTTCCATGGTCCATGGCCCTTTTCTCACTTCAGGGTCCTGAGATGAACTGTACGGGTTCTTGTCCATTATGATGATCTGCTTCTGGTGTGCGTGTTTGTGTGTGCACGACGAGAGAGAAAGACAGAGAAGGAGAGGGAGGGGAGAGAGAGAGGGAGACGAAAGGTGAAGTGAGACATTGAAATCATAATGGGGGGTAGGAGTGTTTAAATAGAGAGCGAGAATTAATATATAATATAATTTATTAATTGTCACACAAATTTTGTATTAGCGGCACACATTGTTTATTAACGTACCTAACTATGTGTATAATCATAATCACATTGAATTCATGCATAACTATGTAGATATATATATACTGTGATGAGGTGGTCGAATAGTAATATGTGTGTGTCTACGTTTTCGATTGAGTTATGTAGGCCACATGCACTATATGTCTGCAGATATATACTTTTGTCCAAAGGAGAAATAATGAGATCAAATATTTCAAAAATATCTCAAATTTCAGTGCTTCTTTCGATCACTGTTACTACCTATAGGGAAAAGTTAAACCGAGGGTAAAATATATATATATATATATCCAGATTCTTTAGATTTTTTTCTTCATGAAAAATGAGAAATGTGGGGGCAAAATGTAGAAGATCGAATATTATTATTATACGAAAATCATGAAAAGGAAAATTTGTATGTATATCTTCTAGAATGAAGATACGGTTGACGTTATATGTTATAAAACTTTCGGTCATTACGTCAACTTTTTTAACACGACCTACACGTACGGGAGATTATACCTGAGACTGTAATTGTATATGTGAAGTACAATCCTTTTACTATTTCTTTTCATAAAGGACTTCATAAATTCATTTTATGAACATAGATTATCATTTTTAATTAAGATAATCCTTATAATTTCCAAACCCTCATTACCCCATGATTAATGCACTGATTAATATTAAACTTAAAAATATTCCTCCTCCTCCTCCTCAGATCTTTAATATATGACATAATTAGGAAGTTAATATTGGTCATAGTATAAAATATATTTTTTATATTTATCAATTTTCTTATAAATTATCCTTAATGGTATTTTCTCAATAATAGTCAAGTAATAGAGGGAATAAGAGATTTAAAGAAGATAATTATAATATTGTAGATAAAATATATTATATTAATTAATTTAACTAATTCTTTTAATCTAGTTAAATTAGTTAAAAATATTCTATATAGGATAAGAGGAGTATTATTTATTTAGATTTTAAATTTTAAGTTGTTTCATTTTTATTCATAACATAATTAAACTTTTGCCCCAAATTTTCAAGATGGCACTATATATATTGTAAGCAAAAATTTGTCCAAAAAGGGCACCGTTATGTTAGCTACTAGGTTTTTCCCATCTTACAATGTTTTTGGAGATGCTAGCTTTGTTTGAAAACCCGTTGAAAAATATGATTTTGCAACTTCGAAGATAAATTTTCTCATATTTATTAATTACCTAAATGCTTTACTGTTAAATTCTTATATTTAAAATTAATTTAAAATTCTGTGAACTCATTTATTTTTTTTCCTCCACTTAAACATGACACCTTTAACAAAGTTAGTGCTTGGAAAGTGCTAATATCCTCAGTCTTCACAATTAACTATACCATTTATGGGGTTATTTTGGAATATTCTTACAAAGTTTTTACATTTAATTGCTTTTAAAAATTAATCTCATTAAAAATTATTAACAGGATCTTATAAAAAGTTCAGAGGGAGTATGTGCACATATTATCTTTTTCTTAAATATAATTTTTTGTAGATAAAATATAAGTTACACTGTATATTTCAACTTAATTCAATGTCAAATGCATATTTGACCACACAAAAAAAAATCCAACTATGTTCCTGAACTTTTTAATCATGTTGTGATTCTAGAATATTTTTTTTAACAGTTAAAAAGGTGATTTAATTCTCCTTTAGTTTGGGAGGATTCGCTTCACTTTAGCATCACCCATGCTTTGATGCCAAACTTGTCCTGAGATTTTCTTTTCTTGTTCACTAAGGAACTTTTGTTCAGGTAGGAATCTATACATTAACATCAATATACGTATACGGGTATAGGTAATACTGTTTATGAACAAATTATCAATAATATATATAGCATATTTTTCGAAGATAATTAATGGTGACAAGAATGTTGTCTATTTATGATGATGCGGTGGGGATCATGTAGCATGTGGATAATGGATCATCATTATCATCCTTTCAACATCATGCAAAGTCCTTAACGTGTACTTAATCCTTTTATTATATATGTTCTCACTGCAAAACTCATTCATGTTGTGATATTAATATGAGAAGAAAAATAAAGAGAAAAAAAATAGGGAAAATGTCCCCATTCCATTACTCTAATTTAGGTTCTTACAGGTAAAATTTTTAATAGGGGATTTCCCCCCAATTTTTTTAAGAAAAAATCAATAATCGTATAATTAATTTATTGTTTCACTTTTTACCAGAAAAAATCAATAATCATATAATTTATATTTTATAATCACGATTACCTAAGGGATGTATAAGGGATTATACTACTAAGACATGAGGATTCCTTACAGATCACATTGGCGACTTCTTGCATTTAAAAATAAATAATAATAATAATAATCATACAATTTTTTTATTAAATAAATAAACAAAGGAACAGAACAACATGGGTTATAGTGATTAATCGATAATCATTTGAATTACTGGTAATGGTCACGGGAACTATGCAAATTTTCCTCCCTTTTTGGGTTAACACAGGAACATTTACACGTGGCGAACGAACAAAAGGAAATATTTTTGCCATCCAATTTCGAGTCATAAAGCTGATTTTGAACTAATTCATTTCACCTCTTATTCAAATTTCGATGTCATTAATGATTAATGAAAGGAACTTGACATACCTCAAATAAAATCTCATGTTTAAGCCATGTGAATTAGGAAAAATCATCAGCTTCTCCCCATGTTGGATGCTCTAAAATGATTTATAAGACGGAATAAGAATAGATAATTGGTTTTACTTTCATGGGACGCGTGTCACCAGGAGAGCTCGCCACATTGTATTTATATTTATTATTCACTTCACAAGATATTTCAAAGTGATTTCTGATATAAATTTTGGTTTATTTTTTTTAAAATAAATATTTATATTTATTTAAAATAGCTTATAAATTAAACTATATTTTTGAATAAATTATTAGGAATAGCTTATGGATTACTCAATTATTTTTTTTTTATTTTTTCTGATACTATATCTTCTATCTCTTTTGTTCTCCTCCATCTTGTCTTCTTGTTTGTCTGTACTCCTCTTCTCCATCATTGGGATGGAGTAGGGTCATCGTCATAGTGGAGAAAGCAAACTGATGGAGAAGAGTCATCGTCATAGTGGAGAAAGCAAACTGATGGAGAAGAGTCATCGTCATAGTGGAGAAAGCAAACTGATGGAGAAGAGTCATCATCATAGTGGAGAAAGCAGACTGATGGAGAAATGTCATCATCATAGTGGAAAAAATAGACTTTGCTAGGAGGGAGGACTGTCCTCATTGTTGTCGATGGTGGGTTGTGTCCACTTTGCAGCTGCTTCTTTTTCTTATATCTTCAACGACACAGTCACAACAATAGATTCTTCTATCTTATTCTTTTTCTTCTTTTGACACTGAGTTTTGTCATTAGGTTGGGGAATGTAGGTCATCGTCAGGTCAGGGCAGATTGATGAGTGGAGAGGATGATGATTAGTATAGGATAATAATTATTTTTTTCTCATATCATACCATTTATAGTAATTTACCACTAATAAAAATCATTCTGAGAAATAACCATCAAAACATTAATTTATACATAACTACTTTTTTCCTATAAACTCTTCTCCATAAACTACTTTATAAAAATTGTCCAAAAACTCTTTTTTCTATAAACTCATTTTTAAAAATTTATCAAAACAAGCTCTATATCCAAATGAATAGATAGTACAAAATGTTGTATGATTAGCTCTCGGCCCCAAAAAAACAGACCTGCTAGATTAATTAAATAAAAATTATAGATTACACACAATATACTTTCCCATGCATTATTTTTTTCTTTAACGAAATTGTCTAAATAAGCCAAGTGAAATCCAAAACATATTGCTAAAGCACGATTGGTTAGCATATTAGTTTCATAATCTTTCTCTCTTTCAACCTACTAAAAATCTTTCCCATGCATGATTCTTTCGACTAGGAGTGTGTTTGGATGATACTCGAAACCATGGTTTTGAGAAAAGTAACCCAAATGATGTCATCTCTTTCATAGTCAAGTTTTTCGTTAAAACCATGTGTAGTTGTTTATAAGGTATTCAAACACTCTCTAGATGAACACAAGTTGTGTGAAAAAAATCTATCGTATTAAACATTCACGTTTTCCTATTGTTGTTAGAGAGTTCCATAAATCTCACTATTTATAATTTGTAAATAATACAATTTGTTTTAGAATATTTTCTCATGTAAAAATTTATATATCAACATGGAAATACATAATACTTATACACACACACACACACACAATACTGAGAACGAAATTTAAAACTTATATTAGGAAGTGAGTGATGGCCCTGCAAATCCCCTTATCTCCACCTTGTCTGTGGAGTCAATTGACTTTATGAATTAATGAGGAGTGGGAGAGAACATAATAATATTTTTATTAAGAACGAAAGGAAATGATAAATTGAAGATGAAGGGTTATATATATATATATATATATATATATATATATTATGAATATGTATGTATGAAGATATATATGTTGCTGAAACGAAGCCAAGAGTGAAAGGAAAGGAGAGGATAAGGACTAAAAACTCAGAGAAGAAGTAATGCGTTAAAGAGACGCATTCCTAACCCCAAACAAGAATTTTGAACTCTTCCCTCCCTAAATTTCCACTCACATCAATCCATTTCTACTCTTGGAAATCCCATTCCCTCCTCACCCGCCCATTACATGTGATGCGAAGAATGAGGAGGATCGTGAACATGAGATTATGGAGAGATCGGGTGGGGGTAAGTAGGGGGACTAAAAGAGGAAACTTGAGCTGGAAATGTGAGAATTTGCTTGACCAAAAGAAGGAAAGTCCAACAGAGAGAGGAAGTGGGATTAAGTGGGGTTAAAGCGCAAAGGCGCATGATCACTTAGCTACAAAATTAGGAAGAGGCCGGGTTTGTGTTTAAAATCTTTGAACCTTGCCATGTGAATTCACAAGATATCAAAGAAAGATACCATCTCCCACAAGACAAGATACTTTCTTCTATATCTCATCGCTACACTGTGTACGTCTTATAAGGGCATAACCATTAATTGTGAGCTTTAGGTACGCTTTTTTATTATCTGTATAAATCGTTGTTTACACAAATATTAACAAGTTTGAAACAAGATTGGTACTTGACATGAAGATATTTAGTCTTAAAGACTGCATCATGCCAATGCTCATCCACTACTCTCTCGTTTGGCATAAAAATCTCCCGTGTCTACAATAATCTAATCTATATCCTATTCATTCAACATTAATAAATAATTAAATACATTAATATCTATCTATAAAATACAGATGTGGTAATAATCCCTAGGACCTCCTCTCTGTTACTGCTTATCTGCTACCATGGTTATGGCCTCGATAGCCATAACAATCTCAAATGTCTAGATTCTAGAATGATCTCATCTATTTTATATACATATTATATATATATATATATATAAAAGAATTTCATCGATAATTTGAAGGAAAAAAAAGGCATGCATGGGGAGGAAAGCCAGTTTTTAAAAATCCCCATTTCAATGAGGAAAACATAAATAGTAAAATAACGATGCTACATAATTTTATTTTGTGATAATATATTAGTAATGAGTTGATTTAAGCCACATGTAACTAATAATATATTAAAATTATTAATATAGAGTTAATTTAACTGTATAATATCATGTTATAAATTTTTTTAAATCTCAAATTTAATTCTTATAAAAAATATTTATATTAAGAGTAAGAATCATATATTCTAAAATTAGGTGTACAATTTTTGAGTTGAATGCCGCCTTTAACTTTTCTTTTGAAACTCTGCATGTAGATAAACAGTGTCACAGTCAAGGGGAAAAGAATAGGTGTCAACGCTCGTAAGTTGAACCTCATCAAATAATGATCCCTTTCCGTGGACATGCCACGTGTTTCATCTGAAATTTTTGGCGCGCCAAGTAGGAGTCGGGACTTCTTTGTGAGGAGAAAAAGCCATATGCGCCACCAATTAAACTTCATAAAATAAGATCCCTCCATGCGTACTTAAGAACCTCATTGACGAGGTATTTATGCCATTAGAACTGGTAGAGTGGATTGACCCACTAAAAACGGGTCAATCTATTTTAGAGGATGGGCACGATTTATCCGCCTGAGCTAGCCCCTCTTTTTTTTTTTTTAATTTTTTAAATATTTTTAAAAAATTATTTTTAAACTTTTAGAATACTAACAAAAAATTTCTAATATTATATTAGTATAATTAAAATATAATTAATATTATACTCTTAAAATTCTTTACTTTTTATAAAAAATATCAAATTTTATAACTATAAATCTAAATAAACATTAACATAATATTAATTAATTATAATATGTCAACATATATTAACAAATAGGTAATTATTTTTACTAGTATTCAATAATAAAATTATTTAAAGTAATATTTAGATAAAATAAATAATAATATTAAAAATAAAAAAAACAGATTGACAGGTTGACCCACTTAAAAATGGACTAACCCGCCAGCACTGACAGGTTGGGAGGGAGCGGGCTGCACAAAACAGGTTGACAAAATGCCAATCTAAACTCGTCCCATTTTGAGAGAAAACAGACTCAACCCTCAAGCCCATTTTTTCAGCTCTATATGCCATAGCTTGAACGCTAACCAGAGAGAAATTTGGCCTTCAGATTCCATTCCTCCTTTCAAACGGAACTAACGAAAGCCTCGCCTTTAATTAGCTCTGCTTTCATGGCTTCACTAAAGAGTCCGTTTTGAAGAAAACGTGCAAAGGCTTGTTTTAGAAATTCTGGTTCTTTTAAGGGAGGAAACAAGAATAACAGATCATAGACCTTTACATTTTCAGTCACAAAATTGCATGGAAGCTTGGATTCAAATTCCTGAACAATTTTACATTTCTTGTAGAAATATATCCTGAAACGAACGTTGCCCTTTTATATTGAAAAGGAAACAAAAGGGGTAAAATATTTGACCTGAGATTATTATAAAATCATGAATTTTAGTTGCTAAATTATAAATAATTGTACTCATACTTTGCAAAACATTATCATAGATATTTGACTGTAAATGGAAATGAAATTCCCCCGAAGATATACTTGGAAGTTTTAACAGAATGACTAGCAAATAACAATACTTCAACATATGACTCCACAGAAATATTCGCTGACTGTCAAGCTGACAAAATGACCAGAGACAAGCTCTCTGCCGGAGAAGACGCAACACTGTTTTCCAAATACAGCTTAAAAGTATTAGCTAACATTGAAAAGGAGGTAAATTCTAACAAACATCTGGCTATTACAACATTCACTATAAAAAAAAGGGAAGCATCCTCTTCGAGAAACACCAAATTTGCATGGAATGATGAGATAACCACCAAAATTTTTAACAGCTTCATGCCTAGAAAAAAGAACAGGCAGATTAATCACCCCATTGCATACAAGACATCGTACACAAAGATCTTTGTTCGGTTGTAGCCAGTCTACGGCACATTCCTAACTGGACTAGGGACCAGTTCACCAATTTTTTGATTGAACTAGCCAGTTCAATCCAGAGTTCAAAACACTAAAAAAACTGATGCAGTAGAGAAAGAACAAAAAAGAACAGACATTCCTAACCGTCTAGAAACTGCCATAAAAGCTCCCCATTTTTATGAATATCCTCTTCCTCTCAAGTTCCCCCTCGAATATCCCAATCCTAATCAACTTCACCCAGAAACTTGTACCCACACCAAACAGCCAAACACCCCGTACCAAACCCCCCAGATTATTCTCCAAAAAGCTTCTACTGCCCATCCAAATTCTAAATTTTCCCAAATCAGGTAACCCATCATATGCCCAACGGCTTGTGACTTGTCATGCCAAAAACCAGGGTAGTTTACAGCTTGCCTCTAAACACCATACCACAACCATTTAAACACTGAATTGTGCTACAACCTTGTTACTTACCTTGTTAGCAATGTTGTTGGAAAGCCAATCTAAACCCTCATAGAGACCCTCTCCAGATGTTGCACAAGTACTCTGGATATACCTGAAACAGATTAAACCATTGCATAAAATAACATCATGTATTTTTCTTTGGGAAGTTCACTCTCCAGAAGTTGCACAGCTAGAATAAAAAGTAACAAACTCCTAAGAACTGCACTTGCGACCCATCCAACAGACACCATATTTCATAGGTTACTTCAAAAGTTAATATCATCTAACCAGTGGCGTTGGCGGAGGGAATGAAGTCCAAGCTTGTCAGTTATTTCTGCAGCATTCATTGCATTGGGGAGATCTTGTTTGTTGGCAAAAACAAGCAAAACAGCATCTCTCAGTTCATCCTGAAATAACATTTAGATTCACACACCAATAGTCTTTCGCATCCCACAAACAAATATTCACAGCAACTCATCTGCTAAACAATTTAAAACTTAAGAACAAATCTCAGCATAAAATAACAAATTTGGGTCAATGAATTGGTGCTCCAACTACCACAAAATCAACCCATCAAAGCCATGCCAACTACCCCGATTAAATGCGATAATTGCTTCTGTCAAGGTCAAGATCGTGAAATGGGGAAAACTCATATCACTATGATGCTATAACCTTTCAATCATTTTCCTTCTTACCTTCTCTCTTTCCCTTTTTTGCATTCAAGCTCATGCACAAAAACAAATGGAAATAAAAGTTTCATAATTTCAAAACAAGTGGTCATTGAACAAGAAAATGCCCCTCACCCAATTTGTTGGCGTACCAGCTTCTGACGAAAACCTACCATCACTGGACACAAGATGACAATAAACTCTAGAGATGAACACACAACGGGGTGAATTATTATCAAGAGAAATTTCACCTAACTACTCTAATCCTGTACTAAATTGAAATGTGCCCCCTAATTTATAAGAAGTCACATTTAACCCTTCCCAGCCCCCATTTATTAGTCACGACGCCCTCATTTTCATCTTCTTCCCCCAACATATTCCTGTCAGCTTTGCTATATCTCTGAAATTGCATAACCGAATCTAGCACACAAGTCCTTCTAAATTAATTTCATGATTATATCAATCCTGATTGGGACTAGGCAACACAATCGCACTTCAGATAACATGTTTTTTATTTTGTCTGAACAAACTTAAGGTCCAAACGGTATTCAAATTTAAAATTGTAAGTCAATAATTAGCTAGAATATAGGTCTAAGCAAATGAAAGTACTGAAAATAACCCACAAACAGAACACAGGAATGCGCACAACGACCACCTTCCTCTGGCTTTTAACAGGCTAGAGCCTCTCCCACAACACTCAATTCTTGCCAAACCCTCACTACCCAATATATATATTCAACCAATAGCATGTATACAATTACATACCTCATTCAACATCCGGTGTAACTCATCCCTTGCCTCAACTACTCGATCTCTATCATTGCTATCAACCACAAAAATAAGACCCTGGGTGTTCTGGAAGTAGTGCCTCCACAGTGGGCGAATCTGTATTTATACAGAAATATATAATTCAACATGGATTGCTAAGTCCTTTACTAATAGTTAAAGAAAGCCACTAGCAGAAAAGACACCTATTCAACACAAATACAAGCCAAAGCAGGGCCAAAAATATTCATAATCAGTAGGATACATAAACTGGCATCGCAGTGTCTGTTCCCCAGATGGTGAGCACAAAACTATTTCTTTCTTTTAAAATATTTATTTATTCAATCAAAAATAGCAAAACACTGACCATACACACTAGAGACATCCCCAGACCATGGTAAGAAACAGGAATGTCACCCCCAATATGACAAAAAAATAGATAAGCTCAGCAGGGATCCCATAAGCTTAAACAAAGTCAAGACATGGAAGATAAACTTAAGATATTAAAAAATTTGCTATGCATGATTCTACTTGCTTTAAGCAAAAGGGAATGGAGAAGAGCAAATGTACCTTATCCTGACCACCAACATCCCACACAGTGAAGCTGATGTTCTTGTACTCCACAGTCTCAACATTAAATCCTGCAGGATTTTCATACGGCCCTCTTTTCAGATCAGTACAGTGAGGAGGAAACTAAGACAAGCGCAATTATAAATATCATAATTTTAAAAGGAGCCTGCCCTTTTAATTATTCAGAAGGCTCCAGCAATGTTGAGACCATTCAAAAAGAAAGAAAGATTACTCGTGAGTATTAGAACTCACCAATGGTAGGGATGGTGGTGACAATCTCGCCAAGCTTGAGCTTATACAAGATTGTAGTCTTACCAGCAGCATCAAGTCCCACCATCAGAATCCGCATTTCCTTCTTGGCAAAAAGCCTACTGAAGAGCTTGGTGAACGTCAACCCCATTTTGACTTCGAAGTAGCTAGATAAAGATCACTCCACGCTGATCGTATAGTAAAAAATAGAGAGGAAAAATCTCATTAGACCATCAAAATTTCGCTGCTCTGCCGTAGTATAAATGCTGTTCAGATCGCATACATCCGCTAAAAGGAAATCCAATACTCAAATACAACCGAATTTTTTTTAAGGAAAAAATATTACTGATATTTTGTTATTCGGGATTGGTTGCAATTGGATTAACGCGTGTCCAAAGAGGTATACTAACAATGACCATAAGAAGAAGCAGGAAAAATAAAATCTAAGCCAACAAACAAGCAGATCGTCAATTGTAAAATAGATCGAACAACACATATAAACGAGGACTATGAATATCGATTAAATTCGAGGATGTCATCAAGTTCTAAAGAAATCTTGATTTTTATTACATTTAATTGGTTCCAAGGGTTAACTCGCAGATAACGATGCAGATCCAACACAGAAACGAGTGGGAAACGTGATTAAGGAGTAAAGCACGATAAAATTTGAAAGACCGTGAAAAAGGAAGATCGCCCACCTCTCGAAGTTTACGAGGGAGGATCGGAGGGGAGTCGAGAGCGAACCGCGATTCTTCGAGAAGGGAGAATCTTTTCTCTCGCCCGTTATTTAATGCCGGAATATAACAATCGGTTCATCTAGTGGATCTACATAAAATCACCCTAAAACGTCCGTCGTTCAGGTGTATGGACTTTAGTGCCGTTTAATTTAATTTAAAACTACAAAAATATGTTTGTATCAAAAATTAAATAAATAACTCTACAAATCTTCTCAATTATACTATAATTTTTAAGGTCTAATATTATAATTTTAAATAAATTAATAAGATTACTCTATAAATAGAGGGAAATAAATTATATAATAATTATTTTATTTTTTATTTTTTATCATTTTATCTCAATTTTTTTAATAATTTATTTATTAAAAATATATTTTAATAATAACTATTTAAATATTTATTTTTTAAAATATATTATCTAAAAATTATTCTCTACAAACCTTTTTGTATAAATTAAACCTAGTGACACCTTAATAAATTACTTAAATAATAGTGTCTCACCCAATCAAGGCTCGTGTTATTTGGGTCGGAGTCAATTTTTAACCTTTTTTTCTCTAATGGATCATCTAAGTTTTAGATGCTCTCTCCCTCTAGGAGAATTTCCTCGGATCAAAATTAAATTCCTAGGGTAAAATTTGAGTATAGTTGATGTCAATAGTTTCTTTAAAGATATTTTTTTTATATTTTTATGAATTTAAATTAAATATATCATAATTAAACAGTCAAAATCTAGTTCACTATAACACGTGATTTATATAATTTATTTAGATAGAGTTATGGCAATTATATGTCTGTTTATATAAATTTTTAAAAAATAATTTTTAAAAAGTTTTTTAACTATTTTTAGAAAGAGTTTATATAAAAAGATAATTTTAAATAATAAATAAATATTTTAATAATTATTATAATAATTTTTATGATTAATAAATTGTTATAAAAAGTATGAGATGGAAAATTTAAACAAAAAACTATCGCCATCTACCTTCAGTGTTATCTTCCTCCTCTTTCACTATAATATTCTTTCCTCTTTTTCTTCTTTAATGATGCACAACACTAAAAATACAATTTTAAAAATTCTCATATTCTCTATCCATCTTCTCATCACCTTACTATCTTCCATTAAGTTAGAAGATGGAGATAGAGATAGAAGAAGAAAATGTCACCAAGAAGCACTAATGCAAAGGGAGGGACCATACAACCCATGCAAACCATATCAATTTAGATAGACTACAGTAACAGAGAAAGAAGGAGGTGATAAAGAAAGAAAGAGGCGACATGAATTTTCTCAATGAGAGAGGAGAGATAATAAAAAATATAGATAAAATAGTAATTGAGTAATCAATAAATTATTTTACTATTCTATAAGTTATTTCTAATATTTTATCTAAAAATTATAAATCTAAAAATTATTTTAGACAAATATAACTATTTATTTTAAATTTTTTATAAACTAAAATTTTTGCTAAAAACCTTTTTAAAAATATGGATAAACACACACATAATCTATATTTTAGTATCTGTGTTTGTGTTTGATAATCCTTTACACTGATAAGTAAACTCGAAATTGCAATTTCAGACTTCCATTGAAACCATATAAGCCACGTGTCATATTTGGATGGTTGGTTATAAAAGAAATCCTTCAAAAATATAAAATTTATTTTTAAATAAATTATTAATAAAATTTATGAAAAGTGCTTTCCATATTAGATTTCCTGATTGTAGAGATATATATATATTCATATAAAAAATATATATTTTATTTTTTATATAATTTATTTTGAAAATTAGAATTTTGTGGAAAAATATTTACTTAAGTTATGCTCGATTCAATGGAGATGAGGGATTTTAATAGAGGAAAATGGAAGGAAGAGAAGAAAATAGATTTTATTATTATATTATTTAGATTAATATTAATGAAATCGAGGTGAGCGATTTTTATATTATCTTATTTAGTTTAAGAAATGAGGAGAGGGAAACTATTTTATATAGATAAATTTATCTATATATTATTTTATAGAATATTTTAATAAAATATAATATATAGATAATATTATGATATTAAAAAATTTATCAGTATATTAATATTATAAAATAAAAATATTACCCTTTCTTTCTAAATTCTCCCAATTTTGGAGGAGAGTTAGAACTTGAGAGGGCAAGATTTTTTTTTTTTTAATTTTTCCTCCCATCCAACAAGCTTTATTTTTTTTATAAGAAGTGAGGGGTATTGTCCAATACAAATATGTTATACTAATAGAAAAATTAATCCCAAATACTCAATATCAAGTAGTTCTCTTAAATGTAACGGATATATAGTATATATTAAAGATATAGAGAGATCCTTTTTTTGTTAGTGTATCTGCCATTTTATTTTATTTTTTTAAATATATTTTAACTACATCTCCTATAACTTACTAATTAATTGTTTAATTTATAAAAAAAAAATAAGTTGGCACCAGGAATTCTATTATTTTTTTTGTATAAACTATGAATTCTATTTAAATATTCAAATAAGAGAATCTCTTCCCTCCCCTCCCCTCAAATCCCTTATATCAAACCACTCGTTAGAGGCCACAGACAGCCCAACCCATTAAATACACAAAAGAGAACACACAAACAACGGCCGCAAAGCGTGGTTAGGGTGGCTTGGTTGTATGTAATTAACAGCATCTAGTTAGCAGATTGGATTGATTCAGGAACTTGGGATTTCCAAAGACTTGCTGAGATTCTCCCAAGCGATGCTTTTCAAAGATTAATTAGTGTACTTCCTCCTATGTCGGAAGTAGGGAATGATGTAATGGCATGGAAGGCTACAAATGAGGGTACTTTTACTATTAAAAGTGCCTATTTTCTGATTGAGTCCCAGCCGACCAATACATATAGCTCTACATACAAGGATATTTGGAAATAGAAAGGTGATGAACGTATTAGAGTTTTCATGTGGTTAACTATCAACTACTTCTTTATGTCAGTACTGCAACAATGGTATAGAGGATATCTTACATATTCTTCAGGACTGTAGTTATGCTACACAACTTTGGATCCGTTTACTGAATCTTAGGTACTATTCTTCATTTTTCAGAACTCCCTTACAATATTGGTTTGCTTTAAATCTCAATAGGGAGTTAGGACTGGGGGTCTTAGTAATTGGGGTTTAATTTGAGGAGTTACAATTTGGAGATTATGGAAGTGGAAGAATCAATCTACTTTTGATTCGAATTTTTTAAAACCTGTGGATCCCTGCTCAATCATTTTGCAAACATGGAAAAGTTTCGTGCAAATTCAAGAGGACTATGTAGTTAATGAGGTTAATATACATAATGCATCGAGCTGGCACCCTCCTTCTATGGGATGGTTTAAAGTTAATGTTGATGGAGCCCTTACTGCAGTTAATAGTAAGCGGATTGTGGTGGTATTATTAGAGATCATTCAGGTAACTGGGTAGCTGGTTTTACAAGTAAGCTGGGCTATTATAGTGTGATTGAAACAGAGCAATGAGCTGTGTATAAATGACTCCAACTGGCTTGGGATCTACAGTTAAAGAAGATTATTCTTGAATCTGATTCAAAAAATATCATAGATATGTTGACAAACCTTAATACTGATACATATAGTTTACTAGTGCTCCAGATAAAGAGACTCTTACACTTGGAATGGGACATCAAGCTACAATACATTTATATAACTCAAAATAAGATTGTGGATGTTCTGGCCAAAAAGGGATTGAACTATACGGAGATATTATATGTTTGCCCTCCACATTTGGAATCCATGATTCACACTGAGTGTTTGGAATATAATTCCTTTATGAGTTAGTATTATTTCATTCGGGTGCATAGCCCTCTTGTATACAAAAAAAAAATAGCATCTAGTTATTTAGTTAACATTTATAATAACTAATGATAAAAGTGTAAAATATACTATTATTTATTATTTAGATTATATTAAATTTTTAAATAATATTATTTTATTATAATTTTAATCGCGATACTTAAAAAAATATTTTAATATTTAAAGAAATATTTTAAATTATAGTTGTTTAAATTTACGCTTAAAGATAATATACAACTCATCTTGTTTGACATTAATATCGCTTAAAAAAAATAAAATTTCATCATACATTTATGTAAACTCAATCTCTTTTAAAAAATTATTATAAAAAAATTAATATATATAATAAAAAATAAATTTAAATTATAAAAAAAGAGTTTATAAGTCACTATAAATATTTTTTAAATTTTAAAATTATGTATTAATTTTGATAAGAGTCTAATGTAAAATTTATATAAACTATTATGTAAAAAAAAAAACAGCGACTTATGATGATTTGGAAGCACAAAACACGGAAGACTCTGTATGAGGCAACGAGAGAGAGGGAGAGAGATTCAGAGTTGAAAAGAAATAGAGAAACAGCCCCAACCTCAATTCCAACACCGCACTCCCATGCGTACAACAGTGCGGACGTCGAAACTCTCTCTCAACTGCTTTCAATAAATTGTTTGGTTCCGCTCTCTCCTCTCTGCTCTCTTCGTTCTCAGCACCATCTCTCTCTCAAGAAAGGTCTCTGTTGGTCAAATCCCTCATCAATAGTCTCTGAAATTCCCCCTCTGCACACACTCACACACTCTTCTAAAAGAGCATAGCATTTAATTTCATTCCAGAAGAAAAAGTTCGTCATCTCTCTAGCTAGCTGGATGGCAAAGTATTCCCAGGTCACGAGGGATCCACAGCTTCTCTGGTACGGTTGCTTCCTTCAATAGCTCATTTAATTCAAATGCCCAGCTGATTTATAACAATGGCCCTAGTTTTGTCCACTTTCTCGCCAGTCAAAAGCTGCTCCTGTGGTGCCGTGTTAAGTCTTATTTTTTGGTTTTCTGAGAGAACAAAATAACCCACCCCCTTCGGAAGTCTCAAGTAATGCAATTGAGCTGAATGTTGGTATTTGCTTTTGCTGCAGTTTGTCATTTTGCATCTGAGAGGTCTTCTCTGAGGTTACACGCTATAACTTTGCTACTCGTACACGCTGCTGTTAACTTTCATTTTCCCCTTTTATTTGCATATTTTATTTCGTTCAAGTTGGTAATCCTCGCGGGGCAAGTTCTCATTAGGTTTTCGGGTGTTAGCTTCAGCACTTCACTAAGAAGTCTGTTGTACTTTTGCTGTCTGTATCTGGAAAAAAAAATCAAGTATTCTACGAAGGTTTGTACGCGAGCTTATTGTCTTACATCCTTCTAAACCATGAAGCAGTGAGGATGGAGGCCTGGAAATATTTCAAATGACCAAACTTAGCTGAATGTGGACCTAGGTATGTTTGGATTGGAGACAATGGGGGGGGGGGGGAAAGAGAAGGGAAGTGAAGGTTGATTGAATCCCTGCCCTTATTGGCCAGTTATTATCAAGGAGGGGAAGGTAATGGAAGAAGTACAACTAACCTTCCAAAATCCTCTAATTTGGGGATTTCGGATGGGACAATTTTCTCTAACAAGGGGAAAGAAGTGATCATATATAATATAACCATCACTTCTTTTTATTTGGGCTTCTTTTCTTCCCTTCTCCCAAACATGTGCTTACTCTAATGTTGAGCGAAGCAGTTATTACTTATGTGTTGCTAGTTACGACATTAATTCTTTGCTTTCCAATTTGATTGCAAGTTTAAATTTTACTTTCAGCTTAGTGGGAGTTCTCCATGTCTTTGTTGTGCTTGGTGATGATTCTTCTAAAAAGCTAAATTATATCATCTTCTATATTTGGTAATTGTTAGTTTTACAGGGTCTGATTGAATGCTTTCTTTCCCATTCTGCAGGTTATGGTGCTGATATACACTGCCAATATAAAGTTTTTGATAAACTGAAAGGTCTGATTCTAGGATAGTTATCTTGTATGGCTTCAGCTGTTGGAATGGCTGGCGGTGATTCCATGATTGTTGATAAACTCCCTGAGGAGATTAATGAAATGAAGATCAAGGACGAAAAGGTATTAGAGGCCCTGTTTTTAGATAACTCCTCATCGTTTGTTTTTGTCTTTTACATTAGTTATTTTTCTTTTCTAAAACGTGAATTTGCCCCGTATAATAACTCCTTTGTGATAGGAAATGGAGACAGCAATGGTAGATGGAAATGGAACTGAAACTGGCCACATCATTGTGACCACTATCGGTGGTCGAAATGGTCAACCTAAACAGGTAGATTTCTGTGAGGATGTAATTATAATTAGATTGGTTCTCAAGTCAAGTAATTGAACTTTATTTTCTTTCAGATCTGTTTATATAGCTCTCTTGAAGCTAAAGTAGAAGACAGGGAGATAAACTCATTTAATAGAAGGCTGAAATTTTTTCTCCCTTTATTTCCTGGAATTTGACTATTTCTCTACCTAATGAGGGAAAAGTAAAAAGTAATGTTAAAAACCAAAGTATTATGTCATAAGGCTCAATGCGTATTATTGTGTACGAGTTTCTTCTTTTACTGATCTGGAGAATGATGCTTGCTGATTGAAATGTTAGAAAAGCATGATTTACATTATGTGACATGATGTGATATGCACTTTAACTCTTGCATATTAATTTATTTAAATATTTAAATTTTAATTTTGTAAAATTCATCATCTATCCCATCCTTCTCACTGTAACTTTGGTGCTTTGACCTGCAGACTATTAGTTACATGGCTGAGCGTGTTGTTGGACAAGGCTCGTTTGGTATTGTGTTTCAGGTGGAATTTTTCCAATAATTTGTAATTTAGATTAATTGCTACAAGACATCCATTTTTAGGGAGTATAAATTGATTTTGGAGGTTTTTTTTTGTGTTTTTGTTTTTATAGGCTAAGTGTCTTGAAACTGGAGAAACAGTAGCAATCAAGAAGGTCTTGCAGGATAGAAGATACAAAAACCGTGAATTGCAAACAATGCGCCTTCTTGATCATCCTAATATTGTGTCACTCAAGCATTGCTTCTTCTCCACCACAGATAAGGATGAACTCTACCTCAATTTGGTACTCGAGTATGTACCTGAGACTGTATATCGTGTGGTGAAGCACTACAGCAAGGCAAATCAGCGGATGCCCTTGATATATGTTAAACTCTACACATATCAGGTTATCATCATGTTTTTTTTTTTTTTGCGATAGTCTGTGGATACTAGTCCGGATTTTTATGCAAAAAATTTCTGGTATGCTTGGTTGTGCTTCATCTAGAGAACTCTATGTATCATGTTTGATTATTTGTAAAGGTGAGAAATTACAAAAGATTGTTCACCAGTGAGGAAATCTGATACAATATGGTCTTTGGAATATTACAATTCCCCCCTAACGAACTACTTCATATCATTGAAATGCTTTGATTTTAAAGGCTTTTACTTTCGTGTTGCTTTCTGTTTTGGTCACAATTCCTTGGGTAAAGAGTCTGTGATGGTTAATTATCTTTGTTTTAATATGTACTTAGATGATGACAAGATCGTGGGAACTTCCCTTTGCTGTAGCTGATAATTTTCTAAACTTTTTATCAATAAAGGAACTTTTTACTACAGATTGAATGAGATGGCTGTCAATCTTTAGGGTATCATTATGCATGACCATTGTTATGATGCATCTCCTATATACTATAACAGATTTGCAGAGCTTTAGCTTATATTCATGGATGTGTTGGAGTGTGCCACAGGGATATAAAACCTCAGAATCTACTGGTTTGTATCAATGCCATCTTTTTAGCTCTCTGGTTAGATGATTAGGAACCAATTTAGTCTCTTTTTGCAGGTTAATCCTCACACTCATCAGGTCAAGCTTTGTGATTTTGGAAGTGCGAAAGTTCTGGTAATGTCTCACTTTTGTCTGGATATTCTAATTTCAAACTGAATGTAGGTCCTTGGCAGCTATTAAGAATACTAAATCTATTAGTTCATGTTGGTTGGGAACCTTTGATATTTTATTATTGGGCATGCATATAACGAGCTATTTCATCAGCTTACAATTGATGTGTCTGGGTCACCACATGATATATTATAGGCATTGTAGGGTTGCCACTTGAGTTGCCAGAAATCATTTGCAGAACTTTGCTATTTACATACCTTTTTTGACAATAACAGAGCATTTATGTCTTTATTTGTCCATGGTTACATGCACACAAATAAAATCACAACTTCATTGAAAGAATTTCTTAATCATCTTCATAATCCAATTTCCATTTTGGCTGAGTTTAATTGATGCATCAACTTATGGCTCTTGTTACCATTTGTCTGCATTTAAAAAAACAAAGAAGTTTGGGATGCAGGAGAAGAAGAAATCTCTGATATAACCTCTCTCTTCACTGTGCACCTGATGGGTCTGCCTTCTTGTTAACATATATAGCTGCCTCCTGATATAATTTTGGAACAGGTCAAAGGTGAACCTAATGTATCATATATTTGCTCTCGTTACTACCGAGCACCTGAACTCATTTTTGGGGCAACTGAATATACAACTGCAATTGATATGTGGTCTGTGGGTTGTGTCCTGGCTGAGTTGCTCCTAGGACAGGTTTGGTACACAACAAACGAACTTCATCCGTTGTCTTGTTAGTACTTTTTGTATTTTTAAGTGTCAGGGTGCTTACAAGTTGTTGGTCACCATTGGACATCTGGAATTTGTAGCCTCTATTCCCCGGGGAAAGTGGTGTTGATCAGCTTGTTGAGATTATTAAGGTAAGTTCATCTATGACCTTATTTGTGAACTGGCCTAGAGTATCTAAGACTACAGCAGTATCAAAGAAATTTTATTTGCTGGCTTCACTGAAGATTAAGACTGAATATTTGTATGTTTAAGGTGCTTGGGACGCCAACTCGTGAGGAGATAAAATGCATGAACCCGAACTATACAGAATTTAAGTTTCCCCAAATCAAGGCTCATCCCTGGCATAAGGTGACTTCCTTGGCTTGCATGCTTAGCTTTATTCTCTACAACAACAACAACAATAATGCTATTAATAACGTCTGCATTATTCTGACAATGTTGTGCTTTTGAAATAGATATTTCATAAGCGTATGCCCCCAGAAGCAGTAGATCTTGTTTCCAGACTCCTCCAGTACTCACCAAATTTACGATGCACTGCTGTATGTAATTTTATTCATTCATCCATAAAGTCTGAATCTAACTTCCTTTTCTTTCTTTCTTTCTTCATTTTCTTTTTTGGCAAGTGGGTATAACCATATAGTGCTTGATCACTTGTTTGTTGTATGTTAGGAATTTCAGTTGCTTGTGTGGTAGATATGAAATTGAAAGGATTGGAGGGAGAGGAGTGAAAATCATTAATGCATCCGCTAGTCAGATACATTATCAATTTTCTCTTCTCCCCTTCCACTTCTCTTTATTCATGAGAGCACACAGATATGGTAGATGAATGGAGTATTTACGTCTTTTCCAGTCTGATTTTTTCCAACTTAAAATCTTGTTCCTTTTAATTCAAGGTTCATGAATAGTAAAATGCCCCCTTGTGTACTTGAATTTTGGACTAATAAGACCTGTAAACGTTGTGCTGAGATTTCATTCCGGTACAATTATTGGGAGCAGTAAGGATCAAATTCTTAAACACGCTGGATTTATACCATTTCAATGATCACCTCAACTCAAAAACTTAGTAGTTTTAAAAGAGGGCCTGTGGATAGTATTATCATAATATCTAGTAGTTCCTTTGTTTTTTTTTCCAATTTACCTTTAATTTTATTGACATCATAAGCATTTGATGCTGATGAAAACAGAATTCTGTTTACATTTCTGAGAAAAGAACAACCTAACTCTATGTTTGGATGGCAAGAAAATTAGGGAAGAAAGAGTATTAGGAGGGAAAACTCTCAAAAACAGTAATTTTTTCTTTTTCTTTTTGGAAAATTTCCTTCCTAGTATTCCATTCCCCCTATTTTCCTCTCACTTTTATATCTATCCAAACATAGCCTAAATGTAGTTCTGCTCTACTTTCCCGTAATGCTTGAATCATTGAATTTTTCCATGCTTTATCTTTGCAAAATAACCAAGTTATCACCATGTCTTTTCCTTGACAGTTGGAGGCTTGTGTCCACCCATTTTTTTATGAACTCCGTGATCCTAATACTCGCCTTCCCCACGGGCGCCCGTTGCCGCCCCTCTTCAACTTTAAACCTCATGGTAGTTGTCTGCTCTTTAGCTCACACTCCTCTTTATTCCGGTTCAACCATAATGAGAATACATTTTAACGCCATGCCTTTTGGATGAAACCACATTTGCAGAGCTAAAAGGAGCAACCTTGGAACTTATATGCAAACTTGTTCCAGAACATGCTAGGAAGCAGTGTCCTTCTCTTAACTTCTAAGTCTGCAATTACTATGCCGACTGATGTGGAGCAACTATGTTGTATCATGTTTATTTCCCCATGTTCTATGATGTAAACAATGACTACTTCTGCATTATGATCTCCGTGTTATCGTCAGATACACGTCTCTTTCTTGTGGTTTTTATAATTAGACACTTTATCTTAAACTTGAAATGTGTTGCTTGAGATCACGTAGGAATCTTTTCTTTACATCACCCGTTTCATGCTTTCTCTTTCCAAAATCAGTGGGTGGGTGTTTTAATTTTTTATTTTAATTCTTTTTTGTTCCAAAAAATTTTAAAAAGTGTTATAGATTTACTCATGAGATGAATTTTTCTCTCTCATGTGATATTAATATTGGATAAAGTTATCTATTATTTTTAGGTATAAATTTAGGTATATAAAGGTTAAGATATTGGATAAAGTTAGTTATCTATTATTTTCAAGTATAAATTTAGGTATATAAGGGTTAAGATATTTTTATAAATATTATGATTAAAATTATAATAAAGTGGTATTAGGAATTAGGCTAATTATTTTTGATAGAGTTTCAGTGTATTACCCAGATGTTCAAAAACGGACTGGGCAGCTACGGTACAACTGAGTGACATTTGTGAAAATAGAAAAAGGCTCATTCCAACTCTTTTTGTTTGAATTACTTGCATACAAAATTAATGTTAATAATATTTCAAAAGATTAATGAATAAAATATTATGCTATTTTTGAATAAAATACAACAATAACAATAAGTCTTATCCCATTAAATGGGGTCAGCTATATGGATCATACGACGTCATTGTGCTCTATCGAAAACTAAATTTTTAGATAGGTTATTGACCAGGAGATCCCGTTCAATGACCTCTTTGAGCGTTCTCTTTGACCTTTCTCTACCCCTTTTAACCGGTGTCTATACTATTTGATCCACTCTCTTCACCAGCGCATCCCTTGGCCTTCTTTGTACGTGTCCAAACCACCTAAGACGGTTCTCTACCATTTTCTCTTCAATAGGTGCCACTCCAACTCTTCCCCTTATATGTTCATTACGAATCTTATCTTTTCTTGTATGCCCACACATCCATCTCAGCATCCTCATCTCAACTACCCCAACTTTATGCTCTTGCTGTCCTTTTAAAGCCCAGCATTCACTTCCATAAAGCATTGCTGGTCTTATAGCAGTGCGATAAAACTTTCCTTTTACTTTATCTGGTACTTTCCGATCACATATAACCCCAGTAGCCTTTCTCCATTTAAACCACCCGGCCTGAATTCTATGATTAACATCCTCCAAAATTTCACCGTCCTTCTGTATTATTGATCCCAAATATTTGAACTTATCTATTTGTGGAATAACTTGATTTCCCAATCTGACCTCTAAGTTACTTCTAACTTGTCTCTTATCAAAGTTACAATGCATATATTCCGTCTTACTTCTACTCAGACGAAAACCCTTCAACTCTAAAGTACTTCTCCATAACTCAAGTTTAAAATTAATCTCTTCTCTTGACTCCGCCACAAGAACTATATCGTCCGCAAAAAGCATGCACTTAGGGATTTCTTCTTGAATAGGCTTAGTTAGAATATCCACTACTATATTAAATAAATAAGGACTCAAGGCTGATCCCTGATGTAGACCAATCCTTATGGGAAAATCCTTTGTTTCGCCCCTAGACGTTCTTACAGTAGTTGTTACCCCCTCATACATATCTTTTATTGCCTTGATATATGTCATACGTACACCTTTCTTTTCCAAAACTTTCCAAAGCACCTCTCTTGGCACTCGATCATATGCTTTTTCTAAGTCAATGAAGATCATATGCAAGTCTATTCTTTTAATCCGGTACCTTTCTATTACCCCCCTTAATAAATAAATCGCCTCTATTATAGACCTACTTGGCATGAAACCACACTGATTCTTAGTAATATCAGTCTCTAATCTCAACCTGTGTTCAATTACCTTTTCCCACAACTTCATAGTGTGACTCATAAGCTTTATCCCCCTGTAGTTTGCACAATTTTAAATATCCCCTTTATTTTTGAATAAAATATTATACTATTTTTAGTCACTGTATCATAATAAAGATATATGATATTGTCAAATATGGATCGTTACTGGATTTCCATTTTTGGTCACAACTCTATCTTCAACTATCTTTTCGGCGAAATCTTGTAATTCATAATGTTGCTTTCTATTTTCGGGGTATGATTTTGCTTTTAATTGCCTTCATACTTTTCTATTTAAAATTATTCGATTACATTTAAATCAAAGTCCTTTTATTTCCCCTTCCCTCCTCTAATTGTTGTACTAATTTTCATACTGTCATTATCGGTTCAAGTACTAGGCAATGTATTACTACAATATGAAGTTTTCAATAATATCGTTATTTGTCGAAATATTTTTATCTCTACATATTAAAATCTAATTATTAAATGATAGGAGTAGTTTTGAATTTTTTTACAAATTCTGTAATTGATATTAACTTATTTTCTTTTAAAAAAAGGAATATCTCTTTTCTCTCTCTAGAACTTTATTATAAAAACAAAATATTTTACTGCTGGTTTGGTCTGAGGGAAACGGAATGGGGAGAGGAGATTGTAATTAATTCAATTAAAAATGAATAAGTAAAGTTATAAAATTTTAATTAAAAAAATATAAAATTAAAAAATTAAAAATTGATAACCCTACTTCTCTAATATTTTTTTTCAGACCATGTCTATTAGAATCTCTCGTCGCTGCCACCAAACAGACCACATAATCCTTTTCCTCTCGTGTGATTATCTGCGTGGGAACTAAGTTGATAAATTTTTATTTTCATTCAGTGAATGGCACTAATATCAAGTGTAGTGTACTCGATTTTCTAACCGTTCTTTTTATATACTGAAGAAATAATATTCTTTGAGACTCATTTTTTGTGTGTTAATCTTTTTTTTTATATATATAAATTTTTGCACTAATCTGATTCTAAGGGCTCACGTCTCAGTTTCGGTCTTTCGGAAACCGTACAAATCCTGAGATCTTTGACTCTTGTTTGAACACCACATTTTAACTGTGGTTATGTTTTTTGGGTGAATGTGGCCCCTCCCCTAAACGGGACGGCGGGGTTTAGAGTCGACGCGCCAAGAGAAAACGGCCGATTGAGAAAATGCGGGATTCCGGACCTTAAACGGTTTCCAGTCTGGCTATTTGGGGTTGAACAGCCCTCGTCACTCTCCACTCGCCCCAGAATCCTTGATGCATTCACTTCTTACTCTCCGTTCGGGTTGAATTCCCTCAACGTGAGTGCTCTTCTGTTAAGAATTATTTTGCTCGTGAAGCTTCTTGATTGAATTTTGACCCTAGAAACCCTTTTATTTTTTTCATGTTTTCTATTGGAGCAGGAGTGAACTTGCGTTACCGGAGAGAGATCTCGAATCGGAGGGTGGTCGTATTTTTGTAATTGAAGGGGTTTTCTCTGGTGCCGTTCTTTTTAATGCTCGAGATTACATGATGTCTAATTTTGATCACCAATTTATTGTTATGCTTTTAATTGTACATTTTCACTAGTTTGATTGAAACAAAGGATTCATGTTTTGATTTTTTTCTTATAATCTTTAAATGCATGTCAGCATGCTTTGTGTGATTCAAAGCCCTTTTTCCGAAGAATATATTCCTAGGGCTTGGTTGGATTCTCCACTCTCAACTAACCCCTCTCCTCAAGCTCGAGCTCAGCGGACGGTTCAAATTTTCTAGTAAGTTTTGAGAGCTCAATTACTAATTTTTCTTTGAAAAATTAAATTTTTATTGCCCCAATATATTTGGATGGCCTTCAAGACCGAGGAGTAGAGAGGAATAGAGAGATAATGGCCGGAGAAATCGCATTGATGCAAAATTGAAGTCGTCCGGCGGGTAAATGAGGCTGTTCTAATTTCTGCTCTACTCCTCAAACCCTGCGACATCTCTGATCGCTGACATTGCGGAATTTTTTCCCCGCGAATAAGAGATAGAAACCGAGTTCTCTACTATATTACAATGTTCGCTGGGGATGTGACCCCTGCATGTTAGTCTCTAATAGAGCTAAAATGTTATGGCTCCCATATTGGGGAGCCTGAGAAGTAAGGTTTAGAAGTTCAAGGGTTCTCCCTCTTAATTAGACGAGTATTTTGTGATTGGGCTCTCCTTTTGGCTTGTGTTGATCACATCGGTGCTTTGATTAAGAGACCAATGCTCATGGAGAGGGCTACCTACGTAGGTCGACTCTCAAAGGGGTGGCATTGTTATGAGTCGGGGAGCCTTACAAAAGAAGTGGGGATTACAAATTTAAGGGGCTCTCCCTCCGTCTTTTAGGATTGGGCTCTCCCTCTAGGCTTGTGTTCCTCACGTTAACACTACGGTTGAGGGGTTAGTTGTTCCTGAGTGATCTTTCACTCCCTTTGCTAAACGATCTGCACAAAGGTTAGACTCTCTTCTGACATGGTTGATTCTTACAACCCAGTCTCGTTCTAATAGATCTCTGGCCTCCATTATCACTGGTGAATTGGGGTGGCCCCTAATATTGCTACAAGTGATCAGTTGTTATATTGCAGCCAGAGAGTAGCTGTGAGTTGGGCTTGTCTGGATTCTTCATTCCTGCTGGTTTGAGTCCCGTTAATATACCCCAAACTTCAGCTATTGGGCACATTGTGTACCCAACAGACCTTCCAAAACCCACAAGGCATTCTCCTTTATTATTGCGAATTACCCTCGACATTAAGTTTTCTCATGCCCATACACCTCTAGTTGAACAGTGCCTTCCCCAGGTGGTAAAGATTTGCGATCATGCATCTCTTGCTCCAGCTTCTGCTTCTAATTTCCACTTCTCTTCTTTGACCATGGTATCATTGTCATTAGTGCTGATGTATATGAATATGCTATTTGCTGTCTGGTATCGTGAAGTAACACTTCTCGAGGAAGAAGATTCTACTGGTGCGGCAATGAATGGGGTTTTAAAGAAGGAGACATGATCGGGCGTTTTGTATTGTAGAAGGGTTTCAATCTGATTAGTTTTGTTTTTTTCTTTCTGTATTGTGCATTTGTTATGAGACACGAGCCTGGTTTTGTTCTTTGTGTATTGTGCATCTGTTGAGACATGATTGAAGGATGTTGTTGAACCTGGTTTTATTCTTGTTGAATCTGAGCTTGGTTTGATTTACCGGTTGAATTTAATTTTGGTTGGCTAAGAAGAAAAGACGATGAATTTGAGGCCAAACATTCCAATCTGCTCCTTTCCAATTCATTTTGTTATTTTTATGTTAAATGCCAGAACTTTGGGAATCTCTTCCATTTCTTTCTATCTTACTACAACCAATGTATATACAATAATGGATTGCTTTATCTGATTTTAATCTTCTTTTTCCTATTTTTTTTGCTAGATTGAGGACTTGAACTGGTGTGGAGAGACCGAAGATGGTATTTTCTACTTGCTGATTTCAGGATATATCCATACATTAGTTCTCTTTGTTGCATTTTAAGTCTTAATTACTGAATCCGACTGTAGTGCACATTCAGAGACTGCCCAAGTGGATTCATTTTCACGTCCACTCTGTCATGTGCTTCCTGTTTTTCCCCTCAATTACTGCATGCTTTTTTGCAAATTTGGTGTCACCTTTCCTTTTAATACATAGTGATTTTGCAGGATGGAGATAATTCTGGTTTGGAGAGTGACAATTATGACTGGAATACTGAAGATGAGTTAGAAATTGAAAATTTTCAATCTTCATCTTCAAATTTGACTGTTCCTAATGGAGAGGCTTTTTCGGGGTCTGGGGAAGTAAGTTTTTTGGCACTTCTCTTTCTAACATTCTAATTTTCTTTATAAGAAGTAGAATATTTGAAAATCTTATTAGAGGACCAACTATCATTTTCTTTTCTCTTTCTTTCTTTCTTTGTTTTTTTTTTTGGGGGGGGGGGGAGAGAGGGGAGGCTTTTATTGATATAAAAAACAAAGACTTTGCCTCTCGCTCCCTCCCTTTCTTCTTGGGTGATCTTAATATATAAGGTTACAGTATTCCTACGTTAAAGATGCTGCAGGGCGCATTAGTGTAATTTTTTGTGCCAGTATCTTTCTTTTGCTACTGCTTTTAAATTTATGAATGATCTGTAACTTGATTGCCCACGGAGAGTATTCAAATGTTTCTATAATATGTCTATTGTACATGACCTTTCTTTGCACTGTTGATGCAAAATTATTTGTTTTGTGATGTTTATTTGATGCCTGATTTCTTCACTTTCTTGCTACTCACAATAATCTATAAACTTGATGCACGTACCTTCCTCATTCCCTTTTCTTTACCCTTGAAGGCAAGCTCATCTCCAGGTTCATCAAATTCCAAGATGTTCGATCACTTTGTTGGAATGGGATTTTCTGAGAAATTGGTCTCGAAAGTAATTCAGGAAAAAGGTAAAAACACTAGTTTATTCAAGCATGGGTTTTAGGCATATCATTGAGACTGACAAGTAATCTTTTTCTCATGAACATCAAGGGGAAGAAAATGCAGATTTACTTCTTGAAACGCTTCTTACATTGTCGGTGAGTTGATAATTTCTTCTATTGATTAATACAATTCCTAGCTTGTTTCTTCTTTATGCCAACTTTTATCAAGTTATACCCAGCTATTTTTATCCTCTCTTTATATATCTCATCTCCTTCCTAAATTTAAGAAACTGTTTCATGGTGTATCTGCGTATACTGTCTTTAGCATGGCTTAATTGTCCATAGCATTATATATTCGCCTCCCTTTATTTGCTCTTACCCCTCTTTTTGTACTCTTTTGATCACTGACATTTTAAAAATATGATCTGTTTATTTCACACATTTCACTGGTGCGTGTAAGCATGTTTTTCTTAGCATTTATTTTTACTAATGTGCAGGCTCTGGATAGTTCTCCTCAAAATGACAAGGAAATTGAATCAGACTTTTGCTCTTCAGACGTTGAAAGGAGCTTCTCCCTTGATGATTGCTCAGATATAGATAGTTTCTCAGATGATGAGGTGGTTTTTGCTTTTCTCAGCCTTTTGTATTAAAACTACTTGTGAGTTCATTGATCTTCATTCGCATGTTTACTTGTATAACTTCAAGTTTGTACATCTAGATGGGTTCTTTTATCTTTTAAAAGATAGTGATATATGCTTTTTAAGCATTAGCCAATTTAAGATTTATATTATGATAGAGTTGCTTTTACTGGTCAGACCTATAAGAGAAAAATTAAGATACAAGAAAGAGGAAAGTCTCTTTCTAATGGTCCAGGCTTTGACCTCAAGCTTCCTACTGTTTTGAAGAAAGATACTGAACATTACAGTACCTTAGGCTTGCTGTGGGTTTGACTGAGGAAAGTGACATTGGGGACCGTGAAACTTACTTTTTGGATATATATTAGCTGTTAGTTTCTCTGGAAGGGGTATGAAATATTTTGTATTGACTGAGAGTGCTGGCCTCTCGAATGCCAGGTCGTTTGCTGGGTCTGTGAGTGACTTTGTGTGGTTCTCCAGATTGTAACTTATTTTCTCTTGTTGAGGGGCAAGAGTATTGTGACTTTAATCAATTTCAGTGTTGTTTTACCTGCTGTTCTACTGTTTTTTTAGTGCTGTTCATCTATTATTCTGCTGGGTTCTATCATATTATTACATTGAAATCTTGGTACCTTGGAAGATATCTTTTTCCCCTAGTTCACAAGACGGAAAAGGAGCAAAATAGTTCTTGTTTTGCATGCTTTCACTTATTCATACTACATGCATCTTTTGGACATCTGATATTTGGCATTGGATTGGAGAAATCTTTAGCTGCCGATCTTTTATTTAAGAGTATGACTTGCCAACTGCTGCTTGTCTTGCAGGAAAATACCAAACCTGTATTTGAGAACAATGATAAGTTGAAGACCTTGGTGAAGATGGGTTACAATGTTCAGGAGGCTTCAGTTGCCATTGAAAGATGCGGTGTGTATTAGGTTTCAATCTTGATTTGATATAGGTCTTAGCTAGTTATTTTGTCCAAAGGATCTTCGGACGTTTGACTGGACAAATTAGGTTTAAAAGATTTAACTGTTTGGTAGACTATTAATTTTCCATTTTTTTGGCCATATTATTTTGTTGAATTGCTACAGGTGTGGACGCCTCACTTGCAGAACTGACAGATTTTATATGCGCTGCTCAAATGGCTAAGGCTGCAGATGCCCTTATGGCCCCTGAAGAGAAGGTAATATCTTGACATCTTAAGAATTGACATGATCAAGATGAATTTCAAGGATACTACTTTCTCTAGTTTGTTTCTTCATTTTTTTATGATAATTCACCATCTATTATGTTAGTTTGTATCATCTCATATGTCAAGATTGATAATGAGTAGCTTTAATTGTTCTCACAGCCACGATACAGTGACCAAACTAATAAAAAGAAGCGCAGTTATTATGAATATGAGGTTTTGGGAAGGAAAAAGCCAAGGGATAGTGCAAAGAAGACTTTTACCGAAGATGATGAGATGTTGCACCTTCCAAATCCAATGGTAGGTTTTGGGGTTCCTACAGACGAGTCATGTTCTATAACACAGAGAACACTCCCTGAGGCTGCCATTGGGCCTCCGTATTTTTACTATGAGAATGTTGCACTTGCACCTAAGGGTGTTTGGCAGACAATATCTAGGTTCTTGTATGACATTGAACCTGAGTTTGTGGATTCGAAGCATTTCTGTGCAGCTGCCAGGAAAAGGGGCTATGTGCACAATCTCCCCATCCAGAACAGATTTCCTCTTCTTCCATTTCCAGCACGCACGATTCATGAGGCATTCCCGTTGACGAAGAAATGGTGGCCCTCTTGGGACCATAGGACCAAGCTTAATTGTTTGCAAACGGCTTATGGCAGCGCAAAGCTAACAGAGAGGATTAGGAAAGCTCTAGAAAACTATGAAGGGGATCCATCACTGTCAGTCCAAAAGTATGTTCTTGATGAATGTCGTAAATGGAATCTAGTTTGGGTGGGAAGGAACAAGGTTGCCCCACTGGAGCCTGATGAGGTAGAAATGCTTTTGGGTTTCCCTAGGAATCACACTAGAGGAGGTGGAATTACTAGGAGTGACAGATATAAATCGCTTGGCAATTCATTCCAGGTAGATAAATTTTATCTTTTATGCCAACCCTGATCCAGTAATATCCCTCAATGAGTCAATTCATATCCTGATCGATCATGGAGAAAAGAGTTGTTTTAAATTAGAACTATCTGCAATTTTCCCCCGTATTTTTTCTTTACTAAGAAGAAAGTTGTGAGACTTGCAGAAGTTATATGCGTATTCAGCATTTATTCCTACTTTCTCCATAATCATGAAGGGAGGCTTTCTGGTTCTTGCAGTGATTTAGGGTGATGTGTTCTCATGTTGTTCAGGTTGACACTGTTGCATACCACCTGTCAGTTCTTAAGGACTTGTACCCCCATGGCATCAATCTTCTATCTCTGTTTTCTGGAATTGGTGGCGCAGAAGTGGCCCTTTATCGGCTTGGCATTCCTCTTAAGAATGTTGTTTCAGTTGAGAAATCAGAGGTAAATAGGAACATAGTCAGAAGCTGGTGGGAACAAACAAACCAGAAAGGAAATTTATATGACTTGGATGATGTACAGCTGCTAGATGGTGCTCGTTTGGAGTACTTTATGAGCCTTTTTGGGGGTTTCGATCTTATTGTTGGTGGCAGTCCATGTAATAACCTAGCTGGTAGCAACAGGGTTAGCCGAGATGGTCTCGAGGGCAAAGAATCATCTCTCTTCTTTGATTACTGTCGCATTCTAGACTTGGTAAAAAATATGATGGCCAAAGGTCAATGACTTTTGTCCAAAGATCACCTGTGTTTCTTCAATGTATGTAATTGGACAAATGTGGTTCGCCCCTATTTTTAAACTGGAAACCTTTGCCTGATGCATCTCCTCTCGCCTACCCCAACCTCCCCTTCATTTTATTTGCATCTTATGCAGGGTGTTAATTCATTTCATTAACACTCAACGACCTGTATAACAGAGAATCCAGTTTAAAATATCAAAATAGCATGGCACATAAGGTGAAAAGGGCAAGTGCGTTTATCATAACTTTGCCATGAATACACAAGAATGCAATGTGTGTGTGTGTGTGTGTGTGTATAGGAATTCAATTAATAATTTTATACTTCCTTCTAAAATTCAATATAAGTTGTGATTAGTTCAAATCGTTTCAAGTTGTGTGTGGGGAAAAAATTTCTATTGAGAGCCTCATGTCATCTGATTTTAGAATAGTTGAGGTCTCTAATTTAACTTTAAGAAACTCGTGGGCATGTATATTTATCATTAAGAAAAGAAAAATCAAACACTTCAATTTGTATAAAAAATCAAATGATCGAGATTTGAAAGATGTTGGTTAAAACAGCTTGCTCTGCTTTATAGATTTAACCAGTGAGAGAACGAAGGGATGCATATAAGCTTGATTGTAAGTTGAGTTTTGAAATTTAATGATACTGAGTCAAAATAGTATTAATTCCTAAAACTCAAAAGCTAACCTACTAATAAATTTTTTATATCCTTAACAATTTTTTTAAAAAAATATTAAATTAAATAGAGGTCCTACGAGATTATGTATTTGGATTATATACACACGCGATGATACCATGATTCTGTCGATGAACCTGCGTAAAAAAATATTTTTTTAAAAAATTTGACTAGTAGTATTTTTTTATTACAATTATATTTATAATTGTTTGCAAGTCAAGTGGCCCGCTAGACCTAACCAGGGTCAAGTGCAGGGCAGGGTGGCGAACCAGGTTACCGGCTACCGATGCTCAATCCATTTCGGAATGGCGACGACTAATATCTGTTATTTTCTATAAATAACCACTCATCACCCCGATGTTCTTTTCCCTCTGGCTCTACGCTTCCTTTTTTTCGAAGCGTAGGCTTCCTCTCCTATCCATCCGCTTTCACTAAATCTGAACCCCTCGCCCTGATTCCCCTTCCCTTAAAATTGCTACTTCTGCGGAGATTCTACGACTCCTTCCCGCTTCCTTAAGGACCTTCAACTAACTTGTCAGGTACTACTTTTCTATTTCATTTTTTGTTTTCTTCTCACATTTTTCAGAGTGTTCTGTAATCCCTCAGATCTGAATGTGAGATTTTATGGTTAGCTTATGCATTACCATCTCTGCCGACCATGATCGAGTAGAATGAAATCTAGGGTTTACAGGTTTGCATTTCTGGCGTTTGTTTTGTGGTTCGCTTGGTTTATGGCGATGTGTTTGTGCTGCATACAGTAGCTCGCTTCATTTTTAGAGTTACCGAGAATTTGCCTCGAGATTTAGGTTCTGGAGGTGCGATTTATGTCATTAATTTAGGTTGAAGATTACCTAATGCTTGGGGTTTCCGATGTTCAGTTTCTATTGCCTTTTTGGTTTGTAGCTGCAACAATGACATCGTCCGTAGATTTTGTTTGAATTTTTGGAGTTAATAAAACGTGTAAATGGAATGAATTGGGATTTGATGAACTTATTGGATATCCTTTACTGTAAGTTTGGTAGGATGGAACAGTTTGTGACGGAAGTGGAAATGGAATTAGATTGGAAATTAGTTTTAAAATTTTTTTAGTAGATAAAAATGAGTATGAATTGATTAATATTTTTTTTATAATTTGGCATAAAATAGTTTAAAATATTTTGTTTATAACTTAGGAAAGGGTAAAGTTGTTTAAGAATTTTATAACTTTATAACTTGGGGTAAATAATCCAAAATATTTTACTCTAATTTTTATGATCTCATTTCTTAATTTTTTTGATAGAACTGAAATAGTTTAAAATGTTTCAATTGGCTTTTGTTGTACCAATCAAAGGAAGTAGAAGATTCTATTTCTACTTCCATTGTACTAAACATGCCCTTAGCATGTTTCTTATGAAGACTCCGGTGATTGGATTAGTAGTTTCTAGGCGTGTATGGAATATGTATAGTTGAGTCGTGAAATAATGGATATTAAGCCCCTAATTGGATTTCATGAAAGTTCTAACTATCTAAATTTGGACTATTATTCGAAGATCATTAGTAAATTGATTTGACTTATAATTTTCTTTTGGGTTGGTTATGTAAATTTGGACTATTATTGGAAGATCATTAGTAAATTGATATGACTTATAATTTTCTTTTAGGTTGGTTTGTTAGGACTATATTGCCAGTTCCCTTGCGATGGCTGCTACTGCAACTGCCTCTTCAGTGGGTCCAAGATATGCACCACATGACCCAACCCTTCCTAAACCATGGCGGGGACTTGTTGATGGTAAGACCGGTTATCTCTACTTTTGGAATCCCGAGACTAATGTCACCCAATACGAGAGGCCTACAAACTCAGCCCCCCTGCCAAAGTCTTCTTCAGTGCCTAGCTCTTCAGTCCAGGTATCACAAGGACCACGCAGGGACCACAGTCCTGATTTTAATGACAGGTATGGTAGAAGCAACGTTGGGGGATCAAATTCTGAAGCTGGATCTCGGAATCATCAGGTTTATTCTCCACTGTCTTCAACTCTTCATTGTGTTATCCTCCATTAATACCTGCCTGAACTGGGTCACGTGCAGAATGGCGACTAGTCATCATGTAGTTTTACAAAAATCCTGTCTTCTATTTACAAGTTACTAATAGTGGCCTGGATTTAGCTTCATCTCGCATGGACAAATATCTTATCATGACTTGTCAATGAGAAATGTATAGAAAATGCTTCGTTATTTGTGAAAATTTACAAGTTACTAATTGCCATCTGTACTTGTGCTAGCAATTGCATTTATCTACTTGGAAAATTATTTAAAATGATTCTGTTTTACCATAAGACATGTAAGGAGTAATTTGATCCTTTCATTTTCCTTGGTGGGTTCTAATTCTATCCTTAGCTATATGATCAGAGAAGGGGGTGGTGGTGGACCGTGGGGGTGAAAAAGGGGACAGGGAAGGGGAAGCATTTATGCTTTTGCATCAACGTTTCTGTTCATCCCAATTTATCTTTGGGACTAATTTTACATATCTCTTATTTTGAATTAGAATAAAAAAGGTGGTAGTCTTAGTTCTCATAATGTTCCAAATGGAATGCACATGACCGGAAATGTTAGTTCTTCTTTCAAAAGTCATGGATCATTAGATGCAGAAGTTGGATTAACTCCAGAGTCTTATCGGCGTCGCCATGAAATAACTGTCTCTGTGAGTATAAACTATAATCGTACCTCACTATGTTGTTTTGTTCATTTTTTGAAGAACTATGCAAACCGGAATTGATTTTACATGTGGCTAATGATTTTCAAAAAAGTTATTCAAATAACCATTATATGCTTTTGCTGCAATCATGTAACTCTGTTTGGTTGTTTATACTGTTTTAACAGGGAGATAATGTTCCTCCACCTTTCACATCCTTTGGCTCTACTGGTTTTCCATCAGAGATTCTTAGAGAGGTATCAGTTTCTGTTTTCCTGTCTTCTGCCATCATTTTTTGTAGTGACAGTTAGAGGGACATGTAAGTTTCTTGAGTTATATGACCTGAGTGATTCTTCAGCAGCACTATGATTCCTGGAGATCAATTAAGTTTCAGGCTCATGATAAATTTTTTGCCATCTTTACTTTTTTGTCGTAGGTGCGATATTTGCTCCTGGGGAGGAGCTAATGTCGTACGCTGTGGTGCCCTAATTTGTGGGGCTAGCAATTAGTTTGGAGCGCCCTTATTTGGTGGACCAATTTTTTGGAAGGGCCTTCTAAATCATCCAAGTTCGTGGCTGGGACTGCTGTTGGTCATGATTCAGTCTGCCACTTTGTCTGAACGGAAGAAGAGGCCTCCTCATTTGCTAGCTTGCTGTGCAAGCATTGGTGGTTTGCATATGGGGGATGATACTTCTTCCAGCACTTACCACTCATCTATAAGTCCCAAAAGAAAACCAATCTCCTGGATTTTCCTTTTTCCAGGTACACAATGCTGGGTTCTCTGCCCCAACACCAATTCAGGCACAGTCATGGCCCATTGTTCTTCAAAGTAGAGATATAGTTGCCATTGCCAAAACAGGTTCCGGGAAAACCCTGGGATATTTAATTCCAGGATTCATCCATCTCAAACGTGTTGGTAATGACTCCAAATTTGGGCCCACTGTATTGGTACTGTCACCAACAAGGGAGCTGGCAACACAGATACAAGATGAAGCTGTGAAGTTTGCAAAATCATCCAGAATTTCTTGTGCTGTAAGTTGCTTGGGTATTTAAGTGTGTTTCTCTTCATGGTGCTTTAATGCGGTTGCATGGAGACCATAGAAAATGATTATTATGATCCTTTGTAAATTTGTGAAAATGAAATAAGCTTCAAGCTCTAAGTGTCATTGTTAAACGGATTGCAGAATGGACATGGCTCACATATATTTGTTTCTCCTATTATATTCTACGAACCAGCGATATGCTTGCCTGCAAGCATGATAAAAATCCCAACTTTAGTTTTGTTGAAATTTCTTTGAGTTGATTGGATCCTTTCTTTTGTTCTTTTGATAGTGTTTGTATGGGGGAGCACCAAAGGGTCCTCAATTGAGAGACGTTGACCGAGGAGTGGATATTGTGGTTGCTACTCCTGGCCGCTTGAATGATATTCTTGAGATGAGGAGAATTAGTCTTCATCAGGTGTCTTACCTAGTACTCGATGAGGCTGACCGTATGCTAGATATGGGTTTTGAACCTCAAATCAGGAAGATTGTGAAGGAAGTGCCTGTACGACGGCAAACCCTTATGTTTACTGCAACATGGCCTAGGGAGGTTAGGAAAATTGCAGCTGATCTTCTTGTCAATCCTGTTCAGGTTAACATTGGCAATGTTGACGAGCTTGTTGCTAATAAGTCCATTACACAGGTCTGTATTCAACTTCCTACGATCTTATTTGATGCCATTTCAATCTTGATTTCATTGAATTGCACGTTGATGTCATTAGAAGCTGTACAGTCAACAAACGTTCAAATGGTTTTTTGTTTTGTCTTTTGACAGCATATAGAAGTATTGGCACCAATGGAGAAACACAGACGATTGGAGCAAATATTGCGGTCACAGGAGCCAGGATCAAAAATTATTGTTTTTTGTTCTACCAAGAAGATGTGTGATCAACTTGCTCGTAATCTTACACGCCAGTTTGGGGCTGCTGCCATTCATGGGGATAAATCCCAGGCTGAGAGGGATCATGTGTTGAACCAATTTCGAACTGGGAGATCTCCTGTGCTTGTCGCAACAGATGTTGCTGCTCGAGGATTGGACATCAAAGATATTAGGTTGTTTACTCTGTTTTATTGTGTCTTATTCTAAGGGCATAGTAGGTTTTTCCCATTAACCAGTTTACTGGCCTTGAGCTTGACAATCAATTTGGTTCAGGGTCGTTGTCAATTATGACTTCCCTACTGGTGTGGAGGACTATGTTCATAGGATTGGAAGGACAGGGAGGGCAGGAGCCACTGGCTTGGCATACACCTTTTTTGGAGACCAGGATGCTAAACATGCTTCAGATCTAATCAAAATCTTGGAAGGTGCAAATCAGCGAGTCGCACCAGAACTCCATGATTTGGCATCACGTGGTGGTGGGATGAACAGATCCAGGCGATGGGGTTCTGGTGGTCGTGGGGGACGCAGTGATTCTGGATATGGAGGACGGGGAAGTGATTCTCGATATGGGGGAAGGGGTAATGATTCTGGCTATGGGGGAAGGGGTGGGTGGGGAGACACTCCTGGTGGCCGAGGTGGAGGGCGTGGATTTGACTATGATATGCAGAGGTCAGTTTACCGTGTTATTACTTATATTGTCTTCAAATTGAAAGTTGTCATTATTTTCTATAGAAATTCCAGTAGTTTGTTCTGTTGAGTGAGATATTGTGTTTTTTCGTTTTTCAAGATATGGATGATGACATGTTTTGTGTTGTAGGAACGATCGTACTTACTATGGACAAGGCGCGGATACTCATGAGAAGTATGATAAAGGAAGGAGCCATAGCAGGAGCCCTGATAGGAGTAGAAACTTGTACCGTGATGGGAGCTGCAGTCGAAGTCCCAATAGGCATGAAAGGGCTGCGCCACCTTCCCAAGGTTTGAGTTTTCACCACACAATGATGGAACGTAAAGGGGCCAGTGATCATGGCAAGAGCTTTGATCAAGATAGAAACCGAAGTCGCAGCCCTGTTAAGCATGATAGGGCACCATCTGTCCGTGAACGTTCCCCAGGAAGATATAGTTTTCATCAAATGATGACGGAAGGTCGTGAGGACAGAAGTTCAAGATTCAGTAGTGGTGGGTCAGACAGAAATAAGTTGGACGATGGGAGATATGGCGGAGAAGAGGAGGAAGGGATGATTCCTGATGAAGGCATGATGCCTCAAGATGACCATGCTTCTTATGCTGTTGCCGATTAGAATCCCATCTTGTGACCCATTATCACTAGGTAATAGTAACTGATGAATGTAGCAATCATATAAAAAGTTTTTATCAGTCAAACATTTCAGAACTTTATTTTGTTTGTTTGGGTCGGACAAACACTGCATTATTATTACCCATATAATTAAATCATCACCACACAATATAAACCGTGGACATTTTTCCCTTTAAAAAAATACTTCAGATTTTTTGTAAGGTTTTATTTTGATATTTTTTCTTGTTGGATAAGGGATATATGTTAGCACATAAACTTTCTCTCCCCCTCTCTCTCACACACACACTCATTATTTAATAAAAGTATAAGACTCAAATTATTTACTGCATTAAATGTTGTTTCCAAAATATTCCTATTCAATACCCGATCTTCTTCCATAATTAATAGTAACTAATAAATGTAATTAATTGCCAAAGACCCTTTGTTCTTATGAGGGGGTCATAAGTTTTAACATGTGCATGTGCTTGCGCGTTAAATTTGATCCATTCTAAAAAAAGTGCAATTAATTAAATGAAGGGGCAGCTTTGCAAAAATTATCAGTATTTGTGAATTTTGCATCTCTTTTTTTTTTTCTTTTCTCTTTTTTAATTTTTTTTGGTAACATGCGAAAATTGCAATGGGATATGTATTAAATAGATAACTTTTTTGTTAATTTCTTGGCACGAAAGGTTTATTTTTTATTTCACCCGTCTTATGTTGTATGCTCGTGCCTTGCTATATTAATATTTCTCTAATTTTTATTTACATTACACGCACTAATGTTACCTCCCATTCAATGTTGTTGCGACCGGACCGGACCGGACGGTCGGACCGGTCCGACCGTCGACCGGCACCAAGAGCGGTCCATTTCATATTGTTAGCCGGCTTGCAGGGTTTGACCAAATTGAGCCGCCTCAAGCGGGACATCGGGGCGACTTGAAGAAAGCCGGCCGGGTCAGAAAGAAAAGAAGAAGCAGAGATGAAAATGGAAAATCATAGAAACAAACCAGAAGAAAAAAAGGAAAAGCTAACTTCAAGCTCAACTCTTGGTCTCGGTCACTTCGTAATGCAGAGAAACAAACCATTGAGACTGAAAGATAAAATATTGGTAAGAAGAGAAACATATATCAGCCATGGTCTTCGTCTCTCCGATCTCCCCATGCCGTCAACTCCGTCAACTTTCACCAATAATTACTCACCTGCCACACTGACTGAACTCTTTTTTTAAAAAAAATAGAATACATTGAAGTATTAAAATAGACTTTTTATATAATTTTTTTCTTTTAATTAGGATGGGAGGAAGTATATACTGACTGAATTAGAGAACAATGCGAACCGTCCGGGTAATGACTTACCTGTTGGAAGGAGATAATTGCCCAAGGGAAAAACAGGTGACACTTCATGCTGACACTGACCGAAATATTTTTTAGAAAAATTATTTTTTATTTTTTAAATTTTAATTTATTTATAATTCAGCCTCTCACTATAATATTAAATTTGATTCTTAAATTTTTAACTCAGTTTATGACTTCCTCCCTTAACTTACCACGTTTTATATTATTTTCTTTGTTATATATATAAAGTCATCTTATATGTAAAAAAGGGCCGCCAACTCGGCTTCCACATGGATTTTTTTATAAAATTTAAAAAAGAAGACGGGAGGATATAGAGAACGGACGAAGGTCATCAACCCGATCTACTTCACGCACAGGAAGAGAGAAGAAATATTGTGAGGGACCATCAAGAAGTTCAGGCGATGGTGTGAATAGACAACTCTCTTAATACAAGTTCACGACTGGAGTCCAGTAGGAGATTACAATCATAGTAATTGCATCTATAAAAAGAGAACCATGTTTCTATGCATAGAGGGATCTTGTAAAAGAAGAAAAGGAAGCAGGAGAAGAAAAAGAGAAGGCGTGGTGCATGAACCGGTTGGTCCTCTCCTCTGTTTCCATGTCGACGCAGAGAAGTCCGCCATAGCCATAGTCCTCGTTGGCCATCGACTTGATGAGAAGCTATGTTGTGTGTGATCCTCAAGGCCTGGATAGATCCCTTTCAAGCTAAGCTTCTTCAGCCCTGACAATATTTTTTCTCTCCTCCTGTGCGTGAAAGTGATGCAGTTGTGGACCTTCGTCCGCGACCTCTCCATCTCTCCTCCTTTTTCTTATTTTGTTTTTTAATTTTGTGAAAAAATCCATGTGAATGCCGAGTTGGCAGTAATTTTTGTTATATAGATGATAAGGATAATAACATAAAATGTGATAAGTTGATGGATATATAGGGTTAAAAAGTTAAGGATTGAATTCCATTAAATTATAATAGAGAGATTGAGTTAAAAAATTAAAAGATTAGGAGATTAATTTTTTTTAAATTGTTAAAAAATTAAAAATAAATTAATCCTTTTAAATTTTAAATCTTAATATAATAATTATTTAATTAATTTAAATAAATTAAAAAATAACGAATTTATACATTTATAATCTAGGACTAAGAATGTAAAAATAAAAAGGGTTAGAAAAATGGAAAGGGGAATGAGTTAGAGAGTCAAGTGATTGGCTTTGTTTGTGAGTACAGGGGGGGAAAAAAGGCATGACTTGGGGGAAAGCCAGAATCTTCTTTCCTTGCTGGCCTTAACAAATTCGCCCAAAACGACAAAGTTTGTTGTCACGAACTTCCCGGCCAAATTGACGGAATTACCCCTCCCTAATCATGCCCCAACTGTACTTTTGTTGAAAGACATTTTGTCCTTACCTCCTTTCCATCTTTGCAACAGACTCTTTCACGCTTCCCTCCCCACTCCTTCTGCCCCTCACTTCCCACGAATTTGAATTTTTGTTTCCTTCCCATAAATCCACATTTTCGAAGGAAAAAGTTTTATTTATTCTAAAATATGGAAACTAAGTCTAGCTCACATGTTTGGAGTGGGCCTCCTGATAATTATTTGATCTATCTAATTAATCTGGTCAATTAGTAAGATTATCTCTCTTTCAACGTGTTTGGAAATGCGTTGGCGCATCCCAAAAACTCCGTTTAAAGAGAAGCAGCTGCTTGCACTCCGAGACGCGTACTTTTTTTTTGTTAGTATAACAATTTTCAGAGAGAGAGAGAGAGAGAGAGAGAGAACACTTATCTATTATCTAAACAAAATTTTCTATTTATCTTAAATAAAATATTAATATTAAATAGAATGACTTATTAATTATTTTAAAATAAATTTATATATTTAAAAATTTTAATATATCTCTAAATATTATAATTAAAATTATAATAAAATAATATTAGATCGAACACATTTTAAATTATTCAAAAATAATAGTGATAATAACAAATCATTAATTTTCTTTTTATAAATTAAATTTTCTTTGACTGGTATAAAATTACATTGAGAACAGGTTTTAAATAAAAATTTATTTATAAAACTGGGCGGAATATGACTAGAAATTTAGAATTTGAAATAGTTTCATGTGAAAAATTATTGGTCGTGAAATTACATAATCACACATTATATAAAAAGGTTAAAATATCTTACAAATATTGAAAGATAAATTTTGAAATGACATTTATACTATACCTACAATTGATAAAAAAAGTTAGACTGCTTTGCTAACCATATAATCAAAAACAGCAGTGCCATTCATTTTTTAAACAGAATAAAACAAAATTGTTTTATTTAATTTTACAGGCTGTATTATTTTTATGGCATATATATTATCTCTCGCCTCCATCTTAATCACAAGGCAGAAGCATCCCATGGCATCCACGTGTCACCAGACTTCCAAAATTTCACCGCACTTTTTAAGTTAGCCACCTCATCATTTCATTTTCGGATTTATTTTTTTATGATTATATGGTATCTAATATTTATCTAATTCTTAATATATAAATTATTTAATTAATTTAATAATATTAAGAAGGCTAATTAAATTTATTAATATAATATTTTTTAAAAATATTATAATAATATCTTTTAACTTTTATTACTCTTTTATTTAATTATTGTTAGGAAAATATCAATAAAAATTATTAAAAAATTAATAAATATAAAAAAATATTTTATATTTAAAAATAAAATTAATTTTTTAGTTAAGTTATGTATTAAAAAATAGAAAAAAAATATTATTTAATTAAATTAAAATAGTATCATAAAGATATATACTAGTTTTTTGGATGATTTTTTTTTTTAATCGCAAGTTTTGAATCTACAATCTTAAGAAATATCGTTCACACTTAACTACCACTAGTTAGTTTTTCACTAGAGTTAAAAAAAATTGAAAGAAAAAAAATACGAGAAATGGTAAAATTAAAATAAAATTTCCCCATTCACCAAAATAAGACCCCCCTTTCACCCGAGGCAAGTGAGAGCAGAAGCTCAACAGTCACACCAACTGTGAATCTGAGCCGTAGGATTATTATCATCTTGACACGTGTCACACGAGTCTCCCCTCAAAATTTCACCCCAAGTCCTACTGTAGTCCATAAATACCCCCAACCCCAAGAGCTTTTTCATCACAATTACTCTTACAGTCGTCCTCCCTCTCTCCTCTCTCTCGTCCACTGAGCTTGTTCCTTCCTTGATCTCCCCTGCATGGATTTTGAGCCAAACTTTCATGAGAGTTTCTCTCTGCTTTCTGGGCTTTTCCCGGAAAATCCGCCAAAGTCTCAACCACTTTCACTCGCAATGTCACACATTCAACCTCCTCCTTCCCAGGTTAATCCGCCATTGATTTTTCCCACCGACCAAAATTTCCACCATTTTCAACACTACCCTCAGCTGGATCTGAACGGGTCAAACCCGAACCCGATATTGTCGAAGGATGCTCCATCTTCTTCCTTCAATATCCCTTTCTTTCACCCGGCGACTCTTCCTTTTGATTCCGCCTTCCCAAACGAGCCCTTCAAAATCGACGCCGCCTTGCATGGCCGCCACAGTACTGGTCGGGCCTTCTGGGATTTCTCGAACAAGCTCTCTCTTCCATCTGATTCACCCTTGGCCTCACACATGGGCCCATCCCTGTCACCATTGTTCCATCAAGCTTATGGATCACCATTGAAGCCTAAGCTTCAGGACGAACTTTTTCTGTTTTTCCCTGAGAATAATAACCAGTGGGAACACAAAGCTCTTGCTGATCACAGGGAAGATGACAGGAACAAGAAGCTGCAGATGCGTAAAGGTGGTGGTATTCAGAAGAACACCAATATCATCAAAGGACAATGGACACCAGAAGAAGACAGGTATGCCGAAAGACATTTGATTGCTTATATTGTTTGTTTTCCCTTTCATGTTTGTTTGTTTCATTTTTTTGGGGGGGAAATATGTTCCTTTGATTTTTTTTTTTTGCAGAATGTTGGTGCAATTGGTGGAGCGGTTTGGGATAAAAAAATGGTCGCAAGTGGCAAAGGCTTTGAATGGAAGGGTGGGAAAGCAGTGTAGGGAGAGGTGGCACAATCATCTGCGTCCGGACATTAGGGTTCCTTCTCATCCAACCTTTTACCACATACATACATACATACATACATACATATACATGTATATAAAGACATATTTCCAACAGAAATCTTTTTCTTGGTAGACATTATAAGACAAGAAGAATATATAATTAATGAAATGCATATTTATGATATATGGATATTTATTGAATGGTCGAAAGTTTATAACGGAAAGTCGACACATGTTTTGATCGATATGTAAATACAATATATCTTTTCTTATCATTATTAGTCTGACCAGCCAACTCGAAGGCATAAAGTATGTGAATACATGCCTCTTACAATATTTGTCCAGTTTTGTTTCATGTAACAAGTCTGATCATGTGAAGAGCATCAATCTTAACTGTGTTTTAGCTAGGTTTTGTTTTGCATTGAATTTCCCATATATCAATCTTGCTTGGCATATTCTTTACATAGGTTGTTAGAGTTGTTATTTTTGTCGGCGGCTTAATTTGAAATGCTCTCTTGTTATATGGATTTAACGATACGATGCATCGATTTAAAGTTGCAAATGAATAGTATTTTTCATTACTAATATGAATGCAGAAGGAGGCATGGACGGAGGACGAGGACATGATCCTGATCGAAGCCCACAAGGAAGTAGGCAACAAGTGGGCCGAAATCGCTCGTAGGCTTCCCGGAAGGACGGAAAACACCATCAAGAACCACTGGAACGCTACAAAGCGCCGCCAGAACGCCAAGAAGCACAGAAACAAGGGACCCACATCGAGGCCTTCACTTCTTCAGGAATACATCAAGCAAGTCACTTCGGGCCAAGGAACCTCAAGGCGGCCTCAGATCAAACAAGAACGCGCCGATGACGACGACGACGACGAGGAGCTGGTCTGCTACAACAACAATCCCATGAGCAACGTCAGAGTTCGCTACGAAAGCGCCTCGGATGATGAAGACTCCAGCTCTGGAGACTGGGAGGTTGAGATGTATGAGCCGGCGGAGGGAGACGCCGGCGCCGACGTGGATGATCAGGAGACGGCGTGTGAGAATAATAATGGAGAAGAAGAGGTTGCGGCAGAGATGAACGTGTTTGCGGGAGAGGAGGGGATGAAGAAAGAGATGGATCTGATGGACATGATATATAGTCCCGGCAAATACTGATGAATATTCTGAATCTCTGTCGTTATCTTTGTTTTCAGATGTTTCCGCAGCAGAAGATCGAGCAGTGACGAGGATGTAAATAACTAAATAAATATTAAAATCAGCTAATTCCCTTTGGGAAAGAACAAGTTATTTTCTTTGTTTTTTTTTAAAAAAAAAAGTTATTCTGTATGACGTCCTCTTATCCGGTTCTGCTGTTGTCATGCTGTGAGTTTGGGACTATTTTAATTTTATAATCATTATTATAATATGCCTTTTGCGTCTTCATATCTGTCTCTCTTGGTTTTCTCTGTCTCTTTAACCGTGGCGATTATTTTATTATATAAAGACCGACCGACCGACCGACCTCCTAGGGCTTGTATGCGTAATTATTTATAATTGATATACTCATTTATGGTAAATTAGACTGAAATGGAAACCATACATGACATCAGAGAAACATGAATAAACATCTGAGGTACGGATTGAACGGGAATCCTAAAGAGAGTTGAAACCTGTCGTTTTACTATATATGAATGAGATGGCGAGTAATTAGTTTGATTTCTGGTAATCTTTTCTGTTATTTTGTAATATTAAATTTGTGTTTCTCGTCAATTTCAAAATTTTCAATTTTTCTTGGTTTTTTGTTTTGGGCCAATGCATGGGAAAAGAGTTTTTTTTTTTGTAGAAATTGTCTTGAAAGAAAAATATAAAAAATGGAATTTAAATTCTACAGTTTTTTATTAATGTAAATATGACATGGCTCGTTTCATGGATATCTTGTTTTCATTATTTTTATATATTTTACTGTATCTCATTTGATTTCTTTGCTAAGATGTCCTATGGGAAATGTATCCAAGTACATGCTCCTACCAAACTTTTGTTCCAGGAAAACTTGCAATCACGCCAGCAAATCCTGTTTATAAAATATAAGAAATTCGATTTTTTTTAAAAAAAAAAGATAATTTGATTGTGTTAGTTATCATATATGGATTCTGTGGACTGCACATGGTTTTAAAAATGAAATATATATATATATATATATATACCATTTTTAATTTTGAAATAATGGTTTGAGAAGCTTTAAAGTGTTTGATAAAACCCGTTCGAAGATGTCAAGAATGAAAAAGGCTAGCTACGTATATGTGTCAAGAGCCCTTTAATTTTAGGTAACACGTGTTCAACTGTGGATTTTTTATTTTTTTTATTTATTATTTTACATATTATTATACGCTATTTGTATGGTCAAGGAATCTAAGAAGAAGATTGAAGAGCTGAGCTTAACATTGCGCCCGGAATAAAATGAAGAATAAGTTACAGAGTCAAGTGCTTTATCCCACTGAGTCAAAGAGTTATATATGCTGTCACCAACAAAAAAATAAAATAAAAAATATGTATGCAAGTGACTATGCTTCAAGTTTCCAGGTTTCAACAACAGTCACCCTTTTCACTCCTTTTAATTAACACACCACCCCATCGTAATTGCCTTCATGTGTCTTGTTCTTGTTTATTATATGGCAAAAAATTAGTTTTAATTATAAATATAAAATATATTTTTTTTATTTTTTAACTTATTCTTAGAGCGAGAGGAGTTAAAAAAGATTATTGAAGTATTTTAAAAAAAATATATTATACCGACTAATTTATTTAATATTTTTAGTCTAATCAAATTAATTAAATGCTCCATTTGGTCTATATTATAAAAACCAATTTAGAAGGAAAAATTGGTTTATATTATGAGAACCTTACAAAATTATTAATGTTTTCTTTTTTTAAATCTACCCTTAATTATAAATGTTGGAGAGAGAGAATTATAAATGTAGAAAATAGATAAAAAAATATTATATTCTTAATTAAGTTATGGTAGATTTATAAAGTTTCATCATTTTATAATATATTTAATAATTTAATTGTCATTTATTAATATGTGTCCTTTAATTAAAATATTTTTATAATAAATATTAGAGGGAGTATATGATATATTAAGGATGGAGGATCATTTATCCTTATTTAAATACAATTTAATTTATTTTTGTAAACACAATTTTAGTTTATATCTCTTGCTATATATACAAATCGGCTCTTCTATTAGGAAGTCGGTCTGCTTTCAAGTTTCAGTGAATTTGATTTCCCAGGTGTCGATGGGGAGTGATTAATAAGGAAAATAATAAATAAATTATTATTTCCATTTCTTCTAGTAGACATATTTTCAATCAAATTAAATGATATAATTAATAATTGAAGTCTATATTTAAAATGGAAAATGCAGGTCTTAGATGCTCGAGAAGTTAGCTTATTAAGTGGGGGCGGGGGCTCTAAATTTCATAAACCTAATAATGTGGTCAAAAGCACAGACTTTTCCCTTAATTATGATAAATGCCCTTTATTTATTTCCTATATAATTCATGCATTAGTTAATTACAACACTATATTTAATTTTCTGCTCATACTTGATAATTTCTCTTTGACTGAAGGGAAGTAATAACGATGACGTCAACATCCACGTGGAAATTTCTTCCTAACTTTTTTTCATGGCCTTGTGTTTATAACTAGAATAATGTGAGATCTTTTATCTTGCCCCAAAATCAAATGCACTGCCATCCAAAAAAATAATATCCAATGTGTGATGAAAATAAATTAACAATGAACAAATTTTTATGTGAATGTCACGGGAAAAAGAAGGGGGGAAACATGTGAAATGTCTTATACACCCGTCATTTTAATTTCTTTTGTTGAGAATGTTTACAAAAATAGCTTTGTTTTAGAGGCAACATGTGAATACCAACGATACCATAATATTAGTGTTAGATAAAACTAAAAAATAACATTAGACTGTGGATGCTATTTTGTTTCTTTATGTTTATATAAAAAAAAAACCTCTTGCAATATAAAGTTAGCTGATAAAGAAATAAAATATGCGATTATTTAAAGTTTATTCGACCTATTAAGAGTATTATTTTATTGTGATTTTAATAGCAACATTTGGAGAGATATCCTACCTCATGAATACCTGAATTTATGTTTAAGGATAATTCACTCTATTTAATATTAATATTATTTAACAAAAATGAGAATTTCAACATATTTGGTGAATTCAATTTATATTTTTAAAAGTTTAGTATACCAAAGCCCAACAAATTAAATCTGGCACAAAATCTTTGTAGCCCAATAACTTATAACACCAAGCTCATTACAAGGCTGAGAGATAGTTTATTAGTTGTATAGATTGAGGATTATATGTGTAGACAATGAGAATTACAATTGTATTATATTTCAAGAGAAGCTAACTATGTTGCAGATAGTTTTATTTGGGAAAGCCTTTCTAGATCTATAACTTTTGAGATATGTTTTGCAAAATGGCAAAACTTAGTAGAATTAGAATATATAGAATTAAATTTTTCAATAATCTAAATTATTTTACTTATAGGCTTTAGCTCTCTCTTGCATAATATTTTTTAATTGTACCAAAAAGAAAAATCCATTTTTCTTGTCTCTCTAGAGGTATAATTCACGCACGAGTTATCAACAAAAGTTAAGTTTAATAAAAAATATTAATCTATCAAAATATAGTAAATTAATGCTCAAATTCACGTTAAAAGAGGTACACATATTTAATACATAATATTATATTAAATAAAATTATTTTCAATAGAAGAAAACTGTGCTTAGTTAAAAATAAATAAATCTGGCATAAACCCGTGCTCATTCATAGTCTTAACTAGCATGTCGTCTCCAAGAGTCTAAATACAGTTTTTATATATACATACATATATATATATATATATATATATATATATGCTCCACTATTAATTTTCATTCCTTGCAAATCAATTTCTGATTTTAATAAATCTCATTATGACTAATTTTAACTAAATTTTTTATTAACTCGTGCTTATAAGAAGAAAGGGTAATATTATTTTGTCGTCATCCTAACTTCTACTATGGAAGTTATTGACAAAGGAGGAGAAAGGAATCGCCGAATGGGGAACTAGTCTAGATTCCAAATGGATGGATCCTGTTTTGCCTTGTTTAAAAAACAATCACTCAAGTTTGGCAATGCAAGCTATAGAATTAATGTATTCAAATAACCAAATATCACGAGAGAAAAAAATAATCATTCTACTTGAAAATCCAAAACATAACAAGTACAGAGAGCTGAGAGGATCCTCTGAATTCCAGGGGGCGTTTGTATACAAAGAAGTAGTAAGCCTTTTGAACCTAAAAAAGCTGTGAATCAAGTTCACGTACATGTGCACGGTGGCGATCCGAGGCTTCAAACTTCGCATGCAATCGTGAAGAAGCTTATTCACATGCCGTGTTCAAGACTGAATAGGCAAGTCCAATTATACATGCATAATTGACAAAGCCCTGAAGCTTCATCATCTTTGGTTGTAATTCGTTGCTTAACTTCTCTCTCGCGTGCTCATTCTTATCTTCTTCTGCGCCGCCTTCGGCTTTATCCGCTTAGCCCTCGAGTAAAAGAACACACCACCAAGTGCCACAGCAGTTCCTGCACTCACACCCATCAATACAAACACATTACCAATTGTCTGTCTAACCATTTCTTACTCTGTTGTGGACAGCATGTAGCTGCCACTTGCTAAAAAGGGAGGCCATTATGGCTATTTTCATATCATGCATTCACCGATTCACATGCACGCACAAGCACCCAGACGATTTTGTCAGGAACCAGAGACTTACCGAGGGTGTTGACCAACGAGACAGGAGTTTGAAAGAAGATAATTGAGGATACTATGACAACCACACGCTTCACACAATTCCCGACCGAGTGGGTCACTGGGGATACCATCTGTAATATCCCATAAGAAACCTGCCACCACCAAAGTTTCAGAAATTGCATCACTGTATCAGGGCATATGAATTTACACCTAAAAATCAAAACATAAAGCACGACTACCTCTAAGTGTGTGTGTCAACACCCAATAAACATTATGCTCATAATTTTTCAGTGTCAAGTAGTTCTGGAAATACTGTCCTGTTATGGGATCAAGGGATAAAACCTAGATCTATGTTGTATAAGGATGCAAATTTTCAGGATCGAAGTTTGGTTTGCATCTAATTAAAGCCTGGCAACTATTGGGAACGAATATTTTCTGTTCCTAAACGGATTTGGGATCTTTTCTGAGACTGTAAGACCAAAAAATTATGCTCAAAGTGGTTTCTCCTGAGGAATAAGGTAGAGTGGAAGCTGCACTTGCATACCAAATAGAAAAGGCTTCTGGAACAAAATAGATAGACTCGTAAAAGCAAAACACAATGCCCAGCATGTGACAGTGAAAAGCGCAGGAAGACTCAAGAATCAAGATCTTATGGAATAAACCTCAATTGAGCCATAAACCGAGGCATTTTTTAAGGGCCTCACCTGTTGGTACGCATGGAAGCAGAACCCAGCCAGCAGCAATCTCACACATAGCTCTCTAATATTCAATCCTTGGCTTACCTAGAACAGAGTGAAAACAATACCATGTTATTTGGAAAGTAATCTTCCTCAACCTTAATTGCTTGGAAGGGAAAAGTAAAAACAGTGACAGGATAGAGAGGGGTAAACGGAAAATTAAGTTGCACTTACAGCAGATTGCAGGAATGAAGGTGCAAACTTGAATCCTTCCATAGAAATGGCAAATGGGATTGACAAGATGAAGGAAATTATCGATATGACTGAGTAGAGGTTTATGTTGTCCAAGCTTTCCTGACAGAGCAAATTCTGGTTATTAGCCATATTCTAAGAGAATACTGTAAGACCGCTCCATAATAAGCTCATTAACATCATGAATTTGTGGCCCAACAGAAAGAACCATGAATGGAAATTAATAAAATCATTTTGGAAATAGCACCAAAAAAACAAATAAGATTAGGTGCTACTAGGCTAAATAGATATGGGAAGTGTTTTACCTCTTCATTGACCATAAGCTTTTTGCTCAATACATTCCGTGACTGGTTGATAAGGTTAGATGCCATAGCACTACCGAAACCGATCCTGTTTCAAGATGAAACATAATAACCAAGATTTACCACTTGAATAATTTTTTATTCAATATTTATGACATGCAATACTACTAGCAAAATCATCCAACATTCTCCTTAAAGAAACCTCCAGCATACAACAACTTTAGTTTGACCACTTACCAATTGAAAGAGACTTCAGTCATTGATGCCAGCCCCACTCCTCCAACTATTGGCACGAGGGAAGAAACCACCCGGAAAGTAGGTTGCTGTGTGAATAGAGGACTAGAATAAAAGTCAGCTGATTAAAACAATAAAATTTCCAAGAACAGATACAAGAATGAGAGGTATAGAAAGATAGGTCCAGATGCATCAGCATCAATTATTGTAGCACATAACTATGATTTTGCATGAATCTCAGTTGAAATATATAATCATGCTGTAAGTATAACTTATAAAATTATAATGGTAACATAGAGCCAATTACCAAATAGCTCAAGACTAATAGGGGAAAATTATACGTAATTTTGTGTTCATATCCATTTATAAAAAGTAACCTAACAACTCATGAGAAATTCAAAATTATGACGTGTTACATTTAAAGTGGAAGAGGGTGCATAAGAACCTGTCGCTGTAAATAGCCTTTTGGGCAGCAGGTCATGATTTTGTATCACCATATTCATACTAGATTCTCTTTTCTTTTGCAAAGTAAGCACGAAGCATATATAACTAAAAAGACTTAGACAAGTGAGTGCAGAGAATACTGTGAGGAAATTCAATAACAAAAATAACTTCATCCTGAAGTGTATTTAGACTCTTTGTTCATTCATTACAACTCTGTTCACTCCAGCCACAACTATCTGCAGAGAAGTGAGAACCCCTGAGTGTTCCCTGTTCAGAATTGAAAAAACCATAGCAAGACCAGAAGCACTTTGGAATTATTCTCAATTCATTCATCAATGGCCCCAATTTGTAAAGTAGAACTCCCCAGACAACGCATGGACAGGAGAAAGCCAGATAAATGCCCTAATGAAAGGGCAGAAGAAACTTAACGCAAGCATTCATGCCCCAAATTAATTTTTCATGGCAAGACTAGGCTTAAGTTATTCTGACACGTCAAGTACAAGCACTACATGCTCTGTGCTATCAGAGCAGCAAGGAAAACACAGGTAAAGTAGGAACATTACCTCCCCGAGAAAAATAGTAGAAAGAACAACTGTGAAGAGAGGCTCCAAAGCTTTGATTGTGTGAGTGAAAGATACAGCGACCTTTCCAAAGCTGATGTTAGTCAAAAGGTTACCTATTGTGTGAGCCACAGCCAGCGGAAGGATTGCTGCAAGCTGAGAGTGAAGATGTAATTGTACATGACTAAGAGTAAGCAGTATGAAGGCAGAGTAATTCCCACTGGAAAGACCAATCCATTTTCATCCAAGTACCTGTGAACGACTGATCTTTGGTTTTGGGTAGAGATTAAACGTCCAGATCAAAGTAACCATCAGCGTAGTGTAACCAAACTGAAATGCTGTCACTGTCGCTGGAAATGGATAGACTTTTAGAACCTAATAAACAATCAGCGCTTTGTCATTGAGAACAATAAAAATAATAAAGCCAGGAACCAGAATTCCTTCAAGAACTAATGTGTACGCGTATTTAAAATTTCAAGATTTAGAGTCTAAACTCTAAGCTTCAATGTTCTTTATTTCCCTCCCATCAGAAGATTTCCATTCATGATCTACCCCTAGAGTTGCGATTATGAAATCAAAATAGAGCAGAAATTGAGAGTCTGTTCAAAGCCTATAGTATCCGAAGACTCCACATCAAACAGGAAACCCAGACATATCGGAGGAAAAGCTTAAATCAGACAGGAAAAAAACAAATGAGGAAGATGAAGTACCTGTTTGTTGTAAATGTTGAAGTAAATGTTCAAAACGTACCAAATTCCGCACATGGACGCAAGCTGTACAGTCCGAATCACAGTATTGGGCTTGCTGGGCTCGTCACTGTTAGCGTCAGGAACCAAAGCAGCGGCGACCTTAAAGGTCACATTTTTTCGACTTGGAAAGAGAAATGGAGCTGATTTTTGAGGTCCAACACACCAATAAGAAGGTGGGAAAGAGGCTTTCCCGCATGAAAGTCCAGACAAAGAATGGGAATTCGTGGTTGCTAAAGAAGACAAGGAGTGCGAAAGTTTAGGGAGCTTAGTTATGGGGTTTCGTGACCAAGGCGATATACTTGGAGTCATAGAAGACAGTGACACCGAAATATTCAGCATTTTTTGGGTTCAGCAATGCCAATGTAGGGAGGGAATAGCAGAAGGAGGAAACATAAATCACTGCATGAGGGATGAAGACGAGAAGCTGCGAGAGTCAGGAAGAAACGGGCAAAACGACACCCTTTAACCAACGACCAGCTCCACTGAAGATGGAGAATGAAACGAGGCAGAGTCTCATCAAAGAAAATGAAATACTCCACAAAGCTGCCGGAAGTTTATTAGGTGTGGGTTTGGAATCTTTCTATTTTAAATTTAGATTCGGATAAAATTTAAATTTTAAATTTTTTTAAAATAAATAATTATATTTATTTAAAATTATTTTTATAATAAATTAAAATTTTAAATAAATTAACCAGAATAACTTATAAAATAATAAAAGTTGATAAACTAACCAATTATTATATTACTCTTATTTTTTTTTATATTCTCTCTTCTCTCTTTTCTACATCTTTTCTCCTCTCTAATTTTTTCCTACACTATCTCTTATCTTTTCTTTCTTTTCTATATTATCTTTCTTCTATCATCTCTCTTTTATATATTTTCCCCTCTCTCATATTTTATCTCTTATATCTTCTTTCTCATAATTTAATAATCATAAATTTTTTTTATAATCTATTAATAATAAAAATATTTCTAAAAATAACTATCTAAATACTCATTTATTTAAAATTATTTTTTATATAAATTTTTTTTCAGAACTTTTTTTTGTAGAAGTTATCCAAAAAAACAATTATTTTTTTTTCTAAACTTTTATGGGCCCTAGAAACCAGTGATTGACCATTATTGGCAGTTTTCAGTAGCGAATTAGCGAGCTCCAAGGGTTACCCATGTCCATGTCCATGTCCTGCAGTCAAAATCTTGAAGATGCATGGAATATATAATAATAATAATAATATTATTAAAACGAGTAATTTTTCTGAGAAAAATAATGGCGCACTTTAACTTTTAGATAATATCTTATAAAAAAAATAAATAATTTATAATCATTTTTAGTAAAAGATTTATAAAAAATATTGAATAAAATAGATATTTTAATAATTATTAGTATAATAAATTATGTGATTGTTAAATTACTAAAATATATATGAGATAAAAAAATATAAAAATAATTATTATTTTTCATGGCCATCTTCTACCTCCATCATAAGAGTAAGCATAATAACATAATATGATATTATTTTTATCTCCAACTTTCATCTTCTCTACTCAAACTAGCTGTGAAGAGAAGAGTGAGAAATTGAAGCGGCAAAATAGTAGAGAGAAAAGAGATACGGTAAAGTGAGAAAAATTCAGAGGGTAACTATTGGAAAAAATATACGTGGATAAAAGGAGAGAGCGTTGGTATATACTATTAGTTGATAGAGCATCGACCTAAAAATATAGAGAAGAGAGTGAAAGATAGAGAGACTTAGTATCTATCCTGAATATGCCTCCTTGCTCTTATAACAACCTACTCACTCTCTACTACCATAATAGAATCGGAGGCATCCAGGTGAAGCATGATCGACAGAAAGTGTTCTTCCATTTGAAGGGGAGGGAAGATACGTAAAAAGTTTAATAATTTAGGATAATAAAAAGAAAGTGTGAAAAAAAAAATTATTAAATAACTTATAAATTATTTTTTTATTTATAAGTTATTCTTAAAAATTTATTAAAAATTATAATTTAAAATTATGATATAGTCTATAAATTCTTTTTTAAATATTATCCATTTTATTTTTTTGTCTAAAATATATTTTGGCCCAAAAAAAACTTTTTCAAATCATGTTTTGGGAAAACACGCACAATATGGATGTCACGTGTGAGATCAACAAGATGAATTATTTTAGAGTTAATTTTTTGTATGGAAGTCAGATTGCTATTATTTGAATTGAAATTGAAATTGAAATTGGACGACCCTGGAAATGACATTATTTACTATTTATGAATCTATTATTTGTATTATATATTATAAGTTAAAATCATCTTGACATTGATATGAATATTAATTTATTAATTTACATAAAATATAATATATAGAATATCATTTAATATAATTAATCACCAGGCACTTATAAAGTGAATAAACTTTTATATATTAGCATAAAGTCTAAAAGTAAATTATACTATTTTTAATTTATAAATAATATAAATTTTATTAATCTAATATTTATTATTGAAGCTATCTAATATAATAGGTTTCGTAACACAGAGTGTAATTAAATACAAATAATTATTTATAAATTATAAATAATATGATCTATTCGATTTTCTTATATCCCTTTCATCTTTAAATATAGTACATAATTTATTTTTAGAATTAAATGATGTTTTAAAAGATATCTTCAAAAATATTTTTATTTAGTCCTTTTTTTCAACTATTAATAAATATTTTTTTAAAATACTCGTATTTAATTAGGTGAAGATGTTGACGCAACAAAAAGTTATTTAAATTTTAAACACACACGGTCTTTTAAACTCCTTGATTTCGAGAACTATATAATATATAATACCTCCCTAGTATTATTTAACTAATATAATTAAATTAAATATTTAATATATTATATTTTTAAAAAAATATTTTAACTATTTCTATCATTTTTTTCATTTGATTATTGTTAAAATATATTAATATGAATAATTTAAAAATAAATTGATAAATATAAAAGAATATTTTATATTTAAAATTAAAATTAAATTTTAGACATGTGGATTTAAAAATTGAAGAACATGGTCGCATGAAAAACAGAAGAGAAGGACGGGGCGGGAAGCAATCCCAAAGATGGGGCTGAGAAGAGAGGAGTGGACGGGGCATTGGGAGGCTGATGCGTTGGTTAAAAGGACGCGACAAAATAGATGGGTTGGAATTTGAGGCTCTTATTTTCTGCATTTAATATCACTCATGGGACCACCCCCTTCTTTCACACCGCCTACTTCAATTCAATTAAATGAAAGGAGAGCAATTTTCTTGTCATTTACTTATCGTATACTCCTCTATTCACATTATAAAAAGTTAATTTTATTTCTAAATATAATTTTTATATATTAATATAATTTTTTTAAAAATATTCTTATTAATATTTTATTAACAATAATAAAATAAATGAATGATAGAAGAAATTAAAGAGATTATTATAATATTTTAAAAAAATATGTTATATTAATTTAACTATTTTTTAATATAATTAAATTAAATAAATAAATATTATATTAAGCATAAAAAGAATATGTCTTTTATAACATCTATCTACACAACCACATTAATAGCCAGTAATTTAATAGCATAAAAATTTATCTTTTGTAAATAGGAAATTGTCATGATAATTATATTTATGATATCAAATTGTCAGTGTCTATCTCCCTATTTAAAATATCTACTTGCAATTTAAAAATATAATTATTAATACATAAGAATATTGATTATATTGTTAAATTTGTCCTTACATCCTAATAAATATTGTTTTGAAGTTAGTGGCATTGAAATAGATTAGGGTATAGTTAAAAATAATACGTTAGGGTATACAAATCGTAATAAATGTTGCTTTGAAATTCTGCATAGGCGTGGGGATTCCCCTAAAAGACATATATCTTGAAATGAGGAAAATATATTTGTTTCCAGAAAAGGTAAAATAATTACTGATATTTGTGAGTTCATCACTTGTCATTTTGATAGAGCTGTAGTTATAAATATATGAATTTATAATTTTAAAGGGTGATTATAGTAAAAATAGCTTTGATTTGAGAAGAATGATAAATTATTTATTTATTTTTCAATATACGTTAATAAGTCCTTCCCTGACAATTGCCGCAACACAATATCAACTTTCCCATCAAAGAAATACTTATTTTTTATTATAATTATAAGAGTCAGTTAAATATATTAAATTAAATTAATAATTAAATTTAACTTTTTAAAATAAATTAATATTAAATATATTCTTATAAATTTTATAATTAAAATCTGATATATAATAAGGAAGGGTACTAGTTAGAGGAAAAAACATTTAAGAGAAAATAAACGAAACATTGTGTCCACTTACAATCATTGAGTGTTACCGGTTTTCTCGGATGAATAGAACCTTAATACAAAAGATAGATGATTTCATAATAATGAGTAAATTAACACGTTTTTAAGCCTAAATACCCTGTCTATACCGTCGCACCCACGTTGTCCCTGTCTACCTATCACTATTATCCTGCCACTTTCTTTTTGTTTTTTGTAATACTTATCCCGCTACTTGCCTATTTCTTAGAGTCAATTAACATGTTGGACTTGTTAATTAACAGTTAGGGCCAGCTGTGTTCACAGGCCGAGCCAATCCAGTAAAATAGCCCAAGTTCTGAATTGGGCTTAGTTAGTAATGAGACTGCTACCTATAGTAGATTTAAAGGGATAAGATATCACTTAAGCGATTCGATATCGTTTAAATATAATTTTAAATTTAAATTTTAATATATATAAAAAAAATTTATTAGAAGACTCACCTACTATAACTAGATATGAGATACGGGTTGAATCTAAATATAATCGAGACAAAGCTCTATTAAATTTGCTGAACAAAAAAAAAAGAGATAGAATATATAACTATTTAGAATGTGTTTAATTCTTATAGGGTATTATTTTATTGTTATTATAATCATAATATTTATAGAAATATTATAATTTTTGAGTATCTGGATAAGTTTAAAAATAATTGATTGTTCGATCTATTATCAATAATATAATTTAAAAAAAGAAAAGTTTTATATTATTTTTATATGGTGTTGAGTCAAATATTTTTGTAAAAAACAAAAGGCTAATCAGGGTTGCTTTTTTCGCTACCTACCATCAGAATAACCAAATAACTGATTGTCTTCGTATACTTTCTTTTTGTCGCCAACAATTGTCTTCATATACTGTGGCAGCAAGATTCGCAATATTTCCCGATAAATATTTGTCTCCTTAATAAAAAAATTAACTCATATACGGGAGTTCAAACTCCATTACAGATGTGATAACTATATTAATAAATAATTTATAAATATTTTTTAAATTTAGAGATATATATTGGGGTTTAAAGAGAGATATATATTAATTATGGTGAATACCAAAAGTTCTAGGCATGACTCAAGCCACTTAATTTTTTTAAGAAAATTCTCTTTGCAACATTTAAAAGTAAATATTATGAAAATTATTATTTTTTAAAAAATTAATCTTAACATGTCAACATCTAAGAATGTCTCGCCAATATTTAAAATTTGAATAGTCTGTTTTATTAACTAGCAGTGTTTATTAGATTAAAGTACTGAAAATAAATTTTATAAAATTGGAAAATCAAAATTAAATTTTATATACAGTTTTTTTTATTACAACAGACCTAAATATCATTTTAACACAGGATAAAAACTTGTACCAAAAAAAACACAGGATTAAAACAAAGTAAAAAATGACAAAAATAAAAACAACTTGAAACGTGGCGAATTCAGATGAGCCCAGGGTCACCGACGAGGCCATGAAATCGATGGCGTGGATCACTGAAACACGAGGAAAACATCACAGCAGAACAGAGTCTGCACCAAGCGAACGGGGAAATGCAGCATGAGTTTAACATGATATGTTGGGAAAATCTAAGTGTTTTATGGTGTGTAAAAACAACAAAAATATCACATAATTTGAGACGGTGAAAAATAAAGTATATATATAATAAAATATAATTATGAGTTAATAAATAAATCTAGAAAAAAGATAGGCTTGGGTCATAATAACATTCTACTAATAAAAAATTAAGTTAAAATATGGTGATTTTTGTGCACGTGATATTTAACATTTTTTATAAAAAACATTTTTAATTTTATTAAAAATAATTTTTAAATATATTTAAACAAAAAGTCTTTAAATTTTTGTCGTGAAAATAAAATTTGTAGGATTTTAAATTCTTTACCGTTGTGGGACACGACACGTTACTGTTGTCAACAGAGACACATCCTTTTTAACATACGGGAATAAAAAGTTTTTTTTTCCAGACGTAACCTGTAGCGCACAAAAATTGCTGAAATCACCTAAAAACGTTTATTATTTTTTGTTTATTATTTTCTAAATTTATTTTTTCCGCTAAATTCTGTCTCCTTATTATATAAAAAGAATCCGTTCAATTTTAAGTAGTGTCATTTTATCTCGTCAGTTGCTGTATAATCATTTTTAAAGATAGTATTTTTAGACTGACTCACGTTAGTTGTTCTTTGTTAGCCGGTGGTGACGCCAAGAGAATATATTAAAAAAAATTCTTTATTCCTCCCATTATAGATAAAGGCATAATATTGGTTTTCTCAAAATTTACCCGAAATTGAAGCATTTTATCTTTCCCGTTCCGGTCGCAGGGAAGACGAAACCAGGAGTCGCCGCTCCTCATTCATTTATCTGCAATACAGTTCCAAAACTTGATTCCTATTTTTTCCTCATTTCCAGTAGGCGATTACTTTCTCATTGGCGCCAACCTGTTTCGTGACGTTTGGTTGTTTCCACCGCTTCCGCAGCCCACAAATTTCTATCAGGTTTTCACCCACATTTAAATTCATGAGGGCGCATTGGAATTTTCGATTGTTTCTGCTTCCGGCCATTTTTTTTGGCGTGCCACTGAAATCAAGGTTACTTGTTGCTTGAGTTTGATGACGCTGGGGAAAATCAGCTTTTGGTTGCGCTGTGGGTGTATCTTCGTCTCACTTAATGTTAATGATGTTGTAAGAGTTTACAGAATGTTTGGGAGAAGATATGCGCCATTATTATAATTCAGACCCTGTTTTGGATGTAAATATTGCGGGCTCTACTCCATTTGTTTCATTTGAGATGCACAATCATTAACTGAGCATGCTTTAATTTGGGACTTCCATTTGGAGTTGCATAATCAAGAAGTTTATCAATCAATTACGAGACAAAATTACTGAACGGGTATTTGCGTACAAAGTCCTGCCTGCAAATGTGTTGTCATCTTCCAATCTACTACGTTCATTCTGGGGAAGCATAACACTCATTTGAATCTCTTCACGCATTATTTAGTTACTTACTATCAGCCTAATAGAGAACCATATTATTGGATTGTCATTGTCCCATATTTGAATTTCTTCATGCACTATTTCAGAGCATTTATTTGTTTCTTTTTGTTTTTTTTGGCTGAATAAACTCTGATGTTATTTTAATATAAGGCCACGGTTCTCCTTGCAGGATGCAGCTGCAGAATACCACACTTGTAACCAACCTTTGTTATTGGTTAAACTGGAGGGTTTTACTGTGTGCAGCCTCAGTTTCGCTGACTATGTTTATTGCGTTGTTGATCATATGGAAGCGTGACGGTTCAAGGCATTTGACTCCTGGAAAAAGAGAAAAACTGCAAGATGGGAACCGGAGTTTATGCGGCGATGAATTAATGGAAACCATGCGTAAAAGAAATTCACCCTGTCTGTTTGCTAGTTTATCGGGTTGCTGCATTTTTTTTTTTTTGCTTTTAGTGACGTTAGTAGCTAAAATTCACACCAATGGTGGTACCATTTATTTATACTACACTCAGTAAGTTGTTCTGGAGTATTGATTAAGCTTTGTGATTGAAGTCAAAATTCACTTGTGTTTTTTTTAACATTCTTCTTGCTTTGGAAAATATGTTTTCCATTTCTATCCAAACCGAATGCTAACTTTTGCTTATGGTTGTCATGGCTTTGTTACAGGTGGACCTTTACTCTAGTTACCATTTATTTTGGGGCACATCTCTAACATTCTTCTTATACAAGTCTTAAGTTGAAACAGAAATGAAGTTGACCTTTGATCGATATGTATTGCATGTAATGTATATATAGCTCATGATTCTAGGACAAAAGCTATCACAGAAATCATAATTTCTGAAGTTTTCATATATTTGAATCTCACAGTTTGTACTTTTTTGTAGCATGCATCTATGCTCTCTGTGTATGGGTGTCATCAGTTTCAAAAATCCAGAAGCAGCACCTTTAATTTTAGTTTTGCTGGAACAGATGCAGAGCAAGGGTCAAACTTACCTCTATTGCACCAGAATTCTACAAATCTGTCACATGAAAATCGAGTTATCGGCATTTTGAGTTATATTATTGAAGTTCTATTCCAGGTAGCTTGATTGCTTTGCTTCCTCATATTTGTTATTTTATTTTTCCTGTGTCTGTACTTCCTATACCTTGTAAGTGCGGCATCTTTTATCCTTTCTTCCATCTCTTTGATCTTATCTTTTCATCCTCTCTTTTTTTGTGAGTTAGATGCATGCTTTTGCCTAGCTTGTTCAATTTATGTGATTTTTGTGTGTTTAATTTTCTAAAATCATGCACTCACCTTCCAAGTGCATGTATATTCCATTTAGTTTTCATTTATTTTTCTGTCTTTAACTATATCTCTAAACAGACGAATGCAGGTGCGGTGATGCTTACCGATAGCTTATATTGCTGTGTTATATTCCCGTTTCTTACCATCAAGGATTACGATTTAAGTTTTGTGAGTACCACACCTTAAGAACTTCCTTTACTCTTATGCTTTCGTTGCTCTTGGTTTGCAATAGTGATTAATTGTTTATTTTTCTAAGTGGTTCATTATTTTTGCGATAGTTAAATAATACTAGTATTTTTTTCTTATAGCATCAAGCAGGTATTCATTATTCTCCATTTTCAAGATTCATGTGATCATTTTATTACTTGCCCTTAATTATTCAATCTGGTCGATCTTCTCTTGCGTAGATGACAGTGAACATGCATACACTGAATGTTGCTTTGCTTCTTGGAGATACAGCTTTAAATTGTCTGGTGAATATTTTCAAAGCCTTTTCTCTCCTTGTTTGGTGTAATTGTTGCTCAAGGCTGATGCTATGTTAGTGTAACTTACACATTTCAGCAACTACCCTGGTTTCGGATCTCTTTCTTCGTGCTATGGACTGGCACTTTCGTCATTTTTCAGTGGATTCTTCAAGCTTTTGTGTCAATTTGGTAACCTTCACTATCCTTCTTCGTGTCAGAACCTCCAACCCATTAAGGCATCTAAGAACATATTGACAATCTTCTTACTGCAGGTGGCCATATCCGTTTCTTGATTTGTCATCATCCTACACTCCGTTATGGTATGGGATTTCACTCATTTCATCAACATTTGGATATTGTCAAATTCAAATGATATAACATTACTAAGTGCAGAGCAATGTTATATTACATCTACATATTGGCATATTACACAGATTCAATATCTTAATCTCAGTGGTACTTTTGGGAAAAAGGGGACTGACTTAGGTTTATTGTGGATGACGATGTAAATTTTGTTCTTTTTTAAAAAATGTCCAAAGTGAAAACTTTGATTAGAATCAGTGAATGGCAGGTACTTTGTGATGGCACTGATGCATATTCCATATTATGGCATGTTTGTACTCATTGTTGATTTGAAACATTATTTTCTGTCAAAACGGTTCCCTGACTCTTATCAACGCTAAAGATTGAGATTTTGAGTGTTTCTGGGTTGAGCGCCTATAAAAAGCACCAGCGGTTTGAGCTGCATCAAAACTGAATTCAGCTTTCCTCACTCCGGAGTGCATGGTTTTGCCCTTTTACATACTCTTTATACAACGAAGGATCATATACTCAAACAAAATTCGCACAATTCAGTCAAATATAATACTTGAAGCTTTCAAGAACTGAATTTAAGGCTTCTAACAGAACAATTGCTTTTTAAAGCAGATATTGAACTTGTACAAAATTTGCGGGAGCAAATTAGAGGGACTGCTTATTTTTCCTACTACTTTTCTTCCTTTATCCTGTCGTGCCTAAGGTCGCAGGTGTTCTTCCTTGTTCCATATAGATGACTTGGCGATAATTTCCTTATTCATCTATATCTTTGTATTTTGTTTAGCCATCAAATCCTCTCCACTATGATCTCTCTCTAGTTGTCATTAGATTGAAACAAAATAGAATGGACATGCTTAATGATAATTTGAAATATGTACAATGCTGATTAAATTATTATTGCTACAATTTTTTTCAGTATTTGGGAAGCTAACCTAGCAGAGCATTGAACGTTTTTGTGGTTGTTGGAAGATATATACTTATATGTGGGTTAATGCTAGCGCAAGTTCAAAAAATTCCTGTCGTTAAGCTTTTCCCGAGCCTGCTACTCTGCTAGCTCAGATTCTGGGTCAGATGAAAAAGGGTTTCGTAACGGCTAACACCTCTTTCCAACTGAGTACCTCTTTTGTTTTACCCACACAAAGCGTATAAATAGCTTTAAAACTTAGTGCAAATTCTTCGAAGGATCACCCTGATATGCGATAATCCAGAATTTGAATGACAAGACTTCCTATCTATTGCCAAACTCGGGGACAAGATATCTTTTGTTTTTGACTTCTTTCAGCAATGGTCCCATTGACACTTATCATCAGAGTTTAAATATAAATACGATATGCCAACAGCTACAATAAGGAAAATAAAGTCTAGAGTTTCAAACTCCCAGACAGTTGAGCCTGTCTTTATTATACTAGTTAACTGATCAACTGCATAACAGCTATTGTACTCCTTTCAAGTAGAAGTAGTAGCAGCAATAGCTCCAGCCGAAGTTAGCAATGGCACCAGCTTCCCTTGGTTGTGCAATGCTGTTGTAGCTTCATAAAAGCAGCAAATTAAAATTAACAGTTATATTAAATGAAATTTAATATTATGAAACTTGCGTTTACAATGAGTTAGGATCTTCTGAAATTAATGTCAGAGGAAGTTTGAAGACAAAAGGATAGGGATGTGAGTCTTCACATCTGCCTTTCTTTGCTCCTCTTTCACAGAACTTCCTTTAAGATAACTTAAGATGATCTGCTGCAGAGTTTCTTATCTACAAGGATCTATTACAGAGCTTATTATCTACAAAGGAAGAAAAGGAAATTTAAATCTTACTATCACAGCCACCGATGTGGTTTCCTCCAATAAACACATTTGGCACTGTTCGTTGACCTGTCCACTCAGCTAATGCAGATTGAATCTCACTTCCATCACCTGCACCATGGCCAGGCATTCTTATGAGCTGATTACCAGAAGTGAGAATAAAACAACGGATAAAAAGGACAGCGGGATTGAAGACATAAAGTCAGAATTACAACAGACAACTTCGTAACACCTCGTTGAAAGAAAAGTATACCCTCGTAATATTTGTGGTGAAAACTGAAAAGCAATGCTGAAAGTCACCTTCCCAAAGCAAACTAGAATACTTCTAACAAAAAGTAGAGATTAATACAGTTTACGCAATCATTCAGGCTAAAGGTGCGCTCAAACGTGCAGATAATATCCAGGTGAAACCAGCAATTTAGGGGTAACATGTGGAACCAACTTTTTTATTTTAGGGGTTTAATTTTGCATCTCTGAATCCTCTCAATGGCTCCTTTTAGAGGAGATATTGAGATCACTGAAATTCAAGAACGACCTCGTAGATTACTTTTAAACAACGTTATTACACACCACACAAATTATAGTACCATGCCGTAAAATTTAATTTCAATTAAAATACATAAAGAGTTCTTAAAGCAATTGAAACAGAACAAGAAGTGGGCATTATGTATACATTGTATATCTTATTACCGATTGAGAGAAATATCCTTTCAAACTATTTTATATCTTCAACTTCTTACTACAGAGTTCTATCTCTGATGCTAAATCATAAAGCTATACATGCTGTCATACAGGCATGTATATGCATAAAAACCATGTTTACATGTATCTGTAATTGTTCGAAAGCAATCTGGTGTTTTCTTTTTAGTGACAAAAACCAAGCTGGTTTTTCATGAACTAATTTCTTCAATGGGGAGCTACTAAACAGATTTTGGAAAAAGGGGTGCACATAAGAGCCAAAAAAAAAAGAACCCTAATTGATATTTTGTGGCCCTTGCCACATGAATATCACCTATATTAAATGAACAGAAAGAGTGCATTTCAAAATCGATAGAGAGACAATAAATCCTAGAAAACATCGTGAATATTGGAACAGTTTGTAATGTCAGTGAGATTTAATGTCTTACATTGGAGAGAAAATGAAATAGATAAGATAATTAAAGAGGAGCCTTCTTTCAATGCTCAAGATAATTAATTTGAATGACTTGAACTTGGAGTTGGGGCTCAACAGATACAGATTCATTTTGAAACGAGTCATGAGTTATATAAAAAGGTATTACTATTCACAGGAAAATGTGTCCTAAGACAGCTTTTAAAGGTTCTTTCAAAATCTAAATTCTGATATTTGAGAAAACACTATATGGGTTATCCTAATGGTCATTCCATAAGAGAAGATGATTGTCGTACTGCATATGATCGTAAAAGTAAATCAAATAAAAAACATACCGACCAAAAACAGGAATCACGTAAAAACATATGTGGCATAATGAAAGAAAACAGGAATCATGTGCCAAAAGGGGAGATAAATGGATAGCCGAGCAAATAAACTAGTAGTGCTTACTTTCAGAATTGAGCTCAACGGCCTTATAATTGGCTCCCAGTGTAGTCAAAAGCTTCTTCACTTCAATGCAGTATGGACAATACGATTTGCTGCAACAAACAACCAATCCCAGAAATCCGCTAAGAATCAGCATATCCACACACACACAATCCCTTGTATTGGAGAAAGTGACGAGAGAGAAACCTGAAAACGACGACGTGATTCGACGAAACGATCTCCTTGGCTTTAGGTAGTGCCGCCATTGCTGCGCCGGGTGTCTCGATCGGAACCCTTGCTTCTTTTCTTTTTGCCTGACTCGAACGCACAATAATGATTCGTCCGTGGCCGAGGCTATTTATAGCAGCTGCCAACCGCGTGCTTCGATATTCTCCGTCAATATATTATCAATATTTTTTAACGTCAATATAATATCATTATAAACCCATTTAAATAAAATTTTAAAAATAAGTTTATAAAAAAAATAATTTTTAAACAGTTTTTTTAAAAAAATAAGAAAAACTTATAAAAAAATAATTTTAAATAAATGAGTATTTAAATAATTATTTTTAAAAATATTTTTATTATTAGTAAATTATAAAAAATAGTATAAGTATTAAATAATAAGAGATAAAATATGAGAGGATAAAGGGTGTAAGAAAATAAATGAAAAAGTGTAAGAGAAAGTAGGATAAATGAGAGAGAATATAAAAAAAATTAAAAAAAAGGGGAAAGTATAAAAAAAATATAATACTTAATTAATTTATAAAAAAAATTAATTTATAGAACTATATTTTTTTAAATTTTAACTTATATGTGGAAAATTACGCTTCTGACAATTTCTAGTCGTCCTCCCCCCTACAATTTTCATAATCTTCCATTGTCTTCGTTGTTTTAATTTGTCATATTTTCTTAGTATTTGCGATTTTTATTTATAAATTACGCAAAAATGCTTAAACATGTTGCAATTTCCATTTTTGATAATAAAAAAATGGATCTCGAGCTCATGGTAAATATATCAAATAATATCATATCTAAAATTTACACAGTAATCAATTCTTCCCATATCCCGTGCAGCTCAACAACTAGCATTACCATACGAGAAAATCCATAGCAAAAGTAACGTGCCAAGGGATGAATTACCTCAAATCTGGGACGTCGCTTGTAAAATAAATATTACTAGTATTGTTGTGAATGTTGGTGATCTCCCAAATAATTAGATTCAGATTAACATTCTAATTCTAAGGATCCCAATCTTAAGAACCCTGATCGTGACTTTCGGGAACTATTAAAGAAAATATTGACTAATCAACGTTTAATGGCCTTTCTGGAGTACAATAAAATATATGCAAATGCATTAACAGAAATTAATTCTTTATATTATGAAGAACTATTATTTAAATTTTTGTTAAGATATACTTATATTTAATATAAGATATAATTATATTATATTATTATCTTCAACTTTAATTATGAAAATTATTTATTTTTTTAGATAAATTTAAAATTTAAAATAATTAATTAATTTTAATTAATATAATAACTAATTAAAAAAATATATAATATAAAATTATCAAATAATTAAATATATTTATAATTAATTAATTAATTTATTTGATTTATTAATTTAGTGATAAAAAATAACTAATTTTTATAGCTAGAATTAGAGAAAATATATAAAATTATGATGCATTACATGGAATAAAACAGGCTAACCTCAAGTGGCTAGGTTTAATTATATATAGGTTATAAATAGATTTAAACTATATTTAAAGTATTCTATTTGAAAATATATAGGATTTAAAACCTATTAAAAATCTATATAAATATAAGTTTTAGTATGTTCAAAATCCACACAAACGTGTGTGTGTATAGTTTTTAAGATATGAATATGAAGTATATTTATAGTCTTATATTATAAGTAGACGTTTAAAAGAGACATTGCTTATTTTCATTCCTAATCAACACATATACGAATTCTATAAAATATACTCCCTCTATCATATCATTGATATATAACTTAATTATAGAATTAATATTAATATAAAATATAAGATTTATTTATTATATTTATTGTTATATTTTAAATTATGTATATTGATATTCTTTTAAGAGTTTTATAAAAATATATTATATTAATTAATTTAATTTATTTTTTTATTATAAGCTTTTCTTACGCTGTTGTGTGAGAAATAAATAAATAAATGAATGAATGAGACAAGGGAAGGTGAAATTGTTTTTTGGTATAAAAATTTTTAGAAAGGGGTTGGATTCATCCACGATCCAAGAGTATGGTAAAATTTTCCTTATTTCTAGGCGACATCAATATTGGGCAGGAAAAACTGTCTATTACCCTTAGGCGTAAACTCACATACAATCTAAGAGTAGGGTAAAATTTCCCTTATTTCTATGCGATACCAATGTTGGGTATGAAAAACCGTCTATTACCTTTAGGCATAAATCTAGGTACTTAGGAGTTAGGATATCTCCTCAAACAGCTCTACTATAATTATAATAAAATGATACTCTTTAGAAATCGAATACACTCTAAATAATCATATATATTATATTTTTGTCAATTAAATTCCCATAACATGTAGAGCTGGCGATGCGGGTTAGCCGCCGGATACAGGCTATCCCGCGGCAGGTTGGGTTGAATGCTGGCTTCTCTAAAGAGGCCCGCCTACATGCAGGTTGGAATTATTCCAACCCGTAATCGCTATGGCTAGCCCACCAGATCAATTATTTTTTTTTTCTAAATTTATACTAACCATACCTTAAATAAAATTTTATCCAAATACAGATATGTCACATAAGTTATTATAAAAAATAGAGAATTGAAAGATTACAAATATAAAATATATTAGTCTATACTCTACAGTCTATACAACAGTTAACTGAAGTTTTAACTCTCAATATTAATTGGATTTGAACCATGATCTGAAGTTGTTAAAATATTTATTTCTTCAACTTTGCCACTGTCCATAGATAAATCTGTTACAAGTAGCAATAAAACAAAATGAGTATACTATATATATAATAATATAAACTATAAAGAAATAACGCAATGAGACAATAAGACAATATTAGTATAAATTGTAATAATATAATTATTATATTACTAATATCATCACTACTAGTACCAATTCTAATATTATCAGACGGGAAATCAAGCATCCAATTACGTGTACAAATAAGGGCACTGACATTATTTGAAAGAATACAACTTCTATACTTTGTGAGAACTCGTGAACTAATACTAAAAGCTGATTCACTGGCAACTGTAGTGATTGGAATGCTAAGGATGTCAGCTGCCATTTTTGAAAGACATGGAAAATGAGGAGAATTATTCTTCCAATACGCTAAGACATTAATTTCTATGAACAAGTTATGATTAAGAGTTGCTTCTTCCAAATAAAAGTCGAGTTCACACTTCTCCAATGATTGAGTGTCTTTGCTCTTGCATTGAAGATAATACTACATCATATAAATAAATAAAGTATTAGTAAAGCATGAATCAAATAACATTTTAAGAAATATAGTAAATAAAGAGTTGCAAACTTATCCCAAAAGCTGTGGTGTTTAAATAACTATACTTTCTAGCACTAGTACCCGGATGAAGAGGAGATTGAACTATTGGCACATCTTGAGTGACATTAGTAGAATTAGCATAACCAGTAGCACCAGAAGAAGTAGAGTGGATTGAAGTTGATGATGATCTCACATTCAAAATTTTCTTTTTATACTCATCAAAAACACAATATAACCTATTCCTAATATATTCAATCTTTTTATTATGATGTATGGGATCAAGTTGTGAATAAGAAAACCTTATGATATCAAACTTCATCCGTGGATCAAGAATGATTGCAATTACAAGGATGACACTATAAGCACTCCAATATTTGTCAAACATAACAGGCATTCGGTGAGCCATTTGTCGAAGCACAAGATCATCATTATGCACATATTCTTTTAGCAATAACTCAATCTTTGATATCTGAATGAAGTACATGTTAGAAGTTGGATATGATGACCCAGACATCAACTCTGTTATTGCTGCAAATGGAGACAAGAAGCTGCAGATCTCTTTTGCTCTTGACCATTCTTTATTTGTCAATGAATGAGGAAAGTTGTCATCATGGATAGCTAATTTTGCAAAGGCACGTTGATATGTAATTGCACTTTCAAACATGGCATGGGTTGAATTCCATCTAGTTGCCACATCGTGCCTTAAACCCATAGAAGTCTTAATACCAACTTGGTCAACATATTTCTTAAAATTAATTACCCTTGCCTCTGATGCCTTTACATATCTAATACTTTCCCTTATCTTTTACACAGGAACACTTACTACCTTCAACCCCTCTTGAACTATAAGATTCAAGATGTGAGCACAATATCTCACATAGAAAAACTCACAATTGCATATCAAGGGATCATTCAAACTCAGCATGTCTTTCAAAATATTTTGCATATTATCATTTGTTGTAGTATTGTCCACAGTAATAGAAAACACTTTTCTTTCAATCCCCCAATCCTCCACAATTTTATTCAACTTGTTAGCCAACACCGATCTAGAGTGTGAAGATTGCAAGTGTGTGAAAGCAAGTATTTTGCTATTGAGACTCCATTTGTCATCAACAAAATGACCAGTTATGCAAATATATCCCTCACCAGTTATTGCAGTTCAACAATCAGTAGTTAAACATATCCTACTAGGATTATTTGCTATTGATTTTTTCACAATTTTCTTTTGTTTAAGATAGAGGTTCCAAACATCTACCGCAGCAGTCTTCCTAGATATAAACTTACAATCTGGATTAAAAAATTGACACATTTCCCTAACCCCTTCATATTCACCATAAGAATAGGGAAAATCATATAAAACAATACTCTTAGCTAGAACTTCTCAAAATCTAGTATCATCAAAGTGTCTACTTCTAACCTTCCCAGCTTGGTCTAGCATCATAGTACTAATGTCCCAAAATTTTAGGATTGATCAACATGTTTCCACCACATAACGTCAAAGGGTTGAAGTGCCATATTGCTTATCCCCCACTTCAAAAGCTTTTCCACAACCATTATATGTAGCTTTTTCTTTCCCATCTTGTTTTCTAATTCTAATAAAATATCTCCAAACATCATATGTGCATTTTTTAGCCTTTTTTACAATATTATCATCCACATAAGGTTCTTCATTTCCATATGTTTTTTCACTTCCTCTATCAGTATAGCAGTTTGCATTTTAGGTTGCATTTGAATCTCATTCAGAACATTATTATCAGACATCTATAAAAAGTTAACGATGTGAGGTGTTATCCCAAACATAATAAAATTCAAACATAACCACAAACAATCAAACACCTAAGAGGCTAAGCCTGCAGAACTAGAACCATACATCCGCAGAAGCAGAATAAACAGAAAGTAGAACCACAACTTAGAAACCAGTACCATAACTCAGAAATCAGTACCACACATATGCAGAATCAGAACGAACATAAATTAGAGCCATGACGTGGGGTGTTATGCCAAACATAACAAAATTCAAACATATTTCATTTGCTTAAATATTAACATACTTTGAAATAGAGGAGGCGACAACTAAGATTGAGGGCTGAAGAGAGGAGGCGATGACGACGACGATGGCGAGGACTGAAGGCTGAGGAGAGGAGATGACGGTGAAAGTTAGGGCTGAACTGCTGAGCAGAGGAGGTGACGTCGACTACTGAGGGCTGACAAGAGGGAGCTCGGCAAGGAGAAATTAAGTTAAGAGCAAATGGCAAATTGGTGAAAAATGAGTAAATAGAAAGTAAAACAGGGGAAAAATAGAAAATAAATTTTAATAAAATATTAAAAAAAATAAGTGAACCTGCTAAATCGACGAATTGGCCCGCGGGTTAGGCGCATTTAACTAACCTAACCCACCAGTTTTGGGTGCTGGTGGGTTGGCACCTCTACTGAACATGGGTAGGAATGGGAAACTTGCGGCTCCCTCAAGCTTCTTCACACTTCCAACTGTAAGAAGCGGCTCAGCCCAGTGTGGCGGCATTCCCACTACCTGGCGCTAAAGCCCTAAACCCTACTAGAAAGTAGAATCCAAGGACCAAGTTTCTCCGCAAAAACCCACTTCTCCCCTCTCATTTCCTCTCGCTTTCTTCTGAACACCATGGCTTACGTGAGAAGCCGGGCGAACCCACTCCTCACTACCCTCCCTCACTTCCTTACGTGGCGAAACTTTGGGTTCCGCACTGTTTGCTCTGGACGCCTCGGCTTTTCTATTCAATCCCAGCTTGATCCTGACCCTCCCGTTGCCAGAACTAAGGTCCTGAACGTCTTCAAAGAAGAATTTGAAATAGGATCGCGGTTGATAACGCTTGAAACTGGTAAGATTGCTCGATTCGCGAATGGTGCTGCTGTCTTGGGTATGGGCGAGACCAAGGTTTTGTCAACAGTTACCTTGGCAAAAGGAGATGCTGGTCGGGATTTCTTACCCCTTACTGTACGTTGATACGCCCATTTACGAGCTCGATGGTTCTCACTCCCATTATTAATAATTCTCCACCTTTCCATAGAACTGGGGCACTGTATTAATTTAAACATGGAAAGCAAAATACACACGTAAATATGCTTTCTTTAATTTGATTTTTAATTTCATCACGAGAGTGTGGTAATTCTGAAATGCAGTGATTTTGGTAGTGGAATTATTTGTCTCAAAGTCATAATTATATCACCAGAAAATAACAATGCCCCGGTGACTTGGCCCCTTGCAGATAACTCGAACTTTCAAAATCAAAACAAACGCTCGACTTTTCCCTATACATAAACTTTCTCACTTGTTCCTAACACCCCTTGTCATTTATGGAGGACTTTGATGTGAAAAATTCTTGCGTACCTTCTATGTACTGGGCCACTCATACGTATCAACTGGAAAAATAATACTGTGACACAGTTGTGTCCTTTATACAGACAGATAACACATGGGTGCCTATTTTGTTTTAATTATTATGGCCAACTTGCAAGTGCCCACCCCGCAAGTTTGGGTTCGCCTTTTCGCTTTTATTAATGAATACATATGCACAGATGTGCCTATTTTGGCTATATGCCTATATACTTGTTCACTGTTTCGTACCATGCGAATAAGTAGAGCTGGGAATATCTATATTCCTCTCGGGTTTCCTGGAATGTTTACAAATTTTAACTTACTCTTCATAGCTACTCGATCAGCACTCTTATTTCCTAAAATCTGCTATCTTTCAATGCTTGCTTACTACATTTGGATTCACGTATATTATGACCGGAAAGTAAACCAAAGCTTGAAGTTACTCTGCTGTATATACAATTGAATAAATTGAATTTAAAAATATAACAGGAACATTATAGCTTAACACATTTGTTTGATAAAAAAAAATAAGAACTGTTTACTTTGATAGGATACAAAGATCATTGTCTGGAATGAATGGCAATGCAGCAAGGCATATCACTAAGCCTCTATACTTAAATACGGAGTCCTTATATTTTTCGCTATACATAATTGCATTTCATTTTTGAATGATTAGGAACCTAGAGCCTTTCTTGGCATCCTTTCTACTTATATGTATTGGAAATCGCTTGCTACTTAGTCTCCATCTTATTTCAGTCCATGTATCATTGTGTTGATGCTTATAACTCTTCACTTCTTGTTAGGTTGATTATCAAGAAAAGCAGTTCGCCCAAGGCTTAATTCCAAGTACGTACATGCGGAGAGAAGGTGCCCCAAAGGAACGTGAACTTTTGTGTGGTCGCATCATTGACCGACCAATTAGACCATTATTTCCTGCTGGATTTTATCATGAGGTTCAGGTATTTTGCTGTTGATTGATTAATTTTTGTTCCTTCACATTCCATCCATTTACTCATTTGCTAAGTAGTCCTTTCCACCGAAATAATCTTTTTTCTCCTAGGTAATGGCAAGTGTTCTTTCTTCTGATGGAAATCAAGATCCAGATGTACTGGCAGCTAATGCTGCATCTGCTGCTCTTATGCTATCAGATATTCCTTGGGGTGGCCCCATAGGAGTGGTTCGTATTGGGAGGATTGGCGGGCAGTTTGTTGTAAATCCAACCATGGATGAGGTAGTTTTTAAAATCTATCGTGTCTTTGGTTATTTGCAGATTTAAATAGTTGGTAAAACATCCCTTGTTTTATTCCCATTGTCAACTTCTATGTAGCATTAAGCTGGTTAGGACTGTTGTTGTAAATGCAATCAGATAAAGTGGCCAGTGGGCCTGTGTCGTTAGACCTGCATAGTCACTCGCATATCCTTGTAAGAAAAACTAAAAAAATCGTGGCATTGAGAACATCACGAAGGACTTTATATCATTTTCAAGCTCTTTTCATTGAGAACATTAGGAAGGACTGTGATTTGTGGCATTTTTAAGAAGTATAATCGATTGATCGTTTCAATACCTTTGCCATTCTTTGATTGGCTCTCTTTTTGGTACTGCAGCTAAATTTAAGTGATCTAAATTTGGTGTATGCCTGTACAAGGGACAAAACTTTGATGATTGATGTGCAAGCTCGTGAGATATCTGAGAAAGATCTAGAAGCTGGATTAAGGCTGGCTCATCCTGAGGTGACTCCAAAACTAGTTATTTTCCCGTCTCCTTTTTGTGATCGAAGCTTATTGAGATCTGTTTCCCTAATTGTTCAGGCAGTTAAGTATATTGAGCCTCAAATCAGGCTTGCTGCTAAAGCCGGTAAATCCAAGAGGGAATATAGATTGTCTATGCTGTCAGACAGTACAGTGGAGAAAGTCCGCAACTTGGCCGAAGCACCTATTGAAGCTGTTTTCACTGATCCTAATTATGGAAAGGTGTTCTTACACGCCCCCCTTCTCTTGCTGTGCTTTTCATGTATCAGAAATTATATTTATTACTCTATTGCTATGTTTATGATTTGGTTTTGATTTACATCCAGTTTGAACGTGGAGTGGCACTAGATAAGATCACACAAGATGTAAGAAGAGTCCTTGAAGAAGAATGTGATGAAGAAAGCTTAAAAGTTTTGTCAAAGGCTGTAGACACAGTGAGGAAGAAGGTATGAACACCATAGAACAAGCTTAAATACTCCACAACTCCCTTTTAGTGAGTGTCATTACATTTTGATACATACAGTAGCTATATATTGAATTTTATACGTGCTGTCTAATTGTTATATCTCCTTTAGTTACATGGTGATTACATATTCATAAAATATAGGTTGTTCGAAAAAGAATTATTGCAGAAGGATTTAGAGTTGATGGGCGACAGCTTGATGAAGTTAGGCCTTTGTATTGTGAAGCCGGAAATTTACCTATTTTGCATGGATCTGCACTCTTTTCTCGTGGAGACACACAGGTGTTAACTATATTTGATGTTTTCTGATCTTGAATTCTGTAATTTTTGTGCCCATTTTTTGGCTAGGAATGCAGTAGACTAGGTGTGTAGTTTCTACACCTTTGATCATCCACCACCTTTTTGTAGGAAGGTGGTGGATGATGAAAGGAGGTTGTCTGAAGTTATTGATTAGCTTGTAATCTCTTTTGATTTATTGATCAGCATTTCATTCAAAAAAATCTGTAATTTTTATTGTCACCGTCATAATGTGATGGTTTTAATTTTAAGTTATCCGTGGTACAGGTCCTTTGCACAGTAACTCTTGGAGCACCTTCAGATGCTCAACGGTTGGATTCTTTAGTGGGCCCCCCAACAAAGCGATTTATGCTTCATTACAGTTTTCCACCCTTCTGTACAAATGAAGTTGGTAAACGTACTGGTCTGAACAGGCGTGAAGTTGGACATGGTAAAGAAGTTACATTTAAATTTTTATTACAAATTCAATTAATTGATATGTCTGCCACCAAGATCTCCACTCTTGTTTGCAAATTGGCAAGATCTCATTGTAGCTTTTTTAATAATTTTTTAATGAAGAGAGAATTCATTGAACGGAGTAGAGGATACTACCTTCAAGATCAGAAGATAACAGATCTTCTCCAAACACAAGTTTTTGAAAAAAGGGGGAACTGCATAGACTCTTTAACTCAAGTGGGTCTTCCATTTCCTTTGGAGATCCCCAAGGGACACCCTTCTGAAGAAACTATTAGCTGAAATCCACATATAGGACACAAATAGTCCTAGATAAGAAGTGATGAAAGATACTGATATATGATTAACTTACTTCCTGTATATTCATAATACCCAACAGAAAATTCTTATATTATTGATGATGCTCCCATAATGCCCTCTTGGTAAAATATAACTATGTTGGCCCCTAGGAATCTTGGATTTCATCTTTCGAAATCTAATTGGAGAGGCAACACAGGATCCTTGTGCATAAGCTTTGGCTGTTGCTGACGAAGTAATAAATCCATGAAGAGTGGATTTCTGTTTGCCTCGTATAGATTGTGGCTATAGATATGTCCTACCTTTAGTGGTGGTGTTAGGCTTTTAGCGGCCTATCCAGTGTTCTGGGATGCAGTGTGGCAGATATAAGGATAGAGAAAGAGAGCACTATAGAAATATCTGTTGATGTGAGTCATCCTTGGTCTAAGGTATTGGCTTCTTGGGTATCGTGAGAGAATATATAAGAAAACTCTTCGTAAGCCATGTGTCTTGCAACCATTGCCAAAATATGTAAAAACTGATACTATTGAACTTCAAAGTGATGATCATTATCTACAATGCAATTTCCTGTAGAACTAGAAGGAATCAGAATATTGGTATTGGCAACTAGGAGATCTTATAGGAAACAATGCATATTAGTTTGACTTTTGATCTTACCTGCCCACTGAAAATTAAGAGTGCACACTGTTGTGGAGTTTTGATCTGCTTGTTGCTTGTGCATTTGGCTTGGGCTTACTGCAAGACCTTTAGCCACGAATTAGTGCCGACCCATATTTTGGATAGACATATTTTTCTAGCTTTTACTTAGGTTTCAGCTTTAAAGGGTTTGCCTTTCTGATATGCTGAGGGTTTGGAGAGCCCTATTGCAGTGATGTTTCCCAATTTTTCGTTTAGTTCTTCCTGCTGCTTTTCTTTTTCCTTTGGAGGACACTGATCTCTCTTCAGTGTAATTTTGTCTGTCTTGATAATTCTTCTTTCCGGCAAAATAAAAGTTTAATCTTAAATGATGTTCTGCTGTATTGCTTTAGTAAATTGTCAGTTGATATATTCAGGTTGAGGCTTATTAGATTTTGTACTCTGAACTATAAATTAATGAACAGATGATGAACAAGAGGTTGCATTATGAAAATAACTGAAAATAGCAAATAATTTATAAAGAACCTTCCCTGATGAATTAAAATAATAAGAGGCTGGATTCATCAATGAAGTACAATAATAAGAAGTTGCCTTCTTTGTTGTATTTCAGGAACTCTTGCTGAGAAAGCTCTTCTTGCTGTATTGCCTCCTGAAAATGATTTTCCATATACTGTTCGAGTCAACTCAGAAGTCATGGCTTCGGATGGTTCAACATCAATGGCAACAGTCTGTGGAGGTACTCTGTCAATCCAAAGAGTTGTAGCTTAAGTGATTCCAATTTAAATGATTAGTTCAGGTTCTAATCTTCACAAGTGTTATCATTTATGTAGTATATTTCTTGCTGATGAAGGTTGAGCTGGTACCTAAACATGACATGATCTTGAATTTGAGGGTCACATGCTGAATTTTCCAACAGAAATTGCCTCCCACTTATGAACTGTTAAGTTCAACATCAAATTTACACTGTCTTAGTCATAACATTACTCTTGAAGGCTTTGATATATTTCTTTTACCAGTTGCTTAGGTATTTTTAAGCTTCAAGATTGTTCATAACTTTTGTTAAAGATGCTTAACGTGAGTTATATTGAGGAACTTGTGGGAGGCAATTTCTGTTGGAAAATTTTCTCTTCGACTGTAGTAAGAAAACAATCCATCTTGGTATGTTTCCGTGTAAATGCTACTGGTGTGCCACAGTCTGGTTCACAATTGCACATATTAGAATTGTCGTGTTCATAGTTGCGAGCCACTTATGTCAAGATTGTATCTTTCATGCACTTTGAAATTTTAATCTATTCCACTGCTCTGAAGATTAAACCACCAACTATCGAACGACAAGGCAGATAGTACTATCAACTGGCAAGATCCTTGTTTTTGTGGATGTTTTCATGGACCATTTTAATTCCAATTTCTAAGCTTTTGAGTGAGGATTGAAAACTCATGATTAGTTTTTATAATAATCTGACAGTTTTTATGACTTTCTAAAGGCGTATAGTATATCTAATATGTACTGTTTGCTTTATTTGGATTTTTAATTGAATTGATGCTCATGATACTCATCTGACATAGTAGCTTTCTCTATTGTAGGTAGTATGGCCCTAATGAATGCTGGCATTCCAGTTCGTGAGCATGTTGCTGGTGTTTCTGTGGGTCTTGTTACTGAACTTGATCCAATCAGTGGCGAAATAACAGATTTTCGTATATTGACTGATATTTTGGTATTTTTCATGATTTATTGGGTTTCTTTTGTTTCAGCTGGTTGTCTTAGCTAGGCTTAAGTATACCTTTTTCTAGTTTTTTTCTCCTTTTCTTTCTTACTTTTTTTTGTCAAGTGCTCACTACCCATTAAGGTTAGCATATGATTCATTAATTATTTTTTTTATAGTTATATCTGCAAATTTAAGAGATGTAATAATTTAAAAATTATATGATTTGTCAATCATTGATTATCCTTCCACATAATTAATATTTTTTAAGACAAGTTTTCAGTAGGTCAAAGGCTAGAATTGATGTAAATTCATTTTGTGATTTGTCTAGAGAAAATAAATTATATATATATGTATGAAGATCGTCCTAATTTTGCTCTGGTCTCTAATTATAACTTACTGATATTCTTTTGATGATTGCTTAGTTGTATAATCAAGATCAGCTTCAAATGTTATCCTTTATCTATTCCCCTTGACGAACAAGAGTTTGTGTTTGTATTTTTTAAAGTGGAAGAAAATGTTGAAAAACGTATTGCTTTCGTGGAAGAATATTAAATTTTATATTATCTAAGGGCTTGGAAGATCATTTGGGTGACATTGACTTCAAGATTGCTGGAACGCAAAAAGGGGTTACCGCCATTCAGTTGGATATTAAACCTGCCGGAATTCCTCTAGATATCATATGTGAATGTTTGGAACCTGCGCGTAAAGCTCGTCATCTGATTATTGACCACATGAATCAGGAGATTAATGCACCTCACCCTAAGACTGATAGAAACTCTCCACGATTAGGTTGGACTTCTTTTCTACTCCCTTTTTTTGACATATGTTTCCTAACCATGTATGGTGCCTTCCAAGTTTGAAATATATTATTGTTGATGCAGCTACCTTAAAATACGGCAATGATGTTCTTCGAAACCTGATTGGGCCACTGGGTGCTGTTAAGAGTAAAATTGAAGAGGAAACAGGTTCATTCAACTTTGAAATGTGTAGCGAAGTTCTTTCAACAAGTTTTTAGTAATTTTACTTCTAGATTAGTTTTTGAGGTTCATATTTCTTGTTGACTGTTATCCTATAATCCAAGACTTAGGAGTTGTATCATATTTCTTTCACTCACATGGTTAGGTTTTCCTCGTTTCTTTTGTATTATTTATTTCAGTTGTTCAATGTGGTTCTTTTAGTCTAAGACTTCCCATATAAAATGACTTTTGTTTAGTGCTCTTAATACTCATTTGAGTTATCTCACCAGTAACTTCTTGATTTTGTCTGGTTCCCTCGTTTGGATTAGGTTTCCTGATATTATTCTCTTTGGTAGGACTTATGTTTAGTAAGGAATTGATCTTTACCTATATATGTTACTTGTCAGTTGTTGAATTTAAATAGTAATATTAAATTAATTTCTGAAATTTCTGTAGATGTATCTTGAAAATTTTGAATTGTTTGCTGTCTATAAAAGATATTATTTCAATTTGTGGGTGACTCAAATGTTTAGATAATGACTAAGTTCCTTTTATTGTTTATAGAAAAATTCTCTCATTCTTTTTGCTTATCAATATGCCAATGCTTTTTGCATAAGAAGTGTTTTTCATGATGGATTGTTTAAATTTTGTCCTCTCTCTCTCTTTTTGGAACAGAGAGCATTAGGGCAATAAGTCATCAGTGAATGCCTACTGACAGTATTGCTTACTGTAATCAGGTGCACGGATTTCTGTAGGGGACGGGACACTTACAATAATTGCTAAGAATCAATCCGTAATGGATAAAGTTCTGGAAAAGGTAATCATTTCATTCATTTGGGCTAATAGTTTCCATCTTATTGTATTTTTCATTGGCCTACCATCCATGTAGTTTCTATATCATACAAACATGTGTCAGTTCTATAAGATTTGGTCAGGAACAGGACATACTAATAAGATTCGGCAATTATGCTGTCTTCAATTATTTTACTTTTCTGAATATCTGTCCAGCTGCACAGTTGCATACCCTAAAAACACACCTTGTTTCTCAGATTGACTTTTTAGTTGGTCGTGAGATTGAAGTTGGAGGCATCTACAAAGGTGTTGTAACTTCTATCAAAGAATATGGAGCATTTGTGGAGTTCAATGGTGGGCAGCAAGGCCTTCTCCATATGTCTGAGTTGTCACATAAACCGGTATGTGTGGTTTTAAGTATTTTACTTGCTTTTGTTTGATATTAATAAAAAAAATAATCAGGTGGTTTTCATGCATTTGCACAGAATATGAAAAATGAGTTGCGTTGTTCACGATTTGTGTAGCACGAACAGTGCGACTTTATACTTTAGAGTGTGATGGATAGTTCACTTGCTATAAATTTGATATTCACATTAATGATATTGATATTGATGTTTTGTTGCATTTTTCATGATTAAGCTGTCAGGAGTTCCGTTCTCCCACTCTTGACTACGTATTATGCAAATTATGTTTTATGTTTTAATGCTGTCATCCTTGGGCCATTTCATTACGATTTAAGCTTTTGGAGTGAAATGGTCTTTGGCAGTTATCTTTAAGCACCATATTATCGTTTAGATTATACTATAATCTTTAATTGCCATCAAAGAACATGGGATATGCGTTTATATATGTTGGCCTTCAGAATTTCTCGTCTAACAACTCTGTAACCCTTCATTAGGTTTCACGGGTTTCAGACGTGGTATCTGTTGGTCAGCAGCTTTCTTTGATGTGCATAGGCCAGGATGTTCGTGGCAACATTAAATTATCCCTCAAAGCAACTGTGCCTCGTCCTGAAGGAATGGAGACTAACGATGAGGCTGAAGAATCCGTCCCGGACACAAAAGAAACAATCAATATTTGGGCCCCAGTTGGGAATGAGTATACTACTCAAGAAGAGCAACATTCTGCTGAATTGGCCACTGGCAAACATGAAGGGGGGGAGATAAAACCGTCAATTTTAATACGTAGTGCTGCAGAGTGTGATGAGGAGGAAAAGTCTTTGAATCAATCTTCAAAGAGGAACCCCAAGTCTGGTAATGGGTCTCAGCTGGGCCGCAAGTCAAAATCTCTTCGGTCTCATGATGCAGCTCATTCTACATCAAGTGCGTCTCATCTGGCTCGGGATGTGATTGATTCTCTATCATCTCTTTCCATTCCCTTTCCCCATGAGAAATCTAAGAAGTCCAAACCATCAGTGCTGAATGAAGTCGGAGATAAGGCTGTAACACCAAAAGCTATGAAGATTGGAAAAGAAGTCACTGCTAAAGTTGATCAAATTCGTGCACATGGTCTGGTTTTGGATTTGGGGGGAGGACTCCGAGGAATGTATAGGTTTGAGGTATGAGTCGTGATTTTCTTCACACACACACGGCACACGCACACTAGTGCATGGTGTTACTTTTTAATTTAAATGAACATGATTGACCTTGCATCTACCTCTCGCTTGGCCAAACTCTTTCTCCAATCCTGTTGCTGGAAAAAAGCTGGTCGGGGTTTTCATGTTACTTTGTTTTCTAACCTCCTCCTTTTGATGACATTTTATTCTTTCCCGTTATCTTGATTGCATGTACAACATGAACCAATCAATTCATTTATTGAATCTTCATTGTCTTGTCAAGCAGAAAGATGGCAAAAGGGACTATGAGATAGGTGACGAGCTACGGGTTGTGTGTTCTAGTTTTTCTAGCAAGGGAGTTCCAGTGATGTATTCGGTGGATGATGAATGGTGATTTTAACTTCATGAGAAAGGAGCTGAACACAATTATACTGCTAAGATGATGTCTTCAATGCTGTGTTTGCAACGGTTAACCGAATTTTCATTGATGGGCCGAAAGAACTGCCTTGAGGTCATTCGATTCAGGGGCTTTGGGCACGGTAAATTTTTGGGCTACTGGGCCTAGTTTAACTTCACGAGGTTCCTCATTGCTAACACATCATAATAAGCTATTGGGATGAAAGGTCTTGTAAATGCCTGATGGGACTTGACCACCATTCTATATTAGACAGTGGATGGTGTTCATCTTTGTAATTTGTTATTTATCCATGTTGGTTATCTAATTGTTTTTTTTTTTTTGAGGCAAGGACAGGACAAATTACCTATGTACGAGCCTCCGAGTTATTATGGATAAATTTATGTTGTAGGCAAAACTTGGTCAATGGCGGAGGGATATCCCAACCGTCCAAAACCAGAATTTTGGCAATTCAGTGGATTTGAGCTTTGGGGGTCCTTGAGCTTGAAATTGTCAGTGGATTTGAAACACTTGTGGATCATGTAATATTTACAACTTTGCTAAAAGCATTAGTTTATTATATTCAGGCATGTAATATTAGGCAGGTACATCAATTTGTACGCGTGGTCCCAGAGAAGATTTTGTCTCGTTTTTCCGTTTTCGGCTGTGCTTTTTAGGATCAAAGCATGGAGGCTACAGATAATGAAGTAGATGGCAAATTAAAGGATCCTGTATTCCCAGCCCTTTAACATGCGGCACAGTTCCCTGTCAAAACACAAAATATGAAACATCACTGGTTTTCAGATTTGAAAAGAATATTTCTGCCATGGACGCCCCGTGGCAAGCTTATCTCAATGGTGTACAGAGTATGTATGCAAGAGTCGAGTAGTTGGAAAAATGAAAAAAAAAATGATTACTTTCTGAGTCGGCATCCAGGAATGTTGGAGAGGGTTATGATGAGCATAATTCCACAGTTTGTATGAGTGTAACTAAGAGACTTTCGTGGCAGCTGCTAATAATTAAGTGTTGCCTTTAACATCAATTACTTAATTTTATTGATGAAGTCCAATACCAGTAGATCGCAAATTGAAAACAGAAAGAATGTTTTTTTTTAATTATCTATTTAATTTATTAAAATTTTATTCTGATTATATTTTAATTTAATTTAATAAAAACTTTTTATACATGTTAAAAGTTTAAACTTAAAATTTTATTTAAGTGATAATAAATTATTTATTATTCCAATTAATTCTGTTGGTAAAAAAAAATGTGATTGATTTTGAGAAATAACCCATTAGTTATTTGTGAAAAAGGCGGTGGAAAGTGGAAATGGAAAATCGGTGCTGCGAAAGGCGCTCGGCGGGTGGCGTTTATCATGACACTCCGAGTCAAAGTGGGCCCAAATTCCTTTTCCTTTCAATTTCAAGCTGTCAAAGTGGTTCAACTAAATTTTTTTATATAAAAAATATTTATTCCTTAAAAATAAAAAGAGGCAAATAAATTTCCTAATTAAACCATTCTCTCAAATTCAGACTTCATTTCATGCCTATCCCACGCCCCTTCTGTGCTCTCGAGAAGTCTTTTTTTTTTAAATAATTATTTATAAAATTTTAATAGAAAAATTAGTGAAAAGTCTCTCTTATATTAAATATCGATGTTAATTTTCTAAATTCCATTAATATGTATAATATAAAATCTTTACACACTATGTAAGCTACGTCTACTTGGTAGTAATACATAGGATTATAAAAACAGAACAGAGCAGAAACAGAGAGGTGAGAAGAAGCTTCGCCTACCCCACCGACCAATGCACAGCTGCATGAAAGCGAAGTATTATCAAATCCAAAAATATCAAACTTGGCAGTGACCAACTTCCCCTCCCCTCCTTTTCCTCTCATTCTTACGTATTACTCTCTCATCCTCCTTCATCATCAAAGCCATCACCATGAAACACTCTTCTTCTTCTTCATGCCTTCTCTTCATTCCCATCTCTCTTCTGTTTCTCTCCCTTCCTCCCTCTCTTCTCTCCGATCCTCGAATCTCCCAGGCTGGCCTCTTCTGCGGCGCCTCCAAAGCTCCTCTCTCTTCCCATTACATTCCCATCTTCGTCCGAGAAATGCAGGCTCTCTCCCAAACCATCACCTCTCAGGATTGGGCTTCTCACTCTCTTAACCTCTCTTCCCCCCCCATCTTCGGCTTCGCTCAGTGCTTCCATGACCTTTCCCACACCGATTGCCTTCTCTGCTACGCCGCCAGCCGCACCAAGCTCCCTCGCTGTCTCCCCTCTCTTTCCGCCCGCATCTACCTCGACGGCTGCTTCCTTCGCTACGATAACTACAGTTTCTACTCCGAAGCCATTGATCCTGTTAGAGACACTCTGAACTGTAACTCCAGTTATGGTGTGGTGGAGAATCAAGGTAGTGAGAGGCCGGAATTTGAGAAGAGTGTCGGCGAGGTGGTTGATAATGTGGTGAGGGTTTCAGTGGGAGAAGGATTAGGGTTTGGTGTGGGACAAGTTGGGGAAGTTTATGCTTTGGCTCAGTGTTGGAAGACATTGGGCAGTCACGGATGTGAGATTTGCCTGAGGAAAGCGGCAAGGGAAGTCAGAGGGTGCTTGCCTAACAGGGAAGGAAGGGCATTGAATGCTGGTTGCTACTTGAGGTACTCAACTCACAAGTTCTACAAACAAGGAGGTGAAGATGAAAAGGCTCGAAAGAGTAAGATTGTGTGTCTTGTTCAAGCTCACATTCCTTTAAAATCTACATATTTCGTCTTGCTTCCAATTCTCGCCTAAGAACATTACAGTTCTTACTTTGTATTATATAACTGGGTGTAGATTTTTCTTCTGTATTTTCATTTCATCTGTCAATGGCCTGAGTTCACCTTTTGATTTTTAGGGCCATTTAGGAGGGGAGCCATCATAGCAACGGTGTTATCTGTGGCTGCAGTTTTGATGCTGTTTCTCTCTGCTTTTTATATAGTCTTCTCAAGATTATCAAATATGAATAAAGGTAATATTCTAGGGAAGTATTGTATGATAGCAATCTTATCAGACTTGGATCCATTAAATATTTTATTTTCTGATTTTTAATTCCCCTCATTCGTCCCCCAGCAAGCAATCATCTCGGTCAGATTTCCATTTCTATAAACAAGTCGAGTTTGAATTTCAAATACGAAACTTTGGAGAAGGCCACAGATTATTTCAACTCTTCAAGAAAAATTGGGCAAGGAGGGGCCGGTTCTGTGTTCAAAGGGACTCTCCCAAACAGCAAAGTCGTGGCTGTCAAGAGATTAGTGTTTAATACCAGACAATGGGTTGACGAGTTCTTTAACGAAGTGAATTTGATTAGCGGAATTGAGCACAAGAACCTTGTCAAACTCTTAGGTTGTAGCATTGAAGGGCCCGAGAGCCTCCTTGTCTACGAGTACCTACCTAACAAGAGCTTGGATCAGTTCATTTTTGGTAATTTTCTTCTTTTATTATATTTAAAGAATCGATAGGCTCATTTGTTAATATAATTCCAGAAACATGACATCCTATTATCTTACTCTGCTTTGCAGAAAAGAACAAAAGTCAGATTCTAAATTGGAAGCAGCGTTTTGATATAATACTCGGAATAGCAGAAGGGCTTGCGTATCTTCATGCAGGATCTAAAATTAGAATAATCCATAGGGACATCAAAAGTAGCAACATTCTTCTGGAACAGAATCTCACTCCTAAGATTGCAGACTTCGGCCTCGCTCGCTGTTTTGCCTCCGACAAAACGCATCTTAGCACTGGCATTGCCGGAACACTGTGAGTCCCTCTAGTTATGGTCTTTCAGATGATTAAATAATAATAAAAGAAACCGTTCCCAGTGCTTATACCGTGACTGACTCTCTCTCTCTCTCTCTTTTTTATTGAATAGAGGATACATGGCACCTGAATATCTTATTCGAGGCCAACTAACAGATAAAGCAGATGTCTATAGTTTTGGAGTGCTTGTTCTGGAAATTTTATGTGGCAGAAGGAACAATGTCTTCAGAGAAGACTCTGGCTCCCTTCTACAAACAGTAAGATCTTTGTCTACTTCACCTGAAACTTGATTCAACACCTTTTGTTTAACAATGGGAAGAAGAAAAAAAATTAATCTCTGGATTTTGGCCTCAGGTTTGGAAACTCTATCGATCAAACCGATTGCATGAAGCTGTGGATCCATGTTTATATGATTTTCCAGCAGAAGAACCATCAAGGGTGCTTCAAATAGGGCTTCTATGCACACAAGCTTATGCTTCCCTAAGGCCAACCATGGAAGAAGTTGTCGAGCTGTTAAGTAACTCAAATGTGGATGTTTCTGTACCAAATCAACCTCCTTTTTTGAGTACTAGCGCTGGGTTGCTAAACTCAGAGAGCTCCATTAGGTCTTACAGCACAAACAGTTTTGTTTCGAATGCACTGAAGAAGATTGACATATCCGAAGTATCATCCTCGGAGACCACCAGCACTCGCAGCTCAGAGGGGCCATCAAGAAGTGAAGAACCCATAAACCAAGCTTGATTCTTTAACACGGGGCAAGTTCGGGGTCTTGGGAGGTAGCGGCGCGTTGATTATCATCAATTTTTCACTCAGTAAATATATATGATTTGTTTGTCAGTGAAAGAAAAAAGAATAATAAAAACTAGTAATGAAAAAGGGGGAGAAAAGAATCTGGCCTTGGAATGAGAATGAGATGATAGTTAAACAAGGACGATTCACTAACCGTCAAATGTTAAGAGCAAAATAGGGTAATTAACATCGTCTTCTTTTCATTGTCACCGTAATCTTTGCCAGTGGTTCTGTTAATTTATTTATTAATATTGGACTGTAAATTTTTATTTTGATTAGTGATATATTGTAATTTTTTATTGTTTATTTTATGCCCGTAAATTAACTTTTTGCACTATGAATATAACAATTATTGCGATACCGTAATCTTATAACCAAATTTGTTATATTGATCGAGTGTTTGCACATTAATGGTTGACATTTTCTTTAAAAAATTATGTCTATGAATTCTATGTAAGTTAGTTTTAATGGGAGAATCAAATTGTTAACTTGAGTTTATTATTTTCGAGAATTAATATTCGTTTGTAAATATTTATAAACTTATGATAAGGATCTCACCATAACTTAATTCCCTAATTTTAATACTCATTTTTTTGTATATTTCAGTATTAAATTTTTTTAAAGGTTTTTTTTATAGTATTAATGTTTTTATTAGGTGTTTAATTCTCATTCTCCCTAAATTTTATATGCCATGTCCATTGGGTGGAGACTCGGGATTCACAAAGCTCTATCCTCTCGTCTTCAAGCATTTATTGTGGTTCCCACGTGTCATAGAAGTGGGAGGAGGAATAATCAAGGGATTAATACGAGAGTGGTCTTGTCGGATATGTTCCAGTGGGTAAACGCCACGCCCACCCCCAAGCTGTTTCCGCCTTTAATGATCTAAACCTCACTCCAGCTACTTTGCCGTCCCATAAGTTCGATCGAAAAATCTTTCTATAAAATCTACTGCAACCTATATAATGTATAAGACAATTCATATTTAAGACCTGACAACTGATCAAGGAGATCGCTTTAAATATCATTGAGCCGACCAAATAATAATTGCCACTTTTCTCCCTACCACATCCATGCACAATACATAAGACCTTCCATCTTCATTTCTCATGTTAACGACTTACACAATATTATGCATGTCCCTTCACATCTACACATACTGAATTTTTTAATATGACCCTAATCATACTACAAATAACCATTTGAATTACTCCCTTCTTTTCTTGTATTGCTGAACTTTTATTTCATTCATAATATTCTAACATCTCAATCGTGTGATTGAATGCACCCCATGCATCACATGGATCAAGAAAATTAGTTTTATACTCCTCCAATTTTTAATATAATTTATTTAATTATTTTAATTAAATTAAAAAAATTAATCCAGTTAATATAACATATTTTTATTAAAATATTCTAATCACTTTAATTACCTATCTTCCTCTTAATTATTGTTAAAATATCAATATGAATAATCAACTCTTTTTTTTTTCCAGAATTAGTTTTGTTATCACATTTTATATTGAATTTTAAGAGAAAAAAAAGAAAATAAATGCCCTCCAGTAACGGTTACGTACAAGGTACCATCCCGCACAAGATGGCGCCAAACTTAAAGTCTAACAGCGCAAATTCAAAATGTCTCTTACGTCTTACCTGTTCTCGTTGTCTCATGTGCTGACCCATTTGCCACAATATTGATAGCTGAAGAGATGATGGGTTTGCTACACTGTAGTTTAAAAAGACTTATGACTTAAATTTTAATTTAAAATTTTTTAAAATAAATAATTATATTTATTTTTAATTTTTTTAAATTAAACTATAATTTAAAATAACTATAATTTAAATAAATTATTAAAAATAATTTTTAAAATAATAAAAGAGCTTATAAATTATAAAATTACTATTATTCTTTTAATTTTTTCTCTCTACTCTATCTCCTTTTCTTTTTGCCTTTCTACGCTTTAGACTTTACCATCGTTGCTTGCCATCGTCAATACTTAAACTTCACTATTGTTATTTAGTCACTGTCACTATTAATCACCTTCTTCTCCTTCTAATCACTATCGCTACTTGGTTATCGTCTCTCTATCTATCACCTCTATCTATTGTCACTCCCTGTCTATTGGCAACATTGTCACCCTTCTTCTATCATTAGATAAAGAAAAAAAATGAGTATAAATAGTAAAAGAATTATGAGATTACGATATTTTATTTTATCTCATATTATTTTTAATAATTTATTAATTATAAAATTTTTTTATTAATAATTATCAAAATACTTATTTTTTAGAATTACCTTTTTTATAACATCTTTTATAAAAACTTTTCTAAAATCTGTTAAAAAAAACTCTTTTTATAAATCTTTTTCTAAACTTTTATACAAAAGATAATCATCCAAAACTATCAGCGTTATAGTATTTGGGTCGGCAAATCAACGAAGAATACATATAACTGAGAGGGCTCGAATTGTCACTGAAATTTACTCACAGTGGACCCATCGACGTCGATAACCAACCGGTGCAGGACAGCATAATGAAATACACCATTTGTAGTAAGAAGCTAGTGCGATCAGTCAAAGTCCAAGCGTGGGGCATTCTGAGCTGACATCCATAAACCTCAAAAATAATGAACAAAATCAGAGAAAGGAAAATACGCTCCTGAACACAGGACTTGAACCTACTTCCTTCGTTCTGCCTGCGGTCTCAAGAAAACCTTAGAGTCTTCTTGTTTCACTTAAACGTGATTTCTCTGCTTCTGATTCTATAGAAAAGCAATGCTTCTTCCTATTACTATGTGCAAAGTTGCTTGCATCTGGGGGGCGCTTGTTGGCTTTTAACACTGCAACTTCCCCCATCTCAACCACTGAAACCTTCAAATTTATGTTCCACCTCAGTGCCATATTGGAAACCAGATTCATGTTTTTCCACTTCAACTGATTCCATGTATGAAAAATGTACGCTGTCTTTGACAATTTTCGATACATTAGTCTCCACTTCCGTATCAGACGCAGCACTCAGGGAATCAAAATGGTTAGATGCGAATAATTCCTTCTTCTGGATAATTGACTCCATGCAATCCATATTACTAATCAGTTGAAAATGCTTAGATGGTAAAAAATTGTTTGGTCAGTTGATTTTTTGTATGTGCTTGCTTCAGGTTCAGTGAGGACAACGCCTTCAACAACAAAATCATACGGTAACACCTTTAAGGCAAAAGATGATAATTACATCACATAGTAGTTAAATGTGCACCTGTATCCACTGCACACCAGAGGCATTTGAGCTTCAAACTGTGTTATGATCCTTTATATCCAAATATAGGTTCCTATCATCGTCTTCTGCTTTTTTGAGCCCCACAGGAAAATTAACCTCGGCTTGTGGTGATATGTTGAGTCTTTCTTTCTCATCGTCCAGAACAATTACTTCATGAGGGAGTCCAGGCCTCTTCTCTCGGGCATGCTTTCTTGTCATAAGGAGGACCTCTGGTGATGGGAGGCGAGTATTATCATATGCAGACAGAAATTTTTTTTGCCTTCTAGCGTATGTGGTCAAATACTGTCTTCTCATTGATGATTTTGCATTCATCCTCTTCAACCTCAGGCGCATACCCACCTTCCAGAAGCAATTAGCAGGTGAAAATGGGAAGAATTTTCTTATGCTACATAAAACCAATAAAAAAAAAAAATCTCTGAATTAAGTGGTACCTTCTCCTAACTCTTCATTTAGAATGTTAAAATTCGGACTGTAACATACGAGATAATTAGGAATAAGATATGGCCAAAAAGGAATTAAGAAAGGTATTCCAGATATCTCAAAGGAAGAAGACAGACATGGAATCTGTTTCCTCAGACTTCGAATTGCATAGCTCTTCCATTGGCATTTGAGGTGCGATAATGTTGTCATCTTCAATAACATGTACCTCTTCAGGCGAGGAAAAGCAGGGAACTTTATATTTCTTTGTAATTGCACATTTAAATAGCTCTCTTGGATCAAGGATAGATTTTGGTGGACATCAATACCAACTGCACAAAAAGAAACAGAAGAAAAGGGCCATAACTCCACAATCTAAAGAAAACAGGTTCGAGATTATTCATAATTTGAATATAAGGTGGATACAACTTACTATATTCTTCATGTATAAAATTAGCTCTAATTATCTGCTTCCCATGAGAGATTGGGACAAGTATTGTCGCACTATAAGGGCTGCAATGTGAAAGAAAATTCTCGCCTCTAAATTTGCAGGAAAATAAAGTGAAGATATGACGTATGGGTCACTTTGTAAATTTTCAGTTGTGTCATTTGTTGACTAAGAAAAATATGGCTGATGGTTGACTTGCAAGCCAAAAATATTTTATCTGACGTCAACTCACTGCTGCATTTCTTTTTGGTTGAAATAACTTGCCAATTATTTTACCTATTATTCTAAAATACATTTCATGCAGGGTGATCAGTTGTTTGAATACTGCACTGGAAGCTCCGAATTTTGAAATATGAATAGTTTATGCGGAAAGCTTCCTAAATAACCTTTTCCATACTCTTCTTCGTAAGTCAAGGATTCAGTTCATATACCTGGCGAATTGATCCACCCTGCAGCAACAAGTTAGTAAGAATTCAAAATGTATCCAGATGAGAAAAACCAATAAGCACAAGGTAGTTTGGCAGTGTTACAGAGTCAATACCATCGGAGAGAATGTTTCAAAGAAACCATTTTTTTTATGATAGAAACCATTTAATATAGTGTTAATTAGCTTATCAATATATATAGTTTAAATTATCTAGCCATAGAAAGTGACTCATACGTCATCACCTTATTTTTTCATGAAAGAGAATAATCTTGTCTTCCTCCACATCAATGATCTGTAAGAGAGAGGTGTTAGCAAATACTCTAAACGTTTTCACAATATATTTTTAAACTTCGAAAGCGGGAAGGCCAACTGATACTGTGCCCTGGGTCTTTCCCCTGAACACGGCACAGCACAGCGGAGGGGTACTTTTTATTTTTTTAAAAATAGTTTAAAAATTTGAATAATCTTAAAATAAATTATATTTTAATTTTAAAAAGAGTTATTGTGCTTTAACATACAATCAATAGTTAGGTGGATGAATAAAACTTAAAAATAAAGGAAAATCTATATAGCATAACTTATAATTCATGTAAATTTTTAAAATAGAAAGAAAGTTTTGAAGACAATAATCCATCCTTGATTCGATCAAGTGCAAATTATGAAGCCTTCAATTGCATCTTATATTAATTCAACAGTCACTAATAAATCTATGGAAAAAAAACAAATAACTTATCACTGCAAAAACTTTCTTCCTACTTTGAAAATTTACGTGAATCAAAAGTTATACTATATAGATTTTCCTTTATTTTTAAGTTTTATTCATCCACCCAACTATTGATTGTATGCTAAAGCACAATAGCTCTTTTTAAAATTAAAACAATTTATTTTAAAATTATTCAATTTTTTAAACTATTTTTAAAAAAACAAAGTCTCACTCTACTGCGCTGGGCCGTGATCAGGGGAAAGACCCAGGGCACAGTATCACAATATGTTTTAAAAAGAAAATTCTAGATTACACACCATATCAGCATAATGCCTTTTAACTGACTGGACTGACTCTGACATTCGAGTCAGTTACCACTAGTTTGCACTTCCCTTGTTTCTGCCTCTCAATTTCCTCAAGCTTCATATCAATTTTTGGAGGTAGCGATAGTAGTGAATCCTTGGTATGGTTCCCAAATGGGTATTGTCGACCAGTTACTATCTGTATTCTCCTAGGATCAGCTTCAGCTAATGCCTCAAATGATTTAATGCCCATTGAATGCAGTGCCTGGAAGGACATGAAAAAAAGAAGCATTCCATTAAAGGATAGTAAATGAGAATTTGCAATCATATTTACAATACCTTCGCCGTAACCATGCCAATTCCAGGCAATTGTTTCAACAAGTATGGACTGTCATCCCAAAGTCTCTGGTCAAATGATTTGGCTAGAAGGGAGGAATTCACAGCTCCTTTGTAATTCTTTTTGTAAATAAAATAACACGAAGGGCATCTTCCAAAGTGCAGTTTTCAGGGTTTCACATTATCTGTTTCATAGTGTAAAATCTCAAATAATACTTCGTCATCAACCTTCCAGGCTCTAAAAGAAGGAAATAGGAACAAAATTAGAAACTGACGAGATTTTTAATCTTTTATAAATATATAGCAGGAATAAGTCTTTAAGACCGAAGATTGATACCTAATGGCCTCAAGAGGAAACCATCTTCATCAACCCAGACCATTTGATGCTTGTGTTAACTCGTTAACTTTTTTAACACATATTTCTGGAATAAAATAGTTTCAATAATTAATCACGCAAATGGCAAAGTGACCTGAATGGAAAATGTCTGTGTCAAAGAGAAAGATAAACGTAAGTTAAAAAATCCACAGAAAACAGCCAGGTTATGTACCTTGCACATGCTTCTCCAAACGATCGCCAGAAATTCCATTTTTAACTGCGTATTTTTTTGTGTGAAGGAAATACACTTATCAAATAGGACAAACTTTTAAGACAAATATAATAGTAACCCTTGATCACATACCCTTCTCATTCTCACGTACAAGTACGACCATTTCATCCATTCAATTGCTTTTGTGATATCAGATACCGTCAGTTGAACAATTTCAGCAGTCGAATGCTCCGTCACACATGAGAACAATCTGTGGTAAGCAACATTAACCGACTAATCAGAACGACTGCTCAAGGGTTAGATAAAATATACAACGTTAAGGACACAATCCATTCTGCAACTTAAAGAGTAGTCATACTGTAATTCCACCATTTCACAACCACTCGAGATTTTCGTACAGGTGGACCTGTAATGTAAAAGAAAATAAGAAGGCATATTTTGTAAGAATTAGGAATTCCAGCTTCCAGATCAAAGAACAAAGAAACAGTAAAAACAACATTATGCAAGCTGACATCAAACACTACAGAAAAGGGTACGCATGCTCGAGCGGCGGCGGGGGAGTAAGAGGAGGATCACCATTTCTAGTCTTGTCATGATTATAACCATGCCTGTATCTTATGGTTTGAACCTTCCGGAGAACAACCACGCAGGGCTGAGAGCGGTGGACGGCGTTCAACGGCGAGCTGGGCCAAGCGTGGAATGCTTGTTCGTCGACGACGAAAAAATGGGCGGGAAATTCTTCGACCCCTGTTCTGATTTCAGCTTTATTTTTCAGAATCTATTCTTTTCGGAATCTATTTTTCTCAAAATTTATTCTCTAAAAGCTAATCCAAACACATCCTTACTGATCAGAAAAAGAAGGTGAAATCGAACGAGGCTATTTCTATTAATAAAATAATAAAATTCATAAAAACCGCATCGGACAGATTGAAGTTTGAGCAACGCGCGAGAAATACCCACTACAGAGTCTGTCACAAGACGGGCCATGAATGTATTGGGCTACAACAGTAGAGATCGGGTTGAGATCGAGTGTTCAGATACTTCGGCGCCGCTGACGGTTGAGAAAATCGGGTCACTCCATTGAAAACATTGGAGTCTATATACACACATTTTAGCGTAAGCCGTAAGTTAAGTGAACCAATCAAAATAAATAAATGTTTAAAATTAATTTGCCACAGCTGTCAAATTTTAAAAAATATAATAAATAAATTGATTGATTACAGCTGTTATTTTTTTAGAAATATAAATTGATTAATTGGTTACAACTATAACAGCTATTTTTCTTTGAAAAAATAAATTGATTATAATTATGACAACTGTAAATCTTCAGAAAATATAAATTGAATAAATGAACAGTCAGAACAACTGTCAATTTTTTAAACAAAGTATAAATCCCTTGATTAACATTAAAAATTTAAATCTTAAATAAAAATTGATATTAAATATTAAATAATTAACATCAAATTAACAATAAATTCATTACCATAATCACATTTATATTAAAAGAAAACACTTTTCAATTTTTGAAAAATATATGAGTACACAGTCAATAATCGCTATCAAGTTAGTTAAAACCAAGGCATAAAACTTAAATATTTACCTCTATTTTTTTTTCAGCCAAGTTAAAATAAGTATTTAATTTTAATTTATAAATTATAAATGAGTAAAAGTTAAGATTATGTAACAAGAGAAAATACCAGGTCACAAAAAAGAAAAATTATCAGCATATCGAGGTTTTCTTGTGAATATAATTGCAAGGGACCTGCCAACTTTGGATTCATAATACCATGGGTAGTCAAAGTATCTATTGGTATAGTCTTATTGACGGATGAATTAATAGAATACAAACAACATAATAAAGTAATACATGCATTTTTATAAGTACAGACATTGAGAATAACACAGATCTTAAATACTTTTAACACGTTAAACTGAAGACGTTGTGCCTAAACTTTTCTATGAATATTGTTGGATTACATTTCAAAATTGAAAATATTCAAAAGTTATACCATAACTCGTCTATTCAACTTGAATGCATGCATATAATCTAAAAGTGGAATAGCTTCTATAAATCTTACCATCTTTGTATTTTCACTTCAGGATTGAAGAAATAAGTTTCAGAATTCTAGTTCTAATTGAATTAACCAAGAAGACCCATGATATCTTTCTGTACAGACAAAAAATAACCACTTTGATAGTCCAAGGAAGAACTCATTACCACCACCACGCCCCCGGAGACCAGTGACCAGAGAAAGAACTGTGCCAAGGAATTCAACAGCATTTTGTTGAGTCTCAGTGAGCAGCTGATAATGCAGATTCAAATCACTAAAGGAACAGGAAATATAGTATCGTATAGGTAAAGGAAACAACTTCATAATGGTAACATATTCCAAAATTCAAAGCTCTCTCTATCACTATTACGCTTACTTCAGAGGCCTTGTGAGGAAAGTATTTGACGCATCCCGTTAGCAGCTTTAAAACAGGCACCGACTCAAACGGAAATGAGCAACAAAATGATGACATAGTAATAATCAGTCGCAATGCAAAATGAAGAGAGGGTGATTCTGAAGCTAATAGACTTAACATTGAAAAAATGGATATTGGTCTTAAAAATTCACAAACATCGATCATTCCTAATCTCTTGTTCTGCAACATAAACAGGGAGACTTGCCGCAATAAGTAGTAGAGTGATGTCGCCAACAAAGCTCAGGCCGCCATCTTCTATCCAATAACGTGAAACGGCATCAAATTTCTAGCCATAGGGAAAAAAGATTATATTTTAAACATCTCCAGTAATAGCAATAAACAAACCCGCTGCTTGTGCATTTGTATTTTGTGCATCTGCAGGTACCCCAATAAAAGTGATGCACAGGCAAGAAGGAGAGAATTGCAAGAGTTTTAAGCCAGTAAGAAAACAATTTATCTCACAAGAAGTTATCCCCGCAAAAGCCTTTTTAAGTACTTTTTAAATCTTCTACTGAGACAGTAATTCTATGAAAGTTAAACCATAGTAATTTGCTGATACTTTCATCCCATGTTAAGATTGCTTTCGATGTGCTTGATAAGTATAACCTAGATACAAGTCTGACATCCGTCGTTGCGAAGTCCTCAGCCATTTGCAAGATTGTACATAGCAAAAGTGAAATTATCAGAACGCTTATCAAGTAGCACACCTGCAACATTGTAGAGCGGTCTTATTCCATGAAGAGACCTTTTTCTTTGTTGCTGTAAAGCATTGAAATTTTAATAAATTCATGGCAAAAGATTTCTTGGTATAGTATGACGGCATGCATTAAAAAGGAAAAACGTTACCGTACAAGTGCTGTGTCGATTTTGTAACCACTGTATGTGCTGGGAGATTGATTCCATGGGCAAGTGTATTTGTAGTGCAAAGTACTTGAATGTCACCCTTTAGAAAAAGGCCTTCAACAAGATTCCGATCCTTTGGGCAAAGCCCCCCATTGTGAAAACCAACTATAAGAGGATTTTATTTCATTTTAGGATTGCAAGCAAACATTTTTATTCTACTAACAATTGCTGCTAGAACAGCTCCTCGTCGATCATTCAACAAATGAATTTCATCAATGCCTATTAGTGCGATGCCATCAAGAAAGCTCAAACCGCCATCTTCTATACTATACTTTGACACGGCATCAAATTTCTATGCATAGGAGAGAGGATACAGTTTCACTGCTTGCGGTTTTCTGTTTGTGTATCTGCAAGTACCCCAATCAATAGTGATACATAGGCAAGAAGAGATCGCATAAGCTTTTAGCCAATGAGAAAACGATTTATCTCACAAAAAAGTCGTCCCCGCTAAGGCTAGCTCTTCATTTAAATATTTTTTACAATCTGCTGCTGATAGCTTGTATTTGCAAATTGACCTCGGGATTTGTCAGAATAATATCCGCTTCTTTTATATTCCTCAAATTGTAAGGTTCATTATCAACAGTCAGCTCAAGGCACTTGATTCCCAATTGCCCAAACTCTTGATTCAAATCCCGAAGCTTCTCCTGTACTAAAGCCTCAGAAGGGGCCATATAGATATTGACACTGTGTTTGAAAATCATAATAGCAATAGCAATAGTTAATTACTACTAGACGGAGATCAGCATATTCGTCAAGAAGAGATTCCTTTGATCTAAAAAGTTGACTCAAGGAGAACAAGAACGGAGCTCAAAACAAAATCTCTGTAGTTTCTGAGTGCGGAAATAAATGTACTCTTTTTAAAAGGCGTGATGGGAGAAATGTATGGCAGCTGGTGGCACTGGGTAAAGGAGTAACTGTTTTGAGAGTTCCATTTACATGTATAAATCTCTCCTCCGCAGAAATGGACCTAGATAGAAACCTCAAAATGCAAAGCTCAAAGTGTACTGTTTTACCACTTCCAGTTGGCGCAGAAATTACCATATTCATAACGAAGTGGAAACAGATAGGAAAACATTTACCCTGCAGCGAATTAAAATACTTGCACGTAAACTTTAAACTCATCGGATGATTAAGAAAGTCAATCTTTTGAAATAATTTACGTACACATGCAAATTATTTTCTGCACCCACGACATACGCCATTAGAGGTTTTATGTTACACCTGCCAATTTACAATTGTATGTTATATCAGACATAAGTGATAAAAGATGATCCTCTGTTTAAAAACTACATGTGAAAATTGAATTAAAAATAATTGATAGAAGCTTTTAAGAATAGCTAACTTCGTTCCAGGTAGATGTTCCCAAGGAAAATACAGTACCTGAAACTAAAAGTTGAGCGAAAAAGCACGGGTAAATCTGACACAGACTTGAATGAATATGTATCCATAATCAGAACTACACAAACAAAAATTAATAAGAAGATATCAATTCTCGGCTACAGACTTTATTGTGACTGAGGTAACTTATCTATCTTAGATAAAAAGAAAAGTCACAACAGATGATCATGATCTCATGCAGAGGAATGAAAATGTATGCAGTTATGGTCATTGTAAATAAGAAGCGGTGATGATTCAAGTATTTTGACCCAATAATGAGGATGAAACATCTTTGACAGAAGTTAAAAACAGAGATAGAGAGAGAGGAGAGGAGAGGAGAGGAGAGGAGGAGGAGGAGGAAGCTAGATCAGATATAAAACAATAGAAGCAAGTCATCAACAAAATCCAAGGAGCTCCACGGTAAAGAAGTAAGGGAGATTCATCAAACAGTTTCGAGGCCAAATTAAAATGGAAAAAAAGTTAAAACAAAGCAAGAAACGGCGACGGCGTCCAGCACAGGGTTGAAAACGAGGCAGGGAAAATATGACGAGGGGAATAAATTCAAATATAGCTTCAAAGCTAGACTGTACAAAGCACTCTCACCGGATTTTGGGTAAAGACAAAGCCCTAAGGCTGAACAACCACGCAGGGCTGATAACGGTGGACAACATCCAACGGCGTGCTTGGCCATTCGTCGACGAATAATGGGCGGGGAATTCTTCGACCACTGTTCTAATTTCAGTTTTACTTGGTAATCAGAAATTAAGGTGCGATCGAACGAAAGATTGAAGTTGGAGTAACCGGCGAGAAATAACCACTACGGAGTCCGTCAGAAGATGGACAATGGATAACAACAGTAGAGATCGGGTTGAGAATGACGGTTGCGGAAATTGGGTCACTCCATCGAAGACCTTGGAGTCTACATACGCACATTTTAGCGTAAGCCGTAAGTTACGGGAACCAATCAAAATAAATAAAAATTTAACATTAATTTGCAACAACTGTCAAGTTTTGAAAAACATAATAAATTGATTGATTACAACTATAACAGCTGTTATTTTTTTAGAAATATAAATTGATTAATTTATTAAAGTTATAACAGCTGTTTTTCTTTAGAAAGATAAATTAATTATAATTATGACAACTGTAAATGTTTAGAAAATATAAATTGATTAAATAAACATAGTTAGAACAACTGTCAATTTTTTAAGAAATATAAATACATTGATTCCCATTCAAAATTTAAATTAAATCTTATGAATCAATAATTCGATATTAAATATTAAATAATTAACATAAATCTACCAAAAATTCATTAAGATAATCATATTGAAAAATATATTTGAGAACACAGGCAATAACCATTATCTAGTTAATTAAAACAAAGGCATAAAAGTTAAATATCTACCTCTATTTTTTCCAGCCAAGTTAACATTTATTTAATTTTAATTTATAAATTATAAATGAGTAAAAGTTAAGTTTCTATAACAAAAAATTTCCGACATATCGAGGCTTATGACATTCTTTTATAAATATCAACTGCAAAGAAACTGTCAACCTTATGGGTAACCCAATAATATTGTTGGATTACATTTCAAAATTAGATATTAAAAAATTATACTATAACTCATCTATTCAACTTGAAAACATGCATAGAATCCAAACGCGGAATGGCTCCATATATCTTACCATCTTCGTATTTCCACTTCAGGATTGAAGAAATAGGTTTCAGAATTCCAGTTCTGATTGAACGAGGATCGTCCATAACGATACCCTAGTTGATGATTAACCAGGAAGACATGTCAACCCATGATACCTTTCTGTCCATACTTAAAATAACCACTTTAAGAGTCCAAAGAAGAACTCATTACCACCACCATGCCCCCGGAGACCAGTGACCAGAGAGAACTGTGCCAAGGAATTCAACAACACTTTGTTTAGTCTCAGTGAGCAGCTGATAATGCAGATTCAAATCACTAAAGGAACAGGAAATATAGTATCGTATAGGTAAAGGAAACAACTTCATAATGGTAACATATTCCAAAATTCAAAGCTCTCTATCACTATTACGCTTACTTCAGAGGCCTTGTGAAGAAAGTATTTGACGCACCGGTTAGCAGCTTTAAAACAGGCACCGACTCAAACGGAAATGAGCAACAAAATGATGACATAGTAATAATCAGTCGCAATGCAAAGAGGAGGGTGATTCTGAAGCTAATAGACTTAACATTGAAAAAATGGATATTGGTCTTAAAAATTCACAAACATCGATCATTCCCAATCTCTTGTTCTGCAACATAAACGGACAGACTTGCCGCAATAAGCAGTAGAGTGATGTCGCCAACAAAGCTCAAACCCCCATCTTTTATCCAATAACGTGAAACGGCATCAAAGTTCTAGCCATAGGGAAAAAAGGATATAGTTTAAACATCTCCAGTAATAGCAATAAACAAACTCGCTGCTTGAGCATTTGTATTTTGTGTATCTGCAGGTACCCCAATAAAAGTGATGCACAGGCAAGAAGGAGAGAATTGCAAGAGTTTTAAGCCAGTAAGAAAATAATTTATCTCACAAAAAGTTATCCCCGCAAAGGCCTTTTTAAGTATCTTCTAAATCTGCTACTGATACAGTAATTCTATGAAAGTTAAACCATAGTAATTCGCTGATGGTTTCATCCCATATTGAGAAGAGGTGCCTTTAATTTCCAAACACGTGATGATATCCATTTGATATGACATAGAAAATGTGTAAAAGAAAAAGTTTCTTCGACCGTTATTTTCACGCAGCCTGTATTTGCGTTCTGACCGCAGGAGAGGCAGATGGAGAGGTCAGAATAGTATCGGAATCTTGCATATTCCTTATAAGATTCATTATCACCTGCCAGCTTGAGGCAATTGATTCCCAAGTGCCTAACCATTTTTATTCCACTCCCAAACCTTCTCCTGTAACAAAGCCTTAGATGGGGCAACATATATCTTGGCACAATGCTTAAAAAACGTGGCAGCAGAAGTTAGCTACCTCTACATGGAGACAACAACCTCACTAACCATTAAACCTAACATTATTCACTATATGCAAAGCTTCAGCCATATTTCAAGCAAAATACAGCTTTTAAGGAGAGATTTATTTGAACTAAAAAGTTGACTCAAGGAGTACAAGTACGGAGCAGACACATAATTTCTGTAGTTTCTGCACATGGAGTTAATTGTCCTCTTCCTAAGTGAAGTGATGAGAGGAATGTACGGCACTGGGTAGAGGACTTACTGTTTTGAGTGTTCCATTTACGGAGCACACACATAATTACCTTAAATCATGTGAGGAGATTAGAAGTAGCAAAGGCATGGAAAGTCTTAGCTGTAGACCAAGAAGAAAATCCCCTTTATAGATATGCACAAGTCTAGAAGAGGTAACAAAACATACAATGTTATTGACCCTCATGGTGGTGCATTACAAATGCATGAAAAGAAAACCACGGATCCATTTCAAAACAAATCATTAAGCACACTCTAGCAGGCCACGATTAAATCATGACGGAAAAAATGTTTACATGCAAGGGACATTTGAAAAACTGTGATATGCATAAGGATAGATCACCTTGATCTATCAAGTAAGAAGCCCACATCATATCAATCGACCACAAGGCATGCGTGCAATGCAAGAGCATTCTATGTTCCAATACATCTAGAAATGCCCTCAAAACAAACAAATGCAATTATGCCTGGCCGGAGTGCATTACATATAGCTGTAAGCACACCAATCCACTTGTACAAATCAGGCAGTAATACTCAGTTCCATCACAGAGTCAATACCGAGAGAAGTACAAATTATCTAAGCATAGAAAGTGACCCACATGTCATTACCATCCTCAGGGCATGTTCAGTGCCCAACCTTAATATTCCACTCCCAAAGCTTCTCCCTCTCCCTATCCCAAGGGGCAACATAGATCACAGCACCATGTTTTAAAATCATAGAAGCAACAGTTAGCTACTTCTACACGACAAATTCAGTAACCTGTAAACTTAAGCTACGGCCACTTTTCAAGAAAATTTACAACTTTTAAGGAAAGATTCATTTGAACCAGAAAGTTCACTCACGGAGAACAAGAACCGAGCGCGCACAAAAATTTCTGTAGTGTCTGAACATGGAGTTAAATGTACTCTTCCTAAGAGGAGTGACGAGAGAAATGTATGACACCTAGTGCAACTGGGTAAGGGACTTCCTGATTTGAGGGTTCCATTTACATGTATAAATCTCTCTTCTGAAGAAAATGGACCTAGAGAGAAGCCTCAAAATGAAAAGCTCAAAGAGTACCGTTTTGCATTATTTATATTAGAGTGGAAACAAATAGGAAAGCTTTCACTCTGGAGTTAAATAAAATACTTGCAACTATGATTTAAACTCATGGGATGCTTAAGAAAGCTAATCCTCCTTAATCATTTGCGCAGAAAATTGGCCCGTTCATATACTTCTTCTCACCTAGAGGAGGCTTCAAAAAGTACCATCGCAATTTGTTTTCCAAAAGAAAAGTCCCCTTAATATCGAGACAAATAAACCACTCACAGTACAGACATAAATGCAACAAACTACGAAACTCAACCTGCACCTACAATATTAGAAACAGTACTGGGAACAAGTACAGCATCTTGATCAACTAACTTTCGAAGTTGAGGTGGTGGGCAGAGAACCCAATACCTAGTTCCTACCGTGGAAGGATAAAGGGACACATCTAAATTCAATAGCATCACCAAGCCACTGTGATAGTATCCCGTCAAAACCTCTAAAGACTTATTCAAGGAGGCAGAAACGTGCAAGAGAAATTTCAGCAACAAATCTCTAGTTTATTAATTTCTGTTTATTAAATTCCTTACGTTTTTCAGCATTTCCTATTTTAGCTGTAGTTGAGGAATAAGTGGGTTACCCACGTTAGCATGTAGTGGGGTAGTATGTAGTGTGGTTAGTGAAGATCAGTTTCAGTTTTAGCAATTTCTGTTTAATTCAGAAAAATACCAAAAATCCCTCTACAAGTAATTATATATATGGGCTATTAGGCCTTCAGGAATAGGATGAATTATTTACAGAGTACAGCTCTATTTGGCTTCTATTTCTTATCTGTGCCAGATACTTGCAGAGAAACTAAATAGGAGAGATCTGACTTTAGCACACTGCCTTTTGACGCTCCCTTCTGCTTAGGTGCAGAGCCACCACACCTTCAATGTGCAATCCTAATGGCCTACAAAAATGATTCTTTAGCATAAACCTGCTGTGCATTGGCAATTCATTATGCTTCCACTTTCAGACAGTTATCAACCAAATGAATTTACAGCAGCTCTCAGTTAAAAAGGGGCTAATCACAAAAACAACTGAAACGAGTTTCTTGAACAAAAATAATGGCATCCTGAAACTTAGTAAACTGACCTTGTAATTTTGAAATCAATATGTAAGATTTCATCTTTCCTAGAACTAATCTTTTTGTAGACTTCAACAGATTTTAAAACATCTCGTGCGAAACCTATGGCATGTATATGAATGAGTCCACATTTCAAATATCATATGCTTGATCTCTATCAGTTCAGATCAAAGCACAGACGATGAAAAGTTGGAAACTTGAATGAACAAAATAACATGTTTAAGCAATTCAACAAGTTACGAGACGGTGGAAAAGACGAAATAAGCTATAAGTGTAGGAGAATTCCTATTGACATTATGATCGAACGCATACATAGCTTGAGAACTTCTGCAAACAATAAACAAACAAACGGCAAGAGTTCGGGCTGAACTTCCGCATCACATGCACCTAAGCTTCAAGATTCCCCACTGAAACGGTCTCTTAAAGTTAATAAAATTAGCCAAAACTGATTCCCAATTTCTCAATCCAGATACTTTGGCATTGATCGCATCTTCCAAAAATTGGGAACAAGCGAAAACATTCATAGCTTCTCGTTAAAAATCCACGGAAGCGTAATTTCTTGACAATCAATCCAATCAATATTTGCCACAGCTGTTAATATAAATTAATAAATAAATTACAGTTGTTACAGCTGCAATTGAATGGATTACAGTTCTGACACTGGACAGCTAGCTGTAACAGCTATAATTTTTGAGCTTGCAAAAAGTAAGGTGTAATTCTTAAAAATTTAATTTGATTAGTTATAATTATGCCGTACCAAATCTTTCCACCGCCCCCTTGTGTTGTTAATTACAAATTTGACCTTGAGACAACTGTTAGTTTATGACAAAAATAAGTTAGTCCAACCTTTAAATTTTAATTTTTTAGTACGCAATAAATATAAATATATAAGATTAAATTTGTATAAAAATAATTATCATAATTTTTCATAATTATTGTGTCTAAATTTTAAGTATAAAGAAAGTTAGAAATATATTGATAAGAATAAATTAATAATTATATTATAAGTGTTAAATATTCATAATTGTATAATATATATAAAAAATTTTAAAATTTTAAAAAATTTAAAATAAACGTCCATTATCATGTTTTTCTTTCCTTCCCTATCATCCATTTATATTACAGTAAATAATAAATCACACTCTCATACAATAATTATAGGCCATATTATATTAAATAATTAGAATTAAATTTTTAAAATAAAAATATATGTTATAATAACCTTTAATTTAAACAAAACTCCATAATCTCTCATTTCGTTAATTCAAACTCCATTCCAATACTATCCAGGTATCAAATCCATATAAAGATACACAAAAAAATTGTCAAATCAAAATGTAGCAGACATTAAAAAAATTGTTTTGATATATTTTTTTTAAAAAACATTAACTTTTTTTTCCTGAACACGAGAAAACACATTATCAAACATGCTTTTTTTTTTTTCAAAACAAAATTTTGTTTTGAAAAAAGGAAATCAAATAGGGCTGCACAAAAACTGGGATAGATATCAACACGAAGTTTAGACCGGTTAGAACACAAGTTAACACGTTGTCTGATCTAATATTTGAGAATAGATCTGAAAGTTAAATCTCAGTTATTAATTGATGCTTTCATTCATGGTGTTGATACTAGGTGCCTTTAATTTCATAACACGTGATGATATCCATTTGATATGGCATCGAAAAATTGTAAAACAGTAAGTTTCTTAGACCATAATATTGGATTCTCACATATTCCTTGTATCGTAAGATTCATTGTCACCTGTAAACTCCAAGCAATTGATTCCCAAGCGCCCAACCTTCTTTTATTCGACTCCCAAACCTACTATAACAAAGCCTTAGAAGGGGCAATATAGATATTGGCACCAAGTTTAAAAATCTGATCATAGCAGAAAGAGTTAGTTATCTCTAAAAGGAGATGAACAAACTCATCAACCAGTAAACCTAACATGATTAACTATATGCAAAGCTCCGGCCATTTTTTGAGCAAAAATAACTTTTAAGGAAAGAAGCATTTGATCTAAAATGTTGACTCAAGGAGCACAAGAACTGAGCACATTCATAATTCATGTCGTTTCTGGACATGTTAATTGCCCTCTATCTACGAGGAGTAATGAGAGAAACGCACGGCAGCTAATGCCACTGGGTAAAGGACTTCCTGTTTTGAGGCTTCCATTTACATGTATAAATCTCCGCTCAAGAAAATGGACCTAGAGGGAAGCCTCAAAATGAAAAGCTCAAAGAATACTATTTTACAGCGTCCGGTTGGCACAGAAATTACCTTATTGATGTGAGGACATGGAAAGTCTTGGCTGTAGACTAAGAAGTAAATCCCCTTTATAGATATGTACAAGTCTAAAGGAGGTAACAAAACATACAATGTTATTGACCCTCATGCAATGTAAATGGATGAAAAGGAACCAACACATCCATTTCAAAACAAATCATTAAGCACACTTTAGCAGGCTACGATTAATTCATGACGGATCAAAGTCTTTACATGCAAGTGACATTTTGAAAAACTGTGATATGCATAAGGATAAATCATCTTGATCTATCAAGTAAGCAACCCACATCATATCAATGGACCACAAGGCATGCATGAAATGCAAGAGCATGCTATATTCCAATACATCTAGAAATGCCCTTAAAACAAACAAATGCAGTTAAGCCTCGCAGAAGTGCATTACATATAGCTGTAAGCACACCAACCCATTTGTACAAATGTGGCAGTAACACTCAGTTCCATCATAGAGTCAATACCATCTAAAGAGAGAAACAAATGAATGAAAGAAACCATTTAGAGAAGTACAAATTATCTAAGCGTAGAAAGTGACCCTATCCCAAGGGGCAGCATAGATCACAGCACCATATTTGAAAATCTTAGAAGCAATAGTTAGCTACTTCTACACGACAAATTCATTAACCTGTAAACTTAATATGATTCATTATATGCAAAGCTACGGCCATTTTTCTAGCAAATTTACAACTTTTAAGGAAAGATTCATTTCAACCAAAAAGTTCACTCAAGGAGAACAAGAACCGAGCGCAAACAAAAATTTCTGTAGTTTCTGAACATGGAGTTAAATGTACTCTTCCTAATAGGAGTGATGAGAGAAATGTACGGCACCTAGGGCAACTGAGTAAGAGACTTCCTGATTTGAGGGTTCCATTTACATGTATAAATCTCTCTTCTGAAGAAAATGGACCTTGAGAGAAGTCTCAAAATGAAAAGAACAAAGAGTACCGTTTAGTATTGTTTATATTGGAGTGGAAACAAATAGGAAAGCTTCACTCTGGAGTTAAATAAAATACCTTCAAGTATGATTTTTCATAGGCTGCTTAAGAAAGCTAATCCTCCTTAATCATTTGCGCAGAAAATTGGCCCGTTCACATACTTCTTCCCACCAAGAGTAGGCTTCAAAAAGTACCGTTGCAATTTTTTTTTTTTTTGCCAGAAGAAAAGTCGCCCTTAATAATAAGACAAATAAACCAGTCACAGTACAGGCATTGATGCAACAAACTACGAAACTCAACCTGCACCAACACTATTAGAAACAGTAGTGGGAACAAGTAAAGCATCTTGATCAACTAAATTTCGAAGTTGATGCGGTGGGCAGAGAACCCAATACCTAGTTCCTACCGTGGAAGGATAAGGGGACACATCTACTTGCAATAGCATCACCAAGCCACTACCTTTTGACGCTCCCTTTTTCATGGTGCAGAGCCGCCACACCTTCAATGTGCACATCCTAATGGCCTACAAAAATGATTCTTTAGCATAAACCTGATGTACGTTGCCAATTCATTATGCTTCCACTTTCCAGACAGTTATCAACCAAATGAATTTACAGCAGCTCTCAGTTAAAAAGGGGCTAATCACAAAAACAACTGAAACAAGTTTCTTGACCAAAAATAATGGTATCCTGCAACTTAGTAAACTGACCTGAAATCAATATGTAAGATTTCATCTTTCTTAGAACTAATCTTTTTGTAGACTTCAATAGATTTTTCAACATCTTGTGCAAACCTCTCGTGAGAAACCTATGGCATGTATATGAATGCGTCGACATTTCAAATATCATATGCTTGATCTCTATCAGTTCAGATCAAAGCACAGACGATGAAAAGTTTGAAACTCGAATGAACAAAATAACATGTTTAAACAATTCAACAAGTTGCAGGATGGTGGAAAAGACGAAATATGGTATAACTGTAGGAGAATTCCCATTGACAATATGATTGAATGCATACATAACTTGAGAATTGTTTGCATACCTTGAAAACTGCTGCAAATAATAAACAAACGGAAGGAGTTTGGGCTGAACTTCCTCATCATATGCACTTAAGCTTCAAGATTCCCCACTGAAACGATCTCCGAAGTTAATAACATTAGCCAAAACAGATTTCCAATTTGGTAGTTTGGTTCGGATTGAGGGTCCAGAAACTTAGGCGCACTGATCGCATCTTTGAAAATCGGAAGCATGCAAAGCATTTATAGCTTCTCGTTTGGTAGGTCGCAGGGTGGGTGGGTGGGTGTGTATTTGGGTACGCCTGAATATAGTGCGTAAAATGAACGGAAGCGTAATTTCTTGACGATTCATCCAATCGATATTTACAACACTTGTTAATATAAATTCATAAATAAACTACAGCTGTTACACCTGCAGTTAAATGGACTACAATTCTGACAGCTGTAACTTCTTGATATGCCGAATCAACACCTGTAATTTCTATGAGCTTGCAAAAAATAAAAAACATGTAATTCTTAGAAAATTTAATTTGATTGGTTAAAATTATGCCATACCAAATCTTTCCCCCGCCCCCTTGTGTTGCTAATTACAAATTAGACTTTGCGACAACTGTTAATTTCTGAAATGTATAAGTTTACAGCTGTTAAATTTTAAATTTTTTAGTAAGCAATAAAAATAAATATATAAAATTAAATTTGTATAAAAATAACTATCACACTTGTTCATAATTACTGTATCTAAATTTAAATATAAAGAAATTTAGAAATATATTTATATGAATAAATTAATAAATATATTATATGTATTAAATATTCATAACTGTATAATATATATTAAAAATTTGAAAAGCAAAAATAATTTAAAATAAACTTCGATTCTTATTTTTTTCTTTTCTTCCCTACCACCCATTACAAAATGTCAAAATCCACCCCCCACCCAAATTAAACCAAATAGAATATTACAGTATGATAAATCACACTCTCATACAACAGTTCATATCGTTAATTCTAGGCCATGATATATTAAATAATTAGAATTAAAAAATTTTCAAATAAAAATATATATTATAATCACCTTTAATTTAAACAAAACTCCCTACTCTCCCATTTGGTTAATTCTAAACTCCATTCCAATACTTTCAAGGGTATTAAATCCATATCAAGAGACATGAAAAAAATTTGTCAAATCAAAACGTAACAAACATTAAAAAAATTGTTATAATATATTACTTTTTTTAAAAAAATGAACTTTCTTATATTTTTTTCTCAACACTTAACGAAAGCAAATTATAAAGCATGCTTCTTCTTTTTTCAAAACAAAATTTTATTTTTTAAAAAAGGAAAACAAACTGGGCTACACAAAACACCGAAGTGACTATCAACACGAAATCCAGCCCGATTAGACCACAGGTTATCACGGGGTCTGGTCTAACAGTTGAGAATGGATCTCAAAATTAAATCAGTGTTTATTCACTGACGCTTTCATCCCATGGTGTTGAGAATAGGTGCTTTCAATTTCATAACACTTGATGATATCCCTTTGATATGGCATAGGAAAATTGTGAAACAGTAAGTTTCTTGGATCATTATTTGCATACTGAGCTCGGGAGAAGGAGAGGTAAGAATAATATCATATTCTCACATATTCCTTTTATAGCAAGATTCATTGTCACCTGTCAGCTCCAGACAATTGATTACCAAGTGCCCAACCTTTCTCATTCCACTCCCAAGCCTTCTCCCGTAACAAAGCCTTAGAAGGGGCAATATAAATCTTGGCACCATGTTTGAAAATCTGATCATATCAGAAATAGTTAATTACCTCTAAAAGGAGATCAACAAACTCAACCAGTAAACCTAACGTCTTTAACTATATGCAAAGCTTCGGCCATTTTTGGAGCAAATACAACTTTTAAGGAAAGATTCATTTGATCTAAAATGTTGACTCAAGGAGCACAAGAACCGAGCATATTCATAATTTATGTAGTTTCTGCACATGGAGTTAATTGTACTCTTTCTAAGAGGAGTGATGAGAGAAATGCACGGCAGCTAGTGCCACTGGGTAAAGGACTTCCTGTTATGATGCTTTCATTTACATGTATAAATGGACCTAGAGAGAAGCCTCAAAATGAAAAGCTCAAAGAATACCGTTTTACAGCTTCCGGTTGGCACATAAATTACCTTATTCATTGAGGAGATTACAAGCAGCAAAGATATGGTAAGTCTTAGCCGTAAACCATGAAGTAAATCCCCATAATAGATATATGCATGTCTAGAGGAGGCAACAAAATATACAATTTTATTGACCTTTATAGTGGCGCATTGCAAATGGATGAAAAGAAACCCACAAATCTATATCAGAACAAATCATTAAGCACCCTCTAGCAGGCCACGATTAATTCATGATGGACCAAAGTGCTTACATGCAAGGGACATTTGAAAAACTGACAATTTAAGCATCCATGTTAGTTGTACTAAAACAATTACAGACACGGAAACTCACCACGTTTGCCAAAAATAGACCCCCATCACATATATCTGTACATATAGATGAGGCATCAAAAGGTGCAATAACAATTGAGCCTCATAAGGGTGCATATTATATAAAGGTAAAATACCGACACATACACATAAGTATAAAACATCTTATTAAGCCACCCACATAATATAAACAGACCACAAGGCATGCATGCAACGCAAGAGCATGCTAATATTCCAATACAACTAGAAAGGCTCACAAAACAAACAAATGCAATTATGCCTCGCAGGAGTGCATTACATATAGCTGTCAGCACACCAACCCATTTGTAGAGATCAGGCAATAATACTTAGTTCCATCCCAGAGTCAACACAATAAAAAGAGAGAAACAAATGTTTGAGAGGAACCATTTAGAAAAGTGTAAATTATCTAACAATAGAAAGTGACCTATACGTTCACGAAAGAGAATAACGTTGTCTTCCCCAACACCAATGATCTGTAAGAAAGCATTGTTAGCAAATGCACTAACAGAGCTAACTCTGACATGCAAGCCAGTATAACCATTTGTTTGGAGTTTCCTTGTTTTCAGCCTCTCGATTTCCTCAAGCTTCATATAAATTTTTGGAGGTAACGATATTAGAGAGTCCTTGATATGTCCCAATGGGTATTTTCGAACATTTACAAATTTACTGTCTCTATTATACTGACCTCAGCAGAGGGAGAGGGAGAGGTCAGAATAATGTCGGATTCTCCATATTCCTTATTTTCTAAGATTCATTATCACCTGTCAGCTCCAGGCAATTGATTCCCAAGTGCCCAACCTTTTTTATTCCACATGGATTAAAAGAAACCTAGAAGTCCACATCAAAACAAATCAATAAGCATACTCTAGCAGGCCACGATTAATCCACAGAACATGCAAGGGACATCTTAAAAACTGTGATATGGATAAGGATAAATCATCTTGATCTATCAAGTAAGCCACATACATCATATCAATGGACCGCAAGGCCTGCATGCAATGCAAGAGCATGATTTATTCCAATACACCTAGAAATCACACCAACCCATTTGTACAAATCAGGCAATAATACTTGGTTCCATCAGAGTCAATACCCACTAAAGAGAGAAACAAATGTTTGAAATTAACCATTTAGAAAGGGTAAATTATTTAGAACCACTCGCCTGCAATAGCACAAATAGGGCATAAAGATCTTCCCATGTATTATGATGCGCATAACTCTTCTGACGGTATTAACTAAAATAAAAATTACCAAGATCCTCAATATTTGGAATAGTAGCAGAGACAGCTAGGAAGCGGACTTGAGCAAGAGTATTTGACTTCATTTTAGGATCTCGAGCAACCATTTTTATTCTACTAACAATTGCTTCTAGAGCAGCTCCTCGTGGATCATTCAACAAATGAACTTCATCAATGACTATTAGTGCGATGTCATCAAGAAAGCTCAAACCGCGTCTTTTATATGATACCTTGACACGGCATCAGTTTCTATGCATAGGAGAGAGGATACAGTTTAACCATCTCCAGCAATAGCAATAAACCAACCCACTGCTTGTGGATTTCTGTTTGTGTATCTGCAGGTACCGCAATCAATAGTGATACATAGGCAAGAAGAGATCGTATAAGCTTTTAGCCAATGAGAAAACGATTTATCTCACAAAAAAGTCGTCCCAGCTAAGGCTAGCTCTTCATTTAAATATTTTTTACAATCTGCTGCTGATCAAAAGTAATTCATTTGATAACATGGGAAAAGTGTGTCAAAGATGAAGTTTCTTATACCATTATTTTCACATAGCTTGTATTTGCAAATTGACCTCGGGATTTGTCAGAATAATATCCGCTTCTTTTATATTGCTCAAATTGTAAGGTTCATTATCACCAGTCAGCTCAAGGCACTTGATTCCCAATTGCCCAAACTCTTGATTCAAATCCCGAAGCTTCTCCTGTACTAAAGCCTCAGAAGGGGCCATATAGACATTGACACCATGTTTGAAAATCATAATAGCAATAGCAATAGTTAATTACTACGGACATCAGCATATTCGTCAAGGAGAGATTCCTTTGATCTAAAAAGTTGACTCAAGGAGAACAAGAACGGAGCTCAAAACAAAATCTCTGTAGTTTCTGAGTGCGGAAATAAAGGTACTCTTTTTAAAAGGAGTGATGGGAGAAATGTATGGCAGCTGGTGCCACTGGGTAAAGGACTAACTGTTTTGAGAGTTCCATTTACAGGTATAAATATCTCCTCCGCAGAAATGGACCTAGATAGAAACCTCAAAATGCAAAGCTCAAAGTGTACTGTTTTACCACTTCCAGTTGGCGCAGAAATTACCATATTCATATCGGAGTGGAAACAGAAAGGAAAACATTCACCCTGCAGCGAATTAAAATACTTGCACGTAAAATTTAAACTCATCGGATGATTAAGAAAGTCAATCTTTTGAAAGAATTTGTGTATACATGCAAATTATTTTCTGCACCTACGCCATACACATTAGAGGTTTTATGTTGCACCTGCCAATTTAAAATTGTTTTTTATATCAGACATAAGTGATGAAAGATGATCGTCTGTTTAAAAACTACATGTGAAAATTGAATTAAAAAAATTGATAGAAGCTTATGCTCACTACAACTTTAAGAATAGCTAACTTCGTTCCATGTTTTCACTCGGTAGATGTTCCCAAGGAAAATACAGTACCTGAAACTAAAAGTTGAGCGAAAAGGCACGCGTAAATCTGACACGGACTTGAATGAATATGTATCCATAATCAGAACTACACAAACAAAAATTAACAAGAAGATATCAGTTCTCGGCTACAGACTTTATTGTGACTGAGGTAACTTATCAATCTTAGATAAAAAGAAAAGTCACAACATATGATCATGATCCCACATGCAGAGGAATGAAACTGTATGCAGTTATGGTCATTGTAAATAAGAAGCGGTGATGATTCAAGTATTTTGACCAAATAATGAGGATGAAACATCTTTGACAGAAGTTAAAAACAGAGATAGAGAGAGAGGAGAGGAGAGGAGGAAGCTAGATCAGATATAAAACAATAGAAGCAAGTCATCAACAAAATCCAAGAAGCTCCACGGTAAAGAAGTAAGGGAGATTCATCAAACAGTTTCGAGGCCAAATTAAAATGAAAAGAAGTTAAAACAAAGCAAGAAACGGCGACGGCGTCCGGCACAGGGTTGAAAACCAGGCAGGGAATAGATGACGAGGGGAATAAATTCAAATCTAGCTTCAAAGCCAGACTGTAGAAAGCAATCTCACCGGATTTTGGGGAAAGACAAAGCCCTAAGGCTTGAACCTTCAGGAGAACAACCACGCAGGGCTGATAACGGTGGACGGCGTCCAACAGGGAGCTTGGCCATTCGTCGACGACGAAAAATGGGCGGGAAATTCTTCGACCAGTGTCTTAATTTCAGTTTTAAATCGGAAAAAAGGTGCAATCCAACGAAAGATTGAAGTTGGAGCAACCCGAGGGAAATACCCACTACGGAGTCCGTCACAAGATGGGCAATGAATGGATTGGGCTGCAACAGTAGAGATCGGGTTGAGAAGGACCGTTGCGGAAATCGTGTCACTACATCGAAGACCTTGGGGTCAATATACACACATTTTAGCGTAAGCCGTAAGTTACGGAACCAATCAAAATAAATAAAAATTGACATTAATTTCCAACAACTGTAATGTTTTGAAAAATATAATAAATTGATTGATTACAGCTATAACAGCTGTTTTTTTTTTTAGAAATATAAATTGATTAATTCCTTCCAGTTATAACATCTGTTTTTCTTTACAAAGATAAATTAATTGTAATTATGACAACTGTAAATTTAAAAAAAATATAAATTGATTAAATGAACATAGCCAGAACAACTGTCAATTTTTTTTAAGAAATATAAATCCATTGATTCCCATTAGAAATTTAAATCTTATGAATCAATAATTTGATATTAAATATTAAATAATTAACATCAAATCAACCAAAATTTCATTAACACAATCATATTGAAAAATATATTTGAGTACACAATCAATAATGTTAATTAAAATAAAGGCATAAAAGTTAAATATCTACCTCTGATTTTTTTTCAGCCAAGTTAACATAAGTATTTAATTTTAATTTATAAATAATAAATGAGTAAAAGTTAAGTTCCCAGGACACAAAAAGAAAAAATTTCTGACATATCGAGGCTTATGACATTCTTTCTTATAATTATTAATTGCAAACAAAGAAACTGTCAACCTCGGATCTATAGTACCACGGGTAGCCCAACAATTTACCGATACAGACGTATACTCGTATTGATAGAGGAATTAACAGAATGCCAACAACATCAAAGTAATACAGCCGTTTCTACAAACTCACATATTGAGAATAATCCCAGATACTTTTAACACGTTAAACTAACCGTGTGCCTAAACTTTTCTATGAATATTGTTGGATTAAATTTCAAAATTAAAGATATTAAAAAATTGTACTATAACTTGTCTATTCAACTTGAAAGCATGCATAGAATCCAAAAGCGGAATGGCTCCTTTAAATCTTACCATCTTCATATTTCCACTTCATGATTGAAGAAATGAGTTTCAGAATTCCAGTTCTGATTGAACAATGATCGTCCATAATGATACCCTAGTTGATGATTAACTAGGAAGACATGTCAACCCATGATATCTTTCTGAACGGACAAAATACAACCGCTTTGCGAGTCCAAAGAATTCATTGCCACCACCATGCCACCGGAGACCAGCGAACAGAGAAAGAACTGTGCCAAGGAATTCCACAACATTTTGTCGAGTCTCAGCGAGAAGCTGATAATGCAGATTCAAATCACTAAAGGAACAGGAAATATAGTATTGTATAGGTAAAGGAAACAACTTTATAATGGTAACATGTTCCAAAATTCAAAATCCCCTATCACGATTACGCTTACTTCAGAGGCCTTGTGCGGAAAGTATTTGACGCATCCCGTTAGCAGCTTTAAAACAGGCATCGATTCAAACGGAAATGAGCAACAAAATGATATAGTAATAATCAGTCGCATTGCAAAATGAAGATGAGGGTGATTCTGAAGCTAATAGACTTAACATTGAAAAAATGGATATTGGTCTTAAAAATTCACAAACATCGATCACGCCCAATCTCTTGTTCTGCAACATAAACAGGCAGACTTGTCGCAATAAGTAGTAGAGTGATGTCGCCGACAAAGCTCAGGCCTCCATCTTCTATCCAATAACGTGAAACGGCATCAAATTTCTAGCCATAGGGAAAAAAGGATATGGTCTAAACATCTCCAGTAATAGCAATAAACAAACCCGCTGCTTGAGAATTTGTATTTTGTGTATCTGCAGGTACCCCAATAAAAGTGATGCACAGGCAAGAAGGAGAGAATTGCAAGAGTTTTAAGCCAGTAAGAAAATAATCTATCTCACAAAAAGTTATCCCCGCAAAGGCCTTTTTAAGTACCTTTTAAATCTGCTACTGATACAGTAATTCTATGAAAGTTAAACCACAGTAATTCGCTGATGGTTTCATTCCATATTGAGAATATGTGCCTTTAATTTCCAAACACGTGATGATATCCATTTGATATGACATAGAAAAAGTGTAGAAGAGAGTTTCTCAGACCGTTATTTTCGAGCAGCCTGTATTTGCATTCTGACCTCAGGAGAGGGAGAGGGAGAGGTCTGAATAGTATCAGATTCTTGCATGTTCCTTATATTATAAGATTCATCATCTCTTGTCAGCTACTCAGCTTGAGGCAATTGATTCCCAAGTGCCCAACCATTTTTATTCCACTCCCAAACCTTCTCCTGCAACAAAGCCTTAGATAGGGCAACATATATCTTGGCACAATGTTTGAAAATCGTGGCAGCAGAAGTTAGCTCCCTCTCCATGGAGACAACAACCTCACTAACCATTAAACCTAACATTATTCACTATACGCAAAGCTTCAGCCATATTTCAAGCAAAATACAGCTATTAAGGAGAGATTCATATGAATTAAAAAGTTGACTCAAGCAGCATAAGTACGGAGCACACACAATTTCTGTAGTTTCTGCACATGGAGTTAATTGTCCTCTTTCTAACCTAAGTTATGAGACAAATGCACGGCACTGGGTAAAGGACTTACTGTTTTGAGTGTTCCATTTATGGAGCGCACACATAATTACATTATTCATGTGAGGAGATTACAAGCAGCAAAGACATGGAAAGTCTTAGCTGTAGACCAAGAAGTAAATCCCCTTTATAGATATGTACAAGTCTAGAGGAGGTAACAAAGCATACAATTTTATTGACCCTCATAGTGGTGCATTGCAAATGGATGAAAAGAAACCCACAAATCCATTTTAAAACAAATCATTAAGCACACACTCTAGCAGGCCACGATTAATTCATGAAGGATCAAAGTGTTTATATGCAAGGGACATTTGAAAAACTGTGATATGCATAAGGATAGATCATCTTGATCTATCAAGTAAGCCACCCACATCATATCAATGGACCACAAGGCATGCATGCAATGCAAGAGCATGCTATATTCCAATACATCTAGAAATGCCCTCAAAACAAACAAATGTAATTATGCCTCGCAGGAGTGCATTGCATATAGCTGTAAGCACACCAACCCATTTGTACAAATCAGGCAGTAATACTCAGTTCCATCACAGAGTCAATACCGTCGAAAGAGAGAAACAAATGAATGAAAGGAACGATTTAGAGAAGTACAAATTATCTAAGCATAGAAAGTGACCCACGCGTCATCACCATCCTCAGGGCATGTTCAGCGCTCGACCTTTATATTCCTCTCCCAAAGCTTCTCCCTCTCCCTATCCCAAGGGGCTACATAGATCACAGCACCATGTTTGAAAATCATAGAAGCAACAGTTAGCTATGTCTACACGACAAATTCATTAACCTGTAAACTTAAGCTACAGGCCATTTTTCGAGCAAATTTACAACTTTTAAGGAAAGATTCTTTTGAAACAAAAAGTTCACTCAAGGAGAACAAGAACCGAGCGCACACAAAAATTTCTGTAGTTCCTGAACATGGAGTTAAATGTACTCTTTCTAAGAGGAGTGACGAGAGAAATGTACGGCACCTAGTGCAACTGGGTGAGGGACTTCCCGATTTGAGGGTTCCATTTATATGTATAAATCTCTCTTCTGAAGAAAATGAACCTAGAGAGAAACCTCAAAATGAAAAGCTCAAAGAGTACTGTTTTGCATTATTTATATTGTAGTGGAAACAAATAGGAAAGCTTTCACTCTGGAGTTAAATAAAATACCTACAACAAATATGATTTAAACTCATGGGCTGCTTAAGAAAGCTAATCCTCCTTAATCATTTGTGCAGAAAATTGGCCCGTTCATATAATTCTTCACACCTAGAGGAGGCTTCAAAAAGTACCGTTGCAATGTTTTTTTATTTTCAGAAGAGAAGTCGCCTTTAAAAATGAGACAAATAAACCACTCAAAGTACAGACGTAAATGCAACAAACTACGACACTCAACCTTCACCGACACTATTAGAAACAGTACCGGGAACAAGGACAGCATCTTCATCAACTAAATTTCGAAGTTGAGGTGGTGGGCAGAGAACCCAATACCTGGTTCCTACCGTGGAAGGATAAAGGGACACATCTAATTTCAATAGCATCACCAAGCCACTGCCTTTTGACGCTTACTTTTGCACGGCGCAGAACCGCCACAACTTCAATGAGCACATTCCAGTGACATGAAAAAAAGATTCTCTAGCATAAACCTGCTGTGCATTGCCAATTCAATATGCTTCCACTTTCCAGACTCAAAGGAATTTACAGCAGATCTTAGTTAAAAGGGGCTAATCCCAAAAACAACTGAAACGAGTTTCTTGACCAAAAATAATGGCATCCTGCAACTTGGTAAACTGACCTTGTAATTTTGAAATCAATATGTAAGATCTCATATTTCCTAGAACTAATCTTTTTGTAGACTTCAATAGATTTTTCAACATCTTGTGAAACCTCTCGGGCGAAACCTATGGCATGTATATGAATGCGTCGACATTTCAAATATCATATGCTTGATCTCTATCAGTTCAGATCAAAGCACAGACGATGAAAAGTTGGAAACTTGAATGAACAAAATAGCATGTTTAAACAATTCAACAAGTTACGAGACGATGGAAAAGACGAAATAAGCTACAAGTGCAAGAGAATTCCCATTGACATTATGATCGAATGCATACATACCTTGAGAACTTCTGCAAACAATAAACAAACAAACGGCAAGAGTTCGGGCTGAACTTTTGCATCACATGCACTTAAGCTTCAAGATTCCCCACTAAAACGGTCTGTGAAGTTAATAACATTAGCCAAAACTGATTCCCAATTTCTCAATCCACATACTTTGGCACTGATCGCATCTTCGAAAATCAGAAACAAGCGAAAACATTTATAGCTTCTCGTTTAAAATCCCCGGAAACGTAATTTCTTGACAATTAATCCAATCAATATTTACCACAGCTGTTAATATAAATTAATAAATAAATTACAGTTGTTACAGCTGCAATTGAATGGATTACAGTTCTGACACTGGACAGCTAGCTGTAACAGCTATAATTTTTTATGAGCTGGCAAACAGTAAAAATATGTAATTCTTAAAAATTTAATTTGGTTGGTTATAATTATGCCACACCAAATCTTTCCACTGCCCTCTTGTGTCGTTAATTACAAATTTGACTTTGAGACCACTGTTCATTTATGAACAATATAAGTTCTTCGAGCTTTTAAATTTTAAAGTTTTAGTACGCAATAAATATAAATATATAAGATTAAATTTGTATAAAAATAATTATCATAATTGTTCATAATTACTGTATCTAAATTTTAAGTATAAATAAATTTAAAAATATATTTATATGAATAAATTAAAAATTATATTATTTGTATTAAATATTCATAATTGTATAATATATATATTAAAATTTTTAAAATTTAAAATAAACGTCAATTATTTTTTTTCTCTCCTTCCTTACCATCAATTAAAATTCCCCCATTAAACCAAATAGAATATTATGATAAATCACACTCTCATACAACAATTGTAGGCCATGTTATATTAAATAATTAGAATTAAATTTTTTTAAAATAAAAATATACGTTATAATTACCTCTAATTTAAACAAAATTCTATAATCTCCCATTTCGTTAATTCAAGACTCCATTCCTATACTATCAAGGGTATGAAATCTATATCAAGAGATATGAAAAACTTTTGTCAAGTCAAAACGTAACAAACATTAAAAATATTGTTGTAATATATTTTTTTTAAAAAAAATTAACTCTTTTCTGAACACAAGTGAAAGCGCATTATCAAACATGCGTTGTTTTTCAAAACAAAAATTTTGTTTTAAAAAAAGGAAATCAAACAGGGTTGCACAAAAATTGGGGTGACTATCAACACGAAGTCCAGTGCAATTAGAACAGCACAGGTTAACACGTGGTCTGGTCTAACATCTGATAATAGATCTGAAAGTTAAATCACAGTTATGAATTGATGCTTTCATCCCATGGTGTTGAGAACAGGTGCCTTTCATTTCATAACACGTGATGATATCCATTAGATATGGCATAGGAAAATTGTAAAACAGCAAGTTTCTTAGACCATAATATCGGATTCTCGCATATTCCTTGTATCGTAAGATTCATTGTCACCTGTAATCTCCAGGCAATTGATTCCCAAGCGCCCAACCTTTTTTATTCCACTCCCAAACCTTCTACTGTAACAAAGCCTTAGGAGGCAATATATGTATTAGCACCATGTTTTAAAACCTGATCATAGCAGAAAGAGTTAGATACCTCTAAACGGAGATGAACAAACTCATTAACCAGTAAACCTAACATGATTAATGTTGAAGATATTGGGATTAAATGAAGAGAGATTATAGGAAATTATGTTATGATTATATTCTTTTATTCATTCCCAAATATCCGCTGTAAATCCCATCTATTGTGGGATCCTATACGTGTATATATATGTAACAGAATAGCGATGTCAATGTACAGAAGAAACATACAAAACCTTTCTATATCTTCCTGCCATCTTCATTGTTGTTGTCGGTATGTCAACACACGATTAACTATATGCAAAGCTCCGGCCATTTTTTGAGCAAAAACAACTTTTAAGGAAAGATTCATTTGATCTAAAATGTTGACTCAAGGAGCACAAGAACCGAGCACATTCATAATTCTTGTAGTTTCTGGACATGGAGTTAATTGCCCTTTTTCTAAGAGGAGTGATGAGAGAAACGCACGGCAGCTAGTGCCACTGGGTAAAGGACTTCCTGTTTTGAGGCTTCCACTTGCATAAATCTCCACTCAAGAAAATGGACCTACAGAGAAGCCTCAAAATGAAAAGCTCAAAGAATACTATTTTACAGCATCCGGTTGGCACAGAAATTACCTTATTCATGTGAGGAGATTACAAGAAGCAAGGACATGGAAAGTCTTGGCTGTAGACCAAGAAGTAAATCCCCTTTATAGATATGTACAAGTCTAGAGGAGGTAACAAAACATACAATGTTAATGACCCTCATAGTGGTGCATTGAAAATGGATGAAAAGAAAACCACAGATCCACTTCAAAACAAATCATTAAGCACACTCTAGGGGGCCAAGATTAATTCATGACGGATCATAGTGTTTACATGCAAGGGACATTTGAAAAACTGTGATATGCATAAGGATAAATCATCTAGATCTATCAAGTAAGCCACCCACATATATCAATGGACCACAAGGCATGCATGCAATCCAAGAGCATGCTATATGCCAATACATCTAGAAATGCCCTCAAAACAAACAAATGCAATTATGCCTCGCAGGAGTGCATTACATATAGCTGTAAGCACACCAACCCATTTGTACAAATCAGGCAATAATGCTCAGTTCCATCAAAGAGTCAATACCATCTGAAGAGAGAAACAAACGTTTGAAAGCGTAAATTATCTTTCTTAACACGGAATAGGTATTTTTGAACAGTTACAAATTTGCAGTCTATTATCCTAGGATCCGCTTTAGCTGCTGTCTCAAATGATTTCATGCCCCACTGAATGGGGTATCAACTTGTCAAACAGGTTTGAAAAGAGGAAATCAAATAGGGCTGCACAAAAACCGGGGTGGCTATCAACACAAAGTCCAGCCTGGTTAGAGCACAGGTTAACCTGTGGTCTGGTAATAGATCTGAAAGTTGAGGCACAGTTATTCACTGATGCTTTCATCCCATCGTGTTGAGAATAGGTGCCTTTAATTTCATAACACGTGATGATATCCATTTGATCTGGGATAGGAAAATTGTAAAACAGTAAGTTTCTCAGACCATTATTTGCATACTGAGCTCGGAAGAATGAGAGGTAAGAGTAATATCGGATTATCACATATTCCTTGTATCATAAGATCCATTGTCACCTGTCAGCTCCAAGCAATTGATTCTCAAGTGCCAACCTTTTTCATTCCACTCCCAAGCCCTCTCCTGTAACAAAGCCTTAGAAGGGGCAATATAGATCTTGGCACCATGTTTGAAAATCATAGCAAAAATAGTTAGCTACCTCTAAACGGAGATCAACAAACTCATTAATCAGTAAACCTAACATGATTAACTCTATGCAAAGCTCCAGCCATCTTTTGAGCAAAAATAACTTTTAAGAAAAGATTCATTTGATCTAAAATTATGACTCAAGGAGCACAAGAACCGAGCACATTCATAATTTATGTAGTTTCTGCACATGGAGTTAATTGTCCTCTTTATAAGAGGAGTGATGAGAGAATGCACGGCAGCTAGTGCCACTGGGTAAAGGACTTCCTGTTTTGAGGCTTCCATTTACATTTATAAATCTCCACTCAAGAAAATGGACCTAGAGAGAAGTCTCTAAATGAAAAGATTAAAGAATACTGTTTTACAGCTTCCGGTGGGAACATAAATCTAATTCATGTGAGGAGATTACAAGCAGCAAAGACATGGAAAGTCTTGGCTGGAGACCAAGAAGTAAATCCCCTTTATAGATATATGCCCGCCTATAGGAGGTAACAAAACATACAATTTTATTGATCCTCACAGTGGTGCTTTGCAAATGGATGGAAAGAAACCCACAAATCCATACCAAAACAAATCATTAAGCACATACAAGGGACATTTGAAAAACTGTGATATGCACAAGGATAAATCATCTAGATCTATCAAGTCAGCCACCCACATATATCAATGGACCACAAGGCATGCATGCAATCCAAGAGCATGCTATATGCCAATACATCTAGAAAGGCCCTCAAAACAAACAAATGCAATTATGCCTCGCAGGAGTGCATTACATATAGCTGTAAGCACACCAACCCATTTGTACAAATCTAGCAATAATACTCAGTTCCATCACAGAGTCAATACCATCTGAAGAGAGAAACAAATGTTTGGAAAGTGTAAATTAACTTTGCTAACAGTGAATGGGAATTTTTGAACAGTTACAAATTTACCGTCTAGTATGCTAGGATCAGCTTTAGCTGCTGTCTCAATTGATTTCATGCCCCACTGAATGGGGTATCAACTTGTCAAAATGTCAGCTAAAGCTATCGGGAGATTGACCTAAGCTTACCCTTGAGTTAGATGTCTTGAAAGTGCCTATGATCCTAAGGCAAAAGAGGAGCCTGGAAGGACATAAAATAAGAGAAGCTGCCAATTAAAGGATAGCAAATGAGAATTTTCATTCATGATTATTTCAATAATATGACCTTCTCTTTAACCATGCGAACTCCAGGTACTTGATATGCATCATAAAACAGAGGTTGCCATACTTCGCCCGAATTAGGTATAGATCATGAAACGATGAATCAAAGGTGAAGCAATCGTTTGCCAGAATATAAATTCTTTCTTCTCGTCTCAATGAGCTTCTTCCTCTTCCCCTTATCTTTGTCAGCATTGAACTCATTCAAGATCTTCTCATTAGGCCTAAGTTGTATCCTTCAATTTCCACCGCATAATTTTGTCAATACCCCCAAATGACAAATTATGTTTTAGTATATCATAATTATATTATCATAACTATACTCGGGCAAGAGATTTCATCAACAAGACAAATAGTGTCAAATCTGCCAAATCTCAAATAATACTTTGTCATCAGCCTTCTAGGCTCTGAAAGAAATTAAAAGGAATAAAATAAGAAACTAAAGATATTTTAACCTTTTACAAACAAACAGCAGGAATAAGTCTTATAGGAAGAAGATTGATACCTGTTGGACTCAAGAGGAAACCATCTTCATCCACGAAGACCATTTGATGCTGTGATAACTCATTAACTTTTTCAACACATATTTCTGATAAAAAAAAAAGCTTCAATAAGCCAAATGGAAAAGTAACCTCAATAGAAAGTGCCTGTGTCAGTAAGAAAGATAGACATAATTTAAAAATATACAGAAAACGGACAGATAATGATAATTGTACCTTGGTACATGCTTCCCCAAACGATCACCAGAAATTCCAGTTTTAACTGCATATTTTTGGGTTCTGCTTGTGAAGGAAATACAATTATCAAATAGGAGAGACTTTAAATGAATCTAATAGAAATCCTAGATTACATACACTTCTACTTCTCACATACAAGTACGGAACATTTCATCCATTCAATTGCTTTTGTCATATCAGATACCGTCAGTTGAACAATTTCTGCAGTCAAATGCTCTAACACACCCGAGAACAATCTACAGTAAGCAAAAAGAATAACCAGATAATCAGAAAGAGTGTTCAAGATTTACATAAACAAGGAAACGGTCATGGACACAAACCATTCTTTAACTTAAGGAGTGGTAGTCATGTTGTGATTCCACCATTCCACAGTCAGTCGAGTTTTTCATACAAGGGGACCTGTAGTGTAACAGAATAACAAGGCATATTTGGAAAGAATTAAGAATTCCTGCATTCAAATCAAAGAACAAAGAAAGAAATCAAGCATTACAGGCGTATGAGTGGGTATAGTGTGTTAGGGAGGGAGGAGGCGAAAGCATCACCATTTATCTTCTTGTCATGCTTATAACCATGCGTGTATCATCAAATGGGGGTCGGCCTGCCCGGATATACATCTACACCGTAAAAAGGTCAGGCAATTTTCCCCTTTCAAGCTGAAGGGACGAATCGGAACCAAATCAACATATCTCAAACTAGCAATTTTTTCAAAACTTAAATTGATTACAATTATAGATGTTAAATTTTAAATTTTTTCACTATGCAATAAATATAAATATATAGAACTAACTATATAAATAATTATCATAATTGCTCATAATTATGTATATTTAAAATTAAGTAATCATATATTAAATATTTATAATTATATAATATATATTAAACATTTAAAAAATAAAAAGTCCCTACCATCCTTTGGGCGTTGTAGGCGTGGGATGGAGGCTTGAGGTGGGTAGAGGTTGAGAGTGACTGTGGCCAGGTTCTAGATTGGATTTGTCAGAATGTCAGTGTGAACAACGAGAATGACTAACCCCCGTATGAGATCCAAGAATGCTCTTCGTGCAGCTCCAGGTTCGGTCTGTTTTACAATTGCCGACGATGCAGTTAGAAGATGCTCGTGCTTGTAGGACAGTAGTTTCCTGAGTTTTGGTACTTTCTGTTACCTTTGTAGCGTTGTTTCATTTTTTCTTAATATATAAAAAAAAGAATATTACAGTAAATGATAAATCACACTCTCATACAACAATTGTAGGCCATGTTATTTTAAATAATGATACTTAAATTTTTAAAATAAAAGATATTATTATATTAAATTTTAATTTCAACAAAACTCCATACTTCCCCATTTCGTTAATTGAAGTTAATTCAAGACTCCATTCCAACACCATCAAAAACATCTCAATAGACATGAAAATATTTTTGTGAAACAAAACATTAAAAAAATGTTCAGATGTTTTTCCCCCAAAAACGAACGTGAGCTTTCTTATTTTTCAGAATCAAATGTTATCAAAAACAAAAAAGGAACACAATCAAAAACACATTTCCAAACGTTTTTTTTTTTCAAAACAAAAATTTTGTTTTGAAAACAGGAAGTCAAATTCAAAAGGGCCCTTACATAATAAAATCCATCAAAATCCATCCCTAAAGATATCAATACTAGTTCCTACCGTGGAAGGATAAGGGGACACACGTAATTTGAATAGCATCACAAGCCACTGCCTTTTGACGCTCCCTTCTGCGCGGTGCAGAGCCGCACAACTTCAATGAGCACATCCCAAAATGATTCTTTAGCGCAAACCTGCTGTTCATTGCCAATTCAATATCCTTCCACTTTCCAGACAGTTATCAAGCAAATGAATTCACAACAGCTCTAAGTTAAAAAGGGAATAATCCCAAAAATAAATTAAAAGAGTTTCTTGACAAAAATAATAGCATCCTGCAACTTAGTAAACTGACCTTGCCATTTTGAATTCAATAGGTAAGATTTCAGCTTTCCTAGAACTAATCATTTTGTAGACTTCAATAGATTTGTCAACATCTTGTATAAACCTGTCGTGTGAAACCTAAAGCATGTATATGAATGCGTAGGTTAAGACTTACAGGGTTTAAACAGACATTTCATATATCACATGCCAGTGTTACAATTCACATTGAGATATGATTAAATGTATAAATACGTTGAGAAAATCAAACCACCAACTCCATGGAGCTTTCCCTAGGCATCTCACAGACTCAGACCACACCTCTACGAAATTTTCATGCTTTCATCCTACGCTTCTAAGGGATTGTACACTGGCCACAATGAAAGTAACGCTTCCATGCGCTTCTGAACTTTGACATAACGTCAAAAGCATCAAAGAGACTTCATCTAGGCATTGATAAAGACCTTTCCAGTATGAGGTGCGTCACAAGCTCTTTTGATAGGCATCCTAGTCTTGTATGAAGTAGAAGAAAACAAATGATTACACGCATCCTTGAATAGTTTCTCAAGCCTGGATCTTGAATATACTTTCACAAGGTCAGCTAGATGAATTAGCTAATGTGATTGCAGATACACTTCAAGTGCCCTGAACCTGGAAAACTCAGATAGCAATCAAGAAAAGTTAAAAGTCAATCAAATTGTCTGGCATGAGCTAGAGTGAACTGCACACGTTCTTCTCTTAAAGTTCCTTATTTATAAGAAGAATCTGCTTACAACAACTCAGCAACATGGGCTCCATATCCCATACAATGCCTGATAATTGCTCCCCTATCCAAGCTTGGCAAACAGGCACCTCGAAACAGTAACAGTGCTAACATGTACAATAGTACCTACCTGAATGCACACCTCCACCATAAAAAGGTCATGCAATTTTTCCCCTTTAAAGCTGAAGTGAAGAATCGGAACCAAATGCACATATCTCAAACTAGCGTTTTCTTTTAGTTTGTGCGCCACTTTCATCTTCTCCATGAAATTTGTCCTATGGAAACCGCTTTCACAATTTCTCTTGACATACTATGATGACAAGCATTAAAAAAGGAAAAACGCCACTGTTCAAGTGCTGTGTCGATTTTATAACCACTCTATGTGCTGGGAGATGGATTCCATGGAACAGTATTTGTAGTTCAAAGTACTTGAATGTCACCCTTTAGAAAAAAATCCTACAAGCTTCCAATCCTTTAGGCAAAGCCCACCATTGTGAAAACCAACTGTAAACAAAAGCCACTTCATTAGTTACATAAACACCAATATAGACTACTAACTCACATCCACAATCATTGTTATCGCTTTGAAGAAAGCCTTTGTAATTTTGACAAAACAAGACAAAGTTCATTTGCATACCACCATGATGGATATTAGAGTGACAAAAAGTCATATTTGAGAGAGTTGTTGAGCTACTTCTTGTGCTCCCTTTCTTGTTGAACAAAATACAAGTGCAAATTTCCTATTTGAATATTGCACGAGAATATCTGAAACCAATTCCACATGTAAAATGATGAAATCCTTCGAAACCAGATTTGTCAGGCAGGCTGTGGCATGGAGCTGTTATATTTGGAATAGTGGATGACAAAGCTAGAAAGCAGACATGAGAGAGAACTTGATTTCATTTTAGGATTGCAAGCAACCATTTTTATTCTGCTAACAACAGCTTCTAGAGCAGCTCCTCCTGGATCCTTCAAAACCAGATCTGTCAGGCAGAGAGTGGCATGGAGCTGTTATATTTGGAATAGTGGATGAGACAAGAAAGCAATCACGAGAGAGAACTTGATTTCATTTTAGGATTGCAAGAGACCATTTTTATTCTACTAACAACAGCTTCCAGAGCAGCCACTCTGGATCATTCAACAAATGAACTTCATCAATACGTAGTAGTGCGATGTCACTGACAAAGCTCAATCTCCCACCTTTTGCACCATAAGGTGATACTGCATCAAATTTCTGTCCATGGGAAAGAAGATACAGTTTAACCATATCCAGTAATAGCAATAAACCAACCCACTTCATGTGCATTTGTATTTGTGCATCTGCAGGTACCCCAATAAAAGTCATGCACAGGAAACAAGCAGAGGATTGCATGAGTTTTAAGCCGGTAAGAAAATGATTTATCTAAAAAAAAGTTATCCCCGCAAAGCCTAACTACCTTTTAAGCACTTATGGAAAAAAAAGTGTAAAAGAGTAAGTTTCTTAGACCATTATTTTCATACAACCTCTATTTGAATACTGGCCTCAGTAGAGGGAGAGGTAAGAATAGTATCGGATTCTTGCATATTCCTTATATTGTAACATTCATTATCACCTGCCAGCTCTAGGCAATTGATTCCCAAGTGCTCAACCATTTTTATTCCACTCCCAAACCTTATCCTGTAACAAAGCCTTAGAAGGGCTACATATATCTTCGCACCTGTTTGAAAATCATGCCAGCAGGAGTTAGCTACCTCAATACCGAGACAACCACCTCACTAACCATTAAACCTAACATGATTCACTATATGCAAAGCTTCAGCCATATTTCGAACAATCTACAGCTTTTAAGGAAAGATTCATTTGAACTAAAAAGTTGAGCACACATAATTTCTGTAGTTTCTACACATGGAGTTAATTGTCCTCTTTCTAAGTGAAGTGATGAGACAAATTCACGGCACTGGGAAAAGGACTTACTATTTTGAGGTTCCCATTTACATGTATAAATCTGTCCTCTCAAGAAAATGGACCTTGAGAGAAGCCTCAAAATGAAAAGCTCAAGAGTACTGTTTTACAGCTTCCGGTTGGCACAGAAATTACCTGATTCATGTGAGGAGATTACAAGAAGCAAGGACATGGAAAGTCTTCGCTATAGACCAAGAAGTAAATCCCCTTTATAGATATGCACAAGTCTACAGGAGGTAACAAAACATACAATGTTATTGACCCTCAGTGGTGAATTATATATGGATGAAAAGAAACCCACAGATCCATACCAAAACAAATCATTAAGCACCTCTAGCAGGCCACGATTAATTCATGACGGATCAAAGTGTTTACATGCAAGGGACATTTGAAAACTGTGATATGCATAAGGATAAATCATCTTGATCTGTCAAGTAAGCCATCCACATCATATCAATGGACCACAAGGCATGCATCCAATGCAAGAGCGTGCATGTAAACAAATGCAAATGCAATTATGCCTCGCAGGAGTGCATTACATATGGCTATAAGCACACCAACCCATTTGTACAAATCAGGCAATAATACTCAGTTCCATCACAGAGCCAATACCATATAAAGAGAGAAACAAATGAATGAAAGGAACCATTTAGAGAAGCGCAAATTATCTAAGCATAGAAAGTAACCCACGTCATCACCATCCTGAGGGCATGTTCAGTGCCCAACCTTTATATTCCACTCCCAAAGCTTCTCCCTCTCCTTCTCCCAAGGGGACACAGAGATCACAGCACCATGTTTGAAAATCATAAAAGCAAATGTGAGCTACTTTTATACGACAAATTCATTAACCTGTAAACTTAATACGATTCATTAAATGCAAAAGCTATGGCCTATTTTCGAGCAAATACGACTTTTAAGGAAGGATTCATTTGGACTAAAAAGTTGACTCAAGGAAAAAATGAACCAAGCACACACAAAAATTTCTGTAGTTTCTATGAACATGGAGTTAAATGTACTCTTTCTAAGAGGAGTGATGAGTGATGAGTACGGCAGCTAGTACCACTGGATATGGGACTTCCTGTTTTGAGGGTTCCATTTACATGTATAAATCTATCCTCTGACGAAAATGGACCTAGAGAGAAGCCTCAAAATGAAAAGCTCAAAGACAACAGTTTCACATTATCTATATCGGAGTGGAAACAAATAGGAAAGCTTTCACCATGGAGTTAAAGAAAACACCTGCAAGTATGATTTAAACTTATGGGCTGATTAAGAAAACTACTTCCTCCTTTGAGCAGAAAATTGGCCACTTCATATACTTCTGCACACCCAGAGGAGGCTTCAAAAACTATCGCTGCAATTTTATTTTATTTTTGCCAGAAGAAAAGTCGCCCTTAATAAAAAATTATCCCCGCAAAGCTTATTTAGGTAGTTTTTCAATCTGCTGCTGAGACAAAGTAAGTCTATGAAAGTTAAATCATAGTAATTCCCTAACGCTTTCATCCCATGGTGTTAAGAATTGGTGCCTTTAATTTCATAACACGTGATGATATCCATTTGATATGACATAGCAAAAGGGACATCTTAAAAACTGTGATATGCATCAAGATAAATCATCTTGATCTATCAAGTAACCCACCCATATCATATCAAAGGACCGCAAGGCATGCACGCAATGCAAGAGCATGCTATATTCCCATACATCTCGAAATCACACCAACCCATTTGTACAAATCAGGCAATAATACTCGGTTCCATCAGAGTCAATACCGTCTAAAGAGAGAAACAAATGATTGAAAGGAACCATTTAGAAAGTGTAAATTATCGAGAAACACTCGCCTGCAATAGCACAAATAGGGCATAAAGATCTTCCCATGTATTATGATGCGTATAACTCTTCTGAAAGTATTAACTAAAATAAAAAGTACCAAGATCCTCAATATTTGGAATAGTAGCAGAGACAGCTAGGAAGCAGACTTGAGCAAGAGGATTTGATTTCATTTTAGGATCGCAAGCAACCATTTTTATTCTACTAACAATTGTTTCTAGAGTAGCTCCTTGTGGATCATTCAACAAATGAACTTCATCAATGACTATTAGTGTGATGTCATCAAGAAAGCTCCAACCGCCATCTTTTATATAATACCTTGACACGGCATCAAATTTCTATGCATAGGAGAGAGGATACAGTTTAACCACATCCAGCAATAGCAATAAGCCAACCCACTGCTTATGGTTTTCTGTTTGTGTACTGCAGTTACCCCAATCAATAGTGATACATAGGCAAGAAGAGATCCCATAAGCTTTTACCCAATGAGAAAACGATTTATCTCAAAAAAAGTCGTCCCCGCTAAGGCTAGTTCTTCATTTAAATATATTTTACAATCTGCTGCTGATCAAAAGTACTTCATTTGATAACATGAGAAAAGTGTGTCAAAGATGAAGTTTCTTATACCATTATTTTCACATAGCTTTTATTTGCATACTGACCTCGGGATTTGTCAGAATAATATCCGCTTCTCGTATATTCCTTAAATTGTAAGGTTCATTCTCACCAGTCAGATCAAGGCACTTGATTCCCAATTGCCCAAACTTTTGATTCAAATCTAGAAGCTTCTCCTGTACTAAAGCCTTAGAAGGGGCCATACAGATCTTGACACTATGTTTGAAAATCATAATAGCAATCGCAATAGTTAGCTACTACTTTACCGAGATCATCATATTCATCAAGGAGAGATTTCTTTGATCTAAAAAGTTGACTCAAGGAGAATAAGAACCAAGCTCAAAACAAAATCTCTGTAGTTTCTGAGTGCGGAAATAAATTTACTCTTTTTAAAAGGAGTGATGGGAGAAATGTATGGCAGCTGGTGCCACTGGGTAAAGGACTAACTGTTTTGAGAGTTCCATTTACATGTATAAATCTCTCCTCCCCAGAAATGGACCTAGATAGAAACCTCAAAATGCAAAGCTCAAAGTGTACTGTTTTACCACTTCCAGTTGGCGTAGAAATTGCCATATTCATATTGGAGTGGAAACAGATGGGAAAACGTTCACTCTGCAGCGAATTAAAATACCTGCACGTAAAATTTAAACTCATCGGATGATAAAGAAAGTCAATCTTTTGAAAGAATTTATGTATACATGCAAATTATTTTCTGCACGTACGCCGTACACCATTAGAGGTTTTATGTTGCACCTGCCAATTTACAATTGTATGTTATATCAGACATAAGTGATGAAAGATGATCGTCTGTTTAAAAACTACATGTGAAAATTGAATTAAAAAAAATTTGATAGAAGCTTATGCTCACTACAACTTTAAGAAAAGCTAACTTTGTTCCGTGTTTTCACTCGGTAGATGTTACCAAGGAAAATACAGTACCTGAAACTAAAAGTTGAGCGAAAAGGCACGGGTAAATTTGACACGGACTTGAATGAATCTGTATCCATAATCAGAACTACACAAACAAAAATTCACAAGAAGATATCAATTATCGAGTACAAACTTTATCTTGACTGAGGTAACTTATCAATCTTAGATAAAAAGAAAAGTCACAACAGATCATCATGATCTCACATGCAGAGGAATGAACTGTATGCAGTTATGGTCATTGTAAATAAGAAGCCGTGATTATTCAAGGATTTTGACCAAATAATGAGGATGAAACATCTTAGACAGAAGTTAAAGAGAGAGAGAGGAGAGGAGGAGGAGGAGGAAGCTAGATCAGCTATAAAACAATAGAAGCAAGTCATCAACAAAATCCAAAAAGATCAACATTAAAGAAGTAAGGGAGATTCATCAAACAGTTTTGAAGCCAAATTAAAATGAAAAAAGTTAAAACAAAGCAAGAAACGGTGACGGCGTCCGGTACAGGGTTGAACACCAGGCAGTGAAAAGATGACGAGGGGAATACATTCAAATCCAGCTTCAAAGCCAGACTGTACAAATCAATCTCACCAGATTTTGGGGAAAGACAAAGCCCTAAGGCTTGAACCTTCAGGAGAACAACCACGCAGGGCTGATAACGGTGGACGAAGTCTAACGGCTAGCTTGGCCATTCGTCGTAAAATGGGCGGGAAATTCTTGGACCCCGGTTCTCATTTCAGTTTTACTTGGTAATCAGAAATTAAGGTGCGATCCAACGAAAGATTGACAGTTGGAGCAACCCGCGAGAAATACCCACTACGTAGTACGTCACAAGATGGGCAATGAATGGATTGGGCTACAACAGTAGAGATCGGGTTGAGAAGGACCGTTGCGGAAATCGTGTCACTGCATCGAAGACCTTGGGGTCAATATACACACATTTTAGCGTAAGCCGTAAGTTACGGAACCAATCAAAATAAATAAAAACTGACATTAATCTCCAACAACTGTAATGTTTTGAAAAATATAATAAATTGATTGATTACAGCTATAACAGCTGTTTTTTTTTGTAAAGATAAATTAATTATAATTATGACAACTCTAAACTTTTAATAAATATAAATAGATTAAATGAACATAGAATAAATGTCAATTTTTTTTAAAACTCTAAATCTTATGAATCAATAATTTAATATTAACTAATTAACATCAAATCAACAATAAATTCACTAACACAATCACGTTGAAAAATATGTTTGAGTACATAGGCAATAATCATTATCAGGTTAATTAAAACAAAGACATACAAATTAAATATCTACCTCTGATTTTTTTCTACCAAGTTAACATATATACAATGCCAACAACATCGCAAAGTAATAGAAGCATTTCTACAAATTCACATATCCAGCATAACACGGATACCAGATACTTTTAATACGTGAAACTAAATTTGTGCCTAAACTTTTCTGTGTATATTGTTGGATAACATTTCAAAATTAAAAATATTAAAAGTTTTTACCGTAACTCGTCTATTCAACTTGAATGCGTGCATAGAATCTAAAAGCGGAATGGCTCCTATAAATCTTACCATCTTGGTATTTCCACTTTAGGATTGGAAAAATGAGTTTCAGAATTCCAGTTCTGATAATGACACCCTAGTTGATGATTAACCAAGAAGACATGTGAACCCATAATATCTTTCTGAACAGACAAAATATAACCGCTTTGCGAGTCCAAAGAAGAACTCATTTCCACCACCCTGCCACCCGAGATCAGTGACCAGAGAAAGAACTGTGCCAAGGAATTCCACAACATTTTGTTGTCTCAGCTAGTAGCTGATAATGCATATTCAAATCACTAAAGGAACAGGAAATATAGTATCGTATAGGTAAAGGAAACAACTTCATAATGTTAACATATTCCAAAATTCAAAGCTCTCTATCACAATTACGCTTACTTCAGAGGCCTTGTGAGGAAAGTATTTGCCGCATCCCATTAGCAGCTTTAAAACACGCATCGACTCAAACGGAAATGAGCAACAAAATGATGACATAGTAATAATCAGTCGCATTGCAAAATGAAGAGGAAGGTGATTCTGAAGCTAATAGACTTGAAAAATGGATATTGGTCTTAAAAATTCATAAACATCGATCATTCCCAACCTCTTGTTCTGCAACATAAACAGCCAGACTTGCCGCAATAAGCAGTAAAGTGATGTCGCCGACAAAGCTCAAGCCCCCATCTATTATCCAATAATGTGAAACGGCATCAAAGTTCTAGCCATAGGGAAAAAAGATTATATTTTAAACATCTCCAGTAATAGCAATAAACAAACCCGCTGCTTGTGCATTTGTATTTTGTGCATCTGCAGGTACCCCAATAAAAGTGATGCACAGGCAAGAAGGAGAGAATTGCAAGAGTTTTAAGCCAGTAAGAAAACAATTTATCTCACAAGAAGTTATCCCCGCAAAAGCCTTTTTAAGTACTTTTTAAATCTTCTACTGAGACAGTAATTCTATGAAAGTTAAACCATGATAATTCGCTGATGGTTTCATCCCATATTGAGAATTGGTGCCTTTAATTTCCAAACACGTGATGATATCCATGTGATATGACATAGAAAAAGTGTAGAAGAGAAAGTTTCTTAGACCCTTATTTTCACGCAGCCTGTATTTGCATTCTGACCGCAGGAGAGGGAGAGGGAGAGGTCAGAATAGTATCGGATTCTTGCATATTCCTTATATTCTAAGATTCATTATCACCTGTCAGCTTGAGGCAATTGATTCCCAAGTGCCCAACCTTTTTTATTCCACTCCCAAACCTTCTCCTTTAACAAAGCGTTAGATGGGCCAACATATATATCTTGGCACAATATTTGAAAAACGTGGCAGCAGAAGTTAGCTACCTCTACACGGAGACAACAACCTCACTAACCATTAAACCTAACATTATTCACTATATGCAAAGCTTCAGCCATATTTCAAGCAAAATACAGCTTTTAAGGAAAGATTCGTTTGAACTAAAAAGTTGACTCAAGGAGCACAAGTACGGAGCGCGCACACAATTTCTGTAGTTTCTGCACATGGAGTTAATTGTCCTCTTTCTAACCTAAGTTATGAGACAAATGCACGGCACTGGGTAAAGGACTTACTGTTTTGAGTGTTCCATTTATGGAGCACACACATAATTACATTATTCATGTGAGGAGATTACAAGCAGCAAAGACATGGAAAGTCTTAGCTGTAGACCAAGAAGTAAATCCCCTTTATAGATATGTACAAGTCTAGAGGAGGTAACAAAGCATACAATTTTATTGACCCTCATAGTGGTGCATTGCAAATGGATGAAAAGAAACCCACAAATCCATTTTAAAACAAATCATTAAGCACACACTCTAGCAGGCCACGATTAATTCATGAAGGATCAAAGTGCTTATCTGCAAGGGACATTTGAAAAACTGTGATATGCATAAGGATAAATCATCTTCATATATCAAGTAAGCCACCCACATCATATCAATGGACCACAAGGCATGCATGCAATGCAAGAGCATGCTATATTCCAATACATCTAGAAATGCCCTCAAAACAAACAAATGCAATTAAGCCTCGCAGGAGTGCATTACATATGGCTCTAAGCACACCAACCCATTTGTACAAATCTGGCAGTAATACTCAGTTCCATCACAGAGTCAATACCATCTAAAGAGAGAAACAAATGAATGAAAGAAACCATTTAGAGAAGTGCAAATTATCTAAGCGTAGAAAGTGACCATATCCCTAGGGGCTACATAGATCACAGCACCATATTTGAAAATCATAGAAGCAATAGTTAGCTACTGAATTCATTAACCTGTAAACTTAATATGATTCATTATATGCAAAGCAACGGCCATTTTCAGAGCAAATTTACAACTTTTAAGGAAAGATTCATTTGAACCAAAAAGTTCGCTCAAGGAGAACAAGAAACAAGCGCGCAAAAAAATTTCCGTAGTTTCTGAACTTGGAGTTAAATGTACTCTTCGTAAGAGGAGTGATGAGAGAAATGCACGGCACCTAGTGTAACTGAGTAAGGGACTTCCTGATTTGAGGGTACTATATACATGTATAAATCTCTCTTCTGAAGAAAATGGACCTAGAGAGAAGCCTCAAAATGAAAAGATCAAAGAGTACCATTTAGTATTTATTTATATTGGAGTGGAAACAAATAGGAAAGCTTCACTCTGGAGTTAAATAAAATACCTGCAAGTATGATTTTTCATAGGCTGCTTAAGAAAGCTAATCCTCCTTAATCATTTGCGCAGAAAATTGGCCCGTTCACATACTTCTTCACACCAAGAGTAGGCTTCAAAAAGTACCGTTGCAATTTTATTTTTTATTTTTTTTTGCCAGAAGAAAAGTCGCCCTTAATAATAAGATAAATAAACCAGTCACAGTATAGACATAAATGCAACAAACTACGAAACTCAACCTACACCAACACTTTTAGAAACAATACAGCATCTTGATCAACTAAATTTCCAAGTTGAGGTGGTGGGTAGAGAACCCAATACCTAGTTCCTACCGTGGAAGGACATGGGGACACATCTACTTTCAATAGCATCACCAAGCCCCTGCCTTTTGACGCTCCCTTCTGCATGGTGCAGAGCCGCCACACCCTCAATGTGCACATCCTAATGACCTACAAAAATGATTCTTTAGCATAAACTTGCTGTGCATTGCCAATTCATTATGCTTCCACTTTCCAAACAGTTATCAACCAAATGAATTTACAGCAGCTCTCAGTTAAAAAGGGGCTAATCACAAAAACAACTGAAACGAGTTTCTTGACCAAAAATAATGGCATCCTGCAACTTAGTAAACTGACCTTGTAATTTTGAAATCAATAAGTAAGATTTCATCTTTCTTAGAACTAATCTCTTTGTAGACTTCAATAGATTTTTCACTATCTTGTGCAAACCTCTCGTGAGAAACCAATGGCAAGTATATGAATGCGTCGACATTTCAAATATCATATGCCTGATCTCTATCGGTTTAGATCAAAGCACAGACGATGAAAAGTTGGAAACTTGAATGAACAACATAACATGTTTAAACAATACAACAAGTTACGAGATGGCGGAAAAGACGAAATATGGTATAAGTGTAGGAGAATTCCCATTGACATTATGATTGAATGCATACATACCTTGAGAAGTGTTTGCATACCTTGAGAACTGCTGCAAACAATAAACAAACAAACGGAAGGAGTTCGGGCTGAACTTCCGCATCACAGTCACTTAAGCTTCAAGATTCCCCATTGAAACGGTCTCCGAAGTTAATAACATCAACCAAAACTGATTTCCCAATTTTGTAGTTTGGTTTGTATTGACGGTCCAGATACTTAGGCGCGCTGATCACATCCTCGAAAATCGGAAGCGCACGAAGTATTTATAGCTTCTCCTTTGGGTCGCAGGGTGTGCTTCCGTGTGTGTGTGTGTGCGCGCCCGTGTGTGTGTGTATTTGGGTACACCTGAATTTGGCGCGTAAAATCAATGGAAGCATATTTTCTTGACAATTAATCCGATCGATATTTACAACACTTGTTAATATAAATTAATAAATAAATTACAGTTATTACAATGGACTCCAATTCTGACAGCTGTAACTTCTTGATATGCCGAATGGATAGCTAGCCGCAACAGCTGTAATTTCTATGATCTTGCAAAAAATTAAAAAAAATGTAATTCTTAAAAAATTTAATTTGATTGGTTATAATTATGCTATACCAAATCTTTCCACCACCCCCGTGTTGTTCATTACAAATTTGACTTTGCCACAACTGTTAGTTTCTGAAAAATATAAGTTTACAGCTTTTAAATTTTTTAGTACGCAATAAATATAAATATATAAAATTAAATCTGTATAAAAATAATTATTATAATTGTTCATAATTACTGTATCTAAATTTAAATATAAAGAAATTTAGAACTATATTTATATGAATAAATTAATAATTATATTATATATATTAAATATTCCTAATTGTATAATACATATATTAAAATTTTAAAAATAAAAATAATTTAAATTAAACGTCAATTATTTTTTCTTTCCTTCCCTACCATCTATTAAAATTCCCCCCATTAAACCAAATAGAATATTACTGTAAATGATAAATCACACTCTCATACAACTGCCATGATATATTAAATAATTAGAATTAAATTTTTTAAAATAAAAAATATATTATAATAACCTTTAATTTAAACAAAACTTCATACTCTCCCATTTCGTTAATTCAAGACTCCATTTCAATACTATCAACATATCAAGAGACATGAAAAAAATTTGTCAAATCAAAACGTAACAAACATTAAAAAAATTGTTATGATATATTCTTTTTTAAAAAAATGAACTTTTTTTTTCAACACATAACAAAAGCACATTATCAAACATGCTTCTTTTTTTTTTTTCAAAACAATTTTGTTTTAAAAAAAGGAAATCAAACCGGGCTGCACAAAAACTGGGGTGGCTATCAACACGAAATTCAGCCCGATTAGACCACAAGTTATCTCATGGTCTAGTCTGACGTCTGAGAATACATCTGAAAGTTAAATCAGTGTCATTCACTGATGGTGTTGAGAATACCTGCTTTCAATTTCATAACACGTCATGAAATCAAACCGGGCTGCGCAAAAACTGGGGTGGCTATCAACACGAAGTTCAGCCCGATTAGACCACAAGTTATCTCATGGTCTAGTCTAACGTCTGAGAATACATCTAAAAGTTAAATCAGTGTCATTCACTGATGGTGTTGAGAATACCTGCTTTCAATTTCATAACACGTCATGATATCCATTTGATATGGCATAGGAAAATTGTAAAACAGTTAAGTTTCTTAGACCATTATTTGCATACTGAGCTCGGGAGAAGGAGAGGTAAGAATAATATCGGATTCTCACATATTCCTTGTATCGTAAGATTCATTGTCACCTGTCAACTTCAGGCAATTGATTCTCAAGTGCCCAACCTTTTTTATTCCACTCCTAATCCTTCTCCCGAAACAAAGCCTTAGAAGGGGCAATATAGATCTTGGCACCATGTTTGAAAATCTGGTCATAGCAGAAATAGTTAGCTACCTCTAAACGGAGATCAACAAACTCAACCAATAAACCTAACACCATTAACTATATGCAAAGCTTCGGCCATTTTTGGAGCAAATACAACTTTTAAGGAAAGATTCATTTGATCTAAAACATTGACTCAAGGAGCACAAGAACCGAGCACATTCATAATTTATGTAGTTTCTGCACATGGAGTTAATTGTCCTCAAGAGCGATGAGAGAAATGCACGGCAGCTAGTGCCACTGGGTAAAGGACTTCCTGTTATGATGCTTCCATTTACATGTATAAATCTCCACTCAAGAAAATGGACCTAGAGAGAAGCCTCAAAATGGAAAGCTCAAAGAATACTGTTTTACGGCTTCCGGCTAGCAGCAAAGACATGGAAAGTCTTAACTGTAGACCATGAAGTAAATCCCTATAATAGATATATGCACGTCTAGAGGAGGCAACAAAATATACAATTTTATTGACCTTTATAGTGTTGCATTGCAAATGGATGAAAAGAAACCCTCAGAACAAATCATTAAGCACACTCTAGCTGGCCACGATAAATTCATGATGGAGCAATGTGCTCACATGCAAGGGACATTTGAAAAACTGAGATTTAAGCATCCACGTTAATTGTACTAAAACAATTACACACACGGAAACTCACCACGTTTGCCAAAAATAGACCCCCATCACATATATCTGCACATATAGATGAGGTATCAAAAGGTGCAATAACAACTGAGCCTCATAAGGGTGCATATTAGATAAAGGTAAAATACCGACACATACACATAAGGATAAATCATCTTATCTATCAAGAAATCACAAAGTCAATACCGTCAAAAGAGAGAAACAAATGTTTGAGAGGAACCATTTAGAAAAGTGTAAATTATCTAACAATAGAAAGTGACCTATACATTCACGAAAGAGAATAATGTTGTCTTCACCAACACTAATGATCTGTAAGAAAGCAGTGTTAGCAAATGCACTAACAGGGCTAACTCCGACATGCAAGCCAGTATAACCATTTGTTTGGACTTTCCTTGTTTTCAGCCTCTCGATTTCCTCAAGCATCATATAAATGTTTGGAGGTAACGATACTAGAGAATCCTTGATATGTCCCAATGGGTATTTTCGAACATTTACAAATTTAGTCCCCATTATACTGACCTCAGCAGAGAAAGAGGAAGAGGTCAGAATAGTATCGGATTCTCGCAAATTCCTTATATTTGAAGATTCATTATCCTCTGTCAGCTCCAGGCAATTGATTCCCAAGTGCCAGACCTTCTTTATTCCACGTGGATGGAAAGAAACCCAGAAGTCCACATCAAAACATATCATTAAGCATACTCTAGCAGGCCACAATTAATCCACGATGGAACATGCAAGGGACATCTTCAAGACTGTGATATGCATAAGGATAAATCTTGCTCTATCAAGTACGCCACCCACATCATATCAATGGACTGCAATACATGCATGCAATGCAAGAGCATGCTATGTTCCAATACACCTAGAAATCAACCAACCCATTTGTATAAATCAGGCAATAATACTCGGCTCCATCAGAGTCAATATCAGCTAAAGAGAGAAACAAATGTTTGAAAGGAACCATTTAGAAAGTGTAAATTATTTAGAACCGCTCGCCTGCAATTGCCCAATAGGGCATAAAGATCTTCCCATGTATTATGATGCGTATAACTCTTCTGACAGTATTAACTAAAAAAAATTACCAAGATCCTCAATTTTTGGAATAGTAGCAGAGACAGCTAGGAAGCTGACTTCAGCAAGAGGATTTGATTTCATTTTAGGATTGCAAACAACCATTTTTATTCTACTAACAATTGCTTCTAGAGCAGCTCCTCGTGCATCATTCAACAAATGAACTTCATCAATGACTATTAGTGCGATGTCATCAAGAAAGCACTGACCGCCATCTTTTATACCATACCTTGACACGTCATCAAATATCTATCCATAGGAGAAAGGATACAGTTTAACCATCTCCAGCAAAAGCAATAAACCAACCCACTGCTTGTGGTTTTCTGTTTGTGTATCTGCAGGTACCCCAGTCAATAGTGATACATACGCAAGAAGAGATCGCATAAGCTTTTAGCCAATGAGAAAACGATTTATCTCACAAAAAAGTCTTCCCCGCTAAGGCTAGCTCTTCATTTAAATATTTTTTAAAATCAGCTGCTGATCAAAAGTAATTCATTTGATAACATGGGAAAAGTTTGTCAAAGATAAAGTTTCTTATACCATTATTTTCACGTAGCTTGTATTTGCATACTGACCTCGGGATTTGTCGGAATAATATCCGCTTCTTATACCATTATTCTTAAATTGTAAGGTTCATTATCACCAGTCAGCTCAAGGCACGTGATTCCCAATTGCCCAAACTTTTGATCCAAATCCCCAAGCTTCTCCTCTACTAAAGCCTTAGAAGGGGCCATATAGATATTGACACTATGTTTGAAAATCATAATAGCAATAGCAATAGTTAGCTACTGCTATACGGAGATCAGCATATTCCTCAAGGAGATATTCCTTTGATTTAAAAAGTTGACTCAAGGAGAACAAGAACCGAGCTCAAAACAAAATCTCTGTAGTTTCTGTAAATGTACTCTTTTTAAAAGGAGTGATGGGAGAAATGTATGGCCGTTGGTGCCACTGGGTAAAGGACTAACTGTTTTGAGAGTTCCATTTACATGTATAAATCTCTCCTCCGCAGATATGGACCTCGATAGAAACCTCAAAATGCAAAGCTCAAAGAGTACTGTTTTACCACTTCAGTTGGCGCAGAAATTACTATATTCATAGCGGAGTGGAAACAGATTGGAAAACATTCACTCTGCAGCGAATTAAAATACCTGCACGTAAAATTTAAACGCATCGGATGATTAAGAAAGTCAATCTTTTGTATGTACGCCGTTAGATACATTCACTTATTTTCTGCACGTACGCCGTACGCCGTTAGAGGTTTTATGCAGCACCTGCCAATTTACAATTGTATGTTATATCAGACATAAGTGATGAAAGATGATAGTCTGTTTAAAAACTACATGTGAAAATTGAATTAAAAAAACTGATAGAACCTTATGCTCACTACAACTTTAAGAATAGCTAACTTCGTTCCATGTTTTCACTCGGTAGATGTTCCCAAGGAAAATACAGTACCTGAAACTAAAAGTTGAGCGAAAAGGCAATGGTAAATCTGACACGGACTTGAATGGACATGTATCCATAATCAGAACTACACAAACAAAAATTAACAAGATATCAATTCTCGAGTACAGACTTTATTGTGACTGAGGTAACTTATCAATCTTAGATAAAAAGAAAAGTCACAACAGATGATCATGATCTCACATGCAGAAGAATGAAACTGTATGCAGTAATGGTAGATAAAAAGAAAAGTCACAACAGATGATCATGATCTCACATGCAGAAGAATGAAACTGTATGCAGTAATGGTCATTGTAAATAAGAAGCGATGATGATTCAAGTATTTTGACCAAATAATGAGGATAAAACATCTTAGACGGAAGTTAAAAACAGAGAGAGAGAGAGAGAGAGAGGAGAGGAGGAGGAATCTAGATAAGCTATAAAACAATAGAAGCAAGTCATCAACAAAATCCAAGAAGCTCCACGGTAAAGAAGTAAGTGAGGTTCATCAAACAGTTTCGAGGCCAAATTAAAATGCAAAAAAGTTAAAACAAAGCAAGAAACGGCGACGGCGTCCGGCACAGGGTTGAAAACCTGGCAGGGAAAAGATGACGAGGGGAATAAATTCAAATCTAGCTTTAAAGCCAGACTGTACAAATCAATCTCACCGGATTTTGGGGAAAGACAAAGCCCTAGGGCTTGAACGTTCAGCAGAACAACCACGCAGGGCTGATAACGGTGGACAGCGTCCAACAGGGAGCTTGGCCATTCGTCGACGACGAAAAATAGGCGGGAAATTCTTCGACCACTGTTATAATTTCAGTTTTACTTGGCAATCCGAAAAATAAAGGTGCAATCCAACGAAAGATTGAAGTTGGAGCAACCCGCGAGAAATACCCACTACGGAGTCCGTCACAAGATGGGCAATGAATGGATTGGGCTACAACAGTAGAGATCGGGTTGAGAATTACGGTTGCGGAAATCGTGTCACTCCATCGAAACCTTGGGGCCTATATACACACATTTTAGCGTAAACCGTAAGTTACGGGAACCAATCAAAATAAATAAATAACATTAATTTGCAACAGCTGTCAAGTTTTGAAAAATATAATAAATTGATTTATTACGGAACAGCTGTTAGTTTTTTCGAAATATAAATTGATTCATTGATTACAGCTATAACTGCTGTTTTCCTTTGTAAAGATAAATTAATTATAATTATGACAACTCTAAATTTTTAGAAAATATAAATTGATTAAATGAAAAATGGAAGAACTGTCAACTTTTTTTTAAAAAAATATAAATCTATCGATTCTCATTAAAAATTTAAATCTTAGGAATCAATAATTCAATATTAAATATTAAATAATTAACATCAAATCAACAATAAATTCAATAACACAATCACATTAAAAAAATATATTTCAGTACATTGTCAATAATCATTATCAGGTTAATTAAAACAAATGCACAAAAGTTAAATATCTACCTCTGATTTTTTTCAACCACGTTAACATATGCATTTAATTTTAATTGATAACAGGAAAGAATATCTCTGGATGCAAAAAGAAAAAAATTCCGACATATTGAGGCTTATGACATTCTTTCTTATAAATATAATTGCAAAGAAAGAAACTGGTAAACTCAAATCCATAGTACTATAAGTAGCCCAAGAATCTACCGATGTAGTCGCATACTCGTCTATTCAACTTGAATGCATGCATAGAATTCAAAAGGGAAATGCCTCCTATAAATCTTACCTTCTTCGCAAAGACAAGGAAGGTCTTAGCTGTAGACCAAGAAGTAAATCCTCCTTACGGATATGTACAAGTCTAGAGGAGGTAACAAAACATACAATTTTATTGAGCCTCATGGTGGTGCATTGCAAATGGATGAAACGAAAACCACAAATCCATTTTAAAACAAATCATTAAGCACACACTCTAGCAGGCCATGATTAATTCATGACGGATCAAAGTGTTTACATGCAAGGGACATTTGAAAAACTGTGATATGCATAAGGATAAATCATCTTCATCTAACAAGTAAGCCACCCACATCATATCAATGGACCACAAGGCATGCATCCAATTCAAGAGCATGCTACATTCCAATGCATCTAGAAAGTCCCTCATAACAAACAAATACAATTATGCCTCGCAGGAGTGCATTACATATAGCTATAAGCACACCAGCCCATTTGTAAAAATCAGGCAATAATACTCAGTTCCATCAGAGTCAATACCATATGAAGAGAGAAACAAATGAGTGCAAATTATCTAAGCATAGAAAGTAACCCACACGTCATCACCATCCTGAGGGCATCTTCAGTGCCCAACCTTTATATTCCACTCCCAAAGCTTCTCCCTCTCCTTCTCCCAAGGGGATACATAGATCCCGGCACCATGTTTGAAAATCATAGAAGCAATAGTTAGCTAATTCTACACGACAAATTCATTAGCCTGTAAACTTAAGCTACGGCCATTTTTCGAGCAAATTTACAACTTCTAAGGAAACATTCATTTGAACCAAAAAGTTCACCCAAGGAGAACAAGAACCGAGCGCACACAAAAATTTCTGTAGTTTCTGAACATGGAATTAAATGTACTCTTCTAAGAGGAGTGATGAGATAAATGTACGGCACCTAGTGCAACTGGTTAAGGGACTTCCTGATTTGAGGGTTTCAAAAAGTACCGTTGCAATTTTTTTTTTTTATGCCAGAAGAAAAGTCGCCCTTGATAATCAGACAAATAAACCAGTCACAGTAAAGACATAAATGCAGCAAACTACGAAACTCAACCTACACCAACACTATTAGAAACAGTACTGGGAACAAGTACAGCATCTTGGTCAACTAAATTTCGAGGTTGAGGTGCTGGGCAGAGAACCCAATACCTAGTTCCTACCGTGGAAGGATAATGGGAACATCTAATTTCAATAGCATCACCAAGCCACTGCCTTTTGACGCTCCCTTCTGCGCAGTACAGAGCTGCACAACTTCAATGAGCACATCCCAAAATGATTCTTTAGCGCAAACTTGCTGTGCATTGCCAATTCAATCTCCTTCCAATTTCCAGACGGTTATGAAGCAAATGAATTCACAACAGCTCTAAGTTAAAAAGGGAATAATCCCAAAAATAACTTAATCAAGTTTCTTGACAAAAATACTAGCATCCAGCAACTTAGTAAACTGGCATTGCCATTTTGAATTCAATAGGTAAGGCTTCACCTTCCCTAGAACTAATCTTTTTGTAGACTTCCAATAGATTTGTCAACATCTTGTATAAACCAGTCGTGTGAAACCTAAAGCATGTATATGAATGCATAGGTTAAGACTTAGAGGGTTTAAACAGACATTTCATATATCATATGCCAGTGTTACATACCTTGAGAAAATCAAATCACCAACTCTATGGAGCTTTCCTTAGGCATCTCGCAGACTCAGACCACGCCTCTACGAAATTTTCATGCTTTCACCCTACGCTTCTAAGGGATTGTAACACTAGCAACAATGAAAGTAACGCTTCCATGAACTTCTGAACTTTGAGATAATGTCGAGCATCCAAAGAGACTTCATCTAGGCATTGATAAAGACCTTTCCAGCATGAGGCGCGTAACAAGCTCTTTTGATAGGCGTCATAGTCTTGGTATGAAGTAGCAGAAAACAAATTATTATAAACATCCTTGAATAGTTTCTCATATTGAATATAATTTTACAAGCTAGATGAATTAGCAGATTTGATTGCAGATACACTTCAAGTGCCCTGAACCTGGAAAAATCATATAGCTCATCAAGAAAAGTTACAAGTCAATCAAATTGTTTGGCATGAGCTAGAGTGAACAGCACACGTTCTTCTCTCAAAGTTCCTTGCTTATACGAAGAATCTGCTTACAATAACTCCGTAACACGGGCTCCACATCCCATACAATGCCTGATAATTGTTCCCCTATCCAAGCTTGGCAATCTGTGACATTTTGAAAGGCACCTCAATACAGTAACAGTGCTAACATGTACAATAGTACCTGCCTGAATGCACACCTATACCATAAAAAGGTCAGGCAACTTTTCCCCTTTAAAGCTGAAGTGAAGAATCGGAAGCACATGGACATATCTCAAACTAGCGTTTTCTTTTAGTTTGTGAGCCACTTTCATCTTCTCCATGAAACTTGTCCTATGGAAACCGCTTTCACAATTCACAGAAATTTTAATAAAGTAACTGCAAAACATTTCTTGACATGCTATGTGACAAGCATTAAAAAAGCAAAAACGCCACTGTTCAAGTGTTGTGTCGATTTTATAACCACTATGTATCCACGTGCTAGGAGATGGATTCCATGGAACAGTATTTGTAGTGCAAAATACTTGAATGTCACCCTTGAGAAAAAAGGCCTACAAGACTCCAATCCTTTAGGCAAAGCCCACCATTGTGAAAACCAACAGTAAACAAAGGCCACTTCTATTAGTCGCATAAACACCAATATAGACTACCAACTCACATCCACAATCATTGTTATCGCTTTGAAGAAAGCCTTTGTAATTTTCACAAAACAAGACAAAGTTCATTTGCATACCATTAGAGTGACAAAAAGTCATATTTGAGAGAGTTGCTGAGCTGCTTCTTGTGCTCCCTTTCTTGTTGAACAAAATACAAGTGCAAATTTCCAACTTGAATATTGCATGAGAATATCTGAAATCAATTCCACATGTAAAATGATGAAATCTTCTAAACCAGATTTGTCACGCAGACTGTGCCATGGAGCTGTTATATTTGGAATAATGGATGACAAAGCTAGAAAGCAGACATGAGAGAGCACTTGATTTCATTTTAGGATTGCAAGCAACCATTTTTATTCTACTAACAACAGCTTCCAGAGCAGCTCCTCCGGGATCCTTCAAAACCAGATTTGTCAGGCAGAGTCGCATGGAGCTGTTATATTTGGAATAGTGGATGAGATAAGAAAGCAGTCATGAGAGATCTTGATTTCATTTTAGGATCGCAAGCGACCATTTTTATTCTACTAACAGCTTCCAGAGCAGCCCCTCGTGGATCATTTAACAAATGAACTTCATCAATAAGTAGTAGTGCGATGTCACTGACAAAGCTCACTGCCCCCCCCCCCCGGTTTGTACCATAAGGTGATACTGCATCAAATTTCTGTCCATAGGAAAAAAGATACAGTTTAACCATGTCCAGTAATATCAATAAACCAACCCACTTCTTGTGCATCTGTAGGTACCCCAATAAAAGTGATGCACAGGAAAGAAGCAGAGGATTGCATGAGTTTTAAGCCAGTAAGAAAATGATTTATCTCAAAAAAAGTTATCCCCGCAAAGCCTAACCACTTTTTAAGCACTTTTTAAAGCTGCTGCTGAGACAGTAATCTTATGGAAGTTAAATCATAGCAATTCGTTAATGCTTTCACCCCACGGTGTTGAGAATAGGTGCCTTTAATTTCATAACACCTGATTTATCCATTTGATATGGCATAGGAAACGTGTAAAAGAGTAAGTTTCTTAGACCATTATTTTCATACAGCCTGCATTTGCATACGGACCTCAGTAGAGGGAGAGGTAAGAATAGTATCGGATTCTTGCATATTCTTTATATTGTAAGATTCACTATCCCCTGCCAGCTCCAGGCAATTGATTCCCAAGTGCTCAACCATTTTAATTCCACTGCCAAATTTTATCCTGTAACAAAGCCCTAGAAGAGGCTATATAGATCTTTGCACCTATTAAAAAATCATGCCAGCAAGAGTTAGCAACCTCAATACGGAGACAACACACTCACTAACCATTATACGTAACATCACTCACTATATGCAAAGCTTCAGCCAAATTTCGAGCAAATTACAGCTTTCAAGGAAAGATTCATTTGAACTAAAAAGTTGACACATGGAGCACTATAACCGAGTACACATATAATTTCTGTAGTTTCTGCACAAGGATTTAATTGTCCTCTTTCTAAGTGAAGTGATGAGACAAATGCACGGCACTGGGAAAAGGACCTACTGTTTTGAGGGTCCCATTTACATGTATAAATCTGTCGTCTCAAGAAAATGGACCAAGAGAGAAGCCTCAAAATTAAAAGCTCAAGAGTACTGTTTTAGAGCTTCCGGTTGGCACAGAAATTACCTGATTCATGTGAGGAGATTACAAGAAGCAAGGACATCGAAAGTCTTAGCTATAGACCAAGAAGTAAATCCCCTTTATAGATATGCACACGTCTAGAGCAGGTGACAAAACATACAATGCTATTGACCCTCATAGTGGTGCATTAGAAATGGATAAAAAGAAACCCACAGATCCATACCAAAACAAATCATTAAGCACCTCTAGCAGGCCACGATTGATTCTTGACGGAACAAAGTATGTACATGCAAGGGACATTTGAAAAACTGTGATATGCATAAGGATACATCATCTTGATCTGTCAAGTAAGTCAACCACATCATATCAATGGACCACAAGGCATGCATCCAATGCAAGAGCATGCTATATTCCAATGCATCTAGAAAGTCCGTCATAACAAACAAATGCAAATGAGTGCAAATTATCTAAGCATAGAAAGTAACCCACACGTCATCACCATCCTGAGGGCATGTTCAGTACCCAATCTTTATATTCCACTCCCAAAGCTTCTCCCTCTCCTTCTCCCAAGCTGATACATAGATCCTGGCACCATGTTTGAAAATCATAGAAGCAATAGTTAGCTACTTCTACACGAGAAATTCATTAACCTGTAAACTTAATATGATTCATTATATGCAAAAACTATGGCCAATTTTCGAGCAAATACAACTTTTAAGGAAAGATTCATTTGGACTAAAAAGTTGACTCAAGGAAAACAAGAACCAAGCGCACACAAAAATTTCTGTAGTTTCTATGAACACGGAGTTAAAAGTACTCTTTCCAAGAGGAGTGTGAGTGATAAGAGAAATGTACGGCAGCTAGTACCACTGGATATGGGACTTCGTGTTTGGAGGGTTCCATTTACAAGTATAAATCTATCCTCTGAAGAAAATGGACCAAGAGAGAAGCCTCAATATGAAAAGCTCAAAGAGTACCGTTTACATTATCATTATCGGAGTGGAAACACATAGGAAAGCCTTCACTATGGAGTTAAATAAAACACCTGCAAGTATGGTTTAAAAACATGGGATGATTAAGAAAGCTACTTCCTCCTTAAACATTTGTGCATAAAATTGGCCTCTTCATATACTTCTGCACACCTAGAGCAGGCTTCAAAAAGTACCGTTGCAATTTTATTTTTTTTTTGCCACAAGAGAATCACCCTTAATAAACAGACAAATAAACCAATCACAGTAAAGACATAAAAGCAACAAACTACAAAACTCACACCAAACCAACCAACAACAACACTATTAGAAACAGTATCGGGGACAAGTACATCATCTTGATCAACTAAATTTCGAAGATGAGGTGGTGGGCAGATAACCCAATACCTAGTTCCTACCGTGGAAGGATAAGGGGACACAGCTAATTTCAATAGCCTCACCAAGCCACTGCCTTTTGACGCTCATTTCTGCAAGGTGCAGAGCCGCCACAACTTCTATGAGCACATTCCAGTGACCTACAAAAAATATTCTTTAGCATAAACCTGTTGTGCATTGCCAATTATATATGCTTCCACATTCCAGACTCAAAGGAATTTACAGTAGCTCTTAGTTAAAAGGGCCTAATCCCAAAAACAACTGAAACGAGTTTCTTGACCAAAAAATAATAGCATCCTGCAACTTAGTAAACAGACCTTGTAATTTTGAATTCAATATGTAAGATTTCTTCTTTCCTAGAACTAATCTTTTTGTAGACTTCATCTAGTACAAACCTCTCGTGCGAAACATATAGCATGTATATGAATGCATAGACATTTCATACATCATATGCTTGATCTCTATTAATTCAGATCAAAGATCAGAGGATGAAAAGTTGGAAACTTGAAGGAACAAAATGACACGTTTATATAATTCAACTAGTTACCAGACAGTGGAAAAGACGAAATATGCTACAAGTGTAGGAGAATTCACCTCTAGATTATGATTGAATGCATACATACCTTGAGAAAATCAAATAATGGAGCTTTCCCTAGGCATCTCACAGACTCAGACCCCGCCTCTGAAATTTTCATGCTTTGACCTATGCTTGTGGGGGACTGTAACACTGGCAACAATAAAAGTAACACTTCCATGCACCTCTGAACTTTGAGATAATGTCAAGAGCATCCAAAGAGACTACTTCATCTAGGCATTGATAAAGACCATTCCAGCATGAGGGGCGTAACAAGCTCTTTTGATAGGTATTAGAGACTTGGTATGAAGTAGCAGAAAACAAATGATTGCACGCATCATTGAATAGTTTCTCATGCCTGGAACTTGAATATACTTTAACAAGGTCAGCTAGATGAATTAGCAGATGTGACTGCAGATGCAGTTCAAGTGCCCTGAACCTGGAAAACTCAGATAGCTCATCAACAAAAGTTTAAAGCGAATCAAATTGTTTGGCATGAGCTAGCGCGAACTGCACACATTCCGCTCTTAAAGTTCCTTGCTTCTAAGAAGAATCTGCTGGCAACACCTCAAAATAGCGGATGACAAAGTTTGGAAGCATACATGAGAGAATTTGATGTTATTTCAGGACTGAAAGCAACCTTTTTTATTCTACAAACAATTGCTTCCAGAGCAGCTCCTCGTCGATCATTCAATAAATGAACTTCGTCTATAAGTACTAGAGCAGTGTCACTGACAAAAGCTCAAGCCCCCATCTTCTACCCAATAACGTTATACCGCATCAGACTTCTAGCCATGGGAAAACAATGATATAGTTCAAACATCTCCAGTAATAGCATTTGTATTTTGTTTATCTGCAGGTACCCCAATAAAAGCGAGATGGAGGCAAGGAGAGAATCGCATGAATTTTTAGCCGAAGAGAAGATGATGTATCTCACAAAAAAATATCCCCGCAAAGCATAACTCCTTATTTAGCTACTTCTTCAATCTGCTGCTGAGATAAAGTACGTCTATGAAAGTTAAATCCTAGTAAGTCTATGAAAGTTCAATCTGCTTTCATCCCATGGTGTTGAGAATTGGTGCCTTTAATTTCATAACACGTGATGATATCCATTTGATATGACATAGGAAAAGTGTAAAACAGTAAGTTTCTTAGACCATTATTTTCACAGCCTGTATTTGCATACTGACCTCAGCAAGGGAGAGATCAGAATGGTATCGAATTCTTGCATATTCCATATATTCTAAGATTCATTATCACCAGTCAGCTCCAGGCAATTGATTCACAAATTCCCAACCTTTTTTATTGCACCCCCAAACCTTATCCTGCAACAAAGACTTACAAGGGCTTACATAGATCTTGGCACCACGTTTGAAAATTATGGCAGCAAAAGTAAGTTACCTCTACACGGAGGCAACAAACTCATTAACCATTAAACCTTGCGTTATACAAAATATGCAAATCTTCGGCCATTTTTTGAGCAAAATACAGCTTTTAACGAAAGATTCATTTGAACTAAAAAGTTGACTCAAGGAGCACAAGAACCGAGCACACACATAAATTCTGTAGTTTCTGCACATTTTAATTGTCCTCTTTCTAAGAGAAGTGGGCAGAGAAATGTAAGGCACCGGGTAAAGGACTTACTGTTTGAGGGTTCCATTTACATGTATTAATCTGTCCTCTCAAGAAAATGGACCTAGACAGAAGCCTTAAAAAGAAAAGCTCAAACAGTACAGATTTACAGCTTCCGGATGGCACAGAAATTACTGTATTCATGGGACGAGATTACACTCAGCAAAGACATGGGAAGTCTTAGCTGTAGACCAAGAAGTAAATCCCCATAATAGATATATGCACGTCTAGAGGAGGTAACAAAACATACAATTTTATCGACCCTCATAGTGGTGCAATGCAAATGGATGAAAAGAAACCCAGAAGTCCACATCAAAACATATCATTAAGCATACTCTAGCAGGCCACAATTAATCCACGATGGAACATGCAAGGGACATCTTAAAAACTGTGATATGCATAAGGATAAATCATCTTGATCTATCAAGTACGCCACCCACATCATATCAATGGACTGCAATACATGCATGCAATGCAAGAGCATGCTATATTCCAATACACCTAGAAATCAACCAACCCATTTGTATAAATCAGGCAATAATACTCGGCTCCATCAGAGTCAATATCAGCTAAAGAGAGAAACAAATGTTTGAAAGGAACCATTTAGAAAGTGTAAATTATTTAGAACCGCTCGCCTGCAATTGCCCAATAGGGCATAAAGATCTTCCCATGTATTATGATGCGTATAACTCTTCTGACAGTATTAACTAAAAAAAATTACCAAGATCCTCAATTTTTGGAATAGTAGCAGAGACAGCTAGGAAGCTGACTTCAGCAAGAGGATTTGATTTCATTTTAGGATTGCAAGCAACCATTTTTATTCTACTAACAATTGCTTCTAGAGCAGCTCCTCGTGCATCATTCAACAAATGAACTTCATCAATGACTATTAGTGCGATGTCATCAAGAAAGCACTGACCGCCATCTTTTATACCATTCCTTGACACGTCATCAAATATCTATCCATAGGAGAAAGGATACAGTTTAACCATCTCCAGCAATAGTGATACATAAGCAAGAAGAGATCGCATAAGCTTTTAGCCAACGAGAAAACGATTTATCTCACAAAATAGTCATCCCCGCTAAGGCTAGCTCTTCATTTAAATATTTTTTAAAATCTGCTGCTGATCAAAAGTAATTCATTTGATAACATGGGAAAAGTGTGTCAAAGATCAAGTTTCTCATACCATTATTTTCACGTAGCTTGTATTTGCACACTGACCTCGGGATTTGTCGGAATAATATCCGCTTCTTATACCATTATTCTTAAATTGTAATGGTTCATTATCACCAGTCAGCTCAAGGCACGTGATTCCCAATTGCCCAAACTTTTGATCCAAATCCCGAAGCTTCTCCTCTACTAAAGCCTTAGAAGGGGCCATATAGATATTGACACTATGTTTGAAAATCATAATAGCAATAGCAATAGTTAGCTACTGCTATACGGAGATCAGCATATTCCTCAAGGAGATATTCCTTTGATTTAAAAAGTTGACTCAAGGAGAACAAGAACCGAGCTCAAAACAAAATCTCTGCAGTTTCTGTAAATGTACTCTTTTTAAAAGGAGTGATGGGAGAAATGTATGGCCGTTGGTGCCACTGGGTAAAGGACTAACTGTTTTGAGAGTTCCATTTACATGTATAAATCTCTCCTCCGCAGAAATGGACCTAGATAGAAACTCCAAAATGCAAAGCTCAAAGTGTACTGTTTTACCACTTCCAGTTGGCGCAGAAATCACTATATTCATAGCGGAGTGGAAACAGATGGGAAAACGTTCACTCTGCAGCGAATTAAAATACCTGCACGTAAAATTTAAACGCATCGGATGATTAAGAAAGTCAATCTTTTGTATGTACGCCGTTAGATACATTCACTTATTTTCTGCACGTACGCCGTACGCCGTTAGAGGTTTTATGCAGCACCTGCCAATTTACAATTGTATGTTATATCAGACATAAGTGATGAAAGATGATAGTCTGTTTAAAAACTACATGTGAAAATTGAATTAAAAAAACTGATAGAACCTTATGCTCACTACAACTTTAAGAATAGCTAACTTCGTTCCATGTTTTCACTCGGTAGATGTTCCCAAGGAAAATACAGTACCTGAAACTAAAAGTTGAGCGAAAAGGCAATGGTAAATCTGACACGGACTTGAATGGACATGTATCCATAATCAGAACTACACAAACAAAAATTAACAAGATATCAATTCTCGAGTACAGACTTTATTGTGACTGAGGTAACTTATCAATCTTAGATAAAAAGAAAAGTCACAACAGATGATCATGATCTCACATGCAGAAGAATGAAACTGTATGCAGTAATGGTAGATAAAAAGAAAAGTCACAACAGATGATCATGATCTCACATGCAGAAGAATGAAACTGTATGCAGTAATGGTCATTGTAAATAAGAAGCGATGATGATTCAAGTATTTTGACCAAATAATGAGGATAAAACATCTTAGACGGAAGTTAAAAACAGAGAGAGAGAGAGAGAGAGAGGAGAGGAGGAGGAATCTAGATAAGCTATAAAACAATAGAAGCAAGTCATCAACAAAATCCAAGAAGCTCCACGGTAAAGAAGTAAGTGAGGTTCATCAAACAGTTTCGAGGCCAAATTAAAATGCAAAAAAGTTAAAACAAAGCAAGAAACGGCGACGGCGTCCGGCACAGGGTTGAAAACCTGGCAGGGAAAAGATGACGAGGGGAATAAATTCAAATCTAGCTTTAAAGCCAGACTGTACAAATCAATCTCACCGGATTTTGGGGAAAGACAAAGCCCTAGGGCTTGAACGTTCAGCAGAACAACCACGCAGGGCTGATAACGGTGGACAGCGTCCAACAGGGAGCTTGGCCATTCGTCGACGACGAAAAATAGGCGGGAAATTCTTCGACCACTGTTATAATTTCAGTTTTACTTGGCAATCCGAAAAATAAAGGTGCAATCCAACGAAAGATTGAAGTTGGAGCAACCCGCGAGAAATACCCACTACGGAGTCCGTCACAAGATGGGCAATGAATGGATTGGGCTACAACAGTAGAGATCGGGTTGAGAATTACGGTTGCGGAAATCGTGTCACTCCATCGAAACCTTGGGGCCTATATACACACATTTTAGCGTAAACCGTAAGTTACGGGAACCAATCAAAATAAATAAATAACATTAATTTGCAACAGCTGTCAAGTTTTGAAAAATATAATAAATTGATTTATTACGGAACAGCTGTTAGTTTTTTCGAAATATAAATTGATTCATTGATTACAGCTATAACTGCTGTTTTCCTTTGTAAAGATAAATTAATTATAATTATGACAACTCTAAATTTTTAGAAAATATAAATTGATTAAATGAAAAATGGAAGAACTGTCAACTTTTTTTTAAAAAAATATAAATCTATCGATTCTCATTAAAAATTTAAATCTTAGGAATCAATAATTCAATATTAAATATTAAATAATTAACATCAAATCAACAATAAATTCAATAACACAATCACATTAAAAAAATATATTTCAGTACATTGTCAATAATCATTATCAGGTTAATTAAAACAAATGCACAAAAGTTAAATATCTACCTCTGATTTTTTTCAACCACGTTAACATATGCATTTAATTTTAATTGATAACAGGAAAGAATATCTCTGGATGCAAAAAGAAAAAAATTCCGACATATTGAGGCTTATGACATTCTTTCTTATAAATATAATTGCAAAGAAAGAAACTGGTAAACTCAAATCCATAGTACTATAAGTAGCCCAAGAATCTACCGATGTAGTCGCATACTCGTCTATTCAACTTGAATGCATGCATAGAATTCAAAAGGGAAATGCCTCCTATAAATCTTACCTTCTTCGCAAAGACAAGGAAGGTCTTAGCTGTAGACCAAGAAGTAAATCCTCCTTACGGATATGTACAAGTCTAGAGGAGGTAACAAAACATACAATTTTATTGAGCCTCATGGTGGTGCATTGCAAATGGATGAAACGAAAACCACAAATCCATTTTAAAACAAATCATTAAGCACACACTCTAGCAGGCCATGATTAATTCATGACGGATCAAAGTGTTTACATGCAAGGGACATTTGAAAAACTGTGATATGCATAAGGATAAATCATCTTCATCTAACAAGTAAGCCACCCACATCATATCAATGGACCACAAGGCATGCATCCAATTCAAGAGCATGCTACATTCCAATGCATCTAGAAAGTCCCTCATAACAAACAAATACAATTATGCCTCGCAGGAGTGCATTACATATAGCTATAAGCACACCAGCCCATTTGTAAAAATCAGGCAATAATACTCAGTTCCATCAGAGTCAATACCATATGAAGAGAGAAACAAATGAGTGCAAATTATCTAAGCATAGAAAGTAACCCACACGTCATCACCATCCTGAGGGCATCTTCAGTGCCCAACCTTTATATTCCACTCCCAAAGCTTCTCCCTCTCCTTCTCCCAAGGGGATACATAGATCCCGGCACCATGTTTGAAAATCATAGAAGCAATAGTTAGCTAATTCTACACGACAAATTCATTAGCCTGTAAACTTAAGCTACGGCCATTTTTCGAGCAAATTTACAACTTCTAAGGAAACATTCATTTGAACCAAAAAGTTCACCCAAGGAGAACAAGAACCGAGCGCACACAAAAATTTCTGTAGTTTCTGAACATGGAATTAAATGTACTCTTCTAAGAGGAGTGATGAGATAAATGTACGGCACCTAGTGCAACTGGTTAAGGGACTTCCTGATTTGAGGGTTTCAAAAAGTACCGTTGCAATTTTTTTTTTTTATGCCAGAAGAAAAGTCGCCCTTGATAATCAGACAAATAAACCAGTCACAGTAAAGACATAAATGCAGCAAACTACGAAACTCAACCTACACCAACACTATTAGAAACAGTACTGGGAACAAGTACAGCATCTTGGTCAACTAAATTTCGAGGTTGAGGTGCTGGGCAGAGAACCCAATACCTAGTTCCTACCGTGGAAGGATAATGGGAACATCTAATTTCAATAGCATCACCAAGCCACTGCCTTTTGACGCTCCCTTCTGCGCAGTACAGAGCTGCACAACTTCAATGAGCACATCCCAAAATGATTCTTTAGCGCAAACTTGCTGTGCATTGCCAATTCAATCTCCTTCCAATTTCCAGACGGTTATGAAGCAAATGAATTCACAACAGCTCTAAGTTAAAAAGGGAATAATCCCAAAAATAACTTAATCAAGTTTCTTGACAAAAATACTAGCATCCAGCAACTTAGTAAACTGGCATTGCCATTTTGAATTCAATAGGTAAGGCTTCACCTTCCCTAGAACTAATCTTTTTGTAGACTTCCAATAGATTTGTCAACATCTTGTATAAACCAGTCGTGTGAAACCTAAAGCATGTATATGAATGCATAGGTTAAGACTTAGAGGGTTTAAACAGACATTTCATATATCATATGCCAGTGTTACATACCTTGAGAAAATCAAATCACCAACTCTATGGAGCTTTCCTTAGGCATCTCGCAGACTCAGACCACGCCTCTACGAAATTTTCATGCTTTCACCCTACGCTTCTAAGGGATTGTAACACTAGCAACAATGAAAGTAACGCTTCCATGAACTTCTGAACTTTGAGATAATGTCGAGCATCCAAAGAGACTTCATCTAGGCATTGATAAAGACCTTTCCAGCATGAGGCGCGTAACAAGCTCTTTTGATAGGCGTCATAGTCTTGGTATGAAGTAGCAGAAAACAAATTATTATAAACATCCTTGAATAGTTTCTCATATTGAATATAATTTTACAAGCTAGATGAATTAGCAGATTTGATTGCAGATACACTTCAAGTGCCCTGAACCTGGAAAAATCATATAGCTCATCAAGAAAAGTTACAAGTCAATCAAATTGTTTGGCATGAGCTAGAGTGAACAGCACACGTTCTTCTCTCAAAGTTCCTTGCTTATACGAAGAATCTGCTTACAATAACTCCGTAACACGGGCTCCACATCCCATACAATGCCTGATAATTGTTCCCCTATCCAAGCTTGGCAATCTGTGACATTTTGAAAGGCACCTCAATACAGTAACAGTGCTAACATGTACAATAGTACCTGCCTGAATGCACACCTATACCATAAAAAGGTCAGGCAACTTTTCCCCTTTAAAGCTGAAGTGAAGAATCGGAAGCACATGGACATATCTCAAACTAGCGTTTTCTTTTAGTTTGTGAGCCACTTTCATCTTCTCCATGAAACTTGTCCTATGGAAACCGCTTTCACAATTCACAGAAATTTTAATAAAGTAACTGCAAAACATTTCTTGACATGCTATGTGACAAGCATTAAAAAAGCAAAAACGCCACTGTTCAAGTGTTGTGTCGATTTTATAACCACTATGTATCCACGTGCTAGGAGATGGATTCCATGGAACAGTATTTGTAGTGCAAAATACTTGAATGTCACCCTTGAGAAAAAAGGCCTACAAGACTCCAATCCTTTAGGCAAAGCCCACCATTGTGAAAACCAACAGTAAACAAAGGCCACTTCTATTAGTCGCATAAACACCAATATAGACTACCAACTCACATCCACAATCATTGTTATCGCTTTGAAGAAAGCCTTTGTAATTTTCACAAAACAAGACAAAGTTCATTTGCATACCATTAGAGTGACAAAAAGTCATATTTGAGAGAGTTGCTGAGCTGCTTCTTGTGCTCCCTTTCTTGTTGAACAAAATACAAGTGCAAATTTCCAACTTGAATATTGCATGAGAATATCTGAAATCAATTCCACATGTAAAATGATGAAATCTTCTAAACCAGATTTGTCACGCAGACTGTGCCATGGAGCTGTTATATTTGGAATAATGGATGACAAAGCTAGAAAGCAGACATGAGAGAGCACTTGATTTCATTTTAGGATTGCAAGCAACCATTTTTATTCTACTAACAACAGCTTCCAGAGCAGCTCCTCCGGGATCCTTCAAAACCAGATTTGTCAGGCAGAGTCGCATGGAGCTGTTATATTTGGAATAGTGGATGAGATAAGAAAGCAGTCATGAGAGATCTTGATTTCATTTTAGGATCGCAAGCGACCATTTTTATTCTACTAACAGCTTCCAGAGCAGCCCCTCGTGGATCATTTAACAAATGAACTTCATCAATAAGTAGTAGTGCGATGTCACTGACAAAGCTCACTGCCCCCCCCCCGGTTTGTACCATAAGGTGATACTGCATCAAATTTCTGTCCATAGGAAAAAAGATACAGTTTAACCATGTCCAGTAATATCAATAAACCAACCCACTTCTTGTGCATCTGTAGGTACCCCAATAAAAGTGATGCACAGGAAAGAAGCAGAGGATTGCATGAGTTTTAAGCCAGTAAGAAAATGATTTATCTCAAAAAAAGTTATCCCCGCAAAGCCTAACCACTTTTTAAGCACTTTTTAAAGCTGCTGCTGAGACAGTAATCTTATGGAAGTTAAATCATAGCAATTCGTTAATGCTTTCACCCCACGGTGTTGAGAATAGGTGCCTTTAATTTCATAACACCTGATTTATCCATTTGATATGGCATAGGAAACGTGTAAAAGAGTAAGTTTCTTAGACCATTATTTTCATACAGCCTGCATTTGCATACGGACCTCAGTAGAGGGAGAGGTAAGAATAGTATCGGATTCTTGCATATTCTTTATATTGTAAGATTCACTATCCCCTGCCAGCTCCAGGCAATTGATTCCCAAGTGCTCAACCATTTTAATTCCACTGCCAAATTTTATCCTGTAACAAAGCCCTAGAAGAGGCTATATAGATCTTTGCACCTATTAAAAAATCATGCCAGCAAGAGTTAGCAACCTCAATACGGAGACAACACACTCACTAACCATTATACGTAACATCACTCACTATATGCAAAGCTTCAGCCAAATTTCGAGCAAATTACAGCTTTCAAGGAAAGATTCATTTGAACTAAAAAGTTGACACATGGAGCACTATAACCGAGTACACATATAATTTCTGTAGTTTCTGCACAAGGATTTAATTGTCCTCTTTCTAAGTGAAGTGATGAGACAAATGCACGGCACTGGGAAAAGGACCTACTGTTTTGAGGGTCCCATTTACATGTATAAATCTGTCGTCTCAAGAAAATGGACCAAGAGAGAAGCCTCAAAATTAAAAGCTCAAGAGTACTGTTTTAGAGCTTCCGGTTGGCACAGAAATTACCTGATTCATGTGAGGAGATTACAAGAAGCAAGGACATCGAAAGTCTTAGCTATAGACCAAGAAGTAAATCCCCTTTATAGATATGCACACGTCTAGAGCAGGTGACAAAACATACAATGCTATTGACCCTCATAGTGGTGCATTAGAAATGGATAAAAAGAAACCCACAGATCCATACCAAAACAAATCATTAAGCACCTCTAGCAGGCCACGATTGATTCTTGACGGAACAAAGTATGTACATGCAAGGGACATTTGAAAAACTGTGATATGCATAAGGATACATCATCTTGATCTGTCAAGTAAGTCAACCACATCATATCAATGGACCACAAGGCATGCATCCAATGCAAGAGCATGCTATATTCCAATGCATCTAGAAAGTCCGTCATAACAAACAAATGCAAATGAGTGCAAATTATCTAAGCATAGAAAGTAACCCACACGTCATCACCATCCTGAGGGCATGTTCAGTACCCAATCTTTATATTCCACTCCCAAAGCTTCTCCCTCTCCTTCTCCCAAGCTGATACATAGATCCTGGCACCATGTTTGAAAATCATAGAAGCAATAGTTAGCTACTTCTACACGAGAAATTCATTAACCTGTAAACTTAATATGATTCATTATATGCAAAAACTATGGCCAATTTTCGAGCAAATACAACTTTTAAGGAAAGATTCATTTGGACTAAAAAGTTGACTCAAGGAAAACAAGAACCAAGCGCACACAAAAATTTCTGTAGTTTCTATGAACACGGAGTTAAAAGTACTCTTTCCAAGAGGAGTGTGAGTGATAAGAGAAATGTACGGCAGCTAGTACCACTGGATATGGGACTTCGTGTTTGGAGGATTCCATTTACAAGTATAAATCTATCCTCTGAAGAAAATGGACCAAGAGAGAAGCCTCAATATGAAAAGCTCAAAGAGTACCGTTTACATTATCATTATCGGAGTGGAAACACATAGGAAAGCCTTCACTATGGAGTTAAATAAAACACCTGCAAGTATGGTTTAAAAACATGGGATGATTAAGAAAGCTACTTCCTCCTTAAACATTTGTGCATAAAATTGGCCTCTTCATATACTTCTGCACACCTAGAGCAGGCTTCAAAAAGTACCGTTGCAATTTTATTTTTTTTTTGCCACAAGAGAATCACCCTTAATAAACAGACAAATAAACCAATCACAGTAAAGACATAAAAGCAACAAACTACAAAACTCACACCAAACCAACCAACAACAACACTATTAGAAACAGTATCGGGGACAAGTACATCATCTTGATCAACTAAATTTCGAAGATGAGGTGGTGGGCAGATAACCCAATACCTAGTTCCTACCGTGGAAGGATAAGGGGACACAGCTAATTTCAATAGCCTCACCAAGCCACTGCCTTTTGACGCTCATTTCTGCAAGGTGCAGAGCCGCCACAACTTCTATGAGCACATTCCAGTGACCTACAAAAAATATTCTTTAGCATAAACCTGTTGTGCATTGCCAATTATATATGCTTCCACATTCCAGACTCAAAGGAATTTACAGTAGCTCTTAGTTAAAAGGGCCTAATCCCAAAAACAACTGAAACGAGTTTCTTGACCAAAAAATAATAGCATCCTGCAACTTAGTAAACAGACCTTGTAATTTTGAATTCAATATGTAAGATTTCTTCTTTCCTAGAACTAATCTTTTTGTAGACTTCATCTAGTACAAACCTCTCGTGCGAAACATATAGCATGTATATGAATGCATAGACATTTCATACATCATATGCTTGATCTCTATTAATTCAGATCAAAGATCAGAGGATGAAAAGTTGGAAACTTGAAGGAACAAAATGACACGTTTATATAATTCAACTAGTTACCAGACAGTGGAAAAGACGAAATATGCTACAAGTGTAGGAGAATTCACCTCTAGATTATGATTGAATGCATACATACCTTGAGAAAATCAAATAATGGAGCTTTCCCTAGGCATCTCACAGACTCAGACCCCGCCTCTGAAATTTTCATGCTTTGACCTATGCTTGTGGGGGACTGTAACACTGGCAACAATAAAAGTAACACTTCCATGCACCTCTGAACTTTGAGATAATGTCAAGAGCATCCAAAGAGACTACTTCATCTAGGCATTGATAAAGACCATTCCAGCATGAGGGGCGTAACAAGCTCTTTTGATAGGTATTAGAGACTTGGTATGAAGTAGCAGAAAACAAATGATTGCACGCATCATTGAATAGTTTCTCATGCCTGGAACTTGAATATACTTTAACAAGGTCAGCTAGATGAATTAGCAGATGTGACTGCAGATGCAGTTCAAGTGCCCTGAACCTGGAAAACTCAGATAGCTCATCAACAAAAGTTTAAAGCGAATCAAATTGTTTGGCATGAGCTAGCGCGAACTGCACACATTCCGCTCTTAAAGTTCCTTGCTTCTAAGAAGAATCTGCTGGCAACACCTCAAAATAGCGGATGACAAAGTTTGGAAGCATACATGAGAGAATTTGATGTTATTTCAGGACTGAAAGCAACCTTTTTTATTCTACAAACAATTGCTTCCAGAGCAGCTCCTCGTCGATCATTCAATAAATGAACTTCGTCTATAAGTACTAGAGCAGTGTCACTGACAAAAGCTCAAGCCCCCATCTTCTACCCAATAACGTTATACCGCATCAGACTTCTAGCCATGGGAAAACAATGATATAGTTCAAACATCTCCAGTAATAGCATTTGTATTTTGTTTATCTGCAGGTACCCCAATAAAAGCGAGATGGAGGCAAGGAGAGAATCGCATGAATTTTTAGCCGAAGAGAAGATGATGTATCTCACAAAAAAATATCCCCGCAAAGCATAACTCCTTATTTAGCTACTTCTTCAATCTGCTGCTGAGATAAAGTACGTCTATGAAAGTTAAATCCTAGTAAGTCTATGAAAGTTCAATCTGCTTTCATCCCATGGTGTTGAGAATTGGTGCCTTTAATTTCATAACACGTGATGATATCCATTTGATATGACATAGGAAAAGTGTAAAACAGTAAGTTTCTTAGACCATTATTTTCACAGCCTGTATTTGCATACTGACCTCAGCAAGGGAGAGATCAGAATGGTATCGAATTCTTGCATATTCCATATATTCTAAGATTCATTATCACCAGTCAGCTCCAGGCAATTGATTCACAAATTCCCAACCTTTTTTATTGCACCCCCAAACCTTATCCTGCAACAAAGACTTACAAGGGCTTACATAGATCTTGGCACCACGTTTGAAAATTATGGCAGCAAAAGTAAGTTACCTCTACACGGAGGCAACAAACTCATTAACCATTAAACCTTGCGTTATACAAAATATGCAAATCTTCGGCCATTTTTTGAGCAAAATACAGCTTTTAACGAAAGATTCATTTGAACTAAAAAGTTGACTCAAGGAGCACAAGAACCGAGCACACACATAAATTCTGTAGTTTCTGCACATTTTAATTGTCCTCTTTCTAAGAGAAGTGGGCAGAGAAATGTAAGGCACCGGGTAAAGGACTTACTGTTTGAGGGTTCCATTTACATGTATTAATCTGTCCTCTCAAGAAAATGGACCTAGACAGAAGCCTTAAAAAGAAAAGCTCAAACAGTACAGATTTACAGCTTCCGGATGGCACAGAAATTACTGTATTCATGGGACGAGATTACACTCAGCAAAGACATGGGAAGTCTTAGCTGTAGACCAAGAAGTAAATCCCCATAATAGATATATGCACGTCTAGAGGAGGTAACAAAACATACAATTTTATCGACCCTCATAGTGGTGCAATGCAAATGGATGAAAAGAAACCCAGAAGTCCACATCAAAACATATCATTAAGCATACTCTAGCAGGCCACAATTAATCCACGATGGAACATGCAAGGGACATCTTAAAAACTGTGATATGCATAAGGATAAATCATCTTGATCTATCAAGTACGCCACCCACATCATATCAATGGACTGCAATACATGCATGCAATGCAAGAGCATGCTATATTCCAATACACCTAGAAATCAACCAACCCATTTGTATAAATCAGGCAATAATACTCGGCTCCATCAGAGTCAATATCAGCTAAAGAGAGAAACAAATGTTTGAAAGGAACCATTTAGAAAGTGTAAATTATTTAGAACCGCTCGCCTGCAATTGCCCAATAGGGCATAAAGATCTTCCCATGTATTATGATGCGTATAACTCTTCTGACAGTATTAACTAAAAAAAATTACCAAGATCCTCAATTTTTGGAATAGTAGCAGAGACAGCTAGGAAGCTGACTTCAGCAAGAGGATTTGATTTCATTTTAGGATTGCAAGCAACCATTTTTATTCTACTAACAATTGCTTCTAGAGCAGCTCCTCGTGCATCATTCAACAAATGAACTTCATCAATGACTATTAGTGCGATGTCATCAAGAAAGCACTGACCGCCATCTTTTATACCATTCCTTGACACGTCATCAAATATCTATCCATAGGAGAAAGGATACAGTTTAACCATCTCCAGCAATAGTGATACATAAGCAAGAAGAGATCGCATAAGCTTTTAGCCAACGAGAAAACGATTTATCTCACAAAATAGTCATCCCCGCTAAGGCTAGCTCTTCATTTAAATATTTTTTAAAATCTGCTGCTGATCAAAAGTAATTCATTTGATAACATGGGAAAAGTGTGTCAAAGATCAAGTTTCTCATACCATTATTTTCACGTAGCTTGTATTTGCACACTGACCTCGGGATTTGTCAGAATAATATCCGCTTCTTGTATATTCCTTAAATTGTAATGGTTCATTATCACTATTCAGTTCAAGGCACGTGATTCCCAATTGCCCAAACTTTTGATCCAAATCCCGAAGCTTCTCCTCTACTAAAGCCTTAGAAGGGGCCATATAGATATTGACACTATGTTTGAAAATCATAATAGCAATAGCAATAGTTAGCTACTACTATACGGAGATCAGCATATTCCTCAAGGAGATATTCCTTTGATTTAAAAAGTTGACTCAAGGAGAACAAGAACCGAGCTCAAAACAAAATCTCTGCAGTTTCTGTAAATGTACTCTTTTTAAAAGGAGTGATGGGAGAAATGTATGGCCGTTGGTGCCACTGGGTAAAGGACTAACTGTTTTGAGAGTTCCATTTACATGTATAAATCTCTCCTCCGCAGAAATGGACCTAGATAGAAACTCCAAAATGCAAAGCTCAAAGTGTACTGTTTTACCACTTCCAGTTGGCGCAGAAATCACTATATTCATAGCGGAGTGGAAACAGATGGGAAAACGTTCACTCTGCAGCGAATTAAAATACCTGCACGTAAAATTTAAACTCATCGGCTGATTAAGAAAGTCAATCTTTTGAAAGAATTTATGTATACATGCAAATTATTTTCTGCACGTAAGCCGTACGCCGTTAGAGGTTTTATGTTGCACCTGCCAATTTACAATTGTATGTTATATCAGACATAAGTGATGAAAGATGATCGTCTGTTTAAAAACTACATGTGAAAATTGAATTAAAAAAACTGATAGAACCTTATGCTCACTACAACTTTAAGAATAGCTAACTCCGTTCCATGTTTTCACTCGGTACATGTTCCCAAGGAAAATACAGTACCTGAAACTAAAAGTTGAGCAAAAGGCCCGGGTAAATCTGACACGGACTTGAATGCATATGTATCCATAATCAGAACTACACAAACAAAAATTAACAAGAAGATATCAATTCTCGAGTACAGACTTTATTGTGACTGAGGTAACTTATCAATCTTAGATAAAAAGAAAAATCACTACAGATGATCATGATCTCACATGCAGAAGAATGAAACTGTATGCAGTCATGGTCATTGTAAATAAGAAGCGATGGTGATTCAAGTATTTTGACCAAAAAATGAGGATGAAACATCTTAGACAGAAGTTAAAAACAGGGAGATGAGAGGAGGAGGAGGAATCTAGATCAGCTGTAAAACAATAGAAGCAAGTCATCAACAAAATCCAAGCAGCTCCACGGTAAAGAAGTAAGGGAGATTCATCAAACAGTTTCGAGGCCAAATTAAAATCCAAAAAAGTTAAAACAAAGCAAGAAACGGCGGCGGCGTCCGGCACAGGGTTGAAAACCTGGCAGGGAAAAGATGACGAGGGGAATAAATTCAAATCTAGCTTCAAAGCCAGACTGTACAAATCAATCTCACCGGATTTTGGGGAAAGACAAAGCCCTAAGGCTTGAACCTTCAGGAGAACAACCACGCAGGGCTGATAAAGGTGGACGGCGTCCAACAGGGAGCTTGGCCATTCGTCGACGACGAAAAATGGGCGGGAAATTCTTCGACCACTGTCTTAATTTCAGTTTTGCTTGGCAATCGGAAAAAAAGGTGCAATCCAACGAAAGATTGAAGTTGGAGCAACCCGCGGGAAATACCCACTACGGAGTCCGTCACAAGATGGGCAATGAATGGATTGGGCTACAACAGTAGAGATCGGGTTGAGAAGGACCGTTGCGGAAATCGTGTCACTGCATCGAAGACCTTGGGGTCAATATATACACATTTTAGCGTAAGCCGTAAGTTACGGAACCAATCAAAATAAATAAAAATTTAACATTAATTTGCCACAGCTGTCAAATTTTGAAAAATATAATAAATTGATTTATTACAGCTATAACAGTTATTTTTCTTTTCAAAATATAAATTGATTAATTGATTACAGCTATAACAGTTGTTTTTCTTTGGAAAGATAAATTAATTATAATTATGACAACTGTAAATTTTTAGAAAATATAAATAGATTAAATGCACCAAATCAAAACAACTGTCAATTTTTTGAAGAAATATAAATCCATTGATTCCTACTAAAAATTTAAATCTTAGGAATTAATAATTCGATATTAAATATTAAATAATTAACGTCAAATCAACAAAAACTTTACCAACACAGTCACATTGAAAAATATATTTGAGTACACGGTCAATAATCATTATCAAGTTAATTAAAACAAAAGTACAAAAGTTAAATATCTACTTCTCTAATTTTTTTCAGCCAAGTTAACATAAGTATTTAATTTTAATTTATAAATTATAAATGAGTAAAAGTTAAGTTTCTATAACAGGAAAGAATATCCCGCGACACAAAAACTAAACCTATGTATTTAATTTGAATGTACGGCAGCTAGTAACATTGAATATGGGACTTCTGAGGGTTCCATTTACATGTATAAATCTCTCCTTTGAAGCAATGAAATGCTCAAAGAATACAGTTTCGCATTATCTATATCGGAGTGGAAACAAATAGGAAAGCTTTCACTATGGAGTTAAATAAAATACCTGCAAGTATGGTTTAAACTCATGGGCCGATTAAGAAAGCTACTTCCTCCTTAAACATTTGCGAAGAAAATTGGCCTCTTCATATACTTCTGCACACCTAGAAGAGGCTTCAAAAAGTACCGTTGCAAATTTTATTTTATTTTTTTTGCCAGAAGAAAAAGTCCACGTTAATAATTAGACAAAGAACCCACTCACAGTACAGACATAAAAGCAACAAACTACAAAAATCAAAAACACCAACACTATTAGAAACAGTAGTACAGCATCTTGATGAACTGAATTTCGAAGTTGAGGTGGTGGGCAGAGAACCCAGTACCTAGTTCCTACCGTGGAAGGATAAGGGGACACAGCTAATTTCACTAGCATCACCAAGCCACTACCTTTTGATGCTCACTTCTGCATGGGGCAGAGCCGCCACGACTTCAATGAGCACATTCCAGTGATCTACAAAAAATAGCATAAACCTGCTATGCATTGCCAATTCAATATGCTTTCACTTTCCAGACAGTTATCAAGCAACGGAATTTACAGCAGCTCTTAGTTAAAAGGGCTTAATCACAAAAACAACTGAAACGAGTTTCTTGACCAAAAATAATAGCATCCTGCAACTTGGTAAACAGACCTTGTAATTTTGAATTAAATATGTAAAGATTTCATCTTTCCTACAACTAATCTTTTTTAAGACTTCATCTAGTGCATACCTCTCGTGCGAAACCTATAGCATGTATATGAATGCATAGACATTTCATACATCATATGCTTGATCTCTATTAATTCAGATCAAAGATCAGAGGATGAAAAGTTGGAAACTTGAAGGAACAAAATGACACGTTTATATAATTCAACTAGTTACCAGACAGTGGAAAAGACGAAATATGCTACAAGTGTAGGAGAATTCACCTCTAGATTATGATTGAATGCATACATACCTTGAGAAAATCAAATAACCAACTCCGTGGAGCTTTCCCTAGGCATCTCACAGACTCAGACCCCGCCTCTGAAATTTTCATGCTTTGACCTATGCTTCTGGGGGACTGTAACACTGGCAACAATGAAAGTAACACTTCCATGCACCTCTGAACTTTGAGATAATGTCAAGAGCATCCAAAGAGACTACTTCATCTAGGCATTGATAAAGACCATTCCAGCATGAGGGGCGTAACAAGCTCTTTTGATAGGTATTAGAGACTTGGTATGAAGTAGCAGAAAACAAATGATTACACGCATCATTGAATAGTTTCTCATGCCTGGAACTTGAATATACTTTAACAAGGTCAGCTATATGAATTAGCAGATGTGACTGCAGATGCAGTTCAAGTGCCCTGAACTTGGAAAACTCAGATAGCTCATCAAGAAAAGTTTAAAGTGAATCAAATTGTTTGGCATGAGCTAGCGCGAACTGCACACATTCCGCTCTTAAAGTGCCTTGCTTATAAGAAGAATCTGCTGGCAAACATCTCAGCAAACTGGGCTTCATATCTTATAAAACGCCTGATAATTGCTCCCCAATCCAAGCTTGCCAATCTGGGAGCTTTTGAAAGGCTCCTCAATACAGTATCAACTGTGCTAACATGTACAATAGTACCTTCCTGAAATTGTGCGAGATATATAAGGAGAAAATCAAATGAAAATATTTCCCTTAATGTAATAGTGACTAAATCTAGGATAAATTTTACAATTCTGACATGCAACAATATCTTGAAAAGGGTAAATTAGGAGGATCAGAAGCAACTACCAATTAAATGTATATTTGTTGTCACTTGTCCGTAAGTCACTCCCGTATCTTAATCACAGGCTATATTAGGCTTTTCTGTATACGCAATGACCACAAGACCTCTTTTAAGTCACTCCCATATATTTTTTTCATGAAAGAGAATGGCGTTGTCTTCTCCCACACCAATGATCGGTAAGAGAGCATGTTCGCAAATGCACTAATGGGACTAACTCTGACATGCACCACTTGTTTGGACTTTCATTGTTTCTGCCTCTCGATTTCTTCAAGCTTCATATCAACTTTTGGAGGTAACGATACTAGAGAATCCTTGATATGGTTCCCAAATGTGTATTTTCCAACAGTTACAAATTTACAATTTTTGTATCCAGGGATCGGCTTCAGCTGGTATCTCAAATGATTTGATGGCCACTGAATGCAAAGCCTTAAAGGACATGAAAATAAGAGAAGCAACAATTAAAGGAGAGCAAATGAGGATTTGCTATCATGTTTATATGAATAATATTACCTTCGTCGTAACCAAGCCAATTCCAGACTCTTGTTATAACAACAAAAACAAGTACTCCGTGCTCGGAGGGAGGGTCCGGATCCTTAGATACTTGCGCCAATCGGAGCTTCGTTTTGAGAACGAAGCCATATAAGACGCACGGTAGTGGGCCGGTGGCACACTGGAACGGGAAGTGTAGGACTTATATAGCCATAACATCTGTAACCTTTTAATTGACAGCTGTAAAGTTTCAGGCCAAACTAAAGAATTTTTTTAACAGCTGTAAAGTTGTAATCAATAATAAGTGAAATTTGCAATAGCTGTTAATGGATTGATTGCCGTTATAAATAAAAATTTCAGAAAATATAAATCGATTAACTGACTTATTACAACTATAATTTTTTTAAAGAAATAATTCTTATTATAACAGCTGTCAATTTCTTAAAAATTTAAATTGATAACAATGATAGCGGTAAATGTTTGAAGAATAAAAATTGATTAATTAATTACAACTAACACAGCTGTAAATTTTAAAAAAATTATAAATTATACATGCGTTATTGTTAATAATAATTTATTAGAATCATATAATCAATTACTCAATTAATTTATATTTTCTAAAATTTGACAGTTATTACAAATTAATTTTAAAACGTTATTTGCTGTGATTAAGTTAATTAACTTGACCATGTAAAAAATAAGTAAGACTATTTATCCCTTTAAACTTTATTTATTGTAACTAATTTAATTAAAATGGCCATTTAAAAAAAAATAACTAAGACTGTTTATCGCATGTAATCGAGGGCATGTTCCCAAGTTTATTGCCCGATGATCGAGCTTTCAATTTTTAAAGAGAGATAAAATAAAAGGATAGTGTGACACAAAACCAATTTGAAAAAAATAATATGCTTTCTTTTTAAAGATATGTAGCAAATAATATTTTTATTTTATTTTTTATATATATCTAATATTATAATATTATTTATAGTATAATTTTATTCATAATCTTTTTAATCTGATACAATTTAATCTACAATCTTTTTAATTTTATATAATTTTACGCATGATATTATTTTTTAAATATCAAAAATTGTACTAAACTAAAAAGATTATTGGTGTAATTGTATCATATTAAAAAAATATAGATAAAATTATATTACAAATAATATTAGGATATTTGACATATATAAAATATAAAATTAAGATATTTAGTGCTATATAACCTTTTTTTTAAAATGGTAAGAAGTAAGAGGGCTAGTATGACATTAGTAAATATATAATATAAAAAATTAATTTATTATAAATATTAAATATATTTTTTATATTTATTAATATTTTTTTAATTATTTTTATTTATATTTTTTTAGCAATAAATAAATAGTTCAGTAAAAAAATAATTAAAAAATATAATTAGAATATTTTAAAAAATATATTATATTAAATTATTTATATATTTTTTTAATATAATTAAATTAATTAAATATAATATATATGAAAGATAGGAAGAGTTTTTTTTTCTCAACACTTAATTTAAAAAGTACATATATTATCTTTTTTTCTTAATAGAAAGCATCTTATTTTTGTTCTGTGATTGATTATATTAAAATATATAGCCACCTTCCAACTTTGTAAATTTATTACGTGACAGCTTAAATTATCCTGAGAAAGATATAAATTTATCCTGATCAATTAAACTTTTTGAAGATATAAATTGAGTGATTGATTGCAACGGCAACAACGATAAAAAAATATAGGTGATTAATTGTTTATAATTATAGCAACTTTTGCCCTCTTTTAAAATTTTAAATTGATTATAATAATAGCTGTACATTTTTTTAAAAAATAGAAATTGATAAATTGATTGATTGATTATAGAGTGGTTGATATAACTTGATTATAATTAAATAAAATTAAAATCTAAACCTTTAAAAGTGACATCGCTGTAATCACTTAATCCATAAATTTATATTTTTTAAAATTTAAGATAAAAGAAAATGCTAGTATCAAATAAAAAAGGGGAAACTATAAGAAAATATTATTTAAAATATAAAATTTTAAATCAATAGTTCTAATTTTATAAAAAGATATATTTGTCACAATTACTAATCTGTCTTATTAAAATTTCAAGAAAATGACAAAGTTGCCCATAAAACTAGCATCTTTTATTATGTATGAAATTTACAATTTTTATAATAAATTTAATTATTATAATAAAAATATTTAATACTATATTTAATAACTTATTTACAAATAAACATATTGACAGAAGTAGTCAAAGTCATATAAAAAATTATCAATCACATTTCACGAGTTATAATTAACCAAATTAGTTATTTATAATTAAATTATTACAGAAAATAGTAAATATTTTTACTACGATAGTCAAAATTATTATAAAAATCATAAATCCTATTACACGAATAATAATTGACCTAAATAATTGTTTATAACTAAGATGTTAAATATATTATTAAATATTTTATTAAAGGTAACCAAAATTATTACAAAAATTGTCATCTCATTATACAGTTATAATTTATCTGAGTAATTATTTACAATTAAGTTGTTAAATAAGATAATAAATATTAACAAATATGATTAAAAATATTATAAAAATTGTCAATCATATTACAATAATAATTTACCAAAATAATTTATTCTATTCACGTCTCTATCCATTATCATCTTTTGTCAACGTCTTCCCTCTCCTCTTCTTTTAATCTCATCTCTCAAACCGTTCACATGCTCCATTCATATTACCTACACCTCCACCCATCATCATCTCCATCTCCTGAAATCTATTAACGCACTCATCATATCACTCTATCTATCTCCTCATTTATCATTACACCCCTCATTATCTTCACAATAGCTGACCACATTCATCTCAACACCGATACTAACAATAAGAACAAACATGTGAGATAGTGTCAGCATAGAAGTATAATGAAACTAATAGTGACAACAATGTGATAATAGCGATAACATCATTCATTCCCAACTTCCATTCACCATCTCCATTCTGCTATTTTATTTATTTATTTCCAGCACTTAATCCTGTTGATGGTAGCAAGGAGATAAGTGAAGAACAGTGATATAAGGGTGAGAGAGTGAAAGAGAAAAAAATAAAAATAATAGTTTATAAGAAATAAAGAAGAGATAGAAATAAAAAATGAATAAGGATAATTTTATCTTTTTTTCTATATTTTTAAAAAACATATCGATAATATGATCAATCTATTATTTATAAATTTAGAATCATCCATTTAAAATTTAAAATTTTAAATAGAATTATATGGTATTTTCCTCAAATAAAAACAATTTAAAAAAATATAGTCTATTTGTTTTATTGTACACTGGGGCAGACCGCGATAATTTAACGGAGTGGTGCCGTCCTCCGAATCCGAAAGGGCTTGAGCCCATTGTCGAAGAAGCCCAAGATATTTCTGGGGTTCATATAATTAATTACTAGTAATTTAAAGCCAATCTCCGGAAGCCAAAATTTTTTCCCTGCTAAATGGAGGAGGCCTCAGCTTCATCGCTCTGCAACGACGTTCCGAATCTTTTGTCATCTTTCATCGATACTTTCGTTGACTTCTCAGTCAGCGGCCTCTTCCTCCTACCGCCGCCGCCGGTAGAAAATCCCACCCTCGATTCTGTGAGTGGGCCTTCTTCTGCTCTTTCACGTTTTCTCCCTTCGTTGCGGACCCGCTTACCCACACCAGACCGCCTAATTGCCATTGGCGATCTCCATGGAGATCTTGAGAAATCCAAACAGTCTTTCCGACTTGCCAAGCTTGTCGATGAGTCCGATCGTTGGATTGGAGGGTCCGCCACCGTGGTCCAGGTCGGGGATGTGCTTGACCGGGGAGGTGAAGAGCTTAAGATCCTCTATTTCCTCGAGAAATTGAAGCGTGAGGCTGCGAGAAGTGGTGGCACCATCATTACAATGAATGGGAACCACGAGATTATGAACGTGGACGGCGATTTCAGGTACGTCACCCATCCTGGTTTGAATGAATTTAAGGTATGGGCGGATTGGTTTTGTTTAGGGAACAAGATGAAGAGTCTCTGTCGAGGGCTGGAGAAGCCGAAAGATCCTTTTAAAGGGCTTCCCTCTGTTTTTCGCGGCGTGAAGAAAGAGTTCTTCGACGGCTTTAAAGCCAGGATTGCTGCATTGCGGCCTAACGGTCCAATTTCGAGCCGTTTTTTGTCGCAGAATCTGACTGTATTGGTTGTTGGAGATTCAATTTTCGTCCATGGGGGTTTATTGCCCCAACATGTTACTTATGGATTGGAGCGGATTAACGAAGAAGTGAGGGATTGGATTAACGGGTTGTCAGGGAAACGTTCACCTGCATATTGCCGGGGGAGGGATGGTTTGGTTTGGTCGAGGAAATTTTCGGATGAATTGGCTAAAAATTGCGATTGTTCCACTCTTGAGCATGTTCTCTCCACCATTCCTGGTGCGAAGAGGATGATCATGGGCCACACGATCCAAGATGTTGGAATTAATGGTGTTTGTGATAACAAAGCCATTCGGATTGATGTGGGCATGTCAAAGGGTTGTATAAATGGTTTGCCTGAAGTGTTGGAGATAGAAGGGAAAATGTCAGGATTGCGGATATTGACATCAAATCCTTTGTATCAGAACAACACATCTTCTAGATTGGATATGGAGAAGGAAGAAGGTCTTGGGTTGTTGCTTCCAGAAAATCGACCAAAGCAGGTGGGAAGTTAAGGCTTAATAGCATATACTCCCTCTTCTGAGCTTTAGGCTTTTCCTCAGGTGACAATCCATGTCTTGAAGATGGGTTGCAGATTTCAAAATTTATCATATCTGCAGTCCAAAGGCTTCAGGAAAGCAGGGAAATATCAATGAAGGAGGAGAATTGGTGTAACAAGAATTTAGTATGTTTGCCGGCAATGAGAACTTAGAAAGCCCCCCAAATAATACTGAATTGCTACCTCAGGAATTTTACTCTGAAAGTATTGTTGGCATCTATTCTTCAATCTCGTTGAACATTGTTTCTATTGATAAAAGCTTATGGCTATTGGTGTATAATATTTTGTATCAATATGATGGTGTCAGACTAGATTTCCTGTCAACCTAGTCATACTTAGTTGTTTCAGAAGATGGAGCATGCAGCTTTAGTTTTAATTTTTTTTCCTAGTATTGATCTTCTAAGTCATCAATGGTTTGACCTGACATCTCAAGATTGATTTCAAACATTAACCTCATTTTGAAGACAAGTTATGCGGCAAATGTAAATGGTTATAGTCCATGCAATTCTGATCACATGATAGGAGCATTATTGATATTGCATAACAGCCTCACCTTGTATCCTGAAAAGCTTTATTGGCTTCATTGAAAGCGGCATTTGAACAAAATCTACCTTAGTAGTTAGTGAGAGAATCTTTTGATGAGTTATCAGCTATTTTCCACCTAACCCTAAAAAAGTTAGGTTTGAGTTGAAGAATACTTTCTTCAATGACAATCAAATTATCGGTTATTTGCATATAATAAATCTGTACAATGTGCAGCCTCATCACTTTATGATAAACAAATAAATGTCATCCATCAAATATGTATATGCCACCAAAAAGCACGGTTACTCCCCATTGAAGGATCAACTCTCCTAAATCATGAGGGAGACTGATGTGACAGAGAATGCTTGGTAGGGCTGACAGTTATTTAAATTGCATTGTGCTTCTCCTTGTCTGATTCTACAGTGATGTTTCATTCAGCATTTTTTCCTTGAAGTGTGACCATAAAGAATTAATTAGCCTTTTTGAATGCTTGATCATAGTACTTATATTCTCAAGATAACAATTAAAAGTTTGAAACTCGTAAAACAAGTATAGGTACCTCTTCCTTCAGTTTAATAGGCGAGAAGTGAGATTATGATTTTTAAAAAAAATATATATAAGATACCCCTCGGCTTCATGCTGTAATTTATATTAAAAAATATCTTATATTTAAGGTTGAAATAGTAAAATAATAAAAAAATTAATTAAAAACTTTTAACTCTATTTCAATTTTTTAAAATTTAATTTAGAAAAAATTATCCCTCTCCTCTAAATTCTTCCAATCAAAAGGGTTGAAAGGGAAAACTGATTAAATAAATAGATTATTGTGACAAATTTTCTCGTACGGTTATGTCCATTAATTACATACCAGTGCGAGTTGAACATGAAGAATTCAGGAAGGAGGGCTTTGGAGTCCACAATGCTTACTTTAACCCACAAAGATTAAGTCATATCATTTATCTTTGGAACTTAGAAAAAATTTATGCGAATAAACATATTAAATTTATAATAATAAACTGTTATAATGGTTTCGCAAGTTTTCTTGACTACCCCCTTTCCCACGGAAAAACACAAAAATACAAAGGTCTTGGAAACCGTATTTGAAATCTAAAGGTGTGTTTGAATTAATTATTAGATAATAGATTTTAGAAAATAAATTTTGAGAAAAAAATAATTTTAAAAATTAGAATTATTTGAATAATTAATAGCAGAATTATTTTTTTATAAACAATTTACTAAAAATGACATAAATTAATATGATAATTATATAAAGATTTTTTTTTCAATTTTTTTATTTAAGTGATTAGAAAATAATACATATATATATATATATATTTGAGTAAGATAAAAATTTAAAATATTCACCTAAACTTTAATTTTTCTCTTATAGTACTTTTTAATTTATTTATGTAGATACTTTAAAAATTTATAAAATAAATATATGTATCAGAATTTTCTCAGAAATAGAGAGCATGAAAGTATGGGGGAGAGGGAAAATGAAAGAAGAGATCTAAAGGGCAAAAATCGAATTTGAATCTTAAACTTATAGAGATATGCGCGTGAGTTACGTATTCCTTCAAAACGCAGTTTATTCTGTTATCAAAATATTGTCAAAGCTGCACAATGCTCAATTAATGAAAATTATGGTTTCAATACTCCAATCATAGTTTGAGTCTTAGAATTATTTTTTTTAAAAAATATTGTTTAGCTATCATGTGCTTAAACTATAATTTTATTAGAGAATTTATTTTAAAAAATGATTGCCAGACACACATTAAGTCACTTGACAGCTTGCTCAATATTCACTACATCGTACAAGGTAGTGACAGTGACTATGTAATATATCTTAATGGTGAGGAAATTAATGTGAAATATTGACTTTATTTGTCTGCATTAGGAATAATTTTGCTAATTTGGGTAAGGCTGTCATTTTATAGTAGGTTAAATTATTAAATTTAAAATTTATTTTGATAGGAGTTTTTTTGATTTGCATATGCTAAATCTGCATTCGTGACAGGCTAAATTATTGGGTTGGCAGGTTAGCTTTTTATTTTATTTTATTTTATTATTTATATTATATTTTATTAATTTTAGAGTTTTAGTTAAATTAAAATTTATATTACACTTCATATATACTAACTTTATCTTATTGAGTCATTTCTTTATATATACATATTTTATTTTATTATTATTTTATTTGTGATAGATTTATCTACGGATAATGACAAAACTAAAGAAATAAATATTTTGACAATTTTAAATTATATTTTAAAATAAATTAATATTAATATATCTAAATTATTATTTTTGAAATATATATGAAAATATTTTTAAAATATATATATAAATATTTTTTTTAAAAAAATAAAAATTGGTGGATTGATGGGTTCGAGTTCGTATAATACCAACCCATCTAAAAGTGGGTATCTTAAGATCGGCCTACTTTCAAACTAACCCGCAATAGATAAATTCGTATTTAATAGATTAGCCCACATTATTACCTCTAATTAAGAATTCTACCCCTTCTTTGTGAGGATACGAGTTTTGTCGAAGCAAATTTTTAGCTTTTGGAGGAAGAAAATACGTTTAAGTACAGAATGTACGTATGCGGTAGGAAGTATTTTCATTCCCAAACTTGTTTCTAAGTGCACATGGGATCACTACACATGCATTATTCAGGTTGCCCATTTTTGTAGGAAGAACTACTCACAGGTCTATAAAAAAAATCTATAAAATTATCAAATAGTCTTAAAGGATATAAGAGTAATAAATTCAATTTATATAATTATTAAATTATCATTATATACAAATGATAAATTTTTAAGCAGGTGATACACAAATGACAATTACACAACAATCAATAAAAATTTAAAATGATACAAATAATTAGAAGAAATATAATAAAAATTTAATATGATATAAATAATAATAATTTTAAATTATTATTCATGTCATTTCAAATTTTCATTATCTAATCCTTAATTTTAAGACATTTATTATGCATATAGAAGAACTACATTTCAGGGCAAGTGATTAATTAAAGCTTATAAATTAAAACTTGTATTTTTGTCATTGGGTTACTATTTATTTAGAATTTACATATTTTTAATCTAATTTTAAAAATTCGTAATTAATTTTAGAAAAATCATATAAAAATAATCTAAATTTTTTTAAAAGCCCTTGAAGTCGTTTACATTAGAAAAAAAATATCATTTCAATCAGAATATGCTCATATTAATACAATTAATTTATTTTCTAAAATTGCTCTGTTTTTAGATATATTCTGTACATTAATTTAAAAAATTCATAACTTAAAGCTACAAAGTTCTAATTGATCGATTTATGACTTTTCTCTGCTTTATACGTACAAATTATCAAGAGAATTGGACATATTTTACTATTTGTTATTCAATCAAACATTGGTCATGCTCTATAAGTAGCTTAAATTGGACAGTCATAATAAAGTATATTAAAATCATAATTTCATAGACATACGCATATAACCATTTATTATTCATCATTACAAATCAAATATATATGCCAAGGCCTTATAATAAATCTACACCATTAATAGGATTTGTTAAGCATTTTACAACTTATAGTAAATGTGGAAAGTCCATCTCTCCTTCCACTTTCCATTGCCTCTTGCTTGAACTTTTTCCTTATAAGCTTGTAACCTGGCATGGTTAGTCATTGGGAGGTGAGAAGAATCTCAATAATAAACAATTACTATTCAAACAATCAAACTCTTGGCAAGGTAGGAAGCGTAACACAACATAAAAATGAATTAAAAGTGAGGCTGCCTCTAGTAAGAAAGCAGCCTCTATATATACCACCTGTGCCAGTTGCCACCCGATCCATCAAAACCTTCAAAACGCCCCAAATTCCGTCCAAGTTATGAGAAAGATTCTACCTTCCCGCCCAATATTCCATACGTTGCTCTTTCTCTGCCTCACATACTACTAACACTCAAATTTCATACCTCACTGTCACCCCACCACATTCAACAAGCACACCCCATAGTTCACCACCATGTAACCTCACTTCTCCCCTAAAGCCTTCGATGTCCATCACAGAGCCACCGTGTTCCGCCCACTCTCGCTCGCCCCACCTCACATGCTTGCCTTCCATCTTGCATGGTTCAACCTCTTCTCTTGCTTCTTCTCCACCTTCTCCATCCCTCCCCTCCTCCCCGTCATCCGCCAGCACCTCCACCTCACCCCCGCTGACAGTGGCAACGCCGGCATCGCCTCCTTCGTCGGCTCCATCTTCTCCCGCCTCCTCATGGGCCCCACCTGCGACCTTGTCGGTCCCCGCATAGCCTCCGGCACTCTCTCCCTCCTCACGGCACCTGTCATCCTCGCAACCGCTTTCGTGTCCGCACCTCAATCCTTCATCATCATCCGCTTCCTTGTGGGGTTCTCTCTCGCCAACTTCGTGTCCAGCCAGTTCTGGATGAGCTCCATGTTCTCTCCCTCCATAGTAGGCCTAGCAAACGGAGTTGCCTCCGGGTGGGCCAACATGGGTTCGGGTGTCACCCAACTAGTTATGCATCTCCTCTACTCTCTCATTATAAACTTCAAGGTACCGTCTTCCATTGCTTGGAGGCTTGAGTTCGTTGTTCCTGCACGGCGTGCCTTCGGGGAAGTATGTGCGTGCCCAGACCCAGAAGGCTAAAGGAGAGAACGTATTCAAAATTGTATTTGAAGGCTTGTCCAATTATAGAGGGTGGGTTTTGGCTCTGCTTTATGGGTTCTCTTTCGGGGTGGAACTAACTACAGACAACATCATAGCACAGGACTTTTATGACAGATTTAACGTGAATATCGAAGTTGCGGGGAGTATTGCGCCGAGTTTTGGGATGGCAAATTTGTTCTCACGGCCGATGTGAGGGGTGATTTCTTATGGCTTGGGAAGGAGGTTTGGCATGAGAGGCAGATTGTGGGGTCTGTGGGTAGTTCAAACGGTGGCCGGACTTCTTTGTGTTTTACTTGGATGTCTCAAACTCTCTCGAGTTCTATCCTGGTCATGTGTGCGTTCTCTGTATTGTTCAAGCAGCTTCTGGCCTCATATTTGGTGTAGTCCCTTTCGTTTCCAACAGGTTAGCTCACTATCTCCTTATTCCTCGTGGAGCTTCAAGACAAAATCACAGAAAATAACATCTGGTAAATACATACTCATTAAATTTCTTTCTACTTCAAATTAAAAGTGCTGATTTCGAAAAAAATAAATAAATAATGTTTATAACAAATAAAGACTCCGAATGAGTCTGGGACTTTCATTCTTAAATGGTAGGAACACAATTTCCTAACGACGATATGAACAAAATGAGATGGCTACGGCTTCTCGGTTTCTCAAAGTCTCATTTAAAAAAATATAAAAATAAATAAATTATGCGTCGCATTCTGAAGATCGCTTGGAGTAATTTCACGGATGAAGGGGAGTGGAGGGACTATTGGGGCCGTGGTGACTCAGACGCTGTTGTTTTCAGGGGCCCACTTCTCAAAGCAAGCATATCTCTAATGGGAATTATGATGGTATTGTGCACTCTTCCAGTGAGCACTTTGTATTTCCCTCAATGGGGAGTCATGTTCTGTGGCCCTTCATCAGATCCTGAAGAAAGTTATCGCCTGTTTGATTAGGATCATTCCAAGGGGTTCCTTGTGCTCATGCCCACAGACACGTTCTGCATAAAGCTGAAGATGAAGAAAATACAATCAGTTTTATATTTCTAGAGGCAAAACCCATTAAAATCCATGGAAAAAGTGTCTTCCTTATAAGAGATAGCTAACATTTTTAGATAGGTCTAGAAAGCCAAATAAATTAATCATCAAATCTAATCCTTCAAGATGAATTTATATTATATAATCTTCTATCTACCTAAATTAATTAATTAACTCTTATACTAGTTATAATTAATTGATTTATTTGATTTCCTAAATCTATTCAAAAAAACCAACTAACTCTTACAATTAAAACTAGAGATAGTACTTAGTATAGTGATAATGAAGCATTTTACTGGACAACCTGCGTAAAATTATGATACGAGATTGCCAAAGAGATATTTCATAAAATTATTCAAAGGGTTACTTCCACTTGTGGCATCAGTTGCGGAGATTTATCAAATATGCAATGAAAAGTAAGAGAAAAAAAATGAACAGAGGAAAGAAAAAAAGGTCAATGCTTTCATAGTTAAAAGGATATTCAGAAGCATGCTAACCATAGACACTGCAAATTTTAGTTGCTTCTTTTACATGACTGAATACAAATTCAGATTGCCAATTACCGAATAATTTTTTATTTTCAAAAGGATGCTTACAACTGTGAAATTATTCTCAGGTCTTACTTAATTTTTCCTTTCTCTCAGATTAGCATTTGATATCTTGAGGGAGAAAGTTAAGCGAACAACAGTAAAAAAGCATTTGATATTTTTAAAACTTTTACTTCCGGAAATAACTGCATGCTTAAAGCTTCTTAAGAAAAACTATATTTAATTCAGCCCTATCATTCCACAGTAAGTGCAACTTCCCATTGACCACCATAAATACCAACCCAAGCAAACTCCTGTCTCAGTTTAATGATTGCCCAAAAGCTTCAAATTAAACATAAATTGAGGGATTGCTAAACATTAGAAAAAGTTTACGCAGTCAGAGTAAAAAGGAATGCAAGCTGTATGGAAAAAGATTACACGGGAAGGGGGATCAGATGACCCTTTCAAGGCAACAAGTTCAACAGGTCATTTTCACAATCCAGATGCCAAAATACCAAGTTCATCAATATTAAGTAAAAGGACCAATAAATTTAACTTAGCCGGTTACCTTGTTAAGTCGCTTTCAGTAAGATGCTTGCAAGTCTGTCTCTAACTAAAGAAAATGCCCCCTGAGGCATTATATGTGGCAAAGTCCACCAGTTACCAAGAACTCCAACCAAAGTGAAATTCTGATTCCTTACTTCAATATTGGCCAGGCAGAGAAGCGTATAGTCTTGAACTTCAACTTTACTGGCGTATAGTGGCTGCAGAGTAAAGAACCTCCAGACATCAATTAAAGGCAATAGACTCACCTAACAAACAGATCCGTAAAGTACTTAGTCGCAAGGGGTTTTCTCCCTTACAAACTAAATTTTAAGAGTGAATTCCCATTCTTGTTTAGGTCACCACCAATCGGTAAAGCGCCAGAAAAATTACTTGTGGTCACTTGATATAAGACTCCATCATAACACTAACTCTAATGAGTTGACATCATAGGTGGCTGCAACCTGCGGTGGTCACTCTATGCACCTTGTCACACTCTCAGGAAACCAGTTTTTCGGGGTGGATTCCCTATGTTTACTTAGGTTTTCATCCAAATTAGAATATCATGTTACAAATGGAAATTTTTAAATAAACAAGAGATGGCTGCCCACCTTTAATTTATGCAATGAAGGTTCTTCACGCATACATTGTTGGCAAAGCTGCAATAAGAGCAATTTGTCTTGAAATATAATCAAGCAATATGATATAGACACTGTTCAAATCAAACATTTATTCAAAATACAAGAAAAATCTAGGTTAAGAATGAGAAGAGAGACTTTTTAAAACGTCTTGGCAAATAAAAAATGAAATTCAAGAGTGCTTCGATGTACTATAATGAAGGAAACCTAGTCCAGTAGAATGCTTGAGGTGAGAGGCCAAATAAGACAACAAAGTAAATTATACAGTAAGAGTTTCTGAAGAAGTTAATGAGGCAATTAGAAGAATGCTTTCAAACCTCATCAACGAAAATATAAACAGAGTAAGGATTGGGCTTTGTGCTGAGGATGAATAAAGTAACTTTAATGAGTAGCAGAAAGATTGGATCATCCAAGTTTGCCAACACTGTAAGAAAGAGAAAGACAGGAAGCCAAAATCTCCTAGCAAACGTCCACAAATGATGCCGATGTTCTTCCTCCTCTGAAAGGTCCAGTGAGTCTTCATAAGGGTCATCCACTAAAGCATCCTGAGCTACTTGTCAGAAAAAGGGTACTTAAAAGTTATTAGGGTGAGCTTCAAACAAGAGATGGGAAAAGAGGGAGCTACTAATAAGAGAAAAAAGTCAGTCCTAGAAACAATCAGATATTTATCTCACCATCCATAGCATAAGCTATAACTGACCCATATGCAATTGACACACCTAAAATGATTCCGCTGCTGAACTTACTTCCTGAAAATTTACCAAAAAGCCCCAGTGACGAAAAGTAGGATAATGATTAGAAAAAGTTTAATGCATATTTAAATTCCAAGAAGAATAAGTCTCATTCTGGTATTACTTCAAACGAAAGAATGTTGATTTCCAAGCATACTTGGAACCATGATACTAGATGATAAGTAAAGGAGGCTAGTTATGACTTGTTGATCCTTCATAAAACATCTTTTGGGGGAGAAAGGAAGCTTCGCATGTTTAATTATGAACAGCATCATATCAGTACGAGTCAGCTTAAAGCGGAAACTGCCTCATATCATGGATAACTACTGACGACTGCAAGCATATTTAAAAGGCTAATAAAGAAACATCATCTCTAACTGATGGATAGAAGCTATCTGAGCCATGATACGATGATCACACTACACATCAATAGTAATCTTCCCACAGTCTTCATACTTTTAGGTGCCGCCCCTCCCTTCAAAATTCCTATATTTTCCTCCAAACTACCTTGGCAAATTGTGTACTAGCAATTATCGTCAATGGAATAGCTCGTTGCTACATTGTCAGTCCACTATTGTCTCCTCATCCTCCATCTTAATTAGAGCTTTTTAGTGCTCGTAGCTTGTATACAGGCAAAGAGGGAAAACTGACACAAATCATATAAAGTTGACACTAATGTATATTTAAAATAGTATCCTAAATTGAATAGGAAGAGCTGAAGTTTAGCCCTCTAAAATCTCATCAGAAGACTTCGCAAGCTTCAAAATCGAAATATAGACCCATAAGCAACCGAGTTCATAGAGCAATTGATGATGGAAGCAAGAAAACCAAGGGGAAAATTTATATGAAAAAGAGGAACAAAAGAAAATCAAGCAAAAAAACAAAAAACTATTACTCACCATAAAAATAGATATTTCTTGGATATTTTCTAGTTATATTTACATCGGATTTGAATATGGAGGCACGTCCGCAAATTGAGGGTTCTATGCTCTTCATAAATGATTTTACGAAATCGAATTTGCCATAATCTGAAGCAATGGGAGCCCAAAAAGTAAAACAACAATAGAGAAACGATTAGGACCACACGAAACAGAAATAGCGAAATACAAGTTAAGAAGAAGAACATACTGAACCGCTTCAGATGAGAAAATGATGAGCTGTGAGACGAGATTAAAGTAAAAGAGTGCTTGATTGGATGAAGAAATTTGGTAGAGTAGGCCATGCCTTTGGGCAGGAGTATCATCGCCCCAGTCCCTCACTCCAATAGTTCGCTAATAATAGTATAATACCGTCCCCGCAGCGAAGCCGGCCCTGCTCCCGACTCACGAGTCGTTTTGTTCCTCATATATCAACACGCGGTTAATTTGGTTCCCCCCCCCCCCCCCCCCCCCCTCTTACCAACTCGGTTTATTGATTTCACGCGCCGTTCTCGACTACTTACTCAGTCCATCTAACGACCCCACACAGGTATGTCGTTTACTGATTTGATCAGCGTCAATAATACGAACAAAATTGAAATAATGTCGTTTAATGATATGTATCAGTTTATTGTTTAACGGCCCCACATACCTTTTTTATGGCCAATGCTTGTGCATTTGTATCAGTGTATCTGCAGGTACCCCGATAAAAGTAAAACATAGGCAAGGAGAGTCGCGCCAGTTTTGTAGCCAATGACAGGATGATTTATCTCACAAGTTATCCCCGCAAAGGCTAACTCTCTACTTAAGTACTTTCAAAATCTGCTGCTGAGACAAAGTAATTCTATGGAGTTAAATTTCTTACCTCGTGATGATATCCGTTTGATATGGCGTAAGAAAAGTGTGCAAAAGAATTAAGTTTCTTAGAACATTATTTTCACATAACTTGTATTTGCATATTGAACTCAGGAGCGGTCAGAAATATCCGATTCTTGAATTTTGAATATTCCTTAAATTGTAAGACCCGATATCACCTGACCATGAACAAGAGTTATGTCAGTTGAGGCAGAACGGGATTATAATAAGATGTTTGGTGTGTTTAGATAGATTTTTTAAAAAAATATTTATGAAAATAAGGGTTTTTGAGTAATTTTTAAAAAATAATTTATAGAAAAGAGTTTATAAAAAAAATAGTTATAGATAAATAAATGTTTAAATATTTATAATTAAAAAAATTTATAATTGAAAAATGACTAAAAAAAGTATAATTTTATTAAAAATATGAGAGATAAGAGATAATGAAAAAGAGATATGAGAGATAAGAGATAATATAAAAAATAAAAGAGAGAGCATATATAGTTGAAAATATAAAAGAGAAAGAAGAGAGAATGTAAGAAAAAATAAGAATAAAATAGTAATTAATTAGTGTATAAAATTTTTTATTATTCTAAAAATTATTCTAATCAATTTATCTAAAACTATGATTTAAAACTATGATTTAGTCTAATTTTTTTAAATAAATATAATTATTTATTTTTAAAAATTTTAAATTAAAATTTAAGTTAAAAATACTTTTAAAACTGTAATTTAAGGTTTTTAAAGAGGCCGTTGTAATAAAAGAGCAACGGAAAAGGCACAAGCTCAACAGAGTTACCACGAGTTGATTGGAGTTTGCGTTGAGTCCAATCGGATATCAAAAAATCTTATCGGGAGCTGCAAAATAAATATCATCCATATATCACTGGCCGCAGGTGCGTCCCCTGAATCTCCATGAACGTTTTACTCATTTTTCCGTAGTTTATTATATTACAGCAAGATCTTCTTCGTGGAATTTTTTACTGCGATTCATGAGAAGCAGATTGAACTTGAGACAAGTTGTTTTCAGAACTTGAGACAATCTACAGTAAGCAAAAAATAACCAGCTAATCAGATTGACTGCTCAAGGTTTACATAAAATGTGCAACGGTCAAGGACACGATCCATTCTTCAACTTAAGTAGTAGTCATACCGTCATTCCAACATTTCACAATCACTCAAGAGATTTTCTAACAGGTAGACCTGTAATGTAACAGAAAGTAAGAAGGCATATCTGGAAAGAATTTAGAATTCCTGCTTTCAAATCAAAGAACAAAGAAAGAAATTCAAGCATTACAGACAAGTACGTGCGTGGGAGGGAGGAGTAGTAGAAAGCATCACCGCTTCTCTTCTTCTCAAGATCATAACAGCGCCCGTATCATCAAATGGTAGTCGGCCTGCCCGGAAATGCATCTACACCATAAAAAGGTCCAGAATTTTTTTCCATTTCAAGATAAAGTGAAGAATCAGAAGCAAATGCACGTATCTCAAACTGGTGTTTTCTTTAGGTTTGTGGGCCACTTTTATCTTCTCTATGAAACTTGTCCTACGGAAACCACTTTCTCAATTCAAGAATACATCTGACAGGCATGGCTATTAAGGTGGAGAAATCACTTGCATATCTTAATCACAGGCTATTAGGCTTTTCTGTGTACGCAATGATTACAAGACCTCTTTTAAGCCCTGAAACAAATCCTACAAGTGCAGGTGGTACAGGGGAACATTGTATCATAGATGAATGTAAAAGTACCGACACAAAAGCACAAGGATAAATCATTTTGATTTATCTAGTGAGCCACGCACATCATACCAACAGGTGACAATTCAACCGTGCAAGAGCATGGTATATTCCAATACGTCTACAAAAGCCTTCAAAATATACAAATGCAATTATGCCTCGTGGGAGTGCATCACATATAGTTTGTTAGCATACCAACACATTTGCATGAGAGTTTTAATTTAAAGGTATGGCATATAGCAATATGGCAACTGTAACCCATTCTTGAAGCACCACACTCCTTGATAGGTGCAAGGAGTTTCATGCCAGCGGACTCGTAAAGATAAACTTAGACCACCTCTTGCTCTTTCAAGATAAATAAATGATAGAATAAGTTATCCACAATATGAAGAAGAGATTCCCAAAGCTCAAGTTGAAATTAAAGCATATACAGTCATTCAACATTCGCATTCCTTCATTTTTTACGTTAACTCCATCATTTTTTTCGTTAACATAAGAAAACAACAATTATAAATGACAGGAAACTACCATATGAGCAGGCTCCACATCCTCGTATCCAGTTTTATGTTTTAAGCATCTCCACAAATTCATCTGCATTCAAATTATGACAAGATTTAGGCATCAAATTAAAGGGTTTTCAAGAACATAACACAACCAAATTCGCAGCACGTAAAATGGCATATAATTTTAAATGCCAGTGGTAATAAGCAACACAGAAACTCATACCGTAATATATGGGTTTAGCTTACCGAGCATTAAATTGGATTCTTTGCGACCCGACCCTAGATCCACATTAATCTCTCCGTCCCCATCACCATCCCTTCCAGAGATTTCTCCAAACACAAATCAGCCCATATTTCAAGTCTTTGAGGAACAGCTGAGCTAGTTTGGGATTTTAAACGGTACCCATTTTGCAGTTCTTCCGGTTTCAATAGGAGAAAACCAGCGCGATCATCCAACAATGGATTTGAAGGAGCAAGGTAAGAAGTACCCCGCGTTTGCGTGGGAAGGAGACGAGAGTAGCTCTAGTGTCATCCTCCAGCACCTGAGACGAAACGAAAACCGAACACTTCTAAACTGAATGACTAAATATAATTTAATATTTGCTTTATAATCTGGCCGTTTAATCTGTCTTAATTATATCTACAGCTGGTAAAAAACAATCTGTCTCCAGCTCAGAAATAATTTTGTCTCCAGTTGTTAAAAAAAAAATAAAACTCTCCCCAACTGAAAAAAAATACGTCCCTGTCTGGTAAAGAAAATTAGTACTTATTTTCTAAAAGAAAGGAGTGTGGACAAAAAATGATCACATAATGCTACAAAAGGGGGAAATGATTTTAGAATCATATTAAAATAAAACATTATTTAACATAGTAAAAGGAAGAAAGAGAGATAATAAAATCAAGTGTAATTATATACATCACAAAAGAGATAAAAAGTGAAGATTAAAATAAATAATGAAATAAAAAGATATTAGTGTTTCAAGCAACCCATTTTTATTCTACTAACAATTGCTGCCGGAGCAACTCCTCGCGGATCATTCATTAGATGAACTTCAACCATAAGTAGTAGTGTGATGTTGCCCAGAAAGCTCAAGCCACCATCTTTTATACGAAAACGTAACAGCATCAAATTTCTTTCCATTGGCAAAGCGGATATAGTTTAATCATCTCCATCTCTAGTAATAGCACCAAACCAACCCATTGCTTGTGCATCTGTATATGTACTGCACGTACCCCTATCAAAGTGATACATAGGCAAGAAGGAGAGAACCGCTTTATATCCGTGGAGTTAAATGCGCAGGAGATCGAAGAAGCTTATCGGAAGCTGCAAAAGAAATATCATCCAGAAGCAGATCCGTCACATGAATCTCCATTAACGTTGTTCTTCGTTGGAATTTGTTGCTGCGGTTCCTTAGAAGCAGATTGAACTTGATACAAAGTTCAATTTTCAGGTTCATCAGTACCCTGTTGCTGAATAAGACTTATAAAGTGTTGATGTCAGAGGATCAACGAAGGAAGTATGATGAATCGATCGCTCAGATGGGACTGAGATTTGGGGAAAACAACTCTCCCTTGGGTTACAGTGGAAAGCACCTTTGAGGCCACACGCTTTATTTGTAGATGAGAACCCGTGCATAGGTCATCACTCATCACTATAATGAATACGTGAATAGCTTTTCAAAGTTTCCCCCACTGCTGAAAGATGTGTGTGTGTGTGTGTGTGTGTGTAAGAGAGTTAAGGTTTAACTGTTTATGGCCAGGATGTGGAGAGTGTGTTCATTTTGCAAGCAATACATTCACTCTGGACGAGGCTCTTGGATCTGCGCGGGTGAAAGTTCAGTACGGAGATGATGACCAAAATATTGAGGTATACGAAGACTCACAAAACTACTGCACTTTTGGTGTGATATTGTAACATTTTTCTTAGCGGACTCAGTTAATAAAGGTTACTTATTTAGTTAATCATTCAAAATACTGAACTAAATGCGGGAACTATGTAATACACACCCTGAGATAAGATTTTAGTGTTCATTATACAAAAAGTTGATTTATTTAGAAGTCTGCAATGACACAAGAAATTTTTAGGTGTCGGTTGAGTCATGCCCTGTCAACTGCATCCACTGGGTGGACACAGAAGAGTTGAAAGTGCTAGAGTTTCTGATTCAGCCTCAAGCAAAGAAAGGGTATTGTGCATTTGAGGGAGGTTGGAAAGGCTTGCAAATGTCTTCAGTGCAGCTAAGGCTTTCAATAAACAACTACAGAGAAAGGAAGCATCTGGATACAGCCAAAGCTCAGGTCTCATTGCACCTGTAATGAAACTTTTTCACGTGGCATTTATTTATTTATTTACGTGCCGATAAAAATTGTTGTTGCCTCATTGCAGATGAAACAACTGTGGAAGAAAGCCCAGCACAAGCTCGAGCTTGAGCCCAAGCAAGTATTTTGGGGAGGAGGGGGGGGGGGGCTGTTCTTTAATCTATGGAAGTTGGTGAAGGAAACATTTAGCATAAATGATCCATAGAGATGACTTAGGTGGAGTCTCATGAAAGAAATGTGAAATCATGAACTACCAAAAATGGATGTATATAACATATATCAGAATTCCAAGCTCCATTTCAAAAGCATGGATGTACAAATAAGAAGGCTTGATTTGAGCATTCATAAACCATCAATTTCACATGAGAAAGGAAATTATGATTATTCAACCCATTAGTCTTACAAAAAATCTATGATATTATCAAGAGGAGCCAGCTCCAACGATAGCAGCTAATGATGGACGAATGTCTCGATACGAACACGGCGCCACAGAAAGTTGCAATTATTCTGCGCAATACGTCTCGAATTCATAGATTCCTTCGACTTTCAGATTCATCCGCCTTCACCCACAACATCCCATACGAGCAAGTTTTATGAATTAATAGAGCCTGCATTTGCCAGTCCCAGCACAAATTGAACACTCATCTGCATCACCAGCTACATGCCTTAAGCAATGCTTGATCCTATCATCTACAACATCCTGCAGCAAAAGATCATCGAAGTTTAAAATTACAGACGCAATGCAACATAGATCTGTTTTTGTGATATAGCCTCTGCACTTTGAAATCCAAGTTCTCAGAAATTCTTCTCTCGAGATGGTTCAACCAAGCCATACTCTTGAACAGTTGAACCCGCCCCTTCAATGGCCTTGCTATAGAAACTTAAGGGTTCAAGTGGCCCTATGATGAAAACCGGCAAAGAGAGCGCCTTTCAACTACCGAATATCACTCCCAATTCTTCTAAAGAGGTTATTACTAACTATAAATAGAAAGAACCTGCCATATTACGTTCATGAACAATGCATACAAATTTACCTTAACACATAACATTAAGAATTTTAAGTCCAATAAAAGTTGGTGGTTACATCTATCTAAAGTGTTTCCCTCAAATTACTCATTTTTACTCTTTTATCTATGAAAGAAAACAGATGGAGAAAAATCAGAAAATTCTTACCACAAGTGACTGATGAAGTCCAAGGGGCGCTGTTATAATATATGACACACCTGGGTGATCCTTTGCTGCTTCGGCTGTTAAGGAAGGAATATCCTGTGAAATAAGGCAAAGTATATCAATTTCATTACGTTCTTTTGGGGGAGTGGGGAGGGACTCTTACTGATGACACAATAAAAGCGGGACAGGGTTAACGCAGACCAACCTGATGCCAATGCCTACCAGGAAAGATGAAAAAAGGACTAACAATAACACGGCATGCACCTTGTTGAATGCAAGATTCAAAGGCATCTGCTATTGACGGTTCTGCCAATTCCTGATCATGTATTTGAAGGATCAAGGTAAGTTCCACAGTTACAAGTGCTACATAAAATGCATAAGACGCCATGTGTGGCTCAAGGTAAGTTCTACATTCTTTGCTAGGAGCGAGTTTCATGCCAGGAAACTTGTAAAGATAAACTTAGGCTAACTCTTTCTCTTTCAAGAGAAAGAAACGATAGAATAAAATATTCACAATATGAAGAAGAGATTCCCAAAGCTCAGGCTGAAACTAAAGCATCTACTGTCATTCAACATTCGCCTTCCTTATCCCCCCCCCCCTCTTTCTCGAATTAACATAAGAAAACAACAAACATAAATGACAGAGAGCTACCATATGAGCAGGCTCCACAATCTCGTATCCACTTTTATGTTTAAACATCTCCACAAATTCATCTGACATTCAAATTATGACAAGATTTAGGTATCAAATTAAATCGTTTTAAAGAACATAAGACAACCTATTTCGCAACACGTAAAATTAAAACCTAAAATTTTAAATGTCTGTGGTAGAATAACAGTGATTGTAGACAACACAGAAACTAAGAGACCGTAATATATGAGTTTAGCTTACGAAGCATTAAATTGGATTCTTTGCGACGCGAACCGTGATCCACAATAATCACTCCGTCACCATCACCAACCCTTCCAGAGGTTTCTCTGAAACCTCTGTTTTGAGCGCTCAAACACAAAAATCTGTCCATATTTGGAGCATTTGAGGAACAACTGGGCGAATTTGGGATTTTGAATGGTACGCATTTAGCAGTTCTTCCGGTTTCAATAGGAGAAAACCTTTAAAAGGATGAAGAGCAATGGAAATGAGATTATTCATTGCCAACGAGAATACAAGAAGGTCAAAGCGTTGATAGTGAAAATTTCAGATGGAAAACGAACGCGATCATCCAACAATGAATTCGAAGGAGCAAGGGAAGAAGTACCTCGCAACTGTGTGGGAAGGAAGTGAGAGAAGCTCGAGTGTCATCCTCCAATTTTGGGAGCTAACCTCGCTCTGGGGGCACAAGAGACGAAACGGAAACGGAGCTAGATAACGAGAAAGAGGGGTGGAGCTAAGGAAAGAAGAAAGCTAAAAGCAGGTCCCGTCTCAAGTCCTCGGTTGCTTCTACTCAACGCGCGTTAGGGTAAAATAGGTTTCTTAGAAAGCTGATCCAAAAAGTTAATTTTGGGCCTTCAGAGTTGAATAGGAGTAGCCCAAAGCTAACTTAAGGATAAGTTTGAATTAGAGTTTTTTTAAGTTAAAAGCTATTCTCTCCACAACTTAGCGTGTATTTAGATAGAATTTTAAAAATAGGCTTATAAAAAAAAAGGTTTATGGGCAGCTTATAGAAAATGACTTTTGAAAAAGAGCTTATGAAAAAAAGTGATTTTGAATAAATGAGTATTTGGATAGTTATTTCCAAAAGTACTTTTGTTATTGGTAAATTACGGAAAAATGTATAAATATTAAATGATGAGAGATAAGAGATGAGAGAAGAGAGAGTGTAAGAAAGAAAATAGAGAAAAAGTAGGAGAGATGAGAGAGGGTGTAAGAAAAAGTAGGAGAGAATGTGTAAGAAAAAGTAGGGATAATATAGTAATTGGTTAGTTCATAAACTATTTTACTATTCCATAAGCCACTCTGACTAGCTTATCTGAAACTTTAGTTTTAAATTATGGTTTAATCCAAAAGCCCGTTTGAACAAATACAACAACAACAATAAGCCTTATCCCATTAAATGGGGTCGGCTACATGGATCATACGACGCCATTGTGCTCTATCAAAAACTAAATCTTTGGATAGGTTATTAACTAGGAGATCCCGCTCAATGACCTCTTTGAGCGTTCTCTTTGGCCTTCCTCTAGTCCTTTTAACCGGTGTCCATACTGTTTGATCCACCCTCTTCACTGGCGCATCCCTTGGCCTTCTTTGTACGTGTCCAAACCACCTAAGATGGTTCTCTACCATTTTCTCTTCAATAGGTGCCACTCCAACTCTTCCCCGTATATGTTCATTACGAATCTTATCTTTTCTTGTATGCCCACACATCCATCTCAACATCCTCATCTCAGCTACTCCAACTTTATGCTCGTGTTGTCCTTTTAAAGCCCAGCATTCACTTCCATAAAGCATTGCTGGTCTTATAGCAGTGCGATAAAACTTTTCTTTTACTTTATCTGGTACTTTTCGATCACATATAACTCCAGTAGCCTTTTTCCATTTAAACCACCCGGTCTGAATTCTATGATGAACATCTTCCAAAATTTCACCGTCCTTCTATATAATTGATCCCAAATATTTGAACTTATCTATTTGTGGAATAACTTGATCTCCCAATTTGACCTCCAAGTTACTTCTAACTTGCATCTTATCAAAATTACAATGCATATATTCAGTCTTACTTCTACTCAGACGGAAACCCTTCGACTCTAAAGTACTTCTCCATAACTCAAGTTTAAAATTAATTTCTTCTCTTGATTCCGCCACCAGAACTATATCGTCCGCAAAAAGCATGCACTTAGAAATTTTCTCTTGAATAGGCTTAGTTAGAACATCCACTACTAGATTAAATAAATAAGGACTCAAGGATGATCCCTGATGTAGACCAATCCTTATGGGAAAATCCTTTGTTTCGCCCCCAGATGTTCTTATAGTAGTTGTTACCCCCTCATACATATCTTTTATTGCCTTGATATATGCCATGCGTACACCTTTCTTTTCCAAAGCTTTCCAAAGCACCTCCCTTGGCACTCGATCATATGCTTTTTCTAAATCAATAAAGACTATATGCAAGTCTCTTCTTTTAGTCCGGTACCTTTCCATTAACCCCCTTAATAAATAAATCGCCTATATTGTAGATCTACCTGGCATGAAACCACACTGATTCTCAGTAATATCAGTCTCTAATCTCAATCTGTGTTCAATTACCTTTTCCCAAAACTTCATAGTATGACTCATAAACTTTATCCCTCTGTAATTTGCACAATTTTGGATATCCCCTTTGTTTTTGTAAATAGGAACTAAAGTACTTTTCCTCCAGTCATCCGGCATTTTCTTATAGCTTAAGATCACATTAAAAAGTTTAGCAAGCCACACCACCTCCGTTTGAACAAATATAACTGTTTATTTTAAAATTTCCCCAAACCGAGGTTTGGGCCCAAAAGCTCTTAGAAACTACGTTTATAGTGGTTTCCAAACAGGTCATTATTCTAAAACCAAAACTTTTAGGTTCAAAATTATAATTTTGGCTATAAATAATAATAATAATGAATTATTTATGAAATATTCTGTTAGTAAAAAAATTATGAAATTGTCAAAAGCAGTTGAGTTACTTTTTTATAATATACTACAAACTAAATCAAAATCAACATTATGTATTAATATCAGAAATAAGTTAAGAGTGATTTGAATTCATGGAAACGAATTGTTAGATAAAGTTTTCATATCATTTATTTTTACAATGATTTTTTTAGGTTTTCAATAATGAATATATATATGTAAGCGTAAGTGCAAGTTAACTCAAACAGAGCTATTAAAACTTTTTTTCTCTTCTTCAAAATAGTAAATTAAGATGTATAGTATTATATTATATTAAATAATTAACATAAAAGATAAAATACCAAAGTATTATATTATTTTAAGCATTCGAAGATGAACAATACAATGAATAAATATCATAGAATCAAGAACTCTTTATTCTTCAGGAATAATATATACTTCCAAGCTTCAAAAACTATATATCAGTAACCGCTTAGAATTGTCTTTCAAGAATGTTGATTATCTTCTCGTCCACTTGAAATGCCTGGGCAAGAATTTCGGTAGATATAGGAAGATTTGATCCAAATACATTGTTGGCAATGATGATAAGTCCTAGACTTTGGCTGCTAAACACAGAGATGAGAACCGCATTTGTTTTATCCAAATTGAGTTGGAAATGAATGAGATCGATTGGGAACACGAAGACATCTCCCTTGTTGGGTACTTTGGTAAAGAGACGGTTTTTAGGGTTGGATGTGATAAAACCGACATGAAAAGTACCTTCTAAGACTACAAGGATTTCGGTGGCCACAGGATGAATACGAGGAGGGTTCAAACCCCTAGGAGCAAAGTCCAAGCAAGCCAAAGATGTTTCCCAAAGTATTAAGTCCCAGAATTCTAACAACATCAACAAGAGTGACTCTCGAGCCAAGTGGACCGGATGTGTCTCTTTACTTGAGTCTATAGAAGAAGAAATCATTGGCATTGGCAAGTTTAGGATCCTTGCAGAATCTTCCATTCACGAACACTGTAGAGAGAGAAAAAGAAGAAAATAAAAACTAGGAACGACATTAATATGATTAACGAGAGCAAAAGTAAAAGGTAACATACCACCACCAGTGGTCTTGGGGTCGTTGATAGCACCACAGAATTCTCGAAGAGGGCTGGGATCAAAAGCGAAGGCACCAGAAAATGCAAGAGCCAAGAGGGCATTAATAATGGCTAAATGAGCAGCTTTCATGTTAAATTTCTGTGACCTTTCAGAAACTACAACACACTTTTGTTCTGTTTGTGTATATTTGCGTTTGAGGGAAGAGATTGTTGCATGGCCAACAATGAGTATTTACAAGCATCTGGGAAAGACCGGGGTAAGTTATGAGCAGGAATTATTAATATTGTATTTATTAAGTGGAATTGTTCTTTAACCACTGCTTGGAAATTGCAACTTTTCTTATCTTTCATACTCTTGTTTTCTTTATTTCCTAATAACAAACCGGCTTATCCAGTCAACTTCGTGTATTATATACATACATACAGTTATGAGAAAGACCCTTAAAACATTTACACTTTAAAAGGAAGGAATATGCCTTAAGTTAGTCACACACACACACACACACACACATATACATACATACATGTTGGAAATCGTGCCCTAGGGGCCAATCATTGTCTTATGAACATTATTGATTTATGAATTTATTAATTGAGTTATCATATTATTTGCATGTTTACTATGATGACCATCCTTGGATAATTTATGATATTATCCTAAATGTCCCTGGTCGATCATCTATGTGGGAGCACAGATGAAATAAGACCAGTATGACTTTGAAGATGTATAGAGATATAAATCAAAGTCATAAGCACATGTAAGAGTACAGGGTGTTGGACCGACCCGCTATGAGAGAACTGCATGGGTAACGTCATAAGCTTCTCTCATATACAAACCATGTCAATATGCCCTTTGACCTGAGATCATCATGGATTCCTACATGACAAAACGCTCAGCTTTGACCTAGTCAAAAGTCACTTTTGACCGAGTGATCATAAAGACTATGTTCGGGCTTAGTGGTTTTTCATGCGGAGGAATGTGAATGGTCAAGATGGAATTTGTCCCTCACATTCGTGGAGAGATATTACTGGGCCCCTCGATGAGTGAGTCTGAGAAATGTATGGCCATACTGTAATGGAAAGGTAGTTCCATTTCTATAGTCAGACTACTCAGGGATCGAGAAAGTAACGGTCGGGAATAGGAGGATGACATTATCCATGCCTCATCCATGACCAAAATATCGCGTGACAGAAGGGACATGATATGGTTGTATAAAAGGTTACATCGTTTATCGATCCTCATATGATTTGGGTAGTTGTTATGTCTTGCTAGAGACCGCTTGCGACTTGTGGGCTAGTATAGCAAATGGCCCACTGCCAACTTCATATGGGCCTACAGGGTCGCACACAAAATAGCCCAACACGAGCTATGATGTCCAGATTCATTGAATCTAAGACATGTCTAGATCCAATGAAAGATCCAGGTGAATGTATATATATTTATTTATATTTATATTCGTATATATATAAATTCGTATATATATATTATATATATGAGATATATGAGATTTAATTCATAAGGATAAATTAAATCTCTATCACGTTTGAAATTCGAAATTCAAATTGATAGGATATCTCATATAAGAGATATTTATAAGATTTAATTTATAAGGATAAATTAAATCTCTATCACGTTTGAAATTCGAAATTCAAATTGATAGGATATCTCATATAAGAGATATTTATAAGATTTAATTTATAAGGATAAATTAAATATCTATCACGTTTGAAATTCGAAATTCAAATTGATAGGATATCTCAAATTTGATTTATGGGAATAAATCAAATATAACTCAGTCTCATCTTTATTTAAAGTTAAATAAATAAGTAATTAAATCTGTGGGACGGATTTAATATTATTTTATTTAATTAGTTTCTTATAAAATTATACAATATATGATATTGTATCAATTCGGAATTAATATAAGATTAACTCCAAAATCCAATTAGGTCAAGTGGAAAAACGCATAGCATCCTCTATATCTGATTGGAGGAGCTACGTTTGAAAAGAACACAGAACACAAAAGGCCGAACGGAATCTGCAAAAGGTTTGCAGACAAGAAACTGCCGAAATAGAGACGGAGACTTGTGAAAGCCTTGGAGGGACAGGAGACGCTAGCACGTCGTTCGTGGTTGGAACGCTGTTCGTGTGGATACCAGTAGAGGAAGCCGACCTGAGGCGTCGACTTCTTGTGATCGGAAAGAGACCACCGTCCGCGGAGAGAATCTGTGAAGGTCGCTGAGGAACACTCCGTCGATTTCTTGCGATCAGAAAGAGATCACCACCCACGTAGAGAAGCTGTGAAATTCGCTGAGCAACACTAAGGGTAATGATTCTTTCCACTTGACTTAAACACATACGGCAGATCCTGGCAAGGAATGGAAAATTTTTAAAGTTTATTTCCGCTGCGTGTCTTCCAATTCCTTACAATACATACATACATACATACATACATACATACATACATACATACATACATACATACATACATACATACATACATACATACATACATACATACATACATACATACATACATACATACATACATACATACATACATACATACATACATACATACATACATACATACATACATACATACATACATACATACATACATACATACATACATACATACATACATACATACATACATACATACATACATACATACATACATACATACATACATACATACATACATACATACATACATACATACATACATACATACATACATACATACATACATACATACATACATACAGCGAGAGAGAGAGTGCAGATGAGTTTTAAACAAAAAAAAATAATGTAAAAATCGGTGAAATAATAAATGTTTATATTTCAAACATATGGAAATATATGTATGGAAGATTTGAAATAGTGGGAATGCATATGATAGGAGTCAATAGTGATGACACTAGCATAAATTTGATGGATTTTGTCAACGTTTTCTTTTATTAGACATAGGGCCTGTTTGGATAAGAATTTAGAAAAGGGCTTATGAAAAAAAAGGGTTTTTAGGCAACTTATAGAAAAGGATTTTTAGAAAAGAGTTTATGAAAAAAAAGTGATTTTAAATAAATGAGTGTTTGGATAGTTATTTTCAGAAGTACTTTTATTATTGATAAATTATAAAAAAGGGTATGAGTATTAAATGAGAAGAAATAAGAGGAGAGAGGAGAGATGGTGTAAGAAAAAGTATGGGCAATATAGTAATTGGTTAGTTCATAAGTGATTTACTGTTCTATAAGCTACTCTGACCAGCTTATCTGAAACTTTGGTTTTAAACTATAGTTTAATCCAAAAGTTCATTTGAACAAATATAACTGTTTATTTTACAATTTCTCCAAACCTACGTTTTAAGCCAAATTTATGTTTTAAACCAAGATTTAGCATTTTTCAAACAGGCACATAAACGTCTTTAAAGTGTTGTTTCTTTTTTCTTTTTACTGCAAATTAAAAAAGAAAAGATGACATAGAGCTATCAAAGTGCTGCTGTTATTGGACAAAGACAACGTTGTCAAAGGTATCAAGCGTACTTATATGACTTGATCGAATCAATTCCGTATGTAGGTTTGTCTATAGAATTAGTAAAACTTTCCTGGCTCGTTGCACGCACGAGAGCACAAACTTAAACCTTGTAATTAGTAAAAAATGACACTTTCTTTTTCAAACCATACAACCAAACAAAGTTAACAACGAAATTAATAACGTCATTCTATTATGTTTCAATACTTCCTTCAAAAATAACTTAAGCACTACTTATCCAGATGAAGTCGGATGATAAATTATAAATATATATATATTTATAATTTATCATCCAATATATATATATAGCTGCTTTAATTCAACCGTCCTATCCTTAAGATCTAACTTACCGAATTACCATAAATGCTAAATGAGGAACACACGGTGTTATTGAATGTTGGTATAAAACAACACATAAATGCAATCAAAACATTTACTTGAGTTAGCATCAATGCATGTTGCAAATTTCTAAATATTTCTCTATAAACAATATTAATTGATTTCACTACCATGTAATCACTGCTCTCATTTCACTACCATGTACTTGATTATTTAGTACGAAGTTGTCTCTCTTCTTGTTTGATATGTTATTGTCTCTCAAACAGTTGGTGCATCGATCTGATGTGAGAGTCGACTATATCGTTTCTTCTTTCAGCAAACGTGATAGTTAAGTTGACGAAATTATACATAATGAAGATTCACAAAATAATCAAGTTCGATCAATATCGTGAAGGTCAAAGTATGATCAAAGCAAAAATGGATAAATGATCAACAACGTTATATTGTTTGTAGCACTTTATTCATTGCATTATATTCACCAAAATCCGAAATGAGGTGTTTGATAAAAAATTATTCGTTCTCCTTTGATTTTCATAAATCAGAACTAATTTTCTGTTGTAATAAAGAGTTACTTGGTACGTAGAAGTTAAAAACAAAAAGCTAGATCTTCTTCTGAAATGTATGCATATGATTTAGTAGAGATCAAAAGAACTTTATCCCCTATTGCATATAAAGGCATAATTAACTTAATGTTTGCACATATCGCTTATTTTATTCAAATATGAAAAAGAAGATACAAAGATCCATACATTATTACAAATTATATATAACAAACTCGAATAAAAATAGTAATATATCAAATGTGATTAATGACCATCACCTGATTTTTTTTAAAAAAAAAATTATTTCATATCTATAACTGTTTCTGAATAGCATCAATTATGCTCTTGTCCGCTTGAAAAGCCTTGGTGAGAACTTCTGCAGAAATTGGAGGGTTTGACTTGAATACAGCATTTGCAACTGTGATTACTCCTGGATTCTGGCTGCTTAAACCAGCAATAGCAACTGCATTTGTTTTACCCACATTGAGTTGGAAGTGAATGAGACCAATTGGGAACACAAACACATCTCCCTTATTAAGTATTTTGGTAAAGAGGCGATTTTCAGGGTTGGACGTGACAAAACCAACATGAAGAGTACCCTCCAAAACTATAAGGATTTCAGTGCCCCGAGGATGAGTGTGAGGAGCGTTCAAGCCTCTAGGGGCATAGTCTATACGAACCAATGATATGCCCATAGTATTAAGTCCCGGTATTTCATTTATAGCAACAGGAGTCACTGCTGAACCAAGTGGACCAGATGTGTCTCCTTGTTTTAGTCCGCCGTAAAAGAAATCATCAGCATTAGCAAGTTTAGGATCCTTGCAGAATTTTCCATTCACAAAAACTGCAGATAAATAAAATAAAGAAGTTGATAGGCATGCATATATATCATAATCAAAATGAAATTAGAAGGGAGAAAAGAGAAAACTGATAATAATACATACCACCACCAGTCTTGGTTTCGTTTATGGCAATGCAGAAGTCTTGAAGAGGGCTAGGGTCAAAGGCAAAGACACCAGAAGATGCCAGAGCCAAGAGGGCAATAAGGGCTAACTCAGCAGCTTTCATGTTTATTTTCTGTTACCTTTCAGAAACTACAACGTTAACACTCAAGTTCTGTTTGTGTGTATTTGCGTCGTTCAAGGGAGGGATGAGATTGTTGCATTATGAACTATGCGTATTTATAGGGAAGCGTCATTGACTTGGTAAACGTTCTGACCATGCTTGATCACGCGAAGCAGGTAAAGACTTGGTAAGTTTTAAGTGCTAGTTAATATTTTATTAAGGGAGCGAATTGTTCTTCAAACGATTGCTTGGAACTTGAAAATTCGAACTTGTCTTAGCTTGCGTGGTCTTTTTTAGTTCACATTATCATGGGGCCACTATGTCAAACTCAATACACCAAACATCGCTGATCTAGTCCTTATTGATCATTCGAATACTTGTCTCTATCTACTTTTGTAATTAATTTGTTACTTTATTCTACTAAGTAGCAAAGTATGAATTGGTTTATATAACTTTAACTAGAAGTATTTTAAATTTAATATTTTTATAGTCTTTAATATAAATAATTTATTAATATTAATTATAAATATAAGATATATTTTTTATATTTATTATTTTTTTAAATTGCTATATCGATACTTTCTCAATAATAATTAAATAAGAAATAAAATTAAGGAGTTAAGAAAAATAGTTAGATAATTTTAGAAAAATATTTATATTAACTAATTTAATTAACTTATTTAATTTAATTAAATTAATTAAATATGTCATATATTAGTATAACCTATTAAAACAAATTTTAGAGAAACATGTACTTAATCCGATCCTAATTATAATAGTTATATAAGGGGTTCACTTTAGTTTTAAATATAAGACTCTAATCTACCATAATTAAAAAATTTATGATCATTTTTCTAAAATATTCCTATTAATTACACATAGTAAAAGGGTTTTTATTAATATATAGTTGTAATGTATATGATTAAAAATTATATTTTAGAAAAATTAATACATATTTATTATAAATAATTAAATTAACTATTTTTTATATTATTAAATTAGTTATCTAACTCTTATATTAAAATTTAGAAGTAATATTATTTTATATTTATATGTATATTTTATTAATCAGTATTAGGGACATCTCGATGGACACTCTTGAAGAATGATGTTCTCCCAATCGTAAGATATAAATTACTTTACTTATAGAATATTAACGTGGTAATTATTTTTGTATGATTAATGGAATAATTTATGAAAATATAAAGACGTGAGTTTTTAATTAACCATGCCTTTTTTTTTATTTGGTTTGAAAGTATATCTTTTTTTCGGCACATAATATTGATTTTAAACTTGCTTAAGTTCTGCAAATATGATCTAGCCAAAGTCAAAGTATTTGGGTACCAACCATGAAAACACAAATTTGAAGATATATAGAAAGTGGAAAGATAGATATAAAAATGGAGATGGAACTTTTAATTCTATATATATATATATATATGAACAGCTTAAAGAAAAAAATTAATACTCTTTTATTCTTTAATATATGACTTAATTAGAGAGTTAATATTAGTTATAAATATGAGATATTTTTTTATATTTATTTATTTTTAAATTATTTCTATTGATATTTTCTCAATAATAATCAAGTAAAAAATGGAGAAAAATAATTAAAGAAGATGGTTAGAATATTTTAAAAAATATAATATATTAATTAAGTTAACTAATTTTCTTAAATTAATTAAATTGACTCTTAGTACAATGTAAAATCAATCTTAATCATACAATATTACTATCAATTTGATATGTACCGTAATGTGGAAAGTAAATTCATAATTAAGTACCCTAAAGAAAAGTTATAATTTTTTTTAGTAAATTATATACTATATTTTATTATCATGGGAATTTACCCAAACTAGACATTTTATAAGTCAAAAAGAAAATAAGATGTGATCTCATCTATTGGTTCTCACTTTGAAGCTTATTTTCACTCTAATACGAATTGTAACTGAGATGCTTGATCACGAATTATTTGATCATCTACGGTTTCCAGAATTTTGAACTAAGTTTCTGTTGAAGCAGAGTGCTTCGCGCAAGTATAAAACGCTAGATCTTCTTGGGAAATGTGAAGGCATAACTTAATGTGCGTATATATCACTTATTTTATTCAAACATGAAAAGTAATATACCAAGATCTATTGGGCTTGGTTAGATTGGTTTTTAAATGATAGTTTATAGAATTTTTTTTTACAAGTTTTAGAAAAGTATTTTTAAAAAAGAGTTTATAAAAAAATAATTTTAGGTAAATGAGTGTTTAGATGAATATTTTTAAAATAACTTTTATAATTAATAATTTACTAAAAAAATATAAAATAAAAAATCAACGTTCATCTCTTCACAATATATAGTGTTCTTGTTCCTCTATCACCGCATCTCTTTAGTGACAATGGTCAATGACAATAGAGACTACTAGTGACAACAATGATGAGCAAGAGCAGTGATAGCAACGGTGAAGGAGCACCACAACGCTGAAGATGACGACAGTAACCTACAAGCAGCACGGCAAATTAGATATATGACCCCAAGTAGTGACAGATGAGCTGAAAAATTTGCATCGATGGCAGAGGGAGGAGAAGGGGAGAGAGGAGATAGAAAGAGAAAAATATAGATAAAATAATAAAGAGATAGTCCATAAATTCTTCTATTATTTTATAAATTATTCTAAATAATTTATCTAAAACTATAATTTTATCTAAAAGTCATTTTGAATAAATATAATTGTTTTAAATTTTTTTCAAATAAATATTCGGGTTAGAAACCTTTTTAAAACTTAGGTTTTGATTGTACCCAAACAAGCATATTATTATAACAGGCCTAGAAACAAATTATTACAAGCTTAAATAAAATATTATTGCTCTTAAATAAAATATATCACGAGTGCCTAATTTTTTAAAAGTTATTTTTATCTATAACTTCTTAATAGTATCAATTATGGTCTTATCCACTTAAAAAGTCTTAGTGAGAATTTCATCAAAAATTGGAGGGTTTGATTGGAACACATGGCATTTATAATGATGATTTTTTTTAGTTACTTATCCAATTTATCAAAAATTTATCTCGATTATATCTAGATTCGACTCATATCGCGCACCTGACTATAGTGGGTGAGTCTCCCAATAGAAATTTTCTGTATATGCCAAAGCTCGAACTTAAGATATCGCTTAAATGATATAAAGCCGCTTACCATTCTGACAACTCAAATTAACAAATAGTCTTCCCATATTGAGTTAGAAGTAAATCAAACTAATTGAAAACACGGACACATTTCTCTTATTGAGTACTTGGTAAATAAACAAACAATAGTCTAGATTAGATGTAACTAAACTTACTAGAAGAATACCTTCTAAAACTACAACAATTTTGGTGCCTCAAGGATAAGTGTGTGGAGCGTTCAAGCCTCTAGGGACATAGTCTATATAGACTAATGCTATTATTATAGTATTAAGCCTGGTATTTCATTTCTTGCAATGGGAGTTGCTGTTGAGCTAAGTAAATTAGATGTGTCTCTTTGTTTCAGCTTGCCATAGAAGAAATCATTGGCAGAGATAAACTTATGATCTTTGCGGAACTTCCCACGAAAACTGCAAATAAATAAAAAGAAAGATGTCGATATGCATGCACGGCATAATCGAAGTGGGGGAAAGAGAGACAGCTGAGGATTAATACATACCACCACCGATCTTTTTTTTCTTTCGGTAGAATACGACCACCTATATTGGTTTCGTTTACGGCAACACAGAAGTCTTGAAGTGGACTAATGAATTTTAAGTTGTTCTAACGAGTTGTTTGGCAGACAAAATTATTAAATACTATAAAAGTAATAAATAAATATATGAATAGAATGATCATTATAATTTTATTTGACAAATAAAAATAAATAATGTTAAATAGCAATAATAAAAATCATGTAGATTATGATTAAATATTTAAAAAAAAAGTCAAGTTTCAATACTAATATACTATCAATTTAGATTCAAACTAAATCAGTTGTCAAATGAGGGAAAAGACTCGGTGTGAAGTTTATTCTCTTAAATTATTAAGAAGTATTATTTTATTAACTATCATATATTAACTTGAAAACCTACTACATAATAATAGAATAAAGGTGTATCTGGATTACTCTTTGGAGAATAGATTTTAGTAAGAATAGATTTTGAAGAATAGATTTTGGGGAGAATATATTCTGGAAAGAATAGATTATGGAGAATAGATTTTGGAAAGAATAGATTTTGAAAATAGAGATATTTGGGTGATTAGTAGTAGATTCACTTTTTATATTAATAAATGACCAAAAAGGGTATGATTTGATTAAAGTATAAGAGAGGAGAGAGAGTAGAGAATAAATAGGAGAGAGGAGAGAGGAGATAGTGTGAAGAAGAGAGATGAGAGATGAGAGATGAGAGAGGGTATAAGAAAAAAGTATGGGAAAAATAGTAATTGGATAATCCATAAGTTCTTTTACTGTTCTAAAAGTTATTTTCAGTAACTTATTCAAAACTGTTTTAAATCATGATTTTGGCTAAAATTAATTCTGGATAAAAATGACTATTTGTTTCAAATTTTTTCAAACTGAGGTTTTAGCCAAAATTAATCCTGGACAAAAATAGCTATTTGTTTCAAATTTTGTTAAACTGAAATTTTACTCAAAATTAATTTTACAAGATATTGCCAAATAGGCACTAAAAAGTGGGTTAGATACAATTATTTTGGTCTTTCTCTCGCATTGCCAAAGAGACTTGTCAAGTTTGATTCCAATCACCATGTGATGAAAAGAGAACTCGTTCTAAGACAGGTTATGGCCAACAGTCCTTTCATGATTTACAGTAACAATTTCTTTATCTTCCCCCTGCGTAGTGCACGAGGAAGCATATTAATCATATTCAAACGGCATAACTAGAACAATCCAAGTAGTTTTAAAAAAAAAATCCACTATATTTATTGTGAATATACACCGTGCGATCAAAACTCACAGATGAGTCTCAGACATGCGAGGCATAATACCAGTTTCAAGTCTCCAAGAAAACAAATCAAGAAAGGAATAAAAGTCAAAGCATCCAATGTGGCACAATCCAATCATAAATCCTCCTTCCCTGCCCATAAAAGTGCCGCTTCTATACATGTAGATAGGTCAATTTCCCTCTCGCTACCGACCATACCAAGCTGCTGGCTGGATATCACTTTCGTTCATGAGCTTATCCAGCACTGCATTGAGGTCAACTGCTTGACCATTATCTGTTAGCTTCCGAACTGTTGCCCTCACATGGTCTCTAGGGAATCCCATACTCGCCACTTTGTCAACCACATCATCTAAGGGAACTCGACTTCCACTTCCACCAGATCCAGAACTGCTACTTGCCCCTGAAGCTGTAGGCAATGCATGGGGTAGCACCCGAGCAGTGGGAAGCTGCGGGTAACCACTTCCACCGCTCGGAGGAGCCACTGCAGAAGGAGGCAGCTGTGGTTTTAGCCCTGAAGTGCCACCATACTGCGGCGATCCACCATAATGATATGCCTCAGTAGGTAGAGATGGTGCACTATATCCAGAAGAAAAACCTGAACCAGACCGACTAGATAGCGGTTCAAAGACATGGGATGACGGTCCATAGAATTGCTGCACAGGAGGTGGCCCACTGGGTGGTGGCTGGCGGACATTGGATGGATAATTCTGAGGAGGAATATAAGGTGTATCCTCCACATGGTGACCCATTGAAGATGGGAGTTGAGGTGGGGGATTAACAGGAGAAGGTGAAGGCTGTTGTTGAGGTGGATGAGGTGCAGGCTGAGGGTACTGAGGTTGAGGGTTCTGTTGATATTGCGGTTGTGGAGGTGCCCCCGGAGGAGGATGAGGCTGCTGAGATAAAGGCAATTGGTATTGCTGATTTGGGGTTCCGTGAGATTGAGGTGGAGGTTGGAAGTATGGTTCTCGCTGAGGAACAGAAGGAATTGGGTTCTGAGGAAATTGATTAGGAAGTTGAACTGGAGGTGGCAAACCCTGTTGGGACAGAGGATGAGGAGGAGCATTAGGGTGAGGGACCGCAGCAACTGATTGTGGAAGATTAACAGGGGAAGGAAGCTGTTGTTGCAATTGCTGAGGAGCCGATGCAGTTTGCGGTGCAGGATCTGTAATCACACTAGTCTGAGTTTCTGATTGTTGGTCCACCTTGGACACTTGTAACTTTGTCAGCTGCAGTTGAGCTTCCACCACATCTTGCTTATCCTTTAAAACTTGTACACCCATTTGCACCTGTACATTTTGTAGATTTCATGTCAAAGCAATGAAAAAATAAAGTGACCCAGTAGTTACTTTACAAGTTTTTTCATGAATCTATATGTATTAGAAACAGGAGAAAAAACAAATTGAGGATAAGAAATTCTCAAATAAAAAAAATAAACCAACTAAACACAAAAACAGAACAATGAGACAAAAGGCCAAGGAAGCTAACTACATGAAAGAGCTGCCCAATTTCTTCGCATATCAGAAAGGCAGATTCCCTTGAAGAAAGCCATAAGCCTAGCTCCAAAGGGTTGCAATTTAAACAATTCTACCCCACAACATATTTAGAGGTGAAGATATGCCCTCGAAAACATGGGCATCGCTCCGCAACTAAACAAACCAGAGAATCCGTAAATCACAAACTGCCATAAACTTTTGTTATCCTTCTTATTACCAAATATTTTAAGCGAATTTCGGTAAAATTGATCCAATATACCAGGACACACGCAATGCTATCCAAAACATATGAAAGTACTTGTTCCAAGCTAAGTCAGAGCAAGTTCTCATGGATGAACTTAGAATTTCTCAGGGAGGATAAAAAAAGATAAGAGAACCAAGCCACGGCCAGAAATAATGATCAAACCTGAGCTAAATCAAAGAATACAATTACAATCCAGAAAGAAAGCACCCACCAGATCTTAATTACACACAGATTTCTTTTTTCTTTTCTTTTCTTTTTTGTTGGGTGAAACGCACACAGATTATGGAAGTCAAAATTGTTAACATCCATAATTCTTACTAGCATAAATTTTCCACAACTCGCTAATGTCATGTCCTTCCCATCCACCATAAGCATTCATTCTCATATCAAATGCTGCTAAATCAAGGTTAGAACTAGGAAGAGTGAAAGGGAATAATATGATAAAAAAAAATACCTCTCTGAGGATATTCTCGAGCTGTCTCATTTTTCCATCAGTGCTACCATGATTGTTTCCAACAGATACCTTCAACTCATCCACAGAATTTTCAAGATGGTTGGTTCTGCTTTCTAGTTGTGTTAACCTTGCACTAATGCCTTCCATAACATGAAGCAAATTCTCCATATGCTTATTCATGGTTTGATCTATCTCAGACAATATTGCAGCATCAAAGGCATTTTGATGTTGAAGGTCGTTTGAGCTTTTCCTGGGAGTGACTTTTGCAGGTTCAAGAGAGTCCAGAGAATTATAATTCTGAGTAACAGAAGGAAAACAGCTTAACATTAAGAGAACACATCAAAAAACTTTTAAGCTAACATGGGGGAACTATTCCCAACCTGATCTGTGATGGAGCGACTTCATGAAACAAATTTACAAAATCAAAGTGAAAACAATCAAAGTTGTTTAAGAACTCAAATAGCCAGTCAGTAAATCAATTTAAATGTAGGTGGACTGCTTTTCATCACAAACAATAAACCTTTTTCGGCCACAAGAACAAATACATACATGATAGTGAAGGGGTATTGCCGAAAACACATGCTAGAAGAGACAATAAAGCCGTGTGCACGAAGAGAATCAAGTGGCCCAATGTATGAAACCTATCTAAAGATCAAAACTAAAAAAGTAGCACGAAATCGTCGCCAATTCGATCCAGACGTTAACTATTATATTAAGAAGTTAGCAAAACCACCAACAAGAAAGTAACCGCACAGTGCATTCGGTTCAGAGTATCAGCTATCAGAAACAACCAACCAAAACAAATCACCAAACGATGCAGACAAGTCTAATGCTTTATTAATAGACATTATAGTCTAAAAGCAAAACGTAGAAGCCTGGTCCCAAACATCGCAATTCAGCAATAGTCATGAAAAAATATACAAAACCTCTCATCTGAAGGGATCCCTATCAGCAAATAAGAGAGAGATTGAAACACTTAAGGGCAAAAGGACTCAATTTATGAATACGAGTAAATTAGGGCTGGAGAAAAGGGGGTCTTACTCTAAGGCTTGGAGTGGAAAAGTTAGACTTGGAGTCAGAATTCCAAGACCTCGAAATCCCTCCCATGTTAGGGTTAGAATCGTGATTGGGAGACTGAGTCGAAGCTCCGAGTGGGCGAATCGGCTGGAAATCGTAACTGGGAACGATATCCTCCTTAATCCCATTGCCGCCGATTTGGTGGTGGCTGCCACGGCGAGCTTCATCTTCTGTGTCTACCCCTTCTTCCCCCTTAGGATGGCTCATCAGGTCGATGAAATCCTTGCCCGAATACGATCCTTGGGTTAGATCCATAATCTGCTTATCCATTAACGGCGTCGTATTCATGGATTCCCAGACTGCTCTTCGCACGCAAAATCAGTAAAACGGAGATGATAGCCTATTTAATTTGGAAATTTTCTAAGCTTTTCTTCAGGAAGAAGAAAGTGTTGCTGTTCGTGTGAGATAACCGGAAGAACCCAACAGCCACGGCTCAGTGATGATGCCGACGTGAAGGAACCAACACTTCAATGGACTCTTTCAGGCCAAAACTTAGTTTCCCTGGACTCCCCGAAGTCCTAATGCCTTTCTTTGCTATTTATCTATTTACGAAATTACGAAATATGTAGCAAATTTAGTTATATATAATAACGTGTGAAAAAATAGATGTTCTAGAGCAAAAAAATAAATAGATGGCAAAAAAAAGAAAAAAAAATTAAATAAGTCAAAATGGTAGACGAATTTAAAAGTATAAGGAGTTTTAGAAATTGCCATGGAAATATGTTAGATAATGACTAAATTTTAACTAAATAAACATAAATCTATAATAAAAATCTAAAATATGAGTCAGGCCAGAGTCTATATGCATATTTTTTAAAGGTTGTAAGCAATATCTAAATCTATTTATAGTCTATATAAGCCTTTACCAAATTTCAAAAGGCGTCCTAGCAATGTTTGTGTAAAATTAAATGTGCAGTAAGCAATGTAGTAAAATTAATCTTACTTTAATTACCAATAAGGCTGGTTCTAGCTGAATTGATTAGTGCTAATATGTAATAAAAAAAACAACCTCAGTTTTTTTCTTGAAATAGGGTCCTGAGTTTACTTTGAGTAGAAGTTGGCTCTCAAAGTGATTGCAAGTTTGGGAAACAAGACTTACGTTTGGTAGAATGTAAATTTTTTTATAAAAATAGAAGAAAAAGTGAAAATAAAAGTGAAAGTATAATTAAGTTATAAATTAGTTTTTAAAGGTGTTTTTAGTATGATAGAAATAAATATAGAATTGATATATATTTTTTTATAACTTAAGATAAAATAGTCCAAAATTATTTTTTATAATTTAAGAAAGATTAAAATTATTCAAAAATTTTACAATTAAAGTAAAATAATATAAAAAATTTTACTTTTATTTCTATCATCTCAATTATAAGTTTTTCTAGAAAAAATATAATAGTTAAGAAAAATAAAAGTAGAAATAAAATCATATTAAATAAAAGAAATAGAATATTTATTTTTATTTCCCTATCCCTATTTTCCTCCAACTAAATATATCGTTTGAGAGGGTTAAAATGAAAGTTAAGGAATAGAGAAGAAAATAGATTAAAATTATTAGACCAAAACAAAAAAATTGTTTGAATAATTTAGCTGTGCTTCATATGGTTCTTTGTAAGACTTTTTACTTTTTAATATTTTAATTATTATTTTTTTATTAATATTATTTAAATTAAATTTTCACACATAAATTTAAATATTTAAAAAATTATAATTATTTTTTTATATAAAAAATTTAAATAAATTTGATACCATATACTAAAACATAAATCAAGGACGATCGTTGAACCCCGTCGTATTCATGGATTCCTAGACTGCTCTTTCACACGCAAAATCAATAAAACGGAGATGATAGCCTATTTAATTTGGAAATTCTCTGGGCTTTTCTTCAGGGAGAAGAAAGTGTTGCTGTTCGTGTGAGATAACTGGGAAGAACCCGACAGCCACGGCTCAGTAATGATGCCGACGTGAAGGAACCAACACTTCAATGGACTCTTTCGCTTTTACATAAAGAATGGACCTAATGGAAAATTCTGCCATTGATGTCTGTTTATGCTAAGCCCAATAACTGAATTGGCCCAAAAGTGTTTAAGGGCAGGCCATTAATAGTCTGTAGCCCACATATGCTCGCTATATTTCCATTCACGTCCTTCAAAGCCACCTATTTGAAAACGCTGAGCATGCCACTGGTATGGAAGTTACCTTCCTTTTTTTTTTGTGTTGTCTATCCATTTCATCGAAATTTAATTTGACTCTGATTACATCTAAATTTAATCTATATCGTACACTTACCTATAGTAGATAAGTCTCCCAACAAATATTTTCTATATACGCTAAGACTTAAACTTAAAACCTTACTTAAATGATACTAAACTGCTTACTCCTCCTATAAACTTCAGTTAGTTGAAAGTTCCCTTCTTATAAAGGGAAAGTCACCGTTTCGATCTCGGCTCAGGCCATTAGTGCTGGCCCCCTTAATTCATTATATAAAAAAAAACACAATGAGCATTCCTCCAATATAACCCAATAAATTCTTGTAACAAAAAAAAATCAATAAATTCTGGCCCCCAAAAAAAACCTATAAATTTGTCATTTTAGCTAAACAAATCTAAGAACGAGAGATTTTGGCCAGATAGTAAAATAGCATTGAAGCTCTTGAAAATGGTGAGTGTAATGAAAACATGGTTGGAATTTGGAAGATATAAGGCATGAGAGAAACCCAGATCTAAACAAGACGACAATTATATATATAATCAAGCACGAAACTCACTCTGATTACAAGCAATATTCCAACCACTTGTTCACTCTGTCTAAAAAAACTATAGTCATCAAACACTTGGGTAAGGGAGTAAAAAAGCCCCCCTCGTCAAAATCATCATCTATTAACAATCATCCTTGGAAACTAAAAAATAATAATAATTAGTAATTCTTCACATCCCATATTCAGAATGTGTACTGAACCAAGCAGGGTGTGGAAGAACCAGGCAATGGTACTTGAATTACGACCATGCCCTCTTCATATTGAAACTCAACTTCTTTGGCATCAATCCTGCAAGCTTTTGGCCTCTCTGAAGCAAAAACCCTCATCTCTCCACCACCTTTTACTCCAACTTCAGCAACGCTCTGATCCTCATTGAAAGCCAGGGACTGAATAGCCCCTCCGGTGTTAAGCATGTTCACCAAGCCTATCGGAGCAAAATGAACAGATTTCTCAGGCAAGACAGTCACTGGAGAGACAGTGATTAGCTCGAAGTTGAAGGGCTCTAAGGAGATTTCAACTGCATCACATGGCTTTGACAGGACAACCTTCTTGGTCTGATGGAAATACATGGCAAAAACTTGCACTCCTTCGATGGAAACTCCGAAGTTGTTGCCGCCATTCTTCCACTCTATATCTTGAGGCTTTGTCTTAGTTGACACCAAATGTGAGAATTCAGCAGCACATTTGTTGGTTCTGGTTTCACGAAACCACCCTCCTCCTTGGCAGTTAAAAACCCCAATAACCCCAGTGAACTGTTTCAACGAGAAAACTAACTGTCAGATTCTAGAAGAGAGACATGGTTCGGTTAAATAAGAGCAACGTGCGAGTGAGATGTGAGAGTCATCACCTTGTTGAGATTCCATATCTTGAGCATGGTTTTGCCATCATGGAGAGGGTCGGAGAAGAGACAGTCTCGTGTAGGAAGGGCGTAGTGTTGGCACCTGAGGATGGAGCCGTCAGGGAGGACGAGGGTCTTGAGGAGGTCGAAGTTGTGCTTGCCCACGGCGTCGCTGATGTAGATGGGTCCGCCGGAGATGGCTCGAGAGGCGGCGTGGAAGGCAGCGCAGGGGTGAGTAGACTGAAACATGTCCCAGTCCGGGTGGATGAAGTTGCCCATCCACAAGCTGTTGTAAGCACAGTGCACCATATGACATCCTTGCAGCCAAAACGTACCGTTTGGATCACCGTAAGGATCAGTGCACCAGAAATCATCCCCTGCTCCGACACAAATTATCAATTAATTAATCACACCAATTATAATAATTAAAAAATTAATTAAACGTGTAAGGTGGGAAATTAAAGGAACATACCGACACGACCAAGAGATATGGCTTCAGTACCAAGTAACATGAAATCGTTACAGTGCTCCATGCTAGCAATCACACCGTTGCCTCCGAAATGTTTTCTCACTGAATCCGTGAGAGCCTTGTAATATGCTTTCGCCAATTCAACACGTCCCCCGTACTTCTCACATATCAACTCCAACACCTGTTTTCAGTTCATTAGAATCAATGAGATTGAGGGCCGACCAAAACGGGTTAAACTAAAACCACAAAAAACCAAGTTTTTGTGAAGATTTGACACGTAGGGCAACACTAGTACTTAAAAACAGCACTAAATGAATGAGATAGGCCCCTCAAGCTTGCCGCTTCAATTTAAACCCTCAAGGGAGTTCAGATTTGACACGTAGGGACACACTAATCCTTGAAAAAGTGACAACTCCAGCGCAAAGAGTGGTAGATTTTTCATTTTTGAGGCCACGGGAAGGGCAGATTTGGAATTCAACAATAAAATCGTGGTTGGAAACTTACATGGATGACATCGACTTTGACCCCATCAATCCCTGAGGCCTCCAAGTGTGAGTGAAGACCTTCGTACATTTGATCGGCCATATGAGGGGGGACCAGGCCCACCGCATTGTTCACGATCTTGTCGACGGCCAAATCCTCCATCGTCGTCTCCAGTCCCGGCGACAACTTGGGCTTCTCCACCACACATTCCGGCAGCCCGGGGACGTTGGGTCTGAGCCCACCCCAGTACCCACAAAGCGCGTGCCACACATAAACGTAATCAACGGTAGTGAACTCTTCTTTCAAATCTTTCACGAACGCGCCCAAGCCTTTCTCCCCGGAACAACCTGCCTTTTTCGGACTCACGTAGTCTCTGAACTTGTAATTCTCTTCGTACTTGATGAGCCTGCATGGCATTTGCTCGCCGGCGACGGTGTGGTTCATGCCTTCTTTGGTTATCGGGTCCCGGTCGTGACAGATAGACTGCCACCCATCGTCGATGAGGACGAGCCCAGGAGGACACCCACCGTCGGCGAGACCCTTAACGCCGTCCCATATGCCCTGCGGGTGCACCGTAAGGTAGAATGCGTCCCACGTGCACCAACCAAACTTGTCGACGATACCAGGAGGGCTTTTTTCCTCCAAGAGATTGAACGTGCCGAGATGGGCTCTCACGACCTTCATGGCCTCCTTCACTAAACTGAACGGGTCTTCGCCGGCATGAAGGTAAACAACGCTGCCGTACGAGGAACCCGATACTTGAGAGGACCCACTCTCAACGCAGACGTCGATGTTGTCTTCTTGACCCGGTTGGATTGAAGCCCGGAACGGACCCTCCAGGATGGGGAGTATGAGGACGTATGGCCGACCCGAGTCCGACTTGTCGAGCACGATCATCTGAGTCTCGGTTTCTAAATCTCGTCCGTTGGAGCCGATCCAGTGGGTGGTCCACCAGACTTTGAACCTGAAAATACTCATGAACCTTATGTTCTTGAGTTTTCCGATGGGAACGACATGGCGGCTGCTCGCGTCGGCAACGTCGAAGCCGATGAAGCAGCCGGAGGTGGGGACGGATTTGGGAGTGGATGTGTAGGAACAGGGAATGGACGTGATGTTTTCAGGTACCTCGGAGAGGACAACGTGGTCGTTGACCAGCAGGTTTGACCCCTGTATGCGGAAGGGTGAAGGGTTGAGGCCATTAACGTGCTTGATGAAGTTGGGGGAAGATTTGCTCAAACTAGGAGGAGCCATTTTTGTCCTGTGACGATGTCAGAAAACAGAGGACTGCGAGATAGAATGAACAAACGACGTAGGGTTGGTTTTCTTGGAGGGTGGTATAATTATACTCACACACAAAGAGAGAGAGATTGAGTATGGAGTGAAGGCTGAGAGTAATTAGTGGGATGTTAGGAGGAGAATCAGAGAAGATGAATGATATATACAAATCAGAGATTTCGAGAAGATTGAGATAAGAGTGATTGGCGTTGAAGTGAATCGAAAGTTGCTTACTTCTGAGATGCTGCATTAAGATGGTGAGTGGGTATTTATAGAAGGATTGGGCCATGGAGAATGAGAAAAGTATAGGTCTCAGTGGAAGGTAAGGTCAAGGAATATGGTTTGAAAACTCTGTTTCCCACTTTATATTACCTTTTTAAAAAAAAAAATAAAAAATAAAAGGATATATGGTCTCTTTTGCTTTGGGGTGAAAATGTGAAATTTCGTAAAAAAAAATGTTAATATTTGGTCAAGAAAGGAAAAGTAATATTAAAAAGTATTTCCAAGTGGGCCCGTCAAAATAGGTGTTGGGGTCTTTGGGACATAATAAAACTTGAAACTTAAGCTACAGTTATTACATCATATATATAGATCCGTTTCTAAACAGAATTACGTTATATAAATTCTAAACTCCCTCTTAGATCCTAAAAAGACTTGCCTTTTTTTAAAAAAAAAATAAAGTATACAAAATCCCTCTTATTAAACAGTTAAGTTTGCATTCTTTATTTTTTAATTTCTTGTTTTTTAAGAAATGATTACGTTTTATTTAAGGCTTAATTTTATCTTCTTATTAAAATAACATTTCAAATTCAATAGCATATAAAACCTGCTCTCCGTCGAGTGGTCTGTCTAAACAACACGTCATCCCGAAAATAATCTGATGTGACTAATAAAATTGGCTGAGCAATTTTATTATCGAGTAAAGATAATTAATACAGATCCCATCATTTAAATACCAGCGCACTACCCGGATATGGAAGGGAATTAGCTAAGTTAAAAGTGATTAGGTATAAAAAAAATCTATTTTATAATTCACCAAATTTACATCCAATCAAGTAAATGTTAAATACATAGACAGTCAAAGTGATAAATGATGATTTTGATGGTCTCAATTAATGGGATATTAACCATTGAACCGCTATTTAATGGTGTTAATAACATAAAGTTTTTTTTTTTTTTAAAAAAAATGAAGTTATGAATCATCCTCTCATCTCATATTAGATCACAAACAACCTGATGTTTAATATTCTTCAATTGAGGGATCCAATTCCAACAAAGATAGCATTTTTTTTAAATGAATTATAAATATTTTATCAATTTTCATGGATTCAAATATTTGGTATTCACAAAATTCAAATTTAAAACTTTATTTAAGGTCAAGGGGATAGTATAATTGTATCGTTATATTATATACATTTAAACAATTCCCAAAGTGCTCCTCATGTTTCACGCATAAATATAAAAAAATATTCATTGAAAATATTTTAAAACAATCCCCATTAACTATTTTTTTAAAAATAAATTATTTTATATTTAAAAGTGGGGAAAAGTCTTACGATTTTGAACGGATAGAATACTTTTAATTTTTTATATCAATCGTTTCTTCCCCTCTGCCATGGTCTGGTACATACACGCTTCTTCTGTGGGCTCCTACATGGAATTTTCCGTGGCCATGGAAAAAAAAGCTCGAGCCTTCGCTTTTCGACTGTTCGTGGACCCCATTGAATAACAGCCTCTAATTCTACTCTCCTTGTTTTATTTTATTTTTACTAATTTTTTACGTTTTCCTCTTCTTTCTCCCGTTTTTTTCACGACACCATTAAAAAATTTTTTGTTGCCGTTTAGGATCCTAAATGTCGGGGAAAATGAATCTCGTATGCACCGACAATTGCTACGTGTCATAATGGGGCCCACTGTTCACCGACTCTTCGAATCCGCCTCCGGCAATTTCGCTACCTAGTTAAAGATCCCTTACGCGTGAAAACGTACTAACTTGACGCATGTACTCAAGGAACAAGCGCATTGGGGCCAAACACGGTTACAGAGGTTTTATACGAGATTACGGAAATTTCGACTATGCTACTTATCGAAAGACAAATTACGGTATCTATTACTAAATTCAAGACTAATTCCTATATATTAAAGATAAAAACTTGTAACACAAATTAAGTATTGTAATTCTTTAATGAAAAAATTGATATGAAAAAATAGTATAAATTAATTATTAATTATATTTTTAAAAATTTATAACAGTTAATTTAGTTAAAAATAAATTTAGATTAATTTAATATTTTTAATTCATTTATTTATAACACATAATAAATAATTTTAATTAATAATTTTATTTTAATTTTTAAAATGTTTTGAGTTTCATGATTAGTGATTTTATTAATTAATTATACGATATTTTAAATTTTAAATTATTATAATAATTTATAATAATTATTATAAATAATTAATTATAATATTTTTTTTAAATACTCCGCACGCGGGGCAGATATCTTGACATGGATAAAAAAAATCAATACCTTCACTCTTGTGCGAGTTTGAGTCTCCCATGTGTTGTTTGAAATATAGTTTGCTTTGGGAACAGTCGTTCGCTGAAATGTCATTTCCATGGCACTATATATATATATATATAGTATGGGTATTTATGTGGGTGTGTATTTGCTGGCTCCCCAACATGGAAATTTATTACGTGGCGATATAACGTTTGAGTATCATGCTTACGATCGAGCATGTTGAGCCGATGCGTTATATTTCGGCAAGCCGACATAAACAAGATGCATATGTCAAGAGACCATTTGTTCCACTTAATAAATAGAAGGCAAACAACATGTCCTACTTTTCAAACGTGGATAAAGAGCACTGAAAGGAAGTGAGAATTGGCCAACGGTTAGGAGTAGTTTAATTAGTTAGCTGGAAGCAGTTAGAGAGAGTCAAAGGAGAAAGGAGGGGGCAACGCGTGGCATTGCCCGGCAAGAAAGAAGGTGAGAAAAGCAAGGATAGGGGGAGATATTATTATATGGGATTAATTAGTAACATATTGATTAAAAAATAATAAGATCAAATGGTCGGTGCCTGGGTGGGTAAAGCGTGGAGCGGATAAGGGGTTTCGGTAGTTGTAGTTGAAATAATAAAACATTAACGTGCTTCCGCCCACAGTACACGCGTCATGACTCAATTAAGGGATAGATAGATGGGTTTAACTGTCAACCGAAGGATAGTGTTAGTAATATTATACTCCCAGTTATTTTTATACTTTTATAAAAATAGTCATATACATAAGTAATAATTTATATTTATATAAAAATTTAATATATTTTTTTATCTCTATCCTTAATTATTTCATCTATTTTTTTTGTAATTAAATAAGGATATCTTTAAATAATGTAATGTTTATAATATATTTATTAATTTTAATTATTTTTTTAATTTATATTATTTGAATAATTGTTGCTTATAAAAAAAATGATTGGAGGAATAGCGTCCTTGCCTGAAATCAAGGGGCATTAGATAAGCACACTTAGTTTTTAATTGATCCCTGCGGACTCTATTACACGAATAGACGGAAGAAGGAGCAGAGAAGCTTCTACTACTTGTGGGTGGACCAACCACTCGCCACGTCTGGATCACTGGGACACTGTTCTCGCCGTCTAGACTCGGGCAACCTAACTGTCCACATATTCAAGTTATCGTCCCTTTACAGCAAGCTACAGTATATTTTTAGAGTGTAAAATAAGATTAAGTATGCACTGATAAAAAAAAAGATTGATTTCTATAAAAGTATTATATATTCTTTATTTATATTTAGAGTATATAATTTTTACTGACTGTTTAAGATTTAGTTTTATTTATGTCGAATGTTTAGCCCACACGTACAAAAAATATATCGTCCCTTTTACATTTGACTGAAATAACACGAAATTAAATATTATTATTACAAGGGATAGGAGAGCAAAAATGGGTTCCTTTTTATTTCATTCGTGGAAGCAGCTGTGTTGTGAGGGTGTGGTTTAGAAACTGGAAGCTGTTACTGACTTGTTTTAAATGTTCATACGTATTACTGGCAGTTGAGACATACAATTAAAGTATAATTTTTAAAAAATATTACTTTATATAATTTCAGTTATATGATTTAGAAAGATATCATAATTTTTAAATATTTAAATTTATATCTAAAGATAATAGACAGATCGCTCTGTTTGACTTAGTATTACTTAAGAAGAAAAAAGACTTTACCCTATTTTTATATCATAAATAAATCTAATCATTTTTTAAAAATTTTTATAACAAAAATTAAAATACACTTGAAACTTGTACAAATAGAAGCGCAAACATGGCTGATAAAGATTTTTTTGGGATACAAATAAAGACTTCAATTCATTTCACTTTCTAAATATATTTAAATTTTTATTAATTGTATATATTAAAAAGAATTTTTATTAATAAATTGATTATTAAAAATCATGCTTCACTTTTTAACATTCATACCTTGTTGAAATTAATGCGTAATTTGTTTTTTTTTTTAAAAAAAGCCTGGAACCTAAGAGAAATAACACAAGCTGAGTCATACGTCTTTCTATCATTTTTGTATCATATTATATTTGAATGTTAATGTTGATATATTGATGATTGTATGTACATAATATGCCGACCTGGAATTGTTCCACTGTAAATTTGGTTTAAAACTCATCTCAGATTAAATCTGAAAAGGAAGGTTGGAACAAACGCATCTCCAATTTTATTTACTATTCTGGTCCTGGAAAAAATATTGTGCACATATACACAGCATGCCCTCTACTATAACTTTCTAAATCTAAATCTCGATGTACATATACCCATATACTCGTCAATAATCTTCATCTACTTTTATTTAGTCTTGAAATTCCTTTTTTCCCCTTTACCTAAGTACGTTCTCAGCTTGTATATTCAGCCTCTCAATTCGCATTATCACGAACATTTTGCTGTCATTCAACTGCTAACTCCAAGAACAGACTGCGAACAAAGCAGCAGGAAACAATGAGCATGTTACACTAGTTAACATTTAATGATAAAAACAATAAAAGTCAGCAGACTCCAGCTACTCCACAAAACTATTTTTAGTCTATATCTGAAATCCCACCGTTTCCTTTTTTATAATTTTGGACTTTATCTTGGCTTCAACTGGAGTTCAAGCTCGGAACTCTCTCTCAACTTCGGAGTAGGACGATTCTAGTGTAAGCGAGCCAAAGTTTGTTGTATCACTTTTACCTGAAGGAAACTTCATGATAAACAAACTTACCATGTTAAGAAGCCGTAGAGCTGCAGGTCGAGTAAATTTTCTAGCAAAAAGGAAGCACGGGGATGGTTTACCCTTGCTGCTGCACCATTCTCTCCGGTATTCAGTCTCGTAATAAATATTATCTATTTCCTGAAACATTATCAACTTTTTCAATATGTGATTCAACCAAAGTAGAATTAATGCACTATATATGCTTATATTTAAATCTACTTAAATATTATCTATTTCCTGAAACATTATCAACTTTGAGAGGAGGAGGGCGAGAGGAGTGGGTCAATTATGGAAGCACAGTAGCTTCACCAGAATAATGTTAGCAGAAGCAGCAAAGGTCGCACCTTTATAAACTTTATAAGCATTGGAGTAGCATCTGAGAACTTGTATGTCACAGGATGCCATCCTCGTCGTTCACGATCTTTGGAGGAGGAAAGATCCCAGGAGGTATGTGTCACTGATCTCCGTGTGATTCCTCCTTCAAGGTTCTTTAACTAGATTTCAGAATGAAAAATAAAAAATGTTAGGCAAAACTAATAAGATGGTCGCAAATTCGCAAATGAAATTCATTAGGATTAACACCATCACAATAGTTGGTACAAACTCATTGCATACATTTTGTGCTGCTGTCTATTTTCGTATGATGCTTTTGAGCAACTTATGTTTGACTTGACTTCATAATTGAAATATAGAATAACAATGCCAAAGTTTAATTAGTCATTATCAACCACGATTCCAAGTAACTAGATCAGCAGCCTTTTCGTGAGTATAAGGATCATGGTAGGGAGCTGAGAAAAGTAAAGGCCTAAATAACGCTGCATCAATGTATTCACTTGTAATTTATGTACACTGATCCATATGTAAAAGTTTTAACATCGATGAGATTAACCATTTATTGCTTAGAATAAAAAAAAAAAACTGCATTCCAACATGCCAAAGAAAATCATGAGTCATCCTAAACCAATTGATAGTAAAATAAACGTGCCTCATCATCTATGTTAATTTGCACGACTTGACAGACTTCCCAAAGAGAGAACTTCAAGCATAACTATCTGGTGACTTTTTCCTTCGTCACTATCTATTTACATAGCAGGTTAACCACCACTAGTGTTTCACACACAGGAAAGGCAGGAATCTTACAGCCAATAAGGTCTGAACATAGTGTTCATCTGGTATGCAGTTATGCTCCTTAGATGTATCAGCAGGCTGGATGAAACAATGAATTGAATCGGTACTCTTCTTTTCTACCATTTGCAATAAAGCAAGTACCAGCTAAAAATAAAATCATTTAATAACACCACGATTTATTTGGTGAAAAAGAGATAAGTGCAGTTAAAAAGCTTGATTGGAACTAATGTGGTAAAAAAAAAAAAATCCTCATGAGTTTTACATGCATAGATAGCACTTACAATGTGTTGATCCCTCCAAAATTCTGGTAGTGGTTTTTTCTGCACAATTAAATCCACATGTCACAGAAATGGAGATATAAACTTATAAAGAAAAGAGGTTGTCAGAAGCAAGAGACCAAAGAAAAGGAAAAAAGAAAAGAAAAGAAAAAGCCCTCAATACTTTTCAATTTCATGGATAAAATTTGGCACATCTTTTAAGTTCATAAGTCATTAACTTTTGAAATTTAAAAGAATAGGAAAATTTAGAATCATACAAATTAGATAAAATTACTATTGACTAGCAACACCACTTGTCAAAATAGGGATCTATAATGAATGCAGTCACCAATTACCTTGCAATACCGCTGAAACATAGGAAAGACAGTTTCATCATTTACTACAACCTCAGCATGCTTTCTGGTTAGAACAGCCCACTGGAGGAGGATAAATAGACAGGATTAAAATGATATTCAGTGGCTGTGGATCATAAAATAACTCATGAATTTGGCTTTCCAGTTTCAGAAGGACTTAATAGTAACTTGAGCCTTTACCTGGGATCCTTTCCTCCAGTTATGAACAGGAATAACAGGAGCCATTTTTGGATTGTAACGACCTTCTTTTGTGTCAGCAAAGCTACTCTCACATTTTGTTGCCAAAATCATAATAATTCGATCATCAATGAATGAAATAAATTATATAGGTGATTGGTAACAAGTAATTCAGAAAATTGATGATAACATAACAAGTGATCCCATTGTTTTATTTTTGTCTTTTTAAATTTAAAGGCTTAAAGCTCTTCAAAATTCATTACTCTGAAATTTTAGATTTGAGTCCTATGTGTTGTATCGAGTGTTTTGTTTCCTACTATTCAATGAATCACTATGCATCCCAAGCATGGAGGTCCTTGACCCCAATGCCAGTGTCAAGGAACCAAGGTAAATACTGAACCCCATGGCGTTCCCAGCCATGGGACACATACTGGTCTAGTCTTAATATGCTATGATGTCTCTGTCTGCATCATTTTTGTCAGAAGGTATCGAGAGGATCTAAAAGAGGAAGTAGAAATAGAGTTTCAATGCCACCACCGTTGCACAGGTTATTCATCATCAATGAATTCAACTTGCACTCAAGCATTGGATATGGTCTATTTTTCTTAGCAGTCATGAGGTTTCCGACTTTCTTAACTCAATCAAGTCATTTAAGCTGAGATTTTTGCTCAACCCATGCTAACCAGATAATGTCAATATTTAAGTAGAAATTTACCTTTTGCAGCTAGATTTTCACATGACCATCATAGTTTCACAAAAATAATTTTTGATATATCTTAGTAGAACTAGGGCTACACTTTTCACAACTTAAGGACTCAATATAATAAGAGATAAACAAAATTGGGGGGGAACTAGATGACAGAGCTAATGTGCGGGAAAGTCAAGATGACAATGCTCACCTGTCAACAAAACTAGTTGCTGTGGACATGATGTAGTCATATATGTAGCTGAAGTTGTACAAAGGCATACAGCTGAAAAAAGATTAAGCAACTGAAATACAGTAAGGGGCCAAGATAATGAAGAATTTAGTGATTTCAATGTCACTTCTGGCATCAAATAAACAGAACATAACCATAAGACAAGTAGAAGGAAATCATGAATTGGACAGTATTCAAGTAACAAGCAATCAGAGTTGAGTCCGGCAAATCATGTGCAAAAAGATTCAAAGTTCATAGCTGTAAACCCTCACCTGTCTGAGAGAAATACAAAACGGTCATTTAAAGGATCAGTAAGTGCGTGTCTGAGCAAAATACGCTCCGCTTCTATCATGGTTGCTTCTCCCCAATCTACCTGGACATAGATAACATGCCCTGAGTATCAAGAGAACAGCAGACATAACAGGGTGGAATTACAGCTTTAGATCACGATTAATTTCTGAAAATTTCGGGCCAACATTATAAAATTGAACAAGTCAAAGTTCAGTAAGAGAAGCAAGAAAATATGAACCATTATTAATAAGAAAAATCGGTAGGGCTTTTCTTTTCTTTCTTTTTTGTTTGGGGGGTGCGGGGGTGTTACAAAAATCGAATGCAGTGAAGAGCATTAATGAGTACATAAAGTCATGTGTAGCAACTAGATCAATGCGAATACTGTGTAAAGCCCTAATAAGACATGAAAAATATATGCAAAGCGAATACTGTGTAAAGCCCTAATAAAACATGAAAAATATATGCAAAAACAAATTCTGTTAACTTTCAGTGAGAGAAACCTGTATACTGTCATTAACTTGACGATCCAAAAAATAAACTGATTTAGTTGTTGCACTGTTGAATAGAAACCCAGGCCTTGAGTGGACAAAAATCGAAAATTTGCCATCTCCTCCCTGATAAAATAGCACAAATAACTTTTTAAGGATGCCACCTCAATAGGTAAGCTAGAAGAATTCTATAAAATCACAGATTATTGACCAATATTTTTATTTTTCATGACTTTTCAACGCATATATGGAAACTTTCTACAACTGTACATTGGAAACATCTGTGAATGATCATATATTTTCCCATTTGGCATAGAGGGAGAGAAGAAAGATCAAGAGAGACTCAACAGTCAATTTAGGCAGAACCCTGAAACTGTGTGTGCAAAGTAACTACGACAACTGAGATAAACAGTTGCCCTTGCTTCAATATTCCGAGAAGAGATTCAATATAGCAATGTAGATTAGATTGAGCTATTTTATCAGATTTTATTTTTGAGGACTACAGTAGATCAAAGTTTCTTGAGAAAGATGCATATACATATCTTTGAGCTCCCTCATGAAAAAAAAAGGAAAAGTATGTGAACTAGAAAATATGCAAGCACTCAAAATGGAATGTGGAAAACTACTGAAATATTCTTCGCAAGAAAAAACACTATGAACACGTATGCATTTAAGCTCTAGGGTAAATAAGAAGACTGCTTCAGAACTGTTCTGCATTCGCGACATATTCAAGCATCAAGTCCCCCAAATATTAGCTCAATGTTAAAAATTTGAAACCATTGCCCGTCCATAGGCGATTGCCTATGCATTAATTGATATTTGCTAAAGATTTACTCGAATCCATAAAATCTTGAGACATGCGAAAGTAGTTTAAAGCGTTAGATATTCCAAAAAAGGAAAAAGAGCTAAGTAGTAATTAATCAACCTGCTTTAGCTTCCTGCAGATCACACAAAGACAAGACAAATTAATTGAATAACATACCCGAAAAAATGCATCCCAAACCATCTCTAAAGGAAGCCGGTTACGTGCTATGAAGAGAAACGCAATCTTCGGGCCATCAACGAATTGGTGTTGCAAAGAAGTCAGCCCCGTAATTCGAGAGTACTGCGTCTGCATAAACAACAAGCTTACGAAGCAAATTCCTAGCAATAACACAACGAAGACATTCCTCTTCCATTTCGGCTGAGAAACCTTCCGCTTCATCTTGGTCAACCCTTTCAGTTCGATTGCCTTCCCATTTTCTAACTAACTCAGCAGTAGTTCAATCACCGTAAGAAATGAAACATTTGACTTCACTTGAATCTCGTAAGAATCGAATATCGACCCAGATCCATGGGATCCAAAAATCACAGACAACGTAATTCACCCTAAAGACTTGAGAATTCCCCTCACAACTCAAACAAATTCCCGGGAAAATTTACTACCCAGATAGACATCCAAACCCCCGAAAAAATAGCAGGCTGCACGTGAGATGCTGGGATGTGATAGAAGGAACAATATGCTTCAAGATTCTCGTGAATTGTCACAATATGCGAAAGCAGGTGCTTCAGGACGAGTGAAGAAGCTAGACTCTGGAAGACTAGAACATTAGGAGATGGAGAGAGAGAGAGAGAGAAAGTGCGCTTGAGTCATCAGTCGAGTGCAGCGTGTAAGCTTTAAGTTTCAATTAGAAAGTGATGCTGCGTGCCTCATATAATCCCCTTCGCAGGCGTAAAAGTGACAAGTTCTTTTGTGGTTGCGTGTGATGCCAAGCAGGGGAATAAGTAATTCGCCGGTGATTAAACTCCAATGAAACTAGTCTCTCCCTTTCTATAACCTTGTTCTTTAAGCAGAAAAAATGATGGCAGAACAGAAGAAGAATAGAATCCGTATCTCCAGATAATATGATGTGATTCTGTTAAAACGTCTTTTTTTTGGTCCATGAGCGAAGCATAACGGGTTGCTACTTGCTCCGTTTGTTATAGATGCAGGCTAGAAAATTACTGTGACAAATAAAAATTACTCGTATTTGTTTGTGATAATTTTTGTATCAATTTAAAATTTAAAATATTCCCTCAATCTTATTTATAAAACTCTACTTAAAATTTAATAAAATATTAATGGCATGATTTTGCCTTTATTTTTCACTTTTAATTTGAATAATAATTTTAGTTTAATCAAAGTTATTTTTGATAAATTGTAAAAAAAAATTGACATTTAACTAATTTTAAAAAATTAGTTGATGAGAGTATTTAAAAAGATTCCGAAGGAGCAATATGTTATGAAATTTTAGACATGAACGCGATCATTGGTGTCAGTCAACTTAGAAACTTCCAAATCCAAATATATTTTTGCTGAAAATTTATTAGATTGGATTGGAAGGATTACTTTCTGTTACCAAATACTACCATCTAATTATATTATAAAAAAAAATCATGAAATTTATGTATACAGAATAAGATAAAAATGAACAAATAATAATATAATTGACTCTGGCAAATTGCCTGTTTTGCATTTAAAGTGTGTGATGGGGGAAGGATACCAAAAGGAGGTGGTTAGGGACTAATAATTAACAGTTGGTTGGGGGAGTCTGGTGGCATTAATATATATATGGATGCTGCTGCCACTGTGGTGTTTTTATATGCAAGCAATTGCCAAATCATCCACTTTTTGCACTCCGCTGCCAAGACTCAAAAAGTTTGCCAAATGTGTCAACACGGATCATGCCCTTAATTTTTTATTTCAAAATATAAAATAAATTAAAATATTATATTTAAAATTAAAATAAACCTTCCTAATTATCTTTTACATTTATAACTAGAAGGAATAATTTTTAGAAAGGCATAGGAAACAACCATCGTGTATGGAAAAAATGAATTATGAAAATATATATTCTTTTTTTATATATTATGGTATAATCTTTTGAGACTTTTAACGTGAATAATATTTATCTCAATCAATAAATATAAACTTGTGTTCTTTTTTTATGGGAAAAATACTGTCTACTATATCAGTCAACGATTGATTTTATTGAGAGCTTATAATGTAAATCCGTTCAGTTATTAATCACGGTAACCCTTGCATACTTTTGACATTGGAGAAGACTGGTAGCAATATGAGTTTCTTGTGCATGTTAATCCATACACTTCTTAGTTCTTTTGGCAAATGTACACCAATAATATCAGCGTGCCAATTACGTGAAAACATTTGTTTAGTATGTATGGGTCGTACCTCATATCTGCGAGATTAATAGCTTACATTACACATTACACAAAGTGCCATTAGGTTATTTAATTATAATAGCCGTGATCTCCCTTACGTGTTCTATCCGATTTATTGTTTCACTTACTAAAAATTAATTGATTTTTTCCCAATATATAACACAAGACTTTCTATGCTTTTGTATTGGATGGTTGTTGTAATCATATGAAAACCATAGCAAAAGAAGGTGACAAGTTAAAAAACAAAAATTGACTTCGTATAATATAAGCTTTGAAAAAAAAAAATCTCTGCCACGTTATTTTGTGACCTTTTTATCTCATCCAACTCACGTATTTACCTCCTCCTAAAAGTGGAGTTTTTTTTTTATTGTTGAAGGGGAGAGAAAATTTTGATAAAATTTATCTATTATATTATTTTAATATTTCAATTTTATTCTCTCAAGCTAAAACTGTTTTTTTTTCATTCTTCACTGCTGCTCTTCTCGTCACTGCCGCGACCTGCTCCTCCAGCCTCTGCAGTAGCCGCCGCCGCCACATGGTCCGTTGTAGTCAATTTTCATTGTCATCTCTCCCTTAGTCTCTTCTGATCTAGTCGTCTGAGTTTGTTCTCCAGATTTGATTACTATTTTGCAGATTCAGTCGAATGGGCGGTGGCGTCGGTTTGCTTCTGTTTATATTTGTCACTGCTGTTGGGTGGAGTCGGCTGGAGTGGGTATGGTGAGATGATGATTTTTTTCAAGTCTTCACTTGCGATCTGGTAAGTGTCTCTATCAGAAAGCTTCGAGAGAGAAGTAAGGATCCTTCCCTTGAGTTCGACCATAGCAAGGTGAGAAGAAATAGAAGATGAGGAAGATCTCGAAGACCGTTTATTATAAGCTTTCATGGTTTTCGAGTGCTTGTGCGTCTGCGAACTCACTGTCGCTGTCAATGGAGAACAGCTAGGAGTGAAACGTAAAAATGCAAGTCGTCTTTGAAGTGGGACAAGGCTTCATAAATGAAACGGGAAATGCTGTGATGAGAAAAAGCTGAGATTTTAAATGGTAATGGGAAGTGCTTGCGGTTTCAGACAGAGGAAGAGGGAGAGGGGAGAAGAGATTGAGATTTTAAATGCTTTGTTGGCCAAATAGTACAGTATAATAAATAAATTTAAATAAAAAAATAAAAATATATTTATTAATATTTAATTATTTTTTTCTTTCTTTTAAATCAAACAATTAATATAATCTCTTCTATTTTCCCTACACACTCATAATTTCATTTATCTTTCTTTATTCTCTCTTAAATTAATTTAATATATTATTCACTTCGTTAAACGGAATATAACCTAAAAGGATTTGTTTTTAATAAAGAGGTGTAACAATTCATTTGATCAATACTAAGATGTCTGATATGGCATTTTACTAAGTATCTCTCAACTTCATAGGTTGATAAGTTATTCATTCCCATCAATTTTACAGCTGAGAATCATTTCAATACCATACTTAAAGATATTTTTGATATTTTAAATAATTTTTTAATTAGTTGATGTCAAATTCCCTCCTCCTACTTATCTTATTTAGGGTTATTGCATTAGGTTAATTATATATCTTATGGTTACACATAAGACTATTATATTTTAATAATCATTTTATTATTTTTTTAAAAGGAATTTTTGTAGCCAGCTTAAGGGGAAAAAAAAGATCAATACGCTATTATTATTAACAAGTGATACTCCATAGATAAAATATCAAATTACTCTCTTTAGTTCTTTTGATAATTTTCAATTAATTAATTTGTACAGGTTTTAAAAAAAAATAATACATGAATGTAGAAATTTGGAAGGACTCGTGTATAAATTTTAAGAATTGCAAAAATTATCTCCATATAATCTAAAATTAATGTCAGTTTTAATTACACAATAAAAACAGCAATAAAGCTTACCATTCTTGAAGATACCGTAACACTTGACCACGCGAAGAAGTGAACATTTGAGGAGGGCCATGGAACCTTGTATGATAAAATCGACAAATGGTGGTGCATAATTACCTTTTAAAAAAAAGAAGATTACCGGGCCTCGTATTTATTGATAACAACTGATTAAATTAAAGGTTTACATTAAAAATTGTATAATATCGTTAACTCTCTTAACAGTCAACAGATAAAACCAGAAGTGACGCAATCCCGAATGATGATATGATTTTTTTACTACGTACCACAACTATTTATAATAACTATTACAGACCCACGTGGTTATGGATGAGTGACAATGAATAAAAATGATGAAAAATAACTTGCTTTATTATAATAACTAGAAGCAAATAAGCTGTCTTCTGTTATAAGAAACAAACTTCATTATCATTTACTCTATTCTTTATAATTACTATTTGATTTAGCTTATAAAAAAAATAACTAGTAAAAAATAATTTATAAAAAAAAATTTTAGAATAAAAATAATTATGAATAAATAAATATTTAGATTATTATTAACATAATAATTTTTATGATTGATAAATTATTAGAAAAAGTATGATGTTAAATGATAATTATATAAAATGTAACTTTTAAATTTAATTTATAAAAAAATAATATAAAATAATTATTACGTAATCTAAAAACTATTTTATTCATCCATAAATTAATTCTATAAATTTATTTAAAATTATAATTTAATTTAAAAATTATTATAAATATTTAATAATTATTTATTTAATTTTTAACTAAAATTATAGTTTGATAAAAAATTATATTTCAAAACATAATTATGGGGTATATAAAAAGAAATGGAGGGAAAGTGCTAAATTTTTAATTATTATTTCATCAAGCTGACTTTTAGTAAAACTTGTCCATTCTATTATAATTTTCAAGTAATTTCTTCCGGAGACATTATCTGACATTTGAAAAAAAGTCTGCATTGAGGAAGGAAAGTGAAAACAGCATATTTCCTCTGCTTGACGAATTTTTGTCCTAAAAAAACACGCTCAAAGGTTGTAAGTTCAGAAAATAGAAAAAAATATAATTAATATAAATTTTTATTATATTTTTTAATCTTAAGTTTAATTTTTATATAAGATAATTATATTAAGAAAAATAAACACAAACCCCAAAACTAAACAGTTGGTAATAGGTTACATAAATATAAATGCTGATAAAAGAGGAAAATTATGTACTCTTTTTACATATTTAACGCTTTAAATATATTTTTTAAAGTACGTATTTAGATTTAAATACTCAATATACCTATTTCCAATTAAATTAAAATAAGTGGATTTCTACTTCAAAATCTAGTTAAAAACTAATAACAAGACATTAAATACAAATATCTAAGATTTTTTAAACTTGATTCAGATTAAAAAGGAAAGTAAATAAACTTAAAGGTTATACTGATGAAAGATTATTTTTAATTGAAGTCTGACGACCGCCTCAAGCAAATAAAGTAAATTAAAATTAAATGTCTTGATCTCATGGCCTTTGTTTTGTTCTGATAAGATATTTTTCTCATTTTTTGGGGACAAACTGAGGATTCTTTGTTAAAAAATACTTTTTAATGGGAAATATTTTAGCAATTTTTTATAGGATACCTTTTGATTTATGATTTGTTTATATAAGATATAAATATGGGTTTTTAACGGATAGCACAGGGCGGTCATATAATGGTTTCATTAATTTAATAGCATATCAAAACAAAAAAATGATTTATTAAATATTTAAAGATAAGAGTATATTTACGATCCTAACCCAGCAACATTGGGCTGTTTCCCTCTCCCGGGCTCGCACAGCCGCACGCGCTCTCTACCCCCTCTCCCTTTCACACTCCCCTCAGGGCGTCCGTCGTCCTCCTCCGTTCTCCCGTTCATCAAATTGCATCACCCATCTCCCACTTCTTCACCTTCTTCACTCTCAAATTCAAAACCCTCCTTTTGCCTATCTATTCAACCGCAATTATCTTCTCACTTTTGCCTCGCCTCGCCGCTGCTATCATCCATTGGACTGTGGTTTTATTACCTTTGCTTTACCAGGTTTCCTTCCTCTTTCCTTTCTTTTTATAAAATAATTTTCATGCCCGTGTCATTTTTATTGCTATGGTTGGAATTAATAAGACGTAGCTGCCAATAATTATTGCTCTCTCCTGGGTTACGGGCTACATTTATGTGTTTGCCTTCGGGGAGATTGATTATTATTTCCAGACTCAATAGCCCTCGCATGTATGGTGGCCGCAAAGATAGTGGGTTTTATTAATTTCTAGAGAAAACGAAAAATTTGTGTTCAGATGCATTGGCATTAGGGTAAAAACCTACTAGAAATCGTTGGATAGGAAATTACTCGGAATAATCAGGGTGGATTGCCCAATGCGATATGTGTTTTGAATTCATTCGTGATTTACAAGCAATTTCAAGCTGTTGGTAGCTTCGGTCTGGACTGTATTTCGTCGGCGTTAGTTTAGATGAAGTTCTTCCCTCTGTAATTCCTTCTTCTCTATTGTCCTCATTGAAGACTCTGGGTATGTGGAGATCTGTTGCTTCCTTTTACAGTTACTCTGAGATCATCTGGATAGGAAGTTGTTTAATTCCAATCACAGACAAAATATGATGCTATACTCTCTCATGTTCTTTATGCATTTTATTCTCAGCATGTGCAACTGTCTACCACTAATGACATTTTATTTTGTTTTGATTGGGTAATGGTATTCACAAAACATCTAATCGAAAAAAGCAAGTAGAAGACTATAATTCGCAATACATTCGTATTTGATGATACGATGATAATCTCTGTGAGGAAATGGACAAAGACTGTGCGTATTATGTTCATAACATTTGAACTTCGAAGCTTTCAAAAGGGAGAGGGGTATTAGGATTCATTGGAAATTCTGTTTGAGATATAAAATGCAGTAAATTTTAATTTAAAACTATTTACTATTGTTGTTAAAGGTAAAAGGTAGCTTAGAGTATTGAGACGTCAGGAGGTTGTCAAGGCATCAGGCAGGAGTTGAAGTGGTCACCTGACTGAAAAAGGGCATGTTTTCCATTTCGGGAAAATATTTTAATTTGATGTACTTTCAAACAGATTTTCTCTTGTTATTATGACTATTGATAAACGATTTAATAGGTTCCAGAGATGATAATTTTGATTGATAGGGTAAACATTATGATTGATTCTTTAAACGGGGAAACATGATTGGCAATTATAGATGAGAATATTTAGGGGGTTGCAGGCTAATTTCTTTTCTTCATTTTTGAGAGAATTGTGTCAAATTAATTGAAAAAATCTTGCATCTGGTTTTGTGGGTAGGATTTTATTCCATTCTATATATTTGTTGTATTTCATGTAAAAAATTTCAAATGCTATAAAGTTGCACCAGGTATTGAGTTTTTAATGTGATAAAAAGATTTTTTTCCCCCGGAGCTTTGTCAGATATGTTGGGGGATTTTAGTGCTTTAATTCTCTGAAATGTTTTTTCCTTTGATTGCTTATTTCTTTTTGTTTCCTTTTTGTTAAATGACTTATCTTTCCCGTCTCTATATCTTATCTTATTAAAATAATTCTTTCATCTCAAAGATTTGAGTGAAATAGGTTATTTCACACACAAAAATTATAAGAGGCTCAATTTTCATTTGTTGTTGTGGATTGCGGCAACTGCAGCACTAAACAGTGCAATATTTTGGACATGATATTTTGGCATATAGAATATAACACCAAATTTTCTGATATTGTGAGTGTTCTGAAATACTACACATGATAACAAAGCATTCGTCTAATAAAGTTGTAATTTTGAGTGTTCTGAATTTACTTTTTTTCTCCTGTATGAGAGATCTTACTCTAACCAGCATGCGTATTAATTAATTTCTAAAATTTATGCTTACAAATTGTTCTCTTTCTTCATGAAGCTAAGTTATGTTCTTGAGTATTGTGTTTGTCAATATTGTTTTTGAGCATAGTTTACTTTCTCTTGATGCAGGTTCTTTCTATATCGCTGGACCAATTCTAGTCTAGATGATATATAAGTTGGATTATCATATCTAGATTGAAGTTGGAAGAGGAAGAGGACAAAGTAAAACTTGCATTTTTAAGTGAATCGATGGAGAAGAGAGTTTCATCTTCAAAGCCATCTCTTGCCCCTTCTGATAGTGTCAGTGATCCAGAGGAAAAGGAAGTCAGTGATGAAGATGATGATGATCGAAATCATAAGCATCGGAGGCGGGAAGATCGTACTCAATCATTGGAGAGAGATGTTACAGAGCCTGTTATAAACAGGCCATTCAGAAAGCGTAACAAAACTTTTGTGAATCGGCATTCTTTCAGGGAAAATGAATCTCAAGCCTTTGAAATGATAAAAAGGGGCCCTGGATTGGCGTCAGTTCCCCGAGCACCTTTAGATATGAATCAAAGATCACGGCTAAACCAATCATTTAGTGGAGATCTTGGTGCTGGCAGGGGAAGAGGAAGAGAGCTGGGTTCTTGGAATCAGCGTGATTCTAGGTTCAGCTCAATTGATGTTGCTTCTCATATGGTGCCACAGGGATCCATTCCTTCAAGCCTTTATACTGGACGGGGTTTACCAAACGTTTCAAATGCACAAAATGCATCATGGAATGCTTTTGGTTTAATTCCAGGAGTACCCAATGGTGGCTTGGATATTCTTCATCCTATTGGTTTACAAGGGACACTCAGACCGCCTATTAGTTCATCATTAAATTTGAGTATTCCTCGCCAAAGATGTAGAGACTTTGAGGAACGTGGTTTTTGCCTTAGAGGGGACATGTGCCCAATGGAGCATGGTGTTAATCGGATTGTTATTGAAGATGTCCAGGTACCTGTTCTCTTAAACTATTCCCTATTAATTAAATGCAAATGGCTATTTTCATAATGCTTGACAAAGTCTGTTATAGAAGGCTTTTCCTGGAGTGTTTCTGATAGGGACCGGTAAAGTCCCACATTGGGTAGTATGGGCTGCTTGATGGGGTATTTAAGCTCTTGACTCTCCCTCCCTAACAGCTAGCTTTTGGGGATGGGCTCTCCAAGGGTTTGAATACCTATCAATGGTATCAGAGCCGAGTGTCGACCAAACGGAAAGGGCTACCTGCGGAGGGGCTGACCGGCAATCGCCGATCCGGCCAAGGGCCGAGTGAAGCACCGCAGTGTGGAGCCGCCGGGACGTCGGCTTTCCGGGGAGGGTGTATTGATAGGGACCTTGTATGGGTAAAGTCCCACATCGGGTAGTATGGGCTGCTTGATGGGGTATTTAAGCTCTTGGCTCTCCCTCCCTAACAGCTAGCTTTTGGGGATAGGCTCTCCAAGGGTTTGAATACCTATCAGTTTCATTGCATTTATTCACTAAGGGACTGACTGAGCTGAAGTAAAGGAAGCCTCTGCAATGGGGCTTTGCTAGTTTTTGAGCTATTTGGCAATATCTGTCTAGGTTGATTATATGATGCATGGGGCCTACTATCGACTATCTTGTCACCACTAATACTGTATTTTTCTCATTGTAGTTTCTGCTTATTGTTATGCATATGTATCTACAAATGGTAAATGATTTTCGTAGGTGTGTATGAACCTTCATTAAGTGACTTGAGAATTGGTAAGGTCTAGTTTCATATTGATATGGTGTCAAAATGGTAGGAGAAAGGTGCTTCTGAGCAATTTTGGTTTGTTGCCTATAATTTGAAACAATCATGTTAACAAAGCTTATGATAATTTTATTTGAGCAGTGGGTTTGTCCTGCGCCTTTGGACTATCAATCCAATGTACTGTACTTCTATATAAACTTGCATTTCGTAGACAATTAGAATTTTAGCGTTTATTTAAAAAAAATTAGTATTTACTGTGTGAATCTTTTGACTTGTGTTAATGGACTTTTCCGGAAGTTGCAATTTATAAAAATTATGCTGTGTTTTTGTTGATTTAATGGCCTCACTGAAATGGTTTTTTATTCTCAATTCAGAGTCTTTCACAGTTCAACCTTCCAGTTTCACTTCCAAGTGCACACCTTATGGGTGCACCTGCTGGATCTGGATCTTTACATTCAATAAGTGCTTCAACCGCTTCAATGAATAGCAAAGGTATACATGGCAAAGCTGGGAAGTCTGGAATGGGTGATGATGGTTTGGTATTGGGTGGTGCATACACGGGTCCTGGGGGCGTGAGTGGAGCTGATTTTTATGATCCTGATCAGCCCCTTTGGAATGATGGTGGTCCTGAAACGTCAAATCCGCTCCTTAATCTACAATCATCCAAGATTGATGAAACTGAGCCCTTCTCCAGTGATGGTCCTTCTGATAGGCATAATTTGAGGTTATCCAATGCTCCAGATAGAGATTCTTCAATGGGAACTAGCAGAACTTTCACTTCACAGAGTGTTAGTCCATCAGTTTGGGCCAGGATTAGAGGTTCAAAAAATAGATCTGATGTGAAAGAGAAGGTTAATCATATGATAGGTACCTTTCAGTATCCTGATAATCAGTTAAAAGAAGACAATGGTGAATTGAATTTTCACAGTTCTTCCCAGCAAGTGAAGCAAATCATTGCAGATGATGTTGGCCCAAAATCCGTGGGTTCATCTCTTAAGGCACAGACTGATATACGTAACATCCGGAAACCATCACAAAAGGCACTACGTACTTTATTTGTAAATGGCATTCCACAGAAAAACAACAGAAGGGATACTCTTCTCTCTCATTTTCAAAAATTTGGGGAGGTTATTGACATTCATATTCCAGTGAACAGTGAGCGTGCTTTTGTCCAGTTCTCCAAGAGGGAAGAGGCCGAAGCTGCTTTGAAGGCACCTGATGCTGTAATGGGTAATCGGTTTATTAAGCTATGGTGGGCTAATCGTGATAGCATTCCTGATGACAGCATTAGCAGCAGCAATGGTGTAACTGCAACTGACCTTGGGCATTCATTTGCTTTGGTTCCTTCTCATGCAGTTGTCACTGATAGGGGTAAAGATATCCATCAAACAACTGCTTCAAAGATCGTTTCTGATTCATCCCCAGCTCCTGATCAACCTAAGCTTGCGACAGCAACTGCACCCAAAACTGTACCTCCATTGCAAAAGAAGCTTGAAAACTTGGAGCAGCTCAAAGAAGAATTGCGCAGGAAACAGGAAATGCTGGATCAAAAGCGGAATGAGTTCCGACGCCATTTGGACAAACTTCAGAAACAAGTAAAAACTAAAGTCTTAACACTATTTTAACTAGGCATGCTTGTTTAGATGCTTATAACTGCCAGCGTATCTAAGCTCAATGGTTGTAGTATTTCATTGAAATATTTTAAGTGGGTTAACCTCTGCATAAAGTTAAAATGTTTCTCGTGTAAGATAGTGAAGGGAAATGGAGAAAGAGAAGGAGAAGTAGACAGAAAGGAGGGAGACAAGGAAGAACATGGGGGAGAGAGGGAACACAAATTTCTCAACTTTATTCAATTCATCAAAAAGGGTGCTAGGACTGTTTATATATGCCTAGTTCTAGTGACTCTAAACTACTGTAATTCTAAAAGACAAGGTAAACATTATTTAAATTCAAAATAAACTAATTTTTGAACAAGACAAGACAGGATAAATCCTAATCCAATTAAATTTATTTAGAAGGTAATCTAGTCATCCTAGTTCAAATAAAAATAACTTAATATAAACCAAATAAAAGAATCCTGTCTGGTACATCTTGTATGATGCACTGGGAAATTTTCTTGTTGAATAAAATTGAGAATTTTGTGTTTACTCTCTCAGGTTCTTCCTTTTCTCCCTCCTTTTTATCTCCTCCTCCCTCCCCCTTTCCCTTCACCCTTTTTACATCAATCACACAGAAGGATCAATTGTATCTTTCTGCTGCTGCATTCTACTTAAGTTTCTACTATTATTTTTTATAAGCATGTCAAGATGCCACTTTCTTCCGTTGTGTCATATTTTTCGGAGAATTACTAAAATAAATCTTGAGAGCCTTCAATTAATAGCTTAAGCTTTCAATTTGAATCGATCGTAGTATTCAAGACCAAGTGATCTAGACTATAGAGTTTGATCCTTTCAACCTCCATGCTATTAATCGAACTAAGTTTCAGCAACAAAAATGGTGGGCTCGTCACTGAGTAGGCTTCGAGCTCATATGTGCTTTTATTTGAAGGGAGTGCAATTGTAGATATCAATTAAAGCCAATCATGAGTCTTCTAACATTTTTAAATTGAGTTCAATTGATTATTGACAAATCAATACATAATGCGTTGATCTTTTACAGGCCACAGGACTCAAGGGTGAAGTAGTTACTGAGAATGCTTCCAAGAGACCCAAAACAGGCGTGTCAGCTGATGTTAAACTGGCTTCTCAATTGTCTGATTCTGGCTTTTGTATGGCATCTCCACATGCAGAGACAATATCTGATAAGAACAATACATTGGGAAACCCTATATCTCAAAGTCCGAAAGCAACTGCAATAATTCCACAGCAAGAATCTATGGCCTTGAAACTGCCAATTCGACCATATGCACCTGTAAATAGATACAAATTGGACAATCGTCCCACTTCATTTAAAATCATCCCCCCTTTACCAGCTGGACTAGCAAATGTAAGTCTTCTCTTTCTAGTTAGAAGGATAATTAATTCATCACATGCATTTATTTACTTCGTCATGTTTTAATCTGATTCATTTGGCTCATTTTTTCATCGATCCTTTGATTCGGGTTGAGTTTTGGGACCCACATTATTCTTAAAAGTGAAGGCTCTCAGTCGCCTGCAATCTGGATTAACCTGGACACCTAAACCTGAGTTTCAGAATTGTTTTTTATTGTTTCTTTGTGTGACTAAGCTAGATATAATCTTGTTGGGTTGGTTTTATGAGGCATTTTGTTTTGGGCACAGCCTTTAGGTGGATAATGAAGGATTTTTCACTAACCTTTAGATATCCGACAAACCATTTCATTGGTCATATTTTAAGTTCCTTTCATGTTTTTGTTTTCATATGTTTAGTTTGGATGATATAAGTAGTTAACACATCATATTGTTATTCTTCGTGCCAGTTTGTTAACGCTTTCATTATTCTTCTTTCAGGCTGCTGTTTTGAAGGACCACTTCTCGCCATATGGGGAGATTTCTGCCGTAGAGCTAGAGGATGTGGGAGACCATGATAGTAGCCAGTCAGAGGCCCGTATAAGCTTCACTACTCGTCAGGCAGCTGAGAGGGCATTCATTAGTGGGAAAAGCTGGAAGGATCATAATCTCAAATTCATGTGGCTGACACCTAGTAATTCTAGCACTGATATAAAGGTATCTGCTTCCAAGGAGGCTATAGATACAGATAATCGCCCAGAAGAAAAAGATAAAGAAACTAGTATATCTGGAGATAAAGAGGATTGGAATTCTGGAGTTAAAAGTTGTTTGGAGCATACGGATGATCAGCCAGAAGAAGACCATGTTATGGCAGAAGCTATTACATCGGGAGACGAAGAACCCTTAAATTCTGGAACTAAAAATAGTTCGGAGCATACGGACACAGGTGAGGATCGTCAGTGTAGTCAAACTTCTGCCGAACAATCATCTGATGGCAATGTTTGTTGAAGATCTGCTAATAGTCAGATTTGTACAGCGAGGTAAACTGTTTAATCTTTTAAACTCAATTTTCAGGACTATTTTAACAGTTCCTAAAAATTCATTTTTCCATATGCCCACTTTTTTACGCTCAAGAGACATGTAAGAAGGATCTTTCGTTCTTTTCTGCTGCCGCCTGTTTTGGGTGGCCGTGTAGTTTGAATGGTGCATCCTGTTGTTTTTGCAGCCTAGGTATTTGTAGGATCAAAGATTTAAAAACCCTGTTGAACACGATTGATCTGTTACATAGCAAATATTTTGGATCTCTATGAAAAATATAATTAAGCTGCTAGTTTTTGCTCCTTTGCAACTTCTGCTGGTTCACTTTAGGTATATACAGAATATGGGTAGTTATTTTTGGTTTGTATATTTACAACCAGGGTTTTAATAAAAATATACGTGGAAATGATTCATGACCTCGACCCACGTGTAGTGATTAGAGTGACCAACGCTGATACTCACAGGAATTTGCGAACTTAATTCAATGATTGTTTTAAATTCAATGATTGTTTTGGTTATGCATCAACCCCCCTCTCGATAATTCCATTGGGGCGAATATTTGGTTTATTTGTCCCCGTTCCATGTTTTTGGAATAATATGACATATGAGGGGAAGGCTCAGAAAAGAAGAAAGAAAAAAAAGAGGAAGAACAAGAGACGTGAGGTGTCTTTTTTTCTTGGGCCTTTGTACAAGTTTCGCGATTTAATGGGGCAAAAGCCCATAGTTGTACTGCTTTTATGATCTAACCTCTTTTTTTATACAAGAAACGGCTTAAACTTAAAAATAAATTAGTCATGAAGAATTTAATTCTAAATTCCCTATTAATTAAAGGGTTATCTCATTGAGAAATGAAGAACAAGGCATAACTTTATCACCGTTTAGATAAGAGTTTAGAAAAGGATTTATAAAAAAAAGATTTTTTGAACAATTTATAGAAAAAAATTTTTGTAGAAGAGTTTATGAAAAAAAAATAGTTTTGAATAAATGAGTGTTATAGATAGTTATTTTTAGAAGTATTTTTATTATTGATAAATTACGAAAAATAGTATGAATATTAAATGAAGAGAGATAAGAGATAAAATAAGAGTGTGCAAGAAAAGAGGGGAGAGATAATATAAGAAAAAATAAGAGCGTAAAAAAAATATGAGAGATGGAAGATAGTGTAAAAAAAAGTAGAAATAATATAGTAATTAATTAGTTCATAAATTGATTTATTGTTCCATAAATTATTCTGACTAGCTTATCTAAAATTTTAATTTTAAATCATAGTTTAATCCAAAAACCGATTTGAACAAATATAACTGTTTGTTTTAAAATTTCTTTAAACTTATATTTTGTCTAAAAGAACTTTTAAAATTATAGTTTTCTGTAAAATCAAACAGGCACTATATAACAAAAAAAAACAGAAGAAAAAAAGAAGGCATAACTTCGTCTTACTTAGTTTTAGCAAAATGAGTTGGAATATTTGGGAGAACAGTGATGAAATGGGAGCAATCGAAGTAACAATCGCCAAAAAACAAAAAGTAGAATCAAGATATAAATTAAGGTTAATGAAAAATAACAACTTCGGTTAAATATAATGGAATTATCAACTATCCTACGGTGCAAAATGCACTATACTAATCCATCGACAGGGTTAACACCTCGTTCAAGTTTCATAGCTAATTTCTTCCCTGTCCTTCTCTGCAATACGATATTGATTACCTGAGATTATCGCGCCCCCATTTCTTGAACTCCGAAACTTTGGGATAAAACATTTTTGACTGAATCCAGCCTTAAATTTCTCCCATAAACTAATCCCTCTCTTGAAGTTGAGCCACGACCTTAGAATTTTACTTTAATGTGATTTTGGCTTCACTCGCATGTAACATTAGGTTTGATGTGCCCGTCTCTCCCTCTTTCCATGAGAATCCATCCGGACATCGTTCATGTCTCATACGTCACTGCAAGGCAAAATTAATAACTTTAATACCTAAAACCGCAAGCTCTGATTTCCTCCAAAATAAACGAAGCTACTATAACAGTTGGAATCCACAATTCTGTACAACATACCCCTTATTTTCACCTCGGTAATTAATGAAATGTTGAACGTAGAAAAAAAGCCCTCCAAAGCTGACACACAAACCTAGAAACCAATCCCAAATTTATTCTCTGTCTCTTCCTTCGATCTCGTCCCAAAGGCTTTGCTCTTTGATTTCTTTCAGTCAGAAAAGTTGGAACGTGTAAAAGTTTCGTCAATATTACTCTTGACCCAGTGACTCTGCAGTGGTTCAATGCAAGCTATCAAGTCTCCCCAAGTCCTCAACATAGACTTCAGTTCATCATTCAACGGTCCTGAGTGTGACCAAATCAGGCGTTTCTGGTTTGGCTCTCCCCTCGACCCACATGTAGTAACCATATTTAGAAGGCCATACAAGGAATATACCCCCGCAGATTGTTGATCCTTATGCATCATTAATCATAGTTAAAAGTCAAGAATGCTATACTTGAAGCATTTGGTGCCCCGACTTCTCATTTTCTTGTTTCAAAACTTTCTGCAGTCCATGGATCATATACTTAAATGTTAAACTATTTGGAGCATATCCCACATTTTGTAGCCTATCCTGGAGCTCCATCAACTCGGTCAATTGACCAATCTCAGAAAAGACTTCAACAATTGCATTGTAGCTTTCATTATCATAAACTGGAAACTCCCTGGCAAATAATTTCAATAATGACCCTGCTTTATCGACATTCTTTTCCCCTGCAATAACTGTTGATTAGCGCCCAGCATATTTCTATATGCCGTGAGATTTGGCTTCAAATTCTTCTTTATCACCTCAGATTTTAACACTACTGCATCGTCCACATTATCAGCTGTACATAGGGATTCAATTATTTGATTGCATGTGGTTTTTCCTAGCACATAAACATCACGAGAGATTCTTTCTAGAAGATTTCTGGCAGCTAAAGGTCGACCTTCTTGACACAATGTGATAATAAGATAATCAAATACATCACTAGGAAGCTTAATCGTAAACCTCTGAAGCTCCACAATCAAATTCAATGCTGCAAGCAGCTTCCCATTTCTTCCATATCCTTCAACAATAAGCCTACAAGTGAAACTGTCTGGGCAAATCCCATTTCCAATCATATCATACAGCAGCGATCTTAGATACTTGCATCTCACCTTCTTTACAGTAACCAAGTATGAGAGTATTATATGATACAATGTCTGAACTTAGCCCTCTGTCAATCATCCTATGGAAAAGTTGATAAGCTTTCCTGATCTTCCCATCATGAAAGAGACCATTCATCAAGGCTGTACATGTAATCAAATCAGGTATTACACCCCTCCTGTACATGATCTTATACAGATAGAATGCATGTTCCAACCTTCCTTGTCCGCAATAGCTATTAACCAGTGTGTTATATGACTTCTTCCATCCTCTCCAGGAATCCATTCACCTTATTTGTATCTCCAATTTTGCACAAAACATGGGCCAGAATGTCGAAGGTGTGATCATTCCTGTGTATTCCAAGTCTTCCCATCTCTTCATATACTTCCTAACAGTGACCAATATAATTAAATTTTGATAAACCATTTAATAGACAATTGCAGACTACAACACTAGGGACAGAAACCAGCCTCTATGGTTTTTCTGGAAGTTCCTAACCCCTTGTCAACCATACCCACTTACCTTAACATAAGCCTTCGTGAGCATATCAAAGATAAGAGGACTCCAATTACAATCCTCAATACACACAACAAGATTATGATATATATCCTCATTTGGAGAAACTTCCTCAACTAAATGTATTAATTCTGACAATAGTTTCATGGCCTGTGGGAACATTCGTGAACAAGTAAGTATGTGAACAATCAATAATTAAGAACGGTGGGTCTGATGCCCAAGTCATTTTTAACCCAAATGAAAAAAGTGAGAGCAGAAGAGCAGTCAGACTGGCATCTCATCAAAACCTTTGAAATTTCACGGGCACCCAGATGTGGAAGAATATCTTTAATATCATTCCGAAGAAGATTAAGGCCGAAACCTTGCTGTTTAAGGTTTGAACAAACGAGGATGACTATATTGTTGGGGTTCTGGGTAGGGGCAAGAAAATTGTAAAGGGGGTTTGAAATGGGTTTCGACGGAGAATCCGGTACAATTGATAAAGACAAAGAAGACGACGATGTCGACGAAAGTGGAGATGATTCTGTGAAACTTGCGTTGAAGTAAGATTCTGAAAGAATAGTCCGGCGTAGTGTATGAGGAGCAGATGTAGAGTGGTTTACAGCAACGAGGATTTTGTGAGTAGTCCAACAGATTGAAGATCGAGACATTAGATGATTACGAGCATGAGCGAACAAAGAGCCATGGAGAAGCGTACCAAGTAACAGAGAACCCGTCATACTTTCATCTTTTTGACGACATCAAGTATCGCAACGAGATCGATCATCGACATCAAGTTCGCTTTTCTCTTTGGGCCTCCTTTTCCCCTTGCTCCGTCGTTCATGTTCGACGAGTCGATAATGTTATCACAATGTAAAACCTATTTAAAAGAGTTGGCAGCGGAGCGAAGCCAGCTCCCCTCTGGTTTGAAGATTGGACAGAACGACAGTAACGGAAGAAGGAAAGGCGTGACATTTTTTCATATTTCCGGTGGGAGATATCATTCATAGTAGGGTTTTCTTTGATATCCTAATTTATTCATAAATATTTGATATATTTAAAAAATTATAATTATAATTATAATTCTTCATAATTGTGTATTTAAATTTGAATATAAATATTTATATACATATATGTATTACAAATTACAAATAGTTACATAATCACCTAGGCCATTTTATTTTAAATCATTATACTTATATTATCTAAAATAATAAAAAACATTAATCTCTAATTTAAGTATAATGATTAGAAAATAGAAGTTAATATGTTAATTCTATAATGATTGGAAAATAGAAGTATAATAAAAAAACATTAATTTCATTCTATACTAGAAAATCAAGCTACATGTTCATTCTATATTAGAAAATCAAGTTACATGTGTTTTCAACTCTTTTCCTACTCCCTCTCCCAAACATTGCCTTTTACATCAAATACAACATGCAAAATATGCACAGGTTACATCATATAAAATACCTAGGTGTCAATGATGTAAAGGCCGATGTTGTGTTAGAGCTAGAGTAGTTTGTATAATGTACATGAATATTGGCTAAATGATTCTACAACATGCAAAATATGTACAGGAACTACTGTACCAAAGATTGCCACCCTCCAACCTCCCACATTTACGGTCATTACGAATTTCATGATACAACGCATGAAAATGCCCTAGAACGACCTGATATATGTGGCATGAAACTTGTGTTCCTCTAAATGAAGGATTTATTAGAGAGGACATAATTCTGGCTTTTGCTTCATCATTATATTAAGCAACAATAAAGCTGGCAAGCTTAAGCTGCTTATCTAATGGTAAGTACTCCTTTAATAACACACATGTACGATGCATTACTTGCAAAGCAATTTAGCAATATGATCCTCACTTTCATCAATGGGCTGGGCACTAGGCATATAACTACCATCCTGTGAGGCCCAGTAGAATACTCGTTCCGTTGATGAATAGACATGGGAAACAACCACCCATCGTCTGTAAGTTTAACTGGCGAAGGAATGAGACATACGACTATTTGAAGCGTATTCGATCTATAAAAAATACCACTTTATTATGATTCTAGTAACGACGCTTGGGGCTAGTTCTTGAGTACCTAGATTTACGCTTGAATTGTCTGCTTGCCCTACCTAACATTAGTATCATCTAGGAGGAAGAGAGATTTTGCCCTATCTTTGGATCATAGGTGAGCCCAACCCTTTTCCAAAAATTCTCGTATAAAAAAAAAACAGAGATGGGAAACAGCAGATTCTGCAACAACTTCCCAGCTTTGGTCTGCTAAAAGAGACGTAAGGGTGACTGGAATATCATTCAGCATCGTTTGTTCATCCACAATTATAAGGGGCATATATTTGCAACAGGTAGCTGATAGCAGACCAGTAAACTGCACAACCTGTAGGATAAAGAAGATATGATATATCTAAAATAGTGAAGGGTGAAAGAATAGTTTGAAAAATACCTAGTTCTTACCTGGGAAGGATAGGGGTACACAGCTAATTTCAACAGCATCAACAAGCCACTGTCTTTTGACACTGCCTTCTGCATGGTTCAATGAGCACATCCCAGTGACCTGTAAAAATGATCCTTTAGCATTAACCTGCTGTGCATTTCCAGTTCACTATGCTTCCATTTTCCAGACAGTTATCAAGCAAATGAATTTACAGCAGCTCCCAGTTAAAAAGGGGCTAATCCCACAAATAACTGAAACGAGTTTCTTGACCAAAAATAATAGCATCCAGCAGCTTAGTAAACTGACCTTGTAATTTTAAATTCAATATGTAAGATTTCATCTTTCCTAGATCAAGAAATGGCAGAGAACCATTCTTCACTAGCTTTGCCTTAGCACAAATATTTGTGCAGACTTCATTAGATTTGTCAACATCTTGTACAAATTTCTCGTATGAAACCTATAATATTATATGGATGCGTAGGTTACAACTTACAGGGTTTAAACAGACATTTCATATATCATATGCTTGATCTGTATCGGGTTCAAATCAAAGCACATCAGGATGAAAAGTTGGAAACTTGAATGAACAAAAAATAACACGTTTAAACAATTCATGAAGTTACCAGACAGTAGAAAAGATGAAATATGCTACAAAATTAGAAGTATAGGAGAATTCACATTAAGATTATAATTAAATGCATACATAACTTGAGGAAATCAAGCAACCAACTCTGTGGAGCTTTCCCTAGGCATCTCACAGCTTCATATCTCATACAACGCCTGATAATTGCTCCCCAGTCCAAGATTGGCAATCTGGGAGCTTTTGTAAGGCACCTGAATACAGTAACAACTGTGCTGACATGTACAATAGTACCTGCCTGAACCTGTATGAGATATATAATGAGAAAATTAAATGAAAATATTTCCCTTAATGTAATAGTGACTAAATCTAGGATAAATTTACAATTCGAACATGCAACAATATCTTGAAAAGAGTAAATTAGGAGGATCAGGAGCAATTATCAATTAAATGTACATTTGTTGTAACATTTCTGTAAGTTACGCAAGCAAGTACATGATAGAGCGTTGCAATGATGACTCCTACAAATTTGACAAAAGCAACTGCAATAAAGATCATGTTGGTTGCTATGCAAAAGCAGATGATTCATATCCAAACATTTAATGCAATATTAACTTCATTGAAAGGAAGAAAGAACCAAAAAAACACTGGCACGAGACAACTAAAAGAAACAATTAAAAGAATTTCAAAACAATTCACTAAAAAACTATCGGGAAGTGCCTACCTCATTTTTTTAAATCTGTAAGCCACAAAGCTAAGTTGCAAAACCACATTGTCCTAAGAAAAACTTTGAGAAACAGATTTTAAATTAGTCTCTGCTGCTTTCCTATGACCATCAACATCCAGACGTTCCTTGGATAGTAAATGATGTTGAAGAAAAGAGAAAGCCCAGGAAGCAAACTGTTGCAGCTGATTATCATCAGAATTTTGTGCCAGAAGAAACATCTCTTGCACCAATGATGTCAAATATGCTTCGTAGACGGAGCCTTTGAGCAGAAGGCCCGTGGAAGGAGATTCCTGCTGTGCATAAAGTAGCAAGTGAGGGTTTTGAAAATGTGACCAGAAAAAAAGTTAACAATCCTGATAAGATATCAATATTATCAAAAAACCTTCTTCTGATAATCAGCTTGCACATCCAAAATGTCAGCTCCTGCTCCCATAGCATTAACCACTCCAAGCATACCACCCAAATTCACAAAAGAAGGGTAAGGATCGGAGTAACATTTTCTACACAGCTCCAGGAAACTTCTAACATAGTAAACCTCCGTAGAATGAAACCCTTCATTCAGTATCCATGAAAGAATTGTCCCACCTCCGAAGCAAGATGCTATCAGAAAACTCTGGTGCAACATGCCAGATTTTTTCAGTGTTTAACTCAGAAATCAACTCTTTAAAGCCACTCAATATGTGGTCCAACTCAATCTCATCCATCAATTCCATTCTCTGGCAAAATGACACTATTATGGGAATTGCAATACAGGATCCTACTGATAAAGCAACCTTGGATTCTTCATTCTCGAAACTAGTGCTTTGAAGTTGTGAGTTCACATGGAATCCATGATATTACCAAGCTTCTAATTTTGAGAACAGAGCCTGGCTCTCCAGCTCTCTATACTGCACTTATGGTGAAAGTCAAACCAAGAACAAGCCCAGCAACCCCTCAGATATCTTCTTCCAAGTCTTCACAGTTATCAGATGAAAGTTCAAATGCTTCAGTATTAACAAAAAATTCAACAGATGGGAAGCAGGAACATGGACTTTCCAGAACATAAGAAGAAGACCGAGTGATCTGATGCATCATTGCAGATAAAGCCCTAACTATTATTCCTAGTAAATCAAACTCTGGAACCTTTTTCATGTCATAATCCACACCAGAGTTGTTACCAGCTCCAGTTCTGGTGAGAAGATCTTGGCATGACAAACCCAACCCAACACCACATGCTACCTTTACAAGGGAACTTTTGCTAACAAGTAGAACCTGAAAGCTCACACCATCAGTGAGGTATAACTTAATAATCCTATGAGAGTCTAAATGTCTTTCTTAGAATGTTCCAACTTTAAAAGAATCATGAGAGCCTAAATATTTCATAAGAAAATAACAAGAAACTAGATATAGCATGATTAATAGAAATAATAAAAAAGCAGTATCATTGATTGCTTAAAAAAATGTATTATTTTCAATAGAAAATCGAGCAATCTAACTGTATAAGGTTTTATCCAATGCTGAATCCTAGATTGCTTCAAATAAGGAATAAATAATGTAAAAAACAGAACCAAATCCAAATGTGTTTTGACTCCTGAAGAAAACCCCGAATCATATACCTTAGGAAAACCCTAGTCTCCCTCCCCCCCAAAAAAAACAACACAAGAAAAAAAAAGAAAAAAGGAAAGTAGTCAGTCCGTTAATCCATAAGAAAAGAAAAGTAGCACCTCAAGAAGTCCTGTGATGCTATGATATCTCTGTTTATGATCAGTTACATGGAGGCAACTTGAGATCAATCCAAGGGAAATTGCAGCAGACCATTGGCGGTGTTCATGTTAATACTGGAGCAACCACTCCAAAAGAAACTTTGATGCAGCAGATTTCACAGTATGATCAGAAGGAGGCAAGACCTGACAATAGCAAGAAGGTTCAGATCATAAATCATAAGAAATGGTCAACAGAGTTGGCTACTAATTTGATGCCCCTTTTCCTAAGCATAACCCCGAGGGATTACTTATAGAATTCAGCTAGCAGCAGCCACTAGAACTGAGGGATACATAACAATATAAGATTACTCTTGCTTCTATGATCACCATGTAGAAAAATATACTTTCCAACAAAGTTACAAGTTCTATTATTCCGCAAAGGGCTTTACATTTTACGTATCCTAGCAGCGCTGGATTTATCTGTTACATATGCTTGACATGAAAACTTGCCAAACAGTCAGAATCTATAATCTTTATAAACAAAAAGCTCACATCCATGGAACGGTTCTCACCGAGAGCACCAACAGCCGGTGCAATATTTTCAGCACTTCTAGCAATAGCTTCATATGCTGTGGCTATCATACTCTGCAAGTATACATAATAAGACAAGTTGAATCAGATATGACACACAATTGTGCAGTACATGCAGATAACGAAGTTCAACAGAAAAATACTCTACAATTATAAAACAAAATATTAAACCTTTAGAATAGAACTGGCAGTTCTAGAAGTTTTATCTACTACAGCAGATTGTGCTTTAGCATTATAGGAAAAAGTGCAAGCCCTCATTCAATGTTGCATGAAGCATTTCCATGATTGTAGTGCCATAAGTGCAACCAAAATATTTCTTGAAAGCTGAATTGAACCAGCCATTTCCACAAGAGCATTTACATACTCAGAATGTACATCTCTTCCCTGAATGCCGACAATATCAGTTTAAGGAGATGTTTGGTGTACAGATTTTTAATTAACTACAAGGAATTACTTGCCCAAGCAATTCAATCCCAGAAGGAAATACACCAGCAATCAATAAAAAGTGTTTGGAATAAACATTAGAAGATAAAATGGGAAAACTAAAATTCCATGGGTGTACTTGTGATTGAGTTGCCCATGTTTTGGGGAAAACCAAATGGCAAGGGAATAAAGATTCGTGTGAAACTATCAGAAACACGGTATACTTCATTCTTGAAAAAATTTAAGTCTGAATATCATATGTAGCTTATAAATGTGTTTGATAACAAAGAGAACGAATCTAATTTTTAAAGATCTTACTCTGTCCCTGATGTTCATTCACTTTTTTAGGAGTGAAAGAAATACATAATAAGGAAGCACCAGGTAACTCCCTAGCTTCACTTTTCTTCCCTGCAAATAGAATCCTTATATGTAAAAAATTATAAAATTAATTAATTGAAGTATCAAACTAAGTTGGTTAATTAAAATCATTGCTGATACAATTGGCAACATTCAAAGGACTGCTTATTATTCTTTAAATTATATTAAGGTAATCATCTTCTATCAGCTAACCAGAAGAGATTTTTACTAATAAATTCATCTCAGTAGGAATTTCTTGAGAAGGAACAAGACTAATTGAACAGCCAATATTACATTGCCTGACGAGAAAATAAGCTGAGGAAATACATCCATCAATTTTTCAATCTTACTTCCTGTAACTCTTTTCTCCTTGATTAATATTCGCCGATTTCTGAAGAAAATTGATAGATTATCAAATCTAATCATATCATCACATTTCTCAGCAAGTCAGTAAATTGATTATAGAAGATAATTTACATGTGTTCATGTGTTACAATTTTGACTTGAATTTCCTCCATAACAGAGTACACTGGGACTTGTCTCCAAAAATAGCAACTCCAAGTTCCTCTTTTTAAAATCTGGTATACTCCTTTCAAGATGACACCTGAAAAAGTGGGATAGCAAGCTCTTGGAAAAATATGTTTTTGGTACAAAATGTCATTGTCAATTCAAGCAGGTCACTGGAGATATCTCATACTGCATAAGTGCCTGTAGGGCTGAGATTCTTGTTTTTGCCCACTGTATCTCGCTGCCAGCATGACTATAGCTACCAACACTCCAAAGAAGCTGCAGCACACCTTTTGCCTCTTCCGAATATGATTCAGCATCCATTTCACCCCATCTTAGTAAATGGCAGATGCTGGCACCATAGCTGATTGTGGGCAGTATCGTCAACCAAGAAACAATAACATGCTAATATTTGGATTGGAGGCATCGATACAGATCAATTAAAAAAACACAGACAGGTGATGAGCCAAGTATTAGTGGGACTTCTAGTAGGTAAGTTTATGTGAGAAAGGTGAAGAATAACCCAGGCATAGGAGATTTGGGTCGAGGGACAGACGAAGAAATATCTGATGTTAACTAACTCATGAATCATGAGGTGTGTTAGCCAGATTGAGGAGGGGGCATTAGTGGAAAATACCCTTAGAAATAAAAACTAATAAAAATTTTGTGTGTGAGAGAGAGATAGAGGAGGGAGAGGGAGGGAAGAGAGAGGAGAGAGGTCCTTCTGATCAATTTTTCAATAGGTCCTCAAATTTTTGTTTCCATGAAAAGCACATCATAATTTCATGGATTGTGTGGTGGAAGCCCATCCTTCAAATTTGTGGAATCTTGATTCCTTTGGGAATAGTTTTCCACAACATCAAACATGACAAAATTATGATTCTACTCCTACTTCCACTTCCCCATCCAGGATTCCGGAATAGCAAACACAGCATCATTGAAATTGTGATGGTAAGAAAACATTACTTTGGGATCAAAGCTTCTGCTCAGGCATGCTTACCTTTGTGCTAGAATTGGTTCGGCAAGGTAATCTTTCACATGCTTTTCAATGACAGTCCAAGCAGTGTAAAAATCCGAACAAATAAGATACATAGTAACAAATAAGATACATAGCAGGATATCCTTCACAAAGTAAAATGCAAATTACCAATTACATCAGCTTCACAAAGGTGGGCAAGGCTTTGCAAGCCAATAGATTTAATTACTAGATCTGGGCTCTCAATGCAAGACTGTTACGCAAACGCAAGCATGATATCTCAAGAAAACAGTTTATAGATAGCACATACCAAAACAGACAAGATAAGGTCAACACCCGTATCAGGGTTTTTCTGGCAAGCATCACGAATGGAAGCAGATCGGCTAATGCAGACAATTGTATCTGATACAAAATCAGTAAACCCTTTAGCAAGCAACACCCCCTATATAAGAAGAATGAAGAAAAGATTAGACCAAGTAGCTATAAAACTTAAGTGGAACAGCCAGTAACAATCGGGCAAGCAGCATCTAAATAGTGAATATCTTATATTGGAGGAAATCTATTTTGGCACTTAGAATCCAAGAAGCACAAGTTAGAAAAAACAAAACAGTGAGAAACAAGAACATGTTACTTTATCTTGCTTAAATGCAACTAGAATTCTTGCTTCTTTTCCAATATTGGCTTCCCAAGTATCAAACAACGTTCAAATCAGGCATAATGGCTGAGCATAAATTTAAAGGCTCCACCAGCCAGCCTTAGTAGATTGAAAACAGTTAAAACTTATAATGGACAAGCTTTGACATGACTTGTTTGAGGTTCTCAATCATCAACCAAGTAAAAGAAATAACTAGAAAAATACTATGTCAATAACTAGCCCAATTCCATCTCCGCAGCTTGGTCGGCAATAAAACCTTCAATTTGTGTCACCAAATGCTTCAATCCTTTGATGTTCTGCATGTTCTGATCCAATCTTGTTCTGAAGCTGTCCGCAATGGAGGCGTGAAGTTCCAGACAGTGCTCAAGGTCACCAAAATTGTTCTTGGGAACATGTCATCGATGTTATCATCTGGAGAGTGGTTCTAATACCACTTTGATACAGAATGGCCATTTTAATCTTTTAATCATCAACAGAATTAGAATGATACAGGGATCTAGTTAATATAGTTTACCCCTGTCAAATGCTAAGTTCTATTACAAATATATTTCCCTACAACTAACTAACCCACTGTTAGCCCGGAATTCCCACACCTGTCAGTTATCATTCTATTGAAAAAAAAAAACGGTTCTGTAGCAACAAACAGTAATGCAAAGATCACAATGAAAAACTTACTTGCAAACTCCCAAAAGCTCGATCATTGACTTGCCAGGTTCTACACAGCAATCAAGTTGCTGTAGCCCACAACAAAATGTATGCGCAAAAACAATCAATGAAGTTGGTTTAAATTGAAATCCCAAAATTTTAAGAGGCCATTTGTTTTTAAACATAAGAGTAATAAACAAAGGAACCCAACTTGTAGCAAGAGAAACATAGAATTAAGCATGTAACAAGAAAAAAACATACTATTACTTGAACTTAACATAATCCTTACTTCATAAAACAACTACAACTTGTTTCGTAGTTATACTGATCACACAACACTCATGACATGAAACCTATTTCCCTAACATTTCAAGGAGAAGTTACAAATAAAATTCTCAGTTTCTACAACAATACCTCAGAATTATGGGCCAAAATTATTTGAAGCCATCAAGACTGACAAAAATAACACAGAGCCAAAAAGAAGCATAAAAGATGGTTTCTTAATGTAATTATGGATCCCTTTCTCCAACTAAATGTGACATCAGTTCAAAATTAAAACAGAACATCAAAGACTTTAAGTGATATTTGAAGCCCCATGAAGCACCATAATAAAACTACATTATTACTACAAAAAACCTCGAGAGACTACCACAAAAATTCAAGAAAACTAAACAATCTAAAAACAATATAGACAGTTTAACAGAGTACCCACCCTTCAGCATCTTTGTTAAGCATAGGCAAGATAGTTTGAACTACAAGTGGAATCATTGCAGAGTGTGAAGCGAGTGATGGCAACATTTCAAAAATTTTACAAAAGATGAAACAAAAACAAAATGATACTCACAAAGGATGGAAACAAAGTAAAAGACAATTCAATGGATTACGCCCCAATCCCAGATACAAAAAGGAGAAGTTACCAGCATATCATGGCTTATGACATCCTTTCTTGTGAATATATTACTGTAAAACATAATTGCTAGCCGTAAGGGAACTCCCAATTTGGGATCCATAATACCAAGGGTAGCCAAAGAATCTACAGCTGTTGCTCCTATTGATTGATGAATTAATAGAATGCCAACAATAGCGCCAAGTAACAAAGGCATTTCTACAAGCACAAACATTGAGAAAAACCTTATTTCTAAACTACTGAGAGAGATTGTAGAAATGGACAAGCACAAAGAAGAAAGATAAAATATCACATTGGAAACCGAGGAAATAAATTTTACATAGCTGACCCGTAACCTGATACCACAGATGTCACAGAAGTCTTGAAATTATGATTCCTGGAGTGCTGAGATAATGAACTCCCTCAATAGTTGGTTCATTTTGGGGTGCCACGAACACTTTAAGAAGGAGATTCTCCAACAAATAAAGCAATTCAGTAGCCAGTCCTTTCACATATTTCGAAGGAGATGACGTAAGGCTTATGACAGCAAGTAGGAACAAAATTTCTTCAACAGGGACAGATTTAGTTCTGCTAATAGTACTATCTGCATTAGTAATTATAATTATAAGTATAAATATTTCAGGAAGTTTAGGACATAAGAGGAGGATATAAATTCCCTTGAGTACAAGGATTCTTTAATGAATTTGTGCGTAAGAAAAATACATCAGGAAGCAAAATTGCAATGCAAGACCACCAGGAATCTATAACTATATAAGGAAAGAGTTTAGGATCTCTACAGATGATAAGCACATGAAAATTGCATAATAGTTGACAAATTGACCGTCTAAGAACATGAATTTTGTTCATCACACAATGGACAAAAAAGCATAAGCATGACTAAATCTGATATGGACAGTCCATGTTTTATTATTTTTCTAATTTTAATACTGTTCAAATTTCATCTAAATTCAAATTAGAACAGCCCAGATCAGATGTACGCCCGATGTGCGGGTAATTCGGGTCCAACTCAAGCAGTCTCTTGAGAAATACATAAACTTTTCTATGAATATTCTTGTATCACATTTCAAAAAACAAAAAGATGTTGCAATTATGAATATTCAATATTGTACTGTTACTCCGTCTGTTCAACTTGAACGCATGCATAGAATCCAAAAGTGGAATGGCTACTATAAATCTTACCATTTCATATTTCCACTTCTGGATTGTAGAAATGAGTTTCAGAATAGAAATTTGAACATGTTCCAGTTCTGATTGAACAAGGATTGTTCATAATGATACCATAGTTGATGATAAACCAAGAAGACATGTCAACCCATGATCTTTCTGTACAGACAACAACCGCTTTGAGAGTTCAAATAAGAACTCATTACCACCACCCTCACGGAAGACAAGAGAAAGAACTTTGTCGAGGAATTCAACAGCGTTTTGTTGAGCTTCAGTGAGCAGCTGATAATGCAGATTCAAATCAGGAACAGGAAATATAGTATCGCGTAGATAAAGGAAAGAACTTCTTGATGGTAACAATGCCAAGGTTAAATATAAATAAATAGGACCATACCGATCTTGTTCCAGCCAACTTTTTTAATACCACTATATATGCCTCTACTATCTGTTCTACGGAATTTACAAATCTCTTGTGGTCCTGAGAAGGTTAAAGAAAAGGTACAATTACTTCCACGTTTCACTACAATAATAAAACCTAATGAGTAGAATTAAAGCAATATATTCCAAAATTCAAAGCTTTCTATCACGATTAGACTTACTTCAGAGATCTTGTGAGGATAATATCTGAGGCATCCCGTTAGCAGCTTAAAAATAGGAATTGACTCAGACGGAAATGACCCACAAAATGATGCCATGGCGAAATCAGTTGCGTTGTGACGAGGAGGGTGACTCTAAAGCTCGTAGTCTTGACACTGAAAAAGTCAATGATGGTCTTAAAAATTCACAAACATTCATCATTCCCAATCTCTTATTCTGCAACATAAACAGACAGACTTGCTGCAGGAATTCTGGTTGAACTTCCCCACGGCATGATAGTACCGGTCACACACGTTAGAACTTAAACTTCAAGATTCACCAGTCAAACGGTCTCAAAAGTTAGTAACATCAGCCAAAAATGATTCCTAATTGGCTAGTTCTTCCTGTTGGAGATCAATATAAATGAAATGCTAAGTAATCATCTTTCCGAATCATACAATTATTTTTTACGTCAAATAGCTTAACAACAAAAAGAATTACCTTAACAAAAGGGTGAGTCTCGGTGGAATTGAACCGCCTCAAGGCATTGTTCTTCTGGAAACCAAGGCGAACAAGAAAGCCCAATCCTTTCACAAAAGCCACTACGAACTTCGGGTCGGTTCGTTCAAGGGCGGATTGAAGTTCGAGCAACCCGCGAGAAATACCCATTACGGAGTCCGTCACAAGACAACATAGCTCACGAATGGATTGGTCTACAACGGCAGAGGAGGAGGAATTTAAGCACTGAGCAATGGCATATTCAGGGTCCAAATACTTTGGGGCAGATCGCAACTTCGAAAATATTGAAATCACGGCGAACTTTTGCAGTGACGGTTGCGGGACTCGGGTCTTTTCAAGTAAAGGAAAGAACGACTCCATAGAAGACGCAAAAAGTTCAGCGTAGCTAAGAAGGCAAAACCGCCTCCTATAGCTTCTGTTTCGTGGCAAGAACTTGTTTATTGCCTTTTGCCCTTTTCACATATATACGTTTTAGTCTGCGGGGAATTTAAGCAGAAATTAATTTATAACAGCTGTCAGTAAAAAAAAAATCCAAGTCTGCGGAAAATTTAAGCTGATGAAGTTAATTAAATCAATCATAATAAAAAAAACTTCAAAATTAATTTATAACAGCTGTCAGTTAAAAAAAAGGTCTAACTTGAATAAGTGATTATAACAGCTGTAAATTTTAATTTCTCAAAACTTAATTGATTGAACAGTCAATTTGTTAAAACACTTACATTTAATTTGACAATCTGGCAACAGTAATCAATTTAAATTTTTAGAAACTCAATTGATTGAACAGCGGATTAATTAAAACAATTGCATTTAAGTTGATAATTTTACAACAGCTGTCAATTTAAATTTCTTAAAAATTTAATTGAGTGAACAATAGATTAATTAAAACAGCTGAGTTGACAATCTCAATAATTCAACTAAGATTGAGGATTATCGAGTTAATTAAAACATTAAGTAGTGAAGTTAACAAGGCATTTATTTTCTCTTTGTTCTTTTTTCCGCTAAGTTGATCTGTGTATTTAATCTTAAGTTAATTTATAAATTAAATTAATCAAGTGACTGCTAAAATTATTTTTCTCTAATAGAAAACATGTTATTATCAAACTGGGAGTTAATTCATCAGGTTACTAGTTTTATATTTATAGTTTATAAAATTATATTAATTTTATTTAAATTCATAATAATTATAAATTTAGTAAAAATTACAAGTCTATTCGCGTTTATTATTTTTTATATTTATAGCTTATAAAATTACATTAACTTATTTTTAAATTTAATTATGTTTAGTCACAGTTTATGAATTTTATTAAAAAAGTTTAACTTAAGTACAATAAACCATAAATATAAATATTGGTAGATTTAATTTTAACTATTTAGTTTTAAAATATATTTAAATTAAATTGTGTCATTTTTATATATTAATTATCTAATTATATATTTTTAATAGTTATTCATTAATAAAAATATAAATTTTATTTAGAAAAATATTCCATTAAAAATTGATGCTCAATCTATCCACGGAATGTTATTATTAGAAATATTCCTAGTATACTGAACACAGAACAGTATCCAAGTTGCTGCGCTATTGGCTCTCTGTTCTCTTCCCTCCGCTGGCGGGAACATTATCAGCGATTATGACGTCGCTAACGGAGCTTGACGATTATACAGTGCGCAACATGTCAATAGGTGCAGTTTTCTCCGACTTTGTAAGTCCCTTCTTCTCTTCAAATGAAAATACGAATATTTCCAGATTTTAATTTGATTTTATCAGCCTCACGCAAGCTGACAATCATTGTAGTTTTAGGTTTATGTTATTGATCTTTTATAACAATGCATCTTTAATTGCTTATTTGACCAAGATACTGCTGGAATAGGTTAATTACGTTCTATTGTGCCTCGTTTTCTTTGTATTAATCAGTAATTAGTAATTCGACCCCTTTTTTGGCATAGCCACTGGGTTACAGTTATTCAACAATTTATCGTCTCAAATGCACAATGGCAATAGGGTTCTTGTTCTGGGTAGCTTATGCATCTTTAATCTCTTTCTGATCAACGATGCTTTCAGCTTATTTACATCAATATCAACTATTATCGTAGCAGCTTTGGAATTGGTACCCTAACCTCGTTCTTGCCCTAATAGGGAATAATGGCAATGACCCAAAAATCTGTCTTTGACATGTATTTATTATTATTTTTTCAGTTTGGTAAGATAAATTCAATTGATTTTCATCGTCAGGATGATTTACTAGTTACAGCCAGTGAAGATGACTCAGTGCGGCTCTGTGACATTGCAAATGCTAAGTGAGTTAATCGTCGATTTGTTATGGAAATATGTGAATACCATGTGAAATATTAATCTGTAGTCAAATAGTCCATAATGGCTGTAGAAATTGCACGTTTGCCTCAGTCTTCTGTACAATGCTCTAACTGTACGGGAGCTTGTAGCATCACTGTTTTGGCTGTGTTCACTTACTACACACTTTTCAACTTTGCTTCTCTCATTGATAAGGGGCTTGTCGCATGAGATGAAAACTGCAGCGTATGATGACTGTTTGGTTTTCTCATATTGAAGTAATTTTTATCTGATTTACACATACTAATTTGTTGTTGAACATCTATATCGAACGTCATACTCATGTAACGCTCTTGCCAGTCTCTTGTAGCTTGAAGCACCTGAACCTCATATCTTAACTCAAATGGAAAAATAAACTACTAACTCAAAGCATGAACTTTGACTAGCTATTCAGTGCATACATGCGTTTTTTATAGTACACAGCCTTATTTTGTGATGGAAGAAGTATAATTTGTATAATTACATAATTCAACATGATTTATTTATTTTGGTTGATATGGAATCCACATTACATGATTCATTTATACGCGTTACCTGGCTGATCCATTAATGAATATTTTTGTACTTACATCTATGCATTTATGCATGTATAAAACATTCTTGCCATAAATTTCAGGCTGTTGAAGACCACTTATCATAATAAACATGGTACTGATCGAATTTGTTTTACTCATCACCCAAGCTCTGTTATATGTTCTTCGAAATACAATTAGGAGTCTACTGGTGGTGAGCTTTTCTGTATGGAAATATGTTTTGAGATTATTTTCGGAGTCTTGTTTGAAATATGAGTGCATCTACTGACTCTTTCCCCCAACTATGCTAGAATCGTTGAGGTATTTATCAATGTATGATAACCGATGCCTGCGGTACTTCAAAGGCCATAAAGACAGGTTTGGACTTATCAATATTTAATGCTTTATATGGTTTTCCAATGATATGCCTAGTGGTCTTGGTCTCTCGCTGTTACGATAAAAAAGTTTTTGAAAATGTTGCAAAATGGGCAGGTTTCTATATGTATTTTATTTAAATAAAAACCTGATGAAACCAAGTATTGTACTAGGAATTTTCAAATAAAAAGTTATTGAAAATTCTATCAATGCTATGGAATAGAAAATTTGGTTGTAGTTACCAAAGATTGATGCATTTCAAGTTATATTGCTTGTCCTTATACACATGCATTATTCAGCCAGACACAAAATATGAGGCGCATTAATTTGGTTGTGTATGAGATAAAAAGGTTATAGAATTAAAAAAAAGAGAGATCTTTTATATCAGAGTTAAGCATTTCATTTGAGTTATCCTATATAATTTTTAGTTTTTCCATTCGTTTTATTATGCCACTTCATAACAATTTTTTCATCGTTTTCCAATGTAGGAGTATTATAAGCCAATGCTGATGTTCATATCAGTTTCTTTATATAATCGGCTGTAATAGTGGTTATGTTCTGTAATTTGTTTTGCAGAGTTGTTTCGCTTTGCATGTCTCCAATCAATGATAGCTTCATGTCTGGTTCTCTAGACCATAGTGTCAGAATATGGGATCTCCGAGTAAATGCCTGCCAGGTTGGTTTTTATTGTTTTATTTTTAGTTTGATCAATTATTAACATTCAAGGTATAATCAAAAGAATATCAAGAAAATAAAACCAAACATACATGTAATCCAGTGTTTTCAGCTACCTCCATCCTTACAAAGAGAAAAGGAGAAGCAGACTTACCCATGAATTATCAAAATTACTTAACTGGGACTCATGAGTCTTATATGCTTTTCTTTTGAGCTTGGCTAAAAAGCCTGATCTAACCTAGGATGACATTCTGCAACACTTGAGCTTCAAAAAATGTAGATATTGCATCTGGAGATAAATTGAAAAAAGAAAAGCAAATTATGATGACGCTCCCCCATAGTTTTCAGGGAATCTTACGTTTACGTGGTAGACCTGCTGTTGCATATGACCAACAAGGCCTGGTTTTTGCTGTGGCAATGGAAGGGGGCGCTATCTAATTGCTTGATTCACGTTCATATGACAAGGTTTTTACCTAAATTTTAGTCGTTGCTTTCTTTGTCTTTGTCGCCAAATTAATTTCGCAAGTATAATATCTTCCTGGTGTAGGGTCCCTTTGACACCTTTCTAGTTGGTGGTGATACGGCTGAGGTTTATGTTATCAAATTTAGCAATGATGGCAAATCAATGCTTCTGACTACAACAAACAACAATATTTATGTTCTTGATGCATAAGCAGGAGAGAAGGTTAGATTTTCGAGTTAACTTTGTTTAGCATATACTGGTTCTTGATGGTAGTATTAATTTCAAATTGACTTGTCTTTCATCTCGTGTCAATTCAGATTCAACTTTGTGCAGGATCTTTTCCTTAATAAGCTAATTGTTTTAGAATTTCTTGTGCAGCGCTGTGGGTTTAGTTTAGATCCATCTCTAGGTACAAAAATAGAGGCTACATTTACACCAGATGGAAAGTATATGTTGGCAGGTATCCCATTTATTCTATAGTTTCCTTCTTAAACACTCTTCTTTTCACGGCACCCGTCACATCTTATACTTAGGAGCTGATATGCAAACAATTGGAGTGGTGGGCTCCATCTTTGGTATCGTTTCAATAAACGTATTATGGTGTAAAGAGATCTCAATTTGTGATATTGGATCAAGATGAATTTGATAGCCTTCAAAAATTGACTCGTGAAGAGTTTTCCTCTGATGTACATACCGTTTTTCATCTCTCTATCTCGATCTGTAGTATCTTCGAATTTTGGAACTAAACTTAGTTTTTGCATGTCTTAGGATCAGGTGGTGGAACCATTCATGCGTGGAGTATTGACATGAAAAATGAGGCAACTGTATTTAGTTCTTTAATCTGTTCCTTTTCATTGCTCAGTGCTGGTATATTCTGCGGAAAATGAGACCCGGGTTTTTCTGAGCAGGTGGCATGTTGGAACGGCCATATTGGCGTGGCTTCGTGCTTGAAGTAGGCTCCCGCCGTGCCATGTTCGCTGCAGCTTCTTCCGTTCTGACGTTTTGGATTCCCAACGATTTAAACAGAAAGCCGAGCACGGTGGCCAGGACGCCGAAGCCGGAGCTCAAACCCAGCCGCATGGGCAATAAACTCGATCACGGCTTTTTTGTTATTAAATGCACACAAGTTTTGGTCAGGAAACTCCCGTGCTTGTACAGTATCTGAAAGACATTGTAAAACTCGTTTTGCTTCAATAGAATTAGAATATAATTCCTCACCTAATCGTCATTGAGCAAATATTTGAACGAGTTCGCTGACATAAATGTACTTTAAATGGCTGGGTGTTCGTTTATTTTCGCTGCATTTAAATGTTTCGGACCGGTTAACCGGAAAAAAGAGACCGACTCTGTTCTTATTAGACTAACCAGACCAATTTATCAAATTCCAAACCGAGTTTTTGGCATCACGGAAAAAACTGTAAACCATATAACCATAAACCATCCTTCAATTGAGCAAAGCTAGTTAGCCAAGCCTTTAGTTGTGTTGGTGTGCGAATTTAGTTTGGTGACGAAACAAGAGACAGATGCAAGGCTCATTTATGTTGAATATAAGGAGAACAAATACAAAATACTGGACACAAGCATATACAGGGTAATACCCCCCCTCTGATATGAACCATCCCTGCCTTGCACTTAACCTAGAGATGACAAGCACACAACCGGACGATTACAAGAGACGTAAAAAACAAAGAAGACTCAAGAGCGCACAAAGACGCATTATTTTACCGTGTAATCCCTTCAACTAGAACCCCCGCGCCATTATATTCATTCATGACCTCTTCACCTCCTGAGCCTTCGACTGTATATCTTGCCCAACTTCCTTCGTCTTCTGCCCCACGTGCCCCGCCATGTCCGCCATGCGCCGCTTCGCCAAGTCCAGCTGCTCCGGTATGGTCCCCTGCGTCTGCCTAATGTAATTCATCACCCACGAGAACGACGACAGTGCAGTCAACGCACAAGCTCCCGACGTCAAGAACCCCGCCACAGCCAACCCAATCACCATGGTGGCCGGCACCAGAACGGGACTAAAGAGGATGAACAGCGGCACGGTCACTGCCAGTCCCAGGAGTGTTCCCATTAGCGTGAAACCAGCAAGCATGAGAAGTGTGCCACCGATGGGAACGCCTGCGAGGATGGCAATTATCTGAGAGGTGGACGGACCGTTCTCCGGGAAGAAGGCGCTCTTAACACCGCCCTCGTAACAGTATTGGGGGTTAAGACCGCCTTCGTAACGCGTGGTGACGCCGGCTTCATAACGGGTCGATGTTGGATGGACATGGATCTGTGTGGAACGATCCGACATGGTCGAGGATAGTTGTTAGTGAAGAAGAGGAGAGAGAGAGTGTGGAGTTTCAGAAAGGTGAAGTGTGAGAAGGAGGAGAAGGGCGAGTTTTCTTATAATGGAAGGTGGGGAAGCAGAAGGGTGACACGTATGCGAGAGATGGTGAGTAAGAGGGTTTGCATGAGGAACAAGTTTCAGTGCGGGTATGGTTAAGATTCGAAAAATGGGTAAGTGATTAATAAAATCCAGAAAAAATCGAAACTTTGGAGCCGAGAGACGAAGGCTTTGCCACATTTCTATTGCGCTTCTGCAATATTGCTGTGTTGTGCGCATTACATGCATACAGCGGCGACATTTTTTTTTAATACAAAAACAAATTACTGGCCCATTCATAAAGTGTTTTTTTCTATGCAAAATTTTTTAAAGAGTTAGGTTAAACAACGATTCAAAAGCAGGGTAAATTCTTCTTCGAAAGCATAATTTTTTTTGTTTATTCACAAAGTCCCAAATAAAATGATAAAAATCAGTATTCGTTCGCCGGAAATTTTTAGTCGGAATTATCAAATTGCCGAAAAGGTTTTGGACAGGTGAAAAAATAGTGACAGCGAGCCTCTTTCTTTGGGGCTTGCATTTGGGGGCCCAAATAAGTTAGGACGGAATACAATATTTTTATGCATTTTTTTGTTAGCCTAGCTGATAAACATTGTCGGATTAATATATCAAAAGTAAAAAATAAAATTGTCGGCTTAAATGGGCCTTTTAACGTTTTGCTCTTTTATGAATACAACCCATCTAAGACCCAAAAAAATTACCAACGGGAATTGGTCCGAGTGGTAAGTGGCTCGGTATCACTTAAGTGAGGTTTTGAGTTCGAGCCTTGGCGTATGTAGAAAATCCCCGTTGGGAGACTCACCCACCATAGCCAGGTACGTGACGCGGGTCGAATCCGGATGTAGTCAGGGTAAAGCTCTAGTGAACCGGGTGGGCAACCAAAAAAAAAAAAGACCCAAAAATTGACATAAAATGAATTGAGATTATGAGTGCTAGTAGTACACGTAGGACAAAAATTAACATAAATTAAACTTTGGGTTGTATCCTAATTTTGATAAAGAGATTATACTAAATTTACCTAATTTTTTTGTACAATAAAAAAAAAAAGATAATCTATAAGGGTACCAAGCGAGTTAAGCTTAGTTTAAAGGGTTACCGAGCAGGTTAAACTTAATTTAAAAGATTAATTCTTTAAAATATATATAACTAATGTTTAAATTATTGTTAAGAAATGTGCCGTATTAACTCTATGTGTGAATGGGGAAAATTAGTAAGAAAATAATACTAGAAGGGATAACTATTAAAAATAATATTTTTTTTAATCTTAATATTATATCTACCTATTTTTTCTCTCACTTTTCTCTATCCAAATATAACATGAGTGAATGTTCGACAGTGTCTCATACGTTTTTAATAGGAATATGCCTATATTAAGAAAAAAATTAATAGAGTTGAGTTTAGAAAGAGGGATTAATTTTTCACAATAATTCTTACTATAAAAAGTATATATATTTAGTATATTACAGTATTTTAAATAAAATTATTTTTAATAATATAATATATGTGTATACAAAGTGTTTAACTTAATATTTTTAAAATTTAATTAAACATGCCCAAAAGAATTCTTCTCTATTGCGAGTAAAGAAACAAAAAATAAAATTTGTTGTATTTAATTTAAAAATAACTTATTTTTTATTTTATCTTATTTGGAGTGAGTGGCGGGTGAGTGGCCAAGACAGGAATTGTGAATAATGTACATCTCGTCTGGATCAGATCATGGGACCCTTTGAAAATAAAAATCACCATAGGACCAACAGTGGGATCCTAAAGAAAGTCGGCATGATCCACAAAACACCAAAAGAATAATGAATTAGAGAATAATCGGTCCAGTTTTTTCTTGTGTCAGGGAAATCAAAAAGGAGAATAGGAATCAACCTAAGCCTATATATATATATATATATATATATTGACGCCCAGTGACAGTGATGTGACAGGTATCTCTCATGCTATTTGGTATGAGAGATTTGGATGGAAAACAAGGGAAGGATACTTTTTCTCACTTGAATTTAGAAAAATTAGAATACTGAGATTATAAAATTTTAATAAAAATAAGATATAAAATAAAAAATAAGAAATAAAAAAATTATAACCTCGCTTTTCTAAATTTTATAAATACAGCTAAAAAATACTTCCCTCCACCCTCCTTCCTACCAAACACTTTCAAGTCTTACGCATGGATATGCATGGATGAAAGAGGAGAAGAGGGATGGTCTCAAGGAAATGGAATTTGCCACGAAGAAACACTTTTGATGACGTGCCATGGGACGAATATTGTTCTTAAATTTGAGAATTGCTAAATTAATCAACTTTATGCTGATTGGTTAGGTGACAATACAATTCGTAGTAACGAATGTTAAGATAACGAGTGAAGAACATGAGAATAAAACGCTGTCTTAAATTTTGCTCAAGAAAATGTGCAAAGTAAAACTATGTTACTTCTTATCATTTTTAATATAATAATTAATTTAAAATTTAATTTTTATTATAAATATTTGATATATTTTTTATAATTATATTTTTTTTAAATAATTTTATTGATATTCTCTTTAACAATAATTTAAAAAAAATACGAAAAATTTAATAAAAATAATTAAAATATTTTAAAATAAAATATTAAATATATTATATATTATGAAGATAAAGAATATATTTTTATTCTTGTCGTGATTGGTGAAATAAGATATAACAAGTTGTTTGATACAAACTAATTGTCACTTATTATAAGAATATAAAATATATTTAATTAATTTGATTAGATTAAAAAATTAATTTATATAATATATTTTTTTAAAATATTATAATTAATCATCTTATTTAATTATCTCAATATTTTACTTGATTATTATTGAGTAAATATTAATAAAAATAATTTAAAAATTAATAAATATAAAAAAAATATTTTATATTTATAATTAATATTAACTTTTTAATTATATTATACATTAAAAGTTGAAAGAGTTTATGTTTTTTCTCATTAAGCACAAATAATCCTTATCAGACTCTATTATATTTAAAATATTATTAGATATAAAAACTCTTATAATAAGTATTAAAACATTAGTTTATAATGAATAATTAACTCATTCTCTCATGCCTTAACCCTTATTAGTATATTGTTTGGTATCAAAAGTTTTTTATCTTGAGATATTCTGGTTTAGTCCTAAATATTTTGGGACAAGAATATATTGAGTCATAATAAAAGAAATATTTAAGATAGGACATGTCTAGACCTTCAAAACTCCTAACTTAAATATTTTTTTTATAAAAAATAAAAAATAATATTATTTTATTTATTAGATAATTTTTTTTAAATATCTTTATTTATTTATAGATGAAGTAGTAGTTTTAATTAGTAAAATAAAAAAATAAAGATATTTATAATATAATTAATAGTATTTATTGATTTAAGTTGTTAATTATATTAAAAAATATTTATTTTTTTTATTATTTTTTATATTTTAAATATATGTTATTAATAGATAAATTATACATAAAATATTTAATAATTTAATTTTTTAAAATAAAATTTAAAAATTTTCATCTAAAAACTATCGCAATTTCATTTAGGATGAGATATTTTTATAATAAAATAATATATGGAAGATAATATGTCTTATATGATATATCAAGATAGGATTATCTCCATTTCAATCCATACTGTGAACACTCTAATACGATTTTGTTTGGTATCATAGACAAATAGGTAAGAAGCGTCATAATAGAAAGTGTACGTTGGGTTTAGGCTTGTAGTAGGGGTCCAGGAAGAGAGACTCTATGAGAAAGTGGCATGTGCCCGCAACCTAAGTGATGGACTTTAATTCTGGGCATCTCTTCGCTCTCCGTCTCGTCAATCAGTCACATGTACTCTTTAATTACTCTTTACGATCTTTTGGAGGTTCGGGGTGGCCCATTCACTTCATGGTTTCCCAACTCTCTTGTCCTTTTATGTCCTCTCCCTCAAACGCATTCAAATTCAACCACACAGTATTAATGATCGTCTCCGAGTGCCCTCTCTCTTGCATGCCCATCAATGGCAAACGTTTCCCTCATCTTTTCACACACTCACACACACACTCTTTATCATTTCATGATCATGTTATGTTCATCAGTTTTTATCTGCAGTTTCAAATGTGCGTGTGGGTGTATATCATTCTTTTTTCAGACCTTAGTGACGGGAAACAAGTGGAGGAACTATAGCTAGCAAGAACTAGCCTTTACATACATTTTGCGCACTTAACCAATCAACCTCAGTCCAACTTCATTATATATATATATATATATAACATTTTGCGCACTTAACCAATCAACCTCAGCCCAACTTCATTATATATATATATATAATACAGAGCAGAGAAAGGAGGGGAAGAGAAAAATGGGGGAAGGAGGAGAAAGTGCGGCGTTATATGCGCCTCATGCTGAGGACCTGTGTCAAGATAGGGTTTAGATTTAGAATACTTAGGTTAGATCGATCACATGGGTGAACAGGGCAATATCCCTTTCATGAATAATCTTATATGTAGATGCTGTCACCGAGACACACGACACATATACACACGCTAAAATGTTTTTGTTCCAACATAATCTCTCAAGCAATCTTCCTTCATGCACAAAAACCAAAGATTTTTTGTACTATTATATGTTATATATATACATAACAGGAAGAAGTCAACAATCCCAGCACTGTTCTTTCTTTGACCAGCTCAAATATGTGTGGTAGCTTGAAAAGCGGAACGCCTCAGGACCCAGACACTCACCTCTCAATTGTTCAAGAAAGATTGTGACTTCACGCTTGCTTGTATTATATATGCATTAATTAGGCTATACAAATCTTGCATTAATTAAGGTAATTACAAGTATGTTACGTGGGCTCAAGTAACTGATAGATATGAAAACAGGTTAAGTCAGACTAATCTTCAGTTTTAATAAATTAAGTTTATTAAGTGATAATTTGACCTCAATCTGACCTGTAAAATGTTATAGGCTAATTTTTTTATCTAAATTTGACATATATAAATACTTGACCTGACCTGAACCTGTTTAAAAAATTTATTTTTTTTTAATTATACTGACAGGTTACCTAACAGGTTTTCATAATAGATATTCGTAACAAACTCTTATAACAGGTCCCCTAACAGGCCTATTAAGATAAAATATAAGAATAAAATGTATAATAATATGTGTTAGTTTAATGGTTTGATTCTTGTATTATGTTCAATATATGGGAGGTTTAACACCCACTCATTATACTTTAATATTAAATATATGTTGAATAACAAGTTCAGGTCGCCTGACAAGCCTAATAGACTTCGTAAAAAGCCTAAATCTAACCTTTTAAGAAAAATATACTTTTAAACAGGTTTAAATCTATGTATTTTTTTTAAACAAACTTGGTCTAATGTAGCTCAAACTAGAGATCCCTAACAGATCACCTGAACTGTTTTTATCCCTAATAATTGGATACAAATATCATAACCAAATAATAGTGCAGAATATGGATACCAATTAAAAGATTCTGACCAGTTATGTATAAGCTGCCCTAGCTAATATAATGCCTTTAATGGGGTTTTCATTTTTAAGCTGGCAAAGACTAGTCCAGCTGCCCTGACAAGATCATACTCCACAATATGTGCCACACACATATATAAAATAGAAGGCTTTGACAATAATTATAATATATGTACATGATGATGATGAGAATAACACATACCTAAATTTCATCCCATATACACACCCCAATTCATCATTTGAACAAACAAAGAAGAAACGCTATATAGATGGATATATACATACAACTCTTGATTTAATACAGGAATCGAGACTATATATATCTCCACTGCACAGAGAGAGACAAGATTTAAGAATTTCGTATTGATTAATTAATTTATTCCACACCCCTTAATGATGATGAATATATATATAGTAATAATTAAGGAATAATGCAAGAAAACCCTTCTTTTTCAAACTTCAGTCACTTGCAAATAATTGACATTTTTGAACTTTGAAAATCATTATCAGGACCTGATCAGTACTACTCTTTCAATGTTATCTATTTCACTTTTAATAATTTTGTTGCTTCTCTTCACACATGTGACTCTTCTATCAAATAAGCACATGGCATAGGGAACTACAAGGCTAATCCAAGGTTGCCACATCAATTACGAGACGCGTTTTTGAAAACTGATAAATTTATTTTCATGATTTTCAAAACAAGTTATTTTTTTGCAAGTGACTTAAAAAACTAAAAAAAAGAAGGGTTTATTCTGCAATAATAATATTAATTATATTTGACCCTAGCTAGCTAGTAATTATTATTCCAAGGAGAAGGATAATAATAGTCAGAAGGAGATTGACCAAGAGGCGTTGAACCAGAACCACCTCCTTGATCATCACCCATTCTTCTTGCAAAAGGAATCTCATTATTGCAAGTATAGCGAATCAAATCAGCATTAGTTGCATCAAGTTCTTTCTGAAGCCTAATCACTTGCCTCTGGAGCACGGAGATTGCCCCTACACAGCCATACACCGGATCCTTAATCCTCGCTTCAGCTTCATAAGCCAGAGAGTTCACAGCATCTTCTCTCTGATGAGGCTGAACTTCGTTTAGCAGCTTGCTCACGTTGCTGGCTCCGAATATTTTGTGAACATTTGCAAACTTTTGAGGTTCCTCTGGTGGGAAATATGGCGCGAATATGCAGTCTGGCATGCATTTCCTCCTCAGAAACTTGCACGCAGCACATGGAGAATTTGAGTAGCTTGAAGAAGAAGAAGCCATTGATTACTTATATATATATATATATATATATATATATCTTCCCCCACTGCCACCTAATAATTGATATAATAACCACTTAATATTAATAAACAGAAAATTTTCATTATTAATTACTAAAAAAGTTCATTAATTATATATTCTATAGCATCTTGAACTAAAGATATCCATCATTTCAAGTATATACGGTAGTAGTATTAGATTTCATGCAGAAATAGAATAGAATTAGGGTTGGGGAGACAGAAAAACTTTAATTACTTGCATCAGACACTAATACTCGATCGCTGCTTCTTTTTTCAAAACTTCTTTTTCACTTTTTGTGCATATACCTATGCAGCGCCTTTATTCTCTCTATTGATTGATCTCACTCACAGTATTCTCACATAAGAACTAAAAATAAGTAAAAGGGACGAAAAAGCCAGCTGATCAGACAGGCTTTTTTGGCTAAGTATATGATTCCTTCGTATACACTTTGGTGTTTATGTCTTCCCTTCACGATCACTCTCACTTATTACCTCCTACCTAGCGACTAGCTAGGTAACTTATAGCCTTAGTTGGACACACACAAACGCACAAAATTTCAACTTGTTCGACTGGAATATCATGCCCCATTAACCCAGGATTAAACCGTACACTTGGAATCAGATTGAAGAGCAAAAACCCAGTAGTATCAAACCTTAATTTAATCAAAAACCAGTTGATTAGGAGAATTGAACTGCAATATATATATAACAGAAATGAAAGGAACAGAAACATAAATAAGAAAATCGAATCAGGAGTATATACCTTTGTCAGGTTTATTGAAACAAAGTAGGTACGTAGCTAGCAGGAAACTGTAAATTGAAATCCTCGAATGTTTCCCCTTGGATCCTGCAGGCTGTAGCTAGGTAGGTAGCTAGCACAAGATGGATCTAAGCTCTGATGAATTGTGAATAGGCAGAGAGATTGTGGAAAAATTAGTAATTGATGTGAGAGGAGCTAGGAATGATGAAAACCCTAGTTTGTTGGGAAGACAAGATGAGAGAAACCCGCAAATACAGTGACACTAGATGAGAGGAATCAAAGTGTTTGGGAAGGCAAAGGGCACTTTCACGGGGAGAGAGAGAGAGAGAAGTAGAAGCAAGAGAAAGCTAAAGACAAGTGTTAAAAAAGATGACTATGACTCAACCTTTTATAATAATTTCAAACATACACACCAACATTGCCCAACAATAACCACCTTCATTAACCTCTATTATTATTATTATTATTATTCCCTCCACTCACATATACATACTCATAGATCTATACCTGGCTCTAATAATATGCTTGCATGTATAAATGTTTATTAATTAGTTATCATATTAAACAGTTTTTGGTGTCTCTCTGTGTGTGTGTGTTGCTTTCTCCACATTATTAGGTAGTGATCTCCAACTATATATATATATATATATATATATATTTACTTCTCAACATCACCTTGTTCTTTTAATGGCTTTATATTAGTCACCAAGTGTTTATATTTGAAAGAGATATTCGATCAATTATATACTGTTAAGGATGTGTATTTATATATAATAGTCTTCCTTCCTTGTTTTAAAGTGAAGACAGTTCAAAATATAGGTCGAATAGAAAGAAGAAAAAAAAGCAAATAATTGAGCAATGAGATGGTTACTTTTGCTGTGGTGCGGCTATGTGGGTCGATGTATATATACATGTGACTGCTATATTATATATATATATATATATATATATATAAAGTCTTCAAGTAAGTATAAATATAATTATTAAAAAAATTATAATAAGTAATTAATTATGAACTTAATGTCATTCTTACTTTAAAATTTATCATTATATACTACTTATTTATTATAAGATTTTTTTGACGATTACATTTACGTAGTAGCTTCTAGTGATTTTTCCTGTTAAAAAAAGAAGTCTCTTTAACATATTCCATTAGACGCACTTTGTTTTCGTACTGTGCAAAACGTGAACTCATAAATTAAAACATGGACAAAAACAAGGATTGATGTAAACCCAAACAAACATGAGATTCCAAGAAAACATAAAAGAAGTAATATAAGTATTATGAGACAGCACAGCATTATATATATGCATACTCAATTAGGCTCTTCCCCTTCGAGCGGTCCCTTATTTTTGTAGGGCTGTAGGGCACACATATGATACGAGATGTGATGATATCAATGCAAATCTGTGTGTTGTCAATGAGCTATGCACTGCACACTGTTCTACTCTCAATTATTGGCTTCCATCAAATATTCCCCATGCCTTCATTATGCTTTGATTTGAGTATATTATATATATATATATATATGAACCATTCTAATAAAGAGAGATATAAAAGAAATTAAATGACACAGAAAAGTGAAGAGTGTATCTGCAAATGCATGAGACCTAATATATTTGGATTAAAGAGAATGGACAGATCTAAATTTAACATTATTTCTTTTCTTTTTTTTATGAACATTCTTGAATTGTTTGATAATAATAAAAAATATAGTTTTTATTCATTTAATTCTTGGACCTAATATATTTGAATTGAATTGTTTGACCTAATTTCTTTTCATTTTATTTAATCCAAACATGCGTACATTTCCTATTTAATATTTAGCTTCCATCACTGGTTCGTCTTTATATAATCAAATAGATTACTGATACAGACAAAATCTGCTGAATAATTCGAGTCTGAATCTAACACAGTAATTAACTTTCTCTGTTTTCTTTTAATGAGCTTAAAATCAAAACTAATTAGCAGTGTTGCTTCTTGTGCTGATCATCGCTATCATCAGTTTGCTTATTTGCGATTAATTGAGCAAAATATTAAAGCAGAATCATGCTTTATTGCAACCATACTTCAAAAGTATTCATATTATTTCTCTCTCTTTTTCTTGATGGATTTGAGAGCTGTCTCACTTCAACTACTATACTATGTTAATAATCACTTGTCATTATAGTTAATTGCATTTTATATAATTTCATTCGCATGTTCACATGTTGTGATTGATACCTCAACCATACCATTCTTTTTAATTAATTTGTCACTTATATTATTGATGCTGTTAGTTATAAAGCACATACATGTCGGTGTTTATATATATAAACGATTGTGGAATTAATACCCCTATTAAATAAGACACTCATTATAACCTTTCTTTAGCTCTTCAAATATGTACGTCTATATATATATATATATATTTGGGAAGGCATTTAATGAATCTATTTATTTAAAAAATCTTTTTTTTTTGTGTATAAAAATTTTTGAAAAAGGGTTGGGTTCATCAACGATCTAAGGGTATGGTAAAATCTTTTTTCTTCCTAAGCGATACAAATATCAGACAGAGTCAACTATCTATTACCCTCAGGTGTAAACCTAGACACCTAGGGATTAGAATGACTCCCTAAGCGTCATAACTAGAACTACAATAAAATAGTATTCTCTAGAAATTGAATATATTCCAAATATTTATATATTTTACCCCTTCGCCAATTGAACCATACACGCACACATTACATTGCATGCTTGTCAGGATTATGTACAACAAATGTTTAGTGAGTTGGATTATATTAAAAGCCGAAAGGATAATTCGAGGAAAGTTGGAGGAAAAAGGTAAGAGTAGGTTTTTATCTTTTTTGTGAACGAGGAATAAAATATAAGTCATTGAATATGGCTTTAATGATTAGAGAGGCACAATTATTGGTTGATTTTATAACTACTGATATATCACGCTTGATTCGAATGCATATTGAACTAAATGTCACCTGACATATTCATTTTCTGTGGCTAACTATGTTTTTTTATCGATTTTTTTAATGAAAAATATATTAGTGATGAATGATGATCAAGTCATACCAAGGATCAACCCATCTGTGTTAGTAAGTTCTATTCCAGTTATAGGATACTATTATTAACCAAGACAAATAATTTTTAAGTATTTTTTTGTAGAGATGAATTTAAAAAAAAACTAATTTTGCAATTTTTACCAAAACAAAATTAGTTTGCCAACTGCAAAACCTCGCAGAAAGCAAACTATAAGAAATATCACTACTAATATGAATACTCGTATAAGAAATATAGTTTATAAGTATCTTTGTGAACTCTCTAAGTTGTGAAATCTAACCTCTTGGTTGTGATTTCATTAAACCCAACTCAACCAATTTTTTTTTTTTGTTAGGAAAGAAAGCCACTTACCAACTTCTTTCACTGCAATGATCCCTAGTTTATTGCCACTTGGGGCACTAAGGGTTGATTCCTATTCCATGGATATTTTGTGCGTGTTTTCCCCCCCTAAAAAGTATGTTCAAACTATATATATATATATACACTAAATATATTTTAAATGTATTCAACTCTCAACTTTATTTACAAATCATCCTATACTACTAAATATAAGATATAGATTGTATCACAAATATTACAACTAAATTCATGTATTTAAGATCAGGAGTATTAAAAGAAGTCAGGCTTAGGGTATTGACCGATGTTTACTCTTCAGTGCGTAAAACGCAACTTCAACAATCACTAAAGCCTTTACCAATTAAAACTATTAGATCACCTTTTTTATATGCACATTTTGTCTTCTAAACAATGGTACAATAAAAGTATCTCAGCGTGATCTGCTTTAGCGAATTCTTTTATATGCTTTACATTTCAAGTAGAATAACCTGCGAAAATGATAACAAATGCGTTAGTATCTCATCCAAGTTTAAAGTTACAAACTATAGTGCACGTTAAATAATGAAAGCATTGCTTATTTAATAACCCATTTTTTTAACCGTATTGCCGACATATCTCAAAAGCCTTGACAACGAATTAGAAAACAATTGCTCATTGTAACAATAAATTTAATTCCTTGATGTGCAGAGTTCACCAAAAACAGTGTTAGCAAATTCAAAGAGGAAAAAGAACCTTACCCAAATAGGCCATGGGCATTCAGACTTCACGCAGCCGGAAAAATTGAAACAAAATCCTTCCTGGATGAGTTAGGGTAAGACTTGCAATTTTCACGCAGCTGCTAGAAAGTAACCTCTGATAGTTCTCTTTATAGAGGATGGTGGATTCAAAACAGAAGATGGGCTCTTGGACGCAGATTCAGATATTTTTCCAGACGTTACAGTGAGATCAGACATGGAAAAAAATTGATTCTTTTGGCCATCGGTTTTAAGCATTTTAGGTGGTGTGATAGGCATGTTTTGGGTGATTTCACCTGCTGGTTTTTCCAAATGAAAAGCAATGTCAAGACCAGATTTGGAACTCCACTCTTCATCCTCCATTAAAAGCTTTCTGCGTTCTATACTAGGCATTGCCATTACTCTCCTCCAGATGGAAGCTGGAGGTTTTGTGCTTGAGAAACAACTATTATGATCCCAAATCCGAACCTAATATATGACATAGGGAAACATTTAAAATGCTGAAGTATTTCGAAATAGCATTACACAAATGCATTTTTATATACTGGAGTGCTTACTGTAAAATCATCAGAGGACGTTGACAATTTACCATCCTCAGAGTGGCACCTGAAATGCAAAAGATAACGAGTAACTCGGGATTCTCAGAAGGCAAAAGCAATGCTAGTTCCAGCATTTACCAATCGACAGCAGTAACTTCCCCATCATGAGTTTTCAAAGTAATAGGTTCCTCTTGAGGCTTGTTGACCTGAATTGTAAAATTTTGGTTAAATCATATACTGATTCCGATCAATGTGGAGCTAATAATACCCTACCAAGAGTAAGAAATGTAACCTGACAAACATAGGCATTTCCATCACTTGAACCACTAACAACATGAGATGCATCAGGACTAATTGCGGACTGCAATTGCACAACCAAATATGAGTCAATTTCAGGGCAGAAACTGAGTACAATAAGCTTAGGTTTAAAACAATACTCGCCTTCAGAAAAAATGACTCTATTCGACATCCAGAAAAATATCTGATAGGCCCCTTTTCAAGCTGAAGCACGTTATACAAGTATATTCTGGAAGAACGTGAGATTTTTTTTTTGTATGTTCATTTAACTATATTTAATAATCAAGGATGAAAAAAATGCTATCAAAGAAATACCTGATATCCGGCAGGAAGCTGAAAGAAATACTCCACTTTGATCTCGGGACAAGCTAGATATGCCATGTAACCTTTCCTGAAAAAATATTGTATGAAGGATGTCAATACTCTTATTCAAAGCTTTACAACAGCAATGCTAAAATTTTTCCAGAAAATCAGTTTTTTTTTTCAAATATCCTGGTGACAGTAAGCAATATACAAGGCCAATAAACTGTTCCACCCCATAACTACGTTTGAGCTTAGATCAAGTATACTACAGTGAGTTTACCATTAAGATCAACCACATAATCTCTTGTTACTCATGAAAGGATCAGTTCATCCATGACCCATGATCTACAAATTTTTCAATGTATAAACCCAAAATGGGCCAATTCCTAGCATAGTTCAAACCAAGCCTTTTCCGATGTCTGGAGACGAGGCACAGAACTATTCTAGTTTCTGGTATTCCAGAACTTTACAACACTGAAATAAACAAGTAACATGCGAAAGCCAAGCATTCATTTATTAGCATCAGTAAATAACGAGAAAATGCAACACAAACTTCAATGGATGTTTTCAGCTGACCTATCCACTGCCCCAGCCGTAGCTATGGAAACTTGATCCTTCAGATAAAGAACTGATGTAATGCTCATGGAAGCAGCCTGGATAATAGGACTTTTTAGAACAGTTCATAACTTCATATTGAAAAATGTATAGAATTTTACACTATCAGCGCAAACCTTGCTCCTTCTAACACGTTTTGCTTGATGAAAGATGTGCTCCTTTGACTTCAGCAGTAGAACTAGTGCCGCAACCACAACTAGAAAGAATTTTGAATAAAAAGAAACAAATTTTACAACCAAAATAAATTTTCAGAAGATATCAAAGTCGACTCCAGGAGATTTAAAATATGAAACAAAATCTTACCATATGCAGGGTTCCCCACGCCTGCTTTTGGGTGTTGAGCTAGATCTCAAATCCCAAGGATTAAAGGATCCATCTCTAGACCCAGAGACAATAATATCTATAAATTTACGGAAGAAAAAAGAATTACTGATTGTGATATACATTTTCTAGTAGCCAATGAAGATCCAGAGTTGCAGAAAAACAGTAAAGTGGATAACATAATGATATCATATATTACCAGCATTAGTTGGATGGAACACATAGATTGTACACTTCCCCTGTGTCCCGTCAAGACTCCTATGCATTTCTTTTCTAGAGCGTTCCATAACTTCATCTGCAAATACAGACCGTGAGAACATACAAGACCACATTGACTATGAGGAAGTTTACTGGTTAGATACTATTATAACAGATTTGAGAGTTAATAGGTCTTCTGAAAGTCCATATTAAACTCCAATCGATGGCATTTAAAACTGGTATGAAATATAAATTGATTTGATTTCAATTATATCCAATGCATTAGTTAGTCAACAGTGTAAAGAGAAGAAACAAGATCAGCACGATACGTAGCTGGATAAAATCAAGACTTTCAAGTTTCAAGCCATAATTTTCTATCACTTGAGAAGATTCTGTTTAAAGTAGTGGAAATAAGAGAAGAAAATACATTCGACAGAAAACATTGAATGCTGGGCACTCCAACTATTGTCTGGGGATGAAAAATGATGGGTTTTTGACTCAAGGTCCATCAACTAAGAATGAAGACTATAAATTGAGACTTGGCCACAACAGGACATCAACCCAGGTACTGTCATTAAAATGAATGGCATAACAACTTACAGTTTGATCACCGGAAGCTGTGAGAATTTGGGCATGCTCATGCAAAAATTTGTTAAGAATGTCTGTTAGAAGCCTCAGAAAAAAAAACAAATTCCAATTCGTGTTCATTCCTTTTTTGTTTAGCTGGCGACTATTTACTGCTCTTGAGTGCATGCAGAAACCTTATCTCGTTCACTGAACTAAGCTATTCCTCATACTATAAAAATGGTAGAACATAGTTTTCCCTAATTACATACATTTTAAATTAATGTCATGACAACCCCCACCAATGTGCAGGAGGTCAACAACAGAGAATCGTCAAAAATTGAAATGATAACGAGTGCATATTATGAATTACCTTAATCCAGCAGACGTCAAAAACAACATTATGATGGGCAACCAAATCGCAAATCTTTGTTTTCTCTGAGATGCAAGGTGGGGTACGGTTCATATGAGTAATTACCCATGAGATTCCTTATTTTTTAACAAATAATTTACATCGAAACAAAGAAGAAAGGTGCATTTTCTTGGTACGATGAGGAAGAAGAAAACTTGTGGCGAGTATTGAACAGATTTATATATCCATCCTCATCCGCCAAAGCAAGGATATGGGAGTTTGTGGCAGTCTGCGAAAATTCAGGGTTCCTCATGCAATATTACAACATTAAAAACAAAGATCGACACACGAAATCAAGCTTCGAAAACGTTCAAGCTCCTTGCAGAATGAGGTAGCCAAAGGAGGAGTCTCGCCGCCATTGTGCTCTATAGCCATTACTCCAATTTCGCTGAAGTTTTTCGAACTGAAGATTAAGCCCATAAAATTGAGTTCACCGATCAAAATACAGTCTTTAATATGGATAAGACAATAATAGATGATGAAAATAAGGATCTAACCTCTAAAGCCATTCAGCTCTCTTGACGCGATGCGTCGTACGCTGGATTGATGTGTAGAAGTCCATATCAGTAGAGTGAACTGGAAATGGGTAGAAGAGGGAGAAAGAAGAATACGTGAGGAAATTTGGAAACGCGATTTGAAAATGAGAAGGAATTTATGGAGTGTATTTGGGCGCGATGTTGACCACAGATGGCGGGAACTTCAATTTGACGTTCTATGATTTGTTTTTTTTTTTTTCTTTCCTTTAATTCTTTTTCCCGGCTAAAATGAATGAGCCCATCAGCCCACGTCGGAGACCGGGCTTACAATGAGACTGGGACAGATCTGGGCTTACAATGTGGGCCCACGGGTTGGTCTCTCTTTTCTGTCGGTTTCTTTTGTGTTGCTTAGCATTTTGCCATTTTGGTATCAGATAATCCTTTATTCATTAAGGAAGAAAATCCATTAATGCAATATTTTTATAATGTTTAGTATTTAATTATTTATTATGATGTGGTGCTGTCATATATGTTGGTTTTTATCGTTTTTAGTGCTTTCAAACCATGACTTAGAAAACAAATTTTGGTCAAATTATGACTTTAACTAAAAATTAAATAAACAATTATTGAATGTGGAGAATAATTTTTTTGGATAAATTATAGTTTTAGATATGTTTATAAGATTAATTTTTGGGAGGAAAAAATAACTTTTGGAATATGTAATAACCATTTTGCTTCTGTCTTTGTCTCTTTCTCTATCAGCACTCCCTCTTCCAGCCTTCAACCTAAGCATGAGTAATAGACGAGATAGGTTAGCCTAATAATTAACTCATGTCTCACCTGTTTTTTTTTGTTTGCACGGGTTAGCCTATATTTGTGCCCCAACCCATTTAAACTATAATTAAATAGGTTAGGTTGAGCTTGTTTGACCTACTATAGGCATAGGCAATCCATTTGTTAAATAGGGGAAATTTTTTCAATTTAAACATATTTAAAGTTCTAATAACAACCAATGCTCACAAATAATATAGTGTACAGTAATAATAAGATAATAATACACATTATATAATTATTCATCCTAAAATCATAACCCTACAAAACACTCATTCAAATCCTTAAACCATATTTAAACATTATGTAATGAAAACTAAAACATCTTAACATAAAATATGAAGTTTTATTTCGGACTCCATCGTCACACATGCATTACACATGCACACACAAGGAATCTATAGGATATTCTCCATAGAAAAAAAAAAATTATATACATACGGGCGAGCATGGGTAATAGCCAACACATATAATGTAATATGCTTGCCTATTATAAATTTATTTTAGGCGGGCATAAACTGAGCAAATTTACTCTATGGATATATTATTTAACTATACTTTAACATTCCACCATTTTCTTATCTCTTCACTTTTTTCAATCTCTCTACTATTATTTCTCTAATTCGTCTCTTTCAAACTTCTCAAACTCATGTCTTCGCCTTTATTATTACCCCAATCTTTACTCGCCGTTCTTCTTCAATTGTAAATTAGAGGTAATTGTTATTCTTTGGATGCAGATCGAAGCCCGTCGTCTTCTTCCCTTCATATCGGTTTTATTTATTTTTTACCTCATGTCTTTTATAATAATTTATTATTTATAATAATTATTTAAATATTTACTTATAATTATTTTTTAAAAAAATTCATATCTAGTAGTTGTTCTCTAAAATAATTGTTCTATGTTATTTTTTAGAAGTTAAACTAAATAGGCTTTTAAGAAATAAATATAATTTTTATTTTTTATCATGTATTTTCAGTTTTATTATTTTCTTAATAAATAAAAATTTAAATATAGAATACGAACCACGCTGAAAATAAAAATCTTTTTATTTTAAAATTTGTATTATTATGATATAATTTGTAACGTTGTTAAATTTAAGGATTAAATATATTAAATGATAAATAATAATCATCTCAATGAAAATTATTTTTAATTATAAAAATTTTAAGTTCAATGATTTAATAACTTATTGTCAATGAAATAAAAAATGCATAATAATTTTTTTAACAGAGCCCTATTGTTATTAATAAAAAATAATATATTTTTATAGAATATTTATTATTTTTTATTAGTCTGAGACCAGGAGACTAAACAGATTATTATATCAATAAATTATATTGTAGTATTAAACGGACCTGCGGAAATTTTCCGGTGTGTCAAAATAATAAAACTGGACCTGCGTTAAAACAACGAACAAACGAAAAACGCCGCCTTGCCCTTTTAAACCCTAGGATGGCATCACGTTGTAGTCCGTCCATACTTGCTTAGGCCTACCGCCCGGCTTTTCCCCGCTCCTGGGTAACAATGGTGAAGCACTACAGACCTCCCGTAAGTACCGCTTAAATCCTTAACTTTCTATCACTAAAACTAGTTTTGTTTTTGTTATCAAGTCCCGGAAATTCATCTCCGAAATGTTCCCTGCGCCTTTAACTTGCTATGTGTACTCCGTCTAATGAGGATGCACTTTCAAATGTTCCCTACGATCATGCATACTTATTGGGGTTTTGCGTTAGACGTGCAAAAACTTTGCAACACTAGTTTGTTTGCATATTCTTTTCAATAAGTGGGAGTAAAGTGAAATCTCTGCAACTGGAAAGTTTATCTTTTTCCTTGAAAAATATTATGCTCGCTGGAAGTCTGCTATAATTCAAATGCTTTCCATTCAGAGAAGGAACCATGCTTCTGATATTATAACATTTCTGTTGCTCATCCGTTGCCTTCATATTTTGTTATACACGGCAGGGAAAGAAAAAGGAGGGAAACGCTGCTAAATATGTCACCAGGTCGCAGGCACTCAAGCTACTCCAGATCAGTCTACCCCTTTTCAGGTCCATTTACCAAAGAAACATCTCTTTATATATAATCCAGTTTAGATTATTTATGTTGATACTTGGCTATGGCTCTACTCCATCCCTCAATATCAGAAAGGAAAGGCCCAAAGTGGGTGCGATAGGATTAATAATTTCCTTGAAATAGCAAATCCTTATTTTTCATGTATGTTGGGTAATGATAAATGCATGGAAAAGAAAGTTTTGGCGAAGACTTACAACTATCCTGACGTTGGCTTTACGTATTTCAGGAGACTCTGCATTTTCAAAGGTATTACCCCACGGGAGCCAAAGAAAAAGTTCAAAGGAACCCAACATACTTATTACCATGTGAAGGATATCGCTTTTCTTCACCATGAACCTTTGGTTGAAATACATAGAGCAATAAAAACACATGAGAAAAAGATAAAGAAAGCAGAGTCAAAGAAAAACCTGGAACGTGCAAACAAGTTGCGGGAACAAACACCCAAAATCAGACTAGATAGGATTATAAAGGAAAGGTACGTTTGTTCTGTTTATCCATTTTTTTGGGGGGTTACTGACATTAATGAATTTCTAATTTGATTAATCCTAACTTATAGGTATCCAAGGTTTGTCGATGCACTTGGAGAATTGGATGACTGTCTTACAACAGTGCATCTTTTTGCAGCATTACCTGCATTAGAGAGCAAAAAGATCGATGTGGAATCTGTCCATAAATGTCGGAGGTATATACTTGCAATTTGAAAAATTTCCATTATTTTGTTGGAAAACGGTTCTGGTCCATGTGGCCCCATCTTTACATTGAGGATGTAGACTTGAGGAGAAAAGCATAGGTTTAAGTGTTTTTGTCGTTATTTTCTTTCTGTCCTATTTATTATTTCTTTAATGTTTCTGCTAGATTGGCACATGAATGGCAAGCTTTCGTTTCTCGTACTCATAAGTTGCGAAAAACTTTTGTATCTGTGAAAGGAATATACTACCAGGTATCAATTGAGGCATTTGTAATGGTCATTAATCTTAAGTGTCAATGTTATAGTTTGATTATCTTGTCTGTACAGGCTGAAGTTGAGGGTCAGAGAATAACATGGATTACACCACATCCACTACAGCAAGTCGTGCCTGATACTGTTGACATCACTACCATGCTAAACTTTCTGCAATTTTATGAGGTTTGTTTCACTCTCATTTCCATATTGTCTTTGTTCTTCTGCCTCATTAATATATGCTTTATCCCAGTTGGCAAAGCGTATGCATATATCTACCATAATCAAATTGGCTTTACAAATGACCAATGTCTTCCTTTGTATTGCTTTTTCCTTTTTGCATGTGTATATGGCCCCTCCTGGTCTGCCCCTGAATAATTGTTTGTACACAACGCGTTTATGCCTATTTGATTGACTTTTGCTGAATCTTTTTTAACGTCTATGATGGATTGATGCAGACTCTCCTTAGTTTTGTGAATTTTCGCCTCTATCATTCTATAAATTTGAAATATCCCCCAATACTCGATCCTCGGTTGGAAGCTTTGGCAGCAGGTGCTTTGTTCTCAATATATGGTGTATTTTGGAAACTTCTGAATCTTTGCAGATATTTTATGTCTCCTGATTATTTTTCTTTTCCTTTTTATAATAATGCAGATCTGTATGCATTGTCTAGATACGTTAATACAAGTGCTAGAGCATCTTTAACAAATTGTGAAGCTGAACATTTGGATGGAACTGATGAAGTTGAGGCCAAGCAAAATGAAGCCCAGACTGAAGATGAAAAATCCAAACTAAGACTAGCTCAACTTCAGCATCAACTTCCTTTAAATGAACCTGGTTCACTAATGCACCTTGTTGAAGATATCTCTGGCGAAGATGAGGAGGATCAAGATACAAAGGAGTGCAAAAATCTTTTCAAAAATATGAAATTCTTCTTGAGTAGGGAGGTAAAAAATCAATTTCTGCCACTTGTCTTTCATCCATTTGTTAAATTATTGTTTGCCACATTAGTTAGGAATTTGAGTGCATTCTAGTTTCTTAGTTGAGTTTCATTCATGTTGATTTTTATTATTTTTTTAATGAAAAGTGAAAAGTTAAATACTCATCATTGATGGTCATGAGTGGTACCAAAAGGATCTAGTTAAACTCGAAACTAATAACGTATGAAAATGTCACCTCTTGAATAATAGGATGAACGGTTGAGCACAATCTCTATTATGTTTCAATTCTCTGTTAGGACTTCTTTGTGGTACTTTCTTCGTATATTATCAGATTTATATATGGAATCAGTGAGTTGTCTCCTGAAGAAATTAAATTGATCGTATCTGCGTCAGAACCTTTGAAGGTCTTCACTTAATACTCTGGTATAATTTTCCCTCACTAGTGCATGCTATTATTGAGCTTGTAAGATTGAAGACTTAGCAGATTACACGGTGATTTTTATATGTTGCAACATTAACAATTTTTAATGCATTGTAGTAGAGAAACCTAGCTAAGAAATCAAAATTTGAAGCTATAAGAGTAGGTTATGGATGATGGATGGCATGTATCTTAGCAGCGTTTTCTTAATCTTCATTGATGCTACAATTTTTCTGAGAATGACTTTGGAATATATAAATTTGTGTGCACGTATACATTGTATTTACATCTGCCTTGCTATAAACATACAGGTACCAAGAGAGTCACTGCTTTTTGTTATTCCTGCCTTTGGTGGTACTGTTTCATGGGAGGGAGAGGGAGCACCTTTTGGAGAACCTGATCAGAGCATCACTCATCAGGTTTCGTGAGAATACATAGCCTTCTAGGTGACAGTAATTTATGACTTCATTTCAGATGCACTTAGTTATGGCTGTCATATGCGTAGGTTGTTGATAGGGAAGTACAAGGGCATATGTTCTTCTCCAGAGAATATGTTCAACCCCAATGGATATATGATTGTGTAAATGCACGTATCATTGTGCCAACTGACGATTATATGGTTGGAAGGTAGCTTGTGAATTATTCGCTTTCCTTCTGATTGACTTATCTGTTTTACTAGATTAATGTGCTTGGTGTTAACTGCTTCACTCAGAAGTGTGATTGATTTGGATTGATGCGATTACCAGTGGATCCTAATCCCAATGCCCAACCAGAGGAGATTGTTATCTGACTCTTATGTTTCCCCCCTTTTTTCTGATCAAAGTGATTTCCTTTTTACAGGATCCCTCCACCACACTTGTCACCTTTTGTTGACAATGAGGAAGAAGGAGCTTATGTACCTGACTATGCAAAGACCATCAAGCGATTGCAGGCTGCTGCAAGAAAGGAAGTACTTCCACTTCCAGGTGTTGGAAAGGAAGATCTGGATGATCCTCAAAATCTTCTGGTTGAAGGTATTATTGATCGAGCAGAGGCTAATGAAGCTGCTCAGAGAAAGGAAAAGGTATCCTGTTTATAAGAATGTTTTATCAGTGGTTCAATGAGTAGAGGAATCTCATGCTTGCTATCTTTTAATAATCATCTTTTATCAAGTTATATGCCTACTCAATTTGAATGGTTGCAGATGAAGCTTCTTGAGCAGCAGTACCATGATGAACTGAAAAAGGAACTTCATGGTGTTCAATACACTCAAATAGGTTCCAATGTCGATGAACAGACATCTACTGGAGAAATTAAGGCTGGGGAAGAATCCATTTCTAATGTCAAACAAAATGTTGAAGATACTGCAAACATGCCCCTAGTTATGATGTCTCGTAAAAAGAGGAAGCTCTTAGAAGCCATGCAGGTAAACTCTTTTGGGCTTTGTTAGGCTGGAGTCTGAGTTGATTAATTTATAGCAATGTCGTTGATCCTGTTACTGTCATGAGCATGCAACTTTTACATCTCATGCAAGATTTTATATCACACGCCCTAGTTTTCTATATTGACAATAAAGTAAGTTGGTATGGAAAGGGACACGTATTTGCTGTACTGTAATTTGTCAATACCGGCCCTTTTCCATATCATGCTCGAAAATCAATTCATACTTACCAATAATTATAAATAAATACTATGCAATCTAGATTTCCTTTGAGAGTTTATTTCATGGTAGTGGTTCTGATTTTTCTGTTTCTTTCTCCTTTTCTGATACAGATATCCAATGAACGAAAGCGGTCTGCAAATGATCTTATCAAGCAGCGGAAGAAAAAACTAGAAGAAGCTCAGAGATAAGGGAGTGAAAATTATTCCTTTTTGGGAAAAAAAAATCGAAAGGCAGGTGAAAAACCCGAGAGTTGAGGCAAAATAGTCTCCAACATTGATGATTCTCCTTTGTTGACTGATCTGGGGTGTCAGATCTAGGAGTTTTGTTGATCTTTATTGTTTTCAGATATAGGCTCTTGTCGAACTATACAATTTTGAGGTTGTACTGGATGATATAGTGGCACAAGTTATACTATGCCCATCACAAATATGTTCCTACCTTTACTGATTCATTCATTGCTGCTCCTTTTCCCCTCAAATCGCCTAATGCATGTGACCCGACTTAATAGATACCACCAAATTGGGAGTTTTTGGTATGCATCTTATCTGGAAATAGATGATGAAAACATTAAAGATGGGTGCCCGCTGTTGATATGTTGGAACTTTTGTTCTGTGGGATTGTTCTGTATGTACTTCATCTGCAAATAGCTGATGAAAACACAAAAGATGGGTTCCTGCTGTTGGTACTTGCACCCATATACGAAATGAACATGCAAAACTTCTCTTATTGTATTTTATACAGAAAAACAATCATGTTGTCATGCGCACCAAACCCAAACCAATTATATGTAGCAGTATATCAAATCAATCAAATAAAACCAAGAACAAGCTACGAAACACTATACATCTCTGTTTTACAAAAAGGGAGCAGCAGAGGCCGATTGCTTATTTATTTTGAAGACGATGTCTTTGGATGTGAAGACTTGCCTGTAATGGCCTTCTTCACTTTGGAAATCGAATGCTTGACCTTTGACCCAACGCCTGATAGTATGTTATGAGACTTCTTGTGCTTCGCTTTGGCTTCCTCATCTTTAGGAGGTTCGACTATGACGGCAGCACCCGACGGTAAGAGCTCCATTGTTTCGTTTTCGTTTACCCCTTCGTCTTCTTCACTCTCGGCTTTGGCCTCCCCACATTGTGGGGTTTTTGCCTTTTGAGCTTTCGCTGCTAAGTTCGTTGCTTCATCCGAGTGTTTAGCTGCTTGCAGAGGTTCTTCTGTGGACGATGAAACGTTTTCTTCTTCAAGTCGTGTGCTTTCCACTGTTATATTTGTGGATTTTGCTCTTTCAAGTTGAACTTCTGCTTTGGTCTCTCCGTCTGGCTTGTGAAGGCCTTGCTCAATATCTTTATTTATCTCTCTGATCTCCGCATCTGCTTTTACAGTGGTTTTTATTGCCACTTCTCCCAAGGAGCTTTCCTCTAGCTTTTGGATTTCTCTTGTGGAAGATGGAACGTTTTTTTCTTCAGCTTGTGTGCTTTCCACTGCAATATTTGTGGATTTTGCTTTTTCTAGTTGACCTTCTTCTGGCTTGTGAAAGCCTTGCTCAATATCTTCATTTGTCTCTCTGGTTTCAGCATTTGCTTTTACAGTGGCTTTTATGTCCACTTCTCCCAATGAGCTTTCCTCTAGCTTTTGGATTTCTTCTGCTGTGTCAGTGTGTTCTTTTTGTGAACCGTCGGCTTCTACTTCCTGTTCCTGGACATGTAATCGATAAATAAAAGGCTGGGTTATTTTTGGTTCCATTTCGAAATTCTACAAAATGTTTCAAAATTATTAAATAATTTGAAAATATCAGTTTCTTGAAGCTTGCTATGTTCGTAAATTAAGTCAGATGCTACAATCATTCGTGGTGTTGCATTGATCGCCCCAAACACTTACAAGAAAGGTTACAATTTTTTAGGGGTGTTTTCCTGAACTCTCCAAGGACCCAACTCATGAAAATGAATGAAAAAGGATTTCATTGTTGTTTATCAGTTGATCATATTTTTGCATGATGGGTGAACTTTGACCCTCCCAGCCACTATGTTTTTGTCTAGATGATTGAAAGCGAGCTAATATAGAAGAAAGCAAATTCTCCTTCTATTATTCTTGAATAAGAACGAGGGTGGAGGATTTTATCTGACCTTTCCACCTTGAGCCATGACTTCTGTTCTTGTGGCTCGATTTTCATGGGTTAGCTCTGTTGCTACCTTCTTGACATTCTTTCCATCTTTATCATCCTCAGTGGCTTCTGACTTCTGTATCGTGTTTTCAATAAAGGAAAATATTGCACAAGGAGAAGCTTCAGGAAAAACGAAAAAGAATTAATATGACTTGGAGGTGAAAAAATAACTCTACCTCTTCCTGCTGATCCTCGTTACTGACAGTTTGACCTGTTATGCTACTATTCTTGATGGCATTTTCCATTGAAGGAGCTTTGTCTTTGGTCTCTTGACCCATCTCGCGTCTGGCTTCTGAACTGGACCTTTCCTCTTGCATATTATCAGTATCAATGTTATCGAAGCTTGTTTTAGCTCCTTTATCAATAGTTGTTACATTATTCCTTTCAGTTTCAGGCATGCAAGGCAGAGTCTCTGAAGTATGAGTGTCATCTTCTTTGTTCGATATTTCAGCTTTATTTTCTTTCTCGCACTCTATGTGTAATCCTTCCTCCGATTCTTCTATGGTAGTGAAAGACAAGTCTTTATTTGCCTTTATAAGATTCTCCGAGATTCTAGACTCTCTCTCCTCCACTAAATCCATTCCTCCACCTTGTTCTGTAAACCCTGAGTTTATTGCTGTAGCCTGAAACCAAACAAGAAAAGAAAAGAGTCAATTGAGTGGAGGATAGAGACAGGTTGGTTTAGTTTTTTGACTCAAGAAAATACCTCATTAACGGTTTCCTTCAGATTGCTCATTGGGTCTGGGCAATGTTCCAAGATGTTTTGGCTTCCGTTAGCCATTTCAGTTGCAGCAGGGACCTGTTTCACACATACAGTTTAAGAAAAATTCTCAGGAAACCAAAAGAAGACGACGAATCTACCTGAATTTCTTACATTTTCAGTGGAACGACCAAGCTTAGTGGCATCTGTATCTCTTGGGACATTCATATGATGTTCAATTTCAACTTGCATGTCAACTTCTCTCTGTATTCCACCTTGAAATTTTTCGTTTGGAACACTTTCTCTAGATTCGAAAACATTGTCCTCACAGTTGCTTTTTTCCTCAGCTTGATAAATATTTTCATCTCTTAGGTCTTCGGGTGTGGATTCAGAAGCCAATTCAACTTTCTCATTTGTATCTGCCGCTTCAACAGTCTATTCCACAGTAATTTTAAGTGGAAGCAAAAGATGAGGAAAACAAGTGGGAGCCATAAATTAAAAGGGCAATTTGCAAATATTTTTATATAATGGAAAAATATGATTTCTAGATGAGACTTTAATTAAAAATAAAAATATGACAAGTAGTTTTAACAGCTCAACAGCGCATGATTATGGGTTTTAAAAAATAAAAAATTTCTCCGCGGGTCGTGTTTATTGTAAGATTTGTAAGCCTCGTACCTTTTCTTGGGGAAGCTCATCAGTAGGCTCATTTTCCAATGCTGTTTCTGCTCTCTCTATAGCAACATTTGTCAAACTGCATTCCAAAGTCGTGTCTTTGTTATCTTTCCCTTGCACAGTCTGGCTATCTTCACGCGTGCTGTTTGTTGTACACTTAGAGTCTTCTACCAAAACTTTTTCTTCATTAACTGCATTAATTTGCAAGTGTCATCATGATATGCCATATAAGAGATACTATAGTTGGCGTTTTGGTCAAAAACCATGCGCAAACCTTCATTTTTAAGCTTGGGGCTATCGCCATTTGAACACTCTTTCTTGATGTTTACAGATTCCAAATCAGAGGTACCTCCAGGTTTGACAAATCCATGTTCCTTTTCAGGTAATGCGTTTTCTATTGAGTGCACAAGATGAGTTTCTGCAGCTTCATCAATGATTTCCTCTCTTGTTGATTTTGCATCCGTTGGATGAATTTTTGCATTCCCCATGGTTGCTTTTTCTTCTACCAATGGCGCGGGATAATCTTGAGACATTGAAGTTGTGCTTATGGATTGTTCTCTTTCCTGCTGAACTGTGGTGGTTTTATCTGTTTCCGTAACAGGAGAATCCATCTTCAAATTACCTTCATTTAGCTCTTCCAAAATTTCCTCCTTTTCTGAGTTGAGATTCTCTTCTTCTCTTCCAAGGATATCTATGCTGTCTGATGTGGTCTTGTCTGTTGTAATTGCTGTTTCGCCCTCATTCTCAGACACTATAACCGAGCCTCTGTCATATTCTATGTGTCCTGTTCCAGAATCCTTTAGGCTTGTTTCTTCAATCTCAACTATTACAGGCACAATTTTGGGATCGTCAGTGGCGGAGGCATCTTTCTTGATGAAACTTGCTTCTGTCTCTCTCTCATATATCTTGGGTTTGGAAGAAGAATTGTCAGTATTGGTTTCTGATGCATCTGATTTCAAAGTAATGAGGTCTGTTATTTCCATATTTTGCTCTGTCAGAGGTTTTTCCCCTTCTGTCGACTTTGTGGACTCAGTTTGTTCTGTGAGTTTGGATGCTGAAACTTCAACCTGTATCATGGGAAAAAAATGCTTATCACATATCACCGACATCATATGAATTGAGTAATCTGAGATAGCTATTGAATTACAAGATAATGACAGTAAAACAGAAAAAGTCGAAATGGTTGTTCTTCATTAAAAGTTACCAAAAGGCAAAAGAGCTTTTCTGTTGGAACGCACAAAAATTTTCTAATTGGATAGTGATTTTTCTTCCCTGACATGTTATTTGTTATCTACCTTTTCCATTAGAAGTTCGCCACTTTTGGTAGTAAGATACTCTTCTTGACTGCCAGAAGTTGCTGTTTTAAGTTCAGCTGCTTCTCTCTCTATTCTAGTGACTGCTGAACTGTCTTCAGTCTTTTTGGTAAGCTCCCCTTCTTGCAGGAGAGTTTTTGTTACCTCAATAGTTGAGTTCTCATCTTCTACAATTTCTAATTTGCGAGCTTCATTTAGATTTGCTAAACCATCAGCCTGTTCTCTCTTCTCTTTTACTATGTCTCCTGTATATGATTCTGAGGGTATATTTTCAGCTTTCAGGTTAGGAAGCATGGGCTGGGCTTCATTGTTTTGTTTTTGAACCCCTTCATTTGAATATTCATTCTCCTTCTCGTTATCTAAAGATGCCAACATCAAATCACCTTCCGTGTGAGTAATTGAGGGTGTTGCTGTTTCAACGAACAAGACATCTTCTCTTGCTGGGGTATTATCTGTTGTCTTGCTCATTTCCACTGTCTTGGGCTCTCCATATGATGGCACTGTAGAGGAATATGTAATGGCATTCACCAATTTATTATCAGTAGTGGTTAATTTTATTTCATGGTTGATGCCTGTGATTAAATCTTTCTCTTTGATATCATGAGATATTTGTTCTCCTTCATCTACCACTTCTTTAACTTCGATGTTCCTGTTCTCAGAGTTTGTTTCTGCCTCTTGTCTTTCAGCAATATCTCCACTCAAGCAATTTGATTTTGTTTCACTTGTTGTTACATCCATCATCCCGTGGGCACCATCAGGACCTTCTAGATGGTCTACATCTATTGGTTTGACCTCCTTCATGGCTGTGTTTTCATTCACAGGTCTTAGAAACTCGGCTTCAGAATCATCAGTGCTTCTGCTGTCGTTTTTAGGCACATCTAATATAGATGAAGGGCCTTTGACTAGAGTATTGTTTTCTTCAATAGTCAAAACATCATGGTCCTCTTTAGGTTTTGAGAAATCATCTGAAGGGCTGGATATTTTTCTCTCTATGGAAGGTGTTGCTTCAATCTGCTCTTCTGATTCTTTGACTTCAACCTGTTTAGCACGCAAGTTTAGAAGTTTACAGTTACAATCAAGAGAGACGTGAATTCGAAATGTAGTAAATAAATTCAGATATAATGTATTATCCAACCTCTTCCTTGATTTTTGTTTGATCACATTCAACTTCTTCCGTGTACTCCTTTCTTGTGTCCATCCCAACTGTTGCAGAAGACAATGTTCCAGCAGTGCTCTCTATCTCTCCTTCTGGTTTTAAAGCAGAAACTTCTTTATCTGATGGCTCGCTTACCTCCTGGTGTGATGCCTTGTTTTCCTTTCCACCATCCATATCTTTAGGTTCTTCTTCCGTCTTTTCGTTCTGGGAAAATTTTTCAAGTTTCCCACAGGTTTCTTCGCCTTCTGGATTGGTAAGGCTTTCGAAGTTTTGACTAGAAATTTGGGCTATGTCTTCATCAACTTTCATAGAATATGCACATTCATCTTGATTTTCAATCAAAGCTTCTTTTGGGGTTGGGTTGCCATATTCTCCAAACAAAATTTGCTCTTCTTTCTTTGATGACATGCCAAGCATTTCAGGAATGTCCACAATCACGTTTGACTCACAAAGAATGGTCTCATCTGTTTTTCCATGCTGCAGTCCATTTAAAGCCTGAATGTTGAATCAGCTTTAAAATAAACAATGAGCAAATTAACAGCATATGGAGTTCTAGATGCTCACCTGAATGAGCTCAGAAGGGAGGTTGGAGACAGAACTTTTCTCTTCAATCTCTCTTCTTGTGTCTTCTCTTAAAATCTGAATTTTCACTTCATCATCTTGGAAGCTTTTCATTGTTTCTTCAACAGATTCTTCTATGACTTGTTTCTCATTAACATCTTCTCTGCCATTAGTTTCGGGTAGATCAAATGCCTGTTTCCATAGGTGAAATTTCAGAATCAGGAAAAATCATTTATGGAGAAAGTGAATGCATGGTTTTATGTATGTTTTAATACATAAACAGGTGTGTCATTGTGAAAATGCTTGCAGGTATTAAGTATTTCATAGTTTAATTCATTGCATTCTGGTTAAACCTGAGCAGCTTTTTCGTCTTTCTCAGCATCATTTTCTGGTATGCAACTCTCATTCTTATCTATCATTGCTGCACCATCCTTAGGACTTTCTTCCTGAAAGCTATGCTCAATCTTTTCTTCTCCAACAGATGCTGTTCTGGGTGATCTTGCTAGGGCTTCATTCTCAGATACACCTGCCATTGTACATGTTAGATGTTTGAATCTTATTATCCATACAGATAGGTGGCTAAAATAGTAGCTTTTAATATTATTGAATGTTCTTCAGAAGTTGTAGAATTCAAAGCCACGCCAAGCTGCTGATGAGATTTCAAAAATCATAATAATCCTTAAACTTAAAATAGCTGCAATTTCTTGAAGGATATCGATGAAATTCACTGAACACAAACAAATTGTTCAATGTTTTAAGTATACCCACTTTTTTTTGCACTCTCATTTAACTGCTTACCGTTGGTTTCTTCCATCTCTGTTGGTTCCTCTGGTATAATTTTTGCATCACCTTTGATATCAGGTTTTTCTTGAGAGAGTGGTTCTGGAACTCTGTCGAGTTCTTCAGTTTCCTTTGTTGATTTTATGATTGTATTTGCCGTCGCCATTTCTTCTGAACACATGTGCTTTATAACCAAGTTCTCTCTGCTTTGTGCTTCAGAATGTTGTTCATCTTGCTTGTCAATTTCTGTGCAGGTCTTGCTTGAATCTTCAAATTTTTCTTGGGCTTCAGTTTGGGTTTCTTTGCCAGTCTCATCAATGTCGAAATTGCCTGAGTCTTCAACCAATGGGTCTTTAGTATTTAGATCACTTTCAATATTTTGTGGGAATACTGTTTCTTCACTGTGGATCTTTTTGGTAGACTCAGCTAACGGGATACCCTGCAAAAAATTGAAGTTTGTCAGCTCAGGGGTTTGCATTTTAACAAAAAGCAGAAGTCAAAAACGTCCAAACTTTTAAATCCAATGCATGACAATATTCTACCTTCTCTGTTGAAATTAATGTTTCCCCACTATCAGGTGTAGAAGTTGGTTCATCTTTCTCTTGTTCTTCAATTTTTTCTGCAGAGTGTGTGTTTTGTTCAATTCTCTTTTCAGCCTCTTCTCTTGGAGCTTCTTCTTCCATCTTTTCTGGGATCAGTACTGCTTGTTCTCCAAGTTCATATTCTGGATCATTTTTCTGCAATGAGTCTCTCTTTTCCACATCATGTGTTTCTGGATTGATTCTACTATCCTCAATGGTCTCAGTGTGTCCAGCTTGATTCATGTCCTCTTCATTTGCTCCTTTTGCATCTCTGTCTAGGTATTCTGAATCTTCTGCTTTGACCATCCTGTCAACTGGAGATACATCTTCCTCTGGCCTCACTGATTCACAGGTGTCTTTGTTTTTATCTTTGCAGGCTGTTTCCGCTACTTCTATTGCAACTTGTTGACTTGCCTCATCTGTTACTGGGTTGGAAGATGGGTTTTCCCTGTTGTCTTCTTCATTATCTCTATTTTCTGAGGCAGCTTCAAAAATAGATTCTTCAACACTATGGACATATGGAATTTGTACAGTATTTGTTGTAGAGGCACCTTCTTCCCTGTTATTTTTGTGTTCTGACTTATTGCTTGACCCAATTGATTCAGGGTCCTTCTGTTCACCCTCTGGTACAAATGCCATCTCAGCTTTCCTGTTCTGTATTCCAGTCAAACTTAGATCTTTAGACTCGTCCTGAACGTGTTTGGTAGTTTCTATGCCTTCATGTTTCGTTAAAGACTCTATTACACTTTCATCTTCCTCACTTTTGCTCGTCGTTGCCAACTCAAGGTTAGGAAGTGAAGCTTCACTGATCTCACCCAAGGTTATCTCAAATGTGCTTGTAACATGTTCATTGCATTCCAAATCAGCATCTTCCTCTCTCCTTGATTCTGTGTTTTCGTTTGTTTGGGAAGTTATCATTTCTTTTTCTACACTATCTGTGATCACTTCAAATGATGCGTGTTGATCTGTGAGTACTACAAGATGCTGATCAAGGTTGCTGTTGTCAGTAGAGGTTTCCTCTTCAAGAACCTTGAGATTGGTTTTCTGAGCTCTAGCAGGCACTGAACTTTCTGCACTATCACGTTCTATGTCATGGTCAGGTTCTTCTATGCTTATGTCATTGATAGCTTCAGCTTTGTCCACCTGAGATTGCTCTGATTCAAATATGTTTTTTCTTTGCGACTTTTCAGGAGAGGATGATTCCACAGAACTTTCGAATTCTGCTGGGGAACATTTATTTGGATTGCTTTCTAACCAGGCTATCATTGAGTGTCTTTCTTCCAGTTCAATGTTCTGCAATAAAAATTTGTTAATTGAACATTAGTTTCTTCCTCCAAAAAGGCATTTGTTTTTCTTTTTTGGGTCTGAAGAAGCATCGGTTGTTCAAGTATTACTATTTTAAGTTATTGCGACTAAATAGACGAACAGAATAGTCCTTGACTATTGGATGTTTGAGATAATGTCTTTGCGATTGTCTCACCTGATTGAACTTAGAAGGTAGGCCAGTATCATAATTTTCCCCTTTAATCTCTGTGCTTGCGTCTTCAGTTTCCTTTTCATTGTCTCGGAACTTATCCATTATTCCTTCAACGGATCCCTCCATTATCTGTTGCTCATCAATATCTTCTCTGCTTGTGGCTTTGGATGGTTCAGATGCCTGGTTCCCATATATGCAACTTAATAATCAAAACGAAAAATTCTTGAAATAAATAAGTGTGTGTTTGCATCAATTCAGAAGTGTGTGAATGTGATGATGCATGCTGGTGTATATTTATTTTAAATCTTTATTTATCTCAGCCCACTTAACCTGGACTGCCTTTATTTTTTCCTCAGCATCATTTTCTGCACTGTGGTTTTCATTCTTCTCTGTCAATGATGATTCACTGTCCTTAGGACTTTCTTCCATGTTGCTTTGCTCAATTGTCTCATCTCCAATCAATGTTGTTGTCAGCAATATTGATGGGGCTTGGTCCTCAGATATACCTATACATTATATGTTAGAATGTTATGATCCATACTGAGTTGAAGTGATAGTTTTTACTCCCCCTAATAAGTCACCTTTAACTAATTCACATTAGCAAAGAAAGTTAGTCGATATTCTTAAAATCGTTCAATCTTTTAAAAAATACCCTTAATTAAATGCAATAAATTCTAACATAATCTTACTCATTTCTCTCAATCCCTGTCTTTACAATAATTACTCAACAATATTCATACCAAGGGCACTATGGAGGAAAAATCTTAATTGCATAAAAAATTTTGTAAAATAATTAGTAAATAGGAGTATGAAAAGTTTTGGAAGATGACTTATATATAGGAATAAGGGGAGTATTAGTTAATATGCCCTCATCAGAAGTTGTAAAATTGAATGCCACGCCAAGATGCTGATGACAGTAAAGTATATTTCCAATGGATTTTAAAAAAACATAATATTTTTCTTAGAACTTGAAGTTTTTGTAACTCATAAGAGGATAAAATTCAATTGAAACCAGGTGGGAGGGAGGTTAAGTTTTTTTTAGCATACTCACTTTCTTTTGCAGTTTCATGTGACTGTTCATCGGTGGCTTCCTCCATCTCTTTTGATTCCTCTGGTATGATTTTCTCATCTTCACGGATATCTATTTTCTCCTCAGAGTATGACAATGGAAACTTCTTTATTTCTTCAATATCCTTTATTGACCCTGAGACTGTTTCTGTTGTCACTATTGAGTCCACTTGCTTTATAATCAAGTTCTCATTGCTTTGTGTTTCAGGATGATGATCATGTTGCTTGTTATATTCAACACAAAACTCACTTGATTCTTGATGTTCTTCTGGGGCGTCATATTTAGAGACAATATGACCACTGTTTGGTTGCCCTGTTTCCTCAACCAATGGTTGATTAGTATTCAAAACATTTGCAATTTGTTGGGGGGATATCCTTTCTTCATTATTGATCTCTGAATCTGATATTGACGCAACTAATGAGAGACTCTGCAAAAATGGAAAGTTAGTTAGTTCAGGGGTTGTACTTTAGTTAAATCATCTTAAATTACAAGATTGACAGGGATATAAATTTTTTTTAAAAAGAATCAAGCTCTCTAGTACCGAAGTTGAAAATGCTTGAAGTGTCTAATCCAATACACAGCAACATTCCTACCTTTTCTGTTGAAATTGGCGTTTCCCTTGTATTAGGTGCTGATGTTGGTTCTTCTACGTCAAAAGATTGTGCAGAGCATATGTTCTGTTCCATTCCCTTTTCGTCATTTACCCTTGAAGCTTCTATTTCCGTATTTTCTAGGACCATATGTGCCTGTTCTCCAACTTTGTGCTGTTGCTCATTTTCGTGGTTCAAATTTCGCTTTTCCCCATCATGTGTCTCTGGAATGACTTTACTTTCCTCATTGTTATCAGGGAGTCCCGTTTGAATGATGTTCTCTTCATGTTCTCCTCTTATATCTCTATTTAGGCCTGCTAAATCTTCTGCTTTGGCTGTAACATCAACTGGAGATACATCAATCTCATGCCTTACTGACTCACAGATGCCCTGGTTGTTATCTTGGCAGGTTGCATTGGAAGCATCTTGCATGGTGTCTGCTGCTTCCATTGCAACTTGTGTATTCTCCCCATCTGCTACGAGGTTGGAAGATGGGTTTTCAAGCTTTTCCTTGTCGTTATCTTCATTATTTGAGGAAGCTTCATGAAAATATGGACTAGGTGCAACATTTACTGTGGAGGCATATTCAGTACTGGTATTATGTTCATGTTCTGACTTATCACTTGACTTGATTGATTCATGATCCTTCCAATCAACCTCCCGTACTTGACCTGCTTTCTCATTCTGTAATCCAGTTGAGATTATCTCTTTAAACTCATCCTCAACATGCACGGTGGTGTCTATGTCTTCATTACTTATACAAGACTTCTCAAGTATGCTTGTAGCTTGTCGATTGCATTCCAAATCTGCCTCTTCATCTCTCTTTGATGCTGTGTTTTCATTAGGTTGGGAAGTTATCATTTCTTTTTCTGAACTTGCCGGTATTACTTCAGAGGTTGCATGTTGATCTGTGATTAATTCAAGATGTTGATCAAGTTGCTTGTTGTCTATAGAGGTCTTCTCTTCATGAACCTTGGGATTTGGTTCCTCAATGCTTGCCAGCTTTGAAATTTTTGCACCATCGTCTTCTATGTCATGGTGATTTTCTTCCATAATTTTGTCTTCGGCGGCTTCTACCCCATTTTGATGTTGTCTTTCATTCTCGGACTTTGTGAGTATTTGGTGCTCAGAGTTACAGATATTTTCTGTTGGTGACTTGTCAAGGGAGGATGAATCTGGAGAACTTTTGGATTCTGCTGAGGAACATTCATTTTGACTACTGTATCGGTGGGTTGCTGTTGAGTATCCTTCTTCCGGTCCAGTGTTCTGCTATAAAAAAGTTACATAAATGAGTGTAAGTTTCTTTCTTTCAGAAGCAACTTATAAATTCCAAGTATAATGATTTTGAAGTAAGTGAAGCTATATGATGTTCTTTAGCATTCAAATACTACTTTGGAATTAATAAATTTCTAAATCGAGTATTCCTCTACCATTTGAAGTTTGAGATATCTCTGTTATTGTCTCACCTGAATGAACTCAGGAGGGCGGTCCGAGACATGATTTTCCCCTTTAATCTCTTCGTAAGGTTCTTCCCTTAAATTTTGAATTTGCGTTTCATTTTCTTGAAAGCTATCCAATGTTTCCTCAACCGATCCCTCTATAATCTGTTGCTCATGAATATCTGGTTCGCCTCTAGTGTTGGGTAAATCAAACACCTGTTTCGACATATGCAGCTTCAGAATTAAAACAACATATTCATGGAGAAAATAAATCTATTGTTGTATGTCCACAATAGTATAATATAGACAGGAATGAGATTGTGAAAAATGCATTCAATTAGCCATTTATTTTGTAGGTTATTTCATTGCATTGAGCTTAACCTCAGCTGCCTTTTTGCTTTCCTCGGCTTTATCTTTTGGTGAGTGAGTCTCATTCTTCTCAATCAATTTTATTTCTCCATCCTTGAGACTTTCTTCGTGAGAGCTCTGCTTAATTGTCTCATCTCTAACAGATGCTACTGTGGGTAATCTTGATGGGTCTTCATCCTCATTTGCCCCTGTCATTATACATATTAGATGTTTACATGTTGTCATTTGTCATTTCTGCATGTGTATCTGAACCTTTTTTTTTTACCAATATTTAAATTTGAACTTAAAGTTGTAATTTCCTCAAGGATGAGGATGAAATGTACAAAAGATTGAAAAAATGTAAGCTAAATATTTCTAGCATACTCACTTTCGGTTGCAAATAACTGCTTATTGCTGGCTTCTTCCCCTTCTGCTGTTTCCTCTGATATGATTTTCTCATCACCCTTGATGTCTATTTCATCTTCTGAGTGTGAATCTGGAACCTTTTGAAGTTCTTCGGTATCCTTTGTTAGTTTTGTTATTGTTTCTGTTGTCACCATAGCTTCTGGATCTATATGCTTGACAACCAAGTTCTCTGTACTCTGTGTTTCGGAAATATGATCTTGCTCATTATTTTCAGAGCAAAACTTGCTTGATTCTTGATGTTCTTCTCGTGCTTCAGTTTTGGGGACTTCACCAGTACTGTCTGGTTGCCCTGTTTCCCCAACATATGGATCTGTAGAATTTAAATCATTTGCAATTCTCTGAGGGATCATGTTATCTTCACCTTCTATCTTTGTGATGGACTCGGCTAGTGGGGGAATCTGCAAAAAATGAAGTTAGTCAGTTCAAGGATCACATTGTAATGAAATAACCTTATTGACATTCATATAACATATTTGTTCAAATCAAAGGCCCCTAAAACAAAAGTTGAGAATGTCCAAATTGTTTGATCATAGAGCAAAATTTCTACACCTTTTCTGATGAAACGGATGTTTCCCCACCATCTGGTGTAGAAGTTGGTTCAGCTTTCTCTCCTCTTTCTTCAAATTCTTCCACAGGGAGAATGTTCTGTTCAACTCTCTTTTCAGCATTTTCTCTTGAATCTTGTCCATTTTCTGGTTGTGAATCTCTCTTTTCCTCATGGTTCTTTTCCAAATTGATTCTGCTATCCTCTGAAATATCTTCCATTTTATCTCCGCAGACTGTTGAGGCAACCTCTTGCAGAGTTTCCCTCGATTCATTTGCAACTTGTGCACTCACTCCCTCTGTAACCTGGTCGGAATATGGTTTTTCAAGCTTATCATCAACATTATTACCTAGTTTTAAGGCTGCATCAGACCCAGTTTCTTCAACATTTATTGCGGATGCATCTTCTGTGTTATTATCATGTTCTGACTTATCACTTGACCCGATTGATTCGGGATCCTTGCATCCATCCCCCTGTAAAGACGGTGTATCTTCTGTCTTCTTCTGTACACCTTCCAAGCTTAGTTCTTTAACCTCATCCTCAACATGTATGGTAGGGTCTCTGGTTTCATCTTTGGCACAAGACTTTTCAACTCTTTCATCTTCCTCACCTTGATTCTTGGTAGTCAAGTCAAGGTTAGGAAGTGGAGCTTCCCCGATCAGACCCATGTTTGTCTCAGATGTGTTTGCAGGTTGTTTGATGCATTCCAAAACAGCATCTTCTTCTACCTTGGATCTTGTCTTTTCATTTTCCTGTGAAGTTATCATCCCTTTTTGGGTACTCTCTGCGATTACTTCAGAAGATTTATGTTGATCTGTCATTGGTTCTTCAGCACATGCCTGCCTTGAAACATTCTCCCCATCTTTTTCTGTGTGATGGGTAGATTCTTCAATGTCTGTCTCATTGATGGCTTCGACTTTATCATCTCCAGCCTCAACATCGTTACTTACAACCGCTGTTTGATGTTGCCTTTCATCCTCAGATAACTTCGTGAATGTAATATTCTCTAACTTATCCGCCTGACAGTGCTCTGATTTACATATATATTCTGTTGGTGACGACTTGTCACTGATGGATAATTCCATAGAACTTTTATTCTCTGTCATTGAATATCCTTGTTCCAGTATAGTCTTCTGCTTTAGAATTAAGTTACATAAATGAGCATTAGTTTCTATCTTCTTCCACAAGTATCATTTCATGTTGAAGTATAACACTTTAAAGTTACTACTATACACTTGAGGGGGAAACATGCTTGTGAGTTCTTTAGCTTTCAACTTATATTTTTCAATTTATGAATGTCTAAACTGAGTATTCCTCCACTATAATAATTGTTATAAGCTTGAAGATTGAAAACGACCTTAATATGCTTCCAGATTAGAGCGGTCAAGTACTTGTTATAATGAAACTCTGAAATATGTGCTTAGACTATGAACATCCTACGACGCACATGGAAGTAAGTCCTATGATAGATTATATTGAGTTGATCATGCATTGAAGAAGATTGGTACATGTTTATAAAAGTTGGAGAAGCAACTTTAGCGGAAGCATCTTGAAGCAGTTAAAAGTCGAACAGAAACACTACTTGGGGTAACTGAGATCTTGCAAATACATCAACATGATGTATATATCGTCTGATGGTTTCACAGATTTAATAAAAATATTTACTTCAGCTAAATGCATGAAATGATATATGCAGATTCTTAAAAAAAACAAGAAGCTGTGATGAGAAGGCTACATACCGATGCAGATTCATCTTGTGGGATATTGGCTTCAGTCGCCATTTTTGCATGCCAGGTCAGTTCAGTAGAATTTCAGACTGCATAAAGAAACCTTATATAATGGATCAAAGGTTTTGAGATTCTGGTAGCTTCAAACTGAAACTTGTCATGACTTTAAATACATTTATATTATGAAACTTGGAAATAACATATCTGACTTGTGAAGTGGCTTTGAAATGACATGGCACAACTTGTAATATGCTAATGTATATCAGTGAGTTGGCCACAATTGACAGGTCCTACTGATGTATCAGTTGCATGCCATGATAATAAACAACTTCATGTGAATGACAAGTTTCCTGATTTTTTTATGCCACTCTAAAGATTATCTCTGCATTAATTGAGCTCTCTGAAGACTTTCAGTTTCACTTCAACGCTTGAAAATTTGACAGAGTTCAAGCTTAATGTTGATTTATCCTAGGATACGGTGGGACAAAAATTCGAGTGACAGAAGGAAAAAAGTGGGCTTAACTTTTTATCTTGTCTTTGTTGGCTTTTTGTGGGGTAATGGATCAACTTCTGAATGTTATTGGCTGTCCTTGCCAAACTTTTTCAATGGTCTATGATCATGGCATGTCTCAGAAGCAGTATTTAACAGTAAAACTTCGAACTGACACTCTGTTGTTGTTGTGACTGTTAGTGGAAAAAAATAGTGAAATCCTATAAGGTTTATAAGTTCAAATCCTATATGAGGATATTGTTAGTAGACAATCTATAAATACTTTTATATGTATTCTTTGAGTCTAGAGACATATTCTGGTATTAGTGAGCTCACGAACCCAATTTACCTTAACTTTTTGTAACAAAAAAGAGAAGGAATAGTGAACTCTAGAGTAATGATGCTGGAGAAGCCAAATTGAGAAGCATCTTGTTTGTGATTGGCTGGTGTGGCGAACAAGTCCAAGGATTATATCCTGTAATTGATGTTGATAATGTTCTTTAATTATTTATAAGTATGATAGGTATATGTCAGCAGAATATTGTGGAAGTTATACGGCATATGGATTCAATGTAATAATGGCCCACAGAGTTCAGTAGAGGATTCCCGTAGAAGCATCTCACTGGATTTGAAATTTCAAGTATGAATGTTAGTTAACTGACAATATCAACCGGAAGGCATGCTCCTCCATAACCTCTTAGGTTTGGTTCATTTTAAGGATAAGTTGTACGAAATTTTTTATTTAGTTTGAGTTATATGCGGATTAGTATAATGATATTTTAACCTTTAAGATTTAACAAATTATTCTTGAATAAATAGATAATTCTCTTACCATCAGTTGATATGTTACTTTTATGTTTAAGAGACGGTGAGTATCTGGAATGTTCTTTTTTTCCATGTAAAAATATGTGCAAATAATTTTACAATATGTTATTTTTGTTGGAGAAATAAGAGATGGATTAATTATATGAAATTATTTAAACAAGAGATGGTTGTTATATTTTTTTTTAACAAAAATTTTTAAAAAGAGGTTAGACTCATCCACTATGTAAGGGTATCTAAAGGTAAGGTGAAGTATCCCTTTTTTCTAGGCGATATTAATAACGAGTAGAGTGAGCTGTCTATTATTCTGAATCGTAAATATAAGTACCTAAAAATTATGATGTTTTTTCAAACGTTACGATTGAAACTATAATAAAGTAATATTTTATAATGATTGAATAAATTTTAAATGATCGTATGTCTCACCCTTTTGTTAGTTATTATATTTTTAAAATGAAGACAGTTGCCTTCTTATAATCCAAAATTAGGTGCTTGCTAAGCCTTATTTTTTACTCAAATAATGCTATTGCATGATTATAGGGAATATGTTGGACAACTAATAAAAAAGTACAAGGTCAGATGAAATTTTAAACAGTTCATATTTAGTATTTCACATAATTATTATTAAATTTTACTTTTTGTATGGGAAACTGAAAAGGAAGTGAAGAGAAGGTTAAAGGGAGAAGTATGTGAAGAATATACTTATACATCGGACAAGAAAAAGTCAATTTAAAAAAAGAAAGAAAGAAAGCGAAACGATTCTTTAAAGAGGATAGATATGAAGGAATGAGGTCATGGAGGGGTGTGATTTATTGTCATTTAGTAATAATGTGGATGCGCATTATGCAGAAAGAAAAGCCGCATTATTAGACCGACCAGCTGTGGAATTATCAGTATCCTCGCCGCCCAAACGTCAGATTATTGGAATTGTTATCCCCAACTTGTTCACTAGTTTCCACTCGTTGAATCATTTGATTCCCCTCTTCCCCTGTTTGGATACACAACAAAATTATCCTGCTTTAATTTGCTTTACTATTGATGTGAAAGTGAAGCTTTGTAACGCTGTTTGGATGAGAACGAGATCAGTTTCTGTGAGGAGGGAGGGAAATCAAATTTCCTATAAAAGATTTCTTTATGACGGGTTCACTTTCACTGCTTTACCTGGAATAAGATGGACTTGTATAAAAACCTTCAAGCCCAAAAGGAGAATTAAAAAATAAAGGTAGAAACACCGCTGAGCGTTTGAAACCAGGTTGTAAGAATTGTCCCTCATGTGTACTAAAAAAAATTATCTCACCTACCTATTATCTATAAAATCAATTGATAAAATAATAAGATATATAATTATTTAAAATATATTTGATTATTATAGAGTATTATTTTATCGTGATTCCAATCGTTATATTTGGGGAGATATTTTAGTTCATAAATACCTAGATTTACCTTATCTTACCTTATATTGTATCGCCTAAGAAAAATGGAAACTTCATCATACTCTTAAATCATGGATAAACTCAACTCTTTTTCAAAAAAATTTATCTAAAAAAAATGAAAAATTGTCCCGTCTTAACCAAATATTACAGATTCAATCTTTTATGTAGCAGTTAAGTGGTAGGGTTACCGTCTAAATAAATGTTACTATAGTTTAATCCCGATTAGTCTAATTTATAATTATAATTCTTTAAGAGATTGGCTAAAATTTATGGTGCCTACGCAATTAAATAAATGAGTATATAAAGGTAAAAACAATACTTTATTTTACAAGATGGATAATTAAGGTATTGAACAGTTTAATTGTAATTGAACTGGCGTCAATCAAATTAGGATTAAAATGATACAATTTTGATTAAAATTATTTATAAATAATCCGTGTAATATTTAAATAAAAATATAAAATAATAATAAAATCCAATATGGGCAACCTCTCAAAAACTCTAGGCTATATTTATTAAAGGACTAGTTCTCCAACTCAATAGTATGGGGAAAAGATTTAAATTGAGTTTTAATACCATATAAATAATAGAGATTTAAATTTTTTGGACTATAAAACTGAGAAAAAAAAACAGAGAGAAATACGGTGCAATTGAAGAAGAAGCATGCAATAAATCTATTGACCAAGTGCGTCAATAATTAAAAATTACTACGAGACCTGCCCCCTGACATACCCTGCGAGACACGTCAAAAAAATTACGACAATGCTTTCGTCCCAGAATGAGACAAAATGTGAACCACCTAACTGATTTATCACAATAATATTACTATAATATAATACTAGCAATGACAAAACTCGCAATTTAATATAGAATCTTCCTTATAATGCTTATTTGGTACAGAAATTTTTAATCAAGTGGCTTTTTTTTCTAAAATATGTAAGTTGTGACTTCACTGTCGTTTTATACGAATGTTGTTTCTGCCGCAGAGGAATTTCTTTTCCACTTGCCTCATATCTGCTGCGCATGGCCTATTCCACGTGGATTTTTCTATTTTTTATAATCTATTTAATTATTATTATTTATATAATTATTGTTTTTTTTTATAATTTTTTTTTAAAAAAATTGAGTTTACCATGATATAAAAGAAGGGTAAAGTCTCATTTTATTATATACGACACTAATATCAAGTAAAATAAATTGTCAGTTATTTAACATAAATTTAAATATTTAATAGATAATATATCTTCTAAAATATTATGATTAAAATTATAATAAAATAATATTTTTAAATATTAAATATATTTTAAATAATTATATATTTTTACCATATAATTGTTGTTATTGCGTGCCTAATGGCGCCTGACGTTTATAGGCCCAAGAGACGGGAAGATTAGTTGAACCATGCAATAAGATGTACTATCATATATACCTGGTATCTATAATTAGCAGCAAGATCACGCTCGGATGGCTGTAGGAAAAAATACGATCTTGGATGAATAATTTTTTTTTAAGAATTAATTTGGCCTATAAACTTTAACCAATGTTAATTTATCATAATAAGTTAATTATTGTATTTTTTATATGAAACAGTACAATTCGTATAATTTCTTAACTCATTAATAAACTAGAAGACTAAATTAAAACTTAAATATGGCCAAACAAACTCGCATGTGTATGGAATTTCTCGTTGAGGGAGAGAAAGGGAAGACGTGGATCCACGTGGGGAGGGTACCGTCCTAGATCCTAAATGCAAGAGGGGCTAGAATGAATGATCAGGTGGCCACTTTCGTCTGAGTTTGCAGTTCTTTCTTTTTATTCTTTGGGTCCACAAATTTAATTTTTTTATTTAAAACAATTGAAATAAAATTCATGAATTTCTTGTCAAACCCTAGGTTAGGCAAGTTATCCAAAACTCTAAATTTATATGTCACCTACTCTATCCTTATACCATCCTTTCATAGATATAATATCCCTTTATTCTTTAATATAAAATTAATTAATTAATTATTAAAAACAATAATGCTTAAGACATTATCAATGACACTAAACATGACACTTTTTATAGTAAAAATTTAAATATTAATTAATTATATTATAAAAAACTAATAGATCGAATGACTCTTATATTATAATAATAATAATTATCATAGTTAAAATTATAAATAAATAATTAAAAACATAAAATTATTCCTCAGATAGTTAGAAAAATGTCATTTGTTATTTAAAAAAAAGTTCAATGTATTGAGTTCTCAGTACTCATCAATAATAAAAAAATAATTATAAATAACTAAATCTCATACACTAGTTAACAATTATCATCTTTAAATATAATAGATAGTAATTTATTATCGTTGAGGCAAATAGATCCTCAGTTGTTAGATTATCAGCTAGATAATTTTATTCTCTAGAGACGCGTCAGCTCGTGTGTTTAGCTCAAAGAAAATAAGGGAATAGATTTTAATAGAAAAAAATATATAAAATAATAATTTTATTTATATTAATATTAAAAGAATTAATGATAGAGATTTTTATGTTACTTTATTTAGTTCGATAAGAGATAGGAGAGGAAATATTTTTATATAGATAAATTTACCTTTATATTGTTTTATATAATATTTTAATAAAATATAAGATATTAGTAATATTAAAATATTAAAAAATTATAAGTATATTAATATTATAAAATAAAAATCCTAAAAAATTTTATTATACAAATAAAAAGAGGATAGTAAAATTCTTTTCTTTCCCTTTCTTCTTTTAAAAAATTCTCGTATCAAACTAACCCTAAGAATGCACCGTTAACTTTTGGATATTTATAATAAATAGACTACCCATTTTATTGCCACTCTCATCTTATGGCGAGTCAAAAACATTTATTGTATCTAGTATTGAATGCTAAACCCATTGAACTTTGTTGGGCTTAATTAATTAAGATTGTAATATAGAAATTATTTGATTAATTTAATTAAATCAATAAAATTAATTAATATAATATTTTTTAAAAAATACTATAATAATATTCTTTAACTTATTATCTCTCCTCTTAATTGATTAGTATTAATAAAATATTAATAGATATAATTTAAAAAAATAATAAATAATAAATATATATATTACACTTAGAATTAAAATTTATTTAAAATTAAAATTAATTTTTTAATTAAATTTTAAATTTTATAATAAAGAGTGAATCAGGATTTAGTTAACATTGTCAATTGGCTATCTCAGTTGGCACGTTGAATTGATTATTTTAATTAAAAAAATTCTGCCGAGTTTGGGCAGTGAATATTTTAAGAAAGATTTATCCACGTTTTTGTTTATCTCATCCATGACCCTTAAATAGAGTTGTTCCACGAGTTTCATCTAGCGATATACATAAAGCTCGTGATTCGATATTTTATTTGAGCTCATAATAAAAAAGTTATATTTAATCTTATAAATATAAGATAAAAATAGATATTATACTATAATTACATTATACTAATAAGAGATTATCCTACCCTATCCATAAATACTATTTTTTTACTTTTTTCTATAGATATTATACTTAAAAAAGATAATTTGATAACTACTTGTAACTATATAATTATTTTAAAAATATGAGTAGTTAAATAGATAAGTAACATCTTTTATATTTATAACTATATTAATATTTTATTTTTCTTTTAATTTTGTTAATTATGATATAATTACATTATAAAGTATAATTATTTATTTTATTTTTTTATATACTTCATATTTGTCAATATTAAGGAGATTGATGCAAAGTTATAATTACAGATTATTTATATTTTAAATTTTTTTTATATACAATATATTTCAAAACTTTAATTATTATCTTTTTATTATTTTATTCTTAATAGATTATGTATATTATTTAACTCTTGAAGATATATAAATATAATATTATTTTAAAAATTTATAATTATAGACTTTTTTTTATAACATAAATATAACATCATGACTTAGGTATATTTAATTTACCTATACTCAACTTAAAATTATTATAATTTTTATTAGATATAATCGAGTATTATGCTATAAAATATAATTTATATTTTTTTAAAGCGGGACGAGATACTATATAGAGAATTACCCTTTACAATCTTACCTATTTATACCCCAAAAACTTCTACCCGGGCTTGGATGAAAGGATAAACTACAAGTGGCACAAGCAACCCCTTCATGGCAGAAAGCAAAATTCTTTCTGAAGAACACGATGTTCAGTTAGAAGATAAATTTAATTAATTTAAATAAATTATTAAATTAATTGATATAAAATATTTTTTATAAAATATTATAACTATTTTTCTTAATTTTCTCTTTCTTTTATTATTTAGTTATTATAGAAAAAATTAATATTTTTTAAAAAATAAAAAATATAAAAAATATGTTTTATAAAAATATTCTTTCTTTGTTATAGATCTAATATTTAATAGTAATTTTAATGACAAAATTAATTATACTTTTTTAGTTATAAAGATAAAGCCAATTAACTAATTTAAAAAATATAAAAATAAAATTTAAATACATAAAACTCTCTAAATTTTGAGTAAGATATATATAACTTTTATAATATTTAAAATTTTAAATTCAAAATGTTAATGTTATATATTTTGATTATCAAGTTTCTGATATTAAAATTATCATTAAAATTAATAGTTTTTATCATGTTATAGTTTATTTATTTATTATCATATATTAAGTTATTTAAAAAATAATACTTAAAAATTTACATATAATTTTAAATTATTTATATTTTTTATTTAAATAATAATGTTTAATAAATATTTTAAATACTTTTAAATATTTTATATTTTTAAATACTTATATTAAATATTTAAAAATAATTTAAATTATATGTAAAATGTTAAGTGTTATTTAAATATTTTAAAAAATAAAACTATATGTAAAATGTTATTTTTAAATGATATGATAAATAATAAAAATATAAAAATTATGATATGATAAATATTGTTAATTTTATTGATAGTGGTTTGACAATTAAAATATAAAATATCAATATCTTTAATTTAAATTTTTAAAAGTGATAGATGTTATATGTAATTGATATAAAGTTAAAAGAATTTTATGTGTTTTATCTAAAAAATTAATTAATTTAATTTTTAATTAATATTTTTAAAATTTGAAATTTTTTTATAGAAATAGTCCTTCCATTAATGACAATAATTCAGGTAAAGAGAGAAATTGTAGGAAAAATACCCGATTAATTTTCAGGTTGATTGATATATATTAAGAAATTGGGATGTATTTTTTATTTTTTTCCCCACCCTCCAGTGGTTGTTGGCTGAGATGAAGCCCATGGGGTGAATGATTTGGAGAACGTGTGCCAGTTACCGAACGATGTCGTTGTGTTATTCGCTATCGCTAGTTACCGGGCCCAGTAGTAGCATCCCTCCCTAGATCCAAAACCCAAGCAAGCGAGAATAATATTAATAAAAATAATAATAAGACATTCTAGTTATGATATTTAAAAAAATATCATAATTTTTAGGTGTCTAAATTTATTAGGATAATAAATGGTTAATTTTGCCTAATATTAATATTTCTTAAGAGGAAGGAAGATTTTACACTAACTTTAAATTATAAGTGAACTCAATTTTTTTTAAATTTTTATTTTAAAAAATAAAATAATAATAATAATGAGCGAAAAAATAAGGGGCACGTTTGGAAATTCAAAAATTAATAAGGCGGGAAAAAGAGCCGTTGTTGCTCAAACCAGGGGAATTTTGGCGCCCAAACTCAGTTCACTCGGTTTGGGCTGCCCGCGAAACCCCGGGCAGCTCTCTTTCCCCCTTCTTTTTCTGCCTTCGCTTTTTCCAAATTGACGGTGTCTCTCTTCCTCACGGGTTCCTTCCTCTCCTTCTATATATTATTTCTCTCTTTCTTCTTCCCAAAATTTCTTCTGCAATCACTAAAAGGGGGAAAACATAGAAACAAATAATTTCTCTTTTCCTTTCTCTCGTTCCTTCGTTTCAAATCTTCCCTCTCCTTTCTCTCCGCAAACAGGCAAAGATCCTTTTATCTTATTCTGTTATTCCTCATCCCCCTTCTTCATTCTCATTCTGATTCTCAGGCAAGATTCATTCTTTCCAATTTTCCATTCTCACTTTCTTTCCACTGTTTTGGGTGGTTCCATCAATGACAACAAGCTGTCTCCTTTTCTCGGGTATATTTAAAGACTTTGATATGGGTTTTTCCAATAAGTCGCAGATAGAATCAGGGCTAGAATCAGAAGCGAAGAACTGGGTAATTGCAGGAATTCCAGTACGGTTTCTAAAGCCCATAAACACGAAGCCGAGGGGAAAAGACAACGATGAGGTGGACGAAGAAGCCTGCTCAACGACGCCGACGGCAAAAGAGGCGAGAATACAAGAAAAGTTGCCGTGCCCGCCGGCGCCGAGGAAGCCCCGACCGTCACGGCGACACAACTTTGACGGAGTTAGAGAGTTCTTCACTCCCCCTGACTTGGAAACCGTGTTCAAACGCCATGCTGAGAAAGCCATCTGATTTCAGCTCATTCAACTAACAGAACAAAGCTACTAGATTCAAGTTTGCCGGAGAGGAAAGAGACCCCGTTGAAAAAAAGAGGGTTTTGTTCTGTTTTATGGTTTTTTCTTTCTAATTTTCTGGATCTGAATATGCAAATTCCTCTCTGTTCCGAGTGCTACCTTGCAACAAGAACTTATGTACAAATGATGAAGAACAAAATTGATATGTAGGGAAGCAGTATAGGGGTAGTCTTTGATTTTTCATTTTTTTTCCTCTCCTTTTTCGCTTGATGAAAGAGTACGTATGTGGCCTAGTTCAGTTTTTGCTTAATGAGAAGTTTTCACTATTTCCAGTTCAAACATGCTTATTATTTCTTCTCAGTATCTCTGTTTAACTGTTCCTAATGCTAATGGGTATTTATTTCTTTCTTTTTTTCCCAATAAAATGAAGAGAAAAAGGTCTTTAATTTGAGATGGTGCAAAAACACAAATTAATTGACGGAGAAAAAACACACTTGTTAATAAGTGGAGCAAATTTCTCATAATACTCTGCAAATCTTCTTGTTCTTGCCCCACCTCTGCTTAAAACAAGAAATTCTTGGCACATAAGAATCCTATGCGATTCGTACTGTTTCAACTTTCAAGCATCAAATGGTCTTGACAAGTTTTGATTTTTTTCTCCTTCTGAGTGGATAAGATTTTTCATGCATGTTATTGTCAAAGTACTAGAATCTGCAACAGTTTATGGAGTAGACAGCATACGGTTTTGGCTTTGCATGACCAAGACCTTACCTAAGCTTAATAAGGTTTCTGTGATTTAATTAATTACTACTAATTGTTTTTGTAAGAAAAGGGTTGTTCTAGGGATCAGGAGTCTTTTAAGAAAACAAGCAAGAAGCAACACGTAGTAAAAGTTATGTGGGTAAATATGAAGTCTGTCTTTGTCAGATTGTGGTCATTTTCTGATCCATTCTACCGTAAAGCTGTAGGTAAATGGGCACCACATGAGGCAATTCTTTATTATGACCCAATAAAAATTAAATAGAATTAATATATATATATATATCTTGCATCTTTTGACTTTTGACTTTGTTACGTGCTTCCTTCCAGGAAACAATTCATTGTCTCTCGAGACTCTAATAAGAAATAAACACGTTTTTAGCTATGATTAGTGTGTAGTATTAATTAAAACCAAACGAAATTAATTTACTCCATATATGATTTAATGTAGTGAATCAAGATGGAATAGTCAAATCGATAATCCTTTCCATTTTGAAGAAAGAACAATAAATTGAATTGTCTTGTATGTGATCAAGGTTGGAGGAGTACATGCATGAGGGAACAAGTGAAGTTGCCCAACCACGTGCGAAGTTATTTTGATCATGGCATGAAATAGAATGGAACAACAATATTGTTTGTTGTCTTTGATGAAGTTGTAAGGGTGTGAGATATGTGGAAGTAGACAAGCAGTCATTTTCGGAGAAGATACACAATCTGGAGGCCATGATGTTCATTGAATGAATCTTTTGAATTTTAGCGGATGTGCTTGAGGGGAAGAGGAGACTGTGAGTTTGTCGTTATGGAAAACCTCTAAACAAGCCCTTCAAGTTATGTCATCTTTTCATCAATCCAATTGTTTTGTGGGGACCCAATGTGAATCTTGACCATAGACTTCTCCTTCAACTTAACTTAATCATCACTAAACATGTAACACATTAATTTACTGAAGTTGTATGTATCTTTTAGTTTCATGATAGGTAGCAATGCTTTTGGGAGAAAAAAAAAACAAAAAAGCATGAGAGATTTATGGAGGCGAAAAATGAATAAATTTCTTTTAGGGTGTTAAAAATTAAAATATTTTTTTTATGATACTGAGGGAATCATAAAATATTTTAAATTATCGGTATATCTAATAGTAAATGAATTATAAAATATTTCAAGGTATATGTTGGATTTATTTTTAAAAAATATTTTAAAATATTAAATACATGTAAGCCTATATTTTATACTTAGAAAGGAGAGAATCCTACACAAGCCTGCTTTACATGCTAAATTGGTAGCTTACATCACCCCACATGACTAGTTGCCCGCTTGGTCTCACAAGGGACATTCACGACACATGAGGCAACTAACTAATAACATGAGATATTATTAATCAAATGAGATATTTGATATAAAATCTATTTAATTAATTTATATAGATTAAATTAGTTATTTTTAATAATTATATGTTAATTTTTTTAAAATAATATATTCAATTGTATGTTTTTTAAACTATTATTAATAAAAAATTTCTTAATATGTGAATTATATAGAGATATTTTAAGATAAATTATAATATTATAAGATAAAATAGATTTGAGTATTATAATTAACATAAAATTAAACCCCCCATTTATTTTTTATAATTAAAACAGAAGGGAGTATTAATAAAAAATCAGCAACATCTTAATGGAAATAGACAGTGATATACAGTTATCTTCTCAAATTTAGAAAAAAAAGAAGAAGAAAGAAATTACAATTCAAGGTATGAGGGCAACACACTTGAACTTTTTTTTTTAAAAAAAAATTATTATATATCCCATTATGTAAAATTAGATCGTGCAACTTATGCACTGCATGGGATAGGTGAGCTGTATTATGTTAAATTTACAATAGATATAGATTCAAACTACTGAGCAAATAAAAATGATAGTATGTTGATACAAACTTTTTTCTGGGCCACGTCAACAATTAATAGGATTTTTACACATTTTATATCAACTGGATTTATATGTATACTTTTTATTTATTTATTTATTTAAATAGCAGGGTAGAGCCTCATGAATGAGCTGGGATCGAACCCTAATATCATCAAGAACACATATCGTGCTACTAGACTACTAGCGAGTAGATCAAATGGTCCTTGGCTTGTATATATGCCTTTTATGTATACCCATTAAACCTCTGGCCCTCCTTCTAGTAGCCGGAGAAGAGATAGGCTCTTCCCTTTTACATGTATTAACTAACTACTTGCTGTCGCCTGTCAAGGCTAAGGCGTCATTTGCTCTTTAATAATAAAAATATGAATTTGAAAATTGATTAAATTACCAAATGCCTATACTTCAAATTAAGAATGATATATTTGCGCAGAGTGAAGTAAGATGGCTTGATCCTGTGGTAGACGACACTTGGTGAGTGGGGATGCATGTACGCGATAGGTGGCTGCTCACGTGCTCCAAACACATATTGAATAGCTAGCTGTACACGTCTTTTATAAATAAGTGTCAAGTGAACGAAAAATGCACGCTAGGTGCTCTCTGCTCATTTATACTTCACCGCTACCAGGCCTATGAATACACTACGACAGGTGTACGTATCTAAATATGAGGAAGCAGCTAGCTAGTTAATGCGTATTGGGGGGAAACGACCCAGCATAGGAATAGGACTAATCTATCTATCGATCAAATGTTGAAATTCCGTTCAATTTATTTATTGAAATATTAAATGGATGCTATAATGTGATTGGAGGTAGTCAGATATTTTTGGGAAAGTTGGAGGAATCCAATGAATCGAGGCCCCAGACATCGACACGTGGGCCTCCATGGAATCCTAAGCTTCTCTCACCTCCCTCCCTTTTCAATCTCATGCGCTCCCCCACCCAACCCCCTCTGTTTTCTACTTCCATCTCCCCTTGCCACCCTATTCGGCACACATATTTATATTTGCCTTTTACACGGTAGTGTGTATACATACCCCATCATGAAATAATTCTTAATTTAGAGTTACATTTTTATATTTTTAATCACTAAATTCCTAAAATACTTTTAGTTTATATATGTATATGTATTATTGTGTATTAAAAGTAAGTATTTATTCAAAAATTAAAAATAAATAGTCCATTCCAGTGTGTAGAAACGTAAAAAGTCCTCCCTTTTGTCAATGCAAGAAATAACGATAGTTTTATTGTAAAACTTTTAAATAGTTAAAATATTCATATGAGACTGCATAATTTTAAGACGTACTTCAATAATTATTTTTAAATAACATGGAGAGGATTTATTTTTTTAAACTCATCTCTATTATTTAATTATTATAATGTAATACATAAAAATAAGAATAATTAACAAATACAAGTATTACAAGAATGAAACAATTAATGTACTCGAGATAAAAAATTCAACATTATATTTAAAGTTATTATAAACCAAAAAGGGTTTGTAAGGGTAATATATGAGGGACTTAGGATGCGGCGCAAGAAATTTTGGGAATGGCACGGAGTCTGAGGGATGTGCCCGGGAACCGATTGCGCGTAAGGAAGAGCTGCCCAAACTGCCCGTGGGTCGAGAGAATAAAAAAGGGCGCGAGTGAGGAAGACGAGGGAGAGGGTTGGCGCCAAATGGAGAAAGCAGAAAACGACAACGTTGTGCCCCGCAAAACCCGGACTGTGGCGGCTGTCCCATTGGTTGCCATCTCATGATCTCATTGCTTATGCACTCTCGTTTATAAAACCCTTTGGCCAAGTTCACTCATTACAGTGTGCTGTATTGCTAAGTTCTGATTATTTGTATGTCACTCTTAATTGGTACTAAAATAACCATCAAGAATTAAACAAATGTTAAAATCTAATCCTTATTTAAAACCCATAATTTTCATCAATTTGTCTCCCCAATCCTAATTATCTTTTTTCAATATTTTACTATTTTTTCAATAATAGACGTTCACGTTGTCTATTCTTAAATATATAAAGAAGGTAAAGATAAAGAATCAAATGTTTCGTAAATTTTTTAAAGTGCTTATACAAAGGATTAACAAAGGCTTTTAAAAACACATTTATGAAAAAAGAGCATCTATTTTCAATAGAAAAAGAGTTTTTTTTTTTTTTGTGATAAGAAAAAGATAATCTTTTATGAAAAGAAAAATTAGTCTACATTGCTTTTTAAGTGTATATGCGTGCACACATTAACCCGTTTTTTTTTTCATATGATACACGCTTTTATTTTTCTTTTCTTTCCGAAAGCTAGGCCAAGGGTGTTCGACGTTTAGTGTGTATAATTAAATTAAAGATTAAGTTATTGTAGGATTCTTTTAAATAATTAATATAGTGCAGAGTGAGGACATAAATAGGGTAATCATGATAAAATTTAAGGAATGAATGTAGTTCCTAAAAATTCTGAATAATGAGTATTATAAATTTATTTATTAAATTTTATTATTATATATTTCTCAATTGTTATAAATTTTTTTATAATTATATTTTTTTATTAAAATCTCATTCTTGCCTTAAAAAAAAAACAGTGCAACCAGTTAGGCAATTAGGGGGGGAAAGCACGGGGTACGTGGGATTCATGGAGAGAAGAGGGGAGAAAGAATGAATGAGAAACGAGAACAATGAATCTAAACTCAAAGAGGGCCCACACATTACGGGCCATGTTCCGCCCTTCCATGCATTTTCGCTTCTCTCCATTTACGCCCTTTCAAGAATTCTTTTAAATCTACGCCAAGTGTAATTCTACATGTCGGAAACTAAAAACATAGATACGATTATTATTATTATTATTATTAAGGTGATAATTTTTCAACTATAATTTTATGATTTACAAAATTAATATATGAAACGGGTTTTATTTCAATTTATATAAATATATTTGTTAATCACAAATCCAAACAAGGACTAAAACACTAAACTAACGAAAATCAAACTATCTAAAACACTAAATTAACGAAAATCAAACTATCACTTGTGAACAAAAGGGCTGGGATTGTTGATTTTTTATATTAGAAAAAAAATATATTTTCTTGAAAGAAAACACTGAACGGGACATCGTACACGTATCTCAGAGTAACACAACGCCGGTAATCATTATGGGTGGAATAAGTGAATTTTAATTTTTAAATGTCAAGAGAATGAAAGTTGAGAATTTTAACAAGTGGGATTGCTAAAGGTATGGACAAATGAAATGAGACATTCTTGGCAATCAATGTAGGTACTTGTGTTACTTAGAATAGAATGAATAAAGACTTTACTATGTGTTTAGAGCATTTATGAGCTTAATTTCTTTTTAAGAATTTTAGTATAAAAAAATGTATGTACTTGTTTTTTGAAAAAATATTTTAATACTTTCTGGGTATGACATGTGTCATGTCCCATTGAAAAATGAAATTAAAAGTATGTCGAAGGCCCATAGGCTTAAACTTAAACAACTAGAATGGGCTTAAAGGATTGGGCTACGAGATCCAATGAAAGCCCAAATAGGGAGAGAGAAGAAGCCCCCATCCACCAAGTCCCCTTTAGGACATTGGGCCGGGGTGGGGTTGGCCTGTGGGAACTAAAGACAAGTGTGCATGGGGCACTTAAGTTTAAATTTCGGAATTACGGTCTTAAAAAAATTGGACTTGCAGATATGGTAAATTATAGAGTACAGGGAGTCAAATTAGACAGTGGATGGGAATAAAAAGAACGTGGCATAACAGCATGAGTATGGGAACTTGGGAAGCATGAAAAAAACAGACAAGCATCACACGTGTTAGGCTATATATTATCGATATCCTTACAAATATTCTGTGACATTTGAACCAGGAAAATCACCCTCTGCCTCCCACAACAAATCAAAATTAGTATTTTTTTTAAAAAAATAATTAAATTATCTGAAGTTGCATACCATTTAATTGTAGTTAAATTTAGTAGAATAGTTTATAAAGTCCGTGGCCCGGTATATTCATTCGAACCCACAAAAAAAAAATTCTGTCCAGCCCGATAAATATAGGGCAGGACAGGGTATTGGGCTGTAAAATACAGCCTACATTTTTTTCAGGTTGGACACCGGGCAGAGGGGTTGCCCTGCCCTGCCTATGAGCACTCATTTTTTTATTTTTTTTACTTTTTTCCCTATATACTATACTTGAAATAGAGAATATGATATCTACTTGTGACTAAATGATCATTTTAAAAATATAAGTAGTTAAATAAGTAAGTTGCGTCTTTTAATATTTATAATTATATTAATTTTTTTTCTTTAACTTTACTAATTATAATATGATTACATTATAAATTATAATTATTTATTTTATTTTTTAAAGATATTTTATCCTTGTCAACATTTGAAAAGTTAATATAAAGTTACAATTATAAATTACTTAGACTTCAAAACTTCTTTTTTATATGCAATGAATTTTAATACTTTAATTATTATCTTTCTGTTGCCTTATTTTTAGTGAATTATAGATATTATTTAATTCTTGAAGATATATGAATATTGTATTATTTTATAAGTTTATAATTGCAGATTATTTTTTACAACATGAGTATAACATCACAACTTGGGCATGCCCAACCCGCTCACGCCCAACCCTCCCATGCTCAACCCAAAATAGTTAGAGCTTTTATCAGGTAAGGCAGGACATCATACTGCAAAATGTAACCCATACTTTTTTTGGGTAGAATACCGAACAAGGGAGTTGTCATATCCAACTTTACTCATGAATACCCCTAAAATTTAGTGTCTATCAAAATACTCTAATCACTCTTTACTATTTACTTGTTGTCGAAAGTATCAGCATCAGTGATTTAGTATTGGAGGCTATGGGAAGGAAAGATAATTTTTTTCCCAATTGATAATAAATGTACAATACGATACTCCGTAATAGTTTAGCGATTTTAAGACATTTTTATATTTTAAATTGTTGTGTGGTTTGAGCGTAATTTTGCCTTTATATTATAACGGAGGATGGCAAGTAAAAGTTGAGATGAAGTCAAATTGTTCTGACAGTTTTTTATGAGAGGAATCTAAGGAATTAAAAATCATTTAGGTGCGTTTGGTAAAGTAGAAAAACAATATATTTTTATACAAATAGAGGTAAAATTAAAATTAAGTTAAAAATTTATCTAATAAGATAGAAATACATATAAAATTGAGATATATATATTTTTATAATTTTAAAAAATTAAAATTATATAGAAATTTTATAATTAAGATAAAATTGTTTAAAAAATTGTCCTTTTACTTTCATAATCCTAATTTTTAATTTTTTTATAAAACTAAAATAAATTAAAAAAATAAAAATAGAAATAGAAATAGAAATAAAAATAATTTTTATTATACTAAATAAAAAAATTAAAAAAAAATATTTTCAATTCTTCACACCTACTTCTCTCCCATTAAACATACCATTAAATTAAGAACGAAGTTGCAAATACTGGCGGTACGGAGTCTGTGTGGAGAATTGTTCGAATGTGGGGTCGCTTATGTGGGGTTAAATTCGAATGCCAGTTGGTTAGGGCTTTGCATTCTCTCTTGTTGTCTTATCATTCATTGAAAAACAAACACTTGACATTCAGCATTTAATATAATTGCATAAGATATTAACTTTTAATTTTTAAATTTTCAATTTAAAAATAGAGATAAAATAAAGAAAATGAGAGAGAGAAAAAAATTAGGAGAGCATGTAGAGATTAGTGGGGCAAAGGTGAAGGGCGATTTAACTACTACAGCTACTACTATTTATTTAATGCACTTATAAAAGTTAAATTTAATTTGAGCATTGGGCATTCATTTCTCAAGTTATCCCACCTCCCTTAGCTCCCCAGTTGCTTCTGCCAATCCCAATAGTCTCTGCCCACTACCGTTACAGCTCTCGTCATCTTTAATCATAGGTCTCAATTTTTTAAATTTATTTTATTTCAAAATATAATTCTCAGTACAGATTTTTATATGTAATTAAAATATATTTTTTAAACTTCTCCAATTAACATCTGTTCCAATACATTTTTATATAGAATTTTCACCCGCTCAATTTAATACACAGACCAAATAGGATTTACATAAATATTCCATTAAACTCAGAGTTCACCGCCATTCTGATTCTTTCACGCCAAAGAGGCCCTGACGTACAAAGAACGGGGATTGACGGAACTCCCGTCCCCAACCTGATTGGCCTCACTACTTGTGTCAAAAAAAAAAAATGGACATGACAGATAAATACTTCATTTTTTCTTTAGATTTCTGTATCCGATGTTTATTCAAGAATCCTCGTTTAAATGTCACTTTCTCAGCACATACCTGCTGAAACAATTTGAGAACAGGCTTCCAGATCTTTATAATTTTCTCACCCCCCAGCACCCAAAAAGTAAAATAAAGATAGAATCAGGGCTCTACTTGATCACATGCACAGATTGCAAATCTTATGGAACAGAAACATTAATTACAGAGGCCACATGATGAATAGAGAGTTCAGGAGAGTGAACCTGGTTATTTGAAACTGGGAAATATATAATACACTTGCCAATTGCCATCTTCAAATTCAACATTCACCAAACCAGTTATTAAACAACAACTTCAATAAACCTATTGGATGCCCACATTTTTGCTGCGTCAGAGAGCTTGTTCTCTTCCACATTTATTCTTCTCAACTTGGGACATTTCTCAACAAAAACCTCAATAGCCTCAGATTGTATCCCACCACAATTCATAATATCCACATTTTCCAGCAATTTGCAGCTCCTAAGCACAGAAACTATAGCTGCATTTGTCAGTCCCTTGCATCCTCTCAGCTTCAGATCATTCAGATGAGTACAGGAAATTGACATTGAAATGAATTCCTTATCAAGCAACAATTCATTGTGCGACAAGTCCAATTTCCTGAGTTGCTTCAAATGCTGCCCCAAAGTTGCAAGCAACCCTGATTCTCTCTCTACCACGTCGCAGTTTATCAGTGCCAGCTCTTCAAGCCCACAAGAGGCCATTGATGTCCCAAGAAGCTTTAGGCCTTCACCTGTGACAAGACAGCAATTCTGAAGCCTTAGGCTTAAAAGACCTCTGAAATTCGACGCCACGGCTGAGAGATGATCGTTGTGGAGGTCCAGAGGTAGACGAAGGTCGAGCTTCTGCAAATTGGACCGGCAATGAGAGAAGAAGTGAAGCAGACCATCTCGGCTTCCACCATCGTAAACCAGGAGGGAATTTAGAAATTGACAATTCTCTGCTAAATGCAAGAGGACCCCATCAACCACGGTTCTGCAAGTTCTCAGTTCAATTTCTTCAAGATTTTGCAGGCACTGAACAAACGAGGAGTGGGGCCCACCGATCCCTTGGCAACTTTGGAGCCTCAATTTCTTCAGGTTCTTGCAGCTCCTCCATAACCATCCGACTCCCCAGTCGTCTCTTCGTATACCCACCAAGCACAGACTTCGCAGCCCCAACTCGGCTTCGACTTCATCGCTTTCCCAAACCTCAAATTGATTGTTGGTATCAATTTCTTGTCCACCGGAGGACCAGGTAATCGCAAGTTCTATAAGGGACGGAAAAGACAGAACCCACCGGAGAGAGAGAGGTCTTGGGAGATTAATACAGAGAGAAGTCAAATGAGTACACGCGGTAGAGAGAGACTTAAGAGAGGACAGGGAAACAGGGTCAGGCATGAATCTCAGAGCACGAAGGCGGGAACAGCGAGCGGAAACTACCGCGAGAATATAGTCCGAGACTGCGGAATCGGTGGAGGAGGAGGCGGCGGCGGCGGGGACGGAGTCGGAGGAAAGAAAGAGAGACAGAGAGGAGAGAGAAGAATGGTCGGAGAGGAGAGAGGAGAGCGAAGCTATATCGGAGAAAGGAGGAAGAAGGCGGAGAGAGAGGGAGGTTCGGGAAGAACGGAAGAGGTAGAGCCAGCGCTTGGAGACGAGGGAGACTGATGAAGACGAAGACGAAGAAGGAGGAAGCTTCATGAAAATCTCCTGAAGGAGTTCATCGCAGAGTACGTTATCCATCTATGTGGGTTCCGGTGGATCGTCTTCTTCCCTCGTCGCTCCCAACTATATAACACCCTGTCTCGCCTGAACTTCTCAAACGTTCTGGTTTTCTACAAGAGAGACATTTGCGGTTGAAGGAGACGCTTGCTTAGACGCAAACTTAAGGGCGTGTAAAGGACGCGCTGCGTTATGGGCGATGAAACCAAGGGAAGTCCAGACACCGAGAAAATCCCCACAAGAAGTGCAGTCACGCAAAATTCAGGGGATGCTTGAATGCAGAGTATAACATCTTCCAGTGATTTGTTGATTAATACATACATATATATATATATATATCAGAAAATAGAGATATTAAGAGGTTAAGGAATGAGATGGAGCGGTTATTTGACAGGTGGCAGTGGTTATGATGCTGCGTGGTTTGTAGTTAGGGGCATTTTTGCAGCTCAAGCTTGCTCATCAACGCGTGTACAACCTCATAAAATCGCCCATTTATTTCGAATTTAGGAAAACAGCTCAATTTTTAAAAATCACTTTTATAAAATAAATTTAGGTAAATTGAGTATGATAAATTAAAGTAAAACATGCATCTTGGTTTTAAAACAAACGTTTGTAGTAGTATTCATAAATTATTTATTAATATTTTTTTTAATATTTCTATAAATTATAAGTTAAATCTTTATTAATTAATAAAAGCTATATATTATTTAATATCTTAATCTTATTTTTCATATAAATTAAATATCTTAATATTATTTATAGTGTAATTTTATATATAATTTTTTTAATTTAATATAATTCTTAATATTTGAGAAATAAGATTATGTGTAAAATTATACTATATTAAAAGATTATGGGTAAAATTATACAAAATTAAAAAATATTATAGTTAAAATTATACTATAAATAAAATTATTATATTGGATGTATATGAGAAATAATATCAAGATATTGGGTACTATATAATACATTTAATAAATATTTATTAACTTTAAATATAAATTTTAACTACAAGTTTTTTTCCCTAAAAAAAGATCGGAAACTTACTTACAGATTCTATAATTTCCTAAATACAAGAAGTTGAATAAATAATTGACTTTCTATAATTTCTATAATTTATAGGCATATCTTTTATTATCTCCAACTATATTTTATGTCTTAAAACTTATATGTTACAAAAATAAACAAAAAATGAGGTATTAAGTAATTTACCACTGAGCGTCCATTTATTATAACATAGCTTTTCGTGTTTAAAAGTCCTTATGTTTTCAACAAGACAGGGCAACTTATGATATATTCAATTAATTTAGTTATATTAAAAAATTAATTAAATTAATTAATATAATATTTTTTAAAATATTTTAATAATTTTTAAACTCTATTCTTGTTTTAATTTAATTATTATTAAAAGAATATTAATTAGAATAATTTTAAAAAAATAATAAATAAACATTTTACAGCAGTTCTTGTAGGTTTTCACCATTGAGCTATCAATTCAATTACATTCAGATCATTGATATCTTAATTACTACTATCATCGGTATTTTATTGTTTAGAGCCGTTCTTGTAGGTTTCCAATTAATACTCGTTCGATTTAAAACATGCGACTCAATGCAGAGGAATCGGTTGTGGGGAAAGCTGGAGATGTGGACTTATGCCCTCATAAAATGTGTAATTACGAATTACCCCTCCTCTTTTTTCTTTTTTCATTACCTTCCCTCCTAGACACGGCTAAGAACAAACTAGGGCAGCGCAGGCTTGTTTAGGATATCAAATTTATTATCCCTGTGTTTTGCGTGATTATATTCTTCCCTCCCAGTTTATTGACTCTTGAATGGAATTTTCAAAACAAAACATCTATTATACACACACACACACACACACGCCCCGACAACTATACGAGGTCACCAACTATGAAGTTTTAGAGGAAATGCGAAGTAAGAAGTTACGGGTCAATTGTTCTTTACAACTTAAAATATTTTGTGTGGATATGTTCACAAATGAAAAGATAAAAAAGAATTAGTGGTGAAGTCTAAGTCCAATCACAAAGTGGGGACCTAATTAGGTAGACATCACTATCTTGTAGGACCATTCCCCTCTTGAAGTTATGTTCTCAATTGAGAGCTTAGCTGACGAAGAATAGGTTATGTCCATTAATAAAATATAAAGCAGCAAAAGATGGGTCATCTCTCTTATCTTCTTTTGCTGGAAAAAGAAAAAAACATGAATTATGGGTTTAGTTTTGTTGTTAGTACTAGAAAATAATTTGGCCCGAGTAGTAGGGGAAACTTTAGTTTGAATCGTGCTTAAGGATACTGTGAAACTCAAAACTGGTTAAAACATGCCAAACTCTGGTTTACACTTCTTTTACTGATTCTAGTCCTATTCCTTGTACAATTCCATTGCCATTTCACATCCCTGACGGAAAAAAGATACTGAGAAGAGGAGAAAAAATAATCGTCATCTCATTTTTACTATATGACTTATTTAATTAATTTAATTAGATTGAGAGAGTAAAATAATATGACATATTTTTTTTTCTAAAATACTCTAATCATCTTCTTTAATTATTTACTTTTCTTATTTATTTGATTATTATTGAGGGAGTATTAATATGGTAATTTATAAAAAATTAATAAATATAAAAAATATATCTTATATTTATGATTAATATTAACTCTCTAATTAGCTCATATATCAAGGACTAGAATAATAATAATAATAATGAAAACTGTTGATGCCGACTAGTTTGACAAGCGATCCATTGAAAGTAGCATTTTAGCTGTGAGGTTTTGTAATGCAAATATGTTTATTGTTCCTTGTACAGTGCAACAACTGATATTATATAATAAGCAGAATATCTCTGTCAAATCAGTAAAATAAAAGCAGGAAAAAAGACACGAGATTGTCAGTTAGGGAATGAGAATCTGCCTTTGTTCTTGTTGGAGGTTTTGCTTGTTATTGCTACCAAATGGGGATCTCTGACTATGCTTTTCCTAAAGGCACAAGTTATTTGCTGGATGGTGGTGGGCTTAGAATTATATTAGCCATTAATTTGGAGCATATTATTAGATTATCCTCACCAAAACATGAAGGAAGGATAGTGGCATGCTTACATCAGCAACAAGATAGAGCTCATGTGCGTATTCATTTGTAGTCTTTCTCGAATCAAGTGTGGAAGCAGCAGTAATAAGATATTTCTGCTGTTGCCACCTAACAATTTTCATTTGCCCTATTGCCTCCTTACTTCTTGGGGCTCAACATAAAAATCGGAACAAAAAAATTCTTCCATGTTAAAGAAATCTTCATTCTCTTCCTTCTTTGATAAAAAAAAAACTTCATTCCTCTCTTTCAAAGCTAAAACATGCGTGACCCGCACTTTCCTTGCAATAAGAGGTTAAGGAAAAATGATCTAGAATGACTACAAAAGGTAGGAAAAACGCTCAAGGACCCCGAATTTATAAAATTATATTAAAAACCATTGTTTATGATAACGGGTTTAACAATACTTTTAATTAAAAAGTAATGATATTCTTAAGCGTATTTTGGATCATATGTTTACTTTAAGAAAGATTTGTGTATAATTTCATAATAGAAGGGGATGCTGTATTTTAAATCAAACGCCTTTCAGAAGATGTGGGTATTTTAACCAACAAAATTTTTCTTAATGAAAAAGATAGGAAAAATCAAACGCCAGAAGGAACAAGTAATATCAAGATAACAATAAAAGAACAAACAATCAAAGCAACCTCTTGATGATTTGCTTGTCTAATTAACTAAAATGCTACATATCAACAATGATGAAATAAGATGTGAATGCACAGTGCCCAGCATGGTAAGTGAACAAGACCTATATAGAGGTAAGTAGCACTATTCCATGCCCAAAGGGTTTCCAACCATTCCCAAAACTCGCCAACATTAATACCACTATACCCTTCGAATACACCCTTCGATAGAAAGTAAGTGGCAGGCGGAAACCCAATGAATCCTAAAACAAGGTTACAAGTTATCCTCATAAAAGATATCAAGTTTCTTGCTTTAATGTCAAGCTTCAAAGGTCGACCCATCAGACAAATTGGGACGATGAGCAATGCCCCAATTTCTGCAGTAGCAAAGTTAATGACTGACGTGAGAGACAAACCAATGAAAGCTGCAGATATAGTTACCGACTTTAAGCTAGCCCATTCTTTTTTCTGAGATTGAGACGCGGCAGCTTCAGAATATGAAGGACCCGATACCTTGTAAGAAACTAGGAGGCTAAAAACTGATAGCAGAATCCACACCATGAAGCTGGTTTTGGTGGTTAAACTGGGCATTTGACTTATGAAATATGGGAGTACAGAGACAACACCGCCCCATAAGTGGAAGGCAAACACCTTTCTGGCTGAGTTCAGCCATTTCCAAGAATTGAAATTGACGTTCATTTCGGATGCAGAAGAGGCTTGAGAAGCAGATTTCTCTTTCGGTTGGATAGAATCAAAATTACTAGCTTCAATGTAAAGAGAAGCCGCAACTATGGGAAGTGGAGCAACAAGTAGGGCAAAAGATATCATGTAAACTCCAACAGACACAAACTTACTGGGGGATGTCAAAAGGTACAAAAAGAACGACTGGTGAAACTTCTCGAGAAGGTTGTTTACTGAACGTATGACTCCTTCTATCAGCCTGCAGCAAGTAAGAAAACCTTTTGTTAAAATGACCAATTAAGGACAGAGAAATATCGGATTAACTTTGACCATATATTCAGTAAATCAGCAGACTCCCTTCCTTAACATCAACTGATGAAAGCCAACAAAATGAGCGACGAATACAATGCATACCTAAAGAAGTGTAGCTTTGGTTGTTATCCTATTAACCATTCTTCGTAACAAAATTACCTCCCACAATAGCCAATAGAAAAGAATTCTAATAACTGCCAAATTAATTGTCATATTAAACATTGAAATAATTTCCTTTACCCTACAATTCTTACAATCTTTAACGCAAACACATAATTAATACAGGCATTTCAAATAATTTTATAATTGCATTAATTTCAGTGACACATCTAGTAATCAGAACAAGAAAAACAGATATATATGATTACGTACTTTCCACCACGGATAAGGAACTCATTGCGCCTGGCCATTTTAGTGAGAGGAACTTTTGATGAAATTTCCAATGTAATCGCATCTACTTGATAATCACGAAAGGCACCATGAGGACCAGTGGGAACACCCAAACCCTGAAAAGGAACAGTGTGTTTGTTATAAAAACATTGATAGAAGTGATTTTTTGTTTTTTATGAAGGGTTGGTGGGGGCTCCATAAGAGGATAAAGCTTTAGATAGGTAAACACCTGGTAATACAATGAACTTGCAAGTGTAGCAGTTCCCTCAACATACTCAGCCGCAGGGATACCAAATTTCCACTGGGGATTCAAGCTTCTAGTAATTTGTCCTATTGATTCAAATATACCACCTAAAGTATAAAGCCACCTATAGTGCAGCAGAGACCACATTTTCTTTATCTTTATCTGCAAACCTTGCTTATGTACTGCTAGATAGTTTACAATATTGATGAGGTCAAGGTTTGGCATCTGTCCATTGGATGCCTCAGCAAAAATATTAACAGTGTCCTCAAAATAATCGCTTTGCTTTGCAACTTTAATTACAAGAGCTGCAGCCATAGTTCCAGCACGTCTGAAACCATCATATAGCTTTTTCTCAGCATAAGGCTTCTGTCCAAGTTTGTAAACAATATTGCTCTCACTACATGTGTCACTATTTACTATGTTGGCTCGGCTAAAAGTTGGGGCTTGATATTCTCTTAGCCAAGCAGCAACAGCAGAATACTCTCCATATTGGGAATCCGCAACAAGCCATATGATATCCTTTGCTAACCAAGTAGCCCGGGTAAGCAGTGAAAACACTGAGTATGCAATTCCCAAAGAAAAAGCTTCCCCCACACCAACTTTCATTGGATTGTAAGGTGTCACCAAGACAATGGCCTCTTTGCCATCCCCACGCGGTGCTCTTATAATTCCAACAGTGTTAATTCCAAGTGATGAACAACTGATGTTTTTCCCAATATTCCGAGAATCAGGACTTGTAAAAAAGTGCAGCGGATGAAACTGGTTCAACTGAGGGTAAAACTTGTGATGAGTAACTTCAGCACCCAAGTCTGACATATACTGTGCTATAAGTCGTTGACTTTCACTGCATTGAAATAACAATTGAATCAAACTTTATTTTATATCCTTTATTTTGAATCTCTTTTGCTGACAGGTTAGAAGGGGCAGTAGGCAAAGGATGGGACATTTGATTAAATGCTTTGATTTGAGAGATAGATGTAGGGCAGAAATTGCTGGTAGGAAGATAAACAAACCACACAAATACGAAAAACATGAAAAGTAATTGCAAAATACATGACGGAATAAAAGAAAATAGGAAAAGAATTAATTTTTAAAACTATATACCATATATATACCAAATGATTATACGTGGATTTCAATTTTATACATAATACATCCCAAGTAATAGATAAAAGTGAAATCCATGCAAACAATTGAAAAAAATGCCACATTCCAAAATCATAATTAGCTCTTCAGTATCTATCTATATTTATCTCTCAACAAGCTTAAAATCTATAGGCATGATATTATTAATTATTGTCAATGACTGAAAATATTGTATAAATCGAACAAAAAGGAGAGATGAAGGTCATAGACAAAGAGAAAGCGCTTACAATTCTGACCCCCTGGATCTCAACTTCAAATCACTTAAGTCCTTCACCAAATTATTTGCTACTGAGGCATCATGACTAGAGAGCATATTGTTTGCAGAACCTGGATAATAATAGTGCAACCAAATGTAACGAACAATAAAGAAAAAGCCCTTTAATTTGAAATTCTGGGATTCAGATGGCTAGGAGAAACGGAGAGATCCCCCCTCTTTTACAGGTATACTAATAACAAGTAAATACTCGACTTTCATAAACCAAGCAATAGACAAGTGAGACCATATGAACTTTCTGTTTCTTTATTTTCCTTGACTTTACTTGGAGCAAGGTTCAGCTAATGAATCTTGTAATGCAGTGGAGAGGCGAAGTAGAAATATAGAAAAAGAGTAGTTGATCCTATGAATCCTCGGTCCGTAGAATTAGAATATTTCAATTTCAGATCAGCTTGCAAACAGTGACTTTAGGTTAAGAGACAAAATGAAACGAGATATCCAGCCGAGACTACTAAAATAAGGGATTGCTAAAATCACCGTGATGGTTTTTCTAGCGGCCAAAAGACTGGCCAACATCAAAACTATCACTTGAAACAGAAGTCCCACAAGCAAAAACGTATTTATGTCTAGAAAAAAATCTGCTAGGTTGCTCCCAGTAAACAAAAACTTGGGCACAAATAAAGTCACCAAGTAAATAGAGAAGTCGCAGGAGCGAAATGAGGTGCTTTCCCCGCCGGGGGGGGGGGGGAGATGAACTCTTCATATGAATGAAGCAAAAGAAAAAAAGAAGAAGATGAATTTGACCTGGCATGAGTGCATTTTCGGAAATGTAGGTGTTCTTGGCGAGAACTGGCAGCAGCAGAAGGGCCAATACTCCGGCTGTGAAGCAAACAATACTGGAAGCGAAGACCCACCAATCCAACGATAGAAGGCATCGAATTAGCTTTATCAAAGTGAATATAAAGAGCACAAGAACTAAAAATGATTGAAGTGGAAGAATGAGTACCTGACAAAGAGACTGTGAGAGATCAGAAAGATCCCCACGCGCACAATTGGACGCTGTTTTAGCTTCGGCCTCTCCGCCATATCTTCTGAATCCGACAAACAGAAGAACTTTGCACAGTGCAGTGTGGATTTCAGCTAAATCTCCTGGTCCATGGCTGAAAGGAAGAACTGGAGAAGAAGGGAGCGTTGATCTGCTCTTGGTTTTTCTGCAACTTTCCCTAAATCATGATGGCAGAAAATCTGGGCTGGGTCGTATAACAAAATGGAATTCTGGGCTAGGATTGGGTTATTCAGAACCGATCTGTAAAGCCCACGAATTGAGTAATAGCAGCCCACGAATTGAGTAATGGCCTAATGGGACGGACTGGAATCATGATTGCAAACGACGTCGTTTACGCAAGTTCCGGTCAACGCTCAATTACTGGCTTATGCAGAACGGCGAAAGGTAGCTTCGGAGACTTCGGTCGCACAGAAACATGTACGGGAAGCCTTGCTCCCATCTCCCACGGAACAAACTTGGCCTCTCTTTCATTTACGGAGCGAATAGCGTTACTTGCAAAACCAAAAGCCGATTTTTATTTTCCTTTACAAGCTTGCAAAATGCTAATTCGAGGTGCTATAAGAGGTTTCAATGTAGGAATTTGAAACCTTCTTGCCAATTCTCTGTTGCAGAGAATGATAAGAACAGCAACGTCGGCTCTGGGTTACGGAATGCGTTTTCCTTTGTCCGGTCCATTTCACCTGGTGGTAGCTGGTGGAACTTATCTGAACATAAGCGAGACGATGTTAAAGCGGCGAAGCCAATGACGGCGTTGCTCGCTCTTCGCCGAATGTGGGTTTTAATTTCCGGCGAGAGATGGGTTTTATTTATGGCTTTTGGTTCCCTTTTCATTGCTGCCGTAAGTTTGCTTTAACCCAATTTCCTTCGAAAGCATAAAGCTAGCTTAATAAGTGGGCTCTCATCTCTTATGAAGAAGTTCAATTGTCTAATTACACTGGTCGTTGAACTTTGGGCAACTCATTCTCATCATATCGACTTTATGAAGGAAATGCCAAATGCGTATATATTGCATCATTATGCAAGTCATGCTTTGTACACTCAAATACTAACCTTTGAAGAACTGTTTTGACTTTTGACTAACGAATGATAATAAATATGCTACGTATATGGTAGAAGCAAAACGATAACTTCCTTTTAACGGAAATAAAACTTATCGCGCTTACTGCATTCCACCTTCATCATTTTCCCTTTATTATCGCCCTATTTATTATTCTCATTATTTGTTCTTCTATTGCAGGTTTCCGAGATCTCCATGCCAAGTATATTGGCTGCGTCAATATTTTCAGCACAGAGTGGTGAAGTCGTGGGGTTCTACAGGAAGGCACAGTCATTACTTGTTCTGTGTTTCACTTCAGGCATATGCAGGTAATTCTTATAAAGCTTAAATTGTGTTTTGATCTATTAAATTTGAAAAGACTGCTCGCTGCATTGATCTTTTGATTTTCATAAGATGTCTCTGGCCAGCTTGTATACAGACTCCATTTGAACGACAAATATAATGTTTTAAGGATAAAGACTATCTCAGGCCAAAAAGAGAGAGAGAGAGAGAGAGACTATTTAAATGTATAAGTGATGCACTCATACCAGGCATTTTAATGCTTAAAACGGTATTAAAATGTGATGGCAAAAAATTAGGTATTAAAATGCAGATCATTAGGAGTTTTCATTGAATAACATTCGGTCCTATTCCTTTATTTCCTCTATCAGTTGCAGGGAGGTACTATATAAATTGCAGCAAGTATAAAAATTAGGGGTTGATTATTTGGCTATTTCATTTGAATTTCAGTGGTTTGCGAAGCGGCTGTTTTGGGATTTTGAACGTAATCCTGGTGCGTGCTTTTTTATCATAGCCAGTTATTATAGATAATTCGTTTCAGGTTATGCAACTGAATCGCTTAATATTTAATTCTAAGCAAGAGTTCCTCATGATTTGGCTGTCGACTGACCTTACTGCCATTGTTGTCTTGGTTTCCTGTCAAGCACTAACCATCTTCAATACATATAACTAGCTTTCCTTCATGCATTTATCTCTAGGATTCAGGGATTTGGTACTATCTGATGCTGTGATCATCATTTTGCAGGTAAAGCGTCTACGTGAAAGTCTGTATGCAGCTCTTCTTTTTCAGGTAGCATTCTTCGGCAGTTCTTGTTATATAAATTCTATTTGAGGATGCACTATCTGTTTCTTTCTTTCTTTGTATTTTTATAATTTCTTTCTATGTGGTTTTGTCTTATCTTTGATATAGGACATATCCTATTTTGATAGAGAGCAGGTTGGTGACTTAACAAGCAGGCTTTCAGCAGATTGTCAACGACTATCTTATGTCATAGGACATGATCTTCATTTGATATTTCGCAACACTTTACAGGTTAGTATTCTTATATCTTTACCTTAGCCTGAAAGCTAGAATTAAATTTCCTTGTCTTTTCTTTGATATTCAGGGAACAGGGGCAATAATTAATTTGCTGAGTTTATCATGGCCTCTGGCATTGTCTGCCTTGGTGATTTGCTCTGTTTTATCTTCAATTTTCCTGGTTTATGGCCAGTAAGCTTCTGTGACATGACTTATTCCCTGTGTAATTTTTTCCTGATGAATAATACTAGTTTTGTTATTGCATGACCATGATGAGGTGCCTCCAAATTGCTACAATGCACATAATACTGAAAATGGTGTTCATCCCTGTTTGGAGTTTAAGTCCTTTGTCCAAGTTTATAAAATTTTGTGTTGGTTAAGAAAGGCAAAAAAGCTTCATGGGAACATGCATCCAAGAATTTCTGGGAACAATGTTTTGTTTGGTTTGAGATGAAATTTTTTCTTCCGGGGACACTAAAGATGAAAAACAATCCACAAAGATGTTGTGTCTTGAAAATTTCATGGATTTGAACTACTTGTAAAATGTTTATCCTGTGGTATTAAAGTTCCTTGGTAGTGCAAATTGTCTGAATATTTCGTCATTTCTTTTAATCCCAGGTATCAAAGAAAAGCAGCGAAGTTGACCCAAGATTTCACAGCTAGTGCCAACAAAGTACGCTTATTATATTGGAAGAATTGCTTTTGGGACTGTTCTCGGAATTTTTCCTCAGTATTTTCTCTAATGCAGGTAGCACAGGAAACCCTCTCACTGGTAAGAACAGTCCGAGCCAATGGCACTGAAGTAGAAGAAACTGAAAGGTTCTATTTATTTTCTTGCTAATCACCCTGCTGAAACAGTATGGAAGCAGGGGAGGATATCTCTGGTTTTTTAAAGTCAATAATCATCATCACAAGCTCATTGCACTTGCATTCTGACATACTTCATGTTTGCTTACATAAACCATGGAATTAAAATGAAAAAAGCAGCTTAACTCAAAACTTAACAAAGCTGTGTTGATTTAACTATAATCATATGGTCCCACAAACCAGCACATCTTGTGGTGTTAAATCACTTATTAGTTGCCATTTTAAACTTGATACTGGTAATCTTGACAATGGAAGTTTACAAGTGTATCACACAGGCTTATATTTGATTATATTTGTTTTGATAATATTGATATTCATAATACCCATGCTATTTTTAATCAGGTACAAACAATGGCTTCAGAGATTAGCATTTGTAAACACTCGAGAGAGTTTGGCTTATGGTTTTTGGAATCTGAGTTTTAACGCCCTTTATCGTTCAACTCAGGTTAGGCTACTGATTGCCTTATCAGATGATTTAAGCCATTAGTTGCATATTGCAATGAATGTAGTAATATGTCATTTTCACATCAGTTTTTTGGGATTGAGAACTAATAAATTCTCAGACTTAATGCACTTGATCCTCGTCATTAGCTTTAAAATGTGAATAGATATAAACACAAATTTGGCCTACAATTCGCGAACCAATTAGTTCCTGTAGCAAAGTACAGAACATGTATATATCTACCTTTTTTATGCTTACCCATCAATATACAATAGTACAGGCGGAACCATGCTATCATTAAAAATACTGTAAACAATAGTTAGGCATCAAAAATAGGATAATCCAATCAAAACCGTGCTTAAAACAAAAGGAGCTTGAAGTTAGTGATGTTCCCCTTTGTCCCTTCATGGTCTGGCCCATGATTGTTTACACGTTGTTAATTATTTTGTCCTTTCCTCAGCATGATTATAATACGGACTAAAACTGATGTGATATGCTACATGCAGGTATTTGCTGTACTGTTAGGAGGCATGTCTGTTCTCTGTTGTTGTGTAACTGCAGAGCAGCTTACTAAGTATGTACTATATTGTGAGTGGCTGATTTTTGCTACTTGGAGGGTGACAAATAGCTTGTCATCATTCCTGCAGTCCATTGGAGCATGCGAAAAAGTTTTTCAAATGATGGATCTTTTGCCCAGTGACCAATTCTTATCTAAAGGCAAGTAATTGTGACCCCTTTCAACCCCTTTATGAATTTATGTTTTGTTGATTGTGGTTCATATCGTATGCAGGAGTGAAGTTGCAGAGGTTAAGGGGACGTATTGAGTTTGTAAATGTATCGTTTTGTTATCCTACAAGGATCAAGGTATAACTTCTTGTGATGAATTTCTTTTGCGTCATTTGTTATAATAGTAATATTTAGGATCCTCATTCCAAATAATTATGAAAATGCATTTGGCTACTTGCCCTGCACTGAATCACTGCAGTTGTAAAGTGTATTTGATAATTTTGAAACACTGAATTGTGTATAATTTCTGAACATTCGGTTTGTTATTGAGCTGGACCTCTTAGTTAACAACTTATCCAAGGACTTGGGTTTTGATAGAGTATAAGACTTATTGTTGTTGTTCTAAACATTTGGCAACCTGCTACCCTCATCTTTTGTAAAACATTCGATGGTTCCTTGTCATTACCTCACTTGTGAGTTGAGCCACTTGGGTAGCTAGCTGCCCCCTGTTCCACCATGCCCCGTCTTGAACACCGTCAAATTGTTACCATGACTAAACTACCCTCACAACTAATTAATCGCACGGCATTCTACCCTCAGGATCTTGGATGCCTCCACTGGTACTTTTATGACAAATTATGTGACCCCAATGCTTCCGCTATCCCTACAACACATAGCTACAACTTTTACCATGTTACACAAGTTTTTTATTTGTTTGTTTGAAGCTGATTAAGTTTTTTATTGATCTTTGATTTTATGTGGCTTTTGAGCAGGTGCCTATTCTAGAACGCTTAAACTTTTGTGTAGAACCAAATGAAATGATTGCAATAGTAAGAACTCTCTTTCTTTGTTACCTGCCTTTCCCATTTTTGCGTTGCTCAAACGTCGACCTAATTTGACATCTCTACTTTCCCAAGGTTGGACTTAGTGGTAGCGGAAAGAGCACATTACTCAACCTTTTACTTCGTTTATATGAGCCAAGTAATGGTCAGGTAAACGACTCAAACCATTTTAACATGAATCTAACCAGTTCTATGAATTCATTTTATAAATTTACTCTGATTTTGTTCTTAAACTGGTGTCTTTGTTTCTCTGCAATCTGCATGGGCTATTTGGAAACACAGGACGACATTGGGATAAAAAGCAATATTATTCCTATGGCCACTCAATCTAATATGTATCTTAGATGCACATTCTTGGTAACGGTATCTATTTTTACAGATTTACATTGATGGGTTCCCTCTCGTAGAATTGGATATCAGGTGGCTAAGACAAAACATTGGATATATAGCACAGGTTCGGCATTTGAAACTGGAGTTGTTACTTCAACTTAGTCATTTTTTTTTTGGTGAACAACTTAGTCATTAATTTAAATTCGTCGTTATTGGAACATTTTGTTTCGGACAGGAACCGCATCTCTTTCACATGGACATCAAGTCAAACATAAAATATGGTTGCCCTAGAGACATTAAACAGGAAGATATTGAACGAGCAGCAAAACAGGCCTATGCTCATGACTTTATTTCATCGTTTCCCAACGGCTATGAAACCATTGTAGATGATAACTCCCTCAGCGGGGGACAAAAGCAACGAATTGCCATTGCTAGGGCCATTCTTAGGGACCCCGTTATTATGATACTTGATGAGGCAACGAGTGCTCTAGATTCTGAGAGCGAGCATTATATCAAGGCATATTTTTCAAACTCAGGCTTCTTGAAAATTTTAATTTCCGTCTTTTCCCCCCATAATTTCTAGCACAGGGCTGATTAGCCATAAATTGTTTTAGGAGGCTGTATATTCATTAAGAGGTGGAACTAAAGCAAGAACCATCATTACCATAGCGCATAGGTGAATTCCTTGCCTACCCTGCCTTTTCTTCATCTACCTTTCATAAAGAGATTAGTTGCATAATTAGGATTCCTACTATTCACAGGCTTTCTACCCTAAAAGCTGCTGACACGATCTTCGTAATGGATGATGGTTGCATCATTGAGGTGATTTTATCCCCATCTGAAGTTTAATACAAAGCAACTGTTCCAGGCCCGTTTGCTGATTGTTGTTTCATCAAATCTTGTGTGTTTGGTTCGCAGATGGGTAACCACGAAGAACTTCTCCTTAAAGATGGGCTCTACGCAAAGTTGTATAAAGTTCAAACAGATATTTTGACTTGATTCAAGTGGTCTGGGAATTTGTAACAATTTGAGGGGAGAGAAGGAAGGGTCGTGATCATTATACTGGTAAGATCCGCGATTCATCTCATATTGGTTGGTTCACATGAATATCAGCGAAGCAGAGCGTACTCGTGGTCGTATTCCATGAAGAAAGCAAATGCGGTCAAAAGCTCTTGAACCAAGACCAGAGCAATTACAATTGAGCTATGAAATTTCGTAAGCTGTCTTTCTCTTGAGACTTGAGAGCAAATCGTGAAGTTGATTCTATTGGAAAGAAAGTGTATGAAAATGTGCTTTGATTTACAAAGTGCAGATGATAATATATATGATCCCTTCAATTTCCCACTGCAACTATTCTATTGCTTCATGCTACTCCTCTGTTGAAGAAAGACCATAATTGTAAAAGAAAGGATATGAAATCGTTTATTGCCATAGAACACAGAACAAAAAGGGGATCAGGCGCGAGTTGGAGGAAGCTGCTTGTCTTAGGCGTCGGCGGAAAAATCACTTGGTTGTGGGACTTGCTGGTGAGGCAGCCCTTTGGGTTGTTTATTCTCTTGCGCTGTGCCGCTGCCTTTCATATCATTCTGCTCCTTCCTCCTTCCCTCATCTTCATCTTTCACTTCTTTGGCCTTAGCCACGCCTTGTGTAGATGAGGGCTCGTATATGGCTTTTCCTTCTTTTCTTGTCCAACTTTGAATACAATGCTTGCCATTTTTATCAGTAAACCGCGTCGCTGCATGAAGGCGTGTTTACACGTGGCCCGTGATGCCCCTTGTTTGCTGCCACGCTATCGCTTTGCTTGTTATCTATAGCTATATATAGCGGTTTAAGTTCTTACTTTCATTTTGCTATCTAGAAATTAGCAATGTGCTTGTACCTACACATTTTATATAGGTGAAATATATACTCATTATATCTTAATATTAAATAAAAAAATTCTTTTAATTTTTTAACTCTTAACTCAATTATAATTTAATCCCTTAACTATAATTTAAAACAACTCAATTTTTTTAACTTTTGACTCACAGTGTGACATGACTCAGACTCTCAATTTTTCAATTTTTATATTATCATCCTTATTATCTATAACTCCGGCAAAATTTGGTTACAACCCAGCTCTCCACGTGGTTCTTTAAATAAAATTTAAGGGGGGAAAAAGGAAGGACTGGGGAGAGGGTGGATGAACAGGAAAAAGTTGCAGATATGAGAAAGAAGAGCCTTTCACAACTTCACAATGCAGTATTCATAAACATTGGAAAGCCCAGCAAAGTGCACCATCCCACTTAGCCTGTGATGCTCAATCTGCTTAAGGGCGAGATTCCTTTGATTATTCAGTTCGGCTTCCGAGTCCGTGAAGTTTTCCTTAGAAACCAAATGTCGATACATAATGCCAGTCTTCCTCATTATCTCCGACATTTCTCAGATACACCCCTTGAAACATAAGTTTAGTGCTTGTTGGAGTGACAATAATTAGCAGTCTACGAGGTTTCAACTCAAGCTCTGGTTTTTTACGCATATTCTTTTTGTGTTTGGGGAATCTGGACATCGTTGACTCGCCCTCCGACTTTGGAGCAATCGAACTTGTGTTTCCATTCACTTGCAGAGGCTGTGGCGCGAATTCTGGTCCGTTGGAGGTAGCGATTGGGGAAGAGGAGAAGGTTGAAGATTTACCTTTAGGAGCGAAGCCTGTGAAAAAAGTCATTGCGAAGCACAGAGAAAACGGAGTCATGGCTTTCTTCCATATCTGGGATTTCTTCTTTGATCTTTCTGCAGAAACCATTATCTGCAAACTCTCGTTCACTCACCACCTGATGCACGATCACTTGTTAAGCATATGTACTATAAAACAGGGTGGTTTAAGAATTCGGTTGTGGAGAGCTCTTCTTTTCTCCTTCCGTTTTTTCTTAAATTTTAAAACAGGCTGATATTTTGCCAGCCTAAACCTGTCCCGTTTTAGGGACGGGTCAGCCCGTGGCTCGCCTCTCTTTTTTTTTTTAATTTTTAATATTTTTAAAAAATTATTTTTAAATTTTTAGAATACTAATACAAAATTTCTAATGTTATATTAGTATAATTAAAATATAGTTAATGTTATACTCTTAAAAATTTTTACTTTTTATAAAAAATATTAAATTTTATAACTATAAATCTAAATAAATATTAACATAATATTAATCAATTATAATATGTCAACACATATTAATAAATAGGTAATTATCTTTACTAGTATTCAATACTAAAAGTATTCAAAGTAATATTTGGATAAAATAAATAATAATATTAAAAATAAAAATAAAAAAGCGGGGCGGGCTGGGACGGGGCGGGCTGTGCAGCTCGCCCTAAAACGGGCTGGCAAAACCCGCCCCGTTTTGACAGAAAACGGGCCCAACCCGCAGGCTAAGCCCGTTTTCTCAACTCTAATTTTTGTCTCATAGAACTTAGTTATAGATAATAAGGATGACAATATAAAATTTGAAAAATTGAGGAATAGGTGAGTCAAAAGTTTAAGGGTTAAAAAATATTTGTTCGCTGATATAATAAATAGTTTTATTTTTATAAATATAATATAAATTTAAATATTAAAAATATAGTTATTGAGAAAAATAAAAAAATTTAGTATTCTTAATATAAAAATAATTAATTAATTTAAATAAATTAACCTAAAAGGTGGAAATTTGCCGGCTTTACTCTTACTAAACCAAGTATATCTTATAACATATTGACCTAAACTTATTTGACTTCCCATTTAGACTAAAAGAAAATTATGAAAGAGATATGTTTTCTCTTGTTTAAATGAGAGAGAAAAAAAGACAACAAAATTGAGAAAATTTTAGGGTGTAGGACTCGCCTATTTTCTCACCAAATATTTTCTCCACATATGGAGCGAAATCCTCTTATGAAGAGAAAATAAAGAAATAACTCATTTTTCATGAATCTTACTCTTGTATTCCACTTTGACCAATTTTATTTTTATATCATATTTTTAATATTTATTAATAATATTAGATAATATATAATTTATTTTTTTATTTTTATTATATTTAATTTAAAAAAATTATTCAATTATTTATTTTTTCTTGATAAATTGTATTTTTTAACTAAATTATTTGATCTTAAAATATAACATGGATATATATATATTTATGAATAATTTGATTTCAAATTATTTGATTGTGTTAATATTAAAATGATTTATTCATTACCACATATAATTTAATTTTAAATATGATATGTTTTTATATAAGTGTAAAGATGTAAAAAAAAAAAAGGGTATTATTTGCCTATTTTGATTCTTTCCATCTTCTTTCTTCCCATTTTCTTTCCGTGTAGCTAATATTAATTTTTTATTTTATAAATTTCTTTTAAGATGGGATGAGTAATAACGTTGAAGCTCTACAATAAGTTTAAGGAAAAATGATATTTAAGTTCCATATAAGTAATTGAATGACAAAAAAGTTATAAGAAATGACATAATTAATGTCAAGTCCCATGGGACCTCATATAATTTTTTTCTAATTGTAAAAAGACATAAATATCCCTGATAGCAGGGATTCATGGGTGCCGTTGGCGATAGTGAGAATGGATACCCGATAGTGGGATTTACCCCTCTATCGGGGAAATTCAAATGTTCCTTTTTCTTACAAACAATCTCAGCACCTGAAATAACAACCTCAGTACCTGCAACTAACAACCCCATCAGCTGCACTTATAATCTCAGTGCCTAAAATAACAACCACAGTACCAGCAACTAACAACTCCAGTCTCTGTAACTAAGAACCCCATCAGCTGCAACTAACAATCCCATTAACGACACTAACAACCCCAGCACCTGAACTAACAACTCCAATACCTAAAATAATAACCCTAATATATGCAACTAACAACCCCAGCATCTGAAATAACAACCTCAACACTTGCAACTAACAACCCCATCAGCTGCAACTAACAACCCTATCAGCTACACTTACAACCCCATCAACTGCACTTGAAGAAGGAATATTTGAATTTCCCCGATGGAGGGGTAAACCCCACTATCGGGTATCTGTCTATCAGGAATAGGGATTGTTAGTTGCATATGCTGGGGTTGTTATTTCAGGTGTTAGAGTTGTTAGTTCAGGTGCTGGGATTATTAGTGTATGTGATAGGGTTCTTAGTTACAGGGACTAGAGTTGTTAGTTGCTGGTACTGTGGTTGTTATTTTAGGTGTTGAGATTGTAAGTGCAGCTGATGGGATATTTAAAGAAGGAACATTTGAATTTCCCCGATGGAGGGGTAAACCCCACTATCAGGTATCCATCTATCAGGGGAGTCACACTGATGCTGATTCCTGTAAATGAAGCCATCCAATCTCGCCGGCGGGATGTATTCGACAACAACCTTCACCTCTAGAATCGAACACAACATACAAATCAGTAACACAACCGATTGTCGTATAGCCCGCTTGCTACTACTATGCATCCTGTGATCTAAGTCAATGCCGACAACTTCAAATCTCTCATTCAACGAAGGAATTGTGAATTCAGTAACTTTTTTTGCTTGTTTGGCGTGAATATCTCTGGATGATCTGCACAAAACTTTGTTTGTTTATACGTATGGAGGATATGTGCTGAGCCTTCTTCCACTTGCCCCTTCCTTTAAGCAAACGTTTCTTTCAAGCCACCAAGGCATGATAATGATTGAGATAGTGGAAGAAGGCTCAGCGCATATCCTCCAAACGTAGTGGAAGATTGTTATTTGTAGCTGATGGGGTTATTAGTTACAGAGACTGGAGTTGTTAGTTGCTGATACTGTGGTTATTATTTTAGGCGCTGAGATTATAAGTACAGTTGATGGGGTTGTTAGTTGCAGGTGTTGAGGTTGTTATTTCAGGCGCTGGGATTGTTTGTAAGAAGAAGGAACATTTGAATTTCCCCGATAGAGGGGTAAATCCCACTATCGGGTATCCATATCTCACTATCGCTAGTGGCGCCCTTGAATCCCTGCTATCAGGGATATTTATATCTTTTTACAATTAGAAAAAATTTATATGAGGTCCCATGAGACTTGACATTAATTATACCATTTTTTAGAATTTTTTTATCATTCAATTGCTTACATAGGATTTAAATGTCATTTTCCCTAAATTGATGCATCAGCGGCTTCGCGCGCTCCCTCTGGTTTTCATCTCTCCTCCGTTTCCCATTCTCTTCTCTACTGCTCTGTACCTGCTATTGTACCATTCGAATCGACAGATTCACACATAGGCCTACACGCCAAGAGAACAACGTAAGTCTTCGATTGGGGTTCTCTCGAGAACTTGCAGTTCCCTGGCGGTTGATTAGCTTATACCTCTTGGCTATTTTATCTTTGCCGTGGTGCCTTTAAGAAAACATTATGTTGAGTGATTAATTGATTATAGTTTTCCTTGTTTGTTTGCTCTCTCTCCTCCATTGTACAAAACATGTCTTGATTTTCGTTCGTTTCTAAAGCTAGCGCAGATACTTTTACCCTAGCGTAGCTGTACTTCAGGAAGCTCCATGGCTACTGTGGGCGAAAGCTCTTCCTCTGCGGCGACATCCAAGCCAGTGGTGGTTAGGGTCAAAAGAAAATCCTTTCAGTCACCAATTGACGCTTTCTGTAAGCAACTGTTTCCTTTTAATTTCTACTATTGCGTTGTCTAATGATGGATGGTGCTCGTAAAACAAAAAAAAAATTGTGGGGTAAAGATGTTCGAATTCCTTGCCGAAATATTGTCCGTCTGAGCTTTACAAAAATGTGCCATCATGATTTGAGTGGGAGCAGAAGGTGATTGTTTTCAGGCTGATCTACCTTACTAATTTCAGCGATGATAATTGAATTTGGTTTTGTGGTGACAATGTAGGGCTGGAAATCAATGGGAGGCCATTAAAGCGCCCTCTGGTGGATTTTGCGAATCTATCTATCTCGGATAACGCCACTGAGAAAGGTATGTTACTAATTTTAGACCAATTGGGGTTTGATCTGATTTTGTATATTACATATGTTTTCTTACTCTGATTGTTTTGGCAATATATTCTTCCACTCTATGTCCATAATTGGTTGGAGAAAAATATAGCCTAATCATGAATATGAACTTATGAAGTTCAAAATTGTACAAAGCTACACTCTAAACTTTTATAGAAGTGAAACATTAGTAGACCATCAATCGGGACATTTTTTCTCATGCGATAGGTGCATAGGAAAAGGTGAAATGCATTCCAATGAAGTTTAAAACCATTGTAAAACCCCCAGGCTTTAACCCAAAGGTTGAAAGGCTGAAACCACGAATTCCAAATCTTGGTGGTTAAATTCTTTACTCCCCAATTTAGAACCAAAATCACCATGCATTGGCAAAACTGAACTAGGATTGAACAAAGAAAAATGTATTGCAATTTAAGCGAAATTATAACTAAATCCACACTATGAAGTTGATAGCAATGGCTTGTAAATGAACTGGATTAGAAAATATACCTAGGTACCTTGGCCCTTCCCTAGTCGTAGGTTCATGTTGGCTTGCATCTTTGAAATTATTGGGACATCCGTGCCATGTCTTTCTTTCGACAGCCTTGAGTGAAGGGAATTTCTCTTGGGAACGAAGACATTGTGTTTTTCATTGAGATTCAATCAACAGAGGTTTCTTCTTACCCAGTTAATTTGCTTTGTCCATGAGCCATTAATTTCGATTCTGTCTAGTTTGAGTTCCATTCCACATTTTTAAGTACTTTTTTCCCCTTAAAATTTTTGTTCAGTTTTGGAAATAAATAAACATTTTAGCTACATAGAAAAGAGAGGGAAAGAGGAGAGTGCTGGAATGTTTTGTCATTAAAGTTGGATTTGTCTGTATGAGTGCCTGACTACTGATATCATGCTTTTCGTTTGCATCAGAGGAACTGAATACCAAGAAGGTTTTTGTTCAACATGTGGAGACAATAAACATCCCTGAGGTCACCTTTGATGTTGTGCAATATTTTGTGGTCAGTATGGCAGTTTAGCCGGTGCTCACCATTCCTCTCTTTGATATTGTATCATGATTTGTAACTTTTTATATCATTATCACATCATGAAGCAGTGAACTTGTTATCACAGCGTCTTATTGAGTAAGTGTTTCTCTAGGACTCTGGTTCTGGTGGTGCATATGAATCTAAACCAAAAATTGTGGAACGGAAAGAGTTATTGAAAAAGGACAATGTAAGAACTATCTTCTTTCCCTCCCTCTCTCATGTGTAATCTCACATAAATTCCATTTTCATGAATAGAGACACCAGACCATACTCTCCAAAGAATCGGCCTTTAGCAAACTATGCTTCTCAGTGCTACTTATATAGTTTTTACAATTTCTTATTTCCAATTTATTGTCCGCAGAAACAAGACCAGCTGTTGCTTAAAGCTAAAGAGAAGCATGAGGTTTGTCGCATGACCTAAATTACTCATTCTTATGTATGCTATATACATCTTCCCATCACAGTATATTGAAATCTCTTCTGTAGACACGTTTTGCTTTTTTTTGAAGATGTCTATTTGTTGTACTTTCCAACTTTCTGGCCCTTTTCTATCCTTTTACTTCCAGTTAGACCCTTACTATCACATATCTATGTTGAGGCAAGTTCAGTATATGTGCTTGTATGTGTGTGATTCCTGAAAAGCGTATATTTAGAGCTACAAAAGAAAAACTGTTGTCCAAGACGATTAGAGAGGCCAAATTTCATCTCCCTATCAATTCCATATTCTTGATATTATATCATTGACCTGCATTTCAAATTGAATATCATTCAAAACTCCTTAAATATGATATTTTACAAGGCTAGGGTGTTTTCTGAAACATTGTTTTGACTGCTTTGGTTGCTTATTGATCGTTATATATTAGCATCTTGATGTTGTCTCTTTTCCAGGGTATGTGTGCTTGTAAATTTGTAATGTATCTTTTCTTCCTGAAAATACACACTCGTCTGGAATATGCCTTTTCTGTTGTTTGGCGTGGTTTAATTTGATTATAATAAATTGAACTGTTGGTAACTTACTTGTTTTTGAAATGTAGAGGGACATCTAGGTAAACTCACTTAAATGTGTTTATTTTTCTACATAGCAAATCTGAAGGTGTTTCTAGCCTGCTTAAATCCCGGAAACCAATATAATAGGAAACTATGCTTTGATGCTTAAGAAAGGCAATAGATGATTACGAGGGCACAGATTCAGATTTCAGAAAAATAATTGTATGATATTGGTCTTTGGATCATATATTAACATATTGCATATGAGATGAAATGCTTTTTATACGGGTGTTCCTTTTTGCAAACTCGATATGTTGCTTTTATTTTTCCTTTAGTCTACTGCAAAAAATAGCCGATTTGAACAAATATGGAAGAGCAGGAGGGGAAACAAGGAATCGTTACATGCCAAAGCATTACAAGAAATATGCCACTTCTATGATATTGTTCGTGTTGATGAAGAGAAAAATAACGAGGCACAGCAAGAGGAACTATTTCCATCAAAGAATCAAATTGTTTTCTTTTGTTTGGACAGTTATCATATGAAACAATTTTTCCTGTGATTTTACAGACATGTCTTTGGAGGATCAAAGACTTTTGTCTAGTTACCTCCCTTTATTAAGAGAGTTTATTCCTGATGCTGCTGAGGAGGTTGAATCTGATTTGTGTGCTCATCGTGAACAAGGTTGTTATTTCTGTTTGATTTCAACTACAGTCCTCCGCTCTACCAACTGGGCTAAGGTCGGATTTGGGGATCTCTACTTAGGCAAACCGCATTATCCAATAGACCGTTACCATTTCATCCACATTGACACATCCCATTAATGTTGCTGACTTATTTCATATCAATTTGTTTTGATTGGATCGTGATTTTCACTCTTAAATGAAATATACAGATGATTACGTTTATGATATTTACACTGTGAACGAGGAGATGGACATAACTGTTGAAGATACTTCATATTCTTATCCTCTGTGAGTGTTCTCTGTTTATAAATGTCCAATCAGTTAGATTCTATATTCGTTCTTACTTGACACCATTGTGTATAGTTGAACCAGAGTTCAAGTTGATGAAGATGATTATTATGATGGGCCTGAAGAGTCAGATTATGAAAGTGATGACTCAAATGGTACTTACTAGGCTCCAGCTTTTTTTATCCTACTATGACTAAACCACTCAGTTGACCGTCTGTTCGTATTTGTTGATTTGTAGCTGAAAACAATCCATTGAATGATTATCCGGACGAGATATCTGAAGAGGAAGATGAAGACAATGAAGACTCCGATGATGATTCAGATGAACGTGAAAGCAAGAATGCTAGTGATGAATCATCAGAGGAGGATTTTCGTCATGTTCTTTCCAAAGATGATGATACTGATCCTTTAAATGATGAGGACTTTGATGATGATTATGATGTTGGCGACCGCTAAGTTGATGGCGTGGATGATGATGAAGACTTGAGGTGGTCTTATCGATAAGTTGACTGTAGCTGTACATTTTTTTGGGGCATCCAAACGGTTGGCCAGTCCAGTACATCGTAACAGTACAGAACGTCAAATAGGCGTTCATGGACGTGCGTGTAAATTGCGGACTAACAGATTTAGAACTCATGATAGTGTCTTAGGTTGAAGATAGGTTTACCTCTATGCCTTGTTATTGACAGCACCGAAAAGGAAATGGGTTGATTTGCTATTTTCAGGGAATTCTACTTGTTATATAAAAAAATGTCCTGTGTCTGCAACCACAAGCACACAAACTTCTTCAAGATGGTCCATCACATATATCACGCTGTTGTGTTATTTCTAAGAAAAAGAAATTAGGAAAATCACTTAGACTTCCCAGTGACAAGCACAATGCCTGGAGCGAGTTGATATTCATATCACGGTGAAGATGACATGCATCTTTGCAAATTGTTTAGAAGTTCAATATCTTTTAAAAGTGAGGAGCTAGATACTGAATCATGCGTATCCTTGTTGGCGCTCTAAGCCTTCTTATACCCACAGCATATTTTCATTGGACTAACCCAGCATTAACACATTAACATATTGAAAGCTTGTAGGGATAACAACCTAGATGTAACTTCTATTCGGAATGGTATTTTATTCGATTCAGCACCAAATACATCAAATTATCCAATTGATTGAACCCCTCAAGCAATTTTGTTATGTTAGTATATGATAGGTTCAAGAATTCTAAATTTACAAAGATCTCAACGCTATTCTAATCTTAAATATAAAATCTATTTAATTTTTTTAAGAAAATTAAAAAAATTAATAATATAATATACTCTTTAATTTATTTAAATTAATCAACTAACCCTTATATTAATTATAATTAACTAATTTATTTAATTTTTTTTAATATATTTTAAAAAAATTAACTTACTCTTATATTAAAACCTAGAAGAGTAATATTTAGAAGCTTAAATAGCTCATCCATTGGAAAAGTACATCTCATAAAAGGAAATTGGAATAATAAGATTTTCCTAATAAATTTTGAATCATAGGCTATGTGACATAGCAAATGTCCAGTCTCTTCCAACTTTACATAAAATACATGATCTCATGCTACCCAAAAAGGCATATCGCCAATCACAAGATATGGCTATAATTACATCATTAATCTTTACTATATTTTTACCTTTCCCATAAACAAAAGAGTAATTAGTTCCAAGATTATCTTTTATCAACTATTTTTATCTTCAATCCATGATTACATACTATTCAAAAAATTATATCATAAATACATCATATATCATATAAAATATATATCCATGATCACATCGTAGAACTTTACTATTTTTTTCACATTTTCTATAAACATAAAAGCTACTAATTTCAAAATCATCTTTTACTAACCATTTTTATCTTTAATCCATGATTACACGCTATCCACAAAGCCATGTCTCGAATCACATCATGCATTGTAACCATGTTTTCAATACTTCTATTCTTAATTTTTCCAATGCCACCCATGCCATACAAGATGTCCACTTTATATTTCTCACAGTCGCAACACTCTTGTCCAAGGGCAGTTCATCCAATAGAACACATGCAAACTTTTGACACACACCCTCAAAATGCCCTTTGTCTATAAGATCCCAAACCTCAATCAACCTCTGGATCAACTCCTTTTGAACCTTATAGTTAGCTCGACACTTCTTGGGGCAATCACCTTCAAAAAACTTGACTTGTGTTTCTTGATTACCCTGCTGCAGAATAACGCAGACTTGGATTTGTAGTGCTTCAACTTTGCCCATCCAATCTTCCGCCTCATTCAAAACCTCTTGCTCCAGATCTTCATTTGCCCCTTCAACCTCTGTCTTCAAGTCAAGAAACCAAATTTGGTGTTGATTTGAAGCATTCCTCAAAGAGCTAATGTTGTCTCTTAGCTTAGCTATATAATCTACCTATATGGCACAGAAATCAACAATCCGAGTAAAGAAGCTACGTCAGCCACGAAAGAATCCATATCCATCCCGACATGAAAATTTAACAATAATGACGAGTAAAAGATAACTATAAAGAGTTGTTTTCTCGTTTTTTCCCGTTTTCCCAATGAAAAATGGTAAACTATAGCAAACAAAAACACAACGCACTTTTCCTGTCTCTGATTCTCAAATTTACATTTTTCTTTCCTTGAGAGAAGAATCTTCAAATTTAACGTGTTATACATAGACACAAAACTTCAAATTTCGTAATACTACAAAAATTAAATATGTATTAATAATAAAATTGTAGCTAGAACTTGAAGCTAATCAGACTTTTGCTAGATCTTCAAATTTCGTATAAAGTCTCAAACGCGGTTACTTTACCTGAACTCTTGTCACAAGAATAGAGTTAGACTGAAACTCTGGATTGAAGTGGAAAAAATCACACACATCTCCAAATTCGCGAAAAAGAAAAAAAAAACAAATAAAATAAGCGTTACCTTGGAGTGAGACTCCATTGATCGGTACAATCGCACAGCATATACTGGAGATTTCCAAAGCCTCAATTGCTCTCTCTCGAATCCGCCTCCACTCACAAACCCTAGATCTCTCGTGCTAATGCCGTAATGCGTAGTCCGTCTCTTATATTTCTACACCGATAGGGATTTAAGGAAAGGTAAGAGGAGGAAATTTTGTTCTTTTTTTTTTTTATACCCCAAAATTTTATTTAAAAAAATTAAAAAAAATAAACTTTTTGTATATCTATACTTTTTTTTATTTTTAAAATATCGTTTTCCTATTTTATAGTTATTTATAAAATATTTTTTATTAATTTAAATAAAATAATATTAATTTTTTTTATTCTCTCATACTATTAAAAAAAATTTATATATATAAAAATTTAAATAGATTCAGTATTTATAATATAAGTCTAGAGTTTAAAAATTATTTATAAAAAATTTATAATATTATTTATTAAATAAATTTTTTAATAATAATATAAATCAAATTCACCTCCTTATTAAATATTAACTTATTTTTTATTATATATTAACTTTTATTTATATTAAAATTCCTTTTCTAAATACATCCATATACTCTTATCACTTTAACTACTTGCCACACTAACTATAAGTTTATTGGTGTTACTTTAGGTTTCTTTTGTGTCCGAACTGTATGTTTTTTGAGATGCATCCCATAACCTCAATAATTTAGGTACTGAAGATACATCTAAAAAATAATTCAAAATATTAATTATAATATTAAATATTTTAGGATATTAGTAGTGGTAAATTTTAAACTCTTTTATTTATGATAAAATTATTTTTATTTTATTAATATTTTAATATATATTTCAAAAGTTTTTTAAATTTAACTTTTAATGATAACGAAGCTGAAAAAAGTAAAATATAATTTAATTATATTTTGTTGAAATATTTAATGGTTAATATCTAACTAACCGTGATCCATAGTTAACAAATCATCTTCTATTATCCTCTTTAAACTAATTTCTCCAGTTATCTATCAACAGAAACCAAAAAGAAAAAACCTTATGAATTTATGCCATAAATTTATTTATTAATTAAATTCTATTAAAAAAAATAAATTTGGCTAACAAAACAAAAGGCAGTTTCTGAAGTTATGGGGTGGACGTATTTTTTTTTATTTCTCACCCGATCCTATGGTATGGCATATAATTATAAATTTGTATACATCATATAATTTTTTTGGGAATTACCGACCCAACCCCACACGGCAGGGTAGAACCGCCTTAAATGTGGGCTGGGCAGCATTGAGGCCCATACTTTTCCAACCCTCTAGAAAATCAGCAAAAGGCCTCCCAATGTCTTAAGCAAGAATCAAGAGTCAAGACCTCCGTATATCCCATATCTTCTTCGGCCATTCTCATCGAAGACAAACGATAAAGATACCTACAAAAGGGTTTAAAGACGAGGGGCGCTCTGTTTTACTCGAATCAAAACGACTCGAACGATAGCTAGGGTTTCGCTCTGCTTCTTTCGCCTCGGAGAGCCCTTCTCTTCCTCCTCCTTCTCCGATTTCGAAAGCCATGGAATCACCCATTAACGACCCTGCTGTTGACGGAGAAACCAACGATGCGAGGTCCTTAGGCCACAGAGAAGAGGAGGAGGATAAGTCTCAGCCTCTAACCGGCGATGGGGCAAGTCCGGGGTAGGTCCTTATCTCACTCGTCTCTTTGTTTTTCCTTTTGTATACATGTAGGTTTCTCGTTCTCTTTGGTTTCTAAGGAAGCTTGAAACTAGGATCTGAGGGCGCTCAGCTTGTTACGAACTAGTTTCTTAAATATAGAGAACTATAGCGTTGCAGTGAAGAATAACTTTATCTTTTTTGCTTTAAGGTGGTATATTTTTTTCTTATACCCAGGTCTATCCTTGCTGTTGTAACTATTCTGATAGTGTTCTGAATTTCTTAGATTTGATTCTAATTACACTCAAACCCCAATTGCAGAAAGATATTTATAGGTGGTTTAGCGAGAGAAACGACAATTGGTTAGTTCTATGTCTTATCGGGTGCCAATTCCTCTTCCTGTAGAAGGTAGTGTTTGTGTATTAGTTTCTTAACCCCGGGGTCTTGGGATTATGTTTTTTCGTGTAGCTCAATTTGTCAAGCACTTTGGTAAATATGGCGAGATTACGGATTCTGTGATAATGAAGGACCGGAAGACTGGGCAACCACGAGGGTTCGGTTTTATAACTTATGCGGATCCCTCTGTAGTTGATAAGGTCATCGAGGATACTCATGTCATCAATGGCAAACAAGTAAGAGCCGTACTCAATGATTTGACTTAGGATGTGGCTTTTCTCTTGTTGCACTTTCCGGTTTTAATTAACCTTATGGGATCTTATAGGTGGAAATTAAACGTACAATACCAAGAGGAGCTGTTGGCTCTAAGGATTTCAGGACAAAGAAAATTTTTGTGGGTGGAATTCCCTCAACCGTGACTGAAGGTAGGCTGTCTTTGAACAACTTGTTAGTTTTATTTATGCTTGATGAGGAGACATAGGCCTAGGACATGACATTGCATGTGTATAAAATCATATTAATAGGTTAATGTTGGTATTAGTAATTGTGAAATAATCAATGAACTTTTGAAATGACGCTTAAGTGTGTCTCGTATATTTTACTCAGTGTCAAATGTTTTAGTTTTCTAAATTCAATTTTTAAAGCACCTTTTATCATCTGTCATAATGTTTTGATTTTATTAATTCAATTTTTAAGGCTGTCTTTCCAATTTTGCGTATCTTACTCTATGATTCCTGACTTGGAAAATATGCCTTCTCATTTGTAACATCTCAATTGATAACTTTGCTAGGATTTGGTTACCTTTTTTCAAAGAACAAGATTTTTTTTTAAGCACTTATTAGTTGTGACAAATGGCCCCTTTGTCTGGTTGGCCTCGGTTTTTTATTAGATAAGAACTTATGCGATAACTACAATTTGTGCAGATGAGTTTAGAGACTTCTTTACTCACTATGGAGAGGTCAAAGATCACCAAATAATGCGAGATCATTCCACCAATCGTTCTCGTGGCTTTGGGTTTATTACTTTTGACTCCGAGGAAGCTGTTGAAGATCTCCTCTCTAAGGGGAACAAAATAGAGTTTGTCGGGGCTCAGGTAACGACATTTGAAGAATATGTCTTATGTTGCATTAGCTGTCTTTTGCCCAACAATTTTTTTCCCTATTTTTTTTGGGGGAATGGTTTTGACTTCTAAATATCTACTACCTGGTAACCCTTAGATCTACTCCTGAAGGCATATACTTTACTGGTTCCTAATATGTGCTTATTTAAACTAGTTATCACTGATTTTGTGGACTAATGTACTTCAACCTCACTGGTAATTTTACTTTTTGGTACTGATACCTCACTTGTAAATTTAATTGGATTTACGTGGACTAATGTATGCACCTACAATTATGATAACTTATTTTCTTGGAAACTGTTTACTGAAGAAAAGAAAGCTTTGTAGAGCAGTGTAACCCATGAGCCCACTAATTGTCTAGTTGTTACAGATAAAGTTTTGTCAATAAATCAGCTGTTGTAATGATGTAGGTCAGCAAGGGGATCAGGATTTAGGAATTTAGCATACTGTTCATAAGAGTGGAAATAGTGAAAGGGTGACTAGGTCATTTGAGCCCCCAGTGTTTTTTTGTTACAATAAATTCAAGACTACTTTCTTGCCCAAAGATCATGGTTCATGAATCACTTTTGGTAGCATTTATTTGAAAATTGGTCCTGGGGAACCACTGGCCTAAATTTCATTAGATCAGTCATATTTGAACTGAGGTTAACCCCAACAGAGTATGCAGTACAGCAGATCCTTTTCCAACTCTGGTTTAGGGGTAGTATTGTTGTCTGGTGGATTTTTTTTTTCGGTTTCTATTGTTTAAAATTGGCATCAACTTTTTGGTCTAGTGAGCTTCATATATGGTTAACGTGCTGTTCCCCCAGCTAATCAATCCTGTGACTTGAACCTCAGCTAATCTTCATCATGATTTGTAAGAACTTGAACAGTTAACATTATTTTGATTGTTGTCAAAATGTGGGGGGGAAACTTATTTCTTTCATTGAATTCTTCCATTAAGTTCAATATCACCAATCAATGGGTATGCTAATATTGCATATATCTTTCCTTTATAGGTGGAAATAAAAAAGGCTGAACCAAAGAAATCAAACCCACCACCAGCCTCCTCCAAGCGCTATAATGATTCAAGATCTTCATTTGGTGGTGGGTATGGAGATGCTTATGATGGATTTGGTGGTGGCTTTGGTGTTGGGGGATATAGGTCAGGTGGTGTCTATGCTGGTAGGGGTGGTACCTATGGTGGCTATGGTGGTGAATTTGGTGGGTATGGAGGATATGCTGGGGCCATGGGGCCTTATAGAGGGGATCCCTCCCTTGGGTACTCTGGTCGATATGGAGGTGGATTTAGCAGAGGTTATGACCTTGGAGGATATGGTGGACCTAGTGAGAGTTATGGAGGATACGATGGTGTTGGTTCTTCAGGTGGTGCCTATGGAAGCGGTTATGATGCCGGCTTGGGGGGTGGATACGGCAGCAGTGGTGGTAGTGGCGTTGGAGGTTCCTTTTATGGGAGTAGAGGTGGATATGGAGGTGCGGGATCTGGTCGATACCATCCTTATGGAAGATAGGAGGTTATCAAGCGGGGATTTATAGTCTAGGACTAAATATCAAGCAAAGAAAGTTTGTATTTTGTTGTGTTTGGTTCTTAAATTTGTCAGGTTACAAAATTTCATTAGAAAAAGGTCCACGACATTTTCTTTGATCACCAATGATTAGCATGGTATTTCTGGGCCAGCTTTACATGACCAAACGATCTCTTTTCCCCTTGGGTCCTCTTTCGAACCAGGTGGTTGTACTCAATTTTATTCTTCATAATCATTTGTTGTATAATGTAACTACTGGCTCCTTCCTTATACATTCAAGTGATTGCTTCATGGGACCCCTCGCTTTTTTTTCGTCCAGATTGGAAGCATTTAACTTCATGCTCCAATTGATATTGCCGTATTCTCTACAGTGATATATGCCGTTTAATAGATCGTGGCGTTATATTATGTTTAGTTTTATTGATGTATGGGAAGTCATCTAGAGAGTTTAGTCTTTGTTAATTTAAAGAGTAAATCAAACTGTTTTTTTCAATTTAAGGAAGTAAAAATTTTGATTTGTTTTTGCTGAATCTGTTCCGTGCCATCATTCAATAATTATTTTTCAATCAATTTAACAATTCCAAAGCTATATTTATAAATAATAGCTTAAATTATGACATGAATAAATAAAACAAAATCAAAGCGTAGTTAATTATACGATTCTCTTTTAACAATAAAATTTCGACCAGTTTATGGGCACGGGGGCACAATTTTTCTATCCATATATGAATATATGCATAGTCTTTTAAGCATTGTGAAAAAATGCTTGTATCATCCTATCCAAATTTTGACGTCAATTCAACGAGATTTTCTTAAAAAGCCAACAAAAATCCTGTCATGAATTTTGCGCCCTACTCTGCCGTCCTGAATTTTCCTTATTTCCTGCGTGATCCCACCATACAAAAAATCTTAAAATTTTTCTGGCTTTGCATTCACCTCTTGAGAAACAGGGGATTGGCGTCTGGGCTAGAAAAACTTGCAGAACCCTCAAAAAGCGAAAATAAAAGAAGAAGAAGAAAATTTGTGAACCCCGAAGAGTTGGAGTCTCAAGGATGGCCATGGCATCCTGCACTATCGGTCTCGGTCCTTACCAGAAGGTCCTTGTACATGAATTTTTGTGGAGCTTTCAGTTTGTCCTACTTTTCCATTCCAATTTCTTCTTCGGCTCCTCCAATTCTTTTTTTCCCAAAATTTGCAGGCCAGGTCGTTTGAGGTTTCGTGCAGGAAGAGAGACAGAGAAAGAGAAAAGGATAAGACTCACCCATACAAAGTTATCGAGATAACCCCTCCACCCAAGAGTCTGGGAGTTCGTTGCTTTCCCCCTGTAAGGGCCTAACACTTCTATTTTAATTTTAATTGAATTCAAAACCTTTAATCTTGAATAGAAAGAAAAACCATTTGGGATCGCTTAGCTTAGACGTAAAGGGTAATTTGGGAAGGTGCAGGAGTTTCTTCTTTTAATGCCAGAAGAATTAAGAGTTTAAATCTAGTGCATTTTACGGTGGATAGATTTGCTGTGCCAGGGGGGTAGGACTATAACAGGGGACAGTACCAACAATGAATTTCTAGAGTATATCTATGCCCTATGAATCATTTTATTCCAGAAATTCACTGGTGCAAGGGTTGGTAAAATGACCTTTCCCTCAACACAATCTGGATTTAAAATATCATGCGAGTTCCTTAATTGATAGAGTACATGAACTGACGTTTTGGCGTCATTAAGTCGGGACAATATTTTCAAGTAGATATTTGTTAAGCTTCTTGACGTCTTTGAAGAAACTTACGCTAGACCCTGAAAGATTAGAGTATGCTTCCTGTGGCTGTTTTTTTGGCTTGGAGAGGTTTGAAGTTGGAGACTGTGTTAGGTGTTTGTACCTTGATTGTGGATTGGAAAATTGAGCACCATTCTTTGGTGTTTCTGAATAAAAGAACTGGATGCACTTATGATCACGACCCAAAGCTTATTTATGTTGATAGCATTACTCTGTGAGAATTGAAGCATAGGCTGATGATACCTGGTGATGATGACTGATCATATCCTCCACTTTTTTTCATCCAAATTTCTTGATTGGGGTATAATGTTATTGGCTTGCAATGTTGACGACCCATATGAAGTCCAACAACTATCCTAGATTGACCTACTAATAAGTTAATAGCAATGCTTTCCATAGACAAATACTACTGGCTTTCCTTGGAAAGAAACACTTGCGGCTCAATGAACTTCTGTTAGAAACTAAAATATGCTAAGTCTAGATACATGGCTATTTCAACCTCTTCATTTTGCACTCCCCATTTTTACTCTCACAAAGTCCACCCTCATAGATGAATCAATATCACCAATGATACAAATTATGATGAGATGGTAAATTTTTGTACCAATTTTTCTCTGACCTCACTTCAGCTGCTGCATGTTGATAAGCACTCCTTGGCACAAGATTAGAAGTCTCCCAACGCTTTTTTCTACTTTGATACACAAGAGTAGATATCAAGGACAACCGAAAGAGAATGGAAATGTCAAGCAGATAATCATTTGTTTCCATGTGAGTTTCCCAATTTTACTAACAATTCCCAATACAATAGAGTACCTCAGAATTTTCTTAGGGGATCATATGCATCAGTGCAAGAGGTATACCCAGAATAAAATTAGAGAAGTTAATGAGGAAACAGTATACAATAACAAAAGCATGCATGGCAAGAATGAATAAGATTGTCAAAAATATATAGCTGATTTGCTTCTCTTTTTTAGTGCATGTGAGCAGTTTTATGATGTCATCATTATGGTTTTGCTACACGCACTCTGCTGCTTGGATTCCCCTGGTTGTTGGTACCATGGAATCATCTCTAAAGGTCTCTGTTCTTACTTGTGAAGGTTTAGATATGGGTAAGTTGCTAGTAGAAACTAAACTGTGAGTTAGAGTTAGATTATTTGAATTGGGGTATAGATAAAAATTTTATGAAAACTACTCGTTGAAGAGTGAGAACCATGCATATATTGGTTCTTATGGTGCCCTTGGCCCGCTTACCAGACAAGGATTGGCTGTTAATCACAGTAGGCTTGTTTCTGCTTTGAGAGATATCCCTTCCTGCGAAAAGCTGCTTTAAAGGGAAAATTGCAGGCCTTTGGCATGCTTTCCTGAAATGGAGCTTTTCGCATTAGAAAATTGAAGATGTGTGTTATACTGTTATAGATCAAGCAGGTATCATGCTAATACGAAAACTTATGGCTGTGAGGTTTAGCCACTCCTAGGAGGCAGATAAGCGTATAATTGAAGACATTCCACATGTTGAAGCTCACACTATAGTAAAAGCAAAAAAGAGAACAAATTTTTGGTATATTTATTTTAATAATGTGAAGAATAAGGCTGTGATTGATTCATTTGGATCTTGCTGTTTCCAAATCTCTATCGCAAACGTAATAAGGGAATGGCAGATGTGCCCATATGGGATTAGGACTTTAAGCAAGTTATTCCATTTAGTAGATGTGGATGTCAGTTACCTTTAGGATTCAGAAAAATCAGTGGTAGATTCTTTAGTTGAACTTTTTCTGACACATTTTATTAAAATATAATTGATCACCTGCCATGTTGTCCATAATACTTTGCTAATTCAATTATGCAAACTAGTGTTTCAACACGTGAGAATGGAAACAAAAACATGCAACCTTTTCAACTGGGCCATTTGCATCATAATGCATAATCTTATTGCTTTTCCCCCCTTATTTTTCTTCCGAAGCAGAATTTGCAGCGTGGGGAGAGTGTAACAATAGAAGGGCATGCTTATACCATTTCATCTGTGACACACCGGTACCAGCTTCGGAAGGGAAAATACGAACCGGACGAGAGAAGACTTGATGTTTTGTCCACAGGGAGATACATACTGAATTTATATTTAGAAAACTTGTTAGAACAATCTTGATAAACATATTTAATTAAGTACTTGTCTGATAACAAGATGTATCGTTCTGATCCTGTGTTTTTGTCCAGTAAAAACCTTCATGCTGTTTACTGAAATGAAAAGGGCCTAGTTCTATATTGCTGTGTCCTGAACCTTGTTGGTTTCTATCTAGTGCATGAGACCGAACTATTCAGTTTTTTTTATCATTGCCATATGGCTTAATCAACTCCTTTGTGACGTTGTAAGTTGGGAATTCACGTCTGGGTTTGTCATGGTGTAGTACTTTACAACCCAAAGCCTGCACTTGAGGGGTGCCTTTTGATTCAGGGAGGAGAAGAAACCCCCACGTGCAGCACAGGCAAGAATGGCAGAGTCCTTTTTAACGTAGGACCTCAAGAATTGATATTGAGGATAATGGCACAACAATTTCATGAGCAATGTGCAGCTGTGGTACCTAGTCTTGTCGGGTAGGTCTCCAATAATTAAGTCAAGAGGTTAAATTCAATCCCTCTAGTGCAAAGTACACAAACATATGGGACAGATAAGGCCGCATTAGTGAGCTACTTGTGATTGCCCATATGTTCTTCTCTTTAAGGTTGATACTGTATAAAGCATAAAGCTCTATTATTCTCTGTTTTGAATCATGTCCAATTCTCATCAACTGCTTGCTTATTTATAACCTGTAGACTCCAGTATAGAACTGTGCTTTCTCATGATAAAAAAAAACATTATTTCAGAACTTGGTTGTTTTTAATGGCAAAGCATATGTATCTTCTTATTTAAAGTACACTGGGATATTAAATATAAGTATATTTCTCAATGGGAATTTAAACTTTAATTAGTTATGTTGTGATGGAGTAAGCACATGTTATAGAACTTGGAATTGGTTGTTTATCATGAAACAAAAGTACTAGGCCAGACTAGCTAGTTGTTTTTAAAAAATAAAATAATTTTTTTTAGGTTAAGTTTTTATTCAAATGAAGCTTTTGTACAAGAGTTGTGAATATTCACGAGTTTTTTTTATTAATATCATCTCAAAAATATTAAAAATAGAGCAAAATCGTTTTAATGGTTTAAAAATTAATATTTGATCGTTAACAATTTTATGGAGACATTTTTTTAGCTCAATTAGGAAGTAAAAGGATTGAAGTTACAGTGATTGAGAGTGGAGATGAATAAATATGATGGATGGTAGGGGATAGAAGGGGAAAGAGAGGAGTGCACACTGAAAATTATGGTTGAAACATGTTTAGATGATTGGTGACCTTAAAATGGTCCCCACAAGTTGCACGTTGTCTGAGGACCCACCTCCCGACCCCCACCATTTCCTGTTAAGGACCCCACATTCGTTCATTCATGTACATCCATACTCCATAGTACGTTTCTCTATTTATTTTGCATAATAATAATTCAATTCTCATATATATTAATTAAATTTAAATACACACATGCAAAATTTCTTTCTTTCGTATCTGAGTTTCTCCTCACCTTTACCAATGGAGCTAGTCGATTCTTGATAAGGAGAAGACTTGTAGCGTTAATTTTACGAAAAAAGACTAAACATAATGTGAATAGTTATACTCAGGCGCATAGGGAGATTCCCTTAGACCCCCCTCTTTTTCCCTGGCCGGGCCGGACCGGGCCTCTTTTGATTCAATAAAAAAATTATTTTTTCAAATTCATGAATTTATTTTATCAACTATGTATCATTTTTTTTTTAAAAAAAAGAGATTTTATCCTTTTAAAAAATGTTTATTTTTTGTTATTTTTTATTTAGAGATATAAAGGACATTTCACATTCATAAAATCACTTCCATTTTATTTTCAGTGCTTCAATTTATATATTTTATTTTATTTTACATTATTTAAGTAGAAGTAGAATTAATTAATAAGATCCTGGAAGGCATTGTAAGTGGTGACAATCATGGCGACTCCTCAACTAACATAAAGCTCTCTTTCTGTGGTCTGGACTGCAGCTGGTGGGTCCACGTGTCCCTCCTCCTTTGATACGGGCGCTTCCCCTTCTTTCACTCCTTCATCTTCTTATCCATTTTTTTATTGGCTAAAAAATTGAGAGTATTATTCATTATTTATCAACAATTTTTGCATATATATATATATAGATAAGAAAAACTCTAAACATCATAGGAGAACAATTAGCCCAGAACCCATGAAACTACCCACAACCCATTACTATTTGAGCCTATTTAAACCCGCCCAAAATAGATCCGTAACGGGCGAGTTTAAACGGGCTCAAATAGTAAATTATATGGACAGGCTACGGGTGGGCAGCCCGCCTATATATTTTTTTTATTAATTATTATATTATATTTATTTAAATTTATTTTTATTATATACTAATATACTTTTTTAAATTTATTTTGTAGAGGTATGGATAATTATATCTATAATAATCACAAGTAAATATAATATAAATTATGTATAATCATAATCCAATTGAATAATTAAGATTATAAATGATTATATTATATAATCATTGTAAACTGTGTGGTTATAAATTTGTAGCTATTATTATGATATTTTAATTTTTAATTTTAGGATGAACAATCATATCATGTGTGTAATATTATTATTTTATTTTTATTATTATTAAAACTTTAAATGGGTTTAAATAAAAAAAATATTTTTATTTTTTATAAATGGGCTGCCTATCCCCATTAGAACTCAAACGGGTTCAGCCTAACCCGTTTAATACGGGTTTAAACGGGATGAGGCACAAACATAGGCTAGTCTGTGCCCATGAAAAAATAAATAGGTGGGGCACAGATTGACCATCGGACTAGCCTAACCTGCCCATTACTCACCCCTACTAAACGCACGGGTACTGAAGAATCCAAAAAAATAATAATCAATTTATCCAATGTAGAAAAAAAATCAGTCAGAAATGTAAAAAAAAAAAAAAAAGCACGACGCGTACTTAGATGTTAAAAAAAAAAGGATAGAAATGTGAATTATTGGATAAAAAAAATAAAAACATGGTGTGTGAGTATGGGGAGAAGTTTCACCAAATGAGTAGCATAGAACAATGCATGGGAAGTGACAGCCGGCCACGTGGTAGGAGTCAGATTCACGTGCGCGCATATGAGGGTTTGGTTTCATAATCCCGCGATTGTTGTTAATCCCGCGCGGTTACTTAACGGCCATGTGACCCCTTTCAATCCCATTAGTTTTTGTTGCTCTCTATTTCACAAAATTGTCTCCACATTTCTATTATTAATATTAATCATAAAATTTATTTGTCTAATAATTTTAAATTGTGGGTTGCAAGAATTTCGGTCTCTCTCCTTTTTTGGCCAATCAAAGCACGAGACCAACAAAAACGCCATTGACTATTTTATCCAATGATATTCGTCCGTGAAGTACCCTAGATCACCGCCGGTGATGTTATCTGGACATTACTATTCATGTCTGTTATGAAATAACTCTTTTGTACTTTTAGCTCTTTTTAAATTTTCAAAAGTGCACTGATTAATTTTTTATAGGCCAAAAATTTCGAACATGATTTAATTTATTATTTTGTTGGATCATTAATGCTCAGTTTATTTTCTTGCGATAATAGAAAAACAGATAATGATTTGGGCACACTGGAATTTAATGTACAGGGTGGACAACAAAAAGCACGCAATTATTTCATCCTTTTCTTGCTTTGGCCATGCTTCCCCATTTCTTTTTATTGACCCTCGCTAAAATAAAATTAAAATTATTTCATTGATAATTGATTTTTTTTATAAATTAAATATTATTTATCCGTGATATATATATATATATATTTGTTTTCGCATCCGTTTGGTCTCGTGCAAGAGATATTTTCCCCATGGTGCTATATTTTGGATTTTTTTTTTTTGCCTCAATTAGTCGTAACTGAAAAAGACATTGTAGATATTAGAGAATATAGTATGCGCCGTTTTGACAATATCATTAAGCTTTAAATATTTTCAATTATTATTGCAATAAACAGAATATCTCGTTGACTAATAAAATATTAATTACACACTTAAATCGGATTATCGCTAATCTCATTATTTGGAGGCTTAGAGCTTTTAATATACCCAACCACACCACAACTCAACTAATAATAAGTCTAATTATTCGTGTAAGATTCTTGACCTCTGACAGACAATATTTATTTTTCTATTTTTACAAAAAAATAATATTTGCAATTTTCGGTGAAAGCAGAAATATGTGCATACTCAATGGACATGTCAGACGTGTTTTGGTTTAGCTCGGGGGTCAAGATGCCAAATCTCCATGCTCATTTGATTCCCTATCCAACAAAACATTATTATAATAATAATAATAATAATAATAATTACACAAACACAAAAACCAAAGTATCCCAGCATGATCCCTCCTCAAACAAGACGAGATAATTCCAAAGGATAAGTTAATTTAGCGTATTTCTTGTCCTAATTATTTAAAACAATTAAATTAAAAGGCCCAAAGTCAGCAATCAAACACAAACAATACATAGATTTACAGTGCCCATGTTTTTCCCATATCTGTTCCTTTTTTTGACACCTCACAACATGTACCTAATTTTTTTTTGAATTAAAAAGATAGACGTTAATGATCGGATATTATAAATATAATCAAACTAGCCATTTTTCTCACTTATAATAGAGTATTCATGTAATTAGATTAATAGGTAATTTACAGCAAGCATGTAAAGTTAAACAAGTGGAGAACAAATGGAAACTATTCAGTGTACATGTATTTCATGATTGCAGAACTTCATCGTAGCTGAGGCCAATATAAGGGAAGAGGACCCAAAAATGAATATTTAAAGGAAAAAGGAGAAAGGAGAGTCTCGTAATCGTAAATGGGGGGTGCCCCATAAGAGAATCCATTTCCATTTCTCTGTGTAGGCGAGAGAGAGAGAGAGAGAGGGGAGGGAGGGAGGGTTTTCTTGCAGAGGGAACATCCAAAAGGTAAGGACGGCTTTTACTAGCTTTGCTTCCGAAGTTGGCTTCGTTTTCTCTCATATCCATTTCTCCAAGACGCTCTCCCTCGTATCACGACGAAAACTACTCGCACAATTAGAAGTAGAAAAAAGATAAGAAAGAGGGAACCCCCTTAATTATTATTATTATCATCATTGCTGCCTGCTTCTACAGTTTATCTTTTGTTTCGGTCCTTCTTTTCTTCGATCGGATCTGAGGGTTCTTCTTCATCAGTTTCGGAAAGACATCTCTCAAAGATGTTTCACTTTCTGTCACTGGAATCTTCTCAGTACACACCACTTCCTCTGCCATGAACCATTTCTCCGTCTGCATTACTCTTCCTCTTCTGTTACCAGGTGCTCTTTCTTGCTCTCTACTTTTGCTCCTCCCTTTATTTATTTATTTATTTATTTATTTATTTGTTTTCTGAATTTTTGTTCCTTTGAGTCTTCCTGAATAGTAGCCAAGTGTAAAAGATAGTTGATGGAGGTTTCTTAAGAATCCAACTTTAACTTAGGTAATTATAGTTAAATGCATCTGGCATCTAAAACAAGAACAGGCTTTAAGCAATCTTTTGGTTCTTCAAGTTATGGCTTCTTTCTTCCCCCCATGAGTCTCTTGGCTTTTTCAGAAACCTGTAAACGCTTTTTCGCCTTGCCTTGTGAGAGCCCTCTGATTTTTTCTCCAACTCTAATGTCAATGTTTAGATATTTTTTGTCTTCTATCATTATTCTTTTGGGTTTAGGAGCGTTTATTTTCCTCTGATTTCGACTTCTTCTTATTGGTCACAAACTTCCAATTGGGGCCAGCCATTGCTGTGTAATTTACTCCGTAATATTTGTGATTCTCCTCGATTGGACGGTTTTCCGGAGATTGAATGAATCTCTGATGGCTTGATGGGTCTTCTGCAGATTCTCTTTCTCTCTCTTTTTAATTTGGGGGCGTTTTAATTTGCTTCTGCATCATTTCAACTAATGTCCTTTATGTCGACCAATATAATTATCTGGACAGATTTTTTTTCATTTTAAAAAATAAAGATGTGATATACATTTTCAGTGCAGGAGATTCTGTAAATAACATCTTTGTCTCAAAGCTTTTAAACTAAGCACACACAGTAATTCACTGCGATTCCTTGGAATTTTGCAGTGAGAGTACCTTTGTAGGATATGTCGATGGAGTCAGCTGTGAACGGAGTCGAGTCTATATCAGAGCTTCAGAAGTCAGTTTCGGCACAAGATCATGACTCTCCTTCAACATCTGAAACTCCAAAATCTTCTTCCTTGCCTCCTTTAAGAGCATCATCAAGAAATTACGGAATTAAGATTCAACAAAAGCATCCTTATCAGGAAACCAACCAAGAACTCCCAAATACGTCCAAGCAACATCACAATTCTAGTGAGAAGTCAGGAGAAATTAGTTCAGGGAAGAATATATCTATGATGGAGACAAAGAATTATGAAGCAAAAGGCATATCAGCCCCATGTAAAGGAGTTGTAATTGATCAAACAAAGAGTTGCTCTCAGTCAGATTTAACGTTTTGTGCAAGTCCTCAGAATAGCTTCTATTCTGCTGCGGCTACCTATTCAGAAGCCAAACAAAGTTTCGACAATACTGAAGTCAGTGAGTGTGTTAGTGTGGATAAGTCAGGTGAAAGTGGTGAAGCCACAAACTCTTGTGACTTCAATGAAAGCAGGAAGACCAGCATCTGTAGAGGGAGTACTGGGAGTGATGTGAGTGATGAAAGCAGCACCAGTAGTTTGAGCAGTGCTTTGTATAAACCTCACAAGGCTAATGATATAAGATGGGAAGCGATTCAAGCCGTGCGAACACGTGATGGGGTGCTGGAAATGAGGCATTTCAGGTTGTTGAAGCAATTGGGATGTGGCGACATAGGAAGTGTGCATCTTGCAGAGTTGAGCGGCACAAGGACAGGTTTTGCAATGAAGATAATGAACAAAACAGAGCTGGCTAGTAGGAAGAAGCTTCTGAGAGCTCAGACAGAGAGAGAGATCTTGCAGTCCCTGGATCACCCTTTTTTGCCCACGTTATATACACATTTTGAGACAGAGACGTTCTCTTGCTTGGTAATGGAGTTTTGCCCTGGTGGGGACTTGCATGCGCTCAGGCAAAGACAGCCTAGGAAGTATTTCTCGGAGCATTCTGCCAGGTGAGCTATTCTTGTTCCTGGTTGCTTCTGGCTGCTATACAAGCATGAGTCTGTGAATTCGATGTTAGATAATGCTATAATCTGGGATTAATAAACTCGAATACTAAATGGCAGTAGTAAGGAACTATAGTACTTCAGGGAAATTCTCTCTGGTAACATATAGGGACAGATTTTCATGATGTACATTTTGATGGCCATGTGAAGGTTTAGATTAGGTCACATACGAAAAAAGACAGTTGTTTATGATTCTAGGATATTCTACCTCCACTGGAAACCCATTTTATTTCTCTAAAGTGGTTCCTGAGCTTTTCATGTAAGGAAGATAATTTCCCTCGTCCACTGTCTTTGCCTAGAAGCTGCCATGTTTTCTCAAATCAGGCTGAGGAATGGGGATCCCAGTCTTGGTTCAGAACTATTTCTTGTTTGCTATCTCTCTCTATTATTGGGTGCTCTTTGCTTTCTTACTTATTACTTGCATCCTTTCTGCTTACTTTAGTCTCTAGTTCCTCTTCTCCACCATTTATTATGATTATTCAGATTTCTATGAACTATGTTTTTGGTGTTGCAAACAGTGAACTTGTGAATTTCAATCTGGTGAATGCCATGATTAGATTCTCCTATCACACACGGTTACTTTTAGCACATATCTTTTGCCTTAATTCATCAGTTTCTGTTCTGTCATCCATAACTTCCTAGCTCGATTGACTGCTAAGAAGAATCTGATATTCCTATCTATCATGTTGCCATTCTAATAGGTTGCTATGCTGCGTCGTCACTCCCAAGTCTTATTGAACGAACATGGTCAAAATATTGAAATAACAAGTAACCTGTTTAGGAGACACAGTCACATGAAAGATAATTAAGTTCTTATTATTCCATTCATTCACCTGGTATTTGCTGTACAGGTTTTATGTAGCAGAAGTTCTTCTTGCTTTGGAATACCTTCACATGCTTGGGATCATCTACAGAGACCTCAAACCAGAGAACGTGTTGGTGCGGGAAGACGGTCACATAATGCTCTCAGACTTCGACCTCTCTCTGCGTTGCGCCGTGAGTCCCACTCTCGTAAAATCCTCAAACTCAACCCTAGACGGAAGAACTTCTGGATACTGCATTCAACCAACCTGCATCGAACCGACCTGCGTGCTTCAGCCAGATTGCATCCAACCCTCCTGTTTCACGCCTCGATTTCTATCAGGCAAAAAGAAAGACAAAAAGTCGAAACCAAAGAACGAAACGCCTCACCAGGTGACGCCTCTCCCGGAGCTCATCGCCGAACCCACAAACGCCCGTTCCATGTCCTTCGTAGGCACGCACGAATACTTAGCACCCGAAATCATCAAAGGCGAAGGCCACGGGAGTGCAGTAGACTGGTGGACGTTCGGGATATTCTTGTACGAGCTTTTGTTCGGAAGAACGCCATTCAAGGGGTCGGCGAACAGAGCGACTCTGTTCAACGTGGTGGGGCAGCCATTGAGGTTTCCAGAATCACCCGGCGTTAGCTTCGCTGCTAGGGATTTGATCAGAGGATTGCTCGTGAAAGAGCCTCAACATCGTCTGGCTTATAGACGAGGAGCAACGGAGATCAAACAGCACCCATTCTTTCAGAACGTGAATTGGGCGCTGATACGGTGTGCGAACCCTCCGGAGGTTCCAAGGATGGTGGCCCTGAAAGAGATGTCGGCGGCTCAGAAAGTGCCCGGCGTTAAGCCTGCCGGTAACTATTTAGATATTGATTTCTTTTGATCCTTCAATGTGTTTTATGGCATCTCCTGTGTGTTTGTATTGGATTCAATTGGCGGGCAAAAGTTTCTGCTCCCTCGTTTAAACAAACGCCTCATTTCTGTGCAAAAGAAATTGTGTTTATGCATAACTGTCACCTCTACACTCCACAGAAAATGCCCCCTTGTCCCATCACACACATCTTTCACTCTGGCCAGCAAGAGTTTATGCTTAAGCTTGGATTGTAAACTCATAATCTTACGAGTTTAATTTATTTAATAAATATCTATTAAAAGTATATAATTAAATAATTAAAATATAAAAATATCAACAAGTTAATTTAATTATATTTTGAATTTAAATAATTAAAATTAAATCTATAAACATTTATAATTTATCATAATTAATAAAAAAAATTGTATGAATTTCATATATAAAATTACTAAATGTAATTAAATTTAGAAAGTCAATATAATGTTAAGAGCAATTTGACATGACAAATAAACTTATTAGTTTAACAAAGTTTTCACTAATACAAGTGTTAATACGATTTTATAAAATATAAAAGTAAAAATGATAAAATGAAGGAGTCAATGCGCGAGTTTGACAACTATTATCGGTAACCGCAAGACTTTATACCTCAAATAGACGATTATAGCATATGATGTAAATTTAATTTAATTATAATTATCTAATTTATTTATTTATTTTAATTAATTTAAAAAATTAATTAATTGAGTTTTAATAGTGACTTATAAGTAATTGGCTTTTTTTTGCCAATAAATAATGTAGATTATTTTATTATATATGTATCATAAATAATTTTTTTTGTACAGTTTTTTTTAAAATGGATTGGGTTCACCCATGATTTAAGGGCAGGACAAAATTTTCCTTCTTTCTATGTTATACTAATATTATATAAGGCGAGTCATCTATTACCTTTAGGCGTAAACCTAAACACCTAGGAGTTAAGATGTCCCCATAAATACAGTGATTGAAATCATTACAAATTAGTACTCCTCATAAATTAAACACACTCTAAATAGTCGTATATATAAATATTTATTATATATGTAGTGATAAGAGGGAGGCTAAGTTGCAAATAGGCCTTACAAATAGGGAGGCTCATATACTTTTAACTTTAACCAAATTACTTATCGTTTGTGGGTTTAATTGATGAAGGGATAAAATATATGATTTTGAGTATATTCGATTTATGAGAAGTATCACTTTATTATAGTTTATAGTCACGATACTTGAGGAGGCATCCTAACTCTTGGTGCTTAGAGTTACACGTGAGGGTAATAGACAGCTTACTCTATCCAATATTAGTATTGTTTAAAATAAAATGAGATTTCATTCTGCCCTTAAATCGTGGGTGAGTTCAACCTCTTTATAAAAATTTTTGTAAAAAAAAGAAACTTTAACCAGGCTATATGCTTGGTATTTTCGTTGGGGTTTGACAAAAATCAACAACTACAATTGTAAATATAGTGGCTTTTCATTAATTTTATATAAGATACTCTCTTAATTATTAATATAACAACTATTTTTTTCTTTCAATTTAAATATTTTAAATATAAGAACTCAATTTATTATATATAATATTTATTATTTTTTCTCAGACTAATTTATATAATTTATAAGTTGATATATAATATAATATTATACATTAATACTTATGAATATTATATTATATTTTTTATAATTAAATTATTTAATTTTATTAATTTATCTAAATTAGTCAATAAAGTATAATATTAAAGACCATGATGTTTACTACAATTTCTCAACATATTTTCATGAGTTATATAGTACTAAATATTCTGATATTATTTTTTTATATGCTTTTAGTATCTTAATATTATTTGTGATACAATTTTACCTATATTTTTTTAATTTAGTATAATTTTATTTATAATTTTTTTAATTTGATATAATTCTTAGTACTTAAAAAATAATATTCTGTGTAAAATTTTACTAAATTGAAATATTATGGATAAACTTTTATCATAAATAAAATTATGATATTAAATATATATAAAAATAAAATTAAGATATTAAGTGTTATATAATCTTATTTTAATAGGTGGGCACATGATTCAAGAGTCTATGTAAGTTTTTGACCTTGTTGTGAGACAAGGGAATGTGGATGCAACCATAGACCCAACCTGTGACCAGAACGGGGCATCCATATAAAGAAGGAAAAGAATCTGGAAGGCCCACTTAATTGGAGCAATAAGGAAATATATGTAAATATAAAACATAGTGCCAGTGATTTAGAGGAATTGGCCATCCTCAAAGGGCTTCAAATTATATGGAATAAAGGATTTAAAAATATTATTTTTGAATCTGATGTAAAGTTTATCATTTATATGTTATCATAAAGTAATAGTAGACAAAGAAACAACCTATTAGTTATACAGATTGATGAGTTAAAAAGTACAAACAGTGAAATTTACAGCTGCAATTTATTTCAATACAAGCTAATGGAGTTACGTATATGTTGGCAAAGGAGGCTTTTTATAGATCTATTATATTTGACACGTGTCCTTCACATTTGAGGCACTTAGTGGATTCAGAGTGGATATGATTAAATTCCTCAATAGTATCATTTCTTTTATATTATGGCTTATGCCTCTCATATAAAAAAATAATAAAATGAAACAGCCAGTTTACCCCATCCTTGGCTTATACTAATAAAGGGATAAGATATACGATTATTTATAATATATTTAATTTTTAAAGAGTGCTATTTTGTTATAGTTTCAGTCGCGATATTTGGGGAGACATCATAACTCCTAAGTGCCTAAGTTTACACATGAAGGCAAAAGACGGCTCGCTCTACTTGATATTAGTATCGCCTAGGAGGAAGAAGATTTCGACATACTCTTAAATCGTGAGTGAACTTAACCCCTTTAAAAAATTATTTATATAAAAAAAATTATCTATTATCCGTAGATTCAGCTAGCGAAAGGTGAGACATACGATCATTTAGAGTGTGTTCGATCTCTGGGGAGTACTACTTTATTGTAATTTTGTTCGAGGTACTTATAGAGGTATCATAGCTCTTGGGTACATAGGTTAATACCTGAGGGTAATTGACGACTCACCTTACCTAATATTGATGTCACTTAAGAGGAAATAAAACTTCGCCCTGCTTTTGAATCATAGATAAGCTCAACTCTTTTCTAAAAATTTTATAACAAAAAAAAAATAGAAATAGCCATTTTAATAATTCTATAGAATTGTAAGATGTAAATATGAAATTTTCCAGTAAGTATTGGACAAGAAAAAGTAGGCGGGTCAATTTTAAAATTTTATTAACTATTAAATTTATGTTATGAGTATCAAAAAGTGGTGTGAAGGTTGATCTCCCTTTTCATCATCTTCTTCTTCTTTTAAAGTAATTTCTCCACGCATTGAATATCATCTCCCTCTCCACAACTACCAATAGTGATTTACATCAAATAGAAGACTTAGATCAATTTAAATATTTATTATTCTGAAGAAGACTCACATGTATTTATAAATCGAAGAAACTTAATATAATTTCACCATATCCTTTTTTTAAAGAAGCATCTGTCTTTCTTACCTTTCACACACACACACACACACACACACAGAGGCTCAAATAAACCGTTCCTGGTATTTATTATGCTTTCAAAGATTGAAATCATTACTCGTTGAAAAAAGAAGGAAAATGCTACGTTTGTAAAAATATTGCGTCTTAATATTTCATAGTCAAAATAATGACTTTCAATAATCAATAATCAAGAAATAAATCAATTCATGAGGGATGATTTATAGAGGAATCAAATTGATGATTTTCTATCCGACGAGAAAGAAGCAGCTAGCTACCAAACGCATCACCCGCGCATGCAATGCAACCAATCGCGCTTAAATAATTCATTTCGTGGAAGCTCACTCGCCCGCTAAATCAACCGATGCACACTGCGCACCTTGGACGTTTTCTTACAGCAGGCTTTCTGCCACCTTTCTCTCACGCAACACGATTACCGATTAAATTCCTCAAACCTCCTCTATATTTTTCTTATTCCCTCCCTCCATTTCGCGCACAAACCCTATCTCTAGCCTCCTTCATGGCTTCCGATAACTTCTATACTGCTGCTGCTGCTGATGACTCCAAGCACGGATTCAGCAGGCCGGAGATGTACAAGGAGAATCTCGCCGGCACCGTCGACTCATATGACCGTCACGTGTTCGTCTGCCACAAGAACCACGAGGTTTGGCCTCCGCGCGTTGAGTCCTCTGACTCTGATCCGCTCCCTAAGCTCCTGGCAACAACTGTTAAATCCCGCAAGAATGATATCACCATAAAGGTTTGTGGTTTCCCCCACTGTTAGTCTTCCCATTAGGCTACTTAAAAGTTGTATTGCTCCGTGGTTGAGTCAGCTTTGGATGATGAAGGTCGATTCATCCGTTGACTCGGTGGTTTGATTTTATTTGGCAGACTAAAATTACAATATGCGAGTCCCGAGAGGAGGCTGGCTTCTTGGATAGCGACGTGTTGATTTTCCCGGGAATGATCAAATATAAGTAAATCATCTGAATATGTTACGATCTTAGTACTACTTATAACAGCTTTCGCGGAAGTTATCATTGATTAGTCACTTCCTTTTAGCGTTAAGCCTCTAGTTGTCTTTGTTGAACTGAAGCTGGAAATGATTTATCTATGGATTTATTGCTCGGGATTGAATGTGCTTTTCGTGTTATAGGCCTCAGCTGAAATTTAGCTTGTTAAAGTCGAACTATACGATTCGTGAATTGAATTTCTCTGAGGACAATTAGAATCTTGGAGTCGCATAAAGTAGGCTTTCTTTGGATCCTCAAAGGCATGTCTGTTTTTAAAGTTCTGGCAGGAATTCAAGAAGTTAAGGAAACTTATCTTATATTAAGTATATTCTGTTATTTCTAAGGTCTTCTCTTTTTTTTGATTGAAGGGGTTTGACAGAGTCAGACACTGATAGTTTTGTTGAAGATGTTATGGTGAATGGTAAACCTTGGTCTGCTGGAGTGCAAGATGATATCGCTGGTTCACATGTGTTTGTTTGCGCTCATGCAAGTCGTGATGTTAGATGTGGTGTTTGTGGACCAGTTCTCGTTGAGAAGTTTAATGAAGAAATTGAGCTTCGAGGTTTTATGGATCAGATATTTGTTTGGGCCTGCTCTCATGTAGGTGGGCATAAGTATGCTGGCAATGTAATCATATACAGTCCAGGATCAGATGGAGAAATTATGGGTCACTGGTAGGCTCTCAAATCTAATATTCTTTAATGTTGATGGTTTAATTGTAGCTCTTGATAATTGATCTCAGGTACGGTTATGTTACTCCTAATGATGTGCCTGAATTTCTGGATAATCATATTTTAAAAGGAGAAGTCGTACAACGCCTTTGGAGGTTAGTGCTTTTGTAATTGTGCATCTTGTATCATGTAATGAATTTTAATTTGAAGGATATATTTGCTTGTAAAGACAAAAAGCTGTTATAATCTTGTGGGAGATTTGAAAGAATTCTAGTTTTGTTATATAGATATATGGTGTAGTGTAGTCAAAGGTACTGATGCAAGCAGCAGGAAGTTTTTATTCTTATTGCTGGTTGAGTAGGGTTTTTCTTCCAGGTGCCAGCCTGCCGGTGTTTTTGGTGCTTTTTTAGTTTATGCAAGAAGCTAACCCCAAGCACCTGGCATATGCTAGGTTTATTTTACACGGATACAGCTCTAAGCCTAGCCAACAACTCATAACTATTAGGCTTAGTATTTTAAACATATGAAAATCCAGAAAACCTATCCTGACCACTTTTTGAGTTAGTGAGCATAGGGGCGTCCACTTTATGATTATTTAGGTTGTTAGTATTCCCTCCTCCCTATTTTCCCCTCACTTTTCCCTCCATCCAAACATAGCCTTAGAGATTTGAAAACAAAGGGGGGAAACTAGTCTGAACATTATACTTTGGCATTTGAGTGCATGATCAAGTCATCGCCATTTTATCTTCAGACCCATGCCATGAATAGCTAACTATGGCTCTTGTTTCTGCTTGTAGCTACTCATGACAGCCTATTGTGCTGCATTACAGATGTGATGTGGGTGTAGCTTGGCTGTAATGATCGCTAAATCCATTATAGCACACTATATTTAGTATAGCGGCCTCTTTGTAGAGCTTCCTGCCTGTGCTCTATGGAAAACAAGGAAAAAGAATTCTACTAATTGCCCGATCCAAATCAGATAACATGTAATTTTCGTCTTTATGATTTACTTTGGGCTCTGCTACATCTGTTATGATGTATTTTGAGTCTAATTTCTGCATAACCAGGCATCTTCATCTCCAAAAGCGGTGAATAATTCAGGCCAAAATAAATAAATGAGTCAACAAAAAGTATCTGCAGCTGAAGTACTCTTTAGCCCCCCTTAAAAGATGAGTATGCTGTCAGTAAAAGTGGATGCTACTCTCTTCATTTGTTCGATGCCTGGTCTCACCCATATGTTTCCTTTCTTCATTATGGTCTTGTCAAATATGGTATGTGCTCAGTGGAATCACGGAGTCTACTTAATAATTAGACATGGAAAAAAAATCTTTGGTTCTTGTATTAATTAGGATATTATCTATAGTGATGTTATAAGTGTTAATTTATGGAATCAGCTGCATCTTGTGCACTTTTTTAGTCCCTTGTACAGGAGGGGTACTAAATTATTTACATGAAAATTTTTGCAGGGGCCAAATGGGGTCATCTGTTGAGGAATTTAAGGGAACAGATGACCAGAAAGTTCCTAATGGAGAGCATACTGACAAGGGCAAGAACGAAAATGTGGGTGTTTGTTGCCAGGGTGCTAATGGGGTTTCTTGTTGCATGAATGCAAGTTTTGAGAAAAACAAAGGGATTGAAGAAACCACTGAAGCGCATAAGAAGCAGGGTCACCAATCAAGTTGGAGCGAGCCCCTATTTGAAGAGCGTAATGTATTGCTGTTGGTGTTTTTGGAATTGTTGCTGCAGCTACTGTGGCTTACAAAATTTATAGAAGGTCAGGTTAAAAACACGCTTTAAATTATACGTGTTAGGCTGCTTAGGTGTCTGCAACCCCTCATTCTTTTGTAGAGACTAGAGATGTTCGGTGAATGAAGAAATAATCACGAGAATCATTTCCTTATACAATCTTCTCCCGTTTGTTGGTTGAAAGCATTGTAGAAGTATACCAACTGTTCAAGTGTTGAATACACTTCATGTCCTTTGTTAACATGAGCACACAACAATTTGTTCTTGCTGTTGAGTGTTCAATTATGCTGTATCTTCTCCCCCTCCCCCCCATTTTTCGCTGGTCATATAGCAAGTTCAAGTGTGTCGTGGTGATTGAGCTTGAGCCGATTGTTTATTACCCAAATTTGTTACTTTAACGTGAAGGTTAGCATTCCCGAGTATAAATGTCCAAGTCCGGTGACCATGACTAAAGGCATTCCATCCTCATCTGTGCAGCGGCTGAGCTCTCGTGTTGTGGTATTTACATGCTACTCTGATATTATATCTATATATATACACACACACACACACATACAGAAAAGTACAATTAGATGAATTCATTAATGACATTTTGGTAAATATATTGAGAGTAGGCAGAAGACACGTACCCAGTTTTTGAGTCTCTGTTGTGACTGGCCAACTATCGTTTTTTTTTTTTGTTATAAAAAAATTTAGGTAGGTTTGGCATTGGTCCCCTATTAAGGTCAGAATAATGTCTCAGGATTCAGAGAGTGATTATAGAAGATTTATAAGATTATTTACTAAAGAAATTCTCATGACGATAGTGAGAATGGAATTCGTGTTTTTATATAATACTGGCCAACGCTCTGAAGCTACTGGAACATAACGTGGCATAAGTTTGTCTAGCATCCCGTCTTGTTCCACTCTTACTGAGACGAATTTGCGAGGGACGAATTTTTCCGAACTTCCAATTTGTATCCCCCAAAAGCTTGTAGTAGCTAAATAGCTTTCTGTTGTAGGGTGAGTGACAAAGCTAGATACAAGCAACTTCTTGGGAGACTCGTGATTTGAAATGTTGTAATTACTGATTGATGCCTATTTTGATTTGAAAACATCTATTCAAACACATTTTCGTATCCTAATGTTTCATAATTACTTATTTCGGAAATTGATTATCCATATGAAATTGTTTCCCTGTTTTGTAAAATTACTTCCCAAATTATTTCTTAACGTAAGAACAAAAGGCAAACAGAGTTTTCCTATGCAAGCAAATTCAGCAGACGATTGAATATGTTAGATATGACGTTTAAAATCACTTGTCAAGAAATATAATAATGTGAAAGTTGAGTGTTCGTTTTCTCCTCTCTGACATGATCAAGAACGAATGCTGCTAGATCATTAGCCGTGTGTTGAGGATATCAAATCTGGAAATCAGCATCAATAGTTTTTAAAAGCTGAGCATACCAAATCAATTCACATCACCAATATCTAATTTGAATCATAGCAGAAACCAGAAGATGACCTGACCAATCTTCTTATGTACACAGAAAACTGTCAAAATCACAATACCCTAACGATACTAAGCTGGTTATCATAACAGATCCTAACTTGAAATCTCCTCCTATAAGTAATCGAGCTAGAAAGCCTCACACTTCACATACATCAGTGTCATGTATGAAGCTTTGCAATCATCTCCTCCACCAATCTCAAAGTACTCCCAGCCAATTCCTCACCTTCTTCATCAATCTCCTGCATTATCTGTTCTATTATCACATGATTCATCTGCTTACCACTTGCTGAACCATAATTATTAGAACAATCCCTCAGAAGCAATAACAATTCTCTAGCCATCCCTTTAGCTCTTTGTGTTCCATCCACACTTAACTGAAGCAAACCAGGCATGACTCCTTCTCTCAGTATCATTCCTCTGTATTTCTCTCTGCAACTTTTGCATGTCAGAAGCAGAATCCCCACAGCATGCTCTTTCCCTATCAGGGAACCTTCTTCAATTGTCTCTACCACTATCCTTATGGCCCCTCCTATGCTTGCAGCTTCGCTTAATGCTATCTCTGATGAATACACCATGTTTTCCAGTAACCCAATTGCTTTCTCTGCTGTCTCACTTGATTTTCCTGAGTTGTGAATCAGTTCAAGTAAGGACATTGTTATACCAGAAGAAACTAGCAATGGTGTTATCTCTTTACAGGTTGAGAGGTTATGAAGAGTGGCTATGGCGTCAAGAAGGGATTGGGTGTTTATGCAGTTTTCATAATCGCCATTGAGAATTTGTATTAGTAATTGGATAGCCCCAGATGAAGCTATTGCGAGCTTATTTGCTTTGCAAGAAGAAAGGGTTAGCATTGCAGCTATTGTTAGTTCTATGAGTGGTTGGCTTTCGCATTGGAGGAGATTCAATAACACTGGTAAAACTCCAGACTTGACGATCCGAATCTTGTTTCTGTTAAAAAGAAGAAGAAGGGAATTTAGATATTTTTACTAATCCAATTAAGAAAAGCATTTGAATGAATTGTACGATTGAAGAAATTAACATATTCTTCTCTCTCCCTTCTTGTGTTTTGTTACTTTACTTTTTGGTAAAGGATCATGATGAGTGGATGGTAGAAAGAATCTACTATTAACAATGCCTAGCATTATTACCGAGAACATATTCTTCAGTCCCACCAAGAAAAAACGATCAGTTCATTCATGGGCTATTTAAAAAGTTCAAAACTTTTTTAATAATCCTACTATTCAAGTTCTGGGTCTGAGAAATTTCCTGCAGAATTTCCCATATACTGATAAAACAAAAGCTTAAAACTTTCGGGGTGTGATAAGCAATCGGCAAAAAAAAAAAAAAACTGAACTACAGATAAAACAAAACCTTAAAACTTGAAGAATGAATGAACTGAACTGAACTTATTACCGTTCACTGCCAAAGGCAAGACAGAGCAGAGCACAGAGAGAAGCTTCAATGGCTTCATGGTCTTGAGAATGAAGCATGGAAATCAGAGGAACCATTATTCCATTTTCTGCCAACTTGTGTCTCTGCTTGGTGCTTAATCTAGTGAGCTCCATTGCTGCTTGAATCTGAGCTTCTCTCTCACCCTTCCATAGGTTCTCAACGACGACCTGTTTCTCCATTGAACCTCTCTGTGTCTCTCTGTCTTCCTCTTTTTGCTCTGTTTCTCACTGTGTGTGTGAGGAGGTTGTGGATTTTTCTTGCTTAGAGAGTGGTAATTGTAGCAATGAGATTGGTTGCTTCAAGAGGTAACGTTAAGCTTTTTTCACAATCCGTTGTTTCAGATACAAGCAACTTCTATTCTTTTGGGTCAGCTTTTCTATCTCTTTGGTGAATTTTGGGTTTCTGGGAAATATATATATATATATATATATATATATATATAATATAATGTCAATCCCTTAAGAATAATGCCTTTAACTTTCCTTATATAGAAGCAAACGTCGCCCTCCTTTTGCTTGATTAAACGTTTTACAAGAATGTTCTACGGATTTTGTGTGTTTATATTTATTATTGATTATTGATTCTATTGGGATGTTCAATATTTTGATGGGGCTATAAGGCTTAAAGGTAGGACCTTGAAATAAATAAAAATAAAATAAAATCATTCTTGTTAATCACAATCATCACATTTATTATTATTCTTTGCTCAGGTATCCCTTTTGACCATTGATATGGGCGCTAAATCTTGTAATGAAATGAAATTAACTATATATATAGCAACTACCAACAATAAAAAAAAATGGCCACAACAAGAATTTATTAGAGTTTATAATTAGTAGTAGTAGTAGGTATTCAACTTTATTATAATTTTGAATGGAGCTCGTGCCTAGCGTTCATAATTGTCGGTTTTATTTAAATGAATTCATAAAGTATGTTGATTTAAGGTCTATTTGTATTTTTTTTTATGTGGGGTGTGCATCAAAATAATAATATTTTTATTGTATTTTTTACCGTAAATAATTGTCCATAAAAGTCTTTTATTGAATTTTCCCTTAAAACAGCTGAATTGTATTATTATTTGGATTGATTCGTATCTGAACTCCTCATTAACCTCTTGCTGGAATCAAAGTATGCCAAATACAATGAACATAAACAAGAAAACGAAACAAATAAAATAACACTACATCATGGCTAAAATGGATTAGTGCATTGTCATTATGAAGAATGGATAGAATCAACTAATTAAACTAATTAATTAGTTATTATTCGTTTGAAATAAGAAGAACTTGGTAATCAATTCCTACGATCTGTCTAAAAACATGGGTGAAAGGAATCTTAGAGCTTTTGATGTTATCTTTAGGTATAAGGTCCTCATGTACTTATTTTCTGCAGTCCCTGTTGGAACTTGATATATGGCCTTCCCCTCTTTTTCTTGCTTCAAATTAACCATTTCTCTACTTAAAACGTGATATAAAATATATATGCACTGAAGGGTTCAACCTGAGGGGGGAAATGGAATTAGCTATAAAATTTCGAGTACTTTTGTTTATGTTGTGAAATGTGTTGGGGCTGCCTGGTTTTGACGACACAATCATTATAATTGAGAGTACAAGTGAAGGAAAAACCCTCAACTAATTACACGTACAGCAGCAAGAAGGCCTTTTGATGCTTTGACTCAGTAGAGTAATTACTTTTTGCAGTTCTATATGATTATGTTAACTAGTTTTCTCTAAAACTATTTAATTGGGTTTATACTTTGTAATTTATATATTTTTTTTGTTACAATACTTTGTAATTTATATAGATATGGTTTTAATGAACATTTGACAAGTTTATTGTAAAAAACAAAAAAAAAAACTTGTTTAATTGGGCCTGAACTGGCCCTTTTTCAAGAACAGTACTGAGCCACCGATTCAATTGGCGGACAAATGAAAGCATCCTCTTTGAAAGAGGTTAATTTAAGTTGTAAGCAATTTATTATTATTTAAATAAGATCTTAAATTTAAATTTTTATATATATAAAAAAATTTTATTAAAAAATTCATCTACTATAATTAAATATATAATATAAATTAAATTTAGATATAGTCACTATAAAATTAAATAAAAAAAAAACAAGAAAGCATCGTCCTCCCCTGCACTGCATGATGCATAAATCACGTGGTAGTGCCACAAAAGCTTCAAACATGGCCAATTCGCCGTCGTTGTCATCTTCATCGGCAACATGCCTGACACCACCGTTGCTCCCCGGAAACATTTATATCGGCCATCTAAATTCTCCGATGGGTCCCGAAAGCCTGACAGCCACTTGCAGCAAGAACATACTTCTCTGTTGGAATCCGCCCGGGATCCGATTGCCGGGGAGCACGCTCAAACCGATCCCCGCAGAAATCGACGTCGCCGTAAGAGAAAATTGCCGTTATACTCCGATCCTCATATCCGCATCGCAATGTACGTAGCCATGGCTCATGCCGGCCTTGCCTTGTCCCTCGTCGTTATATTCGGCGGCGCCAAGCTCCTCCAGAACTATTGGCGCCCCATTCTTTGGGCCATCCTCTGCTCCATCCCTCTCCGCGAGCTTCACACTGCCCTCGTTTCCTTCTGGTCTCACTCTCTCCATCTCGGCCTCCTCCACGCTCTACTCGCCATTCCCTTCTCAGCCCTCGATGTCACCTGCTCTTCTCTAATCGATTCTCACGCCGCCCTGCTTCGCCTCCTCCGCTACCCTTCCCCTATGCTCCAGAGCAAATTCGGATTCTCCAAGATCATGGAATGGCTTATCTCTTTTGGGCTTTTTATTTTTGTCTACGAAAGAATTGGTTATTTCTCTGCTCCCGCCATCTTAATCCCTTGCTCCATTGCCTATGCATCTGGTTTCGGAAAGGTCAAGATGAGAAAGTTAACTTCCATTTCAAGTATAAAGTTTCGGAGTAATCATAGTTCGTTTGGTTTAAAAATTAACAGTTGCCTAACTTCTATCATGCTTAATCGGTTGAAAACGATGGTGGGGATTGGATTGATAATGTTCATGATTGTGGGATCTGTTTTAGGTCTTGTTTTCTTTTCTTATAAAATTGCACTGGAGGGGAAAGACGCAGTGATTTCATTGAAGGTGCATCTGCACGAAAACGATTATGCAGATAGAATTGGTGTTAAGAAATGGATGGACGAGAACCATATACCAGAATTGATTGATTCTTATGCCACTAAAGTCTCTGAAACTCTGTTGCAGAATATCGATTCATTGGCGGCTCATTATAACGTCACGGAGATTGTGCAAGGCGTGAGGAATTACTTAATCAGTCACTCACAAGGTTCTGTTAGATCTAGTGTTCCTGTCCAAGCTAGCGTTAGGCCAGTGTCTCAGAAACTTTCTTATATTCAGTCAAGGATAGGAAATGGACAGTGGAAGAAGATCTACAGTGACATTGAAGGGTTATTTAGGGAATTGGCGTCTTTAATTGCCAGGGAAGGCTTGATGGGGGAGCTTCAAGCATTTTTACTGGAAAGTTTGGATTTGGCTAAAAGATTGTTAACTTGTGGTGCCAATATATTGTTGTACATGGCTGTTTCTATAGTCTCAGGAGCTGCAGGGTTGGTGAATTTCATATCTGAATTGATGGTGTTCTTATGGCTTTTGTACTATTTGATGACTTCAGAATCTGGGGGAGTGATGGATCATGTTTTAGATATGGTGCCGATATCAAAATGGACCCGGGTTCGGTGTGTTCAGGTTCTTGATCATGCAGTGAGTAGCGTGTTATTGGCTACTGCTAAGCTCACATTGTTTCAAGGCTGTTTAACATACCTCTTGTTTACATTCTATCACATTCATTTTCTGTATACTTCAACATCTCTTGCTCTTATGAGTGCTATTTTACCCATCACACCAGCTCCATTGCTTGCAACAATACCAGCAGCTGCACAACTAGCCATGGAAAAAAGGTACATCGAAGCGATTCTATTAACAATCATACATCAGATACTGCTGGAACTTGGTACAAAAGCTATACAAGATGAGATACCTGGCCATAATGCCTATTTGACAGGGCTTAGCATACTTGGTGGCATTGCTGTTTTCCCCTCTGCTTTGGAAGTAATTAACTCTGTTCTCTTTTAATGGTTATATTGCTCTTAAATGCGTAATATTTCTATAGATTTCTCAATCCAAGCCGAGTGATAACTGATGAATCACATTTTGGTGCATGTAGGGAGCAATAATGGGTCCTCTGCTGATGACATTGATGATCGCTTTAAAAAGGCTATATGAGGAGTTTGTCCTTGGAAGCACCCAGGGAACTACACGTTGATATTCGAGCTTTGTGGACCACTTTCTCTGGTTGGTTTCTTTTCCTAATGCAACCCAGTATTTGACATCGTTTTATTTTATACTAGAATAGTAGAATTGGTGTGGCCTGTAGATTATGTCAATACAATACAGTAACTACATCATTTTTAGCAGCAGCCGTATTTACTGATATAGAGAATGTATTTGCGCTTTCGATCCTCTTGAGTAATTAATTGCCTCTCCATTCCCGCACAGGTGCTTTGCTTGAACATCATTGTAACGGAAAACGCTATATTAATCTCTCACTTCTCAGTTGCTCCCATGGCTAGAGCCTGGCTGCGTGTTCGACTCCTCTACAATATAGCTGAATACAGACAGACCAAATCAATGATGAGAACCAATTCAATATAAGAGAAATTAACAGTTGGAATTAAGGAAAATTGAAAGAAAAGTCAAGCATATATAAAGTCCCATCGCACTAAAGACGATCGAAGTTAATAATTATCTTTGGGGTTATCATTTTCCTTAATACGCTTGATGTATACGCTTAAAACCTGGTGATGGTGATGTTGTTGACCTAGTATGTTTTTGTGGCCATGTGCAAAGAACTTCCATTTGCGTTGATAATAGCTGTTTTATGAAACTATATGTTATTAATTATTTCAATACATTAAAATGCATGCGAATCAATGTCTTGTGGGGTGAGCGCATGGAGCGGACCTGCGTGCATACCCGTGGATTGTAAGAGGAAATTTTTACCCTTATTATAAATTCACAATAGGAACATAAGGGATTATTTCTTCGACAATATTATTATTATAATATAGATAATTAGTGTAGAGACCCTGGGCGCAGCACAAATTTTTTTATAAATAGCATAACTTTAAGTTTTTTTTATTACAAAAAGGCTTTTTTAATAAAAAAAAATTTAGATGGGTTTAATACTGATCTCTCATTAAGGTCAGGGTATAGCCCTAATGCTCAGAGAACGTTGACAGTGAACTTACGAGATTGCCTATTAAAGAAGTCTTCACAATAGCAACGAGAATTAAACTCATATTCTTATAAAATATGAATTTATTTTTTATTATATATACTAACTCTTTTAATATTAATATTATGTAGAGGTAATAACATGGTTTGAACAATGCACACGATAAACTTGTGTTTTTTTACCCTTTTAGCAATAATCTCATACATGGGCCGATATGCGTGTAGCCCAATAATTAGTATTCTTATATAATGGGCATATCAATCCCAATGACTGAAATAAGCATGGTTCGCAAAAACAACAAAAAAAAAAAAGTTGAGTGCCGCCAAAAAAAAAAAAACCCTAGTCCTATCTCGGAAAAGACCGAGTTGCTCTTCTCCTGAACTCCCCTCTCAACTTCGAAGGAGGAAGAATAGTTGCGGAGAATAGCAAAAGCCAAGCTATGCCAAAGAAGGAGCATAGCAAAAAGCGAAAGAGACAGAAGAAGAATAGGAAACCAACTCATCAAAATGAGGCGAAGAGGAAGGTGCCAGATATTACTTCTGGAAAAGGAGTTGTTGACTGCGATCCCGATTCTGGTTCCGCTAAGCGAAGGAAATTGCAAGAACCGTCCAAGGCCTCTAGTTTTCTCGACAAGGTATGACCATCTTTTGTTCTGCTTGAATTCTTTATGTTTTAACTTCATGAATGTGATATGGCCAACAAAAAAAAAATCAGAAATATGAACATTTCATTTAGGAAATGTGGTTAATCTGAATACTGGGACGTGTAGATGCGGGAGAGGTTGTCAGGAGGGCATTTCAGGATGATTAACGAGAAGCTGTACACATGCACGTATGTACTCCTCAGAAATCTTGCTCACTGTTATTATTGAACTATTGTCTTCCATCATTTTAATATCGTCTTTAAGGTGGTTCCATCTGGGACTTGTAGCTATTTATTTTGTTTTAGGTATTCTCAATTGTACGAATGTTGCGATTATACACGTATTAGATCCCCGTTTTCTTCCTGAATGTAAATTTAAAGAAGAATTGAATGAGAATATCTGTTTCTCAGCCTTGTCTGTTCATATTCCAGTCGCCTAATTTGTATTTCTTACCATGATTAGTTTGATGGTCTGTGACCTGTTATATGTTACTATGTTACTGTTTTATTTATTTATTCCTAACGCTGTTGTCATGATAAGAGTTATAAATTTTGGGCGTTCTTTTCAGCGGGGAAGAGGCGCTAAATTATTTTCAAGAAGACACCTCACTGTTTGAAATGGTAGGTATTGTTTCCAATTACAAAATTGTTTTTGTAGAAAGTGCACGATGTTTATGTTGTCATAGACTCGAGTCTGGTCAAATTAAGATTGACGTTTATGTTGATAGAATAAATAAACATATACACATACACAATCGTGCAATCAACTAGCTATACGCATGCTGTCATATACACACTAAATGGTTTTAATCCTGATTTCGCTGGTTTTTTGCATCCTTCAAAAGAGAGGACATGTGGTGAATCAGTGGCCGACCATTGATCTACAATAAAGTAGTCTATTTGGAAGGGGACTGAACTTCAAATATAAGATAGTTATTGTCAGGTTATGATACTCCTAAAGACCAAACGGTCCAAACCGAACAGTATGTTGATAGCAAATATCCTAGAGAGTTGATCATGTACAACATCACGTAGGCTAAAAATAAGGAGTTATTGGAATGGTGTGGAAGTAATGAAGATATGGGCACAAGATGATGTAAGCGTCAGCAGAATTTCCTTCCTCTATCTCTGAGAATCAAAGTCAGAACCCATGTTTGCCAAAACTGCCAGTGTCAACTCATTTGCATGATGTTTCCTTCCGAAGTATGTGTTAACAGGGGTCACTATATTAGTTTCTTGTTCAAATTCAATACTGTTCTAAGAAGCAGAAACCATAGTGCGTGTGATTTTTAGAGTTTCTGATGATTAATGCAGCCTCTTTATCATTTATCTGTTAAAGATAATGGATTGAAATATATGGCTTAAACATGTATATGTGAGTGTGCAGAAATTCAATATCCATTGATACAGTACATTTTCACATAGCGAATCAGTGAGAAAATTTCCATATTTGTTGTGTCTTGAATCTTGATGGACTAGTCATACGCTCCATTTTCTGTCCCGTAGTAGTATGTTTGATATGTTTGCATGTATTTTAACTTCATATTCCTGCACATTAATAAAATAGACTTAGCGGTAAAATGTAAGAATATGATGCTTTTCTTTTTGGCAGTATCAATTGCTCCTCTATTTATCTGGTTAGCAATAGTATCACGCAGGATACAAAATGCAAATGTCACAATGGCCCGAGCAGCCTGTCAATGTCATCATAAACTGGCTGAAAAAACAGAGCCCTTCTCTGGTTGTAGCAGATTTTGGCTGTGGTGAGAACTTACTGTTTCCGACTACAAATTATAGTTGCTTTTTGATACCGTTCATGTTGTTCATCGGTTCCCTGCGTAATTGTTTATTTCCCCATGGTATTCCAGGGGATGCACTCATTGCAAAAAGTGTGAAGAATACGGTCTTCTCTCTGGATCTTGTCTCCAGAGATCCTAAGGTGATTGCCTGCGACATGGCAAATGTAAGTACTTCTGCTTTTAAAGGGCAGTACACATTAAATTACTTTTGTAGCATTGGTCATGAATCTTATCAGTTTCCTTTGCTTTAATCCATTGAACTAAACAAAATCTGAACTGATGAATATAGTAATATGTATGTCTTTTTTTTACCCCCAAAAAAATACGTGTGCTTTTAAAAGCTCGAATCTGTAATTACCTTGCTGGGTGATTATGGGCGTACTGTACGTTGAACGCTACCTTTTGTGGTAAAATATTGAGTGCAGGGTTCAGAAAGGTGAACAATCCAAAATCTTTTTGTTTGAAGACTTTAAATTATGATAAGTTATGGAGTCCCTGATCCTTTTCGTGGTTACGTGATGCAGGCACCCCTTAGCACCTCATCCGTTGACGTTTCTGTCTTCTGTCTTTCATTGATGGGGACCAATTACTCAAGTTATCTTGAAGAAGCATACAGAGTCCTTAAGCCAGGGTTTACAACTTCTATGCCTTAAGCTTTTAAGATTAGCGATGCTTTTCCAGTAAGTGTCTGACTTACATATTTCTTAACAGCGGCTGGCTTTTAATAGCAGAAGTAAAAAGCAGGTTTGATCCAAATACTGGAGGAGCTGAGCCAGAAAAGTTTTCAGCGGCTATTTGTGAGCTTGGGTTTCAATCTGTCAAACAGGTAAGATAATTCTCTTTTTTAATGAACTCTATAATATACCCTTTGCTTGTGCTGACTTTTATAAGGAACATGCAGGACTTTTCAAATAAGGTGTTTAGTTTATTTTACTTTAAGAAGGTGAGTCCATTTTTCTCAACCTTTTGTTATTTACAGTTTGTTATTGATCGTCGCTCCTAAAGTTAAACTTAGCTTACCCCTTTTTTCTGTAGGATAAGCAAAATTCTAGAAGGAAGGAAGTGGAGTGGCCTGTATTGAAACCTTGTTTGTACAAGCGCCGTTGAGAATGAGATGATATATCATACCGGTGATGCTAGTGTTTTTTTTTTTTTTTTGATATTTTTTGTTTGTTTAAATAGTAGTTACAGGGCATTTGGTTAGTGAGATAAAAGTACCCATTTCTCTTTATATTTTTAAATATATTTTTTCTTATGAAAAATCAATATACATCTTATTGGTTTATTATTTAGTATTCTATTTATAAAAGTATTTTATAAAAAAAATATAAAATGACTATTATTTTTATGGTCTGTTACTAGAGTTAAGTTAAAGGTGACGGATGTGAATTATGTCTAGTATAGTAGTTAATTAAGAGCAATCACGATTTTGATTAAATAATTTTCAACTTCGGTAGGTAACTTTTTATTTGCTTTACATTTAACATCTTTGTAATTTAGATATTGCGAACTGATCGGATGTCTCTTGAGGTTTCAATCTTTTTCCTGCCAATAATTGGAGGCCTGAAGGATCAATAAATTCCGCATACGATGTAGTAATATATATCAAAATCCCGCTTCTCTAATAATGAACAAGCTTCCAGAATGAATTCTCGATTCACTTGGCTGATTGAGCTGAGAACTGACTAGGTTTTTTCATATAAGAGACAATTTTATTAATAATTAAATAAAATGATGCATAAAAAAGTAAACGGCTTCAGCAACTAATATGCTAAAGTAAACTCTGCCTAACGGCATAATTGTATGCACTTAGTGACCAAGAAATTGAACAAAAAAATTTAGTAGTGAAATGTTAACGGGTGATTTAGATATGTTTGGATTAACTTTTAAAAAATGGCTTATAGAGAAAATTAATAAAAATAATTTTGAAGAATAATAGTTCCTGAAAAAGTAAAACAATTTCCGCTGAAAACTATGATTTTCTACCCCAAACACTTTGCTCTAATAGTTACCATCCTCCTGACATAAACTTGACTACATATGTGTTGGGCCGATTTCAAGAACTCGTCGTTTGGTCCAGCTTGAGATTTCCAAGGGCCTGATGGGGTTGGGTTGAGCCCGAGTTGGCTGAGTAAATTTTAAAAATATTTCTTGAAGAAAATTATAAGGTAATGATATTTATTGGTCAAAAGTATAATTCACTTCAATCAAAATAAAGTCCCTCGATAATATCACATTTAAAAGTAACATTCAAATCTCAATATTAAGGAATCAATTAATTTGAAGTGAAATTAATTTGAGGTGAGGGGCTTGTTTGAGCTAGGGGTACTCAATCCAATTCTCGTCTCGACTCGATTCCAAGAGTTTTAAGAAGGTTGTCATATCCCAATAAAAATTAAGACAGAAAACAATTAGGTCGAGATAGGGGTGGAATTGGAAAGGGATGGGACTTGGTTAGACTCTCAGGATGTCTTCGGGGAACATTATTTTTTTAAAAAAAAAATTGACATGCTCAGCTCTTGCTCTTTGCCTCTCTCAAACTCAACTCATCCTATCCGACTATCACCTCACTTCTAATGAGGGGTGCTCACGTGACGGGTTGGGACGAGGATAACCATGTCCTGTGTCCTGTACATGGGACATAAAATGTGTCCCGTGTCCCATTTCGAATTTATCTCGATCCTGTCAGGACCGAGATGGGTTCGGAACAAAACGGGAATTTCTGATCCCAATTTTTTTAAAAAAATATTATAATAAAATTATCTTAGTAAATCATTCCATATAAAATATCACAGTAACTTTATCTAAATACTAATATTTCTCCCTGATATAAAATGATAACTTACTCAAATAAGAAAAAAAATAACAGTAAGGAAGAATAAAAATATCTGTATAAGAATATTTGTAAGTAAAAATATCTGTATGAGAATGGCGACTGGCGAAACCTATGACCGTGAGCAAGCAAAATGTGAGAGGAGAGAGGAGAGCCTGAGACGAGTGGACATAGTGGAAAAGATAAAATAATATAATATATTTTTTTATAAAAAAAAGTAGGGTCGGGACGGGACGGGAGTCTAGAGGGTTGGCCGAGACATGTCCCGTCTTGAAACCACTGGGACCAGGTCAGGACACTTGGGATGGGACAGAGTTGGACACCCCTACTTCCAGTCTCTCACTACAAACCTAACCTCCAGCAGCCCTCGACACTTAGCTAGGCCCCCTCACGAGTTATAGTGATGCTCGCCTCTCCATTCTGTCTCCAGCACTCCACCATCAGTTATAGGTCTCTTGTCCTCCACGCCACTCTATTATGTCTCTAGTACACCAATACCACCATCAATTGCACGTGTCCACGCCCACTGCACACTAATTTTCTCAGACTCACAACGTTCAAGTAAGCTTGCTTGTTTCCCCCCACCCCCGCGGCGCCCCCTTTTAGGTTTCAATTTGTGCAACTCTATATTTTGTGGGTTACAGGGAATCAAATTTGTTTCTTTATTTGCCCCTTCAAAATCGTAGCTCTGTGTTTTATTTCTCTAGTTATAGATATTCTTGTAATGAATACTCTTTTGGTTGTTTTTCTATGGATTTTTCATTGTCTGGTGATAATCAGAGGACAGTTATTTAGTCTTGAAGATTATTTATGATTATCAACATTCTGCTAATTAGCATTCTACTGCTGCCAATAAGCAGAGGGTAATTTGCTTATTTTCAAAGTTTCTTCATTCATGGTGTAGAACTAGTTTCTGATTGGGCTCATCAATGGTTTGACAATCATTTTACAATAGAGTGGCGGATACATTTATGGTTGAATGAAGGTTTTGTAACATGAGTAAGATTTATATTTCATATGTTCTTGTATCATTTCTATCATAGTGTCTCATTCTTCTTCTTCTTCTCAATAATTAGTGTAACCAGGTTAGTTATCTAGCTACTGATAACTTGTTTTTTAAGTGAAAAATATAGTCTCAATTTCTTCATGAAACTACTGAGGGTTTTAAGTTAGATAGCCTTACAGAATCCCACCCAATTGAGGTATCCTTAAATCCTTCATTTTACTTTTTGGGGTTCACATTCTCTGGGTAATTAGTAGGCTAATTTTATATGATCTTGTGGGATATATGAATTAATAGTTCAGAGTAATAGCATGTATATGTGTGTGTGTGCGTGTCTATTCAAAAATGAATAATTTTAGTTTATGCCTGTATGAAACATTTTTAGTATTCAATATTGGAGCAACGAGAAAGTAAATTAATTCTCTCTACAGGTAGAAATAAATCATTCCCAAGAGATTGATGAAATTACGTTGGTGTGATAGAGTAATTACTAGTGAAGGTTCAACACCCTAATATAGTCCAATTTCTTGGAGCTGTAACCCAAAAAAGCCCCCTTTCTTAATTATTGAGTATCTAAGAGGGTATGCGAATGCATCTAGCTTTTTTGAGTTTAGCATTCTGCGTCTAGTTTTTATACAATAAATTTATGCTTGGAAAGGGTTGTCATATCATATGTAGGGTAATCTTCATCAGCATCTCAAGAAAAAAGACACTTAATCCTTCCACAACTATCAACTTTACTTTAGATAATTTGATTTTATTAAATCTAGAAATTCCAGTCCAATACAGGACTGGAACAAGTTTGAGATGGGACAGGATACAAAGCAATTTGTGTCCTATGTACTATATTAGGATGGGGTTATTCCAGTCCCGTTCCATGTCCCATGTCTACCCTTAATCTGAGCTAGCATTGTGCCCTTTACCTGGCCTAACCCACCCTGTAGTGAGAAGCAGTGCAGCACGGTCGGACGGTTAGAGAGATGAAAGGAAAACAGCACAAGATAAAACCTTTAATAAGTATTCAGCAACGGCGGCTCAGCCCAAGTCCTTCGTGTGCTTTTATGATTCTACCCTCATCTCTCGCACGTAACCTGGCTCTGAAGGTGGACAATTGAACAGACCATGACCTGTATACCATAAATAAATGGCGAGTCACTTTGATTAAGAAATAACCACCAGAAGTTCAGAAGGAAGCATAATTTGAATTTCAACCCAGGAGTAACACTGTACAGTTCAGCATGAAATGTACAAACTGAGCCACACAAGGGCAGCTAATGGTACACTAATCAGTGTCTTCATCATCCGCATCACCGGCATCTCCGGCATCATCTCCAACGCCTTCAAGTAATTTGTCAACATTCTCCCCCAACTCCAGCAATCTAGCGCTAAGCTTATCCACCTTGCTCTGTTCTTGCCCTAAGCAGACAAGCAGATCATTCAGTTCACCTTCACTCTCCTTTTGTGCTTCTTCCCTTGCTTCAGCTCTTATGGCCTCCACATCAGGGAACGTTGACGATCCCCCGCTCTTCAGAGCTTTCACCTCCTCCAGTTGGATATTAGACTGTTCAAGGCTATTGTAGGCATCAGACAGACTCCTCAGATCAGATTCCATCTTTCCGGCTAAGTTACGATACATGATTGCCTCAGATTCAACTTTGGCCTTTTCCGCTTTAAGGATCTCTATTCTTTGAGATGACTCCTGCACATCTCTGCGGAGTGTTTCTAGTTGGACCCTATCTGAGCCCCCATTCACTCTTTGCTCCGACTGGGAATTATGACCTCCACCTGTCTTAGCCAGGTCCTCAGCCAAAGTTGCATTCCGGACAAGAAGGTTCTGAAATGGTAAAAAAACGACACAGAATTACTAAGTAAATGTCAAGATTTGCTAAACAATGCATTCTACAATGCTGTTTGATATGATCCAAAGGTTCTTGATCCCTCCCATTGTGTCATACGTTCTCCATCAAAACAATGATATGTTCAAGTGATATAATAACTACAAGATCACGTGGTATGTGTATGTGGTTGATAATGGATTTACTTGGTGTTGACTAAAATAATTTTGTCAAGAACAGTATTTTTGTAGCCTCCTTCACAGAACTGATGCTGTTACTTAGCTAAGGTCGCAAAGACGTTATTAATCACACTCAATAATCTCACTTCAACAAATCTAATGCCATTAGAAATATGCAAATAAATGCTCTCCAATTTGTAGGGTTTAATTCTAGCACAATTCAACCAGTTCCCTCCCAATAGCAGAAAGGAAGATTTTTAAAACAGATTCATCACTTACCTTGTGATACTCGTAAAAATATCTTAAAAGAAACAGAAATGTAGAAATGAATACCTGAATTTCAGAGCACTGCTTCTCAACAAAAGCTTTAAGCCGCTTTATATAGTCGCTGTCACTTTCACTGGTTTTCTGCTCCAATTCTGCAGGAACCACTGCCACATTGATTTTTGGATGACTATATACGTCCACAATCTGATCTCTAATATCTGTTTCCAGTCTTTTGACGAGATTCACAAAATATGAATCCAAGATTGAGGAGAGAATTGGATGATCAAGATTCCCCTGTTTCGACAAATCATTCTCATCTACATCTTGAATATCAGCCATGCTATTAGCAGATGATCTAGTGAATGTTTTACGTGTCAGGCCAGACCCTGCATTTATAAAGATTAAACTCTTCTGCATTTCATCAAAATTAAGAAAGTACGAACTAAGGCCAACTTTCTGGCTCACAGAATCAACTATGGCAAATGCATCCTTTCCACTCTCGCTAGACTTGTTATAGATCACACATTCCCCCAAGACAACTGCTGCCAAACCCCTTATGCACACTGTCGCAGATGAACTGGATACCAACTCAAGAAGATAAGTAAGGTGGGGGCGAGCATCTAGGAAGCAATGCACCGCATTAGGGCAATCTGCTAGCCAGGTAACCAGTAATTTCAATATTATTGCTTCAACATATGAGTTTCCTGACACACTAGACTTTCCATCCTTGCTTTTCATGGAAGAGGCAAGGGCCAAATATTTCACCATCCGATGCATTAATGGCTCTGGACCTCCTAAAGACGGCACAGGTGCCTCAATTTCGATTTGTAAAACCTGCAAATTGTCTCATAAGATGCTGACTATTTTTCCACATTTTTTTTCTGGGGGAAAAGAGGGTGGGAGGCAATGACACGTTTATATGTAGCACCATATGTCAAGGCCTAAATAGGGGTATGACTAATAGCACATAAACAAAAAAGTCAAGCAGTTAAAAAGACAGGAATGCTGCAAAAGTCTATGCAGCACATTTACACGCACAAAATAAGATGGAGAATTGCATACCCTTTCTTTGCACCGGAGATTGTCCTTCAATACATGAGATAGAACACTGGCAGCTCTGCTACAAATCTGCAGTCCAAAAATAGTTAGCTAGATAGTCCTCGCACAAGACCAAGGGCCTTGAATATTTGCAACAGCACCCAACAATTCTGCAGGTTATCAGTATGCACCAGAATTTAACAACAGGGGAACAACAGATACCTCAAGATCACCATCAGTTTCACCCCAAGTCAGACCATGTAGTAGCATGCTGCAAGAGAAACAATTCACATCACAATCTCAATTTTTTACAGACGTTTAACAAAATAAATGATCATTTAGAATAAATATGAGAAGGATTTTTTTAAAAAAAAAGGAAAAAAATCCAATATTAGCATTATTCCCAAAATGTGATACCCGGCCAATAATCATTTATACTAGGTATAGGACATGTAGGAGAGCCAATGAAGGAGTAGATGAGCAAGATAGTGGCCATGGGCAGTCACAACAGAACACTGAAGTTGTTAGCAGCAAATTGGAAATAATGGGAGAGAGGAGAGCTACTTCCATGCCACCCTCCATTAACACCACCTTTACAATTTATTGTTGTTCTATTTAATAATTATTGTCTGATGTTTAATTAGGTCTCATAAATAGTTGCTGCAGGTTAATTTGTGGCAGCTAAGAATTATTTTCGTTCATTGTAAACTGGGAGATTCTCCTAGGCTGTTATTAACAGGGGAAGAGTGAAATCCTCGCTAAATCTTTTTTAGTAGAATGTTCTTCAGTAAAAATTCAGCTTGCAATCCTACTTTTATCAATAAGCTTTATCATTAAAGCACCAAGAACAAAACAAACCTTCCAAAAGACATATTGACATCCTCCTCAAGAGGAGCACGATTCATTGGATATGGCTGTGGAATTAGTGTAGATGCCAGCATTGATTGGCTGTCAGCATTTTTCTGATTGACACAAGTTAGATTAAAAAAATTAAAAAAAGAAGAATCTGAAATGAAACATGTCTTGAAAAACAGCAATTGTGGGCATAAATTATTGTTTTCTTTATAATAATAACAGGCACGAACATGATTTCCTGACTTGCATTTACGTAATAAAAATAGCCACGGTTTTTTAGAACTAAAGCAAAAGGGAAGTAAATGTTAGTTACAGAAATCGCAACTGGCAATGAGATATATCTTGCCAGATGTCAGTAATGCTCACGACTTGCAATTCCTTAGTTTTTTAAGAAACAAATATGGTGAAAAATTCTTTCAAAGATGGAGTATGCCTTGGCAACCTCACAAAAGTTTTTGAAAACATAATCAGCCGCAACAAACTCTTGCATGCTAGAAGTCCGCAATATGATTCTCAGTATTGAGTTCAGAGCAGGTTCTACTTGTGGCTCCTCTCCAAGATATTTGCTACCAAGAGCATCAAGGTTCTTTGAATCACCAGCAATCAGATCACCAATACATCGCATTGCCTACCAGAGGATAAAAATTTAGCAGTAAAATAACCAGGCTTCCTTCATACTTCGGAATATCATATCATATGTGCCTCAAAGGCAAAGAGAGTACAGGCAGGAAAGAAACTATGTGAGAACAAAAAATAATATGAAGGAAAGCTATATATTACCTCACAACGAACAGGAACAGGTGCCCACTGGTTTTCAACGCCTAACATCAATAAATAGTCCAATACCTTTTTCTACCACACAAAAAGGTATAGATATCAGCAGACAGCTATTTTATTACAATCATAATGCTAGACTGAGATATTTCACAAACCTGAACTAGAGTTGTCTTGTTCGCCTGTTTATTCAAATCTTTCCCAGGATCAGCCTCAGCACCTCCCATTATCAACAGTTTAATAGTCTCCAACGCACTGAGTAAATTGATTGTCTACTGGCATGTTGTTTGTATCAAAGACATAAGGAGTCGCCCACAAGTGTTGAGTAATAGCATATCTCACAAGGCAAAAGAAGCAAGCATCTAACCTTCTGTTGAGTGAAATTACTTCCTCGCAGCTTCAAAATTGATATCAAAGAATCAAGTCCTATAGTTTCCCTTAGTAATATCTAAATCATAAAAGTTCACATCAGTATCAGAATAAAAACTCCAATAGACACAAGTAGCTCATAGAATCAACAAACCTGATTGGAGCCATTGTTACGAAGCAAATTGTTCAACAATTCAAGACAATCCTGTTCAGTAATTTTGTATGAATTCGTATGTCAATAATCATAAAATGTGTATGAAACCAAAAAAATTAATAAATTTCTATGCCACTCAATATAAATGCAGAATAAAAAATTGTGCATGAATTCTTATGTCAATAATCATAAAATGTGATTTTCAACTTCAAAGATACAGAGCCTAAAAACCATACATATCTTCATAATAAAAAATATGGACAGAGGGAACATAAAAGTTGTCCATTATCATACTTGTGCATGGATAGATTCATAAAGAAAAATAGCTCATAGATACTGGGAAATAAAATATGAAATGATTTCTTAAACACCAAGAAAATGTGAATTATACATGTGTCTCTGTGGATATTAATACATGACTAAGCTGCAAACATGAACACTCGCATGCATGTTTTAGCTACTGTCATCAAGTAAGCATATATCACCTGTACAACAACACCACCATCTGAACCCCCCTCCTCTTTTATGATACTGAAAATCTTCTCAAATGCGCCTTCAAAGACAACAATCTTTTGAATCTCCTATAATCACAATTTTGTTTAGGAATTAGGATAATTAAATATTTTAGCGCCAAATGAAACAGAAAAGGAAAAACATAAAAACTAAAACAAGGGCAAAAAGTCACCTCAGCTTCACGGATTAGGTGAGTAAGGAGTAATAAGGCTTCATTACGAATTACCTGGAAGGTAAACCCTTATCATTCTCTCAGTAACAACAAAAGCAGAGAAACAATATTCTAATTTCTAATATATGATCAGCAGGTTTCAGAATTTCTCTCAAAAGGAAAATATCAAGCAAACTTTTCACAAAAGGTTTTCAAGTTTCAATAATAATGTCTGGTTTGGGCTGGCTTATTAGCCAGCTTATCAGAGCTCATCTAGCCAATAAGCACTCACCAACCAGCTTATACCAGTTTGGATAAAACTACTAAAATAGCATATGATGCTTCTATGTTTTTATCAGCTTGAAATCAAGCTTACCCAACCTGCAAAAGCTCAACATAGCTTAATGCCAGCTGTTTTAATTATACCTCAGGAAATAATTTTTCTCACTTTCCAACTATAGAAGCACTTCTTGGAGTGTCTATCCAAATATAAAGTAGCTAAATTTAAATCATGATTGTGGTTGCAGAGCTTACTATAAGCTTTTCTTGATTAAGCACTAAACTAAGTTGCTTATCCAATCAAGATTTCAGGGCGCACAAGCAAGATTTCAAGACTGTACCTCACGGTCCATAAGCATATCCATTAAACGAGTTATACCTCGAGGAATGGTCAATATAGCTTCCTGTAACCTGAAAAGAAAATCAACAAGGGTGTTTTTTGAAGCTATAAACAGAAATGGCAGCCATATATAACTGATACCTTTGTGGGAAGTTAGACAGCAGGGCAGTCAAAAGTTGCAGCGTATAATATCTTACATAGAAATCATCCTCTATCTGTCAACACATCCCCAAGGAAAAAAGGTTTTGGAAAAAATATTATCACTTACATGCAAAATCCTAGAAATCAAAATAACCTTGGGCAAGAACACGAGATAATTTTAGAAAATAAAACTTACCAACAAACTTATAAGAAGAGAAATGCTTTCTGCTTCTCTGGAAAGCAAATCGCTGTTCATCAAAGCTGGCTGAACTTCATTACTTGATCCTTTTACATGATTAATAGGAGTCAATGCAGTTACAAGAGTTTCAAGGGCACCTCGAACCTGCATAAATACAATTGTTGCTCAACTAATTATTGAGACTTAGTAAGATGAAAGACAACAGCATAACTCTAGTGGAAGAAGTGAAAACCTAGGAAGAGTTAAAGATCTAAATAAAGAACCACAGCAAGAACCTACATGAATGCTTTGTAAGTGGCAACGAAAAATAAAAACCCTCATAATCTAACAGAGTCCCATGACTAAAGAAGGCAAGCACAGCCAACATACTTATACACCATGATCAATTGATGATTGGAAAGCTGCAATAGTAGCAATGAAATCTTTCAAAATTTGTAAGGAAACTGATTTGAAAATGTGATAAATGAATGAAAGTTAAAACATTATGCCAATCGAGTCTATGAAAGAGATGGTATTACAAGAATACGACACCCCACAGTTTAACTCCATATTTACTTTAGCAAATTATAACATGGGTATGATAATTGAGTCGTTAATAAAATATTCACACAAATCAGTTTTGAAAGAATTCTTTTTCCATCATTTGTCTTATTGAGTAATGAGCTTGACAATGTGGATCCTTGAATAACACAAACAAACAAGACAGGAAACACAAGACAGAAGACATAAGACAGACAAAAAGTGTCACCATTTCAATATCATCTCTCTCTTCCTTTAAGACCCCTAGCATGACAGGAAAACCTGCAAAGATGCATAAAAAATGTAACTCAAGATAGGATAAAAAACCAGATCGTGTTCTTAAGAGATGAGACGTACCCATTGCTCCAAATGCTAGCTGTGCAGAATTACTTTCTGATACAACAAGCTGGAGCTCGGCAATAGCATTTCTCCTATCTTCTGCCAGTTTACCATTGCTGATCCGGTCAAGCAATCTTTCAATATAGCTATTAAAACAAGCCAAATAACAGTAATAAGTCAAAAGTACATGGCACTCCAACAAGTTAGGACAGTGTTACAAAACTGGTTGTATGAACCATAATAGTTTGATCAGACGATCAGACAACATAAAATAAAAGGCAATAAAAAATATTTCAAATAATCTGAAGAAAACAAGTCAATCAGCCTTTGGAGGTCAAGAATGTGTTTGCAACAATGTATTGCACCAAGAAAAATAAAAGAAAATGAGATATTGGAGAAAATTAAGTGAAGTGATATGAAATTGGAAAGAAATCCACAAGCACTAATATCCATATTTTTATGACATTAATGGTCAAATTCATTAAAGGCATAGAATGAATCTGAAAAATCAACATCTTACCTATCTTCGTTTGAAGAAGAATTCTCGTTGCCAAAAACAAGCCCAACAACCCCCTGCACCAGTACAGGTAAATGAATTTCTACATAAACAGAAAACAGAAGGTACATTTGAATCATCATAGTCTAGGGTTGCTCACTACCGAATGAAAGTGCAATGACCAGTATCTTAAGCTAGCAAATCAGAAATGAAATAAGGAATTACCAAAACAATGACAGCAGTAGAACACAAACAGATGACAGTGACATCTGCCTCTACTCTCTACAAGCTACACTTAATTGCCACAAACGCGGGACTAAATCTTCTAACAAGTTTTTCTTATGGTTTACAAAACCAAGCTGAAGTGATAACTAACGATTGCAACCGACTCGTAAAATACTAGAAAGAGAAGGTTCGGTTGTAAAATATATTAATCACATTACATGTTACAAACGCTGCTTATAGTCATTTCCTAATAATTCGGGAACAATGCATACATAACGAATGAAGCGACGTCAGAAGTGTGAGAAAACGAGCAGGGTTACCTTGTATCCAGACACCAAGTCCATTTTCGATCAAAGACTGCTCCAGAATCCTAAAAGAAAAGGCGAAAAAAAAAAGCTAAGGAAAATCAACACGGCTCGTACCATTGAAAATCAAGAAGGCAAATTGATTGAGGCAAAACGTGTTAAAGAAAATAATCATCTAGAAATACAACAGAACCCTAGAATAAAGATTAAGCGCGAAAGTGAGGGAATTGAGTTTAAGATTACAAGAAGGAGGGAGACAGGAATCAATTGAAAACAGAACGCACAGATCGAAAAAGAAGTTAGATGTGGCGAATTCTGGTGACGATCTTTTGCGTGGCTGATTCTAGTGTTGCGCTGGAGTCATAAGTCTGACCGACGAGATGCTGAATGGCCTTTCTTCTCGCAATAGTAGTGACAACTAATACGATGTTGTGGGCACGGCACATAATACTTAATTAATGCTGTCTAACATCTATCTAATATATAGTAGAAAATCGGGGTGAAATCTGGCTTAACAAAAACGCTTTACAGTGCAGCCCATAAACAGCTGTCCCAACTTAAAAAAGAAAACCTCTTTCTATTGCAAGCCCATAAACAGCGGTCCCCATTAAACAAAAAGATTATTGTCAAGCCCGAAAACAGCTGTCGCCATTTAACAAAAACAGTTTATTTTCAAGCCTGAAAATACCTGTCACCATTTAACAAAAAGTCGTTATTGTCCAGCCCAAAAATAGCTGTCGCCATTTAACAAAACCTTATTTTATTGCCCAAAAATATCTGTACCCACTTGAAAAAAACCCAACAGACCTAAAGCAGCTGTCGCTACTTAACAAAAACGCACCAAATGATGTGGATTGGATTAAATGACCCAGAAAAATATGTTCTGGACTATCCGTTGGATTTCTGTCAGTGTCATAACCCAAGCTTATTTCTCAAATCCATTACCCTAAGCTTAAAGTAATGTTTTTAATTTCCAGAAAATGTAAATAAAATTAGATATTTAGTAATATGATTCAAAATAAAAATAAAATGAGTAGATATTTATGGCCCTGAGGTTTGCAGTGATGCATCAATGAAAGGGCATATTAGTCTTTGTATATTATAAATACAAATTTAAAATACAAATTATAAATCTTTAAATGCCACATGGTCAGACCAAACGCCCATATTAATGGCACTTCCATCTAACTTCAACTTTTAGTTCCATTTTTACTTTCTTTAAAAACTTCTCCATCAGCGCCTCAAAAATAAAAAACACTCCAGCCCGCTAAATTAAGAAAACTTTCCTATATATCGCGTCATTAATATAAAATTGGGACTATTAAGAAAAAGCCCTTCATTAAAAAATATTTGTGATAAGAACCCACAATACCCTATGTATGTAAAATTTGTAAAATATCAGTATTTTTGTATATACAAATTTATCATATTATTTTTATCAATAAAAATTTTAATAAAAGATTTTCCCATAATTTTTTATAAAATTTAATTTACGCTCATTTTTTTTTCTTTTTTCCTTCTTTTATGTTTTTATGTTGGCCCTTTTTTTTCGATCCTAACTTTTAAATGTATATATTTATGTTTGAGGGTAATAGATAACTCGTTTTACTTAATATTTATATTGTATAAGAATAATAGAGACTTTATCCTCTTTTTATATCATATGTGAGTTTAACTTTTTAGAAAAAAAATTATACAAAAAAAACTATAAAATTGACACACGAACACGTCGTTTTTGGGAAGCTGTCGCTGGGAAACAAGGAATGGCATTTGTAACTTCGTCCCCAAACAAGGGATAATCAAAACATTTTCCTAATTAGCTATGACGTTGCAAACAAGAAGATAGTCATGAAGTAGCTGTTGTTTTCCATTCGCTCTCCATTTTTCTTGGTCACTATATATATAGTATATCTTCAAGCGTGTTTCACTGAGAGTGAAGTAGACAAATAAAACAGTAAAAAATGGTGGGTGTTCTGTGCCCTAACAAGCGTTGATTATTCGTCCTGGAAAGTGATAAAGATGATGTCGAGACATGTGAATAATGAGGTTTAAGTTTTTTGTTTGTTTGTATGGCTAATATTGGATCAACGACCCTCACCAATTCATTCATGACTCGTTCTATCACTGTTATATTGTGAATGCAAAGAGTTATGGTTCTTTATCCATATGATACGACTCGGCTTCATAACAAAGCTAAGTATCCCGTAATAGATATAAGTGCGTGTTTGGCATCACGTTTAAGAATAAATTTTGGGGCAAAATCTCAGTTTGAAAAAATTTCACACAAACATTAATTTTTGTCCAGAATTGATTTTGAAATAAAACCTCAGTTTGCAAAATTTTTTGTCAAACAACCATTTTTTTCCAGAATTGATTTTGGGCAAAACTTTGGTTTAAAACTATAGTTTTGAATAAGCTATTGAAAATGGATTTTGGAACTGTAAAATAACTTATAGATTATCTAATTACTATTTTACCCCTACTTTTTTCTTATACTCTCTCCTCTCTCTCCTCTCTCTCTCCTCTTTCTCTCTCCTCTCTCATCTCTCATACTTTAATCAAATCATACCTTTTTTAATAATTTATTAATATAAAAAGTGATTCTACTATTAATCATCCAAACATCTCTATTTGCAAAATCTATTCTTCCCAAAATCTATTCTTTCCCGAATCTATTCTCTCCAGAATCTATTCTCCCAAATCTATTATTCCCAAAATCCATTCTCCAAAAACTAATCCAAACACACCCTAAGTCTTGTTTCCCTGCGTTTCATTTAAGAATTCTTGGGTACCTTTATATAGTATGTATGTATCATCGCATATAAATAGCACACTGAATTATCTAAATGAACGATGGCATGTTCTTGACGCTGAGACAAATCAGAATTATAATTTCAGGGACTAGTATTTGTTGTTCTATACTAATTAAAGAGGGAAGGATATGTGCAAGTGATTACTAAAAAATATTATTTTATTATAATTATAGTCGTAATATTTAAAGAGATATCTTATTTTTTAAGTGTTTAAATTTATGTATGAGGATAATAAAAAACTCGATTTGCTTGATATTAGTATCACTTTAGAGAAAGGGAGACTTCGTCCTACTTTTATATTATATGAGCTTAATTCTTTTTAAAAAAATCTTGTTAAAAAAAAAAAGATAAGCGCATGGGGAATTGGGGTGAAGTGACCTTCTAAGAAAAAACAAATATATATATATATATATATATATATATATATACTTGTTCTCAATTATTAATTTAGTATTTATACATCTTTCTTTTTATTAGATTATTCAATTTTATTCTGCTAAGATTATTAGTTTCTATAATTTTATCCTATTAATAACGTTAACTTTATATTAGCATAACAAATTTAGATGATTTAATAAAAAATATATATAAATACATAATTAAAAGAAATATAGGTGCCTACTTATAAAATAGATTTCTCTTAATAAAAAATTAATTAATATTCTGTTTCTTTTTATATAAAACGATCAATACTATTATCGATTTATAATTTGTCATGGAAAATGGCTAATATATATTAGGGAAGGGAGTATTGTCAATTTATTCTCATATTTAACAGTCAGTTTGAGTGGAGGCCAGGCAGAAGCTTCAGACCAATATAGAAAGGAGGTTGGGATCCAGGGGTTAAGAATTTGGAAGGAACAAGGAGAGTCCCACCTTGATAATCCCTAATTCCATATGCCACAAACGTCCCGTCACTCAACACATAGGCACAACCACTATTGACTTGCGAGGGGCCATAGCTATCCCTAGGACTATGCACAATATCCATGACCTACTATATTCTGCCCAGTCCACAAGAAAAATACCCTGTCCAACTCGATTTTTATCGGATAGAGCCAGGTATCACGCTATAAAATACAGCCTATATATTTTTTGGGCTAGACACCGGGCATAGGGGCTGCCCTATACTGCCCTGTCTATGAGCACTCCTTCTTTTATTTTTTTTATTTTTTCTCTATCTTAGAAGGGAGAATATGATAGCTACTGGTGACTATAAGGTAATTTTAGAAATATAAGTAGGTAAGTTGTATATTTTAATATTTATAAATATACTAATTTTTTCTTTTTTTTTAACTTTGTTAATTATCATATGATTACATTATAAATTATAATTATTTATTTTATTTTTTTAGATGCTTTATCTTTGTCAATATTAGGGAGATTGATACAAAGTTATAATTACAAACTATGTAGATTTCAACGCTTATTTTTTATATGCAATGGATCTCAAGATTTTAATTATTATCTTTGTTCTCTTATTCTTAGTGAATTATAGATATTATCTAACTCTTAAGGACACATGAATATGATATTATTTTAAAAGTTAATAATTACAGATTTTTTTCACAACATGAGCATGATATCACGACTTGGGCATATCCAGCCCGCTCATGCCCTGCCCAAAATTGTTAGGGCTTTTACCGGGTAAGACCGGGCACCGGGCTGCAAAATGCAGCCCATGTATTTTTTGGGTAGGGGCTACCCTGCCTTATCCTACCTATGCACACCCCTAGTTATCCCTTCAATGAAAACGCTTGAAGTTGAGTTTCCATCGGTGCCAATAGAGAAAAGAATTTTGAGATAACTATTGTAAACTGAACTCACCAATACTTAGATATCACTGTTTTAGATAATAGTTTAAAAAAATTACTACTCCCATTCTTTAAGAGTTATTTAATTTTATTAGAGCTAGTACTTAGTTAATTTAAAAAAATTAATTAGTATATATAAATATATTTTAAAGTATTAAATTTAATTTTAATTAATTAATTAATTTAAAAACTAAACAAACTAATATATTAATGATAGAATAAATATTATTTGAATAAACGGATCTGTATTATCACTGAGTGGAGTGAGTCGTGGCTTTATAAAGGGGAAAAACTCAATAGAGACTGGGATCGTGATTATGTGTGTGTTTAGATGAAATAAAAATTTAGATTTTAAATTTGATAGTTATATTTGTTCAGATAGATTTTTATATTAAATTATAATTTTAGATAAGTTGATCAGAGTAACTTATAGAATAGTAAATAAACTGATGAACTAACTAATTACTAAATAATCCTTACTTTTTCTTATATATTCTCTCATATTTTTTTACACCATCTTTATTCTCTCCTATTTTTCTTATATATTCTCTCTTTTCTTTTCTTATACCATTTCTCCTCTCATATTTCTCCTCATTTAATACTCATATTTTTTTGTAATTTATTAATAATAAAAATATTTTTAGAAATAACTATCCAAATACCCATTTATTTAAATTTTTTTTCATAATTTTTTTTCAAAAGTTTTTTTTAAAGTTGCTAAAAAATCTCTTTTTTATATAAATCTATTTTTAAAATTTTATCCAAAATTATACCTAAACGGAAGTTCATTGTGAATGGACCAAAACCAAAAAACACATGGCCCTCTTTTCCCGTCTGATTGGCATGTTTTTTAAAAGGTATGTAAATTTGATCGGACTATTTTTTATTATTATTGTGATATTTTATAAATTACAATTAATGAAAATAATTTACTTTTTTTTTCAACCATTTAAATGCGTATCTCTATTCTGCTGCAGTGGAATCAAGTCCCCCGGGAATCAAGACGACATTCTTGAATGGATATTACTGCATGTACAGCCACATACACATAAATAAATTTGACAGCTAAAATATTCCTCTCCTTTCTTAAAAGGTAAGAGACTTTTCTCATTATGGATTTTTTTTGTTTCTTATATTTGTCGGTTTGTTTATTCATTTTATTCCATTCACACCAGATGAGTGGAAAACTAAAACGCGTCACGTGATGCGTCTTAACTAATTACATCTTGCATGGCAGTAATTTATATTGTCAATCTGTTAAATTGTTGAAATATTTCTTTTTATTTAAAAAAAAATTAGAAAATAAGTAAAGTCGGAAATGAAAAAACTCAAATCTTAATAATATCTCATGAATGCAAAAACTGTATAAGAGAATTACTCCATATTTAGGCTCATTAATTAATACTTCAACAATCTAAATTAATCCCATGTACTGTATATAAAATTGTCATGCTCAAGAAAAATCATTTGGAACTCAGCCTCGTGGTTTTAAGAATTGACAGAACATCAATCGGACGAATCAACAGCGCGAAGTATCTTATGATCTTATCCCGTAAATTCCTACGATCGTCTCATCGCCGACTAAAAAAATTATTATAATTGTTTGCACTAAAATTAAAAATAAAAGGGTTGAGAAAATTTAGGTGTAAAAATTTAAATTAAAAAATTTAATATTTTATATTTTAATCAACAAACTCCTGCCATTAAAATTTTTATTAAAATTAACAATTTTCACCATACTATAATTTTTATATTTTTTATTACATATTACAGCATTTAAAAATAATACTTAAAAAATTAAATATATTTTTAAATAGTTTATATTTTTATTTAAATATAATAAAATAAGTATTTTAAATATTTCTTTAGTATCTTGTTTTTCTTATTGTTTAAAAAATATTTTAAATTATATATTAAATATTATTTAAATATTTTTTTAAGTATTTAAAAACTAAAATTACATGTGAGATGTTAAATGTTATTTTTTAACAGTATAACAAAAAATTAAAATTTTGATAAAAATATTAATAGTAATTTTAACAATATAATCTTAATAATTAAAATATAAAATATTAAAATTCTTAATTTAAAATTTAAAAAATTAAAAATATTATATACTACTGACATAAAATCTAGGATAATTTTGTGCATTTTAACATAATCCGAACAAAAGCACAAGGCTCAAAACACGCTAGCTGTATTTGTCGACGAAGAGTGAGGACCCCCGCCCCCATAGAAGAAAATAATTTTAAAAAAAAAGTTTTTCAATTTAAGATTTTCTCGGGCCAACTTTTAATTTAAGAATTTTAAACCTAGGAGTTTAACGTTGGGTCGTCTCTCCTAATAACGTCCCTATTCAATACAAGAGCACCAAGCAAATAAGAAACTGGAGGCCATTAATCTGCACACTATTATATTGAGCTATTTTGTTTCCCCTTTTTGTGGAGAAACTTATATAAGTGCTTAATTTTATATTTTCTATTTCCCATTCATTTTCATTTTTTTGAGATTGTTTAACTATCGATACAAGTACAACCTACAGGAGGCATGAGGCATCCCTGCATTGCTCTGTACTTAAATAGCCCACCCACGTCCTCCAATTTTCGGAGGAAATATCCAGCGGAGGAGCGAGCAACCCCAAAACGGCTACAATTGACGTTACAAAGTTGGAGAATCCAGAAAGATATGATCGAAATATAATAGAGAGTAGTAGACACACATCTTTCGCCCTTAAAGACCGTAGCTTTGGAGGGTTCGACCCTCTATTTTCCCAGATTTTCACTGCAATTCAGTCTTTTGGTTTCAAGGCGTTTTTGCTTGGCTGATTTTTGCCCCATAGTTAGCAGGGATTCATCTGAGAGGAACTCTTCGTTCCTTTCATTTTTCCGGGGGAATTTCACCATGTCTGATGGGTATTCTAATTCGAAGAAGACTGATGGCATCTGCGAGGATGTTCGTGGTCAGGTTCGTAAGAACTTCCTTTATCAGTTATGTTTTCTTCATCTCTTTTCTATTTATTTCTCTCAACTCCCTTGAAATTTTGGGTTTGTTTTTGTTATGTTGTCAATGGCCATCGTCTTTAGTTTCCTTCGTCAATGCGAAATGGGAGCTTGAATTCTGTTGGGTTTAATCTCTCCCAAATTTTTACTATGTTCTGTCATAATGTTCAGTGCGCTTCACTATCCGAACTTCATATTGGTTTTTCATTTATTTTTCGGCGATCTTTCATTCGATTTTGGGAGGAAATAATCTTTGTCTTCTCCTTTCTTTCTTAATCCGTTCTGTTTTGCGCTTTTGAACTTCCAGTTGATGGATTGACGCTCTTATTCACAGGCTACTCCCAACTTCTTTTTCGAAATCCTGTACGTACCTTTTCAAATGAATATTTTTTCTGGGATATTGAGTTTTGAGTATCAAGGATTTGAAGAGGAGATGTTGCACATGCATTTCAGGATGAATTAGAGTTATGAATGTTCTGAGGACAGGTTTTGCTTAATTTTTGGTGGTTGCGAATTGGGTTTCTGCTCTCTCTGTGTACCATTCAGAATTTCGTTTTCTGATTTCCTTCAAAACATATTTTAATGAAGGTTGTGGAATCATTCCAAGTTGTGGCTTTTGAAATTCGGATAGTGTCATCATCTGATTGTTGTTGCATAATGCATTATGCTTAGTTAAGCATGTGAAGTGAAATATTTTATTACACAGATTCGATATAACTTAGAAAGTTTCTTTTTGCTTCACAACAGGGTCCTCGTACAATGTTGAGCATGTCAAGACTTCGGTGTATTTTGAGAGGCTTACACCTCCATGTGTTGCTGCTTTTATTTCTTTTCATTCCGGCCGGCGTTTTAGTTCTCTATCTTCACGGGCAGAAAATTTCATACCTTCTGAGACCACTTTGGGAATCTCCTCCAAAGCCCTTCCATGAAGTCCCTCACTATTATCACGAAAATGTGTCAATGGAGACACTTTGCAGACTTCATGGCTGGGGAGTTCGTGAATCACCGAGGCGAGTCTTCGATGCTGTTTTGTTCAGTAATGAAATTGACATGCTTACGATTCGTTGGCAAGAAATGAGTCCCCATGTGACACAGTTTGTACTTCTTGAATCGAACTCAACATTTACAGGATTGCCAAAACCATTGGTTTTTGCTAGCAACAGGGAGAAATTCAGTTTTGCCGACCCCCGATTGACATACGGGGTGATTGGAGGAAGATTTAAAAAGGGCGAATATCCTTTTGTCGAAGAAGCATATCAAAGGGTAGCCCTGGACCAGCTTCTGAGGATATCAGGTATAGAAGATGATGATCTCTTGATAATGTCTGATGTCGATGAGATTCCTAGCGCCCACACGATCGAGCTCTTGAAATGGTGTGATGACATTCCTCCAGTTCTTCATCTCCAGTTGAGGAATTACTTGTACTCTTTCGAGTTCTATCTAGACAACAAAAGCTGGAGAGCATCGGTTCATCGATACCAGAGGAGCAAGACTAGGTATGCACACTTTAGACAGTCTGAAGTCTTATTGTCAGATGCCGGTTGGCAGTGTAGCTTTTGTTTCCGCCATATCAGCGAATTCGTATTCAAGATGAAAGCTTACAGCCATTACGATCGCGTGAGGTTCCCTCATTACCTGAACCCTGATAGGATTCAGGATGTGATATGCAGAGGAGCCGACCTATTCGACATGCTTCCCGAGGAGTATACGTTTAAGGAGATTATCGGGAAGATGGGGCCAATTCCCCATTCTTTCTCAGCAGTACATCTTCCGGCATATTTGTTGAATAATGTCTCAAAATACAAGTATTTATTGCCTGGTAATTGCAGAAGAGAAAGTGGCTGAGTGTGAAACATTGTGATGTTTCCTTATATAATTGGCGATTGGTAGTGTATACCGCCAAGAGCATGGCTCTATTGAATGACAATGTTCACTGCTTTGAATTTAGGCTCATTCTTTAGAGATAGATTGGGAAGGAATTTCAGAACTTTAACAGGAAGCTCCGTGTTCATTGACTGAGATTTTGTAACAATACTGTGGGATGTTAGAAATAGCATTGTGGCTTTTACAAGCCTTTTGTATCTTCCCTTTAATAGTTAGTAGCATAAACAAGAAATTTCCCTGAGTGTTTTTTTCTCATGGACAATCTGTATTTTCAAAAAAAAAAATTACTCTTATAAGTTCTATATTTAATATGTGAATTAGTTAAATTCTTTAAATATATTAAAAAATTAATTAATTATGATTAAAATTAATTCTTTAAGATAAATTAATATTATATATTATTTAATATATTAAAACTAATTAAATAAATTTTATATTAATTATAATTTATTTATTTAATTTTTTTCAAACAACTCTTAGTGACAGCAATAAATGGGGTGAGTGGGATAGAAGTGGAGTTTCATTTGGGTTGGGGAATTTTCAAAGATTTGGAGAAATCATGAAGGGCTTTGTCGATTTCATAGCACTGACTGTGGCTTGAGCAGTTGTTTCCTCAATTAATCGTGGTCCCCACCACCAACACGATAAAAGGCCTCCTCCACTTCAGTATACGTTTGACTATTAAATGTTATCGTACTTATTATTGTGGTCATTAGAACCAGTCATTTTCCTCACTCGGTGTCACCAGTTGGTGATTACAGACAGCAATGGCCTTCATTTTCTGTTTATCCTGTCAAAGACGGAACACTCTCATGCTTTAATTGGCGTTCTTGTCCATTCTTAATTTGCGCAGTAATTAAGGCCAAAGCCAAATACAAAACACTGTTTATAGCAAAGTTCTTGATTATTTTTAAAGAAAAGCTTATAACAAGTCAAAATCATTATTCTAATAGTACTTTAGAAACAGCGTGAAGCAATTTGTTGAGCGCTCGAATTTCATGCTTTGAAATCTGAATTGACGACACGTGCATGTCTTTTTTACCCGCAAGCAGTTTATCTGGTCACAATCTTTTGGGGTTCTTCCTAACTTGATTCCACGTGGAAGCTTGAAGAATCCGTGCGGTATTAATAGGCAATCCTCGGATCACCAAAACTCACTTTAAGTTGGGGAAAGTCACACACGTATGTATATGGTGGTTGAGCTCACTAGATTGTTCCATATTCATCTTTGAACTTAAAAAAAGAATCTTTAGCTATGCCACGTGTCTTAAAGAAGTTATTGCATGATACTCATGTTAAGATCAAATAAAACGAGATCCCAACAGGGATGAGTTCTCTAAAATAAATATTATTATAATATTTTAGATATATATTTATTATATTATATTAGATAAGTCTATTTCGTTAGATTAAATTTTTTATGATATCTTGAAAAATGTTTTATGTGTTTTAATGTTGAAGAAACTGAACTAGTTACACGCCCATACATATATGGCCTTTTGAATTTGACCCTGTGGATAGGGAAATAACTATACAATTATAAATACGTGTGAATATCATAAAATAATTGTTGTGAAAGGAGTGTAGTGGTAGCGTCCTGCGATGCCGAGCAAGGACATTGAGGTCCAGTGAGTCAATGACCTTCAAATTCAATGAAGCATTCTATCGTTTCAAGTTTAATATTGCATAATGAAGCAATTTTTAATAAAGAGTTAAATTTATCTATAATTTAATAGATATAAATTTTTTCATTATACAAAAAGCTTAACATTACATGATCAAGAAGACTTTATATAGAGGAAAAAATATATATTTTTATTTTATAAATATATGAATTTAATTTTTATTATTATTATAATAACTTGTTTGATAGGTGATTATATAAGTATTTTATAAGTACTTTCTAAAATTTAAAATTATATCCTAACTTTAATAAAAGACTTATACTGAATTTATTTAAATAATTTTTATAAAAAAATATTACTTAATTAATACAACTCTTACGTCTCTCTCACACCCGACAATTCTTCCCAACTCTTTTATTTTCATTCACTAAAGTAAATGATTTTCTTTTTTTAATGCATTTATTTAGAATCTTTTTAGATCAATTTATAATATCTATCACAGAAAATAATGATTAATCACATCGCATCATATAATTTGTTTCGGATTTGATACTACTATATTATATTAAGTTTAAGTATTATTGAGTCTAATTGAGAATATATAGATCATTTTTATTAAAAAATATATGCATTTTAATTAATTTATACATTTATTTTATTGTAATTTAAGAATTTGACAGTGAAAAAAATCTGCTGCATTTAAATTTGATGTTATGTAAAATCAAAATTTTAAATTATCTAATAAAAGCCAATGAGATCTGTACCCAAAAAAAAATAGCCAATGAGATTGTAAGGAATAAAAATAGCTAATAAAATTTGACATACATAGTAAGTAATAAATTTATATCCCATAAGAATATAAATTTAATTCCCTCATTGTAAGTGCTCTTTTAGTAGGCAATCTCATAAATTTATTATAAATACTTTATGAGTCTTGAGGCCGTATCTTAATTTTAATAGGGGATAAGTGTCAAATATATTTAAATTTTGTTGTGAAAAAAAAGTTCCCAAACAATACATTGTAAAATTCTCTTTAAAATAATAACTATTAATCATTTAAAATTATTTGTACCTTAATTGGCTACAAACTAACCATGTTTATAAATGAGTTTTAGAATTTCAAAAGAGTTAACCATGGTAGAAAAAGAGCTTTGCAAAGATTTCAAAATGAACACTACCATGGTTATAAAATATTTTTCTTAATCAACCAATAAATATGATTGAAAATCCTAAATTACTTTTCCAACTCTATAATAATTATCAATTTTAACTTTTAAAATGAGTCTCCGAGCATTGAACTTGAGTAAACCACCTCAATTTCATAACACAACAATATACAGTATGATACAATTAATATGGCAAAATAGCTACTGTGGATCCACAAATTCACATGCATAACCCTGAGAGGTCTCTGATCTTCTACCAGCACACGTACAATATAATCATCAAAATAATAAATTATCATAGTATAAATAAAAAATATGCCCTATAGTGGCAATTTATATCTATTCAGCACATAAATATAGAGGATAGTGCTATACAGGTCAAATAGCACCACTATGCCTCTAACACCTTCCCGTGAGAACTAACAATTGAACTAACTCCTAAAAAATGTTAATAGCCATGAGGTGAGACAAATGTCTCAGTAATCAACAATTATACTCATCATGCATACTAACATGTGCTTATGAGGTGTCAAGTGTGACAGTCAATAAAATATACGAGACATAAAATAATATATTATCATAATATAATCACACAAAAATATTATCCCAATTCCTCCCATCAAACTAACTGAACCGCCTTATACCTGCCGACCGAACTTATGAGCTAGTGATAACTACCAAATGAATGGCTACTAAAAAAGCTAACCGAACGAGTGTTATGGATCGGCCAAAATTCACAGAGCATAAGACTAGACCATGGGTTCATTCCCCCTCGATAAACTGGTGGGGGTGTCGCAACAACTCGGTAAACTAGTGGGACAAAAGCCAACCATCGAGCTCCAATTGAGGCTATACCACGTGGTAGAAATATAACTCTATCATTACCAATACCCAATGCATAATTCTCAAGATATTCAGAATAATCAAAAGCTTAATAGTTCAATAATCAATAACATCAATAAATGACAATAGAGTTTTACTCAAAATAATAACTTTCTTTAAATTTCAATATCAAGATATAACAAATTTTTAATCTCTATTTAAACTTTCTAAATCCTACAAGACAAATTTCAATAAAACTAGCAATCCACTTTTCTCAATATAATCATATCATCATCAGTATATTTATATATATCAAATCACTCACAAATATCATATTAGTAAACACAATGAGTGAAAAGTGATTACCTTTCTCCAAAGCTAACAAAAATACCACAAATGAGTAGCCATGGGGCTTATGTCACAACTCTCTAGTCAATCTACATAGTTTATATAAATGTGTATCAATATATTGTTAATTTGACACAACATACATTTTCAAATAAATACTCACATTTCTCTTTTAACTTTATTTCATTTAAAAATTATTAATTAAATACCATAACTAAATTTCTCTATCACAATTACACATTTATTTTCTAAATTATCATTCCCATAATAATCTTATATTATCTCAATTTTATTATACTAATATATATTCTCATATAACATCACACTCTTCAAACAACCCAAAAACCCCAAATTTATAATCCTTAAAGTTTAACCCAAAATTTCAAATGCTCACCCATCCAAATCTTCATTTTAATAACTCATTTAACGTATCAATTAACCCATAATTATTCAATTTGACCAAAATTCCTAATTTCTCTAATCTATGGTTTCAATAAAAATATCCATTTTTAATTTACAAGCTCTATCAACAATCTAAACCGATTAAATATCAATTATATCTCCAATAAACATACATCAATTGTTAAACTCAAATTAAATTAACAAAATTTCCATATTAAATCATCTCTACTCTCTAACATTTAAACTCTAACTCTAACTCTATCAAATAATACAAATAAAAAATTTTTAAATCGATTAAATGTAAGTATTTACTTATCTCTATAATTCTATAGTTATCATTTGTTGAAAAATCACACTTATTTTAAACCCTAATCCTCAAACTTCTTTGCTCCTAACAAAAATTAGATTTTTAAATAGCTCTCTTAGTATAGAAAAATAATTAGGAAATAACTACAGTAATTGAAAGATTTTATGAGAATAAACCAGAGTTTAAAAGGATATAATATTCATTAATAGAGGATTTGAGGAGCAGACCCGCGAGCTGAAGCCGAAGGAAGAAGAAGGAGAAAAGAAAAAGAATTCGCGTATTGCTTTGGGCAATGTGTGTATTAAATTTAAAAATAGATGTGAGCCTCACTTGATTTTTTATAATATTATTATATAAAATTGTAGTCTTAGCGTGTAGTATATGTTTCTTATTTTTTTTTCTTTCTATTCATTAATATTTTCCCAGCCACACTTTCTTTCTTTGCTTTTGCTTCTTCTTATTTTTTTTCTTTTATTACCTTTTTATTACTATTAATAAAAATAATATATATATTTTTAGATAAATTATTTTAATTTATATAATTAAATTAAAATTTCATCTATTAGAAATTAATTTTTCTTAATACTACTTAAATTTTAAAATAAAAATATAGATATTACACAATACAATTTACAGTTCAAAAATTATCGAATATATTTTTAAGTATACGTATCTTTCGTTAAGTTTTAATATTTATGTTTATTTTGTGTGATCTCAATCATTTACAATAAGGATATTTATAATATTAATTGAACAATCTTAATAACGAGTCGTTGTAGTATAGTGGTAAGTATTCCCGCCTGTCACGCGGGTGACCCGGGTTCGATCCCCGGCAACGGCGCTTATTCTTTTTAAATTTCGCTGTCCTGATTTTGAAGGGCTGACCAACGTGGGGCCGAATAACACGTTTTTTATTGGCGATCCTGCCAGGTGTCAGGTGGCATATTCATTTATGGTATTTTCCCCCTGATAAATTAAATTGGATTAAATCTCCTGACTATGGTAGGTCCGTGAAAAGCAACTCCTATGACAATAGCCACGTTGCGATCGAACACAAGGGGCATGAGAGGGTTGGTCTGCTGGAAACCCTAGGGATGTTTACTAGGGCAACGCCAGCTCCTTCAGCATCGCCAACTTCTGGGCATCCGTTAAGTTGCAGCCTTCCGATGAACTCGTCATCAGTCCTCATCCCACTCAAGATCTCGTCTACTTCAGATCTATCGATCATTTGGTACTTACTTTTATTTTCATTTTATCCGTGCTGCTGCATTTTTTCCTCCCTCCATTTTTTTGTCATTGGAATAACGTCGTTACTGCTGATCTCTGTCTTGATCTCTGCCTGAACATAGTCTGATTGGGACAAAAAAGCATAACAAATTCACTGGGGATTCAACTTTTGACATTTTGCTTTGAATGCTTCTTTTTACGACAGAAGGCGCAGTTTTAGTATAATTGAGATCTGATTTATGAATTTAGTACTACCGTTATTGATAAATTATATCTTTTGTTGGGTTGATCAGTTATAACAATACTTCATCATTGGATGGGAAAAAATAATCTAAAGCAGTGAATGAGCGTAGTCGTGTTCCAGTAGGATCTCAAATTTTATTTCAGATGAGGGGAAGTAAAAAAATTACATTGATATCGTTTCGCCTCCGGTTTCAAAATTGACAAAGGGCCCTTTACTGTATTTTGTAGTGTATTATTAAGCTCGCTTGTTTATATATTTAAATGCATTGGTCTACTTTTTGAGCTGTCAGTGAATTGATGGGCATTCCAATACGCTCTGCTTCCTTCTTTATGTTCAGGTGAACAGATTAAGCAGTGAGGGCTTTTATGGAGGTGTGCGATTGCTCATGGCAATTTGTAAAGTGTTCTACAAGTATTGTAAAGACAACAACATAGATCTTCATGTATGAAATTTCCCTTTGTCATATGACATTAATATCCCTGGCCAGGTAAAACTTCAAACAAATGGTACTAAAAATTGCTTACTATATATTTTGAAGTACTTTATTTATCCTTATTTTATGGTCTCTTATTTTTATCCATCCTCCCTCAATTCTCAGTTGAATGATATAAAATGGAAGATAATTAAACTAATAAATGATGTCTCAAAAACATAAAAAACATACAGGAAAAAGCCCACCTTTTGTCCCTGAAGTTTTCTCAATTTTTGCTTTAGCCCCAGAGGGCCAGAAGTCTGTTTTATTTTTGTTTGATATAGTCTTCCAAGAAAAGTGTCTGACGTGGCTTTCTGTGGTCCATGCAGTTTTTGAGTTAGATTTGGTTTTATTGTTGTCCCAATAGTTATTTCAGTTGCTTCAATGAGACTGCTCTCTTTTCACACATAAGCATGCTATTGACATAAAATAATCAAGGGTAAGATTTATTTTTTGTGTTTCATTTAGATGGTATGTCAACTCTCAACGTTTTTATGTACTAACGCTTAGTGGGTTGTATATTATTCTGATTTCATGATTACTGCAAATTTCTTGTGCTAAAAGGCCAATGAGGTCAATGATGTCATCTTTATCCTTTCAAGGTTTTGTTACTGTTACTCTTGTTATTACAAAAGTCCTTTCATTGCCTTATTATTTTCGTGTTTACATTTCAGGCAGGACTTTCAGGCTCTAGTGCAATTGTATGTGCTGCTTTAAACTGCTTCCTTGATTTCTACAAAGTCAGGCATCCAATCAAGGTGGAGGTGAGGCCTAACCTTATCCTCACTGCAGAGAATGAGCTTGGAATAGTTGCCTGTATCCAGGACTGGGTTGCGCAAGTTTACGGGGGCCTAGTTTACATGGTGGGTTGTTCAATTTTGATGCTAAGCATTCATTTCATGTGAATGTTATACCTATAAATTGTGTGACTTTGTCTGCTTTTGTTGTAGGACTACAGAAAGGAAAACATGGATAATTTGGGGCATGGAATTTATATACCCATGGATACAAGTCTACTCCCACCTTTGTATCTCATCTATGCTGAGAACCCTAGTGATTCAGGGAAGGTTAGCAGTTTAGAATTGCTTCATCCATGGTTGTAGAGCATTGTTGTTTCATCTTTCTGATTTTTGTTCATCCCCTATTAGAAGTGATCTTCCATATTTAAATTTTTAGCCTACTATAACCTGTAGGTTCATAGTATTGTACGGCAGAGGTGGCTTGAAGGTGATGAGTTCATCATATCTTCAATGCGCGAAGTTGCAAATATAGCGAAAGAAGGAAAAACAGTTTTAGAAAATAAAGACTATTCTAAACTTGCAGCCCTCATGAATAAAAATTTTGACCTTCAAAGGTAATGGTTGTTTTGACGCCCAACCAGTTAAACATTACCGTTGTCGTCGTCATTTTCTGTCTCTATATTAAATGCTTTTGGCATGTCTAACTGAGTTATATAGGAAACAGCGTGAATCTTGTATTAGAACATTTCAAATTATGAATTGTGTATGCCCTAACAAATGAAAGGCATAGTATTATATGAGCAATGCCCGCTTTTTTTATCTATGGGATTTTGCCTCATATTGTAACTGTATTGCTGGATATTGCACAAATCAATGTTTGGAGATGATGCACTTGGTGATTTGAATATAAAAATGGTAGAGGTTGCAAGAAAGGTTGGAGCTGCTTCTAAATTTACAGGTAGTGGGGGAGCCGTGGTTGCATTTTGTCCCGATGGTGTTTCTCAAGCACAGCTTCTGGAGGAAGAATGTGCAAAGGCTGGATTTGTATTACAACCTTTACAGCTTGTCCGTCCTCGTCTTAATGAATTTGAAGATTATGCAGCAGTTCCCAACAAAAATTGATCAAAACCAATCGTCAATTATATGACATTAAATCAGTCTTTGGATGAAAATGAAAAAAGAAGTTATTGGTCGGATTTCATTTGTTTTATTGATTGTTTGATTATTAAATTAGCTAAGTTGAAGAAAACGGGTGTTACAATTTACAAATAATGAAGAGGCATTTCATTACTAGTATCCTTTCGACCCGGTGAATGCAACATTTTTTTTCTTTTTCAATTTCTTTAATTCTTTAATCCCGGAAGAGAATAATTCAACAAAAAATGCTAGAGTCATGTGACACTCTAAAAAAATAAAAGAAATAAGTCTCCCCCTTCCCCTCTTATATTTGCCAGATAAAATGGTATGCTGACATGAATCCATGACTTTTAAGAAGTTGCAGCAATTCATGGATGGCCAAATGGTAAGCTCATACAGAACCTCGAAAGAAAGCAAAATACGGCACCTGTTATACATAATCAAGAGGGTTATATGTTCCGCTCAGCCAAGAAAAAATGAGATTATAGATTCCAAAAATTAATAAACTACAAAATAAATATACAATCACAATACTACAGAATCCATACTCGTGCTTCATTGAAGACGTTGGAGAGGCCGTCTTCTCACCCTTTTTAGAAAGTAACTGTCGTCCCATTTTAGTTCATCGGATAGTCGGTACTTCAGCCATTAGTGCTCTTAAATAAACTCAAATTACAATATTTACCAATTTTCCATAAAGGTGAGCTTACAAAATATTCATCTTGAAGCTTTCATCAAATTTATGAAACCGAGGGCAATCCTTACAGAGGAAGACCATCCTCTCAATTTTCCATTCATTACCAAGAGAATAATGCACAGACGAAACCCATCTAATCATCACATAGGAATTGCATGAGTTCATTCGGTGAGGCCCAGATCGGAAGATCAAACAACGATTGATTGAGCTGTTGCTCTTGTTTATGGCACATTGCTTCTGCTACGTCACATAAATTTGAAACATCATGAATAATTGCTTCCTGGGCTTCAACCTGTATGGTTCAAAGTTAAGGATTAAGGAACGAGAAGCTTTCTATAAGCTTTATGCAATTAAGAAGGCCATCAATATGCAGAGTTGAGGCTGCTTCCAGGTTGTAAGGCTAAAAAGACCAATCAAATATGGGTTAAACCACGGGTAGCTAATAATCTAGTGCCGTAAGGGGGAACTTCTCGGTTTCGTAGATTCAGAAGAACAGAGTTATGCAGCTATCTTGAGAATTAGTTCATTCCTACTATATATTTAAAAACATGAAAAAGACTGATACTCTATTCAAGGAATTTAACAGTAGATCAACCAGGGTTAAGACGGTTGACACAGTAAAAACTCCAGCACCGAGGGAATAGATTTGTAGAACAATTAGACTTCAGCTTCAGCATATGTTTCAAAGAATTAAGAAAATTTCATCAGCTAGAAACGCTTATTCTCTAGGCCAATATGGGAAATGCAACTCAAGAAGCCTTGTGTCACATAAAAGAATCAATTAATTAACACTTCAAGTTCAAGGCCATATAATTCAGTAACTTCATAAGCTATGGCGTTGCATTTCATCAAACGAGATGAGAAAAATAGAAACTAATCGAATCATTTATGAGATGTAACTGAAGATAATCACCTATAATGAGAAACTGGATAGTTTAAAATTTATAGGTGCAACTCTCGCGCAAGTTGGTAGCTACTCTTACTGGACTGCAGCTAAAATGAGCAACTCAACCGGAGGGTTCGACAGAGAGTTTGGAGGGTACGATGACAGGTATAATATGCATTACGGTTCCCCAAAGGATCATCGTGGGAATTAGTCAATGGTTGGTTAAACGAGAAGAACTGTTTTATGAGGATATAAAGAGATGGAGATGAATTCTGATTTTGAATATACCCGAGCCATTCTTCGCAGAAAGGGACAACGATTTACGGGTTTGAATGCATGGGAAGAAAGGGACAGAGCTTGAATGCAGCATTGGGTTCGCGAGAACAAAATGAACAACGATTTACGGGTTTTAAATCAGGCATTTAGGTTTTCGATAACAGAAAACATCAGTACTCCACTCAGGTGTCGCTAATCGATTTATTTTTTCTTATTCAACTCCTAATACCCTAATTTCCAATTTACCTTCCGTCGAACACTTTTCAATAACCCAATAAGACTAAAACTATACAGAAGCAGGAAAAGATAGTCCAATTACCTGCAAAAGAAGCTCATCGACCAGCGACCCACCAACAGAAGCCTTCTCCTTCGTCGTTGGTGAAGGGGAAGCAAGAGGCGCCTTTTGCTCCCGCGCCTCTTCTTGTTCTTGCCGTACCCGATTGGCTCGCTCCTCCATTTCACGCAAGGTGCGCGATAGAAGATCCCACTGTTCGATCTCTCTCTGGTACTTATCTTTAAGCTTTAACAACGTCCGCCTCTTGCGCTCTCTCCGTTGCTGCAACGCTGCCAAGTGATCCACATCCGTAGTTGATGAAACCTGAGCCGCCGTGGCGTCAGGGCCAAACCGCCGTTTCTTGCGCTTGTAGACGAAGCCATCGTCGTTGCAGAGCTCCCAGTCGTCGTCTTCTCCAGACGGTGTTGCCGAATGCATGATGGCGGTCGTCGAAGAATTAAGTAATGGAATTCAAAACCGAGAAAACTTGGGGGCAGAGGAACAAAATGAGAAAGAGAAAATTCAAATCTGGGATTTTGGAGAGCGCGGGAGCGCTTTCGTTGTCGTCGCTCGCTTCCAAATTTGAGTTCGGTGTCTCGGCCAGGGGATTACCCTACATTGTTGAGAGCCCTTTGTTTTGTTGGCAGATACAGAAAGTACTTTTGTTGTGCCCTTGAAAAAATTCTTTGGGTGATATTAAAAAAATATTAATGTCAAATTAATATAAAACATTTCATATACTTGAAAATATAAAAACGTAGTCTATACTTACTTCCCAACAACCTGAAAATTTTCAGTAACTTTCAGGTTGTGGGGTGGAAAGAGAGAGATACTCTGAAAAATTTTTAACCAAAAAAAAAAAAACTCATGTCAGTACTCAAACAAAAATCCGCAAAGTTTTAAGAAGTGTCCCTTCACTTACTCCCGTGAAAAGTTGCCCATGCTCTTGCAAGGATAGTTAATAATTTCTAGCTCTAACAAGTTCAGCGTACATGGCCGGAAAAAAAAAGTTCGGCATTTCAGCAGTGAAGTGCCGCCCCCGCCTCCTAATCCTGGGTCTGTAACTCAGAAATTGAGCTTCTATAGGCTTTATTTAGTTCAATTGAAAGTGAAAATATGTGAGATTAATTTAAAAAAGAATAAAAAAAATATAAGAGATTAATTAATGATATTTTTTGTTTGATTAAAAAAAAGAGGGAAGGAGAGTAGAATTAATTAGAAGTTAATAAATATACCCTTATCTCTTTATTTAAATTTATTTACTCTATATTTATAATATTTATATTAAAATTATTTTTTTAATTTATGAATCTTAAAATTTTTTATTTTATTTATATAAATAATAAAATTTAAAAATATGATAAAATTTTAACATTATTTTTTATTAATTTTATAATTATTATATATTTTAATATAATGTATAAATAATTTATTATATTTATTAAATTTTAGCAATTAAAAAATAATTAGGTGAAGAAAAATAAAATAAAAATTAAAAGTATAATTGAAATATTAAAAATTAATAAAGAGTAATTTGGTTATAAAAGGATAAAAAATTTCTCTATTCTCTAAAAACCACTACTTTTGGAGGGGAGGGGAGCACTATATGACAAAAAATCTCCCCTCCCCTCTATTTTTTTTAATCAAACACACTTTCTCCTCCCCTCTCCTCCTCTCTAAAACCCCACAACCAAACAAAGCTGTAGTGAATCGGGCTTTTATACTTTGTTTGGTTAAGGGATTTTAGAGGGGAGGAGAGGAGAAAGTGTGTTTGATTGAGAAAAATTGAGAGGAGGGAAGGAGGGGGGAAATTTTTTATCATTTAGTGTTCTCCTCCTCTCTCTTACCTCCCCTCCAAAAGTAGAAGTTTTAAGAGGAAAAAGAAATTTTTAACCCTATTATGATCAAATTATCTTTTATTAATTTTTAATATTCCAATTATACCCTCAAGATTTTTTTTATTTTTCTCACATCTAATTTTTTTAATTGCTAAAATTTAATAAACATAATAAATTATTTATATATTATATTAAAATATATAATAATTATAAATTTAATAAGAAATAATATTAAAAATTTATCATGTTTTTTATTTTTATTTTTATTTTATTATTTATACTGAGATAAAAAAATTTAAGATTTATAAATTAAAAAAATAATAATTTTAATATTTATATTATAAATAAATAAATTTAAATAAAGAAATAAGGGTATATTTATCCACTTCTAATTAACTCCACTCCACTCAACTCCTCTCCCCTTCCTTCTACTCTTAAACCAAACAAAAAATATCATTAATTAATCTTCTTTACTTTTCTTTATTTTTTTTTAAATTAATCTAATTTACCCCCTCTATCTCTCTCTCTTAATTGAACCAAATAAAACCTTAACCTAAACGTTAGATCACATCGTGACAAGCATTGTGGAAGTTTCAAGCATCTTCCCGAATCTCATGCATAGAGCTAAACTGGACACAACCAAATTACTCTCGCTGACTGCTTACTCTTGATGTCGAAATCATTATATCTAACTCATGTATCTTTCCTCTTATCTTATTCTAGAGTTATGGCCTCTGCAAGAGTGTTCTATCATGCGCTTCCATATACGAAATTCATGTCCTTCAACAAAGCAGAAGCTTTCTCCCTATCACCCTCCCTACGAACCTATTCCACCACTCCAACCCCATACCCACTTCAGTACGAGATGATTATCAACCGTCCAGTCAATTCTGTGCATGCCCATTCTCGCCGTCGACCTGTTCGACAAAATCACTCCAATGCAGAGGGCTTCCCTGACTCCGAGTCTCCGGACGAGCCCGTTTCTCCGGAAGAGTCATTTTCTGAATTGGGATTAGATAGCTGGGTCGATCGGAAATTGGCTTCTGAGGAAGAAGCTAACCAACCCAGTTCCCAAAATTGGAGCTTGACAAGGCTAAGAAAAAGTATTACAAAAAACGGAGGAAAAGGATGTATGGGTCGGACTCTGATGAAGAAAATAGACGACCTGAAGAGAAGTTTGTGGAACTAAAGCCTGAGGTGGTAGAGCTTCCTACATTGCACAAGAGGGAGGAGGAATTGTATTTCTACGATACGTTTTCTTACCCGTGGGAAAAGGAGAAGCATTATAAGATGGTCTATCAGTTGGAGAAGAAATATTTTCCTGCTCAGTGTCTTGATAAAGCGTTCCTACAGCCGGGAGAATCAAATGCAAACGTGAATGTAAATATGGATACAAAGGCTAAGAGCAAGGTGAGGGAAAAGAAGAAAGGCAGGGAAGATATAAGGGAGAAGAAAGATGAGGTTAGTGGTGAAAGAAATGATAAGAAGTTGATGTTCTTCGAGGAGAAACAAGAGGAAGAAAAAAAGGATAATAGAGGATTGGTTAATGATAAGGAGTTGATGTTCTTCGAGGAGAAACAAGAGGAAGAAAGAAAGGATAATAGAGGATTGGTTAAGGAAACAAGAGGAGATCTAACCGAAAAGAATGTCGAAGAGTTCTTTAAATATTTGAAGAAAATTCCGAATAAGGATGTTGAAGTGGGTAATGCTGAGCCGTTTCTTGTGTCCTTTGACTTTGAAAGAGATTGACGTAGCTTGGAAAGTTGCAAACCGTTATCAAAATCAGAATGGCCACTTTTCAGGAGAATATTCAGCAGATGATGCATGGGACTTTGCGGAGCTGGAAGAGGCTATTACCAAAAGCTATTTCTAATTGCAGAATGTAAACCCATCATCCATCTGAAAACCATGACCCGTAGAGTGGGTGATACTCTGAGTTCCTCTTCCTGCTAAAATCAGCTTCTTTTTTCTTATTCCCTTTTTGCGGGTCATATATTTCTTTCAGAGAAAGTATCTAATATTGAGGAAAATGTTCTGTAATATTCATTAGTAAATCATTCAATTCTTTGGAAGTGACAATCAGTTGGCTTTGAAGAGTTTTACCATTTATGGCCCTCGGATCATTTTCTTGAATGTCAGCAGAATCTGCTGTCAACGCTTGTATGCGAAAAATAGATTCCGAGAGGAACAGAGGAGAGTTCAAGCTGTAATATTGTTGCGCTGGGTTGAAAAATGTGTGTCCAAATGGACTTTTAGGATTAAAATAAATGCTGGACCATGGGCTTTTAGCTTTTACGAATGGAAGAAATAGGTCCTTGTGAAAGATCTAAAGAAAATTAGCAGATTCGAAGGGACATCTGTGAGACAGGTCAAAAAAAAAAAAAACAAGGGACAACTGTAAGGGAAGTTGAGTGCACAATGTTTTGTCTTTCCCAACTAAAACATGATTGCACCTTGGTTGATTCTTCCCCCCCCCCCCCCCCCGGGATTACTCGTCTTATTTCAAACCGATGATGGTGTTTTGTGAATATTTAACCATTATAAACACGTATACGAGGCATTATTGAGAACTACGAGCGTATTATTTATATGACAAGCCACAAGGGTCTCTCTTCAAAAATTGTATAAAAGTTTCAAGGGATACGTATAATTGAAAGAATGATGACCAATGATAAGTATAAAAGTCAGTGCTCAAGCAACCTGGTCAAACAAAGAAGTGGAAGATGAAAATGATGATCCTAAGCTTCGTATATTCCACCTATCATCCAAAGTAGTTTGTAGAAGAATTTGGGGGAGTAATTCCCATAGCCTGAAAATAGGTCCTCTCTGCCTGAGTCATTCGTTCTTGAAACATCGTCCATTCCTGGTAACATCTTTCTCTCACCTGATCATGTTTTCGTCATAGTGTCACTTCATCATTTGTTCTGAGAAGTTTCTGTTCTATGTTTCACTTGAATATAGTAAATAATAAATTGTTGAAAGACAGCTACATAAATTCAAAGCTTACCCCTTGCCATGGAGCCTTCCCATCCTGTGCTTGCCCCTATTGAACCAAGAAAGCAGAATACTGTTTTGCTGAGTCCACCCAAAAGATTAATGTGCAAAACGATTTGAAACCAGTCACTTACCTGGTTCCCAAGTGAAGGAACGCCTTGATGGAGTATCCACTGAGCATCTACAACTCCTATTTTCTCATAAGCAGGCTGCTTCCAAGCAAGGTAAGAAATATCAGATCAGGAAAACTTTTATTTAAATGAAGAAACAGGGTTACACTAACCTCCACACAATTTCTGAGAGCAAAATCAAGACCCCACCCATGAACAAGGTCATTCTACAGCGCAAAAGGTCAGAAACCAGTGTGTTATGAACCGGTTATGAAGCTAAACTGGTGACAGAACATGCATAAATAAAACCATATGGACCTGTATCATATGCCATACACAACGCCAAGCATCTCTGGAGAATACAGGGGCCATGATCTCAACAAATCTGAGCATATTCTATAAACAAATGTGAGATATATGAGAAAGAGGAAAATCCTAACATGGAATAAAAGTGGTTAATCATGTTACGTACGCAGCACATGGTGGTAGACGTGGATCAGTACACCAACCATTTTTCTCCTCAACCTCCCTGCAGGAGTTTCACATGACATAGACATGGTTTAAACTACAAGCAAGAGAAGTGAAAAGAAGTTAATCATATAATATCATCACACAGTTGCTCTCTTACTTGTGAATTATAGTATCATCTTTTTTCTTTGTCATCTGCCAAGTAAAACCACTACGCGGATCTAGGGCAGGCTGTGAGATCTCCAAACCATACTCCGTTACCAAACGCAAGTACCTGTGATGAATAGATCAGAATAATTTTTTTTTAAAAAAAAAGAAGTAGACAAGAAGAAGATGTTTGATACTTACTCCTCGGCATCAAAATGCTCCAAACCCAGATCCTCATCCCAAATGAAGATGTAGTCATAGGGTGCTACAATGTCAGGATGTAGAAAGCGTTTGGCATACCACCTTGAATCAATTTAAGAGTGTGCATGAGTTCAAATATTGTGAATTGAGAGCTTAACTAAAAATTGTTGCAATTACTGAAGACAAAAAACTAGGGAGAATTCGTTGACAACCATTTAGTTTGCTTCCGAACACTAACATGGATAGCTCGCTTTGACCACTCAAAATGATCCCATTCATTGGCCCGACCATCGTAGTGAAACAAGACAATGGTGAAGTTCTCAGAGAACTGTGGTTTTCAAGTTCAATGGTCATAAAGAGATCAGGAAAAATATACATCAGAGCTAAAGGCAGACACAGACAACAAAGAAGACGAGGCAGTTCAGAAATTGGAATCACCTTTTTTATTGCTGCATCAATATTGTTTCTCTGGCCGTAACCAACAGTAAAAGTTACCAGATACTTAGGTTTGATGGGTAGGTCCTGTAAATTCCATTAACAAAAGAAAAAGATCCTGATTAGAGAAGCCGAATTGTTTTTTTTAACTTAAGTGAAATTAATAACCTTTTCACTGATCTCCATTCCAACCAATGGATAAGTTCGAATACTTCGGCATTATATTAAATATTAAGCTCTAAAAAGTTTACACTACGGCGCAGTGGAACAAGTGAAGGCACACACCTCATGAACCTGACCCCATAATCGACGAGCATAGTAATCCGACTCAGAATTGATTATACCAGGGGGTAGTCTTTCAGCCCCCTTAGGATTTGTTGGAACCCAAATCTGCATTGTAATAAAGTGTAATTAGTCAGTCTGTAAGATTTGAAAAGTGTAGGTGAAGACGTGTCACTGAATTATGGGACCAAAGATTGATAACTTCAGCTTTTGTTTGTCCACGTTGCCAAAATTTTACGGGATGGTAAAGAATATGAATGCCCCACTCACTGACATGAGCAGAACTATGTAATGGATATCGTTAAGTTCACTTCAATCTCTACCAAGGAGAGACAAACAAGGGGACTAGTTAAATAGGGATATAACAGCATGTGGTGAGGAAATACTGCAGAGAGAATACAGATTAGTCAAATACCGTATTACTTCATAAAGTATATAAGCATAATTAATTAGTGAAAATAAAAAGAAAAATAACTAGTAAAAGAAAAGGATTGTACGGGAAAAAGCAAGAGCCAAAAGGTGAGTCATTTCGCCGCGTTTTGATTGTATGTGAAAAAGTTTTAATTTCTCACTATAAAGTTATTTTAAAAAATCGCCATAAAGTTTGTCTGTCTCTGATAAAAATACAATGTATCAGATATTGATCATAGAAACAAACAAAAGGCTAAAAGGCCCATGCAGTGTACACTAGTATATCTGAAGAAAACCTCAAACAACATTCAACTAGCTAGAGGAAAATACCTTCGCGTCATTTGATCTGGGAAGTTCATTAGACATCTTTCTGTTACCCCTAAATGAATCCCAGGCATCCCAAACTGGTCCGTTTTGAACATTCGAGTATTTATCTTCTATATATGTGAGATCAACGGATGGGAAAAGGCTGGATGGGAGATTCATCTGATCATAGTAAAAACGGGGCAAGATCATCAGTAATAGGTAAGACTACTTCAAAATAATATCAAAGAGAAATTATGTAGTGATATTGTGGAATGGAAGATTATACACACCTTGCTTAATGAGAGCGTTGGAAACGATACTCCTAAGAAGAAACCAAAAACAACTCCAATAAAAACTCCTACAATGAGCCTCATTGTCTCAGACGTAGTAGCAGTTCGAAAACTTCCACTGCAGGGCAAAATGATTTTATCAGATATATATGTTGAAGCAAGTTTCTTCATTGATTTTCTGCCATGAATTTGTAAGTTTCACACCTGCGCATGGGAGTTCCCATTGGAGTCAATATCTTCTAAATTCGCAAGTGCAATGCCAATGACATCCACTCATTGGCTTTGAGCAGTATATATAGGAGTGACGCTGTTCCTTTAAAAGCAAGTCGTTCTAAACGACAAAGTGATCAGCAATAAAACGTAATAACTCTTAGTTATTAGAATAAGAATATATCCGCAAGCACGAGGATAAATGTCTAGTTTCCCATTGCCAGGGATGAAACCTGCAAGATAACCACATCAAGCATTATTCTGAATATAGAACAACAAAAACCCTACAAAACGCCTGGCGACGAATATCGGCATGTATATACTAAAATCTAGTTGGTTTTGTAACGCTTCAACGTAAGGACAAGGACGTTACTTATACTAGAAATTAAACAACGAAACAAATAAGCAGCAGAAAAGTCCCGAGTTTTCAGTTGAAGTAAAAGCAGGTGATTTCTTCAAATAAAGACATGATGTGAAACAGAACTCCATTAATATTTATTCAAAAAAAGAAACAAACGGCATACGTACGTACCCGGATGAATTGAATACGGAGACAGCAGCTATCGACTCAGCTAGTTAAATAAGAATTTATGACGAATTATATAGAAAGATCAAAACATGATGAATGGCGTAACAATGGGACGAAGAAACAATTTAAGCCGAGAAGTGGGACTCTATATATTTAAATTAGAAAGGGGGACGGGGGTTTTGCAGTTAGCTATATGGCACGAGGATTTCGGGAAGAAAATAGAGAGAGGAAGAAGAAAGTACAGAGAAGAAGAATATGAATGGCGATCGGAATATATTCCATAGTTTGTTACTGCTGCCTCATCGATTCGTTATTTGATGAGTGACGCAGTGGGAGGAAGCTATTCCGGGCACGGCCGTCGTCACGTAGCTTCCATGAGAACGAGACGCATATGCAAATATATAAAGGCTGCGGCTCGCACAGCGAAAAATAAAAAAAGGAAAAAAAAGAATAAAATTTTAAATGGAATATATAATACTAATAAAATACTGCGTTGACCTATAAAATACACAGATGAGATGATTCGCCGGTTAAAAAAATTATAAAGACGACATGATTCGCAATATTCAGAGATTAATTACTTCATATAGATTTTATATATTCTGCATAAATATATGGATTGACCTTCCTTTTTAACCTTGACAAATTGTGGGATGAGAAGTATGATAATATGAAATGATTTGTTATAAAAAAACATTATGTTATTTTTTTAGTCTTATAATATATTAATAATTAATTTAGTAATATAAGACTTTATTAAATTTTTTAAATATTAAATTTAATTTTTAAGGAAGTTATCCATATTATTAGAGACAATTCTAAATTTTAAAATTAAATACCTTGTATAGATATAGTAATGATATAAAATGAACAACATATATATATATATATATAATATATAATAAAATATACATTCCGGGTCATCATTGGTATAATAAAATCGCATTATTTTTTAATAAAAAAATTAAATTCGATAAAATAAAATTTCTCATATGAAATAATTTCATTTCTTTTTATGGAATAGGAAATTCTTTTCAAATGAAAGTAAGCACATGAAGCTAATTACTCATGCGATAAAGAAATATATTGGAAACTAAAAACACTTTAAAACTTGAAAGAGGTCTTTAGCCTTTATATTTTTAATTAAAAATATATATTAATATTTTGAAGTTAGAAGCACATCGAATCTACTATATTAATAATAATATTCTCAATCGTATTTACAGTAAACATAAGGGATTATGCCGTCAGGGGTTAAGAATTAAGAATGATACGAACAACATTGTGAATATTGCAAAGACTTAGTTAAGGCAAACATGTCAACCTTAAGCACCAAGATTAACGTGACTTGTCAACACCAACACGCATGGCTCTTGTTAAATTAGCATTGCGCATTAAAACCTAAAATAAGGAAAAAAGCATACCAGGGATGGTGCACGTGTCAGCTAAATTATACCAGGACCACCTGTTTAGCGATTCCTGACTACTTATATTGACGCCACGTGGCACTCGTACAATTTTAACAGTTTCTCTTTTGATTTTTTGAATATTTCCACAAGACACAGATTTTCCAAAGCCAAAAACCAGCAGCCAGGTATTGAGGCAATGGCGATGTCGCTTCTCCATTGAAATTCTTATGTTATTCCTGTCTATATAAATTGTATTTTTATTGCTTCCTACGTTTATTTATTCAAAAGTTTTTGGACACTCAATATTTTTCCCCGTTGTCTTTCTCGAAGAAGGTAGCAGCCAACAAAATAGGGAAGGCAATCTCAGTTCTTTTATTCTAATCCTCATTCTAACTAAATAAGTGGGATGATTCTACAGAGTTCTTAGAAAAATCTATCTTGAATTGTCGGCAGAATCGAGCTCCGCACTTCATTTTCCGGTAAACGATGTCGTTATCGGCCATTGCCATCAACATCTTGGAGAGCTCCAAGGTACTTGATCGTGTAAGGAAAGAGCAAGAGCTAGTGCTCGTTGAGATCAACAAGATGCACAGGAAACTTAGAACTAGTGAGTCTCTTCATTCATGTCCTTTTTTTTGTTAAACAAAAATTAGTCATCCGTTTTGACCCTGTTCTGACTTGAAAATATTCTATTCTCTTTTGGGTTATTTAATGCTGAAATAATTTGTTTCATTTTGTTACTGATGCAATCTTAGTGGGCTTTTTAATAACTTTCTGAAGCATTTGCCGAATTTTCAATCTTTTTTCAGCTGAGCTCGGTTACATTAATTTGATGATCGTTTAACGAAACTAAGTGAGTCTCCCAGTTCGTGCCTTTGTTAATCCTCCATCTCAATCCTGTTGTGACCTGAAAAATATTTTTCCCTTACGGCTATCGAATGCTGGTTTTAGTTGTTCCATTTTTGTGACCCTAATGGATCTTAGTGGGGCTTTTTGTTTATTTTTAATCAATCACCAAAGTGTTGTTTTAACTCTGTTTCGAGATGAGCTCGGCTATTATAAACTCAATTTGATCCCAATAGTGCTATACCAACTGAAGCTGATGCTAGCACATCTTTGAGGTTATAGGCTATCTCATTAATATACTTATTTTGAAGAAAACTATAAGATGACTTAAAAATTGTATCCTTGCCAATCACTAGCCTATTCATGGTACAAATACTATCAGCGCAACAGCATTTTCTATTATTTATTACGAGCTGTAGCTTCTTCATACAACAGTTAACACCTAAGTCTATGTATTTGGTATACCTTCTAATATTATTCTTATAGTGTCTAGTTTTGTCTCCGTTTCTCATTGTTGACGGTTTACGATCATGTCAATACAGCTCCTGAGATGGTTGAGAAGCCAGGGGATACCTCATTATCAGAGCTAAAGGCATTGTACATTCGAGCAAAAGAGCTATCAGAGAGTGAAGAAAAGTATGCCAATTGTGTATCTCTCCAGCACTTGAAGTAAACTCCATTTTACCATCTATTCCTTTATCTCTGCAATGCCTGAAAATCATGAAGACTTCCTTTTCTCCTCTACAGTTAAACATTATAGTAACTTAATTGTATTTTATCCTTGTTGGGTTTTCTAAATCATGCATTGCATTCCTTTCAATATTGTATGTGGTTGCAGTATTTCCACCTCTTTGTCAGACAAACTTGATGCTCTTCTGTCCTCTGAATCCTCAGGACAACCACGAAAGAGAATAGGTTGGTTTATTACTATTAAGTATGTGACAATTTTCTTCCAGTCTTTTAGAAGCTTGTCTTATTATTTCCTTATTCATGTTATTTACAAGAGGTTTGGTTGATTGCAAAAAAAAACAAAAAATACAAGAGAAAAGGGACAATAAGAAGCCAGAAAAATCATGTCTAACCATATATGTGAGAGAGAAAAGGGGAGGAAGCATATGTGCATGAGCATAGGCAAAAATAATTCTTAAATAATTTCTCATTGATTCAGGGGATGACACTTCAGCTGAGGGTGTAATCTTATGTAAATGTATTGTATAATTAACTGATCATTTTCTGTTTAGCTGTATTCTTCTCTAATTTATATGGCGGAAGGATAATGGAATCCACTATTGAGTATACCCACAGAACTCATAAGTTGTGAGTGCCGATTAACAAAAATAATGAATCCTTAACAACAGCGTTCTCACATTCAGTTGTTAACCCAACTAATTGTTGGAGATGAGCGCGGCCCCAGCAATGTGGTATTGGCTTTTTACAAAATTCAGTCAACAGTATGATAGCTATGAAATTGCAAGCATTTGAATCAAAATGCTCGCTGACTAGGGAAAGTTATTTAAAACTTTTTAGTTTTTAGCTTAATTTTATTATAAATTGCAATTTATTTTCAACAGGAAGCTGGTTTTCTATGTCATTTAGCTGACACTACTTGTTTTGCAGAGGGTAATGAGCTGAAAAAGAAACGAATGAAAACAAACTCAGATATCTCAAGATTATCCCTTAGTAGGCGGCTTGAGATTTGTCTTAGTCTTAAGGGTGAACAGGTATGCATTTGTCTTGGACTATGATCAATATCATTTCTTAACAAGTCATTGTCATTTTTTTTCTGAGAATCTTTTGGAGTTTTATTTTATAATTTAATTTGTTATCAGGTAGCAGCCAGGGTCACACCACATAATGCTGATAAGGACGAATGGTTTGTTGTAAAAGTGATTCATTTCAATAAGGAAACAAAAGAGTAAGCCTATTTCTTATAATTATATGGTCATTTTCTCATAATTATATGGTCATATGTCAGTTTCTAGCTGGCAAATAAAGTTGTGAATTTCCATTGTCACTACTTTAGTTGTTGGATGCTAATAATTGCCTAGTGACAATCACTCAACTGAAATTCTAGCTAATGCTTTGTGTATGTTGTTTTAAAAGTGATCTAAATATCCTGTTATATTTAGGTTTTCTCATGATACAGAACTGGTTAGGTTATTCCCTTTCGGAATTTCTGATGTTCCTTGTGCCACCTTAATCTCCAGTCCTTTTCCAGTTTCAGCCATCTTTAACTTAGATTAATTAGAAGTCCCTAGTAAGGATTTCTTTGTAAGTTTCCTATATATATATATATATTATCGGCCCTAGATTAATATTTTAAACTATCTTTGCCGTGCTATGATTTTACAGATTTGAAGTACTAGATGAGGAACCTGGTGATGATGAAGAGGGTATTGGCCAAAGGTAAACTAGTAAATAGTTTACTTTATTTGATGATCTCTGCAGTTCTCATGCTGTGACACTCACACTTGCTTGTCTGGGATTCTACATAAGCTGACATGGAAAGTCTTTGAAATGGTGCTTTCAGGTTTTGGTATAGAAATTTGCAAACTGATATTGCCATTCATAGTCAAGACTAAATCTTGTGTAGCAAGATTCTTCTATTATGAGACCGGGATGTACCTGTTCTTGTTCCTTTTTTTTTTTTTTGGGTGGGGGTGGGGGGGTCTTTGAGGGCTGAAAACTGCTCTGTTACTAGGTAGGCTTGTATACATAGTAGCTTTTATTTGGTGATGGCGGAATTTATTTGGGTCATTAGTTTGATCTTTCAATATAGCTTGTCTTAGACATGTATTTGCATATTTCTTGGTATCAATATATTTCATTATTTTGAGTGTCATATTTACCTTATTCTTAGGATTCTTGCATTTGATGGTGTATATTTATCAGTTTATTGTTTTTACTCCATTCAGACGATACAAACTTCCAATGTCAAGTATCATTCCTTTCCCCAAGAGGAACGATGCTTCTAATGCCCCAGAATTCCCTCATGGAACACATGTTTTGGCAGTCTATCCTGGAACTACGGCCCTTTATAAAGCTACAGTTGTCAATGGCCATCGAAAGGTGATAATTCAATGACCCCATCGATTAGCTTGGGTTATAGCTTGGTTCTAGTTTTCGTGGCAACATTTTGTGGTCTATTTATCTTCATCTGGATATTTGGTGATTTTGACATGGAACTAACTCTAGTGACCTTGTTCTTGTGATTGGTGGGCATTTTCCCCAAATTTGCAGAGGAAGACAGATGAGTAAGTATAAATTGGATGAACTAAGTTTGTCCTAATCTTAATGTGATGGTAGTTGACTTCGTGAGGTGATTGTGCAGTTATTTGCTGGAATTTGACGACGACGAAGAAGACGGAGCTCTACCTCAAAGGACAGTGCCCTTCCATAAAGTGGTTCCTTTGCCACTGGGACATCGTCAATGAAATAATATACTTGTAGCTGTGTATAGAAGAAAGGGATGTGGCCAATATATTTGATTAAGAGCCAGATGCTTATCCAAATTCATATCACAGATTCTCCCACGGGTAGAGTTCCTCGGATGTAAAGTTGTTCCTTGCATGCAGGGCCACACGGGGCAAATCTACGCACGAAGTACCTATAGCCGAAAATAAAATAGGAATAAGGCATCGATACACGCACATTCTCGCTTGTGAAGGGGACTATTCCGAGGTGAAATGTTATATATATATATATATATATTGATTGTGTATAAGGAAGGATGTATTTTTAATTGATGAATCAGAGTGGCGTGGGGAGAGGGAAGAGGATCTCAGGTATGTCATATCATATGAGCCAAGCTCTGATATCAGACAGAATATAACGAAGCAGTAGCAATCACATATTTTGTTTGCATATATTTAATTTTTTTTATTCATAATTAAATATTTCGCATTAATGTCAACTAAATGAGCGCAACTGATGCATGTATCAACCGTCCTTATACGATATACTCCCACAAAACCAATGCAAGTTTTTAAGGCATTAATGGCATAGCCGTATATTAATACTAACGAAGTTAAAGAATTTTATATGAATTTAATAATTGTTATAATTACCATAATAATATTATATTAACTCATACGCATATGTAGTCCTATGAAAACGAAGGTGCCTGGCGTTAACCTTTTTAGGTCCCATGTAAAATTACAGAGGATGAGAAACTTTGTGGGGGCCAGTGAGATTCGTCTCTGGTTGTAAAAACCATGTAAAGCCATTTTTTTCTTTTTCTATTTATTTTTATTTTGTTTGGTTTGCATTGTTCATTTACGATTTACGAACTCTTAAACGTGGAGGAATCAAATTAAAAGAAGAATCCGAGTACTTCGTTTAAAAGTAACCTTTTAATATAAAATTATTTAAGTCAAATATCATTCTAGTATTATTTAAATTTTTAATTTAAATTATTTAATATCTTTCCTCATTTGTGTGCATAGTGCATACTCTTAATTGCATATCTAAACATTAACACTAATAAAGGCTTTCCCTTATATATGTTACAATTATAGTTACTTCCAATTTTTCACCATTACAACTAGGTATATTTTTCAGATACAACCAATATCTTTTTTGTTCACAAATGTGAATATATAAAATTTATTTGGGGAGAAATAGAGAGAACATGCATGCATCTAAAATCATAAATAGAAAATATATTCTAAGATTTACGCCTGGGAGTAATAGACGACTTGCCTTTCCTAACATTGATATCACCTATAAGGAATGGAGATTTTGCTTTACCATTAGATCATAGGTAAGCACAACTTATTTTAAAAAATTTTGCACAAAAAAAGAAAAGAGAGTATATCTAATTTGCACCAATCTTGATAGCTAAAAGTCAATAAAAAATTTAAGACATTAATGGCATATCCAAATATAAATATGATAATTAATGTAAAGTGTTCATTTCATTAATGAACAATCATGATTACATAAGACAGACAAGATCAAGAATTCAAATTTAACCCATTCATAGTCACATAAAAAAGGAGGTGTGGGGTGAGAACTTATTGCATCAGATAAATCACTTGGGGGAAAAAAACACCAGACATGGCTCTATCTTTGAAGCGTCTGGTTTTGCTAGTTGCCATTGTTGTTGCAATGTGTAACGGTGGGAAGTCAGGTCTTCTTCCTCCAAAAACGACAGTGCAGATAGTGAATACATTACCTCAGCATCAGGACCTGTCACTTCATTGCAAAGACAAACATCATGATCTTGGAGAGCACACTCTCAAGTTCGGAGAAACCTATGAATTCAGATTCAAGCCAAATCCTTTCACTAATGTAACTCTCTATTTCTGTAGTTTTTGGTGGCAATCGATCGCACCTCGTTACTTCGACATATACAAACAAGACAGAGATACATGCAGAGTTTGTACTTGGAAGGTCACTGAGTATGGTCCTTGCTTATGGGGTGTTTGCTATCCTTGGAATCCTTCGAAACAATATTCGACACTTGCTTCTCTCGACGATGTTTCATCAAATACCCATCGCATTAATGTTACTGGATCTCATCCCTGATGATTATTAAAATCATATGCTTAATGTAATAATCTTTAGTGTGATTTGTGACTGATGATCTGATGAAATTCATGTGTGTGTGTGTGTGTGTGTGTGTGTCAACTTTGTTTTTGTTTTAGTTCCAAGTGCGTTGAAGTTAATGTGATGCGAATTGTTTAATTAAAAAAAGTAAAATATGCTTTACTCTTACCACCTGTTTCCTATTTTAAAAACTTGTAAAATACTAAGTTATGAGATCTTTTGATCTTGCACGAAGACATATTACCTAAACGACGACAAGCCTTAATCCCTTTCCAAAGATATTATTTGGGATTGGGTTAAGGGTACAAGTCATTTTTCCTTGAAAGTATTCCAAAAGAAACTGTGGTTTTTATTGCTTTCTATTGCTGTAGTTTTTGGTGGCAATCAATGGCACCTCGTTACTTCGACATATACAGACAAGACAGAGATGAATGCGGCGTGTGTACTTGGAAGATAAATGAGGATGGTCCTTGCTTATTCGGGGCTGGCTATCCTTGGAATCCTCATCAACCACATTCCACACTTACTTTACTCCATCATGTTACGTCACATACCAACATTATGTTACTGCATCTCATCCCTGACTGTTAAAATCACGTCCTCAATGTAACAACCTTTTACTGTGTTTTGTGACAGACGATGAAACTTATATCTATATGTGCCAACTTTATTTTAGTTTTACTCGTGATTAAGTGCGTTGAAATTAAGGCGATGCGAACTATATAAGTAAATTATATTAAAAAAAAATAGTAGATATATATATGTAATTAACAAAGTACGTTAAAATCGGTAATTTAAGGCAGAATGTGTACAAAATATATTTTATTTTTCAAAAAATACTTAATAATTAACACACCCATCACATACAGTCATACACAAATACCCTTATTTGTCAATATGGTGTATATAACTTATAACATCTTAACCGAGTTAAAAATTTATTGTCAATACGATGCTATAATATGTCATTAATAATGATGAAAATAAAAAAAGTTGGTTAAATTTTCATATAAGGCGTATTTTATAAATATAGGGCCCACATCCCAAAATTTGTATCTTATTGTATTAATACTAATTTAGAGCATTTATTGAGTTGAGGAGAATTAAAAAAAAATCAAAGCATACCATTAATTGCATTTAGGACATTAATGGTAGTAATAATAACTTTGTATAGATGCGATTGCTGGAATAACAAGAAAAGGCAAACAAGATCTGAGTTGGATGGAATCAAGTCAACTCAACTCAGTCTGGCGGAGTGATATAACAAGGGGGAGATTATGGGATGGATTGAATCGAACTTGTTCCATCATCAAGAAAAAGATGGGTCCATTTATGACGCCTCTGCTGCTGCTACTGTTAACAATGGTCGCTGGTCCTGCGACAACGTTAAAATGTGGGAAGGCGTTTAAGATAATTCCTCCAAAAACGACAGTGATAATCCAGAATCTGTTAAGTCAAGGACATGATCTGTCATTTCACTGCAGATCTAAGGAAGACGACCTGGGACAACAAACCATAAAATATGGAGAAACATGGGGGTTCAGATTCAGACCAAGAGCTATATGGTACACAACGTTGTACCACTGCCAGTTCTGGTGGCCGTCACATGCCTCGCCATACTTCTTTAACATATACGTAGAGAAACGAGACTATTGGTGCAAAGTGTGCGCTTGGGCCATTTATGATTATGCTCCTTGCATGTCTGGAACTTCTCTTTGCTTTCCTTGGGCTTCTGCAACATCATCTCCTGCCCCTCCTCTTCATATTGCTAGTGCCTCTACCCAGTTATAATTTCATCTCTCCCTCTTCAAATAATGCGTATTAGATCTAATGTTAAAACTTCACGTATGTGTTGATAAATGTCGTACGACGGTGGCTGTTGCTGGAGACACGTGGCAATAAGCGTTTTAAAAAAAATGAAAATAAATTGACATACAATTATTTCGCTAATTTTGAGAATCACATATTCCATTTATGTGACAGATTAGTGTCAATTCCATCACTAATCAATTGGTGACGGTGGCTTTATGGAGGGAAAAAATATTGTTGCTAATCGGTTTTTGTCATTAATAAGTCACTAAATTCCGTCGCTAATCACATTAGAGACAGAGTTTCCATCATTAAATTCCGCGGCTAATTTGCTGTTTTTTTTTTTGTAGTGGGTCTCATTGACCTGATATGTATATTTTTTTATTGTGGGAGAAAATTAAAACAGAAAGGCTTCCTCAGGGTTGAATAATGTGTGGGGCGTATCCTGTCAATTTATTTTTTTATAGGCACGAGTTAGCCTATACCCGTGCCTTAACCCGTTTAAACCTGTATTAAACAGGTTAAGCTAAACCCGTTTGGGTTTTAATGGGTATGGGCAACCCGTTTATAAAAAATAAAAATAATTTTTTTATTTAAACCTATTTAAATTTTTAATAATAATAAAAATAAAATAACAATATTACACACATGATATGATTGTTCATCCTAAAATTAGAAAATAAAATATTATAATAATAGCTACAAATTTATAACCACACAGTCTATAATACTTGCATAATGTAATCATTTATAATCTTAATTATTCAATTAGATTATGATTATTTATAATCTACATTATATTTACTTGTGATGGTTGTAAATATAATTACCCATACTTCTACAAAATAAATTTAAAAAAATATATTAGTATGTAATAAAAATAAATATAATATGATAATTAATAAAAAAATATATCCAATAGTCAACCGGTAGCCTGTTTATATAATTTATTATTTGAGCCTGTTTAAACCCATCTATTATAGGCCTATTTTATATAGGTTTAAATAAGCTTAAATAGTATCAGATTACAAGCGAGCTTATAGACTCTTAGCTAATTGCTTACCCCTACTCTCGACAGAGAGGTCCTGAACATCCATTGGGTACTAAGTAGTACAGAGGCCTGGACACGTTGGCCAATCAGAAATAGACAACCCATGCATGTATTGTACAGAATAATTAAAGAGAAGCATGAATCAATGAATTTTTTTTATAAAATTTTTTGGAATAGATTGTTGATCTGAAGGAACAGTGAAATCTCTTTTTTTCTTTTTTTCTTTTTAAATATCTATATCGTAAGCAATAATCAGAAAACATGAGCATAACCTATAAACTTGGGCCTGAATGTATTGGATATTTATCTTTGGGCTAAATTGTACAAAACTTTCCTAAATTTTAAACAATGGACAAAGGATTTCATTAAAAATTAAAACTTGATGCCAATGGTGTACCAAAAAAAAAAAGATTAATGATAATATATATAATAAAAAATATATTTATATCCTATAATAATATGAGTTTAATTCTTGTTATTATTATGAGAATTTTTTTAATAGACGATTTTATAAGTCTCCTATTAATACTCTCTGAATCTTATAGTTATACTATATTTTAGTAAAAGATTAATGCTGAATTTACCTAAATTTTTATATATATAAAAAATAAAACTTAATAAAGAAGCGCCTTAACTTTTAAAATCATATACATTTCTAAACTCTATTTAGTGTACATACATATAACCGCAAAATTTAAATTAATCTGCAACAATGTGTGTGTGTGGCTGAAAGTCAAGCCCGAGACAAATGCACAGTGTGTGCTTGGAAGCTAAGTGATTATGGTCCCTTTTTTTAAAAAAACAAAATAGTTTAAGAAGATTTGATATATATTGATATAGTCAAAAAATTTAGAAAACAGTTGTAAAAAAACTTACCAAATGTTTTATTAAAAAGGTATTCTTAATAGTAATACAAATTGAGCTTATATATAATTTAAATTTATTTTTTACTATATATATATATATATATATGAAATTTTATTCGGATTAGGATGTTTATGGACCTTGCTTATTCGGGCTTTGCTATCCATGGAATCATCCTCAACCACATGGTTATAGGTGGATGTGCTATTACATAAATATATGTTAAGGAATGATGATAATTTTTTAGATACTAGAAAGGGAGACTCTACATCATAGAAATTTATCTCTCAACAGCAAAATATTGTTGATACAGGTATAAGATGGCATGTCTGAAATAGACAATTGGTTAATTTTTTCACTGATAAATGCTATTTCTTGATAAATCTTCACATGATTTATGTATTCGGCAAATTATATTAGAGGAATGAAATAGTAAAGTTGCATATTGGACTACAGTTAAGACTTGAGATTACCAGAGACTTGCTAGTATTATCCCAAGTAATATCTTTCAAAAGTTGTTTAGCGTGATGCCACCTATGGAGGATGCGAGTAATAATGTAATGGTCTGGAATATTATAAATGATGGTACTTTTACTATTAAAAGTACTTATTATTAATTGACAAACATTCGGCTATCACATATAACTCGATTTATAAGGACATATGGAAATGGAGAAGTGCTGAGCGGATTCGTGTATTCATATGGATGACCTTTAACCACCGTCTTTCGACAGATGCTTGGAGAAGCAGATAGTTTTCTACTAATGCAAATTGTCAGTACTGTAATGAGGAACCAAAAGACATCTTACATATCCTCTGTGATTGCTCATATGCTAGACAACGTTGGAATAAACTTTTACATCACATATCTTGTTACTCTTTCTTTAGAGCCTCCTTACGAAATTAATTTGTTATGAATCTCAAAAAAAAAATTGGGAGATAATGTTAATTGCAGTTTGAATTTAATTTGGGGTGTGTCAATTTGGAGTTTATGGAAGTGGAAGAATCATTTTATATTTGATAATGATTTTTTGAAACCATTAGATCCTTACTCAATAATATTGCAAATATGGAAGAATTTTACACAGGTTCAGGAGGAGAATTTTACTAATCATGTCAACCTATCAACCCTAACTGATTTACAATATCCTTCCTCATGGTGGGTCAAATTAAATGTTGATGGAGCTATTACTACAACCCATAAAAGGGCGGGATATGGAGGAGTTATTAAAGATAACTCAGGAAGCTTAATTGTGGGTTTTACAACTTTACTTGGATCTTGTAGTGTCATTGAAGAGGAACATTGATCAATATACATAGGACTAAAGTTAACTTTAAATATGGGATTTAAGAAGATTATTCTTAAATATAATACTAAAAATGTAGTTGAGATATTATTGAATTTCAAAGATGACAGGTGTAACCTATTGATGTCTCGGATACATAAGCTTATCAAGCTATATTAGGAATTAGATATACGTCATATATATAGAGAACAAAATAATCTTATAAACGCATTGACAAATGATAGGTTGAATAATATGTTAATATTATATGAGTGTCATCAATATTTGAAGAATCTTATAAAAAATGAGTATTTGAAATTGAATCCCCTCTTAATCTAATAGCTTATTTTAGATATTTAACTCTCTCTTATATATATAAAAAAAAATTGCTTCTTTTCAAGGAATATCTCATCCCTGACTTATGGGAATCCCTTGCTAAATGTAGTAGATGACTAGATTGACATCTACACGTGTCAACTTGAAGTGCGTTGAAATTTGTTGTGGTATGAATTTTATGACACGTTGTTAACTAATTCGGAAAATTTTTAAAAATTAATATCATGTAATGAATCTATCACATTTTTTCAAAAATAATAGTCTTATCATTTAATTATATTAAAATTTAACATGTACTAATAAAAATGCCCATAAAATTTAAATTAAATAAAGGTATTATAAAAAAATTAATATGAGAGATGGTAAATAAATATTATTTTATATTTAGAATTAAAATAAAATAAATATTATATCTAAGAAAGAGTATATAAGATGTTTTTTAAAAATTTTCTGGAGAATCGTGTCAAAAAAATTAGCTTGTAAAATTACCAATTACACAGATGCCGTCTGATTTATATCTATAAAAAAATAAACCAATAGACTCTGAAATTAATCTACAAGCCCAAGGGATCCAAATAAAATTAACTTTCATTGCAAAATTACCTAATTACCCCTACGTTCAAACTAGAAATATTCGTCTAAGGAAAAGAAACATCCCGCCTGATAAAGAAGGAACCCCATTTCAACCATGAATGGGTTCATGACATCTTCATCCATTTTTATAGCCCTGTTTAACTGTTGTGCTTCCTGGGGATAGGAACAATGAAATAATTGTTAATCAGCGTCTGACACTCGCTTCAATATTGGAAAATGTCTGACACTTGTTCTGCAATCTGTGTTCCATCTCCAGGACTCGTATGTTTTTGGTAAAGGACATCAATTACTGCGACGAGATGATCAATTCATAACGTTCGCCCCCCAATTTTTACCGTTGGAGTTTGATTTCTTTAGCACCGTCTGATGCTGGGCTTATTGATTGCAGTTCAAGCCCGAGGCATGCATGTATGGACAGTGTGGGAACATCGTTGATCAATTCAATTATTACATACATTGATCCTGATGTTGCCTTTTCCCCTTTTGTCCTCCTTCTTCGTCCCCCTTTGCTGCTGCGTGGACCCACTTGGTGAAATTGGAAAAACACGTTGCGTTTGAGGGAATGGATCTGACTTGTACCTGCCGTGGTTGGGTCCCTCGCCTCTAGTTTTTTCCTTCCTGGTCTCATCAAATTCAACAACGTTTTGTTACCTTGCATTTGCTTCTTCAATTTCACTTTCAAGATTTCTAAAATCAACTACTTTATCACATTTTAAATATAAGAATTAATAAAAAAATAAATAATAATTTCAGTTTATTCTATTTTTTAAACTTGATTATAGTTCTTATTATGAGACACAATAATTCGAACCACAATCCCTTGTGAAAGAAGACAAATAATTATATTTAAACATGAATCACGTTTGTGATTTATCCTAAAATATTGTTAATTATCGTTATAATTAACAATGACTTTTTATGGCCATGATATCTCTCTCTTTAAAATCAAAATTAATTATTTAATTATATATTTTAATTAATCAATTAAGACTTATATCTTTTATACATTTTGTCTCTGTTATGGATTGTGTATTTTTTATGGTTTTTTAGAGTCAATAAATAAAATTGCACTATACTCAAGTTTAATGATAAAGAAATAAAAAATATAAAAATGACAATAATACTTTCAAACTCTTTACCGTATAAATTAATAAAATGACTTTTATTATTCGGAGTAATTGATTTTGTATTTGAGTAATTGATTCTCGACCTTTACCAAATTCTCCCTAAAATTAATTATAACCCCGACAAAATCCCAATCTCGTGAGGAGAGGATCTATTTTTCTTTGTCGGCGAACCAGCATTCCACACTCCATCGGACGCCGTCCACCGTTGTCAGCCCTGCGTGGCTGTTATCGGGCAAGTAGTGAAGTAGGTTCGAACCCTAGGGCCTTTTCTACTCCCAAAATCCGGTGAGACTGACTTGTTCAATCTGGCTTTGAATCTACATTTGAACTTGTTCTCCGCGTCTTCCCTGCGTGGTCGTTCTTGCTTTGTTTAAAATTTTTCATTTAAATTTGGCTTTGAATCTTGTGGTGCAATCGTTTGAATATTGACGCTTTTGAATTTGAAAATATTTACAGATCGAGTTTAATTTTTTTACTAGTTTTTGCTTGAATGGTGTTTAGCTGGCTACGATACTTCTACCCTCTTCATTTTGATTACTAGTGACATGTATGCTTTGGATTGTGTTGTTATGCAATGTTGTATTTGTTGTGTATTGGCATTCTGTTTATTAATCCTTTTATATTATCATCAATTTACAAAATTCTCAAGGTATCTGCGAGGTACGATCTTGTAAGTGACTGGGCGGGAGTTGTGTCAAAGCATCTCGAACAAAAATTAAAAGTGTATTTTATCAACTAGGCATATTTCAAGGAGTGTAATATAGGTCCGCCTATGGTTTCAGCAAATCCTATTTCTTAACCTATTCACCTTTGAACTGAAAACAAGTGTGTTATACAAAAGAGGCATGTAGGAAGATGATGTTGTTGTCGCTCCATCCGGTTTATGTGAGTTTTTGTCTCGATATCATTAAAATTAGACGAGTTTTTTATTTGTTAGGTAAAGATTTTGACTTTATAACCATATAAACATCTCATCATGTACTTTATGAATTATCTGTTTCAAAAGAAACTGTTATGTTGAATGGGACATGGTCCTCTGTGTGCCCACGATTTCCATGTTTTTTTTACTCATTTTGAAGTTGTACAGTAAAATGATTTTTTCGTGGGAAATGAGTTCAGTAGAAAAGCTTTTAAACTGAATATATTGTTTCTTCATGATATTTAGGGAATTACATACAAGTCATCAGCAATTCTTGTTTTTGAGTAGTTTATGACATGTATGATGAAGCGCAGTATCGTGCAGATTTTGTATCTTTCCATTTCTGATATACTGGGGAATACTGATCATATATATGACTTCTTTGCAGTTCTGAAATAGCCTCTTTGCTTCAGCCCCCTGATGAAGAATTGACTTCTTGATTCATAAGATTATTGCTATAATTCCCTGAACATGGAGAAGATATCATCTGACTGTCCATACCCAGGATGCTTTTTCTGTGTCATGAAGGAAGGGAATCCCAGCAAGCGGAGGGCAAGTATACTAAAATTCTTTAGAGAACTTCCATCGCAAGATGACGATGGTCAGGTTCTTCCCATCAGTGGTCTTTGGAACACTGCAATGGCACATCCCAATGACCCTGAATTCATAGAGTTGGAAATATTTGAATGCATGGCAGCTTTGATATGGAAAGGACTGAAGAATCGGCGCTGGCTGTCTCATGACCAGAATATATACATTCCTTATTATGCTGCTCACATTATTGGTTCCTACACAATGAGTATGGAAGAATTTGCAGAAAGTGCTGTACAAGCTGGAGTGATTCCTCCTTTGGTTGAACTTTTAAGAGGTAGATTAACTTGGGTTGAGCAGAGGGTAGCTGTCCGAGCTTTAGGACACTTAGCTACATATGCTACCACTTTTCCTGCTGTATCAAGTCATGGTGAAATTCTTGAGCTCTCCATCCAATTAGCAATGAGTTCTCTTGAAATAGTGTATTCACATTTCTATCAATTTGTTGATAGAAGGCTAAGTTACCACTGTGATCTGCTCACCCGTGGCATGGGTGGAGTTGAGATGGAATCTAGGAAGGCTGAGGAATGGGCAAGTCAGTTGCAATGTTGGTCTCTTCAGCTCATTAATTGCTTTGCTTTTAAACCTGAATTTCTTCCCACCATATGTAAACCTGAATTTCTCATAAAACTACCTGGTATGTGGGGCGGACTTGTTAATGAAAATTCTCCAGCCGGTATTGGTTTATTAAGAACAATTTGTCATCAGAAGCTTGGTAGGGGACCTGTTGCCAACTGCCCAAGTATCATTGAAGCATTGTGTAATATTGCTCGGTCATCAGATGATTGGCAGTATATGGCGATTGATTGCCTTCTACGGCTGCTTCAAGATCCCAATACATGCCACAAGGTAAAAGCTTTCACAGTTTTGCATGGCTACTTTGTTTTTATTGTGACTCCTGAATTACATTCGTTCAGGTCCTTTGTATGATGTTAAAACACAAAATACTAATTGTTTTGGAAGTAATGCTTGACTAGCTAATGAATCAATTTTGACTCTTATGCCTGGGAATTGTCTTCATTTTAGTCTAAAAGAGAAACAAATAGAAAGAGTCAAGATTAGGACTTTGAGATTTTTCACTCTGCTTGAATTCTTATAACTGTTTGCCTAGTAATTTCAATCTTAAATGTTGAAATGAAGCCCTGGGGAGCAGAAAATTATGAATGGTCTAAATGCTTAATCTACATACAAGTGTCATGGATGTCTAATGGCATTGCTTTAAGTTGTAAGTCTGTCAAGCCTGGGGTTGAGTGTCACCCAATACGAAGGTTCATGGGCTTTGTTATGCTTCCAATTAGTTTTCTAAACTTGAAACAAAATGATAATAAATTACCTTGTCTTCAAAGGATCATTCGGTTCTATAATTTATCTTCAATTGCCTTGTGCTTGTATTCTTCACTATATGACCACTACTTCAGAGGATGTAAGTTTATATTATTTGGTTATTGCCAATGCCCCAGCCAGGAAGCATTGAAGGTTTTGGTATGTATTATATGCAGGTAATTGATAAAGTCGTACCTGAATTGGTAGACCTTGCAGAAATTACAACTCTGGGTGATCACAAGAAGCTTGGTGACTCCATTGTTAATGTTCTTCAGGATTGCTTGGAATCACAAGGGTCAGGAAGAAGCTCAATTAGTAGCCGCACTAAAGAACAAATTGAGGAACTGCTAAATTCAAAACAGAGATTAAAATGGGAAAAAAATATGCCCAAGGAAGATCTGCATATTAAGCAGGCCGCAGCACTAGTGATCAAGCTAGAAGGGAATTCTTTATTCTCGTCAGGAAACATATCTGGAGCTGCATCAAAATACTCAGAAGCATTGTCATTGTGTCCAATGAGATCCAAAAAGGAGAGAGTTGTTCTATATAGCAATCGAGCTCAGTGTCATCTTTTGCTTCAGCAACCCTTAGCTGCAATAAGTGATGCTACCCGTGCACTTTGTCTCCATAATCCTGTCAATCGTCATGCCAAAAGCCTATGGAGACGAGCACAGGCTTATGACATGCTTGGATTATCAAAAGAAAGTTTGTTAGATGCCATTCTATTCATAAATGAATGCTCACAGTCAAATGATCCTGATCTCTCACTGAGGCAAAATAAAGTTCCTGATTATGCAGAACGCTTGGTTAAGAAGCAGATGCGTGCTGCTTGGTTATTTAGAGAGGCGGCTATCAAACATGGAGGTGTTCATAGTCAGGGTGATGGTGGTGACCTCTATGGCCCAGAGACTGATGATTCTGAATGGGAGACAGCAAGTGAAAGTGATATGGAAAATGATAGAAGGGATGATGATATTGGTGACGACTATGATGGTGATGATTGGAAGAATGATGATGAGAGGAAGGATAAATATGATAAACCTTCAATATGAGGTACATCCACTAAGATAATTTCCTGTTAATATTTCATTTCTGTCTTGCTTTTTTAGATTACACGTCTTTGGTGGGGTATCCTATTGTCTAATATACCGAAAAGTTACGGATCTCTAAAACAGAAAACAGGGAAAACTTGAGATAATTTTGAGAGTTACCGTGTAAAATGTCACCATCTGAGGTTCGCCTGTGAAACTGTTGATCGAAATGATTCTAACTGATTTTTTGTAATAAGCCAATATGTATCTCTCTTTTAGGTAATGAGTTTTCTTGTGCGGGCGGGAAATTTGGAATAGGATATTTGGCTTCAGCTTATGAAAAGGATTTGTTAAAGTAGCATAGACTCTACTAGGTTAGACAACAACATTGAACAATTCTTGTCATTTGAGGTTGTTGAGGAATATAAATGGCAGGGACTATTTATGTCAAGCCAATGTAGATACAATAGCATCGTCTGGCCGCTTTGTTCCTTAATATTCTTGCTTTTCCTTCATGTTTGGTTCTATATTTTCATGAAGGCTTCTGTCCATTGTTTTAAGCTTCCTTTGTTAAGTTGCAATGCCATTGTCTTGAAATTTGGTTTGCTCCAGGTACAAAGCATGTGTACCCTGTGCAACTTGCAGAAGAGAAATTATGTCCATAGCTTCCTTTTCTCCCCCAATGTGATCTTCCTCTAGAAATGGATTTAGCAGACTTGGCTCGTGCGATTTGTTTTAACTCCGCTTGCTCTGTGTGCTTTAAAGCGCAATTATATGTTTGGCCATTCTCCCAAGTATGGAAATGATGAAAGAGTTTTTGGTCTATTCCATATTTCTTCTCTCCATTTTTTTTCCGTTGATTGAAGTGTAAAAATTGAAAATCTCAACTCTCAAGTTTGGAGAACTGCAGTGAAGCGTTTAGGTTTATTGAGGGATTTGTGTATATAGACCTTTTGTGCTTAAATTTTGCCGAGTGATATTTTTACACCTTTATTGTAAAGGCAGTTCTTCTGATCTGCGATGAGACGGGCTTTACCATCTCATCACTGCATGTAGGATTACCTTGCGCTGCAAATGATTATACCATATTTCGCGGATGTTACATATGCAACTTTTTAGTATACAGAAGTGTTTTCGAGTAGTTTTTTTTAGTCAATATGATAATTAGTTGAAATAACGGGAAAACGCTAGCCGCTAGCGATTCCTAATCTGGATGAGATCTTGAACTTTGTTCCATATACTCTAAATGAGGGGTACCCAATTTTGTTTTTGTTTTTCAAAAAAGATAGCTCCATTTTCGAAGTTTATACTCTACACTAATACTACAGCTGCTGCTAACAATGGTCGGTCCGGCAACGTTAAAATGTGCGAAGGCGTTTACGATAGTTCCGCCAAAAACGACGGTGATAATCCAGAGCATGTTGAGTCAAATGACAGGGTTGAGATTCAGACCAAATCCTATTGTTACTCAACGTGCGATGGCGTTTTCGGTACTAAAATGCTTGTTCATATGCTAATTTGAAAGACGCGATTTCAAAGTTTTAAGCAACACAAACCGAAAATTTACCTCAAATGTATTTTTCACAGAACATAAGAAACTAGCTGATGTGACGTATAAGAAACTAGTTCTGTCCTTCGTAATTTTGCGGGAAAAATCGCCTGAAAAATGGGGTGCAGGGAGTAACATAGGCGAGACTCATCTATTTATAGGCCACGAAGAGTCAACGCATTTATCACACATTATGAAATGCTCTCGAGTATTTAATGCAGAGCATTACCACTGAACTATACAAGGCCAATGCATGACCTACACACAGCATTAATTGCATGTTAAAATATTAATATCAATATTAATGCATACTACTCCAATTAAATACAGATAGACCAATACAATTAATTTTATTTGTTAGAAAGGATCAGGTCAACCCTCAACTCACCATAGTCCCATATAACTAGAGAGGTCTTTGAGGCAGAGTCCAATGAGAACAACCGCTACGATGGCTCCATCTATGAAGAAATATCTGCTGCTGTTTCTAACAGTGGCTGATGCAGTGTTGTTGCAGGGTGGGAATGCCTGGTCTTGGTTCCCAAAAAGAACAGCAGTGCAAATCATCAACAACTTATCGAATCACCAGAAGTTGACTCTTCATTGCAAAGCTAAGGATCAAGATATTCCGGAGCAAAACCTCGATGCCGGCAAAATGTTTGAGTTCAAATTCTTTAAAGATCCTGTTCTGAATGATACTCTGTATTTTTGCAATTTTAGGTGGCCATCAGATACTTCGTTTCACTACTTCGACGTATACGTGGAGGAACGGGACGATTGGTGCAACCCTTGTACTTGGACCATCACAGAATCTGGTCCTTGTCAAAACAAGTGCTTTCCTTGGAATCCTCCTAAACCACATTCAACATTTGCTCCTATTCCCGTTTCTATGTCTGATAATACCAACCCTGCCCATAACTCTCATCATCCTTAGAGTATTCAAGTGTTGCGAGATCTCCAACTAATTATTGTATCAACTTCTATATATACATATATAGGATATATGTTTGAGATTAAATTAGAGTAATGTGCCTGGCATCAAGTATCGAATTGAATTGCTGACAAAAACGCTCGTTAAATATGCCAATATACATGTATTCATATACAATAAACTGTGACCTATTGATGAACTACTGGTTATCTCACAAGATCTCTTAACCTAATCATTGTTACTGCCGATAGATACCTGATCTATATATATAAAAAAATACAATAAACTGGCATGCAACTTCCTTTACCGGGGTGTGTAACTCCCTCCTTTCCAATAGGGGCAAAGTACACATACTTATATATTTTCTTATTTTTATTTGTACCCCATTTGTAACAGGTTGGACTTATCTGTCTACGTGGTACTGGTAGACTTTTTCCAATAGAAAGTAAAAGCCTTGAAGCATTAATTGAATGGTCAAAACATTAATGCAAATGTGGACGATTCTCTGAATGTGATCACTGCAAATTTTAATCATAATGGGAAAAAAATACAGAGCATCATTACAGTAATAACTATGGGGGAAGGAAGCAGTGGGACTAATTCATTCATGTACTAGCTATTTGGATGAAGGTCAATTTGACTCATCCAATTAAGGTCTTATAAAAAGGATGGTGTCTGTCAGGTAGTATCAACTTGTTGCATGATCATCGGAAGAAGGAAACATGTATATGAAGTCTCTGCTTTTACTGCTAGCTACAGTTGCAATGTTTCTGCGGGGTGGGAAGGCGTGGATTATAAAAACACCAAAAGTAACAGTGCAAATCCTCAATGGTTTGTCTCAAAAAGCTTCATTGCATATCCAAGGACGATGATCTTGGAGAACACACCATAAACAATAAAGCAAGTTACGAGTTCAAATTCAGGCCAAGGTTTTTCATTCATTCAACGCTGTTTCCTTTGAATACCTCGCTTCACTACTTCGACATATACAAAGAGGACAGAGACTGGTGATGCGATGTATGCTCTTCGACAGTATCGGAATTAGGAGCTTGTATCTACGATGATCTCACTCGCCATCCTGACTGCTATCCATGGAATTCTGCACCTTAGTCCTCTTCTTATATACTGTCTCATGTATTATTGGGCATCTTTTGCTTGACGCCCTTGGTCTTTTTATCAGCCCGTTTGGTTTACCTGATAACAGATAATATAATGGGATATACTATGATGATGTTTACTTGATATGATTTCTTTTGATACCTGTTATTAAATAAAAATAATATTCACTCTTATCTTATATATAAGAGTTATTCTATTTTATTTTTAAATATAAAACTTCAATTTTATTAATATTTTAAAATTATAATTTTTTTTAAAAAATATATATAGTTATATATATTAAGATAATTTATATCTAAAATAATTTAAATGTGTATGATTAAAAATATATTTTAAAAAATAAATATATAATTGTTATAAATAATTAATTTAATTATTTTTTAATATATATATTAATTAAATAGATTTTATATTAAAGATTAGAGATATAGTATATATCTACAAAATTACTTCTTTTTAGTTTACAAATAATAAAGAAATAGATAGGAATGATAAATCGAAAGATAATATTATTCCTATCTATATATACAATAACTATTTATTTTATTTAATACAAAGAAGGAGCGAGGACATTCTGGATACAGAACACGGTCCCACTTGGTTGCTTGGCAGTAACCATGCACAACACTCAAACCCAGAAGCTGGTTACGTTGATCAAAATGGCTGTGAGAATTACCAAAACGACATGCCCAAAGAATTCAAGGAAAAACTCAAGAACTGAGTGGTCAGTCTCAGATCACAACTCCTGGATACGTCATTAACATACGTGGATCTCTTCTCTGCCAAGTACCAGCTAATTGGCAATGCAAAGAAGGTAGGTAATAACTAAATTCTCACTGATATAACACAACTTGCAGAAACCAAATCACCTTTTAAATTTACTTGCTATTTCTTGAGACATTGCAGGTTTTGTAGACCCGGCTAAGATCTGTTGTGGGTATCATGAAGATGGGAATCATATATGGTGTGGAAACAAAGGAATAGAAAATGGGAGTGAAATATTTGCAGGTTCTTGTGAAAATCCTTCGTCCTATATCAGCTGGGATGGAGTTCATTACACTGAAGAAGGCAATCACTGGATTGCTGATCGTATACTCAATGGTTCTTTCTCAGGCCCACCAATAGCGATCACGCACTCTTGTCATAAACCTGCCTCTCGCTGATTCTCACCCTTCTTCAATTTCTTCCTCATCACATTATTATAATATTATAGTATTACAAACAGTGCATGGCTTAATATGATTAATAAGCACACGTTGGGAGAGGTGTGCATAGTTAGGGGTGATTTGTAAAACAGGGGCAACCCCCTGCATCTTTAACAAAAGAAGGTTATATTTTGTGTGTTTTACTGTATTGTGATTGTGATAAAGAAATGTCTACAGTTTGTAAAATAAGTTTGGGTCAAAATAAAGAAGCTTCGTTACATGACAAATGACAAATAAAAGCGCCCGCAAACAATTTTGGACTTTTGGTACCATCTCGTACTAAAGAGATCCTCTTTTTCAAGTTTCTGAACTTTTTTCCCGTAAACTTTTGAATTCCCGTCGTGTGATCAAGTTCTCTGTTTTCGAAATTTGTGTATAAGAGCACCAGCGTAAATGCATTTTTCTCAATACCCGGGTAGACGAGGAATTGACAGCATTGACCGCCTATATATTAAGGGGGAGACCAGTTGATAGCGACTTTTCAGTATCTAATTGTTAACATTTTTTTCTGATATTAACGATGTGTTCTTATTAGTACATTATAAATCAGCTACCAACTCCCAAGGATTTTCAACAAAATATCAACTGCTAATAATTATCTCCTTATTTCTGGTATTTTGGAATGAAGAAAAATACCCAGAAAAAAAATTTACATTGAAAATACTATAAAAGCTTTTGATGAGTCAAGCTTTCATCTCATTTAGAAATATATTTATAGTTAACATCTAACAGTATGTTAAATTAGAGGATTAACAAAAATATAGAGGGCATATTCCTAGAAGATTGACTCGATCACCCTACTGTCTCAGCAACCGATTACGCAAAAGCGCTCTCTCTCTCTCTCTCTCTGTCCACTTCAATTATATTTATCTGCTACACCACAGGATCATCCATGCTAGTAGCCGACTTGTGTCCAAGTCCTTGCAAACATTGACATGTGTTAGATCGCTCGCTGCATTTACCCTATCATACGATCTATTTTATCCTCCTCGATTCCCCACATCAACCTTAGAACGGAGCCGTATAAGCCACTCGATCTTAAGCCAATGTCAGAGATGGCAAATTAGCAAACGTAAGTAGAGTAGCTCAAGAAGTACAAAAACCCAGAACTGAATGAAATCACGTGAATTTTGCTCCAAGACAAATATCGTCAAGTTTATCGTTCTCTCCTGGCTCTGCTCTAGGGTGCTCTTGCGCCTCTAGAAATAGGTGGTGTGCTCACTACTTTAATCCAGGCTCGAACATGGGGGTAGGGAAACATTGTGTGTGTGGATTCTTGCTATTCTGGTTTGTGTGTGAGTGGTTTAGAGCAGAAAGACTCGCCCTTTTGTGCATTCCCAGCAATTTACAACTTCGGAGACTCCAATTCAGACCCTGGAGGCATATCAGCTGCATTTGTGCCCATTTTTGGGCCATACGGCGAGGGCTTCTTCCATAAGCCTTCAGGAAGAGACAGCGATGGCTGCCTCATCATAGATTTCACAGGTAACAAGCATTCAAATGATTTCTTCTTTTGAGAGTGGAGTTCTTTTTTAACTAGAGAAATTTTCTGGGCAGCTGAGAAGCTGAAATTGCCTTACTTGAGTGCTTATCTGAATTCACTTGGGACCAATTGCCGGCACGGTGCGAATTTTGCGACGGGAGGATCCATCATTAGAAGGCAAAACGAGACCATATTTGGGCATGGGATAAGCCCATTCTCGCTTGACATCCAGATTGTCCAATTTAACAGTTCAAAGCACGCACCATTGAGCTCTACAAACAAGGTGCAGCAATTCACACTAATACTTGCGCTAAACTTGAAGAAAATACCACACAACTCTATTATGGTCGTTAATTACATATATAGTGCTTGTTTCTTGAAATTTAGCTAAGAACACATACGAAAGAAGCAAGCTTCCAGTACCAGAGGAGTTCTCGAAGGCTCTCTACACATACGACATTGGTAAAAATGATCTCTCTGTTGGCTTCAGAAAGATGAGCTTCGACCAGCTCCGTGCAGCTATGCCAGATATCATCAACCAGCTAGCATCTGCAGTGCGAGTGAGTAGCAATTATTTTCAGATATGAGATATCTGAGAATTTCAGGAAACTTGGAAGTGATTTTTAAGATTGAAATGAAATGGATGTGAGCTTAAATATAGCTGATTTGCAGAATCTATACGAACAGGGAGGGAGGGCATTTTGGATACACAACACAGGACCAATTGGGTGTCTGCCAGTGAATCTTTTTTACAAGCACAATTACCAGCAGGTTATCTTGATCAGTATGGGTGTGTGAAGGATCAGAATGAGATGGCGATAGAGTTCAACAAGCAGCTCAAAAACAGAGTGATCAAGATCAGGCCAGAGCTCCCACAAGCTTCAATCACGTATGTGGATGTCTATGCCAAGAATGAAGGTATTCATCAGCAAAATACGGTTCTTGTTAGGCTATGGTGTCCATGTTTTGTTTTGTTTTGTGTTTTCAGGATTTGCTGATCCACTGAAGATCTGCTGTGGATATCAGGTGACACTCGTATATGGAGCGGGACGAAAAGCAATGGTGAACGGAAAAGCCGCGTATGGTGCTTCTTGCCTTAATCCCTTGAAATATGTAAGCTGGGACGGTGTCCATTACGCTGAGGCTGCTGATCACTGGGTTGCCGATCGAATACTCAACGGTTATTTGTCAGACCCACCAATTCCAGTTACTCAAACATGTTACAGGCAGTAAAGGTCGTGCCACAAATTACAACTACATAAAGGGAGCTTATTTCTGTAATAGATAAGGAATGCGCCGCGAGCCTATTAAATTACCAGTTTTGTTGAGAAATATTTACTCGCTAAATGAAACTGCATTATTCAACGTAATCTTTTTCTTATTTGCAAGGAAGCTTTTTTGTTTCTTGGCATAACATGCATATTGGAAAAGAAAAGCTCGTCTAAACAACACTTCATCGAAGTGTTGTTTAACGAGTGAAGGAATACACCGTAGAACGCACGATTTATTGCCTTCCTTGAAACTTCCCCATTGCGTCCTGAGCATCGAATTTTCCCTCCAAGAAAATCTTGTGAGGAAATATCATAGCACATTACCATTACCAATGATTCGAAGCAATCGCCTCGGCTTCGACCAATCAATCTAAAATTGAACTACTTCTGTCAGATGGTCAAGTACGAGAAAAGCCGCAATCAAAATTCTGCAACGGTTCAGTATTAAAAAAAATAATTCTGCAACGGTTGGAAGCTTACTGCAAATTAACGAGTATACGGAATTCAACATAGAAATATATTTTGTTCATTTAAGGGATGGAAGGTAAAAGCTTTTCATTGAAGATCATCCCCCAACTCCATCCTGAAGTTTGAAACTAGAGTTACGGCATGCGAATCTAAAACATGCACCAACGACATATCTCGAATCCAACTTTTGTAGCAAGTCTTCTGCGATTTACTCTCTAACATAAAGCATAATGAAAACAACGCGTCACCTACTACACACCTTGCCATGTCAAAAAAGAACCTACCCCATCATGTGACAATTTTAGGTATTCATCGCTATCATACCCATCATATATGAAGAGTTGGTAGATGAACTCACAACTTTATAGTTGTTTGAGCCCCCAACAAACCGCCTATACTTGAGATTAAGAACCAGCCACATCTGATGTGGGAAGCTAGGTTGCAGGTTTGGCCAACAGCTCCTTGAGCAAACAGAGAATTGCACATAACATACTTATTACAGTTCGAATTTAACATAGAAACTCAACGAAAATATCCTGCAACCATTTGAAACTGCCTAGTGCTAACTGTACTGTACAAAACAGTAGTATGCATGCCTGAAGTATCTTCCCTGGTACCCAGCAAAATAGAACAATCTACATTATCACGGAAATGTCAAAACAATAACACAGGAAATTATTTGCGGACAATCACACTAACTAAATCACATCAAAATAACTTAAATTAATTTCACTGACCAAAAATTCACAACAAAGTTATTCAATGATGGATTGGATGACACCAGCCCCAACAGTCTTCCCACCTTCTCTAATTGCAAATCTCATTCCTTGTTCACAAGCTACTGGAAAAATTAGCTCCACATCCATCTTCACACGGTCCCCAGGCATAACCATCTTAGACTCTTCATCCTTGTCATTCATGACCTTAGTAACCTTCCCAGTGACATCAGTAGTTCTCATGTAGAATTGCGGCCTGTATCCAGCAAAGAATGGCGAATGCCTCCCTCCCTCCTCCTTTTTCAATACATAAACAATGGCAGTGAACTTTGAATGCGGTGTAATGGTGCCAGGTTTGGCAATAACCATTCCTCTTTGAATGTCAGTTTTCTGAATACCCCTAAGCAAAAGCCCCACGTTATCACCTGCAAGCGCTTCGTCAAGTGTTTTCTGAAACATTTCAACCCCAGTAACTGTTGTAGTCCGTGTGTCCCTAAGACCCACCACATCCACAGAGTCCCCAACCTTAACTTTGCCCCTCTCAACGCGCCCTGTCGCCACAGTACCACGACCAGTAATGGAAAACACATCTTCAATTGCCATAAGGAAAGGTAAATCAGTTTGACGCTGAGGAATTGGTATGTAGTTATCAACAGCATCCATCAGTTCATAAATTCTATCCACCCACTGATTCTCCCCCCTTTTAATTTTTGGGTTGGCCATCAGTGCCTCCAGAGCTAACAAGGCCGATCCTGAAACTATAGGCACATCATCACCAGGGTATTCATAGATGCTCAAAAGCTCACGGACTTCCAACTCCACCAGTTGAAGAAGCTCATCATCGTCAACCTGATCCTGCTTGTTCAAGAAAACTACCAAATTAGGCACACCCACTTGTTTCGCCAACAAAATGTGCTCTTTGGTCTGAGGCATTGGCCCATCGGCACCTGATACAACCAAAATAGCACCATCCATTTGCGCCGCACCGGTGATCATATTCTTCACATAATCAGCATGTCCAGGACAATCCACATGGGCATAGTGCCTGCTCTCAGTTTCGTATTCTACAGTAGCAGTATTGATCGTGATCCCTCGGGCTCTTTCTTCCGGTGCCGCGTCGATTTCATCGTATTTCTTGGGGGCGCTATTTCCCATAGAGGCCAAAGCCATGGTAAGAGCAGCCGTAAGAGTAGTCTTTCCATGGTCAACATGACCGATGGTGCCTATATTAACATGTGGTTTCTTTCTCTCGAATTTCCCTCTGGCTGCTCGGACGACCAGGGACCGCAGGCGGGGAGAGAAATCCCCGAATGCGGAAGAGGCGAAAAGGGAGGGACAGAAGATTGAAGATTCACCGACGACGAAAGAGGAGGACGGGACGGCAGAGTAGAGTTTGGAAGATAGGGTTTTGGTAGTTGGGGTGGGATTGGAGAGGAAGAGGTGCGTAGAGGCGGAAAGTGATGGCGAGGGCAATGAAAGTCTGAGAAGGAGCTTGGAAGGAGAAGAGGAAGACGGTGATCCCACAACGGAGGCCATGGGAAACGGGTCGGGTAGGGGAGAGCGTGACTGCGTGAGTGAGAGTTCCAGTTAAGCGTAGAGCGCTGACAAAATTAAACAAGCACGCAAAAGAATTTGAAAGGGGCTTAAGATCCCCTGGGCCCCTGGTTTTTGGTTCGGCTCTGACTGTTGCCGCTGAGCAAACCCTTTTTATTTTTTCTAAAGCAAACTTAATTAGGGCATCACCGCATATTTAAGAAAAAATTTCCCCTTCTAATATCCCCAGCGACAATATTTAAAGAGTAATCTTAATTTTTCAATATTTAAATTTATATTTAAAAATAATTAATAACTCATTCTAATTAATATTATTATCATTTAAAAAAAACTTTGATATATCTTTAAATTGTAAATTAAGTCAATCATTTATACAATTTTACTTAAAAAAGATAAAAATTTATAATAAGTTTGATTCATGTTATCGTTATAATAACTCATTTGATATATGATATCTTAAATTATTTGTAAATATTTTGAGTTATGTGATTATACCCTAATTTTAGTAGGACTCTCATAAATTTTTTAGTATCTAAAACAAAATATCCATGATGGACTAAGGTTAAAGATTTTGAAATTTTTTTAATTAAATTAAATTTTTCTTCTTCTTTTTTACATTTTTTAAAGACGTAAGAATTAAATCTATTTTAGCTTGTTTACGCATAGTTATCTTCATTTAATATGTGTATAGTTCAAAAAATCAATTTTAAAGTATATCATAAATGGATTGAGTACACTGTAAGCAAATTGTAATTAGACATGAACTCACAACTTCCGTAAGAAGCCGGGTCAACGATTTAGGGAGTGTTTGTTTTCTCAATCAAGCATTCCAAGGCAGAATTTTGTGAAGCAATAGTTTCCTATTAATTCAGCTTCTTTGTCGAAAACACAAATAATTATATTATTACCTCAATGTAGAGAGCGAGACACACACACACACATACCATTTTCGTTTTGGAACGAAATTAATATTAGACATGGGAGGTATTGACAATGGACGATGAAACAACAATAGCAGGAGGGTGTTTCCATTCATCACATGTAGTATGGGCCTTCTTGAATCTGTCATATTTACATGCACCTCTTTCCCATATCTTCCAAGAACACAGCGTAAAGCCTTCATGCTCTATACAGCTATCCTCGTCCCTTCTCTGAACATATATGTCAAAGTAGTGCAACGAAGTGTCTGATGGCCACCTGAAATCGCAAAAGAACAACGTTGTTGGTTTAAAAACGTTGGGTCTGAATTTGAACTCGTATTTCTCTCCGACATTGATTGTGTGTTCTCCAAGATCGTCATCCTTAGATTTGCAGTGAAGAGTCAAGTTCTGAGTTGGATCAGCCAGATTATTGATGATCTCCACTATCGTCTTCGAAGGTAGGCCTGGGAAGTGAAAGAGAGCTTTGTTACCCTCCACAGCCATTGTTGTCCATAGCAGTAAGATGAGAGACGATTTCGCCAACGCAGCCATCATGTGTTCCTATTGCTCATAAAAATTGTAGAATGTTGATCTGGGCTTTTACATAAGGGGGTGCTGGATTTTTCCATATATTCTGTAATACTGGGTACCAAAACTGGTTGTGTGAGTCATGGTGATTCGATCATAGACATGCATCGCATTAAGATTCATTAAGGTGAGTGAATATCTACTCATTAGACTTGCATTTATGTCATTCTAATAAACTGGGTCGAGGTTTCAATATGGAATTAGTAATTTGCTTTTATAGTTCCCTTTTATTATTTGCTTTTTATGGGACATGGCTCAAAAAAGGACAAACAGCATCCCCTCAGCACTGCGGTTGGCCCAGCCGGTATCGTCAAGGGAAATTTGGACGGTTGGAGATATGGTAGAATTAGGCAAAACTGATAGAATTGACCACTTCGTTTTTACACCATCACGCGTATATTTAATTCATACTTCTAATTCATGTATATCTATAACTAATAAGTACTGGAAGGAAGAAAACTGGGGAAATATATAAGAAATATGTTCCTTTTCTGAAATTATAAATTAATAAACATAAGATCACAATCCATAAAAATATACAAAAGATTAATATTTTTTTAAGATAAAGCTTATCATTGAATTCGAGACATGTATACACGCGTCATTACCATCGTACATGGCAAGGATGAGATGAAAATCAAATATGGGAGGGGCTGAGACATTGGACGATGCAACAATAGCAAGAGGGTACAATAAAAACGTTTAGATCGATTTTGTTAAATTTCTTCACCTTAATAAGTGGTTTCATCTTCGATTCTTAAGTATGTATATGTAGTTACAATAATTACTTAAAAATAAAGATATTTATCTTATTATAGGCTTATATTTTTGTAAATAGGATTAGTCAATTGATAGTAATACTAAATACTAATAAATAAATACAAAAAAAAAAGGAGGGTGGTGGTTATATTAAAAAGCTTTAATTTATTTCTTGAAGATTATCTAAGTTCACTCGGAACTATTGATCCTTTTTGAAAAATCTTGTGGTTTATCTTTTTACCGCAAAAAATATCTGTTATTAGTATGGAATATAAGGCTCTTATTAAAAAATAATATATAAATATATTTATAAATAATTTTTAAATTTAAAGATATGCCATATTCTTAGTAAATCCTCAAAACATAACTCACATGAAATTTGTTAATAGTAAAAAAGTAGTGTAATGATGTGTTTAATGGCCACGTGGACGGGTTGTTACATTTTCCCATTTACTCCTGTAGTCCAATTTGTACGTAGAGAAAAAATTATTTTAATTTTATTTATAGACAGAAAAAATAATTTTTCATGTGATTATATCATTTTATCTTTTATTTATATTAAATTTATTTTTATTAAATATAATGTATATTGAATAAAAGTGAAATTGAAAAGTTGTAAAAGTTAATGATATAATTAATGAGATTTAATATTTTTTTATTTTATATAAAATATATTAAAAATAATTTATAAATATAATTAGATATAACACGCACAGATAACATACCCCAAAGTGATTGTATGAGTCATTATGTTTCAATCATATACATGCGCCACATTAAAAATCATTAAGGTGAGTGAACATCTACTGACTAGACTTGCATTTGGGGCATTCAAATGAACTGGGTCAAGGTTTTAATATAAAACTAATATTTACTTTTATAGTTTTCTTTGGGACATAAACAACTTTCCATACAATTATTAATGGAGATTGATTCAAATAGTAAATAGTTTAATATTATTTAAATAAGATTTTAAATTTTAATTTTAATATATATAAAAAAATTTTATTATGAAATTTATTTATTATAATTAAGTATGTGATGTAAGTTAAATTCACATATAATTAAAGTAAAATTTGAATGAACAGGGTAAAAAAAAAACTCCCCTTACAATTGTGTTTGGAGAATCATATTTAATCGGTTGGTTTGACGAGTTAGACCAGAACTGATCCATTATTTAGTTTAAACATGAGGGTGGGATAATTAGTGGAATTAATCAAAACTGATATAATTGTTCGCTTTTATACACAGATATTTAATTCATTTTTCTAACCTATTTATGTATATCTATAAACAGATAAGAAATACGTATCATTTCTAAAATTGCTCGCATAGATTAACAATCACCGTAAATCCAAGGCGAGTAAATGTATGTTTAGTAACAAGCCTTGCATTTATGGCACTCAAAAGAAACTCGGTCAATATATATATTTTTTTATATAAAATGAATGTACGCTTGCATAGTTTCCCGGAAAATGTAGAAGGCGTGGAGAGACCCGTCAACCTGCAATAAGAATGCATGAGGACGGGGAGGAAGTTGCCTATCTTACTTCTTTTTTTCTCCTACGAAATAATGTATTCCCAAACTAGTCAATTTTTTTTAAAAGGAAAATTAATATTTTAATTTTTTAAATTTTAACTATTTTACAATATAATCATTAAAATTTTAATTGATAATAAATTAATCTTTAAATTTTTAATTTAATTATAACTCAATCTTTAATCTCTCTAACCAGTTATCATATTTAGCAAAAGATATTAATAATATTGTTGCAAATTTCTTACGTGGCTTCTAACAGAGCTTTATTTGGATTTTACATAAAATAAAAAATAAATAAAAGAGTTGAGATTGAAGACCCAATTCATCTTGAATGTTTGCCCCGATTCCACCCACCGTCAAATCCAAGGCCAGTGCTCTGGCCGCCGTTCCACCATCGACGGTTTGTTGTTAGTGGAAATGAACGTTGAGGAAGGCGACTCTATCATTAGGCAACGCTCTTGCCAACGAGTTTTTTAACTAACCCCCTTGCTCGTCTCTTCCTGTTGTGGGGCCCACCATTCAATCTTTTTTCTCTTGCCCCATCATCTTTTTCATCACACGAACAAAATCGCCGCAAACATATATCCATATCAATTACTCAATTTGTCCGTAAATCATCGCATTCCAATTCAATTCCTTTTTTAATTCTAAAGCCACACTCATAGCATACTCTTAAATCGAACCCATTATTGCTTGCCAGTCAATTAACTCCAAGACTCGGCTATTTTGATCTAAACTCTGGGAATTTGTTGGTCTCACTGAGTTCAGCCCATCTCCTCCGAGTCCATTTCCCTGCAATTTCAAAAAGCAGGAGGAAGGGGAATATGAGTGGGTCGGAGATGATGATTCCAGAAAACCCATCTCATTTTGCAATATTAGATGTTGTCCTACACTACACACGCTGGTTATTCGTTGTAGGAACGAGATGAGATGGGTTTGTCAGAGAGCGGAATCCGGGCAAGACGTTCAAGATGAACTAGGCTTCAACTTCAACCCGACTTTGTCTTTGTTTCTATTTTATATAAAATCCAAATGGAACTAAGTTGGAAGCCACATTAAGTAACTTTTAAAGGTATTATTAATATATTTTGCCAATGACTCAATAAAGTTAGACAATGAGTTATAAATGAATAAAAAATTTAAAGATTAAATTATACTAAATTAAATTTTAAAAATTAAATTATAAATAAATTAAAATTTTAAAAATTAAAAGATTAATTCTTACGCTAAAATAATATGGTGATAATGAAAGGTATTATGATAATAAAATCAAATTCTTTATTATAATTTAACAGTCAAATGGCATGTTCACGATGGAATAAGATATTAAAAATAGATGAACATGGGCAACTTTTGAAAATAGGCTATTCATGGTTAAAGATTAAAAATCACATAAAAGTTATATTAAAAAAAAGAAAAAACCCCTAAAATATTGGAAAACTTAATTTAAAATTATAAAAATTATAATATTATATATTTCTTTTATTTACTTTATTAAAATTTTATTTTGATTATATTTAAATTTAACTATCATCACGTATTTTTAATTATAATAGGTGAGTAATTGACAGAGAAGGTTGAGGACCCAGGTCCCAATCGAGGATTTTGCAAATCTCTGGAAAAAGACCTGAGTACCCCTGATTTTCTCTCTCTCTTCCCTCGCGCTTCCTTCCTCAGTCATCGTCCTCGCCCAGCCTCGACATCTCATTTGGAGAGGGGAACAACTCGGCGCGGATGACGGCGACGTCGCTTCCAACAATGGCGGCTACAGAGATACTACGAGTCCTCCGTCCCAGATTTCACCGCCAAGCATCTCACCCTTTGTCCTCTCCATTTCTTCCTCTTCGATCACGAACGACGACAACGCCTTCACCCACGATTTCTTCGGTGGTTCCTCAGATCCAAGTTTATGGGTTCCTCTTCTTCGTTTGCTTCACTATTTTGTCGGGGTTCCTCAGATCCAAGTTGCGATTTCGTTTCTTCCTCTTCGACCACGAAAGACGGCGACGGCCTTCACACCCGCGATTTCTTCGGCGGTTCCTAAGATCCAAGTTTCTGGGTTCGCCTTCTTCATTTGCTTCATGATTTTGTTGGGGTTCTTGAGATCCAAGTTGCGATTTCGTTTGGGTTACTCATGATTTTGTGTTGCCATTGATTTGGGTGGATGTTGATGTTCGATTTTGGTGGGAGACGAAGTGGAGTGATCTATATCTACAGAGGAGGCGGTGTAGTGAGAAGCTCGGAGGTGGTTTCTGACGCTTGAACGGAGATGAAGGGGTGAGAAGTCACCGGGGAGGTGGGTTCTGACGCTGAACAGAGACGGAGATCCGACGAAGGTTGTTTTTTTTAATAAAACAATACAATTTTAATCATTTGACTCAGAACTTCAAAAAGCCATGCAACACAATGCCGATTTTTCTCCATGTTTATGTGGGTTAATTGTGCGGTCGTGTTGAACTGCCGCTAGTAGGAATGTTCATTTCTGGCTCTGGCTCTTTCTCTGTTATTGCCTCTGTTTCGATGTCGATGAGGTTGTATGAGAAAGAAAATATGTAATTGTCTATCGGAATTAGTATGCTATTTTATCTATTTTTATCTTTTACCAGTTGAACAGAACTTAGACTCCTCTTAGGATTTGGACAAAAAACCAAAGTGCCGTGTGTTGATCGTATTTGGGGGCACTTGGCTTCTTTGGTACATCTGGCGACTTTTTCCGCTAACTTAATGGGGGCATTTCCTTGAGTCGGTGGGTTTTGTTAATAAGTCGGCTCATAGCACAATTAAAGAATTTGCTTGGGAAGTAAGAGCTTCGACCCCTAATATATGTTATTTCAAAGCATTTGATATTTTTTTGAAGTCGTCATCGTCTGGGATTCATCCTGTTTTTCATTGGTGCTTGTTGATTCGTATTGGTTGGGTTGATTTTACTGCCTTGTGTCTTCAAGGAGAGAAGCGGGTTAGGAACTATCTCTTTTAAGAGACTTGACTTGAGTTGATGGGGGGCAAAAGTTCCAAGGAAGAGAGTTGGGAGCGAGGTTCATCTTATCGTTCAACTTCGTCTTCGTCGTGGAGTTCATACTCTCAATCAGCTTATGACGGAAGTCAGCCTTATGAGCCTCAACAGTCTTATTCCACGCAGCAATATTACATCCCTCATCCACAAAACTATGGTCATGAACCTTATGCTACAGGCGGAGTGGCTGGGGACAACAGGAACAAGTTCGAGAGGAGGTACTCGAGGATCGCTGATAATTACAATTCCGTGGAGGAGGTAAGAGATGCATTGATTTTCTTCAGCTGAGCATGAGGCTATTCTATTTACTACGTAGATTTGTAGTACTTCCCTTCACCACTTTGCCCTTTCCGAATTATGCACAACTCAAACGATTGAGGATCATTTTATTGTTCTTCTATTTGTTTTGGAACTTGCGAGTCTATTAAAAGAGCTAAATATTTAGCTATTTGACTGATTGCTATATTTAATTTGTTAGAACAGAAGGCTCTTTCTAAGTAATATGGTATAACTGAATTTGGAGGACTGTGTGTCCATTCTTCTTTCACTTACATCCAATCGGATAAATTGAATAAAATTCGTTGAAGATAAAAGCACGTTGTTTATGAATATCTTCTGTTGCAGGTAACCGAAGCTCTTGCAAGTGCAGGTCTTGAGTCTTCCAATCTTATTGTTGGCATTGATTTCACCAAGAGCAATGAGTGGACAGGTTAAGTCATGCAATGTTTTAAACTGAAGTTGGAATTATTCAAGTGTGTTGTTGTATTGAAATATCCTGTTCTCGGTTTTTTAGGTAGAAAATCGTTTAACAGAAGAAGCTTGCATCACATTGGAACTGATCTAAATCCCTACGAGCAAGCAATATCCATCATTGGCAAGACCTTGGCGGCATTTGATGACGATAACTTGATTCCTTGTTTTGGATTTGGAGATGGTATCACTTTTAATGTTCATAAATTTATTTGAACAGATTTTTTTTATCGATTTCTATTTGAAGTTTAGAGATGATAAAGGGCATAACTGTGATGTCATGGCAGCTTCAACACATGATCAAGATGTCTTCGGTTTCTATTCAGATGAAAGATTTTGTAATGGATTTGAAGAAGTGTTGAGTCGGTATAGGGAAATTGTTCCTCACCTTCGACTTGCTGGTTATATTTCTTTTGCTCTGTTTTTCTTGTTTTACATATTTTACTTGTTATTATATAGGTATCTAGTATTAAAGCTGTCAATGATTGTGACTATTATTTCAGGTCCTACTTCATTTGCACCAGTTATTGAAATGGCCATGACCATTGTTGAGCAGAGTGGTGGTCAGTACCATGTTCTGGTGATAATTGCAGACGGCCAGGTATTGTAATCCTGGACAGATAGCATTGTATTTTTCCTCTTTGGGTTTGGCGCACAAAGTTACGGTTACTGATTTCCACCAAACAGAGTGAGAAACCCTTCCTCAAAAGTTAGCTATTGAGAAGGAGAACCGACATATTCAATTTGAGACTCAGTCTCCACTAGTTAAGAGGATGATGTTTTAATCCATGGGACTTATTGTTATTTTTCTTTGCTTATCAGTCTCCACTAGTATCAACTATTATTGTTGTTTTTATTATAAACTGTGAGCTCACCCATGATGATTTTTATCTCAGGTAACAAGAAGTGTTGATACTGAACGCGGAAAGCTAAGTCCACAGGAGCAGAAGACTGTGGATGCCATCGTTGAGGCCAGGTGATTATGTTGTTTCTGTTCAAGTTTTTATTGATTCAAATTCAAATATCTATTGTCTAATATGCCTACAATGTCACAGCAAATTTCCCCTTTCAATCATATTGGTTGGAGTTGGAGATGGACCATGGGACATGATGAAGGAGTTTGATGATAATATCCCAGCTCGGGCCTTAGATAATTTTCAGGCAAGTGATTATGGCACTGAAAAATTGTACTTACAACTTACTCGAAGTTACTAGTTTTGCGATCTGATCTACAGCCTTTTTTATTACTCTCTAGTTTGTGAATTTCACAGAGATTATGTCAAAGAACATTCCCCCATCACGAAAAGAGGCAGCTTTTGCTCTTGCAGCATTGATGGAAATTCCCTCGCAGTACAAGGCAGCCATAGAACTTAATCTGCTGGGGTAAGTATTGTGCTCCTCTCCGTTCCTGTTGGCTTTAGGTTTACTGGCTTCATTTTCTGACAAAAGTTTTGTGGTCATATGCATTCGTTGATCCACAGTAGTAGTCGGAAAAACAATGCTCCTCGGAGAGTTCCCCTCCCACCACCCACGTATGGTTCTGCATCTTTGGGCACTTCAAAGCCTTCTCATCCTGCTAGTTTTGAGCCAAGTGTTCCTCCTTATCATGACAACATCTCAGCTACCACAGCTCCTCCTGTCCCGAGCTCCACTTATGACAATCAGGTACTAAGTCCATCAAATGGAATCATGTGTCCAGAGCTTAGGTTTTTTTGGAGCAAATATGTTTTATGAGAATTTTGTAAGGAATTACTTGAAATTGTGTTTATATTTTATACTAATTAGCTTTTTATGTATTACCTTTACATTAAAGGGTTTTGGATGCCTGAGCCCTTCAAGGGCCAGCCCTAATTCCTGGCTCCAATTACATATAGCCACATTCTTCTCCTCACAAATCATTTCAGCAACTGTTGATGATACAAGAAAACTGGGCAAGATCTGTGGTAGTCGGTCCCAGGTTGAGTGGAAGCCATTGGATAAGGAACTTTTGTTTTGTGACATTGACACCTTTGTTATCATAGCTATTGCGAAGCTACTTGGTAGGTTTAGAACGAATATTCTATATTTTAGTGGGATGAAAAGGCTTGGAGCTACGTTTTATTCCAACAAAAAGGAGGAGAGGGGAGAGATTTTACTGTTCTCTTATTTGGTTTGATTGGAGTTTGGAGGAAAAGGGGGGGGGGGGGAGGCATTAATACTGGATGGACAATTATACCTCTATCAAATTGAAATTCTCTCTCTCTCGATGTTTAATTGCATATCATTATATCATAACGTATTCTAAATGTTTTAGTAATGTATTTAGAAAAATGAATAAAACAGCTAATGTACATATATTAGTTATTATAAATAAAAATTACAATGTTATTGAAGGTGTATTTGAGAAACTCATGTAATGGACATAGAAAGCATGTAGCTTCCGACAAAATATCAAGTTAGGAAGCTCGACTTGAGAAACGCAGGTCTGGAGCAGCATTGATTAAGAATTGAAGAAGGCTGTGCAGAGATGTACGAGTTTACTAAATAAGGGCAATATTTGAATATCGGAAATCATTGAGGCCAATTCGGTTATAGCAATCCCTCCCCCTCCCGTCCAAATGTTCAACCAAATGGCCTGTTATGGCTGCTATCTAGTGAAACTAGTGTGATAGATTAATATCTCGTGTTTTATTTGCATAATTAATTTCGCACCACCGGGCTCGTTCCTTTTGTATTGTGTGTTGGTTTTATATTTGTGATGATGTGACTGAATCTGAAATTGCCGTTGCTACAAATTTTCAATAATGTTGAAAATGTGGCATTTGGTGAAGAAGTATATTATTCCAGGGCTTTGCAACTAAAACATTGACCTGGTCTTGTGCAGCTTTGCCCCATATGTCTGAGCAACTCAAAGGACATGGCCTTTGGATGCGGTCATCAGGTAAAAACATTTATCAATTTCTTCTTCCCGTACTGGAGAATGACTAGAATCAGATGAAGAGTGTGGCATTTGACATCTTATGTTTTATGTCTTGTTTGGCAGACATGTTGTGAATGTGGATCTGATCTTCAGACGTGCCCCATATGTAGGAGCCCAATCAGTACTCGTATAAAGCTTTACTAAAGCAGGATCTAAGCCTTAGGAATTAATCGTGTTGCCCAAAATTCTTAATATTCTTTTTAGATGTTCATTTTTTATTATTTGATTTTGTTGTCTACGCATTTGAATATCAGTTCTTAGGGATTAAAAGTGGAAGTTACAATCTTGTACAGCAGCATATTTTAGTGTTTGTTTTCCTTGTATTTAAGGAAGAAAATGACAGTTTGATAGGGTAAAGCTTTGAAACTTTGAAGCCACATGGTAGTAACAGTAATAATTGCTCTCTGAAATGATCTGGTCAAATGTGAAACGCTAAGATAGGGGAAATGAGCTGGTCTTTGGGACGTGAATCATACACGTTTGTGCCTGACAGCGTATTGATTACGTGGAAGGTCAATGGCCCTTGCTGTTTCACCACCCGCATGTGTTTCCCCATCTTGCTGTTGCGGCGTTGCATTACAATGACACCAGGCTTAGTTGTAGAAATGGCCATACTTTATTATTGTGTTTTTGCGGATGGACGCGTAGATTCCCCCGCCGCTCTGCCCTCTAGCCCCGGGCGGATTTTTTTTTTTTTTTTTGCTTTTGATAAAATGTTAAATGTCTTCTCTGGGCCAATATCTTATTGAATTATGCCTTTTGTTCAGTTCCCGTGACTGAGTTATACCCGTAGGCGCCTACATCTGTTTTTCTTATAAAAGAAGGGATAAGCAAAAGATAGCTAAAAGATAAGGATGAAATTTATGTCTGTTTATATCTATTATAGAAGAGAAGTGTTGAGATTTAATTGAAGAAATGATTATAATAATTAGAAGTAAATTGAATTAAATATTCTCGAAAATATAATTTATTTATGGTTGAATTGAATGAACATAATTTAATTTTCTTTCAGAAACATACTGAGGTAAAACTCTAAATAAATAGATCACATTAAAAAATTATCTACAAAGGAAACCAACTATGCTCAAATTAATAACTACTAAATAGTATTAGATAGTTATTAAAAAGAGAAAAAAATTGAAGTATATATACATGAACTTCAACGCGTGGAGTCGTTCAGTGGAAACTCAATGAAGTAAATAATACTCCTCTAGTCTTAATATAAGGCTTAATAAAAAATCTTAAATATAAGATTTATTTTACATATTTATCAACTTGTTCTCAAATAACTCTCTCTCTCTCTCAACAATAATCAAATAAGAGTGTAAGAATTAAAGAAGATAATTATGATATTTTAAAAAAATATATTATATTACTAATTTAATTAATTATATTAATCTAATTAAATATATCTTATACGATTTGGGATAGTTATAAATTCAGATTGGCGGAGAGGATCCAAGTTCGACATCTGGTATATTATAAAAAATCTTGTGATGTTCGAATTCTAGGCTCTTAAGTCAAAAAAACTTCTAAACTCGAACTTTTTGGGAGAAAATCTCAAAATACGAAATGGGTCACAGGCCTAAAATTGGGCTTAAGGGGAAAGGTTACCTGAACAATTATAAGCCCAACAAACCATTCGAAGTTTCGAACGGAAGATCCATCAGAGTCCAAGGGTTTTGCTCTGTTAGTGGGGAGACACGGAGAACCGGGACGCTTCCATCGCTCCCGACCATGAAGCTCCTACGCGCCATCATCGGTACTCCACCTTTGCTCTATCCATTTCTATGGTTACCGGAAGAAGATCAGCCACACATTACGGATTCCGCGATATGCTTATCTGAATTTATGCCCATCTTGTTTTTTCAGGTCAGCAAAGATCACTGGTCCGGGTCGTCGGACGCCGATACTTCGCTGTTTCCACAGAAGAATACTCTAAGAGAAATTATGCGAACAATGTCTCCGAGTATAATACTGTAGTGGGCTCTCTTACAGCTCAAAGAAGGTCCTCTGTTTTTATCTTTCGGAGTCTCAGTTAATCGAAAGCTTTCAAGTTTCCAATTTCTATATCTGGTTCATTGTGTATTCAATTCTTTAATAGGCATTACCTGTTGAGGGATGTGTATGATGATATGATGCTTGATGGAGTGCAGCCTAGTCGGGACACTTTCCATTCGTTCATTGTTGGAACTATGAAAGGCTCTCGCTTGCAAGACGCTTTCTTCTTCAGGGATCAAATGAAAGTCATGGGTTTGACCCCTGATGTATGTGACTGAAACCTATGTCGTGTGGCCTTTCTTTATGTGTTTGCTTGCGTACTTATTTTGTTCCTGCTATCCAGTTGGCTTTAAATGACGTGTTCGGTAGCCTTTCTCGGCACCGGCTCCTAAACATTCAAAATTGTTGCTAAAAACTGGCTACGTATTTGCCTTTTGTTCACGATAGGAAGTAGCCATTTTGGTTGCTTGAAGTCTCACGATTTACGTGATTTGTGAACGACATGAGTGATATAAACTGGATATATTGATATTCCAAATACTTTTGCATTATGCCTGGTTAAGCATGTCTAACCACCTTCTACAGTAAACTTAAATATTTTGACCGTGCTAAGATAACTGCCCTCACCTGATTAAAGTAGTTTGTAGCAAATCTATAGCTTCCTTTATGATTTTTCTTTTTTATTAATTTTATGTATCTTGAATGATAATTTAGCTATGCACGTTTTGTTATTCTTTATACTTTCATGATTGCATGGATTGGAAGATAATTTGATTATTTTTGTATGGCAACTTCAAGTAAAAAGAAATGTGACTTGAGTTGAGATGTGTAAAATCGATGTCATAGGTTACTTTATACAACTTTCTCATTTCAACTTGTGGGAAGTGCAAGAACTCTAATAAAGCCATACAGGTACGAGCCAGCATCAACTTGTTGACATGCCTTTTTAGAATTCTGCAATATTAGAAATGGTTATTAGTGTCTTGTATCTTGACGTATAATAAATTTTCTTGTTTATCTCATACAAATGAAGATTTTGGAGGAGATGAAGCACATGGAAGTAAAGCCCAATGTGCAAACCTACATCTGCTTGCTACATGCTTGTGCAGCTGATGGCCTATTGGATCGAGTGTATGTTAAAGCTATTTCTGTTATGAACTAATAATTCATTTACTAAAAGTTACCTATCCATCACCCCAAAAAAAAAAATCACAATTGCTGTTTGAAGTTACTTCTGAAAGCCTAACAAATACAGCCTGGCAGCCTACAATGTATATTCTTCTTTTGAAATTCCCAGGGGCATTTACAAATTTTCTCCTTAAAAGTAATTACTTTCAAAATGGTATACGATGTAAATTCTTATTGATCCAGGTATGCAATCGTCCGTGATATGACCGCAGCTGGTCTTGGATTAAACAAGTTTTGCTATGCTGGGCTTATAGTTGCACACAAGAACAAGACACCTGTGACAGATGATTTTGCCACAAAAGTAACGGGAATCTTTTCTTTTTTCTGCCATGTATCGATGTTCAAGTTCTTCAGAAGTTCTTAAACTTATAATTATAATTGCCTGGAAAAGGTGGTTGAGTTTGTGGAGCGATCAAAGATGTGGTCTTCAGTCGAAAGTGACAGCGCCAATGCTGAGAATGTTATGATGGGTGTTTCAGATGAGGAGTTATACAACTTGCCAACAGCAGAATATGTTCATAGACGTGGTGGATTTTTGGCTGGACAATTAACTGCATATCATACTGCATTTCATGCTGCTGCTGATTTAAAAAATGTTGAGGTATAAGTCATTGCTTGTGTTGTTATTTTTATCTAACTGCTATATAGTTCTTGCTCTATCTTCTGTCTCACATTGTCTTAGTTCTGTGTGTGACATAAAACAAGCCTTCTAGAACCTTTGATAATCAAACACAATTGCTTCATCTGGTTCACTCTGGACTTTCTATATGCCTGTCCATGCATGACTTGATTTTTTATTTTTCTTATACTCTGATTCATATTTCTGGAAAGGAATTATATATCTCTTTATTTCAAAATCTCATATTTGAACAATTTCAATTTTTCATATTTGATTATGGCAGCTGACAGATACTCTTTTAGAGATGCTAAAAAAGGAAGAGAAAACTCCTGATATCTATATTGTCATGCAAGTAATTAGGTGAGTATTCTTGATTATTAATTTTGCAAGTTTTACTGTTTAAACTTGAAAACTTCCAGAATACCTTAATTTGACTTTGTATTTGTTGGTCAATTGATTAAAGCACTGTGGTAGCTTATGCTTTTTCATGTGCTGATCACTCAAATCACTTGATAATTGATTTATTAAGTTCCTCTTGCTAGTCTTTAGGTGTATGTCATGGTCCGAAATTTCGGTGTTTTTGACTTGCTCTGGAGCCAATATTAATAATGTGGCAAGGTCCTTTTAGACTTCCAACACCTAAATATGCTCTAGAGCCATTATTAATCATGTGGCAAGCCTTTCACCTTGCTGTTCTTTTGTTCTCCTGGTATGTGTTTGCCAATTCTATTATTAAATAATCCAGTTTATTTCTGATTACCGATTTTATACAGGTGCTATTTACATGCAGGAGACCTTGATCGTGGTCTTCAAACATTTGAAGACTACATGAAATCAGGAAAGCCTGTTGCTGCAGACCTGTATGTGGTGAGTTTGGCAAAGCCAGCGTGCTATTTATCTTGTTCTCTGGCGTGTTTGGTTTGATTCAAATGCTTGGATTTGACCTTGGATCTACCAAGGGACAAGATAGTTTTTCATGAACTCTGATGCATCTTATATTGTCTTTGATCCTTAATATATAGGGTATTCTCTACGTAGTTAATCAGTCTCTTTTGCAGCAGCTGCTGTTTCCCCCCGTTATTCCATGCGCTCTCTACTAGGTAGAGGGTGGGGATATCATTCTTGGGTTTAGAGGAGTTGTTGTTAAGCATATTTATATGCTATATAGTGCATAGCTGCGCAATGCTGTTAGTTGTACAAGTAAATTTCTGTCTGCATTAGTTGACGTGACATTTTTCTGCAATTTTATTCTTCCCGGTATGTGCATAAAGTGACATTTATCTGCAAGTTTTATCCTTTTTTTAGCATGATTCGTGAAAAAGCACATTGATTGATACAAACCATCATCGGTGCAGACACTTGCAGAAGGTGCTATGATTGGCCACACGCCACGGGGTATGCAAATTGCTCAAGACACGCTGGTACGTTGATCTAACTTCAGTCATTCAAACAACACAAATTATTTAGACTATTAGCTGACTATTGGTCTATAATATGTAGGTAAATATGATTTCAAGGAACTTTTTCTTGAGTCCCAAGATGGGAAGTGATCTCCTGCTTGTAGCTGCTGGTGAAAAGGTACTCATACACTCCTTTTGTTTTGGGCTTTGGAGGATGTATATATTTTATTTGCTGCACATATTTGAAAATGAGTATTCGGGTGATTTTTCTTGAATTGCAGACTGGGGGATATACTACTGCTAACTACATATGGGACATGATGCAAGCTCGTAAAGTAGTCCCTTCATTCCCTGCCGTGGAAGCTTATTACCGGGGGTTAAAAGTGAGCTTGTGCTCTTAATATGGATTCAATTTTTTGTGTGCTCTCAATATTTATTGATATCTTGTGAATTCATATTTGTTCTTGCTAAATAAAATTGCGTGATTGAATCTCGGTTGGGTATAGTAACTGATTAGCCATCTTACACGTAAACCGAATCCTTAATTTTTGTTTGGAATTGCAGGAACGTGAGATTCCTGAAGACGACCCCAGACTTCTGTTGGTTTCTAGAACTTATGATAACCGCGCAAGATTTGGTCCGAGGACACCGCAAGCTGGATAAATTTCATCTCTTCCTTGATTGTAACAAGTTCTGCTAGATGTTTCTGGACTTTTGGTATTTGACTATAGAATCCAGAAAGGGTATAATGATTCATCAAATTGATGCTTGTGTTAGCTTGGGGCTTGGATGGGTTGACACAAGGTTGTGATGTTGACTTTGAATGAATGCAGGCAATCTTTTTAGTATTCATTTATTAGCTAAAGCTGATCTCATCTTCCTAATATTATCAGGAGATCCTCTTGACATGTAATAGCTTTAATTTGTTTCGTCATTTGATAGTTGACATTAGGTAGCGTGAGTTTTGTATTTTATGTTGTCAATTTGAATCCAATTTTTTGCTGGCGGCATATGTATCAATATTTATAATTGGAATCTAGGCGCATAAATTGTTACGGTGAGGATGATTTAAACTTTGTTTGGTTCAGTTGAGGGGAGGGAAGGGAAGGGGAGGTTAGTTTAAGAGAAAGGTAAGGAAGGTTAATGAATGATATTTTTTGTTTGGTTTAGGAGGGGAGGGAAGATGGGTTAATTAAAAGTTGACAAAAATATTCTTGTATTTTTATTTAAATTTATTTATTCTTTATTTATAATATTTATATTAAAATTATTTTTAATTTATAAATCTCAAATTTTTTTATCTCATTTTTATATATAATAAAAATTAAAAAAAATAAAAAATATGTTAAAATTTTAATATTATTTTTTATTAATTTTATAATTGTTATATATTTTAAAATAATATATAAATAATTTATTATACTTATTAAATTTTATTATAATTTATTATAATTATTATTTAATTAAAGAAAAAATTAGGTGTGAGAAAAATAAAAAAAGGTTAAAGAGTATAGTTGAAATATTAAAAAATGTTTGAGGGTAATTTGGTCTAAAAAAAGTAAAAAAATTCTCTCCCCTCCGAAAACCCCCACTTTTGGAGGGGAGTTAAGGGAGGGGAGGGAATCACATAAGGACAAAAAATCTCCCCTCCTCTCTCCTTTATTTTTTCCAACTAAACACACTTTCCCCTCACCTGCTCTCCAAAACCCTCTAACCAAACAAACCTTTAGTGTATTTGGATTCTTCCCAAACCACCAAACAACATTTACTATAATCAAATTTTTAGGAAAATTAATAAACTATCTAAATATTAATATTTTTCCACAATCAAATTTTTCAAAAAAGTTTATCCAAACATTAATTTTCCCCACAATTTTTTCATGAAAACTAAAACTATCTAAATATTAATTTTTTCTACAATCAATTATAAAAACTAATGAATCATCCAAACATTAATTTTATCTAATGATATTTAAATTAGCTTTTGAATGATAGATTTTGTAAGGAGAATATATTGAGTATAATAGATTTTATAAAAAAATTATTTTTTATTGATGTATTTGGATTAACTTTTAGAGAATAAATTTACAAAAAAAAAGACTATTTAGAAATTATTTCTCCTAACTTATCTAAAACTATAATTTTGATAAAAACATATATTATAAGCAAAAATTAGTGTTTAAATAGTTGATTAGTTTTTGTGAAAAAACGATTGAGAAAAATCTAGGATGTTTAGATTATTTAATCCAAAACTATAATTTTAATTAAAAAATAATTTTTTTGATAAAAATATATTTTATGAATTTAATCTATCCAAAAATTTATTATTCTAAAAAAATTTATTCTTCTAAAATCTATTATACAAAAATCTATTATTCTAAAATCTATTCTCCCACAAATCTATTCTCTAAAATTTATTCTACTTATAATATATTCTCTATAATCTAATATAAGCACACCCTTAGAAGATAAATCTCCTGCAATTAAGCAAAGTATTTGATACTCCCTCTCGATCATTTTACAGGACCCTTTTGATTGGTTTGTTTTGGTCCTTTTAATAAGATCATTTTTTTAAATTGTATTTTGTATTAATTACCTGGAGAGAGCATCACATGGAGAGAGTTCCGGGCTCAAGAACATAGTGGAAGGATTTAGGCCTAAATATTTCCAATGGGCTAAACTTGGGCCAAATAAATAAAGAACAAGAATGGTATTTTTTTAAATGATCTTGTTAGCTCCGCAGCTGGTCTACAACCACAAGCAAGATAAGTAGGCCCATTACCAGCCGCCTCCGGACCAAAAGACCTAACGGACTAATCCCTTATCTCAGATTGGATCGTGTCGGAGACGCTAACGGGGCGGGAATCGAACTGTGGTCTCAACCAGCCGCCTGTGTCTATTTCCTGTTAAGTATTCGCTCCTCACCACCAGCTTCCGCTTCCGTTTCCGCAGTCGGCTTCAAAACCTACCTGGAGATACGCAGAGAGACTCACAAACGCTCACTTCTCCTTCCTTCTCCGCATTTTCACGCACGCATTTTCGGATTGAAATTCACTTTTGCCCAACTCTAGCAGTTAAAGGTCATTATTCGGTTGTAAAATGAAAAAGCGAAAATCGAAGGAAGCTTCCAGTTCTGAAACCCTGGAAGGACATCTCCAGGCTGATGACGAGACTCTTCAATACTTGGCCTCTCCAATTTATAATGAAGCTGAGGAAGATGCTGCGAGTTCCCAAATAAAGAAGAAGAAGAAGAGGAAGAAGAAAGTTTTGGAGGGTAACTCTGGGATTGCGAAGGAGGAAAAGGAGATTAATGCTACTAAGGAAGCCAGTTCACATTCCAGTGGTGAGAAAACGGATTTCAGAAAACACAAAATGAATAAACGGTTGTTGAAGGAGGCAGAAAAGGCCGATAAGCGTGGCGTCTGCTATTTGAGTCGGATTCCCCCGCATATGGACCACCTGAAGCTTCGGAGCATTCTCTCACAATATGGTGATATTCAAAGGATTTATCTTGCGCCTGAAGGTGACTTCCTCTATCTCATCATTGATACTTAGTTGCATCTCTTTTAACTCTGCCAGAAAGTGGATTGTGACTAACTACGGACTCTACTGAATTTGTCAATAGGAGATTCTGCTTCTAAAGCACCTTCAAAGTCGTCGCGTAGATCTCGAGACCAAGTATTTTCGGAAGGGTATTCGCTTAATTTTGAATTGACTGTTAAAATTCGATTACTCTACTAGCACATGATCATTTGCTTTGCCTGCAATTATGTAGATGGGTTGAATTCACCGATAAAAGAGTAGCAAAGAACGTTGCTAATATGTTAAACGGTGAACAGATAGGTATGTATTCTATCAACTCTAAGCCAAATATCGGTTTGTTAGTAAAACTTAAGATGCAGAGGCAATGATGTACTATGTGATATAGTTGTTACTATTAATGACCGGATTGTCCATCATGTTGGTCCGTATTGATACCATGTCAAATGTCTGTACTGTTTATCCAGGGGGCAAGAAGAGATCAGCATTCTACTATGACCTTTGGAATATCAAATACTTGAGTAAATTCAAATGGGATGATCTGACTGAAGAACTTGGTAGAGTTTTTATTTTCTGTATAATCTTTTTATATAGTGGAGCTAAAGCAGCCGAGCTTACAGCAAGGTGCTGATTTTTTGTTACAGCCTTCAAGAAGGCCGTTCGGGAGCAAAAACTAGCTGTAGAACTCTCTGCTGCCAAAAGAGAGAGGGATTTCTATCTTTCTAAGGTTGATCAATCACGTGCTTTGAGTTCTATAGAGGAACGACTAAAGAAGGTATGCTATGTCTGCACACGTCAAAGTGAATCAGTTTGCTGACAATCACTTGGTAGTTTTTAGATATTATTTAATTTTTTGGTTATTCATTTCACATGTTAGACGGGAAATTACGTTGGGTTAGCATTTAATTATTCGATGGATTTCTATTTCCAAAGAATTGTTTAATAATCATTATGAGCCCGGCTGCATTCCACAAGAGACCAATTTGGCTAAACTCTAACCAGTTGTAGAGAAAGACCAATTTTGAATTGTGATTGGAGTTATTTTGCCGTAGGAATAGAAGCTGTAACATGTTTTTACTCTGCATATGCGTTGTCATGCTTACTTCTATAACTTGCTTCATAATGGTAAATTGGTGATCAGAAACTTTGTTCAGTGATGCTTTGTCCTCTGTAGTTTTAGTGCAAATGATACATTTTGAAGAATTATTTAGTGACACAATTTCGTCCCGCTTTCACAGAAGCAGAAACTTGAACGAGATTCAGGAAAAATTGGAAAAGTCATTCGCCATTTCCCTCAGAAAAAACCAATATCTGCTAATGCTGACGGGAATAAACCCAGACTCTCTGATGATATATTGGATGCGGTAAGTCAGTTTGGTTATAGCTCTTGGGTTTGTCTTGTGTTTATGCAGGAGTGCTATAGCACCATGCATGGTCTCGTGGGTTTTAAATTAAACCTTTTCCACTATGCCTCTTGCAGGTATTCGGTGGTTTGTAATGCATGTCTTGAAATCAGCAGCCAATTTTGTTAAATACCAAGGACAGCGCGTACATCACTTTCCCACTTGGTTGATTGTGTTAGACTTGTTTATGATGTATTTTCTTGATTCAGAAGTGATACGTCTAACACAATTTTCTTTTCGTCCAACTAAGATTTTGTAGGAAAAATCAAATTTAAAACCTTGTGAACGATGTCCGAGATTCCGTTGCCTAATTGATCAAGATTCCGTTTGCCATGATGGTTTATCTAGACTCTGCTGAGACACAGGAAGAATATCTATATACTTCAGAATAGCATAGCTAGTGTATGTATGGCTTACTAAAAAAAAATCGTGCATTTAATTTGCAAAACTCATTGAACCATGACTTTTTTAATTAACATTATAATGAAATAGCAGGAAGGTGTCGTCATTGAAATACTTTTTCTCTCTCTTCATCTTGTTTTGGAATACAACAGGGTGGCACTGTCCATAAAAAGAAACAAAAAGGTCAACAGCAAAGGGTCGTCGTATACGTGGTATAAATTCTAACAAAATAAATCTTAACAATCAGTAGGCGGTCAAATAAATAAATAATTTTGTTTAATGTTTGTGGCCTTTGAAGTAAATTGCATGTTGCAAATCAGATATTACTGGCTGACTTATACTTTACCGATGTTATGAGATGTTGGAAACAAATGAATCGGTTGCTCATTGGATGTCAATTGCACCATTTCCCTCATTGCTTGAGAAGTGCCCATGAGTTATGTTCTTTCGATGCAACAGTAAGCAAGAGTGAACTAGGCTTATAATACACAACTAGGTTTTCATAGTATGGCGGTAAATTTTTGTAACGACGGAGTGAACTAGGTCCCGAGAACGCTTGAGATTCGTGCTATACAAGAAATTTCAGTGCTGTCCATTATTCACAAGGCAAATTCTAGGTGTGTATTCAGCGACGAATGAAATTGCAGATATAGTAGGGCAGAAAGGGTCAAATACAGAAGCTGGTTTCGTTAAAAATCAGCTGCAACAGCCACCGGCCAGACTAACTGTTCCATCTCTAGCCCCTGATTCACCCTGTGGACGTCCATAGCCAACCTTTATGCCAAACGACTGCAATAAAAGGTATCATGGCCAATTTCCGTTATGCAAGCAATCAAGACCACATGAAATTACTTTATTAAGATAACCATTCAACGTTTCGTTTTAAGGAATTCTTGACTAGAAAATTTCATATAGTTAGGCCACCCAATCAGATGGTGGAACAAGTATCCAAACTACGCTATTTAGGTTTATAACATTGATGCCATATTGGTCCCAATTAACATAATAAAAGTTTCCACCATCAATTTGACGCTATTTGTTACCTCATTAGATACATCAAATACACCTTCCTGGATGTTCTGAAGAATCTTAGCGGCAGTCTTAATGAAAGCCTGTAAAATACTCTTTAGAATTACTTTTTACTCTAATGGAAAATCACGATATTCCAAAAGCTTTAAATTTAAAGGACATTCAATGAACTCTTAATTTTGAGTCTGCAAATATGAATCACCTCTTCCACATTTTGAGCCGTCCTTGCAGAAGCCTCCAAGAATAAAAGCCCATTTTCCCTCGCAAATTGTTTCCCTTCCTCTTTACTCACTGCCCTTCGGTGAGCCAGATCACACTTGTTCCCTATAAGCATGATTGTCATGTTAGGATTGGCATGCTGCCGGGCATCTTCTAGCCAACTAGCTAAATGATTAAATGTCTCCCTCCTGATAACAAAGACATCTGATTTTCAGATAAGGGCAGGATTAGGAAATAAAACAAGCATAAAAACTAGGAACCTGGTATTGGATGTCATTGATCATCATTTTATACAAACATAACAAATGGTCTATGGGCCTACCAATGCAAAGGGTGAGGGGGACTAGCATCAATGCATACACATGATGGAAGAAAATAATGTAAAACAGTTTAAAGTTCAAATATTAGACCAGTTCCCCAATTAGTTGAAAATACAGACAAGCTAAAAGAAACACTGGCCCAGTACAAAGGATGCAGCTTTCAAATAGAAGAATCAACAATAACAAAAAGACAAGGAATAATAAAACTTCAATCTGCTGCCAGAAGCATGTGAACTTAACATATGCTGAAGAATCACAATTACACAGAATTTCACATTAGCTTCTATTGAAAGTATAGTGAAACTCTGGGACCTATTAACATAAATAAAAGAGGCAAAGACTAGACAATGTAGAAGCACGTAGACGGGTTATATAGAGTTTGGCACACTTCTAGTCTATGACAATGTAGAAGCACGTAGACGGGTTATATAGAGTTTGGCATGAACCTTAAGCACAAAGATAATGCCTACATGTAAACTAACATATACAATACCGACCTTGTAATGTCATAGACTAGAAGTGCTCCAGCAGCTCCTCTATAGTATGATCTAGTGATTGATCTAAAAGATTCTTGCCCAGCCTACATACAAATTATGTACTTTGCATCAGCAAATATGCATTGTTAAAATTTATAACCTCAAATCTGTTATGGTGAATCTAGAATCTAAAACCACAGTTATACATTGTGATTACAAGGACAAAGACAACATTCATTACTATATCAATTTAAGGTTGCCATGCAAGGCGCACTCCAATTAAACAATGCAGAGCCTTACTTAATTGGAAAGAAGAGAGTCGTTCAAATCAGTACCATACTGCAGAGGTTTCAGATATCATTTCATAATCTACTATGCTCAGGGTCACAGTGACTGAAAAGTGTGCAGTCTGTCATATAAAGATGATGCTCTATGAGCCCATGATTCTTGATATAAAAATCTCCCCGCTTAATACAATCAAAACAAAAAAAATATTTTAAAAGAGAATATAACGACATCAATTCAATTGTGCCTCTTAGCACTGTATGTTTCGAAGCAGTGAAAGAACCAAACGCATTATTATAATTTTAGCTCTTTAGATATGAATTTCCAATGAATCCTCAACAACTCATTTCAAATACTTAAAGAAGCATCGAGAGAGGTTAAAGGTTAGCTTAATTAAATTTTGAGAAAACAAGAGTATAAAGAAATAAAAGAAGCAAGGCAGATGCAATGAAACATAGACTTACAGTGTCCCATATCTGGAGCTTGATGGGTCGGCCGTCGATGGTGACCATACGAGCGCCGAACTCCACACCAATAGTCAGATCATGGACGGGTTGGAACCTCTTGTCCGTGAATTGCAGAAGCAAGCATGATTTCCCAACACCTGTACGACAGCCAAAAAATGCCCGAAATTTCAGTTAGTTAGAAAACCATAACCGAAGTGGATAAAAGCCAGGGTTCCGAGAGGAAATTGACCTGTGTCTCCGATAATGATATACTTGAAAAGATAGTCGTAAGACATGTGGAGAAAAGGACGCGGTGCAGGTCAAGGATAGAAGCGGCACTGCCGAAGAAGCAGTTTCAGCTAGTAGGGCAGTGAATTGTGTAGTGGGATCAGAGGCGGAATGGGAATGAGAACTGAGAAATCGAGAATTGAGAATAATGAAGAGAGGCGGAAAATGAACAGTTACAAATCAAACGGGGTTTTAAAGTTTGATTGCCAGAGCGTGACGTACGAGTACACCACACGCTACCCGTTCCCGTTCCCGTTCTGGTTCTGGATTGGGTTTTCCGGTCCCACATGCCTACCCCACGCTGCTCTTATCCTGTTATTTATTTTTTACGTTTGATTTTCAAAGCGCAATCAATCAAGGGTAAATTTCTTACTTTTCTTCTTCTTCAACAACAACAACAAACCTTATCCCATTAAATAAAATCAGCTATATAGATTATACAACGCTATTATGCTCTATCAAAAACTAAATCCTTAGATAGGTTATTAACCAGGAGATCCTACTCAATGACCTCTTTGAGTGTTCTCTTTGGCCTTCCTCTAGTCCTTTTAACCAGTATCCATACTGTTTGATCCACCCTCTTCACTGGCGCATCCCTTGGCCTTCTTTGTACGTGTCCAAATCACCTAAGACGGTTCTCTACCATTTTCTCTTCAATAGGTGCCACTCCAACTCTTCCCCGTATATGTTCATTACGAATCTTATCTTTTCTTGTATGCCCACACATCCATCTCAACATCCTCATCTTAGCTACCCCAACTTTATGCTCGTGCTGTCCTTTTAAAGCCCAGCATTCACTTCCATAAAGCATTGCTGGTCTTATAGCAGTGCGATAAAACTTTCCTTTTACTTTATCTGGTACTTTTCGATCACATATAACCCCAGTAGCCTTTCTCCATTTAAACCACCCAGCCTGAATTATATGATGAACATCTTCCAAAATTTCACCGTCCTTCTGTATAATTGATCCCAAATATTTGAACTTATCTATTTGTGGAATAACTTGTAACTTGCCTTTTATCAAAATTACAATGCATATATTCAGTCTTACTTCTACTCAGACGGAAACCCTTCGACTCTAAAGTACTTCTCCATAACTCAAGTTTAAAATTAATTTCTTCTCTTGATTCCGCCACTAGAACTATATCGTCCGCAAAAAGCATGCACTTAGGGATTTCCTCTTGAATAGGCTTAGTTAGAACATCCACTACTAGATTAAATAAATAAGGACTCAAGGATGATCCCTGATGTAGATCAATCCTTATGGAAAAATCCTTTGTTTCGCCCCCAGATGTTCTTACAGTAGTTGTTACCCCCTCATACATATCTTTTATTGTCTTGATATATGCCATGCGTACACCTTTCTTTTCCAAAACTTTCCAAAGCATCTCCCTTGGCACTCGATCATATGCTTTTTCTAAATCAATGAAGACCATATGCAAGTCTATTCTTTTAGTCCGGTACCTTTCCATTAACCCCCTTAATAAATAAATCGCCTCTATTGTAGATCTACCCGGCATGAAACCACACTGATTCTCAGTAATATCAGTCTCTAATCTTAATTTGTGTTCAATTACCTTTTTCCACAACTTCATAGTATGACTCATAAGCTTTATCCCTCTGTAGTTTGCACAATTTTGGATATCCCCTTTATTTTTGTAAATAGGAACTAAAGTACTTTTCCTCCAGTCATCCGGCATTTTCTTAGAACTTAAGATCACATTAAAAAGTTTAGCAAGCCACACTACCCCCGCTTCACCTAAACACTTCTAAACTTCAATAGAAATACCATCAAGTCCAACAGCTTTACTATTTTTCATTTTCTTAAGCGCTTCTTTAACCTCGCCAACACGGATCCTACGGTAAAAAGCTAAATTTGGTTCAACTTCTCCTGTTAAATCCTTTAGCTCAAAACTTGACCCTCCTCCCTCATCATTAAATAATTTGTAAAAATAGGTCTCTCACCGTTCTTTAATATCACTATCTGCAATCAAAACATTGCCCTCTTCATCCTTAATACATCGTATTTGATCCAAATCCCTCGATTTTCTTTCCCTGTCTCTTGCAATCTTATAAATCTTTCGTTCTTCCGACTTTGACTTAACATCTGATTTCTACCATCTACCATCTATTTTTTTATATTTTGCTTACGTGCTTTAAAAATTTATAATTTATGCATATCATTTTTTTTTTATAATGCGCATATTATAATTTTAATCAGTAGTACAAAAATACTACTGTCAATATAATTCTCTCCTATTATACTTTTATTATCGTCAGATTATGTCGAGAAACGATTGACAGCTAAAGCCTAAAGGGACACATGTTGAAACCTCTACTCAAATGAGCTTATGGGTGAGCTAACCCAATATAAAACACAAAAACACAGCGGAGGGACATTTTATGATTAATGTTAAATCAAAATTAATTGTTTAGAATAAAATTAAATAATCCAATTACCAATACTTTTTAATTAATACTAATCAACATAGTTAATAAATTTAACAAATTTAATCTAACATTAAAACGGCAGAAATTTGCATTAATTCAGGCATGCAACATTAGAGACGTGTCACACAAGGAACAAACGACTCGAGAAACACCACCCCAAGGTTTGAAGAGTGGGGTGACAGGTTAAACACAACGAGCGGCTAATTGATTTAATGACTAACGCATATGAACATGAAAAATTCGCTTCCTGGCTCCCTCTAAAGCTCCAACACCCGTTCCCAAGGGGTTTTAAGTGAGAATCAATACTTTCAATATTAATAGCATGTGATGAAATTTTAAAGCAAATATAGTTCCCACTCGATCTAATTTAACGGATTCAGTTGAGGTAAAAACAATTCATGGTTCTCAAGTAGAACAATAAATAGTATGGAACAATTCCACTAGTCAAGTTTCGGCCAGGCATTAAATCCTGTTGACACGAATGCTACTCTTCCATAGCATCTCCTCCTTCGATCACTTCAACCTTCTCCTTCAAGGGAGTAATCTTTGTCAAGAGAACCTCTGCGCCAGAGAAAAGATTTCACGTCTTAGGCACAACATAGACATATCACTAATTTCAAACGGGCTAAACGAAGAGAAGACAGACGACGCAGGAAAGTCCAAACAAAATGCGCAAGATACTGTAACTCATGTTAATTTACGTAAACTCCTAGCAGACTGAAGGCAAGAAACAGAAGTGCAAGGTCAAGGAGTCTCAATTGTATTAAATGGAAGTTTGCCACAAACCGGTCTTTTTAGGGAAAGTGAAGCCTTTTGGATTCACATATGTACGAGGATTTGGCAACAGATGGTTCCTGAGGTACTCCTTACGTCCCTGTGCAATATTAGAATAAAATCAGTACAACAATGAAACTTATATTCCTCCCTTCAAAAGTAGCCCAGTTGAAGGGTCTGAATTGCATCAAAGCACCAACCTTGGTTATCACACAAACGTCCACATTGCTTCCACTTCCCAAATCATTAAATATACCAGCACATATTGCCTCGACCACTAGCTGTACCCCTTCATCCCTCTGCACCACATCAAAATGTTGATAATAAATCAAAATATCTGGCAAGAGGCAAAACAAAATTTCATGCCTCATAAGTATAGCCTAAATCACCACCAACGTTTGTACAAACTGATTTTTGACATGCAAGTTTTAAAAGAAAAATATCATCTGTCAGAATCAAAATGTTATCAAATGTAAATGTTAACATTTTTTATGGTTGTCTGTTTGCATAAAATGAGTTGGACATTTAACAGTTCCAGACTTCTGAACCACAGCATGCTCACTTACAGTCAATCCCTCCTTGTATTTAGACTCAAATACAGACATTGCAGCAAGTGAACCCGATCCCATTGTTGCAAAGGGGAGCGAGTCAGTTGAACCATGAGGATATATCTGCGATATATATCATCAAAGGTCAAAAGATATAACAATGCATGCATTCAAAACAAGAAATTTCTAGTATAGAGCTTTTAAGCAATGAACTTACAGTATGCAAATGAGGTCCAGTGACATCAACCCCCCCAAGTACCAAAGCTGCTTGAACATAACCTTGGTAACTGCACAATTATTTAGAGAGTCAACGTGAATACTACTACAGGGAGCAAGTTTAACTGCGATGGAAGTTCTGAAACTCAACTTGAAAAGATGTTTCTTCAGAAGTGTCAGTGCTGTAACAACTCTCGATTCTCGACCAGTATGGTAGCGATGTAATTGCAGTTGGGAGCTGACCATGTCTACCAGAAAGAACAAACTTCTCATTATCAAAGACGAGTATATCTTAAACACGGCCATATTACAAGAGCAATGAGACGTGAAATACTATTATGCAGCCAAAAAATATATTATTGTAACAAAATACCTGTCACTGCTTCTGTATCAGCGGCAGTACCTGCTCCACAGCAATATATGTTGGGTGCCATGTAATGAATTTTCTCACAGTTTTTATCAGCGACTATGGGTCCTTCAGTGGCCCTTGTATCTGCCCCAAGAATGACGCCATCCTAGCAATCATTAGGAGCCGTAATTATGGACTGCTTTGTGATAAAGTAAGCTGCAGCAAATGGAAATAGCTACCATATTTATTTAAGACCCACTTTTATTAGTTTTACCCCATCTGATGTAATAACATTCAAATCTTATATTCTAATGAGAAAATCTCAATATTCTATCTGCTTATAGAAAGCGTAAAGTGCAGTTCAACCCTAACATGACAATCTCTATCTAAATTTGTAGAAGCACAACCTTATTATTCCCCGCTTGATGAAGCTAGGCAGGGGAGAAGAGAGGTCACTCCACCCAGCCCCAGGGATTAAATAAACAATTTAATATATAAAAGGTTTACAAATTACAAGTAGATCGTTAAGTGTGTGCTTTGTTTCACATTGGAATTTGAAAACCATTCAAAACCATGTTTTCGTTGGTCTCCAACATGAAACCAAACATGCTGTAAATAGCTTCCCCTAATTTACTATTAATATGGTATCAACAATAGCTACTGTTAGTGGCTAATTACCATAAGATGCTATTAGTAGTTGCACTGGCATGCTCAATTTCCCAATATGCACCATAGTATCTGCCTTACAAATGTGAACATTGAATCCAACCTGAACCCTTCCACCTCTTTATTTCAAGTTTAAGCGACACCACTACCTCAATAGATGGTGATACCCGCAAAAATGCAAGCTAATATATTGTTGTATACCAAAGGCATAAAAGAAACCCAAAGGGCTGGACATCAAACTTTTTAGAAATTTAAGTTACACAAGATTCCAAACTAAAACCAGACATTTCACTCCGCATAAATCATGATTCATGACCAATTTTCTAAGTTTAGTCTCCAATTACATTGCGGGTCACTTGTGGTTTCTGAGCATGCTGAAGTGGATTCTCATCTTGAAACAGCAAAAAACAAATGAAAACTCTTCGCCGTTACATATTATATGTGGGAACGTATTTCAACACTTAGCAACAAACGCCAATTAAGAAAAGCTCAAGTACTATCTATGGTTTCCATCACATCAATTCTTTGATCTCAGCCATTTCCACTCAAGGTAGGAAGACATTACTTCCAAAGACTTAAGACGCTGTTAAAATTCTGCTTGAATTCATGTTGCGAAAATAATAACCGAAGAAAGAGCCACCTCAGGCTTCCATGAGGTAAAACAAAGAATATTAGACACTGGAAAGTAAAGAGCACTCGAGCAACCATACCTGGAATATCAAACCAACAATAGTAGTTCCTGTCTTGAGAAAAGATTGCGGCCTAAGACCCTTCTTTTCAAGCATGTCATTTCTTCTGCAGAGATCAAAACTAAATCCACCTTTGGGGGGAAGATCTAACATATTTAAAATTCGTATTGACCTACAAAAAAATATACGTATAAAATATACCCATTAAAAATATCCCCACTAAATAATACGAGTCCCTAAATACGACAGAGGCACCGTGATAGTTGTCCGCATGTGAGATTAATAGGGGAAAATTAAATTGTTAAACAACGAAGAAGGAAAAACCAAGCAGAAGACCGACGAGATATTGAATCGCCATGATCTGGTTAAGGTGGGGACAGTGCACTTACAGTTGAATGAACTTCGATGGAAGATATAGCGAGAGAGGTGCTCACTGCTGAGTTAGATGGAGTCGAGTCGACGAGCTTTTTAAGCCAGCCGGCACAGGCCTCCCCCGGAATGTCGTGGAAAGGAAGAAATCGGAGGGGCGGTAACGCCGTAGGCTTTTATATATATATATATATATAATGTTTTTTTATAAAAAATTTTATAGAGAGTTAAACTTATCCAGATAAAATCTGTTTCTTCTTTTTTAAATTATAACAATATCATGAATCTTTTATTATTCTTAAAAATAAATTTAAATATTTAAAAATTAAAATATTTTTTAAAATATTATAACTAAAATTATAATAAAATAATAATTTTAAAAGAGGTTGCCGTAGGCTTTTTCCTGCGTGCGAGTTCGTTTGTGTTTTTTTGGGTAATCATGGGCCAGGTAGCCCATGTTATTTCTTTTTGGGCCAACTGGCCCACATTATTTCTGTATGGGAGAAGCGTATTAGTTAGGCCGAGCCATTAAATCCAGGTTTAGCAATTATGCAAAATTGGAAGAATTATTTGTGGAGACAGGATGAATTCTTATTAGATAATGACATTGTTGCATCTTCTCATTGACAACTCCCTCCGTTAATTGGGTTAAAATAAATATTGATGGTGTACTTATAGCTACTCATAACAAAGTGAGATATGGTAGAGTTATCATAGACAATTCTAGAAGTTAGATTATGGGATTTACGAGGGTGTTAGGTTCCTATATTGTCATTAGAGTAAAACAATGAGCGATATACAAAGGATTAAAGCTAGGTTGGGATTTATAATTTAAAAGAATCATTCTTAAATTTGATGTCAAGAATGTTGTAGATATGTTAATAAAATCTAAAGGTAACAGGTGCACTTTGTTAATGGTATAGATAAAGAATCTTATGAATCTAGCTTGGGATTTGAAAATCAAACATATACCTAGAGACCAAAACCAATTAACTTATGTTTTGGCTAAAGAAGGATTGAGATCTACGTAAGTCCTATATTCATATCTTTCTCATTTGATGTCTGTTATACTCAAGGAGTGTATGAGATTTAATCCTCAAGTAGTTTAGTTATTTTTATTTATGGCGTATTAGTCCTCACTTGTACCTACAAAAAACGTGAAGCCAAGGCATTTTATACTTTTGAATGTGATATATATTCTATATTTATATATTTCTATTAAATATGATAAATGATGGATAGTATAGTATGACTTACCTCAAAAGACTTGTAAAAAAATGGTTCATTATTTTCTACCTGTGCCGGAAGAAAATAAAAATTTTGTACGAAATTATATAAACACTTCAACTTTGTACAAAGCTTTCATTCTGATGATAATGGATCTTTACGTTTAAATTAAAAACTTATCCATAAGGACAGACATTTAACTGATATTTTTAATACATTTTTTTTTCAGATTAACTGAATCTAACTAATCTAAATATTCCTCTAGTTCTAATATAGGATCTAATTAGAGAATTAATTTTAATTTTAAATATAAAATATATTTTTTATATTTATAATTTTTTCTCAAATTGCCCCTATCAATACTCTTAGTCTCTCATAACAATAATTAAGGGAGAGAGAGAATTAAGAAAGATGATTAGGGTATTTTAAAAAATTATATCATATTAACTAATTTAAATAACTTTATAAATTAAATTAAATTAATTAAATATGTCATATATCAATAAGGAATGAATATGATTAGATTGTATTATCAACATTTGTGATGGGAGGAAGACTTGTCCCAATTAAATGAACATGACTATGCATGGAGCTTATATGTTGAAAAAAGGCTGTTCATGCACTTGCTATTCAACTGTTGAATAAGATTTTCTTTATTGTAACTATTACAGAACATGGATGTTTGAGTTACAAGTGCACAAGAGCTATGAGTTACAGAACAAGTTACTACTATTCACATTGACAAAGGAATTGAACCCAAATTGGCCAAATACCAACTTTTTAAAACAATAGAACTAGAATACTTTTACATGCCATAAACTTGAGAGGCCAACCTCCTGAAGACACATCAGATCTATATATTCACACTCTCGAGTGTCTCTCTCCAAAACCTGTGGTTCTTTATGAGTCCAACTTTTCAAGGTCCAATAGCAAGCCTTTGGTGAAATCCACGTAAGGAAGAGCAAGTGGGTAGTCATCTGATCTGATCGTCCACCTAGTAGTGTAAATCACGTAGCAAGTAACATCAAAAAGCGAATATTATCTCTATGAGCAACAATCATGCACATGTATTCCACATTGACAGCGTTTCTACTGTTTGCTTATAAACTAACAAAATAATCATCATATGGATTCCTAAGTGGGATACAGTGAGTTAATTAATTTATTCACCAATCTGCCCGTCTTGATTCCCATAAGTTATGCATGTCATTATTCTAGTGGACAGTGTGTTGCCTGGTAATTACCTATAATTAAGGACAAAATGATGAAGGAAGAATGCTATCTCCACTTTAGCTATATCAGCACCTGGACAAAGTCGTGAGCCTCCACCAAATGCTGTAACTTTCTTGCACCTTGAACTCTCCTACCGACAGACACAAATGTTAAGTTCATTATATTACTCGAACCAAGTAATGAGTTCGGTTGTTAATAGCAGGGTATTACAACATACATTCCATCTGAAAGGATCGAACTTTGAAGGATTTTCATACAAGACGGGATCCAAATGGCCAGCAGACAGAATAGGAAGAACCTTCCATCCTTCGGGTATAACAAAATCTGCGACAAATTTTCAACCATTGAGCACATAACGAGACACAGATAATATACACTCTCAGTTTAAATATACCTTTAATTTTGACATCTCGAATAGCTTTCCTGTGCAAAAATTTGACTACGTTCCCACATCTTGTTGCTTCATTTATAACCTGACGGCAAGAATTTTGTTAATTTTACATGAGAAACTGTGTAATATTGAGGAGGTAAAGTAACTCTTTTTCTTACATCAAGAGTGAGCTTCATTTGCTTGAAGTCTTCCCAGTTCAATGTTTCTCCCTCTATTTTGCTTTTCCTAATGACTTGATGTTCCTCCTGTGGAGTTTTTTATTATAGCAGTGAATCAGTAATCATCATCATCATCAAAAGAGTATAATGACTTATGATTAAATAAAAAAAACGGGGGAGAGAATTGATCGAAGACTAGGTACCTTGAGGGTTTCTAACAACGTAGGTGATTGGCCAAGGAAATAGGCAATCAAGGACAATAGTTTTGCAGTTGTCTCATAACCACCAAACATGAGGTCCAATACAATACTCACCATCTCTTCAACACAAAGGTTTTGCTTTGACAATATCACATTTAAGAGGTCCTCTCCTTCCCCCAACCCCACATTATTAGCTTTACGCCTTTCTATAATTATCTTTTTGACAATGGACGACAGTCTTATTCTTGCCTGATAGAATCCCAGAACAGTAAAATACATCAGCATCATCATCAACATCTTCTGGCTCTCGGTTAACTAAACAGTTAATTAATCCATGTTTTTTTATTTGTACCTTCACAGCATTGGAATATGTAGTTCCAGGGATATTTAGTGGGAATGACACGAAACCTCTCATGTAAGTCTCGAAGTTTTCCAGAATCTGAGAGCCTAGAGGCTCGTCTGGATTAATGTTCAACAGAAGCTTCAGCATAGCGCAGATTGTAAACTGTTTTAACCACAGAAGAAAAAATGAAATATTATATATCTTCATTTCTACTGCGCTTCTTTTGTAAAATACCATATATCAGGTGGCAGAGAGAAATATAATCTCACCTTTTTAGCTTCAGCATAAAAACCAACTTGTTTACAGTGAAACCATGAGTTCACTGTTGAGAGTGCGAGCTTTTCTACAGAGGGAAGGAAAGTGGATTGGGATTTGGCGGCACAGACAGAGCTAACAGCAGTGCTTCGGAGTTTCTTATGAAGGTCCCCAGTGACAACAATGAGAGACAAGTTGCCGAGAATGTAATGCATTACCTTAGGATAATCAGCCTCGAACAGTTTACCTTCGTTCTGAAGAATGAACAAGTTGAACTCGTAGTCACAGGAAACGATGGTGGGGGAACCAAACAGATGGGACTTGAAAACTTTGCCGTACCTGCATAACAAGGATAATTTCATAATTTGCATGGTGACAATGATCGGCTAACAACACCAGACAACGGCCTTGAGAGAATATGGTACCTAGAACAACGTTGTTGTAGGAAGCTTCCTAAGGAGAATGATTCATGGGGTTTGAGGAAGCCAAGAGTTTCGCCACAAAAAGGCAAGCCCATGGTTCCATAAGGCAAATTCTCTTGGGTGCTCTGTTTTCTCAGATATTTGAGAAGCAAAGCCAAAACCGAGACCAATCCACAGAGGAAAGCTGAGATAATGGACGAAAACTCAACCATAATGCTTAATAATCCTCTTGCTGAAGATGCAGATTTGGTCTGTGTTGTAGTACAGCAGGATATATATATATATATATATATATATATATAGATGTGGAAATAAGTATACCTGGGAACTGTCCTAGATTCTGATTTAGTGATTTTATGTCTGCAACAGCAAAAACAGGCTCTTTGTTGTAAGACTCCGAAAGCATTTACCAGGCCCTTCCTTTCATTAAGGTCAATTAAATATTTCAATCTCCTTAAAGAAAAAGGTTGATTGTCGAATTTGCCCTCGTACATCTGCTGAAAGTCCAAACTCTCACATCACACGAAGGTGGGGTCTACAACAGGAAGAAAAAAAGGGCATGGTTGGAAAAAAGAAGTTAGAATTTAATATTTTTCGTTGAAGTGTAAATGTAGTTGTCTTGTTCGACCTTTTCATGCGGTTATAATAAACAAGGAGACGTAATTCTTGGTGAGATATAAGACTAAAAAAAAGCTCAAAACTTGTATTTTTACCTCTCTCGGTTCTAGAAAGCAAATCATAAGGAGGAGTGATATTTATGACGGTGAGGCTCACCAAACTCTCTTTACAGAAAAAGCACAGAGAATGATTATTTGGCGTCTCCTGTGAAACAATATTTTTAGCTTTATTGTCCCTATCATAAACCCGTTAATTAAACCTCTCTTGAGTAGCCCCATTTATGTCTGTTAAATCATATTTCTCACCCGTTTTACGTGCGCTTAGCTCAGTTTAGTTTCTGAAAGCGCTAGCTTTAACATGAAAACACAGACATTAAAATAAGGCCAAGTGTCCCCTGAAGGAAGAACAAAGGAACACAAGGAGCCAAAAAGATTGAAACTATGAACCCTTGCAGAAGAAAAGTGTGAGCATAAAGCTTCTTTATGGGATTAGAGGCTTTGATGACTGTCTTGGCAAGTTCGGCCAAACTTTGTTCCATTACTATCTAGCCGTGCGACCTGCATAATCATGGCCATGCACAAGTTATAAGCTTTGGATCACGATCATGAGTTAAAAAGGAAGAGACGTGGAGAAGGTACGGGCCTTTGGGGAGGCAAGAAAAGGGAACTGGTTCAATCTCTGTCTGGTACTGTTGTGCCTTGCATGTGCACGTGCAATGTGGATGGGACCCTCGATTTGATTGGGTTGAATTTAGAATCACTGGCAAATAGCTAGATATTCATTTCTCCAGTGCAACCATGTTTCGCATTATTCCTTTAGTTTCTTTTTTTATTTTCTCTTTTGATGATTTCGATCCTGTTTATGAAAAGAAGTTTGATCAGAGCATCTTATGTGGTGCTTGTCAGGTTTTGGAAAATGGGGTTTTATTCTAGACACTTGAATTGGTCTTAATTAGTCATCATACATTGGGATAGTTCATACAATGTGAAACTACTTGGTTGGGGGCTTTCAAACTCGCGAATTATGAAGGCTAGACAAAAGGCATCATCAAGTTCAGACCGATGCTCCCTAATTGACAAAAGACTGAGAATACTAATGAAGTAGGCAGATAAAAAATGTGCGTCACATGCTAAGAAGTTTGATCAGAGCATCTTATGCGGTGCTTGTTAGGTTTTGAAAAATGGGGTTTCATTTTAGACACTTGAATTGGTCTTAATTAGCCATCATACATTGGGATAGTTCATACAATGTGAAACTGCATGGTTGGGGGCTTTCAAACTTGCGAATTATGAAGGCTAGATAAAAGGCATCATCAAGTTCAGAGCGATGCTCCCTAATTAACAAAAGACTGAGAATACTCATGAAGTAGGCTGATAAAAAATGTGCGTCACATGCTTTTGGAGGTTTGGAACCAACTAACACCATATTTCTTCCCTCTTGTTTTTTATGCATCGTGGTTCAAATTCACGGGACTGACTGGAACAGTAGAAAATGGAGAATTTTCTCTTCTCTGTAGTGTTAAACGTGCAAACCAGTTTTTGACTGTAGCACCAACAGGGTCAAATGCATCATATCATGTGCAAATGACTATTACAGCTCTAAGACCGAATCGTATCTTCCTCCATTATTCATTGGAGGATTTACCGTTTACGGATCTCGGCTTTTAGCTCTTGGTTATGTGTGATGTGTGTGTATTCTGGGTACAAAAAGAAGGCGTAAGCCTAAACATGAAAAATTAAACTGTAGAGGATTGCGATCCCATCACTTCTTTCTGAACCAGAGCCGGAATGTGTTTCGGTGATATGTCAAATAAGGAAGTAGTAGTGAGACCTGTCTTTGCTAATTCATCCGCAATTAAATTGCACACCCAATCAGCAAGGGTAGTCTGTTATTCCTCAGTTGTACCTGTGTCAACAATATCTTTTTTATTATGCCATAACTGAGAGTCACCCGAATTAGCATTCAGGAGATTCTCTTCCTGTATTAACATATATTTCTGCTGTAATCCTTCAGCCTTGGGTTATTTTTTTTTTCATAAAAATTTTTAAAAAGGAGATCGGCTTACCCATTATCTATGATTGTGCAAATAGTTCAAGCGCTAGTTTTTTTACCTGGGCTAGTCTAATGGGCCACAAATCAGAAATCTTGACTATGTTCTTGTTTTGTTCGGGGAAAAAAAAGTTCAAACCGCTGCTCCAGCAACGTCATTTCCAGTCTTCCGCCTTGCTTCGCCCTCTCCGCTGCTCCTCCTTGCGCGCTCGACTTTCATCAATTTGCTGAGGTGAGTTTGGGAATCCTCCATCGATTTTCCTCAATTTTCTCAAGAAGATTTTTAAATGGTTTCCAATTGTTCATTTCAGATGAATCATCCTTTTCTTGTTGGGTCATAACGTAATAAGTGACAAAATTAACACCTATTACTTATACATGGAAATCCTACTTTAATCTTTCAAAGTGGAAAACGGAGCTACTTTACTTAGCGTTGCTGCCGTGCTGAATAAACCTTCAAACCCTAGAAGAGACACTCACCCTGTTATTATCATAAAGCACTGCGTCTCTGTAAAGCGGCCGGGACTCTGAAAGAGCAACCTCCAATTGTATGCTTTCTGATCTATATTTAATTATTTCCTCACTTATTGGACGATTGGAAGTAATTGATTCATTGTTGAATACGTGGGTTCTGGCTTAAAAAAAACAAAACCAAAGAAATGAAGAAATTAATAATTCGTGGGCATGGGTGCTTTTTGAATCCTGCCTGACTTATTCATTATTAATAGCTTGATTTGTGTTTGGGTCTGAGTTAATCTGGTGTTTGGAAATTATTCCAGAGCAACTTACGACTTCACGACTCTTTGGTTTCTGTTGTTCAGATTAAATATGCAGATCTATAATTGATTTTGCTGTTTTCTTTCACGTATCGTTTCAGCAGTCTCAGCTTTATGATATTCTATAGTTGGTTTCTTTCACATACCACTTGTCACGTACCAAAACAGAAACAGTTTAAAAATTGAGATAGAACCAAATCATTGCAAGGGTTATGAAATTATCCCCAAACACACACCACAGCATCATTCCTCTTTCTTCGTTGCAGAATCTGCCAAGTGAATAATCTCATAACCCTTACAATGTCTTGGTTCTATCTCAATTTTTAAGATGTTCCTGTTTTGATTGGTGACAAGTGCTATGGTTCATGATAAAATTTCTTGCCTTGCGAAAGGTAAAGTATGTGTACTAAATATACAGACTTTTTGTTTGTAGGTTCAAATTATTTGGAGGTCACATTCATTACCAATGCATCAAATTTACATGCACAGTCGGGTTATTTTGTTTTGCATTCTCCACATCATGATCAAGGTCCCAACCCTCTGCTTCGGGAACATGTCAGTATCCAAAAAAATCCCCAGCTATGTTCAACTGTTTGGACTTCCCCCCTTGAAAATCAGTGGTGTTTCTTTTTTAAATTGACGCTCAAATATAGAGGTCAACTGCTCAATGTCATAGGGATGAGAACAAAATTTTGAGAGCTGGGGAAGAGCTCTGGAGAGAGAGCCTGCCTTTAAATGGTAGCTCCCGCCTTTATCACCTACAAGATCTAAAACCCCAAACGTGGTATGAAGTGAAGATATCATATCCTGCTTCTGTATGCATAATGTCTTTTCGTCAGTTGTTTGATGTGGATCCTTCTCTGGAAACTGACATACACTAACTAAAATATCAGATACCCGCCTGCTTTGCCATACAACTGGAGAAAGATATGGTGCTGAACAATAACAGAAGATTACTCAACACTGAAATGCTAATTTTCAAGACCGGGAGCAATCTGGTTGGATATGTCACTCTAAACGGAGCTGTTACTGCTTTAGATGACTTATGTTACTTGATTTAGATGATTTCTTTGTTAGGTTATGTTCTGAAAGCATTGACGATATTCAGGATAAAATGAGCGTGTTGGTAACTGTGAAGGCAGAGGGGTTTGTTGCGATACCGCGTGTACCTGATAGGCCTTTCATTATCTTCAATATAGGTAATTCAGCATGGTATATGGCACATTTTAGCGTCAGACATAGCTTACTGGGTCTAATTTGTTCCCCCGACAGTTTGTGATGTGCTATTATTGGGCATAGCCCAACAAGCTTGGTGGGTAGTAGTACTGGCGATACTGTGTCTGGGATTCTTGATTCCTTTTTTCCATCCGCCATATCTGTTACCAAAGAATCAAAACGTAGGGTCCACCGATGGTAGTTCAAAAACTTCTTGATAAGCTGTTGAAGAAGTAAGTAACCTTTTGATTCTTTACTTACAATGAAGCGACAAATATCTTGATCTATGGCTTTACGATGCATATGATTGGATGTAATTAAACAATTCTTTTTTCTCACTTTGCTTGCGATTTTACTTAGATATGCTGTTTTTTTTAGATAATCTTATCATTTTATGACATCAAGTCTTGGAAGTGACAAACTAGTGAAACTATCATAATCAGAGAGAAAAAACGGCTTCAAAGGGTTGATGGAGAACTGTAATACATGGCCTTTTTTGGTATTTTGATACAAGAAAATTTAGGTTAATTTGACATTAGTCTCTTATTAAAAGTAGAATATAGCCTTAAGATTTAGAGAATATTTATAAGGGATTTATGAAATTGTTTATTAAATAAGTTTTTATAATAATAAAAAAATCAAATTTATAGTTTTATAGAATATAAATTTTTTATATGATATAAATTTATTTTTTATTATTTGTGTTAAATTTTTATTTGCCTTCTCTTTTTACAAGTACATGTACAAAGAATAATCAGCAAAAAAGAGGCCCACTGGCTGCCTCCGTAAAACTGAGAGGCAACCAAAACATATTTTCGAGAACTTGGGGTAGTAGATTCCCTCACTTGTGGCATTTTGACTAACATCAACTATTAGATTATGATTTAATTATGTTGAAATGGTCCTTTTTATCCACAAAACGTTGAGGTCCCCAAACGTAGTGGATCAAATTGAGATATCGGCGATCCCATGATGAGGGCGTAGAGGAGCCGTTCTTCGTTTCTTAGAAAGAGGAATTTATCAGCTGCGCTTCTTGGAATCATTATACTAAATATATATATATGTGGATGTATATTCTATTGAATAAATATCACTGTTCAAGAAACCCTTGTCCTATTCAGCTAGAGGGATGTAATATGTGACCCAACCTATCATAAAAGACACAAAAATAAGTCTCGATACATTCTATGCTTAATATTAAATGAAAACTAATTGTTTAAAATAAAATTAAATAATCCCATTCTACTAATCAACATAATTATTAAACTTAACAAATCTAATCTAACATTAAAACGAGACAAAATTGCATGAATTCAAGCCAGCAACATTAGAAATGTGTCTGAGATCGTACACTACTTGAGTAGGGAAAATGACGAGGGATAGTAATCACACAATGAACAACCGACTCGAGAAATACCCCAATGTTTGAAGCGTGGGCGAAAAAGCGTGGGCGAAAGACAAAAAACACAACGAGCGCTAATGATTGAATGACTACAGCATATGAATATGACATTCGTTTTCTGGCTCCCCTCCAAAGCTCCAACCACCGGGGCAGATCCTGCGGCCTCCACCATCCAAAGGAGTTTTCAATGAGAATCAAAACATTCAATATGATGAAAATTTAAAGCAAATATAGTTCCCACTCGATGATTCATTTGAGGGAAAAACAATTCATGGTTCTCAAGTAGAACAATAAATAGTATGGAACAATTCCACTAGTCAAGTTTCGGCCAGGAATGTTACTCTTCCATAGCATCTCCTCCTTCGATCACTTCAACCTTCTCCTTCAAGGGAGTAATCTTTGTTAAGAGAACCTCTGCGCCAGAGAAAAGATTTCACGTCTTAGGCACAACATGGATATATCACTAATTTCAAACGGGCTAAAAGACGAGAAGACATGACGACGCAGGAAAGTCCACACAAAATGCGAAGAAATAGAAGTGCAAAGCCTAGAGTTATCAAGTGTATTAAATGGAAGTTTGCCACAAACCGGTCTTTTTAGGAAAAGTAAAGCCTTTTGGATTCACATATGTACGAGGAGTTGGCAACAGATAGTTCCTGAGGTAGTCCTTATGTCCCTGTGCAATATTAGAATAAAACCAGTACATCAATGAAAATTAAATTCCTCCCTTCAAAAGTAGCCCAGTTGAAGGGTCTGACCAGCATCAAAACACTAACCTTGGTTATGACACAAACGTCCACATTGCTTCCACTTCCCAAATCATTGAATATACCAGCACATATTGCCTCAACCACTAGCTGTACCCCTTCATCCCTCTGCACCACATCAAAATGTTAATAGTGAATCAAAATAGCTGGCAAGAGGCAAAATTAAATTTCATGACTCATAATTATAGCCTAAATCACCACCATCGTTTGTACATACCGATTTTCGACATGCCAGTTTTAAAAGAAAAATATCATCTGTCAGAGAATCAAAATGTTCTCAAATGTAAATGTTTACAGATTTTAAGATTGTCTTTTTTTGTAAAATGTGTTGGCCATTTAACAGTTCCAGACTTCTGAACCACAGCATGCTCACTTACAGTCAACCCTTCCTTGTATTTAGACTCAAATACAGACATTGCAGCAAGTGAACCTGATCCCATTGTTGCAAAGGGGAGCGAGTCAGTTGAACCATGAGGATATATCTGCGATATATATCATCAAAGGTCACAAGATATAACAATGCATGCATTCAAAACAAGAAAACTCTAGTATAGAGCTTTTAAGCAATGAACTTACAGTATGCAAATGAGGTCCAGTGACATCAACCCCCCCAAGTACCAAAGCTGCTTGGACATAACCTAGGTAACTGCACAATTATTTAGAGAGTCAACATGAATACTACTACAGGGAGCAAGTTTAACTGCGATGGAAGTTTTGAAACTCAACTTGAAAAGATGTTTCTTCAGAAGTGTCAGTGCTGTAACAACTCTTGATTCTCGACCAGTATGGTAGCGATGTAATTGCAGTTGAGAGCTGACCATGTCTACCAGAAAGAACAAACTTCTCATTATCAAAGACGAGTATATCTTAAACACGGCCATATTACAAAAGTCATGAGACATGAAATAGTATTATGCAAGCCAAAAAATATATTATTGTATCAAAATACCTGTCACTGCTTCTGTGTCAGCGGCAGTACCTGCTCCACAGCAATATATGTTGGGTGCCATGTAATGAATTTTCTCACAGTTTTTATCAGCGACTATGGGTCCTTCAGTGGCCCTTGTATCTGCTCCAAGAATGACGCCATCCTAGCAATCATTAAGGGCCTTAATTATGGACTGCTTTGTGATAAAGTAAGCTGCAGCAAAAGGAAATAGCTACCATATTTATTTAAGACCACTTTTATTAGTTTTACTCCATCTGATGTAATAACATTCAAATCTTATATTCTAATGAGAAAATATCAATATTCTATCTGCTTATAGAAAGCGTAAAGTGCAGTTCAACCCTAACATGACAATCACTATCTAAATTTGTAGACGCACAGCCTTATTATTCCCCCGCTTGATGAAGCTAGGCAGGGGAGGAGAGAGGTCACTCCAGTCTCCACCCAGGGATTAAATAAAAAATTTAATAAATAAAAGGTTTACGAATTACAAGTAGACCGTTATGTGTGTGCTTGGTTTCACATTGGAATTTGAAAACCATTAAAACCATAATTGCGGTGGTTTCCAACATGAAACCAAACATGCTCTAAATAGCTGCCCCGAATTTACTATTAATATGATTGAACAGCATGATGAGAAACTAGTTACCAATTGCAACCTCAAGGAAATTGCTGGTAACAAGAATAGTTACTGTTAGTGGCTAATTACCAGCATGATAAGATGCTATTATTAGTTGAACTGGCATGCTTAATTTCCTAATATGCACCATAGTATCTGCCTTGCAAATGTGAATATTGAATTCAACCCGAACCCTTCCACCTCTTTATTTCAAGCCACACCACTACCTCGACAGATGGAGATACCCGCAAAAACCCAAGCAGCTGATTCATCTGAGCTTTGTCGATTTAATAAATTGTTGTATACCAAAGGCATACAAGAAACCCAAATGGCTGGACATCAAACTTATAAGTAATTTAAGTTACATAAGATTCCAAACTAAAACCAGACATTTCACTCCGCATAAATCATGATTCAAGATCAATTTTCTAAGTTTAGTCTTCATTACATAGCAGGTCACTTGTGGTTTCTGAGCATGCTGAAGTGGATTCTCATCTTAGTAACAGAAACAGCAAGAAACAAATGAAAACTCTTCGCCGTTACATGCAATATGTGGGAACGTATCTCAACTTTTACCTACAAACACCAATTAAGAAAAGCTCAAGTACTATCTAAGGTTTCCATCATATCAATTCTTTGGTCTCTCAGCCATTTCCACTCAAGGGAAGACATTACTTTGAAAGACTTAAGACGCTGTTAAAATTCGGCTTAAATTCATGGAGAGAAAATAATCACCGAAGAAAGAGCCACCCCAGGCTTCCATGAGGTTAAAACAAAGAATATTAAGCACTGGAAAGTAAAGAGCACTCGAGCAACCATACCTGGAATATCAAACCAACAATAGTAGTTCCTGTCTTGAGAAAAGATTGCGGCCTAAGACCCTTCTTTTCAAGCATGTCATTTCTTCTGCAGAGATCAAAACTAAATCCACCTTTGGGAGGAAGATCTAACATATTTAAAATTCGTATTGACCTAAAAAACAATATACGTATAAAATATACCCATTAGAAATATCTCCCACCAAATAATACAAGTCCCTAAAACTAACAGAAGCCTGACAAAATACGACAGAGGCACCGTGATAATTGTTCGCATTTGAGATTAAATGGGGCAAAATTAACTTGTCAAACAACGAAGAAGGGAAAACCTAGCAGAAGACCGACAAGATATTGAACCGCTACGATCTGGTTAAGGTGGTGAAAGTGCACTTGCAGTTGAATGAAGTTCGATGGAAGTCGGGAGATATAGCGAGAGAGGCGCTCACTGAGTCAGAAGCCAGCCCAGACGCCCAGCATGTCGTGGAAAGGAAGATATCGGAGGGGCGGTAACTGGGTAGGCTTTTTCCTTGGGATAAAAACTGATCTGCGTAATCATGGGCCAAGGTAGCCCAATTTTTTTATTATTGGGCCAACCCGCCCCCGTTATTTCAATTAAAAGAAGCGTAAAGAGTTTTGCCGAGCTATTTTATAATCTTGATGCTATCTATATTCTATTTGAAAAATATGATAATATTATATGATTATTTTTAATATTTGAGAAATTTTGTAGTTAAATAGTATTTGAGATATGATTCTCTTATATTTTAAACGTTTAGCTTCTCTTATAACAAAATAAATATATATTTTTATTAAATATGAAAAATGGTAGTTAGTATGTCTTAGCTCAAATAGACTTGTAAAATGCAGGACTCACATTCTCGGTTTTTTCCTGGAACACACTAAAAATAAATAAAATTTTGAAAATCACAAATGGTTTTTTACTTGTATATGAAATTATATAAAAATTTCAACTACGTACTCCAAATCCTCATTGGTCCCTGTGCCTTTTGTCTAGATCCAACTAAAAATTTAAAACTTATCCATAATGAAAGACATTTAACTCATTTTAATATATTTTAATCTATATTGATTGGATCCTGCTAAATTAAGTATTTATCTTATCTTTAATATACAACCTAATTAAAAAATTAATTTTAATTATAAATATATAATTTATTAATATTTTTATATTTATTTATTTTTATTAATATTTCTCCAATAATAAATAAATAAATAAAGTGAATGAATTAAAGCAAATAGTTAGAACATACGTTATACCTTCAATTGAGGTTTTTAAAATAGCATTAACTATTAGATTATGATTTGATCACGCAATCAAACGTTGAGGTTCCCGAACGTCGTAGATCAAATTGAGATCTCGGGCGATCCCTTGACGAGGGCGTAGAAGAGCCGTTCTTGCTTTCTAGAAAGTGGAATTTATCTGCTGCGCTTCTCCGAAACATCATACTAAATATATATATTAAATAAATATCACTCTGTTCTAGAAACCCTTGTCCTATTCAACCGTCTATGGACCATTTTTTCTCCCTCCCTAGTCAGTCAATATCCTCTATATATATATATGTAGTATTCCAGGCTCGTCATCATCCTTCACCAATTACAATTCTTATATACCTTCGACTTCGATCCAGTGATCAAGATATGAACGCGGATCACTTCGACTTCGAGTTCCCCACTCTAACTTTCGATCCCACTACCAATTCCGCTTTTCCGAACGACGTCGTTTTCTGCGGCAAGGTGGTGCATCGCCAATCGCCGGAACCTCGTCCACCCCAGGAACCAAATAATTCGCTCCTTCTAACATCCCATTCTCGCGTTAAATCGGATACTGGCCGATCACATGGGCTTACCAAATCGTTGGTGGCTGAAAACTGGTGCCGAAAGAATGCCGGTAGCCGGAAGTATCGTAACGGTCTGTTTGGGATCCTCAAGTTTCCCGGGGAAATGGATCTGAGCGAGATGAAGATGAGGCAGGGACGAAGAGAGCCGGCGCCGCTACCGAAGTTGCCGGAGAGTGATGACGATGATTGGGTGAGCGGTGGCGACGGCGGAAAGAGTTGTTGGGAGATGGTGCGGCCGTTGAGGAGGAGGGGCCTGCTAATGAGCGCATTGGTCAAGGCCACGTTTGGCTGTATTCCACCGTTATAGTTTAAGAACAAAGTCAAACAGATTGCGTTATAGTTTAAGAATAAAGTCAAACAGATTGCGTCGCTGTGGGTCTCACCTTTTTTCTGGGTCATGGGCTTGTATTGGTTTTCTAATAGCTACTTCCCCGAGTTTTTGCTATTCCAAATTTGTGACCCAGTCATTAGTAACATATTAATATTCATTAAATAATACTTCAAGACCTGTTAATCTTTTAAACAAGTCGATGGAGTTTCCCCTGTTTAATTTATCTTCTTACATAGGATTTTTTTTTAAGAAAAAAAAACAGAACACTTGAAGAAATAGGCAAAAGAGATCATCAAAATCGGCTGAGTGTTACATATATGTAAGAATTTATTGGTAGGTTTGTTTTTGGTGACAGATTTATTGGTAATTTTGATTAATTGAAACCTTGTACTAGTTTAATTGAACAGATAATTTGTCAAATTGTGTTAGTGTAACTGATATAAATAGATATTATATGATATATTTGGCAATGTATAACGATATTCGAATAAATACTGTTTAAATTATTTTTTAACTTATGTATTATTTAAAATATACTGTGTGTGTTTGGAAAAAAATTTCAAACTAGTTTATAGATAGCTTATGAAAAAGGGTTTTTTAGAAAAATTTATAGAAAAAAAGTGATTTTGGATAAATGAGTGTTTGAATAATTATTTATAGAAAGGGTTTTATGAGTGGTAAATTACGAAAAATGGTATGAGTATTAAATGAGGAGAGATAAGAGATGAGAGGAGAGAGGGTATAAGAGAGAAAATAGAAGAGAGGATAGATGATGTAAGAAAAAGTATGAGAGAGTGTGAAAGAAAAAGTAGAAGTAATATAGTAATTGGTTAGTTTATAAGCTCTTTTACTATTTTATAAGCTGCTATAACCAGCTTATCTAAAATTTTAGTTTTAAACTATGATTTAATCTAAAAGTCCATTTGAATAAAAATTATTGTTTAGTTAAAAAATTTCCTAAACTAAGATTTGGGGCCAAAAGCCTTTTTTAAATCAAGATTTAGGGTGTTACTAAACCCACCCTTTTATCTTAATTCAAACGGTCCCACCATTGTCTTTAGCCACCTATGTTCCACCGCTGCTTTCTCCATGAGCCTTTGCAAACTGCTTTTCCTGAACACTTTGAACCAAAAACACGTCCCCCAGATTTTAAACTCTACATTGCATTCAACTATTTTCTAAAATTTTTGAATTCATACATATATCCATGAAACTAGCCTTTGGATTTTGGCTTTGTAACTAAATTATTATATATTCTACTTCTTAAACCTCTAACTCTAATTTAACATGAAAGAAATTAGCAATATATTTTTTCCTATGTTAAATGTAGAATCTGACTGCAAGATTTCTTTTAATTAGGCTAGGGTTTCTTTTAAAATTATAGTTTTAAAAGGTTTTTTTAACAAAATTTAAATTTTAAAAAATTTTAAAATAAATAGCTATATTTATTTAAATAGATTTTTAAATAAATTATAGTTTAAAATTAAAGTTTCAGATAAATTGGTTAGAGTAGTTTATCAAATAGTAAAAGAATTTATAAACTAACAAATTACTATATTACCCTTACTTTTTATTATACCATCTCTCATACTTTTTCTTACATCCTCTCTCTTATCTCTTCTCTCCTCTTATATCTTATATCTCCTTATTTAATACCCATACTATTTTTCGTAATCTACTAATAATAAAAGTACTTTTAGAAATAACTATCCAAACACTCATTTATTTAAATTTTTTTTTCATAAACTCTTATTCAAAAGTTATTTTCTATAAGTTACTTAAAAGTCATTTTTTCATAAACATATTTTTAAAATCTTATCCAAACACACACTATAAATATAAAAATTTAATATATCTTATATTTTAAATTTATAATTTTATCTTCCAACTGTTTTCACTAACTGCACATATCAAAAAGAGTTTCATTAATATAGATAATTTTATATATAGAATACTAAAGGCAAAATTTTTGAAAAATATTAACATAATTATTTTATAAATAATTAATTTTTTTAATTTGTATAAATTAATTATCTATAATTGTTATTTTATTGGCAATCAAAGGATGGGAAATCGTGAGAGGGGATGTAATTAAAAAAACAAAAAAAGTGTGCCGTAGATTGCGTTAACAATATTGTACGTAGGAAAGGGGCAATTTGAATTATAGAGTACAGACAGTCGTAAATCACTGGAAACAAACTCTGGGCACTAGTTAAGTTGTTGGGGTACTTAACTCTATCGAGCAACACACATAGGCTTTAAGAATGGGAATGACTATAATATAATACTTTTTTTTTATATTTAATATAAAATATATTTAATTAAATTAATAGAATTAATTAAATTAATTAACATAATATATTTTTTAAAAATATTCTAATTATCTTTATTAACTATTTAATCCCTCATATTTTAATTTAATTATTATTGATGTAGTATCAATATAATTAATTTAAAAAGAATTAATAAATATAAAAAAATATTATATTTAAGATAAAAATAAACTCTTGGATGATGAAGGAGGATAACCCAAGATTCCCACGTAAAGATAAAACCGTTGAAGACAAAAATAAAAGCTTGAAAGAAATTAAAGCAAAGAATATTTGGAATCCTACCCAAATTCATCTGGCAAGATTTTGCAAGAAGAAAACCGAATCAAGCAAAGAAGCAAACCACAAGAACTATCTTCAGCAAGTTTCCCATTGGCTACCATGATTTGAATCAATCAGATTAAGAGCAAATATACTTGCTCTTTCTGGACCACTCACTCTGGGTAATTTGCTGCATACGTTTAACATGTGGAGATACTATATCAGGCTATTACTCTACTTATATAACACTCAGTTCTGCAATATTCTTTCACAAGCTATGAACCATAAGTTTCAAGTTTTACAGGTGTAAGCTTCCGAACAATTATCAGAATCTAGATACTGCAGATCCGTGGACAAGGTACAGTTTTAAAGTGAAGAGGTGGGGACAGAAGACAGGAAGATGCCAGTGACTAGCTTAATCATAACGTTCCAAAGATTTAATTATGGCGAAAGCAAGGAATTGAAGTAGATTCATGTAGGCTTATTTATTTTCTGGGGGTTATATAATGGCCCACTCCTACATGGCTGCAAAACACGATTCGTCTTCTCTTCTTCTCTGTCTCAAAACCTAGAGTTATTTTGTCTGCGTTTAGCTTCCCCCGTTTCTCACAATGGCCTTGGCTAACTTTGCAAAGTTGAATCAAATGCAGCAACTGATGAAAACCGACAGGAACGTGCCTACCATGTCGGACGACAACATCCTCGTCAAGACAATAGTGGCAGAACATAATCCTGATGGACTAGAACATGATGTCAAGCCACTCCTCCGTCTTGTTGAGGACATTCTCAGACATGCCACCATGAGTTCTGAAGGTGTTTCGATGGTATGATTATTTAATTGTCCATTTACAATTTCTTCTTCTTCAGTTGGGTTTTGCCTAATTCTCCTTCCCTGCAGGCCCTGGGAACTGTTGACCATGTTGATGACAGAGACCACCATTCCAGCTACTACACCATCATGGAGAGTCTAGCCTACAGGATTGATCGGATTGCCTGCGAGGTGAACGATAATTAGAATCATAAAAAAGTTAAATTCATTTTCAAATGTGCAGTTATTCATAAGCATGTGATGATTACGAATAAAATATCAGATGTCATACAAGGCTCTTAGTGGGGTGGATGCACACACCACAACAGTTTCAATATTTGACATGCTTACAAACTTCAAGTGGGATGTGAAGTTGGTGCTGGTGCTGGCTGCATTTGCTCTGAGCTATGGAGAATTTTGGCTGCTCGCCCATATTCATTCTACAAACTCACTGGCCAAATCAATGGCTATCCTGAAGCAACTTCCCGGTATCATGGAGCATGCCGGCCCATTGAAACCTAGGTTTGATGCACTTAATGATCTTGTCAGGGTGATATTGGAGGTCACACGATGTGTCATTGAGTTCAATGACCTACCTCAGACATACATAACCCCTGATGTCTCAAGCTACACCACTGCCTCTGCCCATATCCCCATTGCTTGCTATTGGAGCGTTAGGGGCATTGTTGCCTGCGCCACTCAGATTACAAGCCTCACTACTATGGGCTATGAGTATGTTGTTTTGTTCCTATCAAAATTATGATCTTTTCTGATGATGATATTTGGAACTTGAGTGAATGAATATATTCATCACTGGTTTCAGGTTCATGCTATCAACCACAGAGGCTTGGGAGCTATCCACATTGGCTCACAAGCTCAAAACCATCCTTGAGCATCTCAGGAAGCACCTCGATATCAGCTACAAATACATTGGTAAAACCTAGTTCATTATGTCATGCGGAAGCATAATAAATAAATACACACACACACACATAGCATGACACAGAATCACTGTTAAATGCAGAGAAAAAGATGGATGCTGAAGCCTATGAAATGTTGTGTGATCTCTTCAAGATGATTCACATAGACAACATGAGGGTTCTCAAGGCTCTGATATATGATAGGGATGATTTACTCCCTCTCTACGACGGTGCTTCTAAGAAAAGGGTTCGATCATCTACCCCACACAGAGAATTAATCATATATTACTATTAATTAATCATGCATTCATATATAAAAGTGGAAATGAACAGGTTGGGCTTGAAGTGCTGAGGAGGAAAAACGTATTGCTGCTAATTTCTGGGCTAGATTTCTCCCACGAGGAGCTACTAATCCTTGAACAGATATACAATGAATCGAGGGTTCACGCAACAAAGCTGGAGAACAGATATGAATTGGTGTGGATCCCAGTTGTGGATCGACTAACCAGCGATCAAATGACAGAGCAACAACAAAAGCAGTTCGAGAACTTGAGAGATACAATGCCGTGGTACTCCGTGTATCATCCTTCATTGATAAGCAAAGCAGTGCTTATGTTCGTCCGAAATGAATGGAAGTACAAGAACAAGCCAATCCTCGTCGTGTTGGATCCTCAAAGCAAAGTAGCATGCCCTAACGCCATCCACATGATGTGGATTTGGGGAAGCAGCGCCTTCCCTTTCACAAGCCCAAAAGAAGAAGCCCTCTGGAGAGAAGAAACCTGGCGTCTCGAGCTCATAGTCGACGGCATCGACACCGAAATACTCAACTGGGTAAGCATTCATGCACAAACATAACTTACACACACACATGTTCATGAATTTGAACATCGACTTACTCATGAACAGATGAAGGATGGGAAGTTCATATTCCTGTACGGAGGAGATGACTATTTGTGGGTGAGGAACTTCGTGAGGGAAGCGAGGAGGGTTGAACTGGCAGCGCGTGTACCATTAGAGATGGTGTATGTAGGGAAGAGCACGAAGAAGGATCAGGTACGGCGAGTGCTTGACAACATAATGCAGGAGAAGCTCAACACTCATAGCTGGCAAGATCAGAGCATGGTGTGGTTCTTCTGGACGAGACTGGAGAGCATGCTGTTCTCGAAGATTCAGCTGCAACAAGCCGATGATCATGACCTGGTGATGCAAGAGATCAAGAGGCTTCTAAGCTATGACAAAATGGGGGGATGGGTCATTCTGGCAAAAGGGTCTCGCATTGTGGTGAACGGGCATGCAAATACTGGGTTACAGACCTTGATGGAGTACGACACAATGTGGCAACCTAAGGCTGAGAAAGATGGGTTCGATATTGCTTTTGCGGAGCATTACAGGAAGCTTCATGCAGTGGAGAATCCATGTTGCAGATTCGAGTTTTCTCATGCAATGGGCAGAATTCCAGAGAGGCTGAGGTGCCCTGAGTGTCAACGTCACATGCATGTTCTTACCACGTTCCAGTGTTGCCACGATGAATCTGCTGATGAGGCTTTCATGGTCAGCGCAGTCTCTCCTCCAACCATATAATAATCCGACACAAGACAAGCCTCCTCCACACGTTGTTGTTAATGTTCTGTTTCATCCTGTTATTTTCAATTCCGTGTGTTTTTTTGTTACCTACATCCCCTCCATATTAGGACGTACGGTTTCGCTCAGCGATGGACGTACTCTTGTGTGCTTTTACACCCTGAGGAAAGTGATCTTTTATTTTGTCAAGAGTTGCTTCTTGTCATGTGATTGGCACCAATCAATCAATAATATTGCAGTTTTCCTCAATAATTTTGAATCACGCCTTTGCTTTTCTTCAGCTTTAGCATGTTATCAACTAGCCCCTGATAATATTGCTGCATATATATTTGTTAAGTCATCATAGGAACATGCCAGTAGCTAGTGTGTTGGATAGCATTCTTCATTTGCAAGAATTACGAGATGAAGATCCCGGACTTGAGTGGAACAAGGGTATGAAGGAGGGAAAGTTGTTCGTATTCAACAGTGATCCCAGGACTCGGGACAGGTGTTATCTTCTGTCCTAGGGATAAGTATTATATGACGATTGATGCATGAACCAAATCTAGTTGAGAAGGATGAGACTGAACTTACAGTACCAGGGGCGTATTTTTGCTGATTTCTCATATCCTGTGTCATAAGTAACAATGAGTCTTGGTACCCCTGCAAGATTTGGTGTTGTAGATCTTTCATTACTTCATGTCCCATCCTGGATTTGTCTGAATGCATGCAGTCGCCCATTTCATCAGCATCTGGGGCATCTCAGTTCTTGATGAAGCAAACAAATCCTCCTGGGAGTTGACCAATCTCAATTCAGTTCTGCTTCAAGCTTATCTTCACTGCCACACACTATACTACCTACTGTTTCCCCATTGTTATTTTATTCTTTTGTCGACTACTTGATACTCCTCGGGTCTTTTGATAAAACAGTTATTTATCTAATTTAAGATGTGTAAGGAAATTAAACAAATGATTTAATTATAATATATATAATCTGATTTTTTTAAAATACTCGTAATTAATTTGAGGGAAAGTGAGACATACGATAGATAAATTGAATTCTTACATTTTAAGACTCAATCGGAGTCTTGGCTGTCATAGAATCCAAATCTGAAGTGTAGAGGTGGGTAAGGGCCACGCACTATAAGACAGGAAATATTGCCGCAGACACGAGACATGCCTCGTGCTCTCAACACAAAGACCAGGAGATAGGACTAAGGCGAGTGCAGCCCAGCCCATCAGGGGGACCCACAAACATAAACAAAGGTCCTTTCATTCGACTTCAATTCTAGTTATGCCACCAGATTAGATTGTGTTTGTTCTACGGTCCTTTTCTTACCCATGATATTAGAGCTTGTCTTGTGACCTAAATCCAAGCTTATTCCGCAAAATCCTGGGCCCGCAGATCGTGACCGATATCATGAATTACTGAATTTATTTATACAGTTTTTATTCTAGTGGGGGGACCCACATATGACGTTTGTCTAATTGGGTAATTTTGACCATATGGTCCCATTAACTTGACATGTGTTGAAGCTTTTAGCGAAACCTGTCTGGGGATCCCGGAGATGAGGCATTGGGATGATTTTATGGGGATCTGCGCCGTTATTTCTGGCCCAAGTTTTTATTTTTTGTTTGGTTATGCCCATGTTCACGTGTTGGCATGTTACGAGGGTACGATTGCTAGTTCTATATCGTTACTTTTCTCTGGGGCTCCATGGAGGTGGCAACTCCACGGGAATTTTGGGTTAGGACCTACTCCATCGAACAACACACACACACACACACGCACGCACGCACGCACATCCCATTTACAACTACAGAAAACAACGGTGGCGATGCCTCATGATGCAAAATAAGCATTTGGCAATTGGCTTCGTTGGTTTCCTTGAAGTGTTAGAGTGATTATTGGATGAGAGAATGGAATTAAAGTGTTTCGTTGCTTAATAGGCATTTAAGTAAAATAACAGTGACCAAAAGAGAGAGAGAGAGAGAGAGAGGGATTTGTTTGGGAAGTCTCAAAACAGAGGAAGGAGATGATGATGATGATGGCATAGTTTGAATGTGGAATACAAAAGGTTAGGCCTCGGTTCCATAAGTCCAGCTGTCTTGGGAGAATTGGATTAAATTTGCAATGTCAACTACAAAGCTTCTTGCTGAAATCATCCAAAAACAGGGTCTTGGCTCTCATTGAAAGGCACATGAGTCTATACCATTGATTGATCCCAAACAAATTGAAAGCTCAGCTTCTAAGATATATAATTGCATTAGGATGGAGAAAGGAACAGGTTTTTTGCATTCATCTTCCCTTCCTAATTGCTTCACCGTCTTATCACTGAGGTGTTTGATTCACGCTAATCTTTTATTCCATCCTTATCTCAACCCTAATAAGTATCTGTCTCTTCATTATATCTCCTAATTCTCATTCCTAAGCTACAGTTATTTTTATTCTATTTCATTTCACCTAAATATTATAGGAATATGCTCTAATATATCATATTCTTTTTTTTAATATATAATCTAATTAAAAAATTAATATTTATTTTAAATATAAGATATATTTTTTATATTTATAAATTTTTTTATTAAATTATTCATATTGATATTTTCTGTATAATAATCAAATAAGAGAGGGAGAGATATAATTAAAGATAATTATTAAGATATTTTAAAAAAATATTATATTAACTAATTTAATAAATTATAATAATATAATTAAATATATTATATATTAAATTAATATGAAGTATATAATCAGGAATAGTATAATATATATCATAAAAAACGCAAACCCAGGTATACATATATAAATCTCATTCTACATAATATATATACGTGAGGGTATGGTATTTTTTGTAATGGTACTTCAAAATAATGCATTTCTCTAGAATTATTGGTGGCATAATTTTAAAGGTCATCCATTAAACACCACACCCTCTGCTGTATGTTTATATATATATATATATATATATATAATTTTATAAAATTACCAAAAAGATGAATTAGTTTGAAATGGAAAAATCATAGAATTGAAATATTTGCAAAAAGGGCAATAGGAGCAGTATACGAAGAACATGGGGAACAAGAAGATGCATGTACATGCGCTGATGAGAGTAGACTGACAAAATGATGTGAAATGAAATCCACTGGTCCACGCCTCCACACCCCACTGGCCCATCTCCAAGCAAAGCTTAGGCAAGGCGAGCCAGAAACTCCCTCGCGCTCCCTCTTGTCTCTCACCCTCATTTTCAATTCACCCTTTGCCACCGCACCAGAGAAAGAAGCTCCTTTCACTGTCGCTCTCCTCTTTCTATTTCCAAAAAGTTTCATCTTCTGGAAAGAGAAAGAAACCAAGTCTGAAGAGAAAAAGAAAAGAAAAAACTCGAAAAAAAAAGAAAGGAAAAGGAAGGAATGTCGTGGATCTGAATTACTTCGGTGTGGGAATTCAGGACCAGGAAGACCAACACAGGAGAGAAACAGACAGATGGGTGGGGTTACTTCTTCTATGGCGGCGAAGTTCGCCTTCTTCCCGCCGAACCCGCCATCCTATAAATTAGTCACCGACGACCTCACCGGCCTTCTGCTTCTCAGTCCCTTCCCTCACCGCGAGAACATTGAAATTCTCAAGTTGCCCACTCGTCGTGGCACCGAGATTGTCGCAGTCTACATTCGGCATCCTATGGCTACCTCCACCTTGCTCTACTCTCACGGTAACGCTGCCGATCTAGGCCAGATGTACGAGCTCTTCATCGAGCTCAGCATCCATTTGCGCGTCAATCTCATAGGGTACTCTGTTTCACTTCTCTCTTTACTGCTTTACCTCTGTCTCTGCTATTTACTGCTTTTGCATTCTGGTGCTTCCTTCTCATTCTTGTGTCAGTTTTAAATAAATGGCTCGTTAAATTTAGCTTTTTTCCTTCCTGTATCCTGGTCATTTGGATTCCGGGTTCCATGTGGTGGAAGGTTTTTCATTTGCTTGGTGAGGGAAAATCATGGCTAATGTGGAATCCTACGAAATAAAGACTCTGTAATCGTGATATGGGATTCTATAATAAACTCAAACTGGAGTTTCTCAGATTTCAGCTACAATTTCAGTATGATATTCTTTAGCATCAAATGCTTCTTTGGAAGGTCTGAAATTTGGGATGAATATATATAATTCAGGTGTTTTATTTCTAATGAAATATTTAATATCGTGGATTTAAAGTTCATATTGTTCTGAGGGTTTATAATACTGGTTAACATTTTTCTCTATATTTCAAGCCTACAATCCCATTGCAGATATAAGCAGATGCACTGGCGGGGTATGTTTGTTGTATCTGTCATCTTAAACCCGTAATTCTGTTGATGAGTCCCTCTAAATTTATTTGTGCACGTCAAATTCATGACTTCAGAACACAGCAAAACCAGTAAAATACCAATGTCGAAGTTCAATGGACATCTTCCCGTTATCACTTTCTGAAATTGGTCTAATTCATTGACTATCTTCGTGAAGAAAATTTCTGGAAGTGCATGTATTTCATCTGTTAATTTTTATGGAGACAATACTTCTCAACTGTGCTCAACACGAATGATGGAGTGTACTACAGCAATTTTTCTCACAGTCTCACTCTAATGTTTTGTAGGTATGACTATTCTGGGTATGGCCAATCATCAGGAAAGGTTTGTAAGAATATCATAATATCATTGTCATTGATGTAAGCATGTGGTATCATGCATTCTTGTAGTCTTAGAGCTAAAAAATCATCTGAAAAAAAATATTTTTCCTTATATACAGCCAAGTGAACAGAATACGTATGCCGATATTGAGGCTGCATATAAGTGTCTAGAAGAAAGCTATGGCACCAAGCAGGAAGATATAATTCTTTATGGGCAATCTGTTGGTAGTGGCCCCACTTTAGATCTTGCTGCTAGGTTGCCCCATTTGAGAGCTGTTGTTCTGCACAGTCCCATATTGTCTGGCTTAAGGGTTATGTATCCTGTAAAGCGTACCTATTGGTTTGACATATATAAGGTAATTTACTGATTTAATTTCTGATTAATAATTAAATATTTTTAATTAAAGGTTGCTAATTTACAGGCTTGTGAACTTTTCGACTAATATGACACTACTTTCTGTTCATGTGCAGAATATTGACAAAATTCCACTTGTTAATTGTCCAGTTCTTATTATTCATGTGAGTATGCTGTACAAAATATTTCTATTTTATATCACTGCTCCTGTAAACTGTATTCAACTAGGATTCCTTGCCATTTTTTTCCCGAGTCAAGCTTAATAATAATCAAACCTGTCAAACCATCTCTAAACTCTTCTCTGTGCATTTCAATGACGTTCATTCTGTTATTATGTATTGAGTTGGAGATAAACAATTCCTTTCAAAGAAAGTAATTTGAGTAGTACTGGTCTTTTTAGTCTCACGTGCATAAAACTAGAAAGAAAACTATCTTTCCGGTGTCAGTTGCTCATTTTCACCCTGTATCAGGCAAAATGTGTGTGTGTGTGTGTAGATATATCTGTTTGAAAGCAAATTTGCAATTGAGTTGGTCAATTTCTTATGAAGCCTATTTTGCTCTTATTTGTGGTTTGAATGGCAGTTGGTGAGACAGTATTCTAGGACTATACTTCACAGGATTTATCATGCACAAAAAATTCCCTATGTTGGCAATTATTCTTTCATATGATATATAGAGTATTATTCTAACGGCCACTATTACTCATAATATCATTCAAATTGTTATGCAGGGGACTTCAGATGAAGTTGTAGATTGCTCCCATGGCAAGCAACTGTGGGAACTGTGTAAAGAGAAGTATGAACCACTGTGGCTCAAAGGAGGTAATCACTGCGATTTGGAGCTCTTTCCTGAGTACATCAGGCATCTGAAGAAGTTTATAGCCACTGTGGAGAAATCTCCATCACAACGTTACAGTTTTAGGAGGAGCACAGACCAGTTTGAACAGCCTAGAAAGAGTACAGATTTTTTCGAAATCGGTAGAAAGAGCACCGATCGCAGGGAAAAACCGAGGAAGAGCACAGACAGGCCTGAAAAACTGAAGAACTTGACTAACAATGTTGACAAACTAGAGAAATTAAGAATGTCCTTTGATCATATGGAAAGGTCTCGGAGAAGTGTGGATTGCCACGAGAAGTCTCGAAAGAGCATCGATCATCAACTGGAAAAGGCACGGAAGAGTGTTGACCGGCTAGACCGGATAAGGACAGGATAAATCTGTCTACAACCATATATTCATGCATGGGTTGGCTTTCTGGGATTTTTTTTCTTTCCTTCTTCCTTAAATCAGTGGTCTACCGGTTGTGTAGCATGTTTTATGACATAAATAACTATTGGCATTCAAGGAAGGGTTTGGTGTTACAGCGGAATTCATTGTTCATTGAGATGCTCTAGACCCTCTCTCACTCTTCTAGTATGCATGCGTGAGAATCACTATTCAATTACATGATGCCAAGAATGTTTTAAAAAAAATCATGAGTTGTTTAATCTCAGTTCAATATAACATTCAAATTTTTTTCTATGATTTCCGTTATACCATTCACCCAAAGTCAGCCATACGACAGTTGAAACTCCTAACAAATAATGAACCACGTTTTGCTCTGATGGTACATGGCCGCTAGTTCTGATTCACAAAGCCGTTCAAAATTGAATACTGTTTGTCCCCATCTTAATGATCTCATCCTATCAAACACTTTATTCTTACCAGTTTTGATGACTTCGTAAGCAAAATCCCTGTTGATTCATTCCAAGTACTTACAAATGACCGAAACAGCGCGATTAAAACATGAAATATTCCCACATATATTTTATGAAATTTTTCACAATTCCAAATACATTTGTGGTAAGTTACGAGCAACCAAAAGAAAAAAAGTTGAGGAACTTCTACTTTATGGAAAGAGATTTTTTTTCTAAAAAAAAAATCGTTCCAGAATTCCAATCTCGTCAACCCATCTCCATCCGTCTCTTTAAAAAAGCAAACGATTGGAATCACTTTCGCTGGTACAGTTGTCTTCTTTTCCGCATTTTATGTGACTTTGTGATCAACAAGATATATGCAGTATCTTTTCCTTCTTCCCTCACTCAAAATTCCCCTAATCAGACATAGCTTTAAGGTTAAGCTGTCTTCAATCAGATGCTTCAATAACGTTCTTTACCAATGTATTATGTGCTTCAGTCACTAAATCCTGCATATGAAGACAATGACCTATTATCTCGTACATGAACAAACCATATTTCCATCCCGAAGTTATCAAAATCGAGTCCCTCTGAACAACGGTGGTATGGGATTTATTTGGAGAGACGTTTTGTTTTCCCTTACCACAGGCGTCCGACTGCAGGCATTTGCTTCCAGTTGGAAACTTAAATAAAAAAAAACACGTAATTAGTTACTAGATACAAAACACTAAACAGTTGGCATAACTTATGCAGTATACATAACCATGGACAGAGACACTTACTTGGCATGAGATTTTTGGCAACGAAGAGCATCCCGAAGTAATCAAATCCTTCCAAGACATTTACTCTTCAGTTTTCTTTGATCTGTAAATGTAATATATGTCATTTCTGCCACAAGACATTTTACTTCCACAAGACTAGTATTTGGAAGAATTAGATTTTATGCTCACTGTATTGAACTATGGCAGATGGTGGGAGGCGGCCAGTGCATATCTCATGCACTAATGAGAAGAGGGGGAACAATTCAAGCCATCCACGATGGCTTAGAACCTTGTAAACATCGCCTGCAGTAGAGACACCCTTTGTGCAAGAAAATTAGTCAAGTAAGGACACGCTAGAATCAATCCACAAATCCACAAGTTTTGGGAAGTGTTATATATTTAATAACAAGTAATGAATGTAGCCCATGACCATGATTCTTTCTGGTGATAACAATCATTCAGAATCCTTGTGCTTGGAAGAACATCTCATAAATATGAGAATTTACACTGTCTTCTAAGTAATGTTATCCTACTCTGAGTTGTGCATATAGACGGTGGAACTCCTGATCAATGCACATATACAATAACTAGTTCTTAGTGGTCCCTAAGTTCAATTTTGATACTCTAGTTGTAGACAAAATTATCAACACAACTCCTGATCAATGCACAAAATCAAAAGATTTTGTTAGGGTAAATTTAAGTTATTTAACCTGCATTTCTAGCCCTGCAACATCTCTTTTTCAAGCTCATCAAATGACCTGCAGACGATAAACAGCCAAGGCAGGTAAGATTAAATCAATTATTTTCCTTTTCTCTCCCAAGATGCTATGTCCTTATGAGAGAGGGAAAGCCCACCTCTCCCCTCCACTCCTGGCAAAAGCATCAGCAACTTCCCTGTTTCTTCCACTCACTGCCATGAATGATTTGGTTCAAATGAAATCACTAGATAAGCGATGAAAAGAGATATTAAGTCAAACAGCTTCCTTACAGCATGTTGTGATAAGGTCAGCCACACCACAGCTTTCAAAAAAGGTGCTGTCCTTAACAGATGGAAAGAGTAGCTTGGAAAACGCCTTAATCTCTTCCAGACCTAATCGCATGATGGCAGCCTAGACATATGTGGAAAACAAAAACACAACAGAATCTATCTATACTTCCCCTTAAAATCTTCAGAACATGAAATCCTTGAAACTTACTTTTGTATTATTTCCCATCTCCAAGCCATCAACAAAACCTGTCCCATTTGGTTTTCATTCCTTGGTCATTCGCTAAAATTGAAAGGGGAGGACAAACGGCAGGATACTGTTGTAATCACCTGCAGCAACGGCGCCTCAACATTTTAAGAGTTCCACACAGCTCGACCCCTTCAACATCTTGGACCTATTATTCCATATAATGCAAAAATCATAAGCACTAAGCATACTGTTTCATAAAATAAGAATATAGCAGTTCACGTGATTCACAATGCGTCAATTTTATTTTCAAGCTTTTGCCCAACAACTTTATCTTGGTATTGCAGATTACTTCAAACAATTTCTTGATTGATTCAGTTTCATTCGGAACCTCTTGTGATAAGAATTTCACAAGTTTATTGTAAATCAATCAGAATTTATGCTGCTGCACTTACGGCTGTCACATTGAAATAGGGAGTATTAATTATTAAACAACTGAACCCATGTCTCTGAAGCCTCCCCATTCTGCCTGTACCCAAGGGTTGCTTCACTAAATTTTTCTAGGCCAATCTGTACAAACATTATCAATTAGAACAGGCAACGATATTATGAGTAGACATTGCATAAATTAACGCTAAGATTATTTTTAAGTACCTCATTTGCTATGTTGGCCCCCATTAAGACATAACAATGGATTCCCAGTTGCTGGGAGATAAGAGTAGACATCAAGCGGGAACCATCCACCTTGACCTCCATTCCTTTAACAAGGGAAATAGCTTGTGCATCTGTCTTAATTTTCCCAATAAGCCGGTCACAAAGACTAGCATATTCGCATCCTTAACTGCGTAATTACCCAATCAGAACAGCAGACAAGTTTACCTCAAAAAATACCCAAAAGTCAAAGTGAACAGTTGTAAATGTTGGAGGTTTTCCGTCCTTTACACGTGTTAAAATGTTGTTCTGATTTGACTTTGTGATAAATCTATATAATGACAGTGTGGAACTATGGATAAACAAGAAATCATTAGTCATTACCCGCATTTTCTAGGTCCGGATCTGCAATTACGTTTTTGCCTAGCATAATTCCAGGGAGAGATTTCACATTTTCCTACCAAAAGGAGTGATGTTATTGATTAATGGGAAAAACATTGGATTCATGAGACTAATGATGCACTAGCCGGCCTTACATTGGTTTTATTGATGACATCAGTGAGTTTTTCGCCCCTGGGCAGTGTATCCTCGAATACCCAAATCCTCACTTCATCTGAGTCAATCAGAGAATTCATCAGGAAGATAAATTTAGAATTCTAAGAGACACGGATATTGCGTTTATCAGCTGGGAAATGTCCGTGTAAAAAAAATTCCATTCACAGATCACATGGCTGGTGGGTGTGAGTGTGAGTGTGCAGGCGGTGGCCAGAAGAAAAAAAGGAAAGAGGATGAAAGTTGATATCAGTAAAAGTATAGAACGTACCATGAAAGGAGGTGAACCTCAATGTATTGGAGGCGATAAGTTTAGCCCTCACACTGCCCCAATTGCCGCTGCCAACTACGGTGTCTTTGGATCTTAGTGAAGCATCGTGAGCTTCTTGCAGGTAAGGAGTCATGTAGAGATCAGGGAAGGGGGAGACTGAATACAAGGGAAGGGATTGAAGTGAGAGCATTGAATTGAGTTAAATACGCGTGGATCCCGTCTATTGTACGAGAATGTGTTGCTGTTGTTAACCACGAGCTTCTCTGAATCTACCCTGCTTAACTTAAAACACATGCAATTTACTATTTCCTGCACCTAACCCCAAGGATGGTTTGCCCTGCGTTTAATACATGTTGTTTTCTCGGTCGAACGAAGACACACAAAAAAAGTAAAATATTCTGCAAGTGGATATAGTATAGGATCTGCACACATGACATGATGGTGGCGCCAATATAAATATTCGGTGGAAACGTGGCACGTTTTGATGCTGTGGTTAAAGATACTGCAGGGAGGGACCAAAGCAGAGATGCCACGATGATTGAGTGCGAGTATTTGATAAGCGGGCAGATACACAACTGAACATGCCGAGTATGTTTAACGGGTTCCATTCAATAATTAAAACACTAATTCCTCTGTCTGTTATTAATATACTTTAAAAATTGTGTTAGATAAGGGGAGAAAAGTGATTATGAGCGAGCGTGTTTGGTATCCCGTTCTAGCCTCTTAAATTGACTTCTCTGCCGCATAAAGCTTATTGCAGCTAAATTTTATTGTTGGCATTAGCGGCAATGCAGAAGCCAGTGTGTCCCCACCGCAAAAGCTAATAGTGTTCTCATCTATATTTTTAATATAAAACTTATTTTATAGTATAAATTCTACTAAAAAAATAAATTTTGAGTATCAATTATTTAAGAGACATTTGTTCTCCCCTTGTCCCACAAAATTTTCAAGCTGCATGGCATCAATGTATTTATAAACTAGTTACATACAACATTAAAACGATAATTAATATATTAGAACAAAGACACCCGCTGCACAGCCGTTTCTAGATTCCTCATTTTTTATAAAATAATAATAATATTATTATTATTTATCAGTGGTAAAAATAATAAGAAGATAAAATAAATTTGATTGAAAATAATGTTATTACTGAATAGTGGTTATTATAATAATAGTAAGATGAGAGGCTGAAGAATCGGCCCCAAGGAGGTGGCCCGCCTTTCATTGGAGCGTCGCTCTCTGTGGTCCACGCATTTCTGTGTCTTCCAAACCTATAAATGGCGTCATCCTCCCCACCCCATTCCTCACTTGCGGTTCTTCTCTAATTCCCTTCGATTAGAGAACTACTGCTCCCACTGCTTCTCTTCTTGTTCACCTTAGCTTCCAATAAAACCAAAAATAATGGGCCGTGATTTGTTCGTCGTTCTTGTGGTCTTGCTCGTGGCTGTGGCCGGAGCCCTGGCCAGCGAAGCTCCCTCAACCTCCCCCGCCGAGTCCCCCAAGTCCTCCTCCGCCTCCCCCAAGGCCTCCCCTTCCACCAAGGCCTCGTCTCCCGCACCCTCCTCCTCCGGCAGCGCCGAGGGCAGTGGCAGCAGCAGCAGCCCCAAGTCAGCACCCACACCTTCCTCCTCCTCCTCCGGCTCTCCCTCCACCAACTCACCTCCCGCTCCTTCCCCCGATGGCGGCGACGTCTCCTCCCCACCCGCCCCCGGCAGCGAGTCCATCGAGATGGACGCCCCTTCTCCCGCCCCCTCCGCCAGCAACGCTCCAACTGCTGCTCCCAGTCCCGCCAGCGCCGCCTCTTCCGATGCTGTCCTTCACCTCTCTGCTGCCGTCGCTGCAGCCGCAGTTGCTACCCTCGCCTTTTGAGCTGCTCTTGTCCGTCCTGAGTTGTATTCAAGTGATGTAGCCTGAGTGCCTATACACACACATACACACACACGTATGCCCCTACATTGATTCAAAATCCATTCTTCATATTGTATTCATTTGCAGGTGAGGAAGCGGCCAAGTGCGCCTGCGCTTTTGAACATGTTGTGTATACGTATATAACGGGAGGCCTCTTTTCTTCCTATCGATCAAATATATGTCAATAAAACCTCTTCACTTTTTATGCTTATTCATGTTAATAATATTTTTTTTTATTAATTACCATCATTTAATCTTGTGTCATTCCGCATTTGGATATTATCAGAGCATGCATCACGTAGACCCTATAAATTAATCAGTGATTCTTCTATTAAGAAAACAAAAACTTTCACAAGCTAGATTGAAATATATATACCTTTGGCGATGATGTTTTTTTATGAAAAATGCAAGTTCTGAAGAATTCTCTCATAACCTTTGCTTCGGTATTTATTCTCCTACATTTAAGATCATAGATATACTTTATTTTAATATTTATTATTTTGATTTCGTTATGAACCTAGCTATATATATCTTTACTGTCAAATAAGCTGCGCTGACTATATATCACTCAGCTTCTTATTTATATCGCTAAATCTTTCAATTTTTTTAACATGTTCACTTTTTAGTCTTTAGTTTTTACAACTGAAAGGTCCTTTGTCATTTATTCACTCTTCAGGTTTTCATGTGTCACTTTGCTTTCGTTTTATCCATAACATTTTTGTCAAATAATTTCAAAATTGTACTGTAAATTGAATAATTGTATACGTGGCTAAAAAATTACTTATGACTCGAGATCAGACAAGCATGGCTCTCAGCAACTGCGTAATATCTCACTTGTTCCGACGGAAATATATGTCTCTGACAGACTCCTCCTCCTCCTCCTCCTCCTCTTCTTGCGTTGCGTCATTAACTTGATTAATCTTGCAGTTTTCTTAAGTTAATTTGGTTCAATTGCTTGTAGGATGAATGCTAATACCAAGAAAGTGTCAAATATTTTACCCTGTTTTAATCAATAGTACGTTTTCCATATTTTCACTCATGCCATTATGTATGATAGAAACTAGCTTGTTCTTAATATCAAATTGTATGGGTAACTAGGCAAGCCCGGACATTAGAAGTTAGAGGCATCAGCCCGTGACCATCAGATGCATCTAGCTAGCCCCTTTCAATAGCCAGATAGAGGCATCAGCCCGTGACCATCAGATGCATCTAGCTAGCCCCTTTCAATAGCCAGACTATATGAGGCTAAGTGCGCTTAAAATTAAGTCCAAATATTCTAATGAAGCCAACACCATTCACATGCGTTCCCCATTGGTATTTTGCGACACATCTTTGCCATTAAAAAGCAAAAGACGAAGACTGTAACCAAAAGTTAAATTGAAATGAAGTCGACTAATTAAGCTCAGGGGATGCGTGTGCCTATTTAAACGAGGTAAAACTGAGTTTCTATATTTAAATATATAGCTCTATAAGAAACCGCTAGTGGGAAGCGATTTAAGGACATAATAACAATTCCCTAGAGTTATTCTTTAGCCAAGAAAGCGATTCAAACGGTGGTTGGCTTATCCGCAACGAGTGCCCTTTCTGCAGATAAGTGCACCAGCGCTGACTGTGATAGAACCAACCAGAGAAGAAGGCCTAGCACTGAGACTTGACGCCCTAGCATAGGGTGAAGAAGATGCAGCACCAGACTGCTTGAAGAATGCGCCGTTCAAGAAAAGATCACCTTCTGATCTCCAATTCCAGTTGGTCCACTCGCTCTCAGGAGCATCCTCGTGCTTCGTCACTTCTTTGCTAGCACTATTATCAGGAGCAAGAAACCTATTCCCTTCGCTGTTAATGGTAGGATCGGCGCTTCCTCCAATGGCGTACATTTCCCAGTGAGTGTAATCGTTGTTCACTACGTGAAAATACCCGTGCCTGCACCTCGGCATTCTCTGCACAAGCCCTTCTCCGAAGTGATTAAACGCCACCGTCACCTGCATGTCCTTGTCCTGCGTGTATTCGTCACTGTGACCCAACAGCATCACCTTGTCGTGATGTGTCATGTAGTTGTTGGAGATGGTGATGGCCGTGGATCCGTGGATGGCGTCGATGAGCCCGTCGTGGCAGTTAGATAAGGAACAGTGGTCAACCCATATGTGCTTGGAGTTAAAAATGGATATGCCGTCTCCGTCCGACACCGTCCAAAAGCCAGAGTGGGTGGGGGAGTCTCTGATCTCCGTGTTCCCCGTGGGCTTACAGTCGTGGATGTGGATACCGTGGATGATGACGTTGTTGACGTAATGGATGGTAATGCAGCCGCCGCCGGCGATGTGAACGCTGGCCCCTCTTCCGTCGATGGTCTTGAAGGAGTTCATGATAAGCTCTTGCTTCAGATTGATCACCATGTCTCTGTTGAAGATGATCCACAGTGGCTCCTCCTGTATAACGGCGTGTCTGAGAGTGCCTGGCTTGGGGTTCACCGGGTCGTCGTCCCCGGAGTCCGAGACGACGTAGATTCGGCCGTTTCTACCTCCAACGGCATCCTTACCGAAGCCAATGGCGCAATCGGCTAGCCTTTGCCGGTTTTTCTCCCAGTTGGAGTCACAACGCCAGCAGTCATCAATGGGGTTCCCGGTTCCGCAAGATAAATAACCCAGGTTTCTTCTAGACGCATTGATTCTCCTGCAAGTAACAAAATCGATATTATACAAGATAATATATAAATACTACAGCACACACTTACAAGCTCACTTGCGTAATTATAAATATGTGGGTTGCATCAAATGAGGGTACCTGTGAACGTCCTGGGCAACTAGGTCAGGGCGTGGCACTGCTGAGGAGGAAACAAGTGAGAAAAGGGAGAGAGCAGAGAGAAGAAGAAAGAGCGAAAGATAAGAGGCCATTATATGTTTGTTTTTGTTTGGCTGATTGGCTCTGTTACTGAATGGAAAAAGGGAGAGATGGTGTGGGGGTTCAGGGGAAGAAGGGGAGGGGTTATTTAAAGGGGGAAAAAGCCGAGAGTAATGGCGTGATTAGTAGTAACCGTAATTTCTGGTGTCTAACTAACATGAACAGATAGAGGTAGTCTTGAAAGCTCGTGTTTGGCTTGAGAAATTCAAGCACTCGGGTCAACGTAGCTGACCGACCTCTTGGATCATTTTTGGTTGAGCTCAGGTTCCATCAAACTGTTATATATATGAAATTTTAGCGTATAAAGCTCCTCATTCTCAGGCTCTCCCCCATAAGTCATGCCATGTTCTGCAATAGTGCGGCTTCAAGTTCAAATTTCTAACTCCCTGAACGAAAACGAAAACAAATAATTCAGAGGTGTCGGCCCAGGACAAAAATCCTTGTGGCGGGTAAAAAGTGAAGACTACAAAAATTGTCAGGCATTCACGTGTTCATCGAGCAACTTAATTATGGGCTGATGTTGCAAAACCCGTTTGCTTCTCCTTGAATTTGGAACGTGCTTTACTGGCAAACGTTCGAAAATAATGTGGAACTCTATTACTCTGCACTGTGCGTCCTGGTGTTTTCCACGTCTTTGCGAGGTTGGTGGGTAAAATGGATTGAAATTAGATGGGAACAGAATATGAGGCAATTTACTAGGATGACCTTTGTGGTGGAACCGCGTTTGGGCTCGACATCGATGGGCTGTTTGTTTATTGTGATTTACGGGACACGGATCACTTCGGCGGGAACGCTGATCCGCCTACCACATAACATATGGCTTAAGTTGGATTGGCATAACCCCATTTTTTTCCTTAAATAGCACAGAGCCAAATACCTGAATTCACCCTACCATTCTCATACAGACCATTATTAGTCAAGGATTCATGTGACGCATAAATTCACTCAAGGCTCACCAACCATAATCATTACAGTTAATGCCTCGGGATCATCTATAATGCGTTTTATTTTCATTTTTTAAATTTTAACATTGCTAATTTCATTAAGGAAATAATATTTTTAATATCACAAAAATTAAAATATTATATAAAAATAGATGATAGGGATGTAGTTATGCTATGGAAGCGTATGTGGTAAAATCAAAACTCGTACAAAATGATCAAGATCGAAATATTTGGATGTGAATATGGACGAAGAAGATGGGAAGTGGAGGCTCAATGTGGGAGAGGGGAAGCGAAAAAGCGAAGGCCTATGCCGGGAGAGATATTTTCATGATTTGGATCTGATTACACACGTATGAGGCTGTGGGACCCACACCCTGCACTTTTCTCGTGCCCTTTAGCTGTTCCCCTACCCCACCTTTACGCTTTTGCCCTCACCCCCCACCTCCCCTACATCTGCCGTTCGCCAACAGAATACCCAACTACGCTTTCCACAATTTATTCGTTTCGTATGTGACTACACGTATTTATTTAAAATTATATATATTAAATGACAACTTAATTTAATTTTTTTTTTACCCATTCCTTTACATTACGGCTGCCTCAGACTCTCTTTATTTAAAGAACTCGATTGTACTTTATAGTATCAATGAGGAGGAAGAAAAAGTAAGTAAGGATGACATTTGGCAAAGCATATTTTATATTATTAATTTGTAAGAACTCATTTTCCATGCTATCTATCCAAACCAAAACGAAATCTAGATAACAAGGTAATCCACATCCTGTGCCAATGACAGAACCCCACGTGTAAAAAGAGGCACCGCGTCAGCATCACCGCCCTGATGAGCTATCTCTCTCCTAATGGGGTCAGTGTCCCACCCTCGGAAAAGTCCCCCTTTTTGCTCGCTTTCCCAACCCCTCTCTATCTCGCTCTCTGACTCTCTCTCTCCCCCTGCTGTGGGAGAAAATCAGACCCAACAAAACAGAGTAGTGTGTCTGTGTGAGTGTGGTATGTTAGGGGTCGGTGACTACGAAGCCATAAGTAGCTATGTGTCACAGCAAAACCCCCCCTCCTCCTCCTTCTCGTTCCAATCTCAGTCACAGTAACTCCGATTCTATTCTCACGACCAGAGATTCTCTGAGTCGTCTTGCAACTCCTCGCCGTAAGAACAGAACAAAGACCAGGAAGCCCAAGTTCCTCAGCCTTCGTCTCCAGCTTTCATCTAACCAATCCGATCCAATGACCCATCATCAACAGCTCAACCTCTTCCCCTTACACCCTGAAAACTCGATCCATGACAAAGATGTCATGCACGACGACCACAACGTCGCTTTCCTCTTCACTTCTCATGGCCCCGCCACCCTCAACGGCCTTCTCGAACAGGAATCCGCCACCACCACCGCCACCACAAACACCACCGTGTCGGAGGAGGATTCTATGTCGCCACAGTGTTTGAGGCCGTGCCCCTTGGACGAGGCAAACGGGAGCTCGCTGGTACGGAAGGCGATGAAGAGGAGGAACGAGGAGGAGGAGAGGGACGGCAGGGAGGAGAGGTGGGTGTGTTACTCGGAGGTCACAAGCTACTGCAGCGCCACAACGACGGAGAGCACCGCCGCTACCACGGCGTCGGTGGGGTTACTGTCGTTGAAGCTGGATTATGAGGGTATATTAAATGCTTGGTCTGACAAAGGTCCTCTATATGTTCCGGGAGAGACCCCACACGCTGTCCCCGACTTCCTCGATCATGTGCTTCCACAACATCCGCCGCATGTAATTATTTTTTCACCCCGATCCTCGTTATTTATATTGCCCATATATCCATAGTTTATGATGAATCTGTAGACAAATGGAATCGCATGCAGTATGATCGATCGTATATGGGTTCTTATGATTCATGGAAACCTTTTTTTTTTTTTTGCTTTTTTGAATCTGTGGTGGTATAATATGATCTCAATAGATGGTGGATCAGGAACCCAGGTTGACTGTGAGATTTGATGATTTTTTTATTCCTTTAAGTATGTGAGGAGGTTCTTGACGGATGTCATGAATAACTGTTGGAAAGCGTTATTATGGAGATCTAAGCTCGTTTTTTTCTTTTTGGAATTATTGGTGGGGTCCTGGGGCCCATTGAAAAGAGATAGGTGGGTGGAGAATTAAGATATTTATACAGTATATGTAGTGAACGAGGATGAGGAAGAGAATAATGTTTAAGTTGGTTTGGCATTGCAGGTAGTATGGGGAGAGGGTGAGAAGAAGAAGAAAGGGAAGGAAGAAATGGGACAGAGGGAGGCGAGCGTGTTAAGATACAAAGAGAAGAGGCAAATCAGGCTCTTCTCCAAGAGAATCCGCTACGAGGTTCGTAAGCTCAATGCTGAAAAGCGCCCAAGGATGAAGGTACCTTTTCTTTTCTGAAATCTGATGGGAAATTAGCCATGCAATTCATGATGATTTGAGTGAAATGTAAATGGGTGAGAGAGATTTATTTGTTAATTGTCTGTGTAGGGACGATTTGTGAAGAGAGACTGAGAAGGAAGGCTCCAGTGGTGGCATGGCAGGTACATTGAGAAGAACGCAGTTTGCCAATAGTCCAGCAGCGCCCTCTTAGAATATTTGTTCCCTTTCTATTTTCTGTTCCTCGTAGATTTGGCACATTTCTTGATTATATTGTAAATATGACAATGCTATTGCAAGGAACAATAAACAGATAAACATGAAAGCAAATAATAATAATAATAATGCTTCCTTAGAATTATAATCTGCGAGTAATAATAGGTGGGAGTCTGGACCAACGATGGCCGGATCTACTCTATTCTCTTAATTAGTAACTTGATTAAATAGTTTAAGCGACGATCAAAGAGTGATATGACTATTTTGATGTTGAAAATTTATTATTGCTGTGTCTCGTTTGCGTTGCCGCTGTTGCCTCGTTTGTCTACTGATCCTAAATACTATAAAAGTTAATTTTTTTTAATAAATTAAAAAAATTAAATAAATTAATTAATTATAATTAAAATATAAAAAAGTAGTTGATTAATTTTAATAAATTAGGTAGTATATAATATAATTTATTATGATTTATTAAATTTAATTATGATTAATTAATTTATCTAATTTTTTTAATATATTTAAAAAAAAGTCAACTATATATTATATGAAGCATAGGGAGGGAATGATAGATTTTTTTGTAAAAAAAATTGAAGTATGCAAACTCTAACTTAAACACACACATATAGCAAGTTACAGAATTTAACGCATACTCTGTGCTACGCTTGTGGAACTGTAGGTCTGTCCAAAATATTCTATATATTTCAGCAAAAAAAAAAAAAATCTTTTCACAGCAACACCATGATAGAGTGGACTTTATCCTAGGCATTTGATCTGGTCCTATTAATTTCGGGGATGCATGGATCAGTGAGATATGAACGAGCAAGTAAGATCACAATCCCAATATGGGCCTAAAGCTTTTGAGATAAAGATAACGGCAAAAACTAATGGCGGTGAGGTGAAGGAGAATAAGATGGGCATAATTCCAAGAGCTCAACTGTCTTGATCCATGGCTACGCAAGGTTCGATACTTCTCAGGTAATTTGAAAATCTGACCATAGAAGACGATGCTTTTAAGGTTTCCCCAGTTTCGTCTTCTAGTTCCAACAACCCTAGAAAACTACCCCCTCAAGCTTGGATTCTCTGATTGACGCCACATCTTTGAAAACTTTTCATCTTATTTGAAGTCTGAACAGTGCCCAAACCTACTCTCGCATGTTGAAATCTAATCAAAACTCGACGAAGAGGGAAAGGGGACCCTACTTCGTGACCTGTCTTATTTACATATACGTACATGTCAGCAGAGTGATTGATGAAAAAGAACAAGCATGAAAAGGATCATACCTTGCAAGCAACCGTTGCTGCACATATGGGTGATGGTTAGAAAGAAGTTGACGTTGGCAGAAGAAAAAAGAGCACAGGACTGCACAGACACAAGAAAGCCTTTTGGGTATGTTCACCTGTGCTCTCTATCTTCTGTCAACCACCTTCCCTCTCCGGCCCGCCACCTTCTTCAGCCTCCTGCATCCACGAAACAGACCTGTTCATTCCCATCATCGCTCATCAGTTGACGGAGACAGAGAGAGAGAGAGAGAGGGAGAGTAAGGTTAAAGGTTTGGAAACATGAGAAGGAAAAGGCCAAGAAGAAAGAGGAGGCCACTTGGAAAAGAACAAGGTACGGTGTTAAAAAACTGCAGCCCTATTATTATGTAAAGAAGATGATACAGGAGCAGGCACGCGGGAAACCTCTCAGGTTGATTGACTGGGGCGTTGGTGAGGCAAAGTTGTGTGTGCGTGTGTGTATCTGACACTGAAATTCCGAAGATTTAGAAAGTAAATGTATACAGCATACAACTTTTTAAGACTGGTGCAGTGATATATGGTTGAAACCTGAAAGAGACGGACGGGGAGGAAGGGATAAGAAAGAGGGAAAGATGTGGCGATAATTGGTGCAACGAGAGATGACATAGGAATTCAGTGAAGATCAGACGATGGCGTCAGCAAGCGGGCCGTAACGGATTCTTGATTGGTTTAATTAAATGATCATTTATTAATAGGCACGGATTCGAAAATTCTTTTTTAATTTAGCAGGGAATAGAGGAGGGGCCAACAAAAAGGCTGAATAGAATGCAACTTGGGAACAGGGGGACGTAATTGTTGGAGTGTTGGCAGGAAATGAGAAGAAGAAAACAGAGGCATCCGCCAATGTTTGGGAAGAATAAGTACAGAGTCGCTACTATTTTTATGGAGTGTTCGTATATCCTTGTACTTTGCCCTTTTTTAATCTGTTCCTTCTTGCATCGTTTAGATTGCTCATTGGCTGCCTCCTCCCCAAGTACCCTCACCCAATGCACATTCTTTATTCCTAATATTCTAATGCCTCTAATGTTCCCCCATGATCCCCTTCTCCATCACGGATCCACCGCATGTTCTATAATTTTATAAAAAGGTTGAATTTAGTATATAAAAGCTTATATTTTAATAAATGTAAAAGAAACGTTAAAAAGAGTTGGGTTGGCGGGTGACCTCGCACACGGAGCTCCCTTTATTTATCCCAAGCACAAACTGAAGAAAGATTGCAGTTACCACTTCTGCTTTTTTCAAAGAGAAATAGCATCCAGGCTAAACCCTAAAGATCATTCAGTTCATGTCTGGTACAGTGATTTGAGTTTTTCTGCTAGCCAATGAAATTAAACAAGTTTATTTTACAACTACCATGTGTATTTCAACAAAAGGAGACGCATCATTTCCCTCAACAACAGGCATTAGCATCATTCTTCTCAGCGGTGGCAGAAGGAAAAACCAAGGATTTCTCCAACTGTAGTAACTGAATTTCTGTTCCTAAGCCCAAAGCGCAAATATTTATCATTTCCCGGTCGGGTAATCGACGAATTTCCATCTGGGTTGACCAAAGCAGCAACAGTAATAGAGCCCCACCCGTCCACTATAACTAAATTATCCTAAAACGTACTTCATGGTCCCCGCTTCCAGCCTCACCCACCCTTGTATTCTGCAACTTGTGTGATTCTGTGATCCTACTTTGATCTTAACAAAACCAAGTTCACCTAACATTTTGACAGTTATTTCCTCAAACAAGATCATGAGACGCACCAAATCAAAGTCTGGTGCGAGATTAAAAATCATTATGCTACTAGCCACTAGGGACCCCATTTTTCATTGATGTTTGCTTGCCAAGAAAGAGGACTATATTCTCGCCCTGCCTTCCACGGGGTCCCCTGAAGCTTATCTTTTTCAGACCATTTTGAACTCTCTTGTGGTTTTGACCCAAATTAAAACCCCAACTTCGAAACCCCAAAATTGGTCTGTCAGTAGGGATGGAAACAGGCTAGGCGGCCTGTCAGGGGCCTGTGGCCTGGCCTGCATTAGGCCTGGCCTGGCCTGGCCTGTTTAGAAAAATACACAGGTTCAGGCCTGTTTGAAAGCCTGTTATTCTTAAGAGGCCAGGTTCAGGCCTCTTACGAAGCCTGTTAGGCCTGTTAGGCGGCCTGGGCCTGTTAGTTAAAATTTATTTAATATTAAAGTATAATAAATAGGTGTTAAACCTACCACATATTGAACACAATACAAGAGTCAAACCATTAAACTAACACGTATTATTATATATTTTATTCTTTAATTTTATTTTAACAGGCCTGTTAGGAGGCCTGTTATGAGAGCCTGTTACGGAAGCCTGTTATGAAGGCCTGTTAGATAGCCTATTAGTATAATTAAAAAAATCAGGCTTTTAAACAGGCTTCAGGCCAGGCCAGGCTTTTATACAGGCCAGGCTTAGACAAAAAAAAAGGCCTATAACAGGCCACAGGCCAGGCTCAGGCCGAATTGACACTTAACAGGCCTGGCCTGTTAAGGCCAAGGCCTGGCCTGTTTCCATCCCTATCTGTCAGCTTCCCTTTTAAACTTGTCCCCTGCATTACAGTATAATTATTTTTGCTTCCGCGTGTTCGCGTGCGTTCGTCGAAGTATTATAAAACAAGAGACAGAAAAAACATCATAATGAAGGATTTATGATACAAATGGAATCAACTGACTTGTATTAACAGAGCGACGACCTCTGCATATTGTAACGGCATTGTTTCAACAGCAGGGTTTACAATTACACCATCACAAATTTCAGGGAGCGAGTCTCAAAACCCACAGAAGATGAGTACATAATTACGGTACTAATAATATATGACAGGTGAAGAAAGACTCTTCATTCTAATTGGCTTTCTTTCTCCACATTACTTTTTGTGGTTAGTACTAATCAGCGGTTCTAGTAGATCAATCAGAGTCATACAGTGATGGTAGGACAAGGAGCGGCCAAAGCGAGCAGCTTCTTCTCCTTGATTGCTGGGTCCTGTAGCAGCAGAACCTTGTCCTTGTCTCTAACTCCGACCATGTGAAGGTGTTCCTCGTCGTCTCTCTCTTTACCTTTGAACAAAAGCCTCTGTTCTCTGGGCTCCAAGCTTGTTACCAGTGACAGTATCATCTTCAATTCCCCTGAAAACCCATTAATTGATTCACAACTTTTGTCAAACAACTACAGAGCAGTATCTCTAATTCATTCCAAAAAAAGGAAAAATGTTACAATCTTGGGGCATTCTGATAGTTGAAACTCACCGAAAGTCGAAGTGGGTTGAACGGAAATGTCATGCCAGTGCGACACGGTTGAGACCCTGATAGTTATAACCGCATCTGCTGCATCTTGGCCGGCGTCCCTTCTCTGAACAAGCATGCCGCCGGGGCGAAGTTCCCACTTGATGTCGGAGATGATTCTGCAGTCCTTTTCCGGCGGTGGTGGTGCTTTGCCACCATAGCCAAGCTTAGAGAAACTTCTGCTGAATCGCTTGGACCTGAACTTGATCATCTTGAGAGAGTTGTGTGGGTGTGGGGTGGGGTGGAGTGAGGGAAGTTGAATGCAGTTGGGGAAGTTATATAATGAAGGGGAGGGAGGAAGAGGACAAAGAACAAGAAACGAGAAAGGGGGCATGGTTGAAGAATGGTTTTTTGAGCTGATTTTAGGAAAATGGGACACGCACATTGGGGACATGCATGCTTGATTTGCGGGCCTAACCAAATCTCTATCTATATTCGAATTATCAATTACCCCTACAATTTTATACTTATACAATTATGAGTATTATCTTCCTCCTTGTTTTCTTGTATCATCTTTCTTTCAAGCTTCTTTCTTGTTAGTTAATAAGATCCGGGAGGACGTAACAGGGGAAAGTGACTAGCACAGGGAGATTGAAATAACACTTCCTGTTCCCGCACGCAAAGATTTGCTTTGTTAATTCGGATTTTTTTTTTGACAAGATCGAAATTGATATTTATACATTTGGCGGTTTATTTATGTATAATTTTATCATTCACTTATTTATTATGACTTTATTTTTATTATGTGTTATGCACATCAAATAATAATAAAGTTAATAAATTATTTAATTTTATGATATAACTAATAAAGTTAAAATTTTTCTTTAATACATATTAAATATGTTAAAATAACTTATAAATAAAATTAGAGAGATAATTTAATTTATTATTTTTATAAAAAACTAGAAAGAACTCACACTCCTGCATGCATAGGTTTTCAAGGTATTTATTACTCCTCTACATCTATTTATAAGATTAAAACATAGAGAGAAAATATTATTTTTTATTATATTTATAAGTTATATTATTAATTTTTTTAATAAAAAATATAAATACTGCGACAGTATAATAAAAAAATCTATATTGTTCTTGCCCAGTGATATTAACTAAACTAGGAGTAAATTAAAGAGTTAGCATTATTGATCTGTTAAGTATCAATTATTCAATTCCTGCTCTCGAATAAAATCATTTTGTTGATCAGGATTTCTGTCTTTTGCAGTCAGTTTTTTTTTTAAAAAATTAAGGGGGGGGGGGAACAGAATGAAAGATCTCTAGGATAAACAATTCAATACCTAGTGACCTTTCGTTTGCAATAGAGATATCGATGCAAGCTAGCGATCCCTTTTGGATCCTCTTCAAGATTTCTGAAATCAATGTCAGCATTATAATTAGTACAAAGCTTAGTTGATTAATTTTAGTGAACTAGAGAATATAGAATTGTTTTAATTAATTAAATTTGATTATAAGTAAATAATTTATTTAATTTTATTAATATATTTATAAAGAATAACTAACTTTTATATTTAAAAATTGATAGAATACTTAATTAATTAAGTGGTTAAATTTGTTTATAAAGGACAAAAAATTTAAATGTACCCTAATCAGACTTTAATGTGCTTTTACAAAATTGGAAGAGAGACAATTCTTGAAAAACATAATCAACATTCCTCCAGGTGTAAGATCACCCGTACCATAGAGATTAGTTGATTTCTTAAAAGTTGTCGCTTGGAAAATTTTAAATCCATGCTATAGGAGATATTACAAACTTAACCCAACTTGACAAAATTTGAAACAGATATTCGTCATGAAGACAACCGATTTAAATACATTTTAATTCTTTAAATTCAAGTTACCTAATTTTTTTATAGAAAAAGATTGAAGTTGACAGATTTAATATTAGGGATTTAGGGAAGACAGTTCATGATGGAAGGGCTTACTTGCATGTGAGGGCAGTTGGGTAGTCCTTGTATAAGGCACCAACCCTCCACGTGGGGGCAGAACAAAAGGAGGTTACGTTGAAGAAGGAAGACCAAAAATCTGCACAAAGTCTTGACACAATATACAGTAAAGTAAGAATGGAGAGCCCACGAATCATGGCATTATTATTACTGCTTTTGTCTGCAAGAGAGAGAGAGAGGGCACGTAAGGGTCAGCTCACACATGGGAATATGCAAAATAGGAGCGACATTCCCACCGATGATTTGGATTTTGTTCTTCAACTTTGGTATGGCCTCACATTATCTACTTCTTGTGTACATGAACTAATCCACACCTGTGTCTCCCTTCTCACATCTTACTTATAATTCTCCCACGTTCTCTACTACTCCATAACGTTGCTTCACAACATCACATGTTGTGTTGGTATTGCCGCTGAATCCAACAATAATTTAATTGCAAATTATTTTTCAATTCTCTAATCCTTTGCTTAACAAGAAGGTTCCATGAAACATTTTTTTAATTAATCTCATCAGCTTCTTTAGTTATATGCGAGAAATATGTAGGTGTGCTGAATAATAGCGCTCCCAACCATATATGGGTGATTTTTTTAATAAACACATATATGTGTGATTCTTCACTCAAAAGCTGGTTTCTTTATTGTGCCCATTTGGATACACTCTAAATCACAGTATGGAGAAAAATTTTAGGACTAAAAATTAAATAAATAATTTTTAAATGTCTATAAAAACATATGAACTTAAAAATTGATTTTAAGGCTTAAAATAAACTGGTAGTAATAGTTTTAGAGTAAAAAAAAAAATTATAAACTATTAAATGACTATTCTCTTTTATTTCTTCTGCCATTGCTCATACTTTGCTTTTGTCGTCCACCATCGTCTTGAAGTTTGATCTGCTCTAGCTGCTGTCGTTTCTCGTTATATTCTTCTCTATCATCTATATCTCCTCTTTTCTCTGCTTTTACCACTGTCGATTCTTGTCAGTTTGGATTTTGCGACCGTTGTTACTGCTGTTTTCTTCATTGTCATGTTGATTAATATAATGTTTACGATAATGACAATGGCCATCGCTATCGAACAGCTGATGTAAACATTGGATATTCCTAAACTAGAAAATCTAGTGGTTAGCCTAAAGATGACGATATTTGATTATGACTCCTCTTTACGCTTTCAACGTCTTTAACACTGTATTAAATTCATATAATTCCCGTTTAGCTTTGAAGACTAGGATGTTATCTATGCACGAATCCACTGTGAGATAATGAATCACAGAAAGGCTACAGTATCTCTTTGCTGATCATATCAACAAGGGAGCATGAGAAGATGTCACCGGGCACTCTAGGAGATTACCAATTAATTAATTAATTAATTAATACAATTAATATATAAAGCCACTCGGCCCGATTGGCCCATGCAGTTCAACTAAAGACAGAGAAAGATAAGCCGACGATGATTTTGTGTCCATCTTCCCAACTTGCGCACACGCATTTATTTTTATCGACATGTTTCATTATTGATACATTCTATATATGTTGCTCTGGATTTAGGATCTAATTTTATGAATTTATTATTTTTATATTTCGTTAATAACACACTCTAATCAATCATCTATGTACAGAGTATTTAGCAATTAGCACCTAATAAATAAGCGTTCATTTGAATTTCCTTTCAATAAGCATGTTCATACAACCTGATACTGACTCCAAGAGGGCCTCATCTGAACTGAAACAGGCCAACAAGTAACATTTTCTCTAGTTACTGGTTCGTCAATGTACTCTAAGAGAACAAATCAAATAAACAGAAGTAGCGAATTCCTTCTATTGAGGGCGATCAATAGAAGAAATAATCAATCCTATAAAAATCCCATGTTTAGCGAATAAGTCTGGCAGCCTCAGAAAAAATTCAATTGAAGCGAACCAATGACAATTATTGGGCCATAACCAGAGCTAATCAAATTTGAGATTATGCTTATGGTTGGGAAGAGATACATATCTGGGATGAATCGTGTTGAAAAAATTCCGACAGGATGCCCAAAGTTACAGTGCTATTATTTTCAAAGTTGGCTATTACTGTATCCCAGTGCTGTGTCCTTAATTTTACTAGTGCCTTACGAAGTTAAAACGAAGGAAATCGTGATCCGTGACCAAATATGAAATATACTCAGAAATAATGATGGGCACTAATAGGAGTTTCAACTTCCAACTTCAAGTCGTAAGAGACCTTAGTGTTTTGTTTGAGGTGTGATTCAAACATTGTGCATACTCTCTCCCGCTCCATCATGCATCTCTTGTTCCCAAAGGCGGCCAATCCAGTTAAGAATATCTAGAAGCAGCAAAACCACTTTTTCTACAGAGTTAAAAGCGAAAGGAATCAATAAGTTGAAGAGCACGAGAAGGCGGCAAAATGAAGTATGATGAATGTTGTGGTTTGTGGGGAAGAGTTTACCGTTAAATCCGGGGCATTATCTGGTTTATGACCGTTGTTGGCGTGGGATGGCCCATTCCCAGCGGCAGCACCGCCCTTCTTCTCGTCTCTTGCTTTATTGAATATCACTGTGAATCCTTCTGCAGAAGCGGGATCATTCACATCCCACTCCCCAAATTTTGGCAGTGCCCGGCCTTTGTCTTCCTGCACTCCGATAGTACTCTTATTTAAAACCACACAGACACATATATATAAGCCATTTATTTTGGATGTTCATCTCTTAGTTGGAAGCCTTATTGATTCATTGATGCCATGAGTAATTTCAGTGGGCAGTATTGCTTTTCTAACTTCTCTTGCCCAAGTGCCAATTCTCTTACATTTCTTGAACCCATGTGTGTGTGAAATTACTTTTTCACGATAGGAACAGATTTTCCTGGTTTTTCTAAATGTCATTAAAAAACGACAGAGAGAATTATATCGTACCTGCGCTCAATTTAATCAATAGGATTGGAGGCAAAGAACTATAAAGGGGAAACGATCCCTGATATCAATATATCAAATGAATCCAACACGACAAAAACAATTTGAGGTATGGATGATTATATACACTATACAGCATGGAAATTAAAGGTATAGCAGAATGGATCCTAACTTATCAAATTCGGGCAACATGACAATTTATCATGTTGATCTCCTTAAAAGGATTTATGATTCATATGGGGCTAACAAAATGTTGGGCACAATTAAATTGAGCTATAGCAGTTACGTTCACAAAAAATCAGAGAAGAAGCAGTCAATAATAAGGAGAATAAGGCATCTTAAAAACCAAGGGATGGGGAGATCAGAAAAAATTACCGAACCCATGGGCGATTATAAATATCCAAGACCGTCGGGTTGCTGCATCGGCCGTGAGGGGGACACGGTGCAGATGCACAGAGAGAGCGAGAGAGAGCTAAAGAGAGAGGAGAGGGGAGGGGAGGGGAGGGGGAGGGGGAAGATAGAGACGAAGGCGGGCATGGAGCCAAGCCAGCGAAAATATCGGCTCTTAATAACAGATGGCCAAAAAATGATAATAATATAACACTGTAATTTTTTGGCCACGTCATCGACTGGGCTTTGTTGATTATTCCGATGGAATTCCTCACCCGTATGGGATTTATAATCACCGCCTTACTTATATTGAAAATCAGCGAATAAAAACATTTCCCTCTTTCAATTCCCACTGTTCCCAGATAGATCAATTAGCATTTCGCATCGTCTCTTTATATTTCCTCTGGTTTAATCTGTTTCGAGTACCTCCGTTTCTGCAATAATGGCGACGGGGATTGTCAGAAGGGCAGTTTCTAGGGTTTCACCGTCGCCCGCGTCCATGTTGATGAGGATTAGAGACCACGCTTCCGAAGCTCAAGCCCAGCAAGTCGAACCGACGGCTCGGGACACCCCCAGCTTTAAAACCTTCCAAATCTACCGATGGAACCCGGAAAATCCATCCAAACCCCAGCTTCAGGAGTTCAAGATCAATCTTAAGGAGTGTGGGCCCATGGTGCTTGACGCCCTTATCAAAATCAAGAACGAGATCGATCCCTCGATCACTTTTCGTAGGTCTTGCCGCGAGGGAATCTGTGGGTCCTGCGCCATGAACATTGACGGTTGCAATGGCTTAGCTTGCTTGACTAAGATACCTTCTGGAACCGCCTCCACAATTACTCCTTTACCCCATATGTTTGTGATCAAGGATCTGGTGGTGGATATGACCAATTTCTACAATCAATACAAGAGTATTGAACCGTGGTTGAAGAGGAAGAACTCGCCTCCCGTACCTGGAAAGGAGATACTGCAGAGCAAAAAAGACAGGGCTAAACTTGATGGGATGTACGAGTGTATATTGTGCGCATGCTGTAGCACATCCTGCCCCAGTTACTGGTGGAATCCTGAGTCCTATCTCGGTCCTGCCGCTCTACTCCACGCTAACAGGTAACCGCGGCTTTAATGCTTTGACCATCTTTAAGTTAACGGGCGCGTAAGGTGGCTATGCTATACATGTTGTAAGTCTATAACTACAGGGCTGCTATCTGCTGTATTCTATGGAATGTCTGTTCCATGTTATGTGGATTTTATTCAGGGTTGACTACGAGTTTGACTTTATTTTGCTCGATATATCTAATCGAGGTTCTGTTTGATTAAGTGCACGTTGAGAGTTTGAGAAAGAAAATATCTTGAGCACAGTTTTTAATCATACATGTAGGGTCCCAACCACCACACAAGAGATTTTTTTTTGGACATTAGGGGACTGTGGATTCAAAGAATAGGCTTTACTGGTGTCGGTTGGTAAATTGAAACTTTCTGAACATTTTCTTTCATTCTATATTTTGTAACGCATGTCCTCTTTTGGTTTTTTAAGAAAAAGTTGTCGTTTTTGCTGTAGTCCTGCCTGACTAGTGCATGAAAGGGCTATTATTTTATTTCTAGAAGAAACTGAAGGAGGCAAATGGAATAGGGTAGGAATTTCTCTGCCTTCTCATCTTTGGGCAAATCAGAAATTGGAGCCTCTTTTTTCCTTAAGAAAAATTATTTTCTACTCTCATATTTTTTAAATATAATTTTAGTTATCTGGCCTTTTGAAATCTATAGAGAGTACTGTTCTGTTAGTAATATATTTCGTAAATTGGGCAATTGCCTAGCTTTTGACATACATCATGATAGCTGGTCCCCTTTTATTCTTGGCATTGTCATTATGTAATATTTAGATTTGTGGGTTAAAGTTTGGTAAATAATTCGTCTATTTTGCTTTATGTCTATATAAGATTTAATGTTTAGCACTTTGCATGAAAAACTTAAAGCTGCTATTATTTCATGCATTGAGGCCATTGGTCATAGATATAATTCCTCTAGTTGTTCACAAGTTGCTTTCCTATATATTTTTGTTTACTTTTTCTAATTTTTTAATCTTCTTTATCCTGAACCTGTGCGGATTCATTGTGTGCGTGTTTGAGATAAAACTGGAACTTTTGGATTTGGTACCTCGATCCCAAGCTTCTCATTCGTACCTCTAGATTCTTAATCAATTCTATTTCTAGCTGATCCTAATTGGAAGACATTATACTTGATACCTCTCTTGTTTCAGAAGTTATACTTAGCTATTCTGAATTTAGTATAGATTGCAAAAGTTATCTCTAATTTGCCGTTTGGTAGTGAAGTTAACTTCCGTAAAATGTGAGGTTGTGATTTTTTTTATCGACTAGTAAAAGCAGCTAAACTAATGTGTGGAGTATGATATTGTTGCAGGTGGATAAGTGACAGTCGTGATGAGTACACTCAGGAGCGATTGGAGGCCATTAATGATGAGTTCAAGCTGTACCGATGTCATACCATATTGAACTGTGCTCGTGCGTGCCCCAAGGGCTTGAATCCTGGAAAGCAAATTCAAAACATCAAGAGGCTTGAGTTGGGAGTTGGTAAAGCATGAGTGTTTCTACTGTCAAACGCATCATGGTTTGTTGAATCAAATCATTTATGTGGGGAACTCGCATCCCTCTGAATGTGGTGATAACCCAGCTAATGTTGAGTGAGTCTGCCAATGTATTCTTCAGCTCCGTTTGTAAAATTTGGGCCATGAAGATTTTGTTGTCCGTTTTTTCAATTCCCGTCCCTCCCCTTTTTTGGAATGAGTCAGATAACCATGTATTCGACCCATCATACAGTTGCAGTCTTACACCGTGGCTAGTGCAAGGAAAATGACTTTTTTTTTTTTAATTATAAAAGCTGATGCATATAGTATTTATATTATTATTGACAGAGACTATTTTGCCATTTATTTCCTTATTTTATTTTATTTTGTAGAAATCCATCTCTGATCTTCCTTCTGATATAGCTATTTAGGAGCATCAGGAGTATGCATCGATGTTATCTTGCTTGGAAATTAGTGTTTCTCGCTTGACACCCGCAATCTAAGTAAAACTTGTTTCTCAAATAATTTGAATAGATTTTTAGAAAAGTGATTATAAAAAAAATTTAGATATTTTTTAGAGAAAAGTTTATAAAAAAATAGATATAAATGAGTTTTTAGATAATTATTAATAGAATAATTTGTAATTGATAAATTATTAGACATAATTTTATTAAAAAAATTATTTTTCTTTCTCTCCTTCTCTATCAATAGCTTTTTTGTATGAACAAAACATGCTTGTCTATCTCTATTCTTCTATAATAGAAGTGAGGCACAACAGAAATAGTGATAGAATAGAAGTATTGAGCACATCAATGATAAGCACAGGCAATGACTTGTTGGAAGGTGAAGGTGACCGTAAGCTAAAAGACCACGATAGATATAGAAAAAAGGAAAAAGAGTAAAAATAAAAATAAAATAAAAATTAAATATTTTATAAATTTTTTTATTATTCTAAAAATTATTCTAAATAGTTTATCTTAAAATATAATTTTAAACTATAGTTTAATTCATAAATTATTTTAAATAAATATAATTATTTATTTTAATTTTTTTAAATTTAAATTTAGGATAAAAGTCATTTTAAAATCTTAATTTAAATATTTCTTAAACAGGCACAGACTAAATACTTTTATGTTACCAGCGATAGAGTGATCTGTTTTGGCCGAAAGAAAAGAGGGACAACATCATCTCATCTCCACCGAAAAGCTTTGAAAACCATCTAAGTGAATAAAAGAGGTGTACTCCCTCCCCTTGTGTCGACAGGATTACGATCTACCGAGAGGAGTAAAATTATGAACAGTAAGAAGTTAATGACATGGTGTGATACGCATATACTACCCACAAACACGAGGATGATTGGATGATGGTCGATGAGGGCAGTTGTGTCACTCTCTTAATTATTCTTAAAAAGACGAGATAAAGAACAAAGAAGATGATATCTGGCGCAGGGGCAGGTCCCCATTCCCCATCAAAGTCATAAAAATGTCAACTTCTACAGCTCCATTCAAGTGAGTTTGACGTGTATCAAATATGTAACCCAGGTTAGAATTGCTTGTTATTTTTTCCGGTGGTAATTAGGAAAATGAAGTGATAATGTGTTGGCGATTGATATGATGGAGGGTGAGAATTACGCAGGCATTGATGAATTGTTTGCGGACGAGCACGGAGGGTTTCAGCATTGCTTGTGTTCTATTGGATATTTCTGGAGGAACCTTAAACTATGGCCACCTGATTGTGCAGTCCCTCGATCAGAGTACACTAATTTCATTCTTACAACTTTTATAATCAACCCATCTTAATCTTTTCTTTTCCTGTAATCGATCGATTCATGTTTTCTGCCCCCTAATCTGCAGATTCTTGGGCCAACTTATACGGAAACATTGGAAAAGTCTTGATCACGTTGGTATGTACTCCCCTAAATATAAGCCATTCTCCCTCTTTTCCCCGTATTCTCTCCTTTCTCTCTCGACAGCTCCTTCTTCTCCACCATCCACAGTCACCCATCTCTCTACAAATAAATACACTCCATACCCATTTTTGCTCATCCCATTTTCACCTTGAAATGGAAGATACCCAGAAAGTAGAGCATAGAGAATTACCCCACAATTTTGACCCATCGTACGCTTTCTTCTTCAATACCTCCAGCTCCAACGCCAATGAAGCCCGCGTCTCGGCTCGGCTGGCGTGGCTCCGGTAACGCTGATTCGCCCAAAGTTTGAGACCTTCGGATCCTCGTTTTCATCAAGGAATAGATTCTCAGGTTTGAAATCCCGTGCCTTATGCCGCGACTATGACAAAAATCGGCGTTTCATCTCCGTTCCCTGTGGCCACGGAAGATGGCGCTTAGCGGCCATGAAGATGGAGAGAAGAAGAAGAAGAAGGGCATTGGGAGAGGAGAGACAAAAGGGGGAGAGTACAATTGGAGAGTAGGTGGGACCCATTAAACGACGTTTTCCCACTTAACAGAGATTGGTATTTTTGCTCTTTTTTTAATCTTTAATTAATATATAAAATATTGTTGTTAAAATTGTCCCTTAACAAGTATTTATTAAATGGGTGTATTAATTAATTATTAGAGGTGAATGATTCATTGCATGCGGTTATCGATGCTGTTCGACGTCGTTTTCATGTGCCCACATTATTTGCTGTACCCAAACAAAAAAGAAGCCCATTCCTACAAGTTGGATGACATTCACCAAGGAAGATCTCTCTATTACGATCCCCGATAACTCATTCGCCACCGCAAGTGTATTGTCATTTTAATTTATTCATTATTTCTTCCATTTTTATATATAAGATACAGAATTAATCAAATCACGCACATAATTTTATCTATTCGTTAAATGGGTAGAGCAAAAATTCATCAATTTTATATATTTAATAGCCATTTGAATAATGGTTCACTCTATTATTTATGAGTAAAAAAAACTTTGTCCCGCTTTTTTATGATGAGCCTTATATCTTTTTAAAAAATTTATAACAAAAACAAAATAATAATTCGGAATCGGGTCATCAATATGATATTTCCAGTCTTTCCATTTGAACTTTGAGGTCATAGTTATGACCAAATGTGTGATTTCATTCCTATATTTGATGTACAAATTATACAACAGCTCAAGATGAGTTTTATGCATTCAAAAATTTATTTTTACATTGTTTTTTTGCCCCCCAATACCTTGCTCATTTGTTAATAAGATGCTTCGCTTAATCCGATACTTGCAGAATATGGATAAACTTTGGGGGCAAAAAGTCACAGCCGTGTCAATAATCATTGGAAAATGTTTATTTTAACGTGGTCGAATTGGAGTATTGAATTTACCCCCGATAGCGTCTATGTTCTTTATTTCTAAGAGAAATGATCAACTTCTCAACCCTGAATGAACTTGAAAAGCTTTTTGGACCAAATTCATACCAGCCGATGTTAAAAATAAAAGAAAAAATTGAGACAATTCAGGGAAAGGAAAGAGGTTGGAAGGTCGTGCCAACATTTGGAATGAAGCCAATGACTGAGAATTCCTATTTGAAACAGAGACAAGGTCCTCCCAACAATCAACATTTGGATTGAAGGCAAGCATTGATAAGTCCCATCCCATTAGATACACAGACAGAAATGGCTTCTTGGAATTCAATTCCTCTTCACGCTTTGTACCAAGTACTGGGTTGGTTAACATTCATTTCCTGGGCCATCAGTTCTTACCCGCAAATCATCTTGAACTTCCGTAGGAAAAGGTAACTCTTTTATTTCAGAAAACTTGTTTACCTTTGATTTTCTTTTCTTCCTGATCCTCATTCAATAGCGTTTTTGGTTGGTTGAGGTATGCAACAGTGTGGTGGGTTTAAACCTTGATTACGAGATATTCAACTTAACAAAGCACGCCTCCTATCTCATCTACAACGCTTCCCTCTACTTCAGCACCTTCATTCAGAAGCAATACTTCCAGAGATATGGTTTTGCACAGGTTTCTTCTCAGAATCAACTATGTGTGTGTGTATATATCCTCCTCCCCAATCACACATCTCGCTTGTTAATTACTCTTCTTTTAAATTTCAGATGATTCCTGTGGCCGCTAATGATGTTGCTTTCTCCACTCATGCTGTTATAATGACCTCTATTGTGTTATTCCAAGTTGCAATCTATGAAGTAAATATTTTCTCTTCTTTCTTATAACCCACCAAATAGGTTTTTTGAATTCTTCACAAAGGTTCAATGCCACTGTCTGCAGCGGGGAAGTCAGGAATTCTCCAAATATGCCATTACAATAGTCTGCGTGGTATGGTCCATTGCTGCAGTTTGTTTCTTCATAGCATTATCTGACCACTCTTGGCTTTGGCTCATCTCCATCTTCAAGTAAGCGCGGCCTCCGTGCCCATTCTTTTCTTTCTTTTATATATTTATGTGTATCTTAACGGGGCATAATAACTTCTATAATGCAGCTCAATTCAAGTATGCATGACCATAATCAAATACCTGCCCCAGGTCAGGATGTTTTCCTTCCCTCCCTATTTTGTCATAGTTAGGCTGGATAAGCCATGCTTTTTATATGATTTTAGTGTGAAATATATATAGGCATTCATGAACTTCTTGAGGAAGAGCACGGATGGATTCAGCATTGGCGGCGTTCTGCTTGATTTTTCTGGAGGAGTTTTCAACTACTCACAGATGGCCGTTCAATCTATAGATCAAGGTTTCTCATGATCAACCATTCATACTGTATTAGAGCTCCCTCCATCGCTTTAGCTCCCTCTGTTTCTGACAGTGTCTCTGTTTCTAGGTTCATGGGTGAACTTCTTTGGGAACGCTGGGAAAGTACTTATATCCTTGGTATGAAAACTCAACAGTCTGATTCCCCTTTCTCTATCCGACGAATCCCATAATTTTATTAAACTCGTGATTTATAATGCAGGTGACTATATTCTATGATTCAGTGTTGATGTTTCAACACTATGTAGTGTATCATGGGAAGAAATCAGCTGGAACTTATCCCAAAGCTAATGACAAAACCGGAGAGCCGCTTATCCGTGAAACTTCAATAGATGAAGTTACAGATGAACAAATAAAGGGTTTGCAGAAATCTTGTGATCCGCCCTTACCGCAAGAGCAGGTGTAATGTAGCGTGCAATCCATTGTAAAATTTACCCTACAGTGAGGTTGTAGTAATTCAATGAATGATGATTCTATTTTATTTTCGTCCCCATTCATGAATCAGAGTTATTAAATGCATAAACATTTATACATGCCAAATAGATAAAGATCTATTCCCTTTAGAAAATATGTACAAAATAATGTTAGGATATATATTATTCTAATTTTTAATATATAATATATTTAATTAATTTAATTAAATTAAAAAAATTAAAAAAATTAATTAATATTATATATTTTTTTAAAAATATTTTAATTATTTTTTTAAATTTTTTTATTTTGTTATTGTTAAGTGAGTATCAATAAAAATATTTTTTTAAAAAAATTAATAAATATAAAAAATAAATTTTATATTTTAAATTAATATTAATATTAATTTATATATTTAGGATATGACAAGAATATTACAATTCAAGGTGTTAGAATTTAATAACCAGATGCGTGTAAAAAGCGGCCGACTCAAAAGTCTTATGCACATACGGGAATTAAAAAAAATGGAGAGACTCTCCCTCATTATGGAGGGTCTAATGTATATTTTATAGTAGTATTAAGAATAATCTTTCTGAATCAATTCGGGTAAGCTTCTGAAATGCTTTGGGTTGCATATATTGATATTTTCATTATATTAAGGTTTTATAAAATTATGTACTATGGATTATTATATAACATGCAAATTAATTTTTTGAATAAAAACTTTTAAAGCGTAATGATTAAACTAAAACTAATATCATTTCCCATAAAGTTATATTTAATTTTTTTAATACTTTTTTCAATTTGCACTGCTAAATTAATGCGGTTCACCTTATTTAATATTTACAATATATATTGAGGTATTTAATTAATATCGATGAGAAAAACATGAAACGCTCTTAGAAAAGGAAACGAAGCGACATCAGTTTCATTGCACCTTTTCTTTTTCCAAGCGAACCGGTTGGAAAGCCCTAAAATTCTACACTCCAGTTCTTCCGATTCCGATCGCTCTGCATATCATGTTTGGGCACACACCATCATCTAACTATATCTAGTCCGTTCGATTTCCTCCTTTTTCTGCTGCCGTCTCAGCGGATTTTACCCCTTCCCTCCTCTCTTTTCTCAGCGTCTCTCCTGCTTGCGTCCCAAACACAATTCTTATCATGATAAACACAGGTACCTTTACAAATCCTCCGCTAACTATGGTTTATTCCCTGCCAAATCTATCCGGCTTTTGTTTCTCGCGTGTTCCGTATTATTGGTTTTTCTCATTTCATTTGAAATTTAGTTTCTGAAGAGGTGCTTGTTTGAAGATAATGCGACTTTTGTAAATGTTTCGTTTTGGTACCACTTGCTTTCAGTTGGTTTTATCTCGTATTGGGGTCCACTTTCCTTCCTGCATACATTGACTTCTAGTGCTTGAAATTTTAGCTTCTATTTTAAAATAGACTAGCATTGTCGACGGCAGCATGGTTCCCTATGATTTGCGTTAGCTCCTATTCTAAACAAGACTAGTATGGTCGACGGAAGCATGGTTCCCTATGATTTGCGTTGTGTGCATTCCTCGTACAGTCGAGCTCCAGATGACTGTTCGCCGTGAGACATTTCTGTCGCTTGGGCATATGCCAGCAGGACCATGTATTCATTCTTTGTATTACTTTGCCGTTTTTTATCTTTCTCCTGCTGAAACATAAGTCTGTCACTTTCCCGATTCCTCTACAAAAGTAAGAAATTGGAGTACGGTTATGGGTTTAGACTTTCCTGGGTTTCATATTAAATAGTACAGTTCCTGAGAAATTTTGAAAAGCGCATGCTTAGCTCGTTAGAGTAACAAATTAGTAAGAAATTACATGTATGATGCAGATTTATTTTAGTAGTATGATACTATTATCTGGAATTGTACAGCATGGGAGTGAAAGTGATATGTTATTCATTTTCATAAGTTTGATTATTTCTCCAATCGTCCTTGTATGATTCTCTCATCTTCTGCTGCTACGGCACATTTTTTCCCTTACTTTTTTTTTTTGGTTTGTTTACATAAAGGTCCATGGAGAGTATAGAACCTGATATAAAAAGACATCCGCCAGAATATTATATGCAAAATGAAGATCAAATATCTCCTGGAGCAGCAATTGACGTTGGACAGAGTCAAAGCCCCAAGGCTTCCTCAATTGCAGATAGCGACATGGTCATTGATACTGAGAATGAGTGTAAAAGCCCGAATATTGGTCCTGTCTACCCAAGTCAGATGGGAAATGATGATGATTGTCTGAATTCAAACATTTCTTGTGATCACAATTTTCATATTGAGGCTGTGAATGGAATTCTCTCTCAGGAATCAGACATCTCTTCTGTTGATGTATCAAGTAACATTGATGTCATAAAAACTGAGGGGGAGCCGTCCATGGCACCACAAGTTGGCATGGAGTTTGATTCAGAAGACCATGCTTACAAGTGTTATAGCAGGTATGCTGTTTTGAAAGGTTTCAGCATAAGAAAAGATTTTGTCAACAAAAGTAGGGTGAATGGTGCAGTGTTATCTAGAAGATACACTTGCTACAGGCAGGGTTATCGGCCTAATAAACATAATGACAATGTGAGGAAATCCCAGCCAGAAACAAGGACTGGATGCCTGGCACATATGACTATTGCCCGTCTGCCCCATGGCAAGTTTCGTGTCACTGACTTGGAAACAGAGCACAATCATGAGTTTGCAACACCCTGTACTGTTCATATGTTGCCATCGCAGAGAAGATTGAGTTTTGCTCAAGCAGTTGAATCTAACGTGTCTAATAATTCTGTGTTGGAGGAGGTACCAAAACTTGGAATGGGATTTGATTCAGAAGATCATGTATATGAGTTTTATAATACATATGCTGGACGTCTAGGTTTCAGTGTTAGGAAAGATTATGTAAATAGAAGTAAAATTGATGGTGCCGTAGCATCTAGAAGGTTCACATGCTTTTGAGAAGGCTTTCGGTAGAAAGACAAACGTGACATGAATGTGAAGAGGCGTCGAAAAGAAACTAGAATTGGATGTTTAGCACAACTGGTAATTTCTCGTCAACCTGATGGTAGATATTGTGTAACTCATTTTGAAGAAAAGCATAATCATGAGCTTGTTGCTGCTTGTAGAGTTCACATGTTACGATCACAGAAGAGAATTGCCGCGAATCAAGCCATTAAGAGCAACATGGTTGATGATTCCAGGGTGCTTCCTAAGTCCGGATCAAATTGCAAGGCTATTGAAGGTTTAGATGATATAGAATATGGAAATAAATTGCCTTTCAAGCGTACAAGAGAAATGAACCTTCCTTCTTCTATGCTTTCCAACTTGATTCTGATGGTCAAATAACCAATATGTTTTGGGCAGACACAAAGATGGTAGGAGACTACTGTGATTTTGGTGATGTTGTTTGCTTTGATTGTAGTTACAGATTTTGTAGAGACTCCCGCCCATTTGCGCCATTTCTTGGTGTCAATAATCACAAGCAAATGACTATCTTTGGGGCTGCGCTTGTATATGATGAAACGATTGAATCTTTCAAGTGGCTATTTCAAGTTTTCTTGGAGGCAATGTCCAGACGACAGCCAAAGACAATTCTTATAGATCAAGATGATATAATAGCTGAAGCAGTCTCTTCTGTCTTGCATGAAACTAACTGCCAAATCTGTGCATGGCATGTGTACCAAAATACACTAAATCAACTCAGTCACATGCTGGTGGGATCTAATTCTTTTGTTAATGATTTGAGAAGCTGCTTTTTTGATCATGAGGAGGAGGAAGACTTTGGTAATGCATGGAATGATTTCCTGGGCAGGTATAATCTTTGGGAAAATGAATGGTTGTGTCGAATATATGAAAATAGAGACAATTGGGCCTTAGCACATGGAAGGCAAAATTTCTGTGCTGACATAACGAATGTGCTGTGGAGAGAAAATCTTACTGGTAGCTTGAAGAAGCACCTAACGAATGATACTGATGTGCTATCATTTCTCAAGTATCTTGGGAAGGTGGTGGCTGATTGGCACTATAAGGAATTGGAAGCCAACTATGATATGAGCCAGCGTATGCCGGCACTGATGGGAGATGTGATTCTTTTGAAGCATGCAAGAGATCCATACACACCAAAGATATTTGAGTTATTCCAGAAAGAATATGAAACTTGTTTAAATCTAGTGATAAAGCATTGCAGTGAGAGCGGATCACTGTACAGGTATGAAGTTAGCATATATGAACACGTATGAAATTTGAGTCGATGGGAGTCTTATGCAGCCATGCATTGAAAATTCTTGATTACAGGAATATAAGAATACTTCCATCTTTGTACATCTTAAAGAGATGAGCAAAAAATGCGAGACTTGATTTTTGGCGGCAAACTTGAAAACACTATCAGAAGTGGATGGTGAACGTTATCTTCCTGTAAAGGTGATAATCACATGCATTGGTTACATTATCATTAATTCTACAAGGAATCATTTTATTTGGTCACATGACTTTCAAATGTACAAAGAGCAGCTATGTGTATAGTGTAACATTGTCTCCCTGAATTGGTGATTACGCACGCATCATATAAATAAATCATTGGCTTCATGGAAGATGATGTCTTGTCTTTCATTGGCTTCATGGTACATCCCGTTTCTGCAAGCATCGTTTGCTTTCATTTTTAATCATCTAAATTAAATGTTATGCCAAGTTCTACGACATTTTCTGGTGATGCCCTGCTCTGGCCGTTGCGTAAGTTCTTGATTACTGTCATTTTGGTTTTCATGCTTAAATATTTGGCGATGCGTTCTCCTGCGCAATCATCCTGGAACTTGAAATTAGATGATGGTTGGAACTTCGCCCATTCGTTTCTAGATAATTCTTGGTGCCATTGTTTCTCGTTGTAGTTTTCTGAGGAGTCACACAGGATTTGGCCCATAACCTACTGGTGGTAGGTTTCTTTCCTTGTTTGGGTGACTCAGGGTGCGTCAATTGGCACTGCGAGGGGAAAAGGGAAACAGAAATTAACTCTGATTATGCACTTTAGGCTTCTTAGGGAACTCAATAATGGTGCTATGGGACCAATCACTAAATTGAAAGTAGAAAATTGAGAAAGAAACCTTGTTTGTCTCGTTCTTTAATTCTTTCCTTTCCTTGTAAAAATCAGGTAGTGGCCTGGCTTTAAAGCAAAAGCTCTGACGGAGTTTTCTGATTTCTGTTTCTGCTTTCTCCTGCACATTAAGACGATCGAATTTGAATATTTTTTATTGATCCGATGACCCTACCACTCTTGGTGTTAATTTCGGTTGTGAAAACACCTTTAGCTTTGTATGTAGCTGCACCTTTTGTGCCTCATTGGCGTTGAACTTCTCTTCCAGTTTCTGCATTCCATGAAGATCAATTAGACAAAGAAAGAAACAAATTTTAAGTAAAGCCCACAAATTTGAGTCAACTGGATTATAAGAGAAACAAGTTTCGGAGATTTGCCTTCTTTCTTCTGGCAGCCCTTTCATCGGTTCTCAAGCTGAAAGGGGAGGATATAATCGGAGATCTCATTTTATTCCTGCAAGCATTCAACATTTAAAAAGTTAAATTTTGAAATATTGATCTAAACCCGAAATTAATGACCACGAATAAAAAAAGTGAATTCTTTTAAAGACACGGATAATTACTGGTAGAGGTACCTGCGATGCTATTCAATCAATCATTTAGATGATAATTGGTACATGAAAATTTAATTTTCTCAAACCGATGGGAACTGCTAAGAATATGAGTTTGGTATGTCTGCTATACAATTTGGTAATGCCTCTATTTGCAGTAGCAGCACACACTGGCATGTCTCTGTTGCGCTAGCAAAATTCTTCATATAATCTCTATGATATATGATTCTGAATTCTGTCAAGAAGACCAGATAGAAAAATAATGTTAAGAACTAACTTACTCTGTAGAGGGCAAGCGCCACTTGGGTCCAGCTGTATTGCTACTCGATGCTAATGAACCAACAGGGGTCTTGGTCCTGCAGTGTTACAAAATTAACATGGACATCATTTCATAATCAGCAAGAACTGTAGGAAACTGATGTGTATCAGCTACCTTCTCTTTTCTGTCAGTGGGGTCAATGCAGGAGGCTTTTGTAACTGATTCTTCGAAGCCTATATGGCAATTAAACGGCAATTTGAAGTTGATAGGGACAAAAAAAAAACACATTTGTTGACATGACACAATAAGAAGACCAGAATACCATGGTTGGGGTTCTTAAGGGAGTCGAACAATTATCCTTTGAAGCTTTGGAAGAAGCATTCCCAACTCTTGCACCTTCAAACTTCCTCATGACTGATGCAGTCAATCTATTGAGTTCTCTAATGGGTGTGAAATCAACTATTGATTTCTTCTTTTCAACCGATCTAATGGGAGTGGAATTAACTGTCGATCTCTTCTTATCAACCGAGCTAATGGGTGTGGAATTAACGGTTGATCTTTTCTTATTAACCAAGCTAATGGGTGTGGAATTTACTGTTGATCTCTTCTTATCAACTGAACCAATGGGTGTGAAATTAACGGTTGATCTCTTCTTATTAACTGAACCAATGGGTGTGAAATTAACGGTTGATCTCTTTTCATCAACCCAGTTTAATGCAGGTTTTTTGCTGCTCATGGGGGTACCCAAAATGTTTTCTTTCTTGTGAGAAATGGGTTTGGCAGGTGTCAAGTTGAACTTCGAAGTTTCAGTAGACTTTAACGACTTCAGGGAAGAGGCTAGTGGTTTTTTGGTGCTCATCGGTGCCAAAACTTCATCCTCATAATTACCGCCATGCTGCAATAAACAACACGAGAATCTTAAACATAAAATGTTCACCGGTTACAGATAAACATGATCACATTTAAGTATTCTACCTTCTTTTCACTTGCGTCCTTCTGGGTTTGAACATCTTCAACCTGGTTTTGAGATTCAACCTTGATTGAATCAGTCACAAGAGGCTGGCATTCCTTAGGTCTGTTAAAATATGGTATATCTGAATTTGAGTCGCTGCTACTGTCGCTGGGTATAGCATTTGGCTCGAAAATAACAACCTTAACTTGTTCTTCATTGTGACCTGCGTCACCTGCGTCTGAGGTTGGACTTGTGGCCTGATAATGAGGGGTACAAGGAGCTGTGTTGTCGTGTTCTTGGTTGGTGACATTGTTTGACGGAGCATTATTTGCTTGTTCAAGCAAAGCAGCAGCCTTTTGAGCAGCGAGTTTCTTGTAATGAGCTTCAAAGAAAGCTTTCTTCTCTGCAACTGATCCGGGCCGTGAATACCTCTCGGCCTCTTCGACGTAGCGATTGTGAGAGAAAGAAGACCATTTCTCCCATGCCAGAGACTCCGAACCGAACCTCCCAAATGAAATTGACTGCCCGAATGCATGAATTAGGTCGCTCTGAAACGCACAAATTTTCACATGTTTTTCAAGCCATACAACGTAACCGTTTCATAAAAAGGCAAAAGTGGTCAAACTTAACGGTTTAATTGTGGAAGACTGGTCCGGGGAAAGAAAGAGCAGAGGAAGAAGTTAAAGATTCAATTTTTGTGTTTCGTCGTGAAGGAGGAGGAAGAAACGAAAGGATTTTTGAGAAGGGGTTGAAGAACTGACCTCGTTGGTTTCGTTGGGAATGCCGGAAGCATAGCAGAATGGTTGTTGTTGCAAAAGACAGGCCGATTCTCCCATGTTTCTGGCTTTCTGCAACGTCGAAGTCTCTCAAAAGATCCGATCTTTTTTTAGATTTTACTACTCTTTTGATTGTCGTTTTTATTTATGTGGCCCTTCTTGTTTCCTCTTCTTCTTTTTCTCTTTTGGTTGGTCGGAGGCACTTCGCCATTAGAGACCGTTCAAAATTTGAAATTTAAATCGAAAGCTGTGCCGTATGCGTTAAAGCCGACAGCTTCGAGTTGTAAAACAAGTTGTACTGCGCAATGTCTTGGCCTGACCATGTTATCATCCACCTCCGATATTTATTTTGAAGTTAAAGAGATTTAACTTCAACGGTTCTTCTTCATAAAATATATAAAAATTAGATTATATTTTATTTGCTCAATATCAATTTTTATGTGGTACTCACTCGTCTTCTTAAAAATATAAGATATAAAAGTTAGGAATAGTTTTTTTTATAATTTGCAGTTTGAATTTGTCTCATTAAGAATACTAGAAATATTTTTTTTTTAAAAAAAATAATTTATTATTTTTTAGAGTTTTACGCTTAATTTTTTTACTCCCTAATCTTCTTTCTATCTAAAGATAGGGTTAGTGCTTTTTTTTTTTTAATTTTTTCATACTCTCTCCCTATTTTTTTCACATATCTTATTTATTGTCTCTCTCACTATCCCTATTTAATAAGGGTACATTTGAGAAAAATATATTTCTCATATATTTATTATTCTTAACAGTTTTTAACTAATTTATTAAATATTTAAATAGTTATTATCAGAATAATTTTTTTATAGATAAATTATTAGAAAAGATATAAGATAAAATGATAATTATATAAAATATAAGATAGGAGGAGGGATATCAAAATGACAAAAATATAAAAAAAAAAATTGACATTTTACATGTCTATAATCTAAAAAAAATTGGTAAGAGATATTTACCGAAAACTATATTTTCAAGTGTATAAACTATGATTATTCTATAATCTCTTCTAACCAAAAGATATGTTTAGTTACTTTTTAGAGTCAAACTATAATTTAGATACAATTTTTTTTTAACACAAACTAAAACACACACACACATGAGATCTCCAACTTCATACTCAACCATTAGTTTGTTTGAATTTGAGGATTTTTTCCTTTTCTTCAGCTGTTTTTTTCCCTCCCCATCATCAGGGCTTTTCTTTTGGACCATTGCATTATGAGAATTGAGAGGTTAAATTTTGTCGTCGCCCACATCACACCACCGCCTTACTTCTATTATCTGTTTTTAAGAAAATTTTAAGTAATTTAATAAAAAAAACTCAAAATACAGATCTTTTTCTCACCAAAAACAAAAATTAAAATTCTTTTTAAGGCCAAAGAAAGCAAAAAAAAAAAAAAAGGAAAAGAACCCATATTACTGTTGAATTTAGGAAGGGTGTCATTTTTTTGCATGTTCTAGAGCCAGAGAAGGTGGATTAAGTCGAGACTGTATATGGAAGAGTTTTAACTAATCATTTTTTAATTTAGTATTTTTAATAGTAATAATTGGATCAGCAAGGTAGGGTCGAGGGCCCAGGCCCAAATTAAGCGGGATTTAATTAACACAGAATTATTGATAATAACCGACAGAAATAAGCGACCAAGCGAAGAAACCTTCGAGCCTCCATGATGATGTCTGCGACCTCTTTTCCGAAGCAGACAATCAAAAGTTATGGTCTCATTATTCTCAAGCCCCAACATGTGAATGTTTCAGCACTTCAATCCAAACTGATTATAAAAAAAAAACTAATTAAATTACAGAAGTCCAACTCCCATTTAGTTAATATTATCTCCAGATTTAAAAACTTCTAAATTATATTATAATTTGTTCAATCACAACTCTAAATTATGATATTATATTTCTTTTATGAATAATTAAACAAAAGATTTGCATATGAAGCGCACCAATAATTTAAAATAATTGTTCCTAAATTCAGAATTTGTGATGAACCAATTAATAATTGTAGATACACAAGAAGTTCCCCCAGATTCATGCATGGTGCAAGTTCATGGAGATTCCTTCCCGGCCATTCGAATATATTGATTTCAGTGCTTAGCACGACCCACTTCTAATCATTTAGATCCCAAACCAAAAGCAAGCCGCATTATACATCACATTCTAAAGTTGCACGCACGAGTCCTTAATTTGTCCCAACTTCCATCAATTAAGCATGTTTAAGTGCTTAATTGTATATATTATATAGTACTGCCTACTTTCTGTTTCATACAGAGTCATGGGTCATCATTTGGATACCTATCTGGCTATACATAAACAGACGACTGTTTAGTTAATTATACTGTTTTTAAAGCTAAATGTGAGAATGGATATGGTAATGAACCCAAGAAAAGAAGTCATGGGATCGATATAAACAAAGTGCTTCTGATCAAACTCAATTATTGTTATGATCTAAAAGACACGAGGGACCAAAGTGAGAGAACCTGGGCGTATGAATGAGGATGCGTGCCACCAGGCCACTTGAATAAAATCTACACACGGCCACTTACAGAGGAGACAATAACGAGTCATGATAATTCTGATCTCAAGCCTGTATTAATCCCGAGTAATAATAAAATGAAACCCCAAGCGATCCATCACACGTCTCCAATTCATTCCCATTCAGTATGAAAATTAAAGCATCATCACATGCCCAAGTTAATAAGCATTAATTCTCGACACTGAACCAGAGAAGAAAATAACAGCATACGTGACGTAGCAAACTTGTTTACATTTAGTTTTTTCCTCAGAGATTGTCAAAGTTGTAATAAGGGTTCTTATAGTGGATTATCTATTTCCAAGGTAGAAATTAAGATCCTAATCCAGAGGATCGAAGCCATCCCATTGCAGAATGGATTCCATACTAATACTATCAACCCATTCCATTAAAGAGTTTTCCTGCAGATAAGAAGATTCACTCATGGAAAGGTGGCCAGAATCGTCCAGAGAAAAAGATGAAGAGCTTGTGCTGGTGTTTTTCTCTTGGATCATCATCCATGATCCCAAGTCCAAGTAGTCGGAGCATACTTTGTCGTTTTTGTTCGGAAGATCATAGGTATCATCCCAAGTTGTCACCTTGTTTAATTCTTCCTTGTTCTTCCCTTGTTCTTCTGAAACAACCTGAGTGCAGACGCTTCCGTTGGAGGAGGACTTCATTATCATCTCCACATTTTCTTCAGAACTCGGCCTTGACTGGTTTCTGATCTGTTTCTTACTACCAGTGACTACTTCCTTTTGAATTTGCTGAATCTGCATGTGTGTCACAGGATCCAGACCCATGAGCTTCATCTTCTTCTTGATCCTCGTGTTCCAATGGTTCTTGATCTCATTGTCTGTTCTCCCAGGAAAATGTGCAGCAATCTTAGACCATCTGACAATTAAAATGTGATCATAATTCCTTGCGTTAGTGTAAGACTAATGAACAGTCATCATCATACAAATATATAGATACGAATGGTCAGAAAATGATTACCTGTTACCAAGACGTGAATGTAGCTGAATAATTTGATCCTCTTCCGTTTCAGTGAAGCCACCTCTCTTGAGGTCGGGCCTCAGATAATTGATCCATCTCAATCTGCAGCTCTTCCCACATCTCAGAAGACCTTCAATGAATCACATCCATCGATGCAGATATACATATACATATATATATATAGCAATCAAAAAAAGGGAAAGATTGAATAATTGTGAAGAGAGCATATACCTGCAAGCTTGGGAACCATGCGCCAACAATGGATGCCGTTGTTGAGGATGAAGTTGATGAGCTTGTGATCTTCCTCAATAGTCCAAGGTCCTCGTTTCAGGCCGATCTTATCACAACAAGGCTGCCTTCCCATATTTGGAAACTGGTGTGGTGTTGACGAAAGGGAGAGTGCAGTGAGTGGACCATATAAAGGAGGGGGGATGGCTGCTTATAAATTAAAGGAGCTTCAGTTGGAAGCAAAGATGCCGCCAGATCATTCACACATATTAAAATCGGCACTGTGTCGTCTCAGAGGGGAGATTCATGATTGGACGGAAAGCATTCAGTTAAAAGCTAACCAAAAAACAAGTATGGAGGCTCGTCATTATCTTAAAAAGCCTCACCACTCTCATTAATTCAAAGAGTTGCGCTCAATTAGAAGGAGAAGAACCAGACGTCGTACGTGGCTCATCTTTCCACGTTGACAAGTTATATTATTTTTAATACATATACATAAGGGGGTGGTACCAGAACTTTTATGCGATTGTTTTATAGTCTAAGAAGCATAAAAATAAAAGGTGGTGGATAGGATTCCTCTTAGCTTGGTCCGCAAAAAGGCTGGCCAGCTTTGTCGTAGCAGACAAACTTTCTTTTAGCAAAGAGATGCTTTTTCAGCCTTGTATCCAAGTCTCCTCAAATTCCACCCATGGATTCACTTACCACTTTGGTAAAACGTAACATACATGCATCCATATCACACTCTTAGGGTAATTAATATAATGCTCAATAAAGTAGGAAAATGACATCACTATATATATATATATATAATTGAAAGGGATATATATATAATCCCAGGTAAAGTGAAGTTGATATAATCATTGAAAAATGAAAGAGTGGTTTTCAGTGATCACCAACTATATAAAATATGTCATCATCATCGCTGGACGCTGGTGTTTCACTGGAGTAGACTGCCTGACCAAGTTGGTTAATTTAAAGGACTTGATTTGTGACTAATTAAGAATATATATATATATAGTTTATTAATTAATTTGTGATGAATGTGAAGGGATCAAAGGACCCAAAAATAGAGCAGAAAATGAGAACCTCAATAATAATGATTCTGCAGAGGAGGGGACAACGGGGGTCGCTTTGATAAAAGGTTGAGCACATACGCCGAACATCGCCGCACGATCACGCAGATTAACCTCAAAAACACTTCAAATTCATATATTTATTATAGGTATTATTACCTCTCACTTTGCATATTCCAGGTTTATTTTTTGCTCAATGCTTGACCTTCACAAAAGTTAACATCAGCATCAGCGTTGGACACTTTCTCTTGCCGAGGTTGTCGAGTACGCAAGACAAGTTAAAAATCCACATTTGGTCGTTGATCGCTATGCTGCTCCCTTGTCACATCTCTTGGTAATTTCAGTTCAGTTTGTTTTTTTTTCCTCAAAAAAAAATGAATAGTTCAAAGTTGACGCTAGCTTTTCCCTTCTCCCTCTAGCATTCGAGTTTAACATTTTGATTTACATAAACGTTCCCGATTTATTTTACGTTTCAATGTTCCATGCTGTCATGTTTTTATTCGGCGGCGTTAATTTAATCATACTTATGATATTTTCGTTGAAAAGCCTAACCACAATAATAATAAAAATGGGGAAATACTACCTTAGCACATTTACAGGTGAATTACTTAATCTTTTTCGGGAAAGCTAAGATGTTCTAAGCTTCCAGAAACTTTTATTGCTTGCAAGATATAAACTTTGCAAATTTTCACGTCAACATAGTTGTGTTTATTCAAATATATATCTGTGTGCGGAAATGAGAAAGGGAGATCTTTATAGATTTGGTTAATCTTGAGAACTCGCATATATAGGATTGTAACGAATATATATTGCTTGACTTTTACTTATCATTATTGAATCCTCTTTCCGTCTTTCTGAAATAGTAAAACACAAATATGTATAAATGGAAACTCGTGTTGAGGGAGAAAACAATAAACTGGTAATTAATGGAGGTGAAATTAATGAAGCAAGATAAGACTGAAGGGATGGGAGGATGAAATGGTTGACTTTGGGCACGAGAGATTCTTGTCCATGTACGTGCCATGCGTTGAACCAAAGGACGACACCATTTCTACCTTCAAGTGAACAACACTAGAGTGCACACATGCATGTATCAAAATATTCCTACTCTATGTACTATAGTGCGACACAAACTAATCAAATTAAGACTGATGCATGATTGGGGTCGTTGGGTTCATGCACCAGAATATTCCCCAATATCTCCAGCGATCTAAGATGTTCATCGTTTCTGCAACCATTTTGGGCACCCATTAATGCCCCCATGCCCCCTAATTTTATATCACTCTATTCTTATATGTAAATCACTTGTATCTCATTCTTATATATTGATAAGTATATTAAATTGATAAAATTTCCTACATTTACCCTTGTTAAAAAAAGGTATTTGTTTAATTGGTGGGATAGGAGCAAATGAAGAGGAATAAGAGAAGGGCGAGGGAATGAAGAAACAACTAGGCGTGCATGTACAATCCCAACCTGCACTCCTCCTAAGTTGTCAATTACACCCACCTACTCGGCATTACACCCCCCCCCCCCCATTCCTTCCTTCTTTATTCTTCCTCCAACAGCACCGTATTTCCTCCCAGATCCTCCATGTTTTTTTAGTCTAGTTGTCAAATATTTCACCAGTCAAACACATGGCGAGTGAATAATTCTTTTATACGAATTCATTTAAAAATAAACATAAGTTATTAAAGATTTTTTTTGTTACAAGAATATTTAGAAAGGGGTTGGACTCACCCATGATACAAGAGCAGGTCGAAGTCTCATTTCCTCTTAGGCAATACCAATGTCAGATAGAGTAAGCTATTTATTACCCTCAGTCATAAATATAGATACCAAAAAATTAGGATGCATCCCTAAATACCGCAACTGGAATCACAATAAAGTGATACTTTCTAGAGATTAAACATATTCTAAATGATCACATGTACTACTCATTCGTTAGTTGAACTCACGGATGATAGGTAGTTATTAAGGAGTTATAGTTGAATAATGTAACAATAAAAAACATAAGTGAGTTGCATGTGTTTTTGGGCTTTTGTCTTGGGAGGGTGAAGCTTGCCAGGTGGACTATGGAGTGAGTTATAAAACCCAAGAGAGGCGGTGACATTGGTGGGTCATGAGTTAGGGTTTGAGCCCAAGCCCATTATGGGTAGCAACTGAAGAAGACTGGGGCGTAAAAGATGCTGTTGGAATTATGGCAATGGATGATGGTTCAATTAATTAAACATGAATTGCCGCTTTATTCGGGGCCGTAACCAAGCAGTTTCATGGTAGGCTGCATTTCCCCTTCATGTAAGTGAACGAACGGCCAACACCAAGAAAATCAAAAGCCTGTGTTAGTGGTGTTTGTCTTTATGCACTTTCCATATACTTAACATATGAAAGAAACCAAGTGTGAAGTGGCATAATTCATAAAGGTCGGTGGGAGTGTAATTGTTACTAAGGAATGGAAATGTAAAATGGAAAATGTGCACTATAACGACCCCATGTAACCCGACATGGACGCTGCGGGGGATGATACTCAGATTTACCTATTTCCACCTCCCTCCTCTCCTTCCTCTCTCTCTCTCTCTCTCTCCCCTTACCATCTTTCCCCTGTCACGAAACAAGAATGACGACGAGAAAACATCGGCATAAACGGAAATGACGTGACTCACGCCGACGAGCATTCCCATTCCATCCCACCCCGTGCCTTCTGCTTGCCATGAAAGATCGTCGGAGACGTGAGAGGCACGAGAGCATAGTGAGGCCAGAAATGTTGAACGAGAATCTGATAAATGTGGGGCACCATGTTCGCCAGAAGGGATTGTACGTGGCTGTGGATGCGAACCGGGGAGCGATGGGGATAAATCATTACGAGTACCAGGTGTGGGAAGGTTTTCAACGACAAGTTTCAGAGGAGGGTGTCCACGTATGTGGTTGATTTGGAAAACAGGAGAGTTAAAAGTTCGAGCGAGGATGACGTGGAAATCAATGAGAGTAAAATAGAGATAGTTGATTGGCGGGGTGTTCATGCACATAGTCAGCAGGAACACAATATATTTCAACGGAGACACGTTGTTAGGAGGAAGACCTGAGTTGTGGATGCCACCTTCCTTTAACACGACATGATGCTCACTCAATTGACTTGACTTGACTTGGCTTAACCCCTTCCCTGAAAATAAGCTATTATTATAATTTGTGTAATATGGGACATGAATACAATACGTATTTAAAAAAGGCTAGCGAAGCCAGATCATAATTTCTTGCACCCTAACATTTCGTTTTAGTTCTAATGATGTGAAGGCAGCCTACGATAAATAGAGTGATGTTTGAATACTGACCCAATTTTGGCAAAACAAATAATATTGATATAATTATGGAGTACGTAATTATAGCCGAAACTAACCGTTATATGACAAAGGCATGTTGTCCAAAAAGGGCAGGGTAATTATGGCCCCTGCAATTGCCAACCCTGCAATTAAATTCAAAATATTCGACCGTTACGCCAAGATCATACAGTTCAAGATTCCTCCCGGATTCGTCGAACAACCTTTCTCTCCTTCCCTCCCTCCCTCTCCGCCTCTGACATCACAGACCCAAACCGTACGGAGCGGAAATGGTGAGCTAAGGACAAAGACGCAGCCCGCAGCACCGAAATAACCCCTCAACAGGAGGTATCTTCAGCCCCAGGTTCAAATCTGCGGCTGCTTTTGCTGGTTGGGATGAGGAGGCCCCGCTAATCGCCTGCCTCGTCGTCGAAGACACCCCCGATAGAGCTTCGAAGCACCATAAACACTTTGATCTTAACATCAAGACTCCACCTACCAATTCAAGAAGGTATTTTCGCATCCTCTTGTCTCGTTATGGCCTGGTTCTTTTATATGTCGTCATTATTGCTCGACCATCAAGTATTGTTTTGTTGTGGCATAGGTCGTGGGTTTCGGAAACGCAGAGCCCAGAGGAGTCCACTTTCAATCCCTGGTACGGTTCTTGACCTTGACGAAGACGAGACTCCCAGAAAGGTTCAGTGTCTCCTCTCTATTATTTTTATTTCATTTTTGTTAAATTCATGTTCTCTTCGTTATTCAAATGAGATCTGTTTATGCGCAGATAATGTGAAGAAGAAGAAAGAAAACAGAAATGGTGCTAACGAAGCGGGAGGGAATGTTTTGACCCAGCAGACCCCTGGTTCTTCTTCTTCTTCTTCGGGATCTGCTCTTCCCTGCATTATTAAACTCAGGGAGGAGCTTTCCTGCTCTGTAAGAGCTCTGATTTTTCCTGAAGATCTCATCTTAATGTCAATTCCTCGTTGTCTTTTCCCGATTTGGCGTGCTGATATTTGATTCACTTCGCAGATTTGTTTGGAGATATGCTTTGAACCAAGTACTACTCCTTGTGGACACAGGTGCATCTCCAATTCCATAGTTTTAAATTGCCTGATTATTCAAAATAACGATAGACTTTTTCGATGGCTCAATTCATTCATAGTCTGGTTTTTAATTCAACACCTACCTTTGTGCAGCTTTTGCAGAAAATGCATTCGATCTGCAGCGGATAAATGTTGAAGAAAGTGCCCAAAGTGTAGACAACTGATTTGGTAACTAGGAATAAGCCAGTTGTAATATGATACTCATGCTACCAAAACCTACTGTTGGCTTATCCCTTTTTTTCTGAGAATTTCAGTAAAGGACAATCTTGCACCGTGAACACAGTTCTTTGGAATACAACACAGCTCCTTTTTCCCAAGGAAGTGGAAGCAAGGAAAGAAGCAGGCGCATTGAATATCCGAGAAGCTCAGCAGCGCACAAGTTCAGAAACAGTATTCTATAATAACCTAAGGAGTCGAAGCACGTCCACATTCGAGGCACCAAGCAGAGGTACAACAAGTTGGAGGAGAAGAGTGATCACGACAACCCAAGATGAGGATGAAGATGCTGCATTGGCAAGAAGGTTGCAGACCCCGTCTTCAAGGGGGAGGAAAATGGAGCGATTCAGAATAATAATTCAAGGACGCAGACCCCGTCTTCAAGAGGGAGGTCAAGAAGAAGGATAACGAGCCAAGACGAGGATGCTGCTTTGGCTCTGAAGTTGCAGAGGGAAGAGTTTATGCAGGCTTTTAGGAGAAGCCAAGAACATTCTGACACAAGTGGGTCAACAATGTCTTCAGCTAGAGCAAATTTGAAGGCCATGGCATCCGGAGCAATCGATCTGCGAATCAGAGACCCAAGATTATAAATATATGACTGAACTAAAAGGTTTAATATTTGTTTAAGGGTGTATCCTCTTCACCTCATAACAATCAAATATGCTTTTCTGAAGCAGATGGAATGGAACCTCGAGAAGGTCTTCGTTCATTTTATAAATCAAGATAGCAAGTTCTAGATTGATTTTACTTCATCACATGCGTCTTGTTAAAGCTGTGATCAAAAGATCATCAACCTAGATTCTATCGTCCTTGATATTTTCACTAAATCAAAAATTGAACTGACATCTCTTTGATTTACAAGTACATAAGCATAACCTGATTAGTAGATTCTAGTTGGTATGTCTATCGGGTAGCCACAGCATACTCATCACTTGCCAAACAAAAAAAAACGCCTAAAATACAACACCATAAACGACAATGCTTCCACTAAATTAGTTCCTTTGCACGCAAACCCACAAGGAAACCTCCTTTTTTGTTTTTTTCCTCCCACCATCTTTTTCTCTGGTAGTTTCTTCAACAAAGTTGAAAGAAACAAAGCGGTCTTTGGCATCTGCAGGAGGAGGAGGACAATCTAAGCGAAAGCTGATGAACCAGAGATTTGAGAACAGTAGAAAAATCACAAGGTGGCCACCCATACCCTCAAAGTGCTTCCAATATTGAGACCAGCAAGCCTGAGAACTGGCCTGAGGCACGAACGAGCATGCTTCATAATCAAAGATAAGAGGGCTCTTCTTCTATCTATCTGCATGAAGCCGCCGAATTATTCCCTTCCTGTGAGAGGAATCAGTGTGGGGGTTATTACCTCAAGATTTGTGATAATATCCCCAAGGCTATTATGTTAATGTCATCGCCTATTTAAAGAAAACGGATGAGCACTACTTAGTCTTTGGTGCGAGAGAAACATCGGGCCGACCAAGAAACAAAGCACACTATGTCGGGAACCCGAGGTTTCGATTTTGGCTAATATATTCAACCAGCTTGTTATATCCTTGGTCATCTCAACATGTTAACTTATGTGCAAGTCTCTTTCACTCTGAGTTGTCCAAGAATCAAAACCCCCATTGAAAATCTTATTTCTTGCAGCGTTTTATCTGCAAACTCCATCAATTTATATTTTCAAATTCTCACAAGGTTTATTTCACTTGCAAAAGAAAGACCTCAAGAATTCTGAGGGTCAGTGCGGTCTATTGAATAGCACAGAAGTGCACTTATCTTTACAGACTAATATACATCTCATTAAATTTCATATATTCTCATGAAAAGTAATACATCATGACCCACAAGAAAAAAAAATGGCAGAGGAACGTCTAAATGTGGAGGTGCACGAGATTAATGCATCTTAGGCTCAACTAATCCTACTTACAGATAACTCTACATGGTACAAAAAATAGAACTGACAAGTGGAAAGAACAGGGAATCTGTCGACGACTAGAACCTTATCAGCACTGGAAAAAACTCATGTATATCACAAAATCCCAGGTAGGGGCAGCTAGAGAGTGATCAGAAGCTAACTTCAAAGGCAGGTACCTAATATGAGAATTCATGACCTCGAAGTGAAATATATTTCTTAACCCAGATGGCGATGTCTTCGGCACAAACCTGAGCCTGAGGGCTTTTTTGAAGTATGTCAAGCGTTGCAAACTCATGTACTGCATCCTTGTACTCAAGAACGGGTGCATCAACATTTACCTTCCGGAGCTCCTCCGAGTAAGCAATGGCACGATCCCTCATCCAGTCATGTTCTGCAACCACTGTCAATGTTGGAGGCATAAGCTTAAGAGGAGGCCCCCGGTTTGGAACAAGGGGATTAGCAGCTGGGTGATCCAGGCTAAATTCTTCCTCAGGCAGGAATAGTTTCCATGCAAGCATACACATAGACTTGTCATAAAAGTAGGAGTTCGCCAACTTTATTTCGGAATGAGTAGGCACATTTCCTATAAAGAAAGGATACATTAGAACTTGTGCCACCACCTTGACAGGGTCCAGAAGCTTTCCCGCTTCCACAGCTTTTCGAGCCACATAGTCTGCAATATTTGCACCACAGCTGACGCCGAGAAGAACACACCTGTTTCAGTATCAGTATAAAAACAAAAGTTAAATGCATTATATGGACTAGTTTCAAACCATAACAGAACGACGCATGCCAAGAAGAAATCAAGAGTCCGTAATGAATAAGAGCTTATCCATAGAGAAGTTACCCAGCAATGTAAGCTTTTAGCACTGTATTTCAACTTACAAATTTTCAAACAAACATCCCTAATGGAGAGGCATAACGTTGTACAAATAATTAGTACTTAATCCACCATGCCCAACAAAGGTAACAAATAAAATCTTCATGAACTCAAGGATAATACCATAATCAAGCAGAAAACGAAGAACACCTTAAGCTTCAACCAACCACTTTAATGCAAATTACATGCTCCAAGAGATAGTAATACATCAAGTGAAAAGTAAGTCCAGCAAACTTCCTATGGATTAAATTGAATGGGAGAGATAACCCGAATTAACCCAATTTCATAGCCAGGCTTTATGATTACATAGATTTGGGTCATTAAAGGAACACGCCCAAGAATTGAGTCCAGTATAAAGTTGAGGTATGTCTGAGGAGATGCAACGAAATTACGTAAAATATGAGATACTTCATAAAAATCACTTCATTAAGAAAATGACAGAGTTGTCCATGATTATTGGACATATACTAAGTTGAGATGCAATGTTAAGGTGAAGAAGAGCAAGGTAATTTATGTATGAGACCAAGAGAGATAAAATTACAAAACAAAAGGGCTCAAGTCAATGGGATCCAGAAAAATAGGACTGCAAAGTGGTTAGTGAGTCAAATCTAAATAACAGAATTGCTCAAGTAGGACATTCTATTAGCCTTCATAGAGACCTATTTAATCTACCCATAAAGCTTTCTCTTCTTTTAAATCTAGTTTTCACCGAAACTTTTAGCCCCGTCTAGAAGTTGAATTAAACTAGCATAAGCTAGAATGCAGATAAATCACTCATCAGACGCAATCTCTTCAGAAAAGATGGAAAGAGAAACATGCTGCTTCCATAGACAGCAACAGAGACATCAATTTTGCTTTACAGAAAGGATGGGATTGAAGAAATTCTTTTAGCAATAGTAACCAAAGAGAAGACTTTAGATTAAAAACCGTTCAATGCAACCAAAGCTAAATTATTCAATAAAAATGGAGGGGACATAAGGCCAAAGGGCTAGATGAAATTTCAGAATCACGTTGATTGAGCGCCATAAATCCATTAGAAGAGACAACAAACTTCATTATGCTAGATAGAGTGCTCTCTCTTAAAACTCGGAGAATCCCAAGATCAGTACATGAACCAGATCTGTGGGTATAACAGGAACCGCGCACAAAACGTCATTTTATCACAGGAAGTGTTTGGTAACGCTCTACAGTCTAGAGGCCAAGGCTAAGCTACATATTGTTCCCAAAATCTGAAGCGTCCTCAAAATGCAAAGTGCTGTATATAGAAAACAATGTGCGAGGATAAATCTCATGTCAGAATGATCAACTTAAACTTGCGGCCGCTAAGCTCAACTGACGAGCAATACTTATCGCCCACTTATATCAAATTACTCTACAGCCGAATTGGTCATCTACAATCATATGTCTGAAATGATTTGTTGAACTAGTCAAAGCGCCAAGAGGATCAGAACATAATTAATAAAATCACAAAGGGAGACAAGTCCAACCTTGACGGATCTCCATGAGCGGCCAACCATGGTTCAACCGCTGAGGCTCCAAAAGTGTCCACAATATGCCTATGGGCATCTGATTTTTTGAGCTCAGTCCCACCACCTCGTCCAATCCCCATCGACTTGTTATAATCAGCTAAGTTTGCCTGCTTTGCTAACCAATTCAATGCCTTCATTCCGTCCTCAAAAGCTGCCGGATGACGATTTTCAGGAGCGAGCCTGTACCCAACAGCAATAAGGATCACATCGCAGAGTTTGGCAATCCGCCGACAGAAATAGTCGTTTGCAACAGAATCGTTGCTTCCACTAACCCAACCACCACCGTGAAACTGCAACATTACCGGCAATCTCCGACGATTATCTAGTACCGGCGAGTAACCTCTGTAGACCCCACCGCCGGCCAAATTTGAACCTTCGACACCATTGCTTTTACCATGATTATTAGGCCGCAAGGGATGGGAATCTGAATTGCGACGAGTCGTATCAACTTGCGCAGATCGAGATTCAAGATCGGCTTTCCCATTTATATGTCTAGGCCTGGGTCTTTGTTGGGCTACAGATTCCGATTCAGGGGACCTTAGTGCGGTTTCGGGAAGGAAGATTCTTATGGTAAGAGATGTAAAGGGATCGATATGGATGTCCTTGGTGGCAACGCCGTCGGTGAAGGAAGGATTGGAGGGGGCAACGGATTCATCGGGTCGTGAGGTGACTCCGAATGGGTCGGCTTCATCGGGCCGAGCATGAATACGATTCTGCAAACGTTGCTTCAAGAGAAACTTGAAGAACACACTGTAGAGCTTCACAGCTACACTTGGCATTTCCCCTCTCCCTAACTTGAACTCGTTTCCCAGTAAAAACGCTATCTTTTTTCCGTACAAACTTGTGCTCTGATTTCTATACACCAGAAATGAAGATCACTTTGGAGTTTGAATACGTAAACAAAAAAAAGTAGGATCAGATTCAGGGTGACAGGGGATTAGGGTTTTGTTAACCTGAAATTGCTTCAGTGGTGCGGTGAGGTGAAAGGGAAAGACAGAGAAGAGAAGCGGGAAGAAGGGAGGGGAGAGAGAGGCTTTGTTTGCGCTGTGGGTGACGGTGATAGACATGGGACGTACATGCAACTTGTACACTTCAAACTTTTTTCCCAAAATTTTTTTCTGAATAATTCCATTTTTGGCTTTAATCGTGCTCAATTAACGTATTGATACATTTTTATTGGTTGAATGTGTCGTGGGGTCCATGCCATGTGGCGGTCAGAGGAGGGCTATGATCTGCTGCAGTAAAACCTGCGTGCACCTGCTTTAGGGGTTTGTGGTACCTGTCGTTCAGGGAGGCTCCTCCTGTGGTTGGAGGCAGGGGAACGTGACTCTAAGCAAGAAGTCGGCGTTGTGGGAGAGAATATTGATTAATAAGACAAATTAATTAACAGTACTCACTGATTTAGGAATCTCCAATAATTGGAACCTCGTGGCTGTACATCAAATTTGTTAAGCTCGTAAGATTCCTTTCTAATGTTTGTCCACTTGGCGCCCGATTTGTAGGGGTGGGTGGTAGGTGTTACAGTTACCAGTTTTCGGTTGTAAAATTTATAGATTTTTCACGAAGAAAATAAATCACAGATTGAGAATTTGAGATATTATTAGAGGTAGCTGAAAGAAGGACCATTTCAATTGCTAAATGCACTTGACAAATACTCCAACATTGGTACGTACGTATCTTACCAGGTCTCTCAGATTTTTCTATTATTCTATCTATTGACGATTATGCGAAGATTGAAGGATCAAAATTTGACTTCTTAATCAATGACGTATTATTATTTTTATTATAATGGTAAAGATTATTCCGTCATCTTCCTGGCTAATTAACTTGGTTGGTTTTTAAAGACAATTTTCTTAGGTGGCTGCCGCGTCTGTCTATACTGACGATATCACGCCTTGAATCATCATCATCCGCCCCGTTCTCATCTATTGCCACCAAAGGAAGCTACCTTTTTTAATATATCATCTTTAATCTAATTAATTTTGAATGGTCATGCCTGTATTTACAGATATCATTTAATATTGCAGTTTTTTTTTTAAATACACCGTAGCACTCTTTAAAATTAATTAGATAAAAAAAAGTAGTTGGCTTATTAAATATGTAAAAATACTGTACCACCTCTTAAACACCACCCTAAAGTTAATTACCATGTTAAATGAAAATTTTCTCATTAATTGTATATAAGGGTCAAATATAAAAAACATTAAATAAATATTAACAAAATGGATTGATACTTTAGATTAAAGATAAGATGCTTTGGGAGAAAATGACTTAATAGTTAATATTGCAGTGTTTAGAACGACGGCAGCTGCAGTTAATACAAATCCTAAATATGCATACCCAAAATTTCAGAGGCCTTTTACGCCTTTATGAGACGAGACCATGGTCTTTTTTCCTCCACAAGGCACCGTTCTGGAATACGGTATCCTACAACACACTCAAACATAATTACCAACGTGTACCAGCTATTCCATCATCTTTAATATTGCTGGTCCAAAAAAAAATCATATTTAATATAATTACTTAGTGATAATATATATAAGATATATTGAAAGGGTTTGGAAAGGCTTTACAAAGCAAATTCCCCGATAGACCAGGGCTTAAACCACCCGTTTATGTCCACCCAATGCCATATATACATCAAATGCTTGTTCTATGAGGTAAGAGAATGGATTCAAATGGAGCTATTTTACAAATAAAATGGAGCCATTTGGGCAAGCTCCATCTTTGACCCTGCAACTTCATGTTATATGGCCAAGAAAACTAACCATAACCTGCTTCAAAGCCGTTGCTCATATTCTCATGCTCTGCAAGATCAAAAATGAAGGAACAGTTGGACTTAAAGAAAGCTCTAATCGCCTAGCCAGATGCTGCACGCGAAGCATTTCTGGGAGAAACTAGAACGGGCTCATTACTTGCAGCTTTCATGGCGGCTATCTCTTCCAACCTTTTCCATTTGGCCTCTTGCTTTGACTTAACATCTTTCTCTTGTGCTTCATCTTCCTTAAACTTGAGCAGGCACTCCTCATAGAGCTCCGGATCGGCATCGAAGAAGATCTTGCGGACATTTATTGTCAAGCTCTGGACAGCCTGGTTCCAGTGGTTTTGTGAGTTTTTCTCCAGAGAAGGCAACACTAAGGGAAGTATGATCTTGCGATTCTGCTTGATTAAGTTCTCAATATGATCATTATTCCACAAGAACAAAGCCCTCTCAGCTACCTGAGAATGAACACGCAATCATATTAGGGACAGAGGAAGAGAGAGATGGCCAGATTCTACCTTTATAGTTATTGCTTTCGTCACAAATTTGACAAAATTTCATAGAAAACACTGGTACAATATAGTTGAAATCACAAATACAAAATCGAAGAATGGATAAGAACTGGCATGTATGTTTTCCAATGCTCAAGAACAAAAAAAGGACACGAATTAGATTATATATATATATATATATTCTTATCAATAGTAGAGGTCGCTAGCAACTGTACAAGGTTATTTCTCCCATACTTGAACTTCCTCCTCCTCCTCCAACACATTCCAATTATTTGATATGATAAATAATTTATTCAAAAACATAACCTACAATTATGGGCAGTATAGCTTAAGAACCGCATGCTGTCCTGCTTGTCATATTAAAATAGACACCAAAAAAAAAAAATCAAGTGTCAGACAACGAAAACTCAGGTTGAAAATCTTTAACAGTTGACAACAGCTAAAGTTCCCAATATAGGCGAGTCCCATATGACACCCAGAAAATAGGTGCAGTGTATAATCACTTTCGTAACAGATGATCTAAATGGCCACATATATGGCATGGTGGGATATGGTATCCGAAAGCTACTAATTTATCAAAGCATAATCAACGCCATAAATTTGTCCACGGATTTCTAAAAGCTATTAGCAAAATGAAAAATATCAGAGGACCATAAAACATTGAAATCAGCACAGAATGTCCAGCTTGACAATATCCTCCATTAGTTTATATTTCGGAGAATAGGAATTTAAGAAGTGTGAATAAACAGGAATTTGAGAAAATAGAGGAGATAACAACTGGTTCTAGCATTGGTAGTACTATTCCAAATCTCGAATAATTTTCAGCGAGACAATAGTTTATCTTTGGGGGCAAATGCATTATGACTAAATGTTTTAAACAAAATGAAAGTATACTTTGGATCTGAAACATTATTTTCTACAGCAAATTCTTTCCACCGTAGTTGAAAAATCAAACTTAAAAAGCAAACCTTTTTCTCTAGGCGAGAATTTATCACAGGGGAAGCAAAAGAGGAAGAGAAAGCTGACGAAGCTAGTAAGATACCAAACCTGGAAATGTGAACTGCTCAAACAACGACTTAATTGGTGGAACAAGGGCACCATACATCTCTGAAACTCCGCAGGTTGAGTGGCTTCCAAGACTTCCTCCAGTTCACCTAAAAACATAACCTCCTTAGAACTATTTGTAACGGGCCAATATTTTAGTAATCCCCTTATAACAGTATCAGCAAGCTTGCAGTCTTTCTCGACAAACTGTGTAATGCAGTAAGATAACTGCTGATGGTACATAGGTATGCACTTTGGTTTATGAAGAGGAATAAGCACTCGCACAAGAAACAGCTTGTGCTCTTCTTTCAGTGGCAAAGCAAAGCCATTGATTATACTTCCCAAAATCTCCAACAGTTCTGCAATTCCATTATGCTTCTCAGTTTCAAAAATAAATCGATAAAATATATTGTTGATTGCTTTCCTGATAAATGGGCGGTGCACCATAAATTTCCCATATATGCGATGAAGAACTGTCTTCAAGTAGTCCCGCTCTCTGGAGTCCTCTGAATCAAAAAGATCTAACAGTCTGAGAACAAATGAATGATCAATGTACCTTTTTGCTAACTTTGCATCAGTCTCGGGTGATGCAACAAACCTTAGAAGGAATTCATACACGATTTGCAAGTGAGACCATGCAGGGTCCGTTGAAGGCTCTTCCTCTTCCAAGTCAAAGGCTTCTAGAACTTTGTTTTGACTAGGTGGAGAAGTGAGTGTCCGGAACAAGTTTGTGGACACCATTTTTACAATTTCTTGCATCATATTTTCGGTGAGTTTGCCACTAGCTGCAGAAATGTAATCCACGAGCTCTACTAATGTTTGTCGCTTAATATCCTTCTCTTTGAGGTTCTTCATTGGGTCAGTGAAGTCAAAAACAACACAGCACATTTGCAGCTTTCTGATAAACATGTTCTGCTTCTCTGAGTTTGGAACATCTCTGAAACTTGGCAAGGCTTCATAAGAGGAAGCAGAGAGACTCCCACTAAGCTTTGAATTCACAGCTTCAAAGAACCTGTCACCATGATTTAGTCCAAGACTTGGAAAGGAATTAAGGCCTGAAATATATGCCGCAGTTGAATTCCCAGAATGGTAACTTGCTAAATCACTGCTTCTTACATTGGTAGAAGCAGCTGAAGAGGATGTCAACGTTCCCCCTCCTCGATTTTCCACTGATTTGGATGGCTTCCGTGGGAGCCTATTTAATATTTGTTTGATCATAACTTCCAGTTGGCTCCACAAAAGATTAATGTCATACACTTTAGAAGACACAGATTAATGAAACTCAGTTCCAAAATTTAGCAAACATCAAACCCAAGTCGCAAGACGCAGACACGCTAGAATCCTAAAATGCATTGGCGGAGTTGGAGGAAGAGCTGGGAACTTAATGAAACTATAACGTCCTATGCCTTTTCTTCTGTATCCACCATCATGAGACAATAATCTGCCATAATTCGTCAACAGGACATTTCAAACGGGAGAAGCCAGGAACAGAGTCGTCTAAACCGCTTAGTCTGGTAACAAATCTGGAATCCAAAGACATGGCAAGCTCAAAATTACACAAAATACCCAAAACTAAAACAATAGTTCGGGTACAAAATCAAAAGACCTTGATATCTCGATTCTAAGTAGAGTAAGCAAAGGACAATGAAGAACAGTTACCTCATATTTCCATTTTCCTCTCTATGAAGAGTTACAAGCAAATACAGCTGGATGGCAATCACAAGATCTGGTTCTGATCTACAAAACCCAAATAGCAGCCGCGGCAACTGTACCCTACAAAGTTTGAAAATGAACAAAAGTAAAGATGGAACAACTTTAGTCATCCATTTTTTAAAAAAAAATAAAATGGGAGCAGAATATGAAAAATTAGAAAGTGGAGCGGGAAAAAGCAGAGAAATTTTTAAGGTTGAAGAAGGTTAATCAAAACTAACAAGAATAATTAAATCTCAGCCGGAGATCTCTGAAAGGTTGAGATCGATTGCGTTCTGGTAGAAATAAAATTAGGAAGGGAAAGGAACAGCAATCTCTAGGTGAAGCGGTAGTAGTTGCGACTGCGGTTTTGTTAGCCAAATAACGTTGTTACCGCCGGTATTGCCTTTTTCACCTTCGTTCCTACTTTATCTTTTTACTTTCCTCCTCAGTATAATTCAAGCCTCAGAAACACTTGTAAAAAAAATATAAATATTATAACATCATTTTTGTCGCTCAGCTTAACTCCATGCGTGTGCAGTTTTTCTTTCTCAAACAGTCAAACTCGGCGACGGAAATGCCCTTAGAACATCACAGTGAATAGTAGCAGCATATGAAATATCATGAAACTTGAAACCCCGAAAGGACGGGAAAAGGTCCGTGAGGTGCGTGTGACACGCGCCATAAGGGAGAGTGAGATTGGGGGTTTTGTCCCACCAGATAGAATGATGTGTCGTCGTTGGAAGATGAATAATATTTGAAAAGGGAAGGGCTCTCTTTAAGCACAGTTTTCCTTTCAGATAAATTAAAGATGATGCCACTCCCTTTGTGTAACAGCCATCAGTGGGGCCCTCGCTCGATGTTATGTGATTGTGTCACAATCTTGAGTGTTTCAAACTCAATATTATGTGTAGGGGAGTGTGGGGACTGAGCAGTGGATCACACATGTCCTTGATCTCCACTTGATGAGATATCAACCATCCTAATTCATGTCCCTAATGATATATATATATATATATATATATATATATATCATTAGGGACATGAATTCTAACTTCCTATAATTGTAGTGTGCAATACTTTCCGGCAAAGTATTGGAGTAAATCATTATATTTATTATTCTTTTAAAGTTTAGAGTAAAAAATTTCATCTCTTTAAAAAAATTTACTTCTCAAAATTTAAATTTATATTCGTCTTTTTAGAAAGTGAAACCACTTCTAACTTTAACTAATTAATTTTTAGATATTTTAAGGTAATAATTTGAGATTGAAGGTATCAACCTAGAACGTCACGTAAATGAATGGCCCCAACAAAAGATGGTCATTTATTACTGACATTTGATGCCAATGAGGCATATGACTAATACTAACCACGAAAAATGGGGCGAGATTTATTCCATGTTTGCTTCAGACAGTCGTAACCATCGTCACGGCTCACATGATAGCTTTTTCCCCACATCATGAGTAGTAGTGTGACTAGCGAGAGAATAAAATGACCATAGCCATAGATCTGGACTCCTTAAAATGGACTTCAGCATTGGTGTAAAACAAATACTCCACAAGAATTATCTATCAATTTGCATGCTACATAAACCATCCTTTAACATACTTATCCATAAGCTGCTGTTAAAAAAAAAACTTTTAGTTGATGGAGTAGAAATTAAATGGAAGAACCATACTAATCTGTTCAGTATACACATCAGTACAACTACTCCATTGTCCAGGTTTCAAATTTCTAGCATCATTGGAAGTTACATTAGCTGGAATTAAGAACATTGGGAAGCATTGTACTTTTACTGGAAACTATATAAGAGAAGATGCAATTTTTTTAATTCTTGTTATATCGCCAAGATATAATGCCTAAATCATACACAAGGGTAAAATACATCAATTGGAGTCCAAGAATTAATCACAGCTAAAAAAAGGACGCCCCGAGGTATGCAAATTTGAAGCAGAAAACACAATCAGGCTAATAACTTCATGTCACCATGTTTTTCACCGCTCCTCTTTGGCTGTCACAGATTTTAACTCAAATGGAGGAAACCGATGAGGAAAATTCAAGTCCAAACAACAATCCCTTGGTCAAAGCCAACTTCACCCTCCAAAACCCAGCCTGGACTTTTATTTTAACAATGCGTCCCAAATTTAGCTATCAAAACATAGGTGCCTCATAGTTCCCTCCGAGCAGAAGGACAACCGATGAGCATAGAGGATGTTAAATACATACCAAACAGAGATAACAGAAATCAAACATGTATCGTGTTATAAAAGGTGGAGGAGGTGAATGTCCCAACAAAAACATGAAGAGCAACCCACCACAGCAATCATGTTGTTTCCCCAATCATGTTCAGAGGTTAGCCAAAATATCATTTCAGTGCTCCATCAAGGCAGTTTCGGTCTCAGATAGTGGGGCTGCATCAAACAGGATTCCCTCATTAACTTAGACATGAAAAAAGTATTCATTTTTTTCTTAAGAAAAGAAGTTCAAAAGTAGACGAGTTTCCAAGTTTCTAGGATTTATGCATAAAAAATTTGTCCCAGTCAATCATGGTTGATCCAAAATATGTGACAACTTATTTTTGGCGTATAAAGAAGAGAGAGAGAGGACAACAATGAGAAAAGGAAAAACTTCAAAATTGCATTTCCAGTCCTAAAGAATATTGGGTCTAAAAGTTTGCATCCTAATTCCTAAAAACCTTTTATAAGAGCCACAGTTCAATAAAAAAACAGAGGTTCCTGGGAAGTTGGAAAAACAAATCCTCAAGAGAAAAGTAAGTAAACAGCCCCCTCCCGGCCCCCACATCATATATCTCAGACAAGCTAACCACGTAATACATCACAATGACAAAAGATGGGACAAAAAAGAAAAAACTACAATAATAGGATGCTATAATCAGAACAGTTTGTTGTAAACTCAACATACCCAGCAAGTCCTCAAATGAATCTGCTAGAAGTGACGAGTCCATTAGAAGAGGCGGTGAGAATACTTGATCTTGAGCATCCTCGAAGTCATACACCGACTGCCGTGCATCAGAAGTTGCATTTGAGCCAGTAAATGAAAGAAACCCATTTAAATGGTCATAATCAGAAAGCTGTTCCAATTCATTCAACATATCTGGAAAATCATCCAGCTTGCGCTCCTCCTGACCATCAGATGTATTACTCTCAAACAAGGTATCATCCATTTGAGATAAAAATAACCTTTTACTCCTCAATGAAGAAGCCTTTCGTGAAGCAGCCTTTCTTTCAGCATCTAAATGAGAAAGCCCAGTTTCTGAAAGAGGGGCAAAGAAGTGCTCAGAACTTCCATCAGAATGACTTTCTCGTGATGACTCTGAATTGCAGGACCGCAATGACAATGCTGCTTCTCTTACTGATCTCTTCAGATTCTGGACAAAGGAACTATCACTCTCTGCAAAACATAGAATGAAAATCAAAACCTACAAAGTAGGGCCATCAACCAGTTCGTTCAAGACATGGATAAAATTGAGAAAATTACTCCAAGGTCCCACACCACCCTAAATTACTCCAAGGTCTCTTGAAATCATCAAATTATTGTGGAGTCCCATGGGCCTTAATTGTAAATAAGTTTTGGTGTGCATTTACCAAAATACCCTTGATTTAAAAATACCCTCCCCCACCGGCAACCATGGGGGAGGGATTTTTTTAGTCTTTTTAATTAAGGGTATTTTGGTATTTTAGGGTGTTGGTGTTGTGTGGGACATTGGAGCAATGTTCCCAAAGATTTTCTCTGAAACCCTATAAGCTTCAAAAACAGTCCACTGGCAAGCAGCAGAGTAGACACAGCAAACCTTCTGGTAAAGTCTCTGCTTGATTACTTGAATTAGGATTCAAAGATTTCCCTTCAGAAAGATTCTCAGTTTGGCTGGTCTGAGGAGCTGTGCTATGCCTCCTTTGCACATTTCCAGCTTTTCCAGAAGTTGGAGTCAAGCTAAATAATTGAGGAAGCTTTAAAGTGGGGGGACTAGCTGACATCTTATCAAGTTGAATATTAGATATTCTTGATGTCACCTCACCAACATCATCAATGCCGCCATCCTGAATAATTCAAGTTAAAAAAAGAAAATCAGATCTTTGATTGCTAAGTAATAGTATTAAAATAACATGAAAATAGAAACCAACCTCCCACATGTATAGGCAATAATACAGAATTCCCTCTTATCTTTAAAATGAAATAAAAGGAAAATTTTATATAAAAATAACAACATTTACAAATGTGACTATTCTGTTTAGGACCCAGGCTTTATATAGTGCACAAAAATAACAGAAAGTTCTGCATAATTTTAACCAAATCCAAGAGGAACCGATAATAGTTGAAGGAAATAAATTGTTAATAGCTAGCATCCTCACACTACTCTGCGTTTGAATAGGGGATATTGATTGCCCATGATGTCTGTTTGATGGAGGTAGATTGGAGGCTACACTGTTCACCTTTTCTGTACATTCTGATATGGACTTCTGTATTGCTGGAGCAACTTCCTTCAGTTGGTTAATAAGAACCTGCACATAAAAAGCGCTTGGATGTAAGAAATCTAACAGAGATGGATCTTTTAGGTATAGGCATGGCAGTCATAGGTCAACTCCACAAAAATATTCCACCCTACTCCCCAAAGAAAGAGAAAAGATGAATTGACATGTGAATATATTTATGCTTAAGAATAGAAAAAGAAGACAATGAGGCATGTAACTCCAATAACACAACCACTCTAATGAAGTTGCCTGTGGAAGTGCTTCAGCCTTAAAAAAATCTTATGGTGGTTAAGCATGATTTAATGCTTGACCTGAAAGCTAGCCAAATGTTGTTGATGCTCTGCAAGAGTTGCTGCTAAAGACTCAGCATGTCCACTTGACCCGCCTTCTTGTGCATTTCGCAATATATCTGGACCCTCTCCATCATTTGCTTTTGCCTACAGATCATATCATAGTTAGAAGTTTATATAAGATATAAATAACGCTATGTAGAGTTAATTGAAAAAATGATAAAAAAACAGTTGTATACACGCACATATTAGGTTTGAATTTGTTTTTCTTGAGTCAAAATAAAGAAGAAAATAACCATGACAAAAGAGATGAGAAAATGTCATAATTTTAATCACAGAGTACTGTGGGCTAAGTCAGGTAATCCTAGTTCCAAGAGTTAGAGTTAAGAGTATAAGAGGGCCACAAACTTATTTATGTGAATATATTCTATATGTTTAGAAGTCTATCATATTTCTCCTGGATCATTAAGGCATGCCTAAGAATCCCCATGGATAAAACAATAGACACCAATAGTCTTGGAGTAACTATCCTTAGTACCCGTTTAATAATAATTATGTATAGCTAAAGCTTATAAATACATGTACATATATTTATATCTGTGTACATGTAAATATAGTTAAAGCGTTATTTTAATGTAAAACTTAAACGTACATGTGCACGAGTTAAACACATAGACAATAGTTCAAGTAACTTAGATAAACCTCGCCATAAAGTTGTTATCTAGCATATGAACCAAAAATATCACAGCATATATAAAAATAAATAATAACAGGGACCAAATGAGACAAATAGTAAGTTATTTTTGTTCTTTGGTGCTATAATGCAATATATTCCAGAATATCTTATTGTTAAAGAATCTCATCAAAAAACAGCAGAGAATCCTCCTGTCTCAACCATTTTAAGTAACTCATAGTATGTAACAACTACTTTACTGAAATGCGTATTTCTACAGTTAGAGAAAGAATATCATGAAGTATCTTAAAGTTAAGCAAAATGAACCCCCCCGGCCCCACAAAGAAAAAGGAAGCTAGGGAAAGGATCAAGAATGGAGGCATAAGAAGAAAAGAACATAACGGCTTAAAAAACATACCAGATGAAGTGATTGCTTATGAATACGTTGCAAAGCATGTGTCCACCGCCGTATAACCTCTGCTACATCAACTGTTTGGTGGACTCTTCCAGTCCTATCATCAGCTCTAGTAATTATCTCATTGTTAAGATGGAATCCTTCATTCTCCTCATTTTCATCCATACGCACACCCGGCAAATCCCCAGTCTGTCCAGATAATATGTCTGAATAAGGTGCCTGACAACTCTGGTCCATTGCTGCAAGCAAAGATGTCCCAGAGATTCGGTATCTGAAATTTATGCATCAGAAAGTGAGTTCGGACAAATATGATCTCCATATATTGAACCGACAATGGATACTGTGTCACTACGTTACCTGTGTTCCCGGTGAGCTATCAAGTCTTCAATAGGTCCTGATGCAAGAACTTCATGTTGGCCTGTACAGTGATAAATAAATTCAAGATCATCATGAATTGATCTCTCTTTCCCTTGTAGTGTACTGCAAAAGCACAAGGGTTATTCTTCATTCTTACTTTTACGAGCTAATAAAGACTCCCATAGGCGTGTGGCCTTTGAAACTAAATGAGAATTCTGACTTGAAGTGGATACAAGATCATCCCAGTGTTCTCCTTCCAACTTCACTTTATTCCTCAAATCATGAAGTTTCTCCAGTTCTTGTTGCAAATAAGCCTATATCCAGGTTGTACGTTACAAACATTTGAGAGAAATATGTAGTGACACATTCTTGGTGGGAAAAGGGGAAAAGAGATATGATATATGAACCAATTTCAGAAAATAACCTTCAGTAACTGCTTACCTCTTCAGCACATAGGCCACGAAATTCAGCAGTCATCTCATGAGCTAAGTTTGACCACATAGCTTGCCGTTGTACAGCCATTTCTGCATTCTTAAGAAACTTTCTTCTTTCAAGTGCTATTCTAGCCTATTTGAGACAAGGGACATGATTTAATTACCCAAGTTCAAGTCAGTTGTTTCTAAAGCAATGATCAAGATAAATAATACAACATCTTCCCATAACTAGAAAACCAAGAGTGACATCATCCGAAAAATGATAATTACCAAGAACACTAAGAGTATACTAGGCAAAAACAATAAAATCCTTTTCTTACACAAACCTTCATAATGAGCAATATGGCAATAGAAGTAAAAGTGAACTAGAAACATATATCTTACAACATTACAAGATATAATATAAGACTAGAAAACAATTCCATATATAAAATTGTCACAATGGAAAAGGCTGTGAAAGATAAACCTCAAAAGTTCTTTCATTCTCTAGTAGACAAGCCAAACACTTCATTATTGTTTCAATTACAAGGCTGCCTGCACATAGGCAGGATTAATTCAATCTTAGGATAAATGTCTTTAATAATTATTAGTAATACCTTTGTAACAGGAAGTAGAGTAGCAGCATGTGAGAATGCTACATCAGTCAATGGAGCCGGCAAAGGGTTAGAAGCTACATCAGCTGCGAATGTTCGTCTATGAACCTCTCGCAAAGCATGCAAGGAAAGCTGCCATAGAAGTTCTACAAACCTGCACCACCATGTACATCTGAATAACTTGGAAGCTGCTCAACAGAAATAAAAATTCCAAGCCTTCATTTGCAATATACACCATGGGATTCCCCAGTGGCATTCTAATAGAGATTTGTTTGAATGGTATTTTGTACTTGAAAAGGTTTGATTTGTGAAGAACAAGTCCTTCTAGCTAACTTTCTTAACTTCCAGAAATAACAATTGCCCACTAAGTTTGTGGACACTACAATATCGTCTTTTCAATGACCATAAAAACATTAAAAATGAGTTTTATAAAATAATGCATTAAGAACAATATCATCTAAATTTGCTTGCCACCAGCAAAAAAATGTAAAATGCATTGTCTAAAAACCACAAACATGTTAACATTTTCTAGTAATTGAATCGGAATAACAAGCAACTGCAATCAACTAAATATGCTGGTGAATAAAACTCCGACAGAACCAGCAAAAATGTATACATTTCGAGTGGATATGTTTTACACTTTTTCCCAGAAATCAACAATGCAAATCAAAACTGAGGATTCAGGATGCAAACGTGAGCTGGAAAGAGAGAGAGAGAGACAGAGACAGCAGAAGTATTGACCTTGGTCCACAACACGTCGCAAGTGAAGAAACTCTTGAATTGCTCCTCGGAAGCGCACCCTGCGACTCGAGCTCGCTAATGACCCCTTGCACGACCTAGTAATAAACTCCAGCTCTATTTAAATAAATTCATTTATAATTTCAATGCAGACGGGGAAGAGAAAACGAACCAAGACCCAGAAAATAGTACTCGAGAAATACCAAAGTACCCCCAATTGTACTTAAATAGTAATACCTTACGGAAATCACGCGATTGAGCCGAATCAAAAATTGGCCAAACCTTGTCAAAATCCTGAAGATCCAGAAAAAGTTACAGTTAGGAGCAAATCACACAAAAATTTAGAAGCATCCGCCAAAACAGGCAAACGTGGATGGATAGATGTAATGTATATGCACAAGTGGCGAAACATGAAGAGTTGACAAAATATCAGAACAGAGAAGGTACTTTAGCGGATTGAACTGGGCCTCTGAGAGAAGAGAGGATGAAGTAAAGGAGCTGTTCACCCAATTTAGGGTTGGAATGGCGGAAGAGTCCAACACGAGGGGTGCCATTGGAGGCTCCGACTCCGATAATAGCCGGATCCAGACCTAACAACAAACAGTTAGTATACATTGCACTCTCTAGCTCTATCTCCCTCTCCTTCTCTCTGTCCATCGTCATCACCGAGCCCACCCCACCTCTCTGTCGGAGATTGTTGCAGCAACAACTTTCTTCCTTGCCGTTCCTTATCTAAGCTTCCTTTTGAATCCTTTCTGATCCTGCTCTATCGTCTTCCTTTCTTTATTTCCGCTTAATCCATAATACATCCCACGGAATGTCTTTCTAGAGAACGCAGGTCAGGGTCCCCCCTGTGTTTGATATCACGAAAGGGACCATAATTTGAATCAGCACATGATTATTATTTTTAATCTTTTCCGAAGAAAATATACCGGGAGGGGTCTTTTATAATTCAAATTATAATTGTTAATCGATTAACTAATAGCGTAATTAAACTATTAGTTTGTGATCGTTGCTGGGACCCTCCGGAGTCACGTTCGGCCAACTCAAGAATTTGAAATGCAGTAGGCACGACCTGGCGTTGGAAAACGCGTTGTCGTCGCGGCCGACCCGTATAAGTTGTTATGCATTGTCGTTTAACGGTTTGCACTGCCAGGGAAATAAAAACGACAAAAAACTAACCCACGTCTTCCGATTCCTCTATTTGTTTTTTTCACGTCAAGAATAATGATATAAAAAAAAGAGTACTTCGTTCAGCTTTTTACATAGAGAAGATAAGGAAAAAATTTATACCAAAATTTCAAATCAATGAATGTACAATTATTGATCTGATCTGATATCTCTGCGTTAAGTTATCCTGAGGTAACTTGAATAATAGGGGAAAAAATGCTGATGAGAAAGAAGTGCAAGAAAACAAAGAAAAATCCACTTGGAATGGAAAATTACAAGTAGCTAAGCCGATGTGCAGTGTTTGGTGTCTGAGCTTTACTTCTCTCTTCCCCGCGAAAAAGGCATAACTTCCTTTAAAATCATCTTTTATTGCGGTCGAAGCTACTCATTTCGTCACTCCTTATGAGCTTCTTCATTTTAATTGGATATCCCACGTTTGACTTTCCCATCATTCGTTGCACTTGTTCTTTGAGTGGAGGCCCAAAAAAATTACCCTCGCGTGCTTTAAAAGGAAAATGCAAGGGTGGAAACAAATATTCCATAAAAACTTACCTTTTAAGTGTGTATTCAACCCCAAGTTTGTCAAAAATAACACGTCTAGCATGAATAAATCCGTTATTCTTTTCTCATTGTTATTACACAAAGTAAAAATGAGTTGGGTTCTAAATTTAACAAGGTCTACCTTTAGCACAAAAAATGCTTAATTTTCTCATGTTAATAATAAAATTTAAATTTATAATTTTATAAATTAAGTCAACTCTTTATAAACTTAAATAAATTCTATTGACTAAATTGGTTATTCTTTTAAATCTAGCTGATTCCTCATGATCTTGACTTTCATCTATATAATCTATTCCTATAATGTTCGTGGGTTTCATCTAAAGAATATTTTATTTTTTTATTATAAAAATATTTAAAAAAGAGTTGGGTTGAGCCAACACAAAACATTTTATTGACTAAATTGGTTATTCTTTTCACATATAAATGGATTATATAGATAAACCCAGGAGGAATCGGTGACTCAAACATATCTGGGCGCCCTAAAGTAAGGAGAACGGGCCGACCCATCATGTTGCCTAAAATTGCTATGGCTGGGCTTAACTAACATCATCCAAGTCCTTCTGCTCCGTGAACGGTAAACTCCTTCGATGACCCGTTTTTTTTGGTATTTAACTATTTTTCCAACAAGCAGTATCATGAAAGAGTATTTTCAAGAAAACAAATGATTCCTGCACAATTCTAGGAAGAAATGGATCTATTTGTTTGGGAGATAAAAAAGGGCGCTCAATATTATTGGATTCTCCTGTAATTATATGTTATCCATACTGTTATCCCCAATAAAAACGGTTTAAATAAAAAAAATATATTCTTATCAATTAAAAATAAAACCATGATTTTTTACCAAAAACAACTGATTTTAATAATAAAAAAAAAAGGATCGAAACAAGGGGGAGTAGTACGAATCAAGCAAGTGGGAACTCTGCACGTGAGGGATTAAAAGAGCGAGAGACTTGCTGGAGAAGGAAAGGGCAAAATTACCGACATGGTCCATTACATAAATGCGGGTCACCCAGAGCCCAGATACAAATCCCTGGAAGAACGTATACGTTGGCGTTCTTCTCCCCACTCTTCTCTTTCTCATGTTTTCAGATGGTCCTTTTTCTTTAACTTCGAAGGGGAGGAGGTCACAGCGATTGATTCCATGGATGCTGAAGCAGCTAAGGCCATCGATTTTCTTTCTCCCTTTCTCCCCCGATAATTTCTTTTTTGCCCCATCTAGGTTTGGTTATTTTCCGCCTCTTGCGCTCTACTTCTTGATTGTCTCTTGATTTGTTCCAAGGGTTTCTTACAAGTTTTCTTCCTCTCTCCATTATTTCCTTCATTGGCAAGATGAGGAATTTCTAGTTTTTAGTATTATCCGTGGGTTGAAGTGTTTCTTTGGATTGACATCAATATCTGCTAGTGTCAGAACACGAAATTTGATGGCGGATGATGCAAAATATTGAAACTCGCAGCAACTAACCTACTGGAATTGGAACACTGCAGATTATAATTGATTCAGGCAAAAATTGTAAGACTATTATAAGATAACAGTTTGCTTACGAGATAGTATTTTGATATATTATCAAACCTTAATCTGGTGGCGATGAGGAATCCATCCTTTGTTTATGTGTTCTCGATGCTGGGTCAAACCATCTCAAGTTGTACGTGTGTCATTTAACTCTTATTGGCGAGTACGAAATAGAAAATATTAGCTCTATGTAGCCTTTAAATCTTGGCTTCTTTTCAACTTCTTCAATCAACTAATTTACAAGACCTGAATCCCCTTTCTGGCTCCTTTCAGGTTCCTTTTTTTTGAAAAAAATAAATAAATAAATTATGCAGTTTGGTGTGGTCAAATCAACATTACCTCTAGGTTGTTTATGTCGAAGTGGGTATGCAAGAATCTTCCTCAGTGCATCATGATGAATCCAAAAGAATGCTGCCTAGTTGCTTTTCTCTTCCATTTGTTATGAATATGTAGATAATTGTATATAGCCTTGAGTTTTCCTTCTGCATGCATCCCGGAAGATATTATAACATCTTGATAGATAAAGAATAAAAAGGTCATGTCCAATTTTATCCTGAAAATTGTTATTAAGAACAATATTTTAGAAGTTTTTTTGGATTTACTAAATATTAAAAAGGGAATAAAGTTACTTTAACAGTTAAAAAATTAACATTAATTATTGAAAAGTTAGTGTTTATGGTTAATATTTTTAATGACAAACTTATTCTTACAGAACAATTCTGAGACAAAATTGGACCAAAATCCATGAAAACATAGTAAACATTCTCTTAAGGCATGTTTAGATTAGTTTTTAGAAATAAAGATATTTGAATTATTAGTAGTAGAATTATTTTTCATATTGTTAAATTATTATAAATGATATGATTTGATTAAAAATATGAGAAGAGGGGAGAGGGTAGATAAAAAATAGGAGATAGAAAATAGTGTACAAAGGAGAGAGGAGATAGGATGGAGAAGAGAGATGAAAAATGAGAGAGTATAGAGGGTAGAGAAGAGAGATGAGAGAGAGGAGAATGTGTAAGAAAAAGTAAGGGTAAGATAGTAATTGGATAGTCTATAAGTTCTTTTACTGTTCTAAAATATAGTTTCAGTAACTTATTTAAAATTATAATTTTAGCTAAAATTGCTTCTAGACAAATATGACTATTTATTTAAAAAAATTTAAATTTAAAATTTTATTTAAAAAAACTTTTTAAACCTAACCAAACAGCCACTTAATGTAGGCATGGAGTGTTGAGATGGCGGTTGTTTCTTGCAAACGTTTTCCTGTCATTTCGTCTGCTTCGTGGGCTTAAAGCTCAATCCAGGAGAGGGTAAGGAAATGTGTAGTTGGCTGCCCCTCAAGGCACGCTGCCGTATAATTTCTTAGAAATTTGCATCGTGTCGATATGAAAAGAGAGTGAGCATGTGCGATTCAGTAGATTTATATCCAAAAATGGAAGTAGAGCACGTAACATGTCATATATGTGGCTTATAGACTTGTACGCTTTATGCCGACCGCCGTATGTGTGGACAAGCCTGTTCGAACAGAAAGAGCGTGGTCCGTTTGTCCGGATTAAAAAAAGAAATAATGATAACCACATTTAATTTTGTCCTCTATTATAGGATTTACCTAATTAATTGAAACCTATTGTCACACCCAACTTTCTTATCTGTTTTAGCGGTGGGATGAATAGGGCCAGGGGGGAATTCACATGCCTTTTATTTGGTTTATAAAATTTGTATGGGAAAAGAAAAAAACCTACAGCAAGATAATGGCGCACAAGGTTGAAAATAGGATATACCTCTAACAAGGGCCTACAAAATATAACTTGATTAAAACATGATAAAATTTGATATATTTAGTAAAGAGATTAAACTTCATATCTATTTAAAAAGATATTGACTAAATATGTTATATATTTAGTCTAATGCTTATAAATTTAGCATGTTTAATTATATATTAGGTGTAAATAGGCTCAAAATCTATTTAAAATATTTTATTTATAAATATATAAACTTTAATGCCTATAGAAAACCTACATATGTATAAATTTTAATAGACTAAGTTTACTAACTACTTTTTAATCTTAAAATATAAGGTTTTTTTTATATGCGTATATTGTAAGTAGGTATATAAAAAGGTTTTTAGACCTAGCAGGTATTTCAAAGATTTACTTTTTTAAAATATGGTTATCATTATCATTATAATTAATTAATTTTTTTAATTTTTTTAATTTATATATAAAAATAATTAATTTTTATAATTAAGATTAAAAAGATGATAATATTATGGAGTGGCACATTGGGACGATTAACTGTTCTTTTCCTTGTTTTAGTGCTGGCGGGCACTGCACAGTGGACAATTAGTTGAAATTTTGTTAATTATTAAGTTATGAGCGCAACTACTAACAGCATATAACTGCCTGGAGTAAGTAGTTGACTTGACTGGCAGGTGGACCTGGACACCGTAAAAATAGAATGGTCAATAATACAAAAAAAACTGATTTATTTTTTAAAAATCATTATCAAAATTTATATATCGTCAAAGCCATAGTATCTTCTAAATTAATTAAGAGTTGCTACGACTGTAACCCATGGTATTTTATCCCGTGCTCAAATACATACACCCGTATTTGTTTGTTTTTTTTAAAGCTTAATAAAAAATTGGGTTTACACCACTAATTATTTTGCCAACAAATATACTCATACCTGCTACTTCCATACCAGGGGGCCTAGATATCTCATAATGGCATCAAGTGGGTTGGCCCCTGAAATTATTACTTTCAGGAAGGAACGTCGCCTGTTATAAACTAAACACCTGTATAACAATAGGGGTGTGTGTGTACGGGGTTGATGGTGGGGCGGGTCTGTGTGCAATTTTTGTTATATTTAGAAAATAATAAAATCATTTGATAAAAACAAATTAAAAATAATATGCGTGCAGAAATATTGTTTTAAATAAATATTATAAACAATACTTTAATTTAGGATAATTGCAGTTATATCAATTGTATAATAACTTTAAACGTTTTAAGTTAATTGAAGACAAACATAACTGAAAATAAAATTATAGTTTTTTTTATTATAAATTTTTTAAAAAGGGTCTGACTCACACATAATTTAATGGTAGAGTGAAACCTTTATTTTTTTTAGGTGATATCATTATCGGGTAGGACAACCCGTCTATTATCTTTTAATATAAATTTAAGTACTCAAGAGATAAGATATATTATCAAATATTATAATTAAAATTATAATAAAATAATATTTTTTATAAATTAATTTATCAATTGAACCCATAAACTACATAAGTAAAATATAGTTTTAATTGAAAATTAAACCAACGTATACCATGCCTTCAATCTGTTGCCGAGGCTTTGTGTGTTGAAATATGGAACAAGGTTGCCATGAGATTGATGGAGATCGGCTGGAATCAGCAACACGTCTGTACGATGTACCCTCCCTATCAGATGTGAATTCAATATTCGAGATACGCCTATAATTTTTGATTGTGAAATCTCGGTTGTCCCCTCCTCTTCGTCGCTGTCCTCCAAGAATGTTGACCCTCTTTTATTTTATTTTCTTATATTATTACTATGTTTTTCGCTTTTTCATTTATAATATATTATTATTCGCATTTGTCAAAGATACTATTGCTATATTCGCTTTCGGCCTTCCCACCTTTCTCTATTTCACACATTAGCCCCTCCCCTTTTCCAGCTTCATGGTGTAGTCCCCTTGTCAGTATTTCCTTTCCCCTCAATATAACTCGTGATTGTGAATCCAGCAAGACATTTCATATATGGCTTCGAGAACACATGGGTAGAAATGTATCTTTATTTTTAAGAGTTCTGTTCACATTTCACTCAATATAAATTCATTTTCACTCAATATAATATACAATTTTACAAATTTATAATATTGCTATTTTATCTCGTCAGCTATACATTGAAAATCAGAATAATGACTACACGTGACTCAGAAAAAAGATAAGAAGTTGACTTGAAAATACGTTTCAAGGGGAAAATAACACAAGTTTCCTGAAGAGGGCGCTAGAAAATTGCTGATGTATTAAAAGAAAAGAAGTTGACTTATCTCCTGGTTTCTTACCTTGCTGATGTATTATTGGGCATTGCGGTTTCCACCTTCTGGTTCACCGCCTTTGCACAGCAGAAGGGCCAGCCAAGAATTTGTACAAAAAAGCCGGGAGACAAACATAAATAAGAAAAAATGCGTTGAAAGCGAATTTACAACATCATTCGTGGACTGTTCAGACCGCGGATTCAAACGGAATGACACACAATGGCCGACGAGAAAGTTGTTGAACCCATCAACTACCCCTGAAGGGCTGAACATTATAAGGAATACCCAGCTTCTAAATCCTCGCGATTTGCTCCAATTTTTCTCATCAATTTGGTACTAGTCCCGCTGAGTTCGCGTCGTTAGGTACTTCTTGTTCCACTTAATCTTTCTGTTTCCCCCCTCGAGTTCTCATCGTGTTCTAATTTAATCTTGATCACCGGTTTGATCTCTTGGAGTCCAACTTGTTGATTGTTGTTTCTGGGTGGCTTTCATTGTTTAGGAAAGATATCTTTTGATTTGACATACGTTATGAGCAGCGATCGATTTACTTCTTATGCCTTGTGACCAATTTTACATCCATGCAACAATAACCTCTACGTTTGTTCAATTGGAAAGTATGATTCTCGAGTTGTAGCTCCTTTTATTACCTTTTTTGTATTGTCTTGTCGCAAACTTGTGGCAAGCTTTTTATTCTCCTCTGATTTTTAGGATGATGTACAGAGTCTGTTGTGCTAGCTGTCTGAATGCCCAATCCATTGGTTTTTTAAGTATCTGTCATTTCTATTGCAGTCTGGGGCCGGGAACTTATCATCACCATCTCCATGCAATTTGGTTTGCCATCTGCATCGATATAGGATATTTGCTTAATTCTGACGTGTTTGATGCAGATAAAAGCTGCTGCTGATCATACCGGTAAATTTCAAGTTGCTCTATCTTTCTGGTTCTGCTAGAAGATGGAATCAAGTCTGTGGACTGTTGAAAAAAGATCTAGCTTTAGGAGTGATTCCCTTATAGGAGAGATAGAAAATATCCCCGAAACTGGGTCTCTCTCGATTGTGGTACTTGGTGCTTCCGGTGATCTTGCTAAGAAGAAGACATTTCCTGCACTTTTCCACCTATATCGGCAGGTTTGCTAGCATCTAATTTATGAAACATGCACTAAATCATTGTGGATCGTATTGATCAGTGTGCGAAATAGAAAATCGAGAAACTATGCATGGAGCTATTGATAACCCTTAACCAAATGGATCTCTTTTATTTCGTGATTCTAATCAAGTTCAAGTTGAAATTTTCGTGGTTATTCACATTTTCTACGAGTTAATCTGAAATCAAGTATTTTTCTTTCAGATTTTATCTTTCGTGGAAGATTATCTATACATTTTTTTAACAGCCGAAGTTTCTCTTCATTAACGAAGAACTAGGGTTAATTTCTTTTTGACCTTTGGTGGCCTTATTTGCAGGGGTTCTTGCCGCCAAATGTAGTTCGCATTTTTGGCTACGCGAGGACAAAAATCTCTGATGATGAATTGAGAAGCCGCTTACGTGGGTAAGGCATTTTACTGATTTTAAAATGTTTTCCCCTTACATTTCTGATAAAATGATGTCATTTGGAATTCAATCTCTGCTACATCTCAACTATTATTGATGAAAACTAGTTGTAAAAAAGTGCAATCACAATTGTATTTTTGTTCTTCAGACGACAATATTTTTGTAATGATTGGATTGGCTCTGCTTTCACAAATTTGCTTTACTTTGTGTTACCTTATCGGTATCTTGCTGATTCTTGTGTGCTTTAAATGCTTACAAGCATAGAAAATTTTGATCTGATGCAGCTATCTTGTTAATGACAAAGATGCATCCCCTGAGCAGTTGGATGATGTTGCAAAGTTTTTGCAACTGGTTAGCACACTTTTCTTGCATCACTTATATATTCTCTTTAATTTTCCCACTAACTATAAAAAGTACTCTTCTAATTGGTCTAATATTCACTTCCTCTTTTCTCTTCCTACTAGATCAAATATGTAAGCGGACCTTATGATTCTGAGGATGGTTTCCGCCTACTGGATAAACAGATTTCAGAACATGAATATTTAAAAAATATCACGGAGGGTTCATCCCGAAGGCTTTTCTATCTTGCACTCCCTCCTTCAGTATATCCTTCCGTTTGCAGAATGATCAAGACTTTTTGCAAGAATAAATGTATGATTGCATAATCTATAGTGCCACATGTATCATCAACATGAATGTTATTTTTATTGTGACATTAAAATGACAAATTTTTTTTTGGGGGGGGGGGGTGGGGGGAGATGAAACTTTCTATGCCCTAGTTAAGCATCTGTTGAAAATCTTGATCTGCTGGACAACTAGTCTAGGCTGCACTTCAGATTGACTTTTTTGGCTTTTCTCTGCTTCCTTGAATAAAATTTTAGGCTACTACTCTGATTTCTGCTAGATCCTTTTCTAGGTTTCTTGGGGAATACTGGAACCTAAAATTGAAGTCAACACCATGTATCATGTAGCCGCTTCTAATGTTTTAAGTGTTACCTAGGTTTTGGAAGTTTAGGACTGATTTTTTGAGAAAAAAAAGACACATGTCCGTTAGATAGCAAGCTTTAGCAGAACTGATCTTAAGCTTCTAGTTTCTCCATAGTCTCTCCCCTTTGGATGAACGCATACTTGAGCCTTTTGTAACTTGAAAGTGGCATATTTCCTTTTTCCTTTTATTTCTTTCTCCTTTGTAAAAAGCATCTGATGTTTTCATTGATGGCTTCATCTACCTCCATTTCTTAGCTGATCTTGGCGGATGGACCCGTGTTGTTGTTGAGAAGCCTTTTGGCAAGGATCTACAGTCTGCTGAGGAACTCAGTGCCCAGATTGGAGAGTTGTTCGAGGAGCCACAGATTTACCGTATTGATCATTACTTGGGAAAGGAATTAGTGCAGAATATGGTAATAAATGAGTATATAGTAGCTTGCTTGTTGTTTCTTTCCTGGACTTTTCTAATTCCTCTTTATTTGACTTGTATTGGCAGTTAGTACTTCGTTTTGCAAATCGGTTTTTCTTACCTCTTTGGAATCGCGATAACATTGACAATGTTCAGGTGAGTGTTCTTGTTTTGTCAAAGGTACACCAATAGATTAAGGGTTAAAATTTTGTAATGATTTTGAAATTAGGGCAGGTTGTGTTCAGTTTGCTTGAAGATTAATAGTCTCTAAAATCACGTCTAACAGTTTTTCGCCTTGGCAAAGTGTGCTTTACTTTTATTTTTGCCTAATTCAGCGATGGCATTAGAAGTACATGCTACCAATTTAAACTTGGGTATTTGGTGTTGGTTCTGTGTAGATAGTTTTCCGGGAGGATTTTGGAACTGAAGGTCGTGGTGGATATTTTGATCAGTATGGGTACGTGTGGTTAATTGTCTCCAATTAGTTCGCCGAACATGTGGTCAAATGACAAGTTATTGCAATTATTCTGTTCTGAGATGAAGAACGTTAAGAAAACAAGTCCGTAAATTCCAATTTTATTTTCTTATCCAAAATTGAGATCAGACTTCTAAATGTTATCTCAAATGACTGGTGTTATTGAAATTTGTGTTGTTCATAGCTTCTGGTTCGCTTAGTGAAATTGATCCTAGTAGCTCAACAATTGAGGCTCCGCTGCCTATAAATATTCCAAGTTGTTGACTTATTTTCTGTTGAATATCTATTTTATGGCTAAAACTATAACTAATTCATTCACGACTTCTATTTGTCAGGATTATTCGAGATATTATTCAAAACCATCTGCTGCAGGTGAGGCTTTCATTTTAACTGAAATAAATTCCATTTATGTAAGTTGGATTTTCGAGAAGATACTTCCGTTTTTCCGTACATCAAGTAGATGTAATAATATTACTTATATGCACTCCTATTCTAAGTTTTAATCTTATCAAAATTTAAAGCATTAGAACACTTACTTTGCATTATCTTATCTATGAGGTTCCTTAAACTTGTTAGATCATAAATTTGTGAACGTTGATCATTAGTTTTCTGCCTACTCAGGTTTTCTGCTTGATCGCTATGGAAAAACCTATTTCTCTCAAGCCAGAGCACATTCGTGATGAGAAAGTGAAGGTGTGTCTCTGTTCATTCTATTTAACATGGATCTCCGTGCTTCTCTATCCCACTTACTAGTTGCTATGTTAAGTGCAGGTTCTTGAATCGGTCCTTCCTATTAAAGATGACGAGATCGTTCTTGGACAATATGAAGGCTACAGAGATGACCCAACTGTACCTGACGATTCGAACACTCCAACTTTTGCTACTGTTATTCTGCGAGTACACAATGAAAGATGGGAAGGTATGAGTGAAATTCCTGATTTTGCTTCTGAACGAATCCAATTTTCGAACCTTTCTTGGATAAATAATATTGCAGAGATAGTCCATATTCATTTTAGTGTTAACTTTCCATTCTATGGTATAGACTTATGTGCATTTGATCTATCAAAATAACAATTGATACATCTTCACACCAAACTTCTTTTTCCCTCAGGTGTTCCTTTTATTCTAAAGGCAGGGAAGGCCCTAAATTCAAGAAAGGCAGAGATACGGGTTCAGTTCAAGGATGTTCCCGGTGATATTTTCAAGTGTATGTCACCAAACCTTTGGATATCTGGGTGGATTATCTTCAATACAAGCTTTTTCTTGTATCTTTTGTTACGGACTCTTGATTAATCTTGAGCATGAATGTGGAATTAGAGACACCATAGAACTCCTCGCTTTGAAAGCTATGATATTTCTGTGATGAGCATATATTTTCATTTCGGTGTCTACAGTATTTTCATGAATGATCTGTCTTTGTTCTATTGAAGCATGCATTGAAACTGTCGGCTGGTGTTGCGGTAGTTATTTACAAACATATCTCATGCACCAACTTGTCCGTACATATAATTATGCTATGATAGTGAAACTTTAAAAATTTGAGAGATGTTGGTCATCTTTATAATCCATGAACACAAAGGTGAAAAATTGAGCCGCTTGTTCTATTTAGTAGTTGTCAGGTAGGTTTTATGTCTTGACTTGCGCATAAACCTTACCGTAAAATTTCAGGCAAAAAGCAGGGCAGAAATGAGTTTGTTATAAGACTGCAACCTTCAGAGGCTATCTACATGAAGCTTACGGTGAGTCATTCTATTTTTGATAACTTATGTCTTATGACAAGAATAATTCTACCGATTCTTGGACCTGATTACCTATTGTAATTCTTTATACATGTCATTTGCAATTATTGAGTATATACATCCTAGTACAATGATTGTAAGGTGGCAAATTTGCTTGTTTATATGTGCTCCTGTATCACAGTTATTTGTACTTTGTGGGATGAAACTAAGCTTCTAGTTTTGGCATAAAACGCTGAAACAAAATCCATGATTCCAGTCATAGTGGACTGATTGGTTCATTGCCTCTTGTAGGTCAAGCAACCTGGACTGGAGATGTCAACAGTGCAAAGTGAACTAGACTTGTCGTACGGACAGCGCTATCAAGGTGTCACCATTCCAGAGGCTTATGAGCGTCTAATTCTCGACACGTATGATCCTTTTCCCAAGTGCACGTTTAAGCGTTTTAAACTCTACTTTTTAAGCATAACACATGTATAAAGTTCCTCCAAGCTTGGATTACAGAAGTACTAGGATTTACATGTATCACTACTTAAAATGGGAATCTGTATTTGTTTTACAGAATAAGAGGAGATCAACAACATTTTGTTCGAAGAGACGAGTTGAAGGTAAGATCATGGCATGAGTTGTTACAAAGGAGATTTCTGAATCTTGAATCTTGATTGCTAGCTTGGAATCTAATGGTTGTGTTCTGTTTGATATTAGGCATCCTGGGAGATATTTACGCCCCTTCTGCACCAAATAGATGACGGGAAGTTCAAGTCAATTCCTTACAAACCAGGAAGCAGAGGTCCCGCAGAAGCAGATGAGTTGCTGGAAAAAGCAGGCTATGTTCAAACACACGGCTACATATGGATCCCTCCTACCTTATAGTGTGCCCATTTTGAGCGTGTTCGGGGTCTTGCCACTTCAAGTTTGATAATGTTGTATTATGACGAGACTTTCTTGGTTTTTGCGTGTTCATAAAAGCAAAGCAGGCGAATAAAAAAAAAATTACGAGAGCTCGACGCGGTTTGTATGACGTGATCTGATTCTGCAATCTGGATGCAGAAGAGAGTCAGCTGATTTAGTAGTTGCCTCTATAGAGTCAGTTGATTTAGTAGTTGCCTCTATCCCTATCACTCAATCCTAATAAAATCCTCATTTCTTACTGTCTTCCGTATTCTGGTAATTTCCAAGTCAACGTGGTTACCTTGTAGAATAAGATTTTACTTTATTTTTCCAAAAATATATCCAACTATTCAACATTGGGAAAAAAGCCCTCCAAGAGACTCAACAAATTATATGAAAAAATATTAAAATATTGAATAGCAAAATAATTGCACATAAAATAAGGAGCAAGCTATACTGATCATGAATTGTAAGAAGTGTAGTTTTTCATATTTTATATTGGGGTTAATGTTATTTGACTAAAATAACCTCATAAATACCCTAGAATTTCAATATTCATTGTCACTAACGAAAGATAAGATTATCCAACAATAATTGATATTCGATAAAGTTGTAGGGTAAGAACTACTTTGAAATGAAATCAGTACTTCGTAAAAGATACTTTTAAATGAAGCCAGTGATAATAATGGCCATAATATATCACTTGCAAACGATAGATTGAAGAGATGGGGAAAAGGCTCAGCGGTAGGTGAACAGTAACAAGTTACAGTTTGGGACGAGAATTTCTTGTTACTCGTGTGAATAATGTCGACGGTGGCTGATGATTCTGTAGTGACCAGTGTAAATTCTGTCGGCAGCATGGTATGTTTTATATTATTTGGAAAATAGTATATATTTTTGTCCATAGCCTAAAATTCAGGAAATTACCTATATTGATGGAATGGACATGACATCTACAGGAATTTTAGTCTCTTTTTATTAGCCAGGCACCAACGTAAGACAAAAGAGATTCTTGAGGAGACCGAACGAATAAGATGAGAGCCTGCGAGGGTCAAAAGCTCACAGTAATCTCCGCTAAACTTACGTGCTAAGTTTCCATCCAAGTTAACGGATCCGGATCCCCGGCGACGCCCATAGGTTGCAGCCTTGATTTCACCAGTCTGTAAAATTGTGCCACGCCATCTACAGAAAACCAAAACAGTTTATCTACCTTGATGAATCTATTTTAACTCACTCACAATTTAAATATAAAGTAAAATTTTAAATTGATAGTTAAAAGTTACTATGATAAAATAACTGTAAAATTCAAATACGCTCGCACCACTTCCTCAGTTTAACTCGTATGGGTAGCTGCTTTCTCAATACTACACGCGTCTCCCTGTTTACTCCCTTCTCGACCCGCCCCTTTCTCCCTCCCCTTGTCTCTCCTATTTTTCCTCCGTCCCTCCCAAATTCCAATTCCCTATTTTCCCTCACATTTTTCGCTCCTTCCCTCCATCCTCCCTCCATTTTGTTGCCTCCGGGGCGGGTCAAACCCTACATTCTCCTGTTCCAACTCTATTCTTTTTTCTCTCTCGCGGCAAATCCAACCTCCCTAACTTCTGAATCTCTTGCTTTTCTATAGGTCTCTCCATACTTTCTGCCAACTCTAGATCCATGGGAATGAATCGATTGGGTCCCTCTTCCTTCCTTGGGCTTCTCATTATTCTTATCTCTTCACACCTGGTTTTCAGCTTCCTTTTGTGCCATATTCTATTTGTAAGTTGCGTTTGAGGTGTAAGTTTTCCCCTCAACCCAATTGGAAAATTGAAAGCATGGGTATTGCCGGTTAGGTTACCCAGATTCAGGAACCATGCATATAGTGTATGCTTGTTGGGTGAAACAAGGGCTCTTGTACCAGACATGATTGGGTTTTCTGTTTCCACTGGGCAGAAGGATCCATCCGCATCGTAATGGGGTTTTCCTTTGAGGTCATTTTCTTCTCATAGGGTTTCTGCGGAATTCCATCTGGTTAGTTGCAGGGACCATTATTAGAACATGGCTCTGAATTTTTCCTGTGATTCGAGCTTTCTAGCTTCACCGGAGAGGAGTCCGTATCAACCAATCGGGCCAGCCGTCGATGGTTGTTTGTTTAAGAAATCTGGTTGTCTTGGTAATTATTGGAGCTTTTATAGTTTTAATAAGGCATTGGAAGGTAAGCCATGTGGTGAATTGGTCAATGCTGATTTGGGGGAATTTGCTGAACCAGCGGCAGGGGTAGTTGATGATATTCTTAATCGCTTGCCCAGGGATCCATTTGGCATGAACATAATGAAGTCTACCTTCCCAGAAATCTCGGATCGGATTCAAGATTTTGATTGGCATTTCCCGTCAGATTATGATGTCTCTGGGGAGGATGAACCCCATACAAAGATTGATTATAAACTTTTTGCGGGTCTATATTGGAGTTGGAACGGTGCTGGTGGTTTCCCTTCCGGAGGCAACGACAAAGGCAATGAAATGTCTGTTTCAGATGAAATTTTCGACAGATTTCAGATTTTTGATGGGTTGTTTGATAGCGGCCTTGTATCAGATGGAAAAGTGGAGAAGGTTTTACCAACTGGTCATGTTGACAGCTGTGTTTCGAGCGGTGAAGCAGAAGAATTGAAAAATTCGACCAAAATTGATTATGATGTGGAAGCAGGTTGCCCCCATGATGCTATGCGTTTGGTGTTGAATTATCTAGGTTTCACGGACCTTCTTTCAGTTGAACAGGTTTGCAGATCTTTGCGTGATAGTGTCAGAGCTAATCCTCTGTTATGGTGGAGAATACACGTAGATCAGTCATTGAGTTTGAGGATTACTGACGATACACTGGTTAAGTTAACTAACAGAGCTCAAGGCTTTCTTCATTCCCTGAGCCTGGTTAATTGCATAAGGATCACTGATAGTGGTCTGAGATGTGTTCTCCAAAGCAACCCTAGACTAAAGAAGGTCAGTATTTCGAACGCAATCTCAAACTTGACGTGCACTAATTATCTGAAGATATTCCATTATCACTTACGAGCAGTTTTACTATATCTGTTTATCATATACTGTAGGATGTCCAGTTGAATTTTGTGCTATATAAGTACATGCGGTTACTCTTTTTCTTGGTTTCTTCTCTTCATCTTCAGCTGTAAAAGAATTGTATTATTCTTGTGGATTGATCCAATCTGAATCATTTATTAAATAATATCCGAAAAAAAATTATGTTCGTTTTAGAGCTATGATGATTAGAATCCTTATGCATGGTACTTGTAAATTTTCATGTTCACTACTGGTGGTCTTTTTTATAATTATTATTTGTCCCTAGGATAATGATCTGCTTTATCAATTGCCACATCACATAAAGGCAATGCAAGCATAATTGAATCTTTACATAGGTTGATATAAGAAGCAATGACCACTGAAGATGCTTTGACTTGCGTATATAGTCTATGTCTACTGACTTTCTCGGAGCGCAATCATTCTATATTCTATCATATCTTTTTCAATAACTCTTCTCTGTCTTTGTGCTTATTGTTTTGGTATCATGATTTTATGCAACTATATCTCATATCATGGAATAAATATGTCCATCTGTTTTTTAAGTGACGAACTTAGACATTTGCGTTTCCGTCCTTCAGCTAAGCGTGCCTGGTTGTGTTAGACTTACTGTTGAAGGAATTTTACTCCACTTGAGGGCCCTAAAGTCATCAGGGAAACCTGGGATAAAGCACTTAGAAATTGGCGGGCTTCCTCATGTGACAGACAAGCATTTTGAAGAGTTGAAGGTCTTACTAGATGAAGACAAGTATTTGCAACAGAGAGACCAGAAGCCACGATTCTACCGTGGATGGTTTCCATATATCATGTGTGATGATGAACGTGTAATTGACATAGAGCTCTGTCCTATATGCCATATGCCAACACTTGTCTATGATTGCCCTGCAGAGAGTTGCCAACAGAAGCAACAGGCTTCTCAGTTGTGTAGGGGTTGCATAGCATGCATAGAACGGTGCATCCACTGTGGACAGTGCATTAAGGATTTTGATTATGAAGAGACATTCTGTCTGGAATTGCTTTGTTTCAATTGTTTGAACCAGCTGGTGAGTTGTCCAGACGAGCCAGTTGAAAAGGATTCTTCCAAGCGCCCTAGCGTGAGCAGCAGTATATTTGTAGATTGTTTGATCCAGAATGTGCAAACTCGGCTGTGTGGATTTTGAATGTGCAAGTTGAACCTGTCATGGATGAAAGCTTGCTTCTGCCAAGGCTGCTAGCCCTGCTGTGTTGGTTGATTATCGCTTAGGATGACAGCAAAGTCAATTCATATAAAGGTTCAAGCTTTGCATTTTCGGGAAACACAATCCTGGACAAAGATGTCTAGTCTTAACCCTGATAAATTGCATAGCTCTGCTGCAATGTTGCCATCAATTAGCTGAACAATCTTCTAGTATCGATTGAAAGGATACACACTTAACGACAGTCAGTAACATCTAAGTGGTGAGGGGACTGAATATGATCAGAACTGATCTCGAATTGCATGTCATGCGAATTGTTGAACTCTCTGCAGATGGGTTACTTTTAACTGCTCGAGACAGGAGGAAGGAAGAAGATGCTGCGATTATTCTGGAGGGAAATGAGAAATCAGATTCCAAGAAGGGAAAAAGAACAAAAATGATGATACTTAATTTGATGTGGTTGTGGAGTAGACGAGAGATGCGTGCTCATGGCCATAACTGAACTAGGGCAACATGATATGCAGCTTGCTGCTGGAAAAGTTTGTGATGAGAGTTCACTGGCATGAAGAACGTGTAGTTCCTGCGGGAAAAAGTTTGTGTAGTTCTTCACGACACGGTGCCTCCTGCAGTGGACATTGTCGAGTTTGTGTCGCCGTGTTGTGTACTGATGCCTGGCATAGTACTGTATAAAGGAGGGCGATTGCATGACATGGGGCCACCTGTGGGAAGATTTCTGCTCATTGAATGTGTTGCTCCTGATGTTGCCTGTAACTGAAGCTGGAACTCATTCCCAAGAACTCAAGACTGGGGAGAAGATAACCGGAAGAACAATTTAATTCTGCCTTTATCGGTAGTTTGTAATAACTGAAGCAAAAAAAAAAAAAAAATTCAACCATACAAATTGATACTTTGTGCATGCATGTACCTTTTCCTATGATACGCTCATCGTCGAGCTTGGGAACCATCGTCAATATAAATATGCTATGTGTATCTTTTCTATCAACAGAAAATTTAGAACTCAAGTGCGTTTAGTTCCGACATCGTTTATTCTTTGGTAAATCATTAAATTGGAATTCATTCTAATCGCCATACTTCTAACATTTATTTGTCAAGGAGTGGAACCAAGACTTGTCGAGTTTTAGTGCTTTAAGATTTTTGTGAGAATAGAGAAATTTACCTAGAGCGCTACAAAAAATAAAACTAAATTTGTCTTGTTAGATAATTTTAAAATGAATTTTTGAAAAAAAAAATTCTTCCTCCATAAAAACACATGCAGAGCGAGCTTTTGTTTTTTTGGATTTGATGCGATGCGAATTAGGCTTTATTTGATTCAACTAAAAAGAGAATATATTAGATTAATTTAAGAAAAAATAGGAAAAAGTATGTGAGGTTAATTAATTATATTTTTTATTTGATTCAGAAGAGGGGGGAGGGGAGTTAATTAGAAGTTGATAAATATATCATTATCTCTTTATTTATTTTTTATTTACAATATTTATATCAAAATTATTATTTTTTTTAATTTATAAATCTTAATTTTTTTATCTCATTTATATATATAATAAAATTAAAAAAATTTAAAAAATAATAAAATTTTAACATTATTTCTTATTAATTTTATAATTATTATATATTTTATATAATATATAAATAATTTATTATGTTTATTAAATTTTAGCAATTAAAAAAAATTAAGTGTGAGAAAAATAAAAAAAATAGTTTGAGGGTACAATTAGAATATTAAAAATATATAAAGGATAATTTAGTCATAAAATGTAAAAATTTCTCTCTCCTCCAAAAACCTCCACTTTTATGGAGGAGGGGAGCACTGAATGGCAAAAAATCTCCTCTCCCCTTCCCTCTATTTTTTTTATCGAAACACACTTTCTCCTCCTCTCTTCTCCCCTCTAAAATCCCCAACTAAATAAAACCTGAGTGTTTTCCATTGAAAAACTTGCTTGAGGCGGCAAGAAAAATTGAGAAACACTCTTGTGCAACTTTTTTTTTACTCAATTTATTACAATTGAGTCGTACATTTAGTTATAATAAATAAGTAATTTAATAATTTTTTTTATATATATTAAAATTTAAACTTAAAATTTTATTTAAATAGTATTAAACTGTTTACTAATTTAAATTAACCACCGATTATACGCTTATGCAACTACTCGTTCGAACCGGGACAAATCAACCAGGTCACCAAATATCGGGCCGATCCGCTTTGACGGCCCGAGAGACTAGAGTGAGAGTCTATGCAATTGCTTTGTAGTTTGTAAGGGCCGCCACCACATGGGATAGGTATGAGTATGACGAAGTGAGAAGAGAATTTCCCACAATCGGGACTCTAGAGCGACGACGTCGGTTTTGGAGTTTAAACTAAACTCTTCCTTCGCCCCTCCCATTGTAGTCTCTTCGGGAGCAGATCTCTTGTTTTTTTGTTGCCATCCTTGTAGTCTCTTCTGATCTTCTGCAGAACTTGATCATATCTAAGAGTCTTGGTCTTGAGGTTGTCGCCCATCGCTATGGAGAACGGAGATATCCCCGAGAACGCCAACGAGCGTATTAATTTTGTGCCTTTTCTGTCTTTACGATTGATGTCTGAAAAAAATATTCGGTTTTCTTATACAATTTTTTATTTTCATTTTCAGATTGCCCAGGTCCTCAATCTGAGTCTGCAGGAAAATCCGACGCATGCGAAGGATGCCCCAATCAACAAATTTGTGCCACTGCTCCAAAAGGACCCGACCCAGGTTCTTTTTCTGTACCTTTATGACTAGAATCTCGTTAATCTTTGGCTTACTTATTTCTTGAACCTTTCAAGCTCAGCTAAGTTTGTTTATTTGAGAACTTTGTGGTTCTATGCTGTTTTGATCTCCCTCCTCACTTACCTCTTCCTCAGTTAGAGAAAGACGACACTGCTTATTAGTATGGTTTTACTTTCAGGCTAGTAATAGGGTTGAAATTGTCAATAATAATTCACTACGAAATCCATGTATGTTTGTGTGTGCAAGGGAAGGAATGATGCTCCATACACCGTGTGATATGTTGGATTTGGGGATCTCATTAGTAGAAGTTATTTTTTTTGGTTGGTTGCCGCCCATCTGAACATCTCACACGTACAAATTATTTAAGTAACACTGGCACCTGATTAAAATTGTTTAGATCCATGCGAGACTCAGGAATTTATTTCCTGATACATTGTTCCACTTTATTTACATAAATTTGTCTAATTGAGAGATAGTTAGTCATCACAACTTTTTCAATATCAACTATATCCTGAGAATAATATGTAAGCCTATTTCACTGCCACATGTCCAATTTATCAGTTGTGGTATGTACTGTTATAACTTGGCATTGTCCTCGCTTTAACTATCAACAACCTGGTATTTTGACCCAGCTTATGGCATGCCCTGGCCTTAGAATGGATAATCCAATTGATGAATTATTGGCTGGTTAAGTTATTTAAATGTATTGATCACTGTTTTACCCTCTTTGTTATGCTTCTTGGTGATAAGGCATGTAATTGCAAGTACAGTCGTGCAGATATTTTATGGTGCAAAGAAACTCAATATTTCAATATTATTGGTCATATTGGGTTAAAAGAAATGTCGTTGATTTGGTATGTCATATATGCAATTCTGTTTTGATTTTCCTTGCCTTAAAAAGTTTGGCCGCATGCCTTCTGCATTTGTTTCCGCAGATCTGGTATCCATTGCAGAAAGAATGGCTACTGTGAAGCATAAGATATTGGTTCTATCGGGAAAGGGAGGAGTGGGCAAGAGCACATTCTCTGCCCAGCTGGCATTTGCTTTAGCGGCAATGGATTTTCAGGTAGGTCTTCTTGACATTGATATTTGTGGTCCAAGCATTCCAAAGATGCTAGGCCTAGAAGGGCAAGAGATACATCAGAGCAACCTTGGCTGGTCTCCTGTCTATGTGGAGTCCAACTTAGGAGTCATGTCAATTGGGTTCATGCTTCCTCACCCTGATGAAGCTGTCATATGGAGGGGTCCACGCAAAAATGGGCTTATCAAGCAGTTTCTGAAGGATGTTTATTGGGGGGAACTTGATTTTCTTGTTGTTGATGCTCCACCTGGTACCTCAGATGAGCACATTTCAATAGTCCAGTGCCTTGATGCCACTGGAATAGATGGTTCAATCATAGTTACCACACCCCAACAAGTCTCCTTGATTGATGTGAGGAAGGAGGTGAGTTTTTGCAAGAAAGTAGGAGTGGAAGTTCTTGGGGTTGTAGAGAACATGAGTGGTCTTTCCCAACCTATCACAGATTTCAAGTTTATGAAAATGACGGGCACAGGCGAGCAGAGAGATGTAACAACGTGGGCTTTGCAGTATTTGAGAGAAAAAGCACCAGAAATGCTAGAATTGATTGCTTGCAGTGAAGTGTTTGACAGTAGCAGTGGTGGAGCAGCAAAGATGTGCAATGAAATGGGGGTTCCTTTTCTCGGTAAGGTTCCATTGGATCCACTGCTCTGTAAGGCAGCTGAAGAAGGTAGATCATGCTTTGCTGATAAAGATTGTGGTGTGAGCGCTCCTGCATTGAAGAAGATTATAGAGAAATTGATGGAAAATCAGGGCTTATCAACGTCTCCTAATGGTGTTGCATAGGGGATTTACTTTGTATATATACAAAAAAAAAAAACGTATTGTATTTATGTGCCCTTGTCTGCTAATGCCTAATGGTACCGATACTGGTACGATATGATGGCGAGGAACTTCCGAATATGACGATTTTAGTTGTTTGATTACAAAAGACTAAATTACTGGATACGGATAATGTGAGATTTTTCTTCTGCTCATACTTGGCCACAGCCAAAAATGCATCCCAGTTTTGTGATTTATTCATTGTGGATTCTATTTTGTTGGAAGTTGATTTTGCTCACTCTATATTGGCGGTCTTTAGTATCCCTGTGCTCGTGAATCGTTTACTCATTACAGTGCAAACAAATACAAGGAAGCCTTCTGGGTTTGAATTATCCCTTGGGTATAGAAAGTATTTTATGGTCAACCATTTACTTTTAAGTAGAGACTCTACGGCAAGGGAATTAATTATTGTTATTGGGGATAGATACATGATTTATATTTTAAAAAAAAAATACAAGGAAGCCCTGTGTTGATGGTTAATTATATGTAAATAATGCATGAACAAAAATAAAAATAAAAAGCACTTGTTTATACTGTAAAGTAATCCCAACGTTGGATGGTTTAACCCTTTTTAATTCAAAAATAAAATAAATGATTTTACTGTTTCTTTCTTAATAACTTTCAAAAAAATATATAAACTCTTTGCATATCAACCATTTTATTAGTCTTTATGATGAAATGTAAATATTTCTTTATTTTGTCAAAAAAAAATCTTAAAATTATTTAATATAAAAAATTTGATATTCATTAAAGGATATGTATATGCATAAATTAGAAATCAAATTAGGAAAGTTTTCTCTACTTAAATTTATCAATATTAAAATCAATTTAATAAATAAAATATTAGATGATTGTACGAAGAAAAAATAGTTCAATCATTCATCTTGTCGTTTTATCAAAAGGATTGATATTTCATTTAGAAATTTGATCTTCAAATGCAAAATAATGTGTGAGATATAAAGTGTTTAGTAAGTTAATTATTACTCATGAATAATACAATTCAATTTTTAAATTTTTTGTAACACATAGCCAAGGTAAGTCATCTATTCTCAAGTGTGAATGTTCATTCTAACAAATACGCATGCACAGTGCTTCAAGTGAACAGATTATTCATTGACGGTTCGTCGTCGTCGTCGTTACGATCACCGTCGTCATTATTAGTTATTACTATTATTTCGTGAGGGGTTTACTGGTTGTAAACAAATCCGGTGATCTCGCGAAGCTCTCCCTCGAAATCAGTGATCGCACGCACAGTGCCGCCGCACTTAATCAGTCAATCCCACTATTTCCTCCTTTTTACAGTTAATTGCGCCCCATACGGTACCTTCCTTCGACTATTTCGTCTCTTTCTTTCTCGACGTCTAATAATAATATGTTCTATATATTTTTAAATACATGCACTGTCACTTCCAGAGCTTCTACTCACCTTATCACTGCCCTGTATCATTATTGCAATCTCTTGTTCGTTTCAGGTTCTCAGAGACAGTCATGGGCGGGAAGGTCAAGATTGGAATCAATGGTATATATATATACACACACCTTGTCCAATCCCATTTCTGCTTGTGTTTATATTCAGTTGCTTCATTAACAATGTGTGTATTGATGGTGAAGGATTCGGAAGGATTGGCCGTTTAGTTGCCAGGGTGGCTCTGATGAGAGATGATATTGAGCTCGTTGCTGTTAACGATCCATTCATCTCCACGGATTACATGGTAAGTTGTTGTCAGCTCTGCCTGTGTTATGTGAATGTTTTCCTGTTGTGTATGAGAACTGGAAGGGAAAGGCTACATTACATTTCAAATGTGTTAATCATTTTGAATTGTGCCCCACAGACTTACATGTTCAAGTACGACAGTGTCCATGGGCAGTGGAAGCACCATGACATTAAGGTCAAGGACTCCAAAACCCTTCTCTTCGGTGAAAAGATTGTCTCCGTTTTCGGTATAAGTTGTCTCCGTTTTCGGTATAAGGTATGTTCTGCTTCTGTAATTAATAATGGGACAGTTATGATTCTATTTCATATTAAGTTACAAACAAATCGTTTAGCCAATTATCAGACTTAAATCTGTTTTCTTATTCTGATTATCAGGAACCCAGAGGAAATTCCATGGGATGAGGTCGGAGCTGACTTTGTTGTTGAGTCTACTGGGGTTTTCCTGACAAAGACAAGGCTGCTGCGCACTTGAAGGTTCGTCACTAAGATTACATTTGTTTCAAAATTAGGTAGGCTTTTCATGCATCATATAGAACACGAGGTCTTGCTTTTGTGAATAACACAGCTTGCTATAAATTTTTCAACTATTGTATTGATGATTTCTCTTAAATTCTTCTTCATAGTTCTGGAAACATTCAACTAATTTGTTCCTGATGTCTTAAAATACTTTTTCGGCGTTGAAGTTATCCTTTCTCTGGTACCTTTGGCCGTTTTATATCAACATTGGTTTGTTCTCTAATTTGTGTGGTTATACTCTTGGATGCTTAGGGTGGGGCAAAGAAGGTAATCATTTCTGCACCCAGCAAGGATGCCCCAATGTTTGTTGTTGGTGTAGATGAAAAAGAGTACAAGCCAGATCTTAACATTATTTCCAATGCTAGTTGTACAACCAACTGTCTCGCTCCACTGGCAAAGGTAGTCTGAGTTTTAAGTTGGTGAAACAGTAGAAGATTCCCGTAGTCCGGAGAAAAATAAAATAGTTGGTCTTATATTGAAATATTTTCAGGTCATTCACGACAAATTTGGTATCGTTGAAGGTCTCATGACCACAGTCCATTCTATTACCGGTAACTTCGTTATGTCACATGGTCCCTTTAGTTTCAGCAAAATTATACTTAAATTGACACTTCTTTCTATGTTAAATAGCCACTCAAAAGACTGTTGATGGACCATCATCGAAGGACTGGAGAGGTGGTAGAGCTGCTTCCTTTAACATCATTCCTAGCAGTTGCTAAGGTAATCTTTGGCATAGATGTTCCTATTCTATATCTTCTTTTCCCTTTCCTCATGTGATTTCAAGCTCAAGTCACCCTTTTCTTGTACATTAGAAGTATTACGGAAGAAAACCATGATGACTTTACTGTAGCGGTACAGATTTTGATATCAGCAAAAATTGCCTTCACTTTGTCCAATTTGCATTATTATTTTCATACCAATTATCTCTAAGTACGCTCAAATTTTAGAACTCGCAAGAATCTTCTATGGTAAATGACCATGTGCATATTGCCTGTTGTATTCCTTAATTGTGGTAGGCTGTTGGCAAGGTGTTGCCTTCGCTGAATGGAAAGTTGACAGGAATGGCTTTTCGTGTTCCTACTGTTGATGTTTCAGTGGTTGACCTAACTGTTAGAATTGAGAAGGGAGCCAGTTATGATGACATTAAAGCTGCAGTCAAGTGAGAATAGAATTTATTTTTCTAACGAATTCATCCTTTTTATTTGTTCATCTCAGTGTTTAAATTTTAACATTCAATCATTATCAAGCCCTCATCTTTCTATAAATTTTCACAGGGAGGCATCTGAGGGAAGCATGAAGGGAATTCTTTACACTGAGGATGATGTGGTGTCCACTGATTTTGTTGGTGACTTCAGGTGATGATACTGATACTAAAACTACTATGTTGTGTCAAGTGCACTTTAGATTATCTGTTTCTTTGTATTTTAGTTTATGCCATTGAGATTCACAATCAGAGGTGTGCCTCTCTCTGTGGCTAACAGTTTTCGCTTGCTGCTACTCTTCATTCTGGCATATCTCCTAGTTGCTAGATCATGTCATTTTCTTTATGAGTGAACTGTGATTATATGGTCTTGTGAGCGGATTATTAAGACGAATCTTAATTTTTTATCCACCAAATGTTGGCAGGTCAAGCATTTTTGATGCAAAGGCTGGAATTTCCTTAAGTAACAATTTTGTGAAGCTTGTCACGTGGTATGACAATGAATGGGGCTACAGGTGAAGCGGATTTTATGCCTTTCTTTTCTATTGTCATCTAGTATGTTTAATCTGTGGACTACAAAAATAATGGATCTTTGGTTTATAATCAGAGCATCTTCAATATTTGCCGTCTCTGTCATTTTCAATGTTTTTTGTTTCTGCTGCAGTTCCCGTGTGGTTGACTTGATCCGACACGTTGCCTCTGTTTAAAAAGCTGCATTCTTCCCAAAGTCTCACATCTTGAAGCTAGCATTCAGATAGGTTGATTTTATCAGATCTTACGAGACACTCGTTCCTTTTGGCGGCTCTTTAATGTCCTTTTGATCTTTTTTTTTTAAAAAAATATTAGTTCTGTTGATCTATTTAATCTCATAATTTGCAGGAAATGACTAAAAGATTATGCTGAGTTTTCAATGGAAGAAAATAATTTTCGGAAAAAGGCACGCCACATTATCTCGACAAAGATTACTATGAGTTGGCCGAAAACAAAACTATAATCAATGCCAAACTCAATCTGCGTAGTAAATCAAATAATCCAGTTTCTAAGGCTTCAAGTTTAAACCATCCAATAATATGTGGTGGGAGTCAATAATGCTTAAACATAACTGCATTATTCCATTATGATTACAGGCTCATAAGGCAAGCAATTTTTTTTCATTAAATAATCATTCTTTGGATAGATAACGGTTATTTGCTTAGAGGATCAAAGTTGAAACGTACGATTTGCTATCAAGCAATTAATTTTAATTTGCCCAACACGATTAACCATAGGAATAGAAAACATGAGTGTGACGTATGGTTGGTTTATGTAGATGTACACAGATAGTTGAGGTTTTCTTTATCTGTTTGCCCTAGAGTTATATGAACTTCACTTTTGAGTGACTAAGTCACGACGAGGCAATTAACAATGAAACACACGGTTATTAGTTGGGACTGCTCACCAACGAACTTTTGCCACTGGTTCAACAAAAATAACTATATTATATACATCTCACAATGAGGCACATCTATTAGTTGTGATAAATGCTTAGCAGTGAGTTACTTGGGAAGAATATTGAAACGCTTCCTTGGCAAGATCTCAAACGCTTTGTTGAGCTGGATAACCGTGCAAGAATCAAGGAGAATAACTGTAATCAAGGACAACATCTGATTCAAAAGGACCTTTACGAAGGGGGAAAAATGTGCCAGTACTCTGTTCTTTGCCAATTATAATGCATCTCTGTCTTCTGTTTTTTTCCTTTGATGAGTGGCTGAATTAATTTTCTGGCTATGATTAAAATGAAAAGGAAGGAATAAAAAGGCATATTTAGTTATTGATTGTTATTTACTTTTTGAATTGTTTATTAGAAGATTAAAGCTCATTATCTTTCTTGATTGAAAAGATTACTTCATAGCAGCACAGTAGAATTTTGTCTAGAGATTCTCTTTTGCTTAGCTTTATTACCACTTATGGGTCTGCCTTTGATGAGTCTTCAACTTTTCTAGCTCCTTAATCTACAATGGCTTTAGGTATTCCGATTTGATCATAATTTAGTGGTCCATGAGTTCTGTAATGCAGAACATCTTAATAGCACAACATTATATTTAAATCGGACTAGTTGGTCTGTTATTATGGAAAAATTAATGAAAAATCCTATTTAGAAATTATACTTGCCATAAAAAATCATATATGTTTTCACACACAAAAACTATCAATCCTCTAAAAAAAATTTATACACAGAGATAGTACAAGTAATCGAACTCAAATTATTCTTATCAATAAAATTTTTAAACAAAAATATTTTCCCTTGTTATAGCACGGTAGGTGTTGGTGCTTGTAAGCCCATGTGAAGATGTTTGTTCCTAGAGCCTTATTAAAGCAAAGAAAGAGACATTGATACTTAAGGGAGGAAGCCAGGAAGGAGAGAGTTCAACATCACATACTCTGATCACATGCATCTTTGTTATCAAAAGCAGATCAACCTGCCCTATGTAAAGGCTTTTTAATGCACTACTTGGTGTGTTAAAAAGCTGCATTTTCTGCCCTTTTTCAAATGTTGACACTTTTTTGCTTTTAGGATGTGTTTCATTCCCTCACCTATTGAGTGGTTGAACTTTGGCCATTTTTTTTCATGAACCTCCCTATCCAAAGACAGCTCACCATATCTCTAAATCTAATCCTTAATTTCCAGGATCATGTAGACTAACCAGGGTAAACACAGGAAGAAAAACTAAGAAAATCTGTCAGAATCAGAGAGGTTAGATACTGAAGTAAAGTAGCTAAAGATGGTAATGGGTGATGATAAGACCCCGCCATTACCAAATACTTTTTTCCTCTGTCCCCTGAAGATTTTGGTGGCAAGACGATAAAGATTCAAGCTTCATTGTATGTATTCTTAACAGAGAGCCATCAGCCATGTCCACCACCACTCTCTTTCTTTTTTCATGTTTACATTAATTTGGAATCTTGCATGTGGATTGATGTGTAACATGACAACGCCAAATTGACTCCTTCATTTGTTGTTTCTATTCGTCGTTCTTTTACCTACCAAATTATTGTCTAATCTTATTCTACCACTTTGGTTAACGTTCATTTCATAACATGTTAAATTTAGGACTTTTATAATGAAAAAATGAAATTAAATTCGTCAACATACAAAGCTCATAAATAAGTTAGAACTATAGTTCTGTTATGATAGAAGATAATCTGGATGGTAGGCGATAATTAACCGCATAATAACAGATATTAAAGGGAAGATTAATCTAAGAATTAGATGAAAGCAGAAAAAATTGTGTACGAACAATGTGTCTATAATTTAATTTCTCCCCCACGCTGAATCACGATTTATTGAGGAGAAACTAGTAATTTGAACTCGCGCGCATTTATAGGATATGATCAATTTAATCGAACCATGGAGATATTTTCAGAAGCCATGAAACGGACCATTTCATGAAATTCATGCCCATACCCTCTCACAGCCACACTATCGTGGCATTGAAGTATTCGTTGATGGTTGATTTGGTCCCAAAGGAATTTTGCTTTATGAGTTGAAATTCTTAGGTCGGCAATTAAAATTAGGTTCAAGAGCAAAGGCCACACAAATCCCATTTGGCTGAGTTAAAAAGGTGGAATATTGGAGACTTGAACCTTATTTTCAACGGAATTTAGCAAACGTAATGGATTAATGGTGGAATAATTGAGAACGATAAGATGGGGATTGTAGAACTAAACTAATAAAACTATCACCTCAAGCATGTCGTCACTCGTCATAGAATGTAATTGATTGTCTAAGGACTAGGATAATTTATCATATTAAGAGTAGCACACAGCATTCGATGTTGTCAGAAGTTGTCTCTGCCAGGTGAAAAAGGGGCAATATGCCTCAGTAAAGCTCACCTAATTTAAATCACCATCTTTGCCTACAGTAGAGTTCTCTCGCATTGGTTCAGCTTCCAACTTTCCACCATCATTGCGGACAACTGATAAGAAGCCATTCTCTCTCTCCCCACAACCTTCCTTCATAATTATGTCCGTGCATCCTGATTGAATTCACTGTTACAAAAAAATCATCCTGGAAATCTCCATTAGCATCTTATTTTCCCCTTGAGATTCTGATGTGAAGACCAATAATAAGAATATCCTCTGCTACGGTCCATAATCTTTCTGCAAAGGGTATTGTTATCCCCTTATAGCTATATTCTTTTTACTCTACATTTCTTTTGAAGCACCTGCTCTGTTTCTCTGGTCTCATTTGTGAGAGCAATCATGGCTGTTTCCTATCACATCCCATCGACTTCATATCATTAATCACGATCCTCCATATAACCCTTGTATCTGCATAAAGGGCACCCTTCTTCTTTCTTTTTCATGTTTCTAATATAACTAGTCGGTGTTCTAATGGGTTTTTGCTGATAGTTCAACTGCTTAATTTATTATTAGCCTCCCATGTTGTCTTCATGCGCATGATTTAGTGGTTTTCTATATTTATGGCATGTGGGTACTTCTGCTCCCTTTATACTCACTTGGTTTGGTCGCCTACTTTCATAATTTCCCAGTAAGCCTTCTTCTTCTGTAAGGCCGTTTTCACCTCTAACTTACAGAATTCCATGGCAAATGATTTGCCTTTTTGTCAGATTTAGCTTATTTCTATCTATCCATCTTACTTCATTCTTGCTGGTCTTTTCTGAATACAAAGTTTCAGTATTTCAATCCTCGCAATGCCTCCTACGTACTTCCCTCTTCGGTGGGAGAGCACCGGCGATCAATGGTGGTATGCTTCCCCGATCGACTGGGCTGCCGCTAATGGCCACTATGACTTAGTTCGCGAGCTTCTTCGTATTGACAGCAACCATCTTTTCAAACTGACCTCCCTCCGCCGTATTCGGCGGCTGGAAACCGTGTGGGACGACGAAGAGCAGTTCAACGACGTCGCCAAGTTCCGTTCTCAGGTGGCGCAGAAGCTGCTTCAGGAGTGTGAATCCAAGAAAAGCAAGAACTCCCTCATTCGTGCAGGCTATGGTGGATGGCTTATGTACACTGCTGCTTCAGCTGGAGATTTCAATTTTGTTAAAGAGCTTCTTGAGAGGAACTCGCTTCTGGTTTTTGGAGAAGGAGAGTATGGGATCACTGATATTCTCTATGCTGCAGCGAGGAGCAAGAACTGCGAGGTTTTCAGGCTGCTGTTTGATTTTGCAGTTTCGCCCAGGTTTCTCACCGGAAAAGATGGCGTCTGGGTGGAGCATATTGGGGATATTCCTTCTGTTTACAGGTTAGAGATGACTAATAGAGCAGTTCATGCAGCCGCAAGAGGTGGTAATGTCAAGATCTTGGAGGAGCTTCTTGCCAATTGTTCTGATGTTTTGGCTTATAGAGACGCTCAGGGCTCTACCATCTTGCATGCAGCTGCAGGCAGGGGACAGGTTGAGGTAACCCTCTAACTTACACTTCTCTTCTTCTTTCCCTTCACTTTATTTATTCTTTTTCAAGGGATGTTGCCTTTGGGAATTTAACTTCAACAGTTGCATTAACATTGCCTGCAAATATTAGGTAGTCTGCCGGAGCATGCCCTTTAAGATTATGTAATGAGAAGAATAAATTGAATGCGGTGATTTGTGATTATGGGTATAGCTGAAAGAATGAAATTTGTTGGGGTTGGTGCAGGTAATTAAATATTTAACATCAGCTTTCGACATGATCAACTCCACAGACCATCAGGGCAACACAGCTCTGCATGTGGCTGCTTATAGGGGTCAATTAGCTGCCGCTGAAGCTCTGGTCTCTGCATATCCCACCTTGATATCCCGGGCAAACAACGTAGGAGAGACCTTTCTCCACAAGGCCGTGTCTGGTTTCCAGACTCCGGCGTTCCGGAGATTGGACCGACAAGTGGCGCTTCTGAAGCAGTTACTCAGTGGGAAGAATTTCCACACAGAAGAAATCATAAACGTGAAGAACATCGACGGAAGAACGGCTCTTCACATGGCCATCCTAGGAAACATCCACACCGATCTTGTTCAACTCTTGATGACAGCTCCTTCCATAAACGTGAATGCCTGTGACGGGGATGGCATGACCCCACTTGATTATCTCCGGCAACGCCCCAATTCAGCATCCTCGGATATACTCATCAGAAAGTTGATCTCAGCTGGCGGAATGTTTGGCTGCAGAGATTACGATTCGAGAAAAGCCATAGCTTCACACTTGAAACAGCAAGGAGGAAGCAGTCCTGGGACGTCCTTTAGAATCTCAGACACTGAGATATTCTTGTACACAGGTATTGAGAATAATGTTCCACATAATACTTTTGCTGATCAGGGGAATCCAGGAATGAGTCGATCTACATCGGAACACAATCGATACGAGTCCAACGCCGATAACAACTGCAGTTCAGCCACCAGTAAAAGGCCTAGTTCTGTCACGGCGGCGAGACTGAAAAGAGTCCTTCAATGGCCTCGCGGGAAGGAGAAGAAAGCTGAGAGATTCCGTGGAGAAACTCCAACCCCTCTCAGAGAAAGATTCTCTAGGCCAGCATCGCTTCCAAACAACAAGAGAACACTGTCTGTGAGGAGTCAGCAGTCAAGTCCAAACGCGAAGAAGAAGTTTGCTTCAGGGTTAGTGCATGGAGTGATGCAGTCAGTGCCACGAGTGAAGGTTTCGCGCAGGTCTCGGTCGAGCTCATTCTCAAAATCATCAATATCGTCGCCCCGATCATGGGACAAGCAAAAGGGAGTGTATATTGAGAATGCTATAGCTGGGCCATCGTACTCGAATCAAGCAGCTGAAGAAGATGAATGGCAACCCACGGTGAAGAGAGCCTCGGTGAGTCAAAGGTTGAAAGGGCATTACTTCTGTTTCGGAGCAGCAGGACTTAATGTGAAGAACGCGGGAGGAAGTAGCAGCAAGCAGCAGGAGAGCCAGGACTTGAAGAATTATGTAATTTCGGTGGCATAATTGGCTGAGGAACGGGATTATATCTAATCCAAGGGATAAGAGCTGCTTGTCTACTATAATGTACAAGTTCTATGTTGAAATAAAGAGCAGCTGGTTCCTTAGATGTTGGTGTGTGTTTAGGTCATATGTACGAGACTGGAGTTGTTAATGATGAATATGCTGTGTTCAATTATGATTCAGATCATATTAGGCTCTGGCAGTATAGATGAGCGAATTTCGGAGCTCTATTGAGTGGGAATTAGCATATGTTCGTGCTTTCACAAATGCACTAGTGAATAGATGAGACTTGGAGTCAAATAAAGATGTTAAAAGAAGGAGAAGAAGCGACACTTTGGTTGAGAAGAATGGGAACTGAAGAAACTACGGCTAAAATTTAATGGTTTGTTGATAGGATAAATAAATAGGAGACTGGATTCAATTAATAAAGAGATTAGATATATAATTATTTAGAGTATATTTGATTTTTATATAGTATTATTTTATTATTATTTTAATTATAATGTTTAATAAGATATTTTAATTTTTAAATATTTAAATTTATGTCTAAAAAAAATGAAACTTTACTCTCAACGTAATTTTTTTAAATTTAAAAAAATATAACCATAGAAAATAAGGAAAGGGCAAAAGCAGAAGCCATGGGGAGCCCAGTGGGCCGAAATAACACTCTGGCATCAAAGTCCATCTCAGTTTCTCGGCCGCCCACACTTCAGGCTGCCGCGACTCAACGGGGAGGGAAGACCTCGATCGGTGTGAATAGTTGACGGCATGCTTGTGGTAAATCCAAACTACCAGAAAAATTAATGTGATGATAGTGACAGATAATCAACTCAGCCTAATTTATTTATTTTATATATTTGTTTGAATGGATCAAATTCGAACAGCGAAGGGCTAAATTGTTAGTAACTTTCTCCAATATCTTTTCTATATTTATAAGAATTTATATATTTTTTGTTTAAAGAGCCCGCTTTACTCAGACTAATTAAAGCCTATCAGTATCAGTAAAGTATCCATAGAAATTAGTTAACTAGTGTCGTTAGATTTGTGGACACGGCCTTACGACACAATACTTCGGAGGTTAATTAAGCTTGGCGCCGTTGGTTTTCGCTTGAAATAAAAAGCCCGTTGTACCTTCCCACCGTTCGACCCAACCGCTTCCGGTTTGGGATAACACATTACTGGACAGTGACGCGTTTCAACCGGTAATCCCGTATATATATATATATATATAAATATAAGATATGGTTATTGACTGTTTTGTTTAAAATGTATACTATGTCGTTTCAATTGATCTATCATTTAATTATATGAATACTTTGAAAAGTGATTTATTGCATTTCGATCAACTTCGCAGGGCATGCGTGCGCTTAGTGTTATCTGTAAGCTGACTTCTTTTTCTCACTTTCTAGTGCAATTTTAATAATCATCCAACTTCAAATACACTAGTTTATTTTGCTACTTTTCTTTTTAAATTACTTAAAAAATATAAATATAAAATCTTATTTTTGTTTAAAAACGGCACTTGGAAATGGGCGGAAAGAGGGAAAGTATTTAATAAAAAAGAAAAGTAAAAAAATGGAGGTGGCAAAATTTTAGAGAATGGCTTGTTGGGCTGAAGTGTTTGACTCTTGAGTTTGTGGCCTCCGTCCCCATTGGGTATTGGGATGAATGATATCTATCGTGCAGGAATTTCGTCGAAGGGACCACTGAATTGTAGCATCTTTTCACATCTGTCTATCTACTGCTCATTGCATTGACTTTGAAATATTGATATGACGTGTGCTTTCCGATAATTTTAAATGGCACCCTGTTTATTCCATTATTATTTCTCCTTCGCCCCACTAATTAAACCCGATCTTTCCCACTCCCGTGGGCCCCCCCCCTCACAATACAATCAGCTATCGAGGATACAAGTTCAAACACGCCTTCCTCAATAATAATAATAATTTACATTAATTACGTTTGTATATATTAAGAAAGAAATCCCGACATGCACCCCTGCTATCCCTTGGTATTGTTTCTCCGATCAAGTGACTCTATATATGATTATACAGAATCTTATTCCTTTTATTTGAGTGAGAAATTATTGACTTAAAAAATAATCAAGTCAGCCATGGCAACTCTGAAGTTTTGAACGCCTACAGCTGCAACTGGAAGCCGGTATCATATTCTTGCCTACAAATTGCCTGAGAGATCATATAATAATGATTAAATACAGAAAGACAGACGGTCAACTAAAATGTTTTCCAAATGCGTATAACATATTATCTGAGGATGGAGACAAATGAGGGCTTGCTTGTATGTGCCATAAAGGTCGCTTTAAACTATTATTATTTTTAATCTTAATTATAAGAATATATATTTAAAAAGTAAGATAAATTAATTAATTATAATTAAGATAAAAATTAATTGAATAATTTAGATAAATTATAGATTATATATTATAAATTTATTTTAAGAGATTGATATAATTAATTTATTTAATTTCTTTAATAAACTAAAAAAATAATTAAATCTACTAAAGGAAGGAGCATGTTTTGGTTGAACGTAGAATCAAATGATCAAACTTGGGCAGCTCATGGGCTCCCTCATTTCAAGTGTGAGAATATGTCACTCACACGTCAACTTGTTAGAAAGACACACACACACTCAAATATCACTTAAAGAGAAACTTGATCGTAATTCACACTTAACAAACCACCAAACAAAAAGAAGGAAGCAAAGGATAAAGCTGGCAACAATTTGACTTCTGTTTATCCTTTTTAAATACTATGATTCACAGGAATTGCCCCCATCAACGATCCACTACGCTCCATTGACAAGAACAGAGTTTAACATAATAGGGCAGACGTGCCCAACATTCGTGGCTTGACCACCGGCCAAAACATATCAGAGAAAGGCCAAACCACCATCATCTCACTTTCATTTCCTTGAGCCCTAACCAAAATGCTGCGCAAATTAATTAAATACCCATAAGAGATGTAGCCGAGCGCATAAGCTATCTGATCTTTTATTTTATTGATATATAATTCTGGATGACGAGGCAGTTCACAAATGACCACTAATATATTGTAATGTCTGAATTGTGATAGGGTTTTGAATGATATGGGTCAGGGTTACACGTAGATATATGGTACTGCATATTGATACGGCAATAAGTTGATGACGAACTTTCTTTGAAGCTGTAAATATTTGATTTTTATTATGTGCATTTTAAGTGGGAATTCTCTTCCTCTTAATTCATCAATGCAACGATTCTCCAAATAGGTGACCCTGGCTGCTTGCATCGCGGAATCTGTTGTGTTTGCCGCTCCGAGCTGAGAGATTTGACCGAGTCGTTGATATATTTTTCATACTTCAGTCGGAAACCAAACACCAATTATTAAAATAAGTTATATGAATATAGTTGACTGGGAGCTCAATTATTCCTAAATACTTATTTTTGCCAGATAATTATTCTTCCATACCTAGCTGTATTAGCAAACTGCCCCAGATATATATTACTCGTATTTGTTATTATTATTATTGGTGTTATACTATTATTCCATCTTTTAAAAAAAAAGAATATTTCAATTTTGCGAGATTCTCGGTTTACGAATCCAGATCATACATGTATATTTGAAGTTATATATATATATGTGTGTGTGTGTGTGTGTGTGTGTGAATGGAGTTGAAGGGCATGCTGTTTCATTGCTTAAGAGGTGGTTTCGATGAAAAGAATAGCCTTGATAATATGGATGTGGTAAAACAATTCGATTTTTTCAACACTTTTGATTAATAATTAATGTCGTTTTTAAACAATTAATCTTAAATTTTGATCAGATCACATTAACAAAAATAATCAAGTGGTCTTATATATTTATATATATATATGGTATATGCGCAACCCAGATGTTAAGTGTATATTGACTTAAAAATTTTGTCCTTTTTTTAAATCCTCAACCAACGTTGATTTTTAACCTTTTATATGGGCGTTTGTGAAAAAAAAAACGTCGTGATTCAAAATCTATGTTTAGAAAAAGCAATATCTAAATATTTTTATGTTAACAATAACAGTTTACGTACAACAACACTTAAAAACAATACCTTAAAGACATTTTTGACTGGAGTAACAGACATCATTATATGCTTTTTTTTCATGTCTCTCCAACCTTGGTTTGACTTGAAAATAAATATCTTTGTTGAAATTTTTAGTTTTTATGTTTTGTGTTTCGTTTGTTGCTTTTTGTTCTTAGGTTTCATTTCACAGTTTCTTACTTCCATAGATTAGCTATTGAACTTTGTTTTTTTTTTTAAATCGTTTTATTTAGTTTCATAATAAAATTTTCTATAGCCTAGCCTGTTTAGATAATAATTTATAAAATGACTTATAAAAAAATATTTTTAAATAGTTTTTAAAAAATGATTTTTAAAGAAGAATTTTATGAAAAAAGTAGTTTTGAATAAATGAGTATTTAGATAATTATTACTAAAAAAATTATAATTAAAAAATTACTAAAAATATATGATTTTATTAAAAATAGGAGAGATGATGTAAGAAAAAATATAGATAAAATAGTAATTAGGTAATCCATAAGTTATTTTACTATTCTATAAATTAATCTTAGTAATTTATCTAAAATTTTAGTTTTGAACTATAATTTAGTATAAAATTTTTTTAGATAAATATAATTATTTATTTTAAAAAAATTTAATTTAAAATTTAAGTGAAAAACCTTTTTTAAATTTTAGTTTAGTTTTCAAACAGAAACTTATAAAATGTATAAAAAAGGGTGTGCTGTAGAAAAGTCAACAAATGAAACGTCATAGTCCGGGAATTGCTTGCATTTCCTTGTTTGGTACTTGGTTATATAAGAGGTGTGGCCTGATGAACCCTCAATACATCGGAGCTGAGCTCTCTCTTTTCTGCCTTCCTCGTCTTCGTCTCTCTCTCAACACCATGGGCACTCAAGCTCCAAACAACGACTCTTATGCTCGCTCTAACTCTGTACGTCCTTCTCTCTCCATCCTCTCTCTCTCTCTCTCTATATAGATATATTAACATGATCTCCCACCATTTCTCGTTTTATTTAGTTACCGTGCTTCTTTAGTTTAGTTTGCTCCTGTTTTAGTTTCTGCAAATGTTCCTGAAATCTTGAGACAACAAAGACGAGAAAGGAAGGATTTTTTCGTTTGGTTTTGTTTTGTTTTATTTTTGGGGGGGGGGGGGGGAGACGGAGAACGTCGTACTCGTTTGATTATTTTGACACAATGGTTCATGACGAAGCCATTATTGCTTTCTGATCTTGTTCCTTCATTCATCTCCGTGACCTCTTGCCCTGGAAACGGGCCGTCGTTTCATGAATCTTCTCATGACATGAATCCACGACCTTTTTGTCGACTCAGATAATAGCACGCTCACGTGATATGGGTGAGCGATGAGATCCTATAATCCAACACTACTCCTTCCGGGGAACTCAATCCTATCCACAACCCTGTTGCCTCATTATTTTTCTTGTTTCAAACACCGCCTTTTGAACTCCGCCATCGGAGCTATATCTTTTTTATTTTTAGGTCCTTCAATTAATAGTTTTCTTGAAAATGAATAGTACCTACCAGAGTTTTAATTACAAAAATACTGTCCCCGAAAAATAATAGGATGACAACCAGAGGGAGAACCGACGACTTTTCGTTTCCCCATGGTTGACTAATCTATGTAATTCTGAATCGACGTTTTAGATTTTTTTTTAAAAAAAAATACAGTACGGGGACGCATGCATTTAATGATTTAAATCAATCACCCCACTTGGATGTTTTGACCATATGCCCTCATTTACTTTTTTGCCCTTCAGTGAGTTAATTAAAAAATCGTTAATATATATAAAAATTATTTTTTATTTTTATTAATTTTTAAAAAAATTATTTTTATTTATATTCTCTTACTAATAATCAAATAATAGAGATAATATATTAAAAAATAATTATAATATTTTTAAAAAATATATTATATTAATTAATTTTATTAATTTTTTAAATTCAATTGAGTTAATTAAATAGTTATTGGGTGAGTATGTAAAATACGCCTCATACACACACACAGCTAATTGTATAGTTAATATAAAGCTTAATCCTTCTTTTATATAACAAAATAATTAAGATAATCTCCCTCTTCCAATATATTACTATCTCTATTTGACTTATCTTGCTGGCACGTGGCGTGATACTAAGGAGTAATTGTCGTAATTATTGGTCCGAGTGATAAGCGGTTCGGTATTGTTTAAGCGAGGTCTTTAGTTTGAGATTTGGCGTAAGCAGAAAATCTCTGTTGGAAGATTTACCCACCATAACTAGGTACATGATGCAGCAAAATTCTGATGAACCGGGTGGGCAACTAAAACAAAAAATATACATCCAAACGTGCCCTTCCTGTGCACGGTTCTCATTTCTCAACAGGGGAAACAAGGTTATTATCGTAATTCAAATGGCAAAGTTGGCCATACTTTAGTTTCTCCTCCATCACACAACCGCCCTTCTTCAAGCCAGCTGGGCGATATTAATGTACATGACGACGCGAGGTCTATATATATTTATTGTCAAAGTAGGCGAGTTATTAATATTATCTTTATTTCCGGTTCAAATTCCACTTCTATGAAGGATGGAAAGTTCAGTATGAGGTTTAATTAACTTATTTAGTTAATGTAATTTTAAATCTAGATGGCGTTAAATTATTTTTATTGCAACATTTTTGTTTTCTGCAGCGCTTCCTTTGTGGATGACTCAATCGATATTTTTGTTTTTGGGTCAAAAAAAATGAAAATAAAAACGCTTAGATTTTGTGGGGCGAGGAAGTAGGAACAAGTCATAGGTGTCGTGATCCGACTCAAAGATAAGCACTTTGCGAGCAAACGAATGAATAACCTTTGCTTTCGGGTTGTACGTCCGAAAAGTTTGGGAGCCCCTGAGTGCTTGTCTCTGTTTCCTATGGATTCAACACATCATTGGACCCCGCAGTGTATGTAAAGCAGAAGCACCGTCACTCATGTTCAACAGTTACTTCGAATGCCCCATGAAAAGCCAACCCAAACCCCACAAGACTCCAAAATCGAAAGTCGAAATCCGCACTTTTTCAGTTTTTACTTTATAGATGCCGCCACAGCTGGATTTTTCTGATTCGATGCTTTACTATTTATTTTTTTGTTCCTTCCTCTGTTCTTGTGAATGGGATGAATCGTGTATTCATTTTATGTGAATCCAACAGACTGAAGAAAAATTAGCTAGGCAGAAGGAAATAGATGACTGGCTTCCAATCACTTCTGCAAGGAATGCAAAGTGGTGGTACTCAGCTTTTCACAATGTTACAGCCATGGTCGGAGCCGGTGTGCTCAGTCTCCCTTATGCCATGTCCGAGCTTGGATGGTAAGATTACTCAAAACCAAAATTGCACTTTAGCTCGATTTCTCTGCATTTCTTTCTTACTTGTTGAGATCCAATTATCACGCAACCAAGTTTTCAAATTTCAAGTAACACGTAGTGCACACCAGGTGTTTGTCGATATGACGATTTCATTGCTTTCCTTTCTGCAGGGGTCCCGGTGTTACTATACTAGTCATCTCATGGATCGTTACACTTTACACCCTCTGGCAAATGGTTGAGATGCACGAAATGGTTCCGGGAAGACGTTTTGATAGATACCATGAACTGGGTCAATATGCTTTCGGTGAAAAGCTTGGCCTCTTTATCGTGGTTCCTCAGCAACTTGTGGTTGAAATTGGGGTCAACATCGTCTACATGGTCACTGGAGGACAGTCATTGCAGAAGTTCCATGACACCGTCTGTTCCAGCTGCCATAAGATCAAATTGACCTACTTCATCATGATCTTCGCCTCTGCTCACTTTGTGCTATCCCATCTCCCCAACTTCAACGCCATTTCTGGTGTATCCTTGGCTGCAGCAGTTATGTCCTTGAGGTGTGTCTATATATGTGTGTGTGTGTGTGTCCCTTCCTTTATCCTCCTTGCAGCTTCCATTAGTTATACATGACCACACAACGAAAATTTGAATTTCCTTTCTTTGTCCTACAGTTACTCTACAATTGCCTGGGGTGCTTCTGTGAACAAGGGTGTTATAGACAATGTAGATTATGGCCACAGAGCTAGCAGCACTGCAGGGAATGTGTTTAACTTCTTTAATGCCATTGGGGATGTGGCTTTTGCATATGCTGGGCACAACGTGGTGCTGGAGATCCAAGCAACAATCCCGTCCACACCAGAGAAGCCATCCAAGGGTCCTATGTGGAGAGGAGTTATTGTGGCTTACATAGTCGTGGCTTTGTGCTACTTCCCAGTTGCTCTCATCGGTTATTGGATGTTTGGAAACCAGGTTGACGACAACATTCTTATCACATTAGAGAAACCGGCATGGCTTATTGCTATGGCCAACATTTTTGTCGTTATCCATGTTATTGGAAGCTATCAGGTGAAGACAGTTTTCTATGATTGACTTGTAGTTTTGGAGAAGATAGTTTTGGAGACTTCTCTCCCTTTTATACCTGAAACTAACCAGATTTTTGTCCTGTGTTTCTTGATATAGATTTACGCAATGCCAGTATTTGACATGATTGAAACCGTGTTGGTGAAGAAACTGAAATTCAGGCCTAGTAAAATGCTTCGCTTTGTCGTGCGTAATGTATATGTGGGTGAGTGAATATGCATTTTCGGTCAATATGCATGCTTTCATCTGTAACTGAAAATTGATACTTTCATTGTAGCATTAACAATGTTCATTGCTATCACCTTCCCATTCTTCGGTGGTCTCCTCGGGTTTTTCGGAGGTTTTGCTTTTGCTCCAACAACATACTTTGTAAGTCTCGAATGATTGAAAAGCTCAGTCTAGTAAATAAGATCTCCTAAGGATTAACATTTGGTTTAACAATTCGTTTTCTTTGAACTTTCAGCTTCCTTGCATCATGTGGCTTGCAATCTACAAGCCAAGGAGATTTAGCTTGTCTTGGTGGACTAATTGGGTGCGTTATAATGTCTTTCTTTCTAACCCGTTTGAATGAATTGCCCTTTGATGAGTGGGATTAAATGGATTGAACTCTTGCTTGATGGATTTCAGATGTGCATTGTGCTTGGAGTGTGCATAATGATTGTATCACCTATTGGAGGATTGAGGACAATCATAATTAAGGCCAAGACCTACAAGTTTTACTCTTAAAACATTCACTCACTCAAGAGTGATTGCAGATAATATACAGAAACGAATGAAGCATATGGTTGTGTAGTGTAGAGCCAGACTCCGAGGATTCACTTGCATTTCGCAACTGCTCGAAATAGGTTGCCTCATGAATCATCTATCAACCAGCTGATGGAAAAGAAAACTGCGCCCAGAGGGATCTTATATTATATATATTATTCGGTTTGTGTTTTTTTTTTTCAATAATTATTATTGTAAGTACATATTGCCTTTGTGTTTGTTATGGGAAAACTAGAATGGCCCGCTTTTCAAAATGACGTTGAGCCGTTGAGCACTGTCGCCTCCAGTAAATTCTGCAACGACTTCCACAATGTATCTTTGGGTCTAGGAGTTGCCGTCACGTGCCACTCAGCATACAAAAATTGAAAAGAAATAATAATAATAATAATCTTGATGATTGATCCGCCCATATAAAAGGATAGATATTTTCAATTGGAACTCGGAATAACTCCCTTTACAATATCCAGCAAATTTAATTTGTGGAAGCTCCTACCTAAAAAATGACATTGTGTGCCTTATTATGTTTATGACAAGATTTTTGTTATATTTTATAAAAAGGATAATAGAATCCTTCTCTTAAGTCTCAAACTATATCTTTTGATACCTCAATTTTTTTTTTGTCTAAAGCACTTATTATTATAATTTAATAAAATTTTATATTATTTTATTTTTTGATAAATTAAAACTCATAGTTTAAAATTTCAGAGGTTATAATTAAAATTTTTGCAAGCAGGACCAAAAAATTTATTAACCCTTTACAAAATAAGATATTTAGGATAAGAGGGAGTATCCTCATTTAACTATCTATGATTTTAGTATTCCAATTAAGGCATTTTAATCCATATAAAATAATATTTTATATACCTTAAAGTTTTAATATATGACTTAATTAAAGAGTTGATATTACTTTTAAATATAATATGTATTTTATATATTTATTAATTTTTTTTAAATTACTCATATTGATACTCTTTCAACAATAATCTAGTAAGAAAGGGCGATAAGTAATTAAGGTAGATGATTATAATATTTTAAAAAAAATATACTATATTAACTAACTGTCTCAATCTAATCAAATTTATTAAATAGATCCCATAGTAAAACTAGTATTAATTAAAGATTTGTTATTTTTCGTGCAAAACCTAAACAGCAATAGATTTGTAATGGTGGGGGGGGGATACTTTTTTTAAATATTTATTTTGTTTACTGATGAGATCTAAATTCGAACTGATTTTTTTTAAAAAAAAATATTGCCATCTGGACCATCTATTGATTAGCGTGGGCAATGCTGTAAACTATGGATTAGTGATGCAACAATATTAACTAATAACTGATTATTTGTTTTTTAATGCTTTAATACCATACATTATCTTAACAAAATTAGATATCCAGGTTATTTTAAAATTACCCATGTCATCTTTGTTATCTTTATCTTTTAACATTAAGATTATGATTTGATTTTAGAGTTATATAAACATTTATAGGATTTCTTAGCTATAAATAAGGATATCTTCTTAGTCTCCTCCGTTTCCTCTCTGCCCTTTTCCCTTTCTGTTTGGAGTTTCAAATCAATAAGACTGTTCACTTCTTCATTTGCATTTGATCCCAGGTATGATCAACTTGCTTTCTTCTGTTAGACGTTTGCACTCTGCACCCATTTATATAGTGTTTGGCTCTGAAAATCGTGATTTTGCCAGTTTTCAATGTACAATTAAACACATTCTTAGTTGCTAATAAATTAATTTAATGTATACTTATCAAATAATCTCAATGTAAAAACATGTCTGATCATATGGTCTATATACTTTTTCTCTGGTAACAGATACCAAGTCAAGTCCATAAAAAATCCAACGTTTCCAACTCGGAAATATTTATTTTTTTGAATGAAAACAGAAACTTCATTAATCTAAAACAGCTCAAAATATGTATTAACAGAACCGTACGTTTCTTTATTTATGCCTATGAAAATGTATTTAATTTTATGTTCACTGAACATAGAGGATGATACATCCACCCCTGTTTCATTCTTCTTCCCCGTTCTTCCCGAGCAATATGAATACATTAATATATTTCCCTTTCATGAGTAAATGCGTGTATGATAATTACTTTAAGAGGTAATCAATTATTAATTATTAATTTCGCCTGAACACTGAACATGTGTGATGAACATTGTGTGATATAATATATATGCCAAAGATGCAAAAGTGTTGGTGGTGTAAAACAAATTTTGCCGTCTTGAAATATAAGTTGTGTCATCTTTGGGACGGACTTATCTTGAGAGTCTCCGTCGTCGTCGCAGACTATAATACGTCAATGTTGATTTCAGCTTAAGTTTGAAATATTTCCCATTCCATTGTTTCACAGTTCATTTTCTAGTACTCTGGGACGACAAAGATCCAAACTTGATCACCATGGGAACAGAGTCTGAATCTGCAGCGAATCTAACTGCTCATGCTGCAGGGACAGAGAGAGACTCTGTTCCGTCTCTTGAGGTAAGCTTGCTCTCTCTGTTTTGCTTATTTCTGCGTTATCGTTTTTGACGATGAATATGTTGAGACTAGAGAGAGATTCATGTGGGAAAAAAATGACAGATAGACAAACGAACAGAGGAGCAGAAGGCAATAGATGAATGGCTTCCCATAACGTCTTCGAGGAACGCAAAATGGTGGTACTCTGCTTTCCACAATGTCACCGCCATAGTCGGCGCCGGTGTCCTCAGTCTCCCCTCCGCCATGGCAAATCTCGGCTGGTAACCATAAACATACCATCTTTACAACATTTGGGTCATCTTTCTTCACTAAAACCTTGAGTTCACGTCCGATTATCTGATAATCTGCGAATAATAGGGGACCTGGTGTGGTGATTCTGATACTATCATGGATAATAACTCTGTACACACTGTGGCAAATGGTGGAGATGCATGAGATGGTGCCGGGAAAGAGGTTTGACAGATACCATGAATTGGGGCAGCACGCCTTTGGAGAGAAGGTAGGGCTGTGGATTGTGGTACCGCAGCAACTGATATGTGAAGTAGGTGTGGACATAGCGTATATGGTCACCGGAGGCAAATCTCTGCAGAAAGTTCATGACCTTTTGTGCCATGATTGCAAGCCCATTAAAACTTCTTATTTCATCATGATCTTCGCCTCTGTTCACTTCGTTCTCGCTCATCTCCCCAACTTCAATTCCATTTCTGGGCTTTCTCTCGCTGCAGCTGTCATGTCTCTCAGGTAAGAACTAGCAACTTTCATCAATAAACATGTCTCTTTCATGTCCTTTTCTTTTTCTTTTTCTATGTCTGTACCATTACTCCTCATTTTCAAAATCTGGACCACGCCTCGTTTGAAATAAATGTTTACATTATTTTGGTTGCGAAGGACAAAACATTACCGCCAGTTGTCAGTAAAAATGCATGGTCTCTGTGTTACTATGTATAATAGTGTGTTTTGGAACTTTTTTGTGATGACTAGTATTGGTTGTGGAGGCTAAAAGTAAACACTTTATAACAAGGTCCATGTTTGTTTGTTTACTTCAATCTTATTTGAAAAGCTATGATTCATAAATGATGCAGTAAACATAACTTTAAGAATTAACATGTTTGGGTTGGTATATGATTGAGCAGCTACTCAACTATTGCGTGGGCGGCTTCAGTCCACAAGGGTGTTCAACCCGATGTGCAGTATGGGTACAAAGCAAGTTCTTCGGCCGGAAATGTTTTCGGATTCCTCAATGCCTTGGGGGACGTTGCTTTCGCCTACGCCGGACATAATGTGGTGTTGGAAATCCAGGCAACAATCCCATCCACACCAGGGAAGCCATCAAAGGGACCTATGTGGAAAGGAGTGCTCATAGCATACATAGTTGTAGCATTGTGCTATTTCCCTGTTGCTCTTATAGGCTATTGGATGTTTGGTAATGGAGTTGCGGATAATATTCTCATCTCTCTCGAGAAACCTACGTGGCTTATAGTTGCAGCAAACTTATTTGTTGTGGTTCATGTTATTGGAAGCTACCAGGTATGCGCAAGCATCTTAGTGCTTTTCCCTGGGAAGATTCTTCCTTCTCTTTTATTATGACTGAATCATTTCCTAAGTTTCTTGCTCTGGCGCTCTGCAGTTATTTGCTATGCCTGTTTTTGACATGTTGGAAACTTTCCTGGTGAAGAAATTGCGTTTCAAACCATCCCGTATACTTCGTTTTGTTGTCCGCAATTTATATGTTGGTGCGAACAGTAGCATCCCTATTCTCTTTTCTTTGTTTGTTACTTGTGTCAAGTTCCTTTTCAATGGATTCTCACATCTAACTGTTGGGTTCAGCATTCACTATGTTTGTCGGAATTACATTCCCCTTCTTTGGTGCTCTGCTTGGATTCTTCGGAGGATTTGCTTTTGCTCCAACAACCTACTATGTAAGTCCCTCGCTGTTCTGTAACAACTATATGGATTTGATATTGAACCAAAATCCCATATGATTTCCGTTTCTACCATCATCACTCGCTAACTGCTTTTTGTGACATGATGTAATTCGACAGCTGCCCTGCATAATATGGCTTGCTATTTACAAACCTCGCAGGTTCAGCTTGTCGTGGTTCGCCAACTGGGTGCGTTCACTTGAATGATACCTTCTTAATTATTTCTACTGAATCTTAGACTTGGTTTACTTATCGGTTTTTACTGTTTTCAGGTCTGCATTATTTTGGGAGTTCTGCTCATGGTTCTGTCACCAATCGGAGCACTGAGGCAGATCATAGTCAATGCCAAGAACTATGGATTTTACCAATAAGATGATGGCTCACCAAGACCCCTTTGAATATGTTCACTAGTATCAATATTTGGAAATCTCCCTTCCCTATATATCGCTATGTTTTTCTCTGCGTACAACTTGTTTTGTTTTTTGTTACAGTTTTAATTACGTATCAATATGCACACTCTTCTCCGGTACATGTTATGTGGGTATGACATCCGTGAAACTTTATGCTTGCTTTTCGCTTGACCTGATTCGTTATGTATATTGTGTTTGGCATCACGGTGTGGGCATTCAAAAGCTACTTTTCCTTTCCAAAAGTCAGTTTGAGTTATTTTTTCATATTTGATTGACTTTAAGAAAAATAAGTGCTTCTCCCAAAAAGCCATGTTGAATGTAATGCTTTTTTTTAGCTTTTATTATTAGTGGATGTCATGAGGAAAAGAGGAAGTACGCTTGATTGGGGGACGCCGGAGAGAGGAGGTTGAGTTTACAAAACTAAAATTAATCTAAAAGACCAATTAGTTTCGAGGATGGTGGAAAATGTAAAAACTGACGTGATCAAGGAAGAAAGTAACAAACATGATGCGTTGGAGTAACTTGATAAAGCACAAGGGTAACTTTGCAAATATCAAATGCTCATAACATTTAAGGACAAATATGCAGTTTTGATGCTCCACCACCTATGAAGAGGTTGATGGATTTAGACTAATCACTCAGCTTCCTCGGTTTTTCTCTTCATATGGTTATCCCAAACCTTGATGAGAACACCTCAGAGAAATAGAGACAGTAGCAAATGTTGTCCTATAATGGAACGAATTCCATAGGGTTCTTCCCGGAGGGAGGCTTTGTAGGGGCCACCTTCTCCACCCCAGATATCTCCCTTTCTATGCTTTACCCCACCAAAAAAAAAAAAATCAACAAAGGGTTAATAAGAATTAACCAAGTGAAGGTTTTTTCATATGGATAACTGTAAAACTGTTACATATGAGTACGCTTATGCTTTGACAATCCCCAGAGGTCAAGGCTTCTGCTATATCTATCTATATGTTTAGTTTTGGTTCAATTTTGTTTCTTGACAGTCTTACGTTGCACGGATCCGATCTTCTTCTGTGGTAAAAACTAAACAAAGCCATCATGCTTTAGTGTCAGATTTCCTGGGAGGCAATTGGAGGCCGCCCTGTGTGTACGTGAGAATGCGACATTGACGCACTGAGCCGCCTTGGTTCCCAGAGGCAACAACCTTTGAGATCCCTCTAGGCACGACCTCCACTTGGATATTGCCCCTCTTCTATGACCCAAGGAAAAAAAAAAAGAATCCTTCTGACGTCAGAGTCATTTGTCGTGTTTATCCTTGTGCGATGTACCCAATTCCACAACTCGATTCAAGTTAGAGGACGTCTTTTGCTCCTAACAATATCCTTTCCATTATAAAATATCTGCTGTTACTGACGCCATGCCGACGCAATGTTAGTTTACCACCCAGAAGCTTCGTTTTCTTGCATGCCGTGTGTTCTTGGTCAGCAGAATTCTCCCTCATAACCGGATTCTGCCTTGCATGCCTTGTGTTCTTGGTCAGCAGAATTCTCCCTCATAACCAGATTCTGCGTATTATTATTTAGCAATCACCGTTAATAAAAGAACGACGATTTTGACCGACACATTTCATATTATACGGTTTAGCAATCAACCACAGAGCGGGTGTAAAGTTTCAACTCCCTTTTACTTTCCCCTATCCCTGTATTAAACAGTCTTTAATTACCATGTTTAATGTTATCAATCTTAGTAGCGTTTTGGTGCCAAACTATGTTTTAATGATCGATTCAACCCGGACATGATTTTCTTGCAGATCAGAACTTTGAAACGGCTTAAATGAAAGTATATCTGGTCAAGATTCAAAACTTAATCCACCATTCCAAAATCAGTGAAAGCGGTTTCAAAAATCAATTATGCTTCAAAGGTATAGTCCCTGATTGTTAAATAACTCCAGTGAATTCGATTCTATTCGTTATTCATAGAAAGAAATCAAACCAAAAGAATAAATGAACGAAATTCTGGAAGAGCATTCGCATTAAAAACAGTGAACTTCTCATCAAAGCCTTCCCAGTTCAGAGTTAAAGTTACACCAGAGCCAACTTAAGGCGATGACTCTCCCCAATACCCTGTACTCAAAAGAGGAACGAGAAGAAATTGGATCAAAGGATGATATTTTGTAATCAGTACCAATAATAATTAATGAACGGAATTATAGATATTCAGGTCTTGCTCTATCTTATTTTCTCCTCTAATTTTCTGCTTCTTTCCCTGTACAGTTCAACCCAAAGATTCGAAATCCACATGATACTCACAACAATGGCCGTCAACACCACAGCTACCCAAGAAATCCAAACCCACTTCGGAATCAGACCGTCGACAAGCCCGCTTGTGTAGAACGCTACCATTCTATAGATAAAATAGGGGCCAGCAAAACCCCTAACCAGCGAATACAAAACATAAAAGGGAGGAGACAAAAAATCATACACCTTAGCTGCAATCTGGACGTCGATCTTTCGCGCTCCGGCGAGCGTCCACACGTTCTGACACAAACTGGTCACCTCGGCGAGAATCAAAAGAAAGAGAATTGCGAAAGCCCCGTGAGAAACAAGGTAGCGGCAGGTGCAAATGACGAAGAGAGTGGCCAGGTGGTGAGCAATGAACAAAGCATCGCTAGGGAAGAAGACAATGTAGTGCAGAAGATCCATGAGAAAGTAAGCGATGCTGTAATCGAGAACGGCCTTCTGAAACGCGGTGTTCAAACCATCGAAGCCGCGGTTCGAGTCGTTGAGGATGGCGAAGGAAGCGAGGAACACGGCGGGGGTGCCGTGAAGAAGAGAAATAAAGCAGCTAGAAGCTTCGGGTCGGATCTTAGGGCTCCAGTTGCGGAATACGATGAAGTAGGCGATGAGGTAGGAGACTAGAAAGACGGAAAAGAAAGGGAGAAGAACGGGAACGGAAAGGAAAAGGGAATGGAAAACCACAGAAGTCTCCATCCGAAAACCTTAGCCACAGAGGAGGAGACGAGAGGAAGGGAATTTGGGATTAAAACAGAAGAATATTCTCTGGAGGAATTGGGAATTGATTCCGATTGAGGGAGGGTGAGAATAGTTACATTAGCATTACTGGTTGTGGTTGGTGGGAAGGAAAATGAAGATGGAGGATGGAAGGGGAAAAGAAGCAGAGGGAGGTAGGGAGGGTAGATATGACGAAGAGGAAGGGGTGAAATAAAAGCTTCAATCAATGGAGGTTGAGTCTGCGAGGCTAATTGCGTGTTAGTTTTTATATATTATGTAGTATAAGATTTTACAACTCTCAGAGATTTCTGCTTCTGCCTCCTCCTACAAGTTTGGATGATTTTAATAACAGTTAAGCCTGACGTGCTATGTGAACCAATGTTTTAAGTTTATATCAAGATTGATTTGGAAACATAAATAATATATACTACTTTGAAAAATTCAAAACAATACTAAAATTACAAATGATTATCAGAATTAAATCATAATTTCTTAAATAGCTGCATAGTTTTATCAAGTTTCTGAACTAAATCGTGTTTAAAATTGACATGAATTTATGGTTAAGGCATCATCTTAGTTGAAATTTTTATATAATATAAAAAACCCTTGCACTTGTACTATTATTGATCAATTATGATCTGCCATAATTCATTTGCCAACCTCCTCATTTCTTTCAGATTTTCGTGCAAGTCAACTCTCTGAAACTTCAATGAAAAAACGCGCGTGTACCAGGAAGAACTATGTTAAGAACAGAATCATGAGAGATGAGATCCAATGCTTCTGTCTCTCGTCATATAATGATATAATAAGTAATTTAAAAGAATTACACTATTAATAGTAAGTCATTCACTATGTAAACCGCGACCCTAATTTGGTTCTTTCCTAAACGATGAAGCATCTAAAAAGAAAAATATAGAGAGAAGTAATGAGCTGCTGTCACTCCTGAGGGGACAGACAAGAGACCAAGGATTGGAAAAGTAAAAAATAAAAACCAATTCTGCAAGAGCAACGCAAGAGGTGAAGAGGTAGAATGCTAGTACCTAAAGCAGTTCGTTCCAAAACGCCGAATCATCCAAATGCTTGTGCTTCAGAAATCAAAAGGGAACTTCGACTAAAAGATCAAGCATCGTAACAAATCTGTTTAAAGATATTACATGTGGATAGCGGGGGTCTGGGGATGGGTTCCGTAATTTCCAACTACTGCGACTCAGATAAGAAACAAAGAATCTCACTTGCTAAAGGGCCACACCACCCGGTTCGTTTTTTATTGCCAGCCCCTCAAAATTTTATATTCCATAACGGGTGCCAATATTCTCGTGGCATAATCGCAGTTCGAATATTTGAAACGACATATCGGTAGGTAATGACATTTTGTGATGACCTTCAATGGCTCAGTCGGCCTCTTCTAAAGGGTCATCTTACTCCTTCTGTCAGCCCTATTCCACTAAAATCGTTACACTGAAACGCTTATAAGTGCCCATGAAGATGGAACTAACAAACTATCAAAATTGTACCAATAAACACAACATATTACAAGTACAGGCACGCCGCATATCGATGTATGGAGCTACTTCCATTACCAGTCGTTCATAATCACGAAAATCTAAAGAACTATATTTTGTACAGATTTTAACTAGACGAAGAAAAGATGTTCAGGCCACTATCACAAAAAAATTAGGCTAATGTATGCTGCCATTCTATATGGTAAGGGGCCGGAAAGTACCTCACTTTCTGATCATACTGGCCCTTTTGTAGTGTGGAGAAGCCAAAACTCCATCGTGTCTTCTGGAGGCTGAATGCCGCCACGAGAAAAGATGCCTCGTCCCTTTGTGATGGATTACTGAATCATCCGAACTAAATAGTTCAAGAGGTTCATGGGGTCTAGGATAAGTTTACTTTGCTCTTGTATTCTTTCTTTTTTAGGACAATATCCTCTTATATTCTTTCGTGATTACATATTTAGCATAATTTAATCAATCTCTCCCTCTTCCACATCATTTACAGGATTTGGAACGCTAGGAGGCTCTCCATCTTCTTCTTCATCATCCACTTTCATATACAATCCTAGCTGTTCCAAGGGATTTCTACCCCTACCAAACTTGAAACTACCCAAGCCATCCTGCGAGTGATCAGGACTAGTCTCGTCTACAGGGCTTGGTAATTGCTCAGCAGGCGCAGCTCTAAGCATTTCCAAGTCTTCAAGAAAGCGAGAATTTTCATTGATTTCAACGGTCTTTTCAATCTGCACAGATGCCAGTATATGCTGGAATCAAACCCAGAGCAAAAGGATGGACAAATGTCGTAGCAACTTATACACTGCTAATTTACCTGTAGCAATGCTTGACGTGCAGCTTCTCTCTCAAGCTCCCTCTTTCGTCTGGCTTCTGCAGCAGCTTCTGCCTCTGCCTGCTTTCGAGCATCTTCAGCAGCCTTTGCTTCTGCCTGTAGTCGGGCTTTTTCTGCTCACACAACGATCAAAGTGGTGTTAAATCAGGAGACAGGCTATTTAATATATGAAGTTGAACAGCCTAAACAGACAAAATACTCCTATAAATAGCATATTAATATAACATCCAATCCACCTTTCTGACGTTCCATCTCCAGTTGTTCCCTTTCCTGGCGCAATTTCTCAGGATCCCCCTTCTCACCCTGATAGTCAGCAAAATTACTTCCAGAGTAAGTTCAACGTTTTTTTTGTTTTGGATCAGCTGTAAGTTCAACAGTTAAAGCCCAAATTTTGAACCGTACCTGTGCCAGTGTTTTCTCTCGGGCTTTCAAGATGGTATCAATAAACCGATTCTTTAACACAGCAGCTCGATAGAGTTTTTCAGGAGAGACCTGTCTCTCATTTGGACCACTGTCCCCTACAATATTTTCTAGAGCAAATTACTAGTAGGTATTTGATATAACCATAAATGGCCAGGACTTAAATATACTCTTTTACCATCTTGACAGCAGTCTGAGTCAAAAGAACTTCGCTTTTGCTGAGAATTATCTTCAAGTTGATCCAACCCACTAACAGATTCTGTAAGATGTGACATAGAGAGATTTAAGAGTTCAAGCCAGTGCAATAGCTAAGAATCTTGACAGTAAGACTGGCAAATACAAATAGTTCATTGTGCGAGCAACTGATCACTCAGTAAGTTGCAACCGCAGATCATAGTCCATTTTCCTTCCGTAACAGTAATGGTCTAACCAAAAGAAGATGACAAACAAAAAGGCAAAGAACAACAACTCACGTTGTCTCTCAAGAGTATCAACAACCCTGGTCTTTTCATCCAATTGAGGTCCAGAACGCAAATTTTCTGATACCTCTGATGCGTTTGCTTGACTTGCTTTAACATCATCAGCTTCACTATCAGGTGAACCACTAGAACCGGTATCTGAATTCAGCCATGAGATATAGCCACCAACAATCAGATAATAGAAAAAAGGAAAAAGACAATACATTTAACAACTTAATTGGGCTTCTTACAACTATGCAACAGCATAAAGTAATCAGAGAGAAAAACATTAAGGGCAAAATTTATCCTCTGGAACATGTAACAGAACAGATGGTTGAGACTTTCAAACTTGATAAGTACAAGTAAAACATGGATTCAGACTGAAATAAGCGGGCGTGTCAATACGCATCATTTATAGAATACCCAAAGGAAAAAAAAAATGCTTACAAGATAGAAATTGAAGTTGTAAAATTAGAAACATCACTTGACTGTTGTTTCATATATTAAGGAGTGTTAAACAAACTCAAAAAACTGGGTGATTAGATAAATTAAGGTTAATCTTAGAATGTTGTGTGGGAATCATTCAAATCTATGAGGAACAATTTTTGATTTAATACGTTCTAGAATTAGAAATAGTTCAGATAAATCCTACAATAAGTTTGCTTTCAATTAATTATGCCTTATTGATCCAAATAATATTATTTACACTAATTTAAAATAAGTATCAGCTGAGAGGAAAAAAGAGCATAAAACTTAGTAGCTTAAAACCAATAGGATAATTTAATACTTATATTTAGAATAAATTGATAAAGTAAATTGTACATAAAAAAATTTATTACAAAAAATCTTTTCCCCACATTATGTCCCACATGTATCCCATATATCCCTACATCTGGAAAGTATCAGATAGTATCACAAATATACAGTCATTTTAGCCAACATCAGATGAGTACTAGAAAGTATCATAATCATAATATACTATAAAAAGGCGTCAGAGAAGCACCAAAAATCACTTACCACGGGGGCTTCCTGGACTCAAACGTTGATTAATTTCATAAGTTCTATCCTTTTCACTCTCCACAGGTGGACAGCTTGATACAGGGGGCTCGTTTCCACCAATTTCTACGTCCTCATCAGCTAGGTCATTACCTACAAGCAGAAAATAATTAAATGAAAAGCCAATTTAGAGCACGTGGACTTGCCCAATCACTCGGAGACTTCGTATAACCTTTAAAAGGCTGCAATGATGAATTGCTAGGTCCAGAATCATTTAACAGCTGCAACAATAGATTTAGATAAATGTAAGTGAGATCAGAAAAAGTGATATACAAACGATTTCTAAGGAGTCATGTGGGAGAATGATACCTCTATTTCACATGGTTCAACTTTTGCAATATCCTTTTGCTTCTCTTGCAAATAGTCATCCAAAAGCTTCCGTAGGGTGAACAGTGTATCATCACTCAGATCATCAATATCAATCTCAATCTCTTCCTCTCCACAATCTCTACCATTCAAACTTTTTTCTTTCAAGAAATCAATGATATGCACAGGCAATTCTCCCAGCAAAGACTCCAATTCTCTGCCTAAGTTGTTCTTCTCTTCATCTGTCATAATCCGCTTAGCAGGTGGCATCACTTCTGAACTAGGGGGCAATGAAGTGATTTTCCTCTTTTTCGATGGAGGCATAGGTCTAGCAGTTTCCACTGCTCCACGAGTGTCTGATTTTTCTGGCAACGGAAGAGGATCAGTTCTTGGCAGTTTCTTCTCAATTGCTTTCCATCTCACTTCAAAATATTTACTAAGGGTGTCAGCCATGAGATGGACATCATTTCCAGGGGGATTATACGTCATTGCATTTGAAAATGTAATCCTCACATCGGCAACAAATTCCAATGGACTTGAGTAAGCTCCTGATGTTATCTTGCCTTTTACTGTTCCCAAATCCATAGGATGCTTTACTATGGTGAAATAATCCGGAAGATTCAACTTAACAACATCTACCGGGGTGTTGAAAACCCAAGCATACTGATGATTCATCAAACGTTTCAACAATGCCTCACACTGTTTCATCAACATAGCATTGGCAGTGTTTGGTGAACAAGTATGTGCGGCAGACTCAAACTTACCCGAAGAGCCCCGGTTCCATCCTCGAGCCTTGTTACTAGTTGGATTCAATTTCTTCCCTGGTACAGAATTGGACAAGGATGGTTTTCTGTTCACTATTCTGGGACCATTTTGTCTGTTGCTACAACTAAGAATATCACTAGAGGATGACAATGCAATAGCATTTGTTCTTTGTGATTCAACTTTTTTCTGAAGCACACGAATCTGTTCAAGCTCTGATTTCAACCTATGTACCAAATCTTTTCTTTCAAATGGTGATAATTTTGATAAGGAGAGAGCTTGCACCGGAACACCAAAAGCGTCACGGTGGCTTGAATTTAAACTAATACATTTCCTCGTTGGAACGCTTGAGTCCTCTGAAACAGTTATTTCAGTGTCCATTTGTCCTGAGCTACCAGACCCCTCTGATTCACCAGCCGGCGCTATTGCATTGCCCTGATAACCTTCAGAGTACCTACTGTTCTTTGCCATCTTCATGCACTAGATTTCAACCACTATATCATGAAACAGGGACTGTCGCCTTCAGATTAACGTCCAACACCAATCATGGACAAAATAAACGCCGCCTCTGGTTGTCCCATAAAAACTTAAGGCGGGTGCAGTGATTTGACTGTTGAGAGATTCCCGGAAAAGGAAAGTTAAATTTTAGTATATTATTATTAATTTATTGAAACCACACAATAATATTATGAACACTTGGTAGAGGAGTAAAGGAAATTAAGGTGATTTTCAAGGATCACGCTCTTCAAGTTTGGACGTAAGATTTTACAATTCTACAAAAGACGGTTGGAATCAAAATTATTGTGATCTAACATGGTGTGAAACTGAGCACCAACAAATACTAGGTTTTCAAATAATCGCTAGTCCCTTCGAGCGTAAGTCCCAAATATAACTCTTCCACTTAGAACTAACAGACCAATTTCCAACGATGAAGCAATTATAAGCCGACTGTTGAAATTCAGAAAGACCACAGAACTCAAATCTAAACGAACCCAAGCCCTAGAAGAACAATTACCGGTCACTAACTGAAAATGTGCCGCATCCAGGGAAGCTCAAAGCCCTTGTTCCAATTATCAAATATCACTCAAAATGATTCCTAGAAAAGAAAATCAGTAGTAGAAGCACTGAAAATCCAAAAGCAGCAATTGAATAAGAAGCCGCGGGATGAAAGATCCCAGCTCAAGTAAAACCCTAGCAGAATCGCAGTTACAGACACGAAATCAGAAGCCAAAAAGTGATGAAGCAGACATTGGAACTTCCCAGAAGCTCAAACCAAGACCGGATCTGCGAGTTGGGGTTGAGAGAGCGAAACCAGAGAGCGGAAATGCCAGCACCCCCTCTCGAGACTCTCTAGTCGCTTCTAAATGGCAACTTGGCAACCCCCACCTTCTTCTTACATCACCGTCAAACGTATCTAAGCCGTAGGATTTTGAATTCAATAGATCTAACTGGGAGCGTCTATAACAAGCGATGGCCGTCGGGCGTACATTCAACGGATAAGATGCATTTGGCGGTTATTGTTTCTTACAGCTTACGCTAGATGCGGTAAAATAGATTACTACCATGAAATAGGATTACTAGTCTGACGGCTACAAGATAAGGACTTTTGGATCTGACTGGGCTTTTCCTTCACATTTTTTGTAAAATAAAATTTCTCTGAAGAAGGTTCTTCACCGCCAGCACATGTGATTAATTATTAATTAACGATATATTAGTCGAGTAATATGCATTTTTATTTGCCATGGGGCTTTTCTTTATTATTTTTTATTTATGACTCAAAAAACATTTGTATAGTTGGAGATAATGTGCTTTTTTCGTGGGCTTGGATATGTTTAACCGTGGCTAAATTAGCTTAAGGTATTATTAAAAATAATAATTAATCTTTTCATATATCATAAATTTTTATAGCTACTTAGATACTTAAAAAATTAATTAAATGTTAATTATATTAGGCCTCAATTGATTTTTTTATATATAAAAATTTTAAAAAAAAATTAAGTTCAGATTTAATATTTTTTATTTGTAGATAAATTTGTATAAAATAGTTAAGCTCAACTACGATCTAAAAATAAAGTAGAATTTTTTTTTCCTAAGTGATACTAATATTAAATAAAATGAGCTGTTTATTACCTTCATACATAAATCTATATATTTAAAAGTTAAAATGTCTCTCTAAATATTATAACTAAAATTTTAATAAAATAATATATTTTAAAAATTACATATATTATAAATAATTATATATCTTTCTCGTAGGTAAATCTATAGATTGATAGGTTATATCAGTTGGATATTCATACATGACGGATTTGTAAATCATACTTTTCATTGTTTGCCCTTGATGTATTGGTCTGGGCTTAATAATGGGCCTCTGCTAGAATAGCGTTGGACTTTTCTCTCCATGCACGTTTACTCTATCTCTATGGATCAATCGATTTATAAGTACTCCCTCAAGTCTTGAGGGTTATTTTTCTTAATTATAAGATTTAATCTATTTTATTTTTTTAAAATTATAACTTTTCATAAAATATCTCCATTAAGAGATTCTATTAAAAATAATTTAAAATACATATAATTGAATATAATATTTTAAAAAAATTAATACACAATTATTATAGATAATTAATTTAATTAATATTTTTAATATATTTAAATTAATTAAATAAATTTTATATTAATAATTGGAGGTAGTTGTTAATAGGATTTCATTTTTAAGTTGGAAAACTTAATTTTTTTTATTATAAAAATTTTTCAAAAAAAAAAATAGATTTACTTACTACCCAAGGGCTGAAAAACTTTATTGCGGCTAAGTAGATGGTCATTCTGATGGAGAAGATTCAAATTTGACAGCTGATAAAAATATAAATTAATTTTGTTTGTAGTAAGAATATAAATTAATTCAAATCGCTAAAAGTTAGTTGGAATAATCTAAAGTTACAATAAAGATGTGATAGATGCATAGCATCAATTTACCTAGAAATATCTCGACATGTTAAATAAAAGCGGCACCAATTACAAACTTAGGAACAAAACAAGATTCCTGTGTACACATGATCCAGAGTCCGACAAACTTTTTCGGCTTTACTTTGATCATGAGGTATTAAAACAACAAGTAAGGAGAATCAGGTGCGAAAGATTATTAAACAAGGATTAATATTAATATTATACACGACATACTGACAGCTGTTGTCTACGTGCCCATTAACTGTCTCTTGCGATAGGGATTGTCCAGTGCTTTGCAAAGGAAATTACTTGAAAATCTGGGACTCTATTCAAATAGCAAATTAGGAAGACGACAAACTATATGCCTAATCCTTAAAGTATATTTATCCACCTCCTGAAGAAAAAGGTATTTCAGGTACAAAAGTAAGACATCCAACAGGTTGATCTTTTGCTCTTAAACTCTCTCTTTGGAGTCAATAGCAAGGGAGAGGGAGGGGAAGCACTTGAACTTAGAAACAATATTTGTGAGACTTTGTAATGTGGGACTCGTCATGAGCACAAACATGTATATGCTGAGGAGGCCACAGGAATTCAGGGAGTGATGAATTTGGAGGGGGAAGCTTACATTGGTTAAAATGGATAACCATTTTCCCAGGAAGATGAGCAAGATGATAAAAATCCAAAGGAAAAGCTAGAGAAGGAAGTTAGTAGGGCGAGGAATCATCCGCCTTAAAGATTCAACAGTAAACACTGATAGCAACCAGAAAGGGCAAAACGCAATACAATTACAGCACAATACCGTAAAATACAATACATTAAAAGTGTCTACTAGTTCTTTTATAGGTTACACTTAAGCTGGAATAAGGACCTCGTCCTCAGATCACCTCCATTCCATCACTAATATATTGCGTATTTGCCGCAAACTGATACTTGAACTAGATTCTCAGCAGACTTTCTGAGAAATATTTATTACTGAGGTTTTTATCCATCTCTTCCTCTAATACCCGTTACCTTTGGGCTCCTTACAAGCATTGAAGGAAATACTAAAAATTAGGTATAAATATGTGCACTTAACTTCTTGTGATGGATTCTTAGCACACGAGTCTGGGTCCCTTGAACCTTCCCTTGCCGTTCACCAAAATTTTGAGAAGCTGAAAACAGGAAACAAATGAACCGTAAATATTCATTTATAAAGGTGCAACAACAAAGAGTAAAGCCACTGAAGTAGTAGCAATAGAAACTGCCGCCACACAGTGCCAACTACGACGTCGTCGTCATTCTCAAACAATAATATGGTCACAGGTACATGCAATAGGAACTGCAAAGATGCTCAAGATAATAGTATATATTTGTTGGCCATCACTCTGTGTTCTCGAATCTGTCCTAAAGCGATGGAGGACCACCTGTAATGGGAACAGGCTACCCATGCAGCACTAAAGTCTGATGTATTAATTAATGTATTACATACAATAAATTTGTCCCGTGATATTCTTGTTACCAAATTATAAAAACGGACACACAAAAGTGGGCTTCATTGAATAAAGTGTCACTCTCTTTAAAAACTATGAAAGAAATTACTTTAGCAGCTCTAAAAGAAGAGAAGAAAAATATTAGAATAGATTTTTGAGTCACATTTAAGGATTGTAACATTTAGATATATCCATATAATATAACACCTAATTAACCTTTTTTTTAGAGATTAAAAAATTCAAATAAATTATATAATTATAACTAAATTCAATCTCCCAATACAAATTTATATAATATACTTCTTAATCTACATAAATTAGTCAATTAACTCTTATATTAGTTGTAACTAATTTATTAGTTCTTTTAATTCATCCAAAAAATACATCTAATTTGTATATTAAATACTGAATGAGTATATTTTTAATACCTATTTGTTTTCAAAATAATAGACACGCTAACTTTTAACAATATGTCTATTCAAATTTGTCAAAGATGCCTGCTTAAACTTTTAAAATGCATACGTACCTAGCTAAATTCAGATAACTAATGTTGTCAAAAGAATAATTTTAATCTTGTTCTGGGCAAGGCTCAAGCTCATGTCAAATTTATAAAGAGATTAAGAAGTTAAATAAATTACTTAATTATATCATATGCTAATTTTCCTAAAATATTTATATATAACATGAAATTATATATCAATTTATAAGTTAAGCGAATCAGTTTAAGAAAAATAATGAGAGAGATAAAATAGTTTAAAATATTATATTTAAAACCAAAATTTACCTCAAACTAAATTTTACATCTAGGACTAGAAAATTATTATTTTATATCGATATTTACACACACATAAATACACTCACACACGTAAATGTGTGTGTATCATGTATGTGAATGTATACAGAGAGAGCTTGTTACTTGAAACACATCTCCATTAGACACTGCCAACCTCCTTCAGCAGGAGGATACACTAAGTTTGATGCATATCCCAATTACTACAAAAACCCTTATAAGCTTCATAACCTTCCATTAACTGAAGTTCTAAACATATAATTTTGTTAATTATCAACCCACGGTAACTTCTTGTCATCCATTAATTGAACTTACACCATTAAAGCTATTACCTAGCTCAAAGTTGGATTATCTCTTTATCGATCCAATTTGGTCTAAGCATTATCAAGCCATCAATTCTTCAAAAGTATACTGTACTGTTTATTTTAACAAACAAAATTAAGTTAGGATTTTTATCATAAGCATTGCTATTTATACTGAAAATAGTTTGTTTTATATAATATATATATTAATATTTAATAATAATGCGTTAATTTGTGGATATATTTTTATTTGAGCATACTAAATATACTTATCTCATTATTCTTTGTCCAATATGAAGCTTCAAAATTTCACATTTATAATTAATATAAACTATACAACAATTATATGTATTGTTTGTACGGTCCCCACCTCATATATTAACAGTATTAATTAATAATTTATACCAAGAACATGCTACAGGAAAAAAATACCCTAACGAGGCTCCATAGGCTATATATAGTTAGCAGCTAAAAAGAGGGGGCGGGTGGGGAAGTAAGTAATGAGCCAATCACCAGGTACGTACGTATAGTAGTGGCCAGGGGAGCAAAAGACTGGTTGGTCGCCTTTAACAGAAAACACGCTATGAGGATAGATAAAATAATATTGCATGTATACACTGACAGTGACTAAGACAACTACTTTATTAGCTAACAATTAATGATATATTATCAAAAATAAAAACAAGTAATGATACAAATAAAGATATACGTGTGATGTCTTTTTTAAATTTTTATAATATAGATATGAGACATATAACATAAACAAATCAACACACACACACACATATATATATATAACATAAAAACTATAAACTCAAATTGATAAAGATAGGACAAAATGCGGGTGGGGGTATAAAAAATAATAAGCTATACAGATCTTGGATCAGGATTATTTGTGCATATCATAACAGATTTACCGATATAATTTATTCATATATTAAAAGTGTTTGATGCTAATTTAATTATGATGATAATTCAAATAACTCCAAGTATATTCCCCATCCAAGCTTCCAAGCTTCAAGGCCAAGTTCAACAAACATTGTTTCTCCAACTTGTTGGTTTATCAAATCATCTACCAAATCTTTGGATATCTTCTAAATCTTTGTTACTTTACTACTCCGTACATTTATTTATGCAATCCTCTAAGAAAAAGTTAGCATTATATATATTTATTGTATCATGCATCCGGTGACATACTAATATTCTGAAGCCACAAGCAATAAGTTTATCCGCATATAGAATATGTTATATATTCTTTTATACGTGCTTTTCTGTATCATAGATTTTACTCTTATACGCTATCAACAATGACAAGTGAGCATGCGTGTGTCTCTATGAATCCGTGTATCATGTATTTCCTACGTAACAGTGAACCACGGCACACTTTCAACTTCTGTGTTGCGACAAAGCAAGCATATATATAAATGGAGTGGCAAGTAAGCTTCTCTAGAGAAATATTTTAATATTGATTGTCTAATTAAGTAGATGGATAATATCTGGTAATGGATTCTTTACGAAACTAGGTATTTTCATACACATATAACTGAATAAAAGATACGTAAGTAGGGGATATATCAGAAACACCTGCATAAATTGAGGAGCAAATTAAATATCAAACCTTAGTACTGACAAAAGTACAGGATGAGCTAACTTTATATAGGATTATATATTCAATCTTGTTTAATTGCATTCCTAATTTGTTTTATTATATAACCTGCATTATTTCTGTTTTTTCTTGGGTTGATTGTATCTGTGAAGTGCATGCATTCATATTTAAGAAACCCCAACTAATATGGTCAAGATAGGGACGGGATGTGGCCCAGCTGTAGCAAAATGTGATGGCTACATGCATACACGCTATAAAAGAAGAGAACCATGATAGGTTGATATAACTAATTAACCCAAGGCCATCTCATCAGGTTATTAAACTAAGTGTACTGGTTCACCGAAAAAGCCAGACGATAACAATGTATTAATTTGACATGTGTCAGTGTGTGTAGGGTCAATGTGAATGTTTGGGGGATGCACGTTATCGTTATCCAATTCCTTGTTTCTTTTGCTGACTATTGGTTAGTTTGGTGACGATTCTAAGGAAGGAAAAGTGAATAGGTCAGCAGCCTTTGTGTATAGAGACTCTTCTAATCTGTCCCCACTCCCCATTCTACCGTATTACTCATATATTGCTATAAATAATCTATGGAGTGGCATTCTACTTTTTAAAAGAAACATTCATCCATGTTAAGCTTGCTTAATTACTACTAGTAGTAGTATTTGCTATACCTGTACGATTCTGCTTCGAAAGCATTATTGATCTGGTTTAATATAGTTAGCGACCCAAACTGAGGGCAGCTTCTACGTCCAGCCTCCATGCAAATCCTCCACCATCCATTCTCCACACATCACAAGGAACCATCTGCGAGAATTTCTCCTTCCTCCATGTGCACTGCACTTTCAACTGGCACGTGAAAGCACTGTACGCTAATCCTTCTCTCATCACTAATCTCACCTCCATCTCAGGCGCCTCTTCCTCACGATTCAGGCTCATCACCATCTTCCTAAACGCTCTATTCACAAACGCAACCCTATTTAAACCGTCTGATACGAACCCTGGACACGTATCCCCACCCAGATTACTTAACTTCTCCATGTCTGTACGCCCTAACCCTAGGCCATCCATGCACGTCTCACTCACGTACTCCACCGTTACCAACGTTTCCACCGTTTTCCTCCACGGAGGCATCACTGCCATCTGACCTAACGATTCCTTGCGATCATTCATCAAGTTCAAGTTCAAGTTCAGCCGAATAAAAGGGTTAATGGCTTCCTCATCTTCCTTATCAGTCACCGTGACCGTATGGCTATACATACTAGTACTAGAGCTCCACCAAGCTCCACCTTTTGATGGGACCTTTTGTTCCGCACGATTCTCCTCTAACAGTTGCAGCGTGGTCGCCGACCTGCTTTTCAGTTCTTCTTTTACCACAGTACGCTCCCTTCCTTTATTAGACTCTTTACAACTCCTCCGAACCCTAACGTACTTTCTCTTGGTTCTCCGTGTAGGAAAGATGGCGTTATCCTTGAACGTCGACGATCGACCTAGTAGAGGCCCTCCGACCGCCGGCTTTGGAGCGATGGGTCGGAATCTTAGCATCAACATATTGATCATCGTCTTATCCTGCACACCACCGGAGCATCTCATGGAACACCATCCCTCCCCACCATCCATATTTTCCCCACCCACCTAGCACTATTACGAGCTCATAGTTGGATCTAGATTTGTGTCTCTCTCTCTTCTCGATCTGTGGGCGCGTGTACAGGCTCGGGAGCAATTATTCTGTTCACTGTGGGCTGAGAGAGAAAAGTAAGGGGGGAGAGTAGGGGCCAGGTCGCCACCAAACTAGACAGAAGGGGGCGATGATTGAGGGAGACAAAAGGCGAAGGAGAAAGGACACGTGTCCAGTGAAAAAAGTCCAATTCCATTGGGTAGATTGGAGTTGGGCCAACGATAAAGTGATGTATCCGGCACAATGGAGTACGCAGAGACGGTCCCACCCTAAGGACCAATAAGAAACGAGAAGGTGTCCAGCACTGCCGAAAGCATGGTCCACGTGGGCTGTTCCAGCGCGAAAGCATTACTGTGGAATGTATTGTGGGAGAGGGACTCGGGGAGCTTCCAGAATAACCACACGTGGTAGGGTTCTATTCGTCGCCTCGTCCATATTCCATTTGGAACTGGTGTCACCACTCGAGAGCAAGGTCGTGAACTTCACGACCCACCCATACATTGAGAATAGTGATGCGTGATTCCCACGAGCGGGACGGCCAAGGAATAAAAATGTTTGGGGATATTTACATCCAAAATTAATGGAGGTACGATATAAGACACGTTGCAGTTTTGTAGAGATGAGAATCTCGGCTAAGATTTCTTATGTCACTTTCTCGTATTTGTTGTTACATCCCTGCCACGTACCCCTTTCCCTCCCCCACGTTATCTATTTCCTTTTCTGCTGCAAACCCGCCTTCATCTAGTACAAGTCATGACCCTAACTTAATGTTTATGATTTCATTACTCTCTGCTTCAAGAAAAATAAGGGATAACGGGACCATTTTTTTCGACCATAATCATAAAAAAGTAATACATCCATAACAAATTATTCGTAAATTTAATTCAAAAAAGTATAACCAGATCATCTTTTTGTAGATAACCAAGATTTAGTTTATTCATATTTCATCACAAAATTAATCACAATCATTTCTATCAAACCATCTGCATTTTAAGTTGTTCCCTTGTAGCTATCTTCTTTCTTCGTAAAAATTTTTGCAGTATGGAAGGAATACTCGTCGTCTATGTATTAAGTTATTGACAATTAAGGGCCTACTTGTTTTTGGTTCATCATCATTATCATTATTATCATGTTCTTGTTAAGTATTTCTTATGTACGTAAATATATACAGTACATATTTACAGAGTCCTTTCCATTTTTCTTATTTATATTAAAATAAAATCCATAATAATACTCCTTTTTCTTTAAAAGACGAACTTCTATATGAACAGATTCCATGAAGCACATATACAGCATAAAAGAATAGATATCAAAGCATTACCCCCCCGGCGGGTTTTCCCAACGCTTTCCAAGTTTCGCATTGGATGCTTAATTGATGGGGGCTTAGTTACGTGTAGATAGATATGTGACTCTATCTTAGGCTTATTTTATCCAGAAACTCGCTAATCAAACCTACCAAGCAATTTCTTTAGTTTCATCCTCTACATAACAACCATCTGAACAAGACCCCACTTTATACTTTTCTCTGTACCACCTATATATCGAGGCCTATCTCTAGTCTAAAATTGTTGACCCCTTCTCTGCATTATCACGATCATCATTATTTTTCTATTACCCGTCCATTATCATTATTAAAACCTGTCTAAGTTCTCTGCTCTTTTTATAGCTATCCTTCAAATCAAATATTGTCACCTTAACCCACAAATAAATAGCTCTCAGAACTTGCTAGCACAACCCCTCCCTCCCTTTCCAGCCCCAACCCTCTCCTCTTGGCTAAAAACACTAGAGCCCCGGGCCAACTAGTTTCCGCACTTCCCTTTTCTCCGCCCCTCCCCTCCCTCTCTACCTCCCCCCGCCCTCTATATATATGAGATTATTAGGCATATGTGAGTATAGTATATACATTTTTTGTAATATAATATCAGATTATTAGATCAAAGCGTATGGGTAACAATTCCCACAGTTTATTTAGCCCCTATGGAGGGTCAGTGACAGGCGATATATATATATATATATATATTACATAGCTCAGCTAAAGTGTGAGATATAACTATATACAGGTAATAAGCTGTCCTCAAGCCTCAGGGGGAACAGTACAATACTTTATCAGTAAGATAATTGCCAGTATTGTGGTTGTTCTTCCCATTTACAAGCTTTTGTCCTCTCTCTCTCTCTCTCTCTCAAAAGTTCCGAGAGGAAACCAGATAAGGACCACGATCTCTTCCCATCCCGCCCCTAGCGAATAAGCAGAGAGAAGCTAGCTATTAGTTTTCAATTTCGATTTTCTCCAAACATAAAATAATACCTGATCATAGCCTCCAGGCTGCAACACTAATTCATCTCTTTCCCTCTGAATTCTGGTTTCTCACAGGCCCAAGCTGAGGGCGGCCTTGATGTCTAGCCTCCATGCAAAGCCACCGCAGTCCAATTTCCAGACATCACAGGGCACCATCTTCGTCCACTTCTCCTTCTGCCACGTATACTGTAATCTCACGCCGCACGTAAATGCCTCGTATGAATAGATCACGTTATCCTTCACCTGCAACCTCACCACCACCTCCTTCGGCGAATCTCCCTCCTCATTCCCACTCACCATCCTCTTGTACGCCTCGTTCACCCATCCAACCTTGCCCGTACCGTCTGATACGAAACCCGGACACGTGTCCCCCTCCAGATTTTTCACCTTCTCAACGTCCGTACTACCTAACCCTCCTCCGTTCGTGCACGTGTCACCCACGCTCTCCACCGTCACCCACGACTCCATCACCCTCCGCGCACCGTTCGCGGGTCCCGTCGCTGTCCACAGCCTCGCCGGTTCCGAATTTCTCGGGATCTCCACTTTCTCCATTGTCACATCCAGATCAACGTTCTTACACCATGAGCTACCGGCGATCGAGCCTTCCGACGGTTCACTCTTCTCCGGCATCAACTGAAGAGTCACAACAGCGTTCTCTGGACCATCTCGCGTCTCAGATCTCTCAGAAGATCTATTATTATCCTCCTTTCTCCCATATACAATGTTCCTCCGAACCCTAACGTACCTCCGCTTCGCTCTCTTGCCCGAGAGCAACACCTTACTCGTGTTGTTCGGCACCGTAACTCCGGAGGCAGAACATCCGGCGACCGGTTTCGGCGCGATCGGACGGAATCTGAGCATTATTCTGTTAACTACGGTTTTATCGCGAGCAGCATCGCCGGTGGCACGTGCGGCTAGGTTGCTCCATACATCTCCACCGTCCATCAATCTCTGGATATTCCTAATCTGGGGCGGGGATCTCTGAGGAGTGTGAGCCAAAGTCGCTCGTTTCGCTCTGTTGCCGAGAGAAGGGATGGGGCGAGGGAGGAAACGATAATGATAACGGCACCACGGTGGCTGGGTGAAGAAGCAACACGTGTCTAGGGCAACCGAAAACAGGAGAGGGATGTTATTGGATGAAATTTTTAATTTCCGTGGGTCCCGCAGGAAAAAAGTGGCGTATCTGGGAGGCGTAAATCGAGGCCTGGGATTAGTCCCACGGAGGAGCCAATAGAAGACGCGAGAGTGTTCAGCACTTCTGGAAAGAGATGGTACGTGGCATCCGGACAGCGAGCACCATATTCTCTATTTGCTCTCTCTTTGCTTGAAGTGGAATACGCTTTTCTCTCCTCGAGACTCCAACACGTGATTTCATTTAATTGGCCAGTAACAGCATCGTTGTTCTCTCAAACAGTTGACTCATCCTTCTCTGTCACTCTCTCGATCGGCGCGTGTAAGGACGTACCTTTCATAATATCTTTCTGGATGGTGCATTCTCGTTGGTCTATCAATTTGGGCCCCAACTCCGAAGTGACCTGCCACAGTACTTGAACTCCACTGGCATGAGCGGTAGGCTTTGTTTGGTTCCACTAAATAAAGGAAGGGTGTGACCCAGAAGAAAATTTTTAAATATCTTTAAATTATTGATAGGTCTAATTTTTTTTTTTAAAAAAATGTAATAAAAAAAAACAGAAAACGATAGATAATGTTATATATTTTATTTAGTTTAAAAGTAGGGCTGAGAGACTTCTTATTTAGTTGATAAAAATATAAAAAACACATTTTTTAATTTATATTTTTTATATTATTTTTTAAAATATAAATATTAAAAAATCTATTATATTATTTATATATAATTAAAATATTTTATATGTACTTTAAAACATGATTTTATTAATTTTAAAAGCATCTAAATACTAATTTTAGTGATAAAATTATTTTTAGTTAAAATTAAAATTTAAATTATTATGAAATAATATTTTATATAAATAAGATTCACTAACTTTTAAAATAATTTTTAAAATTAAAAGTAGAAATAATTATTTTAACTCTATAAATTTTTATTATATTTTTATCTCTTATTTATTAATTATATCATATTTTTTTAAATAATTTACTTGTGAAAACATTATTCTTACAACAACTATTTAAACACTTTTTATTTTAAAATTATTTTTTTATATAAAAATTATTTTATAAAATATATTTTCCATAACTACTTTAAAATCAATTTTATCAAGATTTTATTCTTTAAATATTAAACTAAACATAGTGTGGACATGTATCCGCACGGCCGAAGAACTCTTGGACAAAATATAATAATAAAAGCTTATTGGTAATCTATTAGAGGGGGAAATTATATTTGAGGACAAATCAGGAAAAGACAGCATTCAGTTCGAATATACATAATTGTTTAGGAGCTGCAAGAGTAAATAACGGAGATAAAAATATGTTAAATCGATTAAATTTATCAAGAGCCCGCGTTTCCTCTATTTCTATTTATAGGATGTAAGATTTTTTCATGAAAAAAGTTTTTTTGTGAATATTTTCTTTTTCAATACGCCCTCAAACGACTTGTTACAAATGTTTAATTTTTGTTCATCTTTTATTTTGACTAAAAATATAAAATTTATTTGAATAATAGATTAAAAAATAGTTCATATAAAAAAATATTTTAGACAGTTTTTATAAAAGTATTTTTGGAGAAGGGTTTATAGAAAAAATAATTCTGAATAAATGAGTATTTTGATAGTTATTATCAGAAGGATTTTTATAATTAAAAAATTATCAGAAATAATATGATTTTATTAAACATATGATATGAGAGAGATAATGGAAGAGAGACGAGAGATAGTGAAAAATAGAAAATAAATAGGAGAAAAACTAGAGAAGAAATATGATAGATAAGAAAAGGTGGACAACAAAGTGATGTGAGATAGTGTGAAAAAAATAAGGATAAAATAGTAATTGAGTAATTTATAAATTCTTTTATTATTACAAAAGTTAATCTCATAGTTTATTTAAAATCTTAATTTTAAATTATAATTTAATCTAATTTTTTTATATAAATATTACTGTTTATTTTAAAAAAATAAACTAAAATTTGAATTAAAAATTATTTTAAAATCTTAATTTTAAAAATTCCCGAACACACAGCATAGTCTCAAAGCAATAACTCAAAATGCCAAGAAAGCAAAACAGCACCCAAATCAAAAAGCAAAGGCCAGACAAACATATGAAGCCAATACCTTTTAAAATAGATAATAAAAGACCATACTCTTGCCTCCGACGAACAAAATAAATATTAAGAGAGTGTGTTTTTTATTCTAAAATAAAGGGTATAAATAATGTTTTTACCATAAAAAAATGAAGCTTGTCTCAATTGGGTATATACAATAATAATCTTAAGTTTTTTAAGAATTTCTAATTTTATTTTACATGTTGAATTTAATCTATCTTTTTCAGCACCAATGCTACACAACAAATTGTATGTCTAAGAATTCCTTCTTCTTATTTTTTTTTGTACAAAAATTTTTAGAAAGGGGTTAGATTTATCCACGATCTAAGAGCAAGGCGAAGTCTCCCTTCCTTTTAGACAATATCAATATCAGAAAGGGGGAGCCGTCTATTATCCTCATGCGTAAACTTAAGCACCTAAGAGTTAGATACCTCTCCAAGTGCCGCGACTGGAACCACAATAAAGTGATACTATCTAGAGTTTGAATATACTCTAAATAATAATATATTTCACCCTTTTATCAGTTAAACCCATAAACTATGAGTTTTAAGAATTCCTTCTAAAAGAGGGGAAAGATGTGCTTGAATTGAAGGCCAATAAAGATTTTAAGAACCACAGTAATCACAATTTACTTATTTTATTTTGTGGAAGGGATTGAAGCATCTGGGTATCCGCTACCTGGCAGGCTGGCACGCTTTCATGAAACATGAAACCGGTACCAAATAAATAAACAACCAATGGGCGGTTGAAATGATGATTGATCATTGGTTGCCACGTCCCAACCTGTGATGGGTTTATTCCTCACGTGCCTGTCTCTCTCCGCCTTTCCTCAACGTCATCATGATTAAGCTTTCAACAGTTCATATTTAATATTCTGTAAAATTATTATTATATGTATAAATAAAATTAAACTGTTCAAATTAAGGGAGTAACAGTGATGGAAAGAGCAGTGGATAAGAAGGGTAATAGCTTCTGCTGAGTTGTCCTCGCTCCCCTGGTCACATCAATCTAATTTTCATTTCATTCATCCCTAAGCTCAATAATTGTCTTCCCAGGTTATAACTTGATTTCCATGGTTTTGTCTCCTAAAATTTTCAGATTTCCATATATTCTGGCGATCTTTGACCAATATTATCCAATCTCAATCTTCCTACCTCGTGCTTATCCGTTACTAAGAATAATCATTTGTTTCCCGTGCGCTGTTGACTCATTATGTATTCTGCGTATATACAATCATAATCATTAGTCGAATGGCTGTTCTTCCGTTCTGAAGTGCCGCAACAACTTTCCCCTTCACATTCCTCTCACTTTCCTCAAAGGGTATTGAGAGCTCCCTGGTCGGACAGATCCCAGTTGCTCCAAAAATTGCCTTCTCAGCACTAAGTCAATCTCAAAATAACGGTCTCGAATATACAAGTTCAGATTTTGCAATTTGGAATTTCACCGGTACTTCCCACTATCTTCAACCACTACATGGGGAGAGAAACAGTATTTGGTTATGAGATAGGAGAACGAGGTTTCTTGTTTCATAGTTGGTCATGGTCAAGTGCTCATGTGGGTGTTGAACATTAAGCGTAACTGAGAAATCGCCAATGACCCAGAGCGAAATTAGTAAAAGAAAAGGATAGTGGGGCAACTGGGAAATTGGAATTGCAAGGAATGGGTTTTTTAAATTGATACAGAACGTTATTACAGTGCATGATTGCTTTTGCCAATTGAAGGAGACCCCAGGGCCTGAATTGAACAAAAGTACGTAACTCATGTAGAATTCTACAGAAATTGTTGAATGAAAAAAACATTAAAAAAAGAAACTGCCTCATCGACTTATTTTGTTTCTCCAATGATGAACGTCAACCTTAGCCGCAAAATCGATCCATTTGCAAAAAATAAAGTGAATGTAGGGACTCGTATTGTTTAAAAATCACAGGCCCCAGAAGGGATTTTTAAGACAGTAAATATGTCTTCACATATTTGGGGCATCTTATTTCTGTTTTAAACAAAAATCGAACAAGCTTCCAGCCGCTTCATGATGAACCACCGGAGTTGAACATATTTGAGGCATCTTATAGCCAGCGGGGAATACTTAGTGAAGTGAAAATCAAGGTTAAAGGAAGCTAGTTGACAACATCAACAACCAGCTTGCGAGACTTGAGAACAGACCATCTCAATCGACGGAAATAGGCAGCTTGAAGCAGTGCCAGGGATAGTACAAAAATCCATTTGAAGCCCATCTGCAATTAGTAAGTTTGGTTAGAAAAATATGACATTCCACATCCATCGGATGGGGAAAAAATGCATAGAAGGAAACAAGACCAGTTTTATCTCTTCCATCTCAGGTTCAGCAGCCCAAGCCAAGAAAGTCACGACATCTTTTCCCATCTGCACAAGGAAACAAATGCGCTTCCTATCACCCAGAGTCCATGGATATTGCATTTTGAGAAGATTTACTTAAGTAAAAGCCACTCCTCAAGCTGACATAACATATCGTTAAGAGGTAATATACCTGCGATTCTGTAGCAGAGGTGCCATCTTCATACTCAACAGCACCATCATTCAGCATTTTAGGCATGGCAATTCCTCCACCAGGAAAATAAGGATTATAGTGCAATCCCTCTCTAATCTACAAATTTATTAAGAGAGAGAATCATGATTAAGAGCTGAAGCACAACATTGCAAGTGGATGTAGAGACAGACATTCATGAGCTTGTAATGATAATTGGATTTGAAGAGATAGATATTCGATTCAGCTTCCATGGTTTATGTCAATATATACAAATGACTGATAACTAGATTAGCTAAGTTCAATCAATAAGATCATTTTGGAGACCCATTTTCCACCCAATACCATTATGCTCCAGAACATGAAAAAGAGTTTACCTATTAACCATTACATTCTTTAACATTGAAAAATACTGCTGCTTCAAAAACTGGCAAATATCAACATTTCCACCAAAACAATTTGCAAATGTAATCATGCAAAATTTAGAAAATGGGCTGTTCCTTAGGTGCTTTAAAGAAAAGAAATGTCAAGGCAAGGACTCTTGAACAACTGCCCACCACCAGTATAAACATGCATGCAGATGCAGTTAAACATTTATGTGCCAAAGCCTTGGTTTGCATACCGCACATTTCGCTTTAACACACAAAGTGACTTCAGCACGTACGGAAGAAATTCAAGCAATCTTAGATTAGAATTTACCGAAACACCAGCAGGGGGATCACGATAACCTGTAAGAAGGGAAAATACGTAGTTTTGACCATTGTGGCGGGCCTGAAAAGAAAAGAAAATAAATATTTTGCATATATACAAAAGACAATTCTAAAGGCATCACAAATAAAGTATTGGAATTACTTTGGTAATAAGACTTAGATCTGGAGGATAAGCTCCTCCATTAGCAAACCGAGCTGCTGCTTCATTTGCATATGGCAGAGGAAAGCGATCACTGAATTTACCAGGGCGTGTGAACATCTCACCCTCATCATTAGGGCCATCAACCACCTCAATCTCAGCTGCCATAGTCTTTACCTCGTCTTCTGTATAAGCAACACCAACCAAATCACGATACGATACCAAAGACATGGAATGACATGAAGCACAAACTTGTGTATAAACTTGATGACCACGGCGAATCCTGCTCATCACAAATTAGTTTGAAGCATTAAGACCAACAGTATACAATGGAAACGGTTACTATAGTGTTCGTGTGAAATTTGTTAACAACTCAGGATACCTGCATACAGAGGAAAGCATACCCTAACCTCCCCAAAAATATAAATACAAGGTTGAGACAAATCAAGTAATGCTCACTTCAAAAAAAGTTAATCAAATTAATATGTAGCCACAATTAAAGCAAGTCCTCTCAAGGAACTTCTGCCAGTAGAGCCTGCATTATCTTTATTTGCGATTATTGATGACAAAAGGGATGGGGTCAGTGGAAAGCATAGGGTAACAGTTGTAAAGAGAGTGAAGATTTGCTTACAATAGGCACCAAGACAGACATAAATTCTCAAAATAATTGTAAAGAGCGCAAGGATTTGCTTAAATTTTGTATTTTGTAAATTGCAAGAAATTTTCCTCTCATCAGTTACAAATTTTAACACTAGCGCAGAAAAATCTATTAGTTTGTCTACTAAGAACAATCCAGTTCCAACAGAAGAACTAGCTGTTCACAAATCATTGATGGTAAAATAAAGTTCATTCATGGAGATACTTGTAATTTTATGACCCTAAAGATTTTACATCAAACATAAAATTCTAGACAAAATAAAAAATGCAAAACACTGAGCTTCCCTCATCTGCAAGCAAACCGATCTATAATGCATCTTCTCCAAATATGTATAACAACTGAACGCTGCTTTCCCCCTTTCTAAACCCCAACTGTTATTCTCTGAGTCCAATTAGAATCACAGGCTACAGGGAACAGAAAGTCAATTTACTAAATTCTCCCAAAAGACAGAAGCAGCAAAAGAAAGAAAGCCAAAGCTTACAGTGTGTTGGGACTGAAGTTTTCTCCTCAATAACTGCTGAATAACACCTCCAGCCATCTCAGTCCACACTGTAAAATATTTATAAAAATACATACAAAAGGATTATAAATAAGTAACTAAATCATAGGTGATATTATCCAGCATAATTCGAATTCATTAAAACGTAGGTCCGAGATTACTCTCAGAATTTATACACCTTGTATTACTGGAACCAAAAAAAGGAGCGGAGAGTTGTATGAATGATAGACTAATAGTTCACGAACAGACTTTCAGTATAGTCATCCCTAAGTCGTAATAGTATTATTGTGAGTTCATTTAGACAGCTTGATATGAAAACGTGCGCACTGATAATCAATCCCATCAAACAAACCCTTCCAATGAATGTGATTACCACAAATTATTAGATTGTAACACTTATCTTTTCCCCCCCAACTTCATATGGAACAAAACAAACATCTTGAATAAGCCAGAGACACAAGTTTGTCGATTTCCGGCATTTCGTTTTACACATCTTGCAATAGATATAATTTAAACAAACACGCAAGTGCAAGAACGAGAAAAAAGTGGAAGACAGAAGCACTAAATGCAGCATTCCCGTTTAGATAATCTAATGAGAACATTCAAAAAGCAGAAACTTCGGGTTGAGCCAAATGACGAAGCGCCAACCTCCCAAATCAAAAGGTGCCAGAAAAAAATTGAAGATGCTCGCTGATTTTGGTTCATGGCTCAAAAAAAATCGAAAGGAATTCAGAAGTAGTTCACAGATCCAAGAAAGTATGATATTCAAATAGATAGATGAAGAGCACTCACGAAACGGAGGCGACAAGTCCGAATACAAAGCTTGGTTCTGAGATTAATGACGATGAAGGAGAAGGCCGCAGCAGCGAGAATCCATGGATTCGGGAGGAGCAGCAAAACTGTTCTTCAGACGACGAGACTGTCGCCGGGCCACATGGGCTTAAGCCCAACTTGTTAAGACGATGTACTGGAATCCCAGTTTTTTTCCCGTCAGAAAATAATGGAATTTTCTTTTAGAATGGGCCACAAGGCCAGATTTTCAAACTTGGGCATCCACTAAGGTGGTAAAAAATATCTTTAACCTATCATCCATTGGTTTAACTAACAAAAAGCTAATTTATGCAACTATTTAGAGTATATTCAATTTCTAGAGAGTATTATTTTATTATAATTCCAGTCACGATGCTTGAGAAGACATCATCACTCCTGAATGTTTAAGTTTATACCTGAATGTAATAGACGACTCTTTTTGCCATACATTAATATTACCTAAGAAGAATGGATATTTTGCTCTATCCTTATATCGTAGGTCAATCAAATCATTTTTAAAAAAAATTATACGAAAAACATAATAAAAATAATATCTTTACTTGTAACCAAAAAACAAATAATAATATATTTATCCCAAAAGTTTAGCTAGTCCCTTACAATATGATAAAATAATATTTAAATATTTGTTATGAGAGGTGACCTTATTTAGTGTAGGACAGTATCTCAAATATAATTACTTTTCAATAGAAATATATAAAATGCTAGATACACTATAAATAATATTAGTATACTAGAATTATTTAAAAATAATATTAATATGTTTGATATTATTTTGCTCTTTCTTAAATACCTTCTAATAAGCCTCAAGCCAAAAGATATGTTTAACAAGTGTTTAAATATTCTCATAAATTAAGGTAATGTTTGTAATTTTTTCAAGGCTAAAATGAAACGCAGCGAGATGGCTTAATTAAAGGGTCAAGCCATCATTTAAGAGGTTTTCTTAAAATAGTGTCAAGTGATTTGTTATGGTCTCTTCTTATCATCTTTCATAAATTATATTTAATATCTTTTATTGAAATTATGAAAACTTTAAAATTTAATAATTGTTTATCTTAAAATTTAATAATCTTTTAATTTTATTCTTATTTAATATATATATTAATAAAATAATATTTTACACAACAGTAAATAAAATGTAAAATAAAAAATTAATAATATAACTTATAAATAGGAACAAAAATTATACTGAGTATTATTGTCAGTGAGTATGAATTTCATTGGAAGCTAATACTTTATAAGGCATTGGACACAAAGACTTTATTAAACTTCATTTTCAAATAGCAACCTCGTTTGTTTTTCTTTTACATAACAAGCGACATGACACAAGTTACTGATCCCACTTCATAAATAGGGTTTAAGTAATAGTAATAATACTCGTATTTTAATTTGGTGGAAGTAGATACAAATTCCCACTCCACGAATGTTGACTTTTAACAGAACCATTCATCCACTGTCCATAAATAACCGTACGACATTTTTTCATCATACCATTGAGTGCTCTATTGTTCTATTAAATTGAATCTCTCTCTCTCTCTCATAAACTCGTTACAAATGCAAAACACAAATTGATGGCATACACGCAATCTCGTGTAAAATCACTGGACACTAAAAGGGTAGGCAAACACACAAAGAAATAATATTTTTTTTGTTACGTAGATAATTGCTCCTTTCCCCCACTTATGCTATTCATTTACTATATAAGAAGAATCTATTTGATTTTAAAGAGTACTACTTTATTTTACTAATTACTGTGAAATGATTCTTAAAGGCTGTATCTTTAGAAGCGATTAGGATTATCTAATCTCTGTTTGTAAATACCAACGCCTACATCTTCTTCCTCTGTGACAACCTGTCCTGTTCCTTCTCAGTTCTGCATGCGGATTTGTTATATCTTGGGATTCATCCTCTCCCGTGACACGCTGCTCACATTCTGAATTTCGTCTTCGTATGGTCCAGGTTCACCCAACTTGCCCTGTGGCTGTTATTATTCTGGGACTAACCGAAGCCATTAATGGGAACCATGCCATTTCATTCGTTCTCTCGCATTTATTTCATCAGCCACTCTTCTTAGTACGACCTCTTAAACCGCCATACTTGTTGCCTCTTTCATTATTTCACAAGTAAGCCTCCTCATCAATGCGAAGCTGCAGTATCTGATGCCAAGTCCCACATCCCAAGGACTTGTCTCCTATATCCTTTGCATTGATCTTTGATTTATATCTAGATATTAGACTGATTGTTTCTCGTGTTCATGCTACTGTGTTCTTCTTCATGATGAGTTTACGGTTAAGTTTGTATGAGCACAAGGCATCATTCAGGTCTTCTTGGACATTTCTCGCTGTCTTTGCCATTTTGGGGAAATTTGGCCCTATTTCTTCTTGAGTTATTGTCTGAAGTCTGTAGAAGAGAGTACAACCTTCAGTGCATTCTTAATTTGAGGCTTCCCTATTCCCTATAAGGATCTTCTTTGGAGTCTCTCGATACATTCATGTGAGTTGTCTTTTCTTCCATTGAATTTAGTAGCTCAAAACTTCAGCGAATTTTCACGTTCAAATTCGTGAAAAATTTGGTGCCTGATGCCTCAAGCTGATCCAATGAGACATTTGTACCTTTGTCTTCTGGTTCTTTCATGGATTTTGTCCATCCCAAGCACCCATGCACTACAAGTTGCCCAGACCCCCGTCTTATTACAGATGAGGATGTATTTAGAGTACCCCACCTCGCTGCAAAGTTGGGGAAATTATAACGGTGACCTCTGTAACCTTTCTTCTTCTGCACATACGAGCATTAAATGTCAAGATAACTCTGTATCTGAGCTTAAAATTAGGGAAGACAAAACTGCGAAGTCTGACTAGTTCAATGGATTTGCAATTCCCAATCAAACACTGTCGACGAACTTCTCTATTGATTCTTTTATCCCTGCATTATCGAGGTTGACCAGCTTAAGGGTTCTTAGCCTGGCTTCCTTGGGAATTTGGGATCCTCTTCCGGATAAGATTCACCGAATATCTCTGCTCGAAGCTCTAGACTTAAGCTCAAATTTCTTATTCGGTTCTTTCCCGCCGAAAATTTCCACAATGGTAAAGCTCAATACACTGAAACTCGATGGCAATTTTTTCAACGACATAATGCCCGACTGGTTCGATTCATTGTCTAATCTAAATGTCTTGAGTTTGAAAACCAACGCCTTGCGGGCTTCATTCCCCTCGTCATTGTGCAAAATTAAGACCCTCACCGATATTTCTCTGTCTCGCAATGAGCTATCTGGTAAATTACCTGATCTGAGAGCTCTCACTGGCCTACATGTACTGAATTTAAGAGAAAACCGTTTAGGTTCTGAACTGCTATTGATTCCCACTGGAGTGGTCATAGTTCTGCTAAGCAATAACTCATTTTCTGGTGAGATACCGAAGCAGTTAGGGGAATAGGGTCGGCTTCGACATCTAAATCTCTCGGCAAATCATCCGAGTGGAATACCTCCATCTTCCTTGTTCTCATTGCCAAACATCAGTTATTTGAATTTAGGTAGCAATGTGCTGAGCGGGTCACTTCGGGATCAACTGAGTTGGGGCAGCAAAGTTGGCTTTGTGGATATTTCCAGTAACAAATTAATTGGTGGACTTCCTTCTTGCTTGGCCAATACGTCTGATAGAAGAGTTGTCAAATATGATGGAAATTGTTTGACTCTCGATTCTCAAGATCCGCAGCTAGGGCCTTATTGTGAAGAATCCAATATGAACAAGAAGAAATCGATGGCGTGGAAAATAGCTGTAGCAGGGGCCATTATTATTGAACTTGTTCTTGTCCTGGGGATTTCGTATGAGGAGTTTTCTTCTGTAGAAAATGTCTGGGGAGAGAGACAGCTAAGCATCATTTCTTGCAAAAGACTGCCAGATAATTCCACTACAGTTTCATCTGAACTCCTCGCAAATGCCAGTAAGTATTATAGGTAAAGAATAAGATTCTATTCTTCGATCTGAGCGTAAACATACAGAGAGTCTTGAAGTCTTTAGGTTTTTATTGGATATGCACACCTGAAATAGTTAATGTTCTGATTTCAATTTCTTTAAGGGTTCACTTCCCAGGCCGTGAAACTAGGGGCACAAGCTACATCAATCTGTCGACCAATTTCAGTTAAAGAGTTGAAGGAAGCCACAAGAAACTTTGACATGTCAGCGTTTATTAGTGAAGGCTCCTTAGGAAAGGTGCCCTTCAAGGACTCAAAGCGGTACTTTAAAAGTCTGTTTCTTTTCTTTTTTTCATTTTGGTTTCTGGTTTCCAATTCTTTGTGACTTCCTCATTTCAGCTATACAAAGGTAAACTAGAGAATGGATCCTACGTGGCAATACGATCTTTAGCTCTGTCAAAGAAATTCTCAATTCAAAATCTTAAAGCTCGGTTGGATTTACTCTCAAAGCTCCAACATCCAAATTTGGTTGGCCTCTTGGGTTGCTGTATTGATACTAATGAATAAGACGACTCAACCACCGACAAACTTCATCTTTTATGAGTATGTGCCCGATGGGAGTTACCGTGCCTATCTGTCAGGTTAGTGTGGCATCATAGTGAATTGTTGTGAGTAAATATCTTGTTCCTTTTATCTGTAACTACAATTATATAGAATTCCCTAATCAGGATGAAACTTAGTTTGGAGAACTCGTCCAATTTTCATAGCCTATATGACATAGCTTTAATCTTGAAGTTTCTGGACCCACTAATCCAGCTTTACTTGTACATGCAGAGTTTTCTCTTGAGAAGCCGCTCAAGTGATCTGATAGATTGGCAATTTTAAATGGGGTTACCAAGGTTGTGCACTTCTTACATACGGGGGGTTATTCCAGGTTGTTTTAACCACCGATTGAAGACAAACAATATTTTGCTTGATGAGCATCATTTTCCCAAATTAAGCGACTATGGAATGTCCATCCTCGGAGAAGAGACTGAAAGGTTTGAGGTATGTTTGCTAGCTATACAACTCTGCTATTTGACCTTGTATGCAATATGAATGATTATTTAGTGACTCGTTTCTTTCTAATTATTGGACAGGCAAAGAGACATGACTCAAAATCATGGTATGGACGCTGATGGTAGCTTATTTTACTACAGTTACAGCTTATAACTGGATTTTAAAGTTATCGTTATGGTCTGGTTCAATTACCCTCCCCTATTGCCCTCTTTATGTACTGAACTTATATCTTGTTCTCACAGCCACAACCATAACCATTATCGATTATATGAATAAAAGAATGCAGAGTTTGTTAAATATATGGTTTAAAATCCTTTTTCTTCAATGATATATTGGCTGCTGTGGTTCTATTTGTGTTGTTGATCAATGCCAAACAAATCATTCTACCCAATTGTTCTTGCAGCCAAAGGGCATCATTTGAGGACGATGTTTATAAATTTGGATTCATATTGCTTAAATCACTTGTTGGACCCATAGCAAGCGGACAAGGTGAAACGTTTTTTCTGAATGAGAAGGTAACAAGAAAACTCATGGAAACTCCTGTCTCTTTGAACATGTTAAACGTCTGGGTAATCTTTTAGTGTGTAAATTCTTTTTCATATTCTTCAATCCTCACTATAAGGAGGCTTCCAATTCTTTCTACATTTTTATCCCTGCCTGTAACATTCAATTCTGGTCAAATTCCTGAAAAGTCACGAGTAAATTTCTTGGATGAATGACAAAATGCAGAAGTTTTGGGATACTGATTTGTTTATGTGAACAATAGGCATCCTTCGGAAGTCAAGATGATAGAAGAAAAATTGTGGATCCCATAGTGTTGACATCTAGCTCTCGAGTCATTATCAATCGCAATAGCTATAACCACCAAATGCATATCTCCATAACCATCCTCTCACCCCTCATTTGAGGATGTCTTGTGGAACTTACAGTATGCGGCTCAAGTGCAGGCCACAGTAGATGCAGACCAGAAATCAGAGTCCAAGTCAGAATCTCAAGATTATAGGAGGGAAAAAACCTGGGATCCAACTGGTTCATATCTCTCTCCAACAAAGCAGATCTTTAAACCCCGGAATCATCATCAGGATCCATAAGTAACTGCAGTGTCAGATTGCAATAACAGATGTAAAGTTGTATATGTTTTTTCATGTCTCTATAGAGTTCTGATAGGGTAGAGGTAGAAGGGATTAATATTCTTTTAAGAAACAGGAAGAAGAGTTCAAATTCAGCACAATAAAGCAAGTCATGAACTTGTTTAACTGCTGCTAGCATGAGATTGTGACCAAATAAAGTTAGGGGATTCATATGTTTTTCTGATTACTAGCTTTGATCAGATTCTTGTCCCAACTTCTAACTGGAACTCGTCTGTCCTTTTATTTGTAAATAAAGAAGAGTTATCAGATTAGAGGGACAGGGAATACCTCATTGCTGAACTGAAGCAAAAGGAGGAAGGAGGAGTGTCAAATCCCACCTCAATGACAGACAAATCTATAGCTTTATGTTGGCAAAAAAATAAAATGTATAACGTAAAAGCAAAGAAAAACATCATATATTTAAGGTTTACTTTAGTCAGTCGTTATCTGGAAGTGGACTGCACAACCCATGCCATTATCCACTTTGGAGAATTTAGTTAACATTATTATGCCAACAAAATGAAACGGATTTGCAGGTTGAGATTTACGAGGCAAACTAGCTAACTGCATATTGGTCTTGTGCTATTATGATGGAGACTGGTTCACCCAATCTTGTAAGGAGTGTTGGGTGATAAATAGCACATAAGCTGTGCTTTCTAATATCTATAGATAATTTCCCCTTTCTTCTAGGTGATGTTTTGAGACCATCAAAACAAGTTTGATGTTGCTTTTCTTGAAGGGATGGCTTGCTTGATTTAAATCCTGCAGTCTGACATTGTAGTTCACCCTATTAACATGCCTTTGCTTTTATTTTTATTTTTATTTTTGCCTGAATTGAAAATCTTAAGTTTTTGATCTCTCTGATTTTACAAGCATTTCAATTGAAACTCCTGAGATTACTTTCTATTTGTTTACAGACATAGTAATGTAAATGTGGCACTAAGCCACTAACTTTAGATTCCATTAAAGTAAGCTTTTATTTGCTTTTTTTTTTTGGGGTATATTTAATGTATTAAGATTTGTTTACAAATATTAAGATGATGACATTATTGAATTGAATTGGAGTACAGACTCTGAATTGAAACTCGAACACTTAACTGAAGCCATATATCTAAGCATTGTGCTTCAAACTTCGAAGAGGACAAGAAGAGAAATAATGATATATCATGTGAGAACCATCGTGAGACGAGCCAAACCCCTGACAAATTCTCAATCCATTTTCTTGGACTATGTCCATAAATTTTGTTTTGGCTGTTTAGTACACTGGTCATCAAAATTTAACACTGATAATACAAAATAATAAATTACCGTGTTCAATTTAATAATTTATTTATTTTTATTTTTCATTATTATTATTTTTAGTCATGTTTCACTGTCAGCTTGTGAGTCCCAGGGACTCGGATATCTTCGAGTCTCAGAAATGAGGGCCCATTTTGAAGTCATGACAACGAACTTCACCAGCTAGCTTTTGCAGCTTTGTCATTCCTACCACTTCCACCCACTACTTTTCCGTTAACCTTACATTAAGGTTAATCTGCCTCTTATTATGTATTTATGTCTTTATTCTTTGACTTGCAAGTAAATTCATGAAATTTCTGCTTACTTTAAGCTTCAACTTGCACGGTTCTTTTAATGGATTTTCTGACGCACTCCACCTCGGAGGATCTCATTTTTCTTACTCTGGTTTTGATTCTGAGGACTAGCAGTTGAGAATTTTCTGCAATTGTATGTTAGTCGTGCTCGTAAACTCTGTTTTTTATGCTCAATGCAATCATTTTCTGAAAGGCGGGAGGTTTTGTCCTTACTTCATTTTCAACTTTCAAATAGTACGCGTGGTATCTTCTGTGTCCAAGTCTAATAAGATAAATTCTCAAATGCTCCGTCTTGTTTAGCCAACTCACTGTAGTTCTCGCTTGAATTTCAAGGTTTCATCCCTTTCTTCTCATTCTTGAGTCAGTTGAAGCGCTCACACAGTCACACACAAACGGTAAGGGCCAAAGAGGTTTTCTATTTTTTTTGTTCCGTAGGAATCCATCGCAATTTTCTCATTTTCTGTATAGCATTCTCCTGATTTCTGTCTTCTATAATCTCACAACATTGAAGTTTGAAGTGACCAATTCATCAATACAGGAATCATCATATCGGCAGCGATGGTTCTAGGCTTGAGAGGAAAGAACACCGTTCAAATTGATTACCTCGTTCATATACAGGAGATCAAACCTTGGCCCCCTACTCAATCCCTCAGATCCCTTCGTTCTGTAGTAATCCAATGGCGAAATGGTGAACGCAGTTCAGGTTCTACCAATCTTGTTGTGCCCTCTCTTGGTTCTGTTATCGGTGAAGGAAAAATTGAATTTAACGAGTCATTTAATCTTCCTGTTACTCTGTTGAGGGATATGTCTGTCAGAGGCGGTAATGCTGATGTATTCCAAAAGAATATTTTGGAGTTCAACTTGTATGAGACTCGAAGAGATAAGGCCGTTAAAGGTCAGTTATTGGGAACTGCTGTCATAGATTTGGCAGATTATGGTAGGCTCAAAGAGACGTTGAGCATTAGTGCTCCATTGAACTGCAAGAGAAACTACAGAAACACAGATCAGCCACTTTTGTTCATTAAAGTTCAGCCTATTGACAAGGATCACAATAGCTCCTCTTTAAAGGACATGTCTTCAAAAGCTGTGTCAAAGGAAAATAGTGTTGGTGATTCTGTTTCAAAATTGATGAATGAAGAATACACTGAGGAGGCTGAGATTGCCTCTTTTACTGATGACGATATTTCCTCACATTCATCTGTAGCCGCAGTTACTTCTGCCCTTGAGTCAAACTCAAAAGGAAATATAACTCCTGAACTTCAAGAGGTACCGTTGTTTTCTTGTATTCCTTCCTTGTAGGGATAGAAGCATCCACTCTAAATTTATCGTAACTGTGTTAATATTAATGCGTGACTGTTTATTTGCATAGGCCTCTAGTCTGGTGCAAGATAGAGCATGACCATTTATACAGATAGACAGAAAAAAGGGGATCTTTCACTTGGGGCTTGTTAGTCACTTTAGATGAACAAACATTTTTGAAAAGGCATTTTACAGTGATGACTTATGTTCTATGTCTACTCGTGCAAGGTATTGGGAACGTTTTTACAATGTGTAGGCAGTGTGCGTTCAATATGCTAATCATCAATTACTGGCTTATGCATCCAAGAATTCATGTGTTGCTATTCTTTCATCTTGGTGCTAGCACTTTGGGGAAGTTACAAGCATATCAATGTGTAATGGGGAATTCATTTATTGCCAGCACGTTAAGAAGACATTACGATCAATTCCAATGGTTCTCGTAGAACCTAAATTTGCATTGCGGAATCCATATTTCGAAAATGAATTTATGCATCATTTCAAATGCTTTCCTCTTAATGAATCTGCTTCAGATTAATGCAACTTTTAGATGCTTTCTTTTGGAGAGGGATTAGAAACCACTACTGCATGACAGCATCTTTGTTCTTCTGAAATAAATGTGAAAACAGAAACTGTATTTTCATTTTTTTCGATCAATGGCATAATCATGTAGTCTGGTTGTTGGCTGAATCTTAGAATATCACAAACCCTCATCATATACATTATTTGATATGATAATTGTAACCAAATCGCAGACTGGATCTACTCAAAACACAGGTAGGAATGATAAGAAGAATCCACTGACTTCAGAAACAAGGATTAAAATATTGAATATAATACCGCAAGATACATATAAGAAGCTGGAGAGGAGTTCACCATACACACCGTCAGTGGACGTATCATCTGATCTTGAGAGTCCACTAAATGGTCAAACTTCTATTAGTTCTCATCATAGTTCAGTGGCATCCCAAAAACATGTTGTCTCCTCAATCATTCATCGTTCTTCCCCATCTTTAGCACAGGACAATTTAGATGAAAATCCTAAGACCAAGACTGACGGCAGTTACTACAAGCATTTGAATCAGGATGTTCAAATAAATGCTGATACAAGTAGAACTATAACTACAGATGCTCAATCAAACCGCAATGAATACACTTCTCATGGTTATCCTAGCAACACAGCATCTCCAGATAGTAGTCACTATGTGGGAAAGAATCCTGGCACTGCAAACAAGGATGGTTTTGAAATCAACGACAAACTTTATAAGGGATGTAGGGAAGCTGAAAATTGTCATTTGGAAGACATAAGTGATAAATTTTACAGTAGTTCTGTTGAGGATGAACATGGAAAGGAAATTTCTAATTTGTATAAGCAATACCATGTGACAGATGAACAAGCTGTAACTGAAGGTGTCGAAGATCAAATCCCATTGAGTACAGGTGCATATACCTTAGATGGGACAAATATTGGTTTGGAAAGCAATAGTATGAAAAGTGGAAGATTAAAGCATGTAAAGTCTGAAAGATCACCTACAGACTCAACACTGAGTACTGGATCTCCTGGCAGTAATCATCATGCTGAAGTAAATGATGCTGCCATGGTTGAAGATGTGCAAAATAATGGAGGGAATATAAGAGTCAGTGACAAAAAAGATGCCAAGGTTTATTCAAAGGAAGCAAGGAGTTCGATTTCAGACAGAAAAATCAATCTTTTGGAAAGCAAGATAAAGATGCTTGAAGGAGAGTTAAGAGAAGCTGCGGCTATAGAGGTTGCTCTATATTCTGTAGTTGCTGAGCACGGGAGCTCCATGAGTAAGATATATGCCCCAGCTCGGCGCCTTTCTAGGCTGTATCTTCATGCTTGTAAAGAAAATCTTAAAGCAAGAAGGGCTGGGGCGGCTAAAAGTGCTGTTTCTGGACTAGTTCTAGTTGCAAAGGCGTGTGGAAATGATGTCCCAAGGTACACTTGAGCTAAACATATTTTCTATTGCATATAATTTTAAGCATTTTCCCACCAACCTGCTGAAATTTGTGCTAACGTCGGTGGGCAGGAACAAAGGCTAAGAACTGATCATCTACTTCTTTCTATTTATAATATTACTGAATATAATCAACACTACAGAAAACAGAAAATAAACTATCATTAATAACTAATTCTGTGGATAACTATGAGGAATGATTATATAATATCATTTATCCTTTAAGACATCATATCATCAATTAAGTTAATATTTTGATAGATTTTGTAGTTCAAGCCTCAAAACTAATTGCATCATCATAAAACGTTAGAGGTCAGTAAAAATAATATTGCCTTTGATTAGTTAATTGAGAAAACAAGAGGCTTCTACAGCGTAAAGAAAGTTTCCTTCATTATTTGCTGAGCTTGTCTAGATGGTTGTGTCAAAATACTTGCAAAATGAGACTTAGCTTAATCTAAACTTCACAAATAATAAGATATAAGATCAAATGGTGAATGAAGTAGATATCTTGCTAACAGTCCTATCTAATGGGTCAGAGTAGTGGTTAGAGGTTGATGAACTGATATTTTGCAAATTCTTGCTACATGAGAGAAATTATATTTTCATCATAAGCTCTGCCCAGCTGATTGACCTATGGCATCCATCTACAGGTTGACATTTTGGTTGTCTAATTCTATTGTGTTAAGAACAATTGTATGCCAAACCACCAAAAAAGTGGTGCCTTCTTTTACTGCTGGACCCAGTGTAAAAAGGAAAATTGGGAGAGAGGGGAACGACAAGATATCTCCCTCATTGCGATGGAAGGGGTCCTCAACGAGGAAAAATGAAAATACCACTGTTGAGCAAGGAGGTTTCGGTAACTGGGATGACCCCCTTGTATTCACCTCAGCACTGGAAAAGGTAGAAGCTTGGATCTTCTCTCGAATTCTGGAATCTATATGGTGGCTGGTAATCCCTTAACTATTTTCTCCTTCTGAACAATCCTAAAGCAGCATACTAGATCTGGTTAAATATTAGAAAATTCTACTGGTATCTGACCTGAATTCTTCCTGGTCTATATCCAGACTATGACTCCCCACATGCATCATGTTGATGCAAAGGTCACCAAAAAGGGTGTGGGCTCTTCCTCATGGAAAACCTTCCGAAATTGGTCTAGCTCATGTGATAATGAACAGGGGAAATTTTCACAAGATATTTGGAAGAGTGCTTTTAGGGAAGCCTATGAAAAGCTCTGTCCTATTCGAGCTGGAGGGCACGAGTGTGGCTGTTTGCCAGTGCTGTCCAGATTGGTTAGTCTATAATTTTCCCCCTCTACCATGGTGTCAAAATGCACTTCTATTGTTCTTTCTCTTTTGGTCTATTACTGTTCCTGATTTCAAAATTCTCCTTTTCAATGGAATTCAGTACCAGAGGTTCCTGGTAACAAGTGAATCTTTAATAGAAACTGCTGTGTAAAATCTTTAGTTTGTGATAATGGCAGTTATGAGGGTTGCCTCTTTGTATCTAGTCCAATCTTTGATTCATTTGAATCAGGGTGGTTGACTTGCAAGGTACCTTCATGCTTATGATTTGTGCAAATTGATTAATATGTAATTAAGCACAGAGCTCCGGACCCGAAAATGTCTGTTTTAGATAAAAAATCAATTGATAATTTTCTTTTAATATGTACTTGGGATCGTTGTTTTGGTTGATAAAAACTCTTCCTTGCCTTTAACATGACATCAAAATGCTTTTCTTTTGCTAAATCTAGATAATGGAGCAATGTGTGGCAAGATTAGATGTGGCTATGTTCAATGCAATTCTTCGTGAATCTGCTGAAGAAATCCCAACTGATCCTGTATCCGATCCCATTAGTGATCCCAAGGTTCTTCCTATACCCCTCGGAAAATCAAGCTTTGGAGCCGGTGTGCAGCTAAAAAGTGCGGTACATTTCTCATACCCTTGCGTGAACTCCAATATCAGGCCATTCACCTATGACTTCACATAAGCCTAAAAAAATGAGTTCAATTCGTGCTTTTCTAGTTTTCTTTCTGCGGATAATTTTATTCATCTTGAATGTGGCTCTAATAATAGACCAACAGTATGGCGTATGAGAGGGCTGCATATAAAATAATCCATATCATGTTAAAGGTGTATTGACTCATTAAGTTCTTTTGACTTGTGGGCTGTACTTTCCAGATTGGGAACTGGTCTAGATGGCTTACAGACCTATTTGGTATTGATGACGATGACTCACTTCAAGACAACGATGACCTTGAATCAGCTAATAATGATGGGAGGCAAAATGCACATTGCAAGTCCTTCCATCTTCTTAATGCACTAAGTGAACTCTTGATGCTTCCTAAGGATATGCTACTTGGTACATCTGCCAGGAGAGAGGTTTAGTGATAAACTTTAGATGTTTTCCAGTTTCTCCATTCACTCAATTGCAAAAAGTTTCTTTCCTCAGTCATGGTGAAAGGAATTTTGTTTGTTAAGGTATGCACGATGTTTAGCGCACCAGTAATCAAGAGGGTTTTAAACGATTTTGCCCCAGATGAGTTTTGCCCTGATCCAATTCCAACTGGTCTTTTTGAAGCTCTGGATTCAGAGGTTAGATGAACAAATATGCACTAATTTTCTTGATAATTCACTTGATGCATTGATGAATTTCCTCCTCACCGTAGGGTATATTTCGTGAAATTTGCATGTTGGTTCGCTTGAGCACTAGCAACCTATGATGATTTCGTTCCTTTCTCGTTAGTTATTGAGTTGTTTGACAAGCAATGTTCTATTTATAATTCTATGGATTTTATCCAGGATGATGTCGAGGATGGTGAGGACTGCATAAAAAACTTCCCATGCATTGCGACTCCCATAGTGTATATACCTCCCCCTGCATCTTCCATAGCAAGCATAATTGGAGAGGTTGGAAGTGAATCTAAGCTGAGAAGTAGATCTTCGGTTCTCAGAAAGGCATACGCCAGTGATGATGAGCTCAATGAATTAAACTCTCCCCTATCTTTCACAGCTAACGATAGTCTCATGTCAAAAGCACATTCTATAAAATCCAATTGCAAGTCCAAAGATATTCAAAATTCATCTGCTGTCAGATATAAACTCCTCATGGATGTATGGAAGAACAGCGACTAGTCGCAGAATCTGCAAAGCGATGCTACTGTACTCTCGAGCTGCTACCTCTCTGGGATGTCACTTGTACAAAAGAAACGGCTATATCCCCTTTGGCAGATCATAAGTAACTTCATAACATAATGTATAGTAATACATACAGCTTAGTACGTAATATAGGGTCCTAGAGAACATTTATCTGTTACATTGAGGTGTTTTTATCCAATACGCTTGTTTCTAATTTTGTCCCAAAATGGAAATGCATAAAGTCTTGAGTAGGTTCGAATATCAGTGGCGGTATGATTTATTTCAAGTCCGACCAGAAGTTGAGGCTTATTACTTTAACAACCCAATTAAAAGCAAAAGCCTGAAATAATGCAGTGAAAAATTAAGAACCTGATTGAGGATGCTTGATGAAATGATATCAGGGGCATCTTATCCTCCTTGGCTTTTGCCTGCCTGGAAGTCATATCGGCTTCAGAGGCCCGTAGAATGGATCTGTAAAGTAATTAAAGAACAGTGTCAAAGGGAGAAAAATACTGGCTCCGCCACTAGGATGCTGAGTGGGTGATTGCGACAAAGCAGACCGACACAGAACAGTTCAGATCCTTGGAACCCAAAAGCCATCGTCACATGATTATTGGATGGCAATGTCACCCAAAATTAACGAGCTGAAAAGAAGTGCACTGAAACAGAAAAGAATATAACATGCTTAGTTGTAAAATATAGTGGTCATCCTCAATTACTCATACAGGGCCGTATTTTGTGCCTTTCTTTACTTTAGGCAACATACCGGAGGTAAACTCTCAAGTTTTCCAAAACAAAAGAAAAGCCAACAAACAAACAAACAACTTTCCGATTAACTATGGCTCTCATATTCACAAGTACTAGAACGCCGCGAAGGAATATGAACGCAGGGTGGAAGATTGATGGCCCATTAGGCAGTCAACTTCTGCGTAGAACTATTAGCATTAATGTGCTGAAAATGTAATGCTGCCAGAAGTCCCTGCCAGGTTTCTCCAGGTCTACCGGCTACTTCAAAATTAATAAGCTTCTTCTGCTTACAGTAGTAATCTTCCAACGGCTTACTCTGGAAAAGACAAAAACAGGACTACTAATAAGACGTACTAACTCATAATAGAACCGAATGTAATTGATATCCAAGCGTAACTTCTACAAAGGATGAAATGGTTATTGTCAACTGTTCTCCAAGGTTGCGGAAATTTTCTTTACGAGAACTTCCACAATGGGATTTTAATTGTTCATCCTGCAACTGCTCAGATGGAGTCCCGCAGCAGCTCATTCGAACATATTCCTGACGAGGTGTAAAGTTTCCAGTTCCTAGATTTTTCTTCGCCGAGTTCTCTTCCGAGCATTTGAAATTCACAACCAAATCAACATGAACAAGTTGATCGTGAATCTCCTGTAACAGATAAGCAACCGACAAGTACAAATGCAAGGAGTCAAACTGCAGGCGTGTGGCTTAACTCCTGGGCACGACATCAGTTACTAGAAAATTAATTCACACAGGGACAAAGAAATAATGTAGTATGATGAGTATTTATAACTTTTGAAAGCGGAAACAATAGAACTTACAGCCTGAATCCTGATACGAGGAATTCCATCCAGAATAAAGCCAGTTTCACGTCTTGAATATCCTTCTTCGCGCCTTCTCGACAGCAGCCCGAAAATTATTTCCTCCGGAGCAAGCTTTCCTTCGTTCAGGGAATTCGCTATCTGGAATGTAGAAAGATGCGTAAGATAGAAGAGTATGACATGTATTGGAACGGAAAACTATTAAAACAACAGAGCTGAAGCATGTAAGACGAGCTTTCAGACTTCATTACTCATTTTCCGATTCATAAAATATAAACCAAAACAACACCTGAACTTGCTCGATTTTGAAACAAGATCAAGGTGTGTGTGTGTGTGTTCCTCTCTTCACACAATGGGTACACATAAAAGCATCAGTTACAAAACCCATGAGACGATGAACGCAAGGATAGATATATCCAGGAAATTAGCTAATTCCCCTTTTTGCTCATATTATACGGTTAATTGTTCACTCTCGAATGCTCTTGCCACAACTTTCCGAACAATAAAAAAATGTAGCACCGTGAATTCTTAATTTACAGGGGATGAAATAACCTGCTGAGAGAGAGCAGACCGTGGGGTCAGCTCCTGACGAAGGAGACTGCCCATAGAAATATGGGGAACTTCAAGCAGCTTGGAGAGCCTGTCGGCAAAACCGTGCCGTTTGGCGGCGGGTGCCCCGATCATTACCCACTGAACTCCACGTTCTGGCGCCCAACACGCCGAGTCGGCCATGGCTCTGGGCCTCACCGCTCGTACTCGTCGTCATCATAGGCGTACTGAACCGCCAATGCCGCCGATCCGAAAACTCGAATGGAGAGGAATCCAAGGGCTCTGAGCGACGGTAACGAAACTACTCTCCGAAGGCTGATCGCGGCCATTGGAACCGGCGGCTATTGGCAATAGGGCTTCTGCCTCACACAAGGAGGGAGAAGAGCAAACTGCGCAAAGAGGGAAAAAGGAATTTCGACGCGAGGTGGTGAGAGAACCTCACCTCACTAAGAAGTTGGGGGAAGTGCCGCGAAAAACCGCGTTAATTGCGAAAAAGTCATGCCTATCGTGATCATATTAATCAGGACTACAGGAGGCTCGTGGCGGGAGCGAGCCTCGCGTGTAGTTTTGCGAGCTGTTATTTCTAATTGGCGGTTACAAAAGCACCATAAATCGCAGATGTTGGAGAGTCCAGTTGAGTACGCCCAATAGCTTAACACTTATAGGAAATACTAATACTAATGATCATATGTAACTATTATTTTATTATAATTTTAATTATAATATTTAAAAAAATATTTTAATTTTAAAATATTTATATTTATATCTAAAGATAATAAATAATTTATTATATTAAATATTAATATTATTTAAAAAAATAAAATTTTATCTTATTTTTATATTATTTTTTTAAAAAAAAATTATATAAAAAAAAGTACTAATGATCACGTGTGGAGCGAAGTCGATGGTGTCCAATACCGCTGGAAGTTTATCGCTTCAGGAACTGACACGTGTATTTCTATATAGTGAAAGGGACTTCTACAAATACGCTGCCACGTCGTAAGCATGGAACCGCTAAATTTCAATTTGCGGCGGGACTGAATTGTGCTTGAGGTCAGTTTTTTCTGAAAATTTCAATCAATATTACCTAAGTGTTAAAACAAATCCATCTGACTGTTAAAAGATTAATACTAACGGCCGTTAAGGATGTTATTACTTATTTCTAAACGTTTTTAAAGTGATACATACAAGTTTGGGGTGGCAGGAAACAATACATTTTCAAGGGCTGAGGACCAAAATAATTAGGGGAAGGCTCAGGTCAGTTTGTTAAAGAACATTGTGCCCTGTTATATCTGGGAGGATATGAGCTAATATATTTTTCCTTCAACTAAATCGAGATATATATATATATATATATGTATTCATAAAACTTGAATATTGCATGTAACTTTCAGCCTGGTAAACTAAAAATCAATTTTACTTTTTAATTTCTTAATTTCATATTATATTTAAATTATGTTTATTAAAATTAAATGGACAGAATGCATGTTTAATATCTTATTCTTCTTGATGTTGACATTCTAATGATCATCCTGTTAATGATGAAAATATCATTGTTATGTTTCAAAACCAGAAGAAAGCCAGCTTAATTGAAAAAAGTCATCAGCATTTAAAATGTTCTATCTGTTGATCTGGGTGCCTAAAGTCATTAGACCCTGAAAAAAATCCATATAAATATTAAGTGAATCGCAAACAAACCAAACTGCTTACCCACAACGGTTTTCTTTCCGACATCCACAATACAATAAATCTACAACAATAACATAATCAGCCCGCCCAAAAAGAATGAAATAAAGAACCAGATTAGGAAGATTCCAAACGTGTCATTCGAAGACACGCACATGCATTACCAACAACGTGATAGGCGGTTTTATTCCCATACATGAAAGAATAAAATTTGAGTTTGAATTTTGAAAAATATATTTATTAAAATAAGCAAAAATTATTTATACTTTTTTTGTTTAGAAAGAAATTAATCTTAATCCCAATATAAATTAGGGATGACCTTAATTTAAAAAAAAAAACAAAAGGAAAAAGATAGGTAGTTTCAATTAAAAAGTGTAATGTGCCAAGTGAGTTTTAATAAACTATTTCAATTCAGTTTACTATTAATTCACATTCAACATGAATATTGGTATCAATATAGAATATAAAATTTATAATATGTGGTGTTGTTTATATATATTTAATTTCCTGTTAAGCACATGGCTCAACGGGGGATCTACAATAATTTGCTGTATTACTTTTGAATTAGGGGAAAGAGCTGGTCAAAATATTGGCGTGCATTAAAAAACAAAAACACGAAGTCCCGTGGTCCTCCGTCCATCAATAAATAATATTTTTTTTATAAAAATTTAGATAAATTTAATACCAATTATTATTAAAGTTAAAGCATAGAATAAAATTTTATAATTAAGAGAATATTTAAAAAAATTATGAGATTGTTTATTAAAAAAATTATAATAATAATATAAATTATATTATATTATGATAAGATATAAATTAATTTTTTATTATTTGTATTAATTTTTATTGATATAAATAATATTTTTGATTTAATAGTATAATGCATATATGACTTTTTCCGTGGCTTCGGCCGGCCAATCTCATTCATCGCTAGTACTGTCCAGTGTCCATCCAGAGGGCCTTGGTCTTCCAATCTCTCAGGAGCCACTCAGCGCTTCTTTATTTGTTATTTAACACTTATCCAATATTTAATATAATATATATATTTTATATAAATTAGATTTTATGTTAAAGATAAAAAGAGTATTATTTTTATAACAAATATCTAATCCAAATTTTCTGCCATAAAAAACACCGTAGAAACTTCCCTGCTCTTTCTTGACGTACAATCGACCTTTTGCCAAGTCCTTTCTGGTACGCTAAAATCTTTACGCTTCTTAATTACTAATAATTAATCGATTTGAAATTGATCATCAATATTATTATTAAATTATGTCGGTAGAGTTTAGCCCATGTGACGTGTCAACCAATACATGCCAATCCCTAACAACCTTTTTTTAATTTCCATGAATTTCACTCTTAATCTTGTGTTTGTATAGGAGCAAGGCCCAGCTTTATTCCTTAAAATGTCATATTACCACTAAATATTCCATCAATCAAAGTACACCATAACAAAAATACAATTAGATATTACTTACCCCATTCCTTAATCAAATTCAGTCTTTTTAAAATAAATTTATATTTTATGCTCTTTAATTAATTTCTTTAATCTATTAAAAAAATTAACTAATTTTTTATATTAAACACTTACTACCATTTAAATATAATATTTAACTATAAAAACTCTTATTTTGAATTCCAATTACAACATAATATAATTAAAGTATATATTTTATTTATTTAATTTTCCTTCTCTCTCCCTCTTTGTGGCCTTTTACTATGTGTGATCAGGTTGATTTTAACGTTGTTCTCTTGTGAGTTTTGTGGGAGAGGACTCTTGGACGGCTCCTTGTGTCCCCTGGATCAAGATTGGTAGAAAAGATGTGTTTCCTCTCAGAAATTTCAACCATTTTCGAACCCAACTGATTCCTTCTACATTCGCATTTAATTACGAAAGTGCCACGCAACTTCGTACAAAGAGACAGAGATAAACTCCACCACGTCCTGCAAGTTAACCTGGTCAACCCACAGGCCACCTCCTCACGCGTCGATCATCAATATATGTTTGCACCTCCTTCCTCTACCTGTTGCCATTTCCAAGTCCTTCTTTTGTTGCTTCCTCGTCTTCATCTTCTTCTTGCCATCCATCGACAGGCTTGAGATTACTGGTTGTTACATGACATATATGGATAAAGCGACGCAGTATGGGCGTGTTTTTGAGCACTTTGATGAAGACAGAGACGGGAGGATATCGGCGAAGGAGATGCGGCAATGTGTGGAGGCGATGGGCGGGGAGTTGACCAAGGAGGAGGCGGAGGCGGCGGTGGAGTACTTGGACGCCGACGGAGATGGGCTGGTGGGGTTTGAGGACTTTGTGAGGTTTGTGGAGGGAGGGAAAGAGGAAGATAAAGTGAAAGACTTGAAAGAAGCGTTCAAGATGTATGAAATGGAGGGAAGTGGATGTATAACGCCAAAGAGTTTGAGCAGAATGCTTGACAGATTAGGTGAATCCAAAAGCATAGATGAATGTCAAGTCATGATCTCTAGATTTGATCTCAATGGTGATGGCGTCCTCACGTTCGATGAATTTAAGGTCATGATGTTGTAATAATTACCTTTGTTTCTCTGTCATTCATTAGTTATAAGAGAGGTATTTATTCTCAATGTATCATCGCTTATTGAATGAACACACCTCTTCTAAAGAGATTCAAATCTTGATACTTCACGTTATGAAGAATTAGTTAGCCCTTTCCCCTCCAGACCCTGACCTTCGTTGATTAATTCTTTCCTTGTTATTCAATACATATATATGGTGATTCCTAAGCATATATTTTAGGTTACATACTTTACCTTGGTGGCGGGGCAGAACAATGTAAATGTGGAGCTGATATTATTGAAGGGAGGTTTCTGATGTATTCAGTTTTTCCTCCTTTTGTAATGGAGTGATTATAATTAGATATAGTAGTGTATACTTGATTCTCTTCAGCTGTTTGTCTTGCTAGTTGCCGCCTATATGTATGTTCATTTATTATTCCGTGTTTCTGTTACTATTTACTTTTATTCACTGTACTATTGGGACTCAGTCACATGTGGTGGACACCCCGTGCATGTCACGAGTATGTATATATAAATGGAATTCACGCCATTGCGAACCATACTTGCTTTACATATTCAACGACGTGGACATATGGCTCAGATCATCAGAAAAATATAGGTGGGGCTTGTTCTTGATTGGCTGGCTAATTTTGACAAACTAGTCTGCATGTCACTGTTTGTTAACTGACTAACATAACAGGTCAACAGAGAAATGAACTAGACGAACTTTATTGAGGATGATAACGGAAATTACGATCACAATAAAGCTAGCTAATCAAGACAATGACATTGGCCAATTAGATATACACACACTCTTTATGTTTTATAGTAAACATGGGAATTTTTCCTCAAATTTTCATTCGCTATATTGTAAAGGATTAATATTTTCTATTAAAATTAACGTCTGTGTTATACATAATCTCTTTTAATGGAAGATAAATTTTTCAGTTTTGTCCTGTGAGTTTGTGGGGAACTTGTTTGGTAGATCTGTGACTGTTCCTTTCAAATACATGGAATGTTGGTCCTCTTGATAAGGAACGAACCGTAAGATTTGGTCCACATGTCAGCAAAAATGGGCCCTCTATACAAGTTTGCTTTTAAAAATATTAGACTACTCCTCTGGCTATCCCTGTTAGCCTACAAACCGAATCATACGCCATTTTGTATATGCTCTCCAGACTGAATCAGCCAAAATAGCCAGGTCTTCAACGAAGCACGTGAGCAACAGAAAATCCCAAAGGAAACAAAACGTAAACTGCCTTGTTTGTTACTTATTTTGATAAGTTTCAATATAATTAGATATACAACATAGCCACATATTTAATTAAGAGGGCCAAGAGATTTGATTTAATTTGCAGAACAGAAACTAGTATCAGGGTTTTGTCACTGCTTTCACCAGAGGCTTGGAAGAGCTCTCAGACATTAACACGTGTTCTTCTTCTGGAAGTTCCTCCACCAATCTTGTTAGCTTCTCCACAATTTCCCCTGCACTTGGCCTCATACCATAATCTTCCTCCACACAAGCTCTCGCAATATTCGCCACTGTTTCTGCTTCATCCAATGAATAATTCTCACCTAATGCCTTGTCCATCCACCCTCTCAGTTCTTCCTCATTTTCTGACTTCAAAACTGACTTTATTTTATCACTGAGCCAAACACTTCCTTCTTCTCCCTTCTCATTGGGTCTGCTTATCGGTGTCTGACCAGACAAAACTTCCAGCAAAATCACCCCATAAGCAAAAATATCAGTACTTGGAGAAATCACACCTTGATGTACATATTCTGGTGCTAAATAGCCAAGACTCCAAGATGCAGGGTTGGTTGAGTAGAAGTTTGGATCCTCTGTTTCGTTCTCAACACAACCTGCCATCCCAAAGTTGCCTATCTTGGCGCCAAATTCTTCGTCTAGAAAGATGTTTCTGCTCTTTATATTTCTATGGACATAGCTTGGGTTCATGACGTGGTGCATATATTGCAGGGCCATGGCCACGTCGAGGCAGATCCTGAGTCTCTGACTCCATTTGAGGAAGCAATAGCAGGATGATATGAACTCGTTCTTTATGGCCAACCCACCATGAAGCCAGTCTTTCAAAGACCCGTTCTTTGCATACTCGAAAACCAGACATGACTGGGGATCTTCTGTCAAACACGTTCCGAGCATTCGAAGAATGTTGGGGTGATGGTGGATTGTGTTATGGAAGAGCCCAAGATCGATTTTTAACACCGTTTCTGTGTGTGTTTGTTTGATCGCCATGCTCTTCCCTTCTAGACGGCCCTGAAATACAGATCCTTCTATGAGATTGCTAGAACTGAAGTCCTCCGTTGCTTTTCTCAGGTCTTTAATGGTGTATGTCTCCAGCATCATCTTACGAGGAGTTGCGTCGATGATTTTCCCATACTGGGATCCATCGAACGAAACTTTCTTGTCGCTGGTGGTTCTTACGCTTATATTAAGATGTTGCAGCTCCAAATTGTTCCTTTTGAATGATTTCTATTTCTTCTGGTTCCTCAATCGAACCACAACAAAAGCTGCCAGAAAAGCAAACAAAAGTCCAACTCCGACCCCAGCTAAGCCAACGTACAATTCAGCCTTCAACGTCTTGGGCTTTCTGTGTGATGGTTTAATTACTGTAATATTGCTGCTTGATTGATTTCCAGAATTGGGTTCCTTGGGTTTAACCAGAGAACCAAGAACAGGCTTACCATTGACTGGAATCAGAAGAGAGGTAAAGGGTGTGAGCCTCGCTTCAGGTTTAAAATCTCTGGAAAATATGTTATTTGCGGAGATTATTGCTTCGGCGGTTGTATTAAACTTTGATGTCAAATTGTGAACTGTATCGCCTTCTGTCACAGGGTAAGAAATCAGAAGCTTCGGCTCTGGAGAAACTTGAGATGATGATAAGGGACATGCACATCTCAAAGGGATCAACAATCTGATATCATCATCGAGATTCCAAGGTGGCAAACCTGGATTCTTGTCACTAATAGCCATGCAAGTTGTCAAGCCTTCAAGCGATTGAGCAATACCAGAAAAGCTCTCACCTTTAATGGTAGTTTTGGTTATTTCAGCGCCAAAGAAGCCTCCTTTGCATTTGCAGTCTATTGGTATTAGTAAAGGTTGTTCATGAAGAAGAAACTCTGTTTCTGCAGAAAACCCATTTGCATCTGCAATAACATACCGATTGAATCCCAAGTAAAAGCTCAAGTTGAAGAGAGATGAGTAGTATGAATTGGTGAAGAAAACTGCATATGTTCCACATTGTGATTCATTTTTACTGCAACGGTAGTAGCCAGAGACATCTGGGGATGTTTTGTTGCAGCTGATCAGCTCTTCTCCAAGCGAAAAGAGGAAGAAGAAGAAGAAAAAGGCCAAAGCTCTCGGGTGGAGAAGAAGCATAGTGATCATTTCTGATATATTATGCTCAGGACCACTCAGTTGTTGAGCTCTAAACGTGGAATGGCCTATAAATAAAATACTACTTTAAAAGGCTTCGTCTCTCTCACTCACACACTCTTGGATCTATACAGAAGCTGAGTAGGTGACAACATCACAGAATTTTCTCAAATCTGTACAGAGACAGCGTTCTTGTGGATCACAAAGTTTAATTTGACTCTGATTCCTTCATCAACAAATATGAGGCCATGTATCCCAAATCCCTAGCTTCACTTGTCAGTGGTTATAGGTAGCAAACACTATTAACTACTTTACCGCCTCCTCGGGCTTCAAACCTGCCTTTATATGCATCTACCTGTACATGTGACGATGCCCATTTTTTGCTTATTATCGCATATGTTAAACATCTAGAAGTTATTGTGAGTTGTCTATTTGAGTTTTACAGTCATTTTCAACTTTGTAGTATCATGTAATCCTGTAATCAGAATTTACAAGATATAGATTCCTCCTGCTTTCTACTAATTTAAAACCTGAGTTCCTTTCAAATCAGGGGATTGATTCATTTAACAAGGGGTGCACGCAGGTCATCAAGAATATTTAAAGCTGCGTAGTTTTTTAAAGCAATTTATGAGTAACATTTGGTAATGGCGAGATGGGGATTAGAGGGCCTACAGAGAGATCAGGACGAGAGATGTAATTGTCGGAGCATGTAGCTTGTGACAAGTATATTTGTACAAAGTGTAAATATTCTTTAATTCTTAGGATATTAGAGCTAGAAGAAGATGTGGTCTCTCGTGGTCTTTATAAATAAGGAAAAAATTTTATATAGTTTCAAGTAAATAATTTAATTACTAAAAAGTCTAATCACATATATGAGCAATATAATAACAATATTCAACTTAATAAATGATAATAGATTATAGTATATGGATAATTCACATGATATTTTTAGTAATTAAATTGTTTATATAGAACTTTATGATAATTTTACTTATAGATAATCTATACGAAATTTGATATAAACATAGGGATTTTATGACTTTACATTTGAATTGGCAGCCTCCTATATTTTATGGCCCTAAATTAATCTTGATGTGGTATTATTAGGGTTAAAATATCCAGAAATCTTAAACTAATATCTGACTTATTTAGTAAAGATTATGAACACAAGGTTTACAGCAAGGGTTGAAAATAAGATGCAGCATTGGCCCCCATGCTTGCTGGTTTTCGCATTGAAGATAATAATCTTCATCATTTTCATGCTGCGATCAACTGTCCAATTTGCGTTTCCCATCAAGGCAAAAGAAGCCAACAAGGAAAGCACTAGGGCTTCAAGTACACATGACTTTACAAATAAAAGCAAAAGATTTGGCTTGACTTTACAAGGAAGAAAGATGAATGCAGCAGACAGGAGAATATAATGTGTGAAAAAACAGTGTAAATAGTAATGATGGAAGAGTAGAAAGTATGGGTTCCAAAAGCAGACAAATAGAAGAATGAACAGTGCCCATACATATAGAATTAAACCCCATGTAGAATTAAGTGCTAAGAACAAAAAAATGAGGATGTTGCGTGTGGCATTTCAACATTTTGGTCTTTGAAAAGAGACCACCCACAACCGCCCATGACAACCCCTATCTGTGTAAGCATATAGCTTGCTTGCTCATTAATCTTTTTCATTTTATGCATCGTTGCTATTATTAGATTTCAATATAGCTGTACATGAAAACAAAACTTCCTTTCATTTCATTGGAATTGAGGTTATCTCAAAGGTGATACTTCATTTTCTTATCATAAATTATGGAGTACTTCTTTTCATTGGAATTGAGATATCGGGATTTCCCTAAAATGATATGTAGTGGGTATATGGGGAGTTGTTCTTCAAGGATGAATTGGATAAAGACATTGAACAGGTAAAGAAGGTGATGATGAGTTGGATTTCTGTATCAACACTCGGCGGAGATACAGTGGATTACTTAACCCAAATCCACAGGACCATGATTTCTGGGTTTCGGTGAAGTTAAAAGTAGAGGAGATCATAAAACCAGATTTCATGTGTTTTTCTTTTTCTCCTTTTTAATGTCAAGAACGTACACAAGGGGAAGAAAAAGTTGAGTTTTGATTTAGTTAATCAGATGATGAGGAACAAGCTTTCATTAAAAGAAAACATTTTTGCCAAGTGGCTGTCATCATATCGATTTCAGACAGTTCAGCGGAATCCCATTGTCTCTCTCTCACTCTCTCTCTGATCTCTCACCAAAACTTTTTAGTTTTTCCAGCGAACCATCATAATTAATGCTGTTCAGGTGTTAATATTACCTTCAATATATCGCTCATTACAATAAGGATGTTATGACGATGAAGATTATCGTCATCATTATATTCGCGGAAACAGATGATAGTGACTCTTCGTTTGCTCATTAACAACAGCCACTCGTTGTACTCAAAAGAAAACCCGTACAAATTGCATGTTAAAAGGAGAGTAAAACGGAACCCAATTCTCTAGACAGAATTGGTATTAGTGAAGGATATTATAAATTTAAAACTAGTTTTTTTCTTATTCTATTCTATCCTTCGTTGGGTATGGTGAACGCCGTGAACAAAAGCATCTTAATACAGTGTTTAGCAGTTCTACACCAATATTTAATGCCAATCGTTTTTCTTTAAACGAAGTCCAGAGCGACTTCTACGCCAAAAAGCAACATTGAGCTGAAAGCTTGATTTTTTATACGATCCAAGCAATGCAGGGTGAAGAAACATATAGGCTTGTCCGTGCACGTGAGAACACATGCCGGCCGCTGTTCTTCGTAAACAGAAAACTAAGCTAATTTCGAGACTTTTCAAGTCCCCTGTTTCTGAAAAGTAAAATGTTTCGACAGGGGCGAATATATGAAGTGGCTGGCATTCGGTTAAAGAGAATGAGTTTGCCACAATGGAAGAATATAGACCATTCAAGAGATTCATGTATGTTAGCGTGCGTGTGTCAACGCGTGCTATCCAAACAAGTGTTGGTGATTTGGTGCATTAGAAACAAATCAAAACCAGAAATTGACATTCTCAAGGGAAATTAGTCGCATTTAAATTATTCACTCCGGGTTGATATAGATGGCATTGGTGACAGTAACTGTCAGATCTAATTACAAACAAGAATTTCACTAGTCATGAAGTTGTAATATACGCCTTTATATGCTTCATAGGGCGCACAGTGGATGTAGTAACACAAACAAACCACTTTTCGTTTATTTAACGTGTCAAAATGTTAGCACATTGAACAGTTTGGAGAATGAACTCTACATGCGAAGCTAAGGGTAACTCAACTCGTAATCAGCAATCTTTCATGTGTTTTCTCAGCTTGTTTGCTGGGTTTTCTCGACACTCTTCCTCATCAAGGATATTACTTGAGCTGGCTCAGGGGCTCCAAATACTGAGCTTCCTGCAACAATGCAGTTTGCTCCTGCAGATGCGGCAGTATCAATGGTTGAAGGCCCTAGTCCACCATCAACCTGCAATTGAATATGAACATGTTCAGAACCCCAGATCCCTGCAATGATATGTGTGCATGAACTTGCAAACAGAGAAATTATGTGTTCATGAATACAAGAGCTGACAACATTGAAGGATACATAAAGGAAAATAGCATGGGAAACCTCAAAAGGATAAGGTAAAGGTCATTTGGTGATAGAAAGAGAGAACGAAAAGTAACCAAGAGTTTAGAGGTCAAAAGTGCTTCCAAAGTCAAACGAACAAGTGAGACATAACAAAGCATAAAATGTGAGAGATGGAACAAGTTCCAGAATTAATTCAGCCAAGAAATAACTTATAATCTGATATAAATCAATTTGATGGAAAAGAGTTACAGCCGAGAAATTAACAGGCTGAAATACCTCAATGTTAAGTGATGGATACTTCTGCCTTAGAAGCCGTACCTGGTTTCAGAAAGAAAACAATTAGCCAAAGAGTAGGTGCAAGTTAAATAATCAACATTTGTCAGTCAGAACTAACTCAACATACAGAATGAAGAAGATTATTGATACCTTATCCATTGTCTCAGGCATAAATTTCTGTCCTCCAAATCCAGGTTCCACAGTCATCACAAGGACCAATTCCACAGGATTTTCTGCTTCAACCTGTGAACTGAATATTGATAAACAAAACAAAAACAAGAAGCATCCTATAAAGAATAAAATCTAGCCACACATTGTATCTACCCTCAACTTCAAGGCTCACAGACGAGAGCCATGACACTCTCAAATCATACTTACCACTGTAAACATAAAATCCAGAAATATATATATATGACCAAATGAGAACTAAAATGGAAGGAAATCATACCAGAGGATAAATCACTTCAACTGGTGTCCCAGGCTTTAATGCTACACCAGGAGTCATGCCCCCTGATTTAATTTTACGAACAAGTTCTGGCCAATTATCTGTCCACAATAGCAGCTTTTGAGCATGCAGAGAAGAAAATAATATAAAAAATGCGTGCCAAGAAAATAAAGTATGAGGAGTAGCAACCTTTAGATGTCTCTATATGAAATGTAAAACCAGAAGCACCAGCCTTTCTCAAAGGTTCAACATAGTCAAGAGGATTTGTGACCATCAGGTGGCAGTCCAGATATGCCCTGTGTTAGTTTAAAGCAAATTATTAAAAGACAGTGCGTCTTAACAATAGGTAAAACATCCAATGTAGAAAACTTATATCCGCAAAGCAGCAATGATATTATTACTTTGTGTGCTTTCTTAAGCTTTCAATGACTGGAGCACCAATGGTTAGATTGGGGACAAAGTGCCTGCATGCAGGAGAGGAAGAAAGGGGAAAGCCAGAAGAGTCAAATTAACCAAAATGAAAGTAAACAAATATAGAGTAAAGCTCATGAGATGCTCCTCATTCATCCTTGGGCACCAAGAGAAGTCAATAAAAGTAGTTTCCATTTGCATGAAACTAATACAAAATATAACTCACAATATAAACCTAAACTTAGTTTTGAAATTGTGAATGATGGCCATGATAAAATAATGCAATTGCAAATCCTTGCAAATGCCTAACAACATCCCTATTATAAAATGAGTCTATTGACTATATAGTATGAATTCTCATTTGAATAAGAACAAATGAGTGTGCTCTTAAAGATAGAAAACATGCATAAGAAACAAATTGACATAAGAAAATGCTAGAGACCACAAAAAATTGGACTGTCATAAACAAGAAAACATTTCCTTTTCTGTATTTTTTTACTCCTTTTAATGAAAAAGGAGCTCCAATCATACTTTGATAGATAGAAAAGTCAAGACCTCCCTCATCGGCATTTTGCTGTGATGTCAAGGGCTAGCAGATACGTATTTTACTACTTCTTAGCCGAGAAAACTTGAACTATAAGCCGACAGACTAAGCACGCCAGATAATTATTATAGGACCCTGGATTCAACAAGAAGAAAAAGAAAAACAATGTTTTCTACTCAAAGCACAAATAACGTAACAGTGAAAGGAAGTAGACGTTACAGTCAAGAGTAACAAGGAAAAGGCACAGTGATAATGTGGTGAGAGCAAACACGGACACCTACCCATCCTGCAAATGAAACAAAATGAGAAAAAGGGAAGAATCAGGAATTATGATTACCAATGGAATATAAGATATGAAAACACATAAATATTTATGCCATAAAAGACCACGCACAAATTTATTCATCCTTTAATTGAACCATTTTATGCACATAAGTACAGTAGGGTCGCTGCAAACTAGTTAATGAACCATATTCGAAATTTACCTAGCGCCGGCTCCGCCTTAAATAGATTTTTCTATGCTGGAATTTTTGTTGTAGTAGATTTTGAATGAAAAGACGACACGTGAAGAATACAATATATGAATAAAGTAAAATCCTTCTATTGCTTCAACACGTTTCTGATAGAAACTGACTTGGAACATGCAATAAATTCGAGTTCTTGGATGAAGTTAAGCGAAAATAAACCAGAACGTGGAGTTAGATGAATAAGGAAGCAGTTGAAGCTCAGAAAGCATACCATAATATCCATGTGGAGCCAATCGGCGCCATCGTTGAGCATGCGAGCAGCCTCGGAAGCTAAATTAGCAAAGTCCGATGACAGCATGGAGGGTGCAATCTTTGGTGTCAACCCCATGATTGCGCTGCTCTTAGATTTCGTAATTCCCACGAGTTCCGGATTGAAGATCGGACACACCGCGATCGTTCAGCGTTAGGTTGGTTGCTTATGGCGGGTTGGTGAAATGGGCGAGCCCCGGCGCACCCAATGACACGACACTGAAAACAGGAAAGGCTCTTTTTTTCAAGAAAAAGCTTCAACTTTTAGTTTTTTACAACTCGCATATCGATGGGGGACAGTCTTGACCATTGAATAGGATTCAAACGGCGTCGTATAGGATTTGGGTTTCTAAGGCCCTCCTTAGATTGGCCGAATAAAGGGTAGCATTTTTAGTCCACTTGCAGATGACAAGTCCGTAGTCCAGAAGCTTGAGCCTAAAATAGCCTTTGCTTATTCACATTTATAGGACAAGATTTAGTTTTCAAAAATGGGCCGAGCTGTTGTACGATGTTATATGTTAGAAACGTTTTTTTTTTTACATAAATTTTTTAAAATAAATTATTCTCACCTATAATTTAAAATTAAAATTTACGTCTGAAAGTAATAGATAGCTCGTCCTACCCGACATTAGTATCACCTAAGAGGAAGGAAGACTTCGCCCTGCCCTTGAATCGTGGGTGAGCCCAACCCCTTTCCAAAAATTTTTGTACAAAAAAAAATTAAAATAAAATTTTTTCCCTTCTAAATTATACTAATATTAAATAAAATTAACTATCAATTATTTTTAGGTATAAATTTAAGTAATCAGGTGGTATAATGTCTCCTTAAATACAGAGATTATAACTACAATAAAATAGTATTCTCTAAAAATTAAATATATTTTAAATAATAATATTTTTTACTCGTTTAAATAATTGTAGTGTCTGGTTTTTAAGAGGACATATATATTTTTTCCGGTACAATAGCGTTTACAAGAGGGGTTGCAGGAAAGGGCAAGTGTAAAATTCGGCACTATCACCTTAACAAAATGTACGGATAAAGTTTAAAAAAATAAAAATTTATGAATAAAGTCAAGCACTCTTGTTATTTACTCATTTTTTCAGAAACATCTAACATTCATTAATATTATTTTCTTATGATATCTAACATTTTAATATTATTTATAGTTTAAAATATTAATTCATTATAAATAATATTATAATATTAGAAGCACACAAAAAAAATACTATAAATATTTTGAATAGACTATAAATAAAATTAAAATATTATATTTTAATAAAAAATAATGTTATATGCGATTATTAAGATAAAATTTATTTAATTATTTTTAATAAAATTAATTAATTATTTATAATAATTTTATGTTATTTTATTTAATATATTATTTTTTTAATAATATGTATTTGCATTACATTTGATAAAAATTTCTTTAATATATATAATTATATAAAGATATTATAGGAAAAAATATAATTTAAAAAAATAAAAATATATTAAAATATTATATTTACGATTAAAATATATTTTTTATATAATTTGTATGTTTACAGATTTATTATACTTATGGAAGTTATTTTTTTTTTTAAAAAAAAGTTTGGGATAGAGGGGGGGCACAATTTTTGCGCGATGGAGAGGGAGAACATTGTTGGGTGAAAATAAGAGGAGGAGATGATGCCGACTAAAGCTGTCAAGGGTCAACATCCTCATCTTGGGAGGACCGAGCCAATTCTACTTGCCCGGGCATTATTGCATTTTTCCCCATTCTTTTGTCTCTCTCTCTCTCTGGGGTTTACCAAATAACTGAGAAAGTCGGAGGAAATTAAACGGACTTGGGACTTGCATCCGCCAATCATGGCCCCGAGATGGATTGAGGATCATCTTCGATCATCTTCTTTAAAATCTTGAAGATTCATCTGTACTAATTTAAGCAGGGCAATTTATTTATTTTAATTTTTGTTATTGTTAGAAATTAGATGGCATACCCTAGAAAATAGCTATATATATATATTAATTCTTCCTAAGCAAGGATCACATAAATGAATTTTGTCCTTTTCCCGTTCGGACCATAATATTATATTTAAATAACTTAATTATGTATCAATTATGTTAAATTTTGTTAGCAGCCATTGCGTTTGTATTTAAAGAAAAACTGAGAGAAAGAAGAAAACAGTCATAGACTGGGTCGGCCGGAATGCAAATATCCGACGTTCAGCCAAAACCATAGCTGAAGCTCATCAGTGATTTTGGAGGCGTGAGTACGAGACAATGAGCCAAGGGACACCGTGGAGGATGAAAAGACTGCAATATGGGCGTAGATATGATTAATTGAGTTGATTAATGAATGGGGGGAGATAGATATGGCCATACGGACTTTTTGTCAAACAAATCATCCTATCTACCCATCCATCCATCCATCCGGGGCTAGAGAGGTGGCTCCACCAAACACGACAATATTGCATTATTTCCACATTATCAATGTTGGACTATTTCTCAATTCGTGCGGCTTATCTCTGCTCATCTCTTACTGTATTGTTCCAATTCTATGGGCTTACAGTATTGACTTTGGATACTATTACCACCTAATTTATTATTCAACACCGCCCTCCTCTCATTACCCCTCCTCCTCCTCCATGTGTATTTATGAAATAGTACACCCCATGCTTACCCATTTTGTCTGCCTAATAATGACCATTTTCAAAGTTTGTTATGATGAGGACATGTTTCACTGTTCGTTCCATTTTATTTATTCCCTTTCTTGTTTTCTGTTTCTACCATGACTGACATTGAAGCCTATTCATGGTAAGGATGAAACAATGAAGCCCTCAAGTTGCGTGTCTCGTTGTCCTTCCAATTTTCCACCTTTTGTCTTCTCTTAACTTGGCCAGCCTTTCATTAGTTCTGTAAAATACCACTCGCACATTTCAAAACGTGTCGTCTTTAGGGGATAAACGTGTCCCCTAGCCCAATTGTGCCTTGCATACTTGATATTCTTTTAATAAGAATTATATAAAAGAAAAAAAAAGGAAAAAGATAATTATAATACTTTAAAAAATATATTATATTAATTTATTTAACTATTTTTTTAATATAATCAAATTAAATAAATAAATAATATTAATAATTAGAGAAATATTATTTATCGTATGTTAAATACCGTGGCTTTCGGATTATTTTCTATCCACACTGTATTATTTTTATTATGAATCACTTATTTGTAAACTATTTTTTTATTGAATTAACGATGGGTATAATTTCGAGTGCTTTATCTTCTTTGATGTCAACATTTTAGACATGTTTATTTGTAAATTTAGAGAAAAAACTAATAATAATAGACCTCAGGAAAGCTTTTCGAGGAACTTATGGGATGGTCTTGTTCGGGCTGCTGCAGTTCAACAACCCTACTACCCAGGATTCAGAGGAAGGATGCAAGAAAATGGGCATAAATTGAAAGGAACAGGAGAAATGGACAATTCACCAACCCTCGTTGAGCAACGTTTAATGCCAGATTAAGTAATTCATGATAATTCACTATTCACCATAAAATAAATCAATAATTTGAAGAACTCGTGCCCCACGCTCATCTAGCTAAAATAAATAAGAAATAAAATCCCCATGCTACGTTCATTACTAGTAATGATCTTTTTCTAACTGCGTCTGACAGCATATACAGTACCTCACTTTTCTATATTATATTAAGGGTGTGTTTGAATTAGTTTTTGGAGAATATATTATATGAAGAATAGATTCTGAAGAATAGATTATAGGAAGAATAGATTCTGGGAAGAATAGATTTTGAGAAAAATAGATTCTGAGAAAAATAGTTTTTGAAAATAGAGATGTTTAGATGATTAGTAGTATAATCACTTTTATATTAATAAATTACCAAAAATGGTATGATTTGATAAAGTATGAGAGAGGAGAGAGGGTAGAGAATAAATAGGAGAGAGGAGAGAGTGTAGATAAGAGAGGGAAAAGATGAGATAGTGTGAAGAAGAGAGAGGAAAGAGGAGAGAGATGAGAGATGAGAGAGAGTGTAAGAAAAAAATAGGGGTAAAATAGTAATTGGATAATCTATAAACTCTTTTACAATTCTAAAATCTATTTTCAGTAGCTTATTCAAAACCATGGTTTCAAACCGAGGTTTTGCCCAAAATTAATTCTGGACAAAAATGGCTGTTTGGCTCAAATTTTTCCAAACCGAGATTTTGGCCAAAATCAATTCTGGATAAAAATTGATGTTTGTTTCATATTTTTTCAAATTGAGATTTTGGCTAAAATTAATTTTTAAAAGCTACATCCAAAAAGGCGCTAAGTTAATAAAGAAAACTCCTCCCCACTCTTATTAGAGGAGCTAATAAACGGAAATGGGGTCTGATCATGCACGTAGGAAATTAATTCAATTTATCTTTCATAATTATTATTATTATTTCTAAACCTAATTCATATCACTTACATCCTGACATATCATTTTAACACTTATTATTAATTTATTTTAACTAATTTTCACATATTAAAAAATAATAATTATATCTTAAATTTATAAAAAAATAAATTTATTTTTATTAAAAAAAATTATATATGTATATATATTCTTCTAATCAATCCTATTTATAAAGTATATTATTAAATCTTTTATAAGAATTTATAATTTTATTCTTTATTTATTAGTGTACTAATTTTATTCTCATGTGATATAATATATATTAAATATAAATAAGATTAAAAAGTTTTTAAATTTTAAAATAGGATTAATAGAGTTTAATATATTTATTGGCCTATATAAAATATACTAAACAATAATGTCGCTTCTAAAGAATAATTATGCACATTCCATAGTTATGAACTGAGTGCCTGATTAGGAAATCTTTACACTATTCATTTTAAAAAAAATTATCTATTTTTTTTAAATAAACAGTTATATTATTAAAAAAATTAAATTAAACTATAGTTTAAAATTAACATTTTAAATAGGCTATTGAGATTAATTTATAAAATAAAAAAATATATAATCTAAATAATTATTATTTTTTTATATTATCTCATTTATCCTTCTTCCTTTTTTCTATCTTTTATCCACTATATTTCTTTTCTTTTGTCCATTCTCTCTCACTTTTCTTCTCTTTTTTACTTCTTCTCCACCCTTTCTCTTGTCTCTTATATTTTTTATACCCTATTTATTCTTTTATATTTTTAATAAAATTAAATATTTTATATTAATTTTATAGTCACAATTTTTTTAGTGATAATTATAAAAATATTTATTTACTTATAATTATTTTTCTATAAGTTTCTCTCTGAATTAATTTACTAAATTATTTTCTAAACTCTACTTGAAATAAGGTGATATACAGTGGACATGGAAGTTAGGAATCCCTGACTCACAATAATCTCTCGTTTATTTGTCTAACAACACCGATGGAGAATTTTGTACATGGCAAAGTTGAATATTCATATGATTGCCATCAGAAACGAAATAAAGTTGAACATTGAACATACATTTGTTAATATGATTTTGTTATTATTTCTTTTTGTCTTCTTCCTATCAATCACCCACGTGTTAATCTAAGCTGACTCATCTCTGGTCGGCCGGCTGTTTTGTCATTTCACTTGCTTTCATTATTTGAGTCCGGAAGTAATTTCTCCTTTATTTTTTATATAAAAATTTAAATAAATTTAGTATTAATTTTTCTACTAAGATTAACATATAGTTTTAAAATTAAAAAAATAATTATAAAATTATTTATTAAAATTTTTTTCATAATAATATAAAAAATCAAACTCACGACACAACTTCTCTTTTATTTATTCTTTTTATTATATAAAAGTTTAAGTATATTTAGTATCGATCATATATTAAGGTCAGGGTATAATTTTATAGCTCAAAGAGTATTTACAGGAAACTTACGATATCGTTTGCTAAAACAATTTTCATGATAGCAGTAAGAATTAAACTCCTATTTTTATGAGATACAAATTTATTTTTTACTATATGCATCAATTATCTAGCTATATATTTTACTGTTGTCCAGTGTTCAACTTAATTTTGACCGTTAGGATGAAGCCCATCAGAGGTTAATTAAGAATTCAAGACAGATTAGATTAATTAGAAGGGAAAATGTGATTTAAGGAGATGTTCAGATTATTTTATCCCGAAATAGGAAAGAAGTTAAATAAAATATTTATCTCTAAAAAAAACATTTTATGAACAGACTAGTAGATTGATGGATAAAATTATTTGAGTTTGATATAAAAAACTAGAGTAGGAAAATTATTTAATCATTCTTATATCATAAATGAAATTATTATTTTTCATACCCTAATTATATTGTGACCTAATGAGAAGTAAAAGTTATCGTTTTTTATTTTACTTATAACATCATGATATCAGTACCTGTTGGCCTAAATGAAAAAATAATTATTTTCTACGCATAACAGCCTAACATCCATTTATTAAGACGTAATTAAATCTCATGGGGAAGGATTCACACAATGGGAAAATCATTTAGATTATGCATAAAATAGTGATGATGCGCATCTTCCTGTGATGATAGTCTTTTTGTGGGGCCATCGTTCCTTCCTGGGGAGGCGATTTACCATTCCCCGAATACTTTTTCTCACAAGTAAATACATATACAGAGGCGTATAATATCCAGTCAATTATGTCATACTAATAATTTACAATTTTTTCTGCAGCAGCTGGTCAAACTGCCCCCAAAAAGAAGTAAAAGTTACAACAGCTTCTGTGTCTGTGATCTTAGACTTGACAAGTTTGACAATTTCCACTTCCCCCCCTTTTTAATCACTTATCCTAATATTCTAATTATATACTATGTTACCACACTAATCCACTACTGCTCGTATTCTCTGACAATAACTTGGGTTCCCCCCCCCCCTTTATCTTAAAGTTTCTATTTTTGTTATTGGCGGGGATTGTAACTAGCGAGTTTAATCTGAAATTTGACTGTTAAGTTCTGAAAATGTGGTCATGTTTAGATATTGATGGAAAATCTTTACCGTTTTCCACGGTCTTGTCTTACTAATCTAAGTTAGAAATGAGACAAGAGTCTAAGATATTTGGTGGTCAAATAAAAACCTATGCTTGTTCTGGGATCCAACGGCAGGACCACTGTTGTATTGGAGTTTTTACGGGAAGCCAAAAAAGATTCCCCCCTTAAAAGAGGGCCACATTCATGTCATTTTTCAGCCTAAATCAGAATATAATATGTTGAAATTGATTTCAATCTTATGTTCAACAACGCAAATCGTTATTTACACTTGTTAAAATCAATTTTCAATTAATTTTTCTAATCGAGTAAAAGTGTGTAACTTATCGTTCATCACAAACGTTCCAAAAAAGCAAGTTCCAATGAAATTAATAATTGAGATCAATTACGACGAGGTTAGCGCTCTTAATCGGGAAAAACAAAAAATCTCCCGTTATTATTCTCAAGTTTTGATTTTTTTTCATTGTACGAACGGACTCTGAAATCCTTGCAGAAAGAAACTGTTCCCTTTCTAGAGCCGGTGGGGCCCCTCCCTGTGAATCGACATACAGTACATTTATACGGGAAACTGTCTGGAGCACACACATTGCGACATAACCTCCCTTTCAAGCCCAATCTTCGTTTTCTTTCACTCCTTCTTTCTCTCAGTGGCCGATTTTTCTTCCAAAGGCATTTTCCTACGCCTTTGTTATAACGCCATAAAAAACTTCCTCCACTTCCTCGTCCGTTCTTCTTCTCTCACGTTTACTTTACCCCCCCTCTCTCTGGATAACTCTTCTCTGGGTCCGTGATGATCAGAAACTAATCGTCTTTTCGTCTGAGTGATGGGTTCTTGCTCTTCAGTCCATAGAAATTCGGAGGCCGACATGAAACTCGGGTTGCCATTGGGGTCAAAGACTGAGAATCTGATGATTCCACCATCGCCCATTAAAGCAAAGCAGAACAATAATTACAACGTTCGAATCGACGATATCAAGTCTCAGCGGTCGCCCACTCGGTCAACCGCTGCCTTCACAGACTACGGTATGGTTTGTTACTTCAAAAGCTGTCTGCCTTATAAAAGGTTATTGGGTTGTTTTCTACTTTTGCTTGGCTTTTTGAAAGACCCCAACTTTATTTGATTAATCGTCTTCACTCTTCTCTCCTGATACAAATATGCTATTCTTATTAATATATTTCTTATCAGGAGAGAAGCTCAAGACTAATATTTCTGGGATTCCTCCCAACGTATGATTTAACTGGTGTGGGGTCTTCAAGGTTTTATTTTCGTTATTTTACATGTTTAGCAGAAATCCGAAACTTTTTATCCGATCGTCTATTGAATGTTTGTACGGTGTGAGGAAAGATGTTTTTACTCAATCTGCTCTAAAATAGAAGAGAATATATTCTGTTCGTATGTTTTGACTTTTTCTGATATGTTGTACACTTATGGATTATATTGAATGAACACCATCAAAGCAATAGTGCAACTTAATCTGTTTCATTGTGTACTTATCATGACAAATTTGATCTGGATCGATTCCTTACATTCTTGCTGGTTAAAACTACGCATTCAAAGATACTGAGAATACTTGTTCCTCCTTTCTTTTCCCTATGCAAAAACGGTGATAAGATAATTTTGGGTACATGAATTTGCTTACTCTACAAATTCGTATCCTTGTAAAATGAGAAAGCAAGCATCAAAGTTTCCTTGAAGTTACTAATTGAACTTGTTCTGTTTCTGCTGGTTTGTTTGGAATGGAAAGTAGGGTTTACCTACCTGAACTTCCATATTTTATCTTTGTGGTGCTACTACTGTAGCGTGGTCACAAACTGATGTCTGTGTCTCTATGTTTGAATGGCAATTCCAAGTATTATGTCAAGTTTTGCTTTTGCCCTCTACATGGATGAATGGACCACCAAGAGCTTTTCAGTTTCTGTGAGTTAGATGGAAGATATTTATGGGCTGTAAAAGCTTGCTCTGTATTGACACAGAGATGATTGATGATAATACTTTGTTGGTGGTCTCCATTTAATTAATGCCTTCTCATAGGAAAATGTGACATGGTAAATTAGTGTTGGGTGTGAAGGCCATATGAATAATCTGCTGCATATTTTTGATTGTCGAGTCTTTGAAATTCAAAGTCACTAGTAAAGATCCAATTCAGAAGCAAACTCGTCACTTAAATCGCATTTATTTTCCCTTATACAGGTAGCAAAGAGGAAGCATTTTTTGACTCCAAGCCCTGGTTAGACTCTGACTGTGAAGATGATTTCTACAGCGTCAATGGTGGTAAAATTCAACGCTTTTGCTTCTGATACCTCTCCCTTCCGAGCCATATTCTCAATTCAAAGCAAACAAAATTTGGCTTAAAACAAAAAACTTCATTATTATTCGTCCAAATGAGCTTTGATTTCTTAATGTCTTGTTCATCTTTTTCCAGAGTTTACCCCATCTCGTGGCAGCACTCCGGTTCACCCCTTTGGGACCCCTAGAGCGAATAAATCCCCTTTTGTGAACAGAATTCCATCTCGAAAGAAAAAGAGCTTGTTGGAGCTTTTTCGAGACAGTATTAGAGATAACCATTATCCTTATCCCGATGTAAACCAAAATATGGGTAATGGAAATCAGGAAGCAAAGTTAAGTATAAATGACACTCTTTCAAAATCTTCAGGAAGCACTCCTGACATCTCAGGGACTAACCCAGATAGAACCCGGAATGGTGACACTGTGTCAATGAGAGAGAAATCAGTGACATCGATGCAGGGTTGCTTTCCAAGCTTGGTTTCATGCCGTAGCTTCAGGGAGAGGAAGAGGAGGATGAGTCCTGCAGTAGCAGCCAATGGAAAAGTTTGAACTTTGAACCAAGTTGGAATCTTATGAAAATAAAGTTTCTGTCTTACTGAATGTTAGAATGTTTGGTAGTGTATATCTTCAGATATAAATGTAAAGAACCCATAAGATGTTATGAGTTGACAGCTTGTATATCGTAAGAAGAAGAGATGTGCTCTATGCGACTATGCAAATATTGCAATGGGATTTTGCTGTCATAACCAATCTAGGTGGCTATCTTCTATAATTGGACACTGTGCTTTTTATAAGGGGATTTATTTATTAAAATGAAAGGTTTTGAATCATTTATGTTATTCCTGCTTAAAATAAGAGCTTGGTGCCAGCGATCAATGATTTATAGCTACTAGTGTGATTAGCTGGAGTTGTTGGAAGTTGAGGGCTTACTAAAATTATAATGACTCAACAATGCGAAGGTGGAAGAAGTGCTTTTAACTTTATTTGTACAAGGAACCATTTTATGATACTTTTAAGATTTATCACAATTGAATTTGAAGGATGTGTTTGGTCTTAAATATATAGTTAAAATCTTTATTCACTTTATCTCTTATTCAATTTTTTTTATATTACTCTGATCAATTTCACAGCTGTAACAAGGTTTTGGTAACAAAAAATGATTTTAAAATCAATCCAAACCGTCATTACGTAATAATGGCAAATAATTTGTTCAATCAATTTTTTTAATATTTATAAATTAGTAAAATATGTCTAATATTTAGATTAAAAAATATTTTTTTAGGGACTTTTGCCCTAAAGACTAGACTACAGAACTATCTATTATTATTATTTTTACTTTGGCATGACATGTTTACTGAAATTTTTTGTCTACATATAATACATGGTTAATGGATTTCAAAATTATGAAGTTGCCGGACGAGTCCAATGGAGGATAGCTTAAATTTGGGCCAAGTTGGACAAAAAGGCCTGAGTGCACTGGGTCTCATGCGCGGACTATTTAAGAATCACCCCCAAAAAAGTAGCTGAAAGAACCCAATAGCCGAAAAAGGAAAAGGTTTATAAAAGTGACAATGAGTTTTTTTGTTGTTACAAGAAATTTTTAAAAAGTAGTTAGAATTACTCACGATTCAAGAGTAGAATAAATTCTCTCTTCCTTCTAAGCGATACTAATATCGGACAGGGCGAGCCGTCGATTACTCTCAAGCATAAACTTAGACATTTAAGAGTTAGGATACCTTCTCAAATACTATAACTAGAATTACAATAAGTAGCATTCCTTAAGAATCAAACATATTTCAAATGGTTGTATATTTCACCCTTGCACTAATTGAATCTATATACGATGGGTAAAAGTGACAAGGGATTGAAGAGGCTAAGCGATCCACTTCAAAGATTGGGAACCGAAAGGGTTGTATTTTTTAGGAGAAGAACAAAGAGGTCATTCTTGAATCATATGCTAAATATCTCATTGCCATGTTGGAGGTAAATAACACAACACTCAAGGAAGTCTACTAATTGTGTAAATTCAAGAACTACAGTGTAGTTTATATCAAGAGAAGTCAACCGTGTTCTTGATACTCTTATTAACAAAGGACTTTTGATATCCGTTGTTTATGATACATGTTCTACGTAGTTGCAGTATTTAATAGTTTATAAGTATTTAAGATTCAATTTCTCGTTAGTTTAATTACTTTTGTGTTGTGCCTTAGCCCTCTCTTCTCTTGTATAAAAAAAACACCAATAATTAAACAAGATCTTTCTTCATTAGATCGGGTTTTTCTTTTTCCAGAACCATTTCTGTGATTCAAATTGAATGCACACTTGTTTTACATGTCAAATATAAAAAGAAGACATGGCTTTAAAATTCATCTCCCTACCTTCGAACTTAAAGCGCACTGATTCTCAAGATGAAGAAGAATCAATCTCAGAAGCAGCACAACGAATCTTTCCTTTCAATTGGCTTCGTTCTAGCAGAGGAAGATGGACACAAAGTAGACCAAAACCAAACCCATGCCCATACCATGCTAGCAAAGCTTCAGACTTTGCCCTGTCATGTCTCTGTTGATTCAAGTCCTAGTCCATGAGATCCTACTTTGCTCATCCTTTAGAAAGAAGACTCTAAATGGGTCCCGCACAATGTGAACAAATTTTCTCCTTTTGGTCAAGAGATATTATAGTGATTTTCAAAAGTAAAAAAGAGAAAAAGGAAGCAAAGCAACCGATTCGGTTTCCCATACTGTGCCTCTTTTTCTATTTCATTCATCTTTCTTCTCCTACATATAGAGCACCCCTCGGTCTCAATTCTGCACCAAGCATGGCTCACCAGAGCTCCATGGGTTTTCTTGCTGCTTTCTCTCTTCTTGGAGTCCTCCTACTCATAGTTGGTGAGTCTCATGGAGCACTGGCTTCAAGGAGAGCTTTCTCTACTCCAAAACATGCTGCTACTGAGCCTCTAGGAGATGGCATATGTGCATCTTCCGTCACTCTGCATGGCTACAAATGTCATGAACTTAAAGTAAGATCTCAGAATCATGATGGTTCAAAGCTTGAAGGGAAATTTGATCAACAAATTTTTAAAATACTTAATCACATTTGTGTTACAGGTTACAACCAAGGATGGGTTCATTCTTAGTTTGCAGAGGATCCCAGAAGGCAGAGCAGAGGCAAGAGATCACAACGCGACTGAGAAGCAGCCTGTCATTATACAACATGGAGTACTCGTGGTAAGTGTCCGAGTAGCCCATCTTCCAGATTCAATCTATTAAAAGTTAAAACTTGTATCAGTAACTTACACTGTGGAGGGAGCTTCTGGTATTAGAGGGACTGAAAATCTAGCTAGCCAAACAAATATCATATGTATCTGCGTGAAGTTGAAGCTTTTTACTTGGTGACAGAAAGGGTCCACTTCCGCGTTCGTTACACTAGTATGTCTCTAAAGTTGCTTTTTAGGCTTACTTCACCCCCTCATTTCCCACAAATAATAGCGCAAGTGACGCCCATCATGTGTCGGGTCGGGTTACTTAAATGATACACTTGATGATGAGTAAGCTACGATATGATTAAGCTAGCTAAAGATGTTTGACGAAGAATGGGGTGTGTTCCGGGATCTTTGGACATTGATCTCGTAGGCTTAATGGAAAAAAAAAAACTAAGGAGCTTTTAGAAAATAACTTTTAAGAAAGAGTTTATGAAAAAAAATAATTTTAAATAAATAAATATTTAAATAATTATTTTTATAAGTATTTTTATTATTGATAAATTATAAAAAATTGTATAATTATTAAATATAGGGGAGATGAGAGATAATATAGAAGAGAGATGAGAGAAGAAAGATAGTGTAGATAAAAAATGAGAAATGAGAGATGAGAGATAGTGTAAAAAAAAGTAGGAAAGATGAGAGAGATGTCACAAAAAGTATGTATAATATAATAATTGATTAGTTCATAAGCTATTTTACTGTTCTATAAGTTATTCTGACCAGCTTATCTAAAATATTTGTTTTAAACTATAGGCCTGTTTAGTTTCATTGTAAACCTTAGTTTTAAAAACTCTTTTGGGCAAAATCTTAATTTGGAGAAATTTTAAAATAAACAGTTATATTTGTTCAAAATGACTTTTGGACTAAATCATGATTTCATATAAACTTGTCAGATTAGCTTATGAACTAATAAATTACTATATTATCCATACTTTTTCTTATACCCTCTCTCTTCTCTCTTACTTTTGTTTATATCTTATCTTATTTCTCTTACTTTTTCTTATACCCTCTCTCATCTTATCTCTTATCTCTTCTCATTTAATACTCATACCATTTTTTATAATTTATCAATAATAAAAATATTTCTAAAAATAATTATCCAAACACTCGTTTATTGAAAATTATTTTTTTTATAAGATCTTCTTCTCTAAAAACTCTTATTTTTTATAAGCTCATTTATAAAATTATATCTAAACAGGTCTTATAATTTAATCTAAAAATATTTTTAAATAAATATAATTATTTACCTCTAAACCTAAATTTTGTTTAAACTTAATGGGAAAACAAAACACACACTATAGAAGGAATTCTAAGCCCACGTATGAAATTCGAGGATAACATCGGAATATGGCATAGTAGGTACCAGGTAGCCGTTACTCTTGACTTCTGATTATCTGCAGTGAAACAGGGCGAACGGCTGTTACAAGTGAACACGTAGCTATCTTCCTTTGGACTGAATATTAATGTGTTTCAAAACCAGACTCCTGAAAACGCATAAATGATCACTTACTATAATTAAAAACCACACTTTCGAATGTGCCCTTGTCGTGGGAAGACAAATGATCGTGGCTTCAAGTTGTTCTATATTTATCTATAATTGTGTTGCAAGGAGTCATGATTATGGCTCTAATACTAAATATATTAATAATATCGCGTGCTTGCCTGGATGAACACTAAACGACGACGTTGGTGGCCTTGCAGGATGGAGTGACATGGCTTCTGAATCCGCCGGAACAAAGCTTGCCTTTCATTCTAGCTGATAATGGCTTCGACGTATGGATTGCTAACACCAGAGGAACCAGATATAGCCGCCAACATATCTCTCTCGACCCTTCTAGCCCGGTTTGTTTTTCTCTTTCTTTTCTGTAGTTTTCCAGGAAAAAGAAAGTTTTGTTTTGATTTTAATTGATCATGCATGGTGAAAATGACAGGACTTCTGGAATTGGTCTTGGGATGAACTGGTGAGCTATGATCTACCCGCCGTTTTTGATTATGTGTTCAGCCAAACAGGGCGGAAGATTAATTACGTCGGCCATTCTCAGGTACAGCATCAGAAACTCAAACCCTGTGTATGAAATATGAAATCTTCCACCTACAAATCAATCAAGATGTTGGTGCACTATTCCTCTGAATCGAAAACCGTGTTTGGCAGGGAACTTTGATAGCTTTGGCATCTTTCACGGAGGGGAACTTGGTGAACCAGCTGAGATCCGCAGCCTTGTTGAGCCCCATTGCTTATCTGAGCCACATGAACACTGCACTTGGAGTTGTGGCCGCCAAATCTTTTGTCGGTGAGGTAAAAAAAAAAAAAAAAAACTAACCCTAAATACTTGAGACACACACAAAGGCAAAGTAGTGACATGTTCTAATTCATGGAATTATTCCTTGTATTTTGCCAAACAGATCACTACCTTATTCGGTCTGGCAGAGTTTAATCCCCGTGGGTAAGAAAATACCACAACTTACTGTATAAAAAAACTTGAAAACCCCATTTATCAAGGGTAAATATAATCATTACGATGTTACTGTTTAGGTTACCTGTTGCTGCTCTTGTCAAATCTCTCTGCGCTTACCCAGGAGTAGACTGCTACAACTTGTTAACTGCACTAACTGGTAAAAACTGCTGTCTCAACTCTTCCACGGTCGATCTGTTCATGAGAAATGAACCCCAGCCGACTTCAACAAAGAACATGGTGCACTTGGCTCAGAGTAGGCTTTACCTTTCACTAGTTCAGTTATTATATATCCAGTGTTTCAGATATGACTCACCAGGAGAAGCTTTTTGCAGCTGTTAGACATGGGGTTCTGGCGAAATTCAACTACGAGAGACCAGACTACAATATTATGTATTATGGAGAAGCATTCCCTCCGCTTTATAACCTTTCAAACATTCCCCATAACCTTCCTCTCTTCGTCAGCTATGGAGGACGAGATGCTCTATCTGATGTTCGTGATGTTGACAGCTTACTTGATGCCCTCAAGTTGCATGATGTTGATAAGCTTAGTGTTCAGTTCATCAAGGACTATGCTCATGCCGACTACGTCATGGCTTTCAATGCCAGGGACTTAGTGTACGATAAGGTTCTTGCGTTCTTTAAGCGCCATTTTGATACTTGATGCAGCAAAAGATCTGCTTCAAAGTTAAAACTACTACAACTACATCTTACCAAAATGCCATGCATTGGGTTATCTATCTCATCAAATCTAAGTTATCTTTTTTTTTTTGGGTACAACAAATCTAAGTTATCTAGTTGTTGATCAACCTTCTTTCTTCCTTTGGGCTTTAGCAACTTCACTTTTGCCTGCACATGCCTTCAGAAACCATCTCTGCTCCAACATATAAATGCTGAAGAAAATGAGTCTCATTAGCCACATAAATGGAAAGAAAACAGAGAGTTAGCTTCGAAAATGCTCCCAGCGTTATCGCAAAACTATGTCTAAAACTTCAAATAGAAATTACCCCAAAGAATTGAAATAAAACTAATAAAAAAATATTTGATGTGATAAATTAAGACAGTGCACAAAGAAAATGGTTAGACTACTACAAGACGTTCTTTTATAAATAATATCAGACCGAAATCCCTTAATGCCGCGCAAGTTGATACCAACCGAAGCAGGAAAATGAATATTTTCTTTCTTAAGGATAACTGGAAGTATTCTGTACATTACATTACGCACCTATACAGCCACTTTCTTTTTACACAATGAAAATAGACTAGCCGTCAGATAAACTAACTAAATTAATGTAAGTTATCCATTAAGTTACTCCCCTCACGAGCTTTGACTACTCAATAATTGGAGTCATCAATTATATGCCTTGCAATGTCATTGAGGCTTTATCAGTGTACTATGATCTAAACTTCCAGAAGAATCGGTCATCTGAATTGAAACTTCGAGCTTCCAGACTAGCCATGCTTAAAGTATGATCCCTTTGTTTGAACGCTAAGCTTTGACAGTCTAGGTATCTACCAGAATTTGCTTAGCGGGCAATCAACATCCTGAAACAAGAAAGTGAGCTCACAAAAGAAGTTTGCCATTGTTTTGCCCTGGAATCAAAGAAATGACCAAGTGATGTTGATCCAACTAAGCTGAAGATTTCTTTACATTATATATACTAACAATTCAGCACGTTACTCTATAACGACCCCCAATTTAAAATTGTTTTCAGCTTATAATATGAAGAAACAAACTGTTTTATGTTGACAGTGAGGCTTAATTTGGTTACCGCTAGCCTGTATAAATACTTGCAGAATATTAATCCTCAAACACAACCCAGCGAACCATAAGTAACTAAACAGAGGGAGAGACACAGAAGAGAAAAACATGGGGCGGAAGAACACAATTCTCTTGGCATTGATAGCTGCTTTGTTCGCAAAGGAAGCCTTGGCAGCTCAATATGATGTTGGTGGAAGCCAAGGTTGGGATGAATCCACAGATTTTAACACATGGTCTTCAGGACAAACATTCAAGGTCGGCGATCAACTTGGTATGTTCCTTTTTTCTCCATAATTTGTTAAAGATTCTTATTCATTTTCCCCATTTCATTAAAAATGAAGTCTTGTTTTGCAGTGTTCAAGTACAGTTCTGGGTTGCATAGTGTGGTTGAACTAGGCAGCGAGAGTGACTTCAAGAGCTGTGATATTAGCAATCCAGTGAACTCCATGAGCAGCGGCAATGATGTGGTGAAATTGAACAAGGCAGGCACGAGGTACTTCGCTTGTGGTACCGCAGGCCACTGCGAGCAAGGCATGAAGGTGAAGATTACAACAGTTGCTGGGAATGCACCCTCTTCGCCTTCTTCATCCTCATCATCATCATTGTCCCCTGCTTCTACTTCTGCAGCTTCATCTTCACGAGGACTTACTGTCTCCGTCATGCTAATTTGTGTCTCTGTTCTGCTCGTACTGTGGATCTGAGTGTTTGAGGAGAAAAAGTTGAGTTTAATTTTAGAATCACGAGTGCGTTGTATGATTATTGAGAATTGAGAGAAGAGCTATATATACATCTCCTTTTATTTTATTATCATGTATGCCCTAGAATAAAATGTTGTTGTTGTGAGCCTACTTTGGATCTGGATTGGGTTTTTAGGCCTTTTCTTGTTCTTGGCCTAAGCTTTTCTAATTATTATTAATGAGGGCGCGCCATACTTCATGGAAGAGGTGGAAATTTCCGCCAATCCGTTATTTTATGGTGGATTAAGTTGTTAAATTGATAACTTATTTTAGTATGGGTCTTTTTGATCCGTAACTGCAGTAGGCTAACTCATTGGGTTAACCTATTTTTTTACTAATTTATATCACACTTTAATTTTAGAGTTTTAGCCAAGTTAAAGTTTACATTACACTTCATTTATACTAATTTTATCTTATTGAATCATTTATATATATATATATATTTTTTGTTTTACTATTATTTTACTTGTGACAGATTTATCTACGGATAGTGATAAAATTAAAAAAATAAATATTTTGACAATTTTAGATTATGAATCTAATTAATATGGATATATATAAATTATTTTTTTAAAAAAAATATATATGAAAATAATTTTTTTTAAAAAAAGATATATATAAATAATTTTTTTAAAAAATAAATAAAAACTGGCGGAATTATATTTGTTCATTAATTTCTGCTAGATGAGGATGTAAGACTTGCTCGTAGAATAAGACGTGATACAGTGGAAAGAGTAAGGGATGTAAGCTCTGTTCTCGAACAGGCACCAGTATTTGAATTAGTATTTTGTTACCATTGCCAGGGATAGGGCGTTTTCTTTTCTCATATAAGTGTTTTGATTTTTTCTAAAATTCAAATCTTTCAACAGAACCATTATTTCAAAGTCCTAGTGAGAGGGACTTAGTCAGAATTTATTGTGCCTATGTGCCCAAATGTTGATTCGTGATTGTCCACTGCAGCATGCAAAGTTTATCAAGCCTTCTTTTGATGATTTTATTCATTCATCAAAGAAGTATGCTGATGTGATCATTCCACGAGGAAGTGATAATCATGTCGCCATTGATCTGATTGTACAACATATCCAGAAACTTGGTCAACATGATCTGTGCAAGATATACTCTAATCTGTATGTTATACAGTCAACATTCCAGGTATTGATGTACTACGTGGGTGAAAGCATCGCCTTTTTAATAAATAATTATTTTTCTTCATTTTCAGATATCCTTGCTACCCTCAGAAGCAGACTGTTATGCCTCTTTTATAGAACATTTTAAAGAATTATCACTAATCATATTCCTATTTTATTTTTCTCCCTGAATGTAGAAGGAAAAGAATATGTTCTGGAGTCTTGCATGTTTGCACTGTCAAATCTTTGATGAATTTATACAAGGAACTGTAGTTTTAGGGGGTGCAGAAGTACTTGTTCTATGAGAAACAATAAAAGAAGTAATATTTTTCCGGACATGATGTTGGATGAAATCGGAGGTGGATTTGTGCATAGTGAGTTAAAGAAAATAGAAGTTTAGGATAGTCAATTTGAGAAGCCATGTGCTGTCCCCGGAAAGTCTATAGTTAAATCATATAGGTGTATAGACTAGGACAGAAGCAAGTGGAAAATCCCTTCCTGGTTCCAAAAAGAAAAGGAATATAGGTAATAGTAATTAATTGTAGAGTTCGCAATTCTCTTTTCTGTTTACAAGCTGTAAGATGCTAAGATTAGTTATTACATCTATATTTGGCCATTCACCATTTATCCTGATGAATTTCAGATCCGAGGAATGCATACATTGATTCGTGATCGAGACATATCAAAGCATGATTTGCGTTTTACTCTGATAGACTTATACGGCTGGTACTCGATGCCTCATAGCTCTGCTCAACTTTTATGTTTGATTGTTAGCTCTGCTCAACTTTTATGCTTGATTGTTACCATTATTTAATCTATGAATTAAACTGTTTCAGGAAAAGTACAGGTCACTTTAGTTTGGAATTCAAGAAACGAAAATTCATCCACGTCGGACAAACTGAATGCATTGGCAAATGTAAGCTAGCCACCTTCACCTTTTCTCTCTTACTCTGTTAGTTTCTCTGACCAAAATAGATTCTTCTCTACTCCTCTGCCTCTCTCTCTCTCTCACACGCTCGCGCTAAGTGATTATTTGATGTGATTGATTGCAGTTTCTATGGGGAAATGGTGGGTCAAGGAGCGGTTTCCATTTAATTCACTCTGTGTGGGCCAATTTCCAAACTTCCACAAACAATGTGAGTTTAACCTGTTTCTCTGAGACAATGATGACCTGGTATTGATGAAATTGTAAGATGTTTGCTGATGTTGGGACTAGGGCTATTTCTCGTTGAACTTCTGCTTGTCAAATAAAATTCATTCCTGTAAAGCGTTGAATAACGCAACGTGTTTTTCCCTTTTGCGTATACTATGGTCTTAGAAACCATATAACATCTTTACCATACTTTGAATTAAAGGTCATATTGTTTCATTATGGCTAAATCTTCAACATTTTTGTTTCTTGCCGCAACAAAGTACTGTTGTCCTAGTTTGACGGGTGAAAAGGACCAAGATCTCATTATCAGATTTTGTTTCATTGTGACTAAATGATGCTGGACTTGGAATTTAGCATTTCTTTGAAAATGATGGCATGTCAAATTGAGGCATACGAGAATGATGTCGATATATACTTGTTTCAGGGCGCAATTGTAATTTGTAGCATATGCTTGTGATATTTGCTTGGAATTTCTAAAGTATAGACCTTTCTTAACTTTTACTGGACGGTATCTAGTCTAGTTTCACACATGAATAATAGTCATTTTCATAGGATTCATGCCTTTTTTTATGCTTACTTGATAGTGCAGATTATTTTTGGGAATAGATGGAGACATCTTGGAGAAAGAGATTTTTGGAACATGTTGGTGGTATTGACGTGTCCTTGGCTCCTTCCAGTTTTGGCCAGGCAATCACACGGGTGAAGATCCTGATTCAGTGACTTCTCGTAATTTATTTTGTAATCAGCTAATGCATGTAATTAATATTCGATTTAGTAACTATTGCCCTGAAAGAAAATTCCTCTGACAGGGAAGAGAAGCAAGGTCCTTGAAAACAAGCGTTCTGTGTTTGGACTTTTGCGTCCAGTATACTTTTCTGCACCCAGAGTTATCATGTACTTATTCATGAGAGGAATAAATTTTTCATGCCTTGTCTAAATTACCGGCTTCTGGGCTGTTGTGTTGCTTGCATATAGCTGTGGGTCATCCTTATAAGCAATTGGCAACACAAATCTAAGTTTGCTTGAGGCCTAAGAGAATCCTAATCACTTTGGTCTGATTTTCTTCCTTCCAGGCTTTCAATATCTTGCTTAAGAAGTTACAGAAGTATATTCCATATGGAGCATCTGTTGCAGATTTGTATGCTGGAGCTGGGGTCATTGGTTTGTCATTAGCGGCTACAAGAAAATGGATGGTTTTGAACTTATAAATTGCATTGTAGACTATTGATTTGTGTTAGATTAGGATAATATATATTTCTGGTTGTTGTCTTACAGATCTGTAAAATGCATTGAGATTAACAGAGTCGAAACTGTCTTTTGAGAAGACGGTTGATCGCTTGACTGCAACCATTGAGAGTAGCATTACTTGGCATCATGCTGATGCTTCAAAAGTCTCTACTGGATATCTGCAACCTTGTCATAAATTTCATTTATCAACTCCAGAAATTTTAAGTGTTCTAATTTATATGAATATGATGATTTAAAAAACTATAGTTTACATTTATCTTGCATAAATCTGAGTAAATATTTTCATGAACTGTTATTTATTTCCAAGGATAAGAGAGAGCTTCAAGTTTTGTAGCTTCTATCCGGGTCATGTGTTGTTCAAAACTGATTTCATGAATCACTTGCAAATTGTACTGGAACCTCTTTCTTGGCTTGTGGGCTGAGATGTTGTTGTCATTGATCCTCCTAGAAAAGGACTAGACGTATCTCTTGTTGATATATTGCAAAATATATCATCATTAGAGCGTAGAGTGTTGTCATCATCCGAAAGGTTGTTCCTTCAGTAGAATTATTAAGCTTGTCATGTTGAAAGTATTGCCTTAATGGCAGTAACTGACACAAGTGCAGCTCGAGCTCAACAGTCAAAGAAGAGAAAAGGCCTTGGGTTTTGCGTGCTAAGGAAGCTTCAGTCCAGGTTGGAAGCAAACCGTCTCAGTATAACAACACACAGTCACTGCCACGAACCCTAATATATATAAGTTGTGGATGGGAAAGCTTCAAAGAGGTACTTGCATTCATGAATTTTTATGGGTAAGCTTGCTTGACCTTTCTCTTAGTTATCTAATGTTAATGCAACAAACTGTCAACAGGACTGCAAGGCATTATTGTCTGGTAAGGCATGGTGCTTGGAGAAAGCCCATGGTTTTAAGTTTTTCCCTGGCACCTAAAGGTACTTTTACTGTATACCTTCTTTATGGCACTCCTCAGTTTCCTTTATTTACTTAAATTAAACAATTTGGATGCAATTCCACCGACTGTTTCCTTCACTCCTCATCAACTTAGATGCTATTAATCTTATAGCTTTCCCTCTCCTCCCCGCAAAAATGAACAAAGTAAAACAAGCATGGTAATATGTGTTCTATCTGGCCCTTTAATGCAGCATTGAAGTTTTAGCAGTATTCAAGAGGGGCCATCGGAAAGCAAAATCAGGAAAAAAGAAGAAGCGCTCGTAAGAATAAGCGAGACATGAGATAAGCATGTGCTTCAACTGGACATTTAGTTGCATTCTCAACTGAGAGTCAGCAAGGCTCGTTTGCCTGAAAGTAAACAAATGGGGGATAAATGCAGTAGCAATCTGGAAGGGGAAAGGGGCTTGTCATAAGCTTTTCCTTTGTCTTGTATCAGTGCAGGTGGAAAAGGCCATTTTGTTTCATGATTTAGTTTAATTTGTTTCAATGAAAAGAAAAGTAATAATATACACCGCTGTTGTATGTTATAATCCATCTCTAAATTCAGATCAAGTAACGCCAAACTGGGGGAATCCCTTGAGGATATATTCCTATGAAAGCTGATTTTCAGTTCGACTATTAGATAATTTTCCACTTCTGGTTTCTCTGCCATTAGACGTTGTCGTTTTTCCATCATCCATCTTCCGATCACAAAGTCAAAGATGTGATGTGGGATAGATCTGCGGCTTGAGTAAAGTATTTATAGTTTTGTAATAAATAAGGGAAGGATCGTTGATTGTTGACCTTTAGTGTCATACGGTCTATTCAAGTTCAATCTATTCTTGGGTTTATTGCTGACACGTGTTCGTTTATGAGTCAACTGAATTTCTGGCCGCAATAACATGACAAATTTTGACGCCAAAGGCTTATTAATTTGAAAATGAAATGAAAATGGGAAATGGGAAATTAAGATTTAAAAAATATAATGACCGAATAAAAGATTGTATAAAGCATAAGGACCAAATGTTTATTGGTATCATATTCCACTAAAATTTTTTTCCGCCACAATTGCGTACTGCCTATGTTAGGTGGTATCTTATTTGATGTTGCTGAAAAAATGTATAATTTAATCATTTCTATAAGTAAAATGAAAACCTACTCCACTCGGAAAGAATTAAAAAGATAAGCTTGCTATTTATTTAATTTTTAAGAAAATGTTGAAATTCAAATCCAGTATCAAAGATGATTCATTTCAAGGGTATGTATGAAATTAGTATAAAAAATATATTGCACGAAAAAGTGGAATTAATATAAATCTAGGGAGATCAGAAATTTAAAAAGAGCAGTTATTAACCAAATATCCACAATACTACGGTCAGACAACAAAAAAGAAAGTGATCACAAAAATAAGAGAGACAAATCTTGAAGAGCATAGCGGGTGCCAAGTGCTTAATTGGATGGCACTTTGACCATGGACGCTCTTATCTTTATGAAGTGAATCCCAATGAATTATGCCTTTCCTTTTTCAAGATATCCACGATTCATTCTGCCTTTATGAGGGGGTAAAAGACTTTCCCTTCAATGGCGACCCTTCTTTTTATATATATAAACAAAAAAGAACCTTATATTATCTTCATTTAAAGGAAGAATAATTAGATTATTGATCTATTGGCTATACAGGCTTTATTAAAGTCATTACTTTTGGGAACGTGTACCCTAATTTAAAAATATTAGTGACTAAAGAGAATTTAAAAATTATTTTCTCATAGTTAATTTTCTTATAATTTAGATATATCCTGTAACATTAAAAAAAAAAACTAAACTTGCAGCCATCAAAGGACAGATTTGGCCTACAAGGCTGCTACTGCTAATTTTTATTTTGCTTTGGGAAGGATGAGAGATTTGGGACTGAGAAAATGACAATCTCTTCCTTCATCGTCCTGCTTTGCTTTCTTCTGTTTCACTCTTCCGAATTTGTTCGAAGTGGTAATCGGAGAAGGATTTTGCTCAGGCCTCCAACTGTAAGCATTATTGTTTATCTTCTGAGTTTTCTAATATTTGATTTTGCAATTTGAACACATGATCTCCGTCAATTAGTAAAAGTACCACTAGGCTCTTGTTTTTTTTCTGTCCATAATTATTTGAAGATGAAAGCCTGTTGGCCAAAACAAAAAAAAGAGAAAAGAGAGAGGAAATAAAAAGAAGATGAAAGTTTCCTTGGACAACGATGAAAATTAGAGAGTGGAATTTTGAGATGTGACAGACCGCAGAGCAATTATAACCTTATTTTGATTTCAGCATCATAATCTGCTCCGTTTGTTATTTCTGTTCCTCTCGTCGTCATATAAGAACATAAAACGAAAAAGCTTAGTGACATAAAATCCCAGGACAGAACAGTGATCCAAGAAAAGAAAATAATTATGCACCTATGAAATCTCCATCGTATTGATTGTACACCTATAAATGCACAACAATTTGGTATGTTTTGATTTGTTCTTAAACCTGATTCTGCTTTCCAATCAGTCCCACTCAGAAAGGGAAAAATTGGATCAAGTTCTGTTAAGAGCGACCATGCCAGACAGATCAGTGATACTCACAATGCTAGATGAAGCATGAGCAGGCCCTGGATCTATCATTGACGTTTTTCTGCGAAGTTTCAAAGTTGGGGAAGGGACAGAGAGATTTTTGAATCACCTGGTTATCGTACCCATGGACGCAAAAGCATTTGACTACTGCAGGTCCTTGCATCCCTATTGCTTTTATCCATCCATCTTTTCTCATTATCTTCGCCTCACTGCACAATCCACAACAAGCGCAGATCACAACATGTTCATTTGGAAAAGAAATTGCATTCTGCAACAAGTTCTTGAACTGGGCTACAACATAATCTTCACGGTAAGACTTTTTATCTTCTTGTAACTTAATTCTCTCCATTTATTTTGTTAAACTATATATCTTTTTGAGGGGAATGCACTACAAAAAATTATAGTTTAGAAGTTTAGTGAAAATTATACTCATATTTTTAATATTTAAATCTTATTGGGATATAGAAGAATAATATTGAAAGAATAAAAGAGGAATGAGGTTGTAAGAAATTCAATGCCGCGAATGAAAAGAGACTGAAAGAATAAAAGGAATTAGAAGGAGCCCATGAGAAGTTGCACTCTTTTACTATGTTTATATTTTATACCGATAACTCTCGGACAATTACCAGTGAACTTGAACTGTGGAGTCTTACTTTTGCAGGATGCAGATGTAATGTGACTCAGAAGTCCACTTTCACACTTTCATCACCAAAATGAACTCACAATTTCATGTGATTTCTCTAGTTATGAGCAAAGAGGAGGTAACGTGCAAGATGGGGGACTCTTCTTCCTGAAATCAACTGCGATATCAATTGAATTCTTCAAGTACATGAATTTCATGAAGGTTCTATATCCAAACTCACGAGTCAACAAGTCCCTCTGTTCGTATATTGTGCAGAGTCAAGACGTAGTTGCAGCGTATGGCTTTCGCATTCAGTATGTGAATACAACTTATTTCGGTGAATTCTGCCACCGTAACAAGTGCAGTTTAGGGAGGTTTGTAGCATGCATGCCAATTGTTGTGAAGATTTTAGAAGCAAAGTTCATGACCTGAAGCCTGCTCTCCAAGATTGGATCCATTTCAGATCACGTTCATCAGATAATTCTACTTCGAAGTCTACGGCTTTCAGGTGGAGAGCTCCACACAAGTGTCTGACATCATGACATGAATAATTAGCTCTATGGATATATGCTTCCCAAGCTTGTCCTTTGCTCTGTTAATAAATGCCAGCATATCGTCGCAATTTGCACAGAAATAACATCTGATAACAATGCAATGTGCAAAGATGTGAACAATGTTTTTTCTAAAATCTTATAAATCTTAGTAGAGTCAAGCTAATCATTGGTGTTAGAACATGGCATTAGCCATTAAGACTTGTGTCAGTGAAATACAAACATAGAAATTGCTGCTATGTAAAGAATGAGCTAGTGACCGGAAATGGTATGGCGTTAAAAACAGAGCAGCTATATTGACTCAAGACTCTAGTACTTGCGGGTGATCCTTTTTTTCTTTCGATTCTTTCTTCGACATAGCTATACTATTGACTCAACACCACGAACTATATCTATATGCAGACTTTCTAAGTAAATTGCACGCCTCATCCTCTCAAAAACAAGCCAAACTTTAATCAAGCAAATGAAAACGCGTGACTGATAAGGTAAGCAAGAAAGTGAACCTTATGAGATTACGCTTAGTAGCCTCGCGTGACTAGCGCTTCCTCTCATCTTATATTCCTGAATGAAACCGACCTTCGTGATCTATCTTCGGAACCTTTAGAGCAGCCTTTCTCGTCGGGCTCGTTGTCGTCGTCCTCCTCCACCTACACATTGCCTGTAGATTTGAAGAAGAGGACGTTCGCATAAGCGGGAGATGGCAGATCATAGAGTATTAACTCTGCCGATAAAGAAGAAGGCGAAGAGAAGTTGTCATGTCATGCGTGGGAAGCGCCAAACTGTGGCCATATTTCTGGACCTGAAACGGAAAGAGACACGATGAAGAGAAGAGAGATCGAACTGTGAAGTGAGGCAGACACGATGAAGATTCCAGAGCTCCCTATGATTGGAGTTTGTCCAGGAGGCAGGTGAAAGAGACACGTGGGCGCAAGGGCGAACCAGTAGAAGGCGATTGAGTAGTTGCAACACCCGAAGAATGACCGACGTTGAAAACATGAAGAGGACACTCTAGAATGAGTCACAGGACCCGTTCAATTTTTTTTTTACAAAAATTTAAAAAAATGAAGGTTAAATAAAGGTAGGATAAAGTCTTTCAGGTGATATACAAGCGAACCGAGAAATACTCAGTTCAATTTTATTTTTTTATTTTTTTGGTACAATTTTTTTTCCCAAGCGAACCGGTTAGAAAGCCCTAGCATTCTACACTCCAGCTCTTCCGATTCCGATCGCTCTGCATATCATCTTTGGGCACACGCCTTCATCTAATCTTGTTTTTCTACCTACTGTGTGTGAATTTAACTAATAAAATGATAAAATATATAATTATTTAAAATATATTTGAACTCTAACAAATATTATTTTATTATGATTTTAGTCACAGTATTTAAGAAGGTAATTTAATTCTTAAATACTTAAGTTTACGCCTGAGGGTAAAAGATGTCTCACCCTATCCCATATTAATATTATCTATAAAAGAAAAAGATTTTGTCCTACCTTTAAATTATGTGTGAGTCTAATTTTTTTTTTTAATTTTTTATACAAAAAAAATTATTTTCTCAATTTGACGTCTTTCTTCTCTACAATTGAGCCTTCATTGAATTTAACTTGGGTTAATTTTTTTTTCATATGTTCGAGTTTCAACTTTCAACATACGAACATATTGTCTAGAGGTTTAACTAGTGAAGGGGTGAGATATATAATTATTTAGAGCGTGTTCGATCATATGGAATACCACTTTGTTGTGGCTTTAGTCGTAACGTTTGGGAAGATATCCTAGTTCTTGGGTGCCTAAGTTTACGCCTAAGGATGATAAATGGCTCGTTCTGCCTGATATTGGTATAGCCTAAAAAAAAATGAGATTTCGCCATACCCTTAGATCGTGAGTGAGTTTAACATGTTTCTAAAAATTTTTATACAAAAAAAAACTTTCAACATACGATTGTAACAAAAAAAACTTTCAACATACAAACATCGTTTATCTCTTTTCAGCCAAAATGAACATCATTGAACGAAAATCCAAAATTGTATAACTTGTTTCTATTCTCTTTTTTTTTTTTTCAAAACAGTTGTATTTGAAAAATAATTTTTGAAAATAAAAAACAAAAAAATTTATTTAGATAATTGTTATAAAAAAGTATTTAAAAACAATAAAATATAAAAATTTATTAGAAACAATTATTTTTAAAACTAACTTTTAGAATTAAGAGAAAATAAAAGATAAAGTGAAGAGTATAGTAATAATAGACGAAGAGTCAGAAGATTGAGAGACAATATAGATAAGAGAAAAATAATTATTTTTACTATTAATTTAAATTATAATCAACCGCAGTAGAGGGCAAAGGACACCAACAACAAAGGTCATTGTTGGTGGTGACGATAGTTGTTGTTGCTGATCATTGAAAGAGGCAGTTGTTAATGGTGGTTGACAGCGAGGGTGGTTGGTAGTGGTGGCGTTGTGGCCACTGCCGATTGTTGGTTATAACGTTCCTTAATGTGGGTCAATAGCAGTAGCAATCGTCGATAGCAATAGCCATCAGTGGAGACTGACGGGGATAACGATCAACAAGAATGATGGTTATTGAGGGTGGTGGTACACAACAATAGTAGTCATTTGCTATGACCATCGGCAATTGTGTAGTGTCGACGTGACTAATGACATGTGACTTTAATATATTGTTTTTAATAATTTATCATTTTTCTAAAAAAAAACAAAAACAAAACAATTTTATAAAACATTTTAAATTTGTTCTTAGTTTTTTACTTTTAAAAACATGTTTCAGTTTTTTTATTGTGGAAAACAATTAGGTAAAAATAAGTTAGTAAATATTTTTTTTAAAAAAAAACTGTTTTTAAAAATAGAAACAAAGGAATACTCAATTTTTATGCGATTCTATTAATAAATTTTAAAAAATACAATAGTGAAAAAGATAAGGATATTTTAAAAATGTGTTATAAATATTTCATTAAATTTAGTAAAAAAATTATTGTATTAAAAACTAATGGAATGGTATTATAAATAAGACTATAGAAAATAGTTATTATGCCTTTATCGTCATCTTCTTTTTTCCTGTTTTGTTATCTCTGTCAAATGGTTTTTGGGAGGAATAATTCGACTGAACTTGGGCTTTTTATTTTTTTAATTATTTATCCATTTTAATTCGAAATTGATGCAATTAATTAATGTATTTATATAGAAATATAATGGTCGGGTATGTTTTAATTCTTTTCCTTCTTTTTTAGTTGAGGCAATAAACTAATATCAATGAAGTATATGATGTAAGTAATTCCTTGTTCTAGTTTCCTTTTTCCTTTTTCCTTTTTGGTTTTGGGTGTGCTTTAGTTATAAACTGTCCTAATCATAACCCAAATAGTTATAACGATTAAAAAATCATATAAATTAATTAAGTGGCTTGGTATAAATTAAACTATGTATAGGGCAATTAAATTCAATGGAAGGGCCTTAGGGCACTTTCAAGAGCCAGTTAGAGTTATCGTTTTTAGCAAAGATGCAGATATCATATATCATTCATTCCCTTTAATGGAGCAGTGTCCTGCCAACTTCTTTTTAAATCTGGATCTCCTTATGTATACCTCCATTAAATATATGTATACCTACCCATCAATATGACAGGCCAAAAGATTGCGGAGAATCGCGTTTAAAAATTGGCATTGGAAGATGCGAAAAGCAATATGACTATTGTTTAAACCAACTCGGTTATTAAAGGATTAACAAGTTCAGGAAAATAACCTACAGGATTTGCCCTTTGCTTAGCTCCACGAAGAAAGTGAAATGCCCTTATATAATATAAGGGTAGGGTCGACGTTATCTCAAATATTCTGCATCTTCTTTATTCCATCCATGCCTTTTGTCCATATATATTCCCTCCAGCTTTTAACATAAAAATTTAAATAAATTAAATAGATTAATTAATTATAACTAATATAATAATTAATTAACTAACTTAAATAGAGAGTATGTAATATAAATTTATCCTGAGTGTTTAGATTTGATTACAATCAATTAATTTATCTAGTTTCTTTAATCTATTTAAATTAATCAATTAACTCTTATATTAAAAATTAAATTAATATAATATATTTACCAAGGCATCACAAAGGTTGGTTCTTAATGATCGATCATGTTTGCATCATAGGCAAAATCATGTTATAACTAGACGCATTGCAAAAGCACGTTATGTGTGGGTTTGGTTTTCTCATAATTTTATGTTTTAAATTTATAAAATCTAAATTTTAAATTTTTTTAAATAAATAGCTATATTTATTTTAAAAAAATTTTGGACTATAGTTTAAAACTAATATTTTAGATAAATTAGTTATAATAACTTATAAAACAGTAAAGAAGTTTACAAACCAACCGATTATTATATTACCCGTATTTCTTCTTATACCCTCTCTCCTATATCATTTCTACACTATCTCATCTCTTTTTTACACTATATCTTATCTCTCTTCTACACCCCTCTCTTATCTCTTATATTTTTTCTCTCTTATATTTAATAATTATACTATTTTTTATAATTTATCAATAATAAAAGTACTTTTAGAAATAATTATCCAAACACTCATTTATTCAAATTTTTTTTTCATAAGTTCTTTTTCTAAAAACTACCTAAAAATCCTTTTTTTATATAAATAATTTTTTAAACTCTTATCCCTAACTAACTTATAAATAGTTTGTATTAGTTATATGATTATAATATGAAAAAATAGGAAATTGGACGTGTAGGCTAAGATACGTCCGACAGCTTTCATGCGTACTTTTTTAAGAAGGCAAATAATCTCGTTTGTGTTTTTATAGAGAGTGGTGATGAAATTCACAAAAAATGGGCCTGGAAACAATGTACTTAACTGGATTACAATTGACAATCACTTCACTAATTAGCCTTAAAACATGTGTTACCTATTTCCTATTACGATCCGCCGCCTTTAAAGCCTCTTTTTTTGTCCCACAAGTTTCTCAATCTGGAACATGTCCTGCAATCAAGTCGAAGAGACAGGTCTTTATGAATTTGGAAGATCTGTTAGCACTGATCAGTATAAATAATAATTTAATTATATATAATTATTTGTGCAGTTGTTCAATTGAAAATTCGGACCAGATAATTACGTAACCGATGAAACAGTTGCTTACAGGTTCATGCCTAACTAAGTTAGCTGAAAATTTGACAATTAAATAGGAAAAAATGGATCACCACGTACGTAAGACTAATTAATTTTCAAAAAATAGTATTTTTGAGATGAGTCGTAGATAGTGAGTTATTAAACATGATTAAATGACCTTCCTATCAATTAATTAAGGACTAATATCAATGGGATGAGTGGAATAATTAATAAATTGAGAGTGATTTTGTGGGGGCGTGTTATGTTCCCTAGAGAGAGCCTATATGTGTGGGTGTGGGGTGGAGGTGGAAGTTCACTGTTTACACATAAAACCATGTCAGGTTCATTGCATCAGGAACCGATCCAGCCTCGTTTATTCTTAAACTATGCTAAAAAGCCTAAAAGCATTCATCATTAACACCTTAATTACTCTAATTTTTGTCGCCCTTCTCAATTCTCCGTTCTCTTCAACTTTGAAGCCTCCTATGAGCTAGGGCTTATTTATAATCCCACTCGTCAATAATTCCAGTTTGTTTAATAACTTTTTTAAAAAATGATTAATTAAATACAATGGAGTTGTTGATGCATATGTAAATATAGAGTGGATATGCTGAGCTAGAAAAAGATTATTTTTACCAACGAAACATTCTAATTAAATAAATTTTAACAGTTTAAGTATAAGATATTAAATTTAAATTCGTATAAATATAAAAAATAAAGTTGGTCAGATAGCTGCATAAAAGAAAGTTGGATTATTTTTAATGCACCCACCATTTGGCTTTGCGCCTCCTAGCAACTTCCATATATTCAATCAACCAACGTCATTTTCCCTTAATTTTAAAGACAAATATTGATCCTAACTCTGTTTTTTTTTTTGTAAGAGATAAAATTGAGTCTCCTTTTTAGATTTAAATTTTAAAGTACAATATATCACCTTGTTTTATACAGAGAGGGATATATGCATTTCTAGGTTATCGTCCGCTGATCTATTTCCAAAACTATATTGGTCTGAGGTGGTTCAGTCCTCAAGCAAATGTCCAACCAATAATAACAGGAATTAGTGGGCTAATCGGATGATGAGTTCCATCGTCGTTCATTACTTTTTAAACTAATAAAGCTAGCTTTATAGTACTGAAAAAATGTTCCAGTTCGATAAACATTAATTAATACCCCACCCCCACCACTTCCAGCACAAATACCCACCAAAAAAGCATACCCGGAAATAAACAACTACCAGTGGAGTCGCTATAAAACTTGACTCTTTGCACACACTAAATATAAAAGTAGCAGAATATACAAAAAAGAATACCACCTAATCCCCTGCTACGCACTTCCTTCGATTTATATATTTAGAGAGCATTATAACTCTTAAGTATATAAATTTATTTTTAAAAGTAATAAACGGCTCATCTTAACTGATATTAGTATCGCTTAAGAGAAAGGGATATTTCGTTCTATCATTAGATCGTGGGTAAACACAATATTTTTTAAAAAATTGTTACAAAAACAAAATATTCGAACATTTGTTAAATTGCTTCGTGTAATTACAATCTTGATTACAAAAGAAAGAGATAAATATATAACCACGTGAAATCTTAAGGACAAAACTTATGGCAAAAAAATTGATATACGTAGGCCATGCATGATTGGAAAATCTAACATATATAATAGCCGTAAGAAATTTGACATAAGTTCCGTTGAAAATTTAAAGCCATTTATATATCACAATTAGGAAGGAGTTTTATTCATTAATTAAGCACTATCCTTAGGTGTTGTATGTATGTTGCTGTAATGCGGCAGAAAATATATGGCAGTTTTAGGGTTAGCCAGCTTTAATTAAGCTTGTGGATTCCACGTAAGACATATATCTTCGCTTCGCCAAAGGCATTTATTTATAGTGGGCTAATTTACAAAATGAGAAGCATTAAGGACCAGAAACAAAGAGTGACGTTTGAGATTCCTTCTTACATCAATAACCACGAATCACTCAACAGAACGTATGGAAGATACTGTAGTTATCGTTGTTTTGATTTTATTATATCAGTCCATGTGTCCCATTTTTTCCTGGTTAATTACTCTCGTAGCTTTCATTCCCCCCCCCCCCCCCCGCCCCACCTTTCTACTCATATGGTCTCCAACTCTTTTTCTCGAAAGCTCGCTAATTAATTACGAACATCACATTCTGAAATCATCACAGATCATTAAAAAACATCATAGCATCATCAATAAGTTGTTGGTTGGGCTGGATTCATGTCTCAGAGGTAAAAACATTTTACGAATGTCTAAAACATAAAGTAAAGTGACTTGGTGGTACATTTAGCTTAGCTGAATAAAAATAAACATAAGAGCATTTACATACTAAGTTCGATTATGCTCGAGGGTACGTTGTAAATAAAAAAATCAGTGTCTCTTTCGATGACTGGCTAGGTTGAAAGTGAAGGAGAATAAGAACAATAACGCGTAGAAGATCAGTTTTTGCTTAGGCATGATGAACTTTAGGATGGAAGTTGCCTAGTAATTTTTTTTTAACTTTAAAAAAATAGGGGAGCAACGACTAAATTAATAATTTCCATGCACACAGCACGCTGGTGTACGTACTCTGTTATTTTTCCCTTAATAAACTCCAAAAGATAGAGAAGGTAACATTTACTAGGGTTCGCCATATATACGCACGGATACGATATGTACAAGTTCTTCATGTGTATGCTCCAATAAGTATTTATCAATTTCATTTAGTATGATATAAAATATCACAAAATTAAAATTAAAATTGACTCCCCGTACCCGTACGCATGTCCTTCTCTCCCTTCTCTATCTACAAAAAACGACACTGAATTATTCTAAAGCATACAGGTTAATATACACTCAAATAATCAAAACAAGAAGAACGATTAGTCATATTCAGTCTTAGCGTGGCCTTCGAAGAGCATCAAAAATCCGTCGGCAATAATAGGTTGTGACCTTTATTCTCTGTATACGAATGTGTTTGGAGATTACAAGAATCTTTTGTCTTTTTACAAATACAAGTATCACTACTAATGAATAGTCATTAGTATTAATTAAATGTAATGCACCTTTGCTTATATTTGTGGGGGGAAGGGAATCTTCATAACTGGACCTTGGCTTTATTAATGGGCTTTGGTGACTTTGGTACAAAATTGACACTAACTGGCACTTGAGTGGCACACACATTTCAATTATTTTAACAATATAATTTTTTCATTGTACCAAAGCTTGAATATGCGAATTTAAGTCCCTAAAATTACCCACTCACATTATTTAGAAAGATATTATAATTTTTAAGTATTTAAGTTTATATTTATAGATAATAGACAGTTCATCCTACCTGGTATTAGTATCGTCTAGGAAAAATGAGACTTTGCCCTACCCTAGATAGTAAATAAGCTAGACTCTTTTCAAAAAAATTATGTAACAAAAAAGAAGTTTGTAAAATTATACTATCCCCAAATTGGTGAAGTCTGTGTGTTAATATTACTTTTCTTTGGTAAAAATATTTTGCACCATTCAATATTATAATAAAAATGAGTATAGATTTCCTGAAACAGAGAGAAATCGGATAAATCAATTAAACAAATCAAATATAAATATAAAAATTATATTTGACAATAAATCTGTTTGGAAAAAATTGAAACCATACTTAAAAAATCATTTCGTTAATTAGTTTTGGGCCTGGCCAGTTCAGCCACTGTTTAGTACAGCTTCTGACTGTGTAATTCGTTTGTCCTAATTGTTTAGATGAAATATTATTTATCTAAAAGTTAAAACTAATTAGTTCTTAGCGCCTAAAGTGAACCATCAATATCAATACAAACAGTACAACTTATTCCAAATTTCATGCTAAACAAAATTTAGTTAATTTTTTAAAAAAATAAATACAAGAGCAAAAATTATTAAAAATAGAAAAGGTTGTGGGGATGCCCTATCATTAAATAATTAACAAGTTCTATCTTTTGGTGTATTTTAAAAGCCGAAGCCTAAGGGCACAAGGCATTTCCTTGATCATGCCCTATTTTCCAGTTCTCAGTTTCTGCCTCGTCATGGTGGGCGTCTCTTATGTTACATCTCTTCCTTTCATGGCTTCGTCTCCTTCCTCTCTTCTCTTCTTTTTCCACGCTCCTTCTGTTCATTCAGCCTCACCTTCACATGCCTCCATGGCTAGCACCTGATAGGCGTTGTAGCCTCGCCTAACTTCTTATTGTTCATTTTGTAACCTTCCTCTTTTGTTACTGTTTCGTTTTTCTTGTTTGTTTCTCTCTGTTTCTGCCCTTGGCGTTTTCCTACTCTTGTTTCCCCCCCCCCCCTCATGTATGACTTCTCTCCTATGACCGTTTCCTCCCTTCCCTTTCGCGGCCTTGCTTCATGATCCTGATGTGAACTCCATTCATTGCCCCAAAGCTTCGTTGTCTTCTTTCTCCATTCTGCTTCTTTCAATCCTGTGCGCCTTTATGTGTTAATCTCTGATCCCCGATCAACCCGTGATTTAATTTCTTTGATTTTTCTGCTCGGTCGTCATCTGGGTAAGCATCTTTTCGGTGGTTTGATGTTTAATTAATCGTCGGTTCAGAAATTAATTGATTGGGTTTTACATTAGTATACAAGCATTCGTTCTTGAATTTTGATTTACTCGCGAAATGTAAGTCGTTTCTTTAGTCTGTTATTCCCCTCTGTGAGAAGATTTTCCTGTGATTTAGTAATTGATTTGTTAGAATCTTGACGGGGCAAAGAATAAACTTCCCTCTTGTTTTAAAGACCAGATTAAATGAAACGGTGAATGGTACTGATCAATGGCCAAGTTTATGCTAAACGAATGTATATATATGGTCTTGTGTTCCGAGAGTTCTTTAATCCTTATATTTCACTGTGCTGATACTTTGTTGAATGTTTTTGCCCAAATACAGATTATTGACTATCCGGAGGAGAAAGAAGCGAAGTTTCAAGAAATAGGGGTGGCTTAGAAATGACATTGATATGAGTACAACGATGAATAAGAAAACATTGCCTGTGTGGAGCACTGGAAGTGGTTTTCAGGCGAGCAAGACGAGAGCTATGGAGAACAGGGGAAGTGGTAATTCCTCAGGTGAAGAACCTCAGGATGCAGATTATGATATTATGCCGTCTCTGAGCGACGAGCTAGAGACACTGATCTTGGCCAGGCTTCCAAGATCTGAGCATTGGAAACTATGCTTTCTGAACAAGAGGCTTCAAGCCCTTGTGAAGACGGGTGAAATCATCAAAATCAGGAGAGAAATAGGGTTCAAAGAGCCCACTGTGTTCATGTTAGCAAGTGGAGAGACCAATTGGTGGGCTTTCGATGAACACTTGGAATCCTGCAGAATGCTCCCCTTTATCCCTTCAGACTACAATTTCACCCACGGAGATAAGGAATCGTTCTGTGCAGGTTCCCATTTGTTTGTTTCAGGCAGGGAATTCGATGGAGCTGCTATTTGGAAGTACGAGGTAGCAACAAACCAATGGTTGAAGGCTCCCTCCATGAACAATCCTAGGTGTCTGTTCGCATCAGCCAGCTCTGGTAACTCTGCTTTCGTCGCAGGTGGTCAAGACACCAAAACTTATTCTCAGGTCTTGGACTCTGCTGAGAAATACAATTCAAAGAGTAAGTGTTGGGGATCTCTGCCTAGGATGAATCGGAAGAGAAAGTCTTGCTCGGGTTGTTACATGGACAAGAAATTCTATGTAATTGGGGGACAAGATGAGCAACAAAACGTCCTCACTTGTGGCGAATTCTTTGACGAGGAAACCAACACTTGGAACTTAATTCCCGACATGTTGAAAGACATTCCTGTGTCGGTTTCACGGTCCCCACCACTTGTTGCTGTCGCCAATAACCAGCTCTACGCGCTGGATGTTTCCTCCAACGAGCTGAAAACGTACCTGAAGCGAAGCAACTCGTGGAAGAAGCTAGGAACAGTTCCAGTGACGGCTAGTGCTCAAGGAGGTTGGGGTGTGGCGTTCAAGTCTCTGGGGAATGAGCTGTTCGTAATCGGTGCCACTGCTACGTCTTCTTCTCGGCGTGGCCTCACGATCTACACTTGTTGCCCTGATCCTTCCGTAGAGGAGGTTCAATGGCGCCGAATTGAATGTGGCAACACCAAGCTCAGTCCATTCATTCACAATTGTGCTGTGAGGGTAGCTTGAAGTCTGAATATTATTATTAGGGAATAAGCAGAGTCGCTTTCAAGTCTCTTAATAAGATTCGCACGCAGGACATTAATTAAGGACTTGTATCTGCTCCAGGCTTCCACTCGTTCGATCTTTGTTAGGAAGCTTGATGTAACCTCCTTCATTTGATCTTTTAGCTCTGCAGATTTTCAGCTTCAAATGCTGATGGATTTTATTTTCTTTTTCGTATTTTGCACTGCTGGCCCATTTTCTAGTGGACTTTTCTGTCAGAATTTGTCCGCAGAAAAGCAGAGTCAGTATCATAGACATCATCCACCACTAATGGGGCTTTCACATTCTAGGTTTACCGCCTAACCTTATCAGTAATGACTGTGTACTCCCACGAATCAGGTTCGTTTTCTCTAGGTTTCGAACCATTTATGCGCAAAATATAGAATTTGAGTGTGCTTTTTCATTCAAGATCACTCCAATGAAAGAATAAGAACGGTTCAACCAGATTCAATCCCTCCCAAAACAGACAAACCTCATATAAAACAGGAAATATGACAAAAAAACAAAAACAAAGAAACACCCATCAAAGCTAATTTTACGTTTTTCGTCTAGAAGTTTAATTTCCTTTCCCGTATTGTTGACCATTTAATGACAGCGCTCATTTTCCATTAAAAAAAAAAAATCTAAAATCAATTCAGAATTTCCCTATTGAAGCCTCTGGACCCCAAACGACGCCGTAGAAAAGCAGACATGTAATTCATCAATGTCAAGCAATGTGTAATTCACTAACCTGAGCTTATAAATTTTCGTCTCCGGTTAAAAAAAATCTCGTGAATTCCCATTCCAGGCTCAAATTCTCGATAGATGTTTGTCAAATTTTCTTTTTGGGCACAGTTAGTCAAGGTTATTTCAAACTATCAAATAATGAAGACAAAAGCTGAACTCAGTCATTCCAGTCAAAATTATATGCATTTATGAGAGTGTTTAATTTATTTACTCTTAAAATCTGAATGGTTGAAATAGGTTATTAAAAATATGGATCATTCCTTTTCTTTTTTTTTAAATGTAACGTTCAACAAATGTGGCTCGTAATTCCAGCCCCTGAGAAGGAGATTTAGGTAAATCCGCAACGCAGGGTCAGCGGCCTCTTTGTTCTGCTAGTATATGCGCGCGTAAGATAACTTTTCCTTTTTCGAACTGAGGCAGCGAAAGAGGAAGAAAAATGGCGGGAGAGGAGCCGCTCAAGCAAAGCACATCTCCATGCCCGTATCCTGCTACTACTTCTCCTTCTCCTCTTCTTCCAGGGAAAAACGATGATCCGAACCAAAAATGCTGGAGGAAGCAAGCGGACGAGAATCTCAAGAGGCTTCACTCTCTTCTCTTCGGGGCCGATCTTGCCCTTCAGAAGGATGATTTTGAGTCGGCGTACATCCTCGGGCTTCGCCTCATCGGCTTTCTTGACTCTCGCTGCCACTCCGATGTCGATGAAGCCTATATACGTCCAATTCGCCGTGAAGTCTTGGGGAAAATCGACACCGCTCGTCGATCCCTCGTTCCAGACTCCGATCGGTATATATATATATATATATATATATATATATATATTCTTTGTCTTCCTCTTCAGTGAACTTCGCCTCTATTGAGCTTATGAAATTCGATGTTTTCTAGTCTAATTACTCTTAACCGGCCAATAAGGAGCTTGCGTACTTCACAGACATCTTAGAGGTTATTTCGACTGCGGAATTTGATATGTTCTTTTGGAGACCCTAACGACAGATCGTGGGGTGATGATAATGTTCTAGTGTACACGGTTATGATTAATCTGTTGGTTCAGCGTATCATTGTCCGAACTTAATGTGATTACTGTTTTTTGTGTACGGATTGAACGTAGAAAGTAGGACTAATTTGAATTTTCATTGGAGGCAATGCCTTGAACGCATACTTATGCAATTTCCTGTCAGTTCTTCTGATTAGAATATAGCTCATGTGAAATTGTGTTCTGATGCTAATTGTTGTCATTCCCTCAGCCAAGCGTTTGAACAAGCAAAAAAGTCTCCAGGGTGTATTTTTGGCAAAACAGGAGATATTGACATTGGGAGAATTAAGAAGTCGAAGTACTTCCAAGCTATATTCAAGGAATCCAAAGAAAAGGTGGATAATTGATTGGTTATACTGATATATGCTGATAAACGGACTCCATCTATCTTTAGGCAAAGTATTTAAAATCTCATTTTTGCTTTTCCGCCCAATCCCTTCTCTTTTCTGTTGAGCTGCTGCTTGCAGGTGCTCTGTTTGCGTCTGTGTCAATTTCTTGTGTTCTTTATTTTAATTAAACTTTTATGCATCACAATCTTCCAGACAGTTGATTTAATGATTTTATCGATAAACAACATTCCGGTTTTTAGGGTGATCATCTGGAGAAGCAAGACAAAGCAGGCAGCAAAATGCCAAAAGAATTGTTGCAAACAAAGTTATCATCAATGTATGGGAAAAGTACATTAAGGGCTTACAGTGGTTCCAAATTGAGTTTGAAACATAACAGATCTGAGGACTGCATGATTGTTGAAAAGCCTCTGTCACATGGTGGCCACAGTAAGGGTCATCCTGTCTCTTCTTTCTTGAAAACTGAAGGGGAAGAAAGAACTTCTGGAACTTTGGGAACAAAGCGTGTGCACATGGAAACTAATAGCCCCAAAGTTAGTAATGTGAAGTCACCTTCAAGCAACGGGGAAGCCAAGTCTGATACTTGCGGCAGTGGGTTTGTTACTGCCAGAGCTAAACTGGTATCGTCTACTATATTGTCTACACTCTGTGTGTGTGTGTGTGAGTGGAGGGGGTTACCATTTTATCAGTCCAAGCATACCCATTCTAGTCGATTGTTTAGAAGTTAGTACATATTTTACATGGCCTTTCACTCTTCTGCTATGTCGTTTCTCGTGGGAACTAATTTTAGCTTTAGATGCACATTTTTCTTTGCCAAATGGAATTTTCTAGCTGAATGTCCAAAGCCTTCATGTTCAATAACTACTAAGAACCGTGCTAAAAGTGGTAAGAGTGAGCAGCCTTAAGCATCGAATTTCCAATAGTCTTTTGCCTAAGTTTATGTGTCATATTATTTTCTATTTTACTCGGAATTAATGTCTCCGCATGTAGTAATATCACGTTATTTTATACCCGCAGGAAATGGAAGCAAGGCAGAAGCGAGAAGGGATTGGTTCACCCACTGCATCTGCCTCACAATATGATAACAATTCTTTGAATCGGGTATATGGTGGGAGATCATATGGTGTTTCCCGACGTGGCGTCCGTGGTAATTTTGTACCTCCTATTAAATCCAATGGAACTGGCGATGGAAATATGACATCAAGAATTTCTGGAAAGTGTGATGATACTTTAGATGACTCAACAAAGAGATGGTTAGTGGTGCAACCTTCAATTTGATCTGTTGAAGTTCTAACTTCTCATTCTACTTTTCCTTATAAATTCATCTTCTCGGGGTCAAAGCGCCCACCTCTCCCCCCCCCCCCCCCAAAAAAAAAAAACAATCTTTGTTTGTTGCATCTAAGCGCTGTTTTGATCTTACCAGAGTATATCACCAAAATAAGTTTGCAACAAATTTCAAAAGATTCTCATCTAATGGTGGGCAGATTATTCTTTTACTTACATTACCTTAGTGGGCCCCAGTATTCTCTAGGTCTTGTTATCTTACTGATTTGAACAAGGTTGAATAGGACCTTTTCTTCTTATTGCTGATATCAAGACTGTTTTCTGTTGGTCTGGACTCTGTCCCACAATACGTTTTTTCTCCCTTCTCCAAATAGTTGTTAGTTTGATGAATTATGATTGTTTATTGATCATGCGATGTACAGTATACACATTCACTTCCTAATCTGTTTCACAACATGCTTTTAGTTTGGAAGGGCTATGTGGTCCTGACGGAGAGCTTCCCGAGAAATTGAGGAATATAGAACCTCGCCTTATTGAACATGTTAGCAATGAGATTATGGATAGAGATCCTAATGTCCGGTGGGATGACATTGGTAATACAGATAACTGGTGGACTTTCTTTTATGTTCACTGCTTTTTTTGGAAATTTGCTTTGACCGGAACTAATTGTACTCTTTTTAATCGCTAATGACACGTAGCGGGATTGGAGCATGCCAAGAAATGCGTCACTGAGATGGTCATATGGCCTCTGCTACGTCCTGACATATTTAAGGGATGCCGCTCTCCTGGGCGAGGTCTACTTTTATTTGGTCCACCAGTAAGTACATAATTTTGTACTATATGCAAATTGTGCTCTCACTGATCTCCACTCTTTCTAAAACTTTGAATGCCAGGGAACTGGTAAAACAATGATAGGAAAGGCCATAGCAGGGGAGGCAAAGGCAACCTTCTTTTATATATCGGCGAGTTCATTGACAAGCAAGTGGGTATGTGTAAACTTTGACGGGGTCAAGGGGCAAATTTGTCTTGGAAGATTTTACTCTGGCGCAATGTTGCCTCATAATTTTTTTAGGTTTAAGATTGTTCCAGAAGTGTTAAAATAGAACAATATTACCTTTTATTTTTAAAAATATTGATAGTCAACGTTAATTTTTTAATAGTTAACATTAATTTCTTAGTAGGATGGGGCAATATTACTACTTTTTGAAATTTCCAGGGCAACATTGGCCCCAAAAAAACTTTCAGAGTAGTATATTACTCTTGAAACAAAATTTTTAGGGTAAACTTGCACCTTAACCTGAACTTTAACTATATAGAATTTTGAATATATTTCTTTGAATATAAGAGTCTTTTGCATTCTAAAATGTGTTTTGATTCCTAAAAGCATTTTGTTTTCTTAAAAAAAGTCTTCTGCAACTCCTATAGTCTAGATGCATGTCGGCAATCTTTGTTAAGATATGTTGCCGGTATCCCAAAAACTTTGATTTGATTTGTTTCTTACAACTTGAAGTGCTTAACTCCTCATGAACTGAGTCCATCAAGTTAGATATATCTTTGGGGATCACGCCTTTAATATCTAACATGTACTGTTCATTATTATAGATTGGAGAAGGTGAAAAACTGGTGAGAGCCCTCTTTGGAGTTGCCAGTTGTCGCCAGCCGGCTGTAATATTTGTCGATGAAATAGATTCTCTCCTATCTCAGGTACCCTATATTGTGGCTGTTTGAGGCTAACTTTCAGGGCGATGACATGGACAGGCTCACTGTCCTTGATTTCTTGTGTCAATTTTCACTTGAAGTTTAGCATTATCATCTATATATTGTGGAAGTTCATGGCAAGAAATCATGCTAAGGTGGAAAATTCACTGTGTTTCTAAGCTGCCACATGGATATTTAATTATTAGTTTTTACGTCTATGCCGCCTGTTGCTTTTTCTCCCCTCCATTTATTCTGCGAATATATTTGTTTGTTGCAGCGTAAGTCAGAGGGTGAACATGAATCAAGTAGAAGGCTAAAGACACAATTTCTCATTGAAATGGAAGGTTTTGACATTGGTAACGAGCAGGTTCTTCTTATAGGTAATTGTAGAATCACTGGGTTTAATTTTATTCATGGGAAAATTAAAAGATCTGTGTATTCCTTGTTACAATACAAAGAAGCTGATTTCATATTTGGAAGTTGCAACGTGTTCCGAGCTTCTCTAGCTTCATCATATAATGTTTGAGACTGAAAGGGAGTTCCAAAGTTCTAACTATGGGGAAATACAAAATATGTAGCTATACTTGGTTTCCTTATATGCATTATGCAATACAAATTCTCAACTATCAGACTGGTAAAGTTCTTTATTATTTGAACGTGGGAGTGATACGAACATGAACCTTTCCAACACATTATGCCAGTAATAATGGAACTATCTCTTTATATAATTAAACTTGTAGCACACTTCTGGATCTAGAGAAAAAGACTTCTACTACTTTTACAAATAGGCAGCACAGTTCTTTATCTCCTATTTGTCATAATAGATTGGGTCGTATTTTTACAGGGGCCACCAATCGTCCCCAAGAGCTTGATGAAGCAGCACGAAGGCGACTTACTAAAAGACTTTATATCCCTCTGCCATCGTCAGGTGCTAATTATTATGATTATCGTATGTTGTTCAAACGCATTTAGCACTATGTGCCTAACTTATTTGCATTGGCCATGACTAATGAAGAGGCAAGAGCCTGGATTGTACGTAACCTCCTAGAGAAGGATGGACTATTAAAGCTTTCAAAGGAAGAGATTGATACCATATGCAACAAAACGGAAGGTATTCCAAATTAATTATAGTTACTTCTGTATGGCACTGCCTGTTACGTTAATTTAAACAACCTCTTTTTTCTGCTTAATAATTTCTTTAAATATATTTTTTTCGTAAACTTTCTTTCCTAGGATATTCGGGATCAGACATGAAAAATTTGGTGAAGGATGCTTCAATGGGTCCCCTAAGAGAGGCTCTAAAGCATGGCATAGAAATTACTAAGTTGAACAAGGAAGATATGCGGCCAGTAGTTCTTCAGGTTCACAGCTAAGAGTAATTAAGCTTTTTTAAAAAGAAAAAGTTGGCTTAATTAATTTGAACCCGTTTATTTGCATTGTATTGCAGGACTTTATGGATGCCCTAAAAGAGGTGAGGCGATCTGTTTCCTCAAATGAACTTGGTGCATACGAAAAATGGAACGAACAATTTGGAAGCCTATCATCAGAAAAGCTCGAGTAAATAATGTTAGCTCACATAGTACAAACGATCGCAACATTAACGTCAAGTGGACGGACCTAAATGGTACTGGTACGTATCGTGATGTGTACCTATTGGAAAACTCTTTTACAAATGGCATTGGATGTTTGTTCCGTACAATCATTATACGATATTAAATGAGCTCACGTTGTACGCGGACTGGACGATTGCATGTGAATTGTGAATTGTGAATTTGTGATATAAATAATCTATTGGAACGGGCATATGCAATAATCTGACCATATTTTATATATATAATAACAACAATAATGCATTTGCTCTTAGCATGTTTTGCAGGGAGTGATTACTTGACGGTGATCATGAGCTTGTTCAATTATTTGGATTACGCTGGTAAACGTGTGCAAAACTTCATTATAATTTATATGACTGAGTTCACAAAAAAAAGAACCGAAAAGGGAGAAACATTGGCGTGCTAATTGGGTTTCATTAACAATGTCCCGCCAAGAAAAAAATTTATAATTGAGGCTAAGGGAGGTTCTCTCTCTCTCGGAAACAAGCACCTTTAAGCCGCCGGCCATGTGTACCGTAAGAAATGACACGAATACAGGTTTGTCTTGGCTAACAGGTCTCATCTTGAACCTCCTAAGGATTGAAGCAACCACATACTTCATCTGAATGAAAGCCATTTCTTTGCCAAGTCACGTTCTGGGACCAGCCTGAAACGTTGGACACTTGAACGCCGAAACCTTATTCATCTGCTTGTTCTTGTCTTTTCAATAAACCAGCGGTCCGGTCTAAAACTCGAACCAGTCCTTTCCCCAGTGTCTCCATCCTTCCCATCCCATAAGGAAAATATGTCACCCTATCTCCTGCTTTGACCCTTGTCAATCTGTTAGAAAATCATCTTCTATTGCATGCTTTGAATCCCAGGCCACAGGAGGGTACAGCCTCATCGTCTCACAAATACAAGCTTTCAAAAGTCAATATTCCTTAAAGATTCATAATCTAATGATTCTTCTGTCTCTTTCACAATCTGATGTTCCGTCTCAGGATGATGAAAAATCAACCAGAAGAACCATGTCAAAGCTGCGGCTGTTGTATTCCTCCCTCCAAGTATAAAGCTTATCACCATGTCTCTAATCACCTCTTCTTCTTGACCTCCACGTACAATCCGTGATAGGAGATCGTCACCGCGAGCCTCCATCTTCATCATCATCTTCTTCCTCCTCCCACGAATCATTTCCATCACTTGAGTCTGAATTTCTTCGACGGCCCCTTTGAGCCTCTGTTCGGATCCAACCCCAAGCGATCTCTTCATCTTCCAGATCAAAAACAAAGTTGCCGCACCACGTCTCGCAGATATCTCCGAGGCTACGTCGAAAGCTCTTGCCAGAGGCGAAATGGGCGAAGAAGGATCCAAGCAACACATGTTGATCCCTGTTGTGAATTTTCAGATCATATTCAACCAAACAATCTCCCAAGCAAATCTTGCAAATCAACCACTTGGTTTCTCTCGGACAAGGTCTCAAGAACTGGTATGAGGCTCTCGTTTACTTCTTCCAACGTGTGCTTCACAAAATCTCCCAAGGACCTAGAGGTGAACTCATGGCTGGCTAATTTACGTCGAGTTTGCCACAGCTCGCCGCCCACGTTGAAGATTCCATGGCCGAGAAAATCGCCGAGGATGTCAGTGAAGGGCTCGCCTTTGGGGAAGTTATTGAAGTTGGTTTTGAGGATGTATTCTACGTTTCGTGGGTTTGCCGTGACAATGGTGGACTCCCATATTGTTAACATGTACGATGAAGCTGATATGGGCTCAGAAGGATTGCCCGTGTTGAGTGTGTTCAGTTGACTCAATTGATCTTTAAATAATGGTCATGGATGCTTCGGACGTTGAAGCATTCCACCAAAGTTTCCTTTTCCTTTTAATATACAGGGAAACAGGCTGCTTTGTGTTTAAAAATGGATTAATGTCTTAAAAATTAAAATATTAAACAAGTTGAATTAAAATATTACAAACGAATTAAAATTAATGTCTTAGAAATTTAGTGTGAAAAATAGAAAATATGCTTGGAAACATAAAGATATGACAATTATATGATTATTTTAATACTACATTAAACTGATAGTAATATTTCCTCTACTTTAAATAGTTTGGAGTAAAGTGTAATATATCAAAGTTACTGGGGTGAGATAAGGTTATAATTTAAGGTATTGCATGCAGCCTTTTTTTTAACTGAAGAGAATCTCCAAATAGAATTCTGCTCCCTATTCCCTATGCGTTTAAATATTTCTCACTGGCAAAAGAAGCAACCAAAAAACAAAAAGGACGTCTGCCATGTTTTCCAGTGTAGAATAGAAAATAAAATAGAGAGGATTCTCAGTTTTAAAACACATAAACTAACTGCACCTTAAAAAAAGGAAAATGAAAAAGAAAGAAATAGGCGTGTCACTGTCAACGGATGGGAACGCAATAATCTAATGGCCACTCGATGAAACAAGAGTTTGGTAAATTACTAGTTGACAAATTGAGGTGATGAGGCTGACCCTGACTTTCAGTCTCAACTCAAGGTCTGTCTTTTAAGCTTGTCTATTACGCTTCATTCCCGAGCTGTGCGATTTATTTTAGATTGAACAATGAAATGTAAAAGTGCCTCTTCTTATGAACTTTCAAAGCTTCAGTGTTCACTACCTACCTCATAAATAAATAGTCCCAACAATATCATAATTATATTTTATATTTATATAAAAATGCACCTTATTCTCTTATATTTTAAACAACTCATGTAACATAACATGAAGAGGGCTCAATGGTCAATTACTGACCACCCCACAACAAAATAACTCAATTTATAAATCAATCATCAGACCATGGATTGGCCAAGATTTTCGTATCAAGAAAAGGCTACCACTTTGCCATAATTTATCACGTTCAAGATTGGCCGACCAACTAGAGGTTCATTCCCATGGGTGAAGCCGTGAAGGTCCACATTATGATCGGCTGACTCGCTATTATTATTATTATTATCTCTGGTTCTCTACTTCAGTGCAAGAGATTCGTCACTGCACATTGTTCGGGCCAAAAGAATATACTTTCCATTCCAAAAACAAAAGTATTAGCTTAACTCAATGGAAGCACTGGATGCAATTAACCAAAAACCTACCATTCAGCAATGGTTTACAGTAAGGAGCTTTTATTACCAACTGAATATTGTCAAAGTTGAGGGTCTCAGCAAGGATAGCACTGGCGTTGAACACGATCCACAAGGGTCAACAGACACTAGGGCCGGGAAACCAGCGAGAGACTCAAGTACTTGATCCATGGCAACAAAGTAGAATACAGTTTTACAAGTTCGAGTGCCCCACTCGAACTTGCACACGATGCCATGAAGTGTTTAAGATGCCTCTCAAGTTCCAAATGTCTTCAACCTTTTCTGGTTGGACATTTGCAGCTGAATCTACCTGCAAATCAGACAAAGGTATTGAAATAAAGCTTTATGAAAGATTTGCGAGTTGCAACTCTAATTGAATGTTGATCTTTGTTATCCATTATGCAAACCAACCCTCTTGAAATTAAATTGGTAAATTGATTCTAAGTAAAAGGATCCATTTGAGAAAAGGTAATGATGCTTTGTACCTTGTGCGAGAGAGAAAGTCGAGTAGTTACAAAAGATAATGATATAAGATAATATGTTTTGACAGGCTAAGTTACCATCAAACTTCATAAGAAGACGTACTGTTGCCATAATAACTGATTTCTTGCAACAGGTTTCATAAGTGCTTTCTTCCTTAGATAAAATAGAATTGTGATGAGTATTATTAGCAAGAAATATTAACATACCGCTTTTGCAACTATCTCTGTGCTGTGAGGGATATCAACTGTGATCTCAAACAGCACCCACGCCCATTTGTCACTGTTGGTGGCATCATCTGCTATGTATGGAGTGCCAGTCTTCTGATATCTGGAGGTTTCGAGCCAAGTTTTGCCTCCATCAACAGACACATCTACCCTCTCAATGCCTCTACCACCTCCTGATACTGCGTACCCACTAACTTTTACCTGCATAAAATATATGCAAGATTTGGATTTTAAGCATTGACTGAACATTATGGTGTTTCACTTCTGCAGGTAAACCAAAGCATTATGTTTACTCCCACGAATAAAGTGCATTGGACGTGAAAATAAAAGTGGTCAAACTGAGAGGAAAGGAAAGGAGGAACAACAAGTGCAAAACATCAAATTGTAAAAAGTCGATAGAGGATGAAACCATATGGTATTCATTTCCGCAAAGAAAGGAAGATTGCCTTTGCTTTTTTTTTTTTTTTAAAAAAAAAAGAACTTGGAAATACCAATTCATTTTCTTCTCATGCAAAACAAAAAATATCAGTTCTCAAATTATATTTGGCGAATGCAAGAATATCTGGGCAAATGTGAATTGGTATTTCCAAGTTCAAGAATATCTGAACTTGCATTTGCATGAGTTTCAAATGCAAGCAGGAAAAATAGATATTCTCATGCAAAACAAAAACTTGCATTTGCATGAGAATATCTGAACATTTTCTCAAATTATGTTGCAAGGCAAATGCAATATCTATATTAAATACAAGCAGGAAAAAACATGTTCAGGGTTTCAAATGTATATTTTGCCCAAATAAAAAAATCAATATAAGAAACAGAATGCTTAAGTCATTTATCTGACATTTCATAGTCCACATAAACACATTAAATCTGTAACTGCGTGGACAAACCTTCCCCGGCTTTATAGTGCTCACATCTTCAAGAGAACATATGACACACTGCTCACAAGGAATAAAGAAGCATTAGTTACAAAATTTTGCTCCCAAAATGCAGATATTAAGCATCTACTCCGACCACGCTCTATTATTCATCCCTTAACAGTTAACACATAAAATGTATTAAAAGAGTAAAAAATTCATTTTGCACGTTAATTTTTTTTAAAGACCAGGTATGACAGAAAGTGCAGATAAATCAGAACACCTGAACTGGAAAATCCATTTGGGGTCTCCTGCTTGACCAAATGATGTTACCCCAATTCACAGATGGTGGAAACATTTTGTAGTCCCTTTGCATAAAGAAACCCTGCCAAATGATAATGTGAAGTTGTAGGACATTATGAAAAATTAAATTTTGGTAAATTCAGAGTAATATTACAGCATGTAATATCAGACCTGGCATTCTTCAGCTATGATATTTATCGAATCCAGCCACTTAACAGACCGAGCTCCAATAACACCAGGAACAACCACCCGTAATGGATACCCATGATCCCTGTTAAGAGGCTAAAGCAGGGCAAATGGAACCAGAAAAAAGTGTGAGCTGATTATTCCTACAGAACATGCTTCATCTCAAACTTCACTCAATCCCTAGGATCAGATTTTCTTATTGATCATTTCTCATTTTACTCGTGCAATGTACTATTAGGATACATTATGAATAATCCGATTCAAGGTTAGACGAGAATAGGTATATGCTCTGAACTTACAACAAGTAAAAGAAACCAACAAAAGATAGGTGATTGTGAAATGATACTGTTTCCAACAAGCATGCGCTATATTTGCTCCACACATTTTGCGGACTTAAAATACTCAGTCATAGCTCCATATGTGAAAAAATGAGGAGCATGGTGTAACTTTTAATATCGTTAACTAGACAAACCAAAACTGAGATTTCAAAGAACCTTGCAAGCTTAAGTGTTATCGGTGGATAGCAAACAACCTGAAGTCAATTTCACTTACTTCTCCATTCATTTCATAAGCAAGAAGAACATCTGCTTCAGGATTTGTTGCATGACCGAGTGGGATTGATGCCTTGTATGGACCCCCATTTTCCTCCTAAAGTATTTTTTTAAAATTTCCAGAGAGAACAGAACGCATAAATGCATAAATGACCAGAAAGAATATATGGTCTCAGAAATCAATTAACAAGCAGCAGGAATTACCTTACACTTGTCAACACTCACAAATTCAACATGTCTTCCATCTAACTGAGTGATGCTTGTTAACTTTGGGATTCCAACAAGTTCAAGAACATCAGACAATTTGGCACCACCCCAGACAGCTGAAAGAAAACAATGACATGAAAGAATTATAAAAATTTAAGACGCATAATATGGAACAGCTCAAACACAAGTTAATCAAAGGAAAGAAAAACCAGAGGTATCAAGACAAACAAAGCAAAACAAAAAAGTGCACGTGTTCATGCTTCCACACAGGTTTTAGGATCAAATAACAGAAGCTTCAACAAGCAGTATTATCTCAGAATAAGAAATAACTGAAATAAGAATCCTTTTAAAAGTGAATTCACTAGAATTGGCTTGTGTAGTGTGTAGTGAATTTGCATAATGTGTAGCCAGAATTCAGAGGCTAACTTATGAATAGGATGCAAAAATAATAATTCATGGGCATTGTCTATTTATTATACCATAAGGTAATCATACTCGCAGGTGTTTGATGTTAAAATAATTGAAGAATATCAGTTGTGCGCAAGGTACGAACCATTTCCAATAGCAGAAACACCCCAGCCAACTCCCTTAACGGTTTTGGTCTTGCTCATAGCAGTCCTTCTATTACCTGCACACTGGAAAGCATTGAAAGGAAATCAATGCATTTACCCAACAGCAAACCAGGACATTATGTGATCTTCTGCTAGAAGTTTGGCAAAGGTAAACCTATGATAAATGCAGCATGAAACTTTAACTAGCCTACCTGCAATATGGCAGTGACATTATACTTTGGAAGCATCCTGTCATCAAATAACAAGGCCAGTTCTTAGTTTGACGCATATTCAATTGGAGTTACATTTAGCAAAAAAATTGTAGCTATACAGTTCCAAGGTAAAGAGACAATCATTACATCATTTGATTGAAATTAATCAAAATTTGGGATTCTGAATTAGCACTAACCTGATATCTTTCATGAAAAGACATTTGGAATTCTCAATTAGACCAGATATTGAAATGAAGTATCTGCTCAGCCAGAAAGGTCATAATATTAAGTCAAATTCCTTTATAGTGGACAACCTTTAGAAATAAAGAGGAAGAACAAGCAGGAAGGATCAGACCTTTCTATGTCATCAACTATTGGTATCGGACCATGATTTCTCTTGTAAAAGAAATCTGAAGGAGTCAAATATGAGGAAATCAAGGCAGAACGTGGTGGCTCAGCATTAAATGGTTCCTGGAGAATACGGCGAATTGGATTTGTGACGAAGATGAAAGAAAATATATGAGTATAAATTATGTGTGTTGCCAATCAAGTCAATCGGGAATATATCTAGTTCCAGACAGAATTGTTCTAGTTCTATATAAGCTTCAGTTTAATTCCAAAGAAATATTGTATCAAATGTTCAGTTCTTGGTTGCAGAAATCACGGAACTAATGAAACTGCACTGAAGATGCATTCTATAGAATTAAATAGTCCTACAGTTCGTTGTCTTGTCATTGTTTTCCTCTCCTGGGAAGCCAGATGCTAACTTATTTCTATTGTTTTTAAGAATTTTTTATTTTAAGATCCTTAAATGTCATTTTCAGCTTAATGTTAACACATATCAAGGGTGTCAATGTTTATGTTGTTCATGGATATCGTAATAGAATTGAAGAATTGTTCAACAAAAATAATTTGGTTTGCTCCAATTCATTTCCTCCGTGCTTGTAGATACATGGAAACTACTTCAATATTTCAGCATCATCATATGCCGGAAATTCTCACTAAAGACTAGGTGATGAGATCATCAAGTAAAGATAACGTAATCAGAAAATAGTCGGAGTTCGGGAACCAAAACGGATCAAAAAAAATCGCCACGAGCATAATCGTGGTGAGAAAAACTGGGAAAAATGAATGACTAGATGAATAAATAACCAGGAGCGAGAAGATTGCCTTGGCGTTAATCAGAAGAGAAGGATGACGAGGAGGTTCAAGAGAATAATCTGAGGGTGCAGTCAATCCTGGCATTCTTGGAGCTCCTTTCTTCTACTTGTGTCGTTGGTAGTATCGGAGGCCAGTAAGAACAGGGCTATTGCAGCTTTGGCAATACCGGAGGTTGAAAAAACGCCTAGAGTTATGTATTTAAAACGCCACAAATGCTCTCAAGTCTCAAGTTCATGCGGCGTTGGGGCCCATCTACCATTAGACGGTGATAAAATGCTTTGATGGGAATCAAATCATGACAATGTGACACATGGAAAATTTTGATCCGCTGATGCCTGGTGCCTGCTCACGTGTGAATTCCTTCCAGCAACATCTTTCGCCGGGAAAAAGTACAGCTTTTTTAATACCTTGTGGATTTTTCATGGGAAAATTAATCTGAAGGTCATTTTCATCAAATTATAAATCTGGTATTTATAATTTTTTTTATTTTTATTTAATTTGCTCTGTTATTAAGGGCAGTCCTTCTATTAAGATTCTATTAGTTTAAGGAGATAACAGGCTGATGTGGCACTCAATACCATCTGACTAAGCACACACTAGCTGCCATGTAGATTTTGCATTGACAAGAAAATCCCTGGAATCCTCCATCATCGGCTCAGTTGTTGAACCATTCTAATACCTGAAGCTAGGTTGAAAGATTACCTTGTCAATTTTAATAACCAATCAAATAAATAAATAATGGTATAACGAACTCTGGTCAATATGCGTCACTTTGTCTAACAGTTTTCGGTCACTGGCCAAGACATTGAAGGGTGTAGATTTACGAGACTCCTTCCAGATCTCATGGTCAGGCCTTATAGGTCTGGAATTTTATTCCAGTAACTTTTTCAATATCCTATGGGATATCCTTACCCTTAGTGGCAACCTTAACTGGTTTGTGCTTCGCACTACTTTAAGTGCTAAGGAAGCAGTTCGCCGTTCACATTCTCTGCTTCGTGCTTCATACATGCAGTGTCCACGCTGGTTTGAAGTCAATTTAACTTTTCAGCCTTTAGTTTTTTCTATTGTTACGTTACTAGGGTGTGTTTGGATTAGCTTTTAGAGAATAGATTTTGGAGAGAATAGATTCTGGAGAATAGATTTTGTAAGAATAGATTCTAGAAAAAAAGTGATTTTAAAATTAGAAATATTTGGATGATTAGTAGCAGAATCACTTTTCCATAAATAATATGATAATTACATAAAATTAACCAATATTCACAATAAATTATTATAAAATAATACATATACATATGTATTTATATTTGAGTAAGGTAAAAATTTATAATATTCATCTTAATTTTATTTTTTTTCACTAAAATTTTTATTAGAGTTAATCAATCTAGATGACCATCGAAAAATATGGAAGATGGTAATTTTTATTGATAAATTTATCTTTTTTCTAAAATTTTAAAATAAAAAAAAATTAAAATTTTAGATTTTAAATAGTATTTATTTTTGTTTTTTTAAATAAAATTTAAATTATTAATAAACAAAAAATTACTGTAGCAATGGGGCAAAACGCTGCTGTGGGCTCAATTTTTTCAAACCATGGTTTGTGGAGTAAAACCATGGTTTGAGGTTTAGAATTGATTTTCAAAAAAAAACTAATGTTTGGCTATCACATGTTCAAACCATGGTTTTACTCCACAATCCATTTTCAAAAGTGGTAGCCAAACACACACCTAGTTTGTTTTACGTTTATGTGGTTTATAGATTGCGCTATCCGATATGCTTCATATTTTAATATGTTGCGAGAGAGTCCAATTATTTTTTAAAAAATGAAACTTTTTACTTTATTTTGAATAAATTATCTTAAAATTTAAGATAATTGACAATTTTTAGAATTTAAATTGTTTATATTTGAAAATAATTAATATTTTATTTTATCTAATATCAATATTATATAGGATAAAGAGAATTTCACTCTATTTTTATATCGTGAGTGAACTTAAATATTTTTTAAAAATATTTATATAAATAAAAATTGTCTTAGATTTAACTGGTAAAATTAAGCTCTTAAATATTTAGATTTATATATAAAAATAATTAATAATTTATTCTATTTAATATTGTTATTATTTAAAAAAAATATTTTATTTTATTTTTAAACTGTGCTGAGGTTAACATATTTCTAAAATATTATATAAAAAAATTATCTTGTTATAAAAAAAAATATATCGAACTACGGGGAAGCGTGAAGCTATTGAATAAATCTGGGCATCGTTGGCCAAAATATGAGCACTGGTAAAGGCAACGTCCTGGACAAATGAATTCCACCACGTTTTGTACAAACGCCGAAATCTAAACCGAAGTAATCGAAGCCCCATCACTATAATCATAGGCCCTCGTTTCCTTCAATTCTTACCGTTGTTTCTCTTCGCCCGCTTCAGTCTTCTCAGCTTCACTTGCTGACCATACATCCACCCTCTGAAGCTCGCGACTCCAGTGCCAGATGGCTACAATTTGGTGGTTTTTATTCTTATCTATCTTTTTTATTATCTAAGACTCTAAAGGTGCTTAGTCGCTTCCATTGTTAGGTACTGCTTCTTCTTCCTTGTAGCCCTCCCTCTTCTTTATTTTCTCCTCTGCATATCCTCTAGCTATCTCGCCTGATTTCCCATTTAAGATTTATCTGAGCTAGATTAGAAGACTATCTAGATCCCACACCCAGTTGTCGAATCATTCCAATACCTGCTTGAACAGACGGAAACTCCGAAGAAGACGAAGACGATGCGGAAGAATTTCAGGGATTTTTTGTCAATGTAAAACCTATGTGGCAGAGAGGGGGGGTCCTTGTTTCTCCATTGTCAGATCTTCTTTGCACTGAACATCCCATCTCACCTCTTCTTTCATTAACCCCTCCAAAGGATCTTACTTGTTTGGCCACTTCAGTATGCCCATCAAGAGAAGTAGAGAACAAATGTCTTCACCGGAGGCTCCGGTAACAGAGAACGGAGAATCTACCTCTTGTTTGATCCCACCGAAGCATATCATATATACTCTGTTCTCTGGAACCTGTATCAGATTGTGCAAGTACTTCATTCTCACACCATTGCATCCACCTATCTGAATAATAATATAGGAACACGTGGAGGTTTCGGTTCCTGGCCGAGCGGGAACACCGAAGTTGGAGGTTTTGGCTCCTCACCTAATGGGAATGAGGTTCCAATGTTCCTGGCGGAAGCACCACTCAAACAAAGGAGAGCTAACAAGGCAAGATAGAAAGCCATGGTGATGAAGCAGTCAGCAAATATGTGATAGATTGCTGCTTCTGTGTGTTTTGCAAGAACCATGAGCCTGGGTGTTTATGGGAGAATGCTGAAGAGCCAAAGCTGTAACCGTCAAAAAGAGATCACATGTGTCGTGAGGTTTGAATCCTTGGATATGATAACATTCTTAAGAAGTGTAAAGGGCCATTTAATGGGGGCAAATACGGTATGCGACAGAGTGCAAGGCAAGCAAGAACATACCATACTACAATTGTTGGATGTTCCATGTGTCAGGAGCTGCGGGTCGAGTTTCATTTCCTGAACCCGCGAGGGCAATGAATGTTGAGAATTTTAGCTTTTTGCAGCACACATTTTTTTTTTTCAAGTACATGGCTCATGCCTGCACCTAATTATTAGGTTACATTTCATTCAATTCAAACATAATAAAGTTGAAGCAGTGGAATAATTATCTTATTAATTATTCTTACAAAATTGATTTTTTAGTATTTCAACTATTAATCTAACTTATAAATTGGTCTTTTAACTATAACTTAACTTGTCAATGACTCTGTCTCTAAACATTTTAAAGTGAATAAAATTTGTCCTACTCTCATTCTATGTAAACTCTACATTACATTAGATGTTATCTTACATAAGTGGGTTAAGGGAGTAAAATTGCTCCTAAAAAAATAGTTTAATAATAAAAGGACAATTTTTTCTTACCAGGATGACCTAGTTCTGACTCAAGATAAATTATAGATGAAAAAAACAAAATTATAAGTTGATAGAAAAATTAAGAGATCAGTTATAAGCGAATTAAAAATTTAGGAATTGAATTATAAATAAATTAATATTTTAAAAATTAAAAAATTAACTTTTTTCTTATTTTAAGATACAGAGTATTAGTGATAAAATATTTTAGTTTGCTTTATAGAATTTAATCCGGTAAAATTGATCGAAGCCGTAATATTGCTAAATTCATCGCTCCCAAGCCTAAACGAACTGTCGTTTGTGGTACTAGGAGACAGGAGTACATTACCACTACAGTGACAATTTTTTAACAAAAAAAATACTACAGTAACAAAAATTAAAAAAATTAAAAAGAACAAGAATGATAAATATAGATCTGGCCTCAGGCGGTGGTAGCTTGTGTACTCCGAACGAATCCCTTTCGCTCGCCTGTCGCATCTAACCTTCTTCTTCTCGCGAGAAATATTCACACCCATACATTGTAGAAATCAATCTCTAATTGCTCCATTTTTCTAAAGCATGTGAGCTCCCCACAATCTGATCTATATTTCTCCCGTAATTTCTAGAAAAATTAATAAAAACGTTCGACCCTGTCTGGAGAGGGCGTTCTCATGACTTCTAATATGTCTCATCCTTGATTGCGACGCCTTTGAGATTTTGGTTCTTGTTCTTCGTATAAACTTAGCGATAGCCAGTAATTAAGCTTTCTTTTTTTGTTTTGTGACCAAAAAGGAAGCCAAAAACATCGGTGAATCGACCTCCCACACCAGATGTGCTGGAAAATCCTCCGGAAAGGGAGTCCACGCTTCAAGAGCTCATAAATATTAAGGTTTGATCTTTATTTTCGTTTCTCAAGTTAGGTTAGAAGTCAATCTTTTGTATGCTTTCAGTTAGTCTCTTGAAAAGAAAGTCGTTTGCTGTTCTTTCTCTTGTTGCCTAAAGATTTGCTGATTGTCCGCTCAGTTGATCGAGACTGGAGAGAAAGAACGGCTGATGGAGCTTTTGAGGGAAAGACTTGTAGAATGTGGTTGGAAGGATGACATGAAAGCTCTCTGCAGGTATTCTATCGCTCTAATTTGTTAGTATATGAAAGTGCTGTATAAGGCTGCTCTGCTCAAGTTGCCAGTATTATTCGCTGACTTTATATATGGAATTGCTAAATCCTCATCATTCCGCTTATCGGGCTCTTCTTTGTATTCAGACATTCAGTAAAAGAACACAATTTTAGTACCAGAAGTTTTATTTAATAGCAAGCAAACTCACTACTCCATTCTTTATGGGTAATTATTGCCCTAATTTCCATCCCTTTTTGCTCTTTCGGACGATTTCAAATTCTATAGAAGCATGCCATTGTATTTCATTCACTGAAAAAAGCCTTTGCTTACAAGGGATGATGAGCAAACGGAAGATGGATATTTAAAAATAAATATTTATCTCCATTTTAATGTTAAGAAGGATCACTTCTCATTGTTAAGAAGAGACACTAGTTTGAGTCTTTTAGGGGAACTAAAAAATGAAAGTTGGAAGACATGAAAGGTTTTGTAGGCTTCTGGGAATGCTGTTTTTGGGTTATTGCTATAACCGATACCAACATCTGGTTACCACATGATGTCCATATCAATATATTTAACACTGCCTTATTTGTGATCATAACTCATAAATGACGTTTTAATTAGCACTATGATTTTTTGCATCGCCTGAAAACGTCTAAACTCTTCCATGATATTGGCTTAGTGTAATGTATTATGTTCCTCTGGCCCTTGATTTTTTTCCTTGGGGGTGATATTTGGCTTTCGATTTTTGTTTGCCTTGTAAAGTACTTTATGGGTATCCACTTATGCCATGTGTATCCCACATGGCATAAGTGGATAGTCCCATAATGTACTTTCCCACTCCTAACTTTCTTTGTACTTCATTATCCTGTCTTCACTTATAAGGTTATTAGACGATTGTATGAATTCTTTCCACTTGTATCCAGCTGTTACAAATCAATCCTGCATACTTGTGTGTGTTTCTTGTTTATGTTGCTACTTTTTAATGCAGGGCTTTTGTTAAGAAGAAAGGGAGGAATAATGTTACTGTCGATGAGCTGGTTCATGTTATTACTCCAAAGGGCAGAGGTATTAAATCAATTGCTTCTAAAATTGATACATTTATCTTCTGTTATAGATTACTTCTAACTTGCTTAAAGCACCTAATGGCAAATACCTGCCAACATTTTGTCAATGTTAGAAATTTTGTTATATCATTGAACGACAGATAGTCAGTTATAGATTTCCTTTTAGGATGAGGGTGCCAACTGCCAGGAATGGTGATGCCCATGTTTATCATTGATGTGTTATTTTGAGTACTGACAAGGCGAAGAACCTCTCAATTTCTCATTTGCAGCTTCAATTCCGGATTCCATAAAGGCTGAGCTGTTGCAAAGAATCCGCACATTTCTTATGTCTGCAGCTCTCTAGTCTCTTAACACTGCTCGGTTGGTGTCTTGGGGATGATTATTTAAAATTACTAGTAGAACTCAGAAGATTTGACAACCATTGCATGTTAGGCCTCTCTGGAAAATGTACAAAAAAACTTTTTGTGCTCCTTTCGTTTTGGATTTAAGAAATCGCATTTTATGCAAAATTATTTGCGCCACGGGTCTCCTTTCATCTTTAACGATGAAATGTGAGTCTATGTCATGCTACTGATACTTGGAAAAAGAAAAAGGGCGTATACGTCCGGATAAGTATATATCTGCAGTATGTTTTACGATATGTAATATTTTTTCCCTCCAAAGTATTCCAAAACGACTCTAGAAGGCAATATGAAATCCTATGCATTATACAGGCGGATGCATACCATATAAAAGTGGCTAATCCCTCAGTTAGTCGGAAGGTCAGCTCTGTATCTTTGCGGCTGCAATACAGTTTGTATAATATGGAGAGCTGTGGAAGATGGGCTGTTCAAAGATTCAATCCGGTTCATGTGGCAAGCCGTTCTAGCGGATGATAGAAGCATCTGGAAAAGAATATTACTTCTAGATATAATGTCTATTTGAGTAATTTAAAAAAATTAGTTAATTATAATAATTATATATTGATTTTTTTAAAATATTTTTTTAATAATGTGTATTTAGCTATATTTAATAGAAATTTTTTTAATATATAATTATATAAAGATATTATGGGGAGGGAATTATAATTTGGAGAGACAGTAGATTAAGGTTATTTATAATTAAAATAAATTTTTTATTTAACTCTTACATTTATAATAGTAAAAATATCATTCTGGAGGAAGAATAACAAATTAAATCATTTTTTAATAAGCTGATAGTAGGATTAGATTCATGTTTCATTCAACAGGCAGACGACGATGGAGAGGACAGAGGAGTATGGGTGAGGTGGTTAGGAATTGGAATTCTGAAGTAGATTTTTTGCGGGGCTTTGTTTGTACCATTGAGTAGTGTGACAGTGTAATGGACTTGACTTGTAAAGAGTTGCCATAAGAAAAGTTTCAGCGCGGCCTAAAATGAAACTACCATTTTGATTTACATTACCCGATCGGAAAGTAGTTCTACAAACTCGATAGGGCAGTTGTACCAAAAAAATATCGATAGGCCAGTTGTACGTAAGGGTTTTTTCCCCCTCAACTGAACTTCACAAGTGTTCACCCACAAATATGGCCGTCATTCTCAATGACACCATAGCGACTCTAATTAATATTACAATGGCGGCATCAAATGTCATACATCAGCTACCAAGCGTCTTCAAAGCGACACAACAGGCATCACTTATTCAGTAGCGTCCCACAACTTCACCAGAAATCCCCCCAATATGAGATCTCCAAACAGTCTAATTTCCAAGCTTACGCTTCACGGAAAACCGGCCAAACGCACACAGCTGGCACACCAAAACCTATCTACTATATTGCGTATTCCATCGTGTGCTTAAGCTGCTGAGCCTGCTTGTTCGCATAGGTCTAACAGATTCAGGGTCTGCAAAGCGCAATGCATATCATCACCATATAAAAACTCAGACCTTTTTTATGCACAAACAAATTTTTGCAAACCGGTTTTGCATGAGACAAAATATTCTATCTTTACCTCGGGAACTGACAGCTCAAGACGGAATTTTGGACCATCATAGTGATGTAAGACTGGCCTGAATGCATCTTCTTCCAGCGCATTGCTAAGTTTTCTAACACGGATCCTCACCTACATACAAAGATGTATAGAACCTCTTCAATTCATTTGATATCTTAGGGATAAGTTAAAATATGAACCGTTCCCAAGATTCTACCTGAGCCGGAAACCTTGACTCGCCTTTGCATTTTTTATCCTCCCATGCAGTTGGATCTATGTTAGAGCCCCCAAAACTTGCAGCCTGCAACAGACACCAAATAGTAAAGAACTCAACCAAATCTCTTCTTTATATTCTTCTATCAACTAGGAACTTTTAGTTCTCCATTCCTTGAAATATATTAACTTCCTTTTCAAACCCGGAGTACAGTGCAAAAGAGGATCTTGTACAAAACAAAAATTAAATATAACCCACCTCAAAGACACCATGCAACTGATGAGTAGTGTAGTTATACAGGAAAAGAGGCAGCCCTGGTGTTATTGCCCGGACAGAATCCCGATATCTTGGTGGCAAACCTACCAAGACATTGCAACAGTTAACCCACAAGATAATCTGACTAATTATACAAACCATATGCAATCTACACATGCCCCAATACACTATTCAAGATAGATTGGGGTGTCCGAAAGTAATGAAATTGAAATCGTAGAGCACAGACAACTTGCAATTCAAACTAGGATAAAAATGCCTATGTTGTAACCCCACGGGCATCTGCAAAGGCGTGCAACATGCTCAAACTAAAGGTACCACAAAACCTTCCAAACAATTTTCACATAGATGCCTTTTGAGTTGCGAAACTCAAACCAGGAAAGTAAGAATGCGCAATTTACCAAATAGCTGACGCTTCAAGTCTTCTTGCATTGTGTCATTGTTACAGACAAAGATGTATCCACCAAGCACCTCATTTCGTGGGAGTGTCTCTGATGCAGGCAAGGTCTTGAACCTTTTGTCAGCTGCATTTGTGATGCCATTTTCATTGTTGTTACCGTTATTTCCATTTTTGTTGGACTCCTTGTTCTGAAGATTGTTGTTATACTTGTTGCCACTAATGTTTGCCACTACGCTTGCATTGTTTTTTGGGTACACCACATTCATATTATAAACTCCATTCCTGAGGGAACTTTTGCCCATGTTTTCAGTAAACTTAGATTCCAGGTTCAGCATGCTGAAGTTCAGAGTGTCAAATTTGTTATCTTCCTGGATCCCAAATTTATCCCTTAACCTTGTTTCTATTGGACCTTTTGATAGATCAAGGTTATTGACACGCTCTCCCTTTGACCTTGTTTGTTCAGCCAATTTAGAAGCAGCCATTAACCATTTATGATCCTCTGATGTTTTCGAGTGACCTCGAAGCTCATCTCCCAATTGCCAAAAGCTGTGCATGCTGTCCATCTTTTGAAACCCTAGTAAGATTTAAAGTAGCCTGCACTTGTTAGATTAACCCAGACAAAAAAAAAAAAAAGCAACGCGTGAGACAACACAAATGTTATGGTTGGAGGAATTGAAGCACCGAACACTTTATCCGGGACGGGGGTCAAAGGAAATCAGATCGAAGGCACACGAAAATTAAGAAAAGAAGGAGCATTTTTTTAAGTATCTAACCTCAGATTAGAACACATTTTCCTTCTTCAATTCCTCCAAGACTCAATAGCAGGCTAAATTTTTTTTTACTCCATATATAGATTTCATACTCTTAATCAACTAAGATGATCGCATATAGCAAGAATTACCCCAACAAAGAAACTACATCAAAGATCGAGGGGAAGATCTATCGTATAGAATCTAGAACGAGGCAAAGCAAAATCAGCATAGTGAGCCGAACAAATAATCGATGAAAGAGGGAAGGAAGTGAAGGGAAGCTGATGATAATAGGTTTGACCAAGAGACTTAAGCAACTGATTCGAACAGATACATGGAACGGTATTAACAACGAACGAACCCCAGATTAGGAGATCTAGAAGAGAAGAGAGTACCTTTTCGCCGACTTGACTTTGAAACGCAGAAGACGCTAAAGAGGCTGTCTGTAGAGCAGGTGGCTGAATTTTTTATTGTCAGGGAAGTTATGGCCCTTCTGAAAGGCCCTCGAAGTTTACTATAAATTACAAGATTTGCCACTCCAGTTAGGATTCTATGAGTGTGTGAGTTGTGATTTTGAATTTGCCCACAGGGAAGCTATGGTTGGTGGCAATGACGTGGCTGCATTTAACAGGATACGTTCAGCGCCCCAACTGGTTCCGCACCGACACCAAAAATTAATGAAATTATCACCATAAGTTAATTTTAAAAGAATAATTAATATTTAAAATTAATTTTAGATATGTGATTAATATATTAAAATATTTAAAAATATAATTAATATTTTAAACTAATTTTAGAGGTGTAATAAATATTTTAAAATATTTAAATTAATATAATTTTATTATTTTATTAACATAAACATAAATTTCTATCCGATGTCAATTTTATATTTTAACATATTATTATTTAAAAAATTATATATTTATATTATTTAAATAAAAATATTAAATAAACTTTAAAATTGATATATTATTTATGAAGATTTAAAAAATTTATAAGTTATTTAATATAATTTTTTAAAATAATATTATATATATGATATTTTAAATAATAAAATATTAAAATAAAAATATATGTAATATGTATCCAACGAAATTTAGTATTTTTATTATAAGTAAAACTATGATAATTTAAATATTTTATAGTGTTGACCTACCTCTAAAATTAATTTAAATTATTAATTATACTTTTAAATATTTTAGAATATTAATTGTATCTTTAAAATTTGTTAATAGTACTAATTATAAATTTAAATATTTTAAAATATTAATTATTTTTTTAAAATTATTTTAAAGTGTTTGATGTAATTTTATTTTATTATACTTTATTATTATTAGGATATTTAATCAAGCTGTGCAGCGAATCTCCAACTAATATTTTTGTTAATGTCCAGATAATAATTTATGAATGTAAGCATGTGATGCGGAAAACTTGAATTGGAATAGTCAAGTGTGGCTGTATGCATATACGGTCACGTGTGTCTCTGCAATGCCACGTGATATGCAGACAGTATGTTGGGAACATGTGAAGGGCAGCTGAAAGATGATTCTTCGTTGATCTTAAGAAAACGACCTGAACTACGAATTTAGGCCTTAGGTTTCAAATCCGTTTAATAATAACAAGAGCAACAAAATAAACAATAAATCTAAAACAAAACAAACCTCCAACTCAATTGGGGTTGGGGAAGCGTCAATTTCTTTTTATTTTTTTAGCTAGCAAATGTTTATTTATTTTCTTTGGGGGCAAAGCGTGAGCGGATTGATGACTTGATTCGTCCAATAACTAGTTAGTTTAATTGGATTGAGCTTTTTTATTTTTAGAATGGTTATGATATCCTAAAAAAAAGCTTAATCATTAAAAAGTTTTAACAATAGGGTGAATTTGACATTTCCTTCTCATATTAATATAATTTATTTTTTATATTTTTAAATATTTTTATTTTAAAATATATATAATTTAAAATAAAGATAATCTTATAATTGTCACTCTACTTAAAAATAAATTTATTATTAAAAAATTTATATATTAAAAATTTTAAATATAAACTATTTAGATTTAATTTAAATAATCTATATTTCATCACAATTATAAGTATTTGGTGCTCGTTATTGTGATGAATATCTAATAAGAACCCAACAACAAATGGGTAAAGTAAATTTATTATAATTTTTTATACTAGAATTTAACATTACATCATCTTTAGTTGTCTATTGATTTTAGGGTAATTAATTTATTTTTTTAAAATCTCATAGTTATTTATTTTCTTTTTTTTTTAAGAAATTTGGAGAAAAATCCTTATTAAAAAATTAATTGGTAAATGGTACATGAAATTCATAATATTAGAACTTTCTCAGATTATAGAAAATTAGTTTTTCAATCAGGCACCTTTCCTTAGTTTTTTCAATTTTTCTTTAAAATTAAATGAAGTGGTCTAATAATTAATATAGGTAAATAGATAGGCTCTTTTATTTTTTTTATTATTTTTTTTGTAAATAAATTTTTAAAAAGGGGTTAAGTTCACTCATTATCAATATCGAGTAAAACGAACTATCTATTATTCTGAGGTGTAAGTCTAGGCACTTAAGAGTCAGGATACCTCTATAAACACTGCGATTGAAACAATAATAAAGTAATACTCCTGATGGATCGAATATCCTCTAATTAGTTGTATATTTTATATTTTTAAGAATAAGTAACTCTTTTATAAACGTACTAACTAATTTTTTTGGTATCATATTGAATCCAATTAATTTGGGTAACATTACACAAATCAATCCATTTTTAAAGATTTAAGAAGCGATTTGATAAAAGTGTCTTATGACAAGAGTGGAAGGCAATAACACATTATATTATTAAAAAAGGCTATAAAAAATAGGACCGGCTAGTTTAAGTCGGAAATAGGTGAACTCGACTTGTGCCAAGTCTGGATTAATGCTGAGTCGTGACTCGGGATGAACTAGGCCCGTTGCAACCTGTCTAACCCGCTGGCTTAAGTGGATTACCCGGTCATCCAGGAAAAAAATCTAAAACCCTTCGACTGATCTGGAAAAAATGGAGATGCGGTGAACATGATGGGAGGATAGGCGTGAAGAAGGAAAAGAGGACATCAGTAGAAAAGCATTCTCAAACCTTTTTAGTTTTTTATTAAAAGGGGACGGTGGACTTGGGATTAAATACGTGTGAAGTCATGTCAAACATTTTTGTGCCACGTCATTCTAGACGCCGGCGCAGAGTGTGTAGAATGAAAGCAGGCTTCAAAAACCCATAAAACTGAATGCCGGAGAAGCAACCTATATGCTTCTATCAACCGTACATTCCCTTCTTTTCATCATCTACAAAACCCAAAATCCTAAAAATATAGCATCAAACAATGGAGTTTGATCAACTTTTATTCTTTGAGCGTGCCAGTAAGACTGCGGAAGATAACTACGCGGCAAACCCTCAAGACCCCGACGTCAGTGCTATTTGTTTGTACCCTTTTCAATCTTTTCAATATATTAATTAATTTTGTTCGATCGATGAAGTAAGATTTGTGTAGTATCAGTCTCTATTTACTGCGTAGAGAATGGCCTCGACGAGTTCGTTTTGCCTTATGGGAACTTTGTTTTCTAATCCATGTAGAACTTAACAAGATGGGCTCCTTACTAGAGTTGTCTCAGTTTCAGAGCAGTAAGTCCGATGCGAAGAAGATGGTCCAAGGTGTTAATTTGTTGTTTTCCCCCCTAATATAATGACTGTTGAATACCATTTTATATTGAAGTGATTACTGAAATTTTATAGGAATATCCAGTAGCTACTGATGCATCTCCAGTTTATACGATCTAATTTTAGGATGCTGCCTTGATTGATGTAGATGCTATTTCAAAACTGGAGGAGGCATTGACGATTAATCCTAAGAAGCATGAGGCTCTTTGGTGCCTGGGAAATGCTCTTACTTCAAGCGCACTTTTAACTTTGGAACAAGAAATAGCAAGAGTTGATTTTGATCGGGCATCTGAGTGCGTCCAGCAAGCTGTTGATGAGGTACACTTTCATTCTTGCACCAATGCCAAGGGAAGCACTTTATTTATAGTTGTAAATGTGCTGAAATAGTGGTGAACTTCTGAGTATTTTAGGATCCTGGGAATGAATTTTATCGCCAATCATTGGAAATGGCCGTGAAGGTATGTTCTTTCTCATAACTTTTTGGCATTATGTTATTCAGCTGTTTCAGTTGTTGCAATTGCTCATTGCTATTTATCTTGTGATATAGAGATGAGCGTTACCACTTGCTTCATTTTTTCGTGTCTGAGTTTTCACCTGTGCGTCTGTCCTGGAGGAGAATTTAGCCTGAGATATTTAGATAACTACAAGTGCTTGACAAAGACAAAATTCTGCTGAAATTTTAATTTATCAAGCGCTTTACCAACTTATTTTTCACATCAGATACTCTATTATTATTGTTTGATAATATATGTTAACCAGTTCAATTACTAAGACCTGTTTCTCAAGGCTCCTGAGCTGCATAAAGGGATTCATGAGCAGGGTTTTGCTCAGCAGATAGAAGGGACTGCTGGACCTTCTGTTTCATCTGGTATAAAGGTGGGACTTCAAATTTTTATCTTCTTTTAGTACGTTTCTTTTTTAAAAGAAAAATTAGTGGTTAATTTAGGACATGGAATTAGATCTCTGCTCCTGACTTCTTTTGGCACCTGTAGCATCTCAGTTAAAGGCATTATCGAATTTTATTTCTACTGGTATTAAGAAATAGAGTTCTATGGTTCATTTATCAAAGTAATGTTTTTAATCCGCATATGCATTTAAGGGGTATGCCTTCAGTTGGAAAGAGGAGCCTTTTGATTATAATAAATCATACTTTCTGTTGAACTCTGATGATATTTAAGTATGCATCTTTTTATATGTTTATTTGTGAAGAAACAGGTACAGTGTACTTAGAACTCAGTCCTCTCGGACCATGTGTTCAGAACTATGAGTATGTTCTGTGTACCTGTTGTGGGAAAAAGGTCCCTATTGAATATAACTCACCATACCAACCCTTCAAATTGACGTGTGTGTTTGTGTTGTGTGTAGAGAACTTAGTCCAAATCTAGGCATCTCATGAGATGGTTATCTCTTCTGGCATTGGCTTTGGTTTGTCCATGGACTGTTATTTATTTCTGACGCCTTAGCATATCTTGTACTTGCATTATCCTTCATTACTGTTGTCAGGCATCTGTTTGCAGACATGATGGTGAATATGTTGAACTTTTGGTTGTATGCAGATGTTGAGAAAATCATTGGTAGAAAACTGGATTATAGGAGAAATGCTATGTAGTTCTGGTTTCTTTCTGCGTCATTTCATTTCATTTTTCCCTGATCTATTTGTTCTCTTTTTCAGACCCAAAAGAAAAGGCAGAGCAGTGATCTGAAGAATGACATATTTGGGGGGATAATTTTGGCTGTTGGCATTGTTGCATGGGTGGGATTTGGAAAACCACACCCCCAACTCCTTCTCCTTCACCTCTTCATTAAGTCAAACATTTGAATCGATTAAATTTCTTTCAATTATGGTTTAGGTTCTTGTTATTCACTTATGGACCACTTATCACATAATTTATGCTTCGACGGCTAATCGTTTATTCATCCAACATAGGAACTGTATTTGGATTCAATTAAGCAACTTTTCCTTCAAGCAGATATTTCCAGCAGCACTAGTATCGAAATGTGTACACTTTTTTCTTTAATACAAAGAGACGGCCATGGCCCGAAAGTAAAATAAATTATATTACCGATTAATTTAATTTTAAACACTCTGACAGATTTAGAAAAACTTTTCTTAGTAAGGTCATCCGTAATTTAATTTGATTCTCTCAATATAAACTATAGTTATAATTCTCATTATCTATACATAAAATCTTTAATCTACACAACTAATACGTTATCTCTTTAGCTAGTATTATTTTCTCTCAATATATTAATGAGGTACTTTGTATATAATTTAAGTATAATCTTCTTATACATTTTGTCCCAAATAGTTTGAAACCCTTTTAAAATAGCTCATTCTTTTGCCTCAACTGTACTACCAATTCTAATAAAATATGTGAACTCATGAGAGTTGACATAGATAATAATATATATGTATCCTACAAAGACATAAATTCAATTTCCTCTTATATTGTGAAGGCTTATTTAGTATGTAATATTGTAAGTCATTTGTAAGTACTCTCTTAACTTTGGAACCATATCTTGACTTTAGTGGGGGGGATCGGTATTGAATTTATCTAAACTTTTATATATAAACAAAGGGTTAAGGTGCGCTTAATGCTCTAAAGTATTTTCTCAGGTATATCCAGTGCCTTAAAGTAATTTATGGTGCTCTTAACTCCCTAAAGTAATTTCTCATATGCGCTTAGTGTCCTAAAATAATTTAGGATGCGTCTAATATCCTAAAGTTTTTTTTAAGTAAACCCTGGTATTTTAAAGTATTTTCTCATATGCGTCTAATATCCTAAAGTAATTTATAATCCGCCTAGTGCCATAAAATATATAATACCTTCTTTTTTATTTTATTTTCTTAGGTTTTTCAATGTTTATAGATAGATAAAATAATTCGTGACATTTTCACTTTGTTCAAGCTTTTTTTTCTTCCTCGCACATTTTTAGCCAACAAGTAAAATAACTCGGGACCTTCTTTTCGTATTGTTCAAAATTTTGGAATGAAAATTAACATTTTTCTTGTTTCCATATTGTTCACTGGAATCTGATAAAAAAATGAAAAGTTGAAAGAAATAGGGAGAGAGTCTGAAATGGAACAAAATGGTAAATGAGTGAGAACGAGAAAGAGGAAAATATGGACAACAAAAAAAATTATGGAAGGTGAGTCATTTTATCAAGTCAGCTATTTTTTTTTGTTTAAAATATAGTTGAATCATTATTTAACTGCCAAAATTAATGATTATGTTAGTATGAATGTGATTATACTAGTTTAAATACTTTAAAAGTAAAATTGCACCATAATAACATAATTAAAGTATTTAAAATAATCAAATGATGATTTAACTCTATTTTTACTCCAAAAAAAAGCTGATTTTGCAATATGACTCAACTTCCCTAAATTCCTTTACTATCCTATAATTTCCTCTTTATTATTCTCTCTCTTTTACCCCTTAGTTTCATATCAAACTCCCTTCATTCTCTCTTTCAACTCTTTATTTTCTTATAAGATTATGGTGAATAATATAAAAAAAAAGAAAAATATTAATTTTTGTTTTAAAATCTTGAAAAATATGAAAAGAATGCCGCAAATTATTTTACCTATTAATAGATATTGAAGAACCCAAGAAAATAAATAAGGAAAAATGTATTGTATATTTTAAGATACTGGGTGTACATAAAAAAATACTTTAAAATACTAAACGTACTATAAATCACTTTAAGATACTAAGTGCACCTGAGAAAATACATTATGGCACTAGGCGCATATGAGAAAATACTTCAGGACACTTTGTGTAACATAAATTATTTTAGCGCATTTGAGAATATATTTTAAAGCACTAGACATACTTAAAAAAATATTTTAAAGCACTGGACACACCTTAACTCTAAAAAAATTATGGGAATTTATATATCCACTTGCCCTATGAAAGTCTATTTTTTTATAAAAAAAATTTAAAAAGTATTAGGTTCACCTATAATATAAGGATAGGATGAAATCTCTATTTTTTTTAGACAATATCAATATTAGATAGAAACTTAAGTATTTAAGAGACAGAATACCTTATCAAATATTATAACTAAAATTATAAAAATATACTATTTAAAAATAAACACCCTCTATATGTTTTTTATTTTTTTTATTATCTATTTAATTTATCAAAATTTTACTTTAACTACGTTCATATTAGGGGTGTTCATAGTGCCCGGTGGCCCGGTCCGCCCGCCCGAGCCCGGTAAAAAATCGCCCGGCCCGGCCCTAAAAAAAGTGCCCAAAATATATTTGGGCAGGGCCGGGCCGGGCCAGTTGTCGGGCCGGGCCGGGCACCGGGCAGGGCATGCTGCCCTGCCCATTTGGCCCGGCCCTATATATATATATATATTTATTATTTTTTTAATTTTTTTCTTAACTTATTTTATTTGTAATTTTACACTTTTCACTTTAGCTGGCAACTCTCCTTGCTCATTTTTAAAATATTAAACATAATTTTTATATTTATATAGATACCAAAGTTGCTCCTCTGCTTTACTTGCCAAGTATTCAATTTTTTGTGTTGCAATAACGCTACAAATATCCGACCTCTATATATTTTAATATTTCTTTTTTATATATGTAATAGACTTTGAGACTTTAATTACTATTTTTTTGATACCTTATTCTTAGTGAATTATATATATTATTTAACTCTTAAAAATATAAATATGATATTATTTTATAAGTTCATGATAGCAGATTTTTTTCTCACAATATGAGCAGGACATCACTATTTGGGCATGCCCAGCCCGCATATGCCCAGCCCGCATATGCCCAGCCCGAATTGGTTAGGGCTTTTATCGGGTAGGGCCGGGCATCGGGCTGTAAAATGCAGCCCATGGTTTTTCCGGGCAGGGTACCGGGCAGGGGGGCTGCCCTGCTCAACCCAGCCCATGCACACCCCTAGTTCATATCCTCTCCAAAGTCTGTTTGCTGAATTAATGTAGTAATTTCCAATAGGGACAATGGAGGATGTGAAATTAAGGATATGGTCTGGGGGAAATTATTGTGACAGACATACGTCTAATCTGCCATAAATAGCTGATCTTGGGACTTCCCAACTGAAGCGTAAAAAACTCTTACTCAATTTTAAAGCGTAAAACCTTTTTATTTTAAATTAAATTTTAACTATAAAATTTCAATTATTTTTATTTAATATTTTTTAAATTACGTTTGTCAATTTCATATTTTTCTTTATTTTTGTCCCCACCTTTAATGTTTTTCTCCTTGGGGTAATTTTAAGGTGAGTGATATACACTTTTTACACAATAACAAATATTTAATTTAATCAATTATATTTTTTAAAAATTAATTAAATAGATCATCAACAAAATTTGCTTCCAAAATTATGTAAGGTACGACATAAGTCTGACACCTTACCGTACCGGTTACGTTTTAAAGAGGATGGGTCATTTACACTGAAACTTCGGTCGAAAATTTGAAAATTTCAGCATCGAGAAACTGCTGTTAATGATTATTTTCCTGTTTTCTTATAGAAATGAGGAATTTTGTGGGAGATTGAACTGTTTATTTAAGGATATTTGTATTAATTTTTAAAGAATATATTTTAAAAAAAATAGATTTTAAAAATAAAAATATTTAGATGATTAGTAGTAGAATCACTTTTTATATTAATAAATTATTAAAAAGGGTATAATTTGATTAAAAGTATGAGTGATGAGAGAGGGTAAAAAAGAAAGAGAGAGTATAGAAAAGAGAGAGGAGATAGAGTGGAGAAGAGAGATGAGAGATGATAAAGAAGAGAGATGATAAATGAGAGAGTGTAAGAAAAATAGGGGTAAAATAATAATCGGATAGTTTATAAATTTTTTAACTATTCCAAAAACTAGTTTCAGTAGTTTATTTAAAACTATAATTTTAATCTATAGTTTTGATTAAAATTATTTTAGATAAATTTAATTATTTATTGAAAAAAATTTCAAAACCAAAATTTTGCTAAAAAAATGCCAAACACACATTTACTTGAACCAAACAGTTTAATTCATACCTTTGGATCTATGTGAAGTTGAGGGCTCACATAGAGGGCAAATTATATGTATTAGTTTTTTTTAAATAGTTTTAGAAATTTAAATAAAAATTTAATTTTTTTAAAATAAATTTATATTATATACTTTTTAATTTATTAAAATTATTTTTTTATTAATTATAATTAATTAATTAATTTAATTTTATAAATTTATTTAAAAAAATTAACTGACTCTTAGAGCTAGTGAGAATATATTATGTTGAGTTCATATCTCAAACGTGAAGGCTCATGAATGATAGAATAGTGGTCCTCACTTTCGAATACCTCTTGAGTTATTAAAATGGGAAATCTTTATTGCTTGCCACAGTTTTGATTTAATTTTGGTTCCTTTGGAATACGAAGCTGTGATCTGTTGGATAGACGATAAGGTTGCTCACCCACATTCATGCAAGATCTGATTTTTCCACTTCTTCGTTCATTTCGTCTCTGTTTGCCTTCTTAAGTCCTTCTATTTCAAATGCGTGTTCTTTTTTTTTTTTTTAAGAAAAAAGGAGTAAAAATAACTTCATTACACGTAGAAAAAGCAAACAAGATAAGATATTTAAACTGTGATTGCGAAGAATCTAATTTCATAATGGCGGTCATAAATGTCTCAGTTAGAAACAAAAAATAAAAGCTATTGGAAGCCATCAATGTCTGTTGTCTAGATTGGGAAAATCTCATGTTCAATAATGAAACCAGCTGGATATAAAAGCCTGAATTCTTTCCTTTCTTCTCTTATTTACTTCCAGCAAAATAAAAGCCCGCCTTCTTCTTATCTCACTCACTTTTTTCTTTTCAGAAAATTTAAAGCTCTGTTACTCATCACAATTTCTACCATTGAAGAGACCTTCAGCTCCATTCATTCTTCCTTCACAACATTCAAGCCTGAATATTATCAGCATCAATTTTACCTTCCAAAAATGCAGAAAAGCTGACATTAGCTCAGGGAAAAATAAGTGCCTTCAATAGTAATAGTTCAGCGGTGTAATATTTGTAACATGGGATTTTTGAAGTTATTGAGAGAAGCAGTTATGATGCTGGCAGTAACGGTTGTGGTTGTTGTTTTGAGGGTTTATTGGTGTCTTCCTGCATTTAAAGCTTTTATGAACGTTGCACATTTAATTCCCATTGCCAATTGACTGCATTGTGCTTTCTTCCCGGCAACCTCAACTCCAAACAAACTGTTCATCTTTCTTCACCTTTTGGCTTCAATGCGTCTGAGAATACACGGGCGCTAGTAATATGGCTACACTCAACTTTCTTCATCTTCTTCCTCTTGTATTGATAATGGTGGCTGAACAGTCAAGCGTAGCAGAATCATCACTTTTGGTTCATTTTAGTCGTGCTCCACCACCTCGTACCCGGTCCTCTAGCGCCGTTTTCCAGTTCTTAATTAAGAGGTTGGATGGTATCAATGCTTGCAAGAGAGGTGTTTGTTCATTTTCCTGTGAGGTATGTGGTTTTTCTTTATCATTCCATTGTTGCTGAAAGTGTTCAACCAGGTCTTGAATGTGATGTATTGAGTGTTTTTGAAGCAGCTTGATGGCAAGGCTTTTCCTTGCGGAGCTAATGGCATTGTGCTGAGGAACTTAACTATAAATGGTGGGCATAAGTTTCTTCTCAATGTTACTACAAACAAGGGAGAAAGAAACTCATCAACTTACTCATGGTTTATAGGTAACCACCCACATTCTCTCTTGTTTGAGTGAAAATTAAAGAGAAACGTCAATTTCTCTTATTTTTTACTTTGTTTTCTGGTGGTTTCACAACAGACAGAATACCTCCAACTGTAATCATCTCTAGTGAACAGACATATACAAATGCCAAGAGGGTATTAGTTGATATCACATTCAGCGAACCATGCACTGGACTTGGTGGATTTAATTGTCTGAACTCATCAAACTGTGATGTAAGTTGCTTTCTAATGACTAGCTAGAACTATGTTTAGTAAGAATCTGTCACTGTTTCTTAAAAAATTTTCAATATTGAAGTGATGGTTCTCCGGCAAGGTCTTCGCAATTGGTCCCGCCGATGTGCGTGCTTCTTCTCTGCAAATTATTAGATCAGGCACTCACTATAGTCTTGAAGTGATTCTCTTCTCAGAAAGCGCGTATGGGCGTGCAGTAATCCAAGTTGCAGATAATATTTGTGCAGATCAAGCTGGAAACAGGTTCAAGAGAACCAATAGTTCTTCTTTGATCATTCGCTTCGGTAAGTTTCAAGTTGCCAATTTTTTGGACTAATGTTATGTTTAATTAGTATTGTTATGGCACTGATAGAACAGTTTGATGGCTTAGATAGAAGACCAGTTACAGTAGATTTCTGGACTTCAGTTCCATCATATGAGTTGGTAATTAACAAATTCCCAAGAACAGTTACTGCAACTAGCAAAACAGAAGACCTGATAATTTTCTTGGAATTCAACATTCCCTTAAGAAATTCAACTGAGCAGATTCTCAACGCATTACGTGTCAATTCTGGTATCTTAGTTCCTTTCCTCGTCAGACATAATGAGACCCGTCGTTTTGCTTTTCAAGTAAGCAGATAACTTATCTGAATCCCTTATGCTGTTTTGTAATAATCATATTCCTCTCTACTGATAGGTTTATGGTTTTCATTTTGAAGCTCAAGAACATCTCAGGAACTGAGATCATCACGGTTGAATTACTAGCTTCTTCAATAGTTGGCAGGACAGGAACTCCTGTCTTACCTGTTGCTCCCATTACATTTCTTTATGGTATGCCTTGCTCTGTTCACCATATTACTCATAGTGTTCTCTTAGCAGCTTTAACTAAATCCTAAATTTTTCTGGCAGATTCAATGAAACCTGGTGTTACACTAAGGACCAGCTCACAAAGTGTAACAAAGGAATCTCACATCAACATAATTGTTGAGTTCACGAAGCCAGTCTTTGGCTTTGATGCCACTATGGTAGAAGTAATGGGAGGAAGACTAATCAAGCAAGTGAATTAGGCAATTCAGTGTGTGTGTGTGTGTGTGTGTGTGTGTGTATTACTAACAAACAAGTTCATGATCCTCTCTACATGACGATTCACGTAAAGTTAAAATTATTGTTATTTTAAGCGGTTTAATCTTTTACTTATGTAGGTTAAAGGAACTATCAAGAGCTCTATACTCGTTGTTTGTTCAAGCAGTAACTCAAACAGTGGTGTCAGTTACCGTTCCTGCAGAGAAGGTAACTGATATTTCAGGAAACGAAAATATGACATCTAATCAAATTGAAGTAATGAATAATTCTTTTCATTCTGCATATGATTATTATTCTATTACTTTCTGAACTTTCATTTTCTTAGTATCAAGACTTAAATGCTCTTTATTTAAATCAATCAATTAGTTGCAGGATAGGTGATATTCACTTACAGAAATACCTGACACATTAACACAACAATGTAGAATCTCATGAGTATATATGTTTAACAACATGTTAATCGTTAATCAGAGCTTCAGATGTTACTATTTTTGTATTTATAATCTGGACATGATCTCCTCAGATTCCACTCCTGCAATGTCCATTGCATTACATTCATTTGTGAGCGCTGGGACAATTGCTACATCACTAGTAGCTGCTATATTTTCACTGTCATCTGCAAATCTAGAAGCAATAAGCATAATTGCTTCAGGAGGTACAAAATGTGCTGCTTCCCGTCCATCGACGAATCTACTTGTAAATATTGAATCATTTGGTAGCAATTATAGATTTCTCACAGCTCAAAAATATGTATAATCTCTAAAGAAGTATGGGTCGCCTTACAGGGAATGATAGGACACCTGCAGATCTTTGCCCTCTCAGGTTGGTTTTCAGTTAATCAACCTATTGAATACTCTGAGACGACAAAAGGTCTCCGGTGGCTCATACCCCATCACAAGCTTCCTTGGAAAAATGTTAGTACTTTAACCTCAGACAACAAAGGTTCTCCAGAAGGAGAAAAATTAAGTATAACTGATGGCTTGTTTGGGGGGGCCAAGTCTCATAACAGGGACCACCTTCAAAATGACTTTACAAACTCTTCATACGCGCAACATTTAGCCGCACTTCCAAGTGAGAATAATTCAAAACTTGGCTGGCTTCCCGGTCAGCCCAACCTAAGTGTAAAGAGTGCATCCTTTGGTCAACCTCTAGGTTCTGGTGAATACTTTAGTTATTTCTTGGTGAGTATCCGTACCATTTTTTAGAACGTGTAAATAGGTATAGAGCATTTCACAAAGTTAAATTATTTGCCTTGTGGAGAGGAGAACCGATGTCAGCAAGCAATGTCATCAACAAACTGGGAAACCACAAAGGGTATAGATTCAAGACAATCACCGTCACAAGACTTATAGTTTTGTTATATCCACTAGTGACAGAATGAATTTCTGATTTTGCAACGATAAAAATTTCTGAGGTTGTTTTCTAACAGGTGGCTGGACTTGGAGAAGAACTTGTTCTGTCTTGGTGTGGGAGGAGGCAGCTTAGTTTTAATTCATGTTTTCATTGTATTATTCTTGAGATGGAGGACGGGAATATCCCCTCAAGGCAGTCTATCGGTTCCTAGGTTTGAGCTCCTTCTTCTGATTCTCATGCTGCCATGCATTTCTCAGTCTTCAACGTTTGTGATTAAAGGTAAGAGACTACTTTTTACTGTCTTATTTCAATCATCTATATTTGCAGGATTATGTACACTGATGTGTTAAGACTATTAATGTGCAGGTGGTACAGACGGGAATTATAACCGGGGCTTTATTGTTAGCAATTCCTGTAGCATTCATCTTTTCAGTATCCCTCTTGCATTTCATTGCAATTTTCTCTGGAAATTTTGTCCAGTATAAAGAAGTGGGGCAATTAGTAAAGGAAGAAACATGGTACAGGAGGTTCTGTTTCTTTACTGGGAGGTCAACAAAAGGAAAGTGGTTTTACAGAGAACTGTCTTCATCATTCCTTCCAAGATTTGGGATTCTTTTTTATAGCTGGAAGGGCTGTCCAGTGCCTGTTTTTGTTGATCAAGATGATTCAAGCACCGACACGAAGTATGCTAAAATTGGTCAAAGTGGGATTGGAAGAATGAAAGCAGTCAGCTCAGATGGCAGCAATAAAGAAATCAAAATTCCATTGTCTAAGAGGGTTTTGGGCCGGGCGAGATCATTTTACATCGTTCTCGATCTATCAAGAAGGGTTGGTTTGGGAATCATATCTGTTGCTTACTCATCAGAGAGAACAAGTAAAAGTTTGCTTGCATTGCTAATCACATCAATACAGTTCATTTATCTTCTTACCTTCAAACCATACATAAAGAGGAGCTTCCAAGTAGCAGAAAGGGTTTCCCTCTTGTGTGAAGTAGGCGTGTTTGGTATATTCATAGTTCAGAATAGCTCAAACCAGATTGAAACCAAGACATGGGGATTGGTTCTGTTAATTCTTTTTCTTGCTTCTTTTATTGCTCAGCTTATCAACCAATGGTATACTATGATAACATCACTTTCAAGATTCTCACAGCCTCACAAGAATTCTTTGAGGCATGGAATCAAATTTGCTGCCAAGGGAGCTATGTTGCCTTTCCTTCCAAGGCAACATTAGTGTAGGGTTATACAAACATCTTCCGAACCAAATGCAGGGATATTACCAGTATATCCTATGAGTTCAGAAACAGAATTTGAAAGAAGAAATAGAAGAGGATATATGGATCCAACAAAGACTGTGTAAGAAGCCCAAAATCCACAAAGTTTGCTCGAGCCCGCGTCAAATATGCTCTGTCCAGCCTGATAAAAAGTGGCCCAATATAAAATAGGCAATTTCGGGCAGGGCTAATATCCGGGCCAGGCCAGGCACCGGGCAAGGGTTGCTGCCCTGCCCATTTAGCCCTGCCCAGTTAATTATTTTTGTATATATAAAAATTTGTAAATTATATTATTTCATATAGAATAAATATGATAGATACTGGTGATTAAAATATAATTTTACAAATATAAGTAATCAAATAAGTAATTGTATCCTTTAAAATTTATAATTAAATTGATTTATTTCTTTATTTTTTTAAACTGTGGTAACTGTCACATTTTTTTTTCAAATGCTTCATCTTTGTCAATTTTAAGGAGATTGATGCAAAGTTACAATTGTAAACTATTTAGACTTCAATATTTTTTTATATGTTATGGATTTTAAAACTTTAATTACTATCTTTTTATTGTCTTATTCTTAGTAAATTATGTATATTATTTAATTCTTGAAGATATATGAATATAATATTATTTTATAAGTTTATAATTGCAGATTTTTTTCACAATATAAGCAAGGTATTACGATTTGGGCATGCCCAGCCCGCTCAACCCAAAATAGTTAGGGCTTTTACCGGGTAGAGCTGGACATCGGGCTGCAAAATGTAGTCCATGTATTTTTTAGGCAAGGGGGTTGCCCTGCCCAATCTATGCACACCCCTACACCATGACTGCTACTATAGTTCCTGTGCTCAGTTCGGCTTCACCAAGCCCCAATCTTATTGAAACAAGAGATCCGACTCCTGATGAGCATATAGAAGTTGAAGGTAAATGGTTAAAAGAGCACAAGGCTGGGCCAAGAAATGAGTTAAAGATGTTGAGGGAGCTGGCAAAAGCTAGTTTCTCTGGGAATTACCGAGTTGGAGAAGCCAGTACCAGCTACAGCTGGAAGAAATAACTCTCCCATTAAGCAAAGATGCAGATCCTAATTCATTTTTTTTTGTTGGGGAAATTCAATTTCCAATTCTTCAATTATCTTTGTACGTCTTCTCTTGTATGTTAATGCTCAAATGACAGCCCTGATCTAATTTTGTGAGAAGCCAATTCAACTAAAATTTTCTAGTGCATCTGTATAATAAGATTGGAATATCCCGATACCATATACATCATCCGCTGTTTAATTTGCCCTGAGAAAACTTTCAACAAATGATTTTCTTTATGCAGCAGAAATGCAACTCTGCAGCCAAAAACTTCAAGACGCTCAGAAATGAGGAAGACGCAGTTTTAACTACACCTGAACTATCAAATAAACTTGAGTCCTATAGAACACAGGATAGATTAAAAACGTTTTATATGTACCACTTAGGTTGTGTTAGGCAAAATACAATTATACTAGCAGGCAAACAGGGCAATGAACAGCGAAGTCACTACTATAATCCTTTTCTGGGAATGCAAGTGTAACACCATAAAGTAAGTAGTCAGCTGGAAACAGTCATCCTTAATACCAAGAAATTGAAATATTCTAGTAATACAAAGTTTTTTTTTTATCAATTTTTATAGAGGGAACAAAATATCAAGTGATCAGAGAGAGAAAAAGGAACAAACAAAAGTAGCACTGATACATTAACTATTACAGGAAGGCCATAATATATATTAGGGGGTTAAGTTTCGGAGAAGTTTAAAAATCTCCATCCATCGTGAACACATGGACTCGACCATTGTCATTCAAACTGGACATAACAGAAGCCTTCTGATATTCTCCAACGCGCTTCTCGAAGAAATTGGTCTTACCCTGCAACGAATCAGCTCCATCCAATCAAACGGGTTCTGAACATCATATATCTTCCCGTATCCCAAAGCTCCCAGCAGCCTGTCGGCTACAAACTCTATGTATTGGCTCATAACATCGCCGTTCTTCCCCACCAGAGCAAACGGCAAAGCATCAACACACGAACTCTCTCTACATATCCACCGCGTCACGAACGATACTCTTCACCCGCACCGCGCTCAGCTTCTTCCTCAGCAGAGAATACAGCAGGCAAGCAAAGTCACGGTGAAGCCCTTCGTCTCGTGAGATCAGCTTGTTCAAAAAGGTGAGACCCCGCATCAACCCGCGCTTCTTCAGCCAAAATGTCGAGCAGAAGCTGCACGAGAAGAAAATGCCTTCCACGCAAGCTAGGCGAGTAAGCGCTCTGCAAATGATTCCAGTTTTTTGTTTCAGTACAAAAATTTTCAGAGTGAGTTGCATAAGAATATAGTAAAATCTCTTAATGATATTAATATTAAATATAATAAATTATTTATTATTTTTAAATATAAATTAAGAATAAAAATTAACATGTCTCTTAAAATTATAATAAAATAATATTTTTTAAAAATTAAATATATTTTAAATAATTTTATATTTTACTTTTTTTTGTAAGCTGAACCTAATGGGTGCTCTGCAAACGATTCCAAACCATCGATCCAGCGGAGGGCTCACTCGGCTCTCGTTGCCAAGCAAGGAACGGTCTCTATTGCGGGGTGCCGCGCCGCCCGTATGGGCCTGACTCATGAACTCAAGCCCATTAGTCGTTATATTTTAAATTGGGACATCAATTAATACATATATGAGAATAAAAATTAAAAATATAATATTATCATATTAACACGTGTATACTAGTGGGTTTGTGTGGACCTCTCTCAATATAAGTGTTCTTCTCCAATAATCGAGCCTAATATTAAAAAAGATTTTAAGGGACTTTATATCTCTAAAATAATAAAAAATTTTATTAGAAGAGATAAAATTTATTTTAATACTCTGTATCTTGTATCTTAAGAGGACTAAGCTAGAGGATACTGCATGATTTATAATAAAAAAAATTAAAAATGTAAAAATATATAATATACATGGCTCGGCTATGGGATGAATTAATTATTTGCCGTCTATGTTTTGTAATTATTTGAATTAATTACTGGCATGGGATGAACACAAAGCCGAACCCATTGTACTCTCACGATAATTCCAACAAGCAAGTTACCTTAGCCGACAACACCATTTTTTTTTAATGATGGATCTATTTAAACTGACTACATCATCCGAGGTGAAATTTTTGTCCAGCTTAATGCATTGGAGATCTAATCTAATGTGAAGCTATTCCATTACTAACCCAGTCCTTCGCACACTAATGACAAGTTGACTATTCTCTAGACAGAGAAGAGCAGCTAACAGAACAATATTATATTAATTATAATAATTGTGTTAATAAAAGTTAACACAGATAATAAGAAAAGAACTCATATTTTATAAAAATATGAGTTCGATTCTCACTATTATTATAAAGACTCTTTTAATTCCCTATAAATGATCTAAACTCTGAAATAATATCTTAATTTTAACAAAAGATTGAGGCCTGAGGCCGAACTCATCTAACATTTTTGTACATAGAAAAATTATAGTTAAACCCACGGGCCCAAAATCCCCACATCAGGGAGATCTGAACTAACGCATTCCTTATATCACCTTTAGACTGATTCTTCTTTTTCAGGTCTTTGACAACTTAGATTTGACGTAATCAGTTTCAACATTCGTTACAAAAGAAAGCTGCATGGATCCTAATAACAAGGAAGAGTTGGTATGCAGACTGGTCTGTAGGCTATTTGACTGCTTTCTCCTAGGTGATACAGAGTTTGATCCAACGTCACGCTGAACAGCTCTAGGGACAAATGTCAAACCACGAGTGTGCCGGCTACTGAAGCTGACAGATGATGGAGTTGAGTCCGAAGTACTCAATTTAGAGACTGCCGTTACAAGGCCATCCATGGTTGCATTAGCCACTTCCATTGTTCTTGAATCATTCTCCTTGTGTGTAGCTTGTTTCCGTTGAATCTTCTGCCTTTGTTTCTTTGATGGTTTAGCAGCCTTCTTCAAAAGCTCAAATGAAGTGGGGAACTTATGCTTGTCAATGAGATGCTGTTGCCTACTCTTTTAGTTTTTAAACTTTAAACCACAGCCTTCCACTAAACATTCATACTGTTAAACAAAGATACAAGGATCACGTTGATTTCTCAGCCCTCTGAATAAGGAAGAAAGGACGTGGAAGCAAAAATGATACGTATGTAGAAATTTAAACTTTCAAAACAAGTGTGGAGTCCCGGTTTATAAAAAGGGGGAAATAAGAACAATTGTGAAATCCTAATTCCATCAAGAATTCAATCTAAATTCTTCGACTACGACTCAAAATGTACGATAAAGGCAATTTTAAAAGTAAACATTACATGCTACAGATATGAATAGAAGTTGGAAATACTTGCCACATCATAGCCACTAGCAGCCTTTGCTTGAAAGAAAGAATCATGCACTTCAGAAACATGTATGCTTAGCAAGCAAGATGTCGGGTAGACTCTAGAACACCCTGAACAAGAGGCAGCATGCCGAGCATTATAATGATTCTCGAATTCCTCCAAGGAAGTCAAGCGTGCTCCACAACCAGCAATGGGACAAAAGACTTTACCGCACAAAGAACAGCAAAAGGATCAGGCACATGTGGTGCAATTTTATTACCAGGCGTGAATACCATCAAACTGAACAAGCAAATTCTTTTAACAGACTAAGGTCTTGAGTCTGCAAAATTTCCTTTTGCTATGTAGAACAACAGTTGAAGTATTAACAATGACATACAAAAAGTATATAAATACACCAGCCTAGATGCCATCATAATCATACAGTGGAGCTTGTGCATTAAAAATATTGAAATGGTGAATATCAAAAGTTAAAAGCACATCGAAGATACAGGGGAAAGGAAATCAGATACAGGGGTGGAATTTAAGATGAAGTGAATCGAAGGACGGGACTCTTCTTGGATCGATGCGCGGAAACTGAATATGCATAGCTGGGAAGAGAGGCTTAAAAGAAAATAGCTGTGATTTTATTTAGTCTGACTTGGTGCTGATAAAGATGCAAACAGATAAATTTTAACATATCAGTACCACATGGGACGAATTACAAAGGGTTTTTGAAAAAATGATGAAGAATAAAAAAATAGAAAACATTTTAAAGATTGAGTCGGGACTGATCAAACTATAAAATTAAATTATAAAGTTGACAAAATTATAAGAATTAAACAATTAATTTTTTCTTTTTCTTTTTTTTTTTGTTAAAAAAGATAATAAAGATTTTAAATATTTTCTTGTCTTGTAAGGGTACGAAAAATAATTTGGAGAATAGATATCGTTAATAAATTATTTATTATATTTTTATTAAATTTTAATTTTCGGGTGTATAAAAAAAACGTTTCTATTAAATTTAAGTTCTTAAAAAAATCTTAAAGTTAAGAAAATAAGTAAAAAAAATTGATTATAGTGGAAATTGGATGAGTCCCATTCCATCTTCCAATTTTTATTTTTTTTTTGATACAATCCATCTTCCAAATTTAAAGAGGAGGAATAAGAAGCATTAGGTTAACGAAGTTACAGATGCTTTGAGCCTCCTCTTTTCCAATTTTTTTTCCATAATTAAATAATAGGCACCCATACATAAATGTTGGCCCCAAAAAAGCTTCCTGAGAGTTAGGTTTCTTTTTTTCTTAATTTAACTCAGAAAAATCTTGAAAATTTTACTAAAAATCTCTTTATTGTCGACTACTAAGTATCCAAATTCTTGAATGAATACTCAAAAATTGCAAGGGACCTTAAGATGTATCTTTAAACCATTTTTTTTGTTCTAGTAAAACTGTGAGAGAAGAAAAAAAAAAAAAAAGAGTCCCGGTAAAAGGACCCGCACCTTGCAATTTGTAACCCGTGATCTACGCCATCAGAAAACAAAATTAAGTACCACTCATAACTCCAAAAAGAATCCAACGAACAAACTTCTTTTTCCTGACTCAAAATAGAGCTAAATGTGAAGAAAATGACTAAATTATTTCAATCAATTGCTTGACAGCACAAGCAACTAATACAGCATGTTATTATTGACAAAACAATGCCGATGACTGTGTGTGTGTGTGTGTAGCAGCTAGATGGCCGGAAGTCACCGAGTAAAACCACTGAATGAAACCTGTCTGTTTCTTTCCCTGTGTTGGGTGTTTCAGCCTCAGGAAAAGAGCATCCGGTGCTACCTCTGAACCTTTAATCTGATACAGCACACTTGAAAGAGAACAACAGCCAAAATACATGTAATCCAAACACAGTGATTACCCAATATTTCTTGTGGTAGATTTCCCATATAGGTGCGCGTAAACTGTCTTAGTTCGGCGCACCAGAATCATGCTTAAAACAGCTGCCACAATACAGAGACCAGCCATGAGTCCACAAGTCAAGAAGAAGCAAATGGAACCCTCACATTTTGGAGGTTCAGCAGCGTTGACCACACGTGACAATAATGATCCTGGATGAGCTTGTTTCTCTGCTTCATAGTCATAGATTCTGCTGGCAATTAGACTAGAGAAAACAAGAGTTCCCGAAGGATTTGCCAGGGTAAGGAAATTGTACATTGCACCGAAATTTCTGAGACCAAATAACTCAGAAGCAGCAGCTGGAACAATTGACCAGTGGGCCCCATAACCAAGCCCAACCAGTAGTGTGCTAACGTACATTGCCCCAGGCCATCCCATTGCTATGAACACATGCCCACAAGCCATTATAAGTTGAAACCCAGCCAATGCAACTGGCCTTGGAAAGGCATAATCCCTGCTCAAAACATTACGTGAAATGAATCAGAAAATATGGTTTCAGAATCATGATTAGTGTTATAACTATGAACGAGCTCCTTCACCTCACTACAATCTCTGAGATGTAGCCGCCTCCTACACGGCCGAGAAAGTTCCAAATACTGATCATGGATACGAATATGTGTGTGTTGTCATACTGTAGAGACTGGCTTATCTGACCCAGGTTGTCTATCACAGTCAGCCCTGATCCTGAACCCAAGACAAGGGATAGGAAAAGAAGCCAAAAGTCTGCTTTGATCAAAGCTTGTCCCAAGGTGAAGTCCTCCCCTCTGTGAGGTCCTCTCCTCCCCTTGACTCTCACTGCCCCTACCGCGGCTGCTTGGACTAGTTTTGATTGTAATTGCGCTATACGCTTCTTCCTTTCTGATGAAGGAAGTGAGTCCACGTCCTCAGGCTTCTCGTCTTCCACCTCACTCAGTATTACTTCAGAATTACCCCGTTCTAGTGTCTCGGGCTGAGGAAGCAGTACTGCTTCTTCTTCTGAAGCTTTTTTGTCTGAGAAAAAACTCAATGAAATAGGAATGAAGATTGGGACGAGGAGGATGATGAACAAAACTGCTGTGAAAATCATAACAATGCTATGATTCAAGGTTACTAGATCTTGAACAAGCATGACTCCCATCAAATAAGCAGCCAACAAGAGGCACACACTGTAAACAAATATGAAGCTTTTGTCATCTGAAGGCCTAATTTGCTTGTGACCTTTGACAGGTCTGATAATGAACATCAGGCCTATCCCTACCAAAGCGGGACCGACTGCAACCATGAAGATCAGAGACGCGTGATCAGGGGAATGGATCATAGCATATATTTGAGTCAAGATTGCACCACTCAGCCCTGCAAAGCCCTTTAGAATTCCAACCACAGGGCCCCTGCTTTTTGGGAAATTTTGAATGGAGGACACCAGAGCAACTGTGTTGAAGTAAGTTTCACCATTTGTTCCCACAAATATAAGAACACACATCTGCATGCTCAGAAGTATTAATTGCATAACCCGGGCAATTCCTCACATAATAATTGAAAGACTAGTTCTCATGATTAAAAGGATATGCCAATATGGACACACATTCAAGGCTCAAAGATGTAAACAAATTTGAGTTGTAACCAATGCGTCCTTAATTGCAATGAACACATACAGTAATCAAAATTGGATTGACAATCCGAAACGCTTTCCATTTCATTTATCTATAAACCAAAGATTAGGTTTTGAAAAAAAAAAGGCATTATTGGACATCTAAATTGAGCTCCTCAGAGCCCAGCAAGCTTATGATGCTCATTAACAGTAGATAAGGGCTTCACTTTTTGAGCTTAGCTCATTATCATGTCTAAGGCTGACATATTAGACTTGAGACACAGAAATTGAATTGAGTGAAACCTCAAAGATTCTTGCAACAATGGCCATGTTGCCTCTATGACATCAGATCACCATGTTTACAGTGAGAATTGTCAAGTTTTGAGTTATGCCTAGTGTAGCTGCGCAGCTCATTTTTCACACTATTCTTTTACCTCCATCAACTTCGGAGAATACGTAAGAGGGGGGCTGCATCAACTTTTAACACCATCGTTGAAGAAAGGAAAAGAAGAAAAACGACAACTTTTGCACGTCAAAAACCAAGTGAATATTCGTTTCAGAAAGAAGAGCCTGTAAAGATTCAACTTTTTGGATGCGGCAAATGGACGGTTAATCTTTTGGTTACGAAGTCCTTCCTTTTTATGAGGAAGAAATAACCCTTAATTTCCCGATATCAAATTCCCAGTTTCATGGAGTTTTGTCCTGGAGAAATTCGACTCTGTATAACAGCTAACTTGCCTCCTCGCATGGATATAAAGTAAAGTCAAATCAACAAAGCCGAATCCACTGGCTTGATCGTCCCATTTCAAAATATGTCGGATTCCTCTCTAAGAGGCATAATAGCTTGGAAGCAAGTTTTACCAGGGAGCAGAAAAAGGAATTGGAAAAAAGGACAATCAAGCAAGCAGACAAGGAATTTTAGGACCAATTAAAATCTTCTGATTTTACAGTTTAAGACGAAAGAGAGGGCACCATCCAAGGATTGAAAGTAACTGGAAATCATAAACACAGAAGAGTCCAAAATCAGAGAGAAGGGAGAGAAAAACTCACAGCCCACAAAGGTAAAGTGGGAGCTCGACCCGTGACGATAAGCCAAACCCAGCCATATCCAACAAAGTTCAGCGAGCAACCAACAAGCAAAGCACCCCAGGAAGGCAAAATCTCGCACAAGACCCCAGTGATGAAGCCGACACAATCGCCAAGGTCTTTGGCCACGCCCAAACTGGAAAGCTGCTTCTGATTATAGTTCAAAGAGCTCTTGATCACCGGCGATATGCTACCAAACAAATACCCAACACCGGCGCATGATTGCAACCACATTGTAGCCACAAATACAAACCATCTGTTCTTGTAGAAGGATGTAAATCTCTCTGCCAATAATCCACCCATCACTTAACAGCAAGCAAGTGTTTGACCTTCCAGATAATTAGATCTTATTGTTTTGTTTCCGGCGAATGAAATTGGAAGCCAGGAAGATGGTGGTAGGGGGAGCTTGCAATAAATGAAATGATGTAACGACAAAAGCTACGGTGACAACGACTAAAGAAGGGTGGACCAGGGGGAAAGGTAAGAAGGGTGATGGAAAACGGAGTTTGTGAGGGTCTTTGCAGAATATCATCCGATATAACTTGGGGTTTTTGATATATATGATCTTAAAACAAGAACACATAAGGTGTTTAATTAATTAATATTATTGCATCGGATCTTTGCAGCGAGGGCGGCGCTGATTATCGGCCGTGGATGGCATTGGGCCATGCGAATGAAAAGCATATGTGTATTATATACTGTATAATTAATGAAAATTTACGGTATGCTGAATTATTGATGAGTTTTACGAATATAATTTTTATATGAAACGCGTGGCTTGAAACTTGAAAGGGGCGGCTAAAACGTTTCTATCTATAAAAATGTACAAGTATGAAACATTAGTCTGATTGCCGTGTTTGGACGGTCAACAAAAAAAGATTGTTGGTTTGATGATTTAAACATCAGGATATCATTAGATTACACAATAGGTACAGCTAATTAGTCAAACATAAAGTTTCATCAAGCTTCCATGCATGAATGAAAGATTCGAATCTTAAATAATGACCCAGGTTACCTAAAAAAAAACCTTAAATAGTAACGATCCCATAGATCTGATGCAATTAATTAAATGTTGGCTCAGGCTGGTCAAAATTAAATGCTTGCTAAGATACATTACTGTATTTATTTGGTACAAGTTAGCTATGATAAATTCCTTTTTTATAAAATTTTAATATCATAATATCAAATTATGAACACTAATAAATGACAGTTAAAACCCGCGCAAAAAATTAATATTTAATTAGGATTATAATTTAATTTTTAAATTTAATATTAATTTTATTTTACATTCCAGCGCTAAAAACTTTAATTTGATATCTTATGAGATTCTTATAATAAAGATTATAAGACATGAATGACAAAACTCATTTACGATGGAGTTGGAATTTGTTGAGTCAATTACTTTCATTTTTTAAAATAGAATTAAATTAACAACCGAAACTATTTATATATAAAAAAAAACTTGTCATTTTATTGCATGAGTTTAATTTAAATTTCTAAAAATAATTAAAATCAGGCGATTTAATTTATGTCTTAATACCCCATATATAGTCGCAATATTATTGTCCATAACAATATAATAAAAATATATGAATAACACGATTATTTTTTTATAATAAATTAATTAATAGTCAAATTTATGTCAGAAATTTCAATTATACTTTTTTTAAGATCAACGATATTTATTTTTATATCATTTTAAGGCCATCTATAGTATGTTTATAATCTAAGAATAGTCTCTCACTTATTCTCCTCATAGATAAATATATGTACACGCAAATAAAAATGAAAAATTATTTAAATGATAATGAAATATTTATCAACCATTTTAACACAACAAAATAAATATACAATAAGTATACAAGACCAAAAAATATACTTATTTTATATTAAAAATAAATACTCAAATGTGTCCAACTAACGATAAAGCAATTAAAATTACATGTATAAAATATATGGAAATAATAGTCACAAATTTTTAAATTCTGATATATGGTAATAAAATTCGACTATAAAAAATTTCAAATATAAAATAAAATGTTGAAAAATATCAAGGAAACATGTGACACCATTATTGAATCCCCACTCGTCTTACTAAGCTTTTTTCCCATCATCGTTGCAAAGCAAAGATATGTATTCTTATTATATATCTATTTTGTAGTATAAAAATTTGTGACTATTATTTCATATATTTTATATATTTTTTCAAAAAGGTCAAAGTATTGTTCCGAAAGGATATGTACATTTCATAGTCGAAGGAGAGAGTAACATTAAAATTATAAAAAGTACATATGATATAGATATATAAATCACCACTGTTGATTAGAAAGTGGGGCCAGCGGCGACGGGGCTACCACTTTCCTTGGTCTCTGTTCTATCGTTGTTTCAAAAAAGCAACGTGTCATTTGATTTTCTACTCGCGAAAGTCGTACACTTTACTTTTTTTCCCAGGCATACCAAACTTTGAATGTATTTAAATACCCTCTAAATTTAAATTTAAAATTTAAATTTAACTTAAAATTTTAATTTGAAAAAATTTTTAATCAACAGTCATATTTATTTAAATAGATTTTTAGACTAAATTATAATTTAAAATTAAAATTTTAGATAAGTTAGTCAGAGTAACTTATAGAATAATAAAATAACTTATAAATTAACCAATTACTATATTACCCCTATTTTTTCTTATATCCTCTCTCCTACTTTTTCTTACACCCTCTTTCCTCTCTCCTACTTTTTCTCTATTTTCTTTCTTACACTCTTTCTCCTCTATCCTCTTATCTTTTATCTTTCCTCATTTAATACTCATATTCTTTTTGGTCATTTACCAATCATAAAACTCCTTCTACAAATAACTATCCAAACATTCATTTATTAAAAATTATTTTTATTTTATAAGTTATTCTAGAAAAATCTTTTTTTATAAGCTGTTTATAAATCTATTTTTTTAATAAATTAATTTAAAAAAAATTAAACACGCACTTCAACTTTTTTTTTTTGCATTTAACTTGTTTAAAGAAGAACTTTCATATATTAATTCTCGTTTTAACAAATTGACATAAGGTATGTTTTGATTGATTTTTAAAAAATATTTTATAATTTTTTTTTACAATTTTTAAAAAATAGACTATAAATAATAGTTTATAGAAAAAAATTATTATAAATAAATTAATATTTAAATAGTTATTATTAAAAATATTTTTATTATTAATAAATTATCATAAATAATATAAGTTAAAAATAATAATAATTTTTTCATTATGCAAACAGATTTATTATCTTCTCCCATGTCTCTCTTTTTCATCTTTTCACAGCTTTTTCACATCTTTCTCATTTTCTCCTATCAGCAAAGTGACTTGCAAAGTTCTATGAGGACCAAGATGAGGATATAGGAGCTAAAGATGGTGGCAGAATTAGTGGAAGAAGAAGATGTTGCTATTACAACATTTGTAAATCATCGATAATAGAGAGAAGAGATTATTGACAAATTGAGGGGAGGACAGAGGATCTCTACGATGCCTTCAACAATAGTAATAGTGACAAACAATAATGAAAACGTTGATATCAACAAAAAAAAAAGATAGAAGAAATAGTATGTAAGGAAAAAAAAATATAATAATATTTTAATATATATAAATTATTTTTAATATTCTATAAACTATTATAAGTAGCTTATATAAAATTATAATTTTAAATCATAATTTATTCTATAAGTCTTTTTGATAAATATTTTTATTTATTTTAAAAAAAATAAATTAAAGTTTAAACTATAAATTCTTTTAAAATTAAAATTTTAATATTATCCAAACACGTCAAACATGCCAATAAGAGCACCAAGCTGGTCGGCGGAAAAAAGGCATGAGAGCACCAAAGGTTGGGTATTAACTCAAGTTTGCATTTGAGAGGGAGCCATGAAAAGTCAAAATCCCAAACTTTCTGGATAACCCCTTGTCTCTCCCTCTCACCCTTAGTTTGCTTCCCATTGCGTTTCTTCTCCGGTCGACCCACCGGCTTTTCCTTCCTTCCTTCAGTGCTCTTATGGCTTTGTACTTTGTACTTTCTCCTTTTCCACCTTCTGTTCTGCCCTTCTCTTGCTTCTACTCACTAGACGGTCTTTCAAGTGTAGAGATTTGGCAATGGTGTAGGAAGCCAAATTTGAGTTTTGTGGCATTCCTGGACCCTATTTTACTTTCATTTGACAATTTTTTTCTTCTTGTTCTATTTCTCTTATGCTTTTATATGTTTTCATTTTGCTTGTTCATATCTCGTTTGCTGTTCCTTGTTCTGGCGTGCATTTTGTTTAATTTTAGGGAGCTTGCACGTTCTTTTGAGCCTTCCTCCCTAACGGCATCACTCCATTAAGTTTATGGACATATTTTATGTATGGCTTGTAAGGCGATCTCTTCCTCTCAACATGGCATTGCAAAGCCTCTTGTCTATTTTATGATGTTTTAGAAAATAAACAGTATATTAAATAATTTAATTAATTTTTGTATATAATCAAATTATTTAAATTAATTATATATTAAAAATGTGAGAAATATAATATATGGGCTGAATTTGTGTGTTAACAGTGACAATAGAGGAGAGGAAAGGAAATTAAACAAAATGTAGAGGGCGCGTGAATTTCTCGTTTTCGCTAAGCAGCTTCCAAGGAAAGTACAGTAGTGAAGGTATACGTAGGTATGCAGGCAATGTTTTTTTTTTGGGGGGGGACATAAAAGGGGACATATTCTCGTTACTATGCACTCAGACAAATTATAATTATAACAGAAATCACACGTTAACTGCCTGTTGGCATCTTATATGAATTGGAAGGAATACACAGTAAATGCCTCGGTGGCTTCTGGATTGGAAGGGACAAAACCCACTTGATTCCTGGATTACGCTTTAGATTTAAGAGGACCATTCATCATCGCTTAAAATAACTCGCCATCAATCAATAAAGACGAAGCATATTCTTACATAAAAAGCATCTTACTAATCAATTACCGCAACAAGAAAAGGAAACCTCATATATTCCTTTACAAAAGACGCTCTTCCCACGTCAGATTTTGCATTTTAAGGTTACCCAATAATTAAACTCGTTTTTCACGCATTAAACGTGTTTCCAATAACACGTAACTTGACTTGTTCATTTCTTCATATACGAGCATCTCTGAATTATTTGAGGATTAAATAACAGTTAACTTTCCCTATCAGAAAGTAGAGTGTGACAATTTAATATCTTTTTCCTGATTATGGCGCTTTCATTTCCATTCCCATAAACAGTGGGGAGCGAAGTGTAAGCAGCAAGAGCCTCCGGTTCCGTTCTTGTTCTCAATCGGAAGAGATAAACATCCAAGATCAGCGGATTACGTGTCCCACGGGGAAATAATTGAAGCTGACAGATAAGCGTTCCAATTTGTATTCTGCCTAACATAATTGATTTGATTTTGCCACGATCCCTCCAGATTATTTTCTTGTTTTTATACTGTCTTTTTCTCTGCCGGTAACATTATTATTATTAAAATATCATGTTGACCTTTTAAATCTGGCACCCACAAATTTATTTAATTCACATGGTATTAATTTATTGGAGCGGGGTTTATATGTTAAACAGTTTTTTTTAATGGCTACTCGCACTTAGATCACTGTTCTTTTGATGGCGCATTCTAATTATTAATTTTTGGATTATTTATATTTTGTTTTAGTAACTATAAGCACGTATTATCCGATCCGTCGATATGTCCGAGCGGTTAAGGAGACAGACCTTAAATCTGTTGGGCTTGGCCCGCGCAGGTTTAAGTCCTGCTGCGAACGCATTTTATAAACTCTTTTGATTTTTTTTATATATTTTTTTTAAAAAAAAATAAGTTCACATGCTACTAAAAGTATGACAAAATTTTCTTTCTTCTTATATAATACTAATATCATGAAGGATGAGCTGTCTATTATCTTTAAATATAAACTTAAATATTTAAAAATTATAATATTATTTTAAATGATATAACTGGAATTATCATAAAATAATATTTTTTAAAAATTAAATATATTTTAAAGTCTTGTTTAGAGCTTTGGAAGGAAAAGGGTCTGCTTTTGCTGGGCCCCTGTTTCAAAGTATTACCAATGCTTGATTTGATGGTAGCTTTTGGTTTTCATTTCCTTTTACTATGGTCCTTTTTTTTAAAAAAAAAAAAAAGAGGAAGACAAATTTAGAGGAGTTAAAAAACCTAAGTTCATTAAGGCTAAAAAATACCTTTAAATTTAAAAAGTATTTATATAAGTAAATTCTTATATTGTGACAAGATTTAAATTATAATTTTTAAAATTATAAATTAATTTTTTATTAATTGAATTAATATTTTGTTGACTTATATGGTCCTCATTCCTCGTAAAAGAAACTACTTGATCAAAATATCCCTCAACATGTCGGAACTAGTTCTTAAATGCGAACGTGATTTTGCCTGTGTCGGCGAGTTTCTTGAACATGGCTTGGGCTCAGATTTACGAATCTTAAGACACATACACGTGCAATGCTGCGTTAAATACGAATCTTTCCCCTGCTTCAGAACCAGCCGTTTATATATTTATATTACTCGCAAGAATTTAGGTTTTAACTGATCGACCTTGCAAGAATTTGGCAACTAATTAACTTGAAACTATATGCGGCCGATGAATTTGATGGAGATGCCGAGTTAAAGATCTTTGGAATTTATTATTTAAAAAGCAATCGTTCCTACAGTGAGAGGAATTGTAAAGTAATTTTAAACACCTAAAATACTTTCTGCTAATGTTTCGCAAAGACCCCCCTTTTTTATTCCAAGTATCTCATGAAATTCATTAATTAGCACCGCCCTGGTTGCTTGATCGGAAGGATTGTGCCTTTTTTAAATTTTTCTTGAGACAAATAAAGAAGGGATGTTTGCTTTGCAAGTAATTATAAAGTGTCTAGATTCCTTAAAATGCAAAACAAACCCAAATTTTAGTTGAATCCCCTCATTAATAAAACGCAAGTGGCGATATCATGTCATTGTTGTACTCGAATGGAGACGGATTAAGCCAACGAGGCATCCACAAAGAAGCTAGGGTTGTACCTTAAGAACATGAAGCTTCGTTGAGATTTGGTGCCATGCGTGAGAGTTGTAAAAACCAAAACAAATAAAGTGTATATGAATCAGAATAGCTTGATCCTGTAAGCTTTCCTTGCTTTTTCCTACTCGTCACTTGCTTGTCTCTTGTTCAAAAAGCTACCACCTTTCCTTTTCACTCTCTTTATAAGTCTCATATCACATTCATGTATACTGAAACCAGAATCATCAAGATATCAGATCGAAGAAGAAGAAGAAGAAGAAGAAGAAGATGGCAGATTGGGGTCCCGTGTTCGTAGCAGTGGTCCTGTTCATCCTGTTGACTCCTGGGCTGCTCGTACAAATACCTGGGAAAAACAGGATGGTGGAATTCGGGAATTTCCAGACGAGTGGCGTATCCATACTGGTGCATGCGATCCTTTACTTTGCCCTCATTTGCATCTTCCTGCTGGCTGTTGGGATCCACATGTACTTGGGTTCGTGATCCCTCAGTCCTCTGTTTTTGGTACTTGGTTTGAGTCTCTGGGTTTTGATTCCTGTGAACTAGTTATCATCAATCCAGTTTTAGCTCGTCAACTATCAACTAATTCGAGGATTGAGTGTGTTAGGTTGTACTAGGTTGAATTTTATTCAATTCGTTGGGACTAATGTAACCGACTTCCCATCGTTGTATATTTTTTTTAATTAGAATATGGCTCATGTAAGTCTAGCCATTCGAAGCATGTTCACATCAAGAGAAAATTGATTAATGTTATTCTTAAAATTAAAATATTGACACGCATGTGGATGTGAATATTGAATAGTGTTGGGAGAATTATTTAGAAGGCACGTGGAAGAGAATTTACTATAAAAAAAATCCTATAAAATCATTAAATAATCTCAAAAAATTTGGGGATATTTGTACAATTATTAATTTACTCATTTGTACAAATAACAAGTTATTAAAAATATAATAATAACTCAAAGTTATATATCCTTAGTTATTATTTGTGACGCTTTAAGTTGTTATCGCACTTCTCTTAATTATTATTTATGTAATTTCAAATTACTATCATCTATTGTCCTAGTTGCTATTTATATCATCTCAAGTTATTATCAACTGCTCAAACTTATCATTTATACATAATAAATTTGATATTTGATTATCAAGATTTTTGAGACTATTTAATTATTCGATAATTTTACATAATTTTTTGTAATAAATTCTTTTATCTAATACTTCTAAATAATTCTCCCAATAATTTTTGTAGAAGTTACTCTTTAAAATTAGTAGTAAGGGTGCAACTAGAATTGACGAGTTGAACTAGACTATATCCACTATCTAGGACCTCCATTTATTTTTTCTCTCTGTGACACAAGATTTCAATTTGATTTAGAATATAATTAAAACAATAAAAAATACATATAATTATATAGAAGCACATCCCAAAAGATCAATAGTTCCAGATTTAAAGAAGAAAATTGAGCACACAGTTTTTGTTTTTGATACATTTGCTCACAGAGAGATAATATAAATGAAAAAGCTCAATTTACTGTTTTTTTCCTCAAAGAGAGGCAAAGAAAATAAATGAAAAGGTAACAGGACCATATTGTTGAAGGCTAGTGCCAAGGAGTCGAGGGGCAGCTTCGGTCAGAGGAGAGATTGGGGTGGTGCGCTTCAAACACTGCGTAAGACGCAAAGGGACCTGAGACTAGACAAATTAAAAATATATATAAACAATCCAGACCAGACCAAAGTCCGGTCCAACCGGAAGACATCACTCTGGTCTTTCCTTGCCACTTTTTTCGCATCATACCGGACCGGGTTGTATTGAACCACCGAGTTTTTACATAACCATAATTAATAGGATGGAGGGTTAGTTTACTATGTACAGGGCTATATGTTGTTAGGGGATATAAGAACATCTCCACTGGGGCTCCCTCTATTTAAATAAAACATCATTTTGTTGTAAGATGAAATCTCAATTATTGATTTTAATATCTAATTTCAGAACAGCTAAAGAGAAGAGATTCATATTTAAGACTCAACCATTTACAATAAAACAACGTTATTTTTTAAAAAAAAAAATAGATAAGCAATGAGGGGAGATTCTATTTCCTTCATCGTTACTCTACTAGATACAATTTCCCTGACATGGGTCATGATACGAAGATAGAATCAAAGTTAAGATACGATTTCATTGGCAATAGTGTTGTAATTTAATGACATGTAAGCAAGTTGTTGGGGATTTAATTTCATTTATAACCTCGTTCCATTATTATTGCATGCCCATTTAATTAAAAGAAGAAGAAGAAGAAGATACCATTTGAGCAAGAGAAAATTAAAAAAAGGATACTGCCATTTATGGAATAAATATCCAATAAGGAAGATCTGGGCTGCATATAATATCCAATAAACACGATGTGTCCTCACTCAACCACAAAGTTACTCAACAGGCAGGCATTACAGCAATTAAGGACTTAGACATAAAGATGGAAATGGAAAACAATTAAGCAGAGAATGAGAAGGAGAAGATAAAGGAAAGCGTGGAACAGAATGGAAGAAGCGTTGGTGGCCATGTTCATGAACTCGAAGGGTCGGTTCCTGGCCGGCATCTGAAACAGCAGCCCCGGCGATAGCAACGCGAATAGCACCGCCGCTATTAGAGGCGCCCCCCAATCCTGCATTCTCACAACATATGGCTGCCCCACAAGTTCAACCTTCTCTTCTTAACGCAAAAACCCTTCAATACTGGAATCCTATAAAGCTAACTCAACATTATTCTTTATCGCTCACTCGCTTTGTTAATCCTTTATCTTCTTTCTTTGTTTTTTGTTTTTTGGTTCTGATAAAGAAGAAGTCAAATGCCGTGGAAATGGTGAGGAAGGTGCTGAGTTTATGCGGATGAGGAAAGAGAGGGGGAAATGAAAGAGGAAGGTACAATAGCAAAGCAAGTTCGGTCGTCCAAAGTAAAACATGGTCAAAAAATACAGAGACAGCATAAGAGCAGACGGTATCAGCCACCAAAAAGCAAGGGAATTCATTGGATATTGGTCACATTACCTTCTTCAGCACACCCCATCAAATCTAAATCATTTACTCCAAATAGGCAGTCAAGGGTCAGTACTTCAGTAGTTTTGACCGCAGTTAACCTGAAGATATGCCAGTTATGATTTAAAAAATATAATTTAAATAAAATTAAAAATTCATTTAATTAAAGAGAAGGAAGTGGAACAACTTCTCTCACCTATATAATTCCTTTAAAATCACCTTTTAAGAGATCAAAGAAGTCGATTTTATCTATTTTTTAATTTTTACATGTATAAAAAAATCAATGTCGTTTTATCATCCTGTGAGTTGAAAAATTGGAAAATTAATCAAATTCAACTATTAAATCACTTATAACTCAATTTTTTAATTATAATTCAGTGTAACTTAATTCCTGAACTTTTAAGTGCTTATGACTGATAGCTCCTTTAGTTTAGTTTGTAGAGAAAAAATTATAGATAAAAGTGATTTAAAAATAATTATAGATAAAACTTTTAAAAAAATTAATTATAAATAAATAAATATTTTGATAGTTATTAATAAAATGAGTTTTTTGATAGGTAAATTATTAGAAAAAATATTGAGTAAAATAACAGAGAAAAAAATACAAAGACAAAATAATCATTATAAAACTTAAAATCATTTTTCTTTATTTAGAAACTAATTCTATAAACTTATCAAAAATTATAATTTTAAACCCTAGAATAATAGTTTAATCTAAAAATATTTATAAATATTTAATAATTATTTGATAATTTTTGTACCTAAATCATCACATTTTTATGAGCAAAAATATGCACTTAATCCTTAGACTTTTCACTTTTTATATTATTATATTTGTATTTGTAATAAATTATAAGTCGTCTTATGTGGGAAAAATTACTTACAAGTCAGCCTCACGTGGCAACAAATTGCTTCAACTCGCCAACTCACCTTAGGTCTGTGGCCTCACCTGCTTTCTCCGGATTCACACCCAACTGACCACTTTGGACAACTCCTCCTCCGGCCAAATCGCACCATCCCTCTCCTCCCTCTCCGACTTCCAAGCTTTCACTCTCCTGCCATTTCTGTGTTTGCCGAAAGTGACCTGCGATCTGTGGTGCTCTCCATCCTCTTGAACTCAATCTTCCCTCTTCCCATGGAGATGGCTAAAATCAACTTCGCAAAACCTGAATCAAAGTAAATAAACCATCATCATCAGTAAAAGAAAGCAAAAAACCCATATGCTCAAGATAACTTTTTTCTTATCAAGAGAATCAGAAAAAGAACTGGTGAAGAGAAAGTCTTAACATTCACACACTTGACAGTGAAATTTTCAAGCTAAATCAAGTTAAAAAATTCTATTGGTGAAAATAAAAGCCATAACTAAACTCTGGAGCTTTGTACTAGTTTTGGAGAATCTACAAGGTTGGCTATTAATTCTTCATTCTCTTTTCACAATATTATGGAGCTTTATGGTTTTAGTTTCAAGCAGAATCAATAGATCAATCATTCTTAAATTAACCCACGGAGAGCGTCCTAATGGGGATCGTCAAGGGCTTGGGGACCATGGAAGCACTCGCGGAGCCAATAGTGAGACGATAGGATTTGGAGTTAAGGCTTGGGTGCTGGAGTGGGAGGAGAGAAAAGATGGGATTTGGCCGGAAAAAGAGTTGTCTCAGGTGGTGAGTTGGGTGTGCAGTTGGAGGGAGCAGGTGAGGCCACAGCCCTGGATGGGAGTTGGAGAATTAGAAGCAATTTGTTGCCACATAGAGCTTGAGTTGTAAGCAATTTTTGCCAACGTAAAATGATTTATAAATAAAAAAAGATAATAATAAAAGAAGTAAGAAGCTTAAAAACTAAATGAATAACTGAAATCCAAATAATCTGTTCCAGTGTGTACCAAATCACCTTGAGTCAATTTTTTATTGGATTAGCAGCTGCGTTTCGTGCTAATCCAGCCAATCTATTATATTTTTCGAACCATGATCCATACGTTGATACTCACAGATACTGAAGTTAGAGAAGTTTTAACGGTTTAAAAATGAAGTCTCAGATTCATGCTAATAAAAAAACGCTTTTAAAAGAGTTATTTCAATTACCCTCGACAATGACCCAATCTAGGCTGATATAAGTCGTATAAAACAAAGTGATGCATTGGTGGAAACGGGTGCAGAGGATCTCAAACCCGAGGGCACCGACTCGCTGCAAGCGGTGCTTTAACATTTCCACACCTGTCCGTCTCCTTCTCGTCGCCATCCCCAATATATCACAATCCACACCTGTAATTTGATTCCCCTAACTTCACCGAAAGCTACCTCTGATTTCTGGCTTCACATGGCTGACTGGGCTCCCGTGGTGGTCGGCGTCGTCCTCTTCGTCCTGCTGCAACCGGGCTTGCTCTTTGCCATCCCCGGTACCGACAGACAGCTTGAGTTCGGTCGCATGAAGACCAACGGCAAGGCCATCTTCATTCACACCCTCATCTTCTTCGCTCTCTACTCGATCTTCCTCCTAGCCCTTCACCTTCATATCTACACCGGCTGATATCAGCTCTCCTCCGCCATTACTGCGCTCCTTTCATGGGTTATTACCAAATTGTATGTCAATGTTTCCTTTTCTGGTTCTCTGATTAATTTCTGCTGGAAATTATTGGTGAACTGAATGCACAGGTTCTTTTGGGATATTCAAATGGACTTTTGATAATTTTAAATTGCTTTCTCGGTTTCAACTTTTGAAGCTCATACATTTTTCTATGCAACGAGTGAGAATTCGAGGAAATCTAACAATGAAAGATGTGGAAAGGCGGTGATTAGAAACAAGACTGTTGTTGACTATCGACTAACCAGTCTCTTGTTTCATGCATTTTGATTCGGGCTGCCTCCATATATAGTATGTCTCGTTTAATGATTTCTTACTACATTAGTCTCGTAAGTGGGAATGTTATATCATTAATTTAACCGAAATTACGATTCAGGGAAACATTCCTGCCTGCTTTTATCCTGTGGCAGGCCAGTAGTATATTCCGATGGCATTGAAATTGACCTCACAATCGGCCGCCAACCTATATTATTGATAATCGATATGAAAATAGTTTATGGCAGAAGCGTAAAGGAATTAGGAATTAATTGAAATTAGGGTGAAGTTTTAATTAGGAGGATTTAAATTTTGATAGGCGTATTTGGAACCTTAAATTTCGCGGCAGCCTATCCTAACTTGTAAGCCTTAGATAATGGATTCTTTCCTCTTCACACTATAAATAAACTCCTTCAGATCGGAAGAGGGGGAAAACATTTAAACGTCATAAAAAGGATACAAAAAAAAGACAACAAGAGAATAGTAAAAGAAGTATACTGAATGGTCTGACCGTATGGTTTATCTCCGGTCTGGTTCACGACTTTTCAACTGGTTGACTGGTTTTCTACCGGTTGTAGTTCAATCTGGTTACAGGTGAGTTCCAGACCAGATTAGATGCTGGTTCTCAATTAAACCAATTTAACCGGCAGCATGTAATTCAAATTACACACAAATCTGGAAAAGGAATAGTCTATATCTATCATTTCCCAGATGATATCACAAAACCTGCTCAAGTTGTACACCATTTATCAGGCGCACGTTGTATTATGTGTGGGAAGGCCCAAAAAAGCCTTAAAACTGCCATCTCAAGGGGGACTTAACTGCGGATGGCAATCATGCATAAAGAGTCAAAAGGACAGCATCACTGGGAGGGAAAACAAAAAGAGAAAAAAGATGAAAAATAATAAAAGAAAAGGGGAGAGGTGTAGGTGTAGGTGATTAATTAGCATGTATGTGAATTCCTATAGCGATAACTAAGATGGTGAGTACAACGAAGTAAATAATGGCATGAACCAGAATGGAAATCCCACTGGTGCCCATGCCTCCAAACTCCACCACCCTATGCCTCGCCGGCAACTGGAACAGCAGCCCCGGCGACAAGACGATGAACAATGCCACCGCCACCACTACCGGTCCCCAGTCAGCTCCCATGCCTGATCTCCTTCCCCACTCTGTCTCTGCTTTAAGTTCTGTGTGTAAGAGTATTGGACACTGGAACTTAGCTTCAAGAGAGAGCCAAGAATGAAGCAACCCAGGTACAAGTTACTTTATATGCGGAGGAGTTCCTTGGTGGTTAAGGAGAGGGGCCGCTAGACTTGGTGAGAAAGAAGGCTTTAATTTGGCATTGGGATAACGAGAGGAAAGGTATGATCACGCTGGTGGGTTTGCTTTATCAAGTAAAGTATCGTCTTTATGGTGTCTTTTTTTCTTGTAAGCTTCTCGAAATTCTTCACTGGGTGGCTCTCTTTTCTGCTTGCTTTACACATTTGATCAAATATTTTCATTAAACTATGCAAAGATGTGATTCATGGTCGATTGGGGACACTCTGGAAGGTGCTAAACTTGTAGGAAGTTGGAAAAGGGAATGCAACAGATGGGCCTACCGGAGAGGAGGGAAATATGGAAAGGAATATTACGTTCAGACTTCAGACAGCGAAATGGACCTGAAAGCGAAAGCGACGCTTGTGCGTGTAATTAATCGGTTTCTTAATATAAGAATGGAACAAAAGCACTATGTTATGCCCTCTTGGGGTTCAAGAATGGAACAATCAGAATTTTAATCATTGGTGGGGTCCAGAATAATTAAGCTTTACTTTCGGGCTCACTAAAGCAATTAAACAAAAGGGGAAGGTGATGGAAGAGGAGGATGGTGTTCATAATTTCATTTTTCATTTTTGAACACTGGGAAGTGTTTTCGCAATGTTGCCATTACTAGTTTTAACGACGTCAAAAGAAGAAATAGCGTTAGCTCTCATAAATGATCGAGTTTGACATTAATTTTAGTAACAATTATGCATTTTGATGACTACACTACTATAAAAAACGTAGAGCTGTGTGGTCGATTAAACTTGGGCTTATGTGAATTTTAGCCCAAACTGATCTCCAGTGTTTAAATTTGGGCTTTTGCTTTTACTCTTAGCCCATGAGATTTTTCTTTTTTGTTACAAGAATTTTTTTAAAAATATTAAATTTACCCACGAGGGTAGAGTAAAATCTCCTTTATTCTTAAGGGATACTAATAATATATTTTAATATAGCAGGCAAGTGCTGGAGAATTTTTTGTTTTCTTCTACCCCCAACCAAAAAAAAGTCAATATACAATATGTTTTTTCTAAAAAAGGATTATCTAGTTCATCACTTCTAGATTTTCTGTTTAATATAAATTGGGGCTTGCCCTCTTCTATATCAAAAAAAATTGTTTTAGGGTCTATCCGTGATATTTCATTTTGTTTCTCTAAAATAAAATATTTTTTTAAGATTGTAAGTTAATTATTAAGTCTGGCTGAGTTTAAGGGTTAAAGAAGGCACATCATAATTAAGGATGTAAATCTGAATATTATGAATAAATCCAGATCAATCAAATTGGTAAAAAGGTTCCTGCTGAAAATTAAATTTTATTTAGTTGATTTTGAATTTTGTTTGGGCCAAATATTTTGAAAATTTATAAAGTAAATGATTTTTTTAATTTATTAATATGTACATATTCTATGAGAAATCATAACGCTAATACACTGTGAAGAGCAAGGTTGATTTTATTTTCTGGGATTCAGGTGTCTTGTAATGCGTACGGCTTGAATCTGTTGGAATTATTTCAAACTTACGGACAGTTTAAATTTGAGGTGACAGGTGATCGAGTTGATATGGAATGATAAACTCATGCATGCATGCCGGATATATAAAGCTGCTACTACTCAAGCAGGTACTTGTGTTCTGGAATTAAAGCTTACCAGTCGCAAATTTCGCACAGAATTATGCATTAAACCTTCCCAGATGATTATTAGATACACATAACACACGCAACGTCAAAGATTAAGTCTGCACAAAATCAGTCAAACTGTGAATTCCTTATTAAACAATATATAGCACTAGCTATATGTATAGATAACTAACTAATTAAGCTTGGTTGCCTTGAGTCGTTTGTTCGTTCTGAGTTTAGATGCTCCAGCTTCAAACGCTGCTGAAACGTAGATATATAGATCGTAGCTTTCGTGTCCACGCTCTCATCTCCAGCCATCCCGTACACCTCTTCCCACCGTCGGCTCACAACTTCGCAGCGATTATCTGCTACCAAGATCGAAACCTTTGGTTTTGGCGGTGCCATCCCGTAGTCTTGGTGGACCAAGATCCCGACGGATGCGGCAGGGCAAGCCGTGGGCTGGCACGTCCTCATCACCTTGGTGCCACCACCATATTGTTCGGTTGAGGCAGGCTTGGGCGCGCGGTAGAATGGTATTAGCTTTCCCTTCAAGAATCCTCGGCTTCGCTTTCGGTTTGCCTCCATCCTTAGATCTGCACACCTTCTGTTTGATGTAAGTTCCCAACGAGTATGATAAAGTGGCTTGATGGTGTGTTTTGGGACGAGAGGGTGTTTGTGTGTTTATATATTGTTGCGTGGATGCCTTTCTGTGCTTGATTGATATTTCAGATAAACACGAGCATAAGTGGATGGATTGTAGTTGTGGTCCCTGATCAGCTAGAAAAATCTGCCGGAGGCATAGTTTCTCTGAATTTTCTTTAGGTATTGATTGGTTGATAAATATATGTTCCATTTATTTCTTAAGGTAGTCGTATATGATATGAGGTTGATTTATTTGTTTTATGCTAACAGAACCAATAATTTTATTTTTCTATCCTTAATCGTTTGCTTTGGAAAAATGTCAGGGATCGGATTCATTTCAGTCTCTTTGGAACCAGATTTCTGTGAGTTTAAGCTGAAAAGTGCATACGGGACAATCCGATATTTTCCTAAATATCTAATTTGCCGTGATTCAATAATTTTTTGACACCTAAGGAGGGGTAACTGTTTATACATTATGAGATAAGCTTAATTTGGTATTTAGCGTAATGAACCGCCTAATTCCACAATATGCTTGAAAATTCGGAGTAGATAGGATTGATACTTCATCCACTACGACCTACCTTTTCCTGATACGTACCATCACTTTCTTAAGAAACAACAAACCTAAGAATTTTGGGTTCGCATAGTATTTAGGAAAATTGACCATTTAAGCACTTATCTAGACACTAACACGGGGAAGTGATGACTGAAATCCAACGGAGCATTGGAAAGAAAAATGCGTATCTTGAAAAAGAAAAAAGAAATCAGATGATACTTTCGTTCAATGGATAAGGGTTGTACTATGCAAGTCTAAAGGAAGCACTTAGAATTATTAGAAACACAGTATTCATTGCATTTCATGATTTCATCCATATAAGACTGCATGTTCAAAAGACCTCACAGGTAACTGTTTGTGATAGTATACCCGACTTGCCTGTTATAATCGGTCTCACTCAACCCTTTAAATCTTAGGATTCTGAAGGGTAAAAAGAGAAATTACCGATGACTGTGGCTTTTGAGGCATCTAACTTTGCATGAGGACTATACAAGTGTTTTTAATATAACACCTTAATTATCCAGTCCTGCTCTAATTTTGCACATGATGGAGCAGCGAACGGTTAGGATGGTTAAGTGTGGACGACAACTTGGGTGCACTGCTTTAATCGGACATGTACTAGACTATAGACAGAGATAAAAAATTGTTTTAACTTCGCAGGATAAGTTATTCTGCCTGACTGTCAAGTCCTACATCGCAGCATTGCAAGTTGGGATTCTTGTTTGTATTCTTTCTTCTGCAAAATCGTCCATTCTCAATTATTCAAGGGATTTTGTTAGATTTCCGGAATAGAGCAGGTAGGGCTGGGCATTACATTTGAGAAAAGGGATTTTGTCTCTGTTACATTTGCTCTTTGAAGGACTAGAGAATCTGATAATGCATGGACCAAAAAGTGCATTGCCTTTACCTGAATAACTACTTTTCTTCTGTTTTAACCGTGCAAGTTATAGGGTGGAAAATTCTTTGGTGCTGGCGTGATGCTTGGTTAACGGTACAGAAGTAACCAATAACTTTAGAATTTCTGTATTAATGAATTTTTGGGTTTGTATCATTGACGATTCCTGCTTCTTCATGGAGTATGTGCAGAGATGGGCAAGAAGAAACCAGCGCTTTGCCTTGACACACGTTGGAAATTTGCAGAACTTGTTGCATACTGCATAGAATATTAGAATCTCAATAATGGAAGAATACAATTAGCCCCACGAAAGGGAGCTTGAGAAATATCCTCACTCGCTCCTCAGCATATTCTCTCTTATATTTCCATGCTGGTTTTATGTCGGGATTTAATATAGTATTATAAATTTTTCATGAAACAAGAAAATAGAGATTACATTTTTTCCATATTCTTTAAGTGGGTTGATATTTTTATGCTAAAAGAACTATTCCTTTACGTTCTTGTTTAAAAAAGAAAAGCTTTGTCCGTAGTTGTCAGCATCAGATCATCCCAACTCCCACGTAAGTAGTTGTTATCAAAGTAGATCCTAATCTATAAGTTTTATTCATACTATATGTCAGGATAACGTTCACCAACATACTGCGCAGAGCACCCTTGAAGATTTTATCACCTGCAACTGCAAATATGAAATGGCAAGTACTAGATATTCATTTCAATCTGTGAAGGTGCCGTGATGAATCTGAACTTTATAGCAACGTATATCCCCTTTTACGTTTAAAGCACTAAGTTGGAATATCCTTTCTTTCTTCTCATAAACTCTTGATATATTTTCATATCAGGACCAGTTTATTTAATGCTCAAAATTATATAATACTCCTTAAGTCTTTAATATAAAATCTAATTATACTATAAACTATATCATATATTAAATAGCAGAGAATTGTAAAGACTTGTACCAAGGCACACCATTTGCAATCATATGCTAGTGGTATGGCTTATTCCCCTCGAGTTCATATAGTCTTTTATTGGATACGACCATATACGTCAGAAACTAGAGATAAACATGTCCCCTAAGATGGATTCAAAACTTGTTGTGGAGGATTGAGCCCCCAATCATGGTTAGTGTATGGCTTATTCCCCTTATTCCATCTAATGGTTGACATTTGTGATAAAACCTCGACAAAAGCCCAATGAAGGGTAGAATGAAAGCACCGGTCATAGGGATGATGGGATGCGTATGGTAAATTGAGGCCCAAAAATGGTTAGGAGTGAAGGAAAACGTTGGGTGGGACACAAGGCCCGGGCTTCATCAGTTGGTCCCAAAACGCCCAGGAGAAGGATCAAGAAGGAAAAGAGAGAAGGGACATTAAATTTAAAGAACAAAGATAAATGATGATGATGATGATGGCACGATGACCGTGAAGATGACGACAGCTGATTAGAGAACCAGCCATTAATTATTGTAACGTAACAGAATTAAAGAACCGCCACCTTTCAAACAACCACACAGAAAAACCCGTCTCTTTATTCCACATTTTAATCGAATGGACAAACCTCGTCCATTCCCTCATCCCTATATAAACCAAATACCCTCACACCCCCTCAATATCCCAAACCTTTCTCACTGTCTCTCGGATTCTTTCTGCGTTACAGCTTTGTCTTGTTTCTCACTCGTTCTCTGCTCTCTCTCCCATTACTCGGGGGTTGTTAATTGATAAGGCAACTTCGTACGTACATGTCAAGTATTTTCTGTGTGTTTGTGTAAGTGTTATGTGCTTAACGTATTTTGGATTCGCTTTGATGTTGGCATGGTTCAATCAGGTCAAAGTTCTCACTTAATTCCCTGGTTGAGACCTTTAATCTGATTGAGCCGTGCCAATATCTATTTCACCTCTTTATCTTCTAAGCGCTCCATCCTTGCTCTTTTTGCTGCATATAGAATAATAGTAGTACAAAAGAGTGGGGGGAGAAATCAAAACGTGGATTGAGAAATAGCATATATGAATGTCATATTGCAATTTTGTTTATTTTCCTGCACCATTTAGCTACGTCAATCTAGAAGTTGAATCCGTGTCTTTGCTTAGCATCAACATACAGACGAATCCAGAAAAATAGGTAAGAGAAGAAGTCATCAAGTTAGTTTTTGATGCCTCTCTAAATCGGAGAGTTAATTTAATAGTCTATTTTATTTCTAAATATAAAATATTAATATCTTTTATTTATTTCTTGTGCTATTTTCTCTCTAAACTAATTATATTAGCCCCCTATATTAATGTATAAAATCAATGGAGATAATGTTTGAGGTAGATGATTAAAATGATGAGTGTTTTATAAAAACTAATAAATATTTAATTTAATTAATTATGTACTAATTATTTAACTCCTATATAGAATTGGGGAGTACATACCATGCCTCGTATATCAATACACCATCTCTTGGTAAGTAATATTCGAATAACATAACGAGACGCATCTTTTTTCTTTCCTTTCCCGTGCAATTCAAGAATGGATTAGCAACTTATTTTATAACCAAGTAGCAAAATTAGTAATTTTTTCCATCTTCTTCATTGTATAATGAACAATTTACCCTCTGTTCGATTTTTTTAAAGAAATAAGTGGATCTATAAATCCTGAACATCACTTATAATATGATTCAAAGTCAATGTACTAAGGTACATTGCATCCAAATGTCTGCTTCATGAACGGTATGGCCTGACCTGTGATTTGTACGAGGGGATGATATGATGCCAAATGAATAATGGAGCCAAGATTCAGATTATTCAAAAGGCAAAGCTGAATCAAAATGTACCGAGAGAAAGTATTTGTCAAATCAAACCAAAATGGAAAAGAAAGATATATATATATATATACACAGATCAGCGTTTGCTTTTTGCTTTAATGTGACAGGTAACCACCAATCAAGCAATCAGGAATAGTTCATTTTCATGGCACCATTCCGTTAAAACCACAAAAAACTTTGCTTCGAACGTAATGCAGCACGAACCTCCTCCCTCACCGCCCTACCTTCTATTGTTAGCATTATATACAATTTGGTCAAAACCTAAGATTTTCACAGCTTAATTAATTACAGTAAATTATATTTATAACATTATTTTAGTAAGTTTATTTCAATAATACAATAAGTTCATTGATTACACCTATTGATGTAGAAAAGTAAGAGAAAATTAAAAAAAAAATAATTAATATATTTTAAAAAAATATGCCACGTGAATTAATTTAATTAATTTTTTATTATACAATAATAATACACATTATTTTTTTTGATACAAATACACATTATTTTTCAGTTTTTTTTAAAACCACGCTTCCCTTTTCCGGCGAACAAAGAAAGTCGGTCCGCTTCCATTTTAAATTGGGCCTGATAAATCTGATTTCACAATTTCCACTTGGACCATCGGTGAGCCCAATTCAACAACTTTGGGCCTTCGACACGTCCAATGGGCTAGCATTTTTTTTTTGCAAAGGGTTTGAAAGGTTCGTCTTCTCTAAGAAGGGGAAAACCCTTCGACGTTGTTCGTTACTATTCTGGAGCTCTGTCCGGGTAATTGTGGTCTGAAGTCTGAACAGAGAATGGGGCTGACGAATTTCGTGCTTACAGTGGCTGGTGTTAGCGCCGTAATTCTTCTGCTGAGGAGTGATGTGAAGCAGTCTGCTTCTATTTTCAGGCGAAACGTCAAGCACATCCGCCACTGGCTGGAAGAAGAATCGGCCGACGCGTCCAAGTTAGGCCTCTTTCTATTTTATTAGTTTTCCACTGGCATGATGATTTAATTTCTATTTTCCGGAAGCAATTTTGTTTATAAGGGTTACGAACGCACTGCGGGAGAGCTGAACTCTAGAGTATTCAGTGGGTGTTTGGGGAGAGATTGATCTGAGTTATTCAAATTGAAGTATTTTCCCACTCTATGTTCGTTTTGGATTCCATGTTTTAGTCTCACCTGCTTGATCTGCTACTAAACTGCCATTATTTTCTTGCTACTTATTGTTGGATCGCATTCACCATATAACCAAGATTCTTCACGTTCTCTGAATTCACCAATGCCATGTGTGAAATGGGTGAATTTTGCTTTTTCCGAAAATCTGTCGTTAAAATTACTGATATGAAGAGAATGCGAAACTTATTAGTTGATGCCGTGGAGCTAATTCACCAGAGCATGCGACTTTTCACACTTAATGGGAAAGGGAAAGGAAACATTATTACTGCTGGTTGAACTAGCACCTCACTTGGACTTATTGTATTCATTGTCAAATCATGATTTTGTTATCAGATATATTTTTTTTTATATGATCTGCTAGTTCATGATGTTGAACCCAATGGGAAAATGTTACGTTAAGTATCTGTTTGGACAATAATGTGATGACTTTGGCTTGAATTGCCCTGATTTTTGGAAAATTTGTATGCAATGTAGGATTTTAAATGTCTCACGCCTTATGTCGACTTACTTTTGTCATTTCTTCCTACCTTCCTAATCCTTATTATACAATTGCCATTTTCTTACAACTTGCCAGTGGAGAGTTGAATTTACATTAGCATGGTTTTGGGGATATTCTTTATCTTGCTGATGGTCTTTAATCGGAGCAAGAAAGAGGCGTGTTGACTGTTTTTTTTCTGATCTTTAAGTTACAATGTCAGGGAAATGTAGTATTGTAATATCTAAAGTAATGGGGGATGTTCCCCATGAGGTTTTCAACGAACGAATAGGTGGAGGAGGGACTGTAATCCATAGGCTACCCTTGAGTTCTACACTGTATTTCCTGAAAAATAAAGCAGTTCAATGCATCGGTTAAGTTTCATTACTCATCTCTTTTTTGGTTTAAGATACGACCGTTTGGCTTATTGGGAACTGATAAGTGTTGTTTTTGGTGATGACATTCTGAACTATGGACTGTTGAGTACATATTGAATTGTGAAGCTTCTTTTTCTATCCCCTTTCCTCCCCTCGAATTCCTGTCCTTCACAGTATCAATTATTAATCTTGTGGGTGGTTGGTAGATAATCGTATTTAATTATTGCTATGCTTTCCAGGGCCATTGAGAAGTCCGCCAAGGAACTGGAATCAAAGGTTTCGCCGAAGGACGGTACCAAGAAGGACAAGGACTAATATTCGAGGATCATAGGATACGAATGTCCGACTCACTCATCCTGTTTCTTTCTGCCACTTTCTTTTGTGGCTACATGTGACATACTGCGTGGTCTGCTACTATGAAGTGTTCACAATGTCTGTTCATAGAAACTCTTCATAGCCCCCATTTTTCCTTACAATAATATATATACACGGAGATCACGAGATGAAAGTCGTTTCTATGGCATAAATCTCCACTTCTTAGTTCCTACTAAATTTCAGAGAACCTTTATGATCAGGGTTCTGAAAATCATTGGATTGTGATCTTTGGTAGCACCCACAACTTCGCCTATGGAGAAGTTGAATTTGTGTTCAGGCCTGCTTATGAATTGAATTTGGGGATGTAGAAAATTTGTACGACACTTCTACTGTTACTGCCCCCAAAGAAAATTTACCCTTTTCAGCGAAGGAAATAGTTAAATAAAAAAGATGGCTTCCCAATCAAATTGGTGAGTTATGGGTCGTCATGTCTTAAAAAATTTCCTTCTTATTTTATAAGATGTGCAGAATATGAAGCCTGTAGTGCCCATCACCTTCAATCAATATATTTTTGTTTAATATAAAATTTTTTGAAAAAAATATTAGATTACCTACTATCTAAAAGTAGGATGAAATCTTTTTTTTTTTTAGTGATATCAATGTAAGGCAAAATGAGACTTTTATTATCCTCAAGAATAAATTTAAATACTTAGGAGTTAAAATATCTCTCTAAATATCTTAATTTAACCTATAATAAAATAATATTTTTTTAAAATTAAATATATTGAATATTGTAAATATTGAAGAAGCAGGAAATCCCATAGTTGGTTTCTTAGCGCTTCTTCCATTGTCACGGCATTGAACTGAATCGTGGTCGTGGCTTGTGGATTCGGATTACGACCTTTCCAATCACTTTGTTCAAATTCCCTCACTCTTAATCCTCTATATTCTATTTTAGTTTTACTTGATAAATATCTGTCTTTTGTTTAAATTAATAATTTAATTCTTAAAAGATTACTATGTTATCTTCATTAAATTTTGTTTTTAAGGATTATTTTGTCAATGTAGTCCATTTATTATACTTTTCTTATTAAAATAGTTTTTTTTTGCTTTTAAAGATGATTTCTAAGATGATTGATTAGTATGATATTAATTATTAAAAAAATTACTCGAGTGATAATTATATTTTAATTAAAAGAATAAATACAATCATTAAATGATTAAATAATTAAGCTACTGAAATAATTTCTATTATTTATTTTTATGACAATTAATTAATAATTAGGCACTATAGAAAGATGACCGTTTTTTGGCCGGAAGAAAGAGAAGAATTTAAAGGGTAAATATATATATATATATATATATATATATATATATATTTCCCATTCCATTTCACTTCCACTTTTTAGTTTTTACCTCATTTCCTTGGGACGAGAGTCACGTGATCTCAAATCTCAAGTAACCAAACGAATATTACGTGAAGAACGAAGGAATTATTTCATAGGGAGCGTCGACCCCACAATCTCTTTTTCGCTTCCCTTGATTTGGAAACGACAAATTACTTACTTTATCCCTCCATTTTTTTTTCTCTTCACCATTTATGTCTCACTGCTCAACTTTGAGAAACTCAGTCAACCGAATTGAAGGGAGCAAGTCGTCTTTCTCACATTATGCTTCCAAGTTGATAAGAAAACAAATAAGACTAATACAGTAAATAAAACAAAGAAACCCAATTACTTTACAGTTTCTGATAGTCCCTTATTACTATCTTCTTCCATAGTCAATTCTGATAACTGCTTAACCATAATCTATCCCACTGAAAGCTAAACTAGCGAATAAAATAATCTTAATAAAGCCTATTGCCTGCTACATTTCCTCCAAAATCAAAACGAAGCACAAGATTCCGGACAACAATCAAAGATGCCAGAGTTCTAACGATCGTCCTTGAAAAGAAATGTCTGGTATATCAGAATCCATCAACTCATTTCAGTACAAGCTATTTCAAGTTAGTTTTTATCCTTCAGAAATGCAGGGCCAAGCAGAAAGCAATGCTGAGACATTTAGATAAACTATTCAAAAAATTCGAACTTGCATTATGGGGTGTTCAGCATTTCACCGCCAAATTTATCCTCTTAGGCTTTCCATATAATCAAAGGAATAACAGGCAATTGCTATGGGCCAGCGTTGCCCTGTTTGCTTTCTAAAAGTTGACATCATCTGTCGCCATTGTGCATTAACTCATAATCTATTCAAGATTCCCACACTAGCAATTTCCAGAAAAAGCAACAAAGGGGTTCATCCTATTCTTGGTCTTGGCTTGGAGATTATAAAATTAGTCAGAAATCTTTGAGTGTGACCAGCTAGAAATGCCTCATACCATGGCCCACTAGCTCTCATTCCCATTTTGATTGATTACTCTTTACTCAAATTTAGCCCTGTAAAAGTATTAGACAAAATTACATCATATTTCCTAAAATAAAAGTACAGCATAAGTTGCAAACAAGAGTTATGTAGTTTAGAATCACATCAATGAAAACAAAACTCCCTGAGGTTAACAAAACATATGCCAACAATTCCATAAAAATTGTTCCATACAAATGAAATGATATAGCCAGGACATAAAGGGCAAATGCTTAAGGCTTTATGTTTAGTTTTCTTAGACAGATTACAGAGATAATATTAATTCAAGATCAATAGTTCCAGAAATTTCCAACTAAGGAATAGTAAGCTAGCAACCTACTCCCAGAAAAATGGAAAGGTCGGCAAGTCCCCATTTTCCACAATTTCATCAGGCCTCATGTGCATCATATGGCTGAAATGAAGGTTGGCTGTGTCGGCATCCACAACCAATAATGGATTAGTAGACTTTTCTTGTGGACTTCCTGAGCATGATGAATATTTGTCCCCAGCATCAAAATGCAAATCTTCTAACGGAGATGAGTGCACTGGACAGGTTACGGTGGACTGCACCAAGCTTAACTCTTGACTTTGTGTCTGAAGTGTTGACAGAAGATAGAGAGCACAATTTGAATCAAAAGATCCAGGCTTGCAATCAGAAGCGAGCTTCCGGCCACCATTTGCACTTGGTGATGGGGCAACGGCACCAGAAGTTGTTTGGCTCATGGGAATTCCAGACACTGCCCCATTGCCATGGCATGCTTTAGAACTGTTTAATCCAAAGAGAGGAAGCTGCTTATCCTGCCGATACTCTACATTAGCAAAGGAACTTAGCAGACTGTTTTGGTCATAACTGATCATCACTGGTTCAGCTCCAGCTTTGGCAGTGGCAGGCCACATACTTCTCACAAACGGGTTGTTGTACGTCTGAGGACTACCGAAATGAAGGATTCTGGGTCCTTGATTGTAGAAAGGCAAGGCAATCCCAAAATTAAAAGAAATTAGACGATAGGGGATGGGACAAGAAATAACTACACAGAGAAACATAGATTTCAGCAATTATCATTATCAAAGACAGAACCAGCAATTGAATCCAGCACCAGAAGAACTATGCGAGACCACATTTTCAAGTTCCTCCATGAAACAATAACCTTCCTTTTCCCAAACTTCTAAGCTATCAATCTTTTGAACCAAAATTTGAAATGAGTTTATAATGTCAGTTTTGTCTTCCTAATCAGCAGGAAACTAAAGGGGCCATTGCTAGGTGACTGACTATGTTTCAGTTTCTACTAGCAGACAACCTCTACTTAACTCTTAAATCAGGTTACTCTTTCATCTTAGCTCTTCTTCTTAGTTGCTGCTTTTATCTAAATTTCTGAGACCATAGTATATCATGAACTGGACCATCCAAGTTCTAGTCAAACATCTAAACAATGAAATATCGTACTCTTGTTTTCAATCAGCTAACAAGTGGACAGCATCTTAACTTTATAATTAGTTAAAATCAACCAAAGTCATATTTAGAATCTTAGGCTGACGAACCTTTGTACCCGCTCAGGAATTTCTCAGCAGCCATGAAAAGAGAAGGCGGCTGAGGCTTCCTCCTGCGCCTGTTATGTCCATCAAGACGTTTCCTGCAACTCCTCTTAACTTCATCAAACTCACCCAGAGAATGGAATCTACAACAATTAGCAACCACCACTTATGACAAATCAACCTCAATATATCCGAAACAACGTAATTAAAGAGACCCCCTTTTTACCTGCTGCATTGCTGGCAGAATCGCTGCTGCTTTCCCCCAACCAACACAATGGGCGTCTTTGAGTGCTTCTCACACACTCTGTGTCGCCGATGATACTCTCTGCAATCACTCAGGTCGGAGTCGCATCCATCCACCAAGCACGACACACTCTGCGTCGATCCATTCATCGTACGGCTCCTCTTTGACGAACCGCATGGCGATGATGTCGATTTCGAGTCTCTCGGTAAGTCCTTAGGTGTGTATGAGGGTGATTTTTGTGTGAAATCGGAAGTCTCTCCAAGACTCAAGTCCACCGAAGCCGCTCCATTTGATAGCTCCGACCCAGATGGATCCCACGCCAAGTCTTTCCAGTCCAAGTTCATGGGTGCCTAATACCTAAGTTTGCGCTCTTGTTATTTCTGTGCTTTCCAACTTACGAAGATCACAAAAGAAGAAGGGGGAAAAAAAGAAACTTGAGCAGGAATCAGAATTTGTTCTCCCTTAGGTTATCACCAAAACTAGAAGAATTTGACTTGAGAACCTGAATAGGGAAAAGTGGGTTATCAAAGAATACAGGAGTGATTTTCCGAATTGGGTTCTCAGGGAGCCAAGAGAATATAAACCCACTTCCCAAAATTTTAAATTGAAACCACGACAGAAACATCGACATGATAGAAACAGAAACACTAATATCACTTCTAGCAACTTGGCCATTTGGGGCCACAAATTAAATGTAAATCGGCCTTTCTTTTTTCTGCGGTAGAAAATATCGGGAAATTTTGGCAGGAGGGGGCCACTTAAGGCTGACAGACATAATTTTACATATTCCCTGAAATTTACAGCTGCAAACGAACCTCAGAGAAACAGGTGGCTAAGCTCTGAATGCATGTATCCTCCTCTCAGGGAGTGGTTAATGACAAAAGACTTGAAGGAGATTAAACCGAGTAGCTCAACAAATCTAATTGAAAGAGCTGTTGGAATGGAGAAAAGGGCAAAAACTGCATCAATAGGCAAATAACAAGCATATCAATTAAGCGATATACTGAAGAACTAATACACAGGGAGGTCTGTTTGTTTTTATGTTCCGTATGGTTTTAAAAAATATGTTATTGGAGGAGAAAATATTATAAAGAAAGTGTTTAGGAAAATGGTGAAAGTGACTGGAGCTTAGACTTTATATTATCCGTTCATCTTCCAGTCAAGAAGATGACCGCAAGGCCACCGCCCATGAATCCATGCCTCTCTGTTGAAAGTGGATGATAGCCTCAAGCAGGTCCACAATCTCCGGTCTACACTCTAAGCCCAGTTGCCCCTGTTTTTTTTTTTTTCGTCGGCCGCATCTACCTGTGTGATATATCCAAAAGAAACGGGCAAACGGCTTTAACAGGACAGGATAGGACAACTTAGACCTCACAAGAGGTTCTTACTTTAGGGATGTGATTATGCATTATTTTTCTGTGGTGGGTTAAGAAGAGTGCAGATTCTCCACTTATTATGTGACTTCTTTAAAGGTTCTGCGGCAAGCAATGTTTAAAAAAATCAATAGTAGGTTTGATTACACAGGATTTTTAATGAGTTATGTAATTCGTAGATCTGTATGCAGCTTGATCTTTAAAAAAAAAAACATTCCTCATATTTCATATGGATGTATGGATGCATCCTTCTTTTCTTCTCGGAAGCCGCCAGAACAATCTTGAGTGGCAGTTGTCGGAAAAAGCGAATGGTATCTGCCCTCTCAAGGCAATGATATAGATAATAGTTGGTAGTTAAAAGTGTGTAAGTATTGCTTATGGTTCATTAGTTACCACTGACTGCAAAATTGTGTTTGTATTTAAATTTAACTTCAGAAGTTTACTGAGTAAAACATAATCCATTCAATTTCGTTCATGGATTCGGATATACTTTCATGCGTAACCTATAATTTACGCAGAAAGACATTGAAAGCAACGTGTGATTCTGAGTTTTCAAATCCTGTGCAGGTAAAATGAACATATTGGATCTTGAATTGCTTTACGGGAGTAGCAAAGAATGTTACCAGTACTTTTGTCAAAGATGGTGCGCTGGTTAAGGTGAGAGTGATTAAAAAATATGATATTAGATATGAATAAAGTTTGAAAAATAATTTATAAAAAAATAACTTTAAAATAACTTTTAAAAAATAATTTAAAGAATTTATAAAAAAATAATTATAAATAAATGGATATTTATATAGTTATTATCATAAATATTTTTATAATTAAAAATTTATTAGAAGGTATATAATTTTATTAAAAATTAGAAGGTAGTAAAGATGAGAGATGAGAGAAGATAGAAGATAAAGAAAAGAAAGTAGAGGTGAGAGGTGAAAAATAGAAAAAAAAGAGTGTATAAAAAAATAAGAATAAAATAGTAATTAAGTAGTTTATAAAATATTGTATTATTCTAAAAATTAATTTTAATAGTTTATTTAAAATTTTAATTTTAAATTATAATTTTATCTAAAAATTCATTCAAATAAATATATTCATTTTTAAAAAAAATTAAACTAGAGTCAATTTTTTTTTTAAATTTTAATTTAAAAAATTTCTCAACACACGCACATTATCATAGTTAAACAAATAATATTTTATACACGTAGATATTAAAAAACGTCAATTTTCTCCTTCCTCTTGATATAATGCCGATAACTTACTTTTATTTTTTTTTAAAATGCGAAAGGGTCTTCTTCTCCAAGTGTGGCCAGCTCAATTAAACTCTAAATCCACAAATTTGTTGCTCTAGCGGTGAAATGGGACAGTCATGGGTAGTTTCAATGGAAGAAAGAGGAGGCAAAAGGGATTAAATACTTACTGTAGCCGGGTCGGTCTTTCAAGCTGTGTCCACCATGTTCAGAGGAGATCACCAAGCCGCCTGAAACTAATGTCCGATTTAGCAGTGCACGTGTTCATTAACTAGTAGCTGGTTTTACCAAATAGATTGCAAAGTCGCTGACAGGGTGTATATAGGTAGAGTTAGATAAAATAGTCCTTTTACCCGATATCCTGACTAAAAAATATATGGGTTATATTTTACAGTTCAATGCCTGGTTCTGTTCAGTAAAATCCCTAATAATTTTGGGTTAGATATGAGTGGGCTGGGTATGCCTAAGTCATCAAGTTATGCTCATGTTGTAAAAAAATTCTGTAATTATGAGCTTTTAAAATAATGCCATATTCATGTGTTTTCAAGAATTAAATAATATCTATAATCTACTAATAATAAGAGAACAAAGATAATAATTAAAATATTGAGATCCATTATATATAAAAAATAAGCGTTAAATCTAAATAATTTGTAATTATAACTTTGTAATTGATAAAAATAAAGTATCTAAAAAAATAAAATAAATAATTATAATTTATAATGTAATCATATGATAATTAGCAAAGTTAAAAAAGAAGAAAAAATTAATATAATTATAAATATTAAAAGATACAACTTACCTACTTAACTAGTTATATTTCTAAAATTACTTTATAATCACTAGTAGTTATCATATTATCCCTTCTAAGATAGAGGAAAAAAGAAGAAGAAGAAGAGGTGCTCATGGGTAGAGTATGATAGGGCAGCCCCTATGCCCAGTGCACAACCTACAAAATATATGGGTTATATTTTATAACCCAATATCCAACCCTAGATAGGGCATAACCGGCCATAAGTTTTATGTACAGTTCTAGTCGCTAATATATAACTGACGCAGGGGAGACATCACAGGATGGAGAAGGCACTAGCATGTAACCAGGGGAAGCAGTTTAATATATATATATATATATATATATATATATATATATATATATATATATATATAAATAGAGACACGCATCCCTTTTCAATAACTGGAATTGGCTTGTTAAGTTGAGCGAGGACACTTGGGCAGAGCGGCCAATTGAATGGACAAAAGATAAGCTCCGCACGTTCTCTCCAATTTCCTTTTCACTCGGCCATGGATAAGGGTGGCACAGGCACTTTGACTGGAGGAGGGTGGGAATAGTAATGGTCGAGGAAGAGGGGATAATTGTGGCAGTATCGTCAACCTCAATTTTTGGGTATACCAAGCCCAACATTTAAGAGTGCGCCCGCCACACGACGTATGTCCGTTCCCTTGTCTTCCAAGCTGTCCCCATTCCTCTCTAAATCTCCATCTTCATTTACATTCATTATTTTCCATCATCTTAATCCCCTCTACCCCTTACTTGACTTCCTTCTTCTTTCAATTTGTTCTTAGATTAAAGTGAGTGTAACACTTTTTTTTAAATATTTTTTTTGTTAAATCAGCGATATCTATTAACTTCTCTCAGAAATTCCGTTTTTCATGTTATTCTTTAAAATCTATCTACTCTGAAAATATCTTTTTTTTTAAAAAAAAAAACATGTTCCAGAAACTTCAACTCCGCCCCCCCGGAGGGGGAAACTACAACCGCAGATCTCAACAACTTCAACCTTAGTCTCCTGAGCTTCCTTCCACCTTTAGATCCACTGGCCAGAAATCCGAACTTCATTTCCTCCGCCAGCAGCGTCGCTTTCATGCTCTGCTCTGCGTATAACGGGCAACTGATCATCTGCACGACGTTCGTTATGCTCTCTAGAGTGGAGCTCCACCCACAATGCGACATAAATCCCCTATCGATGGATGCCTCAACATGCTTGCTTGGGCTGTCTATTGGGGAACTAATTTCCTCACTTTGTGCGTCCTATCTTTAAACCCTTCTGGCAAATAATTTGACGCATCATCAAACTCACCTTTGCCGTCTCCGGAGCGGTGCTAAAGAACGCGGACGAGACGTAAACTACTGACTCATTGGGTTGCTCATCTAGCCAGCCCAGCAACTCCATGTTTGAACTCGTGCGTGGTTTAGGTGCCCTCGCCAAGTGTCCAATTGCATACACGGGAACTTCTACCCAGATTGAAGTTATTGAGATCTATTGTGGTTTGTACTTGACCTTCTAGATCTGAAACTTTCCTGAAAATTTGGAATAGTGTAAGATTGAGTTTTTGGGAGGAAGATGATGAAGTATGGGAAGTTTTTTTTTTAATTTAAAAGGATTCTTGTTATTTTACTCTTTTTTTTTAATTATTTTAAAAACTAAATTTTAAAAAAATGACATGGAAAATATAAAAACTTACATGTATATGAATTAACAACAAATTTTACAGAAGTTAATAAAAAATACTTTAAATATTTATATAGTTAAAAGTGTCATTTACACTACTAAAATTAATTAAAAGTTTTAAATATACTTTAATTTTAATTAATTAATTTATTATTTTTCAATCATCTGTTCATGAATAGAGTGGTCCATCTATATGAAGCCCTATAAGTGATACCGCTATCTATACATGTCTAATCTAACATTAAGGTGCACATCATACGTCACAAACACGCACATCTCAACTAAATCCCAACCCTCCCACACCATCTCACGTGTCCCCTATATCACTACATAACATCAATATTTGATTACAAAAAACTAAATTGTGTGCGCGTGTAAACGGATTTGGGCAGAGAATTTTATGAAGGGAGTAGTTGGGGTCTGGGGAGGAGTCCCTACAATCTCCTGCATCCTTCTGCCATATTTGGTACTTCCTTTTTTTTTTAATATATATATATTAGATGTATTTATACTTTTATTAAATTTTTAATTTAATATTCATATATTTTTACCTCTTAATTAAATCATTTAATTTTATTTTATTAGCATAATTAATCTATATAATTTTATTCTATTAATAATATTAGTCCTTATACAAAAGTTAATAATACTAATATAAGAAACTTAAAAAAATAATTAAGTGACAAAAACAGACAGGTATCAATTAAAAATTAAAAAAATATATGCACCTCTAATATAATTTTCTCTCTTTTTTTCCCATTTGGACCACTATTTATTATCATTTTATTTTATATAAGCTTACGGATATTTTATGGATCTAATTATTATATTATTTTGTGCCTATATTTACTTGAATACATTATTATAAGTTTCTAACAGACTCCCGTTGGCAATCACCATTCCTTATGACAGAAAGAAAAACACAGGAGGTTCCTCTTAATTTTTTATAAGGAAAAAATATTGAGTCTCATAATATTTTCATTTTCTTGGTTTTTATAAAATAATCAAGTCAGATCTCAAAAAAATAAATCGGAAGAAATTATTTTCCCCGCTAAAACATTTTTTTTTTGTATACCCTAAAACATTAAATTGGTTTCAAGCCATCGATCTGAATTTGGGATATTAGGAATAAGCCCAGAAAAATAGAGAATCTAGTTAGATCGGGTTGGGTCCTGGATTCCAAAACATTATCCGGCAGCCCAACTGAATATTTTTTTTTTGTTTTTATTTCAATTTATACAGACACACACTCACAAGCAGATCCAGACTCGAAACAATTAATCAAATTAGTCTACGATTAGTCCCTTTCTAATATATTTAAATAAAATTTAAATCTTTGTTAAAAGATAAACTCATATATTACCTATTACTTATACTTAAAAAAATAAATACTTATGCCCATGTCCTCATTATTTTTATAGATTATATAGCACATAATATTTATCATATTCTTCCAGTATTTAAATCTTATTTATAGTACAATTATACTTATAATTTTTTTAATTTAATATAATTTTATTTATAATTTTTTTAATTTGATATAATTTTTTTACTTAAGAAATAAAATTATGTGTAAAATTATACTAAATTAAAAAAATTATAGATAAAATTATATTATAAATAAAATTATGATATAAAAACTAAAATTTTTATTACTCACTCTTGACTGATAATATAAAGACCATACTTAGTTCAAGTTACTTAGGTAATTGCGTCCAAGTGTCCAATTACCTTTTGCCACCTCATCTAGTTTTCCTTTTACTCCAAATTTACCGATAACTCACAGTTAGTTTGGAATTTATTTTTTAGGAGGGGAGATTGATTTCAGATCACGAGTTCTTCTTTGAACACCACATAGTTCTTAGAGATTGTTCTCAAGGAATCTGCACCTATACTGTTCTCAATGGTACTCCATCATCTACATTCCTCCCCCTTCATTCCCTCTCACCACCATCGGAGTTTGCCACCACCGCCGATGACGACGACTCTTCTTCATTCCAGATTTCTCCCCTCATAGTCGCTCATCATCTCCTGATTCTGCACAAGACGAACCCAAACCCCCAAAACGACAACAGCCAAAGTGGGTATTTTAAAAATATTAGTTGATAGATGTCATTTAATGATGATCTTGATCCAATGTGTTCCCTTGTTTAATATTTTTTTCCCCTCATATTATTCTCAGTTTATTTTATAGTTTTTCTCACTTTCTTTACTCTTTTTTGTCTCCCATATCTAATATTTTTATTAAGAGTTAGTATTTTAGAAAAAAATTAGTAGACAAGTTTTATATAATAATAACACGTTATTAATTTAATTAATTTTTATAAATTAATTAAATATATATTATATTCAAAAAAAAATAGGACAACAATTCAACTCCCTATTTATTCACCCATGGCTTTTAATGGGAAAATTAAGAGATTGAAAGTGACTGCACGAATTATAATGTCCTCTCATTAGCTATCAAAGATGCCAATCATGTTACCCGTGACTGTGATCGTTCTTGGGTGAGTACTGCGACCGCCTTGAGCAGCCATTTCATGCGTACGTGACTTGGCGACCGCTTATTTCATGTGTAATAATTGAAGTATTAAAAATCAGACCATTAAAACAATAGTTCAAGGGTCTGGTTCAGGTCGGGACCAAGAGCATTTGTGTGTGTATTATATATTGTTAAAACGCCCATTATTGTCTGTTAATTAGCCCAATTAGCTAGCAAATGAAGTATCGATATATTATCTACCTATCTCAGTTAAAAACCTAACAAGTACATGAAATTACTTTGATCGGAAAATCCAACGTGTCAAAAATAAGAGATGATAAACATGTAATAAAAGTAATTTATTTAAGTTCATTTGTCCGTCAATCAATTCCTGTGTTTCGGAAATTTGAAAGCAGCAGTGGCGGATCAGTCATCTTCATCCTTGTTTGGTGGTAAGGAGGTTTAATTAATGACATAATTAATGGTTAATTATTCACTGGACAATCTCTCCCCCATAATACTAAATTACTAACGAATGAAATCGGTTTCTCAAACCTCACGTCCAAATATATTAGCAGTGGCTAGCTAGTTTGGTCATCAGACAAAACACTGCCCATAAAGGAAATAACTCTGCATCTCTTGAAGGCAACAAAGAAAAAAAAAATTGACATTTTTTAAAAATTTTCTGTTTGTTGATGGATTTGGTCCCTATACTGAGTCAACATTATTTGATTTGGCATTTCAACATATAACAGCAAGCGCTAACGTGTAAATAAACAAAGGGTATTAATTAATCTGTATATAATTCAAACAGTAATTAAGAAACTTGAGTGGCGCTCAATTTACATGGCCAAATAAAGGAAGATTACAAAGAAACTACAGAAGAACAGCTTATCTAAAGGGTTTGCCCACATATATATAGCAGCAAGCGAGCCTGGTATATATACCTACTGGGTATGAGTGTATATGGATCTTCTGAAGTCCAGAATCCAAACATATCCCTGAAGTTTGCTTATTTTTAAAAAATAGAAACTTGAGGGAGACTTATGATCCAGTACATGACATGCACGCGTTGGGGGGAGGGGGTGTGGTTGATGGAGACTGAATTCTTCATGCATGCATGTTAAGTAAAAAAGAAAACAAAGTTGATATAGAGATCTAAAAGGGAGTGTATATTTGCATCTGACTCAAAATGTGTTCAAAGTTGTCATTGGTCTTCTCGATGGGATGGTTGTGAGCTCCCTCGTATGTTGTCACCACTACGCCCTCGTCTTTCGTTAGCCGTTGCACTTGCTTCTTCACATTGCACCCTTGATGCGTGCACCTGTAGTAGCTCCTGCATTTTTCATATTAATCAATCACCAAACACCCCCTTCAACCAATTAATTAATATTAATTAAACACCACTATTGAAATTTTAGCGGGTTTCTATATATTGTAGTAGTACAGTTGATCAAACACACGTGTGTTCGCAGAAAAATATTCAAAGCAATATCCGTCTTGTGTACACACACACGCACACACATATATGCTTGCTTCTTTCTATTTCGATCCTTCCGTTGTGTGGAGAACATCAAATTGAGGAAGAAAACCCTAGCTAGAACAATACACACACACACACACACTGCAGATTCAACCTCATTCAGTTTCATTACTGAAGCTAGCTAGCGCTTTTCAGCATAAGGTATCGCATTATGCACCGATTAATTCCACATAATTAATTGTGTTGGCTAATGATTAATTAATTAGGGAATCAGAATTATGGTGGGGTAGATGTATATTCCTAGGTAAAATTTATGCATATAAATGAAGTCAAAGTCTGTGGTCGTCATAAATTGGAACATGGGAATGTAAGAAGAGAATGGATAGGGACGAAGAAGGAAAAAACCTGGGAAATTTGTTGTTTTTAACAGCTTTCTGGCCATATTTTCTCCAGCGATAGCCATCATCAAGTATATCAACCTGACTCCTTGTTTGGAAAGCATGCCTAGGCTTCCGAGCCTTCTTCTCACCCTTCTTTTTCCCAGAACCACCTTGCTCCTTAATTCTCTGCAACTTTTCATGATCATCACTTTCAGCAGGCCTCATTCCCAGGAACCCACCACCACTAGACTTAATCTGATGACCCTCCATGTTATTGTTCAAACCGTGAAGAAGCTGCAGATGAGAGCCTCCCATGGCGCTAGTGGACACTGAATAACTCGAAGGATCAGGACAAGGAAATAACACAGAGTAGTTCTCCATCGCTGAAATATTCAGTCACAGTGCTGATATAACCAGAGAGAAGGAACGAAGAAGAAGGAAGAGGAAGAAAGGAACCTAAATGGTAAAAAGTTGAAGAGAGACGTATATAAATAATGGGTGGGGGTGGGAGGGCGGCGTTTGCTTGTAGTGGCTTATGAAAATCAGGGACACATACACCGAATAATATGAGTATAAAGAGGAAAAAGTGGGGAAAGAAGAGTCCAAAGGGGAATAGAGAGAGAGAGAGAGATGAATAGATAAATAAAGAACAGTAGCATTATATTTGATAGTTTCGTAAACGGCACGCAAACAAAGGAAAGAACGAGAGATGAGAAAAATGAGGATCCCTAATTAACGGCAGCTTGCAATAGCAAAGGCGTGGAAACGTGAGGCGGCTGCATGATTAAGATAAAGACACATGTGTGTCGTATATCAGATATATATGTATATAGAGACATGGATTTGAAATGTGATTTTGAATTTCAATAATAATAACAATAACAGAGGAATGACTAGATGCGATGTATATCTAAACGTAGAGAGTGTTGATTATTGGGTAAATTCACAATAAGAACAGCGGAACGCGTGGGCACTGTCGATCATGGTTTGTGAAAATCAGTTTCCTCGCACGACGTCGTCACGTTTTATACGTGGTAACATTTCAAGCATCTCCCTGGCCCAACCCTTGGTCTGCATAGATTTACCGTAGCTTTTGAATTCAATTCTGACTTTTCTAGAATGCCAACAACAGTCTTCACAGCTTGAAGATTGTGTACTTTCGTGCTTATATATATATATATAAATATAATATACTATGAGTTTGGAAGGTGTAAGGCAGCTACCAGCATCAGCTAATTAATTATATAATTATTATATATATTAATAATATATAATGGTTAATGGATATAGTTTTAAGCATGAATTGTCTTAATTTGAATAGGGGGGTGGGTAGGTGCAAGGTGTGTGAATTCCAACCTCTGCAGCTTCTATTGAATAGTTGGTATAATAAATAATAAAATTATATTATATAAAAATGTAAATTTAATTTTTTATTACTCTTTTAATAATTAATTTTATAAATTTTTTATAAATATTTTTTAAATTTTATGATTGAATATTAACTTTAATAAAAGATTGATATTAAATTTATCTATTTTTTTTAAAATAAATAGCTAGTTGCGACAGCATTTTAAATATATCTAATTACTAATATATATATGTAAATTTATAAATAACGAATCGTATTATTTATTTTAAAAAATTTATATCACTCCAAAAAATGTCTATATATAGTGAATTTATAAATAAGGAATAGTATTTTTCCATCAAACTTTGAATTCAGCCCTCCCTTTATCTCTTGCGCCTATTGCAGAGGCTCTGTCAATTTGCTCTCCGTTCAATTTTGCACCTTAATATTCATCCCATCTTTATATAATATCTATTTAATTAATTTAATTATATTAAAAAATTATTAAATTAGTTAAAATATTATATTTTTAAAATATTCTAATAATTTTTATTAATTCCTCTTTACCTCTTTTACTTTACTATTGTTAAAGAAATATTGATAAGAATCATTTAAAAATAAATAATTTTAAAAAAATATCTTATATTTATAATTAATATCAATTTATCGACTAGGTTATATATTAGACACATGAGGAATAATTAATTAGATGGGAATATTTTCTCTCCTGAATCTTTCGACCCACCAGGATCCGAACAAATAATGTATCATGTACTCGTGATGACTGCCTCGCGAGGCCATCTTCGATTCTTAATTCTCATAGGAAGTTGCCAACAAGACAAATTAAAATCGTACAAAAAATACATTTCTGAATATTCGGAAATACTGGTTAGTGATTAATTCTTCGTGATATCATTGAACACGATGAATTGCTTCTGAATTTTAGACTGGCTCTTGATAAACGCCGGGGGCTCTTGCGAAAGGGAAAAATAATCTTCAATATATTTTTGTCGCATGAAAATTGAAATATTTAGTTTTCTACTCGATCATAGCCTGCACTATAATCAAATTATACATTTTATGTACATGGTTCCGTATTTATATGAACTTGCTAAACAAGGTAGACATATAGTTTCTTAGTCATGTTGGTGGGGGAGGAGGATGCATGCATGCTGCCAAACTCAGAAAATACAAAGTCAATGTAGGGAATTTGAAGTTCAAAGGCAAACGCATGCATGATAGAATAAGGAGGGCTTTGAAGGAGAGATTATAAATATCAAAGGTATGTTAGAGAGAGAGAGAGTTTGGTCGCAGCCTCCTTTCTTCTCCACGGTCGCTATAAGTAATTTGGAGAAGCAGTTTATGAATGAAGTGTTCAAAGGGGAAGATTATTCGAACTCGTGTTGAAACGTCAAATGAGCTCGTGCCACATATCTCTTACCGTGATAGTTATATATTCTCTCTGAGAAGTTGCCAACCGAATTACCCGAAACAAATAGTGTTAATTAATTTATTAAATTGTTAATTTTTTCTTAATTTAGCTTTGTCAAATCATGTGCATGAAACATAATAAAATTATTTTTTAAATATATTTTTATTATATATCACATCTCTCTCCACTTCCTCTCTATCAAACATTTATGATTCACATTTTCTAGTTTGTTTTTGGTAACAAGGAGTAAAATAGGAAAAACTCATCGATGGCCATGTATACTTTTTATAGTTATAGAGCACTTTTATCTATATGACTTATGATATATTAGACATACATATACCCTATTCGATTATTTTTATAAGCAACATTATATTTTATATATGTAATCCTATATATAGGTAATAAGTTATATTTATTTATAAATTTAATATATTTTTATATCTTTGTCCCTTATTAATTGCATATTTCTCTTATATTTTTCCCCACTCAGTATCTCTTATATCTTTTTTTACCCATTTTCTCTCCCAACTATCATCCTCATAAATAAAGATACATTTAAAAAAGTAACTATATATTTTTTATATTTATTATTTAAACTAATTTTAGCTAATTAAGGATCCTCGAGATTTTGACGGAATATAGGAGGGAGTGCTATTATTGGTTGGAATATTTCTACGCATATATTCTTGTTGTTTGTAGGTGGGACGGATTAATTAAGGATCCAATGTATGCATGTATGTACCCTATAATTAAGCCGTTTGATTCCTAACTTTTGCCGTCTTCGTCGTTTTCAAACATCACAGTCAGTCTAGGCCAAATTGTGACCTATGTTGCTTCAGAGTACCCGTAATTCTAAGTTCTAATTAACCCCTCCTTTGTGCCACCATTATGGGCAGAATATATATATATATATATATATATATATATATATATCCAAGCTCTTCAATGATCGATCTTTTTCATTCCGACTATCGACGAAATTAGCAGTATTTCAAACTTTATTGTATCCCCTCTGTCAGATCACAATCAACTGTGCCTTGGAGTTTAGACCATGCTCCAATTTGGCCCTTTCAACCGTGAAGGAAAAACAAGACAACGAACACGCGCGCGCGTACATCTCCATCTGTGCATGCTGTTCGATTTCTGTATACCTGTATCCTAAGGCCAGCGGAGTGGGGGCAATATATATATATATATATATATATATATATATATATATGTATAAATATTTATATCTTATTGATGATATTTATTTTCTTTTAAAGATCGATGTATTGGAATTTTTCAGTCGTAGATGAGCCTACACCATATAATATGAACTTCACTACACACATATTTTTTTTCCCAACAGTTCAATACACATATACTTTTCCTCTAAATTCTAAAGGTAAGAGTTAATAAAATAGTTAATATTTTTTTTAAATATAAGACCCCATTTATATTATCTCATTTTTCATAAACTCTCCTTATTACTTGAGTTTTTATCGATGAAGTGATTTCTAACTTAATTATAAAAATCAACACACATTTTTATAAATAATTACTTTAATCAATATTTTTAATTTTTGTCAATTTAGTATCTAACTCACACACTCAACATAGAAAAAGTAGGATGTATGTACGTATTATGAAGTAGTTGGGTGCATGTATGGAACACGTCTTTATCTGATTGGCCACGGGGTATATTTGACCAATACTAATTAATACATCACTGTCCATGCATTTGTCCAAGAAACTTTCAAATCCAATTGATTTCTATTAGTGAACCAGAAATATAATATAGTTTAACATGCAATATACTCATAATCCCAACAGTGCATTATACATATCGTCGGACAAAACTTTTGGAAACGATGCGGCCGTATTTTTGTCACTCGTATGAATGGAAAAGGATAGTGAGGGTGAATCAATTCTGTCTATTATATTTTTATATTATTAATAATTATGATGTACAAGAATAATGCTTAAAATTACAGACCAAGTATTCTAATTAGGTTACCGGTTTTTATTTCCTTTTCACTGGCTCATCCCAATAACATTCGTAGAATGAAAAACAATCTAACTCCGGTATTAAATGTAATAATTAAACAAATTATTTAGTTTGATTTTAAATATAAAATTATAATATATTTTATTTTTTAATTTTATAATTATGTCACGAAATTCTCCGTATCAAATACATATGAAATTATAGTAAAGTGATAGTTATAATGTATATAATTATAAAGAATATTATTAAAAAATTAACACAAACTTAATATAAATAATTAATTTAATTAATTTTTTTAATCTATTAGTTATATAATTATTATATTAATAATAAATAACGTACTAGAATCCATCCTTCACATCGATATATTATAGAAAAGTAGATGTTGATCTTCAAATGTGTTGGATGAATCGATGAACTATCGGACACACTGTCAATATTTAGAGATTAGGCGAAGATGCACAAAGTCAACATTAATCATACTCATCACGAATTATTCTGATGTCAGATCTGCCTAATTAGTCAGCTTAAACGAGGATTGAGGTCAATAATTCTGACTTGCGCTGGCGGGAATTCAAACATCGGAAAACAGCTCCCCCAGTGTCCCTTAATCCTCAGTGGATGGTCAGTTGTCAGAAAAGTTAAGCAGATCTCGAAAGTGAGAGATGACCAGCGAATTAATCCTTGCCTTAATTTAGAAACAAATTATTGAAGCCCATTTAATCAGATGACAGCTGACGATCGAGGAACGATATATTGCAAATAGAATGCTTTTTAAAACGATCATCACTGGTATATTGGATATACGTACAGAATGAGCAGCAATAAGTCTTAATTCTTAAAATGTTTCCTAACCTCATAATTAGTAGTATTTTTTTCTAAAAAAGAAAAAACAGATCTTAATTACTTATAAGTGAAGCGATTGACGTAATAATATTCTGATTTAACGAAAGAAAGATGGAGTACGGACAGTGTGACGTGGTTTTGCTGACCTGGAAAATCAAAGAGACACGCAATTCTGAATAGCTTTGACCGCGAGTTTGATTTCGATGAAATACAATGACGCACGAATTGTATGAGAGAGTGCCGCACGCTAGTGGGCGTTGAGTTTATTATTTATTTTATGCTCAACGAATATGCGTCTATTATGCACTTACCATTATTCATTCTATTTATCCATCCATTCTCGATGGTCCGAGAAATGGATCTGAAGGGGAGGTTCAAAGTTTTGAATAGCGTGGTGTGTGTGTGTGTGTGTGTGTGGAGAGAGAGAGAGCAATCATTTGGATTTGGAAATCACGCTCAAAGGCCCAACCAAACACGTGGTGCCTAATACCCCAATAACTGATTATCTTAATAACAGTCATGGTTAATCCCAAAAAACAATATAATCACCCGAAGCTCTTAGCTGATATCTCTCTCTATTTTTGAATAAAAAATGAAGAAAAATAATCACATGAAGGAACGTAGCCTAGGCCTGGTCAAGGACTGTGCGCCGTCCACGTAAATGGTGGTTCCCGTCATGTAGCGAGAATCATTAGAGATGAGATACATGACGGTGGAAGTGACGTCTCTCTTCACATCCAGCCACCTCTCCATCGGAGCCGCCATCTTCACTAACTTCTCCGTCCTCTCCCTTCCCACCGATTTCGGGAACTCATCCTCCACGTGCAGCCCACGCGCTATGGCGTTCACCCTCACCCCGTACTTGCCTATCTCCATAGCCGACGCCTGCCCACAACAATCCCACACAACACAACAAGTCAAACCCAATCCCTTCTATGGGCCTGGATGAGGCCCATCAGTAATCAGACCAAGCCCAACAGGAAAGCCCATTTTGAAAAAAAATCGCAAGAGCCGTGTTATACCCACCCGAACTAACTGTTGGACTGCGGCCATGGAGGAAGCAAATGCTGCGGCTCCTGGATAAAGGCCCCTCTCTGCACCGTTTATGGAAGTCATGAATATAACGGAACCTCCTCTGTTGAAGTCTCTCATCCTTTTCCCAACAGCTTTCAACAGATACCATGCAGCTATATAGTTGATGCTCACTATTTTCTTCATCTCTTGTTCTCCTACTTCCAGATGTTCTCTCGTCTTCCCTGTTTCAGATCATATCCCAACTCTCAGTTCCTCTATACCCTGTTTGTTTTCTTTATATATTCAATTCCTTCGTGAAAGAATAATGCATACCTTCGTAAGTAAAACAGTTTACAAAAGCGTCTAGATGCCCCAGAATGTTGCATGCTTTATCAACGGCCTCGTAGAATACGGCTTCCCTTTCTTCTTCCATGTCGAGTCCGATCACCTCCACCGCCACAACGGCGCCCTTCAGGCAACCCATTATGTGGTTGCTAACAACCCTCAAGCAACTTTCCTCTCCCATCAAAACCAGCCTGAACAGAGACACCTTCAGGTCTCTGCCGAACAGCAAAATGACACAAGATGAAGAAGAAGAAGAAGTTATACCTGCATCCCTGTTTGGCTAATTGGAAAGCAATGCTCTTGGAAATCTCGTCGCCATTGGAAGTGAGCAACACTGTCTTCCCTGGGTTCCCCATTCGTCTTCAGTTCTTCTGCACCTCGACGAACGTCCCATGTTTTTTATACACGCGTCACATGACCAGAGATTCCAGGAAACACGCACCCACGAATAAATAAAAGGATTTCAAGTTTTAAGAAGCATGTAACAAAATGAATGGAATGATGAGAAACAACGTGTGTTATTGTTGTTAACTACCGTTGACCCCACTTCGACAAAGGCCGAGGGCCAATTAGTCTCGAATTCAGATCCATCCGTCTCTTTCTTTCATATGTGTCCAGTACACACGGAGTCCTGGTATACTAATATATCAAATATGCATTTGGTACTCATAATTTAATTTTATTTTTGAAGGAAAATGAAGTCTTTGACATGACATGATAACCTTAATAGAAGGATATCAGAGTAACTTAATTACCCGGTCCTCCCTTCCTTGCAGTCCTTGATTGACATGTGACTTTAGATTTCCATGTAATCTCTTTATTATTAATTTGTCTGAGAAACTAATTAATTAATTCAAAAGTATAACCCATAAAAAAAGTGCAGAGTCACTTGTATTTTTTAATAGATCACGAGTCTTCGTTGGAGCAAATGAACAAATACGCTGAAATTGGTTGAAAGTGGCGTGCGTTCGGATTACATCCACAGTGTCTGGCATTTAATGTTTTGATTTCATCACGTGCTTTTGACCTTTCTGAAGTCAATGATTGCAATTTATCGGTTGTTGGGAACAACAATTGATTGCCATTTGCTTGTATTTATTATTAGTCCTTTTATTTTCCGTTCTATATGAGATTTTTTTTAAAGCTATTGGTGGTTGTAGACTTGTAGTATATGTGAACACTTGGACTAAGAAAGAAAGATCACATCCTTCACAACTCGATGACCAGTACGACTAGAAAGTTCTTGAAAAAAGCCAACCTTTGACTGAGTCTTGGTATTAAGTATACGTGACACGACATATAACTGAGCAGCTGGAGTATTGAGACTTTTGGTATATTTAATCAAGAGATTAAATTAAAAGCGCCTTCAAATCCTTCTAAACTAAGATTGCGTTGGGTCAATTAATATCCGACATCAAATAAAGTAAATTATTTTTACTCGTTCTAATTCTTTCATAATTATAGCATTTGGATCAAATATAATATTTCAGCTTTATTTATTTGTTTTCTTTTAAAATTTAGCGTCACAGTGATATATATGTTAAAATATAAAATTTAAATTATACAAATTCAATTTAAATGTAGGATGGCTGAAAAATAGTGAGGAAAATTAAGAGGAGCTGATTATACCAAAACTAGAGTACATGTTACATGCTCAGTGGATATATATTGGCACTAGAGACTAACTCGTCATTAGAGCCACGGGGTTTAGGTAAAAGTGACCAATTTTGGCTATTATCCCTCTGGCCCACTTTAATCAACATTTTTAAGACGAGACATACGACGGCGAAAGGGGAGGGTGATTGATGCACGGTGGCCTCAGCCGCCTTAACAATTGTATTTTTTGTGTCACCATAACTCGTTTTTTTCATGAATTTTCTCTAATTTGCTTTCCTACTGCTTCCTCTTTATTTAAGGCTCTACCATTCAAAATTGATGAACTGCACTACCGTTTTTGGATTTCTATTGCTTGGCGAGAGAAATCTAAATGAGTGGAATATTTGTGGTATTCACCCCTCGTTCTCTGATCGTAATCCCTCTCTGTCAATCGCACAGTTGAATAGAAATCCAGAGCATTGCCACGTCTCCATCAAAATGGCCACTGATCCGCTATTTTCTACTCATAATAATTAAAAATGATATATCGATATTTAGACTTTAGTTCTTGTCAAGATTAAAACACGAGAAGTGGATGAAGTGGAAACACAAGAAGAAGAAAAAGGCACGTGCTTGTGTTACAACTTGCGAGTGCAATTTAATTAGAGCAAGCTTAGAAGAAGGGATGATTGATTCAAACATGATGTTTCCGTGATTTCTATCTATATGCGAAGGAATAGCAAGAATAACGTGGCTAATCTTAAACATTATACATTTGAATTTAGCTACTCTAATCAATACAGCTATTCATAAACAAGGAAAATCGTGTGAAAATTACATAAATCCTACGACAATAAAACGAGTTGAACATAAAAAAGGCACACTCCACATTACCACGTAGCCATACTCATAAAAAATCTGTTGTATTTCGGGGAAACAAAAAGATATGTATAAAAAAAAAAGATTATATTAAAAAATGTAAAATAAGATTTGATAGTCTCTATTACTTAAGAGAATTAATTTATACATTATTGATATCGTCTAATTTTTAGTAAAAAAAAAAAGCGAGTTGTTTCTTTGTTTTTTTTATAGATCACTGTTTCTTAATTTTTACAATTTCGCCCATTTGTGTTTTTACCTTACTTTTGCTTTTCGGCTAAAACAAATACCGTTGTGAAAGAATATAAACCACTTTTTATTTTTCTTTTTTGTCGAGATTATTTCAGCTTTATCAGGTCAACCCCCCCCCCCCAAAAAAAAAGAAACAGATCTCACTGAGCTTTGGAATGACGGGCCCGAAGCCCATTAACAAACCCAAAAGCCCAGAAATTCTCGTGGCCAGAATAGGGGCGTTTTGTCTCATCTTCCTCCCACATCGCTAGGCTGTCTCTGCTGTTCGTCCTCCGACTCCTTTCTCTTTTTCCTCTTCATTGATCTCAGACCTGCCCTTGTTCCTTTGACCACGAGAGCTCAATTAAGTCTCACCTTGGGATTTGTCTCCTTCTTTCGGTGAGTTTCTTCTCCTTCCCCTCTCGCCCATCTACGCATTTCCTCGGATCTAGGAACTGCTTTGGAACTCTGTGTCCTTCGATTTTGGTAATTTATATTGTAAATGTATATGATTGAGCTATGAATCAGTGCACATCTATCTCTATTCGCACCTCATCTCGTGGAAGCCCGGGGCCTTCGTCCTTTTGCTTAATCCCAAGTTTCCGCTTTTCTAACATATCGTCAGAAGATTGCATGATCGATTTAAATTACGTGTGATTGTGTTGGAGGCATTGCTACATGCCCTACCTTGTTATATTTAGTATTTACTTACTCGACCTCTTTTGCTTGCCCTCGTGTATTTGTTGTATCTATGTTAGGCAGATACGCGGAACTGAAATGCCTGAAATCCATCATATTGTGCCCGTGCCTGGATTTAGGTTGCCGTTTTATTTGAAAAGTATTTCACAAGAAGAATATGGATTAACAATGGCACTATTTTATTTTAAATGTATGTTATGGCGCGGTTAAGATGGGCTTGTTCATCTATATGGTCATTTGCATAAGAAGCTCTGAAGAGTTTTGACAGTGATGCTACTAGGACATAGAAGTGTGTATCTTTGGAAGTCTTTTTGTGAACAATAAAGTATGCAACTTTCTACCGGCTTTCCCCCCCTGCAGGAATAAGAAAACATTCTTTAATGTTGAGGGTAAAATTGATGAAATTTATTATTACTAGTGTTCATCCTCTTTAGCATGAACTATGTGAAAACGTGAAGTCTGCTGTAAAGCTGATTGTGTTATCTGCTTTTGGATGCATGCTTTAGGAAATATACTGAAAAATATCATCTTCTGGATATCCAGAATCATGTCATGATAGTAAAATCATGATCTACTTCTTTTAAGTACAATGCCTGAGTGGAAGCACCCTGCTCAATTTCTATACTGGGGCTGATGAGTTACCCTTATTCTTCATTCCCCTTCCCTCTTGAAACGCATTCTTGAAAAGCATCTGATCCTTCATTTTTATGGTCTTCCGTTTTAACTTTTTTATTGCTGGATTCTGGACCTATGACTCTATCACTGGTCTTAACAAGTTAGATTACATACAAGGTTCATGAATTTGCAGCCCCTGTTTTCTTAGTTCCATCTGTTGATAATTTGATATTAAAATTTCAAAGAACATATAATCCTGGCAATTAAATTTGCAGTCTCTAAGGTGTTTTGTACTAATTATTTCCTTTATATTTGTTATGCGGTAACTATGCATGAATATTCACATCAATTTTTGCTTCTTATATTGTCTCGCCATAATCCTACATTCATGAATCTCCACCCCTAGAACTTCTCATGGAAATCTTCATTGTAAAGTTTATTAATATTTGTGATCCGTGCAGATAATATCTGATGAACAACATTTATCTACTTATATCTGTTATCCATGCTTAGTTGGTCACTGCCCATCTCATTGTCCTTTTGCTTGTTTAGATTACTTTATCTCTGGTTATTGGATAAATGGATTTATTATTCACTCATTTACAATTTTGTAGTGTGAACTGAAACAAATGGCTGGAGGTGTTATTCAACAGTTATTGAGGAGGAAACTCCAGTCTCAATCTACTGTAAGCTTTGCTGCTTTTTCTCATGCTATTTTTGTGCTCTTGGAGCAACTTTTTCTGGTTACTGTAGCCCATGCAGCCCACGAAGGGACACTTTTAGTTTCAGCTAAAGAGTGGGGTTAAAAAGGGAAAAGACAGTGCTCTGTTGATATGCTCAATTGAGCAGTATGTGGATGCTTAATAAAGTATTCAAGTGGGTTGGTTTTCCCACTGCAGTAGCTAGTTTTGAGTGAGATTCCTCAATCCGTTGAATGATTGGTGAAGGGTTATAACCAAAGAGAAAAGCAAGATAAGTGTCACATGGTACAGCCATCTGGATATCACCTCTCCAAGGGGTCCAATTGATGGAGACTTGATTAGTATGAGATGCCTAAATCTCATATTGGGTAGTATGAGATATTTAAGTGGGTGTTGTTTTCACCTCAATAGCTAGATTTTACATGCTAGATATTTAAGTATAACCACTTTCTAGAAAAGCATAATGGGTCAATAAATGCATGCAGTCATTGTATTTTACATGCTCATGCAGATTGGTATTGTGGGAAGATTTCAGTAAGCTTTTTTATGAGCTTTCAATTTGTTTCTTCCAATGAAACAAGGTTTACCATGCCATGTGCTCATGGTTGGCTTATGCTTTGTGCAGTCCTCTTCCTTTATATCATCCATCATCACGAGAAAAGATGATGCTGGCTCTACTGGCAGCAGGTCCTTGAGAGCACTTGCATTAATTGGAGCCAGCGTCTCAGGGTTTTTGAGTTTCGCTACAACAGCTTCAGCTGATGAGGCTGAGCATGGCCTGGAATGTCCAAGCTATCCATGGCCTCACAAGGGCATCCTCAGTTCATATGATCATGCTTCGTGAGTTCTACTTTGCTTTCTCCTATATTTTTTTCCTTCCTTACTATTAATGGCAGTTAGCAAGTTTGAAACTATAGACCTTCAATATAAGTTTATATTTGATTTCCCTGGGACAGAAATTGCATCCTTTTTAACTTTTCCCATGCTGCATTTTTGGGTATACTACTGTAGTTGGTTGTAGTAGGTGCTTGTCAAATTCATTTTCTTTGGTTTAGTGAGCATTGCTCTCATCTTTCCCAGCCTTGGGATTTCCTCTTGCTTTGTTATCCTCATATCTTTGATGTTGTCTTGCATGGTTAATTGTTGGGGTTAAGTATCATTTGTCATTAGCTCACCTGCTGGAAAAAAAACACTCCTATCATGTGCTACTGTTCTTAATTCTTCAAACTAATTTTTCATGGGCAGGATTCGTCGTGGTCATCAAGTTTATACACAAGTCTGTGCTTCCTGCCATTCTATGTCTTTGGTATCATACCGTGATTTGGTTGGTGTTGCTTATACAGAAGATGAGGTAAAGGCTATGGCAGCTGAGATTGAAGTGGTTGATGGCCCTAATGATGAGGGTGAGATGTTTACACGCCCTGGTAAACTCAGTGATCGCTTTCCTCAGCCATATACAAATGAAGCAGCTGCTAGGTTTGCTAATGGGGGGGCTTATCCTCCAGATCTTAGTCTCATAACCAAAGTAATGCATTTTCCTACCAGTGATGTCAATAAAACTTTTTCTATTTCATATTTGTATACAAAATATCTGATTATCTGTCCTTTCAGGCCCGTCACAATGGTCAAAATTATGTATTTTCCCTTCTTACTGGTTATCGTGATCCCCCTGCTGGTGTTGCGGTAAATTCTTAACTAAGATCTCTTTTGAGATTCTACTGTACCTGCTGAAGTAACTTTGTGCATCCAGCAAACTTTCAGTGTGTAAAAATAATGCCAAGGCTACCCATAAGAGAAAAGAAAACGAAAACCTCCTTCATTTTCCTTTTTTCTTTGTGATTAATAAGTCTATTTCTGCAAAAGTGGAGATTTTGTTATGGGCTTTTTTTTCCCGTTCTGTTTGTTTTTAAGGGGGTGGGTGGTTTGAAGAGCTCATGTCTTCTCGATATCACTTTACTAAACTCAATCAAGTGCTCATATTTTTTCTTATAGAATTATGCATGATTTCCATGGCATTTCCTTTTGCTGAATTTGTTCATGTAATGCTAGGTTCAGGTGCAATATTCGTCGACTTTGAGGCGTTTAAATAGGCAATATGTAGATATGAAGGAAAGGAGTCTCTCAATAATCAATATATCCATTATAGCACCCTTGATCTGGGATTCTTTGTACTTGATTCCAATTATCAGTCATAACTCATGCATATCATAAACCATGGAGTGATGGGCCACTTCTAATATTTAGTTATCTTTAAATATAAATATCCGTAAAACTTTTTGAATGTCCTCTAGATCCATGCCAATATGCAATATTATGGTTGAATTTCTTTCATGATTGGCTTTATGAATAAATGTGTAGATTAGAGAGGGATTACATTATAATCCTTATTTTCCTGGCGGAGCAATTGCCATGCCTAAAATGCTTAATGATGGTGCTGTTGAATATGAAGACGGTACTCCTGCCACAGAATCTCAGGTATGTTAGCTTGAGGAGCTGTTTTAGTAGATTTTAAGAGTGCTATTTATGGATATGGGGAAATCAGAAGCTCATTCTTTTCCTTCTTGTTCTTACTGCAGATGGGAAAAGATGTCGTGACATTCCTTGCTTGGGCTGCTGAACCTGAAATGGAAGAGAGAAAACTGGTTTGGTTACCTTCTATATACTTTTTTCCTCCGGATGAATGCTACATTTTCTAACAAGAATGGTTACAAAATGCAGATGGGGTTCAAATGGATTTTTGTACTGTCGCTGGCACTTCTTCAAGCCGCATATTTCCGTCGGTTGAGGTGGTCAGTTCTGAAGTCTCGCAAGCTGGTCCTTGATGTCGTCAACTAGCCGGCATTGACTTTCATTTTCACTTCAGGAGGGATTTCCGTTGGCAATAATTTTGTCAGATCGTTATGTTGTCGCATCATGTCTTATTCGTTCAACACAATTAGTGGGCAATGGAGCATCCGGAACCGGAAGAGTGTTCGATTTTTGTTTGGTAGTAATAAGCTGTAAGACTCGTATATATGCGAGACACTACAGTTTTTCCGCTTACCTCTTTTGCTACACGTCTGGCACACCAACTCGTAGTTTAATTCATTCTCGATATTTATGCAAGTGGCCTTATATATCTTAGGGCAAAAGAATGATATACAATAGGGTCGATGTGGCCTATTTGGAAACAATGGTTCTTTCTCTCCCTCAAAATCATGTGAATCTCGCACTCTCACATTTTCCTTGCCCATTACTTATACTCTAATGATCTCACTTAGGTTCAGGTGGCTCTTGCATAGTTTTTCTTGGTGCTTGGTTCTTGGTGACGACTATCAAGATTCTTAATATTGATGGTTTATCAACAATGTGTGGCTTATTTTTAAGACAAAATGTTCAATATTAAAAAAAGAAGAAGAACTTTTAGCCACAATTATATAATCGTCCTCCTGGGTCGAAAACAGATCCAGTAACAATCAAGTTCAACTGAAAGCCTGGTCGGGGTTGCAAGTTACGAGTAAGAGCCTGGCTTGAAGAAAACAGGCTAATCAGAAGGTTGAATGTCCAATTATCCACATCTGGCTTCACAATATCTTATTTTACTATTTTGCCTCTTCCTTACTTCCCCACTCCACATGCTAACGAATCTTAACCACATATCATAAATTTTTTTGAAGCAATATACCTCATCAATCAATTACTTATTAATGCTTCAAAACTTCTTAACAATAATCGTTGCCATTCTTTTTATTTTTTTAACAATGTTACTCTTGGAAACGGAAAACCTGGAGAAAATTTCAAAATAAGATGTCCTTTTGTATAAAGAGCAAAGGTACGAAAATACAAATAAAATTTTATTTTATGGACGCCTAACACTATATGATATTTTTAAGTATAAAAGTATCTATAATATTATAAAATGGGTATAAAAATATTAAATTCTATTATGATATAATTATGTCCTGCCTATTATTATTCATCATTCGATAACTAATATTAATTTATTATTTTTAAAATTTTATTAAAAAATATAGATATTTAAAAAAAATTATAAATTTAGGAAAATAAATTGAATTGAAATTTTATACTTATTATTACAATTTTTTTAAAATAATAAATTAATATTAATCCATATCCAATAGATAATAATAATTAAACTATAATTATGTCATATCAACATATATGTCAATATTTTTAATCAAATATTATCACTATAATAGTTAACTTACAAAATTTAATATTTTTTTAATTATTTTATAACGGTAACATTTTGCACCCAAAAAACCCATATAGTGTTTGGCCCCCTGGAATAAAACTTTATAGTTATTTTTACAACTTTACCCTTATATAAATTATACCAACAGATAATAGATGTTTCTGGCATGAAATTGTTAAATTATCATTACTTATGCATTGATCTATGACCAACAGGTTTTATCTTCTTTTTTTAAAAGGAAATTCAAGTTACCCGGAACTAATAGATTAGATATTCATACCTTATCGTTTAAAAATATTAGTAATATTACAAATTTTAATTATGAAAACTATTTTTTTTCCTCAAAAGAAGATGCAATCCCGTGGGAAGACGCTATGGCCGTTTGCGTAGAGACGGAATCGTTACCAACCCCTCTACGTTTGTATTGTTGTCGGTCAAAATCAATGACAACCAAGGCACATCCCATTACGCCATCATCGTTCCTATAATAGATTATCGACAGACACGGATCCCATCCCATTTTGATTGAATCCAGAATCCAGAATCCCGAAATCAGCCTAAAAGTGAACATCTTTTGTCGAATTCATGGGGACTGAGAGCTCTTCCGTCGATATTTCGGAGCATTTGCTCCGGGATGATCGGAAGTCCCCGTCCTCGGAATTCGAGCACGTTCCGGAATGGAAGGACCAGATCACCGTCAGAGGGCTCTTGGTGAGTGCGGTTCTGGGGACCCTTTTCTGCATCATCACCCACAAGCTCAATCTGACTGTTGGGATCATTCCTTCGCTAAACGTTGCTGCTGGGTTGCTTGGGTTCTTCTTCGTCAAGACCTGGACTACCTTCATGTCCAGGTTGGGATTCTTCACCAAACCCTTTACCAGACAGGAGAACACCGTCATTCAGACTTGTGTTGTCGCTTGCTATGGCCTCGCTTTCAGCGGTAACTCACCCCTCCTTCGTTTAGCTTAAAATTGTGAGCTTTTGTGCTTTCTGAATTTTCCTGTTGGCCCGCGATCTACTTATATTTTCGCTTAGTTAAACTCACCTGTTCCTACATCTATTCGCTGCTTAAAAGCTCTTTTTCCGTTGTGTTTTTAGAAACTAGTATTCTGAGCTTAGCCACTAGAGCAAAGAGTTGACCCTTCACCCCTCCATGCTTCCTGAGAATGCGACGCGACAAAAGAAACAAAGTCATAAAGTCTTTCAGAGTGGGGAGTGGGGGGAGAAGTAGGATAAGATTGAATGCTTGACACCAGTACTAAAAAATGATCTGATAGACAAGTGAAACATAAAATATGGTTGGAATAAGGATCATGGGAATCTTCCTCCTTGGGTCAAAAGACTCTGGAGAATGTCACATTCATGATAAGTGCTCCTCTCCATTTCCATATTAATTTTTGCTAAGTCAATTTCACATTACTTCCATCGTACACAACCTGATCTGACCAGGTGAATAAGGTCTCATTATAGAATTTGGATTCGAGATAAATTTACCAAACCCTAAAAAGCTCTAAAAACCCCAAAAATTTGTCTTATTCAACATCAATAAAAAAGCATGATGTAAATTAACAATGGAGCATCAAATGAACGTAGCATCCATTTTACTTCCTCTCATCTTGTTATATAAATAAAATAAATGAAATGGCAGTTAATTATAGTTACTGATGGGAAATTAGGAGTTACTGTTATTAGGATGAATTACTAGGATATAGCCGTTAAAGGCAGTTAGAGTGATCCTTAGGCTAGAAATAGGATCCCATACACAATTGTATATGATTATGATTTGATTAGTGCATTATTCAGTGTCTTGTTCAGAACCCTTCTCTCCTAAGTCCCTCTCTTCGCTTGCTTCTCCTCAAATCCCCTCTGTTATTGTGAATCTCTGTGTTCTTCCCTTTTCTCTCTCATGTCAGAATCATTTACCACAAGTGGTGTCAGAGGAAATTGGTAGCAGTCCATTCTTGTTTATTGTCTCAGGTCATCTTTTATTGAAACCTTTTTAATATGGGCAGTCAATCTGTCATAGTGTAACCAAATTTAATAAATTCATCATATATCATAGCTTCCAGAAGTTTCTATCTGTGTTGATTTTCTATTCCATGTCCCTTACAAGGTAAACTTGTTTAATTTGAAATTTCTTGATTATAAGATATGCTTTATAAAGAGTGGTGTGCTAATTTTGTTTATCCATCTGTTTCTCTAATGTGATGGTTATTACGTCTTTGGCAGGGGGGTTTGGATCATCCTTGCTTGCCATGGATGAGAGAACATACCAGCTTATTGGCCCAGATTACCCTGGCAATAGGGCCGATGATGTTATAAATCCAGGCTTGCTTTGGATGATAGGTTTCACTTTTGTTGTCAGTTTCCTTGGGCTTTTCAGTCTTGTCCCACTTCGGAAGGTAAATCTATGTGGTCACTGGTCATTAGTATTAGTATTAAGAATAAAAAGGAAAAGAAAGGAAGATAAAAAGTCAATTAACATTTAGTGTTCTAGTGTTCTTATATATAGGTGTGTAACTTGCTAATCATGGGAATCTATTTTAGACTTGATTTCCTCCTAGCATTGCTATTGACAGCCCTGGTTGACAATTTAGAGCTTGATCGCCATGCATGAAATCTCAGGTTATGGTCATGGACTATAAGCTTACATATCCCAGTGGGACAGCAACAGCAATGTTAATTAACAGCTTCCACACAAAAACTGGAGCAGAACTTGCAGGGTATGCATTAGAAATCATGCTAATTTCTGTCCACTGAGAAGCATCGCTTATGTTACAATTATTTATTAATACTGCTTTGGGGATTATATGAGAGAGATGCACTTGTCACTGAGTCTGTCTGGTCGTCATTTCTTGGTTTAATCATGGAATTGTGGAAATACCTTTTATGATGATTTAGTGGCATGCACATGCTGCTATTTTCTTTTGCTTTTGCAGTTCTAAGTGATACTATTATCTTTTACTATAGGAATCAAGTCCAGCGACTGGGCAAGTACCTGAGTATAAGTTTCTGCTGGAGCTGCTTTAAGTGGTTCTTCAGTGGTATAGGAAATTCATGCGGATTTGACAACTTTCCAAGTTTTGGGTTGACACTATTTAAAAACTCGTAAGGCTCTTACAACTTTGCTTTCACCGGCTTCCTATGTCTTAATTCACTCACCATACTCCCTATCTAGTAGAAAATGCATCTGCTTTTCTTGGGATTGCCTTTGATATACACTGTTCAACGAGTTGATGAGTATTGTTAGAACTACTGCCTTGGGTGTGGTGAATTGTGTTGCTACTGATGGAAGAGAGTGAGAGAGACTACAAATTGAGTGACAGGAATAGTGACATGACGCTTGCATCAGTATTTATATTCATATTTTGATTGTATATACTGGTTATGCCATTTACTTGGATGCACTTCATGCAAAAGCTTTCTATAATGCTCTGAGATTGTTATAATTAAGGGGAATTGAGCAAACAATTAATTGTAACTTAATAAACTCAGCACAATCTTAAATTGCAACTCAATGGAAAAATATTTCCTGAAGTTGTCTAAGGAAGATGGGTAGGAGGAGTAACTCGCTTTGATTTGAAATGCTTCCTGTATTCACAAATGCAAAAACAATTTGATGGATGAATAAGAATAGCTTTTGAAGAACCTAAGGGGAGAGACTCACTAAGTTATATGTGACTTCTGATAGAACTTATCCTTTGACCAACATGTGTTCAACGTATGAAATCACTTTAATGCCTGCAAATTATCACAGGGTGCTCTGGCAGACTAGGGAAGCCACAAGTTTGATCTCAAATCTTCAGGAATGGCCATATTTATTTAATTATTTAATAATCACACGACTTGTTCTCATGCAGGTTCTACTTTGACTTTAGTCCAACTTATGTTGGATGCGGTCTTATTTGTCCTCACTTAGTTAATTGCTCAGTTCTTCTTGGAGCTATCATATCATGGGGTTTTCTGTGGCCCTTCATCTCCAAGCATGCTGGGGACTGGTATCCAGCTAACCTTGGTAGCAATGATTTTAAAGGTCTTTATGGATATAAGGTATGATTATGGCAAAGCAAACAGGGTTGATATGCAACTTAAATGGCTTTATGAAATTGTACTTGTGAATCTGTGATGTATGTCCAATGATAAGTCGTTTACTTGGTGTATTTCTTCTGAATCCACAGTAAAGCATTTTCTCTCCGGTCATGTTTTCCGCAGGTGTTCATTTCCATTTCTCTTATTCTTGGGGATGGTATTTACAATTTGATCAAAATCATATTGATAACTGTAAGGGAGATGTGTAGGGCAAGTTCCAAACAGAACAACCTTCCTGTTGTGTCAGAGGTTCCAGGTGAGCTCCATGAATCCCCCTTAAGCATTGCTTTCTTTAGCCAGTGAGGTCCTTTCTTCATTGTAGTCCCACCCTAATTTTTATCAGCCTTGTCATTTCATCTTCAAGTCAGTAAATATCGTCATGCAAGTGTTTATTGTATTTTTCCATTATATAAATGTCAATAATAATAATCCTAAGTCTTCCTCCTTCATATGGCAGCCTGCTGTGTGGATGAGTTGCATTGTATTTTTTTACTATCTGCTTCAAGAGTTGTAGTTTGCAAATTGGTGGTATGGATTGATGTTGACCTTTAATAACTCTTTATATGTTTTTATCTCCGTTGATTAAAAAAAGGTGCATGCTATGATCTGTTATCTGAAAAAATTTGACATGTGGAGTATTTTCTGGTATGATATCCTCATTGCATATGAATTCATCAATGGATAACGGCAGTGAGTTATATTTCAATCTCTTGTCTTGCTGCTTTGCCAGCATTTTTGTGTGATATTTGTAGGAGTTAATTTTCTTCTTGTTCATGTTATCAGATGATGAATGTTCTGAATTGCAAGCAGAACAAAGAAGAAGGGATGGGATATTTTTGAAGGATAGGATACCCTTCTGGTTTGCAGCATCCGGATATGTGTGCCTTGCTGCTATATCTGTTGCAACAATACCAATGATCTTTCCTCCTCTTAAATGGTACTTGGTCCTGTGCTCTTACATCCTGGCCCCTGCCTTAGCCTTTTGCAACTCTTATGGCACCGGGCTCACAGACTGGAGCTTGGCATCCACTTATGGGAAGATTGGTCTTTTTGTCATGGCCTCATTGGTGGGCCCAAAGGGTGGGGTAATAGCAGGGGTAGCATCTTGTGCTGTGATGATGTCCATTGTCTCAACAGCAGCTGATCTCATGCAAGATTTTAAGACAGGTTACCTTACCCTCTCATCTGCAAAGTCTATGTTCGTGAGCCAGATAGTCGGAACAGCCTTGGGTTGCATTATTGCCCCTCTCACCTTCTGGTTGTTCTGGAGCGCTTTTGATATTGGGTCACCTGATGGTCCCTACAAAGCACCTTATGCTGTTATATATAGGGAAATGGCCATACTAGGTGTTGAGGGATTCTCCGAGCTTCCAAAGCATTGCCTGGCCTTGTGTTGTGGCTTCTTCGTGGCAGCTCTGATTATTAACCTTGCAAGGGATCTGATTCCCAAAAAGATCTCACAGTATATACCTATCCCAATGGCCATGGCAGTTCCCTTCTATATTGGTGCCTACTTCGCAGTCGACATGTTCATCGGGACGGTGATATTATTTATATGGGAGCATTTGAATAGGAAGGAAGCAGAGGACTATGCAGGAGCGGTTGCTTCAGGTCTAATATGCGGCGATGGGATTTGGACAATTCCATCAGCTATACTGTCTATTTTGAGGATAAATCCACCCATCTGCATGTACTTTGGTCCCTCTATAAGCAGCTGATTCAAGCAAGGCGACTGAACTTGTATTAGTTTCTTGCCCTTGTAACTTCCATATTTATTTATTGGGACTTGGTTTTGTACATATATCTGTTGTATGCTAAGAACAAGGCACTCATCCGTGTATTTTTCGTTGCTGGCTTGGGATCGACTTTGTTTTGGCTAAAAAAAACAAAGGAAAACAAGATTGAACTCTATTTGCATACAGCAGTGCACGCCATTAGTAACATCAATGTGAATATTTAACGCTATCATGATCGTCATTTTGACCTTCATGGTCATTCTTGTTGTGTGTATGAAATAGAACTGTCATTTTGATTTGTGTTTGCTTTTTGAATTGGTACATTTTGATTTTGTGCTTTTCTTTTATCTCTGTATAATGATAAGTGTTTAACCTGCGAAAGAAAACTGCAGAGTGCCGGCAATAATTGAATAACAAAACAAAGACATTGACAAAACTAGTTGATCAAGTCTGACATAGAAGAATCAGTGAAAACCAAAGCCAACAGAAAAAATATGACAATGGTTTTGGTGTCTCTAGTGATTGTGTTTTTCCAAAAAAGCAATGGTAAGTACAAAATAAAAATTAAAACTTGCTTAAATAATAACCTTAATTTAACTGATAGTTCTTAAACTGTGCTCTTACAGGTTGCCGGCACACTTGCCATTATTCAATTATTGCCGGTACTGTGGGCCTCTCATCCAAAAGTTTTGACTATACTTGGGATGCCCTCATCCAAAAGTATCAAAAGGCCACGTTCTTCGCATTAAATTCTGGTGAAATTTTATTTTGTATGAACGGTTGAAAGACTATGGTCCCTTGTGGCATAAGCCAGTGCAAGGGTCAGAGCATGATTACCTGAACTACTTGTTTGAACAGATTTCATCACGACCCCTGTATTTCAACGTCCTTGAGCGCAATGATGAATCACACAACTGGCCTTCATCGTCAATCATTCCAATTAATCAATGAATTAGCGTCTAATCATGATAGTCAAAATGGCTTTTCATTTGTAATTAGAATTATTCCAAAATTGATCCTTTCTTCAACCATACTTTTTAGAACTTCATTTCCAGCTTTAAACTGAAACCACTAGTGCATAAGCTAGAATTTACTATTATGATCTCCATGTTCTTTGTTTGTTCATACCAGAGATGTGCAATTACTATTTAGTATCTTCGTTCTGAAGAAATAGTAGGAATCTTTCGCGTGGGTGAAAGGGGCTTTTGAGTTTTCTGCAGAAATTATAAAAACAGAGATGCAAGAAACAGAGAGCTAGAGATGCAAGTGGGGTTGGAAGCTAAGGGCCAAAGCTGTCATTTAGCAAAACAGTGACATTTTTGTCTTTTTTTATTTATGAGCGAATCTAAGATATTCAATATTTGTTGCAATGTTGGATTCTCCTTATCACTGGAAATTCCAACACACCCCTTAAAAGTGACAGCTCAGAAAATTTGCCAATCAGCCACGACTCAGATTATGACGTCTCGGATTGAAGCCCACTAACCTCCATTGGTATCTTTTTCAACCAAACTTTGACAGCTTGATCAACCTAAACCAATTATTTTTAGTGGGTTATCTCAAGTTATGGTGATCAATTTGTAAAAATGATAGGATGTATAACTACTTTCTTGAAGGTGTTATTCTGTGTTATATCTACAGGGATGATAATTCTTCTTCTTCTCCTCCTCCTCCTCCTCTTTTCTGCTGAAAGTTCAACCCTCTTGTTTTAAACCTTTCACAAATGATTTGACAGCTAAAATCTCGTGAAATAAGCAGAAGCAAGTTCACAATTTGGAGGCGAAAAGATAACTGAGAAGGGATCAAAGATGGAGATAGATTGGGACATAAGGGTAATTAACACAGATCTATCTTATCAAAAAGGATCCATTCACTTAAAAGATTCTGGCTTTCATGTGATGGAATGGCTTGTTCCCTAAGTAACAAACAGTTCATTCAATTCTGCATAATGCAAGCAGAAGAAGGGGAAAAAACCCACTTATTGAGCTGCACAAGGAAGAGTTTTCCCTTGAGAAAAAAGGGTCCCAATCTTTTGATATAATTGGTGATTAAAAATTAATACCATAGACTTAGGTTTAAATTTACCCTCATAAGTCTTAACGTGGTGACCCATATAATTAATTAGTTTCTACTTCTGTGACTGAAGCCCCATTACCCGGCTTTCAAGCTCAAGCGACAAAACGCAGAAAAAAAGGCTCAATTTGTTAACCCTATTAACATGAAAACAGAAGCGTACGGTAAATAACAGGGCATTCACCAAAAATATGTAAATGATGTGGTTTTTTTTCAGTTAAGAGGCATTCAGGTGTGAATTCTGCAGTCTGTTCACAAACTGAATTATGCAGTCTGTTCACAAACAAACTATTTACATTATTCACAAGTCAATAATACTATGCCTGACAAGTCTGACCAAACATCAAATATGAACGTGTTTGTTCATTTTCATTGAACTGTACGTTCCTTGAATCAGATTTTCATCAATGCCTTTATGACATTTGATAATTTGATGGTTCTTAATTAAAACTGATGCCCATTGGATGCCCCCCCAAAAAATAAATTTTTGCCTTCTGGTGCCTGAGGCGAAGAGAAAGTTTAGCAGAATCGCAGTTAATTAATTAATCCGATCATTAATAAACAAACTTTTGCCATTTCATAAAAAAGATCAGCTTAAAATCTTGAAAAAGACAGAGATAGGAGGCATAACTAAAGTGATTAAGACAAACTTAGCATGAAGCTCGAGTCTTTTACAAATCGAAGGTAAAGGGGTGAAAGAAAAGAAAGTAGAAAAGAAAAGAAAACCCAATGAGAAAAAAGATCTTTTGCCACTGAAGGTTTGAATTAATGTGAAAAAAGGTTATGATATTTCAACAGCTAGCTTTCATGGAGGGACCTACCTTGTCTGCATGGTGGGAGGCACCTGTGACTCTCAATGCAATCACCTACACACAGAGTCTCACATCCCATTATTATCATCTTCTCTTCTCTGTATTCAATCACACAAAGTAAAAAAAAAAAAAACAGAGAGAGAGAGAGAGAGAGAGCTATAGAGATAGAGAGAGTTTATAGTACTTCCTCTAATAATTTATTCTTAATATAAGAATAAATTGATTAATTTAGATAGATTAAATAATATATAATATAAATTTTTTTTAAATTCTTTAATCTATTTAAAAAAATTAATAAATTCTTGTATTAAGAACTGGATAAATATTAAGTTTCACTATGGTGTTTGAACACTGCCTAGAAACGAAGCTTAATATTTCTAACTATGATGATGGGAGTGATGCGCAATAATGAGAGAAGAGGTGTAAAATGGAAGGAAAATGGATGTGTCAACTGTGCTGAGATTCCTACATCATGAGTGATCGTTTGACTGGGTTGGTGTTCTCTTCCTTACAAACGCGCTAGATTTTTCTTTCTTTTCTTACAGAATAGCGGGAAGGAAGGGAGAAGAGACGGGGGAACAATCATATCGACCTGTAATAAACTTTTTGAAATTTGGTGATTAAAGCAACTTTAGACCAATTAGCCAACTAACCCGTGTCCTTATGATCAATGCATATATTAATTGTAAGTGATGATCAAGTTCTTTATAGCCTCCAAAAACTTATACGTTCAGATTGGCTCAACATAATATACTCCTCTAAGTCCTAAATATAAAAGAATTTATACTATAAATTAAATCTTATATTTATGATCATGAGAGTATATTTTTCTTGAGATAAAGACTGCAAGTTGAATTCCTTATATGGGTGAATAAATTTGAATCTGCAACATATAGGTAATGATCATATTCATTACTTTCTCTACTCTTAATTATAATAACTAATTAATTTTTTTAGATAGATTAAAAAATTTAAATAAATCAATTAATTATAACTAACATAAGAGTTAGTTGACTAATTTGGATAAATTGAGAAGTACATTATATCAATTCATCTTGAGGGGTTTAATTTTATTATAATTAACTGATTTATTTGGATTCTTCAATCTATTTAAAAAATTAACTGATCTTTATAATTAGGATAAGAGGGAGTACTTTTTTATGGTGATAGTTAGTGTTTTTCCTTAAGGATATAAAGAAGAAGATTCCCAAATGAATTTGTACACAATTTATTTTTTGTTTCTACATATATAATATGTGCTTCTCTTATAAAAATACTAACCTATTTCAGTTATCATATGCTGAGAATTTGACCTTATATTGAGAAATATTATTTCATCATCTGCTTGTGTGCCCATTTCTTCCAACACTTCATATTTCCATTTTAGAGTTTCTCATCATGATATTGTGTCTACTTCAACTAGGCATATTTAATTTGAAGACAAATAAAAACCCACCGGTTAGAATTTTAATTATAAGAAATAAAATAGATGAAATAACCCATTTTTGAAAGAGTAGCAGAAATAGTGTTTGAGAATTTTCTGATAATTTATATGAAATGGAATGGGTCAAGAACTTTCAAGGAAGGTTCATAAAATGTTGTCGTTCTCAGTAACCAATGAGACGTGATATGAGTGGAAAATAAGTGATGGGCACTTTGGACCCTTGGCATATATATCTACATGATCCCTTCCTTAAACTCACCACATTTGTTTCATATGCAACAAATCCCACTTTCACATATATATAAACACAATAATTATTTCACTATTATCAATTGTATTAGATGTAATATAAGAGATTAATTTCTCATAATATAATAACTTAATATTTAAATATTTAATAAAATAAATGTTTATATTTAGTACTTCAAACAGTATTATTCATATAGGTAGATAAAAACAATAATTATACCTATATTTTCTTTTTATTTCTCGTTTAAGAATTTATCATGCATGTTAAAAAATACAATTAACATGACATTCAAAAAAATCTAACCCGTCTTTGTTTTGAACTGATAATTCCTCTTTTTGACACGCACATATATGGAAAAATGACAATTTTTTAGAGAATGGTAATATTGCCAACACTTAATCAAATAGTACTACCAATAAACATAGTATTACCAACACAAAGTCATACTTTAATATTATTATTATTTTTAAAATCTGTTTGTATTATTTTTCCACATATATATATTGTATTTATCTCTTATTGTATGATTAAAATTAATAAAAATAAGTATCTAATTATTTTATCTTATAAGAGTTATTTAAACTTTGAGACAAGTTCAAACTTTAACAAGTTTTGAGGCCGTAACTCATATATAGTGTGTGTTTGATTTATGATAAAATATAGATTTTAAATTTAGGTTTTGCTAAAATTTAGATTTTGAAAAATTTTAAAACAAACAGTTATATTTATTCAAGAGAATTTTTGGACCAACTCATAGTTTAAAATCAAAATTTCAAATAAGTTAGTTAGAGTAACTTATAGAACAGTAAAAGAGTTTATGGACTAACCAATTATTATAGTACCTCTATTTTTTTTTATATCATCTCTCATCTCTCTTCTACACCATCTCTCATCTCTCATCTTTTATCTCTCTTATATTTAATAATTATACTATTTTTCATAATTTACCAATAATAAAAGTATATTTAGAAATAACTATTAAAATATTCATTTATTTAATTTTTTTTTATAAACTCTTTTTCAAAAATATTTTTTTAAAAGTTACTTAAAAGTTATTTTTTTATAAATTATTTTTTAAAATCTTATCTAAATAATTCCATAAACTTATATTTACTTAAATAGATAAGCACCGAATTAAAATACACTAGCAGTAATGAATATTTTAAAAGTAACGATATGTACGTGATTGTATTAAAGTGACCACTAATAAGATGGGGCGAGTAATTTAAAAATATAAAATGAGGTGACACGTACATGAGCGACGATATTGAAGGGCAACCCGTTAGTATTCAACGCAAATAGTATAATATAATATATTTCCCATACAAAATATAATATATTAATATGATACATCCTTTAAGAACACGTTTGGTTGCATATATATATATATATATATATATATATATACATACACACACAGAAACACACTCAGACAAACTATATAAAACATTAAAAGACAATGTAAAAGAGATGAAAAGAAGAGAGGGATCAAAACGGGTACGGCAGCAGCGTGTTTAAATATGTATGGTTCATACCATGGATCCATTAGAGGGTCACAATTGATTTAGTATTAATAGAAGTAGAATTTACATAAATTTTTAAATAAAAAAAAAAGAGAGAGAGAGGGTAATATGGGTTTATTGGAGAAAATATATCAAATCTCAGCTTTATATATCGTAAAAGTACCCTGTAGTTCTATGGTAGTTTGAGTAGGGGCTTTCCACTTTTAACCATGTGTGGGTCCTTTTTTTGAGGTGTCACTTTTCTTTGTTTTCTCTTTCAACAATTTTTTTAATAAAAGGAAAACAGAACACTTTTTTATTAATATCGATCAAAAAATTGAAATATAAAATATTAACTTAAATTATTGAAAATATATATTTTAGAATAAAAATTTAATATAAAATATTAGTTTATTTTAATTATAAATATAATCTTAAATTATTTTATGACATAAAAAATATGAATAATATAATTTTTAGTTTTTTAAATTTAATTTAATTTTAATTTTAAACTTTTAAATTGCATTCTATCTAAAACATTAATCTTTATTAATTAATAAAAATTTGGACTAGAGAGACTAAAATTAATTCATATTGTGATCAAATTAGTCATCGAATTAATTAGAGCATATAGTCATCAAGAGCGGAAAATTGAATTGAAGATAATAAATGTGACTATATTTTTAAATTAAAAGCCATACAAAAATTACAATGAATCCTCCCTAGTTCATTATACTTCATTACCATTATTGTTATTACGCACCACAATATGCGGGTCAGTGTCTCCCTCTCCTACGTATACCCACCTTCCTCCCCTTCTTTTTTCCCACGTTTTCCATCCTCCCTCCTCTACATGTAAAATTTAAACAATGTCTATCTCATCATCTTCCTTTTGCCCTTCCATTCAGAACCACCCAACAAATTTATATATATTAATTCTTTATTATAGGACTAATTCTATATATAGTATTTTTTTTTAAATTACTACAATATCTAATCTTTTACCAATATTTAGTTTCGAGTTTATAATCTTTCTTTTATTAAATGTGTGTTATCTACAAATTAAATTTAAAATATAATTTTTTTTAGCTGAATTGGATATATGCTATCTGCAGGTGAAAGGGAATTTTAAGGTAAACAGCCCATAATAAACTGTCATGTCATAACATATGAGCTCTGTTCCGGAAGACGCCGGACCCCACCCACGGATTTAGCTTCATTCTTTCATCCCTAACACAAATGCTGCTTCTGCCAAACGAACCCCAACGTACCCCTCTCTCCCCCTCTCTCCTCCTTAACTAGTGCTTGCTGATCTCATCCCTATATCTCCTCTCTAATACGCGCTTTTGACCTATAGAATTATAGTGGATGACATGAACCCGCCCTCCCAGTCACATCCTGCCACGTGTTTCCCCTGGAATCTTCCACGTGGCGTGGAGTCCCTTGCAAGAGATCCATGGTTGGCAATTTGGCATCATCGCTTGCCGTTGTTGCATATATGGGTTATGGTTAAGGCATGCATGACATGAGATGGAAGACGCCAGACAGAGAGAGATAATTGGGAATGTAGGATATAATATTAAATCGGTTTTTATGTCTGAAACAATATAGTATATAACGTTAAATAACCGTCATGAGGGCGGTGAAACTTGAAGTTAAAGTGAACGGCATGTCAGGGAGGTCAAATCTCGCTACAGTTAGAGACTGGAGAGAGAATGAAAGAGATGGCGGAGCAACAACTAAAAACTTGGCATGGGTCACTGGGATTTTAATTTCTTTTTATTTTTTTGTGGTTTTGTCACTTCATCCTTGCCAAAAACAGTGACTAGCTCATGAAAGTCTAGGGCTTGTTCTTCGATCAAAGCGGTCCCATCCTTTTTATTTTTTAAAAAAGTATTTTGTGCCCTGTTCATGGATCCCAAGGGCTCAAAGCAATCGCAGGAGGTACCCAGCTTCTTGAGTCTCCCACAGCCACAAGCCAACAACATGGGAGAGAACAAGCCAGCAGAAATCAAGGATTTCCAGATTGCGATAGCCGATAAAGAAGACAACAACAACAAGAAGCAGTTAGCGCCCAAGAGGAACTCCAACAAAGACAGACACACCAAAGTCGAAGGCAGAGGAAGGAGGATAAGGATGCCCGCTCTCTGTGCCGCCCGAATCTTCCAGTTGACCAGAGAGTTGGGTCACAAATCCGACGGCGAAACCATTCAGTGGCTTCTCCAGCAGGCGGAGCCCTCGATCATCGCCGCCACCGGCAGCGGCACGATTCCGGCGTCAGTTTTAGCTGCTGCGGGCGGTTCTGTTTCGCAGCAGGGGACTTCTCTGTCCGCAGGTTTGCATCAGAAAATGGATGAATATGGGGGGTCCAATATTGGGTCGGGCAGTAGGACCGGGTGGGCTATGGTGGGCGGAAATCTGGGGAGACCCCATATGGCTACTGGTCTATGGCCCCCAGTAAGTGGCTTCGGGCTTCAGTCATCATCGGGTCCATCCACACCAAGTCTTGGAACTGAGAGTTCAAATTACCTGCAAAAGATTGGCTTCCCTGGCTTTGACTTGCCTGCAACAGCCACCAACATGGGTGCCATGAGTTTCACCTCAATTTTGGGAGGGACGAACCAGCAAATGCCCGGGTTGGAGCTTGGTTTGTCTCAAGATGGTCACATCGGTGTTATTAACCCACAAGCCTTGTCCCAGATTTATCAGCAGATGGGTCAGGCCAGAGTACACCAGCAACAACAGCAGCATCAGCATCAGCATCATCAGCAGCCTCCTTCTTCCAAGGAAGATTCTCAAGGCTCTGGACAGTGACAAACAACCTAGTATTGTTCCTAGGCTGAGGCTTCCGCAAAAATTGGCTTTTCTATTGACGTGTGCAAATAGATACCTGAAGGAATTCAATAGGACCTGGATTTTGGCTTCTTATTCATTTACTGCACTACTCGAGTCTCCAGAAACAGGTGCTCCGAATTTTCCTTTTAGTTTTGATTTCCGTCTCTTGGTCTATCCTCAAGCCTGGGTTGTTATTGATATGTTGTTAACTTGCAGGTGGAGTTGCACTGCCACGTCTTGGGTTTTGGACTTAATCTCTTGTTTAATTCGGAGAGGTGTGTTGAATATTATTACTTTGTAAGGAATCGATTATTTCTTCTTCTTCTATAGTTCAGGATGGGGTGATGATCTGTTTGTTTGTGAAAGTAATGGTATAGTTTCATAATCATATTTTGCCTAATCCTACTTCATCATTATTATCTGAAAGATTCTGACCAATCAATTGCTTCCTGGCACACTGAATTAACCTGCAACTATATTTCCACACGCAATTTTCACTCGTGTTGCCATTTCGCAAGTTTGGTTCTTGTACTAGTTCTTTGCAGACAACTTTGGCTATTCCCATCAAATTCATGAAGTAGAGAAAATGCTTTTTATGTTGGAGAGGGGGTGAAGATCTTCATCTAAGTTAAGAAGTGAGACTAATAATCGGTTTGCGATGGCCTATTTCTGTACTTTTGCTTCCATGTAACATCAGAAAAATGAACCAATCAGCCATAATTCTAATAATTAGGCTGAAATCCGAGAATAACTTCCTTGTTTCTGAAGCTAACATTGTAATAAGATGTCAGGTTGCGGTGTTAAGCCTGAAAAACTAGCGCATCTTAAAGAACACGGTGATGCCATTATTGATTGTGGAACGTACGTGAAACACGGCATTAAGTTATGAATGAGACTTGGAATTGCTGCTCAAGACACTACTGGATATCTGCCAGAATCTGAATCTCTATGAATGACCTCTTCAAATTTGAATGCAAGTGGATATATGTGTGTGTGTGTGTGTGTGTGTGTGGTAATCTCCATGGTGCCTGGTGATTCGCTGCTTTCCTGTAGTTTCTGGCTGCAAGTGCTTCCATTTCCATATAATTTGATTTCACCATGTCAGCTTATCTTGTCAACTTTGCAAGCTTCAATTGGTATCGCCCAGTAAAATGACATCAGTTGAAATTACATGCATACAAATCAGTTGTAATTTCAGTACAAAAACACCACAAGTGAACGTGTATGGTGTAAATATCACATGCTTCCTTGTACAAACCCTGATATGGGTTAACTACTTACTGCATGATGATTAATTGTTGTCTTCGTACAATATATGCGACTGTTAAGACTGTCACAACACTTGAAAATCTAGAGCAGTGATGATAAATTTTGAAGTTTTGAATATACTAAATCTTTTTGTATTGTAACATGGTATTAAAGAAGAAGCGATATATATATCGATCGTCTGCATCGATTATAATGGAAGTTGCCATTTTCCTAGACTTGTGAACTTATCAGAATAACAAGTGCTAATATGACAGGTATATAGTTTTGTGAGGGTAATAATTTTTCTTCTCATCACAATCTCATTGAGCTTAAAATTTATATACCTACACCTTCACTTACGCATCCACAGCAACTCTTGTCATTATTACCAACAGCATCTTTTCTTGAAAGACACAGCATGCACATTATCAACTTTTTTCAAAATAGGAAAGTGTTTCTGAAGTTTAAATTGATTTTGATAATAGCCGTGAAATCTAGTGGAAAAAAAATAAGAAGAAGGAAATGCATCATCAAGAAGACACTATCATTGCATGCCAGCCTAGAAAGGGTTCTTGAGGGAGAGGTTCTTTGCAAAAAAAATTGACCACACCACCATGTGTATCAATCTTCAACTTTAAGCTTTGAAACTGTGTTTTCTTTATTTGGGCGTGCCGTGTTTTTCAGTAGCCTCTGTACGCCATTGAATTGCACCACCCATATCCATCGTGATGATATGGCTACAGCGACCACACTTTCTTCCTCACTTCGTCTCTGCAAAATCTTATGTGTACTGTGATGGTGAAAGAGCAAAGAAGTAATAAATTAGTAACAGCAAGTTCTTATTAGTGTAGAAGGCTTGCACATGAATTGGTACATCACGTAAGTGTCTGAAAGTGACCCACCAGAATCTAACAATATATATTCAAAATGGGATTGGATTTCATGTTTCTGGTCCACAGATCTCTTTTTTCCCTTTCAAGCTAAACAAGAGGAAAACCTTACAAGATTCTCTTATCCCTTTAACTTGATTGGGTATCCAATGCTCGCTATCTTTCGTACGTGTGAAACTGTTGTATCTACCTTGTATATCACATGCATTATGTATATAAGCCTTCGGTCATGTCGTGTCATCCTCTCCTAGTTTAGGTTTTGAAAAAAATACGTGTTAAAAATAGTCAGAAAAGAGAAAGATAGCTTTGAGGTCAAGAAAACTAAGGTAGCACCATACAATGAAAGGCAACAAAGCCAAAGTGAGAGGGAAGAAAAAGAAAAAGTAGTACGTTGTCGTGGGTAAAATATATATAAAAAAAACGAAGTTGGTTAAACGCATAATTATCATCTCTCACGCGGAAAGAGCGGAAAAGGAAGTATCAATATGAATGAAAACAGTATCATTGACCCCCTTCAAAGCGGAGAGAACGATTAAAAACTGTTCTTTGCCGCTCATTGTTGAGCCAGAACACGTTCATTCTAACTAACCCACCTAGCTCCTAGAGAGACAAGGGCAATTACAATTACAGAGAGGCTCGTGCAAATATAAGCAAGCGCACGCAAAAAGGTGATGACGAAAAGATATATCTGCAGCCTTCTGGAATTATGGATGATAATGGTTCTTACCTGTTATGCGATTCAACACTGCAGAGCGAGTTTCTGTTTCGTGTCTGCTTTCTTAATTGGCATCTGATTACTGGATTAAAGTCGGTCTAAAAGAGTGATGGAATGATTATTCGGGCTAAAATGTCATGCACTTATTGGGTTGAAGCCCAACCTGCTTACTTCTGGGTCCAGTGGGCCTGAAGAGCCCATTGAATGGCTGATAATTGACGAGTTGCGTGGATTCAGAGATCATTGGTGAGTAAATCCTGGGTCTCTTTGAGTTGTCTGCCGTTAGCGGAGTGTGCTTCAGACCTCACAAGAAAAGGGGGAAAACTGGAATAATAGGCTTGAGAACGACGCCAACTAGGTGAGCGTTGCAGAGATTTGAGATAAGAGAGCACATATTCTTTATCCAAAATCTGGACCAAATCTCTGGAGGCCAAATACCATTCGCATGTTGTGTTATGCCTACAGATAATAAGGATGGGGATGGGTGTTGATGAATCTTATTCAAGTACGTCGTGAATCACGTATTCCATCTGTGCTTGATACCTCGAGGTTTGGTTCGTATTTCTTAGGCTATTAATAGACAGAGCACTTCTTTATTAGCAAGTTAGCATGCGTGTCAAGTGAGATTAGTTTCTTAATTAACAGAAGGAATGAACATTTTGGATATTGTCTGGTAGTAAAAGGGAAGGGAATGATTCTAGATAAGGGAATAAGTATTTGTAGGAGATGAAAAGAATATTGCCTCTCTCGCCCAACTAAAAGAATAAGGGCTCCCAAACGAACGTGGGGCATTTAAAGCTGGAATCTAGCTAATACAGATGGAAAGAGCAGCTTTAATAACCATGAAACCACCAGCTGTCATTGAATAGGTCACGGGTCATCACCTACACTAAATCCTGTGTTCGAATTAAAGAGAGATTGTATTCTTTTATTGGAATAGCATGCATTAACGGAATATCTCCCATCACTTTATAAGGGAGTCGAGGCTTAATCGACATGACACATACTAGCCCAGGGGAGATTGGATGACGTGAGCATGATGAGAAAATGTGGGGGAGGAATGAGAGAATAAAGGGAAGTGGGTGAGTGGGAAAGAGATGGATGTGGAGGGAATACAATTAAAAAGGTGGCATACGTATATGTTATTCGGAAGAAAGCAGAGGGAGCAAGTAGGAGGAAGCAATGGGGTTCAATGTGCGGGAGGCGCCTTTTGGATCTATCGATGAGATCGCGTTATTCAAATCCAACATTCCCTTCTCCCTCCCCCACCCCCCATCGAATCTTATTCTTACCACATATTACTCCTCACACCTTCCCTCCAAACCATTTGCTCCTTCCTACTCTCCTTTCTCATTTTGTTGTAAATATAGGTATTCTCAATGCTCATATTCACTATCATTGGCTATTAAATATAATATTTATCGCCCTCACATTTTAATGTTGTTTCTGAGCTTAGATGCGGGTCACGGTATTAATGAATTACCAAAACCCAACTCACCCTATGCTGTTTGAAATATATATATTAAATACGGCAAGTACTGCATTTATTAGTGGTACAATTTTTGAAGAAACTAGATGAAGGGCCCATCTTTTTTTAAAAAATATTCGCACTAGACATATGAAATACTTTTTAAAACACAAAAAATACGGTACTCAAATATAATTTTCTATCGGAATATATATTGGTGATGATGATGTGGCACGGACACATAGGTGAGGCTACGTGTCCCTCTCAGGGTGGGAGGTTGGGGGAGTTGGGGTTGCTCGTGGCTGGGTAATTAAATCAGGATCCTCGTCGATTGCGAGGACACATTGAATTATGAGAAAGATGTCCCTCCCTCCAATTAATAATATTCAATTCTCTTTACAATTTCGGGTAAGAGATGAGGACCGCAAACACACGTGGGAAAAATCTCACCTTCAAAATATCTCACTGGCTCTTGGGAATTGCGTCCTCATCCCCCCCCCCCCGGTAAGTCGTAATAAAAGAGCGTCCTCGATAACAGTAATTCATCTTGAAAGGGCAAAATGCCACCTGTATTATTATTTATTTATTTATATAAATAGAGGAGGGAATCGCAGACCATGCTGTTGGGTCTGGGAATATGGGGGCCCACCACCGATGGATGCGGTAGTGGGGGCCCATGATCGCAAGGCACTGCTCTTTAATTTATTCCCCGCTCCAACTTTTACGCCTAAAAAATAAAACAAAAGAAGAAAAACGAGGACGACTTCTTCTTCTTCTTGTTTTTTTTTTTGGTTATGAGGAGAGAAGATATTTGTTGAGATTCTTCCTGGAGAATATCCCGTCCAGATGGCGGATTCCCTCGCAGAAGTCAAAACGAGACCCACCTAGGCGAACACAGATCTGTGTAATGCTCAAATTAATCACCTCACATACAGTACAATTTTAATTGGGTTTAATTTCCCCCTGAAATTGGACGTATTTGAGGGGGATATCCACAATCTGTAAATCTGGGAACACCACGTTGATGCCTTCCCTATCGCTCTTTTTTTTATTTGTTCAGGTCATTTTCCAATGGGTGCATTTTAGATAAGGTTTTTTCGCTTTCCTTGTGTTCTGTTACTTGTATTCATCCTCCCTTATCGCACTCGTATTACTTACTATCCAATGTTTTCCCAGCACCCACGATCAATCGCTTTCCACATCCCCCCCCCCCCTCTCTATTTCCTCATCCACTCTTCAAAATTCATTCCCCTCTCATCATGCCTCGCATCCATACACGCCGATCTTTTCCTCCTAATTACATGCTCGATTAAATTAACTCTACCAATATATATAATATAAATATATATGAGAGGGGGTTTTATCTTACGAAATGTAAAAATAATTATTTTGACTTGTCCCTTCTAACACATGTCCCTTCCTTTATGATCATCAGCTTCGCAACTAACAAATAATTAAGTTCTTAAATAAAATATTAATACAAAAATTTATAAGATATCGTGGTTTAAAATCAAATCAAACTGTTACTTAAAATTAGCCTGGCTGATCCAGGATGTAAAGGTAAGAAATTAAGCGTAATCTACTTGACTCTTTTTTCGCCATCCATTCCCTTTTTTGTTGAAAAACTTAATTTTCCATTAATTGCCAAACAAATGGAGGGTGGGATCGAGTAGGTGGGCAGAAAACGAAGTTGGTGAGGCGCCGAAGCTAAGATTGCCGGCAATAATAGCGGCAGATCTCCGTCCGCGAGTGGAGGCGACACGTGTAGTGACACGTCATCGACCGCCATTTCGTTCACTTGCTATTCAAGAGAAACTCTTCTCCGTACGAGTTGATACCAGAAAAGCGAGGGAGACCCAAAAAGGTCAAAAGACACGAGCGAATACTCTGTTCCCAATCACCGCCTGACACGTCACACAGAACAGTCCACATTCCTCCGCGGATTCTCCAAACAATTGGGTTCCCTCCCTTCACCTATTCAGCTTTTCCTCTTATATATGACCTTTTCGTTCCTCCTTGCTCTCCCTTGTTCACTCTCTTTATCTCTCCCTTGCATTTCCGTGTCTTTGGGAGGGCTCCTGTACCTTTGTGTATTTTCTGATTCGAGGCGAGTTTCTATGTTCCTTATTTTCCCCTGAACAAATTATGTTATTTCTGGCGAGGTACTAAAACTGCTCAGCCTGCTCCGAGATTTCCCTAGAGTTCTTGGTGTATGTATTTCTTAGAATCTTCAGAAATGGAAGATGAATATGCAAAGCTTATCTGGCGGATGAATCCCCCGAGGTATTTTTTGCCGATTTTGTACAAGTTTTTACTTCGCTGTTTGGACAAGTTTATAGGTTGTTCTATGTTTTCTCAGGGGACTTTGGGGGTCGTCACTAACAAATTTGGGACTGTCTTAGGGATTAAGGAGTCTTTTTTTTTTTTTTTCCTTTTTGTTCTTCCCTTATATTTTGCAACCCTGGTTTTAATTTTCAAATGGGGTTTCACTCGGGTTCTTAAAAACCTTCAGTTCGAGTGAGAAGGAAGTCCCCCTCCCACATAAAAGAAAGTCTGTTCGAGATTTGCTTAATACTTCGTTTCCAGTTCTCCTGATTTTTGGAGGTCCAATTTCAAAACGATTTCTATATTTCTGGTCAATTTGTATCCAAGTCTCCTAAAATTTGGGATTCTAATAACCGTTTTGGGTTTTATTAATTGCAAGTGGCCATACTTCTTATATTTATTATGTTTACGATGTGAGGATTAACATATTCCTATTCAAGAGTTCTTATGTATATTGATAGAGGAACTGGCCGCTATTACTTAATTCTCCTTGCGCCTGGTTCATGCAGGGTGGTAATCGACAACGAATCAAGTCAAGACGCCACCGTTATCCAGGTAAAACTTGTTTTCTTTTGTGTTTAGGTTTCACAAAAGTCGATTGGCATGTAGGATCCTTTGCCACATTTCACTTTTCCTTTCTACCATTCCCCCCATGTCTACGAAGGCGAAATTCAAAATTTTGAGTAGACTAGATTAATTTTAGTATTATCTTCGTTATAATTTGAATAATTTTTGCAGGTTGATAGTGTTAACAAACATGGGATTCTCCTGGATGTTGTCCAAGTTCTGTCGGATCTCAACCTTATAATAAGGAAAGCCTACATCTCATCTGATGGGGTGTGGTTCATGGATGGTAATCTTCTCTTTCTCTAGAGAGGCTAAAATTTAGAAGTCTTGAATTGTTTTTGTTTTCATTTTCATATTACTAAGTAACTGCTCTGCTTTCTCATCCGAGCCCAATTATAATATCCTTTTTTCAGTGTTTAACGTGATTGATCACAATGGAAACAAAATCAGAGACCAGGAAGTCATCGATTACCTCCAAAGGGTAGGGACTCAGAGACTTGACTTGACTTTAAATTTAAATTTTTTATTTTATACAAATTATCATCGTTTGCTTGGTATCTGAGAATGGGTCTATGCTATGAAAAAACAAAAAGAAAAAAGAAAGGAAACGATCCTCAACCCAAATTTTTACTCTTGCTTTATTATTGTTGTGCTAATTCATTGTGATCGTCATAGAAAGTAACAAAATTATGAAAGGAATCTCAGTTTTTTGCATTTGTGATGATTTGAACTTATCAACACCATGTTGGCCCAAAATGAAAAAGAATTTCTCAACACCATACTGCTGGATAACCGTTTGAATTTTTTTTCTTATATCATATGATTTAGATTCTTCCTCTAGGTCAGATAATAAATACTCATACTTTTATCAATAATATATTCTGTCCCTTGATGTTTGGCTGTCTAAAGTGCTTGTAGTTTCTCATAACAACTTTCCAAATCTGCAGAAACTTGAAAACAATCCTGGATTTGTGCCTTCATTGAGAGGGTCTGTTGGGGTAGTTCCTTCTGAAGAGCACACCTCAATCGAACTCACCGGCACAGACAGGCCTGGTTTATTATCGGAAGTTTGTGCAGTTCTTGCAGACCTTCACTGTAATGTTGTAAATGCTGAGATATGGACACATAATACCAGGGCTGCAGCTGTAGTTCATGTGACGGATGATTGCAGTGGGCGTGCTATCAATGATTCTTCCCGTCTCTCTACAATAAGGGACTTGCTTTACAATGTCCTTAGGGGAGACAGTGATCTGAAGACAGCACGAACGACACTTTCACCGCCTGGAATTACAAATAGGGACAGAAGGTTGCATCAGATTATGTTTGCTGACAGGGACTATGAAAGGGTTGGAAAAGCAGGAAAAGGGGAAATCAGAGATAAGAGCTCATTTCCCCATGTAACTGTGTTAGATTGCATTGAGAAAGACTACACTGTTGTTACCATGGGGGCAAAAGATAGGCCAAAACTGTTGTTTGATATTGTTTGCACTTTAACAGACATGCAGTATGTAGTTTTCCACGGCGTAGTCCGCACGGATGGGACAGAAGCCTATCAGGTTAGACCCACTTGGGATTTTATTTACCCCTTCCCTTTTTATCCCCATGTTTTAATCTTGATTAAACTTCTTCATTCCTTATCTAGGAGTTTTATATTCGACATGTTGATGGTCTTCCCATAAGCTCAGAGGCTGAGCGAGAACGTCTTGTGCAGTGCCTTGAAGCCGCCATTGAAAGGCGAGTGTCTGAGGTGTGTAGCAACCACCGTGAACAACTAGAACCTTTACTTCTAACAGTTCCTTTTCGGTTAATATTATGTGGTAAAGCAAAATGTTTGTGTGCAGGGTATGGAGCTGGAGTTATGCACAGAAGATCGTGTAGGACTCCTTTCAGAGATAACAAGGATATTCCGGGAGAACAGTTTATGCATCAAGAGAGCAGAAATTTCAACTGAAGGAGGAAAGGCCAAAGACACCTTTTATGTCACAGATGTCACTGGTAACCCGGTTGACCCTAAGATCATTGATTCGATTCGCAGACAGATCGGCCAGACAGTACTTCGGGTGAAACACGATTCCAGTCTTCCACCGAAGGCCCCTCATCAGACGACGTTCGGGTTCCTCTTTGGGAATTTCTTTAAAGCTCGATCTTTTCAGAATTTTAAGTTGATCCGATCTTACTCTTAAATCTTACCTTCCTATATTCTCAGCATTAATCATCATCAGCCCAGTCAAAGCAAAATGTAGAGGCCCATGACACGGTAAATATGCATCTTCCTCACATCAAGTGAGGAGGGGTGGGTAAATTCATCCTGCACATAGTCTTATGTATATATGTGTACAAAAGTATGTTACGTGGGTCTTACGTGGAGTAATCTAGATTATCGAAAGAGCAGTAGTCAGATAAATTTGGTGAGAAAGATGTAAATGCGTGTATATAATAGTGGGAAAGATGTAAATGGATGTAAATACCTGTGTGTATAACTATATACTGTATTACCTGCATAGAAATCGAACTTCATGGTATTACCTGTAAATGGATGTAAATACCTGTGTGTATAACTATATACTGTATTACCTGCATAGAAATCGAACTTCATGGTTCTTTAGGGTTGATTTGGTATGAGGAATTTGAGAATGAGGGGAGGGAAGGGGTTTTGCTCCTCCTTCCTTATTCCTTATTTAGGTAATAAGAATTTTTGGGAGGGCTTTCTCTCCTAAATTTCACGTCTTTTCTAAAATATGGAGAATTTAAAAAGGATATATAATATTTTTATTTTATAATATTAATATATTTATAATTTTTTAATATCTTAATATTTTATTAAAATATTTTATAATATAAAAATAAATTTATCTATATAAAAATATTTTTTCTCCTTTTATTTTTTCAATTAAATAAAGTAATATAAAATATTTTATCTCTTTTCTTTTAGTTTTAATTTAAATAAGATAATAATAAAATTTCTACTCTTTTTTTCTTTTTTTTTCTCTATTAAAATTTTTTATCTCTTTTCTTTCCTATTGAGGCAAACATGATGGTGTCATTCTCGGATATGGTAGTTCAGACGTTTCTGTGCTTGTAATCGCTGTTAACTCCATAAATGAAAAATTAAAGAAAGAGGGTTTTAAAATTGATCAATATCGAATGAATCCGGTAACAGATATATATATATATATATATATATATATATTGACAATGAGATTGATATGCATGTGTTACAAAGCTTTATATATTTTATAACCAATTTTTCAGGGGAACTTTAAATCTTGACTTTTATAATGAATGTAAAATTATAATTCACTCTAAAGTAAATGATGAAGTGAGAAAAAGAAAGCACAAAGGTTAAAATTTGATTGAATAATTGTTTATAATGAACACAAGTACATATATTTAATTTTTTAAGATATCTGTTTGGAGAATTTGCTATACTATTTTGTAGAATTAAAAAAAAAATCCTAGTTTTAGAATGACCAAAACCAAGTTAAATTCAACCATCCTCTCTTTGGTTTATTGTTATAGGTATTTATTTATTAATGCTTTAATAAAAAAGTTTGCTTAAAATTGGACTACTCAAACTTTGAACACTTTAGAATTACTAAATATCTTATCTTATTTTTTTATATGTATCAAGTATTATAATTTTATTTATAATCTTTTTAATTTAATTTAATTCTTATTATTTGAGAAATAATATTAAGTATACAATTATACTAAATTAAAAAAATTATAAATTTTTTTTATAAATAATATTAATATGATAGACATTATTATATGAGAAATAAGAAAATCGCACTATAACCCTTATTTATTTACAAAACAAAACCAATTCTCTTGAGCAAAATGTAGGAAGACCATCCGAGAAAAAGGATGAAGCACGAGAAATGGAAATGGAAATGCAACATAGGGAAATGACCTGTATTTTGAAAGAGGGACTATTTAACAGCATCGTCTTCGAAATTTGGAGAGGGTCGCCATCTGTTTGATGAAACCCCGAGCAGCAGCAGATTTGGCGGTTCGAATAAGCAGGGCTCTGATCTCCGCCTCAAACCACACCAAGCCAGCGCGTTCATGGAGTCCTTCTCTCGAGCACACCCTACACAAAATCGGTTGCCGTAGTCTTCTTTCTCCTTCACTCGTCGCCACCGTCATCGATCCCTTCCTTCTCAATCACCACTCGCTCGCTTTGGGCTTCTTCAACTGGGCATCCCAACAACCTGGTTTTACCCACACTCCCATCACCTACCAATCCATTCTCAAATCCCTCTCTCTTTCCCGTCAATTCAGTTCCATTGATTCCCTCTTGAAACAGATTAAAGACCTGAAATTTTCTGTTGACCCTTCTGTTTACCGCTCCATAATTGCTTCCCAGATTGTTGGGAAGAAAACCCACAATGCTTTTTTAGTTTTTGGCCAAGTATCATATCTTATTCCGGAAATAGGAAGCAAGACGTGTAACTCTCTTCTGGCTGCTCTGGCATCTGATGGGTACTTGGATAGTGCAGAGAAAGTGTTTGGGGAAATGACTCAGGGAAGCGTCCCTTTAAGTACACTTGGTTTTGGGGTGTTTATATGGAGGCTCTGTAAAACGGGTGAGTTGAAGAAGGTATTGAGCATATTAGATGAGGTTAAAAACTGCAGTTCAGGTATTAATGGTTCTGTGGTAGCTGTTCTGATCATCCACGGGCTCTGCCATGCCTCAAGGGTGTCTGAGGCTTTCTGGATACTGGATGAACTGAGGAACAGGGGATGGAAATCTGATTTTATGGCGTATAGAATTATTGCGGTAGCATTTCAATCGATGGGAAATGTGGTTGATAAGGAAAAGGTTCTGAAAAAGAAGAGGAAATTAGGAGTAGCTCCAAGGGCCAACGATTACAAGGACATAATTCTTGCCCTGATCTCAGAGAGGCTGATCTCTGAAGCAAAACAGTTGGGGGAAATAATAGTTGGTGGTAATTTTCCTATTGAGGATGGCGTTCTCAATATATTGATAGGATCTGTTTCAACCATTGATCCTGATTCGGCACTTGTGTTTTTCAACTTCATGGTTGGAAAAGAGAAATTCCCATCTCTTTTGACTATGAGTAATTTTGGTAGGAACCTGTGTAAGCATGGCAGGATCGATGAACTGTTGGAGGCGTTCCAGTTTTTGAATTCTCACAACTGTTTTAAAGATTTAGAGGGTTACAATGCGATGTTGTCACTTATATGCAAGGCTGGGAGAGTTAAAGAAGGCTATGGAGTTTTACAGGAGATGAAGAAGAAAGGAATAGTCCCGGATGTCTCATCTTATAATTATTTGATAGAAGCATGCTGTAAGCAGGATCTACTGCGCCCTGCTAAAAAGCTTTGGGATGAGATGTTTGCTAGTCGCTGTTGTGGGAATTTGAAGACATATAATATTCTTATACGAAAATTTTGTGAGGTAGGACAAATTGAAGAGGCTCAGAGGCTATTTTACCACATGTTGGAAAAAGAATTGGAACCTGATGCTGCAACTTATACTTCTCTTCTGGAAGGACTTTGCAGAGAAGCCATGCTTGAAGCAGCTTTTCAGCTCTATAACAAGTCTATCAAACAAGACATTATGCTTGCCAGAGATATATTGGATACGTTTATAATATGCCTCTGCAGTAAAGGTATTCTCAACTTGAACAGTTGTCTTTAAATATTGCAAGCTAACATGCTAAGCAGCTGAATGCTAATTTTGAGGATTTCAATGCAGGACATCTGATGACTGCTTCAAAGTTTCTTTGCAGTCTTAGTCCCGAAATAGGAGGCGCAGAATCGCATTTAATTTTGTTAAAATATTTAGCAGATGCAAGAGATATTCCAATTGCCTTGGAGCACTTGAAATGGGTCAAAGAAAGGTCACCTTGGACGTTAAATGATATTCGGGCTGGACTGGTAGCATCTATTTCTTCTGTTTCATGCTCACAGTCAATAATCCAGTTTCTTCAGATGATACCAGATGCATGAGTGTGGGGAATGATTCATCCCACAGAAGTTTTCATACTACAATAAAAGATTAGTTATCATATGAAATTTATTAAATCCTTTCCTTCGTGCCTTTTAAAGCAGCATTGGTGTTCATATCTCATTTATATATTATTTTTTTTTAACAAAAAAGTTTAAATAGCTTCCTCACCAATCTCTTATCAAAATTAGGATATAACCCTAAAACTTAGAAATTATTTATAGAGGAATTACGATATCGCTTACTAAATGAGCTCTCATAATAATGAGAATTGAACTCGCGATCTTAGAAGATACAAATTTATTTTTTATTATTTATGTTAACTCTATGTTAACATCTCATTTATATTGGATCCTAATGGTCGCCATTAAAGATATTGTGGGAATCAATTTAGCCGGCGAAGCAAGGAAGGTGAGAAAGATTACAACGTGTGAAAGAAAAAGGGAAGTTATACAAAGATATTGAACAGATCCTTGAAGTTCTTTGGACTGGGCGGATTTCCCAACCCTGTGACAAGAAATCTGTAGTGTTAAATTAAAGAACCAATGATATGTCATGGTGAAAGTTGTGTATAAATTCGGTAACTCCTAATGCTCTGCGATGAGGGCATTGTTAAAGAAGGAAAGAAAGAATAAAGACTTGAGCTCTGCCTGTGACATCGTCGGGGGATCAGTCATTGCTCCCCCATAGCAGGGACTCGTTGATGTGTAGATTGAGACTCAGACACTAGATTCCAGCAGTGGCAGTCACCAACAATAGTTCTATTTAAAGCTAATGTACTGTTTGGAGAAGTAAAACCTTGAATTTAAAAAATAAATAAATAAATAACTATATTTATCTAAAAAAATTTTAAATTAAATTATAGTTTAAAATTAAAATTTTAAATAAATTACTAAAACTAATTTTTAAAATAATAAAAGATCTTATAACCTACTCAATTACTATTTTATTCTTAATTTTTCTTACACTATCTCTCATCTCTTCTCTCTCATTACTTTTCTCCATCCTCGCTCCCTCCTCTTTTTTACACCTCTCTCCTCTGTTATTTTTCTCCACTCTCTCTCCTCTTTTATTCTTCCTATCTCTTTTCTTATATTTTTAATAAAATTATATCATTTCTAATAATTTTATAATTATAATTTTTTTAATAATAACTATCTAAACACTATTCTTCTCTAAAAAAATCTTTCTAAAAACTATCTAAATTTTTATTTTATAAATTATTTTTTAAACTCTTATCCATATTTGGCCCAATATCTGGTAAGCGTGTTAAGCCCTCTGCCTTTCCCGCTTAACACAGCATCTATCACGCGCCCAAAACAAGAAAAGGTCATTTCTGCCCCACGTATATATACTCATGAATCACTGTACAGGGGCGCCAAAATGGGTTTTCAATAACGATTCCTATTTTGTAATGATAAAAACCGAATGGGCCAAAAAAACATGATGGCTATGCTCTAGCATACTGTACATCTAACCCCGCCGCTTTATCAAAAGCAAGGAGGCTTTATCAAAAGCCTCTCTTGTACTCAAAAAAAAAAAAACAAGGGGGCTTATAATAAAGGAATTTAAAAATTTTTACTAGTATTCTACAAGCAACTATCAATCTTCTGGGCGTTGAATCTCACCCATCATGATCCGGTTGCTAGAGACCTTGAAACCGAGAAGAGAAGGATCTATCTGTTTCCCTTTCTTCCCCTTCTTTTTGCCGCTCCGAGCGGCTTGGGATCCACCATCAGATGAATCTGCAGCAGCAGCAGCTCCACTGCCTACATCCATCTCATGAACTGGCTTTTTAAGCATGTCTATAAAGGAGGTCTCTGAGACTACACCATCACTACTGGAGGAAGTCCTCCTAAATCGCACCTCTTTCCTACCAGAAGTCTGAGCATCGGCAACGGTACCGATCGATGAGTTTCCTGAAAGCTCTCGTATCCCTAATGTAGAACCCATTATTTCAATTTTACAAGCATTAATCAGAAAAGAAATGGAGAAGATAGTAAAACAATAGCACATACCATCACTAGCATGAGGTACAGATGCTTGGTCAGACTGAACGTCCGGGGAAGATAAAACGCGAGATACAGGAGGGCGCTTTTGGAAATGACTATCAAGTACTTTTGTTGAAGGAGACATCCTGTCAATAATAGACACAATCAAACTTTCGTCACTAGTAGGCCAACATAAAATTCTCAAAAGCGTAAAGCCTTTTATTACAACATTATAAACTTGCTTCTTAAACAATTCCATGCTTTGACGCATTTAGCAAAAAGATCTCTTAATGAACCAGTAGAAAACTCTGGACTCGGTCATTGAGAACAATCATCAATAAGCATGGAAAAAGATGAGATGATGGTTTATAGAGCCCTCACTTTGCTCTTTTACGGGAGTGGACAGTATGAGAAGGAAGTGAAAAGTATAAGCAACTATCAGCTTTAAAAATTCAGATAATATAGTGGTTAGTATATCAAATCCTTCACAATTGCATTCCTAATATTGCCAATGATTAAACTGCATCAATTAAGAATAACAACAAAGCAAGTGGCTTGAAAATGGGAAGGATGATGAAACCGGAGGGTGGAGAGAGGAGTTTTTCCCGACTACAACAGATCGCACTCAGCCACATACCATCAAAAGGATCGGCACACTTAAAAAAAAAAGACAATAATAAAGATTTGCATAATGTAAAATTTGAACTTTAGAAATCCAATTCAATTATTCATTCTTATTTCTAGGAGAGACAGAAATCGAATGCAATTCTTAGTGGTCAGCCAATAGACAGTCAAAACAAGTACTGAATTAGATTTTAATTGGAATGTAAAACATTTTTGTAGGGAGTCATAGAACATCACCTGTCAACAGGAATCTCGTCTCCGCGTGAAGTAATCAAACCCATCTCACGATTGTATGAGCCCCCATCGCTGCCTGCAGTGTTCATGCTCAATAATGATAAGTGAGGTTTATACTATTTACTAAAGTTTGCAGTATGTGGGGGAAGGGGGGATTACCTGCACTGCATAGTGAACTGTGTCTGCTATGGGCAGTAGCTGGCAATCCCATGGTGCTTTCTAATTGCTCTGACAAGTCCGGGACGTCAGAAAGTGATGATGTTTTCATTGTTCCTACAAACTCATGCCTCTGACCCTTATTTGTCTCCAACTCGAGTAAGTCTTTTTCCATAGTTGATTTACTAATCAAGAGTGGATTTCTGTAATTAGGATGTAAAGTATCTTTATTAGCAAATAAGAATGATTGCTCTTCAACTATTGATCCAGATCTAGATTGAATAGGCAATTTTTCATTTTTCCTCAAATTGTCAGCCATGTGCATGATAAGATGATCTTGTATTTGGGCCGTTGAATTGGCACTTTCAGGCCTTCCTTCAAATGGATCATTCAAATGGATTTGCTGATCTTGTGAAAGCTCAAAAGGATAATTTACTGAGTTAGAATCACGAACATGCCAAGAGTTATCCTGACTTCTTGATGAAAGAGGATGCCACTGATCAACATTTGATGATTGCGTGGATTGAAGACCCAGTTTTTGATGCAGATCCATTAAACCTCGTGCGGAACTCTCATCAAGTGCTCCAGCAGATGCAGACATGTTTAGATCCGCCGATGAAATGGTACCCCCTAACTCTATTCTCTGTCTCCCAGCTTCAAGATGTTGTAGTTGAACCCGTGGGTCAGTCCAACTATTTTCCAGATGACCATTGTTACCAGAAAGGGAACTCTTGAATGCATCCGAGTGATGAGCAAAGAGTTCATCAGACGCTTGTATATGTTGAGAGGATAAAGAACTAAATTGATCAGTGGGGTGCATATAGCGAAGCCGTTCTTGTAGGTCTATTCCTTGGACAGAAGCATTTACACTATCAAAATTCATTGCAGGAACACCAGCAGATACCGTTGGAGACCTCTCGAACATCAAAGAATTAGGCTCATAGAACCCTCTATGGTTCTGCTCAGCAAGATTCCGGCTCAGATAGTTTAACTGCTCATCTTGTGCCAAGAGTCCATGCTGCGTTTTGTGAATATCAGAAGAACTAAAGCCTGCTGAAGGAGTAAGTTGATGGGTTGAAGAATTTCTTAGCAAATGTCCAGCTTCATTCATTGACCATGACCTTCCGAATTGTTGTTCCCCCTCCAATCCTAACTGTTGTCTCAGTGCCATAGATAGCTGTTGTGCTTGCAACTGTTCTTGCTGAAAATGAAGCTGTTGTTCAGAGGGCAGGATATTCCCATGCCTTGCTTGCAACAACAGATCCGACAAGTCAGATTGCCTTCCTTGGACAGCATTGAGACCAATATTTGCTTGGATAATCTGCTCCACCGAAGGATTAAGGTGCCTTAAGGAATGAGGACTCTGCTGCAAGTCATGCAATACTTGCCTCCTCAATTGAACCTGATCAAACAGATCATCCCTCATAAGATCAAGTTTTGACTGCCTGAAATTAGGATCAGGTATCTGCTGATGCATAAATTGTTCAAGAAGCAATTGCTGAACTTGTGATTGCTGCTGCAACTTCATTTGTTGGAGAAGTTGTTGTTGGTGCATCTCATGCTGTTCAAGCTGTTGTCGAAGCTCAATCTGGCGTTGCTGTTCAATCTGAAGTCCCATAAGATGTTCATAATCTGATCCCGAATTCTGGATCATCTGCTGAACATTATTATTCCTGCTCTGAGAAAGTGAAAGGCTAGGAATTCTCTCTAAGTCTGGCACAGTATGATGGGAAGCAAAATGAGAAGGTAGACTATTCTGCTGTTGAAGTCGTTCCTTCTGTAGCTTCTGCAACATCAGATGCTCTGCCCTATCAAAATTATTAAATTGTGGTCCCACATGGGACAAGTAGTGATCTTCTAAAGAACCTACACGAGCATGGGGATTAAATTGCCTATTGACCCCATATTCATTAGGACGTGTGTCCCTGTATGAAGGACAACCAGCCACACTCCCAAGAGAGCCTTGATCAACAAATGGGGCGTCTCTATCAAGCAATTGATCCAGGAGACTTCCCTCATCATCTAATCTCGAAGATAGGTTGGAAGATTGTGCACGCCTTAAATGAGAACCATCTATGAGCTCAGACATCAATAGACCAAAGGGATGCAACTTATCAGCGTCATTATGCGTATCACTCCCTGAAACTTCAGTTGGAACCATTTTGTCAGAAGGATGGGTATATAAAGTGTGGATATCAGCAGGCCTTGTCAAAGAGTTATCATTGCTTCTTCCAGCCATTTTGGATAAGATGTCTACACAGAGAAATAAATATGCATGGGAATTAGAAATAAATGCATAAACTAAAAATATAAACCCAAAGATTGATCATAGATTAGTTAATGAACCGCTATAGTAAAGGCAAAATGAGAAAACAATCACTTACTGTCATCTTGCTCAATAAAATTTGTGAAGGATTGATCATCTGATAACTTGGATTCAGAGCGGAAACTTTGATTAGGCATTTGGGAATGAACACCAACACTTAAGGTAACATCAGATTGAGATGAAACCCAAGATTGATCATCTATAATGGTAGGCACATCATAGTCAGGAGGATGTGCAGTTACTTTCTGGTTCCTTCCACTGGTATCAGAAGGTTCTGATTGAGAAATCAGGTTACTCCCAGAAGTGGATCCAGATTTTAGTTTAAGATGAGGTATAAGATCACCAAGTTCTTGAAAGGGTGATCCTTCAGGAGCATTTGACAATCGAACTGGCAAATCTGTCCCAAAAAAGCCTTGTTCAAACCATAAAATGATGTCAATCCCAAGAAAGGGTCCTTGAATTACTCCTTGAGGATCAACATAGCACAAACTTAACTCCTCCAAAGGGGCAGCAATCTCAAATGGATGAGTCCACTCATTAGTTTTAATGTCTTGCTCATTAATTCTTGGAATTTTCTGCAGACATGAAAATTCAAAGAGAGAGCGAGAATCATTGGGAAGGTTGCTACTCATATTTATAGCAGTAGCTGACTCAATAAGATCATGATTGGCATGGTTCTGAAGGGCAGAAGCTTGTCCCTTCTGGCTTTCAAAAGTTCCTGGTTCAGAAACATTGTTAACAGGGGCACTAGCCTCACCAGGGCAGCTGGCAAAGTTCTCATCTCTCTCATGCACATCAATTGTTGGCATATGCTTCTGGTTTCCTTCTTTAAAAGTCGCATTTTCTGAAAGGGCACAGTGATCTTGTAAACAATGTTTATTTGAAAATATCTGATTAAAACAATGACAAGTATAAGATTACTTCCTCACCAATATTTCTTACTGAAGCACCAGCATTTGAAGGTCTGCCAATAATATCACCAGCACCATTCATGACATCAGATCCTGATATAAACCCTCCTCCCATGCCAATTGAGGTAGCGAGTTTTCCTTCCCTTGCAGTTTCATCCATACCTGAAGAAAACCAGAGTCTCAATAAAAAAGGTTCAAGTTATGGGATGTCCCCAAAGAGACTCAGAAAGTTAACTGATCAGGACTGACAGAAATAAGTTATCACCTGATGTATCATCATTTGACCCCCCATCCTTGACTCTAAAGCAGTAGCTTGAGACTTCACTGCTCGTAATTTTCCCCTTCAATATATCTCTAAGTACAGCCTGGGATCATTATACAGAACTTAAGAATACAATGGTATAAATGCTAGTGACACTTTAAGCAGCTGTTCAAGTACACGCAAATGATTTTAAATGGGTTGAATCAGAAGACATAGAAAAAACTTTCCCACGACTTCAAAGTTCAAAATTCATTAAATTAATAGCAGTAAGTCATTCCACACACCTCTTCCTCAGAAGCTGGAGCAACAAAAGCCAATGGTTCCACAGAACCAAGCTGAGTTACTGTCGGTGTATGCTCCACTCCAGCAGGCATGATGTCAACAGTAAGATCAACCTTTTGTTTACGATACATGTCTAGAAGCTTACCCCTAGGATAGGAGTATAAATCAGAGTTAAGGCTAGGCTTTCCCAATATGACTTTATTCTTATCCATAAGTGCAGATCCAAGAGACAAGCCCAAGATAGGTCTTCCAATTTGTAGATTCCCATTGATATTGGCCCTTCCTCGCCCAGGAGCAAATCGCACATTGGTAGCCTCTGTACGTCCTTTTTCAAGGCCAAATCCAGGAGCAGCACGGTACGTGGCCACAGCACCCACTTGAGCTTCCATTCTATGACGTGGTCTCCATTTATCACGAGATTCAGTGTCCCGTTCAGAACCTGCCCGACTAATAACACCAGAGGATTGTTTTTCAACATAAGCATCTTCCTTCTCAACATCATTCCTTTTGTCACTTCGTGAATCCTTCTCCTTATCTTCAGGTCCCCACCTTGATGACCACTTGTTCTCTCTTCGAGACTCATGGCCAGAACTGCGGCTATCATGCCAACGATCGGAAGACAAGGCTCTATTATCAGATGTCGAGGTGATTTCTGAGCGACGATCTTCTTTTCTGCGATCTCTTCTCCCAAGTAAGCTTGTTTCCCTCTCCTCTTCACGCCAACGGCGACTAATGTCAACATCTGGGACATTCCTCCTCCAATCTTTCTTTTCTTGAGACCCATCCAAGCGCCAACTATCTTTCAGTATGGGATCAGTAGCGCTCCCCTAGAACAAAGAACCAAGCAGATGATCACTCTCAATTTTCATGGTGGAGCAAGACATTATGAAAATTAAAAAGATAAGAAGCATACGGTATACACAAAAGTAGTGTTAACATTATCAAACATAGCATGAAAAACACTCTCCTAATTTTAAAAAAAAATAAATCTAAATAAAATATAAGGAAGAAATAAAATAAACCTCCTGCACAATCATAAGAATGTAACAAAACATGACCAAACAACTCTTGAATAGTATGTGTTCCTCCATGAAACAGAAAGAGCCCTCTTTGCTGTCAAGATTCCCCTTTTTGTTTAGGGAAGAGCAGAATCTTCACTCTCAACAGAAAAAGAGAAAGTAATAATAATGCATAGTAGCTCCAACAATGATCAAGAGCATCTAAATCAATGCTAGTAGCCCCAATCACAAACTCATAAATATTTAATGAAACTGTCAAGTCATGAAACGCCATTATCCTCTGGAAGAATCTACAAATTTGAAAAATCAAAGTGCAGATACACTGTAAGTGAGTGAAGTTTTACAACACACTAGAACCCTAGAAATTTGCAAACAGTAATCACTGAACCCAAAATTTATCACAATACACCAAGGTCATGACAAATTCCCTTTCACATATTTATTGCTCATTGACTTACCCATTGTGAAAGAACAGGGGAAATTAAATAATATGCACATCATTATATCAATTTGCCAACTACGATCTGCAACTCTTATGGGATTCAGCTTCACAACACTGACAATTACCACTGATAAATCTAGATTCAAGCCAAGAGGTGTAATAAATTTCAAAAACTACCACGAAATGTAGTCAAAGCATGGTAAAAATTAAGAATTCCATACAAGCTTGAATGTGCACAAGAACCAAGATCAGATCTTCAATCTGCTGAACCATTATTAATTGCAACATAGAGCCTCCACAGGCAAATAAATTAAGTGAAAAGGCAATAAAACATCAGAAACAATTTCAACCAATTCAAAAGAGTAGGTGTTGCATACCACCACAGTGTGGGTAGCTGATACCCTTGCGTCAAGGGGCTTGGAATAGAGCCATTGTGGAGATAAGGGTATGCTGTTGTCAGATGACACTTGATCTGAAAGAAAAATCAGTTATCAACCAATCATCTTCGCCTAATATGCATAATGAGAGAAATGCAACTAAACGTTTGATTTATAGTTAAGTTACGCTTGACAAAGATCAACAAGTACCTTTCAAATCATCAAGTACACCAAGAATACCTTTCTCCCCACCATGTCCTCCCAATGCTTCATCTGAACCATACAAAAAGCCAAATGTTGAGCGTGCAAACAAACTAGTAAAGCGCAAAGATAGGATCCACGAATCACGATATCAATAAACTTAAACCTAATAAACTTAAATGTCAAAAGAAACGCCATCATTTGCGTTTACATACTGCCAGGAAAACAAAAATAATCAACTGAATCCATGAAGGCATGTAAATCAGTTTTTCATTCGGACTTTCCCTGAAACTGAAAATAGCAACCCACCCAACCCAAAAAAAAAAAACACAACTGAAATAGTAAGTTCCGAAAGAAGGATAAGAGACAAAAAGATTAATCTCCACACCTTGAGGGCAAACCAGACCATTGATAAATTATCGCATCGATAAACCAATATACGCATCAAATCCAATTTAAGACATTAACCACACTGAGACAGCTTAAACGAAGCTAACAGAGATCAAGAGACACTTCAATCCTCAATCTAAGGTAAAAGTCAATCCCAAAAATACACGTGGGAGAGCCATACAAATATTCAACCTAGCAGGAAGAAACAAGTCGTCCATATGATTTATACATATAATACATGATCGAATTAGATTAAGCGGATCCAGGCAAGTAAAAATTCCAAACAAGAAAATATTACAAAATTCAGATTATAGCAGATATGATTTGATGAGGAAAAACAGCTATACGAAGAAAATTACCTTTGACAGAGAAGTGTCCATCGGTTGTCTTGGAGGAGAAGAGATCGTCGGGAAGATTGACCTTTCCGTCCGCCATCGTTGCAGAGTGCACGGTTGCTGAAATTCTGAGACTAGGATCCGAAAGAATAGATAGATGGAGCTTGAATGCGACGAGAGGAATAGATTGGAGCTCGGATTGGTACCAGGAGAGTAGCTTCAAGTCTGAGAGGAATAAAAGGGACAGGGCTGTAAGGCTTGTGAATTGCTGGACATGAGACAGTGAATAATGGACGACTAGGAAGAACAGAGGGATAGAGGAGGCAACGGCAAGAGAGGTAAGGGTTTGGGTCAGAACAGCCACGGCGAGTGTATTTTTTTTTTTTTTTTGGGAACTTTCATTTGGTACTTCCTCAGGCAACGGGCTCTCTCGTATAGGATGTTTTGTTAACAATTTTCTAAAAATTTAATTTAATTTAATTTAATTTTATTTTTAATTAATTATATATCTCTCTTTTATATATATATTTTATTTATTCTGTTTTATATATTATATTTATAAAATAAATTATATTTTGAATATATATATTATTTTTTATTAATTTTAATTTACGCACTTTAAATAGTTGTTATTTATAAATAGAAATACTAAATGGTGTGATGCTACGTGCTTTCGGCAGAATAGCCTCACTTGTAATTCATGAAATTTATTTTATGTAGAATGTGTAAATGTTTCCTGAAGCTCAATTTATTTTGATGTTCTCAAGGTCAACGAGAATTCGTGTAATGCCATTGAAAAATGAACTCTTGATTTAAGTTATTTAAATATAATATTTCTTGTCAACTATTTAATGATAATATTAATAATTAATAATCATGCATAATTATATCCTATCATTAACGTGCTCTTGTATTTCTATCCATTAGTTATGACAACAAAATTAAGTTATTGACTAAGTCTGAAAATTACGGTTTGATTATAAATTTTAAAAAATATTACTCTAATCTATAGTATTCATTTTTTTTTCTAGCTCGTATTGCTTCTTCTAAGACAGCTTCCGTTTAATGTAGTTTTTGACTTTCAATAATTGTAGATTTGGAGAGTACTACGATATTTTTGCAGCTTTTTTTGTTTTTTTTTTATATGAAACGATCGAGGGGAAGATGATTATACTAAGTGGTCAACATTTCCTAAATTGGACATGTGTGAAGGGTAAGGATTAAATATGGAATACTTAATTTGACTTCCTATAACTTGCTCGATACTATTGATATGAACAATCAACAAATTACTAACATGATAATAGTTGCCATGTTTCCATATTTCCACGAGCATCTTTGAATCTAATTAAGTATTAACTTTCTATAATCATAAACCCACGTTAAAATAAGTCATTTGTACATCACGGAATACTCCGCTTCAAATACAATACAAGTTAACAATAGAAATAATAAAACTCGCTATCTATTTACTACAACTATCCCATATTACACATCTATATTTAGCTATGGTGCAAGAAGCTGGTATAGTATTACTATTCACACTAAGGTTTTATTTAGTTTAACTGAGGGGAGGGTAAATTAGATTAATTTAAAAGAGAATAGGAAAAAGTAGGGGAGGTTAATTAATGATATTTTTTATTTAATCCAGAAGGGGAGGGGATGGGAGGGGAGTAGAGTTAATTAGAAGTTGACAAATATACCCTTATCTCTTTATTTAAATTTATTTATTCTTTATTTATAATATTGATATCAAAATTATTATTATTTTTAATTTATGAATCTTAAATTTTTTTATCCCATTTATACAAATAATAAAATTTTAAAAATTAAAAAATATAATAAAATTTTAACATTGTTTCTTATTAATTTTATAATTAATATATATTTTAATATAATATATAAATAATTTATTATGTTTATTAAATTTTAGCAATTAAAAAAATAAGTATGAGAAAAATAAAAAAAAGGATTGAAGGTACAATTGGAATATTAAAAATTAGTAAAGGGCAATTTGGTCATAATGAGATAAAAAATTTCTCTCCCTTCTAAAAACTCCTACTTTTGGAGGGGAGGCAAGAGAGGGGAGAAGAGCACTAAATGATAAAAAATCTCCCCTCCCCTCCCCTCTCCTTTATTTTTTCCAATCAAATAGATTTTCTCCTAATCTCCCATTCTCTCCCTTCCAAAATCTTCTAACAAAACAAAGCCTAAGTTTCATTTAACCAACTGGCAGAGGACTCCACTTATAAATTAACATCTTGTTCCTCGTTGGGCCTATAAAGGTGGATATACATTTTCTAGGTTCATATTATAACATACGCCAGCTCTAAAGGATTTCATTCACTTGAATTAAAAATTACATCATTTATCCAAAGCCAGTTTCCATATAATAACACCTAAAAAATATTTTAGTTACTATCTATTATTATTATTTTTTAAATTTAAAGCAAACCAATCACAAAGGGAAGCACGAAAGAAAAAAGCAATATACCCTGACAATACAAGTTTCCTCCATAAACATTTAGTATAATCACAATATCTAAAAAATGTGCATGATATCGTCTTCACCATTATTACATATAGGGCAAATTGTTGAAGTAGAGGACAATTTACTTGTCTAAATATTAATAGGTAACATATTATTAAAAGACATCTATATAAAGACCCTAATGTGTTACACTCTTTACTATTTCTAAACAGCTTTATAAGATGTATAATATTGATTTGCTACTTGTTATTATAATGAGAAATTTGTACTTTTAATATAAAATAAACTATTATTAATAGAATTTCAGGACATGAAACATGGTCCAACAGTAGACATTAGAAGTAAAATTGATATTAACCTTTGAAATACAGTACTTGATACTATATTTGTTAACCTTTAATTAATGAATTGGGTTACTTCTTTTTTTATATAAAGAAAATTTATGTGAATTTAGTATCAGTCTCCTATCAATGTCAAAATACAGTTATAAACTCAAAGAACATTTATAAAAAATTTATAAAATTGCCTACTAAATAAGACTTAACAACCATTACTTCTTGTTTTATTTTTATCCATATTCATATTTAAATTTGGGCCTATGCTGTGGACTGGTGAATGGGAACAGATTACGGCCCAGAATGCTAACTAATTCCTCAAATACATGTCATTAATGATAATGATTAATAACTTGTCTTATTTTTATACCCAACAAAATATCAAGTCAGACATGGGTGATATAGGAATTTAATAGGGAACGTCCGGAAGCTGCCATGGGTTTTTTACTGTGCTGTTAATTTAATTACTTAGACAAAGACGTTGATTTATTCAATAATCAATATCATAAAATAAAATCTTACCAAACTTGTAATTATATTTTTATATAACATAAAATTTATATAAAAAGCTCCGCGCCTATAATAAACAATGCATTTAATCTTCGTGCGAGGCAGGGGTCAAAAGACCCAATTCTATACATGTGCATTAAAATGTATAGAAAATTACATTTATAACAAAATTAATTTAGTTGATAAGGGAGTAACTTATAAGCTATGAGATTGTAAATTTAAATATTTTTTACAGTATACAAATTTTATTGATGAATATTCATATGATTATGCCTTCTTTTATAATAACTATTTGTAACCCTTTGGAAAAATCCCTACAAAATATCACATAAATATGAAAATTTTATTTTGATGATTTAAATTTTAATAATCATAAATTGAGATTTTGAAATGTTTAGTCATTTTATAAAATTGGCCTCACACATTTAACAAAATTAAGTCCTTCGTCAACAAGCCATTAGAGCTCTATAGACAGCAAATCTCCATCGTCAGTCATCACCCTACTAGCCCTTTGCCCACCGGAGCTCTAACAGGATATTTAGTGCCAAAGGTGTTAGAGGTCAGATTTGATCCCCAACAACCCCTTGGATTCCAAAATACACGATGACCATTAAGCTACAAATATAAAGCAATCTAATATTACAAAAAATATACAAGTTTCCATTAAACTTTGACCACGTCGATTCACTATTTTTTATAACGTGATTGATTATATTTACCACAAAATTAATGTAATTCATAGCCATTTCTTATATCTTACATTTGTTAAGGTAAATGAATCTTTATAATCATTTACTACGTTTATCACACAATTAACTGTATTTTTATATATATTTACTATACAAATATATGCATTTTACAGCCATTTTTTATATATCAAACTTGTTGAAATAAATAAATTAGTGTAATCATTTATTATTTTTATAATACCGTTGACTACATTTATATATATATATTTACAACAATAATATAATTAATAATTATTTTTGTATATTTTAAACTTGTCAAAATAAATTATTTATAATGGCCATTTATTATTTTATAACTTCATCTATTATTTTTTTATATATATAAAAAAGTAGTTGTCAAATGTACTACTATTACTATTGTAATAAATATCTAAAAACAATTACTAAATGGCGTTATAAAGTAATAAATAGTTTCTATAATTTATTTATTTCAATAAATTTAAGATATAAAAAATTTGGTCATCAATTACATTAGAACTGTAAAAATATTTATAAAAATATAGTCAATAACATTATAAAAATAATAAATTGATATAATTATTTATTTATTTTAATAAGTCTAAGATATAAAAAATGACTGTCAATTGTATTATTATTGTGATAAATATTTATAAAAATATAGTCAATGATATTATAAAAGTAATAAACAGCAATAAAAATTAATATATTTTAACAAGTTTAATATATAAAAATAATTATAAATTATATTATTTTTAGTAAATATATATGAAAATATAATTAATGACATTATAAAAATAATAATTGGTCATAAAGATTATTTATATTAACAAGTTTTAGATATAAAAAATAATTATGAATTGTATTATTTTTATAATAAATATTTATAGAAATATAGTCATTGATATTATAAAATTAATAAATTAAGTGTGGTCAGATTTTCGCTGTTAATTTATATATTATTTTGTAACACAAAATTCAAATATATTTGTGGCTCAATGGGGACTACGTATTTTAAGAATCCAAGGGGTTGCGGGATTAAATCCCACCTCTGACACTTTTGGTATCGGTGATGGAAGTCTGGTGCTGTTAGAGCTCTAGTGACTGTCTTTTTTTTTTTTTTTAAACATGTGAGGATAATTTTATAAAATGATCAAACATTTCAAAATCTCAATTTAATATTAATAACTAATTTAGAGTTACTAAAATTTAAATTATCAAAATAGAATTTTAATATTCAAGTGGTATTTTTATAGAGTTTTTTCTTAGCTCTATATGTCTATGAAGTGCATCCATGTTTTATATCTTATAATTTGCCTAGACGACAATAGTTAATTTCTAATTTATATATTCCGGGGGATTTTATACCATAATGACACTAAGCATATTTCCAGGGTGTCTCCCTAACTCTATCTAATAAGTATCTGTCCATGCCTTTTATTATATTATAACTAAAATAACATCTTATGGAGTTCAACAAATAAATCGAAATATTTATAACTCACGAATATATAACTTGTTAGGGTTTGTAGTATAATCTCCAAACAGTGGGAGAAAAACAAAATAGCCACTCTTTCAGTGATTCGTGGCATATCTAAATTTACTAGTCCGTTTTCTAACTTGGTGTGGTGAATAGAGTGAATAATATGGAGTTAAAGAAAACGGGGGTTTAGATGAGAAACGTCTTTATATATATATATATATATATATATATATATATATATATATATATGAAAAGATTAAATCCTTTGTAGGTAAGGTTATCCTGAAAAATTTAACTGTGTTTAGATTAACACTTCAAAGCCACAATTAATTATAATTTTATCATTTACGAAGTAAATATATGATTTTTTTATCTTAATCTATAAGAATGTATTTAAATTTATTCATGTATTTTTTAAGTAAAGTTATAATAATATTTGAATAAAAGTTAAATATGGATTTTAATGCAATGGCAGTGATGGGAGGAGGAGAGTAGAGGAAAGGCAAGGTAGTGGAGAGAAGCTAACTCTCGGTTGAAAATTAGTTTATAAAAAAAATTAAAAACTATTTCATAGATATTTATATATTTTTTAATTTAGTAATTATCTTTTTTTTTCTTATTAAATCTATTAATTTTATTTTATTAATACTGTTAATATGTGTAACTTTATTTTGTTAATATTATTAGTTTTTATATAAAAAATAATTATACTAATAAAATAAAATTAAAATATTTATTAAAAATATAAAATTATAAAAATATTAAATTAAAAATAGAGAGAAAATATAGCCGCTTTCAAAGGTTTTTCAAAAAACAATTTGCAAATAAAAAAATAGGCCTAGCTCAACAAAAATCCCTATGCCAAACTTGCCATAAACAAAAAGCACCGATAGCACTGAAACGACCTCGTTTAACGCAGCTCGAGTTGGGCTGACACTACCCCAGACAGTAGAGACCCGCTTTGCGGCATTTGTACGGCATCTCCGGTTGAGAGCAAGCGACGGATGAAAGCAGTACATGATAACAGCAGCGGCGACGGTAGCTAAAGAAGAAGAAGAAGCAGAACATGGAGAATAGAAACGTCGTCGTCTGCGACAATGGCACCGGGGTATCTCTCTCACGCTTTCCTACTACGCGTTCGATTATGAATGGATCGCGTTGCTTGATCTGCCAAGAACCATTTACTCTTTTCTGGATCAAATTGGTTGTTTGCTGCATAGCATCGAATGCAATTCACCATGTGTTCCTCTATTTGAAATTTTTTTCGATCCGTTGATGCTACATTCAGAATTGATGTGTGTGTGTCTTATCTTGCCATCTTTTTAGACGTTGCCAATTTTGTGTAACCACTGATGAGCATGGGAATTTCACGATCGTTTAACATAACTTTCAGCATGGCTTATCCTTTCCTCTCGTGACATTAAATTTTTATGCATGATGAGATTGTTGGTATTTAACTGCTGTGGGTGATTCTAACTTCTTTGTTGTCATGTGTGAAGTATTTTTTGCCATTTTGATGTTGGATTTTCTTCTGAATGCAGTACGTCAAGTGTGGTTTTTCGGGAGAGAATTTTCCTACCTCTGTATTTCCTTGTGTGGTTGGGAGGCCGATGCTTCGGTACGAAGAATCACTAACAGGACAAGAGTTGAAGGTATGGCACTCTTGAACCGGCAAACCTTCTACGTGTAAATAAAAATGCCCTTGAGACACAATTATCCTGGCCAAGAAACTTAACTGATGGCGCGTTATTTGAATAATGCTTGACTTGTCAAGCAGCATCTGATGCTGCAAGTCATCTCAGGGAAATCTAATCTGAGGGATATTGTTGATTGGATAGTTTTAAAATTGATGGGCAATATATATTTTTCTAGAAGGAAGCAAGGCCATTTGTTTTTGGGGCATAAAAGGAAGCGAGGCTATGTTGATCTACAAGAAGTGCTTGTTATGACGATTTTCCCCCACTAGAGTTTCTTGCATTATATTACTAAAGTATATTATGTCTTCTGTTTCGGAATGCGCTGTTTCATGTAGGATATTGTTGTTGGGGAAGCTTGTGCGGATTTGCGACATCAGCTTGATATATCTTATCCCGTCAATAACGGAATTGTGCAGAACTGGGATGATATGTGTCATGTGTGGGACCATGCGTTTTACCATGAATTAAAAGTAAATTTTTAGCACTTCTGATTTGTCCGCTGACAACTACTGTTCCTACTGTTTTAACATTTTTTTTTGGATAGATTAACCCGCCAGACTGTAAGATTCTACTCACAGACCCTCCACTTAATCCCTCAAAGAATCGTGAAAAAATGGTTCGTGAATCGATTCTAACTTTTTCCTTCTCTAGAAGAAATTAATTTCTCTTAACATCTAAATATACATGGGACATCATTGCTTTATGTAATTTGACTTGGTAGGTTGAGACAATGTTTGAGAAGTACAATTTTGCTGGAGTATTCATACAAATCCAAGCTGTTCTAACGTTATATGCTCAAGGTGCTTATAAGGTTGAACTTTTGTTTTTCAGTATCTTTATTGTAATTCACTCTCCAAAATTAGAACTTGCGCTGTGAAATCAGATAGTGTAATTTCCAAGGATTTGTAAATGCAATGTATACTACTTCCATGTACACTTGGTTGGCATGTGCTCTCTTTGTACCTTCTTTTACCTGCAATTTAACATTTTCTTCTCTTGTCCCAGGGCTTCTGACTGGATTAGTTATTGACTCTGGTGATGGTGTTACACATGTGGTAATTAACTTAGTATTATTCTGACCTTTATGATGGGGATTTGTTCTATCACCTTTTTATTAATATGGACAAATCAGTTCCTTGAACAATGGCTTTAATATAGTAATTATTTTATTTGTACGGTTCCTATCACTTCTATATGATAATTGACACTGCTTTCAAACTTTATACACGTACATACTTGCGCAACTTATTAAAAATGTGATTTCATCTGTTCAAGCATTGGGTTATGAGGGATCGTTATGCAGATCTTGCACGCCAAATCTTAGATGAAGTGAATATGATAAGTGAATTGCCAAACTATCGAAATACTTGGCATATTTTGTAGATATTGTACATTTGTCTTAAGAAAGTGGATTGTACTCAAATTATCTGGTATTTATTGTTTCTGCATCATGCATCATGATTTGTATGCTTTGAAAAAAATGTTAATTATGCAACTTTTATCCAGGTTCCTGTTGTTGATGGCTATTCATTCCCACATCTTACAAAACGAATGAATGTAGCTGGCCGGCATATAACATCATATCTTGTTGACTTGCTTTCAAGGAGGGGGTGAAGGCTAATTCCCTTCATTTCAGTTCTAATATTATGGTACCTGGATTTTTACATCACCCACTTCATGTCTAAATGGAAGAAAATTTTACTTCCTTAAGGTATGCAATGAATAGGAATGCTGATTTTGAGGCTGTAAGGGAGATCAAGGAGAAGCTGTGCTACATAAGGTCAACATGCAATCTCATTATACGCTGGTTTCCTGGGGTTTGTTTTGTCCTTCCTTGTCATGGCTATATCTGTTTTTTCTGCAGTTATGACTACAAGAGGGAATATCAGTTGGGGCTTGAGACCACGATACTTGTTAAGAATTATACTGTAAGTTTAATTTCTAATTTCTCGAAAATTTTTTAGGGCTGCTTCTTTGTAACTGGTCAATGATCCAGTAGGCAGTTCTGCTTTATATTGCTTGCTTTATGAGGGGAATTAGGGGTGGGGTGATCCACTCTGGCTTATCCTTTAATTTGTTCTTTTAGGTGTATCTTCTCATATATTGTTTCATTCTTGTCTGTGAATTCATTTACGTTTTTTTTTTTGTTTTAATGTATTTATTATGTTATATTGCGGTATATTTTATTATCTCCTACAGTTGAATATAGTATACATGCATTCATGAAGTAGGTGTCATGAATTTAATGTTTTCTTCAATGGTGCTTATTGATATACACTCATAATCAGCTTCCAGATGGAAGGGTGATTAAAGTAGGCACTGAAAGGTTCCAGGCTCCTGAGGCTCTTTTCACTCCAGTACGTTCTCTTTGTCCATTTGATTTGAAGTTTTCCATCGCTAGCATGGAGATTCAATGTTGTAATGGTGATCATAGTTTGCCCCTCGTTTGGGTTGAGAGCCTTTTTGCAATGAAATTTGTTAGTTTGTGATTGCCCGGAGGTTTATCCTTCTTTCAGGAACTTATCGATGTTGAAGGGGATGGAATGGCTGATATGGTTTTCCGTTGCATTCAGGAAATGGATATTGACAACCGGATGATGGTGCTGTATTATATTTGATATTTACAATATTTAGTATTGGTATCATGTTATGTTTGGATGTGAATACCTGTTCATAGATTGGTATCTATTAACTTGGAAGAGTGTAGTAAAATAAATTATTTTATTAACGTGTTTGGTATCATTGTGCTTAGCTACACTTTGAGGTAAAACTTATAATCAATCGTCACAATCCTCTTAAGGCTTCCCTTTCTTATGAAGAAAATTATTTTTCAGAACAAGTCTGATGCTAGAATATTTTGAAGGGTGCATTATTTTCTATGAAAATGTCTTATTAGAAATTATACTTTCCTGAAATTATTTTCTTGTCAACTACTTTCTGCTGAAAAGATTTTCCAAAATGAAAGTTGCTTTCTGTAAGAAAATCAAATGGACCCTTTTCAGGGTATATGAGCAAGAGATATCAAACTCGAATTTGGAGCATTACGAATTTCATGAGCAGTTTCTTGTCCCTCTTGCTAAAATGACTTTCTGCAATAGAACTTTATACTTAGTGTTTTGTCATGTCAACTGAAGATCGCATATCATCTCATGACATCCAACACTTGAGCACAATGTTTCATAAATAAACTATAATTGTTATTTGCATCTTTACAAGATAAGCGTTTTTTATAATTTTAATTAATCTTGAAAAGGTCGCATTTATGAGTAAAACTACAAAGACATAAGGATCTTGTCATGTCCTTGCTATGATATGTTCCAAGAAGTCTTGCCCCTTACATTCTGTTTTGAAAATGGCGTGCAATTTAATGCATGTTATATGGCAAATTTATTTTTATATTTGCTTTCCATTTTACAGCTATACCAGCATATAGTTCTTAGTGGAGGGAGCACAATGTATCCTGGATTACCAAGCCGGTAGTTTCTTGTTCCTTTACATTACCTTAGATCGTTTTAACCTTTTGTAGTTATTGATACTCTGGCTTAATATCTGATATGTTAACATAGCGGGCATTGCATGATTCTTCCCTCATTTCTATTGGTTCTTTCTCCTTCTTAATTTACTGGTAGGGATTTTTCAATAGTATATGTAAATGTTGATAAAATCCTACACGTTTGGCTCTGTTTATATAGCGGAGTGGTGGCTTATTGACCTTAGTTAAAAAATGTTGTTATAGTAACAGCTGATTCCATTTTTATGTCAGTTAATTGATTAATTTTGCTGTGTTTACGTGCTTATAAAATAAATAAAAAGTGTCTGTTAAGGTAGTTATAGGAGTTGGGTTGATAGTAACTGTTGTACCTTTTGTGAATGGATGAGTCCTTGTATGGGTGAGGCTTTTGTCATAATGAGAAATTGAGTTCTGCTTCACTCTCTCGACTCTTCCAACTTCTACCTACCTGTCTATTCCTTTTCTTCCCTCCTCTTCGTATTCTATTCTATCTTCTCTTTTCATCTTCTTCCTACATCACACCGTGCTGGATGTAGTGTGAGGTGATTGCCAACTTTTACACCATATTTAAGTTGTGATTTGTCGAAGTCATATTAAGCTATGTCTTGTATTGGGTGATGTATTTACCGATTATTCAAATATTGAGTTTGGAGTTTTTATTACAATATTTTAGACACTTTCTAATTATTCTTATCTCTTGGAGCCGTTGGCCTTTTCTTTTCAGATGGTTTTAGTCTTCCTTTTCCTTAAATATTGTGCTTCCAAGTCAAGGCTGATGAAGCTTTGTTCTCTTTCTCTGTGTCTTTGCTCAGATTGGAAAAAGAAATAATGGACCGTTATCTGGACGTTGTTCTGAAGGGAAACCGAGATGGGTTGAAGGTAAACTTAGGTTTTCTAATTTTTTTGTGTTCGCGGATTTACATATTTCCTAGTACTGCCAAAGGCAAATGGATAACTAATCTAATTTAGCAAGAAGTTTAGTATTGAACAGTGAATGCAGTATTATATCAGATGTCGTCCTTTTTATTGTGACCCATTCCAATGTGAAGTTTGGCAAAAAAGAATGGTTCAAAGAGAGAATTATGCTAGTGGATAAAAGTTTGCAGAATTTTCCATGTAAAAGGGAATAAGGACGACACACTAGAATTAACTTGAAGTTAACCTCAGCCTCGTGACCTAAAGGACATGCACCATGGTTTAAGACAATAAGGTGGAAGTTCAAACCATGATTGTGGCCAAATGCCCCCTTACCCTATATTGACCCAACAAGAGAACAGAATAGGAAATTACATCTGAAGCTCCTTCAGCCTCATTATGCCATGCTTTTTGTGAAACCTTTCTACACAATTTTTTTTTTTTAATGAAAGATGTGCATTCTTGGGAGGCTAGGCCCTTCACAAGAGATACTGAGCGCAGATCTAGAATCATGACTTTTTTTGGCCTATTACAATCATGAGTTAAGCTAACATTTCATGGACTCCTTTTTTCTTCCTTCCTTGTTTTCCCATTCTTTTGCGTTTAGAAACTGCGATTACGAATTGAGGATCCTCCACGAAGGAAGCACATGGTATACCTTGGAGGAGCTGTCCTTGCAGGAATCATGAAGGTTTGTGTTTTAACCGTACCTTTGTCATCCATCTCTGTGATCGCTCTGGAAACTGTTTGTGCGTTCTACCTATCTGAACTATGATGATCTAAACTAGTCAAATTCTGGTGGTTAAAACGCCAGGATGCACCTGAGTTTTGGATTAACAAGGACGACTATCTAGAAGAAGGAATTGCTTGTCTAAGCAGGTGTGGCGATGCATGACTTTATGAAGTCGGTTACCCTCTGAAAGTGGGAGGACCATTTTTGGAAGCAAATACTCAGACTGAATAGTGAACATTTCAAAGTTGTTAAAACTACCTCCAATATCGTCATACATCAATCGGTGCCCTGTATAGCTGTCCCCAGTGCTCTTGGAGGCTATAATTTTGACTTGTGATAGTCTATGCGTTAATGTTTCTTGATCGATGCTACAAAAGAATCAGGTATCCTCTTGTTTTCGGGAAAGAGCTACTGTAAAGTTGTTACCCTAGAAATGACTGGGCAAGAATGTTTAATTAATATGTTCCTTGTTTGTTTTACTTCTTGCAAGAGATTTCAATATTTGTGAATAGCCGACTCTTTGGACTATGACTATATATCCAATTCTTCCAATGAAAATATTGGATTTGATTTTGGATTTTCTATATAAAATTTGGGTTACGCTGGGTTTTCCGAGGGTGGAGATGCTTCGCGCGGCGGTTCCTTAACTTCAAACGAGTTATCGATGTCCATTAGGGTTGAAAGGCTTGGCCCTTTTTTTTCCGAACATTTTTATTATTTTATTTTTATATACTAAAAGTATAAGTGTGCTGATGGATTGAATTGGATTATTGAGTTTTGTTTTTAATAGTCTTAGTATTGTTCCAAAATATTTTTCTTTTTCCATCCAAGTTTCAAACTAATTATTGCTTTAAATTTTCAACGAAATATTAATTATTTTATTATTCATTAGTTATCAATTGAAAATAAGAAAAAGGTGACGCTCTATGTTATGACTTATGATATTTTTTATTAGGAGGGTTTGATCCTTTGTCACAACATTAATTATATTTTAATGAGGGTATTTAATCAAATACCATTAACCCATTAGTTATATAATTTGGACTATTTAATATTTACATACCTAATTTGTATGAGGAGATGAAGTACGTCTTTAGCAAGGGAAAGACGAGCAGGGCTCAATGATGAAAGTTTTCTTCTTTCTTCTTTCCATCAATGATGAAAGTTACTTTAAATACCTACAGCAGAATATGCGCAGTATAATATCTGAAGATGAGATTGTAGATAGGGTCTGCGTTTCTATTTTACGTTATCTTTTTCCTCTGCAATTAAGAGAATTTGAATTTTCTTATCATGCATGTGAAGTTGAAATTGGGAAGCATGGAAAGAGAAACGAAGCTATGCTATTAATGTGTGCCCTGACGTGAGGCAAGTTTTATTTTCAAATCATAGAATTAACGAGATATATCTAACTTTCAGTTTTTTTTAATTATAAAATTTAAGTGAAAAATTATAAGATATATTTTTTATATTTATTATTTTTTTAAAAATTATCTATAATGATACTTTCAACAATGATCAAGTAAGAGAGAAAACAGAAAAAAATTAAAGAATATAATTAGAGTATTTTATAAAAATATATTATTATAATTAATATAATAAATTTTTTTAATCTAATTAAATTAATAAATATATTTTATATTAAATAATGAGAAGTATTATTTCTTAAAAGTTGAGTGGGGAGAGCAATACTAAAAGCTGGGCCACGTGTAAATCATTTCAAACAATGATTCATGCCCACTTCCTATGGGCATAACGCCAACGCGCTAAAACTATACGAGTAATAAATGGAAGGGGGCAATGTCTATCATAGTATTAATTAATCGCAGTATCGCAATAGAAAAATGTGAAGATCATCACAAATTACGAGACGTGGTTCCATCTCGTTACATGCACTTGATAAACGTAAAACTTGCATGTACCCTTGCAGTGCTGCACACAGAACCGTTTTTGTAATCGTGCTATCAACTAAATGGAAGGTAACGTCTAGCAGTATATAAGAGTCATGTTTATAACTGAACGTGTTAGTTAAGCGGCTTGAACTCCAAAAAAAACAAAATCCAGATTTGTTTAAAGATGACATAATTAGGGAATACTAATATGGAACACTCAGCCGGCAGTTTGCCACTTGAAAGTCGAAAAGCCAATCAGAAAAGTTAATGGGAAAATGATTAACAATTTGAGTTAGCGATAGTGGGATACCAACCACACCAAACCTGCACATAATTTAACCAGAGAAGGTTCTTTGTTATTGTATTTGGTCTCCTTACCAGTGACCTACCCTCACCAATATTGAGTCCATTATTTTGCACTCATCAGCTATTAGGCCATCTATATTTTATAGCTTCTTCCGTTTCCTATAAACAACTACTTCCAACTTTCACCTTACATCTCTTTATTTATTAATAACACTTGCGACTCTACGTACCCCATCCATACACTTATCCCAGAAAAAGAAGACATTTTTCTCTGCTCCAGGCTCGAGCCCTATCAAATTCTGTGAGACACTACTCCCAGGTACGAGAAATAATACATCCCACGTGTTTATTATCATGTTTACATGGTTCACATGCATTCTTATCCTATATATGCTGTTTTACAACACAGGCTATATAGATCTTAGAGATGGAGAAGGCTTATAACGCCAATGGTTTCCAACTTATTAGCGTAATGCTAAGCGAACCAACTCTAGTGAGTCCTGCAGAGGAAACACCCAAGGGCATGTATTTCCTATCAAACCTTGATCAGAACATTGCGGTGACTGTTCGAACTATTTACTGCTTCAAATCGCCTGAAAAGGGGAATGAAAAGGCAGGGGAAGTGATCAAGAATGCTTTGAAGAAGGTTCTTGTGCATTACTATCCCCTTGCTGGCAGGTTGAACATAAGTGCAGAGGGTAAACTGATAGTGGACTGCACTGGGGAGGGCGCCTTATTTGTGGAGGCTGAAGCAAACTTGTCGATGGAGGCGATTGGTGACATAACAAAGTCAGAACCAGGAACTCTTGGCAAGCTTGTCTATGACGTTCCTGGTGCAAAGAACATCCTTCAGATGCCTCCTTTGGTTGCTCAGGTATGTTCCTCACTCTGAAAAACCCTGAAGAAATTGATCAATTCGCTACTGCTAATATAGAGACATGTAACGTTTTCAAGCTCTTATAACATTCTTTGCAAACATAGTGCAGTCACGTAGAGCTTCATTTTTACACGCTAGGAGTGACTTATGTAGCTTAATTAACAGTGAATATATATGGGACAAAAACTATATACTACCAATATCTATCATTAAGTAGTCAGAAGACTCACCTTGAGTTGATAAATCCCTGAAGTTTGCATAGCTTATTGCAAAGCTGAAGTTTCAACTCTATATATTCCAGGTGACCAAGTTCAAGTGTGGAGGATTTGTTCTTGGACTGTGCATGAACCACTGTATGTTTGATGGAATTGGTGCTATGGAGTTTGTGAACTCTTGGGGTGAAGTAGCCAGGGGCCACTTAATGTCAATCCCTCCATTTCTGGACAGAAGCATACTCAAGGCAAGGAACCCACCTAAGATAGAGTACCAGCACCAAGAATTTGCAGACATTGAAGACAAGTCAGGCTCTAAGGACCTATATGAAGATGAGATGGTCTACAGGTCCTTCAGTTTTGATCCTGAGAAGCTGAAGCAACTTAAGATGAAAGCCATGGAAGATGGTGTTCTTGAGTCCTGCACAACTTTTGAAGTCCTCTCAGCTTTCGTCTGGGTGGCTCGAACCAAAGCCATAAAATTGTTGCCAGACCAGCAAACTAAGCTTCTCTTTGCTGTTGATGGAAGGGCTAAGTTCAACCCTCCTCTACCAAAAGGGTACTGTGGTAATGGAATAGTACTAACCAATTCTGTCTGTGAAGCAGGTCAGCTATCAGAAAATCCTCTCTCATTTGCTGTGAAGCTAATTAAAGATGCTATCAAGATGGTCACAGACAGTTACATGAGATCAGCTATAGATTATTTTGAGGTGACAAGAGCCAGGCCATCTCTGGCTTGCACCCTTTTGATCACAACTTGGTCTAGGCTTTCCTTCCACACCACTGATTTTGGTTGGGGAGAACCTGTTCTTTCAGGGCCAGTGTCATTGCCAGAGAAGGAAGTGATTTTGTTTCTTTCTCATGGGACAGAGAGGAAAAACATCAATGTCCTTCTTGGTTTGCCAGCTCCTGCCATGAAGATCTTCCAAGAGTTGGTGCAGATATAGAGTCATATATCTTATTAATCATATGATTAATTATATGTCGTTATTTATTCTGTGGTTCTGCTCTTTCTTATATTCTGTCCTTACCGGTTTATGAAAGGGTATATTGGTTCTGTTCATGCTGATGAATAATTGATCCCTTCTTTATATGTATCGGTACAATTTACATGTAAAGCCAACACATGGAGCTTCATAGGGCGTTCTGAGTTTCTGCATTGAATTGTCTCTTCAAGAAATTTGTTTAGGGGCAGGGTACTCTTGCGGCCACTTGGTTCGTTTACATTTCCTGTCTCAGAAGAAAAAGTTAATTATCTTTAATCATTCATAAAGCAGACGTAAGAATCTAAGCTAGGCTTTTAGTTAGGGACTGTCCCACAGAAGAAAGAAATATGGGTACTTCGAAAGCAATGGGCAACGTCACTTTTGAGTTCTATAATATTTGCCTGTTGACCTAATTAAACCCACAAAGTGATTTCCCCCAATCTGACCAGGTTCGTTAAACCAACGCAATGACTTCAAATAAATTTTACTCTACTTTGAAGTTTTCTTTCTAGAGAATCTTTGAAAGTGACTTGCTTCATAATATAGAAGTTGATTTCAAAGAAGTTCGAGAAAAGGTTATAATTTTATCAAGTCTTTTCTTGATTCTAAAGTGACTTTACCAAACACGAAAATTGTATTGTACGCCGAAGAAACAAGCAAAAGAAGAAAAACTGCGAATAGGAAAAAGGTTACGTGAAGAGTGATGGATTCGCCCTGATAGGTCTGAGATCTGATTGCTGAAGTCGATCCGCATAAGAAAGACAACAGGAGTTGAATTAGTTGCATGAATGGTAAGCTGCTAAAGAACCTTGCCTTGCTGAAGCCTATCCACATTTTCGTGGTTATTCACTTGTTTGAAGAAACAATTCGCTTGCTGCTAATGGTAAAACAGACTTGATAAAAAAAATAAGGGTAACACATATTTGATTCTTTGTGAATTGGGGTTGTTATTAAGCATGTTCCGTGCTTAGTCGAGGCAGGAAAATCATTCGGACAGTAGGACAATTTTATGATTTTTGCGGATTTTCTCAGAGCACGTGGATTTCTTGTGCTTGATGAGTAACGTTAAAGAACATATGCGAAGGATTTGGCGAGTTAAGTTTGCTTGCAGATTTCTTTATTTTTCAAAGTGGTTTGATTTCGGTCTCTTGTTTCATTTTGCTTCATTTTCGCAATCGGCAGGGTAATTATCGGTTTTTATTTTCAGATTTGCATAGTATTCAAAGCTCTCGGGTTGGCCTCTATCGTTAACCTTCATCGTCTCCTGCATATTCTGCATATTTATTTCTGTCTGAAATCGATTCATTATGAACTGAGTAGCAGAGATTACAGTTGAAGATTAAAAAATTCTTTACCTATAAACACCGCCAATCCTGAAAAGAGCCCTACAATGAATTTCTTATTATTATTTGATGACATTTTTCATTATCACTCTCAGAAGATGAAATTCCACATCCAAAATTATCGGTGACTTTATTCCACGAGTGAAGAATTCGGAATCCTCTGTAATCTAGTCCTTGAGGACACCTTCAGTATCGAAGCATGTGCTGCAATGCTGGCATGTCCCCGTCCAGTAGTCCACTGGCCGTTCCAATTATGCAAGTATCTGAGCTTTTCCACATTACTCCTGGTTTCATTGTCTCAAGCGAAAGGGAAAAGGACACGGGTTACTATCATTCTAATTCTAATCAATTCGATTCAGGATTTGCGTAATGAGTACTTAAAGTAAGCCACCAGGATGATCTGAGATAAACTACAGATCTGGCCATCTGGCATCAGATTCATATGTTGACTCTGTTTTCCAGCTGCCATTTCAGCTGTTATAATTGCTTTCTTATTTTTTTCGTTATTGATTTGGTGATGATACTAGCACAGACACAAGTCGGGACCACACTGGAGTAGTCATTCTCTTGGACGCATCGAAGGCGAACATTCACCTTCTGCGACCTGCCACTGGGGAGCCAATAAAGGTGATGAAAACCTGGCTGATTCTTTGTACGACGTTATTAATTGTTATGAAAAAGTAATGTAGCAATTGCAAGTTCTGCATCATGCTTAAGGGTCGTTTTAGATCACGTCACGACATAGGATGGACAAAGAAAAGCAAATAAATCTTTCAGATATAGTGTGACATGCTGAGGCAATCGCCGGAATCCACAATCGAATATGGATGTTAGGAATGACCATTACAGAGTTCGTGTGTTCTGCTCTCATCTGATAGCATTATAGAAAGTTTTTCCCTTACCAATTCTCAATTTGCAGTTGGCACATTATAGGTTTGAGCTAATCTGATGGCTAATGATATAGTATGAGGTCTAAAAATTTATCAGTTTCCAGTCAATTTCCAATTCACTCATAACTGGACCTCTATCATTGAACACATTTTACTCTATCACCTGTTGAGTTGCTGAGGAAATTACTTGTTACTCTGCAATTTCACAGAAAACAAGTCCTATAAATGTAGTCCATTTTAACAAGGACCAAATCAACTGCTGAAATCAATTTCTCTTTTGCAACCAAAGTCTACATGCATGATCTTCTTTTTAGCATAGTTGATATATTGCTCTGTAATCAAACAAATAATGCGGTTAAACAATCACGAGGGAGAAAGAAAAGATCTATGCCGTTGATAGGCTAAAATGAGATGGCGCATATCAGAGTTCTTGGAATTTACCAAACACAAGTAACCAAGTAATTCAACAGACTACTGGTGTAAGCTACTTGTTTGAATTACCACACAAGGCGATATCCTTCTTGGATGGCCTGAAACTCAAAGGAGTTAGACTGTAAATGCAGATATTGTCTTGTCTTGCTTTGACTGTTATTTCATTAGATGTGCTTCTGTAGCTAGGAACATCGCATGAAGAGGATGAACTCCGCATTAAGTTTGCCTGGCAGGAAGATGCAACATCAGGATCTTCAGCACATCTCACTCCATCAACTGATGGTATTTCCAGCTTGTACATTCCATACTTATCTGTGGTTCTGTTCACTGAAACTGTTATCTGTTCTTTTGTTTTAGCTGAGAGTGCTTTGAACATGCAATCTATTTTGACTTCTACACCTGGATATATGCAAGGAAGTAAATGGTGTGATTTTTTTGTATTTTCATTCCCTACCAGAACATATATGCACCTCGAAGTTTAATCACAGTTAACAAAACTAAAATCTAACAAGAGTGTTGAGACTTATAACCTGACAGGAAGTAGCTGTGTCTGGAAAAGCTGTTGTTGGAGCAGGTGTCACAGTAAACGAAGCCCATCACAGTGATATGAGAGCTGGGTATCCTGGGTTTTCCTGGAAGCCGGGGTTTTGCAGGCTCAACTTCCAAAATGGTTGTAAACAAAGATAAAAGAAGCAAGAAAACTATCGGGTTCATGGCCAACTCTGCAAAAATGGAGGCAAGCTCCCTAGTAGTGTGTTGCGTGATGATGTTCTGCAATGGCTTTCACTTCAAAGGCCTTGACACATAAGTAAATGAGTTTGCTGTGTAGACGGAGAGGGGCAGATGTTAGTGGTGAACCAAATTTCAAGCGAAAATTTGGAAATAATTTATCTTTTCCATATGAAACAAAGACATGTGAATGTTATTTGGCAACATATGGAGCGTATGAGTAGGAGAGAGAATGGATAGTGGATTCTTTGGAATTTTCTGGATGTGGGAGGCATATAGCTTAAGCTTGATGCTTCTTTAGAGAGCTTAGGGGTAGGGGCTTATAAAGGCACAAAAGAAGACTGCGGATTAATAAAGGATCATAGGTATCACATTTTTCTCTACTGGGCTTTCTACAATTTGAACCAAGTGGGTTCGGAAACCACTGTTGGGATGCTAATTGCAGTGAAGCTCTAATCAAGGCCAGAAGAGAGCTCAATATCGTGGGAAGGCCCAAGTCAAGTGATAACGGAAATGTTTGGATACATTCTTTTTTAAGGTACATAATTGCAGGGCAACTTCTAGCAGAAGGAACTGATCATTTATTGGAACTGTTGCTGCAACAAAAGGGTCAAGCACCGGAGAAAAGCTTGAGGAAGGTTACGAGCATGCCTGTAGTTATACATTTACACCTTGCAATGGTAAGTACCTATCTGAATTCAAAAGTGAAGCAATTAAACGAACAATTTTACAAACTTGTGTGAAGATTAAGCAACTAAAAGGGCTTTTTCCTTGGTGTCTCACTCAACCTGCTTTTTTAGGTTTGAATGAGGAGTCTCCATTTCCACTTCATTATTTCAGTGTCACTTACCAGTGTTAGGTCACCATCTTGCTTATCACCATCAAACCTTATTGTGATCCATTTACGACGACACCAAACGACTGTCGCTTTGCTATTATTGGAAACATGCAGTGCAGTCAGTATCATCTTTTTTTGTATTCAGTTTTCATGCCAAGATTCGGTTTGTATATCTCCAAAAATGGGTTATAACTTGGATTCTTCCTGTTTACAAATTCAAATATAGAGTGTATTTAGATTAGATTTTGGATAGAATAGATCTTAGGTAGAATAAATGAATTTTGCATTCCATTTTAAGCATGACCGAGATACGATCAGGATTTCTAGCACACAAGAGCAATATTATCAAAGGAACCAATTTTGAATAGGAAAAAGCCTATGGTATCAAATCTTAATACCAATGTAGGAAAAAGTGTCTAGTTTTTACAGTTCAATATTGCATAAGTGTAATAATAAATAGGTTTAAAAGAAGTCACATAATATTAATATAAAAAAATTATGGATGATTTAGGTGTAGTCCAAAATTCAAGAAAATTGATAAATTATCAACAACTCACTATTATCTCTTTTTCCTAAATGTGAAACTTGAGCAACGGAGCTGATTCCAATATGTAGTGTTTTGGCCTTTTACTGCAATTTGCAACGCGTACTCAAATGGAATAGGTATACGACCGTGTAGTCCACGAGCGGCACCCGTCCATTCCTCATTTTCAGGCGCGAATCTGTCACTTCCTCTCGCCAAATAAGGATATTTTCACTAATATTTGTCCCTTTTAATATTATTTTTCTGCTTCACAGATGTCACGTGTGGCCGTTGCGTCAGCGGTGTTTGCTTTCATTAATTTTCTGCGAATAATCGATTAAGCAGCAATTATTGCACGGTCATTTACTTAAGCGCTGTGTTTAGATATGTTCATGAATCCACAAAGCTGCACATTAAATACAATTAACGCCTCGGCCTCAGGCCCCACAGCGAGCATCGGCTGGGCCCTCCTAATGATTAAATAAGAGTTACCTTACCCAATTAGCTCTCTGTGAGTGGGTTTGGCCCATATCACGGGCTGTATTTCATTCCTTCTTGCTTATGGAGTCATGATTTATATTCTTGATGTGATGGTGAGCCTTCCATTTCAAATCATGCCAGCTCCAGCAAGGCATGTCATTTCCAAAGTTTGGAGTTCCCCTGGCAATTTCTTATTCTTATTATTAATTTATCATTTCCATAATTCCAAAGCGTCCAGAAGGGACGGGATGATGAGGTAATGGAGGACTAGTCTGTGTGTCTCATTATTGGTTGCTAGCCAACTGCCACTTACAATCCTTTCCATATAACTTACTCACCACATTAAATTTAAATATTATTGAGAGGCTAATTGAAGGCAACTCCCTACAAAGTCATTCTCATGAAACGTTGGTTATCCTGTTTTGTTTTTTCACATTAAACTGCCAGTTACAATTTAATACAAAAAAAAACTTGACTTTTTTTTTTCTGGCAACGAAAACACGATTTTTTATTTAAGTCGTTGCTTTAATTGAAGGGCAATAAAATGATGACAATTGGGTAATTGCATTATTTACGTGTTAGCTAGGGCGTAGGTTCTCTCTGGTAGCTTTCCCTGCTTCATCCTCCTGTCAGCCTTTTTTTTTTAAAAAAAATAAAACTAGATCAGAGATTGTGTGTGTGAGATAGAGAGAGAGAGAGAGAGAGTGAGTTTGTTGTCAAGTATGAATTATGATCTTGTAAAAAAGGGACGCAGAAGAAAAGACGGAGGAGGAGGGAACCGCGCCCGTGTTGCGGAGGACGAAGCGAGACTACTTCATTGGTTCAATAAACAATATTATAATTAAATAAATTAAAAACAGATAAAGAGGAGAGACTTAGAGAGGATTATTAAAAAAAGAGATGCGGCCGAAGGGGAAGGAAGGGTTGAGGTTGAGGACAACCGCTTCGTTCCTTTGGCAAATCCAAAGTGGGGAAGGCCGCCCCACCGACGTTGTAAGCGACGTCGTTCCCTGTGTCCCTTTTCTCGTCCGCCTCCCTTCCCCTATCATCCCGAATCCCCCCATGCTTCTTTCCATTCCTCTCTAATTATTAACTCCCTTTTCTATATTTTTAATTAAGTACACTCACTCCTCAACGCATTGAAATGGTAAATAATAATAATAATAACTTCTTCCAAAAAAATAAACTTGATCGCTCTATGCATTCCATCTCGCATTCTGCGCTTTCTCCATTCAGTTTCCACGTCACTGTCGCCCTTCTCTCTATGTAACGCCCAATTGCATATTAACAACTAATTACGTGCGATTATTATATTGGCTGTTAATTAATCTAGATACCCAAAAGTCAGATGGGCCGGCCCAATGTGAGTGGGCCCTTCCCATCAGGTTCTTTGTCATCAGGCATAGGGCTATGCATAATACCCATGGCCCGCTATGCCCTGTCCAGCCCGCAAAAAAAATACCCTGCCCAACCCAATTTTTACCGGGCAGGACCGGGCATCAGGCTGCAAAATACAGCCCATGCATTTTTCTGGCTGGGCACCGGGCATAGGGGCTGCCCTGCCCTGCCCATGAGCACCCCTTCTTTTATTTTTTTTATTTTTTCTCTATCTTAAAAGGGAGAATATGATAGCTACTGGTGACTATAACGTAATTTTAGAAATATAAATAGGTAAGTTGTATCTTTTAATATTTATAACTATACTAATTTTTTCTTTTTTTTAACTTTGTTAATTATCATATGATTACATTACGAATTATAATTATTTATTTTATTTTTTAGATGCTTTATTTTTGTCAATATTAGGGAGATTGATACAAAGTTATAATTATAAATTACTTAGATTTCAACGCTTATTTTTTTATATGCAATAGATCTCAAGAATTTAATTATTATCTTTGTTCTCTTATTCTTAGTGAATTATAGATATTATTTAACTCTTAAAGACACATGAATATGATATTATTTTAGAAATTCATAATTACAAATTTTTTTCACAACGTGAGCATGACATCACGACTTGGGCATGCCCAGCCCGCTCATGCCCTGCCCAAAATTGTTAGAGCTTTTACCGGGTAGGGCCGGGCATCGGACTGTAAAATGTAGCCCATGTATTTTTTGGACAGGGCACCGGGCAGGGGGCTGCCCTGTCTAGCTCTGTCCATATACACCCCTAATTAGACATGAGTCCTGCAAATGTTAACAGTGCCAACATGAGTTCGCATAAAATATAAGAAACCAACACATATTATAACAAACGTCAGCTCGATTTCCCTTATAATTATAAAAATTTATTTAATAAATAATTTTATAAATATTTTATAAATATTTTTTAAATTTTAAAATTATACTTTAATTTTAATAGAAGATTAATATTAAATTTATTTAAATTTTTTTAAAAAAATGTTAACAATAAGTTGATATAGTAAACAGTTAAAACAGGTAACCAAAAGTGACAAAAAGGTGAAGCTTCTAACATACAGCTGGAATCCGGATAGGACTTAGAATGGAGGTTATCAAAGACAAACCTCCATTCACATACATTTGGAATTAGGCTTTGTCCCCACCCTCCCTCCCTCCCTCCCTCCCTTTCACTACCATCTACATAAGAAGCCACGAGACATTGCCTTGCTCTTTCCAATAACACTCGATTCAACTCCATTAGGACAGTTTGACGATGGCGAGTTCTTCAAGATACTGTGGATCATCAGTAGTGAACGGAGAATCTTCAGTAGTTCCGAATGGCTCTCAACTTTCGCAAGAGAGTGACGTGTATCATCAGATGACTGCGTCTCTTTCACAGTCTCTGCAACAAGAACGCCAGCAAGAGAAACAGCAAAAGCAGAAATCTGAACAGCAATCACACCCACAGCCACATAGCTTGATGGTGCCTCTTCCCATTGGGACCGAGCAGGTAATTAAGATCTTTCTTATACAAGTCACGATCGAAGTAAACATATGTAAGGTTGACTTATTCTGAATTGAATAAATAGGAGCAAGACAGGGGACTACAACTGGTTCATCTGCTATTGGCTTGTGCAGAAGCAGTGGCCAAAGAAGAATACATGTTGGCGAGAAGGTACTTGCATCATCTGAATCGTGTAGTGACGCCTCTTGGTGTCTCCATGCAACGAGTAGCGTCCTGTTTCACCGAAGCCTTAAGCGCGAGGCTCGCAGCCACTCTCACCACAAACCCTAAGCCATCCTTCTGTGGTTTCCCACCAAACTCCACAGAAATCCCCAAAGTATACCAAATCGTCTACCAGTATTGCCCTTACATCAAATTCGCCCACTTCACCGCAAACCAAGCAATCTTCGAAGCGTTCGAAGCCGAAGAACGAGTGCATGTCATCGACCTAGACATTCTCCAAGGTTACCAATGGCCAGCACTCATGCAAGCACTAGCAGCCCGGCCCAGCGGGGCTCCATTTCTGCAAATAACTGGAGTCGGGCCGAGCATTGAGTCTGTGAGAGAAACGGGTCGGTGCTTGACGGAGCTAGCCCACTCTCTCAACATCCCCTTCGAATTCCACCCCCTGGGCGAGCAACTGGAAGATCTCAAGCCCCACATGTTCAACCGTCGGGTTGGAGAGGCATTGGCGGTGAACTCCGTAAATCGGCTTCACCGTGTCCCCAGGAACTGCCTGGGGGATTTACTAGGAATGATAAGGGACCAAGCCCCCAACATCGTGACCCTTGTTGAGCAAGAAGCGAGCCACAACGGATCCTACTTTCTGGGCAGATTTCTGGAGGCATTGCACTTCTACTCAGCGATATTTGATTCGTTGGACGCGACGTTCCCGCCGGAGTCTGCGAAGAGGGCGAAGGTGGAGCACTATATATTTGCGCCGGAGATAAGGAACATAGTGGAGTGTGAAGGAGCGGAGAGGATGGAAAGGCACGAGAGGTTGGAGAAATGGATGAAGATAATGGAAGGGAAAGGGTTCAAGGGGGTGGCACTGAGTCCAGACGCAGTGACTAAGGCGAAAATAGTGCTGGGATTGTATTCGTGCGATGGGTATAGGTTGACGGAGGACAAAGGTTGCTTACTTTTGGGATGGCATGGCCGATCCCTAATAGCCGCATCTGCATGGCGATGCTGAGACATACATACACGGAACTCCACTCAATATTAATTGCATATGTTTAACTTTCCCCTCCTTAAAAAAAAATTAATTTGTTTATTGTTAATTACTATAATTTTTTGTGTTTAACTCTAATTAATTATGTAAAGGAGGCGACAGCGCAACCACACTGGAATTCAGATGAGTGCCCCTTTGGCCTTCCCCTCCAGTATAGCCTGTCCGTTCATGTAAGTAAGTTTCTGTTACCACTGCTATGTTCTGTGGTTTGCGGATTAACTAATCTAATTACACGTCATTGGATTTCTTCAGTTTTCTTTTAGGGGTCATCGTTCTCGTATTAGATTTCGTTCCTTAAACAAAAAAATTAAATTATTATTTTAATTAATAAAGAGTTAACTTATAACTTATAAAATTTATGAATTCAAATCCCACTGTCACATGAGAACTTTGATAACAGGTGACCAATCCATTTCTCTAAAAGTATTTTGAACATGTAGGTATGCTTTCGCTATATTCAATCCCCATTGACCCAATACACCTAAATTATTCTTCTTCATGCACACCCTCTAGGCTTTAGCATGCCAAAAATACAAACACGGCACGTCATGAATCAGAACTGTAATTTAGAAGCAAAAGAAACAAATGATGTTTTTAACATAGAAATATGATTCCTCGAAGTTAACAACTTCTCTACAACCCTGCCTCTCCTCTCCCTAAAATTTGTATGCAACTTTCACTCCAAAAAAAAAAATTGTATGCACCTTTTTTTTAATAACCTGTCATTAAACTGTCTCTGCTTTCCTTAAAAGTTTTGCTAAACAGAGTAACATCGAGAAAACACTTGACTGTTTCTCCCAGGCATTATTCTATCTTCCTTATATCATTTTAGTTTTAGAACGCACAAAAACAAATTTTTTTCCTGCCAGACATAAAAAAATATTTAGAATAACAAAAAATGGCAATCACTCGGCTCTTGAAATCGTAGGCCGTTTGTATCCATCTAAAAGCATATAGTTATTTCACTCAAAAAACACACACATAAGAGAGAGACGTGGTTATCATTCTTCAAAAATTTCAGTATATCCCTATGGAATTATCTTGTTTGGTGGCCAGATAAACAATGCGAGATTTCTGTCCCACACGCTAAGTTTTCAGAGAGCGAAAGTTTCCAGGTCGATGTTCTCACAAGATTTCTTTCTCAAGGCTCAGAGGGTAGCCACTCACACTTGTTAATACCTTCCAAATACTTAATTTTTAACCTTTAGTGACGATGTGACATGAAACGATAATGTTAATTATACAACGGACGTCAATATTCAAAGGCCCTTATTGCTCAAAAAAGATTCAAGGACCCTTCACATCAGCTAATATTGTCCGTATGTGAGAAATCAAATTTACTTAATTGTCACGTAACTTCAATTCAATGCTTAAGAAAAAAAGCTTATGTATATATTAATAATGATGATTTCATTCCCATTACAGAATACTGTTCAATGTATTCAGAGAACAGAGATCATGGAAGCTTTTATATGTTACATATTGTCAAGACTATTACAACAAACAACCATTTTTATACAGCAAACAAAACTATCGCAGACAAGTCAGGAATACCCTCCAACAAGCATTTGTCTTTCCAGCTATGCATTCCCAGCTTCCAAAAGGCAAACCTCAGCAGCTTCACTCTGGATGATGATGGATTCTCACAATATTGAACATCCGCATATGTGTTTTCGAGGGACCTCATCAACACCTTTCTCTGCTCCAACGAACGAAAGAGAATTTTAACATTACAAAAAAACACAGAATTATGCATATATACATATTAGAACAAAGCGGTTCCTGATACTCCACTTCATTGTATTCGTACACTTGATACAAATTCATCTTCCATAGTTGATGCTTTATATATAGGTCAATGGCACGAGTACAGAATCACTAGCATCCGAAGTAAATCGTCATTCATTAAAAATAAACAGACAATATTCACAAACAAAAATATTTCAGAATTAAGTGTACCTGCTTTTGCTTTTGCCACAGATGGCTGGACGACAACATGCATGGTGATAACCCCTCGAGGAAGCTCGCCAAAAGGGGCATTACATTGACCAACTGTCTTGTTGTTTTCCAAAATTTTTCCAGCGTCTATGAGTTTTACGTCACTAGCTGCCTTTGGTATAATCTTCTTATCTAGGGATAATCAGAACAACAGGTTCAAATTCAGATATGGTTAAAGAAGTACACATACACAAACAAGGGAGATGAGAACAAAACAGCAAGAAGAAAATAAAATAGATGTTGACAACGGAACTAAGCAATGTCCAGAATAATACAGATACAGAATTAAATCATATGCTAAATAGTGATGTAATCCAACCCAGCATGGTTTTATCTACTTAAATCCCTCTTCAGTAATTTAGTTCAAGGTCATTGCCGGAAACAGAACAACATCATGACTGCAAATCGAGTGGCTGACAAAATATATTACAGGCAAAGAAGTAAAATTCAAACAATCGCAAAGACCTGGTCATCTGAAGGCTTTAGGGTGTATGTTATCAGATTTTTCATTAAAAGATGACACAGAATAGACTCAATATTGTCAATCGCTAAATGGGCTCTAATAAATATTTTTTTCATTCTAAGATACAGCTTAGATTCCGATGGCAATTAAACAGCCATATAATTAATAATTTCTGACATTAAAAATACAGCACAGCTGTCATGGCCAATCTTCAAAAGCCAATCAGTCCAAACCACTTGATCCTTTCAACTGAGCACTCTATTGGTGAGGAAAAGGTCTTGTATTAAGATCTCACACCACCACAGCACCTTTCATCATTTCATGCTGATTTCAGTGGCTTCAATACTTCACCTTTCTTCTTTGTCAATAATTAAATAGCACTTATGCATTACTGGGTGAAGAAAACAAGGAGGGGGGGTGGATTAAGTGATCTCTCCAAATACTTCCGTGATTAAACAAGCTGAAATAGTTATGGTATTTTTATTACTTTTTTCCTTCCTTCTCTCAATCATTTTTAGCCAAGGAAAAAACTCCAATTAAACTATCCAACAAAATCATAAGCGCCTGGTAATCCCAAAGAAACACATCAACGTGAAGACCGGAAAAAAGAGAAAATATACAGCAATATTACCCTTTAGATCCCTTTTATGCAGATTTGGTCTAAATACTTCTTTGTTGTCATTTCATCACAAGTTGTCATTAAATTTAAGTTAAAAGCATTAAATAAACATAATCAATCTATACTACCTTCTTTAAGGTTTTCATAAGAAACTTAAACATCACCTCTCACATAAAACTGGATAGCCTTTGTCCTTCAGTGCAACTAGATAGGGTAAGAGGTAATTTGTTTCTTTCCTTATTTCACCAAACACAATAACACAAAATGCTTTATATATTATAGGATAACATTAAACAAGAAATTAATATGGCAAAGAATGCCACAGTAAAGACAATCTAACTTGACTAATTTATTAAAGCAAATTAGAGTCTTCAGGCAAATGAGAACTGATGCAGGCCTTTCTTTCGTGAAAGGAAAGCAATAGTTCTGAAAACTAATTGAATTCAATTCTCAAAAAACAAAATGGAGTTGTAGTAAAGATTGCCTTGCCTTGTTAGCATAGCTCTAGCTTTACAACTCTTTCTCCATGCTATCACCCACTAATTTTTTCCCTAAGGCGTCCTAGAATCTAAAAATTTGCACGTACATGGATAAGAATAAATCAATATTTGAAGTATCCATAAGAGTTTGAGTACCAACTGCATTCTGTTTACAGAGAAAATGTCATGTACAAAAAACTGTCATTCCAGGCAAGAAGTCTTGTCATGTATGTTAATCCAGCTTTTTAATTGGCATGCCCAAAGAACTGAAACACGATTTATTCACCAATACGTCAACCAATTTGAGAGTAAATGATGTATAGTTTTACCAAAATGCATCCTAGTAACACCTGCGTATTTTCTTAAAAAGTCTTCAGAACGATATTTGTTCCTATGGCTGACAGGAAATGCGATCCGACGACGAAACTTTGTTCATCAGAAACTTATATATTATCATAAATGTAACAGATCCTTGTAATAAAATCCACTAAAAGTAGGACCATTCACTTTCTTTAAGCCAGACAACTTGAGGCATTTCCTATCATGTTTAATTATCATTCTGAAACACCGCTCATGAACATCGAACAATTTATAAATAAAAGCAAGTGTAGATGATAACCCTTTGGCCATTCTGCGACAATCCTTTCCTTTAGCATGGCTACAGTAGAAGCTGGGGAATAACGGAAGGGCCCAATATCTGACCCATCATAGATACGGAACTTAAGCTCCACCAAGTCTTCGTCAGGCATCTGAGTTTTTTTTTTCAACCAATTCAATAATTCGTACACAAGACGGTACCACCAACCTTGGACCAAAATTATTCCCTCAGAATCTGCATACCCCTGCAACCAAACAGACCGATCGACGGGATACTTAAAAACGGGTAAAATTACCGAGTAGCAGGCAATTCCGAACCTATTCGACAAAGCTTGATTGAACTAAACATAATTATTGTGTAAAGGGCAAGAAAAATGACTGATTAAAAAGAATATCAAATAAGATAATACCTTCAATAAGAGTAACAGCGAGAATCAGAAACTGGAGCTGATGGGTCATGTGAGATGTATGAAGAAGGAAAATTTTGTTGGCATCGGAGAGGGAACCCTAAACCCCCATATTGACGCTTCCCTTTATTTTCCTTTTCGCTTTGAGGTTTGAATCAGTGATGGGCCTTTTTGTCAAACAAAGCAATCTTCTTGGTCATCCATTTTTAAATTTTCGAAGAATTCAGCTTTTTATTGCACCGGGGCTTTGGAAAAAAAAAAGACGAAGAAGAAAAAGGAGTGAGATTTGGGATTTGGAATCTTGCAGGAGTTAGTGAATAGAGTGGGAAGGTAAGAAGTTAGGAGTCACAGCAGCGAGGATCCTGTTGGCGCGCAAGGTGAATCTCTGAACCAATCAAAGCAAGCTCGAATTTAATGGGTGGGAATAAAAGATTAGGGAAGTTACTCAGTTGGTGACAATTCGTTGGATTAACGTTTTTTGCAGGCGGGCTTGCAATTTTTTTGTTTTTATTGGTTTCCGTTGTGAATTTCAGATATCAGTTTTATCCTCCAGGGGACAACCTCCCGTCTGTACCATAATTATCCCCGCATGTGTTGAGAGAAAAAAAAAATAGATTTTAAAATAAAAAAAAACGAGGGCATGGAAAAAAGATAATTTAAATTACTATATTATTTATATAAGGCACATATTGGGGGTTATTATTCTTCGTTTTTTGGAAATATGAAAGAGGCCAATCGTTGCCAGGGATTAATTTGGGCCTCATAAGCAGCCCACATTCTTTGAGTCTATCCCGTATTATTGCCGATAAATAATGGAAGAAAAAGAAGGATATTCAACCAACTCGATTATTGGTGTCATATATAACTATTTAAAATATTTTTTATTTTTAAAGAGTATTAATTTATTGTAATTATAGTTATTATATTTGAGAAAATATTTTAACTCTTAAATATCTAAATTTACTCTTGAAGATAATAGACAGTTCATTCTACCTAATATTAATATCGCTTAGGAAGAATAGAAATTTTTTCATAGGTGAATATAATTCTTTTTTAAAAAAATTTATACAAAAAAAACAACTACTCATTAATTCTAGTGAAATTTTTTGTTCTAGAGAAGGATAGTGAAATTTTGGCCATCTAAATATAATATTTTAAATTTAAATTATTATGAATATAGAAAACATTAAACTTACCCTAGATTTGATTATGCTTAAATTCAATCTAATAAGATAATTATATATATATAAGGAATATTTGATAAATTAATTTTAAAATAAGATGATTTGTAAAGGTAGGCATAAATTCTTTGGAGCATTTTATGAGAGATTCTTTAATTTAAGCTGCCGCTCCTTAGTTAAACCCATATTTACTGCATTCTCTGATAGAAAATAATTATTGTTCCTTCTAAGTAATAATAAACATAATATATTATAGTAAATTACAAAATCCGTGGAAAAGAAAGCAGCTTTCTCATGCCAAGCAAGGCTAGTTCATATAGCCCACATCCAACGCCGTTTCTTGGTGGTCCCATAATAAGAAGAGTTGTCCCCAATAATAATAATCAATAATCAATAGTTTACTCTATCTCCCAAATAACAGGCACAAAAGATCGGACATCAATAGAGAAAAAAAAGGATATAACAATACAAATTTGGACGTTTTTTTCTTTTCTTTGAGGAGTATTTGCTAACCAAGCATCGCTCTCTGGCTGCTTTCACTGTTAAGTCCAAATATTATTAGGAATTAACCCAAAGCAGAGATAACGCAGCAAATGCAAGATTGGAAGGGAATTGTTTGGGAACAAAACTGTAAAAACATATATATTTTTTTCGTTTTACTTTGATCTTCTTTACAGATGAAGGAGGGTAAAGCAAAGCATCAAAAAACCAAATATTACCCTCAACGAACAAGAAAAAAATGAAAGCTTGGAAATGAAGTAACAGATAGAACGATGGATAGAGAAGTCAGTAGCAGCGATGAGTCGTGTGAACAAAACACAAGAGAACTGGAAAAAAGACGATAAGTGGTGGCTGGCCGGTGCTGAGAGAGAAAGTGTGTGTGTGTGCGTTTATGTTAGGAAGAAGAGGCAAAAGTGTTGTGCGTCTAAAGCCAGAGGGCGCCGGCTTCTTTGAGGAGAGGGACGAGAGTGCCATTGATGTGGCAGGCCATGACTCTGTCCATGGTTCCGACGAGCTTTCCTCCAATGAAGACCACCGGCAGGACGGAGGAGCAGCCGAGAAGCCTCATCAAGGCCCTCTCGAGCTCCTTCCCTCTGGGGTCCTCGTCAAGCTCATACACCGTGGGGTTCACTCCCATGCCGCAGAAGAGACTCTTAATGGCGTGGCACATGCAGCACGTGCTCACGCTGAATATCACCACCGCATTCTCCGACGCCATCCTCTCTATCCTCTCCAGTGGGTCTCCCACAGCCACCGCCGTCACATAGCCCCCCCACGACGCCGCCGTCTGGTAGTGCATTTTCACGTATGTGTATATGTGTGTGTGTATGCCACGAAGCTCCTCTTGAGAACGAGAGTGTGAAGCTAGCTTGCTGAGTGAGTGAAGTGAGAGTTGGTATTTATAGAGGCTTGAGCACAGAGTGGGGATAATGTTGCTATACAGAGTATTTTAAAATATATAAAGTTGTTTTGTTGAGGTGTTTCTTTACTCTTTAGAAGTCGTCACCTTATGCAAGCAAGAGAGAGAAAGAGAGAGTGGGGAACATTGGACTAGGGTTGGGACAGGCAATTTTTGGGGTAATGATGATGTTGGGGGGAGAGGGAAGTGTGAATAATTCTGAGAGAAGATACGACTAATAAGCAATGGGAAGGGAATTAAGGGCATTAATAATATTGTTAGGAGAAAAAGAGAGAGTAGTTAAGCTGAAGGTATGGAGGGAGAGAGAGGGGCAGAGAGCACGGGCTTTTGCCGGCTTCATCTTCGTCGTCCTTGTTGGTCCTACCCACTAATAATCTCACTTCTTTCATTTTTTTCACTTTTCCGTAAGCTAATTCTTGGACCTTACCGTGTTCATTTGCTTTTGCATGCTTCAGGCTTCGCCCAATATTTAGTAGTTAGTAGCATTAGTTAATCAAATAAGATTATCAGAAAAGGGAAAAATATCAGAAAGGCTGAATATGGTCAAGGTGGTGAAGATGAGATGGAATATTTGGAATATAGGCTGCAGCCATATTCTCTTACTACTTACATGCACGCATCTGTGTCTGCCATTCCCATGTCAATATATAGTATGAATATTCTAAAATTCTGATTTGGAAACTGGAAATCTCATATATGGCATAAATGCCTGAATAATTTATGCATGTTATGGGCGGCTTCTGTTATCTATACACACGCACACACTATCCACACCAATCACAATCTTGCTTAGGTATAATCTGATAGAGGAGCATATATAACGATCTAGAAAGAACGCGAGAGATATTTCGAGTAAAGTTTTGTTCAAAAGAAGTAATATATTTGATGGTATAAACTAGTTAAAGGCCCATTCCTATAATTAATTAGTGAATGGCGGCACATGCTGCCTCACAACAACACGCATGCCTCATATATGCCTAGATATGTACGCAGCATGTTCAGTCTTGTACTACTCCCTTCTTTCATTAATTTAGAGCAACAATAAATAGAACCACAACCTCATATACATCATAATATATATTATAGAGATTATTATTAATCACAGAGAAATATCCATACGTACACAGTGAAAGAAGGTTACTCTTTTTGGTGTTTGGGGTCGTAGTACCTATGTAGGCCTTTTGGTACAAGAAAGAAAGAAGAGAGGAGCATGGCATGTTATGGGGTTGAGAGAGACTGAGTAACAGAGAAAGAGAGATTCAAGGGCGAAGAAAAAGATAATGATATTATTCGATTGTGCTTGTCGGCTTCTCTTTCCTCTTCTTTTTCTGCTTTTTCCACAGACCCTTCCTATTATGTGTCTCTGACGTGTATGTGTGTGTAGTGTGTGTATATATATATATTATATACAGTAGATTGACCAAAATGCCATTGTCACTGAACCCTTTGAAACCTGCGTCTAAAACACACTGGATCCTGCTCTCTCCTTTCCGGTGTACCCGAAAAAGCTTGAAATGCCATAAAATAGTAACTGTTTTGGAGTGCGTAAGGTGTACCAAATGGAAACTATTGTTTTCATTTCTTCTCACATTCTTTGACCATATGGGGATGGGAAGATCCACTTTATGGTCAAAAGTAAATGGACAGTTATAAAAGAACTAGTAATTAGTACAGTAAATCTTCGTTTTCCGAATGGGTCTCTGATGCTGAAATGGGGTCCCGGAGATAAGTAAGTACATGCATTGATAATTGAAATGATACTACTTTGAATATATCTGATTAACCCAGCACAGAGATGGTTTTACCGTTAATGGGGAAACAAGGCAAAAAGAGATGTTGTGGTGGGGATTGTGATGAGACTTATTACTGACTCAGAACTTTACACGAAGCGTCTTATCAAAGTAGGGCCAGTCGAACTCATCGCTTTCTTCTTTGTATTTTAGGAGCTAAGCTGCAGGTCTTATCTTTTATGACTGGATCCCCAAAAAACAAAGTTGCAGATATTACAGAAAAATAATATGATTTGGTCTAGCTATTTCATGTCAATTAAAGCCATTGAAAATTTGAGTTCAATATTCTCATCGACCGAGACTCAACCATATGGAAGACTTTCTTACGGAGATATGACATCATCCAAACATATTTGAGTGTTATCCTCTCACTGAGATGGATTGATTTTGACTAAGGTTGCTTCGACTTCTACTCTTAATGATTATTAAACCATGCTCAAACACTAATTAATGATGTTTCCTGCTTTTTGTTTCTTTATTACTCCCCAAAGCAAATAAAGACACGTTTTTCTTTATTAGATGAATCCAAGTTAATAAAAATGCAGGTACTATATATTTTAGAAGATTTATTCAAAAACTAGAGAAACTGACAAAATTTAAAAGACTGGTTTTCATGAACGTTAAAACCAAGCAGATTATAAATAACATAAATCTGTGGTGTTGATCGTGGTCACAACATCCCAAGCAAATAGTAGGAGACATGGGCGATTTGAATGTGAAAGCACGTGATGAAGTCACACCCAGTGAAGTGATAATGGCTAATGTTGGGGAAGGTAAAGGTAACAGAAACATGTCGCCGCGCAAAGGCAGCGGCACACTGCGCTTCTCTGCTCACGAGAACTGTTAAAAATGATAGGCCAACGCATTGCGTGTCGGCCATTTCTTTCCCTCTTTGTTTCCTCAATTGCGTAATGAAGCAACCACATTATTTGGGCCTGAAACAAAAAGGCAGAAAATATTGAAGCCACCAGATTTTTATATATGTAGAAAAGAAAAATTCTCAAGAACACATGCAGATATATTATAATGATGCTATAATTCACGCAGGCCCAGCAATAATTAGTATGTTCCACTGGGGTATGACTAACAATAATTTCATTTTTTAGATATGGTGTTCGCATGTACACATATATATAGATACGGTGTTATATATTTGATTTAAAATTACTTCTTGTTATATAATATATATTTGATAGATGTGAGAAGAACTATAACTTAAATCATATACTTATTAATCAGATAATATTATTAGATAAATAATATGTTATTCTAGCTGATAATCAGATACAGTGATAATAATTTATGTATTATCGCCATCAATTGAGAACTTTCAAGTGAGTTGAAAAACTATGTTATCGCTCTAAACTCAGCAAATATTACATAATAAAACTATATAGTTAATTTTAACTATTAAAAAATTAATCTTAATAAACTAAATCAATAGCCCATATTAGATTAAACCTAATGACCACAAGTCATATTAAAAAATATTTATTAATTATCTTAATTAATATATAAATATATTATATTATAATAAATATGTAATAAACTAGTAAGCAATCATTGGTAGAAGCAAGGATGTCTCATGAGAGGCAAGAAGCAGGGAAGCATCAGTATGTCTATAGGGTATGTATAATACTGATAAGGATGTGGGATTCACTGTCTCTGGGTTTCATGGATGCATCACTTCATTTGAATTCTTTTCTTTTGGATTGAGGCAGACAAGGAAGCACGCTCTCGAATACTCTCTCTCTCTCTCTCTCTCTCTCTCTGTGAGAGAGAACGAGATACGTAGAAAAATGGTGAGTGTGTCATTGAGATGATTCATGAGGAGCTAGCAAGCGAAGCAAAGTCTGACTCAAGGTCCTTTTTTTGCTGGTTATACATTATGAAATATGGACCAAGGGAAAACTAACTTTACAAACACTAAAACTGTGGTTGATGCAGCCGTTAAAGTAAAAGACATGGATGACGGCTTTTCTCAGCTTTTGTTCCCCGAGCTGACGTTACACCAACGTTGACTGCTTTTAACCTCTGTAATTTTCTCAATTTTTAATATTTGTGTTCTTATGTTTGTCGTTTTCACTTTGAACAGCAATACCCATCTCCCAAGAGCTCAGAATAATTAAGTTGCCTTGTTATACCCATAATAATAATCCTCACCAAAGATGGGGCTTGGGGGGGCTTCAACACCCAATGCTTCGTGTTCCTCTTATTTTTAGGAGTAGTGAGCAATACTCGACTTTTCAGGATTATTAAATAAATACATTAGAAACGCCATTTTTTTTTTGCAGTTTTGAAGCTTTTGAAGAGACAAGAAGGTGTATCGATATTAGGATGAGACGGTGCTTTTGTCTCACATTGTGTCTCCACAGTGTCATTCAAGTTAAGGGCATGTCTGTCTGTTCCCTCTGCCCTTGTTTGCCAACCAACATTACATATGCTCATTAAGCACTCCATCCTCTTCCTTCACTCTACAGATTAAAATGGTTGCTTTAACGAATTTATTGCCGAGAGAGAGGAGGGTAGCTTCTGTCTCATAGATGGTAGTATTGAATACGTGCAGGGAACGTATGCATGCGCATGCTATAATATGCTCGTAAATCCTTGGACAGAGGCAGCTTCTTTTGAACTTTGTACTAATTCAGTGGAATCTAAAAGGAACTTTTTCATTCCACTTGTGAGCTTAAGGCTTTAGCTAGGGTTCTGTTTTGACCAGTGCACTGGATCAGGAAAGTATGAGAGAGAAACTAATTATATATATATATATTTGTGTGTGACTTGACTTGAGAGAAAAAGATGGATCACGCTCGAGTATAGTATATCTTCAACAGTACAAAAGCTTGAAGCGTTAGTGGCGTTCCTGTATCTGCTTTTTGTACCCCGAGCATTCTTTTTGGTAATGCGGATCCATGGGCTTAAATTTGGTCCTCATGACCTGTAATTAGTTAACCAACCCTTTCTATTATAGGCCACTCAAATAGTTAGGTTGTTGGATTTTTAATCAAATTAGGATCCTATACTATTATTGAAACAGAATAATAGTCAATTTGAAAAAAATCTAAATCTTACTTAGTAACTAGGATTTTAAAACATCATCCTAGAAATAGATGCGAAGAATGTTGTGTAAATTCTGTCTAATAGGGCTATTAATACTCTCAGCCTATTACTTTCAAAGATACAAGACTTTATGTTTTTTCCATGGAAGCTTCAGATCTACCATATTGAGATAATAAAATAAAATGGCTGATGTGCTCGCGAATGATGGATTGACTTACACGTTAATATTACATTTATGTCCTTCACATTTGACATCCCTTATTAGTAATGATTGTTTGGGAATTAATCCCCGAATAGGTTAAGTTTATTGGTTAGGGTGTTCAACCCTCATTCATACAAAGAAAAAAAAAAGTTAACCAACCCTTTCTGCAAACCCAGTTATAATCCCCAAATCCATGGGAACTCTCGTCTTATTCGTATTTTTGACTAGAAAGATATATAGAGTCATAGAGATGAAGGGTTATCATGTTCTTTGTGTTTCTGACCATAAGGTGTGGATTGGATTGCTTCTTTCCCTCCTTGGTTTTGAGGATTCTATTCTCATAGGCAAAGCCCCATGCTCCACCATGCGTTCCCGAGAGTTTTGCTCTTCCGTATAGACACCTTCTACTTCTATTAGCTTAATGGGCTAAGAATTAATTAATGGATTTAGGACAGATCTGTATTTCCCTGGCTTTGGGCAATCTAACTCGAACTAGGGGCCCCAAATATGGACTCTTCACACCCTTTAGCCTTAAACCCTAAACCCTTGAACTAAGGGCACATTTGAATTATGTCCATCAATGCTACAAAAGGTATTATAATTAACGTAAAACAAAAATAAATAAATTATATAATATAAACGTTATAAATTCTCTAAAAATGTTGTGCTCATTAAATGGCACATGTAATAGCAGCATCTACGTACAAATCCATGAGATAGTTATACAAATGTTTCGGGACACATCAGTACCTACGCCCATATGTTGGCGAGGATGCAGATAGTTTGGATATATGTACTACAGTAACGGCCCACGACCCTCTCCAACCCGGGGAAAGGGGGGGTGGGGGGGAGAATTAGGGGAAGCCCTAAGGTAATAAAATCAACTAACTTACAAACGGAAAAGGACTAACAAACCCACTCAGCAAAATGGTTATCCCTAATAACTCCTATAATGAAATCCTTCTAAGTCTAAGTAGATAAATTATCAGAAGGTAATAGAGACAAAGATCATAACACATTCTCTATGTGCAGTTCTGCATACAATGTGGGTCACATCCCCAATATACAGGCGAAGAAAGGGTACGGCTTTCCTGAGCAGCCTTGTCTTCACCAACTCTGAAGCTATAGTAACATGAATTTTCATTGCCGAGAGATAGGGGCCATAGGCATCGATGAGGGCTGGTTATAGTAGTTACCATCTGAACCCTGAAAACCCTGGTAGGTGCCCACTGGAGCTGGTGCATAAGGGGAAATACCATCAAGGGAAGCACCTACAGGGGAGTAGGCTGCCATTGATGGCTGTTGTGTCCTGCCATAGCTATATGCTACATTGTTAATTGATCGAGCAGTCTGCATGAACTGGGGCACTGGTGGTGGTGGGGGCAAAAGGGGAGGAGATGATGAAGGTGGAGGCGGTAGTTCAATGAGAGTAGATTGTTGATTGGTTGTAGATGCATTGTGTCGAGATTCAGGGAGAGAAAATGGAGGAAGCGGTTGTTGCGGATTATGAGATGGTATATAAGATGACTGGTCATTATCCAGCTTGGTCCTCTTCTGATGATAATCACCACCAGAAGACTCTTTAATTGAATTGCCTATTACCCCTTCAGATGCTAAGGAGGATAGAACATAAGATAGCATCTGGGCAGATGATGTTGATGCAGTTAACTTAGCCGCCACTGCTGCAGCAGCAGACTTACGTGTATCTTCCTCAATGTGTCCAGATTTTTGGGGATAAGATACTTGCTGTGTACACATCAATGTAGCTGACTGCTCCCTATCTCCAGGAATAAAGCTGGAAGGAGTTAAGGAGGTCTGAATTTCCTTTGAGTTTTGTGCAGCTAATGACCGAATGTTGGTGTCATTTAGTGATCGCTGGCAGGTATTACCAACTTGTTCGGATTGAACACGTGCAGCCTGATGCATCAACACAAATACTCAGATACCTGGGAGATAAAAGTGCCACATCAAATAGCAAATTTCTAACACATGAAACAGACAGTCAAGGATAGTTTGTGTCCTTTGTCCCCAATCGACAGTATTGAAAAAGAAATCTACTTGGCCCCGTCCACATCTTAGAACATAAATTAAATCCCAGAGAAATATAACATAGCTACAGTACGCTAAAAGAGGGAATACCTTCTGAATTTTGACTTTTATCTACCCTAGATCAACATGCACTTTTCATATTACATAGTGTGAAGTGTGAACTACGAAACTACCATTATGAAATGGAACAATGGTTACACAAGTGGTGAAACATAGAATTAACAAATAGTTCCATGAGTATGCATAACAGTAGGACTGGCATCTCAAACTTATCAAAATAAAACAAATGAAAGAATATAATACTGAATCAGGATAAATTCCAAAACCTGGATCTGGTTACGGACTTGATCCAGCTTGAATTCCTGGGTATAAAACATTGTAAGAATTCCATACCTTAAGGTTTTATTAATTTTGTAAAGATAAGCAGTATTAAAAGAACCTGATCCTGGAGAGCCTCTCTCAGATGAGACACAAGGCTTGCTCTTGATGATTCTATAGCTGTTAATTGCTCAATGCAGTCCCTCAATACAGTATCATGTCCCTGGAGCTCATCCTCTAGCGTTGATCCATGGATCTTCCCTACTCAAATTGATAAATCAATAGAAAGATGCATCAAGAGGCATTCCAGCTTGGTAACTTTCAAGTGTCATTTGGACTATATCCTAATCCTTCTAACTTAAGCAGGAAACACATTGTGAAGAGCATGAGATAAGGTGACGATTTGGTGAAAAGTTAAAATCAAATATAAAGCTAACATGGTCGATCAAATTAACAAGAACTAGACCAAGAATTAAAGTTACATGATTAAAGTTGATCATCATTTATTACCTTTTGTCCATAATGGCGGTTTACAAATTAATAAATGTACTTAAAATTTAACAAAGACCATGTTACTCAAATTCATAACAAACATGGGATCATTTATAGACAAAAGGGCACTTTTTTTATTAGTGAACAATAACCCTTGCAATCATTTATGAAAAATGACACAGCTAAGAAGTCAACAAGCCAGATAAACACGTAACCAAAATCCAAAACGGTACTATGTTAAAACCAAGAATACAAGACATCAATAACAACCAACAGGAACATTTAAGTACGATCTTTCAAGCAAGAAAACTCTTTAATTCTTTTAGCTCTCAAACAAATTGCAAATACAAGCAACCAAACAGAACATGCAGACGTTAATATTTCTAATGCCAGCGTACTTTTTCTCACAAGTTTCTAGCTTAGCATTTTTCAGCCCCTCAATGATTATAGAATCTCCCAAAACTTCAACAAGAAGATGCTGTGCGAAAGTGATGGTATCAAGACCGTTGCCTAGCTTGACTAGGATATACAAAAAAGCTCATTTTACAACTTTATCCCCTTAATTTAATTATTCAAAATTAACTGAGGCAGGCATCCAAATTGATCCAGAAACACCAGCTAAGCTTTTGGCATGAACATAGAATAAACAGAAAAGGGCTTACACAAAAAAAGAAGGAAAAATAACATAAAAGAATAAAACAAACAATATGCGATCAACACAAACCAGTTAGATACATGAACCAGAATTACTACAAACACACACACCAAGCGAGTATAAGCAATTGATCTATACCAGAAGTACTTTCTTGACCATTTTCCTTGTCTACTTTCTCAAGACAGCTAATGGCATTCCTGCATTTACTCAATATAGCATCTTCATCTGCATGCTCTCCATAAACAGCTTGATAACCTGAAACTAGTTTCTCCAATGTATTCCCAGCAGATGGTCTCTGATAAAGAGGAGAGGGCATAGGAGATGTGATTAACTCACAGAACAAATATTAAAGAAAAGTGCACATAATCTTACACATAAATACAGATATTACCAGCTTTGAGGGCATGGATTTCCCATTACGGCTACCATTGTCAACATGCCTCCCATTAAACTCTTCTTTAAGAATATGACCACGAGGACCAAAAACTTTCCTCTCTTCCCAAATACCAATCTGCTTATATAGCAAAGTTATAATGCCACAAAAGACAAATTTTATCCCAACATTTGGAACTTCAAAAACAAGAGAACATGAAATGAAAACAAAACTACATATTTTATATACGCTCAAGAATACCATAATTCTAGCATTCTTTCAAGAAAAAGGAATTTCAATGTAAGAGCAACTCTAAAACAGTCAATGCATTAGGCATAATGACTAGAAGTTCATTTCCTCTTGTAAAATGGCCGCTTATCTCTTTGACAAGAAAGACTAATAGCAAAGAGGTACGGACCTGCATACAAGCTTTGTCCACCTAATAAAACTTCTTTTGAAGCATTCTTATGCCAAAAGGGGGGAAAATGAGAAGCCATGCATCCCATTCATTAAGTATGGGTTGGAAAATAAGGGAACTAAGCTGAAAGTACCAGTCGAAGTGCAGCATTCCTTCCAAATTCATCTCCATCATTAATCACATCTCTAAGAGCATCTGGAAGAACCCTCCAAAATTCACCAACAAATTCTGAACCCTTTCGCCTGCTGTTCTGCAATATATCATTGGCAAGATATAGAAATGCCAATCTTTGTTCACGAGGAGAACAACGGAATTGTCTGTCCCATGTTTCAACAACTTGTTTGGCTTTATTCATGTGAAAAATGCACCAATGAGACAAAGCTGAATCAAATTAAGGTTTGCAACCCAATATATATATATATCTTAGTGTAATTACGTGCTTGGTCTCACAAAGTCTCCGATAAAAACAGTGTCCTTAAAAACACAAAAACAGTGTCCTTAAAAACACGGGAAGATATACTTAGTGGTAGTTAAAGTTTCAATATTATTTTATTTTATCTCTAATTTCTAAAATAGGAAAATTGGCAATTATGTGAACATGGAACTTGATATACAAAAAGAAAGGAGAGAACAACTAGCACCCATGCAAGAATTTAAATCTTATATCAATTTCTAGTCATTGATTTCATTATCATTTCATGGTAAAACAATTTTATTTTTAGCTCAACTGGATTTACATAGAACAAAGATAGTACTTTGACCCATCAATAAAAATAAGCTGTCTGACCTACCATAAAAAAAAAACTGTTGAAAATACGATATATGATAGCTACCAGGTGTTTTATAGTAGTGAGGCACTGGACTTCGGATAATTTGTTCTATAAAGATGGACTTTTTAGGTTGTGAACGAGATTTTAAAAGGGAGAAGGAAAATGGCCAAGGGTAAAGGTCAAATCCATTGACTCTTAACCTTAGATTTCAGAGGTAGAATAGTTATGTCCTTATGTAAGTTTATTGGTTAATTCAATACTAATTAATTTACACATATTATAGAATAATAAAGGGAAATTACACAATGAAGTTCTTAAGTTTAAATTGAAATATGAACTGATCTTATCTATCCTAACAAATCTGTAGGAGTCTAACTCTTACACTAGTGTCAATTGATAACCAAAAAAGGGGGATGAGGGTGCTTATCAATCCTAACTGAAGGAAATTCAGTTTACAAGGATAATGTTCTAACACAGTTAAATAATGATTAGATTGCATAAACTCCAAGACTAAGCTCACTCAATAAAGTGACAGGAGAAAACCACTTGAACAATACAAATAGAGAACACAAACAACTTAAAGTTTGATCATAAAAAAATCTCAAAGGATACTCTCTATGCTCGCCTGTGAACTATTCAGCTTGGCTAACTTTTCCACCAATATCTGTGGATTGAATGTGCTACCCATTTTTTCCTTTCTGCATAGGCCAGGCACAACCGATCAAACAAAACACCGACTTCTATAACAGCTTTAGAGAAGAAGACCTAAGAAAGATAAAATTCAGGAAAGAATTAAACTTTAGCAGACAAGTTGGAATAAATCACATTAAATATGCAGAATATTATATGAATGAAACAAAAGAATTACCCTACTGTGTCAGAACTTTCCAATTCACTCTTATTTTTCCATTCTTCCTCATCCTTTTAATAGGATTCCATCAACAGAGACAAAACAATAATCACTTGAGTAATTAATGATACATATAAAACCCTTTTTCAACCATTAGTTAAACAATAAAGAGTCACATTAATGCCAAACAGTCTAAATCATAATCGACGTGAATGCCAATCAAGTCCCCTCACCCCTATGAAAATTGATAAATACCAGCATTGCTTTTAGACCAGAGTAACGGAAATAGCACCGCTGTAAAAAACAGTAAACATTGGCCATAATCTCCCAAATGAACACAGATGAAAGAAATCTATAAAAGAACACGCAATTAAACATACGAGGGAAAAGGGCCAGCACAGGAGCATAAATAAGTATGGAAAAGAGAAGAAGGAAAGTCGAATTATACGATTAAATGGAGTATTTAAGATAAAGAACGTGGCAGGTACATACCGGTAACCAGGAATGAAGATGGAGATACGCGAATAATTAATGGCCTATGATTGAAGCGTGCTGGAGTTTTCACCTCATGGCGGCGCGGAAGGGTTTGGGGATTTCAGGTTTGAGTTTGGCGCCGTCGGGAGTGAAGCAGAGAAAGAGAGAGTAGTGTGAATGCCAAACACTGCTTAATAGAAGTTAATGAAAACAAAGGGCTCTGCAACTATCGCATGAGGTGGCAGTGCCACTACGAAGTTTTGTCGAACTCCTCGTTCCTCTACCAGATGTTTTGGTGTTTATTCAGCCGTCCAGCGGGTGTTTTCGGATTCCACTTCAACGGCGTCGTTTCCATCTGTCACCACAAAACTATCTTAATGTGGGACAAGGCAAGAAGGTGTTGTCTGAGGAACATCATTTTTTTTTACCATTTGCTTTCTAAGTTTTTGTATATTTTATTCCTGGATTAAATAAAAATCAAATACAATTGACCGGAAAATAAATAAATAAATATGAGTCGGTCTTAATATCTTATACTTACAATTAATATTTATTATTTATAACTAATAAAGGCTGAGTCAAGTGAAAAATTAATTTGTTTGGAAATTATATGGAATATTTAAACAGTTAAGATGTAACTAATAATATGGGATAATGGATATCGGATACTGTGTATAAAAATAGTTATTATCTGAATATTTCCCTATTTTATATGCATCATTTGTTTATTGTTTAAGATGGGGAGGACCTGTGCTCGTAAATGATGTTTGAAATTTTAGAGGACTCGTGGTGAAAGGAAGTGTTGTGTTTCATATAAATATGTTTAATAAATCTAAATGAATAATTCCCTGAGTGACTTAAAAAGTAGGAAAAAAATAATCAAGTCCATTGATCATTTGATCCCTTACGAAAGGCAAAACGGGCTAAGTGGGTGAAGCCCACCTGTTAGCCTGTCAACCAAATGGTTGGGCCTATATTTTTCCATGCTAGCATTTTTGTTGTCCAATATGTTTGGATTTGTCAAAAGTTATATAAAATAAGAACTCAGATAATATCAACATAAATTCCTGAAGACTCATCCACTATAATTAGGTACGTGATATAGATTATATATATATATATAGTTGGACTAAAGTTCTGATGAATTGGGTGGGCAAAAAAAAAATATTGGATTCAAAGAACCCATCGTCTATGGATTCAATTAACGAAAAGGTAAAACATGCGACTATTTGGAGTGTGTTCGATCTCTGGGGAGTACTACTTTATTGTAGTTCTAGTCACGGTGCTTGGGAAGTCATCTTATCTCTTTATTGTCTAAGTTTACACCTAAAGATAATAGACATCTCATTTTACCTCACATTGATATCGCCTATAAAGAAATGAGACTGTACTATACTTTTTGATCATGGGTGAGCTAAACCCATTTTAAAAAATTATTGTATAAAAAATATTGGATTCAAAGATGACAATTATTAGAATTTTAATAATCAATACTCAATATCATTTTACAATTTTTATTTTTTTCATAAAATTTAAATGCACATCATTTTTCAATTGAGTTTATGATAAGAAAATATTTCTTTATTTTGTAAGGAAAAAACATAAAATGTTACCCGTGAAATGTGCACAAAATTGCAGCACACATCTCGGATACGTGAGAGTGACAAACGAGAAAGAGAAAAACAGAGATAGTAATAAAATGATGATTTGGTGGAATTAACTGGAATATTCAGTCCTTTTTCGCATGATTTATAGCTATCTGATCTGACTATCTAGTGTACATGACAAGTATTTTTATGTTGATGTGATCACATGAATGATAGTGATAATAGTTATTGTAATTATCAAGTAATGACGAAATGCTAAACAAGTATGGGATGAGTTATTTACAGCGTGTGTTGAAGTATGGAACACGAATCGATATTAGCTAACCAGACGTAGTTAATTAATTGAGTAAATACAATTGCATGCATCGTCTACAGCTCCTCCACAATCCATATATAACACCCGCACGCCATAATTTGTAATCCATTATATTATTCCAAATCACTACAAAGCAGAAGAGCAATCTCATACGAACGGTCTCTCCCTGAAAAATACATGCATGGAACAGTGACGGGAGTGAGGATGGTTTTTATTTTTATTTTTATTTTCTGTAATAACATGGTTAATTAGAACTTTGAATACAGTTGTAAAAATAATAATAATAAAAAAAGTCGGATATATACTTGGGACCCTGCCCAGAAATTCAAACTAAGTTTACAGAAACAGAACTGATAATTAACTTGTGCGACGCAAATAACTTGCCTTACCTCCCAAACAACAGACTCATCCCCTAGCTTGCTACGATCCAGTCTAGCCAAGACATTTTCATGGACCCATCATACACATGCATACATACATATCTTCAAAACCATTCCCAATACTCTTGGTTGTGATGAAATCTGCAACATTTAAATAGAATTTAATTGGTTCAAATTTAAAATTCTCGACTATTGATTTTTAAATAAAAAAATTGTTAAAAAAACTTTATGATATTACTTTTATTTTAGATTTTGTACACATTTAAATAAATTCCTTTAAAAATGAAAAGTAAAAAAAATAATCTGAACCACCTAAATTAAACCTGGACTGTGCACAGTGATGATCCGCTTACCACCGAAACTGGTCCCGTCTTCTCCTTCATCTCAGTCTCTTTGTTTTATTTTTAAATCAATCATACGCACGGATGTATAATTTACATCACACTAGCTTCCTTTTGGATGTGAACTGGGGGTTCCCAGAAAAAAGGTCATCGATGTAAGTCTCTATATCCTCAGGCTGGTACTTTACATACTTCTCCGTTTGTCTCCCAGGAGTAAAATTCTGAGAATACCTCCCCATAAGCGCTCTGTACGCCGGAATGACCAGCCCCGCTATCGAAACCCTCAGCTCTGACTGAAGCTGCTCGTCGTTCACAATCCACGAGCTCTGAGTCTTGTGCACCTCGTCGAACATCGCATTGAAACTTTTGAACCTCTCCTTCAGTATTGGCTTCTGCACTTTTCCATTCACAGCCAAACCTTCAGGGTTCAGACAACGCAATATCTTATTCCATGATTCCCTCTGGTAGTTTTTGTGTTGGGCCCTTAGATCCGATGACTTCTTCCGACACCACGTGTTCCCCAACAGTTGGTATATCTCCGACGACCCTTTGATCTTTTGCAGTATGTACCTCCCGTTGTTCATCATGAAGATGCAACTCAATGACACGTCTTTGTACAGCTTCGCCTTCCCTTCTAGACTCACGTCAAGCAATTCCATCACCCTCATCACCTGCTCTGCGAACGGCGACTCCTCCTTGCCGCCGTCTCGATTATTTTCCCCATGATGTTGGTGGGATGATCCACTAGTTGAATCAGCAGAGCCTTGAAGCCTTTCGTGCTCCTTGAAAACCTGCTCTAAAGTGTCCTTGTACTCGCAAGCGTACGGGAGATAGTTCATGACATAGCGAGTCAGTGGGTGAACTGCTCCGCCGGGAACCGCAGTTTTTCCCGCTTCCGTTTTGATCGAATTCTCTAGGTCACAGAATATGTTTATCGCGGCCTCTCCGAGTCTGTTTCTCGCTGACGCCGTTTCGGCCTTGAGCTCACCCCCACGCTCTTCCGTGAGCAGACGGTTCAAGGCGGAAATCACCACCTCCAATGTCTCGCACATGTCGAGGAATTTGAATAGCTTCTCGGCGGAGCGCTTCGTCATGGCCACTCCTTCGGCGAAATTGAGAAGCTGTATGACGACGCCACGAGTTAGGTTGCTGTAGATGCCAGCCCCTATGGATGGGTGCTCTTTGAACACAGCTTCCACGAGCTTCAGTTCCTCGTGGAAGTAATTACAGGCGCATTCCTTGAAGGTTGTAATCCACGTCGGGATCTCTTTCTCTAGGCATTCCCATGGCAGTTTCTGAATCTCATCAATGCTAATTTTCTCCAACCCTAACTTCTGCAGTCTTTCTTCGAATGCATTTCTCCTAGAAATAATATAAACCTGGCAACATTCGGATTCATATCCAGACAATATCATCTCCCTGGCTATCTTGTTCAAACTGGTCATGGTTTCCTCAGAATAACCCGGAAAATCCGATTGCTCAGAGTCCGACAGTATAGAATTGTCATGTTCTACCTGCTCTCCTTTCGGATCATGACTACTCGATTCAAATTCGCCTTTATATTGATTTCGATAGTCTTCCATGAGCATTCGGAGCACCTCCTCCAAATACGACATGGCCCCCTGTCGCATGACCCCGATGCGGTTGAGCAACGAATCTTTTCGTTCGTTGATAAGCTGCGAGGAACATTGAGATTGACTGAGCACCTTGGAGAGCTCTGACATCCGATTCACAGATTCCAGGAACGAAGAATCTACCTCCGGAGCCTCGCCCCATTTCGCTCTGCTTTCTCCGGCATCGTACGTGACAATGTTTTCTTCGACGAGATCCAAGAACTTCTCAACGCAATCAGGGATCTCTGTGATATCTGCATTCTGGTGTAGCATAGTTTCAACGGTCCATGAATCGACATCTGCCGAAAGCTTGACGAGGGTGACAACAGGACACTTGGGGGCCTCATCTGTGGTGTCTCCCTCTGTGGCGGAATCTTCCTTGGCATGATGATCATCGTGTTCGGCAATGTCATCATCGGGATTTCTTAGTTCCGATGGTGCATCATGTGGAGTCTCACTGGCGTTGTTCTCTTCGTCTTTGTCAGAATTTTCAGATGGCTTTTTCTCCATTATGTTTGTGCCAAATATGATTCATCTCTCTGAAAAAAATGATAAGAGAGCGTTTCAAAATGACAAGCGCGAAGACGGAGGAGAATTATCCGTTCATTTTTGTTCAATTCTCGCTGCGTCTTTATTTTTCATTTTTTTAGGGGGCACTGGATTGAAATGGTCATTGATCGTTGGTACGGTGCATTTGTGTGAGAATAAGAAAGCGAGAAATATGGGCCGATGGAAACGAATGGACAGAATCTTCCGCGGAAGCTCCAGCGAGGGAGACTACATTCTGTTTCTTGTTTAAGAAGCGTTGACTGCTGACATTCGTTACCAACTCATTATCTGAAGTTATTTACTCATTTGTAAGGGGAAACGTTGTTTTGTGCTTCCCACTATCCAAGATAAGTAGAAAACGCTTTTTTCTGTGTTTTTATCATAGAAAAATTAAAATTTTTTCGTTGTGTGTTTCAGAGATAGCTTCTAAGTTTTAAATTTAAATTTTTTAAAATTTTAAAATAAATAATTATATTTATTTAAATAGAATTTTAAAGTAAATTATAATTTTAAATAAATTAATTAAAATAGTTTATAAAATAGTAAAAAAATTTATAAATTAACTAATTACTATATTACTCCTATTTTTTTATACTATATCTCCTCTCTCCTATTTTCTCTAACACCCTCTATCTTTATTTTTCTTATACACTCTCTCCTCTTATATATTATTTCTTCTCATTTAATACTCATATATTTTTTATAATTTATCAATAATAAAAATATTTATATAAATAATTATCTAAATACTTATTTATTTAAAATTATTTTTTTATAAACTCTTATTTAAATTTTTTTTTCTCTAATCTGAGTCTGTTTTTTTAATTGGCCAGATTTCAAAATCCTCTCGGACATTTATCTTAGAAAAATTAAAATTACATAATTGCCCTTGTTGTCAGAGGAGGTGCTTAATGCGCGCCATTCACGAATAGTGTCGGTTCATGCTCGAAACCCGACAGTTTTTCCTCACTACGAATCATCATCATTGTCTCCAGATCCAGTTGAACGGGAAGGGAGCTGACCTCAAAGCGCTTTGAGCTGAAAAGGATTGGTGATAGGAGGATGAAGGAGAAAAACAGAGAGAAAATGAGGTATGGAGGTAGAAGGAGAATATCGTTCCTGCAACCAGTTCTTTTATTATTTGCCATACTCGCTGGCTTCGGGCTCTTCATGCTTGCTCTTAGGCCGTTGGATCCTCCGATTCGCGTGGATTTCCCTGGAGACCCCGAGCTCGACGATTCGGATAGCTCAAGTTTGGATGATGGTGGTAAAAAGCTGGGGAACAGCGGAGTAAGACCATGTGCAACGGTGGAAGAGATGGGCAAGGATTTCAGTAGGGGTGTTTGGAGCGAAAGCCTGAGAGTGAGAACAATGATTGAAAACCATTTCGTTATGAATGGTACTCTCACTTCCTGTTTGCCTCTCTTCATGTTTTACCATGGGATTTACCTCTTTCCACGACGGTTATCTGCTCAATGATTTTGGGTGGGATGTGAGTATGAGATAAATGTCTGTTTGACGAATAACAGTTAATTTTCAAGTTTCTTCTGGGAGATGTTGGATTGAATGTGAATAAATTTTACCTAATCAATCCATTGCTTGTCGGTGGTGGTGTCCGAGTTTCTTCTCGCTTGCGACATAACTACAGGCATTAACTAGGCTCGCAGGGTTGTTTTTACTTTGGACGTCTACATTTTTTCCTAGATAATGTGCGAGATGCATTCGCAAATCCTCCTGATGTTTACAATTTCATTAGTGAATGTTGTTCTGTTAACAGCAGTGACAGCTTTAGAATGAGCACCATTCGTAATTTGAGACAAATACTGGATAGCTCTGTTATGTCCTGTTTCTTTAGTTGTGATTTTGAGACGTTAGTCTTAACTCACGTACATATGTTTCACGGAAGGACTATTTCTTTGTGCTTGTGGCACGATCTTTTTTATCCACTGCAGAAGTGATGGTGGTCAATACTAAATTCGACTATTTTATTCCATAGCATCTATTCTTACGATTATAATTATTTTTGGAAAAAAACTGGAAATAACAAGGTCATATTAGTGGCATTAACATTAAATAGGAATGCTTGCGAAGAGCAATTCTTAATTGTATAGTGATATATATTAATTATGTTTCAGGTGCTTCAAGAGTCAGGGATCTCCCCCCAGAAAAGTTCTGTCATCATGGCTTTGTTCTGGGGAAAAGTGCTGAGGCAGGTTTTGGGAATGAAATGTACAAGGTCTTAACCGCCACAGCACTGAGTGTGATGTTAAACCGGTCATTGATCATTGGCCAAACCAGGCATATTGGTCCTTTCTCAAGCCTTTCCTTTTCATTTAAGAAATAGCTTTTACTCTTGTTGACATCTGAATTTCTAAGTTCTAACAAACAGTTCCTTCTAGGGTATGCGTAATCCATTTACTATGACTCTTCTGTTAGCTTTTAACAGTATCTGGTCCCAGTAACATTGAGCAATTGTGAATACCATTTTATGTCCATGCAGTTTTGTGACTTTCGTCAATTTAAATAGATTTTTTACGCCACTAGATATGAAAACTGTCAGTCTGCCATTAAGGGATTTCTGAAACTACTCTGGCGTTTTAAAATAACATATTGGAATCAACCGTCAGTATGGATGATTGGCTTAGGTTTTCTAGCTTTCCATTATCTCATCGCCACTTTTCTTCTTCATTTCAGAGTTAAATATCCTTTTGGGGATTACATTTCTTATTCCAACTTCACCTTTACCATGAATGAAATCAAGCATTTGTGGCGAAGCCATGGATGTGAAAGCAAATATGGGAGGCAACTGGTATGAGGGTTGATGATTTTGAAAAACCTCGGGAAACAAATGTTCTGTGTAGCAATTGGAACGAATGGGAGCAGCCTATCATATGGTAAATTAAGGTTGTTTTTACTTATCAATTTTACAATTTTCAAGCATCATTGAAGAACTATTAGCCTTATTTTGTGTAGGTTTCAAGGAACTACAGATGCTGTAGCGGCTCAATTTTTCTTGAAGAATATACACACTCAGATGAGAATTGCTGCTTTTGATTTATTTGGTGATCCAAAAGTTCCAGAAACTCGCCCTAATGTGTTTGGGGAGCTCATGAGAGTTATCATATCCCCTACAAAAGAAGTGCAGGAAGCTGTTGATTGGGTTATCGATAGTAGAGAGGACCCTGACATCTCATTACATATGCGAATGCTTATGAATAGGTAATTTGGGTACTTACCGATATCATTGAGTGGGCTATCATGTTTGATTGATGGATGAGGTTTGTGGTGCCTCTTTGTTGACATGGTCATAGTTGTGTTTCTTTATACATTGATTACATTCTTGACTGTTTCAACTTTCAATAAATAGCAAAAGAGTTTGACGTTAGCTCAGATTTAAAAAGAAAAAAGATCCAAAATTCATTTGGAAGTTGCCCCTGACAATGAAACGATCAGAAGATAGAAAAGCAGCAACGGTTACTTGGTTTCTGTATTCATTTCTACCGCATCAACCCTTTTGTGGCAACGTATTGAAGCAGTAAACTGATCAATATTTCTCAATAAAGCCATTATAAATGGTATTAAAGAGTCAAGGGATGCCGGTTTTAGTACTTCTAATGCTTGTTCATCTTCTGTGCTTTAGAGGAAGATATTTTTTATTTTTCACAGTAATACACATATACTAGCAAAGTTGGCATAATTGAACATCTCAACCTTCTCGTAATATATTGCTTCAATTGAATGACGGTGGTTTTTGTGGGTCTCTTTGACAGATCCGTAAGAGCTGTACAGGCAGCACTGCTTTGCATTAAAAAAGCTATAGAGAGTCAAAACCTTACATCCAGACCAAAGGTGGTTCTGGTGTCAGATACACCTTCTCTTGTCGAAAGTATAATGCCCAACATAAGCGAATTTGCAGAGGTAAATTTTCATTATTTTATTTGGCGTTATGTCATATTTAAATGCCAGTGTATGATGAAATTAATTCCCTTGAATTTCAAGTGGGATCATGCCATCTTCTGGTTCAAGTTTCTTCGTTTTCATTATTTTTCTAGTATCTACTTCCCGAACATGATAAGTGAGGCAACCATCTATGAATGTAAAACTTGTGTGCACTGAACACTTGTTCATGTGCTTTTCTCAGGTTCTCCAATTTGATTATGAAAATTACAGAGGAAATATATTTAACGGAATGTCCCGTCTAGATTTTAGAGTGAAGGATTGGGGACCTGCACCTAGATGGGTTGCTTTTGTGGACTTTTTCCTGGCATCTCGTGCAAGACATGCTGTTGTTTCTGGAGCTCACAGGCGTATTGGGACTACCTATGCTCAGTTAATTGCTGCACTGGCTGCAGCACACAATCTGGGTATACCTCCACTGCCTGATTCTTCCTACTTATTTTTAATTACCAACATTGTTTTCTTAATTTCAAACATACTGCTGAAGCATTTGAAAATGCTCTACTCCAGGAAATGACTCTGCTAGTTCAAGCTTTTCATTTCTGAGCAGTTTTCAGAGTAACTTGTTGAGTGGAGGTCTAAAGAGTCAGATTGGTTGGGGCCATGTATGGAACAGATACGCAGGACCGTTGAGCTGTCATAACCAAACCCATCAATGCGCCTTTACACCGCTGATCCCTCCAGCTTGGTGGGATAGCCTTTGGCAATCTCCCATTGGGCGGGACATCAATCGTCTGGCTTCTTTCGGCTTGGAGCTATCTGCTTTGGGCACAGTTGACAATGATTCTCTTCAGACCTTCTGTAATTCAAGGAAACCTGTTGTGAAAAGCATCCCCATCAAACTCTAGTCTTTGCGAATCACAATTCATTGCATTCGTTTTTGGATGATCGTGATAATTAGTGCAGTAGCGTTAGATATCTCTTTCATTCAGTTCACTTCCTAACAATTTTATTAAATATCAAGGGCATAGAAAATTATGATTGTTTTTTAAATTAAATCACCGTTTACATTGGTGGAGTCGCCTAGAAGGGAAAGAGGCAGCTACGTAGTATGTAATTATGTATACAGCGAACATGTTAGGTCTTTTTTTGTTCATTATAATTTTGTAACTTTAGATATTCAGCCAAAATTTATGTTTGTTATTTTTTTATTATAAATTATATTTATATTAAGAATAGGATGGAGTAATATTATTTAAGTTTTTGACTTAATAAATTTATACATGTATTTTTTTTGTATTTGTAATTTGATTGATATTTTCCTTAAGTTTCTTGTGCATCCTCCTCGTTCTATTTTCATTTCTCATTCATTTTCTGAAAACCAGTTGTTATGCTTTTCCTTTAACCACATTTTTTTTATACAATAACCACCTTTAATTTGGCATACCTATTTTATGGTCAGATACTTTTCGTTTTCTGAGAGGTCCAGTTTCTGCCATTGACCATACCATGTGGATCTGCCCATTTGTAGGGTGACGAATTTTTGTGATTTGCCTGCCTAGTATGAGAAATTCACATCGTTTTCTGTTTTATCCCTAGAATGGCGTCTTTCCATTATCTGTCTCTCCGACTTGGAACATGTCATGCTCCAACAAGTAAAGCTTTATCTCCATAGGTATGTCAATCGCCAGGATGACAAGAGTCCTCCACAAACAAATGATGGAACTCTCAAGGAATCCTCCCCCAATCAAATATATATGCAGTTTAGGACCACTTCTTCGATTGTCAAATACCCGTCATGTCTAAGGATTAAAAACTCATAATATAAGAGAATAAAAAATACACATCCTCTTCAATATGTTCAATTATTTCTATAATTTCATCTGAAGAATTTAAAGTCATTATACTTTACGTGCATGTATAACTTTTCAATACCATCCAGGATTCTTTGGATAAGACTCGTGACTACTGCATGCATGGTTGATTTGTAAATATCAAATATGTAGAAGAAACACTAATTTATAATATACGAAAAGACGTATTTTATCTTAGACTCTTTTCTGTTTATAAACCCACATCAAGTTTTCTAGAAAATGACCAGGGCCAATTACTTAATTAAAATAAAATCTGAGATGTACGTTAATTAATCAATCTCTTGAATGGCGTCACCGGCCAAATCGTCGTTGCTTGCATTCATTGAAAAGGCGACGAGCGGTGTACAACATAAATTATGATCGGTGGCTGTATATAGAAGTAGAGCACAGCTATATTAAACCAGCCGCCATGTTTATTTACTTATAAAGCTTCAAGCCTCACGTGGTGAGATGAATTATGACACCTTCAACCCTCGACCACCCCCCATCTTACTGATCATGACTTCACAACTACGAAAAGCAAAGTATTGTTCTAATAACCCCCATGTTAACTTGGACCCTGCCTCTACCAGTATTTTAAGAGTAAACCATTTAATGTGATATTCCTGTGCATTATATGATCATATGGTCATTGGCTTGCAAGTAGCCTTGGTGCTCACGATCGCCTCATTCTTGGCTCGCGTTCGCCTCCCATCTTATAGTGTCATCGTCTGAGTTATGTTGTTCATAACTCTTATTTTCCTTATTCCAATATTCACGTTACCAGCAGGGTTAAGTTTGCGTTTGACAAAATAAACTAGTTCTTCATAACTTAATAGGTTAATGTTTGAATTTTTGTTGAAAAAAGTATCTATATTGACAGTTTCTTGTATAAAATTGTCTTAAATATCACGTTTTTTTGGCCTTTTTTTTTCTTTTCATTTCATTAGACTCCTATATCTTTATTAAAATTTATCTATAAAGAGGCACGATAATTTATGTATGGTTTTACTTTGCTTTTAATAAATTGTCTTATGAAAAATGTATGTTATATGAATACATACACAAATAGGTTGTAAACATGCATAGATTATTTGAGGCTTACAATTCGGAGGCAAAGGAACATGTTGGCCCGCAAGTGCCTATCATGGGCACTGACAGTGGACGTTAGGGTGTCATCATTGGTGCTGCTTAATTTTCCTTAATCAATCTGTTACTACTAATATATGACACTAATTATATGCTATACTGTTTTAAATTGGATCCATCATGATTAATCCACAGACGAAATCATCTCTTTTCCAACCCCCCGACTTATTTTTATTCATCACACCAATGGACCATTGCTGCAGAACGGAAAAATGTCAACATATAAAAAGTTAAAGCTATTACGAGGTCCACACCCTCGAAAAAGCTCATGAACAAATCCACTTGGCTTTGCAAACTTTCTGCTAAAATTTTTCTTTTTATTTATTATATTCTGCTTTTTTTTTATTTTTTTTGCCACCCTTACTTTTCCTTTTTGCATACCAAATAACAGAGCAAACTCAAATGAAATTTCGTTGTCATGCTATTTCTCAGGAAAAGGACCATCGAGAATAGTGAATGAAGAAGCTAACCGATGAGGGATCTAACTCGAAACCAGACATTAGAGAGACAGAGTCACTTGGGGCTGGGGCCAATTTCTCAACCGTCATATCCATCAAAGCATCTCTTTCAGAGAGAGAGAGAGAGAGAAGCCCGATAAATAGCCACATCACATTCTGGAAGAGGAAGAGGGAGAGGGAGAGGGAGAGGGAGAGGGAGAGGGCTAAGGGCTGTCTTAATTAGGGCCCGTTTGGATAGGATTTTAAAAACGGGTTTATGAAAAAAAAGGGCTTTTGAACAGCTTATAGAAAAAGGCTTTTGAAGAAGAGATTATGAAAAAAAAGTGGTTTTGAATAAATGAGTGTTTGGATAGTTATTTATAGAAGGGGTTTTATTATTGATAAATTACGAAAAAGGGTATGAGTATTAAATGAGGAGAGATAAGAGATAAGAGGAGAGAGGAGAGAGAGTGTAAGAAAGAAAATAGAGAAAAAATAGGAGAGAGGAGAGAGGGTGTAAGAAAAAATAGGAGAGAGGGTGTAAGAAAAAGTAGGGGTAATATAGTAATTGGTTAGTTCAAACGTGGTTTACTGTTCCAAAAGCTGCTCTGACCAACTTATCTGAAACCTTAGTTTTAAACCATAGTTTAATTCAAAAACCCGTTTAAATAAATATTACTGTTTATTTTAAAATTTCTCCAAATTAAAATTTTATCTCAAAAAAACTTTTAAAATTTTAGTTTTAAAAAAATCAAACAGGCACTTAATGAGGAGGAGTCAGCTTAACAGTTGATTCCAATAAGGATGGGCCACGTCACGTGCTCTACGCTGTAAAGCACAGACAGACACAACAGTGACAGTAATACTGTAAAGAGAATCCCCACAGATTAACCAAAGGCAAGCTTCCTCTACCACCACAACTCATGACCAGCGACAAAAGAAACCATTTCCAACCCCTCACGCCTTGTCGGTGAACCACCCCAACCTGTTAAGCTCGCCGGGAACCCAAGAGTTCATGGGGTTCTGGCTCTTTGTCCGTCCCCATGAATTTTGAACCTTGAAGAGCATTCAAAGCTCAAACCTTTTTCATTTTTAGCATCCCAGTTTCTTCTGGGACGTGGGTTCTGGCCCTGCAGGTTTCATAAGCTATTTCGAGTTTTGGAACTGGAAGCGAACGGCTAAATTTTACACCTTTACGATAGATATGTATGTGGTTCCTCCGCCCCAGCGGGCCGATCCGGTTTCTGGATCCACCGGCGGGTCCAGTGATTTGCGGGTTTACCAAGCGTGGAAAGGCAGTAATGTGAGTTCTGGTTGTGGATTTTATTTCTTCTGCATTCTATTCATGTCTCTTTTCTTCTCTGGTCTTGAATATTCGAATTGGTTGTTTAGTCATGATTTTGTTATAGGCTTGCGGATTTCTTTCTTTCTTCTACTATTCGAGCACATGTAGATATAGACTGCTCCTCCATTGTTGATTATATCTGTTTCTATATCTGTACCGAAATTTTGTTTGATATAAAGGATGTCACCCAGAAAGGGATGGTGAAATAGACTTTGCAGTGTCAACAAAAGTGTGGAGTAGGAAGGAAATCTCTGTCAAGGAACTCTGTTAGGCAGCTCTGAAGCCTACATTAATTGTTAAAAGATCTTTTAGTTGATTAATTTGTTAGATTTATAGTATTAATTGTTTTTTGTACGATTAGGAAACCTGATCATCATACGTTTCTGTTGCATGTTTAACTATCATGTTAAGGAACTTTGGATGATTTGCTTCTATTGCTGTGGGGTGCGTTTTCTCTTTGATGAAATGTCTGAAAATCAACGTTCCTCTAAGACACATCAACGACCATAGAGTTAATATGGTCCCTGATTCTGCAACAGTTTCTGAATCTTGAAATTGCACATTCGAAACTGGACTGAGCTTCTTAAAAGATGAATATGTTTAAGAGATTTTGATAATCATAGTAGATTCACCGGCCACAGGTTTCAATTTTGCCAGACTCTTTTGGATAAGCAATTTCTTTACTTTAGAACGTTAATTCTATTTGATCTGCCGTAATTGATCATTTGAATGTCACACAATTTTATTAAAGGGAAAAATATTTAGTCACCTTTGGTGCATTCTTGTTTGACACATATGGCTGTGGCCTAACCATTTTGAAACTATGGGAATTATCTTGCAGAAATTTTGTCTTGAAGGGAGGTTCATATTTGGACCAGATGTAAGATCACTGGCACTGACAATTTTCCTTATAGTTGCTCCGGTCGCAGCTTTCTGTGTCTTTGTTGCAAGAAAACTGATGGATGACTTTTCTGATCACGGGGGGATATCCATAATGGCTGTAGCTGTTACATTCACAGTTTATGTGAGTCTCAATTCCTATCTCTCTCTCTCTCTCAAGTAGATATACGTACAATTTATGTCTCTATATCATCATATTTTATTGTAAGAAGCATTTCTCTAGAACTTGAGTGCATGTTCAAGTTTAAACAAGAAACTGAGTGTTATTGGAATTGACTTCTGTTGAATTCCTTGCAATGACTGAACGGCGTTCACTCTACAAGGGTTGGTTCTCTTGTCTGTGGATCTTCTTTGAGTCAAATGACACTTTAGGTATTGGGATGTTGTGTAGAGAAACTTGAATTTGACTCATTTGATGTGCCTGAAACAAAAATCTGATAATGTAATGGTTAACTGGTGAATAGTTTATGTCTGTTATAACCTTCTTAACTTCATTATGAAACTTGGAAACCTAGAATTTATGACATAAAAGAATCTAATTGCATGTTTTGTTAGACAAGTGAAAATATTCCTCCTATAGTCATGATTTTCTCAACTGCTTCTGCTTCATATAGTGATATACCTAACTTTAAGGTGACTTAATTTTGAACTAGAAGGATCAAATTGGCTAATATAATTTAATAACTTATCAATTAATTTGAATGGCGAAATTTGATGCACTTGATGTAAGTTCTTTCTTTTGGTGCTAGACTCTCAACTAGTCTACTGAATGTCATAATGGGAAAGTTTTATTCACAGCCATTGAATCTTAGTTGTCGCCTCATTGATGTTTTGTGATTTTGTCTTAAAAGGGTGTAAAGGGCTCTAATTTACCTTTTCTCTAGGTAGTGCGGCAATGCTATGAACATGAACATATCATTCCCAATTCTGTGCTGATGCTATAATCTTTTCAGGTTTTGGTTCTTCTCTTGTTAACATCTGGTAGAGATCCTGGTATAATTCCACGAAATGCACATCCTCCTGAGCCAGAAGGTTTCAATGGTAATCTAGATGTTGGGTCTGGTCAAACTCCTCAATTACGGTTGCCTCGCATGAAGGAAGTTGAGGTCAATGGTATGGTTGTCAAAATCAAGTATTGTGATACTTGCATGCTCTATAGGCCTCCTCGGTGCTCGCACTGCTCAATCTGCAATAACTGTGTAGAACGATTCGATCACCATTGCCCCTGGGTTGGGCAGTGTATTGGGCTTGTAAGTTGACACTATTATTTTTCAGTCCCTTTTATTTAGGCCTTCAATGAGGCTTTCCTCAGTCATTTGGAAAGTTGCTTCCGTCATAAATCTTCCTTTTCATAATTCAACCACATAGGTTGATCAATGCTATGGAGAATTTAAAAGAACTTTCTGAGAATCTCTTGTATTTTAGACATCTTCTTTCTTCTGGAGCTATTTACGTTCATGGAACTTTGTCCAAATTGATATTTTTGTTGGTGAACTAAACATGGACTAAATAAGTAATAAGCAAGGGTTTCTTTTCTCGTTTTTGTTTAGTTCTTACCCTCAACTTTTTCCCCTTATCCATTTGTTAATGGATTATATTTTGCAATTGTCATGCAGCGTAACTACCGGTTCTTCTTCATGTTTGTCTTCTCAACCACCGTGCTTTGTATATATGTTTTTGCATTTTGCTGGGTCTATATTAGGAGAATTATGGAGTCAGAGGAGACAACAATTTGGAAGGCGATGATCAAAACCCCGGCCTCCATAGTGTTAATAGTTTACACTTTCATATCTATGTGGTTTGTTGGTGGCCTTACCGCGTTCCATTTGTATCTGATAAGCACAAATCAGGTAGTTACTGGCCCTTCAGATATAATATAGTACCTATCCTTCTAAGTCCTTTAGATATAGTGCCTGTTTGGTTTTTTTGAAACCAAAGAAATTTCAAAACAAACAGTAATATTTGTTCAAACGGGTTTTTGAACTAAACTATGGTTTAAAACCAAGGTTTCAGATAAGCTGGTCAGAGCAGCTTTTGGAACAGTAAACCACGTTTGAACTAACCAATTACTATATTACCCCTACTTTTTCTTACACCCTCTCTCCTACTTTTTCTTACACCCTCTCTCCTCTCTCCTACTTTTTCTCTATTTTCTTTCTTACACCCTCTCTCCTCTCTCCTCTTATCTCTTATCTCTCCTCATTTAATACTCATACCCTTTTTCGTAATTTATCAATAATAAAACCCCTTCTATAAATAACTATCCAAACACTCATTTATTCAAAACCACTTTTTTTTCATAATCTCTTCTTCAAAAGCCCTTTTCTATAAGCTGTTTAAAAGCCCTTTTTTTCCATAAGCCCGTTTTTAAAATCCTATCCAAACGGGCCCATAATATAATACCTATCCTTCTAAATAAGTTCTTCACAAGTGTTTCCATATCCTTTGCAGACTACTTATGAGAACTTCAGATACAGATATGATCGACGAGCCAACCCTTACAACAAGGGAGTTTTCAACAATTTCGCGGAGATATTCTGGAGCACCATACCCCCATCAAAGAACAATTTCAGGGCGAATGTGACGAGGGAACCGGTGTTGCCAACCCGGTCAGTAGGCGGTGGGTTTATGAGCCCGAGTATGGGAAAAGCTGTGGATGACATAGAAATGGGGAGGAAAACAGTGTGGGGGGACATGGGAGCTGGAATGGATCATAATGAAGGTCAGTTAAACAACGAACGCGTGACTATCAAAGACGGTGACTTGAGTGACTTGCCCGCTGAATTAAGAACCACGGTTGATGAAGCAAGTGATCGTGTCGGTAGAATACATACCCGGCGATCGAGCTGGGGAAGAAAAAGTGGAAGCTGGGAAATGTCACCTGAAGTTCTTGCCTTGGCAGCCAGAGTGGGGGACAGCAACCGGGCGGGTGGCGGTGGCAGCGGCAGCACCAGCTTACCAAATGAGAGCCAACACCGCCATACGTAGCAGTGGTTAATGGACATAAAAGAGTAATTTAATTTGGCAGTGATGAACAAGAAAACAATGCATGGAAAATTGTATGTGCAATATGGGGGGTTGTGGGGATTTGCTGGTGGATTGTAATTGTGGTGTTACACATTTGTGTTTTTAGATAGATACAAGTTGTGTTGTTTCCAGAGTGGGCTTTTATTTTGCCCTGGTGTTGTACTATACACCTATCCATTAATTATAATTTGCATCCCTGAAACTTGCCTCGTCCCCTGTTTTAGCTGGAGATGCACAACTCAGCCCTTTCAGCAAATGCAATTACCAATTGAATCTACCTTAGAAATATTCTATTTTTTCGGGTAATTGTTGGATAAAATGATTTGCAGGAAAAAAAAAAGCTTTTAATTCTTAACATATGTGTAGTCCACGTTGTCATTCTTGTTTCTATTAATTTGTAAGAAGGAGAACCTGATGTCGAACTCGCAATGGTTGAGTTTTTTTTTTTTTTAAATAATAAATATTTTAAAAAATATCGGTTGAGAGAAGATGAAATAAAAAATTTAAGATCATTTATGAAACCTAATATTGTTGACATTGAACTTCTTTTAAGTATCTGGTTAGATATTTGATAGTAGTATATATTTGATCTTCTCAATTAATTATTAAAGATACTAATTTTTTTAATTTAATTTAATCAATTAAGTAAATATGTTACGGAGAAATAACTATAGTATTATTTTTCTTAAAAAATTGGAATTTTTAAAATTTGTGACAAGACATAACAGAGACGCTTCAGAGTTGCAGTCTGCAGGGTAATTATACCAACTAAGAGCCTACATCCTACTACTCCTAAGCTAGGATGCCCATTACAGTCTTTGTTATTTTCTTAAAATAAATGAATACATAAATTTTCAATTTTAATATTTGATCGGTCTCACCCCTCTCAGTACCTCCATCTTCTTTCTGGCTAATAGATCCCCATTTCTATGCTTATTTGTCTCCGTTAAGTTGGGCACTGCGCAAGACTCTTCCAGGCATATTGTGGCTTCAGTACGAGTCCCACATAGGAAAAGGTTAAACAAGCTCTAATGTATATACAGAAGAAGCGCGCCGCTAGGCTTGTCCCTTCGGGGACATCCGATAAAATTGGAACGATACAGAGAAGATTAGCATGGCCCCTGCGCAAGGATGACACGCACAAATCGAGAAATGGTCCAAATTTTTTTCCCCAAATTCATCCCCGACTTCGTTTCACTACTGGGTATTTCAGAGAGAAAGCTAGCTTTTGCGTGAGCGGTGGTAAGTTCTATTTAAATTGTGAATACAGCAAGTTGTTCGAAAATTTTGTTGGCGTATCGAATAATGCGATGCATTTCAAGGATGCCAGAAGACAGAAGTGTTGCTTAACCCAAGGATTCGGATGAATTTTCGGCCATGTCATGTTTCAAGTACCGTCGGTTTGCCTAAGCAAATTGTTCAAGTTCTTAAGGTTGAAAGTCTTGTTCAGATGAACTAGTCTTTCTTTTCGTGGGACTATTCAAGGCCGAGCCTTATGTTTAGCTGTTGTCTTTTTGAGCCTTATGTGGAGATGGTGAACTCTGAAGCCTAACTTTTGTCGTTTTGAACTTTGAAGTCTTTCTTGAAAGAAAAAATGAAGAAACAAGAGAAAAGAACAGAACTTTGAAGCTTGCAGCAGATGGTGGGCTGAACAATTTGCACAATGACTAGGCCACCTGAGTCATCTCCTTCTTATCGGAATCTGAATAATCTCTAGGTGTCAACTTCGAATATCTATCAAGAAACCACGTCAGAATGCAGATTCATTTACAAAAGGTATCAAGGCAAGGTAAAGCATTCGTGCTCACTATAAAAGAAGCACATAAATAAAATATCGTCCTCACAATCATTCATATGCACCATGGGAAAATGTAAATGGACAGCGTTCCGCTGGAAAAAGAATGGCAAGGACAAAGGAGCAATGTGGCAAAGGATGTAAAGAAAAGCCAAAAATGGCATGGTTGGTAAATATGAAGGAGATGGGGGGCTGAAAATGTGAAAAGCTTGAGCCACGTGTAAGAGGGTTAGATCGGGCGGTGGTTGGTGGATCCACATCAGCTCCACCCAAGCCTAGTTGTTGCTTTTACTCTTAAGAATATGTAAATGGCTGTGCATGGCCGGCGTCGCCTCGTGTCTGTTTCTACGCTGTCGTATCCGCCCCCTCATCCCACCGTCCCCGATAACAGATCTATGACACTACTCAGATATGATTTACATTTTTTAAAATTTACCCTATTTTCGGATAAAAGTTATAATCAGACTGTTGGTACAGAATGTCTGGGAGGTGTATTAGGAATAAAATTTAGATAAATATAATATTAATTTTTTATTAAAATTATGGTATAATTTTATAATTAAAAAATATTTATAAAAAAATTATAAGATTTTTTTATTAAAAGAGTATTCATGATGATAATAAAAATTAAAATAAGATATGAGATATAATCTTATTTTTTATTATTTATATTAACTTAATGTATTAATTTTTTTTTGATAAAAAATTTGTTAGGAGGGAAAATTTATTTCTAAACAAACGAAGGGGAGCTGACATTTCATTTCTTCTATCCACGCACCCCCTTTTATTCTTTTGAGCTGTTTTGGAGGCCCGTTTGATTTTTTTTATCTTCATTATTCCATCAAGTTATTTCGGTGATCCAGCGTTCGAGCTAACCTGTCAAACTCTAATGAAGATTTATATTTGTTATGCAAATTATTTCGTTCCATTTTATAAATATGATAATATAGAAATTATAGAGGGAAAAAACTGGACAACTATCCTAATCCTAAGGAACCCTCTTGTTCTTTTTAAAAGAAAAATAAAATAAAATAAAGAATCCACTTTGTTCACCCTATTCCATCCTCTCACCCCTTCATAGCTCATATACCAACCCACCGTGAGCTGCCTGTTCCCCTTTTCTCTCCCTTCGCCATATTCTCCCCCCTTCTACAATTAAATTACAAATCCTTACAAAATTAAACTCTCATAATTATCTTTCAGGAAATAGGAATGATAGATGATGCTGATTGATGACTAATCACGTTCCATGAAATAAGGAATTAATTGACAATAATTTGAGGAAGGAATTACCTTTCTTTCCCTGTATTTGAAAGTCATACTTGGGTATTTTCAACGAATTGACAGATTGACGGATGAGGTGGGCAAGGAAAACCAAACTCGAGGAATATCCGAAGCATATAACATACCAGAGAATATTCGGCGGGAAGATCCCATGTCGTCCCCCTTTCTTCCCTTAAATACCCAAAACCAGCTCTCCCGCTCCCAACAACTCTCAAAATTCCTCCTCTGTCCTCTTCTCACTCCTCCTCCCTTCCTAATTCCCTTCTCTGACAATGGCTCTCAAGGCCGTTCATGCCTCCGACGTCCCTTCCCTTGATCACGTCCCGGAGAATGCCTCTTTCTCCCTTTACTCCAACCTCTTTTCCACCGGTTCGTCCTTCTATTCCCTCCCCATCTCTTTCTGCTTCATTTTTCGATTAATTTTTGTTCGCTTAATATCCCGTTTCGGTTACAGGTGTGGACATGAGTCGGGCCGGGTCAAAGAGCCCCAAGTTTCTGTTTATTGGACACAGGGGGAACGGCATGAATGTCTTGCAGTCGTCGGATCTGAGAATGAGAGCTGTTAAAGAAAACTCCATCTTGTCTTTCAACGCCGCCGCCAAGTTCCCCCTCGACTTCATCGAATTTGACGTTCAGGTCTTTTTTTTTTTCTCATCTTGTACTCGCTGTACGATATCCCGCCCACCGATTTTGTTTCCCTTTGCGTCGACGGTTTTAACTTTTACCGTTTTCCTTTCATTGTTTTTTTTTTATGGTTTTGAACCTCGAAGGCTTATTTCCAAGAGATTTGTCACCGGAGATTACTAGAATGTTAGTTCTTTGGTGATTTTAGCGGTGCACCGTCGCCGCTTCTCGGCCCGCCAGTAAGTTCCGGATACATCTCGTAGGAGAGAGAAGGAGGGGCATGGTCCCACCTCATGCATATTATCTAGGAAAAAATCTCATCTCTTTTCTCTCATTTTCTCGTGAAATATTGATTTTTTTTGTTTACAAAAAATATTGAAATTTAGCAACTCTTTCTAAGGATCCCGATTTTTGCTTTATAATAGTGGGCAGGTCTGGTTAGGGTTAAGGAATAGGCGAACTAGATTGGTCTAATGGTTAATCTGTATTCTGCCTATTCCTATGCTCGTGCTTTAGCCTATTTAAGCTTGTATTAAACAGGCTGAGTTGAACTCGTTTAGATTCTATGGACATGGGTAGCTTATTTATAAAAAATAAAAATATTTTTTTATTTAAATCTATTTAAAATTTTAATAACAATAAAAATAAAATAATAATATTACACATATAATATGATTATTCATCCTAAAATTAAAAAATAAAATATCATAATAATAGCCATAAATTTATAATCATACAGTCTACAATGATTATATAATATAATCATTTATAATCTTAATTATTCAATTGAATTATGATTATATATAATCTACATTATATTTACTTGTGATAGTTATAAATATAATTACCCATACTTCTACAAAATAAATTTTAAAAAATATATTAGTATATAATAAAAATAAATTTAAATAAATATAATATAATAATTAATAAAAAATATATATAGGCAGGCTACTGGCTGTCCAATGGTCAGCCCGTAGTCTGCCCATATAATTTACTATTTAAGCTCGTCTATTACAGATTTATTTTGGGAGCTCAAATAGTATCGGGTTACAGGCGGGCTTATGGGCTCTGAGCTAATTCCTTCTGGTGTACCTTTTTGTGCGTGAAATCTATTTCTGTAGCAAGTACTAAGTCCAAAATGTGGCCCGTGTGGGTTTTTCTGGTAATGAAGTCTAATTATATCTTGTGGTGGCCCAAAAAAGGCCTACTATATATTGGGTCTTAAAACCTTTTTGGCGGGGAAAGCCCACTAGCCCACAGAGCAAGAGAGATACTCCGGTCACTTTTTCGCCAGCCTTGTTTTAGTATTAGTCATAATTTCATTATTGCGCTGATTTGCCACTTGGTGGGTTTTTGCCCATTTTGTTTTGGCTTTCTTTTGTTCAAACCTGACACGAGTGCAAATGTGATTTGCAGGTGACTAAGGATTGCTGCCCTATCATTTTCCACGATGATTTCATCCTCTCTGCAGAAAATGTGAGCTCGTCGTCTCAAACACTTTTTTTTTTATTTACTCATCTGTTTCCATTAGTTTCGTCTTGATGATGAAATATGGGCTGTGATTTTTCAGGGAACTGTATTTGAGAATAGAGTCACAGACCTGAGTTTGTCAGAGTTCCTGTCGTATGGTCCTCAGAAAGACACCCGAGAGCAAGGAAAGCCTTTGCTCAGAAAAACCAAGGATGGAAAGATACTCAAGTGGGATGTTGAACAGGATGATCAATTCTGTATCCTCCAAGATGTTTTCCAGAAGGTGGAGCCCACCCTGGGTTTCAACATCGAGCTGAAATTTGATGACCAAATTGTCTATGAGAAAGATATTCTTGCTCGCACCATCCAAGCTGTCTTGAAGGTATAACACTTGTTTTGAAAATGTTTTTTTTTATCCTTCAATTTCAATGAGAACTTTGCTTTTCTAATGTTTATGTTGATCGATCTCTTATTTCATTGAACTTGTGTGATAGATCGTATTTGAATATGCCAAGGACAGACCCATTGTCTTCTCAAGTTTTCATCCAGATGCGGCAAAACTCGTTCGTAAATTACAGAGCACGTACCCTGTATGCTCCTTGCCACTTTTAAGTTATAGAATGAATTCAGCATTCGGTTGCAACCTTAGTTTATAATTTTACTTTTTTGTGTGAAATCAGGTGTACTTCTTGACAAACGGAGGAAATGAACTTTATTATGATGTAAGAAGAAATTCCTTGGAGGAGGCATTAAAGCTCTGTGTGGAGAACGGCCTGCAGGGAATCGTGTCCGAGGTTAGAGCGATCTTCAGAAATCCTGGGGCAGTAACCAAGATCAAGGAATCTAAGCTTTCTTTGATTACCTACGGCAAATTGAAGTATGTCCTCTCAACCGTGCTCTTGCTTGTTTGTCAGTTCTGTCACAATATGGATTTAACATGGACTAGTGTTTTCTTGGATTTGTGTTACAGTAATGTTCCAGAAGCAGTATACATGCAACATTTGATGGGGATTGAAGGGGTGATAGTTGATTTGGTGAAAGAAATAACGGAGGCGGTTTCGGATATGATAAAGCCATCAAAGGTGGCTGAAGATGGGGGTATTATGACTGAAGAGAAGAGGAAGGTGGACTCAAAACCTCAATTCTCCCAGCAGGAGTTGACTTTTCTTTTGAAGCTAATCCCAGAGTTGATACAGATGTAGGCAAAACCCCTTTTAATTTACTTGGTCTTCTAACATCCTCGTGCAGTCAATAACCCAAAAAGAACAAAGAACGAAAGAACGAGGTGACCATGATACCCTGACCCGTGTAAATATGTGAGAAACACAGATCGAATGTAACTTGAAGAGGTTGGTTATCCTCCATTAACTGGTCTTCGATTGTATCCCAAATACGTGTGCAGTTCCCGACTTAAGTGGCGTTGATTTGTGCTTTATCTAATTAGGAAGAACAAATTGGCAATTTGACTTTCGGATATGATTATGATCTATACCGCCTCCAACTGATGATAGTTCAAACCAGTATACTCTGACCAGCAACCTGAAGTTCGATATTCTAATACTCATTTGTTAGTTGAATTTTAATTTTAAATATAATATTTATTTTTTTATTTATTTTTTAAAATTGTATTTATTGATACTTTTTTTAAAAAAAATATATTATATTAATTAAATAACTAAATAGATTTTATATTAAAAACCTAAATAATAAAATATTAAGTTATGTAGTAAAGGTCGTTTAGTTTAGAGCACAAAGTATTTTATCACTATATTAAACCATGATTTTTCTTATAATTATTTTGCCACATGTCAATTTGATGTTAGTGGTAGCTTAGTTTCAGATACGGAATCCTTTTGTGAATAATAAAACCCGACTAAGGTTTTCTGGCACAGAAAAAAGAGCTTGATTGAGGTTTGTGTCATTTTTTTTTTGTTATGAAAAAATTTAGATAGTTTTTACGTCCATTTTCTACTAAAATTAAAGTATAGCTATAAGGAAAAGTATTTATAGAGTATTCACAAGATTATCTACTAAAATTAGTTTTCATAACAGTAATAAAAATTAAACTCACATCTTTATAAAATACGAGCTCATTTCTTGCTATGTGTTAACTTTTATTGGCAAATTTGTGTCATTCTTTTTTGTTATAAATTTTTTTTAAAGATGTTGGCTCACCTATTAGGGGTGTACATAGGTAGAGCTATATAAGGCAGCCCTACTCAGTGTTCTGTCTGAAAAAAGTATAAACTGTATTTTTGCATCCTAATGCCTAACTCTACTCGGTAAAAATCCTAACATTTTTGGGTTGGACATTGGCGGGCAGGCATACCCAAATTGTGATATCTTGCTCATATTGTGAGAAAAATCTGTAATCATGAACTTATAAAATAATATCATATTTATATCTTCAAGAGTTAAATTATATCCATAATATACTAAGAATTATGTAACAAAAAAGATAATAATTATAGTTTTAAAATCTATTACATATATAAAAAATAAAGATTAAAATATGTAGGGGTAGTATATCTTAATCGAATACTAAGCAAGTAAAACATAAGAGTAATTTCAGTATCTACAAAAATATAAGAGTTATATTCAATACTTTAAAAATAAATAAGAAGAGTTGTTAGCTAAAATAAAACGTGTATAATTACAAATATAATAATTTAAAAAAAGAAATAACACTCAGAAAAAAAAATATATATATATGTCTGAGCCAAATGGACGGGGTAACATACCTTATCCAGTATCCTATCATGTCCAATACTTGACCTGGCCTGATATTGTCTAAATATATTTTTTGTAATTTTTTTTGGGTTAGGTTGGGGAAATTTTCTTTAGGCTCGAGCAGGTGACAGGGTCATGGGCATTATGCACACCCCTATCACTTACGATTTAAGAATAGGGTGAAATATATATTTTTCTTAGATAATATTAATTTTAGATAAGGTAAATTATTAATCATCTTTATATATAAATCTTTACACTTAGAGAATTAAAAATAAAGTTGGTGTCATTTAAATGTCGCTAGATCACCCTAATGGCTACTTATCCAATGGCCCTTTTACATCTATTGAGATCTTTTTCATTGGGCCTAAATCTTTTCTTATCAAGACCAAACAATGGAGTCTTGGACAAGCTAATACGAATTTAAGAAATTCTGAATAACCAACTGAGGTCGATTTATATGATAAGTAGTTTAATATTATTTAAGTGGGGTATTGAGTTAAAATTTTGATATATATAAAAAATCGTCGTTGAGAGACTCATCTACCATAGCTAGATGCGCGACGTGGATAGAATCTAAATATAGTCGGAGCAAAGCTCTGATGAATCGAGTGAGTAACAAAAATAAATTTTGAATAACTTAATAGATGTAGAATATTGTACCAGAAAAAATAATAATAGATGTAGAATATGAAATATCTATAATTATTTAAATTTAAAATTTTAATAATTATAACAGCATAATAAATATAACATATTTGCGTGGGTACGTCGTTGACATGCTAGGTTATAGACTTATAGTTAAGCGAATATCAATCAAACCCCCTCACGACCATCAAGGCCACGTCACATATTATGATTTATGAGGGTTTGAAGCCTTTAATTATTACTGAGATCCCACACCATCTTGATTAGTCTTTTGCATAGCTGACTTAAATTTTATTATGTTACTTTTTTTTTTGTTGGCTTGAGTCAATTCTTCCCTATTAGAGGATGATCAACCTTATAAGTTTTTTTGTCCTTCTTCAAACAATATCATTTGAAGATACGTAAACACTCTGCTTAAATTGTTCTCCCGTTTATGTTTACATTTCCCCTCACACTTTATTTGAGAATCTTGTTAATCTTTTCCCCTATCCTCTTGTTTGTTCATAGTACTTTGTAACGCACTCGTTCAGTTATTAATATCATGTTGCCTATTATAAAAAAATAAAAAAGAGGATGGATCAATTTTGTGGGGGCTAATGGATTTTGCTCATATTCCTATTCTCCTCCTTTTGTTCCTTTTGTTTTTCTGGGACAGATCCTTTTTCTCATTTGTTTTCATTATCTCCCCCATCTCTTCTTTCTTTTCAATTCCTTGCTAACCCTAGCTCGCATCTTTACTTCTACTTTCTAAGACGTTACAAAGGGTTGCAAAAAATGGTAAGAGAGAAAGAAGAGAAGCGGCTGAAGGTATATGGGGTGTCAGCAAGATTGGCCAATTCTACTGTTGTCAATGTCATCACTTAGAAATATTTGAGAAAACTCTGTGAAGTTAGTTTGACTCTAACAGCGCAAGAGAGTTGCAAAACTAATTATCTCAAGAGGAAAAACTCGTTTTGAGGCTTATAAGGAACAGTATACGAATTATCTGACAAATGATAAGCAACGGTAGGCGAAAGTTCCTTAAATCGCAAGAAAACCTCAACTGTCTCATAGTTGCATATGCATCGCAACAACAATAAGAATCTGAGGCATCAGGCAGGCAACAAGCAAGCAAGCAAGCATCATATATAATATAAAATCAGTATCAGATTCATGCAACCCTACAATTATGTATGAACTCCTCCAGGCACAAAGTATTGTGGCCAATTAAAGTAAAACAGTATTAGGTTCTTTAAGATATATCACTTCTTCATCTTGCCGTGGTATATCTTCTTGAATATGCTACAAGCAGGTTTCATCGCAAAATTTCAACTATCAAGAGCCTTTTTTTCTCTTCTTTTTTCCCCTTAGCCGCAGCAACTTGCTGACTTCACCAAGGTGTTCATATTCATAACTGCAACACCAATATATTGACAGTTATATAACATTTAATTGCTATTAAGTTCAAAGCACATCATCGTTTAAAACACTTAACTTGGAATCGTCGTAAGCAATAATATATCAGCAATTTATCACATGGAATAATGAAGCAGGAACATCATAAAAAGCCATCGTCATTTCCAGCATCTTTAGAGGGACAAAAGCCCATATCACAAAAGTCCACTAACACGCCTAACAAGTGTTTTTTTTAAGATTCTTTTCTTAAAATTGAAGCAAACCCCCAAATTAATTAAGTCTACGGGCAGAGATGCCTAGTTTCGTTTATATAGCAGCAGTTATTGCCCGTAGTAATTAAAATTTCATCCGCCACCTGCAACATATAAGCGCCTGGCTTACCTCCTTTTTCAGATTCGTCACTAGCTATAGATGTGAAGCCAGAGATTCACACTCAAAGACAAAAGGCTACAACTAGTACGTAATGGCATATTAGATTATTATTGCGAAATTAATTAGTGGGGTTCTTAGTTCGTGTGGCCTAAACTTGAGAAGTGCCCGGACGCAAAGGTACTTGGCATATTGCAGTTTGGGATCAGATTCAATTCTGCCTATATCAACTTTCACTTTCACTATCTTATCTCTATGGTCTAGCCACGCCATAAATAGATTTGATTTCACCCAATATATTCTTGGTTCTTTTTTGAGCTAGTTAATTAATGACCTTTTCTAGATATCATGGCTCAGCGTCTGCTGCTTAATTAATGGTGTGTCGGGTGAAACTCTACAACTCATTAATTATTTGATAAAATAAGTGGAAACAGACAACTGTGAGTTCGTGTGTTTGTTTACGTTAATCCAAAATGCCTAGTATAGATATTAGATCAACACTTGTACGTTCTTTAGTTTAACGAAGCAAAAGCAAACTTGTCTCACGAGGATCAATGGGAAGGAATCTGTATTCATAATTGCATTGGCAATATCAAGAACGGAAGAGAACAATGCTGTGTTGATAGTCCTAGTCTTGGGACTGCATAATTCATTATATTATTATGTGGTGAGAAACTGAGAAGAGAAAGAGACGGAGGAGGAGGACGATGCGTTCAAACTTCAAACACACGTGTAGAGGCGTCGTGTCTTACTGTCCTTCAATGTTTCGAGATTATTATTGTATGAGAAAGAAATTAGACAATGATCTGCAAATGAATATAGCATTAAACACGTTCGTTGTTGTCGTTTTGCTTTATTCTTCTTAATCCGTCATTAGCCCCGTTGACTTATTGTACTGCCATGTACCAAAGCGCAGAAGAAGTCCCACACCGATTAGCGCTTGTGACTTAATTATTTTCTTTAACTCCGAGGATTTAGTACCACTCTTGAACATTTGGAAGTTAATTTCACGTTTTCTGTTAACTATATTCCATATTTTTAGAAACAAGCAACGTGCAAATATCTCGTTTACTTGTAAGGGAAGTGCCGTAAAACAATACGATTATAAAATTTCGGGGATTTTAAGCTATTTTTCGTCGTCACATTGTTGGATATTTTCTGTGTGATTCAATTCAAGTTAATTACCTTAGTTTAGTTGGAGGGGATAATTATGCCCCGCATATTCCTAAATAATAATTAGTCAATTGATATGATTATTGATGAAATCCATGAAAGAATATTTAATTCTATTATGAATCCACAAAGATGAAGAAATTGAAAATACGGAAGTTGTTATAAGCTTGTAACATATGGGCCACTACACACAGGTTTTGGCAATTGAGGTAACTCTAGACCTAAACTTAGCCAATCAAGTTCAAAATATTATAAAAATATTTGATTTAATCCGTATTTAAACTTTTAATAATTAAAATATAAATTTTATCCCCCTGCCTGCATCTCGTCGGTCACTCGACACCGAAAGGAAACATAAAAAAAGGGAAAGAAATCGAAAACGATTGGTGTGTTTTTGTTTTTGTTCTTCAAATTTGTGGGGACATATCAAAATTATCAATAATGAAGGAAAATATTTTCTGGGTGAGCCAAAAAAAAAACACTCAAGATAGAGTTCCTTCGCGAGGGACCCCTAAATTTTTTATGCAACAGGCCACGTGGATATGTTACAGATATACGCAGTTAAAATGAAAAAGATTTAAGGAGCAATATCATGAATTAAAAATACTTATTATATTTTTTGAAAATAATTTTATTTTTCTGCCACACATGTTGATGGCCGTGGTCGTGGGGGAAGCATGCTAAAGACATTTGAGACTGCGTTTTAATTTGTTTTGTTGGGTATAAGTCCCGTACACGTTTGTGAAGGACTGAAGCCCTTTTCATTCTCCGTCTCAATCATCTTCTTCTATTCAATCCCACTTTAATTACGATTTTTCCTCTCAACGTCTTTTTGTGTATTGATCACAGAAAAAAAAGAATTCGAAAAAAATAATCCGACGCTCTGCCTATCTATAAATGGAACAAAGCCTATCCAACTCTCTGCTCACACCCCAACGGCGTTTTACCTGTTCTCTCTCGTCTTCCTCGAATCATGGGTTTCCTCTGATTTAACCTAACCCTCGCGCGACCCACTTTCTCTCCCTCTAAATAATAATCTCTTGGAGGTTTTGTGGGTGGCATTCTTAGAGATGGAGAAGCTCCCCAGCTTTGTCGTCAATGGTGGCATCAAGCTCCCCATTGGCTACCGTTTCTGTCCCACCGATGAAGAGCTTGTCATTCACTACCTCAAGAGGAAGGCCTTCTCTCACCCCTTGCCCGCCTCCATCATTCCCGACTTCGACGTCTTCGCCGCCCACCCTCGCCGCCTCCCAGGTTCCTCCCTCCTCTTTCTGTCCCAGTTTATTGCGTTTGCGGTTTTTTTTTTTTTTGGTGGGGAATGGTCAATGTCTTTTCGAGAACTCGAAATTCTTATGCCTTGTTTGGGGATTGACCTAAACTTAATCCGAATGGTGTGTTGAATTTGGTGATTGTAGGTGTCGGTGGTTCCAAAGAGAAGAGGTATTTTTTAAGCCATAGAAAGGACGATATTCACAAGAGGCCTGCGGGTTCTGGGTACTGGAAAACCGTAGGCAAGGACAAGCAAATCATTGCTTCCGAGAGCAACCGAGTGGTTGGGATGAGGAAAACTCTGGTTTTCTGTGAAGCCAAACGATCCCTTGAGACCCGTATCCGGTGGGTCATGCATGAATTGCGTTTTCTTCCTTCTGAAACACCTCCCTACACATCACACCAGGTAAAAATTAACAGATTTAAGAGTAATGCCCTTTAGACATGGTTCGTTTTTTTTCTGGTTTATCCGTACTTGATGTCAATTTTGAACTTGAATTCAAATTCAGATGGCCGATTCAGACTGGGCTGTGTATCGCTTGTTTCAGAAGAAGAAGCTTAAGAGGAAAGTTGAGAGATTAGAGGAGGAGATTAAACCCAGTTTCATAGATTTCACAGGGGAATATGGGAGCGACACGGGACCTCCCCCACCTAGTTCTCCATCTCCAAGTGAAGGCAATGAAATCGCTTCTAACAGCTAGATTAGGAGAGAAGATGAAAGGAGCTTGCAGTGGTTAGATTTTCTTTATCATCATTGTTATTATAGAGTCACCGAGAAGCCCGTAGGGATTGGACAGAAACTCTTGATGTAAGAGCAGCGCAAACAACTGAGCTTATTGATAGTAGTATGTTCACTAACTTGCTTTTATTAATGTGACATGATTACAGTGGGAAACAGAGTATAGAATACTTATGCCCCGTTCGTTCGGTACAATGAAAGAGTTTTTATCGAAATGGAGGTAGAGGTAGAGGTGGAAATGAGTTCTAAAACATGTTTGAAATAAGAGTGGGCAAAAAAAAACTTCCCCAACATACAAAGAACTTCCTATCGAAAAATCATCCACCGGAGGAGTCAAATTCAGCAGCAACAATTAATCAAACTCAGCAATAATCAAATTGAAAAAAGTTCATTCATCAGAAAATCAATCAAAGTAAGTTTATCAAGAACTACTAAAAACTAATCATATTTTCACAAGTCACATTCAAAGAAATGAAGAAGATGAAGGCGTGCGAACGACCTCGCCATTAGATTCAGATCTGACGGTGAGAGATTTCGGCAAGCATGTGAACGAACTTGCCGTCACCATGGAGAGCACCGGCCAAAATCACCATGAAATGATAAAATCGCTAGTGGCTTTACCTTCAACGACTTAGACCACCCAATGATAAAAGTCATCACTGGCGAGCGCTAATGACAAGACTAAGGTCGGAGACGTGAACAAACGGGGAAGGAAGACTCTGTTTCAGATCTGAGCTGTCGCTGGTGTCGAAGGAGGAGCAACCACATCGAAAAACAAAGAGAGACTCAACGGGAGGACGCGACAATGCAGCTTCATTATCGGCAAGGTCGATGGAAAAGAAGGGGTGTCAACATCGCAAATCAAAGAGAGATGCCATAGAGGGAGTGTGTGAACGGTGAAGGTGGACGTGAACGCCGGAGGAGGAGGCCATGAACGGTGGAGGTGGACGCCGAAGGAGGAGGCCGTCGGGGATGAGAGAGATGAAATAGGGTTGTAATGTAGATGGTTAGAATGCCAATAGATAAAATAGCTAAGGATATAATAGTCTAAAGTCTTAGTTCTTAAGAACTGAGATAAGTTGCATAGGCCTACCCAAAGAACATATAAGACCCATTTTATTAGAAATAAAAGTGGGAGTGGAAGACAGATATCCCAATTCCACCTCTTATTTCCATCCTCTCAATCAAACGGGGCATTATGGTTTCTCTGAACACCAAGCTTTTTTTGTGATCAAGAGGGAAATGATTTCTTGGGGGAAAATGTAGGCAACCAAAGCTGAAAAAGCGGGAAGGCTCTGTATTTTTTGTTATTGTCTATTTAATTTATTGAAATTTTATTCGATTATGTTTAAATTTGATTAGTGTCAAATATCTGTCTATAGTAGGTGAGTCTCTTAATAAAATTTTTTTACATACATCAAAATTTAAATTTAAAATTTTATTTAAATGATATTGAGTCGCTTATCATAACGGTAATAATGATTATGATCTTTGTGAAAATAAGAGATGCCTTGTGCGTGCGTGTGAGCTAATGGGCTTTAACTGTAAAAACAACGTAAACATGAACAAGTACAATGCAAAACTTTGTATCACAAAAAAAAAAAGTATGATGCAAAACTGGTGGCTTCACATGCCTTATTACGATGAAACCATTTTTTTTTTTAATTTTACTATGTAGAAATAGAAATATTTGTCTTTTAATAGGGTATTAATTAACTCGACCCCTCTAATATTCTTGCCACCGAAATCTAACCCTATGTTCATAAATGTCTCACAGACTCTCAAACCTATATTCAAATGTATACATGATTTTTTAATACCGAATTTCTTTCCTATTACATAACGGTATGATCGTAGAGATCTAGTTTTTTACAACGTTTGATTTCATTTTAAAAAAAAAAATACTCAGAAATTGCCTGGCTGCATGATTTTCGAAGTTCCATATATTTTCTCATAAGAGTATTTTGATTAATTAGACGGTAAAAATATGTTTCACTTCAATTGAGTGAATTACTGTAAACAAAATTAACACATATCCAAAATATATAAATAATAAAAATGAACATTTATTTTTAACGAATTTCACCCCAAGAGTTATCTTTTTGTTCCTTTCCTTTCTTTTTTTATTTTTTGCGTTAGAGGTAAACATTAACACTTGTAGGGTTAAATAGCAAGATTTGAAGGAGATGTTGTATTGTTCTTGGCCTGAAAGGAGAAAGAAGAGAATGCTTCTATATTAGTTAAAGATTGCATCTTGAAAGAAAAAACAAAGAAAGAATGGATATTGAGGAGAAACAGAACATGTGACTATTGTGGTTGAATAGGGAATAGTACAAAAGAAGACTACGTTAGTTCTCGTTCCCCACTTGGAAGAAAAAGAAAGAAGAGAACAGAGTTGTGTTGCCGGCACCTATTATCTATACATGTTTTGACCAGAGCTCATTGTGTTTGAGACATTCATTCGTATTAAACCATCAAACCCCCCTCCCCCAATTTTTGAATCTTCACTCTTGCTTCTACATCAAGCAACACTGACTTTTTGACCCAACCACCCCCCTCTTTCCCAGTCTTCAAACCCATAACACAACTCATCATCACCAACGTTTCATGCCTTGCCTTCCCATATTCAAGTGCTCTCCTCTTTTTTAAAAACAACAAAGACCAAACCTTATTAATGTTTCTTTCTCAAGTTTCCCTGTTCCCCAAAACATCGGTATTCCCAAAGATAGGCAAGTTTTCCCTGTAAATGACCTGGCACGACTTGTGATAGTTCTTGGTCTTTCAGTAACCTAGGAATATGGCCACCACGCTAACCAATTAATTATTGTGATCTCCAGCTACATGCTGGCCACAATCCATGTGTCTCAAACGCCGCTTCCACCCTTCATCTCCAGAAAAAGCATACACTTCCTTGCAGATTTTATTTTAATTGCATATGTATATTCCTGCGCCCGTCGTTTAATGGTTCAGATGAATCTTGTCACACATGTTGACTTCTTCCCATTCCATGGTAGTTTAAATTGATTGGATTAAGAAACAAAGGAATAGCTGCTTAATCGCTCTGAATTCCGCCTACAGCCAATCTAATTGAATGAGATGCCAAGTCAGACATTTTACACATTAATAGGCCAACTCCGCACGCCGCAATTTTCCTAAGACCACATCTTTCATTTTTGTCACCGTCAACAAAATATATAAACAACAAGAACGTTGATAAAATAATAAAAGAATAAAAGAATGCATGTCATCGCAGGCATTATATTCTATTTTATATGAAACGTGTAAAATTCACGTCTAAATCCATTATTAGAACAGGAAGGAATTGAAGGTCCCACCTCAAAAAAAAAAAAAAAAAAGAGGAAAAAGGAAGGGAGGAAAGAATAAAAATACATTTTCCATGCCTTCTTAGATTAACTATTGTGACGTTTAAACAGTTAATCTCAATTACACACTGAAACTTCGATGTTGATATTGCTCCATTTACGATTTTGTTTCTAGAAAGCTTTGAAAGTCAAAATAAAACAATTTGTCATTGTTTCTTACAAGCTTTTCACAATCCAGGGAAATTCCTTTTCATTAGTAGTATTAATCTATCTTGGACTTTAGATTTAAAAAAATCAGCAGAGAAAGACTTGTAAATGAAATATAAAATAGCTATATACGAAATGATCTTATGTTTATAATATAAGCATTTTAAATTTCAGAATTATTTATTATTATATATGTTCTTTTACCTGATACGATTTGACTACAATCATATTTGGTAATTGTTATGTCTAATTATTTTAAATAAAAAAAATAGTATGAATTCTGACATAAGAGAAGAAGGGCAAAAGTGTAAAAGGAATGGGGAATATGACTACGAGGGTGATGCAGGGAGGGGCAGTCAAAGTAGGGCACAGCCGCACAGGCGTGGGTTGTGGAATGCGCCATATTTGTTTGCGTAATTATATATCTCACCTTTGACTCTTTCATTCGTTCCGTCAAAACCCCACCGCTTTTGACACTGACGTGATTCGCCCCTTCCCCAGTCCCCCCACCCTGCATGCGCCACCCACTTCCCCAAATCCTTTCCCGCACATTCACCTTCTTCATGACCTCCTCAATGCTCTCCCATTCCCTCATTCTCTCCGCTTTCGCATTTCGCATCTTTCTTGTCTGTTTTTGCCGCTTTTAACTCTGCTCATGCTCCTTCATTCCCGTTCAACATATGTAGTTGATTTTCGCGCCGGAAATCGAAGCTGAGGTTCTGCCTGATTTTACTGCCAAGCAAAACCCAGTGGCCTCGGTTTTCTTCCTTCTCTTCGTTGCTGCGTCTTTACATCTTCTTGTAGACTCATTGTGTTCGGGTCTCCGGAAAATGAAGCCCTCGCTGAGCATGTTGAGGAGGATTTCATTTCACAAGAGCCTTGGCAGAGAGAAGACGGATTTTCAGCCCTTCACGGTGTCCGATGAGCTTGCTCAGGTTACCAAGGTACTCGTGCGACTTGTTCCTCCATTTTCTGTCTCAATTTTCGTTTAGTTGCCTAGTGTCTTCTCGCGCCAACTACTTCTGAGGCAAACTGATCATTGTGAGAATGCGACCAAATAAAGAAAGAAAGGACACTTGCACGAGAGTGCTGGCATCTTGTATTCAGATAAGATTTGAGAGATACTAAATTTCTCGTGGTCGATACAAATTTCAAAAGTTTACATGGTCGCTGACAAATTCCTCTGTTCGGATGATTAATTCGAAGCTTGTTATTTGTGAAGATTTACTAACGCGCCCTTTCTGTTGCAGCTTAGACTTGTCTGTTTACGTAACGGATTGGAGATTTTTTTTCCTCCCTTTTTTGGTCTCCCTCCTTAACTAAAACGAGATGTTTATGACGGGTTTACCTTTCATTAATTCTTGATTGGTAAGGTAATCAATATTTTTTTTTTTTTTTGCTAACTTTTTAAATTCACGTTAGTAACAAATCTCCATGAAAGATCATCTATAGACGCGAACCTTTTAGTCTGCAAGGTAGATTGGTAATGCCTCCTCCCTGATAGATCCTCTCGAATTGATGAAGAGCCCCCTCAACACAACAATTTTCTTTTCAATGGGGCATTCCCACCCTCATGCCCGATTAGCTATCTTATGATTACATTGTAAAATAAAGTGTGATAATTCTGGCGTTTGCAAGGAGTTTACTCTCTTCTTTCCTCCTCTACGGCTTCATTATTTTTAAACATTGTACGCTTTCTTCTCCACTTGGCAGGACATGCAAGAGATGAGAAACTGCTATGACTGCTTGCTTTCTGCTGCTGCTGCAACAGCCAACAGTGCCTATGGTAAAAATTCATTTAATAGGTCAATGTATATTTCCCCTTTTTATATCCTTTTAGATGTGTTCCCCCATGGTTTAGCTTTAACCTTGCTTTTTCACACCCAATTTGGAAAAAACAGCTCATAGCAATTTACTTCGGTGTACCAGATTTGAGCACATTTTCTTACTGAATCTGTGTTGCGACTAATGTTTTACATTAATAAAGTAGAAATTATGAATATATCTTAAATCAACAGTGTTGTAAAAACTGGACAAATCATTGAATCAGGTTAAAAAGCAGTTCACTGTTTAATAGTCCAACCACAATTGAACATTTTTTTTGCTATGTATCATAATATGTATAATAGTCTTTTATTTAATGAATATATTCATTGCAGAAGAATGTTTATAATAAGATATAAACATTTAATAATGTGACATTAGTTAAAGTATTTTGCATATGACAGCTAATTTATGTGAAATAAGTGGAGGAGGGTCCATTGAACGTTATGAATCTCAACCATAAAATACGAACACTCTCATTTGGACAGACAATTGGAAAATCAGTACAGAACCTATAAATTTCTTACCTTTTCTATGGGCTACCTTTTGCATTTGCGAAGTTATTTTTTCAGATTTTTTTTTGATTAATCACGATTTGTGGAGATTATTTTATTGTAGCAGTTCCTCATGCTACTTGTGTGTCCAGAATTCTCTGAGTCACTGCGGGAAATGGGTGCTTGTCTATTGGAGAAAACTCCAGTTAATGATGATGAAGAAAATGGTGAGCAAATGTTCCATGACTCTCCTAGTTGATACTTCTTGCCTCATGCTAGTTATTTCAAGCTATGGATAATTTCTGCTGAAGATGGAAGTGGTTTGCAGGTAAAGCTTTGGAAATGCTTGGAAGAGTGCAGATTGAACTTCAAAAGCTCATTGATAGCTATGTGAGTCTTTTGTTTGGGTCCAAGCTTCTGCATACTTTGCTCTTGTTTGACCATAATGCATTTACATGAGCCTTGTGTTGATTCTATGCTTTATGTTTCTCAGCGTTCTCACATAATAGTCACAATTACAAACCCCTCAGAGTCTCTTCTCAATGAACTGCGGACTGTTGAGGTTTGTCTATATACTTCTCTATTTCAGTTTTCTCCCCTTTTAAAACAGTTTGGTGTGGGAGCAACTGCTCTATTAGTTTAGTGCCATTATATGTGCCCCCTTATTGTCTCCCTTCAAGCTAATTTATTACACTTCTAATGCTTTTATGTGGGATGTATATACTGAAACGTATAGTATCAGGGCTTAAATTGATGCATGCCACGTATTACGATTTGGGGTAGATGCTGTTAATATCTCATCATGTCCCATCATTAACTCGATTATTTCTGCTATTGATTGGATGGATATGCATTTCCATCCATATATAAATCGAGATGAGTTGCTGTGGTTTCTCAGTCATTTTCCTTCATAAACATCCAGTTCTTTCTATGTGAAATTTGTTAAACCTCTAACAAGTTATTGCCTCTCATTGGGAAGCTCATGTCATATTGCACATTCAAAATGATTAGTCGGTGTGGTCTAATTGTGATTCTTGCTCCACATTCCCACATTCACATAAATATTGTGCACTCAAATATGTCTGAAAGCTGTTGTTAATAATAGGTTTATGTATTAGGCATTAGGTAACTGTAGTAGAATTTTCATCAATGCTGAAACAGAATACAATTTAACTACATAATAATAAAAATACCTTATGCCCTATTGTTCATTCATGAAAAGTAAATATTATTCTTGGCCATTCCTTAGACACGAAAAATCCATCCTTGCTGATGTCCTTTTGAAATTGGTGTTTGCCTTGTAAAAAGTTCTGCTCAACACTCTTTTATACATTGAGCTTGGTGGCTTGTAATTCTACTGTAGAAATGTCTTGTTCCTGCTTCTGAGTGTCCTTTTATTCCTGACACAGGATATGAAGCGGCAATGTGATGAAAAACGGTCTGTGCTTTTCTTTGCTAAGTGCTAATTTTTTCCATGTTATAGGAACATTCCTGAGTCTCGTGCATTTTTTTTCAGAGATGTTTATGAATACATGATTTCCCAACTTAAAGATAAAGGTCGGTCAAAAGGTGGTAAAGGTGAACATATCACCTCACAGAAATTGCAATCTGCTTATGATGAATACAGAGAAGAGGCGACACTCTGTGCTTTTCGGTTAAAATCTCTAAAGCAAGGCCAGTCCCGAAGTTTACTAACACAAGCAGCACGACACCATGCAGCTCAGGTTTTCTTTTGGTTTATTGTTAAACATTTAATCTTTGGCACTGGTTCTTATCTGAAAGTTGATTTGTGTTTTTCAATTATGTTGCTTCAAATAGTTGAATTTCTTTCGGAAGGGACTTAAATCTCTAGAGGCTGTTGAACCACATATTAGGCTGATTACCAAACAACAACATATTGATTTTCAATTCAGCGGACTTGAAGAAGATGATAATGGTGATTGTGAGAATGACAATGATGCAGATGAAGGTGGTGAATTGAGTTTTGATTATGCGTTAAACAAGCAGGGGCCTAACATCTTTTCCACATCACAGAACTCAGCAGAGGTTAGAAACTTCTGTGGCTAAAATTTGTTTGGTTGTTTATGTTTAGTTGTATATTGAAATTTTTCATGTTGTATTGCTTATTTGCATTTTGTTTCGTTTGCTTTTATACTTCCCTCCATGCTCATATCATAATATTTGTTACTGAATCTGACTAGTTAATCCATCTTATCTCAATCTTGGGCTGTTTATCCCAAGTGGAGGAGAGTATACTCATTCATATTTTTGTGCTTCCCATTCTAAAATTTTTTCTCGTGCTATTCATTATTTATCAAATATTTTATTAAAACCTAGCCTTGTATGGAATTGTCCATAAAATACAGACTCAGTCTGTTTTAGTCCAATCATAGAGTATAACATAGATTTAAACCCGTTTCTAAATTTTCCTGTTGTGCATTGACTTATAAGATAATGCCTAATGTTAACAATGTTCATGTGGCATTATCACGATAATTGTTTGAAATCTCAGTTTTACTGTGTTGGTGAAGAGGGTTCTGCCATTTGACCTTGGTCATCTTCTAAAAACTTGTGTTTCCTATTTTTGTGACAGATGAGTTTAGACAAGAAACAGGCAGATCTTAAAGTCTGGAGTAAAAAACCTAGGGTCAGCAGCTATTCAGATTCAATTATTGCAGAAAAGAAGTTTGACCCAGCTGAAAAAGTTAGGCAACTTCTAACTTCGACTTCATCAAAGTCTAATACCTATGTACTTCCTACACCTGTGAACATAAAAGAAAATACTGTGAAAACAAGCAGCTCAGCCCCCCGCACAAGTGCAAGTGGACATTCACACAATTTGTGGCATTCTTCCCCACTGGATGACAAAAAGATCGAGAAACATTTTAGTGATGGTAAATTGTGTGAACCAACTATCTCCAGAGCTCAGTCTGGTCTCAAAGAAAGCAACACCCGCAACACATCCACTCAGCTACCACGCCCTTCCAGGGAGGGATTGTCTCCTCCACAAATTGGCGCTTCTAATGTTTCTGATACTAAGAAAATCAATAGACAGGCCTTTTCAGGTCCATTGCCTAGTAAACCACTGTCAATAAAACCTTTATATGTCAGCTCTTTAGTATCAACTGATTCGGCATCTGGAGTTCTTTCTCGATTACCAATGCCACATCTTTCATCTCCAAAAGCTTCTCCTAGTGCTTCACCCCCCCTTGTTTCTTCTCTGGGGATCAGTGAGGTCCATGAGTTGCCTAGACCCCCAGATAATCAACCCGTCAGACCGATGAAATCATATCAGATTGGTCACTCTGCTCCATTGGCTATGAGAAATCAAGAGCATTCTGCAACAAACAGATTTCCTTCATTTGCTTCAGGTGCAGCATCCCCACTTCCGACTCCACCTTTACTTGTCCCTCGAAGCTTTTCTATACCCTCTAGCAGCCAGAGAGGAATGGCATTACATGCTGAAGAACTTTCGGATGCTCCCCAAGTTCTGCAGAGGGCCGAAGAAATTGCATCACCTCCATTAACACCTTTATCCCTGTCAGATATCAAAAGAGGACCAAGTATATCTAGCCTGGCTTCCCATTCCAGCGGAATTAAAGGTAAGCTACTGCTGGTAAAGTTTTGGTTAAATTTTGCTGAATATTCTGAATATGAAGTCCAAAATATAAGTCAGCTGGAGACAAAATATGAAGTAACCCTTTTGTTTGTAAAAATGAATGACGTGCATCACTTGGTATGGTAATGGGCAAGCAATTTGGACGGACTGATTATCAGTACTCGCTGGTGCCATCTGCAAGCTGAATGTTTTTCTTGCTGAAAGCTTTTAGAAAGTAGTTGGGACTTTCGAAACTTTATGCTATAAGCCTTAACACTCTTGCTATTTTGTCTTAGAATGCATATCTTTGACTAGAGTACAAGCAAAACTATCCTGATTATGAGGAATTTTACGCCTTGTGTAGTCATTTACCTTATCCTATTCATTGTTTTGATCGGAACCAAAATTATCCTGATTATGAGGAATTTCAGTGGATGCAGGTGGGAGCTAAACGTCGCACACATTGTATATAGAGACCGAAGTTCTGGGGGTTTACTTGATGCAAGTGGAATGAATCTCGACTGCATCTATCGTGTTTTGCCCAGGAGGTGTGTAGGGGGTCTCATCCTGTCGTCCAATACTAGCAAGGATGTGTAAATTTATTCTTTTTTTTAAAAAAAAATATATAATGTAGATATGTTTTTTTTTACTGTTGATGAGAACTAAACTCTACATGATTGCGCCATTATAATGTGTCTAATGTCTTTGGAAGATTTTTTTTTTTTTCGATCGGCCGGAGTTGATGCCAATCATTTCTTAGGGTCGTTTCGTATGTGGAAAGAATTTTTGAAGGAATTGAAATGCGAATGAGACTGAAAATAGAGGAAAAAATTGTAAGTGAAAAAATAATGTTTTTTTAATACGAGATATATTACACTTTATGATTTAAAAGTAGTTTGACTCGTCGAGGAGAGGATAATAGGATCACAAGGATGCTGGTCCAGGCCATAGGTGGATGTAGAGAAGGTGACTCCATTACGACGCCGGATGGATCTGTGTGTTATTTTTTTTAAATGGATTGAGCGGCCCTCAATTTTTTGTTAGATATGAGTATCTTCTTATTTGGATAGAATTTTATTCGAGTCACTGTTCAAACTTTGGTTGGCCGTGAAGGGCAACTTGATGTTGCATTAGATATTTGCAATGTAAATATATGGAGTCGAACAGTTACCGATTGCGTATACTTCTGCCGCGAATAAAATAAAAACAAAAAAAAGTTGGAACCATAAAATATATAGCGTAAGTTGATTTTCAGAAACAAAAGGGATAAACTCTTCAACCGAGCTGGAGCCTTTTTCGATGGAGAAGGCAATCCCGCGCTGCATGCCCACTTCACTGCCATCTCGCAGCGGCACTCTCTTCCCTCAGTTTCATCTGCTTACTTCCTCAACTCTTCACAATCACAATTCCCTTCGAATCTCCCTTCCTTCTCACTCTCTGTTACGCAGGCGTCTCCCCGTTAATTGCTCCATCCCCGATAGCAATCCTTCCGGTAAGTCATTCATTTTCTATTTTACCCATAATTACTTCTCTCCTGCTTTTTTGCTCTCCTCTACGTTGTTTACTATTTCCAATTTCCCTAGTTTCTGTTGAAAATTTCCCCCTCTTTGTAATGGAAATCCTTGCGGGTTTTGACTCTAACTGATATAAGCTTTCCAATGAGCACGCCGAGATGCTGGTAATGATATTCAACTCTGCTGATGAAGCTTATTGCTTGCCTTCCTGTCTCTTACTCGCATGCTTAAGCATTATTAGGCATTGGGCATATTTAATGTCATTCGTGAACCGCTAACTAGATAAAATAAATACACGATAAATAGGTTAGGTTTTCGTTGAGACACTTGGATATCTGATAAAATCCAATCTTAAGCGTTTAATGTGCTTACTGGTCTTGTTTTATTTGTCTGCCCGCTCTAGATTCAACGACCAATGTTGCTGTCAAGGATACATCTCTTGCAGTGAAGGTGAGATCCTATTCCCTACTTATATTAGTTACTAGTACTAGTTAGGTTGCTTTGACAAGAGGGAAAGAATTCACCTTCTTTATTCCAGGTGGTAGATATGATATGGAAAACTATAAACTGAGTTGTTCTTTTCCTCATGTGGCTTAAACATGAATGTACTTATTTTAACTCTTCAGTTTTAATTCAGAAGAAAGCCGCAGATGTATCCCCTGAGTTGAAAGGGACCTCCATATTTCTTCTTGGTAAGAATCGGTTGGTGGTATCACGACCGTCAATTTCAGATGTTCGGATCTAACTTATCCAGTACCTTGCTGCTTATCATCTTTTTTTCCCACTCCACTTTTAAATGAAGGTATGAAAAGTTCTGTAAAGATCAGTATGGGGAGGCTGCTGGCGGATACATTACGATACTATTATTTTGACAGGTATCTGTTTGTTCTCTGTAAACATGTTTAAAAGAAAATAGGTAGCATGCTAATGGTAGTTGAGCTTGAGATTTGTGCTTCGTATCCAGTGATAATTTGGTTGAAGAAGCTTCTGGTGGTGCATCTGCAGTTCAATCCTTCCGATTGAGCGATGAAAATGGTTTTCGTGAATCTGAGGTAATTGTTTCAGACTTAATTCATGTTACCTAGTGTTTCATTTGATGCATTCTCGACTGTTATCAGTTGGATTTGGTTGATTGCCATTGACTCAGAGCCAGAGCCATACCAATTAAAGGGTGTGGTCTGCACGTGTTGGCTTCTTCTAACTATTAAGGTTGACCTGGTTTCAATGCTGACGCATATGTCATGTTCATTTCGTCTTGATTAGTGGTCAGGGTTTAAAGGACTTATGTCTTACATGACATATGCTGCAGACTGAAGTATTGAAGCAGCTATCGTCTATGGGTCGACTAGTAGTTTGTGCTGGAAATGGTGCAGTTCAAAGTTCAACAAATCTGTATGGATTTAGTTTAGCTATCTGAGTGACAGTGACTTATCGTTACCTTCGTGTATAGCATGATGCCCGTTCCATTTTAGCTCCCATATTGTTCTAACTTGCTCTCAAACCTTTATAGGGCATTTCTGAGACATGGGATTACATTGTGGATAGATGTACCCCTGGACATGGTGGGTTGGGATTTATTCAACAACAAGAGTGAATTTTCTTCGTTTGAAATATCTTCATCCGGGTCTCAAGAAGAGGTGGGTTCCTGCCTTTCAAATTTTAATGATGTAATTTGAAATTTTGGATTTATTCATGGGAGTTAAGGACTCTTATCAATGATGGTGGGATAATTGATGTCAGGTAATGAGTCAACTAGCTGCCCTGTACGATAAATACAGAGATGGTTATGCTACAGCTGATGGGATTGTTTCGCTTCAAAGTATAGTACCCTTGATATAGTCATTGTTTTGTTTGTTTTTTTCTCCTCATCAGATGGGGCGGTTGGGTTTTGAAGGGTTTTTGGGCCATCTACTTGTTTGTCCTGCTGAGTCATGACAGAGCCTGTGTTTGCAGAAGTAGCCTCTGGATTAGGTTATGAGGACTTGGGAGACGTCACAGGAGAGGACTTGACTCTGGAGGTGGTATTTCAGATTCAACCATGGATTAGATATAGTTGAGAGGGTGTCAGTCAGGTTGCTAATCTTTGCACTGATTTCAGGTTCTCAAGCAGCTAGAGAAGTTGACCAGAACCAAGAAGTTGATCGAAGAGGCTGCAAGACCTTTTTGACTTGCCATATTTTTTCCTTTTTTGTTTGATTAACCATTATGCTTCCTTACCATCCAGTTTCCCTTCCAAGTCATCTGTTTCGGCCTTTTGGAGCTTTGCATGTTCGGTTGGCCTTATATAAAGCAGCTCGGCCGTGTCACTTGTTTCTGCGTTCTACTTAATGCGACGAGAAATAAGCTATTGTATCTAAAAATAGAGAAAGAATATGTAAGCCATGTTTGGTATTTATTCGGCATGAAAATTTTTAAATTTGTGTAATATGGATTGTGTTTCTGATATTATTCAGTGATATTTATCTATTTAGTTAATTTTTTACTGTAGATGTATATTTTTCATTTGTTTTATTATTTTTTTTATTTGCTTTTCTGCACCCAGGATTCAAGTATAACTAGCGTGGCAGTGTCATTTGCACGTGCCATGAAAAACCTCAAATGAAATAGTTTCCCATCAGTTTCATCTGGTATAAGATAATAATTGAACAATTTATAAATTATTTTAATTTTTTTTTATATATACCATAGGATCCTCTACTTGATCGGTGAAAGACTAATCTATTGGGTATTGTAAAGGCCTAGTTATTGGGCTGATCCTCCAATTAAACTATTTTTTTATACCTAAAAGTTTAGGTGGGTTTGATAACAGTCTATTTGTCCTAAGGCTCAAATAAGGAATTTATGAAATTACTTACTAAATTGAATTTGTACCCTTGTAAGATATGAGTTTGTTTTTTACCATATATACCATCTCCTTGGCAAATTATTTTTTTTTGTATAAAAATTTTTGAAAAGGGGTTGGGTTTATCCACTATCTAAAAATAAGGAAAGTTTTCCAACCTCTTAGGTGATACCAATGTCGAGCAGGATGAGCTGTCTATTATCTTGAGATATAAACTTAAGTACCCAGGAATTAAGGTGCGTTCCTAAATATCGCGACTGAAACTACAATAAAGTAATACTTATAAAAAATCGAACACACTCTAATGATGTCATGTTTTTTTTTATTACCCACCTAGTTCATTGGAATTTTACCTTAATTACATTCGGATCTGACTCGCGTCGCACATCTAATTATAGTGGATAATTTTTGTATACACCAATACTCAAATTTAATATATTATTTAAATAATATCAAATCATTTATCACTCAAACATATTGATAGCATGTTTTATTTCTTCGTAAGTTGAAGCACGTACGATGGGTCATTGGTTTTAATTGAATCCATTTTCACGATCGCTTTCATGTGTTTTTTTCAAGAAAAAAAAAATATCTGGTAAAGTGAGCCTGAAACCGCCACTCCGTGAAGGCTCATAATGGGCCGTTCGTCGAACAGAAGAATGTAGGCCTCTATGCCTTCGTTGATCCACAATGTTTTTCAACTGGGAGTCCAATCCTGGTACAGTTGTCGTGTGTCTTCAGTGATAAATATTGGGATGGCATTTTATAATAAAAATGATAATAATATATATAAAAAAAAATCTTATAAAATATATATATATATATATATATATATATATATTGAAGGAATCGAGATCATGAAGGGATGATCAGTTGATCACGTGACTCTCGGAATTTGTTTTGCTTTTGATGGTTCTGAAAATACCCGTCTCTTTGTTCGGTCAAAAGCTGATCAGAATACTTCAAAAATTTATGGAAACAAGGCAAAGAGTTTTTTTTAATAATGAACTGATGCCTTCTCCTTCAGCTTATGAGCATTTGGGACCAAATTATGCGACTCAGGAATTGTTGATGTGTTACCGACCCAACGTGGCAGTTTCTGTGCCGGTGTCAAGTGTGGGAGTGGGTGCCACTTGCCCCTTACACACCTTCAACCTCGGAAACCAGGACCATCTCATTTCTCATACGTGTTCCACTCTCATTTCTCTATTCCACATTCTAGCTTCTCCTGAAGTCCTGTGCAATTCCCTAACCCATCCAATCAAATGTTTTATTCAAACAAACAACGTGTCTTCTCCTCCTTGGCTCAAATTCATTTGAGATCCTTCCATGTCTTGATATTTTACTAAATAAGTACTTGCTGCTATGCCATTGTTTGTCTTGGTTAACACCACATTTTCTTTTTTATTATCTCCCTTTCTTAATATTACCATGAAATGTCACTCTCCTACGTTGCTTCGTGAAACTGCTGCTACTCGGTTAGCGGCTGGGGTTTGTTCAAAAGCCCAGTAGTTGTTTACGTCTTTGCGATCATTATTTTTTCCCTTTGAGAAAAAGAAAAAGAAACAAAACTGCTAGACAGATAATATTGTCTCGCAAAATAATGTACTTACAAGTAGTTCGTTTTCCTTAGTCATTCAACTATCTAATAACAAGTAAATATGCTCATTTCCAGAGCAATATTTATATTAGGTCAAGAGTGTAGGATTACGGCCATTGCTTAATCATTAATGGTACCAAACCCTGTGGATCCCAGCGGTAACGAAAAAGAAGGGGAAATGTAGAACAAATAAAGACTGTCCCAAATAATTAAGAATAAGTTAAGGAGGATGAGCACTGGAGAGAAATGAAAAATGGAAAAAGCCGGAAAACGCCATGTTGAACATTTGATATACAAGTCGAAATTCTAAACCCTCTTTAAATTAATAATTTTTTTTATTCAATGATAATTAGGGGCGAGAAATAATAGCTAGCAAGGCGGGCATGGGGGTGGGGTGGGGGTGGGGGTGGGGATGATGACGCTACGCTGGTGTTTTGGCATTATAAACATGGGACTGAGCGTGAGGCTTTGCATTTCCACACGGCACGGGTCTTCCTCCTCCCGCAGAGCCCAACTTCTAGACCTAGCTAGCCGTACGGCCTTACCTGATATTATCATCATCTTTATCCTCTGCAACTCTCAGAATTAAGGAAAAAGACATCGTTTTAAGAAACACCCCTTTATTGAATTCTTTTTCTATTCTCTTCGATTTTTCTTCCAGTGATTGTTTGATTTGAAGTTGGAACTGCAGAGGGTGTATTGGTATGATTTATCACCCGGATTTTATGGCCACCAGTTTCGTTGGTGCGTTTCCTCACGGGTTACTTTTGGGTTGGCCTCTACTGCGTGTCGCTTGACGATTTTGATCACCAAGTTTGGGTTTTGTGGGGACTTAGTTTGTTTATACTTCAATCTGTTCGGTTTTTGGTTTGTGGGATTGTTGTAAAACTTCTTTTTTCCCGGTGGGCGTCAGTTCGTATCTGCTTTAAACTCGCGGAAAAGAATAATATAAAATAAGTTGTTGCTTGCGGTGGATAAGAATGACTCAAAAAGCTTAAACGGCTTGCGGTAAATGTGTTACGCGCAAGTCAGTCCTTCCGTTTTCTTCATCTTTTTGTTAATCGTTTCATAAGAAATCTTCCGGGCATTTATTGATCATTCTTACTTCAGCTTCAAAGTTTCCTTTCAGATCGATGTTTGCTTCAACTTTGTTCTTTCTATGAGGTTGCAACTTTCTTAGCCCATCCCTTTCTTTTCGGCCTACCGTAATTGATCAGGCACGATCTTCCTCTTTCCCCAGTCATGCGCACTTGACTATGGCAAAAACTCCTGTATTTTCCTACACGTTACTCCTCGTCCTCCAGATATTTGCGGCCCAGTTATATGAATCTTTGTTTAATTGAATTGAGGATTCCAAGTGTGATTGTAAAGGGTCTGATTTAACTTAATCAAGGGGCGATTGACTCCGAATTAGTGTCATGCCGAGATTTATTATCTTATAGAAGTTTGGGATACTGCTATCCATATCTTCTGTTGTGATTCTTTGGACTGTTTGTGAACTCTGCGGAGTAGTGTACCTTTTCAATTCTTGTTTCATGCATATGCGCTGATCTCGCTTCCGGACATGAACTGTCTGTGCTTCATCTGTGGTCAGTATGGAGATCGCATGATCTGTGCCCATTGTAGTTATCAGATATTTATCAAGTCCTTGATTTCCTCTATACCTACAGCAGAGGAAGTGGTGGTTTTAATGTCTCATATGTGGATGCCCGTTAGTTCGTAGTCTGAGATTCTTGTCAGTTTAGAATTACTTGAGTAGGATTACTACATTCCAGGTTTAGTTGCAAACAGGTAGCTCAAAATCTTGAATGGTAAAACAGATCAGGGTGGAGGCTGAGATTCCCCTAGTTAGTTGAAGATTGTAGGTAATATAAAGAACCACCCTCAGGAATGAAATTGATATTATAAGCAAGCCACTTGTTTCTCTAGGAAAATCAGGATTTGTGTTACATTAGTGATGGGCTTGCCACAGATACCCTTAAGTGCAACTGAAGAAGTTGCACCAGCGACAGCTGTTTTGCATGGCTCTCCACAGTTTTCTGATGCAAGCTCCTCTGATATTGGCAATGTGCATAGTGGAAGTACTAGTGGATTGGCTGCATATCCTTGGGATTCCCCATTCATTGATTTCCCAAAGAAAGCCTCATTGGAAATTTCAAATACGTCTGATAATATGTGTTATTATAGAGGAGCCATCGAGGTGACTTCTAATGTCCACAGCCTAAAGATTGGTTCTTCGGATAGCAGTTGTTTTCATGCTTCAAGAAATGGGCGAAGTATTCACACCCCGGCTTCTAGAATTGTGGGTTTTGAATCTGGCCCAACAAGTTCTTCAACTGATGAGTTCACTGGAGCTCCAGCTGCCAATCTTCATTCTTCTGCTGTTACTAATGTCACAGCCAATGATACTGAACCTGCCAGCTCATTGGTCAGGAAGCGACTACTATCACCATTGAGCAGTATGCTCTCTCCAAGCCATTTCAAAGGTGATCCTCTTGACATTGGCTGCAGAAATATGGGGAGTGGCTCCCTTGTTAAGAGTGATAATTTCAAAAATACTGCTGCACAAGATAACAAGAAGGCAAATATTGGAAGTAATAACAGCAGTAACATGCCTTCTTGGTACTTGTCAAGTTGCTTGGAGAAAAGAAACATGCCCCTCAAGACAGATTCCTTTTTCATCAGCGATGGTCCTCTGCTGGAAAATAGAGAACTATTAGCCCATGGTAGTTGTCCTTCCACACCTGCAGTTGACCACTTTAGGGAATCAATGCCAGTAAAATTCCCAAGCGACATGATGTCCACATCCCCAATAGTGAACTCACCTCCACTTTCCTTCTCGCCTCTTGGCCCTAAATTTTCTGGGAGGTTCAATGCCGTCGGAGGATGCAGGAATACTATTATAGAGAAGAAGAATTGCAGTATTACCCTAAAAAATGTAGAAAACTCACTGGACAAATCTAACTTATGCCTTAAGGAAGATAAATTAAATATTGCAAGTAAATCAATTGAAGATGTTGATATTTTGTGCAAAGACTTCTGCCCATCTTCTTTGGATGATAATGCTGATACAAGTTGGCAAATAACTAAAGAATTAGTGCCCACCTCTCACTCCATGAGGTTCAGCAGAAGTGTGAGTGGGCTTCCAATTAGGAGGTCCTTGGTTGGTTCATTTGAGGAGTCTCTTTTATCTGGCCGCTTCTTATCGGGAAACCTAAGTAAGGTTTGTATATATGATACTTTGTGGAAGTGATGTTGAGTAAATATTTATGAATATAGGATTGATTAGTCTAGGACATTGTCATGTTGCTTATAATTCTTTTGTTGCTGCAGAGAATTGATGGTTTTCTTGCTGTGCTAAGTATTACTGGGGGGAACTTCTCACCAAAATCACAGAAGCTTCCATTTTCAGTGACCAGTGTCGATGAAGATTGCTACCTACTGTATTATGCATCAATAAATCTTGCTGGAAATTCGTTACCAAACAAGGCTAGAGGGCAACAACTGAAACGAGGAATCAGCAATGATGATTCACAAATTGTCAAAAGTCGCTTGCGTATTCCCATGAAAGGACGGATACAATTGGTATTGACATACTTACAAGTTTCACAATTACAACCCTTTACCCAATGTCCTGCAAATCTTCCTAGTTAACGTTTCATCTTATGTTTTTCAAAGATGCCCTTTTTTCTTTCTATTATATAGTGTTGTTTTGATCCTCAATTTGTGAGTTTTTTTTTCAGGGGATTTGTCAACATTACTAAACATCGTGTTAAAAATGCTTTATTCTTAGACTTATTTGCTCTCTGCAGGTTTTAAGCAATCCAGAGAAGACTCCCCTTCACACTTTCTTTTGCAATTATGATTTGAGCGACATGCCAGCTGGTACCAAAGTAAGATGTCTCAGTTTGTGTGAATCTCTGGCTCCTCTTAGTTGGGTTTCTTTTTTCTTTTTTAATTCCTGTTAGTGCTTGCAAGTTAAAAATATAGGTTCAGATTTGCTCATTTCGAATCACTTCAAATTTATCTGACATTTAAGCAGCATAAATCCTTAATGCTACATTCATTAAACCTTTCCTATATAACAACATTTTATTGGCCACCTTTATCGAACAACAATGAATGCAATGCTGTGGATTATATAAATCATGAACTGGATCTGCTTCAGTTTTTCTCTGCCTGAGTTTGATTAATTCTTTTGTCTCCTTTCAAACCTATGGGATTAATTTGTTTATCAACGTCTGATTTCATTTTCTGTTCATATTTGATTAGACATTCTTGCGACAGAAAGTCGCCCTTGAATCTTCCAGTTCAACTTCCTCTCAGCCAAAGCAAGGGCTGGCTAATCCAAATGGTGGAATCATGGGTAAGGAGATCCCAGAAAAACGGAAGTATCATGACCAATGTGAAGAATCAACGCACACAGATGCAGTTGACATAGTAAATAAAACAGGATTGATGAATCAGAAAATTGGAAAGGGCTCTAGTTTGGTGGATTTAATTAACGAAGAGGAATTGAAACAATCTCCCAACATGAAAGTGGGAATTCCTTCCTTAGTAAAGTTTGATGATGGCTGTGTTTCTGATAAATGCAAGAACGATGACAGAAAGGAATCGTTCTGGGATAAAACATATGAAGAGTCCAGGAAATCACTGCACTCCTGTTCAAAATCAAATGAGAATAGTAATAGTGCTGGCCCACTTCGTTATGCTCTTCACCTCCGGTTCTCATGTCCTTCACCCAAAAAGACTACAAGAACGTCACTTCAGAAATCCCGACCCAATTCACTTCCAGAAAAAACTGGATTGTATGTGGAAGGGGATAGGAGATTTTACCTATGTAATGATTTGAGGGTTGTGTTCCCTCAGCGGCATTCAGATGCAGATGAGGGCAAGGTATGTGCGATTGCTTATACTGTGATATTGGTGCATCAGCCTATATTTATCTGTACCATCCTGAAGTAATCACAATCCAGAAGCAATATGGCTTCTGCCCATAAATGTGGAAATCAATTGATTTACTCGTTTTTGGCTAACTATTATTATTGTTGGTTTGTTTTTCTTGTCTTAAAGTTTCTTAACTGATATTAGAGCAATATGTCATATTCTTCTTGATGAATTATGGGGTTAACAGAGCTAGTTTGCCTTGTTATGGTTTCTGGCTTGACACACATGAATTGGGGCGATCATACGTGGCCGATTCTTAGTGAAAAGGAAAATAGGGATAAAGAAGTTTGTAACTTTGTAGCAGGAACCAAATTCTGGCTGGATGTTAAATGTCCTATAATGTTGTGTTGCATCTGTTAACGTTCCTTATAATGTTGAACACTGTACCAGCAGGCCGTGTGGGGAACCCTAGCAGTTATGCATGTAAATACTAAAGATAGTTGATCCTTTGGTCTGGTCTGTCTTTGTGTGGATGCGAGCATGTGTGTTTGAATGTGTGTATTTCTTGAATTGCATTCCAAGGTTCTGACGAGGATTATTGGTTGGTGTTTGGCAGTTGAATGTGGAATACCATTTTCCTGAGAATCCAAGATACTTCGACATCAGCTGAAAAGAACTGAGGTTTCCGTCCTCCAAAGCATGCTCTGCTTTTGCTGCTGACCATCTTTTGTACAGTAACAATGGTGGTCGTGGGTCATGTCTGTTGGAAATGACACTAACCCCCGTTTACTCCTCTCCTGTAGATACTTTGGTTTTCAATAATTTGATGGGTTAATTGATACTGACCCACTTTTAATCAAGTACCTGGGACTTCTTTGGTGTCCCTCAAGCCGTTGTGGAGGCTTGCTTTTGTAATTACTGATACCAAAAGGCTAAAGTGATTAAACTTAAATGGAACCTTCAAATTTGGTAAGAAGTAACAGTACCATAATATGATAATAGTTCTTTTTTTTAAAAAAAATATTCTTGATGATTATTGAACAGCGCTTATATGGTGCTATTTTATTACTTCTTATTAAAAAGTTAAGAAGAAAATGATTGGGAGATTGGGATGGTTATTTGCCGCCTGCAGATGGCAGTTTGCCGCCACTCTAAGTGGGTTCTTCGTTCCACACGAAACGGTTGCTCGGAATTTTATTTGATGCGCATTTAATTTTAGGAATTAACGTTCCCGACTGCCTTTAACCCTCTCTTATCTTAACGTTGGATTTCTGCAATTTTAGAAAGAATATTACCACTCTTCATTTTGGTTAAAAAAATATGTTCCTTAATATAAATCCATTTAGAAGGTATTAATGAGTATCTTCTAGTTCTATCCCTACAAAAAATAGAGAGAGAGAGAGAAAATATAAAAAAAAATAGAGTAATATTTATTTTTAAATAAATGTAAATTTAGAGAAAAATTAAATTTAAAACACATTAAATAATTTAACTAATTTTTTTAATATATAAAAATTAGTTAAAATGAACCAATTTAAAATAGGATGATTTGTTATCCTACTTTTAAAACTTAATATTCAATCGTCAGATCCTGGAAACCTAATGTTCCCCAAGGGAGAATGGAAATGATGTTTTTTCTCTTCCCTTTTGGATTAACAATAGAGCAACACTATAATCCTGAGGCTCTATTTCATTGTTACCCTCAACAATCAAATATAACCCTCCCGGTGTATATAAATGAGCGTTTTCATATTAACAGTATAGTCCGAATAATAAGTGATTTAATATTATTTAAATGAGATTTCAAATTCGAGTTTTGACGTATATAAAAAATTTTTATTAGGAGACTCACCCACTATAACTAAGTGTGTGACGTAAATTAAATCTAAATATAATTAAAATAAAATTTTGATAAATCGATTGGATAATAAAAAAAATAAATTTTTTTATTTGAGATTAGATTAATGCCTAAAAAAGAAAGCAATGAGATTCTGTAACAAGAGAAAAGTCGGCATTGGCGTGCGTACGTGGCACTCTAATTTTGAGGGCATCCCCAAAACCCCGTCGCTCTCCCCTCTTCGTCCTCTTCCTCTCTGTCAGCTCCCCAACCACACTCACTCTCCCTCTTCCCCGCGCCACATACTGCGTCATTCATCCCTACTCTGCCCCCGCATCCGTACATACATCATGGGAGGGAGGGCAAATGCGTCATCTTATGGGCCACCCAATCATCACCAGAGCTCCCTATATAAAGCCACTCCCTCTCCTCCTCCTCCCTCGTCACTTGCCTCTGTATCAGAAAATGGGAGATCCCGCCCGCATGTATGGCCCCTTCAATCCCTCCTCTGCTTCCTCCAGGACCCTCCGCAAGTCCCACCCTCATCACCAGCCTTCTTCCCAGCGCACCTTCCCCTGCCGTTACTGCCCCCGCAAGTTCTGCACCTCCCAGGCCCTCGGCGACCACCAGAACGCCCACAAGGTTGAGAGAGAAGCCGACCGCAACCTCAGCCCCACCACCCCTCTTACCAGCACCAACCCGACCCCTCCCACTTCTTCGACCCCTACTGGCTCCCTGTCGAACCCGTTCATCACTTCGCCGAAGGACCTCACCCCCATCTCCCTCCCCCTCCCCCTCCCCCTCCCCCCAAGCCTGAACCTATCCTTGACCACGTCAACCACCTCGACCTCACCCTTCGCTTATGAACCCTTCGTGCCTCGAGTAGTGGCTCTGTTTTGTTTCCACATGGAAGGGTCTCTCCTTTCCTTTGAATCACGTACTGCGCCTGCTTTATGTCTCGAGTTGTTGCTATTTATATAGATATATAGTGTATATGCTGGCTTCACTTCAAATCTCAAGCTTTTGCATTCCCGCCAGCTTGCTCTTTAGACATCGACCTCTTCTGATTAGTATGATTTTATGCTTCTCAGAATTCCACGTTACTCGCTGGCCGATGCCATGTTTTGTTGTGTTCACCTTATCCTCTCATATCTAGCCCCCATATATGTGTCTCTCTATCTATATTAGTTGCTTCATTTTTTACTTTTTCGGTGGCCTCACTATGTCATTAGTGCATCGTTGAAGTCGTGAAATGGAACTAACCATGTTCCCTTGGGAGCGTGAATATTTATGACCGTTCAGTTTTATGATCACCTTAATATATAAATTGGATAACCCTATCAGACTTTCTGTTCAACAAAAGGTTCTGCTACTTCAACTTCTAACAAACTTTAATGATATGCCCTTAACACACACATATTCTGATTGGATTAATGGTTTAAACTTTAGTTCCTATAACTAACAGGATAGATGAATAATAAAACCCTCAGCATTTGTTCTGATGCTTGGTAATATATATATACACATATATATATCAGGAAAAATCCTTTATAAAATATCGATATTAAATATAATGTGATAGGGTAAATTCCGTGGCCTTTGAGAAGAAAAAGGAGAGGAAAAAAGTAATTTGGAATGAGCAAGAGATTTAATGATAGGCGAGATTCCTGACAGATGCATGTATAAATTAATGTGCTCTGGGAGAAGTGATGCTGATTGAGGAAGCGAAGCAGGATGGCAGGCAAAGCACGTCCATTATCTGTTGTGATTGATTCGGTGAAGGGATGTTTCATGCGGACATTATCGATGGAGCGACGGAGAGGATGATGATCATGATGGAGGCCTCTCTTGTTCTTAATTTGTCCTTTGAACTCTTGTTTTCTTTGCTTTCCTTTCGTTTTCCCCTTTGCATGAAACATGTGTCAGCCTATCTCATCCTCTCTGATCTCCTCCAAAAGGAAATAAACATGCATGTTGGAGTTCAACACCAACCAAAGAGCTTCTCTACTCAAATTAAAGCAGAATATGTGACCAGTGACCAGACCCATATATCATCATATGCTGCTTTCTTTATTATACTCGACAGAGAAAGCCTCTCGCCACGTTGTTATAGACTTACGGTATCCAAATTACGAACCTAACTGAACCAACAGTCAATTACGCACACTCTCTTTCATGGCTCTGAGCTTTGTAGATGATGATCAAGCCTTGGTCTCTCTGTATCAACACAATCTTATTATTTTTATATTAATATTAGTTTTTATAAGCTTCAAAATCGTCTGCCTATAATTTTAAAACCCAAAAAATAATATCCGCCGCATTATAAAACCAAAATTTGATAATTTAAAGAATTAGTTAGTGTTGCAAATATAAGAAATCGAAGGCAACTTAAAGCAGTGAGTCCAAATAATGTGCATTTTTCTGCCCTCCAAGGGAGGATGAAGGTATACTTGGAGGGTAAAATGGGAAATAAGTGAAGTGGGGACCCGGGAGCAGGGAGGATAAATGTTCCTCCACCGAAGCAATACGTGCCGTTTTTAGACATCGCAACTTCGTTCGCAACTGTACCGAGTCTGCCATTTTGTGCGGTGTTTTTGGCATCACCTGAAACCATTAACTCTGGGCCCACACACTCTCAATCTTGATCGTCGCACAAATCTCTCCGGCTTTCAATTCACACGTTAAATTTTAATAGTTTATAAAATTTACTTTGACTACATAAAATTTCCGTTGACTTTAAATTTATTACTCATAATTTCTTTAATATTTAAAAATTTTAAAATTTTTATTTTATTATCAAATTCTTATAAATAAAATTATCTTTAAAATTAAAAGTTTTTATTATGTCATCATTTTTATGCTTTTATATTATACATTATGTTATTTAAAAAAATAACACTATAATTTATATATAATTTTAAATAGTTTATATTTTTTTATTTAAACAATATATAGTAAATAAATATTTTATATATTTTTAAGTGTTTATTTTAAGTATTTTAAAAATATTTTAAATTACATGTCAAATATTAAGTGTTATTTAAATATTTTATATTTTATAAATATTTTATTTTAAGTATTTAAAATAAATTAAAATTATAGGTCAAGTTTTAAATTTTATTTTTTAAATAATATGATATATAATATAAAAATTATAAAATAGCAAAAATTGTTAACTTTAATAGCAAGAGTTTAATAATTAAAACATTAGGGTTCTTAATTAAATTTTTAAAAGATGGATGTGATGTGAAATTTACTTAAAATTTAGAGAATTTTGTATATTTTAGCCTTCATAATATGTACTATTATCAAAACATTAATTAATAAAAATTAACTAAAATCTATTCTATTAAAATTCGATTTCAACAAATCAAAATTATATATCTAATATTTTAATGATAGTCTTTGCCCTATAATTAGAAATTATTCAAATCTAATTAAATTTGATATAATATTTAACATAAGAAGTCTAGAGGAGAATGGAGAAAATCCCCTCTCATTTTTGTTTAGCACCGTAATTTTGTAATCTATTACTAACACTCTACATCTATATATATTACGGTTCTAGTCTTATACTAAAAGCAAATATAATCTTAAAATTTAAAAAATATTTTTAAAAAATTTATAAAATTATTTATTAAAAAAATCTTTATAATAATAATAATAATTAAAATCGTATCGTAATATAAATTAATTTTTTATCTTTATAAATTCTTATTTGCTGGCCTTCATATGTAGGGCTTAGGACTCCCCAGCCTAGAAAACAAAACAATGATTGGTAGGACAACTTTATGGATTAGCTTTTAAGATGAATATCGTTTGTTTCAACTGGCAAATTAATTAATATATAATTATTTAAATCATGTTTAATTTATAAAAAATATTATTTTATTATAATTATAATCATAACAAATAAAAAAAATTATAACTTTTTAAGTTATTAAATTTATGTTTAAAAATAATTAACAGTTCTATTTTATTTTAATTATAAATGGGTCTAATCCTCTTAAAAAAATTTATAACTAAAAACCAAACAGCTTTTAAGCTGAGAAAAGAGCGTAGAACACTGATCGGTTGTACAAATCATCAATAAATTACATATGATAAATTTAACAGATGAATTTACAGAATAATGGCACATTCATCCCCCTAATCTCTTGATCCAGATATCTTATTACGCTTTAATTCCACCGTTATAAAAAGCACATCTTCCTAATTCATCTAGATGTGGGACTAATTTCCAATAACTTACCAACCATTTGATCAGAACAGCATCAAATTTCGAATGTTGGAACTTCAGATGTAAAACCATGCGTGGCTTGGTACAACAAGCGAGGCACTATGTTTCTGTAAGGATCGCTCTCTCTTTTCTCCTTCAAATAAGCAATGCATCTCTCAACCTCAGATTTCACTTGTATATACAGTTCTTGGGCCTTGTCCCTATCTCTTAATTCATGCCTCCTCCCTTTCCAACAATCACAAGTCTTAAAGTCAATCCACCAGCATTATATATCATCATTCGGAATTATTTGTACTACAATACAATTTAGTTTTGTGAATTTATCATGCGTCGAGCTTACCTTCCGTTTCAAATGTTTTGCCAAAATAAAAGTAGAACCGGCCAGGAATTTTGGGCATAATTCCTGGTAAATGCATCTGTTGATTAGCCACCTCGCCGCTAGCATCGGTCCTTGTTTCGCCGGGGCATAAACAGTGTAAGAATTATACATGTTTACATATTAAAGGCATAGGGAGAGAAAAACAGTATTTGTATTAAGAATATAAGGAGAAACCTCAATCTCATAGTCTGTTCCGTTAAAGTTTCTATATCAGACCTAAAATAAGGAATCTTCATCAAGTCCTCATAATCGAAAACTACCTGAAAGAACCATTAACCGATGAATCCATGCAGCCCCAGATTAGGGCAAAAAGCTAGTGTAGTGGATTGAAGATATGACCAAAACATACCTGACCCAAATCGTCTTCCCCAACAACACCAAAAGGCACAATTTTCGCTCCAAATCTGGCCGCCATCCTGACAAATTCAGGTTGCTCGGGCCAGAATAACTTGTATTCTTCACCCTGGAATCGTTAAATAAAAACCCGGAGATTACAAACGTACACGTACGGAGCCAAATTGTTCTAAAATGAGCACGCAAGCATGATACATCATTCAGTGTAAGTATTGAGTGTTAAAACTTTCCAATTACCTTGCGATGAAGAGCCTCGCGCATCCCTCCAGGGTACAGAAGGACATGAGACTTGGACGCGAAAAGCTTGAAGAAGTTATTTGCAGCGACTGGAACTGCACCCATCAGTCTGAACGTATCAAACGAAGATATATCAGGAAAATTCTCGCTTTCTTGCCTCACAAATAACACCGGATGTGCCAGCCCTCGTAAAAGGATTTTTTTCTCCTGAAGAAATCGAGAAACCAGAGGAGCTATTTCCAAACCCAGCAGCATGTGGTAGCCCACAAACAGGACAGGTCCCTCTGAAGGAACTCCGGCGAGGCCTTTCACAATCGTTCCGTCCTCCAGAGTTGAGAGCATTACAGCACTTGTGGCAGCAATTAACAACCTATTTTCTTCTAATACATTTTCTATTTCTCTGCGTGTTGGCGGTACAAAATCTGAAGCATAGTCGTGATACTTGCCGCGGCGATAGTAAGAAGTTTTCTTGATGATGGTTACCAAGTTAATGTTGTTATCCTGAAACGAATGGGGGTAAAGCACCACCTTAACTACGGCCAAACGAGAGCCAAAGAGAAAATTTTGAAATGGAGATTGGAGAGAATTATACCAGGAAAAGGAAATGACCGCTGTCATCAAAGTTACGAAGGTCACAATTTGGTAGCAATCGACCAAGTCTTTCGCCTTCCTGTTGACTAGGTAGCAACTGATCCCTTCCGCTAATAGAGAACAGATATTAAAGCTCAGCCTAACATTCCATAAAGAATAAAAAAACCGAAAAATATGTGAACATATAAGGCATCTTACACTAGCTTCAGGGATCCAATTTAAGTCGCAGATTATATTATTCGTCATGAATCTAGTCTTTTACCATTTAAGGATTTACTAGAAAATGGAACAAGCTATAGAACAAATTATTAGAGCTCCAAGTGTACGGACCTGCAGAGTATCAAAGTCTGAGATTTGACATTATGAAGGCGTGAATTGGCATATGCAGAAGCTGACTTAAGCATCTGCAATTTCCATTGAAATGTTTCTCTTGGTAGTATATCCGCAAGAAGCTGAGAACTCAGTCAACAATAGTTTTAGACTATGTCATAATGCTAATGGAAAAGCCATCACATATTCACATCTAGGAAAATATGTGTCACCCTGGTTTTGGGAACTTCAGTATTTTGAGAACCAAAACAACGATGTAGTTGAACCTTACAGGGAGAAACGATGAAAAAGTAGTGAGATCCTCCGTTAGCTCTCTGGCCGTGTTTTGTAAGGGAAGTCCTTTCAATGTGTTATCCAAGACCATCCTCAGAGGATCACCTAAAGTAGCATTGCTCAAGGCATTAAATCCTCATTTGCCTTGAAAAGTTTTTAGTGCTTGGGGATCAAAAACTACCTTTCATATTCAGATTTTCAAAATAGACCCACAAAACTTAGCATCGATCTATCAAGTAAATACTCTATCTTGAGAAACAAGAAAATCAAACCTGCCATCAAACCGAGAAAATAAGGCAGGCCAGGGGATAGTTGGCTAGGCATAGAGGCCAACAATGGGATTAGAAGTTGTAACTGTGACCTGGCGAATGAAGTAGCTGCCAAAATGAGCATTTTGGGTGAGGAACAGTTAGGTATTTGTGGATCATCAATTCATTGACATGGACATTCACGTAAAATTTACCTGGGTTGGCCAAAATTAATACCAGATCAATATCAGGGTTACGGGCAGCAACAGCCAGGGCAAGGCATGCTCCTACAGAATCTCCGACAAGGTATATTGGTCGTCTTGGAGAGCGTTGATTCTCTGACCTCACAGTTTTCTCAACCATCTTCACAAGCTCTGCAATATTCAATGGAGTTAGTATTTACGATGTTTATTTCTGAGTGTTTCTAAAACATCAGGTGATGTTTGTTTCAGCGATCACTACAATGTTATAAAAGAGACGGGAAAAGAGAAGGACCTGTAAATGGTGTTCGATCCATAACCGGAATATGCAAGCACCATATATCAAAAATCCTTCATTCAACAAAAAAGAGAGAGTATTTCTCACTACCAGTCAACAAATTATCTCCCTTCTTTCTTATAAACAGTTAATTAGAGTAACATCAAGCGTGCAGAAACAGTTATTTGTCTGGTCAGTTATAAAGGGCATTCCTATCATGACTATATATATACATACAGGTAAAGCCTAAACACCTATAAAAGCCATACCTTCCCAGCCTCTTATGACTTGAAATCAGTCCAAGTCCGACGCCATCGATCCCTAAAACATAACAAAAAAAATGATCCAAGTATACTTTCATGAATATCATTTTGTCGTAATTCATAAATTGGAACATAAAAATGAAGAATAGATACCTTCCATATTTTGTATTTTCCTTAAAGTGGGTCAATGTGTAAAATGATATATGTAAAAGAAATCGATATCATAACTATATAATATACATACAGGTAAACCGTGCACACACAAATGTATAAGATCAATGCAATAATTATTTATAACGTAATGATTGAATCTTAATAAAATTATATCCATCCAATAGTCAAATATTAAAAACATACACATATATCAATATTTACAGATTCCTTTCCGCCCACGCATTTGTGTTATTCTCATTATATCTTTAATATAAAATCTAAATTTAGTGAAGAGTCCCAGAAAAATCACTAGGTTAATCATTTCATATTTAAAAAAAAATTGTGTGTCGCTAAAATTTTTTAGACCACTGTTATTTTAGTAAGTGTCGTACTTATAAATATCTGACGATGACGCTTATATCGAATAGACAAATATGCGTAAAGTTGAACTAAATATCTTTCTTTAATTTAGTTTCTTTCAGGCGATGAATTCCACGTGTCCTTAAAAGCCACATATGATCAACGTTACACCACGCCTGGTCGAAAAACCACATCTCCAACTACTTTGATTGAATGTTGTCTTCTAATTAATACTAAATTAAATACTCCACATTTTTTTGAAGTAGGGCATATCCTAAAATCCATATAAAATGAATAACAAAAAATCATAAAATCTTCCTATAAGGGTGATACGGCATCTCGAGGAAGGAAACTGCCAAGCAGTCGGTGTTTTCAAGCCATGAATGCATCTCTCTACCCACATGATCTGGCAGAGTGACCGTTACTTTAGCTTCAACTAGTTATTACTCTTCTATTATTATTATTATTATTATTATTATTATTATACCTTTATGTTCCCCGGCAAAGCCACTCACCTTTATTTTTGAAAAAAATAACCATAAAGAGGTAGGAAGTAGGGACAACGTGTCGCCATCACTTAATATCTCTGTTCAATATGAAATACTTCAACTTAAAAAAGCATGTGTGTTCCTTAAAAAAATGTCATATTTTTCTTATATTTAAAAATTAAAATTAAAAATATGCAAAATGATTAAATAAAATAAAATATTTAAAACTAAATTAAATCACAAGATAACTCCTTGTTTAGTTTGATAGAAACGAACAATGAATAAGTTGGAATCCAGAAGGGAGTGAGTAAAAGAGTGAAAGAGCAGCCGGTCCCCAAGGAATTGAGTACTAACCAGGAAGGAATAGCAGTAGGGGAGAATTATTGAATCGGACAGCGACGTCCAACGGCGAAAACCAGCGTGGCGGTCCACCGTCCGGCCTGATCATCTCCTCCGAATCCTCTAAGTACGCCTTCCATCCTTTCCTTTCCTCCTCCGCCTCCTCCCACCACTCCCTCCCTCCCTCCACCTCCTCCCTTCCCAACCCCATTCTCTCCGCTTCTTCTCGCTTCTCCGATATCCCCCTCGCCGTCGACCGAGTGGCCTCTTCCACCGACACCGCCAATCGCCAATTCGTATTCGGCATGCTACTAGATTTGAATCTCCCGCACCGGAGACACGGCGGACAACCGCCCGGGAATACAGAAGCTGCAGGGAGCGCCATGGCTCGTTTCTTCGAGATTCAGATTCGGAAAAAGCGTAAGAAGTACGAAGCGGATTAAAGCAAAGTAAAGATATGAGAATGATTCTAGAGTGGATCGAACTGAGCTAGAAGTGGAGCTTTATTTAGTTAGTACAGCTAATTAACAAAGAGCGAGGGAGTGCTTTTAAAGAATATAGATAATAATATATATACTTGAATATAGAGTGTGAAAGCGGGAGGACGGGAGGGACCCCAGGACCAGCACTTTCACTTCTCATTTCCTCCAATTTTAACCTTTATTTAATATCTTTTTTTTGTGGAATTGGTCCTTAAAAAGAGTTTTTAAATGGGTCCTTACTCCTTATTTTCTCATCAAAATGTCCATTTTTTAAGAATCAAAATCTCTGTCATAAATACTAAATTCCGTGTTAGTCATTCAAAAATAAACTGTTAGCCTCCATAGCTTTTTATTGCCATCGTTAGTATTCATGATTGAGTTTTTAATCGTTGTAGCTGAGATTTCAGCTTATAAAAGTTCGATGTTTCATATATATATATAGAGAGAGAGAGAGAGAGGGGACATTTTGATCCATAATTTTCTGTTTTCATATCAATCCTTTGTGTCGTCATGGGTCTTTACAAAGCCCTTTTCCAAAATATAAATTGACATAGACATCCAACAAACAATACCAACCCCGTTGTTCTTTGATGAGGTTTTTATGTCATCGAACAAGGACGCCTTCTGAATGAGGAAGGCAATAGATTATTCTTTTCTTTAACATGAATCTTGCGTTAAATTCGTAGCTCATGAGCCCCCCAGCATACAAATTGAGGCGTTTTGTCTGTTGTTTCTGTTCGACCTTGGACGACCACTTTTGACAAAAAGCTCAGTGAGAAGCGAACATGCCAAAACAAAGACATTCACACTGTAGCCTCTTTTAACATACGTTCCCCATTCTTCTCGTATTTATTTCTTAAACTATTGATATAAATATTACAAAAATGCATAATATATAAAGTATTTGGAATGAGTCGCCTTATTCACGTACCTGGAATGAGCCACTCTTTATATATATATAAATAAGTTTAAATAAGTTTCACATCAATTTTTTTATTAAAATTAAGATATAATTTTAAAATTTAGATAACGTTTATAAAGAATTTAAGATATCGTTTATTAAAAGAACTTTCATTATAGAAGTGAGATTATAACTCACATTATTATGAGATATGAGTTCATATGTTATTATTTATATTATTTTTTTTCCCACTCGATTTATTAGAGTTTTACTCTGATTATATCAAGATTTGATATATGTCATACATCTGACTATAATAGATGAGTCTTTTAACAGAAATTTTATATATATATTAAAATTTAAATTTAAAATCTTATTTAAATAATATTAAATTATTTATTATTCGAATCAATTTTCACTAATTAACTATATATTTTTTTTTAATATAAAAAATTTTAAAAAAAAATTACGCTCACCCACAATCAAATCCCTTTAAGTAGCTATGTCGTCATCTTCGTCTTTTTGGTGGCCCATAGTGCCTACGCTTACTATTGGGATTTTTGCTTGTGGGCCTGGCTTTCTTCCTACTATGAATGGCATGCAACAGACTTCTACTCTAAAATTACCGTGATTTTAATTATAGCTTTTAAAAAGACTAATTTAATTTTTTAATTTTTAAATTTATATTTAAAAATAATTAATAATTTTATATATTTATATTTAAATTTAAAGATAATTAACAATTTATCTCTTTAATATTAATATTATCTAAAAAATAAAATTTTATTTTAATTTTAAATTGTAAGTGAGACTAAAAGTAAATTTTGTCTTTAATTTTAAATTGTAAGTGAGATTAATTTTTTTAAAAAAATATATATAAAAAAGTAATAAAATTCACCTCTTTTTTTGTTTGGACAACAAGTAACATGGCTAGTTAAAATTCATTTTAACGAGGTATTTATATTTATTTAATAATATTTTAAATAAAATTATTTATGTTAAAAAGATATCTATAATTAAAAAAAGTTAATATAAATTATTCCTATATTAATATAAGAGTTAAGTAATATATTAATTTAGTTATTGTAAAATATATACGAGCGTTTTCGTAAATTTTTTTAATAATTTGTATTAAAAAAATTATTTTAATATATTTGAGTTATAGAGATAATTTAGTGAGAAAATAAAAAAAATATATTGAGATGTGTAGTACAGGTCAAATTGTCACTATCAAGCTTACAAGGAAAAGCAGATTAGAATTTTCCACTGTCCATTTATTGTGATGCTACCGCACATGATGAAACTGGCCTTGCCGTATTGACTAGAAACTGCTTGCAGGGTTGAAATAAATGCTTTTGTTAGTTGGAAAGCGCATGTCAATTCAGGCGGTCCTAGAATTTATTACCCTACTAATTAACCATTAGCCAATGAGATGAACAAGCAAAATAGGGATAATTCTTCTGCTAAATACAGCAGGTAATAGTAATGATCCGATCCTATTTGCCAGATTTTCATATGTCTTGCCCTTTATGGCGGTTAATTATAGAAGATAGAAATCCTGCCTTTAACTTTATATAAAATTTTCAGAAATATATATATTATGAAACAGCACACGTGTATATATATATATATTTAAACTTTTAATTTTCATTTTCAATTATTTCATATGCTGTTACTGTTTGCTTTTTCTGTTCGCCAGAGACATGTAGCTGACAGCAATGTGCAGCGCTAATAGGTTCAGCCCGTTTTATTATAAAATGGGATGGAGTTGGGCTGGGTACGTTTTGTTTAATAGAGGGGGAAGTAAAGTAAGATATTTTAATAAAAAGAAAAGAAAGAGTGAGGTGGGGAAGATGAGAGATTTTATTATTATTTTATTTAAATTAATATTAAAGGAGAGGAGGGAAGGAATTTTTATATTATCTTATTTAGTTTAAGAAATGAGGGGAAGAAAAATATTTTTATATAGATAAATTTATCTTTATGAAATAAGTTGCTGAAAAGATAGGGGTGTTTATAAAGTTTGCGGCTTGGTATGCTTACCTAAGCTCGCGAAATAAAAACCCTGCCCAACTCAATAAATATAGAGTAGAGTCAGATATCAGGCTACAAAATGTAGCCTATACTTTTTTGGGACTGGGCACTGAGTAGGGGGTTGCCTTGCCTATGAGCACTCATTCTTTTTTCTCTCTAGATGTTACACTTGAAAGGGAGAATATGATAGCTACTAGTAAATAAATGATTATTTTAAAAGTATAAGTAGTTAAGTAAATAAATTGTGTCTTTTAATATCTATAACTATATTGATTTTTTCTTTTTTTTTAATTTTACTAGTCATGATTATACTATAAAATATAATTATTTTTTTTATTTTTTTATATGTTTTATCCTTTTCAACATTTAAGAAATTGATATAAAGTTACAATTATAAATTATTTATATTTTAATTTTTTCTATATGTAATGAATTTTAATATTTTAATTATTATCTTTTTGTTACCTTATTTTTAGTGGATTATATATATTATTTAACTCTATGAATATAATATCATTTTAGAAGTTTATAATTGTATATTATTTTTCACAACATGAGCATGATATTTTAACTTGGACAAGGTCAAATATCGGATTATAAAATATAACTCATACTTTTTTTAGGTAAGACACTAAATAAGGGGTTACCGTATCTAATCCTACCCATGATCACTCTTACTAAAAGATTTCAAATTCTGCTCGTGAACTTGTAATGTTAGAGGAGGTTAGAGAGAAACGAACTTAATGTCAAGTGGTATCCGAGTGAGAAGCTCCCTGACGCAGAACTACAGATATCCTGAAGCCTTCAGTAACAAATCCACTGCTTCTCTCTTGTTATCTGGTAGTAGAGCTAGGAAAACGCGGGATGGGCCCATTTTTCCTCAAAACGGGGTGGCCTCGGGCTGACAAAATGCCAGTCTATTTTAGGGCGGGCTAGCCCGCTTTTTTTTAATTTTTAATTTTTAATATTATTATTTATTTTACCCAAATATTACTTTGAATACTTTTATTATTGAATACTAGTAAAAATAATTACTTATTTATTAATATGTGTTGACATATTATAATTGATTAATATTATGTTAATATTTATTTATATTTATAGTTATAAAATTTGATATTTTTTATAAAAAGTAAAAATTTTTAAGAGTATAATATTAACTATATTTTAATTATACTAATATAACATTAAAAAAAATTATTAGTATTCTAAAAATTGAGAAATAATTTTTTAAAAATATTAAAAAATAATAAAAAAAAGGGGTGGGCTGCGAGCTCGGGCTGACAAAATGTCAATCTATTTTAGAGTGGGCCGCACAACAAAATCCGCCCCTAAAGTGGACTGGCCCATTTTTGGTAGGCCAGTCCGCTTTATTACCTCTGTCTAGTAGCACAAAGTGATCACTCACTGTTCAGCTTATGGATCATTAAATAGGTTCAGGTTTCCACCTCACGGCCTCTATAATATGGAATAATCATAGTTTTATGTATTAAGAATATAACCTGAAGATACAACTCTTATTCCCGATCCTGAATGGTCCTTTGCTATCAATAACGAATTAGCTTCTGACAATGTGAGCATAGCCATAAGATGAACTGCAGAAAGCACCTCAAACCAGGAATTTGCTACACAGCTATCCTGCAAGTTAGAGTAGTTAACCGGGTCAAACAGGCTAAAATGATCAATAATGAAGAAAGTTTAATGCTTTAATCATTGACTTCATGACAGCCATACTTGTCGCCCATCCTGAAAATTTTTCCACTTGAATTTTACTAATCCCTCAAGACCATACTCTGCAGCAACATGAGAAAATCGAAACCCGCTTTTAGAAAGGTGAATAGGGCAACAAGAAAAAGGAGCTCTAAGGGATGGGCGTAAGTTTCTGAAACCTTTCTGAGTAAGCCCAACAAGAACAGACAAGTGTTCATTCAGAGCTCTCCGCAATTCTTCTATAGCAGATCCACCCACAAGAATCAATTAAACTTACACCTTTGATTTTGATATCCTAGTGCATTTTCTCCTACATCATGTAGAAAACCAGTGAAGAACACAGGACCATTGAAATATTAAAGCAATCGAGCTAACCAGTATCCTCAGCCACTAGCCCTATCTGATTCCGAAGAGAAGATAACTTGTCGGCAAGATCCGTTGTAACTAGCCCTTTGAGCGCCCTTTGAAGATCAGATTGTATAGGACATCGGATGGAGGGAACAAAAACCACCACTTCAGGGATATTTGTCTTCTTTTTCTTCTTGCCAAGTGCGTGTACGGAGTTAGTGCAACCCATGGTTTTGGTTGAGGACCTTTTTCAAGCGTAACATCCTACATTAAACAACCAACCATGTTCAAAGCTCATGTCTGTTACAATGACAGTGTTCTGAAGCACTGAGCATTGGTGAAGATGAGAGCATGAGCAAATGGGAAATGATCTCACATTTAACAGCAAAAGAGAGCTAGCTAGAATATTCAGCATTGGTGAAGTGGGCGAGGAATGGAGGTTAATCGATTACAGTTTTTCTGATTAGCAGAATAAACAAGATGAAAATACATTCGAATTATCTGTCGGGTTGGCTCAATCTAAATGCATGAGCGGTTCGGGGACAAAAGGGACAATTAAAACTGAAAGATTCAGATTAGCCTGACAAAAGATTAAGAACCCAGATCAGATTAAAGGTGGGGCAAGTTGAGAAAACAGAGGAGAAGAGAATAAATGGGATATTAAAAGAGCGAGTTATAATTTTGGATGAATCATTGAGAGCGAGGAAGTTGGAACCGGTCAGTGACTAACTGGTTACAGAGAGGAGAGAAGCAGAGAGTGACAGAGAAGCGAAGCTTCGAGGAGAGGAAGAAAAAATGGTAATGTATAGGAAGCTCAGGAACCGAGACAGGAATCACATGGAGAAGGCGTAAAATTCTCTGAATAGTTGAATTTCAGTTTGAGTAAAGAGGGGTGATATGATTTGGAACTTTGATAAAAGAATAAAATAAGTTGATACCGTAATCTGATTGGGTGATGAGGGTCCTATGATTGCATTATGTGGTTCGGATCAGATGAGAAGTCATGCCGTTACATCACTGCTGGGAGAGGTTTGCACATGGCTTTGGGATGGACCATCCAAGAGGCTGCTTCCATTCTAATTTTGTTATACCTTAAAACGGGCCAAAACGAAATTTGTAAACATAACAAAATACTTATGTTTTTAAAACCCTAATCCACTTGCTTTCTCCAAAAATAATAATTTTCTCTCTGCAAAATGCATTTTATTATCATAATTGCGCCCCCATCTTTCTTTATCCCGTGCTTCCCTGGTTAATCTGATTCCTCCTGAACGGTGTTGTGACCCCCTGAATCAGCTTCATCTTCATCCACTTGTCTTAAATCCCTCTTTCCCGTTTCCGAATTCTGAATTTCAGAGAAGCTTGAAGAAACAGAGGAGTCCAATCATAAGATTGTGAATGGAACACGCATTTTTGAATCGGAAACTTGAGAATGGAAGTGATGTCGTGATCATGGGTTATCCGAAGGCGAAGGATCTGAATTGAATGCAAAAATGCATGCATGTTCCACTCTCTGTTTCGCTGCATTTACCTCTGCCTCTGCACACATGCATGTGTTCACACATTTTGGTGCAGCTGCAGAATTATTCTGAAAGATCAAAATGATAAGTTATTTAAGAATAATATTTTAGATTCATGATATTATTTTGCAGGACCAAACATAGAAACTTTGAGGCTCACACCTACTAAGAAATTGAGTACCGAGAAAAATGTCATAATTACTTATATAGCTGGAATTACTTATATTAGTACGCATTAATTAATGGCAAAATAAGTTTAAATTTAGGTGCATTAATTGGCAGATTAAAGAAAATACATGTAAATGCGGAAAAGACACAGTTACATAGTTAATGCAGTGAATGGTCGAAGGCTAGAAGCAAGCTTTTCCATTTTTTATTGGCAGGGGAAAAATCTGATTTTTTCATAAGAAATTTTATAATCCAATATAGCAAATCTTCAGAGTACTATATTTATTTTGTGAATAAATATTTTAAATTTATGAGATTATTTTGCAGGATAAAACAATGAGTTTTACCAAATTTAGTTTAATTAATAATCACTTCTTTTACAAATACGCCTAAAACATTTCATAGAGATTATTTCAAAGAAAAATGTCATAAAACTTGTTCTGAGCTTTCCATATGAGAAATTATTAAAAAATTAGGATTATAGGCAACAAGATTATAGATAAAATTTTATTACAAATAAATTTAAGATATTGGATATAAATAAAAAATAATATTAAGATATTATATATTATATAACCCAAAAATTATTGCAAAGCCACTTGCGCTGGTAAGGCCACAAATTCTTCTTTAAAATGTGGTTTACTCACTCTTATTATAAAATTGTTTAGGCCATGGTTTAGAAAATAGCTTCTAAAAAAAGTTTTTAAATAGTTTTTAAAGAAAAATTTATAAAAAAAATTATTTTAAATAAATTAATATTTTAATAGTTATTAACTGAATTACTTTGTAATTATAAACTTATCAAAAATAGTATGAATTTATTAAAAATATAAGAGAAGAAAGATTGTAGAGAATATAGATGAGAAATAGTGTAGAAAAAATTGTAAAATAATAATTAGATATTCTATAAGTTTTTTTATTGTTTTATAAACTAATCTCAATAATATATAAAAAAAATATAGTTTTAAATTCTGATTTAATCTAAAAGTAATTTTAAATAAATATAGTTATTTGTTTTAAATTTTTCTCAAATTAATATTTAAATTAAAAGCTATTTTAAAACTTTAATTTTGTTATTTTCTAAATATACCTATAAGGGATAACCTTTTACTATGAACAAATTGATTATTGTACCACTCTAGTGCTATATATAAATCTATTTTAATTAAATCTCATATACTAATAAATATTAGTTAAGTAAATTTTAAATTTAATTTTTCTTTTTAAATTTATTTTTATTTAAGAATGACTGTTGATGTGCATCTTCTTTCACCTCTTATTTTCTCTTTCTATTTTTAGTAGAGATAAAATTGGAAGACACTTGTTAATATTTTTTTTAAGTAAATTTATATTAAGGATTAAAATTTTAAGTCAAAATAAATTTATATATAGGACAAAAGGAAGAAAGTATTGGTTATATTTTTTAAAATTATTTTTATTTAAAATTTCATTAAACGCACATTTTATGATTATTTTAATGCAGTTAATGGCATTAAATATGTTTTAATGATAATCTAATAATATGTAACTCAAGTAATAAATGATTGCAATAACGATATTTTTTAATGAGGGGAAATATTAGAAGAATCCAATTTATTTATTACGAGTACTTTAGAATTCATACCGATTAATGCACTGAAAAAGAATAATGTTGTCATAAATGAAAATGAAAATTTCATACTCCTTTGAGCATGCCGTTGCTGTACTTTGAAAATGCGAGAAGGCTTGCTTGAGTCCATCTGGAAAGATGATCGCTTCCTTTTATTATCCAATTAATATGCGCGCGCGAATATACAATCATCCATTTTTTTTCTATTTTCCCTTTTTCAAATTTTAAGTAATCGGGGGGATAAAATTTAAATATTTATATAAAAATTTCTCTTAAAATATTATATTCACTATTAAATGATTTTTTAAATCATATATTCATTCAAAATATGTGCTTAATTTTACAATATGTTTACTAGTCCTAGCCAAAAATTATAGCTGTTTAAATATAAAATATTAAATTTAAGTTTATGTAAATATAAAAATTATTTTTAAGAGATTTATTAAAATTGAGTATGACAATATTTAAATTTTACAGGTTTAAAAATTATATATAAATAAATAAATAAATATTCAGTCTAATATTTTATATTAAAATTTTATTAATTTAATATTAATTATTTCTCTAATATTTAATATATAATATATTTGACTAATTTAATTATATTAATTAAATTAATTAATATGTTAATTTTTTAAAAATATTATAATTATCTTCTTTAATCTCTTTTCTTACTCTTTTTACTATATTATTGTTGATGGCTTATTAATATTTGTAATTTAAAAAAAAATATTTTATATTTAAAATTAATATTATTTTTTTAATTAAATTATAATATTATGAAGAGGAGAAGTAATTACTTTCTTGCTTAATCCCATCTCTCATGTCATATGAGAGTACACCTGTTTTTTCTGAAAAACGAGAGAAAGCAGCATAAGCCGGTGCCTTTTATTTCACCCTTCCCCTGTAAATACCAATGACTCAGGCTCATCTACGCCACTCCAGTTCAATTCTAAGCTCCGAGGTCAGTCGCCATGGATCTTGAAATATTGATCAGTTGGCTTCTGAACAACCCAAAGGAGCCTCTTCTTCACCCATGGGAACGAGCTTACGATGTCCCTGTAACTATATATATTAGACTTATTACTCTCTTGGGTCTTTCTAATTGTTGTAACGCATGAAACGTATGGTTGCTAACGGTGTTTAATTAATTTTGCTGAGCGGGCTGATTTTCTACAGGAACAGTGTAAGAAGAACAACGGTGTTCGATTTAAGGCCGAGGATCGACTTGGGAGGAGGCATCATTTTGGATAATCACAAGTGGTGGATGATGGGAAATAGGGCAATTTCGTTCTAGAATCTTGTGGTTCAGCCTCTTTCACTGACAATGAGACTCCACAATCTCAGAAACTTTACCAGATTTTACCTCTTTCGAGCTTCCTGTAGCATTGTCCCTATCCATCTCATTGTGGCCCATCCTCTCTTTCACTGCCCTTTCTGCCAGTGCTTCATCCCTCTCATGTGATGTTTTTATGCCTTCATCCTTGCTTAACTACCCATTAATCTCGTATTAATGAGTAAGTTATCCAACAAGACAAGTATGAGGACGTCATGGCTGTTTGGATCCATATCTGTGTTGTTCTTCAAATATATATATATATATATATATATATATTGTGCGGGTGTGTCGTCCTTATTATGTATGCTTCACAAGCTGTTTGCAAATTGTATGTATTTTAATATGCTTTCACCCCTATTATGTGTATTAAGTAAACGGTAGCTAGGACGAGATGTATCTGAAAAATTGCTGAACGTACTAACGTTTCATATCCCCATTTTACTTTACGAATAGGCTGAAATGCATTTGAAGACTTGGTGAATGTATGGAGGTTGTTAAAGTATATAGCTATATGATACAATCATTGATGGGGGTATCAGGAAATTTTGTTATGAGCAAAGTCTTGCAAGTCTTCAAATTATAACAATATCAGCTTTTACTCAAAATTAAGTTTGATTTGAGATGATCAACGTTATCTTTTATTCTTTTGTTAAAGTGCAAATTTATTCTAAAATTTTTTACTTAGTACTGAGTATTTGAGAGTTTCCTATCATTTTCTAACTAAAAAAAAATGGATTAAAGAAGTCCGACAATGGCATTATGGCATAATGCCAGTATCTTGCGAAGAAAAAGCACAAAACGTAACCTGCTCCTTAATTTATGTACAAACAAGCAACACTAGTTTTGAAGAAAAATAGCGAGAATATTAAGGAAATTATCATTATTAAAAATTAAATTAAATACCATAGGATCAGTACAAAAACTTCAAACCACAGGAAATCTGAAAACCACTTCCGGCTCAAGAGGCAGCCGATGATGATGATGACGGTACTGCGATTCCTGGCACTACAAAACTAGAGATGCTTTCCGAGAGGTGCTTGACTGCTTTATCAAAATTCACAAAACCCATGAACCAAAAATCATATCCGTCCACCGTCACAATCTGGATATACTTTTCCGATGACTCCTCCTTCATGATCACTGGGTTCACCGATCCAATCTTACCCAAAGGCACCATTATCTGGTCAACAGTCACAAGATTTTCAATTCCCAAGTCATTTCCCAACCCCATATCAAATGTTACGTTCGTTCTATTCCTAATTTTCACCAACTTCAGAACCAGGATTAGGGATTTGAATGTACCTTGTAGTGGCTCCAAGCCTGTTGCCCAGAGGGTTCGTTGTAAGATACGAGGCTATCGCTGCAAAATGCGATGTGAAGATTCGAGAGGTAGAGGGTTCCTGAAACTGAACCTGACGATGTGGAGATGTGACAAGCGAAGGTCTTCTTGAGCTTCTCGTTGGGATAAGTTGCGAAACTTTGTTTGTAGAGAGCCTCAAATCCGCCTCCACTGATGGCTTTCGCGGTCAGATTCATCTTCCCCCAAGCCGCCGAAGACACCGATGGACTTGTTCTAACTGCAATCAATGAACAACACAGTCAAACCTTGAGTTTCCGATCCACACAAAGTTAAACAGAAAACAAGAAAACGGAAGGAACAGAGACGAACGATTGTGCCAGACGTTGTTGGCGGTTACTTCAGCCTTTTTACCCCACGAATCGAGGGTGTGGAGGATGGATTCCATGGGACTAGCGGGAGGCTTCTGAGCCGGAGCTTGTTGGACGTAAGGATGGTGGTAGTAGGGAGCGGAAGAAGAGGAAGGAGATGCAGACGGAGGCGCGTGTGATACTCCTCCATGGAGGTTGGGGGCTGAGGGGTATTGAGGTGACTGGTCGGTCTTCATCCCGATCTTGAAGAGAAGGAGAGAAACAGGAACTAAAGGTATGAAAAGCTTTACTCGTGGCATCGAAGTCTGAAGATAATCGTTTTATAATGACGAGTAGCTACAGTTGGTTGCTTAACCGCGTTATGTTGTTGCGACTCCCAACTCCCAAATTCCAACGTCTCTTTCTCTCTCCTCCTTCTCCCTCCGCTCTGTTCCATGAAGTTTCATTAAATACGACTTTTAATCCAAACCCGAAATTTCGTTCGGTCAATGTCGTCCCCTCCTCTACTACGTGTGTATTTGGTTACTTAAACGTAAGATTGACTAAGATTTAAATTTTAAAAAAAATTAAAATAAATAATTATATTTATTTTAAAAAATAAATAAATTAAATTATAGTTTAAAACTAATATTTTAGATAAGTGAGTCAGAGTAACTTATAGAATAGTAAAAAATTTATAAACAAATTAATTATTATATTAACTATATTTTTTTATATTCTCTCTTATCTCTCTTTTACATATTATTTTCTCTCTTCTATCTTTTCTATATCATATATTATCTCTTATTTTTTTACACTATCTCTCATCTGTCATATATTTAATAATTATACTATTTTTTTATAATTTACTAATAATAAAAATACTTCTATAAACATTTTTTTAAAAAAAATTATTTTTTTTATAAACCCTCTCCTTTATACTCTTTTCTAAAAGTTCCTTGAAATTTTTTTTTTCATCTCAATTGCACGTCTCCTTAATGCAGCTAAACACGTCTAATTACTTTTAGGACAAATTAGCAGTAAATCAGTAATGAATTGCTTTCTATTTTAATTGATTTACTGCGGATATGTAAAAGGTACTCCATTTTGTCTAGAGTTCGATTGTAAAAATAAATGGTTAATTTAGGATAAATTGAATTGGTGTTAAATAGAACCATTGCTATGGAGTTCCATAATTCTTGATTCTATCCCTTCAAAGTAAAATTTGCCTTATAATCTTGGTATCATAGTAATCAATCATGCATACTTGTTAAATACACCTCCAACACACGTAGAACAAGAGACAGCGATGTGGAGAGAAACTTCCCACGCCAAACACGCCATCACTTGTCTCTTTTTGTTTATTACCCCACACACTAATGTCATTCTGTTTTTTTTTTTACTGGAATTATTATCACTCTACCTAATAGTATCAGAATTAACAAATTTTTTTTTTTAGATTATTAAAGAAATAAAATAAAATAATTAATTATAATTAAATTCAATCTTTTAAAATAAATTTATATTATATGTTGATTAATTTATTTAAATTAATTAATTATATTGTATATTAATTATTATAATTAATTAATTTTTTTAATTTTTTTAAAATATAAAAAAATTAACTAATTCTTATAATAAATATTGGAGGTAGTAATAAACAATATTTCTCTAGTTTTTAATATAAAATATTTTTAATTAATTTAATTATAAATTAATTAATATATTATATTTTAAAAAAATATTATAATAATATTATTTAATTTTTTTATTATTTGATTATTATTAAAGAAATATTAATAAAAAGATATTTATTTTATCAATTCTAACTATATATGTAAAATTCACAACAAATATTTATGCGTTACTCCAAAGTCATGAACTCTGGGGGGATAAATTTGGAAGGAACAAAAAAAAAAAAACAGAAACAGAAACATGGAAAGCATCGGATATTGAACTGAGAAGTCTTGAAAAGGCGAATCATTTTTATTTCGTTTGAGTCTGAGACTCACCTCGTTGGCATCATATATCATCACCCACACCGATGACTAGTTACCACATTGCCCACCAACAAGACTACCCTCCTCCAGGTTCTTTCTACCTTCCACTCTCCCTGCTTTTCTTTCCTTTCCTTTCATTCTTCTATTCCTTGATTTTCCGATTTCGATTATAATTTTCTTATATTCATCGCTGATTTTTCACCCAGGGCAAGGATCTCCGTATCCTCCTCCTCCACCGGTGGACCCATCCGCTCCGCCGCCTCCTTACGAAGGTTATCCGACGCCTGTGTATTCTGGATACCCTCCGCCCCTGCCACCTCACCGTCCCCAGTATCAAGGGTACCAGGGCTATTTCAATGACCAATATCAACAACCGCCTCCTCCTCCTCAACCATACCCCAATCACTATCATCAATACCATGAGACCGACTGTTGTTCCGTCTTGCGAGGCTGGTACGCTTTCCTTCTTATAATTTTTCTGCCTTGCTTTGATATTTTAATTTTCAAGCATGGGTTTCTTTCTTTATTATCCGGTTGAATTAGTGCCTTGGCCCGAAAATAACCTATTTAGCTTGAATTTGGTCTTATCTTATAGCTCGTCCCAATAAGAACCCTTCTTTGTGAATATATTTGACCCTGTAAATTTTTAAATAAACTCGGGTTTCCTCTCTGCAATTTCCACCATTTCTCACGCTCAAGCTCTCATGTTTGTTCCTCTCCGGTCACTTCATTTTTATCGCTCCGATCTCATACTATTTACTTACAGTTCGGATTCTGTTAAAAAATATAGAGAAAGGGAGAATTCGAACTGCAGCAAAGGTTGCCTCTGAAACAGAGCTCCAGCCACAATGGGATACCCCCCCCCCCAATACTCAATTTGACACAACAAGGCACGACAAACTCTGTTATTCCACAATTTTGCTTTAACCATGAGCTGTTTTCATGAGCTACACATAAGAATCCGACAGCACTATTCGCATACCCTGCAACATATACTTCCATCTGCTTCCTTGAACCAGAGAGAAATCTCCGTAACGATGTATACCAAAATGAGTCTCCTGGTTCGTATGACAGCCACTTTAAGTAACGAAGTTCATAGGCATATGTGGGTTGATTATCATTAGACATACTTTGTCATAAAAATACAATGTGCTGATCAAGATACAGCTGAATCTGATGGGAAATGCTGATTTAGAAGACACGTGCCTGTTTTGAAATTGACTTTGGCCTTTTCAGACATAGACAGAGACCCTGATCTGGACATGACAGGTTTAAATATTTGATATGGCCATATCGCTCAGGCTTAAGGTGTCAGTACTTGATGGGGGATTCCTATTATCATATTAAATTATTCTGAAGGATCAGTTTTATATGCACGTCCAGTTTATTTCTTATGATGTTAACTAATGCGGATCTTCATTTTGCCTTTGCAGCTTGGCTGCACTCTGTTGCTGCTGTGTGCTAGAGGAGTGTTGTTTCTGATTGTCACATTTATAAAATAATAATGAGTCGTTTCTGCAGTTTGGTGTGCTTGGTTATAGCACTCCTCTGACAAGTGTGCAATACTGAGATATGTCGTTTTTATCTTGTACCCTCAATGCCGTTATGTCAATGGACTATGATTTGGTTTATCCATGGGGCTCTATACCATTGTATGCAAACTTCATATGCAGTCAGATATAAACTTAAGATTTGCAGAGAATCTCCATTTAGCTAATTACATAGTATATTATGCTATTAGCCTTTTCTAAACCCACTATTGTTCTTATGCTGTACTTTTTAAGCTTTTATAATGTACTTTTTCGGATAACCTATAGCCGAACTCATTCAAACCCATATCAAAAGACAAGTGTAACATCATATCCCATTTTCTTTCATGATGCATCCACTATGAGCAACTGGGCTTCGGTAGCTTCCGGGCTTTCAACTTAGTATACAAAGTTCTGAAATGGTTTCACGACTCTGGTGCTTCAAATAATTTGCAAGATTGCTAATCGATGACAATTGCTAACCAACTCCCTACAAGGTACTTTCTACGGACTGTTTACAGTTAAAGTTAAAAACGTAACACCCCCCCCCCCCATCTAAGGAGAGGAAGACTATTTCTAACTATTTGTAGATGATTTGTTGTACATAAATGCGGGCCGCTGAAAATCTGTTCGAAAAAAATTTCTCGATTGGATCTCTTTTCTTCAGCATTCATTATTGCGGAAATGAAGGGAGGTGTGATAACTGGCTTCCGAAGAAGCCAAAAGATTCGCTTCAATTTTACGGGATGGACAGATTGGGGAAAATGAACGGTTGCGAGATGCATAATAAGTTTCTATTTTACGAATTACTAATAATTGTATCATCCAGGTAAGGAATTGCCTAGTCAAACAGGCAAATTTGAAATCAATTACTATCTTTTAACAAGTCAGACATGGCCACTTCAAATTAACAGTCATCTAAGCTAACTATATATTTCGTATAATTGTATTGCATCCAATCGGTAAGGGATATCCACTTGACAAACATCAACCAATCACAAGCTTATTTCCTGAAATTAGTCCGATTTCAATGTGGTTCGAAGGCAGTATCTCTAAGTAGAGATTGCAAAGTAAAACAGAAACAAGCCACTTAAACTGGCTAAAATTCCACTAATAAGTCGGCCTAAGCAAGTACAAAACTGCTCAATAACAGGAAAATGAAAATGGCCTAGAATGCACCTACAGAGTCCATACAGATTCTGGCGCATCTTTTCTTTTCCCATCTAAAGTTCGATAAAGGTACATCTTCTCTACCCTCTGCCCATCCTCCAAACTACGCTCTTCCTGTTCATTCTCATTTATGATCTCCACATTTAGCCTTGACATCTTCTGAGCCAGTGACTTGCAGGCTCCAAGGGTCACTTCGCAGGACGACATCCAAAGGGATCGCATTGATTCATACTTCCCTACGTCCGTTAGAAGTGCCGTGTTGCCGAAAGGACAATCTCTTATCTCAAGCTTCCTAAGCTTCTTGCATCCATTCAGCACATATAGCATCCCCTTGTCACTCTCTCCGGCAAATGCAATAGACAGCATTTCCAGCTGCTCTGCATACATCCCTATGTAAAGGAAGACTTTATCGGTCAACAAACCAGAGAGCGATAACCGCTTGAGTCGCCTGCTAGACTGTACTATAGCCCCAAAACCTTCATCCAGTGGCTGCAATGTGTCCGGGTCTGGTTTCGTGGGCTCCAGGATGCACAACCTAAAGCGGATAAAATTTGGGCAGTTTTTCGCCACTGTTATGAGGGCAGCATTAGTCATCTGTTGGCAAAAGTAAAGTAGTGAGTGAAGCTTGGGACAACCCTTGGATATAGCAACGAGTCCCTTTTCTGTTACAGCTCCAGCCCCAGCCCTGAAGGAAACACATGGAAAAACCCTCAATTCTTGCAAATCTTTACATGTGGCAGCTACAACATCTAGTCCTCTGTCTCCAACGCAATCCAGTATCTGCATGCAAAAATCATTAGCATTCATCAAAATAGAGTTTCGTTAACAAAAGGAAAAAGCTTTTGTAGCTTATCAGATTCACCCATAATCGCTGAAGTTTCCCACAGTGGCGAATTAGTTTCTTCAGGTCTTTACCCTCAATCCCTGCCGCATAGCTCAGATTCAAGGCAGTCAAGTTCGAGAGAATAGGATATATGGCAGGAAGGCAGCGAGGAGCAACCTCCAAAAACCCCGACAAACTGGTTATTGCGTTACACTTTAAAATGGTACTCTTGAGCTTGGCGTATGTCTCAGAATCTGGATCATGAACAAAAGACCCAGTACCTAAGTCAACTAGCTGAGGTGCGCGCATCAATATCCTTTGGAGGGTGTCAACGGGCACAGCAGGATTTAACCTTAAGCTTTTAAGGTTAGGAGATCTGGCCACAAGCCTTTCAAGAGCTCCCAAATTGATCTCTCCTTTGAGACAAGCAAAATTGAGAGAGACCAGTGATGTGCAAGTATCAGGAAAGCAGCTTAGCCATTGGCCTTTGAGATCCTCAATTTCATTCTCTTGCAGGTCCAGCTCTCTAAGAAACCTACATTTGAAACGAACAGAAGCAGAAAATTGGGGAATCAATTCCATATGCTTAACATCATGTAGCCTCTTCAGCAGAAAAGATTTCCCATGATAATCTTTACCTACATCAGTCTTCAGAAATACCAGAGGAAAAATGTTCTCCAAAGAAAATATTATAAGGCGATAGCAAACAAAAATAGATGAATCAAGTTGAGATGATCGGAGAACTAATTTGTTAGCAAAACCGATAAAAATATTTCATATTAGGATTGAGAGGATTCATCCAAATTCGTTACCCTCTTTGCTCAAAGATTAGAGCTCCCCTATCTAACTCTTGGACATACAATAATACACGACAACAGTCCACCAAAGGTAACAAAATCCGATAACAGATAAAAACGTCACCAGATATCTGGACATAGACAATGGCTACTCATAAGTTAGCAGCGCCGCTCCTTCAAGACAAGGATTTCCAAAACACAGACAAGCATGAACCATAATCCATAACCAATAGTATAAACATTCGCCAAAGCAAAAGCCCATGTTAACAAACTAAAGACAATGGAACCTACAAATATACAAGGGCCCCAAGAAATTCTGCTCACTTGCAATTTGCAGCTATCGCTTCCAGGCCATCGGTGGTGAAGCCTTCACAGCTCACAAGAACTAACGACTTGAAATTCAAGAAGGAACGGGAAAGTAGCTCCAGGCTCTCATCCGAGACCACCATCCTCTTCATCCTAAGCTCCTCCAATCCCACCCGGTTCTTCGCCAGCGCTTCAATCCAAGGGTAAACAAAGCCTCCCCAATCATGGGGAACAAGATTGAAGTCTGCAAAATGAGGCTTTCCCTTCAGAGTCAGGGATTTAAGTCTAGGAAACCTCTGGATCACCCTGTCTGGGCTGATGGAGTAACAGTTCCCTATGAAGACCTTTTGCCGGCTACATCTTTCTATTCTGTACCACGTTTTGCACACCAGAGACACCGCGTTCCGGTCCCGGTGGGACGTCAAGAAGTCGAACACGTGCTCTAATACCTCCTCCAGAAAGTAATTCATCCTTTTCCCTACTTCGCGATCCAGATTCCACAACGTTCACAGAAAATATTCATGTTGTTAAGATAAAAAAAAAAATGCTTGTAAAGAGAAGTAAAAGAAGCAGAAGTGCTGAAACGATTATATTAGAAGTCCTAAATCACAATAACAGACCCAAGATCCAAACCCTGATATTCACAATGATATCCGAGAAAAACGATGGAAAGTCGGATCTCGGGCGAAACAAGAGGGAGATAACGAGATCTCTCCAATCACATTCGCGAAATAACTTCGACCCTACAACAGAGCGGGAAATCTGAAAACTACTAATAACTTAACAAAGCAAAATGGAACTATAATTGAAAAGAAAAATGGAGATTTAAGATTTCCCGGCCTGGATCTGCTAGAAAAGTGGAAACCCCAAGTAGAAGGGGCAGAAATTCTCTCAAGAAAAAACAAGGGAAAACCGAAATTCCGAAGAAGAGAACAACAGAAAAATCATTCGGAGTGTCCAATCATCTGCAAATGAAATGGCGATGATTACGTTGGACAAATAACATTGAAGAAAAGAAAGGCCAAGCTAATAGATGACAGAATGGCTTGCTTTTTCTTGTTCTAAAAATAATTTAACAAAATATTTTAAATTTATTCTTAATTTTCTATTTTTAAAAACATATTTCAATTTTTTTATTTTAGAAAACAATTAGGTGAAAATAAGTTACTAAACAAGTTTTTTGTTAAACAGAAACACGCAGGCCAATAATTTCACAAATGGTATTCTACAGTGTAAACCAGTTAACCGCCCCGGAGGTGAGCTGAGGAACCCAGCCACTCTCTCTTCCCTCTGAGTGCATTCCCCTAACTCAGTCACAGAACAAAGCTCACCCCAATTGTTTGGGCTAATGACCATGGTTATCCTCTCCCACCCTGGTTGAGTCAGAGCTCCGAATCCAACGGTATGCACCGATCTATTCTTGTGGGGATTGAGAGAATGTTGACCGGTGAGAGGAAGAGCATGCATAAGTCCTTATCACTGCTTTCCAAGTCTTTTACTCTCTCGAAGCTAACTTAAAAGAGTTACAGGGATTCAAGAAATACGAAAATTGGAAAGCGAATGGCTGCATAATCGCCCCAACTTTCATCGTAAAACTACGTAAGCGCCACCATCTCTGATTGGTCTTTTATGATTAAGCAAGTTGTCGTTATGATTTATATTATGAATCAGCTCGGCGAGTGAATGGAAATGATTGGGAAATAAAGGCGTTCAGGGCACATAATTGGACAGAAAATCATGCTGACCAAATCGAAGACTAAGAAATTATTGAGTGGTCCAAGACTACCATCTCACTTATACACTTACCAAATTAAATTGATCCATTCCATGTCAATTTATTTAAACAGTTTTACATTATTTTAATCGATATGCATCCATGTGAAAAAGTGTCATCTCTTCAATCACAGTCAATTTATTATCAAACCCCCCCCCCTTCTCAATTGCCCGTCAATTAACTAATAATAAAAACATAAAATATATAATTATTTAAAATATATTTAATTATTAAAAAATATAATTTTAATTATAATATTTAAAAAAATATTATAACTCTTAAATATATAAATTTTATATTTAAAAATAATAGATAATACGTCCTGTTTAATATTAATATAATTTTAAAAAAATTATTATATTTTTAAATTATAGATGAATATAATTTTTTTTAAATTTTATCAAAAAAATTATTACCAATCCATCAATATTCAATCAAAATTATTAAACTAACAAATTTTCACGCATAAAATTGTTTATTAACATGAAATATTTTGATTGGATTGACCCCGGCGCCCTTGCCGTAGTTCGTAACTTCTCGCGTGTGTGTGGGGTGTATATATGCGTAATTGCGTATATACTCTCCATGCAAATGATGTTTAGACGACTTGGGTGGTACTAATCCGGTGTGTTCAGGTACACTCTAGACTCCTCACATCGCCTCATCAGTCACATCAATACTGGTGGGAAGAGCATGATAGAGAAGCCGTACAGAGATAAAGGAGAGAGAAACATGGTTGATTGGGAAATGCATATAGGACATTGACCGTTTTGGAATAATACAACAATAATGTGGGAAGTGACAGAGGGTGTGTTTAATTTGCTCCCCAGGATATAAATAAAAAGATAATCATGTGAGGAGGAATACCTCATGAGGTAATAATCGAGAGTAAGGGGTAAGGACAAATGATTGAAGATGGAATTGTTTGGAACTGGAGATTCGAGCTGTGTATTGCCGGGTATAATATAAAATATTAATTTAAAAAAATTAATCTAAATTTTATTTTAATTTTTTTTAAAATAAATAATAAACGAGTTGATGTATTATCTAATTATTATTTTAGTTTTAATTTTTTTATAATTTCTTTTCTCTTCACTCTATTCAATTAGATATTACTGTTTATTTTCACTATCCTCCTTATTTTTTGCTGTCCATCCATTTCTGTGGCTTCTATTTCCATCATCGAGTAAGGTCGTTGAGAAGGAAACAATCCTCTCTCTGTTTAGCGCCTCCTTCCTTTGCCTAACATAAAACATAAACATTAATCTATTGAGAAGGAAACTAGATTGCAGGAAAGGAACTAGAACAAACTCAGGAATGGCAAAGGTTGAGACGTATAAAGAGTTGGGTCATTAGATCTTAGGTCGTTAGAAGAATAAGAGAGAAGAAGATTAATAGTAGCGCTGGTCGGTAAAGAGGATTGACAATATTTTTTTTATTCCATACCTTTTATAATAATTTATCAATCACAAAAATTATTCTCATAATAATCATCCAAATACTTATTATCTATACAAACAATTTTTCTAAAAAATATTAAAAAACCCTTTTTTCTATAAGGTATTTTTCAAAAATATATCTAAATAGACACATAGTCTTATGATCAGATATAACGAGTCCCCGCAAGAGTATATCTTATATTAAAAATATAGGAAAATAATTTATTAATTTATTTACTTTGTTTATTTATACAAGAAAATTAATTAATTATAATTGAATGCTATTTTCTTTAGTAGCATTTAATAATATAAGTTAATTGTTGGCATGTCCATCATTTTAAGATATTTTTTAAATAGTACTCAATATTTAAAAATATTTTTAATACGTTTATTATTTTAATTTTTTTATTATCATTTAATATTGTAAGTGTTTTCGTGATAAAATTAGTTATAATTGAAAATATACTAAAAATTAGTTTTAAATGTTAAAAATTACTAAAAAAAATATCCCTTGCATGTATTTGGGGGTAGTGCTTTTGGTGAGTTGGGTGTTTGCTATAAAGATGGTGCAAAGAGGGTGAGGGAATTTAGGCTGCGTGATGATTCAACCATTGACCCTCTCATATTACTATTATTATTTACTTGGGAGATACAAGTTTCATAATCATTTATGACTTTGACTAAATGCCACGTCCTCCAACATTTTCAAACCCCGTCTAATTAATTCCCTCCTCTGATGTGACAGACGCTTTGCTCTGGCCCACACATTCCACGCCATTCCTCTCTCCTGATTTGGAACCCTTTACCTTTGTTCACACTAAATGCCCCGTGCCCCTTCCTCGTCCTAATTACTGCATCTAATTAATCTAACCATTCCCTCCTTTAACTATATCCGTAATATTTTTTGTATCGTTTATCAAAATTTTAACTTAATTATATTTAAATTTAATATATATCTATATTTAATTATAATAGATGAGTTTCTCAATAATTTTTTTTTACATACACTAAAATATAAATTCAATATCTCATTTAAATGATATTAAATTATTTATTATTTGAATTAATCTTTATTAGTATTATATCTACAGTTGTTTTTGTGCGAGGCCCCCCTTATTGTTACTGATTTCAGAATCGCCCCATTATTTGCATATTTACTAAAACTCTCTTGTTTTCTTACAAGTTCAGAATCGTTCCCCTCCCTGCATGTTGGCTTTCCAGAAACAGGATCGATTCGTTCTATAACGTTGTTTTAGGAAAGGGGAAAAGCTGAAATTTTGGAATGCAAGATTCTATTAGTGTTGGAACTAAACGCCATTAATTAGTTTGCCCACTACGAGATTCCCTGTTAATACCTTTAATAGGCGCCACCCGATAAGCAACTAGATTCAACTGAAAGGACAGCATTTTTACCCTCATCTGTCAGTACTTATTTTAAGTGTTATTTTTCTATATTGTCTGTATAGCATATATATATATATATTGTGTAGATCATATTTCAAACGTTTAAATTTATTTATATTTATAATAATATTTTTAAGGGCCTTTTTTAAATTTAAGGGTAAATATAAGATTCTGATGAGAGGAAAAGGAAAGAGGGGGGGGGGGAAAGAGAGAACCGAAACCCCCCTCCAAGCACAAATAAAAGAAAATTTCTTAACTATCTTATATTCATAAGTGAAGGGAATAATATGAATTTATTTTTTATCGGAGATCTATTATCGCCGGAATGCCAAATTGTGGAGGGGGACCGATGCGATGTGACGCTTCAAGAGGCATGATACGTGAACGACCCCACCATCCGATTATTGCTTTAAATCACAACCACGGTTACATATCCATCATCTTCTTCTTTATATCTTCCTTAATGATTTTAAATAGTAAAAAGTTGCATAAAAGGACAAATAATCTCAATTGTATAATGGGAAAATCCAGAAATTATATTTTGACAATTTAAATTTCAATAATCTAAAATTAGTTATAAATACTAAATTATGATTTTTAAATATTGAGTCATTTTATAAAATTGCACTCCCACATTTAGAAAAAGAATAAGACTAACCCCTTTCATCAGCTGGCTATTAGAATTTTGTCGGCGTCAGATCTCTATCGTTGGCCATCATCCTATCGTGCCGTCCGGTTGCTCACTAGAGTTCCCGTGTTGAGGCTCGGGGCCAAAATTGGGCAATATTTGGTGCTAAAGGTGTTGGAGGTGGGATTTAATCCCCCAATTCCAAAATAAATGGTGATTATTAAGCTACAAATACAACTTAATATAATATTACAAAATAATATAAAAGTTAACCATTAAATTTTGACCACATTCAATTAACTATTTTTATAACACTATCCACTACATTTTTATTGATATTTACCAAAAAGTAATACAATTTACAATCATATTTTTACCCCTTAAACTTGTTAAAATAAATTCTCATAAACATTTATTATTTTTTAACTTCGTTGACTACATTATCATATATATATATATATATATAAATGTATTTAATGTCATTATAAAAATAGTAAACAGTCACAATAATTTATTTATTTAACAAATTTGATATATAAATAAAGTATTCGTCAACTCATTATTATTTTGGTAAAAATTTATAAAAATGTAGTCAATGATATTACAAAAATAATAAATAGCAACAATTATTTATTTATTTTAACAAGTTTGTAATATAAAAAAATAGTTATTAATTATATTATTATTGTGATAATAATATATATAAATGTAGTAAATGATTTTATAAAAATAATAAAGGACTATGATGGTTTATTTTAACAATTTTTAAATATAAAAAATTGTTGTCAGTTGCATTAATATTGCAGTAAGTGTCTATAAAAATATAATCTATGGTGTTATAAAAATAATAAATTATTATGATGATTTATTTATATTAATAAGTTTGAGATGTAAAAAATTACTGTAAATTGTATTATTTTTGTAATAAATATATATATAAATATAGTAAATGATGTTATAAAAATAATAAATCGAATGTGGCTAAAATTTAATAGTTAACTTATATAGTATTTTGTAATATTATATTAAGTTGCATTTGTAGCTCAATAATTACTATATATTTTAGAATTCAAGGGTTGCAGGATCAAATAACACTTCCAACACCTTTGGCATCAAATATTGATAGAGTAGGGTAGTGGCCGACTATGAAAGTCTAATGTAAGTAGAGTTCAAATGGGCGGCTAGTAAGGGGTTTGGTCTTTTTAATTTTTAAATGTAAGAGTAATTTTATAAAATGACTAAACATTTTAAAATCCTAATTTAATATTTATAAAAAATTTAAATTGTCAAAATAAAATTATAATATTCATATGGTATTTTATAAGAATTTTGTTATATATAATTTATTTCTCCCAACTATAAAACTATTTTCGTCAACAATTCTAACTAAACTAACAACTATACTTGTTTAAGATGATAAAAAAATGTCCCATAAAAAGAAAAAACAATTTAACGGGCATATTCTTTTATAAATTCAAAGATGCCCCATCATCACTCTTCAACACATTTTGAATTTAGTTAATTTTATCTTATAATTAGAAAAAGTATTAGACAAGCGTTCATATTTAAAATAAGCTCCTCCTTTATTTCTCTGCGCTCTAGTTGAACCCAATTATTCCTTAAAATTTCTCTAACGTGAAAACAGAGTGCCCCTGCGGGGGTGTCAAGTGTAATAAAAAAAGTTGAGCATCCCCTTCCTCGGAGGATTCCGTCTCCCCATGTGACGGTGGGCCCCACTTTCTCTGCTCACTACCCACTTTGGAGACTCGGAGCCTTTTCTAAGTTCCAATCATATACTAATATTTTCCCCAATACTTTAACTTTGCCCACAAATAAAATATAAAAAAAATATTACATTAAATTTCTAGTCTTCTCCCAATAAATTATAATAGTATTAGGATTTTTAGAAACCTCAGCAATGATCCATATGAACCATCATTTTCACCTTAAAAAACGCCTAGTATGAGGAATCAGAAGGGGGCATTAATCCTTTTTTAATAACAATAAAATAATTAATAACTGTTTATCTATTGAGAAGATATTATAACTAAAACTCGTGCTGATAATTTAAGATTAATATAATATTTATCTCCTAAGTTGATATAATTTTTGTTTTAATTCTTAAAAAGATAAAATAATCATGATTTTTAATAAATTATAATAATTAATATTTTAACATATAAAAAATTAAAATTATAAAATAAAAAAATAAAAAAATTATATTATCCTGAAGCTTTATTAGATACGACTACGCGTAACATGGTATCACAGCTCATGAAAGCTGTCTGCGTGCCCTTTTACTTTGTTTTTATCCAAAATTTGTTAAAAAAAATTAAAATAAATTCTCAATTCTTTTTAAATAATATTAATATTGATTAATATGAGTTTATTATTTTTAAATATAAATATAAATATTTAAAAATTAGGATATTTTTTAAATATTACAATTAAAATTATAATAAAATAATATTTTTTAAAAATTTAATATATTTTAAATAATTATATATTTTATTTTTATAAATTGAATATGGGTGTCGTGCCCCTTTACTAGTGGGACATTTGACCTTTTAAAACCAAGCCAACCTCTTCGTTTCACCACCCCCATTATTATTAAGGCCCTCTATTTCATTTCCTTGTACTCAACGTTATCCCTCTTTAAAAGCCTCTAAAATCACTTATTATCTATAGGTTTAAATAGTAAAAAGGGAAAATATAAGACTATTTAAATTATATTTAATTTTTAGAGAGTATTACTTTATTATAATTCTAATTATAATATTTAGAAAAATATCATAATTTCTAAATATCTAAATTTATATATAAGGATAATAGAAAATTCACCCTACCTGATATTAGTATTATTTAGTAATAAATGAAACTTTATCATACTTTTAAATTGTAAATAAATTCAATTATTTTTAAAAAAAATTATAAAAAAAAAGCCTCCAATACGTTTACCCTCATAAAGTTCCTTTCCACCCACCATTACTTTGATATTTAATCATCCTCCTATTTCTAATTAAATAATTAGTTTTAATATTAAAATATATAATATATTTTCTATTGATAATTCGTCTAAAATAATTAAGAGTCTAGAAGAAATTAAATAAGATGACTAAGTGCTTTAGAATAAATATACTATATTAATTAATTTAATTAATATTTTTAATATAATTAAATTAAATAAATAAATAGTGTATTAAAGATTGGGAGTATAATATTATTGAAAAAGAAATCTGGCCTAGCAATTTTTATCTCTGAGCATTTTCAACGCAAATACCTGAGGTTTGAGAAGACTGCTATCGGCCAGGAACTAGATGTGAGAGCTAATAAAGTGTTTTATATTCAAATGCCCCACTCGCGTATAGGTTTATTAAACAGGAACCAGGAAGACTCTGCTTTTACAGGAAAGAACAAAAACAGAGGCTACCCACTACCACTAGAGATCATCCTTCATTTTTCATATTGAATCTTCAATCATTAATTAGAACTGCAGCCATGTGAAGAAAGTACACGAGGGCTCGAACCACTACAATGTTATCCAGACACTAGAATCTATACCGAACTTGGAAGGTGATTCCCAATTATTATTCACCTATATATAAAAAGAAAACATTATTAAAATGTGAGTGTTTATTCATTTATTTATGATGAATGTGAGTGAATTGACCTAAAATGTTGTGTTTGATTGCCTGACATGGAGAGACCCACAGATGGGGTAGCATGCGGTATGATAACGCGTGAAATCGCAGTATGGTCCTGCATTTATTAGACTGATGGGTAGTCCATGGAATATGATAGGACTCAGAACTGTGTTCCGAGGTGGGGCAATGGAACAGTGACATAAGATGTCCCATTTGTTGAATCTTACAGGCCGAAGCTTAAGCAAGACCAACTATATGCCAAGTGGGTCTCTTGGCCTCAAATGAGATAGGATGTGGATTAGCGGAAGACCACATAAATGGTTGCTGTGACGTCACCCACTATCAAAAGGCAAAAAATCGAGAGCTTCAAAGCTCAAAAGCCAATTTATAAGTAATTTTTTCCTCCCTCGATAAAATCAGTATATATCTTTAGGTTCAAAATTTTTATATTAACAATAAATTTTAAATTTATAATTCTTCGAGCCAATTTTTTATCAATCAAACCAACTTTTGTTGGCAATTTACAAGTATTTTGTGCCTTATCAAGTGAAGTCTCTGGAATTTCTTCAAGAATCGAGAGGGATGAGTTTTTTTTGTTTTGTTTTTTGTTACAGAGAGGGATGAGTTACTTGCATGCTCAATGACACCATTACGTGTTCATCTCTTGGGCCCATGAAGGAAAACATAAACATTAACGCGCGCGAGACTGTGTGTAACTACAATATGACACATGAAACCTTTAGTCTATCCGTAAGTTAAGTTTAACTGAATGAATGAATACCTATGATTATTTAAAATATATTTAATTTATAGAAATTATTATTTTATTATAATTTTAATCATAATATTTAAAAAGATATTATAACTCTTAAGTTCCTAAATTTATATTTAAAGTTAATAGACAGTTCGATTTACCTGATATCGGTATCACCTAAAAGAAAATGAGATTTTATCTTACTTTTAAATAATAAGTGAGTTTAACTTTTTTTTAATTTTTTTTTTATAAAAAAAAAACAATACGACACGTGAAACGTAGTTAGTTACCGCGACGCCAAGTGATTCATTACGGCGACCCTTGGGACCATGGAAAGGTTCCGGTCAAGGGGCCATTTAAGGCGCCGGCACCTATGTTTCCAGAAAGGGAAGCAAATCCTCTCAGTAGTAACAATCAAATGGAAGTGGGCAACACAGATTCCAAAGGAAACCAGATATCAAATTTCCCTACAAAATTACCCAACATCATTCCCATCCCCTATTCATGATCGGCCCAAGGCAGGCAAAAAAAAAAAAAAGAAGTACTTCCTCCTTTTTTTGATACAATTGAGGACTAAACGCCTAAAATAAATATAACTACTCTAAAAGGAAATTTCCAAGCACTCATTTCTAACAAGTACTATCAAATATAAATGACAATAATATAATATGATCATGGCAGATAACCCATCATTTGCTAGAGTATCTGCCAACATATTTTACTCTTTAAAAATATGTTGTATCTTCAAGTTCTATAGTAATTCAAGTAGCCTCTGTATCTGATAAATCAACATACTGCATATATTAATTTGCATATTAGATAAAATGTGAGTGACTTCCTTATAATATGTTTTTAGGATAACCTCTTTATACTCTAGGTTTCAAACAAGTTTGAGACTTTTATACACTACCCACTATTATGCTTCAATAACGCTACAAGAACCCAACTTGTTCGAAAATCCAGTAATCCAACTACTAGAATGATTTCTAATGATTCTAGCACATCCAGCCTTATTTTGGGCAATTATCATAACTCCATCCACATTTAGCTTGATGCATCCTAAAAGGGGAGGTTGCCAATTAGAAGAGGTTATGTTTTTTGAAACATCCATCAACCTTCTTGAACCTTCACAAAATTTTTTTATGTTTGTATAATAACCAAGTAAGGATTCATAGGTTTCAATTAAATCTCATCAAATGTTACATGGTTTCTCCATCTCCATAAATACCAATTTGAAACTCCCCATATTAATCCACATTTATTAATACCATATAATTCCATTTTCCTTTTGAGATTTAAGGTAAACCAATCAAGCAAACATGCTCCAAAGAAAGCGGAATAATGCCTAGGTTGGATTAATTGAATCTAGAGCTTCTTAGCATAATCATAATCACAGAGAACATGTAAAATATCCTTAGTATCCTTGTCACATAATTAACAATTGGCACTACTTAATGTTTATCTACTCCTCCAACCATTAGTGAGAAGACGCTTATTGAATAATATCCACATAAAGACCTAAATACATTCCGCATCTTTCTACTTCCAGATATTTTTCTAGACAAAGCTATATGTATTAGCAGATTGAGTCTCAATTATGAAATATGTACTTTTAATAGTACAAGGATCCTTGTTCATAGCATTCTATGTCATTACATCATTACCCGTCTCCAACTCCAGTGGTATTATACTTATAAACCTCTAAACTTGACAAGAGTAATAAGTCTTTGAAAGTCTCAAGTCGCTAAGTGAATTCTAAATCCTATAAATTACTTTATTATTTTCTTTTTCACTCGTAGATAGATACATAAATCTTTCAATTTCATATTAAGGAACAACCAATTATTAGTAATGAAAACCAATTATCGAGGGTGCATGTCAAAATACTTCCCGAATTAAACTCGCAATTGCTCATGAGAATAACAAATTTTTAGCATTTCCAGATAACACTACTCCCCATTCCTCAGACGAGCCAACACGACTCACATCATACATATCAAACACAACATAAGCCTAGCTTTTATACCAAAAAAACAACAACATAAGCCTAGCTTGAACATTTGCTACAGATAATTACACATTCAACTCTAGCGTAAACCCCTGTACCAGAACTCAGCTCATGTAAAATAATGTTAACTCATCTTCTTCAAGCTGAGGCAAAGTAGAGTGAGATTATTCTCGGCAGTTGCTTGGTAGGATTGAAGTACAAATAGTCTTCTTGTTTACAGATACAGATATTCACTCTAGTACGTCAAGTAAAAACTTCACACTTCCTAAATTATTAATGCGCTAACTGAGCTTGTTCCCCTCTCTCAATCTTCAACCTTTCTGGAGAGTGAACGATCACTGAGTTACTATACTAAAGAAGTAACCACACTTATCAAGAAGTAATATGGACTTCCACACGTAAGTTAATGCAAATCTTGATAAGCTTTCTTATCTTACAAAAGGTTTATTAAAATGCATCACTTCTTCCCACACTTGTTCCACTGACTGATCCAGTCGTTTCCTCTGCAACTCCAGAGTTATAACTTCAAACCCCCATTCCTGGAACAAAATGTTTCCTACTTGCAACATCAACCAATTATTAACAAATTCGGGTTAAACATAATATTCACAGCGTACATAAAACCACTGTTGATTGCTTCACCCATATCAAGCAGTAGAACCGTAATAGGACTAAAAGCAGTGCCGTTGGTATCGGTTTAAAAGAAGCAGTTCGAATTCTTATAAAATGAGGGGCAGGAGTAGTCCAATACGGATTTCAAGGCCCTAAGTATTGCGGAAGATGATCAGGTATCAATTAGTTTGTCCAGGAAAGAATGTAAGTAACAATATTGACAGTTTTCTAAGATATAAATCAGCCTTACCAAAGATCTCGTGAAAACGTTCAAAAATATCAGTTGACAGGTCTGCTTCCCTGATTGAAGGAAAATATTCTATGGTATGTTGGAAAGTAATTATAAACTTTATAGAATACAACCATGCCACAAAGGACGCATCGTATTATGTTCACAGTAAAATTATACTCGGTGAAAACATGTTGGTCACATCCAATCCCAAATGACCAAAAATTAAGTACCTTGCACAACCTAACTTCATTTTATGTTAACAAAAGAACTATCCCAGCTTCTTCAATCCAAATAATGTTTTGACCAAATAAACATGTGCTGTCAAGAGTTCATGATGGGCTGAAGGATGGTCAGTGGAAATTGTTTATTTAACACTAGAAAATCATAATACAGCTTACAATCAGTGCTTAATAACTCCACAAAAGCACAAACTAGAGATAACTGACTATCAATGGATTTTAATGAGAATGCGATGGAAAAATATGAACATACAAATGGAGAGAGCCATGGTGAAAGAACGATGGCAAACGATCATGTTAGGCTCACAGAAACATACAAGAAAATGGAGAAGGAAAGTGGGCGGGGACAACTCTGTCAGCTCAAAGAAACATACAAGAAAAAAAAAATGGAATTTAAGTCACCAGTGATGGATTTTACTTCAGCACAAAGACATGAATGGCAACATTCACAGTCAACAACAACCTCTAAGACACCATGAATTACTAACTTCATTTCTTCGCCTGAAAAGGTTATCATTTCATCTCAATTTTTAAGCATTTAGTCACTCGGGAATAAGGTTGATTAGCAGTTCAGTCCTTGTTACATGTTTAGCAATGTTTGGTGAACAGTCCAATATACTTCAGCCTACACTGAAACCTTCGCAAAGAACTCAATCGCCACGATGTCCAATAGCAATTTTTTGACTAGGGAAACCTTAAAGTGAACAATCAATAACCTCAAACCATTGTATCAGTAAAGTTACCCAGTAAGAAACTCTCGGTGACTTTCAAGCACATATAAACCGATAGAACGTAGCGAACTGTCATGGTGCGGAGAAGAAAGTGTAGGGGCCCTTAAGTAGAATAGAAGTATCAAAATGAAAATTACATCACCGCATTGTTTCCAGAACAGAAAGTTCTCACGATGTATAACATAGCTATCCCAATAACTAATTCTATGAATTCCTACTAACCTTCCAGGCTTATATATCGCTATCGTCACTGTCATCATCATCATTCTCCAGATCATTAGCAATGTATTCTCCGGGATGAATTGTCCGCCTCCTAGTCCTTGAAGGAAGAATGTTATTCAAATCCACCTCTGCAAGTGGGTCATCTGAAAGATCACTGTCGCCATCCGAAACAACCCCATCGTCACTGGAATCGTCATCATCGTCGCTGTCGACGTCCTCGTCATCTTCTTCTATCAATTTCCCTTTGCCCTTGTCAGCTGTCATGATCCCTTTTCCCTTTCGGTTCACCACAACTTCTCCATCGGATTCCTCGCCATCGTCGTCTTCACCTTCATCCTCAGCGCCACAGTGACCCAGATTACCGCCTTCATCGCCTCCATCCTCTGCGACCACATCGGACTCAACTTTTTCGACTTTCTCATCAGTGACAGAAGGACAATTGCCACGAAGAACATCAACATTGTCATTCGCAATCAAAGAAGCCTCGCGGTGTTTCGCATCATCTGATGGGGCCAATGACTTGTCCTTCGGAGTTTCGAGCTTTTGAACTTTGTTCTGATGACCGTGAGAGTCTTCGCCGTTTATATCAGGCTTACGTTTCGAGAGGAATGTTGGTTCGGCCGGGCTCTTGGTTTCGGCCATGAATTCGGGTGGTGAAGGTAAGATGGTAGCGGTGAGGACTTTGGGCGGGCCAAATTAGGGCTTGGCCAGGGAGGAACGTTGTATCAGCGCTACGGCAGGGAAGAGACTGTCATGACTTGGCTACTGGCTAGTGATGCTAGCTGTGGACCCTTCGTATTGTTTTCAAGGGCCTGACTGTGAGAATTATATTAATTGAAAATTAATAATCATCCATGATCAATATAATTACGAAGTATAAAAGCCCATTGGCCATAATATTATTAAAATTATAATACCGAAACAAAAAATAAATAAATTTACCTTTTTATTCGTTTTGAATTAATCGTTTCGTTAAAAATTTTATATCTACCTGTGCTATTTTGTTTTTCAGATAATTCAAATGAGATGTTCTTTTTTCTTATTGGAAACATGTGTTTTTATATTAAATTTTAATAAGAATTTGAATGTGTGATTAAATTAATATATTTTTATACTATATAAATATTATGCAAATATTAAAAAAAATTAAAGAGTACAACCCAGCAAATATGTAAAGGTAAGAAAAAAAAACTAATTGTGTGACAAGTTGTCAAGTCATCATTTTAAAGTTCATACAAACTTACATGGATGTTTTTTTGGGCCACGAAGAGGTGGTTGTATTTTAGTATTTTATTTATGTTGAAGTTTGTTGTTACCGCATGCCAGATACTTTACTTAGTTACTTGATTACGGTAATTAGTCATTGCTTATAAATATCGTAGGCTCACCTAAAAATATGTTTTTTTTTCAACTTCATTCGTTTTTCGCCTTCTTTGGAACTTCCCATGCATCCAAGCCAAGACTCAGCTGGTATTGACGAGATATTCAAACATGGCGGCAAATTTGGGTAGGAAGAGAGCATCCTAAAGATCAAATAGATCTTGAACACGCGTTGGATTGAGGAAAACTCAACCCCCAAATATACGAGTAATAATTAAATACGTTGTAACTTATTATTTTATTTATTTTTTAATATAAAACATAGTTGATGAGTTAATTTTATTTTAAATATTAGATTTATTTTTTATTTTTATTAATTTCTTTTTTAATTTCTCCTATTCAAATTCCTCAATAATAATAAAGTGAGGAAGGGAATAATAAGGGATTAAATAATATAATTATAATGTTTTAAAGAAAATACATCATATTAATTAATTTAAATAATATTTTTAATATAATTAAATTGGTTAAATATATTATATATTGAATATTGAAAGAGTATTAAATTATCTTAAAATTAATTAATTTTTACATAGGATCTATGAATTTGATCTGGGTGTTTAGTCTAGTCAAAAACTAATATTTTAAAAAGATTTATGATTTAAATTTTAGTTTTTAAAAATTTTAAAATAAATAATCATATTTATTTTAAAAAGATTTATAGACTAAATTATAGTTTTATATATACTATTGAGAATAACTTTTATATCATAAAAAATTGTATAGATTATCCAATTACTAATTTACTTATATATTTTTTACTCCATATTCTTTACCCTCTCTTATTGTATTTGCCTCTTCTCTACCTCCGTGCCTCTATCTTCTCCATTGTTATTATTGTCTTCTCCTCCTTCTTTAATTTTCGCTATAGATATGAAGTCAAGAGGTCATGGTATGAGGTATCTGTTTCTCCTCTATCTCTAGTCTTCATTACATATATGAGTTTGAGAGGTCATGGTATGAGGTCTTAGCTTCTCTTATATCTCTGGTATTTTTCTCCATTATATACAAACTTATGGAGGTTAGGAAACACTTCCAATCATTAGTGGAGGTAGTGAAAATCATGGAAATGATGAAAATTATGGAGGTTAAAGATTGTAAAAATATTGGATAATAAAAGATGATGAATAATTGTCAATAATTTTTTTTTATTTTTTATATTTTTTAATAATTTATTAATCTTAAAATTTATTATATTAGTAATTATTTAAATATTTATTTATTTAAAATTATTTTTTTCTATATATTATTTTTTTAAAAAAATGTATCCAAAACATCTTATTTTTTTTTTCTCAGAGTCTCTTCGCCAAAGTTAATGCAGATGGCGTAGTAGGATCACATTCCGCCTACTTCGCTGGCGAGGGTGAACTGGTCATTTGGAGTTGGTTGGGCATGCAGAAGAGTCCTAACGCAGCCGCCCCCGTGCCTGGACCTTTCCCAATTCTTCATTACCACAATAGCTTGTCGTTGCCTCTCTTTTTCTATTCCCCTTCTTCTCCTTCAACAGACATCTGAGTCACGGATTCTGTTTTATCGTCGCCGGCTAGCAACCGGCTCCTCCCATGGAAGCCTAGACTCTCTTATCCTACAGTTTCCAAATCCTTAGATACCAGATCCGCTTCTTTTTTGTTCTTCCAACCTTTCGTTTCTGTCTGCTGTTGAGGCTCAAGATGATTGCAATTCCGTATTTGACTGCATTAACTACTTACTTTAGTTATGGCCTGCTCTTTGCCTTCGGCCAATTGAGAGATTTCGGTCGTAAACTTATAGATTGGTTCAGCTCTAACAACCTCCAGGTCTGTTGCCTTCTTCTTATTCTCCCGTGATTTTTACAAGTATGCTTATACCGATGCGTCATTTCTGCAAATCAGGGTTACGCTCCGATTTGCCTAGGACTCGAAGATTTCTATATTCGTCGGCTATATCTTCGTATTCAGGTATTTCATTCTCTCCATTTTTCATTGATTAATTTTCATTTCAATAGAATAAAATACTGTTATGGCCTTATCTATTCTTTCAATGGTTGAATTTGTGTTTGAGGAGATACATTACGGCTTGAAATTGCTTGAACGCTGTTTAGGGAGTAATATGACAAATAAATTCGTTAGTTGGTGAACCAATGTTTGGAACGTTCAGTAATTGCTATACAACTAGTAAATGCATATAAACCGCCAGTTTGTCGGTAGTCTTTATTTAACCATATGTCTAATCAAAATTCTCATATCTTTGGACAGGACTGCTTTGGGAGACCAATAGCAAGTGCTCCTGATGCTTGGTTTGATGTTGTTGAACGCTATTCAAATGATAGTAACAAGACACTGAAGTATATTTCTTCTTATTATTTCAGACCTATTATTTTTTTTTGGATATCTGAATTTTTGTTCATTAAATTTGTCTCTTCGGAGCTACAATATCAGAACGAACTTGTTAATAATCTGTTAATTTGTCCAAACGCAGAAGAACAGAAAAGGTAAGCAGATGCCTCAATTTGGGATCATACAATTATCTTGGTTTTGCTGCAGCAGATGAATACTGCACACCCCGGGTAGTGGAGTCATTGGAGAAGTATTCTCCAAGTACTTGCAGCAGTCGTGTTGATGGGGGTAAGTATACTAGTTCATGGTTGGCCACCGAACAAAGTTCTTTTTTGCTTATCCATGCATATATTCATTCAGGTTTCCTCAACTGTGGTTTATCTTGTAGGCACAACCGCACTACATAATGAACTGGAGGAATGTGTTGCAAAATTTGTTGGAAAGCCAGCAGCTCTGGTTTTTGGTATGGGCTATGTGACAAATTCAGCCATTCTTCCAGTCCTGGTGGGGAAGGTCTGTAAAATGTTTAGTGAGGGCACCTTGTTGGCACATTAAGGATATCCACATAATTATTGATTAACATATCTACATTTTACAGGGAAGTTTAATCATCAGTGATTCATTGAACCACAACTCCATTGTCAATGGTGCACGAGGATCTGGCGCTACTATTCGTGTATTTCAACACAACAGTGAGTAGCTTTCCTTCTTACCAAAATAAGCAGTTTGGATTGGGGATTGAAGGGTGGTCAGAATTTTGATTTCTGGACACAAAGTTTGTTGGCTATTAGCATCTCTCGCCTTTTGATAGGGAAGTATATGGGATCAGTTCTGTGGATTTATAATGGTGGTTGCTGTTCTTTTCTATAGCATCTTCTCTGGATTATAAGAAATGTTGGTTATTTGGATTTTACTTGGTGACATGTTTCATGCTGTAGAAAGAATTGTCTCACCATTTCTCATAAAGAAAAGACTAAAGTTAGTCTATATCTATGAACATAAGAGGTTTTCTTTGGAAATGCTTGGTGTGGGTTTGGATCCTGTATTGCATTTTTTCCCTATTCATCCTCCTGTTGCTTTGTTAATGTTTTGGCGCTCTTGGAATTTTTAGTATTATTTAGTTCCCACACTTCTCGACTTTCTTTCCTGCAGTACCATCTCATCTTGAAGAGGTTTTAAGAGAACAAATTGCGGAGGGGCAGCCAAGGACCCATAGGCCTTGGAAAAAGATAATTGTCGTTGTGGAAGGGATTTACAGCATGGAAGGGGAGCTTTGTAAACTTCCAGAGATCATTGCAATATGCAAAAAATACAAGGTTAGTTGATGCAGTAGCTCTGATATATTGTGCAATTTTGTCATCCTTTTATATTTGTTTTCCTCATGCCTTTTCAATTTAGTTGAGGGAGGAGGTGGTGGTTGTTGTGCAATTTGGCTTTAAAAATGCTTAATCTGTTATAATGCTATATGTGTACAAGGCTGAAGTAAATGCTAGAATAGAATCTATTATGATTGCTTTGTGTCCATGCAAATTGCTGGAGTTGTAAATGTATGCAAAATTGTTTTTTCCAGTTTCCTTTATTGGGAAGAAATCGAGTTACTTTTTTTGTGTTTCTTTGGTGGGGGAGGGGGGAGATTTTTATCATCGACTTTTGTAATTCCTTTCACTTTCCTCATCTTTTGGTTACATAATAGGCATATACATATTTGGATGAGGCACACAGCATTGGAGCAGTGGGGAAGACAGGTAGAGGCGTTTGTGAGCTCTTAGGTGTGGATACTGCTGATGTTGATATCATGATGGGGACATTCACCAAATCCTTTGGATCGTGCGGTGGTTACATTGCAGGGTCTAAGGTTTGTATGCTTAAAAGTGTCACAATAAAAAATTATGACACTGATAGTTTCTAAAGGACTAGGAAGAGGTGTTCTAAAAATTTTATCTCATGGACTCTAACTTTTTTTAAGTAAACCATCGTTGTCAGTTTGTTCGGTTGTAGAATGCTTTGATTGTATCTGAACAAAAATATGAAATTGCATATATAAGACAAAGGTTAGGTTTTGGAATGGGAGGGAACTTTAGTGTTAGATTCATGCAACTGAATTCTTTTGGTACTGATGATGTTGTATATAGAACATTCTCATCTTTACATGCGGAGGTTAGAGTAATGTTGGAGTTTACTTGTAGAGGACCATTTGTTTTACATTGCTATGTTTCAGATTGCTTTCTGGCAATCTTCATCACAGTATACTGAATCTTTTGAGTTTTTTTATTAAGTATTTTAAATCTTACAATTGAAGTGTAATTCTTAATATGAGATTTTGAAACTCTGGTCAGGAACTTATCCAATACTTGAAGTACACTTGCCCTGCTCATCTATATGCAACTTCAATCTCACCACCAGCTGCACAACAAATAATATCTGCCATAAAAGTCATTCTTGGAGAGGATGGCTCCAACAGAGGTTTGATGGGCACTTGTGTTGTTATTTCTTCACCTGTCTGCTTTGTTATTTTATCCTGAAGCTTCTTGTTTTAATATAGGTGCCAAGAAACTTGCACAAATTCGTGAGAATAGCAATTTCTTCAGGTCAGAACTGCAAAAGATGGGATTTGAGGTTCTTGGGGATAATGATTCTCCAGTAATGCCAATCATGCTTTACAACCCAGCCAAAATCCCTGCCTTCTCAAGGGAGTGCCTCAAGCAGAATGTGAGAACGTTGAACCATTTGTGCCCCTCATTCATGTTTAATCTATTTGATAGGCAGCAATATACAACTTCAACTTCTTCTTCTTCCTCTTCCTAGTATTATTATTATTATTATTAAATGCCTGCTATTGCTGAATGTTGTTTCCGTTTCAGGTAGCTGTTGTGACTGTGGCATTTCCAGCAACTCCTCTACTATTAGCAAGAGCACGCATATGCATATCTGCTTCTCATTCAAGGGAAGACCTTATTAAAGCTTTGGAGGTAATATGCTTAGTTTCTCATTCCAGTAGTAACTTTTACTCTGCATGCGTCATTTAATTGTTTGTGGAGGTAACTGTCATAGAAGGTACTACTAAGTTCATTGCATGATGAGAGCAGTGTCTTTGCTATATATGAGAAGATATCATGTTCTACCAAGAAGGTTCCAATACGTTTTTTTTCCTAATATTTTAGTAGGTGCCCCATGCATCATGCAAAATTTTGTTTCTTCCGCTATATGTCTATTGTCCTAACTTCCTGATTTTGTTCCTTTTCTTTATAGGTTATCAGCAGAGTTGGTGATCTAGTGGGTATAAAATACTTTCCTGCTGAACCAATCAAGCAGCAGAGAAAGAGCAAAGATAAGAAGGCTGACTAAGTGACGTTATTGCTTACGAGCTAAACTAGGAATGAAAGCTGAGGTAAGTCAGGAGCCATTGAAGGCGCTTTTGTTTCCATTTGTCATGGGTAGTTTTAAATCTACTGGTATGCTCTGCGCTTGTGTTTAATTTTACTGCCTTGGGAAAGGGTTGGACTTGGATGGAGCAGCAGAACACGAGCTTTATTCTCAGACGCAAGGGAATCTGCCCTGTTTTAGGGAAATCTATCCATCTCAGTCTGGTCTTGCTATAATTTGTATAGTTGAAGTTGTAATTGTCCCTATGTCTGGTGCTTATTCATTGGAAACTGGAACTTGCTTGTATACGAGGGATCACTTGGGAGAATGGAATTTTATTTATTGGGAGGTGAATCATGTCACATTTTTGCGCACCCTTTTTTATTATATATATATTTTTAGATGTGAAATCCCCTGAGTATGCATGGAACATTGACTTTCAGTTATAAATTAGTGCGGGAAAAATAATCCTTTTACTCAAGATTACTTTAAAGAGATTTTGTCGCATCTCTGATCTCCCGTGTAACTATTTGCTATGCCAGAATTTGTTTCCGTCAAACACTCACTAGGATGCTATTCAGTCCATTTCTTGAAGGACGTCTCAGACTGGAGTCTAAAACCTGATACACTACTGCCAGTTATGCTGTCCTCTGATATCTATTTTTTTTAAAACAAAAAAAATGTAGTTTCCGTTAAAGAATTTTGATATCAATATTAATCTATCAATTAATATTGGTGTTGATATGAAATGTAAAATTTATTGTTAGTCAAATTCATATTGATACTAAAATTTATTTTCCAGATTTTGTATGATGTACAGCTGTATGATTTTATCCTAGTTATTAATAAGAGTTTATCATATATTATTGGAGAAAGGTTTTTATTTTACGGCACATTCAACTATTTAAATTTTAAATCAATCCAGCTTGAAAGATCCCGGACTCAACTTATGATGTGATACTCCCTACATTTTTTTATATAAGTAGATAAATGTTGTACATGGTTTCATGTGTTTTTTAATAGAAAAAAAAAGATGTATTTAAGATTTCTTTTAAAATTACCCTTCGTTAACCGCTATTAAATTAAATATGTATCATGGAAAACAGTTAAGCATTAATCATAAGGGTATTATAGTCCAAAATTTTCAATTAGAGGTATAATTATTAGGATAAATAAACTAATTTTTTTTAAATTATGTGAGTTGATTAAAATTTACTTATATTTGAAGATTGAATACCGTAGCTGTGAAGATCGTAATAAATAATTAATTTCATCAGCAAAATTTATGATTTGTTTTTGGGATAAAACAACCAATCTATCTATGGAGACGATTTATAAGAAACTTCTAACCGCTTGTTTGGTAACTATTAACACTTGGGGCAATGGAGCACGGGCATAAAACAATCATAATTTCCATCTCTAGGCCTAGGAGACCAACGGCCTGTTCACTATCTCTTTTTCTCTCTTCCCCTTCCTCTGTGATCAGAGGTCCAACCCAGAGCTACAATGGCGACCAGATACTGGGTAGTCTCTCTCCCCGTTCAAAATTCGGCATCTGCTCTCTGGACTCCATTGCAGGAACAAATCTCCAAGCATTCCTTCGATACTCCTCTTTACAGAGTACTCTGTTCTTCTGTTTCTCAAGATCTGCCCTTTTAGTGCTTAATTTCCTTTAATTCTGCTTATTTCTCCATTTGCAGTTCAATATACCTAATCTCCGGGTTGGAACCCTAGATTCTCTTCTTTCTCTCAGCGATGATCTTGTGAAGGTAAATTTCCTACAATTTTGAGCTTAACGTTGTTTACAAATCTCTTATACTACTTTGTAGATCTATGGTTGATCGGGTTTATTTCATATGCGAGATTTTTGTCTTTACCTTTTTCGGTGCTTCTATATGGATTGTGTAATTCCTTTGATTCATTGTTCTGGCGCCGATATTTGTGTTTTGTGCATGTTAATGAAAGGCTAAATTTTTTTGCAGGCAAATAGTTTCATGGAAGGAGTGTCACACAAGATCAGGCGACAGATTGAGGAATTGGAGAAAGTTTCGGGCGTTGTGAGCAGCAGTCTGACCGTTGATGGGGTGCCAGTCGATTCATATTTGACCAGGTCTATTGATTGATCACCTTGATCATTAAATATTTAACCCGTTCTAGTTTCGGTTATATTTTGGTTGAGTGCTGAAGCTGTCATTTTGATGGAAGGTTTGTTTGGGATGAAGCGAAGTATCCGACTATGTCACCTTTGAAGGAGATTGTGGATGGTATTCACGGTCAAGTGGCAAAGATTGAGGATGATCTGAAGGTTTTTATATTCTTCACTATTGTAGCTCATAATTTGTTTGTTCTGTTTTTAGTCTCTCTAGTTCTAAATCACTCCCTTATGACGGTTTTAAGCCGTCTTGCTTTTGTTATTGTGGCTAACTGCTAGCTCAGGAATGCTAAATGCCTCTTTGTATGCGCTTTTTTCCGGGTCGATTTAGTTATTAATTGCTGCTTGCAAGGCAAAAGATGGTACTGCGGAATGCAGCAGTGTTGTTGTTTTTGGTATTTTTTGGAAGGGCTTGTTTGGAATGAGGGTACCAAAATTTTAGAGGAACAATGAAATATCTGCTTATGCATCCTTATCTGCTTTGACATCAATTTCTCAGGTCTATCTTTGTATTGGGCATTTGTCTTTTTCCTTTTCCTGCATATGCTCAGTTAGGAAGAAATGACCTGAATGGCCTCCCGCAACTACAATTTGGTAGTGATTTAAAACCTGTTTCAGCTGGCAAACTATAATAAAGGCTATTAAGTCACTAATTAACTTGTTCAACCGTAAGACCAACAATTGAACTGGAAGCAATCATAACTACACAAAATTTGATAATTTCAATATTTTTAATAACCCATATATTTGAAAATAAGTAAAATAATTTTTAGAAAGGTGTGAGAAGCTAAAACAGTTCGTGTATTTTTCTTATATCATGGATATCAATTACAATGTGCATTGAATTGATTGTTTGGGCCTTATAACTGTCATCTGTCAGGTTCGTGTTGCTGAGTATAACAATATCCGCAGTCAACTAAATGCTATCAACCGAAAGCAAAGCGGAAGGTGTAGATGTTGTTCAATACTGATCATAGCTTTCAAGCATGCGATTTTATTTTTCTCTTAGCTGACAAACTTCTGTCTATTTCAGCTTAGCTGTCCGTGATCTTTCCAACCTGGTAAAACCTCAGGATATTATAACTTCAGAACATTTAACTACCCTACTTGCAATTGTTCCTAAGTATTCTCAAAAGGACTGGCTCTCAAGCTATGAGACATTGACAAGTTATGTGGTAAGGTTACCATATTTACTAAGAATGTCATATTTCTTCTGCTACATTCTTGAAATGGTTGTATTAAGTGATTTTGAATTTTGTCCTCTTGGATAGTTGGACAGTCCCTGTGGTTTATCGGAAATGTCCAATAATATTTTGAAACTCGATTATTTCTGTACATGTTTCGTGTCTCTTGAGCTGCTATATTCATTTTTTTGCTCATAGTGTACTTGTTCTTCTGATAACATTATTCTTTTTAGGTACCCAGGTCTTCCAAGTTGTTGTATGAGGATAATGAGTATGCTCTTTATACTGTAACACTCTTCACACGTGTTGCAGACAATTTTAGAACTAGTGCACGTGAAAAAGGGTTCCAAGTAAGTACTTCCCATGAATTGCATTTACTTTTTTGCCCATCTGTTAATCTTTGGAAAATTTCGATTTTTGCTGCGGAACTTGTTGAGGAACTCTAAATGAAGGAATGCATTGGGCACCTAATGCAAAGTTGTATTTCATTGAATCTTGAGTTAATTGGAGGTGTTTAGTGACTTACTGGCTGTCATTGCATTTAGATTCGTGATCTTGAGTACAGTCAAGAAACACATGAAGGTCGGAAGCAGGAGCTAGAGAAGTTGGTGCAAGATCAGGAAAGCACAAGAGGAATTCTTTTGCAGTGGTGTTATACCAGTTATGGGGAGGTATTATCCATTGGTTCACTGTTTCATTAAATCTTTGAAGATACACCCCAATTATTAAATACGAAGATTACAAAGAGTTTTGAGAAACCAATGAGATCATAGAAACAAGTTTAGTCAATTGCAAAACCACCTATAAAATGGAATACGCTTTGATGTGTCTGTTACTGGACAAGCCAGTCAGCCTATGCTCATTATGTAGTGCTCAATTTTTTTTTGGTTAGAATTTCCTGTAGGTTTTTTTTGCCTTGAATTTTTTGCTGTCTGCCATCATAAATCATAAAATGTATTGACAAGCTTTCCAAACATTGGTGCCTTTACTGTTACTAAAGATGCTGTAGTTCTTCACTTGCTGTATTTGCTTCTGTCTGAAGGTTTTCAGCTCCTGGATGCACTTTTGTGCTATACGAGTATTTACTGAGAGCATTCTGAGATATGGTTTGCCACCATCTTTCCTGGTACATATACTCTTCTAAACCTAACAAGTTTGCTGCCTATCAATTTTGTTTCTTGAAATCCTTATTTCTGACCATTGGATCTTGTTTGATTGCAGGCAGCGGTCTTAGCTCCGTCTGCAAAAAGTGAGAAAAAAGTACGTTCTATACTTGAAGGCTTGTGTGACAGCGCAAACAGGCAAGTATCTAATTTATGTGTCTGCTGTATGGGTAAAGTTGATGGACCTTGGCATTTTATACAGACCCTTTTGTGAAGTTCTTTATCCTTGCCCTTTGGGCGTGCGTTGGATGCACAAGAAACATGCATTGGTTGAAAAAGAGCATAAATCATATCTGATATGAACACACTTCAAAGCCAGATGAAAAAACAGTTAATGCTGTCTTCTTATTTATGTCTGCTCGGAAACTCAGCTATTTTTACAACTTGCTTCTTTATCGTGATTTGATGCAAAATGACTAGGATTTTTATTCAGCATTCCTGTTTTTCTAGATGTGTAATAACTTCTGAGTTTGCCCCTTTGATATCGCCTGCAGTGCATACTGGAAGACTGAGGATGAAGCTGGGGGTGCTATGACCGGTCTAGCAGGGGATTCTGATGCCCATCCATATGTCTCCTTCACCATCAATCTCGTATGAGCGCTCAAAAAATAGGCCTCATCTCATGTTTATTAGTCCGCAAAGTATTTTTCTTTGGACAACAATAATTGCCAGATGGGGATCGAAGATATGGTACATTTGGGTCAAATTCCATTCATTGTTTGGAGCAGCATTCAGACTTAAAGGGCTGGTGAATTTTAGTGCAGAGTTTGGGCACCAGGATGATCGTTTGCAATATGTATTTTTAAGTTATTTCATCAACTTTTCTCGTCTGCGATGTGAAATTTGGACAAGGGGACAAGTTCACGCTTTTGGTATGCCCCTTTAAATTATTGTATGTTCTGTTAAATTTATGCAATATGGCAATCTTAGGTCGATTTACCACCCTAGCATCCAGCATGAACCACTAAGATGGACTTTTTATGCTGTATGAAGTGAGGATAAAGTTTAGAATAACACATTCTTTTCCTGGAAATAATGTTCCGGAATTATAAATTAGCTCGCATCTCTGTTCTGCCCATGTTAGCATTGAACAATATTAATTCATTGTTCGTCTTTGCTAGAGCATGGAATCCGTCACGTTCACTTCTTGCATCTACAAAGATGCCATGTTAGAAAAAATCTTTAGGTGACTATGTTAAGCAATTTAATTCTAACCGATGGCGCGACTCCATATGAAAGCTTAAGACGCGTATCACAATCAACTCGTTCATATGGTAACTGCCCGTCTGCTCAGAAACCGAGAAGTTCAGTGTCGTTTACAGCTTAATTGGGATATACTTTCTATTGCCAAAACGTCCATGTGTAAATGGAACTCTCTCTCAGTAACTGAATCTTCACGTATTGAGGGCGCCCCAAAACAATTAGAGCATGAATAAACAACTTGGCATTATGCATAGGCGACCAGCATATGACAGTGTAACATGAAGCAACTTAAAACAAAATAAGTACCCTCCATAAGATAATAGCAGGAAAAATAATAGTTTGAGAAAAAAATTGTCACAATTTATGTATTGCTCTTGTCCATAATTTTGCAGAGATTTGAAAGAAAATGTGTAATCCCATTTTCCATGGGATGAATGATCCCTAACTACGAAATGTTCGGCACTAAGGATGAGAGCAAAACCATCCCCAAAAAAATTAATCACTCGAGGCATTGAAATTGATAGCAGAAGTTTGAACTTAAAAATATAATTACCCAACCGAGCCTGAGCTTAACTCAGGCAACTTCAGTAATATTTTTTTTCGTTTATTTATGGTATCTGCGTTGGTTTTCTACGTTTCCTAGGGGGAAAATGAAATGGTATCTTGCTTTATTGGAGATTCTAAGCCTTGGCTAGCTGAGAGGCCGGAGCGGCGGCAGGAGCGGCACCACCAGTGGTTGGCCTGAGGAACCAAGGAACTTCATTAGCACTTCTACAAAAAGAACATGAAATAAGTAAAACGGTCAGAATTTTTGAGAACTTACAGCCCCACAAAAACTTTGAAAGCATCATATATTCCCCATTGAGCTCCAGTGAGAGTTCCAATCATAACAATACGAAGAGGGAGTCCACGGGTGAAAAGACCCCACACACCAAGCTTCTTCACCGCCTGCATTAGACAGTAGACCAAGTTTAAGAAACTAGTCAAAGCAGTTGAAACACCAAACACTTAGCACAATAGCACTCACGTCACCAACTGTAGCTCCCTTGGCATTGTTCAGGAAGGAGACGAGGTTATCAGCAGGATGAGATACAATAGCACAAAATACACCAGCAATGTATCCACCAGCAAAACTTACACCAAGCTGCAGCTGTTTGCTGCACTCATTCTTTGGTGTGGGGATGGCATGCTTGTAGATCAACTCAACGATAGTTTCAAAAGAAGCGAACTTCATCATTGTATCTGCAGGAAAGACCATCATTAACATTCTACTTAAGAATCCATAAATCAGAGTCAGATTCATAGCCTTCCATTAGCAATCATGTTACGATTTCAAACTAGTAACTCGAACAATAAGGTGAACAAGAGTTCCATTTCAAAAGCGAAAAGCAGTACATCATAGGTGTAAAGTTGAACTATAATATCTCAACCAAAAAAGGTTGAATACTATAATAAATAAACAGTTGGACAATAAAAAAATGTTGAAAATACAAAATTAAGAGGCCTAGATGCAAATTTTCACAACTTCTGCTACCCCTTTGCCAACAAAATTAGGTATTTACTTCACCATCAATCCAATAAAACAGAAAGGGGAAAATATAAAAAAAAGGAAAAACAAAAGAAAACAATCATATAATTAAAAATATATCATCCACACAGAGTCTACCTTGGATCATTCAAGAGCCAATTAAAGTCATGAATGGCAGTGATAAATTACGATGGTATATGCCCCTCTGATTTACAATAAAATGACAATCAAGATAAAACATCAAACTTAGCAAGTTGTACCGTTTATGAGTCATAAATGATATGAATTATTCCTCAAACTATATGCAATATGAGGACACCTCATCGAGCTAATAAAATCACAAATGAATACACAACAAGGATGAAGGGCATTGTTACTGGCAACCAAGAAAACAAAGGGAAAAAAAAAACAAGACTGAAAACTTATTCAAAAACTTGTTAACTTAAATTTGACCAGCTAACTATTCTTGTAGACTTCTTAAACAGAACCAGGATTACAACTAAAAATAGAAAGATTTGAATTGTTTAAATAACAAATAAGAAAACAATTTGATACATGCTAAACGTAAAGAGAGTTTAAATCATTAGACACCTATCCTCCCATTCATATTCCTAGGAAAGTCCTATATAACCAACCTTCTGTCCACAACTACTATTGACAGGTAAGAATACTCCCCCTCATGCTGATCTTTATCCTCAAGGATCATTATGAATGCAGAAATTGAAATTATCATTAGCTAAAAATATTTATAGGAAACATCCAGCTTCTAACAACTTAACATCCTTAACTACTATTATTCCCATGTAACAAAATTACCATCCAATCTCCATCAAAAAAATATGTACTAAGGACCTTCCCGTCATCAAAATGAGGAAGCAAAGCTTGGAACAACTCTGGGCTACAATGAGCAGAAAATGAGAACATGTGGTGCACTGGCGCTTATGGGATAATGAAGACTCTAAAGTAAAAATCATTGCCTTAAAAACCAATATGAAGTACGCTGACCAAAACAGCATGAAAGAGCAAAGTTACGGTCATAGTCTACAAAATGTATAGTACAAAGTACTTACATGGGATCTGGCGTCCCCACAGAGGAACAATTCCTTTGTATAGCCTGAAATTGAAAAACAAAAAAAAAGTCATTAGAGACACATCCTATCACTCAGAAACCTTTGCGATTAAATCACACATCATCCACTAACAAAACAGTTGAAGAGTTCAAAGTGTTCAAAAGCATACCCCAGTGCTCCTTCAGATCTAACGTATTTTGGCAATCCATCAACCAAACCTCTGGCAAAACCAGGCTGAGTTTGAACTCGAACCTTTACGGCCTCAAAGGGGCAAAGTGCAACATCAGCGATAACCTCAGCAGATGCTGAACCAGCAAGGTAGATCAAAGTCTTGTACTTGGCCGCATACTCTGGACCGGCAATATCAGAATAATACTTCTTAAAGAACTCATAAAATCCAAATTTGCAAGCACCCTGAGCACTGTAACCAAGCAAGGTAGGCACCCAGCCTCTGAAGAAACCCCTTACTCCCTGCTCCTTAAGCAATACTCCAAATCCAGATGATATGCTTTTGTACTTGGCAGGGTCAATCTGAAATTAATAATTGGAGAGTTTGCACATCCTGTGAGCATCCCATTCAAGTAATAACAGCCAACTAACATCATAGCTTGCGATTTCAAAATCAAAGCATATACAATGAAATCATATGGACAATCTCATAACCACAAGATCGCTTACGTCTCTTTTTAACCCCGGATCAATAAAGAAACATGCGTACAATAATTTAATTTAATATGCAATCTCGTGTTTCTTCATAATCTGTGGGATCGTCGATCACGATCATCGACATTAAACCACTGAAGACGCAGTACGAGAAGGTCAATATATGTACAGAAAGGTAAACTAATTTCCAAGCCCACGGGAATGGAGGCTTGAACTGCCCCTAAAGAGAACTCAAAAACAGTCAATTCAGCATCTCATTGGTGGAGAACGCAGGTGGAAATACGACCAACGGTCAAGATCAGCAGCTCCCAAAACTTAGGGAGGAAATAAAAGTAAATCAAGGAACAAATCTGGCATAAAGAAAGGGATCCTTCAATCCAACGCAACGATCACGATTAGTAGATCGGTCCAATAAGCACAAAAATTCTCACATGCTCATAAAAGAATAACAATCAGAGGGGAGTAAAATTATCTAATTCATCGCGAAACATAATGCTAATAGAGCAAAGAATAACCAAGCAAAACTACCGTTAAGTGCTAATTTCATTAAAAATGCCAGATCGAGAGAGAAAAGACCTGCATATTACACTTGACAAGGTCAAGAGGGGTAACCGCCGTGTGAGTGAGACCACAGCTGAGAATTCCACCGACCGTACAAGCACCATAGAAGGCAGGAGAGTACATCTGGATCTTACCAGGCTCACTTGGAGCCGGAATCACGAAGTTGGGCCTGGGCGATACGACTTCCAGATTGGAAGCAGGAGAAGAGGCTGCGGCGGCCGCTGGGGTAGAGTTGAACATGTTCTGGAGAGGCAAGGTTTTTGTGGAGGAAGAAGAGGAGTAGAGAAAGGTAGGGATCAAAGAGTTGCGGCGTGAGGAGTCTGAGAGAGCCATGGAGGAAGAGCGATGAATGAGGAAGGGAGGGTGCTTCGGAGACTTCAAAGGAATGCCGGAGAGACGCACTCCCAAACACTGGCCGCCAAAAGCTTTCTGGCGATGCTTCCTCTCCCGGTCTAGGCACCAATGGCCAACCCTCGCGTGTTTATATGCACAGTTTGTTCCCCCATAAAATGGCCATCTTATTTGCTTTTAATTACCGTCTTGACACTACCTGTAATTTAAATTAAAAATACTATGAAATGTAAAAGCGGCGGCGGCTCTGTTGGAGTTGTCCCATTAAGATTTTTGAAAGTGTCCTAAAATAGTTATGACTGGTCCTAGACTTGTGGTCATTGGTCATTAATAAAAAACCTAAAAAAGAGAATAGTCGTCAATCTTTCTTAAAAACCACCATTGGTAAATTATATGTTTAAGTAGTTTAATTACTCAGGATTAGTCAATAATACCCATCTCACACAAATTAATAAAATAAATAAAGTTAATTGAGCTAATTACATTTAAAATAAAAGCATATTTTTGTCATATTACTCTTAATTAATTGCTGAGTCTTCTCCTGCAAATTCCAATTCCTTGTACACTTCGATTAATTATAGACTTTTAAGAAAAGGACATAAAGTAACCAAGAGAGTTGGCTTTTCTACCTTAACAAGTGATTGTGTTCGATAGTGGAGGGAGTATTTTGGAATGCCCGTGAGGGTAACAGAGAGAGGCATGCTTTGAAGGAAAGAAGGTGGCGTACGGCAGTGCAGGACTTGAACGGGGAGAACGAAGATGGTGGTGGAGAGTAAGTGGGGCAATGAAGGAGAGGGGTTGCCACTTGCCAGCAAGGACCCAGCAAAGCAAGCGCACCGGCGCTGGTGTATCCTCTCTCCACATCTTGGGAACATCAATTCCGCCCCAATAACCTCCCTCCCATAACTTCGCTTCACCACTTGACTTTCCTACATTTCATTTTTCGTTTTCGTTCAACTTTTCTTCTTAGTACTATATTAAGTTCATTTTTCCTAAAAGTTGAGACTCATTTTCATTATAGCTGTATGAATTTTGTACAAAGCAATCTTATTTTTTCCCACTACAATATTTACTTCCCTATCTAAATATACAACTTTATGTAAACTAATAAAACTACATGATATAATTGTAAGTGGCGGTACAAAAAGAAAGACCACCATAACTAATTATTATTTATAAGATTGGTTGAAAATGGATTTATACAGTTTTAATAATTTTGATAGAAATCACACCATATCATATATGTAACAATAATAATGATCATTTTTTTAATAATTTCATTTATTTTCCCCCCCCCACTGATTTCCACTATCAACAGCTGTGCCCGTGCCCGTGGGAATCACGTGCTCAAAGATCCACTATACTGCGTAAAACTAGGCACAAATGGGCCTGCCATGACCTGATATTTGCCTATCTTTAAGACCTCTGTTACTCAGATACGGTAAATTAGAAGCCTAAAAGCGTAGAGGAACAAAGACCTCTGCCTTAGTATGCGTTCGAATTTGACAAAGAATCTGCTTAACGTAGGTTACGCGCTAAGTTCACTAACACAACCTGGCCTTTCAAATTATTCAACTTGCTTCCCTCTGCATTATTTTGCCCTCTCTGATTATGTTATTCTGAGATAGCACAACTTTCATGGAGAATATATCAAGTTCTGATCATTTCCACCACTCTCAATGGTTACAGACAACTACATCAGGTTCCCCTCTCTCTCTCTCTCTCTCTCTAACACACTGTTGCAGCGTGTACTTTTGCTTTGACATTATTTTTTTAAAAAAAAATGAAGTTGTTAGGTTTTGTATTATATATTCTCTTTCCCACTCTTGATAGTTGGTAGAATATATGTGTTGTTCTACTTTGACTTCGTTGTGGGCATTAAAACCATGCGGGCCTGAGGGTGGTTGGCTGGAACTTTGACGTATGCTAGAACCTACAGCCAAAATATTTGAAGTCAATCAATTCTATTAGAAACTGTTCTGGTCCAGAAAATCACACGAAAAGCTCCACGTGGTTAAATTTCCAAAATGTTAATTGTAAATTATGTATTAATCAACTCAATCAGATGAATAGCAAAAGACAATAAAGCCATCGAACATAAAATTGGCTTCATATAGCCCTTTTAGCCTTCTCCATAAGGAGACTCATCCCATCCCTATTTCCATGTTCAAGCCTGGTTTGTTTTGTCCCACCTGGTTAGAACTTGTAAGAGTTGACCAAAAGGCAACAGATTATTTCATTCTCACAAGATCCTTGTTCTGCTGCATTCTCTATTCATGAATTCCAGTGTATGTTTACTGATTTGCAGATTTTGATGAGAAAATGAAGGCCATCACGACTACTTTAAAAGAGGACTGCTGTTCAGATCAAGAAGCTGACATGAATCAAAATGGGAGAAGATATCACACAGGTTCTTGAAGAGTTAAGCAAATCTTACCGGGCTTTAGCCATAGCATATGACCAATTGAGGCCTGAATCATCCCATACCTCTCATTCAGGGTCCTCTTCATCTTCTAATACAACAGTAACCCTCTGTGCTATCTGCAATGAGAAAGCAACAGGGGACTTACAAGGCCCAAAACTCGAGGATGCCTTCAATTGTCATCTAAAATCTATTGTCAGAGGTCCTGATATGAAATTTGATGGTACAGACCTTAATTTTGGACAAATAAACAAGCTAGAAGATGAATATCATGAACTGGTATCAGCTGTTAATCCAAGTAGCGTGATGTTTAAAGCAGGATCAATGCAAATGCACTCAAGAAGAAGAACTAATGACCGTTTTTCCCCCCAGTGAAAACTTTCATATGGAGATTGAGGGCTTTGAATCAAGTCAAAATATGGAAGATCCATCCATAATTCATAGCAAATTCAGTAAAATGTGGTCCGGGCTAGATTTTCAAATTACACAACTTGTAGAGGATAATCAGCAACAGCTGGTAGAGTTGGTGAGAAGAAATGATGAGAAGAGGGAAACCATTAAAACGCTCCAAGTAGAGATTGAAGCATTGAAACGTGATAACAAGGCCCTTCAAATATCTTCAAGATACTCAAATGCTGATTCAGAACGTGACCAACCACAGATTTCAAGACGTGGAAAAATATCTGTGAGAAAGCTATTCAGAGGCTGTTCTACATGATATCTTGTTCCAAGCAACATAATGGTCATGATATATTCTAGAAGAAGTTCACCAATTCTTCGACGGAGATGTTTTGTCTGTCCCACAAGCAAATAAGCACTCGTGGTATTGAGGGCAATATAGTTTACTAAAAAATTTTCTGGTTGACGATGATTTCAATATAAAATAAATGACGTGCTAAGAATAAAATTCTCCCTCGGAAGACCGTGTACTCAGTTCTATATACACTGTACTATTGATGCCAAGACCTTTAGGTATATATCTATGAACTGGAAAACTAGCTTTAAAACCCTGTCACTGTTCTTATGCAAAGTATCTGATTCTCAGACCAATCCTTAACAAATTGATTAGTCTTTTCAATCTAGATAAGTGCCATTACGAAGTAAATAGAAAGGCATGTGCAACATGCTTCTGCTCAGGCCTCGATGATGGACAGAAACAACAGAAAATATTCCTATTCCCTTCAATATCACTGCAGTCACCAGTAGTCTCCACATGAACATAGCCCATCCTTAAAATGATGAAATCGTTTGGCATCTCTGACCATAATTTCCCGATTTACTATTTTGGAGATAAACTTAATTACCGTATGGCAGTCACTGCAAACCCGAAGATTTTTTATCACCTGGATTGTTGTACCAGGAACTGAATTTATGATTCCGAATGCAACAGCTAATTTCTCACTGTGAACTCTTAGAACCATTCCTTTCTCTTCTTCATCCACATCATGAAGCACTGACGTTACATTTGGTACATAGCCGAATTCTTGCAGCTTTATATTCAATTGTTCCAGATATTCATAAAGCTTCTTATGCTGAGGATGCTCTTTGTCTCCAACTAAAAATACATGTACCCTGCCTTTAAGTTCAACTAGACTGAACCCGGGGGTTTTAAGCAATCCATGTCTCTTCATAATTATTCTCATCCTCTCAACATCTTCCCACCTTCCGGCATCAGCATAAATATTGGAGAGTAGCACAAAGTACCCACAATTACTTGAGTCTAACTCGAATAATTTTCTTGCAGAAATCTCCCCTAGCTCCACGTTCTTGTGAAGCCTACAAGCTCCAAGAAGGGAACCCCAGATTATAAAATCAGGCCTCACCTTCATTTCCTTTATCAAACCATAGGCCTCATTAAGATAACCAGCACGCCCAAGGAGATCAACCATGCATGAGTAATGCTCAATCCCAGGTTCAACATTAAAGTCACGGTACATTCTATTAAACCAGTGCCAGCCTTCTTCCAGAAGGCCCGCATGGCCGCAAGCATTTAACACTGACACAAAAGTAACGTAATTTGGTTTGATTCCTGACCTTATCATCTTGTGGAAGACTTCCATAGCATCTTTCCCATAGCCATGCATTCCATAACCAGCGATCAGAGCAGTCCATGACTTAATATTCTTCTCTTTCATGCGATCAAATGCCTTCCTAGCCATGTCAACTCTCCCACATTTGCAATACATGTCAATAATAGAAGTACCTACAAACACATCGTCTTCCAAAGCCATCTTTATTGCCTAAAATAGAAGACAACAGATAGTATGATTGAAAAGAACGTAGAAACAATTATTTGGACAAAAACTTGATATATGATTACAACATATTTCATAATGAACAAAATGGATTTACAGAACCGGTAATAAATAAATGTGCAAAAGAAAGAAGAAATTCTATGCACCTGATCATGTATGCACTTCCCCACTCGCAGAGTTGCTGAATGTGCACAGGCTAACAATACAGCTGACAATGTCACAGCGTTGTAGATGGCATTGCCGCATTTTACCATGTCACTAAAAATTTGGAATGCCTCGGCAGACAATCCATTTCGTGCATATTCAGCAATCATAGAGTTCCAAGAAACAACATCCTTTTCACCCATCCCGTCAAACACTTGCTTCGACATTTCTAGCTCGCCACATTTGGCATATGCATCCACCAAAGTATTGCAGATTCCTAAATACCACAAAAATCCCCTTTTTATCACTAAACCATGAACCACTTCGGTCATTCTCTTCGAGCCTACCCGAGAACAAGCTGATAAAACCGAAGCCACGGCGACCGAATCAACCAAAACTTCTTCGCCCACCACATTCTCTCTCTCCTCAACCAGTAATTCTTTAAACAAGCATATTGCTTCGTGGGCATTGTCATTTTGGACGTAACCCACAATCATGGACGTCCAAGAGACCACGTTTCTCGTAGGAATTTCATCAAACAGTGTTCTTGCATCCTTCAACTCGCCACACTTCGAGTACATGTCAATGAGAGAGGACGACACAAAAAGGTTCGATTCAAAGCCAAAGATTAAAGCTTGTTGATGGACTTGCTTGCCCGCGTGAAGATCAAAAAGGGCGGAGCAGGATTTAATGGCACAAGGGAAGGTCGAACGATTCGGGTGCAGAGCAAGCTTTCGCATAGACGAGAAGGCTCGAAGAGCTTCAACGGAATCGCCGCTTCGAGCAAAATCGGCAATGACTGTGTTCCAAGACGAGACGCTTGTTTGGTCAACATATTTGTTGAACCAGGTCGTTAGGTTGGCGTTGATCGAAGTCGAGTATTGTTTCCTATAAGCTCCGCACCGGAATCTGAGTAGAAATGGGTCGTATATTGATATCTTCATTCATTCGCGTAATTGACAAGCGTCTTGTTAATTTTATCAATTCCAGGCTTCCAAATTGCAGTCCGAAAATGTTTCTAGTTCCGGGGACTGGGACTGGGACTGTTTATAGACCGTTCGCCCGCTGCCTCTGCATTGTGAGACGAGCTTACGCTATGATTTTTAATTTATTTTTATTATTTAATGTTATAAGGCGCTCATATTAGTTTTGTTAACAAAAAATACTTGTATTAAAATTTTAAACATTCTCAATGACATGCTAAGTTTAGTTTTTAAAAATAATAATTACTGACACAAAAAAAAATCATTTCAGTTTTGCTTTTTATTTTTATTGTATCAAATATATGTCTTTTAACACTGCTTCGTTAGACATGAATCTTGATGATTATTTATTTTTATATTAGATGTGTATATTAATTGATTTAATAATTTAACTATAAAAGTATTGGGATTTTTTTTTTTCCATAAAAAGTTAGTTATACATGATAGATCTCACTCAGTACCCTTATATCCTTTTAAGTTAGTCTATATTTTATTTTATTTTATTTATTTTTATTTATTATCTATCCAATTTATTAGAATTTTATCTCGACTATATTTATATCTGACTCGCATCACGCACTGACTATGATAGATGAGTCTCCTAACAAAGATCTTTTATATATGCCAAAATTTAAATTTAAAATTTTATTTAAATAATATTAAATTATTTATCACTCAAATTAATTCATTAAAAGTTAAATTATATTTTAAATATCGCATGGTAGTCCTTAATAAATAAAATATATTTTCATAGCAAAGCCCAGTCATTGATCTTGACCTTGTTATCAAAAGAAAATATACATATACGTAGATATCATAAATTAAATGCTTTTAAATCGTCCGACAAAAAAATGGTTTTTAAATCAGCCGTCGCTTTGAAAGGCTCAAACCTCAAGAAATATGGAACAAGAATGATATCATTTGATTTACTAACACTCAATTAAATGGGCAAGATACGCCCCATAAAACGGGCTTACATCATGTATCTTCAGCAGGAACGTTATTGAAAATAGAAGAAAATTAAGGGGAACAACACTGCCTATCTGGTTGGTGAAAAACTGAACATTATCCTCAAGACAAAAACACCAGCCTCAAACGACCATACTTGTTAGTATGAAACTAGAGATAAGTAAGATCCCAACAATGGCAGCTGAGCAATCCAACCTGATTGAACTGGATAACATCTTCCCAGCAAACTCGCCAGAACTCGGCGCGGGCGCTTCTGACTCAGGAGGAGCTGCAAAACTGGGAGTTCCCTTATCAACATCCGTTGGATGAGGAAAGAATGAAGAGATATTAGGCGCAGTGACGTAGGGTGCAGCTGATGGAGAAGCTGATGTTGCTCTTGGATGATCAGTAGTTGAAATGAGAACCTGTGAATTGGCAAAGAAGAAAATAAAAAAAACAAGGACAGCGAATGGAGAGATCGAAGCCATGAACTACAGAAATCTTGAGCTAATCAGAAAGGGGAAGTGAGGGAAGATAAGCGAATGGTGGATCAGAGTGCATGTGTTAGTTGGCGCAATTGGTGCGCATCACGGGGTAGATAGAGAGGAGTTGTATTCCTATTGTCTCATTGTCCATCCATATTTATTTAGTCTGCAGTCATCAGCACAGAAGACGAAGAGATTCCGTTAAGATGAACCTAAGGAGGGGACAAGACAGTGCCGAGTAATGCTGCCAAGATAAGGTTCTTTCACATGATCAAGGTTAATGCTTTTTAACCGAAGGGGTCCGATTCTGTCGGCTAGGAATTGCTGCCTAGTACGCTACCCCATGTGACATGGGCCACGTGGATAGGACTAGTCCCCCACATATTCAGATCTATTCTCATTTCTGAAAATGTGGCAAAGATGAAAGATTCTGCAAGGGTGAAAATTCTCAAAAGGAGCATAGGATCTCATGATAAAGGAAAGGAAATGATGGCAACATTAATTGAAAAATCACCAATCAAGTGAGACAATCACGACAACATTCACTTTGTGCCTGATCCACACGGTATGGTACATACTATTATAGAGTTGGTGACAATTACAAGATAAACAACACAGAATGGTGTAAACTCGGCCCTTTCAGGCTCAATGGGCTAGACAGGCATTCCTCGCCTGTGGTCCCATTCATATCGTGTTGGAAGAATAAGATAGTGCACGAAAAATATCTGATCCTTTGTATCTAACTGATAGGGGAAAAGAAGGCTCATCAAAGTTCTTCAATTTCAAAATTTCACCCTTTGTAGTAGTAGTACATGAAATATGTGGCATGTAGATGTATAGCTTCAACTTGAGGAAGTGCTACAAACCAAAAGAATTGATACGACAATCCAACTCCTGCATCATATCGTTGGGAGTTGACTAGTGCAGAATTAAATAAAAGGCTACAACAAGAGCTTCCAAGTCATATGAATAGCAACAGCAACAGCAACCATGCTAAATTATAAATCCAAGCAATATCGAAATTCAGGTTTCTGTGAATGAAGCATCCCTTGATTAAAGCAGCCTAAGGTGGGCTGTGTCATTGAGCCTTTTTATCTGCCAACCAGCTCTCAAAGAATGCTGCAACACAGTCACTGAAGAATCATCTATGCAGATCTTATGTGACATCAGAGGGCTGCATCCGAGAAGCCCTGTCAGGAGACACTTAATTGGCACAGAATGAGTGAAGACACCAATATGTGAAACAGGAGCTGAAAAGCTGCTGAAACTTGAATTATGCAGGGAAGTTTGGGGGTTCACTTCAATAGGAGAAATTTCATCTCCAATCTCATCTCCAGTGGTTGTTACAAACTGTAGCCTGCTCTTACCAGATTTTTTCCTTGATAGTCCCGGACGATGATGCCTGTGGAGTAAATCCCAGTGGGTCGGATGAAGAGGAGATCCATCTTGCTCGTGAACTGAGTTGTTCAAAGAATGGGATCCGTGCTGTGCAAATGCTTGGCTCTCATTTTGATGTGAGGAGAGATCTAACCTCAGTTTTTCAGGCAGTCCCAGGATTCCATTTAAGAAGTGAATCATCCGGAATTCCACCTGTCTAAGTGATTCTCCAGACGGTGCTGTGAAATCAGGCTGGAACCTATCAATTATACTCAAAATCTCAGGTGTATAGATGTCTGATCGAGAACATCCCTCCCAATTCCCTTGACTCATCTCTTCAAGAGCATCTGATGATTGAATCTGTTCCTCGGAAAAATTGATTTCCTGGCAATAAACTTTATACAATGAGATTTGGAGCACTAAGTTTTGTAACATAACATGTACATTTCTCATCAGCAATGTTTCATTCATCTAAGTGAAATTCCAAAGGCAAGTAAAGTTCATTACAAAACAATTATACAACAATTATACACACGCTTCTTTCTCAATCAAGCTGAATTCCATCTTTTTACGGGTCTTACAACTAAAAGGTCTCTAACATAATTCTTCGGTCCTAGTTTTGACTCTAGAGTCGAATGAGACTTGCCCAAACTCCCAGTTCTTCACCACTGATTCAAGCCCATTGGCGTCTTAAATAATTTTGTTGAGGAATTTTGGGCATCCAAGCATATCCATCTTCATTGCAATTGAAAATATGTAGCACAGTGTTGATAAGGGACTGTTTTTTATGTCAATGTTAGAAGCAAGAAATGAGAACATAAGCACCTCATCGATTTAAGTGCCTGTCCTGATGCTTAGTGTCTGTTTTAATTAACAAAATTTTATTATTTTTTATGCATAGCTTTCAACATATGGAACACAAGACGTGTTCTCTTAAAATCCTTCCAAATCTTTCATCTCAGATTTATTTCATCACATCATCTCCAATACAGTTTTAAAGTGGTATACGAATCATCTCAATTCACCATGAAAATAAGAGATGGAACAAAAAAAATTAATTTGTACACGAGCACCAAACTTCCCAATATCACTTCTTCCTAGTCTATCTTTCTCCTTTCTCCATTAAGTTGCTAGTAAGTGGAAGTTACAGCATAGAAGCCAAGACCCAAGAGTATATTTAGTAGAAAATTTATCAGCACTTCACATTATGGAACAGTCTGTGTGAAGACAAATACAGTTTGACATATATTAGAGATGAACACCAACAATTTATCAAAAAAAAAAAAAAAGAGCGATGAAAACCAACAAGCTATGACTAGATGAGAATATCAATGGCCCACTTCTGCGCAAATTCTTCGTGGTTAGAATTTAGAGAGAATTTCGAAAATATGCTTTTGTCACTGATACTAATACAAGTTATCGATAGCAGCAAGTTGTATATTTTTTCTTTGTTATGTATTATAACCATCAGTCAGACGGTTTTTATCCTGTTCATTCGCAAGATGTCTTGAAGTGAAACATGCAAATGTTGTGAATAACAGATATGATCGACACTCAGATGATCAACCCTGGATGGCCCCCGGCAAAGTTGCAATCGACATCAACGATAAACCAACGATGATGATCGATTATTTCCCATTCCATATGTACTCCAGATTGTAAAATCAATGTCGCTTCATCGCCTTCCACTCCCGTGGTTTATGTTTTTTAGACGATCAATTCCTTATGAGTAGGCAATCAGGCGTAATATAACTAGAATTTTGTGGAATTTATTTCTAAGACTCCGTCAAAGCATGTCTGCACTTTTTCTTTTCTTCCCCCTAAAGATGCTTCAAGACATTTATTGAACTCAAAAAGCAAGCATATGCAGATTGTTTAATGCGTACCTTGCAGACGGAGACTGCAGTTGACCGTGCCCGACCCAATGGTGAAGAAAACACAGCACTGAACCGAACACCCTGCGATTTCAAAAACGCGGCCAAAGCCCTTGCTTGCCGCTTCCCATTCGGCGTTAACGCCGATCCGGGACACCTACCCCCCACCAAATCCGGCCTCAAATTCAATTCACACTCTCCATGGCTGATCAGATACACCTCCGCCACCGACTGGTCATCATCAATTGCGTCCGCGGAGAAGCTCCTCGAGAACACAGGAGGCGGTGGAAGAGGCGGCGGCGGAGCCAAGACATTGTAAGGATCCCAAACCTTGATGGAGGGACCAAGCCGCGGCGTTCCCAAGGAAGAAAGCTGCGGGGATAGTGGCGATGCTGATGCGCGGCACGGTAGCATCTCCGGTTCTTGCTCCAACACTTTCTTCAACAAATGATTATCCGATTCCAACCTATCCCTCTCGCCGTTGATGTTCCTCTCATCGTCGTCTTCTTCCTCTTCCTCGTCGGTCTCTTTGATTACTTGTGCGGACTGGCTCGAACCCATGGTAGTCGATTCAATACACCAGTTGAAACGATCCCGCCGATCTCGTCCAGATGCAAACTATATTATTCAGATTTGAAGCGTAGCGCATTGTACACAAGCAAAAAGAGTTCTTACTCGGCCGAAAACCTTGACAAATCCAGGATGGATATGTTTGAAACTGAAAGTGGACTAATAGATGGAGAGAGATAAGATCTACGTAAAGATGAAAAATCAGGAACGAAGATATTGGCAGAGAGTTTTGAGGATTGGGGGAAAAGGCGGGGTTACGCCGCAAACTAGCAGGGAGTGTGAACGGACTCAATGAAAAGCAGACATCTGCGTCTTTTCCTGTGGTGTTTTGTGGTGAATTTTCATTCAGTTGGACTCGGGATTGAACCCGTCACTCAGTAAAGTTAAATTTAGTAATCTGAAGTTGAAGCCGAAGACTCAGCTATCGCCATGTCGAGAGAATTAACGTTGTCTTCTTAAGATTGTATCCTTCTTCCAAAGAAGGATCTTTCGGAGAAAGCTGGCCTTCGATCTATTCTAGGCAGAATTTATTTTCTTTTTCGTGTATAATTATAATTATTTTTATTTTGTTTTTCTGATTTTTTGTTAAACCTCCCCCACTTTACCATGTGAGAGAAAACGGAATTTACATTAACAAAATGCTGCTTCTCGACCCTGAAAAATATTGATCCATCAAGGAAATGGAATATATTATTAATTATTCGGTACAAAAAACTATATAGTGTTGTTCTATACATGCTTTTTATGCTGTTACCCAGTTAAAACTGGACACGTGTATTTTCTAACACGTCCGCGTTTATTTCATAAAATTATGTTTAACAGCGTATGCAAACATTAGAAAGGCTAGAAATGTCTATTTGCTCTCTTTGTAGAAAAAGGAGGATACAAAAAGAAGGAACGATTATACCATCATCCCAGTGGTAAAATGGTCCACTTACATTGGGGGTGTCTGTACTAAATGGGATTAAAAAGAAGTCAATGAGATGTCAAAAGATATACACGTGTGTAGCGTGATTTGTGGGGACTGAATAAAAAGCATATATGGAACAGTATAAAAGTTTGGTCCTATTCTTCTGAATTCGTGTTGTTGTTATTCAACGAAAGAAAATTAAGCAGCAGTTGTTTGGCTTAGGAATCTAGGATGGCGTCGTGGCACTAGATTGTTTTGTTGCCCAGGTCATGAGCTGTTCCTAAAACTGGAGTGTCGGAAGAAGATGGTGAGAGACGATAATGGAATATTAAGTACTGAGCGGCAGGTCGAAAGAGAGAAGCCTAGTACAAGTAAAATGCAGTCATTAGTCCTTTTTATCCTATGATAACGCGACCAACCCACTGTCATAGAAATACAAGATTATGCAACACTGGAACATCGTTGGCTGTAAATTCCACTAGATGGCGCGTCAACGTCACCAGATCGGAAGTCAAGCTCTATTTGTCTATACTCTAGAGCATGTACGCCCTGCCCTCCATTTAAAATTGTAAGATTTAAAAAACATATTTCATAATCCATATTCATGACGTATTATTTTTTGTCACAGTATCATATATATTTGATATTATTATAATTTAAAGTAATAGTATCATGAGAAAACCTTTAAAAATTAGTTAATTCTAAATTGAGACTATAAATATTATACATGTTAAATAAATGTCAATAATTAAATTAAGATTTTAAAATTTAAAGTCAAATAATCAAAATATTTTTAAATATTAAATATGGTTGAATTTTTTAAAATAAAATAAGGGGTATTTTGCAATATTTAGATACTCATTTTAGGATTTATTAATTTTTAAATTTTGTTTTAGAGATTTTTCCTATTATTATACTTATTATTACTTTCCTATTCTGAAACTTTAACGCGGGTGCAGCTAATACAGAGAGAATGAATTTTGGGGGAGAGAGAAGAGCAGGAGACGGGAGCTAGAGTTTAAGATTTATTAATGCAAAAGCTACCAAAAAAAAAAGAAGTACTAATAAATGCAGGGAAACATGAAGAGTGCTGAGATCAGGTGTGGACGGGCGGATGGTGTAGTTGTCTCATTTCCGGCCTGGGAAAATGTTGGCCCACCTCAACAGCCCCATGATCTACGCTTCAGGACAACTGAAAAAAGCCCAAATCTTGAAAGTTAGTCGGCTAATTGGACGCCACTCCTACCTACCAACTAGGTTAACTTTAGAGGAAATAACTAATCTTTTATACTAACGATAGTTATTTCGATTAGTAAATAATTTATTATCACTTAAATAAGATATTAAGTTTGAGTTTTGACGAATATAAAAAATCTCTGTTGGGAGATTCACCCACTATAACCAGGTGCACGACGCAGGTCAGATCCGGATATAATCGGGATAAAACTTCAGTAAACCGGATGAACAAAAAAAAAAACTAATCATTTATTCGTCTTCAGGTTCAACTAGTTAAGAGTTAGATATACGATTATTTATAGTATATTCGATCTTTAAGGAGCACTACTTTCTTATTATTTCGGTTGAGGTGTTTTAGGAGACATCATAATTTTTGACTGCCTAGGTTTATGTTTGAGAGTAATATACAGTTCACCCTGCTCAATATTGGTATTGTGTAAGAGGAAGAGAGACTTTACCGTATTCTTAAAAAATAATATAATAAATCAATAAAATTTTAATTTTTATGATAATATATGTCTATATTTATTACATGACTGAATAATAATACATATAATTCACAAAAAAAAAGAAAGAAAGTCGTCCCATAAACTGTTCCACCAATCCTCGTACAGTTTGGCGTGAATTAAGGATCTAGTTAAAATTAGTCCATATTTTAAACTGATTACACGCCCTTGGGTCCATTGAATGGGGGATAATTAGTTAGTTAGGGGTTAGTTTAATTAGTTATAAGATAATGTAAACTCATCTCCTTGAATCATGACACTGCCCATCTCCATTCGTCCTCTGTTGTCCTCTCAATCTCAAGAGATTTGACCGGAGTCGATATCTAAATATACAAATATTAAAAGGACGTAAAAGTAATTTAAAAAAAATAAAGGATATGGATGCATCGTGTTTGGAGAAAGAGGTTCCAGAAAACATGTTTGGATGCCCTGTAACATAAAAACAAAAGGAAAGAGTGGTGGTTCGACCTTACTTTGCAGCATAGAGAGTAGTATGATTGAGGCCACTATATACACACACACACACACACACACACACACACAATCCCGCCATTTCGTGCTTTTAATAATTCAAAACGCTCTCTCGCATTGTTAGTTACGCATGAATTAATTAATTAATTAACTTGGTACGAAAAGGAGGCGACACAATTCCAGTGTTATTGTTGGCCTTCACTGACCTGTCCAACGGCTGTCCCTCCCACATATATAAGATGACAACATTGTTATTCTACGATAATTATTGAGCTGTTCAGCCCATATGCTCCTGCCTCCCCTCCTTTTGTCTTCTTCTTAAGCCAACATACAGAACCATGTTCTTACAACCTTGCGCTAACTTTTTAATATGTCTCTCAAACCTGTGTGAGTTATATGGTAATTAAATTCATGAACAAAAGTGAGGTTGTTGCGCGAAAACCCACTTAGATTTTTAGCGTTGGGAGGTCACTGTGCGAATGTGCATAATTCGGCCAAGATAAATCATGGAAACTACAAGTCAATCAAATGAGAAAACAAAAGCTCAGTTGATAAATAGTTGACTTATAACCCATAATATCATAAATTTAAATTTTGTTATTACTACAAGGATATTATTAACAAGCGATCTATAAATATTTCATATAAGTATTCTCTAATGCTAATGAGTCTTAATATTTAATTTACTTAAATTTGTTACTAAAGAAAATGGAAGCCAGCAAGTATCTATTTTTGGGAGAAGAAGATAACATAAACACAGGGGATCTCTGCATGCAAAAAGATGGATGAGAGATAATATAATTAAAATGGAGGATTGTATTGAAAAGGAAAATAAGATAAAGGGAAGACGTGCTAGAGCTATATAGTGCAGCATAGTCCTTACAAAGGGGCTTTTCTTTGCTTTTTGGTATTGGAGGGTGTGGGGTGCCAGCATTTCATATTATTTAATAATTATTAATTTATATTGCGTGGTCGGTCCGGTAATCTCTGCTTTCCATCAGAATCCATATATTCCCTGTGATATTCTCGTTGAATTGCATGCTCTTTTTCATTATTCATATATTACACCCTTTTTGTTCTCAATTCATTCCATTTGGAGGATGGATTAATAATATATATCTTAAGTAATAATTCTCGACATGTTTCCGGCTGGCTCAAGGAATTGATGACGAGAGGACACATTAATTTGCGAATATTGGACTTTCTCAACTGATAATGATATGCGGACAAAGTTGACAAAATAACACGTACGTGAGAGGAGAAATTCAATAAATCAAATATGTATATTTATTTATGAAATTAAGTCGAAGAAGATAATTACAGTGTCTGAAAAAGTAATTTACTAATAATTATTATGAGATGTAAAAACGAGTGCTATATATATATATATATAGGAGCCTGTGAGGCGCCACGTCAGAAATAGATGCCAGAAATGATAAGTTAATTAGTGACCGTCCTTCATGCACCACAGTAGGAGTAGCCATCCTATCGTAGTTTATTTGATAATAACTATAATAGAAGAGAAACCAATATAGAATAAAATAATACATACAAAAAGTAAAACTACGAAATCTGTATTAATTAACAAATAAGAAATACTAAAATCTCATTGTCAATATAAAAATTTTATTAATTAATGATATATAAATATCTTTGTATGTATTTTTTCAATTTGAAGATATGACTTAGCGTTGATCGACTCCTATGACCCAATTTACTTGAATTTTTTGTGTATACAAAAATAACAAATACTACTCATCCATGTAGGCCTTTTCTTTTTCGAAACAAGGATGCAAAATGAGGCTGCAACCACACGTAGGAATTACGCAACATAAACTAGTAAGAAATCCGGAGGATATATGAGAAGAAGGAAATGCTTCAGTATTTATTTGACCTTGATTCTTCCTTGCGATGGTAGCAATGGACTGGCCACAATTGCGAGGCGGAGTTCATTTCCAAATTCTTTTCTCCTTCTCAGTGATCCCATTTACTCCCCTTATAATTTATCAATTAATAACCAATGTCATCTTTCATTTTCTTTGTTATAATTTTTTTCAATTATTGACAGTGAACTATATATGGCATATAAAGTATATATAAACACAGCCATTTACTGAGTTTCTTTTTATATATCCAACGTCAACCTCCTTATACGCATCATTAAATATGACAGATCATCACAAAGAGCCGGCCATGTTCCTTCTCATCCCTATCTCTCTCTAACTCTTTCTCTCTCTGCATGAAAATGCGGTCCCAGCATTACAATATATACAACACAAAACAATAAGGTTTCCTCGCTCCTTCCATAAATACACTGATCAAACCTTCACTACTGTCTCTGTCCTCAAACTTCAAACCTTCCCCGAGAATCTGAGATCTATCCCTTCGTCTCCAACGAATAACGCCGGCATGTTCAGAACATTATCAAGGTTCGTTCCTCAATCCTTTCAATTCCCTCGTTTATGTCTTTCTTCGTGATTTTACCACATATATATATTACTGTGAAAATCTGAGGTCTGTTTGTTAATTATTTTTCCTCTCTATTTCCCAGGGAGTTAAAATTCACGAGCTTCATCAGTGATGCGCTAAAGAAGCAAGGCAGATTCTACGCAACGGGTGGGGGAAGAAGGTGAGTCTCATTTTATTTACAGATGAATAATTGAATACGACGATCAGTATCCAGTATGCATTATCCAGTATTCCAGTATAGTACTACCGATGCTTTTATTAATATAACTAGCTGTATTTATTAAGTATTAATTTCTCTTATATATTTACTTTTTCACAAAAACTATATGACTAGTATATATACATATCTCCAAAATGTCCTTCTAACTAATCCGCTTGTCCTTCCTGGCAGAGATGAGGGAGGGGACAGACAGCTTGTCCTTCTAAATGACTATTTTTATTTTTTCGAGTGCCGAAGCTTTAACCTATACTAAAATTATAGTACATTTTTTTGTATTTCAGCATGTTTAGAAAATGAGTACTGGCTAATAATAATGTTGCTTTCTACAGATCTAATGTTTTATATTGATGTTGATGAATACTGTATGCTGATATTGACAAGTACCCACTGAAATAGTGTGATATTGGTTTACTCGTATGGGCGTTGACGACCGAAAATTTACTGTGGAGTAAATGACAAGTAATTTTTAGACTATCCTGGAAGGGATTTCAGTGAAGCACATGTAAATCGCAAATCATGATACCTACTCCTGCGTTTGCATGTTCTCTTGCCTTAGATCTAGTTAACACACGCCTTCTTCTATTTATTCCATTTATTAACCAAATAAACGTGCCAATAACTTTTAATTTTCATAGATTTTCCTGCTGACATTATAGAACTAGGACATCAGAGGTCAATAAAACTACAATTTTCAGGCCACATATGTATAGAAACCCAACCTTTTCTGAGCTGTCCATGTGTGGTATCATCACACATATATTCAAAATTTAGCATTATTTTCCAACTTCCCCAATGATAATCAATCTTTGACCTATGTTTGGATGAGAAGAGAATTATGGAAGAAAGAATATTAGGAGGGAAAGATCATATTTTTCTCCTTTTTCTTTACCCATATTTTCCCCTCATTTCTCTCTCTATCCTATGTAGGTAAAGATCATATCTCTTCGTCTTTACTTTTTTTACTTTTGTGTTCTTTATCAGAGTCACACAAAAGTGGAAATCTTAATCAATCTCGTTGGAGGAAACTAGGGGTCCACGACATCATCTTCCAACTTTGCCAAAAAGAAACCATGCTTTTCTGATTTAGACAATTGAGATAAAGATGACGCGGTATCACTTTCAAACAAGTCATCATGAACAGTCCACCATTTTTCCCTTTGCCCATTTCAGACCAGCGATTTCGTTTGGCATTATATATTCCCATCCTTTCTTCACTAAAATGATGGCTAACATTGATTATCATCACGGCTCCAAAATACAGGCTAGAGGGAAAAGTGGCTCTGATAACTGGGTCCGCAAGTGGCCTTGGCAAGGCTTCAGCCCATGAGTTTATCCAACAAGGGGCCCAAGTCATCATTGCTGATAAAGACACTCTCCTTGGGGCACAAGTTGCCAAAGAACTGGGCCCTTCAGCCCAATTTGTGGAATGCGACGTTGCTGATGAGGATCAAGTTGCAGAAGCTGTACATGCTGCCATAGACCGCCACGGAAAACTCGACATAATGTACAATAACGCCGGAATAACAGGCCCAACCTTCCCACACAGCATCGCTGAGCTGAACCTCGATGACTTCGACCACGTCATGCGGGTCAACCTCCGAGGCACAATAGCAGGCATAAAGCATGCGGCTCGGGTCATGGTACCCACCGGCTCAGGTTCCATCGTGTGTACATCAAGCATAAGTGGGATTTTGGGTGGGCTAGGACCTTACCCTTACTCAGTTTCCAAATTTACAATACAAGGGATAGTAAAGTTTGCGGCTAGTGAGCTGTGCCGGAGTGGGATCAGAATTAATTGCATATCTCCGGCTCCAATTCCTACACCCATGGCACTGGAGCAAATAGGTAAATTTTACCCGGGCTTGACCCGAGAGCAAGTAACTAAGATCATAAATGGACTCGGCGAGCTACAAGGTTCAAAGTGTGAGGACATAGATGTGGCCCGGGCCGCCATGTACCTGGCCTCCGACGATGCAAAATATATCACAGGGCAAAACCTTGTAATCGATGGAGGGTTTACGAGCTTTAAAAATCTCACTTTCCCTTCGCCTGATCAAGTTGCCTAGTAGCTCCTGTAGCTTATATGTGTTAACTGTTATGTAATGTCAAATTTCGTTGACTTTGTGAATTATTCACTCTGAGGAATTTCTGGACGTTTCTCTGTTTCGCCAGCTTTATGCATGCAGCTATACTCTTGATATTTACACATAAATGCCTATTTTGGTCGTCATTGTTAAAAGGCAAAGCACTAATGATATAAAGTCAAAAGGATATAACGCGATCCAATATTGAATCTTATGCGGTATTTGCGAATCTGATAAAGATAGGGATGAGCCATGCACATAGTCCTGCAAAATACATATCTGGAATGATCCAGATAGACATAAACAAGCTGGAGCCTACCATTGTTTTCCCTGGGCATGCATGCTTGTTTCTTTCTTTCGTTTTTTCCCCTTCATCTGGATCTCCCAATAAGTACGCTTTCCGACATTCATGCCTTTATTATCCCTTTATAAGACTTATTACCTCAACCAATAGTTTTTTAGTGATATTTGTGTTTCTTTAATTCATAAAAAAGGTTGACATAAAGATGTATGCGGAAGTAAACTATTTATGAACCTACCCAGGCCACCAAGCTTTGGATGTAAGGTTACGTGGCTAACTTGCTTAATGAGGCTAATTGCTTCACTCATATATATATATATATATATATATATATATATATATATATTAGTACACGGAAAACGATCAGGAGAGATTTGAAGCCTCTCTCTATCAATGTCACATACACCGAAATTGTAGGGACCTTCTTTTGCACCATCGTTTCCTTTGCCGCATTATTTGCTTCTCTTGTATATAAACAAGCAATGTGTTTTTCCTTCTGGGGAGTACAGATCCACTGTTAAAGGCTTTCATACAAATCTCCAAAAGTGGAGTGAGAAGGCTTCCGCGATACATTAATTTACTGGGCCATGAAACTTATTAATGCCCTCTGGTCCTTTTGTCTCGTCTGGATTTGGGATGTGACGTGCAATGGTCACTCCTTTTTATTTTCAACTTTGAAGAGCATGGAGTATGGACCATGTCCATGTTCTTTAAAAACAAAAAACGCCATAAAGTTTCGATAACTAGTCAGGCATGGGAATCTTCATCCATTAATTAATATCACTCCTTCTTTTGAACTCATTCCAGATTCTGTGAAACACGATTAAATTAAGTGATGGGTAAAAAAGGGGAAAGAAAGTCCATTTTTAGCTTTACCTCTGTTGAGCTCCTCTCTTGTGATGATCTCAGAGAATATGAATTGGTGTTGAGCTGGATTTTGCCCTCGTATCTCTGAACTCTAATGCTAGTTCGGGGAGGCAATTACGAGGGACCCATCTGGATTTAGTTGCATGTGTGCCACGTGTGATATCCAACATGCCTACTGTGCTGTCACGCTACAGCCATTATCAAACTACGCTAATCATAGGTTATTAATTTTGGGGTTTACAGAACAAGATGGAACCAGAAATTGGCGTCGGGTTAATTTTGCTCGGTGTCTGAGTTCCTTTTTTCCTGAAACGCCATCAGCAAATTTGATGCTCAGAGAAGGCGACAGTTACCAATTTGAGGGCAGTAAAAAAAATACGGTTCATTGTTTTATGCATGAACCCACTCTAGCTAGTGTCGTTATCTTGGGTTGGATGAACATGAAAGTCCTCGTAGGCACCACAAAAGCGACCTCAAAAATAGCAACATGGCCTCTTCTCTGAAACATGCTTCGTGATTTTCAAAGCATCTTTACGTAAAAAAAAAAATCATATATCAACCTACTCAACATAATTTTTTGAAGAGAAAAATTTGCTCAGAGTTCTTTATGTTATTGTAGAAAGACCAGAGAATCACTAGTGGAAAGAGGGAAGAACGAGAGGGAACTGGGAATAAGAGAGTTAAGTTTTATTGGGGAGTAGGTGAGGTGAGAAGAAAACCAAGAGAACAATTTTAAGAAAGCAATAAACAAGGTCACGAGAACCTCGGAATTTCACAATTCACAAGGAAAAAATTATTCCAAAGGCTTGGAATTTGAAGCTCAATGGTTGGTTTTGATTTTTTTTTTTTTTGGGACCTCTATAGAGGACTCTAATTGGCAGCGCTAATGATAAGTGAAATATAGTTTATATAAATTGAAGGGTTATCCCTCTTAATATATTAATCTTTTTGACTGAACTATTTTTTTTTAGAACATACGAGGTACGAGGTGAAAAAGAAACTATATAGTCGCCCATTCACTGTTTTTGGAGACTTTGTGAGAGAACGAAGGAGAAGATCAAATTGGCTTTTGCGGTGAATAAATTTCAACCATAATCGCTTTCTGGTCCCCCAAGGTCTAGGGTTTATTCCGTTTCTCTCTCATTAATAATTGAATACAAGGCAGCATGTCAGAGAGATGGTTCAAAAGGTTTTTGTTTTTTTATACAAGGTTCAAAAGGGTTTCAATCAAACAGAAATTTACAAAGGACAAGCATGGAACAAGTCTGTGATCTCATTGAAGGCTGGTTGAGGCCCTTTATTTAAAAAAAAAATATAAAAAAAATTAGACTCACTCACAATTTAAGAGTAGATCGAAGTCTTCTATTCTACTAAATGATACTAATATTTGATAGGGTGAAACATCAATTACCTTAAGGTATAAATCTAAACATATGAGTTAAGATATCATCTCAAATATTATGACTAGAGTTATAATAAAATAATATTTTTTAAAATTAAATATATTATAAATAGTCATATATATTGCTTTTTTCACTGAACCTATAAACCATAGGCTGGTTGATGCCATTTTTTTGTAAAAGTTTTAGAAAATAGTTAAACTCACTTATAATTTAAGAATATAATGAAGTCTCATTTTCTCCTAAATAATAATAATATTAGACTAATATGAGCTGTCGATTATCCTCATATGTAAATTTAGATATTTAAAAATTAATATACCTCTTTAAGTATCATGATTAAAATTATAATAAAATAATATTTTTTAAAAATTAAATATAGTATAAATAATTATATATCTCTTCTTATTACTATCTAGCTCAACGATAGGTGGTTGATGCCTTTAGATTCTTCGGTCTCTTTACCATAACCAATTAAAGCTGGGCCAACACGAGACTCCCCATTGTCCATTTAAAGAATAATAATAGTATATTTTAATGGAATATTAAATAGTTACTTCCCTGCCTCACCAAATCAAATTCTTGTCATGTAGTTTGGGTCGCCTAACTTTTCCCAGTCTGTCCCTTTTTATTGACGCCCTTTTTGCAGTTTTGGTACATTATGCATACTAGTATTATTTCATGCCTCACAAAACGGTGCTTTCCATTTCCAATTTTGAGTCTTGACCAGAGCAGTGTACCTGATCACGAAAAGTGTCCCATTCCAGAGGTTTCGTATGGCTACAAAAACTACATATACTCGTAGCTAATGAAAGGGATAAAAAATTAGAGTATATTATCTTATTATAATTATAATTATAATATTTAAAAAAATATTTTAATTTATATTAGAGAGTAATTGATAATTTATTTTATCTGATATTAATATCTTATAAGAGAGAGAAAAATCCGTTATATTTTTAGATCATAGGTAAATTTAATTATTTTTTTTATAAAAAATAATATGTAAATAAATTAAAAATAAATCATATTAATAATGTTATGTACATATTGTAATTTGTGGTGAATTTTATATAATGGTGGGATTAGAGAGAGGAAGCATCTCCGAATAGACTTCATACTGTATATCTTTTGGCGGTAACAAATAAAGCCATTATTTTTTTGGACATATTTCTCGCTGAAATTCAATTCAAAGTATAATAATTGTTCTTATAATTCATGGGATATGGCATTTCACGGGACAACAAAAATTCCTGCACACATTTTAATTATTTAAATTTAAATTAACATGGATATTTTGATACTTGTGATCTATTTTTTTGTCAGAGAATATTAACAATTAATAATAATTCAATTTAGAAGAAAGCCAGCGTTTTATATTTTAAACATCAGTAGATAATATATTTTTCGTATATTATATTCCGTCACATAGTTCGAGCCAAATAATTCACACGCACATAATACATATAGTGTCATATATATATATATATATATTGATATAGTGGGAAAGACTATTGTATAAGAAAAATAATTAAGCCTAAACTTATCTGTTTTAACAAACAATATTTCATATTTTCCTTTTTTTTTCAAGAAAAAAAATAGAGGGTCAGAACGCCCATAAATGATCGTTCCGTTTAGTACAAATTTTTTTTTATATATATATAAAAATAGAAGTAAAATTATGTTAAAAAAATTTTAAAAATTTATTTAATATAATAAAAAATATAATTGATATATATATTTTATAATTTAAAATAAAATAGTCAAAAATATTTTTTATAATTTAAGAATAATTAAGATTATTTAAAAATATTATAATTATAATAAAATAATTTAATTCTATTTCTATTATCTTAATTTTTAAATAAAATTAAAATAATAAAAAATATTAAGAGTGAATGTAAAAGTAATTTACATCGTACCGAGACGCTTTACATCATACCAAACGTGCCATATATGATAGGCCGCAGTAAACAGCAGCCGTTCATTTTCATCTCATAACGTTCAAACTCTGACATCCTTCCCCTTCATCTCTCTACAAATGCTCCTCATCTCTTTCTAGTTTCTACCCTGCTTATCGAAACACACTCCTCCTTTTGCTCTCCTCCTCTGTCTCGCGCTCTGACGCAATGGAGGGAGAGATGCCACCGATGGCTAACGTCGTCCCTTGGATGGAAGGAAAAGTTGAAGACGAAGCCTCTTGGACCACAACTAACAACGACGGTGAGCTCAGGGACGACGATATTGCTTTGGGTGGCCCTCTAACCTCCTTCAAATCCATGCTCGAAGGTGACTGGTACATGAACTCTGCTATCCATTTAGCTCACCAACAACTCCTCAGTCTCCCGAATCCCCAAGAAACCACTGATATAGTCTTTTATCCAAACCCAGCTGATAGTTTTCTAGTACCGCCAGTGGATTCGTCGTCTTCCTGTTCACCATCGTTCACTCTTGACCCATCTCCCTCACAGCACTTTTTACAGCCCAAAACTTCTTTCCCTTCCCTTCTCAATGTCATCTGTGACAACCCTTTTGACAATGGCTTCGATTTGAGCTCTGACGTTGGGTTCCTTGGTCCGTTCCGGGGAATTCATTCTTCGAATTCCCCTGTTTTGACGGATTTCTCGGGCTTGAATGCTCAATCCCAGATGGGCAACCTCGAACTGAGCTCAAACTCTGAGTTTCTAGCTACTCGGTTGCCTCCAGCAGCTGACAATGCCGTCTCGTTAGGTGGCGGATTTTATCCGGCGGGTTTAGGAGGGTTTGATAATCCTGGAGGTGCTCTGTTGTTGAACCGGTCTAAGGTCTTACGACCTCTTGAAGTTTCCCCTCCGGTGGGTGCAGCACCTACTCTCTTTCAGAAGCGAGCAGCGCTACGCAATAGTTCACTTGGAACTGATAGATTGGGAACTTTGGAGATTTCTGCGTCGAGATTCGAAAATTGTTGTACAAGGTTGGGGAACATGGAGAGGAAGAGAAAGGGTGTCGAAGATGGCGAAATTGAGGAAGCTTCCATTGACGCATCAGGGCTGAACTATGATTCTGATGAGCTTAATGAGAATGGTAAGATGGAGGAGAATGCTTATAATGTGGGGAGCAATTCTAATGCCTATAGTTCTGTCACTAGTGGAGACCAGAAGGGGAAGAAAAAAGGGCAACCAGCCAAAAATCTGATGGCCGAGAGGCGGCGAAGAAAGAAACTAAATGATAGGTTGTACATGCTGAGGTCAGTTGTGCCAAAGATTAGCAAGGTATGTGTATTTGGTTTGAACCATTTTGTTCAGAATTATCAATTACCACTAATAAGGGTATACAAAAAAATGCTTGGTTTAAACTTTGCCATTTTGTAAGTCTTGAATGATTTTTTACTTTCAAGGCCTACTGAGAACTATGCATTTAATTGTTTAACGGTAAAGTACAACTTTTGCGTCCTTTCTTTGGAGGAAACTAGAAAGTTGACTTAAGTGAAGTTTGTTTATGGTTAGCTCCTGTAATGAGAAATGATATGCCATCTTTCATGTTTGAGGAGCTTGATATTTTATGTTCATGACAAGTTTTAAGGCTATGAAATTTAATCTATGTTGTTGTGGCTATACTCATCAGCTAGGTTCTTAATATGAACATCTCACTCACTACATACTAATCATCTTTCATTCGCTTACAGATGGATAGGGCTTCGATACTTGGGGATGCGATTGACTACTTGAAGGAGCTGCTGCAGCGGATTAATGATCTTCATAACGAGCTGGAGTCAACTCCGCCTGGCTCATTGCCACCATCTTCTACAAGCTTTCACCCTTTGACACCCACTCCACCAACACTTCCCCGTCGGGTCAAGGAAGAGCTTTGCCCTAGCTCCTTACCCAGCCCTAAAAACCAAGCTGCAAGGGTAATCTTTGCACATTCTGAAGCAAAATTGTTCACGTTCAGTTACATTATAGTAGTTTATTGCCTCTAGACAAAGTTAATAGCTGTCAGTTGGAATTGCCTTAATAAATGTATTAAGTTTATAGTGTGTGCGAAATTGACTAGTATCTAGGATACTGAATTTATACGTGTGACACTTGTTGCCTTTTGAGTTGCATAAAATATTGTGCCTGCCTGCCAAAAGTATTGGAATGCATGGTCTGAATATTCTGTGAATGTGGACTGCTGACCAATTTTATCATAGGAACAGTATAAGAATTGCACAATTGGCCCTATTGCAAATTTGTGCTACATCTTTCCTTCTGAAAATTGGGGGGGTCAAACAAGCTAAAGTTAATAATTGATAATTACTCGCTACATGACATAACAGTGTACCATGTTTTATCTGTTTCATAATTAAGACAGGTGTCAATGACATTAACTAGTTACTGCATATACCATCTTGGAAGTTTTTCTGTCCGGACATAAACAATCCAGCTCACTAAATTGCTTGAGTCATTCAACTGAGATTTCTATATTTTTTTAAAGGAAAATCTTGAGAGAAGAGTATTCTACGTGATCTTTTAAGATCTGGACTTTCTTATGTGAGGAGATTATGACCGTTGACCTTCTTTAAAATTGTACCTACTGTGGAGAGAATTTCACATGCAAATAGATAAACACTACACACTATTTCACAAACTACTTGCTTTCTTTGTTCCGTCCTACATTATCTTCCTTCTTTCTTGCTTCGCTTTAACTCTCCATTGCCTCAAAATCTGTGATTAGTATGCTTTTAACCGTCCTACCTTATCTTCTATATAGCTTGGTACAGAGAAACCGCATAATCAAGTGAGTCTATTCTTAGTAAAGGATTCCTGACTAAACTGGTTGTGTTGCCATCGTCTCTTTTGTTTTGTTTTGGACTCAATAATGTTGGTTATTTTTGACATCCATTAATCACAACATAATTAAGTGCGGCCATCAACATGTCATTTTTTTTGGTCCCTGCTTGATATATCATGCATGTGATCAAAATGAAGTTATAAGTAATTAGCATGGCTTGGTATCTTGTGATGGTTTAGGTCCCAAAGCTTTATCAGTGCAAAGTGCAAATAACGTTTGACAGCTATTTACATGTGAAGTATATTTACGTTTAGCAAATTTATTTGCAAGGCGATTTCAGATATTGCTTTGACCCTGACCACTGTGTTTCTGAAATTTACAGGTGGAGGTTAGAGTAAGGGAAGGGAGAGCTGTCAACATCCATATGTTTTGTGCCCGTAGACCGGGTCTTTTGCTTTCCACCATGAGAGCTTTGGACAACCTCGGGTTGGATGTTCAGCAGGCCGTTATCAGCTGTTTCAATGGCTTTGCTTTAGACGTGTTCAGAGCTGAGGTATTTTAGCATAACAGTAATGCTTCTCTTGTTACTTTTTAAATATGATGCCTATTGTTAATTTCAATTTGTGTATAGAACAACCGATTTTTGCTGGACTTTGTCAGTTGATGAGTTGATGTTTGATCTTTAAACTCATGAAAAGATCTCAAGATTTTTTTTCAGATTCACAGTGTTTTCTTGTTGCCTAACAGCAATGTGGAGAAGGGCTAGACGTGTTACCTGAGCAAATCAAAGCAGTACTGTTGGATTCTGCCAGCTTCCATGGTATGGTATGAGTGAGGTACTTGACAAATGCTACTACTCCCAACGGAAGCACTAACTGTAGTTAGCAGTCAGTTATTAGAAGTTACCGTACTTAAAACAGTTAGTTTGTAAATGTGATTGATTCACATTGCCATGGAAAGGCTTGTTCAGCTAGGTTAGCCGACATCTTTACCCTAAGGATTGGCCTCTGGTATTTTTCTCAACCAAAAATGTTGTTATCTTGAATTATGGAATAAAAAGTTCCTACTTATTTCTAATTAACTGGCTTTATACGCATTCTCTTGATTGCCTATATTTGACTTTGGGATTGATATTTCTACGACCCGAACCAGAACAAAAGAAGAAAGAAAACCCACAAATGCATATGGCATGCTCCTTCTATTGAGATATTTTGCTTAATACACCGAGTGAGAATATGAAATTGGGTACTATCGAAAACAAAAAAATGAAATTGGGGTTTTTGGTTTGGGTGCGGGGAGAGAGATTTCTTAGGCCACAAGTTAAATTGTTGGGCCTAAATTGGCCCATTTTAATTTAAAATGAGTTGTTATTTTTGCAACTGGACCTTTAAGTGGACCAGCCCATAGATTGACCCGTATTCTTAATTAGCTGAAACCAATTATAAACACGAACAACTAATCTAATAGGTGCTTGATGTAACAAGAAAAAATCCCAAGAGGTACTTGTTTATAAATCTTGCATATTCCCTCTCCTTCCACTTAAAAAAAAAATCCCTGGATTGTCAAATTCACAATCATTCGTGGATCGTAGTCAACGAATTGATTGGAGATGGGGCATCAATATTAATTTAAATATAAAATCTATACAAAGTTGTGTCGTGTGCTAATTATTGATAATATAGTTAATATTTGGAACAAATAACGAATCGTAAAAGACAGGCGAAAGGAATTCGGATAAAATATTACACTGTATTATAATTATTTAGAAAATAATTAAGTGACAAGTTGGGGTCAACCGGTAAGAGAATGGAGAAATGAAATTAAAAGTTTGTAATTGATTTTTCTGATATTTCTTAATGGCATATTTGGCTCAATAGAGAGGAAGTTAGGGGAGAGATTTTAATAGAGAAAAAGGAAAGAAGAGAAGATGAGAGATTTTATTATTATCTTATTCGAATTAACATTAAGAGAGAGGAGATAAGGAATTTTCATGTTATTTTATTTGGTTTAAGAAATGAGGGAAAAAATATTTTTATATAGATAAATTTACCCTTATATTATTTTATAAAATATTTTAATAAAATATAATATATGAGTAATATTGAGATATTAAAAAAATATAAGTATATTAATATTATAAAATAAAAATATTGCATCTCTAGAGAGGGAAAATTTTTCCTCCTCTCCTAAAAATTCTTATTACCTAAATAAAGAGAGGAGAGCAAAATCCCTCCATTCCTCCAAAATCTCTTATACTAAACCACCCCTAAAATAATTACATCTTTTATTAAAACTTTATAATTTCGTTTGTCTAATTTTTAAATTAAACTTATTAAAATATTCTCTTTCATCCCATTCTTCCCCAATTTCTCTATCAGTACTTCTCTTGATGCATTTAATTTTAAAAATGAATCAATAACGTTAATATTGTATTTTTTTTCTTAAAAAAACTCTAAACTTTATAATATTAATAAAAATACTAAAAAAAACATACTGATTATGTTTCGGGTCAATGGATCAAATTCAATGGTATGCTCGCCATTCATATAGGGTTTAATTATTGGCCATTTAGGCCCACCATTCTGATAATTCCATTGTATTATGTTTCGAAACGTTGGCTCTTTCTAGATCCCAATAAAATGATAAAATCTGGACTGCAGCATCACTATACATTATATATATATATATATATATATATATATATATATATAAATTTTTTTGGCATCACTATACTTATAGTTTGTGGCTGTGCTCTTCATATGGGTTAGCTGAAACGTGAACCTCAAAATCATGACCCACTGCGTTGTCGTTTTATGATTATAGGCGTCGCTGGGCCCGCAAACGTCTTTTCAGTTTCCATAGATGCTATATTGGTCCTCCTCATTGCAACTGAAAAAACTCGTCAATGCGCGAAATGGGATCTAAAATAGCACGTAAAAATTAATATAGATAATAAAAAATAAATTTATATTTTATAAAAATATAAATTTATTATCTTTTATCATTATAAAAATTTATTTAATAAATAATATTATAAGTCTTTTATAAATATTTATTAAATTTTTAAATTATATCTTAATTTTAATGTGATTAGTATTAAATATTTAATTTTTTTTGTATAAAAAAAGCAATGGGATAAAAAATCAACCTTCAGCATATTGACGACGAAATATCTCATGAAAAGGTTTTAAAATTGATTACTCAAAAGCAAAGATCAATTTTATGGCCCAGAAAAAATGCAGGCTTTGTTTTTAGGAAAATATTATCCTCAGCCTAACTGTATATGGAAAGCAATTTTGATTGCTAATAGATATTTTTTTTTTGTTACAAATGGTTAATAGATATTGAAAGAGTTTTTTCTGTCGTTTTATGATCATGATGTTTGTTGGGCTTTTTTTGTGTGCACTGTTTATTAGGCTTTCAGACGTCGTTATCACGATGCCATGGCGGTCCCCATCGTTGGTGAAGACTCGGCAATGCAACATGTGATTATTATTACCTATCATAGGTAGGTTGAATTAACGAAATAGTAAGATTTATAATTATTTTAAATATATTTAATTTTTAAAAAATATTATTTTATTATAATTTTAATCATAATATTTAATTAAATATATTAGTTTCTAGATATCTAAATTTATATTTAGAATGATAAATAGTTCATTATGCCCGATATTAATATTGTTTAGGATAAAAGATATTTCACTATGTTATTGGATGTGGATGAATCTTTAACTATTTTTTAAAAATTTTTATAAAAAAAATATGATTATTAATAAATCACTGGTCAGAAAAATAAAATAGTGACTATTAATAAAGTGCTGAAACTATAATTAATCAGTGTTAATGCGTGATCCAACATAGGGGAGGATGAATGATTGAAATGAAGACTTATGTAAGAACCAGAAAACCCTCATAATGGCAGCAAATAAATCTGAAAATTTTTCATTTTTAATTTGTGCGATAAAAAATAAAAATATATATATATATTGTTTAAAAATATGTTAAATTATCCAAAACTACCTAAACTTTTAAAACAGTTTCATATAATCTCCCTGATATTTTGAAATTTAAATTTAACATCGATAACCTATTACTTTTTAATTATGGATCCCTTATCATTAATTTATCGTTATTTTTTTAAAGTAATTTGCCATATTAGATTAACAGAAGACACTCAGCATCCTTACATATGTAAGTTAATAATTTTATAATAATTACATTATTTTGAATGTAAGGATTAAAATGACATTTTTCTTAGGTTTTTAGGGAATAAAAATAAGGCGACTTTTCTTCTGGTGAGTAGTCGATAAATAGGGCTCAACTCATTTAAATTGTTCATGTAACTGAACCCATTTAACGGCATGAAATTTTGGAGAAAGATGAAATCAGAAGGGATAGAAACGGAGACTGGATGAGAATGGGAAGAGGGCAAAAGGACGCGATTGATACGGAGGGCGGAGGCCACCGTGGGGTAGTGGTTCGATGACTGGTTTTGGATGGAAAAAAAAACTCCCTCGTTCTCCCTAAAAGAATCGTGGGTTGCAGACTGTTGGGAGATTCAAGGAGAACTAAGGGTTTCTTTGTAAATGATAAAATGATATTTTAATTCTTATATAAGAATAATATAATTATTATAAAATTATTAATATACCATATAGCATGTAAGGGCTTTATTATAAAATAAAAAATAAAAAATTATGGATGTTAAATTTAACTCTTAAAATGTCATAGAAGTTATATATAATTACCTTAAAATTTAAGAGAATTTTATGTAATTTAGCCTTAAAAATACATTACAGTATTAACAAAACATGGTTTCTAACTAATAAACCAAATGTAGGTTTTATGCCTCCATGTATATACTTATATCCTCAGCATAAGTCACGTTTTGAAATGTTTCTACGTGGCTATAAGTATGGGTCATTTTATAAAAAGAAATTAATAACATTAATTCTTCTTTATAAATATTTGTTATTAATTGTGTATTTGTGTTGTAGAGAGTAAATTACAACGGAATTGACTATTTTGGTCATATTTTAATTTCCACTCCTTCTCCCTTCAACAACCTGTATTTTGTTATCTGTAAAAAGTATTCTTTTCACACACATGCCGTTTTGTTTTTTTTTTCCTAAACCTTTTCATGGGACATTTCCAAGCATTGTACTGCCTCGTCCAAGTCGTGACTCACGATTGTAGTTTGCATCTTGGCCTAAAAACAAAGTGTATCATTCTTAGTGCCTGCTTTTGGCACTAAGAATTTAAAAATTTAAAATTTAATTAATTAAATAATTATATTTATCAAATATAATTTTAGCTAAAACTATAATTTTAAATAAATTATTAAAAATAAATTTTAAAATAATAAAAAAATTATAAATTTTTCAATTGCTATCTTACCCATATTTTTTCTTACATATTCTCTCATTTCTCCTCTCTCCTCTCTCTTCTCTCTTCTATCTTTTCTCTATACTCTTTTCTCTATATTCTCTATCCTATCTCCGATCTCATATCTCTTCTCCACTCTCTCTCATTTATCTTTCTTTTAATCAAATGATACACTTTTTAGTACTTTAATAATATGAAAAATAATTCTATTAATATTTTTCCTAAAATCTATTCTAAAAAATTTATTCTTTTTATAATCTATTTTTTAAAAACTAATATAATTACACCCTTAAAATTATTTTTCAACTCATTTTCCTTCTTCGCTAGTCCTTTTCCTTTCCCCATTCTTCTTGTTCTTACATTTTTTTTTTGTTTTTTTAACAAAAGAAAACTAAATAAGTTAAAGGATGATAATTTACTAGATCTTAAAATTGAAAAAATATTTATAAATGATCAATTAACAAAATTCTTATATTAATAATAAAATTTAAATTTATAAATAATGATATTGTAAATTATAAATTAATTTCTTATCAATTATAACAATTTCAATTGACTCCTTTTTCTTTATCTCTAATAATCTCTATAGGTCTTCCTCAATCATCTTACATGATTACATCCATGATTCATTACCAGTGTGCCTGATTTGATTTACGAATGTTTTTTTAAGACCAAGTATCGGTGCTTCACCCTATGGTTTTTCTGTTTATCTTTTCCTCTTTACTTTATAGTCTTTTCCTCTCAAAGATTCTATCTTTGCCGTTCGTTTGGAGTGTAGAAGTAATCCAAGGGGCTTCCTGGAGGGCAAAAGCGAACTCGGCAAACAAAATTTTATTTATTTATTTTTTAAAAAAGAGAGCTGCCAAATAAAAGGAAGAAAAGAGCACACAGCCGCCCAGCTAGCTCGAGCGACCTTCCTCGTTGTGTTCTCGGAGCTCGATAGCTCGCGGTCATACTCGAAAGGACCGCGCAGCTTCTCTCTCTCTGAACCAACCAAAGGGCGCCATCGTTTATTCAGTTTGTCGATATTCATCTGGACAACCGATTCTTGTATTTCCATCTTCTGAATACACGGTATCGGGTCTCTGGCCGAAATGCAGCAAAAATACCTGGAAATGATTTTTATTTAGGTTTGTTTTTGTTTTTCCAGTGATATTTAAACTATTGCAATGTTGTGACTGATCACCCTTGTTTGAATGAGGTGCAGATAGAAATTTGGAGCAGTTGAAGAATTTGTCTGATAACTGATTCAGATCTCTGGGAATTCTTTCTCATTTGACTTATTTGTCGAAATAACTTATTGGAATAAGTCATTTTTCTCCGCCAGTCCCTCACAACGCGTGAACTGAATAAGCATGGCGAGTGCTCTGCAACTTTGTGGGGCTAAAAACAACTTCTCGGTGACTTCGAGTAGTTTGCATTGCCAACCTCTGTTATCATGGCGAGTTGGTTTTGCCTCATCTGTTTCTTCAGTTTCTGGATTATGTTGTAGAAGAGGAGTCCCAAGGGAACGGGTGTCATTCAGTGTCAGTTGCAAAGCTGCAAAAAGTGATTTACTTTTGAAGGACGAGACTGAACACCATAAATTTTGTGAAACGGAGAAAAACTTTACGACCGTCATGAAGTTTGGTGGCTCATCTGTTGCTTCTGCAGAGAGGATGAAAGAGGTTGCTAGCCTTATTCTAAGCTTTCCAGAAGAGAATCCTATAATTGTTCTCTCTGCGATGAGAAAGACGACTAACAAGCTTTTATCGGTATCGTTTTCTGGTTTATTTCATGTCAATATTATTTCTTATTTTTTTATTAGTAAACATAAGGAAATGTAAATCATTTGTTAGGCCGGAGAAAAAGCCGTCAGCTGTGGTGTTGCCAATGCGTCATGTATCGATGAACTCAGCTTTGTAAAAGACCTGCATCTCAGGCAAGAGCAATGGGTTTTTTCATTCTCCTTTTCTATTTGAAATGGAAATATGCGGGCGCGCGCGTTTAAATCATATCCTAATTCACTATTGTCTTCTGATTGTGTGCATCTCTCATTCAGGACTGTGGATGAGCTTAAAGTGGACAGATCTGTTATTGCAAGTGAGTCATCTTACCCCACATTATATCTGTTTTTTAAATTGGATAAACGGAATATCTATTTTGTATCATGGCCTATGAGAAACTCACGTCGGGTGCCCTGCTATTTGGGTCTAAGGGTAGCGCGCATGTGCTTAACTTGAATCAGTATTTAGATTTCTTATGCATTCATAGTTTTGCCTCATTAACGTAGTTTATGGAATTGGTCATTGTTTGAGTGAGATTAAAACCATAATTGTGATTGTTGTCACAGGGAAAGATGGAAACTCGGTTTGAGCTGGTTTAATCTTGCACCCAATTAAATAGCAGCCCATTATATGAAGTTAGAAAATAGATTTCTATTTCTCTAAATGAGAACAGATCAAAGTATTGCTTGCGTTTAATTTGTTGGAGAATAATGGATCAATCATTGACTTATGTGAATTACAAAATTTTTCTTTTTAACACTCTACCTCCAGAAGTAATGATATAAGGTTTCCAGCCTCCAGAGGTTTTATAAAAAAATTATCATTGATGCAACTTTTCCATTGTGGTTTCAATTCATTAATTGAACTAATTCTACCATACATCTTCTCCCCTCTCAGTTCCCAGTATGGTTGTTCAAGCAATTGTCATTTGTTTGTGCTCACATCTTTGGTGATCTTGGTTTTCTGGCTGCAAATATTTTTAGATCATCTGGAAGAACTGGAGCAACTTCTGAAGGGGATTGCTATGATGAAAGAGTTGACCCCGCGGACTAGAGACTATTTAGTTTCATTTGGAGAGTGCATGTCCACTAGGATCTTTGCTGCATATCTTAATAAAATGGGTGTTAAGGCTCGCCAAGTATGTACTCCTAGTCTGCTCATCTAAGTCATGTTGAACTAAAAAGTTTCACTTTTTACTTATCGATAAAGTTTGTCTGGCCAGGAATAAATTATTCAACTTTTATCTGTAGTAACTGTTCCTCATGATTTATTGCTAATTCATGTTCTGTCGTCAGTATGATGCATTTGAGATTGGTTTTATTACCACCGATGACTTTACAAATGCGGATATTCTGGAAGAAACTTACCCCGCTGTTGCAAAGAGATTATGTGGAGATTGGGTTTCTGACTCTGCTATACCAATTGTAACAGGCTTCCTTGGAAAGGTCTAATTGATGCCTTATTTTTCATACTCTTTTTTTCCTTTTTTCCCTCTTGATGCATGCTTTGCGGAAAAGGCAAACTCCTGAATTAGAAAAACGATAAATTTCCTTTTATTTCTTTTTCCAGGGCCGGAAATCATGTGCTGTAACAACACTGGGCAGAGGGGGTAGTGATTTGACGGCTACAGCAATTGGTAAAGCACTAGCGTTGCCTGAAATCCAGGTTAAATATATAGAAACCTAGTTATGCATACCAAGGACGAAGCATGTCAGTAGACTTTATTTGTATGTTGAATGAGAAGCTAGATATCAGGATTGGCTGTGTCATTTCGTATACATTCAATGAAATTCAGTATGTATGTGAAACATTAGCATCCAGTTCTGCATAATTCATCCACATAACTTCATTACTTTTTCAAGATTAAATGCAGGAGAAAAGGAAACAAATTCATTGTAATCTCTTAAACAGGTGTGGAAAGATGTTGATGGTGTTTTAACCTGTGATCCAAATATATGTACGCAAGCAGAACCTGTCCCGTATTTGACATTTGACGAGGCTGCTGAACTTGCTTACTTTGGTGCTCAGGTATTGTTGTATTTGCTGTCTAGTTCTGCTGATCATATTCTATGCAGCATCTCCCTTATACAACAATAAGCCTTATCCCACTACGTAGGATCGGCTACATAGATCGCACGACGTTATTGTGCTCTATTAATCACTAAATCCTTAACATCTCCCTTGTATTTGTAAATATTTAAAGATTCTAGTTCGCCTGCCCTGTTGTGCTTTTAAGTTGCCTCACTGTATCATTGCTTTAATGTTATATTATTTGGGAAGCATTCATACCTCAAAATTGGCAGCAGGATCCATACTGTATGTGACTCCAATACTGATAGTCTCAATACGTATTCTAAGATTATCTTATTTTCTTTTCAGGGAAATAGTGCTTGATTTGTTAAATCAAGTGATCATTCATAATGTTGTAGTTAGAAGCATGATTCTTAGGCTACCAATTGATAGGACTTCGGCCTTGGGTATTTTAATATACTGTGAAAGGTAATTATCGGTCATTTCTCCGATTTGTTCCTCTTGCAGGTCCTGCATCCACAGTCTATGAGACCTGCTAGAGAAGGTGATATTCCTGTTAGGGTTAAAAATTCTTACAATCCAAATGCTCCAGGTACTGTCATCACCAAGACAAGAGATATGAGCAAGGTTTGTATCAATTCCTTATTGGCATTGATAATACTTAAATGACACCATGTTTTGGAAACTAGCCAATGTCAAAATTTCCCTTTTAACTTGCAGGCAGTACTGACTAGCATTGTTTTGAAGCGTAATGTAACCATGTTGGATATTGTTAGCACGCGCATGCTTGGTCAGTATGGCTTCCTTGCTAAGGTAAGAAACCTAGTACCTGGGGTACCTGTACAAATGATTGATCCCCTTCAAGTCTTCATACTCTCTTATTTATGCAGGTCTTTTCAACTTTTGAAGATTTAGGAATCTCAGTCGATGTTGTAGCTACGAGTGAAGTCAGTATTTCCTTGACATTAGATCCATCAAAGCTATGGAGCAGAGAGCTAATTCAACAGGCAAGTGTAAGACGATATGCTTTTTTTCAAAATTTTGTTTCTTACATTTGATTTGCATAAGGGAACCTAAGTTAACTAGATGTGGGTTTCGTGTGTTGCATGGAGTCTAAGGCGAGCCCTAATTTATAGTTTATGACTAATACACTTTTATATAGATTATATATATTGATTATTCTCCTTTTGTCCTATCAATGATCATGTTAATCATATCCTATTTTGTGTTGAATTTATGTAATCAATCCGTTGCATGAATCTGATTGCCTGTCACCCACATTCTTTTTTTGGCAGGAGCTTGACCATGTTGTTGAAGAACTGAAGAAAATAGCTGTGGTAGATCTCCAACAAAATAAATCTATAATTTCTCTCATTGGAAATGTTCAGATGTCATCATTGATATTAGAGAAGGTTCTGTCTAGTGTTCTCTCTATTTGAATCTTAATCATTGATTTATAATGAAGTTTTTGTTTTGCTGTATCCAGTTTTAATTGCTTCTTTCATGATAAGGACCATACTATTTTCTGGGCCCCTTGCTCTTTCTCCTCTGTCTCTATCTGTGACCTTGGGCTATTATCAATATCAGCATCTTGGAATAAAGTCCACAAATTCATACATTGCTTATTGTTTTTTTCTGGCAAGCTGATTTAAATCTGCCAGAAATCGCAAGTCTTGTTTGGCTCTTTATTTTGACTAATAATTACTGAGTGGCACGTTACTGCAGGCATTTCTTGTTCTCCGAACCCTTGGCGTCACTGTTCAGATGATCTCTCAGGGCGCATCCAAGGTATACTTATTCACTTGCACGTTATTTATCTTCCACGAGCGCTATTAGGCAGTTATATTGACCTTTTCATTTCCCGGCACACTAGCCTCCATAAAGTATCTTCGGTTAAACATGCTCATCAGTGCAAACATTCTTTAACTTTCTCATGTAACATGTTTGGCTAGCACGAGACTTTATCACCCCACATTTTACTTCCATGTCTTCTAATTCTATCAGCTTCCTAGACCATGGCACTCACTGTCACGGACAAGTCAATAAAAAGTTTTCATTTTGATGTTACCCTTCTGATCATTCTGTTCCATTTCTTGACAGGTTAATATCTCGTTGGTCGTAGATGACAGCGAAGCAGAACAGTGTGTCAGGTCTCTCCACGCAGCTTTCTTTGAGAGTCAGCGCTCTGACTCTGAGTTGGAGAAACAATACAAATCTGGAAATGGTTCTGTTCCTCCATCATCATAGCCAACGCTGGAGAGCCTCCTTATAGAAATAATCATTCTCAGCTTATCAATATCAACTTACATGTTCTCATCAATTATAGCAGTTCTTGTATTGTGCGATTTTACCGTTGTAGTCTTTGTTAGTCGCACTAAAGCCTAAACCGGTAGAAATTTGGTCAAAAAAAGAAAGGTTAATATCAGTTATTATTAGCATGTGAGCTGAGAAGTTCTGGTAGCCACTTCTCAAGAGTTCCCTTTACGTCAGAGATGATCATGGTCCTTGTGAAACGGGTACGACGAGGATGTGATGTGATGTGATTGAATAAACCAGTCGGAGTCGATTTCAAGCCTTGAGTTGTATCAAGGCAATAGGGATACGTACATATTTGATGTTGAAATTCCATTTCCTAATTAAAATTCCTACAGATCATGTAAGCTTAGGGTAACTAACTAACTAATTCATAAGAAATTGTCGTGGGATGTTGATATGTTGGTTTGTTAATGCCGGGTATTATTAATGCCACTTCATGGTGCATAAGATTTTTATTTATTTATTTTTTTGGTATACATAAGATGGTGCATAAGATGATTTAGATTCTTACATTTATTTTTACTTGAGAACCCAATTCGATAACTACACAAGTGCAAAATGTAATGCAACGCAAACGAAGTAATCGTGTCAATATTTCTCCTTCAAATTTATGTTATAAAGATATTATATTTTGTTTGGATAAAATTTTAAAAAATAACTTATAAAATAAATTTTAGATAATTTTTAGAAAATGGGTTTTGGAGAAGAGATTATAAAAAAATAGTTTTAAATGAGTATTTAGATAATTAGTTTTAGAAATATTTTTATTATTAGTAAATTATAAAAAATTGTATAAGTATTAAATGAAGAGAGATAAGAGATGAGAGGAGAAGGTGTAAGAAAAAATAGGAGAGGAGAGATGATGTAAAAAAAATAAAGATAATATAGTAATTAGTTAATTCATAAATTTTTTTACTATTTTATAAGCTATTCTGATCAGTTTATCTAAAATTTTAGTTTTAAACTATAGTTTAATCTAAAAGTCTGTTTGAATAAATATAACTATTTATTTTAAAAAAATTTAAAATTTAAGTTTTAACTCTTCCCAAACATACTATAATGATAAAATGGTTTAAAAATAATGTTTTCGCTTCTCACTTTTTTTTAAATTTTGTAAGTACGTAATTTTTATGTAAAATATTTATTTTCCCTCCAAATCACTTGTAAATACCTCAAACGTACTATTAAAAACAACCGAGCCTTAGTTAAATTACAAAAATTATCAAAACAATTTAAATAGTTTCTAATGCTCCAATATCATTTTAAGTGGGCACCTCTATATTTCACAACACTAATGATTTCCCATGTGAACTTCTAGTAATCGGCACCCCTTTTTTTATAATACAATGGACACCTTTTTAATTGCACATAAATGACACATATAAATGAAAAATAATTAATGCTCTACAAATATTTAAATCTAGAAAATAGTGTACGTTAAGAACTAGAGTAGTATACAACATGACTATAATTTATCTTCAATTTTAAGAAATATGGCTTTCTGTGTAGGCTCTACTTAATTAGTATAACTAATGTTCTTTTTTTCTTGAAAAAAATAATAAATTTTGCTCTTACAACAGAAATCGTCAGGGATTTTTTCGTCAAAACGAAAACTACCAGTAATCCCCACAGGAGCAAAATCCATTTCTAAAATGATGGAACCTACTTGAATCCCTGACTGTGATTTCCCTCTTAGCTATTTTGGAGATCACCTTGATGGCAGCATGGCAGTCAGTACAAGCTCGAAGGTTCTTCATCACCAGGATAGGAGTCCCTTCTGGCGTGCTAATTAGTGCAAACGCAATGGCAAGACGTTCACTGTGATATTTTAGAGACTCCATCTTGAGTTCCTCGTCAACATCGTGAAGGGTACAACTTGGGTCGGGTTTGTACCCTTCTTTCTCCATCTGCTCTGCCAGCTCATCAATCTTCTTCACAATCTCTCCCGTTTTCGGGTGAGCCTTGTCATTGGCTAAGAAAACATGAACTTTGTGTTTAACTTCTACCCAACTGTAAGCTGGAATTTTTCTAACTCCTCGCTCTCTCATAGCCTTCTTCACCTTGCTTACGCTGTCCCATTCACCGGCTTCTGCATAAATATTGGACATGTTGATATATGGAGCAGCATCTCTAAGCACTTTCATATTAAATAGCTTGTCTGCTGCTTCCTTTGCTAGTTCTTGATTCTTATGAATTCTACATGCGTTAAGAATTGATGACCACATTATTTCATCAGGTTCAAGAGGCATCTGAGCGATCAGTCTCTCAGCTTGGTTAAACCTTCCACTCCTACACAACATATCAACCATTGACGCATAATGTTCTTTTTTTGGAACAAGTTTATACATTTGAGTCATGGAGTCAAAATACTTTAAACCTTCTTCAACCAGACCACAGTGGCTGCAGGCACACAGAACACTAAGGAAGCTAACAGAATCTGGTTGCAAGCCCGAATGGACCATCTGTTCAAATGATCGAAGAGTAAGGTCACCGTCTCCATTTTGAGCATAAGCTGAAATCAGTGCATTCCAAGAGACGGAATTCCTTACAGGCATCTCTTGAAACATTTGAAGTGCATCTTTCATGTATCCACATTTTGCATACATGTCAAGGAGTGCACTTCCGGAGAATACATTCGAAATGTATCCGGATCTGATTATGTATGAGTGCAACTGTCTTCCCACTGAAATTGAGGCTAAGCTTGCACAGGCTCTTAAGATGCTAGCATAAGTGGCTGAATCAGCGGTTATTTTGGACTTCTGCATCTCAAAGAATAGAGTCAGGCCTTCTTCGTGGAGTCCCTTCTGAACATATGCTGAGATCAAGGCTGTCCAAGGAACTGAACTTTGGTGAGTCAGATTTGCAAAAATCCTATTTGCTTCGTCAAATTTGCCACACTTGGCATACATGTCGACCAAAGCATTTCCAACCTTAATTTCAGAATCAGCAGTTGTCACGATAGCTTGGGAATGAATTTGCCTGCCCAATTCCAGGTTTAGAGTATTTGCAGCTAGGCTCAATATGGTTGAAAATGGGAATTGCCTCCGGTCAAATTTAGTATACTGCAATTCCCGGAAAAGATCAAGAGATTCTCTGAGTTGGCCAGTCCAAGCATAACATGTAATGAGTACGTTGTAAGAGACACCATCCAGTTCTGGCATCTCATCGAAAAGCTTCTTTACTTCAGCAACCCAGTCATGCTTCGAGTAGAAATCAAGCAATGCATTAGCCACAAACACATTACAAACAAAACTTGTCTTCACTACAAACCCATGAACTTGCTGCCCAAATACTATGTGATCCAATGCCACACCTGTGGATAAAATAGCGGCAAAGGTAAAATCTGTAGGACTAAAACCCAATTTCTGCATTTCAACAAAGAGATTTATTGCTTCTTGATTCATTCCATCTTTTGAGAGTCCTGTCAATAATGCATTGAAAGAGACAGAATCTTTATCAGGCATATGGTTGAACAGGTGACATGCTAAGCTAAGACTACGGGTTTTACAGTAAGAATCGAGCAAGGAGTTGCAAACCATTAGGGTTGAATCATACCCCAATTTGATAATATGGGCATGAACTTGGTTTACTTGGCATACAGAGTCAGACTCACTGAATCTGGACAGGAGAGTGGCAAAGGTAATATAATCTGGGCATGTACCCCACCGACACATCTCCGCATAAAGACTAAAAGCTTCGCGACCTTGATTGTTCTGAGAATATGCTCCGATCAGGATGGTCCAGGTAACCGCCGTACGTTCAGTCATTGAATCAAACAGCTGCCTGGCACTAAAAAGATTGCCCGCCTTTATGCACCCCGTGATCATCATATTTTTGGATATGGTATTCTGTTGAGGCATTTGATCAAACAACTTACGGGCTAATCCTAAATCCCCTCGTTGGATAAACTTCTTGACCTGGAAATTCACACGGCACGTGTTGGGATTGAAGCCAGTCTTGACGGAAAAAGCATCCGTAACGTTTTCAGGTTGAAGAAGTGGTTTTGGAGATAGCGGAGCTCTCAGAGGAGCAATTGTCCTCATGTATGGCTTCCTCATAGTTTACCGAAAAAAGAAGATGAACTCAAACTCAAAGCTGCTGTTTGGCGCGAAAGTGCAGCATTCTTGAAGAGGACGAAAGCTTCCCTGCCAGGGCTGAGGCTTCCGCCAGGCTTCACTAGACACGACCCAACTATAACAAAAGGACCAAGAGCCCAAATCTACCTGCACCATTAGCTAGTATGTGTTTGACTAGCCTGACCAAATCATCTCCCAAAACGCACCGTATTGATTAGTGGAAGAATCAAGATTTATCAAAGTTTCCGTCATCTTCGAACCTGCAAAAGAGAAGAACAGGAAAAAGAGGAAATCGTAAAAGGATAACAGAGGAGGAAGAAGGAAGAGAATCAGGGAATCGTTTCATTCTAAACAAATGCAGGAACTGAATCATGTAAAGGTGAAATATATGGACATATATGGACAAATAGTCGAACATCTTTGAAGAACCAAAATATACATGTCATCTATAAATAACCTCAAGAGTATCTGACTTTTCTCCTCCTGTTACAAGACATCGCACCGAAGCTCGTATGAATAGAAAATTTAGTCCGCGATCTAGATGCTTTCTTAAACTTGTAACTTATGGTTTTCTTCTTTCTACCCTCAATAACTGAGAATTAATAGAAAAGTTAAAGATAAAACAACAAAATATTCAAGCAGAGAAGGTAATAAAACATGCCTGAAAATTTTTGGTGCTATAATTACTCCATACGTTAGCAAAAGCAGGACTTCTAGAGAAAAGAGAAAGAAGAATTCACCTGAGGCCACCGTGCATCAATCGCCGGAGCTCCATCGTCGTTCCTATCTCTCCCCTTTCGCCGTTGTGTATCTCGTCCTCAGTACGCATGTCAGATTGAAGCAAAAATCCCTGGAGCTCGATCTTCTTGTGCTACCGTCCTGTGCATCGCGTATCAGTCGCCGGAACTCGGTCGCCGTTTCCAACCCTCCGCTTTCGCCGTCGCAGGTTGAAGGAGAAATCCCTGTTAGAGTTGACGGCCGTGATCATTTTATAGTTAACGAACGGATCGGATTGGGTCACTTAATCCGTACGGTGCGTTTTGGAAAATGAGTTTTTGTTGCCCATGGATGGACTGAGCAGGTAATACGGAGTCGAGAAAATAGATTCTAAATAAAATAATTATAATTTTGAAAATAAATTTGGTTGTAACTGATTTACAGGATCGGTTTGGGCATAATTTTAAAAAAATAAAAATTCAAAATCATGATTTTTTTAAAAATATTCAAATAATATTTTCGATAATCAATTTATCTACCCCATCCCTCCTCTTAGTTTTTAAAAGTTGTTGACTTGTTTTTAAGTCAAAGTTTTTGGGAAAATGTACCTTTATAGCTCATATTTGATATAGAGGCTGATATATATATATATATATATATATATAAATTTCACATGCCGTATTAAACCTAAATACTTATATATTTTTCATATTGAGTTCGAAGGACATATTCAGGTAAATAGTGATGAAATATTTTCGAAGCTAATTCCTCTTGAAAGAATAAAGGATTTTATCAAAAAAAACAAAAGTCCAGAGGCTGATGAAGGGATTTGAAGCTTCAACATATATTTATGAGTTATCAACATAAGCCGAGTTTGTCTGACAATGTCGATGCTTGTTTAGAAACAAGCACTTCTTCCATAGGAAGATTTATCCTACTAAGCATCAAATGCTTTTTATGTCAGATTCAGATTCAAAGTAAACGATAAAGGTGCGGATTTCCATTGGGGCAAGCTCCACAGATAGCTCTTTAGGATCAACAGGCCCTCCCCTAAGAACACGTTCGTCCCCAGAACCAGAAGGGCCTTCTACTTTCCACTTAAGTCTTTTCTTCTCCATCTCTGTCCTTTCTTGATTCGCAGATAAAGCCATCTCTCTCACCTCTTCGATCTAACACGAACAAAGGCACAACATTATAGAAGACAAACAGAAGAGGGTGGTTTAAAGCCAGTTAATTTTTTAGAGGGCTTTACCTTTTTCCTTGGGAACATCTTTTTCAGCTCCACGCTTGCAATTGCAGAGAGATCCTTGTCTTCGTCAATCTTTGCACAGATTTGATGGGCCATGAGAGTGAGGGAGTAAAACGAGAAGCAAATACAGGTGATACACAAATTTATTAGCAGCAAGCAAGAACTTGTGGTCATTATAATTAGAAGGTAATGAGTACAAAGCATATTATATGGGCATAGGCATGCCTTAGTCTCCCATTCAAATGCAGCTTCTAACTTTCTAGACCAACATGATTTCTTCAGAGAACCTCCAAATTCACAAAGGGCAAACATGATTTCTTCTCTTGTTAAGTTTTAACGAATAAAAAAATTATGAAAGCTGATTTATCAGTAGGCAAACATGGCAGGAATCCTCCTGTATGTGAAGCTGGGGAAAGCGTGAGTACTTGAAAGGGCAAGGTTACATTAATGAAAAATAAAATAAAAGATGCTCAATTCAAAGCTTCGTTGAAGCAAATTATATAATATACTTTCCGAGAATGCAATTCTGACCTCATATAGATGTGCTAACCGAAGGAGAACCTTTCCACCATCTAGTTCCTGCATAACACGAAAACATATTATTTACAAATTGAGCACTTCTACTTAACAATAGATATCCATACACACACACATATGTAGACACATACGTATAAAGCACTGCCATCAATTATGGAGTTGCCATGCCTTACAGACAATAATTTTGAACAAGCTCTTCTTTATACAAGAGATTAGTTCCTTGATCAGTTAATTACCTGCAAGGTTATAATTGCAACGTTGTCCGGTAATCTGTAATTAGAATCAATTCCTGAATATGTAAGAATATGGGAATTTACCCAGTCATCTCCATCCTGCCAAAAGGAACTGACCTTTTAGTGACCGATACATGGAACAACTTTTCTTTTCCATTTTTAAATTTTACCTGTTCAGAAAAGGCCAAGAGAAGCGGAGAATATATTTCCTGGCCAACTGTACGACGCCACTTAGCACCCTCGCCCAGGGGATCTATTCTAAAGTATACTTTTCCTTGGATCTGAAAAATATTATAGAAAGAAAGAGATTCAAATGAAATGACTCCAAATTGACCCACAATGAGGCCAAAGTATGGAAAATTAAGCCTTGATTAATTCTTTGATTTCGATAAGAGGCAAGTTAGAAGTAACTTGGAGGTCAGATTGAGAGATCAAGTTATTCCACAAATAGATAAGTTCAAATATTTTGGATCAATTATACAGAAGGTCAGTGGAATTTTGGAGGATATTCATCATAGAATTCAGGCCAGGTGGTTTAAATGGAGAAATGCTACTGGGGTTATATGTGATCAGAAAGTACCAAATAAAGTAAAAGGAAAGTTTTATCGCACTGCTATAAGACCAGCAATGCTTTACGGAAGTGAATGCTGGGCTTTAAAAGGACAGTAAGAGCATAAAGTTGGGGTAGCTGAGATGAGGATGTTGAGATGGATGTGTGGGCATACAAGAAAAGATAAGCTTCGTAATGAACATATACCGGGCAAAGTTGGAGTGGCACCTATTGAAGAGAAAATGGTAGAGAACCGTCTTAGGTGGTTTGGACACGTACGAAGAAGGCCAAAGGATGCGACTGTAAAGAGGGTGGATCAAACAGTATGAACACCAGTTAAAAGGACTAGAAGAAGGCCAAAGAGAACGCTCAAAGAGGTCATTGAGCGGGATCTCTTGGTTAATAAACTATCCAAAGATTTAGTTTTTGATAGAGCACAATGGCGTCGTATGATCCATATAGCCGACCCCATTTAATGGGATAAGGCTTGTTGTTGTTGTTGTTGGTGGTGGTGGTGACATCAGGAGTATAATGCTTTTTCTATTTGCTACATCTTCAGGGTATTAGTAGAGTATCAATCAAGGATTAGAGCTGTCCAAAAATGTTGATATTTGAATTATTTTCTTTCTCCATATGAAGATTTCCTCTTTATGAAATTGGAAAAGCATCAATCTCAATAATCAATAAATATTATAAAATCTTTAGGAAGCTGCACTATTCCTAAGTCATGAACAATGTGACTCACTATAGAATCTCTATAAAATATGGGGTCCACATTCTATTTAGTTCAATAAGGAATACAAATGCCTCAATGTTAGCTGAGATGAGTCCACACTAATGCATTGCATCAGAATTTTTACGATAGCATGCTCACAAGGCATCAGCCTCGGCCTTACTATTGAGCTGAGATTAATGTCAATGGGCCTGATCTGTATTCTACCCTTCTGCTTTCCCTAGTCCCAAATTCTTCATACCTCCCCCTAATGGGCACAAGGGCACGTGTGCGTGTGTTAGTTACCCAGGACTTAGACAGAAAATAAATTCTCAGTTTCTTAGTTCTTACTATTAGGCCTCTGCAATCATCAGCAACACAGACTGTTTCATTTAAAGCCTCTGCAACACCTCTTGAATCATCAAGTAGCAATCTCCTGTCGACAGGAAAGAGAGTGATTCAGTTTTTGTTTGACAAAAGGAAATTCATAACAAGAATATGTGAGTGGAAAGGTGCCCTTAACAAGAAAATAGAAAATGAAGAAAAATATTTAAGAAAAAGGAATCAAAGTGTAAAAAGCCTCCAATCTCATAGCTTATCCATAAGAACTACCCACCAAATATACCCATAAGAATCACATAATAATAATAGTAATAGTAATAATAATGAGAAAAGAATAAAAGTAAAAAGAAGACACCATAAACTTTCTCATTCCACCTTATACCAAGAAAGAAACCCTACCAGAGACCCTTGCGTTTATGCTCAACATAAAATACCAAACCACTATCAGTTGCAGATCTCCAAATATTCTCCCTTCATTCCTATTCCTAAAACCTTTTAATGAAAATTTTCTCAGAATTCCTGCCCTTATTTATGCTTACCTGTTCATAAAAGATATCAGAAAGCCTATACCATGTACCCCCTCAAGTTCAATATATGAGAAACAAATAACTAACAAAGACCGAGGAAGTTAGTCAAAAGCATTTATCCTTCATAATTATGTCATGAATTGTAATTTTTTCCAAAAATACCCCGATTAATCTGTGAACTTTTACCAAATATTTAATGACACTCATGAACCCAATTTACTTTGAATGAAGGGTATGAGGGGAACTTTATAATAAATGAGGTAGACGTAGTTAGTCTATTATCTTTAGGATCAAAAGGGGACTCCTAGGACCGGAGTAGTGTTTGAATAAGAGTCATGAGATTACAACTTATACAATGTGTGGTGTATCAGAATAATGTCTGCTGTGAGCTCTATTACCACCAATTTGAAAACATCAAACTAATTTGATAGCATTTCAAGCACCATAAAATTGCACTTATGTCATGTATTGCCAAGCATGGCAGTGTTAACCCATAACCCCATTGATAATAATCCTTCTCTGTCGAGTTATAAAATCATTCTTGTGCCCTTCCTGAAGACCCTAAGATATAGGTTAAGTGAGACACTGCAAAACTAGCAGCCATAAATATCCAAACTAGGCCTATGAAAGGAACGGAAAGGGCATGACAGATATATCTTGACAGCCATCTGTTTATAGCACCATCTGAAAGGTTATGTGCTTACCTGTGAACCATTAGCTCTATTTCTCCATCAGCTAAGCTGGATCCTCCTACAGATCGATCCACCAAAACTGAAAATTCTGTCTTATTATCTTTTACATATATCCCAAGATTAATCTGAAAGGACAAAATAAAAATATAATGAATCAATGATGAGTGACATGGGAATAGTTTGCAAGTACAACTAGATTAATTAGAAACAATAATCCTCCAGGAAAGAATTGTGCAAAACTAGAACATGAAACAATATAGATCATCTCAAAAGAAATCATGTGAGATAGTTCACATACAGGATAATAGTTTCCAGAAATAGGTTGGTTCTCTTCCAGGTCCCAGTCTGATCTGTAATCACGTATCTGCAATAAATTCCATAGTTCAGGAATATAGCCAACAGGTCCCCAGAAAAAAAAAAGTTATCCCAAAATATTTTTTTCCTGAAAATAAAGATTTAAAACAAAATGGCGCCATATACCAATTGGTGAGCAGTCTAATATGAAGTAACATTTGCTTCCAGTGTTTTAATGACTTTAAACTGGTGGAGGGAGTGGGTAAATTTTCAAAATTAATTATATTTCATTGTGAAAACAGGAAATTTGTGTTCACCCACACATATGTATGCATGCACACATGAATATGTTATACAGACAAGAGCGCATCCAACATAAGCAATCATGGGTTATCTAACCAACAGAATGCAAAATTGCAAGTAATTGAAGTTGAGTAGCACACCCTTTTGATAAAATCACGCCCATTAGAATCTGTGTAGAATGTTTTGTTGGTTTCCATTGAGGTTGAAATCTTAGTGACGACTTCTTTACCAATTCCATCATCAATAGGTATGGGGCCAACCTGGAATTTCAATATAGTCAATGTATATGATCACATTTTGTGTATGAGAAACATAACTCCAAATCAATTACCAGTGAATACACAAAAGGAAATAACGAAAAATTAAAAATGACAGATAATTATGCAATGATTATGAGAAAGAAAAGTATATAGTAAAAGAAACTATTCAACAGCTTACAATAAACTCTACTTCAACATGCTCTTTTTCCTTGTGCAGTCTGGTAATCTGCAAACAGATTTAATACACATTACCTCAGACAGAAACTAAATGACACTTATTTATAGAAGACCTTTTAGGAAGAGAAAAAAGTGAACTACAAAAAAGAAAAAGGTAAGAAATACAGATCAAGAATGAAAAATATCTCCAGGATGATCTCTCTGCTTGTCCAACGTAGCCGCCCCTCTAAAGTAACCATAGGCTGCAATACTATGCTACCTTTTATAATGTGAAAAATAAAGTGATCTGTTTAAGAGTTCATTCCATTTAGGTGCCTCTAAAGGAAGAGTTAGGAGGGCCAATTGCCTCCTTGATCCCACTGATCATACTCTTGACTTACGTGTATTCAGGGCAAAATACTAATCCCAATCACTCTAAGCATCTGACGAGATTGATTCCCAGTATAAGTATTGGCCTTTAGCATTTTCCCAAAATACAATAAATATCATTTGACTACTGGCGGTTTTTGGAAAAAGCTTCCTGCAGAGGGCTTTGACTAGTGGAGAGTTCTAACCAACAAGGAAGTTCAGTGAAGTGTCACCAAGTATTGTTGAGTGTAGCCACTAAGAAATCAGCTCTCAAAGAAGGACCAGTTGATGGAAAGTAAGATAGTATAAAATGCTCTATAAGGTAGTACGGAATGCTTTACAAGATATTTAAATGGTTTGGTTCTCACATCTTAACAACTAACTTTGGGGAGAGGGTTCCAAATCTCACTTGAGTACCCATCAACACTCAAAATGGGATTTTTCATTTCCCATAGCTGCAAATTGGACAACCAATTCAAGCGATCAACCTGATGTACATGTGTTCCCTTACACATTATTGCATAGTTCCTTTCAATACGCCATGAGATGACAAATTTCTGATGGCCAAAATTATTTTTCTTCACAAAAATAAAATCAGTAACAAGCAAGATACCTGATATATCCATGGATTTATCTGTTGATGTACTTCATCTAGCAAGGGTCCACGCACAACAGTCAACGGAACCTGAAAGAATGGTATTTTTTAGCTGCAAGTTACGATGGAACTTGGCACCAGAGAGAACATATTGCAGAAAGCATTCCAAACCTGTCTTTCATGCTTTAAGAGATATGTGCTATTTGGACGGAATATGTAGGCACCAGAATTCTGTGAGAAATTAGATTGCATGGTAAATAGAAGTTGCCTGGAGAAGCAAAAGGTTACTGACATATGGGGATTATACTAAAACGGAATACCTGTGGCACTTCATCATCAGTTCCATTATATCCTGAGTAGTACAAATACCTCTGTTCAATCTGTTCCTCAACCTTCCAATTCAAAAATAGAAGTGTTAAATAGAGTTCCACGTCTGTTTTAATATTTTATTATCAGATACCCATAGTTATAACCAAAAAAAAAAAAGCCCATAAGTATTAATGCAGATGACAAAACCTAATTAGATTAAACGAGCTGTAGAAAAGTGAGAAAATCAATAATAGGCATGATGACACTCAAGACGGAAATTTTATCAATGACATTAAAGGATTAATACGTGATGTAAATTGCAATGAGAAGTACTTCGCATACCAAGTTCCTGGTATTAACATAGTTGGCCATTTTTTCTTGATTTGGAGAAAATGTAAGCCTCAAATTCCCTTGACCAACTTCAATTTTTGATGTTTCACTGCTTTGATATGTATACACAGATGATCTGGTGGGTCCTGCAACTAAACAGAGAGGTTTGTCATTACAATTTCACCTTGTATGCATGAAAAGCAGATGATCACTTTTTCAACATATAATAGAGCAACCCCATCTAGGAACCTGTCCTTTTGGCAGCTGAGACTGTGTATGTGCTAAAACCAAGAGGTGGTACAGATACAGTAAATGCAAGCCAATACTTGGGTGCCTTGGCTGGAGTTTCTCCCAGATATGCCATGACATGGTAGTTTCTTAAGGATGCATAGACCTCAGCCTGAGGTAGAAGTTGCGACACTATTTCTTTACCCTCCGAATCATAAACTATAACATCTTCATTAGTGACCTGTAGAAGTTTGTAAATTGAAAGGTCTTATTTCTTCCTAGATGCTAGCATAACTAATTATAGAGTAAACATTATCATGATTGAATAATTAAAGATGCTAAATTGACATCACTCACAGGAATTCGAACCACTTCATTCCTCCACCAGCCAAGAGAGTTGTAAACCACAATAACCTAAATGCAAAGAACCCGTAAGAAGGCATGCTTCAGGATAGGGAATTTTACTTGTGATGTGAATAGAAAAGAAAAGGAAACAGGATAAAAGATAAGTTTTTCTTACCAAATTTTTCCCTTGAATCAGATCAACTTCTGATGGAGGACAATAACTTATATTCATAAGCGGACACTAAAAGAAATGAGGGAAAGAGATGTAAATACAAAATAGAAATGTCAAAACCATATGCGGATACAAGTATAAGAAAGATAATATAAGGATTCATGAAGTAGGCAAATTAATTGCTGAATAGCCAGCTCTATGAATGATGAAGAAAATCTCAAGAACAGCAGGTTCTATACAAAGCAATATTAAGATCAGGAGAAAAGTTAAGATTTTAATGATGAAGAGTTTAGATAAGACAGTTACCAAACCACGTAATCTTTATAAGTAACAGAGGTAACCTTGTTTATTTAAACAATTTAAAAGCCCCCTTCCCCCATAGGGAAGGGGACCAGCTCACACACACACACCCCAACCTCGCCAAATTTTTTGGCCACTTGGGATATTCCAGCAGGACGCAACTAAATTAATATCCCACAAGCATGAAAGTCCACAATTTTACCTGTTGAAACTTAGTAACTGGGTTCTGACATCCTGGAAATGACACAGACTCAACAAGGCAAGCAAGTGATGATGCAACCAATTGCTCTGCCTGCATACATTGCAGTATGCCACTGGATGAAAGAATGACAAAGTGGGTACATAGATTTAGAGGAAATAAATAAACTGAATATACACCTCTTTGTAGCCAATTGATAATCGTTTAGCATAATCATTGGCCACATGCTGCTTTTCTGTACCAGAGACACCATCATGGTGTTGAGCAATCGCTAAAGCATCAGCCAATGAGTCAGTATTTGACCCTGAACTCATCCTTCCCTTAAAAAGTTCTAGCTGTTTTGCAGCCTAATAATTCATCGGCAAATATAAACATCAGAACACCATTCTATTACTTTATATAAACTATAAATTCACAAGTCATACCAAATAATAGCCGCTCATTAATCTGACATAGTATTTGAAGGCTGGCCTACTGGTAAAGTATCCTGTCCAGTAAGCATTCACTCGATCTGCATAGCTGTTATGTTTTCATGAACACAATAAGGCAAAAGATAAAGAATTAAGCAAACAGAATATACAAAAATTAACTATTAAATTCAAATGGTTTCGTGCAGAACACTTTCGTTTACCAATATATATCTTACTTAACTTGTAATGGGTCAGTCAAACAAAAAAGGGAAACCATAAACTCACGGGAAGAAATCATCAGTCTTGAATGGCCATGATTCTTTTGAAGCATATTTTGCATCAGTATAGATAGATGGTGTAGAGTAGAGCGCATTGACACGTCCATCCTAAAAACAAAAAACAAAACTTGTACTCTCTCTTTTCATTGTGTTTATGTTTTTCTTTTATATTTTTGGTACGTGCTATCATAGAACCATCTTCTCCTAGGAGAAGAAATTATCATAAAACTGAAATCTACCAAATTAATGGAGTCAGTACCTCACTTTCTCTCATTTTTTGGGCAAATTACCTTGTTGACATAGTGAATAAGCTTGTCCAACTGTCGGAACCATGAGTTCGCATATTGATACTTAAAATCAGTTCCCATAGTCCACATTATATGATTTGTCCGAGTTATGTTTGCCTGAGCATGGAGCACTATCAGTAAGCAATTCAAATTAGACCCCGCATGAATGATTTTATATTTCCAACTTCAATAACATATTTTATCTCGCATCACAAGCTCAAAGTACAGCTATTCTTATATTTTATGATTAATAGGTTGTATCAGTGTAGTTGAGATGGACTTTTACCAAGAATATAAGAAACGTCCTTCTGAAACTCCCATCAAGGAAGAAAGAAAGAAAAAACTAAGGACACTTGCACGTTGGCGTTAAAAGCAACATTGCATTCAACAATTAAATGGAAATAAATTTTTGCCTGCATAATTTATATGACTGGATAAATGAACTGGGAGGGCCTTAGGTTTGAAGCAGGCAAAACTTGAACATTCATGATAATTCTTCTCACAAAAACGACAACCTGAAAAGAAACTGCTACAATGCTAAGTTGGTTAAAAATGACCATCTTTCAACTGCTCGTGGCAGAATATTGGAAGTTAATAAATAAAATATACACCCCTCTCCAGTTTGTGTGGAAAAATGCCTCATTCATCAAAATTCTTTTGGGGAAAATTACATGCAAAAACACAGAACATATAAGAAATGCCGATTGCTCTACAGTTGTAGAAATATAAAAAATTACTTTGTTGCCATGACAGTTTAGGGATAATGATATACAACAGCAGGGAAGAATCAATCCTAGGAATCAAAACATCTTTACAAAGGATAGCTGGAGCATAATATTAAATCAAACTTCTTTAAAGCAAACTGAAAGAAACCAGAACATTAACTTCAAAACAGGATAGACCAGTAGCAATCATGTCATCTTCTAGCTGTTTTCACTTTCTGTTACTTCTCTGCCTTTTTAAGGATTATTCACTTTCTTCTCTCTTATGTACCGTTTTCAATTCTAATAAAATGTCTTCCGTTTTACTCTATATATCATAGAAGCCAACTTTTCCAAGAGGTACCAGAAAACCATAATCATTTACCTGTGATACAGCAGCAGCAACAAAGTCATTTACTCGATCTTGGACATTGTAATCAAATAAATCAATGTTATCCTTCACAAAAAAAACAGTAAACAAGACTTAGTGTGCAAGAAAAATATCTAGAATTAAAGTGACCAAAATTAGCAAGTTCTTATTAAATATATACTTGAACAATTGGTGAATCATCATTAACTTCGAAGTAAAATCCAGCAGGTGGCTCATAATTCTCAGGGAATGCACCAGCAAAGATCTAGAACACAAAGGAACGAGGAGACAAAAAAAACCCAAGGTTAAGAGAATACATTGCCAACTGTAAATAAACAAATCCAACTATACAAGGATTATATGAAACAACTAATAATTTTTTACAGTCACCTGAGCAGACGAGCCAAGGCTCTTACTTCCCTGCCAGATAACCTCGAGACTCTTTTCATTTTTCCGCTTATCTCTATCTTGATAATCTATTCGACCAAAGAAAAGTGAGTCAAAGCCAACCTGTATCCACAGTTAGAATTAGAAGATAGCTCACAAAGAATGTTAACATTAGCATGACAGTTCTTTTTCTCCCAAACCAAAATAACAAGATTCTGTGTTCGAAGGTCTAAGGCATACTTCAGATCCTAGTAAGTATGCCTGCACAGCAGAATGTCCAAAGGGATCAATTTGCCAACCAATTCTAGGAGTCACGCCAAACTCCTCTTTCAGGAACCGATGTCCCATTGTTGTCTGATCAATCATGTCTATGTAATGTGTTGCTGCCTCATCATGCATACACATGCCACCGTTTCTGTGACAAGAGGGTTAAAATAAGTCACAGAAAAATCACCAGGACTCAAATACCAGATGAATGGAGAGAGTCAGAATATATTTTCTAGAACACTCCAAACTTGACAAATAACTTTTCTTTCTCAAGTAAAGAGAAAATTAAAACTGTTCTAAACAGAAAAGTAAATTACATGAACTCTAGTTGACCCGAACTGACAAGTTGCTTAACTACGTGCTTAACAGCTTCACTCTGTTCCCTCCACCACCGCTGGAAAAAAGCCTGCATTGATGATGAAACAATGTAAAAATTAATCCTGTTAGACATTCAAGCAAGCAGTAAATTAGTTCAATTTATCAAAATTCATTGTAGGCATTGAAATTTGAATAAATTATAAATGAATTAGACTTTGGTGTGGGATTTCAAGAAATTGGAAATTCCATAATTTTGCAAGATTACTCGATGCCCTCATTTATCAGCACAGCAAGTATTAGACCATGAGCAAATACCAACGAAATTTGCAGGAAGCTACATGGATCAAGGGAGAGCAAATTGCCTTAGTAGATAGAAACAAGAGTTCAACTTTCCAAAATTGATTGAGGAAGTCTGGAAATTGCGCTAATTAAAAGTACATTAGACAAGCAGGCAGGGCATTCAAAGTTTTAACTAAAATTCCGAAGGACTGAGGTTCATGGGAATGATTATTCGAACTTTTGAAATATTGCCATCTGGGTTACTCAGTAATCGCCAGTCGTAATAAGATAACCAGAAGTAAAGGACATAGGAGAAGCAACTCACTATCTCAACGTAGATAAATTTCCGATTCTTGTCGGCCAACAGCGAAGGAACTAAGGAGTCTAATACATTTTGAACACAAGCTCCCTACAAAATTCAACAGGATGATAAGTAAATGAAATTTATAGTCTCTGCACGAAACCGTGCAAATTATAAAAGTGATAGTGGGTGAGAGAAATACCTGAATCGAATTATTAGAGCCAACGTAGTACTGATCAACAGTCTTCAACCAACCAACGTCGTCGTGGGTGTGAGGAACCAGATGAACGTTTAGCTTATCGGGAACTATGCTCTGCGAGGTGTTATACACTATGAACTTGGATTGCACACAAAAGATTGCTCCAAAAAGGAACAACCAAAGAAATAACTGATTCGCCATTAGAAGCTCACGCCAATCCCTCGAGTAAAGCAACTCCAGACACTCGACCAAACTAGTATCTTGTCTCAGTCTCCCGCGCACGGCGCTAATGTTTCAATTCATCGGACTAATTTTCACGGTGATTTTCTCAGAAATTTTCAATCATACGAAACTCTTCTGACTCCACCTTCTTCTTGCAAATGCAGCCAAAATCAGTCAAGTGTTTCGTAGATCGATTCTCTTGGCATCTGATTTATAGAGCACGCTTGGCGTTTCCTAGATTTAATAGTTCCGAAGTTCCGATAAGGATCTGAGTGGGAGATACCGGATAATCCACATTTCTTGTTAAGTCACGATCATGATAATTAAAGTTTGCCTTTAAATCCATTGCAAGAAAAAAGTTTCATTTCAATACATATTTTTTTGAAGAAAAGCCGTGAAAGTGATTTTCACAAAATTTAGGTGAGTTACCTGATCTCACCAATATCAATACACAGTATCAAAATTTAAAGATTATTTATAAAAAAAATTATAAAATTATTTATTTAACAAAATTAATAAAATAATTAAATTTATGTCTTTTATAGAATAAAAAATATATTTTAATATATATTACAATTCTCATTAGCTCTATGAAAGTGATTTAATACTTAAAAAATGGCAATTAAATTTTTCCATTTAGTTTAGTGGTTTGGATAAGTAGTTGACTGTGGCGTAATAGATAACACTTCTCTCAATATTTAATATATAATATAATTTAAAAATTAATTTTAATTTTAAAGATAATATCTATTTTTATTTAAAATTATTTTTACAAATATTTATTTAATAATAATTAAATAAAAAATAGAGAGAAAAATTAAGAGATATAGTCAACATATTTTAAAAAATATTATATTTTAAATTTAATTAAATAAATTTATATTTAATATAGAAAGAGTATATACTTTCATTACCTACCGAACAAGATATTTTCTTGATAACTACTGAAAAAAATATTTATTTCAAATAATATTCTAGAAATTTAATATTAACATGAAATCTAGCTATTTAATAAAAAAATTATAAAAAAACTTATTTCAAACATCACTCTTTTAAGGGCCATTTGAATAAATTTTTAGAAAAAAATTTATAAAAAATAGTTTTTATATAATTTTTGAAAAAATATTTATAGAAAATAATTTTGTAAAAAATAATTTTAAAAAAATTAATATTTGTATAATTATTAATATAAAGATTTTTTTATTAATAAATTTTAAAAAAATTATAACTGTTCACTTGTTATATTGCTTCCTTTTGCATCGTCCATTTGTCAGACTGTTGCCTTCCGTCACCCATAACATTCACTTCTTTGCTTTTCCTTTTTTTTTTTCACTGCTCGTCTTCCCTCTTCGTGGCTCGTTGATTCCAGAACCTAACGAGGATGACAAAACCCTTAGGCAAAGACGACGAGCATGATGACAACGACGACCAAAAATTCCACGACGACAACAAAAACTACAGACAATGACCACCTTCACAATACTCAAGACAACGATGATAGAGATTAAAGGTGTGTATAAGTATGATTGAGCTAGGCAAGATAACCTTTGTGCAAATAAATATAAATTATATTTTATAATTTAATATTTAATTTTATTTGATAAAAAATTTAATTATTTTGAGATATGTATAGGTAGATTGGATAAACTCTATTCATAATATCATATTCATGTTACAAAAAAAATTATAATTATAAATTTTTAAAATAATATTATATTCATACGTTTTTAAGAGTTAAATAATATTTATAATCTATTAAGAATAATATAATAAAAAGATAATAATTAAGTCTTAAAATTTATTACATATAAAAAAAGTATTTAAAATCTAAAAAATCTGTAATTGTAACTTTGCATCAATCTTTCAAATATTGATAAAAATAAACTATATCAAAAAATAAAATAAATAATTATAATTTATAATATAATCATATGATGATTATTAAAGTTAAAAAAATTAATATAGTTAAAAATATTAAAAGATATAATATAAATACTTAAATTTATAAAATAATTTTCTAGTCACTAATAGTTATCATATTTTTCATTCTAAATATAGCATATACGAAAAAATAAAAAATAAAATAATAGGTATTTATGGGTGGGACAGCCCCTACCTTATGTCTAACCTAAAAAAAATATGGGTTATATTTTGTAGTATAATACTTAACCCTATTCTATATTTATTAAATTGGGCAGATATTTTTTATTGCAAACTCAAATGAATATATTGGGCTATAGGTTTTATACATATTTTTAATGGAGATAAAGAATAAAGAAAAAGTTGATCGATACGAGAAGACAATAAAAGATAAAAATAAAATATAAGAGATAATGTGTAAAAAAAAGTCTGGATAAAATTATTCTTTGATGTATATAAATTATGTTTAGTGCTATATAAATTATTTCTATTAATTTATATAAAATAATAATTTAATTCAAAATTTTTAAAATGAATAACACTATTTATTTTAAAATATGCACCATGTACCCTATAAGAGCATAAATTTGTCTTGGGTTTTGTTGGCTGGCCTTCGTGCTAGGCTCGTTTCAACTAATAACGTGGATAAGCTAACTATATTCTTTAATTATTTACATTATATTGTACCCAAAAAACTATTTGCGTTATAAATATATTTATCTGTAAAAAAATCATTAACAGATAAAATAACATAAACATTTGAGCTATGTTTCAACTAAATATATTTATCATTGGTATAAATATGTGTTTCAACTAATATGCGCGTGATATTATTTTTTATATATATTTTTGAGGTTAACCTTATAAATCATTGTAAAACTAGTATAAAAAAAATGCGAGCGCGTGTAGGGTTTATGCATTGATGTTATTACAAGCATCCTCATTTTTTGGTGCTATGTATTCAGTTTTTATATAAATAACTTTAAAAATATCGAGGTATGCAGGAGTAAGCACATGGATCAAAGCACCCAACCTCTCTCTCTCTCTCTCTCTCTCTCTCACGAACACAAAGCACCTTTTATGAGTTGTTAATGCCTACTCAAGGCTGCGGGCCAGTGAATCAAACCAGAGCAAACATCAGGCCGAATATTGGGCTGTTGGCGATACCGACACAGCTTGTAAGCATCGGAGAATCGTATTAAGACAAAATTAAGTCCGTGACCAATAGAACTTAGTCCGAGTGATAAACAGCTAGGTATCGCTTAAATGAGATCTCGAGTTTGAGCCTTGGCGTATGCAAAAAATTCCCATTGAGAGACTCACCCACCATAGCCAGGTGCGCGAAGCGAGTCGGATCCAGATGTAGTCGGGGCAAAACTCTAGTGAACCGGGTGGGCAACCAAAAAAAAAATTAAGTCCGTGAGTGACACATAAATTCAAAAATATCTAAATTTAAAAATTAATATTTAAATTATTACTAAGAAAAATGTCTAAATTTATTGATAGGTAATATTTCAAATATAATTATTTTTAATAAAAATATATATTTAATAAAAAAATTATCAATTTTTAAAATATTTTAGATATACCAATGAATTAGTTATATTTAACTTTTTACTATAAAAGATATCACATTTAATATTATCAAACATAATTGTGTGGAATAAATTATACATACATACATATATATATATATATATATATATATATTTCCGGGGTGTATGAATTTGATAGGCTGGAAATTGGCGGTGCGGCGGTGCCTATAAAGTCAATCGGACATTGCCGAATGACCTGGGAGTGCGGCTGTTTTTACTTCTTCAAACTTCTGAATACAAAATAAATGATTGAAGAAATTGAAAAAGGTGCCCATTTCATTTGACCATTCTCTTATATCGAGGCATTGAATACATCCTTTCATCGTTTATTCATGGGACTATTAAGGTTTTAGTTAGCCAATGACCTTGTGGCCAAAGTCAAGAAATCGGCTAGACTCATGCGTGTCTGGGTTTATAAAACCATGTCATGTGTTACCCCCTTATTTTATCTTTCTTTTTAAACTCGATCCCAATAGATCAGACAATGACCCTTCTCTGCTGTGTTAAAGTGGTATTTATGAAAAAAGATAAATATAAAAAATATAACAATTTAGCTAGTTTGTCCTACAGTGCATTTTATTTTAATTGACGATATTCTCGCTTTGATTTAGTATGACGTCAGGGGGTGCGTCATCGACTTAATAAGATGTTGACCAGGGATGGTCCCTATTCCCTACCCTCTGATCACTATCCCTGTCCCAGCCTAACCATAGGCGTGTTCTCCCCCCTTATAAAATTTTTATTCAGGACCAAACCCTCCAGATTTATATACTCTTTCTTTCAATATTTAAGAAATTAATCTTTATTTTAAATATATAATCTATTTTTTTATATTTATTTAATTTTTTAAAATTATTTTTATTAATATACCTTAATAATAATTAAATTAAAAAATAAATTAAAAAAATATTATAATATTTAAAAAAATATTATATTAATTTAACTGATCTTTATAATTTAATCAAATTAATTAAATATATTATATATTAATGATATAATAAAATCAGAATTAGGCTATAAATTATATATTTTTTATAATATTTATATATTCGTGATGATACAACTATCGTTGACAAAACTCGCTCTCTACCCGTTCACGTCCAGCATTTGATATTTCAACAATTGAAACATGTCTATACTACATCACAACAATTACTGAATAATTTATTTATGATATTTTATACATGGAAAATATTTTCTGATTAGTTAATGAATTTATTAGCACTTTGTTTCCATGACAATAAGTTTGGATACGTAATCGTTGTTTTGAGCTGTCTTATTTCCCCAGCATTGCTTACGCGTATGCTCAAACTAAAACACTCCACAATTCAGTAAGATTAAACGAGATTAAATGAGAAAAATGATCAGATGAGGATGATAATTTATATGCGTGTATTTTTTACAATATATTAAGCTGTAATTATTAGATACAGCCACGCGAAATGATTAAAAGGAAAACCTTCGATTAAGAAATAAAAAAAGGAAAGATATTGCTTTAACAATATCTCATGAAAAAGATATTCCCATCATGAGGCACGTGTTGTTTAGATTATCAAAAGGCCAAATTATTAAAACCTCGTATTTAATTACATAATTACTATTAAAAGTTAAGGTGTTTATCTGGAATTAAGTTAAATTGTAAAATGATTGAAATATGTCCATTAAAGGTTTTGAAGCAATGTCCAAAAAGACACGGAGAAATTCCAAATAAGAAATTTAACTGCCAACAGGTTAGCGTTATAAGATAACAGGCAAACATCACGGGCTAATTATTATGTAAACGAGACATATTAATGATTAATTCCTCATCTGATAATTATTCAAGAGAAAATCAGACAGCATTACCAAGTAAATAATTTAATCACTAATAAACCCAACCTATATAACATGTTACGTGTAACATGCATATACCACACATATTACTGACACGTGTGAGAAGATAGGATATTTTGATTATGAGTTGCTGGCGTTGTATAACATTTAAACCCTTTTAAATTATGTAAAATAAGTTATAATAAAATATCCACTGTAAACTTTTTTTTCTTGCCCTTTAATCTGGATTTCAATCCTTTTCCCCCCTCTTCGAGAGGAGTGTTTTGCTTATTTCACAAAATAAAATCAACTTCTAATAACGACCTTGGTCATTCATAGCAAGCTAGCTAGGTATGCAAATTTAATTAAGGGGTTTAATGAGAAGTAAATTTATAATAATTGGATCCTCAAATGAGCAAATTTCCCAAATTGTCCAGCTCCAGATTCAATGTATTGCCACCACCCACATGCACTTGATTCTTGTACTCTATATGTGGACAAGGCAATCTCCTCGGCATGGGATGGGATTGCGATATACTGATACCGACGAAGCCAACCCCCCCCCCCCCTTTTCTCGTTTTCCAGCCACGAGTAAGACCTAAACGTGGCAATCTACTTTTTTTTTAAATTTTTTTAGAAAATACTACTGTTATATTTCTACAAAAAAGAAAAACGTTTTATTTAAAAAAATAATATATTTTTCAATTTTTGTTGGCACCTCCAAATCTCGAAGGGACAAAGAACGCCTCTCTCACTTTAACGTGCCGCAATGAAAACCCTACAAGCAAGCCCCATGTTATCTTGTTCTTTTCCTTCGCCTTCTCTCCGTCTTCTATTTCTTATTACTGAAGATGACAAGTGAACAACGTTTCCTTCTCTTCTGATAATCTTTGCTCTGATTCATCATTCTCGATCATCGGCCTTTTCGATAAAAATTCTCATATCCCTCTCTCCCCCCCCCCCGTCTGCTTTCATCTGCTGCAATCAGAGCACAGTAATAAGCTTATATAACGATAGAAGTTGCGGGAGAGAGCTGAACAAAGTGGATCATCGAAAGCATGGGAAGAGACCTCTACCGTCTGATCACGATGAATCAGAGGCCAATAAAAGAGAAGGTTCCATGTCTCGTCCTCACGCATCACCATCTGATCGGACCCAAAAGGAAGAAACTGCTTCATCACCTTCTTCCTTTCCGTATCTTATCAGCACCAGTACTGATGCTAAAACCTTCTCTGTCCCAATCTCACATGCTCATCAAGTAAGATCCTCTTCTGGGTTGATCCAGAAGCAGGGCCCATCATCCCAGCCGCCATATCAAAATCAAGGTAATTAATTTATTATCTCATATATGCCCCTTTTTTCTTTTCTTAATTCTCAAGAATATTACCGATAATTGATCTTATACCTCACAGGACTCAAGTCTCTGAATAAACACCATGCTAATTTTCTCATATATATAGAGAGAGAGAAATAGGGATAAGCAATTATTAAGCTGAGTGCAACTAGGTAGCTATAACTAGCTAGAGGTGTTTTCGATTTCATCAGCAAAACATGTTCATATCGATCTGACAAGACACCCCCTTCAGTATTACTATTTGTTTTTCGGCTTGTGTCTATCCGAAAATGTTTTTCGTATTTGCACGTGCACTTACCATTGGTGGCTCATATTGTCTTCATACATATATTGTTTGAAAAAAACTTTCTGAAAAATGTTGAACTTGGACACTTTGAAAGGCAGCAATAATGTGAGAAGAAGAAACTATAGAGGAGTGAGGCAGAGGCCATGGGGGAAGTGGGCAGCTGAAATCCGAGACCCTAAAAAAGCGGCTAGAGTGTGGCTTGGAACCTTCGAGACGGCCGAGGATGCTGCCGCTGCTTATGATGCTGCAGCATTAAGGTTCAAAGGAAGCAAAGCTAAGCTTAATTTCCCCGAACGTGTCTCTTTAGCTACTTCTTCAGCCATCCCTTCATCACAAACGTCCCAGCCTCAGGCTGCTTATCCTACGCCGCCAACACCGGAGGCGGTACAAACGGTGTCTCAGCCTATAGCTCCATCGATGGACGAGGAAGGGTTCCCGAATCTGTTCCAGTACGCGCAGCTGCTTTGTGGCGGGGATGATGACCTGCAAAGAGCTGCTGCTTCGGGACTTTATAGTTTTCATCAGAATAAGCCATTTCTTCATAATTCTTCTCCGTTATTCTCGTCACCATCAGGAGTGTCTTCTTCATCTGCTTCCATGTCTGGGTCTGATCAACATCAGGTTCAAGATATGCAGAGAGTACAAAAGAGAGATTGTGGTTCTTCTTCTGGTTCTTGTTTTTTTCATGAAAGAAACACGAGGGGATAGTTTTAAAAAAATTTCATGCACATCTGAGCCGGCCGGTGCATGCAGTGGAGGAGCGGGTGTAAGTATGTCCGGTCATATACTCAGTCTGATTTTTCAGTTTGACTCAGCATGCCTCTAATCCTGAGACATTTATACGAACGATACATTTATTTTTCTTTCATATACGCGTATGTGTTCCATTATTGATTCAAAGATTCGCCATTGTTGATTTTGATTCTTTGCGAGTTATGCGGCTTCGTGTCAAAGAAGCATGCTCCAGTGTGTGTGTTTAATGAAGGAAATTACAAGACGCGCGCTTTATCGGATACTCGAGATATGTGTTGCCGCCTAATTAAAATGTGATTATATGTGTTTATAGATCATGATATTGATAGATTCAAAAAAATATATACTTGAATTTATAAGCATTTACATTCGTTAGATTGGCCGAGCAAAAGCTATTCGACATGGCAAATATGAAAGATATATATAACGTGCATCTCGGTTTTTTAGTACACTATATTGTCGGAGTTTGGTGGTTGAACCCTTGCTTTAGGAAAAAATAAAAATAATGACGGACATTGTCAGATGAGAAAATTTCGACGGGCAAAACATCGACTCGAGAAGGATGACAGTTGAAAATTTTTGCTTCATTGGAGATTCTGATCAATTAGCGAGCTGCTTGTTGATTTGTGTGCGTGTGGGTGTATATGATAATTCAGATTCATATACACGAAGTCAATGTATCAATTATGCTCTTTTGTCCCCTTCGAGTACTTCCCAGTTTCTTACGCCGCAAACTGCTTCGCCAATTTAGAGAGAACACTCACATTTTTTTTTAGTTTATTTTCAAATACGTAACATGATCTTCGTTCTTGGAACTGCTACCGCCTATTTATACCTGGCACGTGGCACGGTCAAACTTCAAGTTGTGGCATGGGCTGTGACTCTATGCTTGCCTCATTAAGCAGATCTGGTGCGTTGGTTTCATCTGATCCCTTCTAATACCAATTTTCTAATTTTTTAAAATTTAACTCACGAAAGTGTTTTCTCCACTCCTCTAGATCCGGAGGATCCCTCCTACCAAACAGCACCACGTAAATGGATGTTTGTGCTCCCAACAACCATGATTATTAATACTGTTTTGTTACAAAAAGTCAAGAACTTCACTCTAATGTATATGTTACATATGACTTTCTCCACTCCTCGATATCAACATTTTGTCTCCTTCGTTGCCAGATTTAGAAAACTCTAATCCCGTTTGGTACGCCGGAATTAAGTCACAGAAATATGGATATGGAACTGATTTCCATCACAAAGTTTGATTGGTACACTTAAGAGAGCATGGAATTGGCTTCCATGTAAAATCGATTCCATCAAAATTGATGGAATTGGCTTTCATCACAAAACCCATGGAAACCTAAAAAATTCCATGGAATTCTGATTTTGTTTCTTTTCATTTTTTTGTAATCTCCTTCGACCAAACTCCATTGGATCATCTCTGACCAGTGACCTCCACCAATCGGCGACCGCAACCTCCAGCAACCCAGGATTCCATCGTCAGATCTGGAGTTTGAACCATGGCGGTGAAGAAGGTGGTTCACCAAAGATCCTGACGAAGGTAGGCTGCCACGAAGAAGCCACGACCACCACTACCTTAACCTCATCATCTCTGAAGCAAATGTCGTAGTCGTCTCTACCGATTCACGGGGAAGTTCAAGGTGGAGTTGGTGCCGCTGTCTCTGTCGACGGGGGGTCTTAGCCTTCTGGTTCTGGTAGGTGTAGCCGGAAATACGATTTTATGCATCTTGACTCCAGGTGAAGTTGGATAAGGGCATATTAGTAATTTTATATTTTAAAATAAAAATAATATTCTATTTTATACTACACACTTCTATTTTTATTTCTTACCTTTAAAAAATAACTTATTAGAAATATTTTAAGATAATTTTTAAAAATATTATAAATAATTATTTTAAATAAATAAATATTTTAATAGTTATTATTATATTATTTTTATTATTAATAAATTATTAAAATATAAGATAACAAAGTTAATTATAATTTATAGCCACTGTTTATGACTGTTCACGAATGCATTGTTCAATGTCTTCATCCTCTCTCTTCCTCCTCTTTTTCTCTCTTCTTTCTCATTAAACACGAGCTTACTCATTAAACACCAAAAAGAAATACTAGCCAAACGGAAGTACTAGTGGTGGGGAAAAGAGAACACGGATAGATAAAGGGAGGAGTAATAACAATGAAGGTGACTAGGGGAGCGATGACGGTAGAGATACAACCACGTTGATAAAAAAAATATAAGAGAAAGAATGAAAAATAAAAAAAATAAAAAATTATGAATAAAATAATAAATAATTTATAAACTTTTTATTATTTAATGAGTTATTATTATAAATTTATTTAAAATTATAATTTTAAACTATAATTTAATTTAATTTTTTAAAATAAATATAATTATTTATTTAAAAAAATAAATTAAAATTTATATTATAAGTTATTTTAAAATTATAATATGAGTTTATCTAAACACACACTCCATATATATTTCCATTCCTATCAAAATCAAAAATCAATTCCAACTTGTCAGCCCTAGTTCTTCTTGTCTTGTGGATGTGTCAGCGTCATCTACAGTATCGTTGTGCCTGGAATACATCTCAAAGCCATTAAATTTTAAGACAATATTAACGACTGTATATATAAAAAATGTTTTCCAATTATCACTATATATTAGAAAAATTAATTTTTAAGTGTGAAAAATATTTTATTAAAAAAAGAAAAATATATCTCAATTATCACTATATATTAGGAAAATTAATTATTAACTATCATTGATTGAGGTATACTATCTATATTCTATAAAAAATATACTAATAAATGTAAGTCTAATAAAATAAATTAATCTCTCAACTGATATTTAAATTTTTTCTACAAGAGGTGTATTTAATGATTGACAATATCTGCAGTAGCTTTTAAAAAAGATATATATACTTATAAATAAAATAAAATAAATAAATAAATAAATAGAAACATTACCATCAACTTTGGGTGTACAAGGTACTCAAGTGGCCGATTCATCTATCCGATATTGTAGAAAAATGACCCTGTCTTGCCTAAAAAATATCCCATAATATAAATAGGTAGGTTCCGGTCATGCTAAATATTGGGCAGGGTACTTGATAAAATCCTATATATATATATATATATATATATATATATATATATATATATATATATATTATATCAATAATTGTAATATTATTTATAGATTTGGTAAATTATTAGTTCTTTTCAATTGTGGATACGATTCAACTGTAACTATTAAAGGCATGTAGCAGAACTTCTTCGGCTGAAAGGGATAAATTTGCAAGAACGTTAAAGCTTAAATGTGGGCATCATCTTCATGGTTATCTCCCTAAACGGCTAAATCTACTGCTTTTTTCACTTTCACAGTCTGATAAAGGTTTATATTTATGCCAAAAAATACAGCTACGGATTATATTGTTCCAAGTTACAATCAGCATCTGAATCAGATTTACTGATACATCATTCTCCTTCTTGCATGCATGCATGCTTCATCACGAATCTTATTAACCAAGTTTAAAATTTCCTCTTCACTCACGTATTGAAAAGATTTTACCTTTTTGGGGCCCAAGAATTCTGTAATGGATCATTTTCTTCTCTGTTTCCATCCTTCTCCAAATGTTGCGAAAAATCACATCATTGCTTCCATCTCTGTTTTGGACAACGTGTGCAATATGTTCTGAATGTGATTTCATAGTCTGTGTTATAGAAAATCTGTTCCTAGTAGGAAATGACTATTTCCTTATAGTACTATAATTTTAAGCTTTATTTTTATGTTTTCTACAAAATATATGTATTTACATAATACCTGTATAAATTTTTCTGTGCTACTATAATATTTATGGTGTTTTTTGAAAGTGTTAAACAAACTTAAATAGATGATGAAGCTTCTAATACATCACCTCTAGGATATTTAAAGATACTTCAACCTCTATTCAAGTTTATAATATATCACCTATTCAAGCATCAAGATGATGAGACCACGAGAGATGGATTTGAAAAAGGAGTAGGAGAAACCCTGACCCACCTCTCATCGGGGGTGGGGCCTTCCCCCGTTTTTTGTCCTTGGATTGGTCCTTTTTAGTTTGCTCTATTCTTTGCTTTTCATAACTTTTTTTATGTTTTTTTCATGAAAATGTTTTCCTCCTTTAGGAATAATGCATTTTCTTTTTATTTATTTTTATATAAGATAGAGTTAATGTGCCCTAAATTAAAATAAATTAATTAAAGTGGGGATCAAATCCCAAACATTCATTGATTATGATAGCCCTTAAATGAAACGGGTATGAATCTAACACTACAATAGTTCTAAAATCTTTCTTTGTTAATTTATCCGCCAGCTAATTCTGATCTATGAATATATGTTGTATTTCTAACTCCCAAGATAGATTTAATATATTCTGTATCTGTATAATTAACAAACTACATTTATAGATTGTTGAATTCATCAACATGTCTACCATATTCATGGTATCCGATTCAAGTATAATTTTCTTGAATCCGAGCTTCCAAGCTAGATTTAAACCCTTAAAAGTGACCTATTGTCCAGCTTCAAAGACAATATATAAACCAAGAACACTCGTAAATTCTGCAACCCAATTTTTAAAATATTCTCTAGTAATACTACCACATCCTGCTCTATTATGAGCTACTGTAACCGCACCATCAATATTCAATTTTATCCATTCTAACGGTGGAGGTTGCTAAATCGATGAAATTAATAAGTCAAAGGTATTGGTCCTATTGGACACATAATCCTCATGCACGTGTACACAAATTTTCCTATATTTACATAATGATCGAGTATAGATCCACTGGTTTAACAAAAATATTATAAAAAATAGACTTATTCCTCCACTTATATAAATTCTAGATTGAAACTTTTTAAATATGACTCCAATTAACCCCACCCTAAACTTTTAATTACTTCTCGAGATTCATGACAAATCAATATCATAAAGATGCTTTAAAGAAGAAAGACCAATTTGTAGGATGAATTAATTTAGATAAAAAATTATAGCATAATAATAATACTAAAGTATATGTAAAATATCTTCTATCTCCTTGTTATAATGTTGATATGTTGTATTAGTCAAAGACTATCTATTTTTTTAAATATTAATTATTAAAAATTACCCACATAAAGACACATGAACACTTGCGTGGGTAGAAGTTTGGACTCAATCTCGTGGTCTGGCATCAAGATGATAAGACGACGAGAGATGGACTTGAAAACTCCACGCGTCATGATTTACCATCTCTCTCCTAACACACATATTACCTTATTATCAAAAAAGATATATGGGCAGCATTGAAAACCCATACGTGAATTATTTGTAAGGTTCACGATTGAAACAAAACTATTAAATATTAATTGATAAATAAAAAAATGGCTAAAACGACAATTGAAGGGAATTTTCTTTTCTTGTTACATAAATTTTTTTTTGGTTGCCCAAAACTTTATCTCAAATATATATAGATTTGATCCGTATCACGTATATAGTTATAGTGGGTGAATTTTATAACAATTTTTTTTTACATACATTAAGATTTAAATTTAAAATTTTATTTAAATGATATTAAATTATTTATTATTCAGATTAACTTCTGTTAATGGATATAAAATATGGGAGAGTAAAATGGTCTTTAAAGGAGGTGGAGTTGGGATAATGGGAGGGAATGGGCCCAACATAAATGGGCTTTAAAGGCTTTGATTGACTTATCAACACACGACACGGGACACAATTGCGTCGGCCTCAGTAATGCAGCAAGGGGCATCCAGATTCTAGAGCATCCGGATATCTAGCATACCCAAAGATGATATGAACCGTTCAAAAGGAACATCCTAAATTTCTCTATTTGAAGTTTCAAACTCATTTTTCTCTTTTTCTAAATTTTTTGAAGTTTTTTTTATTTAAAAACAACTGATATTTTCATTATTGGGGGAAAAAGAGATCCATGATTTGTTTGAAAAGGACCATGGTCCATAAAAGAGAAAATGAATAAGGAAAGAAATATCGTGGTTGTTTCCCCACCTCCCAACCGACCCAAGAAATATCATGGTTGTTTTCCCCCCTCCCAACCGACCCCAGTCCATGGATTGGTATTTACTATTTAGCGCCGCACTATTTTTTTCAATTTTTTTTTGTATAAAATATTTAAATTTACCTACGATTTAAAAACAGAATGAAATATTCCTTTTTCTTAAACAATATTAATATCAGATAAGACGAGCTATCTATTACCTTCAAGTGTAAACCTAAATACTCAATAGTTAGAATGTTTCTCAAAGCGTTGCTAATGGAACTACAACAAAATAATATTTTATAAGGTTCGAATATGCTCTAAATGATCGCATGTCTAATCATTTCACCAGTTGAATCCACATACAATAGGTTAACGCCGCACTATTGTTGCCTTTTCTCTAGTCCAAAGGATTAAACTATAAACAAAAATGTGTCAAAATCATTTAATTGTTTCTGACATTTAGGGAAATGTCTTAATTTTTAAATATATAAATTTATGTTTGAGAATAATTAACAGTTCGCTTTACCCGATATTAATATCACCTAGAAAAAATAAGATTTTACTATACTTTTAAATTATAAGTGAGTTTAACTCATTTTTACAAATTCTTATAACAAAAAGAAAGTTAACAAATTAAAATCAATAAGTTAATAAGTAAAAATATTCAAAATAAAAAAATAAAATTCCACAAATAAATTATTATTAATATTAATAATTTTTATATATGCCATCTATACTTTTAAGGAATATTCTTCTTTAATAAAAATTATTATTGACATTGCAAAAAAAAAATGACAGATTAAATTTTCATTTACTATAAAATATAAAATTCTTAACACCTTCATGAATATTCTATGTGTGATTTAATGGTCAATACTTAATACCCCATGCAATGTCAGTGCGTGGGAATCCCATGCAATTATTTATAGTTTTAATAAATATTAAATAATTGTTGTAACATTATTTAAACATTAATTCAATTAATTTCATTTTTGAAATCTCGATTTTCCTTTTATTTTGTTGTCTATAAATTCTGAAGATTTATTCTTGGGCCAACTATTCTTAAGAAGTCGAGAGAGTCATTATAAATTACGTATAAATCATTAAATCCACGAATTTTACAGAAACGTCGCCAATTTCTATGTTTTCCTGAGGCGCAGCAACTAGGGATTTGGCGGAGGAACTAAGGCCGAAGAAAGACAGAAGAGGAAGATGTTGAGGGTTGCGTCGAAGAGGTTTTCCTCTATCTATTCATCTCCATGGAGAGCCGATCAGGCTATGCCCGCTTTCTTTTCTCGAAACCCTATTACATCAGGCGGTACTTCCTCATCCGATAGCAACAGATCCTCTCCCGATGCTGGCCGCTTTTCTCCCAGGCCCGACTTCCTTGTTCCATTCAGAGGTTAGGGTTTCCTCCCCGTCCTTTATTTTGCATTTCTTTACAATCATTGAACACGAATTATTTGATTGAGTCGGCAAATCTCGATTCATCTGGGTCTTTAAATCTACGCATGTAACTATCATTTTACCATTAGCTGTTGCGATCTTGTTTTTATTTGGCTTGGATGGAGCGTGCTACATGATGAAAAATATGACATCTAGATGGGAGCTTATGCTCGAAACTGAAATAATTACAATTTGACATATGAGTGAATGGTTCATCTCAATCATGGCCTCCTTCTGGATCCGAGTATAGATTTGGAGCTATATGTCGTTCAAAATTCGTAGCCTGCTTTGCTAGTTGGTCTGCCTTCTCTCTATTCCTCGAGTTCCCTCGTTGGATTCTCACCTTTTTTAGTGTTGTTTCAGTTGATTTGTGTAATACTTTCGTGTTAAAGTGTGGTTGAGTTTTTTTGATATCATCCACCTCTTAAAAGAACAGGTATAAACTGCATGCTTGAGAGAACCATAGTTGTAGTTATTGTTTTACGCTGCGAAATTTGTGAAATGTTGCTGGTGTTGTTACCACTTTGATTCATTCTGATGGGAGTAACTCATGTTGCCAGTTTAAAAGTTTAGTTTTTTCGTTAATATTGTTTATAAACTCCCACGTGTCAGATGTAAGTACTTAGCGTCTTGCTATTCGTCTGTTGTAATGGGAACCGCTCCCAATTGGTAAAGCCCCAATTGCTTTGTTTGAAGTTAATATCAGATAAAAACTGAATGTTCCTGGCTGTTGATACTGGTTGCATGAAAAATAGTTGTATTTTACAGTGAATAATTACAAAGAAACGGTCATATGGATGATGGTCTAATGAATGGGGTATTAAAAAAATCTCCAGTTTGAAATACGTGGCATGCTTAGATTAGGTTGTAATTGCTCTGTTTCTTTTGTCTTTCGTTTACTCATTTTGAAGGATAAACATCTTTTGTCAGGGCTTGGAAAACAGTTTTTGACTTTTTGTCTGAGTTGAAACTGATGTATTTGTATATTAACATTTGTGTGCGGAGGCAAGTGTTAGGATCTGCATCTCCTCTGTACCCGTACACCTGATTAAAACATTTTATATGAAGCCATTAGTTGATCAGTTCACTATCTGGTCAATGGGGCCTACTTTTTCCATACTTATTGTTTCCAATTGGTTTTCTCTAGGTTTTGCTACTGACACGCTGATCCATCCAAAAGAGAACAGCATTATTCCAGATATTCCTCCTACTGTTGCAGCTATTAAGAACCCTACTTCTAAGATTGTTTATGATGAACACAACCATGAACGATTTCCTCCAGGGGACCCCAGCAAGAGGGCATTTGCCTACTTCGTCCTAACTGGTGGTAGGTTTGTGTACGCTTCTCTAATCCGTCTCCTTATTCTCAAGTTTGTGCTCAGCATGTCAGCTAGTAAGGATGTTCTTGCTATGGCCTCTCTGGAGGTTGATCTCTCTAGTATTGAGCCTGGCTCTACAGTGACTGTTAAGTGGCGTGGAAAGCCAGTGTTCATCCGTCGCCGAACAGAGGACGATATTAAGCTGGCAAACAGTGTGGATGTTGGATCTCTTCGTGACCCACAGCAGGATGCAGAGAGAGTGAAGAACCCAGAGTGGCTTATTGTGGTTGGTGTTTGCACACATTTGGGTTGCATTCCCCTGCCAAATGCTGGCGACTTTGGTGGATGGTTCTGCCCATGCCATGGTTCACATTATGATGTTTCTGGCAGAATTAGGAAGGGGCCAGCACCTTACAATCTGGAGGTACCAACTTATACCTTCTTGGAGGAGAACAAATTGATGATCGGTTGAAGCTTTTGAGGCTGCTTTCTGTGGGGATAAAGTTATTCAGGCACAACTTTTTTTCATTTATCCGTTATCTTCAAAATTTGCCTTGGACATCTGTCCTCCTTATTGGGGTATGTTTAGATGCGTTGATGTAACTCAAAATGTAACTTTTACTGTTTGGCGAGATCAATTTGAATAATCGCCTGGCTTTAGCTAGCATATAAATGTTTGAATCTGAATACTTCAGGAATACGGCACGATGTATTCCATTTTGGAGCCTATCACATAATTTTTTAAGTAAGAGCTGCGTTTTTTTAAGGAAAAAAAATATTGTGATGTTCGAAAGCTGGTGACTTACTACGGCTGTTTGTAATTCACGCATCCCATTTTCTGGGTACTCGAGTAACTAGAACTTTAAGCAGGCAAGAAGCCAGCAGGGAGTTTGATGAGATATTTATTTTTTAAATTATTATTAGGGCAACCAGGACCATAAAAATGTCAATGAACCAAAATTGTGTACAAAGATAAGCGGCATCTCAATTGTGAGCGATGGTTGGTACTCACACGCTAGGCCTAGAGCTAAAAGCAAGTCATCTTTCAAAGATGCCTTTGACGTAAACCATGTCTTTCTCGCTTAATTGGAGCTCCTTTCTCATTCGCTCGACTTGTTGATCATCTCCTTGAACAATAATCTCTGATAAGGTTCCATCTTCTGCAACTATCATTTTAACCTTAATCTGCTCCTTTCTGGATGCTCGGTTCCAGTAATATGCACCCCTGTTTCAAATTTCACAAGTGTCAGTACTGCCACATATTAGCACTCATTGCGAAACCTCCTTTCAAATGAAAAAGCACTGAGAAAACCAAAGTCTACTTTTTTTTTGTTACAAAGTCTACTCCTTTACATGGTCACAGCATTCACTTACGCTAGAGGACTTAAAATGGTAATCCAAAACCAATTGTTGCCAATATCTGGAAAGGTTATGGTAAGAACAAGGGCCACGCTTGCCAGGCTGATGCAGGTGCAGAAGCTCAATAGCGCTGCTTGGCCCCTGCTAGGAACCATCATTCCTTCAAACCTTCATACACGAAGCACAATATCGTATCTAAGTCATCCAACTCCAGATAAAATGAGCGCAAATACAAAAGAAAAGAAATAAACACTCGCAAAATGCAAGTCTCAAACCTTTGATAAACCCAAATACTCGTCGACTATTTTAACCGAATGTTAAATTCCTAAGTTTTGCTCCCTCGATTGGGTTACAAAGAGCAGGTATATTTCTTCTATTATAGGCAGGGAAAGAGAGAAACCGAGAAAATTAGAGTATGCAAGAAGAGAAGGAGGCGATGATGACTAACGTGATGGTTTCTCCTCTATCAGTCACCGCAAAATTATTACGCGTGAAGAATGATAAGATCTCCCCTGCAACCTGATTTGACGCCTTCTGCTCGCCTTCCCCTATAAAAGTCTTCTTCACAATCTATCATCAGAGTCACCCAAATAAGATCAAAATTGCCGAATGAACTTAGAAAATAGAAGCAATCAAGAAGGAGAACATTACAGAGCGCGAATTACTTTGGACTTGACAGAACGCTTGATGAGGGACCAAAGGCCCGGGACAGAGATGACGAAGAGGCCCAGAGAAGTGTAGTAACTAGCCAATGAATAACCGACACTGTCTGTAAGTAAAACAACAGAATAAGGGTTTTGCTGGTTTTGGTGGGCGACGAAGTCCAGAATAGCGGAAGATGAAGAGACGGGGTCGTGAAGTGAGGCATGGAGTTGAAGCTTTTTTGACCTTGGAAGGTGTTGCTGGCATCCTAGCCATGGGTGAATTTGGTGGTGGCGGGTGAAGACTCCGGCGTCGAATTTGGTGGCAAATGGGATGTGTGGTGATAACAGCATCTTAGCTGCCATGGATTCTTCTCCCAGCTGTGAACGGTGAACACCGAAGGGATAGGGTGGTTTTTCGAGTCTAGGTTTCGCACTTATGGTCCATAATCCCCCCTAGGAAATGTAAATTTTGATCCCAATGTTATTTGCAATGGAGTATATCTTGAATTGAGGCCATTGTATTTCTATTAGTAGATAAAACGATTTCGAAAGAGAAAAAAAGGAAAGAGGGGGGGGGGGGGAATTAGAGGTGGGCTTGATGAAAGGGTTTCGTAGGATATTTATAATGCAAAATTCATTTTTAATAAACTTTTATCTATTCAACGACTAGTTTAAAAGTAATAAACTAAAGTGTGAATTTATATAATTATATATTTTTATTTTCTTGAAATATATTTATAAATTGTTCGTTTTATGAATCTAACTTCCCTGGATCCGGGATGGTTGCCAAGAGCCAGCATGTTGCCACGTCCAGACAATTCGAGAGGTTATCATAATCCCACGTCGGACTTCGTTTTATTGCAAATAAAATACATGGTATTTGAGATTGGGCCAGAAAAAACAAAAGAACAGATGGAATGATAATCAAATTTGCTCGTATTGAAATAAGATTATCTTATTGTGTGACGCTTGTTCTCCCCCCACAAAGGGCGAAAGATTATATAAACGTATAGGCATGAGAAGAGAAAGGTCACATCTAAATCTAAATCTATTAAAGGATTGATTATCAACAATTACATAGGCATTAGAAGAGAAAGGGAAACTAACATAATATAAAGCTTTTTTACATTTTTTTAAACATATAATTCAATTGTTATAAGAGATATTTGTGTTAGGAATAATAAATATAAATTTTGAAATTAAATATTAATATAGGGATTAACCCTAAATCTTGACACATTTCTCAATAAAAATTTAAATTTTAATAAAAAAATAAATATCATTTTATACATTATATTATATTAAATTAAAATAAAATATTATTTGACTAAATTGAAAATAACGCTCAACATTGTCTATATTACGTAAATTTCAACTTAAAACCTCTTATTTAAAAAATTAAATCATTTGTATATAATAAAAATAATTATTTAATTAAATATATAATACAAATTATTTATTATTAATGGAATGTTCAACTCGTTTTTTTTACCGATGTGAAAAGGATATATCATTTTGTACCACTCAAAGTTTTCACAAGCTCAATGTACGTTTAATTAAATTTTAAAAATTTAAATTAATTTAAGTAAAGGCAGCAGTCATAGTCCTAAAAAATAAAATAAACCTAACAAGAAATTAAAAGAAAAAAAAATGATTTAAGGGATAAATAAATTAAAAGCACAGGCAATATTTTCGTTTTGGCTAGCAGTGGCCAGTGAGGACAAACTATAAACTTTATAGAAGTGGGCCCACCTGATTAGAATTTTTTTAAAACACTATAAATTGATAATAATCATCTTTTTAGCCTTACCAGTACACACTATCCAATTAAATCGAACGCCTAACATGCATTAAAAGCATATGTTTTTCCGGTTAAAATAAATAATTAAAAGCATATATATAAAAGCAGTATATTCGGACAAAATACAAAGATTAAATTAAATAGAGACAAGAAAAGTGGGAAGGTATGAGTGTGTGAATGATAAGAAAAGCATAAAATTAAAAAAAAAAAAAACGTTTACTTGAGACTCGAACGCCTCCCAAGTCCACGAGATCTGAATCCTGTCCATGGCATATACTCAACGGTACCGTCAAAGGTGCCGCCACGCTGCGACCGTCTCAAGCCGCAGCCGAGCCACGCCCACTTATACCTAATATCTATTGTGAAGAGAAAAATCATAAAAATTATAATTACATCCAAGAGTCACAATATAATAAGTTGAATATCATATTAATAATAAATAATTTTATTTATATATTTAATTGAATATCTTAAGCAGGTTCTGTACATAAAAAATAAAAAATATCTTTTATGATATTCAAGCTTTAAAAAATATTACTTATTAATTGTCTTGTTCAGACTATATTCATAAAATATAATATTTAAAAAATATTAGATATTAAAGATGAACGAGTATTTTTTTTAAATGATATCGTTTATATGGAAAAAAATTGAATATATAGCCAGTGCTTGGAATTTGAAAGGAATGTATGGGCAGAAGAAAAACATGATATAGCCAATCATAGGCTGGACCCGAAAAATTGATACAAGTTGTTTTTAAAATATAATATAAGATATAATTTTTAATTTATGAGTATATTTGTATATAAAAACTGTGTATCTATAGCTTAAATGATACCCCACGCATCTTCTCACAGAAGTAGTTGCGAATTCTATACCTGAAATAATTGTCTTTAAAAAATAATTTTAAATAATTATTATTATAATAATTTTTATATTTACAAACTTATTAAAAAATATAATATATAAGATAAATAAATAAATATTAATTACCATTTATTAATATGGAGCATACACCTGTTATCTTTATTCTTCTTCCTATACACCATTTGTGACCCCGACGCTATTGAGCCACTAATACCAATAATGCGATATTTGTTCTCCCTATCAACCTCCTCTTGATATTTATCTTCTTCTATTGTTTATTTCTTCTCACTACAAATCTAGATAATGATAATAGAGATGACAATGATGTCAAGTAATAAGAGAGCAGAAAAAATGGAGAAGAGAAAGGTCATATCAAAACCACTACTATCAATTCCTCTATAGCTCTACGATAATGAGATAATAATAAAAAAAAAAGAGAGATATCACAAGAGAGATAAAAGAAAATAAAAAAAATATAAAAATAAAATAATAATTTGATAGTTTATAATTTTATTTTTTATTTAAAATTATTTTTATAAATTTATTTAAAACTTAAATTTAAATTAGTTTTAAAAAAAACATTTATAAATTTTTGTCACCTGTTTTGTTAAACTATAGGTTGGGTTAAAAATCTTTTTAACACAATGGTCCACTCACTTCAGTTGTGTCTCGCTTTTCCTCTTTAAGCATCGGACAAGACAATTGACACGAGCAGAGAGAACCCTAGGGTAAAGCCTCCAAGCTGCAGCTCGAGCCAAGCCAAGCCGCGCCTAAACGCGCGAAGGAACAATTCAATGCGGAAAATAACGGTTCCGAGAAACACCACTCGTCTGATCCTCTTCCCAATTGCGGGCGTGTCTCTCTCATTCTGTCTTCCAAGCCAATCTGATAACACGAAACCTTCGATAGCTCTTTCACCCTCCAGCCCCCTTGCCTCTTAGGTCATCGCAGTCTCTGGTGAAGGGTAAATATCAATTCGTTCGCGAGGTCTGTTGCTTCGATTTACTGCAGATTGTAGAGGTATTCTTTCTCTGGGGCTGGCAACGAGAATTTCGCTGGTAATTTTTATCCAGCTTACCATTGTTATTTTTTTCTTTTTTCCCTTGGCAAGTTTTTCTCCGAAGGTTTAGGTTTTAGGGTTTCGGTTCTTTCGAATTTAGAAAGAAGGCAACTTGAATGTGCTTCACTAGTTATTTTCTCTAAATTTTGTTTTTTTAAAGTCTTGGTTTACATGTAGTAGGATGCTGCTACTCCCATAGGTGCTGCGGACGATATTTGTTATATCTTTCATCTTTTCTTCTTATTGTAATTATTCAGCTCGCGCGCGCGCTTTTTTATTTTTCCATTTAAGAGGGGGGTCGAGGTTGCCACTCTGAGCAATTATCTTACTTTCTGGTTTTGAATTATTCAATGCCAGCGGGCAGATGTAAAAGACTCGACAGTTCATTTAAATTTTATGTATAGAGAAACGAACAGTGTTGGTAACACCCTTGCTCAGGACAGTTCTGTATCTTCCAAGCGAAGAACTTTTTATTAAATGAAGTTGCATTTTTGGTCGAGAGAAAATATTGTCTAACAGTTTGTATACTGGAGCCGGACTTGGAGAGTTATGATATAATTGAGAATTTTTTCCATTTTTGCTTGCTAGGTTGTTTATAGATGGAAGATGTTCATTCAAATTGAACAAGGTAGTATCTTGCTTCATACGGGTAGAGTGCTTGGCTGAAGAATATTTCATACCTTGTGCCAATGGCTGCTGATCAGAGAAGAAAACGGTTAAGTGGCGCTAGCATTGTTGGTCATGGTTCTAGAGAGCAAGACAGGCATAAAAGAAATAATTTGGGACTGGTGCAAAATGACTTAAACATGAAATCTCACATTTCTGTTGAGTGGGATGCCAATCAGAAGAGGGTCGTTGCCAAGCGGGAGCAGATTGGCATCAGCTGTAGACAAATGAAACCGCTTGTCAATTTTGTTCCTAGTGACCACAACATCTTGGCAGATGTGTTTCCCGTACCTGAAGAAACTTTTTACTTGGATAATTTAAGCAAGGTTCTTTCATATGAGGTAACTATGGTGTTGTGGTCAGTTTAGTTATTTTCAGCTAAAATAATTATTACTATTTGTTATGGTCAGTTTAATTATTTTCAGCTAAAATAAGTAAACTGACCACAACAAATAGTAATCATTATTCTAAAATAATTATGCAACCTTCTGATGACAGGTTTGTGGTCAGTTTAATTATTTTCAACTTTTATAAAACTGATGACAGGTTTGGAAGACCCATCTTTCAGATGATGAGAGAAACCTTCTGATGAATTTTCTCCCTAGGGGGTCAGAGCCTCACCAAGTTGTTCAGGAATTACTTGCTGGGGATAACTTTCACTTTGGAAATCCCTCCGTGAAATGGCAAGATCTCTTTCTTGACATCTTCAGAGTATTTGAGCTTTTGTTTTTTATTTCTGAAAGCACAGTCTACCATATGCATTCACGCATATACACATATAAGACTGATCTAGTGCACCCGTTGTGCATCTAAATATATGGTAGTATATGATATGCCGAGGGACCAAGAATAGAAAAAAGAAGAGAAAAGAATGGAAAGAATATAGCAATGATAAGCAAGAAGGGAAAGAGAACGGAGGGAAATTCGGAAAGAATAGAACAGTAAACAATGCAATCTTCTTAGTGTCTTATTTCATATCCCTTATTGTGCTAACAACTTCTATTTATATCTCCTGCTACCCCTCAAGACTAACTAACAATAATACTCTGGTAGTAACTAACTAACTACAACAGAATAACTAACTAACAGTAACTGTTTATTTATTATTTATTATAACAGTATAGTACACGAGTATGTGGCAATTTCTTATGATGAATGACTGGTGGGTTCATGAGAATATTATTGTGATTATTATTATTTAGTTAGTAATTAAACATTGTTAGTTGAATGACTGGTTAGTGATAACTATTGTAACTTGCTACTAAACCCTTATGAGTGATGTGAATAACAGTAACTGAGGAAGGATTGGGTGTGTGATAATAAAATTTGTGTTTTGATGGCTTGAAGCAATATACCCTTGATACCAAGTCTATATACCCTTAAACCTATAGAAACACTAACATGCAACCTTTATTGGCTTCCCTAATTCATCATTATTACAATTATTGAGGAGAAGTATTATTTTTCATGCGAGGGGTTATTGTTGCTTGAGACTTGTAGTTAGTAAGTAATCGTTATTAGTTGAATCAGTAGTAATGACTAACTATTGTGCTTACCTACTTACTGGTGAGTGGGCAAAGATTGGGCATGTGATAATAAGATTCATGTTGAGATAGCTTGAGGCTCAGTTTTGTCTCCTATATACTGATGTGTCTGTAATCACCTACTTGCCTTCACGAATAATTTAGGTTAGGGTAAATGAGGAAAGATTGGGCATATGATGATAAGATTCATGTTGAGATAGCTTGAGGCTTAGTTTTCGTCTCCTCTATACTGATATGTCTGTCTTGCTTGTGATTATTTATAATACTGTTGTTATGGCTTTCTTATGGTTCATTCTCAGCCCAAAAAAAATTGCCCGCCATTTGTCTTGGCAAAATTTCATTACAAAAAGTAATAAAATTTCTTTAGTTAGTTGGTCTTTTTATGTAAATGTTCCTGTATCCTGAGTCTTAATTGGGTTTGAATTATGTACCTGCAGGGGCTCCTCACTTTGTTCAGGGAATCTTCATCCTGATATGATTGTTGATAAGGAAAAGCGTCTGAAGTCTGATAAGAAAGCATACTATGCAGAATTACATAATTATCACCATGAGTAAGTTATGCATTCTTGTTTCACTGCACATCCTTCTTTTGCCGCATTATAATATTTATTGCAGTATTTTAATTCTTCTTGTTGCAGTATGATAGGATATTTTAAAAAGTTGAAAGAGAAGTGGGAACACAGCCAAGATCCAGAAAAGGAAATTGTGTTGAAGACTTGGAGGTGTATATTCATAGACTTCTGATGTATTGCGATTTGCACACGCTACACACGTGCACGTATACAAGAAAGTTAGACAGGTTTTTCCATTATGATTATGAGGAGGATGTCTTATCCTACTCTCTGTTGCCAATGCTTGAATTGGTGGCTCTCTGCTGTACCTGCAGGGAAGATGGAAACTGGAATATACCTGTGCCATTCATATTATGAGTTATTGTATAGAAAATGCATGAATTTTATCATTGATTTTGGACGCCATGTCATTTTAAGGCTGGGATGGTTGCTTCCTGGATTTTCGTTGCTCAGATGTGTTTAATGAGATAGTATTTTCCCTATTAGTGCCTTTGGAACACCCAAAATCAAACTGAGTCGAATTCACTCCCTCACCCTCTCCCCATTATCTTTAAATTTGAGCCACCACCAACCCCCCCCCCCCCCGGGTTGGCAAAAAATAAACGGATTTCTATATCATGTTTATATCGCACCAAAATTGGCATGGATTTCACCATCATGAATTCATTTGGTGTTGACAAGACACTTTTATCCCGTTAATTATATTTAGTAGACCAAAAAAAAACCTGGTCTTCTAAATGTTTTTCATTTTTTCTCAGTGACCCTTTCTCCATCTTTGGAGCTGATTCCTCGATTTTCCATCCTAAAAGATTAAATAATTGAAGAGGGGTTTATTTGCACAAATTTGAATTTTTCAAGGGTTTGATGCAATCTGAACTTTTATATTTGTTCCAAGGGGTAATGTTTATTAATGTAAAAGAATTTCTGATATAACTACATAACATATGCTAAGTTTTTGCTGGAATTGAATTTGTTTTTGATATGGTTCTTCTCTGTCTTAATCGGAAGCATAGTTGATAATCATTGATGCCTTAATTTTTTGGGATTATACAGGTCAAAGAATGTGGAAAAAAGAATGCCCTTAAAAGTGTATGAATCCAGGGTTTACAATCATGATGAGAATGTGACACCTTCATCTGGGTCGGGTTCTTGGGCTGCTGAGGAGAAAGCATTTAGTAGTGATAACCAAATTTCCTTAGTAAGAAAAGGTGATAAGCTTCAGAAAAGGTAATTAATCAATCCTTAACTATTAGCAATATTGGTTTCAGCATATATGGTCTCTAGTTAATTTCATCTCGAGAGTGAACACCTAAATTAAATAAGACCAGTATTCTTTGGTGATATTCATTTGGGTATGCTATGATGCCTTTTTTGTAACTAGTCCTGTCGTATTTCTGGTAACTTATTAATTGCGTGCTTGTGGGCTTGATGTTAATGATATCCTCTAGCAGCAGTTTCTGTCACAGCTCATTATTTACATTTCACTAAATTGTATTAGCTGGTACAAGAAACTTTTGGTTCAAAGGATTTCCTGGTTGGCACTGTCATTGCGCAAGATGGTGGTATGTTTCCTCCCCTGGGGGCGGAGTGCAGATAGTTCTGCTTATTCAGTCATGTTGTTTTCACTTTTATGCTCTTCTTTAGGTAATTTTTGGGATTATGTAATTGAATGTCCTTGATGAATAATTGTGTCGCGTCATAATAGAAAACAACTAATTTAACTTTATCTTGAGAGAAAATTTCTTAAATTATGTATATGGGAAGCAAGGAATGCTTGTGTGCACTTTGGCGGGGTAGTTTTCACTGTTGAAATATTGGTTTGCAGGGTGCCCGACAAAGGTTCTGTTAAAGTTAAACCTAGGAACCTGATTGTTTCTTCAGTTGATATGCTTAATGAGAGAGCAAAACCTATGAAGGGAGACAAACTACTAAAGCGTAACACTTATTCTAGTGAAAGAAACGAATATATATCATGTATCAAGGTTAGGCACTCCCCCACTTTTTTCTCCACTTCTCATTTTTTATTTTAATAATTTTTAGTTTTTTATGTTTTTAAAGTATAAAATTGGCAGGGACAAACATCTTAACAGTTCAGTCAATTATTTTGTTAATGTTGGTCTTACAATTGTGCTAATTGTCATTACCCCAACTCTTATTTGATAATTTAAACTCTCTGATTTAAGGGTTTTGTAGATTGCTGTGTTCATAAAATTCTTCCATGCTTTTATTCAAATTTTTATTGGATGAGCTGGTCTTTTTGTTCCCTGGATTGGGTTTTATATTAAATATCTTCTGAATTTTCTGAAATCTTTTTCTGTGCATGTCAGATTAGCAAGAAGCAGCATGAACTTGTTAAGAGTATGAAACGGACTGGTAAAAGCATCCAGTCTAGATCTCTTAACCGTGTTTTGGGTAATCTTGATAACATTCATGTGCAATCATATGAAGTATTCATCAAAGAAGAACAGAAGAAGTTGCATGAGCATTGGTTAGTATGTTGTCTAGACCATATCCTTTGCTGTCGCCTTTTACTATTCAAGTACGGTTTCAAAAAATTTGTAGTTCCTGCTAATTCAAAAGGATTAATTGTATAGGGTGCAGTTAGTGAACAAAGACCTTCCTGTGGCATATGCTAACTGGACAGAGAGGCATAAACAAAGAAATGATGCGATAGTCTCTTTGGTGGTGGAGATAAAGGATAAAACGAAAAAGCTGCTGTTAGAGGTTTGTTATCATGCTTTATTTTTTGAACATAATAATTTCGTAGGATAGAGCTTGCAGGTCTTGTATCAGTTTTTGAAATATCCAGGAGATATTTGGTTTTCTCTTTAATTGTTATTGCATAACAGTGAGCAGCTTATTATTGAACCTGTTAGTACTTTTACAATTATATGTTCCACTTAGGATGAGGATGGTTGGATCTCGGGGAGCAAGCTTCAAGATCAGGAGGAGGATGGAGGTCATGATGATCAGTCTCTCTCAAAAGACACTGAGGATTCTATTTCTAGATCCCCAGAGAATCAGTCCCCAACACATAATTCATACCAAGGCAGTGACGAGGAGCTCAACTCCACACTGTCGGATTCAGAAAAGAACCTTCTTTTATCAAAATCAGGTGATGATTTGCAGAAAGAAACTGAGTATTCAAGGAATATGAATGCTCAAGACGATCGTGTTGGAGAAGGAACTCCTTTCTCTTCTGGTGGTGGTGATGTCTGGCAAGCCCCTGAAATGCCGCATTCTTACTATGATTCTGCTGGGCCCCATGAATATACAGCCAGTGGAATGTCACTTGCAAACCCACAAGTAAATGAAGAGCAGCAAACCCATCTGATTGATCTAGAATCTGACTTGCGTCAGGAAGAGACCAGTAAAAAATTACACAGGCAATCAGGTGATGGATCCTTCAGTTATCCAAACCAAGATCGTAGTGATTTGCTCCAATCTCTATTCAAGGGAGAGGGAGTGTTACCTTACCGTCAAGAACAAAAGGGAACGGGGTTAGACTTCCTGAGTTCCAACAATGTCATGATAGGGGATGGTCAATTTTCTGGTCATTTTAAGGAGCCCCTGCCAACATCATTAACATTGGACCAGGTGCACCAGAGGCCTAGTGAGATTTACATGCCAGAAAACATCTCAGATAATATTTATTCTGACGGAGGTAGCAGATACATGATTCCCAGGCAAGATCCATTATCTGCAGTAAATATGAATGATTGGGCTGGTAATGCTCCTCGCTTGTCTGCGCCTCCTCAATCTCACTTGAATATCGGAGGAGAATTAATTGGCCAGCATTGGTTTCCTGCTGACCATCGAGTTCGTGGCGCCTGGAGTGGATCCGATGGCGGTAGTCTATTGAGTCAGAGTCTTAGCACCGGAGGCAATTCTGATCAGAGCTTATTCAGTGTTCTATCTCAGTGTAACCAGTTAAGAGCGGCAAATCCCTACGATCCAGTTAGACACACTGACCAATTTGTTACAACCAGATCCTACGGAGCAGTGGATGCAAGCACACTCAGGCTCAATGCAGCTGTACCTCAAACTTCTCATCCACTAGATTACTTAAGTGGACGTGAGGCTCATAGTTCTTTGCTGCCTGACGATTCGGCATGGATGAACTTGCCACATCAGAATCCTGCTTTACTTGATCAAATGGGGAAGCCGTACTTGAGGTCATGGAATCGATGATGGATATTTTGCCCTTTGCAAGTGTTTTCAGGGTTTAGAGCTTGATTGCAAGGCAAAAAGAAAAGAAAAATGAGGGATGCAGATTCTGTGCTTTTTTTTAAGTATTTTTGTGACTTGAGCAAGATTCACAGAAGCAGTGGATACATACCCTGTGATTAAGTAGGTTTCTGTACATACCTATACCAAGGTCAACTCAAACACCTTGTATATACCTAGATGTTAGATGGGCAGGCAGGCAGCCAAGAGAGGGTAAGAGGGAGTTCTAGAATCTCATGTTAGGCAAGTTACAGTTTACATTCTTATTTTCGATTTTCCCTCCTACGTTTCTCGAGAGACATTCTTTAAGAATTCTGGTTGGTATGGAATTCTGGGGCAAGTGCCTTCTTTTTTCTTGGAAAAAAAATTGTCTGGGTCACTTGTCATTTTAATTTGGGTCATGATGTTGAAAGTAAGCTATTTTTCTCGTGTGATCAACTAAATAAAATATTCCTATTTGAAGGGCTCTCCGCATTTAGTCTCTACTAAATTAAGTCTTCGAATGGAAAAGTCCTTAACCTTCTTTATCTTTGGATTGTTTTGCATTTTTGCTTAATCAAGATAGGTTGTCAGATTAACTAAATAATTTTTTGTTACCCACTTCTATTTTTAATATAAAAATTAGTTAATTTATTTAGATTAATAAAATTAAATAAATAAATTATAAATAAATTTAATTATTTAAAATAAATTCATATAATTTATTTAAATTAATTAATTAATTTTTATATTAATTATAATTAAATAATTTATTATTAATTAATTTTTATATTAGTTATAATTAATTATTTTTTTAAAATTTATTTAAAATAATTAATATACTTTTACATTAAGCGTTGGAGTGGTATATGTCTCGTTAATGTCTTTGAATCTTGCAATAAAAATCGAATGGTCCCGCATCTAAAATTTGTTTGGATAAAATTTAAAAAAAAGATGTATCAAAATGTTTTTTTAATAATTTTTAGAAAAAATTTTTTGGATTGGAGAAGAGTTTATAAAAAAGTAATTTTAAATAAATGAATTGGATAGTTATTTTAAAAAGTACTTTTATTATTAAAAAATTATAAAAAAATATAATTATTAAATATAGGAGAGAGAAGAGATGAGATATGAGAGAAGAGAGAGTGCAGAAAAGAGATAAAAAATGGTAGATAGTATAGAATAAAGAGGAGAGAGGAGAGATAGTGTAGAAAAGAAAAGAGAGATGAGAGAGGGTATAGAAAAGAAAAAAGAGATGAGAGAGTGTAGAAGAGAAATGAGGGAGAGTATAAGAAAAAGTAAAGATAATATAATAATTAGTTAATTTATAAATTCTTTTATTATTTTATAAACTACTATAATTAAATTATATAAAATTTTAATTTTAAATTATTTGAATAAATATAAGTATTTATTTTAAAAATTTAAGTTTAAAGAATCTAGATTTAGGGATAAACTAAACAGTGACTCAGAAGCCGAGGCTCAGACTTGAAGCCATGTGTGACCTTCGGCCAGGAAACTGCAATAATGATGGTGTACGGTGTCATCGCATTGTCGGCATTTATTCAGCCACACATCCCCATCTAATAATCTTCCGAATATCTATCTCAAAATTGTCCACGGGGTTGCACCGTTAAAAAAAAAAAAAACAGGATTATTGGCTTCCGTTCTTATTACAGCCATATTTTAACCGCACAATTGAGACCGTATTCAACAGACTATATCTTTTTCTGTGGCAAACAACAGTTTTTTATTTCGAAGTGGGAGAATATCTGCATTTTTTTTTATGTAAGGACAAACGGATAAACTGTTTTTTTTTTCCTTCTCAATTTTCGTGTTTTCTTACCCGGGAAACTTCCTAATTAACTTTCTGAAATGAATCAATAATTTGCTTCCTCAAATGAATCAACTCATCCATTATAATCATAACTTTAAGAATTTATTTCTTGCATTTTATTCTGCCTCCGAAGTCCGTCGAAGAAACCCAAGGAACACGCTGAAGGACAAAAGAAAAACAGGAAACCGAAGAATCATCCGCTATAAAACGCAAGGGGCATTAGCGTTTCAGCTCTTGGGTGCGGTTCTTGTAGTTTTCCTTTGAAGTGCCTCTACCTTGTCTGCTAAGCATGAATTGATTCCATGATAGTTGATAAAGAAACCCTACTGTTTCGTCTAGCTTCTTGTTAACCCTGTTACAAACAATTCCATTGGGTCCTCACTGATTCTAATTTCAAGGTCCTGGGTGAAGGAGGGAATTTCAGAGACAAGGACACGCCTTAATAGAGGAGGTAGCGGGTAAAAATGGCTCATCCGCATTCCTCCGGAACCGATCACAAAAGGAAAGAAGTCATTCGTTTAGAGCGCGAATCGGTTATTCCAATCCTGAAACCCAGGCTTATCATGACGTTGGCCAACCTTATTGGTATGTTGTAACCTTGTTCTCTAGCGCCCTCTTACTCCAGCTTCGCATATCAAATTGTTTAATGTTGTGGCGGTCTTTCTCGTTGTCCAAGGCGCGCTTTTGGTTCTGTTGTACTGTTGTCTTTTTGTTGTCCATGGATTGAAGGTATATCAAGTGTCACGTTTAGATTCATTGTGGGGAAATATTATGAATTTTCAATGTAAGTGAACTACGCTTTCATAAATAGACATCTTGGGGGAAATTTACTTGTCCGTTGCCTTCCAGTCAATCGTTGGGAAATAGCATTGACTTCACATCAAAAGCAACATTCGGACAAGTTTCCATCAGAAACTCTTTCCCTTATCAAATTGAATTATTTAGTAGTATTATGAGTTCAAACTTAGCGTTTTAGTTTAGCTGAAAAATAAAATAAGAATAGCTTCTCCCTTTTCTCCAAATTTGGTATCCTCTTCCTGGCTTTGAGTCTTTTGCCTTTTCTGCAGAACATAGTTCGGACCGAGCTGAGTTTTTGAAGCTCTGCAAGAGAGTAGAGTATACAATCCGAGCTTGGTACCTTCTACAATTTGAGGATTTGATGGTATTCTTCTTTCCTTGACCTTTTGGAGATATAGACATATAGTTGTTCATACATTGTGGAGCCTGATTATTTTTGTGCCGCAGCAACTCTACTCCCTCTTTGACCCTGTGCATGGGGCCCAGAAGCTGGAACAACAAAAGTTAGCTCCTGAAGAAATTGATGTACTTGAGCAGAATTTTTTGACATACCTATTTCAGGTATTATGGCTACTTCATGGATGTATAATGTTTACAAAATCTGCGTAGTTATCTCATTAGTATAATTTAGACTTGATCGCCTCTCACTGTCTCACAATGACACAAATAGTAGAACATTACCCTTTCGAAAATAACTTCTGTATAATGGTCTCCAACAACTTATTTGTCTCCTCAAATGCTATGTATCATGTGATGGTGGTTAGTTGCAAGATGATCCTCATTCCCCCTCAATGTCCATTAGGTTAATTGAGATTTTAATCTATGAGATTCTGTTGTGTAACAAAGACTTGGGAATTGATTTTGCTGTTTGTTATGGAGAAAACATTGCAGAGTTAGGGTTAGTCTGTGTTAAATGATGGCTTAAAATTAGTGGCTATGTGTCCCTTTTTTTGTAAATAACTTGTTCCAAAACCGGACAAGGCATTTGGAAAATAACATTTTGATGACGAAAGACGTGGGAGCTGAGTGAGCCAAAGTTGTATTGCTTAAATCTCTTAAATATCCATCCTTTAAGGTTTATTGGTTTCTCTATTCAGGTAATGGAAAAGAGCAACTTCAAGGTAGCAACTGATGATGAGGTTGATCTTGCACTTTCAGGGCAGTATCTTCTAAATCTTCCCATTACTGTTGATGAATCTAAGGTTTGTGCTTTGTACTTTTGCATTTATAATTGCTTTATGCAACCATGCATATATATATATATATATATATGAGCATGCTATTTGGGTCTCCGATGACATGGGTTATTTCGGATAGTTGATTGTGCACCTAACATTTGATGATCTTTGTGCATTTGCTGTATTTAGCTTGACAAGAGGCTTTTGAAGAAATATTTTGAAGATCATCACCATGACGACCTTCCAGATTTCTCTGATAAGGTAAGGTCTTAAATTTGGTAAAAGGGGTAATGTTCACATGAATCATCTGTTTGACATTCAGTTCTTTTAATCTATGGTCTTGTTTTCACTTCTGTACTGGTCTTCTCTTCGTTTCAGCTTTTCCATATTTGTCAATTTAGTATCAAGTGCGTGATATTTGGTCTCAGGCTGTGAAATGTGGATAATTTTTCGTAACTTTAGTCTTTCTGTTGACACTTATCACCAACATACATAGAAGCTAGTAAAACATTTGATAGAAAAGTTTATATTGTTAACCTAGGCCTGTTCAAGTCATTTGAAACTTTGAAAGTTCTTCAACTTTTCGACATTGACGAGTCTCAAAGAGGATTCATCCATGCTGAAAAACAATGAAGTATTATATGCCTTTGCACTACTGGTTTAATGCTGTACTTTCAGTCGATTTACGATGGCAAAAAGAAAGTTGACTTCTATATATCACTCTCACTTGACTATTATTTTTTTCCTTGTTATGGGCTTATTTTGCAATCTAATACATTCTGTTTTTCTAGTATGTTATTTTTCGCCGTGGCATTGGAATTGATCGAACAACTGACTACTTTTTTATGGAGAAAGTAGACATGATCATTGGACGTTTTTGGGCATATCTGTTACGACTGACTAGGTGAGCAAACTTTTGGACTGTGGACTGAATTTGTTGATTCTATTGAAGAATCTTATTGTAAGATGTTATCAGATATCTGATTGTTTGAATTTTTGTCTCTTCCAAATCCTGTAAATGTCTTTGAGGCCATTATATGCTGCATGAAACCGAATCCTTTCTTGTTTGCATGCCTTATAATAATTAATGTAATCAGCTCCACCTGTGCACTGTTTGTCTTTGAATGTGTATAATTGCTAGTGTATGTGATTACATTGGAGTGAACATAATATGCTTAGGCTTACTTCTGAAACATGATATATATATATATTGTGGTTCTTGCAGGTTGGAAAAGTTATTCTCTCGAAGGTCAAAAAGACATCATAAGAAAGATCCGAAGAAGGATGAGGATATTACCTCTGAAGCAGAGCAAGATGACCTCTATGTGGAACGGATACGCTTAGAAAATATGGAACTAAGGTCTTTATGCATCTTGTGTGGGCTGTTGCTGTTGTTATTATTACATGTTTACTTTCTTTTTGGGCTAGGGCACTTCTATGTGCCATTACTTTATAAATTTTATGTTGATCTATAATATCTTCTTGACTGAGATGTTGGCCATTCAGCAATTTAAAGCAAGCTTCCTGCTGGTGTTTTGGAGGACTTATGTGAAACCTTAACGGCAGTTTGCATTCAACTAATGATTTAAATTTATATCACATGAAATTTTCAGTAATACATGTTAATTACTTTGAAATCAAGTACATGATATTCATATTGTTCCAACCATGGGAAAGAGTTCACTATGAACATGTAAAGGCTGACAGTCAACTTGGACCAACGGTTGACCGTTTCTTCAGCTGACGTATTAGTGCTTAAAGAAAACTGTTTTGAGAAATCTCAAACTTCTATTAGATGCATATAGGTTGGAGTCTAGATTTACTTGTAGATCTAGAAAATATGAGCAAAAGCTTCAAATTGCATGGAGTCAGACTATTTCCCCGTGCAGCACTTTATGTTTTATTCTGATTAAAACTACCAAGTTCATGCATCTAAATTGCATAATTTGATGATCTGAACTTTGAAATTCATGATATTGTTTGCTACCACTTCCAGTTTTGGCAATTTACTGAGCAAGACCACCATACAGGAACCTACCTTTGATAGGATGATTGTTGTCTACAGGTGATCCGTCCTCAAACCTTTAAATGCTACTGTTTTATTTTGTTTATAGACCTATGGTTGAACTGTCTTCTTCCTGATTTAGTGCATATTCTATTTCCATTTCATAGCTCAAGTCACAGCTTCTCCAATATTGTAATTTGGTAATGTGTGAAAACGTAAGGGGATTGTAAATACCCTCACGGGTTTGGTTCATGTTGAGCAATTCTTGGAGTTAATCTGCAATAATCCACTCATGTTAATTTATTGAAATATGAGGAAAATGATGATACAGGCGAGCTAGTACAAAATCTAACGCAGAGCGAGGAATATTTGTAAAGCACTTCAAAAACATTCCAATGGCTGATATGGAGATAGTGCTAGTGAGTTACCTCTTACTGTTGCATTGTCTTGCCCCTTATTACATCATTATGGCAATGAATCTATCAATCATCTTATCCTTCAATGTAAAAAATTTGGTGACCTTGTCATGAACATTTTTACTTGACAGCCAGAAAAGAAAAACCCTGGATTGACTCCGATGGATTGGGTCAAGTTTCTTGGATCTGCTATAGTTGGTCTGGTTAGTTTTCTTTTTCCTATTACTACTTCTTAATACCAATTATGCGTTTTTGTTTTTATCCATTTTTGTCTCTTGCTCTTTTTTCTCTTTTACTCACAGGTTGCAGTTATTAGCTCACTTGAAATGCCTAAGGCTGATCTGTGGGTCATCATGGCTGTTCTTGTCTCAGTCATTACTTATTGTGCTAAGACATACTTCACGTAAGTCTGCAAATGGTCTCCTTTCATTGGAAACAAATATTTTGCATAATTTGATGGGAGGATTGCATGCCTCTTCAGGATTTGCATTTGAATAAAGTTTTCTTTCTGCCAGTTGACTTACTTCATGGTTGACTATTGTCAAATCCTGTCTTATTTTCAATGGATCTTTAAATTTCATAGGTTCCAACAAAACATGGCTGCATACCAAAACTTGATTACACAGTCAATGTATGACAAACAACTGGATAGTGGAAAGGGCACACTTCTTCACTTGTGTGATGATGTTATTCAGCAGGAAGTAAGTGCAAGCTTTATGTGCTGTCACTACAAGCAATTTTTATTTCTGATAAAGTGGTAGTTGATTACTTTTGTTAAATATTGACTACTGTTTTATGAATTGGATCTAATTGAGTGGTTAGACTAGAATAATTGGGAATTTATCACTGTATTAATTATCCCCAACTTTTATCAATTAACAGGTTCTTTCTTAACTAAAAGAACATAGAGTTAGTTTAGTAGTAGTTAGTCTAGTAGTGTAAGGCCCCTATGGGTCCTTCAATCTTGAGTTCAAGTCTCAAAGGAGACACTTGTGCTGTGAGGGGTAGCCACGAATTCTCAAATTGGATTAGTCGGTTACTTAGATACCTAGTATTAGGATCTAGAAAAAGCGTCGGATATCGGATGATATTGTCAAAAAAAGGAATGAAATCAACTGATGTTATGCTGATAATAGGTAGAATAGATGACTTAATCAATGGAAGACTAACAGCCAACTCTTTGTATCAGCCATCAGGCCATTTTGTGCTTTTGCTGTTTATGCTTGTATATGTACTAGTCAAACATTTGAGGCTACTAATCTCAAACTTTGATTTGCAGGTCAAAGAGGTGATTGTTTCATTCTTTATTTTGATGGAGCAGGGCAAAGCTACAAGACAGGTGTAGTTATCAATATTTATGTATAGTTTTCTTTACATTACACCCTTTTTTATGTAGTAATTTGATTTTTTATTTTTTTACCAATATGCTTAGAAATGGATTGATCGTCAAACAAGAGTTATCTATTCATGGTTTACTAGTTCTACTGTTGTCCAACTATGTTCAAGTCAAATCAGTGATGAGTAAATATAAAATGAAGAATAACAACAAAAACCAGCTAGATTTCAATTCACTTTTTTTCTGGCTGTTTCAGTCTGCTTTTTGAAACCATGATTTATACTAGAGAGAGAAAGAGAGAGATTTTCTATTTTCTATATAGTTTGGTTGAAGTGTTCTCTTAGAGTTAATGATACAAGATATCTGGTGATGTGAATCAGGATCTTGATCAATGGTGTGAGGAACTAATAAAAGAAGAATTTGGGGAGAGCTGCAATTTCGACGTGGATGATGCAGTTCATAAGCTAGAGAAGTTGGGAATTGTTACTCGGGTGAGATTCCGTATTATTTTCTTCTTTGGTCAAACTGGTATTATCTGTAGTGGTGTGTAATACGTATTACTTACAAGGAGATCCAATCCGAGTTTATTTAATTTCTGTTTTAAATTGTGATGGCTTAATTTTGTAATTTCCATAGTATAAGTAGTTGAGGAAATAGTAGTTGAATTTGAAGTCTTCTTGTTGCTGGTTATGGGTTGGATATAGTCTTTTTGATGCATCAATTATGCCCGTATTATGGATATCAGTTTAACTGCAACTTATGGATGTGAACTGGGGAAACTTATAAGTCACGGGGATCCTGGCAAGTTGTGCATACTGCATGATGCCATTGTCTGAAAGATATAATTCGTTGGAGATTTTTTTTCCCTTTTTAAAATTATAGTGACCCAAAACTTGTATCTCTGAAGATTTTGATTCCTATTTGACTGACCACCTGGAATTCAGGATTCGATTGGCCGGTTTCAATGCGTTGGGCTGAAACGAGCCAATGAGATCATTGGAACAACCACTGAAGAACTGGTCCTCAAGGCAAAACAGGGAAGCGCTTCTCCTTGATGGCGTTTTTAAAAGGTTAATTTTTTTTTTTTCAAAAAATCTTGTGCGTCTAGCACGTGTGTAAATTTTAAATATTGACATTATATGCCTTCTGATGAGGTCTGAGGTTTTAGATTCACTCGTCTCAGGATTGAAGCTGATCAATTTTTGTTCTGTGTAGCTTTGTGTTATCTATGTAACTTTATGTTCCATTGTTTCTGTTCTTTATAGTTTCTTATTCTTTGATCTGCATTCTAAACCCCTAATTGAAAAACCGGCTGAGATCAGTTTGCACTAAAATGGCTCAGATCTCACCAACTCCAAAATGTGGTTGTTGCAGCTTTAGGTCGTCTTCTGTGGCTCGTGTCTTGAAAAAGTATAGGCAAATCCTTGATGAAAAAATTATTAATCAAATATAAAATAGAAAAGTTCTTTTTTTTTATAATGAAAATGCAAAAGTTCTATTAAGCCATGCTATTCATAATTGATAAATAATGCAACCCATTATTTCGACTCCATCCAATACACATTAAATATAGTTAATGGGAAAATCCCGAACCATCAAAATTGATTGGTAGCAAAACAATGTAACCCATTTTTTTAACAAATATATATATATACACGTATATATATGTACATAATTTTTGAAATAAGATATGATATTTTCTAGAAAAGATTGTTTAAATTACAAGAAATTTCATCTAACCTTGGATCATGTATAGATAACTTTTTTTCTCAAAAATTAACAATAAACTTTTAATTAAATTATACAGATAATTTACGTTTGTTATTTGTTTATTTATCTTGAAAACATAAAACCTCAACGCCAACAAATCTCGTTATCGTTTTTTTTTTTGCAGATGACATTTTAAATTTAAATTTTTTATATAAATAATCTCTTTGACTTTGAGATCATGTTTAGAGAATATATATAAAGCTAAAAGTTTAAAAAACTTAATTTAAAATTCCAATAATTATTTGTTTAAATCTTTGTTCATGTGGTGAAGACTAGATAAGGGGAATACCTACATAATGAATGCTGTAAAACCAGACTATATTTAGTGGTTCTTATTCAGTTTATTTTGTAGTTTGCTGGATTGCTGAGTGACTAAGCTAGGATCAAGATCACTTGAAGTTAGCTCCAAAGTGAAATTAGGAGAGAAGAACATGAGAGGTAACCCTGTAAGTCCTCCACAAGTGACAAGCGACTAATCTGGTGACATCCTTTTGAGGTGAAATATCCACCACAAGAATTTGAACTTCCAACTGAAACTGATATCTACTTAAAGGAAAATCTCAAGAGATAGAGTTCCCAGTGTGACCTGTGATTCTTCACATTACACACACACACACACGACTTTCCTAAAGGGCATCTCAAATCAACAACAAATAAACTATAATGCAGCCCATGAAACTGGAAACCGTTCTGGTAGAATCTAGGCCTAAGGTTCTTAGGAAAGACACGATACAGCTGATTATGGCATAAACAGTTAGACTAATGTAACCCAAGAAACTCAGATAAAAGCTATATATACTGCTGATCACAAAAAGAAGGTTAAGTCCTCACTTAATAGAATTATAAGATGATTACACTGCAGACCTGCAGGAACACTTAGAAGAATTTTATGCGACCTAAGAAAATCAGCGTCCACATTAAATATTGGTCACAAATAGCCTAAATTCTTTCTGAAACGATAGTCAGCAGGAGAGCGTGAGTGAGCTAATGACTATACCATTTTGTGTTTGATATCACATTCATACAAACTCCTTTTAGCATAAGATTTCTCACTCACTAACCATCTTAACATAAATGAGAGAAACATGCTCAGAATTGAATGAACACTTGGGGTTATATTGGGGTTTGATGAAAACAGATACTCAGAAAATGGTAAAATGCTTTTATTTTGACTCCTAGTTAGGAGGCAAGTTCAAATAGGTCGTACACATTATGAGTTAGCAGTGACTATAATCATCAACAAATATTTAATTTGTAGGAGAGGAGTTACGCAGATTGATGAAGGCATATCTCGCGAAGGAGATTCCACCTGGTCTTGTTAACAAAATTTAAGCAGATGTATATACGTGTCTCAAGTTCTTCCATAAGGAGGAGAAAGTTCTGAGAGTCCCTACGAAGATGCTTGATGACCTCTTGCATGGCATATCTATTTTTACCCATCTCCAAACCAAGGCAAACGGACCGCTTGTCTGCCTCAACCGCATCGTGTAGCCGATCAACAAGGCGATCAATCGTATCAAGATCTTTGTTCAGGGTATAGGCACCCTTCGAAGCGGCTTCAAGCTGTGCCAATCGAGCAAGTTCCTTCTTTTTTGGGTTCCGAGGAGGAGAGATATGTCCAGGGCAAACAGGCGCAGCAGCAGCAGCAATGGATACAAGAGCATGAGTCGTGACAACGACGGCAGATACAACAACTCCGACGGCGGTGGCAATGAAGCAAAGTGCAGAACCATTGGTAGCACCACGGAGAAAGCGTAGTTTGGAGCGAGACTTTCGGAGAGAACGATGAAGTTGTCGGTCGAGTTCAGAAAAGGAATTGCGCATGTGACTGAAGTTATGTAAATCGCGGGAGGGAAAAGGATTGTCATGAGTCTTGAATATGGAGAAGACATCGAATGCGTTATCACACTGGGATTGAGTGATGTGATTGGAATCGGAGGGAAGAACAGAGAGAAGGTCAAGAAGAGGAGCATACATGCTACGCGCACAATTGAGACTTTGGTGAAGTAGGAGGCAGAGTTCAGAGGCGGCCTCGCTGTGGGCGAAGTAGGTAGAGACGAGCCGAGTCAGAGAATTGGGCTTGGGTTGTGCTAGAGCTTCTCGGACGCTATCTCGATCCGGTCGAAGCACCTTTTCCAGGATTTTCCTTTGGGAGCCTTCCTCGGCATACCCATCAACGAACTCAGGATGGTCTTGCGAAGGATCGGAACCAGTGGGATCAAATACTTCTAACTGTATTATCGATCGAATCTCTTGATAGGAATCGCCCTGAATAGTGCGATTGAATTCGCGAGACACCAAATTTCGGGCGGGAGAGGACTGAGTGCTGGTGACGGGAGTGGGCTCTGTCGAATACCCTGTGGCAGTCCAATATTCAGTCAGACATTCATGCAAACACCTCTCGCGCAAAATAAAACAAGCCATCTTTTCCAAACAATTAAGTTATTCAAAATTAAAATATTTGTTTAGAAGGGGCGATTGTGTAACAATATGATCTTGTAATCAAAGTTGATAACCCCAATTCTGAGAGCCCCAACAAAGGAAGAATTAATTTTGAGTCACCTTCGCAAGGAACAGGCGGATTACGGAACTCAACAGACGCTGAAGACGACGTCAATGGTCCGAAGGAGAGACATTCCAGCATTCTTCGTTTTCCCAATCTTCCTATTAAGCTTCTATATTCGGTGGTTCTTCTGAAAGTGTCTCACAGGTCGATGACATCAAACTTGATTGGTGATGAACTTCGCTTATAATCTTAAGAAATGGAGGCTCTCTAAGGCGGTCAGAGCATAGCAGAGAGACAACAGGCGAGTGAGGAGACTTTAGTTGACAATAGGTATGTATGTGTGTATAATTCATTCCTTTATTTTTTTTCTTAAATATTGGATCTTTAGTTGACAAGCTTTTTCTGCTAATTCTTTAAAAAAAATGATAACTAAATCTCATGTAAAGAATCAAATATAAAAAAATTCTCAAAAAATGATATAATTAATCTCATGAGATATTGGATATTTTTTTTCTACTTGTTAAAAGATATAATTGTCCCTTGCTCATATTCTTTTAGTTAGATTCTTTGATGCTGGTAAGAGAGAAAGGAGTCGCTACTCTTCACCATCGACGTTATTCTCTTTACTGCATTTGTCTTCTATTCTCTATACACCTCTCACCTCCTCACGTTCTTCTTCTTCTTTACTTTAATTTCGAACAAGTTGCACAGTTATTTTTCTAAACTATCCTTCTTCAACATTGACCCAAAACGAGGACCTATTTAGTCTTAAGTCTAGAGATATCCCTAAAGAAATAGACACGAAGGGAAGAAGAACTTAGATACTCACTCTTGTTGCTGTAAAACGTGAATGATAGAGCATATTCTGATATGGGAGGGACATGAGTTGTTATTATAGTACACAATAATTGTTAATATGAGTGATTGAGTTGTTAATACTTTGGATTGATAAAACAACGGTTGTTCTTGTTTGTGAACTAACTTTGAATGAAAAGCAAGTTTGTTCAAGATGTGTATTTTTATTTTCTCTCTTAAAGCACAATAAAATTTGAGGAATATCATATATAACAATGATTTTTAGGGTTGAGGCAAAGTCATTACAGCATTTATCAACTAAACATTGTCCCTTGTTGCCTCCCCCACATTCTACTATTGCAACTGCATTTAGACCAGATGTCAAAGTGCTTGCATTGACACAATAAGTTGTACTCTCCTCCTCCTCCTTTTGCTAATTTGAACTCCTTAGTGGTTGAGCTTGATTTTTTGTTTGACATATGCAATGGTGATCATTCCGTAAACATAATTGATTAAAAAAATAGAAGTTGCTTAAATATGTTAATTGGCCATAGAAGGACCCCTTGGGTGGTAAGCTTGTCATTTTATTGTTTGCCTCATTTTCTTGTAGTTAAATTTTATTTCATAGTTTCTCTTACTTTGATTACCGTTTCTAAAGGGTGAAATATTTTTACATCAAGTTTGATGTGATATACTGTCAAAGAAGGGACAATTTCTAAAGTTTTGATTTTATATATATAACAAACCCTCTTTTTGGTCATTTATATATGTTAAATATGTTAGTGTATGTCATTTTTTATCTTGTATAGGTTTAAGGTGTTATATTATGTAACAATAGTTTGATTTCGTGGCTAGTGCATTAGAGTTTGCTAATAAGGAAGGGAACATGGTATGATATGGAAGGGAATATAAGTTGTTATTATAGCACTCGATAATTGTTAATGTAAGTGGTTGAATTGTTAATAATTTGTGTCTGGTATAAGTTGTCATTACTTATAGTTGAGCTATAAAATCAAGCCAAATTTTGCTATAGCTATGCACTCTCACTTAAACATACTACTACTCATTTTGCTTTGCTTATATATATGTCTAGTTCAACTTCGTGGTATTTTAAAATCAAATATTTTTATTTGGTGAAATAGAATTTGGTTGCTGATCCAATTTACTTTACAATGATGTATTGTGTCATATTTCTTTCTTTGCTTATATATATGTCTACTTACTTTTATGCAACTAATAGCTTCTATTTTTGTATTATTGTCCCTATGGATTCTGTATATGATCTATTATAAATGACTTATAATATATCCTTAATTATTCAATCCTTATATCTAAAATAAAAATAATCCATATGGGTAGCTACCTTCGCATCATAGACAGCACCAATAACACTTTAAAGCTGTGAGTATTATTTATGCTGCTATTATTGTTTATTTTTTATTTAAATATTTTGAAAACCTCTTATAGAGCTTTTGAAATATCATTTCTATTATATTTTTGGTCGAGCTTTAGTTTTCTCTCATATTATAATGTGTTGAGATTGTGGTTGGCATATGTTACATCAATATAAAAAGATATGAACAACATTTATAGATAAAGGCTTATTATCAGTATAATTTGATAAAATATCATTTTTAACATATGCCAAATATAGTATTTTGCATGGATGATTATTGTGATTATTCATTCATTGGGTGAAACCCTGAATCTCTAAATATATCACTATGCCTTGTGTGTTGATGAGTCTTGGACTTAGTGTCATTCAAGTACTGCTGATAGACGCATGACAAAAAGCCCTAAAGAGATCACCTTTAACCCATTCATTGTGTCATGGAATAAAACCACAGCAAAAATTGTAGATTTTTAAGTTTTCCCATCTATATGACAATGGATTCAATTTCATATATATGTTTGATTTTTTTCTACTCATTGTGTTATTAACAGTCTTATGCACTAGTTTTATTGGACAATTTAACAGTCTTATACACTTATATTGATAGTCTTATGCACTTATTTGGTGCAGGTTGTCAATACCAATGGCCATATTGTCTAGAGAGCATTTATTATGTTATGTTCATATGTGAGATAATTTGAAAATGATGGATAAGCTCAAACATATGATGGTGGTCAAGTGAGAAAAAGGATTGAGTCTCAATTTCATAACAAAAAGACTTATCGCTGTGAAAGATGCTATGAGCCTAGACACACAGTCAAGACTTGTAATAACCCAAAATTTGAGCTGAGAAATGGTGTTGGATTATATAGTTTTTTTGTGTAAATACAAAGCACACTAATTTTTATTTTGTAAATTGCTAAGCAAAGTGAGAATATTATTTTTTTTAGCCTTCATCAAGCTCTACCTTTTGGATGATAGGGTGGATCTTGATGCAAATGACTATGTATATTATACTGATTTTATGTTTGCTTCTCATTGCTGCTGTAAATGTAAGGTGCATATATACGAGTTATATTCTCACTAGAGTAGTGTTGGAAAGTCTTGTGCCAAAGTTGTTATTTGTACACAATAGAATTATCATTTGTTATTGGTGGAGTTGTTATTTTTGTACACACAGTATGTTCTTTCTAGTTCAGTACATGTATTGTGCTTGCATCCCCAATTCACTTTCTTTCTATTCTAATCATGAGAAGAATTATGAAGATGCTGTTATTTAGAAGTGGTGGAGTTGTTATTTTTTCTGTTGTTAGTTTAGTTTTTTTTTCGGTAGTAGAGTTATTATTCCTTCAGCATGGAGTTGTTATTTTCAACTGGTTGAGTTGTAATTATTCCCCTATAATCAGGTTTTGTTAGGTCATTTTAGGAGTTAGTATGGTATGCAGTCCACATTTGTCATTGGTGGAGTTGGATTCCTGTGTCTCTCGAAATGCTTAGAAGAATTATGCCTACGTTGTTATTCATTTACTATGTACTTGTTCTTAACTAGTGGTGAAGTTGTTATTATTTCAAATATCTGTTTTCATTTCTTATATTTTAATTGTCAAATTTCCTACATACCTAAGCAATAAAACGGCACACCATACCATTGAACATGATAAAATTATTTCATTAGCATTACAATTTTACATTTTCATTACCAAAGGCAATAGCCTTAATAGCAGCTGCCTTCAACAATCTATAAATTAATTTTAGTCTCTTTCCAATTTCAATTGTCACCATTTTTATAAGCTCACTTATTGCTGCAATATCTGTAAGTTCATGATTTTCAACCTACAAATGCTACCAAGGTTATAAATGAATTTACAAAGTCTGAAACTACTGGTAATGTAATAGTTAGCATGCACAGAAAAATACATAATTTAATCAGCATTTGAAGCAAGATATTTGCCATTATAATTATGAACGTGTTCAATCGTCTAGAAAATAACTTGAATAAAATACTAAAGTTTGTAAGATAGATTGCTCATTTCTTTGAAAATCAAAGCTAATTCAGAAATAAGAACAACTATTATTTTATCAATCTAAAGTATTAACAACTTAATCACTCATATTAACAACTATCGCGCACTATAATAACAACTCATATCACATCCCATATCAGAATATGCTCTGTCATTCATGTTTTACAGCAATCAGAGTGAGTATCTGAGTTCTTCTTCCCTTCTTGTCTGTTTCTTCGGGGATGTTTTTAGACTCAAGACCAAATGGGTCCTCATTCTGGGTCAGTATTGAAAACGAACAGTTTAAAAAAAATAACTATGCAGCTTATTCAAAATTAAGGCGAAGAAGAAGAAGGACGTGGGGAGGTGAGAGGTGTAAAGAGAACAGAAGACAAATGCAGTAAAAAGAAGAGTGTCGACGGCAAGGAATGGCGACTCCTTCTTTCTTTCTTTCCAACAACGAGAATAATCTAATTAAGAGAATATGAACAAGGGGTATTTATGTCTTTTAACAATTAGAAAAAATTTATTTGAAATCCCATGGGACTTAATATTAATTGTCATTTCTTAAAAAAATTTTAACATTTGATTACTTATCCAGTACCTAGATGTCATTTTCCCTTCTTTTTAATCTCTGCTTTGTTGGATATTTCAAATTTCTAAATGAGATTTGCTTGCCCGATTTTTCATTTTTCTTATCCGGATTCAAAGCGTCTAGAAATCAGTTTACAAACAAAAGAGGGTGAGCTTTTACATAATCATAAAATCAAACTCCACGACAAACTTCTACATCTAGAAGAAGACAACAGGTATATAAAAACCTTCAAAAACTGCACTTTTTACGTTTAACATGTTGAACTCCCGAAAAATGAACCGGAGGACTAACCCAACACTGAACAATCATGGATAAAATAAACCAACATCGCTAATGTTTATGAGCACAAGGGAATCATATTGGGCGCTTAGAAAATGGTAAAGAGCCCATAATTTTCATTCCCGGTTAGCAAATATATTCAAATAGGTCGTGGCGTCGTGAACATTATGAATTGGAAGGCACCACAAGTCTCTAATCTTCATTTTCAACAAAAAATTAAGGTAGGTTAGGAACTAGGCGTTTGGATGAAGGCTCATCTGGTCGAGGAGATTTGATCTGGCCCGGTTAACGAAGTTTATGCTGATGTATGTGTCCGTCTTAAGGTCCTCCATATGCTCATGAAGGCTCTCATACCTCTTGCGCAGCAACTTGAGGGTCCCTTGGATTGCATATCTATCTTTACCCATCTTCAAACTATTACGAACAGAATTCTTGTCGGCTTGAACTGCTTCGTGCAGCACATCAACAAGGCTAACAATTGAATCAAGATGATGTTTCAGAGCAAAAGTATCCCTCCAAGCTGTTTCAAGCTGCGCCAATCGAGCAAGTTCCTTCTTTTTTGTGTTCTTAAAATGGGATAATACCGGGCAAACGGGAGCAGCAGCAACAGCAATGGTTACAAGTGCATGGATTGTGATGACAACGGCAGCTGCAACCACTCCGACGGCGGTGGCAATGAAGCAAAGAGCAGAACCAGCTGTGGCACGGCGGAGAAGGCGTAATTTGGCGCGAGACTCACGAAGATAGCGATGAAGTTGTTGGTCAAGTTTAGAAAAGGCGCTGAGCATGTTGCTGAATTTATGCGAATCGCGTGGGGGAAAAGGATTGTCATGAGTATCGAATCTTAAGAAGACGTCGAATGCATCGTCACACTGGGATTGAGTGATTTGATTGGAATCGGAGGGAAGAACAGAGAGAAAGTTAAGGAGAGGAGCGTACATACTACGCGCACAACGGAGACAATGGAGAAGCCAGAGGCAGAGGTCAAATGTGGCCTCGCTGTGGTCGAAGCATGTAGAGGCAAGGTGAGTGAGAGAACTGGACTTGAGTTGTGCGAGACCTTTTCGGACGGAATCTCGGTCGGGTTGAAGTAGCTTTTCCAGGAATCCCCCCTGCGAGTCTCCGTTGGCAGACCCATCGACGAGCTGAGGTTGGTCTTGTGGAGGATCGTTTCCATCAGGGTCAAATATTTCTAACTCAATTATCGATCGGATCTGCTTGAAGGAATTTCCCAGTACGGTGAGATTGAATTCGCCAGACACATTTGGGGCGGGTGACGACTGAGTGCTGGTGACGGGGGAATGCTCTGTGGAATACCCGGACAATCCAAGATTCAGTCAGAAGTTAATGCAAAGACCTTTGTCACGAAGAGTTAACAAATCGAAAATGCTTGTATGATTGTGTGTAATGTGATCCTATAATCGAAATCTGTGAGAACTGCAGCGAAGAAAGGAAGAAACTGGGTTACCTTGGAGAGGGGGAGAGGGATTAGGGCACGGAGCAGACGCAGAAGCAGAAGCAGAAGCTGAAGCTGAAGACGACGTCAATGATCTGAAGGAGAGACATTGCAGCATTCTTCGTGTTCCCAATCCTACTCCTACAGGCTTCTGACGCTTCGGGTCTTTTAAGAGCCTAGAGAGCAGAGAGGCAAGGCGCCATGAATTTATTTAATTTGGATCATCCTTACTACATTATTACAAAATTATAAATCTATCTCAAATTTCTTGTATTAATTTTTTAATTATTTATCTCTGAAAACTCATTAAGTTCTTCCTAAAACTCTTAAGTTAAGAGAATTAATCAAGGAACTCATTATTATTATTATTATTAATTGTAAAACTCTCATTTTGTAGAGTACCGAACAGCGCACCATTTGGCATCTTGGGTCGTACAAAGTGCCCTCTCCCCTTCCGTCTGTTTTATAAGCTAAACACCACTTCGCTTCCTACGTTCTAGAGGATGTGGGACATCCAGAAAAGTCTTTCGTCCTGCTGTGCCGCTGTGCCGGTACACACTTCGTCTTGCGTAGGGTTTTGTGATGGTGCCCATAATCTTACGTTTTTGTCTCTCCCCTGTTACTTTGTCAAATCCCAATCTCGTCCTCTAAGAAGGATGTTAGTATACAGATTTCATCATCGTGAGTTATTTCGTAACTTCTCCCAGAAGTAGGGCAAGCATTGATGGAATGGAAAATAGTGGAGCATAAGAAAACATCAAAAGCTCTTAGACAGACATAACCACACCAACCCAATCATCACTCTCATATTAACAACAAATAATGTTTTACAAGATTTCTCATACATCTTTATAGTAAAAAAATGAATAAAATTGTTCACTGACTCATGGTAAAAGAAGGAAATGACAGCTGCTCTTTGTACACTTATCAAGCAGCTTTATATATTCTCTGGTATATCCATGGGCAGAAGAATGAGAAAGCAAGAGATATAGTCACAAATTTTATACTAACAATTTGGAGGCCGACGCGATGCTTCTTTTTCTTTACCTTGTTGCTTTGAATAACTGACTCCCAAGGGTCACAGTTGGGGTGCCTTCGCCCATCATTGTTGTCAAGTTCATTTCCTTGTCAAGAATCCGTTGAAGTTCCATTACAACATAACTCATGGAAGGTCTTCTCTCACTTGAAGGACTCAAACATCGAGCTACCAGCAAGATAAACTCTTCCATGCCTTCCGCTGTGAAACTGCTCCCCAATCTCTGATCAATGATGTTAGACATAATGCGATGATCTTCATTAACTTGCACCTTAATTAGAGGGAAAAAAAGTAATTAACACTTGCTGGTTTTTCTGGTGAACTTCAACAAGACAAATCCTGAGAAATTGTTGGATTTAGACATGATCACATACCCATTCAACTAGATTCTGATTAGAGTCTGAAGTTGGAGAGTCTGTTGCTTCCTTCCCACTTAATAGTTCCAACAAAAATACCCCAAAACTGTATACATCACTCTTCTCAGAAAATCGTCTGAACTCTCTAACCCTGCATAAGATTATGGCACACAAGTCAAAAAAAATGTACAAGTTACAACCACAATGGACGACATCTCAGAGTTATTACTCGGGAGCAAGGAATATCTCATCTGCTGCCACTTGAGAAGATGGGCCGGCAATATCAGCTCTTCCCAGGAAATTACGCAGTCCAGCATCTGCCACCTTAGCAATGAAATTTTCATCCACCAGAACATTGGCTGTTTTGAAATTCTTATGCACCAAACGGGGGCTCAAGGAATGAATATGAGCCAAACCTGCTTAGGAAAAGATGAATGAGTTTTCTGTAAATCGCGGACCAGTGCCTCAGACCCTTTATGCATTAAATAAGGGATTACCAAGAAACTGAGAGTTTTGAGGTGGCTTACAAAAAAAACTTGTGGGGTCTATTCAGATACTGGGGTATTTTATCTAAAAAGAAGAAAACTGATACCAGGAAAAGCCACAAATGCTCACTGATTTTGCAGAGGATCACCTGTAGCTGCACCTAGAGCTATTGAAAGTCTAAGCTTGAATTCTAGCTTCTCTTTCGATTGTTGACCAGCACCTGCAGAGAGAAATTGAATCGATATGCATAAACTCTAAAAAGGAAAGGTGCATTAAGCTAAAAGGAGACGTTCCAGTTGAAGTGTGACTAAAAAGGAGTACAGTGACTGCATAGAAATTTACCATACAAGTGACTAGAGACGCTCCCATTAGGCACATATTCGTATATAAGAAACTGCAGATTTTGTTCCTGGCAGTAGCCCAAAAGAGTTACAAGATTCCGATGATGAATGGATGAGAGGTAGCGAGCCTGAAGTCAAACTCAGACCTATTAGATCAAAGCAAAAAAAAAAAAATGAACAGTACGAGGTACCATAAATTTGAACCCTGAAACTAGATCCAAACAGCCAATCTGTTCCAAGTCAAGAACTATGAGGTGAGTGGCAGGTCAAGAACAATAAATGATCAATCCCACTGCAGTTGGCAGGACTTTGTGGTGAGATAGAAATACTGGTTTTCTCACATTTTATCCACAAGAAAGTTTGCAAAATCTCTTAACTGTTGCTTTACCGGAAAAAGATATAATCAGAGTGAGATTGATGGGTAAAGAAAATTTTAGCATTCTCAACCAATCATCCCTATTCCCCATAGAAAAATTCTAGTTTTCAATATAATCTCCTTTTCCCCACAAAAATAGTAGCAAGGCAAATCGCTTCCCTTGAATTATATTACATCTCAGTGTCTCATAAAACCAAGTTTTGGAGACAGAAAACTGATAACTACCTCATCAACAAATTCCTGGCTCCGAAGTCCCTGCCGCTTTTTGATGGCCACAAGTATACCATCATGAAGTAAGCCTTTGTAAACCTCCCCAAACTTGCCTTCTCCGATCAAATTTTTGTCACTGAAATTCTTTGTAGCCTGAGATAGTTCTTCCATCTCAAACCGCCTAGTATCTCGTAAAGTCAACTCAATCCCACCATGTCTTCCCACTGTAAGAAATGGAAGAAGAATACAAGAATGGGTTTGTCGTTGGTTTCACTAGAATCCCTTGAGAAAACTGACATGCACGTTTGTTTCAGACAGAAGAAGTTACCTTGGGAAGGATCAGAGGAGCCTGTCTCTGAAGTCCTTGAGACACTCCTCCTGCGAGATAGGCAGAAGCATATGAGTGCTATAACTATCCCTACCAATGCCACGGCCCCTGCAGCTCCTCCTACTATCGCTGCAAGAGACCCTGACATAGGTTATGGGAATCACTTCACTTTGTGCTTTACAGTGTTATTATCAAGTATTGTACATAGAACCTGAAATCCATAGAATAGCAGAAAATCAAAAGAAAGGACCTGCATTGAATATGAGACCACATGCAGTGAGTAATCCACAGCCAAACATGGAAAGAGAAAATCAATAATGCTCGAAAAAGTTGGAGTGTAACAAATCGGCTGCAAACCATGATAAAAATGAAGACTGGTTTCCAGCCAAATGCATGTTTGTTTCTAATAATTGGATCCTGCTAAATGGCATTATGTCTGCGTATAGTTGAAAAAATAGAAGGTGAGCCGAAGTAGAATTACAGTTATAACAAAGGTGGAATTTCTGTCAAATCTGCAGAGCTTGTATCTCCAGATGAATGATAGCGTGGGATCTCAGACAGCCTGAGCTTCATTTACCAATGACAATCTGAATGAACCTCCATCGTCATTATTATTACCAGAATCGAGATTCACCCACATTCCCCCCAAATGAACCAGTTATATATCCTTGACATAAACCTAGCAATCAAATCAAGATATTCAGTAATTCGACTCAGGAAATAAATACAGAAACAGAAACTGGGGACACCAAAAGCAACAACAAACCCCTTTAGATCAAGACTGAGCTTCGACGTTCCAGTTGATGATACAAGAGAATTCCCTAAACTGCTCGGTCCAAAATCAATAGGCCTTCTCAAAATGTTGTTAAGACTATAAGTAATGAAAACCCAGAAGAAGGAGAAGAAAGCGCCTCTCTATCTCCGTTGTCCTTTTATTGAATTAATTAGAATACTCTCTGAGGGTATCGTCGTTGGATACAAACAATGCCGACAGAAAGTGACCCTGCGCCGACAAAACACTTTCGAGTTTATTACTACTTCCTTCCTATACCAAAACATCCAATTCATCAAATGATCAGCATATGCATGGAAACCCACAAATACAGAAGGAACCCTTTTGATTCTCCTTGATGGTTCCAGCCGAGCTAAAATCAAATTGAAGCCGGGATGATTGGAGAAGAAGAAAGATTAGAAGACGAAGATATGAAGTGGACAGAAAGGGAGAGGAAGAGGGAGAGAGGAGTAAGCGACAGGAAAAAAAAACAGGGAGAGAAAGAGAAATTGATTTGTTTACATTTAGTTTGAATATATTTGTGGGCTGTAAAGTGGCATATTTGTTGTCTGATACGCAGGTTGAATTGGTTTATTTTCTGTGTCGTCTACAGGGCATCTTGGCTGTAACAGATTCACAGCGCAGAGACAGAGTGAGAGAGACGAGCCGTACAATACCAGTGTAAAATCCAGAGATGCAACAACAAATTTACTTACAGAAGAAGATCAAATTAAAAGAAAAAAGAGAATGGAAGGGGTGAGAAATGGAGCAGAGAGAGTGAAGAGAAGGAGAGATTCACAGCTGAATGGGCTGTTGCCTGTGGGGTGGTTGTACCCCACCAGCCAGCTATGTTGACGTTGTTCCTACTGGGAATTTTAACAAGTAACTTACACTAATTTAAGCAGACAACTGAATCATCAATGTATATTAGAACAAAGCAAGGAATAATGTAACGGCGACTTCTACGGCTCCCTCTCTCTCTCCCTACAACTTTCTCTTTTTAATTTATTCCTGTTTCTCGCACCTACACTTCGGATTCTTTGACATTGTTTTTTTTTTTAATAATTTATTTGTCGTCGCACAATAATTATACGCTTGTTGCGCGGTGATGATGATTAGCCCGATGATTGATTGCATCAAAGTCTAGAAACTGCCCCCGAACATGGATCTCCCTTCATAAAAAAAAAAACTGTTCCGAGTTTCCGACCGAATACCATGAGATAAAACTACAGTAAAAGAAATAATAAAGTTGAAAGAGAGCAGGGAAAAGTCACAAAAGTGTGGGAAAAACTGGAAAGTCTACGATGCTATTTGCATTTTCCATCCCCCTCGTGCCTGTCTCTTTCGTCGATGAAACGAGAGGTTTTTGTTTTGTCTCCTTCTGCTGCCAAATGTGAAGCTAGAGAGTAAAAAAAACGAACAAAAGGATTAAAAGGAGGTTATATGAGTGGTTTTGATTATCTCTTCTTATTTCAGTAACAATCATGTTTAATGCATCTGACAGGAATTTCGTGGCTTTTCTCTCATGAGGTTTTGGCAGGTTGTTCGTGTGAGGACTGATCACTGGGAAGATTCCCAAATGGTTATGAAGTTGAAGGGAGAGAGGTGGATTCTAGAGTCATTGAATGATGATTGTGTTGAGAGATGGATGAGACTTGAGGAGGAGTCGCGTTGCCATGAAGGGTCATCGTTATTGAAGGTTCCGCTTTTAAGTCGTTCAGATTTCAACAACGACGCCAACTAATAGAGAGAGTGATGAACGAAGCCTCCCTTTGATGAGGCACGCATGAAGGAGAAGGTTTTCTGTTAAAATCAGAACTTAGATGAGACTGGAGTAAAGAGAAGTGAAGTGAATGGTGGTATTATTTGAAAGCCAATAATTTGTGGATGCACACGTGGACACGCGAGTTGCGCGTATAAATTTATCTTTCCAACAGGTAGGAGAGATATCAGCGTCACTTTGAGATTAATTAATCCCACCAATTTTTCAGTGCATTTCTTGATGTCCCATCTAACTTCTAACACGTATTATTTAGTTCCTATTCTCCCAAAAACTTCAACTTCCTTGTACTTTTTTTTTAAAAAAAAAAACTATCTGAGTCAGGTTTTAAAAGTTTACTAGTGTCTAAGCTATATCTGCATTCAAAAAATATTTATATAAATATTTATTAATTATACATTATAAAAAATCCTTATACTATAAATGTAAATTTTGTGATCTCTCTTTTATCAGTATAAATCCTTAAAAATAAATTTTAATATTACGTGTTAATTCATGTCTCTTCCATTCTTGTTTATGAGACTTATTTGCATGCATGGTTCCCAGTACGCAAAACATTATGTTAAAAATAATCGATCATTTATGACTTGTTCACTAAAATTGCCCCTTTATCATTTCCTTAAGGTAAAATTAAAATACATATACATATATATAGACACACACACAATTATTATTGAAAAATTTTAAAAATAAATTAAATTCATTCAAAATCTAATTATCACCTTTAGATATAAATATAAATACTTAATAACTATAACGTTTTTCTAAATATTATAACTATAATTATAATAAAATAATATTTTTTAAAAATTAAATATATTTTAAATAATTATATATTTTTTTTTACATGTTAAAAACTTACAAATAATTGGTACCATAAAATCTGATCAAATAATTACTTTCGACTACTGTGCATTGGGCATAGTATTGGGCATAAAAGAAGTTCGGTTGAATAAACCCGGGCCACCTTAGACCAATCGCTCGACGTGGTTGTGTTACCGATTGCTAAGAAAACAACGTATTACCCATGGTAAGTAGATTTAACTAATAAAAATATAAGATATATTATTATTTAAAGTATATGTGAGTTTTAAAAAATATTATTTTATTATACTTTTAATCGCGATATTTGGGGAGGTATTCTAACTTCTAAGTACTTAAATTTATGTATAAGAATAATAGACGAATCGCCCTACTTAATACTGATATCGTTTAAGACGAAGGGAGATTTCGCCCTGCTCTTGGATCATGGGTGAGTCCAACTACTTTATAAAAAATCTTGTATAAAAAAACAAGGAAGAAAAAAAGAAAACAACATACTCCCACTTATGCACATGGTCTTTGAGTTCAATTGGCAAAATAATGAGATATATAATTATTTAAAGTGTGTTTAATATTTGAGGAGTATCACTTTGTTGTGGTTTCATTCACGACGTTTAGGGAGACATCTTAATTTCTAGGTACTTAGGTATACTCCTGAGGATAATAGATGGCTCACTCTACCCGACATTAGTATCACTTAAGAGAGAAACAAACTTCGTCTTGTCCTTGGAACCTGAGTAAGCTCAACCCTTTTTCACAAATTTTTGTACAAAAAAAATCATACTCCCTCTGATTTCTAATTTTTACTATAAGACAAATAACAAATATTCCTTATTATTTTTACAAGATATTTACTTAGTTTCTATGAGTATTAATTATTCTTTTTTATACATGGCTCTATTTATACATCCTTTTTATAGTAAAAAACAGCATCTTTTCTTACATTATAGCTACAATTTACAGCCTTCATCATTTCTATCAGTAGAAAATCAGAATCTGGTGACAACCACTGCTAAAATAAGATAACAAATAACTTTCAGATCCTAAAAATAGAGCACCTCCAATATCCCTAGGGATACTTCTATACAGTCTACTTAGTTGTTTCTTCTACTTCACCTCCCATCTCCGTCTTCTTCCTCCTCCTCATAATAATGGGGTTTTAGATCCTGGTAATGTGCAAGTTATGATCAAGTCACGTGTCGGTTTATATTATGGCTCAGGGGTTCTTCTCTATTCTCATAGATGTTCACGATGATGAAGAACAATTTCAAAGATTTATAACACTTTTATCTCTCATAGACCTTCTCCAAGTTGATCGCCTTCTTCTTCCTCTTAGTCTCCATCTCTTACCTCTTCTACTCCCTTCGATTCGTTACCCATTCTTACGACTAGGGACAGCAAACCCCCTTGCTTTAATTAGCCATATGTCACCTTCGCTCGACGACGCCATTGAAGAGATACGAAAACACTCCGATGAAACTAGCATTTCACACATTGTATTTGGAGTCGGAGCTTTGGCGAAGCTATGGAAGCAGAGGAAAGAGCACGTCAAGCTCTGCTGGAGACCTAATCAAATGCGAGGCATCGTTTGGAGGTGAAGATTCTTTCCCTAACATCTGAATCCAAAAATGCATATCCAAACAACCCAAAATGTCTTTCTCAACGAAGCATTTCATAGAAGCCCTACCTGTTCTGGCAACAGAATGTGAAAACTGTTCTGGGGGTTTGGAGAAGAAGAAGCGATTTCGCCATTGATGCCGCCCTTGGAGAGTTTTTCAGTGATAGAATCGAGTTTGGAAGTAATCAAGAGTGAGAAATTTGCAGGGTGAAACTTGGAGGAGGGATAGGAGTAATTTAGTATTTTATAATTTTACATTTGGTCCTTTAAAATAATTATAGTTTTATAACCTTTATTAATAAATATTTTTTCTATATAAATCCTTTGTTCTAATTCTCCATTTTTTATTTTAATTTATTTTTTTGAACCTTAATTGATAATTGATTTTATAGGTTATTTTTATTGACACATGCATGCAATAAAGCAATTATATGATTTATTTGAAATTTAAAGTTGATTCATTTATTGACTTTATATTAATTGGGAATATATAGTGTATAGTTAGTGAGCATTTACAGTTTTAGTGAGTACGTATATATAATCATAGTCTCAACACAAGGAGACCGGTTGATGTATTGTTGACTTGGTCTCGTGTGTGTATATATATATATATATTTTGCCTCTAGCTAGTAATTAATGGGGGATAAGTAGTCAATATTAAATATAATATTCATATTTAACTTGAAATTTTAAGACTCAAATTTATGAGTTATTTTATTATATTTTACTTACTATATATTATTATCATACCAAACCGTACTGTCAAATTAAAATTGACTCATATATATGAAGATGGTACTTAGTATAACTCACATCACATCACATCACATCATGTAAAAACTGCCTAACAAATGAACTGTAAAAGCGCATCATTAGTCTTTTTAATTATATTGGACATTAGGGTTATTTTGCTTCCTTAATTTTATAATGATGATTGTTAAAAAAAATCATTATTTGAGATTTAACTATTAGGATTAGGAGACTGAAATATATAACTTCATAAAATTAAAGAATTAAACTAAAATTTTAGGCTTTTAATTAGCACCAAAGGTACATTTTTACCAAACCTTAAATGAAGGATTACTCCCCCGTTTTGCAAGTTGGGTTTACAACATCACAGGATCGGCACGCACCAAGTAGTTGATCTCTCGTGAATCCGACGATACTATATATGCTAGTAATAATAACATACATTTAAACAGTAAATTAAATAATTAAAGGACCTTTCCACTTCCTTATTTCAGCTTCTCCCTCGGCCTAACATAAATTTCTGGGGCCCATGATCCCATTACACGGGAACACTGTGCAACACCACTGTCTCCACCGTTAGACCCGGCCCGAACCCGAACAAGACTCCCCACTCCAACCCATCTCCCGTGGTGGCCTTCCCCTCTTTCATTGACCTCTTCCTCAACTCGTCCAATATGAAGATGACACACGCGCTTGACATGTTCCCGTACTCGCTCAGAACGTGCCTGGTCGGTGCGAGCTTCTCTTCTTTCAGCCCCAGCTTGGCCTCCACCTGATCCAGAATCGCCGGACCACCGGGGTGGGCGACCCAGAAGATGGAATTCCAGTCGTTAATGCCAATGGGGTTAAACGCCTCCACCAAGCTCTTCTCAATGTTCTTCGAGATGATCCCGGGAACGTCCTTCAGCAAGTGGAACGTGAGACCCACTTCCCGCAGGTGTCCGTCGATGGCTCCGTCAGAGTCGGGCAAGATGGTCTGCGCTGCCGACACCATCTCGAAGATCGGGCGCTCGATGGAGGTGTCGGGATCAGCGCCGATGATCATGGCCGCAGCGCCGTCGCCGAAGAGCGCCTGGCCCACAAGTGAGTCGAGGTGAGTGTCGGAGGGACCACGGAAAGTGACGGCGGTGATCTCAGAGCAGACGACGAGAACACGGGCGCCCTTGTTGTTCTCGGCGAGGTCCTTGGCGAGGCGGAGGACGGTGCCTCCGGCGAAGCAGCCTTGCTGGTACATCATGAGTCGCTTGACGGAGGGTCTGAGGCCGAGAAGCTTGGTGAGCTGATAATCGGCTCCGGGCATGTCGACGCCAGAAGTGGTACAGAAGACGAGGTGGGTAATCTTGGACTTGGGCTGACCCCACTCCTTAATGGCTTTGACGGCGGCTTCCTTGCCAAGTTTAGGGATCTCAACCACCACTATGTCCTGACGAACGTCCAAAGAGGGAGCCATGTAAGCGCACATGTTGGGGTTCTCCTTCAGTATCTCCTCCGTCAAGTGCATGTAACGCTTCTTGATCATAGATTTGTCACCTGAAATCACACAAGTCACAATTCATGCATGTGAGAAAGAAAGAGTCAAGGGAAAGGAAAGAAGGAAATGTAGTGAATGGTATATATATATATATACGTACACATGCGCTTGAACTTCTCCTTGAGATCGGTCATGTGCTCGCTCTGAGTGATGCGGAAGTAGTAGTCGGGGTAGTCTGCTTGGATGACACAGTTAGAGGGGGTGGCGGTGCCGAAGGATAGGATGGTGGCGGGGCCATGGGAACGCTGGGTGTTGCGGATCTCGTCGACGGTGACCATCTTGGAATAGATTAAGGAAGAAGACCGGGGAAGCTAGGAAGGAATGGAAGGTCCTGGGTTTGTGGAGTGGTAGTGAGGCGATAAGGGTTTAAGTACGAGAGGGGAGGGAGGGAGGGATGGGTAGGTAGAGGGGAAGGGCAGCTGAGCGGCCACGTGGTTTGATGAACGCTGGTGGTAGATGTCAGTCTCTGGGTGCCACACATGTATTTCTAACATGTGAAAACTGTTCAGGCTCTTCTACCAAAACTGTCCAAATTACAACCAAAATCGGTAAAAAGAAAACGTCCCGATTTAAAATTTTAATTAGTGGAAAGGATCTGATATCTGGGAATTTTTTTTGACCAAATATTATTATTATTGTTTCTCACTTGTTAACCTTTGATTCATCTGTACGTTGTGATGTTCTTCGTTATTCGGCATCTGGAAAATTAAAATTTAGCGGAGGCAGCCCCGATTTATACTATAGTTTGAAGAAATAATTGCTTCTTTCTAAGAAATTAAAAGGATCTGGTCGTTCTGGAGATATGAATGGGTCACCGAGGGACCAAAAAGAAAACCTTCAAGGTGTGATTTAGTCAGTTTGGGCAATGTACGGACATGGTTGTTGTATGAGTTAGAGGGTGAGTTTCGTCGTGAACCCTGGCGATCAATCTTTCTGGGAGAGGTGTGTGCATCTCATTCTCATATCGGACTGAGACACAGACCGCACGTACGTAAGCCACGCAGCTAACTCCATTAATGGAAATTAATTAATTGTCGATGTAAATGGTCGAACAAATTATTTAAACAATCGGGGGGTTGTTGGACTTGGATTGTGGCAAGTCCAAGCGCGGCTCATTATTAATTACCATCGCACGCACCATTCCCTTTCCTTTTCTTGATGAAATAACCATCAATGTGGACTCCTCCTTGGAATGCTGAGTTATAATTTTCCTTTTCAAACTACGAATTCATTAATGGTGTTCCTGACCCGTGATCAAGTGTTCTAATACGCTCAACAAAATAATAATTCTGTCTTTGACGAAGTCTAGTTCTATTAATTAAAGACTTACTCCGAATACATTATATGATCAGTCAGAATTGGCTTACTTTTTGCAATAATGTAATTAGAACAAAGCACGCTTATACTGATCACCCATTGGAATTAATATAATCTAATCACGCTGTTTAAAATTGTATTAGACTGTTCAATCGGCTGTCTTTGGAAGTAAACGGCCGGACGTCATTTTGCAATTCTCCAGATAAACTTGTTTTGCCCCACAATAATATGAGCACAATCAGATTATTGGTCGTTGACTCCGATACATCGTCACCGTGTTTGTTTTGCAGGTGAATTATCCATGATTAATTCGGACACTGCACTCTGCGGATTTACGTCACATTATATCACATGTGGCATTTAAAGACAAATTCCACTGTCGTCGCAACTCATAACGTAAAACTCAAGATGATTTTGCCTAATGAGTTTGCTCGATTATGCCATGTAATTCTCTTATCCTATCTATTAGGCAATTCCAACATGTTTCAACATTACATTAACCTCATTAATATATGAGATACACACACTCACATGCACATGTTTGGATTTGCCTATCCCATCACGGGTCCAATAACTTCCAAAGTTCTATTTTTTGAAGGGACAATTGTTATACATTCAGCTTGGCGTTACGCAAAAATCATCGGAACTGCCGACTCAAATTTAATATACATAGCAGTGGTTGATAAATTTATGGGAGAGAGAGCGCATATATATATATATATATGTGTGTGTGTGTGTCTGTGTGTGTGTAGTATAATTGATTTAATGATCTATATATGGTGAGTATTTTCTATGGAATAAATAAAATAATATTTATTCGTTGTGTAGTTTACTTAGTCTAAGAAATATAGCGAGAACAAGTATGCAATCGAACTCATGAACAATTTTTTGTCTTTATATGCTAGAAGTATGTACGAAACAAAAATTTGAAGCCAAAAACATTAAAAATGAGGAGAAATGAGTCATGCATTAAAAAGAGGCTTCTTATATGAATGAAGTGGGAATGTAGAAGCTCACATGTTCTCTTGACTTACTTGGACTATATGATGAATTCCTATTTTATTATATTATTTTATATATATTTTAGGGGATTTATCATGATTAATAGATATTATTATAATGATTATGGTTATTTTGTGTCTTAGTCGACTATATGAATTAAATAACTAAAAATGTCATTTTCTTATATTTTTACTATTTTTATTATCACACTGGTATGCACGAAGATAAATAAAGATTATCATTATTTTTTGAAGAGCCAATCAGTGAAAAGACTTACATCAAACATGATTCACTTCTAAAGACTATATAAAGGATCCCAAGACTCCTCCATTGAACACACCAATCACCACCATCACAATCATCTTCTTCATCTCTTCCACAATTCCACCATTTTCCTTATAAGTTCTTGAGGAGAGATGTAGTGGCTTGAGTTTCTGTGTTTTAGAGTTAGGAGTTGAACAATTTTATGTTTTGATATTTTCCTTTATACAAATTTATGATTTCCTAGATTTAGGATTTGAGATTTGTATATGTTGGACCTAGGGTTTCGATTGAGACATCTTTGTGATTAAACTCTTGTGATATATTATTTCAATTTATGATTTGATATTCTTTATTTAATATCTTTAGTTTCCTCTTATAATTATTCATGTTGGATTCACATGTTTAGTTATAGGGTTTTTGATTGAATATCCATGTTAGAGAAACAAATCATTTATTGTTTAATTTATCGCATGCTAAGTGGATCTTCATTAATTATTCTTGATACAATTGTATGCTAGATTTAGGTATAATTGTTGATTTTATGATTATGACTATGACGATTATCTGGGATTTTGCATGTTAAAGACTTAGTATATTTAATTATTATAACTCTAATATATTATTGAACGATGATAGCCACATATTAATCCTTAAGAACATTCAATTTACTGGTAATCGTATCATTTAACTCTTTTATTTTATTGCAATTAATATTTTAATTAAATCGAATATTCTTCTCTACTTATATTTATTTTTTAATCACTTTAATTAATTAAAATTAAGCTATGCATTAACTCTATTTTAAGATTGACCTAAAATTAATTTTTATACATATAAAATTAAAATTAATAATTAATTTAAACACTAATCACAAACAACATCACCGTACCAAAGCCACAATAAGAATGGGTTTTGGTGGTTTTAGAATTCCATTTGTATGTGAATTGAAGAACAATCACATCAGACAGTTGGAAAAACAGAAGTTTATCATACGCACTGTACGCTTCAATTAATGCAAAACGGCCGATGGGTCCTCGTCACGTCCCAACAGTACCCTTTATTTATTTAATCTATTAAATAAGAGAAGGATAGGACAAGACAAGACAACATTTAACAGAGAAGCTTGTGTACAAAGCAAAGCAATAAGAACTTGCTGGCTAATTCCAGCAGAGAGCATGCTCCTTCTACTTATCCTCAGTCTCTTGAATATTTACCTTCCTCATTGACTCAACATTTGCTGCAATTCATATGAAACTATATCCCTAAGAAGAATATGTTTAATTAATAATTTTCTCATCTATTCTAACTTTAGAGTCATCCGTAAAAAGAAAACAAATTTATTATTTTGATCTCTCTCCAGTCACTTCCTAATGATATAGTACTACTTCCCCCATCTAATTAATAAATTAATTTTAATTTAAAATATAAGATATATTTTATATATTTATTATTTTATTTAAATTATTTTTATTTATACTCTATAAACTATAATCAAGTAAAAAACTAAAAAAAATTATTAATATTTAAAAGAATATAATATATTAATTAATATAATTAATTTGTTAATTTAATTAAAATAATTAACTATATCTTATATTTTTAAAAAAATATACTTCTTGGCTGGTATACATCTCTGCATACTCTCCAATTCCCCACAAGTAGGCGGACCCCATCATGGTGTCTTTGCTTTGAAGTTAGAACCCCCATACGCTGTTGTTCCCCCCTTTCTTTCAGAGCCATCCAACTTAGTGTTTAATGCTCACAAGCTCCTCTCCTGATCATACAAATTAATAATTAATTAAAGACCACGAAAATTATGTAGTCAGTTTCCATGACTCACTCTATTCCATTTTATTTTCATTGTAGCGAGCCATATTACTTATAAGAAACATTAAATGCTATTAATTTCTTATATTATTAATCTGTTACAGATTTAACTTAGAATCTTCATACAATATGGCAGAGTAGAGTATTTCTTGAGCTCGTACAAGGTTCTTTCTTAACTCTTCCAAAAATTAAGCAAAATCCAACACTATTAATTAATTATTTATAAATTAAGAGGCTCTAGAATTTAAATAAAGGCTTTGCTTCCATCGCAGCAAGAGCTGTGAAAATAATTAAAGTGTTATATATTATTCTATATCTTGATTTGATTTTTTTATATATGTTTAATATCTTAATATTATTTATAATATAATTTTATATATAATAGTATTTTTTAAATACTAATAATTATACTAAATTAAATAAATTATAGGTAAAATTGTATTAAATTAAAAATATTATAGATAAAATTGTGCCATATATAAAAAATAAGATTAAAATATTGAGTGTTATATAACCCATGATAAAATTATTGGAGAAAGCATTTTGTGTTGTGAGAATTGAGTTTTGTCAAAATTTGCATGGACTAGTTGTGTAATTATGAAATCACATAATTTTTGTGTGCATGCGTAGATTTGTGCAAGGGGCTAAAACATACAAAGCGGATGACACGAAGAACTTGAATTGTAGACGACAAAGCACGTACGGAGCTTTGTTGCGAACTATGCAGTATATAGAGAGCATCTTTGTATGTGGTTGTATGAATCTAACTTGAGAACATCAAGAGGGCAGAAAAATGAGTGGGAAGGCGAAGCATGTGATGGGTATGGCGGTGATATTCTTGGCGGTGCAATTAGCAGCAAGCAGCGCCGACGCCGGCGAAGACGTGGTCACGTGCCTTCAGACATGCGGCACCGCTGTTTTGTCCTGCTTCCAAATTGCTTCCTTAACAACCAAACGAGTTTTAGAGATTGCTCTGTTAAGTGTGGCCAGGACAACTACAACTGTATGATTGCCTGCCTCGTCACCACCACCACCACCACCTCCACCTCCACCTCCACCTCCGTTATCCCAACAACCCCTTGATTCTCTTCTTCATCCATCGATCCTTCTCACTTTATAATATTCCTTATCAATAATCTATAATTGTTTTAGTAAAATGTGGACCCATCAGCTTCATCAACGAGGCGCTTCAATAATAAGCTTGTTGAACTATGCCACGATCACAGAACTCTGTTCTGTACTCCAAAGCGTTTTCTTCTTCTGTTTTATTCTTTTACGGGAGATATTTTATGGAAATGATCTTCTCCATGAGATGTGTTTGAAAATATACGAACAAAGGACGTCAATAAATATACGTACTCCATGTAATTAAAAGAAGAAAATATCAATAAAAAAGCAACCATACGTTTTGCATATTTCTCTCCCTCTTCAAATCAAATCATTACCATCACATTCTCTGTCTTTTTTACTATATTAGTTTTTTGTTTAACCATTTCCCGACATTTTCTAACAAGAAGAAGATTTTTCGAGCTGTTGGATTTCGCCGGCTTTCGGCGTTCTCCCGCCCCGCCCCTATCGCCGCCGGCTATTGTTTGAAACTCTAATCACGTTCGCTCATTTTTTTGCTAAAGCACGGTTGCGTAATCATCTCCGTGAAACCTTGCTTCCTTCTTATGCTAAAGGTATATTTGAATTGTATGACCTCCTTGAGGCTAAATTCTGGAACATGATGCTCTTACTCGATTCATTATGCTATTTAACGGTGGCTATAATGTTTTAAAACGCTCGAAGAAAAGGCAATTGTGTTTGTCCTCAATTTTCTAGCTTAGCGTACGTTCCGATGAAGAACGATGAAGAATGCAGATCAAAACGCAGCAACCCTGTAAAGAAACCACGACGAGTAACTATAGATGATGTTCTGCGAGCATCCCAAGAGACGAAGCAAGAAAGAGAGCGAAGGATCCGTAATCTATTCAGTTTCTTTGATAAGGAAGATTCTGGTATTATAGATTATGCCCAGATTGAAGCTGGTCTCTCTGTGCTTCCAATACCACCAGAATATAAGCATGGGAAGGATTTCTTAAAAGCTTGTGACGCCAACAAGGACGGACTCGTTGATTATAAGGACTTCAAGAAGTATGTAGACAACAAGGAGATGGAACTTTACCGCATATTTCAAGCCATCGATGTTGAACATAACGGATGCATTATACCAGAAGAACTCTGCATGGCACTGGTAAAGGCAGGGATTCAGATTGATGAAGAGGAAGTTGCCGTTTTTATGGAGCATGTTGACCAGGATAGCAATGGGGTTATAACATTTGAGAAATGGAGGGATTTTCTTCTGCTTTACCCGAAAGAGGCCACTATAGAGAACATTTACCGTTATTTAGAGCGAGTTTGTCTTATTGATATTGGGGAACAAACCGTTAGTCCTACAGGTATCAGTGGAAACATCCACGCAGGTAAATATTTGCTTGCTGGAGGATTGGCTGGGGCAGCTTCACGCACTGCAACTGCACCACTCGATCGTTTAAAGATCATATTGCAAATCCAAACCACACGAGCTCATATAATGCCTGCACTTAAGAACATATGGAAACAGGATGGTTTCTTAGGGTTTTTTCGAGGTAATGGGTTGAATGTCGTCAAGGTGGCTCCTGAGAGTGCTATAAGATTCTACACTTATGAGACACTCAAGACCTGGATTGTGAATTATAAAGGAGATGATGTTGGGACTGTGGGGCACGTTCTAGCTGGTGGCATGGCTGGTGGAATTGCTCAAACTGCAATATATCCAATGGATCTTATAAAAACACGAGTGCAAACCTATGCTTGTCGACAATGCGGAAGAATTAATATTCCTCATCTTGGAACACTCTCTAAAGATATATGGGTTCAAGAAGGACCTCGTGCGTTCTATAGGGGTCTGGTCCCTTCTCTTCTTGGGATTATCCCTTATGCTGGCATAGATATAGCTGCATATGAGGCTCTCAAAGATATGTCCCAGAAGTACATTCTTCATGATGGAGGTATATATATATTCCATCCAACCCCCTATATATTTTTATTTTAGGTAAATTAAATAAGTTAGTTGATTATAATTAAATTCAACTCTTCATGATGAGTTTATATTATATATATACCTAATAATCTATCAAAATTAATAAATTAGTTCTTTGTTAGAATTAACTAATTTATTAGTAAAATAACTCATATTAATTATAATTAACTGATTTATTTAATTTTTTAATCTAAATAAAAAAGTTAACTATATCTTAATATTAAGGAGATGATATGTTAAGATATTCCTTTAAGCTAGTATATATATTGAAACTCTCATAGAACTGCTGTATTAGAACCTGGTCCTCTTGTACAACTGGGTTGTGGGACAGTGTCTGGAGCACTTGGAGCAACATGTGTGTATCCATTACAGGTGGTAAGAACGAGGTAAACTCTGGCTTATAAAGTGGCTATTATGTGTCTTATGTTCGATTTGATTTGAACTTATTTCGATAAGGCCTATGTTTTTGGTTGCTTCTTCAGAATGCAAGCTCAACGCTCCAGTACTGGTGCATCGGCTTATAACGGAATGGGTCGAGTATTCAAGAGGACTTATGAGCAAGAAGGGTTTAGAGGATTCTACAAAGGGATATTTCCAAACCTTCTCAAAGTCATTCCATCGGCAAGCATCACTTATGTGCTTTACGAAACTATCAAAAAGGGTTTGGAATTGCACTGAAATTTTTGCTGCTTCGTTAAGTGCTTAATTACACTAATTTGGAGTTTTGAATCAATCAATAGAACTGTTTTTATTAGATGATATATAGAGAAAATATTGGAATCCGCGGATTTTGTAATGTTTAGTACGAAGTTATGCTAATCATATGTCTATCGGTGATTTAGGGGTAAGAGAAAAATCATATATCAATTGAATTGAACCATTTCAACTTGCATGTACTCTTGTTCCATGAGTTATTCGTTTCCTCATTATCTTTGAATTATAATTAAGCAGTTGTATGAATCTTTAATAATTTGATTTTTGGCCGACGACACAATGACACTCTGTAAAATTCTTTTTATTTTGTTTGGAAATATATCTCAAAAGAGATATTTACGCTTTCTAGGTAGAATTATCATACACTTGTAATTCTTCAATTTTTCATTAAAGGGTGAGATATTTCTATTATCATAAACCATTCTCAGTATTTTTTCTGATGTGAATAAAAAAGAGTGCGCACGCGCGCACACACACTAAACATGCAAGTTTAGTTACCTAAGTTTTTAATAAAAAATCTTCATGATCGTTTCTACTATCTCATCCAGTAACTAGGTTACAGTTTTTTAAAATAATAATCATTATAAAACTGGTGTATTTTTAGTGTTCCCAATACACTATATAAATCAATATAAATTTATTGTTTTTCTAATAATTTTCACCCATTAAACGCATATAACACGAATTCAAAATAAAGACGTACAAATGAAGAAGAGGGAAGAGATAACCGATATTAATAAAACGTCTAATGCTATAATAAGGATTATATAAAATGTAAGAATTTTCAAATTTCTTTATTTTTTTCATCATAAAAGAATTTGGACTAAAAGCGGCTGATTTTTTTTTTTTTTATGAGAATTACTCAGACGTTATGTGGAAGAGATTTTATAATAAGAATGTCTCCTAAAATTATCAAACAAGTAAATATTACCAAGAGATCTAGAGGTAATATCTCTAATTGTAAAAAATACACAATCGTTCATGCTATAATGAAACGCAAACCCTTTCACCCATTGAAGGAAACCTGATTCGAAGTCCCTCCCAATTTGAACTTCACCTATGGAACCTATCTCCCCCATCGAAGGGAATTTGTCCTCTGTCACTGTATTGCTCGGCGGTCTCCTCTTACCTCTGTCGTTGTGCCAGTCGTCACTCGCATGTGGCCTCCTTCATTATGCCGCTCGTCACTCACATCTCGCCTCCGTCATTGTGTTGCTCGCATCTTGGTTCTCCTCCATTGTAAGTAGGGTTACTTCTCTCTTGATCTCTATTTTTTTCAGTTGTGGGAATGACTGTCTCCTATCTCTAGCCATGGAAGTTATGGAACTCTATGTTAGAAACGTTTGTTGAGTATGCTACTCGAGCCACTGAAGCCTATAGTCATAACATTGATTATTCTTTTTCTCTGTAATTTAATGTTTTCGCAATCTCTTGTACATATTCTTTGAGTAATATATATGTCCCTTTTCCACGAAAAAAAAAAGAATTCTCGGAGGAGACGAAAGAAAATAGTACAAAATAGAGCATTCCCTATTGGCAAAAACAATAAATTATAGAGAAATAGTTTTCCTTGCTACTATGAATAAAATGGTTGTTTTTATATTGCAACATGTGACAGCGTAATATACTTGTTCAAGAAAGATAACTTACACAGCGATAATCTATATCTAGTTGTATATAGTTATTATTACCATTCTCCCCTACATACACATAAAAAGTTTCTCTATTAAATATTATTAAATGATATACTCCTTAATCATTAAAAAGGTCAACAAATATGCTTATATTAAATCTAACTATGAATTTTAAAACAATATTATTTATTCGTTTTCTAATAAGAGATATTATTAAAATTTTCAACTTACGGTATGTTATACTTTCTTTGATAGATATTGTTGTCACGTCACTACCAAGATATCTGTGAGCTTGTCCATTTGCAAACTATCCCCTATATGAATGTAACAAAACAAATGATTTCAAATGAACCTGTTATCTTTAATAACATGTATTGAACACTTGTTATTGATAACTCAACCACAGATATTGGGGTCTATTGACAACTCATTTTTGTCTTGTATAACAAAGCATACTTTGTTATTCACACTATATGGCAATCTTTTCTAATATTAATTCATTCACACTATGCTCACATAAACAAAGCATAATTCTCGAGAAACTGATCAAAAATCGAAAACATAGATTAAATATAGTGAAACTACAGCTAAGATGATCAAATCATCATGATATCAATATAATTCTTGCATTTACCTGGGTCACCCTTCATACATCATAGTTAAGCCATATAATATCATACATACCCAAATGCACAGATCCAATCAATGTTAAGAGCGAATGTATTAACTTCTTCAGATTTTAGGTGGAAATGAAGATGAATGTTGGAAACCTTAGAATCTACACAGCATGGACTAGTATCTTGCTCCTGGCACTTCTTTCTCTCCAGAGTGAGCAAAATGCGCCAATTGATATTTTTTTCACTCTAAGAGCTCTTTTTTAATATATGGGGCAATTGTATTTTTTTACGATTAGAATATATTACCCCTAAGTTCTTTGGAATTTTTTAATTGTTTAATATTTTAGGGGATTTTTTGTAATAAAATATTTTTCATCAGACTCCTGAATAATTATTTTTTTTATTTGTAGGCCCATTCAAGAGGCCAGCAAATGAAAGGGCCGAAAAAGAATATAAGGAGGAAAAATAAATAGTTACAGGGGGACACTTGCGCTGACTCGATGCAAATAGTGTACCCGCCTTTGGGCCGTGGTCCATATCATCATTCTCTTATAAGTAAACCACGCTTCCTTCGTTTACTACCCCTCCCGCCGCCCAACCAGTCTTCTCCTCTTCAAAAGCTAGGGTTTTGTTTGAGTTTTTCCTGCTCTCCAACTTTTCACAAGATGGTCAGTACTATCTCCACCCTTATCATCATAACAGATCTATGGTCCTTCTTCCTGAATTTTCTGCGTTCTTATTCCTCTTCTGTTTGGTTTTGTTTTGATTCTCTTTTTTGTTGCTAAGAATCGGATTGCAATGGGATCATAATGATATGAAAGACAGTAACTAAACAAAGTATCTTCTATCTTGGTATTTTTTGTTTTGTGGGTTCTGTTAAGCGGACGAGAAAAACCGACGGTTAAAGTAATGGTGATCTGTGGGAAGATTTCTCGTTAATAACATGTGATTTTATTTTCAATTTTTTTCTCTTTAAATGGTGTGCAATATATTTTGCGGACTAGATGAAATGATGTGATTTCACAAATTCTGTGATGATAAATATGGCTGATTCAGTTTCCTAATTAGTTTGATCTTTGTCCGCTGGTCTGGTGTTTAGGTTCTTTCAAATGATATTGATCTATTAAATCCCCCGGCTGAGCTGGAGAAGAGAAAACACAAGCTCAAGCGTCTTGTCCAGTCTCCAAACTCTTTCTTCATGGTATTGAACTGTTTTTTCTAACTCTATTCTCGTATTCGGTGCTCTGGCTTTTGCATTATTTGAAAGAAAAATTTTCGCCGATGCAGTTTATCCGTTAGTATATTTTTTCTTGGTTGTTTATGGTGTTTTGATCAGTTATTTTCTTAGTATGATATCTGATGGCCTTGCTGGGTTTGTGCTGCAGGATGTGAAGTGCCAGGGTTGCTTCAACATGTAAGTTGGAATATTTTCTTCGTTTCTCACTGCGATATTTAAAATTGTATTGATTTGACTGTGGATTTTTCATTTGGATGCAGAACCACTGTTTTCAGCCACTCTCAGACTGTTGTAGTATGTGGCAACTGCCAAACTGTCTTGTGCCAGCCCACAGGTGGACGGGCCAGGCTAACAGAGGGTTGCTCTTTTAGGAAGAAGGGAGACTAAATTCTGCTTCATCTTTTGTTTAGTTATCATCGGAGGTTTTCACTCGTTAGTGTTGAGATGGAATCAACTTTTTGTCTATGATTAAGTTATAATAGCTATTTAGATTGGAAGACCTTTCCTAAAAAACTGTTCTCTAGACCTACAATACTACCTAGTTTTGAATTTTTCTTCATATGAATTGTGTATGGTTTTGTTGGATGGTTATTTTCCCTTGAATGTTATAAATTATTGATTGAATTCTCTGTTCTCTAAATATGATATCCTTGTGTTCAGTTGTAATGTTAATGCTCAAGTCTTCAGGTTCCTAGTGTGATATGGCACTGTTTCACAACAGCTTTGATTTACAATGACACTAGGGTTTGTCTAGACGTGCAATATTTCAGCGATCCTGGCATTCACTTTGGCTCTTGTGTCTGTCAAGCTTATTTACTAGAACCTATATATGTGTGCGTGTGCGCTCGCTCTCGCGCTCAGTATCTGTTATTTCTGTCTTCAGCCAGATTATTCGTTTGTGTACCTCCTTTCATGCCATTGATATGTTATTATTCTTTTGGCCAAAAAATAGGATATGCAGTTATTCTCTGTTAGTCTGTTAGGATGACTCCTCAAATTCATTAATCATGGAAGAATCTCTGGATAATTTTGATGTTTTAGTATTTTGTAAGGTTGTCAATCATGTACTGCTTGATTGTAGTTTAGTTCTGTACAGGATATGACAGATTCTACCAATTATACTGTTTGAAAAAAAAGTGCTTTTGGAACCAAAACCAAACCATGTTTTGGGTCCAAAAGCGCCCAAACACATACCTTTCCTCTAGAATTGATTTTTGACAAAACTGTGGTTTCTTAGAAGTGAATCCCAGCAACTTTTATATGCATTTTAAAGATATTCTCATATGAAACGACAATTTTGCCCCTTTGATCTTTTCCCTTTTGGATGTCTCTTGTCATCATTCATATTGTTTCTCATTCAACCTTCTCTCGTCGTCTTCCCTTATTTGTTCACTCCTGTCAGCATGTGTGTTGCCCAGATTTCTGCTTGTTCTTCTTTCACTCCTGTTGGCATGTGCATTGTCGTAGCTTGTCTTCTTCCCTTCAGAGCCCGTTTTCTTTAGAAGCTAAACTAAACGTACCTATAGTGCCAAGATATGGATTTGTCTGATCCTGTATATAATAGGGTGAGGTTTGAGGAAATTGAATTAATGGGTTTATTCTTTTGCTGCTTCTCTTTTGTGGGTGGTAAATGGGTAAAAGATTGAACGGATCTTTTGGTATTTTAGTAAGGTTAAAATTTAGCGGATCTTTTGGTATTTTAATAAGGTTAAAATTAACATGTTGGCCCATCAAGATTATAGATTATAGTCTAGTAAGATAAGTATTCCTAATTTGCTAGTGCTGTCGTTGTTAAGTTTATATTAATGCTAATATGTTCAGTTAACGAACTTCTATTTAACAATTTGATAATGAATAATATCATGCATCTGGTCACGTATTGTTTACAAATTGTACTTTTATTTTAAAATAATATGAAAGAAATAAGGGGATTGGGGGGTTTTTATTTTTGGTACACAAATTTTTTAAAAAGAATTGAGTTTATTCACAATTTAATAATAGGAAGAAGTCTTCTTATTAGATGATATTATTGTTAGTAGTACGAGTCGTTTATTCTCTCAGGCATAAATTTAACTACTGAAGAATTATAATATTTTTTTAAGTGTGACAATTAGAATTATAATAAAATAGTATTTTTTAATAATTAAATATATTTTAAATAGTTTAATATATTATATTTTTGCCAGTTTAATCTAAGACAAATAGGTATAAGGGTATTGGGGTTGCTTTCGTTCTTTGTTTTTTTTTGGTTGACTACACAATTCATTTAGATTTTATTTTAACTATATTTAGATTTGACCTATATCTCGCATTTAGCTATTGTAGGTAAGTCTTCCAATAAAAATTTTTGTATACACTAAAATTTAAATTTAAAATCTCATTTAAGTAATACTAAATCATTTACCATTCAACTAACTTCCATTAGTTACTCGGGTAGCTTTCGTTTTCTTGCGCACATAGAGCTTAGCAACAGGTGAGATGAATCAGTCTGATGGGCTGCCCATGTTCTTACCCTATTAGTATATTGGGTTGTGGGGTTAGCCCAAACTTATTTGTATCCTGTTCAAATTGGGCTGGGCTAATTCTTATGAGTGAACCTTGTACGTGCTACCTCGTTTTCGGGGATGCCGAAAATGCAAAAATTGCACACTGAAAAAACCACGTTCTAAAGATGAGAAACCCAGGCCTAGCTTCATGATGGAGTTCACAAACTTGGTAAAGATGCCATCAATAGAAGAGAGGCTCATGTCTGAAATGGCGATGAGATCTACAATGACAAAGATAGGAGATTATTTATTTTTCTGTTATTCCCGATTGATTGGAAGTTCATGGCTGAAAACACATTAAAAAGTTCGAAAATCGGTGATTTTCATTAGACTCCTTCAAATCCTGCATAGTGGAAACCCAGAAGCCTAAACGCCAACACTCCCTCAGATTGGACAGCCAAACTTTAATTAGTTACCCCTCCCCTCCCTCCCTCCCTCCCTCCAATTCCTTCTAGAATGTTTACCATCACTACCTGACATTTAGGCATCGCCCACAATTCTGAAAATGCCGTTACCCGAATTTTCGGGGCCTAAGAAAAGAGGGTTGGGGGGTCGTCTCACTACTTGGAAAGTATAATATAAAATGATTCAAAGAAAAAGAGTGATATATATCTTCCGTTAGGTAACCATAGCAAACTAAAAAATGCAGATAATTCTCTCTAGTTGTAAGCGGTTCAAAGCTGAGGCGGAAGTTGGAAGAACTCGGGTTGGATACGGATTAAGCCAGAACCAGTACAACTTTTAACAACACCAGCACACTCCACCGTAGCTGAATTTGACACGAGCATATTTTAAAAGTGCATTGCGTATGAAAATCCAGAAAACTAATAGCCAAACCATTGTAACAAAAAAAATAGCCAAAGCAATGTTTGTTAATCACGTATGGGCACGTGAGATACAGGGTGTGTTTGGCTTGTGTAAAAAAAAAAAAACTGTTTTTAGACTCAAATTATAGTTTGGGTCTAAAAATAACTAAACACATATCTTATTGTCATAATTAATTATAAAAAAAATTATTATTTGGATACTTAAAATTATAGTTTACTGTAAGCATCTTCTACCAGCTTCTTTCATATTATAAATATGTGAAATGTTAATTTTACTATTTTACTATTTTTGTTATTTTATTGTCCCTTCTATCTTCTATTTTATATAATTTTTATTTTATTTTATGACCTTTTTGTAATAATTTACTTGTTAAAAAAATTGTTATAATAATAATCCTTAAAATACTCATTTTTTTTTTAAATTATTTTTTATATAAAATTATTATTTTCTAAAATCTAGAGCTAATCCAGAGTGAACAACAGAAAAGGCAATCGTTTTGGCAGGGCTTACACGGGATGTGTCCCTTGGCTTGGACTTATCGTAAGATGACACAAATGACAAGAAGGTATCTATGTCAGTAGTGGGCATATCCTCCAAAAGCAGTTGACCCAAGTAAACGCCTTTCACAATCTCACTAATTATTCTTAATTGTTTTAATTATTATTTACATTTTCTTTTCCGTATGGGTTTCATTTTCCCAATGTCGATAAGTCCACATATTCGTAAGCAACGTCACGCCTTCGCTCACCACACTAGTTCTCATCACTAGCACCCATCCCAATATGCCAAGTCACACCCTCGTGTTCTTTTTTCGTCTCTTTTCTCTGTCTTCTCTTTTCATCTCTTTTCTCTGTCTTCTCTCTTGACACCCCCAACGTTCTACAGTCTCTTAACATCAGCCTTACAAGACACTCCCACAAAGCTTTAATATATACGTAAGGAAAGCTTGCTCTCATCTCTTAAACTATACGTTTGTGTGTGTGTATGTGCGTGCCTACAATGAGAGCTTTGCAGGGTAAGGAACAGCATACATGCACTGATATACATAATGTAGCAGTAACATAATGGGAATCTGAAACAATATTTTCTAAAGGCAAGTAACTCATCATGTTTGTTCATATTCTGATATGAACAGTACAGGAAAGAAAGGTACATCTTAGCGTCCACGTGCTTTGAGATTGGGACGCTAGGTTTGCGTAAGAGAGCAGTAAATTAAGTTGCAACTTGCGGACACCCAATTCGGATTTTGCATTATCTTTTGACAGGTTTGTTTAGTATAATAATATAGCTTTGTTATGTATATATATAAATAGTTACTTGTGTGATGCCCTAACTCGCTTAATTAAATAACTTAATTATTCAATGTTGTTTGGATTAAAAGGGATTATAGTCTAACATAAACACGCACACACCTTAATATATTCAAGTTTTCAAAGGATTAATCAAGTTCAAACCTACAAATATACGTATGTAAGGCAAAAACTTGTCTGTTCGTGTGAGAATGGTTGTTGGTGTTGAGAAGTAAGAATAAATGGGTGATTGATTAGGAGGTGGGAGCTGAAAGTGACAAGAGGGGTTCGAGTGTGTGGTGAGAAAAGAGCAACATCACTTGTTTCTTGTCTCCCCTTAATTACTGCTCCCACATGTCTTCCCATCTTGCCTTCCTTTTTTTTTTGAAACAGAGTATCCTGCATAGCTCTTCAATTATTTCCTTCTTTGCAACCTACTATAATGATACTAGCTAGTCTCGTCCATTCTCTGTGATGCTTATGATCATAAGCCACTTGAAGGAACTTGAAGGAGTATTAATTAAGTTATTTCGAGTATATATTTTCAATAACAGTGTGAAATTAATATATATATATAATAATGTAAAAATTAAAAGAGATAGCATGCACATGTGTACGTGGTCCGATATTGTTGGTTGAGATCAGTTCAAAGTTCAAAGTATAACAGCCACAGCTTCATGATTTTCCAAGATTTACGCCGCAAAGTGTCTCATATTTACATGGATCCATTTTTGGTCAAACGTACGTACACTGCCCTCTCTTGTGAGACGCCATTCCCTTTATTTATTCAACAATCTGAATATGCTTCGTCTTAGCTTCCCCCATCCATATTATTACATATGTGCAAGGAATCTACTTTGCAATATAATATATTACATGTATATATACATATAATCTGAATGCATTTAATAATTCTTAATCATCGTCTCTCTTTGTGTGTATATATATTCAGACTGAAAAGAGGGTGTGATATACTACTGATATATATATATATATATATATATATATATATGAATGTGGAAGATGGAGCTTTGAATACTAGTTTCATTTATGATCTGAACACAAGGCCGACAAATATGTCGGCATGCATGTGCCTTTTCCATACCCATTTCATTTAATATCGTCTCTCATTAAATGTTCTGTCTCCATTTATAAACTGTCGCCATAAATTCCTAATTACTGCTTTATTTATATCTTCACACTCACACCCTTCTTCATAATACTTGAATATAGATATATATGTAAGTTTTAATTAATATACTATTTAATAAAATAAAATAAAATATGGCTCACTGTGTTTCTCACCTTGCCCTAACATATAGTATTTTATTACGTAAAGTAAGAATAATAATTAATTTCCTTATTTCTTTTTTTCTTCTTCTTAGAAGCTTTAATGATTGGCTAAATTATACAAAATTCCCTTAAACGTTTAGGTAGTTACATATAACCTACATAATATTTTAAAGTTTAAATTTAATCTTTCCTCTCTTTTATTTTTTTTACCGTTGACCCGTTGCTATTAACTTTTCGATATTTTTTTAACAAAAATTGTCACCTCAAGTTAATACCAGACATGGCACATATATAAGTTAATAATTTTATAGTAAATCAAATAATTTTTACACAAGGTTTAAAATGTCATTTAATTTGTCATTAAAAAAAAACCTCTTCCACAGGAGAAAGTTGTCTCAAATTGGTGTACTGTGCAAACCAGAGAAAGAACAAGAAATCTCCATGTTCCTGTAGGTGAAAGCATCCCAGTGATCGATCTTAGCCAAATAGAGAAAGGGGATCGAACCCTTACCATTCACAAAAGCATCAAGGCCTCTCAAGAGTTTTTGGATTCTTCCGAGTTGGGTTTTTCCGATTCACAGGAAAAATAATAAGATTTTCCAAATCTAGACCAATTATATATTGTTGCAATAACATTTAATGATTGAAAGTATGGTGAACAATCATGGGATTCTGGAGAATCTTCTAATAAAGGAAACCATGAGTGTGTGAAAGGAGTTCTCCCAATTGACGACGGAGGCTAAACAACACTTGTATACAAAGGGTTTCGGAACAAAGGATTGCAGGCTCTGCCTAGGGTTCTTCTAAGAATTGAAAGGTGAATGGGCGATTTGTAGATGGGAAGGAGACGCAAGGCAATGAAAATTAGGGGTTTTTGAATGATAAAACGATATTTTAACCCTTATATAAAAATGATTTGACTACTATAAAATTATTAACTTATATATGATACTGTATAGGATGTCACTGTGAGGTATCTTTTATTAATATAATGTGGCAATTTTCATTAGAAAACAATGATAAATTAACGGCATCAATGATAAAAAAAATAGAATATCGCGGGGTTAAATTTAAACTTTAAAATGTCAGGATAATTATGTACAATTGTTATAAAGTTTAAGGTAGTTTTGTATAATTTAACCTTAATAATTTGTCATATTTTTAAGTGAGTTTTAAGGCAACTTCATCGTATATGATTATTTTGTGATCTAAACAGTTATATATAGAGTCTATTTATATAAGAGTTTAGAAAAAAAATTATAAAAAAATTTTGGACAGTTTTAAGAAAGTTTTTTAGAGAAAAATTTATAAAAAAAAAAGTAGTTCTGAATAAATTAGTGTTTAGATAGTTATTACTATAAGTACTTTTATAATTAGAAAATTACATGATTTTATTAAAATATATGAAAGATGAGAGATGGTGGAGAAGATAGAGAAAATAGTAGAGAGGAGAGAAGGTAGAAAAGAGAGAGGAGAGGTAAAAAAGACAAAGAGAAGAGATGAGAGAGGGTATAATAAAAAGTAAAGATAAAATAATAATTGGGTAGTTTATAAATTTTATTATTATTTTAGAAATTATTTCCAATAACTTATTTAAAATTATAATTTTAAATTATAATTTAGTCTAATTTTTTTTTAGACAAATATGATTATTTATTTTTTTAAAAAAATAAATTAAATTTTAGGCTAAAAAACTTTTTAAAATTATGATTTTAGTTCTTTCAAACAAGCACATAGTTTTGAAAAGTCCACCTAAAGACATATACTACTATGATTAGCTTTTCATAAATAATTAATTAATTACCAGGTGAACAAAATTATATAGGTTACGTTCGTTCTACATGCATTCGTATAAAACAAGATGAAAACAAATATTTGCTTTTTGGCGGACTGTCAAGCTGTGGTCGCCCCCAGAAAAGTAGAAAAAACAAACAAAGCTTGATAAACTTTTTTTTTTTTAAAAAAAAGCATGATTTACTAAGGAATTAAGAGTTGTCTTCAGTGATTAACGATTGAAGATCATCTCATGCTAGAGAATAATAGGCCAATATATATATATATATGTATAATCTCATCCCTTTCATTGTAATTACTTCGTATGTAGTTTTTATTAAACTATGGACTGGTTTAATCTTCTCGTAAAATTAATCTAATACTACTTTGTACTTTACTAAAAGCCCAACTTAATTTTTTAAAATAAATACTACTTGATCATTAATGGCTAATGACTGCATTAACAAGCATGAAAGGAAACTTTCTATGACAACTTGTGAGACACACACACCCTTAGTTTATTACTCTCCACAAATCATAAGTAATACTCCTTCCATCATTATTTTTAATATAATAATTAAGTAATTAATTTATAGATATTATAAAAATTAATTAAATTAATTCTTTATAAAAAATGTATGTTATTTTTTCTAAAATATTATTTTTAATCATTACATAAAATTAACTCATGATATAAATTTTCTTAATATGCAATGAAATAGGGATAATTTATAAAAAAAAGATTATAAATTTAAAAAATAAAATAAATTAAAGTTATATATTTAAGATTAAAATAAATTTTATAATTAATTATTATATTTAGGAGTGGAGGGGTGTAATTTATTTTTTACATTTTGAGTAAGAGAACACAAAACCCACCCTAATTTGAAAGGTTAAGAAAGCAGTGGGGGCAGGCACACACTTGCCTGAAAAGGATCGGACGTCCGAATTAATGAAAGAGGAGGGGCCATATTGATATAATGAAGTACCCCAAAAAAATAAAAAGGCAGAGAGATCCCCAACAACCACCGCACATTCATTTAATTGGTTGACTTTCTGTTACAAGTTCCATATTATTAGTCACATTCATAATGCAGCTGGAACATAATAAAATAGAATAAAATAAAAACCTTCATGCTGTAAGGGCGAAGTAATTTAATTAAGTCGGTTCACATGAAAACCCCCACAACGTTTCATTACAGATTTCGTTTGCAATGTTAAAATACCCATTAAAACATTTACGTGAATATATTTTGTACAGAAAAAAAAAATAAAAAACTAACGCCTTATAAGTTTGAATTTTTGTGAATTGGATTACTATAGAAAGCAATTCCTCTGCTTTTCTGTGGAAACCATTTCTTCCTTTTCTTTCCTTCTTTTTTTCTTCCTTTCTTTCGTTTACGCTTTCTTCTTCGATTATTGTTGGTACAGGAAAAAAGCCATTTAAAACTGTAACAACCATGCGTAGAACCTCGACTCGGTCAATCTTTCAATCCATAAAGCTATAACCTTGGCTGCTATAAAATCTTCGCTCTGTTCTCTCTCTTTCTTGGGTCGAGCTTCAGAAACTTGTTAATTACATCAGTGGTGTGAAGGCATAAGCTGGGTGACACTCTCAATTTTGTTCTGATATTCCTCTGTTTCTCACTGGTCTTCTTTTAAGAATTCACCATGTCGTCTGTTCAAGTGTCAGCACGAACGGGACGACTCCGACAACGTTACGAAGACAATTTGCGCCTTGTCTCTGGGTATGTCTTTCTTCTTCAACCCACAACATATTTTCTATCTTGACATGCATTATACTCCTTATGCAATTAGTTAGTTAGTTTAGATTCCAGATTCTAAGTTGCTTCTTGTAGATGAAGATAAAGATCCACCTTTATCTGTTTCTTCGTTTCATTCTTCACCACTTTCTCTTCACTCGTTTAGTGTCATACGTAGTATACAAAATTGTTATATTCGTATTCAGGAGTGGTTATTTGACTTTTTTTGATGATTCGAGAAGGGCATCTCCGTCAGTTTTGTATAATATAATTATCTTATTTGCTCAGGTTTAGCCGATTTCCTTGTATTTTCCATGCTTGTCACTTGCAATCATATCACAGCAGTGGGCCACATTATCATTGACTTTAACTAATTAAGTTAATTTATTTAAATTATGTGTTCTGTTTTGGCCTGCATCGTTATTATAAAAATATATAGTCTTGTTTATGAGCAACATAATTGCAGCAAACAGAGTACACAACTGGTGTAAGTAGGATTCATATCAAAGACATTGATGATTGCCAGGAACTGCCAAAATGGCTGGTCTCTGTTTGAGATTCCCTTAAGCAAGTGCAGAAAATAACTAATGCTGAATATTCATAAGCAGCTCACATTAGTTCATCTTTTTTAAAAAGCAAGCAAATATTTCAGCACAGTTCTAGCTAGCATCTAGATAGTAGAATACCTTTAAAGCATCTATAATTTGCAATGAATGGTTCAAACGAAATTGCTTATCTGTGCATTCCATACAATCAGATGTATTCCGTATAGATGGAAAAATAATAACAACCATCAGAAGGGAGATATGGAGGATATGGTAGAAGTTCTTATGGTTTCTTCACCAAAACGCAACGACCTTGTATTCCCAAAGGTAATTGATCTTGCCTGTGCCATTGTCCTTCTCTAGCATGCGGTATTTCCCTCATAAGCTAAGTTTTAAATTCTAACATGATTGTGGCTTCAGGGGGGATGGGAAGACGATGAGACTGTCATGGAAGCTGCTTGCAGGGAGGTTTTTGAAGAAGCTGGAGTCAAAGGAATACTAAGAGTAGGTCCAATTCTCCACTTCATGAATGTAAATAAAGAGACCAGTTCATCATGGAATGTTTCAGCATTAAAATGACATAAACATGGACTAGTTCATAACGTACATTTAGAGGCACAAAAATGCTGAATTGTCCATATTAGTTTTATGGAATGATAACAATGGTCGAATTCCCCATCCCACCAAATAAAAGAACTAGGTTACAAAAATTCCAGTTTTATTTCTGATAATCACATTTTCTAAGGCAAATAATACAGTAACACTATAGATGCAGGGCGAATTTTTTGAGGTCTGAGTTAAGACAATTTAGAATATATAGACATGTTGATTCAAATCCCCTTAATTTTCCGTCCCTAGAGTTCCGTGAATTTAGCTATGGATTTAAAAAAAATAAAACCCATCCTCCATCATCAACTCTAAATCCCGTACAACTTCACAAAGAGGCAAATACAGAGGATCCCGACATGTTCAGATGGTGTTGTGTTAAATTTTTGAAATCATCATTAGGTAAAAGGCTGACTTTCTCTTCCTTGCTCAGGAAACTCCCTTAGGAATGTGGGAGTTTAGAAGCAAAAGCAGCCAGGACTTGTGCTGCCTGACAGGAGGCTGCAGAGGATACATGTTTGCCTTAGAGGTGACTGAAGAACTTGATACCTGGCCAGAGCAGAAAAACCGCAATCGTCATTGGGTAAGTCTGCCCAATAAATCCACATAAGATGGACTAAAGTCACCCATCAATTTTTTAAGAAGTTCTAATGATATACTTACATATATAGCAATTTTTTTTAACTTTTTGACAGTGAATTTTTCAAGCATATACGATAGAGGAATGCTTCCATTAAAAAACCTCTTTGACTAACTTAATTTCACGTCTGATTACGTAGTTGAACATAAGGGACGCATTCAGACTCTGCCGATATGACTGGATGAGTAGGGCACTGGAGGAGTGTTTGAGAGTAATGTCAGAGGACAGAAGTCTTAAGAAGCAAGATGCGCCAGTTGATCCTCCTTCAAATTCAATATCAGATGTCTCAGAAAGTCAAATTCTGTCATCTAACTGTTATAAAATACATTCTACTACTCAACACCATAGTATGTCTTCCAAACCCAATCTCCTGGCGCTTGCTTCTCAAGGGATAGCCGTTCACTTGGGTTTTTGACAGATTCTGTACCCTTGTGCAGTAGGTTTCTGTAATGAATCAATTATGTCCAGTAAGTCCTTCCAATTTGAGAGAGAACAAACTGTAAAGTAACGGTTTGGGTACACTATTTGGCCATGGACTTTGAATGTAGTTTCCTTTTATTTCTTCCCTTGTGATTATTAAGATATTGTGGTAGATATCTCCAGCGATTCATTCTTTATAGGCTTGTAAGTTCTCTGCTTCCAGCTTCCCCGCCATTCAAAATGAAGCCTGTAATATCATCATTTGTGAGATTCTGGCCTTGTAACAAATAGCACAGCCAAAATTCTATAGTCTTTTAAGGTGAAGCTCCAATCACTTCATGCTCAATAGCAGTGAAGAAGTCATTCTACTTGGTTAATTTTTTCCAAGCTAGTAATTCCTATAAATCTTCTCCATGTCTGTCTCCAAATCGTCAGAATTACACTTGACTTTCGATTATTCCATCGAGAAGAAACTAGGTATCAGCTGGAATATATTGATGACAAACGTTTAAAGTAGTTGCAAAATACTGAACTCACACACTGGCAAACAAACTGTCGCAGGATTTCAATGAACAAATTTATCCTAAGTATCCCATAACTAGGCAAATAAACAAGTCAAGCAGATAAATTTTCTCTCTTAAGATAATGATAGAATATGCCATCAATTGTTACGATGTGATGTGTACTGACATTGATAAAGAAAACAAACAGATATATATCAGAGATTTCTCACTCGTAAACTAAATTATCATTTCACATTATTAGTTAATTGATAAAGGACGGTTCATTATTTTCTTTGAATTATCAAATAAAAGTTGCACAAACGGTCAGTGTCATTAGACATGGGATCATTATCTTTCAGCAAACAAAATGTAGGTCCGGCAGAGTTATTAAAGGTTTAAAATCGCCTTAAGAGTCACATTTTCCCATGACACCTGGGCACAAGCGACTAGGGAGAGCCATGCTCTCGCTTGTAGCTGTAGTCTTCTAGATGTAGGCGGGTCCCTATTCCTAAAGTTCAAACTGTTCTTTCACACTTGAATATTAATCAAAGCAAGTTTTACTAATTGGATAGCAACATAAATATTTTTTTTTCCAGATAGCTTCTTTTTCCTCCTCAAATACAAGGGAGCCATGTATAGAACGTTGCCTTGCCCACTAGTACAGCACATGGGAAAGAAAAGCAATACCTCGAGCTTAGGCTCATGTTCTAAGAAGAGGATGTCCCAGAAAATGAAAGATGCCCTCTTATCATATGTAACCACTAGAGGACAAAAAGAATGAATAGGATTGCGATGGCCCACTGCGTTTTATTTACTTAATCTTAATTTCTAAGGAAGAATAAACTGCTCGATACTAGCATTTGAATTTCCGGTCCATGTTTACTTGGTATGTTAGGTGCTATGATACATTTTCCTAGGAACATTTTGTTTGTAAGCTTACCCATTTATAAATGCATTATGAGTAAGTTTGTATTCACTATTTTATCAGTGTTATCCTAATTGGTTTTTAAACCGCATGGGAATGCTGTGGTTTTTTATTTCAAAATTCAGACCAACCAATAGGAATAAATAAAATGGGGACGATTAAGAATTTCCTCACCTGTTCTCACTCACGCCGTGAGAATAAGAAGATCGAAATACTTTTGTCCCTTCATACTCAAACTTGAAAAAAATATGACAATTTTAACATAATTTAAAATAATACACTCTAATAACTTTCGTTTGAACTTTGATAATATGCAACAGCCGATTACAACTTAAATATTGTTTATGCAAATATCATAAAGCATCATTGACTATAACTTGCTTATTTTGCGGATGTGGGGTTAAGAGATGCGTTTGGACAGGCATGACTAAATGCCATTGAACAAGACAGAGTCCATTATCAATCAGGAACCTGAAATAATGAACAGTATCGAAACCAAATATTCCAAATCCCAATGGAACTTTGCAAATTGGGTCGATAAAAAGGAGCATGAAATTAACAAATGCCTCCTGTCACAGATTTTTTAAAGTTCCTTGACCCATCTATATATTTCATCATTTATCTTGACCATTTGGGAATCATCTTTGATTCCCTTTATGCAGTTTCACACTAGATTGACAAGAAAGAGAAAGGAAAGAATCTGATAACCAGAAGCCAAGTATTGGTCCATGCGTCATCATTCCAGACCGGAGCACTTGAGTATAATAGTTTCATTGTCACACAGATATCTTAGATGTCATGAAACCTAAAATCAATAAGAATATTCACGATTTTTTGGTACTATTTAATCTTTCTGACGGTCAGAGTTTTCCCTAGATCTTTAGATAGTTCATCCACGTCATAATTATGGATGAGACATTTGGTCAAAGTTCAACCACCAGGTTTTGCAGCTGGTTGTCGCTAATTAAGAAATGGCTACTCATTGTTTTTCTCAAGAAAGTTATGCCTATGTGTCTTTCTCACATGCTCCCCAACATGGCTTCAACTCATTTTGTTTCTATCGTATTCGCTAACGTAATGGAATACAAAGAATACGTGCTAGCTCCTAACTTGGAAAAATTATCAAAGAAAAATACTTTCAATAATTTATATCACTCTTAAAAAGTGAACTTTGGTTTTTGACAAAAGGAAGGAGAAGAGTGTAAGACTGTGGAACATATCATTGATTTGATAGCTCGAACTGGTTGCACATGGGTGAGTAATTATATTCCCTAAGCAATCCATTATTAAAAGGAAAAGTTTATTTAGACACTAATCCAATAAACAATTTTTTATATACGAGGACACCAAGCTTGCAATCTTTACTCACCGTCCCAACTATTTAATAAACATTTCGTACCCCCTTAATTCCCAAAATACCCACTTCAACTTCTTAGCCATTTAAAAAAACAAATCCTAGACAAAACCAGCCTTCGAGAGTGAAACGGATTGATGTAGTGAATTGTAACTCATGACAACACATAAAAAAGAAAATAAATAACCTATCGTTTATGACTGCAATTCATGCGTAACGAATAGCATTCAAGAGGTCGGATATATTTTTTCAGATTGGCACAATCATTGCACCAAACTGACAATCGTTATTTCAATAATAGGGTTCATTATGTTTAGGTTGAATGATTTGTTACTTCGCACAATTTTTAACCGCAAGTATATGCACATAAAAAACACAAACATTTAAGATATTTATATAGACACTTAAATCTTATTTCACTAATATTGCAAATTAAATTTTGGTTAAAGGAAAAAAAATAATTTTCGCCTAAACTGGTAAGAAACTGTAGATTACGTAAAAAGAATTTAATTCAATTCTTTATGAGAAAATTTGTACCACTACCAACAAAGAATCTCGGCAAGAGGAGCATGCTAGTGCATTAGCATGCAACTACACCATGAATAGCCTGGTCATAGCACCCTCATAATTATTAAAGATAATTTCAAGTAGGTTTTTTTTTTTGGTAAAAATTTTCAAGTAGTTTATTCTGGAAGATCTTACCTTGTATGCAATGAATGGGCCCTTATCATCATCAAAACAGAGCATGGAGCCTCTCCCACCTGCAACGATCATTAGAATGTGCAACTGAGCTTCTTACGAACTTGAAACCTTTTTCTTTTTCCCCTTTGGCTAATCAAACAAGTGAGAAAGGCCATCAGATATAGGGCCCATTTGGATAGGATTTTAAAAATGGGCTTATAGAAAAAAATGGCTTTTGAACAGCTTATAGAAAATGGCTTTTGGAGAAGAGATTATGAAAAAAAAATAGTTTTAAATAAATGAGTGTTTGGATAGTTATTTATAGAAGGGGTTTTATTATTGGTAAATTACGAAAAAGGGTATGAGTATTAAATGAGGAGAGATAAGAGATAAGAGGAGAGAGGAGAGAGGGTGTAAGAAAGGAAATAGAGAAAAGGTAGGAGAGAGGAGATAGGGTGTAAGAAAAAGTAGGGGTAATATAGTAATTGGTTAGTTCATACGTGGTTTACTGTTCTATAAGCTGCTTTGACCAGCTTATCTGAAACCTTAGTTTTAAACCATAGTTTAGTCCAAAAATCCATTTGAACAAATATGACTATTTGTTTTAAATTTTTTTTAAATATAAATTTTGAACCAAACTTTAGTTTAAAATCAAGGTTTTTTAATTTTCAAACATGCACGTAATTAGTGTTTCTAAATCTTGTTAGATTGAGTGTGGAGTGGACATAATTAGCTCCTCGTTCATGTACAGTCCAATGATTTGATAGAAAGGTCACATGCAGCAAACTTGGACTATATGGACTATTCCATGGTGGAAGGAATATCTTAAATAATATTTGGTAGCTCAAATCAAATGATATTTTCTAAATGTGCCATTTTATTTTTATTTTTATTTGTTGGTTCTAAATGTGTCATTGATTGAAGAATAATCATGCAATGGGGTATCCTGGGGAACATGCTGTATGGTCCATTTACAATTCTAATTATGCCACCCACTAATAATTTTCTTTTCTTCTCATCTCCTAATTTAATGATATCTATCTATATATGGATATATATTTTACATTGCTTCAACCTATCCCATCATTTGAAACTCATTTCTTATAAGAGTTTCCTTAAAAAGTGATGATGGATCCTGTGGCCCTGCCCTCCTTTTTTCCCCTTCAAATCAATGACTTTCCTTTATGATAGATAAGATTGTTCAATTATGATATAACTTGGAGCAGAAGCTTATATATATGTATATCTAGATAAAGCTACCAAAAAAAAGAGCACGTGTTGGCACTAATTCATTGAACAAGGACAAAGATGGAAATAAAGAGAATGTTAGGATGTTACTGAGGGTTTTGGTGATCAAGCTGACAAGCTCTCTCTTATTTAAACCCCAGGCTCACATGCGGACTCCCACGACAAAACAGCTAAACACCAACAAAAGAGGAGTCATTGCATGCCATTAACCCAGTCTCCACACTCTTCTTATTTTCTCTGTTTACAAATATACTATCATTTACTCGTAGACTTGTGTCTTTCCCCTGACTCTTCTTCCAGTTCTACCAACCATTTTTCAATTTCCGGTCTCTTAAGCATTTTACCGAGCACTTAATGAACCCATCAACTTCGGCATCGCCTTCCAAGGCGAAGAGGAAGCAAACAGCGACAACAAGCGCCAAGACACCAGAGCAACAACATGGAACGGCGGGGGGAGGAAGGTACCTGGGTGTTCGGAGAAGGCCGTGGGGAAGATACGCGGTGGAGATTAGAGACCCTTCGACCAAAGAAAGGCATTGGCTTGGCACCTTCGACACTGCTGAGGAAGCTGCCTTAGCCTACGACAGGGCAGCACGCTCCATGCGTGGTTCTCGCGCTCGAACCAACTTCGTATACTCAGATACTCCTCCTGGCTCCTCCGTGACTCCCATTATCTCCACTGATGAAGAAACCCACCAGAAACACGACTTTTCGTCTCTCTTCGCTTCGAACTTGCTCGCTCAACAACCCAACCCTACTGATCGGCCGACGGAATGCGGCCTCTCGGGCGGGTTTTTGGGCATAAAGGATGCTGATGCCTGGGCAGTTCCTTCGGGGATTTATTCCCAACAATATCAATCACCCACGATGGACGTGCATAACGTGCCCCACTTCCGCCAACTGTATGATGATAGCAACACTGAACTCCCTCCATTGCCACCGGATATTACAAGCTCCATAGGTTACGAAATGGATCACGAGTTTTATAATAACAGCTTTGGATATTCGGAGCAAAGCACAGGAGCTGGATTTGAACCATCCACGAGCTGGCCTTCGTGCTCGTATATGGGCTTGAATTCGGGCGATTACATGCATAGCCCACTGTTGAGCACAATGCCAACGATGTCAGAGAAGTTGCCGGAGGGTTTTGAATTAGGAAGTCATTCGTATTTCTTCTGATTCTGAAAAAACATGATTCAACGCTCTGCTAATTTCGTGGTTGGCCTGCGAGTTTTGTGCATCGAGTAGTTTTAACTCTCAACTTTCGAGTCGGTAAATGAGTCGTGTGTGTAAGTGGGCTTTGATTACCCATAAGTAATAGGCCTTCCGGCTGGCCCATATTCTGCTACCTTGGTTTCTGTCCAATGATAATGCTCCACCCAAAACACACCGTTTTAGTTTTTACCACGGCCGAAAGATATTGCTATAAAGTTCATTTCGTTTCACATGCTTGGTATGAAAGAGTTTTAAACATGGCTTGAAAGTGACAAATCTAAAAAGCTAAACGACAATCCGTAATAAATGATCGTTACATGGCGTGTTTCTAGAATTGAACAACTTATCTGATTATTTTTATTTGAGGATAGAGAAGAAACAAGCAGCGAGCAATTCGAGCTCGTATGAGGAAACTGTCGTGGGAGGCCTATCTAATCCCCAGAGCTAAATAACCATAGGGAGGAAATCAATTCAGATCTGTCTTTATTGACAAGGACTAGAGGCAGGCGTGTACTTTTATTATTAAATTTCAAGCTTAAGATCAAGATGTAGCAAATACGGGTCTTTAATCAAAATGGAGACGGAGGTTAAATTTATACGAGTCTTTAATCAAACGTAAGATCAAGATGTAGCAAATACGAGTCTCTTTTTAAAACCTAAATAATTTAAAATAAATTGTTAAAAATCCCTCGTTATAAAATTTATTATCAAGAATCATGGTGAGAATACTAAACCGATAACAGTTGAACCGGTTTTACTAACTTTCTTTTTTTGTGTGACATCGTAACGCAAGAACTTTGACTGGGACGTCTCTCGTCTTAATCTGAACCGAACCTAAAAATTGACACTTTTCCATTCATTGAATAATTGGAATACCACCCTGGCCCCACGAAAATGTATTCTGCGAATATTAAGAAGTGTTGCCAAATGTATGCATCATATTTAGAATAAAATAAACTAAAGTAAAAATGTCCCGGAAGTAATTAATATGTTCAGGTCGGATCCGCCCCCCTGGACAGATAAACACGTATCAATTTTCCTTTTTCTTATGGGAGCCGTGCAATGCCTCTGTGTGTGTGTGTGTGCGCGCATCTACAAGTTCCAATTCTCTTGCGATGTTTTGTCAATTATATTTATTTGTCGTCCTCCTAACATATATAGTTTATAAAAATAAATAGGAGTGCAAAGCTAAAGCTGGACACTCGAGTGGAGAGCGATGAAATACACGCGCCCGGAGGTCCCACCGTAAGCGCGGGGAATGCCACATCTACTCAGCCCTCATCATGCCACGTTGCATCTCTATTTATCTATTTATTTCATGTGGAGGATCGATGATGATGTATTCGCATCATATTTTAGTTTTAGCTATCCCGTATGCACATCATCATTTCAGAACAATTTGATTGATGGCAAAAATAATAAGAGGAAAAACATATATATGATTATATTCTGATTCCTGGTATGTCAATTCCGCTATATCATGCACTGTTAACCTGGTATATGTTCCTTGCTTGTCAGATTGTATGGAATATAGGATGTGGCTACGAATTTTTACTAACTCCTTACTAATTATTATTTTTTCTCTGGGCCAATAACTATTTTCCGGTCTTATCATGCATTCTCCACTCACTCCATAGCCACCCCCCCCCTTATAAAATATAGCACTGTGTTATTTTTTGCCTTATATACCTGTTTTTAATATAATATATATTTAATTTATTTATTTATATTGATAAATTTGATTAAATTAATTAATATTATATATTTTTAATGATATTATACTAATATTTTTTAATTATCTCCTCATTCTCTTCTTTAATTATGTTAAAAGAGTATTAATAAGGATAATTAAAAAAATATTAATAATACTAAAAAATATGTCTTATATTTATGATCAATATCAACTCTCTAATTATATTATACATGATAGAAGGAGTATCACATAACATATATACAATTATAGTCATATTTATAGGATAAAGATAATATTTATTTTAGTCATATTCATAAGGGTGAGATAGAATTTTTTTATGTTAATATATAATTTTATCTTTTATTCATTTATATTATTTTTATTTTTATTTGACATAATTTATATTAAATAGAAATGAAGTTGGCAAGTTGTTAAATATTATGCCATAGTTAATATTTTTTTTAATTTATATGAAATATATTGTAAGTAATTTATAAATAGGATAATGTGAATATATAATAAATATTATTGTGATTATAAATTGTATTATTTATGGCAGGCCAAAATTATTAATTATATTAATTACTATTATGGCTCAAAATCGTCCCCTTCCCCCTCCCAGTGGACAATGCATGTCCTCATTCTCTTCTTTAATTATATTAAAATAATATTAATAAGAATAATTAAAAAAATATTAATAATAATAAAAAATATATCTTATATTTATGATTAATATCAACTCTCTAATTATATTATACATGATAGAAGGAATATCACATAACATATATACAATTATAGTCATATTTATAAGGTAAAAATAATATTTATTTTAGTCATATTTATAAGGGTGAGAGAATTTTTTTATATTAATATATAATTTTATCTTTTATTTATTTATATTAATTTTATTTTTATTTAACATAATTTATATTAAATAGTAATGAAGTTGATAAGTTGTTAAATGTTATGCCATAGTTAATATTTTTTTAATTTATATGAAATATATTGTAAGTAATTTATAAATAAGATAATGTGAATATATAATAAATATTATTGTGATTATAAATTGTATTATTTATGGCAGGCCAAAATTATTAATTATATTAATTACTATTATGGCTCAAAATCGTCCCCTTCCCCCTCCCAGTGGGCAATGCATGTCCTCCACTCAGTCTTCCTCCTATATTTGGGGTCCTACATCCTACGAGCCAGATGATCAACTCACGCGCAAATCACCTGCGTGAGGTTAGCACGTGCTTCTAGGCGATGGAGATGGGAAGTTTCTCTGTTTCAATATTTAGTGTCATTTCGAATTTAATTGGAACCTGAACTCACCGAGATTTGAGAGAATATCGGATTGGTTGAGTGGCTTTAAGCACGCACTCAGGAGTAGTGACTCAGCTTCATTCCAGCTCTTGGCTGCGCCTCCTCATGGAAATGGAATCCGGACTTCCCGCTCATCGGAGTCCTTCTCAGGTTAGCACTTTCATTTGTTTTTTGCTCTGCTATTGTTTTGAAATTGGAATAAACACTAGTGTCGAAAGTGTTTTTGTATGATCAATTTGCTTCTGAATTTCGTTTTCTGTTGGTTCATGCTACGGTATGATCTCACTTGCCTTTCGGTACTGTCCTAATGCAATGATTTGAATTTAAATTTTGCGAGTCTTCCTTGCATATGCTTCTGCCTGCTTTTGATGGCCATGGTTAATTCAGTGTGAGCCAAGTTTTTCTTTTCTCGGTGAGCTGAACTTGTGGAAGTGTTGCCGAATTCTTTATTATTTGCTCTGCTTTGTATTGGTTTCCGTGCTTTTGTTTAAATTCTGGTGTAGACTACCCTTTTCATATGCCTATTATATTTAATTCAAGCTCTAAATTTTATTAGAGGAGCATATCATACAAATATATTTGACGATTCCGTTTGTCGTAGCATAAAATCTTAACATATTCATTTGCTGTAGAAATTGAGCGATCCAATTTCGATAGGAACGCACTAGAATGAGCCATATTTTCTCAGTTACGGTATCCTATCATTAATTTCTCATCGTTTCAAGTTTATTTATCATTCTCTTTGATTTAATTGAAAAGGTTGATATTTCGGCTGAATATAAATGATTCTAAAGCCAGCTAGGTGTATCTTTCAATGGGTAGACCGTGGCGGCCAATGGAATTTTGACAGAAACATCATAATTTTCTCAAGAGACGGTGAATATTTTGTTGGTTCCTTGACCTTGATTGATGCGATGGGGTGTCAATAATTCACCATCGTTGTACTTGTCTCCTCAGAAATGGAAACTTTGAACGTTTCTTGTGTTTTGATGGGAGTTAGAGGAAACGCCCGTAATTATAATCTACAATTTATTGAGATCAATACATCAACCTTTTGATGTATCAAGTTCTATTATTGTATTTCACGTGAAAGTAGATGTTGTTTGAATTTTTTCTTTTCAATATGTTAGCTATTAACAATTGATGGGCTTTGTTTAGAAAGTTATTGTAACAAATTTTCTACCTATTAAATTGTTTCTCGATATATAATTCTAACTATAATATTTTGATTCGTGGCCACTGATGTGGCACTGTTTCCTTTTTCAAATATGTAATCGTTTGAATCATAAAGGCCTAATGGTTTTCTTATTTTCTGGTGCTTTGCAGTTTTCATGGGTAAACCTCTCTAGGAATTTAATATTGGCATATCAAAGCTTTGGTGTAGTATACGGAGATTTAAGTACATCCCCTCTCTATGTTTTTACAAGCACGTTTGAAGGGAAGTTGCTGAAGCACTATGACGAAGAGACCATCTTTGGCACATTTTCATTGATATTTTGGACTCTGACATTCATACCCTTGCTTAAATATGTTTTCATCTTGTTGGGTGCTGATGATAATGGTGAAGGTATTATGCTATTAAATTCTGCATATTGGTTACTGCATTCCTATAGCATCTATTTTTTCTTCAATTTTTTTGGGTTGGTGAAAATGCTATAAAGTTTATCCTTTGATTATAATACAACAATTGTTAGGTGGGACATTCGCTCTCTACTCACTGCTTTGTAGGCATGCCAAGTTTAATTTACTTCCTAACCAACAAGCAGCTGATGAGGAGTTGTCATCCTACAAATACGGTCACTCTTCACAGGCTGTAAACTCTTCCCCACTAAAGAGGTTTCTGGAGAGGCATAAACGGTTAAGAACAGCACTACTAGTTGTGGTATTGTTTGGTGCTTGCATGGTCATAGGTGATGGTGTTCTCACTCCTGCAATTTCAGGTAAGTTGATATTTTAATTTATAGAAATTTGGCAGTGCATCCCCAGTCCTCAAAGGATAAAAATGTAAAAGAAATGGAGAAGAATATGTTAATTTTAACTTTTGGGTTCTGACTAGCCAATGGGCTTCCAATAGACATTAAGGACTCTCCAATGTTATATTTTTATATTCTAAACTTTGTAGCTAAAATTAAATATTACTTTAGACTAAGCTTTCTATGAATTTTATCCAAATGTATATAAGCTTTCTCATAGGTGCTCATCGAATAGCCTTAATAGATTGATCTATTATTGCTTCACTGAATTATTGATAGTTTGACTTTTTATATGAGGATAATCTGGTGTATAATAAGAAATTAACCACCCACCCCACCCTTGCCTTGCAGTTCTATCATCAGTATCAGGAATACGAGCAACTGAAAAAAGAATCACTGATGGTGAGTTCTTATTTGTTGTAGTTTGTTTAAGATGTTACAATTCCTGTCATTGCTTTACCAATTTTAAGAATATAAAAGCTGGCTTACCATGGAAATTCCATTTTATTTGCAGGTGTACTTGTCTTGCTTGCTTGTGTCATCTTGGTTGGCCTGTTTGCTCTCCAGCATTTTGGCACCCATAAAGTATCATTTATGTTTGCACCAATTGTTATAGTCTGGCTTCTTTCGATTTTTTCTGTTGGGCTCTATAATACAATATATTGGAATCCAAAGATAGTTCGAGCTTTATCTCCTCACTATATCTTCAAATTCTTCATCAAGACTGGTAAAGAAGGCTGGATTTCTCTTGGAGGGATTCTTCTCTGTATAACTGGTTTGTCTCTAATTCATGATTGCGCTTTGACTCACTAGAAGCTGAGATTTAAGCACTAAGACCTGAAGTTCACTACTAGCTTACCTTTCTCACAGGAACTGAAGCTATGTTTGCCGATCTTGGTCATTTCACTGCTTTGTCAATCAGGGTGAGCCTGTAACTTGACTATGATTATTTGAAATTGTGAAAAATTTGAAGTGTCTACATTATTGTATCTTTACTGCACTGGTAATTAGCATGCAATCCCTTTGTGAATATGAGAAATTTATAAGTTTTTTTGGGTTCTTGTGCAGCTTGCATTTGCTTTTGTAATATACCCTTGTTTGGTAGTGCAGTACATGGGCCAAGCTGCATTTTTGTCTAAAAATCTCAACTCTATCCATAACAGTTTTTATGACTCAATACCTGGTTGGTTAATCTGAATCTCTGACTTACTGATACCTCTGTCATAACTGAACTATTGAAAATTGTTTCAATTATTTGACAATTTTGTATGCCCTTCAGGACCTGTGTATTGGCCTGTCTTTGTTATTGCAACCCTTGCAGCCATTGTTGGTAGTCAAGCTGTTATCACTGCCACTTTCTCCATCATCAAGCAGTGTCACGCACTTGGTTGCTTCCCCCGAGTCAAAGTTGTACACACCTCAAAACATATATATGGACAGATCTACATCCCAGAAATAAACTGGATACTTATGATCCTCACTCTTGCTATAACCGTTGGATTCCAGGACACAACCTTAATTGGAAATGCTTATGGTAATTAATTCCTTTAATAGTATCTCTCTCATTCACTCCACAGAAGCACACATTTATAGAAGATCATTAATTCCATTTTCCTTTATTTTTTCTTTTTTATGGCTAATCATGTTCTCTACTCTGTAGCATTTGGGATGTTGCACTTTGCGCCAATTTGGTATTGTATGATTGTGTTGACTTCCTAAAATGTGTGACTGGGTTGATAATTTAGTAGGGTCAAAGGACAAAATAGATGCTTAAACTGCGTTGTTACTGACTTGAGACCTGAGGACTGAGAGTGTAAAAAAAAATGAATTCGTTCAAAATTAGAATACCACATAGTAATATCATACTATATCAGGGTTCTGCATTGATATGCCGGTTCCACAAACTTCCTAGTAAACATGAATTTGATCATTTTGCTTGTTTGCACCAGAATGAACATGCGTTAAGTTTTCAATTAAAAAGACAATGAATCTGTGGTACAATTGCCTTTCAACACATAGTATATCAGCTTTTCAATGGAGAAAAAAAGATTCATCCCAAGCATCAGAACTGAACTTTTGTTTGTTTTTTTTTTTTAAAAAAATCTTACTGATGTTCATTCTTATTGGGTATTTGGTTCACAGGACTTGCTTGTATGACAGTCATGTTTGTGACCACATTTCTGATGGCTCTTGTCATCATCTTCGTCTGGCAAAAAAGTGTTCTGCTTGCCACCATATTTCTTTTATTCTTTTGGGTAATAGAGGCTGTATATCTATCATCAGCATTCACAAAGGTGCCTCAGGGAGGATGGGCTCCTCTTGTCCTGTCATTCATCTTCATGATTGTCATGTATGTATGGCATTATGGTACTCGTAGAAAGTATACCTTTGATCTCCACAACAAAGTTTCATTAAAATGGTTATTAGGATTGGGTCCCAGCCTTGGCATTGTTCGCGTCCCAGGGATTGGTCTCATCTACTCAGAACTGGCAACAGGAGTACCTGCAATATTCTCTCACTTTGTAACAAATCTCCCTGCATTTCACAGGGTGTTGGTTTTTGTTTGTGTAAAATCGGTTCCTGTCCCATACGTTTCACCTGAAGAACGATTCCTTGTTGGGCGAGTTTGCCCCAGGCCCTATCGAATGTATAGGTGCATTGTAAGATACGGGTATAAGGAGATTCAAAGAGATGATAATGACTTTGAGAATCAGCTCATACAGAGTCTAGTTGAGTTTATCCAGATGGAAGCAGTTGAAACACAATTCTCAAGCCCTGAAAGTTCTTCACTTGATGGGAGGATGGCTGTAATAAGCACCAGAAGCTTAGAATCAACTTCAACATTAATAGTGTCTCCGCATGAGGATGTTGATGTGGACGACGACTCCATCCCCAGCAGCAAATCAACTACCCTGAGAAGTTTGCAATCCATTTATGAAGATGATAACACACAAACCAGGAGGCGTCAAGTACGATTTCAGCTACCGAACAATCCGGGTATGGATCCTGCTGTGAGGGAAGAACTTTTGGATCTAATTCAAGCAAAGGAGGCTGGGGTTGCATATATTATGGGCCACTCATACGTAAAGGCAAGAAAGTCGTCTTCATTCTTGAAAAAGCTTGCGATTGATATTGGATACTCATTTCTACGGAAGAATTGCAGAGGTCCAGCCGTGGCCCTTAACATTCCTCACATTAGTCTCGTCGAAGTTGGGATGATATACCATGTCTAGTTGTTGATGAAATCTTGCAACTTGATTGGGGGAGCTAAGGTAGCTCTTAAGAGATGTTTAGAATTGGCTATTCCACACTCACGTGGGAATATGCATTTTGACGCGGTAGAGGCTATGGCCATGTCTATCTTTAATTTCTGCACTCTCTTTCTAATGTGTAAATCCCGTAATATCTATGTGTGCTTTCTTTAGAGATATTTCATTTTATAGATTCTAAGGATAAGAATCTCCCGTTCATCTTTTTCATGCAATGCTCGTTTGCAAGGTTATGTACAAGTAGATAAGTCATGATACGATCACTTTCACACTCCCCGTGAGTTCCTGAATGGGTAACAAAATAATTGAAATAGAAAGCGATGTAAGTGATCAACTAATGCAGATGTCATTAACCGTGGCCCTGATTCTATGGGGCGTGTGAAAGGAACAAGTTAGTGTTTTTAGTGTGGTAGACATTCCCTTACAAGACTGATGATTATGAAAGGGCATGGAATGATGTGATTTAAAAAAAGGGGCAAAAGTCGGTAAAAGATCAATAAAAAACCTATACCAGTTTACTGTAATGCAAAAGGTTAATCTTATTTTAGTCTGGTGATGCTGTCACCAAATTTTTCGCCTTAAGAAACAAATCTTAATAATCGTGTGTATGTTGAAATTAAAGAAAAAAGGGAATTCAGTGGCCCATCCATCAAATTTTCCATTTGCAAGAGATTAAGATTATCTATAATTTAACTGAGTTAATATAAATAATAAAAATTAAGTTTATATTTTATAAAGATATGAGTTTAATTCTTATTATTGTTATAAAATTTTATTTAATAGATAATTTTATAAGTATTTTTTGAGTTCTAAAATTATATCTTAATTTTAATAAAAAATAAATATTAAATATATCTAATTTTTTTATTAAAAAAAAAGAGCATCTATGGGGGCCGCCAAAAATAAGGTGGGATTATTATGTGCTACGACTACAAGTCGCTCTCACCTTCAGTAGCTTTATTTTTTTAAAATAAAAAGTGAGGTTTACTGATGAAAGTATATGATTACTAGAATAACGTTTGGAAGAGTTTTTTTTAATAGAATAAAAAGTGAAAATAGAAATAATAATAAAAATATTCTTTTAAAAATTTATTTAATAAAATAAAAATAAGTATAAAATTGATCTATATTTTTTTTATAATTTAAAGTAAAATAATATAAAATATTTTTTTATAATTTGAAAAGGGTTAAAATTCTTTAAAAAATTTATAATTAGAATAAAAAATTTAATATTTTATGATCTTAATTCTGAATTTTTTAATAAAATTAAATGATTTAAAATGTTAAAAATATAAATAGAAAGTATGAATGATAATATCAATATAATATCGATGGTTATTTATTAACTTTAATTTAATCCAGTGATCCATCGTGACGTGGACCATTCTTGAAATCGACAAGTGGTGAGTGCTGACGACGATGAGTAGAAGTGGGGAATGTGAGCCCTCAACGGGGGCGAGAGTGGGATGACATGTCATGATGGCATCGATTCGGCGCCATTTGGCAAATGCTTTGAGATCTGAAAGCTCAGGGACGGGTGAGAGAATGTTGGGTTGCGTTGCCTTCGTTCACGAGCTTCAAGCATGCACAGAGAGACACGGGCTCCGATAAACGGCTCCTTTCGGGTTGGCCGAGCCCTTTATGGAGACGGAACTTCAAGTTTCGACTTCCCGGCCTCCTCCTCACTTAGGCTATGTTTGTTTTAACAAGAGGTAGAATTGATTAGATTAATTTAAAGGAAAGGAGATAATGGTAGATGAGATTGTGTATATAAAAGTAAGTGAAGAGTAATGATATTTTTTATTTAATTTATAAAAGGAGGGAGATAAGTTAATTAAAATATGATAAATATATTTTTATTTTTTATTTAAATTTATTTATTTTTTATTTATAATATTTATATTAAAATTATTATTTTCTTAATTTATAAAATTTTAACATTATCTATTGTTAATTTTATAATTATTATATATATTAATATAATATATAAATCAATATTTGAGCACTAGCTACAAATGGACTGTGGGTATAACATTGTCAATAGATGAGTTGTTTTGCGTCGGTATTTGTGACAGAGTGAATATCTACTTGCAGCCCGCTGAGGAAGCAATCCATTAGAATATAGCAAATTTGTAATATTAAAAAATAAATAAGAATCATTTAATTAATATAATACATAATATTTTTTATCCCTCTAAAAAAAATCAAATTTAGAGAGGTGAGAGAGTGAGGGAAAGGAGCATAAAATAATAAAATTTTAAATTTGTCTTCCTTTCTATTTTCTTAATTAAATATACTTATACTTTTCCTACCCTATCTTCCCCTCTAAAATCTCCAACGAAACAAAGGTTTCCTTCTTCTTCCTTTTCTGTAATTGCACATTAAACAAATCCTTTGTTGCACGGCTTGCGAACAAACATGATTGATTGTCGATTTACCTTGTGATCCACTTGTCCTTAATTTTCATCTCTTCCGATGCACCCTCTCAATGCATGTTGTAATATATTCGTGACTTTCATATTCGCGCGTTCATGTTCGATTCGTTCTTGTTAAAATTTCACTACACAAGGTTGCCTATAATGTTATTATTTTTCATATTCTACTGAAAATCTATTCTTGATGCATGTAAATGCTGGTTTTCATTAACTTTTCAAACTGAAAACCGTTAGCAATGAAAATATTTTAGTGACATATAAGCTGTAAATATTCAGGACATGAGCTTTCGAGCACTCTTCACTTTTTATATATTGTCCAACTAGAGCTTACCGTGTTATTTTTCTTTTTCGACATTTTACAGTTTTCATGGATAAGCCTCTCCCGTAACCTTATATTATCGTACCAAAGTTTTGGTCTAGTATATGGAGATCTAAGCACATCACCTCTATATGTTTATACAAGCACGTTTGGCGGGAAGTTGCAAAAGCACGTAAATGAGGAAACTATCTTTGGTGCTTTTTCGTTGATTTTCTGGACCCTTACGTTAATACCCTTACTTAAATGTATTTTCGTCGTATTGAGTGCTGATGACAATGGTGAAGGTATTCTAAGACTAATATTCAACAGACAGATTTGCCATCCATTATTTTTCATCTTCAGATTGCCTTTCATGGAAACAAAAACATAAGACTATCGAGTATCCGCTCTGATTCTGTTTCCACCGTTTTCAGGCGGGACATTTGCCCTCTACACCCTCCTTTGATGGCATGCTAAGTTTAATTTACTTCCCAAGATGATGAGTGTAATGTTCACTGATATATGATGCCAAAATAAGAGCTAAAAGCAAGTATATGCAATGGAATGATGAAATGGTTATATCATTACGGTCATGATATAAACCAATATATTGCAAGTTCAAGAATCAAATATCAGTATAACAGAATTGTCAGAAACCTGCAGTACTAGAAGAAGAAAAACAGAAAAGACAGAGAAAATGTAGATAGCTAATCCAGAGAGAGAGAGAGGAAGAGATACATTACAATACAGCACACCCCCATTCTGTTGTCCCCTCCCCACTTAAATAACTAATTGCCACTCACTTTCCATGTGGGCCGCCTTTGACAAATACTCTTATGCATGACAACACCCTCTGTTCCAGCCTCATTTGTATTCTCATGGACCCTCTCATTCGGGCCCATTACAATACCCTCTCGTGCGAGATTGACCTTGTCCCCAAGGTCAAATGAAGGATACAAGGATTGAAACTCAGGAACAAATTCTCAAGTAGGATTGTCTAAACCATCCCACTGCACCAAAATCTGTGGCAACCATTCATTTCCTTTCTGCACAACACGGGACTCCACAATATCAATTGGACGTAAAATTGGTCCCTCTGGTTCAGATAACAATGGTAAAGGCACAGAAGGAGTTGCCACAGGGCCATGGTATCTTTTTAACAAAGAGACATGAAACACCGGATGAATCCTTGCATGATCAGGAAGTTGTAAACGATAAGCTACTGTCCCAATTTTATGAGTGATGGGAAAAGGCCCAAAATACTTCATGGCTAACTTACTATGTTTTCGCAATGCAACAGAGTGTTGACGATAGGGTTGTAATTTGACAAATACCAAGTCACCTACATTGAAGTGAACATCTGTGCGACTCATATCAGCATACTTCTTCATTCTATTTTGTGCTTGCAAGAGATTCCTCTTCAACTGTGCCAGTAAGCGGTCTCGATATTGCAACTGGTTAGCTAAATTAGTGGGCATATCTGCAGCAAAATCAGCAGGCAAAATGGATGGGGGATCACGTCCATAAACGGCATGAAAGGGAGTCATACCAATAGCTGTATGGTGAGATGTGTTATACCAAAATTCAACCCAGGGAAGATAATCAAGCCAATGTAGAGGACTATCAAAGACAAAATAGCGTAAATACATTTCCAGACATTTATTCATAATTTCATATTGGCCATCTAACTGTGGATGATATGAAGAAGTCATGTGAAGGATACTGCCATGTACTTTAGTTAAGTGTCGCCAAAAAGAACTCACAAACACCTTTTCTCGATCAGAAACTATTGTCTTTGGGAAACCATGAAGTTTGACCACCGAATGTAGAAAAACTTCTGCAACTTGCTCACTGGTATAAGAAGCTTGTAATGGCATAAAGTGAGCATACTTAGAGAGCCGATCAATTACCACAAAAATGACAGAATATCCCTTCACAGGAGGTAATGCAGTAATAAAATCCATAGCAATGTCTTCCCAAATTTGAGAAGGGATAGATAATGGAGATAACAGACCTGGAGGCTGTGTTTGTAAGGACTTGGCTTGCTGACAAACAATGCATTGACGAATGAAAGTCTTAACATCTCGTCTCATATGTGGCCAAAAGAATAGGGCAGCCAAGCGATGAAAAGTGCGCAATATGCCAGCATGCCCCCCAACTGAAGAAGAATGATATTCAAGCAAGATGCATCGTTTTAACTCGGAATGATCAGCAGGAATAACAAGATGACCTTTCCAATATAACAAGCCATCCTGACTTTCAAATCCTGGTAATAATGTCGGTTCCTCTTGTAATTTACTGATAATGGCCTTAATATAAGAGGAAGCGCACAAACAGGGAAGTATATCTTCAATAATAGAAGAATTGATTTGAATAAGTGCCATACAAGTCACCCGAGATAAAGAATCTGCTGCGATATTTGACTTGCCTGGTTTATACTCAATTGTATAATCATAACCTAGCAACTTAGGTAGAAAAGATTCCTGTTCTGGTGTCTGCAGTACCTGGTTAGATAAATGTTTCAGGCTTTCCTGATCAGTACGAATCACAAAGCGATGGCCAAATAAGTAATGTCAAAATTTTGCCACTGCTGCAGTGATCGCATATAGTTCCCGAACATAAGCTGACTGAGATTGCATTCTGGGTGATAACTGTTTGGAGAAGTAAGCAATTGGATGACCCCGCTGACTTAACACAGCACCAATACCCAGCCCTAAAGCATCGGTTTCTAATACAAAAGGTTCTAAAAAATCAGGTAAAACCAGTGTGGGAGCCTGTATAAGAGCCAACTTGAGTTGGTCAAAAGCTGTTTGTGCTTCTGGAGACCAATGAAAAGAATCTTTCTGTAAAAGCTTTGTTAATGGACTTGCCAATGAAGCATATTGTCTAATAAAATGACGATAGTAACCAGATAGTCCCAGGAAACCCCGTAGTTGTGAAACAGATAGAGGTGTAGGCCATCGTTGAACTGTTTCAACTTTAGAATGATCCATGGCAACCCCAGTAGCAGATACAATATGGCCAAGGTATTCCACTTTAGTGCTTCCAAAAGAACACTTAGATAATTTGGCAAAGAGACGATGTTGAACCATGAGCTTAAAGACTTCCTCTACATGGCAAAGATGTTGGGACCAAGAACCACTATAGATCAGGATATCATCAAAAAAATTAGGACAAATTTCCTTAGAAAAGGTTGGAAGACAGAATTCATTAGGGCCTGAAAGGTGGCTAGAGCATTAGTGAGCCCAAATGGCATGACAAGCCATTCATATAGTCCTTGATGAGTTCTAAAAGCTGTCTTTTCTCTATCACCTGGAGCCATACGTATCTGATGATAACCTGAACGCAGATCAAGTTTTGTGTAATAAACTGAGCCACCTAGTTCATCCAAAAGTTCATCAACAGTAGGTATAGGGAAAGAATCCTTAATAGTGACCATATTTAAAGCCCTATAGTCAACACAAAATCGCCATGTGCCATCCTTTTTCTTCACTAGTATTACTGGGGCTGAGAAAGGACTAGTACTAGGTTGAATTAAATCATCTTGTAAAAGCTCTACAATCATTTTTTCAATTACATCTTTTTGACTAAAAGGATAACGATAAGGTCTGACCTTAACAGGAGCTGTATCTGGTTGTAATAAAATGTGATGTTCGTGGTCTGTCGATGGAGGTAATCCCTTGGGTGGCTCAAAAATCAACTTATACTGTTGTACTAGAAGTCGCATATCTGTAGGAACCTCTGCTGTGAAAATCCTTAAGCCACTGTCATCAACAACGTGGGTGTCCAAGTGCATATAAAACAGCTCAGCAATGGCTCCAGTACTGATTAATCGCTGAAATTGATGAAACGCAGCCTTGGAGATAGATGAACGGATAGTCCCCTGTAATGTGATAAATTTGCCTTCATGTAAAAACTTAATATAGGAATGTCCCATTGTATAGTTAGCAACATGTGGACCCAGCGTCGCCAACCAAGAAGCCCCAAGAACAACATCGGATCCTGCTATTGGTAATACATATGTAGGAATATGTATTAGGTGGTCCTAAATGTGGAGAGGTAAAGAACGAACAAGGCCTTCTCCTTTCATTGAAAAGCCATCTCCAATCATTACCTGTACGCGAGCCACCGGTTCCACTAGTAGATGAAGATGTTTAACAATCCTGGGGTGAATAAAACTATCAGTGCTACCACCGTCAAGGAGGACCTGTACCTTCGTGCCTATGATGCATCCATCAAAACGAATTGTAGCAGTTCCTTGGTGTCCCTGGAATGCATGTAAGGAGAGATGATGCAGAGAAAGTTTCTCAGAATCCTCACCAGTACCCTGCTTACCGTTGACGGTATCCACGTGAAGTCCATCAGGAACATCGTCCCACTCCAAAATCATATACTGTTTATTAGCACAGCGATGGCTAGGCGAAAATTTCTCGTCACAAGTGTAGCAAAGACCTTTTTCTCGTCGAAGAGCCATTTCTGCTGGTGATATTTTCTTGACAGCTGAAAAAGGTTTCGTCATTGGCGTAGGAAGAAGCGGTGGAGCGGCCGACCTAGCTGAAGTTACTGGTGTTGATGAAGGTGATAAACCCTTCACAGGCATAGTAGAACGCATTGGTTGAAATGTAGTAGACCTGGACCAACCACTTGATCCACTAAGACAGCCCCCAGCCACATCAAACAGCTTGGCCAATTCAGTGGCTCGTAAAAGAGTTGAAGGACTTTGGGCCATTACATCACGTTGAACTTCGGCTCGCAACCCACCTAAGAAGCAGTCAAGCAATGCCTCATCGGAGACACCCTCTGTCCGATTTGCTAGTGCCATGAATTCATGACAATACTCCTCAGCCAGTCCCTTCTGAGTTAGTTTAAATAATCGAACTCGAGGTTTATCAAATAATGATAGCCCATACTCATTCTCAATAGCCTTTGTAAAGGATGACCAGTCTGTAATAACTCGTGATTTTTGCAATAACTGAAACCATAGCACGACATCACCTTCCAGATTCACAGATGCGATGAGGACCCATTGTGTATCAGGAGTTCCATAATACGCAAAATATTGTTCGGCACAAAAAATCCAAGTCATCGGATCTGTTCCACTGAATTTAGGAAAATCCATTTTCAGATGGGGCTGGTTATGTCCAGCTGCCATGAATCCACTACGCTGTTCATGCCCCGGACTGGAAATAGCAAGATTCCAGGATAAGGTTTCAAGAGTAGCTTCTAAGCGATCAAACCGTGGATTAGGAGCCCGAACCAGTGCCTCAAGTCCAGCCTGAAGTTGATCAAAACGAGCATTGTTATGCTCTTGAATCTGCTCAAATTTGGAATTTGTTGAAGACTCCACTTGCGCGACGTATTCTGTCATTTTCTTGATATCAGCTTGTAAATCCTTGAATCGCGTAGCCTCTGCCATAGAGCTCAATGAAAGCACCAAATTGTAATGTTCACTGATATATGATGCCAAAATAAGAGCTAAAAGCAAGTATATGCAATGGAATGATGAAATGGTTATATCATTACGGTCATGATATAAACCAATATATTGCAAGTTCAAGAATCAAATATCAGTATAACAGAATTGTCAGAAACCTGCAGTACCAGAAGAAGAAAAATAGAAAAGACAGAGAAAATGCAGAGAGCTAATCCAGAGAGAGAGAGAGAGGAAGAGATACATTACAATACAGCACACCCCCATTCTGTTGTCCCCTCCCCACTTAAATAACTAATTGCCACTCACTTTCCATGTGGGCCGCCTTTGACGAATACTCTTACGCATGACAACACCCTCTGTTCCAGCCTCATTTGTATTCTCATGGACCCTCTCATTCGGGCCCATTACAATGAGCAGCTGCCATACTATGATACCTCATCACAGGCTGATGCCTCTCCACCACGGAAGAAGCTTTTGGACAATCATAGGAAATCCAGAGAGGGCCTGCTCATTGTAGTACTGTGGGTGCTTGCATGGTGATAGGTGGTGGTGTGATCACGCCAGCAATGTCGGGTGAGATGCCAATCAGGTTTTTGAATTGAGCTTCTCATAATATCATTCTGATGTAATCTTAGGTATCAACTGCAACTACCAATTTGCGCGGATTGCCACCTTTCCCTTAATTACCCGAGAAGGATATGTACATGCCATATATTATTTATTAAGAAATATTTTTCAGCGCCAGCTTGGTAATATTGTGAAACGGTTAGTTACAGTTGTGCATTGCTGAGGCGAAAAGGAAATTTGAGTCATCATGGACCTTCCAGTTTTATCCTAAAATTGATAACTAAAAGAATCACAATAGACCAAGTGGCCAATATCCTCGAAAGCACTTCGTTGTGTACATTTCTATTTCAAGGGAAGCATTATTTAGTGGCTCAAAATACAACGTTTTGGTTTATCGAATTACTATTTTACCAAATCAAATTCATATATCATAACATCAGAAGGTTTTCTATTATGAGACTGTCTAGTAAGTTAACTACACCTCATCCTCGACTGCAGTTCTAGCGTCAACATCAGGACTGCGAGTTGTACAGAAAACATTGAAGCAAGGTTAGTTATTTCTCTTTATTTGATCTCCTTTGTTGGACATTCTAAGGTATGATGTCCTTTCTTGTCCAATCCAATCGGCTAGAAAATTGGCTTTGTTTCAGAAGTTTTATGTTATTTGCTCGCAGATCTTGGTCACTTCAGTGCTTTGTCAATTAGGGTAAGCATATTCTTGAAATGCTGAGCAGATTCTGAAATATAGGTTCTTGTAATATCTATACTAGATGATCTGGCCATTTATCCGTGACTGGAAGTTGTATTATTTACAGCTTTTTGAATAATGCAGCTTTTAATAGTTTTTTTTGGTTATATCTCGATAATGATAATTAGAATAATCTGAAGAATATGCAACTATTTATCTCTACGACCCTGTAATCGTTCAATATTTTGTGTGCAGCGTGCATTTGCTGTGGTTATATACCCTTGTTTAGTAGTACAGTACCTGGGCCAAGCAAGCGGCATTCTTGTCCAAAAACCTCCATTGTATTCCTAACAGCTTCTATGGCTCTATACCTGGTTAGGTCATCTGACTTAACGGTGCTGCTTGCTAGAATTTAGCAAACTAAGATTACATTATTTTGAGCTTCTTTATGTTATCGTCCTACAGAACTTGTATTTTGGCCTGTATTTGTTATTTGCACCCTCTCGACAATTGTTGGGTCTTGGGAATCAGTCTGCTATAACCGCCACTTTCTCCATCATCAAACAATGCCATGCGTTTGGTTTCTTTCTGCGTGTCTACATATATGTGGGCAAATCTACATCCAGAAGCAAACTGGATCCTTGTGATCTTGACTCTTGCTTCAACTATCGGATTTCAGGACAAAACCTAATTGGAAATGCTTATGGTAATTATTCTCAACTGAAGAGTTTTCTCTTACCTTTGGTATGCTTGCTTTGTCATAGTATACTATACTTTCCACCCAATAACTGGTTGAATTTTGGCCAATTTTTCTCTGGGGTTGTCATACTAGCCTATTTCACATGATAATATTTGAGTGCTTGGAAAATGCCAAGAATCTGTGTTTCTTCGACCGAGCACTCAAATGGCATCTGTGTTTTATTTTCTGAGTGATTCTTTGGTATTGGGTGACCAGGACTTGCCTTCGTGATGGATACATTTGTAACTGCGTTTCTGATGGCACTTGTTATTGTTTTCGTCTGGAACAAAAGTGTCTTGCTTGCCGTAGTGTTTCTTTTGTTCTTTTGGGCGATTGAGGTTCTATACCTATCAACCGTGCTCATGAAAGTTCCTCAGGGAGGGTGGGTTCCCCTCGGCCTATCTTGCTTCTTTTTGCTGTTATGTATACCTGGTATTATAACACTATTCAGAAGTACAACTTTTCTGGAAAACAAAGCTTTATTGAGATGGGTACTAGGCTTAGGCCCTACGCTCGGCATTGTTCGTGTCCCAGGAGCAGGCCTCATCTACTCAGAACTGGCAACGGGAGTTCCCGCCATATTCTTTCAGTTCGTCACCAACCTTCCGCATTTCATGAGGGATTGGTATTTGTCCGTGTGAAATCAGTTCCTGTTCCACATGTCTCTCCCAAACAGCGCTTTCTTATCGCTCGAGATATAAGGACATTCGAAGCAATGATGGAGACCTTGAGATCCTGCTTGTACGGAGTGTCGCAGAGTTTATCATAACGAAAGCAATGAAATCACAGTTCATAAACTATGGGAATTCGGAGATAATTTGTTCGAGTTGCATTACCTCACAATCAAGTTCAAGCCTAACATCGTTTGTGCGTGAGGATGTTGGTCTGGACAACAACATTTCCGGTGGATCTTTAAGCCAGCAGAGTTTCGAATCTATGATTGAGGATCAAAGGCTAAAACTTGTGGTGGGGAGCCAATTAGTGGAGTTTCAGCTGCCTAACAACGTTGATATGGATTCTGCAGTGAAGAATGAGCTTTCGGATTTCATGGAAGCAAAGGGATGTGGAGTTACGTATATAATGGGGGACATATAGATGTGAAAGCAAGGAGGTTGTGGTTGATGTCGAAAAAGCTGGTGATCTGTGTAAATTTTTTATAAATACTTTTTTGTATATATAAAAAAACTGGTGATTCATTTTGGCTATTCATTTCAGAGCAGGAATTGCAGGGATCCGGCTGTTGTCCTTAACGTTCATCACGTTAGTCTTATCTAAGTTGGGAGGGCATTTTCTTGTGTTCTTGCAGGGAGTGGCTAAGAACGCTCTATTTCATTGTCCTTGTCCTTCACTGTTTTAGTGCATGGTTTTAAAAGCTCTTTTAAACAAAAATCTAAATTTAAATTTTTTTAAAAATAAATAGTTATATTTATTTAAATGGGGTTTTGAATTAAACTATGGTTTAAAACTAAAATTTTAGATAAGTTGATCAGAGTAGCTTATGGAACAGTAAACCACTTATGAACTAACCAATTACTATATTACCTCTACTTTTTCTTACACTATCTCTCCTATTTTTTCTTACACCCTCTCTCCTCTCTCTTACTTTTTCTTTCTTTTTTTTCTTACACTCTCTCTCCTCTTATCTCTTATCTCTCTTTATTTAATACTCATACCCTTTTTCGTAATTTACTAATAATAAAAGTACTTTTAGAAATAACTATCCAAACACTCATTTATTCAAAATCACTTTTTTTTTATAATCTCTTCTCTAAAAACTCTTTTCTATAAGCTATTCAAAAACTCTTTTTTAAAATCCTATCTAAACGGGCCCTTCAAAGAATGTTAACTAAAGTTACCCCATAGCTTTTAGAGATTTTAGGGAGCTAAATAATTAATTTACAAGTATTAAGAGTCAAATCAGACTTATCATGGAAAATGCAACAGAAATTTCTTTGGTCAAGGTTCTTAAATCAATAAGTTTTGAAATTTGAATAATGAAATAATAAAAGTTGAACTGAACTATGCATAATAATTAAGGTTTTTCCAGACTTATAAAAATATAAAGATTCCTGCATTAATCCAAACGGGAAGAAAAAGGTGACCGGGTCCTAATGTACCCGCCCGGCCTTTCTCCAATTTGGGCCTTTTGGTTAGGAAGAATAAAGCAAAAAAAAAAAAAAACCATTACCTCGACAGTTGTAAAAAAAAAAAAAATCATTACCTCGACACGTCTGTCTGACCTTCCTTATTCCATTGTCATCTGTTGACTATTCCGGAGCTAAGACGATGAAATGAAAATGGAGGAATACAAAGAAATAAATAAAGAAGAGACCTCGCGCAGGACCCACGGGAATTAAAATGCCAACCTTCTCGCTCCTTCTCCCCTTTGCAGTAATTTTTGCCAAAGAGCGGCAGCGGGGCCTCCGGGATCCGCCGAAGTAAACTTATTTTGCCGGTGCGGTCCTTCTAATAACGGCTAATCGCAAGCCACGCTGAATGTCATTAATGCGTTTCGTTGCCCTCTGATCCAAATTAAAAGGGTCACGTACTGCCTCTACCCAATTGATTCGTCGCCTAATGATCTGGAATGCCAAACCAGTTAGTTACTTTCTGAGGCAAACACTGGCCACAACTTCTCTGCTCTACTGTGATTATCTTACCCGCTTTTTCTAGTGTGCTTTGTTCATGGTTTTCACTTGAAGTCGATTTGACTGGAGATATTTACTGAGAATCCAGGATGAGTTTTCAAGATCTTCAGGGCGGGCCCAGGCGACCTGCTTCACTAACTCAATCGCCGTCGCAGGCTCTGGCTGCCGGAATTTTCCAGATCAATACAGGCGTTGCCAATTTCCGACGGCTCGTTGATTCCATTGGAACCGTCAAAGACACCGTCGGTAACCGCCAGAAGCTGTATGTTTCTGTCTACTTTCTAAAACTGACTGCCCTTTTCTTTTCAAGTTTTTCTGTCGCGATTTTGTTTGTTACTTAACCGCTGTCTTTGGATTTGTGTACTATTTGGTAGGCACGATACGAGGCAGCGGATATTGCAGCTGGTGAAGGATACTTCTGCAAAGCTCAAAGCCTTGAGCGATTCCGATCTTGCTGTCCATGCCGATGTATGATTTACTTTGTCTCACTTTGTCTTTCAGCTGTTTGTTGTTTTTCCTAGCCTAATTTCTGCATCTCGAGTGACTTTGTTACCCATAATAATTAACTTTGTTATCCATAATAATTAACCCAATATTAGATTACTAGAAAAGGGAAGAAAAATCTGCCCCGAATTTGATTCTCACATTTAGGCTCATTCAAAACATATTGGTTAGTTATGCTGTCAAATTTCCTAAATGAGGGAAAGGAAAAGAATTCTGGCGAGTTTTTGTTCCACTAATTTTCTGTCCTTTGTTGAACCAGTCTGGTAAGAAAATTGAAGATGCTAAGCTGGCGAGAGATTTCCAAACCACATTACAAGAATTCCAGAAAGTGCAACAGCTTGCTTCTGAGCGCGAATCTACCTACCTTCCTGCTGGTCCTGCTTCTTTACCAGCAAGGTCAAATAATTTCTTACATAATAAATATGCTTCTATACTTTCAAAATCGCTATGCCCCCTTTCTTTTTCTGATTCCAGTATTTATGTTTTTCAAAAAACAGCTCTGGCTCTGTTGTAGAATCAACTGACATAGGTCAGGAAAGCCAACCTTTTATCCGGGAACAAAAGAGGTACAAGTGTCCGCTACTCTGCTCAATTTATTTGTCTCTTACTCAACTCTCTGGTTGTAACAAGAGCTGTTACTGATGGTCTGATTTTCTTGATCAATGATAAAAATGAAGGCAGGAGATACGCTTATTAGATAATGAAATTGCATTCAATGAATCCATGGTTGAAGAAAGAGAACAGGGCATCAGGGAGGTAGAGGTGCAAATTGGACAAGTAAATGAAATATTCAAGGACCTAGCCGTTCTGGTTCATGAGCAGGGGGTGGTTATTGGTAAATGAAATTACCATTGTGCATAATGGGAATTTATATAGCTTGCCTTTTGTTGCTGCATCGTTTTGGCCGACTTTTTGTTGCTACGTTTAGTTTAATTTTGCTTCGATCATATAGTTTGCTTCATCATGGCAGATGATATTCAATCAAATATTGATACTTCTGCGGGTGCAACAACCCAAGCTACTACAGAGTTAGCCAAGGCTTCCAAAAGTATGAAATCTAAATCTTCATGGGTACGTTGTAAAGACCTTGACATACCAATACGATCTAATAAACGTCTGACAATTAGTTCCTCCAGTCCTAAACATAAACATAGTAGTTAGTTGGTGGATTTCTTTTGATCCTAAAAGTAAAACCACAATCTCCTTCGTCATCCATCTTTATTATTTTTTCCCAAACTTCTTGAACCTATGTAAAATAGTTAATTAGATCTTATATTTAAAGATTAGAGAGAATACCATGTAAGTGTTTGGTTTCACGTTGGAAATAATGAAAACCATGGTTTTGGTGATTTCCTACACGAAACCAAACACATTCTGAAAATTTGGCTTGCATCATAACTAAGTACGTCGGCTTTATTAAAATTAGAATAATAACTTGCAATTTAATATCTACGTATGGTTTTGTCGCTGCATACTGCTCTTACATCATCCTGATGATTTATGGATATCTGTGTTACTGTGCAGTGTTGGTGGGTGCTTATAATTTTTGTTATAGTGGTGGTCATCGTGCTTGTTGTTCTCATTATTTAGTATGCAAGTGCGTACATGCTGTGATGGGGATGATTTTGAGGGACAGACTTTTGGCTTGTTCAGCGTCACCTTTTTTGGTGTGAATTTGTTGAATTTTTCTCTTATGCCCTGAGTTCTTAACTGTGTCAAGACTTAACGAGTGTATGACGGCCCTTCACAGCCAAGCAGTTTTGATATGTAAATTGACCGTTGCTGGAAGTTGGAAGAAGGAAAGGAATAGCGATTCTAAAAATGGCTGGCCGGCTATCTCCTGTAAAGATGCTAGAGTTTGTAGATACTGCTGAAACTTGAGAGGTTGATTAATGCCCAATGTCTGTAATTTCTTTATATGTTGCGATTATGGTTTGGGGCCGTTTGTGTGCACGCCAATCAATCCATTTCCACAGTCGTATCAAATTAAATACGAGAGAAGGAAAGGAGGCAGTTGTTGTTTGTGTATCATTCTGGTACCTCAGTGGAGGAAGATACAATTCAGTTCCGTTTTTCTGAGCCCTAAACTACTATTTATTTTTCACTTTATTTTTACTACCTGAATTGATCCTATTGAGTATCTTTTCATCTGAAAAACAGGCAACACGAATTGCTTATTTGAATTTTAAATTTTAGCATGTGAGTTTTTGCTAGCTTGGAATTTCGAAAGGATGAATGCACTCATTTGAATGCCTCGTCCATTTTAACACGACCACTTTTTATTAAAAAAACAACTGAAAAATAAAACTTTGCAAGCGCCCCAGAATCCAGATACTGCGTTATTGTTAATTAGTCTATAATTTTTGACATTGTCATTAATTTTGATGTTATTATTTTATTTTTTATGTATTACTTCATATAATGGGACCAACAACTATGGTAACTCTTGAAACTTGATGCGGTGTTTTTTTTTTTAATTACAGAATGTAGCATGATTTTTATTATCGTAAACTATTCTCGTATCAAATATTTCTTTTAATCAATTAAAAGAGTCCAGAACTCATTTTTTTCCCCATAAACGAGCACTAAAAACTGGAAAGCTCACATTAGGATTTTCAATATTTTGAATAAAGACGAATAGATCCAGACCCGGTCACCGCCTTCTGACTTTTGAGGAGGGGGAAGGGAAGGGAATACAAGAAAAGCTGGTGACTTGCAGAACATGATCGGGTTTCTGGTCTTGCGCAGGTTGCCGAAGATTTCACTGATCTCCAACCACCTCCGATATTAGGCGAAACTCAATTCTCACACTCTGATCAGCCATGGCGGCCCTCATATATCACATGTTCTCGTCGTCTGCATTGGTCTCACTTGGTCTCTACAACCTCATCGCCTCCACTCGCTGCTATCTCAAATCCCCTCATTCCTACTCCGCCAAACCTTTCCACCCTTTCCCTCCTTCCTCCTCCAATACTCAGAACCACCGCCTCCGTCACCTCCCTCTCTATCTCATCTCTGTCTGCCTTCTCATCGCCTTCGTCCATCAGCTCATCATTTCCTCCGATTCCGACCCTCTCCTCAAAGGCCACACCCCAGTTCACCGTTTCACCTCCCTCCAATCCGCCGCCGTCCGCTTCCTCTTCCTCATCCTCTCCCTCTCCCTCTTCCTTTCCGATTCCTCCACCCTTCTTCCCCTCCCCAATGATCTCATCTTTGCCCTTGCTTCTGCCCTTTTCTTCTTGCAGTACTCCGTCTCCGCCGCCTCCGCTTCCGTCCAGACCTCCGATCTCGAGGCCAAATGTGACTCTGTTTCTGCCCGCATTTCAGCTACCGCTGCCCTTTTGTGTTTATCTATTGCTTGTAAGCCCAGGCTCTTCGTCGCGGATGTTGGTTTGGGAGCTTCTATAATCTTGCAGGGGCTCTGGTTTTTGCAGACCGGATTGTCCCTGTACGTTGATGCATTTATTCCTGAAGGATGTCATCGTTTGCTTGATGTGGTAAATGGGGTTGAGGGATCGACCAAGTGTGATGTCGACGAATTCAAGTTCAGAGCTGTGGCTATTCTGGATCTCTTGTTTTTGGTTCATGTGATGTTTGTGGTGGTCATTGTCATGATCACTTATGCTGTCGTTGCAAAGAGCGTTGGCACCAGGAGATCTAGCTCCTACGAGGCGTTGCCTAACAGTACTTCCCCTTCAGAAAGTAATCATAGTCATATACAGATGAAATCATTGACTGGCACGCAGGCTTGAATCATTCCTGTCCTTTTTCCTTTTAACTGTTCAGCACTTCTTCCTGATACAATCCCCTTTTCTTTTACTTCGGCAGTATTAGTATGATTGTTGTGCTAGGTAATGATCTCTGAGCAGAACTACAATATATTTCGCTTAAGAATTTTGTAATCCGATCGAAACATAGGGACTTCTTTGTATACAACCAATGCCTATTTATTGAGTTCAAGTAGCTGTCAGCTTCCCTTGTCCTTTTTCCTCTTGATTGTTACTACTTTTAAAGTGCATTTTGCTACTTAGTTTCATATCACTAATTTCAAAAGATACTTATACCCTTGACCTTGACGACAATAATATTATAATGAATGAATTAAGGAATTGCTTACACATTTCTTTGGGTAGTATAAGCCACCCATTATGTTCTTCAACAATTGATTTAGGCCTTGCCTCTAAGATACTCTTAGTGATATTCTTTAGGAATTTTGTTTTTTCATTGAGCCATTCATCCCACATGTTCTTATTGATGATTTATTTTGCATAAATTATGATCTCACGACCCTGCTGGTGATGTGCATATCCAATTTTGCAGTTAAGCTTTAAAGATCTGTGTGACCAGAATCTACTTATGTTTTCTGGGACTTGATCCAGTTTTAACACTTTAAGATTTCCTTGTGGTATTCCATTACTTGCTCGCAGCATATACAATCAATCATTAATTAATCTGCAGGCAGTCTCAGATGCCTGAAAATTGAAAACACATCCTAGAAACTAGGGCTAGCCAATAATATTCACTGTGGTCTTGGTTTTCTTAAAGAGTTTATATGACTCCGCTATGGGAAGAAAATCATGCACTGCAACATCTTTTTGGTCTTTTGTTATTGTTTTGGACTTTGGAGGCTGAAGCTCTAATAGCTCAATTCTTTGCCAGAGTGGTGTTAAAGATCCTCTAGTTCTTGAGGAATTTATGAACAATTTTGTTGACTCCATGTTTTCACTTCTGACTGTTACTTATTATCCTTGGGACATACTGGTTGAGCATGTGGATAAGATTGGAAAATTTGTTTATCCCCAGTTCGGGTCCTGACTGCTGAGTAATCTTTTATTTTGATTGAGAAAATGATGGTTTGCATGATCCTCCAAGTAATTTTCGGATTGTATTAGTGCTGAAGCCGAAGGCCTCTTACTCTCTATCAGTAAATTAGAATTCTCTGCGGCAATTGCTCTACCCTCAACACATAAGTAAAAGCAATATATCCGGATGAAGATATGTCTCCGCGAACGTTCCAACATGATGAGTTGTGGTAATTGGCACGGCTATGACGTCGTGTTTTTTCTTAATCTATCTGTACTATTTAGGCACGATCACCATCTTTTATACTAAGTTACTAACCCTTTGCTTAATGATGCCAATCCTCATCGAATGGAGACAGAAAGACCTTGGCTGAGCCGGTGGCTATATTTGCTGGTTAATCCATGTCTACAAGCTCCAAATGGATCCTATCACCCCATTCTCATCCAAGACAGAAATTACTAGTACCAAAGCTGGGTGTGACCATGCATTTCTTAGGGATTTGCCGTCTTGCGTCAATTACATAAAACTGTTCTTTCCTTTACTATTTTTATATGATTGTTTTGAGCTTTGTCGCCTTTTCTTCAACTAGATTGGTCCTACATCTTGCTGAAGCATTCGGCCTGCAGAATGTAGCTCACTCTGCCACAGTGAAATCCCATCTCCACGAACTAGACAAGAAAAACATACATATGTAATGCCCCGGCATGAAACTCTGGGTTAATGGACCAAGTTACCAAGAGGTGGTGGTAAAATGTTTATTAAAGGTTTTAGAGAATCTTTCTATTCTGTCTAGTGTCCTTTGGATTCGCGCCTTTTCACTGTTACTCGCTGGGTAAGAAGATGGCACCGACAATACAGATCTCTATGCCATGTGTCTAGAGGGCTAAAAGCTACCAACACACAGTTGATATAATTGCATAAAGTCTCGCAGGATCCCCTGGGCTCAAGTTCAAGAATCAGAGGAGACATTTATATAGGGGGGACAGTTATGAATCTTAAAATTGAATTAGGGTGTGTTTGGGTTAGTTTTTGGAGAATAGATTTTGGGGAGAATAGATTTTAGAAAATAGATTTATTTAAAAATTATAAAATAATATATATACATATATATTTGAATAAGGTAAAAATTTATAATATTCATCTGAATTTTAATTTTTCCTACTAAAAATTTTATTAGAGTTAATTAATCTAGATGACTGTTTAAAATTTTGGAAGATGGTAACTTTTATTGGTAAATTCATCTTTTTCCCCAAATTTTAAAATAAGAAATTAAAATTATAGATTTTAAATAGTATTTATTTTTGTTTTTTTAATAAAATTTTAAATTATTAAAATAAATCTACACATAAACCGAAAATTAAAAAATAATGTGACAGTGTCAAAAGCTAATGGGAGAGCAATTCTCACAAACCATAGTTTTAAAGCAAAAACTATGGTTTATTTTTTAAAATTATTTTTTTAAAAAAAAATTATTTGACATTTTTTTTATAAAATCATAGTTTTATGTTAAAATTGGATTCCAAACACACACTTAATAGATTGTTAAGATGCTTAAGGAAAAAAAGAGGGCTAGAAGGTTAATTTCACATAGGGGGTTGGGGTTCTATTGTAACCAACCATAATTTGGCGCCGGGGGGGGGGGTGTTGTTTATTCCGAACCTGAAACACACTTGTGCAGGAGAAAAGGAAGTCGTTTTTTTTTTTTTTGTTAATTTTCGCAATAAGCTTTTACTTTCGGATTGTATGTAGATGCATTTGACGGCCATGTTTTTCTTATTCTCAGAAGGTCACAATTATTTGTTAAAGACGAAGTTCCTCTCATTATTTCCCACTTAACAGTATATTCTTCACCGTTCCTATAGTATATCCCATTGCAATTTGCCAAAAGGAGGCTATCTTTCTGTCACCATTACTTTGAATTCAAAGTTAATCAGCTTCAAGCAGATCACGAATGACCTATCTAAGACTATTCTGAAAGGGAACAAAAACAAGTGATAGTTTACCTTTTTGTTGAATCAATTATCTTAAAGAACAATTAATCGACTCAACTTGATCTTTGATTCTAATATAAGCACGAGTGTTATTGTTGATATCTGTTAATCTAATTTTAATTTTCCCTCCGTACTTTAACTGAGAGATTTGGGAACCCCACAGCGAATGATGACGTGACGATTTTACGAAATTCAACGGTGGAGATAATTCTTCAAAAAAATGTGACGGCGTTCCGAGTTGTAGTGGATCATATACGGGCAGTTGTAGGAGTACCGGTCGCTCAAGTTCTACGCTTTTGCCTGCTGTGGTATTTGACCCGACAGCTTATTTCCACATCTTCCTCAGATTTGGGACATTGCTTTAGGCGCCTCGTTCCGGCCAAGAAATTAGAAAAGTCTCGTCCCTATTTTATTATGAAAAGTATAATGCTGTTTTTTGTTTTTATCGACTTCGTTTAATTTTTTTTTTGCATTCACACGTCTCCCGTAGTCTTTCATTCTGTTGAAGCCAAGCATCGATCCTACCAGTTCCAGTTGCCGGGTGTTCTGAGTTTCGCTTGAAGAGGCAAAGTTCGTTTTCTTCTTTGGGAGGTAAATTAGCATCCTTTCAAGCCTTTTATGGCTCCTAATCATTCGTAAAAGTCATCATCTTCGATTTTGTTTTTTATTTCTTTGTCTTCTTTAGAATGGTTGGATAGGTTTCTTTTGCCGACGCATTCAGTTGGATCTTTTGGGTCAATATTCTTGTAAAATTTCCAGATCTGGATTCCGGGGGCAAGCATGTTGGGTCTGGAGCTACCTCGTTTTCTATTTCCTTTAGGTTTGTTGTTTTAATCTTGATGCCTCTAGAAGATCAATTAATATTAGTCCTGTCTTGTTTCTCCCCCAATTAAAATGTCCCCTGAATTTAGTAAAGTGAGATTCACGGTGCAAATTAGTCTTTCCTTTTCGTAGGATCGGACGAATTCTGCTTGTGTTATCACTTGTAATTAGTTAACCCTTGGTACTTTTCAATTTCCTTTCCTTTTTTGTCACTTTGTAAGTCTGTTAATTTTACTTGTAGATTTCTCTCTCCAATTCCCATCTGAAATAACTTTTACCACTTATCAATGATTAAGGGTGAGTTTAATTGAATCATTTGATTTATGCTTGTAGGTGACACAAGGCTGCTTCTCTTATGAATTCTAACTTTGTTTACATCAAGTTATGTTCGCAAGCTATCCTACTTGGTGCATACAAAAAAGGCTATTTCTCATCTCTTTAGCTGATGCCTGATTATTGAGAATTACTATTTCGCACCCTAGCCTACTTGTGAACTACTATCGACTGATCATACGCCATCTTCACATTCCTACTGCATGCAAATTCTCCTTCACGATCCATGGGGGAGTGGATCGTTGGAGCGTTCATCAACCTTATTGGAAGCATTGCTATAAACTTTGGAACAAATCTTCTTAAGTTAGGCCATAATGAGGTAGGGCTAATCTTTTCTTCTTGTTGGAACTTTTTGTGACGTGCCTTCTTAATCTTCCGTTTACATTTTGTAATGAAGTGCAAAACTCTCTCTGGTGATGACTTATATTTCAGATTTTAGCTGCTCCAAATGTGGACAAATTTAGTTAATATGGGTTTTCTGACCATTTAATCTTTCAATTTTTTCACAGTATTTTAAGAAAAAACTATTTTAACGATACGAAATAACTGGGAGACATTAAGTTGATGGGCTATTTTTAATGCAGAGAGAAAGACATTCTGCGATTGGAAGTGATGGAAAGCTGACCCCAAAGCCTATTATATACTTCCAGTCATGGAGAGTTGGTATTGTCTTAGTTGCATTTTTTTATGGGTTTTTCACATTATACTTCTGTTGGCTGATTCCTGGCTTCTGATTTGCATGCATAATCTTGATATGCAGGAATTGTAATTTTCTTTCTTGGGAATTGCCTTAATTTCATTTCCTTTGGGTATGCTGCTCAGGTATGATTTTTGTATTGTTGATGGGATTTCAAGCTCAGCATATGAAGTGGTTTAATTTTTCTAATAAAATATAATATTTTGTTGGGTGAGTTGATGCATATTTTGTGAAATTACATATTCATTTTTTAATTGGTTGGGCACATTCCTTGTGCTTCTGATTTCTTTTTCTTGTTCTGCCCATCATGCAGTCACTACTTGCAGCCCTGGGGTCTGTTCAATTTGTATCAAATATTGCATTCGCCTATTTTGTCTTGAACAAAATGGTGATTGTCAAGTAAGTTAAATCAAATTTAGATTCCTGTCTCACGTTTCATTTTTATCACTCTTTATTTTGGTTATGTGAATTCCAGTGGCTTAATTTTTGTCATTTAAACAGGGTACTGGTCGCCACAGCCTTCATTGTTCTTGGAAACATCTTTCTAGTTGCCTTTGGCAATCACCAATCTCCTGGTATAATACCTGGACATGTTTCCCTCCTGTTCTTTAGTAGAAATCTTGAGTGGAATTTGTATTTAAGATATATGGGAAGGAGCTTTTCTAGATCTTCTACTGTGATTTACATTTGAATTAACTAGTTCTCAATGCTTATTGATTGATAATATTTCATTCCTGCTAAATTCAGTGGTTATTTGATTTATTAAATATTCATTTAAAGAAGATATGTTGATGGATGTAAGCTGATGTATAATAAATTGCTTGCATTTCAGTTTATACACCAGAGCAGTTGGCAGAGAAATACTCCAATATTCCATTGCTTCTTTACCTTCTAGTTTTGATTATAGTTGTTGCTGTGCATCACTACATCTACAGGTGATTACAGAAATCTGATCTGTTGTTGCTTCAATCAAAAAATAGCTTCTTGTGTTATTAACACATGGAATATGTAGGAGAGGAGAACTTCTGCTTGCTGTATCAGGACAAGACCTCAGCCCCTATTGGCACATGCTGCTGCCGTTTTCCTATGCTGTAGTGTCTGGTGCTGTAGGTTCTTGCTCAGTGTTGTTTGCAAAATCCCTGTAAATCAGCTACTCTAACATGCTAATTTGCTATATGATCCTACAGTTGCACTGATGTCTGATGCAAAATTCTTTTTGACATTTGGCAGTTCAAACCTTCTACGACTGGCCATGTCTGGTGGTTATCAGTTGCACGGCTTGTTCACATATTCTATGCTTCTTTTATTTCTTAGTACAGCTGGATTCTGGGTAAAAGCTGTAATGTGTATATGTCTTTTCCACTGTCTGCAGATGTTATCATGAGAGAAACTTTTGTATTTGATTTTGACCCTCTTGTAGTGAATGCTTATCCAGTCTATTCTTATGTGCAGATGGCAAGGTTGAATGAAGGGTTGTCACTGTTTGATGCAATTCTTATTGTTCCCATGTTCCAGATTGTTTGGACTTTCTTCTCTATCTGTACAGGATTTATATATTTTCAAGAATATCAGGTTCACTCTAATTTAATATTGTAATTACTTTTTTGGCAATTGTATATTTTGAAACCGTCCATGTTCATGTCCTTTCCCTTCGTTGTTGTTGGTTCTTTTTTAAAAAAAAATAGTGAAATATGGAAAAAATTGACAGAAGGATAAACTTGGGTAGTTTCCTGCATTAAGTTCCTCCATTAGTTAGACATGCAGGTGATAGGTGGTTTTTAAAATGTATCCAGTCATTTGACGCCTAACTCTGGAAGCATGCAGTTCTCAATTTGTAGGTTAGGTATCATTATTTGGATAGATGCCAAATGTTTTTGGATCACGGATTTAGGTGTTATGCAAATCTTATCTTCCTGAAAACAGGTATTTGACGCGTTGAGGACGACTATGTTCATTCTTGGAATGATTTGTGTGTTCATTGGCATTTCATTGCTGGCACCTGATGAGCCAAAAGGTTCGGTAACTATAATAGTTGATGCTTTTACTCAGATGCTGGTGGAAACTATGTAGCTTATTCTGAAAATTTTCAGGTCATGAGGCTAAAGATAGTTCTTTGGATACCATTGTGCCTTCTGGTATTTCATCAGATATGGACAGGTAAACTTCATGCTATAACGAGGGTTTTGAATATATGGAAACTTTGAACCGCTAGCCCCTCACTTTTTCTGCCCCCTTCCTCATTTTCATGAGAGATTTCTGGGAAGGCTACTAAATGAATGAATCCCTAGCACATGGTTATGCTATGAAGTTGTTTCTGTCGAGGCAACATTCAGGAGAAACTTTTTGCCCATGACATTAGTCAATGTTAGGTGTAATGTAACTAAAGCTCATACCCTGTTGATCTTGTTGCAGACTGGTTGTGTCATCTGAAGAAGCACAGAACAAAGACACAAGAAAGCACATAAAAGGATTGTTATTGAAGGCGACAGATATTCTCGTGAAGGCAAAGGTATGTACTAATAATTTTTTCTAGTATTCTTTTGTAATAATGGACTTGTGAATTGAGATTTGAAATGTGGCTGCAGAATGCATGCGCATTGTCTCTGGGTTTTGGGGAGGATAGCATTAATGCATCTTCAGTTCTTGTGATGCCAATGATGTCATCCAAGTCGACTGGATTCAGAGGGAATGGGCTTGAGCGGTCTAAGATCTTGTCCATGAGGAATTCTGGTTGGGGTAAGATCCCTCTGGATGAAGATACTAGCAAAATACTCGAGACAAGTCCGATTCTCCCAGAGAGCCCCTAATATATATACAGCCTGCAAGTTCTTCCACGCCATTCTTTTGTGTTTGGGTCTGATTCTTTTCCAAGTAATTGCTGGCCATGAGATGCAGAACTATCAGCATCCAGTTATTAGATATGTTAGAGAAATCATGTAATCTCCCACAAAATATTAAAAAAAAAGAATAGTGTAAATTGTTGCTTGAATATTTGAGAAAGGAAAGTTTTAAAAATAAAAAGCAGTTATTAGCAATATTAGCAACCACTTTCTGCCTAAAAAAAAATTCAGCTTTTTTTTTTAAAAAAATACTCAATGTTGCAACCTTAGGGGAGTTATAATAATTGTGAGTTTTTTTTATATAAATTTTTAAAAAATAATTAAGTTCATCTATAATTTAAGGGTAAGTTAAAGTTTTATTTTTTGTTAAGTGATATTAATATTAAATATGATAAGCTGTTAATTATTTTAAAGTATTAATTTAAATATTTAAAAATTAAAATATTTGTTAATAATTGATATTTTATTTTTTTAGTAGTTAAATTACGGGGATAAGTTAAACTTAAAATAATAAATCATCAGCAAGAAGTGTTGAGAGACATTATACAAATTGCACTCGAGTAGATGCAAGAATCTTGAAAGGCCAGGCTAACCTTTCAGATTTATTCAATATTACAGTTAAAATCACACATTTACGTGCCAATATACGTAACAGTTATTATTTTTAAAGAAAAAAAATAACCGAGTTACGAAACCTCTTTAATAAATTACCTAGGGTGTATTTGGGACTTTCTATGAGTATTTGGATTTCATTTTCGTGCCGAGCATGAGTATTATCATTATTTCCATTGTATATTGTATCATTATTTCAGAAATAAGTTATTTTTTATTCAAAAAATAATATCATTCTAATTTTTTAAATATAGAAGGTAATAAATAAGGGTCAAATTCTGAATAATTAATGAGGACTTTGACATTTGGTGACGCGCATTTAAATTCTGAAGTGTCAATCGAATCAAGCGTGAAGGGGAATAAATAGTTTGAGAAGGCTATTATTGGGAGAACATTTGATTAATTAAACACAGAAACAGGCAATAATGGAGTTGGTTGATCAAAATGTTTGGAATACAGAAGGGTACAACATTCGTACAGCTCTAAGTTGTTGAAGAGGAAGCAGAGTGGAATCCATGCTTCATGGGCATGAATGATTAAATATTTTATTTAATCCCTCACTCAATCCCTTTAACCTTCTTTTGTGAGCTAAAAGATATGAGAAACAAATCAATAAGGTGATTTTAGTTAAGTTTAAATTTTGAATTGTTGAGATCATATTAAGCTAATTATAAACGTTTTGTTGAAAATATATATATAGCTTTTTACAATTAAATTCACTCTTTTAATCACAAACAAACTTGCCCCTTAATCCATTAAAAAAATATAATTTCAATAGTTTTTTGGGAATTACTATTAAGTCCCAAATAAAATACATAATTATCTAAAAATCACAATAACAATTGAGGAGTTAATAATAATAAATTTTAATAACTGAATTGATAACAAATTCGTGTTATTTAAGATTTTTCGATGATTGAATTCTTTCTTTAAGATCTCATACTAATTCCCCTATAATTTTTTAAGGAATTATAATGAGGTTCTAAATAAGAGATATAGTTATATAAAAATTCTAATAATAGTTGAAGAGCTAATAATGATAAATTTTAATAAAAATATTGATAACAAATGGATTAATCTCTTAAAACTCGGAATAATTCCCCTATTTTTTTTCTTTTAGATTTTATTTGATTCAATTTAGGGAAGGTAAGTTAAATTAATATAAGGGAAGGTAAAGAAAGATAGGGAAGGTTATAAGTATAAAGGTACGGGAGGAGAGATTATATTTTTTGTTTAGTTTAGAAATGAAGGGAAGAGGAGTTAATTAAAAGTTGACAAATATACCCATATCTCTTTATTTAAATTTATTTGTTCTTTATTTACAATATTTATGTTAAAATTATTATTTCTTAATTTATTAATCACAAATTTTTCTATCTTATTTATATATATATGATAAAATTAAAAAAATAAAAAATCTAATAAAATTTTAACAATATCTCTTAATAATTTTATAATTATTATATATATTAATACAACAACAATAACAAACCTTATCCTATTAAATATGGTCAGTTACATGGATCGTATGACGTTATTATATTTATTAATATAATATATAAATTATCTATCATATTTATTAGGCTTCATCAATCAAAGTAAAAATTATAAGTAAGTAGAATTAAAAAAAAAGGTTTTAGATAATGAAGATACAATTAAAATATTAAAATAATATAAAGGGTAATTTGATTAAGAATAAGTGAAAATTTTCTCTTCCCTTCAAAAACTCCTACTTTTAGAGGGGAGATAGAGGAATATTTACTTTCTCTCCTCTCTATTTTTTTTAATTAAATATATTTATATCTCCTTTTTTTTTAACCTTTTTTCTAAAAACCCTCTAACCAAACAATGACCGATCCTACGAATGTTGTCAGAGGATGGATTAGTGCAGATTGAAGAAAGGTAAGCCAAGTCTTCCGTTTGGAGTATATTAATGCTTTTGACAGCCCAACCATGCGACTCCTACCCTGTTCATGTGCTCTGTATTTTTTAAATTTTTTGTGGGCCTCTGCAATGTTCTTAATTATTTCCTACCTAGCGTTCAACATCCATCAGTAGGTAGATTTAGCTAGTAAATAGATAAGATAAATAATTATTTAAAATATATTTAATTTTTAAAGAGTATAATTTTATTGTAGTTCTATTCATGGTATCTAGAGAGGTATCATAGCTCTTATATACTTAAATTTACGTCTGAGAGTAATTGACAAATCGTCTTATCTGATCTATCTTTAGATTGTGTTGAGTCTAACTTTTTTTTAAAAAAATTATAATAAAAAAAATCCACCAGGAAATACATTCCATACGAAAAATGCAAGCTTGCTTTCACACCCTTCATCATATCTCCAGCTAATTTATATATGAACTGGAATTAGAGTGAAAATTCGAGACATTACATATGTTTGAATAGCAAAGATACCAATTTGAACTTGGAGGACAGTTACAGAGAGGGAATGTGAGAATAGAGGAAATGGAAGAAGACGAAGTTGTTAAAGCGATAATGGAAGCTCAAAATTTGGGTATTGCTTGGTGGGTCACTTAAAAGCAGTAACCAAAAGCAGAAGCAAATCATATTCCAAAAGGCGTTGCCCACCACACCTACAATGATGGAAGTCATGGAACCCCCAAACCCCAAGAAAAAAATGAATAAAGAACAAAATATACCACACAACCTTAAACATCCAAAACATTATATACATAAAATATATTTTATTTGAACAATATGAAATATTGAATTAATGTTCCAGAGCCTATACAACTATGAATTCACAGAGCAAAAGTCCATAAAGATACAAGATTTCAGAGAACAAATCTCTCAGAAATGCTATATATCCAGTGCATACATGTCTGGGTACTCTAGTAACTGGGTTCGACTTTGCATCCTTAGCTGTTCATAGAACCTCGTAATGAAATCCTCAGCCTGGTCATCAACCAGACCATTCCCAGGCTCCTCAAGCTCATCAACACAAGAGAAATTGGATATCCTCACAGAGAATGGCGATAAAAGAGGGCTCCTTCTGTCACCGGCAGCAAAATCAGAAGGATCGAACCTAAGATTGAAGCTGTATTCTGGGGATTTTGGCATGAAAACCGTAGCCTTAGGGGGCTCAAGTTCGAGCTCTTCGTCGATGACCTGAGGGTGGTTGATGCAGGGGAAGTTGAAATGGTGTTTGCGTTTGTGAAGGTGGAGAAAAGCAGGGTTGGGGCTGTTACTGCAAGAGAATTCATACTCATGCATGCCGAATCCTCCACGTGTCATGCTCATGGAGTGATGATGGTGATGATGGGATGACATGAGTTTGCTCAGAGATTTCCTGAGAAGCTTCCCCTTCTTATTCATGATCAGATTCATGTCCATTATCATCTTCCTCTTCGATATCAGGCCCTTCCTCATCATCAACAAGCTGATCCTCAACACATTCCACAGCCTTTTCGCTGCGGTTGCAGAATGCAGCTCCATTTTCACCCTCTTAGGAATTAACAAATACTAGGATTTAGAAATAAATAAAAATGTCCGTCTCGGTGTGAGTCTAAAAATAAACTCAGGATTCAACAGAACGAGAAAACAGAGGATGGGTTGAAGAAGGCAGAGGGTTTTCTTGTTTCTGTGAGGAAGCCCGCAGAAGAAAAGGAAACACGACGTGAGAATGTGGAATGGCAAGTGGGGGTGGGTTTATATATAGGATTTTTGGTGGCTTCTTTTTTTCTTTCTTAATTTAATCATTTAATCAATGAAGTGTGTGAGAAGTCTTAACAAGGGGACACACAGCAGCCGCTCCACTCTGCATTTGGAAGGGAACGTTATAAATATAATGGGGATCCATATTTTTGAATGCAGAGTATAGTTGTTGTGGTGTCGAATTCGAATACAGCTAGACACAGAGTGTGATGTTTAAGAATACTTAATTAATTATAATATTACGGAAAAAATGTTGGGATGGTAGTGTGGTTGGTTGGATCGGGCGGTGAAGAAAAAAGAAAAAGAGAATCAGAGGGCTCAACCATGGTGTGGCAGAAACAGAGACAATGGGGATAGGCCTTGCGTGTCGTATTCAGTTTGTGAGAGAATGTTTATTATTATGATTAATTCGTTGTTAATTAGAAAAAGGAAGCTTCTGATGAGATTGTTGCCGTTGGAGTATGTATGGGACAAATAGGCAAAGGGTATACTATAAGTAAATGGGATATACAATGTCCCCTTACAACCCCTGCTTTTGGATTCGCCATGGAAGCTTCATTTATATGTATATAATTGGTTTCTTTCTTTCTTTCAGTTTTGCCTTTACATGTAGGAATCTCAAGGAGACTTGGTACCCAATTCAAGGATTGCTTAGCTTCCTTCGCCCTCCACATTAAAATAACCAGTTCCATGGGCTATGTTCTATTATTAATTCATGGTTTTTTTTTCTTTTGCTGTCAAGAGGGGATACCAAATGGATTTGGGGCAAAAAGTGAATATTCCCTGGAACTACATTGAAGGCATGTATGCATGCACATGGTGATTAGGTGCCCTAGGCTTGGATATGGATAATGTGGGAATGAGGTGAAAGGCAACAAAGGAAAGTGAACGGGGGAATGTGTCAATAAAAGGAGTTTTGTGTGAAAGGGAGGGTATGAGGCAGCTAACAGACGTCTCACTATAACAATTTCGATCTCAAGATTCTCAATGATTTATTCATAAGGTTCAGATATCCTTTGATAAATGCTAATCTAACTTCCTTTAATTTCTTATACCATAGCACCATAGTCTTCTATTAAAAAAACAAAATATAAAATTACATTCAACTAATTTATCTAATTTATAAATTAATATATTATAATTAAATTATTTATTTAATTTTTTTACTTTTTTAAATTAATTAACTGAGTCTTATATTTAAAAATATAATATTATTTTTTAAAATGTAAATATGTAATAGTTTAGTTAATTTTTTTGTTATAAAATTTTTTAAGGGAGTTAAACTCACCCATAACTTAAAGATAAGGAATGTTTTTTTTCTTTATAGATTATATTAATATTGGGATAAACGAGTTATTAATTATTCTCAAATATAAATCTATACACTTAGTAATTAGAATATTTTTCTAAATGATGTGACTTGAATCAAATTAAAATATTTTTTTTTTTGGAAAAATCCATGCATAGTATCTGTTTAAAAATAAATTTATTGGCTAAAAGAACCTAATATATTTTTATACCCAAAAAACATGAGTACTTTACAAGATTTTATACATAATAAATATTGGTACTCCAATTCCAGTCCTTTTGATCTATAAAATTTTCAAGCATCAACTCTTTACATATTTTCTCATGATATTTATATTTTATTTTAAAATCAAAATATTAAGCAAAATATATTATATCACAAACTAAAATAACAAAAATATAAAACTAAAAAACAAACATGTCAGAATAACAATAATAAAGTTATATCTTAATTTATTAAAATTAAAATTAATTATTTAAAAAAAAGTCACGCAAAATTTATTTTATTTATAATTTATAATTATTATTATAATTTGTTTATTTAAGAATATTATTAATGTACGAAATAAAAATATATAAGGTCCACTTTACACCTCCAATATAGAGTTATGATAAGGAAACTTAGTATTATAAACTTTTTAAAACTGCAGAATATTATATATATATATATATATATATATATATATATATAATATGAGATCGAAAAGGGAAATAAAATACGAGACGGGGATCTGCTCCAGACGCAAGAGAAATAAAAGTATCCAGTGAAATGAGCGATAAGGGCAGTTTTGGAAAAATAATTTTCTCCCCAAAATCTCTCCAATATTGGGGAGAAAAAGACATAACCGACACAAATTTTTCCTTCCCATTTTTTCCTCGGGAAAATCCATTTTGCCCCCCACTTTTCTCCTCCTATTCTTTTTCTCTTCATCCAAACACGCTATAAGTTCATATTCGGAAATGTACTACGCATGGATCAAACTACGCATATTTATTTTGTCGATCGGAGAAGATAATTTGAGTTTATATATTTTCAGATGAGAATGGCTAGAAAAAGTTGTGGGGTAAGGAAACTTCTGGGAGAGTCTAGAACAGTGAATCTCGCAGTAAACCTGCTCCACCGTCCAATTGAAGTTGTCCACTTTCATGTAAAAAGTTCCGTCCGTCCTCAACCAATTTTTACTCTCATCCCCACAAATTCTCTCCTCTATTTATTCACTGCTATTTCTAAATACAAATAGCCAAAATAAATTATTAAATCCACACCCAGAAGTCAGATCTTGATAAAGTACGAACTTGGCATAACTTCATTCATTCTAGCTGATTTTATCCAGTATATTCGTACTATATGCAAAATAACACGTCTTGTTCATATTAAGAATTTTTTCAATGAAACTGAGCAGACAGAATCATCTCTTTTTTGTTTTTCGTGAAGTAAGACTCATTACTTAAATCAGGACACAAGCTAGAAGAAACATATATCGTTCGTTACCCTCGAGCCAATGCACCAGAATGAACATGCGCCCATAGTAAAAGGCAAACCAAAAGTTAAGATTATATGTGTGTGTGTTTGTATTATTACTTAGCTTCTGTGAACGTTTGAGGTGATGAGGCTTCTTTCAACGATTTTCCTTCAATGCTCAGACTTTCTGCTATTCCAAACTGATCTTTACAGCCTAGAAGCTTCAAGTTGCTCAAAAAAGTCCCAGCTGCAATATTTATATACATGCTGAAACTGCTTAGAAGCTCCAAAAATGTTATAGTGATCGGGTCTTTTTAATTAGTTGATATTGTTTGCATGGCGCGTAGCAGTAAAATCAGTGTCCCATGCATATATCTTCTCTGCACAGGCAGCTTATATGATATAAAGAAACATCCAACGTTCGTTTCATACTCTACATTGAGCCGAGGCTTTCCACGACATATACCAGCGTATTTACGTATTGATTATTAGAGTGCTTAAAAAATAAGCAGAATCAAAGGCTGGTTAAATTAATTAATTAACCAACTTCCTCTGATCTTTACAGACAACATTGAAGCAGCCAGACGCTTCTTGTGATATCTCCGTAAAGTTAAAAAGGACCCATCGATGTGGTGCGTCTACTTTATTAATTAGATCAGATGAGATTGTTGATGGAGGAGGGAATAAGCTGGATGCATGCGTTTCTCTAGTTACCTTTTAGAAAGCACCCACGTCTCTTCTCTCTCTGATTCTTCATACAAACCCTAGCTGCTATGTTTGAAACTGCATAAAGCCCCAAAAAGCGTGTGTGGATGCGAAAAGTTGGTTTATTTTATTACACAACTATATATATATATATATATATATATGGAAAATGCAGAGCTAGCTGGCTTGACATTTTGTGGTTTGGATTGAGTACGTTCACTACAATTGTGTTGCACTTTGGACCAATATTCAAATGTGGTTGCCAACATGCATGCCTATATTATTATTATTATATATCAAATGGAATTTGCTGTTCATAAAGAAGCTGATTGCTTTATATATATAATTTCTTCCGAATTAAAACTCGTTTTATATGTGGGATAATATATATATTATTTTATTAGAAAAAGCCTATTTGAGGTATTTTTGGTCATTAAATATGTAGATCTCTCTTAATATAAATTCAAACTGTATTAAGAGGAATTTGAACTATTTTGCTAGACCTAAACCCTGTCGATGTCTTACTCATGACGATATAATTTGTAAATAGGGCAGTTATTTATAAGTTTTATTATATATATATATATGGTGATATACTTCCTATACTATTTAATATAAAAATTAGTTAATTAATTTAGATAAATTAAAAAAATAAAGTAAATTAGTTAATTATAATTAATATACAAGTTAGTTGATTAATTTAGTAGATTAAATAGTATATAATATAAATTTATCTTAAATAATTAGATATTATAATTAATTTATTTATTTAACTTTTTTAATATATTCAAATTAATTAATTAGTTCTTATATTAATTAAATATAAGATGCAATCTCACTCTTTGTGACATACTATTATTTTTTGGCACGAGAGTTAGAAAAAAAAAGAGCAGCAAATGGACACTTAGAAGTAGGTAGGATCCAAATGAAAAATGTGAAGATATTATGTAACCTTAGGGGTTAAGTATTCAACAGAGTCCTAAAATGTGTTTGTTACAGTAAGATAGTGTCCCAGGATTTCTGAATAGCCCATGATGGGGGCCTCGTTTTGTTGAAGACTGCCAAAATGAGATTCTTATTTATTTCCAAGGAAAGAGAATCTCTTAGAGACACAAAGTCATTTGTACCATGTGAGTCTCATGAGAAAGAAACTGTAATTGGCAAAAGCATATGGTTATTTTAGTCATTAGGCCCTCAAACATTAGGAAACCTGAAGGTCATGATTTTGAACAGAAGTTGTGCTGTAGAACATTTAATGGGGTGAGGTCCACCAATGTTTCCTCTTTTCACTTCCTCAAAAGCTTCAAAGGGTCCCCCAACAAAACAGAGCTCAAATTATTGAAAAGAGCCTAATGAAAATGGCTAAGCTCTAATAAAATTCGTCTGCCTTTAGGAAGAGGGGCCATCTCATTATTCCTTTCTGCTTTTGATGAAATCAAATATTCAAATACGAAACATTTAATCAAAATCCCCATCTTACCCTTTCTTTGGTATACCACTACTAGACCATTACTCCCAAAGGCTGGCCAATCATGCAACGGCACCTGTCCCTTCACTTTATTTGCCTGTTTCAAGCACTATCCTTTTCATTTCCTTAACCACCAATCTTCCTTCGATTAGATCATTTCTTGCCTTCTTACTCTCCCAATTATAGCTGCTTCCCTTCCTCTCTATATAAACCCTTGTGCCCACCTTGTAGGATTTCATGCCAAATCACTTATTTTGCACCCACAAAGTACAAGCTCAGTACAACTATCCCTTCTGATATTTCAAAATCTCTCCTTCTTCATCTATCTTTCCATCATTCGCGCACACAAAAGAGTTCCCAGATAAAAATTTTCGATTGCGATCTTCAAACCTAGCCGCAAAATCCCTTCTTGAAAACTGCAGGTGTACAGTTTTACAGAGGAGTGAAGAGATGAAGAATAGAGCACCTGTGTTGTTGAAGCAGATCATAGCTACTCTGAAGTCAATGGCGAAATCGAAAGCCTTGGCTCTGAAGACGAAGACAAGCGCTATCAAGGCCCGCTTGATCATATTCTCATTGCTGAGGAACAAGAAGTTCCTGATGAGCTCCATTTCCCAGAAGTTCCAGTCCGTTCTGGGCCATCATTCGCGTCCTAAAGATGATAGCTGTCTGGAGGATGGAAGCGACCAGAGCAAGGCCATGGAGATCCATAACGAGAATGCACTCTGCTACCAGGCTGTTCCCAGTCCCATGGAAACAAACTTGGTGGAGGAAGGAGGTGAAGATGGGTATGAAAGTTGCTATGGGTACGAGGAGGAAGAGGAGTATGAGAAGTACCCGGATCTGACTCATACTCTGTTTGAGTCAGAGGATTTCGGAGTCTCTGTTATTGATATGGTGAAGAATTCGAAGGAGGAAGCAGGGGAAGAATTCAAATTGGAGAACGAAATAGACTATGTGGCGGATCTGTTCATCAAGAGAATCCGCAAGCAGATGATTTTGCAGAAGCAACAGTCAATAAAGAGGAAGCAGGAGGAGATGTTGAAGAATAGTGGGGAATGAATTCCAGAGTGACCCAGATGTTGATCATCGTTATTGGGTTAAGTTCATCTTGCTTTGTGATAGCATTCAGATTACAGAATAAGGAAGACGAGAAGAATTGAGAAGTCAGGTGGGGTTTTTTTTTTGGGGGGGAATGAACAGTTGGATATTTACTGGGAGTGTCATAAACAGTCGGGGATTTTGGGGGGAGGGGGACAGACTATAGTGGTTTACCATGAAAATCACGCACTAAAACCAAGAATCCTAGATAAGCTGTATATTTTTCATATCATATGAATTTTGCAACTGGTAACAACAGTATCAAACAGAAGCATGAATCATGGTTGTGAATTGAGGAAGAAAAGGAAAATCCATCTGCTGAAGGAGCCAAAGAAAAAGGCAAAAGAAAAGCCCGGAAAAAGAAAACACAATCCTTCAATTAGGAGTGAGTAACGGCTCCCTCCACGGAAGTATACCTTTTTTTAAGAAAATAATTTTATTTATTTATTTACTATTCAATTTATTATAACTAGACACGAATTAAGAATGATGATTTTATTTTTGGTTAAATTTTTTCTTTTTTTTTTAGTGTGGTAATGAAATAATAGTATGTATAAGTAAATTGTGGCGTTTGTGGTGGGAGGATATATAAAAAATTAAAACTGCCAAGTGTAACTTTAAGGGATTCAATAATTTTCCCGTGTTAGGTTATCCTCTACGTATCTTGTTACCTCCAAAAAGGAATAAAAACCCACTGTTTTTCTCCTCACTTTTCAGCCCCCGTTTTATAGAAGCTGGTCGCGCCACGTCAACACCGAAGCTTAACTGTACCTCAACTGTCCGTTTTTGCGCAATCCTGACCATCCGTTCAGCCATCGCAACCCTAGGAAGCGACCTCTTGCGCCAAATTATTTTCTCTTTAACGGCTCAACTCAACTTCATCGTTCAATAAGAGAGAGACTCCTTCTGGGAGTGGAGGTGGAAGAAGCAACTAAACTACTGGGAAGCGTTTTTTCGGAGAGAGAACCTCTCTCACGGAAACACCCCAGGGTGGGCCCCACTAACTGGTGAGACGTTACGCGTCCCGAGTCGTGACTCGCCAACTCCCCACGACCTGGGTAACTCGGAATCCGGCAAATTTCCACCAGATCCTTTCAAACCGCCAACCGATGCTAGCCACGTCGCCCCAATTTTTAATTCTCTCCCACTAAGCCCGTTTCCCTTTCTAGTGTTTATTATCATCGACCGGGTATTACTTCCCCCTGGTTTAGTGCGTAATATGTCCCTGCTTTATCCCACCGAAAACGCGAGTTTGAAAATATCTCTCTTTCCTATATTCTTTCCTCCTCTGTCCATTCCTTCACACAGCTTCTTCCTTCTTCATTCTTGCTCCTCAAGCGCAGCAGAATCGCAGGTGTTCTTTTCTTCCCTTGTTCTTTTGTCTCATGCTGTTACTATTGCCACTGATGTAGTCGGCTTCTTTTGATTTCTGGTTGTTCTTGATTTGATCGATATGTATGTTTGCTTTCTTGCTTTTGATCTTCTTCCTCTTGACTTGGATTGCTTTGAATCGTGATATTGAATTCATGACATTTCACTTCATTTGTCTGGGTGTTAGGCGGATAACTCCTCCTTGTGTAGGAATCAATTGCTTAGATCTGATTTTTTTTTTAATGTTTGTGCTTCAAGTCAAGCAGCCATTTTCGTAAACCCACCTCTGATCAATCGGAAAGCTATTATGTTTCGAGCTTTGACTTTCTTACGATATAAGCCCGAAATTTATTTACTCCAAAACCGTAAAGTCAACCAATCATATATGGTTGGGGTTCCATATATGTCCATTGCAGCTGTATTAATGAAATGAGTCATTACGGTGCAGTGCGCACGTTATTGTCATATTAGTCTGCTCAGGCCAAAAAATGATCGTCTGCAGTTATGAAAGGTTGGGTAACCTTAGAAGGTTGAGCCCCTTTAATTTCGCCATAACAAAATCTGCTTCTTTTCTTTTGGGTGATGTCTGACCTGTATGGTTTACGTCGTCACAATTGGCGCATCATCATCATTATAGTGCAAAAGCTATTCTCAAAGTACTCGTCTGGATAAATATTCTTATAAATGTGAGTTATTTAACAATCTTTGTTGCTTTCTTATGTGGTGTTGTATTAAGACTTAATGTTAAAAGTTCCGGGGTGGAAAAACCCGCAATTGTAGAGAGTTCTAATGGATAAAGGTCTTTCAATCGTTGCAGGTTTATTAACTCAGGATCATTATATTGTAAAATTCGCTTTTGCCATCCCAAGATATGAATAATGAAACCCACTCAACTCAATATATCGGTGAAAGTTCAAGTTCAACTTCTCTTAGTAGTCAACATGACATTGAGGATGACCGCATGATTGCTGTTGTGCTATCTGAAGAGTATGCCAAATTAGATGGCGCGGTTGGTAGGCGCCTTTCCAACCTGGCACCTGTTCCTGTAAGAATTTTTACAACTTCGTTATTGCCCAAATTATCTAACAATGCCTTTTACTTTAGTTTTCGCACCAATTCTAGTCATACTATGTTCATGCTTAATTTAGGTTCCAGTTTTAGTACCCTCTTTGCAAATCACTCCAATGCCTGTTTGGTAAACTATGATCTAATTATGCATATCTTTCACTTAAATTCGAAGGCCAAAAAACTATCACTGATATTCAACGGAGAAGAAGGGATAGATTTAATTCTTTTAGAGGATCATGAAGAGTCAGGCATTCTTGATATTTTCTGTTTATCTTGCTGCTTTTGCTCCCTTTGGACTCTGTTGGGATGTGGTTCTAAATGATTTCATTGTGGTATTCTGCACTGTCATCTCATAGAAAAGTGAACTTTCTTTATAGTTGTCGAGAGAGATTATTCACCTTTTCTAAAAGGAGGTGGGGGAGAAAGTTGTCTGAAATTTTGTGCTTTACTAAATCTATTTTAACTTAATTTCAGCATGTGCCCCGGATTAATACCTTCATACCTGACACAAATGATGCTAGCATGGATCACCAGCGCCTTCTTCAGAGGTATGCCACCTTGCAGCTGTGTATTTCAGCTATTTCTTGACATGAATATTCTAAAGCTTCAAAGTTCTGATAAAAGATGGCTGTACTGTAATAGTAATGAGCTAGTGTTCATCATGCATGATTAATAACATCACTGGTGAAGCAAGTATTGTGTTTTCTTCTTTATATCAAGAGAAGTTAGAGACTATATGTATTCAAATTGGACATTCGAATGAAGATTACTTAATCCATTGATGTATTGTCACCGATAGTGAGGGATCAGCTAGTAAAATGTTATAAACCCATTCCTGCTATACATTTACTCTTGATTGGGGTATTAAACCGGTCTCTCTTTACTTTTATAGGTTGAACATGTATGGTCTATGTGAAGTCAAAGTTTCTGGAGATGGAAATTGTCAGGTATTATTTTGCGGCAGCAATTTTCTAAAATCATATGCTTAAGAACATTTATTGACATTTCTTCCTGTCTTGCAGTTCCGTGCACTTTCAGAACAGTTGTATAGGTCACCTGAATACCACAAGAATGTTCGGAAAGAGATTGTGAAACAGGTATGTCCACTCAGAAAGCACTAGCCAAATACTTGTTCCTAGCTATGAGGACATCTGGTTTCCTTTGGTTATGGTTGTTTAACTAAATTAAAGGCTGAAATTTGCTGATGGGTAAATGAATAAGTTTTAAACTAGTCATTCCATTCTCCAGGGGGGCATAATTTGAGTTTTTTTTCTTTTAAATGTCCAAGATATGTTTAATATGTTTGTAAAGGATGCTTGCATTAACTGAACATATGAGAGGGAAATAAAAGAGATGATACAAATTGTCACTTGCTTGAGGTGGATGAGTGTGGAATTTGATAGAAATATTAAAATAACGTATAGACAATTTGAAATGCTTATCTTCCCAAAACTTCTCTTTGCCAGCTCAAAGACCATCGCTCCTTGTATGAATGCTATGTCCCAATGAAGTACAAACGATATTACAAGAAAATGGCAAAGTATGCGTCTTTCATACAAATTTTTATTGATAACGTTAAGTATTCATGGAGCCATTACCTTTATGGGTTCTCCAGATAATTTTTTCTTGCGTGTGCTGGTGTAAAACTTACATCATTCTCTATCTATCTTCCTCATGGCAGATCTGGAGAATGGGGGGACCATGTTACCTTACAGGCAGCTGCTGATAAGGTGTGTTATGCTGTTTCCATATAGGTTCTTCTATGGGATGCGGCAAATTAATTAGTATTTGTTTCTTTCTTTTTCATTTTATCTATACACTTCTGTTTTAACTGAGATGAAAGTTCAATTCTTTTATGGGATACGACAAAATGATCGGTCTGTACTTAGTTCAAAGTTGTTTATTGAGTACTGATAGGTTAATGATTTTATAATAATCATAACGGTCCTGATGATTATCACCAATCATCAGGGAAATGGTCATGACTCATACATGCGTGGTGAATGTAACTATTGTTTTCGCACATTTGAAAGGGTTCTTCTACCTTATCATTTGCTGTCACTGATAGTGACTAAAGTAGAATGATAAATTTGCTCTTTATACCCTTCTCTTAGGGTGGAATCATCTAATAGAATGCTATATTACAACTAGATTTGTTGTGTCGGGATCCAAGTTCCACATCCGGAAATTGGTGGGGAGTATATACATATATGCTGCTATAACGAAATTGTATTTCAGCTATATTTCTTGCTTCATTTGCTGTGTATTACCGTTAGCTGTAGAATGTAAGATAACCTTGCTTGTTTGTGATTTAGTTTGCAGCGAAGATATGCCTTTTAACATCATTCAGAGACACTTGTTTCATCGAAATTACACCACAGTACCAAGCGCCAAAGCGTGGTAAGACTGACATTACCCGTCACCATGGTCAAAAACACTTGTTCAATTAATCATGAAAATATTCATCTGGTGGAAATTGTTTTTCTCATAAAATCAATAATCTTGCAAAAGGATATTTTGCTTGCTCTCAAGTAGTAATTCGGATCTTACATATCTTTAATTATGAAAAGAGCATGTTGATGCGAGCATCCTATTCATTTGTTAATGATGCAGAGTTGTGGTTGAGCTTCTGGTCCGAGGTTCATTACAATTCACTATACGAAATTCGAGGTTGGTTCACTATAAATTCCCAAAAGTCGCATTTGTGGTCGGAGTATTGAACACGACTTTAGGAATTGATTATTTGTTTTATCATCTTCATTATAGATGCACCGATCCAGCATAAGCCAAGGAGGAAGCACTGGCTGTTCTAGTAGAGTTGGGAGAGCTACATTGATGAAAGCATTAAGGACATGTGTAGGAGTAAAAAAATTATTTTGGTCCTTGAAAGATGAAAGCTTTTTTTCAGTTCAGCCCCTTAATTATTGGATTTATCAATTGAATCCTTGATGATGTTCATAATATTTACTGCAATTTTAGTCTTCGGTGCACGTCTACAGTGCTGGGTTCAAAGCATTCAATGATTCAACTGAGAAAACTATTGGTGGAGTGAGAAAATTGAGAAATTGTATACTATCTTTCAAGGATCAGAAGATAATTTACTCAATTGAGATGTATTTCTGTGTATATTTTCTGTTCTATATGTTAGATGAGAGAGTGAGTGGAGGGGAGAGAGGGAGAGATTATGGGTCTTCTCTTTGCTCTTTATTTTTCCCCCCAATTTTCATTCATTCATTCATTTATTTTTTAGTTCTATAGTATGTTATTTTTTATCTCTGATGTAGGCGTTAACAGTATTAACATTGGAGATTGCCTATTGAATAAATACTGCCAGTTGTGCGTTTTGGCTGCACTCGGAATCTTTTTGTAACAAAGAATGTTAATCTTTAGAAAACATTAACAATGGTATATTAAATTTAGTAGAGATTATGAACAAATGAAATATCTCCACATAGAGGCTAAAGGTGTCTTCTTCCGCCCCTGGGCAAATGTAATTCTTTTTAAGGAAAAGAATTGTACTGAAGGACAAATATTATATAACAAAAATTTAAATTTTTGATCGAAATATTTGGGTGGGAAAACCGGGGAAGGAAAATGAGTGAGAATTAAAAGAAAAATGAAGGAAAATTTTATTTGGGTATTAAAAATGCGTTGATATTCTTTTTTTAAAATAATCTCAATACGTTTTGTTTAAATTGATACACACACACAAACATATAAAGTTTTGAAATACTTAAAAAAAATCAACAATTGCCCATTATATTTATGTTCATATTTCTCCTTTTTTTAAAGCCTAGATATCTACTGTTAAAAATAACGATTAATCTCCTTATATAGTAGATATTTTAAAGGGGTTTAATGTTGGCCATAAAACTCTATACACAATGCCAGTGAGTGATGGAACCCATATTTCTCCTTTTCTTTTGATGGGGATGAAATCTTTCCAAAATTAAACCCAGCGAACCTTGTAATCCAGCAAGCATGACGTCGTATAAAGCTCAATGGCCATTGTCGAAGATGGAAATGGAGAGAGGGACGGAAGGAGGGGGTATCTTGTTGAGAAAATTATGGTTTTGACGGGAGCTTCACAAAATCCTTCAAAACCTTCCACCAAGGAATTGGAAAATTGGGGTTCCTAGGAAGCATATTTTATGAAATTGTACCCATTCCCTTTCCAACGTCTGAATTCCTTGCTACCAAACAAGAAGGAATGAAATTTTGAGATGAAGTAAGAAATGATTTTTAATGTAGGATGAGGGGACGATCATGTCTTCACTTTATCTTTCACCTGCTTCGGATTGTTCTTTTCAATAAAGATCTTCTCATTTTCCATCTTCAATTTCGCACATAATATAACAAATTATTTGCTCCAATTCTTCTTCTTCAGGATTTTAACCTGATAGAAAGTTGCAAGTTTCAGGGAATCAAGTAGAAGAAATTCCATGAACAAAATCAAAATGTGTATTCCAATTAAATAAGCAAGCACGAGGATGTACGTAGCAATAGCATTGGTCCGTAAATGTGGCGGTGGAATAGAACATTAAATCCTGCATGGGACACGTATCATACCGAACTCAATTATCGTAAAATCACACGTACATATTAATCAAGGCCAGCCAGCCAGCTAATCCACAATTCATATTCAGCTCTCAAGTTCCCATCCAATCGTCATATTATCTTTTCCTTCAATACTTTGATGTAACATAATCTTATTATAACTTCCCTATTAGTGGCACTTCCTTTGTTTCTTTTTGTTTCAATTATTGGAGTTACTTAAGTAGGGGATCTGGCTGGTAGAGTGTTTCGTCAGAAATTATGAAGAAAGCGTTGATCTGACCTAAGTGATCTGTTGTTGCAACACAGCGCACGTTACCTTTGTCTCCATTCTCAAATCGCTTCCAGATTTTAACTACCACGAAATATAAAAATTTACTCACACGTCTGAAAACCATAAGACATAGAGTTGTGTTATTTTGGGATTAGATTGTTCAGTTGTATAATTATAGAATCTTCAAATGGTGGACATGGAATCAAAGGATTGTTAAGTTATTTTACATGGTCATATATAGGCTGTTGAATAAGGTAAGTGAGCGACCTCAAGAACACAGATTCAAATGCTAAGATATCAAATAAGAAAACAAAAAAGAAGATGGTGGGCATGGGATCAATTTGTAGTTGGTGCCAAGAGTTCGTATTCACACGAATGAAAGGGTTAAATTTGTATTTGTATAGAGCAGATTTTGTCGGATTAATTAGAGATTTATGTTAGGGTAGTGTTGTTGTAATGAGATATTCGAGAAATCAAGAACAGATCATTCATTGGGACGTGCAAACTATACAAACCCCAAAGTATTGGATATATTGGTGTAAGCTATTTGATCATAATGTAAGAATAATTATGCATGGTTAATATCAAAGCATTAATGATTGCATACACAAGATGCCAAGTTTGTTTTTTTAAGTACAAATTTTTCTATAAAAATATAGGATTCACTTACGATTTAAAAGTATGACGAAATCTCTTTTTTTCTTAGACAATATTAATATCAAATAAGACGAGTCGTCTATTATTATTAAATATAAATTTAAATATTTAAAAATTATAAAATATATCCTTAAATATTGTGATTGGAATCATAATAAGATAAAAAATTAAATACGTTTAGCACGCCTCATCTTAACGGGTGGTTGCCTTGTCAACCTAACGGGCCAAAGACCGCCCATGGGATGTTGCGCCTTTAACCATGGACACATTGGCCGCATCTTTATTACGATTAGATGCATTTAAATTCATTTTATTATTTTCCCATTGTAATTAGCTTTCTCGATTAGGTTATGATACACGCACTCGCGCTGGCCTCTCCACATGTTTCAGGAAAATAACTAACTGGCACAGGTAAGGGACGTAACCATCGCTTTCTGAGCCTGCAGAAGCAAATGATGCATATTGGAAAACAGAGATTAAGGATATAATAATTTGTGACTAATTATCATGAAGTTCTTTTTAACTTCAAAAGATATATTGCATTTTCTTTTCAATCTGGATTTGATAGTTTGATAATGAATCCACTTGTCATTAACCTCAATTCCAACTGGGTCAATTACAGCCGCACCCACCCAATCACATTTATATTATTTTCACATTACGCCTACCCATATTTAGATTTTATTTTATAATTAATGGGACAAAAATCATACTTTATTTATTGAATTAATGTTAATGACAAAATTGACAAATAAACTTTAAATGGGTAAATTAATTATATAATCTCACTAATTTTGACTCAATGACACTTAAATCCCTAAAATTTGACTCCTTCAACATAGTCCCTCAAGCCTCAGCTGTTTAATCCACTGGTTTTTACAATTTTTTTTAAAAAAATCGTCTACTCCTTTAGTGATTAAATTGTAACTGAATCATAAAGTGTAAGGACTAAAGAGTTAAATAGCTGAAATGAGAGGAATTTATTTACTTTAAAGCGAATTATACATGGGGACAAGACCTCTCAACTACAACTGAGAATCTGGCATGAATCGAACACAGTTAACGTAAAACCAATCGCAAGACAACTAAAATGGTTTAAACGCTTTGGAGAATCTCTTAAATAGAAAGCCTTTGTTGTAATAACGATAATAATTAATTTAAAACCTATAGCAAGACAAAGAAAATGATAAACGTTTTGGAGAAACTTCAAAGTTGTGATGACGTAAATAGGAAGCCTTCGTTATATATCCATCTACCTATGTCTATATAAATAACACCAAAGCTTTCCTTTTTTCGTTTGTATGCCTCACAACTCACAAATTCATTGGATAGTCAAGGACAAGACATTAGTGAATTAGTACTATTATTTAAAGTGAAAACCTTACATATGCTCAAGACTTGTTTAGTCACCTTTTACAGATGTTTTACATGTCTGATTCCTGGTACATCTGGTGATAACAATGGACATTGAGATATAGGATAAGGAAACCGCGTGGTGGCTTCTCAAATGTAGATTCTTTAGTCGCTTCTACCAAACATTTCAAAGGATTTGGAACAAAAGTGAGTGAGTGAGTGAGTGAGAGAGAGAGTGAAGTGCCCAATTAGGAACCCGAATGGGATCGTTCTCCTTTGTTCTTCTATAAATACCTCTACTTTTCTTCTCACAAGTACGCACCATTCATTCACTTCCCAATGGCTTCTGCTCTCTGGACTCTCTCTCTCATTTTGGCTTCACTCTGCTCCGCCGCCCTCGGCGGCGTCCCTAGGAGGCCCGTTGATGTGCCCTTTGGCCGGAATTATTACCCTACCTGGGCTTTTGATCACATCAAGTACCTCAATGGAGGTTCCGAGGTTCAACTTTATCTCGATAAGTCCACCGGTATTTCCTGCTCACCTTCTTTCATTTTTTTCTCTCTCTGCGACCAACCTGTTCATCATTGAGCTGCCATTTTTTTGAAAAGGCACTGGCTTCCAGTCCAAAGGATCCTACTTGTTTGGACACTTCAGCATGTTTATCAAGATGGTTCCTGGGGATTCTGCTGGAACTGTCACTGCTTTCTATGTAAGAAACTGTTCAAGTTTCATTATTTTTCTGTTTTTTCTTTTCTGGTTTGGAACATGTTTGTGTGACTTTTTGTTTGTGAATGGGACTTGCAGCTATCTTCCCAAAACTCGGAGCACGATGAAATAGACTTTGAGTTCCTGGGGAACAGAACAGGGCAGCCGTACATCTTGCAAACGAACGTGTTCACCGGAGGAAAGGGCAACAGAGAACAGAGAATCTACCTCTGGTTTGATCCTTCCAAAGAATACCACAGATACTCTGTTCTCTGGAACATGTATCAGATAGTGTAAGTACTTCACAATCACATACCTTTCCAACACCACACCACCCCTACCCCAAAAAAAATCACACCGACGAAAATGCTGAATAACAGATGAAAATGCCGGTGCAGGTTCTTCGTGGATGATGTGCCGATCAGGGTTTTCAAGAACAGCAACGACTTGGGAGAGAAATACCCATTTAACCAACCGATGAAGATATACAACAGCCTGTGGAATGCTGATGACTGGGCCACAAGGGGTGGGTTGGAGAAGACGGACTGGGCCAAAGCTCCGTTCATAGCGACCTACAAGGGCTTCCACATTGACGGCTGTGAGGCCTCCGTGGAGGCCAAGTTCTGTGCCACTCAGGGCAAGCGATGGTGGGATCAGGCAGAATTCCGCGACCTCGACGCCGCCCAATGGCAACGCCTCAGGTGGGTCCGCAGCAAATACACCATTTACAACTACTGCACCGATCGCAAGCGTTACCCACAAGTCCCTCCCGAATGCGCCAGAGACAGCGACATCTAAATTCAAAATCCATCATCTTCTTCCATTCTTATGATTACCACATTACATTCTTATTCACAACTACTACAAGAGTCTCATGAGGGACCGTATCTTCCCTCGTTGTTCATGGATGTATGAATATTTATTGTGACAGTATATTTGTTCGGAGTAATCGGAGGTTGAGAACAGGGGAGCCTCTGGCTTCGGGTATCTCAAAACACCGAGCTCTGTGTTATGTGTGTAAGTGGAATAAGGCAACTGGTGAATTATTCTAAATGGCTACTACTTTTTTACTTGGATTTACTTGTTCTGCATTTTTTTTAATTATAAAACGTACAAAAGCGCCTGCTGGGACGCATACATAAGTACTCTGATCAAATAATAAAATAAGAAAACCGTAAACAGTGAGTGAATATGGGAACTGTGGCTACACCAAGAACTATGAACGTGAGCTGTGCAGAAGTTGCGAGCCATGAGAATTTTTGGGGCTTAGTTGTGAAAGGACGAGAATAGACATGAGACAAGGGTGGAGGACTAGGTGACTAGGTCGTCATTATCACCATTAACGAAGCCCTGTGGCATGTGGGTAATGGGAGTAAAGCACAGCATGTTAAAAAATTAGAGAAGCCGCTGTCTCATCTCATTTACTCGTTTAGCTTTCCTCGTAAAGAGGTGCATGGGTTTTGTGATCTAATAGAAGAAAGTTATATGACCATCTAAGTCCGAGCTGCTAGGTTCAAGTTCATTTGAGTCTACTATATAATCCGTGAAGCTGGAAGGAGTCAAGAACCATGGGTTTCATGTCAGCTGCGAAATTTCACAAGAGTAAGATTAAGCTTTGATTTTATCATGAAAGCACGTGCATTCCAATTTTAAATATTTAATGTTATATCATAGAGTGGTGGAACCTGAATGATCATCTATATTTCAACCCATTCTTACAACTTATGCTAGATTCATGGAAACCCTTTTTTTTTTTAAAAAAAAAAGTAATTAAGTAGATTTATTTTTCGAGTGTGTGGAGAAATTTGGGGGACGTTGTACCATATTGCTATCCACCTTTCATTTTGGGTAATTTGTGATGGGGAAAATTAAGCATGGTAATAAATTTTTATTTTATTATATTATCTTTTATCTATTTAAAAGAATGCACTATTATAGAAGTTTTACTTATATTATATTTTAAATGATTATATGAATTAAATTATTAAAAATAGTATTTTTTTAATCAAATTAATTTATATAAAAGTATTTTGCTTTTATATATTTTAATAGATATCAACATTTGACTCTATAATCTTGGAGGGGTGTATATCTTTTTTACTTTATTTGCTCATAGGAAAAAAAAAGGGAAGTATGAATGATAAAATATACAAAGGGGTAAATAAAAAACATGTAAACAGGGCGTTTTAACTTGTATCGTTTTTTTCTAGGCTAAAATATGGCAATTTTCATCTGGTCATATCATTTATTATTGTCAGTTGATCTTCTTGAGTTTGGAATGCTACGACTTGTTTTTCAGGTCCCAAAAAAAAACTGTCTTGTGAAACACTTGTTTCCATCAATTCTATGAAATTCCCAAAACCTGAGTTTATTCTACGCTGATATGGAGTCCTGAGGCTTTTTTATTTCCAGAAAACATTGGGTTGGATCATGACATGGCATGCGAATGGTGACAAGTCGAGGTAGGTCGGCATAAATATCAGAGCTTGATATGTGTGTGGATTAAGATAGAAAAGATGAACCTATTGTCCGTGGGTTTAGCTGGCGAAGGGATGAGATATACTATCATTTAGAGTGTGTTCGAACTCTGGGAAGTACCACTTTATTATAGTTTCAGTCGCGGCGTTTGGGGAGGCATCCTATCTCTTGGGTGTTTAGATTTATGCCTGAGGGTAATAGACGGCTCGCCCTGCCCGATATTGGTATCGCCTAAGAGGAAGGAAGATTTCGTCCTACCCTTAGATCGTAGGTGAACTTAACTCCTTTTTAAAAAATTTTGTACAAACAAAAAAAGATAGAAAAAACGAAAGAATGAAAATGGAATGAATTAGGCCACAAAAGTGGGACGCTGTTACTGTCAATATGAGTTAATCGAACTTGTGCATGTTTGGATCCAACCACCTCCCACTCTACCTATTCATTATGTACGGCCTCTCCTCTATCCGTTCATATCCATCAATCCATGTGTGTAGTATTCAATTGGGTCTATCAGAAGAGATTTAGTAGCCTCTTGTAATCTCAATTAATAAAAGAGTAAGATATCTAACTATTTAAAATATATTTAATTTATAAAAAATATTATTTTATTATAATTTTAATCGCGATATTTAAAAAGATATTATAATTCATGAGTATTTAGTTTTACATCTAAAGATAATAGATAGTTCGTCCTATTTAATATTTATATCGTTTAAAAAGAAAAAAGATTTCGCCCAATTCTTAGATCATTATTTTTCAAAAATTTTTGTTAAAAAAAAAGATTTGGTAATGGGTCTCAATTGAGAGCTTTTTTTATTATTTTTTTATTTAGTTAAAATAGTATAATTTTAATTCTAAATGTAAGTTATAGATATTCATTAAGTACACTTAGACCTAAGCCTCTCCATTGTATTATTATATTTTATTTTTTATATAAAACAATGTTCACATACCCCCATTTATAATTGTGTCGTTTGCTATACACTCTTTCATGCAACCAGGAAAAGTATTCTAAGGGTGTGTTTGAATTAGCTTTTAGAGAATAGATTCTGGGAAGAATAGATCCTGAGAAGAATAAATTTTAGGAATAATAAATTTTAGAAAATAGATTTTGGGAAGAATATATTTTGAAAATAGAGATATTTGGATTATTAATAGTAGAATCACTTTTTATATTAATAAATTATCAAAAAGGATATGATTTGATTAAAATGTGAGAGAGGAGAGATTGTAGAGAATAAATAGGAGAGAGGAGAGAGAAGAAATAGGAGAGATGAGAGAGTATAGAGAAGAGAGAGAAAAGATGAGATAGTGTGAAGAGGAGAGAAGAGATAGGAGAGATAAGAGAGAGTATAAGAAAAAAGTAGGGGTAAAATAATAATAAACTCTTTTACAGTTCTAAAATCTATTTTTAATAGCTTATTCAAAATTATGGTTTTAAACCGAAGTTTTACTCAAAATTAATTTTAGACAAAAATAATTGGCTCAAATTTTTTCAAACCGAGATTTTAATCAAAAATTAATTCTGAATAAAAATTAATATTTATGTAAAAATTTTTCAAATCAAAATTTTACTCAAAATTAATTTCTAAACCATGGTACCCAGTCTGACAGTAAGTTGTTTTCTTCGGTCTTTGATAATAGCGCAATGGCTAGCCTTTTCTGCTGCGCCAATTTAAATTAATTTCGATCTTTTTCTTTCTTTTTGACTAAGAAATGACATCATGAAGACAGATACTTATGATCATCTCAGAGTGAACATGCTTGGGTTTTAAGGCTGATGAGATTTGAATTCAAGCTACAGACCACAGTCATGAGTGAGAGAAATAGTAAATTGGGTGACTCAGTCATGAAAAACAGGGACCAGTTGAGTGTATATTTTCCATGCCATCGTTTTTTTGTTAAGCTAAAGAAACAAGCAAGAAAGTCTCCTAGTCCTGGCATGGCATGGCCATTCAGAATTCAAGGCGAGAAAATTTTATTACAGATTAGGAAGGCGAGAGAAAATTGAGGGTTCTATTTTCTTGATAGAGGTTTTAGTAAGAAAATTGAAGAAATGTGGTAATCATACAAAAATAGAAACGGGGCTCTAGTCTGTAGATGATGGAGGAAGAGGCTCACTTCCATTTGTTGGCAACGATGTCAGCCAAATCCACAACCCTTTGGGAGTAACCCCATTCATTGTCGTACCAGGCAATAACCTTCACCATGTCATCTCCCATCACCATCGTCAACGACGAGTCCACGGTGGACGACACGTCGGTGCACCTGAAGTCCACCGACACGAGCGGCTCATCGCACACTGACAATATACCTTTCAGCTCGTTGTCCGCGCTCTCTCTGAAAGCAGCGTTCACTTCCTCTGCGAAAGTCTTCTTCGAAACCTGAACCACAAGGTCCACCACTGATACATTTGGTGTGGGCACACGCAGGGCAATCCCGTTCAGCTTCCCCTTTAGACTCGGCAGCACGAGGGCCACCGCCTTCGCAGCTCCGGTCGAAGTTGGCACAATGTTCAATGCGGCGGCTCTGGCTCTCCTCAGGTCACGGTGGCTGGCGTCGAGCAGCCTCTGGTCTCCGGTGTAGGAGTGAGTAGTAGTCATGGTACCCTTGATGATTCCTGTCGAACAACAAGACACAATGGGTTATGTACTTCTCATGGCGACGGAGTTAAATTTGAAGGAGAAGCCAGGGGTGGTGATTACCGAATTTCTGATCAAGGACCTTGACGAAAGGGGCGAGGCAGTTGGTGGTGCAAGAAGCGTTGCTGATGATGGGCTCATCGGCGCTGTATTGGCCTTCATTGACACCGACCACGTAGGTGGGGATGTCACCTTTGCCCGGTGCTGTAATGAGCACCTTCTTGGCACCGGCCTGAATGTGCTTCCCTGCTCCTTCTCTGTCAACGAAGACTCCTGTTCCTTCGATCACCAAGTCAACCCCCATGTCCCTGCGATTATTATCAAGGAGTTTAATTTGTTGAATAAGAGGTTGTTATTATTATGAAGGAGGGAGATGTTGAGGTGATTAATTATTACTTCCAGGGGAGGTTGACGGGGTTACGGTTGGAGACGACCTGGATGACCTTTCCGTCAACGGAGATGGCGTTTTCACCGACGGGTTTGACGTCGGCGTCAAAGATTCCGAGGGTGGAGTCGTACTTGAGGAGGTGAGAGGCCTGCTTGACACCTCCCGTGTCGTTGATGGCGATGACGTCGAGAGGAGAGTCCTTGCGACCGTGCCAGCATCTCAAGAAGTTTCTGCCGATCCTACCAAATCCGTTAATGGCTACCTTCAGTTTTGCTTCCGTTACTCCTTTCCTGTACCCTCCGCTGCTTTTAACCTTCACAAACATCACATTTCTTCTTACTCACTAAACCATTCATACTTTTTTCACTTCTACTCTAAAGATATATATATGATCATGTACTATAAACAGGGCCAGATTCAAGCAAACATTTTGATGATGATGACCCATGATTGTTTAATTATCGTTATATCAAGCATCCTAGTTCTTGTGGTAAAATGGTAAGGGAACAAGAGCAGACAGTTGCTTTTGATGATCTGAAAAACTCCAACCACACACAAGTATATGCAGCTGCTAAATAATCTATTATATCAGTTTGGACTTTGGAGTTATACATTATCCATAAGAGATTCCTGGATCCTCAGAGGTCAACAAGTGAAGTACTAGTACAGTGGGTATGTATATGGCATCTACATGTTAGGAATTTGATGAAGAGGCAATGGAGGCATGCGAGAACTTACTGCAGACGTCTGGAAGGCAATGACGGAGTGGAAGTCATCGGAGGATTTCTTAGAGAAGGGAAGGTAGCCGGATGAGCTGCGGAGGCCGGAGAACTCCGAGAAGCCCTTTCCATTTCCCTATACCAACAAACGAACACCGATCAGCAAATAATAGCATGCCTTCTTTTATAATGCCTACGAAACAAGGAAGATAAAAGAACCTGAAGAGTTGGTTTGGCAACAGAGAGAGTGGCCGAAGCCATGATCATCACCCAGCGAGGGAAGATATGTGAAGTGGAAGCTCAGAAGCAGCTGGGGTGGTTGTGGTGGGAAGAGAAATCTACACAAAAGAGGGAATATTTTCAGGTTGAATATAATGTGGGATTAATTTTAATAAGCGTTGGAGAGGAAGAAGATGTGTGGCTGAGGCTCGTAAAAGCAGAGTGAGGATGAGATTCTGGATAGCCTCTCGTACAATGAATGGCTGTGGTTGGCGCTTGCCTGAGACTCCAATCGTCTGTGGCTCTCCTAATTTCCTGATATTTGCCCATCGTTGGGCCTCTTAGCCTTCAATCCCAACTGGCCCACTTTGTGGTTTTTAAACCCTTCCATCAAGTGGATAACATTATTCACCATCGTTTATCCTTGAATTTAATTGACAAAAAGATTTATATCAAAAAAAAAATTGACAAAAAGGTTTGTATTAAAAAAAGTTGACAAAAAGGTAAAATATACTATCATTAAAAGCGTATTTAATTTTTAAAAGGTATTATTTTGTTATATTTATAGTCATGACATTTAAAGAGATATCATAACTATTAAATGATTAGGTTTATGTCTAAAAGTAATAGACTGTTTGCCCTACATGATATTAGTATCACTTAGTAAAAAGGGAGATTTCACCCTATCATTGAATCTTACGTGAGTCTAACCTATTTTTAAAAATTTTTATACAAAAAAAAAGTTGATAACATTATTATAAATATTCCAATAAATACAGTTGAGTCTAGCGGTACGAATAAATTCCTTATAACTTATAACATAGCAAACTTAAGGTTTCCTTATAACTTATAACATAGCAAACTTAAGGTTTGAATATTCTCAGGGAGATATGCTCATATTTAATATCTTACAGTACCTTAAATATAATTATGTTTAATAAGAGCATATATGTGCTTAGCCAATCTTTTTTAATATTACAGCTAGGAATTCAGAAAAATCTCAACGCATGGCTAATGGACAAACGCCAACACTTGGGGCCATTATTCACTTGGGTTCATCATGTCTTGCTCACAAATAAACGGTTCTTCTTCATACAAGCCGCCCATCCATCCATTAATATTTGAAGATTTTGAAGCCACCATTTTGTGTTTAATTGAAATTGATGCGAGTTGTGGTCATGTCTCCCTTTCAAAGGAGCATGAAGTTAGGCACACATAGTGGGTGGGACTCACCTATCTATCATTATATATATTCTCTTGCAGTAGAGAATCATGGCTTTAAAAGTTCAAAGTTAAAGTACATTTGGGAAAGAAGTGTTTCTAGGATCTTGATTGTACATATGAAATAACGTGTAATCTTATTTGTTTATTTATTCTATAGTTACTCACATGTTTAATCTTCAATGGCAAAGTATAATTTTAGAGTCTTGAGTTAGAATTCATTATAAGAAGAGCCTGTTTGAAAACACATTGAATGATGTTATGTGAAAATGTGGTGTTGGTAATGTTTCAACATGTTTTCAAACCAAGTTGAATGCTGGTAGCTGTTAACCCCTCTAAGCCTATTCTCTTAGCTTGATTCAAAATGCCCAATCTGAGGCACTATTTCCCAAATTAAGTCAGCAATTATAGGTACTTGGGTGCTTGAATCTTTGAGTGAGCTGAATATTGAGTCCTCGTTGGCATGACGAAAGCGTTCAATCAAACATGGTACATAAATAGAACAAAGCAAAAGCGCCTACAGAGATCGCCTTTGTTCTTAACATTTTTCTTTTCCTGGGCCAACGACGCATATATATATTCGGAGCTTAATAAACAAGCTTTTCTAAATAACTTAATCTAAGTTATAAAAACTGCCTAAATCTTAGGGTCAAAAACCCACCATCTTTTTTCTTCACACTGATTTGAATTTAAGTCAGAGCTCTCGCAAATAATAAAGGTTAAATCTTGTCGTACAATTCACACTAGGTTACCTCAAGAAACTCACCCCACAAAAAGAAAAGGCAGTGAGGAACTAGCAGAGCATTCCTATTAATGTTTAAGGTTGGTCATAGCAATATCAACGTTCTGCAACAAGAAAAAATGTTACAAGGGCATTACAGTAAATTTAAAGTACTGTTGAAGTTTACAACTTACAATGTGTTTTTGATTGAGAGAAGAAACTTGGGAATATCCGAAATTCCCAGGGTCAGCTTTGGTTCCATAGCTGTCCCAAAACGCTTTTGCGTTGGAACAAAATAAGAGAAGGTGCATGCAAATACCTTAGAATATTGAAAAGTAAAGGTACATGACATATTATGTTTAGCATTGTTCCTCTGTTTTTTTGCTTGCATATAAATAGGGTGGCCACAGCAACAGGTAGATTGCCCCAGAAAGCTCTCTAATTTTACACTCCTTCATGTTTAGCATTCACTTGAACGTTCACACGAGAACATACGGGCTTATTAAACCTGTTTGCATTCCCATTATTTTAGAAGGTTGAATTGAAGGTGTATGCTAACTGCTGTGAAGGATGAAATAAAAAGGTACAGAGGGCATGAGGAAGGATTGAAGGTAAATGTTGGATAACTACTTATCATGTGTTTTTCTGGTTCTTCAGGTGCTAACTGTTGTGCGGTTTCACATTGTTAGGTGTTCTGAAGATGGGTATAGATCCTTTGCATCCCAAAGTAACAGTGCTAGGCAACGTGAATCCACAAAATATTAATAAAAAGGCTCTCAAAAGTTGGAAAGCATGCAGAACTCTGCAAGTACGAGGAATTTGGAGCTGAAAAGAAAGAAACAGGAATAGCAGCCTTGAAGAGAGAGAGAGAGAGAGAGCAAAGGGCGTAGGGAAGAAAAGCAGGTCCATTCAGGTAACATTAAAATTGAGAAAACTAAGGAAATCAAAGGAGGAGGAAGCGGAGGCAAGAACCAAGATGCAAGAAACGAAAACAAGGATTCAAATATTTTCAGTCTCCCTCAAGATACGAAGAAGGAAGATCCTCTCATGCCTCGTCCTAAAGCAGATTTCAATGTTCAGCCACAAGTTGATTGCAAAATTCTTCCCCATCAGTACTGTTGCGTTGCTTAGCCTTGCGCTGTAAAAGTTCCCTATTATGCAATACCTTCATATCCAGCTCCTCCAGTTGAAGGCTTTCAACCACCGTTCCTAAGACCAGCTGAACGAGTAGGAGACCATTTCAGTGATGAGAACACCATGGGATGCCATGTGATGTGAGAGCTTAAATGGAAGTGGGGTCCAATGATGATTTAGTAGGAAATTAGAGCATGCTTGGTACTATGTAAGTGGTAAAATGGAAGGGGAAGCTACTTTCATTTCTAATATGTTGTCACATTTTATTTTAAGTTAAGAAATAAGATGATAGAAGTAGAAGTAAAATATTTTAAACTATTTTACTTTAAGTTATAAAATTTTTAGATAATTTTAACCCTTATTAAATTATAAATAAAATATTTTAGATCATCTTACTTTAAATTATAAAAATATATATATTAATTATATATTTATTTTTATCTTATCTAATAAACTTTTAAAATTTATTTCTAGTCTAATTATATTTTCACTTTTATAAAAATTTCTTTCATTATACTAAATGAACCGTTAATTTGATAATTTTTGTAATGCATGCCACTTCCCTGTCTTCAACCACTTTGAGATGTTTTCCTTCCATTAATTTACCACAATTTTGATAATTGAAAATTCATTCATCATAATCAATTTATTATTGCTGAATGTTCTTATTATAATTGACTGACTCCCAAATCCAGATTCAAACTCCAGTACGTCTAAAACGAGTATGAGTTAAATGGACATGAACCAGTGTGGTGAAAACTATCATCTGCCGATATTGTGTCATGTCCCCAGAAGCTATTATCTTTGAAAGTGGAGAACAATAGATTAGCTAGCTTCTATTAGTACGGTTTCTAGTTAATTACATAACCTCACCTCACATGTCTAATCGAGGAGATTTCGTCGTATGCAAGTTGCAAGATTGATTTCAGTTTAGGCGAAGGCTAAATCAAGTGGTTGGGAATCCAAGGCTAAAAATTATAGTTGGAATGATGCGTTTGAGGAGAGATAGAAAAGAGTAAAGGAAAGTGAATATATAAGATGTGGACTTTATTAACATCACATTCTCTTACGTTACCATCTTTAAACACATGCATCTTTAGAACACTCGTTGCCAAAGAATATATGCTTTGGATTTGACGCTTAGTTTACTGCGTATGCTCTTCCTTCTTCATTTACTTAAGTCTCCATCTCTGAATGAAATCGAAACCAAGGGGCACAATGAATCAATAAATAACGGATTTGCACCAGATCTGATGTAACAAATTCACTACCGTTGTCCATCTTCTAATGTTCCATATCTCTCTCTATACTTTTGATGCTCTAATCAAATTCAAAACAGACAATTTCGTTTCATACTAGGTCTATCTGCAAGTTTCATTTATCAGAGTACCTAAATCGATTACGAGAAACAATGCTCCTACCCAGAGGGGAAGAGAACATGATTTATGATAGCGTGGAAACTTAAGAAACTGTTACTGCCATTAGCCCTGAAGGCACTGGCATAAAACTCATTGAACTGAACCTCTTAACCAGGTCCTGTTGTGTATCTACTGAACCAAAAAAAAAAAAATACAAAAAATGATCGAAAATATGAACGAGAGTTTTTTTTTTGGGAGGGGGGATTTTCAACTAAATGATAATGGACATGATTCATACTCCATACAATTGCCAGCACAGCGTAGACAAAACGTCATCAATATCATCCAAATAGGGTTGGGGCATGTTTACAAGAAAAAGTAAAACTATAAACCTGAAATCTGCCATGCATCTTCAGTGGCAGAAGCCAAATGATATGTCCACCACACTTCTATTGGGCGCAACAATCAGTTGAATGAAAATACCAATCCTTTATACCCTTAGAATCTGAAGCTTGGAGGAGAAAGCAATGGCAACCCAGTCGGGCTGAGACGAAGACCATTGAAGCTGCTCAATCTCCGCCCCAGCGGTGTATGCAAGAATAGGATCCAACCCACCTTCCAATGGCTGGCCCATTGAGGAAAGATCCCATATCAGAGCCTGAGAGTCATCCCCTGCAGTGCAGATATGGCAAGAACTGTGAGGAGCCCAAGCAATGGCATTCACACTGGCTTGATGCCTCTGCAACTCGACCACAGGCAGCGTCGGGAAACGAATGTCGAGGACGACAACCTTGGCACTGTCCATGATAATAGTGGCCATGTACCTTGGGTCCTGCTTGTTCCAGCCGAGTCGAACCAAGGGGCTATCAGGCTCCGAGCTCTCATAGATGATAGTAGAATGCTCTTTGTCCCGCAAGTCGAAAACCCTAACGGAGCCATCGGCGGAGACGGAGGCAAAGACACCCACACCGCCCCAGGCGATGTCATAAACCTCCTTGTCGTGAGCGATAAGCTGCGTATCCACCGTCTCTTTCTCAATATCCCAGATGGTGCAGGTGGTGTCAATGCTAGAAGTGCCGATTCGCTTCGGCTCCACCTCGTTCCAATCGAAAGAGGTGAGAGGGCCACAGTACTCGCTGTTCTTGTTCCCATTGAGGAAGCTCTTGAGCTCCACCCGCGAGGTCGGGTTCTCTTCCGTGTCGGGTATACGCCAGATTCGGAGAAAATCGCTAGAGGTAGCGAGGAGGTCCGGCCTCTGGCACTCCTTATCAGGAATGAAGATGGCTTTGGTGGGAGGGTAAAGGTGCTCGAAGGAGAGGTTAGGATCGGATCGAATCTCGCCGTTAGAGTCGTCGAGCTGAACAATTTCGACCCTGTTCGGGTACTGCTCCAACAAGCTGGCCATGGCCAAGCGGTACTTCTTGTCGAGACGGACGCTCCAGTTCATAGCGTAGATGTGCCATGGTGCTTCGTAGGTGTAGATCTCCGACCGCTTCTGCTGCTCGTCCAGTCCGTCTTGGGTCGGGGCATTACTGGCCCCCATGTATATACGGTGGTTCAAGCTCACTTTCTTTCAGCTGAAGAAATTGTCGATATTTTTCAAGAATCGTGAAGGAGGGTTATGCAATGGGAAAGAATTTGGAGACTGGGGCAGCAGCGTGAATTGAAGAAGTGCAGAAGCAGAAGGAGAAGGAAGAATGAAGGACTTGTGGTGATGTGATTTATCATTTATGAGAAAATGAAGGCTTGGATCCTGAATGTTGCAGCGCAATCCTAAAACCCAAATAGCAAAGACTTGGACTTGGAGGGCCCCCAATTGTGTCAGTCTTTCAAATGATAGCGACCTCAAAATCAGATTTCTTTTATTTTGGGCGTATTAGCCCTCTCTCTTGTACTAAAAAAAAAATCAGACGTTTCAGGGAAGAGATCTATAAGGGAAGAATTATTTTTTACTTTATTTTTTTAAGTATATTAACCATCTAAATTTTGATTTGATATGATTCGTCGTCCAGAACGAGAGCTGCGATTTTCCCAGCCCGTGAAGGCGTGAATGAATCTCAGAAACCTGTGAAGGCGTGAGAATGAATCTCAGAAATAGTTTCCTCCTCTAAATTTCCACTTTCTGGACTTTATATTTTCTCTCTCTCTGGTAGCTACCTTCCATAGCAGTTTCACTTGAGCATGCTTATTTTATGTTGGCGTTTATAACCCAAGCATTAAATTACCTGCTGTTGCTCTGGGTTAATTCCCAGATTCTGTGGTTAAAACCGAAGAAAGTGCTGTTATGGATAGTGGGTATTATTAACAATGACTCAGCAAAGGCTATTGGTTTCTACCATCTGACCAAGCCTTGAACTTGAAAAATGCTTCCATATTGTAATCTCTCAAATTCATGTCCAGTAGTCATGTCATTTTTATTTGATCATGATTATAATTATATACCAACGCATGAAGGATCTGTTGCCAGAAACATACGGAAATATCAGTTCTCAACTTCCCATTGTTGCTCCTTCATAGAAGAATGGAAGGAAAGATGGTGGCGCCTTGTGGAGAGCGGGAAACATAATAACGATTTTTACCCCAAACGATGCATTTTATGGGCATTAGACAGTATCTATGGTACCCCGCACAAAATGGGGATGGCCAATCCTTTTTGCAGCATAGATTCCATTTGGAAATGGGCAGCTCTGCTGGATTTCAATCAGCTAAAGACATAAAATTCTTCTACACCAGAGAGATTTTGAAAGAATTATTATATTGACGCCATTTAGATATCATATGGCAATACAAGCACTAGTATCTGTAATTTGAGCCATGGCTCACAGTTATTTTCCTTGAGGAATCAACCGACATCACGTAGTTGCCACATTACATTCACTGAAACCCAAAACATAAACGAAAGTCAAAACAAAACAAAACAAACGTTTGAAGCAGAGGATATCCAAAGTGACTTGCACATTTTTATGGATGAAACACAAAATAACTACATCTTTGCCATACAATCCAAGTGATGGAAGGGAATGTTCAGACATAAGAGCAACGATGCCTCATCCAATTGTCCATAACCAAGTGAATGAAGGATCTACCGAAGAGACGGTTAATCAGAATCCTCATACACTTCTCCATCATCAGAGAACTCATCAAATGATCTTATATCAAGCTGGTAGCGAAGGATACCTCCAATGCCACCAAACCCTCTGCAAAACTGTGATCCTTCTTGAGATTTATTGGTCACAAACTCCAGCGAGCACCCAAATCGCCGGTACTCATTGGCAAACCACTCTAGCAGTGGCATCTTCTCCTGCAGCTCCAACTCTGCATTGGTGGCAGGATCCCGGAAATTGGTTCCATCAGCCTCTTGTTCCTTGTTTAAGTGCTTTACCATAGTCTCACCAGTAGAACTATTCTTCAGTACATACCTGTTGATATCCAAATTTTCCCATACTATAAGCGTCTCAATGGCACCCATCTCCAGAGCCTTCAATGTGTCATCAATCCCAAAGACATATTTACCAGTATCCTGGCTGATCTCTTCAAAGTATTTCCCAATCAATTTTTTTTCTTGTATGAACTTCACATTTGACAAAATCTCAGCAGATAACTCAATAGCTTGATTAAAACCATTTTCCCCACCATATGAAACATCAACCACATTCAATATTTTAGCCGCTAGACGAGGATCAAACATATCCGACTGGCTCAGCTCAGTCTTGAAGTCAGCAGAACCTGCAAGTATAAGTCCAGCAACATTAGGCTGACTGGTGGCAGGATTAATGAAAAACTGTGTGGCTAGTTCTGCAGTCTTTCTAACATAGTTGTGTCGTTTTTCCATGCGAAGACGAGCAAAACGCAAGGCAGATTGCCCTCCTCTACCATGTTTCTTTGGTAGATCAACAGTAAATTTATGAAGCACCTCACGAGTATTTCCACTTAATGTCCCAAAAAGGGTACCATTTCCATCCATAACAATGAAACCAAATTTGTCATCAGATTCTAAAAGCTCATTTAAAGCTTCAGTGTGAAACTTGTTATCACAAAGGTAAAGTGACGCATTAATAGGCTTGAAAGGTTCAAAATCAATGGTCACCTTTTTTTCTTTGCCATCTTCAGTGACAACAGTTCCAGTATAAAGAACCAATCCATTTGGAGGAACCTTGTTATATAACTTCAACCTCTGTTGCGCGGAAGTAATGGCTCCCAATACTGACTGTCGATTCACCCTGCTTTTGATGTTTGAAGCAGTTCCAAATTCATCTCCCAACATCTTGGTGACTCTGGATATTTGATCACGAGGAGGCATAATTAAAGAAATCATGCTGGTACCATTACCTCTTGCAGCTTCCAATGCTTTAATCAATTTCTTGATCTTCCACATCTCAATGTTCTTGTCTGATTCTTGAGTGTCAGCCATTGTAGGTAAAATGGAAGACTAACCTATGACCATTAGCACAAAAAAGTATGGCAGCAAATTTAGGAAACAAGAATCAATAAATAAGTAAAAGCAGGTCAACATCACAATTATTTTAATTCATTCACTTATCAAATCTGAAATTTGTTCATTTTCTCAAGGCCACACAGGTTCAGCTCCAAAATGTCATGGGTATAGCTTCAGGACAGATGGAAATGTATTGAGGATTTTGGACATACTGGTTTCCCAGCCATATTTAGGTAAAAAAAAATGGCCTAGAAAATGCACCGATTCAGACTCGTTAAAACAAGGTTTAGAATCTAGTAATTTATAGTGATTTTACTTTCTTTTCTTTTTTGTTTTTGATACAGAGTTTACTTCATTTGATCAAACTACAAGCAGGGCTGCGAGTTGATGCAACTGAGGGACCTGAACTCTCATACTTGCCTACGCATACAAGTTTATCTAGAGTTTAACTATCATATGGGCTACTGCCTGACCCAAAGATGACTTAAATAGTTAACGAGTCGTGGACTGAAAAGAGCAGTAAAAAAATGAAACATATTGGCAGGTAAAAGAACTACAGAATCCATGGTGCTCGTATACTAGTCAAAAATCATGCAGACTGCTGAAATCTGGAGAGACTCAGAAAAAAGCAGAGGAAAATCAATCAAAGCCTAACTCAAAAGATATATGTAGCAGTATAAGAGTAGAAATGATACAAACTTTGAGAAATACCAACAACAACAACAACAAGCTTTGTCCACTAAGTGGAGACAACTACATCAATCACACGACATAATTGTGCTTTATCAACAACCAAATCTTTGGATTTATTCTTATCACAAGGCTCCATTCAATTCTGGTCATTACAAGTTGACCAGGCTCTTAAATCAGTTCAGTTAAGACAGGATTAATCCAACGAGAAATATTAGATGCATATTCTCGGGAACTACGAACGGGGCTCAAGCAAATCTGGAAAAGAAAGTGAAACAAAATGACCAGAACCAAATTCTAATTGCTAAAAAATAAAAGTAATGAAATAAATGTACGAGAGAGGGAATAACCAAACAAATCAACTAGTCTTAGTTCAACATAGATCAGTGCACCGAGAGAAAATCAATGACCCCGAGTGAAGCAATGAACAATTGAATCTATCAGCACCCAGAGTTACAAGCCCAGAAAGTTTGATCCAGGTGGAAAGGAAATTTACCTGTTGGATGACGATTGCTAGTAGAAGACTTTGGGCCACCGATTTCTTCCCTCCTAGGGTTTCCTCTTAGGCTTACACAAGCCGCTTCTTCAAGCTGCAAGATTTCCCCTCCTTGTCTTTGTTCAGAGCTTCGGCCCACTAGCGTGCTCCTCAGCTTTTTCCCTTGTTGAACCGTAGAAAACTCTTTTTTTTTTTTTAATTATCTAAAAAAGAAAATAATATCAGGACTCATTAGTGATTACTACAACCGTTACAAACCAGCCTGTTTCGGGTTGTAATAAAACCAGAGGCGAGTCAAGTCAAAAATGGTCAAATTCTGGGTTCCATCGGGTCTGATCCGTGCAGGGATAATTTCTTTTTTATATATATAAGAATCTCTTTAATATGACCTTCCTGTAAATTAATTTTTTATTTAAAATATCCTTTTGTTCACAACTTTCTATATTTTAAAAAAGTTCGCGGCTTAAAATGAAAATAATTTAAGAAGGTTATTTTGTTTTTAATCATTTTTATGACTTAATTATTATTTTTAATTTGGGTGAGATATTTATAAGTATTCTATAATTAGAATTGGAGGGAGGAGCATTTATTAGTTTCACATCATATTTATTTAATAATAATATTTTTACTTTAAATTGGAATAGAAGTGTGGGAAGGTTGTATTTATATAATTAGGATGGATACCCCATACACGAGTTATGTTATTGCACGTATGATATAAAAACTACATATAAATTATGCTGTTTATGAGTCACTGCACAACTCATTCTATAGCTTTTGCACACTTGGCTCACACTAATTATATGTAAATTCATATATATATTGAAATTTCCTCAGGGCCACATTTTCAGCTTCATAAAGAAAACAAAGGGCAGAAAAATCATTTCATTCCACTATTTTTTTTAAAAAAAATAAAACTGTTTGAGACTTTAGTTATTTAAACTATTATTTTGTTTATTTATTAATAAATTTATCAATTATAAAAGAATGGGGTGAGTGTCTAAATATTAATTTAGCTATAAGTGTAGATTTTATTTTAAAAAATTAATAAAAAAACTATAAAAAATAATAAATTTTAAAATATAACTGTTATTAATAGATATATCATTTTAACATAAAATTTTATTTTTATATTTATTATTTTTTAGAATATTTTTTAATTATTTTTTTATTTTTCTACAAGAGGCTGGTAACAAATTTTAATAATAGCAAATTTAAATTTTTTTATTAAAATAAAATATATTTAATACATTTGTGTAAAAACGAGTAACAAAACTTATAATATGGAGTAGCTGAGTGCATTTTAAAAAACACTTGAAACTTATTAGCATGGAGCAAATAAATTATTAATAACTAATTAGTATGAAGCAATGTAGTTCATTTTAAGAAACACTACGGAACTAAAAATTCTGCTTGTTATTATAAATTTTTGAAAAGGATTTATTGAAATTAGTTGGTGATACACAAGTTTTTTTTTTTTTTTTTGCATATGGTCCTTATATAATTCATTATTTAATGAAAATTTCTCTTTATTTAAAAAAAAAAAAAAAAGAATCTGTTGGAAGGGGGAAAAAAGAGAGAACAAAGGTGTGGCTGTGATCTCATGACGTCTCGTTTGGTAAATTGCTTGCTGGCTCTATAATCTTTAATAAGCCATTAACAAAGAACATACTAGAAAACAAGAAGAAACTTCAGAAATCCAAAAAGAAGGAAATCATTAGTCCTTAGTATTAACTAAAACAAAATCCCATATTTTTTCTTCGGGCATTCTCTCCAGGAACAGGCAGGAAGATTCAAAGCGTGAAACCATCCAGACCAGCTCTTGAGCGATTCAGTCAATTATTTTCTGTTACTGCTGATTTTCCGGCGTCTCGGTCATGGAGGAGCTCGGTTCTACATCCTCTTCTCTACCCCCTACTATCACTCTCGATGGCGCCGACCTAGATTCGGTCTTCGCCAATTCGCAGTATCTGACGCGCGAGGAAGTACTCCGGCGCCGACTACGCCGAATCAAGCAACTAGCCGGCTGCTACAGAGCCCACTACTGGGCGCTTATGGAGGAGCTCAAGGTTAAGTACAAAGACTACTATTGGACTTACGGCATGAGCCCTTTTGTAGAGGATCACAAGAACAATCAGGCCACACACACTGAAGGCGTCGCGGCATCTGGGGAGAATTTAAGTTGCAGCAATGTCAATGAAAAGGCAATCATTAGTTCCAACGGTGGGGTTGGTCAAGATGTTGTACGTTGCGCTTTTAGTGGTTGTAAGTCGAAGGCTATGGCTTTAACTAGGTATTGTCACAACCATATATTGTCGGATTCGAAGCAGAAACTCTATCGGGGATGCAACGCCGTGGCCAAGAAGTTAGCCCCTCTCCCCCTAATCTTTCTTTCCTTTTTTCTTTTTTATCTTCTTTCCATTAATAATATTCTGCAATGGTAGTTGAACATGCTTGATTGCTCCGAGAAACCAATGGGAAAAAAGGGATTTGTTTTTTTTTTTGTGGTTGGGAGGTAGTAATTTGCTTCATTGCATTTTTATTAACTATTGACCGGCTATTGAACAAACCAAATAGCTAGATTTGTCGTTCCTTTCAAACTGGACTATAAGCTATAGTCTTTTGTTGCCCTTATCATGGATTTCTTAAATTAGATGTGCGGTTGCGGAACATATGAGGTAAGGCCGTGGAGGATATATGTCTTGTGGCTTTTGTTCTTAAGGATGGTCTTGTGCCTGCTGGGAGAGAAATCATCACGGTGAGTTTTAGAATTAGAAGCATAGATGGGATGGCGTTCTAGGTGACATAAACAGGTTCAGGCTTTACGCGTGTGATTTTATTAAGGTGTATGTGGATTTCATTCTGAAAATCGTTTCTCAGTCTTTAACTAATCTTGCAATGTGTCAAAGGGACGAGGGGTGACTTTTTCTTTGTCATATTTCTAATGTGTTAATTATGAGTTGTGGTTTAATGAGGATTTGGTGCTCTGAGCAACAATTCAATGTCGGCTTTATGAGGCTTTCAACTGTGGAACTACTGTGTGATTTCTAGGGTGGTTGTTGCTTTAAAAATTTTACAACTATCAATTTTGTAGTATAATGATCATAGAAATTAGTTTTTTTTTTTTGGCTTTTAGTTTATTGTTTGGCAAGCTGGGACTCAGTTTCCTGGTCTTAATATTTCCTAATTTCTACGTTGAAAGCTTGTTTGGTTCTTTTTTAGTTAAAGTTTTTAGTTTCATAGAAATTACCTTTGTGCTGTTGTCATGCTTTCCCCCATTTATCTTGAAAGTATTGCTCATGCCAATAACAAGCACGCTCTCAAGCACCATGCAATATATTGGCAAAACTTAATGTCAGTGAAACTAATTTGTTCATGCATGGCCCAATTCTTTCTTTAGTTCTCAAATAAAGATAAACTCAAACAGCTGCGGTGAATCCGATTCTTTATGCATAAAGTTGCTTGACTGAAGTCAAAGGAGTAGTTTGTTTAGAAGTTGCACATAAAGTTGCTTGACCTGAATCCTCCTATTAGCATGCCTGAACCTTAAAGTAGTTTTTGCATTAAAATCTCTATCTTAATTTCATCTCCTCATCTCTAATTACTATACAGACAAAGTAACATTTTATCTTCTCAGACATTAAATCTTTTGGCGAGCTTTCCTGTTAGGAATGAATGGTCAAGTTAATTAATTAAAAAACAATCATATTTCTTAGTATGAGAAGTAGGTTTAACTCTACTTTCTGGATAACGTCCAAGTGCTGCTCTTTAAGGGTCATGATTTTTCTAAGATTGGTATGTTAGCCTGCTTCAGTAGATGTTGCTAGGACACCAATATATCTATCTGCACATTTCAATTTCATGCCTAATTGTGATTCATGGAAGTAAGAATGTAAATATCATTTACTTGATCATTCTAATGCAAAATGCCGCCACTTCTAGACCTCTAGTTTAACATTATATTTGGGAGCCCATTTCAAACAGAGTTTAAGAATTTGAGGCTATCTTTCTTGTTCAATATGGTAAATACCATTGTAAATACCATTGTGGTGAATACCAATGGTATTTACCATATTGAACAATGTGCATACTTGATTTCCTATTTGTGGTAAATACCATTTCTAGAACAGACAACATTGCTGATAAGGATTTTCTCTATGCAGTTTGCCAACTGGACCTTCTATATGTAATAAGCCTGTCTTGAGATCCACAGTTCCTCCTGCTTGCCCGAACCATTACCAATTAGGCGAAAGGTGTTTGATTCGTGCTGTAAGAAGGGCTGGTTATGCTATCCCAACTCATCGTAAGCCTAGTCCAAAATTGCATGCAGTAATTTCTGAATTTGTCCACCAAATTCAAGAAAAGAGAAAAGCTGCATTGAAGGTTACTGTACCTAAAGCTGAGACGCAGTAAGACAAGATTAAGGTGCTGATTATTCAATAGATTATTAGCTTTCTTGATACTCTGCACAGTGTATAGAGTGGGCATATTCGGTCACGTGAGAAATAGGATCTTTATTTGGTGGTGAAACATGTGATGTCAATAAGAAACAGTATATTTATTTTAGAAGCCTGTCATGCGATCTTCTAGTATACTTCCTTTTCATCTTATGAGAAGCATCACAACATATTCAATTCTTAGTTTTTTCTTGCAGTAAGAACTCGCATCCTACTCTAAATCTTTGTTTTTATTGTTAAGATTTCTTTTCTGGCCCTTTGATGACTTGGATAAAGAATACTTCAGAGATATCTAAGATATTTGCTCTTGTGACAATGCAAAATAATAGGAATCTGAATACACGTGGACAAAAATCTCATGGTGCTTAACTGCATATTCTCATGGTATGTAAAAGGAATGGCTATGACAGCTCCATCATTTCAATCTTGTATTGTAACGGGGCCGACATGATTATATACTATAAGAGGGGCTACTAATTCCTTGGGTAGCTTTTAATAGTTATATTTCTACGTAATCAACCAATGGCTATTGTTTTGTAACTACAGTCATCAATCATGTTCTCAGATATTGTTTTCATTGGTGGCTTTTTATTTTGATTCGTTTCATTCATTCTTTGACTAATTGATAAATGCCCGTGTTAGAGCCATTTGATCGTTTTCTTTCTGTTGTGTTTACTTTTAACAAGTTCACTTTTTCAAGAGAAACACGAACCATTGTACTGATGAAAGGTTTTGACTTTCGATAATGATGTTTAGTAATAGTTAAATTCTGTGAGGTTGCATGTAGATGCATGCATTTAATGAGCGGAAGACTGGTAGTATTTTATTACTTTGTGACAGCGTGGTTGGATGAAACTTGAAAATCATTTCTTAAGTTGAGATTAGAATTTAGCTCCCTAGGCCATTTTTCTGAGGCTAGGTTGGAATCTTTAACTGCATGGTTTGATCCAGTTTAGGTCGATTATTGACCAGTGGCCTATACGTAAGAGAAGCCTAGTTCTTAATAAATCCATGATCATTGAATGAAGAGAATAAACAGTGTAATTTACCTGCAAAATACTTAAAATTTGAACACCTTATATTGAATGGACTCATCCAAGACAACTTGAAGTTGATAACTCTGAAATAAGTATTGGTGATGGTTGACCCATTGTCTGTAGGTTCAGTTGGTGAAGGGATGGGGCATACGACTATTTGAAATATATTTAATCTTTAAGGAGTACAATTTTATTATAGTTTCAATCGCAATTCTTAGAGATATATTCTAATTTTTGGATGTTTAGGTTTATATTTAAGGGTAATTTACAACTCCTTCTATCTAATATTTGTATCTTTTAAGAGGAATAGAGACTTTTCTATATTCTTAGATTGTGGATGAGCCTAATTTCTTTCTAAAAATTTTGGTGCCAAAAAAATTATAGTGATAGTTGAGTTTGAAATGATATTCATGTCTGAACCAAAAGGGCCTTGAACGATTTTGCAAAAAGCAGTTCTGGCATTAACTGAAATGTTTTAGAGGCAGATGCATTGAAGTTTATTAGCTTTTCATAAGGACTTGCTGGGTTATGGTTATGGTTATGGCCATAGAGGCATAGGGTTTTGAGAACTTTCTTCCATCAGATGGTGGAGGTCAATGAATCTTACCGTTGTGTAGTGGTGCATTGTTACAAGTTGGATCTGTTTCCACAGGGGATTGAGGCTAATTGCAGTGATTGGCACGGTTCACTAATCAAATCAAACTATTCTAGTATCTTAAAGTCCGGTTCAGTATGAAAGAGGCGAGTGGTTTATGATATTAAAGAGGAGATTTGATGGGTAAACCATTGACATTAAAGCTTGAAAATCTGGTTCCATTGAATCCAATCTTGAAAACCTCATGAAAGGGTCCATACTTACTACGCCCAGCTTCGTCCAAATCATTAATGAAGCAGTATGAATATGGGCCTTGAGATACAACATTCGACACCAAATGTGGTAAGTCGGCTGCCTTCAAAGTTCAAACTCTTGCTAGAATTAATATAGATAAAAAAATATATATATTTATATCTTATAAAAAAGGTATTTTTAGTTGATAATTTTATAAATTTTTTATAAATATTTTTTTAATTTTAAAACGGTATTATAATTTTAATAGGAAGAGTTATTAAATTTATCTAAATTTTTTTATTAAAATTTATTTAATTTTTTTTATTAAAAAACAAAAGTTCAAACTGATGGAGCACGCTGAGACGTGACGTGACGTGAGGTGACGCTCACCCAATAAATATGTCTTCTAATTAATACCAACGCCTCCTTACTCTTTATCGAGAGAGAGGTGTGTTTGTATGAAAATAGTGCCATTTTACACACATATGAACCTATTATCTAAAAATAAAAATATATTCAATTTTACTTATATTAATATTACAAATTAACCCAAGAAACCAGAGAAATTATTTTTCAAAAGTTAGTTATAGATTAAATTTAATTTTAATTATATATCTATTTTATCTTATAAATTTATATTTTTTATTAAAGTATTTCTATTGAGAGATATTTATCTAAAGATAATCACGATAAAAAATAATATTTTAAAGTAATTAAATTATATTTATTATAAATAATTAATATAATTAAATTTTTTAATATAATTAAATTAATTATTTAATTATTATATTTAAATACTAGAGGTAGTATAATTCATAAGATTTTAAGTATAGGTAATCTTGGCGAGTGTAATTAATACCTACTTGATAAATTATAATAAAAAAATGAGCATTAAGAACTAATTTAAGGTAGTTTTTTACTAGTATTAGAAAATGTTATATGGATATTGGGGCCTTGCAAAGATAAGAATTAATGAAGAGTTGACTAATATATGTGTGTGTGTGTGTGTATAAAATCTGTCTTGATGATAATCCTGTGAACCTACTTACCAAACTGTTTAAATAAGTCGCACGTCACTCGGTAGGCTAACCAAACTGGCAGCCTCATCAAAGGAGCTGCCCACACTTCTGTCAAATTTTGACTCCGGTGGCATAAAATCATGGACAATAACTTTTCCAAAAAATTATAAATAAATCTTCTTCCAATTAAATTATCGTTTAAGTTATTTTCATCCTGCACGCAATATATTATTCTATTCTTATGATTTCCAATGCTTCTGATTTTCCAGATCATCACATCATTATCACACATGCTGCCTGTTTGAATGGGTTCTAAATTATGGTTTGAAAATTGACTTTTGACTAAAATTTTAATTTATTTTTATTATAATTTAAAAAAAAAGTTTTTGACCAAAATTTTTATTTATTTATTTACCTCATATCTTTTATAAAATTTATTAATCATAAAAGTCATTACAGTAATAAGCCACAAAATTAAAATCAAACATAAACACCTTGAAATCACCTTATCCTTAACCAGCAGCTACCTCTGGGGTTTGAATTTCGTGGCGCATTGTTAACCATTGACACCGCCCTAATGAAGCTTATAAAAACTATAAATAGTAAGGTCACGCCCACTGTTTCGTCATTTTCCAATTCACAGAAGAAAGTGAAATCATGAGGTCACTTGATCATCACCAGGAAGCTCATCAACATCTGCTCCAAGATTTGAACTTGAAAATCCAGCAAACGTCCCCGGTTCTTCAATCAAAACCAACAGAGACAAGATCCTTGTTCTTATCAAACATTGACAGAGTCTTAAACTTCGACATAGAAACAGTCCACTTCTTTACGTCTCGAGAGGATTTTCCGGCCGACGTCGTGGCGGACAGGTTGAAGAAGGCACTAGGCGATGCTCTGGTGGCTTATGATTTCTTTGCTGGAAGATTGAAGATTAACTCTGAGACAAGTAGGTTGGCGATAGAGTGCAATGGCGCAAGAGTAGGGTTTGCGATGGCTTCTTGAAACTACAAATTGGATAATATAGGAGATTTGGTGTATCCTAATCCAGCTTTTGCAGAGTTAGTTCATAAGAACGAGGATTTCCTCAAACCAGGCGCCCACGCTCTGTGGGTTGTTCAGGTTCACATATTTCATTATTTTAAACTAATGAGTCCCGTTCGTTATATGAAATTTGAAAAATTAATGAGATACATTATTCATGAGTTATGAATATTCATATTATTTCTTATATCTTTAATATAACACCTAATTTATAATACAATTTCTAAACTATGTGTTATATTCAAGAGAGCGGAGGAGTATTATGTATCATGAAAGACTTCGTTTTAATTTGATTTCCAAACAATGCAGGAGAAAATTATTGTGTAGAATTATCTGTCCATTAACAATATCAAATCAATTTATTTAAATTTACGACATGTAATTTAATTTGTTCGCGATCATCAGTAATAAACATTACTAGTAACTTGTTTTCTTGATGTTATGATTAATGAGTTGGTTTTGATTAAGTGCAGGTGACATCCTTCAAGTGTGGTGGCTTCGCGATGGGCATCTCCACCAGCCGGTGCCTTTGATGGCTTAAGCTTCAAGACCTTCTTGGACAACCTCGCCGCTCTCGCCTCTAACAAGCCCTTGTCTGTCACCCCCTGAAACTACAGGCACCTCCTGGCCGCTCGATCCCCTCCACGGGTCACCTTCTCTCACCCAGAATTGCTCAAGCTCGGCGCTAGTAGCCTCCCCGACACCGACCCTCACACTGGCGTCTTCCATGCCTCCTCCGAGAATCTCGACTTTGAGATCTTCCGGCTAACCTCCGATGACATCTCCTCCCTCAAGGGGAAAGCCAAATCCGCCGAGCGCTGCCCCTCCACAGCTCGCATCAGTGGCTTCAACGTGATCACCGCCCATGTGTGGAGGTGCAAGGCCTTATCTGCAGGAGACGACCCTGATCGGTCATTGACCATACTCTACTCGGTGGACATACGGCCGAGGCTGAACCCTCCGCAGCCGAAATCATACGCCGGGAATGCGGTGTTGACTGCGTATGCTACGGCGAAGGTGAAAGAGCTAGAAGAATGGCCGCTGGGGAGGTTGGTGGAGATGGCGAAGGAGGGAGGGACGAAGATGACAGAAGAGAATGCGAGATCGGCGGGGGACTGGGGAGAGACGTACAGTGGGTTTTCGAATGGGGAGGTGTCGGTATCATCGTGGTGGAAATTAGGGTTTGCAGAAGTTGAATACCCATGGGGAAAGCCCAAGTATAGTTGCCCAGGGGTAAATCCCAGGAAGGATATCATACTGTTGTTTCCTCCCATAGAAGGAGAAGACCATGGCGTCAATGTGTTGGTGGCTTTACCTCCCAAGGAAATGGACAAGTTCCACACCCTCTTCACGGAGGGTCTCAAGGTTTCTAGGGTTACCTAATCGCTTTCTATTCTTTAATACACTGGAGCATTTATTTCCTTAAAAGATAATTCTAAAAATATAATACTTTAATTTTAAAAATATAATCAATTTGTTTATTATAACTTATAAGTTATTGATTACTTTTATAAAACAAATAGCAACATATTTTTGTAATAATTCTTAATTTGAGATATTAAAATTTAAGTGGTATTTTTTTAGGATTTTTACTTAAAATGATGCGATCAGTTTCTAATAATATTTACGTAAAAGTTCAATAACAACGAATGCATCAGTTTGTAATGAATCATTGTAAGACGCTACGATGTCAAATCATTGTATGCAGGTCGGACTGGAAACTGTTTTATCACATAACCAGTCATTTTGCATTTGACAAATTAGCTAGCACTGAAATAATTATTATTGGCGCCGTTTAGTTAGTTGGATATAGCTATCTATCTAGAAATGCAATAGCTTTTACCCTATGTTTTCCGCTGATTCCTCCACAACTCATATATGTCGTGTTAGGAAACGCATACGACGAAGAAGAACTACATCTATCGGCAATTAAATATTATGATTAATTAAGAAGGAGCAACATTCCAATCATAGGATATATCGACATGAACAGCTGCCCAGATCTGTGAAGCAAAGTCAGCTACGAACATGGCTCCGAGGCCAGTGCTTTTTGGGAGATGATAAGCGAGGGGGCCACAAGAAGATTGATTCTGGAGTCACTTTCAAAATTTTTAATGTATTGGAACGAAGAACTTCATTCAGATTCCTTAGTGGAAGGAATCCATATGCCGATAGAATAACTGAGGATGTTGTGCAAAGATGACTTCCCCCAATCATGGGATCACTCATCACAATAAAAAAGAACAAATATATATTCTTTCATTAATTTGTCCTCATCATATATCCATCTCCTACGTACACTGCATTATGATGCTCTGAATATATACAAAGACAATCATCGAATGAGGTTCTGCGTAAAATAGGCTGAACAAGGCATCCTTATCAACCATTATGCTACCACGTGCTTTACGTATGACGTGGCTTCATACGTGGCTTTAGTCAACGCTTACTCGTCCGCTTTGACGAAACAAAACTACATGACTCCCACATTCTGCATTTTTCAATTTTTCAATATTATTGTATTATAATGATATTTACGAAATCAGGTCGGGCTAAATTAATTATCATTAGTTTGAGGTCAAAAGAATAGTTACATTAGTGGAAATGTTATTAAAACATAGCTTAATTCATTCCCATTAATTGGTTTAATTGCATGACATGGGGTATTTACATAGTTGCATGTATACAACATGAAAGAAGGAATAAACCCCTTCTTTTGGGGGTTGAATATTTGAAGCAAACACCGATATAAAGGGATGAAAAAAATGTTAGAGGTCCTTTGAAAACTAGCTATATATGATGTGTGAAATATTCAAGTCCCACTTTAGATAGGAATATAGTTTCAAAAACTTTACAAGTCCCACATCACACATGCACGACAAAATGTTTGAGACAGTCGGTGGGGATTTTTAAACATTATTAAATAGAATATATTCAACGTGGCCCCCGCAAGCATATCACTAGTTGGAGCAGAGCTATTATTTAATTAATCTGGGTTTTAGTATTCAGATTATCCATGATCGAATTCAGATGCTCCTTAAAAGATCTTACTTTGAAATTTGTGCTAAGCAAATAACATCCTAAGAACCGTACGTGGATATTTTGTCATAAAAACCTGCCTATAAGAGAAGAGAGCCAACTAGTGTGTGTGAACTAGAGAGTATAAATAAGGGGTGGCCAAGCAAACAAGTTCAGCATATGCATCAGGATTTAGGTTCTTCGAGCTTTTTAGCAGAGAAACAGAAAAGGAGGAAACCAAATGCCTAGAGGTGGATCTGGAGGAGGAGGCGGAGGTGGGGACCCTCTGGTTCTTGGACGAATCGTGGGGGATGTATTAGATCCCTTCGACAATTCGGTTCATCATCTGCGAGTGTCGTACGCTAATAGAGATATCTACAATGGCTGTGATCTCAGACCTTCCCATGTTGTCACCCCACCCCGAGTCACTATTGGTGGCGACGACCTCCGAAACTTCTACACCCTTGTAAGTCCCATGATCTCCCAACATCCTTCTCATCAACTTAAGTAACTATAATTATATATTTACATGCGTGTTTTTGTCTCCCTCTGATCTGTTTACGTAATTGCAGGTCATGATAGACGCCGATGCCCCCAGCCCAAGTGACCCAAATTTGAGGGAATATCTTCATTGGTGATTCTCTTTCTTGATCTTCTTTGTTCTTCTGCTCAAACATGCAACTCCTTCTAATATAGCTTTATGATCTGATTTAGATGACTGGTATGTATATGTTGATCTGTATATATATATATATGTTGGTATGTAAGTATATATAACTAACTCGTAAGTATCATTCTCAGGTTAGTGACTGATATTCCGGCAACTACTGGCTCCAGTTTCGGTACGTACGTAATTGATTTCCCATTCTTCTCAATAAGTGGCATATGCCCCAGTTCACATATATAAATGAATGGTGTATGTAGGACAAGAGGTGGTAACATATGAAAGTCCGCGACCGGTGATGGGAATTCATAGGTTTGTGTTCGTGTTATATCGACAGCTGGGGAGAGACACGGTGTATGCTCCGGCATGGCGCCAGAACTTCAATAACAGACAATTTTCTCAGCTTTACAATCTCGGCGCTCCCGTCGCCGCCGTCTATTTCAACTGTCAGAGGCAGACTGGCACTGGTGGACGAAGATTGGTTTAAATTTACGTCTTCACATATATCCCCAATAATCTGAACCCACCACCGGCCCACACCACCAACCCCCCCGCAAAAAAAAAAAACACACCCACCCACACATATAGAATACATATTTATGTTGTAAGATGGAGGCCGCTTCATCGAGTGCTTTCAAGTTCATTTATAATCTTATACATATGTATACGGACGCATACTGGCTATCTGATATCTATAATATATATGATAAATTTTAGTTGACAAAAATGTCGATCATTTGCCATTGGCTAGCTAGCGAAGATTTCCAAACGTTGCAAACAATCATTAAATATTCTTCCAAGTGGTTAAGTAAGTTTAATGCTGGTTTGTATATATATACTTAAAATGCTTAAGATCATTATTATTAGCAGTTCGTGCATTTACATAAGTACGTACGGTGTTATCCGTTTAACACTATTCCTATAACTTTGTTAAATGGTCATCTTATCCAAACAGATCCTGAGGTTTTAATTACTCGAAAAGACTGAGGTTTCTGGATGCAACTGGATAATTCAGCGTCGCGATTGATATCTAGCGAATGATAATATTATTAACTTCAATATACGAGTGCGTTTCATAACTTATGAGATAACTATGATTTTGGGTTTATAATTGATTTTAACGTGCCTGAGGATGTTCAATTACTACTAATTAAACTCAATTTATGTCATGAATCATGATCGCGTCATATTTGATTGTGTGTTAAGCGTTTTTTTTTATAAATACTTTTCCCCAAAGGTATAATTATCTAAGTAAATTAATATGTATATGTGCATAATGCCTTAAAACATTAAAAAATAAAAAGGTTGGAGCAGACTATAATTTCCATGAGGGACAATATAACTAGACTGAAATCTCAAACGACTCAATATAGCTAGGTCGTCGTTGTCGTCTTCATCGTTCATCACCAGTACAAGATAACTCTTACGGTTTTCAAATTATGAATAATTTAATTTGTTTATTAGAGATTATGTAATACATGAAAGCTATTTAATTTAAACAATGATATCAGCATAAAAAATTTTGACATTCAGTCATGTCGTTGATAGTTTTCAAAACTTAGGCATAACAAACAATAATGGCATTTTTTGGGGAAGGAAAAAGAACAACCTTTTTTAATATTGCAGAGTTAAACGCTTTCTTCATTTAGTTGATTTATTTTTAATAAAATTATAATTCGTATACATACTGTTGTCATTCACGTTACGTTCAGACTTCAACATTTTTCTAAATATTCATCAGCGATACCGCTGTCCTATTTCCGTGGCATTCTTAATTATTTACAAAGTCAAACAAAAAGTAATACAAATTGAAAAACTCGAATAAATCTTTACAGATTTTAATTACTTTCCAGCTGCAATAAATAGAGAGTGGAGTCACATCTTAACAATATACAGAGGAAAAGCTATTTCAAAAAAGGAGCTTAAAGGAAGAAAGTAGATCTTGACAAAAGAAAGGAATTGATGAGGCTTACAAGAAGAAGAACATAAAAAACTTTTCAAGAGAACAAAATATATAGATACTCCCTCCTCCTCCTTTCCTTAATATTAAACTCAATTGACTCATTTAAAAAATTAAGATAATTGAATAAATGACTTAATATATTTTAAGTATAATTATATATTAATTTATAAATTAAAAAAATTAATTTAAAGAAAAATGATAAATATAAATATTTTAAAATAATTTATTTAATTTTTTAAAATTAATCAATTAGATCTTATATTAAATACTTGCAACTCTAAGTGTTACTTCAAATCTGGCGGTGGACCAATTGATGAAATGATATATCTTTAGACAGACGGAATATCAGACCTCCGATTATGTATCCCATTTTCTCTGTAACAGCCAAACAATAAAGATGGAATCCTCTCTCCAATTGGCCAAAAATAAAAAAGAATAACATAATCCGCTCTTATTGGCCGAAAGAAAAAAAACAGAGAAAAGATGTTTGAATCCTCTCTCCTTAGTTGATCTGCAGATATATACCCTATAAATGAGGTATTTGGTGCATACGTTGGCTTTTTGTCATTCTTATAATGAAGGGCACCACGTGTATGAGTATATTTCTGGGTCTTACATGCACTAAAGCAAATGCGATAAGGGGGTATGATTCTCAATCATGCCATGTTGTAATGTGTTCGCTTTCAAATTTGTAATGTGTCGCCACATTTTCAGATTCCTCGTTTCTTTTCTTTACGTAAATTTCTATTGGAAGAATCAATTGGCAGACAGACTAGCGGACGAGGATGCTAGACCGTTTGAATTGGCTTTTGTAGAATACTTTAGAGAAAAAATAATTTAAAAATAATTCTATAAAAGCTCTTATAGATAAAAACTTTTAAAAAAATAATTATAAAAAAATAAGTATTTAAATAGTTATTACTATAATAAATTTTGTAATTAATAAATTATTATAAAGGGTATAAGATTAAAATAAATAAACATATACAGTTGTTCCTTATTATCATCAGCTTCTCCAATGTCTGCTCTCCCACACCTTCTCATGGCTATTATCCCATAGCAATGCCAACATTGTTGCTATAATCACCTCAAGTAGAGATAGAAATAGGCCAGGCCTGTTAAGTGCCAATTTGGCCTGAGCCTGACTTGTAGCTTATTATAGGCTATTGTTTTTGTCTAAACCTGACCTGTATAAATGCTTGACCTTGTCTGAAGCCTGTTTAAAAAGCCTAATTTTTTTAATTATACTAATAGGCTACCTAACAGGCCTTCATAATAGGCTTTTGTAACAGGCCTGTTAAAATAAAATTCAAGAATAAAATGTATAATAATACATATTAGTTTAATGGTTTGACTCTTGTATTGTGTTCAATATGTGGTAGATTTAACACACATTTATTACACTTTAATATTAAATAAATTTTGACTAACAGGTTCAGGCCGCTTGACAGGCCTAACAGGTTTCGTAAGAAGCCTGAGCCTGACCTCTTAAGAAAAATAAGCTTTTAAACAGGTCTGAACCTGTGTATTTTTCTAAACAGGCCAGGCCAAAGGCCATTGACAGGCCGCCTGGCCTGTTTATATCCCTAACCTCCAGTCCCTTTTCTCTAATTTATCACATCTAGTCCTTTCCACAGTCACACCCTCCTCTATTCATCCCACTCTACACCTCCAATCACGAGATATAATGAAGCCCACAATGAGAAGAAGAAGAAGCGGAAGCAAATAGATCTAAATAGAGGATAATATGATGATGAGATATGGCAAGTGATTGTTAGCAGATGCAACAGTGATTTAGCAATGACAATGAGAAAGGGACAATGACAAATGAATGTCAGCAAAGAGGAAAGAGAGAAAAGGAATATCAACAAAGGAAGGAGAGAGGTGAGAAAAATATACAGTTAAAATAATAATTGGATAGTTATAAATTTTTTTTCTACTTAAAAATTATTTCTATCAACTTATCTGAAATCTAAATTTAGATCAATTTTTGATCTATAAGTACTTATGAGGCTTTGGAGGGTATTTGAATAATTTTTCCTTAAAGTATAATTTAAATTAAAAACTCTTTAAAAATTATAATTTTATGTCAATCCAAACACCCACGCTGTATATGCAAAAATTACTTCTTTATCTAATAACAACACAACCAAAGGGCTCCTAGATTCTATTCTTCAATTTCTATGTCAGCCGCCCAACGTCTGACACGATTCAACTTGTTTCAACGAGTCCTTTTCATTCGTAATATCAACTTTTTCTATCATTAATATATTATTTATTTAATTAAATTAAAAAATTAATTAATATATCATATTTTTATTAAAATATTTTAATCATCTTTTTTAATTTTCACCTTTACTTTTTTATTTAATTATTATTAAAAAATTATCAATAATAATAATTTAAAAAAATAATAAATAAATAAATATAAAAAATAGATATTATATTTAAAATGAAAATTAATTTTTTAATTATATTCTATATAAAGACGGGAGGAGTATAATGTATCATTTGTCTCCTCAAACCATTGTATTATTCCTCTAGTCTTTACTAAGAAAACTAATTGGAGAGTTATATTTAATTATAAATATAAGACTTTAATAAATTTTATATCTAATATATTTAATATTTTTTTCTTAAGTTAATTTATCTAATTTATAAATTGATATGTAATATAATATTATACATAAATATTTTAGGGGGAAATTATATCATATTTATAATAATAATTGATTTATTTTATTTTTTTAATATATTTAAATTAGTAAATTATATTTTATATTAAGTATAGAGAGAGTATATTGTATGGTGAAAGGAAACCAATTTATATGTGGGAATGAAGTGGTGTCCTAGTTACATACAACTTTTCAATGGAAACGCATATCGTTATGATTTTTCATGAACCAACCCTGTCCTTTTATCAATAGTAACCTTTTTTATATGAAGATCAGTAACACCCTTCAAATGAAGCATGTAAGGTTCTCATGGACTAACATTTCATTAAGGATATAACCGTGATGACTTCGATCTGGTATTGACATATAAAAGGGTAGAACTTCAATAAATTGTTTATGGTCTTTTAATTTCTGTAGTTATAATATGATATACGTTACTTTTACGTGATTAAAGATAAGGAGTTAGAAATTTTAAGTATTTCTACTATTCGACAGTCCCACTATGAAAAGTTTCAAGTTTCAAATTAAATCCATTGGCCAATTGAACTATATTATATTGCTTTGCAGGTATGAATTTCTTTATGCGTCATGCAACCAGGGGAACCTCGTAGAATCCTCTAACTCGTTCCCACTTCTATCAGAAGATGGCAAATGTAAAAGGATCCTCTTCACCGGAATTATATTGAAGTGAATGAGAAGAAAACGATATATATGTTATAAATAACAAGTTGCTCTGACATGTACGATTATTTAAATAACTAAACTACAATAACGAATCTTATTTTACTACACTACAAGTTTGCTGACATGCAAGGGGATGCAAAGAACTAAGAAAGCCAGAAGTTAATGGTCCATATTTTCAACATCTTTTCCATCTTCTGACGCATTACGTAAGCATATATTAAAATGATCATAAGCTAACGGATTCCAATACTCTTGCGAATGAAACCCCAGAGAGGGAACCCACCCACTGTCTTCTCGAATATCGCCCCTTTCAAGCTTTTTCTTATACTGTACGTTGCATGTAGTCAAATGAGAGGGACAGTGTCATAAACGACATACTGGAAATGAATCTCTATTTTGTGGCAACTGGCCAGCTATTTTAATTTTGTGCCAACTGTAGTGCGTCTTATCTTATCTTAAAAAAAATAGGCATCTACTGCTTGTCATTTTACTTCTCTTTCTTTGACACCACCTAACTTATTTAATATAAAAATTAATTATTTTTTAATAAATAAATTATAATTAATATAAGATTTAGTTAATTAATATAAACATATAATATAAATCGATTTTGATAGATTGAATTTGATTATAATTAATTAATTAATTTATCTTTTTTAATCTATTAAAAAAATCAACTAATTTTTATATTAAGAAATATATTTGATTCTAACAACCCTGACTAACTAGATATGGTTTAAAGGTTGGTAAATCACTTCTCAACAGTTCCCGCTAATTCATGAATTAATGGATCGTCTAGAAAGGTTGCGGGTGACAAAAACTATGATTCAGTGAGAATAATAGTGAAGAAAGTCAACTCTCTATATATTATATTATAGATAATGATGAGTCGATTATAATATATACAGAGCTAAGGCTATGTGATTATAGCACATGTCTTAACAGATTAACGACACATTAATCACATATTAAACTAACTTTGGCTCATATTGTTAATAGATGGCCTGAGCTTTTGATCTTCTCTCGCTCCTAGCAATACCAACATAATTATTTCTAGGGTTCTGAAATGGCTGATTTGATTACAACTTAATTCGGACTTAACGACTACATCATATATACATTCCATCAATTCGGTTCTATGTTCAATTAATTTATGCTAGTATCACTCTACATATATATTGGTTTGGATTTCAATTACTTCTTAATAAAGTTTCACTTCTTTTTTTATGAGCAATGGGTTGATTATTTTTATGACAGACACGAATTAAACCACCATTTTGACGTGGAGGTGCTTGGTTAGTTTCGTATTTTTAACCCAATTTCACCTCCTTATAAAACAGCCATGACATCCAAGTATGTGAAAAGACCCAAAGCCGAGGAGGGTAGGAGTTTAGTCTATGACGGGCCCCTAGGAGTTTTAAGGCAACAAACAGTTGACCATAGTTAGTTTTGGTAAACCATGCCAACGACAACACATAATCAACGACGATGAGTCAACGTACAGCTCAGCAACGACAAGATGAAACAAGGCATCGTTTCAAGAACTGCTGAGACTGGTTGCCACGGGAATGACAATTAAGAGAATAAGAATCAGGAGAAGTACCAATCCCATACACATCCACGTTCTGCTACTCTCCTGGTATTCCTTTGCACTCCGCAAATCCTTGGTCCCTTCCTTGACATAGTGGGAAACATGAAGAACATGGTGTTCAATATCATCTATCTTCTCACCCTGTGCCTCCACCATCACAGCCATATCTAGAAACACCTGGTGCAGTTCTAGAAGGCTCTTCTCTTTCTCTTTAGTTACCTCATGTCTGTCCTGTATCTCCACCACGGTCTCAAGAACTCTTCCCCTACCGTGCTCTTGTATTGCCTTGCTCAAGAATTCCTCACCTCCGTTTGAGATTATCTTCTCTATGACTTCCTCATTTGGGTGTTCCCCTGTTACTGTGAAATATCGTCTTCCCACTGTATCTTTATACTCCGTCATCATCCTCTGCCTCAGTCCCTGAAACTCCATCTTGATCTCCTTCAGTTCCTTTCGGAGTCCGTTGGTGACGGCTATTCAGGTCCTGTAAATCGCCTGGGTCCCATCTTTGAGCCCAGAAATCCTCCTGTTAGCAGCATTGGGTCGGTCCATTTCTTCCAGCTGAGACCGACTGGTTCTAGCCTTGTTAAGCACAGTGACGATGTCGGCGTTGATCCTGTTTCTTAAGGATTTCAGGGCTTCAGGCTTGTGAAGGGATTTGCTCTCTTTGTTCTGCTCAATATTTATTGGAGATGACCTATGTCTGTTCTCACTTTAAAAGATTAAATCAATTAGAAAATTAGTATCAGTCACTTGTATTATTTAGATAATTCTAAAATTCTATATAAAAGGTTCTAGTCTCTAAATTTAGTGTGTGAGATGGTGTAATATTTACCATAAGTGAGATGATAACTTGAATCTCCTGTCAAAGTCTTTAAGTAGGGTTAGTTTATCTCTCTTAAATGATGGTAGATTAATATATAAACCTGAGTATGTTACTATAATTGTAATGAGTATGTTGCTCTATAGTTAATGAAGATAAATATATTTTTCTCCCATTAATCTTGTTTACATTGTATAAAAGTAGGTTGTATTGTTGACGTAATAGATGGGGTTCTTATATTTTCACTGTAGCCTAGGAAGAAGCCCAATCCTAAGACCAACAAAAAAAGAAAAAGAAAAAGGATTAAGGAGAGGCCTTTAGCTCATCTCCCTCGTAGAGCGTCATCTTACTATCTGGAGATTAGGGTTCATCACAATTTTGTCAATGCTCCTGTTGGCTACCCTTCTTGTTGTACTATTGTCAAAACTTCTCTAAAGATTGCTTCACTCGTCGCTGCCAACTCTCATTTCTTCTTCGATTTTACTATGAAAATCTCTGTTTGTATTCTTGTCAATTTTCTAAAGATTTATCTAAATATATATAAAATAAAAGGGGCATAAGGACCTGATTTCAAATCGAAAGAAACTACAAAGACTTGCACCAAATTCACATGCAACACCCCAAATGCGTTTTGCAGACAAAATGTGATTTGAAGGACATCAACGTCCCCAACAAGCTCAAAATGCTAGAAATAATTGATTTAATACCACAAACTTAGTTTTTCTATGGATTTTTTTTCTAAAACTCTATCCTCTTTTTTTTTTCACTATAGACTTTAGCCAGGATTATCTTATTTTTTATATTTATAGATTTAAATATATTTTACACCTGCCTTATTTAGAAGATACTGTATATACAAAAAATGTAACGATAATCATTTAAAATAATAAAAATTTAGTTGACATTTAAATATTGATGTCCAAACATGACCCTAAGTGAGATGTTTTTTTTTTATGTTTAGATATTGATATCTTAATTTTAAAGTTGATAATTGTTATTATAATATATATATCTCTTATAATAATTAAATTCAAGACCTATAAAAATATACTGAAATATCTTACATGTAATAAGATCCGCATGGGCCAATAATTAAGCTGCATTGCACCTCTTAACTAGTTTGCCCATTTTATTAATTATTTATTGCTGTCATTTTTTTTAGTATTTTATTATTTATTGATCAACCTACTAACTTTTTTATTTTAAATATTTAACTTTTATATATATATTTATATAATTCTTTTCTCTCCTGTCTCCTCTTCTCAACTTCTTCCTTCATGACAATTTCAAATGATTGAATACTGTTACTCTAGGATTTACTGGCATAACCTTTTCTTTTTATCTTGAATTTGAATTTGGATTTCTATACGTTTCTCTGATTTTTTTTTTTTTTTGCCAACGTAAAGTACGCGGAATTGAAGCTAGTTATCTGTAAAGTACAATAAATTAGTAGGATATATTTTCCAAAAAACAAAGAGCAGGATAAAAATGTAATTGAGCCCATCAACTCAACCTAATTTATTTTTTTAATTAATTTGGGAAATGGGGATTTTTTTTACTCATCACGTACGCGTTCTGTGCCTTAGATTTTTTTTTTTAAAAAAATTAAAATATTTGAATGAATTTTAAATTTTAAACACTTATTTAAGATATGAATTTAACTAGATCCAAACTTATTTAGCGTATGATTTAACCAGATAGATTTTTTCCCTAATTTTTACGATACTTTGATTAGAATAAATTAAAATGAGTTTTCAATATACCTGATAATAAATTTTAATTAATATTATAAAAAAGAAGACAAGTTATAGTCAAGTGTGGTTTTTTTTATAAAATAACAAAATGACATTAGTTTCCAGGGGTGTTTAATAATTATCAAATAAATTGTAATATTTGATCAATCAAGTAGCCTGTTGAGAGATATTCAAGTCAACCCAAATAAATAAAAAAAAATAGATAATGGTAATAAATTTCAATTAAAACTAGTTTACAACTGATCCATGCAGATTTAGCAAATTCCAAAATATTTCCTATTTTTTGTTTAAAAAAAACTCAAACGGCGAGCATATTTTTTGTTAAATATCCAACATATATCCATGAAAAAAAATGAATGGAACAAATAAAACGAATAAAAAGGTGCAGACAACGATATTTTCTCTTTAAAAAGTCCAAACAATGTATTTCCCTGAAAAAAGTAATGCCCGTAATGCATATTAACAAAAAAAAAACAGATTTTAAAAAATAAAGTAAAATATTTAATAATAATATATCAAATATTAGGAACTATAGATTAAATAATACCAACATAATATTATATTTTAATATATATTATTTTATCCAGTTATTTTTTATAATTTTTCCTACAATTAAATAATGAAATAATAAATAAAAAGTAACAAATATACGCAATCTAATTTAATTAGAAGGTATATTTTTATATATTGCACATACAAAAAATTATCAATCCACAGATTTTCATGACGCAAATTATATTAACCAGAAAAGAATGCCCATGTGTAACATAAAATCTGAAGTAAATTACACGGTTTATGATTTGAAAATGATGTAGCTTCTCATAAATTTTATTGAATATATTTTGATGTATATTATTTATTATGGTATATATATTGATAACAGATAAATAAATGTATTTCCTTTCACTGAAAAAAAAAAACAGAGTAGCGATTGTTTAGTAAGAATTCCGGCATTAAAATATAATTGCGTTATTTCTGAAAAGGAAAAAGGTAGAATAGCGTTAATCTTTCAGTTATAGTAGTTTTTTTTTTTTAAAATAATTATCGTCAACCTCAAAATTTATTTATATGGCAAACGGAGCACGAGATTGAAATACATCCGTCGGTGAGTTTATCTTGGGCCCTTCATATCTCCCAAAAGATTAGGTAAGTCACTCGAATGGTGGCGATTATTATATAACACCTCCATCGAAACGGCAATTCATGTGTTTTTTGCTCACCACCAAGATTCTTAAGCTTCTCCCTCTGTTGCCAATTGACGCAGAGAGGGACCGGCGACCGCAAAAGCGATCTTTTTTTTTTTTGACATCTTCGTTTTTATGCAGAGATTCTTTTAGGGAATAGTGGGAATAGTCGAGAAAGCGAGCAGGAAAAAAGGTAAAAGCAACGATATAGAACCATGCTTGGTCCGATAAAGGCCGCAATTGGAGATGCAGTGCTCACTTTTATGTGGGTCTTCTGCGCATCCACGCTTGGATTAGCCACTAGCGTGATCACAGCATCACTCGGTCTTCAGCATCTATACTTCAATGGTCTCAATTACGCATCAATTATGGTCACCACCGTTCTTGTCTTTATCCTTGTCTTTGTCTTCACCATCATCGGCAATGCCTTGGGTGGTGCTACCTTCAACCCCACCGGCACTGCTGCCTTTTACGCCGTTGGTCTCGGCTCTGACACACTTTTCTCAATGGCTCTCCGTTTTCCTGCTCAGGTTATTCTTACTTTAATTTCTAGATTTTTTTTTGTTGAGTTGGTTGAATCTTACTTTGGTTATGAATTTCGTTAACTTTGTTCTCCCCCTTATAGGAAATTTTAAGAGATCAATGTGAATTAATGGGTGTCCTGAAATGTTTGATAGCTGATTTGAATATTTGGATTCACAGGCGTTAGGTGCTGCGGGTGGTGCTTTGGCAATTATGGAGGTGATGCCGCCGAAATTCAGACACATGATCGGTGGACCTTCGTTGAAGGTTGATTTGCATACTGGAGCTATTGCTGAAGGGTTTCTGACATTTGTCATCACTCTGGCTGTTCTTTTTATCATACTCAGGGGTCCTCGTAGTGAATTGTTGAAAACTTGGTTGCTGGCTATGTCTACCGTGACTCTGGTCATGGCTGGCTCTGCTTACACCGGTCCCTCCATGAATCCTGCCAATGTGAGTGATCACATCATTGCGTTAGCTTTTGAACTTTAAAACAAAAATGTTGTTTGATAACCTTTGAAAAAGACTTGTTATTTTACCGTTGTGAATCCTTGTCCTATTGTTTTCAAAATATTTTATTCCGTCTTGATTTTTGTCTTTCATATAATTAGTGTATTCGCCTTCCATGTCCCTACCTTAAGTACTCTTTGTATGGTGTGACTTCCTTTTGAAAGTTTGTGTTATATGTAATTAGAGAGTAGTTAGGGGATAGGTTGAAGGTTGTTAGTAGCTTAGGCACCCAAGTGCACGGCTATGAGTATAAATAGGGAGATAAGATATGAATATATAAAAGTTTGTGTGCATAGGTCCTACCCTTCTATTGTTCAATACATAAAACTAATCACTTGCAGTAAAAGTTAGGGGATGGATTTGCTTCTTGCTATTCATGTGACAAAATTTTTGTATTGATCAACAATAATCCTAGTCGTGATAACATTAAATAGCTTTTCAATGTAAACTGTCTCCATCTTTAATCTCTGTCAAAAAAGGGTTGTTAGTTCCAAAGGCGCAAGAAAACCTTCAGCTTGAAAATTAATCATAATGATGACAAAAAGATAAGTCCGAGGTAACCCTTGGTGGTCTCTTTCCATTCCTCTTTGGCTCCTTTTGTCCTCTTTTATATGCCTTGATTATTTCTTTAGTTTAGCTCTTTGTTCATGTGAAGAGTGTATCTAGGTATAATGCAGGCCTGTCTTGTATTATACAGTGCAATGCTAATAGGATTTGGTGAGTTCTGGTCTTCAATCAGTCTTCTTTTGAAATAAGGATAATAAAGTTCTCTTTCTGTGCCTGTGGTGTGTTGATAGAATTTTTTTTTGTTTTTTGTTGTTCTTTGTGTGTGTGTGTGGGGTGGGGGCTTATCTTGAATCAAAGATGGAGAATGAATGTAAAAATCAGGAGCATGACAAAATGGGAAAAAGGCTTAAAAAAGGGAGCTATAGCTACTCTACCAAACAAAATTGACTTCTTTGGCATTTAAATAGTTTCTGCTTGTCATGTGACAGATTACTATCCCAGTGGGTGAAGCAGTGAATTTTGTGGGAACATGCTTGATCAGTTTATGACCTCAATGAATTTGCTCCATGAGATAGTAACAGAACTTGTATTTCGTATTCTGTTTATGCAACTGAAGTTGCATTTCTTTCTTGACGAAGTATGATAAACTAGGATAGATAATTACATATGATATCTGCTTATGCACAGGATATCGTATTCTCTCTTAACATAACCCAAATCTACTTGCCAAGCCATCCTGTGAGGACTTTTGCCTCTCCTGGGCTCCGGGCTGACCCTAACAGCACTTCTTCCTCTATGATAACCATGATGGACAATTAATTGGTCCATGGATTTTAAAAACACTAGCTATTTCACAGATGTAAAATAGAGCTGATCATAACACTGTCGGTGATGTTGAGAAATTTAAGAGTACTCTTAAACATTCTGTTGATGCTCGAGTTGCTCCAATCTGAATTTGACATATATATGGGTAATGAATAAGTGAGTTAGTTATGTTTGCAGGCATTTGGGTGGGCATACGTAAACAACTGGCACAATACATGGGACCAATTCTATGTGTACTGGATTTGCCCCTTCATTGGTGCAATAGTAGCTGCCTGGGCGTTTCGAATTTTGTGTCCCCCACCAGCACCAGTAGAGAAACAGAAGAAAGCCTGAAGAGGCCTTGCTGGAAGATCTGGTTATGTTTGTTAAGCTCCATCTTTATTCGTTGGGACCCTTTTTCTTTTCACCTTCTCTTGGTCCTTCCTTCTCACCTCCTCTTGTTGCTGTTTGGACTCCAGCTTTCAGCTGATCATCTTTCAATAACATGTTATGTTTGGCCTATTCATATTTCTGCTGAATTTATGCCTTTTCTTTTTAAAGCCTTTTTTATGGGACTCAGCTCTAATGTTAATAATCAATCTAATCCTAGACACCTAGTAAACCACTAAACTTGGATCGTTTCTGCCAAGCTCACCTGCTAATTACAACTTATTTTCCATCTGAGTAATGAATTTACCACGAGGAATGTCGTAACGTATTTAATGGGTGATTCTAAAGTCTGACACGACGCTGGAAGGAATTAATGTCATTTCCTTCTTAACCAAGTCCTAAAAATTGTGTCTGATAGCAATTTATACAGCGTTTCAATTTTCTCCCCAACGTTGCGTTTTTGTTCAGAGCGATGCGTTTAGCCGCTAACAAATTCACTTTTTTTTTAAAAAAAATCCCTGGGTTATTTTCAATTTTTTTTAATGAGAAAGCGGTTGCAATGATTTTTTTTTTTTGGGCCGACGATATGGAAAATTGGAAAGGTTCAGACAACTCGGGAATGCGCGTGTCCGAGTCCAACGAGAGACCTGACTCGGTTTCTTTCCTTACAATTTACAGTTACACGTAACAAATTCCAGGACGCGGCACTGACACCCAGCACATTTCTCTCGCTACAGAGAAAGAGAGTGAAATTCTTTCACTGGCCATTGTCGTCATCTCTTCGTCGTTGGCGCCATCACTATCTTAATCTTCGTTGCCCCCATAACCAACGGGCATTTTTCTTTTGGCGACTGCCCGTCTCGATTTCACTGAGTTGGACGACGTTTTCAGATTATTCAATTCACAGACTAATCGATCATTTTCCATCACTTTGTAGAAAACCTCAGGACTTCGAGCTGGATCCGCTACAAGAGCCCAAGCAGTTGAAGGGTCCCCCTGCTGCTGGGAACGGTCAGATCCGGTACCGATCTCCATCTGCGGCTGATCTTTCTGAAGGGCAGGGAAACAATTCTCCGCCGTCCTATTCCGTCGATCAACACCTGCCCGAATTCGAATCTAGCAAAATGCTCAAGCGCCCTGTTCGGCAAGAGTCTTTCTCCGACAAGATCTACAGATTCCGAGGGGTTTTGTTAGTGATCTCTGTTCCACTCCTTCTCATTACTTTTGTACTCTACTTAATGCCTGCAAGCTCTTCCAACGAACTCATTCAGGACTATGCTCTCACTCATCGTAAAATTAACCCCGATCAGAAATTCTCTGATTCCTATGCTGTTATTTTCGACGCTGGTAGTTCTGGGAGCCGTGTACATGTCTTCCATTTTGACCACAACCTAGATCTTGTTCACATTGGCCAAGATCTAGAGCTTTTTGAGCAGGTGACATCATTATGTCTTTGCTGTGCCTTTGCAATTACTAATTTGCGCTTATTTCCGTCAACTATCATTTATCATTCTCTTCACTGCTGACCCTTTTAATTATTATATTGTAGTTAAAACCGGGTTTGAGTGCATACGCTCAGAATCCCCAGGGGGCCGCGGGTTCCCTCATTTCCCTTTTAGACAAAGCGGAAAGTGTTGTTCCCCAGAACTTACGCCCAAAGACGCCCGTTAAAGTTGGGGTGGGTATATCTCGTCCCATTTTCACTACCGATACTGCTATTGCTGTTTCAAAATATATTGGTCTTACATCGAAGTTTCTGAAGGAAAATTGAATTTCTATGCTAATGCAGGCAACGGCAGGTTTGAGGGCCTTGGAAGGAGATGCTTCTGATAGGATCTTGCAAGCAGTGAGTATAGTTACATCTAATCATGCTGACTGCTTAAAAGGCTATACCAACTCTATTAACTTTGAAGGTTTTAAAATTATTTGTTTAGGTTAGGGATTTGCTTAAGCACAGAAGCACCCTAAAATCTGAGGCTGGTGCTGTCACAGTACTGGATGGAACCCAAGAAGGTGCTTATCAATGGGTATGGTTTATAATCTTATCAGTTAGGATTATCGAATCCTGGTTTTCCCCCAAAGCAAGTTTGCTTAAAAAATATTGCGCGCCTCTGTTCTGTGTACCTTGTTTTATTTGGATTTTGGTTTGATATATTATTGAGTCATAATGATCCCCCATTTCACCTCTCTTTCTCAGTTTGTTGCATTTATATAGTTATACAAATAACATACCACCATTTCCATATCAGATGCCCTCAACTAATGTGCTACGAATGTAGCACTTATGTGAGGAAGATAGAGAAAGGGAGGGAGGGACTGTAATGTTTGGGTAATGTCATCAATGAGGAAGATGAAGAGAGAGTAAAATGGGGAATTGCAACGAGAAGATTGCTTTAGTAGTTTCATGAGATACTGCTAAAGATAGGTTTAACTTACACTTCAGACTTTAGGGGGTTTAATTGAAACAATTTAGACATTAGGGGTTTAGCTGAAAGATCAGGGCTTCCCTTACAGTTTTTTTAGGTTGGGGGACATTGGAATTAAGGGAAAAGGTAAGGGTGGATAAATGCAATTTCCCCTTGAAAAACACAAACAATGAACAAATTACTTTCTTGCTCTGATTTTATTTTTAGTTCTGTGGTTTGATTTTGGTCTTAATTAAGCACCTGAGCGTTTTGTGTTCTTTTTTCTTGTTGGGGGATGGGGGGGTGTTGAAACTTGATAGTTGTGTCGATTTAATTCTTACCTGTGATTATTGTAATTTATCATAAGGTGTCATGTGGTCCCGGTATTACCTTCATTTTTTGACACAGCTAGAAATAATTTGATGTAAAAGTTTCATTAATTTTTTGGCTCTAAAATGTGAAGAAATCAGTTCATTCCATGGTCAGCCTTAACTCATAATCAATTTAGGTCTTTGAGGGTTAAGAAAGAATGAATTGGACCAATATTTAGATTTCATTGTTTTCTGGATGGGAGTGAGCTTTAGTTGCTGAGGTGACAACCAGGTATATGATGAATGAGTACTATTTTAGTCTCAACTAGACATCTTTTTCCCCTACGATGATGTATGGCAAAAATAATAATTTAAAAGTTTATTGTTGATTGTACTCATCTTTATCACATTTTAATCCTATCAAAATATGTGGAGAAGTATTGAAAGAATAAAAACAAAATTGTATAGAACCCAATAAAATGTGTGAAGAAAGATTGAAAAAACTAAAAAAAGGTTGCACAAAAACTAAGAGAAGCCCCTTTGTTTATTTATGGCTCCCTATAAATCTTATATTTTCTATATTGATATTGATAAGTAGTAATACTACTTTAGTGTGAAAATAATGGGTAATAGACTGGCCACATCAGCTATCACCTGATGTGTTATTTCCAACCAATAGAGGGACAGCATTGCAGCTTTTGGAAATGTGAAGTTCAGGCTTATTTGTATTGATCTGAGCTCTGTTATGATTGATTACTGAACTTGAAAGAATAAGTATCTCTTTTACAAGAATTTGTATCGATTCATTCAGAAGAATTTTTACTTAGTTCTACCAATTGTGCAATGTGAAAAGGATTGAAAAGAATTAATTGGTAATAATTTACCCATAAAATCTTCATGTTACTCTTACACTGTGCATTAGATAATTTAGAGTACTCAAATGTGAATCCTTTTAATTGTTCTTCAATGATAAACATTATTTTTGGGGGTTACTTGTCACGTTATCCATAATTATAAACTTTGACTTCAAAATGGAAGGGTATTGCTTTACAACTTGTTAGAATCCGGTGAAGTTTAAAGTCTCACAATAAATTATTCATATCATAAGAGAAACTATTCTTTGATAGTTGATTGAAAAATTAACCACTGAGATTTATCTAATCTTGTCATTTGTTTGATTTAGGTGACTATTAACTATCTACTGGGGAACCTGGGACAACCATATTCAAAGACAGTTGGAGTAGTTGATCTTGGGGGTGGATCTGTTCAAATGGCATATGCCATCTCAGACAAAGATGCTGCGAAGTCTCCCAAAGTAGCAGATGGAGCGGATCCATACATTAAAGAGATGTTCTTAAGGGGAAGGAAGTATTACCTCTATGTTCACAGGTTTCCTTCTTACTCTAGATTTAAGATATGCCAATGTGAGTTGCTATAATATGTACAGTTTCAGGGAGAATTGACTCACGGATGCAAGTCCTCCAACATTTGTTGTCGTTAGCAAGAATATTCATATAACTAGTGTTATAGACAGACAGACAGGCTCTACCATTTTCCATGGCTAACAGCATTGAACATCATGATTTCAGCTACTTGAAATATGGATTGCTGGCAGCTCGTGCAGAGATTTTACAGGTTTCCGAAGATTCTGACAATCCTTGTATCTTATCTGGCTTTGATGGTAAATATAGTTTCTTCTTTCTGCATAGATTTGGTTTTACAAGGCTGGGACCCCCTCCCCCTAATAATTTAGTGTGTTGAGAACTGAATATTAGGCATTTTCTTCAGAATTAGCAGAGAATGCAAATAACAGGCGTATTTTCTTTCCTACTTATTAGGGTCTTACAACTATGGAGGAAAGTCGTTCAAGGCCTCAGCCTCCCCTACGGGAAGCTTGAATGAATGTAAAAGTGTAGTTCTCAAGGCTCTCAAAGTTAATGAGTCAACATGCACGCATATGAAGTGCACTTTTGGGGGAATATGGAATGGTGGAGGAGGAGATGGTCAGAAAAATCTTTTTGTCGCCTCATTTTTCTTTGATCGGGCTGCTGAGGTATTTTATTATTTTCTCCGACTGTGGAACTAGTACTGAAAGGTCATCTGTTCTTTAATCCTGATAGCATGGCCATGCTACATTCTGTTAATAAGAAATTTTATTCATAGGCTGGTATTGCTGATCCAAACTTACCCGTGGCCAAAGTTCATCCTGTGGATTTTGAGGATGCAGCGAAGCGAGCTTGTGAAACTAAACTTGAGGATGCTAAATCCATTTATCAAAGCGTCGGGGAGGGGAATCTTCCGTATATGTGCATGGATCTTGTATATCAGTATACATTGCTTGTTGATGGATTTGGTAAGTTTTGCACCGATATTTGAATATTTGTGATGTTTTAAACAAAATTTGAGCAATGGCGTCATCTTCCTTTGCCCTGACTGATTCCATTTGTCGGCAGGCCTAGATCCCTGGCAAGAGATTACACTGGTGAAGAAAGTAAAATATCAGGATTCTCTCGTTGAGGCAGCATGGCCATTAGGCAGCGCCATAGAAGCCGTATCGTCACTTTAGATTACTCGTCCGGAATCTTGAAGCGCGCTTTTATATTTCCCGTAAAAGTTTGAGGTGAAATACGGCCATTTTTGGATGACCATAAATTGCAATCAGGCTGAACTAAGATTGGTATTGGGGGTACATCTCGGGAATAATCGTAGAAGATATATAGCTTCATTAAATTTCATTTGTTCTTCACAGATTATCATATTTGCAGCTCTCGTAAACTGATTCGATTCATTTAGCTCATATACGGTCTTAGGAAAGAGAAAATAGCAATACCGTTTCATTTTTGTTTATTCATTAAGTGAATGGTTTTGATTCGTGATAAAAGTTCATTCTTTTGTTCTTTATTTTTACTTAGTTCAATTTGATTTAAATTTTAAAAATCAGTCAGAAACTTCTATTATATTACTTTTAAATGAAAATGATTCGTAAAAAGTTCTATATCACTTTTCAGTAATTTAAAAAGTATTGTTAATCATTAGTTAAATTAGAATAACTTGAATGAAAATAAAATTAAGAATTAATAAATAAAGATAAAATTTATTGATGATAGAAGAAGATAATCGAATTAAAGTTGAATAAAATAATAATTGAGTGAATTTTAGAATAAAATTAAAATACTTAAATTGAAATTAAATTACTTTGAGAGAAGAGAGCGGTAAAGAAAGAAAGAAAGAAAGCTAATTTTTTAAAAATATATCAAAGATCAATTTAAAATAAAATATATAGATTTGTTTCCATGTACCCCTTGGCTATATGGTCTCAAAAGTAGTACGTTTTTTTGTGGGTATAAATTTTTAGAAAATAGTTGTGTTGACCAACGATTTAAGGGTAGGGTGAAATTTCTCTTCTTCCAAAGTGATACTAATATCGGGCTGAGGGTGAGCTGTCTATTACCCACAAATATAAACCTAAATATTTAAGAGTTAAGATATCTCTCTAAATGCTATGATTATAACTATAATAAAATATTATTTTTTAAAAATTAAATACGTTCTAAATAATTATATATCTTATTATTTCATTAATCGAACTGAGTACCGAGAGTTATACTTATACACAAGGAACTGGGTTTGTTTGGTTGAGGGGTTTTGGAGTGGAGAGAAGGGGAAAATGTGTTTGGTTGGGAAAAATGGAGGGGAGGGGAGGGGAGATTTTTTATCTTTTGTGGTCCCCTCCCCCCTCACCTCCCCTCTAAAAGTGGGAGTTTTTAGAGAGGAGAGAAACTTTTACCCATTTTTTGACTAAAATATCCTCAAACTTTTTTTAATATTTCGATTGTATCCTCAAATCTTTTTTTTTTCACATCTAATTTTTTCTTTAATTGCATAATAATTATAATAAATTATAATAAAATTTAATAAGTATAATAAATTATTTATATATTATATTAAAATATATAATAATTATAAAATTATTAAGAAATAATGTTAAAATTTTAACATATTTTTTAATTTTTTTAATTTTATTATATATATAAATGAGATAAAAAAATTTAAGATTCATAAATTAAAAAATAATAATTTTGATATAAATATTATAAATAATAAATAAATAAATTTAAATAAAGATATAAGGGTATATTTATCAACTTTTAATTAACCCCTCCCCTCCCCCCTTCCTTTTCTAAATTAAATAAAAAATATTATTCATTAACCTATTCTATATTTTTCTATTATTTTTTAAATTAATTTAACCTATCCTCATATATAGTAAATCAAATAAAGTCTATAGGTCAGTCTTGACGAGCCAGGCGTTCATGAGTATGGCCTATGGATTTTTCTTTTTAAGCTAGGGTACTTGGACCGTGGCCCAAATTTTAATTGTCATTGAAGGGCTCCTAGGTCCTAACCTGGGACCTGTCACTACAGTGAGTTGCCCACGTCTTGATTTCAATCCCGCGCCGGCGAAGTCTGAGGTTCGTTTCTTCGAAGCATCCCACATGGCTATTGTTCTTATTTGCACGGCACTACATATCTCTGCACATATTATGTAATTGTATCCGATCATTGATTAGAAATTCGTTTCGTCTGGGCATTTTTTTTTCAAACAGCTTGTGCTCAGTGGTTTTAGAATCGACGAAAGTGATACTGCCATTTCGTCTTGGAGTGATTTACGTATGGATACTTATTTTTCACTCCGAGTTGTCTCTTCGCATTCCAATGCCAATGGATAACTGTGAGCTTCGCCTCTTATTCATCACCAACTACTTTAGTTGTTGTGTACGGATTTAGACACATGATCCGAATTAGATCTAATCTAACCGTTTTCTCTGTTGTGCTACTCATCCGACAGAATTTATACTCTGTTAATCACAGTCGTGTATTTGAGCAGCTCCCGACCACCGCTTTCAATTTCTTGAAGCCTTCAGTGCCTTCCACTTTTCTGGCTCCACCACGATTAGGTTTCTCAGTCCTGTTTTCCTCTTCATCCTCGACCACAAAAGTTGGAGTGTCAACTGATGCCCCAACTCTAGGTTTTGATGAGACTTCGGGTGATGATGAGGTGGAAGTGGTGGATGGCCTTGACGACAATAATCATACCCATCTTAGTCAGTTACACTTAAGGGATGATGATCTTGGCCAAGATGTTAAAACCATATTGGATATATTACGTGGAGCAGGTTGTAGACCATCTGATATGAAATGTAAGCTCGAGCATTGCAATATTACTGTATCATCAGAGTTGGTTGTAGAGGTTCTTTCAAGAATTCGGAATGATTGGGAAGCGGCTTTCACTTTTTTCCTGTGGGCAGGCAAGCAACAGAATTATGTTCATTCTGTTCGCGAGTACCACTCCATGATTTATATCCTTGGTAAAATGAGGAAGTTTGATACTGCTTGGACCTTAATTGAGGAAATGAGACGAGGTAGTTCTGGTCCATCTCTTGTCACCCCTCAAACTCTCTTGATTATGATTAGGAGATACTGTGCTGTTCATGATGTTGGAAAGGCTATAAGTACTTTCTATGCATATAAACGGTTCAACCTTCAAGTTGGAATGGATGAATTTCAAGGCCTTCTTTCTGCCCTTTGTCGTTACAAGAATGTAGAAGATGCTGAGCATCTTCTTTTCTGCAACAAAAATATATTCCCATTCAACACCAAAAGCTTCAACATTATTCTAAATGGATGGTGTAATTTGATTGTTAGCCCACGTCATGCAGAGAGAATTTGGCAGGAGATGGGCAAGAGAGGAATCAAATATGATGTTGTCTCCTATGCAAGCATCATGTCTTGCTATTCAAAGGCTTCTAAACTTTACAAGGTATTCAGGTTGTTTGACCAGATGAAGAAAACAAAGATCGCTCCAGATAGGAAAGTTTATAATTCGGTCATTCATGCTCTTGCAAAGGGTAGGTTTGTGAAAGAAGCTGTCAATCTCCTGAGAACAATGGAAGATGCCAACATTTCTCCGGATACTGTTACTTACAACTCACTAATCAGTCCTCTATGTAAAGCCCACAAAATTGGTGAAGCTAAAGAAATTTTAGACGAGATGGTGCAGCGGGGTCTGTCCCCTACAATTCGGACTTATCATGCTTTCTTCCGTATCCTAAGGACCAAGGAAGAAATATTTGAGCTTCTAGGCAAGATGAGGGAATGTGGCTGCTACCCAACTACTGAGACTTATCTGATGTTGATAAGAAAGTTCAGTCGATGGCAACAGCTTGATATTGTCTTTAAGCTATGGAGTGAGATGAGTGAGAGTGGAGTCAATCGTAGCTCGTACATTGTACTGATTCATGGGCTATTTCTGAATGGAAAGCTGGAGGAAGCATACAAATATTACAATGAGATGCAGGAGAAAGGATTCCCCCCAGAACCAAAAACAAGTGAAATGCTTCAAGCGTGGCTTTCTGGAAAACAGGTAGTGGAGGACCAGATGACAGATTTTAAAAAATTAGAGAGTGATTCTTTAAGAAAGGACATCAAAGATATACCTAATAAACCAGCTAAGGAGAAAGATTTTCTCCGCCAACCGGAGATTAGAAGAGTAAAAAGAGAGCGGGGTTGTTCCTTTTGGGATCGGTAAGTTCTCATGTTGCAGTGGGATCCTATGACAGTTTTTTCCTAGATGACTTTCACTATTGTTTGACAATATATCAAGTTCATAGTATACTCTATAAGGTGTGGCACCTTTTCTCTATGTATACCGAGACTTCAACTACCATAAGCAAGAGATATGATGTTTGTAAATTATTATGCAGCACTTGACAAGCCATGACATGCAATCTATATTAATCTGTATGCTTAACCTTATTGAATATTCTTAGATTAGACCTGAACTTATCTGTCATGAATATTCATTAGTTTGGACATTGAATATAAATTTCAGAGCTTTGCTGTATATTATTGATAATCAACCCAACAGACCTTATAATTACTCGCAGAGACTTACTGCCCAAAATCTTGAAGTAAAATTTGGACATATAAATGTAGGCACTGAAGGAATTGCCTGGGAAGATTGGATGTTAAATCTACACATTCACCTGGATTTAAGCTTATATTAGTTTTTTCAACTTCCAATGCATAATGAAGTTTTTTTCTTCTCCTCTATTTTCTTTTATAACATATTAGTTTATTTTTTAAGAACTTAGTCTTCCTTAGTTTACATTTTTGTCCTTGGCCAGGTATGCACCTTCTTTAAATCAATAAATCTTGCACAGGAGTACTTTCATTTTTATCGAAAAAATCATGAGTTAGTTTAACTTTGGGTACGAGAATCCTCAGGATGCAGCTGGGCTCATAGCTGATTTTGCTGATCACTTGAATGGAGGCAAGGATCATTAGTAATATCACTCTTATTCTCTATAATCAGTATTAGTATTGGGTTGCTTGTTTTGGACTCTAATCATTGCTGATCAGATTTTCATCGGTTTCTAAACATTTTTTTGGAGCTGCGTTAAAAGCAAATGAGCAGATGGCAATTATGCCTCTTTGTATGCAGCTTATGACATGTTGGACGTGCTTTTGACATTGAAACATAGGTTCAGCCCATCTTGTGTTGGGACATCTGTGTTACAATGAAAAGAAAATAAAAAAGCATAAGATCAGGTCCCAAACATGTCCGTGACATGGCAAAGGATGCTTCGCATTTGCTGAAGTTCTTTGACCTCAAATTGGGATATGAAAGAGTCTTCTACTTGTCAAAGTAGCCTTTAGTTACTATGTGAATGACTACTGAAGAAGGTAAGCAGCGGGATCTTAATTTCTCTATTTTTCTTATCACATGAAATCCTATCACAGAAAATTGTATATAAATAGAAATAATTTCATATTATGCGAGATTTATGCTATACAAGTCTTAAAATTTTTCATATATTTAATACGTTCAAATATCATATACATATGAAGGCTACTCCATGAAAGGTAGGGAAATATAACCCAGGATCTCTTGTTCAAGTCAACATTTGATGTAATTTCTCAAGAACTTATTCCAATAGTCAATGATGCGGCAAAAGTCATGCACTACATGATTCATTTTACAATATTACATTAAGTTCACATGTGGAAATGCATTCTAAAGCTCCACTCCACACAGAGTGGTGTTGCCATTACTTGACTATGCAGTATGCACCTTATCTAGCTTGAGCTTCAACTCTTTTAAAAATCAAAATTCCAATTCCAATTTCTCTATTCCATGTGCAGCTTGAATATCTTATTTAGCCACTACTTTTTCTTCTCAAATTCTGTAGTTTATATGGCTAATCTATTGAATAAAATACTTAAACGAGATAATCTCGCCTGACATGCATTTGGCACTATCATTTGTCACCAAATCACATGAATTAATTAAAGAAAATCCCATTTCAAGGTGGGGATCTTAGTTATCAATATCCACTAAGATATTAGATACGTGCATGAGTCTTGAGGCCTGATGAACTTGTGATCGTGCTGAGTGAATAATTTGAGGTTAGGCAGAAGCCATTGTTGGAAAGCAGGAGAAACTGCAGGATGTCTATTTTGACAGTGGATAAGGGCAATCTAATAGATTAGGTAAACTACATATGGAAAACTACAGGAGTCACCGTCAAGATTTATGGTAGTTGGGAATTAACTAATCATGTATTTTCTCTGTGTTTGACTAGTCTTGGGGTTGGCTATGTGTAATTTTCAGCATGCTTAACCAGCCAAATTTTCTCACCAAATCACTGCTACAGCCATTGAAATATCTGTAATCGCTGATCACGCCTATGATCCTTATCCAATGTATAAAATAGAATAATTGGAGATGGATATATTTTATGCAAGATAATATGGGTAGGACTACAGACCAACAACAAACTCATCAGAGTCTTAAAATGTGAAATTGAAATCGGATGAGCACTCACAGCATTGACACATATAATTTATATTTGTTTGCTTGTTTTAGTCGCAGGAAGTGTTGGCTAAATATATTTATAAAATTATTACTCATATATTCCTTCGGTTAATTGTATTAGGTAATTTGGAGCATTATGATCAAATACTGTACGTATGGATGGGCTGCAATCTTAAAAGAATGAGGTGGAAATTATGTAAGCTACCCACTCATTTGCAGAGATAATTATATACGTTTTGTTTTTTGCTTGCATCAACCCATATAAATGTTCAATATTCGACTAAATATATAAAAATTTGTTGCTCATGCCTTAGGTTAATTACACCCGAATGATCCTTTTCAAGGATTGCCGACTCGAGATTCGTTTTTGACCAATCATGAACAGGTACTGTCACTGTATGAATACCAATTTTTTTCTTTCTCAGCTTTGTGCGCGCTATATATAATAATATACTGCATTCGCCTTCAGCATGTGGGAATGTGAATTTTAGGTGAACAAAGTTATCTATGACGACCTCATCTATGAGGGTATCTTTATGGAATATACTACCCAAACCTTATCCTATTAGAAGGTTCGGCTATTAAGAGATTCAAAAAGAGTTTTACGTTGACTGTCAAGAATCTAACACAGTCCTCCTCCTTTATTTGTGCTTGAGACTGGAGATGAACTATAGGCGGAGTTGGTATCTTTATAGAATAAAGTGTTTAATATGCAAACCTTGGCAACCTGCTTTTTCTTACCTCACAGCTGACTCAATATCCCATTAGTTAAGTAAAGCTGGAAAGCTATTTCTGCATGAAACCCCGAAACGGTATGGAGACCAACATTGCCCATCTTTTCTTTTTAAGGATATTTACATATGAGGAGAAGAAAAGTCTGAGTTGTGGATAATCATCACCTTTTTCATTGGTTTATCTCATCCACCTTTTTTCATTATGATTCATTCAAAGATGAAAGAACCATCTCTGTTTGACCATTTTTTTTTTATATAAAAAAGTTTAGGTGAGCTTAACACTGGTCCTATACTAAAGTCAGGGCACAACCTCAGAGTTTAGAGAATACTTATAGAGGACTTACGAGATCATTTATTAAAGAAGCCTTAACGATTGTAGTGGGAATTAAATTCGCGTCCTTGTGGAATATAAACATATTCTTTAATATCTTAAGTTTGGTTGTTTCTGCCTCTGCCTTTGAATGAAAGTCTCCCTCCCCTTTGGGACTCTCTTCTAAGCCATTCTTTCTGTTTCCAGAAACTTTGCTCTCCTACTTCGCTTTTCTTTCAACAATAATTATATATTTAATAGTTATTATGTTTTCATCATCATTATGTAATTACCAAGATACCCAAATATGAAATCATTTACATGCATGTTAAGTCTAACACAAATAACAGCTATTTGGCAATTTGGATGTATTGTGGGAGTGAAGTACTCTGTCTCTAGCGTTATCATAATCATATGATATGTGTGGTTAAGGATGAAGGGGGATTAGCACAAAACAGTGTTGATTATATTATCTGCCTAATAATGAGTGACGTGGCGGGCTTTGTGTTTGATTATTTTTTGGAAAATGATTGGTTTGGGTATCTTGAGAGTGATTCCTCGTTTGCTTTTTTAATTAGTTCATAACTTATCTTGACTGACCAGATCAAATTGTGAGAAGCTGACCCACAACTCTAAGGCAGCGTGTTGTTATTGATTAAATTAATAAAAGATGATTGATGGATCGCGTGCCAATCAATTATAATCCTCACTTTGCGCAACTAATTCCAGTTTTATATATTTCAAAGTTGATACATGGAAATAGGCTTATATTTTATAAGAATATAATTTTAATTCTTTTTGTTATAAGAGTTTTTTTAGTAAGCGATTTTATAAATCTCCTGTAAATATTCTTAAAGTTTTAAAGCTGCGTCTTGATCTTAGTAGTGACTACTGCTGAATTTATTTAAATTTTTTATATTAAAAAAATCCAGTTTTATATATTTCTCCTCTTCTACTGTACGTGCCTGCCTGCTTCTCACTTATGAAGATTCTCCATTCCCCCCAAAAAAAAAATCTTCGATTTAATTTTAATTCCTTTGGTTTGTATATAGCGAGCAGCTTAATTAGACAAAATTATTGAAAGGCTGAGTGAGTGAGTCTCATTAGACTAGGTGATTATTTCTTTATGCCAAAGGAAATAAAGATGTTGACGTGACATGGAGCATTTATTGCTGAGTTTAAGATATGGTGTCCGGGTAATCAAAATAAAAACACATAATCTCCTTAATAATTAGGTCGGCTTCTTAGAGATTAATGATTTTACATATTTATAAATTAGATGATAGACCAGTTATAAATTAGATTATGGTGCTTTGCGATCACTTGATCATGATTAACGTGGAATATAAATATAGGTTTAGTGCATGGACACCAAAACTTGTAAAATGCAAATAGTTGCAAATTCCGGCTTACAAGAACAAAGAAACAAATATAAGCGCTTCATCATCGGGTTTAATTAGGGTTATTGACAGGATTAATTAATAGTCAAAATGATAGGATTATTGTTATTTTGTATTGCCAATATCAAATGAGAAACTAAAACACGATGTTGTATGGATGGAAGTAGGCAGCAGATAAGATAAATGAATTGATTTCGGCATTAGGTAAACGTGATGTTATATGTATATCAGCACAGCAACCAGAGAGAATCACGCTTGCGTTGTTGCAGATGCTTGAAGTTGAAGGGCACAAGCAAAACTAGAACAATTCATCCCCACTCCTTTTTTTGGTCCCCTTAAAAAACCAGTGGTTGGATTCCTAATTATTAGGTTGGAGAGGTCCTTTTTTTCCCCGTCTTTTAAAAAACAGGAAAATATTGTAATAAAAGACAAAACGAAGGAAGATAATTAAGGGAAGCAATAGCAGAAAAATCAATAATTAAAGGAGAGATTTCTTGCGGATGAAGCCAACTCCGGAATTGTCAACGACGAAGTATTTCATTGGTGGAGCGCATTATTGGTATGGGACATTTGTGTGGCTATTATCATTATATGCTTTATAGTACTCCGAAAGCAAGAATTATCCACTTTCATTATCTTAGAGTTTCATATGAATGTGCCACGTGGACGAATTACCGAGGCGCATTTGGAAAACGGAGCTAATCTTTGTTTTGAATTGCCAACGATGGGAAGGGTGTGTTTCCCTTGGACACTAATTACTCTAATTAATTTTACCGTTTCCCCCTTTCTCTTTGTCTCCTATAACACATTTCGTACATAATAATAAATAAATAATATAATTAATTTTTTTATTTATTGTAAATTAACTAATTAAGCCTTATATTTTGGCTAAAAATAATTAACTAATTGAGTCAAACCATTTTAGTGACGGCCACCCCCTCCCCTTGTATACTTAGGGGCGCGATGTTAGTAAAGCCACGTTCCTTCCTTTGGCTTTGTGTGATTTTTTTTTTTAATTTAACAAATGCATGCACGCACGCACGCACGCTAACATGTTAACATAGGGTTTGAACCGGAGATCTAATCTAAACAATGCAGGTGACGCTGCCATTAGGATAGCTTATCACTGACAGAAAGTTGGTATTTATCAATTCTCTGTCTCCCTCTCGAGGAGTCGTGTATAGAATAAACTGAATTAAGATAATAAATTAACATTTAAATTTTTAAAAGGAAAATTATTTATATTCAATATTTAATATTATTTTAAATATAATTACATATAATAGAAAGATAACTACTCTTATTTAAGAAATAAAAAAAAATATTATATCTTTTAATATAGATTTGAATAGAATAAGTATTTCTTATTCAATGAATAAAATAGGCAAAGACGGTGTTATTATTTATTTGAATATAATCCAAGTTGAAGTATCTATACACTTTTGCATCATTGGAAGTTGTTGTAAACAACAACTTTCTTTGATTATGTCACAATATCAATGACTTGGCTTCCGAGTAGGGATTAGACTATTATTAGTTATTGACCTACACTTTGAGCTGCCTCCTTACTCTCTCTACACAATTTGTAAAAAAAAACAGGGTATGCATAACAAATTCATCGTCCTATACACACATCTATTAGAGAATACAAGTATGTCCGGTCAAAGGCTTACGCAGCACATGAGGTCGCCGGATTGGACGAGGATGATGGCCACTACTAACATTACTATACAGATTTTCCCATCTCTTATCATTCCACCTTCCTCCCAATTCCAATCAATTGGCATTGGACATTTATAACACATTTGCAAAATATGACCTAAATTATATATACATACATATATATATATATATAGATGTATATTTTCCCTACAAATTCATTCATTCATTTTATTTAAATGGGTAGATGCCGTCGATGTGAGAGCGATTATGAAAGAGATCCAACCCATTATTTTCTCTTATTTATTGAAACCACTTTTAGGATTATAAGGAAATGAGTTGTGAAAATAATATAAGTATTGCATTTAATTTGAGACTAGGGTTAAGGTGATGACGTCATTAATGAATTGGTCTTGCGGGTCAGGCTGACACGTGACAGGAGGGTCATCCAAATGAGATGACGTCAGTGGGCACCCCCGCCATATCCGCATTCACAGCTTTTTAAGATTCCACATCATTTGTCACAAAACCATGAATTGGATTTGTCACTCTCTCTCTCTCTCTCTCTCTCTCCCCCCTAAACTTCTATTATTAGCATCGTATTGCAATTAATATTTATTGTATTTGAACAACTGGATTTCTTTTTCTTTGTTTTTTTTTTCTTACACCGAAAGGGGGGATTTCATTTAAAAGAAAACTAGATTACAATCACTAGAACAGAGTTTGAGAACAAAGACACAAACAATTAACATAATCAACAGAAACTAACAAGACACGAAGGATCAGAACAATGCCAAATCAAGGCAGGTTGAAGGTGAAGAAACAATAGATGGTGGTTGTTTAAAGGCGCTTTAATGCCAAATGCCTCCCATGAAGGGAATTAAGGTGAAGAACCATCTTGATAGAATTAAGAGCCATCATCCAACGCTAATAAACTTAACAGACTGGAGAAGGCAACAACGTAACCAACAAAACTCCCTTAAAAAGAAGTTAAAACACACACAAGACACAGAACTAAAACCAAACAGAGGCGACAAATACATCAGAGCCATTACCAGAAATGCCCCAAATCTTGCTTATACCCAACATCAGCCCTCAAGGAACCTTGGTGGCTGTCAGCCAACCACCGGAAACCAGAGAAAAAACAGCTGTAGGACCAGTGTCCTTCATACCGAACCTCAGGTTATGCAAAACCTTCATTTTAGCCATTGCAAAGCTTCAGTCACTTGCTTCCTCTCCCAAGCCTCCTTTACAATCCTGCTTTCACCGACCCATATGGCCATATCCCAGTCAAAAAGCGTTGAGAACCACTATAAGCCCCTGAATCATGGTCTCTGTCCCTTGAACTCCGTCCTCCCAGCCCGGAAAACCAAACCCAAGCCCCTATGCCATCTTCACCAGTCGCCTTCCTCCCCTCACTGGAAGAAACCCCAGACAAGCAGAACCAAGGGAAACCCCAAGTCGCCATCACCTATCCTCTCACGGAGGAGATACTCCATAGGAGACGCCATTTCTACAAGACCTAGGAGAGAACACTCCCAACCCTAGCTGCAACTCTCCCACGTGATCTTTATATTTTTTTACAAACATATATTTTTTTCATTCGAGACAATGTCTAGTATTAAATGTAAATATATCTTTTAATGAAGATTTGAACCATAATTCAATAAATTATGAATGATCTACTAAATCCAACTCAACTCCGATTTAGCAATATCCATGTTATTCGATTGAGCTTTGAGACAACTTAATTGAGAAGTGAAGTTGGAACACAACACTCTTGATCTGGACGTGCTCAATCTCGCGTGTCCTCTCTATCGATACAATATAAATTTAAATATGTATATATGTAGACATAAAAAAAGGGTAAGCCCGTCACAATTCATGAGAATAGGAGGGAGTGGGTTATGCAGCCTATTCTAAAATGGATTAATATTTTATCAACTTAAACCTAGGAGCTATATAATTTGTCTCTAATTTTTTTTATCTTTTAATATTTTAAAAAAATTACTTTTAAACTTGTAAAATACTAATAAAAAATTCATAATTTTATATTAACATAATTAAAAAATTATTAATGTTATATTCTTAATTTTTTTTATAAAAAAATCTTAAATTTTATAACTATAAATCTAAATAAATATTAATATAATATTATCAATTATAATATATCAATATATATTAATAAATAAATAATTATTTTTATTAATATTTGATAATATAAATATTCAAATAATATTTGAATAAAAATAATAATAATAATTAAAAAAAAGATGACACAAGCTGACTAGCTTAAAAATAGAACAACTAACTAGTGCTAACGAGTTGGAAGATGTAAGATGTGCAATCTACCTAAAATAGGCTCACAAAATGTCAGCCTAAAATTCACCTGATTTACCAGCACAAAATACATAATAGGTTTCATTCATATGCATATAAGGAGTATTTTATTTTTCACACACACACACACACACATATAATAAATATAAGTTGGCAATATCGTGATAGAAACTTGCGAACATCAGAGATTCCACAATTTGAAAATACAATTGATGATTGACGAAGATGCATTTAATTGTATTTTAGAAATATTTTTTATATGATGATAATAAGTAGTGCAATTATTAATAACAGATTAAACGTTATTAACTATTGATCAAGTATTATTAACATAATATCTTATTTTAGTCTCTATTATTTTTTAATATTTTGTCTATAATTTTCCTTATTAATTTTCGGGGCGTATATATGATTATACGGTGGTAGTGGTACCTAACATTCAAAATATGGGAGGGAGTATGAATGTGAAAGGAATGTGGGCCCCGAGTGTTGTGGGCCACGTGACGACTAAACATTCTGATCCTTAAATTGGCCCCTCCCCTCCCCTCTCCAAAATTTCAATCCTCTCCTCCTCCTTCCTTCCTCCTCCTCTGTTATCTTCCTCTTCTCTGTGCGTCGCCATGACCATGAGACACCCTCGATCCAATCTCCCACCTGGTTTTAGGTTCCACCCCACCGACCAAGAGCTCATCCTTCACTATCTCAGCAAGAAGATCTCTTCCCTGCCCCTCCCCGTCTCCGTCATTGCCGAGGTCGATATCTACAAGTTCGACCCTTGGGATTTACCAGGTTTCTTTCCTCTTCGTATATGTCTTCCTATAATAAGTCTGATACTTGTACGTCAGCCTCAAGGTTGATTTTTCACTTGTGCGCGCGTTTGTGACAGGAAAAGCTGCGTTTGGGGAGAAAGAATGGTACTTCTTCAGTCCCAGGGACCGAAAGTACCCGAACGGAGCGAGGCCAAACAGAGCAGCTGGTTCTGGGTACTGGAAGGCCACTGGTACCGATAAGAACATCGTGTCCCCATCATTGGCCGGTGGAGCACAGCACATCATTATTGGTGTGAAGAAGGCTCTCGTTTTCTACAAAGGAAAGCCCCCAAAAGGTGTCAAGACCAATTGGATCATGCACGAATATCGCCTCGCTCACACCCACAACAAACCCATTAAGCTCCGAGACACCTCCATGAGGGTACTTATATATATACACACCTTCTTCCCCAAGACAAGAAAATGTTCCTGTAAACACGGAATGGATTAACTTAGATTAATTGTTCTGTGTGATCTGCAGCTTGATGATTGGGTTCTGTGCCGGATATACAACAAGTCCAAGCATGACACGTCGTCATCCCCAGAGGCTCTGCTCATGGCGGCTGATCAGGCACAAGATCAGCATCTTCTCAGACAAGCCCTTTTGCCAACCTCAACCAGCACTACCACGAACGCTCATATTCCTCCTCAAGCCACCACGCTCACATCCAACAAGTCTCTGTCTTTCTCTAATCTGTTAGACGCCATGGACTACTCTATGTTGAGCAGCTTCTTGTCTGATCAGACCCACCCCAACAACCCAACTGCTCCGCCCTCTGTCCCCGGTGCCGGCGGCAGTATTCTGGATCATCACAACTTAACCGTGCCTCCATTGAGCGGTTCGGGCCCCAGACGACAGCTTTCTGACGTGGACGACGATGGCTTGTACCCCTCCAAGAAATACCAGATGACTTCTTGCAGCTTCCCAGAAAACACCAATCATCAGTACGAGAATAGTAATCCACAATGGAACTTCCTCCACAAACAGCCATTGTTGACTCAGAAGTTGCTGCTGGGTCCTCATCTTCGATTTCAGGGATAATCCAAAAACTTGAATCCGACAAAAAAAAGAATTATTGTTATAAAAAATAGGAAAAGTTTTGAAGTAGAGTGCGTCATCCAGAAACTGATGAGAGCGCTCCACACCAATCAGTAATCGTTACGAGAGGATTAGAACAGAAAGATAGGTTCTTTATATTTTTAGTTCTCTGCTGGGAGAATGATTAGAGATAATAATAGATTGGATTGGACCAACAAATCAGAAAACAAGTAAGATTCTGCCATTGAAAGAGTTATTAAGAAACTGGGGGAAAAAAGAAAGAAAGAAAGAAGACGTTAATTGCTGTAGGCGTTGGGGTTGTGAGGTTAGATATTTGTATGAAACACTCTGTAGATAAGGTATTGATCTCATCTGAAGAATTGTGGTTAATTTTAATTTCATTATTTTTGCGGCAAAATCTTTTACATTCGGACTTTCACCACTCTTTCCGTTTTGGGATGCTAGCTGTGTGCTCCTCGATCATCCCTTCCTTCACCTTTGCTGGCTTCATCTTTATTTTTGTTAAAAAAAAAAAAACACGTGTAAGATGACTTTATCGTTAACCTGATATTTATCTCTAAAATTATTTGTAAAAAAATAAATAAAATTAATGTGATACATTGAATATTCTCTAATCGAAGTCACCCATGGTTTTTTTTTCCAAGCTGATAATTATTCAAAACGTTTATTAATTAGTCGAGCCATTAGTAATTGACCGTGCGCGTGCAGTATTGGTGTCTGCTAATGTAGACATATATTATTATATAGGAATTATATAAATCATCAAACTATTGAATGAAGCTGATCTATATAAATAATTGTGTATATATATATATATATAGAGAGAGAGAGAGGGGCTAAATTACACAAAAATACCATCAATTTTAGATTATGTACAAACAAAATATCAGACTACTAAATTTTAAGTTGTGTGCGGATATATCATCTACTTGAATGAATGTGTGAGCTTAAAAGAATCGACTATTCCTTAATATATTATCAACAGAAAATGTAACGATATTTTGACTGAAATAAACATATAAGTGGAATACTAATCAATTTTTTTTTGTTACATAAAAGTTTTATATATGTTCAATATCAGTCCCCTACTAAGATCAGGACATAGCTCCAAAGTTTAGAGAATACTTATAGGAGACTTATAAGATCGTCTATTAAATGAGCCCTCATGATAGTAGTGATAATCAAACTCACGTCCTTATGACATACGAGCCTATTACTTACTATCTGTATCAACTATAGTAATCAATTTTTAATTAGGAATATTAATTAATTAATGAAGGGAGCCGTGCTTATTGGGCCTCCATACGTCCATCTTTATCCATTTATTTTCTGGCCTTCGGCCTACCATGCCCTCTTTTTAATTATTATTTTATAATATGATCACTTCATCGCCTCTCTCTTTAGTGTCTGCCTCTCCTTTTGTTTTGTTGTTGTTACATTCTCCTCCTCCTTTTCTAAAAAGCGTTATCTAATGTCAAGTACTAGTAAATCAGATTTGGCCTTCGATTCACGGAGTTTAATTCCATCAAATCATGTCATTTGCTATGAATACTTTTCTTTATACCTGATTTTAGCACAATCCAATATCGTAGATGTATTTACTATTTAGGGATCGTTTGGCGAGTAGAATAAAATAATATAAAAATATAGTATGGCATTCCACACTTCATTTTCTTGTTTTCCATACCTGACCCACTCCGTATATTTATATTATTGTTACGCCGTCATCGTCAAACCCATTTTGCCTAATTATTAGTTGCCTTGATTTAGTTAATTAGCTGAATATATAATTTTTGCTAGTGAATAACTAGCAAAAGAGATTGTCTGTCATATACACTTGGTCAATGAAACAGAAGTTGCTGGGTGGATCATTCTGTGCTTGCGGAGGTGTCATCCATTCGTGTTGTTATTATGCCTATTTGGTTTAATTTAAAAAATAAAAAATTAAATAAATATTTTTTAAATGTTTATAAAAATTTATAGAATAAACTATAATTTTAGATTATGTATTATTATTTTGGCTTTATCTTTTTTCTCTATTATTTTATCTTATACCATTTCTAATAATTTACCTATAAAAAATATTATAATAATAACTATATAAATATTTATTTTTTTCATAATTACTTTTATTCTAAAAACTATTCTCTTGTTAAACTAAACGGTCCCATCGTTTCCTTACGTACAATAAGGGCAAGGCAGTATTAGTACTCACCCACCCTAGTCATTGTTTATTAATTTCACATTTATATCTTTATCAATTTGATTCCTATCAATTTGTATTATTTTGCAAGTTTTAAAACATAACATACATACATACATATGCTTAACGTCATATGTTTTTTAACAGTTTAATATGATATAGAAATTAATTATGTGTAATGGCGTCTCTTCAAATGATATTAATGGCAATACATTACACATATCATGACGAATTAAGAATACATAGAATAATTAACAAGTGCACTATCATTTGCACGTTCCAGAAACATGACGTTCCCTAATTGAACTCTTTGGTTTATTCTTATTGCGTACAGCCGTTTTTATTGATCCATTTAATCTGGGAAATTGATGATATGCCTAATCTTTAATTAGCTACGCACAAATCCGACAACTGGCATTTATAAGATACTTTAATACATATAATGCTAATAAAGTCATTTTGAATATGACTGATTTTTACACTATCCTTACAGAAAAAAACAAGCTCTTTTCAGTTCCACCATTGTTCTCTGTATCTGCTAATTTTAGATTATATTTAACTAAACATATTTATGATTTGGTCGTAAGTGTGTGTGTGTGTGTGAACCAAACTTTGTTCTTCTGATCATGACCTGTATTACGAAAAAAAAACTAAAACAAAGACTTCAAATGTGGATTTTGGTTCTTTGAATTCCACTCGCGCATGCACGGATTGATGTGATGATCATGGCAGTGACAGATATATATATATATATATATGGTAGATGCGATGCATGTGCTATTTTTTTCTGCTTTTTAAACTGTGTATCATAGGAGTAAGTAATAACGGCTACTCAAGAGCAGCCTTCTTGATCATTGGGCGTCAATTTGTCCTTCTGTTACAGGCTTTTTTTTTTTTTTTCCTGAAAGAAGGAAGTTTCAGAGAGAAGCCAAACATACTGGGATATGGTAAATTGAGTTTCATACATCTCAATTAATTTGAACCTTTGGACTGAAATCCAGAGATGCGCAAGAATCGGATATGGTTACGCGTGTGTTTTTCTTTTTTAATAAATTTTCAAATGATAAAACGAGGCTACTATTAGATTTGTTTGTCGTTTTTAAGAAATAATGAGAGATAAATACGGATAAGAATCCCATATACATGCGCCTGTTGTATTGCTATGGTACAGGTTCCCTATGAAAAGAAAGAGAGACAAAAGTGAAATATGAAATTTCCCTTCATATGTAGGCTTTTTATGTTTTTCGTGTGTTGGGGTTTTGATGACACAATATTCTATCAGCTGTCTCAGCCCATGAAACAGTGTTTGGTTTGAGACTGAGGCCTCTCTTTGGAACCCTAACCAATCATTTTCCTCTCTAATCAATTAATATTGCGCTTGAGGTCCCCATGACGTCATCACCACCCCCTCCAACGGTCACGATCTGTTCTCTCCACCTGGCCTGGACACCCCTGCCTCGGTCAGGCTCCTTAGTCATCAAGCATAAGCCATGTTGAGTCTTTCTTATTTTATTTAAAAGTATATACTGCATCTTATGCTTTGGGGTTTGAGTTCCTTTGTGCAAAAGTCAATCCCTTGCCACAAGTTAACACACCTTCCCGAGCCTTTCATTCCAATCCAATACTACTAAATCAACTCGGGAGGGGTCCACGCGTCTCAATTATTTTATTATTGTATTTCCCCCCCCCCCCCCCCCCCGCAATTGTCTTATTTTATTATTGGATGAAATCCCAGCTACGTACGAACAAGCTACCAATGATTGGCCATCCACACTAAACTTCCAACATGATAACTTCATTAATTAACTCCTTTCTTCGAAAAATATGATATCTACATACACACAATATATATTCCATGAGAGTCGTGGAGAGTGGGTTGAATTTTTTCTGTGACAACAGCAGAGGGAGAGGAAGGAGAGCGTCGGTCTCAGCGTAATGTAAGATTTTAATTCTTGCACTTAATAAGTCCTTTTTGGACTTTTGTTTAAATTTAATTAATCATCGTCTTATCTCATTAACCTTGATCTCCAACAACGCCAACACACCTTGTCACGTGTAAGCTTGCTGTGCACACGCACATTCATATATGATTCGCTGTTATGATCGCCATATATACGTAATACGAATTAATGATATGAGATCTTTTATGCAAATAATAATAATAATACGATTATTCAGTAATAGGTCAAACCATGATACATGTTCTCTCCAATTAAATTAAATGGGAGACTAGTTAATTAGTTCAACTTCATTTGTAGTTTTGAAAAAAAAAACAATATTCGAAATTCGACATGCGACACAGCTAATTAAGGCTCCATCGATTATTGGAAGTTGGAAAAATCAGTATACTTAAGCACAGCTGGTCTTTAATTAACTTTCACGATGTTTTTCTGTTATTCGTTTATATAATATCCTTAAATGATTACAAGTCATGTGTGAATTTATCCAAAATGAAATATGTTAGAGAATAACTCGGAACATGCACCTTACCGTTATGCGCTACTGTTATCGTGTATATCGTGCGTATATATATTCACTGTAACTTCCCTCCTTTCTCTCCTAAAATCTCTCAGCCACGTTGTCACGTCTGTAACTCTACATTCATGTATATATATGAAACACAGGAAGCACATTTCAGTGTGCCTTGCAACATATCTTTCATATCCAGTGCTTTCGGCCCTTTCTCTTTCTTGGTATCAGAGCGCAGCGATCATCATGTCTGCCGTTTCCTCAACCCATGAAACTGATACATCATCCACTCCCACTCTCAAAACCTACTCCCTGTTCAGCTCATCAGCACAAACGTCCGCGATCAAGTTGGATCGTACTAACTTCCTCGTATGGGAGTCCGTCGTTCTCCCTCTCATTGAAGGGAATCGCCTTGAATCTCACATCAATGGCCTCAAGACAGCACCGCCACGTTTAGTCTCTGATGATGCAGGGACTCGACCGAATCCTGCCTTTGACGAATGGTACTCAGTCGATCGCCTCCTTGTTGGCTGGTTGCGCAACACAATGTCACAAGATGTGGGCGCACAGTTGCTTCACTGCATAACCGCGGAGGAGCTCTGGTCCAGTGCTCGGGAGTTAACGTGTGCATCAACTAAAGCACGCGTTATGGTATTCAAAACAGAGCTTCACAACACTCGGAAAAATGACATGAAAATGGCTGCATATTTAGCCAAAATGAAGAGCATCTCTGACTCTCTTACTCTTGCCGGTTCTTCAGTTGCTACTGATGACTTAATACTCCACACACTGAACGGACTTGACGTCGATTACAACCCAATCGTAGTTAAACTCTCTGACCAGGACAATCTCTCCTGGATTGATGCTCAGGCTTCTCTCCTGGCCTTTGAGAGCCGTCTGGAACAGTTGAACCAACTGTCTTCCCTCGCCATACAACCTTCAGCAAACACTGTAGCATACGATGGCAATACACACGGTCGTGGTGGCAGAGGAAGTCGTGGACGTGGTGGCCGTCGTGGTGGACGTGGCAATCCCAACAATCACGGAAATGGCAACCAACCTTACTGTGGCCTCTGCGAACGCTACGGGCACAAGGTAGCTAATTGCTTTCGCCGGTTTGATCGCTCCTTCCAACCACCCACTTATTCACGTCCTCCTCCTCAAGCGTTATATACCGCTCCAGAAACAGTGGCTGACCCCTCCTGGTACATGGATAGTGGCGCCAACTATCATATCACTCCTCACTCTGAACACTTCAATCACCTCATGCCAACAGGTAAATCCCATATTCTTACGTGTTCCGGTGAGAAAAATCGTGTTGTGGGCGTTGGTACGGCCTATTTTCCCTGCTCTCAGTCTAACCTCTTACTTAAGAATGTCTTACTCGTGCCATCAGCCACCAAAAGTCTCATGAGTGTGAATAGGCTAATTGAAGATAATGGTGTCACTGTTAATTTCACTAACTGTGGGTGCACTGTGAAGGACAAGAGAACAGGGTAACTTCTGATGCAGGGAGCTCCCAGACACGGCCTCTACCCAATGACAAATGAACTCTGGACAAAGCCTCAGGTACACGCTGCTCAGTACACACCAAGCACCAAGGAGCAATTCATCAGATGGCACCACACCTTTGGACACCCTGGAAATAAGATTCTACAGAGCATTATGAATAAGTGTACACGGAACTTTACTGTCAATGATAACTTTGTATGTGAGGCTTGTCAATTTGGGAAATCAAAGCTATTACCTTTTCAAAAATCAACTTCTCATGCGTCTTCTCCATTGGAACTTATCCACACAGACCTATGGGGCCCTGCTCCTGTACTATCCTCAAATGGCTATAGATATTACGTTCACTTCCTTGATGACTTCAGTCGCTTTACTTGGCTATATCCTCTAAAACACAAAGGAGAAACTGTCACTGCCTTCAATCACTTTCGTGCTCTTGTAGAGAATCAGTTTAACGCTAAAATCAAAATCATACAATGCGACAATGGCGCAGAATATAAACCTCTCATTCCAATTGCTCAAAAGGAAGGAATACTCATACGACTCACTTGTCCCTACACTTCCCCACAAAACGGAAGAGCTGAACGCAAACATCGGCATATTGTTGAGATGGGACTAACGCTACTGGCTCAGGCCAAGATGCCTCTCAGTTACTGGGTTGATGCTTTTAACATGGCTGTGTATATCATTAATCGCCTGCCCACGCCAGTTCTCAACAAAGAAACTCCGCTGTCTCGACTGCACAAGTCTGAACCTGACTACAAACTCATGCAACCGTTTGGGTGCGCCTGCTATCCCTGTCTCAAACCTTACAACGAGCATAAATTCCAATATCACAGCCAACGATGCGTTTATCTTGGGCCATCTCCTAATCAAAAAGGACACAGATGCCTCAGTACGTCTGGGAAAGTGTTCGTCTCTAGACATGTAATCTTTGACCCTTTCTTCTTCCCTTTTGCTACAGGATTCCTAAACCGAAGAGGAAACAACGGCAGTGTTCAGTGCAATGTTCCTTTGATGTTTCCACAGCTTTTAAGATGCAGAAAAAGCACTAGGGACAGTACTGATATATCCGATGGTACTGACGGAGACAGACTCATCAATGACCCCGCATCACCCGTATCACCTGCGTCTTCTGCCACGCCTGAGGACCCAGATTCTGATGACCGTGTCTCCATGAACGGCGGCGACAGTGTGGCCGTAACTAATGATGACGTGGCCATTACCAGCAATGACAATAGTAATTCAGATTCAGATGACCAAGCTAGTGTTCATGCCTCATCCCCTACAACAACCAACACTCATCATATGACGACAAGGTCCAAAGCTGGCATTCACAAACCAAAATACCCCTTCGTGGGTCTCATGCATTCCGAAGATCCAGCATCACTCACTCAATCCGCTGCTCCCGTGTCCACCAAAGCTGCTTTTGCCTCCCCATACTGGTGCAATGCCATGAAAGAGGAATTCCTTGCACTACAGCGAAATAAGACTTGGGTATTGGTCCCATATGTGTCCCAGAAACTGGTAGATTGTCGGTGGGTATTCAAAAACAAATATAAACCTGATGGCTCCCTCTTGAAACCCAAAGCTCGTCTTGTCGCCAAAGGATTCCAACAAACACCAGGGGTTGATTATGGGGAAACTTTCAGCCCAGTTGTTAAGCCTACAACCATCCGGTTAGTCCTCACCATAGCCGTTACGTTCAACTGGGAAATAAGGCAGTTTGACATGAATAATGCCTTCCTGAATGGCTATCTACAAGAGGACGTCTATATGCACCAACCTGAAGGTTTTGTTGATCAACGAAAACCCACTCATGTATGCAAACTTATCAAAGCCCTGTATGGCCTCAAACAAGCACCGAGGGCCTGGTTCGATCAACTAAAAATGACGTTGCTCAAGTGGGGATTCAAGAATGCCAAAAGTGATGTCTCGCTCTTCATCCTTCAAACCAATCATCTCACTGTTTTTGTGCTCGTCTATGTCGATGACATAATAATAACTGGTAACAACTCGGCATACTTGAATGACTTTATCCACAGAATGAACTCCTCGTTCTCCCTCAAAGATCTTGGTCCGGCTTACTACTTTCTGGGTTTGGAAATTCATAGAGACCACACAGGCTTATATCTCAGCCAAGCCAAATATGTCCTGGACATACTCAAACGATTTAACATGCTTGACTGTGCACCTGTACCCACTCCCATGGTCACTGGTCGACAGCTTTTTGTACACGACGGAGACCCTGTGTGCAACCCCTCTACATATCGGCAAGTCATCGGCTCTCTACAGTATCTCACCATCACAAGACCTGACATAGCGTATTCAGTCAACAAACTGAGCCAGTTCCTATCCCAACCACGAACCACTCATCTTCAAGCAGCAAAAAGAATCCTAAGGTATCTGAAGGGGACATACCGACTAAGCTTACACCTAAAGCCCCTCAAGTCGCTACAACTGCAAGTATATTCTGACGCAGATTGGGCGACGGACGTTGATGATAGAAAATCCGTAGCTGGCCTATGCACATACTTAGATGGCACACTGATCTCCTGGTCTTCTCGAAAACAACGAGTTGTGGCACGGTCTAGCACGGAGTTTGAATACAGAGCCCTTGCTGATGGAGCTGCCGAAGTCAAGTGGATTAACTCGCTCTTGTTTGAGCTTGGCCTCTATCTAAAGCAACCTTCTATCATGTGGTGCGACAATATCAGCGCTCGGGCCCTCGCATCTAACCCTGTCCACCACACAAGAAGCAAACACATTGACATTGATGTACACTTTATTCGTGATATGGTTCTCTCCAGACTCATCGATGTCCGCTATGTCCCTTCCGCTCATCAAGTGGCAGACAGTCTAACCAAGCCCCTGCCGTGGTCTCAATTTCATCATTTTCGGTACAAACTTGGGTTGCTGGTCACACCTCCTCGTTTGAGGGGGCATGTTAGAGAATAACTCGGAACATGCACCTTACCGTTATGCGCTACTGTTATCGTGTATATCGTGCGTATATATATTCACTGTAACTTCCCTCCTTTCTCTCCTAAAATCTCTCAGCCACGTTGTCACGTCTGTAACTCTACATTCATGTATATATATGAAACACAGGAAGCACATTTCAGTGTGCCTTGCAACATATCTTTCATATCCAGTGCTTTCGGCCCTTTCTCTTTCTAAATATATTCCATACGTTAATTTGGAAGCATGTTCGTTGATTCTGTGATGCAAGTCTACCTCCAAAGTAAAACGTTCTAGATTAAGTCTCGTGACATCAGAAGGGAGAACGTATTAAGTTTTTTTTTATTTAAATGAAAAAAATTAGGAAATACTACTCTACTCTACTGTACGTATTTACAGTGGGCGACAGACACTAGTAAAACTATCCCGCTCGGAATGTTATTTTCAGAAATATATAAGTTAAAACTAGAATGTTCTTTCAAGATGCTGAAGAGCTGTAAATTTAGAAAGTAACATTATTATTACAGTGGAAAAGTCACATATTCGAGAGGGGAGCAAAGGAAAGTTCATGGAAATTATTAGCTAGATTATTAATTGCTAAAAATATTTTTGCATCTTCTTATAATCCCTTCACTTGACTTGTCAGTCTGTCCGCGAACTGTTGCCGTTTATTCCTGAACATTTTCATCACCTATATATAATTATGCATATACTTCACTTTAATTTTCCTTTAATTTTCAATCATATTAATCAGGAATTTAGGAGTCAAATTCAGCATACCCCGCATATTTTTTTTTTAAAAAATTACCATGTTATATATTCCGATGACGATGATAATCGTAATAATAAAAATTAATGGGTTATAATGAACTCGTGACTGCAAAGAATTGGATTCCGAAGAATATAATGATATACATGTTATTTTCCCCTTTACCTAACTAAGCTTTGAAAGGGGACGAAAGTATCCAAAAATGTTAGGTTGAAGGTAGGGGGTAATTAAAGTTGTTAGTAATTATTTGAACGAGAGAGAAGAAATCAAAGGTGTTTAAGAATAATAAAGCATTAAGTGTAATTTTCAGGGTGATTTTCAAAGGGTAGATAGATACATAATGTGCGATACGACATACGTCATACGAATAAAATACACGTACCCCAACAATATACCCCGTTCTAGGCTTCCCCAGCAAGTTCCTTGCCCTCCACGGATCTTTCCGATTATGAGCTGTGCCCCCCTCTACTATTTAGCCCCCTCCATTTCACAGTCTTTTCCCTCTCTCCATAATTCCTATACCTCACCTCCACATACAAGCTCTCTTGCTTTTATTTCTCTGCTATTGTTTCCCAGCAGCAAACCAGTTGATCCATGGAAGAAGCGACGGCACTGGTGGACAAAGGAGAGGAGGCTCTGTATTTGCCTCCTGGTTTCAGATTTCATCCCACCGACGAGGAGATCATCACTTGTTATCTTACGGAGAAGGTCTTGAACAGCAGTTTCAGTGCAACTGCCATCGGTGAAGCTGATTTGAACAAGTGCGAGCCTTGGGATCTCCCCAGTAAGTTTCTACTTAATTATCCCTACATATCTCATGATTGATCCATTACTGATCCTTCGTGTCAGTAATCTGATGATAAATGGGTTGTATGTGCAGAGAGAGCGAGGATAGGGGAGAAAGAGTGGTACTTCTTCTGTCAGAGAGACAGGAAGTATCCGACGGGGACGAGAACAAATAGGGCGACGGAGTCTGGGTACTGGAAGGCCACCGGAAAAGATAGGGAGATTTACAGAGGCAAAGACAATCTCGTCGGCATGAAGAAGACCCTCGTCTTCTACCGAGGGAGAGCTCCTAAAGGCGAGAAAACTGGCTGGGTCATGCATGAATTCCGATTGGAAGGACAATTCGCCACTTACAACCTCCCCAAGGCCGCTAAGGTATACATAGATCCAATTTAATCTCTTCATGGAATTAATCGTCAATAATATCATCACCATTTTCTTACCTTTTTTGCCCCCTGGCCTGTGTGTCTGTTGGTTTGGAAGTTCCTTTCATATATTCTACTTTTAATCATCATGGCTTTTGATTTTTTTGGGTTTAATTGGCATGATGGGAGAATCTTACGGTTTGGGTGATGATGATAATATTGGTGCAGGATGAATGGGCTGTGTGCAAGATTTTCCACAAGAACACAGACGTCAAAAAGACCCCTATTCCTGAGCTTCTAAGGATCAACTCCCTCGGCGATCATCTGCTGGATTTCTCTCCCTCGCTTCCGCCTCTCATGGATCCAGCTTGTTTCAGTAACTCCGATCAACCCGGCTACAGTGGTGGCGATGAATTCAAGGGGACCTACCAGCACCCCTCATCGGACGGCTATTATCTCCCCAACTTCGCCGGCAACAACCATCTTAATAACAATCAGACGGCGATGAAGGTGGAACAAGACTGCAGAGCCAGAAACTATGAGATGATGATCCCCACTTACTGCTCCGGCGCCAATCCTCTCTCACAAACTCAGATGGGATTAATCCAGAATCCGAGTTTGTGCCTTGAGCAGAATGTTGTGTCGGATTACAGTAACAGACATGTCGTCGGAGGTGGAGTGAAGAATGAAAACTTGTCGTGGGGAATGGATAAACAGTACGATATGGAGCATTCGATGGTGAGTGTGTCGCAGGATACCGGCGTCAGCAATGACAGAAACGCCGAAACTTGCTCGGCGGTATCCGCGAGGCGAGACATCATTGGAAGGAATAAGGCAGCGTACGAGGATGATTTCATCCAGCAGCCCCCTTCACTTGGTCCCCTTTCAGATTTGGATTGCCTCTGGGATGACTACTGACAAGAGAGAAGGCCATAGTCTGCCAATTCATTTGTGGTTCTAGTATCTAGCAGAAATAGATTCCCAGACCATGCTTATTTTCTTCTTAATTAGTTTCTGGTTTTTAATGTCTCTTATTTATGCGGATTGATCATATTAGATGAAAGAAAAGTTCTTGGATACACATATACTACTGTATAGATTATACATATGATATCCAAGCCTCGTCACATTATAGATTTTCATTCATAGATGATAGAACATTTGCCAAGGTATTTGGTCCATGAATACTCATATGCATCTATCATTCTTTTGTTATGGTAATTATAGTTGGTTTTGTTTATTTTATTTCATCTGTTAATTTCTTAATTAGTAGTTGCTAGCTAATCCAAAGCTCAACTTGTATTTTTGTGTATATATATGAATTAAGTTTTGCTTGAATTTCTTAGTATGAAATAATAAATGTATCATTCCCCCCTCTCTCTCTCTCTCTGCGTCTATATATATATATATATATATATATATATATATATATATATATATATATATATATTCTTGTTGAGATTCCAAGCAAATCAAGCATTGGCATTCATTTAAGAGGCTTGGGTAGAGGCCGCAATATTTTATGCCTGTCGAATATATCTATGTGACACCCCACCATCCAAGAGGGGAGCAGCATTAATTCCGAAGAAAATCGTACTACATTTTTTGCTTTTTGAAATTTCAACTTTTGAATTTAAAGGTTCTGCTTGCCTTGTGCTTCCCACCAAGACATGACTTCTGTTCTTCCTTCAAAAGTATAGGATCAGGCCCGTTTCCCTTCTCATACTTGTCTTAATCAAACACTAATCTAATAGTGCAAATTAATTCTGTTATATATTTTAATTGTATCTAACACACTACATGTGCATATATATGGATTACTACTGCATACAGTATGGGATTAAATTAATTAATTAAATTGGAAACATAGTTAATAAATACAGACGAGTGTATATATGTATATATCACTGGAATTTGAAGCAGGCAGGGATGGGTCAATTGGATGAAGGCATGTGAAGAATTCCCTGAAAGAGTGCAGTGGATGCCTCCGGGGAGGGGTTTTAATTGATAGAATAATATATAGCTTAGGGAGGCAATCAGGCTCATAATTATAAGACTGTGCTGTAACACAACAGATTCAAACAGATGAATCTTGTGTCCGAAGTAACCTCGTAGTCCTAACATGTGCCTATGCCTCCCATTCAGTTCCCATAAGTCGAGTCTCTCTGTGCTTTCTTCCCGAACCGGTTTTTGACATTTGTAATTCTGTATACAATATATATGTGTGTGTGTGTGCGCGCGCGCGCGCACCACACATGTTTGTAGATTTCCATATCCATACCTTCCTCAAGCAACCTTTATCCATTCGCTGTTTCTGCCTACGCTACCTACCTAGCTGCAGGTTTTTGAATTAATTCTTCATTAATATTCGAATGCCAATGTACAGATAGGTATATATATGTATATATAATTGTATTCAAAGGTACATCGATCGTATATTTGCAGAAGAGGAAGGTTTATGAGTACTGTGAGGCTTATAAGCTAAGGGGCAGAAGGGCTTTCGTGCGTGTATGTGATTTTAGTGATGTCTGAAATGGAAATCAGTTCATATATTTTGATTTCCATTCTAAGCAAAGCGTTGTTTGGGGTATTATATGCTTGCGGGGAACTTAACCGCCCTAATTTGGTTACATATTTTCTTCTGTTTCATTATATTATATTCCACTCTTGGGGCGAAAAGAATTGTAGAGTTGGAAAAGGGTGAGAAAGTGATTTATGAGAAGCAAAGAAAAAAATCCATGGATATATATCAAGGGTGAGAGAGAGAGAAGAAGAAGAAAAGCATATGCTTGTTTCTGAATCAGAAAGCCCCGATTTGTTGCATGAAAAACCGACCAATGAGGATTCTCCAGCAATTCATCGTCTATCACTGTCTCATTGAAAACTATGTGGATTTCAGCAAAACACACACACATATATCCATTCATATTTTATTTATAATATTGATGCCCAATCAACCTCAGCTTGTGTCATCTTCTACGCTTCATCCATTGCCACGGATTCATTATTAATCATTCCCACTCCCCCCCTGCCCCCCACCTTTCATTTTTGTTTTCTCTTTCTGTCCAAGTCTATATAAAAAGGGACCTTTTATTTATCTTTTTCCTTTGTCCATATGTGATAATTTAGCGAGGACCTGGCCTTACTGAAAATAAATATTTTCGTTGAAAATCATATCACGTATAGTATAGCTAAAGAGAAGGTGGGTGACAGATCTTACCTAATATAATACTACGTTGCTATTTCCCATTTTGTTAACTGGTTTTCTCACGTGGATAATTAATAGAAACTTAATTATATTTTATTAGGCGTATTCAATATAATCCATAGTTTTGGTGACCAAAAACAAAATCCATAGTATTAAAAATGGGAACCCACCTCACTCCTCCGACAATGCTTACGTACGTGAACGTAGAATTGAAGGAGTCAGCAAAGTTCTAGAGTTCAACGGTTTATAATTTGAGTTGCAATAGTAAAACCCACTCATACGATTTTGTTAGATATGAATGAAATACTAAGGATCTTCTTGAAACTTTTAAGGACCATAATTGGAGACGGAATTCAATCATAATAGAACTTGGTCTGACCATGATGAACATGGTTTTTACCGCCTAGCTGGCCACACCTAAGAGAATCTTCCCCTTCAACGTAATCATATCGCAAAACAATGTATGAGATGCTGTTAATGAAAATTACTAACAAATGACAAATGATAATCAAGTTGAATAATGATGGCTGCCGGAGGGTGATTGCAACTTTAATTTGCTTTTTCGTGGGTTGCCGTATTATTAATCTCTGGTTCAATTATAACTCCTGGTTCTATCATCTCCCAGAATTTGCATTGCATGTCAATCATTATAATGAATGGGACCAATATTGGCTCATAACTTCAGAGCTCGCATAATTATATATTAGCTCATATTATTGAGATTCTACATTTTTCCACTTGTAGATTTTCACACTGAGATATTTACACACACACATAATTACACAATATAAACGCATGAATAATGAAAGTATATAATCATCATAGAGATGATTAAGGTGCGTGTGTGTGTCCGAAACCTCGCCATCTCGATTGCATTATTACGTATTGACTTGTCATTAATATCAAACCTGACCCTCGAGCAGTTTATTGACCAAGTGTCAAACATAGGGTTTGATTAGATTGACGAAGCATGTTACCAAGTATGAAATTATAAGAGAAATTCATAATGAAGCATCATTTCAATTATTAATTCCTAAATTCAACTTGAAGCGAAGTAGTTCCCCGCAGGCTAACTTGGGATACTATTGAGAGAAGTTAGAGCCTGACATTATTATGCGTTTCTAGTCCTATGAGACATCCCATTCTTAACCAGACATCATCGGCAATATGCCACACGTCATATATAGTGTCCAGCTAATACAAGACTCGAGAGGAAGCTGACAATCTTGAAACTTTGTCTGTCCTTTTTCGCCTTTTGGTCTTCTCCTTGGAAATTGCATTTAGCTTCCCTTGCAAGCCTTCTTTTTCTTAGCACCAAATTAAACTAATCAAGCTGAGTATGGCAAGCAAAAGGGGAAAAGAAACTAATAAAAAATCAGAGTACGTCTCCATGTCTATCTAGAAGAAAAGTAGAGTAGAATCCCTGAAATATTTTCCAAGTGATTTCCTTGCGCATCTATACCGAGATATGTAGTGTGAATTCATTTGATGAGTGCGACCAAAAAGAACTGGACATTATCAGACTATATTTTTGTTGTCTCGTTTTGGTAATTCGTTGGTCATGCGGGTATATGTGACCATTCATATAATGCGAACTTTTATTTGTGTGAAATTTAAAATAACAAGTTATTCCCATCAATTCAGTTAGTTGGTTGAGATGAGAATAAATACGAATTCTATTTTTAAAAAATTATAATTGTTGTAAGAGCTTTAACCTTAATGCTCCTTGTTAAGCTCAAACTCAAAATGATTTAAGGATATATAAAAAAAATAATATTTTCTCATATCATAAATATATGAACTAGATAATAAATTTATTTTAGTCATAAATATAAAACTCTAATTAACTTCACACAATTTTTTGCTTAAAATATCCTTATTAATTGCACATATTAAAGTGACTTTCAATTAATGAATAGTTTCAATACACATGATTTAAGAAGATAATTTAAAAAAATTAAGAAAAATTGTTATAAATAACTAATTTATTATTTCTGATATTAATTATAAGAGTTAGTTGACTTATTTTTTATAAATATAATAAGTTAAATAAATCAATTAATTATAATTAATATAATAGCTAATTGTCTAATCTTGGTATGTTGAAGTATATATAATATGAATTTATCTTGAGAGTTTGATTGTTTATAATTAACTTATTTAATTAGTTCTATTAATCTACCTATAAAAATCAACTTGCTTTTATAATTAAAGTTGGAGAGAGTATTTAATATTCATAAATTATTTATTTAATTTTTATATTAAGGATTGAAGGAAGTAAGTTATAATTTATGAAAAGCTTATATATTTTATATTATATATATATTCCCTTCATATTTTATATCTACCTTTCACACACACACACACATATTTTTTTTTGTTGCCCATCAAATTCACTAGAACTTTATCTTGACTACATCTGAATCCGACCCGCGTCGTACACCTGACTATGGTGAGTGGGTCTCACAACGGGGATTTTCTGCATACGCCAATATTCGAACTCGAGACCTCACTTAAGCAATATCGAACATTTTACTACTCAAACCAACTCCCCTGTTGGTCACACACACACACACACACACACATATATATGAGAGATGCCCCACTAAAATGGAATCGCGCATGTAGAGTTTTTTTTATCATCCTTTTTTTTCTGATAGGGTCCAGTTACAATGTATTTTTGGTTATTTATATTTGATGATGCCCTCTTGAGGTTTGGGCCAACAATTGTTTAGATCGAACTTACAATCAAGTTTTTTTAACCTTATCTCGTAAGAGAGAGGGAACATTTTTAAGGGAGGATGATGGGCTTAGGCCCAACATAGGAGAAAGCCGGCCCGAATGAAATCAAAATCCTCCCGACTTAATCAACAGAGCCCACTTTATAGGGAAACGTCCAAGATAAGGTGAGTGGAGGGATCATCATCGGGGGCACGTCGTTTCTACACCAAAACACATCCTGGTCAACAACGCATTGCGGTAGACGACACCTGTCTTATACGCTGCTCTATTTTATCCTTAATTTTATCCATTTAAGCCTATTTTTATCCATTTCTTTACGGTTTCATAATTAATGGATGAATTATGAAAAAGCATCTGACAGCATGCCACGTGTTCCAAGTGGGAAGATCAAGTCACGCGCCTACCCCACATCACACCGCAAGTCTTTCCCACGATATCCTTTTCACCGTCCGATCTTATCCTCCCCTATTTCGTTCGTCGTCAATCCAGAAACTGTAGAAAACTTTTTCGAGTCTCTGCAATATCCAGGACAGGCATCTTTTTTAATTTATTTATTCCCCTTGTTCGTTTTTCCCGTCTCGCCTTCTGATCTTCTGTCAAACTGAAATTTAGATTCTGTATATCCATTCAATGGCCAAGGTTTTGAACCAGACTGGTTTGATTTCAAATTGGCATGATGATGTGCAACGCAAAATTTCTCTATGTCCAAAGATTCTCACTTATGATTCTCGTGTTTCTTGCCCCGTGAAGAGGTTTCCTTCTATCAAACTAAAATCCCAGGTTCTCAGATCTCCATCCTCTTCGTCTTCTGAACTCTATGGCAAAAACCTGGTGGTTCACAAGCATGCCCGCATGCCCGGCGGAGGAAAATCTCTTTCTCGATCTTCGTCGGCAGCTCAGGTTGGTTATCCTTCCCTCTCCCCCCCTCCCCCCCCCAAACAACAAAAGCACTTGTTTCCTTATGGCGTGCCAAAATAGGGATATTCTTTTTCAGCGTTACACTTAATCTACTTTAGTTTATCGTTTTATTATGAATAATACAGTATCTCGATTTAATAGTTCAAGTCGGCATTTCTAATCACAATTATAAATTCATGCTTCTATTATTTTGATTTGAAGTTTGAATTCCTCCGCTAATAGTAAAGGATCTCCCGATGGTTCCGATCCTCATCTAGTTTTCTTCCGAGGATCCATTTTGTGGAAATTTCTTTGATTTCAATTTTATGAACCCTAAATTTGTAGAGCTTCACATTTATTGATTATTTAATTGAATTTCCGTTTTAATCTTGTTCCTGTAATGGCATTTGCAGGTGACCATTAGAATTGGTAAAGCTCATAGATGGTGGGAAACAGGGCTTCAACCAAATATGAAGGAGGTGACTTCGGCCCAAGACCTTGTGGACTCCCTGTTAAACGCAGGGGACAAGCTGGTGGTTGTTGATTTCTTTTCTCCTGGTTGTGGTGGTTGCAGAGCTCTCCATCCTAAGGTATTCGCCATTGGCCTATTCGCAGCGCTTCCTTGCATCACTGATTCATATCTTTCTTGTTTATGACTTATAATTCTGATATTTCGTTGGTGCTGCGGTAGATATGTCAACTGGCAGAGATGAATCCAGATGTTCAGTTTCTTCAAGTGAATTATGAGGAGCATAAATCTATGTGTTATAGTCTTAACGTCCACGTCCTTCCCTTCTTCCGCTTCTACAGAGGCGCCCATGGTCGTCTATGCAGCTTTAGCTGTACCAATGCCACGGTTAGTTTACTTTCTTAATTATATTTTACTCGATTGCATGATTACATGTTTTATCTCTCTGTAGCAAAGCCTGGTTTTTATCCCGGTATATCTCTTCCGTGTCTATTATGTTTATTTAGCCTTTTGGTACTGATTTTTGGGGTCCTTGTGTCTGTAAATTGCCGATATTTTGTTCACATTGTGGAAATGTTTGGATTCTTGTGTTGTCTATAGGATTGTTTTGGTGCCCCATTATATTCAGAATTAGGATTCACTTCAGTTGTGCGTTTTTCTCCATCCTGCCTCTAAATCGGAAAATGAAGATGACCGATAAAAGTTGATGGTTTGATTACAGATCAAGAAGTTCAAAGATGCATTGGCCAAACACACCCCAGATAGATGCAGCTTGGGCCCAACCAGAGGGTTGGAGGAGAAAGAGCTGTTGGCTTTGTCTGCCAACAAGGATCTGTCATTTACTTACACCCCGAAACCAAATGAAGTGACGCATGAAGCCCCTCCACAGCCAGCTCCTCCTAGTTTGGGGCCCCTTCCATTAGCTTCAGTGAGGCCCAAGTCTCGCGAAGTGGAAAAGGAGAGAAGTCTGAGCACTGCTAGGCGTTGAGGCGGTGAATTTGTGAAGTGGCCTCATCTCTTGATCACAAACCTTGTACAGTGTATCATTGGCGTGCAATCTTGTAGCAGTAAAGGCGAATGTGTATTTATCTTTGTTTTTTTTTTTGGCCAACAAAGGTGAAGGTGCTATTTCTTCCCCGTGGCTGCCTCAGGCTGATGGATTTGGTTTTTTTTTTTGGGATCCAAGCCTGGTTGGTGATATGATTGTGTAATAGTAGAGGTGTGCTGTACAATGTCAAATAGTACTATGTGGTGGTGTTTGTGCTGGTACAATATGCATATCCTTCTATTTTCCAATAGATGGCCATACTTCTGTTGAGTTCAATCCGTGAGCCATTCGTTTCCTATTCTAATTGAAATAGCTGAAGATTTAATTTTGAGGGTTGAATGTATCTGATGATTGAGTAGTAAGATTAGAAGGAAACAGGAGATGGTGTTTGGACCCACTGCTCACCTGTTCTGGGTATCGGAGGGAAGCAAAGACAATGGAAGCTTGAAGAAAATGCACCAAGTGTCTGGTGAAGGTGTTCGGGGAAGTTCCCACGTGTCGCTTTTAAAGGACAATGGAGATGTTAGGGACAAAGACCCTGACACGGATAAGGTGGCATGGATCGTGTTTAGTTTGACACTTGGCGGGGAAGAACGTGATGTGAGTGAAGTGACGGCGCTAAGCTATATATCAACTCGTTAGATAGATCTCAATTTGCTTTTGGATCTGGCACCATCGATGTGTCACAAAGCAAACCCACTTGGAAAAACCATTTCTCCCTAATTATCTCGCTTTACTTCCCTCTTTTCCCCCTCATACCTGAAAGCAACTACGCGCACATCACTAATTAGAAATCCTGGATGAAGGGGAACATTAATTTGGTTAAGGTGCTCGTACGTTTTCAAAATCGTCTCAATTTATTTTCAAAAGAATCTCTCAATGGCATGTAGGACTTGTTATGACCATAATAATCGATGAAAATAAATTAATTGAGAAGTAATTCCTTATTCAACTGCGGCACATCGCGTTGCTTAAACTCTACGGAAAGGGGGAAGGTTGATCCTAACACAATCGTTCAAAGCAGGAATATGAAAAGACCAAGCGACAATAAATACAATTATCGCAAGGAAGATCACAAAATGATTCTTTGACTTTAAGTGGACGATCTGGCTGTGGCTCTTTTATATCGAAGTTAATATTAATCCGCTTCAAATATCCGTCTTTATTTCGCTTATTATTAGTTTTATTCCCAAACGGTTGTCGCATATAAACAAGAAAAGATCGTAACATGGAATTTAAAAGACAGCATAGGTAACTATTTATGTATGAATTGAGGCTGTTCATGTCAACTTAATGGTATTTAGCTATTTATATATGAATTATGTTGGGTAACATGGAATCCCCCAACAACAATCACATGGAACCAAACATTCAAGATTCGAGAAAGATCTTGTTTCCCAGAAATTTAAAGAAGTTTAACTTGAAAAACACCAAAACCGAAGATACAGAACTCCTCCTAATCAAGTTTTTTTTTTTGTTAACCTGCGGTTAAGCAAGTTTATACGGGCACGTGGCCGCTATTATATATATACAAGCAAGTTTAAACATTCAAGATTCATAACTTTGATTTTTAGTTTCAAAAGCCTTTAACTTGTAGATGACGCCAAGCAAAGCAAGTCACCTGATCCATACAGAAAGGAGAATGAAACTAAAAAATCAAGAGTTACATTTATGTGATGGTCCATAGGTCATCAGTACCTGTCAACTTCATTCGACTAAAGTCCAATAACCGTTACATGAAACTGAGATCGCTCCAATAACATTTTCACCATGAAACTGAAAACGGACCAAAAACCAAAAGGCTATGGTTTCTGAGGAAACATAAGCTTATGCACCACAAGTGCAAGTGCGAGTCACAGATTGGACATTCTGAACCACAAGTCCCCAAAAAGAGAAAGGCCTTCTTGTGACTGCAATTCATAGAAAGCATAGTTAGCTCCAATAGAATGTCGTTAATTAATATAACCCAGAAATAATGCAGATTTAGAAGAACCGATAAATCAAAAGAGAAGATTCATATGGTTTACTCCCAAAGCTTGTGACCATAAATCTCAGATGAATAAGAAAAACAAGTCCTTAGTTATTATCAGGAAAAAAGACTCAAGACTCATGAGCGAGCTACAGAAGAGATGAATGAGGTTCAATATATATATATATATATAATCACCACCAAGGGGGCCTCGCATGAGAAGCAGAAAGAAGCATGTAGCCAAGGACAACTTGCCAGAACTTGTATATATATGGAACTCCATACATAGACAAAGTCATCAACCCACAGAATCCGGCAAGTCATCCTTGGCTGCACTCCCCTTTCCGACCCTACAAGCAAGGCTCTTGGTGGATCTGCTCACCCCAGAGAGAAAATTAAATATATTAACACCAAGAGGTGAATAATGAATTGTGAATAATAACCTACAGAACTGGAGAATTTATAGATAAATCTGAGGGGTAGAAGAGAGAGAAATAATTGATCATCATATACAATAATAATAATAATAATAATATATTTGTATATATCACCGTTCACGTGACAGACGATTCTTATCTGGGCTACCATATATCGGTTTCTCTGAACCAAAAATATAAAGCACTAGAAATATCCATGCACGTACCGAGGCGCACTTCAGAGGCAGCCTATACGAACTTGGCAACCAAGAAATGCACTGTCATGGAAATTGTTGAATCCTTTTTTCTTTTTATTCTTTGAAAACCAGAAAGTGATGACCGTAGATCACATGAATACTGCAACTGCGGCCGATAATATGTGGGCGGTTTTAACTTCACGTACATCGAGGTCTGTTCAGCACTCAAATGCTATAACATATAGATACACTGTACTCTGTATGTGTGTGCATATATATATATAGGGTTGGTTCGGATTCCTTTATCTCTGCCACTCTAGGGTTCCACCTAAACAGGAATCTGCTTTTGATTCTTTATCACGTCAACTTTTGTTCCCCTTCATCATTTTCTGAACATATACGACATTTTTGCCACTCTCAGCTCTGATCAGCTTATGCTACCTTTCATCAGGATATGGGGTCCTCTCTAACATGTACAACCACAGTTTAATGAGTACAAGTTTAATATTTGTGTGTGACTAGAAAAGAGGAAAGTGGAGATTATTACTGCATAATGAGGCATGTCAGAATACCTTATATAGTATATATATCAGTAAGAACTAATTATAACAAAAACGTACTCCCAGCAGCCTAGCTAGCTATAAGCTATTTTATCAAAATGGGAAAAATCTATGAAATCTCAATCATCATCATGCAAGAAAATGCCTTTTAATTTTTATACAGACAATACCATGTTGGCAATATAATGTTGACATGCAGTTTAGTAAGGTAATTATTTATATTCTGTAGATGGACAATTGAATATTAAAGATTCCTTGTCAAGGTCAGCAATATTTATATTTTCTGTTGATTAAAGATTCCGACGTGCTAATTAAATATGGAGGATTCATGATATTTCTATTACGATTTAAGCCTTTTTTCTTTAATTGGACTTGGACCGACCATTATTATGCTCAGACATCTTTTTTCTAGTGGACGCATGGTTTAGTTGGAAAGAGATAGAAAGAGTGGTGGGATTCATACATGTTTATTATAAAGCTACATATATGCCAAGCTGTTGTGTTTTTGGAAAATTAAATTAACAAGACATGATTCCCAAATTTTCACAGCTATCGGATTATGTTATTTTGATACTCCAGTATATTAACAAATGCTGCAATCAAAGATTACTTCTTTTTATGAAGAGCATGCATATCTTATCATCTTGGTTTTCTTCTTTGAGGGGGTTCTTTGAATTCTAGATAGTTAGGATTTAGCTTTCTTTCATTTATTTTAATGTTATAAACTTCCTTCAGATAATCCCAATAAGAAAAACAACTGAAGAGTAATAAGGAACTTTCTAGGATCAAAACCATGTCGGCGATACTCATAGACAGAGACACGTGAGAAATATATATATATATATATATATATATATTAAAAATACAATGATAAAGTGATTGACATTGAATTTTATGTTGTTATGCCTTTCATTACATCTTTCCTGAGCATGCACAACATTTTATAAGACTATAATGGTTATTTTTAGATTGTAGGTTGTGAACGCGAATGTCAAATGCCAGCAAAGAGTTGAAATAATATAAATTTTCCCCCTTGCTCTGGTTTTCCACTAATTTCTATGGGTCAATGAAGATATCTGAAAATTAACTCCATGATTTTATAATTCCCATTGAGAATTTCATAAATCAGCAGTACACCTAGATCTCTCCTATATTTCTAGCTTTGCTATCTGTTTTATAGGCACCAGCAATGACAGAATCTGCTGCTTTTCTTGTAGGCTGTGTTAATATAACTTGGATGCTGCTCTCCTTTTTAATCTGTTTTCTTTTTCTCACTTTCTATATTTTATTGTGGTAAACTCATGCATATTCACGACTTTGGAGTGATCTTTCTGTTCATAAAGCCATTTTGTCAGTCAAAGATTTTTTTTTTTTGGTTTTAACACTTCAAAACTATAGAATCGAGGCAGTCTGAAAATAGGTTTTGAACTATGGAAAACACAATGGTTATTATATAACGGTCATACTATCTGTATAAATATACATGCATGCAATCAATATATAATACAAAATCTATAGAAAGTTACGCTATTCATAAACAATAACAGTTGTAGCTCACCTTAAAAACACAGCTCATACTCTAGTTTGCCATTGTTGGAGCAATTTATTTTGTGCAGCTCTATTCGGCCATACCAGACATATACATAATACAGATTCTATTAATTTTCACTAACTTTGAACTATTTCTAGGGGAACTCAAACTTGATGGCTTATAAATTTCATTCATAATTAATATCAACTAGCAATTCCAGCTAAATCCATTCAAGTCAAAAGGTTGACAGTTAGAAGAAGCATCATTTTTATCATGAACATTTAGGTCTAGTGTGGTTTCCAAGTTAGACAGCCTGTAGTCTTGAGAAATTTTCTCATAGTTCTGTTTACCTGGCACAACCCCATTTTCATCAGCTCTTCCCTTTCTCAACCATCTTTCTTCTTCTAACTTCAAATCTTCCTTCCCCAAGCTTTCTTCTCCTTCAAGTCCAACATTCATGGATATGAGTTTAGAGTTTCTTTTATGTGCATCATCGTTTGATGGGGAAAGAAACAGCATTTTCTCCTGCAGCTGGTCATCACATAATGTGAGATCAGACTTGAGAAGAATAGGCTCTGGAGCACCCTCTTTTGATCTTAAAAATGGAGTTCCATCACATAATATCAAATTTAGACCTGCGTAATGCATGTCTTGGTCTCTCTGCTGAAATCCTTCCCTAGATTTCAAGCAGCTATCCATTGAACAACTTGTGGTTTTGGTCACTTGTGCTTGTTGAGGCCATAGTGCCTGTAATTCTTTCAGCTCTGAAAATGCAGGCTCTATATATTGCGTTGATACTTTGGATGCCAGTTCAGAGAGTTGAACCTTGGCAGCTTCAAGTCCTGCTGTGCCAAAATTCTGTCTTTCCAGTGTCTCTTGGGCTTTCTCCAGCACTCCTTGGAGATACTTCCCTTGAGCCTCTATACGAAGCTGCAAGTGTCGCTGTACCTGATTAAAGTTTTGGAAAGAATTTTACTCTCATCAAAAGTGAACTAGTCTCATCTTAGAATACGCATATATTGAATGTAAACTTTTGTAAATCAATGAGCTAATGATGAGCAAGTTGATGTTCTATGATGTCCTGTACCTCGAGCTGCTCATGCAGCCTTCTTTGCACTTCAATTTGCATCTGTAGTGCCTCATTTATTTCTAAGTTCCTGGATTCAAGGCACATCCTTCTTGTTAGAAACTGAAAAAAAAAATAAAATGAACAAGGGATACTTGATGGCTGAAAATCTGAACACGTGTCATGTGCTATTACTTGTTTGCCTGAAGTCTGATGCTTAAGTTTTTCGTATGAACTCCACTTGTCTCAGACATTTGGCCCGCTGCTGCTTCTGCAATTTAAGTCAGTGATGAGATGAATTCCTTTTCCGAATTCTATGCTTCATATCAGATAATTTCTGCACATCTCTCAAGCAACTTGTGGAATACATGGAAAGGATATCATGAAATCGTTCCCTCACCGTTTCTATAGGTTCCACTATTGGCCTGTCCATGCAGATTTTTACTGAATCTGTATTTCTGTTTTCCAGAATGGGTTAGTAACTAAACATATAAAAGAGACGAAGTTTCTTTCAAAATTTGATTTCCAGTGCTGAGAAAATTCTATCGTATAACGGGGTTTTAAGTCTCAGATTTTTTTAAAAAAAAAAGTTTTGGTTTTCCAGTGTAAAGAAAGTGGGGATACTAATTCAGAACAACCAAACCATCTACAGGTGGGAAATTCTATCTTGTGCTTCCTGTTTTTTTAACTAATTAAACTGATGATGTCACTTACATAACATTACCTGGATCCTAAGTTTCAAGATAGAACAAGAAGGAGGGTACCTGTAGATGACTCTTTAAGTGGTATAGAGTAAGTCCAGGAATCGCCATAAGTTTCAGTACGGTTTTTGGTGTAGCTTCTGCAATAAGGACAGTGTAGTTAAGATTAGCTCAAAACATAGATATCTCCTAATTCACAATCATTGTATTATAGACTCACTGTCTGGTCCTCCTAGCTGATTGACTGCTTCTACAAAACGTTCATGGAGATCCGGTGTCCATTTTAGTCTTGGCTTAGCATCAGTTGAGAGGACAAGTCCTGAATCTCCAGTTCCACCTCCACCATGAACAATCATATGCCTCTCAGAAGGGTTGGGCATCCTTAAAGAGTGAATATTCTTTGCTTGATGTTGCTGATGATAGTACATTCTCTCTTTTCTGTAAACAAAATCATATCTTATTAATCTACCCAGAAGCACAAAACAGTTATTTATAAGCTGATGATAAGATCATCTTATTACCTGATGAACTTTTCTTGATTCAAAGACCCTGAGAGTTGGAATTTGTTGTGCTATATTTTTCAAATGCTATTCCTTTTTGAGGTTTCAAATATGAGTAGTTTTCCGCCACAGCTCTGTCTAATCTTTTTTCTCTCCTTAACAGGATTTTCACATGCGTTTGTTGTACCCAAAGATGTCCTTATAAAGCAAGTGACCACAGAAGAAGAGGCGCCATGTGAAGCATAGAATCTTGTACAGAAGCAACTCAAAAACTGAACTTCATATGATATTAAGAGTTACTTTAATTATTGTGATCTCTCACCACTTCCACTTTCCAATCCAAGGAAACTCTTCCCAATAAAATTTATGTTCGTTGTACTTTCTGAAACACACCTCAAACGTTGCATTTGGTACCAAAATTGACCCTTCAACTTGTATATGCTTGATCCTGCATATATTTTTGTCCTTCTGGCAAAGGCAGGAACCTCATTCCAAAAGTTCAGAGACAAGAATTTTGTGTCTGGGATCACAGATTAAAACTTTTTCTTTCCCTCAAGGCATAAAAAACCACACTTACCTTACTCTTCCTCATGGAAGATTCTTGCATTCTTTAGTCTCTGTCACTCACCTTGAGTGGTAAATTTACTAACACCACTAATACTACTAATGTGGCTTGGGTGAATGTAATCTAAAACTGAAGGGTTTGGCAAGACTTTCCAAGATAACGCAATAACTGGTTATGTTATAGAGAATATAGAAAAGAAGGTTCTTTATGACTGGGGCACCAAGAAATGGATACTAAGTGATAGATGCATTCAAGAAAAAGAATAACGGTGGAGAGATGCTTCTCAAAATCCTTGGGAGATTTTTCAAAGAAAATACTAGAATAAGAATACAGTTCTCTTTTTTGTGTGGTTTGATAAGTTTGGTGCATAGGTAGACCACAAAGAATAAAATAAAACTAAGAATCCAATCCTTTTGGTCCAGCCGGGACCAAGTGACAAAAAGAAAAACGTGCGAATGTACCACCTTAACTTGACATTCATGCTTGCTTTTCATTAAAGACATTGGCCTATGGAATACTATAGACCATTACCAGTTGTCCTAGACTTGTGCTTGGGTTGAAATTTCAGGTTGTCTTCTAAATCTATGGCGTCATGAACTCATTATTCTTAAACTTGCAAGAAGCTCACAAGAAATATGGATTCCCATATACAAAGCCAACGCTCTGAAGCAAAGTAATTGATATGTGTGTATGTAGTTTGGTTTGATTCATTTTCAGGATTTATGCCCCCAACAAGTGTCAGTTGTTAGTGGATTATGCTTATGCTGTTTTATTTGCAATGTAATCCTATGTATTTAATAACTAAGAATTTTTTTTTGTACACGGAATCAGTTATGTGATCAACAGCTAGTGCAGAATAAATTCTACCACTTACTATGATCCGCAATGTGCAGAAAATTAGGTTTTATTGATTAATAAGAACATGCATGATAACTAAGTAAACATTCAAGGCAGGAGTTCAATCAGCTTGTAGCTAGTTTAAAATTGCAAGAGCTAATTTCCAAAAATAAGAGCAAGAAATAATAAAAGTGAAATCAATTCTAATGTAGCTCTTTGGGACATCAATTGATTCTGATTTCTGAGAACTTATACTGCAACTAAATCATAAATGCTCAATTGTTTGCCTTCATGTGAATTAGATTCAACTAAGCATGAAAACCTGATTTGGTACCACGTCGGGAATATTGTATTGCACTGACAACCAATAATTCACATCTTTTGATTTAAGACAAGCCTTTTGAGGACCCTTGGATCTTGCAAGTTATGGTAAGCTTACATAAAGAACTTGTCTTTAATGTTTTTTTAACTGCTCTAACTTCTCTAAAATATTGTTGGATCCAGGAAAGTACCAATCTTTTATAACTGATTTTATTGGCTTTGGCAAAACTGTTTCTGTAAGTATTGTTCCAAAATTACTGGATCATCAGGAACAAGAGAGTTTCAGGACTTGATTTTAGATGGCTTTCCTTTTATGTAACTATCTATAATTCTATCAAACCCCTAATAATGATAAGACACTCATTATAATTAATTATGTGACCACCAAGAAATAACATTGGCTGAAATAGGAAGTACAAAGATTGACATTATTGAGATTCCCCATAATGTTAGGAAGGCCGCTAAGTGCAATGGAAAGAGATCTTAAACTAGAAACCTAACAGAGATCTGATTCTCAAACCAGGAACTTAATTGTTCTTCTCTAAGATCCACGAAAAATGGGTTCCCTCCCTAATGCCCACTAAGCTGTTGTTGCCTTTAGCAACTGTAGGTGGATTCTTTTCTCAAGACAGTTTAATCAGTTATGACAAAGTTATGTCATTTCACAACAAGTTTGTCCGGTTTAATGCTTGCTTTTCAGTGGCCATTTCATTTCACCAATTTAATATTGATTTGATTTCTTTCTGTCAGAGGGAAAAATGCTCTGTTTGATTTATACCTGTGAGGGGAATTTGATATAAGAGATTGTTAGAGATTATTGAAAGCAATATTTCTCCACCAAGAGATAATTTTCAAGACCTTTATGTTGTTGTTACATTGCATGCTTTATCAGGAGAATGTGATTCCCTTGGGGAAAGACAACTGAAAATACCAGAGGATGAGCTAAGTATGTAACCGTAAGTTGCAGAGAAACGAGTTGACATATACGGCAACACAAGATTCTGCAAGGACCAAAAACGAAAAATAAAGAAAAGAAGAATTTGGCTTTTCAAAAAGAAGAATGCCCCTGCCATAACCTAAATTATCACTAGATTCGTTTCTCAAGTTTCAAGGGGCAATTTCACGCGTTCCTATCTTGTTCATTACATACGGCAACTCTCGTACACATGGGAATTGGTTTCGGCTCTTCGAATTTGAACAACTGCTAAAATTATAGGTTTCACCATACACGTGTGCACACCAATTTCCAGAAGAGGAATATATATGTATATATAATATTATGAGCTACACGACATGTCTCTACTCAATAAACTGCTTTAATAAAATATATAAAAAATATAGAAACTTTCGTTTGTTTATTAAAAAAAAAAACTATTTATAAACTAGAAGCTTTTCGTTTAAGCTTTGACATTCAACTTGTTGGCCAAAAAATAAATAAATAAATAAATAATTTAAATAAAATCTTTGACATTCAACTCGCCCTAAAAGAATAAACTATGAACATCTCGTTCTAAATATGATTTGAAATTGTTTCTTCAAGGCGAAGGAAGAAAGTAATCAAATGGCTGCAATATGGAGAGCCAATTCCTTCTTCCAAAACTCATTCTCTGTTCTCTATCCATCACCTGATCATTACTCGGATCGCCTTCATTCCGACGTCCGCCGTTGGCTTCCACCTTGGTATCGTCGGACGGCATCTGAAACCTGCAAACCGGGCACGAACTCCGAAGTTTCAGCCACGAGACAATGCAGTCACTGTGAAACTTATGCCCACACGGCATCTCCTTCACTTCACTCCCAATCTCTGCATCCTCCAAACATATTATGCACTGCATACTCTCCTCCGTCGTCACCGTCGGCATCTCTTCTATCGCCGCCTTCTGCGCCGGCTGGTTCACATTATTCACATACCTGTTAGGCTCATTATTCTGTGTCAAATGTTGCAGTAATACCCCAAATCCAGGTCCCTCCAGAAAATCACCTAGAGACCCCATCGGATTCTCGATTAACGGAGTGCTACTTCTAGCCTGTGAAGGACCTCTCAGAATCAAGGCCTCTTCGTTGAACGGATCAATCACAACAACGTTTAGATTCACGTTATTATTATTATCACCACCACCGCCGTTATTGTTTCTATGATCGTTTTCTGTGTTAGTATTATTCTGATCAGATTCTGGCTGCGTCGCCATCCTATCGTGGAGACGACGAAAGACAAGCATGAGAGAAGTGGACGATGTTCTTCTCCTTCTTCTCACCACAAGGTCACCGTGCTGTTCTATCTGATCTTGCTCGTCGCCGTCTTCCTCCTCCCTTGAACTGGAACCACCATTGTTGTTGTTGTTGCTGATGGTTGCAAGAGCAGGTCTAAGAGCACTCATCAAGCCCAGTAATATTGGCGCGTAAAGAGAGAACACAGAAGCCGATCTCATCAAGTCGCTTCCTTCGTTTTGATCCGGTGATCTCAGGCTCTCCATTGTTGCCTCTGTAAATTCTGACCCACAAACTGGGCATTTGTTGTTCTCTCCTTCCCTCATCGTTGGACTCACCACGTTTGAGCACGTGTTGCACCATCGCCCACCACCCTCCATGATTATTCGATATTTCTCTCTTCGAATTGATGTAGCAGAAGAATTGAAGAAGATGAACATTCGTTACCTGTAGGAATGAGGGCTTTGTTTATTATCTGGGCGTGATCAATGCATCATATCTGATTTGGTTAGCTGAAGTTGGTAGACAATGACTTGCAGAGGTTTAATTTATAATAACGTCTCTTACTTATTCTTTTTTAGTTAATGATTGTTTTAGGATAGAGTTTCTACCAATCATTTTTTACTCTATTGTTGCATTATTGGATGGTAAATTTGCAGCCTGCTTCTCTTTTTGGCTAAATTAATTTCACTTTTATGATTCGCGCAGTCTCCAAAACCTGAATATCCATCACAGCTTTATGGATCTATCTGTATTTAGAGTTATCTAAAGTTAATTAATTACTGTTCAGCGTAAAAGAAAAAAAAAAGTTAATTAAGACGTTCCTTGGGCACATGGCACCTCAGATTCTGATTCATTCCTATGTTCTATTAGTTTCCTAATTCTATCATTAAACATCTTATTAATCTCATTTTGCTTTTAGAAAGCAGCTCACAGTAAGTTAACAAGGGATTATCTTTAAAACCAAACAATTTTCTTTTTTTGCAAAAAGAATAAATATTATTTATTTAGTTTTTTGGGAGCGAGATATGTTTAATTTGAGCAGATTCTGATAATCTGAGCATGAGATTAGTGTCTGATAAATTGATGGAGAAGTTAAATTTTAACAAGCATAAGGAAAGAAAATGTTGGTAGAAATAATTATATATCTAAAATAGAATTGTTTAGCGAACAAATGAATTGGTAATTATTGAAATTAATATACTCTTTTTTTTCAATTTCATGAAATTCACACTCGTATTTTGAAAATCTAAATTTAAATACGACCCCCCTTGTTTTAGTAATTATGTCCTGTTTTCTAATAATTTCTAAGAGTTCATGGTGACCTTTGGGCATTTCTTAAATTTTATCAACATCCCGCATAGTTCCCATGTTATTATTTTAGTCTCACTGGGATATTGACAAATTATATTCTTGACCGGTCGTACGCAATTCTGGATCAAAATTCATACAAAAAATAAAAAATAAAAATTCTGGATCAAAATAAACCTTGAAAATTATTTGTAGGGCACTTATAGAAAAATTGTTTCAATCAATCGTAAGCTATGAATATATATATATATATATAGATAATTATTTAATTTATTATGAAATTACAAATTGTTATTAGGAAAATCCTCACAAACATAAATTTTTAAATCAGTTTTATTTTATAGTTATTGGTTATACTTGATAAAAAATAATATATTTTTTAAAAAAATTATTTTAAATTTTAAAATTTCAGTTAGATTTTTTTTTGGTATAATCTTCCATAATTTTGCCGCACATTTTGAAAGATTATTAGAGTGGACAGTGAAAAACTTAAACTTAACCAATTAATAAACTTAAAGGAGAGGGAATAGGCGGATTGTTATGTGAGTGCGTCTTATTAACGGAGAAAAAAGAAAAAAAATTATAAGTATAATATACAACTGACGGTCCGAAAAAAGAAAAACAAAACATAAATAAATCGTCGTTTTGTCGCCGCGTTCCTTCCTGATCGTATTGCTTTCCCCCAAAAAAGTTGAAGAAGTACAGTGTAAGTGAAACCCTAGTAGACTACGACTGCAATTGATCGTCGAGGATTTCGCGTTTGCATGATTAGATAAGGGACAACATTTTCGGTGGACTGGGCTAGCAGAATGGGCGCAAGTCGAAAGCTTCAGGGCGAGATAGATCGCGTTCTCAAGAAGGTCCAAGAAGGTGTTGAGGTCTTCGATAGTATCTGGAACAAGGTTGTTAATTTTAATCCTTCTTTCTGCTTTAGTTTGCTACTTTTTTTTTTTTTTTTATTTGGATTGTACATCAACTTTGTCCAATTGAATGACCTGACAAATGGTTCATTCTAATTTTGTTTGTTCCTTTAGGTTTACGATACTGACAATGCTAATCAGAAGGAGAAATTTGAGGCAGACCTGAAGAAGGAGATTAAGAAGCTCCAGAGGTATAGAGACCAAATTAAGACTTGGATACAGTCTAGCGAGATCAAGGATAAGAAGGTACATTCAAGTGCCTTTTGTGTCTTCGAGTTTTTCCCTTATCCCTATTCCACAAGCTCATGCTTTCTCTTAGCATCATGCATGTTGAATTTTCTTGGGGCTGTACTATTAATAATCTCATACCTGCTTCTTGCCACAAAAAATAAAAAAGGGAAATTGCATATTTCTGCAATGCTTTTATTTTTATTTTTATCTTTAATGATTCCTTATCAATTATAATATTTGGGACATTGTAGCTTTTAGAAGTATCTTAGTCTACACTATTACTTGCCCCATCATTTAGTTGGTCTACAATATCTGTTGTTTGCAGAGGTTGACATTTGAAATGAGATGTTAATCTTATGGCAGTTAGCTTTGAGAATCTATATTTCTATATATAATATAAGATCAGTGGGAAGCCACATCACTCATAAGCCATCAACAATGCGTCTTATTTCAAACTCTTTGCAAAGCATGGAACCACATTCTAGTTATGTATAAATGTCTCTCAATTAAAGATAAGTCTGATATCTGTATGTTCTGGAAATGTGGAATACATCTTTCATTGTTTTTCTTTGCTGACCGCTGAGGAATCTTTCATTTTGTTATATTTTGTCATGAAGCCAAGTATTATCGTTAAGTATTCTATTGATTAAGTGTTGCTGTCCAATTACCCATCTGTTACATATCTCAGATTCTTTTTTGGTTGTGCTTGGAGGTAACTTTGTAATATGAGCTTCTGAAATGTTGCTTGGGGTTTTATTATTCAATTCAACTCGTTGGTTTTGAATTTAACATTTTTCTTTTGATATATGTGGACATAGGTTAGTGCCTCTTATGAGCAGGCTCTGATGGATGCTCGGAAGCACATCGAGCGTGAAATGGAAAGATTTAAGATATGTGAAAAGGAAACTAAGACCAAAGCGTTCTCCAAAGAAGGCTTGGGCCAACAGCCTAAAACTGTGAGACTTTAACCTGGGGACACTCTCTGTGTCTCTATAGAATTATATTTAAAAGTTTTTTCTTGCTTTTCTTTCCATACCTTGGTCTATTTGTGGTGTTTGGGCTGAAAAATGTGTTGTCCTATGCTGATGCAGTTGCTGGTTTTTTATTTGTAGGATCCAAAGGAGAAGGCTAAATCAGCGACAAGGGATTGGTTGAATAATTTGGTATCCAATCAATTTCTTTAAATAGCATTCAACCTTTTTATATTTTGCTCGAAGCATAGTGAACGTTTTGTTGCATTAGTAATTTGTTCACATTACTCTATAGTGTTGGATGTTGCAATGGTTAGCTTTGTTGTATCCGTTGATTATTGCAACATGTTAAAAGTTGTCCCGTAATATTCAATGCAATCTCTCAGCTGGTTTCTTAGATTTGTTTCTCCAATAATTACTGTGCAGTCAAGTCTGGTATTTCTCCTGTGATTCTTGTTGCGACATCTTGTAACGATACATTGTCAAGTAGTTTATATTAATATAAATTTTTTTATGTAAACAAATTTTTATCTTTATATGCATCATTATCTGGAAGAATTAATTAACTGCTTTTAAAACATGAGTAGGTCGGAGAATTAGAATCTCAAATTGATAACTTTGAAGCTGAGCTTGAAGGGCTTTCTGTCAAAAAGGGAAAAAGCAGACCACCTAGATTGGTATGATTATGAAGTAACCATTGGACGTTCATTTTGTGTTATTGATGGTTTACCTTTCTCTGTCCGTTCACATGTTACATTTGTTTTCCAGACACATCTAGAGATGTCAATTGCTCGACACAAGGCTCATATAAAAAAATGTGAGTTACTCTTGAGGCTGCTAGACAATGATGAATTAAGTCCTGAGCAGGTTAACGATGTGAAATATTTCTTGGAAGACTATGTGGAGCGTAATCAGGTTTGTTTTTTAACATATGAACTCTTATTATTATGATCTGCATGGTAATTCAAGATACTTAATATAGATTTTTTTAATATCTTCTTTTTGTACTTTCTCCTGAACAAAGTTTTGCGTGCTTTAATACTATGAAAACTTTGTCTCTCTAATCATTTTTCCGGTTCCTCTTAACTTTCTTAATTTTATACAGGAGGACTTTGATGAATTCAGTGATGTCGATGATCTATACAGTTCATTACCTTTAGACAAGGTGGAGTCTCTCGAAGAACTTGTCACAATTGGTCCACCTGCTATTGCTAAGGTATTTGCTTACCCAATTGAAATTGCTCGTGTTTTGGGATTGGGATATAAAATATAATTTTTTGCATATTGGAATTTTTGTTCTAGAATGCCATGTTGAACTTTAAATTTTCTGGTGGTGATAGGTGTCTTGGGTACTAACATCCCAGACCCCTATATACATGTTGAAATTCATATTTTCTTTCAACATATAAGAATACTTCTCTTTATAAAGTTCCTAAGTAATTTATGCTTCTTTGGCAGGTTGCACTTGGTCTTAGCTTGAAGACATCTTTAGCTGCATCAGCTTCACAAACATCTGTATGTATTTCTTCTGTCTATGACCCAAAAAATATTGAGTTAGCATTTGTGAAAATTGAAGCCATTCGGTGATATATTATTTCATGAATCATATATAGTATATTTAGGCTTTTTTCCCCGTCTTCTGTGGCCTTGATTCTCCTATCTCAGATATTTCATTGCGGAAATGGGTTTATTTTCATTCCATCGTTAATGTTGTGGTTAGATAATGCATTGGGCAGTTTTTTATTACTTTTGGATAAGCATTTTTGTATTTGAATCCAAATAGTTTGGAAACCTGTTGAGTGGTAGTTGAATGAGTTTTCCCCTATTAGCCACGACTTATGCTAATAGAAAACAAAGTTATATTAGTCTAACAATTCTCTTAAATGTTGGCTGGAACTCACCCCCTCCCTCAGCTAGTCAAGGAGAAAAAAAACTCAATCCTGTGTGATTATGCATTTTGAGACCTTTCATATTTTAGAGCTTTTCTACGTTTTGTTCAAATTTGAAACTTGGTGCAGCTATAAAGATATGATGTCTGGTTTGTTTTCTACTTGTAAGAATAACAATGGAGGATGAGTCATGGTCGTAGGTCCTCAGAGTGCCTGTCTAAATTACTTGACTATCTGTATAAGTAAAAAGAAAAACAGCCTCATCCTTGTTAGTCTTTGCTTAAGTAGAAGGAAACTTTGTTTATTTTTTCCTAGACCTATTATGTCTAATCATGACTAGGATGATTCTATCCAGGAACAAGCTGATGACACTGCTTCCCAGGATAGCAATTCTGATCCTGTAGTCAGAACGCCACCTTCTAAAAGTAGTGGAATCAGTTCTGCTATGTCGACACCAGCTGGAAACCATGCTACTCCTGTTTCTTTGAATGTTTCGTCTCAGAACTTGTCTGGCGCAACTGCTGTAGCATCGGTCCTCCCTGGTTCAAATTCTGTTCAGACTACTCTGGAGAATAGTGGTGCTACTAATTCTTCATCTGTAAATCCGCCTATCTCTGTGAAAGAAGACGAGGTTAATGGCTTCCCTGGCCGGAGAGCATCTCCATCACTTTCTGATGCTGCACATGCGAGAGGCATCAGTAGAAACAGCCTACCAAATCAAGTGACATCTGGTATCCCTCTTGCTTCCAGCAATGGGGCCCTTGGTTCGGTCCCTTCAGCCTCTGATATAACAAAGAGGAACTTACTGGGAGCTGATGACAGGTTTGGAAGTAGTGGGATAGGGCAGCCTCTTCTATCACCCCTAAGTAATAGAATGATGTTGCCTCAGGCTTTGAAGGCTAACGATGGAACCGGTTCAGTTGACCCTAATAATGTTAATGAGGCTACAGCTGTATCTGGGAGAGTTTTTTCCCCTTCTGGTGTTCCTGGCATGCAGTGGAGACCAGGAAGTCCTTTCCAGAACCAGAATGAGACGGTAATTCTTTTATCTTTTTATTGTTCTGTTTGGTATTCATGTCATTCAAAGGTGCATAATACAGTTCGAATTGTTGGCTAATTGCATCTGACAAATTATGAAGTAGCGAACTATCATGCATTATTTTATTACTGGTTTATAAATTTATTTGTTTATAGACATCCATAGTGCTTCCGAGTTATTTTGCTGGATATATTTGCTTCTTTTTCTTTGAATGTTGATTGTTGGGTTAAATAAATTATGTGCATTTGCGTACATGGATAAACATTATCATGTCTGTGAAATGATAAGTAATTGAATCAGATTGCTGTACTCAGAAGTTAGAACATCATGTGTAGTTTCTTGTTCTTTATGTTTATGTTATGTTGTTCAAGAAGAAAATTTGTTTTCATTTTTAGGGTCAACTTCGTGGAAGAACTGAAATAGCACCTGATCAGAGAGAAAAGTTTCTGCAGAAGTTTCAGCAAGTGCAGCAACAAGGGCATAGTACCCTTCTTGGTATGCCTTCTCTTGCCGGTGGAAGTCATAAACAGTTTTCTGCTCAGCAGCAAAATCCTCTCTTGCAGCAGGTACCTTTGTTGCACCTGCACCTTAAGTTTGGCTTCTGTTGTCTTTATTAGTTATTTTTCTTTAGATATAGGCGTAAAGCCCACCCTGCATCATCCTATGCTGTCTTTTGTGTCACTCTATACCATGTCTTTTCAAACTAACTGTTGTATTTTTTTATCTTCATTTCTCTTTAAGTTGAATCGTTCAATGGACCTTGATTTTATTACAACTGATGAAATTAAACTTTTGTCTTTGTTCCTATGGGAAAAATGAAAAAGAAGATTGAGGGAAGGGGATCATTGTTCTGATGTATTCATTAGTGATCTGGACATAGCTTAGGTTTTTGGGGTGGGTGGGGATTTAGGTTGATGCCCCTACTCCCAAGTTCCCCATGTTCCAAAAGGGAAAAATGAGGTAAGGCATCTCTTTGCTTAGAGTAAGATATCAATTCATGCACGAAAACTGTGGGTAGCCATATGTGCTACTATATGTCCACTTCCACTCTTAAAGCTCATCTGTGTCTTCTCGATCTGATCTGCTTTGGAGTCCAGGCACCAGGTCTCAGTAGCATTTCATCCACCTCATTACAGCAGCCATCCAATTCTATCCTTTCTGCATCTAGTCAACAGCCAATGATATCGAGTGTTTCTCAAGATTCTGGTATGTTTCATGTTCCCCATGTTCAATGTGTCTTTATTTCTTGAATTTTCCTCTCGCTCAAGATGGATAAGTATCTCCTTATTTTTCTATAGTTATTTCAATATTTTTTTCATTATTTTTTTTCTTGGGAATGAGAGTAGTTAAAGTAGCATGGTTATTTCCAGGATATTCTTGATTATCCTGCTTAATTCTTACAGCTAAGGTTTTTTCCCCCATCCCATTTTGATATCAATATAGAAGGCTATTGTATTAAGTTTTCATTGTCAAGTGTCAATATAATTCTGTTTAGTTTTTTTTTCTGGGTCATTTTAGTCTACATCGTCAAGGAGAGTAAAAGGATGTCTAGTAGAACAGTAAGTCTAATTTGCATAATATATCTGGATTCTGCAGATGGCAATTCTAAAGTTGAAGAGCATCAGCAACAACAGAATACTCCTGATGATTCAGCGTCTGAATTTACTTCCAGTAATGGGCTTGGCAAGAATCTTCTAAATGAAGAGGATTTAAAATCCACATATATTGTAGATTCTCCTGTAAGCTGACAAACTCTTCTAAGCTCGCTATTTTTTTCAATTATGTGCAGTTTGTCAATGTTCTTGCTGTCCATTCTTCCTACAATATAATTTTTTTTGCCTAGTTACATAGCTATGCTAGCAGTGCACCAGATTTTGTATTTAATAAATTATTGGTTTTCAAGCTCTTGAATGGCAGTTGATCGGCTAGGTTAGCCTTTGGATTGGGTACAACATCGTGCATAGAAATGAACTATACTGTTATTTAGAAGTGTGTGATTACTGTTGAAGTTAACTAAGGGTCCACATGCAAACTTCTAGCATTTGTTCTCTTTTTATGCTGCCTTGTTGTAAGAGGCAAGGCGTGTGACCCACTCATGTTGAACTTTGTCCACACATGATTGGGAGAACTCTGAAGTTTATATCTATACAAACGATCTATTAAAAAGAATGTTGATTTGAGTTTGCAATTTTTCTTTTATGCAGCAGGCAGGAGTATCTGGTTCTCTTACTGAGCCTTCTCAGAGCTCCAGAGATGCTGATTTCTCTCCTGGTCAACCTTTACAGTCCAATCAGCCTTCTGGTAACCTTGGTGTTATTGGAAGAAGAAGTGTTGCCGATTTTGGAGCCATTGGTGATAATCTTAGTGGAACAAATGTCAATTCTGGCGGAGGGCGTGACCATTTATTTAATTTGCAGATGCTTGAAGCAGCTTACTACAAACTTCCACAACCCAAAGACTCAGAACGTCCAAGGACTTATACTCCCGTATGATTTTTAGTTATGTTCTTCCTCATGTCGTATATATTTGTAATATGGTAATATGATGAATGTTTCTTATCTTCTTCTGCAGAAGCACCCAGCAATGACACCTCCAAGTTATCCTCAAGTACAGGCCACCATTGTCAGTAATCCCGCCTTCTGGGAGAGAGTAGGTCTTGAACCATATGGCACTGACACCCTGTTCTTTGCATTTTATTATCAACAGGTAATTGAACGTTTTATGGTATGAGTGCTTTTACTTCGTTCAATCCATTGAGCTTAAATTCATATGTTACCTTTTGCAGAACACTTATCAACAATATTTGGCTGCAAAAGAACTAAAGAAGCAGTCTTGGAGATATCACAGAAAATATAACACATGGTTTCAGAGACATGAAGAGCCAAAAGTCGCTACTGATGAATTTGAGCAGGGAACATATGTATACTTCGATTTTCATATTGCAAATGATGACCTGCAACATGGATGGTATGCTTACTAGACTTTTTAGTTCTAGTTGTTTCCACTCATGATTATTACGTATATATGTGCCCTGAGGCTGACCACCGTGTTTGACTTTTTTAGTTTAACTTGTGTTTTAAAGATTTATTATGAGTCAAACTACTGATTAAACATGTTCTCTGATTTTGGAAAATTTTCAATAATTGAATATCATGTTGCATTAGGCATAAAATTAGAAGTTCTTTATGGTGAGATGTAGAAAAACTTGGCTTACAAGGCTGTGATAACTCCTTTCAAAGGACTTGTATATGTTCAAAGAGTCTGAAATTATCTTTGGCCAAAAAGAAAGGGGGGTTTGGGTGGGGTGGGGAGATTGGTCTTATTCTTCAATTGAAAACCTGATATGGTCACTATGATGTTAGCGTTTCCGGTTCCTACAGGTGAATATTCCTACAGAATCACGTCAACTTCATATTCTCTATTACTCTTATCGGTTGATCTGTTCATGTCTGAGGGCTATTTTGCTATCTGTTGAATTGTTGTCTTGACTCATGATATCTTATTGACTAGGTTCTGAATCATAAGCACTTGGCTCTTTTGTTCCTTACCCGTGGCATGGGGTTCATGCATTTCATATCATTGGTTTTGCCATTCTTTGGATACGGCAGTTACTGCCTTTCTTTTCCTTTTTTTCTTTGGTTATGCATGACTCACTAGTCTGGAAACATATCTGGCCCTGTGAAAGAATCTGATCGTTTGGATTTTGAGATTTTGCTTCTCTTGTTCAGTCCATGAATGTAAAACTGTGCTACTGTTCTCACAACTTTTCTGCACTTTGTCGTTATTCAGGTGTCAAAGAATCAAGACCGAGTTCACTTTTGAGTATAATTATCTTGAAGATGAGCTTAGTGTATAGAAGATTTGTAGACGACGATGCCATCTGGTAATTTAGTGTCTTGTTTTCGCTGTCAAGTATCGTTTTTATCAGATGAACTAGTATTCCCAGATTCAAAATAAACTATGTATGAAGTTTGAAGGGAAAAAATGTTTAGTTATTTACATGTTTCCACTCATTTTTCTTTACATACTCAACATCCAGATACTGGTGTCAGAAAGTTATCAAGAATGGCGTGAGCTGGGACCAAAACCAGCTTGCAGAGAGCAGAGGAATGGATAAACTAATTAAATGGGAGGCATCTGCTATCAGAAAGTACATGCATTGGGACAAGATTTCGTGTATTGCAGGGTCCCAGTTATAATTATAAATAATATATATGTATATTGGGAGGGAAGGCATATTAATAGTTGAGATGCTCGTTGAAAAGTGAAATTTGATGATGTGAGTGGATGGGTTTGCGTCGTGCTTCCAAGGGACATCAGATCAACTTAACGCTGGGGAATGCACATCTCATTTTTTATCTAGCTGCATTTTTTATTTTGTTCCCTAGAAAATATTTTTCTCTCGTACCGTTGTCTAAATCATCGGATCTTCCTCATGAATTGTGATCGTCAAAAGTGTGTAAGTTTTTGGGAGAAAGCCGACTGTCCTGATGTAATTGTTGTACTTTAGGGAGACTAATTTAGTTTATATCTGTAACTGACACTGTAATAGACCAACAAGGTCAATAATCATTCTGTTTAGCAAATTTTTTTATTGGATAATCTTGCTAACTTATTGGCCAAGTGTATGTGAACATTGTTGCATTTCTCTTCAACCTTATTAATTCTCTAAGCTTTCGCGTCTTGGCGCATACCCTCTCCTTGATTTCAAACTTGGCAAGTAATGTTGATTGTGAACGATTAAATATGAACATGTATTTTGTTTCTTTATTGGCGACGGTTGGTGTAGTTGGCATTGCCATATACAATGATAATTGATAATGTTTTCGTGATTTTGATGTACGCAAGTCTTTTTGTATGCAAGTGGATAAATCTGGAAGCTTAACAAATAAGCGATAAGGTGAAGAGAGGATACGATGAGATTGCATGCTTTTATGAGGTTTTAGGCTTGTGGTTGGTGGCTGCTATAGTATTATTAGGCATAATATAAGGTGCCACCCAATTCCCCAATAATATGTTCTTGTGTTTTGGAGATTATACATGCTTTAATTGATCTTATCCTCGTGTTCTGAGACCTGCTTCTCATGAGCTCTTTGAAAGCAGAGGTACAAGTAAATTTCTGATTCTTAAACCTTAACGATTGCTTTCTCAGTGCTTGATGCATCAACAAAGGTTTAAATCACCGTTGTCGTCTTCGTCACTCTCTTCAAAGGCGGAGGTTGATTGCCCAACCAACTCCGTATTATTCTACTACTCTCTAGCTCACATTTTAAAAATGAATGAATAATTACAATATGATGCCATTGGGAGGAGTATCCACCAGTGAAAAGGTTCATAATAAAAGGGGTAATCTCTGTAAGCGGACTCAGGCAAAATTAAAAAAAAAAAAAAGTAGTCATTTTTTAAACGATCATATTCTTTTGGACGAAGGCAAGATTTAGATCCCACGTGCCCTTCTTATATAAAGATGCAGTTCTCAGTTTTAATTTTTTTTTTATAAATTCTTTTAAAAATAGGTTAGGTTTATTTACTATCTAAAAATATGGTGAAATCTCTATTCTTTTTAAATGATACTAATATCAAGTAGGGCGAACTGTCTATTACTTTTAGGGGTAAACATAGGCACTCAATAATTATAATGTCTTCCTAAATATTGTGACTGGAATTATAATAAAATAGTATTCCCTAGAGATTGAACACGTTATAAATATTCATATATCTCATCTATTTATCAGTTGAACCTATAGACCTTAGGTAGGGCTTAGCTTTAATTGCTTTCAAAATATCTCAGCTACTCACTTCCCAGTATTCTTATTAATTTCCTTTCTTACACCAATGGAGGTTGGTTCGAAACCATATATAATACATAAAAATCCCAAAAATAAAAATAAAAAGTATTACTACTATCTGCTCTGTCTTTCACTTCTTGGTATGCTAAAAATAAAAAATTAAATCAATTTATATACAAAGCCATTATTTTTTATAACACCCACAAAATGTTTATCAGAGCACAGTACGATCCGTCATCTTGGGATCACCGGCCAATGACCCCTTAAAGAGTTGCAGGCTTAATTTTAAACGAAACGTCTCATCTCAGAAACAAGTCAAATGATGCTACTTTGTTCATCTATTAACGTTAACCTTCGGTCAGATCCAAACGTGTCACGTTACCAACCATTGCAATATGATAATAATTAATTAAAGATCATCATTCATTTCGAAAACTACCGTACGCATGTGACAAACTGAGCAGAGCCATTTTCTCGAACCAACCAAAACAGAATTGACCTAAAGCTACTTCCCCACTCAGAAATCCGCCGCGCCCCTGCACCAACTTCCATGCTCCTTTCATTTTTTCAGGTTCATTCCTTTTTTTAATTAACAAATTTGACCTTTCGTACGGCTTATATACACACTCCTCATGCTCAAAACCATGTTTAATTGTAGCCGTTGCACTTTCCTTGATCCTTGATCTGGGGCTCGTTTGGGTAGGGTTTTAAAAATGGGTTTATAGAAAAAAAGGATTTTTGAACAGCTTATAGAAAAGGGCTTTTGAAAAAGAGATTATGAAAAAAAGTGGTTTTGAATAAATGAGTGTTTGGATAGTTATTTATAGAAGGGGTTTTATTATTGATAAATTACAAAAAAGGGTATGAGTATTAAATGAGGAGAGATAAGAGATAAGAGGAGAGAGGAGAGAGGGTGTAAGAAAGAAAATAGAGAAAAAGTAGGAGAGAGGAGAGAGGGTGTAAGAAAAAATAGGAGAGATGGTGTAAGAAAAAGTAGGGGTAATATAGTAATTGGTTAGTTCAAACGTGGTTTACTGTTCCAAAAGCTGCTCTGATCAGCTTATCTGAAACCTTGGTTTTAAACTATAGTTTAGTTCAAAAGCCCGTTGCTGTTTGTTTTGAAATTTCTCTAAATCAAGGTTTTGCCCCAAAAAGACTTTTAAAATCTTGGTTTCAAAGAAACCAAACAGGCACTTGATTTGGGTCCCTCGACCTCATTCAATTCAAAATAAAAAATAAGAATGCTAATGCAGGTAATGCCTCAAGATTTTACAATGGCAACCAATAGGGGCATGCCACGTCGCCCCGGATATATCGAAGTCTATCTGTTCGGACTAGACGAAGATTCTAAAAGCGTTGCTCCAGGAAACTTTGAACGTCACTCGGGGATTTTCAGGTATGATGGGCAACCCAAGTTTCATATGGATCTTTCTGGTCAGAATCAGAACAAGCTTCTTATTGGTGCTCAGAATGTGAATTATCTTCCTCAGCAATGGTTCATGTTTAACCCTGATGCTAAAGGTCTTGGCAAACTTGTAGATAATATAAATTATGCTTTTACCTTTGGAGATTGCACTTTGCTTGGATATGGTTATTCTTGCAACAATTTAGATGCTAATGGGAATGCTTCATACGCGTTTAACATGTATTATCAAGTGCAGAATCAGGATGATATGGCCTGCAATTTTCAAGGGCCGGCCAGGCTCACTAACCAGAATCTTTCGCAGGGCAACTGCAATTTTATTATCCAGATTGCTCCTTCATCGTCTTCTTTTTTGAGGTCATCACTAGTGGCTTGCGTTTTCATCACACTATCAGAGATTTTCTATTTTTGTAGACTTATTTATCTATTTGTTTTCTGTATATACATCAAAAGATGATGATATTGTTTATTTGAATATTTATCAGTTATTGTACTTAGATAGTATGAATGATTCTTGGCTTGCAGATTCATTTAATAAGAGAGTTCCAGATTTGAATATCTTTGAGTCGATGAACTTTTGCGCTGTGAGAGAATTGATTCTTTCCAACTTGTTTATTTACACCAAACCCTTTTGATTTTTGTCACCCAAAATTCCCGAGTCCCTATAGATCTACCGAACATCACAGGTGTTTATTTTTTGTACTGTCTCTAAACAACCTTTGACAAAATCTAGTTGTTTAGAATATGTGGCTTCCAGGATATCAGTTTTCTTTTTTGGTTGGATCCAGGTCCCTATAGCTAATGGCTAATCCGTTATTTAACTTTTTCTTTTTTTTTCTTTTTGTAGAAATCAAATAGTATCATCTAATCCATAATTTAGAGACTAATTCTCCTAAGACATACTTAAGTAAGTTTTGCAGAAATCAAACCGCCTTTCAATTATGGGTTTGTTCTTGGCAAAAAAAGCCCACCGCTTGTATTGGTTAAGAAAACGAAGTTTAGCACTAAAGCCCATTCCTTGCAGCTTTGGGCAGAAAATGTAGCCCACTTTTCAATTTCCATGTTGTAAAAGTAACCCACTTTTAGCCCACTTACAAACGAAGGTTAGTTTAAATGGTAAGTAGTTTGATATCGTTTAAATAAAATTTTAAATTTAAATTTTGGCATATGCAGAAAATTTCCGTTAGGAGACTCACCTACCATAGCCAGATGTGCGACACGGGTCAAATTTAAATATAATTGGGATAAAATTCCGGTAAATTAGGTAGGTAAAAAAAAAAGTAGCCCGCTTTATTTATTGGTTTTGGGTCATTTGTGGATAAATATACCATGATAAACATGTTCTCTATAACTACTTGTATGGCTCTCCTATTAAATCATGTATTCTCTCTGAAAGGTATTTAATTAACGGTAAAAATAGACAAGACCAATTTTTTCTTCTTAATCAAACCAAACAAAAGATCGTCACAATCCATAAAGCAGAGGTATAAGTTCAACTAGGAGATAAAAGTTCATTCTGGAGTGTTGACTGAGTCAGCTTAGCCAAGAAGATTGAAGAAAGTTAAAAGTTAATTTTGGAGAAGGCTAATTGGTTGGTGATGATTGAAGGTTAAAGACGCCGCAATATTTGAAATTACACGTACAATTTATTCTGAGAATCAAGAAAGTTGGCGGAGGGAACTTCAAATTTGAGCCCTGGAGGGGTTGCTTTCTCCTCTGAATAATGCAGCCAAGTCCAACAACTCAACTCCAGCACTTGGATTTGGATGGATGTGATTTTAATCTGATTTCTGTCCCACGCCTTCATGAATATATAAAACAAATCCTAATTATTCCTCTTTTCTTCTTTTTAATTAATTATCTAATTTGAGAAGTATTATATACTAAAAGTTGCAACTTTATTTGGCACCACGGAGACAGCCTAATAATCAGTGATTCTCCAACTTTTGACATTCTCAAATTTCACATGATGACTGCCCCAATTTCACTTCTAGCCAGATATCATTTTAACGCAGTCTCCAACCCCTTGTCCTTTTGCCCAATCACGTGCTCCCTCCATCATCACCTCTCTGTTTTTTTTTTATACCTAGAAAAAAAGTAAGTTTAAGCGTGTTAGCTCTCAAGGATTCACTATACTCATGTCATATTTTTAAGCTTAAAAAGTATGGAACATTTCGTTTATTAATAATATTCTCACTCGATACCTTTTGTGTTATAAGTTAACTTTTTAACAATTGAAGTAATCTTTTCATGATGACCTCTCACTACTCATATTCTTTTAATTATACTCAATTAGTATCTGCCCAGAATGGAAAAAATGGAGATAGAAAGTGAGAAGGAAAAGAAGATACGATGCTGCATACTTGCATTTATCTGTAGCGCAGTGCCTTCAAAGCCGGAATAATGGTGGCTAGGCTTCACAATATCTCCTTACCACTAATTGTTGCCTCTCTTTACTTTACACTTTCCCTTTCCACATCCTCCAAACTCCCTATTATCATTAGCCAACCCTATGCAAATACAACCCCATAAAATAATATGGTTCTTTTTTCCCCTAGTTTAATGGTAACATGTAAAAGTTGGAAACGCTTGTGCCATGGCTTGCTAAATCAGAAACTTAGAACAGAGACACCGGGGGAGGCATGCTGCCAAAGCAAACAGATGCCTTTGTCCCCAGAAAAAAGTGAGAGTTCCTAGTAAATAGTACTCGGATTAAAAATTAAAAAAAAACAAATAAAAAAGAGAAAAGGGTCGTTTAAGGCGAAGGGACAGAAACAAACAAGGGCTAGAGTCTCTCTGTATTCAAGGACTTTTAAGAAAACAAGGACGAGAGAGAGAGAGAGAGTGTGTCTTTTGAATATTTTCCCCTACCTTTACTTTCTTTTTCTCTTTTTTTTCTCTGTTTTTTTTTGCATCTTCTTGAGAATTTGAAAGTCACATGCACCTGCATATCGAAATGCATTATCTTATCTTCTCTGCGATAGTGCATGCCAACTGCCAAATTCAAATAACGCCCCACTCCACATGCTCTGCTTATAATGACGGCATCCATAGCATAAGATGCCCAGCATTTTAAGCAAATTGTGCCCAGAATTAAATAACAAAATCAGATATCATAAGCCTTCAATATCAGGTATGCCCTCGCTGTTTCCACCCTCTTCCTTTCAGTTTAGGTGCAGAATTAAATGCCCACACTTGGAAAATCACTCAGTAACTAATGAGCAATGAATGACATATGAGAGAGAGAAAGGGTTTGAACTTTGAACCAAAGTTGGAGAACCTATCCCAGCTCATGACAAGACATCCTTGTACTGAGAATCAGAATAGGTACTACTTACTATTTGAGCATGCATAGCGTATTAGCTTGTGATGAGAGTGATGAACTGAAGATCAGAAAATGGACACTACTACTAATCAAATATGTATAGAAGTCTGTAATCCTAAGACTAACCTAACACCAGCTCATTCCCTCAGTAACCTCCCTGTTTCTAAAATATTATATATATATATATATATATATATAGTCCCCTAAACTTGCTGAGTTTGATTTACATCAGAAGAACAAGAAGAAACAAGAGCCATCCTCATCTCCAGGACTTTCTTGTGGGAATTAGAGTGCAGGTAGCTCACAAAAGTTGGACTCTTGGCTGGTCTATACTCTGGCAACAACCTGCCAGACTTGTACCTCACCCCACATGCATTGCATAGTGTTTTTGGACCCAATGGTCCTGCCCTCCATTGTGGGGTCCTCTGTGCCAAGCAGTGACTGCACCTCCTTGGCATAACATTTTGCTCATTGCGGACCTCACTCTCCGACTCCTTCCTCACCACCACCACCATCATCTTCTCTTCTTCTTCTTCTTCCTCTTTGCTTTCTTCTCCCTTCTCTTTCTTGTTTGGGACCATGAGTTCGCTGTCTGCTAACCAGTAAGTTTGTTTGAGCAGAGGAGGGTCTGAGCTTATGGCTTCGTTTTGTGGGTTTAAATGATCTGACCATATGCTTAAGGGGTCTTTGGCTCTCGGAGCTGAAAGTCTCTTCCTTTTGCTTCTGGCTTTTCCAGGCACTGCAAAATTTTGCAGAGAAGTCTCATTCTGGTGAGGTCTCTGCAATGGTTTTGAAGGTTCGGAGGTTGTTGTTGTTGTAGCTTGATGATGAACATCAGGAGGTGCCAAGAGACAGCTTGCTTGGCTTGAAAAGCAGTCTTCCACAAATACTGACAGCCACTCCAATCCGACATCCACCTCCTGCATACATACATATATACATATTTCATTCAGCATAAAAGAAAGAAAAATGATTACTTTAGTAAGAAACATGACGCAGAAAAGCAGTACATGCATAGATATAAGTGAACATTTAGTAATACACTAGCAAACAGTAGAAACAGAGCGCAAGTGATAAATTATTCAAGCCCACATACTTAGTAAGACTTAAATACCAATAAAATGCACCCCTTTTACTGTTAGCTCAAAACTATCACTAAACCAAAAAGGGAAAGCCTGGAGGAAAAAACCGAGATGATAAAACTCAAAAAAGAACTATTAGGCCATTGAATTTCAAGGAGAACAGAGCCAGAAGCAGAGTGAAAAAGCCAACATAAAACAGGGGAGATATCGACTGACCGTGTTCTGAGCAGAGAAGAGGTCATCGAGGCTGGTTGAGAAGGAAGTAAGCTTTGAACAAGAAGGGGGAAGAACCTTCTCTTGCTTGCACTCACTGGAAACGGATACATTCCGGCAAACGTCCATGGCCACTGACAGAAGAAACGAGAGGAAGAGAAAGAAAGAGAGCCAAAATTGGTGTCACAAGTCACAAAACCCTGTCTTAGTGCTCCCTTTATTTATGTCCCTCCATTTTTTGTCGGCAGATAAAAAAGAAAAGCGAAATAAAAACAAATCAAAATTTACTGAAAGAGTCATTTAGAAAACAGACATAATCTCTATTTCGTGTAAACACAAACAATCATCCCATAAAATATATTCCCTCCCCATTTTCCCTATAACTCTGTTCACCCCTTGTTTACTCCTTCCCATGGCATATATGTAAAATAGATACAGAATAGACCAGCATTTTTGTCCCTAATGAGAAAAAGGTGTAAGTTACTAATTAATTAATAATAATAATAATAATAGGACTCTTGCCCTTTATATTGTGGTAAATGGGGTAGTTGAAGAAAAAGCACAAGCAGTAATTAATTAGAAATTACCAACGCCCCTTGGCCTTGACCCAGCCTGCTATCCCAAGGACTGATACACTGTTCATCTTTCTGCAGAAGGAAGAAAAACTAAAAATCTCAAAAGATGCATTGGAAGGAGTCAGAGACAGCAGAACTGTTGGTAGCAGAGGGAATTCAGTTTAAGATTCTTTGTAAGAATCATAAGAAGCACTCGATGGTAAAAAACTGTGGTCCAAAAAGTTCAAGTGTTATACGGTAAGAGAGACAAGTTAATCAATCACTACTAGTGTTGGTGCTTGTATGCTTAGTTGCTTTCGCCATTTGGAAATGAACTCTATTACTTTATCAGAAAATGCAGAGAGAGCCCTGCTTTTTAAAAGGTTATTTTCCTATTTTAACACAATTTATTATAATTACTGGCCTACTCATTTATTATTTTGGTTCAGCATATCTTTTCTTACCTCTTCTAGCTAAATGCATCTTATTAAGGTTATTGAATATTCCATCTTGAAATAGTTAAATTGAACTAAAAAAACAACTTGTCTCATTTTCTGGTAGGGCATGATATTATTACATGATCCACTGACTTTTTTTATTTTTATTTTTCATTATTTTGTTTTTTGAAATTTTGGAATAATAAGTGCATTTGAAGGACATTTAAGAAGGGTCGTTGAGAAGGAAAGGATGACGGTAGGGGTTAATGTTTCTCATGTGAAAAGATTCAAAATTGCTTATTACCCATTTAATAATATTTTATTTTTTAATTAAATTAACATTTTCACATGATATATATTCTTTCCAAGAATATAATTCAGTTGATTTTATTTTCTTAAAAAAGAATGAATCTTAATTTTATGTTATATAAAAGTTAGTCTTCACTTATGTCAGGTAGATTAAATAGGCATGCTTACAATTATATTATGGGTGAATTCGAATTTGAATAAAATCGATTTAGTCAGAACATAAAAATAAAACAAAATTGCATCTCATATAAATAAACAAGAGTGTTTGAATAACTTTTATCAAAATCACATTTAGGATCTCAAACATCATTTTTTCAAATGAGGCTGTTGCCCAATACAATTAAATTACTAATAAGAAAATTAATTTCAAACGCTCAGAATCAGTAGTTCTGGTATAAGTTTCAAAAATTGATTATCATCAACCCAAATCTTATCTAAGTAAGCCTATTTAATTAAATCATGCCAGCGTCTGCCCGTACATAAAAAATCTTTCAAAGGATTTACCAAAAAAAAAATCTTTCAAAGAGTACAAAGCAGTTTCACGAGTATATTTGATCCACAATATTAAAATGTTTCAATTTTGAATAGGCACGGATGGAAATACAAGAGTTATTTAGCCAATTTTTTATTTTTTAAATTAACGTATCCCCTGTTCCTCTTCTTTTCCTCCTATTTATAAAACTATTAAATTTAAAAAATAATTAAATTCAAACTACTCAAATTTGGTCCATTTTTAAACTGCAACGAAAAAAATATTTTATAAAAAAATAAATCTCTTCCTTAAAAAAAAATCTTGCCAGCCGTCCATATGTTAATCTAATAATTAAAAAAAATTAAAAAAGAGAAGCTTGGTTTGGTCCCCTCTTTAGTTTATAATATAACCGCCGAAAGTAGCCATGAGTTTGAAAAATGCAGGAGACTTTTACCTAGGAGTGTGGTCATCAAATCACATGGGTAACTTCAAATTTGTGATATGGAAATCAAAGTTCATTGAAGAATCAGGAATTAATGTTGAAACGGTGAGCCAGTGAGTTCCAAAGCAGAGGCTGTGTGATAAGGATCTGTCATGTGGCGTGACAGGTAGAGAATTAAGACTCAAGGTAAATGGACCAGCTACATGTATGTGCATGATGAAGCTAAGGTGGGTCACTTGTTAGATGAATAATTAATTGAAAATGAATGATAACGAAAGAAGCAGTTTCAAACGACAGAACAAAGTTACTAACACCTCTCCCACTTCCATGGCATTCATTCTACTTCTGCTGGTCCAATTTCACCCACAAAATCCCAAGTTATGAGGTCCAAATCAACGGGTCTTGTCTCCTACCAAGTATGTATCAAGAAGAATAATAACACTCATTTATAACCACTACTTCAAAACTCATACCTATCAACTCAGGCTCTTGAAAGAACCTGAGTTTCTGTGCCGGCAAGCGACTGTGCAGAGGATTGCTGCATTACCTCAAGCTTTAGTCGTTGTTATTCTGTAAAGATGGGAGCAATCATGCTTTGACTTTGAACTGAAAGGGGCACAAGTGAATTATGAAGGGAGTGCTGTTTCCCAGCTTGAGTGGGAGTAGGACCTGGACGAGGGGCTCATAATAACTGTACGATTGAAGAGGTGCCTCAAAGAGGAGCCATTGTAAAGTTACTTTGTGTAGGACACTGCAAGCAATGATTTCAAAAGATGAGGCGTGACCAATGCAATGAGAGCATATAGATAAACTATAGTGGGGAAAAAGAGAACCTCCTCTCACCCTTTGGGATGTGGTCACTTGCCATCTCCTTACTGTATGATGTATCGAATTCAATGGTTAACCGCTCAAGAGTTCAGTTCAGAGCCTGGCTTAGGCCCCTTGGCATGTCAGCATTTCAAAGTTAAATATGTATTTTATTGTTTTCTTGCCCCCCATAAAGATAAAACAGATAAATTACTGTAACATTACCCGTGAAGATAGCAAATGATATATACAGAATGCTCTTACCTCCGCACTCGTGTCAGATTTATTACATTTATGTTGACACTTTAATAGAAGACCCCACACACGTAAATCCATCCAGAAGGCTAGGTGTCTGGAGATTTTCTCAAGGAGGATTAGTCACCAGCACGAGCTCCTAATGCCCAGATATTCTGAACCTACTCAGCATGAATGCATGCGAACATGTTGCCAATTATGTACAATATCTCATATTTAAACATATGAGATATAGTTATTTAAGGAGTTACATATTTAAAGCATTTTATGCTTGAATTGACGAGTTTTCAAGTATGATCAAAATCAAATATAATATCATTGTGTTTTCATTATAAAGATAAATCATTACATGGAATCAGCCTAGGATCATGATTTGAGGATCGTGCCCAAAATAGGTATCAGCACAATTGCGCTAAGAAAAGCACACCAAAGTAACAACGCCCGAAGTCTCCAAGCGTAGAAAAATGATACGCAGTATACATGTATGAACACTGGCAACCGGCAAAACACTGCATAAATCACGAGGCAGCTATGCTTAACTGCTGTATGTAACAGCGGCTAGCAACAATGATGAAGCGCAAGGTGACCTCAAAGGAAGGTAAATAACCCAAGGGTCAAGCAACACGATTGGATAGGGGCGGATGATAAATCCCACATGAAGTGGATAGACATGAATTGTATCAGTTTCAAGCATCAGTTTAGTAGATTACAACAGTGACCAGGACATTACTATTGATACATTTTACATGATACAAAAAAATGCGAGAGCGCTCATTACAATGAACATCTTAAGTTAGCCTAAATTATCATTTTCTTCCCTGAGGGAGCAGGATAAATTTGGTATGTATGACATACTGGGGGCGAGTGATTGGTTCTTAAGACGACCTTGATAGATACTGAAGCCATTCTTCAGGCGCTCCCTTTCTTACCGTCAACATTCTTAGTGCTGCACTGGTTAGGAGTATGGCATGTATGTCAAACTCCTTCGGTGCCTGAGTAACAAGGTAACTTCTTAATGGTGTAAAAGTAAAATATTGGATCCCTCAGGATTTTAGTTGGCAATCCTAGGATATCTTGAAACAGTACCTTGGGAGTCTTGATCAGCTTCATTTTTGCCTCCTCTAAAGTTTTTTGACCTGTCCTCGAGTTATATTTGGCACAAGCTGTAACCTGTCAAGTGAAAGGCTGGTTGTTAATACATGGTAAAGAGGCAATACACGAGATGGGCTTTAGGACAAAGGGTCCAAGTCTCGTCCCTTGGGTCTTACATTCAATTAAGATTTTAACAAGAAAAAAATGAAAAAACAAATACAAATACTCTTACTTTGTAACAAAGTTTTCACTTGCCTCCTCTTGAAAACATGCTTTGACGAGTAATGAAAAGTTCACCGGAATTCAAATTTTTCCTAGAAGTTTATTACTATTACTAGAACCTACTTAAAATAATTTCCCATTTTGCGCTTTATTGAAGTTCAGGTTCAGTTGGAAGATAGAGATTCATTTAATCATGTTATAAAAAGCCTTCTTTCTCGACTTGTATTGATCAGTCTTCTTTAGTCTGTCATGTCCACTTGACGTCGAGTCAAGGTACCACAAATAAGGTATTTCTGAAGCAGTATTCCTCTCTAGCAAAAAAAAGCGCAAGATTTTTGTTTTGGTAATAAATATTGGACAAACAATTTAACCCCAAAAATCAAAGGTGAAATATATGAAGGTTAGACAAACTACGATGTACAGCTCTTAAATTACTCGTCTTGGAGTTGTGGTCTAATTTTGACACACGCATGTACATTTTGCAGCTTCCGTGACAAACAAATACATGGTGCAGTCAATGCCCCTGACAAAACTCAACTCCTCATTTCCACGATGAGATCCTTTCCTTTTTTCAGGAAAAAGATGAGTAACATAAAACTGACATGCATACATATGAAGAAATATGCATGCATATTAAGCTGATAATCTTACTGGATTTTCCCATTTCCATTCTCCACCCGGTGAAGCGGGCACAACATGGTCAATGGTCAAATTCTCACGTGAAGAGCAATACCTGTCGAGTAAGGGAATCTCATCAACATACTGCGAGGATTTATATAAGGATAAACCTAATCCCTCGAAAAGCAATAACGAGAGAGAAACACTTTTCTACAGCCCGAACATTGCCCCATAACCATGAAATTATTTAGAAGGGTCCAATGAGTTGCTACTTCCATGGTAAACAATCCTCAATAAACAAAGCAATGGACTAATAAGTTTTGGGCACGACAAATTTTAAGGACTATAAAAATATGGGAAAGTCTCCTGGATTAGGTAAAGCTTCTGTTTGTAGTGCACCTGAAGCAAATGTTGTAAGTCAAAGTATAATATCGCGTTTATGATACCTCCTTTTATTTGGTAAAATGACAAGGAAGAGAGCAGTATTCATGTTATAAGCCCAGTCCATTACTTTTTTAAAGGATTGACACAAGGATAGCTACGGAATATTAACTTTTAATGAGGATGGGGGAATGGAGAACCCAAATACATAAATGAAGTCCGTCTTGTTCCTTTTTTTCCTTTTTGGATTTTGTTTAGAATGGCTGAACTAAAGGCATTTAGATCTATTAGAAATCAAATTTAAAACAGAATACTTACTGACAAGTGAAGTCCCGATATAGTATATTCTTCCTATTAAGATTGCTCTTGACAACTCTTCTTTTGACAACCTGAAGTAGGTTAGGAACCTGTTCCAAAACAAGTATAAGATCAACTAATCCTGTTTGTAGAAACAAAATAGCAAGAAAATGTTTCCAATTGTGAAGGACCAATGCTATTACTAGAGTCATGAATACAAAGGGTCAGAAAACTAAAAAACCAACAGCCATTACTGAGGGCGTACCCTTAAGACAGCTGGTATATAGAAATAATACTCACTTACATCAGCCTGCGTACAGCAACATTTGAAATTTGAAACAAAATAAGAATGTATTCAGTGTCTGTTTAAAAGAAAAGGATAAACAAAGATAAAAAGGGATGTTGTGAGCATGTTTATGCACTTGCATATATGTGCAATGGACATTATCACCTGGGAAATGAAGCAGAAGTAGTAACATAATCCAATCAAAGTGAATCTATGTGTAAGAATTCAGAAATATACTTTACTTCTAAACGGAAATCATATGTAATGGGATGAAGAAAATAGATGGCAACACTCCTTGCCAATATATTTAAACAGAAAATTCACGTGATAATACGCTATAGTATAATCCTTAAGTGATAACCTAGGTTTCCTTAACTTTACATAAGCTCATGTCTGTTTTGAAGCAATGGACAGCATAAATTAACATAATAAAATGTTTTACAATAATTAACTCAAAGAAAGCGTTGTGGCATTGTGCTGAAAGAGCTGACCTTCTCCATAAACTCCAAACATATATAGCACGTTTCCAGCTTACAACATTAACTGGCCCGAAGCATGATGACAGAAATCAGAATCATGAGCAAACAACTGATCATGTTACAAACTTCACAGCATCCAAACTAGATGGTGGGCCCCATGCATTGTACAAAGTTTAAAGTGAGTTGCACTATTATATGTGTGTGTGTATTAATCCAGATAACAATAAGGATATATGACATATTTCATCCCAAATGAATAAAGTAAGACCATTAGGAAGACATACCACACAATAATTGACCGCCCAACTTATTGGCAATTTTGGTTCTTGTATATATGTTATCCAGATTAAGTAATCAAAATGAGAAATAATACAATCGAGAGAAGCATTAAAGTACGCGCTTGTGTAGAAAATACAAAGGAATACCCTTGAATTATCCAACATATGTGCCATATAATAACTACACACACACTGTGTGTGTGTGCGCGCGCGCGCGCCTGTGCCCGTGACCCCCAAATATGTCATGAATGCATCAATAATCATATCCACAGAATTCACGGCAGTTTTACAGCAGTAATATTGATCCTCAGCGTGTCATGGAAGTGGGAACACCAATTCTAGAACATTCACTCTGTCAAACAGCTAACTCAATTTGTACAATATAAAGCTAAGCAATGCACTGCAAGAAGTAACTTATTTTAGCATATAATTTGTACAATATTAAGCTAAGCACAATCTTCATAAAGTAATGTATAACAACCAAAAAATCACCTAGTGGGGAAAAAGATCATTGATAAAGTCCATAGTGAATAAGTTACTCCACGGTATGGCAAAAATCGGCTCAACCCAGGAACGAGAAAAGCCAAATGATATTTACCGAAGCCTATCAAAGACAAGAAAATAAAAGAATAGTACTCTCTAATCACTGGTGTTTTCAAAATAGTGCTGTTTCACAAAATTTAATTTCTCGAAATGCAGAACAGTAGACAAGAAAGTAAATATTGAAGAAGTGACCTGTACGATACATCCAACGCCAAGCCTCTGAAAGAAGCTAAGCTATCGTTATAAAAATCATAATCATCATGATCAGGATAATCATCATCACGAACATGGCCATTGCTAAAAGTGTGACTGGGGAGTACCTCCGCATTGCAACGGTTCCTTTTACTACTCGGATATGATGAAAAAGAACCTATACACCTAACCTTTAGCTCGCGGCTCTGAATTGATCTGAACTTGAAGTGAAACGGGTCCTTCTGCTCCGAAGGAAATGAGAATCCCTCGCCATTAAAGAGCGTCTTTAAGCAACCATGAGTTGTAAACTGTGCCATCCCCGTTCCTCTCCTTGACCTTGCAATTGACAAATTGGTACCTTTCTTTTCACTTTTCCAGACTCCGTAGGATTAATTTGTCAGAAGAAGGAAAACAAAATGGGCAAATGCATTTGCTCCCCGGAGTATCTGCCATTCCAGCCCTCCTTTAGTAATATGGTGTCCACTTGAATTGACAAATCTACCCTCTAATTTTTTTCATAAGATATTACGAGGGGAACATTTTTAGTTGGGTAAATGGCAGAAAAAAACTATAAAAAATAATAAATGTTAAAGTAAAATATTGTTTTAACAATATTTTATTTATAATTAGTAATACTTAATTTATTATTAGTAACTGTTATATTTTAGTATTTTTTTTTAATTTTGTTTTATCATTTTCCTTTTTTTAGTTCCACTGCCTTTTATTCTATAGTTAAATTAATAAATTAATGAATCATATGTTTAATCTGTTAATATAAATGTCATATTTTATTTATCTATTACTTGTTTGTTTATTAATATTTTCAACCTACTGTTTCGTATGTTTTTCCTTAACATACAATATTTTTAATTATTTTTTTATTTTCTCTAGTTTTTTTTAATAACACTACTCTAGTATTGATTATTAGAAACACTTTCTGAGAGGAATTTATCTAACCACCACACCAACTATAACTCAGTTCTCAATGGAAGAAAAAGCAAAGAAAAATCTTTTATAATAATCTCTTATGAAGACGAATTGATTTGTGATAGGGCAAATGGAACTTTTTTTTTTTATACAAAAAATTAATAGATTCAATATCAGTCTCTATTAAAATTATGACATAAGGTTTAAAATAAAAAAATTATAAAATTATTTATTAAAAGAATTATTATAATAATAATTAAATTTATATTTTTATAAAATAAGATTATGATATTTATCATCTGTTGAGGGCGCAAATGGAACTTACTTACCTGTCTCCACCTTTGCACAAACGCAAATAAAAAACGCATTTTGTATGCATATATAAAAGATATAGTGTTTATTTGGAAATATTATAAAAATGAGTTTATAAAAAACATATTTTTGGCAGTTTATAAAAAATAATTTTTGCAGAATAATTTATAAAAACAATAATTTTAAATAAATGAGTATTTAGATAGTTATTTTTAAAAATATTTTTATTATTAGTAAATTATAAGAAATAATATGAATATTAAATAAGGAGATATAAGATATAAGAGGAAAAAGGATAGAGGATAGATGGTGTAAGAAAAGAAAAGAAAAGAGAGTGTAAGAAAAAGAATGAGAGAGAGTATAAAAAAATAAGGGTAATATAGTAATTGATTAGTTCATAAGTTCTTTTACTGTTCTATAAACTATTCTGACTAGTTTATCTGAAATATTAATTTTAAATCATAATTTAATCTAAAAATCTATTTAAATAAATATAACTATTTATTTTTTAAAAAAATAAATTTAGTTTTTATTTAAAAGAATTTTTTAAAATTATGGTTTTAAAGCGAACCAAACAGGTCCATAGCTTTTCCCGGGACCCGCTAGACGCTTTCGGCCCACATGGGGGAAGTTAAAATTGATTATAAAATTAGATGTTTGACTCAGTGCTCTGAGCAAGTCCAAAAGCCAACTGACCAACAGATATGCTTGAGAGAAACGAAGCAAATTTCTAGCCTGGCAAATGAAAATTACATGCTGGTCACTGAGAGGCTGTGAACCAATGGAATAAAGATATGTCAATGGCTTCATCAGCTCTAACTTATTCATTTACATAACAAAGCTTATACGTAAGAAAGATAGCAATAGAAGATTATCAACAGCAATACTATCATGTCACCTTATATGTCTACACGAAAAAGCAGCCCCAATAGAAGATTATTCATCACTCTTAAACATAGCCACCGTTAACACGAATCACCTGACCATTGATCCACTCACCGGCGTCACCGGCCAAGAAACCCACCACAGGGGCTATATCCTTCGTCTCCCCAAGCCTACCTAGAGGACACATTTCAATGGCAGCCTTCACTTGTTTCTCACTCTTACCAGTAAAAAACATGTCTGTTGCAACTGCCCCCGGCGCAATACAGTTGGCCGTGATTCCAGTCCCCTTCAGCTCTTTTGCTAAAATCTTCACCATTGTCTCTACCGCTGCTTTGGATGCTGCGTATGCCCCATAACCTGGCATCGTTGAACCCACTAGCGATGTAGATAACATTATAACCCTACCTCCTCCCCCACGTTTCAAGCGGTTTGCAGCCTCCTTACAACACAGAAACGCCCCTCTTGCGTTCACACTATGAAACATCCACAGTCCTTCTATTAGCACTCTTCTTACAATACGATTTTTATCAACCAGCATCGTAATTTTAGTTTATTGTAATGTGCATTAATAGCATGGCACTTGGGGAGATTACGCTACTTAATTTATATTAGTTTATTTTCAAAACTGAACAGGATTAAAGATGGAAAATTGTCTCATTTGTATTAACAACTAATGAAATGGAAGGTGAAAAGAGAACAAAAAGCTCGGATGCTCATCACATAGTATGATACTGAACCCACAATCCAAAAATCTACATATCGACACGTTTCAATGCTATTCAGAGTGCCTGAGTGTTGATTCTGAGACAAATTAGAAACTCCCATAAGTAAAGTCCCTTGCAAAGCATTTACGTTTGTTTCGGCCCGTGAAGGATTTATACGTTTCAGTTTTAGCTTCTAATTCACCACCAATTTAGCGATTGACACCTTATGATATATTGTTAGAGTCATCACTTCAGTAAACGATTGACAAATAAATAACTAAAGACAACTCATGTTTTCTATCAATTTCACAAACCTAAGAGGATGTAGGAAGAGACAAAAAGCATACCTGAAAATATAATCGAAGTCCTCCAAGGAAGTGTTGGGTACGGAAGAGTATTTGCTGTCAATAACTGCAGCAGAATTAACCAGGATATGAACCGGGGAGTTGAAGGCCTTCTCAGCCTCATCGAAGAGAGACTTCACCTGAGTCGGGTCGGAAACATCAGCCCTGACGACAATGGCTCGTGGATTACTGCCACCGGGGGAAGAGGAATTAATCTGAGCGGCAGTTGATTCCGCAGGGGCGGAGTTGGAGGTGTAATTGACGACGATTCTTGAACCAAGCGAAGCTAGATGAAGCGCGATAGCTCGGCCGATTCCGCGGGACGAACCAGTAACAATCGCAACTCGTTCTTGAAGCGATCGAGTTTGAATGTCCTGGTTCAATTCAGTATTGTCCGAACCCCTTCCTTGCGATGCCAGAGCCATTTCGATCACTCTGCAGCTCACAGTAGGCTTCGACCTAACTCCGATTCAGTGGCCTTTTCATGTTATGAATCTTGTGATGTATTTAGTGTTTGTGGGGCTTAAAGAAACGGATAGCGAATGCGTTGGCCGCTGAAAATGTAGTTAGTGTCTGTGATAGAAAAGTAGTCGCATTTCTAATATGCATCGGTCCACTTTTTTTTTCTTTTTTTCGTTTGTCCAAAATATACATAAGTTAAATGAAACAGTGTTTTAATTTTAATAAATTTTATTTGTATATACGCAGACACCCAAATAGATAACTGAGCATCATTTCTCTGCACTTCTTCCACCATCCTCTCCACTTCGCATCTAATCTGTCCAATTAAATCAAGAAGTATGATTAAGAATTTCAGTTGGAAAGGTGAAGAATTTTGTTCAAATTGTGTAGCTCTAATTGAACGATGCAAAGTGAGAATGTGTGGCATAGAGAGAAAGCGGATGAAGATGAGTACATAATGTGTGGCGTTTAATCCGTCCAATTATATCAAAATGAATGCAGAATCAAAGTTTTTTTAAACTGAGTGATCAATAAAAAGATGAAAACATAATTCGATGGACACGATAAGATAAAAATATAATAGGCACTTCAGCATATGAAGATTGATTAAATGTGGTATGGATTTCTTAAGTAAGTCTAAGGTATATATTGTGGAAAGCAATAATTAATGATAAAAATAGGTCAAATTTTAGCTAAATAGGCATGAGCATATAACTATAATCTTAAAATCTAAGTTTAGGTTTAAGTTTATATACAGGAAGTCTGAGTATTTGAAATGCTTGCCACAAAGTTAAAGCTATTTTAGAGGCATACTTTATAAGTATACCCTTAAAAGATATCATACTTTAAGTTTTAAAAGTTATAAATAGATTTTGAGTAAATTAAATCTTATAAAATATAAGCTTTTAAAAGGTTTTAAAAATTATATATTTACAAATAAAAATCTATAAATCGGTTTTGAGTTTATTTTTAGCTTATATATAATTAAATATATCAAGTCTTACCTTAAAAGAAAACATTTTGCCCGTTTAAACTAATAGATATTTAAATAGGTATGAAGCTTATCATATTTACTAAATAGCTTAAGATTTATTAGACTCTAACTAGGCTATAATTTTTATACTTAGCATTTACTAATCCATTTATTTTATAGGCTTTTCTTAAAAGGGTTTTAGTACCAACAATCAAATCTCTCCATATGCTATGCTAAGAAATTCAGCTAAGTACTCACTACCTCAAACCTCTTGGCATGAATTTTTCTTATCTCCTTTTGATGTGAAACCAATTTTTTGAGTACCCATCATTTGTGAATTCAACTGAGAAAAAGAATGATACACACGACTATCTATAACATAATTTTTAAAGAGTATTATTTTGTTATGATTATAATTATCGCACTTAAAAAAATATATAAATTTATATATATTTAGATTTATATTTAAAAAAATTGATGACTCATCTTACCTAATTTTAATATTATATAAAAGAAATAGAGATTTTATCATTTTTTAAATTGTAAGTAAACCTAAATTTATAAAAAAAAAACTTTTTGATTGAGTGAGTCAGCCGAATAAAACAAATGGCTCCAGTACACAGGCCTGGTCCTAGACAATCGGATCCCATGGTTTTTTCTTTACAAAAATATTTCATATCTTCTTCATATTTCCCCTTATTTTAACAGTATTTTAAAAAATATTTTAATTTTTAAATATTTAAATTTATATTTAAAGATAATAGATATTTACTCAATACTAGATTATTTAAAAAAAAAGAAAATTTCATTCTATCCTTAAATTATTGGTAAACTTAATTTTTTTTAAAAAATTTTTTATAAAAAAAAATATTTCCCCTTATCTTTTCTCTTACTACTTGTTTTTACTTTTTTTTTTATTTCTATAGAGGTAAATGTTAAATAGTAATATTAAATTAATTATTTTGGTCAATAGTGATATTAAATTAAATACAGGATGGAAGGATACGGGGACTCGCGCGAACCCAACGGTTATGTTGCTTTGCCGATTGGCGCTTGTTTCGTTGGTTTTCGCCTTTAAAGCTTATAACACACACCTTATACGACGACGTTTGCAGTTTTCTTCTCCTTTCTAAACCAGCGGTCACCTAGGGCTCGGATCTCAACCCCGGGCATTTCCATTATAGATTTACGTTGATCATTACCGGGAATGGCAATTTCACGAACAGGAGTATACGTTTACGACTATTTGGAGTGTAAGAGTGTCCATAATTTTCAATTTCTTCATACTTTTCAGATAAACTCGTTCTATTTTTATTCTGGCTAACTCTGAATCATCAATAATTAATTTCCGCAGATGCAAGCACATTGGCTGCTGAACTCCAGAGATTGTTAAACACTATCAGGGAACTCGATGAAAGATCCCAATGTAAATGTTCTCTATATCCTTTTTCTGTTCGTTATTATGTCAATGCATATACATTTTTATATGGCGTTGGTCGGTGATGCCTGTATCCACTTATCGTTGCTTATGTATTTATGTATCTTTGTTTTGGCGGCTGTATGTGTATGCGTTGGGGGAATGGCAGCATTGATAAACCAGACCAGGCAACGCACTAGATATTGCTTAGGGTTGTCTTCACATGGCTCTAAGAAGGTTAATCATAATGGTATCCATAGCTATAATAACATTAACATTGGCGAAGACGATGATGCAACAATTGAGAAAATGCATAAAGAAATCGAGTCTAATCAGGATAGTGCTTTATCTCTATGTACCGAGAAGGTTTTGTTGGCAAAGCAAGCATATGACCTGGTGAGTTTATTTTTTTCTTTTCAAAAACTATTTATTTTTCACTGTAGTTGTTTTATGTTGTGTATTCTTAACACTAAGGATTCATGTTGAACTGTTGATTGTATTTTCACCTGTTATATCTTTTTTTTTTTAAAATAAAAACTGGTTATAAGTTGGTTCATTTCACAGCAAGAAAGTGAAATAAAGAACTGAAGAAAGAGATCGGAGGGGGAAAATATTGTTTTAGGCACATGATTAAATTCATTAACTAGGCTTATTATATATGTGGCAATTGGGGTTTGAAGTCGAGACACTTCCCAACTTCCCACCATCAGAACCACACCAAGAAGCTTGAACTAGCCTTTATATAGTCTTACAAAAGGAAGAGTGGAGGAACCCCTCCAATTAACCCTGCCAATCATATTGTCTTACCCTAATATGCCTTCTATAAACCTTGCCCTTTTATATATCATGTGGTTGAAATTTTAGTTTGTACAATCTGGCAAATTTCTATTTTCCTGTGCATCTTCATCAACAAAGCAGCCTTTTCGCGATTTGTGATTTTATAAGGCGTTAAAAGAGGCGTTTTGAATTTCAGCATGTCTTTTTGGGTGCTAGAGTCACTTGCGCCTACTGTCAGAAATACAAGAGTTACGCTTGTTTGCTTTGTCACATAGTCGTTACTCTTGTTTGCTTTGTCACATAGTGTATGTTATGGTCTTTTGAACTTATCCTTCATAATCAACAGTAGGTTGATTGTTGTATTGATTTTCAAAGTCAATCAATCTGATCAAATTTCTCACTTCATTCCCTTAAAAGCTTGAACTAGAAAAACTTGGGAATTTTTCTTAGATAATTTTTATTTGTACGTGATTTTCTTAATGTGATGCTATTTTATCATCAAACTCAAAATTTTTGAAATATATAACTTAAATGTCTAGATTCTAAACAGTCAGGGTATATTTTGAAGTTTTAATTATGTAAGCATGCATGATGTGAAAAGAAGTTTTTAAAACAAAATGTGTTGAGAAGCACTTAGCTCAATGATCGGAAGAATTCATGTGAACTTTTTGGAATTTGCTTCTCTTGTGCATGTTAAGAACATCATAAACAAGAGTTTATAAGCTTTTATCTTATTTAATTTGCTTCAGATAGATAGCCATATAAAACGACTTGATGAGGATTTGAACAACTTTTCTGAAGACCTAAAGCAAGGTAAAATAACTATGTAATTTGCATTCTGATTTATTGTGTCTGACATGTACAGCTTAAAATTATTAAAACCAACTTATAATGTTATGAAAGGTTAAGAGGACCTCATAGTTATTATCACCACGTAAAACAAAAGAAAGGACTGGGCAAAAGCAAAATTTGTTTTGGATTTTAAGTTGTTCTCAGTAATGTGTTCTCCTGGTCCATTATTTGGTTCTAATCCTTTTTCTTCATCTTTCTTTATTTCACATTTCCAATTTTATTAGAAGGCAAAATACCACCAGATGAACCAGCTATTCTCCCCCCTTTGCCTATAGTCCTAAAAAGTGAAAAACGCAGATCCTTATATAGAACACCTCGATCAAAGAGACTTGATTACAGGGATAGAGATTGGGATTGGGAGCGTGATAGAGATTTTGAACTCATGCCCCCACCAGGAAGCCATAAGAAGGAGTATGGAACTTCCATGGATATTGATCAACCGATTGATCCGAATGAACCTACATACTGTATCTGTCATCAGGTTTTGTTTTGTTATGTAATGTATTCTTATATTCTATTATCGTTTTACTCAATTACTGATTTTGTTTTTTGATGTTCTTTAAATGCTCCGTAAGAATTTGACTTGTTTATATTGATCTTTCAGGTTTCTTATGGAGATATGATCGCCTGTGACAATAATGAAAATGTAAGTACCTTCTGCTTTTCTTTCTTTCTTCATATGTGCTGCACCTCTCTTTTTTTCTTCAAGGAAATCCGAATTGGCAGAGTTGCAATTTGTCATGTGATCTCCCACGTCAAATTTGAGTACTTCCTGGTATATTTATATTATTACCTTATTAGCGCACCAAATGCATAGTATACTTTTGGGGTGGATGCAATGGTTAACTGCAGCAATAGATGATTTACTATGCATAAGATTAATTTGGTAATTTTCAATGTGAAACCAAACGCACGGTTATTACAAATATTAGTGAGGGCCTGCTCACAATCTCCCCTCTCCCTCTAAATCTGCTAGTTTCAGACTTGTGACCTCCCTTTGATACCAATTGTAAGATCAACACTTACTGTTACACCAAAAGTTATAACAATTAATTAGGGCTCAACTCTTTCTTTGACCCACTGTAGACTAAACGCTTAGTGCCATGGTTGGAATACAATGAAAGTTCATCAACCAATCTTTGACGTGCCAACACTATTTGCATAACGTGTATGAATTTGGGACATCATAAAAAATTGGCGTAAATCAACATTGAACATCTTGCAAAAAGCCAAAAAGGCGTGTGAACAGCATGCATGAGAATGCATTCAATGCAGATTTCAGGATACAAATGTGGAAATATAAAAAAAAGTTTAATTTTATAGATGAAAATATGTGCTTGTTTGAACTAGTTTTATTTGAATAATGGATTCTATGATAATATTCATTTCCCCATCTCTAGTTGTTTCTGGTTGTTTAAAGTTTTGATTGATTTTCTTCCTAGTGCCCAGGAGGTGAATGGTTCCATTATTTGTGTGTTGGCCTAACTCCGGAAACGAGATTCAAGGGAAAGTGGTATTGTCCTACTTGCCGACCCCACTTTCAATGTTAATCTCAGTTAGGTTTGACAAATTCACGAGATTAGACAACTTTGTAAAGGAAGAGGTGATTTGTGATGTTTGCAAGAGTTTATTTCTATTAGTAAGAAATAGTTGTTGAAATATATAGTTGCATAGTTTTTCTTGGCCGAAAAATATGTAGTTACATAGTTAAAATATAATACACAACAATGATTATAGTTAAATGCAATTCAAGTTATACTGATTCAAAAGAAATTGATCCATATTTTATAATTTACAATATTCACTATTGAAATTCCAATAAGGTTCACGTCATACTACATATGCATACAATCATCCGACAGAACCACTTATGGGTTAAGGCGGTAAGCTCCCCTGCGTGTAATGCATTGAATAGCGAATTTGAATTATTTTCATCTTAAATCCCCTCCATCGTCTCTATTCTAGTTTATAACTCCCTGGTTAATTTAGTCAAGTTATTACGTACTACTACTCCTGTCGTTAATTAAGGAGATATTATTAATCTTAAATATATAATTTATTTTCTTATATTTAGTTATTTTTTTAAAGTGTACTTGTTTATATTCTCTACACAATAATTAAATAAAAAAATGAATGGGGGAATTAATTAAGTAAGATGGTTAAGGTGTTTTAAAAAAATATTAACACATTAATTAGTTTAATTAATTTTTTAATATAATTAAATTAGTTAAATATGTCTTATATTAAATATTATATGAGTATATTTTTTTTATTGAGTTAAGAATGCAAAATTTATTTTTTTCTATTTTATTTTAGTTATAAATTATACAAAATATTAATCCAAACCTCTAGGTCAATCTAATGACTAAAAATTAGAATGAAGATAAATAAAAATTATTTTGAACAGAGCATCCAGATTCTTTTTGGAGGTGAGTTGGTACTTAATCAATTTGAACTCACTAATTTTTTTAATTTACTTTTTTACAAAAAAAATGCTATTTTTTTAAGAGATAACAAGGGGAGAGAGAGGGGTTAATTGTATTCTATCTTTCTAAAAATAAGAAAAAAATAAATAAAATAATAAAAATATATAAAAAAGGGGGCCTAACCCATATTATCATGTCTTATTAAAAATATATTTTTATAATTTGATGTTAGAAATAAAAAGGCAAAACAGCAGCTAATGAGAAAAAAAGAGCAAAAGCAAAAGAGATGCAGAACAACGATAAACAGGAGAAATGTTGAGGGCGTGATGGACTCCAAAGGAGGGATAGCGGCGGGATATTGATAAAAGATTTTGAAACTCGTTACGTTTGAAATTCTAAAGCCTTGCGTTTGGATCCGGTCATATCCAGCTCAGAATGTATTTAATCCAATCAATGATATCCTGGCCGCAAGTTTCATCGGACGTTTCATGATTTGCCACGTCTTCGGGCGATTGCATGAAACGTAACGTTTTGCCTTGTGAAATTTCTTCCTCGCCTCCGGCGCTAGTCCGCTCCATTCTTCCACTCGCACGTCCAAGGCTCAAACTTGAAAGCGTAGCAACCACCATTGAAGCGCAAGCCACTGCCGTAGCTCAACGTGAGGCTAAAACTCGGCTGCCATGATCCTCGGCTTAGTATGCTTTCGGCTAAGGATTCATCTGCTTTACGATATCCCCATGTAATCTAAGAACTAGGAAAGAAACAAAACAGAGGTGGGGCAATTATCCTTTAATCTGCGAAATAAGGGATTGGTCAATCGTCATCTTGTTGGAGCGATTTTTTTTGGCGCATTTGAACCCTTGCTTATGCTTTGTGCTGCAGTACTGTCGCCAAGGTATGCTCTTTTACACCCTTGAATGTTGTCTTGGTGCAAATTATGAGCCTCTTGTTTCGTCTTTTCGGCTATAATATGAGTGTTTTTTTTTCTAATTAAGGGTTTTGAGATCTGTTTTAGCGGTTTGATACTTTCGAGTTTGACGATTTTGCTATGCCCAATTCGTGGAATGGCGATTTGTCATTTGGTCCTGAGGCATTACATGATTTGTTATTTGCTAAACCTTGTGTAATGATAATATACCTACCATTTTCTGTTGTATAAGGAATTTCTCTTCATTGCCATGAAATCAAGAACACTTTCGCACACTGCTTCGCTCTTTCTTCTGCGTTTTGTATACTCGATCATTTTTTTATTGAAGCTAGGCTTAAGAAAACAAAATAAGGCTTCAAAATTTTCCAAATACTAAGATGCATATGCCTGCACGATCTTCGACTTTTTAAATTCTTGTTCTATTTGATTTGAAACTTAAATATTTGAAGGATCAATGGTTGGCATGGGCTGGGATAAAATACCAATATTGATATCTCTTCTGCAACGAACATGAAATATTTGTGAGATTCACTTTTCTTTTTAGTTTGAATTAAATTGTGGTATCTGGTCAGTTTGGGCTCCAAGATGGAAAGAAATCTCAGTCCAATACTGCGGCAAGAGATAGAAAATCTTGAAAAAGATGCAGAGGATCGAAAATCTGCGATGGAAGCGTTACAAGCATACGTGAATGATTTGGATTTTAAGACCATTCCTGTCTTTCTTAACCTAATTTCTGAAATCAAAGAAACCGGTTCTTTATCTGGAGAATTCATAATTTCACTATATGAAGTTCTAGCTCGAGTTCACGGTGTCAAAATTGTTTCCCTGGTCGACCATATCATGGAATCTATAGTCCAGACCTTAGCTTCGAGCGCGGGATTTTTCCCTCTTCATCAAGCTTGCTCAAGGGCGGTTTCAGCAATTGCTAGATATAGCATTGAACCCACAACCCCAGAAGAGAAGAAGAGGCATGTAATTTGTTCACTTTGTAAGCCTCTTTCAGATTCTCTCTCAAGTTCCCAAGAGTGCCTAACTTCAGGAGCGGCCCTTTGCTTAAACGCTCTTGTGGACTCTGATAACTGGCGATTTGTTTCGGATGAAACAGTCAGCAGGATTTGCCAAAATATTGCTGTGGCATTAGATGGAAAGCCCACCCAGACCAATTCACACATGGGGCTGGTTATGGCCTTAGCGAAGCGCAATGCTTTAATTGTTGAAGCCTATGCAAGGTTGCTCATACAATCTGGACTGATAATACTGAATGCTGGTCATGAGGAGGGGAATTCTGAGAGGCGCTTGTCAGCCATTCAAATGTTGAACTCCTTGATCAAATTTTTGGACCCCAGGAGTGTATTCTCGGAGCTTCAATTGATCATTGAGGCGATGGAGAAGTGTCAGTCTCATAGAATGGCATGTGTTAGGGCTGCAGCATTTGAAGTTTTGCAAGCTGCTGAGGAAATAGCATTTGACAAGAAGTCCACGTATGCAAACAGTCATGATTCGATTGCTGGGTCAAGCTTAAGTAGAAGTGAGGGGGAAGATGTTTCTGGTGACGAGGACCGTTCTCCTGCATCCATCTCACCAGAACCGCATATCATGGGCTATTTCCCTGGATATGAATCAATTGTTGAGTCGCCAATATCAACGAACCAAGCTGCTCAGCAGAACTTGAGATATGAGCATAGGTCTTTGAATCCTAAGCATGGAGTATTAAGAAGTAACTCCAAAAGTCCCCTAGTAAGTTTCTCTACCAATTTTCATATTTTATTTGAAATCCTGGAATAGATAATTGCATCTGCTGGTCACATGTTTATGACTTCTGGTTTCAGATCATTGAAGAACTCAGTTTTCACAGTGCATTAGTAGTAATTGAGCAAAAAATAATAATTTGCATGATCTTCCTAGAGTTATGCATCACTCCTTTTGCTACCAATAATAAAGAAAAAAGGTTTGTATGTAGTTGAGGAGTGCACTAGAAACTAATGATGCACATTCCATGTACTCAATCGGTATATCAACTTGTTTTCAGTTGACAGTTAAGGATCCAATTTTTAGGCAGAACATCAAATTAAATTGTGGCCTTTCTTTTTACTGAAGCTTCAATGATTTCTTTTGTTAAGAAAATCATAAGTAACATGTCTCTTCATTGTAATTCAGAGGTCATGTGTCCCAGCCACCTCGGACAGTATTAAAATATTTGCGACCCCTACAAAACATATTCACTGTCTCCAGTATCCAAGTGATGTGTACTCGGGTTGCTCTGAGCGACGAAGTAGAAGGTTGAGGAATCTATCCTTGGGCAAGATGGATTGGACCCCAACATCTAGATATGACCACAATTATTTTCCACATAATCTGAGGTATGAATGCGATTATAACGAAGGCTTATATGCTGATGTACAATTTCAAGGTGAGCCGGTGTCAGTTTCGTCGACAGAAGACCTTCCTGCTGGTGCTGACATGCAGGCGCCTCCCGAGATGGTTCCTCCAAAGAGCAATGATGCTCGGACAACAGTTCGCATTGAAAAGGCTCTTGTTCATAAGACTAAACTGAAATTGGTTTTAGGCATTTCTTTTGTTCTACTTGCAATGGTTACTCCTCTACTTTGGATCAACATTCAAGATGATCGTTATCTTGTCCCTACTTAATACGCGCTATCAGATGTACATGCTGAGGATAAAGATGATGATTGATATACAGCTTTTCAAATTTTCAACAGAGGGTTCTATATGACTTTGGAAAAGTATCGTGTTAAATGTTGGGAAGTTCAAAGTCACAGAGTAAAAGATGTAATCCAACTGTGTATCCTTTCGAGAGATTCATTTTTCCTGGCACGAAAATTGAGATATAAAGTATATCTTATGCTCCTCTTGTTATATATCATTTTTTATTATTAACAACAGTTTTTTTTTTTAAAGTCGCAAAGTCATAATGAAAAGAAGCCACGGCTCGCAAAATATCTAATTTATTTTTTATTCTCATGGTTTGCATGTAGGTCGTTTGGCATAGCAGGAAATAGTATTGTTCAATCTATACGCAATCTCTGTATTCAGAAACAATGTAGTTCCTCCGTCCTCTCATCCAGAAAGGGAATAAAAAAGCATAACAAGCTTTTTCAAAAACAAAATTGTTTTTGTATAATGGCGAAGAAAAGCTCAAGCATATTTCATTGATTTGGATTGTGTATACGTTGCCCACCTATCCACACAACTTCAGGTCTCAGTAATACCGGTTTCAGAACAGCTGCTTGGCCAACACATACGTACGCATACTTGCTGTAGATTTCAACGCTTGAGCCCGGACTGAACAGATACATTTCATCAAATCCATTCCTTCCCAGTAGAACTGAATTTCTTCTACCCTGTTCCACAGCAAAAGTTTTTAGATGTTAACTCCTAACCAGTATCACATTACGGTAAATCTTTTGGGAATGATGAATACGTACCCTGTCAATCACAGTAAAGCTTCGAGGTGCATGTGTATATACTAGGCTTATTTGCTCTCCTAAATGTTTGTAGTTGTCCATTTCTTCACTGTTAGCATCTCCATCATCTTCTAATTGGCTGCTTCCTGCTTCGTTAAAGTTTTGATTTTTGGTGCCCCAGCTTGGAAAGAGTTGTTTTTGAGCCAAGAAATTCCATATTTTGCCCAAACCTTCTTGGCTAAAATCTGGAGGGCTCAAAAAGAATTCTGATGCAAATGGTGGTTTGCTGCAGTAATTTGATCTTTCTAATCCCACTGCATAAGTTGCATCTGGTGTGCTCACTGTTAGATGACTCAGGATGGATCCTGTCATCTGAATTGGCATAGACCTCAAGTTTGTAACTTGAAGCTGTGAACCTAAAGTATCTTCTCGCAGATTCACCATATATTTTAATTCAACTATATCTTCTGATGTTCTGCTTATCAATTCTACCTGAAAATAGTTATGTAGCATGTTCAAAGAGCTGTCTGAGTAAATAACTAAAAAACCATGATAAATCAGATATGGGCAGACGAACTTGGATTGATTCCTCAGAATTGCCTTTGATGTCATGAAGCGCCCAATTATTTGGAGACCATGAAACTTCGCCATCATCAGTTTGAAAATTGAAGTTCAGAGACACCCCTCCTTGAATGATAGCTTCGCCATCTTCTCCCTCTGAAACTGCTGTGTGCAGCAACTCCATCTTTTCGCCATGCCACATAGGGGACTTGTAGGAGGTGATCAATCCACTTGGAAGCATCAGGGTTGCAGAGCTTCCATTTTGCAGCTCCATTTTGGCAACACAGCTTTCACCAACACCTTCAAAAGTGACTCCATGCCCACTGAATTCTCCTTCCAGGTAATCTACATTGAGAGGTTGGTATGGGACTGAAGCCACCAATGCGATTGGGAACTCTCTCTTGGAGTGATGGTTATATGGGATATGACTATTGCAAGGTAAACAAGTGTGTGTTGTTTGTCTGGCAGGAGTTGGGATGAATGTGGGAGGGAAATTAAGAGGGCAACAAAGTGAACTTGAAGCCATGGTCATGCTTCATATCAGAGTTAGGCTTAGTAGACGCGTTGTGGAGGCAAGGGAAAGAAAACCATACTGGGCTTCGTTGGCGTGGTTAGAAATTGTTGTGAGTGGATAAGATGACAGCTATTTTGTCGCTTTTGTCATTTCTGCGGAACATTTCAGATATTTCAAGATATTTATGTTTTCCTTTGTCCTTTTCTAACAAGTTTTTGCCTTTTCATTTACTAATGCATATAGTGCGAAAAACAATATGATCCTCAATTTCATCATCCCTTACAAAAAAGTTTATCTTTACAGAATTTTAAGTACGGTCCGGTAAATAAACGATGTACATTCTTCTCTTTAAACTATGAAAATATGAAGACTTAAAGGACTTTCATGACATTGTTTCTGTTCCATGCTATTGCAGCATTGGTTGAGTGAATGACCACAAAATTTTGTAGGAAGCATAACAATAATAATGTTGAACGAGAGAAATCCCGAAATGATGCCGGCATCATGCCGTGTTTATTTTCTTATAGCTGCAGCAAAATAATCATATCCTGTGCTTCTGCGGTTTGACATATATAAAAATACATCATAAATATAAAAACTGTGCAAGCATTATGTATGTTAATTGAATATAACTTGTGGGAAGAATAAGATAATCCTGCCACAGCAAAAAGAAAGGAGGGACAGCAGGAAGAATGATCTGGAAGCAGCAAGGATATGTTTGTACATTTCATAAATTTTATCAATGCAATTACAGATTATCATGCTCAATAACTTGTGCTCCCCTCCATTGTTCACCGGGATTTACAGTGACGGGAACCAAAATTGAAGCAGGACCAGTGCAGATAAAGTAGTCCCTTCCATATTTCTCTGACAATGAACCGGGGCTAGACACATATATATCCTCAAAACCCATTCTTATCACCCTAAAGCTCAGCTCACGTCCCTGGAAAAACCAGAAACTATTAAAACACAAAATTCTTCAATGAATAACTCAAATAATCGGTCACACATTCTTACCTGATCAACAGTTTCATACTTGGAAGGTGGAGTGTTATAAAATGCCTTTGATCTCTCTGTTGGAGGGGCAGCATACACTCTGCTTATCTTGTTCTCCAGAATGGTAAAAGGCACAGTCTGCTGAGACCACTTGCCTTGCTTCTCTTCAACCTCAGACTCATAGGTAAGCCATCCAGGAGACTCAAATTTCATTGCTTCAGCTGGAGTCAGGATTTGAAAAGGAGAAGGTGGAGGAGGGTGTGGGCAGTAAGAGCAGCTACGAAGACCGTTGATTGCGGTCCCACCTCTTTTCTTAAATCTAAAATGGCTGAGTATGGCATTGCTCAGAGTCACAGCTTTTCGACCTGTGTTCTTTACTATGACTGCTGTGGCCAAGCTCAATGGGTACAGAGTTACAACGTAGGTGATGTCAAGTGTTCTACTAGTGTAGCTCAATTCAACCTGAAAGATGGCAGCATTTGACAAAACCCACTTTCAATTTCTGATTCTAAGTGCCAAAGGTTAAAACTTTAACATGGTAGAGGTGAAAATATAGAGGAACAGAGCACCAGATGGCAATGAATAATCCAGAAACAGAGGAAAAGGGGAATTAAAACGATACCTGAAGAGCATCAATGGCATCAGAATCAACATCACTGAGGGTCCACTCTAAAGCAGAGGGAAGTGATTCTTTAGAACCAGGTTCTAACACTTCATTCAAGACCAAACCAATCCCACCCTTATGTTTGGAAGAGCCTGTTCCACCACCAGCTTGAAGTGTATATAGGACCTCCTCAAAGCCATCATCTTTCCAATAGACTTTTGGTTTGTAGGAAGTGACATGAGCATCTGGTATTTGCAATCTCAAGGAGCTTCCATTTCTAACAGTGAGCTCAGCAATGGGGGTGTTATCAGATTCCAAGAACTTAATGCCTTTCCTACCATATTTCTCAGTAAGGGCCTCTGGAGTAGTGAGAGTGGGAGCGGACGTAGATGCAGAGGAGGCCTTAACTAAGTTTAATTTGGGAAGTGATAAGGATAGAAAAGAAGCCATGGAGAAGAAGAAAGAAGCTGCTTCAACAGCTTCCACACAGAGCGTTCATTACCATGATGCTAAGGCTCATCCAGTCATCCTTACCTACGCGAGTGCGTGTGTTCGGATTTAGTGGTAATGTTTTTTTTTTTTTTTTGGATACAATTTAGTGGTACTTTTGCTTAATCTGAAAGTTATAAGCTAACGACAGCGTAGCGGCATGGGCTGATAGCGATAGCCCAAATGAAATGAGCCCAATAGTTGGGCCCAAAACACGTCCGGCCATGAACTCCTTAAACGGGATCTGAATTCTAAAGAATGATTTTTTTTTCGTCTAGTTGCAAGATTTTTTTGTGACATCTTCGGTCCCCATCATGTACGTGTTTTATATATTAATAATAAATAATAATAATGCTACTTGTGCTCTTAGATTATTACGAACTAATATTAAAAGTATAATTTAGACGTACCTCTTAAATTATAATGTAGTGTCAAGCCTGACAAATTAACAAATACATATTATTTTCAATACTTAAAAAATAGGTTAATTTAGTTAAGAGATTTAAAAATGCAAGTAGACAGAATTTTTTTCCCAACGATAACCCTTAAAAAATTATGATGAGAAAATGTTTCTTTCATATTTAATAAGGGAATAAGTGAAAAAAAACAATAAATAAAATCAACTTATTTCTTATAACAAGAAATAAATTTACACTCTCATTTTGGCCCTTAAAAAAAAGAACGAAAGGAGGACCACTCACTTGGATAATTCCCAAGTAAAAATCTACAAAGCGAGTCTCTCATCATTTGACCAAAGGCAGTTCAAAATTCAAAAATTCGTATAATCCTATAAAGGACAACAGGTGGCCTAAACCGAGTTCAGGACACGGTTGAGACGTAGGCAAGTAGCTCAACAAATAAAATAAATAAATAAATAAATACAAGTCAATTATCTCAAAAATTTAGTCTTCATCCATGCCAGCAGGTTGATCTCTCCTTGGGCCACCTGCCTGTTTGGCCATAATGATCTGAAACCACCAAAACGCCCATCAATTTATGCTCCAACAAATTAATATGAATCTTATAAATTTTCACATGAGCAAGCTTTTTTATCAATTATCAGCGATTATTCAGTTCAGTTTGGTATCATTAAATAAATCAAATCAGTAAATCAACCATTAATATTCAATATAAGATACAAATTATATTAAACCACACTACTCACAAACCATAAACAACTTATTTCTCAAAATCTGTCCAATGTACAAGAAACCCTCCTTACTGATATGAAAAACTAAGAAATAACCAAATTATAGAATCCACTTCATTGGAGCTACTTGCCCACAGTAAAAGACTCTTCTGAGCTTGTTTATGTACTTGAGTCTAGAACCAAACAAGAAGCAACCTTACCACCAGGCCTCAAACCCAGAAAAAAAAGTTGAGATAAAACGAAAAATGTCAGAGGCCCTCTTAAAAAGATCATTAAATCATTTATTACTAATATATTCCAGTACAATACCTGATACACCCGTAGTACAGTGCACGCAGCATCTGCAAGAGCAAAGAACCTGAACATAAAAAATAATGATGAGACCTGACTTAGGACATGCTACAGCATAAATTGTAAGTTCTGATCCTACCTACTTCAAATCAAATTTAAGTGGAAATTAGAATCCATCAATCAATCTTCAAAATTTTCAGGTTATTTAGGTCAATCTACACTATCCACCAATAATGAAGAAACACTTTAATAATACTTGATCCCAGTAGAGGGTTTCCACATGAGAAACCACGAAGTGTAAAAGATGCATGCAAGCAGAACAAGAAGTGACTTACTTATTAGTCACGTGTAGATCCCAGATGCTCATGGTTGAGACATCCTTAAAAACCCCTTCTTCCAAGCCAATGCCAACTGTGGTATTTCCAGATGCATGTTCGGCATAAAGAGAAGATATGGTCTCCATTGCATTTCGCCCAGCATTCTCAGCTAAACTTCTAGGAACCATTTCCAAACTTTCAGCGAATTTTGCTATTGCATACTGATCCAATCTACAGAACAACGGCAAATCTTTATTCTTGAGTAATATATTCATGCTTCAAATATCTAGCCCTTATCTACACGCAAGGTGACACGACCATAAGCAAAGAACTAGATCACTAAGAATCAAGAACATTAACATGTTCAACAGGTAAAAAAGAATTGCCATCTAAAGCCATATATAATTAGTCACATTCGTGTGAGTAAAAACAAGGAAACCAGTGTCGTTCTTTTATAGCGAAATCTAAAGAAAGGGAAAAATAGAGTACGCCGTCTCCTTGAAGGAGAACTCTTTCACTTTTCTAGCTAACTCAATTTCAGTGGCTGCAGATCCAGCTACAATGCGGCTGCCCCCGGCACATGGCCTGACAAATAATTACACATATAAAAGCATTTAGCAGTGTTCAAACTTTAAAATTCTTTTTGGGGGTAGGAGGGAGGAGGAATAGACCTTCAAAAGTTTATTCAAAATAGAAGCAATAATAGTCCCAAAAATCACAGCAGCACTATTATGAAAGTTTAGCCTTGTAAATTACCTTGTAAGTATTCACCCCATCATCAACTGCTCTTTCAAGGTCATCTAGTATACTATCAGTACTTCATCGTAAAACTACAGTGGAAACCGAATTCCCACCTTCTTCATTTTTCACAATAGTTAGCTACACATCATTATAAAAAAGGGAATCATCACGCCAAAAGCAGCGGATTAAAGGGGGAGAAACAAAAGAAGCAAGAAAAATAGCAAAGATTCAAAGGAAGGAAAAAAGAACCGAAAAACTTTCAGAACCTAAGAAATCTCTTTATCATACCCTGACACCTCCAATTTCCTCAACTGAAACAGAGTCAACATGTCCTAGATCATCTGGGTTTGGCGGGCTTAGTTTCAGCTGTTGCAGGAAAACAAAAAGGGTCTTAGAAAGAAACTATAAAAGCTTCTCTATGAAGCCAAAGAGAAACACAGACCATAGCAACAGCACCAGTTGTTCCGCAAAATCAACGTGATTCAAACTTTGGACTGATCTTCAAAACCATAAGCCTGGAAGCAAGTTCAAATTAGAGAACAGTCTAGACTCATAATGGTTTCCCATTTTCACGGTTTCAATACAACTGATCAATAATGAGATCAATCCTGGTGTATAGGAGCATGAGAGAGAGAAAACATTTCCAAAGAGAGAAGATTTCATGTACTTGTAACGCTCACAAAAATGCAACGCCATCTCTCCAACCGCTCCTCCACTGACAAAAACTTTATCACCAGAATCTGCTACGGCTTTGACAAGCTCTTCAAATTTAGCCTCTTCAGATTTTGAGTAATTTTCCAGCTGCCAAAAAATTAAAAAAGACCTAATCAATAACCAAAAGCATCAACACACGGGAAAAAAATTAAAATTGCATATAATCATAAAATCTAACACATATGCAGATTCTATGTGGGATATGAAAGTAAGATGCTAATTCATTATCTCTTTGCATTTGAATAGTACAGGAATAATTGGTTAAATATGAAGTCATTCCTTTACCAGAAAGAACAGTTGAAATTTGAAGTGCGTAACTGCTCAAAGCGATAGCCAAAGTGTTCTATACATAAATAAAAAGGCACCAACACTCAAATGTCAAGTGAATAATAGAATTGTAAAATACAGAAAAGATAAAAGCAGATAATAACAAAAGCTGCAGTAGACTTATACTTGCTCAGCTGAATGAATTAGGACAGTTCCTTTAGTTTCAGTAGTAGATGTGGCAACACCGTTAGCAAACACAGCAACCTAAAATGGTAATGACAAAGGATGCAAATGTCGGTGAAAAATCCAATGAAGTATCAGCTATAAAATTGCTGCCAGCACAAAAATATTCCATTGCAATAACCATATCACACCATTAAATGCAGGAATACGTGGAAGAAAAGTGAGACAGGCCAGAACTGACATTATTGCCCACATATTGCTCAAAAGACAACAGTACGTTAACTTTCTCTATGTTAATATCAATGAGAGCATGAACAGCATCCAGAAGAGAACATTTAAATTCAACAAGGAAAAGGCACACAGGAAATGAAAAATGACAAGGTTTCCACTTTGTAAGTAAAAATGTATAGAAATGGAATTATCTCCAATAAAACTCCAATCCGCAAAATCTCTAACCTTTGCCTTTTCTATTCGTTTCATAGTCCCAACAGCATCACTTTTCAAAACCATTCCTCGAACAACTGTACTATTGTGCAGACCTCCTCCCAAAAGCTTTGCCACTCGGACATTATCTACATTAAAGTTTGCAGGGTTTTTTGGACATACTTGGATGCATGCCTGAATTTTAAAACAAAGTCAGAACTATCTCTCTATCAGTTATATGCTAATAAAATAGTTTATCATAGCAAATGACAAAATTAGCATGTATTTACCTCTGCAACAAGTGAACATAAAACATCCTCGTGACCAAATTGTTAGCTGGCAACAGCAGCTTTCATCCGCAAGGCAACTTGCTCCTCACTACGGACATCCATACTCTCTGAACCTTTCTCAACCAACTCATCCAAGATTTCTATAGTCTGAAATATATGACCAAAAAGTTAGATAAACATGTGCACTTTTTTTCTATCATATGAATTGATTTTCTAAAGTCCAAACACTGTAATTACCATATCGATCTTGCATGCCAAATTTTAGAAAAAATTGAAGAACCATAAGTATGAAGTCAAATAATTTAAAGTCTTTATATTTGAAAGCTTTATTGAATTAATTTTGTTATATATCAATGCATTCTCAAAAAATGCTGGATTGATTTCAAATGTTATAGATGTGATATATATATACATATATATTAGAACTCCAAATCAAGCAGTAGATTAAGCAAAAATCCCATCCTATTGAGAGTTTTTCCTTCATGTGAAAATGATTTTGATTGACACTAGTATCAAATTGACAAACCTTATCGATTGCCTTGGTATATCCACTGATGATCTCGCTTAGGTGCAGATCCATTCGATAAGTTCCTCCGCATTTTGAAGGAGCCCCCCGGTAAATGAAACTGTCAAGTCAGCTCCATCCCCAATTTCCTCTTGTTGAGCCTTCCCGGCTAAAACAAAAATCTTGGCAGCTGGATGCTCATCCTTCAGTTCATTAACAATAGTAGCGGTATCATTTGTGACAAAAAGTTTGTCCAAATGATTGATAACTATCTTATTCACCTGCAGCATAGTAGCTTAGACATGAGAACGCTAGGAAAATCCATGAAAACCTCAAACCAAATGAGATATGGCTAGTTTAAACTCTTCCTCTTGTAAATATGCTGTAAGAACAATTTCAGAAACCGATATATGTTTTCAAATAGTCCAAAGTTAGTAAATGAAAGAAGACTATATATACTGGTTGACTATCCCACGATAACCATTATTGATTAGAAGAACGTGGCAATCCAATAAAAGCTACATATGTTTGCAAAGAATGATAGTTGAAACTCAGTAGCTCATCGATTGATCTTGATAAATAGTCCAAAGATAACTAGGACCAGCATGATATCCAGAACATCAAAAGATAGAGGAAAGCTGCTTGCATGCATCAATGTTCTCAAGAACTGCTTCGTCAAGACCAGAGAGATGCTTAAATGAGCCCCTGAAAATGGCAACTCTGCTTAAAGAGAACCGAGAAAGACCAAGAACCTTGGTTTGCCGCGACTATCCTGGAGGGAAAAGACACAAATAGTTCACTCTCGGATTGGTCGGGAAATGGTATTATAGATTTGCAGTCCTAATTTTCGCCGTTAATATAATTTTCTACAAATAACTAATTTTAAAGGGAGTTTTAGAAAAATTATCGTCCTTCGATGATATATGGACGTTGATACAATAATGTCGGTTGATGATATTTTATCCTTAATAATTAATTAATTGGCGGTTGATGTTTGATGTATTGATTGATATTGACATAACGCTTGTTAATGTTCTATAGAAAATCATCTTCCAGGCTCCATAATTTGCAGGAAAAGGTGAGTTGTGCGTGGATTGAAAATGCCAACACATGTAGCATTATATATTAATTAATATATAAATTTATTTATTTATTTAACATATATTGTGACTGATGGTAAAAGTGAGGTGGGAGTAAAAATGCCGCTAATCCAAATACGATCCTCTGGAGAATCCTGATTGGGCATCGTGCAGTCGCGGGGAAATCATTTAGCCAGACGACCATCCCGTCTGACAAGTTAACGTTAGCTGTATCAGTAAGCCTCGTCCCTGGCATGGAGATAAGAGGACGACTTCTACACGTGGCGTTTTGATGTCAAGGAGATTCATGCAGGCCAGCTGGTGTATTTCATAGGATTTGGGGAGATTTTTTTTTTATATATAAAATGGCAGTTTCGTTAAAAACAGCTGAACAAAACAAACGTTAACGTTACTGTGAAAATGAATTTACAAACAGGGGGGAAATATTTTTAAGGTGTATTTAACTATCAATCACACGAACGTGTTAAAATGCCCTCAACAGACAGGGAAGAAGATGGCGGCTGTTGACTTCCCACGATTTCCGACAAATAATGCATATCCCAATATTCTATAAAGTGTCTAAATTAAACGCTCGTAAGTTCTTACTTATCCATGCCCCAATATCCTCTGTAGATAAATCATACACGTGTCAGTTGGAGGGTTCATATAAACGAAGTTGATATCTTTGTACCCCTATGGCAAAGATCACTATGTTGATCCAATGTCATTCTTCTGCATCTTTGTGAATTTGCGAGGAATATTTCCCATGGCCCCAATTTAAATTTCCCGTCCCTTCAAGCGTATTAAGAATTATATTTTGCATATTAGCCTGCGTAGATATATATAGCACTTATTCTCACACCTTAAACATTTAAAAATATGATATTTAAATCTGATCATAAATAATATTTATATATAAAAATATTTGAGAGACTCTCATCAAATTATAATTTTAGAATCTAATATCATTTCTAAAAAAATTAATCTAAAATCCTCTGACTTTTGTATCTTGACTGGAAGTCAATTTTTGCTGCCATTAGAAAAGTCTCGTGGTCTCACAAAAAATAAAAATACACATGCTGAAAAATAATAGGAATACATTTATAGCATAACCATATGCGCATTTTTGTGTGTGTATATATATATATATATTATTATATTATTCGTCTATTATTTGCATTGATAGAAAATCCAACAACAAAACATTGGCCAAACCAACTCGCCAAAGGAGACCAAGGAAAAATATCTTTAAGGCCGTTGACCTTTTCTTTTCTTTGTTTTTTTTGGTAACAAGGCTGTTGACTTTTCTAACGCGTTTCTTTACTCCTTAGTTACCGTTATCGTTGGAATTTAAACTCATGCATGGGAATCAATCACTCACCTGACTCTCTCCTAAACAAAAAATAAAATTCAACAAGTTTAAAAAAAAAATCCATAAATCTCCACTAACACAATCAGAATGAACAGTGAGATCCGCCCAATAAAAAATCATTCCGCTATAACTTTTTGTTGGCCTGCCAGCCACCCCATTAGTCTTCAAATATTTGGAAAACAACATTCAAAATGTTTCTCCTTTACCTACTATCCATATTCACATTTATACTGGAGATTGATTTTGAGGGTATGAGTTTAGGGAGGTGGAAGGCTCAATCCATATTTGATAATAATTTTTTAAAATTATTAGAACTTTACTTAATAATAATATAAATATGTAAGAGTTTTATATAGGTACAAGAGGAGAATATAACTAATCATGTCAATTCATCAAATTTAATTGATTGACAACCTCACTCCTTAGAGTCAGTTAAATTAAATATAGATTGAGCTTTTATTATAATCCATATTAGGGTGAGATTGGAGGAATTATTCATGATCAATCAATGAATTGGATTGTGGGTTTCAAGATTTTGTTTGGTTCCTATAGCATCATTGAAGTGGAACATTGAGTAATATACACAGGATTAAAATAAGCTTTATATCTAGAATTTAAAAAAATTATTTTAAAATTTGATGCTAAGAATATGATGAATATATTAATAAATTTTATAGATAACACATGCGCAGCTTATTGATGACACACATATATAGCCTTATGAGTTAAAAATATATCATATATTTAAAGAATAAAATAAACTTATAAATATATCAACAAATGACGAGTTGATTAATAATACAGTATTATATTATTATCCTTAATATTTAAAAAATATTATAGTCAAAAAGTGTTTAGAATATAATACCTTATAATTTAATAGTTTATTTTTTGCCTAGCCTATCTTACATTTATATATTTGAACTATTCTTTGAACAAGATGTGAATTTCTTTTTTGAGCTTATTGCGAGGCATCCGCATCCGGACTTACATGTTGCACCCAGGGAAAAAAATGACACGTGCTACTTGGCTTTAATATTTTTAATAAAATAAAATAAAAATATTAACGGTTAAAATTAAGCCCAGATTATCCAGATATTTGACCCAATGTGCTCTTCCTGGAAATAAACTGTCCCAACACTTGGTAAAAAAAAAAAAAAAAGCACCCCTAATTAACAGCAGTCAATATAACATAATAACAATAAATAAATACAATGCAATGGGAAATGTAATAAGATCCTTTAGGCCATCATAAAGCCACAACGCCATGTTACGTATAAAAAATCAAAATCAAAATCAAAATATATATTATTTTTATTTGTTTTTTCCCTGTCATACACTCGATCGATAGAAAACATAGTGGGAAGGGAAAAGATACAAGAGCCTCACCATTACCGCATTCCCCTTGTCCTCGATATCATTTCTACACCAAAAAAGGCTCTAAACCATATCTCCACCTAATACTTGTGAGCTTTCATCTCCACAACCCTAAATTCCGCGATGCCTGCGCCATAGCTTCACTGCCTGGAAAATAAACAAAGCTTCTCTCTCGTAATGCTTTAATTGCGTGCGCTGCTTCGTTTTCTTCACTGAAATACAAGGATCCGACTCCGATCGTCTTCGGTTTGTTTTCTTTTCCACCCGCCTCCTTTGATTGTTGCCTCCGATCCTTCTATTTTTTAGCTTACTGGACCGATCTGTCTGTGTTTGTGGTCGGTTTGTCCAAAAACAAAAGAAGCAATTTATGGTCGAAATTCCCCCCCCCCCCAAAAGAAATATTTTGTTCTCGTCAATCTGCGCTAGAGGGATTGTTGCTACACTTGAGCTAGTCTGATGGTCGGTTGTGAATTTTTTCTGTATTTTTATTTATTTAAAAACTTTTTTCCAGACACCAACGATCGGGTTGAAGATTGTCGTTCTTCCTCTGTTTTTGAATAATATTTGATGATGAAAGTTCTTTTTTTATGTGCGTTGTTATTGTTGCTGTTTCAGATAAAATAATTGACGAATTGGTAGTTCTGACATCATATCATCTATTACGTAGATGAATTCCCTTGGGCTAGTTATTTTGGATTTCCTTTTTTTTTCACCCATCGATTTTCTGCGAAATAGTTTGAACTGATGACCGACAAATGATGATATAAGAAGTACATGCGTATTTGAATTCAGGAAGGGACGGCTTCTTTATATGCTTTTAGGTACATTCTTTTTGTTGTTTGGCTGTGTAGTATATTTGCTTAAGTAGCATCTTTTCGTTGCACCTACTGCTTTTTCAGCACGCTACTTTCTTACATGTTGTCATCCGACTCAAACAAATGCTACCTCTGTAGGCAGTTCCCCCCTTTTCAGATATGATTAATCAATCTAGATATTAGATAATTCTTCTAATTAATTTCGGATTTCCTGCTTCAGTTGCTGATAAGTTTTCTCATTGCATGCTCTGACTTTATTTATCTATTTACTCTTTTTTTTTTCATTGCAGAGGTTTTCTGCTGTTTCTGGGGCGACTCAAGTGGGTTATGATTTGAATGGGGAGAGGATGCCAGAGTTGAGAAGTGGAGCTAGAAGATCGAAACGACTTGGTGATCTTCAGCCTGCCCCACTGCCTGTTGATCAAGGAGAGAATTGTGCACAACCTGCCCCAACTAGAGCCAGGAGGAGAGTTGGAGGTGGAAGAGGACGTGGTAATGTCACAACTGTAGCAAAAGGACCTTCACCAGCGGTACCCACAAGGCGAACTGCAGCTGGTCGAGGTCGGGGAGTAAGATTAATTAATCTTGACCCTGAACCTTGTGAGGTCCTTCCTGATCCAGTTGCACTAGGAGCCCCAGAACCCCTTGGTGTTGAGGCTGTGGCCAACAATAAAATTGTGATGGAAGGTGGAAGTGCAGACAAGGTGGTTGGAGCTGAAGAGGAAGCTACCACGACCCCTATTCCTGAGAGGGTACCCTTGATTGCATATTGCTTATGTTAGTTGCATTAGTTTATTTCCTTAATTAATGATGCAAAAGTGCCATTTATGGTCATAATAACTTGGACTTCTGTGTTCTTTAATGAATAGATTATAGTTGTCATTTTTATGCTCTGTCAAATTCCCAGTTTTATGCGTATTGAATTTATTTTAAACGGCATTGTGGTTAATTTACTTAACATCTGTTTAATCTAGATCTTAGTTTCTAATCTAAGATGGTTACTCTCTTATTGATTCAGGTTCAAGTTGGTAGTTCTCCTATGTATAAGATTGAAAGGAAATTGGGTAAGGGTGGTTTCGGTCAAGTGTATGTTGGCAGAAGGGTAAGTGGCGGCTCTGATCGGACAGGTCCTGATGCAATTGAGGTATGACATAGAAGTTTCTTCTCTCTTTCAGTGTGTTGACCTAATATTAGCTATGAGATATATGCTACATCTCTGCTCTTTTCCTTATTTGAACTGTGTTTGCAGGTTGCACTGAAGTTTGAGCACAGAAATAGTAAAGGTTGCAATTATGGACCTCCTTATGAGTGGCAGGTCTACAAGTAAGTAATTTATGTTGCGTCTGAACAGGTTTATCAAGCTTATTTCTTTCAAGCTTCAATCGTTAGTTTTTATTTTCTAACTAGATCTTGGGCCCTGTGCTTTGCATAGAATCTAAGACTGGAAGTTGTACTATTCACGACTCTGTATAACGTGGCAGTAATTTTTTTATGTATATTGATTCTCTCTTCTGGTTTCTTGGAATTTGTCAGTACTCTGAATGCATGTTATGGTATTCCCTCGGTTCATTACAAGGGTTGTCAAGGAGATTTTTATATTCTGGTAAGATACGATTTGAGATTTCTAAATCCGGACTTGCTCCATAGTGTCTAAAGGAAAAATAAACATTGCAGGTGATGGACATGCTTGGACCCAGTCTTTGGGATGTATGGAATTCAGTTGGCCAATCGTAAGATTTGGCCTGCTCCCTCTCTTCGCAATTTATGCATGCACTTTGCCTAGTTTCAGTTTCTTCACGTTTTTCCTGATTAATCCTTACCTTCTGGACAGGATGTCGCCAAATATGGTTGCCTGCATTGCAGTGGAAGCTATATCAATTCTTGAGAAGCTCCACATGAAAGGGTAAATCTCATTAATATCTTTCTTCCCTGTTAGGTCTTATACTTACCGTTATTTTAGGCCTTAGACTTGTTGTTATTTTGAATATTTGAGTCTTATAACTGATTGCTTTTACAAAAAAAATCATTTCAACAAACAAGGTTTGTGCATGGAGATGTAAAACCAGAAAACTTCTTACTAGGTCAACCTGGATCAGCTGATGAGAAGAAGCTATATCTTATCGATCTTGGGTTGGGTATGTCCTCCTTCCTGACAAGTTCTGTTTCTACTGCTACTCTACCAATAGAAGGTTTTAGCTATTTGGAATTATTTGAAATATAGTTCCTTCAATCTATTGTCTTCAGCTTCAAAATGGAAAGATGCATCATCTGGTCAGCATGTTGAATATGACCAAAGACCTGATATTTTCAGGTTCGTATACATGTCATTTGAGGTTAACATGTCTATTTTATTCTTCATATATTGATCATATGGCTTTTGTTCACAGGGGAACAATAAGGTATGCCAGCGTACATGCACATTTAGGTAGGACAGGAAGTCGAAGGGATGATCTTGAGTCACTGGCCTACACGCTAATATTTCTCATAAAAGGGAGGTTACCGTGGCAGGGTTATCAGGTGCATTTTATATAAATTCTTGCTGCTTAATATATTGATTTGTCCAAGGTTTCATTTTATATAAATATTATCTGTTCTTTTTCCCTATATACAGGGTGACAATAAAAGTTTTCTCGTCTGTAAGAAGAAGATGTCCACTTCTCCAGAGTTAATGTGCTGCTTTTGTCCTGCCCCATTCAAACAGTTCCTTGAAGCTGTTACTAACATGAGATTTGATGAGGAGCCAAATTATTCCAAGCTTATATCTTTTTTTGAAAGCTTGATTGAACCATGTGTACCATTGAGACCAATCAGAATTGATGGAGCTTTAAAGGTTGTAGTAACTGCTCTGTCTTAATTTTTTTTAGTTCATTTTTATTGATTTTAGTGATGAGTTTTATATCTGAATGCTAACATCTTCCTAGTCTATTTGCATGAATAGGTTGGACAGAAGCGTGGGAGGATGCTTATTAACCTGGAAGAAGATGAGCAGCCAAAGAAGAAAGTACGCATGGGGAGTCCTGCGACACAGTGGATTTCAGTTTATAATGCTCGTCGTCCCATGAAGCAGAGGTTTATTAGACACTCTTCTCAATTTGGCGTGTCATTAATAAAAAATAATATGACATATGGGTATTATATTCATTTAAAGAAAGTTTGACAAATTAGTTACTTTTCATATGGATAGGACGGAAATATTGTCAAGTTACACCTTAAAATGTTTCTTCATAGGATATCAGGAAGATGTGTGGTTTGATTCTTAATAGACGTAATGTTTTTTTCTTTTTCTAATGGCAAATTAGTTTGAAGGGATAAACTTTGGCCAAAGAAAGGAATAAACTATAGACGAGTTGTAACGGTTTTGAAAGTTGTTTTTGTGTCATACTTAATGATGGATTTACAGATTTTAATCTTTTAATCGCGCTTCTCTAGTATTGCATTTATGGTTATGATATTGCTCATTACTGATAATCTTAAACATAGTAGGGATGCTTTGTCATTCCTAGTATGACTCTTGGAATTGTCTTAAAAAGGATTGCATATTGACATTCCAATTTTATGCGTTAGCTGGTATTGATAGAGTTCCCCTGGTTTGTGGCCTTAACGATTGTATCGTGGGTGTAGGTATCATTACAATGTAGCAGACACAAGGCTTCGTCAGCATGTAGACAAGGGAAATGAGGATGGGTTGTATATCAGCTCTGTGGCCTCCTCAACAAATCTATGGGCCCTACTCATGGATGCAGGAACAGGTTTTTCTTCCCAGGTGTATGAATTGTCACCCGTCTTCTTGCATAAGGTGGTTCCCTGATGTATATGTTTAATTTTTTATACAATCGTGCATGATTATAGGATTATTGATATTGACATGATGGTAATTGGATTTCCATCAGGACTGGATTATGGAACAGTGGGAGAAAAATTATTATATCAGTTCAATAGCTGGTGCAACTAATGGGAGTTCCTTGGTCGTCATGTCCAAAGGTTAACTATCTATGCTTTCTTTTTCTTCCGTCATTTTATTATGGATGTATAGGCTATCTTCTGCCCTTATTTGATTCTTTAAGGTGAGGTGGTGGGTTTGTTAGCTGTGAAGCTTATGTTAGGCTTGTCATGGAAGTTAACCATAAAAATTGTTTCACCTCTTTAATGGGCTCAATGGACAAGACCTTTGATCTCATGGTATTCTGTCACTGTAGGAACTCCTTACACACAGCAATCCTACAAAGTGAGCGAATCATTTCCTTTCAAGTGGATCAATAAGAAGTGGAAAGAAGGATTCCATGTTACCTCCATGACTACTGCTGGCAGTCGCTGGGGTGTTGTAATGTCCAGGAATGCTGGGTATTCTGATCAGGTATTTAAACTTTTTTAATTTTGATTTTAGGTTTGTAGTGAATTTTCTTTTATCTGTCTGATTTAACCAACTACTTGTTCTGCCATTTTCCATTTTAATGGTGCAAGGTTGTGGAGCTCGACTTTTTATATCCAAGTGAAGGAATACATCGACGATGGGAAGGTGGCTACCGGATAACATCTATGGCTGCTACTGCTGATCAGGCAGCCTTTATACTGAGCATACCAAAACGCAAATTGCTTGATGAAACTCAAGAGACTCTGCGTACCTCTGCCTTCCCTAGCACCCATGTAAAGGTATTTAATTATTTCCCTTATACCGTTGGTGGTTTGTTGTTTTAGTAGTCTTGGCAATGGGTCAGCAGGTGATAGCACTAAATCATGATGCTCCTTTGTTGATTATCTTAATTGAGGCTCTGGTGAGTACTGAATAACGTGGTAGAAAAATGATCGTGCCTGCCTTGGAAAAGTTGTTAAAAATAAGAAAAAGATCCTGAAACTGGAATAATTTTTTATCATTGTGTATAGTCACATGTTACCTCCCCTTTTTACTAAAATAGTAATAGTAATCGCTGATGTGCTGATTTTGCAGGAAAAATGGTCCAAGAATCTCTATATTGCATCAATTTGTTACGGGCGGACTGTTTGCTAGTTTCTGGGACACATTTGATATATCCTTGGAAGAAAGGGTTCAGAATCAGGAAGGTGAGAAGGCATTTGAGAAACATTAAGATGGAATGGGTTGCTTTTCTTTTGCCCTCAGTTATTAATGGAAGATCCCACGCCTTCCTGATGAAATTTGCCTCATTAATTGGTAAAGAACAAAAATGGAATGGGATAAGCATATTTGATGTTCCCCAACCAACCCGGCCCAATGGGAAAAGATTAGTTGAAAGTATTCCCATGTAATAGAAAGGCTGTGGCTAATCGGTCGTGTTCCATGAATGTGCTTCAAACAATTTGCGATTTTGTATGTAATGATATATATATTTCTTTACCATCCTTCAGCCCCATATATATCGAATCTTGACTATGGTTGAGTGGAATTGCCTTGGGTTTTTCAAGCTCTTGCGAGTTCTTTTCCTCAAAGCATCTAGAGTTCATGAAAAGTTGAACTAGTTACGGACTCAAGGATCTATGTGTTTCTAAGCAGTGACATGACACCGAAGTGTCACTTTAATGCGAGCTTAATGTTTATGAAGTTCTGCATTTTTGTTTTTTTTCAATATTTTTTATGTGCTTTTAATTCCCATTATGGCACGTAAATCCTGAGAATACTTGGTCCATGGTGTTCAGATGAGAGATTTGACGCTGTCAAAACCAGGAGAATTAATTATACATGCACTAGTACATATCTGCTGTCGACGAAGTGGACGCGTTTGCTGTCTTCTCTCAAATTCGATTGTGCGCTGCATGCGCTTAGCCTAAAATTTACATGCTTTGACGTTAAGTCTGGGGCAATGCTTAAGAAAACTACCCCATGGATTAAAGAAGGTGGGCGTCAGTCACTGCTGGGTTCTACTTGAATATTCAACTAGATCAACATATTTTTAAAGAAAAATAACTGCTAAATGGAAAATATATGTATATATAGCTGTTAAAAAATTTAATGTTTTTCACTTCATTCGTAGATGAGGAATTTCTCAAGGACTGTAACATTATATTTCTTTTTAGTCCACTCTAAGGAGGACCCCAGTCTTCAGCCCAACCATTATTTGGGCTTTAAATTTGACCCAAGAGTATCTTTTTGGGATAAATAAACTAAAGCAAGCATTAGCGTCTGTATTTCAAAGAGCACTGGGGAGCCAATGAGCACTGTATTTCAAAGAGGTTCTTGGACATGTACAGAGATCTCAACATTTCTACATGCATGTGAGGGAGATGCAGTTACAAAGCTTACAAATGAAAAAATTCCCATGTTTAATGCTCCTATATGTCTGCAGAATATGATTAAGATCGGGAAAGTTGATGAAATATTTGGCCCCATAAACGAAGTTCTCTTTTTTGTTTTTAGGTGTTGATTCTTTATAGTTTTCTGTCTATTTTTAGAAATGAGATATAATTTTCGTATTCAATTGCAATGTTGCAGTATTTTTCAATTAAGATGATGGAAGGGATTGTGGCAACTTCTTATTCATCCGGCGACAAGTTTTATATTGATCCAAGGAAATTGTTGCCTCTTGCTAGATTTCTTCCACATCCCAAGTATGTTTCTCTTATATCTCATTGCAGGAATAACCTATCATTCATTGCATAATTAGTGTGATTTCCAACAGTCCATAATTAATTGAATTTGTTATCTCCAATCTCCTAGGCTGTTTTCTATTTTTACCTTTACTTGGGAGGTGGGGGCTTTATAAAATACGATTGATGTCAAGTACGATGTGAACCTAGTTACTTTGGTTCTGCCAGTCCCATTATATATACTTATGCAGTATTTTTCTCTAGCTAGGAGAAGGAAAAATAGTAACTATAAACTTGATTCATATCTTATATTGCAATTTGATCAATGTTACTGTTGGGGATGAGCGGGTTATTGGTTGCTCTACCCGGTACAATGTTTGCTTATTCATCTAAATATCTATTGTAAACCCAGATGGCATTGTACCACTCTTTTTGTTTAATTTTTACGGTACTTTTCCTTCTTTTCATTGATGCAATTCTGCACTATACAGTTGGCTCTTTGTGATTTGTGTGGCTTTATCTCACTATCAACTGCAGCGGTTTCTTAAATGTTATGCTTGCACGTGCCATGCTGGCATTGCTGGTTAATGTTCTGTGGTTGTTGGAATTCAATCAAATTGAACATGATTGGTTGGTTGCTGTTGCAGGGGGCAGACACAAGCTTCTAGAGGTGGAGGCCGTGGTGGAGGCAGAGGTTTCCATGGGGGTGGCGGCAGCTTCCGAGGAAGGGGTGGTCCAAGGGGTGGGAGAGGTGGTCCTCCTAGGGGTGGTCCAAGGGGTGGGAGAGGTGGTCCTCCTAGGGGTGGTGGTTTCAGGGGAAGAGGGAGATCATAAGAGATGTCTGTGTAATGTTATGGTAAATCATCTGTTTTGAAGAGAAGAAAGGGGGCCCAATTAGTGATCGGAAGCTGAAATGTTTCTCAAGTATTGATTAGTTCCATAGCTTCCTCCTGTATGTAGATTTGATTGATTCACTGATTGCAAGATAATTGAGATTTGTACTTTCGTAATGTCCAATGAATGTCCTATTCTTGTACCAATGTCCTATTTGATGCTACCTCTAGTTGTTCTTGGATTATATGTGCATATATATGTATTTTCCCGATTCAGAACTTGCAGCAGAAAGTTAAGCTATTTCGTAGTTGGGGATTTCAGAAGTTGCGATTGTTTTCAATTAAGTAAAAAACCGAAATACATTTAACATGTCACAGGCACATAAAGAAAAGCTCCGGGTTGAACATTAGATAGAAAACTCGAAACCAGTTCCATTTTTTTTGAAAAAAAAACATTACAAAAACAAATTCCATTTTCATGGCTTCTTCAGATCCGGATATTGTTCCAGAGCTACATTAAAGGCGTCAATTAATTGGGTCAAAGTTCTTAAGAGTCAGTTGAGTTCGATTTAATGGGTGGTGATTACTCTTAATCCTGATCCAATAGAATGATCTCAATATTGTACAAAAAAGAAAAGAAAAGAATGATCTCAATATTTGGTTGTACTTTTATACTATAAAGGGGATTATTTTTATAATCCTGATTACAAGGATGTAAAGAGTATTATACGACTTAAACATATAAATAGGGATTACATGTAAGAATATAGCAAAAATATATTATTTATCCTTACTTCTTCTATAGTCTTCTTCTACTGGACTATATATTCACTATTACTTTTTAACATATTGTCGATAAATTTCTACTATTACTGTCCTCCTTTCACGATACGATATCATCAAAAAAATGTATTTAAATTAACAATTCTTATTATAATATATATAGACAATTTTAATAAAAATATATATTATATTTAATTTTGTTGTATAATAGCACAATTTTAACAAAAAAAAAACCTGTGTTATACTTTAATTTATTATTTATAGTATTTAACTTATTAGTTTTTATGTGCAGATTTATATTAGACTTATTAGATCATTTCTAGATTTATATAAAAATTATATTAGCTGTTATAAAAATTTTATTTTGCTTTAACTCAATTATGCATTTTCTACCTACAAGTTAATAAAAGAAAAAGATTAATGAGATAAATAAACAACTTGATTGTAGCATAATACAAGCAAAACTAGTGTGTATGTGTGTATATATATTTGCATATCCACTTACTTATTCATCAATTTTAGATTTATATAAAAATTATACTGGTTATTATAATATATATAAACACAAATTTAATTAACAAAAATTTTAATTTTTCATTGTATATAGGATAATTGAGTATATTATTTTAATATGTATATATATATATATGTAGACAGAGTTATTATATATTTTAGCAAAAAAAGTATACAATTTTAATTTATTATATACATATATATATTGATAAGGGTGATTTTGTCTTTTAATTTACCATTCTAATATATTTTCATAGTTGTGGTAATCTAACCAAACTTTTTATGCCTATACATAATTTTTTTTTTCATGACGTACCAAACAAATTCACACAATCATCTTTACGTTACATTCTATTACATTCCAAATACTCTATTGCATTCCACCATAAATGTCACAGATTGTTTAGTTCCATCTCAACTATGGTTTGAGGAAAAGCAGGGAAGATGATAAGTCTTGCACGCTGAGGATCTATAACAATTTTATGAAATTAGCAATATAAGAGGTGAATAAATTATATTAGGCGGAAGTGCCTTTTGTTTTGATAACTCAAGGCATAAATGAACCTAATCGAGCTGAGGTGAACATCGCCATGAATACAACAAAAAATTGTGGGGTATATCTCTCATGGCAGCATTACCAAATAGTAACAAAGACCAGAATGTGAAGAATTCTTCAGCTTTATTCAATGCAGCAGCAATAATAGAATGATGATATCAAGCTTCCCATCCTCTGAGGACTGTAGCCCGAGCCACACGGTTAACCGCGAGGGTAAAGGCTCCCATTCGAAGATCACAGTCGTGGGTTTTGCACATCTCTTTCACATCTTTGAAGCTCTTTATCATGTACGTCTTTAGCTCATTGTTCACTTTCTCTTCATCCCACATGAACCCTTGGATGTTCTGCGCATCACAATTCCACCGCTTAACGTCTTTGTATTGTAGATTCTTTATATATATATATATATATATATAATTTTGCACTGTATATTCTACTGTAAACTTATACGTGAAATCTTATATAATTTACCTGCACCCACTCAAAGTAGCTAACCGTAACTCCTCCTGAATTTGCATATATGTCCGGAAGGATCACTACTCCTTTCTTTCTCAGAATCTGCAGATCAGCTTAATAGTTAATAACACTTTTTCTCCTTCCTCGTCCATTTTTAATCTTGGAAGATAAAATATACACTGACCTCATCCGCCTCCGGGTCAGTTGGGTGATTGGCTGCTTCAACGATAAATTTCGCTTTGACTTCATTTGCATTTTCCCTTCAACCAGAGAGGAAGTTAAAATCGGCAAGTTTTCGCTTTGCTTCTATCACAAAGGCACTAAACTAAGAAAAAGAAAAACCAAAATACTATTGTATTCTATTTTAAGTTTCATGAACATCTTGTTTGCCTGAGGGAAGAACAAAAGAAAAGTACCTATTAATCACACCCCCAAGAGCTGCAGGTATAAGAACATCGCAGTCCTCAACCAATATTGAGTTGCCATCTATTGCATCACCGCCATGGAATCCCTTTATGCCTCGATGCTCTCTGGAGTGCTTGAGCAGGCTTGGGATGTCAATTCCATTGCTGTTCCTTATGCCTCCTGTAATATCACTCACAGCAACTATCTTCCCACCTCTCTCACTTATCAATTGTGCGGCCCACGACCCCACATTCCCGAAACCCTGAATTAATACTTTTTTTTTTCAAATCTATCACAACACCAAATACATAATAAAACTCTCTTCTTTCTCTTCATTCATCATTAAAACCATCAGACGTACCTGTATGATAAACCGTTGTCCAGAAATGCTCTTCCCATGCTCATTAAGCAGAGCCTCTGTGGCAAAGAGGACTCCCCTTCCTGTGGCTGCATCTCTGCCTAGAGATCCCCCAAGATCCTTTTTTGGAAATTTAGAAGAAAATGAGATTTTTTTTCTTATTAAGCATGACTGCATGAGACTGACAATTAACAGGAATAATTTACTTACTATAGGTTTTCCAGTCACAACTGCAGGAGAATAGCCATGAAACTTTGAGTACTCATCCAGTATCCATGCCATAGTCTGCATAACCAAGTAGAAAGACAATGCTAAATTCTAAAATCAAATTTAGTACATGTTATTATACACAAGATCCTGAGCATTAGTAGAATCCACAACAAGAAGCAGTAAATGCACTGGGCTACATCTTATAGACAGACAGACCTGTGGTCCCGTTCCCATATCAGGTGCGGGTACATCTGTGTGAATTCCAATCAGATCATGAATTTTCTGAGTGAAAACTCTAGTAAGCCGTTCTAATTCCGACACACTTAATTCTGAAGGGTTGCACCCTATCCCCCCCTTGGCACCACCATACGGTATATTTGCGACAGCTGTCTTCCAAGTCATTAGTTGTGCTAAAGCATTCACTTCATCTGGGTCAACCTAATTAATCCAAGAAATCATGCAGGTAAGAACAGGGATTTAAAGCACACAGGGCAACACAAAATTCATATCAAAGGTTCGCAGGATGATTTCAATTAGAGGGTAGTTAACAAAAATAATTGAAATTTGGTCCATCAAGTGTTGATCTTGATCAGAATATATATAACCTCAGGATGGTATCTGATTCCTCCTTTCATTGGTCCTCTGGCATTATCGTGTTGAATTCTGAACCCAATATATGATGCTAAGGTGCCATCGTCTTTAGGTATGGTACACTCAACCTGCATTTTCATTCAGCAAAATGAAATATGGGAAAGAAAACAGACCAAGTCAGAATAACCTGCTAGTATAATTTCAAGGTAAGCATAGAAGAAATTTGACTTGCCTTGATTTCTCTGAATGGAATAAGTAAACTTTTCTCAACTTTAGAATCCAAAGCCAAGAGCCGAGAGGCCAATTTGAAGTTCCTGTTTGTGGCTACTAGCGCATTCATTGTACCCCACGGCAACCCAAAAATCTAAAACAAGAATCAGTCTACTCGTTAGCGATATGTGAGGATGCCAAAAACTTCCAGAATCTTGATTGTTACAGATACATGTATCTTTATGCACATATATATGTGTGTGTGAGTGTGATTGTGTGTAAACAGAATGGACCAGAGAACAGATCTATATGGACCAGAGAACAGATCTATCTGCCCAACTTTTTTATTAGAAAAGCAAGCGATATGTATAAGAGCCACGTCGAGTCAATGTCAACAACAATATCCCATTAAGAGGCGGCTAAATCATCATATGGGAAAACAAAATGGATGAGTGCCAGCAAAGTACAATGACGTGTGGTCAAAACGGCAAGAAATTCATAATTAGCAAGTCGGAAAAACATGATATCTTTAGTATCTTACAAAGTCCGAATAAAGAAGGTTACAACTTATATTTCATTTGCCAGACAAGGTTCTGTGGCACTTTATCAAATGCATACTTGCACATATGAATCGGTCAGTCGCCTCTAAATAAAAAATTGAAGACCCAACTTTAACATTCTACAGGAGAAAAGATTATTAAATTGTTCGACGAAATTTACCCGTTTTGTCTCGGAAATTTAAACTTCTTTAGATGATCTCTAGTAACATTCTAATATAGAAGAGTAGTTCTGAAAAATGGCCATGCTGCATAGTATATAAAGGTACAGATTAAAGTTTCTGCTCTTTCAAAGCTGATCTGGGATTCATGGTTACTGTCTTCTTAAGGTATTCAAGATGAATTGTCCGGACAGAGCCCTTTCTGTCAACACGTTATGCCATATTATTGGGCTAAGTGTTGCCGCAATTACTAAGAAATAATCACAAGAAAAGCACCCATTGAAACACCAAGAGGTCAACAACTAAGGGGTTTGTATATTATGAATTTGCATTCTCAGAGGCTCCAAAACCATCTCAGGAGGTGTTATACAGTTTAGGTACAACACAAGATACTCTAACAAAGGGACAAAATGAGTCATCCCTAGTGGTTGAAGGTAAGAGAATCACATTCATTGCTTTCCAGATCCTCAAAATTGTTAATTCAAACCACGGATATTCAGGACCATATTTTATTCATCTTAACAAATAAATATATCGCATGAATTCTTGCAACATAATATTTTATTACAGATTCATAAAGAAAATTGCAAACCGTCATGCTCTAGTTGGTCACGCAAACCCTGCTCTGTAATACATGCTTCCACCTTGGTAGCAAATAGAGAATTTTTTTTTCTTTCCTTTTCTGTTTCATTTATATAAGAAAAAAACCCTCTAGTTGGCAATTTTTTTTTTCTGCTATTGTATTTTAAAGGTCAAGCTCTGAATCGAATAACTTCAAAACTTTCCCAAGGAACTCTTGGGTCATACGTGTCCCTGCCAGCTTAGCTTTTTACCATTTCAACCCAACCAAATTCAATGAGCATATAGTAAAATTACACAAACTGGTCCTAAAATTATCAGCACGTAAAATCTTAGCAGAAAAGTAGTGGGGAAGGTTGTGCCTGTACCATTTCCTATGCCATAAACCATGGTTTCAAATATTCAAAAAAGGGGACAAAGAAGAAATTCAAATCAGATGCTGTTTTCAACGCGGCTTCCTGGGGCGCTGTTTTTAAAATAAAAAAGGATCAATAATTATACAGATAAATAAAAAGAAGAAGAAACGTTTACAATACAAAAAGTCCATTGGTTAGGTGAACAATTTTATATTCAAAGGATAACATTATCACAAACTGCAGGGCTCACATTAAAGATTTATGGTCCCACTTCTAAGTCTATGCATTCCTTCATATCCAATCCAATTAAAGCACACGTCAGTTTCCTAGATATTATATGGGGGAATGGACTCCATAAAAATTATTTTATATTATATTTGGTCAAAAAGGATATTTTAAAAAAAATGTCCTTTTTTCGTACACCAGAAAGGCAGAAACAGCACCGACTTCTCTGTTACTAACGATGTAATGGGAATGCATCAAGTCAGTATATGCTAATCGATGATCTTCATAAAACGGTAGGTGCTTGTTGCAGAGCAATCTAACAAAGGGACGGAAAAAGAATTCAGATCGATGACAGATAGGAAACATACCTGGAGATGAGTCGTTAGTTGGAGAGGGAAAATGCAGAACTGAGATCAGTTTGAGGATGGGGTTTGATCGAGGGAGGCTCCCAAGTCCGATAGCTGATAGAATTTGTGGATCTATATTTATATATATATATAGGGAGGGAGGGAGAAGAAACCCGAACTCCGAGAGAATCAGAATTGAATTCCCGGTGGAATCTAATTCAAAAGCAAACTCCTCGGAAACACCAAATCCGCCAAAATTAACTCAATCAAATCAAGTGCTGATGTCCCTGCTTTCGTCACAATTACAATTTCGCAGAAGGAATACGATGCTTATGTGTGAGGACCTAATATCCACTAGGCACACCATATATCAACTCATCCATTAACCCCTCGCATTGATTTCGGTCTCTCACAGACACTTCTCCACAACACTTTAGCATCGCTCCCAATAACGAACGGGGCGTAAGTGAACGTGGATGATGGGTTTCGCTGCAACATGATTATGTGCCTGTTTGGGAGGATGTCAAACCTTAATTTTAAATTAAAGTTTAGCTCAAAATCTAAGTTTAGAGAAATTTTAAAATAAACAGTCATATTTGTTCAAATGGGCTTTTGAACTAAACTATAGTTTAAAACCAAGGTTTTAGATAAGCTGGTCAGAGTAGCTTTTGGAACAGTAAACCACGTTTGAACTAACCAATTACTATATTACCCCTACTTTTTCTTACACTATCTCTCCTACTTTTTTTACACACTCTCTCCTCTCTCCTACTTTTTCTCTATTTTCTTTCTTACACCCTCTCTCCTCTCTCCTTTTATCTCTTATCTCTCCTCATTTAATACCCATACCCTTTTTCATAATTTACCAATAATAAAACCCCTTCTATAAATAACTATCCAAACACTCATTTATTCAAAACCACTTTTTTTTTCATAATCTCTTCTCCAAAAGCCCTTTTCTATAATCTGTTCAAAAGCCCTTTTTTTTTATAAGCCCTTTTTTAAAATCCTATCTAAACGGGCCCTATATATACAAATGGGTCGGCTGGTACGTGAATCCAACGCGACTCCCACATAGCCCACCCATAATTTTTTTTTACATTATTCACAAAAAAAAAAGTGTTAATAATGGACCTTATTAATGTCATTATTACATTCGTTACATTTTTGGGTCTCTGAAACGTCGCCCTTTGTAGTATCGTCATCCAGAAAAGATGGCACCGCAAAATATTAGGTGTTCGCTGAACAAGCCTCTCCTAAATTTACCTTGTTTAATTTCTCTTTTTCCCCCACCTTTCAAAATCGGACGTTTCAGTGTTTCACGTGCTTTTCCTGTTCAAAAGAAAAGCAGAGGGGACCCATAGAAGGCAATTATGGAAGTTTGCAATAAACTGTCCAGTTCTTCTTCCGAGTCTAAAAGTCACTGATGGTTTGTATCTAAGCTTGCTGTAAATTCTATTAGAAGCAGTGCTTGGAATTGGAATCTCTTGCTCAGCTAAACCATACTTGCAGAAAAATAACCTCATCCACATAAAAACAGTAGAAGAAACAGAGTACTATCTGACGTGTGATGGAGCATAGTGATTATCAAAAGTACTATTTCATTTTAATTTAATTTCCGCAGAACCCCAAATTACAATCAAGATATAACCTTTCGGAAATTCCAAGACGGAAATTTGGTTTCTAGATTCCTATAGAATTTGAACAACATCGTGTAATATAACGTAAGAAAGCGCAATTGAAATCTGTGACCTGGTTCCAGAGTAGGCATGAGAATTGCGTATTCCAACATGCAACTCCACTAATCCTTTGTCTTGTTCCCCTCAACAAACAATTTTGCTGACTCGCACAGAATTTGAGGTCGCGTAAGCCAATAACCAAGCACGTCCAAAATATTTGGAGGTGACATAAAATTTGGTCTCTGCTTTGCTATAACACCGACGTAGGACAGGATCGAAGCTGGTACCATTCCAATTTTAAGTTTTCAACATCATCATCAACATTCCTACTATACGTTCTCACAAAAACAAAAATCTTTTTGTTTGCTTATTTATGAGCCAGTCAAAAATTCAAATTTTCCTTTCAGCGTCAAGGAAAAAAAGACAAGAGATTACATGATTCACGACACTGAAATTTGCTCTCGCAACCTGCCAACATGATAAAGCCTCCCAGCCATTTTCCATTTTCGAATACGAAAGTGAATTCCCAAAAAACCTTGCGTGATAATGATAAAGCTTTCTGATGAGTACAATGTTCTGATGAAGTAATCAAGAGAGGAAAGGACCAGATAAGAAAGAAAACCCACTAAAACTAAGACACATCTTATTCTTGTTCCATCTGCAGAATCTTCTACTTAAAAGCACTACTGCAGCAGATGGTGAGAAAGAGGATTCCATTATTTCTAAGCCATTAGAGTTACTGTTCCCTAATTCTGAAACAATATAAGTTGCTTATGATCACGATCAACAACTAACTATGATGTGAAACCCATTCAAGTGTAGCAAATCATGGTTTCAACTTTACCTCATTTTTTTTCTTGGGGTCCTGATAACATTTTCTTGGCTGTCTGACTCCTGGAAGTTCCTTGCTTTGTGCTTCTGTCCCATTCTAGCTATGAAAGAGTTAAAGACATGGAGGGTTAAAGCAAATGTCTCGTTAGAATAGGAAATAAGGGAAATACATTTGATGAATAATCACGGTGTTTCTGGCATCAGAACAAGTTGATGAAATGAAACGGAATAAACTGTAACTTTGCGGCACCAGAAGAAAGCATGCTTCTCTTTTCTCCACTAGTATGAACTGGAATAACAAATTAAACATGCCAAAAGGAAGACTTCATATTGTTAAATCCAACGCATTGATGAGGGAATCTTTAGACGGAATTCCATATCAGAATCTACTATGTATTTCTCATCTTCCTTTGTGCAGGCATAGGATAGATTCCCTAGTCCTTGGGCAAGTAATCAGATATGTCGAGCCTCTCTCCCTTGCACTATCCGTGCTTTTACTAGCAAAATTTTCTCTCTCTTTTTTGCCTCAAGATTAACAAGAAAATTAAAAGCAATTTTTTAACTTATTTATCTGAAAATGAAAGATCGAATGGTCTGTTTATGCGTAACTCTTATCAGTAAGGTGGAATAAAAAATTATAAATATCTCAATAGTTCAAGCACATTCAAATCAGGATTAAATCATTTTTAACATATTACTATCGTGGAATTAATTATAAAAACATTCCTTTAAACAATATAAAATATTTTATATGAATTTAAGTATTTAAAATGAGTTGGATAAAACAAAAATCAGATTTTTTTATAGACTGATTTTTGTAAATAAATTTAGAATCTTCATTGTCAGAAGCAGCAGTAATTAATCTCTTATTACTATATGCTTTTAAAAAAAATTGTAGTGTTAACTATGATATATTCTCCATATATACCGCTAAAAATAAATTCTTTGACTAGAGGTTTAAAAACTTTAACTAAGAGCTAACCGTTCTAAGCCTCCTAGTTTTTTGTAGATTGATTTGATTTAAAAAATCAAACAAACTCTTAAATGTCCCAACAGACCGATTTCGTAAGCAGGGCATGTGTTGGCCCAAAGTAGATATGGGAGACATTGACTCAATTAAAACCTGGAAACATTGGTAATTGACGCTTCAAGGTAACCACGTTCACCTTATCTCATAATATTATATGAAAAAAAACAATTATTCTATTCTTTTTTTTTTTGATAAAGAAGAGGGCTATATGCCCAAATTAATCCAACTAATTACACTATAAGGGGATGACTTCCCAAATACTCAGTAGAAACAAGAGTCCTCAACTGTGAAGGACAAGAATAAAATAACGATGTGTTCTTCAAACCTTCCTTAGCAATGGCATCCGCAATTTTGTTCTGACCTCTAGAAATATTTTGAATTTTCACCTCCCAAGATAACTTCAGAAGATTCTGAATTTGATAGATCAGTAAACTACATCTTCCTCCAGTCATATTTGTCAATATATTGATCACATTCTTAGCATCCGATTCCAGAATAATTTTCCTAAATCCTTGCTCCCAAGCTATTTCAAGCCCTTTATAGATAGCCCACTGTTCTGCTTCAACCACAGTGCACATGCCCAACTGATTTGTAAATCCAATAATCCAATTCCCATAACAATCCCTCATAACCCCACCACATCTAGCTTTACTGTTTGCTACATAATAAGCTCTATCCACATTAAGTTTGACCCACTCCATCGGAGGAGGTTGCCAACTAATTGAATTTGAAACCCTTAAATCATTAAAAACTTGATCCTGTTGCATTTGCACAAATCTTTTCCAAGTTTGCAAGATCACCAAATTAGGGTTCAATGGTTTAACAAATTCCTGATCAAAAGTAGATTGATTTCGCCACTTCCAAAGCTTCCATATTGAAACTCCCCATAACAAACTCCAATTGGTATTGCCATCCACACCTATCTTCCTTTTAAGATTCAATGCAAACCAATCTCTTAAAGATGTCCTAAAGAAGGAAGAATAAAATCTGGGGTGAACTAAACTTCGCCAAATTTGGGTAGCATAAGAACAATCCCGAAGAATATGCAAAACATCTTCAATATCTTCACTGCAGTAATGGCACACAGCACTATTTGAAGACCATTTGCTTCTCCATTCATTAGTCAGAAGCCGGTTATTAAATGCTAACTACATAAAAACTCTAATACGCTCAGCACCTTTCCACTTCCAGATGTCTTTGTAGATAGGACTACAAATATTCTCATCTTAATTTTCAATGAGGTAATATGCACTCTTAATAGTAAAACAACCATCAATGGTAGCATTCCAAAGCATAACATCATTCCCTGCTTCTTCCATAGAAGGTATCATACTTATTAACCATTGGAAAGCATTACTTGGGAGAAGCCCAGCTAGACTTTGGTACTTCCAAGTTCCTCCCTCGACCCAATCAGTTACTTTACTATTTTCTTCTTCAATAGTGAGTGGCCGAAGACACATCCCCTTTAATGTTGAATTAGGAACCAACCACTTATCCGTAAAGAAATTAACCAGTTGCCCATTCCTGATCTGCCATCTAGTCCCTAATTCCAATATTTCCTTTTGTTGTGATATGAACTTCTACATAGCAGAATCTCCCTTTCTAGCATCCAATAAATTGACTTCATTTCTCAAGATATATTTGTGTAACAGAACATCAACCCACAAACCTTTGTCACCATTCACAATCTTCCAAGCAATTTTCGCACCATATGCACGGTTAAACGACTCAAATTTCTTGAAGCCAAGCCCACCATATAATTTAGGTTTAACAATCTGCTCCCATCCAATAGGGTGAAAACCATGTGATCCTTGACTATTTCCCCATATAAAATTTCTTTGCAATCTCTCAATTTCCTGGCAAATAGAAACTGGAACTTTAGCCACTTGCATAGGATAGACAGGTATGGAACTCAGAACAGATTTGGCTAAGGTGATCCTGCCAGCAACTGAAAGAGTGCTCTCTTTCCATGAAGAAAGCTTTGATTTAACCCGATCAATAATGAACTGGAAAGTATCCCTAGGCTTCCTCCCTCTGATGATTGGAAACCCTAGGTATTTCCCTATATCCACTGAAACAGACATTCCTGTAATCCCACTGATTCTTCTCTTACTGTTAACCTGGACCTTAGGAGAAAAGAATATTGAAGATTTGCTCTTATTAATCGTCTCCCCAGAGGCTATACAAAATTTATCTAAGCAATTCATCATACATGTGGCTTGATTCTCAGTTGCCACTCCAAACAAAAGCATATCATCTGCAAACATAAGATGAGATATGTATGGACCCCCCTTAGTAATGTAAATAGGTTTCCAATTCCCTGCATTCATTGAATCAGTAATTATATGGGATAATCTTTCCATGCAAAGCACAAACAAGAGGGGTGAGATAGGATCTCCTTGCCAGAGCCCTCTTTTAGGATAGAAAAATTCAGTTTGAGCTCAATTCCACAACAAATTATAAGCAACAGATGTAACACAATTCATAATAAGATTAATAAGTTTAGAATCAATACCAACATCAATAAGTACCTGTTGAAGAAACTCCCATCTAATACGATCATATGCTTTCTCCAAATCAATTTTTAAAGCCATTAAACCAAGTTTACCTTTAGCCTTCTTCATTGTATGCATTATCTCTTGGCCAATTATAATATTGTCCTGTATGCATCTACCTTTTATGAAACTTGATTGAAAGGGAGAAATAATATCATCCATCACCTCCCTTAATCTACTAACAATCACTTTAGTAATACATTTATAATGAACCGTGCATAAAGCAATAGGTCTAAAATGGCCAAGCACTTCAGGATTATCCCTCTTCGGTATAAGCGAAATGAGAGTCCTGTTTGCCTTAGCCTCAAAAGTTCCACTCTCAAAAGCATCTTTCACAAATTTACAAACAGAATTACCTATTGTACTCCAATTAGCTTGATAAAATATAGGAGAAAACCCATCAATACCAGGAGCCTTATAAGGTCCCATAGAAAAGAGGGCTTCCTTAATATCCTTATCATTAGGCACTTGACTCATATTACAAAGACGATCTTTAACCTCAGAAGGAAAACAAGTTAAGGTTTGAAGATTACAATTATTACTATCCGAAACATTATAAAGACTCTTAAAATACTCTATAGCCATCAATATCAACTGGGATTCATTCTCAACCCATATCCCTTTAGAATCCTTAAGAGATCTAACTCGATTTCTCCTTCTTCTCATTTTTGTTTTAAGATGATAATACTTTGTATTCCTATCACCTTTAGTAATCCATTCAGTTCTAGCCTTTTGAAACCACTTAATCTCTTCTAATTTTAGGATCTTTTCTAATTCAGCTTGCAAATCATTTTCAAGAGATTTTAGAAATTTCGAATAAACATAGTTAGGTGCTCTTTGAATACCATTTAACCTAGCAAGTAGATTCTTTTTCTTGTTCTCCACCAATCCAAAAATATTTTTGTTCCAATCAGCAAGATCCTCACCTAATTTTTCCAGGGATTTATCAAAATCTTCGTTCTCAATCCAAACATCATTAATAAACTGTTTAAAATTTTTGTGAGTTAACTACATGGCCTCAAATCTAAAAGGTTTATGTTTTCCAACTAAAGAATTATTATGTAATTGTAAAACAATGGGATTATGATCAGAGAATTGAGTTCGTGACAGCACCTTTAGAGAGCTATCTGACAGTATATCCAGAAAAATAGAATTAGCTAAAGCTCGATCCAATCTTTCATAAAGGCGAGAACAACCAGCAATTTGGGGCCCCTTCCATGTGAATTTTGGTCCTTGGAAGCCCATGTCAGATAGTCCACAATCCCTTACTTTATCTTGGAACCAGTTTATTCTACTAAAATTGCAAGCAACTCCCCCCATTCTCTCATTTGATTGAAGAATATCATTAAAGTCACCATAAACAACCCAAGGCATAAAAATGGATTTAGATAAAACCTGTAACTCCTTCCATAGTTCCTGTCTGAGGTTAGAATGCGGAATAGCATAAATAGCCGTTAGTAAGAAAGGAGGATGCCCAGCAACTTCACATCGAAAGTGAAAGAATTGCTTGTTTTGAATAAGTACCGACACTTTAATTCGATCACTTTTCCAAGCTGCTATCAAACCATCTGAACGACCAGAGCTAGGAATCATTTTCAAAGAATCAAAACCCCAATTCTGCAGAAAATTAAACCGAGCTTCTGAGGAGCATTTTGTTTCAGCCAAGACAATTAAACTTGGTTTTGGATTTAAACAAACAACCTTTAAATTTCTGAGAAGCCCATTCCCACAAGCTCCTCTAACATTCCAATATAAGAGATTATCCATAAATAAAATTATAATATCAAAAAAAAACCCAAATAATATCATACAGGTGAGTTTCAAAACCCAAAAGCCCAGTTTTAAACCCAAAATTCACTTAGGCCCCTTGTGTGATTTGGGTCTCATCCACCATTATATCCTCACCCTCTTCTAACTCCACATTCACTATTGGAATTTGACTTAAGCCCACACATCCCATGGATCCATGTACATCATCCCCAGGATCCATTTCCTCAATTCCTATTTCTTGTATATTATGACTATAATGATATTGGGCCTGATCATGATCCATTATTTCCTCTCCTTCCTTTGGCCCAATATTATTCTCCTCCTTATCATTTAAAATATCTCCCTTTAGCCCAATTTCATTCACAATAAAAGCCTCCTCCTTATCATTTAAATTATCTCCCTTTAGCCCAATTTCATTCACGCTAAAAGTCCCCCTATTAAGACCAATCTCACACTCTTCCATATTCCCTTCTTGAAGCCCAATATCTTTCTCTCTTAAAGGCCCACCTTGCGTCCCCCTCTCACTCCCTTCAACCACATCATATCTCTTTTCATATCCAACATTCCCCTCATTTTGCATTTGTTGTCTTATCCTCTTTTCTTTCCTCAGCTGTCCAGAACTCTCTCTTCCCTTATTAAATGCTTCTGACACCTTCATACCTACCTCTCTAATTTCATTTCTTCCATCTACTACTGTAGCCATTTTCCCGTTGTTCCTTCCAACACCAACTCTCAGCGTATTGTCCCCTGTTTTGAACGTTGATGGTGCACACTGTTCATTCATCATTACAAATCGTACCTGGTCGTCATCTCCCACGCCACCTCTGTGTTCCGATGCCTCAGCCAATACACCAAACCTTGAACCGTTGTTTTCCAGCCGGTATCTTTCAGCTCTGTGGTCCTTTTGTTTGCGCTGCCGATGAGGCTTCTGAACAACCCGCCATTGTTCTCCTTCTCTCAGGGAAGTACTAGCTTCATTCTTCTCCTTAATATTCACCTTTTGCTGTTCATTTCCAATGGCCTGATTTTCTTGTGGTTGATCTCCTTTAGTCGGACAACCTTCAAGTCGGTGACCATATAAACCACACCCAATACATAATAAATGTAATCCTTCATACTCCAAATAATATTCTCCCCCATCTAAAGAGAAGCCTAATATTAGTTGCTTGCCCAGATCTACCAGCACACAACCTAGCGTAATGACCTCTCAGATGTCCTGAAGTGTTTATGTCCACCTTGAGAGTCTCCCCTATCCTATTACCAACTATGGTTAGTGCCTCTTCATCATAATATTCCAATGGCATTCCTGGCACCCTTATCCAAACCGCCACCTTATCCACAGTAGCTTTTTCTAGACGAAAATTAGGCTCCCATGGCCCCATTCTATAGGCCGTCTCACTGTTCTTAGCCACCGACAATCTGGTCTTACCCAAACCTTTTATCTAATAACAAGGAACGCATAAACTTAGAATGTAGTCAACTCTGGAGGTTTCTTGTCTGGAGAGGGGTGATCGGGGAACGTGGGGAATCTATAAGATTTAGTGCGTGTTTGGATGTAGCTTTTTAGAATTAATTTTGACCAAAATTTTTGTTTGAGAAAATTTCACACAAATATTAATTTTTTGTCCAGAATTGATTTTAGCCAATACCTCGGTTTGAAAAAATTTGAACCAAACAGCTATTTTTGTCCAGAATTAATTTTGGGCAAAATCTCGGTTTGAAATCATGGTTTTAAATAAACTATTGAAGATAGATTTTAGAACTGTAAAATAGTTTATAGATTATCCAATTACTATTTTACCCCTACTTTTTTCTTATATTCTCTCTCATCTCTCTTCTCTCTCATCTCTTCTCTCCCATCTTCACACTATCTCCTCTTTCCTCTCTCTTCTCTACACTCTCTCCTTTCTCCTCTATCCTATTTATTCTCTACCCTCTCTCCTCTCTCATACTTTAATCAAATCATACTCCTTTTAGTAATTTATTAATATAAAAAGTGATTCTACTATTAATCATCCAAATATCTCTATTTTCAAAATCTATTCTCCCCAGAATCTATTCTCCCCAGAATCTATTCCCCAGAATCTATTTTCCAGAATCTATTCTCTCCAAAATCTATTCTTCAAAAGCTAATCCAAACACACCCTTAGATAACCCCCATGATAGTAGTGGGTTTAGCTGGACCCCACCATGTAATGAACGAGCACATTCAATAGTTTATAATTTTTAATAGAATATAGAATTATGAATGCCCTGGCATGCAAGGGCATGAGGTTGAGTAATGGCTAATAAGTAAATAATACTTTGCAGATAGCGGAAGGCACTTTGGCTTACTTTAAAAAGAATGAAAGCAGTTGGTGAAGCCAACATATTTGACATCGTAAACAACAAAAAGTCGCATAGTGGTTCAGAATTTTCCACTCCACACAACGCCCGCGTCTTTCATCCCTTTCCCCCTTCCCTTCATATTTAGTCATCCAGCCGCCCACTTCCACTTCTCTTTCTGTTACTATTTGGCTTCGTTCTCTAGAAATCTCCGCCTTTGAGTTTCTTGGGGGCATTGGAGGAAGCTATGTGCCCTCTGAGGTTTATCTTGGTCTTCTTCTCCGCCGTGCTTGCCGGTTATTTCGCGTGGAGGACGGTGCGTTCCTCGCCGGACACTCCCGTCGCTTCCGATGAATCTGCTCTTCAAGACAAATCCCCCACCAAGAATGATTTCAATTTCAAAGAGGTGCGCTTCTTCTTTATTTTACGATTGGTTCTTGGTTGTGCTTTCCTCTCTTTTCACCCCCTGACGAGTGACCACAATGCCCTTTGGGTTTCAGGCGATTCAGAACGGATTCTGGGTATTCGTCGACATGGCCAGTGGGAGGTATCTCTGGAGAAATCTGAGGGATGTGAACAGAGACACGGAACAGAAGAGCTCTTAGGACTAATGTCCGCAATGATTCGTCTTGCCCAATTCTGTAAAATCTTATCTTTCTTAATTTCTTGATCTTTTCTGGTGATAGATGGCTGTACTACGATTTGATATGGAAAGGAAAGAGGAGAAAAATTGGTGTATAACTCTCTGTTTTTTAGTAAAAAATAATTTCTCTGAAAATTGTTCATGTTAGTTTTCCAAGACCTGACAACTGATCTGCCTAAGTCTTTTATTTTTATTTTTTTTTCCAACGAAAACTGCATTCAATTTCCCAGAAAGATTCCTTATTTAGGATACAAGCAAGCTGCTTCCAACAGATACCTAATACATAAATACGGAAATATATGTACAACCACTTAATCAAGAAAAGAGATGAAACCATGCATGACAGTAGAAGCATGGTGTTTATATTTATAGATCAGATTGGAGCTTAATGGACATGTAGATAAGAGTTAGCAAAGCCCCTTGGGGAAGAGGGGCATACCTTGCAAGATAGGACCCAACCCACATGGCTACAACCACTAGTGAAACTACACTACTACTGGTTTTCCCACAAACCCAACTTGCAAATGACAAGCATAATGTCAGCAATATGCCACCCCTACCACCCAGAATCCATGCCATTACATAACCAATTTTATAGCCAGTATCTAGCTTCCTGTCGAGCAATGCCATTAGACTGCTAAACGTGAGGGACAGTCGAGATCCAAATGTTTGGAACAATAGCAGTGACATGAATGCAGATTTCAGAACTTCTATGAAGGAACCTCTCTCTTGTAATTTTTCTTCTTCATCCTCCTCCTCTTCCTCCTCTGTTTCACTGCTGTTATAGTAGCCCTCATTGACGTTGTAGTGCTCCCAGTATGCTTCATCATGCATTTTCTGCCTCAGTTTGGCCCACCTATACATTCTTATCTCATCATCAAATTCAGTGTTGTAACTCCATTTCTTCCTGTAAGGCTGCTGGGCAAATTTTAGAGATCGATCATACTGATTTCTTGTTACCTCATTGGAGAGTACCTGTTTTAAGGATAAAACTAGCAATTATATCTGGACTGTAAAAAAGTACATATATCAAAAGGTAAAGTCAGAGTAAAAGACAAGCCTAAATTGCTAAGAGGAAATCAGGGAACTTCAAGTCCTTTCTGAAGTGGTTCCTAATAATTGCAAGATCTTTCTTATTCCGAGAAGAAGAATTTGTTCAATGGTTTCAGCTTGAATTTAAAATGAGTTTGAGAGAATGATTTTGACGTAAAATTCAATGTTTGTTTTCAAACACTCTGCAAATAAATGTTCAAAACCATCTAGTCAGCTTCAATTTTTTTCCCAAGCAAACACCATCAAGCTGTTAACCCAGAAGTAATGGAAGGAAATAGTCAGGCGTCTGAGGGTTTGTAGAAGTCCTCTTACCCTGAACTAAAATTATTTTCCCTGATATATACAATCATTTCTATATTGCGAATAAAAAGGCAAATGGGGTATTGCTCACTTCATATGCTCGACGAATGCTCTTAAACGATTCAGCAGCTTGTGAATCCTTGCTAACATCAGGATGATACTGAAATCACAGCAATATAATTGACAAGGAGAATTTGTTGATCATAAGTCATAATTTATGGGAAAGGCGAGAGAAATAATTCCACATAACACTTTCTGCAGACATTTCAGAATTAGGATATGTCATGTTGCAAAGCAAGCAAACAGTTAAAGCATCCACGCATCTTGAGTTTGAAGTTAAGAGCAAAATTGCAATGAAATATCTTAACCAATCCGGGGCCCACTTAGGCTTATGAAAATGCTATTTCTGCATGAATGCATCGGAGAAGTATAATTTAATAACTACACAGAAAAGCAATTACTAGAATTGAGGTCCAAATTAAATACAATAAACTTTTTCAGTCTCATGGTGAGAGCAGATAGAACATTGATCCTAAAGTAGATTCGGGCGTGAAATTCATGATCGAGCTATCAAATATCACTTAAACTCTAAAATTCTGTTGGTCCAAAAAAATAAGCTCTAGAATTCTGAATGTGTTAATGAAGCTCGTGCCCTCGTTGCCAGGTTTAAGGAAATACCTACTATAAGACTGAACGATAACTGATGAAACTGCCATTCCCTGAATAATACATCATTTGTATTCATTTCCCAACCATGATCTCCATCAAGCAGAAAAACCTTTGTCAATAATGGAAATTAATTTTCAAGGCCAGAATTGTTAAAATATTTAAAACGTATTTAGGAATTCATTATGATGAAAACGCCAAGTCTAAACTACGGAAAATATAACGCTAAGGCAGACAAGCTGTGCCAAGAATTTCTCAACTCACACCCTTCTGCCCCAGATCCATCAATACCCCTGTCCTATCAAACCCAAAAAATCAATAACAAGGCATATCAATACATCATTTAACTGAATGGTTAAGGAACACCCCTCCCCTATTCTTAGGTTATCATAATTCTTAATTGACACGAGAATTGAAAGAGTCGCCTTGTAGTTCATGGTTAATTTCATATCCTTAGCGGACAGGTTGCATGCTATAATAAAATTAGGACACCCGGATCATTGCAGTTTCTATATTCACACTCAACTTCAAGGCCAATCACTCATTCATCCCTTAAGCATACAGCTTCAGACTGTATCATTGCGTATAAACTTTCCGAGGCTAGATGCTAAATATTTGGGTCAGTCTTACTTGAAAGACAACCAATTCTGCTTTCACATAACTCTTCCACATGGTTCAAATATTTTCCATTGTATTGAGTATTGATGCATCTAGCAAGCACAACGGACGAAATTAAAAAATTTAACCAATTCTCTAGAAATGACTATGAAGGTTATCTAATACCCCCATAGCTCTCAGCGAAGGCTGGAAGCCAGGAATTTGTTATCTCAAACTCTGAATCCAAAGTCTCTTAAGTTCATACTTCCGATTGTGGTCTATCGCTAACCGAATTCCCCAGACTAACAAGAAATCAAAACATACTTGGAATACGAAGTGAAAGCACGTAAATCCCTAATACTTTAGTAGGAAGGAAATAGCGAACCTTGCGAGCGAGGAGGCGGTAAGCCCTTTTGATATCGGCGGCGGTGGCAGTCTGATCAAGGCCCAACACAACGTAGTGGTTCTGCTCGCCGTTGATTGCGGCAGCCGAAGACGAAGCGACAATAAGTGGGCTCCACCTGTGACCGCGAAGTCGCCGGTCCCGACGGTTAGTCCAGCTGGGCGGAGCAGCGATGAAGAGATTGGAATCGAAGATGGAGTTTAACCCGCCACCACAACCAGCGATGGGGATGGGACCCACCAGAAGGTGCGCTTGCATTATCGTTCATGAATCAGAAGCACTCCTCTTTGCTCTTTCAAACTTGAAAATCTGACAAAATGACGCATTTTGACGGTAGCAGTGAGCAGTGGATGTCGTCCAATTAGGGAATCACAATTAACTTTTTAGTTATAATCCAGTTCCAGGATGGCCAAGAAAAAACAATAATTACGATAATCGTTGTTTTACTTTCAACAATTATGATAATCAAGAGTAAGAAATTTGTCACGTTTTACAGCTGAAATAAATTACTCCTCCGAACGTTTTAAGATTCCAAAATAAAACAGTATTCATTTTAAGAAAACATCATAAGTTATTTGTTTATTTTATAACTGAAGTATGATTTTGTTTGTTCAGATTATTCAAATATTTTATTTCATTTAAAGGAGTAAGTGTTTTTTAACGCAATTCAGCTTTTCTTTTATATATTTTTCATTCCCATTCTAATTAGTAATTATGCTAAATAAAACATACAGCTCCTACAGACTTTAAATACAAAATTAAAACAAATAAAAAAAAGGCCTAAATTTTTAGACAAATATTTTTGTTAAAACAAATCACTTGGGAGTATCGAAATGACAATTTTCAGTTCCTAAGAATACTTGGTAAAAAATTTTACGCAATTTTCACGTCTCCCTTTCATCCCATTAGTTTTTGCTAAAAAGTCTCGCTAAATTGAATTGGTAATTAAGTGGTCATGGGCATGTCTGGAAATTACTCTAAATATGATTTTTAAGAGTTTTTAGGTCTAAATCTCTATTTAAAAAAAATTTAAAATAAACAGTCATATTTATTCAAACGGACTTTTGGACTAAATCATAATTTAAAACTAATGTTTCAGATAAGTTGGTCAAAGCAGCTTATGGAATAATAAAAGAGCTTATAAACTAATCAATTACTATATTACCCTTATTTTTTCTTATAATGTCTCTTTTACTTTTTCTTACACTCTCTCTCCTCCTATTTTTTTCTATTTTCTTTCTTACATTATCTCTCATCTCATCTCTTATCTCTCCCTATTTAATACTCATACTCTTTTTCGTAATTTACTAATAATAAAAGTACTTTTAAAAATAACTATCCATACACTCATTTATTCAAAATCACTTTTTTTTCATAAGTTATTCTTTAAAAGCTTTTCTCTATAACCTGTCCATGAGTCATTTTTTTTCTTCATTAATCTATTTTTAAAATCCTATTCAAATACACACTATATATCGTCTTAATCTCGAGTTTGAGCCATGAAAATTCAGCTGTATTATATGCTTGTCGCTCGAAACAATCCTATTTAGTTCTATACAGATTAATACTGATCTGCCCTTGTGCTCTTCCTAAAGGGCTCTCAAGTCATTTTCAAAAGTTGAGGGAATTTGACCAAGGGTGTGAAGATGATGTTGGATTGGAGGATAACTGCAGGCTGCAATTTTGCGTCCAGAGATTCCAGGTTCTTTTATGGATCAGACTCAGCGCTGATAAGACAAGGCCTCAAAAGGAATATTTTGAAACGGTCAACCTCATCTTGGCGCATCTTCTACTGAGTTACAGTTCTGTAAATAGTAAATACTGCCAAGAAGAATACAAGCTGCTTATTTTGGCCATATTTTCTATAACGAGACCCAATTACCCAATATTTTTACCGGATTTAAATTTAGAAAATTAGAATAAAGCTCAAATGGAAGCTGCTGCTGCGGTTGCGTGGTGTTAGAAAAGTCGAAGTGGTTGGGCATAATTAAGAATTAGATGGCTGATGCGCAATATGGGTTATCGTCGAAGCTGAAGCTGGTGTTTCTGTGGGCCAACATGGAATTTCAAAGCCACATTCTCCAAATTAAAAAATGACACGGGGTGACTCGGATTAGGACTAGAACACGCATGGAACTCGGGATCTTGAAGGACGAAGGATCGCGGTTTTTAGCAGAGTAGCATGCTTGAATGACCAGAACGCACTTATGCTCATGTGTCGTGTAAACTTCTTCCTCCATGTCTTCATAAGTTGTGGCTTTTAGCTTTGCTATTTTAAACTACTCCAGTGTTGTCCAAATAAGGGGTTGATTTTGATTACGGAAGTACAACAGAATCGGTCAGCAAATACATAGGATCAACATTCGTATTAGCTATGTTGTTACTGTAGTCAACTGTAATCCTTAATATCCGTAATTTCTTTAAAAGGAGATGCCAAATCCAAAAAATGCAGGTGAAGAATGAATTTATTGGAAGAAATGAGAAGAGAGGCAAAAGCGCAGGACAATGGAGCTTCACGTGATGCAACCCCCCATGACCGAACATTATTAGGTAAAACAGGGGAAGCGAGCGAGTGAGAGCACTCCTAATTCCTAGCACCTATAACAACTCAATCATAAGCACTCATCCCTCTTGTTTCACAAAGGGTAGGCGACTTCTTCATCATAAACATTTTGATCACAAGCCAACGCAATTCATTCAATGCACTGCCACTGCATCATTCAGAATCGCTTTCCATGCTGCTCCCCATAGCCTTCAATCCCCTCGGTCTCTGCATCATCCATTTCAAAATCCCATTAGCAATCTCCAATTATATACATTCCAACACTTGTATGGTAAAATTAGAAAGAAAGATACTAAAATCCTACCTTCTTGTTGCTTTTCTTCTCCCTCACTTCATATCTCTCCTGGCACATATCACTCAACCACGCCCCCGGACTGACCAACTGCATCCTCCAATCACCATCAAAACTCAATTCACCAACACAAGTCCATAACAACAAGAGAACTTTGCTGTCTTTCCAGTTCCATAAAATTCAAAATTAAAATAATGCTTCTCTTTCCATCTAGGTAAATTTTCCCTTCGTTTGTAGGGGAGATTGTGGGCATTATTATTGGAGGGGATCTTTGAGTGGGGAAACAAACATTATACTTACAAGTAAGCTCCTTTGAATGATCTTTGCCCTCTTCTTAGGTCTCTGAGGTGGTTTGCACCCTTTCATTGCCAGAAAGTCCTCTTCTTTCTCTTTGCTCGATAGCGCGATGTAAAGTTTTGGCCACACCACCGCTCTCTCCTCCCCGTTATTCCCCTCCCCTGAGACCTTACCGTTCTCGTCGCCTACCGCCGACCCTCTCGTTGTATAGTACCGGTCCTCCTTCTCCGGCGACGCAGATTTCCTACCCTCTCCCTCGCCGGACCGAAGCGCTGCCCCCTCGGAATTCCTGCACGGGACGGAAATTTATCAGCCTTTGTTATTGTGTTCTCCCTCACAATGTTTCCCGACGACCAGAGTTAGAGAATGAGAAGAAGGGGAAGAAAATAGAAGATCCCTTCGCTATTCTCACCTTGTGAAGCGATTAGGTTGAAAATGAGTGTTTTCTTTGTCGGAAGTAGTGATCCCGGAACGATCTATCTTCCTTCGGATTCCACCATTTAGTCGCGATGATACCCGAGCGTCTTTCACCCTCACGCATCGGAGCCGCTTTCTCTTGCCCCACTGCAAGAAAATTTCCGACTCCGAACCTTTATACGCTCTCTGATTCCCCTCTTCCGTCTCCATATCTGCTACGAATACAGCATAAAGCATCCAAGGAAAGATGTTTTAATCTTCAAGGAGAATCATATTTCATGATGAACTAAGAAACCCAGAAATTTTCTGAAGTTAAAAGGTAAGAAAACAAAATCAGAGAGATTGCGAACCCACCTCCTCTCCTCACGATCGGATTCCCCGGAGGCGAGAGCCCAATGGAGAACTGCCAGATGCCGCAGCCAGATAATGATTTAGGTTCTCGCACAAAACTTAGCAGAACAGTGGAAAAAATGGAAAATTGTGGGAAGATTTCTGATTTACTCCAACTTCAAGATCTGCGCATGTAGCATATAGGTGGACCAATATCCTCGCTAAGCTCGCTTGCAAAACGAGAAATGCCCAGGTTAGAAGGATGAATAGAGATAGGAAATATATTTGCGAGAGAACCGCAAATGAGAACAAGAAGAAGAGACCTTACAATGATATATCTTCGGGTCCGGAAAAATGGAAGAGATCGATTTCCCTCTGCAAAAGAACGAATTCTCCTCCGAGATAAACAAATTATGGATCTTTCCAGTTGTCAGATTTCCAGCTTGTGATGAACTATCCTCCCATTCTCGCTGTTGTGCAGCGCTTTCTATCTATTTCTCTGTTATCTTTCACTGAGCCTTACCTCCTCTGTTCCTCCTTGCCTCCTCTTTCCCTCTACTTATCCTCCTCTCTCAAACGATGATAATAACTATAGACAATTGGACCCGCTGGATTGAAAATGAACGGTTAGATTCAACCCCCTCGCTGCTTACGAGTACCAGCCCCTCGCACGCTCGCACGCTCGCACGTATCTTCGATTTTCACATAATCACTATTAACTGTCTTTTCAAATAATTGGAAAAAGTATTTTGAATTTGTTCGTTGGTTCTCTTTGCATCTATTTGTTTGGAGATTGCAGGTTGGGGGTTGGAGGATGTTGTTACTACGTTGAAGTGATTAGGTTTATTTTTTGCATTCAAATTTAAGTATCATATGCCAGCCAGACTTTATGAAAAATTAATTGGCTAGTCTTTCAATTTTTATAATTTTCCTAGTGCTAAATTCTAACATGTCTCTCCTAATTAAGATTAATGTAGATAATGACTAGGCTATATGTAATTTATCTCAAAATTATAAAATAAGAAAAACTAATAAATAACACCTATAATTGGTAAAATTAGAACGACTGAATAAAATAAAATAAAATAAAAACTATAAGTATATAATTACATATGAGAAAAATTATAAATTTTTCACAAAATGTATCACTCTATTTCAGGAGAGTCATTCTTTGAAAGATGAGTTTGACTGAACGATCTGATTAATGGGACTGTCAGTTGAACTGGGCGGCAACATATTTTTTAGTTTTTTGGGTTATAATTGATTTTAGGCCGAAGCCAGAAATGGATATGCTAGACGTAGGGATGTACATGGGTAAGGTTGAGTAGGTTAACCTATCTATCTAGTGTCATGTCTAAAAAAAATATAGGCTGTATTTTACAACTCGATTCTCAGTTATACCCGATAAAAATTCTAACTATTTTAGGTTGGGCATGGGCGAGCTGGGCATACCCAAATTGTCATATTCTGCTCATATTGTGAGAAAAAATCTATAATCATGAACTTATAAAATAATATTATATTTATATCTTCAAGAGTTAAATAATATATATAATTCACTAAGAATAAGGTAATAAAAATATAGTAATTAAAATCATAAAGTTTATTGTATATATAAAAAATAAATATTGAAATATGTAGAGGTCGGATATTTGTAGCGTTATTGTAACACTAAAAATTGAATACTTTGCAAGTAAAGTAGAGGAGCAACTTTGGTATCTACATAAATATAAAAGTTATATTTAATATTTTAAAAATGAGTAAGGAGAGTTGTCATCTAAAGTGAAAAGTGAAAAAATATAAAAAAAATAAACTAAAAAAATTAAAAAAAAAATAATAAATATATATATAGGGCTGGGCTAAATAGGCAGGGTAACATGTCTTGTCTAGTGCCCAGCCTTGCCTGACACTTGGCCCAATCCAGCTCAACCCAAATATATTTTAGGCAACTTTTTTAGGGTCAGGTTATACAATTTTTTTACGAACTTAAACGGGCAAACTGAACTATAGATATTATGAACACCCCTATATATGCAAACGCCACAGCCACAGGGATGAACGTGGAATGGGTGGGAAAGGGGGAAAAAACAAGACAGGGATTTCAAATAATAGCCAAAATAAAAGATTTTTGTATACAAAAATTTTTAAAAATAAATTAAATTTATATATAATTTAAGAGTATAATAAAGTTTTTAATTTTTTTAGACAATATTAATATTAGATAGGGTAAATCGTCTATTGTCTTTAAATATAAATTTAGATACTTAAAAATTAAAATATTTTTAAAAATATTATAATTAAAATTATAATAAAATAGTACTGTATAAGTATATAATAGAAGAACTCTGAATTTGCAGAATGAAGGGCCCAAAATATAAAATCTCATTTGAGTATTGTTTCGTATGTGAATGTGGGTGGGGGGAAACGGTACAATCTTCCCAAATTTAATCAGTAGAAATTAAAAAAGAACGAAAGTTTCGAGTGCACCTGGAGTTTGCCCTCCGCACTTTCTTTGGCCATCCTGTCTTATGGATCTTAATATTTCAAACATTACACGTTTTTATCAACAATGCCAAAATTTTCATATTGAACCAGTTTGGTGATACATTCAATATTGCATGCCTAACATTGAAAAGCTTGTGTGTCGTGATGCAAATTATAGTGAATGTTTTATTTTCTCTAAAATTATAATTTAAATAAAAAATTAAATAAATAGTTATTAAATATTTATAAGAGTTTAAAAACTAAATCATGAGTTTGGGATAATTTTATATAAACTTACGAGACTAGTTTCTAAGTAAGAAAAAATACTTTGACTGTATAATGATAATTTTATTCATTTTTTCTATTATTTTATTCAATGTATTTTCAGATAATTTATTTATAAAAAAATTAATATAATAATAACTATATAAATATTTATTTATAATTATTTTTCTTTTAAAATATATTTTCTATAAGTTATCCTAAAAAATCTATTATCTACGACTTAAACGAAACGATCATTGAATTCAAGTTTAATTTAAGGTTGAAACTCATCTGTTGTTTTTTTTCTTTTTGAGTTATTTGTTCCTTCCTTGCTCCAGACAATAATTTATTTTTACTAGTTTAAAGAATCCTCTTTTACTGTATTCCCCTAGCACACAGCATACCAACGTCCCTTCACATGTAGCATGGAGGCGCTGATTCTTATTTCAATTCGTTTTATATAAATAATCTTTAAATCTTCTGATGTCTATTTAATTTCTTACTTTTTTTTAATGTCAATTTAAAATGAAATTCGGTTTGCTAGTCATTCCGTCTAAGAAGTCAGATTCTAAGTTTAACGCGCGCTTACACTTCTTCTATTCTATGATCCTTTGCGCAACGTCAATCCATATCATCTAATATAAAATTGCTTCGGACACTCCCTTTTCCTTTTGAGCTGCTCTCCATTCTCTCTATCTTTATAACAATTCAACAAACTTACAATCCCCATGTTCGTCTCACTCACGTCTCGTCCCTGTTTTCATGCTGATTTTCAGATCCATCTACCTCCAAAGTAAGGCCCTCTCGGGCAAATCCATTAAGTATGAAAAAGTAACTATACCTCTCTCACTTATAGCTCTCCCTCCCTCCCAAAGATATGTTTAGTGTTTACTTCTTCTTCTTCTTTTGGTACAAACGAGAGTAAATATGCCCTGAATCAATGGAAAACTAAGGATCAAATCCTAAATATTTCAATAAACAAGACATGAATAATATGTTATGCATGAACATTTATATAGACTTAAAATTATCTTTTACCAATACATCAACTAATTGATTTTGATATTTAAATATATATTAAATTTTTGGGTTTTAAGACAGATTCAACATTTTGTATAGAAGTTGTATCTATCTTGAATTGTTGAAGATGGATATATATGTTGTGTTTACTTGCAATGTTTGATCCATTAATTCCCAACTTTTAATTAAAAAAATGCTACTTTTTGGTTGGCCCTTAATAATTATCTCACCATTTTTAGGCCGTAAATAGCGCCCCATTTCTTGGGCTTTAGCTGTCCATATCAACTACCAAGCATCAATCCACGCCCACTAACAATTTAGCGCCCTAGTTTCTTATTTCGAGAAGAATGAAAAATTATCTCCTATATGTTCAATTAATTGATAAAAAAAATTATTTAAAATATATTTAATTTTAAAAAAATATTATTTTATTATAATTATAACCACAATATTTAAAAACATATCTTAATTTATAAATATATCTAGATTTATGTCTAAAGTTAATAAATAGTTTATTTTATTTAATATTAATATATTTAAAAAAATATATAGATTTTATCTTGGTTTTATATGATGAATAAATTTAATATTTTTTAAAAAAATTGTACCAATAAAAAAACTCTGCCCGATGTTTGGCCACTTTTTTGTACTTTCTTATTGTTCCTGGTGCTATTTTTGTTGACTCACCACGCCTTCTGTACTGCACAGTTTTTACACACGTGCAAATCAGACCTTCCCTTAGGCTAGCAAGCTATTGCTTGGCGATTTGTGTAATAAGCATCGCTGGACTCTGATTTTCTTAGTGTGGATCAAGTCCATAATCTCATATTCCATAAAAACACAAACCAAGGAACTGCAAGCGGCAAAATGATTGACTTCTCAGACTGGGGGCACCGTTGAGCTGATAAGATTCTCTGGGGTCCCAACCTTCTGTTGAATCTTGAATAATTCATACCCCTAATATGTCACAAAATCCCAAATGGGCTAAGAGATGCAGTGTATTGCTTTTAAATGACACGGCACTCCCATATGGTCCATGACACGTCCCTACTTCTCTGCGACTCCAGTGATCTCCACGTCACCAATTTTGACGATATAAAAGTGAACAGTACCGTGTGTCATTTGTGCTCCTTCTCACTGTACTTTAATCCCATTAATTGGGTCGTTCAACGATCCATCAATCGTTTTCTTCCTCTCACACCCGTGTCAATATCTTGAGACCTATGGGGAAGGTATCACATCAGTCTTCCCTTTGGACTCATTCAAACTATTTCACATCAAACTATTTGTCTTACTGTACCTCTATCAGTTTCTGGATCTTCAAGAGGCAAAACATGTTTGGAAATAATATAGAGATTCTTACTTCTTCCCATCAATTGAGTTGCAACACATGGTGGGATAGTTTAGAACCCAGAACTTCCCCAGGGACCATGAGGGAAATACGTGTAACTTTGGTGGTTTAATAATATTTTAAAACCAAAACCAACAAGTTTATGAAACATTATTTCTTATGACTCCTCTTTCTGGCTTGAGTTAAGAAAAATAAGATATTATTGTTGTTAACCCCACGTGCCATTACTTAATCAAATATACCCCACACAAGATTTGTCATCAATTTAACCCCCATTATTTTAAAATTGATTTATTTTTCTGCCATTAGTTTACTCTGCAAGCTGGCTACTTCAGATGTCAAACACCCAAACAGCAACTAGCAACTGATGGGAAATATAGACTGGATAACAAGCTAAATTATGATCCATTTACAACACAGACACACATCTACAGGAAGGACTGCAAACAATAAGGATATAAGGATTACATATCATGTAATAGTATGTACAAAACTACATAATAGTAACACCAGGATATAGTAGGATTTCATATTTTCAGGCTCTTGATTAATGCTTCAAAGACCATCGTGATAGCCCCCATAGGTTATGTGAGCTCTGCTCAGAGGAACGCCTGTTGCTGCAGAAATTGCCTCGTTCATTTTGTTTGCCTGCTGCATTACTTGCTTAATCCTCTGCAATCACACCCAAGCATCAGTCAATCATTCAAGGGTTTGGATCAAATTCAACTCATTATCCATATTATGCACACAATTCTGGCCTAAAGAAAATATAGATATAACGAAACCGATAGGAGTTGTGAGAAATTTTAGGGACCTTGTCATCGGCATAGATCTGGAAACGAATCTTGTGGTTGTGTTGGAGTTTGTTCCTCTGGTGGCTACCAAAGAACAAGATGCAGACTGTAGCAGCAGCAACACCAAAGGAACATATAGCTCCAATCCCTGTGAAGCTCCACTTCCATAAATTGAACCCATCTTTGTTGTGTTCCCAAGCGGAGTCGTGATCTTCATTATGGTAAATTATTTCCTTCTCAATTTTGAGCCGGGGAGAGATCGTGATTTCCATGGCTTCTCCTTTGTCATCGAATTTCATGGTATCAATCGGAGGCAACATGCCTCTGCCACCGGACTTTGGTGAGTCCATTTTCATGTCGACAAATTCATTTTCCTTCATTTTGAAGAAAACCTGCGAGACTGAGTCCGGATCAGCTCCCAAGCCTCCAATCTGGGATCCTCTGTTTTGCTGAATCGAAGCTGAAGGGACTTCAATAGGATCCTTAGCGATGATTTGCTTTGCTATCTCATCATTCGGAGGTCTGGGTTCCAATCGAATTGGGATTGGAACAGGAATAAGTTGATTTGGCGGCCTTGAGTTTGAATTCCTGGGTGGTTCCATGCTCTTCAGGGATGTTGGCGAGGGGCAAATGAAGTAATCCGCGTCGAAAACGCTAATTGAGTCGGAACAATGTTTGCCGAAGAAAACCTTCTTCTTCTGACCATCTTCATTGAAATCAAGGAAGCCATCGTCAGACAGGAAATCCCACTCATCGAGATTCAAATCCATGTCAGGGGAGGATTTTTGTATCTGGAAGGGTGACGAGAGAGAAGGCTGATTTATAGAAAAGAAGGCAAGAAGTATGAATGATAGGGTTTGAATAGTAGAGTCGAAGAAGGTGGCTTTCAGGGAGTTATGCGTGGAAATTCAGATACGATCAAGAGCAGGCCACCATTACGGTGTCATGTTGCTCCAGCAGAGAAGACACAAACTCACAAGCCACAAGCGTTTTACATGCTCTCAGTTCTTATCCATCACGAAAGGGACAAATTTGGGAATTGGCTACGGGGCCCGCCATCGCCATTAGCCTCTAAGCTAGGATTCCTACATTCTCACACTGATGCACGCATATATTAATTTTTAATTGCGTTTTGTTTCAACTAGATTTGCATAGCGACCTAAACCCCTTATTTTAATTACAAGAGATTCGATGGGGATATAAGATTTGAATGAGTTAATTTTTTTTTCAAAAAAAAAAAAGATAAGGGATGTTGAGAAATTTTAATAAAAATAAAATGTAAGAAGAAAGGGAGAGTAAAAGTAATTAGAAATTTTAAACGTCGCTTCTCCATTTTTGAAAGGAAAATATGTAGGTGGGTTCGCAACCTCTACAGCTAACTCACGGTTGTGAGCTTTGAATTGATTATATACGGATGGGAGAAAAGGATGAATAACAGCAAAGCTACAAGAGTCTACTTTTTTGCCCCTAAAGAAAGAAATGAACTGTATAAAAACAGGGGGAGAGAGGGGTTAACCCCTAAAGAAGGATTTCTTTTTGATAATTAAATGGGATCATTATAAAAAAGGAAAAAAAAAAGTGTCGGTTCATGGGGTTGCTTGTTGAAATTTACGTATAGTTTTGAAATGACAAGGATGGGTTGGTGAAGAAGCCTCGCACATGTACACAACTGTCCATTGCTTCTTCTTGTTTTTTTTTTATTGGAGCTTTCCCCTTTCTCATCTCTAATTTATGGCAACAGTTATGGCTTCCTCTCCTTTCCTCAATTACTTGCACTTTCCTAACCTTCACTATTATTAGTACATTAAAAAAAGTTTAGTCAACATCAATATGTTGCATAAATGCTCAATATTTGAAATGATACTTCCCCCATCCCTCAATATAAGTTCTGATATTAAAAACCACGAGTAGAGAGAGTGCATCAACTTATAAAAATTTAAGGTATCTTCTTCTTCTTCTTTTTTAATTTTTCTAACAAAAATTATTTTCTTTTTTTTTTTAAAAAAATAAGTTATTCAGAAGTTTATTTGTGGGGTAAAGCCTAAGACACGCAACACCTGTCCAGCCTCGTCAATTGAAAACAACTTCATCGCAATTTTGACCCTGCACCCACATTTTACCTATCATTATAGCACGTGATCTTTGTAGACGGAAGTTGAATCGTCTCCTGAAACAAGGAGCTTTATTCGCAGGGGAGACCGTGAGATGCTTAAATTCCGGTGGTGCGTGTATAATTTGCTTCAGACCTCAAATAATTTACAGGGGGTATAAAAGCTGTACTCGAAATTTACATGCCTGGTCTCTTCCTCCCAAAACCCAGCTCAAACAAGAACAACATTCAGCTATCATCACTAACAATAAAATTTGAACCAAAAAAAAAAAAAAAAACTTCCATGCTACCCTCAACAGGACTGGCATAAGTTTGTTAATTCTAACCTTGAGATGCCCGCCTAGGTGATGATGATCATGATGACTCGCCCAGAGAAACGGAAGCCAGAGATGAAGCCCAAACATGAAAGTTCCTAGCCTTGCACATTCTAAGCTTGGTCCAAATCCTTCTCACATCGATCACATGAAGAACGCGTCCCATCGCCTGGCTTGTCTCCCCAAATATTCGCATGTTTAAATGAGGCACACACGAAACCCAGAAAGCCCTGACACTCGATAATATCTTTGAAAATACACAAAAAAGAATTCTCACACACAGTAACAACATGGAGAGTACTAAGTAAGGCTCCCTGATCCTGATTTCTTCCAGTGACAAACTCGTCAATGACTTCATAGTTGATTTTTTCTCACTCTGTGAGCTTCGCCCTTGATCATCAGCAAAATATTGAATTGGCCCAATTCCTGAGACACAAAAGGCAGATGAGTCAAGAGGACTCTCAGTCAAAGTAAGTTGGTTTTTGAACATATTATTTGCACATAACATCCAAATCTCCAGAGTATTTCGGCTCTTAGTTTCTTGGGGATAAAATACACTAATCACGTGGACAGTAGGTATCAGGTCAAGAGCAGGTATAAAATAGCAGTCTCAAAAAATATACCGCCAATTTTACAGACAAGACTCCGGATGGGCTTACCTGTGTTTCTTTCATAAAATTGTGCAAGTGAGAGAAGATCTTTTGGCCCCCGATATCTCAACCTTGATGTCTGGTTCAAAAGTAATATAGCTGGCAAACTATGGATTCCATGCCTCGAAAATATGCTGCAGAATTAAATACAAACGAAGATACATCAACACACAATTGAAAGATTGCCCATTCAGTAAAAAATTACTGCTCAATATCAAATGGTCTTCACAAAATAAATAACACAGAAGAGAAACTATTTGACAGCACTTCATGGCTTTAGCCCGGCCAACAAAGAGTCTAGCTAATTCTTGCTAAAAGAAGAATGTAATGTTTACAAACCAAACATGTGACAGAGAAAGTGCATCCATAATTAATCAAAACTTTAGAATAGGAGATAGCTTTAACCTTGGCAAAGCTGATGATTGCTCAAGTGCCAAATGCTCAACGTGAGGAAACATAGAACTGAGGGTTTCAAATTTAGGAAGTAAACTGTGAGAAAATGGGCACCGGGAAGAATAGAAGAGGACAGAGATATAACCGATCTTCTTCTTGCCAGACAAAACTCCTTCTACGAAATTCCCATCCACCTGAACAAATCAAAACAAGGTTTAAATATGACAGAGGAATCTGCAGTTTGGGTAAGTACAAATAACCAAAATAAATGTCCAACAGAAAGACCATAAAATAATTCTTTAAAGTTGATCAGTCCAATTATGAGAATAAAAGACTATTGAAAACAACCACCACCGAACCTTAAATATCCCCTTTTCTGAAGACTAGGTTCTACCAAGTGGCTCCTAGACAAAAATTGTGCCTCTTCCCCAGACAAAAACTTAAGCCCACACTAACTGAGGACCTTAGCTGAAGTGAACTTGTACATATGAACAAGCAGAATTACCTAGGGTCCTAGGGAAGCACAGAGTCATTTAAACTTATTCTGACAGTGTCAGCTTTCCCGAGGAAAGAATCTTCAATATGCAATTTACCTAAATTTAAGATTCTTTCCTCGTAATAATAGGATACATCCATGATACATTTCATAGCAAGGCGTCTGCATAATAGTGTTGGGTAGAAATTGAGAATTGAATGGAATCTCCTCATTCACGCTAAAATTCATAACATGGTATGGCGGCATAACATTCACATGCGAACTATCTTGTCAGAAGGGAAAAGGACTACTCCTTTCATGACAATTAAAGGGTATGAAGGCATGACACCACATTAGGATTTCTATTTTTTGATTAATAAGACTACTGCAAGTATATGAACGTCTCAATGCATAAGACAAGGCAAACAGTATCCACAAAGCTTCAATTAAATTGTGAGACTTTAAACTCACACTGATTACATTTCTGATCTAGTTATAAACAAGATGACCTGATATAAGAAAATTAATCCTCGTAAAATCAGAGAAGTGCTACTTTGGTCTTGGTGCAAGAGAAAGTACAAGACTTGCTTGTCCCCAAAAGCATTCATGGTTTTCCTTCTCTGTAATGTTAAGTATAAAATATCTAGACTCAAGACAATCGACCACGAAATCTATTATCAGCTTAGAAGATTACATTGTCGCCCATCCTCTAAAATAGTCAAACTTCAAAGGTTAGCGCGCAGTTCCGTGTTTATTTAAGATTATATTATATCAAATCGACCAGTAGACTACCGACATCCAAAGGCCAAATCATCAAATCAGAAACTAGTTCCTTAGCCCGAAAATCCATGAATGAATAACATAGGAACAATAGCCTAGAAGAAAAGGTTCAGAAACCAACCTATCTAGATAGACATCTTAACTGAACAACCAAGAAGAGAACAATTTAAACATCAGAGAATAAGGGCCAAAATCAGAGAACCGTTAATTTCCGAGATAAAAATGATATAATCAATCCAAACGAAGGGAAAAAAAAGAGAGGAAACATACATCCAACCACGAAATGAAATCAAGAAAGAGCGATAAAGATGAGGAACATGTACCTGATGAGGTGGATTCGGGAAGATCGATAGAGGACATTGAGATTGAAGAGCGGGGAGAAACAAAGCAGAGGAGAGATGACACAAAGCCGAAAACTCAGATGAGGATGACGCCGATTGAAACAAAGACAAGGCAGAAATAAAAAGGAGAAGAAGGGAGGGGGCCATAGATCTCGAAGATGCCATGGAAGAATGGTACGGGTAGTGCATAGAAGAAAACCCGAAGGGTAGAATAAGGAGAATCAAAATAAAAATAGATAAAACCGTTCCCAGATGACAGAGCGTTGATCTTCTATCTTCTCCCTCTCCCTCTTGGATACCTGATCGTCTTCGACAGCTGGGATTGGAGGTGGCACTGGGTGGGAAGCTTTTTTCTGTTCTGTAGGGATTGTGCAATGTTCGGCGCGCCGATAGCGACAAAATGATCCAATAATCTCCGTTTTCTGCGCCAAATGGCTTTTATATTATTATCATCAAATCGTTTCTCTCTCCTCCGAAGCTCCCTCGTGCTTGTTCATTACAGAAGAGGCATTGACTTTCCATATTACCCCATTATTATTATTCAAAATGGGTGAATCGAAATACCTAAAATACTTAATTAAAAATAAAAATAATTAAAAATTTTATCATTAAGGTAACGGTGGGAGTTGAAAGATTAAAGATCAAGGATTCAAACTAATGCTTAAAACAATTAAATAGAATTTGATGGCATAGAGAAGGGCATCGTAACTAAATTTTCAATGAAAACTTTTCACCACAGACATAAGCAAGAAAAACGTATTTCTATTTTTGGTATACAAAAGTTTTAGAAAAACATGAAGCTAAAACCAAACAATTTGCTTTTTAAGGAAAAATCATGTTTTTTTTTTTGTTTCAGTTTTAGATGGGCTTTTGGAGCTCATTTATTTTTGTTTGGGCAAGCGCTGGAAGGCTATTTCTATTGGCATTTCCCATGTATCTTTGTACCAAAAAAAAAAAACCATTGATTTTGATTCACTGATTCTGATCTGAACTACGAGTAATAATTTTAGAAAATAGATAAAAATGAAACTTTTAATTACTTGTTATTTAAGAACAAAACATGGGAGTCGAACAAAAAGATTTATTCAGAGGGAAGCAAGAAGATATTTCTTCTGCACAACTGCAGAAGTACTCAAGCAGGCATCGATTTGTATTGCAAGCCAGAAGCCGCATAGAAAGTGACCATATTCGGAGGAGGTCTTAGGGTTTTGGGAATTAATGATGGATTTGGCGGTGGAGAAGAAAGAACTTGATCCCAACAACAATGCTTCCAATTATAACACTAACAAGAGTAACACCGATAATCCTCAAGAAATCCCAGATTCGTCGTCTTCATTTGCATATGATGGTAACTATAACCCTGATAAAGGAGCTGAAGAACGACAAACTCGTGACCTTAAAGCTGGCCTTCATCCACTGAAGGTTTTTCTTACTCCGCTACTCTTACTTTCGGTTTAAATATCTGCTGTTTTTTCCTCCTTGGAAATGCCGATTGAATTGTTCGAACTTCACTAATTTGTTTTCGTCATTTTCGCTGTAACTTTTAGTTTAAGACATGTGTCCGTGGGGCTCTGCTCTCGCAAGATGATAGGTCATCAGTTCTTTATCTTTGATTCCCAATTCATTCTTCATAAATTTCTCTTGAAGTCTGGATCCGTTGCTGCTTTCCCTTTTATATGCCCTATAGCTTTTTCTATAAATGTAGCTGTTGATTACAAATCCCTCTCTTTTCTTATATCCCAGTATCTGTTGATAGGATTTTCAGTTCTTATATCATCAAATGTTGTATAGTCGATTCGACATTTACATTTTTGGTCTTCCATTTCTTACTTGTAGCCAACCCGGGTATCTCCATTGTGGGATCTCTTTCATTTTCATATCGGGTGTTAATTTTATCACTGGGTTCAAAAGCTTTCAGGTTAATGTTAAGATTGGTTTTAATTCTAAAAGGAATGATGAAATATTAATGACTTTGTTCGATAGTTTCTCTACATGATAAGTGTATTTTGATTGTTGACGCTTTAGTTTATTTCCCTATGTGACACTCTCATTCATCTTTTGATGGCTTTTCCTCTTATCAGCACAAATTTGTGTTTTGGTACACTCGCCGAACACCTGTTGTTCGAAGTCAGACATCATATGAGGACAACATAAAGAAAATTGCTGATTTCAGTACGGTAAGATTTGCTATATCGTTGGATCATTAAACTGCAGCTGAATTCTTGATTCATTTGTTGGCATTCTTTCTTGGGACGTTCTTTTGATCTGTTATAGCTGTTATTTATATATAGGTCGAAGGATGGTGGGTCTGCTATTGCCATCTTGCTCGCCCTTCTTCTTTGCTAAGTCGAACAGATTTGCACCTTTTTAAGGAAGGAATCCGCTCTTTGTGGGAGGTAGATCTTAAGAAGCCTGACATTGGAGTTTCATTTTCAGATGATTGGCAATCTCTGCTCTTTTCATTCTTCTTTTTTTAAATACATAATCTGGTCCTCTGTCTGTCCAAAAAAAATTGGCCCTTCAGTGTAAATTTGCAATGACGGCACTATTTTTGTTTTCAGGATTCTGCGAACTGCAGTGGAGGAAAGGGGATTGAACGATTCAAAAAGGTCGTGTCTGGTCGTTTTTTGGGAGGACTTGGTAAGTAGAAGTCTTCTGATAATTTCGTTCCTTCGTTTTCCTGTAAACAAGGACTGTCTTAGTGGTACTGGAGTTGTTTATAGGGATGAAGTAGGATTTGAACTTGAAAGGCTTTGTTTAATTTAACTCAGAGAGGGAAAGTTAAGACTATTTTAAGGCAAAATAGAGAAGGTTACGGTTGTAAAGGTAGAGAAAGATAAATAATATTGTTTATTTAGTTTAGAAAGGTAGAGGAGAAAAATTAATTAAAAGTTAATAAATATATATTTATCTCTTTATTTAAATTTATTTATTCTTTATTTAAAATATTCACATTAAAATTATTATTTTTTAATTTATGAATCTTAAAATTTTGTATCCTATTTTTATATATAATAAAATTAAAAAAATAAAAAGTCTGATACAATTTTAACATTATTTCTATTAATTTTATAATTATTATATATTTTAATATAATATATAAATTATTTATTATATTTATTTTATCAATCAAAACAAAAATTATGTGGGAGAAAAATGAAAAAAAAATTAGTTTATAAGAGTATAATTATAATATTAAAAATATACAAAGAGCGATTTTGTTAAAATTAAGTTATAAAAATTATCTATCTTTTAAAAATCTATGAGAGAGAGAGGAGAGAGCACACAAAAATAAAATTTTTATATTTTTTTTCTCTTTCTCTTCCTCTCCAAAACTTTTTAACCAAATAGTATCTTTAACCAAATACTAATACTAATAATAATAACGATAGTAATAATGAATTAATGATGACTTTTTAATTTATCCAAAATTGGAAGGAATTCATATTTTATCATTTTCTATCGCATGCTTCATGAGTCCCCTCTCATGTTTAAGCCACTTTACTCTAAATAGTATAGTAGACACTCTGTTTGGATATCAAAATCAATCCCCTTTGGAGTCTATCTTGCTTGGTGATGCGTGATTCCATTATTCTTATGTTCAGTTAGTATTTAATTTTGTCATTGGACTACAAGTCTTTGACACAGTGTCATGTTTGTTTCGGTATACGGCTGTGAGTACAGGCACTCGCCCTGGTGGGTGACCCAGCTGGATTATGGAGACAACATATGTGGTGCAGTTCTATGCATCTAATATTTGGATGTTGTTCGTGGCAGGCTGTAATGGGTCTGAGCATGAGGGATTCGATTAAACGCCACTTCAAACTTCCGCATAGCTATATTATGTAGTACAAGCCTCATGATGCCTCTTTGCGAGACAATTCGTCTTACAGAAACACTTCGTTGAGAGGGTAGTGGGAGAAATGAGTACAAGCCTGGCAACGATGTTTTGTCTTGGCTTCTTTTCTGGTGGTTTTGTTTATGAAACTCACATGATTCTAAAAAGATTTTTAGTTTAAATTTATTTTTAAATTTTTTTAAGTTAAATTAAGTTAAATTATATTTTAAAATTATAATTTTAGATAAATTAGTAGAAATAATTTTTATTATAGTAAAAGAGTTTATAAATTACTCAATTATTATTTTATCTTTATTTTTTTACATTATTTTTTATCTCTACCGTCTCTTCTATTTTTTCCATAATATCTCATATCTCCTCTCTATTTACTCTTCTCCTTTTCTCTATTCACTCTTATTCAACATATCTTCTCTCTCTTCTTTATTCATTTTTTTAATAATAATTATCTAAATAACTATTTATTTAAAATTATTTTTTTATAAATTTTTTTTAAAAGATGATTAAAAACTAATTTTTTATAATTTTTTTTAAAAATTCATCTAAATACATACTATGCCGTTACTGTCACTTGGTAATCAGTGGCTACAGATAATGATAGTTTTGGGTGCGTCACTCCTCTGTGTCTCCTGGACATAACCGTGGGAAAGCAACAGTTGTCATAATTTTACTGCAGAATTTGACCTCTCTGTTTTTCCTGTTTTAGCCACGGAAAATCTTTACAAAAACTAGAAAAAAGAAAGAAAAAAAAGGGGAAATCACCGTCAGGCAGTAGAGAAAGTGCATCAGTGGTTATAGCCTCTGTATTTCATCTCTAGTTATATTAGGGTGTTTGAAAAACAAAGGTAATAGTTTGAGTTCAAAAACATTTTTTTTATGTAGTTTATGTCATTATAAACTATAATTTTATATAAATAATATCTATTATTTTTTAAAATAATTTTTAGATATTAAATATAAAAAATATTTTTTTAAAATTTTTAAATTTTTTATTATCTTCTTGTCTTTTATTTTTATTTATCTCATACATTTTTCTTATAATTTATCTATAAAAAATAAAAAAATAATTATAATAACAACTATATAAATAATTATTTTTTAAAATTAGTTTTTATACATAATATACTTTATAAAATTATTTTAAAATCAATTTTTTTAAGAACCCTTAATTAAATACACCAACTGTGAGTCTTTGTATGTAAATAAAGTTGCTTCATACTATGTTCAAGTCTGTGGCACATAGGTCATAGCTTTCAGTCGGCTGATATATTAACTGCTCGTTATGTAAACAGGAGAAAAAAAACCTCCTTGGCCCATTTGAATGAGAGTTTTAAAAAAATTATAATTTTTTTTAAATAATTTAAAAAATATATATATAAAAATAATTTTAAATAAATAATTATTTATATAGTTATTATCATGAGTATTTTTATAATTAAAAAAATTAATAGAGAGTATATAATTTTATTAAATATATGAGAGATGAGAGAGAGTATAGAAAATATATGAGAGATGAGAGAGAGTGTACAAGAGAGATAAGAGAGGAGAGATGATATAGAAAATAAATAAAAGAGGAGAGAGGGTATAAAAAAGAAATGAGAGAGATAAGATAGAATATAAGAAAAAATAGAGGTAAAATAATAATTAATTAACCTATAAACTCTTTTATTATTCTATAAGATAATCTCAATAGCTTATCTAAAATATTAATTTTAAACTATAGTTTAATCTAAAAGTCTTTTTAGATAAATATAACTGTTTATTTTACAATTTTTGTCTAGAAAGATTTTTAAAAGTAAAGTATGGTATTTTACCAAATACATATTATTTTAAATATAATATATAATTGAAAATTTTATTTTAATATTAAATATAAAATATTAATATCCTGTCCCTCATTACATATTTTTTCTATAGTATTTCTATCCGTGACAAATAAAAATAAAGAATAAAATCAATCTGTTTTGAAATTCGCGATAAGCAACTCAGTTCAAATTGTGAGTGGGTTGAAACTGACTTGTAATCCGTGTAATCCAAAACTAATAAATGAGTGATAGCCTCATTCTCAAGTTCGGAACCAGGAGCAGCATGCTGTGATGAGTATTGAATTATAGATGAGATATTTAGCGATCGCCCCTTGATATTTCAGGAATGAAGATGAGGATGATGACGACTTGTATAGCTCGCTGGTCGCTGGTGTGACAATGATTGAACCTCCCATCGCTCTCTCGCATCATGTGCTTTCAAGTTTCCAAAAGCTTCAAACAATACTCCCATTTTCATAGAGTGAAATCAAACTCTCAAGTCTCAAATCTGCCATGGGAATCATTCATCTCTATCTCTCCCATTACCATCAACCTCCACCGGCTTTTACCATTTTCTGGGTTTCGCTCTTCTTCTCCCCTACTTCTCGAGCTCTTCCATCATCTTTAAGTCGTTGGCGTTACTAGGGGAGCATCACAGGGGCAAAATGCATTTCTGAAACTTTTAAAATAGCAGTTTTATCATTTTATTTCGTATGCTAATTCAGACAACTGAGATGTTTTCTTAAAAACAAAATTACCACTATAAGAACAAAGCAAAAAGAAAGAGGGTTACGCGACTTCCAAAATAGATCAAAATAAACAACACAGAAAAGTGGGAGCCAAGTCATGGGGCCCACTTTACTTTGTCATTTTTCACCGTTCATTAATTATTAAGAAAGGGATTGATTTGACGGTTAAACATGGGGCTTTACTAATTTCCGTTCTTCTTTGCTATTTATTTATCATCATTCCCATTGGCCCTCAGGCCTTGACTCGCCGGGAACGTTAAAGAAGGAAAAGAAAGGAGCTCTCTCTCTCTCTCTCTCTCTCTCTCTGCGTTTTACTTTGCCATTCATATTCTTCCAGTTATATATATCGTAACAGAACGATAAAAAGAGAGAAACAGAGGGGGGAAAGATGAGAGAAATAATAAGTATTCATATTGGTCAAGCTGGAATTCAGGTGGGGAATTCATGCTGGGAGCTTTATTGCCTTGAACATCAAATTCAGCCCGATGGCATGATGCCCAGGTTTATTTCTTTCTTGTTTTCATTTTGTTTCTGTGTGGTTTTGTGCCTAAATGTTTCACCAGCGATTGAAATTCTCGTACTGTTTTATATGATCAATGTCCTTTTACATCCCTGGAAATACGTTCTTCTGGTTAATTTTGTATGTCATCCTTTTTAGCTCCGGGGTTTAAGTTTCTAGTATATTTCATTTTTATATTTTTGTGGTTCCAAAAAATTGAGAACCTCACCGAATCGAATCTCTGAAGTCTGAACTTGATCTTGCTTTAAGTCCTTCATTTTAACTTTTACCCCTTAAAATTACCTATCTCGCTCATCCCTGTTTCTTAATTATTAAGTTTTCAGATCCTCCTACAGCCGTTTTATCTTTCAATGACAATTTCTCTGGAGTAACATAATAAAATAATGCTCATCAAGCAGTTGACGCTAGTGTTTTTTTTTAACCATATTTGAACTTCTTAATTACGCTCCCATAACATGCTGTTTCTAAATATGACAGTGTTTCATGTTATTGTTATTATTAGCCGAAATGCTCCTAGAATTGGAATTATTACTATTTTAATGGTTATGAATTTGCCGTCGTAGCGAACTCTCTTTCTTGTTCCTATTCATGAACTTAAAATTACTAGGTCCCTTATTTCATGGGCTGAAGAACAGAAGAAATGGGAAGGAAAGAAGTAAAAGAATTCTCATACGTAAACTTCTTCTTTTCCTATTATCACCGGATATAAATCTTGACATACATCTATAGCTTCAATTTGCTAAAATAAGTGAACTGTTGGAGAGATCCTAGAAAAAAAAATGCAATTTGGGGACTGTTGGTGATATTGTTCCCCCCTGTATTTGGCCCAAATAATGTTGGTTTACCTAATTGCAGTGATTCCTCAGTTGGCGTTGCAGATGATGCTTTTAACACCTTCTTCAGTGAGACTGGTTCTGGCAAGCATGTGCCAAGGGCCGTATTTGTTGATCTGGAACCTACTGTCATTGATGAAGTAAGGTCTGGTCCTTATAGGCAACTCTTTCATCCTGAGCAACTCATTTCTGGCAAAGAAGATGCTGCCAATAACTTTGCAAGGGGACATTACACTGGTAGGTCTGAATTTGCTATCACTCTGTTTTACTCAACAGTGGCACTTATTGGCTTATATGTGCTGCAGTTGGAAAGGAAGTTGTTGACTTTTGCCTTGATCGTGTGAGAAAATTAGCAGACAATTGCACCGGTTTGCAAGGGTTCTTAGTTTTCAATGCTGTTGGTGGTGGCACTGGTTCTGGTCTGGGATCATTGATCTTGGAACGATTATCTGTAGATTATGGCAAGAAGTCAAAACTTGGCTTTACCATTTATCCTTCTCCTCAGGTGCTTGCTTAAAATCCTTAGCAAATAAGAATACATAATGGTGATTTTCTAACAGTACTAATATTGTAAATGCAGATTTCTACTGCGGTCGTTGAACCTTACAACAGTGTCCTTTCTACTCATTCTCTTCTTGAGCACACTGATGTGGTTGTGCTTTTGGACAATGAAGCTATATATGATATCTGCAGAAGATCATTGGACGTAGAAAGGCCAACTTACAGGAACTTGAATCGCTTGATATCTCAAATTATCTCTTCCTTAACCACTTCCTTGAGATTTGATGGGGCAATTAATGTAGACGTCACTGAGTTCCAGACAAACCTTGTGCCATACCCTCGTATCCATTTCATGCTCTCATCTTATGCCCCTGTAATCTCAGCTGAAAAAGCCTACCATGAGCAGCTATCAGTTCCTGAGATCACCAGCGCCGTCTTCGAGCCATCAAGCATGATGGCTAAGTGTGATCCAAGACACGGAAAATACATGGCATGCTGCCTCATGTACCGTGGAGATGTTGCGCCAAAAGATGTCAACAGTGCTGTTGCTACTATCAAGACAAAGCGCACCGTTCAGTTCGTTGACTGGTAATTGAAATTCCCTGCCTAATCCTTCGGTTTCTGTCATTTTCTTTTGATATAGCTAGTCATATTCAAATATTGTCCGGCTTAATTAGGGTAGCTCTTTGAAAGGTATTTTGTGTATTCATATACATTCAAACTGGAACTCATGCTTAAACAGCCAAAACCCCTCCTACTATTACAACACGTATTTCTGTCGTGCTATATACCAAATGTTTGGACTTGAAATTCTGTTTAACATGATCTGAAGGTTTGATTTTGGTGACTAATTGTAGGTGTCCTACTGGGTTCAAGTGTGGGATTAATTACCAGCCTCCAACAGTGGTGCCCGGAGGTGATCTTGCCAAGGTGCAGCGAGCGGTGTGCATGATAAGCAATAACACGGCAGTGGCTGAGGTTTTCGCTCGTATCGACCACAAGTTCGATCTGATGTATGCGAAGCGAGCATTTGTGCACTGGTATGTGGGTGAGGGAATGGAAGAAGGTGAATTCTCAGAAGCCCGTGAGGATCTCGCTGCTCTTGAAAAGGACTATGAAGAAGTTGGGGCAGAAGGCCTCGAGGAAGAAGAAGAAGATTACTGAAATTAAATCTTTCCTTTCAGCTTTACCTGCCTACATCATCTCTTTCTGTGTTGTATCTCAAACACTGCACAATATTTGTGGTCTTGTGGCTTGTTATTGATAATGATTCCCAATTAGAGATTTGAGAGAATTTATCTCCATGATGCATGATGGCAGTTTTTCGATCAATTGCTCTCTTCTTTTGGAAATCATGCGCCCGGTTGGACACACTGGTCGTTTAACTATCATCAATATCAATATAAAATATAAAATTTATAATAAGCCGACAAATTCGGTTTTCTGAGTTTAATTATTAGACAAATTCGGTTATTTTCAAATAAATGTACAAAAATCCTATTCCTGAATATAGGATCTCATCTAAAAGCTTTTCTTATTTTTAAATACAAGATCTACTATAAGAAAAATAGAGAAAATATCTTTTATTAGTGGGTTGCTTGCTGGCTTGCGCCTTGCTGCAATATTTATTGCAAATAGAGAGAATTAAAATTATACTCGAAACACAAGGGCAGTTTTGGAATGTCGAAGAAGGTTTTGAGAAAATCAAGATATTCAATTAATTTCAACTAATTTGATTGATTTTTGTAATTTGATTAAAAATAGGCTTGGCATATTAAACAATTAATTTCCATTGTTTTTTTCCTTCTATCACTAGTTATTTAGGATTAGATGTTTGTTGAACTAAAAAATATGTATCCAAAATTAGGAGGAATTGTTATAAAGTTTATTTAAACCATCCATTAGCTCATAAGAAGGCAAAGAAACATTCTCTGTTCTTCTAAATTTAAAAACATTACAAAAAGAAAAAAAGACAACGCAAAAGCACTATTACTGATAAATAAAAATTAAATATAAATGAAATAAGAAAAAATAGTTTACTCATTGAACAAATAGCTGTACTTGTATTGTGATTATGATGGGGTGTCGTCACCTAAAACAACGTGGAGCAAGCCTTTTTAGGCTATCAGCAAAACTTAATCCTGTGACCTGTCTCTGTAGATTCCACGTATAAGCAATCTCTTAATTTTTTTAATTATTAGTTAATAGTTAATTCAAGAACATACCTACAACCAGGCACGAATTGAAGGAGTTGTATGATGCAAAGAGTAGTTCAATATCATATCTATGAAAATTGACCTGTTCAACTCGACTTCTTCCCCTCAATTTTGAATCCATCTTCAGATTCACTTCACTGTAGCAGTGAACAGCTCGGCTTTGTGGCTTAGTACAAAACTTAGAAATTCAAAAACTCAAAACTTCAAAAGCCATCTTCACTTGATAGATAGTCCAAATCATGTTTCAATATAGGCCTACATGGGGTTAGAATTATAAGTCAATTTCTACTTCAAAGTTCTAATCATTTTTACTTCATAGTTCCACTATTGGAATTATTCAGCTGGCTGTTTGGGCAGGCTTTGCCTCATTGTGAACCTCATGAGCCAAATGGCATAAAAGGATTAAGAAAGCACAGTCCAATAGAAGACCTGTTGGGCCCACAAGAGCAGGTAAAACTGACGTCCTTCAGTGGTGACCAAGAGGTGAACATATCTCTGCGAGTTTCTTTATTTGGCCATTTTTCTAATGGTTCACCCATTAAGGGTTGGGAAATGAAACTATCATTAGTAATCATCTTCAATTCCATAATGTTATGCTATGTCTACGGTATGCTCATTTAGAGAAACAAAAGCATGAACAATTCGAATGACTGAAGTGCATGCTTTATAGAGAATATAATAAGATCGGCAAGATTAATTTTTATTGGCCTTTTCTTGTAGTATACAAAGGAAATTTCGAGGGAGTGAAATTCCAATTGCCTCCAAATGTCCAAATTCTACTATTAAAGGTAGAGAGATAGAGACAGTATTCACGTTTTAGAGATTGTGGTCAGTGATGAAGACTGAAGAGAATCAGAACTGCATGGATATTTTACAGATTGATTACTAAAAAGAAGTGGTTCCTGAAATAACTCGTAATTTCCTGCTGACATTCAGAAATAAGTTAGAAAAACAGAATTTCAAACCTTACTAAAGTTATCTGCTGATGTGATCCCAGCCAATCCGAGATCATATAGATGATTGTATTGAAATACTGAATTGGGATACTGGAAATCAATATTTCAAGGTCCCATAGACCCTCAAATTTAACAGAACAGTGAACACAAGGGTGGAAGATCCCACAGAGCTTCATTGGAGTCCTGAACAGTTTCCATGTACTCTTGCACTCCATTAATTGCATAGAGTGAAGCTGATATTTGCCTCTCAACTTTCATCCTTTCAAATTCTAAAAGATCTAAGTCAGCAATATTAGACAGTTCCCCATCAGTCTTAGGAATATCTGAAACCTGAGCAAAAGAAAAGCGATCATAAACCGGTCCAAAACCACCCCATGAGAGATTGGACGTCGAACCCAACCCATATTCCTCCTTGCAATTGCTCATATCTGGTCTATAAGCATCATCAAACAGATTGGCATCTTGGATTGTCCCACTAGAAAGTGAACTGTCATTGTTGAACTCAGTATTATTGCTAGAACTACTGCTAATACTAGTACCACTAGTAGTGCTAGTTTTGGTGCTTCTGCCTGTAGGGGCAGAGGCTGCTACCGCACGATCTTGTTGTTGTTGTTTAGTTCCAGATTTTCTGTTGTTGAGCAGATTTCTAATCCGAGAGGCGAGAGGAGAATCCAAGGAGACATGGGTGATGAAGTTGGTGCGAGTGTTGGCTCCTCGAAGAAGGCAAGCAGCTTCATCATAGGCTCTGGCAGCCTCCTCTGCAGTCTCAAATGTGCCAAGCCACATTCTTATCTTCTGGGTTGTGTCTTTGATCTCAGCTACCCATCTCCCTGAGGGCCTCTGCCTAACCCCTACAAACTTGTTTGGGTTGCTGCGGCTTCTGTTTCTTCCTATGAATTTCCCTCCTTTGCTGATTGGAATGCCTGCTCTCTGATGTTGCTGCTTTGGCTGCTGGAATTGAATTTCCATCATTATTGAGGCTTGAGAAAGTGGGAATCTGAGAGACAAATGTTTATGGGATCTTGAGATGATAGGGGGAAGGCTATTCTTCAGCTTCATGTAGTTATTTTGCGGGTTGTGAGATTATATATGATTGAAGGATTGATGAGAATATTGAGAGCAAGTGGCTTTGATATGCTCATATTTTAAATTTTGTGTGTGATGTTGACAACTTACCTTTCAATTGCTTCTTTGACTTCCACAAAAATGACCGCCATCCCTGTCTTATCTGTTGGAGTTTTACTTAACAGGATTTGTACCGTTTGTTTTTTCACGCATTCACCAAAAGAAGAATAAATTCTTCTTCACCCAATATTTTGACTTAGTTCTTGCATTTTCTCAGAAGGTGCATTGTACCCCTAATATAATGTCAATGATTTTGTTTTACTATGAGATTACCCAAATAAATTTTCTCTCTCTCATTTCTCATACACACGATTTAAATCCAATACATCATCTTTAAGGAACATACTTTGTTGGTAGATTTACTCCTTTGGTTTCAATAATACTGCTTCACTATGAACCCTAATCCAGAATCTAGAAAGGTCACAAAATAATACCAATCGGGGAACTTACTCTAAAGCCACAGGGCCACAGTAAAATAACATATTTCGTAGAATCACCAAACCATCAATCTATTGAGAAAAAAACGATAAGCTGGGTCAGGATTAGGGATGAGGGTACCGTGTCATTGTCCTTTGCTCCTGCAAGTGTAGCCAAGTCAAAAGGAGTAGAAAGGATAAGCGTGAAGGCACGAAGGAGCACCATGTGGAGCCTCCACAGCGACCCTGCAGATAGATACTTCCATAAACAAAGAGACTGAGAATTTAAAAAAACCATTTCTCGCTGCACACTATTGTGGTGGACCACTTCTGGGTTGATAAAATTTTATGTTTATTAATTATATCTTGTCGTGCGAGCTGCGTTTGTTGTAACCTCCTCCCCACGTCACGAACAAATTAAAATTCTCGCTGCGTTTTCCTCCATTGTTATGTTTATTTAATCCTAAGATTCTTCTTAATCCATAAACCAGTTAATCCCTGTTTATCATATCATTATCTGCGACAGTCTTATATAATTGTCGTCGTCTTTGTTTATGGGTTGAGAGAGAGACAATTAACCAACCTAATTACAAATTTCAGTCTTAGTTTTGATTTAAATCGCGAGATATTCGTTTTTAATGGGCCTAAAAAGGTTCATGTTTGTTCTTATACGCTACCAACATGTGGAAAGTGACACAAGCATTCTTCTTTTTCTTTTTTCTTTATAAGAAAGATTATAAAGTTCAGTATCAATCTTTTATTAAAATTAAAATATAATTTTAAAATTTAAAAAATATTTATATAAAATTTATAAAATTATTTATCAAAAACGACACAAATATTTTTTTATACAAAAATTTAGATAAATTTAACATTAGTCTCTTACTAAAATTAAATATAACCCTATAATTCAAATAATACTTATAAAAAATTTACCAGATTATATATCAAAAGATTCGTCACTATAATAATAAAAAAATTAAATTTATGTTATTGTGAGATACAAATTTATTTTTTATTATTTATATCAATTTTTATTGGCGACACAAATATTTCTATTATTCAAGAAATAAATATTTAAAATTAAAATTTGGACCCACAAACAAAAAATTCATAGCTATCATGTTATTATTTTGAATAATAACTAGTTGGTATATTTAATTAATCGATATGAAATAATAATAATTAAATGAAATATTTATCTAATTGGGGTATAATTGTGTAGAAAAATACAATTGTGTATGAATTTGTCTGAAATTATAAACTATAAACTGACAACATTTACCATGACGCAATGCACCCGTTTGGATCGGTTACATTGAAATGATTTCACATAATATAAAATAGACATATATTTAGGATTTTGTCTCATAAAATATAAAAATACTTATTTTAGGTTATTACTTGTAATTTATTCTCACATGTTAATGAATGAATTAAATATGATAATCTTATAAACCTTTCTCTTTCCATACTTATAAATCGTCTTTATATTTTTTATTTTAAAATTAAATAAATATAAAATTAGAGAACAGTAGTTAATAGCCCTACAAATAATTTATATTTATGATTATTTTTTTCTATGACTTATAATAAGGCTAGTATGACTCGTCTCAAATTCTCGCGTAGCAAAGTGAAAACACAAGTTGTTGGACATTCTCTAAGATTAATCTCCAAACTATTAATTAGGGAATAGTATATAGTTTTTTTTTTAAAAAAAAAAAGTTGTTGGACATTGTATAACTAAATGAAGAACGGCTTGAACCACCAAAGAGGCGGGCTAGACCATTTCAAATATGGGTTTTTTATTTGGGCCAAATGCGACACCTTAAATTATTATTTTTCTATATAAAAAATTTAGATAAATTTTAATATTAATCTCCTATTAAAGCCATTCTAATAACGTTTATAGAGATATATGAGATTGTCTATTAAAAAGAGCTATCAAAATGATTGAACCTATATATTTTTGAGATATGAGTTTATTCTTTATTATTTATATTAATTTTTATTGACACTCTAAAATTTAAATTAATTTTAAAAATATAATTAATATGTTAAAATATATTTTTTTATCCAGTTTTGTCCCTCTACCGACGGACTCAAACTTCCCTCAGTACGTGGCCTAGACCACTTCAAATATGGGCTTTTTATGCAGACGGGCTGAAACTTCCCTCAGTACTTAGCAATAACATACAATCTCTCTCCTCCTTAAGCTCTCTCATCTACCCATAGGTTTAATTGACAAAGGAGTGATACATACAGTTATTTAGAATATATTCTATAACTGAAAAATATTATTTAGTTATAGTTTTAATTACAGTATTTGAAAAGATATCCTAACTCTTAGGTACATAAATTTTATACATGAGAGTAATAGACGGTTTACTCTACCTAATATTGTTATCGTCTAGGAAAAATAGATATTTCACTCTACCCTTACATTTACCTTTACATGGTAGATGAGTCAAACCCTTTTCAAAAAATTATTATACAAAAAAGAAAGCTCTCTCATCTTTGGACGCATTTCGCTCTCTCCTACTCCACCCACCACCGTCCTCTTCATCACTTTTTTCCTCACTCTCCTTGGCCCCTCATCCTTCTCCATTAATAAATTGGCTAAATTAAAAGGGAGAGTGAGTGTAAGAATTGAAGAAATGGAATGGGAATGAAAGGAAAGAAAATTTTGTGGGGAGAGTGGGAGAAGAATACCTTAAAGAAAAGGTGAAAATTGGGGGAATTTAGTTCGGGATGCTGGGTGTACTTTACCTAAAAATTATACTCTCTCATTTTCTTAAAATGGCCGCGTTAAGTTGTCCCTAACCTTATTTTTAAAAGAAGAAATCTATGACGTTAAAATATCAAATCCTCAGAGTCTCAGACATACCAAAAAACAATTAAAAAGTTTCAAAAATAATGCAATCAACATAACACATAAAACACTTACACAGTACTCTAGCCTAATTAATTATCATCAGATACAAGCGAATATCATAGAGCTTCCTCTCAAAAACCGTCGATCTTCGTTCTGGTACTTAAATTCATCGTAGATCTTCATATAAAAGATCTATCAAATTTGACAACCATTCATGATAAGATAAAGCATAGGGACATAAAAGTAAGTGGTGAAATCAGTAATGGAAAGCTAACAAAATGGTTCAGAGATACTGTTAAGAAAAGAAAAGGGACGAAATTAAATATACAAAGTGTGCTTTGCTTAAATATACGAGAGTTGTAACTCCTTGCGCATCATTCGCTTTTATTTAATCTCATTTGGTACCTCCTCTTTGATCTCAGCTGGTTCGTAAGTTAAAGAAATATTGCCAATATTTGAAGGCCTGTTTGATACAATAGAACATTAGATTTTAAAGAACTAAGCATATATTAGGCTTGTCGGTGTTTCTTTTCCAGTCTCAGAGGGGTTTCTTTGTCGGGTTTTTTTTTTTTATTGCATGCTTATCTGAAATAACCAAGCAGCGATATATATAGCCTGCATGCTTTCAGAAAGTGGAGAAAAAATCGCAAAAGCGAAAGAGGACAGCCCAGAAGGAAGCTAGCGAAGTGTATATAATGGAGACACAATTTTAGGATGCAGAGACAAAAACATAAAACACATCAAATGCTGAAAGCAAACCTGTCGCTGTCTTCATCGACGTTAGCATCAGAATCTGGAGATGTAATTAATATACTCACATGAGGCTTCCCATGTGCAGATCGGCACTTGTGCTATTTGATTATAAACAAGATTTCTGAAAATGGGTTTAAACAAAGTGGCTTCCTTTATCCAAGCCAAACAGAAGAATTGACAGAGAGAGAAAACACATAATCTGCAACACGAAGAAGTAATTAAATTATTCTACCATGTCATGTAGTTTGCTGTTGGAGTACAGGAAGTTGGCTCATGATCCTAATAACTACTATACATAAGGCGGTAGGATATCGCGGAGCTATATATGACTTATCCCCAAAATAAAGTTTTTAGGTTTTTAAGTTAAAGAGAGGATATATGGCGGAAATAATTTTTGTCAATTCACTGCGTTGGCATGGCTTTCACGCAATATTCCAGCGTTGCGTTCAAGCCATCTAAGTTTTCCTCATGTCACCAGAGCTATTTTCCTCGCAAAAAAAAATTAAAAAAAAATCATTTTTACATTAATAAAAATTATATTTATAAATTATACATTTTATTCTAACAGAAGGAAAAAATAAAAATTCAAAAATAATATTTTCCCTTTAGTATTCCAATCATCCCTGGGGGTTGGGATGGCAGATTTTCTACTTCCCGGTGTTCACTCCTTATTCAAAATGTCTCGGAATATTTCATACCATCACTATATATTATTCATATGTTAATGATTGGTATAGTAGTGTATATAATACTTCCTCAATAATTTGTTTTCATTTGAGCCATGCCCCGCTTGATTAAAAAACAATATCATAGGAGTATATAAAATGTATATATGTAAAGCTAAGCATCAATCAAAGAGAAACAGTAATAAATTAAGAAGAAGGAATTTTGATGCATAATATTTTTATCCACTTCTTTTTTTGGCTATTGATAAAGTGGGGTCACTAGGCTCCTGTTAGAAGCGTCCTATTCGCCCACTGGGAAGATGACAGAAGAATTTCTTTTGAGCCATCTTTTGGATAATATGACTCCAAGAATTATATGTGTGTGCGTGTGTGTGTATCGGGCTAATGTGTAGACGGGGTCAAAATTCAAATACAAATACTGCTTTTCCATATCAGGTTTTCAATTTTATTTTGTGCCTTCGCCAACCTCTTCTCTTTTTCAGGTTACGTCTGCCTTTATAATACTTGCCTGCCACCATGAAACCCTAGCCATATATCTACGACTGTGGATCACTTTTCATCGTTCCATATACAGATATATAATTAACAAGCAATCCCTGTATCCCAACACATACATAAGCAGAGAGAGAAAGAGAGAGCGTCGAAGGAGAAATGAGGAGTCCAAGGGTAAAAGGGCAGATCACGCCATGTTGTAGCAAGGAAGGGATAAAGAGAGGACCATGGACGCCGGAGGAGGATGAGGTTCTGGCCAATTTCGTCAAGAAGGAAGGAGAAGGACGGTGGCGTACGCTTCCCAAGCGGGCGGGGCTGCAACGCTGCGGCAAGAGCTGCCGTCTCCGATGGATGAACTACCTTCGTCCCTCCGTCAAGAGAGGCCATATCGCTCCCGATGAGGAAGATCTCATCCTTCGCCTCCACCGCTTGCTGGGCAACAGGTAATAATTAGTAACTACACTTAATAACCCTCTCGATCTACCATGCTTAGCTTCTTCATCTACTAATTTCTCCGTAATTTTTAGGGTTTTAACTGAATCCTCTTCTTCACGTCTTTCTGTTTAGGTGGTCTCTGATAGCTGGGAGGATACCTGGAAGGACCGATAACGAGATTAAGAACTACTGGAATACCCATCTCAGCAAGAAGCTCATAAGTCAGGGAATAGACCCTAGGACTCACAAGCCCTTACTCACTTTCGACAATAATTCCAAATCTCAACAAGCATATCATGAATCCACTGCAAGCACATCCAGTAATCCTCAATCATCTGCACCAGAGATTGTTAATCAGACAGATGCTATCCAAAATAACAGTACTTCTCTCACTGTTGGGAATAATTGGGGAACAAGTAGCGACAAAGTAGTGAGGCTCGAAAATGGGGTTGAAGTTCAAGAGGAGGTTGGGAAGATCATGGGTGAGGAAGATACACTATCTTCGTTTCTGGAATCTTTGATCAACGACAACGAAGTACTTGGGAATCAACAGACGCAGGCTGTCGACCACCACGTGTTTCCTGTTCCACCGCCACATCCAGTGGCGGCTTCTTCTTCGCAGCAATTTTTTGATCTTTCCTTTTGGGAAGCTGAATTCCAGAGTTTTGGAGGAGATCAACAGCATGGTTGCCCCTTCAGGTAATCATCACTCGCTATATATATATATACACACACACTTGTGAACCAACATATATATATATATATATATATATATATAGATCAATTATATATGGGGGTAATATGTATATTAATTAATTTGTCCAACAACAACAGTGCTTTGCTTCCTTATTGTGTTTTGGATAAGGGTCATATTCCTTATATAGGGAACAAGTCAATATGGGAAATTGTATGCTGTAAGACTACCACAAACACACACACACACATATCAACCTACGTACAGTCTCTTAAAGGCTGTAAAAATTGTTTCAGGTTTGTTTCATACGTTCTTTCTTGTGTTGTAAAAGTACATTCGACATATTTAATTAGCATTTTAAATATTGCTATAATGGACAGTAGATTTTAATTTCCTTCCTTTTTTCTTCAAAAGCCATGATATACAAAAGCCAGACAAACACATAATGATTCTTCGTCAACTTCGACTACGTACATACGTTCGTGGGTGTGTTTGTTGATTCTAGAACTAAAAGGAAAAGATGGGATCCTCTAAGGATGGTTAATAATACAACCCAATCATATTGGAGAAGATGAGGGATATCATTATGAATTATGAGGCTATGAACTATATGCATGTTCGCAAGTTCTACTCCTATGAATTACATGTTCTATCAAACAACAATATATGTAATTAATAAAACCCCCAGCCCACAGAGTTTTTTTCTTTGCATTAACAGGGTGAGGGTTATGGGCCTGTTTGGATAGGATTTTAGAAACAGAGTTATGAAAAAAAAGAGTTTTTGGGTAGCTTATAGAAAAAAGCTTTTGGAGAAGAGTTTATAAAAAAAGTGATTTTAAATAAAAATATTTAGATAGTTATTTTTAAAAATATTTTTATTATTGGTAAATTATGAAAAATTGTATGAGTATTAAATGAGGAGAGATAATAGATGAGAGGAGAGGAGATAGTGTAAGAAAAGAGAAGAGAGATGATATAAGAAAAAGTAAGAGAGATGAGAGAGAGTGTAAGAAAAAATATGAGAGATGAGAGATAGTATAAGAAAAAATAGGGATAATATAGTAATTGGTTAGTTCATAAGTTTTTTTACTGTTCTATAAGCTACTCTGATCAACTTATCTAAAATATTGGTTTTAGACCATAATTTGATCTAAAAGTCTATTTGAACAAATATGACTATTTATTTTAAAATTTCTCCAAATCTAAATTTTACCTAAAAAATTTATAAAACCACAATTATGGTAGTTTTCAAACACGCACTATATCTCATTGTTACTCATAACTAGCTATATCCTAGTATTCTCCAAAAGTTATATACGAAATTTGTTATTTGACATCCAAAGCAGACATCAAATACCCCTCAAATAATTAATATAAGACCTAAATTAAAGAATTGCTATTTGTTATAAATATAAAATTTCTTTCCTTTATTTATTAAATTTTTTTAAATTACTCCTATTGAGATTCTCTTAACAGTAATAAGTAAGAGAGGGAGTTAAAAAATGATTAAGGTATTTTTAAAAATTATTATATAACTATTTTTTAATTTAATTAAATTAATTAAATATATTCTATGTTAATCAACGAATAAGAATAAGTTCAAAACAATATATATATAATTTGAATTATCAAGTAATATCGTCCTATTATATATCTAGCCTTTATCTAAACATATAATAAACATCTTCGCGGAAAATCTCATGCTGTCACTAATAAAGATATTTGATCACTTAAGTGGGATTAACATGTCAAACCAATTCCAATACCTAAAATACCTTTTCCCCTTGTGTGTGTGTGTGTGTGTGTGTGTATTTTGTTGTACGTTGATCGGTGTTTGAGGTGATATTGGCCCAAGAAAAATGGAGCATTTGAATTATAAATAAACACGCACACATTTAACAACCTTTTAAGTAAGAAAAGGAAAAAAAAACAGATTATATTTCAAAACGAGACTAATAATCAACATTTAAAGTGACCATCGTATATATAAGAGTTAAAATGAAAGTAATATAATGATGATGATATTGGGATTTAGATGATGCGTACAAAGTATTTTCGAAACAGATGAAATTAAATGACAGACACACACACACACACAAGGGAGAGGAGAGAAGAAGAAGAAGTAATTGATTTTATAAATATATATACTTTTTAATGAAACACATACCGACATATTAATTATATAACAATTTTACGGGAACGTTAACAATTACATGTAATAGCATGAAAGCAGGCATACAGAGGAGAAATTCCGACGGCTGAAGTTGAACTAAGAAGTGAAAATATTCACATATCTATGCATCTCTATATGTTGGTGAAAGTCTCTCTCATCACGGAAAACAAATTCACTGATCATTTCTCAGAAGCGTGAGTGCGTAGTTCTCTCTGATCTCCGTACAAACGATACCTACTGAAACAAACAACGTATCTAATACTGGGTTCACAATTTGTGTAAACTAAACATGTTAAAGACGATACGTAAACTAAGTTAATGTTATAAGATCGAATAGAGAGATACATACCGGGGAAACAGAGAGAACAGCAAGAAAGTTTGGAAAATAATGAGAAGTTGGGGTGGGTAGATGAGTTTTTGTAGAGGCAAAGGGCCGTCTGTTGCAGGGCACGTGATCATACAGAGGCAACGCGGCCAATTACCAAACATTCTAAAGCACCAACTCATGGGAGATAGACAGAGAGAGGCGTGCGGGGTTTGGTACTTCGATCGGTTTCTGCCTCGGTGGACCTAACTTGGGAATTGGTATTATAGGTACAAGACAAGGCTTCCATGTTGGACGTTCCTGTTCATGTGTATTATTATGGTAATGGGCTTTAAATGGATACTAGGCCCAAAACATGAGTTTGACCCTTTAGTCAAAGGCAACAAGCCAGCAAGACAACGTTAATTACTGTTTTTCAACGATTCTCTGTGTCTCTCTTTCTCTGGCGCCATGGATCGTGTTTCTTCCTACTCTCAGAGACGTGCTTTAGGGTCGGGATCAGAGAAGGGCTTGTTGTTGAAGCTGAAACCCACATGGATGGCTCTATTGTCTTCCTATTTCATTCTCTTCGTCTTCTGCTGCTACTCAACCTCCAACTTCTTCATCCCTCTCCTCCACTCAACCCCACCCGATCATTTATTCTTGGAATCGCCACCTTCTCAGATTCTCCCTGACCCTTCTCAGACCACCGTTCGTTTCATCCAAACCTTACCCACAAATGCTTCTCCGTCCTTAAAATCTGTTGCTTACGAAGAGGCTGTCGGTGAAGCTTTCGAAAGTCAACGGCCCACCTCATTTGGTAAGTATATTAATTATTATTACCATCATGTGTGCTCTCGTGTTCGTTTCTGTGAGTCGATACATTTACAACATGAATTAGCTGGATTTTCATTTAGCAATTATTGCTTCGGGTGACACAAGTCGTGATCCATTTGTTTCATTTTGATTTCTTTTCAAGTTTCTTGTTTCTAAGGTTGTCATACTATATTATGATCATCAGAGCTGTGCAATATGCCAAGTTTGGAATCCGAATGTCTCAGACTTATGCACGATGCTGTATATCATCATCTTTGCGAAGCTTTAATTTGTTCGAATGATTCCGGTCGCAATTTATTACTGATAATTAAAACAAAAAAAGATCTCTGTTCTTTGTTTTGGACTATCTAGTCCACAGGTTGCCTTTAATATTCAAGGTCGCTTATTCAAAGATTCACTCGTGTCCATATTTGTTGAACACCCAGCGGCAGAATGTAGGTCGTAATTGACCATGGTTTGACCGGGTGATGATGATAATTATTTTAGAGATAATTAACTATAAATTTCAAGAAACTTTAAATTTGGGTGATATATTTGTGAATAATGCAGTTCAATAAAAGTTAAGTTAGTATTGATATGGATTTCCTGTTATGCAAAGGTGAGGGAGAAAGTGAGAAGGAGGAGATGTACCATGAGAGAGACATGTTTATGGAAGAGTACAAAGAAATGAAAAGGAGTTTAAAGATATACGTGTATCCTCACGGCAAGGACGATCCTTTCGCCAATGTGCTATTGCCGGCGGACGAAGTGCCCGGCGGCAACTACGCCAGTGAAAGCTACTTCAAGAAGGCTCTCATGAAAAGCCATTTCATCACAGAGGATCCAGCAAACGCCGATCTCTTCTTCATGCCTTTCTCCATTGCGAACTTGAGGCACGATCGCAGGGTCGGCGTCGGAGGAATCCAAGGCTTCGTCAGAGACTACATTCACGAAATCAGTCACAATTATCCCTACTGGAACCGCTCTGGTGGCGCCGATCACTTTTACGTTGCCTGTCATTCTGTGGGAAGATCCGCCATGGAAAAAGCTCCCCAAGTGAAGTTTAACGCCATCCAGGTCGTTTGTTCTTCTAGTTACTTCTTAACTAGCTATGTTGCCCACAAGGACGCCTGTCTCCCCCAAATCTGGCCTCGAAAAGGAAATCCCCCCAACCTTGCTTCCTCAAAAAGGTAATTTTCAGGACAAATTCCATTGACTAGTCTGAATTTCAAGATGAAATTGAAACCATTATGACTTGTTTTGATTTGTTGCTGGTTAAAAATGCCAGGAAAAAGCTGGCCTTCTTTGCCGGAGGCATGAATTCCCGTGAACGCAAACAGCTGGTGAAAACATGGGGAAACGACACTGAAATATTTGCTCACGCCGGACGACTAAGAACACCTTATGCTGATGAATTATTAGGAAGCAAGTTTTGCCTGCACGCTAAAGGCTATGAAGTGAACACGGCTCGGATCGGAGATTCATTATATTATGGCTGTGTTCCTGTGGTTGTTGCTGACTACTACGACCTCCCATTTGCCGACGTGCTTAACTGGAACAGCTTCTCTGTGGTAGTGAACGCCATTGACATACCTTTGCTGAAGAAAGTGCTCAAAGGTATCAGTCCTGAGGAGTACCAGAAGCTACACGGCAATGTGTTGAAGGTGAGGAAACACTTCAAATGGCATTCATCCCCCGTCGAATTTGATGCTTTCTACATGGTAATGTATCAACTATGGCTTCGACGAAGTTCTTCTATCAGATTTCCATTGTTGTAAACAAAATGAATGGCCTTGATTGGCTTGCTTTGTATATTCTAATAGGAATTCAAGAAAATGAAACACGCAAGAACAGGAATAATATATAGCGTGAACCAAATGCTAATGAATAAATGAATTCATTCGTTTTGTCCACAACTCAATTTTGTCACATGCTTGCTTCGCCAATATCCACAAAACGGAAAAGAACAAAGGGCAGTTTGAGACACGCAAAAATAAGAATAATCAATAAAAAATCAGCTTGTGCCGACACACGCGTGGACTATTTACATCACCTACGAGCAACTAAGCACCCTTCTTAACCCATGGTTTGATGACGGCAACGACAATGATTATGACAACAATAAGGAGTATTATGATTGCAATGCACATCCATTTTCTAGAATTCTTCTGTAGGCTTTTGGCTTTCTGGAGGGCAGTGTTGCCTTGCTGCACGTGATCCACTGCAGTTGAGACCTAAATGGAAGGAATAGGATCAACAAGAGAATAACACAGCAAAATAGTATAAACAAGAGTGCTCAAAATACCTGTGATTCTATATTGTCCAGCATATCCCCCTGTGCATCAACTAGCACTGCTATGTCCATGAATATCTGCAGAAACAAGGAACCTTTCAAGACTAAGTTCATCTGGCCTGCTAATAAACAGACGAATAATCTGTTAGTATACTAATTTGATCGACCAAATACCTGTTGTAATTCAAGAAGTTTCCTCTCAACATCTCTAACTGCTTCGTGCCGTTCTTGAATTTCTGCCAGGGTGTCTATTATCTACAAAGATAACTAAAATGTATGAAACAAGGGGAAAAATACTTAAATCTGAGAACATTATCTATTGCTTCCCAGGGTATATCAACAGCATATTTCATCCAGCCCCCAGAAACTATTATGAAGAGTGGGGGAAGTGTAGAATGGGATGTTACATTCGAACTGATAAGATTTAGAGATCTTGAATAGGAGAAGAGACAAACCTGGCCTCTTCCTTGTTCCTGAATTGCCTTCTGGAAAATTTGCTCACTGTCTCCCGTCTCAATTAATCTATCAATTGTCTGCACAATGTTAAATTATTATAAGAATAACTTCAAGAAGACATTTTCTTCAAGTAAAGTAAAAACTTAGAATATAACAATTACCTCCTCGTCAGCTCTTGTGCCAGTTACTGACGATTACAGGACCAAAAACAAAAACTATATCAAGGGAACTTGTGCGCATCAAATTGCAGATAGTTAAAATCAACAAGTAACAAGTAGAAATTCAAACCTGTAAAGACCCGTCTCTCAACAACCTCACGATATTCTTGATGGATGGCTTCACGCAGGACCTGCAAAGATTTTTGAAACAAGATTAAAGAACAGAATTTTTTTCATCTAAGAAAAAAAATCTCAAAAAATATTAAGATCAATCTACCTGAAATTCAGCCATCTTGTCCTTCAGCTTCTTTCTCAAGGCACTGCAATAAATACAATCCAATAAGTCAGGTACATTGTCATTCCTTACTCTAGATTTACTCTTTCCAAGCATTCTTTAGTTTCTTACCATCTATAACTATATTCAGATATATAATTCATATTGTTAAATATCATGCAAAATCCAATAATCTTGTAATGGTGATTTTAAGTAAAACTTTTAGTCTCTTAGAGGTTATGATTGAGCAGTGAAGGAGTTTGTGCCGTGAATAGTTGAAGAATCAAGAAAGATCAGTGCCCTGTTAAAACTGTATACTATATTATAGACACAATGCAATCTCCATCAACTTAGTTTTCTAAGGCATGAGTCAATGAAAATGAAAAATATAAATTTGGATCATTACTTACGTAGTTGTTGCTGTTCTTGACCGGTCAACTGCTGATCCTTTTCCACACCCAGGCTTATGCCTATTTGCCAAATTCTGCAACACATAATGAGTCAAGAAAGGAGGCAAGTTCATAGCAAGAATCAAGGTATCAAACATAGCACAAAAAGATAAATAGTATAGATCTCACTTCTCACCTCTTTGTCAAGTTCTTCAATTTTCGTCTTGATATGATGGGCAATTTTCTTAACCTCGTCAACGTCTTTCTCCATTCTCTGCTTAATATCTGCAGAGCAGTATTGGATCAAGCAGAATTTCTTAGGGCATATACGTAATTAATAAGTCTAATACTATGAACTTTATTCTATCTCACAATATCACCGGTTTTGAAGTCTATTTCTTTATCAACTAAACTGTTCACTTTTGTTTTATATTTATCACTTTATGACTTGGATTCTAAGTTGAAATTCCCTCTTATATGAACCACAAAGGAGTATTGGTTTGCATATTCGCACGCATATCACACCATATCATATAAATGATTAATTTTAATTATTCCGTTGCAAAATTGCAGATACCATGGACATACAAGGAAGAGGCAAGGACACATCAATTCCTCTTTAACCACATAAAGGGATGAGGATAAACGAAATGGAGAAAGGACTTTGTGGTGTTGGGAAATACAGAACTGCATATAGGCAACGTAACAGATAAAAAATGCAACTCCTTCATTCAAGTTTCAAGGCAATGAAGAACGCAAAACTTAAACAATGTAAAATAGGTTGGACTTACTTTTCATGGCAGGAGCCTTGGTTACAGCTTTGGACTCCTCATGGGCATCCTGCATAAAAGTTAACACCAAAATTATCAGAGCGCTTGTTTAATCAAGTTCAGAATATAGACAGTCAACCGTAATAGAATAAACCAAGCAATGTCTCAAGTTTTTACTCTTGTGCTTTGGAAGATAGAAAAAGAAAATCCAAATGCTGTCATTGCTCTATCCTCTTTTCCTCTCTTGCCCAAGCAAATTCCTAATAAACTGTTCATGACAGGTTTGTTTATGTGTTGCCAAAAACTAAAGTACTAGAAAAGCTCCAGAAAATTGCAATTCTAGGCCTCCCACAAGTGTTCATTATGACCAATTTTCCTATCACTACCATTTCTACAGATTGATTGACCATGGTGAAACAGCCTTGTTCACCCAGACGATGCATAATACACTTAAATCACACCATGCCTTTACCCTATGTTTGGATGGGAAAAAAATTAGGGAGGAAAGAACATTGTGAGGGAAAACTCCGAAAAATAGTAACCATTTTTAGAAATTTTTCTTCCTAGTATTGCCCCCGGCCTATTTTCCTCTCACTTTTCTCTCCATCCAAACATAGCATTAATGCCAATTTCTTCATGTATCATATTTCAGTATCGCCACAGACATATTAGGAATCTCAGGAGCTAAGAAAAATGGCAGCAAACAGGGGCCAAGTGCAAAAGAGGGGAACAACCATACCTGGAGCTTTTTCAGAAGCTTATCCAGCTTTGCATATTGCTTATCAAGCTCCTGAACCTGGAAACCAATTCACAGTAACATTCAAATTGAGACTTGCAAAATGACTGACCATATGCTAATTAGAGACATATATATAACAAATCTATGAATACCTTTTTGAAGAAGTTATCTAAGCCCGTATCTGCTGAATTCATTGCATTCGCCCCAAGCTCAATATCTCCACCACCATTACCTTGCTCACGAGGAAGCTCAAATGAATCCTACAAACATATCCAATCATCAGCATATATGTTGCTGCACCTCTGCACATCCTAGTAAACTATCAAAAATTAAAACACTACAATAAGCCATATCACTGAAGCACGGATTTATCTACCAAAAATGTAAAATTTAGAGCACCAAGAACCATTTTGTCTCATGAACTTTGTAGTTACTTCACATCAACACATCTTTGGCACATGTCATGAAGGTACCCAACTCTAACCCTAAGGATGAATATCGTCACTAGACCGACCATCAAGAGAAGCAAATATCTTGCGGTGCAATTGCATTCAATTTTTTCTCCTCCATAATCCAGTTTACAAATTTGAGCAATGGATCGGATTTAATTCAATGGAGGATATTGGAAATAAAGATCAATATGCAGCTTTCCTATCTGATGAGCTTTCAATATCGTTTGCAGAGTTCCACAAAAGCTGTTTTATCATCAATTCCCCCAACTCTTGTAGTTCCACAAATAGAAGTGTCTAATCTTTGTTAGTTCCACCAATGGAATGTGGATCATACATGGTTTAACGGGTTGAATGAAGATGCTAACATGGAAAATATTTGACCACTCAGATCTAAATCAAACAGGAAGACCAATCTAGAACTACATCATAGTGACTAACAGTTTTTAACCTAGGAGCGTCATCATTCAGCCTATGAAGCCATGCTGGACACTTCAGATAATGGAGTTAACATAGATAGTCAAACGATGATATGGAGCCTTTTTTTATAAACCGTGATGGATATATGAAACCAAAATAAATTTCTGGAACTAAATCAAGATCTAAGTAAAATTTAAGGAGTTAGAAGTGTGCTTTTGTCAAATGAGATTTTCTTGAACCTATGCTTAAATCTAACATTTTTTCCCTTTAATAGTACGTTTAAATAGAGGAAAATGAATGAGAAGGAAGGTGATAAAAAATGTTAAAATTTAAATAAATATTAAATTATGAAAAATTAAAATTTCAATTCCTTCCCTTCCGCTTCATTCTCCTCAATCTCCTAACATACCCAAAGGCAAAGGCATGCCTTGACTGAACCTGCAACATGACTTGGGATACATCTGCGGCCCCTCTCTGGCATATGGCTACGATTTGAAACCAATGTAACTCTTTGAAAAAAATGTAATCCCAAAACTGAATTTTCCTCCTTTCCGAGACTTTTGTTCTTCTACATGGCCATATTTGCAAATTTCATCATCTCTGAACTTGGAATGATACAACGTTCCCGAGCAGGAGTATACTATCTAAAACCCAGATCAAATTTCACTATCCAGGTAATATTTTATTTCGGACGAACATATTAGAATGTCGTAGTCGTAAGCCAAATCAAATCATTTGACATTTAAGCAAGATCGGTACTTCATCCCAGGTAACGAAACTCCAATTCCTAAAATCTGATAAACAAGATAAAAAAGACCTCTGAATAGGTAGATCGACTTGGGAAAGGTATTTATTCATCACAGTTCGCCAACACCTTGCGCAGGAGGCATATAAACATCAAATCATAATATTCAGAACTCCCAATTTCCAAATTCCTTCATTTTCCAACCTTTTCTCCGGAAGAAGGCGGAAAGACTCAAGCAGAAGGTGAACTTTACTCACATTCAGATTGCCCAATGCGCAACCAACAAGAAATTATATACCCCACTATAGCCAATGCTAGATCAGTACAAGGCCAGAACAAGAATATCCCAGTAAGTCCCAACAAATAGAAAGACTCCGTAAATCAAAAATGACGAAACAAGAAAGCAACTCTAAAGAAAAATACGTTACCGTTAGAAGATCATTCATTGTTGGAGAGAGCTAAAAAATTTCAAGTATAAAACTTTATCAAAGGTGAGGAAATAATAATCGATAGCTTAATAAGAGCCTGGTGATCAAGAAACCAGGCCTCAGAATCTGCAGGGAGAAAGAGTAAAGTGAAAGAAGGAACGTGGTTTTGGTTTTCTTTGTGGGTATTCAATCAGATGAGTTGGATATTTGGGATGGCAGTGGAACCACCCCAAGACAGATAGACAACACAGAACGGTGACAGCTTGAAATCAATTTTCTTGCCTCCAAAAACGTGGAAAAAGGAATTAATAACCTCTTTTGTTTAATCTGATCTTAATAAATAATCAATTTATAGCAGTCTGCGAGTCTTCACTTTTCAGGGGTTGACTATTAATTTTCTTTTAATTGATTGTGATTATAATTTTAATCCACTCATTTCGGAGAAGATTTAGCGTTATTGAATCTGAGAGAATTTGATGCAGTGCTATTTAATCAAAATTGATTGATAATTGAATTGACTTCTTATCTGACGTCAGTCTTAGCTTTTAATACGAGAGAATTTTTTAGCTGGTAATAGATAGTGAAAGTTAGGGCTGTGCATGGGCAGGGTTGGACAGGGTAGTCCCTTGCTCGATGCCCTGTCTGAAAAAGGTCTGAGCTACATTTTGCAACTCGATGCTTGGTCCGGCCCGGTAAAAGCCCTAACTATTTCGGGCTGGGCATGAGCAGGCTGGGCATGCCCAAATTGTGATGTTCTGCTCATATTGTGAGAAAAAAATCTGCAATCATGAACTTATAAAATAATATCATATTTATATCTTCAATAGTTAAATAATATCTATAATTCACTAAGAATAAAGTAACAAAAAGATAGTAATTAAAATCTTAAAATTTATTGCATATATAAAAAAAATATTGAAATTTGTAGAGGTCAGATATTTGTAACGTTATTATAATACCAATAATCGAATACTTAACAAGTAAAGCAGATGACCAACTTTGGTATCTATATAAATATAAGAGTTATATTTAATATTTTAAAAATGAGTAAGGAGAGTTGCTAACTAAAGTAAAAAGTGTAAAATTACAAATAGAATAAGTTAAGAAAAGAAATAAGGATTAAAAAAAATAAAAAATAATGAATATATATAGGGCCGGGCCAAATGGGCAGGGCAGCATACCCTGCCCGGTGCCCGGCCCGAAATTTGGCCCGGCCCGGCCCTGTCCAAATATATTTTGGGCATTTTTTTTAGGGCTGGGCCGGGCGATTTTTTACCAGGCTTGGGCGGGCGGACTGGGCCACTTGGCACTGTGAACACCCCTAGTGAAAGTTACGAGATTAAAAAATTGATTCTTTGTTTAAACTATTTTTTTACAGCCAACTTCTCACCTTGAAAATAAATTTAAATTTCAACGGAAAGAAAAAGCATATCAGCTACATTCACGGCCGGTCTATGGCCCCTTTTGTTTTTTTTTGTTTTGCTGGTGTCTATTACCATGTGTTACCAAGAAACTTCTGTCTCTTAAAAAATATCTAACCGATAGTAAGTTAGTAAAAATATAATATATATAATTATTTAGAATATATTTAATTTTTAAAAAATAATATTTTATTATAATTATAATTGTGATATTTAGGGAGATATCATAATTCTTAAATGTCTAAGTTTATATTTAAGTGTAATAGACAACTCATTCTATTTGACATTGGTATTACCTAAAAGAAAAGGAGATTTTGTACTATCCTTACATTATGAGTGAGTTCAACCCTTTTTAAAAAAAAATTATACCAAAAAAGAGTCTATTGATGGACCAATTCAATTATATGCTTGGAGGAATAAATTTGGATCCTCATGATGCTAAAAAGATGGATTAATATCATTTTGTGTCCTTTAACTTTATTTTTATTTTAATTTTAATCTCTTCAATTTTTAAAGTTAAGGTTTTAGTCTCTTAAGTATACACCGGTCTCTAAAATTTGAAAGTGTTTAATTTTCATACATGACAGTAACACACCGTGATTTATGCCAATGGGCAATCGTCGACTTCATCTCTTCGCATCCGATCATCCAGTTCCTGCCATCGGCAACGTGTACCTTTTTCTATCTTTATTTTCAGATTTTGCGTTTGATTTAACAGTGATCCGATCCCTTGGTGTGTTATAATTTCGATTGTCCAATCGTGTTTTTCGTCATTTAATCCGTGTCTCCACGTCTGGAAGTGAATTCGATTGCTTGGAAATATTTTGGTCAAATCTAAATTTATACATTTATTTTCTTTTGATACATCTTATCCACCAGCTGAATCGGTTCAGAAATTCGTTCAGTCCACTGAGGTGGAGTAGCGTTTCGACCCTAAAGAGAGAGTTATGTTTAATTTGGATTTTATGCTCCGAGTTTTTCTTGCCGTTTTGTTTTGTAGTTGGAACCTTTGATCGATTGAGTTATGGTTTGGGATTGATTTGATCTTAGCTAGGTAGTAGTATAATACTAGGGATAGAACGATTCATTGAGTCATCCTAGCAGTCGCAACTTAGTTTTGATCAACTGAAGCTGGCAGGGTGTAATGTGCATCTGTCAGTTCTCTACAAAAAAGAGAGTATCGTGCTAAGCAAGTGCACACTATGCATCTCAGCCTCTCCACTTGATCCTCGAATGACTTTTACTGTAACAAAAATTAATGTTTGTTAAATAACGACTGATATATCCAACATTAATACCAATTACATATAATCCTTTTTCTTCTTATTGTCTAAACGTGAGCTAAAATCTCTGAAACTTAACGGACCGACTAATCCAGATGAGGCCAGATGGTTTGGTTAATGATGCAACACTGCCTCCTTCGTAGCTATTAACACTCTAGAATTTGAATGGATCGATTACCATTTGCCCTTCGTGGGCTGCTTGTATAGCTGATTTTCTTTTATCCTCTCTCTTCTTCCAGGAAGCTACATTTGTTTAATAATTGATTAACTTGGCAGGTAATTTCTTTTCTCATATGTTGGTTGCTAGTTATGTTACGAGTTGATTATGCAAATTAACGGTTTTGCTTCTTTACTGGCTTACGTTTTTCAGGAATCGCCTTCCAGATTCAGTCAAAAAGGCCTTTTACATCAACGCTTGAGATAATCTAGATATGGATGACAAGACTAGAATATCTGTTGAAGTCAAGACCGAGGGTAAAAGCCTTGGTGGGGTGGAGCAAGAGAAAAGTGAGATTAAAATTGAGGTGAAGAACAAACATAAAGATGAAGAGAAATTGAAGAAAAAGAAGAAAGAGGAGGGGGTGATGGTGATGGTGAAGAGAAGAAAAAGGATACAGAAATTGACACGGAGAAGGAGAAGGGAAAAGAAGATGAGGATGAGGATGAGGATGGTGAAAAGAAGGAGAAGGAGGTCGAAGGGAAAGAGAGAGAATGAGGCAGGAGAGGACAATACATGTGAAGATGGTGTAGAAGAACGAAAAGGAAGGATAAAGATAAGAAGGATGGGGAGAAGAAAAAAAGAAGGGCAAGGATGAAGAAACAGACACAATAAAGGAGAAGGGGAAAGACAATGAAGGCGAGGATAATGAAAAGATTAAGAAAATCAAGGGTGAGGATAAGAAGAAGAAAGAGGAAAAGAAACACGAGGATGAAAGTTAGAGAAAGACGAAGGAAAAAATGATGAAGGGTGAGGATGGTGAAGAGGAGAAGGAGAAGAAGGACAAGGGTAAGCAGAAAAAGGAAACGAAGGATGAAGGAAAAAATGATGAAGGTGAGGATGGTGAAGAGAAGAAGAAGAAAAAGAAGGATAAGGAGAAGAAAAAGGAAAAGAAAGGTATTTCATCAAATGCATTCCCAACCTTTGCAAACTCAGCAAGGAGAGGCTGCTGCAATGTGGAAAATTGCTCATTACGTGAAAATTAAGAGTGTGTTTGGGTAATCTAAAAAACACTTTTAGATTTGTAAACCGTGATTTTAAAATGTTCTAGCTAAACAGCCTAAAAATTTAAAAAAAAAAAACAGTTTTTGATAGAAAACAATAGTTTTAGGTAGAGAAAAAATTTCTTACTTTTTTAAAAACCATTCTCTACCAAACTCACGTTTTACTATTTATTTTTGGAAGTTATTCTCGATTAAGTTAACAAAGAATTAGTTGACTGCATAAACAATGGCGCATTGGCTTCGGACGTGAAAGTCTTTTAGAGAATATAAATTTATTCGGAATCACTTGTGAATATATTGGATTCTTGGAGGGACTAACTTGATTACTGGAGGGTGAGACTAACTGGTTTGGCTTTTTTGTGATTCTGTTTTCATGTTTGTATTTGAGATTGAGACGGCTAGCTGTTGAATGATAAACATATTGAAACCAAAGAATTGAGAAGAAGAGATGTTCAAATGGAAGATTTCGTCTATAAAGATAGCATAATTGTCTATTTCAAACCTGTTTTAAGTCAAAATTTTACGTCTAAACAGAATTCAACATTATTTTGATAACAATCTCATACTTTAGTAACGCTTTTACCCTGTTAACAATCTTATCCCCGTCATGATTTAGGAAATAAAAAAACAGTTAGATATTAAACTACGTTACAGGATAGCTAACGCTAAAACTAGTTATATGTATTACTGGTAAAAACTTGTATGTTGATTTTTTTTTAAAATAGTTTATCTAATTATTTGTATCAAAGATTATGTATTGATGAAAACTCTCTTTATATAAAATCAGTAAGAATATTTTGAAGAGAAAAAATTAAAAATTTAAAGGTAATAAAGTAAATTATGAGAGTATATTCATGACGTAAGCAAAACTCTCAGCTAGTTAGTTGCAGAACATTACAAGACAAGGAACCATTTATTGAGTCGTAGCTTACCTACCCACTTTCATTCCGTCGGTTTTCTTTTTCGTCTTCTTATAATTAATCCAATCTCCACATTCTTAAATTCTGCGCATGCATTTCGTTAAGCCAAACGAAGCACCGCCTCCAATATGGTTACCGTTCTCTCTTCTCACACCGTTCTCCCTTCTTCGCCTACACCCTCTCTTACCTTACCTTCCTCCTTCTGCGAACAAATCAAGCTTCCCACTCACGCTCCTCTCCTTTATGTTTACAAATCCCATATCTCTCACCAAAATCTTCAACCTCATCAAATTCTAATCTCTTCTCTTACCCACGCTTTGGTTCCTTACTATCCGCTCGCCGGCAGATTGTCGTGGTCCGCCGCTGGAGGCAGCCGCTGGGAACTTCATTGCAACGCTAAGGGAGCTATCTTGTATCAAGCTTATTGTCATCACTTTACTTTGGATGATCTAGGTGACTTTGTGCCTGCTCAAATCGTTCCACAACTCATTCCAGCCATTGATTGTGGTTGTCCCATCGACCAAGTTCCTCTGCTGGCGGTGCAGCTCACTAGATTTTCATGCGGCGGTCTCACCGTCGGGGTGGCCATGTGTCGTGCCGCGATTGACGGAACCGCCGCCATGCGGTTCATCAATTCATGGGCCAAGTTAGCCAGAGGAGAGCTTCTAGATTCAACCGAAATACCATTCCACGATCGAACAGTGTTAAATTCATGTAGATTGAATAAAACGCCACGTTTTGACCATCCCGAGTTTCACCCACCACCACTTTGGAGAGGTCGCTTAGAAGGATCTTCAGAACGTGAAACCAAGACGACTGTTGTCGTTTTGAAGCTCACGAGAGACCAAGTCAACAAACTGAAGAATAAAGTCTGCGATTTTGCTTCCCCTAATAAACGGCCATACAGTAGTTTCGAGGTGATCGCCGGCCACGTATGGAGGTGCGTCAGCAAGGCGCGTTATGCCGGCAACGACGACCAGCCAACGAGGTTGTCGACGCTGGCTAACTGTAGAAACCGTCTGAAACCACCACTTCCTAGTGTTTACGCAGGGAACGCAGCTTTCCCAACTGTTACATCAACCTGTTCCTTTCACGATCTCATGCATAAGCCTCTGAGTTATGCGGTGGGGAATTTAAGGGAAGCACTAGAGAGATTAACAGACGAGTATGTGAGGTCTGCTCTTAATTATATTGAGAGAGAGAGAGAGATGAAGGTGGTGAGGTATAATTTTCACTACCCTGCGAAGAGTGTAAGTGAAGGAGAATTTAGGGGGAATCCGAATCTGTTTGTGGTTAGCTGGATGAATTTTTCATATCGTGACGCTGATTTCGGGTGGGGAAAACCTGTTTATTTTGGACCGGGATTCATGGATTCTGAAGGGAAGGCTTTTGTTATGAACAGCGCTGACGGTGATGGCGTCGTTGTCGCCATTTGTTTGCAGGCACTTCATATGGATGCTTTCAAGAGATTGTTTTTCGAGGATATTGAGGAGGTCTTTCGTTTCTCAAAGTTATAAAATTTATTTATTTAGGCAACTGATATTGCTTTATATTTGGTAGGAAGCCAAGTCATTTATTTTTAATAACACTGGTGCAAGGGTGAGCAGGATGGGACCGAGATAAGGGCCCGTCCCAAGACAAGACACCTATGCCATGTTTTATCCTAGTCTGCACGGATTGGAATAGACGTGAGAATTCGTGAATTCTATTTAAAAAATATATATATTATTAAATATTTTATATATATATTATCTATTAATAATATATAAAAAAAATATATAAAAAAAAAATCTTTTTATTATAATGATCAACTTAAAATAATAAATATTATTAATTATATTATAAATATTATTATCTTTTAATTTTTCTATTTTACTAACGGAAGTTACTATTTTTCTGTAAAAAAATATATATAATAAAGAGAAAAATATAATTATATACTAAATAATATGATATAATTAATATTATTTTTTATTTATATTTTTTATAAAAAATAAATAAAATAAAAATATTTTTTATTTTTTAAAAAAAATATTTGGGACAGAAATCTCAAGGGCTAGACTGAGATTATGTCCTGTCCAGACCTTTATCTCTATCATGTTTTGGGATATCCTATCATAATCTTTCATAAGATGAGATAGACCCATTCTAAATTATTTAAAATTAAATCGAGACGTGATATCTGGGTACATAGTCATAGTATATACCTCACCTATAATATATACACTTATTCTGTTATCTAAACAATTTAAAAAAAAAACTTTTCAAACACTTCCAAGGAAGCGCTTTTCCAATAAGGATAATTGCTTGTTCAGAAGCATTTAAAATAAATATTTTTACGTTGTATGGAACAAAACTCTCATATAGGCATCAGAACAATATAAAATCGTTGAAAATAAACAGATCCAAACGAGTAGGAAGAAGCTGGATATTGTAGGTTTATTTTGTACATTTCCAATAAAATTCCTTTTCAGTTTCTTTATATTATTACATGTTAAAATGAAAATAGATTTGACAATGATCACCATTACTATTAGTTGAAAAGTATAACTATCTCAAGTGTTTAATTTTGTATCCATTTTGGCAGTTTGACCGCATAAGTAACATTCCCGCCTTCATAAGCTTTCTTATTTATACCCTTTTTGTGAATATGAGTTTTCCCTCGGAAGTTTAACATATCAGTCTATTCCAGAAGGTATTCGATGCGATATGGTAGGAACTAAACTACGAGGATTAAATGGCCTGAGTCAGGAGGTTTGGCGGTGTTGAAGATAATAAGATAAGGATAAGCGAATCAGAAGTGTTATTGACGAGTTTATTACACATCAGGTCTGTATATGTGCATAAACGCATACCTGTTTAAATATCTTCCGTAACAATGAGTATAGCTAAATATAACTACCACAACTGCCTTGATCCCTCAAACAATGGGAAGAGGATATCATAGTGAGGATTTCAAAGATTCCTCAGTAGGTTTGGTAGAAAGGCCAAACCCAAATGGGAAGAGGGGATCATAGTGAGGATCTCCAACATTCATAGGTAGTTGATCGACAGTTTTGAACCATGTTCGTGGAAGCTTTCCTGTGAAACCATAGTCACCAAATAGAACATCAGCCACACCCTGGCCTTCACTTCCAGGAAGCCAAGCGGCAACAAGAGCGTCCATTGAAGCCATATATGGTTCAGTAACAACAGGGCGACCAGAGATTATGACAACCACACATTTTGTGACCCCACAAACGTTTGTAATGGTCTCGGGGCCAGGATAGGGGACTGTAAGGTTCTTGCTGTCACCATTCATTTCAGCATAAGGATGCTCTCCTACTACAACTATGGCATATGAGAATTCATTAGACTTGATATATTCTACGTCTGGGTTCTCCTTGTAGATCACTTCGGTCTCTGGATCAACTGTGTTGTTTATAGCAGTAAGAATAGTAGTCCCTGATCATACCAACACTCACACCAATAAGAAAAGTTGCAACGACATGAAAATATAAGAGAAAAATGGACTCAGAAAGTCAGAAACCAGTTTAACCTTTAATAAGATCATTGCCACTGACACCTTGCCACTCAATGGTCCAGCCCCCACATTGATAGCCTAAGTTATGAGCGTGACTTCCAGCTACAAGTATTTTTGACGCCTTTTTAGAAAGAGGTAGAAGTGGTCCACCAGGTGAGTCACCATTTTTTAGTAGGACCAACGATTTCCTTACAGCCTCCCTGGCTAATTCTCTATGCTCCTGTACAGATGATGGTGATATAGAAGTGACAAGGTTATCCTTCCATCCATGTAATTGTGAATCGTTGAGACTTTAAGGAAATTTTTTAATTAGACTTTTCTGACCTGAATTCCTAGATATTTGACTAAGTTGTAATCAGCCCATGGATTTTCAAAAAGACCCATTATGAACTTGACCCGCAAAATTCTTCTCACAGCATCATCAATTCGAGTCATAGGAATGACTTTAATTTTGACCAGTCTGGTTACACCATCTATAAATTCTGTGAAGTTCTTTGGAACCATGAACTGCATCACAAGAAAAGTATATTACAGGATAAAATGCTTAATCAAGGGATGAAAATTTAAAAAGGCATGATGGACTGTAAAGTGTAGACTTAAACTACCATGTCAATGCCAGCATTAACTCCGGCTTCGATTGAATAAGTGTAATTTGCACGAGGTGGGGAGGTGATTCTGTCTAAGCCCTCAAAATCTGATATAACAAAACCCTGGAATAAGCCGCAAGTTAATTATCTGGTTTAGGTACGATAATCAAAATCAAAGTTTAAATTTGAAAATTGAGATCAAATAATTCTACCTTGAAATGGAGCGTTCTTTTAAGGAAGCCAGTAATGAGGTCGCGGTTAGTGTGCATTTTTACTCCATTCCAACTTGAGTATGAGATCATGATTGTTGCCACACCCTTGCTAAGAGAGACCAAGTAGCCGGGCATGTGAATTCTCATCAATCCATCTCTATCTATAATTGTGTTGTTCTCATCAATCCCATTAATTGTCCCACCATCACCCACATAGTGCTTAGCACATGCTATCACCTTCTCTCTGAGAAAGAAAATGCAAGTATTTGAATAACTAAATACAAACCGAACCTTAAATGCACAACCTAACATGAAACAGAACAGTTTTACAGTATTTTGTAGCTTAAAATGCAAACATGTACTTCAAAAGAATCGTAACAAGAATCCAGCATGTGATTACCATTCGCCCTATTCTATTCTATTCTAGTGGCCTCTGAGGAAATAAATAATCGCAAAATAGGAGATAGAAAGTGGGGGAAATGTCAGTAAAGATAGGAATCTGTCATGTGACAAACCGTCCTGCACCGGGCGGAGGCGCCCGATTTTTACTGAAAGCTTAGATTAACCCGAAACTTTAAACATAATCCACTGAAGTAATGAAGGGCTCCTCAGTCGTAAAGCTAGATGCATCATTGTATAAATTCTTACTTTCCACCAACAAAAGGGATGCCACTGGGGGAGTTATCAGGAATGTCCCCTTGCAATCCTGATATAATCTGAGTCATCTCTTGCACTAAGTTAGGATCTTCACTGTAGCTTTCATAACATCGACCCCATCTCGGATCTCTGCAGACCTGTAAATAGAAAAAAATCATAGGTGAAAAGTGATATAACCTTTAAGCTAAAGAAGTTCATCTTTGTCACTTACTGCTATACAAGGTGCAAAAACATACGAAATTCCGGTAGCTCGAACTTCAAGGGCAGTGGCAACTCCAATTCGCTTCACAAGTTCTGGGTCCCTAACCATCAACATAGATATGCCTAATGAATCTATTTGCTGAGCTCCAAAAAAAAAAAATGCAGTGTTTGTGCCTGTGCCTAGCTTATTTGGAATAATTTTGATTCAAAAGGTCTTATGATATGGATGCTAGTACGCATCCCTATCACAAAATAACTTTTTTTTGACAAGTAACAATTGATGGAGCATCACTAGTATTAAGTTATTATATCTATTTGCCTGGTAGCTCCAAGTCCAATATTATGGGGAAAGACAGTTGCTCCGGAAACAGGGCTATGGCCATGAACAGAGTCGATTCCATAAATCATTGGGATAGCAAGTCGAGATGATAAAGCGCCCTTTTGAAAATCATTCACCATGTCAATCCAAGTTTCAGCTGAAGCATGCGAAGCAGGACGACTCCCACCCTCACTCATTACGCTCCCTAAGCAAAAGAGAAGTTTTCCATTTATTAATGCGTATCTATCACAGAGGTTGGAGAGGTGGTATATGTTCTGGTATTTACCAATGAAATATTTCTTGAGCACATCAGCTGACGCAACCTTGCGTTCAATCTGCAGCATTTGGCCAATCTTCTCCTCAAGAGTCATGCGGCTCATGAGATCCTCAACCCTCGCATCAATTGACTGTCTCGGGTCTTTATACTTGAAGTAATTTGGCACTGAAAGGTATGCCCAACCCCCGAACAGCCAGAGCCCCACCAAGAACACGAGAAATTTAACCATTTCCGTCAACTTCCTATATATAGAAACATGTATATCAGAAACGAGTTAGTAAATCCTCTGACCGCAATTTTAGCCAGTTAAGAGCCGTAAGGATGCATTATATTAAGGTTCCCACGATGTCAGGAACAATGTAATCACATTTCGGGTACCGGAGGTACGAAGTTATATACCATCTCTGGAGACTGAAATCAGTTGTAAAGAATTCAATCGAGATTGAGATTTGAAATGGAAGGTCAACATTTTTCAAGACTGTAGTTAATAACGTGATAATAATAAGGAAAGAGAGAATACGAAATCAGAAGACAAGTTTTCCAGATGAAGATAGTAATCGAAATCAGATGAAGAGAGTAATGACAGAGCTGGATAAATTACAGTGACTATTTTGTGTCTTCAGATCCAGAGATGGTAGAGCCCGCGATGGGAAGAAAATGGTGGGAGGCAGAATATATAAGAATTGTAAGGGAGAGGGTAGGGACCTGGATGCCAAAGACAAGCGGATAGATTCATTTCTTTGAAATGGAAAATTATCAGATTTTAGATATACATTTTTGAAATTTCAGAACTCACGTCGATCAGAGCTGTACACGAGGGAAAACCGTCAGCAGATATGAGTTTTTCTTTTCCAGAAATTTTAGGTGACGTAAGTTGGTTGGAGCGCAGGTATGGATTATCTTCTTGATGTTGATTATGGAGTTATTATTTTTAAATATTTTGAAAAAAAAAATAAAAAAAATGTTATTTTAAAATAAGAATGTAGACTTGTATTACAAGAGCAAAATATTAAGAAATTACATCCAGTCAGACACGTTAGTTTAGAATGACTGGTTTTGATTTTATTTTTTTTATAAAATGATTGATAGTTTTGAAAGGATTTGAATGTAACCCAATTTTCAATATGAATTTTATTAATCTATGACTTTGTCATTCTAATCCATACGCATCATGTCCCTGGTTTCTGGTTTCTTCAAGGAACTAAATGGGGAAAACCTTATCATCAGCTGGAAATCCGTCACAGAACCCGCAATATTCAAAGCAAATACCAAACCAATAACTCTCAGCCCAAAAACCCATGTTTTCGTTTTTATCATAATTTCTGTCTTTTTTTTTAAAACAAAAAAAGATAGTTGAAAGGTTGCATCATTGGACTGTCGATGAATCCCGCGCGGTGTCCTGTTTCTTTTTGTTTGGGTAGTTGTAAATAAACATGAAGGGGAATTATAAATAAAAATTATGAATTATAAACTTCCACGGACATCATTTAGACATCCCACGCTTTTCCTCCTAATAAGGAAACTGCAGTACGGATGTTTTAATCTCCAGAACTATTGGTTTTTTGTGGCACGCTGATTTAATGCGTCATCAGTTTTTGGGGGCTATGGTGGATCGAATTTCACCTGAGAAAGCTGACAACGTTATTACTTTTCTTTTTTGTTTTTTGAGTGAAACGTTATTACGTAATTATTACATATGGATACTGACTTTATTTTTTGATAAAATGGATGGGATAGTGATTTGCTATGAGCGCGTGATTGCGTGGAGCCAATTCAAGATTCGCAAGATAAATATTAAAAAACGATACCTATGGATGGTTTACGTAGAAGCAATTGGTCATTTTTTTCCAATTATTTGTGTTTCATTGGGTCAATTTTGGTCAAAGTAATGAGAAAAAAAAAAAACAAGAAATATTCGCTCAAGGGGAACAATGCTACCAGCCTACCAATCCCGGATACTAAAATGTTTTTTTTAAGGAACCCATATTGCTAGAGATAGGAATACAGGTTCAATCTACTAGATACAGATCGATTTATCACAGATTAATCTAAAAATGAATTAAATTTAAGAGACTCGATTTTAAACGAATTGATATAATATTAACTTAAGTCTATTATGATAGGTTAACAGGTTAGCTTACTATAGGTATATGTCAAAAAGGTCTATATTAAAATAGATTATTTATTTAACAACACAGTTTACTATAATATAAAATAGCAGATTGCCGTTTGGGTGAGCTTCCTATGATGTATAGCCACGAAGTCAGAAAATCGTGCATTATTATTGTCGGCGGCGGCTTTTAAATAGCTTTATAAGCACAATGTGAATTTTGAGTCATACGTGATTCTTAATACCACTCACCCAATTTTTACTTTATTATATATATAATGCTTCAATGAAATGTGATTTGGGCATGTTGAAGACATACTTATTATTATTCGTATTTTTAATATAAAAATTAATTAATTTTTTATATAATTTAAAAAAATTAAGTACAATTAATATAAAAAATAATCTATTAATTTAGATAAATTAATAAATAATATAATTCGTTTTGTGACCAAATTCAATTATAATTAATTTTTTAAATTTATAAAAAAACTAATTAATTCATATGTTAAGTGTGTGTTTGGATCCTATGTTAGAAAATTAATTTTGAGATAAAACCTCAATTTGAGAAAATTTCACACAAATAACTATTTTTATTCAGAATTAATTTTGCCAAAAACTATGTTTTTTAATAAGATACTGAAAATAGCTTTTAAAACAGTAAAAGAGCTTATGGACTATCCAATTACTATTTTACCCATATTTTTCCTTATATTATCTCTTCTCTCTAATCTCTCATCTATCATCTTCATCATATCTCCTCTTTCCTCTCTCTTCTCTGCATTCTCTCATTTTTTTTACCATATCTCCTATTTATTCTTTACCCTCTCTCATCTCTCATACTTTAATCAAATTATACTCTTTTTTAGTAATTTATTAATATAAAAAGTAATTCTATTATTAATCATCTAAATATTTCTATTTTTAAAATTTATTTTTTCTAAAATTTATTTTTTAAAAATCAATTTAAACAGGCCTCAAAGGGTGGACGAGTATGTTGCAAAGCGTATGACGAGCAACAACTGACGATGAGCTCCCTTTACAAAGTTTGAGTTTTTTAATGGATGTCCTTTTCATTACCTGTGTGGGGCCTCTGTGCTTGCTTGTCTTTCCAAGTTACGCAGTTGACGGGCATCACATACCATATTTCAATTGGCAACCAAAACAAAACTACTACCTCCAATATAAGACATCTAAGATAAAGTTAATTAATTGGGGGTAAATAAAAAAATTAAATTAATTAATTATAATAGATATAATAAAATATTTTAAAAATATTTATTATATTAAAAAGCGGTGATAATATTTTAAAAGGAAATTACCGTTTCTATAGTCAACTTGCATTGGGTGGTTGTGTTTTTGGCATTAGATATGCAACAAACCTTTTAAGCATCTCGGCCTTCCAATTCCATCGCTAAAATCTAAAACCACATCGGAAGAGATGTTTATTACTTGTATAAACCCCAACAGAGCACATGAATATATATATATATATATATATATAACTTATCTGTATCTTTGTATCTATAGTTCCCGTGCTTCATTAAACCAGGCAGGGACGAAAATAAAGCAACTCTAAATCATGCATTTACTAACGTCAAAACACACACACACACACACACACACACATATGCAAAGACCCGAATTTTACATGATTCGATCTGACAACGAAGGAAGCCTTCTGAAGAAGTTGAGAGCTGGGGAAGGCGTCCTATCCCGAAATATGGGATGCCTCAAATAGTAGAACCCGAAAGCCATCGCCACCATTTTGGGCGACACCAAGTAAAGCACTAACGCCACAACCAAACACATCCCTACGAATATGCCCGTCCCACGTGGATCTCTCCACGTCACCAACGCCTGCACTCTCTCCCCCTGCGCCGCTATATCCCCCAATACCGTCTGCACACGTGCCCCCAACGTCCTCAGCTTATCATACCTCACCCGTATCATCTCTACCGCTCTGCTGCTCGGCACCGTATCGAATTCCTCATCCAGCTCCTCCCGATCCACCGCCTCCGCCAGTGATATTTTCTGATCGAAGTGTGGCAGTGGGTCCCTCGATCTGAACCTGTAGTTCCATGCGCCTATCACGAACACGTAAAATGCCAGCGTCGGAATTATCAAATCGGGAAACCACACCAGCATCACCAGCAATGCATGTACCAGAATGGTGGCCATTGGATTCTTCCACCCACGTGTATCTTCTACCCACCGTAGGATGTCGATGAACCCCGCGACCACGTTGATGATTCTGTACCAATTGGCACGTACCTTACGCATGCTGAAGTTGTGAGAGTCCGCGTCTAGCATGTAAAGTACTACCTCTTTTCTCAACGGTGGCTCTGATCTCGACAAGTGTCCCGCCACGATCTTCACCGCTGTGTTTCTCAACATTTCTTGTTGCGCCAGTCCCAAGGGCTTGATGTGGTGCATCAACGGCAGCATTGGCTGTGAGTACACTTGAAGGAAATCCAACGTTTGAGTGGTTCGAATGAATCGGATGGCAATCTCTATTTCCCCCATCTTCTTCGTTCCGGCGTTGGTCAACACAAGTAACGGGTACGTGTTTCGGTACACCCGACCCGTTTGCAACGTGGATATACGCACTCGTACCTTGCCGATGCGAAAATCGGGTCTCATGGCTTCTTCCTCACCATCCACTGCGTATAATCCGAAGCTATCAAAGATTCCGATGGTCAAAACCGTGCAGGGATCAAACACCTTCCATGTGTACTGCTCGTTCCACTTGGGATCCAAGCTATCGGATACGGTTCGGGTACGTACCCATTTGTTGCCGTATTTGGCCACACAATACGCATCTGTGGAGCTTTTGCCGTTCACTGTTTTCACGGGTATCAGGTTCTTGCATCCGATGATTCCTAGTTCAACGGTGCCAACCGGTGGCTTCCAAAGTTGCCTTGCCGTGGGGCGGAAATCGCTGCACACGTGAGCAGACTCATCCATCACGTGATATCCGCCATCGAAGCACAAACGCATGTGGATCCTGCCATTGTAAACTCTCTTGTTGTTGTTGACATCCTCAAAAGGGAACCAACGGGATGCTACTTTACGGTCATCTACCCTTCGTTCAATGTTAGTAAGAGGTATTCTCACGACGCCCATTGTTATCGATCCTTTAGGTTGTCGATTTTCAAGAGTGAAAATGAGCTGGTCACTGAATGGCTCAGCAGCGACGAAGATCAAATCGTCGTCCCAGGAAGCAATGCCGTTACGAGTGACGGAGATTTTTGACTTTAGCACTTGAAATCCAAGTTGAACTCTGACGTGGAAGGAAGCCTCTCTTAACACCGTTAACGGGAGAATGTCCTGAGCTTCAAGCACTGTGGCCCTTAGGTACCACAGCTTCGGGGATTGGTAGATCTTGGCGCGAGAGTGAACACTCCCAGCAGTGTCCGTTTTCCACGCTTCTGGGAATGACTCATCAGCTTGAGTGCCAACCCACGTGGCAAGCATGAGGTCCCCGTAGCGGGCCCCTCCACCTTCCAGTCTGTACCACTGTGGGGCCAGTGGGCTGTCTGGTGGGTCCCTGAGAGGAATCTCCGACACCTCAAAGCAAAGCCCACCCAGAAAACTGCGAGAGTCGTCGTCTAATGTGGTGGGACCTGAAGCGGGGGTGTCCCACACAGAGACTTCAAGGAGGGAAGCAGATTCGGGGGAGTCGCGGCCGAAAGCAAACGTTTGGTCCCATTCGAATAAGGTGGTTTTACGCGCGGGCTTGGATGTGACTTGATGGCCGGAAACTGCAATTTTCACGAAGGGGTAACAGTTCGGCGGCAAGTATCGTGCTTTCACGAGGCGAACGAAGAGGTAGTGCATTTTCTCAACTAGATCAAACGAGCATCGTTCCATGGACATGGTATCCGACACGTCTGACGTGAAGCTCGCCGTGGATGCTGCCCTTCGAATTGGTTGTGGTCCTTGTGGAACGTTCAGCCCACTGAACCTTACTTCAGACATCGTTCTAGATGTTTCCATTGGTGAAGCTTTCACCTGATCTCCACATTCTACTGTTGGCGGCTGAGGCTCAACCGGCTTTTCAGTATCAGGAGCTGCATTTTCAGGTGTGGGAGCTTCAGCAGGTGCTGGATCTTCACTGGTCTTGTCGCTTTCCGGTGGTGGTTCCGTTGGTGGAGCAGCCGCCGCCTCAGATTCTTCGACCTTACCTGGCTCGGCTGCTGCTGCTTCAGATGATGGCCTTGCCTCCTCTTTCTCTGGTGCTGGTATTGCATCGGACTTCGCTTCCTCTGGTGCTGGTGCTGGTATCGCCGCCGAGGCCTCGGACTTCGCTTCCTCTGGCGGTGTTGCTGTTGGTGCCGGCGGTAGTGGCGATGGAATTTCCTCGTCCACGTAATAGATTTTCAACCCAATTTCACCTCGAACCCAGTTGAAAAAACTTTTCTTCTCCAACTTGTAGTAAATCAAGGCTTCTTCGCCTTTACGCACAAACTGAGAAGAGCTGAGCCGAATTCGACCCAGGAAATTGTTGCGTCGGGTGGGACCGTAATTCTTGTCATGGAGAACATCGAGTTCAAGCATATCACCAAGAATGTCAGAAGGCTTACCCACATTAAACGACAGCGTTTCATTCCAGGCGGGGCTCAAGTCACGAACCACCGTCGGGATTCGCTTCCGTTGGCCGTAGAAGTCCACCACCAGATATGGACTGGAAGTGCCGTGCCCATCTTTCGGGAGAAGATCTCGAGCGTCCACAACCTCCACTATTAGTTTACGAACTGTGCCCATAATCACAGTTTAGTCTCCTCCTTAATTATCCCTCACAAGTTTAGTTTGCAGGAAGCAGGAGTGTGGCTTACAGGGCTCAAACTAATGAACTAACCAAGGGATCGAGTGTAGTTATGAAGGGAGAAAAAGGAAGGGAGGATTGAAATCATGAGTGCTGCTTATATATTATTCATGCTTTGTTGATCCGTTCATAGGTTTTTTTGGTAAAGAGAAAAATTATATATTACAGGTAGTGGAATGTGAGTCGCATATGGTTGGGAAAGGGTGGAGAGATAGAGATGGGGACTGGGAAATATATGTGAAACGAACGATGGATACTGAACTTGGTCTTGGAGCACCTTTTTGACCTTTGAGTTTTTGTGGGTCTGTCCAGTTGTATTTGTTTTTCCTGGTTAGGATAATAGTTTTTTTAAACTTGTTATTGGATTTTCTTAGCAGGGAAGATTCTTTGTCAAATGTAGCCTTTGCTTTATGGCCGTCCCTTGATTTATAAAGGGCCTACGGCGGGAAATGGGGATGGGGGCTTTCGTGTCACCGACCTTCTGAGATTTGTCACCGAATACAGCTTTATTTTATTATATTAAATGGAAAGCTTGACAAAGATATGGCTCTCACTCACTCCTTTTTCACACATTTCTAGGTATTCCTATTCATCTAATCTCTTCTCCTGGGGCACACTGTGATTATGCTAAGACAGTGGGTTACAACTTGCTATTGACATGCTCCCAATTACACCAAAACCTACTATATATATAATGGAGGTTCGTTGTTGATAATTAATTTGTGGATTCATGAAAGAGTGGAGCAGAGGAGATAAAAGAAAGCATGTTTAGAAGACTGAGAGAGCATATTCTAAGATTGTCAACGATGAGTAAACAATATGGAACATATTCTGGGTTTCGAATCAGAACCAAACATGGGGATGCAGGCATGCCATATTGCATATATATTCAGTGACAAATTGGAAAAGCATATACATTACTAGATAAACATGTGTTTAAGGGTTGGTTTGATTCCAGCAGAAAGAGGAGGAGAGGTGTGAATGACAAGGTCTCAAATCAAGTTTCAGGTTGGGTAATGATTTTGCATTGGCTTTAAATTGGGAATCAGAATTCAAAAGAAGGTTTCGACGGCATATTTATGATGATTAAAGTGGAAACATAAAGTCCAAAGGAAAATGAAACCCACAACATTTGATTTGCCCCCCGGCAATCATGCATTCATCTTGGATCTACCAATGTCGGCTACACTCCTCCATATATAAATTACTACTATATTGTAGCTAGGGCCTTGTTGGGCAACGGAGGGCTCAACAAATGACAAAGATCAAAACTGCCAACTTTGAGTCCATATATTGAAACGGATTTTATCTAATACGTTTGCTGGGATTATATCTATATTATTGTATATATGCAGATGGAAATAAATGTAAATATGATTTATGATTGAAAAGTTAGCCAGAATTGTATAACTATATCTTCGTATATGCTTGACGAATTTTAAATTTTGTGAAATATCATGGAACTTAGCAGTGTTTGTTTGGATTAATTTATTTTAAATAATTTTATGCCGTATAAGATAAATATGTAAGAGAGGCTGTCTTATAAAGTGTAAAAGTGTTTTTTATAGAGATCCTAGATAAGCACTTAGATAGTAATCATGTTTAGCATTGCACCATATGATGAGTACGGGGAGATAATAAAAGATGTTCCTTTCTTAAGATGTGAGAATTTCGGAATTGGAGTTGAACGAACATCAACTAAACTGAAAAAGGCGAAAATCTCAGGTGCTGTTTTGAGATGAAGAATTTAGAATCTTATCTGCTGATGATCAATTAGCTTACTTAAAAAGAGATTAAGAAGCAAAAGGCTTTTTGCATGAGGCTATGAAGTAAAATGGCCGAAACCTACTTTTTAATACCATAAATATAGTTTAGCGTCTGCTAATGACGCTGAATCCAAATCTCTTGGAATTTTTTTATTTTAAGTTTGAAAATGTAACAAAAAAAGATAAATATTGTCTAGAGAATTCAGTAGCTCAACGGGGAGAAATGGGTATAACCCTTGGAAGTTGGTACTGTATCCCTACTGTTTGGGGGTGTAGTGCAAGATATCTATAATGCTTATAGCCCGTGTCAGTAACCCACACACACAAAAGCGCGGTGTATATATGGAAAATTTTCCCGTTATAGCCAATAATTATTAAATGGTGTATATGTGATGGAGTAAATGTTTTCTTTGATAAAATGACATTGATGTGTCCATCATGATCTGATAAATGCACCCTGACATCAATATATATAAATGGTATGTCATAATGAATATATATACATCTACATCCATGTTATGTGTGTATGTGTGTCAAGCATACGTAATTACCTACATATATACGTATCCATAACAAGAAAAGGTGGTAAACTGAAGGAAGGCTGTATATACAAAAAAGGGAACAGTTAATGGGAGGTTCCAGGTATTTTTACACACTAGCTCTGTGATGAACTTCATTTTCACGTGGGTGGCTTTTGCCTCCCACGTAAGCCACTTTTGTTTTGCTTTGTTTACAATTCATGTAATGGGAATAAGAAAAGGGAGAGCATAAAATTCAGTAAAAATAAATATTAGTTTATGCACATATAGCAGCAAGCATGCATCTCACTTGTGTATGTGTGCCATAAAATAATACTTAAGGGACGGATTAGTGAATTTAATAGCTCAAGGAATCGGAATCAAACAGCATTACTTTGCAAGCATGCTGTGAAAATGCAGTATCAGATTCCTCCGTATGTAAACCCTTGTGTGGTGACTGCTGGATCATTATATATATATATTTAGATGTCTTCTTCTCTATAGGTTCCCAGAAATCAACCCTGTAGGCGTTGCTGCACTCTGCATTTTGTGTCTGACGCCCAGAAAAGTGAAGAGAAAGACAAGTTTACTTGCCATTTTCGAGTTTTGGGCCACCCAGTTACGAGAAAAGCAGAACTATTAAGCGATTGGGGAGACGATAGATGCCACTTACTAACTTCTGTTGGCAGCAAGAAGATCACTAGGGTTCATTTGCTGTCACAACCCAAAATTCGAGGGGTCACTAGCACAGAATACGAGAGAACTCACATCCATATGCCTCTCAAAGCATTAACTTCAATCAGTATCCTAACCCCAAAATCATAAAAACAAAATAGTGAGCTCACCTTTGTCGATCGACAGCACTACGAGTTCGATCTCCGGCATTGTGGGCTCGTCCATCCTACCATCGCTCTCTCTCTCTCTTTCGCTCTCAAATCTCTCTCTCGCGTCTTGCTCTACTTCCAGATGAGAAATCGGTGAAATGAATATATAGAGGAACAGGTGGTGAGAGATATCACTTTTCTGCCATCTTCATTTTATTTATTTTTTTATTTAATATACTAAATCTTTTAAAAATTCTTAGAAAATAATCCTTAATAGCTTATTATAATTTTATTCCTCCAATAGTTTCTCTAACTTATAAAATAATTTTTCTATAATTTTTAAGACAATGATAATTTCTAACTATTTTTTAAATTTTTTTAAGAAAATAGAACTATAAATTTTAAAAAAATATTTATTGAATCATTTATTTCTGTCTTGGAGAAATAAATTCTTCTACAATATTCTTAATCCTAAAAATATTTATTCCATAATTTTTTTAATTTCTTTTGTAAGACCCAAAATATTTTTAATGATTATTATTTATTTTACCTTTTTTTTGAAATTTAACCTCTAAGACTTTTTAATTTTAAAAAAAAATATTCTGTACCAGCACAACCCTTTATAAATTCATTCTATTAAAATTTGAAATTTGGTAACTCTGCAATATATGTGTCATTGATCTACTCCAATGAATTCCATTAGTGCACACGAGCAATAAATACATTTGCAAACTAGGTTTTCTTAACAAGTATAGTTCCAGACTCGCAACGGAGAGTGGAAATCCACACATTATATAGACGTATCCTCCCAGTTCATGAGCAAAATAATGAACACTGGAAATTTTTAAAGCAGTACAGAAAATTTTAATAGAAGGGTATAGAATATAAGACTACGAATATATACGCCATTCTTTTTTCTGATCTGCTCATTAGCTTCAGACGCCCTTGAACAAGAAGTTCACCATAATGGGGAAAAAGGATCACAATCTAGAACAAAAGGTAAATACTTGGAAGAATAAAAAGGAACAGAAACCGGCCAACGGTTCCCATCTTTAAAGATACTTCAATAGGAATCTGGCCTTGGTATATATAGATATGTACACAGTTTGTTGCTGTTTAAGCTTCTAAAGCTGCAAATATAGCTGGCCACTTTGTGTGTATTATGATAAAATCTTTCATCTTTCGTTTCATAAAAACTTTTTCCATCCTCGATCTTTCCCCAGAACCCCAAACTTGTAAGGGAAAACCAAATTAAAACGATCAAAAAAGAAACCTGCGATCTGTATATGAGGATCTCTTGATAATGAGACGATGTATTAGCAGAAAAGAGAAACAAGGCTTACCCTTTGGGGTTGATGGCGGCGATGAGCGGATTAAAGGATACGAGGAAAGATAGGTGTGAGGAATGAAGCCTGGTCCGAGATCCAGCCATCCGTATGATCCGTCATGCAGTGATTAATTAGTAAATCAAGAAGGAAAGCGATCGAAAGAGATCAGAGAGTAGGAGAGATGATATGAAGATATGATGGTCTTGGATCAAACCCTCATTCCAAATCTCATTCTTTCTATCTATATATTTTCTATTGGGTCACAATGAATCCAAATTGATCAGAAAAAGGAACGGACCGGAGAGACAAGAATGATTTCGGATCAAACTTCATTCCCGACACCCCTCTTTCCTTTTTCTTCACCTCAGTCGGCGCTTTACCATCTTCCCTTGTCGTCCGATGATTGCTCTCACTTTACAAGTATAATAACTGTAAGAGGAATGGTCACAGATATATATATAGAACTTCACAGAGACATCTCTTTATGTATAGCTTCTTCGACCACTCTCTCCCTCTCCTTCATGCTCCATGAAACTGTTTTCTCTCAAGGTTAAAGAAGCAACGAAAGGGCCTGCAAGCACTCAAGTTCCCAATCAATACCCTAGTATTTAACAAATGAAATGGAGGACAGAGAAGAGAGAGAGAGATAGAGAAAAGGGAACATAAAGACAGGTCATTATAAGGATATAATAATGAAAAGGGGAAGGGATAGTAAATAATTGTTGCCTTGTACTAAGGCAAAAAAGGAGTAGGAGATTGCTTAGAGGAGAGACTTTTACAGTGTCTCTTTGGGAAAAGTAGAGCACTGAAAATAACCGGGGGGGGGGGGGGGGCTCCTAAAGGGAAAAGCAAAGCATGGGCCTCCAAATACACACACACACACACACATATATTAAAGTCACACTATACGCATAGAGGCGATGGATAAAGAAATGATACTAACAAGGATAAAGAAAGATATATCTCAACAATGGAGTTATCTCCATCTTGAAGGAAAAGGGTCTCAGCTGCTATTCTTGCCTTTTAGTACATGTTACTGTCACTCTCCCATATGCACTCACCTCACATGCCCTTATTTCTACTCCCTAACCACTCTCTATTTGAAGCATTGAGCATGTGACATGCACATGTGCTAACTAGTTAGTTAGTTCAACATGGCCATCATACGAATAGAGAGATTGGTGTTATCTTCTATAATTCCCTAATTGGGTTTGTTTCTTTCTCTCCATGGCTTTGTCCATAAGAAGATGAAAGGGATTATTGTGGCTGAGTGAAGATATAAAATATTATTTGCTTGAGAGTTGGAGTTGTTAAAGCAAATAATAAGTGCATTTTTTCTTTATCTTCACTAATAATTTAATTTAGACATGACTTTCACTTTCCATTAAAATCGTATCATTGCTCAACTTTGATGCCTTAACTACTTCCCGTATCATCTAGTTTTGTCAAATTCCTGCTCTTTTACCAACCCCAAATAATTAAACATGCGATTGTTGGATCAATAATTTTATAATTAACTTGTTTAGAATAATAAACTTATAAACAACCAATCACAAGGAGATCACCATTTTCTCTCGATCCTTTCATTTATTTTTATCACTTTTTTATAATTTATACGTACATGTGCGCCCACTATCGATCTATGTTTTGCATTTCTTGATTCAAATTTACACAGAAAACTCCTCCATCATTCTTTCAATGTAAATCGAATCATATGATATTAAGTTCCTCAAATCTTAAACAATCTCGTGGACAGTGCTTTCTCTCATTTCCATCTTCCTTTATAATTTTGGACGGATCAACGAAGAAACAATCAATTAAGTTGAGATAATAGACAAGTGATGATCCGAAAGATTTATAGTATATGTTTACATATTGGTGTTCGTTGTTGGTGTAATCACATCAAGAAACTGAACTTTTACTTTAGTCGACGACCATCTTCTGCTACGTAGTCACAAATATTGCCCCCACCTCATTTCCCATCAAACCTTTCTCTTTTCTCTCTCTCTTAGCTTTTCTTCTTCTGTCTTCTTTACTTCTTACCACTAAATGGGGGATTACATGAGAAAATCAATATATTACCGCTATTAAGTTTTCTATTAATTACATAGGATGATTGTATAATTTGTTGTTATAATAAAATATACTTTTTAATTTAAATTAAAGTGTCTGTGCATAGTAATAAAAAGAAAGTGGAGTTAGAAAGCAGAGTTGAATAAAGGAAGAGGGGGCAAATATGACTGATGTCCACTTGCTTCATGACAGATCATGTCAATGGAGAAATGCAAATATATGAAGGCTCCCAAGTAAGTTAGGAAAACCTTCAAGTCTTGTTTGGGATCTGCCAGGCCAAAATATAAATGGATTCTCTTCTTTTAATATTGTCTTTAATTATTGTTGAAATTTTTTTGGGAATATAAAATAAAATAAACAATTTTAGAGATGAAAAACACCTTTTCTATGTTTTGAATAAGAAAATAGTAAAACATTATTACTGTTAAAGATATCAAACAGGCCTGAAAGTTGTGTTTCTGCTCTGGCGAGGGACACTATCTCTTACATGAGATACCACGCGTGGACTGACATGAATACAAACTGGCCAATGCCTACTCATTTTCATAAATGTTCTTCAAATTTTACTTTTGTAAGGTCACTTCTTTTTATTTACGACTATTTTCTTTTTCTAAGAATTCAACTTTTTTTAAAATATCTATCTGTTTACACTATACAGATACCAATATCAACTTTTGTAATCAAGCCTCAATTAAATGCCATGAGAAATGGTGTTTAGGGTGTCATAGATAATTTAGATTTTTTATACGGGACATTAATCTTATTAAAATTTATATTTAGAAGAAGAAAAATTGCTACGAATTAGGAACTATATTAAGGAAGTGAGAAGGTACATATACTACAGAACCCTTTCAATGGTTTCGTTTGGTAACTTATTATTAACTTCTCGTCAGTCATATCTCATTATAAAGTTAAGCGCTCTAATCTAGTGAAAGATTTGGTCCGAGTTATTGAAATTAAATGAAAAGTGTAAATTAACCAACTAATTCTGACCCCATCAGGCATAAAAAGCTCTTTCAAAACTAAATACTTAACATCATTCCAAAAACTAATGCTACGTAGCAGGACCTAGGCTAAACAGCATAAAGCTTCGCCCAGTTAATAGCTTCGTTCGGAACACAAGGATGAAGGAAGGTGCATATATAGCATCAATCCTCAAGCTAAATAGAAGGATTCTCATAACAGTGCATGTGCTTCTGTTAAACCAGCACAACCGTAAAATGGATGCTTCCAACAATGATTGGTCTGTTTATCCTCATCGTGGACGGTATCATTATTGTGCCAGTCTCCCAACTTGGGAGGGTAAGAAACGAGTTCTAAGTAGTGAACTTGGTCATAATGTGCTGTGATGTTAGATTGCTATGACCGAAGTATGCTAAGAAACTAGAAACTACATTAGATTTGAAAAATGGAAAACAAGAAAAGATATACAGCGCAACTACATGTACAGGCTAATTTGAAGTCGTTGGACTATAACCGAAAAAGAGGGCCTTAGAGAAGAGAATATGGAAGGAGTTGCAGAAAGAGAACAGAGGAGATATCACGCCTTGCCGCCTTAACAAATAAATGGAACAGCCTTAGCTCAACCCTCAAGACTTTTCTTGACAACCTTGACGCTTCTGTAGAAGCGCTTGAGATCCTTCATGGCCTTTTCCTCAATCTGAATAGACCGGATTGAGGATATTGTCTCCACCTCTGGCTTGAACCAGCGGTTCATCCCTGTAGCTTCAGATGGTGAGCCCTGACCTGTAGCAACAGCAAAACCAGTTGTTCTGGTCTTTGGACTATGGGACAGACTCTCATGCATTTTCCCCTGTTTGTAAGAAACAATCCTCAGTTCAATGAAATGTGCCCTAGGAAAGTAGGACAATTCAAAGCAAAGGCAATATAATACAACATACAAACAAAAACAGACAGGAATAAAGAAATCTTCCTAACTGGTTCAAAGCAAACGTTGCCCAGAAAATGCGAGACAATCATGGACATAAACAAATGGGAGGAAACATGAATTCACAAACCTGCTGCATTTGAATGTCCCTTAAAGATGGCCGAGATGGATGAGGTGGGGTTCTGGAAGCAGCCCAAGAAGGCGTACCTCTTTCTCCATCAGATACCTGGGAACTTTGAGTTGAGGAAAAGGGTATAGGGCTGGAAGGAAGAAATGAACTTAATGATACTTTCCCCCCACTGCCACTATCAGAAAGATCTTGCTCCTTGTGTTTGCTTTTCCTAGGCTTATTTTCCTTGATTTTGCTCTGCTCAACCTGAATTTCGCGAAGAGAAGCAGAACACTTTAAAAACTTGGCCCCACCCCATGCAGGACCCTCATTTCTCGGCATTGGCGGAGGGGAGGCCACCTCTTTTGAGGTATCATCAAGGGCACCACTCAAAAACATAGAAAGCCCACCTTTCTTGCTCTTCTTCTTAGAAACCTTCAGTGACTGACACTCGTTTGGCAACACTAAATTGTCTTTCTTCTGGACCACAAGAGCTGAATCTGCTGCACCTTTGTCCGCTGTAGTTTGTTCACAAGCAGAATCTTCCACCTATGAAATAACATTTTAAGCAACACAACGTGCGAAAGGAACTATGCAACTGATTCACATTGATACTATCAAGAAAAATTAAGGAGGAAACCTTTATCTCAGAAGCCTCCAAGATTTTAATGTCCAACATGTCCTTTGCAGGTTCTGATATTACTTCTGTTCCAGCATAAATAGATTCCACTTCAGTCTGCACCACACTTGATGTGCTGTTCTTTCTCTGTTTTCTTGATAGTTTACCATTTTTATTACCTTTCCCTTCTGAATGCGCAGAAGACAAGTCTTTATGCTGTGAAGTTTCAATAGGAACACCTAGCTCTGCAAGTGACCTCTCCAAAGCTGACTTAGACTGAAGCTTTGCGATCTGCTGCTCATCAAGGTGATGACCCTTAGATTGCTTAGCTTCGAGCACCTCAATCTGCTGCAACTTCTTCCTTAGAGCCCGAATTACTTTGGAGTTTTCTTGATTGGGATCATCCTTAGGCTGGAGAAACGAATCTAGTCTTTGATCCTTTTCCAAGTTTAATTTCATTGGTTTGTCAAGAGTCCTGTGAAACTCCATTTCACCATCATCTTCTTCACTGTTTATGATGGGAGGAAAAGGAGCAGTAACAGAAGGGAGTTGGCGGTGACTCCATTGTTCAGATGATCTCTGGCCTAACAATGTCTCAAGGTTAGCCAGAATATCTGGTGAAGCACTTTCCACAGAATGTGATGAAACTGTAAAGATATAATCAAGGTTGCGAATGACAATCTCCTGAAATCAGTATTTAAGAGCTTCAATATAATCAGATCACCTTACCATATAGGACAAATCAATCAAGTATAACAGCAAAGGCCATTTAAATCTCAACGATATATGCAAGCAAGATGTAGCATTGCATGATCAGAAAAGCCCAAAAATACCCAAGTTTTCAAATATTTAGGGACAGCAGTGAAGAAGCGTACCTCACAATATTTCTTCAAATCATTGGCCCCTAGAGAATCAGCAATCTCAAGCAACTGAATGGCATTTCGATGCTCCACTAGACACTCTGCCGCAACCTTTTCACAAAGGCTTTTTAGACTAGGTACAATCCTCTTCCCAAAATTATCTTTTTGTATACAGTGAGTCCTATTATTGGATTCCAAATTCTCAAATAAAATATCTTCTGTAATCTCTTCCATATCATCCCTATGATTAAACTTGAGTTCCCAGGAAGCCTTTGTCACATTAAGAGGATAGCCAGGATGATAGAGGGAAGCTACAATTAGTAAATGTGTTTCACCAACTGAAACTGAAGTGGCCCTCTTTACACCATGCAACCGAGTCACAACAGGTGGCTTTTCCTTACCTTTCTTCCCATCCCACATATAAACATCACCAGTAGTTGTAACAGCTGCAGTCCAGTACTTTCCCGCAGATATACCCACCATATTTCTTCCAGACATAGCATATAGCTGTACACAAATTTTCAATTAATAAAGAACTACCTCTAATCAACATGCTATCTGGGTATAACTTAAAATTCAAGTTAAGACATAAAATAACCTGTTGGCATTTAAGATCGGGATCCGAGGAGACCCAATAGAATAATGCACCATCATCTGTAAGAGCTGTGCTATGCACCATTCCAGCAGTTATGGAAACTACATGAAGTCGTTTCATACGGTGGAACTTTAAAAGAGTGCTTCCACTTTTCTTCAAGTTCCTAGTAATGACTACACGTCTTGGAGTAACAAGACGATGACCCCAAGTATATACCTGCCAAATAGGGTGATGATGGTGGTGTGCAACAAATATAAAGGGATGACATTTGAGTCCCTTGTAAGGGAATTATTAACATTTTGGTCCCTACTTCAAAAGATAAAGGTTATTAATACCGTGTATCACAGTTATCAATCTCAAAAGGGTTATTGTTTCAAGGGACCAAAGTGTCAATAATCCGCATACAAAGGATCCAAATGTCATTCTCCCATAAATATATCCAGGAAAAGCAAGTCTGTTCTGCAAATAATTACCTCTCCATCAGATCCTAATACAACTGTATGAAATTTTGCAGCAGAAACTCCAGTCAAATTCTTTCCCTTCAAGTATTCAACTACATGCGGGGTATAATTAGATGCTGAATTTGAGGTGCCATAACCAAGCTGACCCTCTCTATTGCAACCCCAGGTAAAAATTTCGCCTAAATCAGAAACTACAGCAGTATGCTTGTTTGCTGCAGCAACTGCAACAATTTTGGACCTTAAAGAAGCCACTCTACGGGGTGTGGGTTGGGTATCAACAGAAGGGTAGCCAAGCTGTCCCTCTGCAAAATCAATGAAACCAAATACATAATGACATAATAACTCTGAAAGACATAATGACTCTAAGAAAGAAGTGTAACTATTTTCTGTGTCATTCACATGTATCTTCATTCTAAAGGACAAACCCTAAGAAGCATATATATGCTGGAAATCCTGACGTATCCCTATCTGATACGCATATGTCTGCGTCAGATGAATATACTGTACTTAAAGGCACAGTAGGTCATGATGGCAATGGCAGACAAGATAATTTAGTTGCATGATAAAATTGACAGTCAAAATTAGACATAAATTTAATCATAGTTTACCTCTATTGGATCCCCAGGTGAACACTTCACCACCTTCTGTAGCAACGACAGTATGATGCTTTGCAGCAGCAATTGCCTTCACCCGGCGAGCACCCAGACCAGAAGTCACCTGCCGGGGAGTGATGACTGCAGCTTGACCACTGCAATAAGTAAAACAACAACATCAAATCTGATTGATAATAGTCCAAAAAGCATAAACAGATGGAAATAAAACGCTCCTTGACAAAAGTTTTAAAAAGGAATACATCACAAGCACTTCCTAAACTTTACTGGGAAGTGGGAAGGCCCACTAAAATAAGTGTCCATTTGGTCTTGCTGTGATATTTCGATCACAATAAACACTCCTTTTTCGTAAAAACCCCTCAACTAAGTACCAATGCTAAGTAAAAAGAAAGAAAGAAATCTATTTCTGATTTTCTCCATCTGGAAGAAACTCTAAAGCTTAAAAGAGAAAAAAGAACTCTCAATACCTTTAGAGAGATTAATCTCTGCTGCTGACAGAGAATACTCCTTGTTTACACCCAAAAAGAGAGGAGGGGGAAGAGATTAAGTGATAGGTACTGCTCTTCATGTTCAATATCGACAGCATAAGAAAAAATGCAATTCTAAAACCTATAACAAGATGGTAACACCAAAACTAACTTAAACCATGCCTACCAGACTTCATATTGAAATAGAACATTTACCTATGGATGTCAAAATCCGGGTGACCTAGACGGCCCCCCCTTCCAAATCCCCAGGTATACACTTCTCCATTAGTTGTAACAGCCACACTGTGGAATTTTGCGGCAGAAATCAACTTTATGTAGGTACCACCAAGTGAATCAACTTTACATGGTAACTTTTGAATGTGCGCATTTCCAGTTCCAAGCTGATAGTTTGTGCCACTTCCCCAACTAAAGACCTCAGTAGCCACTATGCCCAAAATATTGTATTGTAATTTCTCAGCCTCTGTCACTACTTTGAGTTGGTAACAAACAGAACCATTACAAAGTAGTCAAAGCGCAGCAATTCATACCTGAATCACATTCATTTCTAAAGGCCTGAAACACAGGGCCAGATAAGAGATCTACAGGTACTCGAGATTTATAGTCCTCTATTGTAATAGAGGCACCATGCTGAAGAAGGATGCCTGCCACAGCAAGATGTCCAAAATGCAAAGCCCTGTGAAGGCTACTCCATCCTGATTCTCCATCCTAAAAATGAAACAAGTTTCAGCACTAATGAGACGTAAGTTCTAGAAGAAATCTGAAATGGTCCATAAGGAAAACCTGGGAATTGGATGGTTCTTCGTTTCATGAGACTTCAAATTCTCCTAAAATTTGAATAATCTTCAATAAAAACACTATAAGCAAAGGTTCTTTTTTCAGGGACCATAGCAAATGTCAGACAATCAGAAATTATTTTAGTTAGATTTCACACTATTAAAACCGTTTAGTTAGATTTCATCTGTAACATTTTCTTTCTAGCATAAGCATTCAGAAAGATTGCATGATTGCAGTAACAATATGTAATAGACCAGATTGTTTCCCTTGGTTTCTAAACGCATTATTAACCATTAGTTCATCCTCATCGTAATAAGTAATTTCCATAACCAGAACAAACAACACACAAGGACATTTTATGAGAAGTTTGTTGATAATTCATGACTGAAATTATTTTTGTCATTGTCATCACAACTTGCAGTTCATAGAATTTAATTTAGGAGTACATTTGACCTAGACATTTTAGTAAAAATTGAGCATTGTGCAAAATTTTACCCTACATTGAAGTTTATAACCCACAAACATATACATATGCATATGTTATCAAATATCAACTCTACAAATATGAGATCTCAGGTAGCTTTAAACTATATTAATTTAATTCGTGAACAGATATTAAAACAGAAAGAAAAAAGAGATCCCTGCAAAGCAGTACAAACAAACATTGAAGAGAAAACATAATAATTACTGAACACAGACTTTTAAAGCATGTACAATAATCACTATAACAAATAACAAAGGTTTCTTTGAACCCATGTGATTAAACATGAAGAGAATATCAACATACGTCCAAAATCTAAGAGACAGGTGTATATTTGTAAGACTAACATTCACAAAAGAAAAATTTTTCATAGACAGGTGTATATTTGTAAGACTAACATTCACAAAAGAAATTTTTTTCATACTCGAGCATCAGGGTCTGCACCAGCTGCAAGAAGCCTCCTGACAATGGGGATGTGGTTCCTCCAAGTGGCAATATGAAGAGGGGTCAGCCCAAAAATGTTCCTTGAATTGATATTGATTCCGTTCTTCTTTAATAATGTCAAGGCTGCCTCTACATCATTTAGAGATCCTTCTCGCACAACAAGCCACACATCTTTCAGCAAATTAGCAGATAAAATTTTGCGACCAGGTGTCCACGATGCTTGTGGACAAACAGTTATATCCATCCTTGCAGAATTGCACCCTAAGTATATATAAGTTATCTTGTAAAATATTTAATGCGAGGTCTGAGAGCTAAATCCAACAGCTTAGAAGTCATATGCCTCAAATCAACTATATCATTATGCCAGGAGCTAGATTCTCTATAATTGTTTTATCCAACAGATTGCTCCCCAATACATCCAAAAAAAAAACAAATTACTCAAGCCCTGCAGTCCATCAGCTATTTGTCCAGTGCATCAAAACGGTTTTCTAATATAGCAACCAAAAGAACAAGGAAGCTATCCAGTCATAAAAGCTTTTGCTTCAGTAGCCCTCCATTAACATCATCATCATTACCAATTTACCATGCTTATTGCACACATAAACAAGTTGAAGCAGCCATTGGCTATCAAAACAGTTCATAGGCAGCAGAGAGCTCTACAATAAGAAGCAACATGATGTTGGAATTCTTCAGTTAGTAAGATAATCCTTGAGGGAAACTCATAACATTTAGAAGCGAATAAAAGATAAACATGCAAAAGCAATTAGATTCCCCCCAAGTCCATCTAGTATTTGGCATTTGAGTTGCCTGGACTGAAGAAATCACAAATCAAGAAAGTCTTAAACTTGAAGTCACGTTCTTTCAGCAGAAATAAAAGGGTCTCAAAACAAAATGATGACATATGTTAAGCAGGACTCAAGAATATAACTTCATAGTAAGATCATAATGCCCCACCAAATGACGATGCACTTCTGACTCTGATCCCAAAAAGGGATTGAGTTGAATCCAGTAAGAACACCTAACTCCGCTTTTCTCTGGCAATACAAGATCTATAGGTTCAAGAATTAACATAACTAATGTGTACCATGGTCAAATTAATGATAACTATTGAAATCAAAATTCAACATTGACGCTAGCCTTTAGGAAAGTTTAAGATGCAAATTGAGGGCCAGTTTGGATTAGTTTTTGGAGAATAGATTTTAAAAATAGAGATATTTGGATTATTAGTAGTGGAATCATTTTTTATACTTATAAATTATCAAAAAAGGTATAATTTGATTAAAGTATGAGAGAGTAGAGAGGGTAGAGAAGAGAGATGGTAGAGAAGAAATAGGAGAGAAGAGAGAGGAAAGAGAAGATAGGGTAAAGAAGATAGATAAAAAAGGAGAGAGGAAAAGGGGTATAAGAAAAAGTAGTGGTAAAATAATAATTGGATAGTCCATAAACTCTTTTACTGTTCCTAAAATTATTTTTACTTTAAACCATAATTTTGACCCAAATGATAAAAATAGTTTTGTTTAAAATTGTCTGAAATTGAAGTTTTGCCCCAAACTGAATTTTAAAAGCTGCTCCCAAACACATTTAGTTGCCAGTTGCTAATAGATTATCTTTTGAAGGGCAAATAAAAGCACCAAAAATCACATTCTCATATCCATCCGCAGTTTCTTACCTGATCTATATGCAGCAGGAAAGTCGCTCATTATTTTCAAACCGACACATTATATTATTTGCCACAATAACTACGAAATGATTTAAACCAGAAAAACAAAAACTGAGTCGAAAGAAAAACAGTATTTGGAACACCAATCCTTGCCAGCTGCGCCTGGTCAAGTAAAAAAGCAAACTTGACACGAAATGAGGACTATAAACATTGAAAACGATGCAGCAAACAACATATATCAAAAGCCAGATCAAAATTCAGTGAAACCATTCGAACCCGATTAAATTTGACACCTACTGCAGAAAAAGGAGTCAAGATGAAATACAGTAAGTCAGCAACCAAACTCCTTAGAAACATAGACACCAATGCAATACCCATTCAATTGAAACGTTGCCCGGATCACCGACGTTACCCAGAATATTTTGTGTATAGAAAATAAAAAATAAAAAATAAAAAAATGCGAGATAATTAATGGAATCATTTCACGGAAACATAAAAACCAAGTCATACCGTTTGTTAATAGTCAAAATACACAGCTATCCAAATAATGAAGCATCTCCTTAGTTTTAAGCAGAGAAGTTATGAGTGGTGTTTCGTGCAAAGGAGAGTATCGAAACCGAGAATATCTGCAGTGCAAAGGCTAAAAAAAGGAGGGAAGTGAGAGAGGATTTACGAGACGGGAATCAGCACATGGAGGACACTTTCGGAATTTAAGACTTCTGTTCCGTTTGGACCAAAAAGGCGTCGGCGCCCGCGAGTTCTCCCCTAGGTCAAGATCTGCGTACGCTCACCACAACACAGTATCTGGATGACACGTGCTCTTCTTTAGGCTGACTCATGCTGACAAGATTTGAAGAAAATGGTAGTAATATTAAAAGTTGGGCAAAACCGTTAAAAAACTTTCATTTAAAAATTTTATTGGTTACAAATATTTAATTTTTTTAAAAAAAATTGAATGTACCGATAATGAAAACATCTTGGGTATTTATAATTAATAAAATTTTATGATAAAAAGGTTAAAATATCATAAACTATTTAATGTAATTATTATTATAGAATTAATTTTTTTTAATATCAAAATGATTTTTTTTGTCAAATTAATGTGAGATTATTAATTAGTCGTTTATAGACAAACAATTGATATATTTAGATTAGATCTATTTAAACAATTTTAAATTAAATTAGATATTATAAAATTCTAAAAATTAAATTAAATTTATTGACGATGGATGATAATGATATTTGGATTTTTATATACTAGTTTATAATAAACTCTTATTCATATTATTAACACTTTAAAAATCATCTTTTCTTATTTGATTAAATTAAACTATATTAAGTATATAAGATAAAGTACATAAGTCGTCTTTATTTTATTTTCTGTATTAACTATTAAATATTAACATGCTTATATATTAATTATTAATCAATATTAATTAAATTAAAATTTACATTTCATAAGATATAAAAAAGTGATAAATTTTTTACTTGAACAAAGAATATAATAATAGCTTTTTAATAAAAAGATATCAATATGAATAAAATTTTGCATAAAATTTTTTGAATTTAAATTCAGAAAATAATAAATAATAATAATAGTAATAGTAATAACAAAAAGCGAGGAATGACCCAGATAGGGTTGAGTAAATTACTTTTGTTCTAAGCTAGGGACATTTTAGTCAATAAAAGGACAAAAATACCCCTCCCCTGCCCTCCCAAACGTCGGGCCGTTCTATCCTTTCCCTGAATACTGTTTTATTTTGGAAAAGAGGTAATGAAGATAATTTCTTCCACAATTTTTAAGAAGCATTGGTGACGGGACTACATAGATGGAAAAGATCTCACATCACATGCTCAGCTAATTGTTTAGAGGTGAAGAGAACATCACTCACATTGCATCAATAATTTCCTTCCCACACGAAAACCAGAATTAACACTGCTGAAATTACAAAGAAGCAACATCGACAACAAACCATAGTGACAAAAGAATAATAAAGTATTGGATAAAAATGAATCACAACACTTGACACATGAAACAAACTGCTGACGCATTAGGAAGACCGACCAACAAAGAAACCAGCGCCTTCCCATCTCTCCTCCTGTTCTGTTCTGCACCTCAGCGTCTCCATTTCAAAGGCCAAACAGCTTGACGTAGCAACATGTTCCAAAAAACACATCATGATTTCAAGAGATTTCTTGACCTGACCTATGAATACCAATTTCTGGTTTATGCAGCAACTGGTGGCTCCTGCATTGATAGACGAAATCACGTTTATACCAATTTCATGTGTAACAATCAATGCACATGCACAGCTACTACATGTATTTAAGAATTTTCCCTTCTTCCTCACCCGCGTTTGCGTATTGTGTTTCCATACAAAGACTTCAAAGACATTATAGGTTAGAGAGGCTCATATTGTAAGAACAGAACTCACCTTCGAAGTCAAGTTAGATACAGCCAAATGGAACTTTTCTCTAGTTTTCGTACCGGCAAGTTGTCCAGCCCTTGCCACCTTACCAAAAGCACCATTTAACCATGTTGTTCCAGCAGTCACATATCTGTGGAGAACCAAAAGGTAAGTCATGGACAAGCAATGGTTTGTTATAATTATTTTAAAAATCACCTACTTGAAATCAAAATAAGACACTATTAATGCATATTTTGCTACTCTCCTACCTATGTTCTACCCCAGGTAGGAATAAAAAAATGGTCCAAATTTCTTGTCCTTTTTAACTTTATTTTCTTATAGGGAGGAGGATTGAGCTAACATTACAAAAAGTTCGAGAACAGGTGCAGCAACCACAACAGAGACCATTATTAGGCATTAGCAAATATGTCTCCGAGCAACAAGTAATAAACAAATTTTAAGCTAGGAGAAGATCAACTAACAAGGTGCAATTCCATGATATTGATTAATAAACCAGGAAAGCTACTTGGTCTCACAGAAGCATCCATCAAGAGAACTTGTGCTAGCCAGTCATAGTCCCCAGTAACAGAAACACAATCTTCTAAAAGGAGCTAGAGATATTTAAATCAATGAAAGCCCCCATAGGATCAGTGAGAATCTTCAGTGACATTGTGAATTGCGATCTTCTTTAACCACAATAACAGTTATGAACCTCTCAGGAAGCATATCTTCAGTAAGTAGTTGCCCGATCAATAAAACAGCCTAGGTTTGATGCTATCGCGACTGAAAGCTCTTCACCCCCCACTTCTTTTTCCCCAATTAATAGCTCATCACCTCATCAGCTTTATACTCGAATAATCAAATCCTTAGGATCCTAAGAGGAAATTTGAAATTCAGTTTCCTAGATATCCACACAAATATCCACTATTTCTCCCTTTCCCTTATTCATAATTCCTTGCAGGAAGGGGAGATTATTAAGCTAAAGTAATAAAAGACAATTGGCTCAAGAGGATAACTGATGTGAGAAAATATCTTATGCAGCTCATTATCAGGAAAAGTTGGGCAAAATAACTTTCATAACAATTAGTGATGCGACATTTATTTGTATATTCTGAGAAACATCATTTTAAACCTGCTTGTTTTGACCGCTGATCCAGTATCATTTAACTTCCTCTCAGCTGCTAGTATTGCGGCCATTGTTTTATCTGAAACATGAAGCCTCTGATCAACATACTTCACCTTCTCATTAACTACAGAAATGCCAACTGTCAATTTCTCTGAAAGACCAACCCTCTTGTCAAAAGAAGCAACCTTAGAAGACGCATTGGCAGTAAACTGATGCTTTTCATCAAACGCTTTAGCTTTATTCAAGGCATCTTGTCTAATTGATGAACCTTTAGCGAGCATACTTGTGACTACATCTTGTGCTCTATTAATATACATTCTCCCACTGCCAGTGGGGTTTGCTTTCTCCTGCAGAAAGAGATTTTGCACAACAGGCCATTAGCTCACTCCAGAAAAGAATGCAATACTGCCCAATACAAATAATTGACTGGCTTCCAAAATAAACTTTAGGAGCTTCAAAAGCCTATAAGAATGCGATACAATCCTTACACAGTAGTTAGAACACTAGTGATATATAATTAAATGTTTATTGATATAGATACTTTTTACCAAATGATCAAAAGGTTAATGCAATATGTTCTAATTCAACCAAACATTCAAGGAGCATAGGCAAGGAAAACATAGTAGACTTTGAATTTTCAGTTTTACCTCAACATTTGGTGTAATATTTTCAACAGCAGCAACATTTGTAGCATTTGCCACCACCATTACTTCCTGCACAAATTGCATTTGATCAGATTAGAATTCAGATTAGCACATATAGATATTGCATTGACAGTAAGGTCTTAATATATTTACCTGCATCTCTTGTTTCGGTACATAGTTCTCAGCTGGAGTTATACTCACAATCCGATCTACTATTGTCGCTCCCTGCAAAATATATAACAGAACCTTCACTTTCTCGGGTCACATAAGTGTAAAAGCGTAGAAACTCCCAATTTCATATGAAAATTAAAATATTATTATGTCAAGAGAACTAAGGCATGTAGCTCTAAATGTTCTTCAAAGAGAAATAAAACAGATAATGTTAAAAATACTTCAATATTCTATATTCAGGAAATAAGTCTCTTAAAAAAAACAACTATTTAGGCCGAAACTTCAACATTCTAAAAGACTTTTGTTTTAAGCATAACACAACAATTACCCCCACCCCCCGAGAAGAAGAAGAAAAGAAAGGAGGGGGGGAGGAAGTGTTTATAGCTGATCTCTTCCAACGCTCAAGTTCATCAATTTGAGACAGAATTCAGTACCACATCATTCGTTAGGAGTCAATTTGCTTCAGTTTATTTGAGGTGCGATCTCTTCAATAATTTTCATTGAAGCAATGCCACTGCGCTTGGTTGTGCAAATGCAGAAGGGAAATGAGATTGACAAACATGATTCAAGCTCCATAACTAAATCTCACTTCAAAATGCCGATGATTTCTTAGAAAGAGCACATAGAGTTTGCGGTGCAACTTTAAAGTCTAAAAGTAAAAACATTCATTCCGTGTACAGTAAACCTTCCTCAAAAATGCACTGAACCACTTCCAATTTTGACACACATGTAAGTTGGAAATTAACTGGAGACCGTTTTTTCTAATGTAGTCATATTCTATAAGGTAAAATTTAAGGTTTGCCACAACTACACGAACATACATAAAAGGAAAGAGACCTTACCGACAACAATAACGCAATCTCAAGCGCCTTTGGATCTTTAAATGTCACATATGCTGTCTTTAATTTCCCGGATTCACTGCAACGAACAGACGAAACCATCCAGTCATAATAATTAATATGGTTGCTTATCGTATGAACGGAGAAGAGAAATAGCTGCAAAGTCTGAAACAAATGTAGAGCTTATTCCACTCTATGACAAAAAATCGCACGCAAAATATCAAAGTTTTTCTTAATCTTCGGTCACGTTTTCTAAGCTCCCGTTGGGGTGGAATGCCAGAAAGGAAAGCAGAGAAGCAAACTGGGGGCGGCGCACTTTACAATAGTTAAACCATGCTCACTAACCTTTTTTTTTTTTTTTTTAATATCATTAGATGAAAAATAGAAGTACCCGTGATTCCTGTATTTTGTTCTCAGCATCCAACCAGAGGTGGGTATATCAAAATAGCCAACCTTGAATTCGTATAACAGAAAGAAAAAGAATAGAAATCGAACATTCTAGTGCGTAAAATACCCACCTTTGGATCTCAATGTGCTCGATTTCTCCAGAAAACGAGAAAAATTCGTGAATCTCCCTCTCAGTAGCTAGATCTGAAACATTCTTTACTTGAACCGACCTTGTCTGTAAAACCCAGATAGAGAAGAACTTTGAGTGTCTAATTATGACAATAAAATCAAACTAGAAGCGTGACAATATATGATAGAGCTGAGCCTCGAATTCGATAAATACTGACCTGCATTGCGATGGCTGAGTAGTAGAAGTATATGTAATTCGCACCGCAACAACTATTACTATTTTGATTTTGAATGCAGAGTTCGTCAAGTTCCCTGGCCGAGGTGCGAGCAGAAAAGGGCGAAGGAAAGAAAGAGCTCGCGCTGCAATCGTCACCGAACAGATAGGAGGCGTATTGGAGCAGAACAGTGAACACACAGAGAGAGAGAGAGAGAGAGAGACTTATGACTGTTGGTGTGAGGTTGGAAGGAATGTAATTATGATGTGGCTCTCTAGCCAGCCAGAATGATGAACATGTATCCGAGTGAAGTTCCATAAATGCCCCCAATCTTCTTAACAATTTTCGGGTCCACCAATTATGTTTAGGGCAGTTTTTGGAATGAAAGATTAAGAAAATCTCCCGTTCGCCAATGGCCAAAGCAACCGTCACATGTTTAACGAGGATGGCCAGTTATTTTAAATTAATAAAATTAAATTGCGTGAAACAAACTACCCTCTTGAATGACATGAAAGAACCAATCACAATTTTGTATAATTATATCATTTTTCGTGTCTAAGAGAAAAAGCGTCCCTCGCCATGCCTTGTATGTCACTTGTGTCTGTCCAGATATGTACACAGAAAATTATTTATTTTAAGAATATATACAAACAATAACAGGAGATTAAAAACGAGCGGAGGAATCTTTTATCACAAGTGGGTGAATGGATTTGGGTAGATTTTAGATAAATGACGTGAAACAGAAAATGCCAAATAGTCAAACATGATTAAAAGCAGACAAGAAGGCAAATGAAGACAGGGACAGAACAGATCATAGAATCCCACGAATTCTTTCTTGTTTGGACATTAACAACCGAACCCAGTATTAGGCATAAAGAGGAAGAAACGAGGTTAAAAAGGGAAAAGCAATAAAAATGGGTGGGATTAGTGAGTCAGAAGACATGCTGATTCTTTTTCTTCTGGTCAAAAATTCTTGGGATCTTCCCTTTGCTTTTCCGAATCGAAGGATTGCTTTATATTAAAAGAAAAGAGTGACTAACAAGCGGTTAATTTTAAAAATAAAAAGATTTTGTTTTTTTTGCCAACTATACAATTAACAGATCACTTTACAGGAACAAGTGTAATGGATACGAATGGCCATGATCGGTGGGTGCTCCAGCTGTGCACCAACACACATCGTATTGACCTTTGCGCATGGAGTACCTGTTTGGGGGAATTCACATGACTACAAGTACAAATATTCAAACTTACATTAATTAATCTTCGGTTATAAAACAAACCATGACTTGTTGTTTGCTGCATTTCTTTAAGTAGACTAATAATCTGAACAACCAAACGGTAACATAGTTCGCTTGAAGATTTGAGCACTCCTCTTACTTGTATCAATCACTCCATTTCAGCCAGATTCCAATGTGACGCACATGTTTTCAATTGAACCAAAATGGCTATTGGAATATTTAAATTAGATTTTTACATGTTTTTAATATATGATTTATTTAATTAATTTAATTATATTAATAAAAATATTTAATATGATATTTTTTAAAAAAATATATATTAATCATTTTCTATATAACTCTATCATCTCTCTTAATTAATTATTATAGAAACAAATTTAATATAAAATTAAATTAAAAATAATAAATATAAAAAAAATATGTTTAATATATATTTAAAAAAAAATGCATATTTATTAAATTGATTTTTTTGTTGCCCACCCAATTCACAGTAATTTTACCCTGACTATATCTGGATACGACCTGCGTCGTGTATCTGGCTATAGTGGATGAGTTTTTTAACAAAAATTTTCTGCATACGTCAAGGCTCAAATTTAAAATTTTATTTAAATAATATCGAATCACTTATTACTCAAATTAACTCTTATTAATATTAAATTAAAATTAAAAGTGCAGGAGCAGTCAAGCTGCCTAGACGTTGGTCCAAACATTCACTAACCAAAAAAGGATAAAAGAAAATGTCAGCTCGACTTGACCTGACAGTACCCAAAAAATAAATGGGCTTAATATGGAGACTAAAAATGATATTGTGGGACTTGGAAAGATCTAAAGAGAGGACCAAGCCTGACTCTGTAATAATGGCTCCTTATCTGTCACAATCCAAGGGAAAGCCCAATCTACATTGGCACCGGAGCCCAATATATTTATTCTCGGCTCAAAAGGTCTTAATCCCATCTAAGCCTATTAACAATTTTTTTTTTGTTCTAGTAGGACCCGCCTCACATGTCTAGTTATGATAAGTGAGTTTCTAAAAAAAAAAATTATATACGTTAAGACTTAAATTTAAAACCTCATTTAAGCGAATTACTTATTACTTGAACTAATTTATATTGATGATTCTATTAAATATTGTTAGTCTTTTGTATCAAAGACAAATCAGTCTTTTTATAACAAAAAGAAAAAGTTAGCCTTTAGCATCTACACTTGGAAAAGGTATTATTAGGAGGGTTAAAACTCATTTTTATGATTTCTATATCTCTGAAAAATTAACTTATAGCTATACTAAAGAGAATACCACTTGGAATCTACTAAAAAAAACTTAGCTAGTCTTTAAAGAAGGAACTATGTTTTTATAAAAAGTCAATGTTATTCAAAAGTAAAACGATGACAGAAGTACAGTACAACAGTATTATAATTATTATTTATTAACACGGCAACATTATAATTTTCTGAACATTTTCACTTTTCACGCTTTATACAACTCTAACTAATTATCAATAAAAATGGGTAAAGGTGCACATTTCTTCCTCTAATTTTATATAAAATTTTAATTTAGTCTTTTAATTTTATAAATTATCAATAAAATTAATTTAATGACATAAGGGTTAAAAAACGAAAAACACACTTGATAATAAACATTTGCCTGATAAGTAGAGAGTCAAGCTAGAAAAAACGCTCATCAAAATAAAAAAAAAAAAGTCAAGTTGTGGTGAGGGCATTATCCGGATTGATCTTAAGGACCATGTTGACAGAATTCCACTGATTACCCTCTCCTTTACCTGTCCTGGAATAAATTATAGGAATTAATTTGTATGGAAATGGTATATAAAGACTATAATTAGCATATAAAAAATATATGAAAATAGAGAGATGCTGAATCCATTCGTGTATTCATATGGATAGTTTTTAATAATCGGTTAGCAAACTAATGCAATATGCCATTACTGTAGTAACGGTACAGAAGATATTTTGCATATACTCCATGATTGTTACTATGCTATATATCTTTAGATAAAATTAATTAATCACATAAATTGCTCCTCCTTCTTTTGAGCACTATTATAGAATTTGTTTGCTATGATCTCAAAAGGTTGCTTGGAGTTGATGGAGTTAGTAATTGGAATCTAATATGGGGGTTTCAATTTGGAATATATGGAAGTGGAGGAATTTTGATAGTGATTTTTTGAAGCTATTTGATCCCTATTTGGTTATTATGCAAATATAAAAAGTTTTGTGTAGGTTCAAGATGTATATTTGTCTAATAACTAAGGTTCCTTAACTTCATCTACTTGAAACTTCCCATTCAGAATGGGTGAAATTAAATATTTATAGAGCATTTACAACAACTCATTATAGGGCGGGTTGTGATGGAGTTATTAGAGATAATATTAGAAGTTAGTTGCAGGATTTATGAGTGTTGTAGGGTTGTGTAGCGTTATTGAAGCAAAACAATTGGTAGTCCTTAAGGGACTAAAACTAGCTTAGGAGTTAGGATTTACGAAAATATATTTAAATCAGATGTAAAGAATATGATAGACATATTAATGAATTTAACAATTTATAGTTGTAAATTTTGATTTTACAAATATAGAGAATGATGAATTTATCTTGGGAGCTGAAAATATAACATGTTTATAGAAATCAAAATCAACTAGCGGATATTCTAGCAAATGATAGATTAAGGATGACAGAACTGATATCTTCACGCCCTCCTATTTTAAGAACTCTTATAGACAATGAGAATTTGAGATTTGATTTTCTTATGAATTAATTTTTTTTAATTTAGGGCGCATTAGCCCTCTCTTGTAAAAAAAAAGATTATAGAAATTATTTTTAAAACCCTTTGTAATTTTCATTTGTGGATTATAATTTACTTGAGATTGACAAAAATCATTTTTATGAACCATTGCACAATTTTCACATCGTGAATTCAATTAATTAAAGGTACAAACCAACTCGTACGTCGTACACATCATTCATTACCACAAGTTAATTCTTGAAATTTTTATTCATTACACGTTAGTTTTTCCAACAAAGTCAAATAGGGACAATTAATAAGTTGGAAAAAGATTGAATGGGATTTTCTTGAAGTTTTGCTCCTTGAACTGAATTTTAATTCTGCTTGGGTTGCTTTAATCACGAGGTGTGTATCTTCTGTGACTTTTTCTGTTAAACTTGAAGGGAGAACCATTGATTCTTTCATTCCTCAGAGGGACCTCAGGCAAGGTGATCCCCTTTTGGCCTATTTGTTCATTTTAGGGGCCGATGTCCTTTCTAGAATGATTTCTGCTCATGTGGATAGGGGAGACTTACAGGGAATTAAAATCACTAGGAATTGTCCTATTTTATCTCATTGCATCTTTGCGGATGACTCTATCTTCTTTAATGCTACAAGGAAAAGTTGTTTAGTTGTGAAAAGCTCATGTGAAGAATATTGTAAGGCATCAGGTCAATGTTTGAATATAGATAAATCTTGTGTTTTTGTCTCTGCAAAGGCGTCTGATGATCTTAAGAATGAGGTGTGTGATGTGTTAGGGATTTCTAGAGCTGATTCTCCTGGTAGCCACTTAGGCCTTCCTATTCTGTGGGGCAGATCTAAGTGCGAGGCCTGGACTTTTGTGCGTGATAGAGTTAGAAAGAAAGTAATGGGATTGAATAAGCAATTCCTTTCTCAAGCTGGCAAAGAAACCCTTATTAAAGCAGTAGCCAATGCCGCTGTCCCAACTTATTCCATGGCTTGTTTCCAGTTTCCTAAAAAGACTTGTCAGGATTAAATAACATCATTTCGGATTTTTGGTGACAAAGGTAATAAAATTCATTGGAAAGCATGGACTGTTATGACTAAAGGCAAGATGGAGGGGGGTATGGGCTTTAGAGAGTTTCAGAAGTTTAATTTGACTTTATTGGGGAAACAATGTTGGAGGGTTTTGACAGAACCTGATGCACTATGGCTTCGTTTGTTAAAAGGAATCTATTTTCCTAATTTCACTTTTATGTCTGCTAAAATGGGGGGCAGGGCTTGGAGTAGTTTGCTGGCTGGGAGGAAATTGTTAGAGAATAATGTTTTTTGGCAGGTAGGGGATAGTGCTAGAATAGATGTCAAGAATTCCAAATGAATTTGCTTCTGTTCCCATGGAAGAAAGAAGAGTTGATAGTTTTATTAATAATACGGTGGGACTTGAGGGATGTAGGAATTCCTGATGCTTTAAAATATGAGATTTCAAGAATTAAACTTCCTTCCTTAATTGGTTAGGAAGCTCTAACGGAATCTATTCTGTTAAATTGGGATATAAATGGGCAAAATTGTTGGAACATGATGTTACTCCCAATAGGACTAGTACTTCTCGGTCTTGCCCACAGGAGATTAGGAAGTTGATTTGGTCTCTTAAAACACAGCCCAAGGTAAAGCATTTCCTTTGGAGAGTGTGTCACAATGCTCTGGCAACCATTGAGGCTCTCTTTAAATGCAAACGTTCCCCTTCTCCAACTTGCTTTAGATGTAATGTGGCAGGAGAAACTGTTGAGCATATGCTCTTGTTGTGTGACTGGGCCAAAAGGATCTGGTTTGCCAGTCCTCTAGGTCTTACTGTACCAGACTTGCATATTACTAATTTTGTGGATTGGTTGCTATTAATGTTTGCTTAGTTGAAGGATGATGATTTTTCTAAAGCTCTCTTGGCTTATATTCCGTGGTATGTGTGGAAAAGTAGATGCTGTGAGTTATATGGACACAAAGTGTCTGACTTTTCTTGGATTATTAGTTCTGCCATCAAAGCCGTCAATGATCTTTGGACAGCAAAAGGATGGAATGAGACTGACCAAGAAAAGTCAGAAAAGCCTACTTTTGATCATCACTGGACTCCTCCTCCGGTGGAGGAATTTAAACTTAATGTTGATGGTTCTTTTGTTGATTGTAATGTGTTTGGTGGCATTGACTTTATTTTGCTAAATGATGCAGGTCAAGTCATTAATTTGTGTGCTAAGCGATGCGATGCTCCTTCATCTTTCCAGGGTGAAGCTGAGGCTCCTTCTGAAGCAGTTAAAAGTGTTTTGGATGCAGGCTTGGGAAAATTCATTTTAAATCAGATTGTAAGCAATTGGTAGATGCAGTGAAGAATCAAGCTTTTGGTCCAGATTGGCGTCCAAGGATTTTGGTTGATGATCTTGCAGCCCTTTTCCGTTCTAATTCTGATGTTTCTTTGACTTTTGTTAGTCGTTGTTGTAATTTAGCAGCAGATTGCCTTGCTAAACCGGCTTCAGAGGGGTTTGTCCCCCACCCCCCCCCCTCTCCGCTTTTTTCTGTGTCTAGGATTTTGTTAGCTGATAACTTTTAAGGATAGGTCTAGTATTGGTTAATGGTTAATGGTTAATGGTTAATGGTTAATGGTTAATGGTTAATGGTTAATGGTTAATGGTTAATGGTTAATGGTTAATGGTTAATGGTTAATGGTTAATGGTTAATGGTTAATGGTTAATGGTTAATGGTTAATGGTTAATGGTTAATGCTTAATGGTTAATGCTGTACAGACTTTGTTGGTTTTAATATAGTATCTTTTCTTTGCCACAAAAAAAATTGAAAAAAAATATAAATAATATATCAATTTATAAATTAAATAAATTAATTTAAAAATAATAAATAGATATAAAATAGATTAAAGTCTTATATTAAAATTAAATTCAACACTCAAATTAGTTCCTATATTAACGATATGAGGTAGTACAAGAAAAAATAGGTTAAAAAATATGGGAAAAGAAAAAAAAATTACTATTAAAGTGCATATGGTAATTCAAATTTCTCTTGAAATTATTAAATCATAATACTAAACTTATTTACAATTAAAGATTACCACACTTCAGAATAATTTGATGATTTGAAGACATTTTTTTTATGATTTTTGTTTTTGTGCAGAATTTGAGAGTGATTTTTCCAAAAGAGAAGGAGATGGAAAGAACAAATTGAAACGGCAGCTGAAAATGGATGATGAAAAATTGTGAGAAAATGCCCTAATCAGCAAATAATTTGAGAAAAATGACCAAATTAACGGACTAAAATTTTTCTCTCAGTCTTCAATTTATCTCTCTCGCACATTTTGTTTCTTCAAGTTAGGTACCTTTCCCCAAATAATATGTTGAATAGGTCCTTCTCTGCAACTTTCCCAAGAGATAATTAGCTGATTCACAGTCTACTTGGACACCAATAAAACCATCATCACCAGCAACCAAACAAATGGCACATGACACCCACATCCTAAAAAGACCACCTCTTTCCCTTTCAAATTCTCAGAAACTTCCTCAGCCTTTTTCCTCTTTCCTTTTCCTTTTCCTTTTTCCAACCCCAAAATCTCACTGCCCTTTACAATTTCTTCCATTATATTCGCATACAATCGTATCAATTCAGTATCCCTTCCTTTGATGAATATTTATTGAGTCATTATTATTTATTATTAATATTATAATTACCTGATACTCCCTATCACCCTTCCCCAAATCGTACACCCAAAAGAAAAAAGTACCATTCCTGCCTTAACCTTCAAGTAATGGATTGAATATATATTGTGACTCTGCATGGTTAACTTGTTAAAGCGAGCTACCATTTCCTCTGTTTTTCCTCTTCTTCAAATGGAGCTTGATTGCAAGACGATTCATGATTCTTTGGGAAGCTTGAGCCATTTGATTCCTTCTCTTTCTCGTCTGACTCAATCTCAGAGACAACAGCTCAGACAGACATACGAGGCAGTGTATGGCGAAGACTTGATAAGTCATCTTCAAAGATACGAGACAGAGGTTTCGTCTGTGAAATGCTCTGCTTTGTCACTGTGGATGCTCAACCCACATGACAGGGATGCTACTTTTGCCAGGGAAGCCCTCCGGCAAGACGATTCCAGTTTCAAGGCTCTCGTTGAAATTTTCGTGGGTCGCAAATCAAGTCATATTCTTTTGATCAAACAAGCTTACCATAAAAGATTCAGAAGGAACTTGGACCAAGACATTATCAATTTGGAGCCTCCTCATTCCTTTCAAAAGGCGAGTTCTTTTTTTCCTTTTTTTCAAGTGGGTTTTATTCAATCCTCGTCCTATGGCTATGGAGTTTGTTAGGTGTTTGTAGAATTAGCGATGTGGGTTTGGTTAAGCAGATTCTTGTTGCATTGGCTGCATCACACGAAGCTCACCAATCTGATACAAGTCAGCATATATCCAAGTGTGACGCAAGGAGGCTCTATGAAACTGGAGAGGGAGGCTCAGGAGCAACAGATGAAGCAGTGGTACTTGAAATTCTCAGCAAGAGGAGCATTTCCCAGCTGAAGATGGCATTTTTAAGTTATAAGCACATATATGGACATGACTACACGAAGGTAATTGACAAACATGCCATTGATAATTGGTTTTTATCATGCATGCTTTTCATCACATGATGGATCTAAGGTTTTTGTTGCTTTTCATCCACTCGCTTTGTGTTTCAGTCACTCAAAAGGGGAAACAATCCGGAATTTGGAAAAGCTCTTATTCTGGTTGTGAAATGCATCTGCAATCCAGCAAACTACTATGCAAAGGTAGTCCCAAAATTCCATTTTGATTAGCTTTATAACAAGAAAACGATCATATTAAAGCTCGTAGAAACGAAAAGAAAAGAAGTTAGATAGGGTTTATATTTGCAGGCAATTTACAACAGCACCAAAGGGGCAACGATTGACACAGGAACTTTGGTACGAACACTAATTAGCAGGGCTGAGATAGACATGGACCAGATCAAGAGGGTTTTCAAGCAAAAATATGCCAAGGAACTTGGTGATGTAATTCATCAAAGCATTCCATCTGGTGGAGACTTCAGAGACTTACTGGTTGCTCTGGCCACAAGAACCACAAGTTGATAACAGGGCAAATAAGATTAGCTTCTACGACCCCCTTGTGTGTGTAAACTGTAAAATGAACTTAAATGAAAACGTATTTAGCTTTATAAGCAATGGCATATGTAGGATTATACCACAATGTAATAGTCCAAAAAGTGATCCCTATAAAAGGAACTTCTTTTCCTGTATATCTTTCTGTCCGCATTTTGAATCCATATTGGCTAACGTTTTCATCACGAAGTAAAAAAATTATAAGCCCTAAAGGCTGACAAGAATATTGGTTACGAGTCAGAAGTTAACAACAAGCCACTGGACCACAAAGCAAGAAATATATCACGTGAAGGTATAGTTCGGGTGTCACTGTTTGAAAGATGATTAAACTATTTTTGCTTTCATTTTTTGTTTTCTGGAAGGAAGAAAAAGGTAATGAATGAAATACTCGAATTGCAGAGAGTTATCAATACGTAATCATGCTATAAAAATATTCACTCCTTTTGTTTTGTTCTGCACACTGAATATCTCTTTCCACGTACCATGGCTTTTTTATATTCAACAACTGATATAAGGATACGAATTCTATGATGTTATTGCTTCACTGCGTCAAAAGCTATAAGAAGAAAACGTGAGATCCAAGTGGCAAACGAGTCCTCAACAATGCATTGTCTGAAAAATGATGTCATAATTAAAGAAACTTTATATCAGAACTGATTGAGTTGGAAGCTAATTTTTCCAATTAAGATTAAAGCATTTTGGTTACTGAGATTGGTCCTTAAATAATATCTTCCACACCTGTACCGATGCTAGAAGTTGGCATATCCAAGGATTGATGAGGTTTTGAAAAATGGAAGCATTTTTCTTCAAATTCTATTAATGTCGTGACTTGACGACTCTTTTAGTCTTTATTCTTATTCCACAAATCTTCACGTGATGTCTGTAAAATAAGTGACAGATAATGTTTCCAATGAAAATAACAGTACAATGTAAAGATTCACTCTTGTCCCCCCCCCCCCCCAATATCCCATGCTTTACAAATTTCACACATGATCCAAATTATCTTGATCTTGGTTTATTAATTATGAATGCCATATAATTTTAGACAATACCATGACCGGTAAACACAAGTTAACTCTCTTATTAACCTCTGGTCACTTAAATACAAATCACGGTTCTTCCTCCATTCATGAACTTTTTTTACCGCTAATTAAATGCTCTTCCCTCAAGCGTTGGAAGCAGATTTTTGCAGTAAAATGCAGTAAGCTTATAAAGAAACAAATATATATATATATATATATATATATATAAATAACATATCAAATAACAGTGGAATAAGAACAAGCAAGAGGGACGCTGTTGCTCACAAAAGGATGGGGGAAAACTACAGGAAGCGCACAAAGAGATCATTATTTTATTGAGAAAAGTGTTGAGTAGGATAAAAAGGAGATAGTGGCAGTGGCGAGCATGGCACCGAGGAGGAGACGAGAGGCAGAGGAGAGGAGAGAAGAAGGCATAACGTTGAGGGTGAGCTTCATGCCAAGATCGCTACAGTGATTACTAACGCCACAAATGTACCACTTTTTGCCTTGTGAGGAGAGTGGAATAACGTCATGTCCTGAGTTGAGTGCTGGGTATGCATCTGGCACTGTGCAGCTCTGGAACATGGTCCCGTTCACTTTGAACACGTTGTGCTTCGTATTGTCATACTTGAACACTGCAACCACAACACACACTCAAATATAATTTCAGTACCTGGTTTCAAACGCACAGGCACAGCATCAAGAGAAGAATGAAATATGCATACCAAGGCTGTCACCAACAATGAAAGTTTTACCTTGGCCCAGTCGTAGTAGTTGACTTTGGTGGTCCATGCCTTGTCATCACCCACAATGTAATTGGTGGCCGTCACGACTGTGAAAAGCAAAACCATGGAAATGGCAAGCAAGGAAACACCAGAAGCAGAGAATAAAGAAGCCATTTGAGGACTTATATATATATATATATATATATATATATATATATATATTTGGTCTACGTGATTAGATATTATTTGATTCTCTAGGTTAAGTTGGGGCATAACGTAATGTGTATATATAGGGGGTTTCATTTCATATGGCTGTCGCGCCTGGGGTCGGCTTCTTAATTTTATTAAACTATAATTGAGGACATTGATACGCACGTAACGAGGAATAATTGAAGGGGTCAAATATAACAAGGAGGGTGTGGAAAGGGAGAATGCTGGGGCATGTTATTAAACTTTTTAATATTACAATTATATATTAGAGTTATATTTTTATCAAAATAAATTAAATAAATTTAATAAAATTTTTCTTGATATTATATATTATATATTTTTATTTTTTTTAATTATTCAACGTGACACTTCTGTATTCTAATAAAGAATCAAAAGAGGGGAGGGAATTGGATATATTGAAGGAGGGACACAATTTTGTCGTCATCTTTTTCCATTATATTGTTGTGTTATTGCCTCTCTCTCTCTCTCTCTAATACCACTCACTTGCAAAGCCTACACAAGTTACATTTTGAAGGGCTGCTATGCGAATACACCATCTTTGTTTAGCGAAATAAGGCCAGGATAAAAAACTAAAATTTTTTAAAAAAAATAGTTTAAACTTTAATTTAATTTTTTTTAAAATAAACAATTATATTTATCTAAAAGGGATTATAGATAAAATTATATTTTAAAACTTTAATTTCAGATAAACTGATAGAAATATCTTTTAGAATAGTAAAAAAACTTACAGACTATCCAATTACTACTTTACCCATATTTTTTCATTATATTTCCTTTCTCTATGAGAAAGTTCCAATCGCCTCCTTTTTTCTCCATCACCGTGGCCATTTAGATTGACATGGGTTGTGTGGTCCGTCATCGTGGGATGTATAGGTGCTTCTCAGTGATGTCTTCTTCCTCTATCTCTGTTTTCATCTTCTAGCTTAAGGGAAGATAGTGAGGCGATAAGAATATAGGAGTTCTTAATATTTTTTTAGTGCCTGTACATCACCGAAGAAGAGGAAAGAAGCTTACAGTGAAGGAGGAAAGAATATGACACTGAGAGTAGATGGCAATGGTTTTGTTTTAATTTTTCATCTCATATCCTTTATGATAATTTATCAATAACAAAAATCTTTATAGTAATAACTATATAAACACTCATTTATTTATAACTACTTTTTCTAGAAACTTTTATCTATAAATCATTTTCTAAAAGTTATCTAAATTTTTTTTTCTATAAACATTTTTTCTAAAAGCCTATCCAAACATGTCCATAAACTACCAAGGTTTGAAAAATTAAATACTCAGTTTTTTTTTTAAAATTAGGAAAATTGTTCAAATTTTGAGAAGACAAGTCATACCACCATTTATAACTTATAAATAATATATAAATTTTGTATTATATTAACATTTTAATATTTAATTCATATTGATTTTTTTTTTGCAATACAATATCAATATAATATAAAATATAAATTTAAACCGAATCGCACTATATTCATCGTGCATAAGTGATATTTTAACATTTTTTATATACATTTACATAAATATAAGTACACCTGGTATAGTTTTAAAAAATTTACGGTCATGAATCGTACAGACGCTCATATAAATGACAGCGAGATTCATATCCGTCCCGTTTTAATAGAATAATTTAGGGATTAATCAAGGTTTTTAGTTAGATACCAAAGATTTTACGTATAACTTTCAATTCTGTGAATTCATCAACAACGTGTGGGAAGTGAAGGTCGCGTTTGGTTTTGCAGTGAGAACAGTGAAACCTTTTAATTTGAACAAAATAATTAGTGCGTGTGTTTGATTTAAAATTAGAAACATATAAAATCATTGATTCAGATAAAACTAATTAGTTAGTTACCCCATATATACTGATTTGGTTTATCATATATTCAACCCCCAGAAATAAATTGGCTTACTTTATATATTTAATTTACCGATCAATTTTTGGGAGCCAGATTATTGAGAATTACTACTATCTTATAAATCTCTCTTACCTTGGTCCTCAGTGAGTCTTCTTCAATGTTCAAACAGCTAATCATTAAGGAACTCACCCCAATTTTCGATACAGAATTTAAAGTCTACAGTACAGATTCCAATCGATATATATATATATATATATATATATATATATATATAATGCTTTTATTAATTGAGTAAGGGAATGAATAGAAATTAGATTCGTCAACAGGCTGGGAAAAAGAATAGGGAGAGCGACACAAAAAGACCGTAAAAGAAAATTAATTATCATAAAAAAAACTTTATGACTCACTTACGGCTAAGCTGTGTCAACTGTTTTGAAGAGAAAAAAATCGATCTTTTTATATCATTTTAAAAATTCAGAATTCTTATATTAATGATTCATTTCCTTCCCTTCTGGTTTTTAACTAATTTACGTGTCATTCTCCCGAAAGGAAGGCCTAAACAGCCCAATGATCGATATCTCAGGCATGCATGTGTGTGCAATTGAATTGAAGCGGGAAAAACATGGTATAAAAAATATTGTAATTAATTAAGCAAAGAGAGAAATAATTATTTTGTGGTATAACAAAGAGAGGCGCACAACACAAAAGCTCTCATTTATTTTGTGGGAAAATAAAGGGATGAAGACGGTGGCGGAACTAATGTGATAAGGATCGGAGTCTGAGAGACGGCGGAGAAATGGCAGCGACCAAAATCAGTGAGGCATAGGAGAAGGAGAAGGAGAGGGAGCAGCAGAGGGCAAAACGTTGATGACAAGCTTCATGCCAAGTTCACTACAGTGATTCCCAACTCCACAAATGTACCACTTCTTGCCTGCTGTCGCCAGATTAATCACGTCATGTCCTGTGTCCATTGCTTGGTTTGCGTCTGCCATTGTGCAGCTCTGGAACTCCGTCCCGTTCACTTTGACAACGTTGTGCTTCGCCTTGTCGTAGTTGAACACTGCCACGACGTAACACGCTCAAATTCAATTTCACACACATGCTGCCACGTACCGCAAGAGATCAAAGAAGGAAATATATATATACACACACATACCAAGGTTGTCTCCGACAGCGAAAACCATATCCTTGGCCCAGTCTGTGTAGTTGAAGTTGACGGTCCAGCCCTTGTCATCGCCCACGATGCGATCGGTCGCCATCGCCATTGAGCAAAGCTGCAAAGCCATGAAAATGGCAAGCAAGGAAACAGCAGCGCCAGAGAAAGAAGCCATTTGAGTGGTAACCTAATTAAGCAATGATAGATATTGATTAGTTAGATCAAGTGTTAATGGCTCACAGCTATGCTTGATTTGGGTTGGGGCACCTACCTAATATGTGTATATATAGTGGAGTTGATTTCATGTGGGTGTCCCGCCTTAGGTCGGCTCCTTCATATTATATTAGAAGTGGTAACATTGGTATGCACGTAATAACAAGGAGTTTGCGAAAACAATATGGTTTCGATTATCTCCTTGTATCAAGAGAGGCGAGTTACTTAATTAATACTTTGATTAATCTGTTCTGTTCCTGCCTCCCCCTGCGATTCCCTCGCTTGCATGCCTCCATTTACAATCGGTTGCATTTCCAGCAAGCGCCATATTCTCAATTTAGAAGTAATTGATCATTATGTAGTTAATTTAATAATGTGAATTATGTTAGCTTCATAAATAGGGCAAAATGAGTACTAACTAATTTATCATTATTACAAGCATATTTTGACGTATTCTCTACCCCTTGCCGTATAGTGTCTTAAATTTTCAGATCACTGCACTCACATCTGTGCCTTTTAATAAGAACTGTTACTTTTGAATAAATTACTTTTATGTATCATAAAAAAGAAGAAGAATAAACTAATATTATAGTTCCTTCATTCCATCCTAAATATAATACTTACTTGAGGATGTATTTTAATCTTAAATATAATATTATAATCTTCTTTGCTTACCCTTTAATTTTTTCCCTACATTACCCTGATTAAATTTATTATTTTTCTCCCTCGTTATCTCCCGCATGCAATACCCTTATTAAAATAATGATATTTTAGAAAAATAACATATATGTTTTACAAAAGGGTGACAAATAATTAACTTAATCCATTTTTTAATTTTTAAAATTAATCAACTAAGTTTTACAGTATATTTGAGATTGAGAGCAATATTTAAGCACATAGTTTGGGGAGAGGTTAGTCACCTAAGCACAATTTCCCAAGATCAAAGTGCTGCTTCTCGGTTTTAATTAAAAACAAACATGGTCTTTGACACTCTAGTGCATGTTTAGTTTCACGTTGCGAAGCTGAAATTTTGATACACATAGTTTATTGCAAATTTTCTACCCCCATAACAAGTACACTAATATAATGGGTTATATAGTACTTATTATTCTCATCTTATTTTTCATATACGTCAAGTATATTAATTTTATTTATGATACAATTTTAACAATAATATTTTTAATTTGATATAGTTTTATCTATAATTTTTTTAATTTGATACAATTTTATATATAATATTATTTCTCAAATCCTCAAAATAATCATCAAATCCAAGTGAATGTTTTTATTAATTGAATAACGAATACTGTATGAATAAATAGTTAACAGAAATTACATTCGTCAACAATTTGGAAAAAGAACGCAGCGTTGTAATTGTGACAAGCAACTAGCTAGGAAGAGAATGGGTGGCCGGCACCATAACGATGAATATGTCAGCCATTACGAGGATCAGTGTTGGAAGAGTGCAATTAGCTTCCTGGACAGCCATGTATATTTAGCACCTAGAGGTGAAGAAGAAGACCATGGAGACGGAGAGGGAGATGGAGGCACTGTTATAGGCAACACAGATGATAATGGTGATGGAGATGGAGCTTGAGCTTCAGAAGGCAACACATTTATGAAGAGCTTTTGGCCATTTTCGCAGTGATTAACAACTCCACACAAGTACCATTTACGGCCAGGAGTATCCAACACAATCACATCGTTTCCTGTATTTAATCCTTGAGTTGCTGCCGGAACTGAGCAGTTCCTGAAGTCTGCTCCGTTCGCTGGGAACACATTGTGCTTTCCAGTAGGATACTTGAATACTGCAATATAATATATTATTTGCTCAGGGAGGTGATTTATTGATTAAGTAAATAATCAACAATTAAGTAATAATAATGGGGGAGCTTACTGAGTTTGTCTCCGACGTGGAAGAGCTTGTCAGAAGCCCAGGCTTGGTAATCGAACAGGATTGTCCAGCCATGGGCGTCTCCGACGATGAATTCTCTGGCGGTGGAGGTGGCCGAGAAGAAGGTGGTAGCGACAACAAGAAGGATGAGAGCACGAGAAAGAGCCATGTTTGGGAAACTATGGCTACTTAATTATCTCAATAAATTTGATCTTGTTGGTGTTTGTGGATGAGAATTGAGGGGATGTGATCAAATTTATAGCTTTCAAGAGGAGTACGGGTGTTTTTTTTTTTTTTTTTGAGTAATTATATTTGAGTGTGATCTTCATGTTGATGGTGATGCAGACGACCAAGGACGGCTTTGCCGAATATGAATGCTTCAAGTCTTCACACGCGCTAATCTTAACTTTTTTTTTTTTTTTTTATACAATGCTAATCTTAACTTTAATCACACCTCATACGCGCGTATGCACTACATGGGTTACAACAGATCCTCACTGACAGGTGACGGTGAGTATGAGACTTGGGCTACTGTTGGGCTTTAGGCCCACAATATACTCAACACATTTAATCTTTTTAAGCTAACACTCATTACTTTTTAAGAAAAATAAAAAAATTCCAAAAACATACTATTTTAACTTTAAAATTTGAAATCAATTTATCTATTATAATTTATAAAATATTAACTATTTGATAAAAAAATAACAACATATTTGTTTATAGTAATTTCTGATTTGATATCTTATAATTTAAATGGTAATTTTTTTATTTTTTTAAAAAAATAAAAATAAAAATAAAAGTAGTTATTATGTTATAAAATTGTATATGGACACAAATTAGGTCTACTTTATTAAATTTATTGAATCGGATTCCCTAATTAAATCTCATCATATGTGATTTTTATTATTAACGATGATCTAACCAAATTTTAAAGGCTCATTTATGTAAACTTTCATTATCAAAAAAATCGTTGTTAGATTTAATTGGAAGATTCTTTTTTTTATAGGACTATCTAATTAAATAAAATCCAAACATTATAGAATTAATTGAAGATAACTCTTTTAAACATACTCTATATATTCACACATGACTATAGTTAAATCCCTTCCACTTGAAATAACTTATTGTATGTTTGGTAAGATGAAAAAAAAAGTTTATAGAGATTGAAGTAGAAATAGAGGTGTAAGTAGGAATAGAATTAGGTTGAAAATAAATTTTAAAAGTTTGTTTAGTAAGTTATAAATAAACACATAATGTATCTATATTTTTTTTATAACTTAGGATAAAATAGTCTAAAATATTTTTTTATAACTTATAAAATGTTACAGTTATTCAAGAATTTTATAACTTTTAATAAAATAGTTTAAAATATTCTACTTTTACTTCTCCTATATTATTTTTTAATTTTTTTATAAAATTAAAATAATTTAAAATATTAGAAGTTAAGGTAGCTTACATTGTACTAAAGGAAATATTTGATTACACTTTGACTATGTGCTACTACCAAACAAGCCCCTTAATTACATGTTATGGCTTGAAGTTGGTGATCATGCGGTGAGTAGTGTTGCCCATCCTTTGCATTGACAAAGAAGAAATAGTCTGTTTGGATAAACCTTTGAATTTGATAGTAGAATCATGTTCCTCGATCTCCCTTGCCAACTAAATTAGATACTCCAAACTAATTTGCTTAAATATAAGATGCTGATCGAATTATTAAGGCGGCCATGAAGTTTAATTGGGGAGTACTACTGTCCATATTTGGTATAGGAGTACCGGCGTTCCCATATCTGGTCATTAAGTTATCCATTAACACGTGTCGTAGTAATTACTTTGTTATTCTTTGTACGAGTCTGTAATTTTCTTTATTGCCTGGAGTTCTATAATACAGTGACTGGGTGTTCTTAGCAATGAATGGCTGATGCACAAGTGGAAAATTGCGTTATTGGTTCATTGAAATAACAGAGGAATTGGCATCAACTGTATCTTAACACATACGGGTGGGGGAAAAAGTTATATGAAATTGCTGTAACAACGGCACACCTCGCAACTCGCATCACTATGAAATCAAGGCTTCAAATAACAATGCACAAGGTATTATTAATGTAGTAACAGCCGCAGCAATTAGTGCTTAAATATGCTAATGATCTTCCTGGGAACCCATCTATATTTGGAAACCACAGGTGAAGAAGACCGTGTAGCCGGAGATGGAGATGATACAGGGGAAGATAGAGCATCTGTTTCAGAAGGCAAAACATTTATGAAGAGCTTTTGCCCATTTTGGCAGTGATCTCCAACTCCATACAAGTACCATTTTCTGCCTGCAGTTTCCAACACGATCACATCCTCCCCTGTAGTGAATCCCTGAGTTGCTGCAGGAACATCACAGTTCCTGAAGTCTGTTGGCAGAAAGTAGAGCAAAGATGATGGCACGAGAGAGAGCCATGCTTGATGATGTTTTTCTCTGTCACTCTGAGTTTTGCAGTATTGAGAATATTTCAAATTAATTTATAGGAGTTCAAAGGGGAAGAAAGTGTTGCTATGGAGGCATCTGTGATTGTCACACGGAAGACAAAGGACGGCTTGGCCGGATCGGACTTAATTAAACTATAATGAAGATTTAAGACGGCAGTGGAGTTTGGTCTGAGGTAAAATAAATGGGAAAAAAATGTTCATATGCTCAAGGGATTTGGTATGAATTAGAACTCTTCGGGATTGTTTTGTTAGGTAATTTTTTGAGCTGAAGTTTTTTTCTAGATAATTAACATAAAATATAATTTTTTTTAACAAAATCATATTATTTATAAATGTATACATTTTTAAGATATTTTTTTTTATCAAAATTTCCTTCGGCTCCGGTGTGTAATGGAAACAATAAGTTGGCTTCATTTGTGCAGCTCACTGTTCTGCTTATTTGTTGATTTAAGTGAAAGTGATAAATTATTGACTCAAAAACAAGAAGAAGAAAGTGAAATTTTTAGTTATCATCCAGTGCCATTAAGATGTGAGATAAGCCGGGTTTAATCCCCAAGATATGGAGCAATTGAAACCGCGAGAATAGTATACGCTAACGCTACATATTTTCCTGGCGAAATGGTTTAAAATTAGGATTTGGATTTGGATTTGGGATGGTTCCCTCAGATTGTAGGGCAGAGGAATGTAGACCCCAGGCCGGAGGAATGTACGCCGGTTTTACAAAGGCTAACAAGATTTCTTGATACACCGCCATTCGGAGAAGCTTGAGGTAATCTCTTTTACACATTAATGACAAAACCTTAGCTTTTAAGAGAAATTATTAGGTGCAGTGTTCCACATTAATCTCACGAAAAATGCTTTCCTTGCCTTCAAGTGTGTGTTGAAGGGGCCGGTGGCAGTGGTGGCGCCGGCGACTTTGGGAGTGGCTGGGGATATGCCGTGCCGATGGTGGTGGGGGGAAAAACGACCGACGGTGATGGTAGCGTTATTTGAGAAGTGGAGGAGGAGAAAACGCAACGCAAGAAAGGAGGGTGATTGCTCCGATGACGGAGGAGGAGAGAGAATATTCTATTTAACATCACGCTTTTCTTGTCAAGTAAAGAAATAAAAGAACTGTTGAAATATTAAATTTAGCACAAGTTGCTAAATCACTAATTAAAACTCACCTTAACTACACCTAGGATTAGACTCTAATCCCCTCAAAGAAAATAAAAAGAAAAGCGATAGCTACTGCTCCTAGTTTTTGTTACAAACATCATGTCTACTATATGTTTTACAAGTGTCAAAGTACTAAAATGTGATCGTGTCTCAATGATAATAACATAAATAGAAAAAAAATAAATTTTTCTTCTATAAATACATAAATTTAATTCTGATTGTTATAGTAATAATTCTTTTTTAATAGATAATTTTATAAATTTTTTATAAATATTTTTTGATATATAAAATTATATTTTACCTTTAATAGGAGATTAATATTAGATATATTTGATTTTTTTTGCAAAAAAAAAAAAAATGTACTCGTGTTGTTTTACCAATTGCCGATGCATCATTGTCTTGTCATTTTTTTGTCTAGTAAAATATTTAGCTTTTTATATATTAATACATTTTGGCTTTAACTTGGCCTACATCGATAGATGATGAAAGAGACCAGGCGAAATACGCGTGTGGTTATTACCACAAAACTGGTAAATTGCAATTCGATAAGAATTGAGTCCATTGGGGAAGCCACAAAAATACAAATATTTAGAGAACAGAATAACCCCGGGGGTGGCGAAGCCGACTAAACACCTAAATCATCACACAGTTATTGCAACAACACAGATAAATTTCCCTTTACTTTTTCTTTCTCTTTATATGAAGCAGAACCAGTGTACCTAGTGAGCTGAAGTTCTTCTCTCTTATACCATTCACTTAGCAGAGGCGAGCTCATTGCGGATGAGTTTGGCGGCAGCAACCATGTTGGTGAGGGCTGGCTTCACCTCAGTGTACTTCCGAGTCTTGAGCCCACAATCAGGGTTGACCCACAAGATGTTCTTCTCCAGCACTGCTAGCATCTTGTTGATCCTATCGGCAATTTCCTCCGTTGGTGGGATCCTGGGAGAGTGAATGTCATACACGCCGGGGCCAATTCCGGCACCGTACTTCACTCCTTCACGGAACACTGAGAGAAGCTTCTCATCTGATCGAGAATTCTCAATGGTGATCACATCAGCGTCCATGTCAATGATTGAGTGGATGATGTCGTTGAAGTTGGAATAGCACATGTGGGTGTGGATCTGCGTTCCATTGTTCACATTAGATTTATGCGGCTTACAAGATGAAGGTGTGAAGAGCAAATAGATTCTAACTCGTTTATATCTTATGGGCAAAATACCTGAGTGGTGTCCTTCACACCAACGTTGGTGATCCTGAAGGCGTGGACTGCCCAGTCCAAGTAGTGAGCTTGCTCGGACTTCCTCAGAGGCAATCCCTCTCTCAAAGCAGCTTCGTCAATTTGGATCACGTTGATGCCGGCCTTCTCAAGATCTTCTACTTCCTCCTTAATAGCCAAGGCAATCTGGTAGGTAGTCTCAGATCTTCAAATAAATTTATGTATCATGTCAGCTATCTAACAATAAAGTCAATACGAGATGAAAAGTTTTCTTTTTTATTTCCCCACAAAATCTTATAATGGGTCTCGAGTTTGTACCTAGGCTGGTCGACTCTAACGAATGACCAGTTCAGAATGGTCACAGGACCGGTAAGCATTCCCTTCATTGGGCGCTTGGTCATGCTCTGAGCCATAGATGACCAGAACACAGTCATAGCCTTTGGGCGGCTCACATCACCGTAGATGATTGGTGGCTTCACGCAACGAGATCCATAAGATTGCACCCACCCATTAACGGTGAAGGCAATGCCAGACATCTGCTCACCAAAGTACTCAACCATATCGTTTCTCTGCATTTAAAGGCATACAGAATTAGGGGAAGTGAATCACTTGATCTTTACTTGGTGCATTGATATCTTATCAATATGTGAAAGTGAGAGCTAACCTCTGGCTCCCCATGTACAAGGACATCAATATCAAGCTGTTCTTGGAGTTCAACAACTTTGCGGATTTCTTCTCTAATGAAATTAACATACTCTTCCTCGGTGATCCTGAAGAAATAAAAATTAGGGTCATTAAATAACTGGCATATGGTGAAGAAAGCAAGGCAGGGATTTCCCCGCCCCACTTTTGTGTGGCCCGAAAAGCAAGTCCAGAGATTAACTGAAAAAGCTTCTCACTTGTTAGCTTTGAATTCACGGCGTACCCTCCTCAGCTCTACAGTCTGAGGGAAGGATCCAATAGTGGTGGTTGGGAGGATTGGAAGGTTAAGCTTCTTTTGTTGAGCATCCAGTCTGGCGCTGACATTAGTAGCACGGCGGTGGTCAGAACCCTTCAATGCAGCAACCTGACAGAGCAAGTAAAGAAGTCGTTAGAAGGAGCAGAATAATTACTTCCAGCAAATTCAGATGAACCAAACTGGGGAAAAAAGGGAAACTCACAGCCTTCTGAACAGCCTCATTGGTCACTCTGGGAGAGGACTTCCTTGAAGCCATAGCTGCGGCATTAGCTGAGAAGAAGGCCTGAAAATGGAATCAGAAGAAGATATTCAGGAAAAAGGGCAATGAAACAAACGCCAATAACACAATCCTACAATCTAAATCAATGCTTATACAAAGATAATTATAATACAAACTGTCTTAAATGTCTAATCATATCATGTTGTTCAACTGAGCCAGTGGCATGTTTCGAAAATCATTTGTGATTTGCAATATAAAAAAGAAACTTCGTCAGCCAAATTTCCAGTCAAGTGCTACTGTCATTTGACATGACAATACATCTCCTACAATATTTCCAACCTCACACTCAAGCAAAGACAAGGAACTTAGTACTTTTTCAGGTAACGAACATTAATGATTTATTTAATAGCAAAATCTACGTCAAATTTTACAGGAACTAAAAGAATTGAAGATACCTCGTGTTTTGCACCAGACAATGCCTTGGACAATGCATTAACTTCGACAATTTTCTGGGCAGCAAAAGCCAGCCATGACTTGATTTCATCATCAAGTTTGGTCTCATTTACAAGATCAACAGCAGTGTGAAGAAGCGAGCAGGAGGTGGAGACAACAAGTTTGTCTGCACAAAATTTAGGACATAGAGATATCAGGCTACGATACTAGATATATGCCATTATATTCCATGAATGAATGTTTAAGAATAACCTTTGCCGACAATGCCCTCAAGATCATGAAGTAAACTTAGAGATGCAGCGAGATCATTAGCCCAGATGTTCCTTCCATCAACCACTCCAGCAAAGAGGTACTTTCCGCTGGGAAACCCAGCCTTGATCAAATTAAGGGTCTGAGTTCCACGGACAAGATCAAATCCATAAGCTGTGACACCCTTGAGAGAAGTGATGGTCTTGTAAGCATCAGCAGGAATATCAGCAAAGTAGGTCTCAATCAGGACATTCAATCCAGCTAAAGAAGATTCAAGCTCTGAGTATGCTTCAGTAAATGCTTGGAGCTTGTGAGAATCAAGATCTAAAACAAGGGTTGGTTCATCAAACTGGATCCATGAAGCACCAGCTGCCTTAAGATCATCTATAACTTCCCTGAGTTCATTATTATAAGCAAGTTAGAGAAATCCAAGGATTTGATCATCTGGGGCTAGAAATTAATCGCTGTATACAGTTCAAGGTTCTTACTTGTAAACTGCAAGGATTTTTGGAAGGAGGGAGAGGAGAGAAAAGGTTTTCTCAACACCCTTCGCAGGTTTGGAGAGCAACAAGTACGAGACAGGACCAATCAAGACTGGAACTGTATCTACTCCAAGCTACAAGAAGAAATCAAATGTTCAATGACAAGGGTGATATAGATGAATGCATGAAGTTAAGATTTTATCATAATGATCCAAACACTGCTGACACAGGAGCATTGACAGAACACTTCTCTGCCAACCTCTTGCTTGACCCTACCATGATAAGAAAGATATAGGAAGGAGCAAACTAGCACAATTATTTCTATAAAGTTAGCCAGCACTTTAGATCTTTCGACCTATAATTGCATGACCCTGGACCAGATACATAATATATATTCATAGCGATGCTTCTTGGAGTTCAAATAGGCTCACAGCACCTAACTTCAGATTTCAAAGTGAAAAGCAATTAATGTGAAACGCTAGATAATAAAAACACATACAGCTTTGGCTTCCTTGTACTCATCCACAGCTTTGTGAGAAGCGTAAGAGAAGTTCACCTCAGGTCCCAATTCAGGGACAATAAAGTGACTGCACCAATTCATTTACAATAGTTTAGTTCTTAGCTGACAGATCGAATAATATTTTAGTTGAAATGCAACGTAGCATGAGTCATCACTTACTAGTTGGTGTCGAACCATTTGGTCATCTCCATTGCAGGTACTGACGCATTACCTCTGGCCATGGAGAAGTAGGTATCGAAACCAATCTCTCCACCAGTCCATCCGTATCTGGGTGGAACAGCACCAAGAAGGGCAGTAGCATCGAGCACCTGATCATAGAAGGAAAATGTGTTGCTGGGGATGTACTTGATCCCAGCATCAGCCATCTGCTTCCAGATTGATGCCCTGAGATCAGCAGCCACCTTTTTCAAATCTTCAGCGCTGCTCTTCCCATCCCAGAAGGACTCCAGAGCGAACTTGAGCTCTCTCTTGGGGCCCATGCGAGGATATCCGACAATATGGGATGCCATTGTTCTGTTACATCAGGTCAAATTGCACATGAAATTCAGTTGACGAGATTAAAGGCTCATAACGTAAGAATCACTGACTGCTTAACGGATTTTAACACCATTTACAACGAAAGGATCACAGAAAGTAATAAAATCATCACGCAATGAAGTTCAATGATAATATAACTTGAAAAAGTATAAAGTAAGAATTACAGTTACTACTACGAACTCGCAAGAAAATATATCATTTGGAAGTTCTTGCCTAATCATGAGATGTGGAAACCAAGCAAAAGATATTTGAAATGAAGCTTAAGTAGGTTCACAGACAACGTTTGGAAGGGGTCAAAGTGAGAAGTTTATCAAACAAAATCATAGTGAAAGTAAATGGAATGAAGTATAAATGAACAGGATAGCATGGAGCAGAGCAGAGTACGAAGTAGCTAATTCATATGTAAATAGGGCCCATTTGGAGTTGAGAAGAATATTAAATCAGTAAATCGAAATGATCTGATCTGCGTTTAATTGAGGTGTCATCATTATGATGTTCCAAGTATATTAAATACGAAGGATGAATAGACAGATCCACTATGAAGAGCAAAACTATGTGTTAGATCTACACATCAGGCTAACTAAACAGAACAGATCTGAGATCTACTTTGCAAGGCAGGTTGCCGACAACTATCGCGCAGCTATGGTGAAAAGAATGTGAATTCAAAACTTTAAAAGAAAAACGATGAATAGATCAGTAAAACGGCAGAGTCTTCAAGTATGCAAGTAACAGTTGACGGAATTTACTCGATTAGCAGTAGATCTCCGTGGAAAGAAAACAGTCAAGGTATGTAGTAGTAGAAAAATGCAAGGAATGGAGAATCGAGAATCAATGATTCAGCAGGTCTTCATCAAATTGAAGAATGAGCCAAACGGTGGAGAAGACTTAGAATGGACCATGAAAGAGAATCAGAATGAAAATCGCAACAGGGAGTGAGATGAGGGGGGCAAGGGTCTCGTACCTTTCGGGTGAATAGAGACCAGTTCTCGCTTCTGAGATGAGGTAGCAATAGAATCAGAGAGCTCAGCGCGAACAATCAGGGGTAGCCTCCGGGTTATTTATAATCAATTTGTGGCCGAAGGCTAGATCTGAGATCATTTACATTGATTGCCGTTTACATTTTTTCAAAAATAACATCAGCTCCATTTTCGAGAGTGATTTTAAAAGAAATGGATTAACTTCTGACCACAAATTAGCCAAAAATTGAATAAAAATACTTACATTTTTGTGAAGAAATGTGAAATTCTTTTAAGTAGATTATATACCAGTCCTATTATTATAATAAAATTACATGTTTATCGAATAAGAAACGAGGGTCCACCAAAACATCTTTGAAATCAAAAAAATGAATAAAAATAATCCTAACGTATACTCCTTTCATTTTATTATGTTTGCCTTTTAAGATTATTACACACAAATTAAGAGATACAATCAATATAAACATGATATATTTTTATCAATTTTGTCCGTCATTTAATGCTTAATAAAATATTATAATATTAAAATTTTGAAGGAGATGTGATATGAAATAAAAAAAAATCTCTCTCAAAAGAGTGGTAAAATGTAAAAAGGAGAGAGTATTTTTCTCATTCAAGTGCACATCGTACGTTTCATTTATTTCTAAATTTCGATTATTCAAATTCATTGGCCTCCAAAGGAAGTTCATTGTCATCAATGTCCCAACATTACTTTGTTTGCCACAATAACATTGATCATTTTTTTTTAACAAAAAGTGTGATGACATTTCTCTCATTGGTAAGATTTTTGAAGAAAAGGTAACATGCCATTTATAACTATTGTAGAGATTAAAAATATTGCTTGTGGCCAATATTTTTTATTTTCTCCTCCCAATAATTTGGCTAAGTAAGAATGCCGAAAAGAATATATATATATATATATATATATATATTAAGCATCAAAAGTTTTTCCTGAATTTTACTTTATTCCGTGTTCATACAGGTGGCTGCCGAGAAAGTAACATCATTCCCTTCCCCTGTACAAGGTTGCCGGGTGTATAACGAGAGGTAGAGCAAACGACATTTAGTTTTGCTTTACGGCACCGACGGGGGTCCATGGACCATGAAAAGCTGTAATTGAAATCACTGCGAGACGTTCTGCTGTTCCCCCATTCTGCGATCAAACAACCCCCTTCCCACCAGTCGCGGTCACTTCCACGCGCCACGCAAACAAGTCAGATTACAAAATTATAATTTTGGGATATTATGAAGAAAATGAGTGATGATATTATTGCTGTGACGAATAAATTATATGTGAATGAGAGTGCGTGGGAAGTCAGGAGTGAGCGGGGGTTGGTTGTGGGGAGTTGGTGGTAGTGAATTGGTGACTGCCAAACTCTACCCCAGTAGGCAAGATGCGTCTTGGATTTGCAACTTACTCCTGTATTTTTTTCTTAATTCCGCATATTACCCTTCATCGTCTCTTATACATGTGGCATGTAGCGGGGGTTGGTGGGCTTTGGGAGGGGGAATGATTCCCTGCGCATGACATCACATACCGTTTACCGCGCGATGATCCTGTGACCACTGACTGATGATAGCCGGTGATCGTGACGGTAGATTACTGTATTTTGCTTTTATTTATCCACATGAACTGCAGATAATTTATTATCAGCAATCACAATTCGCAAAATAGGTAATAATTTAGAGGTTTACGAGTTTTTTGAAAATTATACATGCATGGTATATGTTGGAATTACTTCCCTCCATTTTCTCTTCAATACTGTTATACAAGGGTTTTTAGTTAAGCTATTCGAAAGCTTACAAAACTCTATTTAATTATTATAAAACACAGGTAATTTCATTGTCGTGACTCGTAAGTTTTTTAGGCTGGTAAAAAAGATAGTAATTTTTAGGCACGTTGGACAATTGAAATTATTAATAAAGTCCTGCTTGTCCGGGGTGTCTCCCCACGGAACATGATTGTTTTTAACCTTAAATTAAAGGATATTATTAGTTGTCTTTTTGTATATCCATGGATCTTTCCCTGGCTACCCGTGAGAAGGAATTTCTTCGGACTGTGAACGCCATTCAAGTTGTTGACTTTTCAATGAAGAAACTAGATTACCCAACAAGATAGGAAATAAAAGGAAGAATTACTTTACAAATAAAAATATCGTAATCTCTGATATCACACTTTGATAAATCAATGCCTATAATTCAAATTTTAATATTTAACTTAATTATAGATATATCTTAAAATGATTTTATTTTATATTATTTTAAAAATATATTAGATCAACGTCTCGCTTTGAAATTGAATTAGTTGCCACTGCGGGTTTATTATTCATTTAAACTAGAGTCCATATTTTTCATGATTCTAATTTTTTTAGGGCAATTTCCTTTTGAAAATATCAAATTCTTAATAGATTAATTTTTAGGCAATTAAGTTTATGCACCCATATATTTTTACCCACATTTTTTAATAATAACAAGAATTAATCAGATGATAATTCATACATAAAAATTGCACATGCCAATATAAACAGCATAAACTTAAACACATAATCTTTTTTATATTATAATATATTAATTTTAAGATTTATGATTATATCTCTTAATATATATATATCTTTTATAAAAATTAAATTTAAGACTTAAAATAATATAATATAATCTTATACTGCTAAATAAATTATATATTAATTAATTTACTTATAAAACTAGTGATATAGTTTTAGTTTTGCGCCCGACTGACAACAACATGAAAGCAAGTGATGCAATTGTGTTTCAAAGATTTAATAACTAGTTGGCAACTATTCTGTTTTATTAATAACTAGTTAATTGCATCCATCGATTTGGTTTTAAATCAAAAACGTGCATGCTTTTGCTTTACTTGGAAAAATAATAATTAAAAAAGTCGTCCATACTGTCTCCCCGGCTCCCCCTTTTCCGCTTTTGAGTTATGGAGGAAAAGCTACCTACCCCAAGAGCAAAGGGCGCTGAGGTATTTTTAATTCTTCCGTCTCGGTAGTTAGTTAGCACTTAGCACGCCAACTTTAGGAGACGATATATATTAATTACAAATTTAATTATAGAATTTAGTTGATTTTTAGATAAATCTATAAAATAAAAAAAATAATTAATTATAATTAATATAAAAAATAATTAATTTAAATATATTGAATAGTAAATAACATTAATTAATTTTAAGAGGTTTAATTTAATAATAATTAATTAATTTGACTTTATAAATTCATAAAAAAAAGTTAAATAATTTTTATAATTAGAATTGTAGGGAGAGGGGGTATAATATTATGTTTGGGTATTTGAGGAATCTTATGATTATATAAGGTACTTACTAGCCTAATAAAAAACAAAAAACTTCCTCTAAATGAATTGATTCGAGTGATAAATAATTCAGTATCTTTTAAACAATATATCGAGTTTAAGTCTTGATGTATGTACAAAATTCTCGTTAGAAGACTTATCTATTATAACTAGGTGCATGATATGAGTCAGATCCAGATGTAATTTGGGTAAAATTTTGATAAATTGGATAGATAAAAAAAAAATATAGGTGCATTTTTTAAAAAAGATTCATTTTTACATATCTATTGAGAGTCCCATATTGATATCTTACCAGTGATGCCGTTAGTTACAATTTCAACGCAATATTTATAGTAGAATTGTTTATTTATTTCTTAATATTTACAAACGAAGAAAGACCATTAAAAGCATACTCCGTAAATTTTTCACAGCAAAAGTTGAGAAGGCTTGTATTTTGAAACGAGGGATATTCCATAATTTGGCTGGCGACCCACTTACTTGGCTGTTGAATTTTTAATTCGTTATAGAAAAGAAAAGGAGGTCGACCGAAGTTTGAGGTGCCCATGTTCTTGGATCAGTTTCTGCCGTATTTTTTAGCTTTCTTCTTTGATAAAGTTCGTGAAGCAGCCCTCCGTTTATTTTTATCGTCGCTTTATTACCACATACTCCCCCTCATTCACCTTCTCTGGAACTAAAGAGCAGATTGCAAAATTAAATAATTATTTTTATATGATAATAAAATAATTTTTAAAATTTATTCATATTTAATATACTGGAGATGAACAATGAATTACCCCCTCCAGTTCATCTTAGAAGAAATTGTTGGTTCTCTTTCTCTTTATAAAATATTTTGATAGCTTAGATGAGTATTAAATATTTAATTTTCATATATACCTATTGGTTCTATTCAAATTATTTTAGATTATATAAACTTAGTTTAATTTTTATATTTTAAATAATTTTTATTTTAACAATTTTAACTTTAGACAGTTTAGATTATATTTAAATAGTTTACATCTCATCACAACAGTATTAAGTACCTACAGTGATGAGCACTGAACGTCAACCCCTTGATTGATTGGGTTCCCGTGGGAACCGCCGCCCTTCCTCAAGTGACGGTGGCGGTGCCAATGTCCAATAACCATCCATTTATTTTTTTCTATTATTTTTCACACTTTCATTTATTACTTGACGATTCCTACGCGCCGCTTTTTCACTCTCCCAGTATTTTATACTCTATGGGCATAAAATATATCTTAATTATGTTTTTTTTTATCAAAAAAATATCTCTTAACCATTGAACATACATATATATGGTATGTAGGGTTTTGTTTAATTATCCATGCACATCCTTTTTTAATTATAACACGCTTTAATTAAATAATCTCCCCGGTCCTAACAAAAATAGAGTATTCACTCTAAGACTACAAGATTTATACTCCTAATTTATAATATAAATTATATTATAAAATATATCTTATATTATAGAGGTAATATTTTAAGGCCTTTGAATTTGGAGAAAAAGACCATGGATAAGATGTAAACATGACAATTAAAAGAAGAGATATATTTAGAATAAATATATGAAAATTCATAGGAGAAATCTATATGAGATATTAGAGTCATCATTAGTTGGTTGAGATCTTAGCCTTAATATCACAAATTAATTGCGGCTATGTATAAAGAGTCCATAGTAAATGGGTATAGAAATGTGGGATGGTTTAATATTTACTAAAGAGGGACTCTATTATTTAATCTATAAAATTAATCAATAAATTTTTATTTCTATTGTTTATAATTGATTAATTAATTTAATATTTAAAATTTATATAAAAAATAATTAATTTTTATAATTAAAATCAGAGGAAATATAGTAACTTTCATGGTCCTCCTCCCATCACACAACATCAATGGCTGACGTGTACAAGGACGGGCCACCTGCGTTGAGTATCCGGTACCGTTGCTATCTACAAATATGTCCTCATTTTATTTCATAATCCGATTTACCCCATTAAAAAAAATAAATATTTAATAAATTACTCGATATAATTTCGGCTGCCCATATTACTTCATACTCCATCTCTCTTTCTATATATGTATATATATATATATAAAAAATATAAAGCGAGTTGGTAGAGAGGGTGGGCAAATATATATATATATATATATATATATATATTTTAAAAAAAAGAGAGAAACGAGTTGGTGAAGGTTACAATTATGGTGACCATAAGCCACCACTAGTGCACATTGACTAAGAACTACTTTTCGGGGTTGGTGATCGATCAATATAGTCCGAAATACCAACCATTGATGCTGATGTTTTACTATTTCAACCATTCCGTCACCTTACAAGCTATAACCAACGACCTCCCATGTTTCCCCCATTTGAGTGAACCAACAGTAAAAATGTATTTTATAGAGTGAGGCTTATAAGACGCATTGCCGAAAATTAAATATGGACCTCCTACAAATGAAGATTTAAATATTGGTTTTGCATATATATTTTTTTATTATAATTTTAAAAAAAAAATTAAATTCATTCATAATATAAGATAGAATAAAATTTTCCTTACTCTCATTATAAATAAGAAGCTAACCCAGTTCATCGTATCTAACCCATATTAGTCAAACTTCCTAATATCTGGGGAACGCTGTGCCATCCTTCGGGGTCGTGGATGCCCGCTAAGCCCAACAAAATGGAGAGCCCATGCCCAACTAGGAATAAATGATTTTCTTGGACAATTCAAGGAATAAACAATCTTAATTCAAGGAATAAACAATCTTATAAGGTCTAATTCAAAATGCATCATGATGCCCCTGATGTGACACGCGTATTGGGTTTTCCATTAATTCTTAAACATCTATATGTAATATATTACTCTAATGGACATCTTAGAACATTGCTAGTTTGTTACTCTACAACCCCAAGGCAATTCAGTTCTCTAATTTTAAGGTTTCGTTAATAGCATAACGTTGGGGAATTCCGAATATCATGCAGATTACCCTAACCAAACGTGTTTTCTAGTACATAATCGGCACTTGTTCAGTAACATGCACGGGAAATGTATCAGCAGCTGCATCTACATGTCAAGTTTTCCATGATACAAAGCGTTTAGTTGGGTTTTAGTTTTTGGCTTTTCGCCCCTGTAAACGAATTTGAAGTGTTCTTCATCAACCTGAATTCAGAACAGTGAATCACTGCAAAAGTTTTCACTGGGTCGTCATCTACATGCAATTCGCCTTCTCGAATCTCAATTAACATTGTCCATGAATGTGAAACAACTTCTATGTATTGTCAAAAGTGTAGGAACAACATGTATCATTAATCTACAATTCCATCCACAAGCTATAAAGCCCAAAATCAACCATGAACGGGGCATCCAAAAAATGGAACATAGAAACAGGGACACTGCTTACATCACAGCTAGGGCCGCCGAGCGATCGAAGCTGCCCCGAAGACCTCTGTTTCTGATTATCTTCTTCTTCTTCTCCCCACCCTCCATTTGTTTCCCGAACGGAATATTCGCCGGAGGTGCCGGAATCTGACCGTTGTTCTCCCTATTAGCCCCGCCGTTAACGAGTATCCTCGTGATCCCCACATAGTGCAGCGACTCTGCTATTTGCAACGCGGTCACGCCCTTATTGGTCCTCGCTTCAACATCTCCTCCCTTCTTCACCAACAGCTCCGTCACGTCGGCATGACCCGACTCCGCCGCGCAATGCAACGCCGTGTACCCATCCTCGTCCTTAGCATCCACATCCACCCCTTTCTCTAGCAGAGCCCGAACCGCATCCGTTCGTCCTTTGAACGCGGCTCTGTGAAGCGCCGTCCATCCGTGTTGGTCTCTCCCATTAATGGAAGCTCCGTTCTCGATCAGCCTCTGTATGGTTCTCACCTCCCCTTTTCTCGCCGCCACGCAGAGATCGTCCCCTAATTTAAGCGAGTCAAAGAGACGGTTATATCCATTCTCGGCGGCGACGTCGTACGCGGTTTTCCCCAACCCATTTCTCACTTCCTTATTGGCACCCTTTTGTAGCAATAACTTGACCATGTTCTCGTCGCCGGTGGATGCAGCTATATGTAAAGGTGTGTCGCCGTCTCTGGCGTTCCGAACGTCGGTTCTGGCACCGTTGGCCAACAGAAGTCTAGCGCAATCTCGTCTTCGTTCTTCAACTGCGAGGTGCAAAGCCGTGCTACCATCCCTCGCTTTAGAGTCTACTTTAGCTCCTTTCAGTAAAAGAAGCCTAAGAACCTCCAAGTGTCCTCCTTTAGCAGCATGATGAATCGGGCCCCAAACGGATGATTCCGATCGTTCAGTGTGGGCCTTGTGAGCCAATAGAAGCTCAGCTATTAAGGATTCCCCGGAGGAAGACGCAGCCTCAAGTGCGGTTGAACCGGAACGATTCGGAGCTTCTATATCCGGCTTGAATTCGAGGAGTAATTGAACAAGATCCGGTCTGCTCTGTGAAATAGCCAAGTGAAGTAAACTCTGACCTTGTGAGTCCATGGAGTCCGGGGCCTTCCATGTCGGGTCGCTTCGTTCCAGGGTCTCTCTGATATCATCCATGGAACCATCTGCAACAAGTTGAGCCAGAATCGGCGAACCCACGAATATGATCTTGATGCCACTATCGATGAAGACCTGCTTCTTCTTAGTGGTGAACCAGTCGCTGGGAACAGAATCGAACATAGAGGAAGACTCTTTAATTGCGGCACCAGGAACCACCACACTGTGAAGAAGGAAAGAATCATCGGAGTGAGGGTAAGAATGAGGAAGAGTAGCTCCAGGTGGAAGATGATAGACGATCTCCAGAGTAAGTGTGGCCAAAGGAGAGATAATTCCAGATTGAGGCTTCACGGTGTAACGAGTCTTGATCAACGGTTGAAGCCTAAAAGCCACCGGCATGGTGTACATAACGTTGCGTAACGTGATATGGCCAACACATTTCTGCCCAGCTTCAACTCTGATGGGAACGATGTTTGATGGATCTAACCTTATGAGCCTGTCCATATTTCTGATGAATTCTGTGCTTCAGGGTTCAGAATATCAGCTATTCAGTTATGGTGGGTTTGGAACCAAAAGCATTGGAATGGAGAAGAGAAACTTGTAGGAATAGAGAAATCTGAATAGGAGAATGGTTGGGATGGAATCGATATTAAGGAAGAGAGATGTGCCGGCTGTAGCTAAGAGAGTGCCAAGTGGTGGTGTAAAGAACTATGTGACTTGTTCTATTCAGCGTCTCGACTGTATTATTACTCTAAAGAAACAGTTTAGTTTAAAGGTTCAGAACACATCACTTTCACCGTTGTCTAAAGGTCGATAATATTTTACCCTTAAAACGCCGAATTTGCTGTTCGATGCTAGTTTGGCTCTTTGGGAACATAGTTTTCGATGATATTATAATATAGGATAATGGGGCCACCCACAAGTACAAAAAATCTATGTGCAGCTAAGATGCTCTTTTCTATTCTGTGTCTTGCTAGGTTGAGTGCGGAGGAGCACAGAAATGTACGGGTTTGGCCATTTGTGAGAACATTCTGATACCAGCAAGAAGGAACATTTGAGTCTGAGTGAGCAACAGCGAGGTTTGGTGGTACGTTTTTACCAGGCCAACTACAGTGACAGTATATAGTGATAAGATTATTTTGAAGTTGCTTTTCGGCTTAATTTTGTCTATTACTTGGTATCAAATCCATGTTGAAACTATTTCAACACGAATGCCACAAAGACTTTTTCCTTCCATCTACTCTGTTTTCGGCCATTCTTGAATTGCGCTTGTGGCATTTGGCATTGATCAGCACGTTCCTTCACTTGCAAACTTTGATCAGTTCAAGTGCCTTCGATGTATGAGTTCCTTCAACAAACCAAAAGAGTCTTGGTTATTCCTTTTTTATTCCCGTAAGAGGAAACTATTTATGGTACAAGAAAGAGAATTAGTAAGAACCACAAGAATTCCGAAAAAAAAAAAAAGTCCTTTTCAAATGTCACTTTAATTTGCTTGGCTACTTGACTACTTCCTATGGAATGAAACTATACTCCCAATGAATTGTGTTGCCACGTTTTGCAATCCACCGTGTATAGCTATGATCATCATTTATAGAATTTCAAAATAGCCTTTTTACCTAAACAACACGCCAAAGAAAGAAGGGTCATGCTCGACGTTTCCATTGGGAGATCGAGATGCGCGACAACTTTGTAAAGTTGAAAAATCCTTGTTGATTCTTCTATGAGCTGATTTGCCTTCTGCAAACTTAGAATAATGTACGTTTACTGTTAACATGGCTTTATATAGCATTGTAATCACAAATACAACTATATATATATATATTCAGAAAACAACCGTCTCAAAAGTCTGTGAGGCAATGTAATTGTTTTGATTAAGGTATTGATCCCAATTCCCGTAGCAAGAGGCAAGCATATATGCAATTCCGCTTCATGTTTTTGAGAGGGTTAAAATGGATCGGACTGCAGAAGAGTCACAGTTGAGGGCACTCCACTCGTCAGCTGAAGATTTATCAACGGAACAATGTTTGTGTTGGTTTCCATGACATATTTCTTAATTAAAAAGGCATATCCATATACTATGAAGGCTTTCCCGATGAATTACTGTTCCACACATTGTCTTTTAATATATTTCTAACTAAAATTTGAAAGCTGCACATGCATGTTTTACCGTTTACCCCAACCGTCGCTCTCGGGAACGATGTGCATAATAAATATCCTTTTGGTTGTTGTGAGGGCGATCCTATGAAATAATTTTTATTTTGACGTATTATATCATTTGTCTTTGGGCACTTTACTTGGCAAGATCATATATAGTGATACTAGTTCTTCTGGTAAAACAAGATAACTCCCTTGTTTCTTGTGGAGGGATCGAATAGGGAATATTTTATTTTGATGTCCTTCTATATTCTCTACTGCAGCATCTCTCGCAGATGAGTACAACGAATGATGGTTCTTGACGAAACCAATGGCCCCACGTAGCCTAATCCTCTCCTAAACCTTGCATTTATTTGAAAATTTAAATTCATTTAAAAATTCGTTCCTATAATTTTGGTTTAGAGGGGTCGTTTATAAAAGGACCATACAACTCCATCTTGAAATGATCATATTTCAGATCGAGAACGGGAATTCGATCTATGAATGATCTCATTAAATACAGGCAACATTTTCTGCTGAATTTACAAATAATTGGAGTATATATGCTATAACTATGACTAATTAATTGGGCTCACTTTTTTTATTTAACTCAGAATCTCGACAAATTAGAATGGAAGAGGAGGCGAAGGAAGAGCGAATGTGTGATCCGTATTCATGATATGTAAAAGGCAACGGAAGCACAGTGTGTTGGGACAAGAATAGAGGAGTAAGGTTCAAGGCCAAACGAAATCAACACACACCCTCGACTCCAAAGGATTATTATCCATGACAAGCTCTTGAGTGGTGTGGCTTTGAGATTTTAAGGATTGGGTGGTAGCAGAGGACTCAGTAGCTGAGGAACAGCGAGAAGAGGGAAAATAAGAGGCTATGAGAGCTGCAGAATCCCGCTCGCGATTCCCAACGAGTACCGAAAATAGCAGTACCAGTGAAGCCATACGAATTTTGAATATTATTCCGTTGAGGAAGCTTGTGAAGGTGGATCAACATTTTTATAGATACAGGGACTGAGATAAGGAGAAAGTGTGATGAAGGAGAAGCCGCTGGTTTGAATGAGTTTCTACCAGCTGTGGCCTCTTGTTCTGCATGCTTAGTTTTATGTGGAGCCGCCGATTTCCTACAATGCTTGAAGCTTTGTGGTGGAGTCAGGAGAAAAGGTCGGGTTCCCATTATTATCAAAGCTGGATCCAAAGAACTGGATTCTTATGAAGCGAGATGGGTTCCCATTATTATCAAAGCTGGATCCAAAGACCTGGATTCTTATGAAGCTAGAGTCAATGTTCCGATATTATAAAATACTTGTACTTTCAATTCAACCATGCGCTTTCTCATACTGTGGCCTTCTCTGCTTGTTTAGGTGTTGGCCTGTTGTTCTGCTGCCTTCACCAGACGACCTTGAATTATGCAAAAACCATCGGAAGGCTCAGAAAAATGTCACCAACCCACGGGATTCCCTCTTTCCCCATCCACATGAGCATTCCTCCGACTTTTTGTTTGGGCCGGGTTATTCCTCTAATGCCCATAGTTTCAAATAACAGTTCGTCCAAGTTGGGGCCCAGTCTCCTATACCATGATAATCTTAGCTTTGTTATAAAACGTAGAGTTCTGTTGCATAAAAAAAAAGCGATTTTTGCATTGTTTGTAGAGAAGACCTTATAAAAAAAATAATTATAAATAAATAAGTATTTAGATAGTTATTATTAAAAGGACTCTTATAATTAGAAAATTATTAAAATAATATAATTTTATTAAAAATATGAGAGATGGTAGATAAGAGAGAGTGAAGAAGAAAGGAGAAAGGGTATAAGAAAAAATACAAGTAAAATAGTAATTGAGTAATTTATAAACTCTTTTACTATTTCATAAGTCAGTCTCAATAGTTTATCTAAAATTTTGATTTTAAATTATGATTTGGTTCAAAAGCCTTTTTAAATAACTATAACTGTTTATTTTAAAATTTTCTTAAATCAAGGTTTAAAAACTCTTTTAAAATCTTAGTTTGACAGTTTCTCATTCTAATCTAGCTTATTTCAGTGGAATACAAAGAGTTTAGTCCACTTGCGAGTGTGTGTTGTGGTTTTTTCTTGGGGCCACCAGATTGTGTTTTATACTTGTATAGTTGTATATGTATAAGGGTATACAAGAACTTGTGGCACACATTGACAAATTTTGTTTCAAGTTGCAACATTAGAGAAGAAAACAATGAATTTGAAGGAGAGGTTTTAAGATTTTTTCAACTAATAACAGCTAATTTTGTAGATATAGTTTTCTCAGGATTTGTGCTCTGTATGGAGGGAAAAAATCGTTTCCTTCCCGTTCCATACAAAATATTGTCTTGTATAAATGCAATATTTATTTTCTCGGGGTATAAAAAGCAGAGAAAACTGACCATTCCATGGCACCACCCAGTCCCTCCCTGAACTCCCGACCCTTAAGCCTTGATATACATCTTTTGCCAGAAGTTCTTAGCCTTAAAGAATGATATTGAATAAGTTATAAACTTATTTGTTTAAAAAAGAAAAAAATCTTCATCTTAGTATCATTAGAGCCCAAGTCTGATGGTTAATAATTCAATTGAGGGATCCAAACCCGCCACAATTTGCTTTTAAAAAAAGTCCTCGATTGATGCCACAGGGATTTTTGTTTTTCTTTTGTTTTTGTTTTTACCGGTAATGTCACATGGATCATCCTCGTCATTTTTCTAGAGAGTTATTCATGTTTTGGCGCAAATGCCGAGAGTGGCCTCCGTGCATGTACGCGGAATCATAAAGACAGCAATGACCATCAGCCACAAAGCTCGTATCTGATTCCCTTTTTTATTTGGCCAACTTCTAACTTTATCAATTTAACTGAGGTAAAAGGCAAAACGTAAAGTTGTCTGAGATATGTTCAACAGAAATTCTACGTAAATATAAGAACAAACATATCAATATAGTCAAAATACATACTTTTTATTTATTCAGTCATCTACGCCAACACCAGAGCAGTGGGGTTTAACATTCAGCATCTCACATAACTAAATCAGTAACAAGCATACTCAAATACATCACTCTCTCTGTTATTTCTTTTTTTGTTTTCAGACTTTAATCCAGTACAAGCCAAACAAACAAAGCAAGACAAATCCCCGCTACTTCAGTTGCACAAACCTGCACAGGCACAAGGAAAAAGAAAGCAAATGTTAATAGGAGTGCATTATTTTTGCAAGGAAAAAAGGGAGGAGAGTTCAATGGTAAAGCAGATAAGGAGAACCAGTAATTTCCGTGCAACAATATCTACTAATTGTAGGGAATTAGGGACCAGAGTCAGAATTCTCAGATCCCCAAATTCTAAGAGGGTGAAAAAGAAGTTTGCAAACGACGATCTTCCACGGGAGGATCGTAGGAAGAGAAGTACCCGATCGGCCTTGACAATGTAAAATCTAGATCTAACAAACATCGAGAAGACAGAGTGACGAACTACCTTGACATAGAAGGCGATCTAATCGCTGTCGCTGCTGCTGCTGTCATGGTCGTGGCCATGTTCGTGCTTCTTCTTGTCCTTCTTCTTCTTCTTCTCTCCCTTCTCATGGTCATGATCGCCATGGATCTTGTCCTTGATCTTGTCCACAAGGCCCTCCTTGTGCTCTCCTCCATGGTGCTCGGGCTTGTGGTCGCCGTGACCGTGGTGGTGATCGCCCTCCCCCTTGTGGTCGCCGTGCCCGTGGTGGTGGTCGCCCTCACCCTTGTGTTCACCGTGGTGCTCGCCCTTGTGCTCGTCCTTCTTGTGACCTCCGAAGGTCTCCTCAATCTTGTGGATGATTCCCGACATTGTTTCACCTTCTTCCGATTTTCTGGTATGTATGATCTCTGCTATAATGTGGAGCAGAAGAACAGGGAATCGACGCCATTTATAGGCAGGGTAAGGGATGGTTGAGGAGGAAAATGGATTTACGAAAAAGACCCTCAAAACGTGTGATGGAAAGAGGACGCGGAGTCCTGAGTAATCAGATTTTTTAAAAAATATAGTAAAGTGTGTGGTCACAGATTTGATCCTGAAATTACTGAATTTCCCATTTTGCGCCTTAAGACAGATTTTTGGGTGGGGGGGGTGTCCGGTTCAGACAAATCGAGAGTGAGGACATAAGATTGGATTGGGACGAGGGATAAGGAATTTTAATACAACTCGATAACGCCACGTCATCTATAGTATCTGTGATAAAATATATATTAATTTACTGTTGAATTTTTATGGATTTTGTTAGAGATATTTGAAGTCTTTGTTCCTGAAAACGTTTCATATAAGCTGTCAGTAAGTTTCATGGTTTTGAATGGAACCCTGCGGGCTTGCGGCTTGGCTTAACGGATGAAGATCTTATCTTGACCACATCATCCCCGGGTAAGAGGTTCAAATCTTGGTGGAAGATATAGAAAAGAATTATATGTTATATATATATATACATATCTACGTGTTCATCCTTTTTATAATAGAATGTATTCAACTTGTAATAATTTCATCTTCATCAAATTAAAACGAAATATTTTCTTTCCATCTCGGCGCAGTGCTGTAATTTCATACAGGAAGAGAGCAATCAAGTGAACTGAGAGGGAAGAAGAATAGGGCATGACATAAAATGAGGTCGACCCACCGACGGTGACCAACTGCGACGAAAAATTGAGGACAAGCGGGCCCACCCCACCCTATCAAGGGCTCTTTGTATTTGGGGATGAAATTTTTAACGATTCACATTTATCATTTTATTTTATTTTTACTTTACTTCCCTCCCGGGCATCTCAATAAATTATTAGTATTAATTAATTAAAAAAGAAAAAGAAATCCTTTATCTTTGGTGTGGCTCGTGTGGGCGACGCGTGGAGTGGGACAAACTTGCCGACATATGAAATGAATAAGCAAGGGAACCTTCCCGCTCGCCTTGTTCCCTGATGAACGGGACACAAAAAAAATATGAGGATGCTTACGTGATGAGTAGTATATGTAGAGATTAATCAATAGTATAATAAATAAATAATACGTATTTTTAAACTAAAAATTAGATTTTTTTTTTTGCGTGCGCTCCATGAAATAAAAGGCAACCTAATATAGAGTTTTTTTTTAAGAAAGGATATATGATTCGATAGGAGAAACGATGGCCTTTATATTTCACCTGAAATGCTTCAATAGGTTTGGCAGAAAAGGGAAAAAGAAAATCATGGGTTCAAACTTGATCATGAAGTTCTTCTTTATTATTATTCCTGGCATTATTTTTTTTTATTTTAAGAGTTTTGCTTATGCTACGGTTTGCTGGTAAAAAGCAAAAAGGTTAAAAACTTCGGTTTCGCCCTTTCGGCGGCATCGGTAGGCATGAAGTGTTGTGCCGTACGCTGACATTCGGGTTAGCGGCCTGGGATCAGCGATACTGTTTTTTTCCCCTTTAAAAAAAAAGAAAGAAAGATGGGCAACCTATCTGACCTCCTTTTCGGCCATCTCATCTCACCATCTACCCAATGTAAGTGATAATGTTATCAAGAATATATTGTGATTAAATATCTAGAATATTGTTGACAAAGACGATTAATATCAGGAATAAATTCTCTCTTTTATAAAAAAAATCAGGAGAGTGGAGTACCAATATTAAGGCAGACTTTATGCTTAGAAAATACTTATAAAATTATTTATAAACCATCTACTAATAAAATTCTTATACTCACAATGAAATTTAGATATATAAATTTATAGGCTATAGGTCAACTAATATCAAGAATAAATTCTTTGTCCCTCTCAGTAGGATTTAGGGAGAGGTATCAAAGCCCATTTCACCCACCAATAATGGGGCTCAGTTGCATATTTCTTTTGCCCTTATCTTCTTCTCTTTCATAAATCCATGCACGTTCATTCAAGAATGAAGGCACTAGGCCACAATATTTACTTAAACTAGATTCCTAAGCCAAAGTTTCATGCCCTTCCAGTAACATATTCCTGCCTTACATCTCAATACAATCTCGATGATTTGTTACCAAGCGATCTTTGTCCGCTCATGACGTCTCTGAGTTTTTACCTTCATCACAAGTTAATAACATTTCATGCATAATCCGAGCAAGAATGTCAAAGGGAATCGACGCCCATGAAGTTGAAGCAGGCTTCAACTCTGATTCAAAGCAAACGATGTCAAATATTTACATTCGGCCCCAAAATGGACAAAAAGAAAAACATCAATTACATTATATGCAAATATCCATAAGCTGTTGGATATAGGTACAAATCTCACATGAACTCCCAAAAGAAACTCACCAGCACAATCATGCACCAACATGCTACAAACTAGCATGAATCATAATGGTTATTAACAATCAATAACCATTCCTTATTGTCACATGAGTACAGCGTTATTGGGTAGGAGGATAAACTGGCTCAGACATAAAATGTAACAATGACACGGTAAATCCTTAGTTCAACTTCCAAACTTCACTCAACTTGAGCCGAAGTGTTATCTGATTGCTCCGAGCAAATTGGCCCCATCAAGCTTTGCACCTTCCAATTGCTGGCAAAAAATGTTATAAAAATGAATACTTATACGTTGGGTATGGTGCTTGGAACTGCGAAATCATTGTTTTTTTATCCTTCTGTAAGATCATCCATGCCATTGACAGACAATGGCAACATGGAACTAAAAATAAGTGCATTGATAATTAACTGTTTGAGAAAGAATTTTATATGCCAAGATCCAGACCGTTTCTTGTGGACACCAGAGTTTTAAAAGTTGCAATTTCAGTATCATGACAGTTCCATCTTAACCATATACCAAATGATAATTAGCTATTCCAGGCCCAAAAAAAAAAAAACCTATCACTAAAAACAAAGGAAAAAGAATTCTCAAAGCAAATTGAAAAGTCATCAACTAATCTACTTACTGTGTCTCGAAGGTCAACATAACGTAGATAAGCTCGTTGAAGGTTTGCACCCTTCAAATTTGCATTATTCAACTTTGCACCCTAAGATACAAGCAAGCACTTCTAAATATAAGCAAGCCAGGGTTGGGGTGGAAAATAAAATCTTGCAAAACCATGACATTTGACCAATTAAACCTAAACCAACTGAAAATAAGTACAGTTGCATGCTTCCAAATATGTTGTACAGCCAAGAACATCATTTCTCAAATTTTCAAGCATGAAGAGAAGCAATAAAAGTTCTTAGTAATGCAACATGACGTTCTATTAGAAGAGAGAACAGTGAAACGTTTTCTGCGTCCTATCATATGGGATCCAAAATCTTTTACCTTTAAATTTGCTCCTTCCAGGACAGCTCCCTCTAGATTGGCGTTAGTAAGATCTGCATTCTGAGATGATAATAAATGTACTAATTAATGGATCATAAAAGATAAATTTTTCAAGACATGATAAGGGACACTGCTTTTCTTTAGCTGCAAATCAACTGACAGGGATAAGTACAGCTTCATCCCATGTTTTATGGCACCCTTGAGTTGAAATACGCAGGTGGGAGTACAGAAACAATGCAGTGATCAAATCCAGAACGAAGTAAACCAGTAAGCAAACAGAAATTGCCCTAAATAAATAAAGAAAACTCTCCTTTCATTTCACTGCCACTGAAACATTTTAACAAGCTGAAAAAAGGTAAACATATACAATAATGTGTTCTTATGAGCCAACCCCGAGGTGCCTAAGTACTAATAAACTAATTTCTTTGTGATGCATAAAATCCTGCTATGACTATGGAGGACACTCCATCCTCCTTTTAATGGCACTTCACAACACCTATTGAGTTTTGAGATCAGAATCCCTCCATGCCACTTACTGTCTCAGCTGCAAATTAATTATACAACTGAAAGATTCATATTCGGTGGCAAACCTGTAGATGTGCAGAACGCAGGTCAGCTCCACAGAAGCTACAATCTATTAGACAAGCATCTGCAGAATTGCAAAGTATTGCACAAATGAACTTTGTCTCGAAGAACAACGTTTATTAAACTAAAAAAATCAAGGCAACATATAGTGTTTCTCCTATTGTATCAGTGAGATAAACATAAAAAAAAAGAAAGAAGACTGATATGACATTATGCTGGAAGCCAAAAGTATAGAAAGGAGCCTCATAAATTGGACTTGGTTTTGCACTAGATCTGTAATCTCTTTGTTCACATAAATACAAGGAAATATGCATACAGAAAACCATGTGACTCAAGCAATAATGAATACTTATATCATTTTTGCAATTAAGTTCAGCATTCCAAATGCCATTTATGACATTATCATGCAGAATTCTAACTCTCTATTTTTATTCACAAAGGAAAACATTCCCCTGGGTCATTCACCAGTTGAGAAGCAAAGAGAAATGTTAGTTCTGACAGCACCGAGATTTTGAAAGGAGTGGCTTATCCTCACACAAAATAAAAAAAGAATTATCACATGCAACGTTGGAAATACAAAAAAGGTTGATATTAAGCCACTGAAAATCAAATGAACCAAATATTTTGTCCCCATATGGGTAATTTTAACAGCTGATTGCGAACAGACCAGACAACGAATTATGCGCCATCAATGCGTGTATGATGGAACCATCAGTGTAATAGTGTAGCATGAGGAGTAAAATTTATCAATTGGTTTTTTAAAATTAAAATGAAGTAAAGAAGAAAAGTAGAAAAGATTAAGGTGCCTTGTAGATTTGCACTCTGAAGGAAAGCACCAGCTAGTAAAGCTCCACGAAGATTTGCCCCGATAAATTCACATCTTCCCTAGGCAAGATGAAATAAGCAAGAGGCCTGCAGGCATGATGCCATAGTAAAAAGAAAAAAAGAAGAATTATTGCTACGAGTGACTTACTCACGCAAAGTTGCATTGTGAAAGATGGAGGACTCGGCATCAACATCCTGTCAAATAAGGTTAGTTTCAGGAATACTAGTAAATTAATTAATTGCAGGTGGTTCAGTGGATAATACTAGCTAATTACCAATTTGAACAAGACAAGCATATGGAATAACATGTTTTAAAAAGTAGGAAATCAAAATTTCAAATTAGCAAATAAATTTGTCGCCAAATACTGCGTTCTACACATTTTGTTCCTTATGCAACAAAGGATATCCAGATCTCCTTGGGTGAGACAATAAAGTTGTTATAGTCATCCTGAAACTCTTGGAAACTTGAACTTAAGAACATCCCAATTTAAATTCAGTCGAAGCTTCAGATCTCAATCCTAACTTGCCACATAGGCACGTATCAAACTGTTACAGAATCTTGATCATCTTTCCAAATCGATGTCCAAGGACTAGGTATATTTAGAATTATACTTACCCGGAACTTTGCAGATTGAAGGTTTGCACGTGAAAAGAAGACATTTTTAAGACAAGCATAGCTGAAATCCACATTTGATAAATCCTGAAAATTCATAATCAAGACTATCAGGGGATGATGTCAGCAAACATACTATTCATCATATTTCAGCATACAGAGGTTCAAGTCAACATGGCTTAAATTATTGTCAGATGTTATGTTAAAATCTCCAGTCATTGGTTAGGGGTTTATTGCCAAAATTTTCTCTTCCCAGATAACAGTTAAAATACAATTGTTCATCACCAACATTTTACACCTATTTAATGTCTAATGTAAAATGTAAAAGTTTCTCCAAAGCACAAATTTGCTTTTTAAATCAAACTGAGATACTGCTTAGTTAAACAAAGCTAGGGAAATTACCAGTTTAGATAGGTCCAGGCCGAAGAGATTTAGCCCCCGGAACCTAACTCTCTCTGATTGTATACACTTGATGATATCAGTCCGTGTCAACTCTGTACGTAGTTCATCATCTTCCTTCCTCTTGTTAATGACAGCATGTATTCCATCTATTAGACCCTGAAAATTTGCAACTATTTACAGTTTACAGCATATGAAAGTGAGGAAAACTAAATCCACGTGAAGGAAATGGGCCAGGAGGACAAAAACAATGGTGTATTATCTAGTTGTGATAAGCCTTATAAGTGGAATGGCATCAGAATTCTCTTATCAAACTCCACTTTAAGAAAACACTGAGAATGCTAGTAGTAACAAAACCCAGCAGAAGTTAATCTAAGACAGTAGAAGACAGCTTTAAAAGCATCAGATAGTAATGTAGATCAATTACGAAAGAGTGTAACTTACAAGTAGCTGATAGTATTCTGCCTCCCGCGACAATTCTGCATATTCAGAATCCTTTAGAGTGGGCACCGCACCATCTCTCAACCAATTAAGGATGTGCCGAAAGTGTTTTCCATCCCTATCAATAAAGGCATATCCCTGTGATAACTCACCGTGAACCAAAAAATTAAGCTGAGTTGTCTACTTGAGCAAACGTATATGATTTAATGATTCTATGACCAAAAAAACTGCATAGCCACCAACAAACATATATCTGAATATAGGGTAAGACAGTGATAGTAAGGTTCATCAGTCATTGAGTTCGATTAGCGGGATTTAATTTTGTAATATGTGGAAGAAACATATCAATCCAAAATAAGAGTAACGAGAAGACTCTACCTTCTCAGGGTCTTGGCACAGAGTATGGCGACCACTGAACATAGCCGCCAGTATTGAATCAGGCTCCCGCTGTGTCAAGGTATTGACCGTGGTGCAATATTTCTTCCCTCCTGGCATGTGAAGTGAAGAAGAAACAGAATTCAGCTCAATTTCTTGCCAGTTAAGGAGTTGAGGTCCAACATATCACGTCCCAAATCTCAATAAATACGGGAATTGTCGGTATAATTTGGTAAGAAAAAACGTGACCTAAAAGTGCAGGAACAAACCATGATCTCGCACTGTAAATGGGAAAGACAGCTAAGGGCTTCAGATTCACTATAACCAATAATGGAGTAATCGATTATCCTAAGCCAGTGTATGTCGATTCCCTTTTTAACAATAACAATGGTCACAGAGAGATACAGAATGCATGATCGGATTTGAGCATTTCCCTCAGTTTTCTCGGTAACCAAACAAAATACTTGTGTATAAATGTTACACTATTTACTGGTAAATGTCACCTTTAACGAATCTGACATTGAGATGACGAAGATGAAAGAGAAAAAATTACCTATATTGAGCCAAACCAGAGAAGAACCGTCCATTTTGCCGAATCGGGGAGGTGAAGAACGCCAAGGGGAAGAGAAGGAGGTCAATGAATGAGCTACGCAACTAACCGGCGCATTTCGGAAAGTTTATGGGGAAGACAAATTTCCCCCAAATTTTTCCTTCGTAGTCACGCAATTTGTTATGGTTATAATTAATACATACATAAGCACATGCAGACATACATATTACAAATGTAATAGGAGTACTCCCCTTCCCTGTCAATCACCAATCAGTAGTTGCATTGTTTGTGTGCTGCTCATTGATAGAATCATCAATCAATTATTGAAAGAGCGTAAATATCTAATTTGATTAAAAAAAATTATAATCAATTAAATAATCAATTTTATCAAAACAGAAACTAATTCATAAAAAAAATAATGTAATAATTAACTAGATCTTTTAAGAATTCATCCGTATTTTCTTTGTCCGCTCAATGGCGTGGGGTTGTAATAAATAATTATTTGTACAAATTAATTTACTTGCCCACCCTAATTGCAGTCAGTCTCTATATTTATGTTTTGTTTATTTTTAAAAAAAAAACAGTTATCATTGATGTTAAAAGCCATATTCTACGAGGACAGTCAAATTCCTGGCAAAAAACCAAAAAGCATAGTTAAATTATGACAGTAAGTATATAATTAATGCAAAATGTGTTTAAATCTTTTTTCAATCTCTACAAATGCATTATTGTAATTAAATAACCTATATATTTTATCTTTTTCGATGAAAATTTTTTAGAATTTATTAGTTCAAATTATATTGGTTATACGGTCTTTACAATATTTCAAAAAAAAAAAAGGCCAAAAAAAAACTTCAAACAAAATTGATCTCATATACAAAGAACATGAGAATTAATATCTTTTTTTTGTATAATTTTTTTTAGAAAATACCAACATTGCCGCTATTAATAATTTACTTTTATAAATAAGTTGTTAGATTAGTTGTGAATAGTAATAGTTTGAATTCAATTGCGTGTATGCTGGTAAAAAAAAAAGAAAAAGAAATATTTCAATTACTTGTACAATTTTCACTTCAGAAAATCTCACAATCTCGACAATGAAAAAAAGCCTCTTAATGAATAGTTAAATATTAATTCTTTTAAAATATAAAATTTATCAAAGATAGGTGTTATTTCTCCCAATAAAATATTATATATATTTTTTTTCTTGTTTAGTACAACAAACAGAAGTATATGATTGCTGCCGTATAAAAATCTGGTGAATGGGTTACGCTGTATTTTTTTGGTATAAGTTACGCCATTTTTTTTGTTGCTTATCTAATTTATTAAAATTTTATTTTGATTATATTTAAATTTAATTTAATTATATCTGGATTTAATTTGTATGACGTAACTTGTTATAGTAGATGACTTTTTTAACAAATTTTTTTTATATATATTAAAACTTAAATTTAAAATATTATTTTGAAACAACTACCATCCCTGACTACGCTGATAGTTAATTGTGAGGAGGCAACAGGTTGCAATTCCAGCTAAAGGATGCGTTCAAAATTCCAACAGAAGTAGGGGTTTGAGCCCAAATGGTGATCGGCCCAAGACCCAAAGCATTAAGAAGGCCGATCATCCACATGACTCATCATGTACCAAAAAAAAAATCCAGATGACTCATCATGCAGGAAACGAGGGGCCAGCACCAAGTGTTGCATGGGCGCCTCCTCACCGTTCCGACGTGGAAGCCATTGAACCCCTTCAAGTTTCAGCCTCTCTCCTATTAAACGAAAGTTTTTTGGGTTTCGGTTCCCCTCCACGCTCCACAGAGAGAGCTCAGAGCAGGCATGGAAACCGCGACGCCGGTGAAGGAAACGACGAAGCTAAAGTACCTGTCCTCCATTGCCGAGGACGTCGTTCGAAGATGCGCAGAGTATTCACCTCCCTTTCTCACTTTCCCCATTTGCCATGAAAATGACTACGTAATCATATGCAGACATTTAGAAAATACAGCTTCTTCTTTTATTCAATATATAAAGATTCTTTTCCCCTTTGTTTATGATTTACTTTGCTATCATTACCCAAAATCATGAAAAATAGAGCCAAATCGAATAAAGTAATATGCAAATGCTTGTCTTGTCCTGTAGTCATTTCATAGAGAAACTTGATTGAAGCATGCACGTACTTAATTATTAACAAATTGTGAACGAATCTGAATTTTGTCATCATCAGGAGGCTGGAGACTCGTTTAGAGAAATTAATGGGAGAGTTTGAAGCCGGATGGAATGCTGAAACGGGAAATTATTCCCAGAAATTAGTGGAATTTTGCAGTGAGAGGGCTCTTATTAGTGACATGGGCAACGGGATAGAGGAAAAGATTGATGATGGGTCTTTTAGCAGGTTCACATATGACTTGATGCTTGCCTGGGAAAGGCCTAGTTACTACGATGAAGACGAGCACACGGTGCGGATAAACTGCTTTCTTTGCGGCAACTTGTATTTGTATCTTCGACTGATGCATATTTATGAGCCTCCGGGACCTCTGGGCATCTTGTGGGAGATTTTATCTTCATTTAATCGCTGGAAACAATAGGAACTCATATTTTTCCAGGGTTTTATCTTGATTATAAGTGACTTAATACAGAAACCTGCTTTATATATGGTAGGCAGACAGTTTTCTATTTACTTTTTTGAGTTCTGCACTTTGCAGGAGTCTGTTGCAAAGGAGAATGAAGAGGGGAAGATACCTCTTAAGGTTATCAATGAAGAACGAGATGAAATCCCTCTGTTTTATTCAGACATCATGCCTCTCCTTGTGAGAAATTTACCCTCTCATTATTTAGGCTTCAGTATCCATGATATTTTGTTCATTGTTTTGATATTTAATGCGGACTTGACTGTTTTTCTTGCATTAAATCAAGCAACTTGGACGATTTGGTAACCGCAGGTCTATTTAAAATTTTAAGTTACTTTTCCAGGTGACATAATTTATGCTTCATGTTTAATATATTTCAAGCATGATTTTTGTCAGGTGAGTAAGGAGCCCAATGTTGGAGAAGATGCATTTGTGTGGCTGGCGTCTTTAGTCCCATTAATAGCAGATGTTGCTAATGGAAGGTTTACTTTTGAAACTTTAACAGCGCCAACAGGCCACCGACTACACTTTCCGGCATATGACTTCTTCTTGAAAGAAATAGACAAGTAATACATCTGATTTTAATGCCTCTTATTCTTGGTAGGGCCTGGTAAATTTGGAATGCTGGCTTTTTTGGGACCATGTTATAAGTTTAAATTGAAAATTAGAGAACTTTATAATTGTTGTTGGCTTATATATCTTTTGTGATGACGAACAGATATAAGAAGAAAAATATGGTTTGTGATGTACGTATAAAGCCACTTGAATAGGATATTACTCTTAACACTGAAAGTAACATATGGCCTCAAAGTAAAGAGCATAATTGCCGTTTAGAAACACTTTCCCAATAATGATGGTGGGGGATCCCCAACAGTTTTGTTCCTCAAGCAAAATTCATATCCATTAGTAAATATCCTGATTCTTATTATAATCTTCCCCCCCCCCCTTTTTAATTCATGCTCCTACAGGTGCACAAGACATTTACAAAAACAAGCAACACCAAATGGTATAGAGCTGGCTGACGACGAATTTATTTTACATGTGGAGGGAACAGCAAACTCTCAGAGAGTAGTTCGACACGTTGGAGCAACAAGTTGGCCTGGTCTGTATTTTGATCAGTCTGACTAGTTAAGTTTTATATTATGTTGGAACCTAGTCATTACATTTAATTATTTAAGGGTCTGAATTCTGTTTTTTCCTCTCTTACTCATTCTTTGTTTCCAGGTAGGCTTACACTGAGCAATTATGCTCTTTACTTTGAGGCCTCAGGAGTAATTAAATATGAAGATGCTATAAAAATAGGCCTTTCTGAGGACACTGAGCTGACAGTGAAACCAGCTGCTACAGGACCCTGGGGAGCTCCGCTTTTTGACAAGGCTATAATCTATGAATCACCTGAGTTGTAAGTAGCCCCCAAAACAAAGGATTCCTAAGAATTCTAGCAGTTATTGTCATCAATCCATCGACATTCATGATTTTAGAATTATTTTGATCCACATAAAAGTCTTAGAGAAGAAGAAGATGTGCATATGGTAGAAAAACCTTCCCTTCTTAGTTTTCCATGGGAAACTCCTTGGTTTCCTTACTCACACTCCATTTTATAGACCTCCGTCATCACAATCTTTCAAACGAGTTAAATTCACTACAAATTTGTGGAATTCTGCCCCCAGTGCATATCAAAATGATGCAATGTTTGTTCACCTCTATAGTGGCATAGAAAATAATCAGAAGGACTGATATGAATTACCAGTTTTTTCTGAATTTTGTAGATCAGAGGGAATTGTACTGGAGTTTCCAGAAGTAACAAGTTCCACAAGACGTGATCATTGGCTTGCACTGACAAAGGAAATCATGTTGCTACATCAATTTTTATCAAAATATAAAATAGCATGCTCGCTACTATCATGGGAGATGCATGCCAGGACAATTCTAGGGATTATAAGGCTCCATGCTGCAAGAGAAATGCTAAGAATTTCTCCTCCTGCTCCAACAAAGTTCTTAATATTTTCTTTATACGATGAGATACCAAAGGGAGATTATGTGCTAGACGAACTTGCTGAGAGCCTCAAAAGGGTCAACAGTGGACACCCATGCAGTGCGAGTTCAATCCTTAGAAGTATGAGCATTTCTAAGCCCATCATTTCTGGTGTAGAACAAGAAGTTAAAGAGGTTGTAAAAGCTTCTGAAAGTGTTAGCCGTCCAGAAGAAAGTGCCTCCTCACTGGAGACTGCCATTAAACAAGCTATGGATGAGGAAAAGGAAACTCTCATTGCTAAAGCTACCACTGAAGAACTAAAAGAGGAAGGAGTCACTGACAGTGTTATGGTTCTAATGGTAAGCAATTAACTCATGGGAGGATCCTATTTTTCTTCAATTCATGAATAAGCTTTTTGTGATGCTTTAAATTCATCCTGTTTCCGTTGAGAAATCAGATTATAGTCTAAAGTGGAGATAAGACATAAGCTGTGTTTGGGATTGAGGTTTAATCGTGGTTGGCTTGGAATTTATTTTTAGGGGCTACTAAAGCCACTAAAACGCGTAGTCCCTTGGTTTCAAGAAATCTTTACATGGCAAAGACCAATGGTTACTGTTACTGTACTTGCTGTATCCCTGATCGTTACCTATATGTAAGTTATTTCTTTATTCCCCACCCACACCCTCCCCTCCCCGGGTTCTTTTACTAGCTGACATCACCTATACAACGCAGGGAATGGATTGGCAAGACACTGGCAATTTTTCTGATATGGGTGATAGTGAAGATGATGGAAGCAAGACACAAAAGAATGAATGAAAAATGGAACGAGTTGGTAATCAGTACAGCCTCTGATCAGACTACGATGGAAAGCATTGTGTCTGCCCAACAGGGATTGAACACTGTTCGTGAGATGATGCAGATAGCAAATGTAACCATACTAAAGATATGGTCAATACTTATTTCCAGGGCTCATAAGGTAACTTGCCTCACTCAGCACTTCAATATGGCAATTCAGTTTTAATCGAGGTTAAAATTTCATTAAGAGGGAATGAATGCTTTCTGTTGTTGGTGGGGCAGCATACAAATACAGTGATAGTGGCATTGGCGGGTATGGCAATATTATTGGCAACAATTCCGTTTAAGTTCGTGATTATGGGAATCATATTGCAAAGTTTCATGGTATCAAAACCAGGCAAGTCATCTGGAACAGGGAACAGACGCCTCAAGGAATGGTGGGACTCAATTCCAGTAATTCCTGTTCGGCTTGTAGACGCCAAGGTCCCTGACACTGATGATTATTGAATAGTAACACAACTCATATTTGTTAAGCCTTTGCGCCCCCAGCATGTCATGGAAAGGGAACTTATTAGTGTGTACCTAGCGGAAGACACTGAAGAAATCATGTACAAAATCCACGTTTCTACTGTCCAATAAAATGTTACTACTATTTTTGAGAATGATTGGAGATGAGAGGCTTCCGACTTCCGAGGCGAGAGTTTGAGTCCTCTTCCTCCCTGTTTGGATCTTTTAGGTTTTAATAGTAAATTTATTTCTAAAATTAAAGAAATTTATATTTAATGTTAACATTTGATATTAATATTAATATTAATATTAATGTACAGTAAACACGAGAACGACATGCGTTACGTAGTACGGAATACTAGCTTGCTAACTGGTCAAAGCATTTATGAACGACGCCAAAGCTGTGAATAAGACAAAGCTTTGCTTAAGACAGGAAAAGCCCCAAGACGGTGAAGCGGTCAAGCTCTGGTCAAACGAGGCCCTCAGCATGCACCGAAAAAAAAGATACCCCGTGCGAATCCTGAATCTTGACACGTGTTATAACACAATCTTGGAATTCAAGTCTCAAAGCACATCTCTCAATGGCCGAGGCAGAAAATTACCTAAAACATTCGCGTTTAGTGTAGTACTATTTGTTATACAAGAAAAGAAAACATAATTAGTAGTGCTGTGTATAAAATTTGCGGTCCAATATACTCTGTCTAACCCATAATAAAAATATCCTATCCAATATGATAAATATAGGGCAGAGTTAGGTATCAGGTTGTAAAATACAGCCCATGTATTTTTTAGACTGAACACTGGGCATAGGGGCCCTGCCTTGCCTATAAGCACCCCTTTTTTTATTTTTTTTATTTTTTCTTTATCTTAGAAGGAGAATATGATAGCTACTGGTGACTATAAAGTAATTTTAGAAATATAAATAGTTAAGTAGATAAGTTGTATCTTTTAATATTTATAACTATACTAATTTTTTCTTCTTTTTTTTAATTTTGTTAATTATCATATGATTATATTATAAATTATAATTATTTATTTTATTGTTTTAGATGCTTTATCTTTGTCAATATTAAGGAGATTGATGCAAAATTATAATTATAAAATACTTAGATTTCAACGTTTATTTTTTATATACAATGGATCTCAAGATTTTAATTATTATTTTTATTCTATTATTTTTAGTGAATTATAGATATTATTTAATTCTTGAAGACACATGAATATGGTATTATTTTATAAATTCATAATTGTAGATTTTTTTTCACAACATGAATATGACATTACAACTTGGGCATACCCAGCCCAAAATTGTTGAAGCTTTTATCGAGTAGGGCCAGATATCGTTTGCAGCCCATGCATTTTTTGGGCAGGGAAACTGCCCTACTCAACCCTACTCATGCATATCCCTAATAACTAGCGTCTCTATTTTTTAAAAAAAAAAGTGTAAAAAAATAGATTTAAAATAAAAACAAAAGCACTCGCTCATTAGCATACTTTTTCTTTTTGCCCTTTCTCAGATCTTACCTGAAATTGCATTAGAATCAGGATCTTACATTGGGTTTAACAAAGTAAATTTTTGTAATGCTCAGGAGCCTCGCAAGCATATAATGATATAATCCGCAAAATAAAAGAAATCTGGATTAGATGCTAGAATTGTACCAAGCACTCACACATTAAGGATATCTAAATTTTCTGCCCACCAACCAGATCCTATGTACATGATAAAGTCTATCACTATCACAGTGGATCCCTATCAAGTAGACTACCATAGTGTAGCAATTCTATAAGATCCATCTCCGAAATGCTTCTTATCCTCTTGCCTTTTCCAAATCAGGGAGATCTGCAAATAATAATAATAATAGTTTATGTCAGGTTTAAGGGAGGAGAAAAGGCACAAAAACCCTCAATCAGTTACAAGATGACTATAAAAACTTGTCCCAGAATACAGCCCTTAGAATGAATGAGTTAGACCTCAATTCCAATTGTATGAATAAGAAAATGTGAAACGCCTACGTAATATAATTCAGCAGATTGATTGCGTTAGCAATCAAAGTCTACACTAGGGATTCAAGTGATTACTCACACAACATTCCTTCGTCATCACTGCTCCCATCATCTTGATCCACAACCTGAAGAGAAAAATGCGTCTGACAAAATTAGGTGCCAGAAAGTGAGACAATGTAAAATTGTGTTAAATCAACTTACCAGCGCATCATTATCAGATTCCTCATCAGCTGCATAAATCCACACAAAGCTCAATCAGAGCACTGAAATTAAAATACTCTCACAGAAGCTATAAAACTATTTTTTGTTGCCAACTCCCTAATAAGAATTTCAGAACATGGTACTGCAACCTTCCTGAAATTGAAGATAATTTACAAGGACAAGGATACTGATAATCTAATTTTAGAGTTCTCCTATCCAGCCAAGGATGGCCTAATGATTGATAATGCACAAAATCCGCATGAGCAAATACTTTCCAGTTCTCGTAATAATCTCTAATTTGATAAACCATTAGCATGCATTCAATTAGAATGACAGACTATTTTCTCCTTAAGTTATATTCAAAAAGAGAGTTAAGTCAGTCAACTACAGTTTAATGCAAACCCATAGGGGTTTGGTGCTTCAAACAAGCTCAATAAGAGAAAATGAAAAGCAGATGGGGAACCTACTTCCAAGCTGGCAGAACCAGACCATATATATACATAATCTTTTCATTTAGCAAAAGAGAGCCGAAAGATGCATAGTTATTCCTTTCCAAAGCAATATGTAACTGTAAATTACCAAGCAGAAAAATGATGGATAGCATGTGTAAGAGAGCCCATAATCTTAAAGCACTCTAATTTGAAGGTATCAAGCCAGTTAATAGATTAAGCCGCTGGTGCTCAACATTTCTGGCTATCCACCTGAGAGTGGTGCAACTGGCATTACTCACCATGTTTGTATGAACTGAATAGATTCAATGGCTCATACTCAACATTTCTTGTTTTCCACCTTAAAGTGGCACAACTAGCATTATACACCGTATATGTATAAATTGTAGATTTCAAGCCCATGAAAAATTTTGGAATTGCCCATCAATAAAACTCTAGTATCAAAGAATAGTTACACAAACTTACAAGCAGACTCTTCATCATCTTCATCACACCATCTGTTCCAATCAACCTTCAGGTTTGGTGCAGGTTTCTGACTTTGGCAGCCTTTTCCACCATCCTTTCTGTTCCTTTTGAATTGAGCACAGTATGTTTCTCAGGCCAGATTTAGTTTTACAACCCTATACAATGATTACAAATTTAAAGACACAACCTCACAACCTTAAAAAAAACAATTGACATGGTAAACGAAATTAAAAAAAAAGGGTAAGTTGAAAATTCATGACGGAACAATAGCCAACTCCAAATCTTGGGATTCTAATCTAATTATTGGTGTTGCAGTAGTTATCATCACGTAATCACAATAAAGGAGTCCACATAAAAAACGCACAGAATTACAATGTATCCGGTATTTTTTTTTTCCGGAATGGTAGCCAGTAATTAAAACTAGAGGGGAAATTAACAGCTCACCTCAGCTACGATTGGCCCATAAAGCTCCAAGCTGAATTTGTAGGATTCACCTTGCACTCCATTAGCAGAGAAGCTAAATAAACCCTGAGGCTCACACTTAACAGCAACATTCTTGGCATCAGGTAGAGCAACGGTAAGATAAACCTTATCAGAGCGCTGAGCCCAGAGAACCTCAGGTTGACGGCTGCTTATACAAGAGGAAAAAAATTATCAAACGCCGAATTTGGAAAAATAAAAATGGGCTCGTAACACTCAATCCTTTTATAAACAAATGGAGCTATAAAATGTGATTCTGCAGACAAAGGAAAGAAAGAGTCTTGATCTGATCAGGCAGGAGGGGAGATGAACCAAGTTTGCTGCATTTCAGCCCAAAATTGTTTCTGCAAGCAGAGTACTTATAAACTCTCAAATGCCCGGCAAACAAATTTCCAAATACTATCTCTCTCTCTAAACCAGAAAAGCTTTAAGCTGTGGCTGGGGTGCAATCCAAAGAAAAACAAAACTCCGTTGAGAAAGAATATAGACGAAGAGAGAAAGAGAAGGAATAACTCATTTGGCAGTGGATTGGGAAAGACCAAAACGGCGACAGAGCCCAGAGACGAGGAGCCAAAAAAAACCAGAAATATTGGAGAGCAGCGAAGAGCATAAAGATCCACAGAAAATGAAAGCCTTTCCTGCCCAGTCCCCTCCGCCGAGCAACATTTTGTACACCTTTTTTATAGGAGGATGGAAGGATTCGACGAGAAATGCGATAAAATAAAATGATGAGATATATCATACGTGTTGATTAAAAAAATCGGAAATCTGGTTTGAGGGATAGTTTCATTAGACCATTATAGATTTTTAAAAATTTGATTAAACAAATTTTAAATTTACTTAAAAAATAAAATTATTTTACTAAAACTATTTAACAATATTATTTTATTTAAAATATTAATTATCAAATACACACTATTATCATTTTCAATATAATATTAATTCTAATTGTTAATATAAACGTTAAATAATGGTTTATAGATATTAAAAAAATAATTAAATTAATTATTGATAATAAATTTATCTAAATTTCTCTAAATTATTCTCATTAATTATATATATTATAATTATTATTTGATTAGAAGTTATCTTATATAATTAATAAGAATATTTTAGATAAAAAATTATATAAAATAAATTAAAATATTATATTTAAAATAAATAATTTTTTTATTTAACTCTTATATTTATCATAGGGCTATAATATTTACCAATAATAATTATTATTCACTATCACTATTATTTGTATTGTAAAATTAAATATAGCTTAATACTTCTATTACAGAATAAAGTAGTTTGTTGAAACTTGAAAGCTAGTCAAAATGTCACATGGAATCCATTGCCACAGGCCGCTTCATACTTGACACGTGACGTAAACATATAAATAGGGACCTGGCCACTGGACACTGCTCATCGCTTTCAGAGTCCCCGGCGTAATTCTAGTGCCGAAAGGTTATTGACCCCAAAACGAATTCAAGAACCCATTTCAAGAAATCAAAAGGAAATGCCAGCCGTTGCTTAAAAATGTCGGTGTTCGAGTTCAGCCTCGGTTGTTAAAACAGCCGCAGAGGACAGTAAAACGACCATGCCAATGCCAAAAGTGCCGTTTCCTTTATGAAGCCTCAAGATGAGTATAACATACTAGTTAATAATTCAAACCAACCTTTTGATCATGTCTGGTTGGAGAGAAGTGATGATGGTCGGAAGTTTATTCATCCTTTGGTTCGTTTTCTGGTTTTACTGACAGGGTATCTTGTTTGCTTTAATTTTTCGAATAGCTCATTGGTCAGCTGCTTTCATAGTTTGTAAAGAAATGATGCAATTTGATCGGGTATTTGTTAGACTTTCTTCATGGCTGTGTTATGCAGATTATATATGCATCTTGAAACTAAACGGTTGACGCGCGTATTTGGGAAGCATCCATATAATTAGACCCATATACCGGATCATTTTGGCACTCACTGATCTGGGTATTTCCGCATGAATTAAATGGCTGAAGATCTATTGAATTTTAAAACAGGAAGGACTATGTTTAGAAACGTCAATTCTTTTCCGGCGTTGGCCATTCGGTATATACGTTAGTTTTGTTTGTCTGAACTGGTCTTGCCTAATTATGTTATATCTCCTACATGCAATGTAAATTTTGAGCACCTTGCTATGTTTTCTTGTTTGCGCTCTCTTTAAAATATATATATATATCCGTATGTTCTTTTTTGTCTTCCTCTTCTTCTATATGTATTCTGTACTGAATAATACTTTATAATTTCAAGGAGAACCTCTCTGCATTGGATTTTGTTGATAAAGATTATGGGGATATTGAGCCAATAAAGCCTCCCCCGATTGATTGTACCCCTTTCAAGATAGTGAAGGATGTCAAGCATTTGAAGGAGTTGGCTGCCAAGCTGCGTGCTGTTAAAGAATTTGCTGTGAAACATCAGTGCTATTCATTCGGAGTTGACTAGAACTTCTATTCATGACCTGAACGACTTTTTTTCACTTGCCTTCAAATATCTAGGGGGATCTAGAATATAATCAATATCGGTCTTTTCAAGGATTGACTTGCTTGATGCAAATCACAACCAGGACTGAAGATTTTGTGTTAGACACTCTGAAGCTGCGTATTCAGATTGAACCTTATCTAAGGGAATTTTTCAAATATCATACCAAGAGAAAGGTCTGACGTTCGTGATTAATATTTTTGTGTTAATTAACAGATTTGCCTCACTCTGTTGTCGGAGTTTATGGTTAATTAGGTTATGCATGGAGCAGATCGAGATGTACTGTGGCTTCAAAGGGATTTTAGCATTTACATTTGTAATTATTTGACACTGGCCAGGTTTGCTTTGAAAGATCTGAATGTTAAATTTTGAGATTTATCCTATGAATGATTGTCAACGTTACAAACATTAATATGGCTGCGATGATGTTTGGGCCGAAGAAAAAGGGTGTGATGACAAAACCAATTTTCAGTATGAAGTTACTTCTATCCATTTATGCTAGTAGTATCTCTGCATGCATAGGATGTTCTTCAAAGAATATGAAGGACTAGTTTTTGGACAATCTAATAAATTAGCTTCTTGATATTTTTTATATTGAAGGAGCCTCATAGAATTCTTTGTTAAGAATTTAATGCATTTAGAACGAGCTGATAAGTTCAGCAACAGGGAAACTCATGAAATAATGCCTACGAAGTTCCTTTGGATTTGATTCTCCTTGACCTATGTTCCTTAATCATCATCTCAGTTATTTTTAACCTTATTATGATGCATGACTGATGCGTTTTTATTCTCATAGGCTTTTGTTGTCGTCGTCGTCTCAGGCCTCAGGAGTATTAAAATTGGAAAGAAATAGTTTAGAGTATCTTCTACATCACTATTGCGGGGTTACTGCAGGCAAAGAGTATATACGCCTTTTCCTTTCACAGCTTTTTTGGAATACAATGTCTTTCGATTGTCTTCCCTCAGATGTTTTATTGATTATTGTAGCGTGACTATTCCTTTTCAATCTCACCTGAATTCTTTAATATTGACTAGTCAACTCTTTGTAGATACAAGAATGCCGATTAGAGATTGCATCCTCTTCCTAATCAGATGCTTAGGTTCAATTATGTTTTGGACTTCTTGAATATGATCATTTCTCGATTTTTCTTGTCCTTGTTTTCCATTTAGCTTGTCATTTCACCTGTTGGCTATTGTAAGACATCGCAAATATCACTAATACTCTCTATTTTTAATAATAAAATTATTAGTTAGCCTCATCAACAGCTCCTCTGTAAATCTTCTTTCTTTCTTTCTTTTTTCCCCTTCTGAACACAAACTAAGCGGTTTCAATATAAGAAATAAACTGTGCAGTACTATATATATATATATATATATATATATATATATATATATATATATATATCATTTTTTTACTATTAGTATGAAGATATACGTGTGATTTTTTTTTTTATATTGATTTTGATATTTATAGAAAAGGGTTAGGTTAGAGGACTTGATTGGTTTATAAAATCTACGCATAAGTTCAACGAATGAAAACAAATTGCTTGATTTAACAACTAATTTCTTTTAAGGGGCACAATTGAATCCAATGAAATTCAAAAATCAAATCATTAGAAGGGTGGAAAAACCACAAGGCTTCGTGGCCACGTGCCATCCCGTGATTACACCGTTCGCTCCGAAGGCTTCCCCTCGTGACTCACGCGCCTTCCACGTGATGAATGGCTTTATTAGATTCCCCAAACTACGTACCCTCAAGCCTTGAAAGCTGCTCGTCGTTTGAATTTTTCTTACTTGAGGTGGTGGTTGATTACAAGTTAAATCTACCCATTCTTTGATTTTTGTTTTTATTTTCCTCCATTTTGTCTCGTAATCTGTCCCTCTTTTCACACACGACTCTTTATGTTTTATGATCATGAAAATGTTTAATTTGATCTATTTTGGTAAAAACCAAATCCCAAAAAGACCAATCCATTTAGCCAAATTATGAATATGGTACTTATATCTTTAATATAAAAATTATTTAATTTTTATATAAATTTAAAATTAATTAATTAATATAATTATTAATTAATTAACTTTAATATATTAATGAGTATAAAATATAATTTTTTTATAAAATTTTAAATTTAGTTATAATAAATTAATTTATTTAATTATTTTAATATATCAAAAAAATTAATTAACATTAAAGAAAGGGAATATTCAAATTAAAATGAATTTAATTCTGTCCTATTTCAAAATGGGTGAAGTTGGATTAAGATTAACTTGGGAATGTTCAATGGATTTTTTTTTTTGACAAAATATTAGTTCTTAAAAATAAATATCCCCCCCCCCCCGGTTTAGATCCTACTGGAGTGGGAAAATATACAAAAAGAATGGAGCATGTGGGAATAAGATTAATAAATAATGATGAGTTGATGACCTAAGTCTATTCACCTTCCCAAGTTCCCATCCACAGGAAAGTTTTGTATCCTCCAATGACAAGCGCTTCTTACTTTTCCACCCATTTGACAACTGTTGATCGCGATTTCGGACGCTAATTCGCCTCCCTACATTTAAGCCTATCGAAACCATTACCTATCTACACCACCATTTACTTCTTTCTTACTTTGCTTCCTTCCACAAGTTTCAATTATTTTTCATGGGTTAAAATAATATCTAATTAATTAATTTAAATAAATTAATAAATATGATGATATTTATATTATTTTATTTTAAATGACTTTACATTCTATAAAATAAGTATGTGAAACGAGTTTTTTTTGTGCTATAGGAAAAGTACTATTTTAAGAGTTTATGAGTTTCCAAATAAATATTGAATGTATAATATTAAATTATATATTAATTTATAAATTGAGAAAATTAATTAAAAAATATTAAATATAAAATATAAAATAAATTAAAATTTTATATTTATGATAAAATATAAATCTCTAATTAGTTTGTATACTAAGCATTTAGTTATTACTAGCTATATTCGCCCAAGCACCAAGGTCTGTTATGAATTTAAAAAGACAATGTTGCCCTTAAGTCAAATTTGAGGATAAAGTGCCACTGCCTTGGTTAATTTTTTCCCCTAATCTTTTGTCTCACTGTCCACGACGTAGAAGCAAAGTCGCTTGTGGTATCTCGCCCCTCACCGTTCACCTTTTTCATTTTTTTTTCTTTTTAAACACCAAAGGTCTTCATTGTCATTTCACTGTCCTTAATTGCAATTACATCCCTTACCAGGTCCTCACTTGTCATTCTCCAGATAGAATGTGGTGGTAAATTCGGACACATATTAGAATAAATTTAGTTCATAATTTTCTCCATATAAAATAAATAAAATAAAGATTAATAGACAATAAAAAAGGAGGGGCCACTTGGCAATGTTAGCCCCATGAACAGAAGTTATAACGCCCAGAAATCACGGACACTTGTCCTTTGCCATGCAGGGTACATAATAACTCACTGTTTCATTTAATCCCGCTCTTAATTTCTATTAATTAATTAATTAATTAATTATAGTAGCTCAGAAGCACCTTGATTTGCTGTTTCCTTCTCCATCACTGCAGAACCATCCAAGCCGAGTGGCGTTGTGGCCGCTTCATCATCTGACTCACCGATTTAACCCGTAAAACCGGGGGTCGCTTTAAACGCCAGTTTCCATGCAATCTAGGTACGGGAGGCTGAAAAATACTGCTTCTCCACCCCCCCCCCCCTTTTTTTTAATTTCTTCTGGTATTTCTTAGAACTTCCAACGTTGTCAACCTACGCATTATGCCATATTGCAATTATCCAATGCCATGTGGCCCCTGGTTTTAGACCTCAACCTGTGATTTTTCTTCTTATTTCTATATACATATCATCTCCCACTTTCTTCCCTAACTTCCCCATCATCCCCAGTAACCTCTTTTGTAAATACTTCATTTTCAGCTTTCTACGAATACGAATACCTCTCACCCTCTTCCGTCAACTGCGCTTATTTCATATGCACTCTTGATTAGGCCCATAGTTTCTTCAACCCCCCATGTAAAAGTCTCGATATTTGGCTACCTTTCTGGATTTTGGGTATCAAGTTTTATTTCTTGTACGTGGTGTTCTGGATCCAACAGTCGAAGCAAAGGTCTTCCTTGCGTTTGCTTGAATGTCTGGGTGAAAAGACACAGGCCATCTGCATCAATTAAGGGCTTCAGACTCTGCATAATCTGTGAAAATGGAGGCGGGTTTGGTGGAACAGGGAAGAGACAAGGTAGGGCATGTGAACAAGGTTGGTTATGTGAAGAGATTCATCGGCAAGAAGAGGAAGCCTTACCGAAGGGTTAGGCGTCCCACCGTTTCAAAGGCACTTCAAGAGCTTTTCGTGTTATGCCGAGACACATTTAAAGGCCCTGGCACTGTTCCTTCTTCCCAAGATGTTCAGAAACTATGCCACATTCTCGGTATACACACACACAACTTTGATCTCTTGTTTTACCTCCAGTCTGATATGTTTGGATCAATGAGAAAATTATTCACTGCAGGACCATGGGATTCTGATCTCCGTTGCATGTTATCCCTTTCCTCCTATTTTCACCTGTCTCTATGAATTGTTGAATTCTTTTCCCTTTTAGTTACTTCTCTTGATTAATAATGTCGTTTTGATGGATGCTGTAATCAGATGCCGTGGAGCCAGAAGATTTTGGACTAAGCAGTGACTTGCAATTCTTCAGGCCTGGAAATTTGTTCAAAGAGAATCCAAGGGTCACTTACACAACCATTTACCAGTGCGATAATTTCTCTGTAAGCCTCGAAGGCTCTTGTGTATGTAAGTGCGTGTGATATGTAATAATTGATGTTTTCTTTTGTATGTATAGCTCTGCATCTTCTTCCTACCAGCGACGGGGGTGATTCCCCTCCACAACCACCCGGGAATGACTGTGTTCAGCAAGCTTCTGCTTGGACAAATGCACATTAAATCCTACGATTTGGTTGATCTTGATCCTGAGACATCCGAGAATAATACTCGTCGATCATCTCAATGTGGGTATTCATCATGTCTTTCTCTGAACATCATATAAAATCATGGCGTTGCATGTACTGGTTTTTCTCGATCTGAGATGTAATAATAACTGTTTGTTTGGTATCTGCAGTGAAATTGGCAAAGTTAAGAGCTAATAAGGTGTTCAACGCACCATGTGATGCTTCAGTGTTGTATCCGACCACAGGGGGCAATATCCATGAATTCACAGCCATAACTCCATGCGCAGTGCTTGACGTGCTTGGCCCTCCTTATTCTAAACAAGATGGCCGCGACTGCTCCTACTACAGAGATCACCCCTACAATGCCTTTTCAAGTCCGTAACACAGTCCCATAGATTCTGCTTTCTTCTTTATTGATGATATATATATGTATATGGATCTGATTGGAACCCATTTTTCTCTGTTAGATGGTTCGGCGAAAGACGAAGATGGAAGTTATTATGGGTGGTTGGAGGAGATTGAGGTGCCGGAGAATTCTGAGATGGATGGAATTGAATACTTGGGACCTCCAATTACTGAACCTGATAGTTAGGTCTCTCGTTTCAGAGCTATATACAAGAAAAGAATCCTAAAATGTTACAGATCAGAGTTTGAATAGTTCTCAGTTGAGCGATCTTGTTAGAAGATGATATTGTATTTACTAATTTGCAGATGCATTAAAGCTTTTGGCCGCCTTGTGTATGGCATGTATATATATCAACAGAGATCTCCCTCACTTTAAAAAGATGAGAATCTACTCTTGTAAAAACCTCTAATTGAATTTGTTAGTAATTCGTAATCGCGAGCACACAACATTGTGAAAACCCCCGGGCTTGAGTTTGTTTATCTGTCAATAGTTGTCAGACTTTCGCTGAACCACGGTTTGGGTTTGGGTCCAGCTAGAGAACGTCCAAAAATGACTTGTTCGAGGGAATCATTTTAGGTGGGGAAAGGGTACGTACGCCAAGATAATTTTTTTTGATATTTTCGGGGTCAAGATCGGGAAATTGACTTTTATGGCCATGCGGAAAGTTTTGCACACAGTGGTGACGATGAGGCTAATTGGGTCAAATCATGGAAAGATAAAACGGTTGGCTGGAAAGGAGAAGTGAAGTGGGGTTAAAGTTTAATAAAGCAGTAAGTAATGAGAAATAGGGTGGATAACGTTCCAATAGGGTAAAGTTGATAATGACGTCAGATAAAATATCTCAGAGATAAAGAAGGAATGTCAATAGTCAAATGGCTTTGTTCAATCGATGAAACGCTCCACCATTCTCTCTCTGGCCTGTTGAAGCCCCCCCTGGCACTGCTAATCGCTTTTCGGAGCATTCTCGTGTAAATAGGTAACATTTCGTAAGGTCACATGGATGGCATTCGCTTACTCTTTCAGAAAGATAGACATTAATTGGCATTCGTGTTAACTGAAATTGAATCCCCAGCCTCCCACTTATGCCATTTACTCTTTTGTTTAATGATCATACTCCATTTTGGAACTACCAAAAATGAACACCCAAAGCTTATCTTATTTAAAATGTCTATATCTGATTTGAAAGGTATTGATTTAATCTTCTTCTTATCTTTATTTGGTTTAAAAATATTTTAATGGGTATAGAATCTAAAATAAAAATAATCTCTTAATTACTATCAAAATTAATAAAAACTAAAAAAATTAAACAGAGACATGCTATTTGAACAAGGGAAAAAAACATGCCATGCTATTAACATTACAACGGCTCCTCTCAAGCTTAGTGTAATCGTTTTTATCATTTTAACTCTACCCACACATTTTATTGAACTTTGCACAATTTATTTTTTTTATAAAATTTTTTAAGAGGAAGATTAGGTTCATCCAATGCCCGAGGGAAGGTTAAAATTTCTCTTTCTCTTAAAATAAATTATTAATTATTTTTAAATATAAATTTAAATATTCACGTGATCAAATTTCTTTTTGAGTCGTTTTTACTCATTCACTATTTACTAACATGTTTTTTTTACTAGAATGTCACTTCATTAAGAAAAAAAGACCCCTTACTCGAGAAAAAGTAAGAGGACCCAGTACATAGTCCAACAACAAACATAAACACATACAGAGATAAGAAAGTAGGCAAACTTCCTCACATACTTAAACGGGGCTTGAATGTTATAAATATTTTAAAAAAAAGTTATTATTTGTTTGCATTGCCCAAAAACCATTTATTTTATTCTTTTAGTAAATAATCTCATTGTCTCTTCAAATTAAATGTGCCCTGATTATCCACGCGATTTGGTTTTCGGTTATGCAGAGTTAATATTGGAACTAAATATGAGGCCCATAACCTTAACGTTCTTATTTGGTCCATTACTGTGGAGGCCCACTATACGAGCCCATGTGATTTTCTATTATCAAAAAGACGTGTTTTATATGTACATAAGATATATGATAAGTAACAACGGAAGTTAGTCTGAGTGGTAAGTGACACGGTATCGTTTAAGCGAGATTTTGAGTTTGAGCATTGGCGTATGCAGAAAATTCCTATTGAAAGACTCCCCACTATAGTTAAGTGCGCGACATGGATCGGATCCGGATATAGTCAGGGTAAAGCTCCAGTAAATCGAATGGGTAACAAAAAAAAATGACAAGTGTCAATTAGAGTTGACACACATGCTAAAGGAAGAACTTATATCTTATAAGGATGTAAATTCGATTCTTATTGCTGTTATGAATATTTTTTTAGTAAGCAATCTCGTAAGTCCTTTATAGTTCTAAGGTTGTGCCCTAACTTTGATAGAAAATTAATGTTAAACCTATCTAAATTTTGTTTACCAAAAAAAATTAAGATAAGTCGCATGCATGGCATATAATGGCGAAAAAGATATGACATATTAATAAACTACATAAAATTAAAACTATTTGTCTGAAAAAAATAAAAGTATTTGCTACAGTGATATATGTTTTTTCTGAAAATGGTATTATATTTTATCATCCTGTTTTTATATGATATATTTAGATCTCCTCAGCTTAAAAGAGTGCTGTGATTGTGGCAATATTAAATCAAACCCATCTGAATCATATTCATATCAAAATCAATTTCCAATATGAAGAGTTTGAATTTGTGAACCTCTGAAAATTCCTCGGAAAAAAAGGGCAAAAGGCAAAGCAGAACCAATCCCCACCTCCCTCACATCCTTCTCTGTACAATATAACTCCCCATTTACTCTCTTTATCGCTAGCTTCCTTTTCTTTATTCCAATTTGGTAACTGCTGATTTTAAAATATTCAAATTCAATAGATTCACTTACTTTGTTGACCGTCATGATCTGGTCCCACTTTAGGTGGGCCATAAACCCTTCAAACAATGTTCGAGTGCACCATAATTCATAAACATGTAATACACTTGAACGCGCACGTGAAGTTCACGTGTACACAAATCACAGAACATGAAAAAGTTATGTTCAAACCAAACTATGGTTTCACTGTTAAGTTTCCCCAGAAATGTGTCTACGAGGAATGAGGCTTCTTCATCAAACCAGCACCGACAGAAAAATCCCTACTTTTCTTTTGGGTCTAACCTAATGTAGAAAAATTAGTTGGTTGCACATTTATCATGATTAGACTAGCAATATATAATAGTGCCTAAAGGGTAAAAGGAAAAGAACAAGAAGAAAAGGAAAAGCATCCAACGTGTTAAGATTTTCGGCAAGTTATAATTTCCATTTTATATCTTCTGCAATTCTATTGCAAAGAAACTCATAAACTTATTTTAACTAGGCAACTTGAACTTACAAAAAACGGAGTATAGCAGAGTTTGATATGTTTGTGTTCTGCAGTTTCTCTGCTCTTCAGGTGAGAATGAACACATACCGGTTCTGTTAATGGTAAACGAAACAGAAAAAGAAAGGCGCCAAAAGCAATAAATATAATATAAAATGAGGGGCCATCCCTTAAAGCGAAGTGACAGAAAGACGTGGCTTAGTGATCCCAGAAAGGGATAGTCTATGTTTAGTTGTTTACAGTTTACACTCTGAGCCAAACACAGCTTCTGTTAGTTTCCACTTTGAAATCACTAAAAAAATAAAGTGACAAAGGAAGCTCATAAACAAAATCTGCTGCTGGACTCCACATGTTCATGTCAAAGATATCATCTCGAGGAATAAAGGTTCTCTATCTATCTCTCCCGAATCTTCCTTTTTCTTTTCCTTCATAAGCTATGTTCTCTGCAAAGCAAAACAAAATCCCGGGAAATTAACGGACGGCCGAGTTCGAGACTTTTCTGACTGTTACAATGGTGAGAATGTCGGTTTGTGAGATAATCCAGTGTGTGCCTTTTGGTCCTACATTTTCTTCCAACCCCTCAGGTGCTGACACCTGGGAAACTTGTTTCTTTGAGTCAGTAAGATAAGATTTGATTTCGGGACTTTGGTATACGTAGGTGGTTTGATTATGGTTCTTCTTCTTCAACTTATAAACAGGAGCAGAAAGAGACGTGCTTATAATTTTGACTTTTTAATTCTGGGTTATTTTTACTACTTACCCACTGTGCTTCAGAAAAATCATTCTTAAGTTAGGATATGGAGTTGGCTTGCAATAAGAAAAAGAAAACACCGTACTCTTAGGCCTCACAAGCTGGGAAGAACCATATTTGAACTCAGCACTCAAACTGATTTGTTCATCCACTCTGTTTAGGTAATTATAACTGAACTTTTCTGAAGCATGGCAATTCTTTGAGCCAGTTATCAACCTCTGAGACTTTTGGCTTAGGATTAACGCAAGATAACTACTTCATTAAACTTAACCGGCCTTATTGCAATTGCAGGGTTTCTGCTCATGATCTTGGGAAACCAGGCTTCAATTCTGAGAGTATATGTGATCTTGAGGATATATTTTCTCAAGCACTTTCTAGAATACCACATAACTCTAGTTCATTTCCTGCATACCATTTACTAATGGCAGAACAATTCTATCTTTCGAAGCTTTTCATTTTTGTGACACTTATACTTTCTATCAATCATTCAGAGCAACTGCAATCCTCACTGCCTCAGACTCTTCTAAGAATCAAACGGCTTTTGAACTTTCCTTCTGCTTTAAGTAGCTGGAATAGCAGCACAGACTTCTGCAGCCCTGACTCAGATTCTTCTCTTACTGTAGTATGCTATGAAGATACCATCACGCAGCTTCATATAATAGGTGAAAAAAGAGCTTCGACACTTCTTAAGAATTTCTCAACAGATGCCTTTGTCGCAACACTAGCCAGGCTTCCCCATTTGAAAGTCCTCACACTGGTTTGTCTTGGCATCTGGGGTCCACTTCCTGGTAAGATTGCTCGATTGTCATCTCTGGAAATAGTTAATATGAGTTCGAATTTTCTATATGGTGTCATCCCTCAGGAGCTTTCATTATTGTCAAATCTTCAAACGCTCATTCTTGATGACAACATGTTATCTGGTGAGCTTCCAGATTGGCTTGATTCTCTTCCAGCCTTAACAGTGTTAAGTCTGAAAAATAATCTGTTCAATGGGTCTGTACCTGCTTCTTTGGGTAGCTTGGAAAATTTGAGGATTCTTTCACTTTCTCATAATCACTTTTCTGGAGCAGTACCCGATTTAAGGCATTTGACAAATCTTCAAGTGCTGGAGTTGGATGATAATGATTTTGGACCTCAGTTTCCTCGACTTGGTACCAAGTTGGTTACTCTTGTTCTAACAAACAATAGTTTCAGATCCAATGTCCCTGCTGAAGTGACCACGTTTCATCAGCTTGAGAGATTTGATATCTCATCAAATTCATTTGTGGGGCCATTCCACCCTGCATTGTTATCTCTCCCATCTATCACATATCTCAACATTTCTGGAAATCAACTCACTGGAATGCTTTTTGAAAATCAAACTTGCAGTTATGAACTCCAAGTCGTGGATCTTTCCTCGAATTTGTTGACTGGAAGCTTACCTGGATGTTTACAGTCAAAAAACAATGATAAGACTGTACTTTATGCTAGAAATTGTCTACAAGATATGAATCAAAATCAGCACCTACTTCCCTTTTGTCATACTGAAGCCTTAGCTGTGGGAATATTACCTCAGAGTAAGAAACACAAGGATCAATCTAAGGTTGGCCTTTCTCTTGGGATAGTGGGCGGGATTCTTGGAGGAGTAGTGCTTGTTGCCTTGGTTTTCTTCATTATTAGAAGAGGAAATGTCAGAAGCAACAATAAGAATCCCCCAACAAGACTAATATCACAGAGTGCAACTCCTAAATACTCATCTAAGCATCTTTCTGATGCCAGTAAGTCTCTTTTTCTCTCTTGTGAATTCAGGCCAACAATTTGATGTCTAATTGATTAAAAATGAAAGAGTTATTAGAATCTGCTCATCAATTGGACTCTGCAATACATAAATACTTTCATCTGTGTCCTTCCACATTTAAGATATATGGTGTAACCATTTATTTTTCCTGAACTTAAAAGGGTACATATCTCAAACAATGAAGTTGGCAACAGTTGGCTTGCCAAGTTATCGAACTTTCTCTCTGGAAGAGATTGTGGCAGCGACAAACAATTTTGACACATCTTCTTTCATGGGTGAAAGTTCTCAGGGACAGGTAACTACTTGATTAATACAAAATAAAGCTCAAGTCTTCATGTTTTTGTTCTTTCTCTTTGGTTTCCATTAGTATGATAACCTGCAGCAGTAAAGTAATTTGGCCATGTATGTTATTTTATATTATATTATGTAATGTCTTGTTCTTTTATGTTCAGATGTACAGAGGCCGGCTGAGGGATGGTTTTCTTGTTGCTATAAGATGCGTGAAAATGAAAAAAAGATACAGCATTCATTACTTTATGCACCACATAGAACTGATATCACATCTCAGGCATCGCCATTTAGTCTGTGCCCTAGGACACTGCTTTGAATATTACTTAGAAGATTCAACTGTCAGCAGAATATTTCTTATCTTCGAATACGTTCCAAATGGCACACTCAGGAGCTGGATCTCAGGTAATTCATTGAAACATCAATTATAATGCTACTCCATCATGAAATTGTATTTCTAGTCTTGATTTTATCTGCTCTGAATTTTCACTTTCTGTTCTTTATACTATTGCGATTGTTGATCATGATGGGTTTACATGTTCTTCAGCAGATAAGCGCTCAAGAAAATCACTTGGTTGGACCCAACGCATAGAAGCTGTGATTGGAGTAGCAAAGGGTATTCAGTATTTACTCACTGGCATTGTCCCAGGTGTATATTCAAACAATCTCAAAACGACAGATGTTTTAATGGATCAGAATCTTGGTTCAAAAATATGCACTTATAACCTGCCCTTTTTATCTGACATGGGAAAGGTATGAAGAAAATCGTTGTGTTTTTAGAAAAAGGAAAAATAAATCATGTTTTCCGTGCAAGCATGATCTTGGAAGATGGCTTCAATTACTCTCACCTACGCTTATTTTTGCAGGTTGAGCACGGAACTTCCTCCAGTGGCTCAAAAAATCCTAGCGTTGATAAAAGGTCCCCTATAGGAATTAATTGAGTCTGCTTTTGAGTAAAGTGACGAAATAATTAATAACAGATACGACACTTTTTTTAAATGAAAATGAGGACTAACACTGTTTTGGTTCATTGTAAGACTGATTATTTTAATAACATTTTGTCCTTTTATCAAAAAAAAAAAAAAGACAAACTCTGTACTACATGATATGGGAAGGTTTCATATGAAAAAAAAATACTTGTGCTGCAGTTACATAAAATAAGTAGTCTAATGAATGAACTCTATTGCTTTGCAGCGCAAAACATGAAGATAAGTCAGATATATACGATTTTGGAGCAATACTACTGGAAGTGATTCTGGGAAGGGCAGCCAAGTCAAGGAATGAAGTGCATGGTTTGAGGGTTCTGGTAAAAACAATTTCTCTTTTCACCATTTCCCACCTTTTCAGATTCGCCTCTTCAAATTTTAGATGATTCATTGCTCATAGAAACAGAAATTTGGTATCACGAGGATGACTCTTGATTCTTTTCTTTGTTTTTTTTTTTTTGATAGGATGACTCTGATTCTTATGTCAGAATAGAAATATAAGATATGTTTGAGCTTGTTATGGGGGAAACTATAAATAATAATAATAATAATAAAAAAAGAATGCCCACACAGTAAAAGCAAGAAAAATTAAGATATTGATATGTCATTTGTGTAATGTGTTATTGATCTATTACACAATGTATCAGACTCCAGAATTTGAGAGTCGTATAAATTAAAATCCTCATCCTACCAAAAAGAAAAAAACAACTCATCAGAGCCATAGGGCACGATGCCCTTTGGAAGGTAGATGTCAGTCAGCATTTAGTTTTCTAGACTAAATTATTTGCAAATAATATGAACTGCAATTAACTGGATCTCCTGGCAGTTTCAAGCGAGCATAACAAGTGATGAGGAAGCTAGAAGGAGCATTGTAGATGCAGGAGTTCGCAAGTCATGCTTGGACCAATCGTTGAAGACGATGATGGAGATCTGTGCGAGGTGCCTGGCCAAAGATCCAGCAGAAAGGCCTTCCATCGAGGATGTTTTATGGAATTTGCAGTTTGCTGCTCAGGTTCAGGATGCATGGCGAGGGGAATCTCAAAGCAGTGAGGGATCTCCAGGCTCACCTTTTGAACCTCGACGACTCACCTTCCATTAGGATCAATCACGTTTTTGTATGTTAGTTTTCACTGTAAGCCGCACAGGTTCATGTATACCGCTGAGACTTCATCACTTGTCATAGCATACCAAAACAACAAAAGATCAGGAATGCTATCTTAGTTCGGCTTTATACTAAATCCTTATCCAGGATATATAAGAGCTTTGTCCATTTTCATTTTGAATTGACTCCCCTTAGTTCGGGCCACCTCAGTTCTCTCTCGTCTCATCGAGACAAAGATGATCAACGAGACCCATGTCTTTAACAATGACATCCTTCACCCTTAATGTGCAAGCAACTTCAGAAATGCTTGTGATTATCTCTCCATGTAATCCAACCGTACATAGTATCAGAATATATATTACAGCAAACTTCTGTAGGATTTCAAAGGTATGAAGTATAAACCGCAAAGCTAATTGCAATTTCTAAGACCAAGCTCAATTTCAAATTGAATAGCATGGGTGGGGTATGAAAGGATGAAAGTCGTATTGGCAAATCCCAGTCTTAAGTGTCTTCTGAGGGCAATGTTCCAAAGCAAGAAGAGCTACCACAAAAACATGGCAAACCCATAGGCCTTGTCCTGACTTCTCCATAGCTAAATGTAAGCTCTTCATCCTTTTCTATATCTTCTAAAGCAAAGAAACAAAGTCGAGGAAATAAAGCTCCCGACCTTCTCACTAGTTTAGTGCTTAAATTACCACCATCACAAGAATGATTAATGAACCGTGCAACATTTCCTATTGTTGTGGCATCAATGTTCATCCTCAAACAAGCCCTGCCCGATGGCAGATGCTCCCTCACAACCAAAAGAGCAGAAGAAAACTGCCCTTGTGATGAAAGCTCATCATAACATCGATGTCTCCTCCTCGCTTCCACGGTTGTCAAGAGTTCACCTTTACATAACAGGAAACCAAACATCAATCTTACATGCAGATAAATAAAGCCATGTATGGACACACAGACAGAAGATATTTCAATCGGTTCGCCTTAGCAGACTCAAGAAATTAGTTTCCATCAATCTTCACAAACTTTCTTCTGATGTACATATATCTACACATAATGGAAAAGTTTGGATAGTACACCCCTTTATTCTAAGAGAATTTATCTATATGAGAAATTCTATGGCAAACACCTGTGCCAAAGTCCACTGCTGAAATGGGATTCAGAAAGAGATGGTCACATTATTTCATTTTTCCATTTGTAATTCCATAGCAATCTTCTCCAAGTGGTTAACCTAAGGTAGCCAGGCAGCATACTAAATTGTGTATAACCATTTACTATGTCCGGTAACATTTATTTCGTTCTTTTCAACCAAATGGCAAAAATAAATGTAAATTACTTTAATTCAAATTAACGGAATGAGGCAAACAAACTTGTAATAATGTATACCTGCATATTCACAAACGAACTGCCCTTTCTGTATCAACTGGTCAGCGTACAAGCCCCATCCTTTCCTCCTATCCCTCACAATGTTCAACCGAACTGAAATTCCCTTCTGACTCAACCGATTTCCACACTGCAACCCGCACCTACAACTCGAGCCGCACTCGTTAGTCACATCCAACCCAGCCAAGCTCGAACAAGGGCACCTGTCATCTTCATACCCTACATCCCCACAAGTGTCACAGTCACATCCTGATATACTCTGACCCTCTTCATCGACTAAACTCATCGATTCCATAGCACGCTTATCAACCCAGTCACGGGTGGCAGCAAAATTCGAACCCCAAGATTGACGAAGAAATTGTGAATCAGAATGTAGAATTAGGGAAGGAGTGTAGATGAAGAAAGCGTATGGCGTATCATCAGAGGTGTTGCGAAATGGGATAGGCAAATTCTCGAATCCTCTAGAAGAATCAGATACGCGGCGGAGGATGATGGTCTTGGAAATTAGGGAAAAGGCTTTGCAGGTCAAAGAGACATTGGCAAGCTCCAAAGAGGTTAGCCACGGGAGGATGAGTTCTGCGCATTGAAGTAGAGGTCTTTTGTCGCCTTCCTCTTCTTCATGGGACTTACAGGATTTTGAAACGGGTTCCATCAGAGGCAGTCCCCTACAATCCCTTTTAAGTTGTTTCCGTCAGTTTCCATTTTGAGAGAGGACTTTGTCCCGGCGAGGCGGCAACTTAAACTGCCTGTTTGGCTTTTATAAAACTAAAATTTGAAGAGTACTTTAGACAAAATTTTAATTTATTTTTTTTAAATAAATAGTTATATTTATTTAAATAAATTTTTAAATTAAATTATAATTTAAAATTAAGGTTTCAGATAGAATAATTTATAAAACAGTAAATCACTTATAAACTAACCAATTATTATATTACCCCTACTTTTTCTTATACTATCTGTCATCTTTTTTATTTTTTCTTACACTATCTCTCATCTCTCATATTTTTTCTTACACATTCTCTCTTCTCTTTTCTTACATCCTCTCTCATATCTCCTCATTTAATACTTATACTCTTTTTTATAATTTATCAATAATAAAAGTATTTCTAAAAATAACTATCTAAACACTCATTTATTCAAAACCATTTTTTTTTCATAAAATATTTTCTAAAAACCCTTTTCTATAAATCGTTTAAAAACTATTTTTTTCATAAATCTATTTTTAAAATTCTATCCAAACAAGTTTTATATTGTCTTTATAAAATCGTAATCGTCCCACCTATTTTCTTCCATTTTGGTTTTCTGTCAAGCGATTGAAACACACGAAACTAAATATTAAAGTCCCAGAAATAGCAACTTACGTCCAGCGTAAAAGGGACAAAAATTGCAAAAGCAAGAGACGAATCATTAGTCAGGTAACCATACATTTTTCATTTTGTTGTGAAAAATTAACTCTAAAAAGAATTGATTAGTGGAATACCAAATCCTCTTCATTTTCTTAGACAGAGTCATCTTACTACTCTTATTATATTCTTCATATCTCTTGATAGATTACCTGAGTTTAGTGTCTTTATTGTCACCTCCGATCGCCTCCATCACCCTCATCTAGTAGCCTCACATCGACACCCTCTACAGTGTCATCGATGCCGCTCCCGCTCTTTCCACCCAACCCAAATAGCTTGGGATATAAACATTTTCGTGATTTTTGGTGCCTATTATGTTATGTGCTGCTTTCAATATAATAGTTGAAATATGAAGATCTAGGAGGAGAATGAACAGAGGTTTCAAGAGAAAGAGAGTGGCCAAAGAGTGAGATTGAGATAGAGGGAGCCACAACAGAGGCTGTAAATACTGAGTGAGTCCATCAGTGGCAATGGGGAAGATGAATATGGGAGGAGCAACGTCGCCGGTGTTGTGAGGCCAAGGGTTTTAATTTTTCAACAAGTTTTTAGTCTTTTTTCTTCCAGATACGTGGCACTTTTAATATGACTCCAAATCTAAACTGGCAAAATAATCCAAGTGTCTACCACGTCAATACCCTATAACAGAATTCTTAACACCGTTGCCCCTATTTACTGTTTTTAAACGTAATAACGGGTCTAAAGAAGGAAACTTAAAAGATATAATAAAATGTGTGTGTGTGTGTATATATATATATAAAGATCTCATTCAAAATTGAAGGACTTAAATATTAATTTTTCTTAAATATTTTTATTTTATGAGTATTAAATTGGGACTAGGCCCAACAGTGCAGGCCCAATGAAAGTGGGTTGGACGACCATAGCCTAGATGCAGAATGCTCATTTTGATATAGGATTTTGGACTAAGAGATCCACGCTCAGACTAGTGGACTATATAACGTAAATTTGAGCCCCCAAAAATGAATTCAAGATTGTAGGTCTCTACCAACGCACGTTGGCACAGATGGATGAGGGTCTGTGTCCCTTAACCATCTCTCCCGGGTTCAATCCCGTTGGAGGATGGGAATGGAGATGGTGTGTTTGGGAGGGTCGCCCCCACCATTGGGCCTCTGCAGTACCCGGGAGATTAGTCTCTCACCTTTCAGGTGGGGGGATACTCTGGGAAACCAAAAAAAAAAAATTGTAGGTCTCTAATCCATGGCCTATAAGTTTAGAGTTTAATATTTAGAATTTATAATTTAACTAGAAAAAGTGTGAGATGTATAATTATTTAAAGTGTATTTGATCTTTAAAAAGTATCACTTTATTATAGTTATAGTAGCAACGTTTGAAGATATATTATAACTCTTAGATATCTAGATTTATATCTGAAGATAATTTATGACTCACCTTATCTAATATTAATATTATTTTAAAAAAAATCACTTTGATCATCAGGGATGAGTTTAAATACTTTTTAAAAAATTTTATAAAAAAAAAGATTGTGGGTCTATAATGTAAATTGTCCGATTTTATTTTGTCTATATTATATTTTGGGCCCCAATTTTTGTTTGTCCATTTGATCCGCCACGGCGCCACGTTCGACTTTTCAACGAGACACCTCGGCGATAACCCTCGAATTCGTTTCCAAAACCCCACTTAAGCCCGCGCTGCGTTGGTCGCCCAGTAAAGTTCAGCAAACTATGTATCTTTCCCGGCGTATAATCACCAAAGCCTCGCATCTCCGTTACTTCTCAGAAGCCGCCGCAGCCGTTGCCCACCAAGAGCCTCTTGACCTCCTCCCACCATTCACGTATCTCGAAGGTTTTCCGAGGCCCGACCCTAGATACGCTGAGACCATCCTTGCGATACCTCGCTCCGCTTCTGGAAGTATCATTTCTGCCAAAGAGCGCAAGGCTGGACGAGTGCCTAGCATCGTCTTTGAGCAAGAGGATGGCCAGCACGGCGGCAACAAGCGCCTCATTTCCGTCCGTACCAATCAGATGCGAAAGCTCGTCAACCATCTCGGTCGATCATTCTTTTTGTCCAGACTCTTTGACCTGGAGGTTCGGTCGGAGTTCGTGTCTGAAGATATTGTAGAGAAGATTCGGGTTTTGCCCAGGCTGGTAATGTTTGAGTTACTTGTTAGCTAGGTATATGCCTGTACAAAGCTTTGAATTAGAATTTCTTAATGAAAAGATATTGAAATATTGAAATGGTTTAATGCCTTTCTGGAGGGATTAGAAGGTGAAGGGTTATTGTTGAGCATGCTTTCCCCAACATTGTAGATGGACATTAGCGAATGATTTGCTATTTGAAGTTTCGTTGCATTTCTTTGTTCAAGTATGATTACTTTCGCGTTCTTCATTCTTCTGAGACCTAATCACAGGGTAGTCATTCCAGCATTTTTAGTTCCTTGACTTGTAAGATGAATACTGAGAGACAAATTTGTTGAGCGATTCATGTTCTTAAAAGTGTGATCGCTCCTTAGTCACTGCGATCTTGTAGGCATTCAGTTGCAGCAGGTGCCATGTATTATTCTTGTCTTAGAAGCAGATTCCGTTTACTTTTCTCTGGGAAGTCAACATTGGAGCAGCCTCTTCCCATGTAGATAGTACCTGTTCACTCTTTGGTTTTGCTTGTATAGTATGAGAAAATAACTGAATGCTTTTCTTCATTAAGTCCATTTATGAATACGTATGTATGCTGTACATTCACTTTGAAATTACTGACTTGTTCTTTACTCTATCCTTCCAAAACTTTACAGCTTCACCTGCATGCAGGCAGCGATGTACCATTAAATGTCACATTCATAAGGGCTCCATCGCATGCTTTGTTGAAAGTTAACGTTCCTCTTCTATTCAGAGGAGAAGATGTGTCCCCTGGATTGAAGAAAGGTAACTCCCCTTGGAACACGCTCTGCGGTTATGTTTTGGTTTCCTAGAAAATATCATGGTACCTCTTTGTAACTACTTCCCTTTTTCATAATTTATATGGTGTCATACTATGTTTACTTGTTTTCTCATCTGTGTATCATTTCTCAAGGCAAGAAAGAAAGGAACTGAGCTTCGTAATTTAGCTGGACAAGACAACCATACTGGCCGTATAGGTTCAATTACGGGTTTAATGAACGTTGATATTTGATAAAGACAAATGAATTTTGTGAGAATTTCAAGTTCTGAAGGCAAATGAATTTTGTGAAAAATATGAAGTTGTGCTTGTGTTTTGTATGGCTCAAGCATTAGTTTTGTCCATGGAACTTCTAATATGCTTATCTTGCATTAACATGATAACTCTAGTTATGAGTTTTCTTAATATGCTTAGATTAGTGATGTACTTCCTCCGTCCCCAAGTACAGGTCCCAATTTTTTTGAACACACGAACTAAGGAAACACTAAAACCTAAGTAATGTGTAAAAATTAGCTTTTTCTTTCTAAATATGCCCGTCATTGATTCCTTCTTGGAAAGTGCATCATATAGTAATTTATAAGGGTATTTTAGGAAATACTCGTTAATTGCAAGTTGAACTCTGAATTGAGACTTATAGGGAAAAAATAAGTCTTAAATTTGAGACTTATAAATAGGGAAGGAGGAAGTAAGATGTACAGAAGAGTAAGGTGATGGAGAGTTATTTGCTGACTTTTACCATGGAGCATTTTCTTTGTCGTATGCCTTCATTGTTACTAAGTAACAACCTTTTCGTAATTGTTTTGATACTTTAGGAACCACCATATAACTTGTTGATTGCTTTCCTACATTGACCGGCCCACCATTGATGTCCACATGAGTCACCTGAATGCTGTAGAAGCTAGTCCAAGTGTCCTCTGGCCCTGTTAGACTTTGGTATTGGTGCTTCCATTATTCGCAGTGCCTATGTTTTTTTTTGTTGCCTTCTTTTCACTGTTTTTTCTGTATTTTGCCATTTGTCTATTATTCTCCCATCCTTTTGACCATGTCTAAGCGTCCCATAACAAGAAGCACTCCTGAAACCGCGCCCCCCCCCCCCCCCCCCCCAAATGGATGATTTGCAAGCACATACAGGAATGGGAAAAATTATTCTAAATGATCTCCAACAATTTGCACATTAGAAGCCAGACAGGCTATTTGCTTTGTACCGGTTCTAAGCCATGGATTCCAAGTTTGGTGCCTGGGATGAATTTGATTTTTCTCTGAGAATCGTCTTGGTCATGATGAAACCCTAGTCACTAGTGATCAATGATGGTCGCATGTTTATGCATTTGACTAATGAGATTTTGGATCTTGTTCAACAAAAATATCCCATGGTTTAAGATGCATTACAAATTTACAAGATTGAAACTCCTTATAAGTCCTAAGATGAAATAAGTTAGATTTCAAAATTTTTCCGAACATAGAATTACCCCTTCAATTTTTTAACTCAATTTCTTTTCTGTACAAATTTGCAGGCGCTTCTTTGAATACCATCAAAAGGACTGTCAAGTACCTATGCCCCGCAGATATTATCCCTCCATACATCGATGTGGACTTGAGTGAGTTGGATGTGGGACAGAAGATTGTTATGGGAGATCTCAAGGTTCACCCTGCATTAAAACTTCTTCAGTCGAAAGACGAACCTGTTTGTAAAATTATGGGTCAAAGGGTTTCTGAGCAAAGGAAATCTAAGTAACTGCTCTTCATTTCTGGCGGCTGATACGGCTGCAGGGAGGCATTTTGCAGCTAACTTGTATAATTCGTGCTCTTCATATTGGTTGATTCTTGGTAGCAGTTAAGGACGCACAGAATTTCAGTTCAAGCTAATTTTTCCTTCCCGTTTCTGCGTCCTTTTGGTTTCTTTCTCACTTTTTCTAAACCTTAAATTCTCTCGGTTGCGTCTTCTTTTGGCTGAAATGAGGGCACTGTGGATGAGAATAGGAAATTTGTGCTTTGGCTATTACTATACATTTTAGATGTTTCTGTACTGGTAAGGATAGAGGCAGAGAACTGCCACGATGTCCTCATTAGTAAATAGCTTAGGCTGGTCTAGTATTAAATCTTGCTGATACATTTTGTACTATCGAAGTTCTACATTTAATTTACCAGTGCTGTTTTTAGGTATTGGTCTCTTAGTGTTGGTCCCAAAAAAGGTAAAAGAGTATCAGTGGCACAAGCTCTGAAAGAATTATAGCAGCCTTCGAAGCAACTAAACCAACTCGACATTAAATTCATCCTTATAAAAGTACTGAGTTCTTTGCGTTCTGCTACTGCTGTAAAATCTGTAGAAATCTATCGTACGGGTTCATATTATCGATCAATATATGTAAAAGTAAAAAATAAGCATAACTCTTTTTATGATTTTATATATGCCCAGCAATATATGAAACCTTAGCTTGATAAGTCATATTATTCATAAATTATAATAAAGGAAGGGATGACAGGGATAAATATTCTATTTGAAATTAATAAATCGTTGTAGTAGTGGATTAAAAGTGCCAAAATATATAAAAGAAAAAGTCTTTTTAAACTATATTATTTACGAATCCTAAATAATATGATGTTTTAAATAGTCTAGTTGATATTTTGCATAAGTTAGGAGTCCCACGATATTCTTGACCTCTTTTTTTAGGCTTGACGACCATATTGACTTCGGTTCCAAGTAAAATAGAATATTGACTTGTACATCCGACGGCTTCATGTGATGAGAAATGGGATTTATAACTAATAAGTAATAATTATATATATATATATTTCAATAATTAAGCATATTTTTTTTATACACCATGAAACAAATCATACTATTACGGGCCTTTTCTTTTGATAAAAAAAATCAATTTTTTTAGATACCCGAGTAAGATACACCATAGATGAATATGAAGATTTATATAAATTTTAGTTGGCAAAAGAAATTTTAATATAAATTTTATATTTTAGTTAATATATTAACAGATGTTAAAAATAACTTATCCTCGGGAGTAATATACAATTTTATATTATTATTTCTTATATCTGTCGAATCAAATTCAAATCATACACACGTTTATGAGGAGAAACGTCTGGTAAGTTTGTGAAGGAAATTCCCAGTAATTATAAAGCTTAGAAGAAAAGGAAGAGACAACTCGCAAACAGGAGCATCATTAGCTTGCCTAGGGATCCATTTCCCCTGTGGCTTTATGATCTTGGTCATTCCAGATTGGGCAACATGAATTCGCCGGGGAGGAGCAGAAGCATTTTGGTCTCGCCTACTAGCTCCCGCTCGGTGACCGAGACCGTCAATGGTTCGCATAACTTTGTAATCAAAGGCTACTCTCTCGCCAAAGGTATCGGCGTTGGTAAGCACATAGCTAGCGAGAATTTCTCCGTCGGAGGTTACCAGTGGGCCATTTATTTCTATCCCGACGGAAAGAATCCCGAGGATAATTCCACGTACGTTTCGGTGTTCATTGCGCTTGCGAGCGAGGGCACTGATGTGCGAGCACTGTTTGAGCTGACTTTGGTGGACCAGAGTGGAAATGGAAAGCACAAAGTTCATAGCCACTTCGATCGATCGCTTGAAAGTGGGCCTTATACGCTCAAGTACAGAGGCAGCATGTGGTGAGTTTTTCTATTAAGATTTCAAGTCTGATTGCTTTCCTCAGAATAGTGTATGTCCTGAACGTGGTACCCTTTCTTTTCGTTAGCCGGAAAAAATATTTGAAAATTTATGAGGAAATTGCTGATTACTGTTATATATGCAGTGCTTTAGATGATGTGTTTGAGGAGTTAACGTTTTTATGAGCTGGATTTCGTGCAAGCTTTTAATTGTCCATTTTGGAGGTTTGATTACTTCCTTCAAAAATGGTAAATATGCGCCATGCCAATACACTGACACCAAAGCATCATATGCAAATATTATTGCAACGATTCAACTTCGTTGACATGTTTTGCACCTCGCTTTTTGTACAAGTGTAAAAGGGTGTGCATCATTAAAAAGAGATCGTGGAAGTCACACAAGCCTCCTAATAATGAGTTTTCTTCCATATATCTCTGAGTGACAAGGTAGACTGGTATCCACACTTGCTAGATGCCTTCTTTTTTTCCATTGCCCTTTGGATGTTCCTGGTTTTTGAATGCAGGCATTCTTAATTTCTTCTCAACCTGTTATCATTTCTTTGGAATTTCAAGGTGTCAACATTATTTAGGCATGGTGTAGACATGTAGTGAATTTCACAGGGATGTGTTGTTTCCAATTTTGGCCATAGACTGTAGACTTGCCATTGGCAACAGGAATTTTAACTGTTGGGCGTATATACAGGAATCTATTATGTTGCTGGTAGATATCTGTTTTAACTGTGTGTTTTTAAGACTGGCATGGTGCATCCAAATATTCTAGATTCACAAACAATTCCATTCATTTTTTAATTTCTTATATACCTTAAGTCTGCAAAGTCACCAATATAATATAACTCTACAAAATGACTGATATGTTACTATCCTTTGTCTTTTAGGGGCTATAAGCGTTTTTTCAAACGAGCTCAGCTGGAGGCGTCGACTTTCCTTAAAGATGACTGCTTGAAGATAAATTGTACCGTTGGTGTTGTGGTTTCATCCATAGATTGCTCAAAATCAAACACAGTACTGGTTCCTGAGTCTGATATCGGAGCACATTTTGGCATGCTATTAGAGAATGAGGAAGGATCAGACATTACATTCTCTGTTTCTGGGGAAAAGTTTCGTGCACATAAGCTTGTATTGGCTGCTCGTTCTACTAAATTTGAGACTGAATTTTTCAATAAGATGGAGGAAGATGATCATGAAATCATTGTTGCTGATATGGAGCCTAAGGTTTTCCGGGTAAGCATGCCTGAAAATGTCTTTCCTATCTCTCCTCTATTTATTTTGTTTTCTCCTAGCTTGTAAATTCATTAGTGCAGCATATCCTTTGCCTGGCTCTCTAATGTTTCTTGAGCCCTATTGTTGAGCAGGCACTACTTCATTTTGTCTATAAAGATACTCTCATAGAAGATGAAGAGCTCTTCATGTCATATTCTTCACTCTCATCAGTATCTGACACATTTGCTGCAAAGTTGTTAGCTGCTGCAGAAAAGTATGGCTTGCCAAGACTTAAACTGTTGTGTGAATCCATACTTTGCAAAGACATTTCTATAAGTTCTGTTGCATGTATTTTGGCCCTTGCTGATCAATATCATGCCACAGAACTAAAGTCCATTTGTCTAAAGTTTGCTGCTGAGAACCTTGTTGGTGAGTTTTCCTGCTTAACTTTCCAACCCTAGGCTAGATTTAACATATTTATTTGGCTAGGTTGGGCGTATAATATCTTGGCATCTTTTTTTTTTTTTTTGTAGTGTATATTCTTCTTCAATTAATGGGATAAGGCTTGTTGTTGTTGTTATTGTTGTATATTCTTCTTCAATTACGTTATATTGTAGTTTTTATAATTATGTACCTTATGAAGTACATTCTGTGAACTCTGGGCACACTTGGTGGTCATATTCTCTATACTTTTCAAGTTCTATTTCCCTTGTCTTTGTATTGCCAGATGCTGATGTTCTACAAATTAGCTTGGTTTTAAGATTTTCCGTGGCAGTGAGGCCAATTGGATGGATAGTTCTCCGCATTTTTATTATTTTATTTTTTGGTATTTAGATGCTCGCAGGATAGACCCTTATCTGGAGTCAGGATGAACCATAATTTGCCAGCTATACATTGACAATCTCACCCCCCTCCCTAAAAAAATAAATGAAAATTTTATTGCACAGTAACATGTTTATTACCACATTTTATCACATTAGAAGGAAAAGTACTCATTGCCACTAGCAGACGTGTTTATTTTCCAAAGTTCACTGTTCATAGTACAAAAGAATGGGGAGAGAAAGAGGTAGAAATAAATTCACTGATATTGTTTTTTTCCTCCTGCCCTAGATCTTAATGTAATATATATGTAACCGGTATGTTGAAGGCATTTTGTAAGAATTTGAGCTTGCACCCTTTGCAGTCTTCCATTTAATTTAAGTGTGTCGTATATGAAATAGGGGAGAAAAAGCATCTATCAGTGACCCACAGATCTATAACTAGTTGATTCTCTCGTTATTTCTCCTTTTCCTGTGTGGTGCAGCTGTGATGCAATCTGATAGTTTCGAGTATCTCAAGGAGAGCTGTCCATTGTTGCAATCAGAACTGCTGAAGACAGTGGCAGGGTGCGAAGATGAATCTAGTAAATGTAGTGTGTGGGCCCAGTTTTCTGATGGTTGTGATACAAATGGAGTTGAAAGAAGTCAAAATTTATGGGTTCAGCTTTCTGATGGTGCTAACAATAACAATAGGAGTCCGGGCCAAGAAGCTTCATGAGGAAGAGGGTCAGACGCAAGTGGTCATCAATGTAAAGAAAGGAGGCTAAAATATTGCCACGGTTCCTCCATTGTAACATTTGTTATAAATGCTTGTTTTATACACGTGGTTTAATGCTAATGTGGTATGATTTGACGAGGATGTAGTGGTGAGCAGTAACATTGTAACTTTGAATGGGGCAGATTGTAGGACAACGTTATCACGAGGACTACGCTTTGCTTTTCAGGGAAATTTTTTTCTGTCGAGGCTACAGATTATTTTTTTTAGTTTTATGCGCAGTTATGTTGAAACTTCGTCTTTCTTCCAAATCTGAACCCCTTTCATTGCGACATATGAACGTGACAAGAAACACGATTGGAAGAAAAGAACCACGCCATACAAAAGGCTTCTGGTTTGTGAACTTCTTATTGGAACTAATCTAACGGCTAGCTTCACTATTTCTTTTCAGGCAATAAAGATGAAAATATTATTCGTAAAAATTTCAATACTATTAAAATAAAATGAACGGATGAGATTTCCTGAGTACCTATAGTTAAAAGTAGAGCAACTCAAAAAAAATTACCAAAATAAAATCTCTTGGAAAGCACAAAACGTGGAGAGGATACTTGGGCATAGGAAGGGTTGCTTTCAAGCTCCAATCCCTGGACACACGTAAGTATGGGACAAATTTGATTATTTGGATAACATTTTTCGCCTTTCGATACTTTCCGCATTAGCAGTGGACCCCGTTTCAATAATTTGGTCGAAACGTTTTCTAGGATGCAGATATGCAAAACCTTTTGATATTTATTCGTTATAACTACTTATATGGCTGATAGCTCGCCCAAAAAAATTATATAACTACTTATGAAGAAATAATTTGACCGGAGCAATTGTTATTTAATAATTAGATGTATTCATGAGTTGTCACAAACGCATAAACTTATCCACTTACATTATAAATAATAAGTTAATCTAAAATCTTCTATCTATTAATGGGATGTACTCCGAGTATCTGTGAAAGAACTAATTCAAATTTAATATTAAATTTGAATTTGATTTTTTTTTGCCAAATGTAAAAGGACTAATTTGAATTAACTTACAGATAAATTATTAAATATTAAGCTTAATATAATGTACTTTTTTCGCCGAATAATATATTTGTTAGGCCCAGAAAATGCCCAAATAAATAGATATGTACGACAGCTATGGCATCGCTGGAACTTCCAAAATTCGATAGTGTCGCCTAAGAATCAAGCTACCGAATTTCCGACGAAGCCGTTGGTGGGGGAAAATAAGAATAATTAAAAAAAAATATATTGGGCGTGTGTAGCGCCTTCTCAGGCAGTATAAAATCGCATCGAGAGAAACAAGACTAATAGATTTCATTTTAGTGGGTTTGGGTTATTCAGCCTTCTAAATTCAGGTAAATTTCTTGGCTCAAAGTCCATTCCTTACAGGAGAAATTTACTCGAAACACAAGCAGCACTAGTTTTGGAAGATGATAGATGACCGGCAAAGCATTGATGGTGATGGTGGAGTTGGAGAAGGAAGATGGTTACGGGAACTTAGAAGTTTGGTAAGGAGAAAACAGGTTGATTCTGCGCTTTCAAAGCGAGAAGGCCCACGATTGGCCAGGAAATTAACTGCCGTCGAACTCGTTGGAATTGGTAAACCGAAAAACCGAAAAAAGATCTGTGTCTATTGTGTTTGGTTCTTTTACATATTGATAAGTTACCATCCTTGAAAATCAGGGGTTGGAGCAACCATAGGAGCTGGAGTGTATATTCTTGTTGGAACAGTTGCTAGACAACATGCAGGACCGGCACTTACAATATCAATTTTCATTGCTGGAATAGCTGCTGCACTTTCAGCTCTTTGTTATGCTGAGCTAGCTTGTCGATGCCCATCTGCTGGGAGTGCTTACCACTATACATACATATGCATTGGAGAAGGGTAAGTCACTATATTGTAGATTTTTTAGATTAAACTAAATGTATATATTAATAAATACCAATCAAGAACTAGTTGTTTATCGAAGTTGTTGCTCATATAAGTTGAAGAATTCTTCTGCTGCATTAGCAACTTTGATAGAATGATTAACATACTGCAAACTGCATATTCTGGAGTATGATTGTGCAAATATTTCTATTGTTATTTTAGAAGGGCAGAAAAAAAACTGCTTGTCCCTTAATTTTAGCTTAAGCTTCAATTTAGTCTTTTAATTTTAGTTTGTTCTGATTTGGTCCTCGTAACTTTCATAAACCATTCAAATGTTTCTTCCCTCAACACAATCGTTATGCTTAACAGAAAATTCCTATGTGGCTGCATAGTTACTCAATTCTGATAATCTCTTATCAACCTTCATCCTACCTTTCAGATAATATCCTTCCCTAACAGATAAAAAGGTGCATTTTACATTATAGAAAAGAACAATAGACTTAAAAGGAGGCATTATAAATGACCGTCTTTTGTTTATAGCCAGTATATTCATGATTAAACATTGCAACTGATTTTAGGGTTGCTTGGTTTGTTGGCTGGGCCCTGATTCTGGAGTATACAATTGGTGCTTCAGCTGTTGCTCGTGGCATAACTCCAAATATGGTGTGGTATTTGCTTCTTTATCTGTACTGTATATATCTCAAATTAATTCAATGTATCTTTATTACATTCATCATTATAACTATCAATAACAGTGTGATTGTGTGTTGCCAGTGTTGTTTAGCTTATATATGGCGAGATTCCTATCAAACAATTATATCCTGTGATAAACCTAATCAGCACCACTCATGAATTCACTCTAATAGACATTTTTATCCACAATTATATCCTGCCTATCGAAATAAGAGTGGATATGTAGTCTTAAAAAAAAACTTTCGTGGTATTATAGTTTACAGCACTAATACCAGATTCTAAATTGTAATAATAGCATGTTAATTTGGCAGCCTTCCTGGCTTGCAAAAACTTCCTTCTTCATAAGTACCACTGTTGTTTATTTTGAAGGATAAGAGAAACTTCAACAATTTCATTTTATTTGAATTTATATCTTGCATATCACAGGCCTTGTTTTTTGGGGGTGAAGATAATCTGCCTTTTATTTTGGCTCGTCATACCATCCCAGGTTTTGGAATTGTGGTTGACCCCTGTGCAGCTGTATTAATTCTTCTTGTTACCCTACTGTTGTGCACTGGAATCAAAGAGGTAATTCTCTCCTAAATTACTAGATGTAATGCTTCTCATTGCTCGATCTGCCAGTTCACTTACCATTATATATATATATATATATAATCTTATGTTTCAGAGTTCAACTGCACAATTCATAGTGACAACAATAAATGTATGCGTTCTGCTCTTCATCATCATAGCAGGTGGTTATCTTGGTTTCAAGAATGGATGGGATGGATATGAGCTCCCCAATGGGTAATAGGTTAAATTTTTTGGCTTAGGCCATTGTCTATAAAATACCCAAGTAATGGTGTTGCTGATATGGTGCTTTGCCATATCTCAGGTATTTCCCGTTTGGATTAAACGGTGTGTTCTCTGGGGCCGCAATTGTTTTCTTTTCATACATTGGTTTTGATTCAGTGACCAGCACTGCTGAGGAGGTACATCTTTTCTTGAGGGATTTATAATTAACTGATGTCTCGGTTGTTATGGCAGAAATTGATATAATGAAAGGCATTGTTGCACATTGCCTTTTGTATTTTAGATAAATTTCAACTCTTAATGAGATCTTATCATGCTAGCTCTAGTATCATTGTGAGAATGGAGCATTCATCTAGCTGCTTCTGTGTTCTAAGTGACAATGACGACTGGCACTCTCTAGTTTTTCATCTATAATGATTAATATTTAAATTCTGATTTGATAGTTATGACTTTCTAGGAAAGAAGAAAGAATTTGAGAACAAATGTACCTAGAAAAGTCTCCTATAGCACATTTATGTAATATTGCCATACTTAATACCATCTGTGGATAGTTTAGTACATTGCATCATGACATGGGGCTCAGTGGCAAACAAACTTGTTCTTCTATGACTCTGCTTTTATCTCCTGTTTCTTTGTCTTGCAGGTGAAAAATCCTCAACGAGATTTGCCCCTGGGTATAGCAATTGCATTATCCATATGTTGCATGTTGTATATGCTTGTATCAGCTGTTATTGTTGGCTTGGTGCCATACTATGATTTGGATCCTGATACGCCTATTTCCTCGGTATTTTCTAAACATGGAATGGAATGGGCAGTGTAAGGTTTGCAAGAGGCATACTGTCTCATTTCTTGGAGTTCATTTAAAATAACAAATATTCTTCTGGTTGCTATGTTTCAAGCTTTATTTTATCCCATTGCAGGTACATAATAACTACTGGAGCAGTCACTGCTCTCTTTGCCAGTTTGTTAGGTTCAATTCTTCCCCAGGTACACAATTCTGTGCTGTTGATTTGATTTTTTATTTTGGCTGTGAATTTTCATGACCTTGTTAAATTTTCTTATTGCATTGTAGTTTACCTATTTCATGTCTTGATTGCATTCAATCTGAAGATTTTTTTTTTTGGAATCGTTACATTGCTATGCTGAATGGTGAAAATGATCGCTTTTAATATATGCAGAGTTTTGCCAAACAGAAGAAAGTTTAGTATAGAATGTAAGGAAATATATGTGATTGCAATTTGAAAGAAACTTTTGTGGAAGTTTTTTTGGGGAAGAAGTTGCTCGCTATTGAAAATTTCTGACCAAGGATTTGTCCTTGGGAAAAGTTATAAAAACAATTCAAAGCTCTGTGTATATACTCTTGGTAGCTACAAATCTTTATGGCAGTGGTTTGGGATGGTCTGTTCTACTCTGTAGATGTATTATAGTGTGTAGACACTTTTCTGAATTGTCTATTGCATCTGATAAATGGTTCTTCTAATGTAAGTATGTTCTTTACAGCCACGGATCTTTATGGCAATGGCTAGAGATGGATTACTTCCTTCTTTCTTCTCAGAAATCAATAGGGGAACCCAGGTCCCCGTAAAGAGTACTATTGTCACTGGTCTCTTGGCAGCTGCTCTAGCTTTCTTTATGGATGTTTCTCAGTTAGCAGGGATGGTGAGATGTACAGGAACTGTAACAAGATTGTGTGTGTGTGTGTGAACATAAATTGGTTGCTTTTTTTCTTATTCATTACTTTGGGAAGTGTAGGTTAGCGTTGGAACACTGCTTGCATTCACCACTGTTGCAGTTTCAGTTTTGATTCTCAGATATGTTCCACCTGATGAGGTGCCCATTCCATCTTCACTTCAAAAATCCATTGATCCAATTCCTCCTAGTCCATCGTCTCTTGATACATCCATTGACCCAATGCCTTTGCATTTGAGTGGTGATGTTGAGGAAATTGCTGGCGTAAGTCCTGTAGATGCTGGTGATTCTCACGAGGATAGCCATCAACAATCACATAATGAGGCAGCTGCCTTGCTTGGACATCCTTTAATCGTGAAACAAGGAACACAAGGTAATCATTGAGTCCATGTTCTGTCCTTTTCAATAATTGGCATTGTGGTGTTAGCATTCACTGTGTAATGCTGTTTCAAATTGTTTTCCTGCAAAACTTGTTATTTCTTGTGATTTTGCATTAATGACTCTACCTATATTTACTTATTAAGCATTGAGGTGATAGCATTATGTGGTAATTATGTAAATAATATACTTAATTCAGTAATTTATTTATTTAAATTCGTTGAGAGATTGTAGGGAGATATTAGTTGGGATATTATATCAGTTGGGATATCTGATCAGAATTGATTAAACACATCTTATCAAAATCGCGAAGATCCTGATTATGATATACACTATACTTTACAAATACCGCTGCTTCTTTCTGAATGATACATACAAAACATTCTGTACTGTACCATGTCTTCATGGTATCAGAGCGGAACCTTTCTGCGACCTGCAAACTTATCTCGGGGCATCACTGCTAATTGTCAACTGCCATGTCCACCCCACATAGTTCCGACTCGGTGTTGTCAAGCGCCCCTCGTGGCTCTAGTTCGGTGTTCGATGGCTCTGTTGGTGAAGCACCAGTCGCAATCGTGTCTGACAAGTTGACACTCACCAATTATCAAGACTGGGCTCAAGCTGTCGTTCTCGCTGTCGGTGGGCGAGGGAAGTTGGAATTCTTGACTGGTGAAGCGAAGATGCCCACAGACCCAACGTCATCGACGATGACCCAGTGGAAGATGGACAACTCCCTCGTCTCCTCTTGGCTCATTAACGCCATGATCCCTCAACTAAAATGAAGCTTTATGTATTTGCCAACTGCCAAAGATATCTGGAATGTTGTCCGAGCCTCGTATTCTATAGGGAAGGATCACACAAAGCAGTTTGATTTGCGGCGACGCACGTGGCGTTGTGTACAAGGCCAGAGAAGTGTCCATGAGTATTGGCTTGAACTTGTAGCATTATGGCAGGAGCTTGATCTTCAGGCTGATGATGAGTGGTCCTCCCCAGCAGATGTGGCTCATAATAAAAGGAACATTGAGACTGAACGTATTCTTCTCTTCCTTGCTGGTCTTAATGATGACCTTGATGATGTTCGGTCACGTATATTAGGACACACAAAGCTTCCACCTATTTTAGAAGTATACTCTGCAATTCATAGTGAAGAGTCAAGACGCTAGATCATGCTTGCTGAGCCAAAACATTTTACTCCCGCTGCACCCACATTTCTCAGCAAAAGTACAGGTTCTCCATCTAGCCCAAATTCAGTAAGTAGAGGATGAACTACCTGTGAACACTGCAATAAGACTGGTCACTCCAAAGACAAGTGTTAGGACATTTATGGGAAGCCTGCTGACTGGAAACCACGTAAAGGAAGGTCAAAGGCACATCAAATCTCTCAGGAAAATGAACCAGTTTCTCAATCTGAGACTGGCGGAACCTTCAGTAACGAACAGATGCAGCAACTGTTACAAATGTTTGAAAAGTTGCAATCCAAGCAAAACCTGTCTAGCTCTGTTTCATTGGTTCACAAAGGTACTTCTCCCACTGCTCTTACTACATCCACTACTCCATCAAAATGGATTGTAGATACTGGTGCCTCGGATCATATGACCTCCAGCAAACATCTGTTTGTTACATATTGCCCCTTGGCTGGTGATAAGAAGATCACCACTGCTACTGGTTCTCCCTCTCCCATAGCGGGAATTGGTTCAGTCGTCCTGTCAGAACAATTACACCTTGAATCTGTCCTTCATGTCCCTCATCTTGCTTGCAATCTACTTTCTATTAGTAAATTGACCAAACAAGCTGTATGTTCTGCTCACTTTTACTCTACTCACTGTGTTTTTTAGGATCTAATATCGGGGAAGATGATTGGTACGGCAAAAGAATATGACGGCTTGTATTACCTTGACATCCCTACCATGCATGCGCTGTGCTCCAGAATCAACCCCTCTACTGCAGTATTTTCTGAAGTAATTTCATTTTATTGCATAAACGGATGGGTCATCCTAGTTTTTCCTATTTGAAAAAAAATGTTCCCTGAATTATCAATAAAGAACATTTCAAACTTTCATTGTGACACTTGTGAGTTAGCTAAGCACTATCGTACTACTTTCTCTCCCACATCTTATAAACCCTCTCGTCCTTTTTCGATTATACACAGTGATGTGTGGGGCCCCTCACGGATACCCAATCGTACTCGGTCTAAGTATTTTGTCACATTTATTGATGATCATACACGAATGTGTTGGGTCTATCTCTTACAAGATAAAGTAGATGTCTCAACTGCCTTCATCGAGTTTCATAATTATGTTCAAACCCAGTTTGATTCATCCATTCAAATACTTTACTCTGATAATGGGACTAAATATTTTAACCACAAACTTGACAACTTTCTCTCTCATCATGGCATAGTTCATAAGAGTAGTTGCCCTTACACTCCACAACAAAATGGGGTGGCTGAACGGAAAAATAGACATATTCTCGAAGTAGCTCGTACCCTTCTCTTTACTTGCCATGTCCCAAAACACTTCTGGGGAGATGCCATTCTCACCGCCACCCACCTGATCAACCGTTTTCCATCCCGTGTCCTTGACTTTACCTCCCCACTTGATACACTCCAAAAAACTCACAGCCTTTCTCACCTTGAGTCCACCATTCCTCTTCGGGTTTTTGGGTGTGTAGTCTATGTTCATCTCCACCATTCACAATCTAAATTCGATCCTCGGGCTCGTAAATGTGTTTTCCTGGGCTATTCTAACTCACAAAAAGGATACAAATGTTTTGATCCTCTTTCTCGCCACATGTTTATTAGTCTTGATGTTACCTTCTTTGAATCTGAGTCATACTATACTGAGTCCTCCATTCAGGGGGAGACTTGGAATGAATTTCAGACCATAGACACTGTACCTGAACCTATACCTACTGCATCTGACCCTACACTTATCCAATTGAAAGATACCAGCAGTGAAACACAAAGATGGGGCAAGATATACTCAAGGCGACACCAGGAATCAACTACACGTCATGTTCCTACTGCAGTACCAATCCTTGAGCCGATATTAGATCCTGCACTTGAGGAGATAACTCAGCCAGGTATTACCACTGATCTTGATATGCCTATTGCATTGAGGAAGAAGCAACGTTCGTGCACTAAACACCCCATTGAAAAATATGTCTCATAGGCCTCTCTAACACCAAATTATCGTGCATTTGTCACTAACCTTGATCAGGTTATAATTCCAAACAATGTGCATGAAGCCTTGGCCATTCCAGAATGGAAACAAGCTGTACTAGAAGAAATGAACGCATTAGAGAAAAATGAGACATGAGATGTTGTGACTCTCCCAAAAGGAAAGAATCCCGTAAGTTGTAAGTGGGTCTTTACCCCCAAATACAATACTGATAGCACCCTCAACAAACTCAAGGCAAGACTAGTAGCCAAGGGATTTACTCAAACTCCTGGCATCGACTATAAAGAGACTTTTGCCCCTGTTGCAAAACTCAACACCATTAGAGTTTTACTCTCCATTGCAGTCAACCTAGACTGGCCACTTGAACAACTAGACATAAAAAACGCCTTTCTCAATGGTGATCTCCAAGAAGAGGTTTATATGACTCTTCCGTCGAGGTTTGATGAGGGAAGGATTAACTAGGTATGTAAGCTCAAAAAATCTATTTATGGGCTGAAACAATCACCTCGGGCCTGGTTTGATAGATTCTCTACTGTGCTTAAATTTGAAGGATATAAACAAAGTTTATCTGATCATATTATGTTTGTCCTAAAAAATGAGGATCTTATAACCATCATTATTGTATATGTAGATGACATTATAGTCACAGGAAATGATGAGAAGGAGGTCACCCGAATCAAAGTAGCCCTAAACAGAGAGTTTGAAGTCAAAAACTTAGGCAAATTGAGATATTTCCTAGGAATGGAAGTTGCAAGATCCAAGGAAGGAATTTATGTCTCCCAAAGAAAGTATATCTTGGATCTCCTCAAAGAAACTGGTATGCTAGGGTGTAAACCAAGCAGAGTTCCTATCAATACAATGAAGAAAAAGCCTGTCAAGAGGATGGCAAGAACAGAACAAGAGATTGCAAAGAACATGCAACAAGAATGAGAGGAAGTTGCTGTGGACAAAGGGAGATATCAAAGACTTGTGGGAAAACTCATCTATCTTTCCCATACTCGTCTTGATATTACTTTCACAGTTAGTGTGGCCAGTCAACATATGCACTCCCCAAGACAGAAGCACATGGATGCTGCATATAAAATCCTACGATATCTCAAAGGCATACCAGGTCTCGGACTTTATTTCAGAAAGAATAGCTCAAGAACAGTTGAGATTTATACTGATGCTGATTGGGCAGGTTCACTGGAAGACAGCAGATCTACATCAGGGTACTGCACCTTCATTTGGGGAAATTTAGTCACCTGGCAAAGCAAGAAGCAGAAAGTGGTTGCCAAGAGCAGTGCTGAATCAGAGTTAAGATCTCTAGCTCAGGCCTTATGGAGGCATTGTGGATTAAAAGAGTAGCGGATGAAGCACATATTACAATTAAATCTCCCATGAAACTCTACTGTGATAATAAAGCTGCTTTGAATATGGCATTAAATCCAGTGCAACACAGTAGGACGAAACATGTTGATGTAGACCGCCACTTCATCCGAGAAAAGATTGAAGAAGGAACAATCTGTCTCTCATATATTCCCACCAAGTTACAACTTGCTGATATTCTCACTAAGGGCCTGCCGCAAGCTGTGTTTGAAAATTTAGTAAGCAAGTTGACCATGATAAATATCTATGATCCAACTTGAGGGGGAGTGTGGTAATTATGTAAATAATATACTTAATTCAGTAATTTATTTATTTAAATTCGTTGAGAGATTGTAGGGAGATATTAGTTGGGATATTATATCAGTTGGGATATCTGATCAGAATTGATTAAACACATCTTATCAGAATTGCGAAGATCCTGATTCTGATATGCACTGTACTCTACAAATACCGCTGCTTCCTTCTGAATGATACATACAAAACATTGTGTACTGTACCGTTTCTTCACATTCATCCATAGTGTGATTCAGTTTTGAACAATGTTACCCCAAACCTTAACATTACTCTTTGCGGTGATAGCATCCATCCACAGGCGGAAACGTGCTGCATGGAGCATAGCCTTTCTTTGTATAGGGACTTTTATCTTTGCAATTGCAGCTTCAGCCGAAGGGTGTCCCAGGTAAGTCAATCTTGAGAACCTCTTAAACTAGTTTTGAAGTAAACGACCTAGGTGTATTTCTGGTATTCTCTATTCAGGAAAATTTATCCAGTTAAAATGGATGCTGCCGTTGCTTTTTTTTAAGGTTGCTTTGTGTGTAACTAGCAAAGAAACCATGTGGCCTAAATTTTTATTCAAGACATGGTTCTTTTCCCTGACCAGTAATCCATTCCCTTTTTCATCAAATCTGCCTTATTCTTTTTAACGTTGTGCCCATTTGGTGATTGTGCCAGTATTGTGCGCTTTACATTTTGCGGTCTGGGAGGATTAATTCTTGTCTGTAGTACAATTGCCCTTGCCTACATAGGCCAAGATGACGCGAGGCACAGTTTTGGATACAGAGGAGGTATGTTAGACTACAATTAAACTTCGTTGTAACATGTTAGTTTTTATTTAAAGAACACATGCAAGTGTTGTAGCTTTCATCCAGAAGTCCACACTAGCTTATACTTCCCCAGTAGGGTGTTATTTGTCTTAGGATAAACGATAACTAAATTACTAATCAACTCATTTAGGACTTTTGTTATGCTAAACATGGAGATCAAGATGCAACATATGACAGTTATAGCAAGCTGCAAGGATCAGCAAAGGAAGGGCTTCTTTTTTTTTTAATTCCATACAAGAAATATTGGGTAAATCTTACTGAATGATCTGATATCTTATATTCAGGGTTTCTTTGCCCGTGTGTTCCATTCCTTCCTGCTATCTGCATTCTCATAAACACCTACCTATTAGTTGATCTTGGGTGAGTGTCTAAAGACAAACATGCTTCACTTAGTTTTGCGCGCGTCTGATGAACTACTAATATTTGTGGTGTCTGATGAACTACTTCAGGCTTTCCACATGGATTCGAGTTTCACTGTGGTTGGCCATTGGAGCAGCCGTTTATATATGCTATGGCCGTAAACACAGCTCACTGTTAAATGCCGTCTATGTTCGGTCAGAACATGCCGACGAGATTCAGCGTGCTCAGGCAAATCCCGGGGCCTCGTAGCAGGAAGTAGCGTTTTCACAATAGCATTAAAATTGGCTCATTATATGTCTTCAATTGGCTGTTTTCAATATTCTTTCACAAGTCGGTTTGTTCAATACTTGTTTTTGTATAGCCATAATACTATTTAGAATACGCATTATATTTAGGGACGTAGGGATTGCTAATTACTACTCCATCCTAATTTATCCGTTTAGTTTTTGGCCAAAAAAACAATACCCTTTAAGGTTTGGTTGGTTGGGGGGTTTTGGAAGGGAGGGGAAAGAAAAGTATTTGGTTGAAAAAAATAGAGGGGAGGGGAGGGGAGACTTTTTGTCTTTTTGTGGTCCCCTCCCCTTCCTCCCCTCCAAAAGTGAGGGTTTTTGGAGGGGAGAGAAATTTTTGCCCCCTTTTAACTAAAATGCCCCTAAATTTTTTTTAATATTCCAATTATACCCTTAAACTTTTTTTTTATTTTTTTCACATCTAATTTTTTCTTTAATTGTATAATAATTATAATAAAACTTAATAAGTATAATAAATTATTTATATATTATATTAAAATATATAATAATTATAAAATTAATAAAAATAATATTAAAATTTTAACATATTTTTATTTTTTTAATTTTATTATATATATAAATGAGATAAAAAAAATTAAGATTTATAAATTAAAAAATAATAATTTTAATATGAATATTTTAAATAAAGAATAAATAAATTTAAATAAAGAGATAAGTGTATTTTTGTTAACTTTTAATTAACCTCTCTCCCCTCCCCTCCCCTTCTGAACTAAATAAAAAATATCATTCATTAACCTCCTCTACCTTTCCCTATCCTCTCTTAAATTAATCTAATATCCCCTCCCCTAAAGTGAACTAAACAAAGCCTAAGTGAATTCTTTTTAAGGTTCTATTTTATCCATATTTCCATGATACTAGAAAATTAGAAAAGAATTAATTGTATTTTTCAATTATACCCTTAAACAATGAATACTACATATCTATTGCCTACTCTTAAGCAGTCAATACTAGAGGAGTGATAATCAAAGGGAAAATGAGTAAAATTATATCATTTATTAGGTTATTTGTTTACTGTTTAATCCTTGGGCCAAAACCTGAAACAATAAATAATTTGAGACTATGGAGTATAAAATACTAATACCCATCACATACATATGTATAAAATTAGTCAAAGATAATTAAGCTGTTTAAATTTATAATTAATTTTTTTTTAAATTCAGGCAGTGTCTTTTAACCAATAGTTATAAGTTAATCTTTCTATAATTGAAGGATTACAGCAAAAGTCACAGTTTTTTTTTTCAAATTTTAACTTCATTAATTAATGATATGTAAGTATTTTTATTAATATTTATTAACACGATATATATATATAGTCAAATAACGTGTCAATAATGTTGACACGAATGATGGTCCAAAACAATATAACCGTTGCCCACAAAATAATGAAATCCCATTTGAACGAGAAAATGATGCCCGGTATCCAAAAATGACCAATTAAATTACGTTACACTTTATGCCCCAATTAGGAAGCCAACAATAACAAGTTCAAAGTCAAGGAGCATCTTCCCACTCTTTATTTGTTTCATCAATGGGGTATCACGACCTTTTTATTTTGTTATTTTCATTCTTTTTCAAGGCCTACCACGTCTTAAATGTAGAATTTATTATCTAATTTTCTGACGTGTAAAAGAAAATAAAAGAAAAGAGATAGCATATATTCGTGATCAGATACAGTATAATACACATACGCACCCTTTTGTATGGTTTCGAATGATGATCATGTATTCATGTTAGTTAGACAGCTTTTCTCTTGCAATGGTGCTTTTGAGTTTTGACTTTTAAAAGGAAAATTAATTGATGTATTTATTTATTAATACTCAAAATCAACTAATAGATTAATCAAGGCCGGATTAGATTAGTTGAAAACTTCTGGTACGAAAGTCAGACACTTAAGCTAACAAAAAAAACATATATATATAATCAATAAAAAAATATATTTCATCATACATTTTTATTTACAAACAAAAAGAAAAAAGAAAGAAAGATGAATATGATACATTAGTGGCCAGAAGAAAATAAGATTATGATATCTTTTAAAATGTCAGTTGATTTTGAAGCTACCCGGTGCTCATAATAATCAAAACAAATAACAATTGACTTGCAAACTACATAAATTTTGAATAATTAACGGGTCAACGCATTTGCAGTTGCTTGATTATTTTGTTATTGAGTGTTTCTTAAACGTAAGATACTGTCGCCCTTATCCATATCTTCGGGGAAAAAAACTCTTTTTTTTCTTTGTTTCAATACCCATATAATGCATTTGACCAAAAAAAGAATACCCATATAATGCAAACCCTTCTAATTAATGGTTGTTTAACTACTCTTTGCCACGTAATTTCTACTAATTTGTGTAATCAAAAGGATTCCGTCAACTATAGTATTCTTTTAAGATACAACAATGAATTTAATGTTTGCAATCATTTTACTTTTTAACGAAGTTTAATATTTTTAGAATTAGAAAAGACACGTATACTATATTATTGTGGTGTAGATTCTACAACTGAATTCTGATTTAATTTTTTTCCCAGAATGTATGTTTCAGTTTTTTTCATCCCATGTAAAAAGAAAAAAAAAACAGACAGACATTGATTCTAATGAAAAAACACGCGACCTATAGAGAAAATATAGGAGCATCATCTATAGGTTGAATTAATGAGGAGGTTATATGTATAACTATTTAAAATATATTTAATATATTGTCTATAGATTTAATTGTTAAATAGGTGAGATATATTATTATTTAAAATGTATTTGATTTTTAGAGAGTATTATTTTATTGTGGTTATAGTCACAATATTTAAGGAGCTATTATAACTCTTAGGTACCTATATTTATGTTTAAGGTTAATAGAAAGCTAGCCCTACCCCTGATATTGATATTGTTTAAGAGAAAGGGAGATTTCGTCCTACCATTAACTTAAATCGTGAGTGAGGTCAACTCATTTGTAAAAATTTTTGTACCACAAAAAATTAGAGTGTTAAATCTTTAAATAATACTATTTTATTGTAGTTCAAATTGTGGGGTTTATGAAGGTATTTTAGTTTTTAGGTGTATAGATTTATATTTGAGGGTAATTGACAATTTGTTCTATCTAATATTAGTATTTTTTTTAGAGTAAATGAGATTTTGCTCTACCTTTAAATCGTATGTGAGGTTAATATTTTTTTTAAAAAGATAAAAAAAAATTATCCATGGGAAAGACGCCTCTATATTGGACAGGACTTGAATTGAGTTTAAATTTATCGAATTTATATACCTAATGGTTTATCAAAAGGAGTTAAAAAAATGTGACTATTTTAGTTTAAGAAATTTATAGTTAATTAAAGATAACAGGTAAAAGAATTAATGCTCCATACAAAATATTTTATATTATGAAATATGTGGGAGCTTCTCCTAATAAGCATAAGAAAAAATAAAAATTAAATTTTTATTTAATTCGAAGAAAGGAAATTCCCTTGATCTACGTAATGAGTAATGATAATATTCAATTTGGCTTGTTAGATCTTGAGGTTAATGATATTGCTATCCTTAAGCGCCGGCTTAGATATGATTTAGATAGTGTAGATTTAATTTTTTTTTAAAAAAATTATTTTGATGAGTATACAATTTAAAATAAAAATAATATCTTAATTATTAATTTTAAAAAAAGTAATTTTTTATTTGAAAAACTTTACTTGAAGAAATTAAATATAGACTATAGAAATATAATAAGTTTTAGGCATTCATGTAAATTTAGATTAGCACTCAGATCAAATCGGTTCTTTTTTACTTGTAAGTATCTGGAGGTCTATATTAGTCTCTAATATTATCACCAAATAACAGGAAAATAGCTACTTCCAAAAATCAAGTTTAGAAGGAATCAATTTATTTAATTAAATAAGTGTTTGGATAATTATTTTTAAAAATATTTTTTTTATTGATAAATTATAAAAAAGGTATGAGTATTAAATGAGGAGAGATAAGAGATAAGAGGAGAGAGGAGAGAGGGTATAAGAAAAAAAAAGAGAGAAAACGTATGAAAGAAGGTGTAAGAAAAAATAGTGATGATATAGTAATTGGTTAGTTCATAAGTGATTTACTATTCCATACTACTCTGATCAACTTATCTGAAACTTTGATTTTAAACTATAGTTTAGTTCAAAAGCCCGTTTAAATAAATATGACGATTTATTTTAAAATTTTTTCAAATCTAAATTTTAAGTTAAACCTAAATTTTAAATATAGATTTAGAATTTTTTAAACACGTACTAAAATAGTACTACATGCAACGAACAATTCACTTTTTTAGAAAGTCAACCTCTTGACTTCAAGAATACATAAAATGATTTATTACATTACGTATGCAATATACCTACCTGTATATACACAAATTTCTACTACGACGATCAAAACTGGAAAGAATCACAACCTACGTACATGTACGCTTCCCTGTTCTCGTGCAAGTTTCCATGAATATATGAAGGGGAATGAAAACCAAAGGAGATCACTAGAGGAAGATAACGATTTTAAACTCCGTAGGGAGCAATAACCAGGAGCCGTCGTCGTCATCATCATCATCATTCACGTCCTTCTCTTTTGGTGGGTGGGAACATGGAAGAAGGAGCAAGACAAAAGCAAGCCTAGGTTATTGCTCCCTTTCCCTTTTCTGAAGATACTGTCTCTTTCCTTCCGAGACTTGAGCAAATTGTGCTGGTAACAGGGGCTGGCTGACCCACAAGATTTTAGGAGAAAAGCTATCATTTCCGTACACTGTTGGATAAACTCTGTTGTATTTTTTGATGGGTGTGTCGATTGATTCTTCGGAGGGAGGGAGTCTTGGAGGACAGGTTTCTTGGAGTTCATTGAGGTTTTTGACTAGGAGGAAGCTGGTGGATTCTACCTACAAAAAGACTGAGGGCCAGCTTGCCAAGGAGTTATCTGTTCTCCATCTGATCGGAATTGGTAATTCTCTTCAAACGCTTGTTGCACTGAATCTGTTTTCTTTTGGTTGTTTCTGAGCATTGGTTTGATGTTTCAATCTGCTCATGGTAATCCATTAATTTCATTATCCCCGCCGTGATTTCGGTTATTCTGTGTTTGATCAGATGCTGATTTCGGGCATTGTTTTCCTTTGTTAATGCCGATTATCTTAAGAACACTGTTCCCCTCTTTCAGCGGCAGATATTAAATTATAAATATGACGATTATTGTTGCATCATGACTATTTGTTGGATAATTTTCTTTCTTCCTCATCTATTCTACTTATTAGTCCTTTCTGTTTGCTGATCGTAGCTCTTGAGAGTGAAACGGCAACTTTCCAGTGGATTTGTTGTCCTTCGTTCTCTCAAATATAAACCTAAGCATTACATATGTGGCTCCATCTTCCCTTGCAAACTGACTGTCATATCTTCATCAGGGGTCGGTTCGACAATTGGTGCTGGGGCCTACGTCCTTGTTGGAACAGTCGCTCGAGAACATTCTGGACCCGCCTTGGCCTTTTATTTTCTCATAGCCGGACTAGCGGCTGCTCTTTCAGCTTTATGCTACGCAGAGTTGGCTAGTCGTTGCCCTTCTGCTGGAAGTGCATATCACTATTCATATATATGTGTAGGAGAAGGGTACTTTGTCTAGATTCCTGGGGTTTTCTTCTGAAGCTATCTGACTGAAAACTTTGGTCTATGCTATGTCATTTTTCCCTTCCAAAACATGTTATCTCTGCTCATCAAATAATAAAAATGCTTGTGTCAGAGTTAATTACTTGGTCACTTATTTGGTGGTTCCTTTTCTAGCTATGGTAATAATCTGGTGATATAGATGTTGAGGATTTGGGTTTGCATCTCTTTCCTGAAAAAGTTATGATTCATTTGAATGGGTGGATATATTTTTCTGGTTTTGGGTCTGTGGAAGTTTGAGGTCTTTGTTGTTTGATAATACGTCAATTCAATTCTCATAATGATCAACTGGAAGGTTATAATTTTTACTAATATAAATTGATAAATTAATATCTTCATTTGCAGTGCTGCATGGTTGATTGGATGGGCCTTGATACTGGAATATACAATTGGTGGAGCAGCTGTTGCTCGTGGCATATCTCCTAACATGGTCTCATGTTTTCTTCAACTCTCCTGCTGAATTCTTGCTTGCCCACAAAAATTTTCGATTATATCTAGCTTTAAGCAAGCCGTCGTCTTTTTGTATCTGATTTAAACTGAGATTGATTTATCTATAACTGAACTTTTCTTTATTCTTGAGTACAAACCTAAGATGTAAAATATTAAGCTATTTTTTCATGCTTTACCATTCCATTCAATAAAGAAGTGTAAACTGCTCTTTGTTTACTACACATATCTTTGTCAGTCACCTAGAGGATCGTTTCTGTCTTGCTTGATCGGCACTCAGAGCTTCATTTGGAATTTTAGCATGTATTTATATAGCATGTATTGCAAATTTATTTGTTTGAACAGAGAGTAAGATTCATCATATAACCTAGTTGTTGACCCCAAAATAAATATTTTTAGGCTGCATTTTTTGGAGGTATGGATCATTTGCCCTTCTTCTTAGCCCGTCAGCATATTCCTGGTACTGATATTGTCGTGGACCCATGTGCTGCAATTGTGGTACTTATTATTACTGGACTCCTGTGTGGTGGCATCAAGGAGGTAGATTTCTATAATAATCTCATTATCATTCTTTTTCTGATCTAATTCTGATTGAAATTTCTTCTTAGTTTGGGTTCATGGGCTAAAATTCAAATTTTCATTTTTGCAGTACTCCTCTGGTCCTTTTTATAACACAAGATTACCTAACTTATATATACGGATAAAACAATTTTAACTAATTTATGTTTAATTTTTTTCCATATTTTCACTTCTACCCTCAATTAATGCTCATCTTCTTAACTTTACTCCAAGATAGGTCAAGTCTTATTTCATCATTTTAGGGAAAAATTATTAATTTGCTTCCAAAATTTTGTAGGTTGTCTTATATATAGGATAACCACACCCTCCAAAACTTTGTTAGGAACGGAGGGAGTATAATTTATATTATTTGCAACCTAGACGCATGGGTTGTCTCCCCTCTCCCTATCAATCCAATAATTATTCATTTTTTCTGTGCCAAACATGAGAGATCTTCTTACTTTGAATATTTGATATTTGCAGAGTACAACGTTACAAGGCATAGTCACATCAGTGAATGTGTGTGCCTTGATTTTTGTCATAGTAGCTGGTGGTTACTTGGGATTCAAGTCTGGATGGGTTGGATATGAACTTCCTTCAGGGTACTTTCCATATTGTTATACACTTCCCTATGAGCATGTTTGATTACCGCTGACTACTTGCTAATTTGGCTCTTTAGCTTTGGTAGTTATTTCCCCTTTGGGGTTGATGGAATGCTTGCTGGTTCTGCAACAGTCTTCTTCGCATACATAGGTTTTGATGCTGTTACCAGCACTGCAGAAGAGGTGATGTCATGTAGTTGTTCTTCCTAGATCATCTTTCATGTCTTTTTATGGCATATTTAATTGAAGAAATGAATACTTCCTAATAGTCTTTGTATGATCAACAGGTGAAGAATCCTCAACGAGATTTGTCACTGGGTATTGGGGCTGCACTGCTTATTTGTTGTGCATTATATATGATGGTCTCCATTGTTGTTGTTGGCTTAGTCCCTTATTATGCAATCAATCCTGACACCCCCATATCCTCTGCATTTGCCAACCATGGGATGCAATGGTCAGCGTGAGTTGCTATTCTTCAATTGGTGCATCTTTTCCTTCTTTCCTATCACCTTCTTATATTGGCGAGGAAATATATATATATATATAGACTTGTAGTATTTGCCTATGTGACTTGTCCTGGTTGTTACTGCAGTTACATAATAAATGCTGGAGCTTTTACAGCTCTCTGTGCATCGTTGATGGGTGGTATACTTCCCCAGGTAAATTTTATATATTGCTGGTTTATATGCTTATTTCATTTTGTAGTTGTCAAAATTATTTTTTCATTCTTTCCTTGAAGTCTTTTGTTTGCCTGTTAAAGATATCAATATACTTTATTTCATCTTTCAGCCCCGAATTCTGATGGCTATGTCAAGAGATGGGCTGCTGCCACCATTTTTTTCAGACCTTAATAAGTTCAGCCAGGTTCCTGTTAAGAGCACAATAGCTACTGGGCTTGTAGCTGCAATCTTGGCATCTTTAATGGATGTCTCTCAACTGGCTGGGATGGTAAGTCAACCTTTGCATCAGCTAGGATGCTCTGATATCTCTATCTAAGGTTGAATTTGAAAAGCATTCATTCAAAGGTTCTATACTAATTGACACTTTATGATATGGAGGAAGCGTCAATTCTTCTTTTACAATTATTCAAAGAACAATTTTTGAGTTTCAGTCTTATATTTCAAAATAAAAGCCAGGGGATCTGTTTTCTTTTTCTTCTATTTCTCTTAAGGTGAAGAAGATGCTTGTTATAAATAGGTATTATAGGTTAGTTCTGACTGCATGCCTTTAGTTCCATGGTCAGTTCCCCGATCATCATATATAAAAGTAACATGGAATCTGCCTCTGTTGCAGGTTAGTGTGGGTACTCTTCTTGCATTCACCATTGTTGCAATATCTATATTAATATTAAGATACATCCCTCCGGATGAGGTCCCATTACCTCCTTCTCTTGAGGAATCAAATGATTCAGTTCTATCAAAAAACCGTTGGATTAGTGATTACAGATATGGTAAACATGGAGATGCAAATATTCGTGCTTCTGAGGGCATCAAACCTGTAGTTATCAAAGAGGATACCCCAATCGAGTGTCCTCTTATTTCTCAACATTTTGCCATTGGCAACTGTGAGTCATGCCTTTCCTTCTTAAATCTCTTATCAAATACCTGTATTGTACAAATATAAGCACTGCATTTTTTAACCTGGAAATGTTGTGCAGCAGAAATCATGGAGTAAAATGTGAACATAGCTTTTGAAGTATGCAACCTACGTTTTAACTAATCCAGAATACGTTTTAATCATGATACACACAATTGGGGTTGTTTTTAGACTTCGTTCAAACTGTCATTCTGCTTATAGTATGACTAATAACTCATGGCATCTCGTTTTCTTAAGTTATTTGGCACCTATTATTCCCTTCTGATTCCTTGTTTATGGATGCAGACATAGATGAAAGTAATAGGAGAAAAATCATTAGTTGGATTATAGTACTCACATGCTTAGGGGTGTTCATCCTCACATATGCGGCTTCGGATTCAAGTCTTCTCAGGTTGGTTTAGAAGGAGGTTGTTTTTAATATTCTCCAAGACGTACTACATACTATGATAGTATCTCCGGTCCTATTTATAAGGCCTACCCATTGGTACCTAATACAATACCTTTTACAAAAATTAATGAAACATTTATAGCTAATTTCCAAAAATGCCCTTGCTACTTTATAATGGTTTTTCCATCCTTTCTCCTCAGTGAACTATATCAATAAAAGGCTCTTATAAAAAGGATTGGAGGGAATAATTCCTAAAATGTTCAGCTGCTAATTTGAAATTTAAAGAAAATGGACCTAAAAGGACTGCCTTTCTCCCTGGGAAGGGGAGGATTTGGATAATGCACGATGTTGGTTGCACAGACCTTAACTATGATCCGTTCAGAATAATGGCATATCACGTTTTAAATGTATACTTGATGTTCTTGCTTGTCACAACATTCTTTGTTTGCTATTGTCAGATCTGTTCGTTTCACATTTTGTGGGGTGGGTGGCATTCTTGTTCTTTCTGGTCTCATCTTCCTAACCTGTATAGACCAAGATGATGCAAGACACAATTTTGGGTACCCTGGAGGTATGATTGTGTTGTTATGTTTCATTAACTAGATTGGGCATCTGACTGTTATGCAAGTCTTACACTGAAAGTTGCATTCTATTCATTTGTCTCATATATCTATTAATTGAGTTTTCTTACTCAGGATATTCCTGACTTAGAAATAAAATGTATGCTCTAAAAAGCCTTCCTTCATTGAAGATCAAGCATAAGGAACAACTCTATTATCCATCCCTTTACAGGTTTCATTTGCCCGTTGGTGCCACTGCTGCCTATAGCTTGCAGTCTCATCAATTGCTACTTGCTTATTAATCTTGGGTAAGCGAATATAAGATTGTTTCTTCTAGTGGAGATTGCTTCACTTGTCTAATGATTGCCTGTGTCTTTCATGCAGAGCTGCCACGTGGGCTCGCGTGTCAATATGGCTTGCCATAGGGGTAATCATTTATTTTTTCTATGGCCGAACCCACAGTTCTCTCAGAGATGCAGTTTATGTTCCTGTATCACATATGGATGAAACGTATGGTACATACACGAACTGTCTAGCTTAAACTCTGCAACAGATTTTCAGTAAACACCCCCCCCCCCCCAAAAGATAAATTTCTTCCCCACTAAGTGTGTAATTGTAATTCCTGTACAGAAAATGCATCACAAGCTTCTTAGCTTGAGTAATTAATAGTTTTACATTTAAGAGAATGCCTGTATTGTAAATTCTATTTGACATACTATGGGGAGGGTACCGGTGCCTTGCCGGGGATGGGTGAACTTGCGAGCTTGTTCAAACAGTGTAAATATAACTTGTAAATTCAAATTGCGTTTCACTCTTGAGGAACTTGTGAGACATCTCTTTGTTAATTCTCTCTTTGTTCAAGTCTGAATATGACGGGTAAATACACTTATAATTCATTCAAGTTTGGGAACACATTGTTATTCTTAATGCAGTAATGTTTGGATCTGGTGCAGGTGAATGTATAGGAATAAGTATACACAATCCAGTTAAAAGAAATATGTATAAAGTAGACGAGGCACTCCATTTTCACAACAATCGACTGGAGATGGACACCTTTTATTTCATAATACATATGGATTGGTGTAAATTGACGGCTTTAAAAATAATATCAGTTCAGGAAGATTTTCAAAAGCAGTGGGTTCTTCGCCTTCTTTAACAGCTTCTATATGCAAAGCACGTGCACTCATTGGCTTAAACTTCCTATTAATAAAAGACATTGCAGATCCAGCATCGATTCCGGATGCAAATCGACGAGTCTTGCCAGAACTTCTGCATGTTACCTCCAAATACTGTCCCATAAATGAAATTAATATTGCAAATAAGTGAGTAGATACAAATTAAATCTACACATACTGACATACAAATACAAAGTGGGAAAGATAGCTCACCGTGGGAGGAGGTGGATGCCCTGATTCTGTTTCTTCAGCCATCAACGGAGGAATGAGTTATCAGCCAGCTGTGGAGATGCGACTCCCAAATCTGAAGCTTCTTTCGAAACGCTTAGGTTTGTATTTTGGGCCCACGGATCTGAGACTTTCTTTACCGGTTTGCTCAAAATTCTAAAGCTATTTTACCGTTTGGCTCCAAATTGTAATTCTCCATCCCCCATTCACCTTCATCAACAATTAATTTCTTCTATAAAAGAAACTATTTGCCTAGTTTAAAATCTATCTAGATATAATATAAATTCTAAATATGCGTAAGGATTAGAAGGAAAACTAGTAAATAAGAAGCTGGTGGCAAGGAGGGAGTTCTAGATGGTAGAGAGAGTGGGAGAATGAAGCACAGAGAGCGAGAACCGAGTCACAGATTGAGATAATACGACCGGTGAGTGAGAGATGGAGATGCAGAGATCACCGCCTTCAGAGCCTAAGAGGCCAAGAAGTAACGGAGGCACCGACGGTAGCCCAAAAAGATGACTAGGATCACGGGCCGACGACGAAGCGACGTGTGCCGGATCTGGAGCTTCGAGTTGGGGCAGACCACGTGAGGGAACTGGGGAATTAGGTTACGGATTTTCTAATTTCAAGTTTTGTTAGGTGTGTTTCCTTCTAATTTATAATTATCCATCATCCTTGGAAATTGGGATTGGGGCATAAACTTTTTAGTCATAAATATTATAGTTCAAGTATTACTTTCACTATCCATACATAATTTATCAGACCATTCAGGTTTCAACTTGCCATCCATTAACAGATACTGTTGGACAAATAGAAACAAGAAGTAAGACATGGAGATGGGGTCCATCAATATATCACTTTAAACAATTCCAATATCAGCCGAGGGTTAGTGTGGCTCACCATCGGCCATGGACACAAATCACTGTTTACAAGCAGTGCTCGGCTTGCAATAAAGGATATGTAAGTGTTGCTATCGGCTTGTATTGAGCCATGAGCCATGTAGTTAATTCCTTGAGCTTTCTGCTTGATATGATATCGGCTTGGTTTTTGAAATTCAAATTCAAAAGGAACATGTACCCGCCATTCCCAAGGAGCCAGGATATAAATTGAAATGCAACACGCTTTACATTCATTCGACCGTTTCGTTGGTTCAGCCATTAATGTTGCTTTTGGGATGCAATGAAGTTCGGTGGGCCATTTATTTCGAGTACATTGCTTCATTCATTGAGTTGGGCAGCATCTGAATGTTTATAAATCCATTCGTTCGGTCCACCCTGCGGACAATCTCACCACCTTTCTTTTCTATTATCTTCTCTATGGCTGTTCGTAATACTCCTTACCTATCACAACTTCACGAAGGACGCATTGATGACGCCATTTTGGTTTAGGTGGATCGATTATTCGGCAATGTGGAAGTCCACTTCATCGATAGGAGGCGTCGAGCGATGATGCATATAGTCTCCATCGACTTAGTGATGTTCGACCAGCAGGTGGGTCCACTTGAATTTAAACATTTGCTTTGCATTACTGCTTTCATATGATTCCCGGGAGGATCTTGTACTTTGTTCTGCCATTTTGATGATATTTTTCTCTTTAACCTATCTAGAACACGCGCATGCTGGCACGCATGAAAGGAGCCGATGTTGTGGACCGCTTGGCTTTGAGGTTTGGTGATGGAGGTTGTTATCGGATATCAAACTTCAAGGTCAAGCACGGTGGAGAAGGTGTTCACGATGCATTCCATGTCCAGTTTACTGAGGAGATGGTCGAGCACCTAGAGTGGGAGCCCTTCTCGGTCCACTGTTGGAATCTAAAGAGCAACCATCACATGCAATGGGGGATAAGAGAGGATTGGGGACTTGTTGGTATGATTATATAAACGTTGAGACCGATGATGCTACCTGTTGTAATCACAAAACGACTTGCTTTTATTCATCAAATATTATTCACTTCTATTTCTTGCTGTCTTCATTAGTTGGGATCTTTCAATTTAGTCAAATAATTCTACAGAAACAGAAATAAAGCTGCCAACTAATCGTAACCAAGTCACTATTAATAATATCAACTGATTTCCAACCTAAATCTTTAACCTATATGCACTCTGACAAAAAATTCTGCAGAGTCAATCAATACTTGCATCTCCCATGTAAATCATTGCAGATCAAACCGCATTAATTATATATTTGATGCTCCTTAATTGTATGCAGGCTTACATAGGCAAAACTTAAAGATCTTTCAACTACCAAATATCAGCATCTATATAGCAGTCTCCATTGCAAATACAATCTGCAAGTACTCCACAACTTACTGACTTTCCGTCTCAATATCGTTCATTTTTTAAAGCTAATACTTGACTCTGTCAAAGATCCAAAATGAATCCTGTCCCAACTGTGTATTGCAGATCTTGATGAAGGTACTCATGATGGTACTGAATTGATCAAGGTTGACAGGACCATAACCTGGGAGGTAGTTCATCTACCCGAAGATCAATCCTAGTACAGACCTGCTAAAGAAATCGTTGCCACTTATTTCATTATGTTTGAAAAACATGTGAGAGAATTATTTCTTATGTTTCCACTACCGTTTCATTTATTTATTCTGCCTTCTTACTTTCGTTAATCGTTCCCTTTTGTTGCTGTTATAGATGAGTCGTATCATGGCGAGGTTGGATTCTGATGACTCTATAGATTACCTTGCATCCCGTTTGTCTGAGGGAAACACCTACCTGCTTTCTTGTTTCGATGTAGAACCTGGAGGTCTTGGTATGGGTGTAAGAATTCATATTCGACTGACCTCTAATACACTCATTACTGAGTGCTTCGAGCCATTTGCACAGCATTGCTTCCGCCTCATTGCAGTTCAAGAGGTTTGCAGATGAATACCAGAGGATTGGGAATTAGTTGGTATGTATATTTTAAAAAAAACGCCAACACTTTAATACTTTACTTTACTTGGAATAAATTATATGACATTGCAATATTTATCAGTATATTATACCGTGTCTTTCTTTCATGAAACAGATATACATGGCATTCTTAAATCGATCTCTACACCTTCTAGGTCCAAGATGGGAGGTATCTACATGAAGGAGCTGACTTTAGTTCTTCACGATAACGATTTTAGCAGAAGCTGGTATTAATGTTAACAAACAAAAGTTGATAAATTTAGTGCTTCTTGTAAATGAATTATTGCAAGTATTCATGTGCTCTCCTTTGACATGAAATATTAATGTGCTTTTCAACTTCTATGTGAATGTAATCGGGTTAATGGCAGCAACAAAAATGAAGTTACTATAATGCTGTACGGCCCTTGTGTTGAAGCCACTATTGAGAAGTTGAGGGGACTGACCAACTTGGAGCAGGTGTTCGTTGTAGTCCAGTATGTATTTGGTAGTATCTGTCAGCCAGAAGGTAATCTTAAACGTTAGAAAGTGTAATTTGCTAACTCTGCCTTTTCGAGGATACTATTCTAAATTAAAATAATGACATATACATGTCATAGGTGGAATGGTTGTCACTTCATATTTTGATGCAACACGAGTGTTTTTTAATCCTACATTTCCTGAAGTTCAAAGAGCTACGAAGGCAATGCTCGCACTGTACACAAAGATCATCATGATTCTGAATTTGGAGCGGCATGACTGATATCATTATCAAAAAGGATGAAGCTGGATTATTGTGTTTGTTTCTGTACTTCTGGACATGTGTGTGTAATGTCCTACCTGGACAAATTATTGCGTTTGTTGAGGTTAACCTATTATGAAGATACTATAAAGTACTTAGTTATGCAAGTGATAGCACCGAAGTAGTTGTAGTGCAAGTAGTTGTAGTAAGCTAATATTTCACTCATTGTTTGCTTGATGGCGCTAATTTTATTGGAAGGCAACTTCTATTTGGATGATATAGTTGAATGTAATGCTTCCCGTGCAACGCACGGGGAGTTAGTGCTAGTTTAAGGAAAGAATAAATAAGGACAAAACTGATGGGAGCTCACTTTGTTCCCAAGATTATTCCTTCTGGTTCAACTTAAAAGAAGCCATATCCAGATTGCTTGAAATTAGTAACACTGACAATAGCTCAGATTTTACGATGAGATCATAAATTCCAGAAAGAAAATAGGGAAAAGAAAAAGAAATCACGCTCTGAAGAAATTATGACTAGATGGGGACATTTGGGGATAGTTGACGATCTTGATCAGGAACGTGAGGAAAAATAGTTGTACTTATTTTGCTTCGACTTTCTAATTTCTATAACCACTTCAGTATTTTCTCTATCTTTTACAAAATTTCAACGGCATAAGCATCTTACTTTCTGATATCATCTTAGCTATCTGTGACGCACACATTTTTGACAGAGAATTAAGAACTATATTTTGATTGGACCCAACTTTAGGCTCTAAGTTCCAGTTCATGCAACTTTAGTGGACGGTTGTTCTGTTAGGCCACTCGGTTGTCTGCTTTAAACCTTATCCGCTAGAATATGCGTAATATCTTAGTCTCGAATTAAGCTGTTTGACAAAACACTATCGAAAGAAAATGGTTTAAGTTAACAAATTAAAGACTTTTCTGAGAAAATTAGGCTCCCCAAATTTTTTTGACCATCTTCCCTAAACAAGGAGACAATTTAGATCACTATCAACATCAAGTGCGTCTCCGTCGACGAAGGAAAAAGACAAGTTGCGTTTAATGTGATGGGTGCTCTTTTTGGCGTTTTCTTGCCGTCCCTCGATGGCATGTTCTTTTAAGATTTATCTACAGTTGAAAACGGGTAGCTAATGAATTTACATAACTATATAAATCTAATCTAATCACAAATTCATAAAAACATCGTCCTACTGCTATAATGTGTGAAACTGGAATAGCCCAAGCGTCTGAATCAGCCTCAGAAACAGAAAAATGAAGTAAATGATTAAGAGCCCTCCTCCTAAGACTCCATCAAGCTTCATGTCTCTTCTTGTTAAAATCACGAGTGCCCAAACCAATCCACCAACCAAAAACGCTAACATCTCCAAGAGATATGGGTCGTAAGGAATCACTAGAGATGATGGGTACTTCGACCAAGTAGAGATTATTAGAGACAAACCCAAGCCGATAAGAATGTTGAAGATGGGACCTGCATAACAACCTGATATGGCTACTTGAGCGCCTTCCGATCCACCCTTCAAAACCATTGTTAAATTTGTCATCAAATCTCCGAGAGAATCCCCCCAGGCAAGAACTGTGAGCCCTATTATTGAAGGACTTATCCCACATATGCAGCCAAGTGAAACTAACAATCCCACTAATTCCTGGGCTGAAATGTAACTCCATGTAACACTCATTATGAAGCCTCCTGCAAGCCATGGAAACCGGCAATTTTTTGGTGACCTTGAGCTCTTTGTTGTGAAAAATGCAGTTACTCCAAATATTATCCCAATCAACAATCCAATCCCATAAATGATTATATCATCGTTGTTGAAGAAACCATTTTCCTGGTAAGGGATCCATATTACTGATAACAGAAGAGGTGCCAGTGTTACTGAAGAAATTGCATATGGCTTAGACCATCTTTCTTCACAAATAACAGGAATCGTCAATCTCCTTGGCAAGTCAAGTGGCATCTGTAGAACCCAAAATGCCTTTTGGCACAGCAATGATTTCATACAGCAGCATTTCTCGATTCTCAGGCCAAAATCTCCATCCCTTTCCTCGTTACAATCAAATTCGCCTTCTTCCATGCCAATGAGAAGAGGCACTGTCAAGTCTGTGTTATAACATGGATTACTATTCCGTTCAGAATCTCCAGAAACACCCTCACAGCAGGTGGACGAGACATAAACAACAAAAACATACACGATATATATCAAAGTAAAACCCACTGCTCCAAATAAATTGATCCCACCAGTGATGAATATTACAAGCAAGCACAGAAGAACCACGAGAAGAAAACAAACATCTCTTACAAAGTCGTGCCTTTTAACTTGAATCACCCTGCGACGAATTGAGATGCTTACAATTCCAACCACGACGCAGGACACGAAGAAAGCACCCCCAAGTACCGAATTGAACCCAATGTCGCTTGTTCCACTATCCTTGAAGGAGACGATGCTGGCGAAAACGTCATTGGCACCATTTCCGAGTGAAAGAAGGGTCACCCCAGCTATTGTAGGGGACAGTTTCAGTAGTTTCGACAGGTGTTCAAGTGAGGGACAGAAGTATTCGGAAGCTGTATTAGCGAGCAGGTAAAACAAGACTAGGAGCCAAAGAAAGAGAAGAGTATAACCCAACAAAGGGAATCGACCCAAATCGCAGTAGAAAAGGTAAAGGTAGTCAATATAGCCCTGTGAAACGCATGGGCCGTTGGATTTTAGGGACAAACACTTGGCTCTGTAGCCTTCTAGACTGTGGAAGATGTTGCAATCATGGTCGGCACCGTCAACTAAGGCGGCACGGTTCCTCCGAACAGGCAGTTCCGAAGAGTGGAAGTAGATAATCAGGAAAGCACATACGACGAGGAGCAACGAAACATTGAAGAACAAGCTTTTCGATTGCGAAACAGAGCTAGGCATGAGAGATGAGGGAGCTCGCAATTTTCTTGTGAAATAAGGAAACGAATATGCAGGCGTGAAGCGGGAGAGAAGGAGAAAAGAAGAATCGATTAAGGGGAGCAGGTTAACAGATAACAGATCAATCGGGAACTGACCTCGGATTAGGGTGCTCCAAGGATTTATGGGTGTAATGGGTCCGGTGCGCTCTCCGCGTAAGAGCAGAAAAAAAGAGAGATTTGGGAGAGTTAAAAAGGGAAAGGGAATTGTAATTGCAATACGATAGATATTTTGATAGGTGGGAGAAAGAATCGAATAAGACGAGGGACAAGAAGCAGAGCACAGAGAGATCTGGTGCGGTTGTGGCATTTAAGGAATGACGAAGTGAAAGCGAAATGAACGGAGCGTTGTCCCAACCGAAAGTACACGTGGCGGCGAGAGAGGAGATGGCGTTCATGGCGGTTGAGAAGCCCGTGTGAAGTAATTTGCAGAGAAAGAAATAGACCCCATACCATGCATTGGCATGCAAGGCAGGATCAGCCCAGATTCGTATTCCTTGACCCCACGCCTGCACCTCCGTTCACACCTCCTTTTAACTAATTCACTTGTGCTTTTATTATGCTGATTTTTTTTTTATTAATTTTAAATGATTCCCATCTTTCCCCTGCATTCCAAGAAGATGCTGTGTTTCATTTTTACTGGATGAGTATAATAGTAAAACCATAAATATGCGTAAATCCAGAGTGTAATGGCGATACAGTGAATTGAGAAACATATAGAATGAATAAGAAATGAAGGTAGGAGGAATTGGGAAGGAGGCAGGGGTACACGAAACGAATGTGATTTGTCAAAAATAACAATGGCCACACGTTTGTGTGAAGTCTTCATTCTTCCACAGTCCGCACTCGACAGAACCGCTTGGCTTTCTATTTCTATATCTATGTTGTGATCCAAAGGTCTGCTTCATTATGTTGACTTATTGTCTTCAAATTTACGCGTTATCTTATCCCTCTCTTCCTTTAATCTCACGTCAATCACCGACTACATTCTTGCCTTTTATTTTCTCTTCTAATTAACTTACCGTGTGCTGACAAAGCTTCCCACTTTAAGATTCCTCCGTGTCCAAAACCCCTAAATGTTGCTCCCAAAGTAAGCGTCAGACTTTATTTCCTTGGAATGAATGGCATAATTATATGTATGATCACCAACATAGGTCTCCCCGAATCTTTCCCCAGACGATTTTTTTAAGAATAGTCTAACTTGTCGCTTATTTAGGTCGGAGCTGAGATATTCTATTTTCCCCACATCACATACCCCTCTCCTCGCAAAAACAATTTCTTTGTTCTTTCTGTTGGCCTGCCCAGAAATTTTCTCCGCTTTTCCGCTCAACTTCCTACTTATATTTCGATATAATATTTCTGTTGGCTGCCAAGCAAAATTAGTACTACTATACTAGAGCTTCTTATAGATTGTTTTTTAGTACAAAAATTTTGTAGAAAGAGATTGTGTTTACCTATGATATAAAGGTAAGGTGAAATTTTCTTTCCTCCTAAGTGATACCAATATAAAATAAAACGAGTCGTCTATTATTTTCAGGTATAAACTTAACACCTAGGAGTTAAGATGTCTCTCCAATTGTCGCGATTAAAACTATAATAAAGTGATACTCCCTATAAATCATATATATTTTAAATAGTTATATGTATTATCCTATTCACCGGTTAAACTCAACCACGATAGGTAGAACTTCTTATAGACGTCGGGAAATGAAGTAGAGTCATGTCTTGCTCAACTAGAAACTAGCTTGGGCTTTCAAGCCCATGTTTTTGGATTATTGGGCTGAAGAGGCAGATTACGCCATATTCGTAGCCAAGCCCACCATCCGGATCTCAATTGTAGGTTTGAAGGACAAGATCGGAAAGTCGGAATTAAAACCGCCACCCAGGATCTATCATTTTCACCGTCAGCCGCGAGGACTTCAAAGCGCGAAAACGGGAGGTAGACAGGTAGACGACCCAGCTTTTGGGACGGGCGATTTCTCCAAAGTTTCGGGGACTGTTTCGGCTTGAAGATTCTGGATTGCAATGGATTCAGCTTCTCTGAAAATGGCATCCTCAAGATTCTTTGTTGGCCTGAATGTTTCTGCGCTCGTGTGTCCTAGGAAGTCGATAAATATTGGCGGTAATTTCAAAGAAACCGTCTTCGGCAGTAAAACCTGTGCCGCCTCCCTCAATGGTTCTGCTTCTAGCTTCACTTCACATCGGGTTAGTCGAATTTTCCCCCTTAAGCTTTCGAATCGAATTTTCCCTTTTTCGCTTTCGAAGTATTGATCATGTTTCGTCATGAACGTTAACTCGTTGCTTTCTCAAAATGTTTAAACGGATGAGGCTTCAATTTTAACTGGCCGAAGGCTTTATGCAAAACAAGTTAGGAGCAGATTCTGAATCCCAGCTACTCTGGTGACAAAATATTTGGATGCCTGGCATATGAGGTTCCATTCAGTTGGATTAATAACGTCTTAGAACAGTACCCGGGGGTGCTATTTATGTCGTAAATTTTTAATTTCAAAATCTCACATTTTATAGCGATTTTCTAATAAAGGAGAGAGAAGCATTGGCTGATAGGAGATCGATGCTGGAATTTTGCTTCAATTCTGGGCTAAAAAGAGGGAAGAGTGTTCCTCATTGACGTATGACCGGAAAAATTAGTTTAATCTTCTGGGTCCTAAGTCTAAGAACTTCTTTCGTTCGTAAAACAGTAGTTAGAACCTTATAAATCCAATTTTTCAAGATGGCGAGTAAATCTTGATTAAGAAAGTTTATGCCGCTGAGGCCTATCTATTACATGCTGGTCTAGAATTGTCCTCCGAAAATCTGAACTTATATTCATGAAAAATTCGAACAAAGTTGAATCTTCAAATTATCAAGAAATTGTTTTCAATGCTTCTATTTAAAGGTGTATGGAAGACTCAGTTTTTATTCTTTCAAATCCTTTGACGGGTTGTTGCTCAAAAATACTTTGATTTATTTATTTTTTTAATACTAGACTGCCACTCACAGATCTTTATATACAGAGGAGCTCAGAGCTGGATCTTCACCTACTGTTGTGTGAGTACATTAGTGGAGAAAAAGGATATTCAATGACATTGGAAGCTTAATCTACATTTCTTGCATTTTCATAAGCTTGACTCTATTTGTTCTGAGCGTCTCAGCCAACCATTTCTTTGTGTATCAGTCTGTGTCAAGTTTAAGGGAAGATGAGAATAGAAGCAGAAGTGATCTCTAATCTCTGTTTTGTTATGATAAGGCTATACCCGAGGAAAGAATTGAGAAGCCTGTTGGCTTATCTTTGGATGAGAAAGAAATTGGTAGCAATCTCCGATGCACTGATTGCCAAGCCAAAGGTGCTGTGCTCTGTACCACGTGTTCTGGTTCTGGCCTTTATGTTGACTCCATATTGGAAAGCCAGGGCATAATTGTTAAAGTTCGTTGCCTAGGTATATTTTCTTTCCTGTTCAAACAACTTCACTGGTGAAAATGTTAATGTTCATCTGCAGAAGTTCCTGCACAGTGCTTGTGTTTTTTAAAGTTTCGATAGTATTCACTGTGTTTATATATCTGATATTCAGTTGCCATTTGTGTCGTAAAGGTAGTTCTCTGATGTAACTGCTTGGTTCTGTGGATGGACTGCTGTTAGGTTAAAATTTTCCGTTTTATTGATCTTTAACCCTGTGCTTGGATTGAGAGAAAAAATGAGAGGAAAGAAAAATAGGATAAAAAATTAGAGAAGAAATAGGTTTTCCTTTGCTTGGATAGAGGAGAAAATAAGAGAGAAAGAAAAAGTAGAAAGAAAAAAAAAGTGGATCCCACGCCCTATTTTCCTTCCAAATTTTCACTCTGCATGTGGAGAGATTTTGATAAAAGGCTCTTTTTACTGTTTGCCTTCCCTATCACAAATTTTTCATTTTCTTTTCTCCCTGTTTTCTTTCATTCAACCAAGCAATACAGGGAATTATATTATCATTGAAATTTTCTCTTCTCTTGATTTTCTTTCTTCTCATTTTCTTTCTTTCCAAAGTTTCTTTCTACCCAAGCAGAGCGTAAATGAACATCTGGAGCATAATTTATCACTGTATCAAAGGTTTAAAACTCTGGCAGATCTGAATTGGTAGATTTGTCATGATTTAACACAAACTTGTTCCCAATGTGGTGAATCCGGTGATGCACCTGAACATATGCTAGTTAAAAAAAAGGAATTCATCTGCATGATTCATCATTTCTAGCTGTACGTAGCTGAGCATCATGATCAGTGACCATGCTTTGATGTGAGAACTGTTGCCATGTAGGTTGTGGAGGAACTGGTAATATGATGTGTACTGCATGCGGTGGACGAGGTCACCGTGGACCCAAATGACTGAGATCTGGTGTTTTGGAATTTTGTTGTATCACTAAATATATACAGCTTGAGGGCTGTTGCCGCAAAGGCATTCATATTTATATCTCCTTCAAATGTTTTTTGGTTACACTAGCAACGATCTCTGGTAAATTTGAATGAAATCTACGAATGATTGATTGATGAAAATTTCTCTTCATATTGCTGTGCTTATGGTTTGAAAGTTGCAATAGGCATGAATTGACGGCATGTTCAAAACAGGATGAACAAATTATATAGTATAGATCAGACGAATGCTTATTAGGTGTAGTTTTCTTAAACAATATTACACATGTACTATAAATAAAAAGCTGATGTATATATTAAAGTTTGTGTTTTTATCAGTGAAGAGGTAAAATTATATAAATTTAAATATTTTAAGTTATTAATAAAAAGCTTATGTAGTATATATCAAAATTTATGTTTTTATTAGTGAAGAGATAAAATTATATAAATTTAAATATTTTAGAGTATTAATTATACTATTAAATATTTTAAAGTATTAATTATATTTTTAAAATTAGTTTGAGATATTAGATGAGTATTTATCTTAAATTTAAAATTAAAACTAATCCTTTTAGGGCCCGTTTGGATAGGATTTTAAAAACGGGCTTATGAAAAAAAAGGGATTTTGAATAGCTTATAGAAAAGGGCTTTTAGAGAAGAGATTATGAAAAAAAAGTGGTTTTGAATAAATGAGTGTTTGGATAGTTATTTATAGAAGAGGTTTTATTATTGGTAAATTACGAAAAGGGGTATGAGTATTAAATGAGGAGAGATAAGAGATAAGAGGAGAGAGGAGAGAGGGTGTAAGAAAGAAAATAGAGAAAAAGTAGGAGAGATGAGAGAGGGTGTAAGAAAAAGTAGGAGAGAGGGTGTAAGAAAAAGTAGGGGTAATATAGTAATTGGATAGTTCAAACGTGGTTTACTGTTCCAGAAGCTACTCTGACCAGCTTATCTGAAACCTTGGTTTTAAACCATAGTTTAGTCCAAAAGTCCGTTTGAACAAATATGACTGTTTGTTTTAAAATTTCTTCAAACCTAGGTTTTGAGCCAAACCTTAGTTTTAAACTAAGGTTTCCAGTTTTCCAAACAGGCACTTAATCTCTTACAATTGGATGAGTATCTTAACAATCATTAATTTCAATTGCCAAGAATTTCTCGGTTGCAATACTACGTCATGTATGTTTATGTGATCAACATCCGTGAAAGCGGATGCCCTCACCGCCACGCCACAAATTTATGAGCTTGTTGACTTCATTGTCTGATAGTACGTGGATTGATAGTTCCATAATACATTCATTGCAGAATTAAAGGCTACATTGTATTTATTTTTTTTTAAAAAAAAAAAGGAATTAATGGCTATAACTGTAATTAACCCTCAGATTTTCCCCCTTCCACGTGCAACCCTCGGAGGATTAAATCCAAACGTGCTTCACCAGGAATATTTCCTTGCTGGTTTTCATGAGTTGGGCCTCATTGATAAAGGAGGTGCTCAAGGGGAATCTGCGCACTTCTCTTCCGTACCGATAATTTACTGACCAAGCCTTGCGCCTAAAGCAAAGAATACACCAAAGTTGTCTATTGTAAACCACAATCTTCCCAATTCCCACCCGTTTCCACTTTCTTCATCCAAACCAACCAAACTCCTTCTACACTGAATCCCTTTACCTCCTCCCTTCTCACTTCCTCTCCCTCAAAATCTTTCCTTTTGGAAAATTTCTGACATGGGTATCAAAATTTTCATGGTTTCTTTCATGCTAACCTCAATATTGTTCTTCATTCTTTATATGCCCACCAGATTAACCATGCGCATCTCCAGCTTCAGACCTGTGATGAAATATTTCAATGTCTCAAAAACCAGCAAAGCATATCCAGTTTCTTTTGCTTACCTGATCTCTGCATCCAAAGGAGACGCCGTAAAGCTCAAGAGGTTGGTGAAGGCGCTGTACCATCCGGGGAATTACTATCTGATTCATATGGATTATGGGGCACCCGAATCAGAACTTAGGGATGTTGCTGAGTTTGTGGCCGCAGACCCCGTTTTTGTTGACGTGGGAAATGTTTGGGTTGTGGGGAAGCGTAATTTGGTCACTTATAGAGGACCAACCATGCTTGCTACCACTCTTCATGCTATGTCTATGCTTCTGAGGACTTGCCAATGGGACTGGTTTATTAATCTTAGTGCCTCTGATTATCCCTTAGTTACACAAGATGGTATGGTGAGTGGCCTTTATATTTTATACCAGTTGCATAATCTGAGTAAATTTACTAGTAATTGCTTATTTCATTGTGCCTTGAAACTGAGATGGACCTTTTTGTTATTCTATTCAGATCTGATCCAAGCATTTTCTGAGTTGCCAAGAAGTATCAATTTCGTTCAGCATAGCAGCCGTCTGGGTTGGAAACTGTAAGTTGCCATTTTGCTCCGAAAGTGTTTCTGTTTAAAGGTCTTATCTTTAGCTCCCAAAGTTCTGAAATTCTAGTATCCATTTTCAAGGAATAAGAGAGGCAAGCCAATAATTATAGACCCAGGGCTTTACGATCGCAATAAATCAGAGATTTGGTGGGTCATTAAGCAAAGAAGTTTGCCTACATCTTTCAAACTTTATACAGGTTTTTCTTGTTTCCCTCATACTTCTGCATATTCTGTTCAAGCCAATACCTTGTTGTTTTATGCATAATCTACATTTCGCCAATTCGCCCTAAAACATTTAATTATCTTATCACCATTCAACAGCATGTGATGCTCTAACTCTTAAGATCTGAATTGAGTGGTCATATAACAGTTGTGCTTATCAAAGTCATAATTTATTTTTGTCGGCTGGGCTCTCTGACCAGGCTTGTTTGTCCTCTTTTCTCCACCTTGTATACTTCCCGGGGTATTCATGTATTCCACACATCATGCTAGTGCGATGATGCTTGTACCAACCCTATGATCAACGTGGCAATCGGTGCTTCCATGACGAGGTTGACTTTTAGAATCTGAGGTTCCATCGTCAATGTTGTGGATAGATCTAGCTCGTTGCTGTTGAAATGTCATATGTTTAGTTGTCATTGATTATTAAGGTACTAGTTACGTGAATCATGGACATTTTGGTGAACTTAATTATGTTATTCTAGAACCCCACCTACCTACCACTCGCTTGATTCGAAGTCTCAGTGAACAAAATCGAAACTTCAGCAATACCCGGCAATTTTTTCGTGGGGTGGATATACACGTTAGTTTTGAAACGCAGCGAGAAAAAGTATTGATTTGTCATTGAAGACAGAGCAGCATGGCAGAGGTGGTGGATCTAGGATCAAGAGTATGTTCATCCAGGAGATGCACGTGCACCATGTCTTGTTTCTTGCGATGTACGTGCTTCTCCCTGCTCGCTGTCGCTGTCGCTATCGCTAATAGTACAACTAGATGCGTGTAGTATTCTCGACAGAGAGCTTGACTAATATCAAAAATATCTAAACAAGTCTGAAAACAAAGTTCTTCATCAGATCAACTCATTTGCTTCAGCAGGTCTTCTTTCTATGGAACTTGGACTAACTCACATTCATCATCTTACCCCTGTTCAAAATCTGGCTCTTTTATATGTTTATAGAGAATCAAAGGCTTGAAAAGTAGGTCGTAGGAAGAGGAGCTCATCAGAAGTAGGATTTGTTAGAAGTTTATGCGCAATTGAAATCTAAGTTTTTTTCTTTATTGGTTCTTGTGTTGTGGACTTCTACAGGGGCAAGCCAGATTCTTTAAGGGGATTTGACTTACAATTGATGTTTTGGAAATGCAGGTTCAGCATGGACCATTTTATCAAGATCGTTTGCTGAGTATTGCATTGTGGGGTGGGAAAATCTGCCAAGAAACATGCTTCTGTACTACACTAATTTTGTGTCATCACCTGAAGGGTATTTCCAGACAGTAATATGCAATTCTGAAGAGTACAAGAACACCACAGCTAACCATGATCTTCACTACATCACTTGGGATGTGCCTCCAAAGCAAAACCCCAGGTCTCTTGGTCTCAAAGATTATCGCAAAATGGTTCTGAGCAGCCGGCCATACGCCAGAAAGTTCAAGAAAAACGATGCCGTTCTTGATAAAGTCGATAGAGATCTTCTCAAGAGGCTTCGTGGGCAATTTTCTTTTGGAGGATGGTGTTCCAGTGGTGGCAAAATCAGAGGATGCTCTGATTTTAAAATTGAGAATTTTGGTGTTCTCAGCCCTGGCCCTGGCCATAGGAGGTTGAGAAATTTGCTTTCCAAGCTTCTCTCGGATAGATTTTTCTACAAACTGCAATGCAGATAGACAGATCAATGATCCCTTGATTTGTCTAGCTGATCGTTGCTTCTAAATTGTCTCGTTGATTTTGTAATTTTTTAGGTTTCCATTTTTGCTCAATGTCGATGGCCATTTGGGGATTCATCATGCAAAAGGGTAAGGATTAATTCTTATCTTTGGCAAAAACATTTATCCAAATGCATTCATTTTTTCTATTAAAAAAGAAACTTTAAACTTCATGCTACTCAGGCTAATTTAGATTGCAATACTGAGATGAATCATAAGATCTAGGTAAATGGTTAAGGGTTCAAACTCTTTAAAACTTGATTGGATAAGATTTTAAAAAAAATTAAAAAAAATAGGTTTTTAAACCATTTTTTTAAAAAAATAATTTTAGATAAAAATTTATAGAAAAATAATTGTGAATAAATTAATATTTAGATATTATTATGAGATAAAAAAATAGTAAATCTATCTACATTTATGAGATAAAAAAATAGCAATTCTCTCTATATTTCCTATTTATCTTCTCTTTTCTTCCTATCTTCTTCGTGAGAGAGAGAAGAGAGAATATAAAAAATATATATAAAATAGTAATTTAATAATTTATAAATTTTTTTACTTTTTTAAAAATTATTCTCAATAACTTATCTAAAACTATAATTTAATTTAAAAATATTTTTTGACAAATATAACTATTTATTTAAAAAAAATAAACTTTGAACAATAAACCCTTTTAAAATCAAAATTTTACCTTTACCCAGTCACTCCTTTGGAATGATTAAAAAATAATAATGGGCAAGGTTTTTTTTAGTAAAAAGGTCAATTATAAAAAATGAAAAAGATTATACAAGCATGGTTTGTTTTTTGTTTTTTGCCAATCAATTATACAAGCATGGCTGGCATGCTAGAATCTAAGGAATGAGGAATTAATAAAACATGTGATTGAAAAACTATTGAAGAAGTGAATGAACATTATTTTTTATAGTTAGGATCATAATAGATAAAGAGATAATTGAACAAATTATTTTCTGTAAACGACGACATTGGTTAATGAGTGAGATGGAATTCCTTTAGCTCCAATCAAATTATATTTCTTTCACTTAAGTAATACACGCTATATAAAAATTCATAAAGAAATGAATCCAAATATTATTTTATAATTTTTGAACTAAATTAATTTTTTCAGGTCAAACAAATTAAATTAATTTTAAAAAATATAGTTTGACCTCAAAAAAATAAAAAATAAAATTTAATTTGATTTATTACTAAAAATTATTAAATAAGATAAATTTTACTCAAATAAATATTAAATAACATCAGTTTTTATTTTAAGTTTTTTGGATTTTAATATTTTCTTATTTTTCTTCCCGGGAACGACATGGATTATATGGCGCCCAGAGTCGCCACCCGTAACTACCAAAAGCCGTAAGCCCTAGTTTTCATATATCAGACTGAACCAGCTCCTACTCCCACTCGTCCGAGGACTGCCCCACCAAGTTTTTACTCTAACTAGCTTCAGAGTTCTTCTCACTACTTCAGTTTTCCTCAGAAATTTTTAGTTTTAAGTATTTTATTAAAATATATCATTACCTTGTTTAGGTGCTCTTTCCGAGACGAAAGGACAGAGCAGGTCGGACGGCCAAGGGAAGCAGAGATAAGACGACCAGAGACGACTGAAGAAGCAGAGGGAGATGGACTGCATCTTAGATGACTGGACAAGCAGAGGGAGATCGGAGACGGACGGATTCTATTTGCGTTGAGTTATCATTATTCTTTTTTCTCTTTTGGCTGATTTGCAAGGGAGTTCAGACATAGTATTAGACAATGGTGTTCTGTGATCACTGTCAAAGAAATGTAAATGGAATGCGACCGGACGACTCTTCATTGTGAGTGCCTTCACACTTAGACTTTTTCGTGGATTGATAGCTTCACAACAACACATTTTATTGAGGCATGCTGCGTTTAGAACTTTTTCATTATACTTGAACATTGCGCTGCTCCTTGGAATAGGGGGCACCAAAAAAATTTAACTACCTTTTTTTTTTGTCTCAGATGTTGTGAACGCTGTGGGAAGGTGTTGGAAGATTTGTATTTTTCTCAAGAGGCTACTTTCCTTAAAGATTCATCTGGGCAGGTATAATTTTAGCCTTATTGGCCTAGTTCACTGGGTTTTGGATGGGAATTTGGTTGAGAACTTAAGGTCCATCAGGCCCCATAAGAAGTTAAAAAGCGTCTTGTATGAGCAGTTCTTTAAATTTCCTCCCTAGCTCTCACTTTGTTAATTCTTATTGTTCCTTCGTATGCCTTAGTTGCGGCTAATTTTTCCCTACTTTTATGCAGAGTAAACTATCTGGTAATCTTGTGAGAACAATTCAAAACGAGTATTCTGCTTCCCGCCAAAGAACATTAGAGAGAGGTATTCTTGTTCATTACTTGCACTAAACCTTTGAATACAGTAGAAGCAGTGTTTCCTGAAACTTTTGCTCTCTAATAACAATCTGGTCTTCTCATATAGCGCAGAGTTTTTGTGCCTATCCATCCTATATTTGTTTGAAGTATAAAATAGTTTGTTGTGTCGTGGCATATTTATAACTATGCAATGAAAGGAAAATACGCATTAACAGTCTTCACGATAGCTAAAGTAATTAACGGCAGTCAGGTGGATGACAAACATAGGAAAAGCATGTATAAAAATTAGTGTGGAGAGTGCATACACTTCAGACAATATAATAATTACTATTATAAGTTTACTATGTTGGATTGTTTACATTCTTTTGATCCATTCTTTTTTTTGGTTTGCAGCACTCGATGAGATAAGATACCTTAGCCAAAACCTTGGAGTGGAAGATACCAGTTTGTCCACACAAGCATTGGCCTTTTATAAAGTATGTTTTGGATGTTGTTGAACAGGTAGTTTCTTATCTACTCATATTCATGCGAAAGTGATTTGTTCTTAAACTTGATTTTTGTCCTAGTAAAGATAGCAATTGAACGGAATTTCACAAGGGGACGAAAATCAGAGCAAGTACAGGCTGCTTGTCTCTACATTGCATTCCGGTAAGCAATCTCTCTACCATTGTATTTCTTGCAGACTAAATTTTATTTTGGGGTTCTATATCTACTTATAAACTTGGTTTAAAGAGGCTCTATGTACTTTAGATTTTTTGTGTACGTTTAGGGCAAGAATTTTTTGGGATGTGCTGCCACAAGCTTGAAGGATGTCTGCATTGTATGGGATATTTGGAATAGATTTTCTGTTATTTTTGCTAAAGTGACAGGCTTGTCTATGGTACATTCTTCAAAGGCGTTCTTATGATCTGTTTTAGGTGTTTTACTAAGAGTTTGAAAGAACAAAATTCTCTTTCTAAATGCCAATTTAAGTTGTCTTCCTTGATGTATTTGGTTGGGGTAGAATGTGAGAAATTATGAGCATAAACTTTTTAACAGAAATTATTCTGTGATGGGATAGTTTTATGGCATCGTCCGTGGTGTTTTGAAATTGTCAACATGAATATTCAATGAAACAGATTAGTCAGAGCTTGACTAGTATTCATTATCTCGTCAATTTTGCTAACGGAGAATGTTACTTATACTCTGGCTTTTAAACTCTTATTTTCAATAAATATCATCCCTCAAATTTTTTTAAGATATAATTATTGGCTGAGCTCTTTTTTTAATTTTTTTAAAATTAATTCCATTGTGTTTGGGATCAATTGTGGTGATCGGTTGCTCTGTCTTTGTGGTATCTTTGTGATATTTAATATTTTTATCATTATTTTATGTGATATATTTTTGAGACTATATAGCTGACTTCTTCTTTGGCCTCCTCTATCTTTGCTTCTTCTTCATCTCTCTTTAATATGCTCGTCTTCTATATATATATATATATCCCTCTCTTGTTCCCTGCTCAATATTGTGACTTTTTACATCAGGTGTACTATGAGCCTGGAATTGTTTGAGTTTACAACGCAATGGTGGCTACACGGTTACTTTTATAATGCCAAAATGAAAATTATTAGAGCTAGGACCTAGCGAAGGATGGTTGCTTGTGATAGGTTTGTCAATAGTAAATTATGTTGCAATAGCATAATGTAACTGTAGTGGAAGTGCAGCATGAGCTTGATGATATGTTCTATTCCTTTGTTGTATCATCTTCATTGATTAGCCTGATCTTGTTATGACTAAATGACCCAAATCGTTTGCAAAATTTTCTTTATGAGCTTATATATATTTGTTTGCAGGGAAAATGATAAGCCATACCTTCTCATTGATTTTTCAAATTATTCAAGGACAAATGTGTAAGCTTCTTCTGGCGATTGCATATTTTACCACCTATTTTAGTTTCTACTTTATTGATTTATCCTTGTTTTTGTGTTTCTGACAGTTGTCTGTTGTTGTCATTTGTGTTGTGCAGCTATGTTCTAGGTGCAGTATTTTTACAGCTTTGTAAAGTATTAAGGCTTGAAGAGCACCCAATTGTTCAAAAACCTGTTGATCCTAGTCTTTTTATTTTTAAATATACAAAGAGTAAGCATCTGTTTGTAGCTTTTTTATTTATTTATTTTTGAGTGGTTGTATACAGTTTCTGGTGTCTAGTCTCTTCTACAGTTGTTAGTCTTTTACTTCTAATAACTTGCATTCTAAAAGAAAAATATAGATATTTTTATATTAGATCAACAGATGTGTCTGTGTACACAAGATATGGGGTTTGCCACTTAAGATTGTTCCTGTTACTGTTACTATAGCTGTTCAAAGATAAAGTGCTGATACCATGTTATTTAAGGGGGAGAAATTAAGATTGCAATTTCCAATCTTGAATTGAAGAACTATTTAATTGTGTATTGGGAAGAATGGGAATACAGATACATAAACTAACCCATTTGATGCTGCCATGAAGAATCTATAAGGTAGAAGAGACTTATGAACTGTTTTGTTAGAATATGGTGATAGACACTTGAGGTCCAGAAAATTTGCCCTTTTGTTTGACTTGTAGATGTTGCTAGAATGGCAAAATGGGCAACATTAATGCATGTGCTGAAAAAACTTATCTCTTTCTAAATTAATTGTGTAATTAATTTTGTTTGAATTTTTTTCTTTATTTATATACTATTGTGTCACTGCGAGTCATTATTGTGTTGATTTTTATGTAGATTTATTAAATCAAAGGAATATGGGTGTCACTGAAACTGCACTGAGCATTGTTGCAAGCATGAAACGTGATTGGATGCAGGTACCTTGATTTGATCTGGCATCTTAGATTTTGATTCTTCCAATCATGGAGATATTGCATTTCTAATGTTTGAAAAACAGACAGGGAGGAAGCCTAGTGGCTTATGTGGCGCAGCATTGTACATAGCGGCCCTTGCACATGGTTTTAAATGCTCAAAGTCTGACATCGTAAGTAATAATTAACTTTTCTGCCTTATTATGATTAATATAAGACTAATGTAGCACGTACTCCATTGTTCGTATTTATTGTAGATCAGACACTCCTTGGAGGTTTTAATGCCATATCAAGGACAATTTTAAATTGAAAGTTTATTTGTTAATTAAAGGCTTGTGTCATTTTATGTAATCTTTAACACTCTTGATGCTTTCTGTCTAGTTTATTGGAAATTTCTTAATTGCCAATGATGATGTATCCTAGGTCATTTCCTTTCTGATTTTAGCTCCATTATTGTGATTACTCTTTCTTTACTGTCTATTCTTGGCTTTTATTCAGTCTGAGGCTTCATTGTTAGACTTTGATAATACGTGTAATGCTTAATTTTTTATACTTCAGTCAAGAATGTTAAATCCTCTTGATTTCACAGCTGGCTTACTGGTTTGTATATGGCCTGTGGCATCAATTAGTACTTGAAAGTACTTTATATGTCTGCAAGACTATAAGTACATTGCCCTGAAGCAATTCTTGTTTTTTAAACAAAAAATTTCATTTAAGATGGTTTATATCAGCAGTTATGTATGGCAACAATTTGTGTAGACTAGTTATACTTGTTAGTCAATTTGTTTCTTCTGTCTCTAACAACTTTCAATTTAGAGGACATCAAATGTTTCAGTTGAACTTTATGTGTAATGTGCTTTTTTTATCTTATTTAATGTATTTTTTTATTTGCTATGCAGCTAAGAATTGTCCATGTATGTGAAGCAACATTGACCAAGCGTTTGGTTGAGTTTGAGAATACAACCTCTGCAAGCTTGACAGTATGTTCCTTACTATTTGGCATGAAATGGCATCATAATTTGCCATGTTTACATTTACTGCAGTTTACAATAAGTATCATGATGTTAGTTGCACACAATTTGATGTTTAGTAGAATTGTTTTAGTTGTGTTTTGAACCACTGAAAATTTAACGTGGCTTGCGTTACATGATGGACTTCCTTTTCTAGTGACTCTCTGTCTGGGGGTCTTGAAGCTTTATTTGGTGACGTTTGAGTATCTGCTTGAAGAATTGCCATGGTTTTAAATAGAAGTTCTTGAGTTGTGCTCTTTAGATTATAATCAGATTTACTACGTACTCATTTCATGCTGCTCATAAAAACCTGATGCCCTATATCATATTTTATTTTCTCCTGAAAAGGGGAAAATTGAAAGGATGAAATAAATAGAAATTTGAGAACTTCATCCCACTTTGTTTATGTAATACCATGAATGAAGCGTTCATTTTCATTTTCAAATTAACTCATGGTTATGAATTATGTGTAGTTAGTTGTCTGTTCAATAGAGTAAATTTACTCAGCATATCATCGCCTGTTTCAGTCTTTCATATTTCCAAATGCATCTCCAAAAATGAGAACTCACGTTCCATTGAGCAAGAGTCCTTGCTGCTCCTATGTGGGTTTAAACTATGTGTTTGTGCATGTTGAGGGTAATCTCCCCTTCCTACTCTCTATAAGAATCTCACCAAGAAAGTAGAATAGAGGCTAAGAGAATCGCTGAATAATTTGTTTATTTTTCGTTATTTTCCTCCCTGCATAATCGTGAATAAGCTAAAGATATAAATAGATGTAGAATTACAAATTGACTCTCTAAACATTATACAAAAACATGCCTATGACCAAAGAAATAAGAGCATGATAGACTGATTCAACTGACTCTCCACTAACATAGTGGGATAAACGAAATAATTAATAATTAAATAAATAATTAACTATTTGGACTTAGTCATAGAACTCTATCAGTGCACTTCCCTTATTTTGTTGGACTGATCCGCTGAATGAAAATTTTACTAATATCTCGTTTGTTCATTTCCCTTATTACGTAAGAGTTTTTATTTGTTTGGGTTCTGTTTGAGGCATGTGTATTTCATCTCTACTTGGTTATGTGATGCCTACGATGACATTTGTAGCTGTTATGTCTCTTTAGAACTTCAGATATAACTTCTTTATGCTTCCTTAGAACTGAATACAGAAGACTGTATGGTACATATTTATAATGATCTTTTGTTCATGGTAAAGTATCACTGACATGTTTGGTTTAATAATTTATTAAAAGTGGAAGTTTGTCATCAGACTATTGTTGGTGACAGGTTGATGAGTTGAATATGATGGCAAAAGAGCGTGAAAAGATTCCGATAGAAAAACCAAATTGTGCATCAGAGGAACACGTCTCACAGGATCTACTGTGTGAACACAAGGATAGTGGTGTCCCACATTATGCCCATGGATTATGTGAAACCTGTTATAAAGATGTGAGTTGTTTCTTCCTTGTCTGGGCTAAAATCTTTTAATCCACAAGGATCATTGCCATTTACAGTTGCATTGATTGGTGCAGTTTGTTAAACTCTCTGGAGGACTTGATGGTGGTTTGGATCCTCCTGCATTCCAGCGTGCTGAGAGGGACAGAATGACAAAATCACTTCATGAGGAAAGTGGCAACCAGTCAAGTGATGTAAGTATATAACGAATGGTTCGTTTAGGAGTATGCATTTCTTCTTATTCGGGTTTGTTTTGTGTATAAAGAAATGAGATTTTCTGCATTGACATTGTAACAGAACTGCCACCATCCGCAGTTAAACAATCAATAGGAAGTTCCTCAAGGATCTTCTGTTTATTCCACCAGAGATGATTTTCATTATCTTGGAAATGATGAGAAAACCTCTCCACAAGCTGTAGGAATAACATGTTTACGCTGATGTTTAAACCAGAAATATCATGCCCATGCTTAAATGTTTTACCTCCCATCAGTTCCATGAGCGTTGGAGTTGTAACCCAATACACCCAGTAAATGGGAGTTATATGAGGCTATAGCAAATGAACCATCATGCTTCTGCTCTTGTCAATATTGTCTCATAGTTGTTATGCTACACAATCTCGAGCCATCTGTTCCTACAGTATACCAGAAAAGATGTTCTTACCAAAGTATGATCAAGCAGAAACTTGTGATTTTGATTAGTCCTTAAGTGAAAACAATCTTTTCTTTAGCCATATACAAGCAATCTGATGCCAAATGTGGTTTACTATATCTTTCCTATCTTACAACTAGATGACTGTCGAGTTATAGGAGAGCCATAATTTGAAATTTAGTGCAACTAGATTGTAAGGCTCATGCTTCGCATGGAGTTTGAGGCAACCTGTGGCTTATGAAAAGTGCTGCTTTCTAAGAATTTTATATTATATATGGATATATTTTGATTTTAATATATTCTTTTGGTTAGTTGGAAAAAGCATCAAATGGGGAGTGTGCAGGCAGGAAAGAAGAGTTACATGCTCCTGGGCCAGAAGAAAGTGTTGTTGGTCAGTGCTGTTTCCTTTCTTCCTGGCTACATCTCCGCTTTCATTTGTTCATTCCTATTCCTAATTTTCTAAAATATTTTTCAGGATCTGATGTTGAGCAAATGGCTACTAAATATGGTGGGAATGACGAATCACAGAGAGAAGATATGAGTGCTAAAACTCATAATGAATCAGAAAGTCTCTCTGATATCGATGATTTGGAGGTGCATAACCAAGCTTCATTCTTTGTTATTTGGCTGCCACCTAGCTTGATGTTATATGTTAGATCTTTTCTATGATGCCTTGACTTATGAAATGCTTTTTTATATTTCCTTAAAAGAAATGTGTTACTATTGAGTGCTTTTTGTTTTTTTTTTGAGGCTAACCTTCAAGCAATTTTAAGGGTTGTAAAAATGGTGGATCAAGTTGTAGATTTCAGTCTGGAATACATATTTTTGGTAGCACAGGAAAGTTGCATATTAACGTTGTGAACCATTAGAGTTGCAATTATTTAGTCAGGGTGGAAAAAAATTATAGCTAATTGAGACAGCCTGTTTAATAAGAATATAAAGTAATATCTTATATATCTTACGAATTGATGCAAATTGTAGTTCTATTATCATCATAACGGCATTTGTTAGTCAAATATGATCATTGGGCATAGTTTCATTTTTTTGGAAAAAATGTAGAATATTATTTTGCAATAACCTTAGGGGAGTGATGTGACTGACCATTGTTTCTTTTAGGTCTTGATGGTGCTTTAAGACATTATTTGAATGTTTTGTTGTCTATATCAGATCATTGACTTGTTTAATACTACTGGATAGGTTGAAGGCTACCTTCACAATGAGGAAGAGAAGCATTACAAGACGCTTATATGGACTGAAATGAATAGGGAGTATCTTGAGGTGCAGAACAAATTAATAAATGTTTTATTTTCTAACTTGTGGAATTAACGCCCAATTGTGTACTGAATCTCATTTAAGTCAATACTCTTTTAGGAGCAAGCAGCCAAGGAAGCAGCCGCTGCTGCTGCTAAGGAAGCTTTTGAGGCAAATTTTCAAAACTGTTCTGAGGATATGCTAGCCGCAAAAGAGCTTGCTGAATCTGCTGCAGCAGCTGTGGCCAAATCCAGAAAGGTGACTGTTGAATCCTTTTCTTTGTATGTGCAGTAGTGCTTGAGCATCGACACTGGTGTAAGCAATCAAAGTTACATCATCATTAAATACCTGCTCAGAGTTACCAAAATTGTAGATTGGAAACTGTCCTATATATTTAGACAGCTTCTGAACACAAGGATAGTTTTGCTTTTGTGTCATTAATTATGCTGCATAACTCTCAGCAAGACCTGAATCATATAATTTGTTGGTCTTGTAATACACATGTAGGAAAAGAAGCAGAGACGTGCCCAAGAGGCAAAAAATTCAGGTCCTGCTCAATCTGCTGCAGAGGCTACTCGGAAAATGTTGATAAATAAGGTATCGTACAAACTACTTAATGATATCATTTTCTGAAAACAATTTATCATGGGAGGTTTTTTCTACTTTCCATTGATATGATTTTTTATTTTTTAATTATTGGGTCCCAAGGAAAGAAAATATTAAAGGGCTTCTTTACTACTGTCTCCACTAGCGATATTTCCTTTAGGTTTGAGTTTTATTAAAATTTTCCATTTGGTTTTCTAAACATAGTAATTGTTCTCCCAAGATGACAAATCTGTTGCTATTGTGATAGTGTTCTTATGCGCTGGTGCCAATTGCAGCCCATAAGTTGGATTTCCAAAAAAGAGGTGAAAATTACACACAAACACACAAGTGTCTCTCAGAGCTAGTTCAGTTTATATGTGTCTTAGAGAGTGGTTGTTCAACCAGTCAATATGATTGAGCAAGGTTTTTAAACTTGATGGCGTGGTTTGGTTTATGATGCTCAGTGTTCTGTTGTTACTTGTTAGTTTAGTTCACATTCTTAAGACTAAATGTTTAAGGAAGAAAAGGTCAAAAAATTTATATGCACCAATGACATATGTCTTTGACTTTCTTCCTATTTTCTCATCTGATCTGTCTCCTTGCATTGCATCCACCTTCCATTGCTGTTGTCTAGAGCTATTTCATTCTATAAGTTTAAGCTAATTAGATGAGGTCCGTAGTGGTAATTAGGAAGGTGTGCTTGCAAAAGGATTTGGCAAATGGTACTTTAATGGTATTTGACTTTGTATTCCGGTGCGAGTACCCTTTGCATTCAGGATTAAGGTTTTTCCTCTTATGAAGGAGATAGGGAAGAGGTTGCATTTTTAAGTATTCTCTTTGATTGATGTTCTTTTAGTTGTGCACATTATAATGTTAATCAACTCAGCCAGCAATAAATATGATTTATGTTAATTTCTCTATTAGGATCTTTTGAAAACGTTTGTATTAATTATACTTATTTACATTCGTCATATGCAGAGGCTCAGCTCCAAAGTCAATCTTGATCGCTTGGGTAATTTATTTGATGATAATGTAAGCCTCTTCTTGAAATGTTTTTTATTTGATGCATGTATCACTTCGCTCTGCATTGTACGTGAATGCGTTTGAATTTTCCAAACAGGAGAAAATCATTTTTTTTACTTGATGCTGCTGAAACAATCTACTTATTCCTATGTTCTCTCTTATTAGCATATTATTATTCAAAAATGTTTTTTGAAGTACTCAACTCAACTTAGACAAAAGTCAATCTTCCAAGTGTTATTGGTGTTTCGTGTCCTTTGGGGGCACCCATGCTTTAGTCGCATCACATCATGACAATATCTGGAAGCTGCTTTGTGCCCTTGCATGGTCATGATGATCTATTATTTCATTTCTTTTAGTAACAGAAACAATTATTTTAATTTGTCTTTTAAAAAAGAAAATTATTGACTTTTTTGGTAGAAAATATTTATTGACTAAAAGTTTTGTGCTTGGGGAGTCTAGGTTGACTCAATAGAACAGCATTTCATAGTCTTGTTTAGTTTACCTTTGCTCCATCTGGCCGAATGTCTCGTTTGAAACTGATTTTGCATGGTTGTTAGTTTACCCAAAATATGTTGTTTTAGGTTTTCTTTTAAGGATTAACCTAGATAGAAATCACGACACTGGAATATCTTCACTTTTCTTGTACATTTATATGTTCAAACAAATCATATCCAGGAGGCTCCGGAGAACAAGAAAGTACGATTTGAGCTGCACTCTGATAAAGATGGTAAATTAGAGCCTGAGCTAGAGGACAAAGACAAAGGAGACGATATGGGATTTGTTGATGAATTTGAGTATGGAGGTTATATGGGCAAGGAAAATAATTCATATGATGAAAAATTGGCGGAATATGACTATGGAGATGATGATTATGGCTATGATGATTACTGAAATTTGGCGGTAGCTCTTTCTGCTCTAATTTTCTGTGGATTTCTAGGATCCTAAGGCAACTTTTGACTTTTTAAAGAACCAATATTTTTCCAACTTACAAAAAGTATAGTGTCATTCTATGCACTTATCTTTGATATTGGCTCCGAAGAACGTTAGGTTGCCTTAGGATTTGCTATTTTTATTATCTTTTTTTTTCACTAAAATTTGGCAAAAAGGTGGCAGAATAATTAGTGCTTTGCACATGAGATGAGCTTTTCTGGACTTTTCTCTGAATTATATGTCTCCTCTGGGTTTCCATTAAATTAGTCTACGGCACGTGCTGCCCCTTACCATGAATTAATGCTATGCGTGTAGCTATTTTATGACCAAAAAAACAAAAAGAAAAAGAAATGGATTGCTTGGGCATGGGAGGAAAGTGATTCATGTGGGTTCCATTAATACTGAGTTTATGAGATTGTTAATTAAAAGAAACAGCTTTTTGGAATGAGCGAATTAATGTTAATACATGTCTAACGTGATTGCTACTACGCATATGTGGGCAACTCAGTCCACATTCTAAAATTTTCAGCTTTTTGATGACTGAATGCGTTATTTCAGCTGGAATTGGCTACACATTCACTCGGGATATTCTTTCCTCATCTATCATATCTTCGTTTCATTTTCAAATCCAGCATATTGGAGAACTCGTTTCTGCTACTTAATTTATATTGCATACGTCACGGGGTTGAGTAATCGAGACAGAATAAATCAGAGATCGAGAATCAGATTAAGATACACATTTTGTTGATAAATATATTTTTAGGGCATACCGTCATTTACTTGGAACTGGAAACAAAACAAACATATTGTAGGAGAAGACGAATATCAGTCCAGTAAACTAACATTATAATGATATGGTTTGGAATTCTTAGATGTGATGGATATGGGCGAAGTGGACTTTTGTTGTTTGTCTCATGCGTTATTGCATTAGGGAAGATCACTCCCAAATCAAGTCCCACCAGAATTTAATCAACTTTTGTTAAAAAAAACAAATTGTATAATTACAAGTGGACGTTGATCAACTCGGATAAAATGAAAGTGATATTAAATATGTGTTGCGTGATAGCTGTGTCTGAAAAGCAAGTTTGAAGGGAGCCAGATTCAGAATTTGTTAGGGATATCAGATTCATGTATATTTATTATCGTAGTTCGAAGTAAAAGTTTCACTCTTTCACTGTAACCCAATCATATGATTAAATCAATATTGTATCCTCGTGTAATGGTTTATTGTATTCGTTGGTGAATTCATGAGAGGGCCATCAGTAATAATTAATGGAGTTAAATATGAATGCTATAAAATCCATGGATAGGGAGAGGTACCTTAACCTTCACAGCACAAATTCGTAAGCAAATTATATGATTTTTTTTTTCAATCGATGACCCAACTGAACTCTGGAGAATACAAACTACTGGCTTCTTCATGTGCCCCCCGTCTTTATGAGACAAAACTGAGGAAATTAATTAAAAGAAGGGACATGTAAACGCCAGTTCCTCTAATAGTTAGGAATATTGGTCAATTATTGGATTCACCTGTAAGATCATATTTCTTTTCTTTTCTTCCATTCTTTCCCCCTATTTCCTTTCATGGATTAATAAACCTTTCGAGCATTTGAATGTAATGAAGTTATGACAGCAGTATCTGACGACACCACATGCTTCCCTTTCAGAAAAGATCAATATTATTAAATATCCTCTCCATACTCACTTCATTTATATATATACAGGTTATGATAAGAACAAATCAGCATGTTCATTCATGTCTTTATCTCTTACTTGGGTTAAGGTTCACTATGTCAGAAGTTTTTCTGTATGAACCTTGGATATTTGGAAGTTTTTCTTGGATCAATATCATCTCATAAGTATTAAAAAATGAGTGAAGTCAATTAACACTTCAAATTGGACCAAAGCATTTTCTTAATTTCTTGACGTTTGAAGAAAATTACAATGGAAGGTTACTCTGCACGTGAAATCAAACGGTGGCGAAGATGGATTCACAAATGAAGAGATACATATTATATGGTGTGAACACCAGCTAGCAATATCAAAAGCAGCATGCACAACTGGGGCAATTACCATCTACCAGTCAAATGCTTATTCATGCTTGCTTGGCATGGCACTTAGCTACGTTTTCTCTTTTCAAATACAACTCAATGTTCTCTCTTGCAGGAACCAATTAAATTCCTGAAGTCACAAAACATGACCTGTTTATTGTAGAAAAACATTACAATCCTGCGACACAGAAACAAACACACAAGGTACACAACAAGAACAAATATAGATTTTGGAGTTGAAGCCTTATGCTGGGATTTTTGGGTTATGATCCGTATTTGCTTCAGCCATTGCTCCATAGTCTTGAAGCATCCTCCTCATCTCTACAAATCCTTCGTCCATATCAACCTGCTCCTGCATCTCGCCATTTTCAGGCTTCAGTGTCTCCAGCTGCAATTCAGACTAATTTCTTGCGTAAGTAAACAAAAAGGAGAAACTTTATGTGGCCGGCTTGGTTATATATCATATATATGTTTGGCTGTTGAGAAAATGAAGGAATACAAAGAGTGACATGGCATTCTTCAATTTACCTGATAAGTTGAAAAGGGCAAAGCCGGGTTATCTTGTGTGTTCAAATTGTGGGTTCCTGCATATAACCAGCAAAACAAATTAAGAAACAAGTCAATCTACGAGAGAAGCAAATAAAGAGAGGTTTGGCGAGTAAATAAGATTGTTACGGGTTGCAGGAATGGCAGAGACAGCGACAAGATATGAGAGTCCAAGAAGGAGAAGTAGGATTCTGATGGGCATCCTGAAAGGTCACACACACAAGAAGACGATTAATTATCGATTGGATAGTGGCAGCGTCAAAACTCAAAACCTTCTCGCTGCTTAAATACACAAAGTTGGGGACTAAGATCCTTCATTACCGAAATTAATTAATGAATGGCAAAAAGTCAACTTCTTAAATCCAATATTTTTCTATTATTTCTGCCAACTTGCATGCCCTCACTTAATGCTATTTATATGGGGCTATTAATTATCTTAGACAAAATTATGTCATGTTTTTAAGGTTTGACTAATTTATATTTTTTTTTATTTTAACAACTAGCATATCCAATTTTTAATCTATTTTTATCAAGAAGTTTAATTTTCACATAATGTATTTTTTTATAAAATAATTTTATTTCATTATTTGTAGCATTTTACTGATTATTATCATATTGGGAATAATACTAATGAACTTTATAATGCAAACAAATTTTTATAAAAACAAATTAAAGGAGATATAAGTACAGTATTATAAATCAGAATATTAGGCAAGTTGTGACTTGTGTGCCTAACCTTCAAAATTGAAAGAATATCAGCAACTTACTCGAAACCTTTTTTCTTAATATTAAGAAAATCAGTATACGCAGTGATGGGGAATAATTCAAATGCACGACATGAACTGATTATTATTATTATTATTATTATTATTATTAAAAAAAAAGGAAGAAAAGTCATCGGTATCTTTTGGTTAGTTGGCCAACTTATGTGGCTAAAATTTAAACATTTATATAACTATCCCCTAAGGCTCCTTTAGTTGAATTAATTTTATTATCATGTATCAATATAAATATTATACGTTTGATATTTATTTTAGCATTTTTTGTTTTAAGTATTACAATATTTAATAGATCTCTTGCTAAGAAGGAATATGTGATGTATCGATTCCAAAATCTGCATTTCTTTTTTTGTCTTTATGCGTTTTATAATAAGTTGGTGGAAAATATAAGCAGGCTCGAATAATTTTCTTTAATAAAATAAAATGCAGAGAACATTAGCTTAGATGATAACTGATAATTTTCTTCATAAAAAAAAAACAAAAAACCTTAATCTCAACAAACCCGTATAATTGAGTGGAGGGTTGACTTTGACTCTTATGTGGCTTCCACGTGTTTCTTTTGTTTGCCACTTCATATCAAAGAGAGGGTGAAATTTGGCAATTTGTTTTTTTTCCTTCTTTGAGAAAAATAAAATAAAATGATCAAATGTTAAGGATGACACTGACGAAATTAGCTTATATGTATCAATTAGGTAGTACTCCCTCCCATATATTTATAAGCTTTAAATTTATGAATGGATGTAATTTTTGTTATAAGCTTTATTTTTTATTGTCTAAATATTTATTATATTTATTTTTCAATTTTACTCATGTTTATGTCTTCCTTATCTCTTTTTTCCATTCGTTTTCTTTCATCTCTTTCTCTACTTTATTATATCTCTCGTTTATTCTCTTTATAAATAAAAGTATAGTTACAAAAAATATATATTTATTATCTATTTATTATTTTTAATTAATTTAATTAATTTTTTAAACAATACAAATACAAATAAATTATTTAAAATTTATAAATATGTTCCTTAAAGATATGAGAACATAGTAATTGGCCTTGAAACGCATGTAACGTAATAAGGAGTAACTTTTAAAAAGTGAAGATTGTGTTAAAAATAAAATAAAATAGAGACAAAAAGGATTATTTTTCTCAAAAATCAACTAAAGAAGTACAATTTTGTTTTATAAATGAAAGTGACTATCATGGATACGTACAGACAGACATATTATACTTTTATAAGCACATCTTTTTTTTTATATAAATTTTTTTAAAAAAATATTAAATTTATCTAAGGGTAAAGTAAAATATCCCTTCTTTATAAACGATACTAATATTAGATAAATTGAGCTGTTAATTATTCTTAAATATAAATCTAAATATATAAAAATTAAAATATCTCCTCAAATATCGCTACTAAACAGTCTTATTATATATTGCCCTTTTATAAGCACATCTCAGTGTTCCATATATTCCACTTTATTCATGGACCCGCGTATTAAGTTCCAAAATGGTTGGGTCAAATACTAATAGTAATCAACATAAAGTATATTTTTATCTAAATGATTTCTGAATTATAGAGCTGTGTTTTAGTTTGAGTGGGGGTATTGGTACCGAATTTTTATAAATTTTTTATATAAAAAAAGGTCAAGTACACTTAAATTATGGCTGGATTAGATGCCGGATTCATCTACTGAAACTAATTTATGATTGAATCAAACACACTGAGAAAAAAATAAAAGCATAATAGATTGGAGAGTTAGATAGTGGCTTCTTGAATTAAGACAAAAATGATGTTAAGCCTGGGTTAAGGCTGAGGGTATATTGTCCTTTATTGTGATCGGATATACGTTCAGTAGATTGGGCTAGTATACTGGGCCTCACCTTCCGCTAGCCCAAGCGTGATTAGAGTACTCCAAAGTTTACCAAGAAAAGAAATAGAGGGTTGTACCAAGAAACACTAGAGGGAGTCCATGGCTTAATTAGTAAGATTGAAGGCCTAGCACAATTGCCATTTAGATAAATTCTTAAAGTATTTAGTCTATATAAGTTTATTCTGATTCATTTAATTTTATTTTATTTAGAAAAAGAGGAAGCAGCAGTAAAAAAAATACACTTAATCTTATTAATTGCCTTTGTCCTCTAATAAAAAAATAAATGAAATTATATTACTCGGCAACAGAATATTCCTTTTTTTTTTGTTACATAAATTTTTAAAAAAAGTTTAGACTCACTCACGATTTAAAGACAGAGTGAATCTCATTTCCTCTTAAGTGATACTAATGTCAGTCAGGATAAACCTTCTATTAACTTTAAGTTTAAACTCAGGCATATAGAAATTATGATGTTTCCCCAAGCGCTGCAAATAGAACCACAATAAAATAATACTCTTTAAGGATCGAATACTCTCTAAATAGTTATACACCTTATTTTTTTAACAGTTGAACCCACTGGCAATGAATTCTTTATTTTAAAGCAAGAAGAGAATCTGCCTGCATTTGTGCAGTATATATGGTTGAATATCTTGGATGGATCGGAATGGACCAATCTCTTAGGCTAAATAGATATATTAGTCCAAATCGAATCCATTAATTACACTTGACCAAATATCCGGGACACCTCAACGTCTTTCTGAACCGATGCAATCATATTAATTAATTTATAACATTGCCAACTAATTATTGTTAGCTTTACCTCCATCAAGAATTATATATATATACATACACATATATAGTGGGTTCTAACCAAAGCAGCATAATAAGGAGTCCCTAATATTAATTTAACTAAATAATAATTGTTTTGGAAAAAGAGGATGATCTGGGACTAATGGATTGGTGGGGGATATAGAGGAAGCTTTTCCAGGTGTCGTAATTATAAGAGTTTTGTTAGGTCAACATGATATATCATAATGCATGTCTAAGCTAAGTAACAAGAGGCATCCTCTGAGACACTGGACAAACGATACATACAACCTAAATTAATACATCTTTTTTCTTCTATTTAATGTAAAACTAACAATGACAAGCAGAATTTGTTTTGATTCCACCCCACAAAACCCTCGATGACGAAGTTGGACACATAAATGTCCTTTGGTACAGGCATCATTTTTTTGCTTTGTACGCCCGTCCTGTTTTATAAGGCGCTTGGTCCTTATTCATGACACCCACCCACCCACCAAAACCCTTTGCGTCATAAAAAATTGTTTTGCAGGTTTTAAGCCTTTATGAAGCAAAAGCCTGTTTAGATCGCTTTCTCATCTTGGGCAGGTGTTGCTTGCACCTTAACTCCATTATTAAGCTTCCTAAACTAATCAATTTTTCTCTCTGCTACGTACGTACCCCAGTTACTGGCCATGTAGGAAGGCACTACCCACTCTGGCGTGTTTGTGTGTATATATACTGATCCAAAGGGCCGGGTAAGAGAAAATCCAGAGATAAATTGAACGAATTACGTTATGTCTGGATATTAATTGGTGAATGAGCTTGGCAGTAGAAAACGAACTTTTCTTCTCTTTCAACTGAATGTTCGATATTAACTTGAAATGAAAACTAAAAACTTGTAAAAGTGATGACTTGGGTTGTGGAAACAGTAAAGTAAAGAATAATGTGGCAGGTGAAAAGCGGAAGCCCCGAGTTAGGTGGATTGGCACAAATAGTTTAATGAGAGATGGCATTATGAGATTCTGAAATGAATGGTGAGGGACCTGAGGGACTGGCCTGGGGCTCATGTTCAAATACCGAGTGACACCTAAACCAGCAACAAATATATTGGAATTGAAGGTGGTGTACGTTCAAAGATGATGACCCCCATCAGGGTTCTTAACACCCACCTACCAACTCAATCACTCTTTGCAAACTAAATATCTTGCTTCTTATCTCTTTGTTTATTGTCATCATAGATACCAGTGTCAAACCCTCAACAAACACCTATTATTGATGCTTCCTAAACGATAACCCCACACATTGTACTAAAACTGCATATGCTACTGTGTCTCTTCATGTATACATGAAAGAATCTGAAGGATCAATGATGAAGACGAGGGAAATCGTACTAGGTATTTAGTATATATGTAATGTTTTATTTTTAATTTGTGTTATGTCATCATGATCTGTACACGGCAGAACAGTAGGATTTGGCATCTGGGCCATGTTGGTACGCTACGGGGAAGTCAATTATGCAACGTTATTCTTCCTGAGAGGCTCTACGCGCAGCTAAATAATGTTTGGGCGGTGTTATATTATAAGCCACATATGCAACACATGCTCAAATGAACACAATATTTGTATCAAAATTCTGTGATGATACAAGGATCCTGATCAAGCAAAGTCGGTAACAGTACACTGAGAGATTTATAATGCTATATAGAGAGAGATTTTCTACTATTAACAATTTTAGGAGCTTACTATTCATAAAATGGTTATGCTCAAATGAGGGCCACATAACTTTAATTAATGACACTGTCCCCAACTACGTATGGTAAAACTAGAGCAGAAGATCAATGAAACTTTCCCTTTCACTGCCATGAGTATGATTTCACTAAAAAACAAAACTGACCTTTTGCTAACTCCAACCCCGCACCAATGGCACTGCCTTCATTTTTTGTGTGCCTATAGTATGTGACAAGTATGTTAAGCAAAGTTAATTTATATTCGGGGCCTACTTTAGCAACCAATGGGAACTTATTGCAACAAAGCCCAAAACTTCTAAACGATGAATACTGTTATAATATGCGCATCCCCATGTTGTAAAAGAAATGTCAATTATGTCACGCATATATTTGCAGCATTTATTGAGTCGGGGATTATCAGCAAAGCGAAATTAAGTTAAAGAAAGTCATTTAACATAACACACTCACAAACACATTGTTTAATTCATTGGAAAATATATACGTGCTTTAATCTTTGTTTTGAGTGTGAGAACAATGTAATCCGGTAAAATTACCAAGTTAGATTGATTGATTTGTTCTTCTTATGGATGCCTAATGTAATAATGAGTCAATCTAACAAAAGACAATACGGTTTACCACAATAAAAATGAGTAAGAATACCAAACAAGTTAGTGCCTCTCCGCACATACTATATATTGTAGTATATGGAGCGAGAATGGTTGATATTGTTTTTGCAGGTATATTTAATTCAAGTATTCTAGCCTAGCTCTTCTATATAAGGGACCTTCACCACCCTTCCCCTTTGCACTCACCAGCCCTTGCTCTTCTCTAGCCGCCTGGTCTTCTTCTCTTTCTCTTCCAATCTCTCATAATTTCAAGTTTCTGAGATCATCATCATGGAGAAGAAGGCCCTCCTCGGACTTGTGGTTATCCTTCTGGCTCTTTCCCATGTCACTTCTGTTCCTGCAACCAGTAAGTTTTAAGGGTTTCATTTTTAGCCCTTTTAGGGCTTTGATATATGCAAACCCTAATTCATATAATTTGTCGATGATACATATATTATATGAACTTTGAGGATGCGTATATATATACTTATTAGATAAGATTGTTGTCCGCAATTTATAGGAAGCCTCGTGACCAAACCGGCGGATCCATCATCAGCTCAAGATCGTCATGCTAAGGTCCCTCTTCTCTCTCTTTTCTTTTTATTCTCGATCTTACCTCTTGATAGATCTCAACTGGTGTAGGTTTCATCACCATATATCAAGAAAACCCCGTGAAGTTTTGAGACCTTAAAAATTGAAATGAAAGATGAAAAAAACTAAATAACCTTCAAATCAAACCACTGGATCTAGCTAGCTGGATGGCAAGCCTACATAGTGAATTTCTGTTTTCTTGTACCAAATTAATGTCTCCCAATAATTAAACAAGTCACAGCCCTCATGAATATTAAATACACATATCTATCTCTGGGGGTACTATGTCTTAGTTTTATGGCCAACCAATTCGTATATTTGAAAAATAAACAGTTTGGTCTTACCTTAATTATTAGCTACCATGAGCTTATAAATGTTAAGTGAAAGCAGGAAGCCATGGACTTAAAAACCAGTACTGAGGAGGCTTTTAAGAAGGAGGAAGAAGCAGGATCAGAGGGCAGAATGATGATGGATGTTATAGACTATAACGGACCAAAACCAAATCCAGCACATAACCCAAAATCCCCAGGAAAACCTGTGTTTTAAATATGGTTTAAGACTGAAGAAGAATCTTAAATCATAGTTTGGATTTCCCTGGTGTGCTGCGTACGTATATATGTATGTAATAGTGTGTAATGCGTGTCGGTTTACCGTATCTGTCAAAGGATTCAGCTAAGGTAATACCGGCTGGTTGGTACTGTACCATGTAGTGTTATTATTGAATCTGGAAGCTGTACTACTGTTCTATGCAGAAGAGTGTCTAATTAATGCAGTTTGTTTTGTAGATCAATAGATGTATAATATTATCGTTGATCAGTTTTCTGTAATATATCTCCCTATTAAACTTCCTATAGCTACTTAGTGATCTCCGAATGAATTAAACTTTTGGTTTCCGACTGTGATTTGTATATTACGTGTTATTACAATTAAACATGGACACAGTAGTTATTACTTTGAACGGCGAGTGCGAATTAAAGCATATTAATTCGTGCGTGCGCGCACATATTTCATACAGGCCTAAAGAGACATTTGACACGAAAGCTTAAATAATGTTTGATCCTTGAAATTGAACCTAAAGATCTGATTTTATCCTTCTGATTTTTATTAGAGATCGCATTATCTAACCTCACAGCTTCTCTTCGCACACTCGCAAACAATCCAAAAACTCGTTAAGAAAAGATTGCCAATTTAGCTGCCAGAATATATAAATTATCAGCAGCTCCAGATGATAACATTTTTCTTCATTTGATTGTAAAGCATCCACTTCTAATGTGATAACAATTACAATTTTCCTATGTATTCCAAATTTAAGAAATTAGCCACACTATTTACAACAATTGTAAAGTAAAGGGATCAGCTTCATATGTATGTAATCTCGCATGGAATTCGTTCTGCGGGCTATAATTAGAATGGGAATCAACAAAAGTTCTGCACAAATTAACTCTTAACGTACAAAACATGAATGATTTTGTACGTGCGTATTACTGTTAAATATCATAATAAAATTATTATATGTTTTGTTTTATGGGTTAAATTCTTATATTGATTTTTTTTCAAGCACATATTAAAATTCTTATGATTAAGTGGTACACGCGGACACCAAGCTAAGTGTTCGATTTTTTTTTTATACTTTAATTTCTATTTTCTTAAGTAAAAGTTCGAACAAAATATAACGCTTGGACGGGTATTTTGTTCATCAAGCTCAAAAGATTTTCTTGTGACTGAACATGTAAAAGATTACAATAGAACTATACACAAACACTTAATAATTGATGTTAACTTTCAAAATATAGATGAAAGATAATTAAAAAAAAAAAGATCTAGAAGAGAATAGACTGTTCTGCTGCCTGCATGGAAACACTAAGAATCTGATTAAATTAAATGCCTGTGAATAATTAGTTTAGAGAAGATTTTTTTTTATCAGCAGCCGAGAGAATATCTTTAATCAAGGCGCACACGTGAATTAGTGAACTATATATAAATGAAGTAGAGATCCATTCAAACGTGGTTTATTCTTGATCGCATAGTAACTTTGACTGGTTGGGTTACACTGCAATTGGTTGAACAGGCCGCTGGAATATTCAATAAATCTCCAAATCTGATAGTAACATTATAATTATAAGAAAAGAAAAAATCCTGCAATTAAAGACTAAGTATAGAAAGGACACTCTTTAGTCTTTATATATATATATAGCAGCTCATTATGGTTTGAGAACTAATTGTCTTTTTTGAACAAAATTAATAATCTGTTGAGGAAAATATGGACTAATTAATTATTTTCAAGTGAGCGTCCATACGAATGATGAAGCGCGGTGTTTCCATAATGATGCCTGATGAGATTTTATATATAGCATATGTTTCGGTGGTACTGGTATTGTATTAATTATGGTGACTTGACTTCGGAGCATATGAATATTTGTTGTTTATTCATCTATGGGAAGAATTATAAACGACAAACTGAAAAGTAGGTTAAAGACAGGGAACATTTGTGGTGTTTTTACTGGGTGGACGTGCGTGCGTGGTCTCTCTGGAAACTATATAATACATATATGTGTGTGTGTGTGTGTGTGTGTGTGTGTGTGTGTGTGCGTGCTGATATGCACATGATTGATCGAATTAAATATTTAATTAATCATGTATCATTGCAGAAGGTAAAGTTAAAGCTTGTTATGACCAGTATATATAGTAGGACATCGAGCGCAGATTCATGGAAGATTAAATTTTAATTATGTAAATTACGGGTCTATTTCATTCAGGATTATATCTTAAAAGATCCGATGGAGTTTCTCAGTGTGTCTTGCTTTTCAGTCAAGTTGTAGCTTTTAATAAGATCTCCTGCTGTTATATAAGTGAAATAAAACTCTTGATCTTTCGTTCATCATCAATCTTAGTTTCAGATTTGATTCTTCTTGCTTTTGATAGCAAACGTTGCAAAGGTCTTTACCGGAATTTGTTTTGCGGAGCAGGATGGTTATTAGTTAATTAATTAACAAGCTTATGATGGGATCGGGTAATTAATTAGCTTCTCTGCTTGGTTATTCTTTTAATCTGTGCAATCATTGTGATGGGAGACAAGTGGTCCGCATTTTACAAAGGAATAGAATTTAGTGTGATATAGAGGGTACGGCAATACATAATGTGGCAGATTCAATTAAACTAAAGATAATCAATTAGCTGTCATAAGCAATTATTTTGCTTTAATTAAAACTATGACTTTGATGACATGACGATAAGGATTGTCACACACTCACCAATTTGAACATGCCCCCGGCCAAATTTATTTATCGTTATGTCAAATTGATACGAGTCACATTAGGAGCATCGAATTTATAAGCTCAAGAGTTCTCCTTCCTAATAAGTTAATTTTTTGGGATTAAACACCTTTTCTCTAGACTTGTATTCATCAAATTTGATACTTTCATTTAGAAGCCAATCTTCATGAAGATGGCTGTTCTACCCGCCAAAGATGTTGTCTCTTAAGGGCATGACACCACATTCGGGGGTCTCATCATTAAAGTGGAATTTATGAGCTTAATGAACTCTCCTCCTTATAGGCTAATATTTTAGGATAGGGGTGTTCATGGGCAGCGCTTGGCAGGGTAACCCCCTGCCCGGTGCCCTGCCCAAAAAAAACATGGGTTATATTTTGCAACCCGATGCCTACCCTGTCCGATAAAAACCCTAACTATTTTGGGCTAGGCATGGGCGGATTGGGCATACCCAAGTTATGATGTTATGCTCATGTTGAGAAAAATAATCTGCAATTATAAACTTATAAAATAATACAATATTTATATATCTTCAAGAATTAAATAATATCTATAATTCACTAAAAATAAGACAACAAAAAGATAATAATTAAAGTATTAAAATTCATTGCATATAAAAAAAGCTTTGAAATCTAAATAATTTATAATTGTAACTTTGTATCAACTTTCTAAATGTTGACTAGGGGTGTGCATGGGCAGGGCTGGGCAGGGCAGCCCCCCTGCTCAAAAAATACATGGCCTGCATTTTGTAGCCCGATGCCTGGCCCTACCCGGTAAAAGTCCTAATAATTTTGGGCAGGGCATGAGCGGGCTGGGCATGCCCAAGTCGTGATGTCATGCTCATGTTGTGAAAAAATTTATAATTATGAATTTCTAAAATAATATCATATTCATGTGTCTTTCATAATTAAATAATATCTATAATTCACTAAGAATAAGAGAATAAAGATAATAATTAAAATCTTGAGATCCATTGCATATAAAAAATAAGCATTGAAATCTAAGTAGTTTGTAATTATAACTTTGTATCAATCTCCCTAATATTGACAAAGATAAAGCATCTAAAAAAATAAAATAAATAATTATAATTTGTAATATAATCATATGATAATTAACAAAGTTAAAAAAAATAGTATAGTTATAAATATTAAAAGATACAACTTACCTACTTATATTTCTAAAATTACCTTATAGTCACCAGTAGCTATCATATTCTCCCTTTTAAGATAGAGAAAAAATAAAAAAAAAATAAAAGAATGGGTGCTCATGGGCAGGGCAGGACAGCCCCTATGCCCGGTGCCCAGCCCAAAAAATACATGGGCTGTATTTTACAGCCCGATACCTGGCCCTGCCCGGTAAAAATCAGGCTGGGCAGGGCATTTTTTTTGCGGGCTGGGCAAGGCATAGCGGGCCATGGGCATTATGCACAGCCCTAATGTTGACAAGAATAAAGCATCTTAAAAAATAAAATAAACAATTATAATTTATAATGTAATCATATTATGATTAGTAAAGTTAAAGAAAAAGAAAAAATTAATATAGTTATAAATATTAAAAGACGCAATTTACTTACTTAACTACTTATATTTCTAAAATAACATTTTAGTCACCAGTAGTTATCATATTCTCCCTTCCAAGTGTAGCATCTAGGGAGAAAAATAAAAAAAAAATAAAAGAATGAGTGCTCATGGGCAGGGCAGGGCAACCCTTCTGCCCGGTACCCAGTTTGAAAAAAGCATGGGCTGCATTTTGTATCCCGATGCCCTGCCCTGCCCTATATTTATTGGGTTGGGCAGGGCTTTTTTTCGCAAGTTTGGGTGAGTATACTAAACCGCGGGCTTTATAAATACCCCTATTTTATGATTAGGATATCTCTTTAAGCTTGTGGTCATCACATTAATACTTTTATCGAGAGACTAAAGTTTATGAGGAGAGCTACTTTGTACTCTAGAGCTATTGGGGATATCAGCTCTCGGTGATGACATTATTATGAGCCCACATTTAGGAGCCTCACAGATAGAATGATATTTACAAACAGTGTTATCATAAAATTAAATTAATTAATTAATGTTAAATGGGGGGCCAAACTAAAAGCTACTTATCTGAAGTATAAACAAATGTGAGCAGAAATGCTCCTCATGTATTGAGTAGGGCCGTTTAAAGACTTGAGGGGAACTGGGCATGATTATGTCTCAGTGGCAAGAAACAAGCCTTCCAATGGTTATGACTTTCAAATCTGAAACTAAGTGAGTGGTATTTTCAGATGCATATTTAATTCGCGTTAATAGTGCGATATAATTTCTTTATCTGGATGCGGGCACCAGCATATTATTGGATTAAATAAACAAAATAGAGTATACCCTATAATCTATATATGCTGGGATTGCAAGCAATGAGTTCCATTAGGACCTGGCTATCATGCCCTCTTTATTTTAATTCTTCTGCTCAAAATGACAGATTACATTGCGTAAATATGAAAATGGACTGGTAATTAAACTTGCAGACGCATTAAAATTTTCTATTTAAAAAAATCAGTTATTTTGACTCCTTTGCGTGTGTGTGTGTGTGTGTTTTGGTATACGAGCATGAATATGTAAGCCGAAAATAATTTGCATTCACTGCTTATAATTAAATAATTTAATGTAAAGTAAAGTATAGGTCACGCAGGGCGGGAAAGATGTAAAAATAATTATACTATTACTGATACTATTATTTTGTTTTCTTGTACAAACTGATATATATGATGCTTTTTATACTACCCGTGATTTGTTTTTTTTATAAAAGTATATCTTGATAACTAAAGACTAATTATCTAAAAATATAAAAATTATTGAAGTAGATTTTGTTTATTTCAATAAAATATTTTTCATGCATACAACTTAATTAAACTTAGGATATTATGTTTAAGGGACCCAGTCATATACTAACTGAAATGGGTTTTGTTAGCAATTGATATGATTATTTGTTTATTACAAACTGATCTGATTTTTTTTGTTATAAAATTTTTTGAAAAAGGATTGGGTTCACACACGATCTAATCTAAGGGTAGGGTGAAGTCTCTCTTCCTCCTAAATGATACAAATGTTGGGTAGGCCGAGTCGTCTATTACCCTTAGGGGTAAAACTAGGCATATAGGAGTTATGATGCCTCCCCAAGTATCGCGACTAGAACCACAACAAAATGGTACTCCCTAAGGATCGAATACACTCTAAATAGTCGTTCTCACCCTTTTACTAGTTGAACCTACAAACTATGGGTAACTGATATTATATGATTATTTTTTTTGTTACATAAATTTTTGGAAAGGGGTTGGAGTTATCCACGATCTAAGGGTAGGACAAAGTCCCCCTTCCTCCTAAACGATATTAATATCGAATAGGGCGATCTGTTTATTACCCTCAAGTATAAACCTATGATATGATTATTTTATTTTATTTTATTGATAAAGAAAAGTTTAGATGTGTTTGACACCGATCTCTCGCCAAGGCCAAAACATAATCCTATGGCTCAGATAGCGCTTATAGGAGACTTATAAGATTGTCTACCAAATGAGCCATCATGACGGCAGTATAAATCAAACTCGCGTCCTTATAAAATATAAATATATTATTTATAATATGTATGAGCTCTCATTAATATGATATAATTATTTTAAAGACATGAGAGTGCCTTAGTGGGAGGTATTGGGTTGGCCCCTTTGAGGCCCAATTAAAGGAATTTGGAGATTGCCTGGATGAAACCCATGAGGGGCTAGGAAGAATCTCATTACATTCTTGTCTCTCTCTATACCCATTGTCTTTGAGTTTAATTAGTGAATAGATAAAACATACTACTATTTAAAGCGTATTCGATCCCTGAAAAGTATTAATTTATTGTAGTTATAGTCACAACATTTAGGGAGTCATCCTATCTCCTAGATGCTTAGATTTACACTTGAGGATAATAGACAACTCGTCCTGCCTGATATTAGTATCACTTAAGAGAAAATGAGATTTTGCCCTATCCTTAGATTATGAGTGAACCCAAACTCTTTCCAAATTTTTTTATAAAAATAATAATAAAAGTGTCTCTCCCTATGTGTTGAAACCTAAACCTAAAACTAGCTCTCTCTGTGTGTCTCTATGTTTGTGGTGAATGGGTGAAAAATATAATTATTTATAATATGTTCGATCCCTATGAAGTATCATTTTATTATATTTCTAGTCGTAGTGTTTAGAGAATTATCATAATTCTTAAATGCATATGTTTACGTCTAAGGGTAATTGACAATTCATTTTGTCTAATATTGATATCACTTAAGAAAAATATAAACTTCGCCCTATCTTTGATAATAAGTGAGGTCAACCTCTTTTTAATTTTTTTTTAAAAAAACAGAAACTAAAAGCAAGTCAGTGGAATAAGGTTACAATGAGAAGTAATATTGGAGGGTTTCTCTTTCTGGGGAATCATGTCGAGCAAGCAAGCAAAGGTTACCTGGTGCCATTTAAGTGTAGACAAGGGAACAATAAATGGGATTAATTAATCATCAAATGTGCAAGAATACACGTCATCACGGGCATTTATTTCTGGAAAGAGTATTTTAATCCAAAATTAATGTTAGTACTACTATTTTAATCTTAACTTAAATGACAGCCAATGCTTAACCAGCAACGTTAAATATAAAGACCATTACAGCTTTAAATTCGTTGGTTTGAATTTGATAAATTGTAAATGTACAGTTTATTCTGTTCTGTATCGAGTCCAAAATTACAGCGGAAGCACACTAGCGAGGAACTGACAACACAAGGTTCAGACTGGTACTGCAATAGCACTCTTTTGTTTTTTTTATAAAAAAAAATAGAAAGAAAAAGAAATTGGCCTAAGGAAATGTGGGTGGTGGGGTGGGGGATGAAATATGGAAGTTGGAAGATGGAGAGATATGATGGGAAGGGGGGAGCAGGAGGAAAGTGAGAATGAAGCCCGTTGGTAAATGACGCCATATATGGGAATCTGGAATTGACGCAATATGATGGGAAGGGGGGAGCAGAAGGAAAGTGAGAATGAAGCCCGTTGGTAAATGACGCCATATATGGGAATCTGGAATTGACGCATCCGTTTTGGTAAAACGCAAGCCACCAAGTGTACGGTTTCTGTCCCTGTATCCTCTTGCTTAAAAAAAAAAAATACGAACGAAAGGACCATTTAAGAAATAGTAATTATAAAAAAACCAGAGGGAGGATAGCGAGAATTCATAAAAGGAAGTAAAAGCAAAGTACACTACAAAAACAGACGGTGTGAGCAGAGTACCATGGCTCACGTTCCCTGCGCTTTTTCTCTTGGAGGCTCCCTTCCTGATTGCCACTCCCTCTTCTAAAGCTATATGGGTCCCCGAAATTAAAACAGCCTCCTCTTTATCGCTCTTTCCGTTTCTTCCTCTGTATGGGCGTTGCACCTCTACATCCCTCCCTTCAAACACCGCTCCACCTCTCTTCCTTCCCTCAGCGCCCTACCAGATATGTCGGCCAACTCCAGCCATCCTGGTTTTATACTCTTCGGCCAAAAGATGTCCTCCGCCTCCTCGCCGTCTCAGATTCCGGCCGCCTCCAACTCTCCTCCCCAGGTACGTTACTTATACCCATTCATCATTCCTGCTTTTGGTTTTCATTGTCATCTTCTCCTCTGTATTTTTGTTTCTTCCTTTGACATAGTCTCCTTTTTAATTTTCAAACTTGGGGGAAATTCTGAGGCATCTGGGTTTCGATTGCTGAAAACACAATATATGGGCTGTGACTTGTGAGTTGTGAGGGAATATGTAGTCCTTCGGCCGTATTTGGTTAAATACCGTTGATGCCGCCTTTAAACTATTTTGTAGGCATTGATATTGTTTTCGCCATTCACGCTTCCTGCGCTCTTGATGGTTGGTTTCCGGGATTCATTTCAATCTTTCATAAGCACTAATGGGAGCCACGTTGTCATGCCCTGATGATGGCTATTTGGTGCCTTTTGTACGTACTGATAAATAAATCCCACTGTTCACTCTGATTTATCAGAAATCCCTCTCGTCTACCTCCTGTTCTTTATGTGTTGAACCTATGACCAAGTCTTTGGTCAGATAAATGGAAATAACAGGCATTTTCGAAAGTAAGGGTCAAAAGAATAATTAATAGAAATTGAAGGAAGAAGTTGAAATATTCGTGAAAGTGGATTAAGGTAAAATAAATGTTGGATGTATAATTTCTTGATTTTGATGGAAAATGAACATGACTTGGTGTTTTTTTTTTCGTTTCTTGCATACCTCTGGTAAAGTTGTCAATGAGAACTGATTGTGATTTACATTTTAGCATGATCGAAGTAGCTCGAAGAAATCGGGAGTGGGAATGCCTTCTACAGAAAACTCCGAACAACAAAATGTGCAGCAAAATGAGGCAACGAGGGTAAGCAGTGCAGAAGAATTTAAAATGATGAAGAAACCAGACAAGATTCAACAGTGTCCACGATGCAACAGTATGGACACAAAGTTCTGTTATTTCAATAACTACAACGTGAATCAACCTCGACATTTCTGCAAGAGCTGCCACAGATATTGGACTGCCGGTGGAGCAATGAGAAATGTCCCAGTCGGTGCAGGAAGACGAAGGAACCGGCAACTATCCTCGCCATACCATCGCCACACCGCAGTATCCTCAGAAGGTGTTTCAGTTCCAACCCCAAACACAGACTCATCTTCTCACCAAGGTTTCTCAACTTTTGAATCCTCGCCTGCTTTCAAGTCAGGACCACCAGATAATACTAGCACCGTGTTGAGATTTGGTCCAGAGGCCCCTGTTTCTGAATCCGCGAGTTCAATTCTGAATCTTGGAAATGGGGAGGAGGCATGCGGGTGTGGATCTTCTGCTCAGGGAAATGAAGTATCAGAACTTGTAATGCAATGGAGCAGAGGTGTTCCCAATCTGATGAATACAGCAAATGGGGTGCGATGCTATCCTGCTGCACCATGGGTGTTCCCAGCCCATTGGTATGCTGAGAATCAGATTGGCTCACCAAACATTCCTGTACAATTTGTGGCAGCCCCATGTTGGAGTAATGGGAATATCTGTTCTGCACCAGGAACAGGAACAGTTTCAATTGGCTCTAATGGCTGCCTCTCCTCCTCATCCTCAACCAGTAATGGACTTGGAAGTCACTGGTGAAGAGAAATCAGACTGGTGTGGGGAACATTCGATCAGCTTTTCCAGCAGCTACTTAAAGGCCTCATGCTTTCCAAGAGAGAACGATGAGTTCCTTTGCTTAATTTCCTACCCCCACCCCCCCGGGTAATTCTGGCATGATCTTGTGCCTATTGCTGGCTTTTAGTAACCTTTTAGATCTTATTTCTTCGCCCTTGATCAAAGTCTATTGTGTAGTACGATCTTTGAGAACCGATGATTCTTGGCGTTTGCGCACTACAATCAACAAAGTAAAGTTAGTACAATGTTGAACCTTTTATTTAACATTGGCAGGATTCAAAACTAGAAGTAATATGGTATGGAGATCTGTTATGTTGCACAATGCCCATGGAATATATCTATTGCCAGTGTGCCTCCTTTCATATACCGAATCGAAACTTTTCTATAAAAGTTTAGTGTTGGAGAAGTGCAAAGCTCGGTAAGTTTTGTAGTTTTGGAAAATATCGATCTTGGGAAGAGTTCAATTTAATATACATTTCCAATTATCTTGCAAGAAAATACTCTCCTACTTGGGATATGTAACACGAGTAGTTTGGTAGATGAGCTCGGTGAACAGTACAATTCAAGGTAAATGGTAGTGGTGTCTGCGATTGGGTTAAGCAAAGTCATAATTGGGGGATGCTCTCCAAAGTGCAGTTGTGGGCAGGCAAAGCTGACACTTGTTTTGGAGGCTTTTGGCTTTTGAAGGACTTTTTCAAACCTTTCTTTTTTAGCACCCAAAAAAAAAAAGAAAAAACAGAGAGATCTTTTTTTGACCTGAAGAAAGTTCGGATGATAAAGCCTTGCTTTAAGCCACTTCTTTTTACGAGGAAAGACACTTTCGCTGAAAAAGCACATAATTTTACTGCTCACTCCTCTCTCAGATCTCTTTTCCCGAGTCATCTCATGTGAAAAGACGTTCCTTTTTGGGTTCACAGTCATTAACTTAACAACAGGCCCACATCAATCCCTCTTTAATCCTCCAAAGTTAAAGGTACCAACACAGATATATTACTTTCTTCTTTCTTCCCACATCTAAAGGTTCCCGTTGCATGTGTTTTTGCAAATGAAGGAAACTTAATCCGGAAGGAATCCACGAATATCACACCCTTACGTAATCTCATTCGTCCCTCGAGCCTGCCACGTCACTGCTTAGCCATTACCATCTCATGAAGTCATGGAATACAGTTACGTCACCCGCATCTTGTTACTATTTGGTATCTCTTTTTTAAAACAATCATTATTACCTTAAAAATTTATTTCATTTTAATATAATTGTTGGAATATTAATTATCACTGTTTGTAAGTTGAAAATAACTCACGAATATCAAAATATTTAAATCAAACGTCTTTTAACTTTGAATTGAATGGCATTGATTTTTTAAAATGATAAATTGTATTTGGACCAGTGTTTAGTGTGGAATTTTTGGACACCTATTTTGATAAACTATTGGAGTATGGGCATTTACCTTGAACCCCATCCGTTTCTTTTTTACATTTTTGTACAAAATATTAAGGAAAATTGTTGCTACTTCTACTCTCTCTCTCTCTCTTTAAAAAGAAAAATAATGAAACATTAATTGCTTCTTCTTCTTCTTTTTGGACAAACACATTTTTTGAAAAAGATAATACAGTAACTCTAAATGTTATTAATTGCCCTTATTTAAAATGGCGGAGTAATTGCAACTGGATGAAATAAAATAAACAACCTAAACTCAAAAGAAACTATACATATATTACTGTGTGTAACAGATTTAATCAGCTACTCAAAATAAAAATAAAAAAAAACTTTTTAAAGTATATGCAACTGTGGTTCTAATGCGAACAAGAATTTCCTCAACAGTAAAAGTCTCATGAGCGAAAAAGTCTACGATTCCTCACCTCCCAGAGTTCCCAACAAGGGATGCAAATTCCAATCTTCCAAGATATATCAAAGTTGGGAACTTCTTAGCCAAACACAAATCCACGATGCAACATCATGTCCAAAGAAACCCCGACATATATCTGCTGGGAGGATTTTTTTTCCCCAAATAGAAGCAGCCATGGCGCAATCACTGAAAACAAGGTTAGTGTTTTCTATGTTACCTTGACAAAGAGTACAGATTTGGTTTGTTGTCATCCCTCTTTGATAACGTTCTTCATCGGTGAACATTTTATTCTTTAGTAAAAGCCATGTGAAAGTTCTAACTCGTTCGGCCATTGGAATCTTCCCTAAACTAACCCACTTTGATTTAGCTTCATAACAGTTAAGGGATTCTAAAGCCATATATGAAGATTTCGTAGTGAACTTCTCAGAGGGCGTTAGGTTCCAGGTTGGAACTCTTGGAGTTGATCTTATTGCAGCTTTATATATATCATTCAGCACATTATGTGGCAGCAAATGTTGAAAATCTTCCTTCTTCCAACTTTCATCATCATCAATATAATCCGCATTGGTTTTGGACAAATCTGAATCTGATATAGGAGAGGAGGAAACCAACTTTAAGGGACCATAATCACTAACCCAAGAGTCAGACCAAAATCTCTTATTAGTTCCATCACCAGGCTTTAACAGAAGGCTCAGATGAGTTTCCATTGGGTTGTGTTCCAATATTATGAATGGAAAGTCCAGATGAAATTTTAACACCTTGGATCCTTGTAGTTGGGTCAGGGGGCATTGGTTGTGCCTTCTCATGATCTGGATGATTAGGCCTTGGTTGTACCGTAGGAGGATTGGCCCAAATTTAGTGCGAGGCCTTGGTTACTTGGTCTTCTCTGTATGTTGTTCTCATCATAAAAAAAATAAAATAATAATGATAGCATTGTAGTTTAATCCCTAAAAAATATTATTTTATTATACTATAATTGAGCTATTTAAAAAAGTATTCTAACTCATGATTACTTATTAAATTTATGCCTAGAGATAGTTTACAATTCGTTTGCCCAACATTGACGTAGTATAGGATGAAAGGTTCCAAAAAATTATTTATAAAAAAATGACGGCATTGTTGTAATTCTTGTCCAAGTTTGTGGGCCCTTGTATGGTTGTATAATGCGGAGAATTAAAGACACAGTCCTTATTTGGTGTTGTAGGAGGAACAACTTGTTGTTTAATGTTCAGGTTCACCTTTTTTGTAACTTTTGCTTCTTTCCCTTTACGCTTGAAGGTAGTGGCTTCACCGTTTGGAGGTTGTCTGACACAATCGTACACATCTTGTCTCTCCTCATCCAAAATGTTTGTCTTGTTCAGGATATCAAAACGTGATGGTGTGGCTACATTTTTGCTCCCCTGACCATCGTCTTTTCTGCCATCTCTGTTAAAATTGCGTCTCCTACGTTGTACCTGCATCCATGTCCCAAATTGAGCATTCTCACCGCATCTGGTAAGTGCCTCTCACGTTCCGACTGAGCCTGTGGTTGTTCTGGTATGGTTTCCGTTTCAGCAACCATTTTTCCTGGGCAAAACCCTTGAAGGTGGCCATATCTACCACAATGAAAACAAATAGTTGGAAGTCCTTCATACTCTACATAGATAATCTCACCATCAACTTTGATCTTGGAAGTGAGTGGCTTGATAAGATCAATAACAATCGCGAACCTTGCAAATTTTCCCGTCTCCGGAGTCAGTGTTGTAGTCGACTCTGATGACTTCACCAAACACACTGCCGATAGAGCGAATAATACTTTTATGATAGTATCTAGCTGATTTCATGTTCTTGGGTTCTGAAGGAAGGTGACCGTGGTTGAACAGTTCGATAGTGTCCAAAGATGACCCAAGGGCCGTTAATGAGGGAATTTTGGAAGTCTATATCATCTTTGAATTTAACTAGAAAACATGCATCGTCAAGATCAGTGAGTTGCCATCGACATGAAGGTTTCCAAATATTCTAGATCCGTGTTCGAAGCTGCCGATATCCTATCGAACGACCCAGCAGTTTGATAACCACCGCAAATCCCATTCTTTTCTTTGATATGTCGATAACGTGAGTAGCGAAGTTCACCGTGGGAACGTTTCCGTTCATCCCGATTGTCACATCACCCCGATGCAGAATCACTTCTTCTTCCTCTTCTGCTGAGTGCCCAGTACTTCGCAGAAGCTTATCCTTAAAGGAAGGAGCTTACGGTTCCGAGGACGGTCCATCAATGTTCATTTCATGGTCATTAGCATGACCTGAATTGCCGACTTGGGTTTCAGGAACAAAACCCGGAGAGGTAGTAGCGGAGATATGGGTATCTGAATCAGGTAAGGTGAGTGAGCAGTCAGCTTCCATATTATTGTTGATTTCTGGTTCATCTCTCTGCTTCACTTTCTTAGTGCTACGATCTTCTCCAGGATGTGGCGGCGGTTCATTCTTGGGGTTGCTCTCAAACGATGTAGGGTGCAGCATAACGAGAGAAATTTTCTAAGAAAGTAATTTTATTGGATGAGAAGAAAAGACAAGCTCAGCAGATCTGCTTATCCCTTGGCCGAACAACATTAATTGTTTCAATTATACTCTTATCTACGCTAATTTTAAAACAAATGCAACATTAGCTATTAAAATAGATTACGATATAGTATGAATCAGGATTTTTTTAAAAAAAAAATCGACACATCAATTGTAATTATTAGTGCGTGTATACTTTAATTAATTTGTATGTTGCTTTATTTTCAATACTTTTTTTTTGTTTTGGTAAACTATTTTCAATACTTATACTTGGAAGAAATAGAACACACAAGTATTTGGGCTCCGGAAGGGGTTCTAGCTTGGAGGTTATAGTGGGTGGGAAAGATAACATTGTGCTCCATAAGGATCCGCTACCTACACAATAACAAGCCCAATTACAAATGCCTGTGCAGCTGTTTATTTCAAAATAAATGCTCAAAAACATTATAAATATGTTGCTTACGAGTATATACACGGTTTTCATACACACACGCACACATAACATGATCGGGTACTATAAAAATATTAGAAAGATTATTAGTTTATAGTATAAATTGTACTATAAATTATATTTTATATTTAAGACTGGATAAATAATTTATTTATATATCATTTGTGAGGACTGGTTCAACTATTAAATAAATTACCGGGAGATATATCCGTTACATACATATATTATTTAAAATTTGTAATGAATATAAAATTAAAGATGATAAGGTAAAGTTAGAAAATATTTAATTTATATGTGTGTTGGTTGACTACTTGGCTATGTAACTAATACAAGCCTTAGAAGGAGAAAATGAAGTTCTTCTTTGGGGATGTATGTAATTGACTAGAACTTTTCTTGGTGGCATGGACCATAGTCAATTGTTATAATCTGTAAAATAAATAATAAGGACAAGCAATAGAAGCATTGGGGCGGCAATATAACCGGCAACAATATATATATATATAAAGATGAAACAAATGAGTCAATGAATGGTCAACCTCTCTCTCAGAGAGAGAGAGAGAGAGAGAGAGAGTTTGAATGCAATAATAAGGTGGTCTTGAGGATGGCTTCTCTGGTACATCATCCATCCCAACTTGGGCATTCAACAAATGGCGCCCTCATATCCAGCTAATATATCTTTCTCCGCATTGGTCAACCCCATCATTTCTTCGTAGGCTTATTTATTTCCACCACAAGTCATGGTCAATTCTAATTATAAAATTATAATCTTTCGATGTTATCAAGGTTTGACGGCTTGATTTTGTATTATTTTTTAAAATTATCATTAAATAATATTTGACATGTTCACAACGGGAAAATAAACAAATACATGGAGTTGTTCAGAGATCATATTTTGCAACTTTAATTATATTATTCATGAGAATCCACTATCAAAGTTGAATTCATAATTATATATTCCCATGCTTATCCAAATTATTTTTTGTATAATATTTCTAATAATAAATCGACCCAATACGCACGCATGAAAGGAAAAACACTGAACCAATAAATTCCCATAGAATAATTCTTTAAGTTCGGACTTGCGACAATTAGTTTTGGAAAACTTGTCACAAATACGAAATATAATTATATAAATATGTTTTAAATTGCTCGATATTTAAATGAGTTACCATACAAATATGAGAGCTTCTCCCTTTTGATATTATCCAATAATACAATCGACGCAATTAGCTGGATTTTACATAAATAACATGACAGTAATCACCAGGTCATAGATATGACTATTTAATGAACATGGGATGAGACGGACATGGAAACCTTGGCTGATTTGATAACTTTTGTGGGGAAGAAGCCATAATAGCGATGGCAACTTGGGCATTGTCAATTTCTTTGGCCCCTGTAATCTGTATATATACATGCTCAGAGATCTCAATCCTCTCAAGCAACAGAGCAAATTCACTCGCAATTGAGCAAACAAACACATATATGCCAATTAGCAACCAAACAATGAAGATATCAGTTGTTGTGTGCTTCTTGGTGGTGATGCTTCCCATGGCATTTGCTCAGCTCAAGGTCGGATTCTATGAGTCGTCTTGCCCAAAAGCTGAGTCCATCGTGAAGCAAGCGGTGCAGAAGCGATTCAACAACGACAACACCATCACTGCAGCCTTGCTTCGCATGCACTTTCACGACTGTTTCGTCCGAGTGAGCACCATTACATTTTAATTTCATTTCCATGTATGCGACTAAGACTAACTGATATAGTAATAACATTAATCACAGGGTTGCGATGCATCATTACTGATAAATTCGACTGACGCAGAGAAAGACGCCGGTCAAAATGCGAGGGTACGAGGATTTGATTTGATCGATGACATGAAGGAAAGCGTTGAAGTAGCCTGTCCTTTAACTGTGTCGTGTGCTGATATCATAACACTAGCCACCAGAGACGCCGTGGCTCTTGCAGGAGGACCCAAATACGAGGTTCCCACCGGACGACGTGACGGCCTCGTCTCTAAAAGCGGCGACGTTGATTTGCCTGGACCAGGGATCTCTGTGCAGAATGCATTGAAGCACTTTGCCGACAAGGGAATCGAACGAGAAGACATGGTGAGCCTTATGGGTGGACACACAGTGGGAAAGGCATTTGGTACATTCTTGGACGCCAAGACGCCCTTCGTAGTGGATAACCAGTACTATAAGCAGATTCTTCGAAATAAGGGCGTTCTATCTATTGATCAAAACCTTGCTGTTTCTACGTCAACTAAGAGCATTGTCACTGCTATCGCATCTAACTCTACCAAGTTTCAGACGAGCTTCGCTAATGCAATGGTCAAGATGGGTCGAATTCAAGTTCTGGTCGGTAATGCGGGAGAAATTCGTAAGAAATGCAGTGCTTTTAACAATTAAGCACAATTAATGCAGCAAGGCTGCAATTTTTTATATTTATTTTATTGTCAAATGTGGAATTGTATGCTCGTTTCTATTTATATTTGGAAATTAACGTGAAGTAATGAAATAAAATACTTATCAGCCAACGTTGGATTTTAAATGCAGCAACAGTACTGCTATAATAATAATAGTTACGTACAAATAAGCAAATGAAATAATATTTTTATAACGAGTAAACTGGACAGCGACTTTAAAATTAAAGAGCGTTCAAATGAGTGGAACTTTTTAGAAGGAAACAGTTACATATACTTGTGAACAGGTCTAATTTTAAGATCAGTCGCCACCTAGCTGGCTAGCTAGCTGCACATTTGTTGACGTGTGTACGTTAGGTCCACCATTTATGTACATATTAATAAGCAAGTGAGAATTAAAATTTTTTAATAAGGAAACTGGACAACGACAATGAAAAGATTTTCAAACGAGACAAATGGAACTTTTTAGAAAGAAACATGCTAATTATAATTGTGAACTTTGGAATAAAGTTGAAGGTAAGCCAGCTAACATATTATAGCTCTTGAAATGAACGTACGTACGAGGTCGTACACAGTTCAGTCCAAGATGTTCAATTTATGTTTTTTTTTCCTTTGGAAATTTTCGAATATGCTTGGATTGCCCTATATCGGCGAATACTTGCATATGATTATCCGGAATTCAAAATGACATTTACCTCCCCAGTGTGTATAGTTATCATCGTGGTTGACCTAAGATCGGTGGATATTGGGTTGAGACCCTTGTAATTAATATTTAATAGCTAGTTGAATAAGTAAATTAAATTGTTTAATTACTATATATGTTAGCAAAGAAGGCAGAATCATCCTGGTGGCCTAGCTGTATGGATCTCAAGTAGAAATAATAGATTACTTCATTGGGACCAAAAGCACAAGACAGTTAGGGAGGAAAATCAAGCAAGCATGTCTACACACAACAAGACGATGAGTGTGACGCCGCTCTTATTTTTGTTCCTTTTCTTCCACAAACTTCGCTCCGGATTCGGAGCTCTACAAGTTGGTTTCTATGGCTCTTCGTGCCCAAAAGCAGAGTCCATTATACAGCAAGTTGTACAGCGCCGTATTAGTCGCGACAGAACCCTAGCCGCATCTCTGCTTCGCTTGCAATTCCATGATTGTTTCGTTAGGGCAAGACATTGTATATAATAATGAAAATTTTTAGTTCCATTGAATCGCTTACTTTCTATTCGTAAACATACGTGCGTGCGTGCGTGCTGATGAACAAGTTAAATAACTGTGCGTGTGTTTCTTCCAGGGATGCGATGCCTCGCTTCTCATAGACACCAAGCACGATAGGGAACTTTCAGTGAAATCTGAGAAAGGCGCGTTTGATAGCTTCTTCCTTCGAGGATTTGATGTAATCGACGCGATCAAAGAAAACCTGGAAGCCGAATGCCCTTCTACGGTTTCGTGTGCCGATATCATAACAATTGTCGCCAGAGATGCGGTGGGCGTCGCCGGAGGACCCAAATATGAGGTTCTCACAGGGAGGCGCGATGGCCTTGTTTCAAATGTCACGGAAGTAAAATTACCACAACCTGATTTTCCAATGAAGCAAGCTCTTGATTCTTTCACCGACGTTGGGCTAACATTAGCTGATATGGTCACCCTTTTGGGTGCTCATACGTTTGGTGTTGCCCATTGTGGTTTCATCGAACCTAGGCTTGAACCAAGACCTAGTGGTGGGAATCAATCTGCTGATCACCCTCCAATGAATCCCGTGTTGAAAGCCAAGCTTACCAAGTTTTGTGCTCATGATACTGATCACCCTGTGTTTATGGACCAAGCCACGCCCTTTGTTTTTGACAATTCATTCTACAAGCAGCTTCTTCTGAGGAGGGGTACATTGGAACTGGATGAACGCCTTGCTTTTGATAATTCCACTATAGCACTTGTTTCCAGGTATGCCTCAGACAATGAGGCATTTCTGCAGAGCTTTGCGAGTGCCATTGTCAAGCTGGGAAGCATTCAAGTTCTGACTGGAGAGGAAGGGGAGATTCGAAAGAATTGTAGGGCTTTTAATAATCCCAAGTAGAACTAATTATACTTGAGTGTATAGCTAGCTTGCTTCCTGAGAATGTTAAAAACTGTATAATAAAGCTATAACTATATAGTTCCAATATGGCTCTAGTATCAAACTTATGTTTGCATATCACAACAAAGAGTATTGTCACTGATCTTGCATGCATCTAACACTACCATCTTTCAGATGAGCTTCGCTAATGCCATTATCAAGATGGGTAGACTTCAAGTTCTCGTTGGTAATGCTGGAGAGATTCGCAAGAAATGCAGTGCTCTTAACAATCAAGTACAATTGCAGCAATGCTGCAATTTTTTCTATTTATTAAAGTGAAATTGTATGCTCTAGCTTGTTTCTATTTCTGTTTGTAAATTAACTTGAAATAGTAAAACAACAAATTTATTAGCCAACATTGGGTTTAAAATGCAGCAACTTTCTTTGTTTGTTTTTTTTGTCACCACGATACTACTATAATAATAGTAGTTACCTTCAATTAAGCAAATGAGACTAATAATCTTTTAAGGAGGAAATTGGACAACGACACTTTGAAATCGTTTGAACGAAACAAGTGGAACTCTTTAAAAGGAAAATTGTTACTTATACTTGTGAACAGATCCAATTTTAAGATGAAAAGTTAGCATCTTACTAGCTAGCTGTGTATTTGTGGATGTTTGAGCACATGGCAATGATGTCATTGAAGCGTGATGTCTGCTAATGTTGGGTCCATTGTTACCGTGATTCACAAACTATATTTATAAATAAATTTGTTGTGTTAAAAGATGTTTATATATTAAATCTATTGTCATCTTTTACTAATTTCTTCGTTCATAAACATGATAAATTTTGTCCACTGAACGTTTTATTTAAAGAAAATGCTTAAATATCTAAACTTGGTGTATTTTTTCAATAATACTTTGTGTGATTATGTCACGTCCCAAAATTTGGACCGTGACCGGCACAGAATATGAATAGTTTCATATTCCGAAAGCCTAAAACCTCAAATACAACGTTTAAAGTTTTCATAACATTTTTTAAAATAAACAGAATCTTTTCTAAGGTCTATGTGGAGCATTTACCCTTTTATCAAATAACACAAGTACTTAATAAATATTACAATCAATCTTATTCAAAAACAACGCTTTGGATCTGCGACGAGGCTCTTCACTGCTCAGCGGGAGGATTTGGGTCACCTGCACTATCTGAGGCCAAATAATCTACTCGTGAATAACGTCCCAAAAACATGATTAAAAGAATGTAGAAGTCAACAATGCATAATCATACTGAAAAATTTATTTTCATAATATTTCATAATTCGATGCAAACCTTTCCGTAAACATTTTCTTTCAGGGAAAAATAATATGAAATAACCATTTCAAATCAACCTGAAATAACCACTTCCAATCAATCGTTGAAAATAATCCTTTCAAAACCATAATCTTTCCATAGGACTTCAACAGAATGAAAACAGACGTGGACACACAGTCCATGAGGGTAACTAACCAATCTAGCAGCTCAAAGCCACTAGCCGTCGCGAGTACGAGACTCACGTAATAATCTGGTGGCTCGAGGCCACAATCCGTCGCGAGTACGAGACCCACGTATATCTGTCACGAGTACAAGACCCATGTATATCCGTCGCGAGTATGAAACCCACGTATATCCATCGCGAGTATAAAACCCACGTATATCCATCGAGCTCGGGTAACCAAGGTGCACCAAGGACTAACAGTACTGCTGTTAGCAACCAGCATTCTGTATTCTGTCCTAAAACGTTTCCATCATGCGTGGGGTCCTTTTCACATGTAAAGATCTCAATCGTTTCAAATATCATAATCATTGATAAATCCACTTTGAATCTCAAAAACCCCAGCATGAACATTCAAAATCAATTTACTGTAAAAATATATGCAATTCACGTAGGAATATTTCATGAATAACATCAGTTTACTGTCAAATCTTTTTCTAAAGCCTCTTTATCCAATTTCATGTATAATCGTAATCTTTTATAAATCGATCGAAAGAAAAACATTTCTAACGATTTAAACCATACTTCCGTAAAACTTGCTTTTCAAAATCCATATTTGAAATTCATCATTTGAAATAATAATGCATTTGAAAATGTAAATTTGTAGGGAACGTTATTCACTCACCTGCCAAGCTCCTAAACCGTTACTCTTTTCAGCTCAACTTCAATTACTTTCACTTCTCAATCCCCTGGTATTTCAAAATAGCATATTAACCTTCTATTCAAAGTTTCGACAGAAATAAACATCTCTCACTTAGTATTTCATTTCATTACCCGCTACTATCAATCTACAATGACTCAATACATAACTCCTAAACCATCAATCAAACAAATTTCTTATATGCAACAATCATAATTATTCACCACAAGCTATGGTTCTAGAAAAACAAGTCCTAACCATCAGTTAACTTTGAGAATTCCCCAAATCTTATGTCCATAAATACAAGTTGCCTTATGCCTCCTTTAACTTTCCACACACAATACAATTTGGTTCAAGCACATAGGTATATGTATACATAGCTATGCTGCCCGAACAGGGAACAAAAGTACATTCTCATGATTTCCTATTCTATTCCATTTCATCATCCTTTAGTGGCCTCTAAGAGCTTATGAATATAAGACTTTTCATATTTACAAATCAATTTAACATCGCTAAAAGCAACATAACTTTCAATATTAATCATCCAACCCAAACCACTTTATATATATAATCTCCTTTCATTTTAACTCTGAGCCTATTAACTTTAATTACATTATCCCAGAATAAGCTACCCAATGTAGCAAATTTGATTGCAAAGAACCTGAAGCTTCAAAACCAAATAAAAACCCGATTGATTAAATTAGTTTCTTCACCCCTCTTTGAAAAATCAAATAGCTATTGATACAAAATCACAACTTTCAATCTTAACTCCAGAACCACCCACATACACCGATACAATAGGTCTTTGTTTTGGTGACTGACTCTAGAACAAAAAGAATATCAATTAACAACAGTTTTGAAATCAACCAATCTCATACATCATGCTCCCAACTTTTAGCATTCTCACCTATAATACACATACACTGCACACAATGAACACACGTACATAGCAGCACAACCTCAGCATAAATGTTTATATGTATATGTATGTATACTCCTTCCATTCAATCCAACATAACCCACCACAGCATGCCTCTGATTCCTTTTTCCTCCCTGCATTTCCCCACATAAGCATAAACACCCATACACACATCTCAATCTCCCTTAACCAGTGCCCCAAACCACCAACCAGTAACACAACATAAATATCCACACATCCTTCCCACAGCGGCAACACGCGCACACCAGCAGCAATAACCAAAACATGCATACACAGTACACTCAATGAAAACACACTCATATATACTCTGGCTAAGCACAACAGTGGGTGTATATCCATAGCAATGATAGTGGACTTGTGGCAACAGTAAAATGACGCAACAACCACATAAAAAGGAAGGCAAAAGAGATTTTTAATGGCTGAGCTATAAGCAATAAGGAACACGGCAGTGACCAATTGTTCCCTAGATTCCCAACCTCATAACAGAGCATCCTCAAGCAACGCATAAATAGAGAAATCAACAGTCCAGATAGCAACATACTCAACAGAAAACATTCTCTACCGTAACCATATCCCACACAGCCCAAAAGAACAATGAAGACAGGGGAAAATGGCAGAGACTCACCTCCAATAAACATTGACGACACGGCCTTGCTGTGTACTCTAGTTGCCGAAGGCGAAAGGACAGCCACAACTACTCACCCTGTCTCTCGCCATCAGGAATGAAGAAGCCACCGATAGGGGAAAAAGACCGAGACTTTGGATTTGCTACAGTACCAGAATGATCTCTGCAGCAATGACACCCCACACGACGGTGACCCACCAATTGAACTCAAGAACAAAGAATACCAACCACACTGATTGCCAGACCACCACACTACCCATCACGACTTCCCCTTGATTTTTTTTCCCTGCTCGCGACACTTAAAGAAGAACAGAACTCATGAGCTACGACGCTTCTAGGACGACGGCACGACAGAGGAGATTTGATGACACACTGCAGCGACTGACGATACGGCATCGCTGGCGTGAAGTTTCCATCCTGCTCCTGCTGCTCCTCGCCTGCGTCGCCGCTGGAAACAGAAGTCTGAAAGAAATAGAGGTACGTTGCAGAAAAAGAAGGGAAGGGCAAAAATGGAAATTTTGCATGCTGATGAAAAAAAGTTCTCCCTTGCAGCATCAAGGGATCGAACACGGGACCTCAGAAATTAATTCTCGCCTCATAACCACTCAGCTAACATCTTCACCTTGACATTAATTGTAACATATATATATACCCCTTTAATAAATTTTATTTTTTAAATACAAAATTCTCGGTCATAACAGATTATTTGTCCCATAATCTATAAGTTGTTAGGGACCTTTCCCCAATTTTCCCAAAAAACTATACATTTTTTTATTTTAAACAATATAAAAGTTTGACCGAGCTCTTGATGACATTGTCTTCTTTCGTCCAACACAAAAGGAAGCATATCGGATTAACATGACATACATTTTGGAAGGCTCACAAAAAACAAGTGGACCAATCTAGCAAGGGAGAAAAAGAATTGTTTTTAGTGTGAACTATGGAATAAATTTGAAGGCAAGCCAGCTAATATCGAGCTCTTGAAATGAACGTACGCAGTTCAGCCCAAGACGTTCTATTTATTTTTTCTTTTAACATTTTCGAAGATGTTTTGGGGATTGCGCTATATCCAGAATTCAAACAGACGTTTACTTCCCCAGTATGTTATCATCGTGGTTGACCAAGGATCGGGTGGATATTAAGTTGAGGCCCTTGTAATTATTTTTAGTGTGAACTATGGAATAAAGTTGAAGGAAAGCCAGCTAACATCGAGCTCTTGAAATGAACGCACGCAGTTCCCCAGTATGTATAGTTATCATCGTAGTTGACCTAGCTAGGATCGGTGGATATTAAGTTGTTGCCCTTGTACTTATGTAAGAATTAATATTTAATAGGCACTTGAATAATTTAATTACATTGTTTAATTAATATTTTATCAAAGAAGTCAGAATCATCCTGGGCTAGCTGTACGGATCTCTCGAGTATAAATAATAGATTACTTCATTGGGACCAAAAGCACAATACAGTTACGAAGGAAACTCAAACAAGCATGCCTACACACAAGAAGAAGATGAGTGTAATGCAGCTCTTATTTTTCTTCTTTTTCTTCCACAAACTTCCCTCCGGATTTGGAGCTCTACAGGTTGGTTTCTATGGCTCTTCGTGTCCAAAAGCAGAGTCCATTATACAGCAGGTTGTGCAGCGCCGCATCACTGGCGACAGAACCCTAGCCGCATCTCTGCTTCGCTTGCAATTCCATGATTGTTTCGTTAGGGTAAGACATTGTATATAATAATGAAAATTCTTTTAGTTCCATTGAATTGCTTTTGCTTACTTTCTATTGGTAAACAAACGTGCATAGTGATGAACACGTCAAAATAACGGTGTATGTGCTTCTTCCAGGGATGCGATGCCTCACTTCTGATAGATTCTAAGAACAAAACATTGATGAGATCAGAGAAAGACGCGGGGTTGGATAGCGTATTCCTTCGAGGGTTCGATGTAATCGACGAGATCAAAGAAAGCCTGGAAACCGAATGCCCTTCTACGGTTTCGTGTGCCGATATCATAGCACTTGTCGCCAGAGATGCGGTGGGCGTCGCCGGAGGACCCAAATATGAGGTTCTCACAGGGAGGCGCGATGGCCTTGCTTCAAATGCGGGCGATGTAAACTTACCACAGCCTGAATTTCCAATGAAGCGAGCTCTTGGTTTTTTCACCAATGTCGGGTTGACCTTAGCTGACATGGTCACACTTTTGGGTGCTCATACGATTGGTATTGCCCATTGTGGTTTCTTCACATCTAGGCTCGAAGGGCATCAATCTGGTGATCACCCTCCAATGGATCCAGTGTTGAAAGCCAAGCTGACCAAGTTTTGTGCTCATGATGAAAATCGCAAGGCGTTTATGGACCAAGCCACACCATTTGTTTTTGACAATTCATTCTACAAGCAGCTTGTTCTGAGGAGGGGTATATTGGAACTGGATGAACGCCTTGCGTTTGATAATTCCACTATAGCTCTTGTTTCCAGGTATGCATCAGACAATGAGGCGTTTCTGCGGAGCTTTGCAAATGCCATGGTCTAGATGGGAAGCATTCAAGTTCTAACTGGACAGGAAGGGGAGATTCGAAAAAATTGTAGGGCTTTTAATAATCCCAAGTAGAACTAATTATTATACTCGAGTGACTAGCTAGCTAGCTTCCTGAGAATGTTAGAAACTGTATAATAAGGCCATGCATGAACTAACTATAGTTCCAATGACTATAGTATCAAACTTGTGTTTGCATGTCTAAAATCAGAAATAACAAAAGAGAGAAAAATCCCTCATGAAAATTGTTTGTTTGAATTCTCATCGATCGTTTTTATTTATTGCTTTTGGCCAGAGAATTCTCACTGTTACTGCATGTATAATTAATTTACGGATCACAGCTCACAGCTTTGTGTTTATCAAACAGGTTCATTGATTTTAGCTAAAAGATATTCCATATTCCTATATATCTTCCCCCCCCCCCCCCCTTATTAGTTCATAGTTCTACTTGGGATGGGCAAATAAAATTTTATAAATTTAGAATGATAAAAATCCTAAATTAAGTTTAGTAGTGCATATGAATTCTAGCGTGCAGCCGCTCGAGTGCTCGATCTGAGTGGACGAAGAGGCATTTTACATTGCAGCTTAGGTCCACCTATATTCTCATCATTACTAGATGATACTTATACAAACAAATACGCTGTCTTTTAGTTATTTATTAGTACATAGATATGATTGAGTTGGACAGCTTAATTAAAATTCACTGAAGAGAATGCACAAATCTAAAGCTGGTGATTTTCTGCTCATGCAAATAAAAAGTTCATCTTTGAAAGAAAATTCACTACAGAGAAGTTGAAACGACATAAAAATTAGGGAGGAACATTTTTGGAAGATCTTTGGAGCTTCGGCTATATGCTCTTAGTTATGATCCATTGTGTGGTGAACGTACGATTCCCTTGAGTTGAATGCAGTTAACCCCCTAGCAGGATCCGTCAGGAATCCACAGCTTCATTGTTTTAGAATGCTGGCAGAGTAGGCAGAAGGATCAATCGCCGGCAAGCTCTGCTTCTACCCAAATGACTGAATTGCAAGCATGGCTACACTCAACAAAACCAATAACATGAGTCCAATCCTGCTCCTAATCTTCTTCATTCTTGTTCTTCTTCTTCCACCAACTTCCCTCTGGATTCTGTGACCTGCAGGTTGGTTTCTATGGCTCTGCCTGTAACAAAACAGAGTCCCTTATCCAGACACTGGTGCAGCAACGATTCAGCCGCGACGCATCCTTGACCGCCGCTCTTCTTCGCTTGCAGTTTCATTACTGTTTTGTCAGAGTAAGACCGTACGAGCATGATATTAATTGATGATCACGTTTAATATATATATATATGTATAACTGCGTCTCTAGTAGGGATGTGATGCCTCGATTCTGATAGAGTCCGCTGAGGGAAGGAAATCAGAACACGATGCGCGGGATAACTTGCTCCTTCGAGGATTCGACGTAATCGATGATATCAAAGAAATCCTGGAAGTTGAATGCCCTTCTTGCCGTAAGAGATGTGGTGGCTCTGGCGGGAGGACCCAAGTACGAGGTTCCCACAGGGAGGCGCACTGGCCTGGATTCAAAAGATTCCTTAAAGATAATCCTAATTTTAACTAACTAAAATATAATAACTTAATGTATTTTAATTTTAATTGATTGATAGTTTACATGAAACAAATCACATTTTATTTTATTTTTTTAAAAAAATAAAACTCTTAATTTAATTTAAACAAATTTTTATTTTCACATTAAAATTTTTTATTTTTTTAAAAAATAAAATAAATTGTAATTTTTTTATATAAGTCATCTGAATTATTGTATTTTAATTGTATAGTGTTCATATAACATATCACTCCTGAATATATAAAGATTTGTCCAAAAAGTTTTACTTTCAAATTGCTCTTCAATATCAACTACATTTCCGATTTACTTATTTTTTTTTTATAAAAACATTTTCAATTTACTTGTATTATTTATTTTATAATAAAAGATGAATTTTATTAAACTAAAGTAGAACGACACTGATTAGGAAAAACGCACTTATCATTTATCACTCACTTATTTTGTCATCGATATGTCCAATCCTAACCAAATACTTTGAACTGGTTTAGTGATGTGAATGAGTTTAAGCACAAGTTTTATGGGACATGAAGTCTCTTTGCTATAAAAAATAAATATATATATATATATATATATATATATATATGTTATTTGGATTTGGTGTTTACAAGCTTATTGTTGTGGCAAATTTCCTTTCATTTTTGTAGATAGATCGTTTGAATCTTATTCGAAATTTTTTTAAAATTTAAATTAAATTTTTGAAGTAAATAATTCTAATGGAATTTTACATTTTATACTTTAAAAAATAAAATATTGAAATGTAACTATGATACTTAAGCTATTTGAATGAGATATAGAAGCATTTACATATAGAAGATGTTGAAAGTGCTGGCAGGGGCTTGAAGCACCCCCCCCCCCAGTTCATTGAAATGATCATTAGTTAATTTACGAGAGCGCTGTAGTAACTCTGTTTTTCTTTCCAATCACACCTTCTAATGATAAAACTGTTCGCATTACATGAAGTTTCCACTTATTAATAAAAGACAAGTTTTACTATAAATTTAAGCTGTTGGAGTTTCATTGGTTTATGACATTGGATCCTTTCATATAATCAAAGGAAATTGCAGTAGCACTCTGTGTGTGTGTGTGTGTGTGTGTGTGAGTAATTAATTGCAAATACCACGCCTAGCTGCCTTTTCTTTTTATATTTCAGTACTTTAATTTAATTATCATTCCGAGTTTGACTAGCTAATCACTCCTGGTTGTAGTATGAGAGTGTAGGGACCTCCTCCAGCTCTATGCATAGAATCCTTCCCTTTCGCCTTACTCAACACACAAATATATTCAGAAAGTCACAAGATGAAGATATCCAATATCATCATCCTTGTCTTTTTTTTTATGCTCCCCTTTGCATTTGCCCACCTCAGGGTTGGATTCTATCGCAGAAGCTGCCCATCCGCCGAGACTATCGTCCGTCATGCTGGGCACCGGCGCTTCAAACATCACAGATTCATCACCGCCGACTTGCTTCAAATGCACTTCCACGATCGCTTTGTCAGAGTAAGAAACAACCACCACGTCCAACTCACTCATTCCTGTACTTTTTGTTAACGTTACATTTATGTTCTATGTTAATGTTGTCGCTTTGGTTCAGTCCCAGGGATGCGACGGCTCCATATGCTAATAGATCCGAGGAGGGGAAACGCGTCGGAGAAACAAGCACCGGTCAACATAAACCTTGACAGCTTTGAGTTGATCGACGAGATAAAGAGAGCCTTAGAGAAAGCCTGTCCTTCCACAGTTTTGTGTGCAGATATCTTAACACTGGCCACAAGGGACGCGGTGGCTCTATCGGATCACTATGGGATCAATGAGCAGGGTTCGCAGATCAATTTGTGAGTCCGGTTGAGCCTGATATCTTGGATGAGAGTTCAGACGGCCAGAAAAACGCACCTAAATACAACCTAATAAATAACGTTCTTCTTCTTGTTTTTTTTTTAATGGGTATTTGGTTTGCGAGACGGGGCTGGTTTAGGCGGCGGGGAGAGCCTGCAAAATACTTGGGCCCAGCAGATCTTCCAGTAGCCCGCTCCAGCCCAATTTACCAAAAGGGGACTTTACGGCCTAGTCTAATCATTTCGGAAAGATTAGATAGGTGAATTTTTTTATTATATTTTTTTCATTTATTTATTGTTAAATATATCTATCTATTTTGTCAAGTGAAAAAATACGGCTTATTTATTTGCTGAACTCAAATGATCTTGTGGTCGCTAAAAGGAAATCCCCAAGGATGTATATGGCGTAAAAGGACAGGATGTTCAGGTGGAAGGGCAAGTAGGCATCCCCTGGGAAGGATGGTGGCATGAGATATAAAGTGAAGGCATAATCTCATCATTATTGATATTTTCTAATATTTGATTACGGAAGCATTTAATTAAACCTCTCCATTAGCGTTTTATTTTTCTAAAATAATGATCCCAGATGAATTAGTTAATCAAGTTACTTAATTACCCAAACTCATGATTAATATAATTACTTGCATTATCTGTTATTTGATGGCGACGTGATGGGGGCATCATCCTCCATTAACAAAACGAGGACAAAAGTTGGCGGCGCAAATATTTTCTTAAAAATAAATCACTAAAGTTGCCAACGTGCAGCCACGTTTCCTCTTGTCTCACCGAATCCAACACACACCATCGACACTTTATTTTTTTTTTTAAAAAAAATGAATGTTCAAATCAAATCTTAGTTATTTATAATTATTTACTTTCTTAATAATATTTTAAAATATTAAATTTGAATCAAATAAATTCATGTTATCCGTTTCCATAGAAAAAGAGAAAAAAGTGGATAGAGAGAGAAATAAAAAGTATTAAAACTGCACTCGTGCATTATTAATGTACCCTCATATTAATTCATACATATTATTATGCTGTGGGGCCTGGAGAAGACATCTGTAGGAGTCCTCACCACCCTGTATTTGTAACTGTGTCAGCGTCAAAACTTGAATTTAATTACTATCCTCTAACTATTAATAATTGGAATGTAAGCTATCCATATTTAATTTGTGTAATTTTTTTAAAATAATTTTATGGTTGAGGTTTCCTTTGAAATTAACAAATGATTAGGCTGTTTTCCCAAATGGCACCGATTCAATTCATCACGTGGTAATTTACAGGACCTAGCACTGGATCCATGTGCTTCCATTGATCTGTTTCAGTTAAGATTAAATGAAACCTATCAAATTACTTTCTCAAGAAGTGGGGTTTGCCTGATATTGTGTGAAACAATTTTGATTTGGTTTTAGTAGTTAACATTTTAAATTTTTATTTTCAATATTTTCAGAATTCTATGCCTATAAAGTTTGAAATAATATTAAATAATAAATGTTGATTAAGTGCGCAAACACCCAGTCACGGGAAGAAGTGGAGGCGGCCATCCATTTGGAATGGGATCAGAATTCAACATGCGCCCACTTGTTGTCCACAGGACAGCTTTCTTTCTCGGTTTTTCTTTTTTTTTAAGGAAATACCACCAGTACGTAGTTGTAATTTACTATGCTGTTTTCTTTAACAAAGCCAATATCATCTCTCAAGAACATATATTTAATTGGTCATGTGAGTAGTTATATATGATAGTCATCAGATGAAACCTTATAAAGAGATAAAGAGTATGGGGCATGCATGGATAGACACAGAGCATATATGCGTCGTCCTCCATCTTTGACCGCACCCCATTCGGTGGCTCTCTTCTTCTGCTCCTGATTCACGTGCCAGCTGGACGCCACACTTTTGTACTTAATCCCTATTCCATTACATGCATCACTTACCACCTTTCCACCATCATTCCTTCATTCTCCACTCTCAATTCCTCTTCACTAAGACAATTCCAAATCTGTTATATTATTCCTATTGACTTTTCTGAATTAAGTAGCCAGACAAATATCAGTGCCATTCTTGTTTTTTGCCATTGAGATGCCTATCCATCCATCAATGGTTCTTTGCAAATAAGAAATTTGATCAAGAATAGTTGCCATGTGGGGTTGACAAGTTTTGTTGCTACATGCGGCACTTCTTTTATATTTCTTATTATAGAGGCCATCAAACAAAATATGTCACCCTCCTTGAATTGCAAGGCGCACCAAGATTCGTCCTCAAAAACCATGCCCTTCTTTTATATATTCGCCTTCTATAACCATCATGTTTGACTTGTGAGAGACTTCCTGCCACCTTCCATGCTTCCACTTTCTCTATATATACCCTTCTCATTCCCCCTCCCCCCCACACACTAAACACACCGCCATCTCTCTTACATACTCTCACAAAGCTGTTAAACATGATCAAGTTATTCCCTTCCTTTCTCATCTTCCTCTTCCTCCTTCCCCTCGCATTTGCCGACCTCAGGGTTGGCTTCTACACCAAATCCTGCCCTTCTGCCGAGGCCATCGTCCGTCGCATTGTGCAGAAGCGTTTCAACGGTGACAGATCCATCACTGCCGGCCTCCTCCGCATGCACTTCCATGACTGCTTCGTCAGAGTAAGAACTTGAACCATCCCTATCCTCACCTTAATTAACCTCGCACCTTTTTCTTCTCTCATGCTAATGTATATTTGGACGTGTTGATGCCATGGTTTCAGGGATGCGACGCCTCCATACTCATAGATCCCAAGGGCGGAAAGGGATCTGAGAAACAGGCGGGAGCCAATGCATCGGTTCGAGGATATGAGTTGATCGACGAGATAAAGAAAGCCTTAGAAAAAGCCTGTCCTTCCATGGTTTCATGCGCAGACATCATCACACTCGCCACAAGGGACTCTGTGGTTCTAGCGGGAGGACCCTCATATGCCGTTCCCACCGGCCGGCGAGACGGCCTTGTGTCTAATCCCAATGAAGTGAACTTGCCCGGACCTTCGTCCTCGGTGTCACAGTCCCTCCAATCGTTCGCAGCAAAAGGCTTGACGCTGACTGAAATGGTGGCTCTTTTGGGCGCTCACACGGTGGGCTTCACTCACTGCAACTTCGTTCAAGGTCGATTGTCCAGCTTCGGATCTCGTGATCCTGCGATGGACCCTGCTTTGGATTCTCAGCTGGGCAAAACGTGCGGATCATCAAGCAGGCCGGCGAGCAACAATCCACGTTTGTTTTTGGATCAGAACACATCATTCATTTTTGATAACGAGTTCTATAACCAGATCCTTAAGAAGAGGGGACTGCTCAAGATCGATCAGAACCTGGCTGACGATGCATCGTCCAGAGGCATTGTTTCGGGTTTTGCGGCCAACGGTGGTAGCTTTATGCAGAGTTTTGCGAATGCCATGATCAAGATGGGAAACATTGAGGTTTTGGTTGGAAACGCCGGAGAGATCAGGAAGAATTGCAGGGCTTTTAATCAATAATGATCCAACATTCTGCTTGGTTCATTCATTATTTTGTTTCTCAAATAACTTGGGTTTCAACTCTGTCTCATAGCATAAGTAGTATCTTTAATTAAGACACATATATCGAAACGACTTCGATGTTTTTGAATATCGGATTTGTATTTCTTATTTCAATATGTAATAAAGAATTCCTTCAGGGATACCAACAACATTCTTCTGTCACCGAAACAAGGAAACGTACCATATCTATATATATATATAGAGAGAGAGAGAGAGATATTCTCGACTAATAATTAATAGCTGTATTTTGACTGATTACCTTCATTTGTCTCTCGTGTCACGGTTCCTGGCACGACCACAGGCAAATGTATCACAGTTGACTTTCCTCCTGACCTTCAACAATATAATTATCTAGAGATTGATAATTTAATTTAACTAAACTGTCTGACCATTCGTGTGTGTGTGTGAAATCGAATATTATTTTAAATGTTAAAAATAAATAGCTCTTATAAATTTTGAGTTGTGTGTAAAGAAATAACCTATAAAACACAAAGACTCCCTTAGCATTGTATTTCGATGAATACACACACATAACTTTACCTTCAATTGTTAAATTATTTCATAGAAATTGCTGTACCAGATTAGTATTAGAACTTCATTAATTAGGCGGTGTTTATTGTGTTATGCATCGGGAGTTTTCTGAGTTCTAACTCTGATAGCTTTAGAAACGCATCTTCCACCGCCATGTTCTCTATAGTATCCTGTTTCCAAATAAATACATGCTCTAGCTCTGAGGCTTCATCTATTTCCAAAGTCTTCAACTTTGGAAACACACATGTATTGAGATAGAGAAAATACGTTTTAAGCAATTATAATACTTGATTTTAATTATCTCTAACTTTGGAAAATAGAGTTGATATGAGTGATCCTCATCAGCACTTTCTTCAATGATGTCAATTAACTTGTTGCAATCTTCTATCTTTAAATGGGACAATTGCGGGAGGCTTTTTACTATTAAAACTGAGAAGATAGATCTTAATTCTTTACATGCTGTGATTTTTAGTTTATAAAGATTATGGAGGCTCAAAATATATTTGGGACCCTTACATATATGCCTCAATTCACTTAGATATTCCAACAGCATTTCTTCTAATAAGCTTAATGTCATGACTGGACCTTCAATTTCCATTCCTTCCAAATTAAGAACTTCTTCTATCATGGAGTCTCTTACTACAAGCTCTGTCAACTTCTGCACATTTGTTATAAATTTCATCAGGTCCTAAATAAAAATAAATCAATTTAAAGTTAATTCAGCAGGACTTCAAATTATCACGTTCAGAAATTGCAAAAAATCCCAATACTATTGCTAATGGATGGATGTCTTAATAGGCCTTGATTTACAAAAAGATTCCCAATAATATTATCACGTTGATAGTGTTATTTTAAGCAATGTCTAGTTATTTACACATTATTGCAAAATGATTGCCTACACTCTCCATAGAATCTGAGGAAGAATATGATTTGGCAGGAGGGACGATTAATGGAATGATTTTTGCGGGAAATCTTGCGTAACGCAGGCATGCCACTTTTCTTGCTGAGTTAAGTGTACATACATCTCAACTGACACACTATGGGGAAGTCAATGAAGAGCAGCTTATTCAGCGGAAAGAGGATAATTTCAAGGGGCTTACCTGAAAGATACAAGAAACTTGAAGCAGCAGTTGACCCATTGGCTAGCTATGGCAAAGGCACCGGTACACTCATCATTATCACAGGTGTAATTTTTTTATCCTTACTTTTTCTAAAAATTATTTTAACGAGTATAAAATTTAAAATGTTGGGCAACCCAATATCGCCAAGCCTGCAAATGGAGAAAAATGTCGTATTTGAAAAAAAGAAAAGAAAGAGACACTATTTTAGGCATGAGGGTGGAATAATGATGTTATTTTTTTTCGTACAAAAATTTTTAAAAAAAGATTAGGTTTATTATTATCCATTTCTCCTAAGTAATACTAATATTTGATAAGGTGGACTGTTTATTACCCTCAAGTATAAATTTAGGTACTCAGGAGTCAAGATACCTTCTCAAATACTGTAAACTAGAACTACAATAAAATAATATTTTTTAAAAATTAAAAATATTTTAAATAATCACATATCTAACTCTTTCAAACTCATCACAATGATAGGTTGGAATAATGATATTAATATCATCGCAAGTCAGATAGGGTTATGTTGGGTCACTGTACCAAAAAAAGGACTTTCTGGGCCATGAGAAGCTGTTCACTATTCTGCGAAGGTTATGGGCTATGATGATGCATCGATCTAGGGACACCAGCCCACTATTTATATTCCTGCCAGCCATCCACAACTTCTTATTCCGCTCTTTACTACCCCAAATTGATTCCTTAAACTTTGCCATCCCTTCATCTGTAATCGTCTTTTGCAAATGAGAATAAATAATTATTAAGAGTCTGCGGTATACCATTATAACTTTCTACTTTTACAAAATAACGTTTTTTTTCCCACTGAAGAACATTTTCTAACCTAATACTGGCATTGTTACTCTTAAATGATATTTTTTGTACCAACCATTGTTATTTTTATAAATTAAACGCAATATGTCATCAGTTAAGAATGTTTAATTTTGTCAACATTTAAAATCTTATTCTCGGCATATTTATTTTGTGAATGAATACTACTCTTGAAAAAAGCAGAGTTACGTAGCGTTTGAGCGAAAGTTGATTTTATGTGCTATCAACTTGATATATAGTAAGTGTTGACTATAATTTGACATGAACTGCTGTTAGCACCGCCCAGAAAGAATAAGGTGAGAAAAGAGTATGGCGCGGGTTATGAAGTTGGAGAGGGAAGAGGCCAAAGCATTGATTTGGAGGGTAGCGAGGGTTTTGTTGTTTATAGGAAGCAGTACGAGAAGCACGACAGGCTGTCATTCACAGTTAACAGAGCTCAGTCAACAGCCCCACAGTGTAGATTCCTGTGCCTTTGGCTTCTTTTTATTCATATATATATTATGAGTAGACATTTCCAAGTCGGTAACAGCACTCATTTTTCCATTTTTGGCAAAAGTCCAACACTCCTTCATTTCCCTTCTCACTTGCAAGCTAAGTGGCAACCTACCTACCTGCCAATACTCTCTTTCTTCTTTTACTATTTTTTCCAACCCTACTACCTCTCTTTCTACTTTCTCTCCATTCCCATATACATCAAAAGGGGCACTGTCTCTATATCCTCTTGTTTTTCTTCTGGGGCACATGAATTCAGCATTTCCCGTGTTCGAATGCCCCTTCTTCAGCCTCCTTATAATTTTAACAGAAACTTATCATCTACCTACCCCTTTATCTCTCTCTCTCGCTCTCTCTCTCTCTCTCTCTATATATATATATATCACTTTCTTCTTCAATACTATTCACCCAGACATGCATTGTAATTGTAATTGGGATGGAACCACGTACAGATAATAATGCTCAGCGCCCGCACCTTATCAGTAGAAGCACTCTTAAGAGCTAACACCAGAAGATTACAGTAGAATTCAAGCTTATAATTTGCGACTAATTAAGCCTCTCTTGCTTGATAACCTAACTTCTATATATGTCCTCAAGATTAACTTTTTAGGCAGTCGCACACATGCATGAAATTCTTCTTATAATAATTACTCAAGTCATGTTAATTAGTATCCATGTTTAGTTTAGGAACCTGTTGACCGGGAAGGGAACTTAAGACCGGCCAGCACCAGGGTAAAAAGCCACATAATTAACTACTGAAATAACTCTGAGATTGTTCATTTTTATATATATTGCTCATGATTTTAATTTATCCTGTCAGATAAACGACGAACACCCTGGGGGTGTTATGATCAGGGATTTTTCTTCAGATATATGTATTTTTATTGGAGAATATCTTGTATTGGAAGTGTTGGCCAAATGGTTTAAAAGTTGAAAGGAAAATGTTTGGCCCGTGTTCGAATCCCAGCAGGTGTAGAAGAGTGATTATTTTTCTTAAATTCAGACGCGTGAAATTACCCTTTTACCCTTCTGTCCATTTTAGCAAATCCCGACTTCCCCCCCCCCCATTTTCTTCCTGTCTGCAGAGCAACGGTAGGATTTGCAGCGTGACGTGAGAGGGGTTTGGTGTTAGCACAGCGTGCAGCGCGGGAAGGGAGTACACGGCACGGGAGGTCTGCTAGTCGCCTTTAAGTTTGAGCCATTCCTTTCTCATTCCATTCTTCCATCGGCAGCGAGGTGGCAGCGAGAGTTGAGTGGAGGGCGCATGAGTGTCGCGGGTTCAGTGTTCAGGTTATAGCGCCGGTGAACACTCCTTCCAGTAGACCACCTTCATGGTTAACATCGTCGCTGTGTAGCTGTTGTCTGTCGCCATTTTCGTGCTACTGTAGCAAGTCTTTGATTCCAATTTTCGTCTTATTTCTGCTATGATCCGTTCGGGGAGTGAAGTGATAAGCTCTTTGGTTCACATTCAATATGCAGTTTCATCTTTCCTCTTAAGTGGCTACTGAGTGACAGAGCTCACTCTGTTCTGTCTGTGTCGTCGCATTTCTCTGTTTCAGGCTGTTGCCGTGTTTGATAGAGGAAGGGAATTAAAGTTGTGCACTGTCATTTTCTTTTGCTTAGTTCTGTGGTTCTGTTACCGTGAATTCCAAGTGCGATAAGGGTGGTAAGTTTCACCCTTTTTTCTTATTTTCTCTGTGACCGTGCTTATGGTTATGGCGTTGTGAACTTGTGAATTTGGGCGTGGTTGGGGGAGAAGGTTTCTATTGCAATGTGTATATCTTTGGATGCATGCTGGGTTGCTACTACAGTGTGCATATATATTGTTGTGCTGCTGCTGTGTGTGTGTTTGGTGTGCAAGGGTGTTCGGTGTGCAGTGCATGTGCTTTGGGATATGGTTGCTGTTTGCACCTAGGCATGGATATTGCTAATTAATGAAAGAAGAAGTGATTGGAGACTTTTATTGTTATGCGTATGTATATATATATACGTATAAAGATGGGTTCTTAAATCAGAGAACCATGTTGCAATGTTGGAGGCTAAATGATATATTTATATAAGGAAATGCTGTTATAAATTGCAAGAAGAAAGTAAGAAGAATGAAGGAAGAAATGAGTTCTGTTGCTATGTGTGTGTAAATGATTAAGTGTTTGTCTTCATGTTTAGTTGTGGGCTAAGGGCAATTAGTTTTGCTGAGAATTTGAAGAGAATGTTAATATACTATTTCAAAATATCAGGGAATTGAGTAGTGCCGTTATAGCAAGTGTTTGGTGGGAGGAGTAGCGATTTAGGAACACGGCAGGTGAGTGAATAATGTTCCCTAAAATTTATATTTTTAAATGCATTGTCATTTCAAATGTTGAATTTCAAATATGAATTTTGAAAAGCAAATTTTATGAAAGTATGGTTTAAATCGTTAGAAATGATTTTTCTTTCGATTAGTTTACAAATGAACTATGATTATGTATGAAAATGAATGAATAAGCTTTTAAAAAGAGTTTGATAAAAGTTGCATTGAAATAATGATTATTTATGAAATATATTCTTATGCCAATTTCATATGATTTTACAGTAATTTGATTTTAAATATACATGCTGGGGTTTTAGAAATTCAAAGTGATTTTTACCCATGGTTATGGCATTGAAACGATTGAGATTATTTCATGTGAAATAAACCCCACGCATGATGGAAACGTTTTAGGACAGAATACAGAACGCTGGTTGCTAACAGCAGTACTGTTAGTCCTTGGTGCACCTTGGTTACTCGAGCTCGATAGTTTGTGGCCTTGAGCCACCAGAATTATTTTGTGAGATTTATTCTCGCGACAGTTTGTGGCCTTGAGCCACCAGAATTATTTCGTGGGATTTACTCTTGCGACAGTTTGTGGCCTTGAGCCACCAGAATTATTTTGTGGGATTCATTCTCACGACAGTTAGTGGCTTCGAGCCACCAGAATGGTTAGTTACCCTCGTGGACTGTGTGTCCACGTCTGTTTTCATTCTGTTGAAGTCCTACAGAAAGATTATGATTTTAAAATGACTGTTTTTAAATGATTGGTAAGAAATTGTTATTTCAGATTGATTTGAAATGTTTCTTTCAGATGGTTCTTTCCCCTGAAATACAAATATTTACGGAAAGGTTTGCCTCAGATTACGAAATATTATGAAATACATTTTCAATATGATTATGCATTGTTTATTTTCCACATTCTTTAAATCATGGTTTTTTGGACGTTATTCACGAGTAGATTATTTGACTTTAGATAGTGCAGGTGACCCTAATCCTCTGGTTGAGCAGTAAAGAGCCTCGTTGTCGATCCGAAGCATCGTTTGATAAATACTACTTTTGATGCAATTACTTTCTTAAGAACTTGTATTATTTTGGAAAGGATAATGCTCCGCATAAACCTTAGAAAAGATTTCGTGAGATTTTGAAAATGTTATAGAAAATTTAAAGGTTTTATTTAATGTGCTAGGCTTTCAGAATATGAGATATTTATATTCTGTGCCGGCACGGTCCAAATTTAGGGACTTGACAGGGGGTTTTTAGAAAATGGAACAAAGCGATCGGAATCACCGAAAGATTGACCTACCTGCTTATTTTCACAGAAAAGCAGGCGAACAGCAGAATTTTTATTACACATTGCTGATCATTGTATAAACTATATAAGAAGCAGCGAAAGCAGAAGAAAATAACGCGAAGATTGTGAATGTGTAGTGCACAGAAAACAGCAAGGGCGATGGAAACTAGAAGTGTTCGAGGTTTAAGCCAACCATTGGTGACACTGGTTTAAATATAAAAAGGAGGTGTGCACAGAGAGAGAGAGAGAGAGAGACAGAGGGCACTGTAAGGAGTGTGTTCGCATTAGCGTCACTGGTAATAAATTATTGCACGGTTTCTCGACCCACCCCTTGGATTTTTGCTCTTTTTTTAATTAGTTCTTCAGATTATTTTTGCTTTCTCCTTTACTCCGTCCCAGCTTTCCATGCATATCTTCACATGCACTTGCCTCGCCCTAAACCCTAATCCCTTTCTCTTGTATTCTTGCCCCAAAACCATCTTCCTTCTCTCACTTGCCATCCATCGCGCAACTATATATATTTTTCTTCTTATATATTCTTTTAATCTCCAGCCAACTAGTGGTGTACAATTAATACACAGCACTCGTATTAATTTAAGTTTGTGCGCGCTCTCGTTGAAGAAAGGAGCTGTTACTAATTAACTCTGACCATGGAATGTAAGTTACTTGGTCAAACTCAACCTTCCCCGATTTTGAGCTTCTCATTATTTCTTTAATCAACCATCTCCTTATGCACTCAATATTCTAGAGTTTTACTGTCACAAACGAGTTTCACTTTTGAACCATTTATATATATATATGTGTATATATATATATATATATATATATATCCCTTCCAGGTAGTTATCCCACGAAGCATGCAACCATTGAATAATGTGAATGTGGGGGTTACAAGTGGGACTAGTTCTTGACAATTTACGAGGAAATATGACCTCATATAATACACACACACACACACACCCCCCTAAGAGATCACTCGAATTATACATTAGCTTAATTAGCCTCGATTCAAATAAAGTTTCAACTTAATCAAGTCTAACCATCCATAATCGGTTGTATATGGCCGCATCAATTAAGCTGTCAATATACGGTAGTATTGCGTGACAAAAAATACAAATGAAGTATATTTATATCATAGGAAAAAATACCAATAAGACAACATATATATCAGATAGAACTGAAGAAAGGAAAGGAAATTATTTGGCATACTAAAAAATTTGTCCCACTTACAGAAATCAATACAAGAAGCATGAAGCCCCTATTTAGTAGTGTTTTATATATCCAGAGATGAAAGATTGATGTGTCATTTTGGGGCTTTAGATAATGATGAAGGAAAGAATAGAAAAAGGGAGTGATCCTAGAGATCTTTTCAAACAAGGTTAGGTCATCAATGAGTAATGTTGGAGCCGGAAGAGTGTTGAATATAATACCAGAAAGATCTATTGAGCATACAATTAGACTTAACATTATCATATTTTTATTCAAAACCTTCAAAATTTGAACAAATTTTATATACCGTTCTTATTTTTATTATGAAAATTTTAAATTAAAATACGATGAAAATATAATTATCTAAAATAATACACGTGGTCATGACTTGCATAGATCACTCTGATATATAATTATTTTTTAATCCTAAATATGTAATACCGATTTCCATCGAACAGAACGAGAGGAGGGGAAATTAATCGAGTTAATTGAAGAGAAATATATGATGCCATTCTTTTCTCTCTCTACTTTCTCCAAAACACTGTAGGCTCTGGTAAGTAGTGAGATTCCCACACACCCCACTGTGCCCCACCTCTTTTCCACCTCAAGTGGCTGTCCTGAATAAGATTGCTTGTCCTGATCAATAAGATTATACATCTTATCTAACTGATCTGAGTAAAATGGTTTCTCCAAATAAAATTTCTGACTAATTTAATTAAAATATTAATGATTGAATCAATTGGCCTTATGTTCATTTATTTGAATATTGGTTATGGATAATAATGTTTAATTTTATTATAATCCATTGTTTCCATGCATGAAAAATGAAATTTCAAATTATGTATTAAATGATATAAAGAAATAATGAAAATACTAATCAGCACGTATAAGACAAGAGGACATCATGATTAAGTGAGTTTGAATATATTATCTGTTAATCTCATCGTGGTATAAAATGGCATTACCAAGTCGAATAAAAACTTGCTTCGCGTGCGTTATCATTAGCTTAAATTATAAAACACCAGTTAAAAAAAGTGCTTTGAACCTTTTCAAGTATCAATGAATGACTCCTGACCGATACAAGACCTTAGACCTTCGTCGTTAACAAGCAAGGGAGTTTCTCTTTGAACGAGGGTTTTGGGGAGTTCCGTATGTTTCAAGAGGGAAAAAATCATAAATACGTATTAAATTAAGGATAAAAATTATGCTCCACTACTGCCTGTATAGTCCATCCTTTTATAATAGGTAAAAGTAGAATATAAACCCTTACCAATAAACACATGTCGATTTAACTGGCGCCATGAGCTCCCACTGTGTGTCTTTATAGCTTATACACCCAATATAATAATAATAATAATAATAATATATACCCACTTATAATAAGCTTATTTTTTTAAAAGAGACTAGAAGCTCGTTTGGTGGGAAAACTAAGAACCTATCACATTAACTAAACTAAACTAAGTATACATATAATTAGAGAGGAAGGGTATAATAAGGAGGGAGAGATGAAGGGCGGTTAGGTAATTCGAGAGGGTAGTAATAAGGGTAAGGTATTTATATATACAGTGAGGGAGTATGTTGGGAATATAAATAGAGAGGGGAGGCAAAAGCATATAATATATAATTTGCCTAGGTTTCAGCTTCGGAGAGATATCTTAATAGATTGAAGTACCGTGTTGTACTTAGGAATGGAAGATCAAGCTGAGGGCCAACAACAGGATACCAATACTCGGAGCGAGCCGGTGAGGTCAAGGTGGACGCCCAAGCCTGAGCAAATCCTCATCCTTGAATCCATCTTCAACAGTGGCATGGTTAATCCTCCCAAGGAGGAAACCATCCGCATCAGAAAGCTCCTCGAGAAGTTCGGCTCCGTCGGCGACGCTAACGTCTTCTACTGGTTCCAGAACCGCCGCTCCAGATCCCGCCGCCGCCAACGCCAGATGCAGGCCTCCCTCGACCAGCCAAACCAGCTTCAGCCTCAGCCAGGTTTTGCCGGTGCAATTCCTTATGATCATCATCATCAACCTCTCACCACCTCCTCTAATACTTCTGATCCACTTCCTCCTGTTACAACTACCGTGCCTCTTGCCGCCGCTTCTCCGTCTTTCCTTGATCTCTCCGGTTCGTCTTCTTCTTCTTCTGGCATGCTTGCCGGCCAAGAAGCCCTTGACGGTCTTTTCTCGGTGGTCTCTCAAATGGATTTCCCCGAATTTGATCACACTTCTGCTGCTTCTTCAGCTCTATACCCTCCCCCATCTCATGCTTCCTCCTTCAACTATCATTCTGGTAATTATTGCATGTTTGTGTTTCTCCATCAGGTTCATCAAAATAGTCCTTCTTTTAAATTTATTTAACTATATATCTATGTTAATTAATTCTCCTCTTCCTCTAACACAGTTAAATAATTATTCTGTCTTGAGCCTTGCTTCTATCCATTAGAAAACAATCCGCCACTTAATTTAAGGCCGTCCCAAAGAGTACTGCGGGAATCTTTAGTAATAACTATCATTATGTATGCAGTGTTGTTTTTTTACAGAATAAAGTTGCAACTTTTTCGTGACTTGTCACTTCTTTTGCCTTTAAGTTTTAAAATTTTTCTGCGAAAAAAACATCAGCTGAATTTCCGGCGTCAGTTTCTATTTCTACCTTTCAATTCCCCCACTCTATTATCCTCGAGTTTCCTTCCAGGCTTCTTTAGAAAGATTTCGAAACCCTATCAGCTTTCTTGGTTAATTGGTAATTCCATCTCTTTGCCAAATGACAGCAATCTTGTTGTATTCTCACAATATATATATATATATTACAGATCGATACATATTTTTTTGCTTAAAATGATGAGGTGATGAATTAATGAATTCGTCGAGATATATGTATATAATATATATATATATATAGTTCATTTTTTACTTATTTGATATGTCAGTTGGCCCGGAAAATTGTACAAACGGAAAACAAAGGTATCTGTTGAAGATTTAAAGGGCGCCTGTCTTAATTTTCCTATGTTATGTTGCTGATTTTTTAACTACCGGGTGGGGATTTGGGGCCTGGAATTTCAGGACTGATCACAGTGTTTATCAATGGAGTAGCAACAGAAGTTCCAAGGGGAGCATTGGACATAAAAACAATGTTTGGGCAAGACGTAGTGTTAGTTCATTCCTCCGGAGTCCCACTTCCTACCAATGACTTTGGTTTCCTGATGCAGAGCTTGCAGCATGGCGAAAGTTACTTTCTGGTGATTACCGCGTATATCTCCAAATTATTTCTAAGATTAATTCAGTGCTCGTATTTATTTGTGTTCTTTCCATATCATTAATTTACTCTTATGAGAATCTGGAATTTCGTTTACAGGTCTCAAAGCCAACATAATCAAGTATGAACACAAGCAACTAGCAGCAATGGGAGCTTCCTTTTTTGTTTCTCCAAATTAAATTTCCTTTGTCGGCAATCCATTTTTCTTTTTTAAACCCCCTCCCCCCAAAAATTCAGAGATATTTATATATGTGGTTCAAATAATAGAGCTCTATTATGTGATTAAAGTCTACAGAAGTCCCTGTCGACATCTACACATATATTCTCTTTCGCGCACACGCACACACACAGTTTTTACATCTCTCTCTATACGTAGAAATACCCACTCAGAGAGATGAAAGCAAAGGTGTGTGCGGCAATATGTAGTTCATTAGTTTCCATTTGTTTCTCAATTAGTTTTTAAGTATACATCAGTTATGACTGATAAGATTATTAAAATAATTACTTGGTTTCATCCTTAATTAATAAATATGCCGTGACATGGTGTGGGACCAAAATAAAAGAGCAATAAATTCAAGTGGTCAAAATTGTTGGAGAGATATGTGAGCTAGCAGAGCTTAATATATATACATGGAGTTGCCACTGTGCATTAGTTTCTTCAAATAATGGCGTAGTACAATGTTAATTACTTAATACACCTAGCACATCACGGATTAAAAAACAATAAAATGATGGAAAACAGTAATAATTACAAGACTTAAATAGAAACAGAAGGAAGATGTAACATGTAAAAGCGAGAAAGAATATTCAAAGTGGTTCTTTTATATATGTTTGGAAGCATTCACGCACACAAACACACGTATGTCTATCTTTTCCCCGCATCCATTCCCTTCTCAATGAGCGAAATCAGGTAAAGGCCGACATATGTGAACCTTCGTTTTAGGAAGACTACGTTTCAATTCATTGAACCTTCGGTTTCAATTTTTTTTTTTCAAAAAAAGGAGGGCCAAATATTATTATTTAATCACTATACATTGTAATAGGAGAAATAAACTAACCTATATATATAGATTGGGAAAATCAAAAGAAAACGGCAAGGAGGGTTGCTTGTTCTACAACTCTTCCCCTCGAAATGAAACGACTACCGAACTTTCGATCAATAATTATCTTGATTAATTAATAAGGACTGATACTGTTAACAAAATCACAATGTCCGGTCCAATAATCAACCAAACTATAATTTGGCCAGTTGAAGCTAACTTGAGTAATAAAAGTGGAATGAGGTGAATCAATAGTCAACAGGTTCAAACTCTTCTTATATAATAAAAAAAGAATCACACACACACATATTTAGATTTAACCAACCGAACCATCCAATTCTGAATGAGAATGGAAAGAAAACAATGATGTTTTATATAGTCTATAGATGTAGTTAAATATACCGGTGACAACAACGAGGCTATATCAGGTTAAGCTTTTGGTTTCTGATATATATACTAATTAGCGCAGGAACAACGCACCAGATAAATTACTGCAGATACATAGCTTATTAATCGCTGTCATGCGGTGTTGTCTATTATAATGAAAAGCAAGATGATGATTAAGATGAAGAATAAAATGATTAATTTGGTATTAATTAATCAGTGGGACGCTTAAAATGAATGGCTTAATTAATTGAGGGAGTGCATGGGCAATGGGGGGTTTGGACGTGGTACTGGAATGAAAATGTAATATATATTAATTCTGAAGATTGGTCCCCACACCGACCAATATAACCAATGCGAATCGGACGGATGTTTGTAACACATTTCTTGGATTCTTTTCAAGTTTTGTAATAATCTCATCAGAACATTAAGGCCGGGCACAATTACATAGAAATACCATGTGAGTAATCCAAGTCTTTCGGTTGTCATGTCAATAAAAATTACGAATATCTGCATCCCTATGTTAGATTCTGTTGTGCATACTTGCAGCTGATTATTTAAATTAACATTATAGATTTTGTATTGACCAGCAGGCAGAGTTTAGAAAATCCACCATGAGCATCTCTTCATTTGGTTGTACCGTGCACCTAACTTTCCCCCTCTGAATCCAGCTTGGATTACTTGTACTTGGGTGATTAATTACTTTTACACATAAAGCTCTTTTCTTGCCTATTTTGTGTACTGAAGTTCACGAGATTGAGATCTTGATTCTTATCTAGAAAATAAATAAGTTCACTTCAAAATATTGACATTGGGATGATGGTTTCTTTTTTCATAGCTGTTGAACGTACATGATCTCGCGCACAAGTTTTCAGGATATTGATCACTGAGTATTGACCATGGAGTGAAGAATACATATACCAGTGTTATAAATCATACTACTTAATTGGAAGAATATGGATTATTTCTCAAATGTCTTACAAAATGGCAAAATACGGCTTCATAGATGAATTTTGACAGGTCATTGCATTACATGTCTTCAGAGTTAAATGTATATATAGTTAGAACTGACACTAAACAGGTGACCTTTTCAGCCCATAACATGTATAATGTATATAGTTCAACAGAGGGAAAGAAGAGGAAGAACTTGATAAATGTCCCCATGTTTTTGACAGGAAGGGGGAGGGAAATAATAATATTCTATTAGAAAACACCCCTATCACTGATTAGAAAACAAATTAAAACGATAAATCAGACGGTATAAAAGTTGATTTTCAATTAGCACTAAAGAACTGAAAGAACAATGAATAAGATATTAAAGATGATCGTGAAATTAAAGCATACTATGAATGAAGATATCTTAGTAATTGTAAATACTGGTTACCCTACTTCACCCAAATCGCCCAAATATTGGTTCTCTCTCCGAGCGATGATCCAGATATTAGTTATTCAGAGACTAGTATAGTGTGCTAAACCCAACCTCTTTAGTGTTTCCTTTCCTTTCCTTTTCTTTTTTTAAAAAAAAGAGATAAACCTTATTGGGCCCCGATAGCAAACGACCAGCAGTGAAAGGATTTCGCTGACAATTGGACGACACATCATTTTAAACGTATGGGGACTTGGTGGATGAGCCCGGCCCAACGCACGTGGGAATGAATTCCAAACGGCGTCAAATGGCCGCTAATAATATCAGGAAGCCGTTAGTGGTTTATATAGGTAGGACTAAATGGGATAATCCTTCTACTCAATATCCTGTCCAAAAAATATATGGTTTGCATTATGTAGCCCGATGCTCTGCCCAAAAAATATATGGTTTGCATTATGTAACCCGATGCCCTGCCCTGCCCAGTAAAATCTCTAACAATTTTGGGCAAGGCATGAGCAGGCTAGGTATAAGCGGACTAATCATGTTTAAGTCGTGATATCATTTTCATATTGTGAAAAAAATTTGTAATTATAAACTTCTAAAATAATACTATATTCATGTGTCTTTAAGAGTTAAATAACATCTATAATCTACTAAGAATAAGAGAACAAAGATAATGATTAAAATCTTGAGATCTATTGCATATAAAAAATAAACGTTGAAATCTAAATAGTCTGTAATTATAACTTTATATCAATCTCCCAAATATTGACAAAGATAAAGCATATAAAAAAATAAAATAAATAATTATAATTTGTAATATAATCATATGATAATTAACAAAGTTAAAAAGGAAGAAAAAATTAGTATAGTTATAAATATTAAAAAATACAACTTATCTATTTAACTACTTATATTTTTAAAATTACCTTATAGTCACTAGTAGCTATCATATTTTACCTTCTAAGATAGAGAAAAAATAAAAAAATAAAAGAAGTGGTACTCATGAGTAGGGCAGAGCAACCCCTATATCTAGTACTCAGCCCAAAAGATACATGAGTTATAGTTTATAATTTAATATTTAACTTTACTTTATATTTATTAGACTGAATAAAATATTTTTTTTATAAGTTGAGTAAGATATAATGGGCTATAGATTTTATGCACAGCCCTATAAGTCGTAATCAAATATAACGGAAACGAGCCTCCGTCAGTGTTGACATCTTATCCTATGCGGCAACGGCGATCAAGGAGTCTCGAAAAACGAGAAAAAGTTCGCGTTTTATTCACCGCCCCTTCTCCTGCGATAAACTAGCAAGACCGTCCCTTTCCATACGCATCTCCCTTCTCTTCTCCAATATATTTTAAATATTTTTTATCAATTATTTATTTATGACTGCTACTTTTAGTCCAGAGTTATTTATGAGTTATAAAATATAGATATTACGGTTCATATTTAAACTACCAAGGATAATTTAATTATAATTATCTGAATCTAATTTAAGTTATATATTTAATTATGGTAAATGAGTCTTTTAAAAAAAATTATATATATTAAGATTTAAATTTAAAATTTTATTTAAATAATATTAAATTATTTATTATTTCGGCTAACCATTTAGTGGTTTAGTTATAATTATAATTGTACGAATGGGTGGTGTGATTGGATGGCCCGAGAAAAACCGAAACTGAAAAATGTTGCGACTTGAAATTGACGTCACTTCAGCGTTGTTAATAATTACACACTTTTTTGTATATCGCATAAATATATTTTTTGTATCATCTGTTATTTTGGACAATATAAAAAATTCTGTTGAAAGAAAAAATTGATACGCTACCTGTTCACAAAGAAAAAGATTATCTTTTTTACTAGAGGAAAAAGTTACAAAGTAGGTGTAATAATCTGCAAGCAGGCTCCCCGCAAGTAATTAAACAGGGCCATTGATTTTTCATAATATATTTGAATGTTGATAAAGCGATGGTTAAGATTATTATGTACCGCCTAAACATGGTGCTAGAAACACGCGGGATACCATGAACCGGTAGCGGTCAAATCTGGGAGTTAATTAAGCAAATTGAGATGCTGATAATAATTAGTTTGTTAGAGGGTGAGGCCGACCCCTTTTATTTTTTGCACCGTCATGTATAGAAAGAAACATAAAACTGAGTCGGAAATTAAAGTCACGTTTTTCAGAATGGAGAAACAGAGACGGAGGTGTAGGTCCCTGTGGGGTAATGAGCTGGGAGAGGCCCCAGCGCTATTTATAAATTATAATATGACTCCTCAGGTTCCCTCGCATTTAATGGAGTTTTAAGGGTAGAAGCAGAAGAGGGTAGGGAGAGGGAGAGAGAGCACAGCACAGCACAGCACCCTTGTCCATGGTCACTTTAATTAGCAATGCCTGTAACCACTTGGTCAAACTAGTACTGGTACTCATGCCCATTCCCAACTCTCTCATGTTAAACTCCTACCACTCGTCCTTCCCATTCCCTGATACCCTGCTCCTACACTGCCCTACTCCTGATTCCCAAAATACCAAAAGCCCCCTCCACTTATAACTCTCTCACTTCTCTCTCCGTTTCCCCCCCCCCCCTCCTTTGCCACTGTTGTTTCCCTCTGTTACATTTCTTGTTCGGCTAGCTTTTCCCTATTGCGAAACTACCTGTACACAAGAGCTCCCCGCGCCTGCCGATTCACTTGCCTGCTCCTTCCAACGCGCTTTTGTTTGTTTCACTCCTTGTCTTCATGCGCCAGTTTCCACCCCCAGAAAATCAATGAACCCCACCTCTATCTTAACTCCCACGTTTTCACTTCCCCCTGAATGTGACAAATTGTTCCTGTTGGTTCCCACTGACTCGCTCGCAGATACTTCCGATTTTGAATCCGAATTATTATTCGATTGCTCCACACCCTTCCCCTTTCCCCTGCCTCCACTATTTCCTCCTGCAATAATCCAACAACTACCATAAGCTTAAGATTCAAGGCTTCCGGCCTGACAACAGAGATTAATAATACACACAAAAAATATGTACTCAACCGTACCGATCGGTGTTCCCTGGCCATGGCTCATATTAGAGCAAAAGGGAGAGGGTTTGGCGGACGAGGGAGTGAGTGAGAGATTAGTGCAGGTTGAACCAGACTCGTCCCTGGTGCTGGAGATGCTCGATTCACTGCCTGTATTGTTGGTTAGGCTGAGTTTCAATCCATTTGCAATATTGTTCTCAGAAGAAGTGGGTTTCCTCCTTCTGAAAACGTGTGACTGTTCTCTCTGCCTCCTCGCCACGATCACGTGCCAGTGGTTCTTCACCGCATTATCGGTCCTCCCCGGGAACAGCCTCGCAATCAGAGCCCACTTGTTACCGTACGCCTTATGAGCGCCCAACAGCCTCTCCTCTTCTTCCTCGGAGAAAGCCCTCCTGTTAATCCTAGGATCCAGCTGGTTAAACCACCTCAATCTGCAACTCTTACCTGCCAATCCAAACATTTTTTAACAAACGACGTTAAAAACAGTGTCATTTTTTGGTACACAATGGACTTAAATCGATCTCCCCATCTCATAGGCACTCAAGATAATCAACGCAAAAGAATAGAGGACAGAGGAACTTTTTGCAGCTTTTTTATTGGTAGAAATGGTTTACCTGATCGTCCTTGGAGATGCTCGGCGATCAAGTTCCAGTTTTGAGGACCATACTGAGCAACCAGCTCTTTGAGCTTGGCATCTTCACCGGGCCTCCAGTGGCCTCTGGCACAGAGCTTCGTGTAGCCACTCTTGCCGGCATCCGGCCTCTTAGCTTCGGCTTCTTCACTCAGTTTCAAGGACATGCCGTCCGTCTCGACCAGGAAATGGTAGTCGACTTCACCGACGCTTTTTTCGGCCGCTCTGGACCCCATGAAGGAAGGGTTCAGAATCTGAAATCCAATCTCAGATTTGTAAGACTCGATCTCACCGGGATGACCACCCATGGCCACAAAAATGGTAGAGAGTGGGGGCTGGGGAACTAGAAGAGGAGTGGAGGGTAATTGTTTTATAGCCACGCGGAAACCGTCGCCTCCATTTATGAAGTGATGAAAACTCATGTAGGATGATGACCCGGAAAAGCAGAAGGGAAAGCAACGAAACTAGAGAAAAACGGAAAGGCTCCGAGTTCCGATTAAGTGAATTACTTTCCGCAGGGAACTAAGAGAATGGCAGAAGCAGAGAAAAGCAGAGAACGGTTCCGTTTCTTATATTAGTTGGAAAAAAGAAGAGGACGCAAGAATCAAGAAAGAAGGGAGGGGAGGTGGAATTAGCGTCATTGTTGGTGTCGCACCTCTCTCGTCCCCATGAGGAGAACAGTGTGGGAGAAGGGAGGGGATGGAGCTGGTGGGGTTGAGTGATAGGTACGAGGATGAAAGAAATACGAACGTTTTAAAGGAGGTGGAATGGCAAAACAAGAGTCCATTTTTATTTTTTTTATTTATTTAAAAGAGGGATTAGTGAGAACAGAGTAATAAATAATAATACGCGTAATGAGGGAAATAAGGAAGGCGGAGGATATGGTGGGGTGGACTTCAGTTTCCATTTTGAAAATGAAGGGGAGGTGAATATATAAATGAGGAAAAGGGAGGGGTGATTGGGAAGTGACGAGTGGAGGAAAAGACGGGGGAGGGGAATCGATAAGCGCTCGTGTGGGTTGTCACTAAAACAAGTGGGAATGGGGGGTTAGGGGAGTGCATCGTCTCGGGCAATGGGCAAAACACCAGAATCTGGTTGTCTTTTTGGCACTGCAACTAAAATTGATAACCCCCAAAAGGAGCACTGGGCCTTCCCGAGTTCCGAACTCAAAACTGAACCGCTAATTTGTTAGAATCGTGTTTAAGCTCCAGAAATTTAAACGGCGTCAAATCAAATTAAACAAACATGAAACTCCCCTAACTGACCCAGGGACTTTGTCTCCTCATTCGTTAATATTGACCATCTATGGCAACGTTACTTGTTTTAATTCCAAACTGTATCCTTTTTTCCAGTTTTCGCGAAAATAATTATCTTTCTCGGACATTTATTCCTAACTCTCTGTGCCTGTATTTTGATAAAAAAAATGTATTATTATCTTAATTAGTAAAAAGAGTTGCGACGTGAGGATCGGCAATAATAAAACTAATATAATAAGGGTTTGGACAGGATACCGGTAAATTAAAGTACGAGTTTGAATCTTGATACGAGATAACTTATTGGAAAGTTATCTATATATGAATATTTTTGTTGGGATTTCTTAAAAAGACAAGAAACATGCTCTAATCTTAATGGGCTCCAGTGACACAGCTTAAAATAACACAGATTTCAAAAAAAAGAAAACTCATGACAAAAAGCTTTATTTATTGCAAACTATAATAATATCCTGTACTGAAAAATTATAATAATAATAACTCTTGTAAAGAGACTAGTTATTCCCTGTGCAACTAAAATAATATCCTGTCCTGTGAAACGTGTACCGGAGTGTGAAAATATTTTGAATCCTTGCTGCTGGACCGGAATCATACGGTGTAAAATATTTAAATTTTCATATAATTTTATATAAAGATCTATTCTTCTCGGGGTATATATAATAGTTGAATACCCTGACAAGTGACATCCAATTCACCTTGACGTTTGGTCGAGTGTTTGTACGCGAGCAAGACTCACAAGACCTCACACCGACATGAAAACAAGCAAAAAATAAAACGTCTTTAATTAAGTAAATTAATACAAATATATAAGCGGTGTGAAATAATATTTTACTATAATGTAGTAAAGATTTTATGTTTTTCTTTGGGGGGAAAATCATTGTTCATGTAAATTAATCACAGGTATTGTCTGTCGGATTTAAAAAGCAGGGGTGTTTGGACAAAAGCTGTAGAATCGTGGATATGGCTTTTCAGAGTCATGAAAAAGAAGAAGGGCGCAATTACTTTAGTAGCGTCAAAGGAAGGCAACTAATGACGGAAGGAGTTGCGGGGCAATGTGAAGGGATTTACTAGCTCCTTGTAGCCAGATAAAGTTTAATTAAATAGGCGTGACGGTAACGCTTTGATTTGGTGTTAATAGGGAATAATTAATATATTAATAACAACCATAATCACAGGAGGAATCAGGAAGTACGTAGAATAATAATAAGGCGCACGAACGAGAAGGGGAGGGCTTTGGGATGTGAGCACTGAAACACATTAAAGTGAGACTGTACCACAGGTTGAGGGACATGGGTAGCTCTGGTATCAGTACAACCATGCATACATAGCACGTAGCACATGCTACTACTTTAATGTACGACTCGTATGTATTATGTATTGCTTGTTTGACATAGTCACAGACATGACCGTTGAATAGAGAGGCATAATACAGAGTCACACTTGTTCCATGTTTAAAAGTAAATGTGGAAAAAAAGAACAGTGGTGGGTGAGAGGGGGGAAGCGTGAAAGCGGTTGGTTATTTACCATGGGAGATGTTGCTCGCCCACGCGCTATCCCACCTGCCTTGTCAAGATCCCTCTTCCCTCCTTTGTTGCGTCTGCAAACATGTCGTAAAAGAAAACACGATCCCTGTCATACAGGACGGATAGGGAAACAAATAAATCTTTGATTAAATCTCAGAAACATAAAATAACTGAGGAGGAGGAGGGGAAAGCCTTCATGCAGGAAAGGAATCCCAAGTGCCTAAAATTACAGGTGCCAAAAAACGCACTCCCAAGCCACAACAAACCCACTCAAACCATAAAAAAGTCGAATTTCTAATCCTCTTAACTTCATTAATGATTTTTTACAATAGAAGATCTTATAATTTTTTTATACATATTGTTTAATTTTTAAGATTATATTCTAAATTTAGTAAAAAATATATATTAAATTTACCTAAATTTGGTGACAAAAAATTGATGGCAAATGACATTAATAAAGTGTACACATCCATCCATCCATCAATCGATCAAATTTATTATCAAAAAGTGATTTTGTTTTTCTTTGCCTGGGGTACTTTTTATAATATTAAATAAATAGAAAACAAGCTACAACATGAAACGCACGTCAACCGATCAACATATTTCTATTGAGTGCTTTTTCTATTTGGTTATCTAGTTAGAACGATATAGTTTTAATTTTAAATATGTATATAATAAATATTTATTAAGTAGGTTTAGATATGAGCCACTGTATTATTTTTTAAATTTACTTTTTTTTATATATATAAAGCTACGCTACTTATGTTCAAAATTAAAACTATGCGATCTTAATCAAATTTCACTACTTGTTGGAGTGACCCCTATGCCCTTGCCCACGTTTATAACTCCTCGCCTGTCTCCCCTCACTAACACTGTGATTCCCATACTATCCTCATTCTTATTACTTGTTACGCACCCGCTGTCTCGCGCGTTTGTTGGAGTGGGTGAGGGACGAGTATGGCAACCCGGCTGCCCAGTGAGTGAACCGTTTTCTCCCCTCCTCGAGGCGTGTCCTTTTCTTTTTTTGCCGATTCTTTTCAAAATATTGAATTTAAATTATTAAATATAATAATTATACCAATGAAAAGGGTCAGAAATCAGGATAATGACGGGATGAGTCTCGTATCTTTTCCTCCTTCGTGATTGCTTACATCCCATATATATCATCAGGACACCTGAGATAATTCTTGTGACCAACCTACAAACTAAATCATATTCATAATTTATGAATCATACAGGTTATTATTATTATTATTATTATTATTATTATTATTAATTTATCAATCATTTCACTCGACACGGTGACCGGAGCTACATCTTAAACAACCTAAAAAAGCTCACATATTAATATTATCTTCCAGATACGATAAAGATGAATTTAAGGATGTTTAAAATTTTTGTATCCTTATTCATAACAAGTCACGGGGTCTCCGTAATTGCCATTAATTTAATTCCTATTTAATTGGTTAATTATTGGGAATGGAGTTCAGGATGAATGCGTGACAAGTAGTATATGATTAGGATTCTAGCTAGGGACATAAAAGTAGGGATTAGTTGAGGCGGTTAACGGAGATTAGTTAGACAATGAATAAGTTAAGAAGGAATCGTTAAAATTTACAATGAATAACAAGTAATATAAGTAAGCGGGATCCTTATTTTAAAACAACAAAAGGGATGACGTGGCATTGCATCAGCAAGCAGAGACTAATTTGACCGCGGCTGAAACCTGTTGCGAAAGTAATGTCGTGTGTGATATCACTAACATGTGGACTTTCTCTGACAACAACACTGCCACAACAGCCAAAGCAAACATCTCACCTTGTACTTCAAGGGACTCATCTCCCTCCAACCACTCCAATTTTATAACTTTATTAATATTATTAATCAACTCTCGCTTTTCTTCCTGTTCATCTGGCCACGGGTGAATGCTTTGTGTACAGTATTTGTAACCCTATTGATCGATGCTGACAATATAATTAGTATATTTATTTATTTAATTTTATGAAATAAAGACGCAAAAAAAAAATATCCCACAGCTTTAAAATTGTCTATTTATTTCATAATTTTTTACTTCTCGGCAAACTAATAATGGGGCTAAATTATTGTAACGATACGCATGTTCATTACTTTACCAAGCACCAATCAATAATTGACAGGCAAAGATAACCAGCCTTTTTGTAAAAATCAGTTTTTAGTTTAAATAGTAAACAACATGAACAAAATATATAAATTTATTTTTTTTGAGAATCACGTTTGTTAAAAGAGACAGGAACATTTTGTATTTTAAACTTAAAAAAATCAGCTATACTCTTAATCAAATAAAAAATTGCCATTATAAAACTAATTAATTAAATACAATAATAATAATAATAAAAAAAGAAAGTAGTTCCGAAAACGATACCAGGCGGCAGTCATGCATGGGCGATCGATGGATGGGTGATACAATATCAAATCATAAACAAAACATGTAGGGTCTTGTGTATGATTGAATTAGAAGGTGGAAGAGAAATAATGGAATCAAATTAAATGCAGTGACCCAGCTTTGAAAGATGATTGCCCAAACAGGAAATAGAGGTAGGATGCAGAGTAGATGTCCACAATATTTCCTAGTCTCTGTAATTAACAACAGTGCCACTAAATCCTCTAGACTGAATAACGTGTGTGCCCACTTAATTTGGATTATGAATTCATAATTAGGCACGGTAATATGGTGAACACTATTTCTTAACTGACATCATCACGCCGATAGGTCTGGTAAAATCCGTTTCACCCACCGTAAAAGTTTCAAATAAATGAAATACAATATATTGCATTAAACCAAGAGTATCTGAACATTTGTCACTATATAGATATCCACCTTATCTTTACTAGTTACCACCCTATGTTTTTTTTTATATTTTATATTAATATCGATTGATTTTGGTTAGGCGGAACATGGGATGAAAAAATACAGGAAGTATAATTTAACAGGGAGGATGTAACATGCCTAATTAATTAATTAATTAATCCACGAGAGATTATCAACCAAGCACGATGTGCCGTTAAGAAGGGGGTTATTAGTAGGTCTCTTTCAAAGGGTGTGTCCCACTTAATACCCGTGTGTCTAGCATTTTCTTTCGTCTCCATCCCCTTACTGACCCCTATTTTGTTGCATGCATGCACGAAACTCTTTTTTATGTGTATATCATGTTTACATTTTGACCCTTGAGTGACCACAAGCCACGCAAAAGCAATCCTTCTCATATCTCCCCGCACCCCCCCCCTTTTAATACTAATTATTAAACTATGATTATGATTTTTTTGATTTTTACTGTTAGTTTGCCAGCAAAAGGCTACACTACTTAATTGATTGCTTAGTAGTACGTATATATGACTTACCTAACCCTGATTGGAATAATAATAATCTCATTCTGTCTCTCCCTCTTGCCTTCTCAGTTTTCCCACCTCTAGTCCTGTACTAAACTGCTCTATCTTGTTTCTCTATTATAAAGTCTCAAAAAGAAGAAACACTATATATATATCACTGCTTCTAAAATTTAAAGGGAAAAAAACCAAGTTATTTATAACTGGAACTTGGAAATAGGATTAGAGAACTGGATGGAAGGTTATGATATGCTATGATACTTGCAAAAGACCAAGATTGTCAATTTACGGATTCTTGTTTTCTCTCATCGATCAAAACCCTTAATTTGGGTTCCCAATAAGTATAATATTATAAAACCTAATCCCATCTGGTTCAATTAAACAAGTGCAGATCATACATCATATATAGTGTAGGGATACTATATAGTTTCAACATCCACGTCCATTTAAAATTTTAAATTGTGGTAGGAACACATTACGAGGAAAAAACAAACAAACAAACAAACATTCTCGGAACCGGAACGACGGACTCGAAGCACAAGACCAACGTAAATATCCGCACCTTTCATTTAGTTAATCAAAATATATTACCGTCACAAGGTTGTTTAATTTCCTTCAGGAAATATATAATTAATTGAGGATTTTATTGGGAATATATATAATCTAATAACCCCTTCCCTAATTCCTCAATCTCAATAATGTCGGCTGAATATTCCAGACTTAAAAAAGTTATTTTACAAGTTCAAGATTTCATGACACAATATCTATGATTAATATATTTAATTAATCGGGCTTGGTTGCACCGAACCTGCAGTCACCCTATCATGGTAGTTACATGGCAATCTGTAAAAAAAATACGGTTATTGGTTGAATAACAAGAATTTAGACTATTATTGAAGTGAATCACGTAAGAGTGGAGTATGTGAGAATTTTCAACAGGAGTACTTACTGTTGTTGATAATGTGGGTTCTGCGTCAATATATTATAAGGCTTTTATTGGAAACAGGAAGATAAAGAGAAGAAAAAGTGAGGATATTACAATAAATTAAGTTCAGGCTTGGGAAGTCAGTTAGCAATATGCTTTTCTCCACTTTCATTTCTACCGAACTTCATTTTAATTTGCCACATTCATGCATCTTCTCCATCGATCGTCATGTCACTTTAAACAAATGAATAAAGAATATCCTTTCTTTGCTTTTCACTGCTCTGCGTAGCTAGGTACAACACAATGAGGAAACTTTAAACTAAAAAAATGATTTGTCGATTTTCACACATGCTCACACACACATGTATGCGTTTTGTATAAAAAATAAATAAACAAGAAAGAGAATAAAATAAAATCAAATAAATAAATCTAGATTTTAAAGTAAGATTTCTTTTTCACTATATATTCCTGTTCATCGTTGTTTTGAATATATAGAAATAAAAAAACAACCGTTCACGAGAAAGTATATATTGGGTTTGGTGCTATACGTAAAAGAATTATGAATATGTATATGTATATGTACGTGCTTATACGTAAATGATACAAAGTGCAAGTTGACATTATATATTGTAGTAATCTGTAAGAAAATAGAACAAAATATACGAGTTTAAGTTAAAATAATCTCAAATCGCCTCACTTTTTAATGGGGCAAAAACAGGAAAGTGAATTAGATTAATTAATTACAAACCTTTTTGTGATTCTTTTTACCGATCTTTCCCTCACGTATGTCAATTAATGTCACGTCTTTTTTTAACATCGCATCATGAAACAGGTAGTCTGAATTAAAGTAGGAGGACCAAAGAGGATTCTGTCAATCTATGGACGATGCTTTTCATATGATAATGCAATGCCCTCTTTGATGGAGTTTTGGAAAGCAACAAAGGGCCAAATATATTGCCAGAGACACCAATATAGGTGTCTTTCTCGGCAAATTAACTAATCCATTCAAGAACAAAAGCAAAATCACACACCCCACCATCAAGGATCAAATATCAACATATGGGAATGGGAGTTCCAGATGGATGAGCTAGCTATATGTATAGCCCGAGTAATCAGAACTCACAACTTCCAAGACAGTGGTCTTTAATTTGTGGGTGTAAGTGACAACTTTTGAGATTAGTTGAAGTTTGTCCTCGTGTAGTTACAAAATGGAACATGAAGCGCAGCCCTTTTTGACAATAAAAAGACACTTTGGTAATTGCTAGTGCCACCGCCATTTCCTCCTTTATTTGACCAAACATCCATTTGGTTTTATCTTTCATCTCCATCACTGCATGTATATCTGTGTTATTGTAACTTATTCTCAACACACCCCTGACGACCCGGTTTTCCCAAACAAGAACAAAATAATTCACGTTACAAAACACTAAAGCAACATAATACCCCCCAACTCTAGGACCCATTCCCTATTTCCTGCACGTGCCATTATTGCTTCGTTGGTATCAATCATTGTCATCTCCTTCACCCAACCTACTATGTAGCAATATTGCCTTCTTGTGTCATGTGATCTCATTGGATTCAATTCCTATTTCTCTTTCTGGGTTTTCTTTCACTCGAAACACCGATGATGAATAATGATCAACGATCATCACTCGTAATAATGGTAAAAAGTAATCGAGATCTAAATAAAAAGCTAGCTAGACTAGAATGGTGTAGGGTGCAAGTTTGGCCAGCCATGTAATTCTTGTACTGGAGAAGACAAAACATAGTGACGTTGTTCAAACCTACTCCTAGGATCAGGAGCAGCGTGAAAATAAGACAGATAGAGATCCCTACACATCATATAATCCCTAACATTAGTATCATGTTTCAATGCTGTCATTGTAGTTAGATCTTTCAATGGGATTCAGACTCATGTCCTGAAAGTGTGCATTTTCCTAACCTGATTTAACTCTTTATCAACTTCACACTGAGGCATCGTGTTTCGTTTGGCTTTTTGAACAAGGATGGACAACGTTTCCAACTAAACGGTCTTCCTGTCTTCTCCGTCAAGCTCTGCTAATATCAAATTCCATTGACTCTATTTCTCTTTCTTTCGTTTTCAGAGAAAATTTCACACATGGCAAATCATAGCAGCCTAACGTAAGTGTCAATTACACTGTATTTTTCCAACATCCACAATAATTATAGTGACAGCACTATGAAGATCATCTTCCTACCTAGCTAGTTCCTTTAAAGTCCGATAATTTGAGTTTTTTGTTTTTGTTTTTGTGTGTGCCTGTCAGGCTCACTTTTCCTTCAATTGATTAATTCTTTCCTCTTTACTTATGCAAATTAATTAATCACCCCGCTGTCACTTTTGACTTTAATTTAATCAATCTGGCTTCAACGTACTAACAAGTCCACGATATAAAAAGATTGACCCCTGAACCAGAAAACAAAATGGGAAGGTAAGTTTATAGACTCTAATTCCCATGAACATTGCATACCGACCTCAGGTATATTGAGTAAATAATTTCACTTTAATCACTGTCAACGTCAAGTTCCAAATCCCTATAATATAAAATCAACGAAAAGATATACAGACAGTAGAAAATTATTCTGGCAGTATAATTAATGGCAGGCATGATTAACAAACTCTTTGGTCCCTCTTTAGTCTCTGCTGTCCTTGAAATTTATTCAAACAACATTTAACAATCCTTCGCACCGCTGAGATAGGGCTTCTGTATACACAAAATTAGTAAATTTCTACGTGAATCATATATATATATATATATGTGTATATGTTGCTGGTATTATATTTCTGAGACATGACGTTTTTCATGTGTTCAGACAAAATCAGTACGAGAACAAATTTGGCGAGTTATTTTGTGGCTGTTCAGCATACATCTAGTTCCAAACCAATTTTTGAGGAGATTTTGGAGGGATGATATAATTAATGTTGAATGCTGGGGAAAAGAGGGTTTATTGGGAAAATGAGCGACATCATTACTGAAGGGGGTGGTTTGGTGGATCTTCGAATTGTAGTTTGGCAAATGGCGTTGCATATTTTATCAGTTATGTGTGGAACAATGCTTGGAATCTTAGGATTCATGTATATGGCTTTTGCTTTTGCTTTTTGATAGCTAATCACTCTGATTCTTGGAACACGAGTCCCTTCGTTGTCCACGTCTCATCAGATGACTCAAATAATAAAGTGAAAATAAGGACTGCTTTTGTTTAAAAAGGACAAAATCTTTGAAATATTGTATTGAAAACTTAACTGAGAGACTAATTCTTTAATTCTTTAAAGGTTACTAATTTTATTTCTTTTAACAAAACTTTTTTCATAAGGACACCCTTATTGGAACTTAAAACATCATCTTTAGAAGTCTAGTTATACTAAACTTTGTTTGTTTTATACAATTTTTCTTTTAGAAAAGGGTTAGGCTCACTCACGATCTAAAGATAGGATAAAATCTCTTTTTTTTTAGATAATATTAATATTAAATAATGTAAATTGTCTATTATTTTTAAAGATAAATTTAAATATTTAAAAATTAAAATACTTCTGTAAGAGTTAGGATGTACTCATGAGTTGGTGGAACTCTCGAATTATGGACGCAGTATTTGTTGCTTTAACAAAAATCAAGCTGGGCCTATTCGGTCCCTTTTTTTGTTGCAATATTCGGTCCTTATTCTCCAACGTAATTAAGCCTCATCGGTTATGCTGGCCCATCACTCATACTCTGTCCATTGTAATTAGAGCAATTCTCTGCATCTATATATATTTTTGCCGCTCACAATCGTGGGAACCCTCTGCTTCCCAAAAGATAATTAACAACACTAAACAGACAAATGAAATTGATTGAGTTATGAACAGGCTAAGTGCATGTTTGGCAACAGTTTTTAAGAATCAATTTTGGCCAAAATTTTAATTTAAAAAAATTTAAAATAAACAGCTAGTTTTTTCTAGAATTGATTTTGGCTAAAACCTCGATTTTAAAAAATTTGAAACAAACAGTCATTTTTTACATAATTGATTTTGGCTTTGAATAAGTTATTAAAAATAACTTTTAGAATAGTAAAAGAGTTTATGGATTATCCAATTACTATTTTACCCCTACTTTTTTCTTATACTCTCTCTCATCACTTTTCTCTCTTCTCTCTCTTCTCTACACTCTCTCATATTTATTCTTTACCCTCTCTCCTCTCTCATACTTTAATCAAATCATACCATTTTTGGTAATTTATCAATATAAAAAGTGATTCTACTACTAATCATCCAAACATCTCTATTTTTAAAATCTATTCTTCAGAATCTATTCTTCCCAAAATCTATTCTTCATAATCTATTCTTCCCAAAATCTATTCTCCAAAAGCTAATTCAAACACACCCTAAGTCTAACAGAAGAGCTAATACTTACAATTATATTTAATTGATTGAGGTGATCGCACGTATAACAGTACCTTAAATAAGATTGCTCAAATAAAAAAAAAATATATATATATATATAATGGAAATTGATTAAATTATTTCTTTTTTGTTTTGCCACGAAATTCATTGAACTATTGAAATCATATAAAATAAGAGGCGATTGTAAAACCATTATTATTTTGTATTTTATCGGGAAATTCATTGAATACCCCACACGGCGATTGTCGAAACCATGCAGTGCACAGACGGAAAGGATAACAAAGCAATGGACTGAATTTGTCCATCTACCACCAAGTTCAAACATTCGAATTTTTCACACTAGATTTTGTACATATGACGACGTTGCTTCATTACATTTTGCAAGATTGAGTAAGAATAAAGAAATCCGAAACCAACTTCTTAGGTCATATATATATATATATATATATATATATAATCTATACAGAGAGATTATAAAAACAATTTCGCGGATCATCACTCAAGCTCTTCCTGGTGTTCTTGGATTATGACGGTTGTTAGCTCCTGTCCCTGGATAGTCTGCACTCTCCAAAACCATCCTTCCCTCTATCTCAACCATCTCCTCTCCATTCCTCAAATCCACCAAACCCTGCAATTTTTCTTTTTAACATTATGATGAACTAAGGGCGATTGAGATTCATGAGTCCAAGTTAGCTATATATAGCACCTGAACCGGTGTTGTTTGTGCTAAGAGTCTTGAAAATGCTTCCCCGCTTGACAAGAAGAGGCTTCCTGTGTACCATGAAATTGAACATGCATGTCAAAGTTTAGTTAATTAATAACTAAAATAACTGACGCTAGCAAATTGTTCAAGTCTTACTGCTTGCTGGGACAGCAACAGATGGGATCACAAATGAAAAACCCAGAAGGATTATGAGCAGTTGCAGGGAAGATTTGTTCACCATGTTGAACTGGAACTGCAAGAGAGATATGGAATGATGATAAGGCAAACCGGGCAGAGACGGTGCTTATATAAGGAAAATATCAGATGCACAAGATAATTTAATCGAGCTTTACAGGACAGTAACGGTGGTAGTGCTCCAAGTCAACCTCAACTTTTACATGTTTACGATTTCTTTCTTTCTTCTAATATATATATATATATATATATATATATATATATATATATATTAATATGTGCATGTGGCAGAGAGTTCCTTCGCCACAAGCAAGAGAAACGGCTCCAAAGAGTCCACAGGGGTCGTTAGGTGTCACAAAAGGGACCAATTTTGGAACTAATGGTCCCGTAAAATTTAACAAATCATGTACGTACTCATCTATTAAACACCACAAATTTATCTGCAAGGAAGGACCCGTTAAAGAAACCGTTTATAACTCGAAGACCCGAGGGGTTATTATGATCGATTATGAAGTACATGGATAAGCTCTGGTTACAAACTTGGAAATACCATGAAGCTCGGGCTCTTGATTAGATAGAATTTTGACTTTGTAACACCTGATATAACATGCCAAAATGTGCCATCGTTCAACATATCAATCATGATCAGGCACTGGTTTACCTCCATAATTGAGTAACTTTTGTCTTGTTTTAATTTAAAAAGGAACCAACTTTAATATTTTGTTATTCTTAGCAAGCAGCAATAACTTTGGTGTGAGGAACAAGGGTCATGTAAAGAGTAGAGATAGAGTGGATGGGATGGAAAGGGGAGAAAGAAGAAAGAGATGGAATCTTGAGGAACTAACATGATTGGTGGGAGACCAAAAACGTCAAGATGATGGTGAGAGCAGTGTGACAATGGGCAGTGGACCTATGTGTGGCAGATATCACATAACATGATCCTTTCTTTTTTGTTTTTCTTTAAAAAAAAAAATTAGGTAACCCAGTCTCGAGAGCTCACAATGATTAATCCATATTTCTAGATTTAAAAAATATTTATAGAGATATTTATAAATTATTTATTAATAAAATTTTCCTATTTATAGTAGGATTTAAACTTATATATTATAAGTCAAGGCTTTATCAACTCAATTAACCTTGATTGGCTAACATGATCCTTTCCCTCAACGATTTCATGTGTTTGTGTGTGATCTTGACAGCGACAGGCACCCCAACATTTTGTTTTTTATAAGAACAGGCACCCCAACATGGTCCCAAGCCTATAAAGCAAACAAAATGTAGGTCCAATAATTTTTTTTTGGTATGATGTAGGTCCAATAATATAATACATTCACAATACATCTTGACATATTTATATATGCCAATTTGGCCCAAAGCAAAAAGTACGCCAAGGCCTTTTCTTGTTACTGTGTGAATTGGGCCTATAAAGAAAGCATCATACAAAAAAAGTTCCTGAGGCTACTGACATATACTCAAATTCAATTCTAACTTACTACCCATCGTGAGTTGAACTAATAACTATTTAAAATATATTTAATTTTTAAAAAATATATTATTATAATTTTAATTATAATACTTAAAAAATTATTTTAAAGTGTCTAAATTTACACATTAGAGTAATTAATAGCTCACCTTACTCTAATATTGTTAGAAGAAAAGGAAATTTTTATCTGCAATTAGATCATGAATAAATTTAAATTTTTTCTAAAAAAAATTATTAAAAAAAATTTCCAACTTACTCTGAACTTTTCTACTTCTACTTATTTTATAATTCAACGAAAGAGAAGTTCTTTTAATAAAATTTTATTCGCGATGATATGAGGGAATATTAGTTTGAGTTTACACGAATAGGTTAGGTTTGCTCGAATTTTGATGTCAATAAAATATAAACATGGGGTGTGTTTGAGTGAGTATGAAACCTTTTTTATCTTGCTTTGCTTGTTTGACGTAGTGTTGAATTATTGGCGCTGCCGAGCCATGGCATGAAGAGAGAGACGAATAAAAACGACAAGGGGTAATCGGCAAATAAGACAACATGCGACATGGAAACGACATCGAATGGTGCTATATTTCTACTGGAAGGATCGAGGGCCGAGGGGACACACGTTATCCTTCACTGAGTGTGGAATGAGATGCCTCGACGTGGTCGAATCTATATCGCCATTTCATATTCTCCCATTTTCACCTTTCTTCAATCTTCATTCTACTCTTTTATTCTTCTCCACTTTCTAACTCCCCCCTCTTCATCCATGTCTCTTTCTGATTATTTGGCAAATTGGCTGATCAAATCTGCTGGAAAACTCGTTTCTATCATCACTTTCATCGTTTTCCTCGTTCTTGATTTCCTGGACAACGGTTTTTGCCTTATATATAAATACCTTGATGATTATATTGAAGGGAAGGCCCCCGCGTGTTGCTGCGGAAACAGGGGTAAGCGCCAGGAGAATACCGAAGGTGACCAGGAGGGTGAGCTATCAGATACATTGTACAGGAGAAAAAACTTGTTCAGGGAAATGGGTTTACTTCGAATTCGAAGGAAATCAGAAGATTCCGAGACAAAATGCAGGGGAGGTAGGTGGTCGATGAACCGTTGGTCTGATTGTGGGTGCGAGTCGTGCATTTCGTGGGCGAGTAATGGTGATCACCAGCTTCATTTTGTGGTGAACGAGCCCTCAATAGGTAAATTTCGAGCCTGTGTTTCTGTTTCCTTTTTGTATTATAGTACAAAATGTAGTTCTAGCTCATTGAGTTGCTCATGTAAGTTCAAATTTTTATGTATGACAGCTAGTGATGAGAACTGCAAGGGAATGCCTTCTGAGAATGTGGTCTTCTTGCATGGGTTTCTATGTTCTTCTTCATTCTGGACAGCGACGGTTTTCCCAAGTTTTTCGGAACAAGTAAAGCAGAATTACCGATTGATTGCGGTAGATTTGCTGGGATTTGGAAGGAGCCCCAAGCCAAGGAATTGCTCCTACACTCTGAAAGATCATGTGGGAATGATAGAGAAATCCGTGGTTCAACCATTGAATCTAAGTTCGTTTCATGTGGTAGCACACTCTATGGGTTGCGTAATTGCGCTGGCTTTGGCTTCAAAGTACCCCACGCGTGTTAGATCCATCACCCTGGTTGCCCCTGTAAGTGCCTAAAACCCTACCCGACATGCCTCTTTGCAACTTTATCATTTACCAATTTTCTCTTTATTGATTTGGTGGCAGCCGTACTTTCCTTCTGGTGGGAATGATGCTAGTTTAAATGCACTAAAAACACTTGCTGGGAAGAAACTGTGGCCGCCATTGGCATTCGGTTCCTCCTTGATGTCGTGGTACGAGCACTTGGGTCGATTCGTCTGCCTCATGTTTTGCAGAAATCACAGGATATGGGAGAAGATCATAAAGTTGTTTACTCTCAGAAGGTAAAACTACGACGACGTTTTGTCGATAGAAGAGAAAAAGATTGCGGTGCAGGGTCATTGACATGGATGATATTGATAAGCTGGCATCTTGTTCTTGGCTTGTGCAGAGATGTTCATTTCTTGACCGTAGACTTGACGAGGCACACCCATCATTCAGCTTGGAGTTCGATGCACAATGTGATATGTGGGGGAGCGAAATTCATGGAGAGGTACGTGGAGATTTTGAGTGAAGGTGGAGTGAGAATGAATGTGGTACGAGGTGATAAAGATGCGGTGGTGCCGTTGGAGTGCTGCTATAACTTGAAGAAGAAGGCTGCAGAAGCTGAGGTGAGCATGATAAGAGATGCAGACCATGGGAGTGTAATTTTGGGGAGAGAGAAGGAATTTGTTCATTCCCTAGAGGAAATTTGGTCCCAGCCGTGTCCTCAGTTGCGGTCATAATTACTCATTAACATCTCCGTAGCCCAAAAATAAATTAAAAAAAAAAGGGACATGTCTCTCGGTATCCGTCCACCAACCACCGATGGCATCCCTCCCGGTCGGGTGGGCCGGTCCCACCTTCCTTTTTCTTTTTCGACAAAGTTACATTTATAAGCCCCAATATCATCTTACTTTTCTTAAAAATTACACAAAATATTCACGATCATTATTTCTTAGATAACAAAACTACCACGTAAAAGAGTTTTAAGTAACAAAATAAAAGTCATTTTATAATTATTACACCGTACGAGGTACGAGGTAATATAATTACAATATAACTCCATCAAATAATTGAAATTATTAGTTTTTCACTTGTTCATTGCAATGTTGACTTCTATTTTATTGGGATTCTTCAGGCTTCTGGGATAAAATCTCATAGGATTGCGGCCGCTGCCAGCAATTTTCCTTTCTTCTTTTAATTTTAGTTTACTATTTTCGTCACTGCCATACTCCAGAGTAGCTGGCGAGTTTTGAGTGGGGCGCTTTGGTGGAGACCCAGGCACCATAATGAATCTCCCGTAATTTTTGTTGCGCAGTATTTGGCAGAGGAAAAATTATCCCCTTTCATTAATCATTCAACAATATATAATTATGTAGTACAAGTGAGTTCCAACTAACATGCAACAGACTATAAGTAAATCTTAACAGAATCAATACAAGAAGTAAATCTTAACAGAAATGATTAAATTACAGGTTGTTAGCATAATAACAATATTATTATGTTGTTGACACCCCCGCAGACTGGGGCATGAATGTTCTTCATGTCTAACTTAAAAATGAGCTCATGAAATTTAGGAGTATGGAGAGGCTTGGTGGTGAAGATATTAGTCAATTGATTTTTAGACCACACCGGAAGTAGATCAATGATTTTAGCTTGCACATGTTCAATGTGCTTCCTACGTTTATGAAATGTCATATTTGCAGCTATTTGTATAGATGACTGATTGTCACAGTGGATGAGAGTGGGATCAACATGAGATTTGTTAAAATCCCGAAGAAGATAGAGGAGCCATTGAATCTCATAAGTAGTAGAGACTAAAGCACAATGCCCAGCTTTGGACGATAACTGATAAACAGTAGCTTGCTTCTTGGCTTTTTGAGAGAAGATATAAGAAAAACGACAAAACCATACAGATTATATAGAGTCAACACAACGTGCCCAGTTAGAATTACTCAAACTCCTTATAAGTAGGTCAGATGTGGCCAAGAAGAAAATCCCTGTACCAGGAGACGACTTGAGGTGTCTTAACACTCAGTGTGCAATTTGTAAGTGAATATCTCGAGGATCTGACATGAATTGACTGATTTCATTCAAGAGCAAGGATTTTTGCAGTCATAGCATCTCTCCAGTATGGATGTTTAATAGCTTCTGCATATGTTTTAGTATTGGGAGCAATAGAAATGGATAAAACAAAGCTTTTAGACGCAGGACAAAGAGAAGAATAAGACTGTAAGGAAACGGGCGATCCACCCATGGTGGATCAGGCCCGACCGATGGAAAATAGAGAGCCGTTGCCGTTGACAACCAACCGTGAGGAGCAGTTGAAGGGGAATATTTTGAATTCAAAACAGAGGGAGTTAGATACAGTTATCTAACTCCCCTCCCACAGGCTATATATATCTACATACACCGACAGAAATAGGGGTGGCAGAACATATACTTCTCTGTTTCTGACGCTCTGTTTCTGCATTTTCTTCCGGTGCATTTGTTGTGAAAATGAACCAAAGTCCATACAGGGTGCTCCAGTTACGTGTGGGTATCTAGTGTGTCAAGAAACGCTTCTAGGTACGCCCAAAACCTTCAGTGGCATCAGAGCATGGTTATTCGCTTTCGCATGCTTCTCTGTATTTTCATTTTTTTCTGGTTATGCATTGTTCTGTTGCATGTATATGTCATAAAGTGTTTGTTTAGTGATAATATGAATAGAACATGCATTTAAACGATAAAGAGAAGCATTTTCAACGTAAACTGAATTGAAAATTTTCATTTTTTAAATTGGGTCATTAGAAAATAGAGTTTTTAGGCCTTTAAAATGATCCCATTGCGTAGAGCATGAAAAAAAAAAAAGAAAATGACACCAAGAACGTCAAAATCGAATATCGGACGGAGAAGTTATGGATGAAAAACGAGTCGGGTCGTCGGACCCGACCCGTTTTCCATTCGGATCTGTGCAGATCCGACTAGAGGTAGGGGATGACACTGTTTTGCCTCTTATTAAAAAAAACATTATTCTCGCGACACTGTTCATGCGGACTGGGCTGCGTCCAGCCTAGTCACAAAAAAAAAAGGTTTGGGCCCAAGATTTTTTTTTAATTAAAAAAAATAGAAATTCATTTTTTTATTTAAAAAAAATATTATTTGGGAAAATTCTGGTGGCGCCAGAGCCGAGAGTGGGCTTCGTTCAGTTTTTTTATTTTTTCTAAATTTTTCCTTCTTGGGGCGCGTGAGGGAGCGTGGGACCTCCGATTGAGGTGCGATTTGTTCTTAAAAATCCCTAAAATCAAGATATTTATTTTGACATATAATTTGCCTAATTTAGGAGGTAATTCTGGACCTATTTATGAATATTCAGTGTATTTTCTGGCGTTTTTTAGTGTTTAAAAATTCCAGAAAATTATGATAATTAATATGTGTTATTATTTAGGTGAAAATGACTTCATCTAGCACTGAATCTCTGGAATATACTTTAAATGATGATATCTCATTTTTGGATGAGTTCAATAACCTAAAGGAAAACCTTCAAGAGGATCCTGAGGGGGAACCTGAGGAGGATCCAGAGCAAGATCTTGATAACCTTTCTGAAGAAGACCCAGAGGAGTTGATGGAGAAAGTTCCACAAGAGGAACCAGAAGAAAAAGATGATTTTAGACCGTGCTCAGAAACATTATTCCCCATCGAACCACTTCCTCTACAGCCTTTAATGATGTCTTCAGATTTAAACTCCAAGAGGGTGCCTACTCTTAACGGTGAATCTCAAATTGAGGATGGAGATGAAGTTAACCAACCTCTTACCCCTATTTTGGCCATGAACATAGCTGAAAGAGATGCATCTATGTTAACAAACATGAACGGCATTAATGGCTTCATTGGTAAATACATTGAAGGCATGACTGATAAGAAGCATACTGAATTCTACTTGAAAGTCATAATGGAATTTATAAGAGCTACAAGAGTTAGAGGAAAGCCCAATTTAGGACGCATCAGAAAGAAAAATTAGATTACAAGAATAGAATTTGTATCTAACCTTAAAAAGCCACCTCGAGAGCTTAAGAAGCTAAGAAAAGCAATGTTAGAATATTGTAAAACTCATATCGAATGATGTATGTTTTTACTTTAATTTCTATTGCTTTACTTTGTTAAAGACATACTTTTATACTCTTTCTTTGTAAAGACTTATTATTGTTACATGCCTTGTATGCAAGAGAAACATGTTTCATTTTAATTCTTTATATGTTATGATTCATGTATATTTTTTATAAGTGAGAGGTTTTTTAGATGATGAGTATTCTGAAAAGTAATATTTTATAAGAAAAGTACTTATATTATTTTTGATAGAGAATGATGGCGTTGCTAGTGCTTGTGTGATAGGAGGTACAAATGTATTCTCCTGATCATGAATCTAGTGATATTATTATTTTTTGATAAAAAATTAATAAAAGTACATGACATTGTATACTTTACATGTGCTATATATGTGTAAATTCACTTAAATATTCTATGGTTCAATAAATTAATGTAGGAAAGGTTTTTCACAGAACCGATATTGAACAATGGCATCAAAGAACATTATTGCTGAATTAAACAAGGGGGAAAAACTCAACGGGGACAACTGGGATATTTGGCACCGAAAGGTCCAATATATTCTAGAAGAACAGGATGCTATTGAGCCATTAACAATGGCCATGGTAGAACCTGAGGCTGGCAATACGACCCAGCACAGGAGAGACCAGGAAGCTTACCAATCCTGGAAAAAGAAGAATAGCATTGCAAGAATCACTCTATTGAGTGCAATGGCTGATGACTTAATGTGTGAGTTTGAGACACATAGAACGGCACAGGCAATGTGGATTACCTTAAAGGATAAGTTTGGAGGAGTGTCAACGACTAAGCTTAGAAGGTTGACTATTAAATTCGATACCTATAAGTTAAAACCAAATAATCCTATGAGGCAACATCTAAGAGAGATGTCCACAATGATCAGTGAACTGAAGGAAGCCGGAGATAATCTATCTGACGAACAGAAAGTGTAAGCTGTCATCAGATCGCTCCCTGCCAGTTAGGAGAACATGAAAGTTAATCTGACCCATAATGAAAATATCATTACTTTCAGTGATGTAGCTAAGCATTTGGAGCTAGAGGATGAATGTCTGGAGGCTTATAAAGCCACTGGACAAGCCTATTTGACCGAAGGTGCTGGTCCTTCCCAATCAAAGCCTGAATCCAAAAAGGGCAAGAAATCTCATAAAAATGGGAAGAGAGGCGGTCCACCCAAGAAGGGCAAGCAACAGTTCAAGAAGAAGGGAAAGAAAGGAGGCAAGAAAAAGCTAGACCTAAAGAAGGTCAAATGCTTTGCCTGCCAGAAAATAGGACATTTCGCACGTGACTGTTCTAAACAGGCCGAGAGCGAAAAGGTAACAGTGAATTATGTGAATTCACATGTCTCATTTGTTTCTAGCACTGTTTTTCTGACAGAACCTATTTCTTTTTCTTGGATTATTGACTCAGGCTCCACAGACCACGTAAGTCGAGATCGAGGATCTTTCGTGGAATACCGCCGGTTGCCATATCAAAGCAAGTGGCTTTTCATTGGCAATAATGCAAGGATCGAGGTTCGAGGCATTGGCACTTGCAAACTTGTTTTGTGTAGTGGAAAAACCTTGATACTGCATGATGTGCTTTATGCTCCTGACATCCGACAAAATTTAATTTCTGTAATTTGCTTACTAGACTTTGGGTTTAATGTAAACTTTCATGATAAAGTTGCAGACATTTGTAGCAACTCAATATTTTATGGTTCAGCTTTTCGATTTCAAAGCTTCTTTATTTTGGATCTTGCTAATGATTTTAATGTTCATGATTACTTTGCTATTACTTCAAATAATCCTGATATGAATATTTGGCATGCTAGACTAGGACATATTAATCAAAATAGAATGATTAAACTGGCTAAAGAAGGCTTGTTGGGGGTGATCCCTAACATGGATATGTCATTATGCGAAAGCTGTCTAGCTGGTAAGGCTACCAGGAAACTATTCGGTAAGGAAATACGAGCTGAAAACCCATTGCAATTAATCCATTCTGACATTTGCGGTCCAATGAGTGTGAGGGCAAGACACAGAGCTTGGTATTTCATTACCTTTATTGATGATTTTTCATGATATGGTCATGTCTATTTGATTTCACATAAGTCTAAGGCACTAGAGTGCTTTAGACAATACATGAATGAAGTAGAGAATCAAATGAAAAATAGAATCAAGGCATTACGCACTGATCAAGGTCGTGAATACCTTTCAGATCAATTCAAACAGCTTTGTGAAGAAAAAGGGATTATTAGGCAACTAACTATCCCTGGCACACCTCAACAAAATGGGGTTGCTGAAAGAAGAAATAGAACTTTTCTAGACATAGTTAGGTCTATGATGGCCCAGGCAAACCTTCCAATTTCATATTAGGGTGATGCTTTATTGACGGCAACTTTCATACTTAACCGTGTGCCCTCAAAATCAATCACTTCCACACCCTACGAGTTATGGACTAAACATCAGCCAGATCTAACTATCCTTAGACCTTGGGGCTCGACAGCATACATCCATGACAATTCTCATAGACATGGGAAACTGGGTCCTAGAGGGAAGAAATGTATTTTTATAAGGTACTCTGAACCCTCAAAAGGATATGTATTCATAAGTGAAATTGAAGATGGAACAGTGACTGAAACAGAATCAAGAGATGCTGTATTTATTGAGATAGAGTTTCCCAGTAGGGGAGATGTTGACCGCACTGTATCTCTTTATGAGACTCAGGAGCAGGACAATGCAGAACAAATTGACAAATCAGAATTGTCTAGGCATGTCAATCTGAGTGGGAGCTAAGAACGGTCAACACAAAGACCAAAATAAATGAGAAAAGATAAGCAAATTGCTCCTACCAGAAAGAGTAACAGGGAAAGTGTTCCAAAGAGACGCTTCTAAATAGAAGGAGAAGCACTCTTAGTTACTCCAGAAGGGGATGATGAACCCCGCACTGTTCATGAGGCCTTAACAAGTCCTGCAATAGAGGAATGGAAGAAAGCAATGAAAGAGGAAATGGACTCAATGATGAAAAATCAAGTTTGGGAATTGGTTGATCTGCCAAAAGGGCGTAAAGCCATTGGAAACAAGTGGATTCTCAAAATCAAAAGAAAGGTAGACGGATCAATTGACAAATTCAAAGCTCGATTGGTTGCAAAGGGATATACACAACAGAAAGATATAGATTATGAGGATACTTTTTCACCTGTTGTGCGCTTTAATTCAATAAGACTTATTCTGGCAATAGTAAACAGTTTAAACTTAGAGTTACATCAGATGGATGTAAAAACCGCATTCTTGAATGGTGATCTGGATGAAGAAATCTATATAGAACAACCAATAGGTTTCATTGAAAAAGGATTTGAACACAAGAAGTGTAAACTCAAAAGATCTATTTATGGATTAAAACAGTCATCCAGACAATGGTACTTGAGGTTTCATAAGGCGATTATCTCATATAACTTCCAGATGATAGAGGAAGACCATTGTGTCTACGTTAAGCGGTTTAAGGGTAACTTTGTGATATTATCCTTATACGTAGACGATATACTATTAGCTGGAAATAGTCTTGACTCTGTGATAGCTATTAAAGAATGGCTTTCATCAAATTTTGAGATGAAAGACATGGGTGAAGCGGAATACATACTTGGAGTCAAGATTCAAAGGAATCGTTCCAAGAGAATCCTCACTATTTCACAAGAGAATTATATCAATAAGATACTTGAGCAATTCAATATGAGTGAATACAAACCCATGGATATCCCTGTGGCCACTGGAGTGGCCTTGAGTTCTGACATGTGTCCCAAAACTGAATCAGATAAAAAGCAAATGGAAAGAGTTCCATATGCAAGTACCATTGGTAGCCTGATGTATGCAATGATGTGTACAAGACCAGATATTTGTTATGCCGTGGGGCTAGTTAGCAGATTCCAGTCTAACCCTGATGAGAAACACTAGAAAGCAGTGAAAAGGATCTTGAGATACTTAAAGGGCACAGCTGACTATGCATTGTGTTATCAAGGAAGTGATCTACGCCTAATCGAATATTCCGATGCTGATATAGGCGGTGATGAAGAAGAACGAAGATCAACTTCAGGATACACCTTCTTGCTTAACAATGGCGCCATATGTTGGAGTAGCAAGAAGCAAACGTGCATTACTTTACACTCTATGGAAGCTGAGTTTGTGGCATGCACTGCAGCAGCGCAAGAGGCTGTTTGGCTGAAGAGATTTATCGAGCACCTAGGATTTGGGAACGAGAGTACCAATCCGGTGTTGATACACTGTGACAATACTACAGCTATAGCCTACACAAAAGACCCTAAGTATCACAGTAAGACCAAACACATTGATATAAAATATAACTTTGTGTTGGATTATATAGCACAGAAAATTATAACTGTACAATACATTTCAACCAAGTGTATGGTTGCAGATCCCCTGACCAAGCCAATAGGCAAAGAAACATTCGAGAAACATGTAAAAGCCATTGGCATGTTAAAAATGTAAAGTTACAGACTGTATGTAATACTTTTATTTTTATTAATGATATCATATCATTTATTATTACTTATATGTCTGGATAAAAGTATACAATGTCTAGTATGTCGTACAGGTTGAAAGAGGTAGCTCTCTCACATGAGCAACCGCCTTTGATGCTATAGAAGCGTTCAAAGATGAGACATGTGTTCACCAGTAAAACAGCAAGAGTGCTGATATGGTAGAGAAGAAACACAATAAGTGTCAGTTTGGCTTAAAAGTGCAGTGAGTCAAGATGAGATCCATGAGTAAGGGTATGGATCGAACAATGGATTCTCACATCCATAAAACCTGTTGCCAGATGACAAATTCTTCAAAATTGACGTCATATTATATGAATATAATTGAAGAGTTTGGGTTTAGATACTAAGAGTATCCAGACTTAAGTCTGTACGGTGTGATTGATAGAATCAAAATGACATACACTCTTTAAGGATAAGAGGAACACCGTAACATGTGATTCATACCACATGTGCTAAAGAACCGCAAATGGAAAGCAAGAGAATCAATCCCTGCTTCATTGTTGTGTGAGTTCCAGAAAGGTATAATCCTTTCATAAATGTCCTTTGACTTTGACAATATTATGGAGGTATTTTTCAGCGATTGCTACTTTGGTATATGTCCTATGGTCAAATTATATATGAACTGAAGGTATTATGCTAGGAAAGCGGCTGATTCATATCAAAATGATATATGGGCGAAAGAAAGATTGCCAGAATATACATATCCATGCTAGTGTCTGTGACTGGTCCCTTATGATATTATTTTGTTAATTTCATAAGTGTGGATACTATGTATAAGTGGAGGCTATCTGAGTTATATACTGACTCAAGAGGGATTAGATTAGCCATGAGAAAAGTGTATATGGGCAAATCTAGGACATTCAGGGCACTATAATTTATTTGATCAAGCAGCACTAAAGGGTTGCTTTGTGCTGGTCTCTGTAAAGGGGATTTTTAGTACAAACGCCCGAAAGGAGACGTCATGCCTACGCGGTCACGACAAAGCACCTAGTATGAAAGAAGGAAGAAAATGAGATTTGAGCCATAATATCTAATCCACCATGTGTGAGTGGGAGATGTAAGGAAACGGGCGATCCACCCATGGTGGATCAGACCCGACCGATGGAAAACAGAGAGCCGTTGCCTTTGACAACCAACTGTGAGGAGCAGTTGAAGGGGAATATTTTGAATTCAAAACAGAGGGAGTTAGATACAGTTATCTAACTCCCCTCCCACAGGCTATATATATCTACATATACCGACAGAAATGGGGGTGGCAGAACATATACTTTTCTGTTTTTGACGCTATATTTCTGCATTTTCTTCCGGTGCATTTATTGTGAAAACGAACCAAAGTCCATACAGGGTGCTCCGGTTACGTGTGGGTATCTAGTGTGTCAAGAAAACAATTCCAGGTACGCCCAAAACCTTCAAAGATAAAACAGAAGACAATGGATAAAGAGGATTACCTTTGCAAGATGATTGGTCAGTAGCAGACATAAGGGCATACTGATTGCCGTCGGGAATCTAGAGCTTAAACCATGAACTTCCTACAGACACTAGAAAATCAGATGCTTGTGGGCGTCAGCCATTGCTCTCAGTGCTTTGTACCCCTTGTCGTCCAATAAGCCAAAAGGTTTGGCCTTGAATTTCATGTTTCTGCCACCTTGATTCTGTCTTATTTTGTTATGATTATAAATGGGGTTGATATTCACGATTACTCGTCATTCCTGGGAGTTTTTAGTTTCCACCCGTTACATGGAAGATATGACAATGTCTACATTGGTGCATCCTAAGCGGAGTTGTTTGGCTCGAAATTCTGGGTTTGCGAAATCTTTTCTCTCCCCTCAATGATGTTCGAATGCTCCTTTTTGCTTATAGAATCTATTATTTGTAACTGTAATCTTAATCTCTTGCAATTTAAGTCCTTCTACACGTTTAACATGATAAGAAGAGCAGCCTGGGCATTTTAATAAAGATCTTTGGTGTACCGATCAACATAGAAGACAGGAGTGTGAAAACATATGACAGTGATTATAACTGCGTGGAGAATGTTTCACGATTTGATTTGTTGAAATCTTTTTTGGATTATTAGTTTCAAAATTGTTGTGTGCTTATTAAACAAAACCAGAGTGAAACTAATCAGAGAATTGCAGTATTGTATCTCTGAAGCTTACTTCATTCATTAACTCACTAAAACTTATATACCAGTGAATACAAACGTAAGCAGTGTGTATCACATGGTGTGCCAACCTGTCATAACAAACTAACAACTTTCTAAAACTATTTAACTGAATCAGTTTGATATCTCTGATACTTATTATGTAAGTCTTAATTTTGGCTGAGAACAGATTATGCATTTTGAATTTTACTGAGAAATAGGATGGGATGGGAGAAATTGTTCCTTTGTTTAGTCTCTTTGTCAATGTTTTGTCATCATACTATGAACAAGGTCCTTTTCCAACAGGGGTAACGATAGTCTAGGTGAAGAAGTTATCATACACCTACTACGCTGGATTCTGATGTTGGATATTTTGAACTAGTTATAAAGGTTTGTATGTCCATAACTTTTTTCCTTTTGGGTTCGACTGAGTCGACTGTCTCTGTATCTTCTCTCTGCTTAAATTTTCTATATCCATTGTTCTTCATCTTGTCCCTTGTTATTTTCTTTTGCTTGTCTTTGACTAGATGTACCCTCAAGGAAGGACGTCACACCACTTCCGTGAGATGCGTGTTGGAGACTATCTTGCTGTTAAAAGGACCCAAGTAAATGTTTCTGGAACACACTATCCCACAAAATTCTCTGGGCTTCCCCCTTTCTTCTTTCTGTTGAAACTCTGATGCCTTATATCGAATGAAATTCCAGAAACTACTCTGCAGTAGTTCAAATTTATCATAATGTCTATGACCAAGGAACAGGTAAATATCAGGAAATTAAATTTTGCATCTTCTGACTATTGTTTTATTTGGTAAATTCAATCATATTTAAGATTTGATCTTTATATTTTGGATATAATTTCTTATAGCCTAATAAAAGGCTTGTTACTTGGATAGTTTGAGTTTACGTCATATCACTTTCGGGGACGCTTCAAGTATCGAATTGGCGAGGTTAGAGCATTTGGAATGATTGCTTGAGGGTCTGGAATCACTCCAATGTTCCAACTATACATTTAGCACCATACTGCTTGTTTATTCATCAATGAGAGGCTTAAAAGAATTCTGCCATAGCCTTTTACTCTGTTGCTTCCCTTGGTTGCTAGAGCCAAACTAGAAAACGCGGAAGACAGGACAAAGGTGCATCGTGTCTATGCCAATGTTACATATGACGACATTCTTTTGAAGGTAACTGGCATTTTTTTTTAAATGAAGTATATTATATTTTTCAATTATTTGAACCGATCCATAGCTTGGTACTGAAGTTGATTATTTTGTCCATGCATGACTATGGTCATTCGTACAGAGTCTGCAGCAGTAGGCCAGCTGAGAACTTTATGCCTTGTGACACAATTCTTGTTCATCACAAAACACCATATACCTACTTGTACTTTACACAAATTTTTCGTCTTCATTATTATTGTTTCTTTACCTTATATGAATGGAATCATGGAAAAAACTTGAGCTACACATCCCCCCATCAGTCACTGACTTGCTTTTGAATTTGTTTGTACTATTCAAAGGGAACCCTCAATATAACACTTTTCTTATGCATGCAGGAAGAATTGGATGGCCTTTCTTCAAAGTATCCAGATCGCTTTAAAGTATACCGTGTCTTAAATGAGGTTAGTTGCAGAACAAAAGTTTTCTTTTCCTCATCCATAACATGTATGCTTTGGCATCCGTTGTTAACTAACATCCATGATACTTTTGGGAACTGGCCGCCTCATGATATCCTGTGTAGTATTGTATATAATGACTGTCTAATTACAAGTCCTTTTACTGACTTAAATTATGTCATCAACACAGCCTCCTGAAGTATGGGATGGTGGTGTTGGTTTTGTATCAAAGGAGACGATTCAAACACATTGCCCTGCTCCAGCCAATGATATCAAGATTTTGTTTTATTTACTCTTACTTATTTCTCCCTATTATTAATTTGAAGGTTTTGGTGTTGTTGCTGGTCTTCAATTGATTCTGGAAGCTTCTAAGCTCTGATGATTAATCATGGTGGTTGTGGAATGTGGAATGGCAGATTCTGAGGCGTGGCCCACCACCCATGAACAAGGCTATGGCTGCTCACCCGGATGCCCTCGGATATTCCCGAGACCCAGTTTCAGTTCTGAGTGATTTCATAACCTACTTTGACCGTAAAGCATTGGTTCAACGGTGCATTTAGTTTCAGAACGTTCTCCTGTGGCTGAGTTGAAAATCTGAAATAATTGCGTTTGATCCGATTATGAGGATGAGACATTGCGGCCTGTGGTTTCCAGGCATTATGATATGAATATTCATATACTTCCAAATACAATGATACATCCCAAATGGAAAAGAACACCTTTTAACGTTTCATCGTGGGCTATTTAAGAGCTGAACTTGGGAGTGGGCTTTTGAGTTTAGACATCACCCGTGAGTGTTCAAAGAAAAATTAAAAAAAAAAATCTTAACGTTGGCCAAGTCTTGTTCATATTTTCGTCATTTTAATTTTTATGTATACAAGATAAAATATATAATTTTCCAATGCAAATTCGGATAACAGGTGGGTCTCCTGCAATAAATTCGAAATTGAAATGGAATAAGTAGTGGCACTGTTGGTGATAATTTTTTATAGATCCACATATTATAACTCATTCCCACACACTTCATCATCTGTTAATGTGTTTTGAATTTTTTTTTTATACAGATAATTTTTATAAAGAAATTGTGCTCAGGCATAAAATTTTCTTTTAATCGAATGATATTAATATTAAATAAAAAAATCATAAATTATTTTTAAATATAAATTTAGACAATTGTAAATTAAGATATTTATTTAAAATTATAATAAAATAATATTTTTTAAAATTAAATATATTTTAAATAATTATATATATCTAATTAATATCATATCATAATAAATGAGTCAATCTTCGAAGTTGGATAGATGCACATGATTAATAAAATTTCGTGGATGTAAAGTTGTAAACCCAACAACCTAAAAGAATGGGGATTAAATGAATTGATCAATTCAAATGGAGGGCAGAGTCCTCCTCTAATCGATCAATTCTAAGCACTAATTTTGCAGTCATTGAAATTAACAAGGGCGCACTAATCGTTGCTTGTGTGGTGTATCTGTCAAGTTCTGTGTCTATGCCGCTACGACCCCAGCAACTGGCGGGCACGCAACGCATCGTCGTTCGCATTAAATGCTATTTTGTAATCCCAATAATTTCAATATTCCAATCCACTCCACTCCCTCAAATAATGACGGTTTATTTCCACTAATTGCTCTCTTATCAATGTGATCTAAATAAATACCATTAATTATTTACTTCGTCCAAAAATAAATATTTTTAAAATTAGACAAACCCTGATTTTATTACCATCCTTGAAATAGAAACAGAGGCAGCATGCAAATGCAACACGACGCAGTTTCTCTCTCTAAGATGTGGAGCTTACACAGAGTAGCCCGCTTCCATCGTTTAGATCTTATACCCGATTCTCCCGCTTCTTCCCATTCCCTTGTAATCGTTCCTCACAAGAACTGTGTCCCCTTCTTCCTATTGCTCTGCCTCCGCGATTATTCTTCATCACTTTTCTGGGCTCATTTGATTTCATCTGCCTCTGTTTTTTCTGATTTACGTTAAGGTGACCGAGACATTGCCAGAATAACATCTATCAGTCTATCTACGGCTCTTCTATGTTGAGTCATATAACCTTATCATTTTCATCTTAAATTCCTTTCATGGTTCTTTTTGAATGCAGCAATGTAAGCTGATATTGCTCGCAATAATATTACTGCAATGGCTGAGAGAAATGCGGCGTCATCCATGAAGGTTGTTTCTCGCAAGTCATTGTTATGGTTCTTTACCTTGACATCTACCCTGTTTTTGTTATCTTGGTTCTTCGTCCTTCGTTCCACCAATCGTCCCAGTCTCATTGATTCTGATTTCTTACCCAATTCTAAGCTCTCCACCGATTTCGATAATTCAACTCTCAAGAAGGATAATCTAAATGTTGAGCCCTCCATCGGCAACCGAGCAATACTCGTGGACACTGAAGAAATAGAATCAACCCACGAGACAGAAACACTACCTGAGAATCAAACGCCTGCAACAAATGATGACGATGAATCCAAGTGCAGTAGAAAAAAAGGCAACGTTGTTCCTCTTAAGGTTTTCATGTATGACTTACCTCCGGAGTTCCATTTCGGACTCTTGGATTGGAAACCCAAACGAGATACGGTTTGGCCTGATATTTCAACCCAAATACCTCATTATCCTGGTGGCTTGAATTTACAGCACAGCATAGAATTTTGGCTTACCATGGATCTTCTTGCTTCAGAACTCCTTGAACCCCCCAATGCCGGTGCTGCAAAGAGAGTTCGCAATGTTAGCGAAGCTGATATCATATTTGTACCGTTCTTTTCTTCTCTGTGCTATAACCGCCATTCCAGAACCAGTAAACACCAAAGAAAGAGCATGAACAGGGTACTGCAAGACAAGTTATTGCAGTTTCTGATGTCTCGAGAGGAATGGAAGAGATCTGGTGGAGTGGACCACTTGATATTAGCTCACCATCCAAATAGTATGTTGCCGGCGAGAACGAAGCTGTGGCCTGCCACACTCATACTTTCAGACTTTGGAAGGTATCCTCCAAACGTCGCAAATGTTGAGAAAGATGTGATTGCACCATACAAACACGTGATCGGATCCTACGTCAATGATTCCTCTGACTTCGATTCCCGCCCAATATTGCTCTACTTTCAAGGGGCAATTCATAGAAAAGATGTAAGTTTTCACGGGATTGATCCGTTTCTGCATTCTCCTGCAGGTCTTGCTTAGTTAACTTGTGTTCTTCTTTTTCCTGATTCTCAGGGTGGTCATGCTAGGCTAGCGCTGTATAACATGTTGAAAGATGAGAAAGATGTGCATTTTTCATCTGGGAGTGTTCAGAAAGGTGGGATCAGGCAAGCATCGGAGGGAATGCAGTCTTCTAAGTTCTGTCTGAATATAGCAGGCGACACTCCTTCATCAAATCGCCTATTCGACGCCATTGCTAGTCACTGTGTCCCTGTGATTATAAGTGATGAGATTGAGCTACCATACGAGGATGTGCTTGACTACTCTGACTTCTGCATATTTGTTCGCACAAGAGACGCACTGAAGAGAAATTATCTGATAAGTTTGATAAGGAGCGTTGGCAAAGAAGAATGGGGCCGAATGTGGAAGAAGCTGAAAGAGGTAGAACTCATGTTTGAGTTTCAGTACCCATCCAAGGAGGGAGACGCTGTGCAGATGATTTGGCAGGCCGTGGCTCGTAGAGTTCCTGCAATGAGACTCAAGTTACACAGATCCAGGCGCTATGCACGATCTCTGTCTAAGAAAGAGAGAAGCTTACCCACAAGGCCTGCACCAGTGAATTATTGGTTAGAGAGAAGAAATATCATTGTAAGAAACTCTGCAGCCTAGGTAGGAGATTCCATTTGTGATTGCATATGTCTATGTCTCGACGCTTTTTGCCTTATGGTGTTAGTTTCCTGTGTGTCAGCCAACAGAGGTGATATGTTGGTGACGATCGAGGAAGCTAATGTTGTACAAGACAATAGTTAGAAGAATCGTAGTCATTCGACTCATGCCACAGTTTGAAGTGGCATGCTATCTTATTCTATGATTCCAATGAAATATTTTTATGTGTAATTAAACGTGTGTCTTGTTCATTACTTGTATGAATATTTGAAAATGAGGGGGCATGCGCATGCATCCAATTCAAGATGAGATGTTACTGTGTATGACTATACAACAAATGATGAGTTCCTACCCCACCAATGTACAATAAATATGTGTCGGCAATTATTTTTGAAATGATATATATATATATATATATATATATATATAAGGCTTTTGTCTTGTACTGATATTTCGGTCAAAGGGAATGCTACAATGTAAACACATACACTCATCCACAGACTTTGACCCATTCTATCGCCATCCTCTAACAACCTACTGCTCATTTATATAGGTTGCGTTAGCATATGGTAATCTGAGGGATAAGTTATTTATTTCCTTTTTTTTCTCTGGAAAAGTTATTTATTTCTTAAATTATCATAGTCTTCGTTATAAATAATTTTTCTTCTGTGGATAATTTTTTGGCCACTATCTTTGGATAAAAAATAAACTCTTTAATAAGAGTAATTCAATCAAAGGAATTTAAATAATTCTAGCTAAATATAGGTGTAATAGAATTTCTTAAGTAATTCAAACAAAGAATAATTCGAATAATTTGAAATTATAGTTAAAATTAGGTGTATCTAGCAATTTTGAAGTAGTAATGAATGTCTTGTGCTGGTATTAAAAAGATAGTATTTTGAATAAAAACGCATATACAGGAAGTAGTGTTTGATAGCAAAATAAAACGAAAATGAAGATACGTAATAAGAGTGAAAGAGAGATATCTGGAAGTAATAGTAATAGCGATGTGATGGGGGGGAGCCTAATTTGAAGGCGAATTAAATGTGGGTGTGGAGAAGAAAGGGCCAACTTCGTTGTCGTGATTACAAGACAGATAGCGAGAGAAAGGACATGTCTTAAATCGCATTCAAGGCTGTGGGGTCACCTTCTAATTCCCCAATTAACCTCTCAATTTAGCAACTTCAATTAATTTCTACATATAAAAAATGGTGCCATGATTTCCTTTCCCTTGATTTGATAAACCTGGATGAATTCCTGATGATGAGGACATGCATGCATAAGATATCCAATTACTATGAATATCCTTGTGATTATCAAAGAATAATTAATCTCTAGCTTGCATTATTATTCACAACGAACGATGATTACTCTGAGACAGTGGGATTAACTCTTGGCCAAAGTATTTGTGATGATTCAACTTCCAACCTCTGACAGTTATGCTTTTTGCGAGTAAAATGAAAGAGACTGAGTGACACCCCATGGGAAAAGGGAGATGAAACAAAACGAAGTTATGATATTGTGAATTAAGTGTATATATTATGACTCACCCGCTGCAACATTATCGTATGTTCCTTGTCAGAGTAGAATTGATCAGCAACTCCTCCAAGCAACCTACTGCATGACAACCAAACCTTTAGGAACCCCACCATGCATAATGCGCAAACATATCTCATGTTAGGGCATTTTCATATATATATATCACCCTCCAAGTTAACCCCTACACCACTTTTCATCTTCTTCACTTGCATTCTGTACATCCTTCTCACTTTCTCCCTACACCCTATTGTTTGCTCTTGTTTTTACTCTAATTTTGTTCACGATTCTGTATAGATGCTACTCGTCAGCCACCATCACTTATATATATTTGTATTAATACTGTTGCAGTTACTTCTTTTTAATTATTCTGACTGTGAAGGGGTTAATTAATTTAATGATGCATCTCAACGTACAGTTGCCAATCGCAGCATGCCGCGTAAATTTACTCCCAAAGCAGGCTCCCTGCATTCAATAATTAAATAACCATGATATAAATTCAGCTATATACTCTATACAGTAACTGCTGCATATTAAACCCCACCAAATTAATCATATTGCCTTTGAGTAATTACTATCTATTCGGGGGTTCGTACCTACGCTGCTACATGGCAAACTATCATTGGTTCACCAATAGTATTGCTTTCAAACCACCGCCAAGAATCAAACTCGTATGTATATCTGCATATCTTGTGAAACGTAAATGTGTGTGTATACGTAAATTATACTAGGTGGTGAACATTAAGGTTCAGATTCTGGCACCGAAAGGTGAAGACGAAGATCACATGCTTCCCATACAAAATACTTCCTCAAGGAAAAGGACTATGAGCTGCCCATTTCCCTTATAACTATCTTTGCTTCCTTGCAAGACCTTCGTGACACATCCCCCTTTCACACTCATCCATCGCTTTTCCTTTCACTTTTAATTCCTCCATCCCATTTTCTAATTACTATATATCTATAGTCAAATTCATTCGCCAATCTCATCTACTGTTACTAAATAATTTTTCGTGCCAAAATTTTCGTGTGTGTGTGTGTGTGTTAAAATACAATACGAACGCAACATTTTCTAAATGGATTCGTTCAAGAAAATTAATTAAATGATGCTTTTTTTAATATTGGTAACTTTTGCTTGAGTGGTATCAATACTAGCCTGCAATGCCTCAAATTTAAACGCACTTAATCTTAAAAGTGTCTTCTTCATGAAAATTTAACAAATCAGACACGGGAGGCATCAGGTGTTCAAGCATTATTATGCTAATAGTCGTTTAATGAATGGTTTGGCATGTAATAATACTTCAACGGAAGGTTAAGGACGGTAAAGTCCACCGGCGATGATACCAAATTAAAGGCCTTGGAATGGACACTATGGTCATATCACAACTTCCCAATCTAAATAAATACACATATCGCACTTCTTTATGAAACCTTATCTCCTCATTTATTGACTTTTCATGAACATTATTAATATATGCAGAAATAATTAAAGAGAATATGGAGAAGATAGAAAAGACAATAGCATATAGAAAAAGGAAGAAAGCTTTAACATTTGTGAAGCGTGATTACTGGTTTCCCAGCAGGTATTAGAAGACTATTTACTGTCTGAGACACAAGAAAACAACGCAACACGCTACAAGGTTACTTGACATAAATCATTGATAAATCCTAAGTTACATATGTGCATGTTGACAGAGATCCTAACTTCTCAGAACCTCTACATATAATTTTGAGTACCCTAGACGCTTTTCAGAACAAAGTTTCTTTCTCTTTCTTTTTCACACACTAATGTTTAGAATTGCCACATATGCTAGACTCTAGGATATATCCATTTATTCTATCCTCTGATCTGTTAGAAAGTAAGGGATAATTCCATCACCTCCTCTACTTGACCAGCATTTTCATCTAAGAGCCACTTCTCAAGAACTGACAATGGAGGATCAGCAGCACCGTTCTCATATCTTTGCTTATTCCTCTCATCATGAGCCATAACACGAACCTTGTCTTCATCATTATCAACAAAAATAGTTTCAGAAATCTTCTGGGTTGGAGGCATAGAATCGCCAGTGGACTTGTCCCAAGCAGCATTATTAAGGTTCTCATAAGACAAAATGGAATCAAACTCTTCACGGGACATCATATCACCACCATCACCCTGATCTTCTCGCTCGTCTTTGTTTTTGTTGGACATCAAACTTAGAGCAGACTTCACCATGTTACGGCTATTTTCGATGTTTCTCTGAAGCTCCTTGTGATCTTGGGTTGTTGCTTTGAGAAGATTATTACTACTTGTGCCTGGCTTTGGGGAGGATCTCATCCAACCTTCTAAGAGGCGAGATATGTTCTCGGTGCTGGATGCATAGGGGGATGATTGAGACTGACTTAACCTTTGAGACGAGCCATGGTTATTGCCCATCATATCTAAATTCTCTCTCTCATTAAAGCTTTTTGAAGCAAACTGACTAGTTGTTGTTGTGGAGTTCGCTGCCAGGTGGGGGTCCAATCCTGTTTGAAATTTTTTCAGCTTCTTCTTCAGATGCGTGTTCCAATAGTTCTTTATATCGTTATCTGTCCTTTGAGGAAGGTACGAAGCTATGGCTGCCCATCTGCTCAAAAATCAACAACCCCGACAAATTCAGGCATACATCAAAATCATTAATAAAAACTGGTACCAGTTATTAGTTGTCTGTTTCCGATATACTGGCCAGTGAAAAACAAAATTATAGAAAAGAAAATCCAAGATTTTTTTTTTATAGCATTTGTGAGGATTATTACTTGTTACCCAGGAGAGCTTGCAAATGAATTATCATTCCTTCCTCATGGGGAGTGAAGTTTCCCCTCTTGATTCCTGGCCTGAGGTAGTTCGTCCATCTAAGCCTGCAACTTTTGCTGCACCTTGACAACCCTTTTAACCACATAAGGAAGGAAAAAATTACTTTTAATCTGTAGGTTTCAATTCAAAATTCTTGAGATCAAGTTCAAAGCAAAAATCAAGAAGAACAAGATCAGATAATAATACTGGCATGACTACTGTACCACAGCCGCCCTATATCTGTCATCTTCTTCCTTCCAACTGAAACACTAACACAAATTTAAGACTTGGGGATCTAAAAAGTGAATTAAATTACCAGTATTAGTAGGAACTGATCTCCAATTTCCCGGACCATGTTCTTGGATGTAAGAAACAAGAATGATGTCCTCCTCAGGTGTCCATGGACCCTTCTTGATGCCAATTTTCTCACAGCAAGGAGGCCTTCCCATGGCTTCTTTTCAACCCAACCACTCTTCTTCCTCAAACCTTGCTATGGAGCTTTCACATAGTAACAACTAGGAGTACTTATATATTGGGGGGTCGAATTAGCACTTATTTCTCCACTTACTCGTCTGTCTTGTCTAGTCGCCTTACCCTTCTAATATAGCTTAATACTACTGATCTACTTTTCTTAGCCACGTGCCACTGAAGAAGTTCCTCACCAAAGGTGTGAAACTTCACTTTCCTAGCCTTTGTTTTCCCTAATTATTTCACTCTTAATTACCATTTTTGCTATTGCAGGATCAGCCAGGGATCTTTGATCTGTAAGCCCATTAATATACACATAAATAACGGGGGACATCTCATAAATTCAGGCTTGAAAAAGAAGTACTAAATATTTGTTCGTGTGTGTGTAAGCTAATTCTCTTGATTAATCAGAATTCAAGGTTACATCACACCAAACAAAATATTAAATACGCAAGCTAAACTTGTAAATGACAGCAGATTTATGATAGCGTTGACTTATTTTTGGACCCGTGGTTTTGTTTTTCGTTTTCTTTTCCTTCTTGGTTCGTACTGCTACAATAAATGAGATCTGCACCGCGGAAAGAGGAAAACACCATATTAAGGAGGAAAAGAAAAGACCATGGCCTTTTGAGATTTCAGTAGAAGCTCTCAAATGGCGGATGTACTAAGAGAATATTGAAGGAGATGAAAAATTATGGTGAAAGTGCTATGTTTCTGCAATGCCTTCTCTTCCCTTTTTCGTTTTATTTTTGGGCTTTTGAGTGATATTTATGAGTCATTTGTACTTGCTTCGCTTCAAGGATAGATTCAACGACAGGCAGGCTTGGAAATGTCATCTCAAATAGTAGTAATACGGCCTTTGTTTCCATTGAAGCCTATCTATTATTATATGGGCGTTATTTGCTAAAGGAATTTTTTTTGGGCCAAAGCATAAACGAAAAATAGAATCCAAAGAAAGTAAGTAATGATCTTCTTTTTTGTTACCAGTTGTTTTAAAAAGAGATTGGATTCATTTACTATTTAAAAATAAGATAAAATCTTTCTTCTTCTTAAATGATACTAATATTGGGTAGAACCAACTATTAATTATCTTCATATATAAATCTAAATATTTAAGAGTTAAAATACCTTTCCAAATACCGCTATTTCTAATCATTCAAGAGTTTGCAGGTAAGTATATGTACACTGATGGCTACTAAGGTTTGTTTTTTTGGGCTACTCATTTGCACTCTCTTCCATACAGGGAACACGCGTATCAGTGGTACCAGCTTCTACCAGAGATAAGAAAATTTTTAAAGCGTCAGATACATATACAAATTGACATTCGCTTGAAATGCTTACATGTATTTATCACATATGCATGTGCTTTTGAGCACAATGCATTAAGCCTGTTTGTTGTATCCAGGTTGAATGGTGTAACTCCACTGACGTCACAATGATAGACCTGAATTTTCTGATGTGAGGCTCACATAATATGCTTCCATTTTCGTTAACGGAAAGAATCTCTGCCACAATCAATTCGAAACCTTTGTTAAAGGTTGAGCTCTCTCTATCGAAAAAGGGAAAGGGAAAGGTAAATGCTTTGTCTTCCGACACTCCTGCTCTACTTCTTCCCTCTACAAGCAAAACTCAAATGAGGTTAATTATGGTGGCCAAGCCTCCGCAGAGCTTCAGTGCATCATTGAAGTATGGTATAATACCAGAAATAGGATTGCTCATAATATTTGCCAGCCTTCGGCAGAGAATGAATAGTTAGGTCAAGCTACTTAGCCAACAACTTAAGCGGCAAGCCACTAACTGGATTTAATGCACCTGTCAATAGTCTTTTTTTATTCATTTTAGGAACATCATAATAATTAATGAAGGATTTCAACCACATGAGACTTGTACAAATGAAGTTGCAGTAGAACGGCTGCAGTATGAGATCCACCCGGCATCACATGATGGCTACTAAGCCATCTATAAGTTGGTAGGGCCTTACAATGCATGGCTTAAATGGCCGAGACGGATAGATACAATAACTAGCCATTAAAGCTCCAACCGAAACACAAATGAATAGGTAACATATGGAGACTGGAGAGTACGTTAAACTTAAGAAAGAACATTGAGAGGCCGAGAAAACATAACAGAAGAAAATCCAGATCAACAGTAAAGAGATAGGTGGTATTAGAGTTGTGACTACAGAAGAGTTGTATTCTCACACTGGATCTACACTTGCTTTTATTCCTCCTCCCAAATACAATGTTTTAAGAGGTGCACAAAAGACGTCAGAATACCATTTTTTGAACACAAAATGTAGTCAAATGGAAGGCACCTATGCTTGTAATCCACTCTGACAAGATTTCTATAAGGCCCACAAGCTACAGCAGAGTGATCAGATGACCATCTGAGGCTCTTATATGACTTCAAGACCATTTTTCGTTAGATCCCTAGCTCCGCGGGTATTGTAACCAGTAATTCTGCGTACCTAATTTGCAATTGCACCCAATCCGCCAAATCGCCTATGTGTGACTTTTGGATGCTGAGCAAGACACTGTTAAAGGCAGGATCGCCATCCCCGTGCCCATGGTGGAATTGATTCCTTATCCCAGCGTGTTATTCATCTTTCTAGTCTAAATACAATGTCAACAGTTCTACACACAGACAACTTCAATTTTGCAGAAAAAATAAATACCAGAGAAGGAACGTCAAATAATGTAATCAACCAGATACATGTTCTCTTATGTCATCTGCCCCGAATATGTGTAATATCAATAACATCAGATTTAGAATGATACAGTGTTTCCATATCCTCAATTGGTAACTTCTGATAAATATAGTGAGCAGAACATATGTTTATCCTTCCCAGTGAATCAATTAAGACTCCATGAGAAGAAACATAGTGTCTACTGCAAAATGACCATGCTATCTTTATTTTCACATACAACAGAAAGTAGACAAAATTATGACACACGAAAGTCCCACTCCACATAGAACACTCAAATTGTATTTTAGTAAGATATATAATGATTACTAGTATGTGAAGAACTAGCAAGGATCGTTGAATGTGAATGTGCATGCCATTCTGTTTGAACATTTGATCAATCAATTTGCAGCAAACTATTGACCGGCATCTCCACCCTGCAAATATTGGTTGCTCCTACCTCTGGAAAATGAGATCATTGAGTACTCAATGCAAGATGCATATCCATCTATGATGTTTTATGTCGCTTTCCTTGCACTGCCAATCAATAACACATCATAATGAGTTTTTCCTTCAAAGTAACAATAAGACAAACTGCCCAAAAGGGCGACAACAAATATGGAATTGTCCCTAAACAAAAATATCAAGGATTAAATTAAAAGCTTAAAATCTTCTTGTACCAAAGCAAGCAATACACAATTTTCAAGATTTGGAATATGTACTAGAGGAACAGTAACAGAAACTCACAGCTATGGCATCTTTTCAACTTCTTGGCCTTGACGTAGTAGCTGTTCTCCCCTCCACTTTCTGAATTATGCTCCCGCACAGGGTGATAGTTCAAAGATAATAATTCTTCCCTTGCAGTATCAAGTCTGTGTTTTTCATCCTTCTGGTATAATTTAATTTCAGAGACAGCCCATCAATCTCAGCGGTAAATAACATGATCGTCAACGGAAATATCAACACTTACATGTGACTTCTTCAAGTTCATTATCTGTTGCCTGCAAAGTTTAAGTTCCATCTCAAGTGCGTGAATCCGAGATTCAGCAGGCACAACACATTGCTCCACTAACTGTTTTTGCTTACCCCGGATAACCTCAGGCTGCCACACATTCAAAGCTGCAGAGGCTTGTCTGCACAAACAATTACCAAAAGCAGATTTAAGTTAATTATGATAAAAGATATACAGTTAATATCTTTTTTAATGGAGGCAAATGTCATATATGGAGGAATAGAAGATCTAATCAAGCTCCCTTTCTTCCCATAATAAAAATATGGCAGCTTAAAATGACACCAACAATTTTCCTTCGTATATATCACTAAAAAGATGGTATAAATTCAACTAGGGTTAACCGTTGATATCACGAAGGCAGGTAGAAAAGAGTTCTTCAATTTTAGCTCAGTTATATATATATATATATATATATATATATATATATATTCACAAGGGAAAGTAGCAGATCAGCAACGAACCTGACCTTGCGCAAATTCGACAACTCTGCAGCACTTTCTCTAATTTTGGTGCTCTCTTGAGTTAGCCGGCTCTCAATGTCTCGGAGTTTTCTGGAATGTTCAGCAATCTGACTCTCCTTTCTAAATACAGCTCTCCTGTGAGCGGCTATTCTTCTCTCCTTATCTTTCTCGAACCTAAGGCGCACGAAATGAAATTAAAAAAAATAGCGCAAAAAGAAATTTAATCCCCCAAAGGACCCTGCAAGATGTTGGTATCAGTGGTACCTGATTTTGTAAAGGGATTTGGATGATGGCGAAGTTGAAGATGAATGACAAGAATTTAGAAAAGGGTTGGCAGAAGTTTGTGCAAGAGGGAAATCGGAGGAGAGAAGGTAGTTCCAAAAGGGGTCTTCGTCGGAGAGGCGACGGAGGCGTCGGCAAGAAATGGATAAGCAGCATAGGTCCTTATAGATAAATCCACAGCTCTGGACTCCTATTTCCAGAATTTTCCTCCAAAGCTCGTCTGGTAGAACGGCCATTTGAGAACAACACCTTCACAACTTAATCGCCGGCGATACTTCACCGCAGCTATGCTAATGTTAATGGAAACGGGAAGGCTCTTCGGCATTTCAACAACCTTCTGTTTTCTTTAATATTAGTCCTTCTTTGTTTTTCATTAGAATTTACGATATTTTAGGATACAACATACAATGAGGCTGCTTTTACATGTTTTTGTTATTTTTTGAATTCTTTTTTTATGAAACATTTAAAAATTAGATCTGAACATAATTTGTGTTTACTTGTCAAAATATTATATTTTATAATTTTTATTCAATATAACTATTATAATATTATTTCAGGATACAATGAGTCTGCTTTTACATTTTTTTTTTGGTTAGTTTTTGAATTGGTTTTTTTATGAAACATCTAAAAATTAGATCTGAACACAATTTGTGATCGATAATCAGTGTTACTGTCAAAATATCATATTTTATATTTTTTATTCAATATAACTAGTAAAATATTTTACATTATAGATATATGTTGGTGGGGGGAAAAGGTTAAATTTTGAAGGGATTAATCAACTCCTGTCCTCCTAATTTATGTTAACATTTGAGTATTTGATAATTATAAAAGTCTTGAACAAGATGAGATAATTAAGAAGCCAAGATGTTGGCGAAATATATTCTTGAATCTTTGAACATAATTATTTAAAGAACCGAAGATCAGCTTTCCTTTAGTCTACGAAGCTAATGTTTTGGCTTATGCTTATTCACTTTCTCCGCTATTCATGAAACTAGATCATTTTGGCCAAAAGAAAAAAATGAAACTAGATCATAGTCGGCAACAGGTCATGTACATGTATACCCTTGTCATCCCAGCATCAGCGGAGGCATAAAACGATTTCAGCAAAGAACATCAGAAGCACATCTAATGTTATCCTCTCCACATGTTATCCCAATAAATGCTATAACCAACTCCTCAAGAAATCTTAACTATAATTACCTTCCAGGAAACAGAATAAATTTATATTATATATAAAAAAGAAAAAAAGAAACACAACAACAAATTTCTTCTCGTTTTGATATTGCCTCTCTTCGACAAAGCTCAAGTCACAGGGAGAGTTGGAACTCAACTCCCAGCCGAAGGGTTAGTAGCTCATTACCCAAGAAGATAATGCTATGCCTACCCAGCTCCTTTACCTCCAAATCCCTAAAGAAGGGTTCAAAGCAAAACCGGATGCACCTTGCAAAGAAAAAACAAATTGGGAATAACAGGGTACAAGGGACCTCCCTTAGAACAGAGTGAAGGTAAACAAGACGGGTCACATAACTGAGAACAAGATGCTGAAGGAATATTCATTAAAATAAAGACGATATTTAAGAAATAGACTCGTAGATCCCATTACAGGTTACTAGAAAACAGAAATCCTGATACTTGTATGCCCCCAACTCGTTTTTCTGTGTCTTATACAGTTATACTCACTATTCATGTTCCCGAATCCCAACCTTGTCTAAATCTCATACACTATACTCAGAAAGACACTCAAATATTAGATAATTTACCAAAGAAAGATACACGGCACTTGAAATTAAACTTCTTTTTTTTAAAATTGGAAAGGAGGCCAAACCGGCCTGTGGGGGGATTGAACCCTCCCCGTCCCCTATTTAAGGGGACTACTTCGCCACTAGGGCAAGGCACCATGTGCGCACTTGGAATTAAACTTGATGGGGAGAAAACCCAACACCTATCACAGAAAGGAAGGAAAATAGAATAAAACAAAAGAGGGGTAGTAAGGAACTAATTAAATCTACACAAACCAAAGCATTTTGTAACCCCCCCCCCCCAAGGGGGAAAGCACATTACAAAGGCTACAAACTGAAATCAGCAAGAACACCTTTCACTAAGTGATATCCTTAAAAGAGAGTCTTCTATCCATGACACGCAGACATGAAGTTATGAATACACTGTCCAGGCATTGATGCACTTGTTGATACAAGAAAATTTAGAATTAAGTGCTTGCATTAATATGCATGACTTATTTGTTCATGCACTCATAGCTCTAAATTTAAATATATGTAAACAAATTTATGTCATTAACATAAATTGTCATAGAATACATACATCACTCAACAAAACTTTCAACATGGTGCAAGTTAAAGGCTACCAGGACACTGCTTTATGATGCATGAAACAACCTTATCCTTGCTTGACATATAAGAATTGTTCACCATAAATTGTAGAATAAGGGTAAATTGCAAGAGCGTGTGCATAAGCATACCCCCAAAATAGCATAATATGAAAAGAAAAGGCGTTCTATCATGTGATTTATGTAACAAATATTCATGAGCATACAGTGATAAACTGGTATACGCTACTGATGTGCAGCTACCTGATGAACCACGTAGATCTCAGGTTGAGTGGACTAAAGGCCAGTGCTGTACCTCACACAAGGGACGGGAACTGTTTGTGAGTTGGCGAGAGAGTGTCTGTAGGCTCGGAGAGGTTTATTAAGGGAATAGGGGGTTTGCCTAAGAGGAGGCAAGAAAGTATTTGGTTTGTTGTGAGGAAAGTGCCCGATCTCTCGAACACTAAACTGAGGAAGAAGCTGTGTCTCTTCTTCATTATCTTTATCTTCTCTGGTTTCTTTAACTGCTTTCAGGGCCTGTAATGCACTGTTTCTTTGTGTAAGCTCAAACTATCTATTGTAAGAGTCTAATTTCCTTCATTGGAGGAGGCTATTTATAAGCTATTATTAATTATTAATATAAAAAAGGAATTCCACCACTACTACTTAGTTTCTACGTATCTCACGCATGCCACAAGTCTTAGACAACTGCGTTAGTAGTACAATACTAGTGCTAAATTTACAAGCTCCATAGCAAAGGGTGAGAAAAAGGTTGCATTACAAATGAGCATTCTGGTGATAATACATTGCAACACTATCTAATCCCCAAAAACAATTGGATGATGAGAAAATAAATGTAAATTGAAAGTAGACAAGAACAATGGAGCACTACCTCTTCAAGAACAAATTTCCTGTCTATGAAACGATTAGTGTATCTCTAACATTTAGTGTCTCAATATCTGTCTCTCTAAGGAAACGAAACCAGTTCAAAACATAATTAGATTTGTGGCTGCCCCAACAATGAAGGGCTCCATTAATAGTCGTGTCAAGAAGTAAAAGATAACACCCAGTGTGATAGAAATAGGAAGTGCAGGCAGAGCTCGACGGCACACTGACAACAAAATTAGAGTGCAACCTAGGCCTGATATAATTGCAAGGTAACAGGCATACACTGTCATAAGGTCATACATTGCAGCTCTACCCACAAGGACACTGTAGAAAACAAAGTCGCCAAGACCAAGTTTAATACCCCTATCAGCAATCTCCACATCACCAACCCTCGTCTGCCTTCCTTCATTCCCCATTTCCATCATTTCTACAAGGGGAGACGTTTCCTCACTAACAATTTCATGGTCCCTGCTATTAAATTGCTGACCTTGACTGGATGGACCGATAACCACAGAATACTGCGATGAATCACTACTTAATGAACGCCTTTCTCGTGCATTACCCACCAGCGGCGACCTCTCCCCATCATCTCTGTCACTATGATCCTCCTCATTCTGAAAATCCCCCAAGGTCACTGCAGAATAGTCGGCATTACTGCGACCCTCGTTCTCATTTCTATTGGCGTTGTCCCTTGAAGCCGCTTGTAGCTCGATTGACGAAGCATCTGAAACTCCAGCGACCAAAAGCCCTAAACCCGAGGCTCCGCGATTCCCAGTTCGAGCAACCGTGGGTCGAGCCTCGTACACCAAGGCAGGGAGCTCCTCATCCCTAGTTGAGGCCAAATCCACCAACAGCTTAAGCGGGCCACCGGGTGCCAAAACAGCCACCAAATCATACACAGCCAATGCGACTAGCAAAACCCAAGTAGTCCACTCTGGCAATTTCGTGAACCAGGCAGCCACAATAATCCCCAAACAAACCATGTAGGTTTGCCTCAGCAAAATTGGGATCCCACCCGAAAACACGGAGAGAACACCGACAACAGTGAAATTGAAAAGCAGAAGGAAACAAGTAACGGAATCAACAGGAATAGAGAACTTCTGAATGACGGACAAGAGGATGGATCCGCCCATGGTGCCAAGAACGAAGAAGGCGGAGAAGCGCATGTAGTTCTTGAGGAAATTAGTGAAGTTGTAATAGTAAAGAAGGACAAGGAGGAAAGTGACGATGGAAATTAAGATGACGAAGACCAAAGCATTAAGAAGAGCACCTTCGAGCTTCTGGGAAGCAGAGTCGGAAGGGTTCTCGACGTAGACGAGGTTAGCAGCGGTGCGAATGGTATCGACAGAAGAAGGAGAGAAGGGATTGGAGGAAGAGAGAGAATAGACAAGGAGGACAACAAGGAACATACAGATGGAGACAGGAGACATCACTCCGATTATCTCTACGCCGATGGATTCCATAATGCTCGACTCCATGGTGTGTTTCCCACGATGATCACCGCCGAGGAATTTCGTCGAACAGGGAACGGGTGTGGATGGCTTCTGATTTTCGCTACTGCATATTGGTGTTTGGGGGCATCGATCAGATTCAGGGCTCACGTTCCCCTTTCATCGTAACCCCGAAATCTTTCATCTTCTTTGGTCTACTAGCTTGTGATGGTCTCGTGTTTACTTTTCTTCGGGAGTTTTTTTATTTTATTTTTTAACCTGTCATTTTTTTTCTTTTTTATTCAAAGGATATGGATTTACCTCCTTTGTGGCCAAGTTCCCAAAACAGTACCTGGCGTTGGGAATCCATTTATCCCCTTATCACTGGTACTAACTGCCCAAAAAGCAATTCTTATCTGATACTCGTGATAAATATATAAACGTTGTAGGAGTTTTTATAAATAAACATATAAACTGGTTTATTGGATTTAAAATATAAAATAATTAATTAAAAAATAAACTTTTTGGTTTTGGTTATTTTAGTTACAAAATTTATGTGCTATCATTACAATAAATTTTAATTAAAGCACGTGAAAAAAATATTTTTAAGATATATTTATATTAATTTTTAGAAAAGAATATATAAAAAATAAATTAAAAGTGATTTTAAATAATTTTTAAAAAATTATAGAAAAAATAATTCTAAATAAATAAGTATAATAATTTTTATAATAATAATTTTTATAATTTATAAATTATTAAAAAATAATATGAATATTTTAATTTTAATTTTTATTTTATTTTCATACCCACCCATCACCCGGTGACACAATGAGGGCGTGTTTGGTGATTAGGGAGTACAAGTGATCCAATTTTTTTATTTGATATAATAAAAATTATTTTTTTTATTTTTAATATTTTAAATTATTTTAATTTTATTAAAAAGTTAAGAATTAATATAATAAAAGTAAAAAAAATATTTTATTATAATTATGAATTTTTTTGAATAATTTTAATTTTTTTTAAAATTATAAAAAATATTTTAAAAAAAATATCTTAAATTATAAAAATATATATTTTTTATACATATTTTTATTCTATTAAATAAATTTTTAAAATTTATTTTTTAGTATAATTCTATTTTTCAATCCAAATCAACTTCCATTGAGTTGAGCCCTTGACCACTTTCTCAGGCGCCATCACAAAGGAGCATAGTGTCTTTGTCCATTAATAGCCAGTCCATACCCACTCGACAGCACTCCATTGACTCCACTCATCACTACCGTCGACGGCAACAGCATAGCAAACGTTTCCCCTCTAGCCACCCATCATCACAGAGCCCACCCCTATTCTGTACACGGTTCAGACACCCATCATTACAGCGGCCGAAGGAGCAGCAGCGATGACAGAGGTCCGTATAGAAGCAGAACGACGACAAGACGGTAGCAGAACCGGCGAAGGCAACAGATGCGAGCGCGGAGAAGCACGAGCTGGGGTTACAGGCCAGCGCCGAGAAGCACGAGGGGAGAATAGAGGATTGCGCACTGGTCGACGATCTGAGCAGGCACAGCGGAGAGAAAAAATGCAGAGGAACAAGATAGTTTGGAGAAATGGCAGTCGACGGAGGAAAAAAGAGAGAAGGGAAGGGAAGAGAGAGAAAGCATGTGAATGAGAGTATAAAAAAATAAAAATAAAATAATGAGAGAAAAAAATTATTTAAATTTTAAAATAATAAATTAAGCCTTTAAATATTAAAAATGATAGATTGGATAGGAGGTCTAATCTATCATTTATAAATTTGTGTGCAAATATTAAATTACCTTTTACTTTCTTAATATTTTGACAATACGATTTATAAATTTACCAATAATATTTATAATTCTCATAATGATATTTATAACTCTTATAATAATATTTATAAATTTGATAATAATATTTGTAATTTTGATTTGTAACTTTAACAATAGTATTTGTAGCTTTACAATAGTGTTTGTAACTTTATCGATGATATTTATAACTCTCATAGTGGTATTTATAATTTTAACAATAATATTTGTAAGTCTCATAATGATATTTGTAACTCTCACAATAGAGAATGAGCAATTTTGTCAATAGAATTAACAACTTTGCCAATATGATTAACGACTTTGCCAATATTATTTGTAACTCCTATAATAGTATACAGTTTTACCAATAGTATTAACGAGTTTATCAATTGTATTTATAACTTCTAGTACTTGTCACTTTCACAATAAGATTTTCAATTTTACCAATGTTATTTACAACTCTCGCAATGATATTTACGATTCTCACAAAAAAAAAGAAGTAATGGTATTTGTAATAACTTAAATCACTGACCAACTGATATTCTGATTTAATTAATCACTTTTCAATATTCGATTTTTGTAAAGTTCATTTAAATAATGGGATTTACAACAGTATTTTAGTGTTCAATTTGGCTAATATTATCTGTAATTTTTTCTAGAGGATTTGCAACTTCACCAAATGGGCTTGTAACTTTACCTACAAGATTTATAACTTCTTATAATGGGATTTACAACTCCACTTAGTCGAAACTACAATGTCAACTACAGTGTTTCTCCCAATTACCAAAATTGAATTTCTTCAAGTTATAAATAACATTGACAGAGTTATAAATACTATTGGTAAGGTTGTAAATCGTATTATCAAAGTTGTTTATTCTCTATTGTGTGAGTTACAAATATTATTGCGGGAGTTGTAAATATCATTGTTGAAATTGCAAATACCATTATGGGAGTTACAAATACAATTAACAAAGTTACAAACATCATTGTCAAAATTGTAAATATTATTGTCAAAGTTATAAATATTATTATAGGAATTACAAATATCATTGTCAGAGTTGTAAATATCATTGGCAAATATGTAAATCGTATTGTCAAAATATTAGCAAAGTGAAGAGTAATTTTATCTTTGTACACAAATTTGCAAACGACAGATTAGGCAGGTCCAATATGTCACTTTCAATATTTAGAGGTTCAATTTATCCTTTTAAAATTTAAATAAATTTTTTTATCTTTCTCCATAAAATAATTATTTAACAATCCATAAACATTTTTTCTTAACCATAAACTATTTTTATAGATTTATTTAAAATTATAATTTAATTTATAAACATTTTTTTGACATTTAAAATTTATTTATTTAATCCTAATTTGGGCTAAAAGTTTTTCTAAAATTTTAATTTAAGGAGAAACCAAATATCTATTTAATAAAGAGATGATATATACGTATTTAATGGAAAAATTATATATTTATTATGTTAACTTTCAAAACTATTTATTTACTAATTCTCAATTTTTTTTATTCACCCGATTCATTGGAGTTTTACTCTGACTATATCTGGATTTAACTTGCATTATATATCTAACTGTAGTGAGTAAATTTTTTAATGGAAATTTTCTATATACATTAAGGTTTAAATTCGATATCTCATTTAAATGATATTGAGCTATTTAATATTTGGATGAATTCTCAAATTAAAAACACGTATAACTTTCTTAATGGATGAGTTTTGGCGAGGGAGGGCAAAAAAAAAAAAAAACAATGATGGCCCAACCTATTTCATGGCCCGTTTAATAATAAAGTTGGACTGCTTTTCTAATTTAACGTTGGGTTTAAGAAGAATACAGGTTATATGTATTTTCCCCCCAACAAAATTTGTGCGCGTCACGAAATAAAATGCTGCTGAATCGTCTTAATTAGAGTTTGATATACGTTATCCACGCCGGTCTTCTGATTCGATAATTTATGTGTAATTTTTTTATATTCAATTTTAAAAAGTGTATATATATTATTTTTTTAAAAAAATATATAACATTTTTTTCTACAGTAGCATGTATGCATGTATATTTCTGTCAAATAACATATTGTCCAATACTAATTGTAAATATTTCCATTAACAACAATGCAAAATCTGAGATTAAGCATTCCTACTAGACTAGTGGATATCTATGTATTAATCTGGGTAAATATTGGCAAAGTATAAATAAGATAGTATAAGGTTGTGATAAGTATTGGCAAAATGATATAAAGTCCGGATAAATGTTAACAGACTCAGATAAGGCCATGATACGTTTTAGATAAGTCTTAATATGCTTAGGACTAGTCTTGGCATGTATAAGATCTACTTGATAGGTCTGATCTTAGCAAGTCTAGATAAATCCTGTCCCATCTATAATTGATTCTGACGTGTGTGTGTGTGTGTGTGTATGGGGGGGGGGGGGGTTTAGTGTGCATGGAGCCTTGTTACATGTTACATACCACACCACACTCCCGTGTCAAAGGCGCTTTAATAAAAACTCGGTTCTAGTAACTAAAACCTGCGTTTTGTTTATGAAGAGCTCATCTCACTGTCGCGCCATCTTTCAAGTATCTCCTCAATTGAAAGGTTTGTGCGCACGTGTCTTTTCGAGCTGCAACATGCAAAGCCGAACAGCTCTTGGAGGCAATGCCCCTTAGACATTCCTGGGCACGAGCTCGCGCGCGCGCACATATCATATATATACTGTTTAGATAATAATTTAAAAACAGTACTTATAAAAATTATTTTTGAATTAAAAAAATTAGATAATAACTTATATGAAAAAAATAATTATATATAAATAAGTATTTGACTAGTTATTATTTAAAAAATTATAATTAAAAAATTATTAAAAATAATATAATTTTATTAAAAGTACGAGAGATAATAGAAAATAGAGAGGAGAGAGTAAAAAAAGAGAAGAGAAAAAATATAAAAAATATATAAAATAGTAATTAGATAATTTATAATTTTTTTTTATTTTATAATTTTATTAACTTATATAAAATTATAATTTAATTTATTTTTTTAAAATAAATATAATTATTTATTTAAAAAAGATAAATTAAAATTTAGATGAAAAATCTTTTTTAAAATCTTGATTTATAGATTCTTTAAACGGGCACATAGACAAACGTACGGAGGTTGTGGTGGTGAGGTAGTTGATATGGGCAGAGAGGGGTTGCCGACTACGGATGAAAGCCGAATGATGTAAAGTTTACAGCTGAAGGCTTTTGATTGCTTGGTGTTGATCATGGTGGACCCCACCATGCATAGAATGGATTATTGGCGGCTGTGCGGCCTCCTCCTTTGCATCACAACTTAAAAAACGACAACCCTCCATCTTCCGTCATCCATCCAACCGAACAAGATCCCCATCTCTCCCCTTTTCATCCAACACCACGTTTCTTGCTTTCTCCTCCCCCATTCAACCCCTCTCCCTTCGGCATATCCCCATATTTTTTGTCCTCTTTCCCGACAATTTTTGGCCCTTTCCAATAATCAAAGTCCCCTTTTCAATTATTATTATTATTATTATTATTATTTTATATCTACATCACATCTATTGTGTTGTGCGCGCGCTTTAATGCGCCCTTTATTTATTTTAATTATTAATATTACTCTAAACCTGTAAAATTAATCAATAATGAGGCATAGTTGAACAAATCATAACCAACCAGTATTACCTTTCAATAAAAAAAGTTAATCTAAAGGATGACAAGTAAACAAGAACGTAAACATGAAGTTCTTTTGGCCGACAGAGAGTAGTCACAAAATACACCGTGCTATTTATACTTTTCAAATAAGAAGATTTGTTATTAGATTATTGATTCATGTTTCAAAAATGTCCGCTACGTGCAGGGGACTTAACTAAATAATAAATCCTCTCCGAGTCGAAGCTTTTTTCACCAATGAGAAGGCGCTCTCTCTGTTCCCCTTTTCCTTAGTCGTTCTAGAATCCGAGTCTATAAATAGACTTGACTCGACCTCGTAAATATAATTAGCCTTTTCTCATTGCCTCCTCTCTCCCATTTTCAAATTCCCTTCCCGTTCGATGCGGAGAGTTGCCGGCAACGGCGCTGGAGCGGAAGCAGTCGCTGGAAACATCGATCTTCTCACGGAGATCCTTCTCCGAGTGCCCGCCAAACCACTCCTCAAATTCAAATGCGTTTCCAAGCAATGGTTGACTCTCATCTCCACTCCACAATTCTGTCGCTCCCACACCCTTCGCCACCACACCCCTCACGCCGTCCCCAGCGCCCTTCTCCTCAACAACAATTACAGACCCTCTCCTCACTTCCAAGTTGTCCCTCTCCGAACTTCCAACTCCTCTTCACCCGTTGTTCGTGTTCCCTATTTTGATTACCTCAACGTTCCTCGCGTCACCATCCTTCAATCATGCCATGGGCTACTCCTTTGTTCCTCTGGCTTCCTCATGCCGCTCCAAGAACGTATGTCTGTGCCCTGGGTCTCCCGTTACGCCTTTTCTACATCTTCCGATTACTGTGCTTCTGTTGTGACCGACGATGATTGTGGCTTCAGGTATTTTGTCTGCAACCCCACCACAAAGCAGTTCACCGTTGTTACTTTACCTGATCGGAAAGTTAGGGATCACTTGATAACACTTAATCTGGCTTTTGAACCTTCGAGATCCCCGCACTACAAAGTCATTTCAATCTCATTGGGAATTTCAGGTGTTACCGACGATGGTCCTAGTCTTGAAATTCGGGTGTATTCTTCGGAGACTGATTCTTGGAGCGAACGTGGTGTTTGTTTCGTTGCTCCCTTCAGCATGGCAATTCATGCTGGTGTTTACTGCAACGGTGCCATTCATTGGTCCAGCCAAGGTGAGGATTCTGTCTATCTCGAGGTGGACAGCCAATGCCTAAAAACTTTGCCAATGCCACCCGATAATGAGGATTGGGAATACGGGAATCTTGCGTATTTTGGGGAATCCACGGGTCATCTGCATATGATACTGATCGAACCTCATGAACGTGTGGTGTTTGATATTTTTGAGATCAATGAAGATTACTCTGGGTGGTCTGTGAGATACCATGTGGATCTCACTCCGATGCAAACTTCATTCCCAGAGCTGATTTGGTATTTCAAGGAAAAGAATGAATCCTTTTCTATCCTGTGTGTTCATCGTCAACCGAAAGAAGAGGACTCCACGGTTGTGTTGCTCGTGGATGGCAGAGTCATGTCCTTTAATCTGGCGAACCATACTTCCAGACAGCTCTGTGATTTAGAGCTTTGTACCGTGCCGGATGGTTGTGCTCCATTTTCCCATGAACGCCATGAAGCGTTTCAGTACTTTGAGAGCCTTTCCATTCTTGGACAAGCAACCGCGTGAGGAATCACAACCCTATCAATCATGTAATGAGTCATGACCGCTTGTGGCAGGCAAAAAAGGAGAACTCTTTTTTGCCTTAACTTTCATATAGGACTACCATATCTCCGAGGCCTTCTAGCTTCGCAGTGTTGTTCCAGTGTTCCTAGTAAGAAGTGCTTCGTGTATTTTAACGTTCTAATGTTTTTCTTCAGCTTTAGCAGCTCAAACAAAGTCAAATGATCTGAGTTATCAATAAACTTGATGATTTGCATCTGATAAATGAAATTGTAGTTGGGTCTTATAAGATACTTCAAATTTGTTCTTCTAGGAATCATCATACTTGTAATTTTTAGTTTATTTTTTTCCAAATGTGCTAATCATGTTAAAACTCTGAAGCGAGTTGTTGGCCACAAGAATAAAAAAATGAATTGAGTCGTCCAGATCTTTTGAAGCATGGGATGCTTTGAGAAAAAGTGTGGAATGGATTTATTGGAAGCACAGATATTGACATGTGGACACAGGACAGAGCATTAACATAGATGCAGTGACATGAGTCTATTATAAATGTGCGTGATGACGTGTTGAACATGAACTCAGCTCATCTTTCAAAGCATCCCATACTTCACAGACGAAATTGTATGATTTACACAGCGGGAAAACCATGTCCGAAGAACAATCCAACGCATATAATGCCCCTGAAACACTTTATTGAAACGTGAAATTAGGCATCTTCAATTGTGGTGCCTATGACATGCCCTGTTCAAAGGAAAAGGAGGATCAGAAAATGATCCATCCACAATTTGTTCAAATACCCATTTATTAGCAGCCTGAGTGTAGTGCACACCATCCCAATTAACCCGAACCGATGGATCCTTGCATGCTTTTCCCACTAACACCTCTTTCCCACGAACCTTTATCTTCCCTCCACATCCAATATGTGAGTTGAAGTTGTACTTCCCGCCATGCCCACAGCAAGCCATCAGTGGTTCCATAAAGCCTGCATTTATCAACCAAAGATTGCTATCTTACATGGCTCAAGCAAAAACCTTATAAAGAAGGACTCACCATGCTTCTTTGCTTGGCTGATGAGGGAGTACTTGACAGAGTAGACATCAACGTAGGTGATTGCAGCCAAGGGAAGCTTCTCTCTGAGTTGAAGCACAACCGCTTTTAACCGACGATTGAAGTATCGAGCGACCTCATTGTAAGGGATAGCACATCCAGCTTTATCCACCTGAGTTGTTTTCAATGGATGAAGGTCCATTATGTATGGTAAACAACCAACTGGACCTGTGTTGTGTATCCAGAACGACCTTCCTCCATGATCATATGCATACTATCAAACGCAAACAGATCAAGTCAAAAACAGAGTTAGTTTCCTTGGCATTAATTTCTGACACCAAGAGCATAAACTGAATGTGAAAGCACCAGAGTTTTTAATCTAGGACTTTATTAGTTCACCTTCACAATGGTCTTGAACTGTGCTAAAAGATCAGGAACATATGCTTTGACTTGATCAGTGGACATGTTATGGAAATATCCTGCTGTCAAATCGTTCTGCCCAATATCGAAAGTGTATAATGCACGAGAAAAGTATCGTGATTTTGGTAGCAATGTTGTATACAATCCTCCTGAGGAAAAAATCCATCAAGTCTACGTTAAATGTGTAGTTGCGGTAAGTTCTTTGGTAATGGATAGAGAAGTGGAAACGAAAGGCATATGGACAGAGCCAATACCTTTATTGCGAAAAGTTTGAGATCTGCGCTGGAAATCACTGAATTGATTGAACTGAACGTCCAGAGAGAAAGGACTGAACCCACCAACCTGATGAAGGGTTGTGTTCTGAGGCCTGATGGTGGATCCGGCTGTGGCGAAGTTGGCTCCATGCGTAAAATTTGAGCCAACCGAATCAAGGAAAGCATTCAAATATGGCAGACCCAGCTCCTTAGCTGTTGAACAACAATTTCAAAAAAAAAAAAATCCGTCATCAATAGTTAATTATCTTAACTAGATAACTGCGAGCCTGCAAAAGAACAGAGTAATTCTTATACTAATTTGAGTGATGCCGACACTATTTTACATTAAATTACCAGAGTCAGGGGCACAGAGCTCTATAAGACGTAAATTCACGTGTTTAGTGTTAAAAAAATAATGTTAAAACGTGTCATGGATTAATTAGCCCTGTTAGTCTTTAATAATTTAAACCAATCGATCACGCTAAGAATGGCGAAACTATTTTTAATGGGGAAAAAAGGCACGATCTTTTAAGTTATGGATCACACGATCATTTTTGCACGGAAGCTTTTTGTCCTTATGCGTTAGTAGCAGCAGCACATGACCCAATAATATGACAAAAGGGCAGTAAAATTACACATGATATGTCGGTTGCAACCTTTGATATCAGAAAAAAATGATATTTTAAGCGATCTTTCCTCAAACGCATCAAGTTTTCAAGTCTACAGAATCAGAAACTGACCACACTGTTCCTTCACGGTGGTGGAACTCTGGACTGAATCTGAATTAATCGATAGGGGAGAAAAGGATGGAAGGTACCTATGAAATCTATGACAAGACGGCCGTCGCAGAAGCGTCCGGCTGGGTGGTGGAAGAAGGACTCGCCGTGAGGAGGACCGGGTTGGCCGAAGGCGGCAGAGAGACCGCCGGTGTCAGAGTTGGAGTCTCCAAAGTTGAATATGGCCGGAAAGTCACAGTCACTTGAAGCATCCGATAGCAACAATAGCTCTGGATTCAGTACCACAGAGATGAAAAGCCAAACACACAGAGTACGAGCTTGAATCAACCTCATATTGCTAGTTGCAGCGTCCAAGGTCTGGGAGTAAAGGAGACGAACAGGCTTCAGATAGTTGAATACAACAAGTGCGACTGTATGCGGAGGAAGGGATAGGAGAAAGCAAAATGGGACCTTTATGGTGCATTCCAATATTTTATTTATAGAAGATTATAAGAGAAGATTCAATTTTTCTTCCTATTTTAAGCTTTGAGCGTCAATATCTTCCGTCCCCATGTCGGCAATCAATCCCATTGTTGAGAAGAAATTGTTTGGTTAGCCTTTAGATTCTGAATCTGAACTACTTTTAATAGTAAACAAATTAAATTACACAAGTAAAGATCATTTAATGGTGTATATATATATATATATCTGGATTTGAATCTTAACAGTTTTATTCCAAATCTGAACTATTTTGAATGGCAAACAAATTAAATTCCATAGACAACAATAATTTAATGGGATATATACATATAATTGGATTAGAATCTTAACAGTTTTAATCCGTTTTATAATATATGTGGTAATTAATGTTATTGCATAGGAATGAATATTACTCGATCCCACGGAAACATTGCTTCGTGATTTAACCTTTTTATAAGTGAAAACTTTTTTTCCTGTGATTTGTTGCTACCGTAATTTAAACAAGAAAATCAAGGGGTGCCTGGAAGGCGAAAGTAAAGAGTTGAAAGTCCGATTGGTCAAGATGAAAGAGATTGACTTGGCAAGCGGTTTCACCGTTTTAACTCTAATATATATAATAAATGCCTCTAGCCCATTTAGGGTTTTAGAAAATGACCTAAAACAAAGAGTTTTAGACTAGTTTTTGAAAAAAAAAATTATAGAAAATAATTTATAAAAAATAATTTTAAATAAATATTTTAATAGTTATTATTAGATTGATTTTTGTAATTAGTAGATTATTAAAAAATATAAAATAATAATAATAATAATTATCTAGTTCCTTCCCCTCTTATCTTCTTTATCATCATCAAATCTACCACCAGGTCCGTCTTCATCATCATTATCATTATATTCTCCCACACCAACAGCTTGAGTCCCCTCCATAGCAATATCAAGACCAACTTAGGGGTGTATATGGATAGGGATAAATAGGATAGTCCCTGCCAAATATCTTACCTAAAAAAATATGTGTTATATTTCACAGCCTGATATCTGACCTTATCCGATAAAAACCATAACCATTTCAGGTTGGGCATAGGTGAGCTAAGCATGCCTAAATCATAAATTCATATTTATGTTGTGGAAAAAATCTGCAATTATAATTTTTTAAAATAATATCATATTCATATATTTTTAAGAGTTAAATAATATCAATAATCCACTAAGAATAAGGTAACAAAAATATAATACTTGAAGTTTTGAAATATATTTCATATAAAAAAACCTTAAAATTTAAATAGTTTGTAATTACAACTTTACATCAATCTCTTAAATGTTGACAAAGATGAAGTATCTGAAAAAAAATAATAATTATAATTTATATTATAATAATATGATGATTAACAAAATAAAAAAAATATAGTTATAAATATTAAAAGATAAAATTTATCTATTTAATTATTCATATTTTTAAAATGATCATTTTATTACCAATAGTTATTATATTCTCTCTTTCAATTGTAACATATAGGAAAAAATAAAAGTATAAATATAAAAGAAGGGGTGCTCATGGACAGGGCAGCCCCTGCCCGGTGCATAGCCTGAAAAAAATATGAATTATATTTTGTAGTCCGATACCCAACCTTACCCTATATTTATTTGGTTGGGTAGGGTATTCTTATTGCGAGTTCGAGTGGATATACTGGCCGCGAACTTTATACATAACATTACACTAATTGTTCTCGCATAGCGATTCCAACCATATACTAGCTCCGATGACCACAAGCAACCAATGACCAATAACCATGAGGGACGAGCAACTATGAGTGACTAACGACGTCTAACTATCGATGATTATAGAGAAGACCACCAGCATCTTTCTTCCAGAAGAAGGCAATGGCCAACGGCAAGAGAAATGGAGGAGGAGAGAGGAGAAAATGTGTCTACAAAATAAAAGTAAATACTAATTGGATAGTTTATAAGATATTTTATTATGGGCCTGTTTGATAAAAGTGAAAACCATGGTTTTAAAAGCTTTTTTAGGCAAAACCTATGTTTGAAAAAAATTTAAAACAAACAGTCATATTTATTCAAATGGGTTTTTAGACTAAACCATGGTTTAAAACTACGGTTTTAGATAAGCTAGTCAGAGTAGCTTATGGAACAGTGAAATTACTTATAAACTAACTAATTACTATATTACCTTTACTTTTCTTACATCCTCTCTCATATTTTTTCTTACACCCTCTCTCATCTCTCATATTTTTTCTTACACACTCTCTATTTTCTTTTCTTACACCCTATCTCCTCTTATATCTTATTTCTCTCCATTTAATACTCATACACTTTTTCGTAATTTACCAACAATAAAAGTTCTTCTGGAAATAACTATATAAACACCAATTTATTCAAAACCACTTTTTTCATAAACTCTTCTCCAAAAGCCCTTTTCTATAAGCTTTAAAAAGCCATTTTTTTCATAAGTCCGTTTCTAAAATATTATCCAAATACACATTGTCTATTTGGTAAAAGTGAAAACTATGATTATAAAAGCCCTTTTGGGTAAAACTTAGGTTTGAGAAAATTTGAAAACAAATAGCCATATTTATTCAAACGGGTTTTTGGACTAAACTATAGTTTAAAACTAATGTTTTAGATAAGCTAGTCAGAGTAAGTTATAGAACAGTCAAAGAGTTTATGAACTAAGTAATTACTATATTATCCTTAATTTTTCTTACACTCTCTCTCCTCCATCGTACTTTTTCTTACACCCTCTCTATTTTCTTTTATTACACCCTATATTATCTCTCCTCTTATATATTATATCTCTTCATTTAATATTCAGACAATTTTTTCGTAATTTACTAATAATAAAAGTATTTCTAAAAATAAATATCCAAACACTCATTTATTCAAAACCAATTTTTTTTTATAAACTCTTATTCAAAAGCAATTTTCTATAAATTGTTTAAAAATTATTTTTTTCACAAGCTAATTTCTAAAATTTTATACAAACACACTATATAGTTTTAAACTATAATTTAATCTAAAAATTATCTTAAATAAATATGACTATTTATTTTAATTTGATTCATGAACCTTTTAAATAAATATGACCATTTTATTTTTTTTAAATTAATTTTTTAATAAAAATATTTTTAAAATAAAAATTTAGATATTATCTAAACACGCACTCTATTTAATATACAACCCTCTACCAAATCCCTTCACTCATGATAGAATGGCATCATAAATTATTGTATAACTAGAGGCGTCCTCTTCCTTTCATTCCTTCATTCGTCATCTATATTTAAATAAGTTTAAACGGTTAAAAAATTGATTCAAGTGAACATCTAGAATTTAATCTAAATAATTTATAAAATTTTTAATTCTTGATTACAACTGTAAATTATACGGGTCAAATTTAATAATTTAGATTGATTTATATACTATATTTTTATGAAAAATTATAATAATAACTTAACATATTAAAATTGAACTATTAAGATTTTAATTTAATGTAGTGAAGAGAAAATGAGAGGGAAGGAAGAAAGAAGAAATAGAAAACTCTTCCGTTCTTCCTTAACCAAACTACTATAGTTAATATAATTTTTACAAAGAATAATTTTAAAATCTTACCAGAAATAATTAATTTTAAATATTTTTTTTAACTCACCTAAAAAGGCAAGTACTGAGTACACAGAGTGCTCGAGTCTTGACGATCCAGCAGAAGCGAGGCTCGCACTCCAGAAGCTTCTCCAGGATGAATGTGCCCCGCCGCTTAAATTGCTATCCCACCCTCTGATTAGACTATTAAAATCTATCCAACGGCCAACTTTTGACACGGTTGTCTCCAGCTCACATTTTCCCCTTGTTTTTTCAACTCCACCCACCAACTCCCTTATCCCCCTGCCCTTAGCCCTTCCTTAGCCCTCCCTGCTTCGGAGCACTCCGCGATGGCGACTGCCCTCAGAACTTCCACTATACGGCCGCCTCTTCCCCCGCTGTCTTCCCCTTCTCATAAACCCTTATGCGTGTCATTGAAACACACCGGTAGTTTCAGACCATTTTCTCTAGCCTCTCCGCAGTTGGGAAATACAGCATCTCAACGGGTAGCAAAGCTTGTGCCCCTTGCTTTCGATGGGGAAGCCGAGACCGCTGAGGCTCAGGAAGTTCACGAACCAGAAGTCCTGGTGAGTCATTCTGTGTATTCTTTTTTTCAATTGATTGTCTATTATTAATATTAATTAGTACAGTTTTGTTATCAACAGATGCTTCATTAATTACATTATAATTATCATTCCTGTTAATTCTGTTTTCGTATATTATGGCTGTTAAGCATCAGGGGGGAGTTTATATAGTTTCGGACATGTAGTGGCTGCTAGATTATATCGGTGTTTTGCGCTCAGTCTATGTAATTTCTGAAGCATGAATGCTTCAGTTTTCCAGAAGGATAGCGGGGGAAAAGGGTGAGTGTTGCGGCTGAATGCTGAAGTGCAAACAATTTTGTGAGTCCCGATTACGCTGTGCATTCGCATAGAGTAAAATGAGGATCTTTATACTAGACATGTAAAGGCTCCGAAATGTGGACGGGAGACGCAAGTGTAAAAAAGATAAGTGCAAAATGCAATAGAGTGCCTAGGTAAAGAATTAAACTAATACACGATCAAAATTGTTTTGTTAATAAAGAAAATTAAACCAATCTGTCGAGATAGTGGAGTTTCTTCCTTCCTTAAAGAGTAAAGGTCTCCAGATTTGTGATACATTGATTGTGACTGAAAAGGTGATGATGGTAAATTCCAATTTTTTTTGGTCGATTTGAATGGCTCACTGATGAAAGTCTTGAATTGTGCTATGAGATAAATGACGGGTAAGTTGTGCTAACTGAAAGCAAAGGAGGCTTACTGATAAATGAATACTTCAATTTATTTGTGTATCAACGTAAGAATTAGAAAGCTATGCTTTGACACTATGAATTGTTTCATACAGTGATCAATGTCTCCCCCCCCCGGCGACTTTTGGGCACTTTAAAAAGTTTAGAGTCTCCGTCACGTCTTGCATTCCTTGGGTTACTTATGAATTCTCACTGAATGATTATCTATAATTGAGGTTGAGGATGTTGAATATCCCTGATACAGGGAATAGAAGCATCCAGAAATTTGAATTCCTGATCCTTTCTAAATTTGCCGGCAGTCTGATATGTTCATGTAACAGGATTCCTCAGGTGATGTTGGTGCAGAGGACGGTACAGGTGACATTGAAGTTATTGATGAGGAAACACCTGTTTCACCCCTCCTAACGTTATTTCAGTCTTATAAAGAAGCAATAGCTAATAATGATGAAATCAAAATTAGTGAGTTGGAGTCATCATTGAAATCCATTGAAGATGAGAAAAATGATCTTGAAAGAAAAGTTACTTCTTTATCCGAAGAGCTATCAATAGAAAAAGACCGGATTCTGAGAATTAGTGCTGACTTTGACAATTTCCGCAAGAGGACTGAAAGAGAACGCCTTTCACTGGTTACAAATGCTGAAGGGGAAGTTGTGGAAAGTTTATTTCCTGTACTGGATAATTTTGAGAGAGCAAAAACTCAGATCAAGGTGGAGACAGAGGGAGAGGAAAAGATAAATAATAGCTACCAAAGCATATATAAACAGTTCATTGAAATTCTAACCTCGCTTGGAGTTGAACCTGTGGAGACAGTTGGAAAACCCTTTGATCCTATGGTAAGTTTATTTAACCCTTCTAGCTTATACTGGTAAATGGAAAGCCTGTTTGATTGAACAAAAAATATTTTCAACGGTGATAATTATTTGGCCTTACCCCCCATTTATTATCTCTTCTTTTGGTAGATCGGACCAAGAATTTGTTAACGCTTCATAGTGCATTATAATTAAGTACATCACATTGGTCTAAATACAACAATGTCCCTATTGTTGTTGAGCAGCCTGTTAATTATCTGCTACACGCACAATATGATGATGGTATTCATGTTGCATTTTTTGATTTTATCAAGCTAGGGTTGTTTGACTTATTTAAATTTACACCTATCTGCTTGGGTTTATCCTGCAATGTATTTGGTCCACACGGTATTTTTGAGCATGTTCCTTTTCTGCATGCAAAAGTTTATAGATAATAGAAAACTATCCACCTTTTTCTTGTTTTTGGGACGTAATCTTTTTCAAACACTCTGAACTTTATTCATGCCTTTGCTTGTAAGATGATTTTACCTGGAAACTAGTTGAAATCCCAGCAAGCTGGTAGTTTTATTTTACAAGCTAATTAGATATGTTAAGGCTTGATCAATTTTTATTGACAAATTATAATTTGCACTTCTGAAAGCTGCATGAAGCAATTATGCGTGAAGACTCCACTGAATTTGAGGAGGACGTCATAATTGAGGAATTCAGGAAGGGTTTCAAACTTGGGGAAAGACTATTGCGTCCATCCATGGTGAAGGTATCAGCTGGTCCAGGGCCTGCCAAGCCTGAGGGGGAAGAACCACAAGAACAAGATACAAGTGAAATATCTGAGAGTAGTCAAGAAAATGAGGGCAGTGCAGAATCGGAGTCTGCTTGAAAGATCAAATTTTGTGCCTGGGTTCAATTTTCTAGAAGTAGCAGTAAGTTCGATAACCAGGTGCATAATGTTGGGTGTAAAAGTTGCTGAAGAAACATCAAGCGTAGCTCTCACTAAAGAAAGAAGATACTATTTTTATGATTTTGAATTGCGATTTGATCTTTGCATGCCCTCACGCATGGCTGAGTGAGTTATTTCTCATGAATACTTTGTTCCAGGAATTTTCACTTTGCTTGATAAAGAATTCCCCTCTTGAAAATTTGTATTCCCAAAAGATTTTGGTTAGAGGGCATTTTTGACTGTATGATAGTATCATTCCAAGTGAAATATGAATGAACTTGAAGCATTGAATCATGATCCACTGCCCGTGTTAGCCATGTGGAACGCAATTTCTGGTGGCCTTCTTGGTCCATAATTGATGGCTAAGTGAGGAGATTGAGGTTGGACTTTCAAGAAATCTATGTAAAAAGACTCTTCTGGACGCAAATTGTTTTTTTTTTTATACAATTCAGGGCGCACGTGTTTTTTTTTTTTTTTTTGTGTTTGGTTACAATTCAGGACGCACATGTAGTTTGTTTAGAAACTCGTGTTTAAGGGCAACATCTTTGTTTGGGCCAGTCCATTTCCGAAGAGATGATCAGGGGCTGACTTTGCTCAGTGGGATCCGTAATGGATGTCTTTGCATTGGAGAAAATTATGGGTAAAGGCTAAATTTATAAATTTTTATTTACGAAATTGTCCTTTGTATTACTGTAGTTCTGCGGTAAATTTGTAAGCAGTTTACAAGACAAGAATATTCTATATTTGTGCTTCACTGTAAAAATTGATATAGAGGATGGATACCCAGAGCAATATTTGTTAATGAAATAAAAAAAAATGGAAGTAAACATTTTTAACGTTTACTGGAAGTAAATGTTTCTAAATTTTTTTAATTAAATTATTCTTTATTCCATTAAGAAATAAAAATTCTGCCGTCAATCTTTATTTTTTATTTGTAATTGTATTACCATGAAATTTAATTTTTACAACTAAACTAAAAATGCTATTTCATAGTGTGCATCGTGGCTAATAGCTTGTGGATAATATAGTTCATAATATAATTTATATTATAAGTTATATTTTATATTAAAGAGTGAAGGGAATATTTTATATTAATAAATTTGGATTATCTCTTGGGTGAGAACCACAGTCTTAATATTCGCAGGCGATACTCAGAATAAATATAAAATAGAATTTATAAGAAAAAATTTGGAAAAATTTACAATGGGGATCAGTGTTGCACTTAGGACGAGTGGGTGGCATTTTCTATGATTTATGGTTTATTCATATAAGAAGTTATTAAAAGTCCAGTTGAAGATGATTTAATAATTGACCGTCCAATTTTTAAAAAAGTTGACAGCGGATTGATAAGCTCGTAACTTTCTTCTGACTTTTCTTATCTCGGTACGTAGGGTTATTCAAGTAATTTTACATAACAAGTTTATTTTGTTTTAATTCTCATGAAATGCAACCCGGGCCTACACTATCGAACGCATTGATGAATTAAACAATAACAGTATTATTTTATTATAATTTTAATTATATAATTTAAAAAAATATTTTAATTATTAAATATTTAAATTTATATTTAAAAATAATAGATGATCCATCTTATTTGATATTAGTATAATTTAAAAAGGAGGAAGATTTTATTTTATTTTTAAATTATAAGTAAATTTATTTATTTTTTAAAATTTTTATATGAAAAAAGTACAGGAGGTAACATTCAAGAGCAAAACTTCAAAATCAAATAAATGCAGGAAGCGGACGGTGAGATACCAAAATCTGTTGTTGGAGACGTGGGCCAATTGAGGCCATGAGGATCGGGTCACTTGCAAAAGAAAGCTAAGAATGGGATAATTCGTATTTAATTCAATCCCTTGAATTTATTTTTTAAAATATTAAATTATAGATTTTAATTAGTTAAAATTATTTTTTATCTAAAATATTAATCTCTATAATTTAATAAAAAATATGAACTATTTTATAACTTAAACCTGCGATTTATATTAACCATTTAATTCAAGGACTTTATGCTCGAACGTCTTCTCACTTCCCAAGAATCCACATCCATGGTCCATACTGGAATGAATAGCAGCCATCCTCAGCCGGTCGTTATAAATTTCTGGCAACTGTATATGCTCCACTTGGAGAGGCCAGTATGGAATATATTATATACGCAGGGGAGATAACATATTAAAATAGGCCATGATTCATGAGTAATAGAAAACCCACATCTTAACTTCAAATCTTATGATTTGGATTTATAAGTCTTTTCAGTTTTATTATATATACTTATTAATATGACTCTATACTATGTGAGACCTATAAATTTTATATTTAAAGTTTTGAGTTTATATTAAAATACAATATCCCCACTCTTCATTGTGGTTCCTAACTTAAACAAGGGCGGAGGTCACCCTCCCCATTGACAAGAATTTCCTTATACATTTTATTAATTTAAATTATTATATTTATAATATTATATTCTCTCCCCCTCTATATTAAATATAAAAATTAAATATAGAATTTATTTTTATCCTAAATATAAGATCACGATCACTTTATTTTTTAAAAATATATTTTTTAAAATATCTATATATCATTGTATATATATTAAGGGATTTTTATTAATAATAATTTAAATATGTCTGATTAAAAATGATATTTTAAAATATTAAAATATTATTATTATAATTAATTTAACTAATTTTTTAATTTATTTAAATTAATTAAATATATAAAAAAGATTGAAAGTAGTAGTTGTTCATGTGATAAAAAATTGTTAGAAGTTCACCCCATTTTGCATATGTCCTACCTTTGGTTTTAAAGTTAATTACTTTTAACTACCTTATGGCCGTTCTTAGCAATATAAACATTTACTAATTAAGGAGAATATGAGGGGCAAATAATAATAATAAATACGTGAATGACAAAATGTAAGTATGAAACCCAAGAAAAACGAGGCAGGTTATTTAATTCAAATCCGTGCCTGCCCCCCCTCATAAAGACAGACACCTTCGTTTTCCGTTTCATTAGCGTAATTGCCTGGCGCTGCACACCTCTCTCTTGTTACCCTCCATCGCCTTCCTTCCTTCTGGTAAGTTTCTCCTCTTTCCTTTTTCTTCATCCTTGTCTTCCTCTGATAACGCATTCCACACACACACACTCATGTCGACATAGTCTTCTCTGTTGTAACTATTCTCCATAGTTTTTGGAGCCTGGGCAGAAAAAACATACGGCGGCTAAAGTTTTTTCAAGTGGCTCCTACGTCCATGGCCGAAGAGGCCAAGCCCAGATTTTGACCCTTTTAGGGCATACTGAATATTATCTGTCAATTTTGAAGTGGGAATAATATCAACAATAGTTCTGAAATTACGTTTGGAAAAACAACATGGTTTCGTCTTCTTACGGGTCACAACTTATTGAAGTGAAACTTTCCAAACAGAAGTTCAAAGTTTGGATTTTGATGCATCGTGACCTGCAAATCAATAAAGAACTAGAAAAACTCACCATAGAACCGTGGGAAGTGGTGGTGTAAGAGAAAGAACCATGTTACTACTTTCTATAGACTGATTATGATACTGCAACTCAGCTCAAGACAAGATACTAGGTAGCCTTCTTTTGGCTAAATTAGCGTGTTTAGCAACCCCACCTCCAAAATAAAATAAAATAAAAACAAGAAGAAGGAGGCAGGCTTTTTTAGCTAATAGAGGAGGGGATGCTAGGATGGCACCGGGTTATCGGATGGTACGCTTTTATAATTTATATTTAATAAAAAGCTATAATAAACTGTTCATAAATGTGCCTCACTTTTTAGAGTCGATACAATACATCACAGCGCCTACATCTTGTGTGATAAAAGGAAAAGATGTTTCACCAAAGTAAATGGTCTGAAAAAGTCAGACGATGCCTTTCCTCTCTACTGAACTTCATGCTATTAAACATTCCGATAAGAAGCGCATTCTGTGACATGCAAATACTGCAATACGCGAACTGTATTAACATACATGTCTTCCAGAGTGGTGCAAATGGGAGACGAGTTAAAGGAGAGGCTCTTGCAAAGGCAAGGAGACAGAGAGGAAACAGAGCCACTCAGCAAAAGGGTGTGGAATGAAAGCAAGAAAATGTGGGTGGTGGCAGCTCCTGCCATATTCACCAGATTCTCCACCTTTGGTATACAAATAGTCAGCCAAGCCTTCATTGGTCATATTGGCTCCATTGAACTTGCTGCCTACGCCATTGTCATGACCGTCCTTATCAGGTTCGCTAATGGTGTGCTGGTAAGTACCCATCTTTTCCTTTCCTTTTCTTCGGAATCTGATTTAGCTTTGTTTATCATGCTTGTGGTTATTGAGTCTACCAATCATGCTACATGGTACCTTTGTGTAGAAATTTATGTTGAGATAAAAAAAATCTCAGAATTATAACTGTTGTGGATTGAGAATTGCAGCTGGGAATGGCAAGTGCTTTGGAAACTCTGTGTGGGCAAGCATACGGGGCAAAACAGTATGAGATGCTTGGAATATATCTTCAAAGATCATGGATAGTGTTGTTCTTGACGGCACTCGTTATGCTTCCTATTTACATCTTCACCACGCCAATTCTGGAGTTGTTGGGCCAAGATAAAAGTATTGCGGAAGTAGCAGGGAGCATTTCTCTGTGGGCAATAGGTATGATATTTGCTTTCATCGTGTCATTCACCTGCCAGATGTTCCTGCAAGCACAGAGCAAGAACATGATCATCGCCTACCTGGCAGCACTTTCAATTGGAATTCACATTTTTCTGTCGTGGCTTTTGACCGTTAAGTATAAGTTTGGGCTCAATGGGGCCATGATATCAACCCTTCTGGCATACTGGATTCCCAACATAGGCCAACTCATGTTTGTCATGCTCAAATGCCCTGAGACATGGAAGGGCTTCTCATTTTTGGCTTTCAAAGATCTCTGGCCTATAATCAAGCTTTCTCTTTCTTCCGGAGCAATGTTGTGGTAAAGACACTAGTATATTTTACACCATCAATGTTTAATATTATGCAGAACCAATGAACAGCTGATTAACTGAAGGCTAACATTGAGTTACATGTGATTGCTTTACAGTCTTGAGTTATGGTACAACACAATTTTGGTGCTTCTAACTGGGAACATGAAAAATGCCAAGGTCTCCATTGATGCTCTGTCCATTTGGTAAACTCAACCTCATCGAACTCTACGGTTACTTTTCCTTCTTAATTCCACTGTTTCACGGCTCTGGAAAACTAACACCATTCTTCTGCAGCCTCAACATCAATGGATGGGAAATGATGATAGCACTTGGATTCTTTGCTGCTGCCAGGTACTACTTCATTGACAGTCATAAAAAAATTTGAAGCATTCAAATCAGCTTAAGAAATTATAAAAGAAGCTGAACTTTGATTGATTTTACAGTGTGAGGGTGTCAAATGAGCTAGGTAGAGGGAGTTCAAGGGCTGCAAAATTTGCCATAGTGGTGACAGTGTTGACATCATTTGGAATAGGGTTCATACTATTCTTAGTGTTCCTGTTCTTGAGGGAGAGACTTGCTTACATATTCACTCCAAACCCAGAGGTGGCTGCAGCTGTTGGGGACTTGTCACCTTTGCTCGCATTTTCCATGTTAATGAACAGCATCCAACCCGTGCTCTCGGGTAACATCTTCATTCCTCATATTCAGTTACATATCAAGAAATGGGGTTCATTAAATTTCTATATCTCTCTTTCCTTGCTGGTTAATAGGAGTTTCTATCGGAGCTGGTTGGCAAAGCATTGTAGCATATGTAAACATAAGCTGTTATTATCTGATTGGGATCCCTGTTGGAGTTATGCTCGGTAAAATAATCCATTTGGAAGTGAAGGTAAGCTATATCATTTGATGATATGATATACTCTGTCTTCCCAGAAACGGTAAAAGGAGTCTGATATATTGTATGATCTGGTTTGCAGGGTATTTGGATAGGAATGTTATTTGGAACATTTGTTCAAACTGTGGTGCTCATTATCATCACATACAGAACTGATTGGGACAAGCAGGTATTTTGGACTCGTCTGTATTTTATACTCAGTCTGCATCCTTTGTGAATTCTGTTTTGCAAGTTGAGTTGAATGAATTATTAGCAGAGTCTTGAGATAGCATTTGCATAATGTACAGGTTGAGATTGCCAAGCATCGCGTTAAGAAGTGGGCTGTGGTGGAGGGCACTGAAGAATAAAATGGCAAATTTGTATTGCTTGTGTGTTTTGAGAAGCCCATGAGAGGATGCTTCTCTGCGTTTTACTCATTGTAAAACTTGATTCTCCCACCCTTAGCCTACCATCTCTAGCCTTTCCTAAGAGTTAAAGACATTTGTATTGCGCCTTGCTTTTTTCATCCTTTTGTTCTTTACAAATTATTTCAAGCTTGCTACTTGGCCTCTATATGTGTATATTTTTGGGTTACTTGCCCTTTTCTATTGTTTCAGTTTATGATCTGTAATTTATTTCTATGAAGTAAAGCCATGCCAGGTAATCAAAGAAGGTATAGATGAAGTGCTTTAACATGCTTTTTGATTTGTTTTTTTTTAAAGAAAAGGATAGAGAAAAGAAATTGTGCCTGGTACGCATTAAATTACTTCTAATGTCGATGCTGTTGATTAAATATAGGAAGTAACGGGAGTGCCACGTAAATGTTTGCCCCTTAATAAAGATAATACATCCACTGTAGACCAAACATTGCATAAATGATTATTTGGTTAGGTTTCCATCAACAGTCAGTGAGACGGCAAAAAAGCGAAAGACAGGGACAATGGCATTAATGATTTTTGGCCAGCAAGAATAGGACGACCCTACTTGTTGAATATGGACAAAAACAATATTAATACAAACGAAAAGCAAATAAAAATTTGAGAATTAAGTGAGGCAAGAAAAAGTAACACGTAGAACTGTACGTGATCATTGCTTCATTACTCTAGGCATGATAGGGTCCTATGCTCTGTTGCTTTTTTCACGGCCTTGTCGGATCATTATTGGGATCGGGCGGGGGTAGGGTTGTGTTAGGTTGAGTTGCTTGGTTTAGTTACTTAATAATTTTATTTATAAGAGTAATTAAATTTTTAATATATTTAGAAAATTTAAAAAATTAATTAATTATAATTAATATAAAAAACAATTAATTAATTTAATTAAATTAAAAAAATATATAATATAAATTTATTTTAAGAGATTAAAAATATATAATATATAATATAATAGGTAAATCACTCATTGTCAAAAGTAGGGTTTAGTTCCTTGTCCCTGCGGGTGTTTTATGTGGCCATCGTTGCAACTCATTTGTGGGCCATCGTTTTTATTTATAATAGTCTACATCCTACTTCAAAATAAGTGGCATTTTTATTTGGCAATTCAACCCTTTATTATTATTATTATTATTATTAGGTGAGCTCATACTTGGAGGCAATAATTCACATTACTGTATTTGGTACATTGAATGCATCATCCAGAAGCAGAGTGATTGGGCATGATAAGAACTGGTGGGTTAGGTTATTTAATGTGTGGGTAAAATTAAAAATGAAAAGAATAATACGACAAAAGTAAACCGAGCTTGACCTTTGAGAAGGAGAAGTCGTAATTGAATTCCACACACATCCTTGGGGCTCAAGGATTCACCCACTCACCTCACCTTACCTCACCCCACATCACGTGTCATAAATGAGTTTCATTTTGGGATTCCCAGTTTTCTGGGGACGAAATCCAAAACGTAATGAATTAGATTGAAATCCCAGCCACGCCCTTCTGATGTGAAAAGCTTGTTTAACTTCCAATCCTTGCTATTTTTTCCTTTTTGCTGAGAAAGGTAGCTACCGACCTATCGTTGCCGTGTAAACTCGGGACTTGTCAAATTTCTCATCCTATTCTTTTATATGAAATATACGATGACCAATTGCAGATTCATAGCATTTTCCCCTTGAATAGGTACGACTATCCCACAGTTTGAATGTTTGACCAGATATTTCGTGGGTTAAATCCTGTTATTAAATGTTTAATGATCACTACTGACTTTGTGTAGTGGATTAATCTCAACTTTAAATCATTTTTTTTTAATTCCAAAAGTTAATTAATCCAAGTAACACAGTTTTAATAAGGGAATTAACTCAAGGATTTGCGGAGGAGTGCAAAAGGGAGTAATACCTGACAGGCTCGCTTTTCTCTCAAATATTAACCAAGGAACTCTGTGTTGGAGTGGAACTAAGCTAGCTGCCAAGAGGATTTTGTGTTACATAAGGGGAGTAGCTGGCCAGCTTCGTTTTCTACTTTTCTAACTAAAGTGGCCGTAAACAATTTCTCTTTCGGTTCCCATCAGAGAAAAAGCTCACTACATAATGCAAAACCCCTATACACCTGTTATGACTCTGAAAATTTCGCATATATATCCTATTAGTAAAGAATATATATATATATATTAATTATAAAAAATTTTAATGAGGAGGCAGTAGCTTAGTGGTTTAAGGAGCGAGTTATGACTGTGGTGAGCCATGTTCGATTCCCAGAAGCTGCAGGAAGGGAAATCTTTTAATTTTTAGGTACGTGAAAAGACCAAAATACCCCTCCCCCATCTTAACTTTGCAGATGCCGTACCTATAGCTATATTCTTCTCTATTTCTCCACGGCGGCACAGACAAGAAGAGCCAGCGAGAGCAGTGACGATGCTTCATGCTAGAGGAAACTGGTGCCGTGTACCCAAGATTGCTTCCGCTAGTGTCTATGCTGTCTTATTCCATTACCGCCGACTCTCATATTCCTTTTTGTTAATATATATCTTCCCATCTTGGCTTCAGTTAGTCGCGAGGGAGAGTGAGAGTAGAGAAATTGTGCAGAGAGGTCCGCGTCTTTGAGTTGCCGCTGATTAATCGATGCTACTCCTTGTATCTGGGTTGTTGTCATCGTTGCGCTGTGTGTCATTGCTGTCGAGGGCGTTATGGTACTGTAGCAAGTCTATACCTTCAACTTCCTCCTTCCTGTCGCCGTTACTGTGAAGGTATTGAAACCTCTGGATACTCTTATCCTTCCTTTCCTGTTTTGGACAGTATTGATTGCTGCTGTTGGACGCTCTATTTTGTGGTATGCTTTTCTGTATGGCGAATCAATTTCTTCTCTATTTTGTGAACTGGCTGAGGAAATGAGATTGTTGTCTCAATGGAAGGGAAATTGAATCCTGTTTACCAAATCTGAGATTGAAATGAGAATGGGGATATAATATGTTTGTGTTATACCATGGAGGCTTCTGTGTGTGAGTCTATTTGCTGAATGAGTCGGTGGCCATTTGAAACAGAGCGAAAGATAGAGGCTGTCATTGAGGTTGGACACTGGTTTGGTTTTGGGAAAGGATATATGTATATATTTATGCTCATCATGTGCGCTGTGTATATATATATACACAGGGAATGATTTTAATCAGTGGTATCAAGTATGTATATATATATACATTTATGCTGCTGTTGTTGCTGTTGTGAATGATTGTATATATATACTGTAAATGCAGGTTTTGTGAAGATATGTGTGTGTGTGTATGTAAGGACGCTTCTATTCTGGAAAGAGTGTAGCTCGTCTTGTTTCTGTTCCTGCTGGTTGTGTCTAGTTAGTGAGGGAAGTCAAGGAACAAGTGGTATAGCTATGATTAAGCAAAGATTCAAGCGTATAATGTTGTTCTGTGACATTGAATGTTAATACTAGAATTTTAGAAGATGGAAACTGAACACCACGCCTTTTGTTTTAAATTCTATGATACATTAAAGTTAAACTCAAGTGAAAAAAATTAATAGAAAAGGTGAGAGGAATCAAGTGGGCTTGTCATGCAGTAAAACTTTGCTCTCATTGAAGAATTTTTATGGTTGAAGTTGTAAATGGAAGTGTAAGATTGGTAAAACAGTGATTGTATAATGGATTTAAGTGAAGTTTTGTTGTTTATATATGGTTGTTTTGTTAGTGGTTATGAGCCTTGAAAACCCTTTCTATGTTGTGCTTGATTCTTTGGATGAAGAGTTGCTTTAGCATGGATATTTGTTTTATAACTGTTGATATTGGTACTAAGGCTATACGGGTTCTAAATTCTCTGAAAAGCACTTTGGGTTTGTTTTTTTTTTTAGAATATGGAATTCCATATTGTAGAATGATAGCGGGTAATGAGATAAAAATATCAGATTAAGGATGATTGCCTTTGTTAAAGCTTTGATCAGAAAGTTAATATATTGGTTTTGGGATATCAGGGAATTTAGGAGTGAAAATAATCGAAAGAGATTTGCTGAAACGGGAAAAAGTTTTGAAGTATTCTAGGTGAGTGAATAACGTCCCCTAAAAATTTATATTTTTAAATGCATTGTCATTTCAAATGTTGAACTTTAAATATGAATTACTAAAAGCCAATTTTATGAAAGTACAGTTTAAATCGTTAGAAATGATTTTCTTTCGATTGGTTTACAAAAGAATTATGATTATGTATGAAAATGGATGAATAAGCTTTTGAAAAGAGTTTGGCAAAAGTTGCATTGAACTAATGTTATTCATGAAATATATTTCTTATGCGAATTTCATATGACTTTACAGTAACTTGATTTTAAATGTACATGCTGGGGTTTTTGAAATTCAAAGTGGTTTTTACCAACGGGTATGTCATTGAAACTGTTGAGATTATTATATGTGAAATAAACCCCATGCATGATGGAAATGTTTTAGAAGGACAGAATACAGAATGTTGGTTGCTAACAGCAGTACTGTTAGCCCTTGGTGCACCTTGGTTACCCGAGCTTGATGTATTATGCCGTGGGTTTCGTACTCACGAAGGGTAGTGGTTAAGCTACCAGACTATGTCGTGGGTTTTGTACTCGTGAAGGGTAGTGGCTGAACTACCAGACTATCCTGTGGGTTTCGTACTCATGAAGGGTAGTGGTTGAGCTACCAGATTATGCCATGGGTTTCGTACTCACGAAGGGTTAGTGGTTGAGCTACCAGACTATGCCGTGGGTTTCGTACTCGCGAAGGGTAGTGGTTGAACTACCAGACTATGCCGTGGGTTTCGTACTCACGAAGGGTAGTGGTTGAGCTACCAGACTATGCCGTGGGTTTCGTACTCGCGAAAGGTAGTGGCTGAACTACCAGACTATGCCGTGGGTTTCGTACTCACGAAGAGTAGTGGTTAAGCTACCAGATTACGCCGTGGGTTTCGTCCTCACGAAGGGTAGTGGCTGAGCTACCGGATTACACTGTGGGTTTTGTACTCGCGAAGGTTAGTGGCCTTGAGCCACCAACAGTTAGTGGCTTTGAGCTGCCAAATTGATTAGTTACCCTCATGGACTGTGTGTCCACGTCTGTTTCGTGGCTTTGGGCCGCGTCTAATGGTTAGTTACCCTCGTGGACTATGTGTCCACGTCTATTTTTGTTCTGTTGAAATCTTACAGAAAAGATTATGATTTTGAAAGGATTATTTTCAATGATTGATTTTAAATGGTTATTTCAGACTAATTTGAAATTGTTATTTCATATTGTTGTACAAATATTTATGGAAAGGTTTGCATCAAATTGAGAAATATTGTGAAATACATTATCAGCATGATTATGCATTATTGATTTTCGTGTTCTTAAATCATGTTTTTTTTGGGACGTTATTCACGAGTAGATTTTTTGCCTCAGATAGTGCAGGGGACCCTAACCTCCTACTGAGCAGTGAAGAGCCTCGTTATCGATCCGAAGCGTCATTTTTGACAAAACTACTTTTAATATAATTATCATTTATAAAGTGCTTGTATTATTTTGAAAAGAAGGAAATGCTCCACATAGTCTTTAGAAAAGATTTTATTTAATGCGTTAGGCTTTCAGAATGTGAAATTATTCATATTTTGTGCCGGTCACGGTCTAAATTTCGGGACGTGACAACACCGATGTGCATTAAAAGGGAAAACGCAACAAAAGCTCGCTTCGCTCGCAAAGATGGAAGAATCTGCAAGAAAGCTGCTGAGTGAAGAAGATGAGGAGCTTCCTCTGATAAAAAGGGTATGGAAGGAGTGTAAAGTGATGTGGTTAGTAGCAGCTCCAGCCATTTTCACTCGAGCCTCTACCTTCTGCATCAATGTCACGAGCCAGGCTTTTGTTGGTCATATTGGCTCCAAGTAGCTCGCTGCTTATGCTCTTGTCTTCACTGTTCTTATCAGATTCGCCAATGGTATTCTGGTATATATATACTTTCCTAAATCTAACTCCTTAATCGCTCTTTATCTATTTCGCAAATAAGTTCTCCAATATTCTTGGAACGACGACGATGTCGATCTCCTGTTTGATAATATTCTCTTATATCTAGTTCGGGATGGCCAATGCATTATCCACTCTGTGTGGACAAGTGTATGGTGCCAGAAGATATACCATGATGGGAGTGTACCTTCAACGATCATGGATTGTCTTGTACTTCACTTGTTTCCTTCTTCTTCCCTTGTTCTTCTTCACTACCCCAGTTATGAAGATGTTGGGCCAATATGAGAGCATTGCAGATGTCGCAGGAACTATTTCTCTCTGGTCCATCGCTGTCACTTTTGCCTATGTTCTGTCTTTCACCTTCCAGACTTTCTTGCAATCTCAAAGCAAGAACGTTGTCATATCATTCTTGGCTGCTTTCTCCATCGCCATTCATGTATTCCTGTCGTGGCTTTTGACTTTCAAGTACAAGCTTGGGATACCCGGTGCAATGATTTCAACAATTCTTGCATATTGGATCCCCAACATTGGCCAATTTATATTTGTCACATGTGGTTAGTGTCCTGCAACGTGGAATGGTTTCTCCTTTTTGGCCTTTAAAGATCTGTGGCCCGTGGTCAAGCTCTCTCTTTCATCAGGTGCCATGCTGTGGTGAGTGTATATATGAACTAGTGGGTTTATTTTATTGTTTTTCAAAATGGCGTATATCACAGCTAATTAATATAGGATTTGGGATTTTCTTAATTCCCAGTCTTTAGCTATGGTACAACACAATATTGGTTCTATTAACTGGTAACATGAAAAATGCAGAGGTTGAAATTGACGCCCTTTCTATATCGTAAGCATATCTGAATCATTTTGGCATCTTATTTTCCTAATTCACGTTGAGTTGATTTCACGAATGACTGGTATATATAGATATAGGCTTTTCGCTTTCTAAAGATGAAATCTTTAATTATTACACAGCCTCAACATCAATGGATGGGAAAGATGATATCCTTTGGTTTTCTGGCTGCAGCTAGGTAGGTAATGGCATGTTTCTTTCTTCCTTTCCTTTATATCTATTGTGGATTAAGCCGTGGGATCTGTAAAATGAAAAACTGTCACAAACTCATAGCCGAAGATGTGTGTGTTTTGAAAGAGGCATCCATTTTTGTCATATGTAATGCGTAAATATGATGTGAAATGCAAAAGGTTGATTAAATATGCAGTGTTAGGGTGTCAAACGAGCTTGGGAGAGGAAGCGCCAAGGCTGCGAAGCTGTCCATAGTAGTGACAGTGGTGACATCATTCACAATAGGGTTCCTTCTGTTCTTATTCTTCTTGTTCTACAGAGAACGACTTGCATGCTGCAGTTGGAGACTTGTCACCTTTGCTGGCATTCTCTATTTTACTAAACAGCGTTCAACCTGTTCTCTCTGGTATGTTTTCTGATATAGTTCCTGAATATATATATATATATATATATGGTAACCAATATATTATAGTCGAGTTTAGGACTGTGTTGAATCAATGTGAGTTGAATTGAACGTACGGGAGTGGCTGTTGGAGCAGGGTGGCAAAGCATTGTAGCATATGTGAACATAGGATGTTATTACATCATAGGAATTCCAGTTGGAGTTGTCCTCAGTAACATTCTCCATTTGCAAGTCAAGGTACGTAACTAAGCTTTTTCATTAATTAGAGCCTCCTCATGATATATAACTGAGCATTTGAAGATATCTATCATGGCGTACGTCTTTTTAATTTGCAGGGAATCTGGATCGGGATGTTGTTTGGAACCCTGGTACAGACAATTGTGCTAACAATTATTACCTACAAAACCGATTGGGACCAGCAGGCATGTATGATATATATATATATATATAAATGTATTCTGGTTAGAGAAGAAACAATTGGAATAACGTGTGGAAGATGATGGGTGATGTAATGACATGCATATTGGTGGTGTTGTCTCGGCGTCGCGTTGATAAGTTCTCTGGACGATGAAGAAACAGACACGATCACACATCTGATGGATAATTAGTTTGGTAAAATTAAGATAAGATATTATTATATGTTGTGTACTGTAAGGTGGCGTTATATATATGTGTGTGTGTGTGTGTGTGTGTGTTCTCACGTGAATGGGAAATAATAATAACGAAGAAGAAATGGCTCTATGCTAAGATGAGCACGAAAGCCGTTATTAGAGGATTATATTTCGATTCGAGGCTTCACAAATATGCTTGCAAGTTGTTGCCATATACTCAGAAAGAAATAGATAATTTGTGGGGTTGATTCAAGTGTTTGTTAGCTGTCATCTCTTAAGAAATTAGTGATTAATTAGTAATAAAAATAAAATAAAATTTAAATAAATAAAAAAAGAATCATTAAAATTTAAATCCGAATCGTCTAAGGGCTATTATTATAATGACCAGTCACCACCAACATGAGTTAACCTCAGTAATAAGTTGGCCTTATTCCATGCACATAATTAATTTTCGTTTACTTTCTTTCACCAAAAAAATCAGTTTATACTTTCTCTTCAAATATATAATGCATGCATCAATGTAATAATCTAGGCACATGCATCCATCTATTTTGACTGCATGGGCGTTTGTAGTTAATATTTCCCCCCCCAATTATTTAGTATCAAATAATATAACCTTAATCAAAATTTGAACGTGTCGGTCATACATAAAAGTAGCTATTCGCTTTTTTTTGTCCCCAAAAGGCGCAAACTCATAATTAGAACTTTAAATACAACTTCTATGATCATCTTGTTAGTTTTAAAACAAGTATCATTAATAATATATTTAATGCTTACATTTTAAAAAAGGGAAGGTTCAAAATTATGTACGCAAGGAGCATGCATCTGACGATCGAGTTATATATGAATAGAATTGGACGATTCTGACAGCGTAATTTTCTCTTTTCTTTCGATTACAAATGCTATCAAATATAAATTAGAATGGCCATATCTTTTGGCTCTAAGGAAATCGTTTGCTCTTCTCAGTGAAAAAAACAAACTGTCACGTCCCAAAATTTGGATCGTGACCGGCACAGAATATGAATAATTTCATATCCTGAAAGCCTAAAACTTTAGATAAAACATTTTAAAATAAGAACCATAATAAATTGTATCTCATAAATCAACAGAATCTTTTCTAAGGATTATGTGGAGCATTTACCTTTTATCAAAATAGTACAAACACTTTCTAAATGATAATTTCATCAAAAGTAGTTTTGTCAAAAATGACACTTCGGATCGGCAACAAGGCTCTTCACTGCTCGGCAAAAGGGTTAGGGTCACCTGCACTATCTGAAGCCAAATAATCTACTCGTGAATAACGTCCCAAAAACATGATTTAAAGACTGCGGAAAATAACCCATGCATAATCATCTTGAAAATGTATTTCATAACGCTTCGTAATCTAATGCAACCCTTTTCGTAAACATTTGTATTTCAAGGGAAATAACAATATGAAATAACTATTTCAAATAAATCATTGAAAACAATCCTTTCAAAACCATGATCTTTCTGTAGGACTTCAATAGAACGAAAATAGACGTGGACACACAGTCCACGAGGGTAACTAACCATTCTGGTGGCTTGAAGCCACTAACTGTCGCGAGAATGAATCCCACGAAATAATTCTGGTGGCTCAAGGCCACAAATTGTTGCGAAAATGAATCCCACGAAATAATTCTGGTGGCTCAAGGCCACAAACTGTCACGAGAATAAATCCCACGAAATAATTCTGGTGGCTATGCCATAAACTGTCGAGCTCGAGTAACCAAGGTGCACCAAGGACTAACAGTACTGCTGTTAGCAACCAGCGTTCTGTATTCCGTCCTAAAATGTTTCCATCATGCGTGGGGTCCTTTTCACATGTAAAGATCTCAATCATTTCAAATATCATAATCATTGATAAAGTCACTTTGAATTTCAAAAACCCCAGCATGAACATTCAAAATTAATTTACTGTAAAAACATATGCAATTCACGTAGGAATATTTCATGAATAACATCAGTTCACTGTCAAATCTTTTTCTAAAGCCTCTTTATCCAATTTCATGCATAATCGTAATCTTTTGTAAATCGATCGAAAGAAAATCATTTCTAACGATTTAAACCATACTTTCGTAAAACTTGCTTTTCAAAATCCATATTTGAAATTCATCATTTGAAATAACAATGCATTTGAAAAATGTAAATTTTAGGGAACATTATTCACTCACCTGCCACGCTCCTAAACCGTTACTCTTTTTAGTCCAACAACTTCGATTACATTCACTTCTCAATCCTCTGGTATTCCAAAACAATATATTAACATTCTATTTAAAGCTTTAACAGAAATCAATCATCCTTAGACTATCATTTCAATCTATAACACACTATCAACCATACAACCACAACTCAATTCATAAGCTCCTACCATTTCCCAATCACCACATATCCACAATGGGATTATCACATTAAATCATTTTCAAAAGACATTGCTCATTAACCTTTGTACTAATAACAAGCATCCCTTAACCCAAAACTCAACTCAATATTAGGGTTAGCACCTTAAAGTTTCAAATCAATAATAATAGCTCACAATAGTTCTAATGCTGTTTTTAATATTCAAAACATTCTCTTTACCAAGTTGAAATACTTATAAGCTTAACTCTATCTCAAAACATAACCCAAAATTTACAACCCATTTATGGCATGCTTCTGTCTCCTCTTTCATGGACCACATTATCACATGTATAATATATATTCTTACACAGTGCACACATACGCAATATATACATATCAACAGCACACCCTTCTCCTATAATTCTTACTTCCTTCATTTAAATCCCTAACAACAGCACCATATATATATATATATATATATATATATACATATTCTTTCACAATGTATGCATACCCAAGATGTATTATTCAAACAGCATAAATGCATAACCTCAATAACCCATTCTTATTCAAACCAGGGTACCACAACCTGACAACAACAGAGTCTACATATACCCATGGTAATGCCCACCCAACAACATCACTATTCATGCACTCCCTTTTTCCTCTCTGTTTCACACACATACACACAACCAACTATTGGCTAGGCACCAACGCCCCAACATCCACATACCCCACATCATAGCAGCTACAGAAAGCATATACAACAATGCAAGTTAATACCTCCCAGTTAGCTTTCAAGTCTGAAACAATAACCCCTGGCCTATACTTCATAAACCAGACAGTATGCATGTACATATACATACCCTCGGCATCCCTCGTCCAACAACAATTCCAATAACATCACAACAACAACAATAACCATCCAATAATGGCAACAGATACACACTCACAGCTTCAAGTTCAAAGGCGACCCCTCAGCCTCTGCCCAGTCCATTCATCGGGTTTTCCCAAAACAGAGAAATCTAACATAATGCTCAACTCACACGCAATTCACAGAAACCACACCCAAGAACCAACACAACCACATAATCACATAGCTCGATAGAAACAGAGCAACCGCTATGTGCACAGTTCATATTTATCGACAGTAAATAGAGAACCACCGAATTCACCCAGAATACATTGCACAGCTTGACGGGGTTACAAGAATACTCACCTACTCAGCTTACAGTTCATAGGGAGTCCCCAATATAACACAGTATCCGGCAATCTTCTGTCCAACTGTAGCTCGGCAACAGAGGAGAGGTGATGAAGATGTGTTGGCTCACTAATTCCTTATACCCAGCGATCCTCGGCAACACCAGGAGGCAAACATCGGGAAAAATATCGATTTTGAAGTTGGGATAGAGTCTGGAAATGCGCCCTCAATCCTTACTCAAATGGGTTTCGTTTCTTGCTAACAGAAAGTGGGGCAGGGAAGGAGGAAAGCTTCCCACTTTGCGACTCAATGCTGACAGAATCCTATTTTAGAATGTGACGGCAGTGACGGCACACAGCATGACGATGGTGACAATGGCAAAAACTGCAGCAGTGACTCACAATAGTGCCAACCCTTGGTCACTCCTCTCCCATTAGTGACGACCCTCAGCTTCCCCGCGGGCTCCATTTATTGGCAGAATAAAGCTTGCTGAATGATACGATGACTCCAACGGTGTGACACAGAAGGAGAATTGATGGTACACTGCAGAGGCTGAACACACGGCATCGCTGGCGTGAAGCTACATCTATCGCCGCTCTCCCGCTGCCTCTCTTCCCCTGCAGCCGCTGAAAGATTTCAGAGACAATGAGGAAAGAGTGCGGGCTCTGCAGAAAAAGAAAGGAGGGGTAGAATTGTAATTTCGCACGCCAGAGAAAATAAAAACTTCCACTTCTGCAGTCACCAAGGTTCGAACACAGGACCTCTAATTTTCATCCTCTATCCCTGACCACTCTGCTACCCATTACTATTTGAAATTTTTTGCCATAAATATATATTTATCTTTTGATAGCAAAATTTTAAAGTTAGATAAATTCCTGAACCATAACACAAACCTTATACATCAACAGTGCATTTAAGTGGGAAAACACAACAAAAGATTGCTTCGCTTGCAAAGATGGAAGAATCTGCAAGAAAGCTGCCTAGTGAAGAAAAATCTTCAGAAGAAGATGAATTGCCTCTGATAAAAAGGGTATGGAAGGAGACTAAAGTGATGTGGGGTGGCAGCTCCGGCCATATTCACTCGAGCCACTTCCTACGGGATCAATGTCAGGAGCCAAGCTTTTGTTGGTCATATTGGCTCCAAGGAGCTCGCTGCTTATGCTCTTGTCTTCACTGTTATCACATTCGCCAATGGTATTGTTGGTCACTTTTGATTAAGCAATGAAAAGACTAAGGGAATTTTTTTCGATAGAATCACGTGGTATCTCCTGCTACAAACTAATCTTCTCATAACATAAAGATTAACGAAACGTGTTTTATTTCTCCTATAATAAAGTCTTTTCCATATGCATGACTTAATTTGAACATAATACATCATATTAAATCATATTTAAGGTATTACATCATATTTAAGAAACCGGCCATCATAGTTTAAACAGGTAAAACAACGTCAGTGTGTGCCCTAGGTAGGTCTCAAGTATTAGATCGGAAGTAATTGAGGACAATTTCTCTATCGATTCACAAAAACAGACAAAAAAAATCCCCATATATTATTTACGAAACTATTCTTAAACCTATTGACGCGCACCAAACTGGTCACCTCCAGTACACACAAGCTCTCTACCGTCGAAGATGGAAGAATCTGCCAAAAAACTGATGCTCACCAAGGAAGAACCAGCAGAACAAGTTGATCAGGTGCCTCTGGTAAAGAGGATATGGAATGAGCGTAAATTGATGTGGGTGGTAGCAGCTCCGGCCATATTCACTCGATTCTCCACCTTCTGCATCCACGTCACCGGTCAAGCTTTTGTTGGTCATATTGGCTCCAAGGAGCTCGCCGCCTACGCTCTCGTCTTCACCGTTCTTATGAGGTTCGCTAATGGTATTCTGGTATGCTTTCTTCTTCCTCCTATATTTATGTTTCTTTATTCCTGATGAAGGAGTTTCAATATTAATATCATGTTTCTTTACGGTGTAGCTGGGAATGTCCAGTGCTTTAGCGGCTCTTTGTGGACAAGCTTATGGTGCAAAGAGATATTTCATGATGGGAGTGTACCTTCAGAGATCGTGGATTGTTCTGAACTTCACTTGTTTTCTTCTTCTTCCCTTGTTCTTCTTCACTGCCGCAATTTTCAAGATGTTGGGCCAAGATGAAAGCATTGCTGACGTGGCAGGAACTGTTTCTCTTTGGTCCATACCTGTTATCTTTGCCTATGCTATGTCATTCACGTGACAAACGTTCCTGCAATCTCAGAGCAAGAACGTGATTATATCCTTCTTGGCTGCTTTCTCCATCTATTCATATATTCCTGTCAGGGCTTTTGACGATCAGGTACAAGCTTGGGATTACTGGAGACATGATTTCGACCATAGTAGCTTATTGGATTCCCAACTTCGGACAGTATATATTTGTCACGTGCGGTTGGTGCCGTGAAACGTGGTATGGCTTCTCCTTTCTTGCGTTTAAGGATATGTGGCCTGTCATCAAACTTTCTATTTCATCCGGTGCTATGTTGTGGTGAGTCTCTTCTCAGCTTCTGCACGGACTAGTGAGATTGTTTAACTTCTCAGCTCAGCTTCAAAGATCATATAACATAAGCTATATTGAGTAATATGTTTAACTTCTTTAATCTTCTCAAATTAAGAATATGAGTGAGTATTAATTTTTAAATGAAGTAGCTGGCAGTGCTAATTAATACTTAAAAGGATTTGGTGGGTTTTGTTAATTTGTGCAGTCTAGAGCTGTGGTACAACACTATATTGGTTCTTTTGACCGGTAGTTTGGAGAATGCAGAGATTGAAATTGATGCTCTTTCTATATGGTTATCGCTCTGAATTTTTGTTTCATTCATTCATTATCAGTTGTTTTTCCCCCCAAAACATAGAATGGCCTCCCACTAGACTTCCTCTTCCTTTCTTCTTACCGGCTTCAGGTAATTCCTTTCATCCATTGTTGAAGTCCCAACGTTCTGATAAATTAACAAACAACCTCCTCCATCGACCCACTAGTCATTACCTGTAGAAATGTTCTTAACTTCTGAGTTGTGACTCACTCCACAGCACAAAGTCTCATCTTTGCTAGCCACGTTCCAACTTCCCATAATTGCTACGGACCCGCCTCATCTTATCTCCCTGGTCACTCTCATCTTAATTATCAATTTTGTATTAATTAACTGGTAGCATGCAAAATGCAACTTTTTGAATTTTCTCCTTTTTGTTTCCCACTTCATTCGTTTTGGGATGTTAACGTACGTGTTTCTATTTTTATGTTGTTGATTGCATCAATGGCTGGCATATATATATATATATAATACAACATTCATGCTTTTCACTTAGCTTCCTCTAAAATTAATTCTTACTTGCAGACTCAACATCAATGGATGGGCAATGATGATATCCTTAGGCTTTTTGGATGCGGCCAGGTAATTACTGTATGTGTCATTAATTACCAGCAAAAAGTACTTCACAAACACACATGGTTTATATGTGAAATGTGCATTGTGAGAGTGTCAAATGAGCTAGGGAGAGGGAGCGCGAAGGCTGCCAAGTTCTCAAGAGCAGTGACGGTGCTGGCATCATCCACAATAGGGTTCCTTCTGTTCATGTTCTTCTTGTTCTATAGAGAGAGGCTTGCTTACATATTCACTGCAAGTGAGCAATTAGCTGCTGCCGTTGGAGATTTGTCACCTTTACTCGCATTCTCCATATTATTAAACAGCGTCCAACCCGTTCTCTCAGGTACACACACACACACACAAGTATTTCATTTACAGTAATCCATATATATACTTGAAGGTTTAATCATATATGCTTGAGTTACGTTGAATTGAACAGGAGTGGCATAGTAGGAGCAGGGTGGCAAAGCCTCGTGGCATATGTGAACATAGGGTGCTATTACGGCATAGGAATCCCAGTTGGGGTTATACTCAGCAGAGTTCTTCATTTGCGAGTCCAAGGTATTTATTTATGTAATTAATCTTTTCATATATTAATTAGTGTCTTCCAGATTTAAACATCAATATCAATTATGTACGTGGCCTTTAATTTGTAGGGAATCTGGATTGGGATGATATTTGGAACATTGGTTCAGACAATTATTCTGACTATTGTTACCTACAAAACTGACTGGGACGAGCAGGTACGTACGTAATTATTAATTAACTGCAATGTTTTCTACCAGAGAAGAAGAAATTACGTACATGGGTATATAATAACATTAAACATGTTGTTTAATGTAATCACTTACAGGTCATGTTGGCTCGTAGTCGCGTTGATAAGTTCTCAGTGGACGATCAAGAAACAGACACAAGTACACCTCATGCATAATTATTAGCTTAGGAGATATTATTAGTCATCAGTTTGTTTCATTCATGTGAGTGTCCATAGGATATCCATATGAATCTGAAAGGGCACGCATGCATGCATGTAATATATATGTGCCTGGTATTGTTTGATGATTCCCATTTTATTGCGGGCTTTCAATATAAACTCGATTAAATAGTCTGGTTTAAGCTACCAAACATCTTTATACATGCCAAAATTAATTATTAACTCAAAACCTGATTATTTCAGAAGCTATCAAACATACCTAAAAATATCAAAATCAATTATGAACCAAAAACATAGTTATCTCACAAGTTACGTACTATTACCTGTTTTTTAATTTTATTTATCTGAAAAATTATTTAAATACCCAATTTTGATTAAATCAATTATACTTATAAATCAATTTCATTAGCTCTAGTTTATCCAATACTAATTTGGGTTAGGCCCGCAGGCCCAACCTGCCATTTTATGACGAGTTGTGTTGTTATATTATAAATTACACGCATCCGTCAAACCTGTACTCATGGCGGGTTAACCTACCGAGTTAGCCTGTTTTTTTTTTTTAAATTTAATTTTTACTATTTATATTACACTATTAATTTTAGAGTTTTAATCAAGTTAAAATTTATATTATATTTCATTTATATTAATTTAATCTTATTGAGTTATTTCTTTATATATATATTTTATTTTATTATTATTTTACTTGTGATAGATTTATCTACGGATAGTGTTAAAACTAAAGAAATAAATATTTTGACAATTTCATATCATGCTTTGAATTCAATTAATATTGATACATATAAATTATTTTTTAAAAAAAATATCTATGAAAATATTTTTTTTAAAAAAGATATATATAAATAATTTTAAAAAAAATAAAAATTGGCAGGTTAGCAAGCTCAAGTTAATATAATACCAATTTGTCTGAAAGTGAGTCTCTTAAGCTCGGCCGGTATTCCCATATCTAATCTATGTTGATCTCAATTTTAACACAAAATTCTCATTTTATCAAGCATAAAAAAGAAATTTACTTTATGTGGAAAAAGTGAAGCTAAAGGACAAAACTCCAACATTCGCTCACCCTCTTTTCTTCTCTAAACGTCCCATTATGGCATTATTGCTGCAAACCTAATCTAACAGAAAAAAGAAACAGCCGTACTGAGAGCCATAACCAGAAGAGGAAGCAGAGACAAAGATTTCCAGTTGTGCACGTTAAAATGGAAGGAACTTCAAAGAAGCTGCTGTCAACAGAAGAAGAAGAAAAGAAGCTGCCACTGACCAAAAGGATATGGAATGAAAGCAAAGTGATGTGGATAGTCGCAATTCCAGCCATTTTCACTCGATTCTCTACCTTTGTCCTCAACGTCATCAGTCAGGCATTTATTGGTCATATTGGCTCTAGACTAAGGAACTCGCCGCCTTCGCTCTTGTCTTCACTGTTTTTATTAGTTTCACCAATGGGATTCTGGTATGTTATGCAAAATCTCTCCTTTCCTCCTTCATTTTGTTAAGTTTCTTTTTCTGAACGAGTTTCAATGTCATTTCTGTTTCTGTTACACGAACCTTGAATAGAATGAGCGCACTAGTGATCACTGAACCCAACTAACAAGCTTTGATTTGCATGATCAGCATTCGTTTGGTAAATTGCGTGGACAAATTAAACATGATGTAAAGTTCAAGGAGACTTTGATAACTTGCTCCGTTAATGAAGAGTTCCCTAACTGACTTCTTTCTCGTTCAGATAGAATCTGCCGGTGTTATACTATTTCTTCCCCTTTTATACTATTTAGATAGTGTTATAGAGATGTAAAATATTAACTCAATCGTAGTTAGGAATGGCCAGTGCATTGTCAACTCTTTGCAAACAAGCCTATGGTGCAAAAGACTATGGCATGGTGGGAGTTTACCTTCAAAGATCATGGATAGTTTTGTTCATCACTTCAATCATCCTTCTTCCAGTTTTCTTCTTCACAACCCCAATTTTGAAGATCTTAGGCCAAGAAGAAAGCATTGCAGAAGTGGCAGGGACCATTTCTCTTTGGTCAATTCCTGTCCTCTTTGCTTTCATACTATCATTCATCTGTCAGATGTTCCTACAATCACAGAGCAGGAACACCGTTATAGCATTCTTGGCAGCCTTCTCGGTCACCGTTCACATATTATTGTCTTGGCTTTTAACTCTCAGATACAAGCTTGGGCTTGCGGGGACAATGATTTCAACAATTCTGCGTATTGGATTCCAAATATTGGTCAATTTTTATTTATCACCTGTGGTTGGGGCGGTGAAACATGGAAAGGTTTGTAAACAAATGTTCATGAACTAATCTAGGGCTACCTAGGCCCAAAACTATGGTATAATTTACAGTCTTGAGCTAGGTACAACAAGGTGTTGGTTCTTCTAACTGGTGGCATGGAAAATGCAGAGGTAAAATTGATGCTTTATCTATATGGTAATCTACCCCTAGTAGGTTAAAGGCTTGACATACAGATAGGCATTTTTTCTATTGGCCATCTAAAGATCAAAACTTGATTTTTACAGCATCCATATCAGTGGATGGGAAAATGATGATATCCCTTGGTTATATGGCTGCAGCTAGGTAATGATATTCTGACTCTCTGTAGTTGATATAATTATGATTTCTGTCATCTTCTGCAAAACATAAGGGTCACGAATGATCTATATGAAGTCTCTTGAAAGCCCTTTACATTCCACAGACTTTTTCTTCAGTTCTTTGCTGTCTTGTATTCAACTGATTGAGATCCGTGCTTGAGGCTTAACATAATTGAGTGCTGTTGGATCAAAGAGCCACCAAATTTCATGTTATGACTTAAAATCATAGAAGAAGATTGATAATGTCTTAGTTAGTTTGCAGTGTTCGAGTGGCAAATGAAATTGTAAGAGGGAGCTCCAAGGCTGCAAAGTTCTCTATAGCTGTGACAGTGCTCACATCTGGGTCCCTTCTTTTCCTGTTTTTCCTATTTTATAGGGAAAGACTTGCCTACTTATTCACATCTGATACAGAAGTAGCTTCTGTAGTTGGAGATTTGTCACCTTTATTAGCAATCTCAATCCTACTAAACAGCGTCCAACCAGTACTCTCAGGTATTCTTTTATTGTCTTCGCCCCTGAGTTCCATTGGTATATCAACGAAAGTTTATTTAAGAAAAAGGTGGCTCAATGCACAAAGTTTTCCCTAGGTGGGGTTTGTTGAAAAATATATATACACAATCTTACCCCATAACTGAAGAAGTTGTTTCTGAATTTAAATCTATAAACTCTAGGTCATATGACAACCACTTAACAATTACTCCTAAACTCACCCTCTTTATCAACAAGAGTTTGTAACTCAAAATTTCTCAAAATTTGTTAAAATTAAATTTCCCTTATAGTTAAGCTCAGAAATAAATTCTTCATCTGAGTTGAACAGGAGTGGCTGTAGGAGCTGGGTGGCAAAGCATAGTGGCATATGTGAACTTGGGGTGTTATTACATTATAGGATCCCTGTTGGAGTTGCGCTTAGTAACTTGCAAGTAAAGGTAAGTAAGCTAATATAGTATCTTTGTTTATATGCTCTTGAACTTTTTTATGCAGTTGCATCCAACAAACATTTTTGTGCCGTTTAAATATTGGGGAATATGGATTGGAATGTTGTTCGGAACATTGATTCAGACATTGTGCTATAGTCACTATTACCTGCAAAACTGATTGGGACGAGCAGGTATTTGATTTCTTCACTGTTAATGGCCACATTTTGTATATAATGACATTGAAGAAGATGATGGGGAAATTATGGTAATAAACATACAGGTTATCATAGCTCGCAGTCGCGTCCCACTAACACATGAGATTATTAGTTTGGTGCCTTGTCAGTTTATCTTCATGCAGTGTTTGATTCGGGGAGGGGGTTCACTGAGATTGTCACGACCCAAAATTTGGACCGTGACCGGCACAGAATATGAGTGATTTCATACTCCGAAAGCCTAAAATCTTAAATAAAACGTTTTGACCCATAAACCAGATTTGTATTTCATAATTCAAAACAAGTCTTGTGTAGGAATCTCGACAGGATCGTCGATGGATAATCGACCTCCCGATGATCTTACAACAGACTACCAACATTCAAGTTTTCATAATGTTTTACAAAATCAACATAATCTTTTCTAAGGTCAATGTGGAGCTTCACCCTTTTCAAAGTAATATAAGTTCTTAGGAAAAGCAATTACATCAAAAGTAGTGTTAAACGGCGCTTCGAATCGACAACGGGCTCTTTACTGCTCAGCAGGAAGATTAGGGCCACCTGCACTATCTGAAGCCAAAAATCTACTCGTGAATAACGTCCCAAAAACATGATTAAAATAATGCGAAAATCAACAATGTATAATCATGCTAAAAATGTATTTCATAATATTTCGTAATTTGATGCAAGCCCTTCTGTAACACATTCATATTTCAGGAAAACAACAATATGAAATAACCATTACAACCATCGCAAAACAATCCTTTCAAAACCATAATCTTTCCGTATGACTTCAACAGAACAAAAACAGACGTGGACACATAGTCTACGAGGGTAAATAACCAATCTAGCAGCTCAAGGCCACTAGCCGTCGCGAGTACGAGACTCACGTAATAATCTGGTGGCTCGAGGCCATAATCCGTCGCGAGTACGAGACCCACGTATATCCGTCGCGAGTATGAAACACATGTATATCTGTCGAGCTCGGGTAACCAAGGTGCACCAAGGACTAACAGTACTGCTGTTAGCAACCAGCATTCTGTATTCCGTCCTAAAATATTTCCATCATGCGTGGGGCCCTTTTTACATATAATGATCTCAATCGTTTCAAATATCATAATCGTTAGTAAAACCACTTTGAATTTCAAAAACCCCAGCATGAACATTCAAAATCAAGTTACTGTAAAAACATATGCAATTCACCTAGGAATATTTTTCAGGAATAACAGTAGTTCAATGCATTTGAAAATGTAAATTTTAGGGAACGTTATTCACTCACCTGCTACGCTCCTAAACAGCTACTCTTTTCAGCCCAACCACTTTGATTACTTTCACTTCTCAATCCTCTGACATTCCAACATAACATGTCAACCCTCTAGGTATACTCTTAACGGCAATCAATCATACTAAATTTACTATCAATCAGAGACATCGCCATTGGCCACGATTAAGTTGATTAAAACACTAATTCATTTCCAATAAATCCTTAAATAGGATCTTAACACAGATCTGAAACCTTCCTCATTACAATCATTTAGAATTTCAAAATCTCAATTGGCTTACAAGTCCTTCCATTTATCATAACACTCGGATCACGACACTTTGCCAAAACAGCAGCATATACCCCTGTATGTGTATTTACATATTTACCAAAGAAAATGATCAGGGTCATATTCTAATTCTTTTTCCTTCCTCCCGCCACCCCCCCAAGCATATATAATCCCAACGCAAGCAAACATAGGAACCATAACAGCACAGGTATATGAACATACATATATATCCAGATATATATCTCCACGGCCTAGCAAACATAATGCAGATATATATCTCCACAGCCTAGCAAACATAATGCATATATATATACACAATCGTTCCCAACAGCAGCAGCAGAAATCATTTCTTGGGACAACAACCTTAACAGAGCAATGGCCCTACACATATATACACAGCGCACCAAACAAGCCTTACATACATATACTGAAACCAAACCAGTGACCATCATCACCGTTGGCACATGCAACTCTGTTTCCTTTACCACAACTAAGGACATACCTATCTGCCACCAGAAGAAATTCTCAACCAACACAGCAGGGGACAATGAATGGCTCAAGACTCAGAATCTGGAACCCACCTACGGCTATTGCAACAACAAATTCAAAGTTTATATTATCTGCCATTCTATCAGGAAATAGAAATAGAGGAGTGCAGGGATGAAAGCAACCAACGAGGAATGATCGATAGAGGGGAAAATGGTGTGCACTTACCTCCAGTGGAAATCACAGAACCAAAACAGAAGAAATGATAGAGCCAAGCTTCCCAATTCCCTCCTATCTGTCACTCACAGAACTGACCAACCAACCTGCGGAACCCAACAACAGCTACCAAGCAGGACCCTAAACTCTAACATTTCCCAGTGACAACAGAGGAGACGCGACGACCATGGCTGGCTACGGCAATCCTCGAACAACGACGGCGATAGGACAAGAAGCTGGACAAGGACTTGCTACAGTGCCATAATGGATCTCGCGACAAGGACTGACCCACACGGCAGTAACTCAGCACTTCAAAACAGAGGAACCCAACACCGACGATCGCCACACCGCCTCGCTGTCGCTCACAACTTCCTCTCCCTTTGCTTTCTCCCCTGCTCGCGGCACTTAAAGGAGAGCAGCAATCATGCGATGCGCCGCTTCCAGGATGACGGCACAGCAGAGGAGGTGACAACACACTACGACGACTGATTACACGGCAACACTAGCAGAAGGCTTCCCACCTGCTCACGCTGCTTCCCCGCTGAAACCAGAAGTCTGAAGGGGGAGGGGTACGGTGTCTGAAATCAGAAAAGAAGGAAGGGGGTACGGGTGAGAAGGAAAGACAGGAGGGGTAATTTCGTAATTTCACGCGCTAAAAAGAAATAAAAACCTTGCTTCCTACAGCTCTTAGGGTTCGAACTCACGCCACCGCTTTTAACTTCCGCCTCCTGACCACTCTACTACCCACAACCCCTTGACATTTCTGCAACAAATATACATATAACCTTAAAAAAAAAATCCCTAGGCCATAACAGAGATCTTTATAATTATATTTTTCTTAAGTTTAGTTTGTTTGTAATCAAATATATTGATGAATGTAATTAAATTTGTGTCCCGGGTTTAAATGTTGCATCATCTGCACTGCCACTGAATCCCCCGATGATGAAAAGGTCAACAATTAATATGCGGTCATTTTTCAAATAGATGATAACCAGTATCCAGTTGATTTAATGATATTAATATCTAATAAAAATTATTTTATTTACAACAATTAAGTTATATATTTAAAAAAATTGGGACATGGGAACTAGAAAAAAAAAAGGTGAAATATAAAGTCTTTTAGCGTAAATAAATAACCACAACAATTTTGTCCTCTTAACTCTACATCTCTCCCTACACTAGCTCTGATTCTCAGCCTTCATCTCCCTCTCTTCCGACGAGAGCAAAGGACGGCAGCAACGACGAATTCCAGATATTTTCCGGCGACATCTCCTTCATCTTTCAAACTCTATTGACAAGAAATAAGAAACAAAATTATGACATAGCAGTAGATTTTTCCATTTCTATATAATAAACTGAACTTCTCTTCCGTTTCTACCACATCCAACGTTGCTAGCTCTCCCTTTCTCTGCTACTTCTTCTTCTATCTCAAAGAAATTAAGGTACACCACAAACATGGGCTCTGAGTCTCTTGTCCATGTCTTCTTGGTCTCCTTCCCTGGTCAAGGTCACGTTAACCCTCTTCTCAGGCTCGTCAAGCGCATCGCCTCCAAGGGTCTCCTCGTCACCTTATGTACTCCTGAAGGCTGGGCCAAACAGATGAGAAAAGCTAGCAACATCTTCGACGAGCCTACTCCCATCGGCAACGGCTTCTTCCAGTTCGAGTCATTTGACGACGGTTGGCCCGAGGACAGGCCGAGACACCATGACCTGGACCAGGATTTTCCCCAGCTTGATCTCGTTGGTAGGGAGCTTCTCCCTTGTATGCTCAAGGCTCACACCGACCAAGTGACTTGCCTCATCAACAATCCATTCATCCCCTGGGTCACCGATGTAGTCGAATCTCTCAGCCTCCCTTCTACTATGTTGTGGGTTCAAACATGTTCTTGCTTCTCTGCTTATTACCACTATTATCATAAACCCTTTCCTTTCCCATCAGAAGATCAGATGGAAATCTTCGTACAGATCTTTACCATCACAAGCTTGCCAAATGGAGGCTGTGAACGAGGGAGGAGAGATACAGGGTTAAGGAGGACAAAGTTGTCATTTTATGTAATTACTTATTCCCCTAAAGGACCTCATGCATATCCTTTTTTTAGGTTTCATTCCCTAAGATACATCCCCAATTTTCCCTATATATTTTAACAACTTTTAGTTTGTAAGCATTATATATAAATGCATATATTAATGAATAAAAGATTCAAACCCTTTCACAGAGAATCATAAATCAGATTCTTTCATAAGCTTGTTCCATGATTCCAAACAAATGCCGTCTGATGCCCTCGTTACAATAGAAATCTCAATCAATCCATTCAACAACGAAGGGCATTCAAGTCATTTAAAAAGGCTACAATCAGAATTCATGTTAGAGCAGCAGCTCTTGGATAGACAACTTCCTGATCCATGGTACAAAGTACATATATGCTTGGTAAGATATACAGGGAGTACGGTAAAACCTGACATAATTCAGATCCTATAAACTTGATTTTCACCGTTAACTTTCCCTTCTTTCTTTTCTTCTTTTGTACAAATCACTAAATGACAAAATGAACAGCGAAAGTCATCTCAATAGGTTGTAAGCCGGCAAATCTTTTACACTGGAGATATCTTCAAGAGCAAGCTCACGCTCTAACTGCGTTCTAGTGGCCTTCAGAACATCCTATTACAAAATATGTTAAATATGAATCAATGAATAATCGAGCTGAGAAGTAGACAAGGAAAACAAAGTTAATAACATTTTTACATTAAATTCCATATAAGAAGCACGCTTTGCAAGCCACTGAGCATCCATCATTTCAAAGGCAACACAAAAGAGGTTGTCAAATGCCATTTCATCATCCTCGAGCAAATGAAGAAAACGGATTCCTGTCGAAGAAGATGGAGTCCCTGCAAGCAAAATATAAACTTGTCAGTTGTTTTACATGATATATGTATGTGGTGAACACTCAAGGAACACCTACATTTACAGTGCAAATATCAGGATTTGAACTAAATGCTAGCATAGAAATAGCATTTCATTGGATCTCTTTTTTTATCAGCATTTAACTAGACGCCTAAATAAGTTAGCATCAGTTATGAACGAAAAAGGAATTAGTTTCTCAATCATTATTGACCTCATCTCATCAGTCATCAGCACACAACAGTTATGAGAGCTTCGTGCTATTTTTTTATCTTCAATTATATATAAGTAGCCATGATGAGATTCGAGACAAGGATCGATCCCATATTGACTCCCACCCTTACCATCCATCAGCACTGAGACACGGATACGACTTTCACACCACCCAATTATAAAGAGAATTCATAATACCTGCTTGAAGATCTAGCATTTGAACCAACATAAAGGAGATATTAATTCCAGCAACGGCAAATGGATATTCCCACTCTGCTCTGATTCCATCTTCTTTGTGCAATAATCGTTGGAATGATTCCTGTTGCCAAACAAATGTCATTGATTCATTGAAAAGCACACTATACCAAATATGCAGAACAATACATAGTGCACAAACATTTATTGGTCAAAACATAATTATTGTTCACGCAAGGAAGGAAACTTACCGGATACTTCTGGGCAAAAAAGATAAGATTTTCTAATGATATAAATCCTCCGCCCCTGTCAAATATGTCGGAAAGTTCATATAACTTGTTGAAAACAAGAAATTAAAATTACATCACCAAAAAGGTTTCTTCTGTTGCTAGAGTGATCAAAGCTATGTTTCAGAGCCACCATGAAAGATCCATAAAATCTATTAGTTTTCTTGGTTACTCCAGATATTAGTAAATAACGTCTCTTCATTTACCCAGTAAAAATTCTAAATGCTTTCTTATTTGTTTTCGAACTATGCTCCATAAAGCCTCTATCCTATCCATCCACAGCCATTCCAGCCATATTTAAATTAAATTTAATCACATACCTAAAATCTGTTGAAGGGTCCACGCCTTGCCATCCCATTTCTTTCCAAAGCTCTGACTTAAGTCCAGGAAGTTCCCTGTCAGGGTAAGCTAATGTCCATAATTGTTTGAGTGCATCCTGCAAGGCAAAAATACAAATGGATTAATTCGGAAAACGAATATAAATGACCAAAAAAATTATTCAGGAAAAGATGTCTATTGACTATTAAATTCGTACTCTTGTATGATATATTCTTAAAAAATTCTACTAGTGAACACAGTTGCATTTTATATTTATAGACATGCAACAACGAAATAGATAAATCATCATCCCTAGCAATCGCTCAGTTGATCCGTTTCGGGAAACTCAATTTGAAATAATAAAATAAATTCTTTCGCCCTAAGCATGAATTTGTAAGGAAGTTAGTCCGCATACATTCAGCCAAAAAATCCAGATTCTCTATCTAGCCAGAAAGAACAGCGAAATAAAACTTGCCATAAAAAACTACAAAGAAATTCATTATCCTAGAAGAACATGAAAATGGCAGACTCAGCACAATATGCAAAATATTGAACAGAACCAAATGCTCACAATCAGGGGATATACGTACTTGATGCTCTGTTTTAGAACTGTCAAAGGGTACTTCAAGCCTTTGCTGTAAATTTCTGAGTCTTCCTTCCTAAGAAAAGACAACATGAAAAATAATCATATACAACACATAGAAGCAGAAAACCATGAATTATACAGAATAAGATGTTAAAATAAGATGTTAAAATATGACATTCTTTTAAGACACCATTAAATGCAACAGTCTAATATATACAGAGTAAAAAGCTACGTTCAAAAGCTACAATGAGAATCACTGTCTTAAAGAACCCAGTTCTCCCTGTTGTATAAACCATGTAAACGAAAAAGTATCCCCTTCTGTGCGGAAGTTTAATACATGGAATGAATGGAAGGACAGCCATCATAGATACTAAATTACAACATAGACTTGTTTAAATTATACAGAAATATGGGGTGTCTCTGTCTTAATCCAACTATGCAATATCCATTTATGTTTCCTTCAGTCATAAATTCTACTACATGAATGCAATCTCAACATAAGAGGCAAATGAAAAACAAGAATTCCAAAAAGCAAATGCACCAGAACCAAAATTCAGACATAATTAGTTATACCTGCAAAGAGCTAATAGAAGGAGGAAGAATCCTATTGTTTTCTCTATTTAGAGCTATAGAAGGAATCGATATAAGTCGCCCAATCAATGATCCGGATCCTAGCACAATATTTGCTGCAACGACAATATGAAATAATTAGAAGCAGTTTACAACATCTAAACAATGCACAAAGAGCAAAAAGAGCACACATGCTGCATTTTCTTATTTGTAGATCAGTCAACAATAAGGAAAAGGTGAATTAACACATTAAAAATATGAGTAACAAAACTACCGTGGATCAAACCTAAGTTGTAATGCAAAAACTTGATGCAATCTGCATATTACAGATAAAATAAGATTTCTGTTTAATGGGGGGGGGGAATACCACTATTTGCAGTTTAATTGAACAATCACAGTGCACCAGCAATCACATGCATAATTGCAAGTTTGTGAAATAGGCCCAGAAAATCACAAAGGCATACCTAACCACTGTGCCCATTGCGCTATGATTTGTGAAAATAAGAGTGCCCAATGAAGCTGCTCCTTCTTTTTATCATCCCATACATCTTCAAGTGTAGATAACTAAAAACATAAAATAAGTAACATTGAATAAAATGATATAATAATTCTAGAACTAGAAATCAGAGGATTGCATCCTTGAATGGTTGACATGAGAAAAGGGCCAGCTTTTACCCTCTCACTATAATTGTGTTCACCCAGGAGGGGCTCACTCAAAGAATCTGTCCCCGAGGTCTCAAAATGCTCACGGCTTTTTCCATCGACATCCCCATGATGGAGTCTCCTCCTCAATGTTCTTGATGACATTAATAAGCTGCCCAAAACAATGAAGACTATCATCAACCTCTTATCAGTCGAAAGTCAGTACATGCATTCCACTTGCTAGACAGATCTTTTTATCAATCCACATAACAAGTACTTATAATTTGTAAAATGCTGAAAATCGTCTTAAGCAGAGACCACATTATTCCAATTGAACTAAAGTTCAATAAGCGGGAAACTGTTTGTTCTGTAAGATATGATGGTAAAAACACAAAGACCATAAAAAAGCCCTAATTTTCTTTTAAAAGAAGATTTATAGCCCTCACCTCACAGACCAAATGGATATCATAAGCAATTCTAGTCAATTGAAAGAGAACTCACTAGTTGAAACCCAAATGCCGTAATTAGGGCTCTTTACCTGAGAAATTTTACAGGATCAAGAGGCCTAAACAAGAAGAATAGGACAAGTCTTAGACGGTCACTTGCTCCCTTGGATATCTTTTCGTGCTTCTGAAGTTGGAGATTACATCTCCAACGTACTTTCGGTAAAGACTTGCGCCAGCGCCAACGCCACCGCGTTGCCTAAACTTTATTTTCTTTCTTCTTTTTTTTTTTAAAAAAATCTTTCTTTCACGTAAGAAAAACAGTTTTTTGTTAAAAAAAAAAAACACTTAGTATGTGTTTAAAATCGATTTTAGAGCATAACGATAGTTTCCGTCATTTTTTTCTCAAACAATGATAAAATATGAAAAATCAATTTTTGCATTGAAACCATAGTTTTAGTACAATCTGTACACACTTTACTTTTATCATAATAGTCACATATTTTGTAAGCTATATTATATTTTTATTAATAATTTAAATTTTATTAAAAAAAATAAAAATAAATACCATTTAAAATCTAAAATTTTAATTTCTTATTTTATATTTTAAGAAAAAAATGAATTTATCAATAAAAATTATCATTTTTAATATTTTTTGTCGGTCATCTAAATTGGTTAACTCTAATAAAGTTTTCAATGAGAAAAAAATTAAAATTTAGGTGAATATTTTAAAATTTTACCTTACTCAAATACATATATATATGTATTATTTTGTAATTATTTAAATAAAAAAATTTAAAATCAAATTTATTCTTTATGTAATTATCATATTAATTTATATATTTTTAAATTGTCTATAAAAAAAAATGATTCTGCTACTAATCATCCAAATATCTCCAATTTTTAAAATCACTTTTTTCCCAAAATTTATTCTTCCAGAATATATTCTCTAAAATCTATTCTTTCCAAAATCTATTATTTAAAAACTAATTCAAACACACCCTTAAACCAAGATTCACGCACCGCCACCCCACCCATGTTCCTGTTGGTGTGAATAGTTCATTAATATTGAATAGTTGGCTAAAAAAGATAATAGGAGTATTAAATAATTTTTTGGTTTGTTAGAGATAAACCTTGTCTAGTGTTTTCTATATTTCACCCACTCTTACTGGTCAATTGTCAATATTTCAGAGACGATTTATGATATATATTTTAAAACTTTCAGAAAAAAATTAATTTTAAATATCTTAAATTTATCAGTCACAAGATGCAGATTTAATAATAAAACTAAAAGTATTTACTACCAAAAACTCAAATTTACCAGTTAAATAATACCATTTACTGTTAAAATCAGTACAGATTCACAAGTGAAAAGTGTATTCCATTAGTAATTTTTAAAAATAAATAACTTCTGAATTTAATACTTAAAATAATTTTCATTTGCCATAAGGGAACCGCATTTATGGTCGAGTGTGATGTCTACCTCCACGTTATTTTTATGTTTAGCCTTTTTTTTTTTTTTTTAATTTTAATGATGTACAGGTAGACATCATTTTAAAAGTCGTGGCACAATATTCGCTATCAGGAATTAGATGCAAGCTACTCATCATATTATAAATAATGATGATGATGATATACTTGTTATAAGAATGAGATAAAAATAAAAAAAAATAGAGAAAAAAAGAAATAATAAAATAAGATATTAAAATAGAAAATAATATAATATTTTCCATTCACAACAATTCTTTGGCACTAAATCTAAGGTCTTCGAACAAGTTGTTTGATTCAGTACTAATATTGGATAAAATTCTACTTAGATATTTACAAAAGTCCAATTAATCTCTCCTCTCAATCTTGTGTCTTATTATTTCTTTTCTCTAGTTTCTTTATTTTTCTATAATTTTTATCACAATATATTATATTATGATGATGATGATGATGATGATGATGTTGTATTTCGTTCGTTCCCTTCCCCTGATAGGCAAACTGAATCCAGCGAGTCCCTTTCAGAATACGGATCTTCAACTACGGCCTTTATATCAATATTCTCTATTTTTATACTTCTTCCGCCACGAAATATTTAATCCTCTAATCAAATTAACAACAAACGTTTCCCCACTTATTCATGATCCTCCCAACAATCAACAAACTACAAAAATTGTAGCGTGTGTAAGTACAAATTATGATCGACATAGAAACATGGCTGACCTATCTAGGTTTCATTAGACAAGATCTTTTAGTCAAAAAAGGTGAGGACAGAAAAAAGGGATGTTAGCCTCACCTTTATAAAACTTCCAAGAAGAAAGATGAGACTTGCCTCTCCACACTACTACTCAAGTTATCTTTCAAAACATACGTACTAACACTTCATTGCAGCTGCCATTAGCCCATCAAGCAGGTTTCCTGAAGAAAAAAGTCTGCAAACACCATGAAAGAGCCCGCGCAGAAGCACGTAAATGAGGCACTCTTGCGTTTAGCTAAAACAAAACATGCTCTAATGATAATGGAAAAAATAACATCTAACAAGCAGGTTCTAATCCGCAATAATTGACTCGAGAATAACATCTTAGGTACAGCTACGATTTCAAAACCTACCGCTAATGAAAGGGCAGTTGCAAGGGGTGGGGAGCTAGAGTGTACAAGGCTATAGGCAAATGCTGACATCATCTAGTTTTCTACTAATTTACATTGTTACAGAGAGCCTCGGAGAATATCCTCAGCCTACAGGCAAAGTCCCAGGGATAACTTGCTATTTGACAGCGGCGGCAATGTTGGCCAATGGTCCTTAGAAGAATGGTCACTGCCTATGAACTGGCGGTGGTGTTGAAGGATGGCTTTGCCCATAAAACCCAACGCCAGGTGGCCGGTAAAATCCTCCTGTCGCTGACTGTTGCTGCTGCTGTGCTTGCTGACCTTGTGACTGCTGCAATGGCTGAGTACCCGGCCTTGATAACCCTGCTGCAACATGCGGAGGTAAAGGAGGTGGAGGAGGAGGTGGGAGGTTATTTGATCCATATCCATAAGGAATACCTCCAATCATCAAACCACTGGATTGGACATACTGATTTACTGGAGAATGAGAGGGTGGAGGTGGAGGCGGGGGTGGAGGTGCTGGAGCAAATGCACTTTGTAATTGACTAGGCTGTGACATGGCCTGGAGGTTAATTGAAGGTGCAAGTGGCATATTAGCCATTGATAGTTGTGATGAAGGGGCCAAAAAGGAAGAGCCACCTGCATCAGAATTGCTGACATCAGGCAATGGTTTCTCAAGTTTGGGTCTTTTCTCTGGGTTGAACATAGGTAGTCCAGAAGTGAATCCAGTGGATTTTGAGCTACCATTCATGGAAGCAGCTTCTTCGGCAACGAGAGAAGAAAGAATAGACGTAAGCATCTGGGCAGACGATGTGGAGGCAGCAAGCTTAGCAGCCACAGCAGCCGCAGCTGCCTTCTTGTTATCTTCTTCAGTAGCTTTGAGAGGAGCAAATGACAAAAGCGGTTGGGTAAAAGGAGGCTGAGTGGAGGTGCTGTTCAATTGAGTTGATGGAGCATTCTGTTCTAACACCCTTGTGTCTTCTGCTGCTGGGTTAAGCCTCTTCCTTATACTAACTGCCCGCTCAATCTGCCCTTGTGCAGCCTACAAATCAATAAAACCATCAATGCCACTGTTCCAGACAACAAAAAACGAAGCATAAGTGCAATATAAAGGAGACTTTTTTACAATGTCCATTAACCTTGAAATCATTAATCCACAGTTTCCATCATCCTTTTATTACTTTTTAAAGTAGGGGCACAAGAGTCATTTATCATCTCCAAAATCACATTTTTCATTCCATTTTCTATGCCATTATGTGCACCAAATAGCCTGTATATCCTGGATAACGCGAGATCCCAAAATATTTAAGCATCTTATCAGATTAAAAAGTGTCAGTAAGCTGCTGTTATCTGCATGGTCCGTGGACAGAGCCTGTTATCTGCTGTTATATGTTATCTTAAAATAATGATTTTAAGAATTCACATTAAACTGATAAGTTAACACCCTCCATCAACTCCTCTGTGTAAGGTAGAAGAAAAGGGGATGTGCATTCTGAAAAAGAAAATGGTAAACTAATGGAGTTTAATCTAATATCGTAACTGAGGCGTAAAATGCAGTTTCCATAAAGTATTTCACAAAATCTGGATGGACCAGACGTGTTGGACATAGTGTCCATCTGAATGAATATTGGCAAAATAAGTAACAGGCAGAAATAGCAGAATCCACGCAATTGTGGAAAGAAATTATGATGAAAAGAGGTTGATACCATCCCCCTAACAAGTCTGCAGTCCAGAAAATAGGGGTAGGGGGGGGGGGGGCCGGAATCCTTACTCCTTACAACTTTGAGGCCATCAAGATGCAGATAAGGACTATAGATACACAATAGCAAGAAGCAAGTAGGACATAACATGCATAATATCTTTGTAAATTTATCGCATATCGTAGGTGAAAAGATGGATCAGAAGTTGATGAGCTTATTATTACAATTTAAAAAGATGGCAAAAGTAGCATGAAAATAAATTGCAAAATAAAACCAGCCCATGGTGAAAAGAGAGAGTTGACATGAATTACGACTATTAGCAAATTTATCAATAATAAGACAAGATTGATCACGTGATGGTGTGCTCTAACGCAATAGAAAATCAGTTTCCAAGATTAAACCATCACAAAAAGAATTCAAGGAAATTGAGAGCATGGAAAAGAACAGGGAAAAAGTGGGTCTATTGAAGAGAACCCAAAGGCACGTTGCCATTACAGAAATTCATTCTTTCTTCTCATAGAAAGTTAAAATAGTTCCTTTCACCAAAAAACAACAAATTAAAACAGTTCCACATTTATTATTTTCGTAGGAAAACATTATAAACACAGTTTCAAGCAAAAAAATTCTGTTAATTTAGAAGAGATTAAATGAGAGTTGGACAGAACACACAAGATGGAGGAGTGATAGACAAGTATCCCATACCAGAAAAAAATGAAAAAGATGAGGGGTATAAAAGCCTATGTTGAGTCCTAAGATAGCTCCAAGTATACAATGAAAACCCAGCAAAAACTAATATAATTCCTAATACAGAGGAATGAAGATGATAGCATAATACTCTTAAGGCTACTCAAACTTGACAAAATTAATAGAGTCAGTTAAAAGTGTTTCAGAAGGAATAACAGTGTTACACCCATGAAGACAGAAAGGGCACAGTCTCACCAGCAACTGCGTGCGGACAACCTCCTGCCTCGATACCTGAAAAACTTTAGATCAGTAAGCAGTCAACAATCACACAAAGCTTGTCAACAATTGAAGCCTCAGAATATAAGATAATAAAAACATCTGTACTTGTTCCAGAAGTGCATCTTTAAGCTGGGAAAGCAAGGAATCCCTAGCTGCCTCAGCGTTTTCAAGTTGTAACATATATTGCTTGAGCTCCTTTTCCTGGTCTTGCAGGTCATTCATCAAAGTGGATCCCAGCTGATTCCCTATGTAACATACAACCCACAAAAGAAGTAATCATCCATACAAACAATTATTTGATCATTTAATGTAAAATAGAAATTTGGACCCAATGATGCCTGAATCCGGACAGTATTTCCTGCAGTCCTACTGTTCTAGACAATTACAAGCATACCTATTCATCAAAGGAGGTATTCCTAGACTTGACTTTAGACCAATAATTTCATGTTTTATGGTGGTGGAAATTAGTACAGAACAATCTCCTATCCTTTGAATGATATCTGCAAATTATATAGCAGAACAGTTCACCATCGTTTCTTTTCCCTTTTTGTTTTGCTCACTTAAAGCTGGGAAAAGCAAGAAAACTTGCTTGAGTGCACGACTTGTTCAAAAGCCCTGGAAGGTATTTACTCTCATTTAATATCCCATTGCTTTGGTACTAGAAAAGAGCATATAGCCCAGGAAAACATCTAGGGGGAAGCAAGAAAGATACAATTAAATGGGAGTAATCCAAATTATTTGACCATTACATGAGCACAATGTTCATGGATTATATAGTCTATTTCTACAACAGAAGCGTCGATACATGTAATGCTTCCCCAGTTTTTCTCTCTCTTTCATTAATGGGTTCCATACATTTCATCGTTTTATTTACTCTTCAGAAAATAAGTTGAAGTTTCTGAACATAAATTCACCAGGCTTTCATATCATTGAAGTGATCAAAATTGTAATATTCTGCCCTAAAATCTGGTTGGATCATGTTCAAAATCAAAGTCTTTCATGACCAATGTTTTTAAAACTAGACCAATAAAGAAACAAACGAATGAAAATGAAAACGTAATACTTGCACACACAAACATCCAAAAGAAAAGGCATTCTTTAAAAAATGCCCATGGTTAATGTTACCATTACTAAGATCTCAAATTCATTGAAACTAATCAAAGGGCAAGTCTCTTGATCGTTTGTTTTAGGTTTCCACCTTTGCTACCACCAACCATTAAGCAAAAAGTAAGACCCCTGATTTCCAGTAGCAGTACCCCCCTTTACAGTTCACTCCTCTCACTTCTAGATGGCCACCACCAAACATAACCAAACATTTAAAGTTCTTTCACAATTGCATAAATTGATATCAAATCAATAGTTGCCTGGCAATCAAAAAGATTTCTAATCAAATAATGGATACCAGTGAATTATATTATTTAGCATCCTAGTTACTTTATGCCCAGCGTCCACTACTTTTATATAGAGAAAGGCGCAAGAAAGTTTTACTTGCAGCTCTCTTACCTTGAGCCAATGTATTTTCAACATCTTCCATAAGTTTGCCCAAATCCCTTACGGCAGCAAAACACTTACTTAAGGCAGCCTCCTCACCAAGATGTTCGTCAAGAACAGACTGAAATGCTGTCAATATTTTTTCTGGAAGCCCCCCAACAGCCAGTTTCTAAAATGAAGATGATCAAATAGCACACCTTATCGCACACTTACCAAAATAAAACCATCACAGAAGTGCATCAAAGATTAAAAATAATGTTTTTTCTTACTATTCTCACAGAATTGGCATCCCTCTTCACTATCTTGATAGGATTACTCTTTCCATTGCTTGCAGTTGCAGGGAATGGAAGAGGAGTCTTACCCATCATTTCATCTTTCAGACCCTGACCTCTTGAACCAAAAACCTTCCTTTCTTCCCATATGTCAACCTAATCAAACCAACAGAAAACACCATTACCACCAACAGCCCCCGCTTCCCAAAAATAAAATAATGAGATGATCAGGTAAGAAAAAGAATACTCAAGCTATAAGTGTGAGAAAAAGAAAAGTCATTAAAACAATAAAGATAAATAGACACAAAATTGGACTCTCTAATGCATTAGTTTTATATGGTAGGACCATAAAAAGATGCTGGTGATACAGCAAATATGTGCCATAACCATCAACTAAAAATAATGCACCCAATCTGGTGGCCTCAAACAAAAACACAACCAAACGGCGCCTGCAACTTGCAGGGGTGTGATTTCTTGCAGTGCATGTGTCTCAGTAGACACAGGCAATACTACAATCACATTTTCTGACAAGAGAAAATAGGACTTACAAGTCTGGCCACTGCTTTCTTTCCATATTCATCGCCATTTTTGTAAACATGCCTGAGAGAAGCTGGAAGAACTTTCCAGAATTCATTGACAAACTCACTACCCTTCCGCCTACTATTTTGCAAGATGTCATTAGCTAAGTATAGAAAAGAGACACGCTGCTCTTTCTGGGAAGAGTTGAATAATTTATCCCATGTTTCAACAATGTCTTTTGCTTTCTTCCGGTGAGAGATGCACCAACGGGACAATGCTGATTGTATAGTCAAGGGAAAAAATACGTGAACAAAACAGAATCAACCAAAATAAAATCACGGCTAATAGAAAACAATGTCAAAGTTGTAGTAATTTTTCTTCTAAAGTGGCTGAATAAAAGTCATTAAAGTAACACATGCTCACAGAAATTTCCCTAGAATTATCAGAATAACAGCAGTACGGGACGCACCTTGTTTTATGGTGACTTGATATAAAAGGGTGGAAACATGCAGGTAAAAAAATTAATATACAAAAATATATTAAACATGGAAAAAAAAATTGTTTCCACTTATCTGGAGCATAACAATAGATATAACATTAATAATTCGAGCAAAATTTATATCATATGAATGAAGACTTGAAATACAAAGACTGGGTAGCATGATTTGCAAAATCAAGAGAATAGAAATTACAGCATGAAAAGTATAGGTTGCATTTCTTTCAGAAGATATTTTCTACATCCCGATAAACCAATGTGGCTTTCATGGGAATTAATACCATGTAATGAACCAAGAGCATGTGCCATGAAAGGTTCCATAGCCATATTTCATGCATACGCAGTAGCACATATACAATGAAGAGGAGGAATTATGAAGAAGGAGGAGGAGGATCAAGATGGAATTTTGGATACATTCAATGCTTTGTTGCGAATTGTTGAGTTTCAACAACTTCTCCGTTAATATCTGTACACCAAATATATCGCTGCTCATGCTGTTTTTTGACCAGCTCGCATATCCTGCGGTTATTCCTACAAATTATAGGTAATAATGAGCATCGATTAAAAAGAACCAAGAGGCTTCGAATTAAGCTAAAGGGCATGAACAAATCAAGACAGGATCAGCTTCCACTATTTTGCTACTCCACTTAATAAGAGCAATTATATGTACAAAAATAGGATACTAATTAGCCACGATTGAGGAGCTTGGCAAAGGTCACCTATGGAGCTTCCACTAGGGTGTGATGCCCAGCATAGCATAGCATACATTTATATTCAATGGAAACAGTACCAAATCATGACCTGATTTCAAGTAAGCTAGATAAATTCATTGCAAACGACTAGTGCGAACAAATGGGTAAGGATTTCATTGGATGTTCCCAAAAATAAAAGGAAGGTGATGGAATTACCATTGCACCAGGCATTCAATCATTCTTTCTTTCTCCCTTATTTGATAATTGGCTCTCCCCCTATTATGCGAATGATAATTTCATTGCAAAGAGAGCTAAATACTAATACCATATACAGCAGGAATGCGTAAAGCAAAGAACTTGAGGAGGCAAAGGTAAAGGGAGTCGCAAATAAACACTTACAAACGCCAAACGAATCACAAACTAGAAATCAACAAAATATGACAGAACAAGGTTACTCTAACTTTTCTCTCATGCTCTTGCAATTTGAACTTTCCAATCAATTACATCATGTTCCTACTGCGAATTCCTTTAACAGAGAAAAAAGTGTGCTTTTGTGCATATGCTCTCCTGCCTTCTTTATGACATAGCGTAACATGTGAACAATTCGAATTCTGAAGAAGAGAGACAGACTAATACTGCCCAAATTCAGGATTCCGAAAGAAATTAGCTTGGAGATAGCGTAGAGTCTTTTGCAGGGAAAAATGCTCCTAAGAGAAGCCTAACACAAATTTCATTAAAGGCTGACCCAAATCGAATTCCCTTCACTTCATAGGAGAAAACCTAACGCGCATGATCAACAAGCAGCGCCAACGAAATGAAAATGGGGGTAGAGGTAGATCCAGGACACTTACTAGGGAAGCAGCAGAACAAGGAAGCAAGGTCAAAAACAAATCTTTGCTTCGGACGATCTTCTCTGCTGGTCTACACTATCTCTTAGCGTTTTCTTCTTCTTCTTCTTCCTCTTCCTCTATCGCCGCAGCTTCGACGCCAAACCCAAGTCGGAAGATTTTGCTGTTTCCCCTCTTCTGCTTCGCGATCCCATTGTTTTTATTTTTATTTTTTTACTAATAATTATCCTTTTATTTATATATCCTGGTTGAGGAAGAATTTATTTTTCTTCTCTTTAAGACGACGTGGTCATCAGATTTTCTTTCCTTTATTTTTTTAATGTTTTTTAATCAAAGGTTTTCATCACCTTATCAAATGTAACTTTTTTTATTTTCAGTTGCAGATAATTATAGCATCTATTAGTATTCTAAATGCCTTTTTATTGCCCATATGAAGGCACTAAATTAATAGGTTGGCTTATGAGAGCAGCATGGTTAATATTAAATGCTTTTTTAATTGATAAGGCTTGTTTTATAAGAAAAAATTAATTATATTTTATATTATCAAAAGTCATTACTAATTTTATTAATAATATCAATTTATTCAATATTTTATAAATTTTATTCTGGTATTATTTATTTAGCATTAATATATGTCAACTTAATTTATTTTATGTAAATTTATTTTCATGCAACTTCTTTTTTTTCATAGTATTTTTCATACAACTATATAGCATGCCAGTCAATTGAGAATAACTCCCCCAATTTTGTTCATTCATATATTTGGTTCAAACGTTAACCTTATTTAATTAAATGAAATTAAATTCCTTATATTTAATTGAATCATAATTGGTTATTTAATATAAATGCAATTATTGATATTAAAACAACTGATATGTTGATTTTAACAAATATGTTTTTATATATTTTTTGGTGAAAAATATGTTGTTAAGTAATTATTTATTAATAACATTTTTATTATTTGTTAAAATTTGTAAAAAACTCTTAATATTGATCGAATATATATTTAACATTGACATCATAAAATTATATATAAAAAGGGCCTCAATTTTTAGTCCCTTCACTAGCCACTGATTTAACGTACGTACAGGAGAAAACTTTAGGAATTTTATTACAATACTTAGATAATTAAAAAAAAAAAAGAGCAAATATATCTTCCTAACAACATGGAGGTGGTAGCTAAGAGTAACAAATACTTTTAGATAAACAACAGTCAATGGTCAAACTAGGGAGACAGGTAGAAGTTGCAATCTTTCTGTCCTTTTGTAGAGTATTGCTATGAATGATGGAAAAGTTGATTGGAAAAAGGAACAAAGATCAGAAAACAACTATCTGTCGTATGAAGAGAAACAAAAACCAAACACCATTTCTACAAATCAACGTATGATGTACAGCATTTTTTACACATATTGCAACTGTTGGAAATAAGGTCTCAGGCTATATGCCTCAATAAGTAAGACTGCTCACACTCAACGGGGAAAAATGAACGAAAAAAGAACCCACACTTCAAGAAATAAAACCAAAAACTCATTCTTGAAGAAACCAATCCTTCAAAATATTGAGAAATGTGACTACCATTAGACAAGGGATGATGATACCGAGGCCAGAAACCCAAGCTCTCATCACTGCAGTGGACAAAAAAGGCTGTAATATAAGAAATGTGAAGGGATTTCTTCCTGCTCATAGTGTAATTTCAGTATCAATCAGAATCACTTGAGCTGGAACTAGAACTGGAACTGGAACTAGATATCTTATGGTGCATGTTGGTGCTGCTTGTCGAAGCATGTTCTGTTTCAACCACGGAAGTTTTGCTTGGTTCATCAGCACTAGATCCTACATCACAGGATTCAATCATCTTGGCTGAGCCAACTTCTTTCACTTCTATGTCCGCTGGTGCATCCTTCATATTTAAAACCTTCGGCAGCTCCCCTTGAGTACCTACTGAGGTTTCCTCTAAACTGATTTTGGCATCATCGTGAGATCTAGCTTCCACAACTTGAAAGTCTGAATTACTGACAACATGTTCTTCAGATTTGTCACTGGAGAGCTGATCTTCCATACTTGGTGGTGTAACCTTCTCAACATCCAGTCCTTTAAGTTGCTTGAAAGCCGAGTCAATATCTTCAAGTGATCTTGCTTCAACATGTGGGATCGCTTGACCAAACTCTGCTGTATCTTTGGGCAACGAACTTACTTGAGCATCCACAACAGTATTCTCCTCTGGCAATGGATCGGGATGAAGTGATTCCACACCATCCCCAGTAAGCTGATCCTTAACTGAACTTGGTTGGATGATCTTCTCAGCATCCGCTTCTTCTTTAAGTTGCTTGAAAGCCAAGTCAATATCTTCAAGTGATCTTGCTTCAAGAAATGGGATCTCTTGACCAGACTCTGTGGTAACTTTCGGCAATGAACTTACTCGAGCATCCCCAACTGTATTCTCCTCTTGCAATAGATCAGGATGAAGTGATTCCACACCATCCTGAATAGGCTGATCCTTAACTGAACTTGGTTGGATGTTCTTCTCAACATCCACTCCTTCTTTAAGTTGCTTGAAAGCCAAGTCAATATCTTCAAGTGATCTTGCTTCAAGAAATGGTATCTCCTGATCATACGTAGCTGTATCTTTAGGAAATGAACTAACTTGAGCATCCCCAACAGTAGTCTCCTCAGGCAATAGGTCAGGATGAAGTGATACCGCAGCATCACTGATGCCAAAATCCCCAACAGTGTCCAATTCTGACAAGAATCCTTCATCAATTTCCTTTAATTCATCTGATTCGTTGATATTTTCTTCAGTAACCCAAGACCTGTAGCCTTCTGCTGAGGAATTCAGTATTTCTTGCATCTCATGGACAACTTTCCCAGGCATATCAACTTCTGAATCCACTTGGTCAGTTGGCAATTTGAATCCAGGAGTGTCAGATGAGCAAGAAGTAACAGAAGAGATCTGTGGCAGAACTTGGTCTCTGGTCTCTGTGGATTCAACCTGATAAATACAAGAATTCTGCAGAAATTCCAAGAATTTATGATTAGTTTTCTCAGTTATTTTAAATGCTAGAAACGCTGGGGTCATTAAATAAAAAGGATAAAAATGGAAGGATCAAGGTTTTGTGCACATCAAGCATTTGCACGAAAAAAATATCTTATTTGTTTGTCATTTATTTGCAAAATCCATCATAATTTGCATACAATGTCCATCTCCTCTTCCGCTCGATGCAAGAGGAGGGTTCACAAATTATGAGCCATCATATCCCATTAACAATGATACAGAATAATCGCATACAACTAAGTTTTTAAGGTGAATCTTTCCCATGGAACTACAATGAAGAATCAATGCAAACTGAGTTCAACATTACAAGTTATTTAGAGAAAAGTAAACATAATTAGAACATGACTAACCTGACTTTCATCATTATCACTAAAAGATGGTGCTACTAATGAATTATCTGCAGTTGGAAGCTCATTGCCCAAGATAGAGGGGGATTTTACTTCACATTGCACATGTTGACAATCCGAACTAGAAGAAACCACCTTATCCAAATCTTGATGAAGATCAACGTTACCCTGTTTAAAAGAATTTGACAAGAATAATTTATCCTGCTCAACCTCAACCATGTCTTCCTCTTTTAGCGAAGTTTCCTCCACATGTGCAGTTTCTTCAGAAGGCATAATTGGATGAACAAATGGAGCTTGCTCAGCCACCAGTGAAGGCTGCAACTCGTGTGGTACATACACGGATGAATAACTTGAAGACATATGCTGGGAATGAGAAGCCATCAAATCCAGCTTCTCATCTTTATCTCGTTCGACCTCAAACATGTCTTCCTCATTCAGTGAATTTTTTTCTACAAATCTAGTTTCTTCAGAAGAAAGATTGGGATGAACTACTGAAACTTGCTCAGCATCCAGCGAAGGTTGCAAGTCCTGCAATACTGACATAGATGAATTGATCGAAGACTTACACAGGGAATAAGATTCTACCAGCTCAAACTTTTCATCTGCATCTTGGACTCCCGCACCATAGTGCACTGAACCTTCCTCCACAGATTCATTATGTGATGAATGTGACTTCTCAAAAGCCATGTGATAGCCTGAAGATAAATCATCCGAATTGTCTTTTTGAACTTCAGATTCAGCATGCAAGGGGTCATCTTGCTCCTGTTCATGAGCCAAGTCTGTATTAGTCTCTGCATTTAATGATCCAACATTTGGAGACAGACTTGAATCCACAGAAACAGGCTCCATAGGTGCTGAAGATTCATTATATTCTACAAAGCTCGGAGCAACTGAAGCAGGCTCAGCATTAACATCATGCTGATTTGTAACGTTAGAGTCCCCAAACTGCCATTCATCATTTACTTCCATATGTAGTTGGGAAGTTACTGAGTGATTTTCTTCATGACAGGAAGTATTGGCTTCTTGAACATGATCATCTTTATCTATCATGTCAGCAATCATTTCTCCTGGTGCTGGATGCCAAGCCCTCTCATTAAACTCTGTTGCTGAATCAGAAGACACAGAAGAAAATGATGCAACCTTGCCTGCAGTTAGTGGGCTGGAATTATAAAGAGGTTCCCTGATTTGATTGTCTTCCACCCCGGCACTCTCATTCTGGAGGTCCACCTGCTCCACAGAATCTTGAGCTGAAACTCTAGAGTCCAGTAGATTATAATCTCCTGACTGTAAAGTTGATGATATTTCTCTCATCTCATCAGGTATGTTGTCAGTCCCTTCCGATAGGCAAAACTGGCTGGATCTGCTGTTGCTCTCCCCAACAACTGTTTTTCTACCCAGATGGGTTTCAATTTCACCTGTATTTAATTCCTCTTGTGTTGCAATCTCTCCTTTTTCAGAATAGAGCTCCATCCCAGAAAGATTTTCCGCCCCACCCAACACTATTTCAACTTCATCATGGTGAGCATTGCTCTCATGTTCTTGTATCATTTCCACAAGATCAATTTCTCCAGAGGATTGACTTCCAATTTCAACACATTCAGAAGCATGATCTATGTTGGATATTAACTCTGTTTCTTGAGACAAATCTCGTTCATCAAACTTCCTCTCATCCTGATCACTTGAACTCACTGATTCAGTATCCTGAACAGAACTCAAATTCGTTTCACTTACTTCACTTAACTGCCTCTGGAATGAGGGGTAGCTTGTTCCCTCTGAAGCCAGCTGCTCTGACACAAAGATAGGTTTCCAACTCAAATTTTGCTTCCCGTGCTTGGTTGCACCTAATACCGATGGCCTAAAGCTGAAACTTTCATGCCTCCGGAAAAATACATCTTTCTGGTTTAATGTCAGGAACTCCTGTTCAAAGCTGTCTCCCTTAAGATCAGGTTTTTCTTCATTTGGATCATAAGGAATATCAAAAGGGTTTCGTCTGGGCTGCAGATTAGAAGGAGCAGAACCAGGAATGGGTGGTAACCCCATGGCAGCATAGGAATCATCAAGTTGGTCAAAGGGGTTGCGTCTTGTTGTTGTGATGGGAGCAACATTGAAGGGAAGATCAGAACTTTCCAAATCTATTAGATTTTTCTCTACCATCATTTTCCGTGCCCTTCTCCTGGAAATGAGATTCTCTAATCGCTGGTTCCTCTCTAGCTCTGAAGTCCCAAGATCCATGAGATTCTTTTGGTCGTCTTCTGTCCACTTAATAGCAGATTTACTTTCATCCTCTTTGCCACCTTCTTCCTCTTCATCGTCACGATCATCAACGCCATCTTCTTCCACTTCAACCCGATTCTCAGTATCTTCATCTGATTGAACACTGCCACAACCACTCTTTTGAGACTTCTCTGAAGCAGCAGATTCATCATGGGACAATTGAGCAGTCCGCCATACTTCCAGGTCTAACAATGGGTGGAGTTCCTCAAGCATCGGCATTATGTCAGCCATGGAAGCATCAGGTGAGGAGCTCTCTGCCCCATCAGATCCTGATTCCAAAGAGTCTTCCTCTTCATTGTTATCCACTGGTTTCCAAGAGGAATCGGGTGAGAAGTCCAACTTATCTCCCTTCGAAGTTTGAAGCAGCTCTGCAACAGTTTCTTCATTTTCATCGTCAAGAATTTCATCGTTTACTTTTTTAACAAAGACGTATTGTTTCTCAATAGCATCGTCATCGCTTAAAACGTCTTCAGCCTTTGATTTCTCTTCATGAACTTCCTTCTTATTTTCCAACTCAAAACTGCAGGGTTCTCTATCCATTTGCTCGTGTGCTTGGTTCTCATTCTGGAAATTCTGAGAGGTTCCATCAACTGGTGGCTCCAAAGAAATTAAATTGTCACTTTCCTCAATATTCCTAAATTTATCTTCTCCCAAGCTTGCTTCTTCAATGCTCCTCTCTTCAATAACACCTCTACTTTCTGTATGTGTTTTTACAACAACGCTCTCATCTTTTTCAGCAATGATAGTGGCACCCTCTGAAAACCCAGTTTGAATGAATGAAATGTCATGAGCAATTTCCTCCTCCTTTTCAATTTCAGGTGTGTTGGGTTGCCCAAAACTAAGAAGAGTCCCAAGCAGAACAGCAGTGCAGACCAAAACAGGGGAAGCAGAAACCAAAATGGAAAATAAAAAAGGAAAGGATCTATACAGAAGAATCAAGACTCCCAATACACCCACAAGGAAAGGATGATTACAAACTGATCTGTGAAATGCTCTGATTGAAATAATCAGCATTTTTCTTATTTTGATTCCAATTTCCACCGCTGATGCCATCTCCCTCGCTTTCTTACCTCACTCTCTTTGATTTAACAAAAATCTGATCAAATTAAACAAGCAGAACTAAACCAGTGAGCAATGCGTTTCATGTAAGATCCATGATGAACAGCTATCAAGAAAGCCAAGTCTTACTGAGGAATTACAGAATTCAGTGGGGAAAAATAGAAAAAGCTGAAAGTAACCTCAGCTATTGAATCGGCAGAAATTTCCCAGGGAATCAGATTGGTCAGTGGAAAGAAAAATGATGAGTTGATCATACAATAAACTTCAAGAGAAAGGGAAGAAGAAGAAAATACTGGAGATGAATAGGTCACACCAGGTAGGATTGATAAAGCCAAACAAGATAAAAAAGTAATGAGAATCCCCTTTCCTTTTAGTTGGTCTTCCTTCTCAATTACTTTTTATGGGGCTCAGTATAGACAACAAGAGCTGTGGGGGAGCTGTATGTGTTATGATGATACAGAGTTGTTTTGGACGTTTGACAGAAAGAGAGGGTGGGGCGGCACAAAAAGAAGAGAAAGAGAGAAAGATAGTTTTAACTATTTCAATTTAATTTAATTTAATTTAATTTCTGCAAACAACTCTTCTTTTACGGAGTTGGATTGTCTCCTGTAATCAATGGACCCCACTTACTCCCCCATTGACTCCATTGCGAGGAGATCAATCAAAATCCTCTCTTTTTACTCTGTCACACTTTCTGGTTTCTTCACTTTATCGTTGCTGTGAATCTAAGATCAGTAACAGTGCTTACTGCTTAGCTTCATGTTCCTCTGTAGTTTTACTGTTTGTTCGTCGTCATCGAGTGAAACGGGTAACAGCCAAGCCGAGGCATGGTGAAGTTAAAAAATGCATGATCAAGGTTTTTACTTCTTAGGTTAAATATAACGACAAAATTTATTGAAAAAAGGGAACAAGAATGAAGATTTATGTTGGTGATGATCATTCCTTTATCGAGTTGCTGACAATTTATTCTTTATTATTTCGTACTATTCTTCCCCCTCAGAACATGCGCTTGTGTCAGCATTGCCTCTTCCAGGCTGGTGTTGGAGGCGTGCCCAGATGCCATACAAACCCAATTTTTGGATAATTTATTATTTATATATATAAAAAAAAACTATATATAAATCGTCATTGAGACAAATTCAAACATTTTGAAGGATTTTATTAACTCTTCCATATACGTTTTTGGACGCAAAAACATTTATTTGACTTAGTATTTGAAGATAAGATAGTTTGTCATGTAATCTGGCTTGATATAGGTGGATGATAGTTTAAACTAGTTTTTGTATTTAGAAAAATCCAAATATGAAGCAATTTTTTTCCTTACGTTAAGGATTTGAACTCTGTTCCTATCCAGTATTTGAAAATGTCAAAGCTTGTTTGAGATATAATCAAACAAATTGCGATAGTAAGTGGTGTTGTTTCAAAACGAAATACGAGTAATTTATAGGAATGAAACTGATTTATCATGAGAGGAGGAGTAAACGTTACGACCAATCCTTCTGTTGAAAATACATAATCTCATTATTATTATTACATTAATTGACCAGGTCACTGGACATTAGGACGGCGACCAAGCATGAAACTCCACAGGATTTATCAGAAACCATTTTCATCCGTGAAAGCGAAGAATACCCTTTTCTTATAGAGAGGTGGAAATCCGACTCTTTCATATTATCCAACTAATTTTAAGATTTTCATTTCTTTTAGTAATTTTCATTGTTCAAATTATTAGAATCTAAAAATATATTGAAAAAAAAAATACTAGCACAAAATTAAAGAAGCTGTTTTTATTAGATCTTGTCTAAACTTTTTTCGGCCGTGTCTACATAAATTATTGGATGGGATGGGGGAATTAATTAATAATTACCTCGCCCTCACCCTCACCCTCCCAACCGGCGAGACTTGTGCGCCACAAAATTCATCTATTTCCACCCCTGATAAAATTATCAAATTTAGTATTTTTCCTTCTATAATAATTGATTCACCAAAGTGGTTTTGATTAGATATCAGGTGCTTTAATAAAAAAGAATCACCAACGTAAATAATAGGTATTTGAATATTTTTCTTGGTCCCTGGTCTTAGAAGTTTGAGCATAATAAATCTAGAAATGCCGTCTTAGCGTCCCAATCTCATTTCTTCTTCAAAATCAATTTAGAAGGGCAGTCCACTCAATAAGCCAGAAGATGCCCCAGCCAAAAGCGGCCAACAGGGTAATAATAAAATCAACCGTTTGATTTCATTATTATCTTTGTTAAAGCTAACCACCTGTCTTAAGTAATATAACAGTCCTTACAGAGCTACACAAATTACTTTTTGCTTATCAGTTTCTATTGATAATAACCCTTTATTATATGCAATTATATATAAAGATATTTTGAAAAAGAAATTATAATTTTAAAAAATAATATAAATTGAGATATATTTATAATCAAAATATACTCTATTTCTAATTTTTATATTTAAGTTAGAAGGAAGTACTTTAAGAGGAAAAGAAAAAAGCTTGATGATTCCGTGTACTTGAATCCCTGTCAAGGGTACAAGAAAATACCATCTCCAGAAACTTATTTCAGCTCATCAAGTGATATTCTCACTTCTCACTTATCCTCACGAGTGCTCCATGATCATTCAGTTTTTACCATGCCCCCTTTCTTATTTTGAAAGCCTAGTGAATCATTTGAAACAAAGAAACAAACTTTATCGGAGTAATAATATCTTGTTGACTCCTCCAAATTTGACCAAAAGGAATAACCTTGAAAGGATATATCTTGCCCTGACTAATGTTCTAACAATTAGCTTGGAGTACCTGAGGAGCATTTTTTACTCCACTAACCCCCGTGTCATCTTGAGAGCGAGGTGATTGGCCTTGTGTACTTTCATCTTCTTTCTCCACGTTCGAGCGTTCTGCTTCATCCCAACATGATTCATCCGCACCACCATTTTCAGAAGCTGGTGATTCTGGCTGCAGTGATTCAGCCATCACTGACTGCAGGGTTGTTGGCGATGAACAATCAGAGTCAACCAAATTAGACATCCTCTTGTCATCTTCTCTCAGCCTCAGTGCATAAGCTTCATAGTTGAATCCAGCCGAACTTTTCCCACCAAAACGGGATTCCAAATTGTCCATGTCAAACACTTCTTCCATTATCTTGCGACTCTTTGGGTTGTCAGGATAGACGAACCTCACTTTTCTATGAGTTTTAGGATCAAAAAAAGGTTTCACCATCTGTTCCAGATACAAGGCAAACTAGTGAAACATAAAAAAGCACATATAACTCAAAATACAGAGTTGCAGAAAGAAAGACGAAGCATAAAATTTCGCCCTGGTGGTGGGGAAATCAACTTCTCAAGCTCTGCTTTATGACAAAGCTCCTTTGCCAGCAATTTTTGTTGTTGGTATTCAATTTTCTCAATTCGAATTAAAAACATAGATGTATATGATTCACTGTGCATACTATCTATCCACTTTAGTCTCAATCTTCAGTTCTTGTTTCTAGGAGCGTTGTGCTCCACAATGGACAAGGCAATGATACTCGTTTACATAATGGAAATCAATGAAAATTAGGCAGCAATATTCATCTGTCAACCGCGGGCAGCTGCACCAGCAAGTACACAACTTTAAGAGGATTTCAATTAAGTTCGAATGAGATTCTTTCTACAGTTAAATATAGTCATGCCCTGCTTATAAAAATCATATAGCAGACGTGCACAGCTAAATAATATCTTGTCACTTAAAATATGTGTACAGTATATGACGTTCTTGTAAACACTGACGAACTGCTCAGACACAAATTCTATTCACTCTCTTAAGAGCAAAACGAAAAGGAAAGAAAAATAATATTGATTATAGCAGTCGTGAACATGTGTGCCTGCTAAATTATAGTGCTAAGATTCAAGGAAAACAAAATACATCAGCAGCTTGCAGGTGAATTTGCTAATCAAACAAAGTCTCATAGAAAATGATAAAAGAAAGGGAGATGTTGTGAGACTTGTGAAAGCGTACCGTCCAAAAGGACTCAAATAATTTTGGGGGGTTGTATAGGATTGCTAGACCCAATCTCTCAGGGTAATGATTCTGCAGGAGTTGAGCAGTCTCCTTGGTAACCTTTAATGATACACTTGACTTGCTCCACCCTTGAAAATCAACAAGCCAAATCATCTGTTCTTGATCAGAATTTAGATTTAATATGGCATTCTCCATACAGTAAACCAAGTACTTGATCTGCTCCCCTGCTGAGCTTGCACTCTGACATGGAAAAAATATAATAAAATGGTGAGTTACAATCATAAAAACGAATGAAAAGTCCTGTAAAGTTTTTATTGTCGAGTTTTTGTAAAATTTGGAGAGAGGAGAAAGGAAAAGATGAGAGTAAATTAATCTCATACAAATCCCTACTCTTCATATTGCTCTCTCCGAACTTCACAAGAACTTTATAAGAAAGGACCTCTATATCTATAGAATCCTTATGCACCCCCAAAAAACGAGGGCAGGCACTGGCTTTTGTGAATTCTCATCAAGCTATATTGCCTACCTGAACACCTGGTCTCATCACAAGAACAATCCTCCCTTGCTTATCCAAGAAGTCAGCCCTATATAGCCTTCCAGTCTTAGCGTCGCAAGATATATCATCCTAATTGCACGGATGAAAATTTGTTTTTCAGTTCCAAATATATATACCATAGAACATAACTTATCACAATATTTTAGAATCTCAACCATAAAGTGCAGTCCTCTCTATAATTGGGTCGAAAGGATAAAAATTAAGCTTATCAAAAGTGAGCCACAAAGAGAGATCTGGCCTGATAGAACCTCCTAATTTATATGTCTTCCAATGCTTAAAAGAGTTACGCATCTGCCCCAAGAACAAATTGGTCAGGCTAAAGTTGACCCCACCCTTTTTTTTTGGTGGGGGGGCGGGGGGGAGAAGAGGTGGGGTTATTGGGGTGTCTTTATTCTTTTATTAGGTGAGCTATATCCATCTGAGTCGATAAAATTTAGTGTAAGATTAACACATTCAGAGAACATCCACTTTTCATACTCTTCAGGATTGACCTAAAATCATTTCAAACAAACAAATAAAATATAATTTATGATTATACTTACCAGCCGAATCTTCTCTGGTTTGTATTCTACCCTCCATTTTAAAGTTTCTTTCATCATTTTTGCAGTTTTCTTTGCATTCCAGTTTCGTGCTCTGAGGAACCTTAATATTGATGCATCCGAAAACATTGCCGGGAACTTCTCAGTAATTGGACCAATGATCTTTCTGATTTCACCAATCTGAGGGGGGAAATGAATTAGCCTACAACATAATATTCCCCTAAAATGCGATATCTACCTTAGCAGAAATTCTTAGCTAGTGAGGAGTTTCCTTCTCATCTAAATTCAAGAAAGATATCCAACTACCTCACCATAGTCAATGTTGTAATTTGGCATGCGGGAGATATAAAAAGAATGAATTAATTTCCTTACAAGAATAAGAGTAAACGAAAACTGTTGGATAGAAACACAGGAAGAGAGTATATATATCCGTAAAAGTCAAATTTATTCCTTTATGATCTAAAAAGAAGCCAAATATTATCAAATGTGCTACCTTGGCCTGCTGCTCTACAGGAGACAACGCCTTTTCTGTTGCACCTCCTTGCATCAATTTCATGGATGCCATCTTTTCAGATCCCTATCAACCTAACACAACCTGAATCCACCAGACCAACAAAAAGCCTTAGTCCCAGATGCTTCGGGCAGGTACATGAATCCTTTAACTGATCAATTTACATTTGCATCTGTAATTTCTTTATGCAGTGAAAATCACATGTAAGGACAACAGGAAAAGAAATAATAGTGATCTATCAAATAAAAAAAAAGAAATAAATAATAGTGAAAGAAGTGATTCCATCACCGAAGATGTTTAAAGAAACCCCCAAAAGAAATGAAGTGCGTTGAAAGACATTCATGTTTCTCCAACTAATGCTTGCTTTATAGACTGCTTCAACTTGAATGGCATATCAGAGCTAAATTTGAACCCAAAACTGCCAAGCTCGTCATTTTGTCAAAGCATGGTAAAATTGACTGATTACGTTCACAAAAAATATTTTCAGACACTTGATTACAAACCAGGGCATCCAATCCACCATTAAGTCATATATTATTGCAGCTTTGTCCTTCCTTTAGATTATTGCATCCCACAAACATTGCAATTACAAAAAGACATATGCCTACCACAACCAGGCTACCCCGCATTGTGTACCACAAGTAACATAACAAACACACCCAGCCCAGAAAGCATTAACTAAGAGTGCAAATTGTTTCCCCATCACCTCATCTCTGCCTCTCTAACTATACAAATATAAAGGGTTCCACCAATGGTCCCAAGAACAATCTACTATACTTTAGGCCCAAAAAAATGTGCCTGATATGTAATTTAATGAAAATGCTCAAATTAGAAACCCAAGGAAAAATAATAAATAACTAAATAAAACTCAGCGTGTTTGAGTGTGGGATTGCCAGAGAGAGATCATGATTTCGTACAGACAAAAAGCCCTGTAAATAACTTTTAGGTCTGATGTTTGATGAATAGACGCGGGTTTATATGGCATAGATAAGATCAAGAAATCAACAAAAAATACACGGATTTATATGGAGCGATCAGTTATTGCAGTCAGATAATCATATCGGCATAAAAGTAAATATTGTCACAGCCATACAAACAGTCCGTGAGCACCAATTCTTCAGACCTCCAAGGATCAAATGACAACGATGCAACCATCGTTACCTCCTTAGAGAGAGAGACTCATTTCACCGCACAAATTGTGAAAACCAAGGTCATTACTGGACGCATGTCGCGGGACAACGAGTTGAAAATCAAACCAACTAACCGGTTGCTTCACAGGCTTCTCCGGGAGACCCAAAGCTAACATAAACCGTAACGAGTGAATAAGACGAAAAGAAAAAGAGGCAGCCAAAAGAGAGAGAAAGGTAGTAACACCGGAATTTACAAAATCGCCCAAAAGAAACGATTATGATGGAGAAGATAAGGCAGGGAAAACTCTTCACACTGTTTCAGAGAATCATGCGGACATACACCTTGGAATATACGTCGGTTAAGCGCGAAAAGAAAGCAACATGTTTCTTCAAAGGTCAGAAACCGAATAAATGAGAGAGCGAGAAGGGCGAATCTAGCCGTTAGATCAACATCGTATTTTGCGACGAGTCACCACGTGGCGAGTGTTCATGCTTGCACTGGCGTACATATGTCACAGAGGAACGGCCCTGCAGGATTTGATCTTGACCAGGAATAGCAGGTGGCTAGCTGCCCCTTGTAGTCGTGACACCTGCATTGTCTTGAGTAATGATAATACCAACACGAAGACGAATGTTTACGGTACAGAATGCTCCTTCGTCACTTTCCGCAATGCCCATTTGCATGTGCCACGTCATCGAAGCTTTCCGTCTTTTTTGTTTTTTGTTTTTAAAATCTGCTGCGATTATAAACACAAATTACTTTTAAACTATCTTGCTAAAACTGACAAAAAAAAAATCAGCAACCTCTCTTGAAACTGACAAAAAAATCATTTTCAGTTTTGATCACTGATGCTTAGCCCAAAAAAAACGAGAGTTTTGATCAGTGATGCAAGTTTATTGATTTCTCCTATTTTTGTATATTTTCTCCATCACCAGTTAGTGCGTGTTTGGCACTCATAATTTGAGAATTAATTTTAGACAAAATCTCACTTTAAGAAAATTTCATCTAAACATTAATTTTGTGTTCAGAATTAATTTTGGCCAAAACCTCGATTTGAAAAACTTTAAGTCAAACAGCTAGTTTTGTCCAGAATTGATTTTGGGCAAAACCTCGGTTTGAAACCATAGTTTTAAAAAAGCTATTGAAAATATATTTTAAAACTGTAAAAGAGCTTATACATTATTCAATTACTATTTTACCTCTACTTTTTTCTTATACTCTCTCTCTTCTCTCTTCTCTCTCCTCTCTCCTCTCTCATCTCTCATCTCTCTTCTCTACACTCTCTCATCTCTCATATTTTTTCTCTCTCCTCTCTCATCTCTCATATTTATTCTCTACCCCCTCTCCTCTCTCATACTTTAATTAAATCATACCCTTTTTAGTAATTTATTAATATAAAAAATGATTTTACTATTAATCATCCAAACATCTCTATTTTCAAAATCTATTCTTTCCATAATCTATTATTCCCAAAATCTATTCTCCATAATCTATTCTTTTCAAAATATATTCTTCCCATAATCTATTCTTCCTAAAATCTATTCTCCAAAATCTATTATTCCATAATGTATTCTCCAAAAGCTAATCTAAATACACCTTTAATTAAACTGGCCTTGTGCAAGCTCCCTCATTTTGGTGCCAACTTTAAACAGTTAACGTTTATGAATATACTTATAATTTTACGCGCCAATAAATTAGGTCTCATGTCTGGACATTAAAGGGGAATATAACATATAAATGTCCTAAAAAATGACACGTGACCGCATTTTACTTATCTTACTCTCTTTAAACAGTAACATACCGAAAAACATCCTATGTAGTCAAACAAACTCCATCTCTAAGAACGTATTATAACAGAAACATATATAGTATATACTACGCGTAGAAGCTTCTAGCAGTCATGCATGTGATGTGAAGCCAGGGATCCTAGAATGAGGAAAGTATTTAGAGTAAATATAGTCATTTGTATATTTATTAAAATATAAAATTACACGTTGAATAATTAAAAAAATTATTAAAAATATATAATATTAAGGAAAATTTTATCAAATCTATTTAAATCAATTTAGTAGAAATATAACTCTATTATATACAATTATAATCTAAAAGTTTAATAGTATTATGACATTAAAAGTGTTAAATGTTATTTTTATGTACAAAATGTGTTAGTCTAATAAATAAATGATAATTAAATATTATTGTACATAGTATAAATATAACTCGCACTAAATTAATTTCTCTCTCGTATTTATTAACTGTTCATTATCATATGAATATAAATTGCGGGGCTGAAGCCTCTTGAGTGTTTGCTGATGACACAGAAGATTATGTGATTGCAAAGTCTCCCTATTTAGAGCAAGGAGGCCTTTGGGAGTTCGATTAGAATTTAAACAGATTCGCGCAGAGTTGGTCTCTCCACTCCCCGATCTTCAACACAAGTTCCATTAAAACACATGCACGACCATAGATGAGTGTCAAAAAAGGATCAAGAACCTCAACGAATTCTTCCAGCTTCGAGTCAGTCATATTCCTCACCCTCTATGTTCGCCCCATCACCAAATTCTCCCACTGGTTTCCTTCAATGGTGTCGGAGGGAGTGGAACTTTGACAGAAAAGGGATTGGGGAAGGCCATTAGATGATCTTTGTGATTACTACCCAGATGAATTGAACGGCTATGATATGAAGATTATGAGAGATGAGGAGAAAAATGCTACTCCGGTCCATATTATATATACATAAAATGTGAATAACATGATTACTTGTTTATGAAAAACAACTCTCCTTTTTCTCATTGGGTGATTGACAAAAACAAATTAAAAAATTAAGGTTAATAAATAAAAAAATAAAAATTTATTTAATATAATCAAATTCAGAAATAAATTATTTCTAAGACATTCAAGTGTTAAATACTCAAACCAACGCTTGTAATTTTTTGCAGTTGGAATCTTAAATATTTGATTTTTTTTAATAAAAACTAGAGACGAGGAAGCTGCTGTACTCTTTCTAATTTTAATTATAAGTGTGAACTAATTTAATGTGAGTTTGTATTAATTTTTAGAGAATAGATTTTAGATAATTAATTTTGGAAAGAATAGATTATGTGAAGAATAAATTTTGGGAAGAATAGATTCTAGAGAATAGATTTTGGGGAGAATAAATTTTGGAAAAAATAGATTTTAAAAATAAAGATATTTGAATGATTAGTAGTAGAATCACTTTTTATATTAATAAAGTATATGATTTGATTAAAGTATGAGAGATGAGAGAAGGTAGAGAATAAAGAGGAGAGAGAAGATAAGGTAGAGAAGAAATAAGAAAGTATAGAGAAGAGAGAGAAAATATGATATAAGGTAAAAAAGAGATGAGAGAGATGAGAGGAGAGAGATAAGAGGGAGAGAGGTATAAGAAAAATAAGGATAAAATAGTAATTGAATAATTTATAAACTATTTTACTATTTTAAAATTAATAATTTATTTAAAATTATATTTTTTATCAAAATTAATTCTGTATATTTTAAATTTTTTAAATTAAAAATTTTAACTAAAATTAATTTTAAAAAGTTGATACTATACATGCTACTAAAAAGTAATTAATTCTCTCAAAAGTTAAATTTTTAAATTTATTTAAAAAAAATATTTAATTTTTATAATTAAATTATGAACAGTACCACGTTTTTCCCAATCATGAAATGTCAACCGTCAAAGCAGCAGGGGGTAGGTGGAGGAAATTAGGTGTCGCCGCCCCTTTTTTTCTCCTACGCGCCACTTTCTGCGAGAAGCCGAGAACTCTCGTCTCTTCTTTCCACTTTGAGCTTCAATTCGATATCCTTCACTTCCCGTCTCTTCACAGAGTGACCTAGAGCTTTAGCAATTTGACAAATGGGCGTGCCCTTGACGGTAATGGAGGCGATAACGTGGTACACAGGCCTATCCCCTACGGCCTTCTTCACCATTCTGTTTATGATGGCTATGGTCTACCGAACGGTCTCTGGAATGTTTGTTTCTCCTGAAGATTACAATAAGCCTCCTACCATTTCTGCTCCAAACAATCTTGGGTTGGATGGCGTGAACTTCGATGCGCCTGAACCGGTTCAATTGGGAGAAATGACTGAGCAGGAATTGCGAACATATAATGGCACCGAGCCCAATAAACCTATATTGGTTTCAATCAGAGGTCAGATCTACGACGTCTCTGCCGGCAGGTACTCCAATTTTGCTTTTTTCTCCCCCAATTAGAAACTTTGACTCTAGTTTTAACAGGGACCGTTTGATAACTGGAGGAAAGTTTATGAACATGACTGGGAGTATAGTTGCGATAGTTTTAACATACAAATTGAGCCAGCTTGAAATATGAAAACCAAGCTGGCTTTCTAGGTTGTCGATAACTGTGTAATTCATGGATTTCGTTGTTGTTTGTCTGGTGGATGGGAAAGTGAAGGAAAATGCATGAAAACTTATATGGGTAATGGGTGTATTTGTGGTTCTCAAAAGCCAACGAATTGAACAAGGTTGGAATTTTATATGTACTTTTAGCGTATGCTAATGTGGCTGTCAAGCAATTACGCTGATTTTCTTTCCTTCTATTGTGCCTCGTTGGGATTTAGTCTCTGCTCCTTGCTTGCATGTCGTCAGGACAGCGGATAAATATATAATTTGGCATGCCAGTTATACTGATACGGTCTTGAACTATTGTATGCTTGACAAAATGAAAATGGGCCAGCTATTGGCTCTTTGTTCAACTTGATGATTACCCTGAGTTCTTGCCTATTCTATTTTTCTGACAAGATGGGACAAGATTGAATTATATATCCAGTTCATTTGTATAACCTTATGATATTAAGGACCCAAGATATGAATTAAATTATAGCTAAATATTGTATTACAGAAAAGATAAAAAGAGCAAACTCAGTCTAGTCCGTAAATCACAAGTTCTATGGGGAAGATGATCTCCTTAAATCTTTGAAACGATGTTAATCTATATCATCTGCTATCCGCATGTTTGATCTGAGTTTGCACTAAGGTGACGTTATGGCATTCTTTTTCCTTTCTGTTATCACACGCTTTGGAAAATTTTGATTAATGCTATCATTCTGTCTATGTGTATGGCTTTTGAATCAAATTAGTCTATGTACATTGGTTTAGGGTGTGCTTTTGATAGTCTTTCATAGTTTATTCTGTAGTGCTTCTAGATTAATTTGAAGATGCTTTCAAATCATAGGATGAGCATTATCTTTCACATGGTCACATGCAGGAATTTCTATGGTCCTGGTGGACCGTACGCTATGTTTGCCGGAAAAGAATGCAGCAGAGCCCTTGCTCTCCTTTCTTTTAAACCTGAGGACATCAACGGGAATCTTGAAGGTTTGAGCGAGGAAGAACTTGTAATTTTGGAGGATTGGGAATATAAATTCATTGAAAAATATGTGAAGGTTGGTCAGCTTGTTCCTGAACGAAGCACTCGGCAAAGTGAGTGCCAGGGAGAAATCGAAGACAAACCTGTTGATGAATGCAAGTGAGCAGAATAAAAACCATTTCAATGTCATGGGGCTTCCATTCAGTTCATTCAAATTCAATTGACTCTGCAGAATGTGACTGGTGCTTATCGTATAGCTTGTGTTGGGTAATAACGGAAGGATTTTTGTTGCTTTGAAGGATGAGTGATGGCTTTGAACGGTGAGGTATATTAAATCCATTCATATAGATTCCACTTTTTATGTTTATTTCTCTCCCCTACAAAATCTTCTGTGGTAATTAAGGGAATCAATTTCTAGATGTAAATGTTATAAAAGTTTAGCTATAATAAGTGAATTTACATTCCTTGGATCCACGGTGGGCGGAAGCTGTGCACAGACAGAGCAAAGAGATGATCACAGTGTAAGTCAGCTTGTTTACCTGAGGGAGATGGCTTTGAGAAAGCAAGACCATTGAGATAGTAGGGTGAAATGAAGTTTGTAAGTCAGAAATTTTCTTTTCGTTGTGGGGAGCGGGGTAGTAAAGAACATATGAGCCATGATAACTCAGATGGCAAAGCACTTTTGTAATGTTTTTACTGTGTACGTGTTTTTTTGGAGGTCGGATCTTATTAAAGGCTTCGAATGTTTTTAAAGCAAAGCATGTACGTGTTTTTTTTTGGAGGTTGGGTCTTATTAAAGGCTGCGAATGTTTTTAAAGCAAAGTTTATAGGATGTGGGGTGTGAGATGACGAACGAGGTTTGTCAACTTGTGGACATTCACTGCCAAGAACATCACGACAACAAGCTTTGCCATAGATTAATTTGAGGTATGAGTTATCATATTTGCTGCAACGAGAGAACGAATGATGTTAAGATGCCACGGTGAATTGAGTTCTACACCGTGTTTTTTTACGTGTTCTTCTCTTTTCAAATAAAATAAGTATTTTATAGAATTCCAATCTAATTATTTTTTTAAAAAAATTAAATAAATTAATTATAATTAATATAAAAATTAATTTATTAGTTTAGATAGATTGTAGAGTATATATTAAAAATTTGTATTTAAAAATTATATTTAATTATAATTTATTTATTTATTTCATTTCTTTAATTTAATTCTTTTAATTATGGTGTGAGCATTTATGCTTTAAGCCATAATTCATTTTGATATTGAGGAATTATTATTTCTCTAAATAATTTAAAATAACATATTTATATAAATATATGGGAAAATTTTATATAAGGACCATTGTAGGAAATTTATTTTAAAAAGCTTCCAAAAAATTCTAAAACTTCTACAAGCTATAGGGTTAAATTGAAATTAATTTTAAGAAAACAAAAGACAGAAATAACTCACCAATAAAAGAAAGAAAAATATGAGTTTTAACATAAATAATATGAAATTAACAAAAACAATAATAACTTTAACAATAAGAATATAAAATTAACAAGACAAATAAAAACATTAAAAATATGAGATTTAACATAAATAATAAGAAAATTAACAAATAGTAACTTTAACAATACCAATATGAAATTAACAAGATGAATAGGAGAATTAACAAACACTATAAGAACATTCGCAATATGGCATTGACAAAAGGAATATAAGTTTTAACAAAAATATTAAGAAAATTAACAAAATAAATAATTATTAACAAGAAGAGTGGATACTTTAACAAGATAAATATATATTTCAACAAGATAAACATGGGCCTTATTAATGCATTTATTCATTTTTTAATATTTATATTTATGCTGTTAATGCCCCATATTATATTTTCTTTTATTAGTGGGTATTTCTATCTTTTGTGATCACAAAATTAATTTTATTTTAATCTCTAGACTATAGTGAAGTTTTAGAGTTTTTTTGAAGATTTTTAAAATAATTTTCAGTGATAATTGTCTAAGATTTTCCCTAAATATATTTTAAATTACCAGATACTATTATTTCGAACCATACAAGATTGTGTGATACCAAGCACTACATAATAATGTAAATTTATCAAGTCTTGCTTTATAAGACGTGCTACCTATTTTTGGGACCAGATACAACGTAGCTCTAAGGCTTTATTTCTTAAACTGAGATTTATTACATATGTGATCATAAATATATTATTTTATCTAAAGAGTATAAATATATAAATAATATGCGTTTTAATTTTGGTTGCTTTTTGATAAAATATTTTAGTTTTGGCTGGAAATAAAAAAATTATGTTGACTGGGTGAATCAAAGGAGGCTTTGATTACAAAAATAGATCATTTCACTTTATTACAAAAGAGAGAGAGAGAGAGAGAGGAGCAGGAGGCTCAAGATTTTTTTTACCGATTCTTTGTGCCTTAATTTTTTATAAGCAAACCGTTTGGGCCTTTAAAGTTAGACAGCTGGCCCATTTATTTTTACCTTCATAAAACAACTGGCCATCCAACTCGTAATTGATAAGATATAGTGAGTACCTACTCGTAATTAATAAAATATACCGACAATAGTTTAATTAATAAAAGAGTGAAATATATGATTATTTAAAATATATAAAAATATTATTTTATTATAATTTTAGTTAAAATATCTAATATTATTTAAAAAAAAATTATTTTACCTGGATAAACCTTAATCACTTCTTACAAAATTTTGTAAAAAGAAAAAGAAAAAAAAAGATATACCGGGAAACTCACGTACCTTTCCCCAATATACCGTGAAAATTACGTGCCTTTCTTTCCCCTACATGTAAGAAATCCGGAACCGTCGTGGACGGTAAATTCGCACCCGATGGCGCCTCTGGCTGGGTTCTGCGTCCGCCCCGTAAAGTCCATTCCTCCTTGCTGTTCTTACTGCTTGCTTACCACTTCTGCTGGACGTTGTTTTTGACCCATTTTCAAGTTTAAATTTCGTGTCTTTATTATAACACATTCACCACCATGTGAAGAAAGAATTACTCATCGTCGTGTTTCTCTATTCAGCATTTACCAATTGCAGAGGCGAGTCCTATATACGAGCAACTTCTCTCATCGTTTCCGACAGCTGTGAGTGTTTTTATTTGGTTCCTCAGTTACGCTTCTTAGCCGTAGTTAGGCTCCTTATATAGTACTACAAAGAACTATTGCTTAACAAAGATTGCTATTGGCACAGGCCAAGTTTTGGAAGCAATATGTGCAGGCACATATGGCTGCAAATAATGATGATGCCACCAAACAGATCTTTAGTCTGTGCTTGTTAATTTATCTTCAGATCCCTCTCTGGTATGTCAGTTCTTTAATCTTATGAGGCCAGTGACTGGTGGAGTAAGCATTCTTTCGGATCACTATTACTGTAACTGGTGTCAATATGCTGTATCACTAGTTTTGTTCCTATTATTTTGAACGTTAATATTCCACATGAATACACACACTATTGGCATATAAAATATCTGTCTTTGGATTTTTTTTCCTTTGGCCCCTCCATCTCTGCCCGCCCTTTTCAATTCTTAGTTATTGAAAGGAATAGGAATAGTAGCATGTTACTCTGAAGATGATAGCTGGTTTTGTGCTGATGCTATGCTGTGACTGACTTTTCCACACATATATCCTTTGAAATCATATGAATATAATAGCTCAGTGCTGTCATGATCATCAGAGGCATTCTTAAATCTCCACTTTGATTGCTTTCCTTGTAAAAATGGATGAATAGCCATCTTTTTAATATCTCTTTATTAGTATTATGTTAATTTAATATTTCCACTTGTTTTTTATCTTGGTTTGTAGGAGATGTTACATTCCTTTCATTAGAAAGGTTAATGAGAAGAAGGGGGTAGAGGATCAAGTAGAGACTAGAAAAGCTTTTGATTTTATGCTCAACTACGTTGGTAAATCTTTTCCCTTAATCTCACGGTCCGGTATTTTATAGGTCATTGTATAATATCTGGGTTTTTACTTTTTACCGATTGAGGGGTCTGTTAGGCAGCTGTTTTTTTGTAGAGGTCAAGATGAAAATTAATTGATGTGAACTTGGTCAAGATTCAGGGAGAGGCTTCTGGGGGTGTCCTGAGGTTTACTAGCCTTAAAGAGGGTGTCTTGGCAATTAACATGTATAACATAAGATAGAAGCAGGTTATGTTTTGGCTTAGAGCAACTTTATAATTTTTCTTACTGATCATATTTAAATATCCTAATTTTCTTATATGTTGGTCAAGTTTTTTGGGCATCATTTGGTGGATCTGGCAATATTATATTTCAAAATTTGGTTTCAATTAGTTATAAAATCTCCCTGCCAAATATGTGCATAAGGACTGGAAGTAGCCTTCAGTTACATTATATATGTATTTAGAGCCTTCTGTTCGCAGCCTTCTCCTGTAAGATGCATTGCCGGAAAATTTCTGTTATTTGAAGTCCTTATTTATAGTTATTATTGTTTTCCTTAGATTGTGTCCTCTTTTGATAATACTTTTTAAGGATATTAAGGTTTGAAAATATACTTGGGGAAAAATATATGTGGTCTATTCATTCTGCTGCTCTACATTTGCAAACAAATTTTTGCATGTTTATGCGTGCATGCTTGGATATGTAATTCTATAACCTCGAATTTGTGTTTGTTTGTTGAAAGAATGAGCAAGCAGTTGTCTTTTATTAATTTGCAATTGATGTTTATCAAATCTTAGTGCTGTTCTTCCCTATCAACATGAGAATGCATGCTCACTATCAGAGTATATCATCCGCTGATACCCTTCTTACCCTTGTTGTGTCCTTAATGGGATCCACTGAATATAAAATAGTTCTAATTTTTAACAAATGATAAGGCCAAAAACATGAACCGTTGGAAAATAACCTTTGAATCACTGCATGATAATTGCTCAATTCATGCAGATGGTTTTTGAAGCAGGACTAAAACGGTTCATGCATGGACCTGTTTACATTCTTCAGTGAGTTCTTCGACCAACTCAACAACCCCTTTTGTATTGTACTTTGTTGATCACCTCTCTTATACTTAGTGGTAATTAGTTTGTTATATTATTAATGCGATCATTTGAAAAAGGACATCATTTAGGGACTTACCTCCACCCTCTTCTATCTTTGTGCATGGCCCCCAAGTATCCCCTTTTGTACTATATGCTGTCATGCACTCTAGTTAGTCCATGCCTTAGTGGTAGTTGTTTTGTTTCTTTGATTTCTCTTTGGTGCGTGACATAGTGACTGCCGTGTCGGTAATAGTTTCTTTTCTGTTCAGATTCTTAGTTTGTTAGTTATCTTCTTTGTAACAGGGTCTGTGGTAATACATTTTGCTGGTACTTGTACCAGCTTTTTGAGCCACATGTGCTGATGTCTTTGTTGTTAAGCTGCAGTCTCAAAATTGTTTTCTAAAGTGTTGCTAAAATTATAGGAACATCACCGGTTTTTTGGTCAACATGAATCATGGATTTATTATACATGACCTGGTAAATCTTGAGCTCTTCATACGGCAACCAAACTTGCTTAAAACATCAGTGATATTGGTGTCTTTTTATCTACTCAAAATGAAATACCTCAAGATCCTTTGCCTCTTGTTGCTTTATGTTATTGTTGACTGAAAAATGTATTACTGCTATTGTTCTAATTTTATACAGTGATTGACTATTGTGATTAATTTTCTTGATAATACAGATATGCAGATTTCTTGACACGTTTGAATGATGACCAAAATATACGGGCTCTGTTTGAACGAGCTTTAAGTTCACTTCCACCTGATGAATCGATTGAGGTATGCCAAACCTTCTTATCTCTTGTTCTTTTGTGCAAAATGACTTACCAACAATATAATAAACCAAGTATATGCATATTGTGTTCCCATACCCTCCCACCCCAAAAAAAGACTATTTCTCATGAACCTACTAGATGCTTATGTTGTGGTTTTCCCCTTATCAGAAATAACTGTTTTTCTAAATAAATGCGGTACATGTTTACTCCATTCTAGGCCTGACGGGCAAAGAATCTAAGAATCATAGGTAATGTGGGACCTAAAAAAACACTACTGCTGTACCATAAATTGCTCAAGTCTTGTTTTGCGCTGGGTAAATAATTGTTTTCCTTGAGAAATACTGCTTACCGTGTACTCCATTTAATGCCTCATGTCTTTGGTGTCTACCATTTCTTTGGTGAATGTTAGAAGTTATACATTGTGAGCTCCTAGATTTTTCCTTGCTGGTTTTGTCACATATGCAACAATGGCATGTTGATGGACTGGTAGCTTTAGGGCTCAGAATGTTAAAGGGTTATGGCAAGAGATTAAATACAAACAGTACAGGGAGCTATGGTTGCATATTCTGTTATTGTGGTGGCCAAAGGTAGAAAGAGGGAATTGGGTGCTGTAACAATTTGTCACAAGGGATGTAAGGGGTGAGCCGGAAGAAGGGGAGAGAGATCTAAAAGGGGGTTAAGGTCTGAGGGGGTTTAAGGAAGAATTTGGCTGATATGTGAGAAGAGAGTCCTAGCTTCCCAAAAGCTCGGGGAGTATTTTGTTTTCCTTTCTAGCTTCCTTAATTTTGCTTGGGTTTGGGTCCAAATCCTCATTTATTTCTTTGAATGTTATAGAATTCTATCTTAGATTATTATCAGTTCAATAGAAGAAGAGCATGTTTAGTTTCATTTATTTCCATCATATATACTACATGCATTGTTTCAAATTTCAAGATTCAGGAGAGATGAGATTTTCTTTGGTAATTACTTTACATTGGTTGATTGATAAACAGTCGGAATGCTAGTGCTTGTAAAGTTTCCCAAGCACAACCGTGCCTGGAGTTTCTGTTTCATCTGTGACGTTGTCTTACTGGATGACTACAATAATAGCTGCAGGTACAAATGCTTTTGATGAAATTCTCAAATCACACCACATACTTTAGTAGCATTTTTATCAAATCTTCCCTGCAGTTGAGGGTAATTTTCCAAATTCTATGACCTGTGAATGAATATTGGTTATGTTGGCGAATGAGCCATTTTTGTTTGATTCTCATTGTACTTCCTCTTCCTCTTCCTTTCTTTTAGTACTTGTTCGTTTTGTTGTTCTATCTTCCCCTTCAATGTCTTCTTTTCTAGATTTATTGTGCCAAGCCTGAAGAAACTTGAGTTGCCTTACTATTGCTTGTTTAGTGCTATTTGCTACTTGTGTCCACAATTTTTGTTGCCTATGATATTTGGAACACCTTTGGATTCCTAAGGAGTTTGATGGATTTGGGAATTTTTTAATACAAAACAAACTTTCTTATTTACTGTACTACTAGGACTAAACTTCTTGTTTGGTCGGGTTCATGTGGGTTATCTTAATCACCATGTACTGAAATGTGTTGTCAAAATGACAGGTCCAACACCAAATGTCGATGTTATGTTTTCAATTTGCTTGCAGAGTGACTTACCAACAGCACAAAGTGGGAAGATAGGGACGCCAGCACAATTGCCAACAGGTCCTGCATCTTCAACAAGTGAAATTTCTGTTTCAAGCAAGTCACCCCCCATGCCAAGTGCCACATCTTTTAAACCATCCAATAGAAGACAACATTGAAAGAGAAAGGAATTATAAAGTATGTGCATCATCACTGCTGACCCTACTTGCTGCCATTTTTCCTTTGAAAAATTGATAAATATGCAATTTTACTGGAGATTTTTCTGCATAAATCTCATCCTTAGTGTCTAAGATATTTCTGCCATATAAAATCATATTATGGGTGGTCAAATATTTAACTGGAGTTCATTCCTCAGTCATGTTAGTTATTGAGGAATGAACTTTTATATCTGTCACTTTGGTTTACCAACATGTATTATGTTTACTTCAGATTCTTTTTTGAAGCTGAGCTGGCATTTTAGTTGCCAAATCTAAATAGATAATATTTACAACTCGTCAATTTTAATTACTTCTCTGATCCTTAATATATGACCTAATTGGAGAGTTGATCTTAATTCTAAATATAAGATAAATTTTTTACATTAATTTTTTCCCAAATTACCCCTCCCTAACAATAGTCAAGTAAGAGAGAGAGGGAAGGAGTTAAGAAAGATGATTAAGGTGTTTTAGGAAAAATATGTTATATTAACTAATTTAACTAACTTCCTTAATTTAATCAAATTATCAAATATGTCATATATTAAGAATAAGAGGAGTATTAGATATTGGAGATTTTGGAATCTTATTTACCTTCGCTATGGTTTATGATTTATATTTATAATTGAACGGCCATCTTGCACTTCTAAGTTTTTATTTCTGTCTGATGCGTTGTGTGTATACTTACGTCCTCAATAATGGAGATTATTAAATATTAATTGCTTCTCTGGAATATGATCCTGTTCATCATATCTGCATTGGTTTATCTTCCCTTTTTAAGATTTTAATAATATAAATTTCCAGGGCAAGAGGATGATGATACTAGAACCGTCCAAAGCCAGCCACTTCCTCAAGATGCTTTTTCAGATACGACAGTTCCAGAAAGCTAGAGTGAGTAGCACTTCACAAACCGGATCAATCTCGTATGTAAGTGCATTTTCTGGTGATTTGTCTGGTAGCACGGGCTGAAACTTTTTGTTTTTTTTAAATGCAAGAATTTATCCTGGAAAGCGAAGGAAGTACTAATTTTGGAGATCAAAGTTTGATTCTCCCGTCTAGAGGAAAATTATCAGCACATGATATAAAGTTCAACACTGTATGATATAAAGTTAAACGCTATACTTTGGTTCAACAGAGTTAAGTTGGAGAGAAGGAAGGGATTTTAATGTTTTCTCATTTAGTTTAGTTTAGAACGGGGTAGAGGGAAAATAACTTGGCTCCTTCCGATTTCATGAGCTAAAAGTGGTTATGCCTTTTAGTTGGGTTGTAAGACGATTTTATCCCTAAAATGCCCTTGGTATTATAATATTTACTCCTATTAAATGAAAAGTGATATAGGAAAAATGTCTTTATTGCACATGATAAATGATACTCTTTTCTTATATTTGATTTCAAGAAATCCTTCTAAAATTTGCTTATATATGGGACTGGAGGGAATTTATGGATAAATATACCTTTATTTAATTGGTTTCCCCGGCTTTTATGTTGATGTTAATAATTAAGTTGTTTATTTGTCCAGTTTCAATACGGCATTGGTTTATCATTACCAGTATAGAAAATAAGCTCGTACATCGTACCAGTACTGGGATTACCTGTCTTGGTTGAGGAGTCCCATTTGCCATCCAAATACTTTGCAGACTCTTCCCCAAAAGTTCTTAGGTTTCTATAATATTGTCCTTCTTCCTAGCTAGTTTTGGAATCCAAAATTAAGCTTTCACCCACCCACATGAAATCATGGTATTATTATATACTATGAATGCTACAATTTGTATGCTTAAAAAAATACCCAATTTAATTTAAATTTTTTATTATATATATCTTTAATATAAGTTATATTTAACTAATTTAATTATATTAAATTAGTTAATATAATATTTTATTTTAAAACACCCTCTTGATATTCTTTAACCCCGTATTTCCATTAACTTAAACATGTCAAGCTTTTTAGTATGAAATGACTCACAAGCAACTAATTCTATCTGTGTCTGGTATATAAAATCTAGAACTGCAGAAATGTCTTTCTCAAACTGATGAAACGGCCCAGTTTGAAACTCCATCTTTCTCAGCTTACAAAGGCCCTATACCAATTCCATCATTGCTCCTCTGTGATTCTAATCAGCCAAATTCACCCACAATTCTCAAATCAGAACTCAAACCAGAATCTAAACCAAAGGAAACTGAAGAAGAAATGGAACTTTTCGAAACCTGGTTGAAGAGGTGATGAAATCCCACAGCACATTGCAGAATACCATGAATCAGAGTTCTGATAGAGTCCTCTGCTTCGTGCCATATAGCTTCGAGATAGTCATGGCAGTTGTAGTAATCTCTGCCGTTGAACAGAGACACTGATTCATCAAAGTTATGATCTTCAGCGTCTTCTTCATCATCTGTGGTTCAGTCGTAACTTCAATGGAGTCAGTGGGTTGAAAGATTGTGAAGAAGAAATGGGGTTGTCAAGAGGGGAGGAAGAAATGGAAGACAAAGTTGAGTGGAGAGATGGGAAAGGGAAGGAAGAAGAGCCATAGATGATGATTGGAGTGAGATCTTTCTTTGGCTTAGCCATATTTTTATTTTTCTGTTCGTGTGGTGGTGGTGGGAATTCGTGGCAAGTAGGAAAGTCCTCTGTTTTTGCTCCTTCCTAGTACAAGACTCATTCTTGTACGACTCATTCTACTTTTGGTTAGATTTTATCATTATTATTCAATGATATTTCTTGGGACAAATTTGAAACAAAGCGTGAACTATAAAAATTCCCATTTTGATCGAATGGGTATGTTCTGTCGGTTTTCGTACGGAACCGTTGTAGAGCTGTTCCGATAGTGCTTTCAAGTTTTCACCTCAGCCTTCGCTCGAATCCTTTTTTTTTTTTTTGCCGTGGTTTTTGGTAGAACTAGAAAAGTTTCGTTTTTCATATGTAAGATATTTAAATTCAAATTTTATGATTAAATGAAACACTAATTTTAGAACAGTTTCGATAATTTACCAAATTTGTACATTTTCAAAAAAATAGATGAATATAACATTTATTATTTTTAAGGAAATTATGCTGGTGAAAAAAACAATATCCTGTCCAATATCGTATTATATACCATCAGACATGTGATAATACAATACTTTTTTTAAAACACATGATATTATATCGTGTATAGTGCCACATCAACAGTTGCATAATATTAAAATTCAAAGCTTTATCACGTTGGCTCATATCTTAGTAAATCTTATACTATTAGATCTTGTATATTTTTCAGAGTGTGCCAGCAGTCCCTAAATTTAACATGTTAAAGTTAAAATCAAGCTATAATTAAAAAATAGTGTATTTATCCTAAGTCTAATAATCAATGACTTCCTGTTATTTACACATAATTATATATAATAATTGTACGAGTCTTTAGTTAAAAATTATGTGAAACTATTAGGTAGCTGAACCAATAAAATAAGAGGAATGCTAGAATCACAAATTTATGCTTAACATAGAAAAAGGAGGAGGGAAAAGAATTATTACCATGTCATTAATTTATGACAAAACGTTATCAGTCAAAACTATATGCATTTTACGAGGAGACTTAACAGGCGTGCTCATCTGCTCAAGAACACAAGCAAACATATAATAAACAACAAAGCGTCTATTTCTGGTCACTGAACAACTACTAGGTACCAGAACCAATAATAGTTATATGCTATTGATTTTTATGACAAAATAGTTGTTATTAGCCAAACACAATATGGGACGTATATGCATTTTACCAGGGGCACAACCGATTGGCTCATCTGCTCTAGAACGGAGAAGAAGCCTTATCATAAGCAACACATCCTCTGTTTCTAGTCAATGAACACTTGTAGTGTCAACATTGACAATGAACGAATAAGTACAAAAATTACCAGGTAAAAAGAATACTTGCTTGATTAGATAGAAAAATAAAGTGACCAAGTATTTCACAGGAGCATATATCAGCCAACCTGATCAAGAGGCATACATAAATTGTCTAGAGGCAGGCAATAAAGCAGAGCACGTTACCTAGAAGGTTAATGGTGGTGACCCACCACCCACTTCTTCCCAAATTAATCCACCTCTGATGAGCTTGATTGGGTAAAACCACAAAGACAGTTCAGAGTTCATACAGACCTTCTTCCCTAAATGTCAATGTAATGGACCCTCACACACATTCCCATCGATTTCTGGCTCATATTTGATGTCAGATGGGACTTGCTTCTTTCCTAATCGCTTGAATCAACACCAGCAAACCTGTCACGCGTAGTCACATCAAGGGAAATAAAGTCACTTTGAAAATAAGGAAAAGAAAGAAGAAATGGTCAGTCTCGTAGAGATCTTGAGTAAGGATACAATCCATCAGGGGTGAAAAAGAGATTCAATCCAGGCACTTTTTAGATAGCTCGATTGATTTGCAGTCATAGCCAACATGGACTTTGCATTAACTGATGTTTCACAGCTTCACATGGCATACGCGTGACTCTTTTTAAGAGATGCTTCTCACATTAAGATAAGCCAGCACATGGAAGAGCCTAACATGTTTACCTTATATATCATCAGAAAATCCTGCATCTCTTTACATATCCTGTTGTCCTTTTTCAAAAGCAGCTAGCAAGAGTATTTTCTTTTATCTGAATTGAAGAAACAGTAATTCACAGCAAGCAGATGTCTGCTGCTTGAATGTCATATGTTTTGTGAATGGTGTCTGCTAACCTAAGCAACTGTAACGCACACAACTCGCAGGGAATTACAATTTGTTACAATGATTGATCTCTTGACAGAGATGGCCGGTAACAAATGGTCATAAATCATGATGCAACCAAATTATGAATTGCCACATGTCATTGGTTATTCTATCATTCTATCCACAAGGATATGCCATAATTTAGCTGGGATGCTGTATTTTTAAATTAACTGACTTTTGTTGTTTACTGATAATGCCTTAAGAAGGCATATGTCTGAGGCCGATCATAAATTGGAAGTTTGTTTCGTAGAATGTGGAAGGAAAAGGACGGGTGAGGAAGAATAAACAGTTTTTACTCCTTCATGATTGATGGCAGGACAAGTTGGCACATTCGGGTACATAGCCCTAAACTCGTGTATATCAGCATATGCAGAAGTAATTTAGAGGACACAGCTCCACTATTCAGTTTCATCTTCAGCTTTTCCAGTTACAAATGCATTATTAATTAATATCTCACGCAAGAGCAAGCAAAATGGAGAGAACAACAGTGATGAAGACCTTTCATGGGAACCTGATTCCTCCCAAGTCTCCTGCTCTGAGAGATAGGGATGCGTCTTTCTCTTCTTATCTGAGGCCCGATGAGGCAATTAGTTGCCAACGACATCTCTCCATTGGCCTTGGTGGATGTAGAGCTCTTGATGAGTCTGAGCTCAGTATATTTGACGCCCACAAGTATTTCAACGAAGCAACCAATAATGACATGCAAAAGCTAAGCATTAGCAGCAACAGCAGAGTATCTCCACTGGTTAATTTGAATGTCGAACACAATCCAGAGAGGGGTGATATTATTACAGAGCCCAGAAGATTCTCCTCTGCTTCATCTGTTGATGGCTATTCTAACATCAGGAACTACAGAACTCGTTCTTTTCATGCTTCAACTCCAACAGCCTCTTCAGAAGCCAGTTGGAATAGCCAAACTGGTTTGCTCTCTCATCCTCCAGGAGCCATTTCAGTCTCTATGAGGAATCCACCTCATCCCACTGATCCCAACAGGAAGTTCAGAGATTCACTGTGTAAACCCATATGGCTTTTTCGAAGAAAATGTCCTTGTTCTGGTAAGAAATCTGTTGAAGTGAAGGAAAATACATTAGAACCCAAAACTCAAACGGCACAAACACCACCGCTACCACCGCGTTTATCACACAGCCAAACAACCAGAGATTCTCTGAACCTCAAAAGGCAGGACCTAGATAGCCCCAGTCTCAAGACGCCAATAGACAAGTTTTCAATGAATATGGAGACGATCACAGCAACAGCTAATAGTCCTGAAACCCAAAAGATTCCGATTCCCATCATACACAGCAGCAACTGGGTGGACCAGAGACCATTAGACCAGGAAATGTTTGTCGCCAAATCTCAAAGATGCCAATCAGCTGGAACTCGAGTTCCTGCAATTTTGCAGCCTCAACGATTCCTCGCCTCCGCCAGACCCTTCACTGATGGCTTCACGTTCCCTGTATTAAAACCACAGTCAGAAATGCCCGCCACAGAATTACAGAACGTGAATGAGGTCGATGAAGATCCACGCCGGGAATCCTTGGAAGTTTTCCGACCTCCCGACATTGAACTCGACTCTGTTCCACGAAAACCCAACGACAGAGGTGGCCAGAACTTCCCATTCCCCCCAAGCCCCAAGTCACGAATCATCGACGACGACGTAGCAAGCGACGCAAGCTCCGATCTATTCGAAATAGAGAGCTTATCCACCCAGACCACGTCAACATGCCCAATCATGTATCGGCGAAGAGACTCCCTCGACGACACCGCCACCTTCGACTCAAAACGATTAGGCACCAACAACAACCACGGCTACTTGTTCGGCAGGCCAAGCATGGATTCAACAACACGCACAATAACCGAATGCTACGAGCCAAGCGAGGCGAGCATCGACTGGAGCGTGATGACCGCGGAAGGTTTCGACAGAGAAAGCGCGGTCAACTTCTCGGCGAGCGCATCGGAGATAGCGGACGACGCGAGCATCATGCACGGCGGTGGGGAGGTTCACACGGCAGAGAAATGGAAAAGGAAAGGATCATCAGGGAACGGGATGTCGTTGCTGAGCTGTCGGGGCGAGAAGGCGGTGAACGTAGGGCCACAGCCGGTGAGGGCGATGGAGGCAGGAGAGGGACAGAGAGGGGCCACCCACTGTATAGCGTCGTCGAGGCATGCGCATGTGAGTAGTAGGGTAGGCACGGTAAATAACGTACCGCATGGAAGCTCTCACACAGCTCGCTTGTCTCTTCCCTACGCAACATAGCCATTTGATGTATGGGGTCATATTGCGATCTGCTTCTTGTCTGCAGTGAAATGCATTCCATTGTTATGGCTATCGCTTGCAGACATAACCATTCCCACCCCTTTGATCCCCTGAAATAAGTGATACCGTACTATGATCATATCCTTTTTTTCCTTTCAGATTTCAATAATTCTGTAACTCTCGTTCCATTAATTTGCTTATTTTTCTCACACTTTGTCATAAACACAAGCACTCCCCAATCATAATTCCTTTATTTATTTGGGCGTTGTGTTTACTTCATCGTAGTAATAAATTCAGACTACAATGTCATAAGTCCGTCGTACATGAAATTTGATACTCCTAAGGTTGAATTAATTATGAACAAAAAAAATATATTTTGACTTTTTTAAAAGCATATATAATAGGTTTGCCGTTCATTTAGCATCTTAGTCTAGTTTTTATGTGAGATTTCCCTTAAAATATTTTAATTAACATTGAACATAATATGTCTAAGATATTAAATGCTATTAAAAAAAATTAAAAAATTAAATATATAAAAATTATTAAAATATACTTTATATACTAAATACTGTTAAAAAAATATTTTAAAGTGAAGATATTAGGAATAGATTATCTTCATCGTGGTGGAGACGGGATATTTGTAGATGCTGCATGACCTGTCTTTTAGATAAGATTAATGTTACAGACATTAGATTTTATGATACATGTATGTATAGACATCACCGGAGAAGTCTTGTCACTCTCTCGTGCGAGCGTGCTGTCTCACTCCCTCTATAAGCCTATATACAATACAATCACAATAACTAGTTTAGTTTTGGCATGCACGTGACATGAGAAAAGATCTTATTAACATTAGCAATATTTTTTTTAGTTATTTATTCAATCCATAAAATTTTATTTTGACTATATTTAAATTTGACTCACGTCATACACTTAACTATAATAAATAAATTTTTTAATAATTTTTTTTATATATATCAAGATTTTATCCTAACTAATAAACCTCGTAAAGATGTCATCTTTATTTGATTCGCCTAAGATTATTACACGATGATATATTTAAATGAATAAGTTCTATCACTTCAACAATAAATTTTTAAAATAGTTCATCATCTCACTCACGTACTCATCCAGTATCATGTAGCTACTCATGCATCAAGAATTAATCTGATCTATTTTCAAATGCAGCTTTATAAAAGATAAATGAGATGAGAGACAAAACATGATGTTGTTTAGGTGGGCACGTACCACGGATGGACCCAAATTGCTTAAAAGTCATAATGGTAGCGATGATGATTGAGATTAACACAATACAAGAGGAGTGGATTACAAGGCAGTATCTGAGAAACAGATAGAAATCAAATCAATGACAAAGCACACACATATTTATTTGGTAATTAGTATTATCATCCTTAATAATGCAGCACCACAAGTACAGCCAGAGTCCGCAGAAGCAGACAACCTTCTTACAGAGTTTTTGGATTTGAAACCAAAGCACGTAACGGACACGTTGTCGAATCCAACAAGTGGCTACAAATTCATGAGCGGCCAAACCAGAAATAGCATTCGGGTCCATTGCCCAGTTTGGAGCTCATCGTTTACAACAGTGAACGCAGGCAATACATGTCAAAAAAGATAAAGAAAGATAAGTATCATCGTAGCATGTGAATGTTACCAAACAGGAACTTCATAGCGTAGTGAATTCAAATTTAAATTTTTACTATAAAAGATATTTGATAGTGATTTGAATAAGTTTCACTCCAATAGAAATAGAAAGATAATTATGTTTAAGTTGAATATTGGGTATGAATAAAGAGTATTGAATCCAACCATCAACGTCTTCCCTGGAAGAAATCGAAACAAAATTTGAGTTGTTTCAGTACCTTTTTTACTTTTGTGGACTAATTGTCTTCCCTTTTGTGGGCTTTTCTGAGATGTTGATCCCTGATGCACGTGGCCCATGCTTTTTTCCCCATATTGTAAGGTTTTTTTTTATAAAAAAAATTTAAAAAAAGAGTATATCACCTACAATTTAAGGGTAGCATAAAATTTCTATTTTTAATAGAAAATATTAATATTAGGCATAATGAGACGTCAATTATTCTCGGCATAAAAAGGCATATAAGATATAAGATATCTCTATAAACACTGCTACTAGAACTACAATAAAATAATATTTTCTAAAAATTAAATAAATTCTAAATAATAGTATATCCCATCTATTCACTAGTTAAATTTACTTCCCCATATTGTAAGTTAAGTGGGAATATAATAGGATGTACCTACTGATATGAAGATCAAACCACGTACTAAGAGCGATAATAAACTTAAAATTTTAAAAAATATATAAATATATGACAATAATTTATGTTTGTGAACTCTCTCTTTTTATTAACTACTATCAGTCAAATTTTTAGAAATTTTTTTATATTCTTATTTATAGATTATTTTATAAACTCTATTGAAATATTGAGATTTTTTTCCAATAGCACTTTTGGTGTGAACATTGTTGAGTAATTAAGGTGGAAAGAGGAATTGAGAGGGGTAATAATTGTTTTTTTTGTATTTATTAGAAGACGTTTGTGAAAATTTTAGATAATTTTAAGTCAATCAATTGATTTTAACTAACTTGATTCAAAATTATGTGAATTAGTCGAATTTGAATGTGACTTACACTCCCTTTGATTTTTAACATAACTCACATTCTATTTTTATAGTTCGTTCTCCTAAATAAGAAAATATGAGTGGCTCAGCCAAAAAGTTAGTAATATTGACTTTTGTCCCAAATACTTCCATTAATTGTGTTATGGAGATAAATAATTGTAGGAAATAAATTAAAGGTAATTAAATCAGTTAGATTTTAGTTGAAAGGTGAGTCTAGAAAGAAAATGAATTACTAGTATTTTTTTAATAATTTTAAGAGTTTAACCTACTTTTAACTAAAAGTGGCTTATATTAATTATCATAATACTCCTTCTTTTAGTCTTGTTTATAGGGCCCGTTTGGATAGGATTTTAAAAACGGGCTTATGGAAAAAAAGGGCTTTTGAATAGCTTATAGAAAAGGGCTTTTGAAAAAGAGATTATGAAAAAAAAGTGGTTTTGAATAAATGAGTGTTTGGATAGTTATTTATAGAAGGGGTTTTATTATTGATAAATTACGAAAAAGGGTATGGGTATTAAATGAGAAGAGATAAGAGATAAGAGGAGAGAGGAGAGAGGGTATAAGAAAGAAAATAGAGAAAAAGTAGGAGAGAGGAGAGAGGGTGTAAGAAAAAGTAGGAGAGAGGGTGTAAGAAAAAGTAGGGGTAATATAGTAATTGGTTAGTTCAAATGTGGTTTACTGTTCCAAAAGCTGCTCTGACCAGCTTATCTGAAATATTGGTTTTAAACCATAGTTTAGTTTAAAAGCCTGTTTGAATAAATATTGCTGTTTATTTTAAAATTTCTCTAAATTAAAATTTTGTCTCAAAAGGACTTTTAAAATCTTGATTTTAAAGAAACCAAACAGGCCCATAAAGTACATCTAGTATTAACCCAGAGCATGCCATGTGTCGCGCTCTTAGAAGGTCCTTTTTTTCTATCCTACTTTTATATATCAGTAGACTCTTGCCTCCAAATAATTCATAAAAGGCCATATAATTTCCTCTTCAGTCATCATCACCAGGCACGTCCAAACAAAAAGGTGACTGGGTGAGTTCGTGCAACACATGGGACCACTAACCAGAGAGTTCAAGGTTCGGATTCTCAATTTATCGCGCTTTCTAGTGAATGGAGGATAAGAGGAAAGGGGTTGCTTGATTTTTCACGAAGAAACCGAAAGTTGTGCAAGAAGCAGCGGGAGAATGTGGATGAAGGCGTTACTGGCAACGATTATATTGGCAGTGGCCAATTCTGCTTCTGGCGGTGATTCTCTTAACAGAGATGACTTCCCACCGGACTTCATCTTCGGCGCAGGAACCTCTGCTTATCAGGTTCTTCTTCCTCCTTCATATTCCCACTGTAATTCGCAGTGCGCACGCTTTTCTGAGTTTGAATGAAATTCGGATGATATCGAAAGGTTGAAGGTGCAGCACATGAAGATGGGAGAACGCCTAGTATACTTGATGTCCTAGCCCTAGACGGTATAGTGCAATTCACCCCACTACACACTACACATGATTTCATATATTCATGTTTTAATGTTTATTTCTCGAGCTTCCATTGATACTGTGGTTGCTATCAAATTCTTGTGGATGATATTTCACAGATCACTTTTTTTCCGTGTAATTGTTATTAAAAAGTTATTGACTCTCCTTTTAAATATAATTTCCAGAGAACAAGACTAGAGGATATGGTGATAGAACATGCGACCAATATCACAAGTATAAGGTTCGTAAATGTGGCAAAATCAAATGCAAATGCAACGATCACCTGTGGAATGATTAATACTGATTCATTTTATGATATGACTAACGATCACCTGTGGAATCATTAATACTGATTCATTTTATGATATGACTAACTGCATTATATATACTTAATCTTTCTTCCTTTCTTTACTAAAGTCACGCACGCACATATCTTCTTTGACTTGTTGCAGGAAGATGTGAAGCTCATGGCTAACATGGGGTTAGATGCATACAGATTTTCCATATCGTGGTCAAGACTTATTCCAAGTTACGGCCTCAATAAACTATCAACTCATAATACCGCTTCTTGTTTTGAGTAATCTGATCATCTTGTCTCATGAATTTTGCAGATGGAAAAGGAGCAGTCAATCCCAAGGGACTAGAGTATTACAACAACCTCATCAATGAGCTCATAAGCCATGGTGATTACTAGTAAACATTTATATATTCAACCCCGAACACAAGATCTTTTATATACACGTCTTTTTAAGCTAATTTCGTTTCAAACTTCTTAAAAGATTAACAAAAGTTTTCAAATGTATATGCGGTATTGGTTTTTTCATCCTATTGTAGATATCCAGCCACATGTTACGTTGCATCATAGTGACCTACCACAAGCACTGGAAGATGAGTATGGAGGATGGGTTAGTCGTAGAGTAGTGTAAGACAACTTGTGCCACATGCCTTGCTAGTTATACAAAACAAAATCACTTTGAGGTGTGAGAACATATTTATTGTATGCATGCTGCTTTGCAGGAAAGACTTTGAAGCATATGCGGATGTGTGCTTCAAAGAATTTGGTGAAAGAGTTAAACATTGGACCACGATGAACGAGGCAAATGTATTCGTGTTATGTGGTTATGATTTGGGATTTCTGCCGCCTCAGCGATGTTCATCTTCCATTATTGCTAACTGCTTCAAGGGCAATTCTTCAACTGAGCCATATGTGGCGACCCATAATATGTTGCTAGCACATGCATCAGCTGCTGCATTGTATAGGAGAAAGTATCAGGTTACCCCCTCTTTATACTCCGAAGAGTGAATGGCAATGATTTACCATCTTAGTAATAATCGTTTTATATTAAATGCAGGAGCAACAACGTGGATTTGTAGGGATTAATATCTTCACTATGAATCTCTCTCCTTTAACAAATACTACCGAAGATTTAAGAGCCACTCAAAGGTCTCAAGACTTCAATCTGGGTTGGTAAGCAGTAATTCACGAATGCTCTTTAACATGTCTATATTAAATTTGTGAGTTTGCTACGGTATTGATGTGGTTGTGATGTTGCAGGTTTTTGAACCCCATAATGTTTGGTGAGTATCCTGAGACCCTTAAAAGAAGGGCAGGCTGGAAGCTGCCTTCCTTCACTAAAGCTGAATCAAATATGGTGAAGGGCTCAATCGACTTCCTAGGAATAAATTTTTACTACTCATGTTATGTGGAAAACTACCCCAGCAGCTTACAAATTGGAGAAAGAGACATTCTGGAAGATTTGGCATTTATATATTCTTGTATGCATGTCTTATTTGTATATTAAATAAATGCAAGGAATCGAGACAACTACTTAATTTTATTGGTTCTCGTAACAGGTTATGGGAACGATACATTTGCCATTGAGGTAAGCATTGAAATGAGTTTTCGTTCCTCTTGTTTTAATGATGGAGCTTAAGTTTTCCAACACTCACCAAGCGTTTGGATTAGATTCCAGTTAGACCCTGGGGATTGAGAAGCTTGCTGGAATTATTGAAGAACACTTATGGCAATTTTCCAATTTACATCTATGAAAATGGTTTGCTTCTTCCTCTGTCTCTGCCTACATTTCCCTTAACAAAATTAACCTTCCTCCATTATCAAGTGGGGCACAGTGGTAACTAATTCTTTGAACTTCACAGGTCAACAAACACTACGGGATTCATCATTGGATGACTGGCCAAGGGTCCTCTTCATTCAAGAATACATTAAGAGTGTGCTTGATTCACTCAGGTAACATGATCTTCTTCTCAACTTCACTTCCAATGAACGTGATATCTCGAGAGAGTTAATGGATTTTTCGTGTCCTTTTCTTTATTCTTGACACATTGAAGGAACGGAGTGAACGTGAGAGGCTATTTTGTATGGTCCCTTTTGGATTTGTTCGAGATACTAACGGGATATCAAACCAGTTATGGTCTATATTACATTGATCTAGACGATCCTGATTTGAAGAGGCAACCTAAGCTATCTGCTAAGTGGTACTCCAATTTTCTGCATAAGAGGAGTTTGAATCCAGAGATCACTACAGAACTTGAGAAGAGTGCATCTATGCTCTCTGCTGCTGCATAGTGCCACTTAGGACCAAATATGGAGAGGCTTAAAACTCAGGAACCATTCATCCTCCTCAGTCATGTAACTTCTCAATGTTATCATTCATGGTAGAATTAAAATCATAAAGTGACATGATATATGATTATATTTTATTTAATTTGCCGACTTTTGAAGAATGCAATTTTAGTTGGATGGTAGGACTCAATCTCAAATGCTTCATCGTATCTTTTTTTTCTCGGGCTTCGTTTTCTTATTAATTTAATCAAAGTTCTTGCAAAGGCATGAAGCTTGATGATGCTAGTACTAAATAATCAATCTAAATGTTGCCAGCAGAACAGAAGGATGTAGAAATGAATGTCAACAACAGATATTTTATGATGAAAACAGGGGATGGGGAGGGACAGCACAAAACAGAGGGATAGATAAGATAAACAGAAGACATAGAGGGATAGATAAGATAAACAGAAGACATGTATCCAACACTGGAAATGATTCAAATTGCCAGAGGAAAAGAAAAGGAAAAAGGTTATGTTTTGACTGAAAATGATTCATGAAACAAAAACCTAGGCTCCTGGTGACTTATCTCCCTGTGGCTAAATGAAATTGACGCAGACTCTTGGCTCCTCTGTAATATTTATTACTTCCTCTATCTCTGTTTTGTAATTGCTGCTCCGTATGATAATCAAACTTGAATCATCTTTAGAGATTATAGGTGAGGCCGCAGTAACAGCAGAATCCCAGATTTCCTTTTCTGGGCGCATGTATAACCGCAAAAGAAGTACAAGAGAAGCCATGGCAAGTACCATGAAGCTCACAGACCTTCTGTTCCTCTTTAATAGGCCATTGCATAAGCCTTGCGTTATACAAGTGAAAAATTAATTATTTTGCGGTGAGTTAGCAACACGTTGCTATTGCTGCCTTGTTGCCGGTTCCATTATTATTGTTGTTATAAACGCATACATCGCGCTAGTCATTTGTGGTTGACGAGTAGAAATTTCATCCTCTTTCAACATCTTGGATTTAAGTCATATAATTGTCTTTATTAAACTTTGTGTTAGTTAAGGCATCGATGACAAAACAAGCCCTTGATTTTGTTGACTTTTGTTTGTTCCATTATTATTGCTCTAAACGCTGCTCAAAGTAGTTGAAAATTTGGCATATCCTCTTTTTCAACAACATCTTAGACTTAAGCTATCGCATTTATAAGATGCACTCCGACCTGCCACTGCACGGTGCCCATTAAAGGTACAAGGGAAAGCCTTCAACAACGAAATCACTTCAGTTTTTTAGATCAAGTTCAAATAACAGCACAACCGCATTAATACCGGTCATTTGAACTCCCATTTCCTCAAGTAACTTGTCACAGTAATTGAATGACTAAGAGTATTACTGCCAAAGGGAATCTTTTCGGCGCCACGGCTCACTATGAATCATTTCCCATATCTTAGCCAGGGGGCCAGTTCATCTGTCGTCCAAGAAGATGCACATGAATGTGGTGAGCGGATTGGCCTGCCAAAAATAAAATTTCAACTCAGATTTGAAAATTAGTACACATTAAAAAGGAAGCTTGTGCATGGAGGAGAAGGGCGCTTACATCCCTTTGGCTCATCATTAATTACGACTCTAAAGGCATCATCAAGGCCTTCTTGCTTGGCAATCAACTTCGCAGAGTATAGGAGCCGGCCGAGAATCTCAGTGTCTCTCCTCAGCCTGGAGAAAAAGGAAGTAACATTAAAGTCCAGAAACACAAACTTTTTAAAATGCTGATGTTGGTGATGATTTTCCAAAACTAAATGCGGCCCAAACATTTGTCGCCTAACGTTTACATCCCATATCCACAAAGATTAGTGGGGATCCAAAGGCATATACTCATATCATAAAAGCATGATCACAGGAAACATCAAAACCTTAAAAGCCAAGACTTTCTAGAATGGTCCTACAAAGCTTTCCTAATTAATAGGTCCTATTTCTTCATAAAATGGAAAAGCATGTAATGATATGCATTCCTTAGTAAATGATCTTTTAAATTCCTTATAAGTGTTTCTGAGTCATATGGATATGTCTTGGCCTTAGTGGGTACCGGTACTAAATCTACCTGACTTTTTATATATAAAAATACAAAAGAAAAAAGAAGTTACAATCATCCCGGGGAATTAAGAATTTGAGATGTTGCCATTTGCATCTCGTACCTCTTTAATCTCGTGCCATCTTACATTTTCTTACATGATTAAAAATTTATAAACCGCACAATAACTTTTCAAGCTTTATCTATCCAAAAAATTCGGGCTTTAAGAAATAAATTATAAAAGTAAACGAATTTATACGATAATTCAATATACTTTTGGTTTCGTGTATATAAAAAAAAATTAATAGGCCATAACCTTCTACGATGCTTCTGTTTCTGTACTAAATAATGTAGATAATGTAATTCACATCGACATTTTTATGAGAATTTTTAATCTCTTTCCTGAAAAGACAAAATGAGCACTTATTTTATTAAATACTAACGGATGGTTTAAAATTCAAATTGTATCACCTGACTACTTGTGAGTTGAGACTCCCTTTAAATTGTCCTCTTCGAGACTTGAGAGAGCTTAGAATTAAAGTCAACGAATTGATAAACCAAGAAACCCAAAAAAATTGTAACAATATTTTGATAAAAATTGTAATTATAAATTAGTATTAATAACAGATATTGTGTTCTCTATATCTTTTTTAGAGTAAATTATGTTAATTTTTAAATATTTGACTCATTCCAAACTCATTGAATTTACAAATGTATGGCTTGTTGAACAAAATCCAACTAACACATTGTTTACAATTACATCCCTTTATTTGCACACCAGAACAGAAAAGCAATGCGTTCTAGTTATACACTGAAAACATCAGACCATCAGTTTTCAACATGAAACTAAATGCTAAAGATGATGGCTGCCAATAATTTGAGCATATCATTCTCAAGTTGCACAGTGAAGCTTGAGATCCTTACTGTTTCCATGCAGAAAGTTGGAGTACCATTGAGCAGAGAGCTTAGGTAGCCTTGGCAAATTGGGATCATTCACATCTACGTAGTAGAGACCATAACTGGTTTCATAGCTAGTTAGTAACTCATACATATCCATTAACGACCATGCAAAATACCCTCTCACGTTTGATCCATTCCTTTCAATGATCAAAAGCAAATACAACAGAAGATCTGTTAGCATCATTATCGTACAGAGAGATACATCAATTGAAAGCAATCAAAGTGAAAAACTGTTGTAAGTGATCTTATAACCTGATAGTATGAAAATTACTATATAAGTACGAGGCAGTGAATTCGATTCCGTTTGTAATATCAGACAATTAGTTTCTGTCTCTCTAATTCAAAAAAAAAAAAAGGAAAAGAAAATAAAGCAAAGAACTCTTGATTGATTACCTCAATGAAGAAAGCACTTGCCCAATGTATGCTTGAAAGTACTTCACCCTTGACCAGTCTTGCAGCGAGGAATCTTGTGGGGAATTTCGCGCTGTTTGTTGACTTGAAAATCAAGTCAATGGACCAATTTTAGACAAATCAAGTCCAGGAAAAAAATATCTAAATCCATATATAATAGAAGCTTAATCAATCTTGTTGAGAGAAGACATAGAAGCAAACCATTTTCGTGGATGTAAACTGGGAGATTCCCATAAGTATTCTTCAACAAATCAAGCACTCTTATCAATGCCGAAGGTGTAACTGGAATCTATATCCAGACATCACAGGTCAATGGTCAATCCTCAAAGCACACACACAAAGGTATTAATTAATTAATTAATTAGCTTCTTGTTTTAACTCTTACCTCAATCACAGATGGATCATCCACAATATCTGCCACAGCCACGTAATGCAACATTATCAGTCCCTCATATACTCATATTTGGATACACAACACAGAGAAATGGTTGTTTGTTAATTACTACAACATACCAATATATTTGAATTCCATATCTTGCATAACGCCTGTGTCTTCCCCCTGCAAGCTTCTGGGATAGTTTTTGGCGTATAATGAATAGTAAAAATTTAATCCCATGAAGTCAACGGAGCCCTTAACTAGATTTGACTCTGTTTCTGTGAATGAAGGAAGTCTGGAGCCTATGTTCTTTCTCATTGCGTCAGGATAATCTCCAAACATTATGGGGTCCAGAAACCTGCAACATTACAACACCATTCATTGGTGCCAAAACATAAAATCACAATGGACAAATTATAGAGATAAATTGCTACTTACCAACCAAGAATCAAGTTGTTTGCCCTTTCAGCGGCGCTTATATCTTCGGAAGTGTTTGTTAGTGGGATAAAATCAAAAGCAAAGAGATTGATTCCAATATGTCCACCGTGCTTCTCCTATATTAATCAACATTCAAGATATCCTTCGTATCAATGAATAGTGAATTAGATATATATTATATTTATCTTTCTATCAAAATAACTTAAGCCAATTCGATAGGCTTCCCTTAACATTATATGCCTTTAGTTCTTTTTCTAATCATTTGATGTGGAACTCTTTTCTAATATATTCTAATACATTGATGATTGATGATACCTGGTACTTTTCTCTGTACAAGGTAACGGCGGATGCATGCGCTAACAATAAATTATAAGCTGCCAGATATGGCTCAGTCGAGGTATTGCCCTTGGAGCAAGAAGAACATCTTTGAGGTGGCAGCAATCCCCAGTCATAGCCTCCAATCACAAACACATTGGCTTCGTTCAGTGTGGTCCAATATTTAACTCTATCTCCAAACTCTCTGAAGCACACATCTGCAAATTCTTTTAAGTCTTCCCTGCAATATATAACATATAATACAAGCTCATGTTAATCATTACAAAATATGTGAATTCATTTTTTTTCAAGTTGGTAGCTAGCTATGAGGGAGAACAAGATTCCATACACCACTCTTGGACTAACCCATCCTCCATATTCATCCTCGAGTGCTTGTGGTAGGTCACTGTGATGTAAGGTAACATGTGGCTGAATACCTACAATATGGAGTTTTAACAAATTTGAAGCTGACAAGTCACAGAGAATCATGATCTATTTGGAAGGAGTTCAATGAAGTTTGAAGCAATCACCATATCTTATAAGCTCATTGATGAGGTTGTTGTAATACTCTAGTCCCTTGGGATTCACCGGTCCTCTTCCGTCTGAAATAAATATGCAAGAGAACAAGATGGTCATATTCAGAACGAGAAGCTATATAATATATATAAGTGGAACAGTTTGGTGGAAGATTGTAACTTGGAATGATTCTTGACCATGATATGGAAAATCTGTAGGCGTCTAACCCCATTTCGGCCATTATTTCCACATCTTCCTGTAACAAACAGGATCATCGTCATTGTGCATAACTAGCAAAATGCTAACTATACTAATCATTCAAATGGTGTTTATAAGTCAGTGTTCCTAATTAGTCCTTGACCCTTGGCTAGTGAAACATCAAGAGTACATGCTTAACATTGAATATGCCTCATATATATCTACGAACCTTATATTTGTGATATTGGTCGCATGCCCTGTCTGCAAGTTTGTTGGTCATGTTACCTGAAATCTCAATCAGATGGCAAATCAATAGTGATAAATTCGTAAAAGTGATCCATACAGTGTAGTTATCAACAAATTTATTGCAACATTTTTTAATTTTGAATAGGAGTCCGACTTTTACTTGCACTCTTGAAATATACATCAGTATATATATCAGAGCCCTCTCAGGTATTGTTAGGTGGTTAATATAGTTAGAGTTAATTAAGAGGATTGTTAGTTAGTTAGAAAAGACTACTAGTATAAATAAAGTACAGTTTCCCTCTACTTTGTTGTTCTAAGTGCATCAGGTGGAGATATTTAATAACTGAGGGTACCATGATGAGCAAAGGTATCAAATATGCTTGGTGTTCTTCCATCTTCATCAGCAGCTCCTTCAACCTTTCAAGTTATCCAAATTCCGATTAAAGAAAGACACAGATTTGAAGTATCAAAGAAGGTGAGTAGGTGACAGTGACAGAACAGAAGTCGAGCGTAATAGAGAAACGTCAAGAAGAAGACGTATATAAAGAGAGAACCTGATAAGCAGAGGTGGCTGCACCAAAGAGAAAGTCAGAAGGGAAGTCATCTCTGATAAATGTGCCACCAGAAGCAGACTGCACTATCAACGGCAGTACTGTAATTAACACCTTTAACAACATGGTCGTCGTCGTCGTCTTCTTCTTCTTCTTTCTGTGTTGTTTTTGACTTCTTCAAATATCAAGCCAACTCGTTTTCTATATGTGTTCATTGAGGGATCGTGGAATTTATGGCGACTAGGAAATGACAGAGACCAAAAGATTAATGCGAACGTGACGTCCCTAGGGATGAGGAATGGACAGGTCAGAGTCCCAATGATGTGCAATATTTTAAGTCTCATCTGACATGTTATTAGCACTAATCTATTTATCATTGGAATAATGTAATTACTGTATGTAGTTGAATGAAACCAAAACTTTAGTTTTTAAAAGAATTTTGGCAATTTTATTTAAAAAATTAAAATAAATAATTATATTTATCTAAAAATATTTTTAAATAAAATGATAGTTTAAAATCTTAATTTTAAATAAATTATTAAGAATAAATTTTACGCAGTTAAAAATTTATAAATTTTTTAATTATTATTTTATTTATATTTTTTATAATATTCTCTCTCCTGTGGCTCTCCTCTTCCCTCTCTCCACCCTTCTATTTGCCCACATCTTCCCTCGCTGGTCCGTCACCGAGAATGAAGAGGAAGAAGAGGTTCGTCGTGTCTGGTCAGTCGTGGTGCTCGTCATCTCTGTCATCTCCGTCCTCCTCCATTCATCATCGCTACAAGTACTCCTCGTCGTAGCTAAAGAGATATCTGAAGACGCAGATGAAAGAGATATCTGGTGGTAAGAAGATGAGAGATAGAAGGGGACAAGATGCAAATGAGAGAGGAGAAGATGCATTATACTACCGACTCCACTAGAGGAAAGGCCTTCGTTTATTGGATGGAAATTAAATTGATCTTTGCCCAATTTTTAATTCTGTGACATTGAGGTGAGCAGATATGATAAGATCTTCAGCACATGATCCTGTGTATCATGATACTTTATTTTATTGTCAACTATCAAAATTCAAGTAGGAATGGTTTGTGAGATTTTAAGCGGCATTATGCAGTGAGAGCAAAAAATTATATTTTTTTACACATTCTTTGTGAGCTTTGGGTTTAAAAATAAGTTTTGATATTTCTCAAATAAATTTAGTTACAGTGAAGAAGGAAAAGGAGGGAAAAGGATTCTTATCCCTGTGAAATCCACACAAATAGAGGTGAATCTGATCAATATTGAACAATGCTAAAACATATCTTGACTTTTGGTATACATTCTCATGCAATATAATATGTCACTGCCTTATCAAGAAAGTAATGGGATTTGGTATACATTCTCATACAATATAATATGTTATTTTGGCCTCGTCATTTTATTTACTTAACTAATCGCCATTCCCTTTTGAGACTCTGTGCACTTGCATGTACAAGGAAAAGTGAATGTGATTTTTCTTCTTCTTCTTTTTTCCCATTGAATTGATAGAAACAGTATCTATTGTATCAGTTCATGACCCAATTTATGGATATAATCTAATAAGACATCATGAAACTTCATTCTTACACATGACGGAAAATTATTCTACCAAAAAGGGGAGGGTCTTCAAATGACATTATGCAGAGGTGGCATCGATGCATTCTTCTCGAGTTCTATGATGAGCTTTGGATCAATAGTCCTGCTATGCAGAAAATTTGAGTACCATTGAGCAGAGAGTTTAGGTTGCCTTCTCAAATTCTGATCATTCAGATCCACATAATATAGTCCGTAACTGATTTTATATCCACCCAGCAACTCGTACACATCCAACAAAGACCATACGAAATAACCTTTCACATTCGATCCATTCCTTTGAGCACGTAAATGATAACGAAAACAAACAGAAAAAGAAACTTTATTAGCATTTTGAAGTTAAGTAGAGAAGAAGACAATGGGATTGGTCAAAACGAAGACATGATACCTCAAACCATCAAGCACAGCATTAATGTGGCCATCTAAGTACTTCACCCTTGGCCCATCATCCAATGACGAGTTACGTGGTGTTACTTGACCTGCAAAGTTATATTAAGACGTCGGTTTTGTTGAGGGAGACAGGGACAGAGATAGAGACAGAGACAGGCAAAGACATACCATTTTCATGGATGAAAAGTGGAAGATTGCCGTAAGATTGCTCCAATAAGTGCACGACGTTTTGCAAATCCCCAGGCGTTGTATTATTAAACATAGCACCTGAAACTGTGAACGGAGAAATCAAACTTGTCATAACTCTTACCTCAGATCTACATGTAGCATTTTGCGTTCCTTAAGCAATTTTCTCAGTTCCAAACTAATTTAATACTTCATTAATTAACCAAGCTCTATCATCTATGTGGTCTAATAGTATAGAGAAACGAGGAAGATATGCCCCCTGATAAAGGTGATAAAAGAAGAAAGAAATCATTTTCCATGTCTGATGCTGCTTTTTTTTGGGGGGAGGGGGGAATCAGCTCATAACATACCTACTATTTCCACATCAGCATCTGTGAAAGTGCTACTGTCCTCCACATGGTGGTTTCGAGGGTTGTTCTTAACATAAGTTGTGTAGTAATAATTTATTCCAAGGAAGTCAATTGATCCCTTCACTAGATTTGATTCAGTTTTGGAGAAGGAAGGAAGCCTGGAGCCAACATTCTTTTTCATCGTGTTAGGGTAGTCTCCAAACATTATGGGATTCAAAATCCTGATCATAACATCATAGATGCAATAACATGATTACAGTTACTAGACATATCAGAAAGTATTCACTTGGCACATTGATGCTTACCAACCCATTAGCAAGTCCTTTGCCCTTTCAGTGGCATCTAAATCTTCAGTAGTATTTGTTAGAGGTAAAAGACCAAAAGTAAGGATATTGATCCCAATAAACCCATGTTGCTTCTCCTGCATTTAACATTTAAGCATGTCGATAATTCAAATAACAATAGGCCGATTCAACTAGTATCATTTACTCTCCAGATTGAAAGAGCGAAGGAAGCATCATATAAGAATACCTGATACTTTTTCCTATACAATGAAGCAGCTGCTGCATGTGATAACAATATATTATGAACTGCCATGTACGGCTCAGTGGAAGAATTTCCCTTAGAGCAATTATTTCTAGGGGACGGAGAACATCTTTGAGGAGGTAGCATTCCACCATCGTAGCCCCCAATCACAAATATATTTGGCTCATTCATCGTGGTCCAGTATTTAACTCTGTCTCCAAACTCTCTGAAGCACACATCTGCATACGTTTTGAAGTCTCTCCTGTTTATATATATAATACACATACATGTTAATCAATGTAAATATATAAATTTCGTATAACTTTCTAGCTGGGTATGTTGCACAAGATGACATACACAATTCTACGACTGACCCATCCTCCATACTCATCCTCAAGTGCTTGTGGCAGGTCACTGTGATGTAAGGTAACATGTGGCTGGATATCTGCATTATGATGAAAAAGCAGGGAATATTAGCATACATCCAGCTTGTCTTAGGTGTTTAATACTCCTTCAGTCTCTTAATATAGAACATAATTGAAGAATTGATATTGATCCTAAATATAAAACTTACTTCTTATATTTATCATTTTTTCCCAAATTATCCCTATTGATACTCTCTTAACAATAATCAAGTATGGGAGGGATGGAGTTAAAAAAGATTATTAGGGTGAAACACCTCATATTAACTAACTTAACTAATTTAATCAATTAGTTAAAGATGTCCTATATTAAGGATTATATGGTTTTAATAATTAATCACCATGGCTGATGAGTTCATTGATAAGGTTATTGTAATATTCCAGCCCCTTGGGATTGACCGGTCCTTTTCCACCTGAAAATATACAAGAACAAGACGTACGGTCAAGCATAGAACATCAAGAGTATTAGGGATGTAAAGTAATATTTGGTTTAGATGATGGTAACCAGGAATAAGTCTTGACCACGATATGGAAAATCTGTATGCATTTAATCCCATTTTGGCCATCAGTTCCACATCTTCCTGTAATAAATCAAGATGTGCATGAGTTTGAAAGTAATTGTAAATCAATAACTAACACGCTTGGTAGTCCTAGTAATCACATGGTCTTGTTTTTCTCTAGCTATCATGAGTGTGATTTCCCATGAACAACATGCCTCTTTTAATTTTATGAACGGACCTTATATTTGTGATATTGATCGCATGATTTGTTTCCATAGCCTCCAGACGTGTCAACTGAAAATTTAATTGAGAAGAGGATTCAATAAGAAATTCCAAACTTCATCTAGAACTAATTAGTGTATTTTACGTTAAGCAGGAACTGATGGAATATTCAGTGATTTATATGACAAAACCATAGAAGTAAAGAATTTGGAAGTTTGTGAATATGATAGAAGAGGAGAAGGTACATGCAGTGCGGGCATAGGTATCGAATATGCTGGGGGTCCTTCCATCTTCATCTTCTGCACCTTCAACCTTCGAGGATATCAGAATTCAATGAAATTTTAAAAGAGACAGGTAGACGTATAAGAATAAAACAAAAGAATTAGATTCTTATTGAAAAAGAGAAGAAAAGGAGGAGGAGGAGGAGAACCTGAAAAGCTGACGTTGCTGCGCCGAAGAGGAAGTAGGGAGGGAAATCATCTCTGCTATATGTATCAGAAGCAGAAGCAGAAGCAGATGCAACCACTAGAGATATCAGTGATGCCAGTAACGTCTTCCACAGCATTTTCTGATTTTCTTCTTACTCCTACTTCTGCATATAATACTACTAGAGCTTTTTCCTAATTTATAAGATTCCCCCGGAGTTTAAAGAGATCGAAAAGGCAAGGAAATATGTTCACACTATATTGCGATCGGACTGCTGATTCTGACGGCAATTAGTTGACCAATGGACAAAAGATCAGAAGAAAAATGCGACTTGGATTCTTCAACCGTAGGGCTGTTTTCGGGTCCTTTGACAAATATTGCATGAAATTATAAAATCCTGAAAATGACCCCTCTGTTCAGTCACGATTCTTAATTTATACCCTTTTGGGCCATTGTGGCCCATAAAATAGCCCAAACACTGTATCTTATCACCTGTTATGGGGAAAAATCTGGCCCAGTACTTTCACGATTATGGATTTAGACCCTTTTGGGCCTTCGTGGCCCAGAAACATAGCCCAAACACTGTTAAATTATCACGTGTTATGGGGGTGAAAAAATCAGGCCCTGTACATTCACGATTCTGGATTTAAACCTTTCGGCCATCAAGTGCCTTTTGATTTCGAAACAAATGGTTGTACATATAATACTAACAACTTTTCAATATATTTAAGAGTAAGAGAATAAGGGTTTTTGTCTTATTTAAAGTGTGGATATGTTTAACTCTTTTTTAAAAAAAATTATACTAAAAAAAAGTTTCAATATACCCATAGTTCGTAAGTTTAACTAGTGAAAGGTAAGACATACGATCATTTGAAATGTGTTTGATCGATGAGGAGTATCATTTTATTGTGGTTCTAATCAAAATATTTGGCAAAATATTCTAGTTTTTATATGCCTAAACTTATGTCTAAAAATAATAGGTGACTTATTCTATTTGATATTAGTATTACCTAAAAAAAATGAGATTTCATTCTATCTTAAATTGTGGGCAAATCTAACTCTTTTCTAACAAACTTTATACCAACAAAAGCTTTTCAATATGATTTCCAAAAATATGTACTAGCTTGCCACTTCCCGAAATAAAGCAACTATTAGGAAAGATATATATCAAATGGGGCATACGATTGTTCAATTGAAACATGTGGCGTGTACAATGGATACATAAGACGAGAGGGAGGGAGGGAGAATTGATCGAAATTGAAAGGAAAGGAATATAATGGAAAATTGCCAACTAAGAGCATACTTAGTAGGCGGTGGAATGGGAAATTTTATGTTTAGTAGGTTCAAAATGATAAGAAACATATATAGAAAAAAAAGGTGCAAATGGTTATATTACCCTTAATAAGTATTTATTAATTAATTATAATAAAGTATTAATAAATATAAATATTAAAATAATATATAATATATACATTATTAAATATTATATAAGATATAATAAGTATATAAATATTAATAATATATAAATATAAAATTAAATAGGAGAAACTTCAAAGGAAATTGGGTTTCACGGAAGTCACAGGAACAGAGTTTTGGAAGGTTTTGATCTCCAATTTTTGTTATTATTTTAGAATCAATTGGTATCATCATCACCTATTTTAATTGTTATTTGTACTACTTTAAATTATTATCATATGCTCTTAATTATCATTTATACCACTTTAACTTATTATCACACTTTTATTAACTTGTGAGTTTTATATAAGGGTGACTTTGTGATTAAACAAATCAAATTTATTACCTTCATATTATGTAGGACTATTTAATTATTGGGTTAAAGGGTATTTTTACTTTATAAGTATTTCGCGACAAGCTAATACGTCCCAAAAGTTTTAAGATAAGCAATGTTGCATTAGAATTTTTTTTGGCAATATCACCCTGTCACTATCTAAAGTTAAATTTGACTTTCAATTGATTAATATACTAATGTGGCTATTGATGTGACATATACGTCATATTTTACTGTTGGTTAAAATATAAATTTATCTTAGAAGTTTTCGCTTAGAAGCAATGGGTACCCAATTTCTTTTAGGTTTAATATTGCCCTAACCGTTATCTAAATTCAATTTGATTGTTAATTTAACTAAATATAATGAACTGACTAACCCACATAACTTTCACTTTATTTTTTTTAGATTAAATTTATAAATAAGATTTTTAAAAAAAATATATTCCTCCTAACTCTGTTATTAAGAGAGTATCACTATTAATATATCATACTTTATTTTAGAAATAACAGTTTATTTTTGAGAAGTTGCTAGAGCATTGTCTGTTGACAGTAGTCATTTGATAACGATAGAGCTTTGAGGAATACATCTTTTTTTAATTTTTTTCCTTATTTATAAATATGATTTGGGAAAAAAATGAAATAGATGACATGTATACTAAATAACTTAGCATTTGGTCAAACTGAACCTGAATAATGTAGCATTTGGTCAAAGATATTGAACAGAAAAAAGTTAATCAATTTACATATTATCTACTTCATGTATTTTTCTCAAGTCATATTTATAAATAAACAAAAATTAAAAAAATATATCCCTCCAAACTCTTTCATTATCAAAGTATTGCTCTCAACATACCATACTCTAGTAACCTCTTAAAAAATAATATATATTATTTCTAAAATAAAATATAGTCTTTTGAGAGTGATATTGTGTTAATGATAGGGTTTTGATGAATGTATTTTTTTAAGTGTTTTTTATTTATAAATTTTATATCGAAAAAATGAAGTAGATATTATGTAGGCTAATTAATTCAGTATATTTAATTAAATTAACAGTAAAATTAAACCTATTGAGATAATATTAAAAATAAAAATAAAAATAAAAATATTTGGTACCTTCACCTTGTGCTCCCTGGTGAGGGGCAATATTAAAAATTAACGATGTTGCCTCACCCTTTGCGACTTTTTCGTTCACATATATAGTATCGTTCCATGATCGCATGTCAGAACTAATATATAACAAGTGCTGGTGCCTATTTTTATTACGCGCCATAGTGCTGAAGAAATACTGCATTCAGTTGGTCTACTTCCATTCTCATTTCTGATATTTGTACATTGAGGTTTTAGGAAGGAAGATTCACACAGGTCCCTTGCCCGATGAGAATGCTATCCTCACTCTTATGAGGAAGTATGCCTTTGGGATGGTTTTGGAACCTAATGACAATGTCACTGAGTGTACACTATGCGCACAATATATTAGCCCAGTTCTATCATCATTTACTCCCATAGTCTATGTATGGTATGTCAAGATCAAGATCCTACTAATCCTGGTGCAAAAGCTCAAACTGTTACTAAGAAGTATTAAACCTCTTTTCCTTACAATTTCTTAAAGTCTTATCTGACATGAGATATTGCACCCACTATAGCCATCAGAAACAGAGCATTAGGTCTAAAAAGCCTAAGGGTGATACTGGTCTAATAGTACAGAGAAACGAGGAAGATATGCCATCTGCTAAAGGTGATATAAGAGGAAAGAAATCACTTTTCACGTCTGCTTCTTAGTGGGTGAAATCAGCTCATAACATACCTACTATTTCCACACCAGCATATGTGAAAGTGCTACTGCCCTCCACTTGGCGGTTTTGAGGGTTGTTCTTAACATAGATGTCTAGTAATCTTTTTTTTATACAAAAATTTTTAAAAAGGGGTTAGACTCACCCATGATCTAAGGGTAGGATGAAGTCTTCCTTCTTCCTAAGCGATACCAATGTCGGGTAGGATGAGCTGTCTATTACTTTCAGGCGTAAACCTAGGCACCTAAAAGCTAGGATATCTCTCCAAATGTCGCGACTAGAACTATAATAAAATAATATTTTACAGGAATTAAACATGATTTAAATACTGTCTAATAATTATTTATTCCAAAAGGTCAATTGAGCGCTTTACTAGATTTAAATCCAGAAAAATAGCCCAACACCGTTTAAGTTATCACGAGTTATGGGGAAAAATCAGGCTATGTACCTTCACGATTCTGATTTTAAACCCTTTTAGGCCATTATGGCCCAAGCAAAAAATGAGGCCCTGTAGAATTTGAACCCTTTCGCCTATCAATGCCCATAAAAAATAACCCAACAAAGTATAAGAATTAAAATAGGGCCATTTGCTTTAAAATATGGGAACTCTAGCTATTTATATATGAGAATAATAGACAGTTCATCTTACTTAATATTGAGATCATTTAAAAGGAAAAGAGACTTAACCTTACACTTAGATAGTGGATGAGTCTAACTTTTTTAAAAAAAAATTTGTACCAAAAAAAATATATGCTAAACATGCGATCATTTATGGAGATATCTTAATTTTTAAGTATTTATATTTATGTTTGAAAGTAATTGACAGCTATTGATATCGCCTAAAAGAAAGAAAGACTCCATCCTATCTTTAAATCATGGGTGACTCGAACTCTTTTTTAAAAATTTCTATACAACAAAAAAAAAAGTATGCTAATATGATCAAGTTGTTATGTATATGTTTAAGCCTCACCTCTTCAATCTATTTATAAGTTTTCAGAATAAATACTGACCCTTACGGGCTGTTGACAATCATCCTTTTTTTATTATTATATTTTAATATTTTATATTAATACTGATTATTGATATTGATTTTTATAATGGTTTTTTTTTCCTGTGACACAAGGGCACAACTATATGCATTTTTGCCCCAGAAAAAGTGGCGTTCACGCTTTGGAAAAGGCATCATTCACATGAAGACCTAAAGCAATAGTATATTATTGCTTAGTTTGCTGGATTCATAATTTAAGACGAGAGCTTCGAAAATGATCAAATCAAAGGTCCCATAAGAAAAACGGACCCAAAAAAGAAAAAAGAAAAGCATTGGGAAAAAGGTCAACCTTCTCTTCAAAGCATGTCATTTTGGTAAAATATAAAAATACGCCACTTAATATTCCGATTTCGGATATTTTAATATTCCAACTCATTCGCAGTAGCATGTCTTTATTTTATTTATTTTTAGGTTAAAAGTTCATGAAATAAGAAAATATTAAATTTTAGAATAGACGAGGTAGACCCCTTAAATATTCTCTCTATTTACGTTATCATCTCTTTTATTTCATTTCACAAAAATCACTGTTCCATTTGACAGTCAAAGGAAACTATTTAGCCGGTGCTTTTTAAATTCATGCTTAAGAATTGCTGCACATCATTATCAATATAAAATATAAAATATAAAAACACTAATAAATTGCACCATTCATAATTAGCCATCAACATAGCGTATTTATCACAATCAGTACGGGATCCACTTACAATGATCACTAGGATAACAATCATTAATGGCCACAAAAGAATTTTTGGAGATATAACGATGGCAACATCAACCTGCACAACGAATGAAATGATATAATTAAGTGCTCACTCATATTAACTAATTTGTAGATTTTTAAAAATTATTTGACTGATTAATTATAATTATTCTTGGGAGAATTTATAACACTTTTTTTTTTAAAAATAACCATCATTTAATGATTAAAATTTAATACACAAAGATAAAAATAGGACAAAATTTATGTCAATTTATTTAATAAAATGTATATATACATTTGTAACTTCAATTATAAATATAAGTACTTATTATTTTATTATTTTTATTTGTTAATATTAAAAAATATATATACACTTATAAAATTACTTATAAACAAATTTAATACTGTGATAGCCTAAAATAAAAAAACATGTATGAAAATTTATATTTAGAATCATATCAAAATTCAAAACTTTATACGACCGGATATTCAAAGTCATGATATCGTGGCATAAATGCAGTAACATGTGCTTTGTTGAGTGACTAGCTTTTGTGTAGGAAGGCTTCATTAGAATACGAATCCTCGTACCTGCCACCAGCCGCTAATGCTCCTCGTCCTCCACGTCTCCTGACCGAGGAGTGGCCTCCACCTCCAACTCCAACTCCCTCGAAAAAGCAACCTTTTGTTTTTAAAGGCAATGAATTAGATAGAGAGCCAAATGTAATATAATATATTTAAAATAGGTAACTTATCTGTTGAGCAACGGCTATGAAAGTACCATGAGGGGTGTTAAAAAATTGGAACTTTACGTCTGTGGAATAAATTAAAAAGATAGCCAAGAGCACGAAGTTCTCTGCCACTTGGTTTTGCAGAGGAACAGAAAAAGATCGAGGGATCGAGAATGTTACAGGATGTTTAGCTCTCGTAGATTGATGAAACAACACACGCACGTGGGTGTCTTCCTCAGTGGGATGCCCACGCGTATTCTTATGCATGCATTGCATGTGCTATTCTATGACTTTGTCTCTTCATTCCCATTTCTCAGATCACATACAGTTGGAAGTTTCCAAAATTGTCAGTTAAGTTATTTCATCACTTGATACTTATCTCTAAGCTAAGCTGAACTCTATGAACGCTCTCTTTCTTGGATGTTCTTCTTCTTCTCATGGAAGTGCTTTACTGACATATAATGGTTCCAAACATCAGGTGTTCTTTATGTCTATCTGATCCATCTTTTTACTCTCTCTAGGCTTATGATACTTTCAAGTTTTCCATGTCATTAAATGTGCATATATGCTCTTCAAGTTTCCTGAGCATCAGCCTATCCCTGGATTAAGATTCCCTCTATTTTGAGTCATTCTCCTACTCATTGTATCTTTGTTCTTTTGTGTTCTTAGTATTATTCAAACTAGGAATTTCAACTGGAAATGACAAATAAGTTGAAGCATCTGTTTTTTCCCTTTTTGGTAGGAATATTTTTTCCCCCTTTCTGGTAAGAACTCATGAATTACCAAGATGGTGTATGCCTTTGGATCAAACTATAATTAGTCTTCATTTTTCAAGCATTGCTAGCTATTTTCACTTAAAAACAACCACGTGTCAATGGTTAGTTAAAGATCATCTCCAAGCACCATATTTATAAAGACTTGCATACTCAAACACGTGTGCACCAGAAAATAAATCCTAACAATAGAAAATTTGCGAGAAAACGCATAAAAGAGATAGGAAAGAGAGGGAATGTAGGTTCATTTATTAATTTACCATCATATTTATACTGTCCATTTATTTAATATATATTTCTTTCTGGCCTGGGGGGTGTTTAGTGTCCCCACTCCTGAAGGGAAATGAAAGGCCTCATCTTTATCTCTGAGATTTAGATTGAAGCCTGAACTGTGGTAAAGTAGGTCGAAGGCCGAAACTGAACTAGTTTCTTTCTTTTTTATGTATTTATTTATGAACTTTTTATTCCTTCTTGACATTGTAAGCAACGGTCTTCTTCTAAAACAGTTTTGTTTGTGTAAACTGTGTTGACTACTGTGCAAATCGATATTCTGGGTTTTGTTCTTAAAAGCTAAGTGCTGATGATGTAACTGACCCGCATAAGTAGTTGACGGATTTTTATCTCAGCCATCCATGGTTGGTTTTTGACTTTATGTACCTTCCGTTTTGCAGCACTTTCCTTTTTTGAGTGAAATCTGCAATCCTTTTTCTTCATTGACCAAATCTGATCTGGGTTATCTTTTTCTTCTGGGGTCAATTGCAAGCCTTTTGCTTTGTGAAACATTAAAAACCAAAGGAATCTGGTTGTATTTGGATTGATTAGACGCCATATTCTGTTTTTTTCCCCTTTCTTTTGGGTTTCAGGTTCATCACCAAGTTATTTTGCTTAATCTCTGTCTAGAACTCTGTAATTTGGACCCTATTTCTCAAATGAATTAGATATGTTACAGGGTTGTAGGTGGGTGATGTGGCTCAGATAATGGAATCTCAAGGGGAAGCAGCAACAACCCAAGAGCTAATAAAAACACAATCTTTGGCTTACCAAGGGTCTTCCTTATACAATCTGACTCTTGATGAAGTTCAGAACCAGCTTGGAAATTTAGGGAAGCAACTAGGAAGCATGAACCTTGATGAACTGCTCAAGAGTGTGGAAACTGCAGAAACTACTTCTGGGTCTTCTTCGTCTCTGAATCGACAGAACAGCATGACATTATTACCTGGGGATGTAAGAAAGAAAACCGTTGATGAAGTTTGGAGAGATATACAACAACACAAGCAGAGCAATAATAATAATCAAGATGGGAAATCTCAGGAACGACATCCAACACTAGGAGAGATGACTCTTGAGGATTTTCTTGTGAAAGCAGGAGTGAGTTTTGATTCAAATATTGTTGCTTCTTCTGATCAACACAATAATATTTCACCACAACAAGAACAAGCTCATTGGATTCAATACCAGCTCTGTTCACTGCAACAAAATCATCATGATGTGATGGTCGGTTTAATGCCTGGCCATGGAGTTCAACAACAACAACAGGCTTTGCCTGTAGCAGTAGCGAACCCGGTTTTGGATTCGTCTTACTCTGAAAATATGGTGTCAACAATGTCGCCATCGTCTTTGATGGGTAAGTTATCAGACATACAGAGTCCAGGAAGGAAGAGGGAGGCCTCTGGTGGTGATGTGGTTGAGAAAACCATGGAGAGAAGGAAAAAGAGGATGATCAAGAATAGGGAATCTGCAGCTAGATCACGAGCAAGAAAGCAGGTTAGATATATGTTTGATCTTTGAGGTGTGTTTGTTCTATAAGTTGAATATATACTTGACTGTATGTATCTGTGTGAATGGACAGGCTTACACGCAGGAGCTGGAGATTAAAATTGCACGTTTAGAAGAGGAGAATGAAGTGCTCAGAAGACAGTATGTGAGTTTCAACACCTTGACATTATGCATTTTAGATAACAAAGACTTGGTTTTGCCATTGCTTGTTCAAGGATATATATATGCTGTGTTGTATCTTGGATTAAGCAAGTTATGTATAGAAATAATAATGGTGAGAGTTCAAGGTCTTGCGCTACTAGATGCCAAAATTCAGGAATATTATTCCAAGATGATATTTAGATATGCAAAAGGTTAAGGGATTAGCTTAAATTCCTTCAATATGGACTAATCTGAAAGCAAAGTACTGTACTGAATACAAACTGCTATGAAGGTTTGAGCAGTAAGGGCCACAGAACTTAGTTTGTTCAAGTTTACCAACTAATAATTATAATAACGATCTGATATATATCAGATTAATCATGGTCTTCCTTTTTTTGTGGTATTTGCTTAACAATTACATTACAGAAGATGATGGGGACTGTTTTCTTACTGAATGTTGGATGCAGGAGATGGAGAGAGTGTTGCCATGTGTTCCACCAGATGACGAGTCAAAGCATCAGCTTCGCAGAACAAGTTCAGCTTCTTTTTGACTTCTAAAAATACTCTGTTTCCTCGTTTTCATGGATTCATAATTGGGACACTCTTTTGCTTTAGATAACTAAAGCTGATTTTCTTTCTGTTGGAGGGGGATGTGATATTTTGATTCAATGTGCTGTGTTGTTTGTGCTGGTGATGATGCAGAATTACTTTTTGTGTATGTACGTTATTATCTGATGCATTCGCTCAATTTGGTTTTTAACATACTTCATTCACAATGATTTAACTTATGAATAGTTACAACTTAGTTCCACTTCAGGTTTTATGTTTTTTTTTAAAATGATTTTTAATGTTATTTGCAAAATGGAGTTTGCAGACACAAAGGCCTACAGGCACTTAGTCACTTCTAACCTTGGTCATGCATGATAATTAATATATATTTAAAAGCTCGTGCAAGCTCTACCTCGAACTTTGTATTTATTTAATTTTTTCGGGAAAATGATTATTTTTTTAATCTCTCTTTTTTAATATATAATAAAAAAGAGCTTGCATCACAAAGCTTTCAAGTAACGACAATTATGGTTCTCTTTAAAAAATGATTTTTTTAATGTTATTTGCAAACTATGGAGTTCGCAGAAACAAAGCTTGTTGGCAATCGCTTCCAACCTTGATCGTGAATATATCGTAAAAGCTACTGCAAGCTCTACCTGTACTTTTGAATCTTTTTGTTTTTTTTCTAAAAATGTTTATTTTTTATTGTCTCCTTTATATATGTCATTAATTTATACACACATAGATATATAATATAAATTAATATAAAATATGACAAAATTACGATAAAAAAAGAAAAAAAGAAGAAGAAAAAGACAAATTTCCCGTCGTACAATTGGACGGCACTATTTTCATCCGTATTTGTTCCCAAAAGAATCGAGATTTCTGTTACTTCACCCAGTAGAGATTACAAGTTTGGCTATTTTGACAAGTGGAGTACGTAATCAAATTATCGAAACAGAATCAGGCATCATCTCAGGGATTTGTGGAAATATAATCTGAAATTGCCATGCTTGATGTTAAACCAGGTGACTTAATCCCAAAAAGATTAACAAGACCACGTACCCCCATGAATTCCCCCCCCCCCCCCCCGGCGCGCAAATACACCAGGTGGTAGAGAAAAGTTGAATTAATCATACTGAGGAAAGAAATTTTCCCCTCAATTTCATGAGTCCAGTTCTGTACCACTCTAGATCTAACTGCAAAAATCATGTCGGAACTCTTTTTACCAAGGATCTCAAACCAAAATATGGACCAATTCAATTGACAAACGCAATTTGCTAATTCATTTTGGGGAAATGCAAGAGGTAAGTAATTAATAGCAAGACCAAGAACTACGGAGTAAGACAAATAAGGAATTGCCTGTATCACAAAATCAATAGGTGGCTGATGGGGTCCTGAAAGTCTAGGTCGAATTCCTGAATACCCTGGTTCTAGAGATTCATCCTTCAGGTTTGGGTAGTACTTCCGTATCTCTGGATAAAACTTCTCCACCCGCTTTGCAGGTACTGAATAGTCAAACCAGGGATCAAACCTCAATCCATTCAACTCCCTCGTCAAAATCAAACACGTTTCTAAAGCCATATTTGGAACTAAAGGCATGAATTTCATTAGGTGAATCAAGTCTCAAGTTTATGGTTAAAAAACAACTGATTTAGTCAAAGACAAAAAGTCTGGATACCATCTTGAGACATTATCAGAGACAACAACGATTAGTTATTTGCAGACTAAATCTAAGCTGTAATAAGCAGATAATTTCATTTATAAGGTAAAAAGAAATTATACACATATTCTGGGAAGTTATTAGTAAAATATGAAAAGCTCTGCTCCAATTTCCCCTCCCCATGCTGGAAAAAGAATTGAACACGAGTCCTGAATCATGGGATATTGGCAAAAGCAAGTTCTAGAATGATTAAAAGTAAGTGTAAAATTATCAAGAATCATTTGAAGGGTGAAAGGAGTAACATAGTAACAGAAACTGAGGTTTTCAAGATGTACTTGTTGAGAAAGCTTGAGATATCATCAGAGCTATCGATCCATTCAACATCTGGGCCAAACTTGACCTGACCATTAAAATCTAGAGTAACATGCATGCCTAGGCCACCATCCTCTGGTATAGGATATATCAAATGTTTGAAAGGAGGAACTTTGGAATTGGACAATGTGAAGTAGCAACCGGGAGCAAAATAGGCAGAGGGAACAACTCCACTACTTGGTAGGGCAATAAATCTCTTTGCAAGGGCAAGGGCACCAAGGACTGCAGAGTTCACAACAAATTTAGGTATAAGCTCCAGATCCTGGTTCAGAATGGACCTCCCATCCCATTCTTCCACACGGTTTCTGATATGTTGAGACAAATCTGATCTCCTTCAAGATGGCCACCAATCACAGTTGAATTATAGGAGAATATTGCTTGGTTATTCTCAGCTTCCCCCTGGACCCACATGGGGGTTCATATACAATTATAACTTCAAATAAACAAGCTGGCAAGTTAGCAAAAATTTAATACAAAAAATATGCCACATTCAGATTGGGAACATTGAAATCTGTAACAGAAGGCTTGGAAATGCATACCACTAATGACAGCATGAAAGAGTGGGAACCGACAATCCCAGAAAGTGGTGATAGTATAGCTTTGATGCATTGCAATTCAGGTTCCATTCTCAGGGTCCCAGAACCATCTATCATCCTCAAGCCATCAACTCCACTTTGAATCCCACGATTCATTATATCATTCAGCTTTGAAATTTCTGAAAATCGAGAAGCAACTATGAGCTTACCAGTTTTTTTATGAGGAATATCATGCTTGGAGCAGTATTTATATAGCATTTCTCTTCCTCTTACACAAAAACTTGCCTGCAAAACAGACTGAATTACATTCTAAATAGACAATAATTTCTGAAGTCATGTTGATTACCAGTAAAACAAAAACAACTGAATTCTATAGTATGATAGAAAACAGTAAATTTACTTGCTAATTACTATTAGATAGTTAATTAGATCCTTTTATAAATAATTTATTTCTGTTTCTTTTCTCCTTCAATTCAGTCTCTTCAATCCCAGCATATCTAATCACATTGAGGTATATAGCAATCTCATGACCTCAAGGTTGCTATTTTTTTTATTGTTTTTAAATTATCTCTTCATTAAAAATATCTAAATTGATTATTTCATGGGGAATCAAATAATCAATGTAGATATTAAGTTAAATCACTCCTCATTTACGTGTGTTAATAATTTATATTTCAAAAAATGTGGTGAAAACTTAAAAATCTTTTAGTGCTAATTTCACAATCTGTTTATTTTTAGTTAATTGAGATTAAGTAATCAACAACAACAACAATAAGCCTTATCCCATTAAATGGGGTCAGTTACATGAATCATACGACGCCATTGTGCTCTATCGAAAACTAAATTCTTAGATAGGTTATTGACCAGGAGATCCCGTTCAATGACCTCTTTGAGCGTTCTTTTTGGCCTTCCGCTACCCCTTTTAACCGGTGTCCATACTATTTGATCCGCCCTCTTCACCGGCGCCCTTGGCCTTCTTTGTACGTGTCCAAACCACCTAAGACAGTTCTCTACCATTTTCTCTTCAATAGGTGCCACTCCAACTCTTCCCGGTATATGTTTATTACGAATCTTATCTTTTCTTGTATGCTCACACATCCATCTCAGCATCCTCATCTCAGCTACCCCAACTTTATGCTCTTACTGTCCTTTTAAAGCCCAGCATTCACTTCCATAAAGCATTGCTGGTCTTATAGCAGTACGATAAAACTTTCCTTTTACTTTATCTGGTACTTTCCGATTACATATAACCCCAGTAATCTTTCTCCATTTAAATCACCCGGCCTGAATTCTATGATTAACATCCTCCAAAATTTCACCGTCCTTCTGTATTATTGATCATAAATATTTGAACTTATCTATTTGTGGAATAACTTGATTTCTCAATTTGACCTCCAAATTACTTCTAACTTGTCTCTTATCAAAATTACAATGTATATATTCAGTCTTACTTTTACTCAGACAAAAATCCTTCGACTCTAAAGTATTTCTCCATAACTCTTAGATTAAGTAATCATTTGAAGATAATTGTTGGCATAAAAATCTTCTCATAATGAAATAAGATAAAAAAATTTAAACTATTGTCATGATGGTCAGCGCTTCATTCCCAATATTTGATATCAGAGGATAAACCTCCTTTGAAAAACGAGGGAATTATTTAATTTAACTTTTAAAATATTGGTTCAAAACTTTATTTTCAATTTTTATTAACGGTTTCTAAAAAAATAAATTCCCACAAACCCTTGACCCAATTTTTCAAAACTTGCCTGACCCAAAACTAAACAGGGTATTTTTTGCAATTTTTTTTTATTTTATAGGTTAATTTTAAATAATCATATTTTTTCTTATATATATTCAAGCATTTATATTTTAGAAATAGTAGTACTATTTATTGTCAATTTTTGTTTTATATTTCTATATCTTGTATTAAATTGATATAATATTGATTGATTTAAAACAAATAGCCACATTGTATGAGTAATATACACTCTCTTTCAATGTTTATTTTTATATTATGGCTCGTGTTTATCTCCCCCAAGAAGAATAGACAACAATAAATATGAGAATATAACAAGCCACATTTTACAATATGAATACAACAATACTCATTAATTTTTGGCAAAAAAAAAACCCTAATTTTCAAATGTTATATTTTAGTTTACAACATCCAAAAAAATTCATTTTTGGGGCCAGCATTGCTTTGTTAAATTAAATTAGCCACCATCAAATTTGCCTACTTACGGACCATGTTCCCTAAACATATTTTTCATTTCTTGTAGTAATACACGGAGTAGATACTCCTTAGAAGTCAAAACAATCCTTTGCCTCTCTCTTTTTTTTAACCTCTTGAAGTTGTTTTGTTGGTTAAAAAAACTCAAGTTTAAACAATTATTTATTACCAATAAAATGGTAAATCTTCTTATCATAAAAAATAACATAAATTTAAATTTTAAATTTTGTTATTAAAAGGGATAAAATATTGTTTTATATTTTAAACTTTAAAAGAAATTATGAATTTATCTAATAAAAAAAACAACAACATTATTAAGCAATGGATACAACAATCACTTCTTTCTTTCTTTTTTTTTTTTGGTTGATTGAGCAATGTATATAGCAAGTACTCTCGCAAGAAAGCAATGAAGAGGTCCTATGGTATTATTAAATGGTAAGTTACTAAGTGATAATTAGGGTTATGCATAAAATTTATGGTCTGATATATCCTGTCTAGCTCATAATAAAAATATTTTGCCTAACCCAATAAATATAGGGTAAGACTGGGCATTAGACTGTAAAATATAGCTTATGTATTTTTTGAACTGAGCACTTGATATAGGGGTTGTCCTGCCCATGAGTATCCATTCTTCTATTTTTATTATTTTTTCTCTATCTTAGAAGGGAGAATATGATGTTACTGGTGACTATAAGGTAATTTTATAAATATAAGCAGTTAAATAGGTAAGCTATATCTTTTAATATTTATAACTATACTAATTTTTTCTTCTTTTTTTAACTTTGTTAATTATCATATGATTACATTATAAATTATAATCATTTATTTTATTTTTTTAGATATTTTATCTTTGTCAATATTGGGAAGATTGATACAAAGTTATAATTATAAACTATTTAGATTTCAATACTTATTTTTTATATACAATGGATTTCAAGATTTTTTAATTATTATCTTTGTTCTCTTATTCTTAGTAGATTATAGATATTATTTAACTCTTGAAGATATATGAATATGGTATTATTTTAGAAGTCATAATTATAGATTTTTTTTCATAATATGAGCATGACATCACGATTTAGGTATATCTAATCCATCCATGCCCAATCTAAAATTATTAGAGTTTTTATCAGATATGATTGGATATCAGGCTGTAAAATATAACCCATATATTTTTTAGACAGAATATTAAGCAGGGGTTTTATCTATATATACCCCTAATGGTAATTACGCATTACAATATCTTAGGAGGTTGGTTTTCTTCGGAAAATTACGTATAAATAAAAGAGCTTTGTTTATTTTACATTCGGTGATAAATGTTTATTATATTATGCGGGGATAAATATCTTCAGCGAGGCATTTGATTTGACAAATAAAATAGAATGGGAAGATAGGCGCTCTCCAAAGGCAGAAACACATCGAGACAACCCAGGGACGCAGAAATATCAAACATCGAAGATAGAACAGAAGAAGCAAGATGAGAGGTCAAACGGAGAGGGGCAGCCCGATGATGGCGAATCCTCGAAGAATCGTCTATATAAACAATCCGTCTTCCGATAACCCGTTCCAGATCCGACCCTCTTTTCTCGCCTCTCTTCTTCAGTTCCTTCAGAAGCCTCACTCTCTTCCCTTCCTTCTCAGCATTTTTCTCTTCCTCACTTGGATCTCTATCCGCTTTCAGCGCGCTTCCCAATTCTCAACTTCCTCCATCGGAACCTCCGCTGATTGGAGCGTCGATGACGATATGAAGGCCAATTTGGTTAGGTTCAGCTCTGGGATTCCTTCCCAAATTGCTAAAGACAAGCGTGGCTGGTTGCTCGATCCCGTTTCTCTCGCCCTCGCTTCTGGCATTTCTGGTATATTATTACGCTTTGTTTTCTGTCGTGTGTTTTCTTTTTTACGGTCTTAGTTTTTCGGTATGGACGTTTGTGTTGTACTGATAACCCCACTACTTCACTGTGTACTTTAGCTCCATTTGGAGATTGGCTCCCTTTGGTTCCATTTTTTTCACAGGTCGATCTGTTTGTTCCAAGAAGCTGATACGTACTGAAATTACGGGCTTTAGAGTAGAATGAAATTTAATTTCAATGGACTGTATATGTGCTGCCCTCTTAATTGAGTAGGCAGGACAAAGAAAAGGCACATATTGTGCGGGATTTCATATGCAAAAAAGAAAATAAAAAGATGCGTTTGTGTTATTTTCTGGCATTTGAAAAAGAAGCATGCTTCTCTATAGGTGGAGCTGTCTCTTGCGCTTCAGTTCATGTTGGAGAAATACGTCCAGGCAAAATAAGAGGAAATCACAGACATCACATTTGCAACGAGACATTTGTCATCTGGGGTGCTGCCACAAAATTTAGGGTAAGCTCCTTTTTTCGACTTGACAGTTGGCAGCATATAATTGGTTTTGTTATGTGTTTCCCTGCATGTAAGATTTTATTGGGAAATAGCTTACAGTCCAAAATGCTTGCAAACTGACATGTGTGATACAATTGTACAACTGATAAACATTGTATCCGTTTGTTTAAATTACTGTTTTTTTCTATCCAAGTGTTAGTATCAGGTCTAGTTAACTTTCTATGTAGTTACTAAATTAACAGATTTATGTTTTTCCTGTTGTTTAAACAACTCATCCGTATTCCGGAAATCATAAATTGGTTGAAAATCTCAAAATTCTTTCTGGTTTAATGTTAAATTAATTGTTGAAACAAAAAGAATAAATTCCAACATGTTTGCACCACATTTTGTCTATTCTGTTTTTGGCTGCATGTGCCAGCCCCTGATGTTTGTGATCGCAGATTTTCTGCACCTTTGAATGGAACTGCTTGCCACCTCAGAAGATCCTTGTCGTTTGCCTGATCCTACCACAACGTGTTTGAGAAACTGAAATGCAACACCATCATGAATTAAACGTTTGCTTTTTTCTTTGATTGAAATGATCCCATCCATCCATTCTAAATACTAAAATGCATAAACATTCTCCCTTTTGTTTTCCTCCAGCAAATGCTCAGTTGTTTCTGATTCTGAGACCCAAAAATGCAGCTCTGTTCCGTTTAGGGACAAGATTTTGAGTTGTCTGTTGGTTGAGATTCAACACTTTGCTGATTTAAGCCATTTGATTGTTCACAAGAGGGGGCATTCACCATTCCTCAAAGGGAATTGCACAGAGACATAATTGAGACAAAGACTTGAGTGTGTTAATGGATTTAAATTAAACGACTGGGATAATCCCCTGAATTGATAGTTGCAATTGGCCCATTTAAATCTAAGAATAATTGAGGCAAAATGCACCATTTTACTCCAGCTGAAACAATGCAGTTCAGCTTCTCAGGCATGTGCGTCAACACTGTCACAGGATCAGACAAATAGCTGGATCTCTATGAGGTGCGCAGCAAATAGTCCTGTTCTGAGTTGCTGAGAATAGTACCGTTCTGAGATGTGGAGAATCTGCATTCCAAGGTTTGCAGATGTTAAAGGAAATGCTTGTTTATGTTCCTTTCCCCGGCTCATGGGCGTCATTACTTTGAACCAACCAGATTAGCTCACATTGAAATAATTAGTTCCTATGCATCGACTTGGCACTATACATTTATCAGAATCGGAAAAAATATGAGTTGACGTTTCTCTTCTGTTATGGCTCTTGATTTGGATGCCCATTTAATCTATAAGACTTGAAAACCATTTGCAGTTGGAGAACAGCAAGGTAGCTGACAAGGGCTATGGCGAAGTGATTGTTGGTGCAGATGAAGTTGCTGTTGCTGCCAGCCCCAGTGGGACAGCCCATGCATTGGTGAACATAGATCCGATGAGAAGTACATTCTTTTTAGGATGTCAGGACAGTATAATCAACTACAATGGCACAAGTAATGACTACAACGTTTGGAAAGATCTTTAAAATTGCTACTGTACAGATTTTGCCATACCTTCTCTGCTGAAGGAATATGAAATATATCTGAGCCTTCCTATTGTTAGGTTATTCTTTTAGGAATCTCTTATGTACAGAAGGTTTGTTTCATCGCATACTCACTTGATGAATGTAGTTCTTCCTTATCGATAAAGAATAAAGGAAAATGAAGAAAACGAGAAATTAAAGTCCCTCTCTGCCACAAGTTGCCGCTCAGTTTAGTTCTCAAAGTCGTGGTTGGAAGATTTTCCTTTCTATGATTTTGCCCGGTAATAAGTTCTCTAGGTTTAATTCTAAATTTCATAGCCATTGTTGTTCTCTATCCCTGTTTCTACCGAGAAAGTTTACTGATGCTTAGGGACAAATAAGTGTGGCGAGATCCATCTTTACTCATCTGTTTGTTTTCCTCAATTATTTATTGAACACAGATGCATTTGCAACATTACACAACACCAATAGAGAAAATTGAGAGTATATTCTATCGGTTGAATTTTAATTTAATGATTCTGAGCCACCTATCTTAATCACCCTTTTTATTGATTCTTAAATGGAGATTTTCAAGTCAGCACATTCATTGAACATTAATATAGGTCCCTTTTGAACATTTTGACGTGCTCGATACATTTGGAACACACATCCTATTTCATTACGTATCTTTTCTGTTTGCTAATACATTCTTAATTTTTAATTTACAAAATGAAACACGGATAATGGATGATCAGATTGGATGACCGTAGGATCAATGCACAGTATTGAATGAGAATTGCATTTTGCTTGCACGCCATTGAAAAATCGTATATGCCAACACAAAGTTTTCAAGAAAAGATCGTTGACAACCAAAAAATAATAATACGTTATAATGCGATTGATGGGCAAGGGACCCTAATGTTGAAAGCGGTTGACGAATGGAAGAGAGTCACAATTCCAATTTCAATCTCTCATAGAAAGCAACAACTAAGAACATGCTTGTACGGGATTCGAATGCTTTCATTCTGCTTTTGGCTTCCAAGTTCTGTAATCAATAAAAAAATGAGCATTATCAAAATCGACTATCATAAATGCAAGTTAAAAATGTGGAGCCAGATGCGTAAGCTTAAAACCCAATGACAACGAAAATGCTTAAATGTTCAATCATATAACTTGCCTCACTTGAAAGCCAATAAAAAATGCCCACAAGGTTACTTGCTTGTATGAAATCCAAAGCAAAACAAGGTGATCCCCAAATATAAAAGCTGAAGCCAATGAAGAGTTCACCATCATTATCCACTCTGCATAACAATACAACATCAAAGAATGGAAGGAATTAGAGGGAAGAGGTTGGCTGTATTGGTTGGGTGCAACTACCCCAACACTCCAAATGAACTTCGTGGTTGCATCAACGACGTGTTGGCCATGCGAGACACTCTGATCAAGAGGTTCCGGTTCGATCCCTCCAACATTGAGCTTCTCACTGATGACGTTGAGGCTCCTGCAGGTTCAAAAATGCCCACTGGAGCTAACATCAAGCAGGCTCTTTCTCGCATGGTTGATCAAGCTCAACCAGGAGACGTTCTCTATTTTCACTATAGTGGTCATGGAACCAGAATCCCCTCCATGAAACCTGCCTTCCCCTCTCGCCACGAAGAAGCCATTGTCCCTTGCGATTTCAATCTCATCACTGGTTCGTTTAATTTTTTTTCTCTTTAATATTCATAGAAATTTAGTAATATGTGATACTAATGGAGAGTTATGAATATTCAAGTGAGTTAGTTTTCCTATTTCAATACTTAACTTTTGAAGGGTACGGTAAGTTTTTCGTTCCACATAAGTTGACACAATTATTAATATTAATTCTTGATATGCAGATTTGGACTTGAGGCATTTGGTGAACCGGGTGCCAAAGGGAGCGAGTCTGACGATTCTGTCAGACTCGTGCCATAGTGGAGGGCTGATTGACAAAGAGAAGGAACAAATAGGGCCATCTTTGGTTGTCACCAAAGACACCACATTGAACCTTAACTCCAAACCCAAGACCATACCTTTCTCCAACATAATACAACAACTCTCGCCCTTAACAAACATAAGCAGCTCCGACGTGGGAACCCACTTGTTGGAGTTCTTCGGATCCGACGCCAGTTTGAGGTTCAGGCAGCCATTTCTGGAGCGGGACTTGGTTCAACCTCTGAAGCCCGATGAGGGGATTCTGCTGAGTGGCTGCCAGGCTGACGAAACCTCCGCAGACATGGACCCCACCGTGACAGGAGGAAAGGCCTATGGAGCATTTAGCAACGCTGTTCAGATGGTGCTGAAGGATCATCCTGCTCCGTTGAGTAACAGAGAGATTGTTGTGAGGGCCAGGAAGATCCTTCAGGCTAGACGCTATGAGCAACATCCTTGTCTCTATTGCAGCGACGACAACGCTGATGCTACTTTCCTGTGGCAACAACCTCAGGCTTCTGCGTTGTAACTTTGTGACGTATGAAACATGACGACGTCGTTGTTCTCTCTGCAAAATTTGCATTTGATATGTGTGTGTACTCTGTATAATTGGTTGTATGTTATGAAATAAACGGAAAATGTTACTCGATCGTTGATTCTGAAGTTATTCCTGGATCAGATCCAACTCAAGGAAGTATTTTCTTTCCCATCTCACATAGCATATATGCATACAAACACACACATATGTACTTCACCAAAAGCGCACACGAATACAGTTATACCTCGTCATTCCTAATGGGCTAGGCTCCGTCGGTTGATACTCCCTCCTATAGTTAAATAAAGAATATATTTAATTTTAAATAAAAAATTTCAATCTATTTTATCTCTTAAATTTATAATTTATACCCTTAAATATCCCTATTTATTATATATATATTAAGAAGTTTTTATCAAAAGATAATTCTAATATACATAATTAAATATAATATTTTAGAGAAATCAATAACTAATTATTACAATTAATTATTTTAACTTTAAATAACTTAATATCTATATATTAATTATTTAATTCTTATATTAAAGATTAAAAGTAGTATTATATTTTTGAGCCAATTAGTATATATATACTTCACCAAAAACACACATATTTATGATCTCTTTCTCACACAAACAACCAACAAAACTTGGTTTAGTAAGATAATTGGGTTCCTTTTAAGTCGTATGTAAAAAAAATATTTTATTGTAAGAGAAAAAATTTATTTTAATAATTTTTAAATTTTAAAAAAAAATAATCTTTAATTATTAGATAGAAAATACTGACTGGATTCTATTAAAAAATCATACAATTTGGATCAGGCAAAAATTTATTTATTTATATATTATTAATTTTAATCATGTAAGGACACCAGCGCATTGACAAAATATAGATAATGACTAGAATCAACGTTTCTTTTTTTCCCCCTCAAATAAAAGAATTCTCAGCGACTTTATCTTTTCTTTTCCTGAACTTTGTATCAGTGGTCAATGACTTGAAATCTAAGGTACGCTTTAATGGAAATCATGGAACATGACAAGCTAGGGAGGACACGTAGGATAATATAAATTGATATGAATGGGTCTGTTATTTCCCTGTGCATTGAAAAGGACAAAACCCCACTTTAATCTCCTTTGTCAATCTTGGGATCAAATTATCTATGTATAATCACGCACGCATTAGCTCTTGATCACGCCCATGTCCTTGATTAAGCAAAACAGTATATTAACCAATAAATTGCAAAAACCGTGTAACATAGAATGCTTCATAATGACCATCATGCTCGGCGGAGCAGGACGCCCCCTTTTTACGTGTCTCCTGTTCCTCTTTTTTTTTTTTAACTTTTTTTATGGCGTAGATGATTGCTCATTCACATCTCGTCCCGTATTCATCACTATTCGCATTTTTTTATATTCTAAATATAAAATTTTAATTTATTTTATTTCTTAAATTTTATATATTTTTTCTAACCTCAACCCATTGATTGCAAGAATATTTTCTATAGAATGATAGTTTTCTATACAAATAGTTACAGAAAATATTTTAGAATTAATTAACTTTTTATAAATAAATAATTAATTTTTTTAATCTATACTTATTCAGTTATTATATCTATAACTAGTTTGCCCCTAACTATTAAATTAAACACAATTATTAATGACACATGGTTAAAAATTATTTCACTCTCTCATTCACCGAAGTAAAGGGATTTACTTGTCTCATATTATAACATACTCTACTAAATTTAGGAATAATGCACAGCATGCCACGTGCAATTTGCTTTCTATAATTAATCAACATTCTTTTTTTTTACCTGATAATTAATTAATATTCTTCCCCCCCCCCCCCCCTTTTACTTTCTGACCTTTTTTTTTCCACTTCTCCTCGTTCCCCCACCTGTTACCGTTGCCTTTACTCCACTGTAGTAATTTTACTATAACAGTAAAATTACATAAACATAAACTTACTCTAAATATTTATTTAAAAATTTAAATTTCATTCAAACTTAAAAGTACACAATCTTTTTATTGTCAAAATTGATCTTTTATACAAGAAATATACACACACACGCACCCACTCCAAAACAAATTCAAATTTATTTGCAACCTTTTTTCATAAAAATCTTGTTGACCTTATTTATATGGAAAGTTGACAGTCTTATTTTTGGAAACGTAAATTAAAATTCCTATTAATAAAAATGAAAATTACTCAACAAATAATTTATTATACAAATAAAAATAAAAATATATAAGGTCAACAAATTTTTTAAAAAAATATGATTAAAATAATACAAAATCTTTACTCACTTGCACTATCTACAATTCATAAAATAATGCACTTAATTAAACAACAAAAATCATGAGTGATTCATACATAATTTCGAAGTAAATAATATATATATATATATATATATATATATATATATATATATATATATAACAGCCGAATTAGGGGAAGATCCATTTTACCACGGAAAAAAAAATGAAAATGAGAACATAACTAGGCGTTTTTGTCCTTCTTTTCTCGCGGCTTCGTCATCAGCGTACCCAGACGCACCGGAAAGAGCAATGAAGAGGCAAAATAGTATGGTGTCATCGTTGTCACCACGAGAAAATGCGCCGGAGAAGATTCAATCCAAAACCATTGGCTGCATGTCCGGCATCATTCACCTCGTCTGCAAGTCTCATTCATCTCGCAGATTCCTCACCTTCGGTAATCGATTTCTCCGCCCTGTTGTTAAAAATCTGCTTGGTAGCTGAGAAAACATATACTAGCTTGAATTTTGGACTTCGGATTTATTAACATTGTATCACTCAATTCACCTTCTCCATTTACAGGAAAGAAGCAGATTAAGAATGAGAGTTCTTTTCCGGCAAAAGCAGAACTGACAAATCAATCTCCCGTGAAAGAAGGAGAAAGCTTCAAAGAGGATAAACCCAATGCTCGTCACAATCCTAGTTTGTCACGAGAAGCACCAAGGAGCCCCACTCTTCCGGCGTATATTCGCCGTTCAAATCCGGCGAAAATACGAGAGAACTTCCGAACTCCGCCGTCGCTGGTGGCGAGGTTGATGGGATTGGAGGAGTGTCCGACATCTGCGTCGGTGGAGGAGAAGCCAGAATCTGTGGCGGAGAGAAGAGAAAGGCTTTTGAATGCGCTGCAGAAATGCGACGAGGATCTGAAGGCATTAAAGAAGATCATTGAGGCCGTACGATCGGCAGATCAGCGGACACCCTCGCCGGAGGTGATATCGAAAAACCTGAGTTGCTTTGGGGATAAAATCAGAACGGTAACTGAGGTTCCTTGTTCGGAGTTTAAAGGCGAGCAACACCCAAGTCCAGTGTCTGTGCTCGACGAGTTGACTCGGTCCCCTGTGAGTTTCAGGAATAACTCGCAACAACATTCACATTCAATAGGTACGTTCGTTTTCTTTTTTTAAAATCTAATTTGTTGAACTGTTTCCTTCTTCCTCATCCAAATTCATTTGCATTCTAATTAGAAGATAGATTCTACAAATTGCAAAATCAGAAGCCATTGCAGAAGTTTTTATGGGCTAATCAGTTAACTAGAATTAATTTGGTTATAAGAATGTGAAGAATCAGATGATATTGTTCATTAAAGCTTTGCTTTCAAGCCTTCAAAGTTCAAACTAGCTAGATTTTAGAAGTTATGAGAATTTACAGAATAATTGCGGCGATTCTCTCATTACTCAGTAGATTAACTTACGATCATTGATCTAGTCCAAACTCTTGTTGAGTGGTCGTTTTCAATTCTGCATGGATATACACACACAAATCTGTTTTTTCCCCCTCTTCGAATAAATATATAAAATTTTCTTTGGTAGAGTTAAAGATCCCAAGATTTTCCCGAGCAAAATTATCGATCATATTGCCTTTTTTTCCTCTTTTGTTAACCGATCCGTTGAAACTGAGTTATCAACTTGCGGCTTGTCCTTTCCCCCCTTAGTAGTTAGGATTTGACTGGAAAGAAGAAGGATGAGGACTAAAAATTATAACACTGCAGGGCTTGGAAATAAAAATCGTCATTATCTTCTCCCCTTGAATTTGGATATTGACACAAATAGGTCAATGTTCTGATACTTCTTGAAATTATTACTTCTTGGTTTTTCTGAATCTTTTCATTTCGGCCGTATCCGGTTTGAAGAGCAAACATCCTTCTAAACTTTTATATCATGTTTTATAATATTTCCTATTTATTTGAATCTGTCTGGTTGTCTTATACTGATGGAAAAGTCAGAGTACATTTCTTTTTTATCTGGTTGATTCAGAGAATGTAATTGTCATCATTCTAAAATTCTAAAAGAATATTTACTAATCTCCAAGCTAGAAAGATACAAAGTTGCATTTTATGTTGACCCTTTGGAAGGGTTTATATATACAGATATAACAAACTTACTAATGGAGGGAACACTATGGTCATGTCATGAAAGAGACCACATGCTTCCTTATCCATCATGTTTAGGATTCCAAATTTACAATCATACTTGTGTTCCACACCATCTTCACCATCATGACTGGGGACAAATTAAATTCCTTTTTGCCTCTGCAATTATATCGCGGCCAATATAATTGACTCACAGCTAGCAAGCAAGCTGCTATAATGAAAAGCAGTATCAAAATATATCACTAGTAACGTTACTAATCTTCACTTTTTATTTAGTGATTCTATAGTTGGCTATCACTTTTCATAGAAAAGAAAATTGATTTAACAGTGAACACAGAATTACTAGGAAGAAAACAAACTATATATAGGATTAACCCCTTTTATATATCTGTTACTTGCTAGAAGCCAAAAGAGAAGCTCAAATGACGTTTTGCATAGAAAAGAAAACTTGTCGACTTTAGTGGGTGGGATGATGGACCACCATCTGTACGCACTGGGGGACTATATATAATTAGGAGGAGACAGTCAAAAGATGTTCAAAAAGAAAAAGAAGAGAGGACACACAGTGACACACATACATGCAACCTCCTTCACTTTTTGCTGGGCCTTGCTCATTTCGGCCACCCACCACGACTAAGCTTTTTATTCCTGCTTCTCTTGCCTTCCCTGCAGATCCATCCATGTGCATCTTCTGGCTTCAACAAAACGTTGTCTGTGCTTAGTCTTGTTGGTAAAATAGTTATCATTATGTCCAACTAATGTCCTCTCCCACACTCTACGTCACAACGCTAAAATTTGTCCTCTTCAAGATGTGTATCACATGCATTGATCCTAATGGAAATGAATTTAGCTGCTTAAATATAATGTGTGAAGTTCAAATCAATTTGAACCTGACAATGTTCAAATCTAAAAAAAAACAAAAGAATTTTTTATTTTACATATATTTATAACAATAAAAGTTAATATAATCTTTAGTCCTTTAAATTTGTCTTTATTTGAGTTTTAGTCCTTCAAGTTTTAAATCATGAGTTTTGGTCCCTTAAGGTGCAAAATGGTATAAGTTTTTATTAAATTATAAAGACAAATGTTTTAGATAGAAATAAACTTGAGAAACTAAAACTAAAATAAAAGTAAACGGGAGAGACTAAAAATTGTAGTAGCCCTAATAATGATGGTGAAATGTTAAGGGAAAGATGGATGCTATGTGATTGTTTTAAGTAGCGCAGATACATTTAGCATGCATGCATTTGGTTTAGTTTTGGATTTTATTAATGAATAGGCCTTCATATGGGATCAGTGATATATTGGCAGGATGATTAATGAGATGATTATTTAAAATTGTATATCATTGAATAAAGATGAAGGGTGATGTGAACAGGGCGAGTGCAGCTGCAAAAGAAGCCAGGAGAGGAAAACACGTGTTTCTATGAGAGAATGATGACAAGCGAGTTGGTATATAAGAAGGTGAAGGGGGAAGAAGAGGAGGAGGAGTCGGTGATGTGGAGCAAGAAGGCCATGAAGGAGAGTGTAGAGGAAGTGTGTGGGGACATCGCATGGGGAGAGAAGCGAGAGATTGGAAGAATAGGTTTGGCTTTACATGATCATATTTGCAGGGATTTGATTGATGAAATTGTGAGAGATTTGGGATTTTGTTGCTTTCATGCTCTGCCCTTCGAGGCCTGTAAGAGAAGACTCTCTTTCTGATTATTCTCCCAATAAGTTTTTGTGTTCCTTTTCATTATAACTCTTTCTTTATACCGTTAATTAGAATCATATACTAGGTCTAGATTATTACTTTTTTCATTTTTAAATGAATATGGGCGTGTTTGATCATACACTTAAACTTTTATCAACATAATTTTTGTTCTTTGAGTGTGAGGCCTAATTGATGATCCCCATAAAATTTAGCTCTAGTTGAAAATTGTGGACCATATAAACTTAACTAATAGAGATATATATCATAATATTATAATAGGGTATTCTTTTTTTTTCCTAAATATAAGTATTCTTTTACGAAAGCTAATCATATTTAAAGTAATATCTAATATTAAATATTAACATATTTTTCGATAAAAATTTAAATATTAATTTATTATATTATAAGATATTAATATTTTTACTATCTGACTCATATTAACGGGTAATTCTATCTAACTTGTCTTAATTATTTTTTACCCTCCTATACTTATTAGATATTTATATTTGATTGGTTTGATTTGGGTGGAAATCAAATAAAAATAAATTAATTAATTTGTGAAAAATCTGAATGAAAATATTATATGAAATAATTTTTTATAAAAATAATAATTTAGGTCAAAATTAAAATTTTGTTTGCAGCACATATAAATTAATTAAATTAAATATGAAATTTCAACGATATTGATCATCTGATTGTTTTTAAGTGAAAATATTATTAATTTAAATTTAAAAAAATTATATTAGATTTTTTTAATATATTTTATTATAATTTTAGAAAAATTTAAATATTTTTATTGTTAATTTCCTATCAATCAAGTATATGTAAATAAATCATATGGTTTAATATCATATTAAAAGGAGAAGGCAGAAAGAAAAGGGGTCAGTTCTGTGACCAAAAAGAAAGTGTGGGGAACAGTTGGGTCATTTTGACGCTGGGCTGAGAAGAGTCCCACAGATACGGAAAACGTGACGTGGCAACAAAAATGGCCCCCACGATCGAAGGACTCCGTGTACAAACCGCGTTGCGTTTCGCGTCGACGAAGACCACCTTAATTAATTAAAAACAAACATTTTTTTAAATTTCATAGAAAATCGACCAATCCAAATCCAAGAATCAGGTTGTCCCCATCCCCCGTAACTATTTCTAGTAAACCCAAATCCTCTCAATTTTCAATGCGTGCTTGTCCTTTGGGTCTTGATCCCCTAAAGCCACTTCACATCTGTCACCTCATGTTTGGATGGTTATCACTGTCTATCAGCCCTTAATCTTCTTCAAGTGCTTCGTGTCACTACGTGGGCGATTGACCCAACCGCCCAGCGACACACCATCAGGATCTAGTAGAGAATCCTTATCCTCCATTTCTGCGTTCCCTCCATCTTTTCGTGTGCCTATAGTATTCCGTATCCGTTCCGCCGCGAAATTCAAAGGCCCAAGTTACCTAAAATACCCCTACTATGATATAATATCAACAAATAGGTTATTAATTTTTTAAATCTTCTAAACTCCTTGCTAAATTATACAGCATGATGCGTTTGTAACCTTGAACATGAAAGCGGTAATTAATTTGGCTTAGGAGGCCTTCTCATTTGACAATAATATTGACTAAGATAGATATATATACACATATAAATATTATATTAGCATATGAATAAAGGGGTAAAGTAGGAAACTCAAAATACATATGTGAGACTGAATGTCTTGTAAATTTGAGCATTTGGTAAATTGGTTTATTATTTTATTTTTTTATAAAAATAATAAAAGATTATCATATATTTAGGTGAGTAAGTATGTCATTTGATTTGAACCATTTGATCTTTAATGGGTATATTATTAAATAATATTCTTTATATTTATTATTTTCTCCTGTATTAAAGAAAGAAAATAATTTTATTTATGATTAAATTAACAAATGCTCATTCTATAAAGAATTAAAGATATTTTTTTATCTTTGATAGAGACTTTGTTCTTTTAAATAAAGACAATGAACTCAAAGGATAAGATTGATATAAAATTATTATTTGTTTAAGTAAAAAGATATTTTTATAATTTTTAATATATAACATATTTAATTAAATTAAAAAATTAATTAAATTAGTTAATATAATTTATTTTTTATAAAATATTATAATTATTTTTATTAATCTTTTTTTTATTATTATTATAGTTGAATGAGTATTAATAAGATAATTTAAAAAATAATAAATATAAAAAATATTTATGATTAATATTAATAATTTAATTATATTATATATTAATGAAAAAGGAGTAGTTTGGTTCGTACGACGGTTGATGATTGGATCCGCAAACAAGAACTGGATGCATGGCACTTGAGGGCTTCATGGTCATTTAGGCACTTAAATTAATCAATTAATTAAGGAGTTAATTTAAAACAATATAAGTCAAAAAATGAGAAAAATAGCAAACAAACGAGTAAAGGGCGTGTCGGTAAAAATAGGATGACATGAAGGGTAAATCGATAAAATAACAAATTTTGGAGTAACCATCCCAAGAGTTATTAAATTGCTCATCCTTTGATTTTCCTATAAAAGTGGCAGCGTTTTTCCCAAGATGCAAAACCCTGTCGTGTTTACTGCCAATCTCTAATCTGTATCTCTGTATCAGAATAATCATTCTGAAAGGAAGAAGAATTGCGAGAAGGAAGGGAAGAAAAAGGAGCAACAATGGCCGATCAACTCACCGATGAACAGATCTCTGAGTTCAAGGAGGCCTTCAGCTTGTTCGACAAGGATGGAGACGGTTCGTCTCTCTTTCTCTCACTCTCTATCGCTCTTTCGCGATTTCAATTGGCATATGAGTAATTTTACGTTTTGAGATATTTCTAGATCTAGCTGTCTTCTCGAGGTTTTTAGTGAGCGGATGCTGGTTTGTGGTTTGGAAAATTAAATGGATTAATGATTTTCTAGAAGTTTTACCGTGCTTTAGGAAAATTGTTTGTCGGCGACGTTGAGATTTAGATCTTACATTGTTTTGATTGTGGCTTTTAATCTCAGATTAATTAGTCTATCATTCTTCATGTTACCGTTTTCTTTTCCATCCCTGGTTGACGAGGATATTCGGAGAAGGTAGAAAAAAAACGAGGGAAATAATTGCTGTTGTCGATGATCTTCGATTGTACAGGAAATTTCTTGCTTAGTTTTGAAATGCTAGCCATGCCTTTAGAAAGGAATGGAATGCCGTGTAGAAAGTTTTCTCATCTGTATGCTGGATTCTATTCTGATTCTAAACTGTAGGGAAAATAGAGCGGAAGAAAAATGGTGGTCAATGAGGGAAAACAAGTTGGATTGCACTTTTTTCCATTGTTTCGTTCTCAAATTCACATCATGAAGCCTAAAGGCAATGATGACTGACAGAATAAATGGAATGCTTTTGTATATACCCTACTATTGACTTTTCCTTTTCCTTAACAAAGAAGATAAGGATCCATGTGATGCGATGGTAGAATATAATGATAGCTTCCTTATGGTATGTGCTTTTGTTATGATATTGTCTTCACATCTGTCAAAAATAAATCGAGAGAAGCGTAAATTGCAATCTGCTATGCGACAAGAGAACATAGAGCCCTATATACTGTTTTTATAAAATACAAAACCATCTGACTTCTAGGTTTCTAGCTAAATACAGAAACCTCAAGTTTAGAAATGCCTTCCCTAGCCAAAATGGGAATGTCGCAGTTACATGTCTGCCTAGCATTATTTGCCAGAAAGTCTGAGCTTGCACTTTATTGAGCGCTTTTGTATTGTGTTATTTGACAATATGACACTATTGTGAACTTGATTGATGGCTCTTGTATGGTTGCGAGCATGCCTCTCTGTCTTAACCTCATTGAATTTAGAAGCGGATTTTGATAGTGTGTGATCTCACATTCCAGGTTGCATCACAACCAAGGAGCTTGGAACTGTTATGAGATCACTGGGGCAGAACCCAACCGAATCAGAGCTCCAAGACATGATTAATGAAGTAGATGCTGATGGGAATGGTACTATTGACTTCCCTGAGTTTCTAAACCTTATGGCGAGGAAGATGAAGGATACAGATTCTGAGGAGGAGCTAAAAGAGGCATTTCGGGTTTTTGACAAAGATCAGAATGGATTCATTTCTGCTGCTGAGCTCCGCCATGTGATGACCAATCTTGGGGAGAAGCTTACTGATGAAGAAGTTGATGAGATGATTCGAGAAGCTGATGTTGATGGTGATGGCCAAATAAATTACGAGGAATTTGTTAAGGTGATGATGGCAAAGTGATCCCTACGTCTCCTCCACCAAGACCCTGGTGAAAACCTATAACTGCAAAGAAGAGACAGAAGAAGGGCGACAGGGTTGACTAATATAATGAACTCTTAGACCCAGTACTTTTTTGTTGTTAAATCTTTGTTTGATTGTTCTGAATCAGACCTTTGTGACATGTAATGCTAAGCTAATTGTTTTGGTGGAATGGTGTCTGTAGTTTGTCTTGTGACTGTCTCATAAGTTAATGGTTATTTCACTCTCATTTTCGGTCTCTCGATAAACTGTGCTGTGCGGGATGATTCTTTAAACTCTGAGGATGTTTTAATTTCAACTTTGTGTGTATAACGTTGCAACAGCCTTCTAGATGCCTTGAAATCTCACAATCTTAATTTCGTATAAAGAATTTTAAAAAAAATAGCATAAAGCTCTAAAACAGATCAATTATAAAAAATAAAATAATAATTTAGTAAAAAGTAAGGTGAATTTTTTTTAATTTAATCTTTAATATATTGATTTATTCTGGCCAACTATCTTAATACATTGATTACTTCGTACAAGAGTGAGCAAATTGATCAAGTAGATTGGCAATACCGCAGAAAAATACTCCTTCCAGTTCAGAGAAAATGGTTGAACAGATTACTCATTCCCTGTTACCTAATTATAACTCTCCGAATCAACACAAGAGCTAGCAATATTCACTTGGCCCTTAGCTCGCATGGAATTTTGGGGGGAAATTAGACAAAAATATTAGGAGAAAAACTCCCAAAAACAGTATTTTTTTTTTTTTACTATTTTCCCTCATAATGTGCTCTCACCCTCATTTTCCTCTCATTTCTCTCTCTATCCAAACTAAGCCTTAGTGATAATGCTTGATACTAAGGAGCGAAAATAACAAGACGCAATAGGCCAGGCACATAACAGTTCAATTTCATCCATTATCTCGTGGGAAGTACTCATCAAAGCACATGTAAATGTTACACATCTTCCCTAGCCAGCCACATTTTCCTTTCACCCTCCCTTTCTTTCTATCAACTAGGCAACAAAAAAGAGTGTTCAATTATTAAACGGCATCATTACAATCTTTTCAAACTTTTCTTTCTGGCATCTATCTTCTTCTTGTCTGCCTGAACTTTTGCCGCTCCAGTTTCCTTCTTTTGTGGTATTGGTGCAGCAGCAGGAACTACCGTTGCAGCAGTAGACCCGTTATCTGTTGTTGCAGTAGCTGCCTGTTCTAGACTGTTTCCTCTCACCGTGGTGGCTGACTGACCCAATGGTGGCTGCATTGGTATTGCAGCACCCGGTGCTGCATTTTTCACTTCACTATTGAGAACTGAGGTGTTGGTCTGATCAACATTCAGTGCAGTCGTTGACTCAGATATAGCTCCAGTTTTGAATTTGGGCTTGGGTTTTGCATGGATTCCAGTGTAAAGCCTAAATGCAACGCAACCCCATTAAGTTTATTCGATTGTAGCATATGGAGGAAAGTAACCACGTTTATCATAATGAGTAAGAAAGAAATATTTTATGTTCACAATTACGATTGATAGGGTATCTTTTTCATGAATATCAGCAATATGCCATCCAAAATCATCGTTCAGATTTCAGAATGAAGGAACTGCAAATTAAGAACGACGACCACTCAAGAAGCATAGCTTAAAAAAGATATATTGTTATTGTATATACTATATAATATGACTACTAACCTGGCATGTCTAGCATACTCCTCGTAATTTTCAAGCAGCATTTTGCCAGCTTGCTCATTTAGAGCTGACTCTGGAAATGGTTCGATCAGGAGGCACCTGACTACCTGTTTATAATAAAAATCAGCATAAATATGAAAAACAATCATATACAACCATATTTAATGAATCAATAAGATCTAAAGATGGCAGTACTCAACCGGACATTTAAATTTAAACCGTGAAATTTTGATGAAAAGAAAAACCAATACAATACACTTACAATAAGAACATGTCGTAAACCGAGGGTAGGATTCCAATCCTTTTTCAATGTGTTGACACAAATCTCTCCATTAGTTGCAATGTTAGGATGGAAAATCTTAGTCAAGAAATAGCCTACAATATTTTTAAATTGTCGCATCAGTTAACAGTGTTTTAAAAATGACGAAGAATGGATGCAATTTTTTAGGCAGGAAAGGTGAAGCAGTGACTACTAAGCAGAAATATCTCCTTGCCTTAGATAAGAAACAGACTCTGCGAAAAATTAAAGTTCAATAACCTGAAGAGAAAATAACAATATAAACTATAAATTCATATCATTCTGCTAACGGCATACAATGCACAGAAGCCCCCTTAGATTTTACAAAACACAAGTAAAAACTGCAAACTATAAAACTAGAGTCCAGAATGTCAAAAGCAAATCATGAAAAGGTCCATATAACTGTCTAAACTCACCTTTAGGTGGAGAGTGTGGAAAGTCATGAGATAGTAACAACTTCATACGGAAAACTCCATTTTCATAAGGAGTCCCAGCTGCAAGTATAATCAACTCGAGTTCAGCTGATTTCTTCACTTAATGCTCAAAAATAAACTTACAAAACAAAATTCCATGCCTGGGCCATCAATGTCAGCATATATTGTCGAAAAATCATCATCATTCACAACAACTTTAATGCCCTCAGGAGGGGAATCATCAAGATTTTTCAATTCCTTGGCCAGCTGCTTAATTACATTTGGTGGAAGATTTTCATTAGTTGCCTGAAACAAAAATGCCACAATAAAATTTAAGGATAAGGAGAAGTCAGAATTGAAACAAACATGCCAATTATTGTGTATGAACTAGCAAGCAACCCAATGTCATTTGATGGAAGGCTCCAAGTGTCAATAAATACTGTGTTGTGTGTAATTAGCTTAACCTTAAGAATTCTTCCACATCATTTCCATTCGAATTGTACAATTGAAAATATGGTAAACTATCAGGGTATTAGTAGTTGCTATTAAAAACCATTGTCAAGAAGCAAAAGTATATGAACAGATGATTAGTTGTTGGATGCCAAGAGATATCCTGGTTCTAGACAGGAGGTTAAACTACTCATGAATAAATTTACTTGGCAAAAATCATGCGTGCAAGGTCAATAATTGTGAGTCTAGAGAGAGTAGCCAGCAATAATATCCATAAGCTAAGAGAAATACTTACCATCTCTGCACAAATGAAATTGCACTGGATGTTTTATTCAGCTGCCAATTAAGGAGGGAAGAGCAACTTTATCAAACAATGCACTGAATCTTCAAATTTTCTGCTAAAAGCGAAGGCAAAATTTGAAGCGAAAGGGCCTGCAAAAATATTTCTGATTAGTATGAGAAAATATATGGCATGGCTTCAGTTAAAAGAGGCTGCAAATGAACTACTCCATGTATTTCGAACAAGAACAAACTCGTAATGACTTGACTAAACTTTTGCAATCAGAAGAAGCCCATTCAAGACATTCAATTCAACCATCTGCTTCTCCATACAAAATCCCCGGTAAGAGGACAGCTTAATCATCAACACAAACGCAAATACATGCACACATAACAACAACGTAACAAGCTGCACACATCACAGAACAAATAGCTAGTAACTTTAGAAACAAATCTGCTTCAAATAGAAGAAAACGTAACAGCCGGCCCCACCCCCTCACCCAAACCCCCTTCAAAATACACACACACACACAATTACCAATTTATCGCGTAGAATTCCTCAAAATCACATATAAATTGAACCAAGTAATTCAGTTGTAATTCGTAAAACCAAGATGCCTCGAAGAGTCAGCAAGAGCCATAAAAGCATTTTTGTGCAGGCACAAGCACAGAGAGATTTCCAGAACCTGATTTCATCTGCCGGATATCATAGTATACACGCAATCTAAATAATCAACTTACCCGATAAAAGAAGAAAGAAGACTAAATAAGAATATGAAAAAGATACTTGAAGATCACCGATCGCAAGATAAAACCCTAATGCGCAACCCTATATCCAAGAATCTCGACCTCCCTAACTGAGCAGGAAAGAAATCGCGCGCACGAATGTATAAATAAAAAGAAATTGCTTAACGGATAGGAAAAGCATAAGCACACAGCACGATGTTTGGGAAGGAAAAAACTCTTGAGGAAGCATCAAAACCTCCAAATGAACTCAGAAAGAGAACAATTTGCTCGCTCAGTTCCACAAAAGATGACGAAAATACATCACTAGAAAACCTAGATGGAAATTCACCTTACCAGAGCCTTTCGGGTGCGAGATTAAAGCCACGGAGAGAGGGGGAGGGGGTAGGAAGGTGAGAGAAAGATTGAGAAACACAGAAGAGTGTGAGAAAACGATCTCCCCTTGAATGATTGATATGGTCGACTGAGAGGAGAAATATATTTTAATCAATCCAGATGAAACAGAAGGGCTGATAATAATTTAAATTAAAATAAAATAGAGGAAGAAAATATTAAAATGAATTAATATATTCATTAAGGTTTAATCTATAAATGGAGTTTTGATTTGAAATGACGTGGGGTAGCCCAGACGCTGCGGATTTATAGACGTTGGATCGGGTGTCCACCAAGGAGACCGCTTCTCCACGCGCTCTAGGTGGCCGTAACACACACTGCCATCGGGAAAGAGGAACCCAATATCAAAATGAAGTGGTCTCTGCTTTTGCTCGGAACCCAATACTCAGTCAATGTCTTTCTCCAGGGGCAAAACAAATAAAGATGCTCGACTGCTTGTAATTCATAAAATATTTATTCATTCAGTTAAGGTACGGATGGAAAACCTTAACGGTACTGTTGAATTGGGGAGGACAGAAATGGAAGTCGGGTGAAAGTCATTTTTGTGTGTGGAAACCTCAAACCATGGGAAGCACTTAAATGCGAGTCAAAATAATACTTTTATCACATATTACTACCTTGTACTTCATAAAATCATTTTTTTAAAAAAGAAAAAACTAATCTACACACCTTGAGCGATTAGTGTGATAGATTTGCACTTTTCTATCTTCACATAAAAAAAAAACGAATGGAAATGGGTTCCTTTGCCATTTCCTCCTTCGTTAAGAATTCTCTAAATTTTCTTGAAAATAAATTAAGAGATTTATTTACTTTTGATACAATAGATATTGGCTCACCATAAATGGCAGCTCTTGCTAACTATAAAATATTTATTATTTTTAATTAATATTTTGATATATATGATTTAAATAATTATTGTTTATAAAAAGGATTGGAGAGGTAATAATTGTTGTTGAGACTTTTGTTGAATTCATATAATTAAAATTGTTCTTTGTTGAAATATTTCTTAATCTACTAATATTTAAAACCTAAATTTAAATTTCTACGGGGAAAGAGTAGTTCAGTCCTTTTAGCCATCAAAAGGGTAGTTTAATCAGAGGAAGAAAAGTTGACAGTATTAAAATGACTGAAAGACGAGGGCGAGAGGTCCGTCTAGAATAGGCTTTGAATTTGAGATTTAAAAATAGGAATAGATACGAAAAGGATCCGTTAGTTGTCTGGGGAGGGTGGGGTGAGTGTCAGGACGTGAGGCGAACTCTACCCAGTACCAACCCACATGTAATTTAAAATTAGAATATATGTTCTTCTTCCTCCTACCAGATGATGTTGTGCTGGCGTGACCGTTGGGAAGTCGGCTTCTTGAACGGGCCGTTGGCGCTGGCAGCGAGGCAATCACCAAATAATAATAATAATAGTAACAATAATGGAACAACTCCTCTTATCGGTGTCAATTAATAATAATAGGGGATCAATTAAAAATAATGAAAAATAATATATTACATATTACTCACCCGATTCAAATATAAACGTCAAATAATTAATTTATATAATTTAAAAAATTTATTAAAATTAATCAAATAAAAATACAACTTATTTTTATAAAATAGATAAGTTTTAGATAGGGAATAGAAAAAATTCTTATTCTATTTATAAATTACTCTCAACATATTTTATATAAATTAAAAAAAATTGTTAACTCTAATTTAAAATTTAATAATTTTTTAATTTTATCATATTTAAAATATATTATAATGTATGATTAAAAATTTAATATAATAATAAGTTAATAGTAAAATTATATATTTATATAAAATATTTAATGATATAATTTTTAATTAGGAAAAAAAATTGTCTCTATACTTATTGGAATGCTTATTAATTAGCGCTTGACTCAATGTCAATCACTTTTTGGGTTGTAAAATTTTGCCTGTTAGATTAGATTAGTTGAAATTCGTGTACAAAAATAATATTCCATACTTCAAAATCCAATCAGAGCATATAATACATATTATAAAATTTTATTAAAAAATTAATTACATTAATTAATATCATACATTTTTTTAAAACACTCTAATTAATTTTTTATATTTTTTATCAATATTTAAAAATAAAATTAATAAATATATAAAATATATCTTATATTTATGATAAAAATAAATTCTATAATTAAATTATATATTTAAAATCAGATGAGTAATTACTCTCTTCTGTCTTTTTATCATATTTTATATCTATTTAAAATATTAATTCGCTTTTTTTAATTTTATTCTTAATTAATTATATATTTCTATCCTTCCTTTTTCACGTGTATTCCCTCTAGCCTGTTTTTCCTGGCTCTTTCTTCCTCTCAATCAACTTTTGGAAATAAATAACTATTTATTTTAAATAAATAACTAACAGTGTTTTGGAAAGATAAGTTATAATTGTTTACCAATTTATTATCTTTTGCCGATTATAATCAACCTTTTTATCAAAATGTTTTTTTTTATTATAAAGGATCGTTGTAAGCACGCAACAAGCTAATAAGTCGAGTGTGGATGATGAAAATCATAATAAATGGTTTAAGTTTAAAATTTTTAACTGATAATTTGTAAATAAAAAATTTTGAAAGCAGCTTCGCACTCCATCGTTGGGTCAGACTAAAAAGCAGAGACCAAGTTCAGAGAATATGCCAGAGATAGGGGATACCCAAAGAAGAAGGAGATATGGAGGAAGAGAAAGGAAAAGTGGGCAGGGAAGCCAAAGGCTCTCGTGCCCATTCTTATTTTCAGAACGGCTGGATTATGGTGGACAGGGAAGGAGCAGGATTGGTGGCGACGGGAATCTTGCCGGCGAGTTAGCGATCTTGAGACGCACGAAAGGGCAAGGAAATGTAATGAAGAAGGAAGGGTGGGAGAAGAGATCCGGCGGAGTGCGATGTGCAGAGAGTAGGGGAGAGCATTTAGCCCGGAGTCCGTGGGTCCGCCCGCAACCCAGTATTATTTAAGCTCGTTTAAACCCGCCCAAAATAAGCCTATAACGGGCGGGTTTAAACAGACTCAAACAGTAAATTATATGGGTGGGCTGCAGGCTGACCATTGGGCAGCCCGCAGCCCGCCCATATATTTTTTTATTAATTATTATATTATATTTATTTAAATTTATTTTTATTACATACTAATATATTTTTTAAAATTTATTTTACAGAGGTATGGGTAATTATATCTACAACCATCACAAGTAAATATAATGTAGATTATGTATAATCATAATCCAATTGAATAATTAAGATTATAAATGATTATATTATGTAAGCATTGTAGACTGTGTGGTCATAAATTTGTAGCTATTATTATGATATTTTATTTTCTAATTTTAGGATGAATAATCATATCATGTATGTAATATTATTGTTTTATTTTCATTGTTATTAAAACTTTAAATATGTTTAAATAAAAAAAATATTTTTATTTTTTATAAACGGGCTGCCCATGCCCATTAGAACCCAAACGGGTTCAGTCCAGCCCGTTTAATACGGGTTTAAACAGGCTGAGGCACGGACATGGGCTAACCCATGCCCATAAAAAAATAAATGAGCGGGGTACAGGCTGACTATCGGGCCAGCCCGCTCCGCCCATTACTCACCCCTAGTAGAGAGGGGGAGTGGAAGAGATTTGGGTAGGTAGCAATTTTCAAAATAAAAATTAACATGTTTTTAGCAAGTCAGCTGCCAGGTAAGCTTTCAGCTAGCCACATCCTTAAAAAAGGTATTACTCCTTCTGTCGGTGTTTATTAAAAAAAATATTTTATTTTTTTTTAATTTATTTTATCCTTCTGTTATTTAATTATTATTAAATTTTACTAATAAAAATAATTTAAAAATTTAATTAATATAAAAAATATATTTTATATTTAAAATTAATAATAATTCTTTAATTATATCTTATAATAAGTATCAGATAAGGACTAATGCCTTTTAGAAGTTAAATCCATAAAAATGTGATTAAAATGATTCAAATCAAACTACTGGACCTATTTAAAATTGAGTTAAAGTAAAAGAGCTTGGTAATCAATTCTCTTTATAAAAATACCCTCCCCACTTACTGGGGAAAAACCCCACTTATTTTTTGTTTTTAAAAAAAATATCTACACTTAAAAAATTATGATAATTTGTATGGGAATGAATATCGAACAGATAAAAGGATTTTTTTTGAGGGGGGGGGGGGAGGGTTAAAGCTTAACATGAAAATATTTGAGATGAAAATATGACTTGATGCTTAGAAGAACGAACCTAATTTTTACGAGCATTTTCCTTTTACAGGGGCTAAAAAAAACACAACCTAAGGATGAACGAGGAGTAAAAAATATTAATTTATTATATAATATAATAATATTTTTTTAATAAAGTATAATAGTATTGTGTAGACCGTGCAACCGATTTGATTTAATAGGATGATGTTTATTATCATTGTATATAGTATAAATGGTGTCAATTAAGTTTTATTTGAGGACAATATGGGGAACTTGATTTTGTCACAATACTATATTTACGGGCTTCTGAGATGACAATGATTAGGTATTACTTGCCTGTTTTTTGAAATTCAAAGAATAAAAACAAATTAAAGTAAAATTAATAGATTAAACATAATATGCTCTTTAACATATTATCACCTAAAAATATAAAGCTTTCACATCCTAATTCTTTGATTAGTCTATTTAAATAAAAAAAAAAACTAACTAGCCGTCTATATGCTACATGTTAAACAAGTGGACACAAAAAGTAAAGAGTTAGATCAATTAATGGAGGGAAGGGATCAAAGGAGAAAACAAGACCAAGTAGTTGTTGGAAGCTGGAGTAGCGCAGTAGTTGAAGCTTGGCACGTGCAACACCATGCATCCCGACAAGTCAAATAACTTGGGATGGAGGTTGGTAGTTAAATTCTCAATAATTATATGAGGAATGGAAGTAGGTGCCAGCCTCAAAGAAGGGATAAATAAAGTCTGCCTAAGGGAACTCTCCAGCTGAGCAGGAACAAATCTGAAACAAAAGAGAGGCAAACATGGAAGGTCAGAATGCAAAGAAGATGAAAATACTGTGGCTCCACGGATTCAAGACCAGTGGCACTCACTTTCTTGAAGAAAGCAAATCAGCAAGTGGGATCCTTCTCTTTTTCATCAATTTGACCTGGTAATATATCTCTTGCTTTTCACTTAGATTCCAAATCATTTCTTTCATACTAGGAAACAACCACAAGAAATAATATCAAATCAAACTGTTCATCATGACATGTTTTTCGAGACGGTAAATTTACCACCGGCGGGAAGTCTGACATTGAAGGCATATTCCCTCCACCTTACTTTGAGTAGTTTCAATACAACAAGGTATGAAATTTCCAGTTGATGATACTCCTATGAATAGATTTATTCATATAAAAAGAAATGACTTAGCTTCTGAACACACATCATTTAGGACTTTACGGTGTACACTAACTTGGAGGAGTGCATCTCATACCTTTGCGAATACATCACAACCAATGTCCCCTTTGATGGGCTTCTTGGCTTCTCCCAGGTACGCTTCCATGCTTCCTCTACAGTTCAAAGCTTTGACCTTTTCGGATAGGTTAAAAAAAATTAATTATAATTAATATAAGAATTAATTGAATAATTTATATAGTTTAATAAATATATAATATAAACTCGTATTAAAAAATTAGATTTGATAATAATTAATTTATTTATTTAAATTTTTTAATCTATTTAAAAAAATTAACAAATTATTATAATGGGTATAATACTGGGTGATTAACACAGTTTTCAACTGTCCACTTACTGATTTGACCCTACTTAGCTAAGCGAAAGACATGATTTGTTCCTGCGTGTTTACCTGTAACCCAGGGGGCAACACTTTCAACACTTCTGATGGGTTACCAAACACAGGCAAGTAGTTAGTTATTGTCATTTGATCTTTATAATGAACACTGAACTATTATACAATACTGAAGGAGGAGGGACATGGGGTTTTACAGGGGAAGTTGCTAAAGGAGCATCCGCCCGTGAAATTGTTCGTACCAGTATCAGGATCAAAGTTCAGAGATCCGAGCATTCGTGATGTTGCCTACAAGGACACGATCAAGGTTAAATCTGTCCACTTCATTGGGGAAAAAGACTGGCTGAAACTGCCTTCAGAAGAACTAGCCACCGCTTTTGACAATCCCCTTATTATAAGGCACCCTCAAGGTCACACAGTGCCAAGATTAGGTCCTCTCTCTCTCTCTCCTAGCCAGTAAAAATCAGTTATATAAACAAGTCAACAAATTTACCTTGCATTGTATTTGCATGCAGATGAAGTGGCCACCACTCAGCTGCGAAATTGGATCAAAGAAGTGCTGCATTCCACCAGTGGGGTGTCAAACGGAAATAACGGAGAGAAGTCATTGGAAGTGAAGGATAGCAAGGTTGAAGAAGCAATTAATAAGGAAGCTGAAGCAGTAGAGGTAACCCAAGTCTGAATATCTGAACGACCAGGGCCACGGCTTTAGCACTAATAAAGAGTGGAGGGGAATGCTTCATGCCCCAGGCAGACATCCTCAGCTTCATATTGTAAGAATATTGCTTTCTAGAATATAAGCATTATTTCAATATACATGATCCATTGATACTCCTTTCAACCCTATTTATAAGCTTTTAAAATTTTGAATGGGTGTGATCTTTTCTATAAATTTCATTTTGAGTTTGTGTAATTACTTATTATATATTTTTTTTAATTTTATTCCTAATTAATTATATATTCCTTTTATCTATTTTTTCTACTCATTATTCCTCATCTCTTTTTCCACTCATTATCTCTTACTTATACTTTTTATAAATAAGGGTATAATTGAAAAAATAAATATATTTCTTAATATTTATTGCTTTTAATTATTTTTTATCAACACAAAAATCAATAATTTGAAATTTATAAATAGGGTTAAAAGAAGCATTAATTAAGCTAGAAATGAATAGAATTATTTATATACTCCCTCTATTATTTTTATAAATAACATCTCTCTCATATGGGTAATGTTATATATTTATAAATAATAATTTATATTTATCTAAAAATTTAATATATTTTTTTATCATCATTTCATAATTAATTACATATTTCTTTCCCATCCTTCATCATTTGTTAACTGTTCCCCCCATCCCCCTCCCGTCAGTTGAAGAGGGTGAAAAAATAATGAGGCATTGTAAGATTTATTTTGCAATGACAATCCTATAAACAATTTTTAAATAAATACTGGCGTTTTTGTTACATTCAGGTCGGAAGGCATGAAACAATACACACTGCTGTTGACAAACGGGGCACGCAACTTAAATGCCTCTATCAAACTACTAGGTAATTCTGTCTTGCGAAACTCAACCTGTAATTCATCTCTAAATATAATTTTTCCTGAAAAATTCATTACGTGAGCCTGTGGTGTGGGAACAGCATCATGGGGAGTGCAGTTACTGATAACGGGGGACACGCAAGGATGGGTGCCAATGTTAAAACTAATGAAACAGAGGGAGAATGTTGGATCTCTGCGGCTTTACCTATGAATCAGACACAACAAGCTCTTATAGCGGACGTTCGAATCAAAAACGTCGTTAATGAAGGTCTCTTCGTTTATGTTTTATCTGTCACATTTGGACACACGGACGATCCTCTAGCCGGCGTTCAGCGGGGGAGGGGGTTGCCATGAATAAAAATCTCAGATAGGAAATTTAATTATTAATACCACACGATACTTTTATGTGATTTTGCGCGCGCGCGCACACATATAATCCTGTAGCAACCGAAAAATTGTGCCTCTGTTTTCTATTGCCAAAAACAGAGGCAAACAGAGTAATGCTTTGCCTCTGTTTTATTTGGAGGTAGCACCTATTTACCGTCACTAAGTTTAGCAACAAGTATAATTATTACTTCAGTTTTCCTGATTTACCCACATCGCTTTTGATAATAATAATTGCATCAAAATGGTTTTTACATGATCTTGATAGTCAAATATACGTCAGAGACAGAGGCAAGAACCAAGAACACCTTTTTGCCAAGCTGCCATAACCTGGATTATCTAACTACTCTGAAGCCTGTTCTTCAACCTTGGAATCGTCGTCTTCCTAAATATCAGAAAGTGACAAGTATGGAGTGGAGGGTTTCCGGTTTGAAGTAGCCCACATGCTTATACATGCATGTGAAGGATAAGGTCACTGTTTCCTCTTTAAGACTGATATAATAGGGGGGAGAGAGAGAGAGTGTGTACTACCAAATTCCTAATATGAACAGGCATTTTTATATTTTTTAATTTAATGAAAATATAACAGATATAGAATTAGATGACTATTAGAAAAGATAAGGAAACCGTTTATCTTCTTATATGTATCCTTCTTGATCTTCTAAAACAGTATTTTCCATTTCCAAATAATAATAATAGGCCCTATCAGAATCTACTTTGGTGTTGAGCACTAATGTGATCAGCATATGAAGATTCCACAATGCCTAATATGATCACAATGGATTCAAAAATAAAATAAATTAAAAAAATTCGAGTTATTGTTGTCACAGGACTCATAATCAATCTCAAAACAAAATCGACCGTCTATAAAATTCACACGGAAGCTTGAGGGTTTTGCATACTAACGTAGTGCTTGAGATTTGAGATCCTTCAGTGATCTGCGTCAGTGTCGTTGAATTTAGGTTTTCAATAATCGAGAGATGGCGATGGATCTGAGTCCGTAATTTGATAAACAAGCGTACGGAGGTAATGGGGGGTCGTACTACGAGTGGTGTCCCTCGGAGCTTCCCGTGTTAAGCCCTGGCAACATCGGATCGGCTAAACTCGCTCTCCACAAGAACGGCTTCGCACTTCCTAGCTACTCCGATTCCTCCAAGGTTGCCTACGTTCTTCAAGGTATCCATTATATATGGTGTTTGATAGATTTTTGTAAAAAAGATTTATGAAAGAAAAAATAAATTTTTTTGAGTAAATTTATAAAAATAAATAAATAAATAAATATTTAGAGAATTTTTATAAATATTTTTATTATTAATAAATTATTAAAAAAATAAAAAAAATAATTTTATTATTATGCAGTAAATCACATTGTTTTTTCCTATCTCTCTCATCTACTTAACTCTCTCCCATCACTCTCTCTCTCGTCCTCTCCAGTCAGAGTTCCATGAGGACGAATGCGAAGATGGAGGAGCTAAAGATGGTGGTAGCACCGGCAGAGGAAGAAGATAAAGATGGAGGAAGAAGAAGCTGATATCGTGACATCTGCAAATCATTAGCAATGGGGAGGAGAGAGGACATCCACAATACCCATGACAATAACAACGGAGGCAGAGAAGAACAAAAAAGTTGACACCAATAGAGAGAGATAGAAAAGAGAGATGAGAGAATGTATAAAAAATAAAGATAAAATAATATTTTAATATTTAAATTTTTTTTATTATTCTAAAAAATATTCTCAATAATTTATCTGAAAATTATTTAAAATCTCTTTTAGATAAATAAAACTATTTGTTTTGAAAATTTTCAAATAAAAAATTTAGGTAAAAAAACCTTTTAAAACGTGCTATCCAAACAGGCATTATGTTTGTGGTATGTAATTTCCATTATATAAAAGCGTCTTTTTCATTGGAGTGATCATGCATGATCTTTCATCATGATTTTATTATCTTGAACTGTTGCTATATGATATGGGTCTGGTTCAGGTTTTTCTGCCAAGGCTTCGATTCTTGAAATTTTTGAGGCGACTTGTATGGTACACTGGGATTCAAGTGGTTGAGTTTACAGTGGTGCTAATCACTCCATTTTAATTTATAATTTCTTAAATAATAAATTTCTTTTCACAGAATTAAAAATAAATTAACATTAAATCTGAACGATATTGCTTGTAATTTTCTGATGAGCACTCAAACTCAAATAAGAGATAAATGAAGTTTATCCTAATGGCATTAAGTTCCAGTGGGAGGTTGAGCGTTAAAATAATAGTAAAACCATGTCCATCATCAATAAGTATTTCTTAGCTGTGAAATTGGCCCTCTTAGGGAACGGTGTTGCTGGAATTGTGCTGCCTGAATCAGAAGGTTGTTGCCATTAAGAAGGGCGATGCCATAACACTCCCCTTTGGCATATGAAAAAACGGTTATAAGTACCAATAGAAAGAAAGGAGCTTAACGATGTGTAATGGAATGCTATGCGTACAGAGCTAGAAAAATATTAATATTCGTTCGTAACGTCAATGTCAAAAGCAATTAGAAAAAGTCGAAGTAATGGAATTGTATGCGTACAGAGCTAGAAAGGCGGGGAAGGAAATCCACTTCAGACAGCTAAAAGAACCATCATTTCCAGTTCGGTCCCACCTACATGTTAGTGCATTTCATACAGCCCTATGACCCAACAAAGATGATAGCCACATAACACTGCACAGCTGGAAACTAAAGTCCAAATCCAAACTGTTTAAAACTAAGTAATCAGTATGACAAGTTTTGATGGGTTTAAGATAATTGACAATACCCCAGGTGAAGCTGCTTTTTGCTGAGAGATGGATGCACGGTGGTTTTTGCTGAAAGTTTCAAGTTTTTACAAATTAAATAGAAGTAAATCACACCATGTTACATTAGGAAGAGAATCCACTTCATATCGAGGGAGATGATACTATCCGAAGATGAAGCGCCAATTGATGTTCCAAATGCTCGATTAAAGAACATGAAATACAGACCCAGACCCAGAACATTAAGAAGAAAAAAAAAGCTGAATTGCCTAATCTGCATCCATTTCTTCAAGAGCTGCCTTGGCTGCTGCCTTCGCTTCTTCCAAAAGTTCATCTGGGACCTGCGCATCGATATAATAGAATTAATCTTGGGCACATGGTATACTAATAAACTTTCAAAGATTATGGATGCGTTTGTTTCATCTGTTGCATGTTACACACACACTAGTGTTTAAAGCAGGGTATTTACCTTCACATGTTGGCGGTTTGATTCATCACACACCCAGCTCATTTCAAGTTCAAAGTCTTTATCCTTGGCCTCATCATGAACTCCGTAAATACTGCTTGCCACCAAAAGCAAAAAATTTGTCGTAAATAAAAAGTTTAGTGCATAGAATGTCTTGGATAAATTAAACCCCAGCCCCCCTCCCCCTAGCAAGTACATAAGATCCCAATATCTCAGTTTTATACCCCACCTCACCCCCCAATAAACAGATCATACATTTTAATTGCCAAAAAGTGGGAACAAATTCTTAAGATAAAGGGTTGTTTAGCATATAAAACGAAAAAGGCATGAAACAGAAAATATAATAAAAAGTGTTTTTTGAGAATGAAAAATGAAATGACCTGTGTCTTTATTCCAAAGAGATAATATAAAAAACCGTTGAACAGTAATCATTAGAGTATTATAAGGAAAAAAAGTAAAGAAAACAGAATCCAATTCCTCCCCCTCTACCAAACAGGCTGTCAATCAATTGGCAATGGCAAGGCAGAATGAAACTCAACCGCTCCAGGACCATAATACTCTAGCATTCCAGAAACTATACAAGTCCCAGCACTGTAGTAGTGGTCAAAGATAACTATCGCTTTCCATTTTCTGGACGACAATTTTAAAAACCTAAAACTTCATACTGCTTATGTTTACAACAACAAAAAACCTTATCCCCCTAAGTGGGGTCAACATTCTACTTATGTTTAATCCAAATAAATTGCTATACAAACACTACAGCAAATGATCAAGCTACTTACATCTTGGCTACCTCAATAACTCCCTGGCGGCAACTCATGTCAGAAAGCTTTAACTTCTCAATCTCTCTGCAAACGCATTGAGCAGAACAATTAAAACCATATCGCTACAACCGGCATCTCAATCTTACAATAGCAACAAGAATTTTAAGCAAAAAAAAAATTCAGGAACTACTACAGCTTTATCTTAAAAAGACTTCATTTTTTGGATAATGGAAAAGAAAAGAAAATTACTATTTCTGTCCCCCAATTGCTATTTGTACATACAATTAAAATAATACATATATTATTTAATCCAATTTCAAATTCAGTTTTTTTTTTGCCAGATTGCAGTCTATGTAATATTCCAGTGTGATAAATGAACTTTTCACTGTGTACAGTGTCTATGGGGTAAAGATAGCACAACGAATGCATCCAGTGAGTACAATAGCGGGTTTCTTATTTGGATTCACACAATAGCTACAAGATTTCAGAAAGTGAATTCTAAGTAACATTATAGTTGGCCTTCTTTAGTTAATTTTTTTTGCATGATTAGAATAAGATCAAACTACATGAAAAAGTGGAAAGTTTCCCTCACACACTATTAATTGGTCTTATGGTTCTCACGACTTCACAGAACAATGCCCGCTGCACTAAAGAAATGACGTCTATTGCAATCTTGTCAAGGTACAGCATCTTCTTTTCAAAATTTTAAACCCCAAGATTTGATGCTTCATCACCTCAAAAGTATTATTGTTTTGGTACAGCATCACATTAATAATTACCACAAAATTATAAAACGGATCTCACTTACGTTTTAGCAGCCTGCCTGCCCTTCCCAATTGCTGCACCAAAATACCTCTAAACAAATGCCGAAACATAATCAGTAGAAAGCTACAAATGAGCCTAGTAAAAAATAATTTGAACAACATGCTAACTATTGCAAAGACATAACAATATAATCTCACATAGGAAACACCAGATGGTTCAATCATGTACAATTGTGGTCCATCTCTGTCATAACCTCCTAGTATGACACCACATCCAAAAGGTCTGCAAAACCATTATAGTTCTTTCAATATGGTGAACTAGGAGGGAAAAAAAATTTAAAGGCTATCATTGACACTCAATCAGATCTTGTTTAACCTGAGCCACCAATATAGCGTACAGAGGTGCACATAACTAGCCACACGATCAGCAAGTTCCTTGACGGGAATTTGCTCGCCATAAACACTGAAAAGAAAAACTGAATGAACATATTTTCTTTTCACAAGTTAAACCAACAAGCATTTAATAATACCTCACAAATCTCAAGGTATAATGTCATTACAGTTTTCATTCACCAGTTAATCAGGACAATGCACAACATAACTAATGACCTTAGGATAACTTGCAAAGAAATGAGTTTATCATAAATAACTCCTGCCCTCAGTCTTGAAACATGAATGTTTAACATTAAAAAGATACTAAGCAAATGTTTGTTGCACTTGAAATGTATACTCAGTTATTTCTAATTATACTCAGTTACTCAGTTCAGTACCTATCAACAGAAATGCAATGATTTGTCAATGCCACCTAATACTCAAGATGAGAACTTATAACTAAGCTGAAATACACTATACAGTGATTCAATCAGTTCATATATCTATCATGCCAATGACTTATCAACAGAAAATAGAGAAAGTATTAAATCGGTCAGAATACATAAAAAAAAATGCAAAAATAAATACATCAAGGGACAATCTTCAAATTTTGCAAGGAACACAATACAAAACCTTTCATAGTTAGTTGCTTCTGACTTAGCCCTGGCAACAATTTGCCTCCCGTCAGCTGCTAATCCTGCCACCGCCTGAACTCGGAAGAATTATGAATACATTGACATAAACAGTTTTTATAGAGTATGAGGACGGGAATATAAAATTCAGTGCTATGAACTCTCAAGATGAACTTGATATGAAACAATAATTTGCATAAACACTTAAAGAACTCGAGTTAAGTAGTTTTAATCTTTAGCCTTTATTCTAAAAAGCATGATTATAGATGCATTCTTGTGAATTCGCAGTGAAAGTGTATATTTGGACCCCACCCTCTTCAGGGAGTGGAGATTCACGTCTCGCATCAAAGAGTTTTGTGTTTGTGTGGAAGAGGGTGGGCATAAGTAGACATTCAAGCTGTTTGGATACCAATTGCTTAGGTGTTTTTAACCTATAGTTTTAGTCCCCAAAAAAAAATCCAGTTCCAGTAAATTATCTAACAGAATGTCGTTTTCTTCAATCTCAATAACTCACTCAACTATCACCATTTCTTTCAGCAATCTCTAGTGCTATACAGGTTCAATCAGCCATCAGCTAAAAAAATCTAGGATTTTATCAATTCTCGCACCACTTAACAAGTTAATCGAGGTAGATAACATGTGCAAGAACAGAACAGTCAGGACTAAAAGTAAATAACATAGTACCATGCCCGAGTGGCGATGAACAGAGTGTATTCTTCTATTGGAACCAGGCAGCATCATCTTGGATGGAATAAGTTTCTCGACCCCCTAAAATTACGTTAACGCCATAAAAAATAATAATACATAGATGCTGAAAACATGAAACCAACACATTTATAAAATATCTACCATCACAATTCCGTCCTTGCATTTGATACCGATAACAGTCCTGTAACAAAAGGGTTGAGAGTAAGATCCCCAATGTCTACAATCCAACAAATCATGTTCTAGGCATTGGCAAACCAGGGGGAAACATCGTATTTACTTCTAAAATTTCTAGTAACATGCGCAAAAAGAAAAATCAAACAGTAGAGGAAGCGGCGGCCGTGTACCCGCTGTTGTCGACGGCTTTGGCGGCATACTCGATCTGGAAAACCCGGCCATCGGGCGAGAAAGTAGTGACCGAAAGATCGTAACCTGTTCCGATGCTACTCATGCTCCCCAACGATCAATTTGCACCAAATATTCGTCGTGATCGAATGTCGCTCTTACTTCCCCCTGGAGCCCTACTAGAGCATACAATAAGAGAGGTTTTGCCTTTCGCCTCAAGAAAATGGCAAAAATCTTTTTTTTTTTTTTTTTATGGCTTAACACATTTAATGACATAAGTGAGATTAAAATTTAATAAATATTTTTATAATAATTTATCACGTGTCAAAATCTTTGTTCACAGACTAGGGCTTCGTAGTTCCCCGCAGCGTTCCGCCTTTAGCCATTTTATACCCTCAAATTATCCCTCCGGACAATTACCCCTTGTTTGGATGACGGAAAATTGTTAACAAAAATTAAGAAGAAAAATAGAGAATTATAAAAGAAAAATATATAAAAAAATTAGAAAAAAAAGTAAAGCATTGGACCCACCTCATTTTCCCTCCATCCATCGTATGGAGAGAAAATGAGGAAATAACTCATTTTTCAATCATTCATTTGTCTTTTCCTTTAACTATTTTACTTTTATATTATATTTTTAATATTTATTAATAATATTAAATAATAATATAATTTATCTATTTCTTTTTATTATATTTAATTTTAAGAAATTATCCGCTTTTTTATTTTTTTCTTGATAAATTACATGTTTTTTGACAAAAAATATTGGTTTTAAAATATAATAACATGGATATATATTTTTATCAAATAATTTGATTTTAAATTGTTTGATGATAATAATATTTATATGATTTTTCCATCGTGCTATTTAATTTGATTTTAAATCTAATATTATATATGTATAAAAGTATTTTAGTCATCTAGTTATTTACTTATTTTTTTATCTATTTAAATAAAAAAGTTAATAATATCTTTTTTCTAATTTTCACTCCTTTCTTTCTATTTTCTTTTCTCCCAAAAAAAATATCAAGGATAAAAATATATTATTAGACTAAATTATATTTTAGCTAAATAGACTTAAATTTATAACAAAAATATAAAATTTGTTAGGTCTAAAGTATTTTTAGGCATACTTACAATATATGCCTTTAAAGAGGACATATATTTCAAACTTGCCATAAATAGGCTTTAAATTTATTAAAACATATATTTATATAATTTTTTAATAATATTTAAATTTTATATATTTATAAATAAAATACTATAAATAAATTTTAAATCTATTTATAGCTTATATATAATTAAACGGGTCAAATCAATAGGTTTGTAAGCTATGTTTTAAAAAAAGTTTAGCACATTTAAACTAAAAATGCCTTTAAATATATCTAAAATTTATAAGTCAAGTCCTATCAAATTTTAATTAGATTATATCATGTTTATTTCTACATTAGGGACAATTAATCAACATATATATTATAATTAATGTCCATTATAATTTCTCATTATCTCTTCAACAATCAACAGTTAAAAAATATGCATATAGTATTATCAAAAGAAACAAAACACATGGTGTATATTTGGATGGGACATAAAAATAATTTTAGATAAAATAATTTAAACACGCCATATTTTTTATAAAAAATAATAAATTATCTATATATTATTTTTTTATAATTAATTTTTTACCAAAAACTAATTAACTATTTAAATATTAATTTTTATTTATAATATATATTTTTTGTTAAAACTATAATTTTAATATAAGTTAGGGGAACAATTTATAATGATGTGTTTGGGTTAATTTTTATAGGAAAAATTTTTGAAAGAATAATATATTTTGTAAAAAAATTATTTTTTATTAAGGTATTTGGATTAGTTTTTAGATAATAGATTTTATAAAAAAAATTAAATATTAGAAGTGGTTCCCTATCATTTATAAAATTATGGTTTTGAGTAAAAAGTTGATTGTAGAAAAAATATTATTTGAATAGTTTATTAATTTTAATGAAAAAGTTATGAGAAAAAATTAATATTTAGATAAAATATTAATTTTTGTTAGAATTAATAATGCAACCAATCTGCTAAAAATAGGCTACTTCGCCTTTAGTTGGGTTTAGGTTTAGCTAAAAAATAATTGTGAAAAATGTATAATATTTTTATTATTTGATATAAAAATATAATTTAGATTAAAATATAATTTTTTTATAAAAATATATTTGATCTTTAATCTATTTTTTAAAATTTATTATACTAAAAAAATATTCTCTAAGATTTAATGTAAACACAACTTATCGTCCTCTGTCATCCGTATAAAAAAACAAGCAAATAGTCAATTAATCATTTTGAATAAAAAAAAATCTCCATTAGCTGCAACCAAAAAAAACCATCGATCTCCATTAGTGGCAACTAGAGATAAGCAATTAGCCTATAGTCTATAAGTCCGTTTATAATTAAGTACTATTTAAATTCATCTAAATTTGTCTAAAATAGGCCTATAATGAACGGATTTAAACGGGTTCAAACAGTAAATTATATAGGCGGACTATAGGCTGATCATTGGGCAACCTGTAGCCCACTCATATTTTTTTTATTAATTTATTATATTATATTTATTTAAATTTATTTTTATTACATACTGATATACTTTTTTAAATTTATTTTATAGAAGTATGGATAATTATATCTATAACTATCATAAATAAATATAATATAAATTACATATAATCATAATCTAATTAAATAATTAAGATTATGAATAATTATATTATTTAATTATTGTGAATTGTGTGGTTATAAATTTATAGCTATTATTATGATATTTTATTTTCTAATTTTAAGATAAATAATTATATTATGTGTATATTATTGTTATTTTATTTTTATTATTATTAGAACTTTAAATGGGTTTAAATAAAAAAATATTTTTATTTTTTATAAATAGGTTGTTTATACCTATTAGAATCTAAACGAGTTCAACTCAATCAATTTAATATAGATTTAAATAGATTGACATAAAAATAAATAAATAAATAAATAAATAAAATATAAATTGGCCATCGGGTGAGCTCCACCCCGTTACACAGCCACAGAGGCAACAAAAGAAAACCATCAATCTCGGGCTTAATCAAACATCTCTATCATCTCTTCATCATCGACATGATTTTTTCATCAAATTTTCTTCATCAATCAACATTGACAACTTTTTTCTAAAGAGACGTAGCCTAAAGTCGGAATTATAATTATAAGCAGACTAATGCTGGATTTTTACGCGAAATATACATGTTAAGAATAGTGGTGCCTCTGCTGTAAATTCCATTTTTTTAGCGGATGACCCATGTCACCGGTGCAAATATGGTTTCGACCACGGTCTCCCTGAAAATTCGAGCTCCCATAATCGAGATTAGATTCCCGGTGTCCTCCGTTGACCGCTGCCGTGGGTCTGCATGCCTCCAAGCCCTTGGCAACCCCACATGGCCACAAAGATAGAGCGCATAGAAATGGCCTTGTAGAGTCGGGTTCTATCGGAGTAGAAGAGAGAATCATCCCCACCTGAATTCCGAGTTCCTAGTAGCAGAAAAGGATGGGAAGGGCTCGGCTTCTTGTTTCAGATTTCCTTATGTCTTTCATGTGGGTATGGTCAGGGGTTCTAGTTAAGGTATTTGTCTTCAGATATCTCGGGTTGAGTCACCAGCCCCTTCTTGAGGTTCTGAAGATGACTTTTTCCATTATAAACATGTTCTTTTTCGCATTGTTGGGAAAATGGACCCATGGCGGTGCCTACAATCCTCTCACAGTTTTAGCCGGTGCCATTTCTGGGGATTTCAGCAATTTCCTTTTTTGCGTTGGCGCTAGAATTCCCAGTCAGGTCAGCTTCTTATTGGGGTTTGGTAATGTTATTCTGGGATTGGATTTAGTTACTTTTGTCTATCTAGCTTAGGCATGTGAAGATGATAATATGAGGGAAATTAATGAATGCATTATAATTGCATCATCTTTGAGTGAAACATTTAAGAGCTGATTAGAAGATACTTAATCAAACCTTATTAGTTGGAGTGAATGCTTGATGTATTGATGCCTTGATGGTTTCACTCAATAGGCATATTTGATATTTAGATAATCGTGTTTGCTTGTGGCAAAGTCCCTTCTTTGTTGGTATTTGATGTGTTTGGATCTATTGCTGGGGTTAGGCTATTATTCTGAATTTCTGATATTTTCTTGGTTTTATCATTTTCAGGTGTTTGGATCTATTACTGGGGTTAGGTACATAATTGCTACAATTCCTGAAGTAGGACGGGGACCGCGTTTGAGCATTGACATTCATGGAGGTGCTTTGACAGAAGGACTCCTAACATTCGCAATTGTCTTCATCTCGCTTGGCCTTGCCTCAAAACTTCCTGGAAGTTTCTATAGGAAGACTTGGATTTCCAGCATTTCCAAGCTAACACTTAATTTATTTGGCTCTGATCTAACGGGTGGCGTTATGAACCCAGCCTCTGTGAGTGCTTTTTTTTCATCTGTCGTTACTTTGTGCAGAGAACTTCAACTATTGAAATCATTGAAAGAAAGACAAAAATCAAATCGGGCATGCTTTAATGCACCTGTTATCAAATTTGTTAACAAGGAAATTGATTATTCATATAGTTCTCCAAAAGCCATATCTTTATTGGGAATCCTGATAGTAAATTTCTAAGAAAGTTTCTCAGCATATAATCCTGGAAAAAATACCTTTGTTTGCTTCTTCTTCTTCTTTTTCCAATTAGTTGTCATCTGCTAAAAAACTTCGTTTGATCTCCTCAGGTAATGGGATGGGCTTACAATCGAGGCGATCACATTACCAAAGAGCACATCCTTGTATATTGGCTTGCCCCTGTAAAGGCAACTCTACTTGCAGCGTGGGTATTCAAATTGCTAGTTAAGCCTGCAACACAGGAGAAAACCGGCACCAAAACTAAATCAGATTGATGAATATCAAGTGCTAATTCTTTGATTGCTTCTGGCTTTCAATTAACATACTTGAAGATTTGGGGACTCTGGTGTATACATGTATTCATCAGGTGGCTAACATGTTATCATCGTTCCATATGCTTTGCGCTATAAATGATGTGTCTTGATTTGTAATTATGGCTAATGCCCTGGCAGCTCTGCCATTTCTCTGATTGTATCAACTTATGCCCTTGTACATTGTGGCATAATGCATATGCGCTCGTGTTCATGTGTTATCGTGTTAAGCATGATATGCTTTTGGTTTGACAAAACAAATTCACTGAGTTGTGTCTATTGACCTTTAGTGCTTGATTTGGTTTTGACAAAGAAAAATACACAAGTAAACATTACATGAAGAGGAAAAGAAAAGAAAAACGTCAAGTTAATGAAAAATACTTGGTTAAACTTTACACGGAAAAAGGTTTAAGGGCAAAAACAAAATATTCAAGAACGATATCCTCCACTGTTTTTGCCCCCTTACTCTCTTCACCGAGAGAGTAAGTTGGCGGTGGTGGTACAGGCACTTATATAGAACATTCACTCTAAATCTTGGTGAAGGGTTTGGTGGAAGAAGAGGAAAGCAAATCTAGTATAGTAACTATCGTAAATTTATCCGAACAATATGTATGCATTATCTTGAACACATGGTGGCATTTACAGCTTACAACTAACACTCATCTGACCTTTATTGTAAACTTTGTGCACAAATTCAACCTCTGCAGTACAGCATTGATGACCAATGAACTTGCGTATGGCCTATTTGGATACAATTACAGGGAACTGATTGCTGCAGAACGATGGAATTGCAGCTTAACTTTGACTATTCCTTTTATCAGCTTCCTTAACTGAACTTGTTTCATTCACTTCAGTGGACCTTTGAGCTGATTCTCTGCCTTCATCTTCAGCACGGGAAGTTTGCACAGATTCTGCCAGTTCATGTTCATTTGTAATGCTTTCCAAATTTATCACCGGGGTATCAAAGCTTTGTGCCGAGTCTTTGGCATCTTCTTCAACACTGTAGAATGGATAAGAAGAAGATCGTTCTTCAAGATCTGCAAGATCTGCAAATTTCATATCCTCCTCCAATTTATCAAAATCAAAATTCCGAAAAATTTCAGGGATTGGAATACCACCATCCTCGGCACGCATAGATCCTCCTAATTCGATGTCAATCTTCTCATTTTGGTTCATACTTATTTCATTTGGAGTCACAGAACCAACCATCAAAGGTTCATCTACCGGCACAAATGATCGGAAGTCATTCTCTGAAAGGGGTATTTTGGAGCAAAGTATTTCCTTAAAATTTCTGAGAATTCCCTTACTGTATGGATTTGCCTTCTTATCATATTGATAACGGAAGTTCTCATAAGTAGTCTGTATGAAATCAAAAATTAAATGCATAATTAAGATTGACCAGAGCATCTATCTAGAGAAAAAACATATACACAAGACTCAAAATAAGCTAGTCATATTATAATCAACACAAAAAAAGTAGATCCTCTTTGTAATGTTAATAAATAATAGCTCACTCAAGATAAGCACACAAAAAGAATTAAAAAACGATCATAGTTCAGCTTAAACCTCTCAAAACAGAATTATAATTATAGCATTGTGTATTCATGGGAGCAGCTATATTGTATGGACAAACTCAACATGAAGACAGCATTAATGATCGAGTAAGTACTATGCAATCACATTCAGGGTTAAAGATTAAAATAATTGAAGTCTCAGAGGCCACAAAGAAACCTCGCTAACTCGGAAAGGAGAAAATGATAAGCAAGAAAAAACAGGTATTGATCAAGTTGCTAAGACATCCTAATTTAATATACTTCTAACTGTTACCCCATATGATGCATAACATGGCCGTAGCTATAGCAGTATAGATTTTACGCTTCCAACTAAAAGAATTAGCCAAACAAGCAAGCCCTAAGAAAAATTATTCCTCTAGCACCTGAACAATAAATTGAGATGGAACAAGCATCATAAGTAATTGGAGTATTGGACCTTCTTTACATTTTGAGTAAGATGGTCACCTGATTTGTGCAAATGAGGTACAAATGGAAAGCTGTGAGGCCCCCAACAAACCAGACTGCTATGAAACAGTATATTATGAGAAAATCTGACACATAGTCTCGTGTTATTGCCTTCCCAAGGTTAAAACCACTCAGGGCAAGATTGATCCAAGAAAACACAAAGACATATATGCACAAAATGGTTGACGTTGAAATAAACATGAAGAAGAACCGATAGTTTCTCTGCAATTATATCAACATTTAAGTCAACTGTTAGTCAGTCAAACAAATTCGGAAAATAAGTGTCTCTTATTTAAAACATTTTTTATTAGTTTACAAATGGCATAAAAATGCAACATTGTACTTGAATGATTTTAACTTAGGTCCTCTGCATTTCTTGCCTAACTGCACGGTAAATTTGGAGAGAAAGAGAGAGGAAGAGAGAACAGCAACTTCCTGTATTCCCCTCTCAGTCTCTTTTACCGCATCTCTTGCAGTACTATGGGGGATTCAGTTCAAAACGTTGTTAAGATTCATTTTTTGCAGCATAGTGAACTTACTATTCCAATGCACTGGCCAACCCAGGGGCAGTGATGATCAAATCTCTGGACACAATTGTTACAGATGGAGCAATGAGAACATCGGGGTGGGCGATAAAGCAAACATGTATCACAGAACTTCACTTTAACTGTGTGACCATTAACTGTTACATCTCTAGTACGAGGCAGTTTTAATTGAGGGGTTGTACCATTAATCCATTCCATGGAAGGGGTAGGTAAATCAAATGCTTCATCTGACTCAGGAGGCCTTGTATTCCTAGGGACAATTCCAGGATCTCTTCCGGAGGTCAGGAAGAGGAATGCCAAATCCTGCATGCGAGTTTTGTATGGTGTCAGCTTTTACTTTCAAATTAAGAAAGGAGGCCTCATCATAGGTTATAAGGAAATGGTAAAATGCTAAGGATCAAGGGTAATTCAATAATGAGCAAGAGAATGAAATATGCCACGATGTTTATAGAGTCAAAGCAAAAAAAGGTGGAGATCTGAGTTTTTTTTTTGGGGGGGGGGGGGGTTGTTGTTGTTGTGAGCAAGTTAAGTGGGCAAAAAGAAAAAATAGAGAATACATGGGATGATAACTTTCCAGTAAATTCCAACAGCTGTTATTCTAAAGGCAGAAATAATGAGAACTTACCAAAATAGTCAGAATTAAGCATGTAGCCAATACAGGATACGAATACTCATCATCAGGATTCTTAGCATCTTTAATACTAATATATATCTTTACACAAAATGCAATTGCAGGTCCAGCAATTAGTAGTGTGGTAAGAAACAAGGAAGCTACATCAGCTCCAAAGACAAGTCTGCCACCACAAAAAAATCTCTGGAAGAAAGGCAAGAGAAAGCTAAATTAGTCAAATATAACATATACTTGATATTGCCTCTAAATGTCCATCGTGCTTCAATAAATATATTGTTTACAAGCTCAAAATATACATAACCATGCCAAAAAACTAAGAAAATGAAATGTTAAGGAAAACCAAATACAGACTTCAAGTTTAACTGGTACCCAAACTACTTTAAAATATAAAAACATCACGGATTCACAATTAACATCCGTAAATATTAATATATAAAACAGGAAGATGAGAGTGATAAGATATCCTACGAGCAAATGATTGGAAATAAGAGAAAAAGTAATCAAGAGGCTAAAAGATACACGATCTTTAACTACAGCCTTAGGAATAGAGGCATAAGGGAGGAATAACAAGTATGAAAAGTTAACCAGCTTAAATTACAGCTTAAAGTTTCAGTTTCTGTCAACCAAAAACAATACAAGCAATTAGGATTTATAGTCTGCTATATGAATGTTATTAGCAAAACTGTTGTGTATTTCTTGTGGCCAAAGCTTAAACAAACTGAAAGAGAGAAAAGCATCAATTCAAAGTTCCATGATCAAGGGGCATCAACTATGTACACTGAGGGATCACGCAGGAAACTACAGAAACACTCTTCTAAGGACCAAATAAAGCAATCTTAAACATCAAATTCAACGACTAGCAGATTAAATAAAAAGAGATCGACAAAGAACTCATTTCAGTTCACAGTGAGCCTAATTGATTTACTTTTCCATGAAATTAAAATAAACATAAAAAAGCTATATTTGTTCGTCATCGATCACTGTTGCATAATCAGTCAACTAATCTTGGTTTTACTTTCCCAGGAGATGGGACTTGTTTAAACACTACAGTGCTTTCCAATCAGATAGATAAAGTTGTATTCGTAATCCATCAATCTACTGAGAGAAAAGAAAGTTGACGAGGGGACTCCAAAAATGCAGTATTCGCAATGTAATGGAATTTAAAAAGAACGAGACAAGAAGCAAAAAATCAACATAAAAAGCAACAGCTAAAGCTCAAGCATAAGAACCAAACAAAAAGGCAGAAAAAACACACGTTACTCCCCCTCCACACTTGGTAGAGCCTCCTATGTTTCACGTTCTGGGCCATACTGGCAGAAGGAGAAGAAGGCCCCATGTACCGATTCTTGTTCCCAACCTAAACTAGCTTTTTCCCAGCACAAAACACATACCCAGTTCCAACCATTCAGCTTTGAACCCAGAAGTGGCCAGAGCCGTTCAAATTTCCCTCAAAGCGGTCGAATCAGTGGGCTTGAGAATCTACATTAAAAGTGACAATGCAGATGAGAGAAGAAAGGGACGGTGTGGGATCAAAATCGAGAAGACGTGGGAGGAAATATTCTGAAAGAGTGAAGATATACGCACACGAAACGAAGTTTGGGTGTCTCTTTCTGTCGAGGAAAAGTGATGGCTGCTTGGAGGATAATTGGGTGGGCGGACATTCCAATCCTCGTGGCATTCACGCGCTTCGTGATTCCTTCATTCACGCTGGTCAACGCTTTTTTTACTAATATATCAAATCATATTCATACTAATATTATGTATGTGGGGTGGCACAACTTTGCCCCTATTATCGTCCTAAACACTACGTGCTCTCACCCACTCAAATCTTCTACTTTTTCCCCTTTTCCATCACACTTAAACTCAATTCTTCTTTTCTGATAATAAGTCAAAAATGATATTATGTTGAAAAAATAAGTACAACAGTTAACACATGTTTGATAAAAAGGAAAGGGAAGTGAAGAAGTAGAAATTAAAGTAAATTTTTTTATTTTATTTATTTTCATATTACTTTTATTTCTATTTTTATTTTTAATATTTTAGATTATTTCAATTCTATAAAAAAATTTAATAAATAAAATGATGTAAGTGAAAATAAAATATTTTGCACTATTTTATTTTAAATTATAAAATTTTTAGATAATTTAAATCCTTCCTAAGTTATAAAAATATATATATCAATTATATATTTATTTATATAATACTAAATAAATTTTTAAAATATATTTTTAGTCTAATTTTATTTTTATTTTTATTTATATTTTTATAAAAAAAAATCTATCCTACCAAATGCACCGTTATAGTATAGAGAAAAAAATATATAGAAACAAGAATTTAAAAAAGTAAAAAAAAAAAAAAAAAGGAAGATGGGAGAGCAATGAAATTTTGCACCAAGATAAGAGACAATTTATTCAATTTGTATTATATTATAGTTTCAAAAAAAAAAATTGACGTTTAAATGAACTAAATTGAGTGCGAACAGCTAAAAATCTCTTTGATTATACTTGGAGGAATCCAAAATGATTGTTGTTGATAGCTACACGGCAATTCTATGATAATTAGAAAGAAATTTAAAACTTATATTTTAGTTCATAATTTTCATTATCTTGAGACAGCTTATATCCTGCTTTTAATAAACATAGTTTATATGTTACCTCGTGGTAGGCCAACTAAATTTTCTCTGGCGCATTTTAGACTAATGAGAGTTAATTTGAATAATAAATATTTTAATATTATTTAAATAAAATTTAAAATTTAAATTTTAGTGTATATAGAAAATTTTATTAAAAAATTCACCTATTATAACTAGATATATGACGCGGGTCATATCTAAATATAATTAGAGTAAGATTCCAATAAACTGAAAAGGTAACAAAAAAAAAAAAAGAAGTTACACACTTGAACAATATTTTTTTCAAAAAAATAGTTTAAAAGATAAATATGAACACTATGCGTTTAAGAAAAATATTCGAGGACATCTTTTTATTATTTCAAATTCAGATATTTGGAATTCAAATGAGTATATAATCATCTCAAATAAATAACAAAACAATTATGAATAAGATATTTGAAGGACTATCTCAAAAACTTGTTAACTGATTACTCTCTCATTATTTGGATCAAACTAGCATTTTAATTTAAGTGCATGTTTGGATGTAGCTTTTAGGAATCAATTCTGGTCAAAACTTTGGTTTAGAAAAATCTGAAACAAACATCAATTTTTGTCCAGAATTGATTTTGGTCAAAACCTCAGTTTGGAAAAATCTGAGCCAAACAACCATTTTTGTCCAGAATTGATTTTGAGCAAAACCTCGGTTTGAAACCATGGTTTTGAATAAACTACTGAAAATAGATTTTAGAACTGTAAAAGAGCTTATAGACTATCCAATTACTATTTTACCCCTACTTTTTTCTTATACTCTCTCTCATCTCTCTCCTCTCTCTTATTCACTCTCTCTCCTCTCTCCTCTCTCCTATTTCTTCTCTCTCATCTCTCCTATTTAATTCTCTACCCTCTCTCCTCTTTCATACTTTATCAAATCATACACTTTTTAGTAATTTATTAATATAAAAAGTGATTCTACTACTAATCATCCAAACATCTCTATTTTTAAAATCTATTTTTCCACCAAACTAGCGTCTTGGAGAGAAGTCTCATAAAAACTCAACTGAACAAAAAAGAGGAACATCCATGTACATCAAGTAGTTTTTTTTTTTTTTTTCCCTTCTAGAAAATCCCACTATTGACGTATGCGTGGGAATGCTTTTTCACAGGTTTGGTTTTGATCTACCAAAAAATTTCTAAACAGAATCTATGTTTTATTAGATATCCAATATAAAACAACAAGCCAGAAGCTGAAATGTCTTCTCAGAGAACCCTGGAATAGGTAGACCATGCATCGTAGTTATAGGCTCTCACATGTCCCGCAATGTCATGAGTTGGATGAGCCAATTTACAGTAACTTGTCAATCTTAAGCTTTCATGCAGAGAACAGAGGAATGGCCAATCTCTATTCACAACCATATATTGTCACCTCACTCATCTGCAAAATCTGAATTCTAACATTAAAATCCACTACCCACAAATCTCTTCACATATGTTCGACTTGACCTGCATCATAAATCAGTGAGGTAGTATTGTTACAGTAAGGTAATCCTGCATTGCAACTAGGGAAGAGGAAGAAACCTACCCTTTTCCCCCTTTTCCGTAAAACCTGAATCTACACTTATATCTACAATAGAAGAATCTTGTCTTTCTGAAATAAGAATATTTTGTTCTCTGAGTCAGAAGAAAACACAGCACAAAACAGTCATTCTAATGAGAAACTGGTTCATTAGATATGCTAACAAACTAACGCGTTGATTATTGAATAGCAAGACTTCAGCGTTAGTTCTTAAAATTGTTGAAAAATCGCAAACTCATTGCTCGTTAGTTTCCAACATTCTTGGCCACTTGACACAACAACTAGTGGACAATAGTTTTGTTATTTTTAGGAACTCATGCTCACTAAATTTCGATATCCAAAGCCAACTTTGCCTATCCTACCAACACAAATTTAGAAGCTATTAATCAGAAGGAGACAATTCAGCAGTACGTAATTCCTTCATCATCAGGAAACAGGAAACTATATTTATCAGGATTCAGGATAAGTCCTTTAGTTTTATATGCTATAACGATCTCAGCAAATTTATCTTGTACTTCTCTTGTGTTGCAGCAATCAAAGCGAGAAACCAATTTGAAAAGGATTTTACAAGTTATTGATCATTCCCAGAAAATATCCCAATTTCCCATTAACAATCGACTGTCTAGAAGAATATTTACATTTGCGTAAGGGTACTACTGTGCTCCACGGAGGGCATTGCTATACACAGAAGCAAACGACAAAATGCTACCTTTGTCTTTGAAGAACCAGCTATGTAATCTGCAGGAGCTACTTGTCCGGTTTATCATGCTCAGCATCTACTCCTACTTGGGAATTCCATTGGGAATATTTTGATTCTTGATCAGCATGAACGAAAATGTTAAATGGTGCTTCTTTATCTTTTGCCTTCTTCAAATTATCCACGTCATTGTAATTCAAATCTTGTAAAACACTTGGAAGTCGCTTGTCACCATCCTTGCCATTCTTTGTTCCCATGTCAAAGCTAAATTGTTGTTTTGACTTTGAGTTCATAAAGCCTTTTCCAAGATCTGAAGTAACGGACTCAATTTCTGTATCTTCTTCTGTAACCCAAGCTCGGAAATTGATCACTGAAGGTGGAATCTTTGAAAAGGATAGTTCTAAAAAGTTCTTGATTATTCCCTTTCTATATGGGTTTTCCTTCTTATCATAGCGGTACCGGAAATTCTCATAAGTTGTCTACATAAGAGAAAGAAACACCAGTGCCAACAAAATATGAGAATAATATATATTGTAGGTCTTAACAGTCAAGACATGTACAATAGAGTCAAATTTGAGAATTACATATACAGTGAACACCAGAGGAAAAAAATACAAGATAGAACATGTGTACAAGAAGAAATCCTCATATTTTAGGATGAAATATAAAAGCATCTTTCATATCTCCACGTCTTCCTTGGAAAATAGCAATAATTTTAATCAAGAATTTATCTCTATCTCGTGGACAATTTGGGTTCTGTTGTTTTCGTCCCACTATATTTGATATAACAGCCGACATTCAGAAGAAAATAGTCATCATATTATATAGTCTAGCTAAGCTGAAAAATTGTATTTTCTTGTTTTTTTAATCTGTATATTCATTACTTTTTCTCCCGAATCCCATTACAGTAAAGAACAGACAAGCGTGACTACATGCATGCATCAAAATAACCTATATATGGAAATTCTCTTATTTCTAACACAGCCATTAGAAGAAGAAGAAAAGGAGGAGGAGCAAGAAGAATACCTGGTTGGTAGAGATCAAATAAAGATGGAAAACTGTAAGCCCGCCCACAAACCAGATGACTATGAAGCAATATACAATAAGAATGATTGATATAGCATCGTGTGCCATGTTGTGCCCAAACTTGCCCTTTTTCCGACCAATGTTAATCCAAGAAAAAATAAATACATATAAACACAACGTGGTTGTCGATGATATGAACAAAACGAAGAAGGGATAGTTTCGCTGCAACAACATGAAGATGAGAAACAGTGTTAGATGCAGCTAAAGGAGGGGGAGCGGCATTAAGAAATAACGAACTGCAAACAGAAAAATGAAAGAGACCGATCGAGCTAGCTAGCGCTATCTAAGCCTACTTCTGATCCCATGAGATTGACGGGGGCTTTGGATAACTTACCGCTGCAATACACTGACCAACCCATGGGCAATGGTGATCAAACTTCTGTACACAGTTGTTGCAGATAGAGCAATGTGATGCTCGTGGTGGACGATAAAGCAAACAAGTATCACAGAACTTCACTTTCACAGTATGGCCATTGACCTTCACATCCTTCATTCTAGGTAATTTTAGACTGTTGGAATTATAATTTAACCACTCCAAAGATGCCGAATTTATGTCAAGTGCATCATCTGAATCAAGTATACGTTTATTTCTGGGGATAATTCCTGGATCTCTACAAGATGTCAAGGACAAAAAAGTAAAATCCTGCATCATCCATTCAAATGTCAGATTCTAATATCAAGGGTAGGCCATGTATTCATTATTGCCGAGAAAACTTCATAATTTTACCAACCAAAAATGTGAGAACCAGTCCTCCAATCAATACAGGACGGCTAAAGTGAGGATCATCTTTAAACGCTAAAAGCATTCTTATGCAGAACAAAAGTGCAGGACCTCCAATCATGAATGTTGTTAGAAAAAGAGACTTTGCATCCCGACCAAATACTAATCGTCCCCCGAAGAGAAATTTCTGACATGATAATTAAGAGAAGCTTTCATCAGAAACTGCCGATATAATGTCACATCAACATGTTAATTAAAAAAAATAGAAAATTCATTGCAAATGATCAATGTCATCAATATCAATATCAATAGAACATGAAATCTATAACGAATTGCACTGTTGATAAAAATAATTCCTTCCTTGTCTAGTTCCACGATGAGGAAACTAATTCAAAGGAGAGAAAGAGAACTGAAGAAGGTACATTGTTTCCCTTCCAAACTTGGTAGAGCCTTCTGGGTTTAGGCTTGGAAGGTTCAACAGCCACGGCCAAAGGATCGGAGGGAGAGTGGCTGCTGAAGCTACTCATAACGAATTAAAATTCCCAGACAGCGGCCAGATTGTTGTTATTGCGCAATGATCTCCTTTCTTTCGCAAAAACCCGCACCACTTGCGTTGTTTGGAATGGGCAGGTTTTCGTTTCCCCCTCCGGGTCAGCGAATGAAATGAGATCAATTGGCCATAGCTTTGGGAATTTTCTTTACATTCGTCTCGTTCTTACAAATCTCAGCCACCCCCTCTGCTTATCTCTCATCACCGTCTCTCTCTCCCTAAAGAAACCAGCACCAGTCCCAACGGCTTCTCTTTCCCGCCGCTTTTTTAGCGGGCACAACTATTTTAGAATATAACTTCATCGATTCAAACTTTTCTATAACGATAACAAAGATTCTTTTTACTGACTCCTGTTCATATTTCTCCCTCCTCGCCACGGGTTCCGTCGTTCGTTTTACACATTAGCTGTTCATTACTTATATGCTTCATCATGTCTGCTCTTCACAACTGATTTTTTAGATTTTGATAATTTTTACATGGCAAAATAACCAATAATATTGATATTTAGTAAAAAATAATAATTATTATTTTTGCTTGATATGACTTTTTAATTTATTAATAATTTAATGTTAAGATTGTTATTCACCATGAAAAAGAAATGTTTATTATTGCTAATCAAGGAAGAATAAAATTAGAAAGAGAGACGTAATAAGATTTTCTTAAAAAAAAAAGTATTTTGCATTTTTATTTTTTATGTCATTAATATGTAGTTTCTAAGAATCTTTACTTATCAAAGCTCCAATAATCCATTTCAATGTTTCAATAAAAAAAATGAAAATATAATTTTCATTCTTTTTGCCTAGAAGTATTATTTTTCTTGAGACTGTAACTTTTATGGACATTGGAAGCGCATGCTACATTGTTCTATCTTCTAAGAAATTATAAGAAGTTTAATGCATTTATAATTTTATTGAAAATATCTTAAGTAATCAGAAGATAACAGACTCATTTTGTATTCTCATGGAGAGGTTGTACCAAAAATAAAACTCACATTTCTAGGCCCAGCCTTACGTATCATGATGATTTTGAAATTGACAGCAGAAGACTAGTATTCAATTAATCAATTCACATTCCTAAGTTTTTTGGCCAAAAAAAAAAAACACATTCCTAAGTCCATCCTTAAATATTACATTACACAGCTCTTCTTCAGAAAAACCTTCACAGAGAGAGGAAAAGATACATCTTGTCTGTCAAAGCTCCAGCTGATAAAGAACATGACAATGGTTTGAGACCTTGAGTGCGAGATTCTTCTTTTATCCTCTCATTTTCATTTTCTTCTTCTTGGGTCTTCCTTCTTTCTCAAGCACTAGATTTGAATCTCTCTCAAGTATGATTTTGTTATGCAAGGTCAACAAAAAGGGGAGTGTCAGTATACTTAAAGAGAGTCAATACAGAAATAAAAGACAAATCAATTTCCATATCTGAAAATCAGGAGATAATTAATCAACAAAAGATCCCCTGCATTTCACCGATCCACATAAGCATTCCTTTTTCTTGTGGCTCTCTTCTGTGAGGCACTGAACTACCCCATAATCATAGGTTAACCCTGTGAAAGGAGGGATGTGCCTGATTGCTTGAAAACCAACGTGGATATCAGTCTGCTCTGTGTTTGTGCGTAAAATGGAATGCCATAACACATTTGGCGAGCAACTATGGTTCATGAAGCGAGAAACATTTCTATCATTTCTCGCAGTTATATAGAGTGAATATGGAATCTTAGGTGCTTCGGAATCACTTGGAAAGATTTCCAGTTGCTGATAACTTATTGTACAGTAAAAAAGAATAATCATCATCATCATTATTGTCTATGACTTCTCCTGCATACTCACGTATAAAGTTCCTGCACGAATGGGATCCCAGGATCTTAGACCCCACCCTTTGTTTAGTCTTGAAGACCTCCAAACGAATCTTCAAGCCGCCTTGTGAAACCCGGTTTCGACAACTAGGAGGGCACTGACAAGAAGGACCACATTCATATATCACAGATTTTAGGTCCATGAGTACCCCATTTGCAGAATATAGCAGATAACCTCCATTCTTTTGAAAGCAAGTACAGCTCAAATTATTATTACAAGGTACGCAACCACCAATACAGTTACATCCAGTCGACGGTTCTTCCACAGGATATATTATTGGTTTCAGATTCTTAAGAGTAGTACAGTAAGTGAAACATGTAGGACCCTTCTCATGATCAACATCACTTTCAAGACAAACAGGTAAATTTTCTGCCCAGAAGTAAGATCAGGTAATATAAGCCCGGTTGTCAAAGTAGACTTGTCAGTCCATTGCTGAATTGATTTCCATATCATATATCCTTCAGGCTGCCCTGGCAACCTGAGTAATTTACACTTCAACACATTGAAACCAGATTTTCTTTTCTCCGCCCAAGATTCTTGGATCTTGTAAAGACCATCATAGACATATACCTTTGTTCTGGAATTCATAGATTCCTTCAAACCCCTTGTTTTCTAATGCAAGATTCCCTCTTTCAAGCTTCTGATCACACTGTTCTTTACTCTGGCAAGACCCACCTTGGCCACAGTAAATCAGCACATCCCCATCATGAACATTATCTTCATATCCTCCAGATGATATGATACTGATTGCTAATGGTTCATCTTCTTGACTAATTTTGACGCCCACGTAATCAAATCCAGACATTGGTGGAGCATGCAATCCCACCACGCACAATTCCATTCTGAAATAGAAAATATCTCCAACTCCAACACCAGGTACAGTTCCAACGCATCTCTCTTTATTAGTCAGAAGCCCTTTGCTCAACATAATAGTTCCTGCTCTTAAATCAGATCGCTTCACGACTGCTACATCCCCTTCTTTTCCCTCATCAATTTGTGCAATCTTTCTTCCCAGTACTTCATATATCATAAGTGTATATATGCAACTGGAGTCCTTAACACTGTTAGGTTCATTTAATTTATCCATAACTAAAGGATTGATTGATTTGAGAATATAACCAAACAGTTTATCTTCATCGATATCAGTTGATGCCGCACCACCATCCTGCTTTCCCTTCTTCTTCTGGGACCTGCTTACTTCTCTTTCACCTCCATGCATCTCAGAGACTCTTTGATTTCCCATGTCTTCATTTATAGAAGATGCTGTTCTAAATGAACTGATTGGAGCTGCTCTCTATATATGGTTTTGATGAGAGAACCTCTGGGAGTCCAGCGAGGAGAATAATGGATAGAAAGGAGCCATCCCAGGAGGAGAAATAGAAACAAAAGGAGAGACACCATAGGATGTTGAAGATGAAGAGGGTTCGATGGTGAAGGGAATACAGGAACAAGTGCTCGCAATGGCTTTACATTCAAAACCATGGACTTGTCAACTGAGCTAGGTGCTGGAGGAATAGAGTGTTGATCCAATTCCATGCCTGTGTTTTGAAGCAGTAGAAATACTCTCTTCTGTAATGTTTCCTCCCCAAGTTTAATGTTCATACATCTCTCTGCAAAAAAAAAAAAAAAAAACAAAGCACGAAAGCGAACTTAAAAGAGGCGAAAATGGGGCAAAAAAACGTATTACCAAAATTTACGGCGAAAATTAAAGCAGAAAGGTACAAGAAGAACCATCGGAATGCACGCAAAAGCCATAGAATTTCCTGAGCATCAGCCACGATGAGAGTAATAAACATGAACGACAAGATAACAAGTGAGGCAACTACCAGAGAGAATGGAAAATGGATTGAAATTAGAACGAGCACGTAAACTTTGTCTCTAAGATTTGAAAGAGAAACGAAGGTGGTTTACAGATCTGAGGGTATAATGTGCGGTGTGCTGAAAGAGTAAAATTAGAAGGACATAGCCGAAGAGTAATCAAGCATGCCTGAGATGGGTTTGGGAGATTTAAATCCAATGTTTGTTCCAAGTTTCAACTCGTACGTCGAAGTTTATTCATGCATCTTCCCCTAATCAAAGGCATCTATGTTTCTGTCCGTAAAGAATTGAGAGAGTAAACGAGTGTTTTCTCGGATCAAGTGAACAATGGGGAGAGAAAAGGAAGGAGACGTGAGGTCGTTTCAATTAATAACCAGATGTTGCACTTCCATAGACAACCCGGCGAAAGGATACGTAGGTTTTTCTTCCTTGCATGGATTTTTTCAATATCAACTATTTTTTTTTAGGTAAACCTACGTATCTACATTAGATTTCAAATAATAATGATAAAAAAGATAAGTGGTAAAACCAACAAAATTGTTACCTGAAGGCTGAAAGTATTAACTAGTCCATTGCGAGTACGTGAGGAAATGGGCCGAGTAATGGATAAGCCCATTCATAATAGACTCATGAACCCAAATACCAAGTATTTTTTTTTGGGGAAAATGATATTTAAGTCCCATGTAAGCAATTGAATGATAAAAAAGTCTCAAAAAGTGTCATAATTAATGTCAAGTCTCATGGGACCTCATATGAATTTTTTCTAATTGTAAAAAGTTATAAATATCCCTAAGACTGAAATTTTCCCTTAAGCAAACGTCTCACTATGGCTCTCATGATAGTGAGATACGGATACCCGATAGTGGGATTTACCCTCAATTAGGAAAATCTAGAAACCCGGCTACACCCCTTTTCTGCACATTTTTTTGAGATATATAGATAATGTAACCCCGATGGTAGGTTTATCCCTCTATCGGGGAAATTCAAATGTTCCATAAGCTGTACTTACAACCTCAGCGCCTAAAATAATAACCACAGTACTAGCAATTAATAATTCCAGTTTCTGTAACTAAGAACCCCATCACCTACACTAAGAACCCCATCAGCTGCAACTAACAATCCCATTAACGGCACTAACAACCCCAGCACCTGAACTAACAACTCCTACACTTGAAATAATAACCCTAACATGTGCAACTAACAACCCCTGTCCCTGCTGTGGTTGTTATTTCAGGTGGATAGATTGTAAGTGTAGCTGATGGGATTGTTAGTTACAATTGATTGGGTTATTAGTTACAAGTGCTGGGGTTATTATTTCAGGCGCTGGGATTGTTAGTTGTAGGGACATGGGTTGTTAGTTGCATATGATAGGGTTGTTATTTCAGGTGTTTGAGTTGTTATTTCAGGTGCTGGAGTTGTTAATGTCGTTAATAGGATTGTTAGTTGCAGCTGATGGGGTTCTTAATGTAGGTGATGTGGTTCTTAGTTACAGGGACTAGAGTTGTTAGTTGCTGGTACTGTGGGTGTTATTTTAGGCGCTGAGATTGTAAGTGCAGTTGATGGGATATTTAAAGAAGGAACATTTGAATTTTCCCGATGGAGGGATAAACCCCACTATCGGGTATCTGTCTATCAAGGCACAGTAGGTCAAAAAATGCTTCAATCAAAATGGAATCGGGGTGATGCTGATTCCTATAAACGAAACATCCAATCTCGCCGTCGGGATGTAATCGGCAACAACCTTCACCTCTAGAACCGAACACAACATGCAAATCAGTAACACAACCGATTGCCGCATAGCCCGCTTGTTACTACTATGCATCATGTGATCTAAGCCAATGCCGACAACTTCAAATCTCTCATTCAACGAAGGGATTGTGAATTCAGTAACTTTTTTTTGCTTGTTTGGCGTGAATATCTCTGGATGATCTGCACAAAGCTTTCTTTGTTTCTACGTATGGAAGACATGCGCTAAGCCTTCTTCCACTATCTCAACCATTATCATGCTTTGGTGGCTTGAAAGAGACGTTTGCTTAGGGAAAATTTCAGTTTTAGGGATATTTATGTCTTTTTACAATTAGAAAAAATTCATATGAGGTCCTATGGGACTTGATATTAATTATGTCATTTCTTGAGATTTTTTTTGTCATTCAATTACTTACATGGGATTTAAATGTCATTTTTTCTTTTTTTTCTAGAATAACCATTTGAAAAAAAAAACAATTATTAATTGGAGGAGGAACAGGGCAGCCACTAAATAAAGTGATTAAGGAAAAAACCTTTATTTAGGTAGAATGAGGGGCGAATTCAGCTACAAAATTGACAATAAATCATGCTTAAATGATAACAGAGATAATGAAATCTTTGTAATTGGAAATGAATTGTCAAATATTGTATTCTTATATTTTAGGCCGAATCAAAAATAGTATTTTTTTTTGTACAAAAATTTTTAAAAAACAAGTTATATTCATCCACTATTTAAAAATGAGATGAAATCGCTTTTCTTCTTAAACGATAATAATATTAAATAGAATAAATTATCTATTATCTTTAAGTATAAATTTAAATATATAAAAATTAAGATATCTTATTAAATATTATTACTAAAATTATAATAAAATAATATTTTTAAAAATTAAATATATTATAAATAATTATATATCTAATATCTTTATCAATTGAAGTTATGGACGATGTCTTGTTCTTACTTGCAATGACGGCGCCTCAGAAATCGCCCCTTACAAATTAAAATCCCGAGTCTTACTTTGCAGGCCCCATAATTAGAAACAAATATTCAGTACTACTAATACTGGCGCGATGTCTTGATAATGATTGATAGCAAAATTATCGGCTTGGATCATTCATTGATCCGATAATAATCCAGCTGTGATCGAATTATTGAATATACATATATTGATATGTCTGTAATTTTATATATAAATAAGAATACTATATACAAATAAGGGGAAAAAAACTCAATTTTTACTAGTTTATGAATGGTTTCATCAGTTTTGGTTACTTATTTTTATATTATTTTTTCAGACTAACATTCAACTGTGCTGAATTGGGAAATGTTACGAAATGATAAATAATTCATTTTACCATTTTCATTCGTGGAATTGGCTTACAGAAATTCTTACATAACTTAAGGTACAGTAATAATAAGAGATTTCTCCAGACTCCAGCAGCGTACATTGTACGGAGTGCCGATAAAATAAGTTATAGTTAATTAATTATTTATAATTAATATAAATTATTATTATAGGTAAAAATTTAAAATATAATAAAATTAATTAATAAATTGTCGATAAACTACTATAATTAAACTACTATAATTGAGTTCAAAATATTCTAAAGATCAAATTATTTTATAATTATTATAAATCTTTATTATAGTTAAAAAATTAATTAATAAAATTATTAATTAATTATTATCACGATAGGTTTAATTTTTTTTAAAATTTAAGGTAAAATTATATATTATAATTATTGATTGTAATAAATAAATTAAAAGTATTAAATTAGTTGATTTAGATATAATTTTTAACTAAATTAAATATTATAAAATTTTAAAAATATAATTAATTAATAATATTTTTAAATTTATAAATAAGTGGATAAGTAATTAATAAGTTCGAGGACGAAAATCATCGGTATGGGAACTTAAAATCATTGCCTAAACCTTGACAAACAAAATAATTGCCTAAACCGTTATAATAGTTTTGAGTACATGAAGGATGGGAAAAAAAAAATAAAAAGGAGTACACGAAGATTTGTCTTGGAGAAGCCGAGAAGATACGCAAATAAGATAGTAGTATTGCATGTAACAAAAAAAAAAATAGTAGTATTGCAGACGAAAAATAATAAAATTATTGCGAAATAGAGTCAGCAAGAAGGAGCACGGATGCGGTTCCCTTTCCCCAGAACCAATGATCTTAATCAGATGAATATACAAGATCCATAGGCATCACGATGCGACGTCGTTTCACACCTATCCGAGCTTAGTGCCAGTAGTGCCTCCACCCCTACGCTCCCACTCCTTTTCTTCTTCCCCGAAAGGACCCAAAGCAACCTTCCCCAGTTGCCTCTGCCCTATCTCTTTAAATTTTCCCCAATCCTCCTTCTTTCTCGCTCGCATTCGTGTACGGTCCTCTCTGTCTTCATCTCAATTTCGATGGAACAAGAGCCGCTTCTGCCGAGTGATAATCTTCGTCGCACTCGTGGGACTAATCCCATGCTTCGCGCTTCCACCTTGCGCGCCACTTTCACCCTCCCCTTAACTCGCTACACCACCCGTCTGATCGCGGCGGAGCATCACCGGATTTTCCTCGGTGATTGTACGGAGAACCCATCCGAGGACGACGATGACCGACCCCTTGGGGATGGCAGTTGTGCCTATTCGAGGCCCATTTTGGTTCTGGACCTTGTATGGAACCTGGCCTTCGTACTGGTCACTGCTGGTGTACTTCTCTCCACATTTAGCGAGCATCCGTCCACCCCTTTGAGGCTTTGGCTCTGTGGGTATGCCTTTGAGTGTATTCTGCATATGATTTTTGTGTGTTTCGAGTATCGGCGGAGGACTCGAGATTTTTATGGTCCTGAGCTTGGGCTTTCGCTTTCCCAGAGTTGGAACAGGTATTCAGTTTCTTCTCATATTTTCTAGTACGAACAACAGGTTATGTCTGTAGAAGATAAATTAATAAATTGAATAAAATATGCCGATCCGAATGGCCGTCGAAGCATTCTTCTGGTTCGATATGATAAGTTTTGTAGTTAATACCAACAAAAGAAAACCCGTAGAATTTATCCTCTTCCGTTTTTTTTTTAAATTTTCATTTGGGGGTTTGAGGCATTTTTGTTGCTTTCCGTGGGCCCGTGGCTTGTTTCTCTTCCTGGTCGATTGGCAACTGGTTTTATTCTGATAAAAATTGCTAAATGCCTGAAAAAATGAGTCTTTATGAGTACTTGTTTGGACTTCGTAGTGTCTGGGTCTAACTTTTCAATCTGTGTGAACCGCGTCTTTTCCTTGTAACATGCCCTCTCATCATCTTATCAACTTCAGCTTATAGTTGTAGGTTAGTGGACGATTGCTTTTTCTATAGTCTGCTATCATTTTGATACCTGAATGTACTGTTTATCAATGTTTACCTTACTGTAGCGTGGAAGGAGATTCTCTTAAAAGTGATTTTATGCAACTTTTGTTTTCTGTTAAAGATTGATCTGAATATTCGAAAAATGATGGAGAATTAGGAATGATGTCTACTCTTGGTATCATTGATCTGCTAGTGAAAAAATAGTGAATTTTCACTTTTGGGGCGCTCAATATTGCTCATACCCTTGGTTTTTGAATTGTACTGCACCTTAGACACCAAGTTTCTTATTCTGAATCCAAGTTGCCATCAGTAATTGCAATTATGTTGTTTGAATTAGTTAAACTTGGACACCATTTTCTAGGCATTTTTTCCGTAGCAGATGCAGTATTTCCTCTATTCCCTCTTATTTTATGTCTAGAATTGAATGATCAGCTTCCAAGTTGTTAATTTTGAAAACCAAATCGTGAGGTGAATTTTCTGGTGTCTTGCATGTTTGCTTTTGTTCTTACGCATATACATTGGCATATAGTTAAACATTCATTTCACTCTAATTTGCTTTCAGCAATGTGAAGAAGTTAGAGTCTATGAACACACTGGTGTCATCTATTTGGTGGGTCCTTGGATTTTATTGGATTGTGGTTGGTGGCCAGCAACTTTTGCAAGACTGTCCTCGTATCTACTGGTAAGAACCTTGATCTGGAACAATGTGAAGTCAGGCCATAATTTGAACCTGACATTGTGTAATTTGTAGCCTGTGTGAGATGTAATTGGAACTTTATTTGGTGCCAAAATAAAAAAAAGTGCATGAATATAACAAAAGTATTGGTTCATCTTTATGAGTATATGGAGAATTAAGTGATGTATTAATCCCATTCTCGCAGGTTATCAGTGGTCTTTCTGGCCTTTGATGTGTTTTTTATTATCTTTTGCATTGGGATGGTATGTATAGTTTTCTTCGCTCTCTTCTTTTTCATCCCGATAGTAGCATTAGCATATGCTATGAGAATCAGAGAAGGTGCATCAGAAGAGGATATCAGGTGTCTTCCTAAGTATAAGTTTAGTCAGTCAAATTCATTGGTGATGGTTGCCGACAGTAATCAGCAAGTTTCTAAAGCAAGAATGGGTGCAAGCAATAGCAACCTTGCCAGTGAATTATATCTCAACCCAGATGATTCTGTGAGTATTATAACTTATCTCATTTTGTACTCAGTGACTCTAATTTCAATAAGCTGTAATTACTCCTTTTTTGGCGTTCTGTTTGGGATTTAATCCATTTTAAAGCTTTTAGATTATGAAATAGTCTATCCTATGTCATCGCAACTTCTTCTGTCTATTGGCTCAAACACCGAATTTTAAATTATGTTGTCCCCTGTTCTTAGATTATAGATTGTTTAATTAGTGGTAGGCATGTGCTTCCCCAGAACCTGGAAATATAAACTTTTATTTAGGCTTGTGTTAGAGATTGAAACCCATATCACAGTGAAAGTGTTTCTGACTTTAAGGCTTGGTTTAGATAGGGGGAAATTGGAGGAGAGAATAGTATGAGGGAAAACTTTCGAAAATAATAAGAAGTTTTATTATGTTTGGAGAGTTTTTCCTCCTAATATTATTTCATCATCAATTTTCTTCTCATCCAAACCAAGGGGAAAACCTGAGGTTGAGTGGTTGATTATAAATTGCCAGGTGTGGACTATAATGTTTTGTTTTTTATCTGTAGCAGACAGCCCCTTAGGAGGTAAGAAGTACACAAAAATGGATTTTTGTAATATATGAAATATTTTGCAAGATTAAAGAGAATAATTTTAGTTGGTTCCGTGCCTTAAAAAGTCAACATGCTCAAATGTCGCTGATGATATTGGAATTGATCATGCTTGAGTTTAAAAATTATAGACAATTCTCATATTTTTCACTTCTTAAGAAAGGAAGGTTATTTAATTAGATGATGATCATGATTCTTCTTGGCTGGCGTAGGGTCTGCGGTCAAGTCGCAAAATTGGATTCATGACCCATAACGCCTGTTATGGAACTGAACTAATCTCATCATAGGATGTGTACTTGGAATTACATTGCAAATCAACGACCATGACTGATTAAGTCTTTTGGCCCTTATTCTGATCCCTTAACTTAGAAATTGAGCCATTCAATTATTTTCTGATAATATCCATGTCAATTACGATATTCATGTGGTGAAATAGAATTGAAGGCTACAATGTTAAATTCTGAAAGGTCCTTTTCCATGAGTGTAAAAGTGTAATATGAAGTTGCCTTCGCTTATTTTGCATTGCAGGAATGCTGCATCTGCCTTTCTCCATACGTTGAGGGGGCAGAACTTTATCGCCTTCCCTGCACACACCATTTTCACTGTGGATGCATCAGCAGATGGCTTCGGACAAAAGCGACCTGCCCTCTCTGCAAATTTAATATTCTTAGAAGTGATACATTGGTTTGACTATATCTCGTGACCAGTTAGGCATTTGCTACTCCACTGACAACAGTTGGTAAATAAAATATGAGGAAAAAAAAGAAAGAAAAGAGAATTTCCCCACGCCCTTCCTTCGGATGTTTCCTTGAAGCGTTTCTTCTTTTGGGTAGAATGTTGTTATGGCATTCTGAACTTTTGTTTATGAAGAGGAATGAGGAATGTATATATTGTGAAGGGTGGATTTTTATTATCATAGAATCAATGTTTCGTACATAAATGCTTTCTTGTTACTTATTTTGCCATATATAATTTCGATTGTTTTCAAGTTCCAATACGCAAAATTTGGGCATACAAGGGGCAAAACAAAACCTTTCCAATCCATCTGAATATGATGATTTTGTGCATGGAAATATTTTGCATCACACAACTGAACTAGCTCATAACAAGGAGAATAAATGCCAGAACTGTTTCAAAACCTGCTATGAGCATGGAGCATCGATGTAGCTGCCAATATAGGATGGGAAATCACAGTGCAAAAGGAGGCTGTTAACTAAAAAGTAAACATCAAATCGTACGAGTCAATTTATCCATGAAGATGAAGGCCGCAAGAATTCCAAGCTCATCTAATCGCCATGCAGGCTCATGTATTCAACTGAAACTTAATAACATGCAAAGACATTGTGGATTGGCTAAGAGGAAATCATAAGGAAAGATAACTGGAGCTTGCGATCAGACATTTTTCAACTTCTTCATTTTAGAAGGTGGCCATCTCCCCTTTTTCCTCAATCTGCGCTTCCTGACAAGTCTTTTCCCCCTAAGCCTAATTTTCTTGGCCATTTTCATCCTAAATCTCTGCTCCTCCCTCTCTGGCGGCTTTTTCTTTTTTCTTTTTTTTTATCTCAACTATATTTAAATTCAACCCGTTTTACGTATTTAACTATACGTGAGTTTTACAATATAAATTTTTTTATATATATCAAAGACTCAGAGTTGAGACGTCGCTTAAATACTCTCTCGCAGCTTTGATTCCAAAGGAAGTTTGTCAACTGACACAGCCTCTCCCGCACCTTGTGGAGGCGATCCACCACCATCTGCTGAAGCTGCTCCATCAGCATCAGCAGCTCTAACAACTAATGCGGCTGTTCTCTTAAAAGGGAACGGTGGTGAAATTCGAACTCCGCTAAAACACTTAGAAGGCACATCGATGAGCCTAACGTGAAATCGGGAAACTGACACCGATACAAGTCTTCTCAAGAAAACAAGATATTATACGAGTAATAAACCAGATACATCAACAGAAACACATCGATAAATAAAATAAAACAGAATCGGGAAATAGAAGGCGAAGTCTAGGAAAAGATGCCTCGGAGATTTGAAGATACTAGATGAAGAGTGTGTCTGTGATGTTCTTCCCGGTGGAAAGCGACCGTTGTGGAACAAGAAAAGCGAAGGGAGGCGGCAAGGTGAAAGGATTGAAAGAGAGGAGCCATTTTTTTTTTAAAAAGAAAAAGGTTTAAAACGGTAGCTCGGCGTTCCGTAATGCGGGTAGAGGGTAGAAGCCTGAGGTAAGCGGGCTTTTTCAGATAAGGTTCCGTCGCCCGTGTCCACCGTCGTTTACATTTTTGATTGAGGCATTAAAAATAAAATTAAACAAGAGAGGTGACAGAAAATATACTTTTACGGTTTTACCGCAATGTAGAGTGGGTTTACCTGTAATTTTGATTCTCCAGGATTTTCGTTTAAAAGAAAATAACTTGAAGTTTGTCAATAAGTTATGTAATATGACATCATCTAGTTGGATTTATTTTCCTCTAAAAAATGATGTTACTAATTTTATTTATATTAACATAACTAAAATAAATTCAATACTTAATATAATTTAATATTCATAATAAACTACATTATTCATAAATCAAATTGACTACTATGAACTTACTTTTTGAAGTTCACACCTTTTGTAAGAACCCACCTAAATAATTAATTCAAGTAGATAAAACAGTCATCCGACATAAACAGATAAAAGGCTAAATAACGTTTTTTTTTAAAATATTTGGGACCACCAAGTTAAAGAATGTAGATTACGTCGCCCTTTTTTGGGTAATTGGTTACATCAGTGTGTTCATCTTGTATCTATCCCTACTAAAAAGAGATCTTATGGAGTTGAAGATAATCTGTTTTAGTAATTGAACCCTAGATTAGGAAGAAAGACTTGTCTAATGAAAATAAAATGGATTTAGCGGGTTCAGAATCATTTTCCTTTTATAGTTGCAAGACATTATCTGTACACCTATATTATTGAATGGATACATATCCCATGTAGGATATGTCAACTAAGCACTACCAACTACACTAACACAGCTAAGATTTAGTGTTCACGTGGTAGAATAGCCTCATGAAAACGTACCCTTAAACATAAAACATTACGTATGACTGAATCATGTGAACTTGTTCCAACTCAGTCACATACATAGAATGTCGCATTTGTCAAATAAACCACCAATTAAATACAAAACATATAATGCTTTCCTCAAAAGTTAGTCCGAAACGTCAATCAAAAAAGAATATTAACATCAAACCGGGTGTAGCCCTCACATCCTCCCTAATCCCTATGGAACCGTATGGGAACGAAATAATAAGGGGTATGTGCAACAAAGTCCACCGCTCCAACACTGTCACAATTAACAAAAATAACAATAAATAACAAAAGATCCAGGGGCATGCAAATTGAAAATGTTTTCAAATTGGAGAAACATATAGGCAATCAAACTTGTCCAATGTGCATAGTTCCTATCAAATCAGAACGAGTAACTTTAAAATTTTAAAATAGGTTCTAAGGGTTAATAACATTAGTTAGTGACAGGACCAATAATGTGTAAACAAATCCACTTATTTAAATTTAATTGGAAAAAAGTAAATTACACATAAGTAGCTAAGTTTTTTTCCCCTTTCAAAACAGGGCAATATCCCAAAATAAAAATAAAAATAGAGGCGGAGGGGGAGGGGGAGGGGGAGGAATAGAGCACCAGACGCCTAAAGTTGAAATCAAATATTGGTTTTAGGGATTCTATCAAATTATCAAGAAAATGGTCCATTTATGAAAAGGCCAAAGAATAAAGGAAATAAAACAAATTTATGTCATTGAAGGCGTGTGCTGTGCATTTCCCGTCCTGAAATCTATAGATAGAAGCATATAATATTTTTTGGCTAGCAAAGAAATATGAAATTTAAATTTTCTCCAAAACAAAGGGAAACAGAAAGTAGCTAGACTTGACTCAAACTTACCACAGAAAGCAATGGCCCCTGTTTAAATTTTCCATGGAACGAAAATGCAATTGGCTTTGGATTGTCCCCAGGGCCTCTGATAAATCCACTGTAACATAAAATTGTAAGACAGTATAAATCAGTCCAGGGAAAATGGTACTATCTTGACATTTAATGAAGAAAAAATATTGCACACAAGTTATTTGGCATTAAAATTTACAGTGAAAAATATAAAGAGATTAGCAGGTCCGCTATTTTCAAACATAACTCACATACGTGATGTAGATATCAGAGGAGTCCTTCTTGTGTCATATATGGCAATCAGGCCCCTGTAAACCTCATCTCCATATTTAAAGGAAACAGACAATTGCTCCCCTGAATTATCCCAAGCTATGTTTTCAATGGCAACACTGAATAAGAAAATAACAAGAAAATCAATAGTGATACCACTTCTATCGATGAGAATCATATCAGGCAGAAACCAATGACTTGAAAGAGGGGAAAAGCAGAATTGGTTCATTCTAGCTTTATAAAGAGTTTTTACAAAAAAGTGGAACAGAACTAAAACCATTCTAAACATACTTGCGATACCAGATGTAAATTTCTCTCTCCCTGCCCGTCAGTGACATTCATCTTCTCAATCAGATTCAGCCAATACCATCCCAGAAAATAAATCATTTAATTGATTTCAGCAAGCAACAGAAGATAAGTGCAAGCTGCTAATATTCTTGCAGAAGAGTTTTCCTCATATCCTTTCTGGCACATTGTAAGTCGTAGACAATCAATCACCTGGTATATAATAGCAGATTCCTCAACTATGATAGTTTTTTAAGTGTTTCATTCTTGTCCGTCCATACATTTTTCTTAAAATATCACAAGTCATAACATATCATCAGTGAAAAATGAGAAAATATTTAATCAACTATATACTAATTTAATTGACTTATTATTTAGCATCCAATACATAAAGAACTCAACACAAGAAATTCCAAACAAAAGGCCATATGCCTAAAGAGGGAGGCTTTGATGCCAAGTGAACAGATCCCAAGGTTGAAGATTCAAAAAATGCAAGCAGTATCATACCCCCATCGGGATCCAATGTTGCACCCTGGGTAGCACATCATCGGAACCATTGAAGATAATAGAGTTATGTGATGGTGATCATAAAAAAGTTACAGTAGTTCTTAGATTGTTAGCTGACTTAATGCCAAAAAGAAAAGGCTCAAAAATGTGAATTTAGACCTTATACACCTTTACAAATCCACTGGTTGATGACCATTGTTCAGATGCCCAAGTTTTTGTCTCCCAAAGATAAAATGTTCCATCACTATTAAGGAACATAACCATCATGAATGAATCAAAACAATCTATGATTAGTTAATTTTTACAAGTTCAAATGAAAATGAGATAGCATATGACGTACAATTTTGAAGCAAAGAAGTAATCTCCAGTAGGTGACCACTTCAGCATTGATATGCCCCCTAATCCTCGCCGAACTGGTGTCCCCACAGCTACAGATAATATGCCAGAAAAGAACAAATCAAAAGAGCAGGGACAAAATACTTGATGATTGCAATAATAAATTCATAAAGACAATCCAAAGTTAGACTGAGTCCTCATCCTCCGACTCCTCAAACTTCCAATAGTACGAGTCACAATCAACTCATAGTCCTAACATATAATAATCAAGAGATGTTTGACAAGTTTATTCAGGTACAATTTAAGGGACATTCCAAATAAAATTACCCTAATCAGGGAACCATTCATAAACATTTGTAAGGTGGTATGCATTCCACATGTATATACAGAATCCAAAACTTTGTTCTGAGTAAAAGTCTTGAATTTGATCAATGAACCCAAAGCGTCATTCTTGATTATGGGATCATTTTTACAATTGCCGTTTCCTGTCACATTCATTAAATGAGGTACACATCTCACAAAAATATAGAAAACGTATCAAGTAAAAGGGCTATGGCGAAAGTAGTTAAGCTAAGCTGTATCTTTATGTCTCTATAGGCCACAGTCGATGAGTATTTAGTCTCAAAAAATTGACTAGAGCACCAGAATCAAGAACCATGAAAAATTGCATAGAACAAGTTCTAAACTTATCCAGTGAGCTACAATTAATCATCAAGAAAAAAGGAATATCAATGTCACATTATACAAAATTAAGCAATGATCTTGACCATACCTTGAGCAACGTCCGACACAGTGAAAGAGGAGCTCTCATATGAAGCAGAAGCTAAGTATGTGAAAATAAGTCAAGAAAAGTATGAACAGAAATTAAAGTTTCACTGAAAACTAAAGCATATACCCCAAGTCGCAGTTCTTAAAACCAGCCAAAAGAGAAAAAAAAGAAGATACTTTCCATGTGCTTCAGGGAAAAGGAAAAACAACTAAAAGAGACCCATAAAAAAATGATATTCTCATCTGGAAAACCTATAGCAAAAACAAGTAAAGTTAGTGACATTTCTTAGGATATCTTCCATCTGGAATCCATGAAAGAGCGCTAATATGTTCATTGTCCTCACTGCGAAGAAAATCTGACAGGATAACTGAATTCCAGTGCCTCTTGATAAACTTCCTACAAAGGAAGCTGCCCCAGATCTAACAGATGCTGCATTCCTCTGATAAGAAGCAGACCATATGAATATTCCGCCCCTGAAAAGTACATATAACAATGCACCATACCATTGGTGGGGCCTACAAACAAAATTTGAGTAAAAACCACGCTCAAATAGCAAGTTCTCACTTGCAACCCACAGAGAGCATCCGCCCACCATTAGGCCTTCACTCCAGTACTCTAACATCTCTCTGGTACTCATTGATCAAAATGATTGGATCCTTCCCTTCTGTTCAAAAGGTCAAACAGTCAGCAATCATACAAGAAGCAAGAAAGTAAAGCTATTAAAACAGACACTAAATAATTGATAGTTTAGATAGGTAAGCTACCTGAATCTTCATAGTCACGAAGTATAACTTGATTCAGGCCAGAGATAAACGCAAGTATATGCTTATTCTGGTGCCAGCTTACTCCTTGAATACCAACCTCTGGTAGCAAATGGACCTACAAATCGTTCGTACAACAATATAGCTTACATTACTACCACATTGCAAGTATATCATAAAAGTACCTCGCATCAGAACACCTTTTTTTCCCGTTTCATAAAAGGGAGGACAGCATACATCATTAGGGCGGAAAAGGAGTCTAAAGGACTCATTAACTAGCCCTTGCAAGAAAGCCAATAGACCTTTCCTTTTGACACCATCCCCAGCAGTTCCTCCATCTTGTTCAGCATCATTATCAGAAGGCGGTGATACGAGCTGTTCTGGCTGAAATTGCACAGGGCTAAAGACCAATCCCTATGGGAAAGCCCGAAATGAAAGAAGAAAATCCAAGTAAGTCCCCATATCACAATAAGACAAATTAATTCAATTAAGATTAAAAAGGTTCCAAATAAGAATAATTTACAAGAAGTTTCCCGTAGGAGTCCTTTGCTTGATCGTCAGAGAGGGTCTAGGCGGAGACTGCACATTAAAAGAATTAGAAAGGTAAATGGATCAACGGCAAGAAGCACCTGGAATGAAGGGAAAGCGCATAGAGAGTAGAGATAGAAAGAGAGAGAGAGAGTAATACTTACGTCGCGATTGATTTCGCAGACGGTGACAGAACCAGGAGGAGGGAAGGAAGGCATGCCTGAACGGATTTTTGGAAGGGCGACAGGTAGCGTACGGTGTTCATGGGCAAGGTAAGTTCGGGTTTCCTTAAAAAATATGAGTTATATTTTATAATTTAATATTTAAATTATTTTAAATTAAATATAAAAAAATTGAATATGGATAAATTGAGTATATTTAAATTATGATATTATATTTATATATAAAAAATAATTTATAATTATAAATTTTTAAAATAATATTATATTTATATATTTTTAAAAATTAAATAATATCTATAATCTATTATAAATAAAATAATAAAAAATAATAATTAAAATATTAAAATTTATTATATATAAAAAGTTTTAAAATTTAAATAATTTATAATTATAATTTTATATTAATTTTTTAAATGTTAATAAAGATGAAATATTTAAAAAAATAAAATAAATAATTATAATTTATAATATAATTATATTATAATTAATAAAATTAATAAAATTAATATAATTATAAATATTAAAAAATATATTTAATTATTTAATTATTTATATTTATAAAATGATCTTTTAGTCATTATTAAGTATCATATTTTCTATTCTAAATATAGCGTATAAAGAGAAAAATAAAAAAAATAAAAAAATGAATATTCATAGATAGGGTAAAGTAAGATAGGACAATCTCCTTCTCGAAGTATAATCTAAAAAAAATATAAGTTATATTTTATAGTTTAATATTTAATTTTATTCTATATTTATCATATTTAACATGATATTTTTTTAATAAAGTCGAGTGGGTATATCGGGCAATGAGTTTTATGAATATCCTTTTAAGTTAGCGTAGGGTTTTGGCTCCAACAGCGTCTCGCTCATGGACTAGCCTATTAGGGTTTTATTACTTTCCCGCTATTTCCATTGTTTTATTTTCTCCATTTGATGGTCTGTTTGAAATTACATAATTTCATTTTATTTTTTTGTTACAAAATGTATTACAACGTAATTTATGTTCAAAAGCATGTCAATATTTTTAGACCTGGGATTATTAAAAGGAATATATGTTTTATTACATAATAGCGAGATAGATTTTCAAAAAAGGTTTAAAGAATAGTTTTTAGATAACTTTTTAAAAAGAAAATTAGAGAAAAAAATTATTAAAAAATTAATTTAAAATAGATTAATGTTTAAATAATTTTTATTAATTTTTTTATTATTAATAAATTATTAAAAAATATGAGATAACCAGCGACATACTATCTCTACTTTTATCTCTTATTTTTGTTGTCGTCTTTTTACTATAGTCTCTCTCCTCTATTATATTCCACAGTTATATATTCTCTATCATCCTCTTTTATGCATTCTACTACCTCCTGTTAAGATGACTTGCAACATTTCTTTACTTTGGACTAATGACACTTGAGATAGATTGGGAGGCGATATCGATAGTGATAAAGAGATAAAAAAGAAGTAGTGAAAAGAAGAGAGATATAGAGGAAAAAAAAGAGATGAGAGATGATGTTAAAAAAAATAAAAATAAAATAATAATATATATTTTATAAATTATTTTATTATTCTATAAATTATTCCTAATAATTTATTTAAAATTATAATTTAATTTATTTTTTAAAAATAATATATAATTATTTATTTTATTTTTTAAATTAAAATTTAGGTCATAATTCTATTTTAAAATTGGGGTTTGAAGTTACCAAATACACACAATATTGCATGACCAATTAAATTGCAACATATGATTTATTTTATAAAAAATAATATACACATAGATTAAATTTCAGATCGTCTTTGCCAAGCTCGCTAACCTCGCGGTTGCAGCCTTGCGCATCACTCGTTTCGCGCCTGCGATCACAATTATACCCGCCCGTCGGAACTCGGGCGGTATGCCATTTTTTAATATTCCAATTTTACCCCAGCCCCTTCTTCACGCGCCGTTTCGCCACTGCTTGGTTGCCTCCCCTCTGTTTCTCCTCCAGTGGCCGCCGCCGCCAAGGATGAGCACATAAAGCTTCATCGTAGCTATAATCAATGACTCTCCTTAACTCTCGATCCTTCCTTGTGCATATAAACTCTCTCTCCAGCGTCTGGTGGTTCAAAGAACGGAAAATTTCAGAATCATATGATGCATTACATTCGAAATCAGCAACGCAGGTATTACTGTCCTCCAAACAAAGAAGGGTCGAGGTCGTCTTGTCAAAGCAATCTCCCATGTACCAAGTAGCGATGATGGCTAAGGAATGACGGCGGTGGGGAGGCACTGAAGGGAATAGTGAAAGAGATGAAACTTGTAGTGAGGAGGTAATTTAATAAGTTCTAATAATCCGAGCATAAAAGGATTGGTGTTAGTTGGACGCAAACATAATGGCCACCATCTCTGTCATGCTCCTTTCAAGTAAGAAACTTCCTTCTTCTTCTTAACCCATCTTAGTCTAAATCATTGAGATGAAGTTTTTGGCTGGATTTAAATATCGGATCTTCCCATACAAGGCTTCAAGCTCAACCACGGTTTCATTTGGCCTGTTTAATTGTTTCATTCAAAAGAGATGGAAGAAACCGACTGTTTCTGCCCAAACTCGTTTGGAAGACAGGGTGAGAGACTCCAAGTTAGATAAACTCATAACCCACCTTAATAAACTCAAGATTATTCTCAAAATCCACCAACTGATGTCAAATCGTAAGCGCGGTCCCTTTGTGTCCGTGCAATTGATGTCCCGATGGAGGAGCATCATAGGGCTTAATGTCAGCATCGGGTCATTTATTCACAATTATCGACACGTTTTTGAGGTTTTCCCACACCCAATCAGGAGGAATTTGTGTTGTAGATTTACCAGCAAAATGAAAGCCATGATAAAGGAGGAAGAGGTTGCTATAGAAGAGCAGGAACTGGAGGCTGTGTGGAGGCTGAAGAAGTTGTTGATGATGTCGGTGAATGGGACTCTTCATATACATGCATTGAGGTTAACTAGAAGAGAATTTGGTTTGCCTGATGATTTCAGAGACTCCATACTCGAAAAATATACGGGAGATTTCAGATTGGTGGATTTAGAGATCGTGGAATTAGTGGATAGAGACGAACAACTGGGAGTGGCTGAGATCGAGAGATGGAGGGAGAGAGAGTACAGAGAGAAATGGCTAAGTGAATTTGAGACCAAGTATGCATTTCCTATGAATCTTCCTACTGGGTTTAGAATCGAAAGAGGTTACAGAGACAAGATGAAGAATTGGCAAAGGCTGCCATACACAAAGCCTTATGAGAGAAGAAAAGAAGCCATTCGTGTTCGTACATGTGGAGGGGTTGAGCGATATGAGAAGAGGGCAGTTGCAGTTATTCACGAGCTGTTGAGCTTGACAGTGGAGAAGATGGTTGAGGTTGATCAATTAGCTCATTTTCGTAGGGATTTTGCTATTGAATTGAATGTGCGTGAAGTACTGTTGAGGCATCCAGGGATATTTTACATATCTACAATGGGGAAAACTCAAACTGTGTTTCTTAGGGAGGCTTATAGTAAAGGGTGTTTAATTGAGCCTAATACCGTATACAATGCACGTAGGAAAATGTTGGATCTTGTGTTGTTAAGGAACAGGAAGACTAAACAATGGCTGGCTTCTGATGAATTTAATGGCGGAAGCAACAATGAAATGTCTGCAGTGATTGAAGATGGTGAAAGACCGGGAGATTGGGTGGTTCCCTTTTTGGAAAATTCTGATCATCATGATATTGCGGCCCATTTTAGTGACATATCTGAGAAAGACCACAGATGGTAGTTTGAAGCTAAAGTGGATATGTAGTTTTTCTTTTATTGCTAAAAATATGCTTGGTGACTAAACCTTATGATGAAGTTTTCTCGCCCATTAAGATTTACGTAAAATTTATTCATATATAATCACAATAAAGCTTAAAAATGTCATAGAACTACTACAGGGAATAAGCAATGCCACATATGGATAATTTTCATCGTGTAAGTGTCTATTCTGATATCTTGATGCATACTAACATGTAAAACCAAATATATGATCGGTCTTAAGAACCGGACATGGTATTTTTAAGCTTTCCGCTTGCAACGTACAATGGATAGTCAGTACTGTTTATCTGACTATGTTGTTAAAGCTAGCATTAAAAATTCAAAATAGATATATTAAAACCAAGCCGAAAAACCAAAACATGTATTTAATCACGTGAAATTAGCTGATATGTGGGTGGTGATCAGGATGGAAATTCCCATGATGTAATAGAAAAAAATAGAAATATTTTTTTATTTTTTTATCGTTAGTTTTCTTTTTACAACTCTTCACTTTTTTCTGAATCCTAGCAATTAACTAATCGAGATTTTGCAATTAGTATGCCTCATCACGAGTGTTTTTTAATGTCAGTTTATTCTCATGCATTTTTTCATCTTCAGCAAAAGTAATTTTTCTCAACAATGAAAGGCTGAACTTAATCAGATACCTTGGGACTTGGGCATGGAGGACGGGGCACCAACAAGACAGGTACAAAAGTAGGAATTATATATTTTCAATTGAATCATCCTTAGCAAAGGGCCCCGAATTTACAGATTTGCTCTCCAATACAGAGGAAAACCACCAACTAGAAGTCTCAGCCAGCCTCACTTATTCCCTATAATCACTGTTTTTTCTTCCTACCATCACTTTCTGTATATTGCATCTCAACATACATTCTATCAAACCATTCATGAGATCTGCGCCGAAGTATTAGAGAATATGTCCCAATTTGCACAAAAGTCAGTCTTGAATCTGGTCAGATTCTGAGAGAACTTGTCCCTATTCTTTGAATCCAAGCTCGGCGTCACATCTTTCATAAGCTTCTCAAAGCACAATGAAAGCCGCTCTTGTTGATCCCGTCGCTGCATAACAATTCCCAAACAACATCCACAGCTGAAACCTCAAATTTGCCGCTGCCTTATATGGCAAGTAAAACACTGAAAAATTGGCTAGGGGCTAGGGGCCTATAGACACAAACAAGGGCTTTATCTATGGGTCTTTATGCATCCAATATCCTAAAATATTTTCTCAATAAACTTACTATCCAAAATTAATTTTGATATATTTAGTACTTTTTTTTTCAATAGCATCTAGTATCCAAAGTAATTTTTGGTACAATTTTGTTTTAAAATATTCTTTTCAGTAGCAATAAGCACCTGAGACTTAGGATACTAAATGCTCATAAAAAAATACTTTAAGATACTAGAAGCATTCAAAATTAGATTAGGATATTCAATGTTATTATCAATATTTCAGGGTCTTGAATACAACTTAACCCTATCTGATTCTAAACCTTATTCCTCCCAACCTCGCATTTTTATCTCTACTAGACATGTTTCGGGTCATCAAACGATGTTAATCCAGAATACCGATTAGGGAGGGACCATGAGCCAGATCAATATAAGCAAATACTCGTAATAGATTCCGAGCAAGGAGGAAGTGTAGATATATAGCATTTAACTTACATATGAAGCCAAAATTTGAGCCTTGATATTTGCGAACATCTGCAGGCAAAACGTCTAGTCAATAATATGATAGCATACACCCAGATATTAATTTTTACGAGGTGAAGCAAACCTATCATGAGGACATATAACAGATATGACGAAAAGTGAAAAGGCTATAGAAAATTCACTTTCTTGATATAATATATTCAAGATAATATTAATCCCAAATATAGAGCCAGAGGTCCCACATTCGAATTTTACAATCAATACAGATGAAAGGTTGGTGTTTTTTATCATCTAATCGCACCATATTTCTACTCCATAATTTTGCCTAGAAGAATCCTTCCCCTATCAGGTCTTGTCCATTTTCCTCAAGAAATGTATAACTAGAAGTAAAAGAAACCTAATAAGGGCATTTCACTTCACTTCCGTTTCGTTGAATGAAATGAAGTATTTATTGCCTCCTGAAAATTAATTTCTTTAAGTGGATGTCTTATCATCCTTCATTGTATGTTTCTCTTTAGATTTGTATAGCCATGGCATGACTAAGAATGTTTCCTAAGTTCTTTTACAATTTACATCTCCAATGAAGCATGGTGTTATCATATCAAATGAATGCATTCTTCTCAGAGACTCAAGATACCTAGGCCATTGACCACAATGTTAAAAAGTCACCATATCAAATGCTCCAGTTTGTACTGTAGTTCTCGATCTTTGAATTACCAATGTTCAAAGACTATGTTAGCAATTCATATTTTCAAAAGCAATATCATAAAAATTGTAGGCTTAAGTTCATGAAACCAAATACTGCGTGAAATTTGAAGCGAATTACAACACAATATCACAATCGTTTACCTCCTCATTAATAAGTATTAAGCTCAGAATTGCTCTGCTAAGACTCCACTGATTGCCAGGGTCTTCCAACAAAACAATCTCAAATAGAGTTTTCAAAATCTAAGAGACAAGAAAATTTCAAGAAAAATTAGAACCCAGAAAATATTAAGATAGAGTCAGTCGAATTAGAAAGAACATGGATGTGAACGTAATTATCTGACTTTTATGCCTCTAATGACTGAGTAGGCAAAAAAACATGACATTTTGGGAATGACGTCGCTGAAAAAAATGGAATTTATACTACTACTGACAATAAAAGAGAAGGGGTAAAAGAACCTAGAAGCCGAAGGACTTATAATTGTAGCATGAGTTATGAATTATTATTGCAAAGCATGATTTTATATTATTATTCTTTCATGATTCAGTGAAAATAGTCATCAAATTACTATAGCTCCCTTCTAGTCTTCATATTCACATTGCTGCTGATATTTGGGTCAGGGTAGAGTCATAGAAACATTATTTGGGGAAGGGAAAAAAATTCTCGGGATATTGACAAAAGACGCTAACAAACAATACTATTTACATATTACAACTTGATAAAAATAATAGTTAAATTTAATTTTAGACGGTTCCCTCTAACACTTATCTTTGAGATAAAAGTAATACTTATAAAATGCTGTATCCAGTTACCGTTTGATTTATTCACAAATGATACAGTGTTATGGAACATGGATGAAGAAAAGGTATTATGTATAAACCTAATTATTTCCATACTTGTCTGTGACCGTTTTTTCATTCACATCATAAAACTATCAAGTGGGCTTGCCCTACTTTTCACAGTGCAAACCAAAATTGAACAATGTATATTGGCAGCAAGCCCAGGGTAAACTTACTCCAGAGAATAACACAGAGCAATCAGAGATTAGTTGAGCTATATTCAACGCAGCAGGTGACGCAATTGACTCTGCGGCAGTAACATGCATGAAATAAAATGTAGCCACGTGGTCGATAGCAGAGGCACACTGCAAACAGAGAAGACAGTTGCAGAACAAAGTACACAAATCAGATCATATGCTAACTTAGCCAAGGTTGTTTGCCAGTTACAAGCACATGAAGATGGATATTTCATTTATGGAACAAAGAATTTCTTCTAATAATTTAACAATGGCCAGACCTCCCCCCAAACTGGGGCAAAAATGTTAGAGCTTAACTCTAGGAGTTACAGAAAAATGGTACTTCTACCAACCTGTGATGATATATTCTCACTTAAATCTTTAAGGCCTGCTTCGAGAGATCCAATGATATACATAAATGTGGTTTTATCCAAACTCAAAACAAATGACAAATGACTGCTGACGAGGGTTTCCAAGAATGCAAAGTAAGCAGCTGTGAGCTGGGAAAAAAGAGACAGTAAAGGGTTAGCTTAAAAACACATATTTCAAAAAACAATGAATGACTGTTAGGATGCCACTATATCTTGTGATAAGTGCACTAAAGAGATATATACCTACATTCGCACACATACATATTATTGGCGATTGATTTGTTATTAGTGATGTTATGATTATCAATTGGTATTTTTAAATTTAACCACCGGTTTAACTGGTACTCTGCTAGACCCTGAGATTATAGTCAAATGTAGTTGAATAAAGATATTTAAATATTTATTTTTAGAACTTTATAAATGAAAGACTTCGTATAACAAATCATAAAATTTAATATTATCTTTTTCGTATAAAACGGGTGCTGATTGGGTCTTTCCTAATGGAAGGTTTGAGAAAATTGAAGATTTGCCGCTTGCTGGTTAGCGTGATACACACTAAGCTGCAATATCAAAGTTTGAGTAGGCGAAGACATAAACAGGACCAAAAATAAAAGCATAAGGGACAAATGCAACCTCAAGTAGGGAATTTTTGGAAAAATATATGCATATATGCATATAGGAAGGGAAGGGGGGGGGGGGGGGGAGAGAACAAAACAACTAAAATTAGAATTTCTCCTCTTCTCCCCTTCCAAACCAAACAAAAGACATTAAAATGCCTCCCCTTCCCTCCAAATAAATATTAAAATCCTCTCCACCCAGGTTTAAAAAAAACAATCAAAGCGACAGCTGCTAATATGCAATCAACCAAACTATAAAAATGGCCACATGAACTCAAACATGATAATCTGACCAACGCTAGAAAGTATAAGGATAAACATTAGTATTGACAAAACAGAAACAAGCCAAAAATGCACGCTTTGTCACAACAGAACCCTAAATAAATTTTGCGGCAAATCTTAAAATGCAACGATAAATTTCAAAACACCAATGAGGCAAAGTACATCTCAATCTATGAGTAATACCTTTCGAAATGCAAACACATCAGCCAGAGGAATGGATAATATCATCTTTACAATGATATCTATAGCATCCACTAATGCTCTATCACCATAAAGCTCAAAAACACCAAAGTTGACATAGTTCCCAGACAGTGCTGGCATGCCAAAAAACAAGAAATGTTTAGCCCAGAGTTGATGTGAAAATACAATATCATTACAAATAATGCTCACTAAATTGTATTATTCTTCGAAAAGAAGGGATGGTTAAGTAAGATCATAAAGACTGCTGCAGAATGATCATAAAAAATCTTAAAACCTGCTCACGTGATACATAGAACATAGTAAAAGTCCCAGCGACTTATAAGATTTCATGCATTACAAGACACATTTAAATTTCATGTTGTAGAGAAAAGATTAAAAGAATGTAAGGATCTACTTTAACAATTCCCGTTTACCACATTCTTAACCTGAAAAACAAGAGCAACAAACTTATCTTGCTAAGCAAGGTTAGTTACATGGATCACATGACATCATCATGCTTTATCATCAACTATATCTTAAGATGTGAAAGAAAATAAGGTTGGAAGACGAAAAAAATATACACTTGAGTAATATGAAAATGTAAGCAAAGTATAATCATACCTCTTGTGAGAATTGACAAACAAATTGATATCCCCTTGTATTTAAATTTGTACATATCTGCTCTATTAGGAAGGGGTAAAATTCTAGACCCATAGGCTACAATCAGTTTACTGACTTCACGGAAAAGCAGTATACCATTAGGGGAAGATGAATCAAAGATCAATCGCTGGGATTTGTTCAGGACCAATTCATCCACAAGTTTCAACAATGGAGTTGTTACCTGCATTGACATCCCGGTATGATGATAATTTATTTATTGAATTACAGGCAAATTTTATATAAGCCTACACTAGCAAAGTGTTCACTTGAAAATATATATAACTATAATATTAGCTAAAATTTGTTCATGTTTGATTTTGTGCATTTGACATATAAGAGATTTAGTTCGTATTTTGCTTTCTCACAATAAAACTCGGTCAATATTTAATTAATGTTGGTTGCAGCCACATTAAATTTCAACTCGAAGGATCTGGCCATTCTCTTAAACGGCGACTTCATAAATGCTTTGCAGCATAAGTATGGTTGACCAAGCCTTTATTCAATGCTACATATCTTGGTTTTCAGAAATATCATTACTTTCATTTTTATTCTCATTGTTTTTTCTTTCTTGTTAACTTTAGTCTTTCATAGCGCACATCCAAATAAATGAGTAGGAATTTCATCCCCTCTCCTCCCCCTCAAGATCCAGAATAGAGAATCGTCAGAGGAAGAATTTCATTTTGGATTAAGCGGTCTATCATATACAAAGAAAAATATAGATCATCAATGATTTCATCTGGTATTCAAATAGAATTAAATATTTATTTCATTATAAGAGAAATTACTACAAAAAATGAGGAGTGTAGTCCCAATCCTTAATCCGTGTAAATGAAATTCAGTCATTACTCAATAAATTGCATTGAAGAGGATGAATCTTACCTCTGGAGAATCAGCCCAATGCACAATGCTTTTCAAAAGAATAGGCATGCGTGCTGGATAGAGCCAATCAAAAAGGAACCCATACGTCCTACGACTGCAACAGCCAATTCAAATACAGGCAGAATATAAATATATGCAACTAAAGGGGAAAACAATAAGAAAGTTGTAATGAAGCAATAAAATCTTGACCAAATAAAACAAAGTCTCAGGTGTTAAATGTGTGCCCACCTGTTAGTTGCCATTGCTATTCCTCGAAGGTCCCGCATTAGTCCAATCAATGCAAATTTCCCAGCATCTGACTGGAAAATTGCATCAGGTGCGGATTCCAACTTAAGAAAAACCTTATACATGACAAATAGTAATTAGAATGAAATCTAACCAAATAGACGAATAAGCATTAAAATGCCAACAATATCTCACAAATTGCACACGTTTTGCTTTCAGTCTTCAGATTTTGAAAACAGTTACACACCAAGATATTGATGGTGCAACATTTATCACTTGTCACACAAGATCATATAAGAGTATTTTATCACCATGAAAACAACCAATTGCTGTAACTTGAATTAGTTGTGCTTTGCTGATCTGAATTGCATGTGCATGCATGCATCCATCCATCCATCCATCCATCCATCCAGGAATTGCTCCACCTGTCCGTCCGTCCATCCCTCCATCCCTCCATCCATAACAAAAAACAACCAACCTGCAGAAGATGTTCCATTGAAGACCTAAATTTCAGATCTGACAAACAAAAAACAACCAACCTGCAGAAGATGTTCCATTGAAGACCTAAATTTCAGAGGGCTATCTTCCATGAAAACTAACATGCCAACTGTGTAGTAAAACATTGTTCTGCTGCGGAAACATTCTACGTTTTCTAAAAACAGGAATTGCTCCACCTGAAAAACAAAGATGAGTTGTGCTTTGCTGATCTGAATTGCATGTGCATGCATGCATGCATGCATCCATGCATGCACATACACACATACATACATACATACATACATACATACATACATACATACATACATACATACATACATACATACATACATACATACATACATACATACATACATACATACATACATACATACATACATACATACATACATACATACATACATACATACATACATACATACATACATACATACATACATACATACATACATACATACATACATACATACATACATACATACATACATACATACATACATACATACATACATACATACATACATACATACATACATACATACATACATACATACATACATACATACATACATACATACATACATACATACATACATACATACATACATACATACATACATACATACATACATACATACATACATACATACATACATACATACATACATACATACATACATACATACATACATACATACATACATACATACATACATACATACATACATACATACATACATACATACATACATACATACATACATACATACATACATACATACATACATACATACATACATACATACATACATACATACATACATACATACATACATACATACATACATACATACATACATACATACATACATACATACATACATACATACATACATACATACATACATACATACATACATACATACATACATACATACATACATACATACATACATACATACATACATACATACATACATACATACATACATACATACATACATACATACATACATACATACATACATACATACATACATACATACATACATACATACATACATACATACATACATACATACATACATACATACATACATACATACATACATACATACATACATACATACATACATACATACATACATACATACATACATACATACATACATACATACATACATACATACATACATACATACATACATACATACATACATACATACATACATACATACATACATACATACATACATACATACATACATACATACATACATACATACATACATACATACATACATACATACATACATACATACATACATACATACATACATACATACATACATACATACATACATACATACATACATACATACATACATACATACATACATACATACATACATACATACATACATACATACATACATACATACATACATACATACATACATACATACATACATACATACATACATACATACATACATACATACATACATACATACATACATACATACATACATACATACATACATACATACATACATACATACATACATACATACATACATACATACATACATACATACATACATAAGAAATCAATTTCTCTCAGATCAGTTACAATCCATGTACACGTTCCACTTGGCCCATGCACTTCCAAATTACAGCAGGGTTTATTCGAAACTTCTAAATCTCTTGGCAATTTAACCCAACACAAACCGTATCTCTCTCTCATCTGTAGAAGTTAAAGTTTAATTATAATTTCAACAAAAAATCACACCATATGCTTGAGCACATAAAAAAGATGCATCGCTTTCATCATTGAAATTTATTATTACTCCTTTTGTTGATCATGTCCTATGTGAAAACCATCCTCCATGCTGCAATGTCCAACAAAGACTATGTTTAATCCAAGTTTAGATATTGATAGTATTATGCGTCAACGGAGAATGGTTGTCACTAGGTGGGGAAAGAAAATAAGATGAAGTTGATATAGATCGTCTCTCAACCCATTCAGCACAGTTGGGGTGATGATGAGAGGGCAACATATCTAGAACATCATCCACGCACCTACTTTGAGGTCATAAGCTTAACAACTCATCTTAGCGATGAAGGCCCATTACTACTAACTTGGGCTGATCCATGGAGTTGGGCATCTCCAAGTCGCTACATTAGCAGCTACAAGTTCTTTACCAAAAGAGTTTCTCAAAATAAATAGAGTTGCATCCAACTTAAGAAGCAGCTTTCCTGTCATGAACCTAGAAGGATACAAAAGAATATGAAATGATATAAACAAGGAGGGATAACACAAAATACTATAAGGAAGTTGAGATGGAACACGACTAACCCAGATGTCATTTCTGAAAAGAGGCTTACAGTGTGATCAACAACCTCTTTGCACTGGAAAAGAGATTATAATGTTAATGAAATGAATTGTATTTGAAATGCAAGGAAATATAGAATATATAATCCATCACCTCTTTGTAACGCTTGAGATTAGTAGCAACCTTTACCACAATAACATTAAGTAATAGCAGATGATCATGGAGTCCAAGAATTTCAGATAATCGGGCATATAACTGCTAGAGTCCAAAACAGGAAATGGCAATAATTAAACCTTCTTTAAATCATACAAGATTTAAAAAGTAAAATGCATCTACCTCATTACCTTGGAAGGAAGAACAGCATGGTCACCAATATAACACTTTCTAAGATGTTGTAAGAAGGTTAGTATAGCTCGATCAAGTCTTTGCTTACTAATATCTCCATACCTCTAAAAATATTAAACAGAATCATGGAAGCGGTGATAAGAAAAATAATGAACAGCACCGAAATTTAGCCACTGGTCAGATGGGGAGGGGGTTTGGGATTTAGCATGTTCAATGATCAAGGATGACTAAAATAAGAGGAATCTTAAAAATATAAGTTCCACAGAGCAGGTGATTGGACTTGACTTTCAGAGCATATTATGGCACATGCTATGGAGACAATATCTATGGCACCATGACATAGTGCTGTCAATTCAGAAAGGTCCATTTTATCTATGTGGAGTTGTCCAGACAGACAATTATCTGAATTGTAGTTAGCTTCTTGCTAAAGAATGAAGTATATTACATTACACACAACAGTTATCCATTAACGGAAACCGAAAAATCTTGAACACTAGTAGGTCGAATCAACTTCTTGTTATCCACCTCCATTAAAAAAACACATGAAGATCAGCAAAGACAAGACGAATACACAATTTATCCTTAACAGATCTGAAGGAAAGATCTGTCCGGGAAGATGAGGGGATCCCCCTCCAACCAAACAAATCAATGAATCCTATAACCTGTGCGTTGCACAATGTTTTGTTTCTCTTCTTATTGCCAAATCCTTTATATAAAATCAGTAGAAACTGTTTCAAAACACTAGCACAAACAGAAAATTTGGCAAAAATATAACATATCTTATTCCAAAACATATTCACATACCCTACTATGTAACCCACTGTCAGTGATATTAATCAACTGCAGAACACGTGCTGAAATCTCTGCATCAAATATCTCATGTGATTCTCCACTGCAATGCAGAAACACAGGAAAAAAGAGCTATTATTACTGTCCAGAAATGGTTGCTCACAACTCAATTTGTTTCAACAAATTACCTAAAACCAGAAATTTGTTTAATCTTCAAAATTGCAGCAACTATGTGAGTGAACCAAGCAAGTTTGGCTTCTGTTACAGAAATTTCATAGCTGTCTACAGAGACTTGGGCTTTAGCTTCATTCTGCATAAATTAAATCAAGATATAAACACAGTCAGATTATAATTAAACATGAAATTGACACATGTCCTTAAGGAGTGCTAGAGAATACCATATAGCTATCTATGATAGGTCCCACAATCTTCATCAAATATGAACTGCAACTTTCATACTGGAAAGTCAGAGAGATGTTAACAATATTAATAGAAAAGAAATAACCGCATAAATGGTATTTAAATTTTCATCCTGTAACCTTGAATTTCAAGTTCTCTATAAAATAATATCATTAAAATTTCCCACAATATGACTTAGGTGGGAGAATAAAAAGGTATGAACCTGATATCTGCAGAGGTAAGGAAAGAACTCAAGCTGATCCTGAAGCACCTCCACATTGTCGAGGGGATTTTCACCAAGTTCATCCGACTGTTCAGACTACAGTAAAAGGATATAAAGAGTATATGTAAGTAATTCACTAATGTTAGGCATGATTGCAACTAGGATCGACTCCACCTGACCTGCAATGAATCAAATCTTGAAGTAACAAAACCTTCTATGATTTTAGGTACATATTCATCCAGCAGGATGGGTTTGTCACTCTTCAGATACTTCACTGATGTTACCAATCTAGACCACAAACCTAGAAGGTAGTAAATACTGCTGCCAGCCCACTGAAATACGAAACATTATCACAAAAAGGAAAAGAAAACGAAACATTTTATAAAAAAAACAAATAAGCTTCAAAACTATCTAATCCCCAGTCATATCTGAAATACATATTCCTGAATTCTCTTGAAAAAAATTTGAACATAATTTCTTAATAGAAAATATCAAGTAGTCTACCTTCCAAGAATGCAAAGATTTCAATGTGAACTCTGACACTAATCGTATCCAATCACTGTAGCCTTCAGCATTCACAAGTTCTGATAACTGTAATAGCATTAGTTCTGATAACTGTAATAGCATTACACTTAGAAGAACCACACCAAATATTGCCTTCATTAATAAATAAAATAACACCAGCATGCCTATCACTTAAGTTAATTGTGAAGCATAAAGTAAACCAAATCTACTGCAACAAAGAGGACAGGAAGTAGTAGTTAAAAAGAGCGAGACTGTCATCAATCCACTGGACCTGTTATCATCTTATATTGCCAAATTGATGTGACACGGAAGTGAAGATGGGTTGGACAGCAAATGTGACAATCCAAGATTTCATTAATTTCATTAATGATACTAGTAAGATCAAACGTGTCACATGAACTTCATGAAATTAACAACATAGTCTTCTCTATGATTCTTTCATAGAACTTCCCATTCTTTTATGAAAATGTATACTATTAATTTCTAAACCTAAGCTTTTGTATGTTAGACCAAACTAAATGTATAACTAAATGCTGCTGGCAACCATGAGGTCATTCGACTTAATTACTGAGAAAGAAAACGAGAGACCATTTTCTTAAATTTAAACTGGTATAAATTGTCCAATAAGGACCTTTCACACGGAAGGTGCAATGGAACAAATGAATGATTTACACAAATAATACAAGAAAAGGTTTATGCAGAACCTAAAAGGAGGTATGATTCACCTGATAATTCACTTTAAAGCGACCAACAAGACGACAAAATGCATGGTAATTATCATGATCAGCAAGACCTGCTTTACCATTAAATTATATTATCAATGTCTTCAAGACCTGCTTTACCATTAAATTATATTATCAATGTCTTTCCAACTGACAATGATATACAGTATGTAGCTGCAAAATATTGATATCCAACTGATCTGAGAAAACAGGGCTCAGAAAGAGCTTCATGTCAACTTCAATGAGCACTAACATATTCTTATTAGTCTTGTCTCCACACTAGCAGGACATCTCAAAGCGGAGTTTGACAAGAAAGCTCTATATGGTGAGAATGTAAAGGGGACATTTGAAATTTTCATTTCATGATCTTGATAAAAATTTATCATGACGGCACAGGGAGGAGACCACACTTTGTCACAGATACACAATCAAAATGCTCTAAAAGTGGAAAAACAAAAATATTAATTAAGTTTTCAATTCCTTTGAGAAGTAAGAAAATTTGGAAGCAGTGCGACAACAAGAAGTAGAAAGTCATTGTATGGATATATGTAGTTCACTTCAAATGAGTTATAAGCTGTTTATAAAAACTCAATAACCAGACCGTCATAGTTTGGAGTCCATGCATGATTACAGGATAAAAAATGGAAGTTATGAAACACAATACATGCCTAGAGATGTCAATGAATAAAAAGAAACGAGAGAAAACTGGAAGTGAAACATATTACATTTTAAATTCCTAGGCACAAGCAACTATAAAAATTAGAAAATATCTATTGAAAATTTTTACTATCCTTAACCTAGGAAAAGGATCATATGAATCCACTTACAAATCCCAAAATCATTAAAAAGCACCGCATCATTCATGTTCCTCCCAAGATCAAAAATAGTAAAACAGAAATTTTACTTTAAAAGCCGGTTAAAGCTTCTACATCAACACACATATACTTTAAAACAGAAAATTACTACTAAGCTGAAGAAAAAAATGCAGAGTCATTTAACCTATCCCTGTTTGCAAAATTTCTTTGGTTCCCTGCATTAAGTGTGACAAAAACTTCAGTCGAGCAGTATCACTGGCAAACACAGATCGCCTAGCAGAAGCCAATCGTAACAAGCACTCCAGTGCCTAAAAAAAATTATAGCTCATAAGGTGGTAATAATACCATAATTTGAATGTACAACAAAATTTGAAAATATTCCCAAATAGAATTTAAGCAGTAAGAGAATCAACCATAAATTTCCTTTCCATGACACTAGAATAATGAATTAGCACATTATGATTCAAAGAAAATTTTGACATCATGAGAGAACAAGAAACAAAGAAACCCAGTATGATAGAATCTCAAATGTAGAGACGTAAAGGTTCAAAAGGATTATAAAATGAATTAATGATGATAGCTCCCCAGTAGGTTTTTTTATTTAAAAAAAAAAACTCAGCTCCAGCACAGAGGAAGATCAGATGGTTTTTCTGGAAGAAGTTTCAGCAAGGGAGAGTACTGAGGCCTCTGGAATGCCAGCCCACTACTCTATGCTATTTTGATTTTCCCCACCTTGTATTTCTGGGTTCTGTTCTAGTCTATCAGTGTAAGAAGGGTGCTGGGTTCTGGCTGAAATCAGCCAATGATCCCAGATGTGCTTCCTTTACATTCACTGCCCCTGTTACTTAATTGCTGAGAGCTCAAGTTAAAAACCTCACCTGGGTCATAACACACAATTGTTTTTCAAACATATGTAGAGAGTGTTCTTGTAAAAGTCAAGTTTATTTCAAGAAAACTAAAAATCGTGCATCAATAAGCAGTATAGACTATTATTTGAAAATTGGAATGATAAAGAAAACAAAACCTCATGAACAGGATATGTTTAGAGTCAGCCACAGAAAATCAATATACAAATAAGGACAAGAAAATGATATTAGTCATATGTTTCCAAAAAAAAATATCATGTGATGAATGCATAAACCAGCTTAATAGATATTATCATGACCAAACATATTTAACAAGTAAAACAGTTTAACTTGTTACAGAAGACATGAGTGAAGGTACTATCAATGAAAATAAACATATAGATTGGGCTGACAAGAATCATTAGGGATATTATATCAAAATATTCTTCAGAAAATCACTTTATCAAGTGTAAAAATCCAAAAAAGGACTAAGAGTAAATCGAATTGACGAAGATTTTTCACCACTTACTAAAACAATCCAACATAAAAAAACCACTAACTCAAAATAAAATATATAAATTTGAAGGAATCTTGAAAGCATTGAGAACAATACCTCCTTTGAAAATGATAGATTCATGGCATAATAATCAAAAAAGATTTGCAGTGATGAGGAATCCTCAAGGACTGGTTTCCAAGAAGATGGAACCTGCACCGCCAAATCTAATTTTAAAATCAAGAACCCAAAATTTAGATATATAACTATTGATGATTTCAACTGGTGAGCAGGTTTAGAGCAGGAACATGCCTGAACTGTACCGATCTCATCTGAACTTTCATCATAGGATGTCCCCATAAAATCAAATGATAAGCACCGAAGAGAAAGTGAAAGAGATAACTCTTGTAACTTGCTCCCAACTAAAAGTTGCACCAACAAAATACATTTACTAAGTGAGCTTATTCAAAATTTCTAAAGTGAACACGCAAGTATACATATATATATTCACATAGTCATAAGTTTAATATACCATCATTTTTAGTTGGACGAGAGAAGTTAATGATATCTGGAATATCTGAAAGAGTAATTGATCCTTGAAAGAGCTAGCTATCCTACGCTGACGAGTAGGAGGTATTCGAGGATTAGGCTGAAAATGCAAAAGAATAAAATACATGACAAAATCATCAGAAGCCTAAAAGGGAACGAAGTCCAGGGATAAAACAAATATTAATTCCGTTGCCAAAGTAGCAATTCAATTGTAGACCTTTCTAAAGAGCTTAAAATATGTACTCAATGTAAACATTAAAAGGAAATATGAATGCTACATTGTTACTTAAGTAGAAGGAGACTGCACCTAATTCACCTACTACCAATTGCCTTGGATGGATGGATGGGGTCCAGAGTATGAACATTCTTCCTCACAATAAACCAAAATTATAAATAAAAAAAAGAGACATCTATAGGTAGTTTATCTATCAAAATAAAAAACTGCAAAAAGCACAGCATACTTGTTTGGCATCAACATGAAATTAACACTTATAATACATAAAATGCTGGCATACAAACCTGACTTATCTCAGAAATGAGCTGGTCCAAAATCTTCAAACCAATAGCATAATGATGATGTGCCTGCTGACATATCTTGAGCATATGATTCCAATATAAATACTAGACAAGTACAAAATAGATACACCAAAGCTAAAACCGAAACGTTGGATAACATTAGCAGAATATTTCAAATCTCAAAAGTCACCATACAAGCAGCAAGTAGCAAAAAGATGTCTTTTACAGAATAATCAATCAGAGAATAACACCATAATGTATGAAATTGGGACAGCTAAACATCCTAAAGACATCTAGGAAATGAAAAATACCAAGACGATAAAATAGTTGTGAGAAATACAAAGTATGTCACATGTTGGTAGGGATGTGCCTATGTTCTAGAAACAAATCATATCACCTGACTCAGGAAATTCATCCCCTCTTTAACAACCTCTTTGAATTGGTCATCTTCTAGCCACCCAAACTTAGTAACGCGACAAAAGAGTTGTATTAAGGATCCAATCACAAAGGGTTCTAAGTCAGCTCCTCTGCTGGCCAGATAGTTTATAAGATAATTTCCTTCAGAGAAAGTGCAATTTGGTCAATTTTTGGGGAAAAACAGTTGAAATAAGAAAAAAAGGTAGTAAGATAATCTAAATCAGTACAACCAGATTCCTACAACCCAACCTGAAATAAAACACCTCTCATGAATGGTCCAACAGAATATACAATAGTAACAACTTGAGAGGTTAACATGGGAAAAGAATCTATGATATATACGAGACCACAAGTATCAAAACCAAAATCTATAGCTTGCCCTATAATAGTCCTAGGCACAAGTCATTTGCAAGAAAACAAAAATATTACGAATGTCAAGTAGGAGCTGTAAAGGAAGGCTGTGCTCTGTCACTTGCTTCAACAAGCTCGAACTAGCAAACGTCACGGCATAAGGAGATGATGTGTTATCCAGAATATATTGACACTGTGTGATGTAGTCTATATTTAAGGAAAAGCATTTCAGGGTACTTTCTGCATGTGCTCGCTCAATAGAGTCCTGTGACTTGTAAAGCCTTTCACACAATGTTTCCAATTGTGCTAAACTCTCCATTCTTCACTGCTCAGAAAGACCGTCCAATATTTCAGTTTAAGCTCCCTTTACAATTATAACAAACGTCAGCATACAAATTTCATCTGAATGCAAGTATATTTTTAAAGAAGGAAAAACAAAAACCATGCAAATCTGCCTTGATTCTATACAAATCAATTGAGAATAACAAAGATGATTAAATTGGATATAGTAATACTATAATGTTTAGTGTTTACAGACATTAAAGACATTTTAAAATCTAAAACTGTTTCAATTACAAGAGATGCTCTAAAATACAAAGATAACTCCACATAAAAGGGTAATGGAAGGATTCATCAGCATATCCAGCCACAATAGCACTGATCTTGACATGCGAACAGTATGATCCTGAGACAGAACAAATTATAAATTATTAAAAACTCAAATGAAGTAACATTGAAGATTAAGAACCATGAAATAAATTAAACTGCTGATATTCACAACACTATATGCAGTACAGAGACCCAAAAAAAACTATCATTTTGAACCTATTTTCTTGAGCAATAAAGTGCTCTGAGAATACAGAAGACTTCAACATAAGAAATCCTGCAAAGGACAAAAGCATTAAAGGATGAAAGGAAACTACTTAAATACACACACATAACTATATTTATGTCTGTATGAATTGACAGAAGCATGGATATAAACAACAGTATTAAGCAAAAAACACATTAAGAGAAAACTGCCAATTCCAATAACTTCATTTATATAGAAAATAAAATTTTCAAACTTTAGGGATTTACAGCTGCAGGTTAAGAAAGAAGCAGAATGTTGTGTGATTATGCCTTGACAGAAAGAAGGGCGCTCCTGTTAAGAAAATAAAGGTGGCATTTTGAAGGCCAACATAAAAATAAAGATGGCATTTGACTGTCGATATTCCAATTTCTCAAGTAATTTAGAAGCCTATTTTTAAACATTTGGGAATAAAAATAAGATAAGATTATGACCTTTCATACATCATAAGAAACACAGGTGCCTTGATTTATTTCAGAGGTTGCATTCTCAAAGTTTTTTCAGAAATAGATTTCCAAATTTTTGGTAAATTAATGTCCAAAAATGAATGTACGGTAAGAGAAAGCTTAAATAACCATTCATCTCCAGGTTTGAACTATGGCAATTTCTACCTTCCAGTAAATATCAGCAAAGAGATCATCAAGGGAAGAATGAGAAAATCTTTTAACACAGTGGCTTCTTCACTTCAGCATAATTCTTCCTTCTTTTCCATAAAACAACCAAAATACAGCACAATTTGTTTTCAGAAATTCAATTTTATTTAGTAAGAATTTCAACATACTATCCTTTTTGCATAGTGACCACTCAATCTACAGCTCATTGCAAGATTTAGCTTTCCAGCAGACCCACAAGACATCCTCTCAAAAGATTATAAAGCTAAAATCAGAAGGTATAGTCACATCAACGTGGTAGAGCTCTCTAATCTCATGTCTCCACACTTAAATCACTAGCACCTATAAAAATAGATCGGCATACTCATATTAACTAACAATACATAAAGAATGAGCTGGTCAAAAAGAGAAGGCACCAGCATTGAATAAAAGCAACCTGCATAATTTTTACAGTTTCCAAAAGCGTGTCCCAACATGGTTAAGACGGAACTAATTGAATTTATTGTTCTTCCCCCAGTGTAGTAATGCGCTCCAAATGTTTAACAAAAATAACAAAGGTTCTTTTTATTCAATGCCAATGCCTCATTTTCTTTTTGCTTCGCTCATTATTTCTACGACTTCAATTAATTCGTTTGCCTTTCCATCTTATCATATCCAACCTTCCAAATCATGTTTCAACATGGCAAGGAAAGAAACCAATACATGTATTTATCTGTCATCACATGACAAAGTTCTCAAATAAGCAAAATAAATCATACAGGTTGCTTTTTATCTAACGTTACCACATGACCGCGGGAGATGTTTAAGCGCCGATTGTCAGGTTAGTAAGGTGAGCTCACACAGGAACAATGGCGGCCCAGCGGCGTCTAAGCTACGAAGTTAGGGCGAGAGCTGAGAGTTTAGAAGTACAGAGATACTCCGGGAGTGAAAGGAGAGCGCGAAGCGTATATGAATATATATAGCTCGAAATTTAGGCGTGGAGGGCACGCACCTCATCCTTTGTTTTGATCGAGCCCCGAGTCCTGAAGCCGTTTCTGCTCACACCGTCCATCACACGCGACGCGCCTCTTCGGTTACCGCAGTCATTTATTAGTAAGTTGAACTGTAATTACTAATTACATAAGTTTTTTTTCCATATTACATCTGTCTTTTTTTAAACTACAGTTGTCCAATAAATGATCTAACGTCTTCAAAAAGAAAATTTAATCTACACACTGATAGATAGATAATTGAACTGTAATTGCAGAGTTTTTTTTTCATATCACAGCTGTCTTATTTTCAAACTACAGTTGTCTAATAAATATTCTATCTTTTTCAGAAAGAAAATATAATCTAAACATTAAAATAATAAAAATTAATTAAGATACTTTCGTCAAGAAAGTTTTTCTCCGTTTTAATATTCTAATTAAAAAATTGAGCAGTAATTAGGGTTGTTTTCTTCAATTACCTTTTTTTGGATTAAAAAGTAAATATGCATTAACTAATATAAGTTACAAAATGAAAAGTATTAAGGATGACCCCAATGTCACGAGGAAGGTATTGAAATTGGTGACGGATGCCTTCTTTTATTTTTTGAGAAAATTGGAATAAATCCTCATTTAACAAATTAATTGGTAAATATGACATAAAAAGTTTAGATCTTTAAGTGTCAACAAGCTTGAGAGGGAAATAATCAAATTATGCTTAGGGAGAAAAAAGAGAACAATGTTCAAAAGCCTGAGAGCCTGTTTGCTAATAATTTTTAAAAATTAATTTTGGTCAAAATTTTAGTTTATAAAAATTTAAAAGAAACATTAATTTTTATTTAAAATTAATTTTGGGTAAAACCTCAGTTTGAAATTATGGTTTTGAATAAGTTACTGAAAATAGATTTTGGAACTGTAAAATAGTTTATAAACTATCCAATTACTATTTTACCCTCTATTTTTTATACATTCTCCCATCTCTCATATCTCTTCTTCACCCTATCTCCTCTACACTCTCTCTACCCTCTCTCATCTCTCTTATTTATTCCATACCCTCTCTCTTCTCTCATACTTTAATCAAATCATACCCTTTTAATAATTTAATAATATAAAAAGTGATTCTACTACTAATCATCCAAATATCTATATTTTTAAAATTTATTCTTCCCAAAATATATTATTCCTAAAATTTATTCTCTATAATCTATTCTTCCTAAAATATATTATTCTTAAAATTTATTCTTCAGAATCTATTCTCTAAAAATTAATTTAAACGGGCCCTAAATAATAGATAAAGCTTTAAGCTTGGTTTAATATAGATAATTTAAGGGGAAAGGGAGAGAAAGAGAGAGATTTCACTCTTCCCTCTTTATTTGAATAATCAAAATATTTATAAAAAAATTTCTCCACACTCTAATTTTATTTTTCCCCTAAAATTAGAAGAATTTAAAAAAATATATATTTTTATTATTTTATAATATTAATATATTTATAATCTTTTTAATATTTTAATATTATATTTTATTAAAATATTTTATAAAATAATACAAGATAATTCTATCTATATAAAAATATTTTCTTTTTCATCTTTTTTTATCTTTCTTTTCTTTTAATATTAATTTAAATGAAATAGTAATAAAATCTTTTTCTTTCTCTTTTTTTTTTTCTTCTATTAAAATTCAAGCAAGCTTGACGAGTGAGAGAAGAGAGGGACTGAAGGTGGTGACAGTCGACGGGGTTCGTTTGAAGTGGCGGTAGAGGCGCATTTGAGGAGATTGGCAGCGGCGACAGTGAGAAAGGACCTAATGAGCCGCTGCTACCGTATCTCAATCCCTACTTTTATAGCTTCCATCACCACTTTCCTCCCCCTTCATACCGGTTCTTCTTTACCTTTTCTGATGCCTTATACTTCTCCACCAGCCGCCATTAGAACCCCCACCACACCTGCACGAGAGAGTTCAAAAGGTCCACATCATCGAAGAATTCGACCAAGCCCTTTGATCGGCCAAGGACAGACTGGTGATGGTAGAATATACGAGCAGGGACAACGATGAGAGCAGCAAGATATACCCTTTTATGGTGGAACTGAGCCGAGCGTGCGGCGACGTGGACTTCCTTCTGGTAATGGGCGACGAATCGGAGAGGATGAGAGAGTTGTGCAGGAGAGAAAAGTGGAGAAAGTGCCTCACTTTAGCTTCTACAAGATCATGGAGAAGATCAGACACACTAGATAAAGAAGCGTCTTTTAGGTATTATTTCTTCATGATGGATTTTAAAATCTTTATTCCTTTGTTGGTAGCGCATTTCTCTGTATCTAACTTCTCCTTGGTGAAATCTCCTTTTTTAAATCCTTCTACCTTGCATGTGAAGGACCTTATCAGATACACCAGAGAAAGAAGCATCTTTTAAGTATTATTCTATGATTTGTACTGTGAATACGCATAACTTGTTTGATAAAATGCCACAAACAATGAATGAGTTAATTAAGAATGTAACTTGATGATTTCAAAAAACATTGTTTATCCTTTTGGACCGAAAGCATGTATGTCTTTTAATGTCTCATTGGATTAAGGAAGATTTTATGTTTGTTGTGGATTAGAATGCATCTATACAAATGGAAAAAGGTGGGGACGAAAAATTGAAAATTGAAATAATACAACCTATAGAAATCCATTATTTCACTCATGATTGCGATTCATCGGGTCTTCTTTGTGTTCAAATAAAGGTTTTAATTATAACAGCATCAAATCAACTTATTTGACATATTTCTTTTTTTTCTTAACTTATGTTCACTGTTGATTTTATCATGTTGCTTACCAAGTTTTGTTTTGATTAATATTGCTAAAGTTGTTTTTCATAGTGTTGCTCCTGCACTGCTTCAGGTATTGTCGTATTTGCATATTATAGACACCATAACAATTGTTTTTGAGGAGTCTTCAAAAGGTGGACCACCTGCATCATTACCATTGCTTGTATTGAAGCGGGAAACAATCATTTCTTAACAATCTAACCCTCCCAGGCTTCAAGAACTTAGCGCATCAATGACCTTTTGCCTTGCCTTTGTATGGATTTTTTTTTAATTGAGAACATCCTATGAAGAGTAATGAATTTTGAACTGAAAGGCGAGATTCTGGAAGTTGGTTTGTTTATATTTAACTTTAATTTTCTTGACCTCATTGAAAGCTTCCAGTTGTAGGATATGTGAAGAGCATTCTTTCATTCTTAAACCAGAAACTTCCAATTTGGAAAATACAAACCAAAATTATTAAAGAAGGCTGACATAAGGAAGATTGCTTTAATTTATAACACATCTGAAAGCTACATGCTAATTATATTTTAATTTATCAAAGTTTCTTTTGTTTAAGAAAGTTGTTTGTTGAAAACAGTAGGATTCAAAGTCAGTGCTGAATCTGCTTTTATTATCAAATGTATGGCTCTTTTAGAAGCTCTGAAATTGAAGGATAATTTTGGGTTGCGCGGACACTAAAATAATATAGTCCTATGATCTATAAAGATTTCATGTCCAATTTGCTTTTATAGCCATAATATTTATATATCTTTAAAAAATATGTAATTGAAAATTAATTTTGGATTTGTGGTTTTGAAGACTTATTTCCCAATCATCTAATGTCTTAAGGTTTGTTTGGATTAGCTTTTATAGAATATATTTTAAAAATGGAGATATTTGAATGATTAGTAGTAAAATCATTTTTCATATTGGTAAATTATCAAAAAGGGGTATGATTTGATTAAAAGTATGAGAGAGTGTAGAGAAGAAATAGCAGAGAGAAAAGATTGTAGAGAAGAGAAGAGAGAGAGTGTAAGAAAAAAATAGGGGTAAGATAGTAATTGGATAGTTCATAAGCTCTTTTACTATTCTAAAAGTTAGTTTCAGTAGCTTATTAACTATGGTTTTAACTAAAATTACTTCTTGACAAATATAGTTGTTTATTTAAAATTTTTCTAAACTAAAATTTTACCCAAGAGAGGGTATTTCAAACCAATGGTTGAAACAGGCACTTAGTTTAATAATATACCCTTATTAGAGTATTAATTCCCAATCAAATAGTAATTAATAATAATATCCCAATTACATGCGGGGATTTGTTTGGGTAAACACATTACAGTAATACTAACTTGGATGTTACAAATGATAAACTAAAATATTATATTTTTTTAAAAGAATGAAGGTCAACAAAGTTGTTCATTTTTTTCCAACATCAAAGAGTTTCATGACCTTAGCCTATAAACCCATGGAACAAAATGGAATCATCTCGATAAGCAACAAATCTCACATATCTCACCTCTACAACTGACAATCCGTAATATGCAAGGCATCTCCATTGATGTGTACAATCTCAAATATACAAATAACAATCTATAATACGCAAAGTAACTTAGTTTATAAGTTTATCTGCCTAACTGATCAATGGTGAATTTGAATAGGTATACTTGAAGAAGGCAACATCGATAAGGATTCGGGTTCTGACACCTTCTTCGAGTATACCCTTGTTGGCACATTGAACATCTATACACTTGCTTGTCCTGGAATTGAGACTCGTCTTTTTGTGTGTGATCTCCCAGGACGACAGCTTGTGGTTGGCAACCACAAGAAGGTCTCGTTCTGATAATCATTGTATTGGAACTCATTCAACTTTGGCATGCCATGTTTATTAATTGGAGTCATTGTCCTATTATATATTTTCTCGTGTTGTACATAAATAACATTCTTCAACATATCTATAAACATTACCATTCACATGCTTAATGCATGCGCATGCATGTGGGCATGGTATACCAGACATTTGCCAACCATTGCAAGCACATTCCCTCAATGCAAGATGCACAACAACACGAACTTCTCCAATTAGTACTTGAAAAGTGTGGCCAGAATGTTGCATAACCTCCATTGTCTTAGCACATAACACATTCTCCTTCAATTTTGCTTCAACCTTAGGTCCGACTTCATTAGTCCACAATTTTATTGCATTCTTACTAGCAAACATTTTCTTTGCTAGCCTCTCTCTATGCTCATTTATCATTGTAAAGACTTGATGTTTCCTTTCTTTCACAAGCCATGCATTATATGACTTGGCCAAGTTAGTGGTTGTATTCTCCCACCTCCTAAATGGGAACCGTGACAATGCCCAACGGTCAACATCATTTTTTTAAGCTCTTAGCAGGACCACAAAGCAAGTCCTTCCACTTTTCAGCACCATGCTTGGGGATGGGTGTATGTACACTTTGAATTAAATATGGCTTGTCTTGTGATATCCTACTTGAAGAAGATCCAACAATAGCTAATCCATAGGATCCTTCTAAGTTCTCTAACTTGCATCAAAATTGATTATCAATTAATAATCTATTCTTCCCAACAAGTTCACAACACTTTCAAAGATTCATGTAACTTATGTTGTCCTTCATCTATCAACTCACTTACATCCTCAACTATATATAACTGTGCACATTCATTATTGAATTGTACTAGATGTTGCACTCCTTCATCATCTTTTATGTATACAACAGTGTTTTTATCTAATTCTAACAATGTGCATTTCAACTGAAATCCTTCACATTGAACATCAAGACATGAAGATATTGTTCATCTAAGCTCCAATAAGTGACATTCCTTCTCTTACCATTGTTCCATTTGCTCTCCCACCAACATATTCAATCCTCCCTTCATCGTCATCATCGCGGTGGCTTGGTGTTGCCATTTTCGTTGCGGTCGTTTCCCAATAGGCTATTACAAATTTTATTCATCCATAGTAGTCGTCCCAAGGGTCATAAAGAATGTTAAGGTAGGCGTAGCTAAATCTACCAGAGAGGAAAATCACACTAAGATTGGTGATCAAAAGTTTTCACAGCATCTCTTCCATGATGGATTATTGGTAGGAGAAAATTTAGATACTTAAATTTATATATTTAAGATATAACTGGAACATGTATTTAAAGTTTAAAAATAAGCTGAAAAGGTTGGCAGTAAGAGTTTTGACAGAATAAGTAACGGCTAAAAAAATCCACCTATTATAATTTAATTGGAAAACAGTAACCTAATATATATAAGCATGAATATCTGAGCCTTTGCCCTTGCTGGCATGGTAACTTTCAAAACTTCATAACAATCAAAAGTTAACATATGCACAATCGCTGCATTGTTGATTTGAAGGATCATAAAAGTGATTGCAAGTTCGCATGTGCTACAAATATTTAATCAATGCCCATGCAACAATTATCATAATTACGATAACAAGGACTAACAGGATCATGCAAGAGCAACCGCCTTTAGTGCCCCTGCTCAACACAGCCAACCTCCTTTGCGCCATCTGCTTCAAGAAGAACAAGTCTAGCATGAAGTTCAATATTCTCATCCTCAACATGTCTCACATTCAAGCTAATCGAGGCTTATGATCACAGAAGCAGATTGCATCATTTAAACAACGTCAAATTTTTACTGTTGAAATTCATTTAAAGAATGAGTTCCTTGTTTCCTGATATCTTAAGCAAAAAAGTTCATCTGAGAGTTTAACTTCTCGACTGGCAACATATATATACATTACCCAAACTACTTTGAAGTAATAGAAGATTAATGCTGTTTGAAAATAGAGAGATCCAAATGAACAGGTCTCCTAGCAAGGATTGTTTCAACAGTCACACGAGCAACCATTGAAAATGCAAGTTTTGGCCGCACAAAAACTACTGAAAATGCAAAGTGACCTTGTATCTTATTTCTGGCATCAGCGTCATAGCAGCATATAGGAGGAGTGGAAGAGTAAGTAATGCAAACATTACTCAACCAACAAGGTAAAAAATCAGGGTAATAAATCTACTCCTATTCTCAATGGACTGCATCTTGAGTTGCTTTTCACTTTTCATTTTTAGACTGATATTATGATTTCTAAATACCCAATTTCCTGCAAACAGCAAGGGTACTGGTTCATTTTGGATGAAGAATGAAATATATAGATACATGAGGACTAGCACTACATTTTATCGAATTGTACATTTGGTAATTCTTCCTTTGAATTAACTTCTCATCTTCATTCTCCCAAGACAAAGAAAGTCCCCAATTAGAAGAAAGATCGTACTGAGATGACGAATGTAAACCCTTCAAGAAAATATCATCAATAATGTTTTTATACAAGGGTAAAAATTAACAAGTGGCATTCATTATTTCCCCGCGACTGAAAATTGATTTTACTTCTTTAAGAGTTATAATCTGTTAGTCTTCTCTATTATAGTTTATTCTAACAAAATATTGCTCTATACTTTCTATAAATGGCCCAGTCCTGCCCTTATCAAACCCAAATTTTCCAATATCAACATATCGAAAGCAAGTAGTCTAGCACCATTTTTCAGCATCAAAGCATCGAATAGTCAACCATATTCTTGTACTAACAAAAAGCACACATAAACTTATAACCAAAAAAAAACAAAAAAAGAGCATACATAAACTGTAAAGGACCGACGGCCAGACCTGTAGGCGAGAATTGGTTGTGCCCACATGCTCATCCAAATCATCCTGAAAATTTTCCAGTTGATAAAATCATAAGGGCGAGTCATGGAAGAAGAAAAATATGGAGACGAATTACAGCTTAGCTAACCAGAAGCCTAGTATGTAGGCTAAGTTCTTCGTTAACTGCCAATGCAATGTGTTTGGTGCTTGTAACTGTCTCTTCCAATTTTTCAAGATCTTCATCTTGTTCTGCCTTGACAAAAGTAAAATAAAAAGCTTGCAACAGCCAGGAACTCTTTGTGAATATTAAGCTTCATCATAACATACCTCTAATAATTTGTCGTTGAAAACCCACAAGGCCTTGGTTGTCCATGCTAGCTGCTTTCTTCATGACTTCTTCAGACTTTTTATCAGGGCCTAGCAAGCTATCTCTATTGGCAAGACCAGACATGTTAAGGGTAGCAGCCATCTCATTTGCTATGGAGCTTATATTAGCAAGTAAGTCTTGGCGACGATTCATTTCTTTTCCTGTTCTGTTACTCGTAAAAAACTTGAAAAGTTTAATGTCAAAGCCATGTAATCTAGTCTTAAATTATAGTTGGATGAGAAATCTGTTATTTGTCAAAACATAAATTGAATTATAGTCAATTTTAAATACAATCAATAACAGTTAATATTTCCCATAAATGACAGACTTTTCCTTCCACGAGTCAGAATAGTTAATTACTACACAGAATATGTCTCTTGCGCAGGTAGAGGCCTCAAAAAGATATATACTTTTCATATTGACTTGATTATAAATACTTAAAATCAACTAGAAAACTTGTTATTTGTAAACAATAAAGAGCAGAGATGAAATATAAGTATCTACTTTTTGTCATTTGAGGTCACTAACATCTCTGAGAAGGCTATCAGTGGATGCATCTGCCACTGTTTGGTATATTACACAGCAGTCATGGCCCGATTATACATACTAAAGGAAAAATCACCTTCAAAAGAATACTTACATTTGTTGCTTGCCAGGCAGCGTTGGGAGAAGTGACTGCAGAATTTCAACTTTAGTCCTCAGTATGGTTACTTTTCTCCGGGCTGCTGACAAATGACGCTGTGTTTCAGGTCCAGAAGGGGGAAGTCCACTCTTAGCAGAAATCATTCCCTTGACTTCTTCCGCTAGTTTTGATGCTTCATTATATTGTCTAATCCATGGATCAGATGCCATTGCAGTTGAATGACGAAGATGTCAATAACTGAAAAAATAGTGTCATGAAGGAACTCAGCAGAAATATTATCTTTGCCTAATCCAAGATGAACTCAAAAAGCAATCACTAATTCAGGATACTGACGCGACCATAAGGCTGAATTTTTTCGTGTGTTGACATATAGGAGACAGAGTAAAAGCTCAACAGCCATGAAAAAGTCAAAGCACGTTAGGGGTAAAGCAAAATCAGAATATCAGATTGTAGGTACAGTGCAGAATTATTCTTGAATGTGAGTAGCAATAAAAAGTCACAACCACAGATGAAGGAAAATGTTGTCAAATGCAGATCATGAAATCATTTTTTCTGACCCCTGAAAGGCGATATAAGTTGAATGATGTAAATATAGTCTATAAATATATTTTCATTCGGGAACACGGTTATCCACTGAGCATGTTTTAATGCTTTACGTTCTGTGGAATGGCCTATTATGTTCCACTAAGAAATCATTCATATCAGGGATGATATCTGATCACCAGAAGCCCTTATGACGGGAAGGAAATTCTAAAGAGTTGGCCCTGATCATGGTAGCCAGCATACCCTGATTGGGCAATCACTACTGAGTAGGGACAGTAATAACCAAAAAAGTCAAAACAAAACGAATCATAGACCAATGACAAATATAAATTGAGATTCGATCTCCTTCCCCTTCTTTCATTCGCTGATTGGAATTACGGCACCAATTACGAGAACTTGAGAACAATGTTCTAATAATTAGACACCGAAATCAACTGTAATCTAATCGCATTATCATCAATTAAACATGCCAACTAAAAGAAAAGGCCTAAGCTAAGAATCATCAAGTGAGGGAGGAAATAGCATAAAATTGAGATGGCAGAGGCGTACCTTTTCCTGCCAATTGAATCGGAACAATGAGGAAGACGAATGTGGAGGGGAACGGGTGGAGCAAGGTTTTGTCGCTTCCGTATAAATGCTCATCAATGGCTAGGCACGAATCTAAGTGCATGGCACTTTTCAATCGAGGATGAGGCTATATAGCTCTCTTTATTATTGGCGGGTGGCTTTTACTGTCACGCGGACTTCTGGACGGTTTAAAGTGCGGGATTAGATTAGGAGGAGTTAGGACATTATAGATTTTAATAACTAAATGAGATTATCTTCATATTTTTTTAACCAAAATTTACATTTCATGAAAAAAATACATACTTCTCGTATATTATTCATAATTTATAAATAGCGTAATTAAATATAAATCTCATATTTCAAATTAAATATGTTAATAGAATGATTTTGATGATATGATAATTATTTTTTATGCACTAGAGATTACTCAAATAATAAATACAAAATAAAGTGTGAATAAAGGTCAATATTTTAAATATAAACTCCCGTAATAAAATAACTAAGATATTATTTGATTGAAGGGTTTTTAGAGGGGAGAGTAAGGTTTATCTCATAAAAAGAGATAATGGTATATATATCAACTTATAATTAATTTTACTCTCCTCATTTTCTGAATTAAATAAAAAATATTATCTCTTATTATTTACTTTTATACCTACAACTTTCCATATCCTTCTCTACCTTCTCTTCAATTAACTGAATTTATATTTCTTTAAGATAAACCAAACAATGCTTAAACAATTATATTTTTTGGCCAATAATGATGAAAAGATTATTTGAGATTCCTAGATCTTAAAATTTTTCATTTTTAATTTTTTTTTTGTTTAAATGTACCAAAAATAGATATAACTTTGGTGCATAGCGCAAAAAATTACCAAGTTAATTGCAGTGACCGTGATTTCCGAAATTTAGCTTCTTAAATATTTTCATTATATCATATGAAAATTTACATAGATTCGATACTTCTTTATTAAAGTCAAACTATGACCTTAAAGTTCAAATAATAACTCACAAAATTACTTACTAAATAAATTATTATAACAATAGAAATAAATTTTATTATTGAAATATAAATCTGCTCTTTACTGTTATTGCAAAATCTATTGTCATATGGATATTGATCGCAAGCAGAATGTGGTGGGGTCCATAGAAATAATGAAGGCAGGCCTGGAAATCCCATTATGGCCTACCACTGGCCTGTTTGTTTGGATCGAATAGTCACTTTAATCTAGAAGGCTGCTTTTTGGGTAAATGGGTATAAATCACAGACCTGATCCTAATAGTTCTTGAGTCTAAATCGGCCAAGATCAGACTACTAGCATTATTGCATCCTCCAAGAGCATACCAGAGCCTATCTCGTGTGTTTAATAAAATGTATTGTGGTTCATTTTTTGTGCGTCCCATTCCATCGATATCTTATTATTGAGTTATTCCCACAGTTCGTTTGAATTTTATTTTAACTGGGGTAGCATTTTCCAGCCTGATGAACTGAATTTACGTCATACATACATGTTCGTCAACACGTATCACTTTCATTTACTTTGCTTTTTTCCTGCAGCTTATGACAGAGCAAATTACGTCGCTGGATCTGAACGGGACATTCCTCTTCACCTTATGTGGGCATTTTTTTTTTGTAGGTCCAACATTGCATTTCTGCTAATGATCTGGTGGAATTCTTTTTTTTTTATTACATAATCAGGGGAAGTTTAATTCCTCAGGTGCCATGTCCTTACCGGTGTTCAGATATGTCAAACTCAAAAAATATTTATAAATCACTTATAAATAAAATCTACATATTAATAATAAAAATTGAAATCCGCTGGACTATATTGTCTTGTGCCCATTGGTCATACTTCAGAAATCAGAACCCATTTATAAAACTATTGCTTTGGGATGCAGGAGAATTGAAGTGTTTCTGTATCCAACATTTTAATATATGTTTGTTTTAATTTGTTTATGCTGTTACTGGGTGTTTTTTATGAGGAGATCGTGAGGTGAGCATGAGGTGAGCATGAGGGTATAACAGTCAAATGAATCGTTAAACAGACAAAAATCTCCTCTAAAGCAACACTGGCACTTTGACAGTGATCGCAAAAGTCAGACTACACCTCATCGAGTAGAGGGCCCACTGCCAACCTATAAAGCCTTCACCTAATTCGGTCAACTGTCAGCAGATAACAACCCAACCTCCTCCACTGCTTCCCATGCGCATGTTCCCTCAACCCTCGTGTTGTTACCTCACGGCCTCAGCTCCAACTCCAACACATCAATTCCCTACTTTTTTTTAAAAAAAAAAAGTAATCCTCCAAAGGGAAGATATTAATATGAAATATAATTTTAAAAAAATAATCTTATATATAAAATTTATTTTTTATATCCGATATTTGATATAAGAATTAATTTATTTGAAACCCATCAACCATCGTGTTGTTGCCTCACGGCCTCAGCTCCAACTCCAACACATTAATTCCCCACTTTTTTTTTTAAAAAAAATAATCTTATATATAAAATTTATTTTTTATATTTATTTATTTATATTAAATTATTCTTATAAATACTCCTTTAATAATAATTAAATGAAAGATATAAAAAATTAAAAAAGATAATTAAAATATTTTAATATATTAAATAATTTAAATAATTTTATTAAATTAATTAAATATGTCATATATTAAGGATTAGATGAGTATTTAGTTATAAAGTACTCCCTCCGATATTTGATATAAGAATTAATTTATTTTTTAGATAAATTAATAAATATAAATAAATTAATTAATTATAATTAAATTTAATATTTTAAAATAATTTAATTAAATATATTATATAGTAAGATTGAAGGAATATTTAGTCACTGCTTACAGTCCCATTTAATCATCATTAGAAATTGTCACTCTGATTACAATATCGTAGGCCCATAGTTTCCCAGCAAAGCTTTATGCCTCTTGAAACCCATCAACCGTACCAGCCTAATATAGAAGTCAAACGTAATTGACTTTCATATAATAATAAAAATTAGTTTAATTATTTAATATATTTTATATTTAAATTATTAGAAAAAACATTACACTTATTTAAGAGTACTTATTGTAGTATATTTTTTCTTGCCTCGTTTTTCTATTTATTTTTTTAATAAGAATAAAATTAAAAAATAATCATTAATAAATTTTCGGAATGAACTTATCACTTGAAATGAGAACAAAATTTGTAAGCCAAAATGGACTTAGGACCAAAGCGGTATATGGTGTTATTTATGAAACCTGAATGTCCCTCTAGCCATGTTCCCCAGTAGCTAGCGATTTATAATTAATGAGGCCATCATAGGCTGCCTACTAGTGTGGTCAAAATGGCCCAATCACCTTAATTTCTTGTGATGATCTATTGGATTACTTGTATACCCTAAAGATTAGGGTCTAAACTCTTTACGAGTGATGTTTCAATGAGAATAAGAAGCATGTATCCGTGTTCTCTTCCTTCGACGTTACTTTGTTGTGCATGAATTAATTAATGTAAGACATTGTTTGATTTGGGATTTTTAAAAAGGAAGATAGGGGAAGAAAGATATAAATACGTGATAATTTAAAAAAATTGAGGGAGAAAATTGTCTTTATATATTCTACTCTATTTTAAAATTGAAATTTTTTTTGGATGGAAGATGAATTTTTTTCTCAATCTTAATAAAATTATCTATTATATTATTTAAATATTTTAATTGTATTATTCTGAGTTGAAAATTGTTTTTCACTCTCCTGCCGCATATTTTTCCTTTAATTGCTTAAATTTAATAAACATAATAAATAATCTATATATTATATTAATACATATAATAATTATAAAATTAATTAGAGACACTATTAAAATTTATCATATTTTTTTTAATTTTAGCATATATATAAATGAGATAAAAAAATTAAGATTCATAGATTAATAAATAATAATTTTAATATTAATATTATAAATAATAAATAAAATTTAAATAAAAATATAAGGATATATTTATTAAATTTTATTTAATTTTGTTCTCCTCTCTTTTTAAATTAAATAAAAAATAGTATATCTACTTTTTTATCTTCATACTCATGAACTCTTATACTTTTTTTTATTTTCTTTTAAATTAATCACACTTATAACAGTATAGATTTACTTGTTGCGCGGGAGTTATATATGAGGTGTAGACTCGCTTCACATGATTAAAAGGACATGCCTAAAACACTTAAGTTTTATTTGATTCAGCTGAGAAGAGAAGAAGTTAGATTAATTTAAAGGAAGGTAAGAAAAGATAGGAGAGGTTAATAAATTATGTTTTTTGTTTGGTTCAGAAGGGGAGGAGAGGGGAGATGGGTTAATTAAAAGTTGACAAAAATACCCTTATCTCTTTATTTAAATTTATTTATTCTTTATTTATAATATTTATATCAAAATTATTATTTTTTATTTTATAAATCTCAAATTTTTTATCTCATTTTTATATATAATAAAAATAAGAATGTGTTAAAATTTTAATATTATTTTTTATTAATTTTATAATTATTATATATTTTAAAATAATATATAAATAATTTATTATATTTATTAAGTTTTATTATAATTTATTATAATTATTATGTAATTAAAGAAAAATTAGGTGTGAGGAAAATAAAAAAAAAGGTTTAAGGGTATAGTTAGAATATTAAAAAATGTTTGAGTGTAATTTGGTCCAAAAGGGGTAAAAAATTTCTCTTCCCTCAAAAAACTTCCACTTTTGGAGGGCAGCTAAGGGAGGGGAGGGGAGGGGAGCACATAAGGACAAAAAAGTTCCCCTCCCCTCTATTTTTTCTAACTAAACACACTTTTCTCTTCCTTCCTCTCCCCTCCAAAATCTCCTAAACCAAATAAATTCTCAGGGATCAATCATAATTTGAAAGTTAACCTGAAACTATTTTAAGTGAAGTATGAGTTGTCAATAATGTCACAATCATCGTGGAAAACTAAATTCAGGGGATTGAAAAACCAATAATTCCACCTGTATAACGAGGGAGCAGCTAGAGATCGATGTGGTTATTGCAATGATTTTCACAATTGAACAGGGGAGCACATGTGGAACCGACGATGTAGTCTGAAAAACGAAATAAGAGGGGACACAGCGTGAAATGTGGAACGGCTGAATCAGGAATGGCATATGGCGCCTCGTAAGAGCGAGAAGATAATATTTCTTTTTGTCATAATTATAAAAATCAATCATTTAATTATAATTAAATTTATTTTTTAAATAAATTTATATTATATATTATTTAATATATTAAAATTAATTAATAAAATTTTATATTAATTATAATTAATTTATTTAGTTTTATAAATTTATTTTTTAAAAAAAGTCGGTTGTTATAATTATTATCAAAAAGGTAATAGTAATATTGTTGTACCGTGGGGTACAGCCCCGCCCACCATGCTTGACCTTTTAGGAGCAAATGCTTCCGTGCAGGAATGGCACATATAAAAATAAATTTATATTTTATAAAAATATAAATTTATTATTTATTATTATAATTTTTTTAATACACGATATAGTAAATTTTTTATAAATATTTTTTGAATTTTAAAATTATACTATATTTATTAAAAATTGATATCAAATTTTAATAATTTTTTTAATAATTTTTTTTAGCTTTAATGCCATTGTGCCTGAAAATTAGCGAGACACGAACCAACCAGTATCTCAGTTTTATGTATTTTGTATATATGCTTTGAACATTATTTTTTGTAGGATTCTTAAAACTAAGTGAACATCACATCTAATCCTATTGTATATGACACGTATATTTTTTTTTAAAAAAGAAGAAGCCTACTATGCTTTTTTTTTTAATTCAGCTCACCTATTAATCTTATATCAACGTCACTTATAACCCCTAATCCCCTAATCTCTCGTTAATTAATTATTTATTCCGATAAACCAATATCTTTTTTTGTTTATTTTTAAACTCGCGATCAAGGAAGAGACGCCATGATTGTGATTGGGAAAAGAAGAAATATGGAGAAGGAAAAGAGAGGAATAAAGCATATATATATATATATATAAGGAACGTTGCTATCCATATCAGGTCATCGCCTTATCTTTTATAATGTTACGTGTAGATATATGTATATATTGTTTTGTTAGTGATAAATCATACCAGTGGGCTGGTTGTGGGCCCCACCCAAGGCATCTGCCATCCCTTTCGATCTCACCGTCGCTTTCATTCTCTTGCGTTATGGCACTCGTCGTTTTGGCTGCCTTCTATTTCTTTTCACTTTCCTTACTAATTTAAATTTTAATTTAAAAAAATTTAAAATAAATAATTATATTTATTTAAATAATTTTTTAAATTAAATTATAGTTTAAAATTAATATTTCAGATAAACTGATCAAAGCAATTTATAGAACAATAAAAGAAATTATAAACTAACAAATTACTATATTACTCATATTTTTTCTTACACATTCTCTCATACTTTTTCTTACACCATCTATCATCTCTCTTACTTTTTCTCTATTTTATTTCTTACACTCTCTCTCCTCTCATCTCTTATATCTCCTCATTTAATACTCATACACTTTTTTATAATTTACCAATAACAAAAGTATTTTTAAAAATAACTATCCAAATACCTATTTATTTAAAATCATTTTTTTTTCATAAACTCTTCTTCAAAAGCTCTTTTCTATAAATTATCCATAAATTATTATTTTTTATAAATTTATTTTTAAAATTCTATTCAAATACAAGCTATTTTTTTTCACTCTCCTTGCCCCTTCTTCCCCACAGGCCACAAGTATATCTTTTTTGCTATTTAAGATTATTCCTAAAACAGTATGGGTCTTTTTTTAATCATTGTTTAATATTAATCATATAAGAATAAGGAACCGCGGCAAAATTTATTGAAGAAAAGTATTTAACGATTTATGTCTCAAAATTTATTGAAGTAAAGTATTTAATTAATTTTTTTAAAAAATAATACCACCAATAAAATTATTAAAATATTAATAATATAATAAAATATAAATTAATAGACTAAAAGTTAATCTTAATGATACGGCCATTGGGGCATGAATAATTTGTCACGAGAGTTTTGAGATGAGCATGGAATCCAGATTTAAGAGATATTACTTTTAAAAAATATTTCGATTAATGTATAACAACGAAGCTGACACCACCAAACAAATCTTCTTTTATAATTTATTGAGATGATCGGAATTACCGACGCAAATCTATTTCAATTAATGGTTTTAACCAACTCACGACGACCTTTCTTCTTAATCTGCCTCTGTCCACCCGCATGGATTCGTGCCCTGTTTTGCGTTGAAGACTCAAATTTAAACCCATGAACAGTGCTTGTGTAGAAGAATGTTGACAAAATTTCTTACAATATAACGATAGATTTCATCATTTGATTTAAATAATAAAGGAAATAGGAAAAATAACTTAAAAATATTAAATAAAATAATAAATATTAAAGTCAAATTTTATACTAATAATTACATATTAATCTTTAATTTATTGTTAGTAACATATTTCATTTATAATTTATTATTATTTTAATAATTTGTTGTCATTCTCTCGTAAAAAATATTATAGAAAAACAAAATACACAGCCACGCCCCCATGCCCCCACGCTTGGGTCAGGATGTTTCAGAGAAAAGGGGCAGGAGAACATCAGCATTACGGATGAACAAGACCAAACTTAGCTAGCTTGCTCACGGCTTCGGTTTAGTCTTTGATATTCCATCACACGATATTTATTTGTAATAAAACTTATTTATATATGATAGAAAATGGATCTTTCAAAAAAAAAAAAAAAAGCAAAGAGAATCTATCCACAGTATCTAGTGTTACATACAGTTACCTAGTCCCTATCCAGTAAATCTAAGTGCCTATTTAGTATCTTTTAAATAAATAATTATATTTATTTAAAAATAATTTTAATTATAATTATAATTTTAAATAAATTATTAAAAATATTTTTTAAAACAATAAAAAAATTATAAATTATCTAATTACTATCTTACTCTTATTTTTTTTATTTTATCTCATTTTTCATATCTCTTTTCTACTATATCTTATCTCTCTTCTCTACCAAATTTTCTCTGTATTTTCTACACTATCTCCTCTCTTATCTTTTTTCTTTACCTTCTCTTATCTCTTATATTTTTAATTAAATCATATTATTTTTAATAATTTATCAATATAAAAAGTGATTTTATTGTTAATTATTTAAATATTTTTATTTTTAAAATCTATTTTTTTAAATCTATTTTTTAAAATATATTTTTAAATTTAATATTAATATATTAAATAAGTAAAAAGTAAAAAATAGAAAAGTGGCCCACACGGTTCATCCACAGTGTATTGAATATTGATACGTTTATGTACTGATTTTAGCAATTTTGTAGTCATGGTGGGCGTAGACTAGCCTAGGTACCTCTGGCTTACTGCTGTACATCTTCTCTCTATTCCAAGATAGATTTTGATTATTCTTAATGTACCTTCTTCCGTCTATTATTAAAAAAAATAGATTAATTTTATTAAAAGTTTTAAAAGCACATATGGATCGATTTTTTTTTCCAATAATACCTTTAAGAAAATTGATTAAAGTGATTCGTTCATCAATGGCCGTGTTTCTGAAATATTTTTATTCTGATCATAGCAATAAATAAATATTTTTATCTGTAGATCTCCTTCGATATTTGTTTAAACGTGAGGTTACTTTCACCCTTGTAAGTACGGGAATTCCTTCAAGTAGATAAAAAGTGCAATAAAAAAATAAAATTACAATTTCATTATTCATTATGGGAGAAAATGAGAGAGTATAATTTTGGGGACGACTCAATTCTCAAGACCCAAATGACGGGTATTTCCGTATTTCCCCATCTAAGGTGTGTTTAAAAATACTTAAAACTTTAATTTTAATAAAATTTAAATTTAGATAAATTTTAAAATAAATATATATATTTGTTTAAATAGATTTTTAAATTAAAATTTTAGATAAACTGATCAAAGTAATTTATAGAACAGTAAAATAACTTATAAATTAACTAATTACTATATTACTCATATTTTTTTTACATACTCTCTCATACTTTTTCTTACACATTTTTTATTTTCTTTTCTTACAACATCTATTTTATTATATCTTTTATCTACTCATTTAATACCGATATTTTTTTTCATAATTTATCAATAACAAAAATATTTTTAGAAATAACTATCTAAATACTCATTTATTTAAAATTATTTTTTTCATATTTTTTTTTAAAAATCTGTTTTTATAAACTATCTAAAAATTATTTTTTTAAAATTTATTTTTAAAATTTTATCTAAACACACATACCTAATCCCATAACATTATTTATTGCTCCATTAGCCGCGTTTGACTTGAGTAAACCCTTGTTGTCGTTTAGTGGAAATATCAAGGCGTCGATCAGAAATTATTCTGGTTTAAACTTGTTATTCGACTATTGCAATATGGGTAAAATTGTCATATAGAGTAATGAATAAAACATTAACGCGGTGACGCCATGAAATATTTGTTCGCCGAAGCATCAACACCGCTAATTTTCCAATACTGTTATCTCCAGATTTGAATAATTGCCTAAAATAACGTTGCTAGCTAGTCATGAAATAGAAACATTTCAGGCGGACGCAGACAAACATGGTTTGTCAGAGATGTAAAGTTAAAAAGAAGTGCTTCAGAAAAGCTAATCTAACCCCAATATTAGCTGTGTGCATTATTCATTGAAAGTGAAACATCTTGTTAATTGGAACCACCAAAAGCGGCCTCTCTGCTTTATTAATTATTATTATTTATTTGTTTTTAAATGCAGGCCCACATCTGATTCCTTTATTTGGCGTGAAAGGAGGAACCTTTCTTTCAGCACAGATACAATCAAAATCCCGAGTCACATACATATACATACAGATATCTGATATCTCCATCTCCCAATTTGTCTGATCTAACGAGGAGGTTCAGTTTTTGTTCTCAAAGGACGACCCCTAAGAATTAACAGATTCGTTCATCGATCCCTCTGGTATTATCCCTTTTGGTGTAAATCATTTCAAAACGCAGATTAAACCAGAAACACTTTTGATCCAATTAGAACTTATGGCGTGAGAGAGAGAGGGGGGGGGGGAATATGTGCCAAAGATACCAACGCCACAGTGTTAATGGGAATACATAAACGTGATGGCATTGATACATAGGTGATAGATAGATAGTATTCCAAGTTATCCAATACACCCCCAGATAAAACTATTTAAGAAAAAACCAAGAGGGAAAAAAAAGGGTCAAAGAAGCACTAGGGTCGCTTCTTTGCCAAATTTACAGACTGATGATCCTAACCCATCTTCCACTCCATATCACTGAGGCTCTGAAAAGGCCACAAAAATTGGGACACAACGTAACGCAGAATCTCACAAAACTTTCCAAGAAGACTCCAGAGTGGGAAAGCTTGCGAAAGCGTCAAAATCTAAACCTGCGGACCCAATACCGGCAACATCCACCAGCCCAACGGAGCGTGCAAATGGAAGTGGGGCCGGCCCTGAGAAACCAGCAACCCCAGCAGCAGCCGCCGCCGACGTGGGTCCCACCACCTGCTGCTGGTGATGATCCAGCAAGAATGCGGAGGTGTCCAGCGTCGGTAAGCACCCTGCCCCGCCGCTCAACGGAACCCGGCTTCCCAGTCGCTGTGGCTCCGGCTTCAGGATCGGTGCCATTGGAATATGTGAGTTCCCCATTTTAACGCCGGTCACTTGCTGCACCATTTGCCGGAAGTTCGCCGGGTCCGCCGTTATAAAAGTCGTCTGCGACCTCTTCGACTGGCGTGGCTTGCGCTTCGAAACCTTCCCTCCAGCAGCCGGCGGAATCGAGCTCCGCTGGCGTTTCGGTGCTGCTTCGTGGTCCGAACCGGACAGGCCCGAAACCGTCGGGGTCGGAGACGTGTCGGGTTGGATGAGGTCCATGAACGGAGAAATCGTGTCGGATGTCAGTATATCGGGATTCGCGCCGGAAAGCGATCTCTGCAGAGCTTTCGTGAGCGTTTCGGTCTCACGGGTGAAGGCGTCAACAAACCAGGAATCTGCGAAGGGGGATCGTAAGGTCCAGGGGTCGATACTTGCCAAATTCTCGGACGACGCCATATGCTTCAGATGGTTAAAGCAACAGAACTGCAGAGAGTTTCCAGTAGGTGGAACAGTGAAGGGAATCTAACAGAAACGATACTCAAAGCATTATGGGTTTTGAATCCATTGATTGTATTAGCTAAGCACTGAGATGCAAAGGGAAAAGAAAAACCAGTAAGGAAGTGAAGAAGTGTAGGGGGATGTATTTCGTATGTCAGATGGATTGTAGAGAGGAGATGGAATGAAGAAAATCGGAGGCAAACGAACGAGGAAGGAGAGAGATAAATAGGGCGGTGAAAGGAAGGAGGAGGGTATTATGGGGAATGTAGGAGGAGGTGGGAAAGAAACCGCGTTGTTCGGGGGACGAGCAGACACGCGTCAGCTCGTCCGTACGGACTTTTAGATGAGCTGGTTGGATTTGGATGGGGATCAATAATTTAACCTAACCATAGTTCACTAGGTACTTCAGCTTGGTTTAATTTGTGTAAGCAAGCTGGGGTTACCCTGTTTTACTAGTGACTCCTGTTAAAATTATTGCTTCTCATTCTATGTTGAATTATACATAATAATTCTTTTTTTTTCTCATAAACTTGTCAAGTTTGACTTCTTTTTAATAGAATATTTTTTCCCTAAACCCTTCTACGTGTTAAGAGAATTTGATAGGAAAATAGTGTCTAATGCTCCGGAAGTTTTAGGGGAACACTTGTAGGATTTAGAAAAGTAACTTATAATGCAACTGACTGGACAAGATAGTTGAGAGAAAACACCACACATCTTTACAAACAATTAATTTATTTTATTTTAAAATATTTCTAAATTAGTTGTATAATTTCTATATGATTAAAAAAAATAGTATCTTAAGAAGCAAGAAATGTATTGATAGTATGGTGATGTATCTAGTGGTGGATAGGTACACTGAGGACGCAAAGGACGGGGTCAAGAAGATATTGAAATGTCTGGTTGCGCACCTATGTTTTTTTAGTGTGTATATATTTGGCGTACGAATAGTACATACACTCTCCATAGAGACTGAATCTACTACTGTATCTCTCTAGATAAAGTACTTGCGACACAAGTTTCTCCGAAGTCCACATTGGAGTAAGTTCCTTAAAAGAGTTCTTTCTTTTTTTTTTTTTTGCAATTTACATATATTCAATTTTTTCATAAACACCCATCAATTTATATTTTTTAGGATCATGCAAATAAATCCATTTAAAACTGAATATTACATGATGGAAGCTTTTTTGTTTGCCAGAATAACGGAACATAATTAACAATAACAAAATACTGTACATTTTATTTTTCACCCAGCGTGCGTGTCTATATATATATCAAGGATTAAATAAATAATTAATACAATTAACATAAAATTAATAGATTATATGATTTTTTGTCAAAAGATTATATGATTTAAAGATCAACAAGTTTGATATTATTTTTAACATATAAAATTTTAAATGTGCCACACTATTTTTTTCACTTAACGTAAGTATCTTATGGAATAAGTTTTATCTCTTGAAATAAAATATTTTTTTATATTTATAGTTGGATTTAAACTTCGTAAATCGTGTTTAAAAGACTAAACCGGCTACTAATTATGCGAGATTTTGTGGTTACCAATCAAATTGCGGATCAGTGATGTAATCTACTAAAATCTCAAACTTATCCCATTCCAATACTTGTTTGGTCAATGAAAGGAAGCTCAATGAAAAAAAAGGGCTCAGAACAATGCCGGTAGTGTGGCATAGCTGCAGTTTATGAATTAACATTTTTCAACATAAATTTCTCTATCTAAGTTTTTTGCTTTTTATGAATTAACGCCGTTACCACGTGCAGGAACGAATCTTAATTATTCAAAGCCATTGAATTGACATGGCCCTCTGTTTATCTTAGTCAATGGCCTTTATTCCCGGCTTTTATCTTAAAGAAAAACCCACATTCACCCAACCTGGTCGCATGATGCCCCTGACCATTTTTAATGAAATAGAACAAAATAAAGAAACAAAATAAAAGGTAGAGAGTCAAATTTCATCAGCTATGATGATTTTTAAATTGTATGTTTGGATAAATTTTTAAAAAATAGTTTATAAAAAAATTTGGGTAGTTTTTAAAAATAGATTTTTAGATAATAGTTTATAAAAAATATTAGTTATGAATAAATGAGTATTTGGATAGTTATTATCAGAATAACTTTTATAATAAAAAAATTATTAAAAAATATATGATTTTATTAAAAATATGAGAGATGGGAGAGGGTGAATAGAGAGGAGAGATGAAAGAGGAAATAAGAATAGTGAATAGAGATGAGGGATGAGAGATTGTGAAAAAAATATAAGAGAGATGATATAAAAAAATAAGGATAAAATAATAATTGAGTAATTCATAAACTCTTTTACTATTTTACATGCTACTCCTACCAATTTATCTGAAACTATAATTTTAAATTATATTTTAGTCTAAAAACTCTTTTAGATAAATAAAATTATTTGTGTTAAATTTTTTAAAAACTAAATTTTAAACTAAAAATCATTTTAAAATACTATAGTTTGAGAGTTTCTCAAACACAACTTATATCATAAGAAGGTGTCAATTAGATGCAAAATATCAACTATGAAACATGGTTATATTATCCCAAATTGATTTTTCCAGTGGCGAGAATCACATTTTTTTCCCTGCAATTGGTCTTCTTTTTTTACTTATGGGGTAACGTTAGATGAAGGGAGTCAAACTTTGCTGTATTTTTTACTGCCATTTGCATTTATATCACTATTAATACATGTATAGTTGATACATTAAAAAAGAACCATTGAATAAAGAGCAGGATGAGAATCTATCTATATTCTCACAAACACACGCACGAGGCACACGATGAGTATATCAGGCATCGCGTGACAACAGGATAGACACACTTCCTAGTGAAATTCATCAATATTGACTTTTTTTGTCAGTTTAATGGGGGTAACAGAAATTAACCATTCGAGAACGAATGAGAGAGATATATTCAATTGGGATGGGGGTTTGTAGTAAGAATTCGAAGGACAATGACGAGTGGGTCCAAATAAAGGGAAAAGAGGAAAAGGAAAGGCTGGGGACGGAGTTGTTCTGTGAGTTGTGACCTCAAGGCGGTGTTAGTGAAAAGCAGAGCGCGAAGAGTGGGAAAATGGATGATCCAAGCGAAACAGGCATGGGTTTATGCTTTATTTATTTCTCCATTTTTTTTATGGCGTAGATATTACGGTTAAGATATACTCTGCTGAAATATTTTTCTCAATAGCACCTCTCATCATAAATCAAATTATACTCATCAAACACTAAAATTATTTTTATAACCTAATCCTAAAAACAAACCATATCAATTTATCGAGTTAATGTATTATTTTACCTTAAAAATTTATATGTTAAAATTATATTATACTATAAGGTTTTCTTTTAATTTAATATCATTTTAGATGTTTATAAATCGTAACAAATTTATCTTAACTATTATCTAAGTTAAATTTAATAATTAATTAACATAATACATTAAGCTGATAGTTTAGTGTGATTTATGTCATTCCTATTTTAGGTTAAAATGCAAAATTGTTCTAAGAATTTGTATTTAGAAAAAATATTACCTTAAAAAATTTTAAATCGTAATAATTTTCCCATATTTGTTATTGCTAACCATGCTAAATTTGGTCATATTTGATGATATGACAAGTCTATATGTTATCTATTTTTTTTTAAAAAAATGATTACATCTTTTAGATTTGAAAAATTAAAAGAGAAAAAAATTAAGAAGGTATAAGTATATTATGCTATGCAGAGAAAATTAAAGAGATACATGTCAGTGTAGATGGGGTATAGTGATAAAAAAATTTCAACATACTTAATCTCTAGGTAGTATCTCTTAGAGTGTGTCATACATTTAATAATTACATATTATTCTTCATTGCTCTATAGTGAATTGAGCTATTCATCTATATGCTTTTTTTTATTGTTATTTACTCTATAAATTTAATATATTTAATCAACTAATGTTTAAATTTAATTTAAATAATAATATGATAATATTGTTATGATTTACATTTTTTTAAAAAATAAAAATTTATAGAATAAATTTATAAATTAATAAATATGATATAGATGACACTTATATTTATATTTCAATATATTTGATTAACTAATAATTAAACTAATTTAGATAACAATTATAATAAAATTGATACGATTTAAATTTTTTTAAGATAATATTAAACAAAACAAAACTTCTAAATAGAGAATAGCTTTAACGGGTAAATTTTGACTGCAAAATATAATCTTATCCCTCAATTTAGTAGAAAACATAGATCTCAATAATATGCCGGGTGCACGGAACCTATTTTGTACGAGCAGCCATATGACTTATCCTTGCATTGATTGGGGGCCTCTGCTAATTTCTGCGGTGTTCCCCATTTCCCCTCCCAATTCTCTCTACTCATCTCCCTTAAATAAATCATTTGTATCTTATTTTAACATATTAAAAATATATTAAATTAATAAAATTATTTGTATTTGTCTATGTTAAAGAAAGGTTATTTGGAAAAAATATTATTTACCTAATAAGTTTTTTATATTTAATAAAGGTAAAATTAAAAATGTCATTAGTATACTATAAGTAACTTATATTTAAAATCAATTTTTTTACTACAAATAATTTATATATAAGACCAAAATAATAATATATTATTATTTTTGTGCAAACTTGAGAAGGAAAAAACATTTATAGATCCAAAATATATCATTTAATGATAGATTGGAGCTCGTTCAAATTTTGGTTTATGGATATATTTGAATAGAATTTTAGAAATGAGCTTATGAAAAAAAGAGTTTTTAGACAACTTATACAAAAAAATTTTTGGAGAAGAGATTATAAAAAAAAATGGTTTTGAATAAATGAGTGTTTTGATAGTTATTTCTAAAAGTATTTTTGTTATTGATAAATTACAAAAAATAGTATAAGTATTAAATGAGGAGAGATAAAATATTATAGGAGAGAGAGTGTAAGAAAAAAAAGAAAAAAGTAAGAGAGAGGAGAGATGATATAAAAAAAGAGGAGAGAGGGTGTAAGAAAAAATAAGGATAATATAATAATTGGTTAATTCATAAGTTCTTTTACTGTTCTATAAACTGCTCTGACTAGCTTATCTAAAATTTTAATTTTAAATTATAATTTAATATAAAAATCTATTTAAATAAATATAATTATTTTAAAATTTTGGCTAAAAATTACATGACACGCTATAAGGGATGTTGACCATTTTCTCTCCTGTTCCTCTTTTCATACTGAGGGTCCTTTGATACACACACACACAGAGATATATATATATATGCACCGGCCACTTCAACCAAGTCAGTATGGTTTTGATTTCTATATTCCTGAAGATTTTTATTTTGCTCTGTATAAAAAAAAAACAATTGCATGGGTTTGGGATTTTTATGTCACGTTTGAAAAATAAATTAATATATTATTTCTTTCTTTTTTCTGTTTTTAGCTGTCTCATAGGAAGAATGCAGGAGGTGTAGGCAACAAAGGGAAAAAATTATTTGTATTTTTGAGTGAGTAAGCCTGTGGTATCAAAACAAAATGGAAGTAGTTGAGGAACAAATTTCTCTGAAATATGTGGATGTAAAGAATTAACAACGTCATCAGTGACGTCATGGAAGAGCGTGGCGTGACAGAATAGTGACGCGCAGCGGACACAGCAATTAATTAATTAATTAATATTCAAAATCAAATAAAAAACCCAGAAGACTTGTCACTTTAATTTGATGCTTGCACCGAAAGCTCAGTCCTCCCTTATTAGTACCATTCATTTATTTAATTTTCTTTCTTTTTTTTTGGTCACGGAAGCTTCTACTGCCTTTCTTTTATTCTCCCACCAGTCCTTGATGTCATATCCATCCCTTGCGCTCTTCCTCCAGAGTGCTGCCCATCCATCATCACCATTTCAATCGGTAAATCACTCTCTATAATAGTTTACATTATTTTATATCCAAATTTTGTATATATTTTTTTAAAAATTATTAATTATATATATTAAGGAAGTTCTTATTGGGAGATTAATTTTTAAGACAATAATTAAAAGGAGCACTTTAAAAAACATATATATTGGTTATAAATAATAAATTTAATTAATTTTTTAATATATATAGATTAGTTATCTAATTCTTAAATTTATCATAGATCTAAATGTCAAGAAGATTATGAAGTAAAGAATATTAAGAGAATTTTCTTTTAACAAAATAATACTTTTTTTTCTTCGTGGCATTCTCTCCTCACGTTTTCTCTATTATAAACATAGAGTTATGATGAGATAAAATACTCCTTTAATAATAATTATAACAGTTAAATAGGTATTGTAGTTATTCATAAATAAAAAATTTTAATTTATTTTGTTTTATAAAATTATATCTTTTTAAATTTTTATATATAATTATACATATTAAAAGATATTTTATCGATAATAATTTAAATATATATGATTATAAGTATATTTGAGAGAAATCAGTATACAATAATTATAATTAATTAATTTATTTAATTTATTTAAATAAACTTTATAATTAGGAAGAGGTGCAGTATTATATATTAAGATATTTTCGTGTTTCAATAGCACAATTTTATCTCTATACTCGTAATATAAAAAGTGGCCAGGGCACAATTAATAAGTAGTTTTATAAAGGTTTTATTTAACATGGAGGGGGGTGGTGATAAGTGGTGGAAATGGGGGAACACCCATAGGAATGAGAAGAGACCACTTAAAAGGGTGGTAGAGGGATAAGATTTCTGTGGGTCAGGCATTGACTGGATACCAACCAAGGGAACACACAGTGGGAACATGACACGCCATTATAATAGTACAAGCCACGTTAACGACGTAGTCACATGACTCCTCCGCCCATGTGGCCCCGGGACCCACAAATAGTGCTCCCTTCCTCTCCATGCTCGACCCTGCCACGTCACCCCCTTCTGTCTTATTCTCCATCTTCCAGATCCTTTCTCATTTCCCTCTCCGCAACCTCATCCTTTTGATCACCTCCTTTCTAAAACTCCCGTTTTATCATTCGCTCCCTTAAATAAATCTATTCTGACTATATACATGTAGTTTATATGCGACCCAATGATTCAGATTCAAATATTTACTCACTAATTTATATATTTAATTAATTTAATTATATTAATATATTATATCATATTTTTAATATAATATCTAATTAATTTATATAATTGTTTAAAAATATCTTTTTAATGATGTGATTTAAACAACTATTAATAAAAGCTACTTCAATATGTACAGTCATATATAAATATTTTATGAGTAAATTATAATTTTAAAAAATAAATTAAATTAAATTTTTATATTTATAATTAATATATATTTTATATCTAAAATATAAGGGAGTAACAATTTTTTTAACCTCCGTAACTTTTTTATTTATCTTCCTCTATTTATTATTTGATTATTATGGATAGAATATTTATTATAAAAATAATTTAAATAATAAATAAAAATATAAAAAATAAATATTATATTTAGAATTAATATTATATTTTTAATTAAATTTTCCATTAGGGCCCAATGGCAATTATATCTGTCCTAATATGAATCAAACAAACAGGTGTACGAGAGAGGTCCTGCTTTGGATCAACACTATCTATTATTTTGTTAGTGATTTGATATCAATAGAAGTGTCATTCATTTGTTAACCCATGGTAGGGTTTGATGAACCCTCGATAGAGAACCCAGGCCACCCATTCTACGAAAGCGTGTGATTCGAATCGTCTCGCCTAATAACTCGCATTCTAGAAGTGGGGTCCGCATATACGTACCTCACAAGTTCATTTCGAGTTCGACTTGTTCGCCAATAGTGCAACAGTTATCAGCCAAGACGTCTTGTTAGGTACGCTCCTCCATAATTAGTTTTAAGATTTAAATTAACATCATGATATATAAAGTGTACTGTATTTTCCTTTGTAGTTCATGATTTCTGTTTTAATTATTAATTATTAATTATTAATTAATTGCTCTAATACCATCACAGGTATAGGTCATAAGAAATATCGGGGGGTTCAGAAGAGTGAATATTGTCAAACACAGATAGAGGTCAAAACGCCGACATGCACTTGAGTGGAGATTTGTTTATTTCACCTCATGAACCCAACTTGTGGGCTCGTTTCATTGCTTCTTTATTCCCTTCTTACTGATTCTTCAACTACACTCTTACTTATTCATAAAAATAAAAATAAAAATAAAATAATATTTAATATTTTAATTTTATTTTTATTTTTTTATACATAACCAGTATCATAATATTAGTTATGGTATAATTTTACCTATAATCTTATTTATTAATACAAATAATTCTGCCGAATTAAAAAGATTATATATGAGATTGTACGAAACTAAAATATTATAGATAAAATTATATCATAAATAATATTAAAATATTAGTTATATATAGAAAATAATATCAGAATATTAGTTACTACTTGAATTTAAAAATAAAACTAATAATTTCAAATATATCATGCCATTGACTTCTATACAACGCCACACCCACCTTCAAAGATCTCAGACGCTCATTATTTCATAAAATCCCAATTATCTGGTCAGACTTCAACCACCCCGATTATCAAATCTCGATAACAACTGGTATTTTTTTTATATCACTCTAATATTTTTTTTTTTCAATTCTCAGTATTATAAGAACATCGCTCAGTCTTGGTCTAACATGCTCAGCAAATTATGACAGTTGAATCATGGAGCTTGAAAATACGACACTGCCCCTGAAAAGAAGCAAAAGTTTAACGGATCTGAACTCTTTCATCACATCCGATAAATGGAAAAGAACTAGGAAGCATTTCCTTTGAGTGGTGCGTACGCGGGATAAGACATAAAATTAAGAGGAAAGCAGAAAGAGATTGATAAGAGTTAAAAAAAAAAGAGAGAGCACAACTGGGAATATTAAAAGGGGTGTTTGTGGATAAAGAGCCGATACTGACGTGCATGTGATGAGGGTAAGGCGTATGCGTTCTGGTGAAGTGAAGGATGGCATACAAATTATCTATTTATTAATAATAAAAAGGGCCCCACAAAACAAATAAAAGCAATCGCAAAATGATACCCTGGTATCTTTCATCTCTCCGTAATCCAATGAGGTTTTTCATTTTATTTTCTTTTGGAGATGGAATCTTCTTGTCTTCTCTTTTCGGGTACAGGATTAGATTCACTTGTGAACTCGAGAGGATTGATTGCAGGGGGCAGGGGCTAAATAACCATGCATATATGATACTAATCTCTCAACCCCCCCCCCCCCCTTGCTTGTAGGGCTACCCTAGAGCGATCTTTCCAATGCTACAATTTCCATATTTTACCAGTATTAATATTCGTCCGTAAGGTGAATAATTGATTTATTAATATTAAAAAAATTAATTTAATTATTTATTTATAAAAAATATTTGTTAATTTTCTTAAGCCATTCTTTTTAGTCTTTTGCTTGAAAAACTACTCCTCTAATAAAAAAACCTCTTAACATACTATCCTCTTATTAGATATAATATTATCTGAGATATTATTGATCATTAATGTTGATTATTTTTTTAATAGGAATTTAAATATTAATTTATTATATTATAAGAGATTAATTATTATTATTATTTTTATACTGAACTAATTATTTTTATTAGATTTATGATTGTAATTCATATAAAAAATAGAAAGCCCAAAAGACTTGCAGGACTGTTGGTTAAGAAAAAAGTCGTTGCCGAACATTTTCAAAGAAACTAGAACTATCGAGGGTTTGTACCAAAAAATAAATATAACTGTCGAGGGTATACAAAAAAAAAAAAAGTACTATCCAAGGGTTTGCTCAAAAAACTTGCAAATAAAAGCCCAATGTTTAGAGCCCAAAAAAACACATTGAACGGAGGGAATAGACTTTTCTCACATTATCCGTACATTCAACTAATAAAAAATTAAAACATATATTATTTAGAGTGTTTAGAGCGTAATTAATTTTTAAAAAATATTATTTTATTAAAATTTTAATCACAGTATTTAGAAAAGTATAATAACTTTTAGATATTTAAGTTTACGTTTAAAGGTAATAGATAACTCGTCCGGTATTGATATCATTTTTTTTTATTATCCACCTAATTTATCAGAGTTTTATTCTGATTATATATGAATTTAACTTATGTCGCGTAGTTGATTATAGTAGATAAGTCTTCTAATGAGAATTTTCTATATATATTAAAATTTAAACTCAAAATCTTATTTAAATAATATTAAATTATTTATCATTTAAATTAACTTGCGTTGATATCAGTCAAGAGGAAGAGCTTGCCAACCTCTTTCCAACAAATTTGCCGAAAAAAAAAAGAAGGAAAGGCCCAAGGTATAAAGGCCATTCGCAATGATGCAAACTCAGACAGAACCAGGCTCCCTGCGCCGACCTCCGCCGTAGACGGAATCATCAGCTTCATTCCAAGTGAGCCCCTCGATATCCCCATGTCCCTGATTTTTTCCCGTTCTTAAAGTTTCATCAGCAATCTCTCAGAGCCACAGCTGAAGCTGCTGAGAATTCCTCCCCCGGGGATGAGTAAGCTGCCGTGATTTTATTTCTTCCGTATATAGTCTCTCATAGCCTGTGTTTCTTCTGTAATGCTTTTTATTGAGTTCATGGGGAACAATTCCAATGGTTTCCATTTCCCCCCTTCGATGTCTTTCTCGCGCTCGTAAATTTAAGTTTCGTAATAGTGTGCAATAATAGCAATCCTGTAGGGACTACGAGATTGTGGTGCAAAAATATAGATATAGATAGTGCCCATGAAAGCTGCTTTTGTGAATTGATCGCTAAGAATGTGTTTGAAAGTACTGACAATGAGCAACGCATCTCTGCATGATCGATTGCTTAATGTGCTGTTCGTTTTTACTATCCACTACTAATAGCCCCAGGTTAAGAACAAGATAATATTTGGAGCAGAGTCAGAGACCAGAATTTAAATTTCAATACTCCGATATCTCCTTTTTTAATTAATTTTGAATGCATCCATACAATTTTCTTATCATCTGACTGCATTTCCTTTTACTAATCCTCTTTTAGTTTTGATCTAGCTGATATTATATTTATAGCTATCATTTCTTTGTTCAGGTGGAGCATTCAACTTATCTTTTAGTAGGATGTAAAATATTTACAGCTATTTATATGTTACACCATTCACTTGTCACAACATTCTGAAGTTTGCACAGAGGACTTGTGAAGATATGGAGAATTTCCAAGATCAGCCACCCCCTCCAGGCGTCCATTCATGGCCTAACTATTCATCAAACTCTGCTCCTTTGCCACAATCATTACTACACCATCTACAGCCTAGCGAGACTGCAACACAGTATCCTCCATACTATTCTGGAAGCGCTCAGTTTCTTCCTCCCACTTCTAATTTTACCTTCCCACCTTCTCAGTGTGTCTATACTCACACTAGTCCACCTCAACATCAATCTTCTCACAGTGCTCCTCATTTATTGGATAATAATGCCCGTTATAACTTCCAACAAGAAATCGAAGAGTGTGATGTCAGTCTTCCACTGAAAGATGAGGCTGCAGCAAATGTTTTTGGTGCATCCTGCAAAGGCTCTGGAGTCCAATCAAACAATGCTTATGACATTGATATAGCTGCTCAGGATGCTGTCTTACTTGAACAGGTCTGTATCTCTTGTACGTAGATTTTTATTCATCTTTTCCTTTAATCAATCTGATTTGTCTTGGATTTGTTTGCATTGATAGGAACTTGCCACCCACAATATCATAAGAAGTCAAAGGTATATAGTCATTTGCTATTTGACAGAATGCTACCTTTATTTTGAGTAGTTAGTTGACAAATTAAGGATTACAAGATTCTATACTCGTGTTATGCCATTCCAGATACGCAAGAAGTGGTGGCTCACCTCCCAAGGATAAGTCAGACATATTCTCAGAACACCGTGATCCCAATGCTTTGAAGGTGCAGATTTAACATTTATGTTAATAAACTAATTGGCTTCAGTCTTTATTTCCATGGGGAACTTACCATCTTCCCCTCTTTTCTTTTATCCCGTGTTTAATGGAAAACCAGGAACATCTGTTGAAGATGGCCACAGATCATAGGGCTGAAATGGTTGTTAAACGGGGGAAACCTACAAGCTCAGAAGGTCAGTAATATTGGTGGCTTGAAGTTATTTACTGAGCCGTCATGTTCCTCTTTTCACAGGTTTTCCTCACTTTGACATTTGTGGTTTGGCCCTTGTATGTATTGGTTCTTTTGTCTATGATTATATATTACAGTGGATTCACTTACTTTCTTTGGGAATATTTCTCTATATTTTTGTTCTTTTGGTACGATGATGGATTGACTTATTATATGCCCTGATTTCTATATCAGATAACACAGAAATAGGAAATGGGTATGGTGTACCTGGTGGTGGTGCCTATTATGATGCTCCTAGGCTTGGTGCCACTGCAGGTAAACCTTGTTTCAATTTCCAGATGTATTTGACTTAAGCTGCACCACTTTTATCGCATTCCAATGAGCAAGCTTGTAAGTATAGCTTGACGCTTCTGAAACATATGAGTAGGTGATGATGTGGCAAGCCAGACTGATAAAGGTTCAGAACAGAAACCTGCAACTAAAGAATTGCCAGAGTACCTGAAGCAGAAGTTGAGAGCTAAGGGTATTCTTAAAGATGATACACGTGCTGAAGAGCCTGTAAGGATACTCATATTGGTTTATCTTTATTTTCTGCCTCACCTATAATTATCTTTTTCCTAGTTTCTTTACAATATATTATTTTCGATCTGTCATTTTCAATTATTTTACTAACTGTTTGTATTTAAATTCAGAAAGATACTTCAGCTAAACCCACAGAAAATGGAAGACTGCCTCCAGGATGGGTATGTATCACTGTCACATATTTTACCTTCCAATGTAAAACATCTATAGTTCTTATAGCACTTTGGAAGTATGAGATCTTAGCTGAATGAAAAGTTCAGATTTACCATCTGGATATTGTATACGCTCTATATATTTAATACTTAGTGCAAATGCAATTATATTTAAAATTATTTGTGAAAAAATGGACCGTTTGTCAATAGGTTTTAAGGTTTGTGAATTTCTGTTATCCACCATGGAAAGCTAGAGAGATGAGTGGATATACTAAGACTCATTTATTCTTTTCCAATTTCTCATTTTATTAGTAGCTTATATTAAATTCTAATTTTCCATGAAGGTGGAGGCAAGAGATCATGCAACTGGTGCATTTTACTATTATAATGAGACTACGGGGAAGAGTCAATGGGAAAGACCTGGTGAAACATCCTTATATGTGCAACCATCATCGTCATCTGTACCTCTTCCAGAAAATTGGGTCGAAGCATTAGATGAAATATCAGGTGCAACATATAAAAAAGTACCGCATAGTGTTACTTCTTCTTTCTTAACATGATTTTCATGATTTTATGTTTGCTAAAAGATAGAACTCAGCCAGAAAACTCAAGAAAGTATATGTATTCTAGTTTGATGGTTGAGAAAACACGAGCAAAGGAGCAGCCTCAATAGTTTATCTCTTACAGAACAGATAACACGGAAACAAATCCCAGAAAATATTAACCCATAAACAGTATAATATGCAAAAGAATAAACAATTTGCTGGGGCTTCAAGATGCCAGCTATCTCAGATTTTCATTTCACGATTTTTCCACCATTTTTGTCCACTCCTCCTTCAGTTTTTCTTAGAGCATGTTTGGTTTCACATTGGAAACCACAAACCATGGTTTTGGTGAATTCCAAAGTGGAACCAGATACGATCTAGGTCTTCCCCGTGACAGATTGCCTCCATTCACCCACTCATGGTCCCCTCCTTGCTACCAAAGATACACATGCTCCTCACAACACCTGTCCTTTACTCCTCTGCTTATACGTATAATTATGTGCATGAACACCAGGTTCAATTACAACATTAAGCAAGCAAAAATATATATTTTTCAATGATCTTATCAATTTTGTTGCCATTTTTATGCTCGAGGAATGAATTTTATCTTGTCTGCAAATCCAGTATTGCTGTTGCAGTTGCGACTGCACCATGTTCCATTGTGTATTTTATATATTTAATTGCACCTCAAGGAAATTTTCTACCGATGGAGTAGAAATTTAGTGAGTTAAATTTTCCCCTTTGTATTAGTGAGGAGGGATCCAAAAGAAGTGGCTTTTGATGGGTGGTATAGCCTGGTAAGAGAAAATTGCTGAGACAGATGATAAGGAGCCCTCTGAAAGAAACATTGAAACAAAGATCTAATACATGTTTATTTAAGAAAATAACTAATCAATGTAGAATAAGCTCTTATGGTGCTTTAATGCTTCATATTTGGCAATCGAACCCTCTGTAAATGACTTTCATGTTATGAAAACAAAGAAATGAAACAAGAAGAAGAAGAAGAAGCAGCCTTATCCCACTTGGTGGGGAAAACAAAGAAATGAATTTTTTTTTTGGGGGGGGGGAATACCTGAAAATTTGTCATTCTGCCTTTGGCCAGAACCTCCTTCCTACTCCCAGAACCTCTAAAAATTAACAAGTGAAACCTGCCTCATATTTGCTGGACAAACCCAAGTTTCACCAAAATAGCCTTCTTCACTAATTACCAGGAAGCTGGGCGGTCTTAAATTGAGTACCACTAATCTGGTGGCCAGTATAACTTATGATAAATTAAAAAGAAAGATTTATATTGTTAAGGAGTAAGGACTTGTCACCATGGAGTTTTTTGGATAAGGTTTTGGGGGAAGGTATTAGTGATAATTTTTAATAGGTCCAATACCTTTACGAATGCTTTAGGACCGGTCAGAAGACCCAAATCAAGGCGTTAATATATATACAATTTATCCATTTCTCTTAGACGCTATAAAATTTTTTTACTGTATACCATGAGTTGTCATTTACAGCATCCTTTTTGTTTTCAAGCAAGAAGACTGGAACCAAATTTGAGATACTTTAATCCCCCGTGTGTTCTAACGCTCAGCAACTATTTGCTTCCTCCCCCGGGTAAATAAACTTTGCGTAGCCTTTGCTCCTTTGTTTTTCCATCTTCGATTTATGCCACCAGGTTCAGTGAACAATACCCTTCCTGCTTCAACAAATAGAATTTCTAATCACAATGAACAGTAACCTTTGAAGTGGTTGATTAACATGTTAACGTGTGGACATTATATAAATTTTACATTTGAGTATCTTATTTTGCTCTGTTTTATGTAAAAGGCCATAGGTATTACTACAATACAGAAACTCGTATCCCAATGGGAGCGTCCTAATACAGCTCAGGAAAACGTCACTAATCGATCTAACTCGTCAAGGTCAACATATGGAGGTAATCTAGGTGGGGACTACCACTCTTCCAAATTACCAGGGTGCACGGGATGTGGTGGTTGGGGAGTAGGCCTAGTGCAGGCTTGGGGTTACTGTAATCACTGTACAAGGTAGAGTGTAATGCCTATGTATTACATTGTTGCTACATAGACTAAGTTGTTGGTTTATAGAAAAATTATTTAGAGCCCGCGTTGCTTGTTGCATGTAGAAGAATTAAAGCACGGTATACCACTTGCATTGCTAGAGTATTGTGGGTTACTGACTATAGGTGTTTTTTAACCAAAAAAAAAATTATTGGAGGTGTTTTTAAACATGTTAAATGTAATTAACTAGTTAATAAGCCCCATCCAGTTGATACGAAACTCAAGTACCTGATAGAGGACCCAATTTTTTGTCCTTCCACACCCTAAATCTAATTCTAATATAATCTTTTCATGCTTTCCAACTTACCTGCATTGCAGAGTACTGAATCTTCCACAATGTGAGTATCTGTCCTCTAGTTCAAATACCAAGCAAAGCAATACAGCGCATCCCTCCAAAAATTCGGACGATAGGCATGGCAGACAGAGGTATGCTATTCCTTCATATGAAGATGTGGAGTACTGTTTATCGACTGTATTTTGCAGTAATATTTTTTTATCTCTGCTATCCTTGGTGCATGAAATTTTACTAGCTTATAAAAATTCCCCATTAGAATGGAAAGGGGGAAATTTGTCATTTGCATGTTCTTAAAAACCTTGCAAGCATAGGTTTGGCATTATCTGCTGATATCCTTACATGAAATCGAGCTTAAACTCGCCTAAAATATATAGAAAGTACTGTCCAGGTCCAGTTGGAAACCTCCTTTTGATAAAGGAAGCAAAACAGGGGGCAAGAAACGTGCTTATGCAGAGGATGATGAATTGGATCCCATGGACCCCAGCTCTTATTCAGATGCTCCTCGTGGTGGCTGGTATGTTCCACACACACAATCATTGATACTGAATCGCTTGAGACTTTAAATTTCGTTGACAATTCGAATGATCGACTAAAGTTGAAACGCTGATTTGTTTAAGGGTTGTGGGCTTGAAAGGTGTGCAGCCACGAGCAGCTGACACAACAGCAACAGTATGTACATCGCTTTCCTTTTCTAACGTTCTCTTATTTCTATGATCATATATCCTCTCCTTAGTTATGTTATTATTTTGGAAAATAGAAAAGTATAAATATGAGACGGTGGAGAAAGATAGAGTGGGAAGTACTTATGGAATTTTGTTTTGAAATATCAAATATGGTGGGTCATTTTCGTAGTTGTATCAAGGATCTCATTACTGAATCCTGATTGCTTGGGTGGCGCATGAAGAGCCTAATGAAATGTGCTTGAAGTTGATATTTTTGGATCTTATTGTTGACCTATCTTTGAGGCTCACAACATTAGGTTAACGAGTTTTGTGGGGGTCGCTTTCAGGGTCCTCTCTTTCAACAACGACCATATCCGTCACCTGGAGCAGTTTTACGAAAGAATGCTGAAATTGCTTCCCAGAAGAAGAAACCAAACTCAAATTATGCGCCTATATCAAAGAAAGGTGATGGCAGCGATGGCCTCGGTGACGCTGATTGAGACCATGACGTAAATACTACAGCAGTTGACGTCATCTATGTTCTGCAATAACTGAGCACACTGTCATTACGCCACGCTGCAGAATGTCTTCATTATTCTCTGCACCAGTTGGGTCTCAATTCTGTAACTGTAGAAGTAGCTGTAATTACTAGTGATAATTTTAGTTTTTTCTCTTTACTTTTTGATAATTTTTGTATGAGAATAAAACTAAATTGAAGTAGAATTATAATTTCACAATGAGAATAATTTATATCCCCTTTTAATGATTACGAATATAATTTCAGAAAGGATATTCCTTTCTTTCCTTCTTTTTTTAATTTTGTAAATAAGCATTCCTCCTTTTTGCCTTATTGAACATGTACTTCAATCAAATTAAACAATGAAATAATTCATCCCATTAGGGAAAATGATTCAGTCATATCCATATTGTCAAATTTATTTTACTGAGCGAAAATGCTGGTTATTTACGAATATATTAATGCTCGAGGCTCTAGAGCTGATTTTCTAAACCTAAATTTTTTGTTTTGGTGGGTCAAAACGATAAAACTATGTTTAGAAAATATTGAAATTATGCATTTTTAATATTTTAATATAAAAATATATAACATTTTTAGAAATAATATTTCTTTATCACAGATTCAAGTTCTCATTTATTTTTAAGTACCAACCAAATATTTTAGTCAATATAAGTAGCCAATTTTATTGTATCCTAAATCAACAAAACATTCTCTTAAAATGAAATGATTGGAATAACGAGGTGATAATTTAAAGAGGATGGCCGGCAGTCTCGCAAAAGATTCACGCATAATAATTTTTTTTTTCAGGAATCTTAATTAAATAATGCTAAATGTAATATATACATGAATGGAAATCCCCAATTTTTCATCAGGGTTTCCCTAGTTCTCCTCCTCCTCGCTCAAGCTTGATCTCACCAAGGTAAGCCCTTAGTCTCACTTTCATTTCTCCAATCATTTCGATTTCCTAGCTTAGTTCAATTTGATACTAAAATCGAGTCTGTGTTGTCCATTGCTTTCCCTTTTTTGGTTGGTTCAAGGGTGGTATTCTTGCTTTTTCCTGATTTTGTGCTGAGACTCCTGTTGGTAAATTTTCAAAAGCCATTTATCTTGAATTTTGAGAAGTTTCCCTTTCTCTGAGGTTGCCTTGGCGATGTAACTGAGTTAGCCGGTGGTTTCCTGTGTTGTGGGTATGGTTGCCGAACTAGATTGGACGAATCAAGTCTCTAAAAGTGTTCATGAATGACTGGTAAAATGGCGTTTTTCTGGTCCGTTGGAATTTTGGTTTGGTGTTGGAGTTCTATCTCGACGAGAATCTAGAATGCTGCTACCTGGCTTGTGTTTTTTTTTTGTGGCCTTTTTAAATAATTTTCCATATGTACGCTCTAAACTTCATTGTGGTTGAGTTTGTTTCACCCTTTACCTTGTCTCTGGAATGTTGTAAAACTGTTTGAAGTTTTCTTTTTCGGTAAGCTATATATCGCCTTGTTTTAGCGGGATGAGTTGTGGAAGCTTCCAAGAAACCATGTTCTTATGCATGTTCGGAATCTGATGGTTAGTTATGTTCGTGCTAAGGTCGTTAAAGATTTTCCCCTCTGTAAACCATCGGATGTTCTTAAAATGAATCACCTCTTTCTTTGCTCATGCTCGATCCCATTTCTATCTGGAAATTCCTACACTTTCAAACATTTAACAGAGAACAATGCTTTATATGCACCTTGTGTAGTCATTGCTTTTGGCCCACCAGTTACTAAAACAAACTGAATTCAAAGCCTTAATTTAAATTAGTAACCAAGATGAGGGGAAAATAATTTGCATAGGGAAAATTTGGCAAAGCTTGCATTTATGATGGTGAATCCTATTCTTGCGTCTGTTCTAGTGAAACCTTGCTTGTTTCTAATAACCTTTTCCAGAGACAGGTCCTTGTAGTTCAGCAAGATATACCATCACCTAGGATTGGCTTTTTACCTTCTAATTACTGACATATTGTGATCTATGATGATTGATGTGCGGTACTGATGTTCTTACAATAGCTGCTTTGGAACTGTTTAAAGAAGGTATCCTTCCGTCTGAGGATATTACCTCCTTGATATTTCATTGCACCTTTGAATTGTCTATTTGCAGGGTGCTGGGATACTTTAAAATTAGTGTTTGGCGACTGTAAGGGAGAGCAAACAAGACTATGTCAAATAGCAGAAACACTCATTGGTGTTATAGTTGCAGGAGGCCAGTTCAGCTGCGGGGGCGAGATGGGGTTTGCCCTAATTGTAATGAGGGGTTTGTTCAAGAACTTAATGATATGGTCATCAACCCGCTAGAATTATTTGGACTTGAAGAACGTGACCGGAGGTTCAGAATTATGGAAGCCTTCTCTGCCTTTATGAGGCATCGACCGGTAAATAGAAGCCATAGGCATGACATTATAGTTGGATCAGATTCAATTCCTGAAAATGGTCCAGGGTATGCTCCTTTGCTTCTCTTTGGTGGCCAGATTCCTGTCAGATTGTCTGGACATGGTGGATTCGAGTCTCTTTTCAATGGGACTCCTGGAATTGGTCTAATGCAAAGCAATACAGGTGACTATTTTATTGGTCCCGGACTGGAGGAACTGTTTGAGCAGCTTTCAGCTAATGACAGGCGAGGTCCTCCTCCGGCTTCCAGGTCCTCTATAGATGCAATGCCTACTATTAAGATCACACATAAGCTTCTTCGGTCAGACTCACATTGTCCAGTATGCCAAGATAAGTTTGAGCTGGGGGCTGAAGCAAGGCAAATGCCATGTAAGCATATATATCACTCAGATTGTATTGTACCCTGGTTGGTACAGCATAACTCCTGCCCTGTTTGTCGCCAGGAGCTGCCACCACAAGGATTGAGTGGCAACCGTGGCTCCAATGGTAGAACTAGAAGCAGTTCTGATAGTAATAATGGTAATGGAAGGGTAAGTGGTAGAGAGAACCAGGGAAGACGGAACCCATTCTCCTATTTTTGGCCGTTCCGTTCATCTAATTCGAACAACAATGGAGCAGGGGGAAGCAGCTCACCAACACCGCCTATCCCTGAGAATAGCCACCACACCGGCTATTCCGGATGGCCATTTGAGTAAGTGCCATTGAAATTGTTTATGTGGAGTAATAAGTAGTTCTGAATGCTGAAAATGTTGACTTTAGTTAGCCAGTCAGGGTTCTGCTGTTTTGAAGGTGTGACTTGTGAAAATTTGTGTCCTAAAACACGTGTGAAGATCTTGTATAAATTTGCACGTTTCTATAAATGAATCGTTGTCGGGGGATTCAATTCAAGTCACCATTTGTTTCCATCTTTCGCTCCTAATGCCAACATCCATGATTATTATAATTTGCCACCAATATTTCCATCCATTAGGTTCCGAATGGACTTCATTTTTCAGTTGATGGATAATAGCAAAAATAGCAAGTTTTGAATTAACAAATCTGGATTGTTCATATATATAATTCTAGTTTTAATTTTAGTCTTAATCATTTGTAAGCTCACTTCGTCTTGTCTCTTCCAAGATAAGTAAAGATTATATATAAAATATAGATCATTCGCATCAAAATATAATTGGGGCAATTTTTTTCGGGGAAAAGAAAATGTTTAGAAGAATCAGGTCATAATTCCAAAAACTTACAAGAGATAATTTACTAACTGACAAATTTGCTTCGAACTAGGATTTTCATTGTCTCCCAACTTGAAAGGAGTACCCCCATTACATCTTAAAATCACGTCATGAAGTCATTTTTACCCCAAGTCTGTTAAATTGGCCTCGTATTACAGTTTTACGTTCAATCTAGGAAAATTGGCCTCCGAATCATATGCTAAAGACTTGAAAGGAAATCTAGCTCTCTCTGTAAATTGAGCAATACAATACTTTTCTTGTTGCATCGAGTGCTGGAACCTAAACTCTTACCCCAAAGGTTGGCGTACTAAAATATCATACCATCCGTAACCGTTGAGAGTTGGAGAAGAAATGAAAAACTGCCTTTCTATCATTAATCTCTCAGCAAATGCATACACCGGTGCCGGCGTGTATTAGAACCGCTGGATAACTTAGCTACTTACAACGTGGATTGCATAAACTGAGATTTAATTCACCAGGCTGTGCCACCACCAGCATTACCAGACCATCCATCATCAGATTTCTTGAGACCACTTCCCCAGCCAGAGCCTCCACCCTCTGCATCACCTGCACCACCCCAACCCCCAGGAAAGGCTTCCCTTCCCGGGGAATTTTGAACCTTGGCTCCTGGAAAATTGCTTAAACCTTCGTCTCCATCCTTTGTGACCGAACCCCATCTAGCTGCACTAAAACCAGAATCCTGCCTTTCATTGTTGGAGTTGTTTCCTCGACTGTTATATGAGCCTCGACCACGTCCACCACCGTATGGGCGAGGCAGACCACTGGGGTGATAATCCCGATTCCCACTGTTTCTGTAATCAGTTCTCCCTGAACAGTAACACAATAATTAGAGCTTCTGGTATTGTAGAAATCTGAATGCAAGATTAGATAGAGGAGGGCCCAGCTGGAAAACAGCAGATGATTTGGTACACAGATCAGAGAAGGAAATCGAACGAAAAAAGAAGAGAAGTGATTTTAATGAACACAAAATTAATTATGGTGCTAGTTTAAATTTCCCCCAGCACTGCACGAGTTGTTAAGCATTGGATGACAAATGAAACAAAGCAAAAATCACAAGTTAATGATACAAAATATACCTGTCCTGGAACCAGGTGTAGAAGATCGATCCCTATCACCTGCATGACTTCTCCAGCCACCCTCATTAGAACCCCACCCACTACCCACTGATACACCTGAGGATCCGCCAGTGGCGGGGCTTCGCATTGGCACCATAGCAGCAACAGATCTAATGGAAGGCGCCGCATCATGCTGGGGATCATCAATGTGCCTCTGGAAATATGCCACAAGCCGATCAATGTCCTCAAACATCCTTTTCCGGAATTTGAATCCTTTTGGATAAAGCCCAATGTACTCATGGTGGGGATTTGTACTTCTTATATAAGTCAATATGAATGTGCCTGGATGTTCATGAGAGATGCCAAAACTATAGACTATCCGCATAGGATACTCTGCTTTCTCCATCCGCAAAAGTTCATCAACTTCTGCTTTTGTACCCTTCTTGAACTTGCGATAGTTAAGCATTGCCTTTAAGTGAACTACCAAGGGATCAACATAGCGATCCATTACCTATGCAACAATGGATAAGAAAAAGCAACTAAGAAATAAGCTCCTGCAAAAAAAAAGAAAAAGTAGTCCATGCATTTAAAGGCAGTGGTGTTGACTAACCTCATCTAAATCCTCAAAAGTGTCCTCTCCAATTTTAAGTGTCTTCCCAATTCGAAGTAAGCTTGTGATGTCCTTGTGTTCCTTTCCACCTTCAATTATATCTTTGTGGGCATAAACTCCATCATAGATTTTGAGAGTTAAAGTAAGAAATGAAGGTCCACGTGAACTAGGCCGGATTATACTTTCTCCAAAATCTTTGTCAGACAAGAACTGCACATAAAGGATGTAAGAGCTAAGCAACCACCATTATGACATACCCACTAGAGATTAAGACAGGGCAAATTTTATTATCTTTATGACTTGATTCCTCAGAAGATGCTCTTTTATTGAAAGTCAAGGAAGCAAGCTCGTCATACCATCTAAAGAACTGTAATTAATTTATATGAATATATGACACATAAACACAAATTTAAGCATGCAAACACTTGTATTTTCAGTAACCAATGGAGATTGATAAAACATAAGCTCATCAGAGTCAAAACCACTTAGCAACAAACCTCCATTGCTTCGTCTGCAGTTATGTTCTGAAAACGGGGATGAACTATCATCCTAGGCTTGAAATGTTTCTTGGCAAGCTCTTTTCCTTTGCGAGCTTTGTCTTGTTCACTCTGTTGAGAGCTCCGGTCTTCATAATAATAGGGGTCAAGATTACGATTACCCTGTAAACGATTACTTCTCATTTCACTCTCCCTACAAACAAGGAATACCTGATATCTATTCTTTTGAATTGATTTGATTTTGCAAGTGAGAATGTCACCCTCATGGAGCCTGTCAGATAACTCAACTAAATCCCTCCAGTCATCTGTATAGTCTTCTTTCATGAGAATTCCAGTTAACCCAGATTCAACCCCGCATATGGCCTTTTGAGCCTGCACTCTGCGAATTGTAGCTTGGACAATTTTCCCTTCAGCAAGGGTCTCTTCAGTTTCACCCGATATCATGTAAAACTCCTCATCCTGATTCGGTTCTTCATATTGTTTACGCCAATCCTGAAATCCCTGAATCAGTTCTCGTCTAATGTCATAGAAAGTTTCTTTTTTATTCAGCCGCTGCTTCCCTCTTGCATAATTCTCAACATCAAGGTTTTTCAAATAACTTGGCCGATCTCTCACATGCTCTATAGCCATCTCAAGTGCATCATCATCATCATTTGCATCACCTGTGCCATCTGCATCATACACATCTTTAGCCAACTCTTGTGCAAGAGTATATGACTCCGGATGAATTCTTGTATCATCTAGCAAATCAATAAATTGGCTACTGCTAGCAGCCAATCCACTCCTCCGAACACGCAAGAAACCTACAGCATTTACAAAAACTTTTTTACCCAGTTTATGCTCTGTCACAAAGTCCTTCCGGGTAAATATTGCTCCACCTCTTGCCAGGGACCTCTGTAAGGATGCGGCCTTTCTTGGACCAAGCCCAGCAATAAACTGTAAAGGAGCGAATAACCACTCATGGCTTATGGCTAAATTAACATCTAAGCCCACCTGATTTGTCACATCTACCATAATCTGCTCTACCATCCCAAATTTCTCATCAGGGTTGAGAAAGCTCTCCAAGGAACTCAGTTTCCATGATAAAATTTCTTTTCTAGGTCCACATAATGTTGCAACCATTGCCAAGGGATTCTGCAGATACCTTCCAAGTGCTACAGCCCGCCTCACTATGCCTGCCAAGGTGAGAGGACTGAGGGATTAATCACAAGCAACCAAGTGGAACAGGAAGAACATACATGTAACAAATTTACCTTGCTGTGAGGGAAGTTGTTCAGAGGAAATTCGAGAATTTTCATACAAATGTGGGAGAGACTCATCCCCATACACAATGCTGAGGCCATCCATCTCATGACCAACATCTCTAGGATTTTCCTCCACCATTTTAAAAATTATCTAATAGAAGTGGAGCCAATTAGCTAAATTTATGTAAGAACTAAATCAATAAGCGAGCAGAATAGTGAAGGTAGTGATGGAAACACATGACACAAACAACTAATAACCCAAATGTAACTATCAAATATCCTCAGCAGAAAGGAGCTTGCCCAAGAAGCTAAACATTAATACCAGAAGAAACGTTACACATTTATCCGCCTTTTAGCAAGAGAAAGCATCAACAGATTAACCAAATTAACTAATTGATGAAGCAAATGCTAATATAATAATCAGGAACATCAAAAATCAAGATGCTAACCTCATAAATATCATCCTTCAAACGAGTACAAGACAAATTCACTGCTCCTAGAACAACGACATGAGGTTGGTGGTCTGTCATGAACTTCAAGACACGCTCCTGATCATTCTTTTTTCGTTGCTGGTCATTAACATTTTGAGACCATAAAGTAAGGGACCCAGTGTAAAGAACATCTAGCACTTCCCCTGATGAATCCAACATAACAAAAGTTGTCTGCGGCTTTCCAGGACCCCAACAGCAAGCCATAACCCTAGGAGCACCTTCATCATCAGCACTAAGATCATTATCCTTCCGTTGATAAGGTCCCAAAGAAACCTTATTCCACAATGCCTTCCCATACTCCACGAGTAACCAATTCTTTGCTTTACTCATCAAATAAGCTCTTGCCTCTTTTTCCATTGATGGTAAGAGAAAGCGAAAAATTGCATCATGCAGGATCAACTTCCTCTGTTCATTCCACAGTTGGGCAGACCTACTAACACTGTCACTGATGTAATAATCATTGAATTCATTTGTCAACTTGCCAAGATACTCTTCAGGCAGCTTAATAGTAACTTGAAGGAGTTTCTCCTCCTCTGCCTTCTGTATAAGGAGCCATTGTGCATCCTCAAATTTAGATAATGGCTTCTCCCGCAACCACTTTATCCCGGCAAACTGATGGAAAGAATCTATAGTTACATTTCCATCGGCAGTGGGACAAGTAGATACCACAGCATGGTCAATGAAGTTGGTACGAACATGTTTCCTAATGCTAGGCTCACAACTAATCTCAACAGCTGCCTGGAACAAAATAGGCATGGTATCAACAAAAACTACCTTCCGAATGTTTAAGAAGCAAGATAGGCATAGACCATACCATGTGCCTAGAATATTTAAGTACTTCTTCAGGTGTATCACACATAGCACATGTAAAATTTGAAGCCATCTCTTCTGGTGTTTCCTTAGGATTCTCCAACTCATTAATCTATAAACAAAGGACACAAAAGACCATTATTTGTAGGAAACCAAAAAAAATCGCTAATCTAAGCATGCTTACCATTGTTTCAAGTGATAATATCATTCCAAATTGCTCAGCACTACGCCCAAACTTGCTAGCAACCTCCCAAAGCCCTGCCTTACTAAAAGAACTATACATTGATTTCCTTTTAGGTCTTTTGTATTGCCCTTCGTCAACACCAACTTCCCCTGGAGGGAAATGCAAGTTGAATTTTGAGTCAACATCGTCAACCTCTCTCTCTGTTTCTGCAGCCTTCAATGATCTCATAATTGACTCGAACAATTGCTGGTTCAATTCAAGTCTTGTTTCGTCATAAACATGACGTGACTCTTCTTCAAATCGTTTATTATAGTAGGCCTGGAGGGCACTTTTCCGTTTCTGAAGAAGCAACCACTTTTGGTCCAAGTCTTGAATTGCCCAAAGTACCTAAGCCGTGCACAAAGAAGCCATTTATATAGAGTTTAATTTGCTTTCAGTAACAAAAATAATTATAACAATTATCCCAAGTACACACTTTGTTTGGCCCCAAAATAAAAGAAATTACACACCTTGTGCCATTTTAAAGTTGGAGGCTTTTCATTTTTATCCCAATTCTCATCATCAGGTTGCTCAGGATTTTTCAATAGGCTTAAGCACTCCTCCTTCCGATACATAGCAATAAAGGGAATCTAGACGAGGTTAAAGATTTCAGATTAGAAAAACGATAGAACCCAATAAAATTAGAATAAAAAATGTTATTTGCGTGAATAAGAAGATACTAACGTCTAATTTCTGTACATGGTGCAGTTCCAAAAATTTGTAGATATCATGCTCGTCAATCTGTAAATTGCCAGCATCTTTCTTGTAAATCCAAGGTACCGCTCCCTTTTTAAGCTGTTCAACTATCCAATCACGCTCCTCTTCTATAATACTTGTAGCCAGTGGAGGTGCACCAGTACTCTCCTCTGATATCTACAGGAAAATCAATTTTCTAATTGAGATACCTGAGTGATCCAACAGAAAATAACAGAACAAACAATTTCTATACAGATGTCAGAAGACCTGCATTCTTTCTGGAATATCAATCTCCCTAATTTGATCATCCTTCTCTGTCATATATTTCTCAGAAAGGACAACAGGCTCAAATTCATCTTCTAGTCTGGTCTCTCTATATTCACGTAGTTCCAGACTCTGCTTGCGAGACTGCAGTAACTCATCAACATCACCAAATAATTCCTGAGCTTCTTGCAATGCAGAAGAAGATACTCCTGGTGCCTGCCTAGCTTTTTTTCTCTTCAGCTTCTTTCGCCTATAGAAAATGCAGTAACATATAGCTATGTGAATTATCTACTAATCCAACTATAGTAGAAACAAATAAGTAAAATTCTCATTGAAAATACCTCATAGGAGCCCCGTGTTCATCAACTTCTTCCTCATCCACAATGAAGTCCGCCATTTCATCTTCTTCACCAATGTCTGCATCATCATCCTCTTCTCCCTGTTCCTCCTCTTCAGCAATATCTTCAAGTGGAGCTCCTGTATTTCGTGATATCTATGATAAGTCAATGAAAAACCAATACTATAAACCAAGCGCATCTTGGGCATACCTTCATCATCACCAAATAAACTGCGCTTAAGCTTCTCCTCAGCAGTTCGCCCACCTTTGCCACTTCCAACAAATTCCTCCTCGTCAGATAATCCTGAGGGCTCCTCCTCAGTGTCCCTCTGGCCTTTTTTCAGCCGCTTAAACTTTTTGCTCTCCTGTTTAATTAGTCTTGTTAATACAAATAAGGATTATGCACATAACCGCAGAACGGCCTCATCCAACAGATAGGCCAAAAGAAAATTATAAAAATAATTCAAAAAGTCAACAATCCACAACCTTCCTACGGTGAATATTGATATTATTGTCCTCTAGAAGCTCATAATCATCTTCATCCAGAACATACCCTTCCCTGAAATAACAGGAACAAATCTATCAGGTTAAAAATAATATTTAAAAAAGAAGAAGAATAACATCTACGTCTTCTGTGAGCACCTTGTAAATATGAATTATAGAAGGAACCCATAACCGCATTTTAAGTTCAATAATACCTCCCAATAAAATAGAACAAAGAAAGAAGAGAAAACAACCAGTCTTACTGCTAACACAGCAAAACTTAATTACCAAACAGAGAAAAACAATAAAAAAAGAGAATCTTCACTTTTTCTTCCTCTTTTTCTTCTTTTGTCGTTCCTCATCGCTTTCTGCCCTCTCTTCTTCATCTTGTTCCTCCTCTTCCTCAACGTCGTCAACTATAAATCCATCATTCTCATATTCATCCTGACCTTCTGCACGTGAAGGGAAAAAAATAGAACTTACAATTCACATAACGTGCACCAGATGAAGTCTATAAACGAATAATTCCCTAGGTAAAATACATTTTATGTCGTCAAAATTGTCTGGATAGTTACATTACAGCCAAAGCACTACATAAAACGAAACCAAAAAATATAAGGAGAAAGATAAAGCGAAAGACTCCAGCACCAAAGGTAGAAGCATAAAGCTAGGTGAGAGCATCCTAAGCTCCTAACAGCATCATTCAAAGAAAAACTAAAAGGAATGCCTTTCATCATCGCTGGAAAACACCACACGACACCCAGCGGACAGTCTTAGTCACTGTTTATAAAATAAGGAAATAGAATTGAAAAATCATGCGAACCAAATTAACAGAAACCCTATATTCAAGTTGAAACCCTCGCACCAAACCTCCTACTGTTTGCAGAAAGAAAAATAATAACAACAATCATAATCGCCATACAACGCTTCAAAACATTTTCATACCCTCTTCTTCGTCCTCGTCATCATCCATACCCTCTCCATCAACTTGCTCCCTCTCCTCCTCTTCGAGTTCGACCTCCTCTGCACACGTCGAAGGGCCAAAAACACAAATGTCAAAATCCCAAAAAACACTAAGACCGCCTAAACGAAATGCAAAGAGGAATTAGGAAATTTCTAGGGCTCACCATCGTCGTCTGAGATTACGCCTTTGGCCATGATAGGCTATGGGAGCAAGAACTAGGATGCACTAAGCTTGAAAAATCCACAAAGAGAACTGAAAGAAACAGAGTCGGTTATGGTGCAAGAACGGGAAGCAAACCCCAATAGATATGCAGGACTTGAGTGCCTGGGTGAAGAGGAAAGATGATGAGTATTAGAGTATCTTAGATGGCCGAGTTCGGGAGAAACGGTCTGGCCGATCTGACCTCTGCGTCTTTCAGAGGCAATGTGAATAAGAATAAACTTTTTTCCCAAGATAAAACAAAGTTAAATTACATCCAAGAACTAATATTGACATCTTTTTGTAAAACTATTTATCATTTATTTAGCTGTAAACAATTGAAAATTGTCATTAAATTTTACAAAAATGATATTAAATAAAATTAATATCGAGCTATAGGGTTGTTATTGTTAATTTTTTTTTTAAAAAACTACAATTAGTAATAATTTTATGTATTGCTCAGGGCTTAAAAAATGAGTTGCATGACTCATTATAATTTTTATATTTATTACATAAAAATTGCAATTCATTATAAATTATAATTAACAGAGTTTAATATTCATTTTTTAAAATTAGCAATAATTTTAGTAATTCGAAATAATTGTAATTTTTAAAAAAATATAATCTATAAATTTTAAGTTCTTTTTAAGTATAATTTTTTCAAAATTTTCTACCGTCTTAAAAAAAATATGATAAATATATGAGTATTTGAATATAAATTTTTTTAATTATGTGCTTCTTAATTGGATTATATATATAGCATCTTATACCATAATTTTTGAGTATATTCTAAAGAATAAATTGATTACAAATATAATGAAAAACAAGTCCAATTCATTTGCAACAAATGATTTTACCCCATACAGTATTATGAAAAGAAAAAGGAAATAAAACATATATATATTTATATATCAAAATTATATTACTGTACTTACGAGTTATGATTAATATCCATCTTCTTTTAATTTTTTTCACCTTGCCTGACAATATCTAACGGGCCTGGGAAAACTTTGCAACGGATAGGGGGGGGGGGTAGGAGAAGATTGGGCCGGTCTATAACTGTTTGAAGCTTTTGTGGGTTACCTTTGGACTTATGCCCTCTCTCATGTAATAAAAAAAAATGCTTCTCAATCTATTAGTAAAAGAGGTGAGATGATGTACCAAGAATAATAAAAAAAAGAGATGGGATGGTTTAAATTAAATAGTGATGGAGTTTTTACTATAGTAAAGCATGATATGAAGATATTATTAGAGATTATATAGGCAGTTGAGTTGGTGGATTTATATGAGAGTTAGGTTTTTATAGTGTCATTAAGGTAGAATAGTGAGAAATATATAAATGACTCATTAATTTGAGACTTTAAATTTAAAAAACTGATTGTTAAATAAGATTTTATGAATTATATTGATATGTGGTACAATATCAATATTGATAGATACATTATGTTAGTTGCACAAATATATAGACTCATACAGTCATTATAGGATGTTAGACTCTAATTTATCCTTATAGGCCTTGTGGATGCTCTGTCCAATGATGGTTTGACGGCAACGAGAATATTATATCCATGTCTTTCACTTTTGAAATTTATTGTTCTTGTTGAGTGTTTAGAATCAAATTCTCTTTTGAGTTGGTTTTGTTTGTTTTGGGCGTTTAATCCTTATTTTACAAAAAACTGTTTTGTAATCACCCATCGTTCATAAGTTTAGCTGACGAAAGAGTAAAACATGCAATCATTAGAGCGTATTTAATCCCTGTTAACTAATATTTTGTTGTAATTTCAATTATGACATTTAGAAAGATATTCTAATTTTGTAGTACTTAAATTTATACTTAAAGATAATTAATAACTCATCTTACTTAATATTAATATTACCTATAAAAAAACGTTTTAAAAAGTCTAACCCCTTTCTAGTATTTTTTTTTAAAGCAAACAAAAGGTGCTACGTAATCATCATTAAAAACTCACTAACCGCACAACATTTTCTTCTTGTCATAGTATTTATTCACGTTTATTTTACTTTTCGTTGTTAGATTTCCTGTATGATTAGTAATGATTTATAAACCGAATCAGACCGAATGAACTAGTCAACAACTTGGCTTGGACCAATAAATCGTTTTTATAATTGAGCTGGATTATATTAGAATTAACCAAAAATATGAATGGTTTTCAAAAAATTAGATAGTTATTTGGCCTAATGAAAAAACACCAGAAAAATTAAAAAAGATGTATAAAAAATTAAATTCCATAGTCGTATGGTGCTAAAAATTAAAAAAGTTGACTATTTGGAAAGGTTAACTATATTTTTAAATAATTTATAATTATATCATGCTATTTATTTATTTATTTTATATATTATAATATTATATTGACAATTATACTTATTATATATTTATTTATATATATATATATATATTATTATAAAGTTATTAATTATATTTTATTAAATTGTTATTTAATTATTATATCATCATTTAATCGATTAAACTGTTTCAATAGCGACTATTAATCTTTCCGGCTTGACCTCTCATCCCACTTTTAAAGCATCAGTAATTAGCCTATTTGTGCATATTTAGAAAACTCTCAAATTAAAATTTTAAAAAAAATCATGATTCAAATTTTAATTTAAAAATATTTTAAAATAAATAGTTATATTTATCCAAAAAAATTTATAAACCCAATTATAGTTTAAAACTATCGTTTTAGATAAATTATTAGGAATAACTTTTAGAATAGTAAAATAATTTATATAATACTTTATTACTATTTTACCCCTATTTTTTTTTACTATCTCTTCTCTTAAGAAGCTCACTATCATCTCTCTATCGTCTTTTATCGTTGGATCTCGTTGGTGTCTTCTCCGTCATCGGTAATTGTTGTTGGAGCTCGTCATCATCTCTTTATAGTATTCTCTGTTGTTAGAGTTCGCCAATGGTCTTCTTCATATGTGGTTGCACTAGAGCTCGCTAGCCACTGGAGCTCGTCTTCTTCCTCTATTGTTAGCGCTGTCATTAGGTGTATTTCTTTGTTGTCAGTGACTAATAATAGTAGAATAAGAGGAAAAAAACTTAGGTGTACGGGCGATTAGAGTGATAATATTTATTTTAATTTATCTTATTTCTTTTATAATAATTTACTAATCACAAAAAATTTTATAGTAATAATCATTCAAATACTCGTTTTATTCATAACTATTTTTTATTATAAATTTTTCTCTAATTTTTTTTTGTAAAATTATCCAAAAATCTATATAAACATACCCTTCATTCCATTATTACTACATTCCCTCTCTATTTCTACATCTCCATACTTTGTATGTTAATTTATGTCTGAAAAATTAATAGAAATTTATCTGAGTAATAAGTGATTCGGTATTATTTAAATAAGTTATCGAGTTCGATCCTTATTATATATAAAAAAATTATATTAAAAAATTTATTTACTATAATCAAGTGTATGATAAAAATTATATTTATATATAGTTAGGGTAAAATTTTAATAAATTATATGTAAAAAAAAAGATTTGTGTATGAAGAAGGAGCCCAGCTTCAGATATGTAGCTCCTGTTCTCCGTGACTGGCGCGTGGAGTCAATCACTGTTTTGGAATATTGGAAGTTTTGAACCATCCATCCACCGCCACACCTTGCTGCCAAGTGCCCCACAACTTACTACTATTTACATGTTTCTCAATATATTATATTTTTTTCATTATTTTAATTATACATTCTTTTATAAAATTCAATTCCCTGATATTACCATTTATCATAACTCGAACGAATTTACGTGAATTGGCCATTGACTCCACTCAATATCCAATCATTTAAACTCATTGATTTTCTTGTTCCACATTTAGGATTTATTTGGTTAAAAATTTTTAGAGTGGAGGGGAGAAAAGATAAAAGTGTGTTTAATTAAAAAAAATAGAGAAATTTTTTTTTATCTTTTTATGGTTCTCTCCCTCCCCTCTAAAAGTAGAGATTTTTGGGAGGGAGAGAAACTTTTACTTTATTTTTAACTAAAATACTCTAAATATTTTTTAATATTTTAATTGTATTCTCAAATTTTTTTTTCTCACATCTAATATTTTCTTTAATTATATAATAATTATAATAAAACTTAATAAATATAATAAATTATTTATATATTATATTAAAATATATAATAATTATAAAATTAATAAAAAATAATATTAAAATTTTAACATATTTTTTTTAATTTTATTATATATAAAAATGAGATAAAAAAAATTAAGATTCATAAATTAAAAAATAATAATGTTGATATGAATATTGTAAATAAAGAATAAATAAATTTAAATAAAAAGATAAGGGTATATTTATCAATTTTTAATTAACCCCCCTCTCCTCCTCAACTAAACAAAAAACATCATTCATTAATCTTTCTTATATTTTCCTATCCTCCCTTAAATTAGCCTAATATATTCTCCCCTATAATGAACTAAATAAAGCCTTAAGCTGTTGATTACTTTATTTTAATTCTTCAAAATTATTCAATTGATAAATCTCAAGTTAATTAGAAGAAGTTGTGTATTATTTTTTTTAGTACTTTTTCACACTCTGTGATGATTAAAACATTTAAATTTGAAATGTATACAGCAGAAGTTGACTTCAGTCTGCATATAGCATTATAAATATAATTCTACATAGCTTTTTTTTATATAGATAATATAATTGCTTTATGTTGAAAAAAAGATAATATAATTGTTTTAACCACATATCAATATCGTCAACCATCAAACCATGAAGAAATGTTGGCCGAAAGAAAAATCAATGAAGAAATAACTAGGAAAAAAATTAATGAATAAGATCACACTCCGATTTGATCATTTTTATCTGTTACACGAGCAAAGTCCCATCTTTCGCTGTTTGTATTAATGCTTTCTTTGTCATTACGGGAATCCTGCTTCGACGATCCCAGTGCGCTCGTAGTGGGCAATTTAATAAATCCTCTCGTTACTTTCCCACTTTACTTCCTTTTCAATTTTTTCTCTCTCAATTATATTAAAAAAACTGATAAACCTCCGTCTCTAAGAAAGAAAACTATAGTTGTCATTTGCTGCAGAAGTTGCTTCAGTTTCTTCTTGCAAACCCTAAATTATTGATTTTCCTACCAGATTATATCTATAAGAAAAATTGCGCTGACTCAAACTCCATAAACAAAGTTATCTTCTCCAACACTCTCACACCATTCAGGCCAGAAATGGGTGCACCCAACTCTTGCCTATTTCACCAAACCGGCGATGGACCGTAATACACTTCACCGGCATTGCTTCAGATGGGAAAGGCAGAAGAAGCACAGCCTTTGCCTTCCAGTGTTGCCTCCGGTGATCCTGAGCAGAATGCGGAGGCAAGCTGTGGGTGTAGATGTTCAAAATTTCGGAAATTCATTGGCCTCAGATGCATTTTCGTCCTGCTGCTATCTGTTGCTTTGTTCCTCTCTGCTTTATTTTGGTTACCCCCATTTCTCCGGTGCGCAGATCAGAAGGATCTGGGCTCCGATTCAAAATATAAAGGTAGGTTTTAGTTATTTATTCCCACTCTCATTTTTTGAGTCTGTCGGCAGCGGCATTATTCTATGGGCATAGATCTATTCCTTCTTTTTGGAGTTAATCTTTGTCTTATTCGAAATAGGGGGTCTATACGAATATCTGCTTTGCTGGGTCATTAGAACTCTCATATGTTCCAGGAAAGAATGCAGAGGAAAGAGTGAACTATATGATTATCAATTTATCTAATTCTTTATCTGACGTTGATTATGCATAGCATCAAGGCTAATGGTGGGGAATGAATTTTACCAAGGATATTTTGCGTTGATTCGATTTACTAAAACTGGGAAATGGAAGCAAGCTCGGTTCTCGTTCCTGATTGAATCTTGATGCATGAAAAGTAGCAGCGATTCCGTGATTTTATCCTTTATTTTTTGATTTTTTTTTTGGATAAACCAAGAATATAGTCGGAAACGAAGTTGTTTGTCAGGTCAAGTTATCTTTAATTAGGAAATTGATTTTCTCATAGCTATTTTTAGTATGGTGTGAGGGCTTTAATCATTCACTTGCATTTAAGATTGTTGTTGATGCCACATTGAACGTTCTGAACTGGGCCTCACATACGCTGCAACTTTTTTACATTTTTTCCGTTTTGTGCTTGTATTTTTGACAATTGGTCACACTCATTGGCGGGGCTGTCAACCTAAGGCTAGCGTCTTGCTTCTTTTGAAACATTCGGATGCTACCACTTCTATAATCATATGTTTTCCGAAATAATTTTTTCTTTTATTACATTATCAATACTATACATAGAAACAATGTTCCTATTCAAAGCCGTTATTCCAAGTTTTGTAACTTCTAATGCTGGCTAGCTAGCTTGTATGTGGTGCCGCTGTGATCAGCTAGGATTTGTTTGGTAGATTGGATCTAATGCATTATCATATTATTTAAACGAGAGTACGCTTGGAGAGGTTTCAAAAACCTTTATTTTTAGGCCATAATATATAAAAAAATTGCTTGAGACATTTCTTCTTGGAAATTTGGTACTCTTCAAATTTTTGTGCTTCTATTAGAGAAAGAAATATAACATTATTAGGCATGCTAACCTCAATGAGCACTGCTGTGACACTAGATGGGCAACTGTTTTTGTTGCCTTTTCATTTGTCACAAACGTCCTTTTCATTTTGTGGCACAGGATGTATATCATTGAGCGTGACTATATGATCTCCTCACTTAATGGCCTTGTTTACTTTTGCAGGTCATGATGTTGTTGCAAGTTTTATTGTTAAGAAGCCAGTCTCTCTGCTGCAAGACAACATTTCGCAGCTTGTAGATGACATTTTTGATGAGATATTAGTTCCCTCTACCAAAGTACCTCGCTCCTAATAATTTCCTTCTAATTTCATAAGTATCTTGTTTTTGACATATTGATTCCATCCTCCTTTTTGATACAGGTGGTTATATTGTCTCTTGATCCCCTGTCTGGGTCAAACATGACCAAAGTGGAGTTTGCGGTTGATCCTGATGATAAATACTTTGGAATGTCTTCAGCTTCTGCTAGTTTGATAAGATCATCTTTCGAAACTCTGATTGCGGGCCAAACAGTTCTCAGGCTGACTTCATCCTTATTTGGAGATCCCTTCTCTTTTGAAGTGCTAAAATTTAAGGGAGGAATTACTATAATTCCTAGACAACACGCATTTCTTCTGCAGAGGCCACAACCACTATTCAATTTTTCTTTAAATTTCTCTATTCATGAAATACAATCGAATTTCAATCAATTGACAAGTGAGTTAGAGTCTGGACTACATCTGGCATCATATGAGGTCTGTTATTATTGTCTTTTACTTCCTCCCCCTTCTTTTTATCTTATGTACTTTGATGTCATCTTTAGCTCTGAAGCTATGATTATGTGTCAATACCACAAAGTTCATATGTGACCTGTATGAAGCTCTGATATGGGAACCTTTGTGCTGGTTACAAGTAAGGGTGTTCACAAGACGGGACCGGGACAGCCCTATCCCGAGATAGGACACCGACTATGTCCCGGTCCCTTTCGGGACTGGGACGGGTTCGGGAATTCCCGAACCCAATTTAAAATAAAATAAAATATTAGATATTTTATGTACATCCTATATATTAATAATATATAATCAAAATATAAAAAATAATAGAAGAAATTAATTTTTTTTTATTATGATTAGCAATTTAAAATAATAAATACCATTAATTATACTACAAATACTATTATTTTTTCAAATTTTTCACTTCACCAACTGAAGTTACTGCTTCATCTGTAAAGAAATAAATACATATAAGGAAGAGAAAAATACAATCATCTAATAAATAATATGATATAACTAATACTATTTTCTATTTTCTATTTTTTATAAAAAATAAATAAAATAAAAATATTTTTTATTTTTTTTTAAATATTCGAGACGGGACGGGAATCCTGAGGGTCAGGCCGAGACCCGTCCCGTCCCGACCCTCTTCCTTGTCCCGTCCCGACCTGTCCCGAATTGCTCGAGACCGGGTTGGGACAACCCAAGACGGAATAAAATGAACACCTCTAGTTACAAGTGAGTCATGTATGCAGAAAAAAAATAATATATCATGAAAATACTTGCTAGCTAGTATTTTAGTTTCTTTAATGGAGTTTCGCTAAATTCTGTACTTGGGCCTTAAATGTGTGGCGATGTTCCCGTAACTCACGTAAAGAATTAGATGACATGCTAATCTTAGACTTATAGTATGGATGGACCGTGTTGATTCTAATCACGATTTTATAATTGGAATGCAGAACTTGTATGTCATCTTATCGAATTCTGAAGGTTCAACAGTGGCTGCTCCTACTATTGTTCAATCATCTGTTTTATTTGCAGTTGGGAATGGGGATATTCCATCAAGGGAGAGGTTAAAGCAACTGGCAAAAACCATCACAGGATCTCATTCAAGGAACCTTGGCTTGAACAACGCTGAATTTGGTAGGGTTAGGCAGGTTCGACTTTCATCCATCTTGCAACACTCCCTTAATGGTAGTGATGCAAGTGGCACTTCTTGGTCGCCAGCTCCTGTTCCTCTGCCTCATTCACACCACCACCACCACCATCATCACAATGCCCATCTTGTTCCTGCAACTTCACCTAAACCAGCACCTGAAACTTGGAAACACGCAACTCCACCTGAAATTGGTTCTCCTGCAGCTGCAAAAAATGTGCCTCCGGAAGGGAGGAGTTCTCCAGCTGAGCCTCCTGTTTGTCAATTTTGGCATAGAAAGAGGTCTTCCCAAAATGCTGGAAAGCACCCTCATTTGATACCTGCGGCTGCACCTAACATTGCTGCACATTATCCCGTTGTCTCACCAAAAAAACAAGTTGAACCACCAGGACTTGTTTCTCATTCTATTCCCGTATCAAGTCCTTTGCCAAATGTGGCTTTTGCGCATGCTGAGCCCCCTCCTAAGACTGAACCAGCTAGAGAACGTTCTAGTACACATTCTCACGAGCCATCACCATTTCCATGTGAGTATGCTAAATTATCTATTCAAATTTAACCTGACATGTTTGTTCCGAATTAGAGGCAATCTGTTTCTAAGAATAGTTTGTATGCCTTGTTTTCATATTATTCTTTCCTCACTGAGAAGGAAAACTCTGAATGGGCACGCTGCCCCTCTATATTTGGACCAGGGGGAGGGGTTGGAGTTTCACTCCTTTTTGCAAGTGTTTCTTGTAAATTCAGATGAGTGCATCAATTCTTTTGCTCATCTGTTCTTCCTGTTTCTGAAATTGATAAATCTTTTAGGTTCTCCTGTTAGCTTTTGGAACTTGATGGTCTTACTTTTTGTCAGCCCATACTTGTACGTATTGCATTCTGGTTATGCAGCTGATGATAATATCATGTGTTTTGCAGCTTGTGCAGGTACGCGTGTGACTGAGAAATGGACAACTGTAATATTGGTAGTACTGTGTTACATGTATGACAAATGACTGAACTGTATTATTGGGGCAGACAAACTAGAGTACTAAGAGAGTGAGCTGCGCGAAGAGCTTCACATCCGAGTGGATATATAAGTTGTCATTATGCATGTAAATAGTTGATTGAGGAGGTCCAGATGAGACAATGCATGCATTTTGAGGTCAAAGACCACAAGTGGCAGGCCTTAATGACATGCATTGCCCCCTCTATTGTGTATCCTATTCTGCAGAGATGTAAGAGGGATCATACGAAATGAAAAAGGAACTAACCAAATTACGCTTATGTTTTCTCCCCTAATTCCTTCTGTACGCTTCTTCTCTAACAAAGTGGGATAGATAAATATCTTGGCTGAAATTGATCAAGAATGGTCATCTTCTAGAGGCAATGGAACGCATTTTTCTCATCTCTCCCGGTTTATGAACAATGTGAATAGAGTAATAATAGCTTCACTGTAAAATCTCAACTGGGTTTGCTTAAATTGTTTTTAATAGCTGTTTTGAAATGTTCATATATAAACAATATGGAATTGGATTTCTTGTCTTCATGCTTGATTTCAAGTCTAAAATATGTGCTAGGGCTGTGTATAAAGTCTGTCGTCCGGTATACCCTATCTAGCCCACAATAAAAATGACATGTCAAGCCCGATAAATATAGGGCAGGGTTGGGTATCGGGTTATAAAATACAGCCCATGCATTTTTTAGGCTGGGTACTGGGCACAGGGGCTGTCCTGCTATGAGTACCCCTTTTTTTATTTATTTTTTATTTTTTCTCTATCTTAAAAAGGAGAATATGATAGCTACTGATGACTATAAGGTAATTTTAGAAATATAAGTAATTAAGTATGTAAGTTGTATATTTTAATATTTATAAGTATACTAATTTTTTCTTCTTCTTTTTAACTTTGTTAATTATCATATGATTCCATTACAAATTATAATTATTTATTTTATTTTTTTAAATACTTTATCTTTGTCAATATTGAAAAGATTGATGCAAAGTTATAATTACAAATTACTTATATTTTAACGCTTATTTTTTATATGCAATGGATTTCAAAATTTTAATTATTATCTTTGTTCTCTTATTCTTAGTGGATTATAGATATTATTTAATTTTTCAAGACACATTAATATGGTATTATTTTAGAAGTTCATAATTGTAAATTTTTTCACAATATGAGCAAGACATTATGACTTAGGCATACCCAACCTGCCTATACCCAACTCAAAATTATTATGGCTTTTACCAAATAGGGTAGGGCATCGGGCTGTAAAATATAGCTTATATATTTTTAGATAGGGCACTGGGTAAAGAGTTATCCTGCCCAACCCTACTTATGCTACGACTGGCGATGCCATGAACATCCACCAAGTATGCAACCATAAACTTCCTGAGCGTGCGTAAATTACCAAGTATACCGCCTAAATATGCACAATCAATTACCACCCTCGCGCAATAATAACTAGAGATGGAAAACGGATAAGAAAATGCAAAAGTACTCAAATAAAGAACGGTGAGGGCAAGGCTCCCAAAAACGACGAGCACTTGCAACAGGGGCCAACAAACAAGAGCTGCGGGTGCACGTGTCGCTTTCTGATTGGGTACACGGTTCGAGGTCGTTATGATAATCAGCAATGAATGCACAAAGAAGACGGGGGCATGGGAGGGGAACGCGCGCCAAAAATAGCAATGGGATTGGGGGAGGGAAGAAGGAGGCATAAGAGGAGAGAGATGGAGGGTTTGAGCTCACGGGCTGGAGATATCAACGTTGGGAGTGGGAGCGGAGTTGTATTTCGTATTACTCCGGCGCCGGACTGCCACCGGACTACTTCTCTGGCGCTCCCTTTTGCTTCTCGTCTCCGTGCAGGCCTTCGTTTTGTTCAGGGTTTGTCTTCTCTCTTCTTTGCAATTGCCGTTTGACAAACTGTCAAAAACACAAATGGAAAAGAATTGATAAAATTTTCATTTGCTCTCCTCTTTTCCTTTTCTAATGCACATTTATTTATTAGCATCTGATATTGATCTGCCAATTATCGATGAAAGGCTTCCACATTATTTATTTAGTAGATCTGTGGGAAAAGCGAAATTTTCACGCAGAATTTTAAACTGTAGTTATTGCGATATTACTTAATCTCTGTTCCACGAAATTGTGGCCATGTGCGGAGGGACAAGGGGAAGCCAGCAACTTCTCTGTAGCCAGGGTTTATGTGTTCTCATGCCTCTCTATATTTCAAGTAATATCATATTTCTATATGGATTTGAGATAAAATTTGTTCGATTTTTATTCTAACTGTCATCTGATTTACATCTTTTTGTTGTCGAACCTGCAGGTGTTACATGGGATTCAAGTAAAATGTGCAGAAGTTAGCCCTCGTTGCTGCTTGGCGTCCAAAGTAGTGTAGCGATGAGTTCGGCATTCGAATTTTATGAAGCAGCATTCACGGTAAGAAATTGGCCGCATTTTAACGAGTCTCCATTCTCATGTGATAAAGGAAGAAATATCCCGACAATTTTCCATTATGACATGTCATTAGAAGTATGATGGGTTAATTTGGCCGCTGGTCAGAATAAGTCATATTTTCTATTGATTTGAATCCGAAGGCTCATTTCTATTGATTCCTTCATCTTGCGGTGGCATAGGCTTACTTGTTCTTTTCTCATTGTTAACACCATTGGACCTGCCCTGTCATCTACTCTGTGGAACGTCCATGATAGCCATATTCATTGGTCAAATTTGGCACTAATTGGAAGCTAGAATATCTTTTGTCAACGCGCCTGGATCTGCCAGTGAAACTGATTTATTGCACATATAAATCAATACTAAATACTTGTCCATGTCTATGCCTATTGATATAAATAGCAACGTATAAGGCTTTCGAGTTGATCTTCGAGTCTATTTTATACAATAGACTTAATCTTCTGAAGTTTTAAATTAAACCTTTTCTATTTGAAATAATTGTAAATAAAAATAAAAATAAAAAATCGAATTTGACGTTCATTGTCTCAAGACACTAGTATTTTCTTGTTTTCTTTTTGGTGAATAAAGGAGAACGCAACAGACTATTCAGGAACAATATGTGAGGAGCCTGCTTGGTTCCTGCCCATGACATGACTGGTTCTCGAGAGTGATGACGCTCTAGAATGTTGTTTTCTTTCATCTATGTTTCCAGATAATCACGTTGGTCAGCACATCGAGAAGCAGGTCTTAATTTGTGCTTGTTTTGAATTTGCAGATGTCATCAGCCCAAGAAAACTAATCTTCAAAGAATTTTGTGAGAAGAACTGCACTTGGAATGCACTGCGGCCACATCTGAATGAGATTGTTTGAAATGGCTGTAGCCGTTGATCATCATGGATTTAAGCCATTTAGTCGATCCCATGGATGCATGCTTCAACCCTGCAGTACCCATGATCACAACATTCTAGAACTTAGCCAAACTAGTCATACCTGTAAAGCGGCATTTGAAGCAGATAATATCCACCGCAGTTCCTCCACTCCATGTCTCCCCCAAAACACTTCAACGGAGGAAGAGCTTGGTTCTAATCCAAGGATCGCGATGGTTAGTGGACGTGGAGCTCCCTCACATGCTCTTGTTGTTGAGGTTGCCATAGCTATGGCCTCTGGTGTTTGCCCTCAACCACTGTCAAAGGGGCTGGGTGGTGCCTATGTTTTCCGCAGCCAAAATGGTGATGGCATTGCTGTGGCAAAGCCAGCAGATGAAGAAGCTTTAGCTTTCAATAACCCAAAGGGCTTGGGGGGTCGAATGCTTGGCCAACCTGGATTGAAAGGCTCAATTCGGGTCGGTGAAAGTGGCGTACGTGAATTGGCTGCTTATCTCCTTGACTATGAAGGCTTTGCTGGAGTGCCTCCATCAGCTGTGGTAAAATTCTGCAATGCTCCCTTTTTTGTTAATGATGCAGCTGAAGTTCCTCCCGCACATTGTAAAATCGCTTCCCTCCATCGCTTTGTTGATCATGAATTTGACGCAGGAGAGTTGGGTCCTTCTTTCTATTCAGTTGCTTCAGTTCACCGGATTGGGATTTTAGACGTTAGACTTCTAAATCTGGACAGACATGCAGGAAATATGCTTGTAAAGAAAAATAACCACAAGGGCAATGGAGTTACTGAGCTTGTTCCCATAGACCATGGACTTTGCCTGCCTGAATGGATGGATGATCCATATTTTGAGTGGCTGCATTGGCCACAAGCATCAATTCCTTTCTCAGAGTCCGAACTTGAGTACATATCCAAACTTGATCCGTTTAGAGATGCAGAACTGTTAAGAACCGAGCTTCCTCTGTTGAGGGAGTCCTCTATACGGGTTCTTCTGGTTTGCACCATCTTCTTAAAGCAAGCTGTTGCTGCTGGCCTTTGTCTTGCTGATATAGGGCAAATGATGACTAGAAAATTTTTTGGTGGAGAAGAAACACCGAGTGAAATAGAAAATATTTGTTCGCGAATCATGTCTAGCATCCCTTATGTTCGCAATAATGGGAAAAGAAAAGAAGAAACTGAAAACGAGTCCAAAGGATTCCAATTTGACAATGAAATTCAAGATGGATCCAATGAAGGTTTGGAACTTCCTCAACTGATGCAGATCCATCATGGAGTATCTGAGGTACCCAAAATGCGAATGTTTTCATCTGCAGGATCAATGAATGGATTGGCAGTACTGCCTCCATTGAACGACAAAAACGATAATTATACTAAAAATGTCGATACAGGAAAAACCAAAGAGAACACTGAGAGTTACACTGAAGGGAATAGAGATAGGAGTTTGAGTTTTGCTTCGTGGAGCCACAATTGTGAAAGCGGTGGCCCTTCCTTTGCGGGCCTGAACCTAAGCGAATGGGAGTTGTTTTTGGAGATTTTTGAGAAGCTTTTGCCTGGAGTATTTGAGGCTAAGAAGCGCAAAAAATGAACCAAACGAAACGTTGGAACCTCATGGAAGTTTAGGAATGTCATCGCTTGTAGTTGTACATTGGCGCCTGAGAGACATGGTTTAGATTACACACACACACACACACTCACCTTAGCAGTCAATGTAGTATTGTATACTAATGTTTATGGAATTGGTCGCTACATTCTTTTGTAAATAACTTATTTTGGTGATTCAAATTTCAAATTGTAATGGGCTATATTCATTTTCTTGTGTTCCCTATAGCCTGCTTGCTTTGCTTCTTCCTTGCTTTCACTGTCTTCTTCTTAGCATTTCAACTTTCTTTTAATGGTTATGATTTCAAGGGCAAAAATTGGAAAATAAAAGACTGAAAAAAGTGACTAAGATAATAATCCTGGGATTCTAGAGGCACTTTATGGAAGAGTTCGGTTGCTTTCAGAATGGTTATAAAAATTTCAATCCATTTTGGAGCGTTAAATTTGGAGTTCCAAATCATGAAATTTAAGCAGAACTATAGGGTTGATAGGTATTATAATGCAGTAATTTCATATCCCTGTGTATAGTGGGGCAGCTAGCCTTATGGCCGTGAGTATTTGAAACGCCAACTATTTAAAAATTAATCATTTTCTTTTTGAGAAATGACTTATTCAACTAAATATAATTGCAGAAATTTAGTGAAAACAAGATTGAAATGTGATATTGGGATTCAGAACACAAGTGATCTGGTTGGGACAATATTGATTTTAACGGAGAGGTTTAGAATTTACTGTTAGAAAAATACGAACACAAGACTCCAGAAGATTGATTGTATGAAAAATAAAATCTGAAAGCGAAGTGGGCCCTGACACCGTGGAGGACAGTAAAAGTTAGTTTATGTTTAATCACAACAAAATAACTTGGAACTTTGAATTTGATGGAACCTTTAAAGGACAAAAAGGGTTTTGGCCCCATCCATTCGTTATTGTAGTTAGGAGTACATAAAATTAACTCTTATTTTTCCTGTTAGATTTAACAATCTTTTTTATTTTAAAAAATGTATTCATTTTATATTAATAAGGCAATATTTTAATAATCTGTTAAATACTTAAATTGTACAAAATTATATTTTATCCCACCGACCAGGCCAAAGCTTGAAACTGCTAAATTTCTTATACCTGATCCAACCAACGAAAGTAAATTGCAATTTTATTATCAACACAACAATATATAAATTTCTAATAATACTCTTACAATGTTATGTAAAGCTGACTGTTTAGTTTTTGCCAGCTAAGATTAATTATGATAGATTGATAGAATTAATTACAGCTTTTAAATAGAAATAATTGAGAATAATTTAATGGGAGTAAAAGGAGAGTTAAAGAGGAAGAAAACAAGGGCGCACGTGCAGAGTGCATATGCAGTGGCGGCTGTGACCCCCCAATCCAACCCACACCCCGTTCATCAGCCACGAAATTGTCGGAAACGAAAATTTTCTTTTTCATTGGAATACATGAACAAATCAAGCTTATCAATCTTACATGGAAACTCATAATTTGATCTACAGTGGCAAGTTCTTCTGACCGATTTTAGCGGGAAATTGCGTGTCATTCAATTCAATCCCTTCAACGACCTCAAATACACCCAAGATATCTGTTTCCTCCTCACCTTCTTCCTTGATCTCCAAAATCTCCGTGGGAACTTCACAGGGAAGATCATTCGTCATCAATAGCGCCGGTTCCTCCACCGAGTGGAAGGATCCGAATTTGGGAGTGGCGTCGGATCCACAGGCACTAAATTTGGTGTCGAAGGTGAAGGAGAAGGTTCGATTGGGCGGCACGAAGTCCTCGATCTTCTCCAGAGCCTTGGGGCAAATCTTTCGCCTCTTGGAATCGCGGGAGGAGTCTGGATCTTCCTGGTCGATCTTGCCGCCGTCAGCGGAGGCCGGAGCTGGAACGTCGTTGTCCGGGGGTGGCGTGAGGGTTTGGTCATCGGTGGAGCCGGCGGTGCTGTCCTCTGCCATTTGGTGGGATGAAAGAGGGGAGGGATGGGAACTTGTGGCTGGCCGGCGATTTAATATTGGGGGCACCCATGAAATTACCATAGCATCCTTCGCTGTTTGTTACAGAGAAACTCAGAAAAGCCCGGAAGAAGGGTAACACTGTCAGCACAGTACCGCTAAGAAAGATAACGGTATCCGTAACGTTTACTTGAGTTAGTCTCAAGTCAATACTGCTACTGCTGGTGCTGGGTTGGAAGTCATAAGAAAGAAGAAAGAGGTGTGTAAATATATATTCCATAAATAATGGGAATTTATAGGAAGTAATATTATTTAATAATTAATAATAATAGCAGTTGAGGTGTGCTGGAAATGGAGGACACTATGGGAAAGAATGAAAGATTGAGAGAAAAGGAGCTAAAGATTGAAAGGTTTGACACTTTGACCCAAAAACGCCCGGAAATGAAAGTGCCACGTCAGAATTTCTTGACACTTGCCTGTGAGTTTAAAGGCAAGCTTCCCGCGAGTCGCAGTCGCCCATGTATGTCTGTTGTACTAATTCCTTTATCCCATTAAATCCGGAGATTCTCACCTTTCCAGAGAAACCTATCTAATTATTTAGATATTGAATCGTAATTAAGTCATGAAATATTCGAACTAATAGTCCATTAAATTGTTAAAACTTAAAAGGCTAACTTATATTGAATTGAATTTTAAAAACTAAGTTAAAATTAGAAAGATTAAATGGTTCTTTCATAACTTATTAGATCACCGGGTGTATGTATAGCACTTTTTGTATATCATATTCCAAACAAATGATTAATAAGAATTGAAATTTTATGATAATAATACTTTTTTTGAAAATTTATTTTAATGAGGTGAGATTTATATTTTAATTTTTTTATTTTAAGTTTAGTTAGTCTATAGTGAGAATAGATAAGGACTAAATAGTTTGTTGGGTCAAAATTTGAGAAAAAGCAACCGAGTAGTGCATGGTAGTTATTTCCAAACTTCATTTTTTTTAAAAATCATACAGTATTTTTTAGTATGCTTAGAGATTAATTCTCTACGTATAAATTATGAAAATAATTTTTATTTATTTTAACAAAGTCTATCTATTTCCAAAATTGAATGCTCAAATCTTACTTACAGTACTTAATTATAAGGCCTCCCACCACACACGCATCACGCACGGTAACGCTTCTCATTCGAAACAGAAGGTCTGGTGCACATCATCAAGCGTCCATAAATTAATTAATGATCCAAACGAACCTAATGATTAATGTTCTTCATTCTAATTTTAAACCTTTACCAATGTTCTGGCTAACTCATAATTTTGACCGCCTTCCACCCAATAACTAATCAATATATACCATTTTCAGGATTATTTGCGTACTTATGAACAAGTTAGAGTACTGATCTTGCCGCCCAAGGTAAACTACACTAGTATTTCAGCGTGGACAGTTCTGTGAACAAGTGACGTAGTAAAGTTAGAAAGGGATAATTAATTAATATATGGGTTAAATGTGCTTATAATTTTAATATAATAAATGCAATATGTACAACACTAGATTATTTGACTTAATTAGGGAGTTAATTTTAGTCATAAATTTAAAATTTATTTTTTATATTTATTATTTTTTTAAATTACCCATATTAGTACCCATCAATAATAATAAAGTAGCAGAAGTAGAAATTGTGTTAAAAAATATAGTTATAATATTTAAGAAAAATATATTATATTAATTAATTAAATTAATATAATTAAATTAATTAAATAAATTATATTAATTACAGGAGGAGGAGTATTGTCATTTGGAAACACAGGAATTAATAGGACAATACCTGAATGTAATACCGTAGAAGGCATGCCATTAATTTAGATATATACATACAAGATCCACACCAAGACAAGTATAAATAAACTTATGCATAACTACCGGACTGCGATAAGAGTAACAAAAACCACACAACCATGTATATCTAAAACGACAAATTAAATTAAAACTATTGAAATAACACAGTACCCCGTATTCCGATAAGTACGTACTATAGTTGGCTAGTTAAAGACTGAGAGACAAGTGGAGGCTTGATGATGTATCATGAATGCTTCCCATGTATGAGTTCCTCTCGGAGCCTCCGACACCTGCACTTGCTCCTCCCGATGATTCACCTGGTTTGTATTTTCAGGCGATGAAGAACTCTGAACATTGCTTCTGCGATTCCCTCTGCGTTGAACCGCTCCTTCTTCGGCGGCCCAGGAGCTTCTCGAGCCGAACCAGAACGCCTCTATGGCCGAGTTGGCTGGCCCCTGCTGCAAGCGGTAATGAGCCAGTGATGGGTTAATGTGATGATGAAACCCTGGATAAAAAGATGACCTCCCAGAGCTTGAGAGCTTTGGAACTTCTTGTCGCAGAACTTGTAAGAGAATATTCGCTGCTGATTATTATTACTTGTCGCTATCTCTTCGTTGTTAGAGGCCTCCGTTGGTTCGCCCAACATCAGCTTCAGAGTCAGAAACCCCTCTTAGTCGTCGGCGTCCATGGAAGGTGGCGGCGGCTCCGATGACTCCCCAGTCATCTTGTGCTTAAGCTTTCTGTGGTCAGAATCGCCTAGGGTTAATCTATCTGACATTGTTTTGGTTGATTTCTCAGAAGAGAAAAGGTGAAGTAACTTGTGTGAGGGTTATGAAGGAGAAGAAGGGGGTAGTTATTAAGGGACTGAACAACGTTGGGTATTTCCATGGAAGGAAATGTATGTATCTATGTTGGACCAAGTGGAACGAATATATGCTTTTAATAGTAAGGTGTTTAACGTGGAGTCGTTCGCGTTCGTGGTCTTTGAGGTTATAAGGAAAATGCTTGGGGAACACTTCACAATATGTAGATATAATATTGTCTACGTACACACAACATAAGCACCCTAGAATTCTTGTTGCTGTCTTTAATTTCTTTCGTTCGGGGGTTTATAATTTACACTCCATAATGTATTTTTCAATTCATGTAGATTAACGTACTCTGCGGGTCCTGTTATTACAAAACTGTAGTCGGATGTTTTAGCTCAGTTCTTCAGTAAATAACGTTATTTGACTGTACAGAAAAATAATTGAATTTTTCAATTAAATTATTTACTTGATCTTGACTAATTAATTATAGATTGGAGATTGAAGGTCAGACTAAAGAATGTGAATATGCTTAATGATTAATTCATGAGCGTGATTTAAGAAAAAGTAATTTCTTTAGTTTTTTTTTTATGCCTGAGTGATTATATGATGGATTGATTACACCATATAAGCACATTGTATATTGTAATATTATTTTTAACGTACAATTTAATTTATTTTTAATACAAAAAAATCAAATAAATATTAGTTAAGTACATCAGAAATTTTAAGCATACAAATTTTATTTATAAAAATATAGATAGTAGAATTTTTTATCTTTCTATAATATGATAAATATTTTTCATATGACTTTGTTCGGCCTGAAAATATTTTCCATGAGATGAAATACTCCTCCGTTATATATAATATAGGATAGTGAATCCATTAACATCCTTCCATTTTAAGGTCACTATAAGAGTATTGACTATTGACCATAGTTATTTTTTTTTTTGGACTAATCGAATAGTTTTTTTTATATCATCGGATCAGATTCAAATATTATTAGACTTAATTAAAAAATAATTCTCTTAAATTCGTATATTTATTAATATGAAATAAACTTGTTTAATGCCAATAAATTACATGAATGGTAGAAATCGTTGAGACTTAAACCAATATATTTTAGCAGTGTGATTTATAGTTTTCCGTATAGAACAAATCTAATTAAGGCAAAAAAAATAACAATTAAAAACACTTGTTATATTTCGAAAGAGATAAATTTATACTTTCGTCAGATATGATAACTCCTAATCCTTACAAAAGAAATGGGTGATTATTCATTTATTTGAAAATATAACTATATAAAATCTTAATATCATGAAACTTATCATGTTTTCTATATCTATGATGTCAAAGATGAGATAACCCATAAAAATATTCTAAGAAAATACTACTATATATAATTTAATTATTTAATTAATCAAATAAGCATTAAAATATTAAGCATTTGACATGTCTATTATATGTGTTTGCTTGACTTCTATTTTTTTTATTTGCTTAAACACGTTCCGCAATAAATAAAAACCAGGATAATTAGTCTTATAATTTAATATCACACGTTTCATAAAAAAAAAAAAAAAGGTGAGCACAGTTTAACTTTTTACAAGCACTTTGGTAATGGAAGCAACGCATCCCTAAGTCCAAAGACATTTGGCATGAACTTATTCATTATACTGACTTTACAACTTCACTTGAGTAAGTGAAAATACACATAATTAATGTTGTGCATTTTGAATTGTGTATCTAATGGCACAACTATATTTATCCTCACAACAATCTGTCTCACTTCCTTACCACTTTGGCTGACAAGATACACATAAATATAGTACAATGCTAAAGAGCAATCATGTGCCCTAATAAATTCTCTCTGCTGTAGACACAGGGCGCAAGAAAACCACAATGACCTTTATGTTATCCCTGCTTCCCCGTTCCACTGCCTCAGTAGCCAATCTCTTGGAACACATTCCTGGTTCTTTCACTGTATCTTTGATTATGCTTATCACTTCTTTATTGTTCATCACATCCCACGGCCCATCACTCGCCATCACCTGCTCACAATTCTCATCACTATCTTCCCATAGAACGAGACTTTTGAACTTATCTGATCATAACATTCCTTACCAAGTATTCATCGTCTGCGGATAAAGTAGTTTCAGTTATCTCGGGTTCTGCAGTTACAGCCGGCTTCAGATCGTCGTCCCCAATGGAACGAGTAACCTGTGAACAAGAGAGTTAACTTCACTATTATTATCCATGTATCACAGAGAACTCATGATTCACAATATATAGCCGTTGGTTTCAAGTTTGAAAAACATGCCTGAAGTGCAGGAAGGCCAACCCTCCAGGTATCAACTTGCCACTGAACTTGCCCTCCATTACGAATAACACGTTCTCTCTCTTCAGCACAGCTTGCAACATGATCCTAATTATGCAAGACCCGATTAGAGACAAGGGTGGTATTTAAAGGAATGGAATAAAGGAAACTCACTCTGCTTAGAGCAATGGGAGAACCAGCCCGGCATAAGATTGCCCTGCAATCGCCACTGTTAGCAACAAAAAGCTTGTTTCTGACCACAAGAGCGGCGACCGCTGTGCAACCTGGATGCCAATCCTTCTGGGTAACTCTTCTGGATTTACGACAGGAATCAAGCTCTTCTCTGAAGGCAACATCTGTTTTAAGGAATGCCTCAACCAATGTGCTAGCTGGACTGCATATTTTAACACGCCAAGGTAATCCTAATATACAAGAACATAACTAGAAGGGGGAGAATCTCAAGTGAAACATACCTCCCTATAGAACCTAAATCTTGCAGGAATCCTGGCATGGCTTGAGCAGAAAACTCAGCGGCTGCTGTACCTGCATAGGTGCCAAGAATGGTCATTTTCCATTTATTATTTTAAGATTAACTAGGAATTATTTTCTTCAGATTTTCCAGGGTACTTTGATGCTTCAGTTCTCTCAAGTTTACTTCAATGAGAGTGCCGAAGCGAATTGTTAAGGAAGTTTCACAATAATCAAAGTGAATGGGCTAGATGTTCTTGCAGTAATAATATTCTTAAAGAATGTGGATACTGATATACTAAAACACTAGCGAGTACCTACCTCTATGACCATCAAAGATACCAAAAGCATGTATGTCCTTTTCATTGCAGATGCTGGGAAGAATGAAATGTGTGTCCTCCATGGTCTCCCTTCTGCCACAGGTAGCATAAGATCCCCAAGAAAGTGCTGGACAGTGAGCCAAAGGCTCATCAAAAGACTTATGCCAGTTTCTCAATTTAGAATCAGTTGCACTGGAGGATCTCTTTGAGAAAAGTTCTCCCAAGGTAGACCAGTTAATACTCTCTTGATAAGCCCGAAGGTGATTATCATGCAACTTACAAGGTCTGAGGTGTCTGCTATCGTCAACGTCGCTTCTGTGCTCAATGATGGAATGAAGCTCCTTAACTATGTCATCAAAGGAAGGTCTATTTTCAGGTTTTGAATCCCAGCATCTCTGTATTAATGCTAATAATCTTGAAGGTACACCAGACTTCTGAGCAGCAAGGACTGGTCTTAATCCATCAGAAACAACAGCTGCTGTTAATTGCTGCTCTGTATAGTTCATCTCCAGTACCGTGTGAGCCTGCCAGAACCATACAATATCCAAATTTGTTTAAGGGTGAATTTTTTTGGGAAATCTATTTTTAAAAAAATGTCGATAATGAAAATACTTAATGACAAGTTAATATAATCTTTTTTCACAAGAACAGACCCAACTAATCTTATCAGTGACCCAAATGATGACAAGGAAATGAACAAGAAATTCTAGAAACAAAAATAGGGAAACTGCTCATCTTCACATATGAAGACTAAAAGATGCAAAGATAATGTGAACGTGTCATATAACATACAGAACGTGCCATGCTATTGCATAAACAACAAGTACCCATGTCAGAAATAGGCTGACCTGTGCTTCTGCTCGAAGATCCGTATATGGTACAACACCTGTAAGGAGTTCGCTGCAGCAAATACATTAGATGTCTTAAACAAAGAAGAAACTAAATTAGAAAACAAAAATTATATGTATTTGCTTCTAAATAATGAGTTATAACAACATAGAACCGCTCGACCATCAACTTATTTGGTATCATAATGACCGGCTTAGTGAAAGTGAGATGTCAGAACTAATACTTTAAGCAAGCTACCATATAGCATTCATAAGCAATCTTGCATTCAAATTTGATTTCCTGAGAAGTTACGTTCTAGTGTGTATCTTTATGTAAATACAGTGGTTGAAGAAAAATAAAAAGATGTGCTAGGAAGCCAAACCTTATTACAGAAAGAGGGGAAATATGAAAAACAGATTTTAAATCTAAAATGCATTTGTAAAACATGAAAGCCGAACACTCAATTTATGAAGCCAAAATAACTTACCACAACTGGTGAAATTATGTTATAATCACTTTTCTAAAATAGTAGATGATGATGAAAGCCATCAGATATAACATGGTTACTGCCTTGAATTCACTTAACTTTGCTAACAAACAGACAAACAAAATGGAATTATAGAAGTGATATTGTCTCAAATCCTTACTTGATTGTCACCCCAAAACTGTAGACATCTGATTTTTCTGTGTGCAACTCCTTCCTTAATATTTCAGGTGCCATGTAAATTAGAGTTCCAACCATATTTTTTTTATGAAAACCACCAGTAGGCTTTCCAGAAGACTTTCAATTTTCAAGAGAAACTCTCCTAAGGTCACTCTTGTATTCCGCCAAACCAAAATCTGTGAGGTGTGGATAAAGATTTTCGTCAAGCTGCATCATAGAGACAAAATGGTTACTTGGCTAATGCATAAGTACTGCATAATTTTATCAAACATCAAGACAATGCCAAACAACTTAATGATCAAAAGATAGGGAGAAATTTACAAGAATATTTGCTGGTTTCACATCTCTATGTAATATCCCGAGGTTATGAAGATACTGCAAAGCTTTGGCTGGAAAATCAAGTGATGGGAAAGGAAATAACTATCAAACTAGTTATTCTTGTACAATTTCCTGCATCAAGAAAGAAAATGCAAAGAACTTATAAAACTATTTCCAATCATTCTATTTAAACTTCTGTTTGTAGTCCAAGAAGTCCAAGAAACTCAATGTCTTGTTATTTGGTAAAAGAACTTCTGATGTACATCATAAGACTCCGTAGCTCTAGTGACAAGACCTTCCAACCCATATGCTAATCTATTAAACAACTACTTAAGATAAGCATGATGTTATTGAAAGTAAATTCTAAACAGAACAAAATCTTAACTATACCTAACTGAATTATTATCGTATGTGTGTAATTGATACTCGGGGTCCATTCTTCCAAGTGTAACTTTTGTGCAAGGTTGAGAGATTCATAGAATTTGAAGAAAAAGAGGTAATTGGGCGGCTTTGCATGGGCAGCAATCAGTGTTGCTATCCCCGGGTGATCTAACTTGCTGCATTATTTAAGAAAAAACAAAACTATGAACTGAAAGCTGCATGACTAATAAATATGATTGAAGAAAGCTGCATGACTAATAAATATGATTGAAGATAACAAAATCTTTTAAATATGGGTAAAGGTCATAATATGCTCAAAACATGTAAAGGCGCTGATAGAATTATATAAGGCAAGAAGACGTTGCGTGAGAGAGAGAGAGACCATAGCAGCTGTAATTCTTTGTGGAACTTGTTAATATCTTCTGTAGTTGATAAGATAGGCTTCTTGACAGCAACCTTGTTACCATCTAAAGTCCCTTGATAAACAACACTCTCTGCACCTATGATTGCCATCATAAGCCAAGTTATAATTCGTTTTCAATAAAGAAACACAGGCATATGCTGAATTGAAATGAGCAGAAGATCAAACATTCAAGCAAGCGTCATCTCATCACTCACATGACAGAAAGGTAAAGTCGTAACTCTTTAAAGAAAAACTTCAACTGACATTTGGCACAAACAAAAGAAGAGTTAAACGGTTCAAAGTTCATGAAAAGATACACCCTTCTACAATATCTCTCTCAACCACTCCAATTTGAAAAAGTCAGAACTTGAGAAACGACAAAAAGCATAAAACTGCAACAGGGTTTGCCTCTGGCAATTGGAGATAAAAGAGAATACGAGGAAGGAGGAACATGGAGAGGAATAGAAGTGCTGGTACAACAACCCCTAATGCACGTGTTGGGCACCATAATCTCTAAATCCATCTCTTTCAGAGTTTCTTCTCGTGGCTGCAGGTAGAAGAAGATGAGGAGGAAGGGGAAGGCGGAGGAGGAGGAACAGAGAATTTAAAGTTGGCTGAGAGGCCTGTGAAAAAGAAGAGTACAAATAGAAAGGGACAACGGAATACGGAAGAGAGAGACCGGGGGGGGGGGGGGGTCCGTTGTCGTATTATGTTTTGGCGATGGAAATTTCGTGTTGCGATTGTTTATGGCGCCTCTGTTCGGCCGCCTCATGTCTCTCTCCCTGTTCTCCTCCCCAATCTGGAAGCAACAACGTGTCTAGAAACCAACAAAAGTATATTTTGCTCGTTATTCGTTACTCAGAATCTGTTAAAACAATTTTTAAATTTTCTTGTTAAAATTTGTCATAACGAAATGATGAAGCGAATAATTATATCGGTCATAGATTTTAATTTTATATTTATCATATAATATTTTATAAAATAAATACCAATAGCTTTTTACACGTCTTTTTTAATAGAAAATATTTAAAAAATCCCTTAAATACGACTCTGTTTGTCTCTCTGTGTCTCATTAACTGTATCCTTCACTGAAATTATTCAATCCAGCGTGCATACGTACAATGAAGGATTTTTTGTTTACATTAAGGATACGAAACATTGAATTTAAAAGCTTGTACTAGTATAATAGAATAACAATACAACCGATATATTTTTATTTTTGAATAAAAATGCTGTTATTATTAAATTACATAAATATGATTCCTTTCCATTTTTTTACAATAAAAAAAAAACTCCACGAGTTGTTAGCAAGAAGAAACACGAGAAATTACCATAAAGTAAAACTATGGTATAGTTGCATATGATATATGATAAAATATTAAAGTGTGGGCAGCTTTTTGCCCTTGGAGCATTGCATGAGTTGCTCATGATTTATTAAAATTTTATCTTAATTATATTTAAATTTAAATTATATTATATTATATATCCAATTATAATAAATAAATCTTTCAATAATTTTTTTTTATATATGTCAAGATTTTAATTTAAAATTTTATTTAAAATATATTAAATTATTTACTACGTAAATTAACTCATATAGAGTTAGTTATGAATTATAATCTATACGTAACCATGACCAAACGTGCTTGAAACGGGAAAAAAAAAAAGAATATTTATAATAGTCTGTTTGTTTTTTTGTAAAAAAAAATAGCTTCCCACTGATCCGATTGTTTTAGACTGGGAATCATTTCACGTGCTGAATCAAGATACGCATCTAATTTTATAATATATTATTCATTATAATTTATAATTGCTAAAAAAATTTATTACAACACATGGGCTGGACCAAACAACATTTACATGGCTTCAAAAAGCCTCTATAGAGCCCATAAAAGCCCGATATGCAATTACAAGGGCCACTTTGATAATTAGCCCACATAAAACCTTCTTAACAGCGAAGTTAGAAAGTTGTGAAGCAAACATTCTAAGATCGATCCTTGCCGTGGAGAAGAACTGAGCGACGATGAAGCTCCCTAGCTTCCCTGTTTCTGTACTATTGCTTGGTGCTTTCCTTATTCTCTGTGGGTTTTCTGAATTTGTTTATTCCACCAGAGGGGACAAGTTCATTAGGATGAAATTGGGAGGGGCTCTCGATATGGAGGGCGTTCATAACAGCGTTGAGATCGACAGCCTTGCTCGTTTCGCCATTGAAGAGCACAACAAGAACGAGGTATTTTCTTTGATTTTATCTATTTCCATCATTCTCCCGAATGATAGAATCTTGAGTTTGATGTGTTAGCTTTTCAATCTTGCGGTTCTAATTATTGACTTAAGTCGAGGAATTCCCTTTTGCCTTTTCTTCTCTGTTCGGTAATCCTGTTTATTGTGTAATTATTAATTGAGACTTCCCCCGTTATTTTTCTTCTCTAGCACCAAGAACCTCCCCCCCCCCCCCCTTATTTTCCTCTTTCTCCCCCTGTTTCGTTCAGAAATATTATTTTATATAAATTATATCAATTGAGATAATTTGAAGTAATATCCTATTTTGCAGTTCATAAAATGAAAGAGAGAGGATAAAATAGAGACTTTTATTGCATTTCCTAAATACCAATTGATATATGCCATTTTTTCATTCGTATCTAATGAAATCGGCCGGGTGATCGTGTCCTAGCCTGCCAACTTAACCCTCCCGCTCCCAGATTATTAAATCAATGGTTCAGCTGCATGCATCATTATTTATTTATTGATTTGAAAGCAGAATTCGCTTCTTGAGTTTTCCCGGGTGTTGAAAGCCAAAGAACAGATGGTAGCTGGTAAGTTATACCACCTTACAATGGAAGCAAGTGATGCGGGAAAAAGGAAAGTATACGAAGCCAAAGTCTGGGTGAAGCCCTGGATGAACTTCAAGCAGTTGAAGGAATTCGAGCATGTTCAAGACATCTCTCCCTTTACAACTTCGGACCTTGGTGTTAAAATAGGTAACTAGCTGATTCTGATTTCTCTATCTCTGTTCTTAGCAGTGAGTGCATATAGAATGCCATGTTTTTTCCTTGTGAGTTGTAACTACTGGAAACTCCTGAAAATTTTCACGATAGAATTGACATTGTATCTTGAAAATGAAATGCCCAACATGCTCTTTGTATTTGTGTGTGTGTGTGTGTGTGTGTGGTGTTATGTTTCTGATAGTTGGTAGCACTTTTAAGACGGACACAGATTAGGATGGCGTGATGTGCCAATACATGACCCTGATGTCAAAGATGCCGCTAGTTATGCTGTTAAGTTTATTGGCCAGAAGTCCAACTCTTTGTCTCCATATCAACTTCTTGAGATTGTTCTGGCGAAGGCCAAGGTTGGCCCTTGTACCAGTTTAGTTCTGTTGATCACATTCTTCCTGTATTTAAGTGTGCCGTCTCCCTTCTCCTGATCATTACGTATCTGCATTGTTCTTCATTTGTTTCTACTGCTTTGGGTTCTTGCTAATCTCTTTCTTATCCCCATCCGTTGGCTTGATGCAGGTCGTTAAAGATGATGTCAAATTTAACTTGCTTCTGAAGGTTAGGAGGGGAATTAGAGAAGAGAGGTTCCAGGTCGTAGCAAATAAGCAGCTAGGGGGAGGAAAGTTCTATTTAAACCAGATGCAACAAGATCCGTCCTGAATTGATTACGATTTAAATTGGATTTTGTTTGGAATGATGCTTTTCACTCTTCGTAGGTTATAATCATGTATATAGACGGTACAAAGTGAACTCATGTAAATATCTCTCCTTCTAACGTTTCTATATGTAAATATATTCACTCTAGACTTAATTATAAGAATCTATTTATTTTTTTAAAAAAATAAATTAACTACTCAATTATAGCATATATTATATGATTTCTTTAAAATTAATAGCTTATAAATTAAATAAATTAATTTGATAAATAAATATAAATATTTTAAAATAATTTATTTAGCTTCTTTAATTTAAAAAAAAAATAGAATATTATAATTATATCCATAGCAGTTACGTAGTTTGGATTCAGTGCTTTGCCCAGTAATTTTAATCAATATGCCATTTTATTACATACAGGAATGCAGCCGAAATTGATTATCAGTCCCTCTTGTTGACACTCTTCTATTTACATCTGAACAAAACTACATAGCAATTTTGGTCGTCGCCTCGCTGGAATTCAACTCTATTGTTCCATTTCATGTTTAACTTCTTGTCTACATTTTATAGGCAGTTGAGGGCAAAATTTAGGAGACAAATGGAAAGCAATCTTAAGGATGTCCCTGCATCCTGATACTGACTTATAATGATAGTGCCGGAAAGCAGCAAGGGTAACCGAATTCACAGGTTATATATCGGCAGGCACTCGTTTGTACAAGTGACTAGTGAGAGGGGAGTCTTGGGGTGGCCACCGCCTGGAGTGGGGTCCGCATGTAGGTCACCAACCCAGGGTTCTCTGACATGTCAATCTCCTCCGGCTTTATTCCTTCCGGTGGCGTCCAACAGAAATGGTGCAGCAGGTGACCCAGCATGGAAGTCGCCAGGTTGATTCCAAGCTGTGCACCCGGGCATACCCGACGACCCGCTCCGAATGGCAACAGCCTGAAGTCATGCCCCTTCATGTTCACATCCTCCTCGAGAAACCTCTCAGGCCGGAACTCCAATGGGTCCTTCCATACAGCCGGGTCACGAGCTATGGCCCACACATTAACGTGGACGTTGGACCCCTTGGGAATGTCATAGCCTCCAATCTTGACGTTGGCATTGGCTCTGTGCGGGAGCATGAGCGGAGTTGGAGGGTGCAGCCGCAGGGCCTCCTTGGCTACACACTGCAGGTAAGGAAGGCTGGAGAAGTCAGTCTCGGTCATGACCCGTTCAAACCCGACAATCCGGTCCATCTCCTCTTGTGCCTTTTGTTGCACCCTGGGGTTTTTAATCAGCTCAGCCATGGCCCACTCCCCCGATATTGCAGTCGTGTCCATGCCTGCGGTGATCATGTCCTAGATAAAAGAGGAAAGAGAGATTATAATCAAAATCCATATCATTTTCTTTTAAAATAAAAATAAGAAGAAGAAGAAAGAAGATCGGCGAGTTACCCAGAGAAGACCGATGATGGTGTCTTCGCTGAGGTCATATTTGTCCTGCAAAGTAAGGAGGGCGTCAACGAAGTGTTGCTTGGCGCTGCCGGAGAGCTGACGAGCCTGGGTGTGCTCGTCCATGATGGCTCTGGTGAGTCAGTCCCGCCGAGCGCCGTGCTTGGCGAAGGCCTCTTCTTCGAGAGGGAACATCCATCGGAGCCAAGGGATGTGCTCGGCCATGGCGAGGGAAGCTCCGAGCTTCAGGCCATTGGCCAGGATGGCCTTGAACTCCACTCCTTGTTCGTCCATGACACCCTCTGAGTTGACGAATCTCTTGCCAAATGCCAACCTTGTTATGTTGTTGAATGCCACTGCTCCCAGGTACTTCTTCATCATCACGCTTTTCCCTTCATTTTCTGCACCCCCCACACCCCCAATTCCCCATCTCCATTAATTTACACTTACAGTGAATGAAATAAACTATAAGCAACAAATTTTACGTGAAATACGCTGACTTTTCATCAAACCGGTCCACATCCCCTAGTGGTCATAATAAAGGGGAGGAGGAGTAGGTTTAACGTGATAAATAACTCCAGCCAACTCAGTCGGCCAAAAAAGTGACCGACCAACTCCACCAAGTACCGACCCACCCTCTTAATTTTTTTCCAATAATTTAGGTGGGCATCTTAGGCGGTGGAAGTACGGCCACCACAAAATGAATAAATTAATAACCTATCAAGCTCTAAAATCCTTTGTTCAGACTATCCTAACATGCAAAACTTTGTAAGAACAATGACAAGATGGAAATTAATGCATCGTATAGCAGATTCTTAATTAGCAGGACCAATCTGAGTTTTGGATCATAACATTGTACGTATTTATTCACCAGCATTCGCTGTTGATGTTCATCTTAATTCAATTATATGATTTTGAAGTGGGGGACTGCTCTTTTGTTCATCACAGGCTTCCTCGCCCACAGTGGTGGGATAGATTTAAGTCTTATTTAAAAAATTTAATAATAAAAAATATAGGAAAATTATTAAACAATTGTAAAATCTTACAAGATTTATAATTTTTTTTTAAAATAAAAAATTATATAACTACTATTTAAAAAAATATCTCAATTATTATTTTTTCTTATAAAAGTTGTCATTCTTATTGTTAAATGTGTCATTTTTTCTTCTTACTTAAATTGTTATTTTTTTTATAGAGTTGTCATTTTTATAACTTGAGTTATATTTTTCTAAATAAAATTATGTCATTTTATATTTTTTTTTTAAAAATAAACTCATATCATATGGGATTTTACAATCGTTCAATAATTTGCTATGACTTCTCTACAATTATATTCCTTATATAGGATTTTAATAAAAAAATTATAATTATTTTATTCTTTTATAAAAAGTAGAATTTTATTAGAACTATCAAAATTAAACTAAACATGGCAGTTAAATAGGGAGACACTTAAATGATATTGCAATTATTAATTACTACTAAATCTCTCACTAAGCCATTTTGATAAATTAGAGGCTTCGCTGAGAACTGGCAAGAGGGAAAAAAAAAAAAGGCTTCATGGAGTTATATTTAAGGCGCAACAATATGTTTAATGGTGAAGCTAAGTTTTGGCCAAAAAAATGAAGCTAAGTCACGCATTGATGAGATATACATTTTTTCCCTCAATATATCACTGATAAAAATAGCGATGAAACGTCGTTTTCCAACTTGTGCTTGCCATAACGAGATGAATTTTCCCAGGAAACAACAAAATTTGATGCAATTTTTCCCAAATTTCTTGTAGCTTGTTCAGGAAATCCAGAGGAATATGTCTGTGTGTGTGTGTGTCATTATTACTTTAGCTCGCATTAATGCCCATTTATATCTTCCTCTTTAATCCCTCTCCCATCCTATCTATTTTTGGTTGTCGGTCTCTTTCAACCCTTTCCCTTATTTTTTTATCACTGTCTCTATTACCAATATCTTATTATTATTTTTATTTGTTTTATAGTCATTTTCCTATTTAAGGAATGTGACAATGACTATAAAGCGATGTCATAAAATACAAATAACAAATCATCATGTAGAAAAATGCCATATATTATAAAAAAAATCAATTATTTATAAGATATCATATAAATTCCTGACAATAAATATTATTTTATACATAGACTTTATTCTATTTATGGCTCATTTAGATAGACTTTTAAAAAAATGTAGGAAAAAAATAGTTTTTTAGAGTTTTTAGAAAAGGGATTTTGAAAAAGAGTTTATAAAAAAATTGGTTATGAATAAATAAGTGTTTGGATAATTATTACCATAAGGATTTTTATAATTGGTAAATTAGTAGGAAGAGTATGATTTTAAAAAAAAATATTTTTATATTTTTTCCCTTCTCTCTCTTATTCTCTCCCCTCTCAAAGCTGTTTCCCCCTAATATTGCCGACGACACCAACGTTGTTGAGAAGACCAACAACGTCAGTGTCACATCTTCTTCTCTCTTCTTCATTTCGTCTTTAGATTGGTGGAAAGAAAACTAGGAGAAAGAGAAGCCACGATAGGAAACAAGGGAAGCACAGGAGATGATGAGACGTGACAAACATCTTATTCCTTTTCATTATAGGCCCACGATGCATGACGCTAGCGAGAGAAGTGATAGAAGAGCGACGCTACTTATGGTGACATAAAAAAGATCAAAGACAGTGTCAAAAGGCGCGTGATGAAAAAGAGATGATAAATGCGAGAGATAGAGGAAAATATGAATAAAATATTAATTAAATAGTTTATAATTTTTTTTACCATTATAAAAATTATTGCTAATAGCTTATCTAAAAATATAATTTTAAACTATAGTTTAATTTAGAAACCCTTTATATAAATATAATTATTTATTTTAAAATTTTTTAAAATTAAGATTTGAGTCATAATTCTTTTTAAAGTCAAGATTTAAGACCAATTCAAATAGACTGCCTAAAGTTAACACAATAAACCCCTCTTAATTTACACGTACTGTAATAGTATGTATGCTTTACTTTAGATTATATATTTGGTTAATGCAACAATCTTTAATACCTCATTATTTTGGTTTTGATCCATCTAAAATAATGACTCATATAATTTAACAATGACTCATATAATTTAACAATGACTCATATAATTTAACAAAAAAATTAAGTTATTTTACCTTTTAAAGAATCAAAATTTATAATTTAATATTTAAAGGGCTAAAAATAAAATGTATATAAATTTAAGAAATTAAATATTATACTAACTATTTATATTATAGACCTGACCAAACATTCTAGCAGAGCAAGGGGTCATTGCGGGGAGAAGATGTCGAGGCGTAGGACACACCTAGGAGCGTTTTGGTCATGAATCGGTATTTATTGTTTTTTAAATTAAAAAATATGAATCGAGAAAGAGATGAAGAAGATGGAGTAGCAGTCTTATATAGGGAGTGAGTGGTTGACGCGTGTAATAAAATAAATAAAAAATTAGTACGCAATTTTAGACAAACAGTTCAATCATTAGAAAATATGTTCATGGTGTAAGTGAATAGCTAGATTGTTAATAATTTGTCTCTACATCATACTATATGACATACGTCTTACCCATCATCATCATCAGCAAACTGAAAGAAATAGTAGAAGGATGAAAGAACAAGCATACTCCTCCTCCCGTATTTACAAGCCATTTTAAATGTTTTACTTGAACAACATCCTAATTATATCTTTAATTAATATATATTATATGTGTGAAAATAAAATCTACATGATAACAAGAGATTTTTTAAAAAAAATTAAAAATTAATAAACCTCAGATTAAGACTCTAAATATTATGAATAGTAAAGAAATATTAAGATATAAATTGATATTTTAAAATTAAAGGTCAAATAATCAAAATGTCTCTTGACATCAAATATAATTGATCTTTTTAAATAGAATAAATAATATTTTAGTCATTTTGACTCGTAATTCAAAATCTAACACTTCATCGATATTTATAATATTTAAAATTTTTAATTTAAAATTTATTAATTTTTAAAGTCATCTTAAAGGATTTTTTTAAATAATAAATCAAGAGTAAATTTATATATGTCACTTTGTTCATGTAATGCGCACTTGCGTTGGCTCCAGTGCACATAGGCACACATGTGCGAGTGCGCGTCAGACCTTTAAATAGAGAGATGGTTCGTGAATCGGGAGTGAGTAGTGGTGTTGCGGTTGTTGAATGTTATGGGACCCACAGTGGCGTTGGTGGGAAACGGTGGAGCGATGGGTGAGACAATGAAATGTTGGATTAAGCATTCATTCCGTCATATCATTATTTTAGGGTATCATTTAAAAAAAAAAAAGTAGTTATTTTGGTCTAAAGTTATTGGGAGAACCTTAAACTAATCATAAAAACTTGTTAAAAAATTAGCTTCCTATTTAGTCTAATAAGAATGTACATAGGTAAGACTAAGTAAGGTAATCATTTATTCGATACTTTACTCGAAAAAAAGATAGGTTATATTTTGTAACACGATACCTGACTTTATCTGGTAAAAATTCTAACTATTTTGGCTAGGTATGAGCAGGCTGAGTATGCCCAAATCATGATGTTTTACTCATATTGTGAGAAAAAAATATTCAATCATAAATTTATAAAATAATATTATATTTATGTGTTACAGAGTTAAATAATATACATAATTCACAATAATAAGATAACAAAAAAATAATAATAATTAAAGTTTTAAAATCAATTGCATATATAAAAAAAAATTAAAATATGTAGAGGTAGGATATTCGTAGCCTTATAACAACACCAATAATCAAATATTTGGCAAGTAAAACATATGAGCAATTTTTGTATCTACGTAAATATAAGAGTTATGTTTAATACTTTAAAAATAAAGAAGAAAAATTGTCAGTTAAAGTGAAATGTGTAAAATTATAAATAAAATAAATTAAGAAAAAAATAACTCTAAAAAAAATAAAAAAAATAAAATATATATAAAGTGAGGCTAAATGGGCATGACATCATACCTTACCCAGTGTCTTGTCTTGTTTGACACTTAGCCCTGCCCAACCTACCCAAATACATTTTGGGCAATATTTTTTAGATTGGATTAGGCAATTTTTCCATTAGTTCAAGCAAATAAACTGAGTTACTGTCATTGTGTATAACCTCTACTCCTAACACATCCATCCCTCGTATGCTCAACTCTTTTTTAATAAAATTTTGAGAATTTACATAAATATAAGAGTTATGTTCAATACTTTTAAAATAAAAAAAATTGTCAACTAAAGTAAAATATGTAAAATTATAAATAAAATAAATTAAAAAAAATAAGACTCTGAAAAAATAAAAAAATAATATTTATACTATAGGGTTAGATTAAATGAGTATGACATCATACCTTACTCAATATTCTGCCCTATTTGACACTTGATTTTGCCCAACCTTACTCAAATATATTTTGAGTAATATTTTTTAGATTGAACTAGGTAATTTTTCTGGTAGCTCGTGCTGATAAATTGAGTTATAGCCATTGTGTATACCTTTACTCCTAACACATCCATCACTCGTATTCTCAACTTTTTTTTTAATTAAATTTGGAAAACTTCTTCAGGGGATTCAGTATGGATAATTCTGTCTATAATCTTATGTCCTTAATGTTTTCTTAAAAAATAAAAAGAAGAAATAGAAGTTTACTCTTATATGGACGGAATGTAGAGGCCCAATGGAAAAGAAAGGGAATGTTTCCATTAAACCTACTTACCCAAAAAAATCCATATAATCTCACATTTGAAAAAACTGCCCTTTAACAAAAGGCCGAACTTAAGAATGACTAGGGGCATAGACATGTTCATCGGGCCCATGTCAATAATCTGGAAACAAATCATTAAGGTTAGTATTTTGGGCCACAAATATTTTCCCCTAACAGAAACCGAAGTACAAACACCAAAGCCCAAACTCTTAAAGACTCAATTCCAGCCCAAGCTAAGATAAGAAAGAAAAGAAAAGAACCCAGTTGAGTTGAACGGTAAGAAATTCACCACTCTAAGCTAAATTATCCATCATGTATGAGTGCAGCTAATAAAAAAGTAACACATATAATTATTTAAAATATATTCTATCTCTAAAAAATATTATTTTATAATTAGAAAAAACTATATTAATATAAACTGAAAACTATTCTACATACATCCATATTTTAATATTTGAAAACCCTTTAAATTTAACAAGTTTGAGGTATATTTCTCCCTTGATGCGTTTTTTTTATATAATATTTACTTTTCTTTTATATTGAGATATGGCAAGAAAAGAAGAAAATGAGATCAAGTGTTGGAGCTAAATGGACAGAGTGCTTTTAAAAGTTAGAGGGGTAAAGACTGAAAGAGATTTTTCTGCAAGAATCATAACAAAAAAAATACAAATATAAAATCGCATTATATATATGTATAAAAAAATTTCTATAGTTCTTTTTTTTTTTTGGGACTATTTTACCACTTCTTTTTGCATATTATGCAAGTACACGGCACACGCACGTGAATAAATGAGTTATGTATGAAGGCGATAGGAAGGGCAAAGCATCTTTCCCAATCAGGCGTGTCTGAATTGAAATATATTAATTCCATGAGAGATGTGGATGGCTTCATTTTTATTTTTTTCAATTTGAAACCCATATACATATATATATTTATTTTACTTTTAATTCAAACTATCATTTTTAAGTTCGTATTGATCAGAAGATGTTTTTATTTTGTGTCTCCTTTGTCAAATAAAACACCAAATGGAAGAAACCACTTAATGAAATTAAAATAATTAGTCTTGCAGTTGTATACATTTTTCCTTCTTCTTCTTCTTGTTTGGGGCGAACAGAAACTGATGTGAGTGATTGAGCTATCCTCTATAACTTGGAATGAATGCGCAGTGACTAAGGATTGATCGGATTCAATGTGTGTTCCCTCTCCCACATTTATGTTTTCAGCGACAAGTCAATTTCGATCACTCTTTACCTACCACTTACCATCCACACATATTAATATTCACATATTACAAATAGGGGACAAATTAAAATATAAATATCTCCTACTAAATACTCCATTTCCCACCACACGAATCCATGGCTTTACCGAATCTTATCCCCTCTCTTCGCTATTCGGGTGCTTCCGTATTGGTATATTATTATACTAATCGTATGTGGAGAATCGAAGTTGCGCAATATTTTTCTTCATATCTCTGCCCTTGATTGAGATCGCACGGCTAGCACTATCATTCAGGAACAAGCGGACGGTTTCTTAGCCATACGATCTCGTGACTAAGCCAGCATTTAGAGGTGTATATATATACTATAATCAAAAGTAATGTTAGTATTGACCTATGTGATCTCAACTTTGATTTCATGATTAGTTTCATCATTCTGTTGCCGACCAAGCACTCACCCACTCAGCAATTCGAATCATAATAGTTTATAGAGTACTTTTCTGGACCTAGTTATACGGGGCAGATTTAAATAATTTTTTAATTTTATTTATAAATCATGTTATTAATTTTTTTTATATGAATATATAATTTTATTATTTTATCTATTATTGTGTTAACTTTATTCTTAGGACACATAATATACATTAAATATAGATAAGTTAAAAAGTTATTAGGTTTTAAGGTAGAGCCAATCAAATTTAAAACATTTTTTATATAAAATATTTAAAAATGACTTATAAATAAAATTAAAAAATTATTTATTTGTATAGGTGTGTACACAGAGACACATGTACGTGGTAATGATTTTGTTCGTGAAATGATAAGCATGTAATTCACCAGAAAGTGGAATGCATTTTGATGAATATACATGTCTCATGTCCCACCTCATAATTAATGGAAACTACTGCTTGGACTCTTAGACACAGTACTTCTCCATTATTGTGATTATTTATTTATCTGGTTTGCTGAAGTGGAGAGCTCAGCCCGAGGAACAGTGGCTTCCAGACGCTTCAATAATAATGAAACGAGTGATGAGTTGATTTTTGTCGTTGACATTCATCTTGGTTCATCGTTCACCTTTGATGACGAAACAAGGACAAGGCATATATATTATATATATATATAAGTGGATATACATTCACGTTGGATTAATAACTAGTGGGTGTTTGTGGGATCAGGTGTATAATGCTGAATTGCTGATTACATCGATCTTGATCCAAATAATTCTTCTAAACCCTCGTTTTAAAAATGATGTTATCTAATTTTTTTAATCAGTCTCTTGAGTTTCGGGGTTATTAGCAGAAATTAATATTACTCAAGAAATACATGTCATTTGGTTGAATTAGTTAGATTCCTTTTAAAACTAGTGGGCGATGGCATCATGAGGAAACATATCCTGAACCTCTTTGGGGAGATTTAAAATCTCATTTGCTTATTCTTCTTGATTAAGCCATCCAGCAATATCGTTATGTCTCATACATACGCCAAGTATAATGCTGCCGAATAATCATCCACTATTGTCCACTTAATTATTTGTTAGTTTGAAATTGAATTAGCTTAAACCTACAAAACCTGTATAGCTCCACATACCCTGTTGTCGGCTCCATCACCCAACAATATCGGTTTAACCATTGAGAATCTCTAAACAAGTTAACTTTCTTGATTTCTTTTTCCTTTAGTCTTTATATATGTTATTCCCCAACCAGAGGCATCTTCAGTGAGAAACATATACGTGTTATATATACCCAGCCATTAAGTCAAATAAAGTCCCGTTCACGCGTCAATTGTACTTAATTTTTCATGAAAAGAATATTCTTTTGAGTTTTAGCATTTTCTTTTTAGGTTCGAATCATTCCTAGTAAGTATATGGAAAAACCTCACCATAAAGACGAATCTGTGCCTAAAAGTAAAGAATACATTGTAAGAGATCATCCTTGATTCCAAGTTCGTTTGCTCTTCTAAATTTTTCCAAAAGGTCCATCTCAAGTAATCAACCGTATGTAACTGGCTTAATAAAAAAAAGAAAAGTAGAAACTTTAGCTTCGATTGCTCACATGTAAAAGAATTTAAGTGGTTAATGCAACCACCGAGAGCCATTTCCTAGGTTAGCGGTTGAATCCTTACCTTCACGATAGTTTTAGCTGTGTAACTGTGCATCTGATAAAAAAGATGGACATAACGGTAAATTTCATTTCTCTGTACTACATGCTTGTACAATTGAAAATGAGAATTTTCCTGGAATGATTAGACCCTTGAGGCTTTTGTATCAGAATTATCGTGGATGGGATCACTCTTTCCTATTTGTTGTTTTGTTCTCTAAAACCCGATAAGGTTGCCTTCTCTTGTTGTTTCTTATGCATGTCAGGCAAAACACAGTGAGTGCTTTTGCAATCTCTTGATTCTCATTTGAACAACATTACAATTTCTCCTGAGTTACATCACGCATACAAAGATACTAGTCTCTTGACCAAAACGCACCCTCCAACAAAACAAAGTTACGGGGGATCAAGGTACAAAAAACCCTCTTATGGCAGTTATTGTTGTTTTCTGTTTAGTCTCTACTGGCTCAAGCTTTTGCAACACTAATGGCTACCGCTGCAACAGATTCTTTTCTAGCTTCATCTTGTTGCATCTCTATGTCCTTCTCTTCAACACCTTCAAGAACTGTTTGCATCCTTCCATTTTGTGTGCATCCTTTGATTGTTTCTGGGATTAATATCTCTGCTTCTTTCTCTTGGTTCTCCTTGAATTTCCCCCATAGAACAGAGTACAGTCCAGCTACGATCAGAACCGATCCAATCACACTGTAATGTTGACAAGCCCATAAATTTACATTAGTCGCTGCAAAAATTGTTTAACTTTGTGATAACGATGCTTTAAAGAAGAGAGACAAAACTGTAGTAAATGTGCACAATGATAGAAGACAGGGCGTGTGGTAAGAAAACTCATGAAAGCGAAGTTTCTGGTGAATTATAAAAGGTTGATTTAGGGAGACGTAGATTTACCCTCCAAGGTAGATTTTTTCAGCGAGGATGAAAGATCCCATGACGGCGACAATGATCATCATCAATGGGCTGAAAGCAGTCACAAAAACAGGCCCTCTTTTCTGCATCACAATCCCTTGAACATAGTAGGCAATACCCGATGATACAATGCCCTGTTCACCAAACATGGTTAAAATTAGTTCCACTCTCTTAATCAAATCATAGAGAGAAAGAGACAGAGGGGAGAGATAGAGAGAGAGAGACTCACTGCATACGCTGCAGCCAATAGATTCATGTCCCAGCCAATATTCCATGCCGAGGGATTGTGTTCCATCACAAAGGTAACTGCAATTGACTGAAGAGTACCCATAAAACACACGAGTGCTGTGAGAGAGAGCTGAGCAGAGTATTTCCTTAATGCCACTGCCTGTATATATTAGACATCCCAAAGGGATTTCAATTCAAGTTCTTCATTGAATATAATGAATATGAATTCATTGGTTTGAGTTGTTTTGTTTTTTGGTTACCTGAAGGATGAAGAAAGAAGCCCAAGCAAGGGTGGCAATAATGAGAAGAATAGAACCCTTGAACCAATCTTGTTCGGCTGAATCAGAGGGGTTAACAGGGGCATAATTCCTAGGACGATGCATGTAGTGAGACCAGAAAAAGTTAATAACTTGACCTTTGTACAACGTCATCAACATGGCCCCGGCGATTGTTACTATGGTTCCTATCACTTTTGCTATGCACCGAACTTTTCTCAGGTCCACCTTCTCCATCCTAGTTTATCCAACGCCATTCTCAGATCAGAACGAACAACAAAACACAAGAAGAAATCAGATTAATTTAACTGATAATAACTACCTGCAAAGAAATGCCATCACAAATGTCATTGCAGGGAGCATGTTGCTTATAGCACATGAGTACGTTGGGGAGGTAAATTTCAATCCCGCGTAATACAAGTTTTGATCAATCACAGGCCTGCAGAAAAACAGAGGAACCCAACATTTTGAAACACTTCCAACACAAATAGCTTTAAGTTCAGGAGGGAGATCGAGAAAACTACTAACCCGAGCAGACCCAGCACGAAAATTTGCATGAACATGAGAAATGTCATCTTGGGCCTCACTTTTCTGCAGAAGTAGGAAGAAGATGATGAGAATATGAATTCAAAAGTTTCAATTCTTAATAACACAACAAAGGAGAGCAATTAGTAAATACCTTTCAAGAACAAGAGCGAAAGGAGCGATGGCTGCTGTGGCGAAGGCATGGCGATAAACGACGAGCACGTAATGGCTCATCCCTCTGTTGAGGGAGACCTTGCTGATTATGTTCATGCCAGCGTACCCGAATTGAAGAGAAATCATAGCAATGTAAGGCTTACACCTCTCAAGAAAATTCCCACAACAACATCCTTTCCCTTCCATTTCTCTGTTTTGCTTTGATGGTGGATTAATAATTCCTAAACCAGAGGAGTTACACGCTTGAACTTTCTTTGTGTCTCCTAAGTGTAAAACGCAAGACTTGCCTCGTATTTATAGGCCTATTCCTAAGCAACCGTGCGAGAACTCTGCTGATCCCATCTTTACACGTGACTTCTGGCACTGATTCATGTTAAAGTAACTCAATAATTTAATGTAAGATCAGCGCACATACTCATTTAAAACTTATAGAGATGGATGATACATGAAGTAATTGGAGATGAACAAATAATGAAGATGGGTGTGGGTCCCGCATATAAAAGAAAGAATGGTGAATGGTGACGATCAACGACAATGATATTAGTGGAGAAGTGGGGACAGCATCAGCATATTCTTATGAGAGTATTTTGACGACGCGGCGAACTTCCTCCCTAGCCTCATCCACCGGAACAGTGTCCCGACTTGGACACCTCTTTCATGTTTTTGGACCATCTTCCTCCTTTTTCACTCTTCTTTTAAGCTTATTCATCATAAGCTGATTAATCTATCTGTGTTTTGATGACTTCAATACTAAACCACGAGGTAAAATATTTATATATCTATATTTAGTATTAATTTGTGTTGTACAAGGTCAGCTTGCATTTGGTAGATTTTCTAGCTTGATCCTCGGTTGCTTCTTGACGAGACCACACACACACACACACACACACACACACACACACACACACACACACACACACACGAGGATGTCAATTTGGTATTAAATTCGATTCAAGTTGGGGCGTCACTTGGACAACGTTAGTAGACTTTGAATTATTGTCATCGTCCCCCACAATCACCACTCCCATATATTATCAGATGTATTTGCTGGTTCAACATTTCTGGGTTGTGATAGATGCATTTTTAATTTCATTGGAAAATGCTAAAGTTTTGGTTGGGAATATTTCCTTTTCGTATAATATAATGTTATACATTATTTGTGCGAATCCTGTGTGTCGTGCTCTCCTGCCGACCACCACCTTTTTGCTTACTCTATCTTTCTCTTACTTTTCTTTGTTTCTTTTTAATCTTTGCTTTTATTTTTTAATTTTTCTTTCCCACATTTTCAATATTAGAAAGATGAAGCATGATGGGTCTCCATCGCTCTTAACATTATTATGTATAGTGATTAATCACATTTCACAGCTAGACTTGCTAGAATTAACGACGTGGAAGAAAGGTTCGTTCTAATTTGTTGCTCTAGGTGCTACTACAAAACATTAATCTCCCTCCTACGCCACAATCAACAGAAAGCATATTATTATTATTTTGTCATGCCGAGATATATAGTTTATTATGTGGAAGCTGTGATGCATTATTTAGAATATGGAAAATTAATTGCATTGTTTAATAATATATGAATGATATGGGTTGATATTGACTTTATATTTTATTTTACATCGATTGATATATTTTGATGATCCGACATGTGTTGTATCATAATATAAAAGCTATCAAATATACGTGGCAGAATTTTGTTTGAGTTCAAAAAGAGTAATGAACTAGATATAGAGAAATTAAAAAGAAAGAAAGAAGGTAAGCAAAAATGTAGCAACAAATGAACAAGGCGATAGAGGAGAGCCACATATATATGAGGAACAGAATTTCCACAAAAACGTTGGAAGTGCACTGATTTGAGTGGTCACTACCATTTGTCTGTGCAGAGACGACTGCAGAATCTCTTAATAACAAGAAAATAAAAAAGAAGCAGAACATGAGCACGCGCTTGCTTGCTCTTCAGTGTTCCCATGGAGTATCTATATATGTTTGCTAATAATTAATACTAGTTAATAATTAAGTATAAACTCAATCTAGCTAGCTCGTAGCTAGGAGAAAATTAGTTAAAACTACAGATGATCATGAAATGTCGTTTGAGCCAAACGTAGCTAGGGTTTTGCGGAAAAGGAATTAAAATGACTAATATGCAGTGGTGGATCATCGCGTCCCGGCGTGAATCAAGTGTGGAATTACGTACGTTAATTTTGTTGTGTGTCCAGATGGCAATTTGGTGTCCATAACTGAAGCTTTAATTTTTGTTTTGCTGTGACAATGATATATAAGCTATTCCCACTAAATTGTCCAGGTAGTAAACTCTCAGTTGCTTGTACGTTTCAAAATCCTTGTGTACTCGATCCTTTTTTCTTTTTTCCCGGAATGGATCTAATTTATCCAAAGTAGTTAATTTCATTGTATTACTTAATAAAAATCAGCACAATTAACGAAATTATTTCGATATATAGCAACTAATCATTTGACTGTGATGATAGGAATAGTTATATATCCTTCTTTCTGTTAGCGGTTAATTCATTCAAAAATACAAATTAAGTATCCATATATCATTTACTAACTGCCAATAATATGAAATAGTACATCTAGTACTTATATATGACACCGACCTATCTGAGATGACAAAATAATCATTAATGCGTACGCTATTTTATTTGTCCTTGTTAGCCACAGAAAATTTTCCGTCCGAACGTGTAAGATGATATTTGTATCCCAGCCAATAGCTAAATACAGGGTTTTCTCTACTATTTCTCAATATGCCACCAATTCAAAGAAAGCACAAAGAACCCCTCCATATGGGAAAAGTAAACAATGTTTCTCAGCTTTAATCATTTCCTCTCCCACACAAATCTCTGAGAAACGAAAGATAAAAAATCCAAGGCCACATATATATAATTTCATGAAGAAACAAAGCTGTATCCACGAGATCAAGTACAGAACCTCATCCACATTACTAAGTTTGGGCCTGCAAATGCAAAAATGGAGGGAAAGCAGCCTTCATGGCTAATGTCAGCGAAGGTACAAAACAGTCCCTAAGAACAGCGATTCAGTGAAAGTGGAGAGCACAAATGGGGATCTAATCACGAATCACCAACCCATCATCACAATGTTTGTCGCCAAATACGACAATATCTATATATATAAGCTACGTCGACGTCCAACATATTTTGGTGACCAACTTGGAATGGTCTCATCATATATCAGTATCTTTCACAGGGACATCATTGGATGTTCCTCTTTTCCTTTTTATAATCCATTTTAAGTTTATGAAATTCACGCAATACTAAATAGTTAAAAATAAAAAGGTAAAAAGAGGCGACAAGAGCAATTGGGTAGGGTATTATCTTTTACTAGCAACAACATGCATAAGAGCAAGTGGTTTATGAGGCTGTTATGTTGGAATTTTCTGAGGCAGTGAGCGAGGAGCCAATGATGCTCTAAGGGTTTGTGTTTTTTCCCCTTCTTGTTCACCTTTCATTTAATTAAATATCTTGGCCATCGAGTTTATAGGCTTTTTTTAAGACTAGGGTTTTGCTTTTATATTCCACTAGCTGAAAAAGAATAGTAGTAACATGGGCTGTGATGGGGATATGATGGGGTCGATCTTCGAGAGGTTCCTTCACAGCTATCTGAGTATCTTAGGTGCTTCAGAGTTTTATACTTTCTTTTGTTTTCTTTTGAAATTTTGGGTTGTCACCTTGTGACGGGAGCAAGTTGGATTAGGTAATTGGAAATTTTTTTTAAGAAGGGCCAAATGCTTGCAAGGAGAGCACTAGCGCACGAGCATGAAATCAAGACAACATAATGTCTCCACATAATGAAGAAGTTTTATTCATGCACTTCCAAGTTGTAGTTGATATGCATACGATGTTTAAGATTTCAAAACTCCTACACTCGTAAAGATCATAAGTTTAAATTACCTTCTACGGCGGCCTGTAATGGTGTTTTAATGGATCCAGTACTCTATATATACCCTTTAATTACATGAAAAAAAGGGATTAGATTTAAGAACATGGCAATCAACATATGTCTATGCCTTAATAACGTAAGTAGGAAAGTGGGGCGAAAAGTTTGCAAATAATATCATAATATATAAATATGTTATTTAAGTTATATGATAATTACAAGTATAGGAACTGTCTACTAATTCTAACAACAGTTGTAATAATATTAAGATGTTAATAATATGGTGTCAGCAATGATATGATTGTGGACCTTCCAATACATATATATATATAGTACTAATGGCACACGCCAAAATGCAGGAAGTCTTCCCAAAGGGACCCGCAGGCCTTGAAGAAAACACAAGAAAAAAGAAAGGGAGGGAAAGGGAAAAGGAAAAACAGAGAGAGACCCACTTCAATATATATTAACTTATTGTTCGATTTTCATGGGCGAAATTTGAATACAAACACACCCTTAATCATTAACATTTTCAGACTTTCAGGAAGGAAAAATGGTTGAATGGACGACATACTTCCTGTTTGGGCTCATATTTTGTCTACGACTTCTCAAATTTTGACATAATTGGATTGTTTTCTTAATTAAATGAACAAGTGTTTGGATTTTATTATACTGAGCGTAAACACATTTAATTAATTTAAGGGGGCATTTTTCCTTTTGGGTAGGCTTTCAATCAGTTTGTGTTGGAGTTTAAATCTTCTGAAATATATAAACTTTGAGGGGTATTAATTATAAAATAAAGCAAAGATTTTAAAAAGGAAAGAAGAGAAAAGGAACGAAATAGATCTGATTTCATATTTTATTAAAATTTAAACATAAGATTATCAGATATAAGATCAGATTATATTAATTAAATTATTTGAATTGAATTCCTTTGGACTGAAGCACTCACGTCCTCTTTCCCGTCATCTTGTGGGTGAAAAGACTTTTTTGGTAAACTAAATGGTAACATTTGCAAATTGTGTGTGTGCAACCAACTTAAGTTTGTAGCTTTCAGGAACAAGCAAATCCAAAAGCGTCCCACTTTTTGATCCTTTATTTATTCATTTTCCATCCCCACAACGCTTTATTACTCCCAATAAAACCAAAATGAATAAAACAAATAATACTACGGAATGGCCAGTGGCCTTTGTTACAATTCCTTTAACTTTGAGCATATATATGTCTATCTCCCAAGTTGCGAGAACATCCAAGTTCTGTAATAAAGATGGTGTCTAATGTCTATGATTGAAACGCATTTTCTCTCAAAAGCTTTGGTCAAAGATCCAAAAACAAATATCAGTGGAATTACCGAATGAGGACGAATCATTGCCATAAATTATTTATCCAAAACCAAAGTCTCCATCTTAGCTAGACGACGGCTCATCTTTCTTTGTCTAATTTAATACGAATCATGCACCCATATTAATTGCTTCATCTTAAATTATTGAAACTCTATTATTATGCACTCTCTTTAATTATCACTTGCTCTGATATATATATATATATATATATATATATATGTATGCTTTATTAGCTTCCCCTCTTAATATGTCTTTATTGATGTACATGCATGCATTCAACTCCAATGAAAGAAGCTCATAATGTTGAAACCCTAATGAGAAAGCAGCACAGAGAGAGAGAGAGTCGTTTATGAACTGTGATTGAGTCCCATATTTGTTTAAAACCACAATAGGAACATAAACTGATAAAAAACTTTAATTTGTTGGTGCCGAGAATATCCCTTTTCTCCTTTGTTTTTCTTCTTCTTTTTGAGTGTGTTTATTGTACTAATGACTTTATTACTTTTCATAAAGGCAAAAAAGTTAAAAGGGGTACGATACCTTGGACCAAAACAGTGATGATCCTAATTCCCCCGACGGAAAATGTCTCGTTGAATTTCTCCCTTTTATCATACTCGATACAGGCATTATACTGCCTTATTATTATCCTCGAATAATATATATTACGTGCTTATGAATATATATAGCTTCTATATTAAAATAGCACTTGTCATATATTATATATAAAAGCACGCTATATATATATATATATGATGGACATTAATTTTTGCATCGCTAGTGGGAGAGATGTATTTTGATTTCTCTTCATCTATAGAAATTGTACTCGACAAGTTGTTTAAGACTTGGCTGCGAAGTATTCATTCAATGAACAAACCTCGTTGTGTTCTATATGGTCGGATTACGCAAATCATAAAAAGATTTAAACGGTGAACAATTCAAACACTGTCTCTTTTAATTTCTTCTGCCTCTTCAAATTAAAGCGCGATGATATTGATTGTTAAATGATGGTTTCATTTCATTAATTGGATGCAATTGATTTAATCGAAATCCTTGGATGAGCTTTTTTGCAAAATCTAAATTCTAATCTTTCTTTTCTCTTTTTGGTTGAAACTTTGTGGTCTTGATTACGTACTTTCCGACTATGCTAAAGATCTCTGTAAAACCAAAACAAAAAAAAAATATCATAAACCGTCAATGCTATATCATTTTGAAGTGATCCCGATATATAAATCTGAAGGCTCCCTAGATTTTTTTTTTCGTTAGCGAATGTAAATAGAGAGAGTTTCGATCTTGCATATAGCTGGCATATATATCGTCTTGATTTGATATGTATAGACTTGTTAAACCTTCAAAACACATATCGATCATACAAAAAAAATTATTGCTAGTTAATTAATTATTTGATTAAAAAAAGCATGCCATGTCAACAGCTCTGGCCGTGAGCTTTTGACCGTTTTCTTCTTGCTTGTCATCATATCAATTTGACACGTCAATTTTGGATCCATGCATAAGTACATGATATTTTTTTTAGCCAAAACACGATCACAGATAAAAGACTACGAGAACACGACTTTTATACAAATGCAATAATAATATTCCAAATATTGGAAAATTAATTCTCCAAAATGAATGAGACCTAGTAGGAACACAGGCTTCTAAAGGGATAACGTAGATGTGATAGAAACCCCATCGTTTTCGCGTAAAGCACAAAGCATATTTATTAGGAGGCATGGAGAAGAATAGAATGTACGTGCATGCAATAATTGCAATAAAAGAGAGTCATCTTTTGAGATCGCCAAATCCCTAATTAATAAATAAGAGGTTTCGTGAAGTATGTAAATACCATATACCATCATGTTTAAACGCTTTCAAGATGAAAACTGTCTCTCTCCTGTTTCCCCAATTTTGATATGTGTTTATTAATCATGGTGAATTAATGCTATAATAATTATAAAAGTATTGGTATTGATTTTATTATCCAAAATGTACACATCTTCATGGACCGACGACCTATAACACATAATAATAATCCCTACGATCATGGCCTTGTAATCCCCACACATTAAGAAAAGTATGTGGCTTGATTTAGCTAAGAGATGCAGCATCTTTTCACCTACTTATATGAATATAATTTTTATTTAGAAAACAGACAAAAATGATTATAAAATAATAAAGCTGTATAGTGGATCCAGTCCATCATAACTCCATTAATTAATAACCAAGGAAGATTTGTATAAAATGTCAGTGCTTCTGGTTAATCAAGGACCATGAGAATTATTTTTATTTTTTTAAAAAGGATGGGTTGAGGTTAAATTCATGCATGGAGATAAGAGTTTTGCCTAAATTGAAGCTTTTGTGAGATAGAGTGATAGAGGGTGTCCTTTCTTTTCGTGTGGTCGGGGACCTCCAAAGAAGACTTGTTATTTTCTAAGCTTCATTGTCTTCAATCATAACCACACGATTAGCATTTCACAGCATCGTTTTTCCACATCCCAATCCAATTATCTACTTCATGTAGGCATGCATGGCTCTTTCAATTAATAATAGTTTTTAAAACAAATATGTCAAATAATTTCAAAAAAGAAAACTTATTGGCTTCCATGACACCCTGTCTGTGTGGTTTTCTCAGTCGAATCATTTAACTGACATTTTAAATAATTATATCAGGGGTCCGAGCCCTATATATTCGTCATAATTTTAATTTAGGGAAATTGATTGTTTGAGAATTATCTCATAATTCATAGATTCATTGAATCAATAGTCCAATATCCTGAATAAAAGAAAGAAGCGATTGGAAAGGTTTTCACTTATCTTTTGCCTTTCTTTTTATGTTCTTTCGATTCATCTTATTACTGAGTGCCTGTCTTTTTTTCTTCCCCCTTTTTATCACAATTGCATGCCTATTCTTTCCTGTTTTCCTTTTGTTTTTTTAACAATTATGTTATATATTGATTAATTCACACGATCATTGTCAGGCTCAAATAAAAAAGTAATCTTCCATACATAATTTTTTCCCATTCCCAATATTTGATTTGGTTTCTCAAATTAAACTTACTTTTATTTTTGTATAAAAAAAAATTATGTGGGTTTGATATTGATGCTCCATTAAGGTCAAAGTACAGTTATAAGGTTAAGAGAATACTTATAGAAAATTTATAAAATTATCTATTAAAAAAGTCCCCATACCGGCCAACAGTAGGAATTGAAATTGTACAGGATACAAGCCTTTTTGTTTTTTCCCGTTACATAATACAAGCCCCTTTTTACAGTTATGGAATCCTTCCACAGGCACTCTGGGTCTATAACTTAATTCTTGTTTTTTCTTTGTTGGGCTTATAGCATTGCACGTTTCTTTAATCACCAGGCTATAAATATACTTTTTGTACCAAAAAAGTAGCTAATTTCGGTCAAGCCCATCAAAAGATGAATGACTTCGTCAACGCAGCCTCGGCCTGATTCATTCACATTTGGGCTATGACGGGTCTATCGATGTAATAACAAATCCAAGCCCATAACACAAAATGAGGCTAAACATGTAACTGAGAAATTCCTACATTATATCAAAAAATGAAAAACCAATGGAAGTCCAAGTAGTAAGTAACTTTATATTACTTAAATAAAATTTTAAATTTAAATTTTGGTGTATATAAAATATCTCTATTGAGAGACTCACCCATCATAACAAAGTACATGACACGGATTAAATTCAGATATAGTTGAGACAAAATTCTAGAAGAACTAGGTAGACAACAAAAAAAAAAAGGAAAAATTCCTACCGATACCCCATCGTCTGTATATTTAATTAATAAAGAGATAATATATACAATCATTTAAAATATATTCCTTCTTTACAAAATATTATAGCGGAGCGTTTATGATTTGTTCGACAGGTTCAATTGTGATTCCTAGGAAGTCCTAGATCACTAGGACCATTTAGAGAGTGAGAAACGAGAATTGTTCAATCCCTATAGAATACCTAAACAAATCTCCACATTTGACTTTCATTGCATCGTTACAATCCTCGTGACACTTGCAGGAACATTCTATAAGCATAAAGCATAATTAAAGTTTAAATTTGAATAAATTATAGTAATTAAAAAAGACAGTATAATCAAGTCAAATGTACTAGAAAAATGCCAATGTGTTCCGCAAGGGCATCTTCAACCTTTTATACTCCCCTCCAAAATGCCAGTTATCTCTAACTAATCCCTATAAATTAACAAATAAATTATCGTCACTAATCACGATCTTATAGCGCGTGTATGACTATGCATATATATCATCAACATATATATACATATATATCACATATTTCCAGCTTCATTATCTCATTCACAGTCCACGAACTACTCCTCGCCATGCAACTCTTCTCCGTCACGCTCTTTCTCTTCCTTTTCTTTGTCTATATCTACCTTCGATTTCTCACTTCCACCCCAAACATCGTCAAAAAAGGCTTCAGTAACTACCCTTTCATCGGAGCCTTGTTGGATTTCGTCAAGAATCGCCACCGTTTTCTTGATTGGACCGCCCAAGTTCTCCGCGACTGCCCCACCCACACATCCTTCTTAGCTCGTCCCGGCAATGTCCTCGGCATCCTTACGGCTAATCCACGCAACGTAGAACACATTCTCAAGACCAACTTCCACAGCTATCCCAAGGGCCACAAAATGATAGACGTTCTCCAAGATTTTCTGGGCTCAGGAATCTTCAACGCCGACGGCCACCTCTGGAAAGTTCAGAGAAAAACCGCCAGCTATGAATTCAACTCCAAGTCGCTTCGAAACTACGTCATGGACAACGTCACCATCGAAATTCAGACGAGGCTACTTCCCCTTCTCTCGAGGGCCTCGCAGACTCCCCGGGTACTCGATTTGCAGGACATCTTGGAGCGTTTTGCTTTCAACAACATTTGCAAGCTTGCCTTTAACGTCGACCCCGGTTACCTCGACGGTGACGGAACAACCGGCGCTGACCTCTTGCGGGCATTTGATGCCGCCACCACGCTCAGCTCCAACAGGTTCTTGTACGCCTTCCCGCTCATGTTTAAAATCAAGAGGTGGTTGAACGTAGGATCAGAAAGAAGGCTGAGAGAATCAATCGCAGTTGTACACAGGCATGCGGATGAGATCATAAGGTCCAGATTGGAAGCGACGAATGCTAATGAAGACCATGACTTACTGTCCCGGTTTATCAGAACGGAGAAGGGCTCGCCGGAGTTTCTACGAGATGTCGTGATAAGCTTCATTCTAGCAGGGCGTGATACGACGTCGTCTGGGTTGAGCTGGTTGTTCTGGATATTATCCTCAAGGCCGGACGTAAAAAGAGAAATAAGGGAGGAGCTGAAAGCGATTCGCTCTAGAAACGGGAAAAAGATAGAAGATAGATTCGAAATCGAGGATCTGAAAGACATGCATTATCTGCAAGCAGCAATATCGGAAGCAATGAGGTTGTACCCACCAGTTCCGGTGGATACGAGAGCGTGTACGGCCGACGAAGTGTTGCCGGACGGGACAATGATTAAGAAAGACTGGTTCATATCATACCATACGTACGCCATGGGAAGGATGGAGAGTATATGGGGAAAAGATTGCAGCGAATACAAACCAGAACGATGGATTGAGAATGGGATTTACAAAGGAGAGAACCCGTTTCGATATCCGGTGTTTCATGCGGGTCCGAGGGTATGTTTGGGTAAAGAATTAGCTTATATCCGGATGAAGTGCGTGGCAGCTTCGGTGTTGGAGATGTACGAGATGGAGGCAGTGCATGAGAACAAGTGTCCTGAGCATTTGTTTTGTTTGACTTTGAGGATGAAAGGAGGTTTTCCTGTCACCGTAACCCAAAGGCAAAGAGATCTCAGCCATGATTATGAAAGAACAGTTGTGTAATTTACTTTGTGAATTGGCTTTGATTCGAAAACCGATTAATCATCATTTATTTTAAAATTGATGCCATGATTTAAGATCAGACGATTACTTGCAAATCCCAGGAACGCTGTAAAAAGGTGGGAGGGATTGTGTTATATTTATCCCTTTACAACTGGACAAGGGTCATCACCTATAAGGTTCCAGAAGACATTCCACGTATATACCATTCTTTGATGGTTATGAACGAACGGAACTTCCATTTTCACAGCTGCTTTTTCCTAAACATTTTAATCCCAGTATTATAGCCGCTAATTTTTTACTATCACTCTTAAAACCAATTTATCTCTTATATTTATTATTTTTTTAAATTAATTTATCTAACTTATAAATTGATATATAATATAATATTATGTTGGAGTATTTTATAAAAATCATATCCATATATATTATAATTAAATAATTTATTTAATTTATTTAATATACTTAAATTATTAAGTGCAGATTGGGAAAATCTTGGTGACGTGTTGGGTCGTTAAACTAGAATATCATCATCCGTTGAGTATAATTTAAAGCCAATAATATTCCACAAAAATCTACTATATAATGGTATGTTTCAATGATATATTTGTACTATAACCCTACACGATAATCTCGTCACACGTAAGTGTAGTTAAGGAGTCGGTTTTATAAATACTTTATAATTTTGATGCAGAGGGAGGCTATTTTATTTATATGTATATGCCACAAAAACCGTCGTTATATATCTGCAATTCACACCTTGCATTGTCACCTCTTCACTTGGCCTCCTGTGTCCAAACTCCATTCTGCAAATAAAGCGATGGATCTCTTTTCTCTACCATCTCTATTCCTCATCTTCCTCATCATTTTCTCTCTGTATCTTTTATTTTTCAAGTTTTTCAGACAATCCCCCTAGAGGGGCTTCCAAAACTACCCCTTACTTGGAACTTCACCTGATTTCTTGAAGCATCGTGAACGCTTCCTGGATTGGAGCACTGAAGTTCTTCGTGATTGCCCCACTAACACCTCCGTCTTCTTCCGTCCCGGAAAAGTCGGAGGCATCGTTACGGCAAACCCAGACAACGGAGAGCATATGCTCAAAACCAACTTCCCCCACTACCCAAAGGCGAACTACTCATTAGCCTCCTCCATGATTTCCTCGGCACAGGAATCTTAAACGTCGACGGCGACATCTGGAAGGTTCAGAGGAAAACCGCCGGTTACGAGTTCAACAACAAATCGCTTCGGAACTTTGCTATCGAGAATGTCACGGTCGAAATTCAGACCAGGTTGCTTCCTCTTCTTTCTCGTGCCTCTGACACCCACCAGGTTCTGGACCTGCAGGACATCTTAGAGCGTTTCGCTTTTGACAACATTTGCAAGCTCGCCTTCAACTACGACTGAGTGTCTCGGCGGCGAGGGAACCCGTGGAACGGAATTCATGTCGGCGTTCGAGGAGGCCACGGGGCTGAGTTCCCGGAGATTCAGGTACGCTTTACTGGGCTTGCTTAAAATCATGAGATGGTTGAACGTATTGGAGCGGAGGCTGAGAGAAGCAATCGTGACCGTACACAAGTTCGCGGATGAGATCATAAGGTCCAGTTTGGAAGCCAATGAAACCAATGAAGACCTGGACTTATTGTCCCGTTTTGTCGGAACAGAAGAGAGTTCTCCGAAATTTCTGCGAGATGTCGTGACTAGCTTCATTCTAGCGGGGCGAGACATGACGTCGTCTGCGCTGAGCTGGTTCTTCTAGATACTATCCTCAAGACCAGACGTGAAGCAAAAAATAAGAGACGAACTGAGAACCATTCGCTCCCGAAACGGGAAGAAGAAAGGGGAAGTTTTTGGGTACGATGAGCTGAAAGAAATGAACTACCTACAAGCAGCCATTTCGGAAACGATGAGGTTGTATCCACCCGTACCGGTGGACACAAAACTATGCCTGAACGATGATGTGTTGCCGGACGTCACGGTGATTCTGAAGGATTGGTTCATATCTTACCACCCGTACGCCATGGGGAGGACGGAGAGCATTTGGGGGAAGGATTGTTGTGAATTCAAACCAGGAAGATGGGGTTTGCAGAAGTGGGAGTCCGTTTCGATATCCAGTGTTCCAAGCAGGTCCAAGGCTGTGTTTAGGAAGAGAATTGGCGTACATTCAGATGAAGTGCATAGCAGCTTCAGTGATGGAGTTGTTTGAGATAGAGGCACAGAACAAGGACAAGAGTCCTAAGCATGTCATATCTTTGACTTTGAGGATTGCCCGTTAACGTAACCAAAAGAGACGTCTTTTATTAAGAATCCTGATTTGCACTCGCAATCTCCAAAGACATTGTATACGTAAGCTATCATATTTACTCAGAAGAAACGCTGTTGAACATTGTTACTGTTAATATATTGGAATCTTGGCGAGGGGTTGACCTAATAGTACACATTCAAGCAGTTAGAAGAGTAACACAAAGCTGATAGGACTGGAATTCTCGTTTACCGATTGGTATACTTGTTTTTCTACGCTGACTTTTGCTTTCGTATGCTTCCTTTTATATATATATATATTGGGTTTTTTTCCTAGTTTTACGAAATGAGTTCCCTCGTGGCAAAAAAAAAAAAAAAACAAAAAAAGAATTTTACTGATGCGACTCTTCTATATATAGAGATTATATGTCTAGCTTCTTTTAAATATAGACAAGGTATGGTTATGTTTTTCACGTGTCTCACGTATCATAAGAATTCAAATACGTGTGTTGCAAGAGATAGTGAAATAACATAATAATGTAATAAAAAATGAGCTTTGATTATCTGATTCAAATTTAGTTTTGTATAGTTTAAAACTAACTCAGCTAGCATCGTGTTAACAGAACCAGGCTTCGTGCTTTTGTTCCAACCCCCCCCCCCCCCTCCCCACCCTCACACACACACAAAACCACAAGTTATTGTGAACATCGATTAATGAGTAGTGGTGCGTACTAATAACTCAGATAGGACGAGGGAATCTGATACGGTTTTAGTCAAATGCACAAAATTCATGTCTGATTTATGTTCTTTTTTTCCTGGTTTTATTCAAAAGAAGGCCATGACAGATTACATAGATCTATACAAGGCCTCCCCATGAGCTACCCCCGGAACCAAGTCAACCAATTCACAAAGTGAAAGTGATAATTTAAGAGATTATCCATATGCATCCATTAAAATAATATAATTTGTCTTCAAAAAGAAAAAAATAGATTTGAACCATTTAAACAGTATAGATTTAATAACATTTGGGTGCTTATCATTTAAACTAATTTCTTATATGTTATATGTGGCGTGACCTCATTCCTGTCCACCAGTATCTATTTCAATTTACATATAATGTAGAAAATTTAAGATTGGAATTCTGTTAACAGAGGACTCAATCGAAAACAAGGTATTATTATATTGATTTAAAAGTATGAATAATTTCTTTTTCATGTATAGAACTATTTATAACTTTCTTATGTTATTTGGTTTATCAAACAATTTCTAAATGGGTTTTCATTAAATTTTAAAAATATCAAATGACGACAAAATAAAAAAGAAGCAAGGTTTAAGAATTGAGACTAAGAGGTCTTACTAAAGAATATAACGCAAATTCCTCTTGGGTATATAAACTAAAAGGAGAGAAACGGCGGCGTTTGATGCCTATGTATGTGCTACCGATGGTGGTGAGGAATATGCCACTTTTCACGTAGCTCTGCATATCGAAGGGGGGAATGGCCTGATAAGGCTGTCGTAGGAGCAATTTTGTAATTGGACGACAGCGATGGCGTGCTGGTTCTGAAGTTCCATCTTATCTTGCATGCTTTCATCCCAGTTGATGAGATCCATGTAGAAATAAGTGAAGAGAGAGATATGATTATGACATATTACTGGCAAATACCAGAGACGCTGTTGAAAGATGGGGGCCATTGTATTATTGCTCTCTTACAACTGGACTAGGGCCAGCATCCAGAAGAGAAATTCCACCTTTTTTATCTCTCTCATTCTTGGTGCTTATGAACAGACGAAATATCATATACAGGAACCAAATGAAACGGTAATAATCTTGTAAAAGGAAAGTGTAGTTAAGAAGTCAGTTTCATGTGTCTATTCTATTTTCTTATAATTTTGGTGAAAAGGTGGCCATAATTTACCCATACATATACGCCACAGAGGTGATATGCGCTGCAACAGTACACACCTTATCATCACCTTCTTGCTTGGCCTTCTCTGTCGAAGCTCCATAGTGCAAAGCGATGGATCTCTTATCTCCACCATCTCTACTCTTCGTCTTCCTTGTCTTTTTCTATCTCTACCTTCTGCTTGTCAAGTTTTCCAGAAAATCCTCTCACAGAGGCTTCCGAAACTACCCCTTACTAGGAACTTTACCTGATTTCTTGAAGCATCGCAAACGCTACCTGGATTGGACCACCGGAGTTCTTCGTGATTGCCCCACCAACACCGCCGTCTTCTTCCGTCCCGGCAAAGTCCGAGGCATCTTTACTGCAAACCCAGACAACGTGGAGCATATGCTCAAAAACAACTTCCCCAACTACCCCAAAGGCGAACAATTTATTAGCCTCCTCCAAGATTTCCTCGGCACGGGAATCTTCAACTCCGACGGCGACGTCTGGAAGGTTCAGAGGAAAATCGCCAGTTACGAGTTCAACACCAAATCGCTTCGGAACTTTGTTATCGAGAATGTCACCGTCGAAATTCAGACCAGGTTGCTTCCGCTTCTCTCTCGAGCCTCCGAGACCCACCGGGTTCTGGACCTGCAAGACATCTTGGAGAGTTTCGCCTTCGACAATATTTGCAAGCTCGCGTTCAACTACGATCCTGAGTGTCTCGGCGGCGAGGGAAATGGCGGTACGGAATTCATGTCGGCGTTCGAGGATGCCGCGAAGCTAAGTGCCGGGAGGTTCATGTACGCTTTACCGGTCGTGTTTAAAATCAAGAGGTGGTTGAACGTAGGATCGGAGCGGAGGCTGAGAGAAGCAATCTTGACCGTTCACAAATTCGCGGATGAGATCATAAGGTCCAGATTGGAAGCCAAGGAAAGTAATCAGGACCAGGACTTGTTGTCCCGTTTTATCGGAACAGAAGAGAGTTCTCCGGAATTTCTGCGATATATAGTGATAAGCTTCATTCTAGCGGGGCGAGACTCGACGTCGGCTGCCCTGAGCTGGTTCTTCTGGATACTTTCCTCAAGACCAGACGTGAGGCAAGAAATAAGAGACGAACTTAGGGCCATTCGCTCTCGAAAAGGGAAGAAGAGAGGGGAAGCTTTTGGGTACGATGAGCTGAGAGACATGAACTACCTACAAGCAGCCATTTCGGAGACGATGAGGTTGTACCCACCCGTTCCGGTGGACACAAGAGTATGCCAGAACGACGATGTGTTGCCCGATGGTACGGTGATTCGGAAGGACTGGTTTATATGTTACCAGACGTACGCCATGGGGAGGACGGAGAGTATATGGGGAAAGGATTGTTGTGAATTCAAGCCAGAAAGATGGATTGAAAATGGAGTTTACAGGGGTGAGAATCCGTTTCGATATCCAGTGTTCCATGCCGGTCCCAGGCTGTGTTTAGGCAAAGATTTGGCCTACATTCAGATGAAGTGTATAGCAGCTTCAGTGATGGAGTTATTTGAGATAGAGGCACAGAATAAGGACAAGTGTCCCGACCATGTGTTATCTCTGACTCTGAGGGTGAAAGGAGGCTTGCCCGTTGAGGTAACCAAAAGAGACCAATTGTGCACGTAAGCTATAAGTAATATTTACCCAGAATAAATGTTGTTGGTTATTACACGGTTAGTACCGGAATCTTGGCCATGGGTTCGCCCAGTGCACATTCAAGCACCTGATGTAACTTGGAGGGGCTCCTTTAGTATAGTGTTTTTATTTTTAAATATAGATGTTCGGCCATTTGAATAGTTTTTTTAAAAAAATATTTAGATAATTTTTTTATAAGTTTTTCTAAAGAAGAATTTATAAAAAAAATAATTTTAAATAAACGAGTATTTAGATAGTTATTATTAAAAAAATTTATATTATTAATACTAGAAAATATATAAAATAAAAAAATATATGATATATCTGCTTTTTTTTTTTCTAGCAATTTAGTGTAGCTCTTCTTCCATTTCTCTTCTCCAAAAATTCTAGACGAGTCTCAACAATCCACTGCGAGCCTAGTGACAGACAACTACTTCCTCTCCTCGTCTCAGTGCCCATAGTGACCCACGATAGCCCTGTATAGCGTTGGTGAAGAAGAAGGTAACAGCCATGTACAACAATAACATAAAAAAAAATATAAATAAAATAATAATTAATTATTTCATAAATTTTTTACTGTTTTAAAAACACTTTTTTAAAATTTATTTAAAATTAAAATTAAAATTAAAATTTAATTTATAAATCATTTTTATAATTATTTATTTTAAAATTTTATCAAACATCCACAAAGTATAGTTTAAAGTCTCGTAAGTGTACTGTGGAGAGTAAAGTAAATGGCCCAAGAAAGCGTCATGTCAAGATGCTTTTGTCCCATGATAGTGTGAAGTCTTGTAGTTTTCCTCTTAGAGAATCATGGGGGTTGCTAATGACTCCAAATTAAAAAGAGACGAGATTTAAAACAAAGAGGTCTTGTTAATAAAATGAAAATTCTTCTGGATTCCAACACAAGGGACGGGGGATAAAAACCATAAAAAGAGAGAAACGGTTCCTCAATATAAAATTATAAATATTGCACACAGTTGAAGTCTAGGCGGGAGGTCTTGTACTCAGTACTACAGTAGGACAGAACCATGATGTTATGTACAAAATTGGAGCTCAGTTTCCCTCATTTTCCTCTTATTCTTGCATGTTGGAGAAACTGAAGTATGGGTTAGATATTACATAATTATATTTCAACTGTAAAAATTTTGTTGCCGGCCGAAGATTTTCATCCGTTGGCAATCATGCAGTCACGAGATGGGGAGATGCGCGCGGGAGCCCACACGAGTAAGTCACATACTTGACGCTGTCTATAAGCACAACCACAAAAATTCGAGTAAGTGACTTGTGTTGCATCATGCCATCCACATCACCATCTCCCACCTCTTTGGGATCAACAAGAACCGAAACCACGATGGAAGACATTGATTTATTACCGTGGAGGTCCTCATTCTGGGAATTTCTTACATGTTCTTCGCTGGAGTTGAGACCCGATCTCGCAAGGGAACGGGGAGGCCTATCGAGGAGTCTTCTATTCCTGCTCTTGTTGATGCTAGTATCATTCTTGTGGTTAACTGAAGAAACATCGGCAACTGACGATGCTGGAACTATAGCTCCGGGTTTTGGTGAGGCATCAAACTGGAAAACCTCTGAGCACATCCCAGAACTTAGCATTGGCCCTGCATCAAGAATCCAGGACCTTCAGTAATTGAGAGAATTATGGGTACCTAAATAGACACCAAGTTCTCTGCTTTGCAATAGCTTAGACAAATATTTACAAGATGGAAAATAACCAACAATTAAGACGCCCACAAGGTTGAACTTAAAGATGTAACCTCCTCATCAAGAACTTAGAGCATATAAAGAAATGAGTGCATCAAAAGGTTAATTTTATGCCAGCTAGTCCTGGCAGCTAAGCATTATATCAAACACCGGCCTGTTGTACACACCAAGTCAGTATTATTGAAAATGACAATCAGTGGCCAATAAAAGATAACTAAATCAATGTTATATATATAGAGAGAGAGATAACTAAATCAAATTCCAGATGTTTTCTAAGGTGCTATTGATTGTATATACTGCATTAAAGGACCCATGCCAAAAGCAAGCTGCCTAATGATCATTGATCAAGCAAAATGCAATACTCTTAGTGAAACTACAGGTGTCAATTAAAAAAAACAGCAAGGAGTAAATGTACACAGATTTTTAAACAAATGTTAATAGAGACGCTGCTTCCCCCTTTAAGTTCAGAAGGGAAACATGTCACCAGAAAGGATCAAATAATATGGCCAACATTCCGGAAGAAGAGCTCTTAATAAACACTTTTCAAAGGTATAAAAGCCAACAACGCATTAACTAGCGGATTGTACTATTGACTGTATAAATAACAATGTAAGAACAAGCTATCAAACAAAATCAAGACTTAAAAGGTCAAAGTAGTCTGCTTTACCAAATGGAAGACCTTCAAAATTTAAGAAACCTCGTCGCTGACATATAAATTTGGTGAATAATTTTATAATAATCATTCGTCATGATGGCTTTTCGCAGTGTTCTGACAACTCATAATGTTACTTGGAAAGCCTATATAGCAGAGGCTAACTAACAGCTTGGGTGCCAACATGACATAAATCCACAGGAAAAAGAAAGAAAGCATCAAGTATGGCAAACTATCTATATATAACGTGACATGCATAAGAGAAGACAATGGAAAAGCAAACTCACCAGTAAGGCCTTCGTGGAACCACTTTTGCATTTTACCATCAGTCGCAGTTGACTTTAGATGGTCCTTCAATGTTTCAGCTGAACCAGATGGAAGGGCCCTCCGCTGTTCAGGTGAACTACTGTACAAGTGAGGATGTGAATCTCTGTTTCTTACAACTTCAGGAATAGCAAGAGCAGAATCCCCATCTTTAGAAATCGCCAATCCAGTTTCACTCCTATTATTCTCTGCATGAGCAGTTTGAGATGCCTTCGTTTTCTCAGTAGCCAAAACCGCATGGATTATCAAGTTCCCATCAATCTTCACAAGCTTATCATTCCTTGGAACGTACAGAGAAGCAAGAAGAGGCTCGGTTTCACTAGCATTGCCCTTATGAACAAAGCCATCTGAGCCTGTTCTAGACGGTGAATCCTGCTTTTTATGTGTTTCTTCTAATTTGCGAGCTTTCTCATACATTAGTCTGTCAGAAATACCCAAATTCCCACTAGAGAATCCTACTCCCCTATCTCCTTCAGATCCATTCCTATAACCAATTACCTGCCAAACTTTTCCTCCGCGCTGACTATAGAACCTATCAATAATAGAGATAGGCCTACCAGGAATATTGTCCCCTAAATCACCAAAATTAAAATTGAGCAGAGGAACGAGTCCACCAAAAAGAAATATGAAGAAAAACAAACCCAGAAAACTAATGCTGGCAACCTTCTTAGTTCTTCCCTCAGTCTTCTTATTCTCGGGCTTTTTGGCCTTTGGAGCAGATTGTGATTGCTGAGACTTTAACCTGGGAATTGGAATCAAAGGAACCTGATAACCTTGCGGCTTGACTGCATAGGGTGCATACGGCATCCATGGATAAGGCATGGGTGCCATCGGGGGATGCGGGTACATCCCTGGAGCTGGCGGAGGGAAACTGGTTCCCATTCCACTTCCACTAGCACTCAATTGCTGTCTCAAAGTAGCATTCTCGGCCATAACAAACGATACCTTACTACTCAAATCAGTTATGGTAGAGTGCATTGACCTCACCTTCTCCTCGAGCTCCTCCACATAATGCTTCTTTCTCTGTCTGGAAAGCTGGGCACTTTCCCGATTCCTCATCAGCCTAGCCTTCCTTTTATCGTCCTCTTCGTCGATGGCATTAAGATCAGACTGCTGAGTTGTATTCTCCATAACCATCGATGACTTCCGGAACTTTGTCGTTCTCGCTTCAGTATTTCCTTCATTGTGCTGCTTCTTCCTTTTCAAATCACAACTTTTAACCATTTCCTCAAATTTTATATTCTGATCAGCAATTTCACGAGAAGAAATGTCTCTGTCATCGTAGTCAGAACTCGGTGAAGGTGAATTCATCACTACACCGTTTCCTGAACCCTGAGATGAAACAGGACCACCAGAAGACTCCCTATCGCAAGAATCAGAATCTGGCAATTTAAAGCTCGAAACCCTACCATCCAGTGAATGGTGCGAGTCCTGGTCACCTGAATTATCCGCCGAGTGTGTCACAGAAAGCTCCCGCTTGCAACTACTGGACTCAGGTGATTGTGGATTCAAAAACTCTGCAACATTGGAAACCTGATTGCCCAAACCGGAAGTATCCGAGTACGGCAACTCAAAGTAGGTACTGTTGTAGCTCAACTGCTTATCGTCGACATTCAATTCGACGTCATGCAATGCGGGCGATTGGACATAGTCATTGGGTAGTAGGAAATCATCGGCTTCTAGAGGAATATAGAGATTGTCGAGATCCTCGAAGGAAATCTCAAAATCGCTACCGTTCCCAAATTCCATGGCTAAATCAAAGTCCGATGCGAATGCTTCAGAAGGCATGGCGTGATCGGGATCGGAGAAAAAGAGGGGATCCATGGACGGGACTGGGAGGTTATCGTACTCGGATGATAAATCGCTGAAACACAGATCCAAGGATGGAGTTGGCTCAGTCATGGTGAGGGTTTTAGAAATGAAGGAGCTATGGAGGGTTTCAAGTCTCAACCAAGACTTGGAGGTTTTGGACAATGACGACGTTTCCGCATCATTTCCTCATGTTGATGGGGATTATTCTGTTTCACTACATGGGCCTACGGTTGACGCGCCTCAGATTTGGCGTGGAATGAGCCGGCCGGTTTTAATTGGCGCGGGGAGATATACACAAGAGGGGTGCGAGTACCGAAGAAATGGTAATGAACCTTATCCACAAGGGGATGACACGGAGACGACGAGGTCAACTGAGACTTGAAAGAGGAGGTTTCCCTCCAAGCGTGAGTAGTGTGCTTCAATTGAGTGGCACTTGGGAGTTACGTTTCCGCTACGTCATACTCCATCCAACTAACGGCACGTGGTAATGATGCCGACCTGTTTGCGGTTCCTATTTTTTCATTGGTTTTCCTTTTGGGTCAACAATGGTGTAAAGAGTTTTTTTTTTTTTGATAAAAAAATTTTTAAAAAGGAGTTGAGCTCACCCACGATCCAAGGGTAGGGTGAAGTTTCCCTCCCTCCTAGGCGATACAATGGTGTAAAGAGTTGACAGTTTATATTCCGTATTGACAGAATGTGGGCTTAGAATAAGGCCTAGTCCATCGAATACAGCCCAGTTGAGTGGAAAAGTCGCTGACATTCCTGAGTAGGTTTTTTTTTTCATGCATGGGCCATTTGAACTGGACTGGAGTTGCCACAGCTTGTATGGACATTATTATTATTATTAAAATAAAAATATTGTTTTGTTATTTGTTATTGATAACTAAATTTACTATATTTAAATAATACTTATATTACATAATTAATTATCCACGAATTCCTACATTATGACATTTATGTCATTTTTAATAATTTCATATTCAGAAGTGATTTTCATTGCAATAATCCAAATATCTTTAATTTTGTCAAAATTCTGTTACGAAAATAACATCCAAATAAAAATCACACCATAAACAAAACAATTGTGTTTATAAAATTATTTCTGCCTAAATTTTATTTTGATAAACTAATCCAGACTCACTATAACAATAGAAGACATAATTCTTATAGCTTCACCCCTCTACTTCCTAACCTTTTACAGGAACGATGGCCGTCTCTCATCCAGAAATATGTCTAAAATCTCCTGTTTCTTAATCTACCGATAATAATTGTAAGGTAAATTTTATCAAAATTTATTTTCCCCTTTTTATTCTGAAAACAAATATTTCAAATACACAAAAGACTAGATATCTGTATAATACATATTTATCATAGACTTAAAATCATACCTGCTAGGATATAAAACATTATCACCACAGAGATATTAAAAGTATACAGATTATTATTAGAATTTTTACTATGTAATTAAGTTTTGAAAAAAAAATGTGAGTTTAGAGAACATAGTTTTTACTTTTTACTTTTTATATAATATATATGCATGTGTTTTTTTTTCTTTTTTTTTTTTTTTTGTGGCAATAAATAGATTCGAGACCTTGAGTTGAGGCATCAAATGTCGAGGGAGGTCGGAGGCGGGGGAGAGAATTTTCGGACATATAAATTGTGAATAGTTTTGACCGAAAGGGTTCTCTTTCGTGGAGCGTTGGTGGAGAGAGAAAGACAGACAGATGAGACGGGGTCTATCTTTCCCGTGCGTATAAGGCACAATTCCTCCTCCTCCTCTACCCCTCTTCCTTCTTCCTGACCTTCCTTCCCCTCGTCCTGAGGGAGGAATTCCAGAGAAAAAAGAAGAGGGACAAGCTTCTCCAATCTACCTGTTTTGTTTTCGTGGAATCATGGATTCCTCATCCGCTTCCATTGATGGCTTTTCTGGATCCAAGGACAAGGAGTCAATGGTTGACCCCTTCTTGGTTGAAGCTCTTCAGAACTCTCGCCATCGTCTCACCAGTCAGTGACCCTTTTTCTGTTGGTTCTACTCTTGTTTTTATTTTGGTCTTAGATATCTTATGTCGAAGAATTATTTGTTTGTTGACTTTATGTTTGGATTTATAATCTTATAGTTTTTTTCTTCGTCAACGCGATTAGGTCTAGGGTCTGAGATCGATTTTATGAGATCTGGAATAATTATAGTCGTTCTTTCCTTTGCTATGACTAGTTATATTACCTTTGGAATTGTCAATTTGAATTCGATATTTGGCGTTGAGCTGTTTCCTAGGATACTCGACGGTCTTGCTATAATGAATCCCGATATCTGGGGGCTTTGAAATTTAGAGCATCCAAAATATTTATTCAATTGACGCGAGCGTAAGCTCAGCTTCACACATCTGACACACGCCTTAAAATCTTCATCATCACAGGGATAATGTAGATGTATACCAAGTATGTTCGCCTTGATATAAAATTTTAATCGAATAAGTGAGGATGAAAAGCGGTGCCGGTTACTTTCCAATCTCTTTATTCCTAACGTTGCGTGTCAATTTTATACTTTGAATCTTTAGAAACAGGGTACCCACCATGGACTATGTAATTCAGGATGTCAGGTCTCTTCCTGGATGACTTTGCACTTCTCATATAAAAGCTCTGTATTTTATAATAATAAATCTTTTCCAGTGTATAGATATTACAGGAATTTGTGTGCCCTGAAATTCATTGTGAATTAAATTAAGTCTGATATTGTGTTCATTTGGGCCTTGGTGCTAAAAAACTCTTGCTATTGTGATACTTTGCCACTTCATATTGAGGAGCTGGAGTATTGTTTGCTTGGCTCGAATGTGTTGCCATATAGTTGAAGCAGAAAATCTTCAATCGTGGGCTGGCTAATGGATTTATAGTTTTCTTGGAACACTATGTAATCTTTGAGGGTTCTGTTGTTTCTTCTGTTATCCCTCCCTTTTCCCAACTAATGTTTCTGTTCAACTTTCTGATTGTGTTGTGTTGTAGTTTTGCGTATGGAACTTGATATTCAGAGGTTCCTGAATAACACTGATCAGCAGCATTTTGAGTTCCAGCACTTCCCTTCTTCCTATCTTCGACTGGCAGCACATCGCGTTGCTCAACACTATGGTATGCAAACTATGATTCAGGATTATAGTGTGGATGGACAGGGAAGTAAAATAGTGGTGAGAAAGTTAGCAGAAAGCAGGTATCCTGCAGTCCGTTTGTCTGAAATACCTGCCAAACAGCCGGAAAATGATAAACCTGAGCAGATAAAAATTGTCATAAGGCCTAGACCTAATAAAAGCAATGCAAATGAAATCAATGAAGCAGGACTGAAAGGAAATCCTATGAGAAGTGTGGAAGAGAGGAAGGAGGACTATGATCGGGCACGAGCACGCATCTTCAGTGGCAGTTCTGATGCAAGTGATGCATTGTCCCTGGTCCCTGTGGATGGAACGAATTGCAGTTTGGGCAAGGATGAGAATGAAGCTGGCAAGAACCCTATGGTTGATTCAGAAAAATGCACCAGTATCAGGGACACTGGTTCCAATCGTGTTGCCATTTTAAGAGACAGGGAGAAGGATCGTAGTGATCCAGATTATGATCGTAGCTATGGAAGGTAAGATTCATTCATATACCTAACTATTAATTCGAGAGATGCCCAAACATTAATTCCAACATTGCATCATGCTTGTCAATGTTATATTGGCTAAAAAACCTATGGAAAAACTTATACGCACCTCTTTATACTTTTGTTATTATGTTATCCAATTAAAATATGACGAGTCCATGGTGGTTGTATAATGAATATCTTAGCATCGTGTTGTTCTTTTCAATAAACTATGCACATATCCTGTACTTTTATTAGAGAACTTCATAGCAAGGATATAAGGAACTGCACTTGAGTATCTGAAAATCCTTTATAGTGAGTTTTTAACAATACTTCTTTTCAAGCTATAATCTAATTAAAGTGAGAATTAATGTCTTTTTTTTTTCCGGTGTGATTGAAAAGGTGTGAGTGAGGAAGGGGGTAAGGTAGATGGAGGAGATGGAAGAATGATATCTCTTTAACCTGGCAGTCATAAATCGACACTAAACCAGAAATGCCTTTGGCAGTGCACAGTACAGATATAAGAACATATACGATCAATGGTTTTAAATGGTCTCATGTTCTCCTTTAAATTGTTCCTTTTATTTGCTGGTTGATGTGTTATAATTTGATGATCATGTTTAGCATGAGAAGAATTTGTTTATCAGGATGAGTTACGGTAATGATTTTTGGCAGGTATGCTAGGAGTATTCCAAACGTTAACTTGGTGCCTTTTGGTCTTCACAAAGTTCCACCTTCATTTGCTCAATATGACAGTAATTTCAATCAGCTGGGTCAGATGTCACAAACTCAACCTTCACTTGGCTATGGACCCCCTTCAAGCCCAATAATGAGTCCTTTTACAGGATTGAATCAGATGTCTGGGGATGTTACTTACCTGCAGTGGCCAAGTACTGCTATGATGTATGCACATTCATATGACCAATTTAGACATGCTGTTTTTCAGGTAAACAACAGTTAGGGTGTGTTTCGATTAGCTTTTGGAGAATAGATTTTAGGGAGAATAGATTCTGGAGAATAGATTTTGAAAATAGAGATGTTTGGATGATTAATAGTAGAATCACTTTTTATATTAATAAATTACTAAAAAGGGTATGATTTGATTAAAGTATGAGAGAAGAGAGAGGGTAGAGAATAAATAAGAGAGAGGAGAGAGTGTAGAGAAGAGAGAGGAAAGAGGAGATAGTGTGAAGAAAAGAGGTAAGAGAGGAGAGAGATGAGAGAAAGTATAAGAAAAAAGTAAGGGTAAAATAGTAATTGGATAATCTATAAGCTCTTTTACAGTTCTAAAATCTATTTTCAGTAGCTTATTCAAAACCATGGTTTTAAACCGAGGTTTTGCCCAAAATCAATTCTGGACAAAAATGGCTGTTTGGTTCAAATTTTTTCAAACCGAGTTTTTGTTCCAAAATCAATTCTGGACAAAAATTGATGTTTGTGTGAAATTTTTTTAAACCGAGGTTTTGCCTAAAATCCATTCTCTACCGCTGAATCCAAACGCGCACTTAATATCATTAATCCATCATTTCTGGCTTGGGGTCTGTGTCTTTTAGCTTTGAATCATCAGAAAATTTGTAGGTTTGAGTGTAAGATCTATGACTGTTAACATGACCAAATTGTAGATGAATTTATTGCTGGTGCAGTAGTTGTCATCATACAGTACTTGTTCCCTTATGGGAATTTAAGATGTTTGTGCAAGCTTTCTTTTTGGTTCTTATAATTTCTTGTCTATACTGCTTTTTAAGAGTTGGTTTTTTGCGCCAGTTTTGTTCCTTCACTCTGCACTTGTCAAATCGTGTGGGGAGGTAATTTGTGATGGAACATGAGAATGGCTGCATGGCAAATCATTGTTATAGTGTTTGTTTCAGATTCTTCCCCCGATCATAAATAACATTGGGAGCATCGAGGATTAGCGCAGGTTAATGTAGTGGACTCTCTTTGCATTGTATGAGTTCTTTCCAATGAGGATTAAAGAGCTTTGTGGAATCCGTGTATTTGCACTTACTTCATATGCTATATATATACTTCATGTTTCACCACTTTTACCAGGCGCTGATATGATTATCCATTCTGTTACGCGTCATATTCTCTATTTGGTTGCTTTGCAGGCGCCATTTGGACAACAGCCGCTGAGCTTTGATTATCCGCAGAACTACTAGACGATGGCTGATGGGGACTTATCAATTTGTACGCTAAAATTATCTTAGCTTTAGGTTTTTGAGATTTAGGTTCATGCTTTTGGGACTCTTACTAGATACCCTATTGTTCCAATTGTAGTCTGTATTTCGTTTTAGAATTTATGATAGTAAAATATATTGTTATTGTAGTAGATCTCAAAATATACATAGGTTTTCATCGATACAAACTATTTTCTTCCCAAACGTTGTTGGGGAGGCAAGATGTTAGATGTTGTTCAGGTGCTTATGCCGTGTGGCCCCAACGATCCCATTTTGAAACGTGTCGGTGGGGTGTTACGCACAACCGGATATTAGAATAGTCTTACTAGTTTATTTCCGTTCCCAAGAGAGAAAGTAGACTTAGTTAATTTATTGACGCCAATTATCTACGGCTTAATGTCTCTTGAATAATAAAGGGCTCTAAGTGTTCATTCAATGTCCAAGATTCTGTTCTGACATTGTGAACTGTGCATGTCAGAAAGACAGATGTTTAGATGATGTCATATTGCTTTCTAAATTCCCGAATATGATGGTGAAAGCCCAATCCAACTATTTACGCTCGTCGTGTTGCTTGTCTGGAATTGGTTCAGTGGCTCAGGTGAGATTGCTTTTCCTACATCGTGGTGGGCCCGCTTCAGGTGCTGCCTATCAAATTCCAAAATATTTACTTCTAAAATGTGATCAATTAATTAAATATGAACCAATATTACTACCGATTTAGGAATATATTAAAGGTTAATTCATAATGAATGTATGTTTTTAAGATAATATTCAATATAAGACTCGGCAGCATGTTCAAAAGAATATAGAAAACAACATGGGGGCAAGTGGGAGAGACAATGGAACAAGGAGAGGGTTCTGGTTCGAGAAGCTTGCTTTGAAGGGAACAATAGAAGGGTTAAGTGACCAGTTGGATCCAATATTAGAAAGAATACTTAAAAGCGAAGGGGTTAATGGAAGATGATAAGGATGTTTAATGGCCAATTAAACAATGTGAGGTCCAGGGTGGCGTCCACCTTCTCTTGAGCCTGGAATCTTGCCACCATTAAAAAACAAGAAACGCCGAAGATATTGATGGTCCACCCCCAGATGGCCTCATTTGCATTATTGAACAAATCCAAGGTATTCATCCAGTGGCATTTCATATCATAAAACCCCAATCCAACACTTCCCTCTTGTCGTAATGCAGAATATCTGCTGGTTTTGGTACTATATTCCATAACTCGAAAACAATGCGAGACGCTGCTCCTCACATTGTTACCGCCACCATGTCTTCATCATCATACCCTTCGTTGACCTCCTCCCCTACTTCCTTTCCACTTTTGTCTTGACATGGCCTCCATCTTTCCCTTGCGATTTAGTTGTAAACATGATTTCATGCTGTATCCTGGAAACTCATCTCCTTTTTCTAGCGAGGATTACCCGAACGTACGTTCAAGACATTCGAGCGAAGCGATCTGAAGCTATTTTCTTCAGAATGATTAACAAAATTCAAACATGACAAACAACCCATGAAGAAAGCTTGGAAATTTAGACAGAGAACTGAAGAAGATATATGACTTCAGATTGAATGTTGAGAGACCTCACAAACAATAGTGCACGTTATTTAACTGACCTGAAAATTATGTCGGCCCTACATTAAGGGATCAACTTTAATTTCCCAAACAGACCACATGAAATTGAGATGTTTAATTAAAAATAATTGAAAACAAGCCTAGCAGAACGCCCACGTGTATCTCAAAAACAGGAGCTGAATGATTCGCGTTGAAAGTTAGACCTTGCTGAGACCAAAAATCTCTTACACAGGTTAAATGTAAGTTATTGATTAAAATCTCTGTAACAATCGTTTCACTTAAACCCTGTTCGGAAGAAGGGAGGATATATTTATTAAACAAAGTAATCCAGTATGGCTAAGATCCGTTATGAGAAAATAGATCATCATATTTCTTTAAAGATGCATTTTCTATGCATCTCTATATTTACTTTTTTTATAAAAAAAGTTTAATTGAATTTAATACTGGCCTTTCACCAAAATTAAGATACAATTTCAAGACTTCAAAAATATTTATAGGAAGCTTATGAAATTGTCTATAAAAAAAAACTCTCATAACGATAGTAGAAATTGAACTCACGTCCTTATAAGAGACGAGTTCATTCCTTATTACTATCTGTACTAACTCTCATTAACCTCTTTGTTAATAGATGTAGAAAGTGAGAAAAGATATGCATGATGGGTTAAATAGTAAGAGAGAGATGAACAAGATCCATTCCCAATCATCATATAATGAGACCCACTGTGAGGTTCAGGACTTAGAATATAAAGAAATCAGGAATGCCTGTCAAACAAGAAACACAAGATAACGTGGAACTTTTATTTATTTTTCCTTTGAAATGAGTACATAATCTAGAAATTATGGAATCTAGCCTACTACAATTCATTTAGCACAGGTATTAACCCAACAATGCCGTGAGATCAGGATTTAAAAATATGCCCTTACATCTGGCGTTTAAATGTTATACACACACACACACACGCCTCACCCCTACAGAAACAGACAGCTCAACGCTTGAGAGGCAAATCTTCAAGTTCACAACAAAGGATCCTGGATTTAGTTTAAGAATTCACAACCAACCCCACCAACCAGTATGCTTCCTTTGATTCCTAATGAGTGCAGCCCATAATTTATTCAAAACCTGCAAGCTCATTGTCACTGGAACTTGTTGCTTTAGCCGCTCCTGTCGATCAAAACCTTCCCCAAGTAGAAACACTCTGGATCATATTGAACCGCAGGCGATTCTTAGACAACAATGGGATGAGTCTCGACGCAACTTCTGATTCATGAACATTATTTTCCCACCTCAAAAGTGACATCATGATGTTTGTCAGTCACCTGAACTATGGAAGTGGTTATACAGGAACGACACCACTGTGGAATCTACCAATCTATTCTAGATACTCATTATATGGAACATATCCGATTATCCCACAGAAGCATGACAGCTAGGACTCTTGGATCTGCAGAAGTGCAAATAATGTCTAGACTCCAGTACCAATTAGTATAATCAAGATTACCGTGACCCCTAAAACAAAATTAAACAACTAGGAGCCCGAACAAACTCAAAATGAACAACCGGAAACAATATTTCACAAGACAAGAAGGTGGATCTAAGGAGAATTAGAAATTTCAATAAGAGGACCACAGAACAGATTCAATCATCTCCAGTAGGAAATAAAGTAAGAACCTTTCTCGCTCCTGCAGCGTTGGCCGATTCCATGTCCTCCACATAATTAGCAGTTACTGGATTGTGCATTGGAGCTCCCATCCTGTGAAGAGGCTGAGCCTGAGACTGCCTTGTTAGAAAGGGATGCTCAAACTGCCCATTTGGTGGTGACCCAAAATGTCCCACCTGTCTGTGATACTGCGACTGCAACTGTGGATGCACGGCGGCCGCAGCAGCAGCAGCAGCTGCCGCCATGTGCTGCTGGTGATGGTGGTGCTGCAGAGTCTGGACCGGCACAAACGGCAAGAAATGATCCGAATTAGGCCTAGTTGGATGCAAGAAATGGGGTGGCACGGGGGAGCTAGCAAACAAATGGTCAGTGGCAGGATCCACTGAAGCAGCCAATGGCCCACCACCTCCTCCGCCACCACTACCGCCGCTGGACAATCCTTGCATGCGCTTCAGATAAAGCCGGTATTTCTGCAAGTGGCTAGCCACGTTTTCCCTGGTCAAGCCATCCACACTCATCAACTGCATTATAGTCTTGGGGACAGCATTCTTTATCCCCAAGTGTGCCACAGCGTCCACAAACCTCTTGTGAAGTTGCGGAGTCCAAACGAGTCGAGGACGCTTCAGGGTGCGAGCGGGTTCCTCGCCTCCAATACCAGAACCCAATTCACCAGAATCAGCGAAGTCCGTGGAGTTTGGGTGAGTGGGATTCCCAGGAGAAGGCAGAGGATTTGACGGAGGAGGAGGCAGAGGGAGTTGTTGTGAGGTATTGACATGAGGATTTTGGAGATCAAAGGCTATAGCAAGATCGGGAGTGATTAGGGTTTGGGAGAGGGGCATGAGTTCATCTGGAGAAGGGAGTTCCTCGTCCCATCGCGAGAACCAATTCGAGTCCTCTTCCCTCATTATTTCGCAAATCTACCTCGAACACAATCCACTATTCCTCTTTTCTGGTCAGCAAAAACTAGACTTTTGGAAGTGAATAGAACCACAGGAGATATGGATTATCGAAGGAGGAAACCAGACAGGAATTTGATCCTAGAAAACTCACTCACTCACTAGAATTTGACTTAGCAAGAGAGAGAAATAGATAGATAAATAAAGTCAATGACGAGAAGAGGAGACGTAGGAGTGGAGGAAGATGGGGGCCGTGGAGTTAGCGGCGATGGTGGTGGCGGCAGAGCTGGGGGATGGAGAGAGGTTCGAGGTGGATCTTGTTTTCTTTTCAGCTTTTATCGTAGGTACTCTTGGCTGCTGCTCTTTTTATGATTTTTATGGGATTTATTTTTCCGGATTTCAGCTTTCAGGGTCTAACATTTAAGAGGAGGAGTGTTTCAAGACATCGTGATTTCCCCTCCACATGCATCTGGCGGCGCGTCACTTGCACGCTCACTGCCACTCATCTAAGGATTCCACCTCTCATGAAGCAGAAGCAGATAGGCATTCACTGATTGGCCACTGGACCAACTGTAATGAGAAAAACGGAGGAATGGATAGTGAAGGAATATGTGGTTGGAGGGAAGTACAACAAAGATGAATTGTACGGCTGGCGGAAGGAAGGAATTTGAGATCAGGCAGGGGGAGGATAAGGAGAGAGACACAAAGATTCTTTACTTTTGTGAGATTTCTTGTTTGTAGAGAGGGAATAACGTGAGCTGGTGTTTGTTTGGCCGTGAGTATATCTCCGAGTTTCATAAAGATGGCATTGGGTTTGGATGCCAAATGGGGATTGAGTCCACTATCCGATGCTGACTTGTAGCTCTATTATCTTTTGGGGATTAAGTGCACATAATTAATGGACCACAAGTGATGAAAAAGGATCAATAATAAAATACAAGGGAGGGTTGGAGCAAAAACCGCGATATGCCCAGAAAAGCAAGTGGATGAGCTGTTGGCACCAATCCAAATATCAATATATAAGAAGTAAGCCAATCAGAGTTTGCACTCTCTTGGGGTAAACACAATAAACGCAAGATGCTGTGGCCTCCTTCTCTCTGTAATTAGCAAAAGAAGAGGGCATCACAATTATCAGCCCTATGTGGCTCCCCTCCACTCTCGCCTATGTTGGGAACACTACACCAGTTGAATATAACAGGGCATATTAAGAACGAGGCTCCCCCAAGGCCCCCATGTGATGCTATCATCAGCTTTAAGGCTTGACTCATGCTTATGCAACTATACCATGATTGGTGTGTCTTGAAACTTATTTATCAATTTTTGTTTTTGGTGGGAAGCGGAGGTAATTTAATGTTTTTCTAATAATTTAACATACCAGTCAAAACATTCTGAAAAGTACATCCTAAAATCGAGATTGAAACACAGGAGAAACTAAGCTAATGAAAAACAACAAAGCAAAGAACTCGAATTCATGGCTCCCACAGAGAGAGAGAGAGACCGAAATTCAGGGAGTGATTCAAATTCACAGTTTTTCTGACTTGTAAAAACCAGATTCAGAGAGAAATTTAGGGTTTTTCCAAAGCTTGTTCATCCGGGTGGGGGTGAGGGTGGGGGGGTGTTGTTTGAAAGTATAAATTCCAAAATCTCAGTTACTGTAGGAATATACAACTAGTCCCTTCCTATATTGAATTCTTCTTCAGCCATCTCAATTATCCAATAATCGTTCTAGGCAATTTTCAAAACATGAGAAAACTTTTAAATTCTCAATTTTACAACACGCAGTAATCTAGTAGCACGTGAAATTAAAAGCCTATCCACTGGAACAATTATACTTGGAAGACCAATTCCAGATTATCTTGAAGTAGATAATATAAACCTGTTGCATGCACACTGTTTTTAAAATAAAAAACATTTTCTAAAAAAAAACAAGAATCCTCAAATAATATAGATCGAATACACAACTTTTTATGGAAAAGAACCTAATGACAATATTTAGATTTATGGGAAAGAAAATTACAAGCCAGCACAGTAACAATATACAACTCGCACATTATTCCCTAAAATCCAAACAGATACAAGAATACAACATAAACTTTCAACAACGGGAAAGATGAAAATCTGTATATAATATTCTCTCACCTAAGATAATTGCTGCACTAACTTGTGTAACAAAGAAGGAACCTGCGGACTATAAAAAGCTGAAATAACATACAAATCTGAATTCCCAGACAAAGAAGGGCTATACCTGACACACCTTCCAAAATAATTTAATATTGATCAATTTTTCAAGTGAGGTCGATGATACTAAATCTCTATATATTCTGCCTCTAGACCAAAGGTTCGAAATCATTTCAATCAGATATTCAGCCAAAAAAAAAATGGCCTACAGGCCCGTCTGCTTTATCTGATTTTCTATTTTGAAACTAGTTCAGAATCTATATTCTGATTTACAGGAGTAACTGCCGCTAGTCAGTAGGACCGTTCATCTCCATTGATTATGCTGCGAGGCCCATGAGCCTGGTCAACGGAATCCAATCAGCATGACAGTGCACTGTAACTACCCACTTGAAGTAGTTGTCAAATAGAAAATGGCCACTGCAATCCGATGGAGAACAAATTTGACAGATCTTATGAACTTCCTGCATCATTAGTAAGACAATAAACAAAAATAATTAGTTACTTGATACCTTTTTTTCCTTTTCTCAATATAAATGACATCTGAAAACGAAGTAATTTCATGGAGAAGTAAGGTGTGTCAGTGTCATTATACTGAAAAATACACTTCTTGAGGAAATTAAAAGGGAATGGGAATGCAATCAATCGATCTACTCCAAAATGTGCTGGGTTCAATGCTCAATTGCAGGGGCATGCAAAGTTTTGGTTGGCATGATGAACCCATTATCCTAGTCGCTTTAGGTTGGGTGGGTACTTGAGAGGGATAATCTGAGTCATTTTTTGAGGGAAAGTTCTCCTAGCCCGCTGAGCACTGGATACGAACGTGATTACTTTGTAGAATGTTAGACATGAACCAAAAAATGAAACTTATAATCCAACAGTCTATTTTTGAAAGTTATGAGAGAAAGGGAGAATGGGGCAAACAACTTATATAACTAGGTTACTAAAGAATAACATACGTACTGTTTTAGCAACATCAACATAAAAGATGAGGCGCTGTCCAAGACCAAATCCAATTGAAAATGCAGGGTGTATCTTGTCAGTTTAGATAACTTCTTCTTCTTATTTTTTTTTTGGGTGGCAAATCTTAAAGAGGGAAGGCTCTAAGCAACGTGCAAAACTTGCCCCTCCTGATATATTTGGCTAGGGCAAAATACCGTTTCGTCAGCAACTCTTATCAACCCATGCAGATATGGAAAAAGAAAGAGAAAGAACTTCATTGTATTGACATTTGTGTTTGCAATCTGCCTAATCTATTTATACACTTCTTAATTAATTGAAAAATATGCGCCAAATTTCAGTTAAGTACTTTTTCCTTCCAACTACCACAAACCAAAAGGAAAACATAATTGAAAAAGGAAATAGAAACATAACAAGCATATTAAAAAATAATTACCCAGGCCAAGTAGATCTGCTTGAACACTGCATATTGCTGCCCTCATGTTTTCCATCACAGGTGCCTACAGCCCTTTGAAATTTAGCTGACAACTGTTGGTAAGACTGAATCTCTGTTGGCTGGACCTGCTTAATTGCGGTCTTCAAATGCTTCATTGTTATCACAGAAGCATTAAGACTCTCCTAATAACATAACCAAAAACTTCATTTTAACATGTGCGGTGAAAATATATCAGGGCCACAATCATGCCAAGCTCTATGCTCAATCTTGTTAATTTAAAATCAAGACAAGACATATAATGTTAAAGAGATATTAGCTATGAGGTTCTACTATAAATCATTCCAATTTCTTTTTTTTTAAAAAAAAAAACACTTATCCACCTGCCATGTTTCGATAGGATATTCTCAAAGTAAACACGCCTAAGTTTTTTCTCTTAAAATATACTAAGAATGAGCTAAAGCCAAGTTGAACACTTGAACCCAAATAGCAACACAAATATGAAGTATATTAGATGTGTATATTTGAATTAAACAAAAAATGTGTTTATTTATATATAATTTTGAATTTTTAATAATATACTCAAATGGAGATATAGTTGTAATTTTTGTTGGGTAAATCGTTCAACTGTTACTATTAAAAACCTATACAATTTTAATATGGCCAAGCTGTTTGTGAGCTGAACAATAGTCCAACTTTCAAAATTGACTTGTTTACCCAAGCGAGATTAACATGTCTGAACTTGTTTATTTCAAAAATGGGTCATACCAAAACCGAATATTTTAATCATCCTAACACAAGTAGCTCACAATTATTCAGTTCAGTGGCACCACTTCAGTAATAAATCAATCACAGTTGTTGTGAGACAAACCTCAATAGCAGCAACAGCTGCCTCCCGGCATATTAGTGAAATATCAGCACCAGTACAACCGTCTGTAAGAGAAGCCAGTTCTTTTAGGCTTACATCATAACCACACGGGATATTATGCAAGTGGATGTGGAATATTTCTTCTCTGTCTATCTCATTTGGAGGTCCCACGTACAGTAGACGGTCAAAGCGTCCTGTAACAATCTCCCATCAATCATTAGAAACTTCATTCATTTCCCTCTTTTCTGTCTCTATAGAAGTGAGAGCCAATGGAAGACAGATAGAATACCTGGTCTTAAAAGGGCAGGATCAATCTTGTCTGGCCTATTTGTAGCAGCAATGACAGTGACATTAGCTCTTTCATGCAGACCTGAGAAAAAGTTTTTAATCAAAACCAAATCTTGATCTATTTCCAACCTATATATAAAACAACCACTCACATATCCACTTCTTCAGAATTATCACTAACCATCCAGTTCAACAAGAAGTTGACTCATGACTCTGTCTGACACTGAAACACCATCACTTTCCTTCCCCCGAGTGACAGCAAGGCCATCTATTTCATCAAAGAAAACAATAGATGGGGCATTCGCCCTTGCTTTTGCAAACAAAGATTTGACAGCCTTCTCAGATTCACCAACCCATTTGCTGAAGAGTTCCGGACCCTTAACAGCCAGAAAGTTCAATGCTGCTTCAGAAGCAACTGCACGTGCCATGAGAGTTTTGCTACAACCTGGAGGGCCAAACATCAACACGCCTTTAGGAGGGTGAGTCCCAATACGCTTCAATGCATCATGGTGCTTCTGGGGCCATTCTACTGCTTCCATAAGCTGGGCTTTGACATCTTTCTGGCCACCAACATCTTCCCACTTAACCTTGGGAACCTCCAGGATTACCTGATAGAAAACAGAAAAGTTTAAACAAGTACAGCTTTCATCTGGGTATAGAGGACTGTTCTCTGATCATAAAGTTCCTTGGCTTCAATAATTTACCCCAAAAAAAGGCAGATCAATAAAATTGCAAACAGATTCCACTACATTTTCTCAGGAAGTCCTCACATATGGACCCGTGCTTTGACATCATAGAATAATCTAATTACAACAAATTACTATTCCAGTTGAATAGAAGTTTTAATAAAGGCTAAATTTCTTGTTAATGTGAATCCAATGAAGTGAGTTAAAAACATTTCCTTCCATCTTTAGGTAACATAGATTACCCCTCATATGAACACAAAAGGATATTAATGAAAACTTTGATAAAAACATGCACAAATTTAGAGATCTAGGTTGATTGCTTCTACATCCTATTGGAAAACTACTCATGACACAAATCTTACCTCTCTCATGGCACTGGGTCTTATTATCATTCTTGCCTTCTGGAAATCTTCACAAGTTACTTTCAAATTACGATCTTCAATAGTATCAGGAACCATTTCCATATGGTCAGAAGTTGAACCTATCATGCAAGAAGGTATCAAAGAGTTTGAAGCCACTGATAACTCCGAAACAGATGAAGCTGAATGCCGTGAATGATCTCTTGAGTCTTCTGAGTCTTTGAGCAATGCAGGTTGCTGACCTTTATATTGTGAGGATGTTCCATCATAGCAGCAATTATGCCAATCTTTCTTAAAATTAAAATAACGCCTAAGACAAACCAAGCCCGCCTCTTTGCAAAGGGCAACTAGATCAGCACCCACAAAACCATGTGTGACTGTGGCGAGATGTTCAATTTGTATCTCTGAAAGAGTGTGATCCACTTCACTGAGAAGAGTGAGCAACATATCCAATCGTTGGTGAGGAGATGGCACACCTAAGTATAAATTTTAAGGGAGATACATGCGTTAGTTGAATTGTGAATCTGCCAAGTATTCAAATTAAAGAAAAAAGCTGTCACCCAATTAAACTGAGAAATGAAATAAAAACAAGAGAATAGCAAGTCTAGGAAACCTAAAATGCTCCTTGCCATTCTATCAGTCACAAGGGAGAAGAATTAGGCTATGTTTGGTTCAACGAAGGGGAATGTAGGTTAAGTTAATTTAAAAAAATATAGGAAAGGATAAAGGATCTAAGTAAGAGAAAGGAGAAAATGTTTTTTGTTTGGTTCAGGAGGGGAGGGAAGTTTATTATAAATTGACAAATATACCCTTATTATTTTTATTTAAATTTATTTCTTATTATTTTATTTTTATTGAATATATTTATAACATCAAAGAATAGAGCAAAGAAGCATCCTGAGAGAACAATAAGGCACAGAGAGAGAACATGAGGGAAACAAATATGAGGTTGAAATCGATCGTAGTCTACGGTGGTGGAAGAACCTATGCCTGAAAATTTTAACAAAAGGATTGAGGATGCAAATCCTTTTTTGTTCAACGGCATCAGTCATCGTTCTCTGGAGGTGGAAAGCTTCAAAAAAAAGAGTAAAAGGGCGGATGACTGTCGCTAGAGGTGAGGGAAAAGGCTAGTGGGAGCACTGTCGTTCTCTGAAGAATGGAGGAGTTGAGGAGGCGGAGGCGGAGGCGTGGTGCGTCATCATCGTGATGCGATTACTGTGTAAAGATCAGCAGAAGTACGAAGGGTACCATTAGAATTTTTAAAAATTATCATGGGTATTTTTGTCCAAAAATGAGCAAAGTTTCTCACCCCCTCCAAAAACCTCCAATTTTGGAGGGGTGAGAAAGGGGACTAGGGGAGCAAATAAGGATAAAAAATTTTCCCTCCTCTATTTTTTGAACCAAACACCCATATACCCTCCCCTCCCCTCCACTCCACTCCAAAAACCTCCCTAACCAAACAATGCCTTAAGCTTTATCTCTCAAAAAAACCCACACCCACGGGTCCACCCCGAGAAAAGAAGAAAGAAGCGTCTGCCAGTTTTCTTTCAAACCAAAAAATAAAAGCCATGTACTTCCTTCTCACTGCAATGTTATCATACCAATTTCAATTTCCCTGTCAAATCTTCCAGGCCGCCTCAGAGCAGGCTCAATATTGTCAGGCCTGTTGGTGGCAGCAATAACAAGCAATCCTTCAGTTCTACAAATTCCATCCATAAGATTCAATAAGGCAGCAACCATCCTCTGAGAAAGCTCATCACCGCCATCTTTCCTTGCAGGGGCAATAGCATCCAGCTCATCAATAAATACCTGTAATAGAAATTCCATCAGATAGGCACTGGGAGAAGCCACAAACTGTTCTCAAACAAGCTGCACTACTCTATTAATCAAGCACAATACTTCGAAAAGAATAAACGCAAGAAATCAAAATATTAAAACTCAAAAACACGTTTTAGAATCGCCAAGCAACGTATAAAAACAAATCTTCTATATCAAAGGAACATTATAACTGCTCAACAACTCTGGGAAATCAGCAGAAGAAAATTCCTTCCATTGAAGCATATCTGCCAAATAACTCTCAGTCGCTTAAACATAGCAGGCTTTAATAAAACATTCTCTCTAGTGGACTGCTCACAGAAGAGAAGCTAGTATACAGCAGAAATTTTGCCATAAAGCTTATTTTCCACAGATTAATTATGATACAAATGTGAAACAGAAGCATAGAAGATAAGCAGTTGAAAATACATTTGAAAGAAGTTACTGTTACAAGTGCTTTATACAGATAACTACCTCAAATTCACAACTTATATGCCTATATTTGCAACATATGCATAAGCTAAGATTACAAGCAGGTTTGGATAGATTTTCGGCAATTAGTTTTGAAGATTCATCAATTGGCACTAAAGACCCCTGTTGGATAACAAAAACTTTTCCTTTGTGATCTGTAACTCACAAGTCATAAACATCAACGTAAGAAACAGACTTGCATCCAAACATGAAGAAAATATGAAATTAATAAATGAGCTTTGACAAGATCCAACCACAGCAGGGGCAGCCTGAATGGCCGAATCAAAAACTTCGTGCAATGCTTGCTCACTTTCACCATAATATTGGCCAACAATTTCAGGTCCATTTATTCGGAAAAGATTGACCCCCACATCATGAGCACATAATTGAGCTAAGGAAGTTTTTCCTGTGCCAGGGGGACCATGAAGAAGGACGCCTTTTGTAGTTCGTAACCCAAGGTTACTGGAAAAACAAGAAGCACAAGTAAGCAGAAATGTATGGGTGCAGACATAGATGTGATGATACATATGAGAATAGAACTACACAAGTGCTTTGAACTTCTAATTTGATTGATTGGCATAAACTGATACTATATGACAATCAAATACAGTTTAGATTCTACAAACTAAGAAGAGATTGAAAATTATATTTGAATGTGTGGCTAACTAACTTCCATGCAGGTTAAGTTTTTTTCCTTTTGTGACTTATGAGTAATAACCCCATGATGATTAATGAAAAAATTTCCAACAATTAAAAAAAAAAATCCCTATTGGGCCGTATTCTTATTTTATTTTGGTCCAAGCCCAAAAAGACACGAGCTGTGGGAGTAAAAACTGCCATGGGATATTTCTGACAAGTGGCAAGAGTGGAGAAGATTTAGGAAAAACTGCATAACATGCCCCAAATGAGGAAGTTGCGAGAATATGCTCCAAAGAAAAAAACAACTACCACTTTCTATTGTCTATAAAAAGGGAAGAGGAAAGGTCGAAGGGAACACCCAATAAAGTTCTCTCCAAGAGCCCTGTTCATTACTTCTGTATCAGTGTGGATCCACACATATCCAGGACAGGTTTGACTCTCCACAATCAGCACCCAAAACATGAATATCACAAATTTGAGAAAAAATGGCAAATGCTAGATTTGCAGAAAATTATGACCGACTCAGCATGCATTCCCTATGATTCAACACTACATGCATACCACAAGTTGAAATGTCCAACAGACAAGGCATACCTTAATAGATCATTTTTTACTGAAGACAAAATAATATCCTTCAAAACTGCATATTCTTTAGAAAGACCACCCAATTTTGAAATATTACTAGGTACACTACCCTTAGTGCCCTTCTCCCTGAGTTCTGCCTTAGAAAAATCTCTTTGAATCAGCTCATCAGAAGTCGTATTTGATGGCAAAGATAAAGATACCTTTGTTTCACGGTTGACAATGATAGCCTGATTTATATGCTCTGAAATGTCAGAAACCTCTGGGTATGAAGAACTAATTTCACTTGATAAATCAGGAGTACATCGGTCTACTGACACCCTTTTAGCTCCTATTACTTGGAAAATGCATAGCTCCGAAAATATTTGTATGCTCACAATATTCCCTATTAGTAACCAACGGGAATACAACCATGATGCTGCGCATGTCTGCAGTAGTTTTTTGGACCTTTCATCCCCCAATGCCTCCCTTAGATCAAATGAAATTAGTGATTGGCTCTCTTGATTAGGTACGTTAGAAAAATCTTCAAATATAGGTGAAGATAAATCACTCAAACTAGACAATTTCGATCCATTAGGTGTTTTAGGAGAAGTAACATTTTCATTCCCAAATTGAAGATGGGATTTTGTTGCAGACAAGTCCATTGGTAATCCATTCTTCAAAGGAGCCAACTGAAGATACAATTCCTCGCAATCATACGCCACCAGGCTATTATCTTCAGAATGTGGATTTTTCTCATTTATAAGAGAAGATAGGCATTGATTCTGCACTGGATAAATGAACACATGTGTGCCAAAAGTAGGACACCCCATGGTATAAGAAAGCTCTGATGAAATTTGTACTCCATTCTTCAAAACCTGAGTAAATATCGTCAAATAAATTAGGCATACATGCATGGATGGATCTCTGTCAAAAAGGGAAGAACAAACATCCTTCAAAGAAATGCCCAATCCCTTTGCAACTCCCTAGCAACCTGACAGTAAAGGTACCAATAATTATTAATTATTAGTTTCCACATTTCTTATCTCACAGTATTTGTTGAACAAAGAGACCTGATCCAAAATTCAACACTACAATTTAATCCAAAAATTCTCTCGGGGAACCTTTTCACCTCCAGAAATTGATTACCGTAGAATGTTTATCTCCAGGGTAACTCTAGCTCATAGCTCCATGGACAATTTTTTGGCTGTAAAAATATTCTCACTTCCCAACTTCCATTATTATCTCTCTTAGTAGTTTTCTAGAATTGATTTCCTTAACTACATAATATAATGCATTAAACCTTCTTCTAATTTGGTGCTTATTATAGTAAACATTGCTATCAGTTTTTTATACTAAGACAGTAGCAATTTAAATGTTTGACAACAGAAAAGTAGCTTGAAAAACCTTGCTAGAAGGAAAAACTGTTGCAAGAGTAAAGTAGTTTCCTGCACCATCATCTAAAGCGTTCCCAGCATACAGTCCATAGCATCGGGCACATTCTTTTGTTAGTGATCTTAGAGGAAAGCTATCTGAATGAACATTTTTCTTTCTTGAAGATGCAATTGACACCTGCCAATAGAATTAATATGATTAGATGAAGTAGATTATAGGACGATCAACAAAATAAAATATAAAATAGAATAATAAAAAACAAACTATTGTACGGAAATCTATGATAGCCATGGGCCATTGATTAGGTGTGGCATTACTCAATAGTTATTGATCCGGTTTCTATATACAATGTTATAATACTAATCAGATCTAAAAAGTGAGTACTTGGGGCATGCCGGAGTGTTTTGTAATAATTACCATGGATCATACAATATATACGACCAGCAGATAAAAATCAGAATTTAGGAAATTTTTTATCCATCAATTATCTATCACCAATTTACATTTGCATTGCAATAGATACAAGAATATAAAGATGAAAATTGAGTCTACAATTAGTATTATTATTATTGAGCAAGCAAATGGAAAAAATTACCGACACAATGGAACCAGGGGCAAGGGAAGAAGAAACCATGGAAGGCTCAGAAAGCCAAATTTTACAGCCTTTGGATTTCAGCTCCACGGCACTGATATCGCCAACAAAAGCAGATTTGCCAATGAAAGACGGGAATATTTTTGAAGCTTCTTCCCGAGAAAGGATAAGTACATCTTCACTCACATCTGAATCTCTGTTAGGAGTCAGTGATGGTGTACGAGGAGACGCCACTTCAGAAGTGGATAGCTTCGACTGTGTCTTGACATGCTTTTTTCCCTTTGAAGGCATCTATATATATTTTTCTTTAAGGACTCAAAGGTACCGGGTGTTGTACCAAGAGAAGTGTGGACCTTGCGAGAACGAGTGGCAGCGAGAATGACCAGCAAATGATGCTGAATGGGAAGCGAAATCTTCACTGCAACCAAAGGACACTCGATAGCGGCAGAGATATGAGGGAAAGAAGAAGAAAGGGGGTTCAGCACACGAGATGGCTCTCAAGCCTGTGAAGGATGTCAGTCGACGACTGAACTGGCGGGGCCGGAGGGTTTAGGGTTTATGGCGGCAACCTGCTTTTGTTTTTGGATGCGATGGCGGGCACCATTTTTTCCCTCCCGATATTGCCCTAAAATTAAATCGATTGGTATGTGTTACATGGACGTGAGAATGGAAGTATAATTAATACTTTTTTTATTTGACTTTTTTTTATTTTTTTATTTTTAATATTTTAAATTATTTTAATTTTATTAAAAAATAAAAAATAAGATACTAAAAATAAAATATTTTAAATTATAAAATTTTTAGATAATTTTAATATTTTTAAATTATAAAATAATTTAAAAAGAGTATTTTATATAAATTATAAATATATATATTAATTATATACTTATTTTTAATATATAAAATGAAATTTTAAAATTTAATTTTAATTTAATTTTTATTTTTATTTTTATTAAAATATCTTCCATCCTACTAAAATTTTTGGTAAATTAATATTTAAATTTTATTTATATAAATTAAATTTAAATATTAAATTATAAAATTTATTAATTTAAACTCATTACAAATATTTTTTAAACAGTTAATATAATAATTAATTAACTTTAATTTAAAAAAATAATTATAATTTAATTTAATTATTTAAAATAAATTTATATTTTTTTAATTTATCTAAATTAAATAATTAATTTTATATTAATTATAATTAATTTATTTTTTTAAATATATCTAAAAAAATTAATTAACTAAACATGAGATATACTTTTTTAGAGATACTCTAGGATTATATTTGTACACTATGTTTAAAAAATAATATTATCTTTAATTTTAATTATAAATTATATAATAAATTTATTTTAATTATAAATATAAAATTTTAATATACTCTATCAATTAAATTTATAATTTATCTAAAATATCTTTATATAATTATATATATATATATATTAATGAGAGTTTTTATTGAGATATAGTTATAATATTTATGATAATTGAGAATATTTTAAGAAAATTAATATATAATTATTATAATTAATTAATTTAATTAATTTTTTTAATTTTTTATTTAATTAAATAAATTTTATATTAAAAATGATGGGATAAGTTATTGTGGTATTTTTTTAGACCAACGAATAATGAACAATCCCTGAGATAAAAATACTTGGGTGAGAGGAGTATGTTTTGAATTTAACATTTTGAGGAGACAAGTATGTCTGAATGTGAAAAGACCAAAATACCTCTCAGCTAAGAAAAAAGGGTAAAAGAAGAAAACGCTAGCGGGAGAGGACAAAGAGGCGATTGTAGTTGCTGACGGAGGATTGTCAGTGACTTGGGTCGTGACGGCGATGAGTTATTCCGGTCAAGTGTCAACGGCGGCGGAGACGGTTATTCCGGTAAATTAATACAAATTTTAAAAGGGTAAGACAGGTTATCTTTCTGCACTCAAGACATTGCCAGAGTCGAGGAAACATTACAATAATGTTCCTCTATAACTCCAGTCTTTCAAAATGTATTGATTGATACACATTAGCAGAGCTACACCTCAACTTTACAATGAAATCTCAGCACCATCTTTAATGCAAAAGCTCTCGTTTCAAAGCGAGAACTGAGAAAGCTTTTGCCGCTCCAAGTAAAATGAGACCATTTTATCCAACGATTAATCAAATATCAACCCCCTTTTATCTTAAAAAAAGATTGGAAGAAATTAATTCAGTCAAATATATCTGAAAAACCAGACTTTCTGTCTCATCTTTGAATAAAAAACGCAACAGAAAAAAATAATAATAACAAATTGTTATTGCAGCATATCGTTTTTCCCCCTTCTAATTTTTAGCAGCAGAGTTTTCAGGCATGAGATTCTTTGCAGGAGAAAGCAATGCCACAGCCCCTCGACTGGGATCCGAGTATTTCCTATACACAACCTGAAGCTTTCCGTTCCCAGCCGTCGAGTGGAAGCTCACCAGCAATCTAGCACAATCCCTGTTTGTTTGTTTGATAGTAATCAAGGAAATCAATATCCACAAGTAAACCAGTAATAACTAAGAGCATATGAATTTCGCAAGATATCTTACATAAGTTGTGCTTCTGAGTATCCAGTGTGAAGTTTTAGTGTGTCACTCCAAGTAGGGTTCTTGTTCAAAGTGCAGCGAGCTGCAAGGACTGCTGAGGCTGCAACCATTGATGGGCAATACATTATGGTGGTATAATGCATGGCTCCCAACTCAGAAAGAAAATACACCATGTTTTCTAACTGCACAATCATAAGTTTCCATGTTGAGAAAAATGAAGCAGTGACAACAAAAGCCTTCTTGAATAAGGTCATTCTCACTTACCTTCTCATCGGGAATCGAAGCCTTGATGAAACGAACAAGGAAAACATAAGTGGTGGGCAGAGTCAAAGTCCATTCCAGCTTGTTTAGAATGGTTTTCTCCATCACTAATATCTGCTCGTGAGTGTAAGCTCTGTCTGAGAGGCATACGAAGTCATTAACCTCTGGTGGCCAGATTTCTTCATACTTAGACGCCATGAGCATGGCACTGATACCAACCAATTGGAGTTCCCTCCTTGGCACGGTCTTCACAGCAAGGAAGCGATCAATTATATTGATGGTGAGATAAAGAGCCTCTAGTGAGAGGTCGAACTTTCTGTGAACATCTATAAGCCAATCCACCAATATAGCTCTCATCCTCTCATTCAGTTCCGGTTGCGAGTCCATGTAATCGTGAGGGCGATTCTCATGCTGCATCAATCAAATTGGTATTCTCATGCTGCATCAATCAAATTGCTATTTATTAATTCAGGGAATGTGGTTTGGTTTATACCTCGACTAGCTTGTAAAACTTGTAGATTTCATCGATGTATTCAACAGCAGAGAGTTCATTTTCAGTGTCAGCTGAGTCTATGTCAACAATCTGCTCCTTTGGCTTCTTAGTCAGTCCACATGCTGCCTTGCTTCGAGCAGTGAGAACTGAAGTGAGAGTGCGTGATTTCTTCTTAGAGTTTGCATCTCCTTCCTTTTTCTTGTTCGCAGACTTCTCTTTCCCAACCTCTTCTTCTTCTGAGCTTATGTCAATGACTTCCTCGGGCTTTGGTTTAACGGTGACTTTCCTCTGAGCCGGCTTTGGTGCGACTCTCTTAGAAGCTACAACTCCATCAACGACAGGAAGAGGTGCATCCACCTTAGCACAAGCTTGTTTCTGCAATTCAAAAATTTAAAAACAAATAAATAAAAAACACAAGATTCATCCTATACAACCATTCAACAAATGACTTAAGAACTGAAACAAGTGTAGGGCCCAACCTTCTTGTTTTCAGCTGCTGCTGCATCGTGGGCATTAGCAAGTAATTGGGCACAGAAACTCCTAAAAGAAAGACAAGAAGATAAAATGCGATTAAGAATCAAGACTGCAATCACCAATAAAAAATAAGCATACACAGAAAGCAAGCGAGAGACCTCGTGATAGGGCGGTTAGGCTTGACCTCTACTCCTTTTACATTCACCAAATTTCCAATGTCGCCCAGAGCTCTGCGGTTTCTTCCTTCTGCCACTGGATTCTTCTTCTGCTGCTTACCTCCCTTGACGACTGCGTCACCTATTAGATATTTAGATTCACCCAGAAAAATAAGAAACCTTAAAAGGGGTGATAGATCGATATAAATACAGATCAATTAATAAGAATTTAACATCCACGCTAAACCCAAACCCAGAATAGAAAGAATGCCTCATTCTTCTTGTGGCTGAGTTCCAGTAAAGATTTAGAAGAAACCCAAGAAATAAGTTTGACTCTTTCCCCTCGTCACCCCCCTCCCAAAAGCCTTCTTCCCAAGCCTTTTTGAAATCACAAGTTCGTCGTGAAAATCCGGACAGGATATTTCTTTTATACGCTGAACTATACTTTCGCGTCTTATCTGTCCAATATAATCTTTGAATAAATACTCAAAAACTAATCGACCAAGTAACTATATCCCTCAGGTGATCCAGTCCATTGACAAATCCTATAGAAGTGCGATGAAACCAGATTTCGCATCTGTCTGTAAGTGATAGACCATATTTCGCCCAAATCCTCAAAAGACGTAAGAAAATAAACTTTTTTTGGAACGAAAAAGCGAGATTAATGAGCGCTATCGTCCCAGTAAACGAAGAATGAAAAAAAAAAACTCGCTTAGGAACGGATAAAGAATGAACATTTCACAGCTAAAAAATAAAAGATACAGGGTCTCCAATGATGATAGCGGCAGGCAATTTGATAACAAAGAAGAAAGAGGAAACGAATTATTCAGAGAGAGCGATTAATTTCAAGCAACGTTAAAAGACAACGTAATCGTAATCATATGATAAAAGAAGAAAACAAGAGGGGGAACACAGTACCTCTGGCCTGTTGTGGAACGAAGGGTCTTGAGGCCATTTTCTACCCTCTGCGTCTGCGATTCTCCTTCTGGGTTTGCTTAGAGAGCCCGTTCAGGATGAGTCAGCGATTTCTCTCCGTGTCTCTGTCTGATCAAGTAGAATGAGGGGAGGGAGAACAAAAGCCCGTCCTTTTTGAAGCAGAAAGAGGCGACACTTCTAACGGTCGAATAGTGCCGTGTTTAAAACCGTTGGATCCTCGAGCCTAATCGGACGGCATAGTGTGGCTTCCAATAGAAGAATTGTAGCCGTTGGAAATTCAAAAACCATCTGCCTAGTGCGTAACCAAAAAAAATGTAATGTGCAATGGGCCTTAATGACTTGGGTTCCGTGGACTGTCGCCGCTACCGTTGTCAGTTGAAGGGATGAGGACAACTGTGGGCCTATGTTAGTATAATGCAAATTTTTTATTTTTTGTTTTTTTTAAAGCTTACGTCCTGTACAGGAGAAATGTTATTGAGTAAAATTAAGTTAAATTAAAAATATGAAAGCAATAGGTTTACGTCCTGTAATGCAAATATGAAAGAAATACTGTAGTTCCAGTCGCGGTATTTGGGGAGACATCCTAACTCTTGGGTGCTTAGGTTTACGCCTGAGAGTAATAGACGGCTCGCCCTGCCCGACATTGGTATCGTCTAGGAGGAAGGGAGACTTCGCCCTACCCTTGGATTGTGGGTAAGCCCAACCCCTTTCCAAAAATTTTTATACTAAAAAAAAAATATGAAAGCAAGTTTGGCATCGATATTACTCAAAATCAGCATTCGACCAATATCATTATTGACCATTTATTGTCAACATTTAATAATCAAATAGTATTAATATTAGCGCTAGTTATTTGATCAACGGCTCATTTATCATGTTTGGAACAACACTAATTTTTCAATTTCATTATATATAAGTTAGATAGCGTCAAAGTTTTGATGGTCTTGGTGACATCCAAATAGGTGGGGTCGTGTGTGGTGCGCGAACCATTATCACCTAGAAAATATTTGCTTGGGCTGGTTTTGACAAGAAGGTTTAGCCAGTGACATTTTCTTAAAAAATGGTAGAAGGGCACATAGCAAGCACATTTGTCTCTTCTTTCCTTTTTCTTTTGTTATTAATAAAAAGATCTTAGAAGACACTAAACATTCTTTTTTATTTTTGGTGTAAAATGTGGCCATCGCCCAGTATTACATGATTACAACAAAGTAACACAAGTTGACGAAAGACATGTCGCATTATCCACTCTCATAGTGCAACGTCCATATTAGGAAGTTTTCAGAGGTTTAACTGTAAATAACTTCTTATTTCTGCATAACCATGCTTCACTTTGAGTATAGCAGAAGGAACTGAAGGTCACGAGGCAAAGTTGGAAGACAGGCAATTGGTTGCAGGAATTTGCAAATCAGACACAATGAACTAATAATGATCATCCCCACGTGGATTTATTACAACATATGATGATTAGGCAAATAAAAAAACCATGCCTAAGATGCAACAACCAAGTTAGCAGAAACCCAATTACAAGGCTCTAAAAGCATCCCTTTCTTAAACAAAATGACCACACACATGTATGTATACTCACACCCAAAAATCAGACATTACTCACAATTGTTGAAAAACTCAAGTCAGTTAGGTCGTCTTCTACATTAAATCATCTGGCCCCACAAGCACAACATTGCAATCAAGAGCATATTTCCTGGCAACCATAATGGCAGCATTTCTGGCTCGCTCCGATTCAAATGTCAATACAAACGACAGCCCCTTTCTAGCTTGCCAAAACAGTGCTTTCGCCGCGTTACCCGCTTCACTTCTAACTCCACACAACTGGTAGTCAATAACGTAAATTAGTATGACAAATGTAGCCTAATGAAGAAGTCCAAGAATTTATATGTCACCACATTGTATGCGGATAAAACATTGCGATTCGACAACATTTAGAGTTCTTTAGTTTTGAAATCCAGCACAGGTATGAAAGGCAATAGCCAAAATGTACCTGCATTGCTGGGGAATAAATTTCTCTAGCTTTTGTTATCCATCCTCTACATAGCTTTATCCTCATTTTCCCCACATGAAATGCATGAACAGAATGTGATGAGTGATCTTGTCCATTCATCTGAGAAATAACTACCTGTCAAGATCAAAAACCAATCGTCAAGAATGTCAGTTGTTTCCGCCTAATTACAAAGTTATGTCGGTATGGAGCAGTTAAAATTACTGGAAATAGAAAACACTATGGATAACATACATTAAATTCTGAATTAGACTTTCGTAGAAGCGTCTCCACATGGCTTCCAAGTCCTGCGACTGTCAGAAACTAAATAGTTAACCTCTCCCTTCTACCTCTCTAAGCCTCAATAAATAACTGTGATCAACATCTCAAATTAGAAATAACTTGTTAGCAAAAACAAAATATTCAGAATGAAAACCAACCGGGCTGAATAGGACAAGTCGTCATTGTAAGTTTTTTGCCATTGGAAACAATGTCTACTTGTAAAACTCGCCCAACATCTAAGGGATCTGGAGCATAAATTGATCGGTTGGCTCCTGATGATAAAGGCAAAACCAACATCAGAGGGAGAACAAAAGGGACAATGGAATCAGTTGAAAATATTAACTGACAGATGATGCGTGAACAATGAGAACTAAGTGCATCATACGCTTGTTATGTGACGCATTATGATCTATAAAGAAAAGCATACACTTTCAAGAGAAATTGAAATCAATGAATTATACCTGAAATTGCTTCCCTCCAGCTGCCTTCGGATGACAAGCGGTACCATTGAAATGAGCATTTTGAGATTGGTGGCACCTCCTCTGAGCAAGGCTGCAATCGTAGGCACGAACCTAATGTTTCAGAACCATGTAGTTTATATGGACAATATTTGTTTTCCTCACTCCTCTTGCTCATTGTTAGCTGGAAAGGAGGAAATAAAATTATTAATATTCAAGAGTATGAGAACTGTAGGTTAATTGTAAGTTGCAAATGATATCTAATAGTACAGAAGATCAGGCTACATCAGGTTTCAGATGACTTAACTAGTAGAAAAAGTAGATTTCAACCAACCTCTTTCTGAAGTTTAATTGAAAAAATAGATTTTTCTCGAATTTGATCCCTTAAAGCACGGAGTTCATGTTCCATGGCCATCACCTGAAAATATCATAAAGATAGGTGATTCAAGAAAATCAAGAAAAATCATCCACTCAGCAATAATAAGGAAACAAAAAACCAAGTGCACCTTGCTTGGCTGATGCAACAATTTGATCCTTCTAGCCTCTTGAACCTCGTCAATTAGTTCACCCACATCCTGACAATGAGGAACATCAGATAGTGTATATCTGACATACTCAAAAAGGAAATAATTGCATAGTATTTATGAGGCATCTTTAGTACAATTTCATACCTAATTACTGTTATAATTAAACTGAAGGTTGCTAGAACATGATATGAAGGCTCAAAGCAAATGATCAGCAAGGGATCACTTTACATGATAATGAACCCTTATTTTTTTCCCTAAAGACCATATTACTTGGAAGTTCTTTCATACATCTTACATATGATTCTTCCATCATATGACATCGAAGATGCAAACATCAGAAGACAGATGCATATATATATGTAATTAAAAAGCTTGTGAGAACCTGTGTCTTAGAGGCTTGGGAAGCATTCTCTTGTTCCTCAAGGGCCTCCCCAATTCTTAGCACCACTGCCCTCGCGCTCTCAATTTCAGCACAAGCAAAAGACTTTTCTTGATTAACCAACTTTTTAGCATCTTCAGAAGCCTGTAAAACAAAGGTGATTTCAGCATTATGAAAACAAAAATGCATGAACTACCAAATAAAAAATAATGATTTAGGGAATTGCTTAACTAACACACGCACTGATTTAAGAAACTACCAATTAAGGTTTTTCTTCATTGTATAGGTAGAGAACCATAATCAAGAAAAGCATTCGAATAACCCTTTAAGACATAGTAAAAATGCCATAGAAGACCTGTTTGAGAAAATGCATGAGCTTTTTCACTTCAAACTTTTCTTGAATCAATTCACCTTCCTTTTGAGTCAACTTAACCGCCAAAGCTTCCACCTGCACGGTTCCATTATGAGCACTTAGCATGAGCAACAAAGGATTAAGAGGGGATTCCTCCTCCTGATCCCTGCACTTTTTCCGATGTGCGTCGGTGTATACGTGTGTTACATACCATAGATATAGCTTTCTCCACATCCTCCTTATTTTTTCCTGCTAAACGGCCTCTTAAGGACTCTAACGCATCTCTTAACTTTTTCAAAAGAACATGTCCCTCCAAAGATGCCACCTCTCTCAGCTTTGCCTGATTTCCATGAAAATTATAATAGTTTGTAACAACATCGTAAGTTGATAAAAGATATGAACCAAACAAATTTTAAAATATTCTGGAAAAAGAAAAAAATTGCATGATATGAATGGACGGAATGAAATGTGGATTGAAATTAGAAACACCGATCTGTTGAACATAGAGAAGGTGCACCAGTAGAATGGGAAAAAAAGGGCAAATATAATGTGAATTTGATACTAGGGCTAGGGAAAAGGAATATAAAATTGCAGATCACAAGTAGGTTGAATGACAAGAACCTCATTAGACAGCTTAGATGCTGCAGTCAAGTTTTTGTCAAATTTACTGGCAAGGTCTCGGACCGAGAGACGTCTGTGCTGGTCTGACAAATGGGAAGCTTCCTGTTCAATAACCTCCTTCAGTAAAGGACCTTGGTTATCCTCTTTTGGCTCTTCCAGAACTTGATTATCAGGTCCTAGTTTATATTTGGGAAAACAGTTAGAAGCAAAGCTCACATCAGCCGAAACTGGCAAAGCTGCTTCCATTGGCATCTTGATCTCAACAACAGGACTTATCTTTGTCATGATTCAAATAGGTCTTCTGGTCAAAGCAAATGGAAAATAGCATAGTATTAGATTACACTGAAGGAAATTTCACTAATGAATCTACTGTGTGCATATGTCAAGGCCAGAAGACTACTTCTACGGGCTGCCGTGGTTGCATAAGCTGCTTAATGATTAATAAAAATGGCAAAAATGACACAGAAGCCTGGTACATAATAGTCAGTGGTAAAGTGAAAGCTTTGTTCATATGAGATCATGCAAGAGAACAGTTTCTTTTACGGGCAACGATTGACTGCGAGCCACAGAACTACATGACTGAGTTCTAGGAACCCACATTACCAATTTTAGTCTACCTGACATAATAATTTTTCTGCCTAATTCACTTGACATAAAACAAAAGAACAAATATAAGAATAGAAGCTACTACATGCAGTTGAGGCAACAAAAAGCAAACGGAAAATCACACAGCTGAACAAACAAGAAAGCATCAGAAAAGTCATAGCTCGGTCGTTTCTGTTGCCTGCAATGAAGTGCAGCTGGGAGAGTTTAATAGAACATACACTACAGGCTGCAGCCAAATGTCATAGAGCTAAGCTAATGCGGGCTCTAAAAAGAGATAATTTTGCAGCAGAGAGAGGAAAACGGGGAAGTGAGGAGGGTGAGCACAGAGAGAGGGGGGGGTAGGGAGGGAGGGAGTTAGGGAAAGAGGAAGAAGTAGAAGAATCTTAGGCTTTTGTTTAGAGGGGACGGTAAGGGAGAGTAAGTTTAGAGAGTGTAGGAGAGGTCAAAGGAGGTAAGTGCATGATAGAAGTAAAATTTTAGGTAAGTACATGATAGAAGTAAAATTTTAGGTAAGTACATGATAGGGTAAATTTTTGAAGTAAAATTTTAGGTAAGTACATGATAGGGTAAATTTTTTTGTTTGATTTAGGTAAGGATAAGAGAAAATTTAATTAAAAATTGATTAAATATATTTTTATATATTTATTTATAATTATTTTTTATTTTATTTTATTAATTTATATTAAAATTATTATTTTTAAAATTTTGAATTATAGATGAATTACTTTATTTATATATAATAAAGTATTTTTATAATTATAAGATATAGGATATGTTTTGAACTATAGATAGTACTGTTGAAATTATAAAAAATTAATTAAAAAATTAATAAAATGTGAGTAATACATTAAACAAATAAAAAATAATGTAGTCAACTCATTTTAAAATATCAGTAGAAAAGTAGAAAAAAATAGATTTTTAATTTAAAGGGTAAGATTATATTATTAAAAGAATAATATACACAATTCAATTAATATTATAATAAATTACTTTTATATGTACAAAAAAAAATTACTTTTAAAAGATAAAATAGAGTAGTTGGATGAGAAAAAAAAAAGATAAAAATTAATACTTTCTCTTTTTTCTATATCTTTTTGTAGCTAAACACAATTATCTCTGTTCTATTTTCTTATTCTTTCTAAAAACTCTTAATTAAATATGCCTTAAGGGGAGGTTTAGCGTTGCTTTTTCAAAAGGTGAAATAAAAGTTTCAAAAGGTGAAATAAAAGCTTCAGTGCGTGACTCGTTCGTCTCCCCTGAATAAAATAGATTTGTGTTTTTTTATATAAATAATCTAAATAAATTCAATACCATTCACCAACTAAAATTATAGTATAATTCTAAAATTTAGGAAATAGTTTATAAGAGGCTGATCAGATCACTTATCAAATAAAATTAATAAAATTTTATAATAATAATAAAAATTAAATTTATATTTTTATAATATATGAGTCTATTTTTTATTATATTAATTTTTATTATAAATGGATTTGTTAATTGTTAGTGAACATGTTAATTCATGGAGGAAGTGTAATCTGTAATGTAATGTAACCTTGGGGTGAAATTGTAAAAAAGTGAAAAAGTGAAGGCACGAGCATTTCCAGCCTCGGAGAAATGGACCATGTTCTTCCCAAATGAGCTGCTTGGGGACGCCCTGCCCTACAGTTTATGACTGTGACGTCGGCCATATCTTGGCGTTGGGGGGTCACCCTGGTTATTTCGCTCCTTTATGGAAATTTGTATGAGCTGGTAAAGCAGGTGTAGAAATAAAGAAAACATAGACAGAAGAAAAGGAAATAAAGGACGTAAATTTTATAGGGGTGATCATTCCTGGTTTCTTTTTCATTCTCACTTTCCTGTTCGGTTGAAAAGCACTCGGATCCTAATTGGTGTTGCGTTTTGGTTTTGGAGGGGTGTCGTCCAATGGCTGGTTCTTGACCACAGCCCACGATGACCCTTTGACTTCTTACTTTGGCCAATACAAAGAATTTACTCCAATTATCAATCAGAAAATACATCGTACGATGGGAAATAAACGATGTATGGGTTGGATCTGTTTTGAGCCGCTGAAAACTGCCTTTTCAATCAGAAACCGGATTGGATTCAGAAATTAGAGTGAGTTTTAAAATACATCGCATGATAGCAATCATACGATGCCAGGTGCCTACATCTAGATACTGACATTAACAAGTCGTTCTTTTTTTAACCATTATGGGTTAATATTTGTCAGAATTCATGCCTGTTGGACGACGAGAATATGACAATTAATTCTGAAGCCGACTGAGTGCTGTTTGAATGCATGGTTATAAAATTAATTATAGGTAAAACTTTAATTTAATAAAATTTAAAATAAATAATAATTTTTATCTAGATTTTGATTAAAATTTTAGTTTAAATAAATTTAAAATAAACAGTCATTTTTATTTAAAATTAATTTTAGTTAAAATATCAGTTTAAAATTATGGTTTTAAATAATTTATTGAAAATAGATTTTAGAAGAGTAAAAAAATTTATGGACTATCCAATTACTATTTTACCCTTACTTTTTCTTATACCGTATATCCTCTCTCATCTCTCATCTCTCATATCTCTTCTTCACCCTATCTCATATTTTCTCTCTCTTCTCTACACTCTCTTATCTCTCATATTTATTCGCTGTCATCTCTCTTATTTATTCTCTACCCTCTCTCGTCTCTTATACTTTAATCAAATCATATCTTTTTGGTAATTTATTAATATAAAAAGTGATTAATATCTCTATTTTTAAAATATATTATTCCCAGAATCTATTTTTTTTAAAATCTATTATCTAGAATTTATTCTTCCCAAAATTTATTCTTTCCATAATTTATTCTTCTAAAAATCTATTCTTTAAAATTTATTATTCTCAAAATTCATTCTTTAAAAATTAATCTAAATACACCCTGAGAGGCTATCATACTCATAGAAAGCAAATTTACAGATTCTTTTTATTTTTTCCAAATAAAAAGTCAAAGCAAGGCGTATACTAGAATTTTAAAGATAAATATATATAATTATATTTTTATTAAAATAATTTAAATCAATTTAATAATATTTTCTTTAATAATGTATACTATTAATATCTTCTTTAATTATTTAATAAGAGAGTGGACTTTTTTATGCAACATAGATTTACTGATCCGAATAAATTCTGCAAAAGAAAGGAAAAACCAGATGCTAAATGGACGTCTCTAGCAACAGAGATTGAAAATGACTCTCAAGTTTTAAACTTTATTCTTTTGTCAGCTATTCGGTTTATGCTTTCGTGGTACACACTCTCATTTTAAATATATAAATTAATTTAAAAAAATTATCTCAAATGTATAGCCTCCATATATTTTATTTATAAAAATTATAATTTTTTTATCAAACTGTTCATAATTAATGACTCATATAAAATCCGCTACATCAACAATAAGGATAGTTTATAACACAAATAAGTATAGGGAGTATTTAATAAAAAAACAACAAATACCTTTTACCAATAATTGATTTTTTCCAATCGAAAAAAATAAAAAAACTAATTTTTAATTATCAGTATAGGAACTAGTTCAAATATAATTTTTTAAATAAATATATATCCTATGAATAATTAAAATCTTTATTTTTTAACTTGATATTTAAAAAAAATGAATGATTAAAACTAAAATTAGAGTAAATTTTATGACTAAAAAGTATATTAATTATTGATAGAAAATAGAAAAGACGGAGGTTTTGCCTTTATTTTCTATGGTTAAAAAGGCAAAAGTGAAGATATTTTAATTTAGAAAGCATAAAAGCTTTGCTTAGGCAAGGGACAATAATGATTAAGGAGAGGGGTCAAGTAAGTAGTATTATTAGAATGAATCGGGTTTAAGAATGGTGGCACTGCAAGGGAGTAATGACCGTTGATCAATTAATTGTGCGCAGATCGTAACCGTGGATGTGAAGGAAGAAAGGAGCGCGCGTGTGATTGATTAAAAAGGGGGGAATAGAAATATAGAAAAAGGGCGATTGTGATAAGGGCACTTATGTTTGGTACCACGAGGCCAATTTAGTGCCTTTGGTAAAATTAGAAATGATAGTTTTAAAAAAAAAATTAATTTAAATTTTAATTTTAAAAAATAAAATAAATAGTTATATTTATCTAAAATAAATAAATAAAATTAAAATTTTAGATAAACTATTAAAATTATTTTTTTTAAGATAGTAAAATAATTTATAAATTATTTAATTATTAATTTATTTTTATTTTTTTATACTTTATCTTTTCTCTCTTATACACTATCTCTCATATTATATTTTTAATAAAATTATACTCTTTCTAGTAAATTTTTAATTATCAATATTTTATTGATAATAATTATTCAAATATTTATTTATTTATAACTATTTTTTTCTATAAATTATTCTCTAATTTTTTTTAAAGTTATATAAAAAAATTTATAAATTATTTTCTAAATTTTTATTTAAATGGATTAATAATGTGGACGCAAATTGCTTTCCTATTTCAACGAAGTGCTAATTTGGCTGGCAAGACAAGTAATCGGGGCCTCTAAATCATATATTTTAGCCACTCTCTGAGTTAACATGTCATCAGGGAGACATAGGTAACAGCATTTCTCTGTTTTTTTCTTAAGGAGAAAATGAATGCGCTCAATGGTTAATATTCTAAAAAAGGAGAGAATATTCACACCTCACCATTTCCCCTCAGATTCTCTTTCTAAGCGGGTGTTACAATGAGTGGCGGTTGGTGGAGTGGAGAATTTGGCAACTCACCGCTTAATTAACCAACCCCTCAGCTGCCCTGATTCACTACGATCCCATCGCTTCAAGCTAACAAGCGTTTGATATAACTATTTAATTTGATTAAATTCCAGCATTACCATACTCAATTGAAAATAACCTTTTTTAAGTAACCTTTTTTTTTACATTAATACATATTCAAACTCCATATCTCATATTTGAATTGGCCATAACTCTTCTCACTAAACTCTGCAAGTGCTGTATTTGCAAGTGCTTATAAACTCTAGACTCTGGCTTGTATATAGTATAGTACTACTGTTTGGGTATTGGGACAAAGCCAACAGAGGGTCTCTGTGCGTTTGAATTACTAGCCAAATACTATTTTTTTAATAATATATTTTGCATCAAAATTAATAAAATATTAAAACTCTAATTTTTACTCACAATCATATTTTCATTAAAATTAATAAACTATTTAAATACTATTAATTTTTTATCGACAGTCCCTTTTCTCTTTCAATAATTATAATTTTTGTATAAATTAAAGGGAATAATTTATAATAATAATATATTTAGATTATAGGATATATTTTTGAAAAGAGAATAGATTTTATAAAATAAATATTTTTTATTATCATGACTGGATTAATTTTTTTATAATAGATTTTATAGAAAGAATTGACTGTTAAACGTTGTTCCCCTATCTTTTTATCTAAATAATTTATTAATTTTGATGATAAATATATTATGGGACAAAATTAACGATCTGACAGTTTATTAATTTTTGTGAAAAATAGATTATGAGAAAAAAATTAATATTTAAATAATTTATTTTTTAATAAAGAATAATTATAGAAAAATTTATTATATTTAAAATATATTATATTCAAAATTTAAATATATTTTAAATAATCTAATACAAATGCACCTCTTTTGATGAATATTCTGACGAACGCATGCTTGATTGCTTTCAAACTCCTCTGCAGCAAATAATTATATGAACGGACAGAGAACGTGGGGAAGGAAGGAAGGAAGGAAGGAAGGAACTAGGGGGCAATGCTGACTCTGACAGACACCTCTTTCCTTTCCAGTGCTGTTTGGCAAACTCCAATCTTTATCTTCTCTCTGTCTCTCTCTTTCTTTAACTTTTAGAGTCCTGTACGCCTTTTAAGTGTGGCCATTTTATAAAATAAGTGATTGAGCAAGGTGGCACCACTTTCTTTGGTTTTTTTAATATAATTATGCAAAAGCCACGGGGGTCGTAGAATAGCTAGCAAGCAGCCTTTTATCACAGGCACATGGTAGGGTCCCAAATTATTCGTTCGCCCCCATCTGCATTTTTCTCTCCTTGAAAAACTATTGCTAACTTTGGAATCTAAATTGATTGAAATTGGAATTTTATAAAATGATGGGATATCCAATATGAATATGATTCATCTTTCTCGTGTGGGGAATAACGGTTCGGCAACTACCCACATTCTTATACATATTAGCTAGCCACCACATCTGAGATTTCTCTCCCTTGTTTATTTTAGCTTTGTTTTCTTTTAAATATCATAGTGCTGCTCAACTAATCTTCACGGATTACATGACAATCTCCTTTCTTTAGAAACCTTCACGTTCTTCATTTGCAAGCCATTGCATGAACACCAGCATATGGAACGGACTTCAACGAGTGAGTTTTTTTTTTTCTTTTTCTTTTTGTTACAAAATTTTTTAGAGATTGAAAGGTATGGCGAAATCTCCATTTCTCTTAGGCGATACTAATGTCAGGAAAAACGGACCGTCTATTAAGATGTATTTCTAAATATCATAATTAAAATTATAATAAAATAATATTTTTTAAAAATTTAATACATCTTAAATAGTCATATATTTTAAATATAAATATAAGGACCATGGTATTTCAACACTTGAGGTTGTTGCATTTTAAAGCCTTATTCTGTTTGGGCCTCATAAATGGAAACTTGAACGTGGGACCATATTACATCCAACTATTTTCTGGTCCCATGCGGGCTGGAGGGTGCAGAAATTTTTATAGAAGGCCTTTACTACTGGTAACACGGGTTCACAAGCCTTTTTGAATATTAAGGAAAGGAAAAGAGGCCCATCGTGCCGAAATGTTCAGAGGAACATGTCCCTTCTAAAGTCCCAAATTAATTATTATATTCAACTGATAAAAATATAATATATATAATTATTTAAAATATATTTAATTTTTAAAAAATATTATTTTATTATATTTCTATTAACGATTCTTGTGAAAATATTCTAACTATTAAATACCTAGATTTATGTCTGAAAGTAATAGACGGCTCGCCTTAATTGATATTAGTATTGCCTATGAAAAAAAGAGATTTATCCTTATTCTTATATCACGAGTAAACCTAACCTCTTTCTAAAAATTTGTTTACCAAAAAAAATAAGTCCCAAATTAATTAGGTCCACAATTGGGATCCATGATACATGTTTTAAATCTCAAGTTGCACTTAACATTTACATCATTTTCGATCTATAGAAAGTATCACTTTATTGTGGTTTCAATCATGACACTTAGGGAGATATCATAGCTTATGAGTACATAGGTTTACGCATGAGGGTAATTAATGACTTGCCCTACCTGACATTGGTATTGTCTATAAGAAAGAAATATTTTGTCATGCCCTTGGATCGTAGGTAAACTCAATTTTTTTATAAAAAAAATTATACAAAAAACAATCTCAAGCTGCCCTCCTAATAAGAGTTGACGCGATAATAATAAACGGACTCATATCTTATAAGGATACAAATTTAATTCATATTATCACTGTGGGAGCTTATTTAGTAGGTAATTTTAATTTTTTTTATAAATACTCTTTAAATATGGAGATTGTGTTTAATCCTTGATGAGAGACCATGACAAACACACTAATTTTTTTTTATAGAAAAAATTATCAAGTTGCACTTCAATTGAGCTCTCGTAAATAGGGATGAGCAATTAGCCCGAAGCCCGTGGACCCTCCCGCAACCTGATACTATTTGAGCCTGTTTAAACCCACCCAAAATAGGCCCATAACGGGCGAGCTTAAATAGGCTCAAACAGTAAATTATATGGGCAAGCTATGGGCTGACCATTGGACAGTCCGCCCATATATTTTTTTATTAATTATTATATTATATTTATTTTTATTACATACTAATATACGTTTTAAAATTTATTTTGTAGAGGTATGGGTAATTATATCTACAATCATCATAAGTAAATATAATATAAATTATATATAATCATAATCCAATTGAATAAATAAGATTATAAATGATTACATTATATAAGTATTGTAAACTGTGTGGTTATAAATTTGTAGCTATTATTATGATATTTTATTTTCTAATTTTAGGATGAACAATCATATCATATGTGTAATATTGTCATTTTATTTTTATTGTTATTAAAACTTTAAATAGGTTTAAATAAAAAAAATATTTTTTTATAAACGGGCTGCCTATGCCTATTAGAACCCAAACAGGTTCAGCCCAGTTCGTTTAATACGGGCTTAAACGGGCTGAGGCACGAGCATGAGTTAGCCCATGCCCATAAAAAAATAAATAGACGGGATACAGGTTGACCATTGGGCCAGTTCACTCCGTCCATTATTCAACCCTACTCCTCTGTTCTCTTAAAAATTCAAGTTTCTTCAAATACTTCTCTTTAAAAAAAAATATCACAAAACAAATACAATTCTCAATTATAGTTTTAAGGAATTAATACTTTACGTTTGAAGTTTAAACAGTAACAACTCAGATAATCCCAATAAAATATAAAATAAGTTAACAAAAAATATAAGTTGAAAAGTTATTTCAACTAATTCAAATAATTAATTTTCACCATATATTTATTATCTATTATCATCAATAAAACCATAAAATTTAGTGTAATTGACACATAGATGTATTTCTTAAATATCTAATAAAGAGTTTGATTACTGGCTATATATTTAAAAAAGATCTTGTAATTAAAGTCTTCTAAACAAATATAGGGTACAAGGTCTTGCCCAAAAAACAAAATTATGCTAAAAAAAGCGAGCATGGTAAAGGAGCCTAAGCCCACGAGTCCGCATGCACCGTTTCTATTAGTGAAAGGATCAGAGCCATCAATAAAAATTGGACAATTAGAATTAAGGACCAAGATATAATAATATTTAGCTTAAACACCTTTCTCCGTCACCATCATAGGTCCGAAGTTGAAAGTGCAGCGAGAGTTTCTCAGGTTTCATCCTCTTTTTCTGCATCAAATTTTCTTTGGTTTTCTTTGTTCTTTGATGGAAAGATCTCAGCTTTCTCTCTAAAGCAATGCTGCAACTATTTAGTTATTTAGCTCATATGCTCATTAGTTTGTTTTTTTATAACACAGCGGAGATTGTGTTTCAGTTTGGATTCAGATATCGGTTTCTGTTAGATTTATACATATATCTGTATTGATCTTCATATTGCTTGGCTGGGTGTGGAATTTTTTCTTAAATTATTCAAGAAAAGAACATAGATCAACAAAACCATGAAAAAATGATGGTGGTCTTACTCGCAGAAACTCTTCTTCCTGGATCTCGAATAGCAGTTTTTTTTTTTTTCTTTTATCTTTTTTACACCTTAGCTTTGCCAAATCTGAGGAATGTTTTGAATCTTTCCGAATTACTCATTCAAATTCAGCCCTCTCCCTAAATAGGTTCATGTAATGACTAGAACATTTTAGCAGTTATTTATCTTGCATGAACCTGCAGTAATTCTCCCTAAATATTTAGCTACAGAGTTGAAAGATACCAAAAATTGTTAATTCCCTCAGACCTCTCAGGCATCAATGGCGTACAATGGGGTGGAGCTACCGAATTGGCTAAGCTACGTTTTACTTTCTTCCCTATTTAATTTAATTTAATTTTACTTACTGCGTTTTGTACGATAGGACGGTAATGTTTATTTATTTACAGGACTTCCATGGACGAAGAAGCTAATCCACTGGCTCATATTTATCTTTTGTACAAACAAAAATTTAAACGATTGGACAAATCTCTATCAAGATAATGATAAAGTTGAGAGAAATTTAGGGGAAACTTAAAAAATTCACAATAAAAAAAATTCTCATTATGATAGTAGAGATTCATATTTTTATAGAATATAAAATTATTTTTTATTATATATATTAACTATAGTTTCTACTAGTTTATATTTTTTTTGATAAACATGAGAGCTAAGCACCCAAAATAATAGAATTAAATTAAAAGGAGATTAGATTCCAAACAATCAATGTGAACTGTTAACTCTAAGTATGAAAGACAAATAGATAATTTCCTTATAGAAGTTAAATTCTCTTTAATCAGAATATCTACAACCTTATTTTATTTTATCAAAATATATTATAGTTTGATTTCTTACTAGCATATATTCTTGCAACTGTGAGGCAAATCGAGCGCCTTATTACACCGACCTAAGCACCAGCCCAAGCATCGGTCCAAGCAACGGCCCAAATATGAACGGCCGCTGGTCCGAGGAAGAGAAGGAGCATCCTATTGCGCTTCGTGCCTCTTCTCCTCCCAATTCCAGAGGTTCCATGTGGGAGGACGTGTCAGAAACAACGGTTCGGCTGAATTTCTATAGGAGCGCCTGTAGCTGCCGTAACCGGGGGGATACTCTCCGTAGGAGGTACAAGGAAAGGGTCCCAAATCCTGAATAGCCAGAACCCACTGATTGGCCATTGCTTAGGGATTTTTTTGTTTTTTTTAGTACAATGCTTAGGGATTTCTTTGGTAACCCAGGAGGAGCTGCGTGACAAACTGTTATCCAACCATTGCAGTTTGACAGCTTCTTGATGCAATGGAATTGAACTTTTCTTTTTTGTTTTACCTGCAATGAAATTGTACATGAATAACTAGTTTGACAGTTCTTTCCTTTCCCATCGCTTGATTTTCCAGCCAAAGCTTTGCAGTATCTTGGTAAGCTTTGGATATTACATAGAGCTGTGAAACCAGCAAATATTCTTGTAAATTTCTCCCTATCTTTTGATCATTAAGTTGTTTAGTATTAAGGACAAAGCTGAATCAGCAAGTCAAACAAGACCCTGGAATCTACACGTGGTTTTAGGGGCTCTTCAATTAGGTGAAGACCACGAAAGCCTAGTTAGGGGCCATTTTTCCGTCTCATTTTCTCCCACTTTTGTCAAACTCTTTCAGTCCCTTATTTCTTTAACGAGAAAAGCAATATTTTACTTTCATTTGGAATTGCAATTGTAGCTCCTATATATATTCATACAAAGGGATTATTATGGATTTGGTCAAGGTGTGTGTACGATATTGAATAACTTGGAAGAAAGGCAAAGTATCGATCTCATCCTCATCTAACGTTCATTTGTGCTCATATAACCTTCCAACACTACACTGCCAAGGATAATGGAATTACAGCAGAAAGTGACTTTTCTTTACCCTCCCTCTCACTCTATTTGTAACTTCAAAAATAGAATTATTTCTGCTGTTGGATCATATTACTAAATTGGATTAATGATTCACAAATAAACAAAAGTCAAATTAATGGGAGGAACAGTGGAACAAATATTGCGGCTAGCATTAATGAGAAGTGGGGTTTGGTCAAAACGGATTGGCATGGTGACTCATCCACGCCTAAGAAAGTCTCCATTAAACGGAGAGATGAGAGGAAAAGCAAGTGTTTACGAGTCAATTCGACACCTAAAAAGTAATGTGACCAAGTTTACAAATTTAAACACGTGCTCCCACATGAAATATTTGTTCAACCCTATCCATCACCACATTCGCCATTCACTCAACCATCCATGATAAGACTATTTCACAAAATGAACAAGGCATCATCCTTTCGAATCTCTACCCTTAATATTACACATGTTCCATTCAGATGCCTGTTCCCAAATCTGTTCTAACCCACTCATATCTCCCCTCAATCTTTATCAAATTCTGCCACCACAAGCCGCCCTAAAATGTTCTAGTCATTGCATGAGATTCTGGAGATAAAAATAAAGCTAACCCAAGTCGTGTTCACAAAAGTGCACTGCCTAGTCGAAGTTTGGTTATGTGACAAACCAAAAAAAAAAAAGGATTTCTATTATAGACAAATGATTTTAAACCATGTCAGTTGATCGCCCAAGTTATTTAGGACGCTTCCATATTGGATAATCAAATCGATTTATATATACTGTGTCTTTAACTAAGGAAGTAAACAAAGTGTTTCAGAGTTTACTTCCCTCTCAATCAAAACAGCTCGAACCAAGTAAGAATTGTGAATGTGTTGCCTTTAATGGGTAGGCAGATCAAGCTTCAGGCCATAGGATGGCCTAGCCCGTTATTGTTCTTTTCCACCGTCAACCCTAAAAGGAAGGGGTTGAAAGGGCTTGCATAAAATGCAGCTCTACCTTCGTCCCTGAGCCCAATTCCTGTTTTGGTTCTTCACAGGTTTGAAATGTGTGTTTCTGTGGCTAATCCCTCCTTGCTTGGGGAGATCATGCAACTCCATAACCTGGATTGTTCGCTGCTTCTTGGCTGCAAGTAAAAATATGAAATGCAAGCCTCGTCAATTAAGTTTCAAAGCCCAGATCACAACAATTAACTTGAAAGCTAAGTTAGACAAAATTATGGACTAGATTTCAAGGGAGTCTAACAAACCATTTTCAGCTTGTTGATAACTCTCCTGAAGTTTCCTCTTAGTGGCTTCTAGCTTCATTTGGACTGAAGCATCATCTGAATTCTTCAACTTCTGATAGAGAGAAGACACGAGTGTCAGGCAAAACTTCAAATCTAAAAAATTTGACACACTCAGACAGAGATTCTCCCTTACATCCTGCGGATCAGCAAGAGGCCTCTTGGGGACACCACTCCTGTCCATCTTTTGCAACATCCTTGGCTCCATATTCTCTCTTCGTTGCATGCTTGATTTCAATGGTCTGCCAGGACCAGAACCAACAGTTGCTGCTTTATTTAGCTCAGCAACAGCCTCATTTCTCTTTGCTTGCTGATTCTTGCTGTCTTTGACCATCGCATCCACCCCAACGGAAGCCTGTTGTTTCCTCTTTACTATGTTTTGATTCACCAGAGCTGATCTTCTGCCATTATCCCGGTTCTTGATGAATTCCCCACTCTGTCGAGGATCTGAAACAACATTCCCCATTCATGATCATGAATCAAAGTAGTGGGGAATTCAAATAAAGAACCGTAGAGCAAAAGCTAGCTAAGAGTAACCATTAAGAGATAGCAAGTTCAACTCACTTGCATCGTCATCCATGCCATCGAAGAACTTCAAACCATCCAGCAATGACATCCAACCATGAAAATCGAAGTCAGTTTTTAACCATGGAAGACTGCACAAAATATATAGGACAAATGGTAAAAGAAGAGGTCAGTACCTGTGATAACTCCATTGACGCAGTTTGAGCTGCAAAGAAAGCCCCTTCATCCATAGGAGGTGATGGAAGCCCTTCTTCTTCCTCTTCATCAACAACAGAAGGATTTAATGAATCTGGGGTACCTTCATAACCTACAAATAATTACAAGAAAATCCACAATCAATGTCAAACATTAATAGATTATTATAAAGGAGAAAACACAGCAGGATTAACCTTATGACTACCAATTGAAGACGGTAACATAATCATACCTGCATTGGCTGTGGTGGTAGCATGGACCCACTCATCTACCATTTCTTTCCAGCCACTGCAATTCAGAAAACTCTGTTTAAAATGCCCAATATTTTTGGTCCATTATCCAAGCAAACAGATAATACAGGAACCACAAATGCAGAACCTCATAAATCTTGAGTGTTTCATATGACCTTCATTCATGTTCAGAAACAATCACACACTGATGTCTAATACATTAATCACATGTTTTTTTTTTTTGCATTGTGAGTTAGAGATTTATTCACAAGAAATAAGCAGTCAACAAGGAACAATGGCAAGTACACAATAATACATAAACATTTAACAGACAACAAACAAAAGGCTCATTTTTCTCCCTAAAACAAGCATAATATATATTCATGGCAAACAAACATCCGGGAGAAATTGAAACATACTCAATAAGAGTTCGTGCAAGTTGACGAATCTCCTTTGATCCATGCTTTCGGAAAGGATTGACAGCCTTTCCAATCTCAGTCGCCTGAAAAAGTTAAATCCGTCAAAAGATTTTCGCAGAAAAATACGAATGGAAATGAAAAGTCCATGACGGACACTTTGAATGACACGAGATGATTTGACACAAACCTTTAGAAGATCCACACTCAGTTCCATCAGCTGGAGCCTCCTCAACGACTCAAATAATTCCGACTCAGACTGTTGCAAAATTGAACAAAACAACATGAATGAGTGACCAGAGGATTTAAAAATCTTCCAAAGAACAGTTAGCATCTAAAAGTATCGCTGTCCAAAGTCAGAAACCTAAGCTCCAATCAAATTGCAACATCAAGAAGCAAAAATTGAAGCATACGATTAAAAGCTAATGAAATAACAAGAGGAAGAAAAGAAAATAAAAAAGAAGAGTGATCTAAAAACTGAAAGCCCGAGCATTTTGAAGGAAAGAACTAAGGAGACCATACCTCTTCTTCGCTGTTATGAAGAATTTCCTTGATCCGCAAAATCTCCCCAACCAATTGAGACTCTTCTTCGATCTCATCCGTCAATGCTTCAGCATCTCCGTAGCTATAATTGCTAACGTGGTTCATGTTCATCTCTCCATGGTCATCTCTGCTACTATGGGCCTTGCTCTCTTTACTTGCACCTGCTTCCACTTCAGCTCCGTCTCTATCAAAACCACTCTTGCAACCTCCATCGTAGTCCTCGTCAATATCGGACACCGCCAACTCCACTCGCTCACAACCCAAACAACGAGTCATCCGGCAAGAAAACAAGCGTTCCGCGATTGCATCTCTTCGCAATCGAAACTCCTTCGGACAATCAGAAGCGGCCACCATGATCGCATGGTCGATAATATCAAATATATCCGAGTTCGCCGTTCGAAAGTAACTCCTCCAGTAATCTAAGGACCGGGGCTTCATTTTCCCGAAAGAAAACACACAACACCGATCGATTGTAAGAAAGCCAGATAAAAAATAAAAATCGTTTTTCCAGCCGGAAATCAACGGCAGATAAAACAGGGGATTCTCAGTAGCAAAGAAGCAGCTGAAGCTGGTTTTGATGCTGCCCAGAAATCAGACTCAGATGGTAGCTTGTAGCTAGATTTTTCTTTTTTTCTTTTACAGTGGCCCGACGCAAACAAGGGATTTGCGAATATCAGCAATAGGAGGGTTAACGCTTGTAAATTTCTATCCACGAAAATAATGCGGACGAGATTATCGTCAATCTCGGGCAGACAAATAGGGGTATACGTGGGATAGGAGGATCCAAAAACGGTATGAGAATGTACAGAAACCAGCACAGAAACAAGAATCGTAGCGTTTTATCAGATTGTGAGTTAGCCAAGACCTTCAGGAAAGGTAATTAAATATTAATTTGCCGTTGGTGGGCAAAAATAAAAAAGGAAAAAAAGGAGCGATATTTCAGGGGAAAGCCAAAAACGAAGACGAATATCATCTCTATCTACTCCACTTCTGCTTATCTTGTCTATGCTCTCTACCACGAATACCAGGGGCTCAACGAATCCAGAGATATGGGCTCTTCAAAACCACTCTCACAAAAAATGCGTACACAGGCAAACGCATTGTTATGATAAAAAATTGGAAATAGACTGTTCTAAAAGACGGGGAGAGGGAGGTTGAATGGGATCGTGTGGGGTTGAAAGTGAAATAATAATAAAAAATCGGGAGGATGAAAAAGGGTGGGGTGATGTGAATAAAGTAGGTAATGAATGTGGTGAGATATAGATATTAGAGAGTGGGAGAAAGATGGAGGAGAGGGGAGGGGGCTGTGCTATGAGGCGCACACACCTTGTTTCGAATAAGATTCGGACACTTTCCTGTGACGTGTTCATTTGGGAATTTGAAGTCAAAGTTGATGGAATTAACCACGATTAGTTTTATTTTTGTGTATTAAATTCACATAGATGGAATTTGCTCTTTTAAAAAAAAAAACTGAAAAATCTCATATACTTATACTTCAGAGGGAAAGGATGACGAGTAGAACGCTTTTTTAGTGATACATAATATATATTCAATTGTGAGTAAATATAAAAAAAAAATTACTTGGCCAAAAAAATTGAGTAAATATCCCCCAGTCATGTACAATTTTTGTTTTGATATTTTTTTTCTAGAAAATAATTAGATTTATTCATGATATAAGAATAAGATTAAATTTTTATTTTTTCTAAACGATGTTAATATTAAGTATAATGAATTATAAAAAAAAATCCTAGTTTAATGGTTATGTGTAGCTTTTTTTATACAAAATTTTTTAGATATATTTACACACGCTATAAGGATAGAGGAAATTTTTATTTCTCCTATGTGATATTAATATAGGATAAATCGAGCAGTTAATTATCTTTAAATGTTAACCTAAATACTCAATAGCTACAGTACCTCTTTAAATGTCATTACTATAATTATAATAAAATAATATTTTTTAAAAAATATAATATATTTTAAGTAATTATAATAGCTGTTTACATGTAGCTAAGTAGAGTTTAATTAACATGAGTAGGCGGCCCAACACAAAAACCCGCCTTATGCTTTTCTCGGCCTACTTGTTATCTCGGTTTTTGTTTTTAATTTCACGCACCCAATTTTTTTTTAAAAAAAGGGGTATGCTGTTGCGTAACAATTAATTAGACAAGCATAAGAAGTATGGATCGCATATAGTTACTAAACAAATTAGCGTGACCAAGCATATTAATAAAGTCATGTTGACAGTTGAAACCGTTAGTTTCCTTCCGCTCATTTTACTTAGACCCAAAATGTAATTTTATAGCATTTTCTCTCCTTTAGTTTGCATGGATTTATGCACTAAGTACTCATCCAATTTATTTATTTTATTCAAATTCGCATGCTCATATGATATTTAAGATCGTGTTGAAGTGTTCAAAGTGTATGAGCAAAAAATACATATAATACATATTTGAAAATCTTCTAAACGTGTTTTTTTGATAACATTCCTTTAAAATTGTTTGCCCGCTCAAAAGGGTTATACGATTTTATTTGTTCTGAAAAATATATTATGGTAAATTGTAGGATTTGGATAATTTTGGGAAAATATGCCATTAGTACTATTGTTACTGCAAGGTCCTCTGTTTGAACCTGGTAGATTATTTAGACGGGTTCTGCTCCCATCATGCCTTATTAATATTAATACATGCAACGGAATAAAATTGTTATGTTAGAAATTACAAATTTTAGCAATTGCTATGGAATATCGGATGCCTGTGTAATTATATTTTATGTGAGGCGGCGGCTTACTTACTATTTAATTTATTTGCATTATCGCGCCCTTATTAAAATGTTAAGATGTTTTCAGCTCAGATTATTATTATTTTTCAAACGTTTTCCAGCTTCAAGCTCAATATACCCTATCAAGCACTGTGCGAAAGTCTTCTTCAGAAAAAAGAGGTCAGGAGACGATGATCTTTCCTTCCTCCACATGTTTTCTATTTTTTTTTGGGGGGGGGGGGATCGACTTAATCATTTTACAAATCCAGGTTGATATTTAATAAATTGTTGCACTTGCTCTTAAAAAAGACTTTTCCCTCTGGTCTCCCTCAAAAGAGTTATCATGTCCAACGTCTTCCTTGTAAGCAAACTTGCAGAAGTTTCACAAAATATCCACCAAATTCGTCGCTTTTTTAAATGGAAAACAAACTAATAATAAAAACGACAGGGGACAGAGAAGTGGGGATAATGTGGGCACGGGGATTGTTTTGTTTATTTTATTGGGAAAGGAAATCCATGGCGGGAGGAAGAAACGTGGAACACGGGAATGAAATGCAAAGAGATTGAGGTTGCTTGTTCCATTGACTGTCTTCGCTGTTAACGACGAACGACGGTGTCCATTAAGCTACAAAAGAAAAAAAAGGCGGAGACGAAAAGTGTGGAAAGTGATAGAAACGTGAATTACAGCTGGAAAAAAAATAAAGGTTGAATTTCAACGGCGTTACTTACTTCTTAAACAATTTATATTTTTTATCGTAAAGTCATTTTCGTAATTTTCTGACTTAACATCCCATGATTCAATAAATCTCATTGGCCGAAGTTTGATGCCAACTCAAGAAAACTAGGACTTGCATGTTGGGCGGTATTTGAGAAATTATTCGTAGATCATGATTCGATTGAAAATAAATAATAAAAATGCGAATATTGGGTACGCGAAAAATCTTACTTCTTTTTCACTCTGTTCTGAAGTGGGGATGGCAGGACGCGGAAGAGATGGGGGCATTGTCAGCTGTGCTGAGGAAGGGAAACAGTGGACGTAAGTCAGAGCTCAACGGAATCAATGAACGTGGGAGTGCTTTCTGGGACTGGTCCTTGGTCCGCTTGTGGGGCCCATTCCCTGCCTCATTGAATGAATCGATCGGGTTAGGTCTTCCAGGTTTTTTCGCCATTCTCAAATTATTTAATTAAATTGCACATTCATTAAATTTCTGTTCATTTGCCATAAAATACTAGCAGTTCTCTTCCTAAGTTATTTTTCACAATACAGTAATTTTTACGATACAATCACTTCTAAAGAATTTACACCTTTTTCTTTCTTGAGGGTATTCGTCTGTTGGATATGATTAATGGGTAATTAGAAGAGATAAGTTGGGACACGTGGCAGGTGGAGTCAGGGACATGTGTGGGATTGCACGTGGGAGCCGTGGGTTGTTAACATGGGAGGGAGTGGGAGATAAGGGTATGCATCGCCCAATGGGCTGACGTGGCAATCACGGGGAAGCAGAGGGAGCCTTATCCTGCGCCGCGTGTCAATGGTTAAAGATGAGTGAGGATTCAAAAGACATCATCGTTGGCTCGCTCGTGGGGCCTCCTCTTGTGCTGCAAAAAGAAAGGAAGAAAGGAAGACACGTGTTGAAAAGCACCCGCCAGGCAGCATTCTATGGAAGAATCCATTGTCAATACATTATAATATTTTCGAGTGAATGGCAAAGAGGAAGTTGGTTCCAACGGGGTCCATGCTACTAAGTGTGTGGATTAGCCTTGAAGGTCATCTGTTTTTGATAAGTCTAGCCCGTTTGTTTAATTGTTCAGGGAACAATTTTTTTATTTTACTTTTCTAATTCTCAAAAACGTGGAAAGTGTTGAGAAATTTTCTTTTCTTTTCTTTTTTTCTTTTTAAATTCTGCTGTCTTCATTCAGCAGCAATACGTAGACAAGTATCGCGAGGACAAAGGAAAAGGCGTAGTTGAGGAATATAATGAAGCATGGTAGGAGCAGGGGGAGGGGCTAGGAACTCAATATTCTGAACATGGGAACATGGTGTAGGTATTATGTTAGGGGAGGTGAGTAGGGTGAGGGGTAAAGCAGCAGTTGTGGAATAGGGGGGGTATAAATGAAAAGAGTAGTTAGCAAATAGGGGAAATGAGGGGCAATGATTGGGTAAATAGCGAAGCCGACAGGAGAGTGATGTTAAATAAAAGCAAGGGCCAAGGCGTTGACCTTGAGCACTGTATCTCACAGTCACAACCACTCACCCTACTTACATTCCCATTCACCACTCCCACTAAACTTTTCATTATGACTGCTGCTACCTGCATTCTCCCAAAGAGTACTTTCCTGCCTTTCAAATTTCGACCAAGGCTCATCGTGCCCTACAGGAACAAGTTGCAGCCTCACCAATGACTAATGGTGTCTTCCATCCCCAAACAAGGCCGCCTCAGTGAACTTAGACTGATTAATATGGAAACACGCTTTATCTTTATTCTTTACTTCGCCTCATATCTATTTATAACCAATGTCATCCACGTCAACACACTATGTAGCGGTTCTGTTTCTCTTATAATTAATTTCCCATTCTCTTCTTAACTTTTTTATAGAAATTTTTAAAAAATGGTTGAATTCACTCACAATCTAAAGATAGAACGAAGTCTTCATTTCTTCTAGGCGATACTATTATCGGGCATGACGAACTGTCTATTATACTCAGATATAAACTTTGGCAATTAAAAGTTATTATATATCTTTAAATATTATGACTGAAATCACAATAAAATAATATTTTTTAAAAATTAAATATATTTTAAATAATTATATATTTAACTTTTTCAATCAGTTGAACCTGACGAGTATTTTCCATTCCCTTATTTTTTTTTTGGTTACATTTTCCATTCCCTTATTGATGTCAAACCATCCACATCTGTCCTCGAATTGGACCCGTGCTGCCTATGGAGCAGAACTGGCCCATAGTACCTACAAAATGTCTCAACTCCCAAACTAGGTCCCCACTCCCCATACATCTTCCACCTTCTAAATCTCAAGTTGGGCCCTTTATTGGGCTCTCATAAGTATGTTTTTTTATAGTATTTCTTTCAGTGTAATAAATAATATTTAAATCTTATCACCTATCGTACATAGGTTCAACTGATAAAAGGGTAATACATATAATTATTTGGAGCATATTCGAACCCTAGGGAGTATCACTTTATTGTGGTTCCAGTCGCGGCGCTTGGAGAGGCATCATAGCTCCTGGGTGCCTAAGTTTACGCCTGAGGGTAATACACAGCTCGCCATGCCCGACATTAGTATCGCCTAGAAGGAAGGGAGATTTCACCCTAAAATTTTTGTACCAACAAAAAATCTAATGGAGAAAGGTGCTCATAATATTATCTCTAATAAAAAGATATCTATGTTTAAGAAATAAAGGAAAGTTTCTTAAAATATTTCTCTTTATATTAAGTTTAATAATGCTTTCTAATTGTCATAATTCATAAACAAACGTTTTTAGCTTTTATTATAAAAGAATACAGCGATTTTTCGGACTTAGTATAATATAAGATGGTAACATATATTGTGTACCAACACGAACATCTATACATGCTATGACTTCCAAATTACAGCATCTAACATAAAACTTATTCTGTTGGAATATTCCAAATTTTGAGACAGAGAGAAAGTTCTCTCATCTCTTTTCATCCCATTTCAAAAAAGAGAAGGGAAAGGTGATTAACCGTTGAAAGTCCAAACCAGTAGTAGCAGTAATAGAAAAGAAAGAAGGAAAAGCAAAACAGCGTATGATTTTGTTTACATGTGGCAACGTTTCATTGTAGGTCATCGATTCAATACTCTTTTCTTATGGGCATTCAAAGCAAAGTTTCCTGCCTCTTTTCATCTCCTCTCCCAACAGGCAACAGGGTATTCTCCTCACTCACACCTACGATGATGATCAATTCAACATCCCGACGTTGAATCCCAGCAGCTCACAACGACAAGGTAAAAGGTTTTATAGTCTCTGCTTCTGTTAAAACTTATCGTGCTCCATTTTAGCATACTCCTTAATATTCAAGCATATGAAGTTAACATCATTTCATCGCTTCTTTCCATGATGTAATTAATTCAGTTTTAATCTTGTGTTTTAGAGTTTCGCAATGCTTGCTTTATTGTTTCTTTCTCATTTATTCAACCACCTACAGTTATATCACATTCTCCCCTTAAACTATAGTTTTAAATAGGAGTATTATTCTAATACTTTACATTAATTACTACTTTATTATGTTAGATATTTATTATTTATTATTTATTATAACATATTTAGATATTAATTAGGATAATTAATAAATATTTCTGAGTGTGTCCCATAGTAATTTGGCTCAATCCAAGGACGGTTATTGACTCAATTTATTTAAGGTTAATTTTCTGATAGTGGAGATTAACAATTCATTGAATGTGATATCTCTTTTCTGAGTCCAGAGCGAAACCCTATTTTCAACTCGCTTCTGAAGGTTTCCCACTGGTGACGGCTAAGAACAAGTTGTCATCGCTGTGTCTAATCACCAGTTGGAAGAACCTGTTCTTTATTTGACAGTGTTTTTTGTTTGACAGGTATTCAATTAGGATCTCAGTTATCCTCAGATCAATTAAGCTAATAGCGAGAGGTAACCTTAAATCTCCCGCTGTGTCTCATATAGGTTTATATTTGAATATGATATAATCTGAATTGATTGTATTAGTTTTGAGATGTTTATTTTCTAAATCTTAATCCACGTGAAAAACCTTAAACCACGCAAGAATTATAACATAAACTATCGCAGCTTTATTGACGATGCCAAACAGAAACTTAGAGAACATAGTCGTCGCTGATTCTACTTGGCAGCTCCAACGACATGGATTAAAGTACAAATAGATCATGAGCTATAATTCTTATATATGACTGAACGCCTTATGCCACATAACACCATGTGCTATTATATGCTATACGAGCTTATCAAAATCTTCATTGTCACTGATGGTTCACTGGAGCTGCAGGTTTCTGAGCCTGCAAATAAAAGGTTAGAAATACACAGATATAACAATGTGAGAATCACTGATTCATTAGAGCAAGTGATGAGCAGTGACTGTTATTAGACAAGATGGTACCTTTTTTGGTCATCAAAGGCTGCAGTTTTCTTGTAATTGGGGAAGGGCACTCTCCCAGATTCTATGTACTGAATGTCTCGGACGAGCATCTCATAGTGCCTCTTCACCTCCTCTGGTGTCTTCCCACCAACAGCCCTGGCAACATTGTACCAACGATCAGGAGTGTCCTTGTCGTAAACTGCAAGAGCCCTTTCGAAGGCTTTGTTCTCCTGGGCACTCCATGAACCAGAGGATGACATTGAGCTCGATGCCATTCTGGAGAATGGGAAGAATGTTGAAGAGAGCTGTGTATATAGAGCAAGACTTGAGAATTGAGAGAGCTGGTATGTGCTGAGACTTGGCAAGGCTTCTCCTTTTATAAGCAGAAGAGGAAGGGTGTAAAGTGGGGGAGTGCCAGTTGGCACTTGGCATTTGATATCTTGCTTAAATTTCAATGGAGTAGAATTTAGTGATATGTATCCTTAGGAGCCACAGAATGCAGCAGGACCAAGAAGATGAGCAGCAACATGGGAGAATCCGTATCTTCAAACTGTAAAACAAGTGACTAAAGTCTAAAACGATACTAGTTACCTTGCTCATTCTTGATTCCTGATTAAAACTCCTCCATGGGAAATTTCAAGATCGTGGATTAAACCTGTAATTAATTCTTTACGTGTTGTTAAGCTTCCAGCTTGTGGATCTAAGCCTGCCATTCACTGTATTTAGCTTATAAGCCTCTTACTTGCACCATTGTTCCAGTGGGTCCAAGCTCAAATCCAGGTGTGTATCAAACATCTGTGTACTGTTGTTCTCAAGAGTTTGATGACAAACAAATCTCGTTTGTGATAATCATTGTGACAAGTGATCTTTGAAGGGTACTTGTCTTGAACAACCGTCCAATGCTCTAGCTGGACTGTGGTGTCCGTACAATTATTATAGTTTTGTGCTTAACCCCAATGAAAGGTCAACATTGTTACCGGCTACTTTGTAGCTTCTGGGACCCCTTAGGTTCCAGATAACGTACGATAAGATCGTGTTTTTGGTTGAACGCTTTAGGGAGATGAATCTTCTCTTCCACCCACCCATATCATCAGCTAAATAAGCGGCTATTTAAAAACCATGCCCACTCGTACTTCTTTACTTTCCTTTGAACGGTAAACGTTCCTGGTTCATTGAAATCCTAACCTAGGTAAATTAATGGGAACATCTTGTATGGTGAGCAAGAGAGCACGTGGCTAAATATAGGAAGCTGCATTTGAATGGTAATTCTTATTATTGTTCTGATGTTACAAACACTTTTTGGGAATTCACCAGAATTAAATACAGTATCGCTGTCATGAGTTACATCGTCATTGTCAATGATCCTTTTCCTTTGGTCAATAATCTTTTGTCTTTTGCTGTTAACTCTGGCCATTGGCTTGACCTGGAGCACAAAATATAAACTTTAGGTTTTCCCACTGATGTTTAAGATATGATTATAGCCTGGAGAAAAATATCTTTACCTGCTAAGTTTAGCCATGCCTCATGCTAAAAGAGTACCTAGTGAAATTTGCTTTTTTTGAGGTGAACAGGCATGGCTGGTCCATTCAATTATTTGGATTTTGTACCTGTAAGTATGGAGCTTCCATAATGACATTATAAACTGATATCTGATTCATCATGGCAAAAAAAAGACTAAAATTTTGTCAGAAATCCTCAATGGCCTTGTTACCCAAAGTAGTCAGGAGTTTGCATTTTAGGTATATAATTAACTCCATAGTTATGTTCTCTGAATAGCTTCAATGTAGCACTAGATCACTTGACTTTTCTGCTACAATTATTGCGTTAAAGAAAACAAAGAAGCTTTGTAACATTAGAGATTCAGATGCTGTAATAATACGTTAAATGGTAAAAATGAGGGAATACCAGTGACGGTGAGGATGAGTATCTATGTGGAACAAGGGACAAGACTATATTCATTCCAGAAAAGCATCAGAATAGTCCGATTTTAGAGGCCGGTGAAATGAGATACTGTGGTGTATGTGGCTTTAGCTAGCAAGTTGATATAGATTGACCCTACTCTATATATACCTATATATGCTAATATCTAGCAACTGGGCCTTACACTAATCTTTTCAAAAGTTCCAAAAACCAATCCATACTATTCGGAGGTGCCTCATAGTGCAAAGACTTCTCGTCTGGTTCAGTTAATGGTTAACTAGTATGTGAATTCTTAATTTAACATTTGAAGTGAGTCGCTTAAGGAATCTAAATCCAGACTTTTGTTTTCCCAGTAAAACAGTGGATGTTTCCATCAGCGTATCTTTGTAATATTTGGGTATAATTGCAACAGTGTTGGGAAATCAATGTAGCCTGAGTCAAGTTGTATGAATGGTGTCTCTAGAAGCGAACCAAGATGGTAGGCGGTGATGATTGGCTGAAAATTACAGGGATGACTTTTGCAGAATCTTGAAAGAAAAAGTGTGGCTGAAGATTTATTCTCCCACCTATTTATGGAATCCTTATCACCCAGTTTGCCTCAATTACACAAAGGAATACTGGAATATGGACTGTTCCACTCGCATTGGAGGATTTCTTTTTTTTTTATCTCTTTCAGTGGTCCTTCAAAACCAACTGAGAAGTTGAATCCGTGCTTATTCTCTCCATAATTGGATGGTTTCGTTGATAAGTTTGTTGACATGGGTAGTTTGTGATGATCAAGCCGTCTGATATTATTGCAGAGCAAGTAACCTATAGCTCCATGGGAGAAGGAACGAAAAGAATCAGGCATCGAGTCGCTAAAGCGTAACAGAGAAAGGTTCGGCTTGATGCAACATTTGGTCAACGGTGGACACGATGAAGTCATGAAGAAACAGAGCAACAAAGCTTACTAGAGTATGAATTGGAGAAGAATTCCTGTTTTTTTTTTCTCTGTAAATTTTTTGAAAGAGGTTAGATTAATCAAGAGGGCAAAGTTTTTATTCTTCTTAAATTATATTAATATCAAATAAAGTGAGTGAGGTATTTTTTAAAGGTTGAATACTCTAAATAATAATATGTATCACTTATTCGCTAGCTAAATTTACGGATAACGGTTGAAAAATTTCTTTTTGATAAATAAATTTTTATAAAGGGCTTAGACTTGGGCTTACCCACGATCTAAGTATACGAGGAAGTCTCATTTCTTCCAAAGTGATATTAATGTCAGGTAGAGTGAGCTGTAAATTACTTTAAGGCGTAAGTCTAGGCACCAAAGAACTAGAATGTCTCCTTAAGCATCGCAATTGGAGCCATAATAAAGTTGTCCTCCTTAGAAATCGAATATGTTACAAATAGTTGTATGTCTTACCCTTTCATCAATTGAACGATAGGTTGAAGAATTTCTTTTTTGAGGAATTTTTTTTAGTACAGAATTTTTTTTAAAAGGGTTGAACTTACTCATGATCTAAAGATAGGATGAAGTCTCACTTCTTTTTAAACAATACTAATATTGGGTAGAGAGAGTCGTCTATTACTCTTAGGCATAAACTTAAACACCCATGAGTTAAGATGTCTCCCCAAATGTTGTGATTAAAACCATAATAAAATAATATTATTTAAATATTAAATATACTCTAAATAATTATATATTTTATATATTTACTAGTTGAACATCTACTGCAGATGTCTTTTGAGGAAATGATTAGCAGAGAATGAGTGAACCCAACTTGAATGGGCTAGCTTGGAAAGTATTTGGGCTCAGCCCATTTTAATGGTCAGGTTCAGCCTGATGACGTTCTTGTTTTGTAAATACACAGAATCATGGGAATACACTCGAGTCATATCCTGTGGCTGAGCTCGGTAACGCAAGCTTGTGACCTAAGGAGGGGCATTAAGGGAATGATTGAATAAGTCGGTTCTTGTAAGGGATATTATTGTAACAAAAAAAGAAGAAGCCATATCCTGTGAAAGGTGGCTTCTTGCCAAGTTTGCTTACATTCAATATTTCCCCGCACGATCCATCGCTATGAAATTAATATGCCATTCAAATAATAATATAGATCAGACTTAGATCCTATAAAGATGTATATTTAAATTTCTTTAAAAAAATTTTAGTAGATGATTTTATAAACTTCTTATAAGTGCTATCTAAACTTTAAAACTATACATTGACCTTAATAAAGAATTAGTTCTAAATCTACCCAAATTCTACCTAAATTTTATATACCAAAAACTAGAAATATGGCTCCATTTGTTATTTTACAGAGCCTGGGTTCAAACTTGAGCCCAGATCTGTCCTTTCGCCTTCCTCTCAACTTTTCTTTTTCGTCCTTTGCATCCAAATACTCATTTTCTTTTTCGTTTTTTCGCTCATTTTATATTTATTATCAAATTATAAAATAATTACCTTGATTTAAATATAATTCCAATCACTTTATACTCCAAAAGATTCACATTCAAATAAAAATAATTACCTTGGTTGAAATTAGCTCCCTTACATAATCAATAGCTACAAATGCACAAGGAAATTACCTTGGTTGATGCAGGTCATATACCCACCTGTATCAAACATTGTAGTGTCTACACTTTTCTTGGAACCCCAAGATTTGGCCAAGATTACATGATGCAGATTTTAAGATGTTACTTAAACATTTGGCTGGTTTTTGTAAATTCAAAAGACAAACTAATCATCATGTTCAGGCATGGATCCTGAAGCACACGAACCCGAATGCATAGGCAAAATGAGAAAGCGAACAACGTTAGACCCCATTTGGTTGTGCGGAAAGGGAGGAGGATGGTTGAGTTTGAGAAGCCTTGTCTCCTCTGAGTTCCTTGACAACAGCAGCAAGTGCCTCAGGATTGACTCCCAGGTCACACAGAGCCATCAGAACAGAGAGAGTGTGACGGTCCAGACCCGTGTCCAGTATATTTGACATATGGAATGCCAGCTCTAATGATTCCCGAGCAGTTCTTGCTTCTTCTGGGTCCATACTACTAACCTGAAGTTTTCCATTTGAGTACAATTAGCTTATTCACCAATTTCATAAAATTAAGATATATGAATCTGCAGCCCGTGGCTTAATTTTGTTTTCTTACACCTGAAGAGACCTCTAATCACATTGATGAATTGTAAACAGAGGTAATGATCCAAGAAACTCGAATTCTGTTATTCTGAGCATGTTCAACGCTGATTTTGTTGACAAAGAAACCCAGGAAGGAAGATTGTTTAAGGGGGAAGACAAAAATCTCAGATCAAGTAGTGCAGATGAGAGGCGAGAAATGATAAGCCAAAACCTAGATCATCTCTAAAACGGTCGTGCCAAATCCCAAAATCAAGGCTGGTGATGAGCGAATATAGAGATAGCGAATTACAAAAATGTGGGGAAACATACCGGTAATGTGTGGATCTGGCGAAGCTAAGATGGAGAGCGCCCGATAAACCACCGGCCTTGAGAAGGAGAACAGCCGAGGACGATGATATTGGTGAGCGGAATATTTATAAACTTGATCGATGGAGGAGGTTTGGAGGGCTAGACCTAGAACAGATCGCTCCCGACTGTTAGTGTTTCAGAAAGAATCTTGCTTAGGGTTGAAGATGAAGTGTGGGGAGTGGGATTTTTTTTTTAAGTATAATAATTTTTAGAAGGAGGCGAAGTTTTCCTTTATCTTAATTATATTTAAATTTAATTTATATTATATATTTAATTATAATATATTATTTTTTTAATAATATTTAAATAATATTAAATTATTTATCATTTGAACTAATTCACCTTAGTTGGTTGAATAGGAGAAATTGAAGTGGCAAGAAAGGGTGAACAGAGTGGGATTGGGCCGGCCAATTACTTTTTCTTTTGTTACATCCGGCCTAATACTTTTAAGGTAAGTGGGCTGACTCCATTTGGAACAACAGCTTCATAAGAAATGCGAGGAGATAGGTTTCTGGTTTTACTATTCATCTAGGGATTTGTAGTATGATAGAAGTTGAATAATGGATAATTTATGAAAGACTAAAATTAGCTTCAGATTTGGGAATTAAAAAAATTATTATTGAATCTGATACTAAAAATGTCATCAACATAGTAGCTAATCTCAGAGGAAAAAGATGTAGTTTATTACTTTACATGATTCAGACTCTGATTCAATCTTTATGGGATTTGAAGGTACAGCACATTCCTATAAGCAAGAACAGACTGGCAGACGAGCTTGCAAAGAAAGGGTTGAATATGACGAGGATATGGAATACTTACCCCTTAAGTCTGAGGCACCTTGTACTAAATGTGTGTGTAGGAGTTGATCCCCATGTAATTTAAATTTCATTGTAACTGAGCGTATAGCTCTCCTTTTTACCAAAAAAAAGAAGAAGTGAGAAACACGCATACTTGGAAGAACTTTGCACATATTCAAGAGGATAGCGTAACCATAAATGTTATTAATTCTATAGCCTCTAATTGGCAACCTCCTCATTCAAAGTGAATGTTGACAGTTCATGTATGGCAGATGATACCAATACAAGATGTGGTAAATTGATTAGAGATCATACTAGGAGATAGGTTTATAGGTTTATAAGTACACTAAGTTTTTTTAGATAGAAGCTGAGTAGTAGGCGATGCTTAAAGACCTTAATATGACTTGAAATATTGAATTTAAGAATATTATTTTTGAATATGATTCTAATAATGTGATTGAGATGCTGTCTAATATAAATATTGAGAAATACAGTTTGTTAGTTGTACATATATAAAGATTCATATAGAATTTTTGAGATATGAAGTTCTAACATATTCCTAGATGTCAAAATAATATTGCAGATATCCTAACTAAGGAGGGTTTAACTACTACAAAAACATTAGCTTCTTGCCCTCCTCGTTTGAAATCCCTTATTTATAATGATTGTCTAAGATCTAATCTCTTTCTAAGTTATACTTTTTTTGTTCAGGCAATTTGTCCTCTCTTATAACACAAAAAAAAAGAGTGAGAAATATAAGTATTTATAATATATTTAATCTTTAAAAAATATTATTTAATTGTGATTCTAATTATAATATTTAAAATAATATTTTAATTTTAGTTATTTAATTTTATATTTAAAGATAATTAATATCTCACTCTATCTAATGTACGTCAATTCAATTCTTTTTTAAAGATTTTGTAACAAAAAAAATAAAAGAAAAAAAAAACTCTTGCCTTTGGTTCATGGCATGTATAAAGTGATCGGTCCGAGGCGTTTACAAAACGAGAGTCCATCTTTTTATATTAAATAATATGTTTAATTTTTGTAATTTATATTAAATTTTATTTTAATATTTTAATTTTATAAATTGTATTTGTAATTCTAAAATTTTAATACTATTAATTTGACATAATAAAAAAATTGACTCGACAAATTAAAATAATAATTATATAATTAAATTTAGACAAAATATTATTAGATTTTAGTCTTTTTAATATAATATTTTTTATATTTCAAATAACATAAACTAAAAAGATTTAAAATAAAATTAACTAGTGATTTTCATGAGTTTCTTTAATAAAAAATGTAAGATAAAAAGGTAAAAAATATTTAGGTTTAAATTAAATAAATAAATTTAAATAAATATAATACATATTAAAGTGAGATTGAATAATTTATTGAAATAGATATAACACTCTTGATTTAAGGGAATGCTTGGTATAAAGGAAGTAGAAGTGAAAATAAAATTTTAAGATTGAATAATTTATTGAAATAGATATAAGAAATTTGATTTAAGGGAATGTTTGGTATAAAGAAAGTATAAGTGAAAATAAAATTTTCTACTTCTTTTATTTGGTATAATAGAAACTACTTTTATATTCAATATCATTTTAGTTTTATAAAAAAATTAAGAAATAAGATAATAAAAATAAAATTAAAATATTTTAGAATATTTTATCTTAAATTATAAAATTTTTAGATAATTTTAACCCTTCTCAAATTATAATAAAATATTTTAGATAAATTTACCAAGTTATAAAAATATATATACATTAATTCTATACTTATTACTATCATGTTAAACAAATTTTTAAAATTTATTTTTAACTTAATTTTATTTTTATTTTTATTTTTATCAAACACTTTTTCATTATACTAAACCTACGGTAAGTTTTTTTCTTTATGTTGAAAGATTAAAATATAATTATATATAATTATTAATTAAATTTGATGAGTCAATATTGTTTATTAAATAAAACTAATAATATTAAGATTATATGGTTAAAAGTATATTTTATAATTTTTAAATATTAATGTGAAACTTAATATAAATTTAAGGACTAAACATATATTCTGTCTATGTTTTTATGTCGATCGTCGAAGTTTCGTCCAAATATACTCGCAAAAATTCTCTGTCATGCCAATGTAAGAAGTGCAGAAATCACACCGCATAGTTTGATCCAGCTCTGAATATATATCAATCAACACGAATGGGCACTTCCAGATGCATGGATTTTAATCTGAGATCGTATTTGACACATCATCGGATTCAATTAAAAAAAAATTGATCCGTTTCGAAGAAGTAACTCCACACAACCAATCCTAAGAAATTGATCTCACTCTGAATCAGAATGGAAATCCTTCGTCACCCTCCGGCGAGGCAACCACTGGTGAAGCGGTCGTGGCAGCTCAACCCCACCACCAGAAGCGCCGGATGAAACAAATGGAAAATTATTTCTGATACAATGAAGGGAGAGATGAACCCAACGACGCACGGACAGCCATACTCACTGTAGCAGTTCTTATGGCGACGGCCACCAATCAGGTCGGGCGGAATCCCCCCGACGGTTTTGGCAGGACAACAATCTCAACGTGAACCCCAAACGGCGAGCTGGGGTTTCAATCATGGGCCCCAATAGTGATGTTACTTTGGCATGGTTCATGTTTGGTAACACATTCAGCTTTTTTTCTCTATCTACATGATCCACTTCCTCACACGTGGCTTCCCTCTCCGATTGGAGCTCACCGTCGCTGAGTTTGGAATGGTATTCACTTTTTGCGCCTCCATGGCCGCCGTCAGACCCAGCAGACATCTCGGCTATGCTTTTAATGCCTTCTCCTTCGTTCTTCCCATCTCCCTACGTTAGTTTCATTTTTGAGGGACTCAAATATGCTTGCTCGCAAAATCACAAACATTCAAAGGCTTCTGCTCAAGCGATAGGCCCGGACGATGATAGGAACCCGAGTTACAACGGAGCTAAGATTGATTTGAGTCAAACTTATAGCTTAGTCGTATATATGTTGCTTGCTTTGTTCTCTCCCTCTCGAGTATGTGCTTATGCCTGTCTATCTATTTCTGTTTTCATATATATATATATTACTTCTGTCTTATGTCCTTAAAGACCTAATTTTAATATAAATTGTACTATAAATTAGTCCGGAGATATACTTTGTCTGTCCTGCGATTTTGAATTGTTTCTGCCCGTCCATCGGGAAAAAATTAAAGAAAGAAAGATCACGGAGCATTGTATAGCTAATTAATAATTGTTCAGCTGTTCTCTTGTTATTATTAATACATATAATCTCGAAAACTCTTTTTTTCCTTATTTTGTTTTAGCATGTAATCACTAATCGAATCTCAGCTTGCAAACTTATCTACTTGCATTCTAGCACCGGCATCATGTTTCATGGCTGCAACATTATTTGTAGCTGCACAAATATCTGTGACCGCGATATCAGTGTCAGATGTTGATAAGATGAGCAGCTTGCCGGAAGCAATATGCCGGTTACATTACCGTGGACAACATGCAGCAGAGAGCTCTGTTTTACAACATTGTAGAAGCAGAGTAGACCCTGCTTCCAAGCCTCTGGTTGAGAGGATGTTGCTTTTAAGGATAAACCAAGATGGCTTCTGGGTTTGTTGTTCTTTGGATATTGAAGGTCCTATCTTGGAGCTGGAGCTTCCGGTGAGCATGGTCCTTTCAAACCGAAAGGAAACGTTCTTGTGCAAAATGATTATATTTAGAAAAAAGGTGAGCCCAACTCATCAGCAAACAACATAAAACACTGTAATTTGAATCCAAATTGCTGGTTTATTTTCTCCCCGTAACAGAGGCAAACGCTATACCTGGAATCATCAGCTGGAATTGGTTTCTCTTACTCTGCCCACAAATCTTTCTTTGAACTTGTCACCGATGAAATTACAGTCCCTTCATTCTATTAATTTTGCACATACTAGAATCTAATTGGCATTTAAAAAAATTATGGACAGTGATGAAGGGGAAGAACTCAATAGACTTTAGTTTCCTTGATATCTCAGGATCCGTTCGGTAACTAGATCAGACTTCGGAAAGGAAACAAGATAAAGGATGGTCTCAATTTTGTTGTTTAATTTTATAGAACCCGTTATAGTTCGAAAATGGAAGGAATTATCGCCTCTATCACGGAGCAAATCAATTGCAAACGGTTCGATACCTAGTTGAGCTCGATGGCGGAGATGAGGCCATTCTTGTTCTGATGGTAGAGGCTGACGGCATCTTGGACTCCGGGTCTGTGGCCGACGAATCGGAGACAGCAGAGGAAGTCAGGAAGGACAGAGATATGGGCGTCGAATTCCTCCATTTGGGCTTCGAAGCCCACTGCAAGAGAAGAGAGCAGAACTCAGTAATAATGGCATCAGTCCTTTAGGTGGGGACCTGCAAAATGGCTGTCCCCATCTTCCGACAATGGCGGAAATTAAGGGTGTATTTGGATTAGCTTTTGAAGAATAGATTCTAGAGAATATATTATAGAAAAAATAGATTTTAAGAATAATAGATTTTGGGAAGAATAGATTTTAAAAATAGAGATGTTTGGATAATTAGTAGTAGAATCACTTTTTATATTAATAAATTATCAAAAAGGGTATGATTTGATAAAGTATAAGAGAGGAGAGAGGGTAGAGAATAAATAGTAGAGAGGAGAGAGGAGAGAGGAGAGAGGAGAGAGGAGAGAGGAGAGAGGAGAGAGAAGAGAGAAAAAGAGGAGAGAGTGTGAAGAAGAGAGAGGAGAGATGAGAGAGTATAAGAAAAAAGTAGGGGTAAAATAGTAATTGGATAATCTATAAACTCTTTTACAATTTTAAAATATATTTTCAGTAGCTTATTCAAAATCATGGTTTCAAATCGAAATTTTGCCCAAAATCAATTCTAAACAAAAATGGCTGTTTGACTCAAATTTTTTCAAACTGAAATTTTGACTAAAATTAATTCAGGATAAAAATTAATATTTATTTCAGATTTTTCTAAACTAAAATTTTAACCATAATTAATTTCTAAAAACTACATTCAAACAGGAACTAAGTTAATTAGTGCGTGTTTGGGAGGTCACGGGGACCCAGCAATTCAAAATCAGAGACATCCGTTGTGCCGTTTCGGGCATTTCCTGGCATCACTCAAACTCTTAAAGTCAAAACTCGCTGCCTTATTTAATCAGCATCTTTGCTGATTAATAAACTTATGTTATCACGTGACCGGCATGTGGCCCATTGCCATGTGGCCCACTCCGTTTCAATTATTTTAGTGTTCCCACTTTTGACTTCGCCCCATGTGGAGATCACCAAGAGCCTTCCCATTCATTTCCTCCCTGCCACAAATCAGTTTCATCCATATTTCAACTTAATCATATATACACATAACCTTACCATTAATTCTTTTTAATTATTATTAATAACTCATTTTTCCTTTAATTCACACCGTATCTGGCCGGCATTTGTTCTTCACGCCCAAATTTCACAATCTCCGCCTTGAAATCTCAATTTTTTTTGTCTTGGACTGCTTGCTCCCTCATCTTCCTATCTCAAACACTTGCATCCTACTTTTTGTCAACCCCCCCCCCCCCCAAAATAAAAAATAACCACAAAAATATAATAATTATTATGTCAATCTTGATTCTCGGTTCTTGTATTTCGCACTCACTTTCCCATTGATAAGGATGCGCATAAACTAGTAGTCAGATGTAGATCCAACCATCCAACTAACCATGTCTTTCAAAAGGAGATCCCACCATCAAGAAAAGGAGAAAACACAGATTTTTTTTAAAAAAAATCATTTCCTATAATTTAAAACACACCTATCATTGAACGCCACACAACATGCTCATCCCAATACCTGTTATTCCCACAACACCCCCCCCCCTTACTTGGAGGACGAATTGAAATTGGATTTTAATGGAAATTACACGATTGGTACCCCACCCCAATCCAGATTTAAAAGGACCAACTTGTATGCATAATGCTTGCTTCTATTCTAAGGGCATATGATTGCTATTGTAGTGTAATCGGTGTGCGAACCCACTCCATTAGTAAAGCGTAAGCAACACCAGTGGCTCAGTGCGATCGACAGAACATCAGAACCCCGAATCTCCCGAGCCAACTCTAAAAGGGTCAGACAAAAAGAACTGATGTAATAATTTCTCACATTACCCCAAGATTAACGATAAATCAAGTGGACAAGACAAAGCACGCGTCTTCCTTGGACTTTGGGGTCGACGACAATATTCTTCTAGGCGTTAATTTAAATGTTCCAAATTCAAACACAACTTAGACGTACAGTTAAGTTCCTTCTCTTATTCAAGCTTCATCTTCGTCACCTGTTCATACAGAATAACAAAGAAGTCAAAACTCAAAGCCAATCTCTTCAGAGCTTACCATGTCATCAAGACCATTTCCCATGGTTGGGACAATATTATTTGTTGTTGCACAAATAGTTGTGACAGCAATTTCAGTTTCAGAGGGTGATAAGATCAGCAGCTTGCCGGGGCAGCCGCTGGTGAAGTTCCAGCAATATGCCGGCTACATTACAGTCGACGACAAGCAGCAGAGAGCTCTGTTTTACTACTTTGCAGAAGCAGAAGTAGACCCTGCTTCCAAGCCCCTGGTTCTCTGGTTGAATGGAGGTATGCTTTTACGGATAAACCAATATGGAAATACACAAATCTTTTGGGTCTCTTAAATGAAAGATGCAATTAAGATGATTTATGCATTTCTCGTTCTTTGGGTTTTGAAGGGCCTGGGTGTTCGTCCCTTGGAGCTGGAGCGTTCGTTGAGCATGGGCCTTTCAAACCGACCAAAACTGGTCTAGTTAAGAATGATTACAGTTGGAACAAAGGTTAGTACAAGACCCCACAACAGCAACCAATATAAACACTGTAATTTGAATCCAAATAGCTGATTGATCTTCTCCTCGATGCAGAGGCAAATATGATATACCTGGAATCACCGGCTGGAGTTGGCTTCTCTTACTCTGCCAACAAATCTTTCTATGGCTTTGTCGATGATGAAATTACAGGTTCTTTCCCTCAACTAATTTTGTGCATGCTAGAATCTTTTTTTCCCTGTCTGAACATGCTAGATTCTAACTGTCACTGTTAATAATAAATGGTAGAATTCAAGAGACATTAGTTTCCTTCATATCTGAGAACCCGTTTGGTTTCTATAATAGGAATTTGGAAAAGGAAAAGAGTAAAAACATTACCTCAATTTTGGTGTCTAGTTTATAGAACCCCATATGTAGACGGGCTCCATTCCCACCCATGTCTTTATTTGCTGGAGAGGCGAATCCATTCAAAAATGGAAGGAATCATCGCCTCTGCCACCGGAGCATAATAGCGGGAAAACACACTCAACGGAGCAAATTAATCACTAATCGTTCAGAGACTGGTTGAGCTCGATGTCAGAGATGCGGCCATTCTTGTTCTATTCGTAGAAGTTGACGTTTCATTGCATTAAGAACAAAATTATTTTTTCTATTAATATATGAAACATTGATTTACCATCTCCAAAAAAATTATTTTCATCCTCAAAATTACTTTTTACTTCAGATTCTATTCTATTATTTGAGCAAATAGCCTCTTAGATTTTGTCCCAGCGTAACGTTGCAAGTATCAGTAACCTATCTCCATTCTTACGTATTTTGTTTGACAGCGAGGGATAATCTTGTTTTCCTCCAGCGTTGGCTCAACAAGTTCCCACAGTACAAGAATAACGATTTCTTTATCACTGGCGAAAGCTACGGAGGTAGTTATCAGACCAGTACCTTAGAGATGAATGAGGACACACTCTAAAACTGTGAAGCCTAACGCATTGTTTATTCTCAGGGCATTATGTTCCTCAACTTGCGCAGCTGATTGTTCAAACTAAGACTCCGTTGAATCTGAAAGGGATCGCAGTGCGTATATTTAGGGGGAAATAGCTAGCATGCAATCCCAATAAATCTTTATTATGAAGTGCTATATATTGACAATTTTGAATGTAGAATGAACTTGAATATGCCAAGAACTAGTTATCGATATGTTGATTTGATGCAGATAGGGAATCCTCTGTTAGAGTTCAACACCGATTTCAACTCAAGAGGAGAATATTTTTGGTCGCATGGACTTGTATCAGATTCAACTTACGAGAGCCTGAGGACGGCATGTAACTATTCCCAGATCAGGAGGCAGGCTCAGAGCGGAACTCTCACTCCGGTTTGTGCAGGAGTGGCTAAACTAATCTCTAGTGAAATTGGTAAATATGTTGATACCTATGACGTCATTAGTGATGTCTGCTTGTCCACAATAGATCAACAATCCCTTGTGTTAACCCAACTGGTGATTAAGCTTCACTAATCATCTTTTCCTTTCTCGTCCTCTTGAAATACTTGCGAGGTTATTAAGTGTTACGCTGTTGTTTTGGCACTGCAGCAAGAGACGCAGAAGATAGATGTCTGTGAAGAAGATGAAACAAATAACTACCTGAATAGGAAAGATGTGCAACAAGCTCTTCATGCTAAGCTTGTAGGACTCTCCACATGGTCTATTTGTAGCGAGTAAGTTATGTTTACAATACAGCAAATGAACCAATAATAAATCTTGACCTACAACACTTCTCATCCGTAACTATTTCCATACTATTATATTATATACAGAGTAGTCAAATATGATATGCAGAATCTTGAGATACCAACAATTCCGATCCTTGGAGAACTTGTTGGGTCAGGCATTCGAGTTCTGGTATATAGGTAATTGAGGTTTTTTTTTGGGTTTGAAATTAATCTGCTAAGATTCGTCAAAACAAGATTTGATTCTTAACGAACAATTGCGTACACAGTGGAGATCAAGATTCGGTGATTCCACTAATTGGATCGCGAGCTCTAGTGAATGCACTGGCCAAGGAAATTAGATTCGAGACGACTGTGCCCTACAGGGCTTGGTTTGAAGGCAAACAGGTTGATATCTTAATTACGCCAATTAAGAGATGCGCAATCTTTAACTTCTCTTAAATTCCGTCCGTCCGTCCGTCCGTCCGTCCATTGAGATAATTAATTTTTTGGTTTTTGCTACGTTATTGAAGGTTGCGGGATGGACACAAGTGTATGGAGACATCTTATCATTCGCCACAATAAGAGGGGCAGCTCATGAAGCTCCGTTTTCACAACCAGAGAGATCGCTCGTGCTGTTCAAAGCATTCGTGGAAGGCAAACCACTTCCTGAATTCTCTTCGTCATGAATATTTATCACAAACTGATACATCTATTCGCTATATTCAGCAACGCAAACAAATAAACTCCTGCGGGAACTTGTTATAGCTAAACTCTCTGAATTTATACACTTTTCTTTACCTCTTTCTATATTTATTTCGAAATTCAACAAAAGTAAGCCTCGGTCTTAAATTCTGCTGTCATGAACTCCTGGACAACGGGGGCATTACAAAAATAGTCTTCCTGCCGGCGTTAATTCATGTGGTCCAAATTTGGATTATATGACAATCGGTCAAGTAAACTCTCCCACAAGCTGCTGATGCTGTGAGCCCAGGCAGATTTGGTTTGGCCGGTGGAACAGGGGACGGCTGAAAGGGAATGAAACGAAAAAAACAAATGGCAGGATCCCATTGGAATATTTTAAAAATGCCATGGTCAGTTTTTGCGAAGTTTCTCACCCAAACCAACCAAACCCCCCCCCCTCCCTTCCAATAAAAAGAAAAATTATATTCAACACCCATATAAAGAATATAATTATAAAAAAAATTTAAAAAATTATTAAACGATTGTGAAATATTATATTATAGGACTTGTAATTAATTTTTTAATATTGTAAAATGATATAGCTATTTTTAAAAAAATAATAATATAAATAATAATTCTATAAAAATAAATAATAACTCAAGTAATATTAATGATAATTTTAAAAAAAATAATAATTGAATTTTTTTAATCATAACTATATTATTTAATAATTTAAAAAATTAATTTTAAATTAGATAAGATTTTATAGTCATTTAATAATTATATAAGATTTTTTATAATTAAATTTTTTAAGTGTGATTTAAATATATATTTTTTATTTTAGAAAGGAGAATGAAGAGGGGGGCCCTCCCCTCTGAAAGCCCTCCTACCAAACACGCCTAATGAGTGTGCTAGGGTTAGGGTTAGGGATTTAAGAGCCTCTCAAAAACTTTATTTATTTAAATATTTTTAATAAATTAATAAAAATTAATATATATAATAAATAATATATTCATATTTTATAAAAATATTAATTTAATTTTAACTATTGTTATGATATTTTTTTTAATATTTAGTCTTATAAGTATCATATAACTGTTATATGAGTTTAGTAATTATATCTTAACTTTAATATAAGATTAAAATATACTTAAATTTTTTATAATAAAAAAAATAATAATAAATCGTTGCAGCTTAGATAGGGCCAGGAAAGGTCGTGCCAGATTAAATGGGCAACTCTAGACCCATGTGTACCTACCAATCATGGACCCCGACACCATCTGCAATGTCCTGGAGGAATGGTCACGATTGAGACGCATCGCTGAAATTAGAATATGCTGAAAGATGTTAAAAAAAAAAAAAGAAGAAGAATATGCTGAAAGAAACCCACCTGAAACTGTGCCTTTTCTTTTCTTGCTTATTGGTGTTCAATTGGGGAGTTCAATTCAATTTTCTTTGAATTGGGATTACTAGAACCAGGCGTTAACCTGATTAACTTAAGATATTTGTTGTCAACGACGCCTCATTAAAATAAACCTGAGTATTCACGTTCTGACTTTCAAACAGCGTGTACATTAACGATTGAGTTTGAGATACGTAGGGCATTGGAGTAGAAGGTGGATATGGGATCCGGCAAAAGTAAAATAAACGGCATCGCACATCTATACAATATCTTGTCAGTCCCCCTTCAATTGCCTTATTGTCAAAGCACCATCTTTCGAAAAGCTTTCGCCAAGTGGTATATATTAAACTTATAATTAATTATAAAAAAATATAATAAAAACCTTCTTGAGAGTGAAAAAATAAAAATAACCTCTAAATTTTAAAAATGATAGATTGGATTTTCTGCCCAATCTATCATTTATAAATTTGAGGCAAAACATAAAATTATCCTTTATTTATTTATTATTCTTACAATGGGATATATTAGTTGAGCAGTAATTTTAATAATTTTAACTAAAATATTTATCATTATGTAATAATGTTGTATGTAATTGCTTAGGGTTTATAATTCTTGCAATAGTATTTATAACATGAGCAATAATTTTGACAATTTTCCCTAAAATATTAACAACTCTATGTAATAACATCCTTACAAGTAATAGTTTTCGAGTTTATAACTTTTATAATATGATTTATAATATGAGTAATAGTTTTAATAAATTTCCCTAAGATATTTACAATTTTATGTAACAATATACCTGTAAGTAATTGTTTTCGGCTTTACAACTCTTACAATGAGATTTACGACTTGATCGAATAATGATTTTGACCACTTTTACTAAGGCATTTACTACTCTCAATAACAACTAAATTACAATTGTTTTAGTCATTTACTACTCCTATAATGTGATTTATCACTTAAGTAATAATTTGAACACCATTAGATCATCATTCTCAGTGTTCATCTTCTTTCCCATTGCTCATCTTTTTACTCACCATTGTTGTCGACATGCACTCTTAGGGATTTAAGGGTTGATCAAAAGACGGGGACAAGTCATCGCTATCAATACTATTGTTGTTACTGAAGTAATACATATATGAGAAATTCGAGTCCAGAAGGTCCAACAAGCATATTTCTCCTACGGTGAAATCCACTAGTAAATTTGCAGACAAGAGCTCCTGATGATGATCCTTCCCCTAGGCATTGAGTAATTCCATCATATAGTCACAACCATTCATCGTTGTCACTGCAACAACATCTACTAGTTGAAACGTCTTAACTACTTCATACTTAGTTGTTAAAAAATAGTAAATATTTTAGAGAAAGTAATTAAAATTATTACTCAAATTATAAATTCCATTGTATGAGTAATAAATGATAAATTGACAATTTTATTTTTCATCTCAAATTTACAAATAATATATTAGGTAGGAGACCCAATTTATCTTTTTTTGAAATTTAAGGGTTATATTTTTCATTTTTAATTTTAAAAGTTTTTTTATTGTCCATTTTTCTTTAATTATATTATATGACAACTTTCCATGGCTTTCGTGCGGCAGTTGATCCAGAAATGAAAGCGAGGCACAACATAATCATTCCTACCAAGAAAGTAATCTGCGTGTTCTCTGAGTTCATCTCTCCCACCCTCTTTCCATCCATGGCCCACGTATATCCCCTTTTTCTCTTCATTCGTACTTTTGTATTTCTCATATCATCATTTCTTCTGTCATCATCTTCAACCTATTCCAATTCCAAATACGGCTTCATATGTACTCGCTTCTTCATTTTCTATACCACTTCCGCATTATATACATAGCAAAAGATATACAGTATAATATATTTCTGTGACTTAGCTTATTCATTACCTCACTAATATTAATTAAAGTGATGAACATGTTTACTCCTTCTTTGATGGAGAGTCTAATAACGATTAGCTAGTTTCAAGCAAAGCACGTTATTATTTATCAAAGAAATCAACTTTTTTGAAATCCCATTGCCATGCCTGCTTAAATTTCTATACTCCTTCCCACGTTAATTAGTATTTTGGAAGTTTAACGATCCAAGACGTAACTGTAATTTTGCCCTCTGTAAGAAAATTAAAGAAGGTATTCATCAGATGATGTAACATGTGCGGACACAAAATGACAAAGATGGGACTGATGGACGGATCTAATACATTTGACAAAGGAAAAAAATGAAGGCATTTGTTCGGGAAAATATCAGTTTGAAATTATTTATTCCCACTAAAAACATATATGATATTTATCTCGAGCGTTTTGTTTGCCATATGCAGGTACGGGTCAGTAGCCAGTATGGTATTGTTCTCTTCCATTTTTTTTTTAAATTTTAAATTAATCCGATATGGATTGTATTGTTTGAAGCTTGAAAGTTGCAACGTTGGCAATAGGAGACATTACTTTAGGATAGAAAACGATGGTGTGGGTAAGTTACTTAAAAAATAAATGCGCCCAACATGTTGCTCATTTCACGCTGCATTTATTGTAATATAATTGATTCCGTATCAAAAAGCTTTAACTGGAATTCTCAATATCACTCCATACTCATACATAAATATAAAATCTGTGTTTGTCCTGTTAAAAATATCTACAGGAGCTGCGCGCTGGTCAATATCAATAATGCTTCTGCACTCATATGACGCAACAGTTCAACAATTCGACTGTTTTCTTGGACCGTCAAATTAAGTATAATAAGTTTGACGAAATAATAATGGGTTGTATTCGATTGTATTATTAGTATTAATAATTAAATGTGGAAGCTGCGATCGACCTGAGAGTGAAAGTGAAATCGAATATAAGAGAAGATTTAAAGAAGAGCCAAACAGGGGGAAAACTTTGACAAGAAGATATATATATATATATATATATATATCGCTGGCTATCAACTAGAACGCTAGAAAGTGATTTGGGAACGCAGCTTTCATTTCACTTAGAGCCATTGCTCAAAACGCTTACTTTTTGTCTCTCCTTTTCCCATTCTCACTTTTTCCTTCTCCTTGGTGCTACTTCTTTCTCCCTTGCTGCATGCGTGTGTTTGTCTCTGGGGTTAAGTGAGACAAAACCCGGCTCTGAAACCTGTATATTTTTCAACATATAATCAACAAAGGGTGGCACCAAGTTCCATGCATTTTGACTCTCCCCATTTCATTTGACTTTTCCTATCTGCTCCAACCCTTCCCATAAAGCATTCTTTAATTCCTCCCTCGTAAAATTACAATATAACCATCGCTCTCACTCTCCTCTCATTCATTATTGTCAATTGTCTCGAGTTAACATAGAGGAAAGACGAAGATCGATCCTGGTGGGTCGTCGGTGAATATCTCAATCGCATGCCATGGCTTCTGCAAGGAGCAAGAACCAGACCGCGGGGCTGATGGTTGTACTGTTTCTGATTCTCCTTACTCCATGCCTTGCCACAAATTCCAGATTTCTCAGTCTCAAAGCTTCCTCTCAGCTCAAACACTCTCACTCCCCCCCTGCCTTCAAAGCAAATGCAAATAATAAAGATGATGATGATCAACCCATTTTTGGAGCAGACAAGAGGAAAGTCTACACGGGTCCTAATCCTCTGCACAACAGATAAGTTCATTAGCAGAGACATATATAATTAAGCTCCTATTTCTCTCCCTAAACTAGGTTTCCTCCTCTCAAATCCTTTCTGCTTTTTTCCTTTTCTTTCGATTTCACCATCTTATATTCTTGATCTGCTGTTAAGTTCGCAGAGGTATATACTATATATGTGAGAATTAGGGTTGAGGTTATATTATATTGTTGAGAAAAAATATTGATGAATTAATATTAAAAAATATAGTATGAAGAATTTCATCAGATAATCTTTTCCGACCGTTGTTTTTTGAATATATACTATCAACTTGTGCCGTCCATGAAGGTATTAATGGAGGTTGTTTGTTGGTGCGACTAATTAATAGTATTGTCTGCTTTTGCTTTTAGATCTCTGAACTATGTGTTGGTATGCATGCGCGTCCTCTTGTACTCTCCGCTTTTGATTTCTTCCCAGAAACTCACTCTGAATCATCGTTAGGTTTTGTTTGTAAATAAATCTACCCTCCAAAGACTCAAAGTTACAGTATCACGCATGTAACGGGTAAAAACTTGGCCGGAAATTATCAGTTATCCATCTAACTTAAAGTCTACGTACGTTATATGTATCATTACACATGAATAGCCTTATTCGTGGCTGTAAAGTTGATCTCTGTATAAAGAGCCGTAATAAGATGAAATTTGATGCGTGGACGTGCAGGAAAATTTTCAACCTCGATAAAAACCTTTAATCATGAAGCTGATTAAGAATCAAATTCAAATGTCGATAGCCGTCGGTCCATTCATCTAAATTTCTTTGTCGTGATTATGAGGCGGATCCCACCGCAAGCTTCATTTTTTGATTATGCATTTGTGTAATAATGTGAGAAAGAGAGAATAAATATGCGAACGAATAATACCCGTATGCATACACATTATGATACGGTTCAGTTCAATCGCTCCTGTATAGAAACTAATCAAGCTTAGTTTAATGACTTTTATTAATCTGCACAACCGAATACGTTGCTTTTCGCCAATCTCACAATTTTCCTTCATCTCGTATTTAATTTGTGACACTACAACAGAGAAGAGGCGTGAACTTGAAGAGCCCAAAATTCATAGAAGGACCTGCTTTTGCCTTCTTCAGTACACAGTTCAGTTGGTAGGGCAGTGCGGTTGGTTTGGGTTTGGAAAAAATATTGACCAAAAGAAAAATAAGATTCGGAAAATATAATCGTTCTGAGAATTAGATCATAGATATTTCTCGACCATCATTTAAACTGTTGGTTTTTATTGGGCAGTGTGAACAATTCCGTGTGGCTGCAAATTTTTCAGGAGAAACTACGGTATGAAGCCTCCGACAAACGGCCAAATTGAACATTCAATGCACATTAATTACACGTCCATTCCTCGAACGAATTCTTGATATTTTAAAAAGAAAAAAAGTTTTCGCAGTTCTCTTTTTTACTGTACTACTCCTTAGTTGACACCTATTATCCTCTCTCTCTCTCTCGTATTCATGAACCACATCTTCAGATTTCAACTTCATGAAGCCACGAGCCTTTGCATTACTGAGCAAGAGTGTTCATGGGCAAAGGTTGAAATATTCAAATGTGGAAGGGTCTAGAAAAACAGAAATATTAGGATCTGAAAAGAGTCACTCCATCGAAACCTAAGAGTAAGTCAAGTCATTTTCTGAGAACAGAATGTCAAAGTGCACGACAAGATTGGCATTCAGAGTATGTTGCGCTGATTTGAGAGAGCCCCATAACGAAGCGAAGCTTTAATGGCGCTTTAAAAGTATTTTTTTCTCCTGTGCCTTCCTAGATCCATCAACTCTCGATTGAGAAGGGTGATGAGGGACAGTTCAATACGAAAATAAAGAGAACCGACACTAACGAGGTAACAAAATCTGTGCTATTAGTAGAACCACATCGGTGAAAGCATCAGGTTCTCGTCTTGGTACACTACGAATGTGACGGAAGATGTTTCTTCATAGGGCATATTAATTGACACGCATCAGAAGCTTTACAACAAGATTTTCTTTTAAAAAATGTATGTTCAACTTTATGATTCATGGCATGGTTATTATATTGATGGAGTAATCCAGGTTCAACAATAAGACTGATTGTTGCCATAAACTTCCAATAAAGTGAACGGCATCCGATCCATGGATAATTGAAAATACAATATCCAGAGACATTAAAACATGCCCTCGGATTCCTGTTCTTCGTATATCAGCACTCTCAAACGACCAAACATCAACGTCCATAATTGACGGCACTTGAAGATTTTATACTTGCTCCGATTATACAAATAAGCCAACTACGAAAATTCAAAAAATTGGTTAAAAATAAAAGGTTTAAAGGCTTATTTTGCCCTATAAATTTACACGTTTGATCGATAATATGCTAAAAAAACTATCACCTAAAAATTTTTAAATCGTAATAATTTTGCCTCTGTTATACAGTGGTGTAAAATATTATTAATGAGGGCAAAAATGAAAAAATGATGATCAAAATAATCTTATAAAATCAAGTCATCCCAAAATTTGTATCTTATATATAGGTTTATGGTAAAATTTAAACCAAACCAGTGACCTCAGACCAAATTGCCTACGCAATCAGGCCAGGTGCGGCATTAGCTTACAAAAGCTTGTAAAATTTGAAATTATTTTCTTTCACCAGAAAATTTATGTTTTCGAAATGGTAATAAAGAAGGAAGCAAAAGCAGAGAGACAGACGGCCCAGGGTATGGAAAGCAGGTTTGAATGCCCCGATTCAAGTTGGAGTTGATGCACGGCGCTTCTCTCAGGACATTCAACCACCCTTTCAAAATACCACTGCCAATCTCTTTGGGAGCAAATCAAGGAAGGATGAATATAACATGACATCCAAACTTTCATAAAGGCTATTTATTATTGCATTGGTTAGAGTTGTTTAAAAGCAAGAGGAAGATCTGAGATTTCTCTGTTTTAATTAATTGTTCCGTCAAAGCCTACCATTCTCTCTCCCCAATCAAAGAACCACCCTGCCGATTCTTCTCTTCTCTTCTCTTCTCTTTTGAGACGCGCAGAGGATATTGATGCGCTTACACAGTAAAACTGTATCAAGGGTTGAGGTTCTGATCCCTTTCTATATAGCAGTATCATGTTATTAAAAATTAAATTAAATTATATATAACAGTGTGCTGCTGATACTCTGGGTTAGCTAAGCCAAAGGCACATACCCTGTATGAATGAATCATGACAACGTATGGATACAATTTGTGAAGTGGGTAAACATGTCTATTATGTTAGCAATAGTAACTCACGGTTTGGAGGCATTAGCTGAAAGTTTAGTCAAAGCAGATGCAGCTTTAGAACCAGAAGCACGCCCTAAATGCTTGCATATATAGTCCCCAGCCACCATAAGCTTTCTAAGGTCAACATTGGTTTTCACTCCCAGTCCATTCAACAAGTACACAACATCCTCTGTGGCAACATTCCCAGTTGCACCCTTCGCATATGGGCAACCCCCAAGACCAGACACTGATGAATCCACCGTGCTGATCCCCATCTATCAACAATTCACAACATTACCAAATAATTATAAACTGTTTTCAAACATATGAAATCACACCTTTCATAGACACACAGGCAAGAGCAGAAGCAGAAAACCTTCCCCAGGCGGTTATTACTAAAAAGATTAAGTTCAACATAAAAATTAAATTGTGACACAAATCGGGCATGTTTAATCAAAATAAAAAACCCAATCATTTTTCCAAATAAAAAATAATAATTTACCTGAAGTGAGACAAGAGTATTTGAAAGAGCCTGACCATAAGTATCATGAAAATGAACAGCAAGTTTGTCAACGGGGACAACATCTAGAACAGCTTCAAGCATTGGAATGACAGTACCTGGAAAGATGAGAAAGAATATGATAGAACCCAGCAAAATAATAGTTGAACAGCACAAGAAAAACAGCAGAACAATAGGGAAAATAACACGGAAATTGATTAAAGTCACAATACAACACAAGATATTACAGCGCACTCACAGGTACAAGCACAGACACTCACTAACACACTGAAATACACTACATGATGGAGAAAGATGACCTTCCTCCACCCCTCAGCTAGTATTCGAGAGACCATCCACTCTCCTCACCAAACTCAGATTTCAAAACAAGTCCTCCCCTCCCCCAGCACACAACAACAACAACTTAATAAGAGCCAAAAAGTAACCAACACTGTCCGCGAGATAACTTTTACAAAAGACAAATCTAGAGCACCCATAGAGCCGCTCTAACTCTTAGCTTCTTTCTCCAAAATGGTGGGTCAACTTCCTGGTTATTAGAAAGTAACTTCCCTTCTGCATATATTTTCTTGATTTTCCATTCAAAGGTTTGACTAGTAAAAGAAGCTATATCAGTCAAATCAGATCTCGTGATAAATCAAATCAGATAGGATAGGCATAATAGTTCAATAAAACGTTTATATTAAATCAGAGTTCATCTATTACTACTTAGGATATCAAATGTCTAGTAGGTCTAGACAATAGGCAGTTTTCGTAGATGTTTACACGAGTAATGAGCTGATACGAAACATTTGAAGAACATTATGGCTATATTAGACAGAAATATGCCCTATTTTTCACTTGAAATATCCCAAACCTTAAACATCTCATCATACACTCCGGATAACATGGCACCCAAACAGAAAATTCCTTCTTATGGCAAAAGAAAGGGACCCTCATTTGAAATGATATACAACATAATTCATCATGGACACAGTAACGACAATTTACCAAACAGTCTATGATTTTCAGATCTGCCGCAACTGAGCAAAATAAGATTAATTAAAAAAGTGAGGCCTGCATACATCAAATTCGTAGCCCATATTAAAATCCTCTAACATGGAAGATGGATACAGAAAAACTGAAATCAAAGCAAACCATATAACAAAGAAGGCAGTTTTAAACAATTACCAGGTGTGCCAACACCAATGGTATCGCCTAGTGAAATCTCTGAGCAACCCATATCATAGAGTGTTTTTGCCACGTAAGCTACTTTAGCTGGAGCAACAGATCCTTCTAGAGGACACCCGACGACACAAGATATATATCTGAAGTAAAGGGAATTCTGTCACATGATTAATCTTATAAAATGCTAATGATAAACTTGAAATCTAAAGTCAACAGATGAGAAACAGGATGTTGTTTTAAGCTTGTTCAAAATCTCTGAAGGAAAAGCAGCAGATTGTGATAGAAACAAATCGAAGTCTAAAACACAAGTATCAACCAGCAAACCAATTCTATGAATGAAACTATCTTTCATGCCATGTCAAAGCACAGCAGCCAGCAGTTCAATCATTACAAGAGATAATGCAAACAGATTTATAACTTAAATTATCTTGCAAGGTTATTACTTATTACTCATTAGATAAGCTCCAAGTTTCCATTAAACAGTACGATATCTCACAAAAACAACAATCAATGTATACATATCAAGCACTCTTTTAAGTTAGTAAGCAACATCAGGATATACTTTCATAATTTATCCTCCATCTTATCCAGTAAAAAGTATGGTCAAATACCCACGAACAGGAATCGAGATCTTGCTCGCAGTTGAAGCAATATCACGGCATCGAGCAAGATTATCCTCAATGCTACAGTTTAGATTTGCTTTAGAGAATGATTCTGAAGCTGCAGGAAAAACAGCCACTTCCTTTGCACCAGCAGCAACAGCGGCCTCAAAACCCTAAACTAAAGGATCCCCAATACATAAATTTTGACTCCATCATATATCATATTTTTACCGATGGTCCAAAAATAATGCTTACTTTAAGATTAGGAGTTAATACAGGAAATCTAGCAACATCATCATTCTAAATTGCGCCCATTACATCCTTTGCATCTGCAAGCTGAAATTTAGCCACAAAGATTTTGAATTAGATTAAAACACAAATGAGGGAATTCTTTATCTTCCATTATCTTATCTGGCATAAGCTACAGATTTGATCTATGCAACAGACCTAATGGATTACTTATTGTTTCTGGATAAGTTGATAAAGTTGCTGATGTATATAGGCTTCCATATTAAAATCAGTCCTCTAGCTTCAAGTAACATACATCAAGTCAGAAATTGATTCAAATACAAAATAACGCTGGTAAAGTGACCAACAAACCAACAAAACAGTTTCATGATTCCGTTCCAAATGAGTATGAAAATTGAAAAGGAAAAAAGAGAATGGTGATAAAGAGAACTTCAGTTTACAGTTAACTGATAAATAACAATCTTTATATCACTTGATCAAGAACTAAGTGAAATATTGAAATAAAAATAATAATAAACAATATAATTCCAGGGGAAGAATTGTAAAACTGTTGCTTGTCTTTAAGAAAATCAAATCTACTCCTACCTGTGGAACCCATTTTGGTGACACAAAACTTGTAGCCTCGACAACAGGCAACCCAGAAGAAACTAGCAGTTTTATCAATTCAACTTTCACAACAGTAGGAACTATATTATTCTCATTCTGTAATCCATCCCTTGGACCAACCTCCACTATCTTCACATAGTCTGGAATACTTTTGAGTAACTGAACCATTGTATGTACCACAAAGTATTAGTAACAAATTCTCTAAAATAAATGAGTTAATGCAGAGAGGAAATAGTCAATTCGACAGACTTATCAGAACACTGTTCTACATTGGTATTAAAAGTTTAAAATATAAAATTCAATATAGAAAAAGACTCGCTTTCATAATTTTTATATTAAAAAATGTTTAAAATGGATACCATAATTATATAAAGGTCACTCGGGACATTTTCCTTGCTTAACTGCAAATTTCAAGTTAATATACATCACAATACCGAAAGGAAAATTCTGAACATAAATTAGATGTACCTTACTAGAGAACTCCTTCGCAGTACATCGATCATTGCTATCAGGCGTAAAATGACGAATTCCCCTGTAGCAGGGACAATGACCATTATAAGAATACTTCCAAAGATATGCACCTAAAATCAAATTTGCACGTGACCTCGCAGGGGAAGAAGAGGAACAGAATTAAGCAATGACAGAATGAAATATTTTATGACTAGCTAAAAGTGATAAACATCTATTCTCAAAGGTCAAACTACCGGCACTATAACAAAAGGAGGTGGGCATAAAACCTCGAAATTGATCGTTCACTCAAAGGAGAAATATCGATAACTTTCTGAAATGACCTGCAAAAGAAATGGCTTACTTGCCACTTTCCCAAAAACTGGCAGCCTCTAATCCAGTAGCTCCAATAACACTAGCCCAGGCGGTATGATTCCAGATTTTGTCAACTCCAGCTCTTAAGACCCCAGTCATTAAACGAGGAGAGTCCTCCAAGCTTGGCACCGTCACAAGCTGGAGGTGATTAAAGAACAGTCCGCTTTGCAAAATGTTACGCATACGCATGTTTGCAAACATTGGATCACTTTAAGAAATTCAGAGTTGCCCGCTGAACTGATATAAATTGAAAATCAGCCAACTCCAGTCCAATTCGGAAACAAGGAAGGGAAGCAAGTCCTTGATGAAGATAAAGAACAACCTGGCTGAAACACAATAAAAAGCTACGACCCAGCAAAATATTCAATAAGGTTTTGATCCTTGAAACAAAACCACAGTTCAGAGCACACGAGGCGGAAGTATAAATCCTAGGATGTTGAGGTGAGATAGGAAGGTGATGGAGGACAGGAGCTGGAGGATACGTGGATGAGAGGTATAAATTAAATTAACAGAAGTAATGACGAAATTGATGGGGCATTTCGTTATTAGTCAATCAAGTATCGGCTCGAGAGACCAAAATGACGGAGGGGAAGCTGCCAGTAAATTAGTGGGCCCATTCAAAGCCTCAATGTTGGGCCTTTCGTCGAACTGATTGGGCTTTTGGCTCTCTCTCTCTCTCTCTCTCCCTCAAGAACTCCTTCAGCCCAGGCTTCGTCTCCCTCCTTCCACTATCAGTCGCGCTATATTCCTCCTCCGTTTCCACTTCTCTGTTTGCTCTGATTTTATGACGGGGTGATAAAATGCCAGCTAGAGCGACCACCCTTGGCCCAACCCATTTTACCAGCTTAATCTAAAGTTTCATAAAATTATCTAATTAGTCCCCTATAGTTTGAAAACATATAATCCTAATTATGCATGTGAACCAATCATTAGAACTTTTTCTTATTATAAAGGCTGGCTTTACATATTAAGTGAGGCGCATAGAATTGAAATTGGCTAATAAAGTGTTACGTAATTGATGGGGGATGAATGAATGGAAGAGATACATGGATCTCATATATTTAATAGCATTAAATTCTCTTAAATACAAATAAAGCTTTTCCTCTAGCAGAGACAGGATAAAGTAACTATATAACACAGGCAGGCGATAGTGAAGTTTGGAAAAAGGGAAGGGGTGATTGAGTGATTGTGAGGAAGGAAATAAAGATGAAGAAGCAAATGGCGTCCTCACTTGGAGTTGTGATGCTTTTGCTGACACTAGGTATGTACTACTTAAGTCAGTTTTATTTGATTGAATTTCTCTTAATATTATACACGTTCAATTCTTTCTCTAATGACGGTGAGGGATGCAGTGGTGGGAATGGGAAGAGGAGAGGAAGAGGCGAGGCCGAGGGCAGTGTGGAGGATATGCAGACAAGAGATGGGAGGATGCACGAGCCAACAAGACTGCGCATTCAGGTGTGCGGCAGCCCATCCAGGGGGTCAAGGTGCCTGCAAGTATCCCCCTCCCATTGACGGCAATCACTGTCTCTGCAAGTTCCCCTGCTAATTCATTCATGTAGGCATTCATTGCCAATAATTAAATTCAACAGCCTGTTTTCATTACTGCTCTTTTGTTTCAATACAAACGAGCGTTAGGCGAGAGATCAAGAGAGAACGTGGTTGATTATATCCAATCCTCCAAAGCAAGTGATGCCAACAAGAACCGCATTAATATTTGATCGCCTTTAATTCACTATTTACTCTTATATATTTAAGATTAATATCTCTAATTAAATTATATATAAAATACCGGAAGAGTGATATAATTCAAATTAAACGCGGTCATTTTGCAAAGCCAGGCATGCATAAAGATTCATAAAACCATTTATTTCCAATGACCCATGCGAAGTAATCTAACCCTCACATCACGAACATCTACAGATATTTGTTTAGGCATCAGCACTCAAATGCATCTCCATGAACGCTTCACATCCTAGTATTTCCTTAATTAGTAGGGATTTATAGAAGGATTAAAGGCGATTCAAAAAGGTTTTACAAGTATTTAATAGGTATAATTTTTTTAAAAAATATCTTCCTCAAAAAAAATATCTCTCAATGCCTTTTACATGCGTATTCAAGAGGTATCGACATATATGAGTACTTAACACAACTTATGCGTATAAAAAACCCTCTTTGTACTTCCCTTTCCACACTCTTCCCTTCTATTCTTAACTATTCATGTCGATAAATCCCTGCCAAGGAGATGCTGGGATGTGAAACATTTAAATAGACATAAAATTAAAGTATTTAAATAGAATAAATTTTAAAAGAATAGGTCTTTATAAAAGAGTATAAAAGAGATAAGCTAAAAAGGAAAGAAGAAAGAAAGAAATGAAGATATCTGACAATATTAATGATAGGTGCATGCATGAATATACGTGTCAACCTGAAGCAGAAGGCATTTAGAGCGTTGATGATCTGATATGCAATTAATTAATGAGCCACGCGCACATTCGTTGAGAAGATCTGAAATATTCAATGGCATTGATTGCTGTGAATAGAATTATAGTGTTTTGTTCGCAAGAGATAAACTAGATTGAGTATAAATACAGGCACATAACCAGGGGAAAGGCATGAGAAAATAGGAAGGATAATTGAATAAGTGGCGGTGGAGTTGAAGAAGATGACGAGGAAGCAGTCGATAGTGTGCTTAAGCATTCTCATCATGGTCATTGCTCTAGGTACGTACGTTTGTATGCTCTGTGTTATTATTATGTTATAGATAAGTCAACAAGTAAATGTTATGTCAGTCATATAGGATGATGATAATGGTTTGAATGAATTCGCAGGAGTGGGGACGGAAGCAGAGGTGTCGATAAAGATACCAGGAAGGTACTGTATCGTAAATTTCGGAGTATGTAACTCCATACAGGCTTGCGACGAAAGGTGCAAAAATGGCTACCCTGGATCTGAGTCTCGCTGCTTTCAACTTCCTGACAATCCCCTAAGATGCAAATGCGAATGCAAGTTCCCTTGTTCATCCTAATATCCCTCATATCCACCCTCAGCTCCTCTCTAGTTGTTACCTGTTTAAGCCCTTTTTCAAGTCTCGTTTTATATGGTTATTAATAAAAGTGTCTCTTGTATGAAAAAAAGTAATGAGATTTTCTTTCTCTTTTTCCTTGTCACCCATAGGATATAGTTTTACTGTCATTAATTATTATTATCATAATACTTGATATAAGACCTATATAACTAATTTATGAATATTAAAAAAATTAGTTAGATTATTTGTCTTAGTTTTCTTAAACTATTATATTTAATCATGTGTATTGAAACTACTATTTGATTAGAAGTAACATTCACATATAGAATCAATAGAGATATTACGAGCAAAAAGTTATATAAAATAGATTGAGATCTTATATTTATTATTAAAGTAAATATTCTAACTATTATATTTAAAACTGTAAGGAGAAATAAATAAGAGTAAAGATGAAGATGTGTGCAAGTGGGATTTTTCTTTTATGCTAAGCATAACATTTTCATATTTGAGGTACTATTGAATATTAAATGTGAGCATATCTCTCAAGGGAAATTTAAATTTTAGTTCGACATGCTACAATGGACTGACTAGTCATGCTAAAACCAACATCCATAGTTTTTTATACAAAAAAATTTAGGTAGGTTTGGCACTAGTTTTCTACCAAAGTTATGGTATAATCCTAAGACTCGGAGAGCGTTTATAAGGGACTTACGATATCTCTTTCTAAATGAGGTATCATAATAACAGTATGAATCGAACTCACATCTCTATAAGATATAAACCTATTATTTATTATATGTGCCAAGTCTCATTGTCCTAACCTTTATAGTTTTTTTTTGATATATAATTTTTTGAAAATGAGTTAAACTCACTCACAATATAAAAGTAGGGCAAATATCTCTTACTCCTATACAATACCAATAGAGAGCAATTTTTCTTTTCACTTTTCTATCACTGTTGGTCTGAACCAGTGATTTAGAAACTATGGCTCATTTAATAGAGTGGGCTGGGTTTAGCGGACTATTAAATCTATCTCCCAATTTAACGCCTTATGCTCCGACCCACACTAATGGCTTGAGAAGAGCCCATTCAATAAGGTGAAAGTGAAATAGTATGCCCGTCCATAAAAACAGAAAGAAAGAACTAGTCTAAGTGATAAGCAGTTTAGTATCATTTAAACAAGATCTCGATTTCGACCCTTAGCGTATGCAGAAAATCTCTGTTGGGAGACTCATCCACCATAATTAGGTGCGCGATACAGATCAGATTTAGATATAGTAAGGTAAAATTTCGGTGAACTAGATAGGTAACCAAAAGAAAAAAAACAGAAAGAAAGAAAGATCATGCCCGGCTTCTTAAATTCATTGGGCATTATCATGCTGTTCATGGCTGTGGTACGTTTTGTTTAACGAGAAAAGTTGGGGGGTTGGGGGAATCGCTATCATCAGTCCAACCTTACCAAATGGAGAAGCCCATTGGGTGCCAATACTTGGGCTATGTTTAGCCCACTATTAAACTGCTCTCTATCTTTTTTTTTATACAAAAAAAATTTAAATATACATGCATATATTATACAAAGGTCAGAACACATTCCTATAACTCAAAAAATATTTATAGAAGGTTTAAGATATCATTTATTAAATAAACTCTTAAAAACATATACATATTCATTCTTCATTATGGACTAACTCCAACTGCTCTCTATCTCTGTGTGCGCGCGCGTAGTATAAAACCGGCCCTCTACATACAACGTGTCGGAATTACAGTTAAATGGCTAATTATTGTACATCGTTCGCTTTCCCCACAAGATTTTTTTCCTAAAAAAAGGTTTCATTCTTGAATTAAATAATTTTATAATAACAATAAATATAAATAAATCTAAGTCACGGGGATGAGATGAAATGTTAAAAACAAATAATATATCTATTCACATATTTGTAAACAATATAAAGATTTTAAAAAGTAAAATCATTAATTCCTACCAGGACAGATTGCTTCATATATACGCCATATCAAATACGAGCCCGCAATCTAATCTAATTTACTCTCAAAAAATAGAACCAAGGACCGCATTGTTTTCTAGCAACATATACGCACAGTTAATTTTTCAACTCGTTCGTTACCTGCAGGCTGGCATATCAAATATATATATATATTGCAGTCAAATAATCACACTGCAGGAGAAAAAGTGATAGAAATGAAGGAGTGTGATTATATATGAATATGGGATCCACATTTTATTAATTACGTACCCCGTGATGTTTTTGAAGGTTTTCAACTTGTCTTGTCTTGGTGCTGGTTGATGAGATATTGTTGCCGTTTTCTATGACCCATGCATCGATACTTCCACATCCTGGAGCCTCCATCTGTCTTTACTTTTTCCTACCTTATTCCATCCCAAATGCGGCCAACTTGTTTACATTCACACCTTCGTTCATTAATCTCTTCTAATGCTCCTCTTTCTAATTAAACACTTCATCTGTGAAGGTTTAGATCGTCCAACACAAATCACCCGCAAGTTCCAGAACGGCGTCGACTACATAGCTCCATCATATCAACTGTCATATTCGAAATATATAGCATAATAATTATTTATGTCCCTTGTTAAATCATTCGCTTGTTTATCAAAGTGATGACAAGGCATATGCGACTGTGCTTATGACCATGATTATTTATCGCTACGCACATCTATTTCAATTCTATTCATAAAAGGCCCGACTTTCCCTTTTTTTCTCAGAAGAAAAATAAACAAGAAGAAAGGTGCTTTGATTTGTTTGTTTGCATGAAGTGATGAGCCAATTGGACAAGTTCCGCCAATGGAAAAGCGAGGAGGGACGAGAGACAAGTTAATGGATTCCATACGATGACTATATAAATTATAATTATCCATCAAATGGGAAGGCCAATCTTATCCACAGGATAATATTTGATAAATCCAGTTTAGAAGGAAAAACCGAAATAAAATAAAATAATCTGAGGAAATTAATCGCCGAAAGCCAGGCATTCCAAGTCCAAGACTTTTTTAATTTTCAATATCCTCAATCCAAAGTGGAACCCTCGGGTCAGTCAAAAAGCGCAATCATAAGTATCACCACCAAAAGAACCTCTCTCCCTCTCTCTCTCATACACATACAGCCCCAGAGATTATTTAGGGTGGGGGCTTGAAGGAATAATACAGATAAAGAAGATCAGGCTTATTAGCTGAAAGAGGCTAGCTACAAGATAGGTAGCTATCATCATCATCGGCATGCAGCAGCAGATGGACAACTCTGAGCTCTACCAGCTCCTCGCGGGCAACGGCGCTTCCTTCTTCTCACCCTCATCTTACGGCCTGCCTCCCGCTGCTGCTGCCTCCACAATGCACAGTTTCTGCAGTTCCTCTTATTACCCCTTGGATTCTTCCGAAATTACTGATACGCCCCAGCAAGATAGAGCCCTCGCCGCTCTGAAGAATCACAAGGAGGCTGAGAAGCGCCGGAGGGAGAGGATCAATTCTCACCTCGATAAGCTTCGCACTCTTCTTCCCTGTAATTCTAAGGTAATTTAAACCCTCTTCTCATCATACACACACCTAAGTGTTTTATTTTATTCTTTGGTTTGGATTCTTATTTTCGTCGGTGGAGAGAGGTCATGTATATAGAATTTCTTGCGTATGAAAGGCTCCTTACTTTTTGACCGACAACAGCTTCATCTTCTTCGAGTTGACCGGACTTGATTTCGCTCCATTCGAATTGAATCCGGTTGGATTGAGAGTTTTTTATTAGTGGATATTATTCTAGATCGTTAATTAATAAATCATATCAGATGATTAATTGAGCTCATAATGAAAGCCCTTGTTTTAATTTTCTGCATCTTCTTCGCCCTCAGAATTGCCCCGCCAGCAGTGAATGAGAGGAAGCGAACTGTTGTCTGCTACCTTAGAAGAAACAAAAAAGTTCTCTTTCTCTAAAATCGCTGTCTACTAATCGTATATCGGACTTTTGAACACTTGCATTTCTACGCATCTTCTCTTACAAAAGATCATAAAGAGCGCTTTTCTTTTTCCCTTGGATTCTTTCGTGTTCTATAAAAATAAGAGCTTTTTTTAATGTTCAAAAGCTTTAACAGGCCAATCCATTAAAGACACACCATGAACGATGAAAGAAAGACCTCCCACAGTTTCTTTCTAGGAGCATAAATACAATGAACTAGTGAGAAAGTCACAGAGCTTTAGCCGAACTAGAATAATATTTCTGTTTCTTTTAATTAATATTTGCCTCAATTCTCATCCAAATTCTTATCTAATTAAATATTTATACGGGAATTCTCAGACTGACAAGGCCTCGCTTCTAGCAAAGGTTGTCCAACGAGTGAGAGAGCTGAAACAGCAAACTTCACAAATCCCCGAACTCGAAACCATTCCTTCGGAGACAGACGAAATCACCGTGCTGTCCACTAGCGGCGACTACGCCGGAGACGGCAGGCTCATATTCAAAGCCTCCCTATGCTGCGAAGATCGCTCCGACCTCATACCTGATCTCATCGAAATCCTAAAGTCGCTGCATCTCAAAACCCTCAAAGCAGAAATGACAACACTAGGAGGAAGAACCCGAAACGTTCTTATCGTGGCCGCCGACAATGACCACAGCATCGAATCAATCCACTTCCTCCAGAACGCATTGAAATCTCTGCTCGAACGCTCCAACTCAAGCGAAAGATCCAAACGGCGTCGTGTACTGGACCGCAAAATGATTGTCTGAGTAATTAGAGAGAGCTGATTAACTTTCAGAAGTCGTTCTCAATCTCATTTTCTTAGCATTGTTATTTCTTGGACAGTAGCTAGTCAATTAACTCAGAACGAGTTAATTTGCAGGGTTTTAGTTGTTAGGTCGTTTGTTTCAAGAAAAGCAAAAGATATAAATGAGATAATTATGGGATAGGCTGGAGAACGGGGACTAGGGTTTATATATATACATGTGGTGGTGGGAATCTTTGAACTGAATGTTGCATGCAAGTAGGAAAAACCCGAGCGGGGAAGAATCTGACTCATAGATGAAGAAGAAAGAGACATAGTAGTGTACTGTGCGTGACAACGAAGGGAGGGGTTCTTTAATATCTCTGTAAAAGCAATGCTTCTGAGTTTCCAAGCTATAGAAAATGGCATATTATATTCGTTTCTCTCTCATTTTCAAATATGCAGTATATTTAAAACTGTGCAATAATGAGTAAGCTGAACGTATATATATGCAGTGATTATAAAGAAAGCATAGGATCGGGAAGTGTGTGGAATTGCCGTTCCTATACTACGGTGGTTGGATTTGTATTGTAGGTCGAGCCAATGGGATTCTGAATCTGAGGTTTTAGCTACAGAGACTTGTGTTTGTGTTACAGCGAAATCACAAAAGGATTCGGCCCCATAACTGGAAGGATGTGTTCCCAAATGTAGCTTCATATAGAACAAAAAGAAAAAGGAACCAGTTCCAGCTGTGAGATATGAGATGTGTAGAGTAGGAAGAGATCTCTGCCATTTTCTTTTCTCTTTTCCTGCTTTATCGCAAGTCTCTACCTTTTTAGAGTTCCCACTCGAAGTTTCTGTGCGGATTATGTGTGGAAAGTAAATGCTCCAACAAATACGAATCCAGACAAAAAACAAATAGACATTTTGCAGCCTTATTTAAGAGGACAGCTGATTTTGGTGACCCATGAAAGATTTTTCTTCTGAGATAAAATGAGATTATTTAGAGAAGTATATTAGTTATATTCTGACTATTCCTTTGAAGATGCTCCATTAAGCAATCCATCACGGGAATCTTTTCATGGTTGATTTTTAAACTTGTGAGAATATAAATAGATTCGCAATAAACCTGCATGAGATTAATAGAAACGGTTTAAATGTTATGCTACTTATAATTATAATATCATCTTTTAATAATAAAAAAAGTACTCAACCTTCCTAATTAATGACGAACTTTCAAATAAAATGGCATCGAACATATGCATGTACGAAATTCCATTTTAAATAAATAAGGCATAAAGCTGAAACGCTCGCAGCATTGACATGTGACGAGAATCAAATGACATACATGTTAAAGTTCTCTACCGTAATTATGTTTTTCTCTTTCTATTTTCGTTTTTTTAAGTAAGACCGTGCCCATAATTTGGGAATAAATTAATTAATTTTGACTGTCAAAACATATAATCGTTGGTTTTCGTTTTCTTGTTGTAGGAGATAAGGGGGATGGTAATTATAGGGTACGGCACCGGAGAAGAATATTAATATGGAGCAGAAGTCACTAAGGGTATTCATAAAATTTGTGGTTTAATATATCGATCACGAAAAAAAAATCTTATTCAACCCAATAAATATAGAATATGATTAGGTATTGAATTATAAAATAAAGTCTATATTTTTTTAAGTTAGGCACTGAGTAAAGGGTTACCTTACCCTGCCCTACCCATTAGTACCAATTCTTTTATTTTCTTACTCTTTTTTCCTAGATATTCCGCTTAAAAGGAAGAATATGATAGATACTGGTGACTAAATGATTATTTTAAAAATATAAATAATTAAATAAATAAGTTACGTCTTTTAATATTTATAACTATATTAATTTTTTTCTTTAACTTTATTAATGATAATATGATTACATTATAAATTATAGTTATTTATTTTATTTTTTTTATATACTTCATTCTTATCAATATTTAAAAAATTGATATAAATTTATAATTATAAATTACTTAAATTTTAAAGTTTTTTTTATATGTAATAAATTTTAATACTTTAATTATTATTTTTTTTATTTTATTTTTAGTAGATTATATATATTATTTAATTCTTAAAGACATACGAATATAATATTATTTTAGAAGTTTATAATTGTATATTATTTTTTATAATATAAACATAGCATCATAAATTAGGTATGTCCAACCTATTCATATCCAATTTATCCATACCTAATTTAAAATAATTAAATTTTTTATTAAATAAAATAAAATATAATTTATATATTTTTTTAGACAGGATAGCGAATTGCACTGCCCAATTTTACGTAACCTTACCTATGAAAGAGAGCATCATTCAAGGACGAAGAACAACTTTTTTTCCTTTTTTTTCCTCGTGTATTGGTTTCTGTTGTAATGCGTGTCTGTGTAACTGACACTTTTGCCCGTACTTAGAATAGATAGCGTGCTATATATATATATATATATATATACCCACGAGATGAAATCAATTATGTCATTCAACACCACCTCATAACTTTTCTTTTTCTTAAACCACGCACCCCTCCTGTTATCAAAACTCGATCCATCATTATGTTCATTTTAGACAGAAAGATCAGTGGTAATATGGAAGGACTGTGATGAACGGGGATTTATTCGTGGAAATTAAATCATAAGGGAGGGAACATTACTAAGCATTAGTCAAACCGAAACAACGTAATTCATCATGTGGACTATTCACTTGACGTTTGAATGGGCAGAAAGGATCCAAATTTTGAAACTTGGATCTGCGTTAAGCGCGAATTAATTAAACACATAGTGTAGTGAAAATGACATAATGGAGGATTGGGGGGGGGGGGATTCATAATGTGGGAGGAGCAAATCAGCATTTTGGTCACTATGCTGGTCAACACTCAGAACTGGGAATTCCAGCCATATATGTCGTACGATGACATGACATATTTTAACACCCCCCTATCCACCTTGGATTCCAATCACTCCTTTGTCAAATATTAACTGTCACGAACCGTCTTAATTATTTGACGAACACCCGTTACGGTCTTCCTCTATACATACAACAAACTCTGTTCTTTCATCACTGTGCGCGTGTTTATATAGGAGACGTACTGGTTCTAAAAAGGTTTTTTTTACTTTAAATTTAAAAAAATAAAAAAAATAATTATATTTATCTAAAAAATCTTTTAAAACAAATCATATTTAATTTCTAAAATAATAAAAAAAATTATAGATTACTATATTACATTTTTACCTCTATTTTTTAAATATATTATCTCCTCTTTTATTTCTTACTTCTCCCATCTATTTTCTCTTTACTCTCTGCACTATATGCTCAATAGAATAGAGGAGTAGTGTACTGCTATCCATGGTCACCGTATGCTTGTCACAAGAAGGTGATTGCATCTTATCATGAAAGAAGATGTTGTTGTGAAATAACACTGGTCTTGCCTTGTATTCGCTAGTCTTCATGGTTGATAGAGGTTGTTGGTCAGTTTGTGGCTTTAGATAGAGAGAAAATAAGAGAAAGAAAAAAATAGAATTTTTTTAATTAAAATTATACCATTTATTACAATTTATTAATAATAAAAATATTTTTAGTCATAACTGTATAAATATTTATTTATTTATAATTATTTTTTATAAGTTATTCTTTTAAAAAAAATTAAAAACTGTCTACATATCATTTTTTTAAGAAGTTTTTTTCTAAAAATTTATCTCAACGCGTCTTATATCTTTGTTTTGTCCCACACGCGCACTATAGTACATGATGCCGAACTTGACAATTAGGAATTGTTGTGTACGTACGTATATGGGCTACAAGAATGAGCCCGTCATGTGTACGCAAGAGAAACGAAAGCATTGATGAATTAAAATATAGGAAGCGAGTGGAGAAGCGTGCATAAAGGAGGCTGCCAAACAAAAGCCACATGTAGTGCTAACACATTAAATTTACATGGATTCAACATACTTGCTGCTCTCCTTGTTACAAGACTCCATTCATTTTTAAGAAAGATTAATACAATTAAATAAATTATTTAATTATAGTATATATTATATATATTTTTTTAAAAATTTATAATTTATAAATAAAATAAATTAATTTCATGAAAAAATAAATATAAGTATTTTAAAATTATTCATTTAATTTTATTAATCTCTTAAAAAAATAATAAAAAGATCAGAGTAAAAATATATATATAAAGGTTAATTAAAGAATAATAGAATAGAGGCGGGAGTGTGACAGGGGGAGGTGCATGTGGTCAGAATATACATATGCAGAGAGTTATAAATGGAGAGTGAAGGGGAAAAGTGAAGACATAGAGCAATGTGCATGGGGTGTTATGTCGGAGACGTGCTCTTCTTTTCCGTTGCTCTCTCTCTCTCTCTCTCTCGGGCGTGCTTTCTTTCTCCTTCTCCTTTTCTCATATCTGCAATCATTACCCTCCACTATTTGAACTCCCTCCCGGGGCAGAATAATACGATTATTAGTACAGTGGAGATCTAAACGAATATGAATGAATGGTCCCACTGCCACCCAGCCTTAGTTGCCACATGTTGAAACGTAAATTAAAAAAACCAAGAATCTAAACGGACGGCATCTATTGCTGTGGAGGGTGCAGGAAAAATGAGAATTGTTGCTCATCTTCCACCACCACCACCACTGGTGCATACTATACATTTAGTCAGAAGCCTGCGTCCTTTTTACACACAAGTCGTCAACACACTCAGTTCTCTGTCAAATTATTCTTCCTTCATTATTTTAAACTTTATTACCTCAATATGCCCTTATCCATACACTTGTTTCCAACTTCAATTATTATTTTTAATATATATCCTTACATTCCCATATGCCATACATTCTTATTACGTCTTGGATATATAAAATATTTCACAATTTTACGTGAATCCAGAGTTTAAATCTAGATATATCCTGTTTCACAATCTCGACCCTTTCATGATATATATAGCAACTGCATGCACACCTCCCCTTCTATTAAAGAGTAATTAGGTTATCTGAATTTTACATACACTTTGCTAAATTGTTTCTTTAAAAGCACAGACGGGTTTTTAGATATCTTTTCCCCGCATTATTGGTAAAATAAAAAAAATCATGTTCTGATACTATTATATATTCCAAGTTAAGCTTTTTTCCTACTGAAAATAAATTAGAGTAGAGGTCTCCAGCACGTGCACCCGTGAGAGAAAAGAGACACCTGACCTGTAGGGTTGATAAAAATTATTTACTTAATTAACTTTGCATTAACTTAACTCTTTGAAAAATCGTATAATTTACAAATAATACACCCAGAGCGCGCGGGCACCTCTCTTTCCTCTGAATCTGTAAACCAAATCTGTAAAACGTTTGGACGATGAACTTTTGACTGGACGAGTGGTACCCATTGGGCCTTGGCATTATCATACCTTCCGTTCGTTCCACTTCATTTCAGCTAGCGATAGTCCGTAGGTTTATCTAGAAAATAAGTACGAACACGGATTAATTCGAGTAATAAATAATTTAGTATTGTTTAAATGATGTTTTAAATTTGAGCCTTAACATATATAAAAAATTTCTGTTAAGAGACTCACTTACCATAACTATATGCACAACGCAGATCAGATCTAGACGTAGTCGGAACAAAATTCCGATGAACTTAGTGGGTAATAAAAAAACTAGAAATTAAGTAAGATATATAATTATTTAGAGTGTGTTCAGTCTTTAGAGAGTACCATTTTATTGTAATTTTAGTCGCGACACTTTAAAAGGTATCATAGCTCTTGGGTACATAAATTTACACTTGAAGATAATATATAATTTATTCTACCCGACGTTAATATCGTTTAAGAGGAAGAGAGACTTTACTCCTCCCTTAGATTATGGGCAAGCCCAACTAATTTATAAAAAAATGTATAAAAAAAACTTCATTTCAACAGTTGTATTGAAAAAAATAAAACTCATTTCAGCCGTTGTAAGGAGTTTAGATGATAAGAATAAACTCGTATTTTATAAGAATATGAGTTTAATTTCTATTGCAGTTATGAAAGTTTTTTTAGTAAGCAATTTATCTATAAATATTCTATGAGCTATTGCTTTAGTAGATAACTGGCAATGAACTAAGCTAAATTATATATATATATATATATATATTAAAAAAAACTTAATTTCAGCCCTAAATGGGCTCTCAGCCTTAGATATCCCGTAAATTTGGACCTGGGCTGTTTAATTTCTCCCTTACTCGAACTTGCTTTTAATTTGCTGGTCTTCCTCTATTTTTTGTTCTTGTTCAACAACAAAAAGCACTGTTTTTCCTCTATGGCTAACTTTTTACGCGTGTTTTTTCCTTTAAAAACGTGTAATGTAAACTGATCTCTTTCTTTTTGTGGGAACAAGTTAGCAAATCTTCAAGGATATCAAATTCTCTCAGTGGTTGCTTCATATGGCAGCGCGCAAGATGTTCTCCCAGAAAAGGGGTGATGGCGCAATTAATTATAATAATTGGAGAGGGGGATAAGTTGGGAAATGAAGTGTAAACATATACTCGAGAGAACAGCCCCCGTTTTTGAGAAACATGGTCGTGTGGTGTGTCTTGTGAGACAAGTCAGCATTGAACGCCGTTTTTGTTTGGGACTGGGCTTTTTTCATTGGGTTGCCACCACACGATAAAAATCAACTTCCACGTTGGAGATGGGCTCACGATCTCTGTATCCCTATAAAATTTAAACCACGTATCCATTGTCAGATGTTCCTTGACTTGTTATTCCTTCCAATAATTATATTCCTTCCAACTTTTAATATTCATTAAATTTTATATCAAGAGAAATGAAATGTAACGATGGGGAAAAAAACATCCAATACTTGGTTCACATGGTAAGAACGCTACACCGACTTCAAAATAGATTTTACGTTCAAGTTTGTAATGGAGCCATGTTAAATATATGTTGTCTCTATTGTTACTAAGTATCTAACACCTAATTAATCCTTATCAAAACTTTGTAATTAAGATGTATCTCCCCATAAATCTTTTTTAATAAGGTAGATCTAGTGATCTCATTTTATGATCTGATTGATCGAGTAGTCATGTTAAACACTTGGTAAAAGAGAAAAAACAAACAGAGAGAGAATGGATGAAACACAGCGGTGGGAGGGCAGTGTTGTGTTCCAATGTGACAAGTGGTGAATGAGGAACCCCTTCAAAGATGGCAGTCGCTTTCTTCCCTCTCTCTCTCTCTCTCTCAGTTTCTGGTCAAAGCAATTCCCAATTTCAATCCAACAAAAACAAAGTCTCCCCTATTCCTGTGGTGGGTCACCTACTCCTATTATATCCCGCGGGGCCTCCTCACCCCATCACTGTTCACTGTACCCCAAAATCAGCAATTCAGCAGTCAACATCTCCAGTTTCCATATCTAAATCATTTCATGTTGACCGATCGTACGTAGATTCAGCTGATGAAGGGTAAGACATCCTATCATTTGAAGTATATTTGAATTCTAGGATGTACCACTTTATTGTGGTTCCAGTCACGATATTTGGAGAGATATCCTAACTTTTGGGTGTTTAGATTTATACCTGAGGATAATAGACGGTTCGCATTGCTCGACATTAGTATCGCCTAAGAGAAAGGGAGATTTTGCCTTACCCTTGAATTATGGGTGAACCCAACCCTTTTCTAAAAATTTTTATACAAAAAAAATCATTTCATTTTGAACTCTCTCTCTCTACGGTATTCACTCTTCATAATAAAGTAGATTAACCAATACTCCCTTCTCTAGGCATTACTACGTCCTTCCCAACCTCAGGCGCAAGAAAACAAGCCAAACTGGTGTCCAACTTTCCCAGGCCCCTTTCCCGCAGTTTGCTTGCCAACTTCATTATCATTAATTAATTCACCATTACATATAATGTGCCATAATTGATAACATTCCCCGAGGCACTTTGTCCCACCTCCTCCTCCCCCTTTGTCCTTCTTCTAACTACTTCTCATAAAAAATCTTTACCCCCCACCAATTAATTACACCTTATTCTTTCTTGTCAGCTTTGAAAAGAAAGAGTGAGAGAGAGATCATGGGATCATAATTCAGAATCAGCTATATATGTCGTGATTAGCGCTTAGGCGGGCTCTTAACAAACGTTTGACCAAAATGGTTTGATGGAGATTTTGGCTTTTTTCTTCTTCTTCTTCGGGGATTTTTTTCTGGACACATCTGTAACCCATGTTCTTCCATGTTCACTTGCATTATTGTTCTTTATTTTTACTTTCTTTTTCATGTATTTGGTACCCGTGAGAGAACTAAACGTACCAACTTTTATTCTATATTCCTCCCATTTTCATTCATACCAGCTATATGCATTTTTTTTTTAAATATAAAGGATGGAGAGCAGGCCAGCATGCAGTATCCGGGTATCAAAGAATAATAATTTCTTTTCAGTCCACTGTGACCTTAAAAAGTGCCACAACTGTGTCCTTACCTTTCTTCTCTCTATCTTGTGCCAAATCTAATTTATATTCTCACGCTCACAGAATATATTGCTTTCAAGAGTTTTTGTCACTGCCCACTCAGAAGTATCCAAGGCCACAATAAGTGCTCTTTTCTTAGAGTTTTTTTTTTTGGGTACAATTCTTAGAGTTTATTTGTGACACATGTTTGGAACAGGTCACCCCACTCGGCCCGCCTTGATTGTCTTGAGTCTTCATTAAAGGTTCAAACAGTGATTTCAGAAACCAGAAAGAAAAAAATGAGAGAAATCTATGTTCTAGCTTCCCCACCTCTCTTTGCTTCACAAAGTCCCAACCACACCCTGTTCTGCGGGCCACTTATGAGTAAAAAATGGGATTTTAATCCATCACACATTCAATTCCCATTATTCAGATGCACTCAATAGATTCTGAAAAAAAAAAGAAGTAGATATCATATATCTGACAGAATCAAGATTAGTAATCATTTTTATTGATTCTTAGTCATCTAAGAAAGGTGTATAATAGCAGTAAGGCAAATGGTTCAATAAGCACATTTCTAGTTGGTAATATAAAATTAGTTTTGTCTCTATGTTGAAGTCACATATAGAATGCACCAGCTTGTGCTTCTATAATAAATTAGCAGCAATCATACAGCCAACCTGACTTATATATATTCACATTATAGGCTGTAACCATCTATCTGTGCCTATACTATTACCTAGTCCTAGTGCATTTATTCTGTAACATCACTTGAGCCAAGGGTCTAAAGCTTTTAGTTTTCCCGGGGTTTTAGGCCATTCTTTTGTTTCTTGACCTTTTAGATTTTAGTCTCCTTATTTTCAAATGGATCAAATGTATGGTATTTCAAATCGGAATAAAAAGTTTTGTGCTTTGAATTTTAGTGAAAGGTGAGAGGAATAAAGGAGAGGAAGAGGTTAAAAAGCATTGTGCTTGTGGAATATATACCCTCATCATCTTAAACTTTATGAGCATATAAACTGCCTTTTTTCCCTCTCTGTCTGTGGTTCCAAGAAATGGCGAACACCCAATTTAAATGTCATGAAGCTTTGATGATTCGTAGGCGTGATGTAGCTACCCCCAAAAAGAAAGGTATATGATGCTTCCATTGTTGCCCTAAAAGCTATCATCTTTATATTTTGGAAACTTTCGTTAAGCTACCATATAATTCACATCTTTATCATGCTGATTTGTTGGATAGGGTTGGTTAAATATAGTTATTTCTAAATCTTTCTACATGAACGCTTATTGCTTGTTCAATGTTCATGCTATAACATTATTATGATATGTGGCATGTAGTTCTCTATACTAGTGCAACTATATTAGCGTGTGGGGAAAGAAAAACTCCTACCACAAGTAGTGATCTTAGAGTCCGTAAGAATAAAGTGATGCTCAATAATGCTAGTCATATTAAGGCAATGGATCTTTAAAAGCCTTTATGATTGTAATTTTATTTTTTCTTTTTTTCTCCTTTATTCTCTTGTCAACTTAGATCTCCTTCTCAAGTCTTTATAGGGGAGCTTAAAAGTTGTTGCACCAACTTTGGAGCAAAACCTGATTTCAAATCAAATCCAAACTAAAGGGTACATGATGTGGCACATGTTGTTGTTGATGAGGGAGTCCACAGATAAACTAACATCAGAATTAATCCTTTGTTAATTACTAACATGATGTAGAAGGCTGAATCTGAGGGCTTGGGGGCTGTTCGGTTTACAAACTATGAATTAGTAAATTTTTAGTTGCGTGCCGGCAGACATTCTTGCAGAATTGGTTTTCATTAATAATAATATAGTCTTCATGCTTTTATTATTACATTCCCACTTCAGCTTTTCCTTTATATTTTAGCTGTCTGGTATTCAGAATAGTACTCGTACTGCTCAAATCTCAATAAAGCATATGGTTCATGAATTTTTTTATTATTTGGAGAAGGAAATCTACATGTATGAGCAGAACAGAGCTCGCATGTCTTATTTACTTGCATTCTCCTCAAGGTGAATTGTGTTCAAGTTACTTCTCGGCAAGACAGTTTCAAAAAAAGATAAAGGCAGAAAAAGTCAGCCTTTGAGGACCAATGCAAGAAGCTGTTTAAGAACTCCTAAATAACGTTGTTCTTGGTCTCATATGAACTGGATATATCTTTGTTTTCCGGAGATCAATAAGGACAGGCTGGAAGGATCCAAATTCTGCCCCACTGACCTTTATTGTTATTAGAGTAGAGAAGAAAGGATGTCACCACCAATAAAGTGACATGTCTCTCTACAAACTATTTCATGGAAGCAAGAAAACAATTTTTAAAATGTTTTTTTTTAAACCATGCAAAAAGAAGGTTTGGGTTTTCTTTCTTTTTCTTTTTCTTGCGGCCCCTGCTAAGCATCTTTGCCTCCCTTTCCTCATCTTTCCCTCTCCCTACACCACTCCTTTATATTGGAAAAATCGTTAACTAAGTTTTCTTCTTACTTTGGTTCTACCATCATTTTCTTTGTTGTTCTAACTACAGATTGCTTCTTTTTTAGGTTAATTTTCACTAAGTTCCCTCTCTCGAGCATTCTTTGCTTAGTCATAAAAGTATAGTTCCTTTCCTCAATAATTTACACGATTACTTCTTCCCCTCAGATTTCCGATTCCAATAAATTCCCCTGATCTTAGTTCAGGGGATTACTGTGCTGATCTTATATGGTCATCATCCTTGATCAACCAAAAGAAATTCAGCCCCCTTAAAAAGTTTCCACTCAAGGAAATCCTTGTCTCTCTCCTTCCCAGTATGACTTCCCTTTTCTGAACTTGTTACAGCTTCAAAGCTCTCATCTCAATTCAGTTTCTCTTTCTCTCCTTGTATATTTACATCTTCTGCACTTGTTAATTATTTTGTGGATTCCAGTGTGCTCTGTTATTGGGTTTCTGATTTCATGGGACTGTGTCAGGGAAAACCTATTGAAATCTCACAAACACATGGAGAAAACCCATTGTATCCCGATGACGAGGACGGGCTTCCAAAAATTAAAACCCCCAAATCCTCAAACTTCCCCTTTTACAGCCCAAGTCCCTTGCCAAGTCTGTTCAAGAACTCACCGGCAAATTCAAGTGTGAGCTCAACTCCTCTGCGCATTTTCAAACGCCCATTCCCTCCTCCTTCGCCGGCGAAGCACATTCGTGCATTGCTTGCTCGCCGGCATGGTTCTGTGAAGCCAAACGAGGCCTCTATCCCGGAAGGAGGCGAATGCGAGATTGGGTTGGATAAGAACTTCGGATTTTTGAAGCAGTTCGCAGCTCACTATGAACTTGGAGAAGAGGTTGGTCGGGGGCACTTTGGGTATACTTGCTCCGCCAAGGGAAAGAAAAGCAGCTTGAAGGGGCTAGATGTGGCCGTCAAAGTCATTCCAAAATCCAAGGTCTAAACTCTTCTAATCTCTACATTTCCTTCTGTATATTCTCGTGAATTTATGCAATGGGAATAGTGTAAGATAAAAGATTGGAATTAAAAATTTGGTTCGTCACCCTAACAATCATTGCATTCATAATTTGCTTGCTTCTGTCCTGATCTGATAATACCGTTCGTGAGGCTTGTATGCAGCTTTCTATTCGATATAGAGAATCATGTTTACGTTTTACTTTGCTTAAATGAACCCTGAATGAGGGTCGCACCTTCCAAATTCGAAGGACCTATTTATGTTCTCAAATCGTATGCATTGAGTATCATGGTGATCTGCGGTAGCTATTGATTATTAAGACCATTGGAGTACACTTTTGTTCTGACGTTGCATGATAAATTGCCAGATGACAACAGCAATTGCTATAGAGGATGTACGGAGAGAAGTCAGGATATTGCGGGTTCTTACAGGACATGAGAACCTAGTGCAATTCTATGAAGCCTATGAAGACGATGAAAATGTTTATATAGTTATGGAGTAAGTTGAAGTTTCTAATTGTTATTCTTTTATATATATATATATATATATATATATATATATATCTCCCTTGCGACTTTCAGAGTTATTGCTTAACAATGTAATTTGTACGATTCAGGTTGTGCAAAGGAGGTGAGCTGCTAGATAGGATTCTTTCCAGGTAAGATGTTCTCCTATTTCCATTTTCTCAAGCCAAAAAGGACATTCTTGTTTCATTTTGGTACCGTTGCCATAATTATGACATCCTAATAAGCACAAAGTCAATTGTAATTTATAGGGGCGGGAAGTACTCGGAAGAGGATGCCAAGGTTGTCATGATTCAGATATTAAGTGTGGTGGCCTTCTGTCATCTGCAGGGTGTGGTTCATCGTGATCTCAAGCCAGAGGTGATTAACTCATAAAGCTTGTTGCTCTGCGAGTATATATATGACCTGTGTTTCTTTTTCTTGCCCTTGGGATTCCTTAGACCATCCTAAAACAGATGTTTGCTTTTCTGCTTCAGAATTTTCTTTTTACTTCTAAGGATGAAAAGGCCACGTTGAAGGCGATTGATTTTGGACTGTCTGACTATGTGAAGCCAGGTTCGGCCCATTGTATACTTTGTGTATGTTCTCTTAATTTTTAGCAGAAAGTGCAACACTTATGTCTAACAAGTAATTTTTTTGCAGATGAGAGATTGAATGATATAGTAGGAAGTGCATATTATGTAGCTCCTGAAGTTTTGCATAGATCATATGGGACAGAAGCAGACATGTGGAGCATCGGTGTAATTGCTTATATTCTTCTATGTGGAAGCCGACCGTTTTGGGCTCGGACAGAATCTGGCATATTTCGTGCTGTTCTGAAGACGGATCCGAGTTTCGATGATGTTCCTTGGCCTTCTTTATCAGCTGATGCTATAGATTTTGTGAAGAGGCTGTTGAATAAGGACTATCGAAAAAGATTAACTGCAGCTCAGGCTCTCTGTATGTCTTTCATCTCCTTTCCCATGCGGGGCACCATTAATGTTATTAGTTCTCTGCTTTTATGGACTGAAGAATGAAATTGCTTAATTATTATTGCCTGATTTTGCTCAGGTCATCCTTGGCTGGCTAACCATCATGATGACTTGAAGATTCCTTTCGATATGATAATCCTCAGACTTGTTAGAGCTTACATATCCTCATCTGCTTTGAGGAAATCAGCATTAGGGGTGCGGATTATCTTAATATTTTCCCAATTATATCTCTTTGTAACCTGGCAACTGGTTTTCAAATGTTTTTACTATGTGATCAACCTTCTATGAAAGTAATGTATGAGACAGAATGTTGGAAATCTGTCTTAGTTATTTGAATTGATTCTCAAGTTCCTTAAGATACCTTTAATATCAGTAATTGGAGCCATGGACATGCATTGATTAAAGCTTTTCCATGTTCGCAGGCTCTCGCGAAGACATTAACAGTACCTCAGCTAGCATATCTCAGAGAACAATTTACCCAGTTAGGCCCAAACAAAAGTGGATTTATTTCCATGCAGAACTTCAAGACGGTAAGCACTTGTCCAAAAATTATTGTTTCTTTTCCAACACTTTACGAGCCATTAATATGTTTATTAGCAGGCTGTTTCAAGGAGCTCCACTGAGGCCACAAAGGATTCACGGGTCTTAGATTACGCGAACATGGTAAGTAAGAGAGATCATAACTACTCAGTGCTTTTTCTAACGCCTTTTGCTTCCCTAGAATGTAAATCCATGACAATGCATGTTGCAGGTTAGTTCTATCCAATACAGAAAACTAGGTTTTGAGGAATTTTGTGCTGTTGCTATAAGCGTGCACCAGCTAGAGGGAATGGAGAGCTGGGAGCAACAAGCTAGGCGGGCTTACGAGCTGTTTGAAAAGGATGGGAATCGACCAATCATGATCGAAGAGCTCGCCTCGGTAATCATTTTTGTGGTCACACCTATTTGACCACAATTTGCCAATGAATACATATATATTTGCATGGTATTATATAACGTGTATAATGTGACTGAGGTTTTGGAGTTTGATGTGTGATTCCAGGAACTAGGCCTTAGCCCATCAGTACCTGTTCATGTGGTCCTTCAAGATTGGATAAGACACTCTGATGGAAAACTCAGTTTCTTAGGATTTGTCAGACTTCTGCACGGACCTTCTTCCCGTGCAATTCACAAGGCATAAGAGCACACTTGATTGCTATTATATAGATGATGGAAACCTAAATGGGATTTGAATTGTTGAGTAAACTTCATCAGCAGTGCACAATCTACATTGCGATGATGGTTTGGGCAAGCTAAAAGAAAGCTACAGTGGACGAAGATATATTCAACATCTGCTATTGTAAAGGTGGCTGTTCCTAATTTTTGTACACACGAGAATGCTTCATCTCTTTTCCTACTCTCTTAATGGATGGTAATTGTCAAGGTTAGAGGATTGTACATAGGAATGTAGATCATATATTGTACTTGGCACTAGAGGAACTGCTCAAAACTGAGTTGTGTTTTCAGGTTTATCACTTGTGTACTCATTCCACTTACCAATAAAATCTTTCCATTTCTAACAACCCAATCCTAGTTGTAGTTGACACTATTTCTTCTATCTTTTTATTGTCATTCAGGTGATTGCTTCAAAAGCCATGGTAAAAACCATAATAGTTGAGTCAAATGAAAAGGGGAAAACTAATTTCAGTATGATTTAATACAAGTTTGACCCTTCTAATTTCTTTTTATTTTAATTTTAGTTTCTATAATTTTAAATTATATATTTCGGCATCTAAAGGGCAAGATGGTCAAGATTCTTATTACTATAGGGATCAGCATTTTAAAAGGAAAAATTTGAGGATCAAAATCTATATTTTAAAATTATAAAAATTAAAATTAAAATAAGGATAAATTATAAAAATTAAATATTATATTATCCTAAATTTTAATAATCACCGCTTCAACTAATACAGATGTCGCATGATTGTATTTAAATACGGTAACACCAATCAAATGTAATTTTTTCTCACCACTTTTCCCGTTTGAAAATGGATCAAAAAAAGAGTAAAATCTATTAAATTTAATTTTATATTAAAAATATAAATTAATCTATATTGTAAAAATTTAAAGGTAAATGTGTATCCAATATCCCAAACTAATTTTAGATAATCAATTAGTATTCTAAAATATTGAAGGGTGTAATTAATATCCCAAACTAATTTTAGAGGTACGACTAACATCATAAAATATTTCAATTGGGTATAATTATACCATTAAATATAACCACAAATTACTATTCGATCTATATAATTTTATTATTTTATTAATAGAATTATAAATTTCTATATGATGAATATCACATAAATTTTTTATTTTAATATATTATTATTAAAAAAGTCGCATATATCATATTATTTAAAAGATATTAAATAAAATTTAAAATTAATATTATATATAATTTATGTGTAAATATTGAAAAAATTTATAGTTTATTTAATAAAATTTATTAAAATAATATTTAGCATGTGATATTTTAAATAATAATATGTTAAAATAAAATATTTATGTGATATGTATTATTTTAAAATTTATGTTTTTGTTATTAAAAAATAAAATTATAATAATTTAAATATTTTAAAATATTAATTATAATTTTAAAATTAATTTAAGATCCTGATTATAATTTTAAAAACTTTAGGTGTTAAATATATTTTTAAAATTAATTTGGGTGGTGAAAATTTAATTTCAATAATTGAGATTACAGTGAAGGTACAGTTTAGACAGGGTGCCGATCTTTTCATCGAACAGCTGGAGCATTGCTACTCAAATGTGAAAGCACCGCCTTTCACCAGTAGGCCTACGTAGAAGTAACAAGACCTGCTAATAATCTGAATTGCTGAAAATATAATAATTTGATTACAAGTAAAGCATGGGGCCATGTTCTTCCTGCTGATCTGGATGATGTACTTTGAGTTAATACCTCGCGGCTAGCCGTAACGTTTTATCCATTCTCCGTTTCTGTGACTTGTAATGGCAATTCACGTTACTCCAAAGGCTCAGCCTAAATTCAGATCTCCAATTCTCCTGCTTGCCCTGGCAATTACGGCAGTCGCGCTATTGTTCCTGTGTCGCTTTCTGGTTTCCACATTCGGATCCTGACTCCTCATCTCAACATCCCTTCAAAACGAGGTGACATGGGGGCGCCATGAAAGGTGCTTCTACTGGGGCCCTAGAATTGACTGCCCGGGAAAACACTGCGAAACTTTCGCAGGTTTGGGTCATCAGGAGTCCAGCCTTAGGTGTTCCCTTGATGAGGCCATGTATCTTCAGAGGTACCTACATCGATGCCTGAGTTCTCCGCACTGAGTTCTTGTTGGGTTTTCTCATGTCCTCTGTTATCCTTTCCTTACCTTTTCCTGGAATGAAAGAACCTTATGCATACTAACGACAGTAATGAGTTCAGATGTAACTACCCGAAATTAATCATCTTGCTTGTTCTTTCTTATTATCTCGATACTGTTGTTGGATGTCATTAGTTTCTAAAACCTAAACTTTCCAATCTGCTGCGGCATTCACCAACTATACTTGCTCCATGTACTTTGTTCTGGCTGAATTTGTGTGTGTAGATTTCTCACCTATTTTGACCACATTTGCTGCAGAACTTTTGTCATGTCATCAAGGATGTGTATTAATCCAATGCATAATAAGAAAGGGAACTTTCATCTGTCCAATACCGGTTCAGAGGCAAGGTGAGTTGCTTTGAAGTTTTCTTGTCTGCTGGTTAAGTGGTTATAGAAAGAGAACAGGCGGAGCTGTTCTTCTCTGCTTTAAATTATACTTTGGTTCGAGAAATGAACATTAGCCTTGTCTAAGTATGTGTGTGTGTGTTATGCTTATGTTTGCCTCTACTATACGCATTTTTATAGTTTAAAAAAGTAAATTGTTTGACTTGACTAGCTGTATCTTATATTGTAGTTGAGCAGCAAGTTCTTGTACCATGGACACTTTATATGATATAGACCTCATATCTGAGACTGTTCCTGTAATTTTGGATAATTCAAAAGAGTGGTATCGGGTTCTATTAACAAGCATGAAATTGAGAGCACAAGGAGCTGGTCATGTGGAAGGAGTCAGCCGCATTGATAAAGAAAATACTAAATTCTCCAATCTCTTGCTCATAAACAGGACTGCCAGCTCTCTTTCCTGGTAAATCATCCAACCATATCTCTTCATTTCCCTCTCATAATCATCCTGGCTTCTTAGAATCAGATTCATGAATGATAAACTACAGCTTCTCATATGATTATATCACTAATCAAGGTTGACTAACTTATGGGATGTAGAGTAGTGAATATTCGGATGTAATATGAATCAGAATTTTCTTTCATCCAATAACACAACATTTTTTAATGTTATCTTGGGAAAATTAAGGATTTGAAAATTTTCATCTCTATATAGTACAATTATATGTGATACTTGATCTTGACACTTGTTAGTAAATGGGAGTTTTTAAGGTATTAAATTTTCACTAAACTCATTATAATGGCCTTAATGAAATTTTTTGAAGATTCTGTCCTACTTCAGTGTTTTGAACTTTTGGTCATATTGTCATATTTATTAACCTATATTTTCTGTGAAAGCAGTTCATTTGATTTTTCTTTTTCTTTTTCTTTTTTTACTATTGATGATCTTCTAGGTTTATGGAATGCAAGGACCATAACAAACGAAGTTCTGTGATGTTGCCATATTCATTTTTGCCCTAAATGGCAGCTTAGGAAGCTTAGAGACGCAGCTAAAAAGGTACATTTGATATGTAATCTCTTTAAGTTTTCTCATTTAAGTTGGTGATTTTACCATGCAGTATTTCATTTTTGCATGTAAAATAGATTTCAACTTTATTTCTTGGAGATTACAATAATTAAGAATTTATTGTGTGGATATTCTTAGCTCTTTCATTACTGGAGTTGGAGATGTTGCTTTGTTAAAAACATACGCACTATGTTATGGGAAGATGCAGGTTCAGGCACATGAAATAATTTTACTGAAGATATTAATTTTTTAGTCAATTGTACCATAGTCAATTTTACTGAAGTGCAGGATGTGGCTTAAGAATACCTACTTTTGTCAAGAGTCTGTGAGCATGTGCTTCTGTTTCATTAATATGCTCCTCAATGGTACCACAGTAAATTTACATCAGTTAGTTATTAAATGGGTAGTTGGTTGTTTTGACATACTGCTTAATGGAAAAGTCAGTGATAATGGGATACAGTCACTTCCTTGACAATGCTAGTTTGAAACAAAATCAATGAAAATTTTAGCTAACCAGTACATGAGGCTTTACACACTTTATTATGCCAAAGATTATAGTAACCCTGATACCTATATGCTGGATATGCCATGCCTGGGCTTTACACACTAAAGATTCCTCTTTAACACTAATTGATTTCTAACCATATTCTTGTTCACAGATCAAAGCAGACCTTTGGAGATTATGATGCCATCCATGTTCGTTGTGGTGATAAATTAAAGATGCGGAAGGACAGGTTTGGGTTTGAGAGGAGCGTGACTCCTCACCTTGACAGGGATACACCGCCGGAGTTTATTCTCTGCAGAATTACAAAATGGGTCCCCATGGGAAGAACCTTGTTTATTGCTTCGAATGAGAGGACTCCTGGATTTTTTTCACCACTTTCTGTCAGGTGGTCATACTCATTTTCATAGAAGGTCCTGAAAAGTTGAAATTATGGAAGCTATCTTGTATATGAAATTAGATTCCATCATCTCCTCCTAATCTAATTTAAAACCAATTTTATTTTGGAGATCTGGTTATAACTAGTTTGTATTAATGAAATTAAGGAAGCAAAATAAAGTATAACATGTTGACTTTGTTTCTCATAATTTGTTCTCTTGCATCTTGTGGTCTTATTTGAAAAGCTGTTCAGGATATTTGAGGTTGGCTGTGCATATCATCCCAATAGTTTGGTAGAAGTTTGAAATTGGGTTTATGGGTGGATGGAGTTGATTTTGTAGGTTATGTTATAGATATGTTTACTGCTTAATGTTACCAAGGACGGTTGCCTAAGCAGTTTTGTTTATTCTTGTGGCCTTGTGTTCTGGCTAAATGATTCTTTTGAGGTGGTAGTATTATCGCACTCAGTTGTAGTATGCCAATCTGCGTCTCACTAAGCCTCACTCTTACATAAAGTCACTTGATCAAAACCTAATTCGTATTATTAGATTAAATGAAGGAACATTTTTTTTTGGAAAGAAACTTATTATGTCTTGATGGCTGAAATAAAATAAATTGCCGTTTTGAATTTCTTTTACCAAAGGCTGATAGTTTATCTTGATGGTGAATCACTTTTGCAGGTATAAACTGGCATATTCATCAAACTATAGCCACATGCTGGATCCCCTGATCAAGAACAATTACCAGCTATTCATGGTCGAGAGGCTTGTCCTGATGGGTGCGAAAACGTTCATAAAAACATACAATGAAGACGAGACAGATCTTAGCCTTACTGATGACCCCAAAAAGAAACACTAAACACTGGCAGATACCTGGTGTACACCAAGGATGAAAATACATGCTAACACTAACCCCCATTGTATACCGAAATTACTTTGTAATTGAATTTTAAGACTGAAATTCTGGGTTTTGCGAAATATAGGCTGATTACTTAAAGTTGAAAATTGTCACTAGTTACAGGCAAAATTACATTTTTTCGCCAGACATGCAGAATTACATTTATGCGTTATTCATATGTGAAAAAAATGCATCACGGTGAAGGAGATGTGGACGCTATCTATCTTATTGAAGTTGTTCGCTTGCTTTCTTGTGAAGTCTTGATCAGTAAGGTAACAATAATTAGTTATCTGTAAGTACTGTGAAGGTGGAGTGGCCACTAGTTATTTTAATGGTGTACACTTGTCTGCTTGTTCTATTCTATATCAGTAAGGAAACATCATCCGTTTTCTTTTTGCGAATAATCAAATTTATCCCCCCAAAAATTGACCCCATTTAAAGAGCATATAGCTAATGGCTGTCAATTGCAGTCCTCAACTCCCAAAAAAGCTTCAACTTTTCCCCGTGACCCTGTCTGTCAAGACGTTACATTTATCATGTCATACAATAAAGGGATTATAAATATAAGGCTTAATACTAATTTTGATCCTTGTAGTTCGAGTTCATTTTGGTTTACAAGCCCTTATTTTAGATTACATAAACTAAACTTTCTCTCCCCTCCAAATCTAACATGCCAAACAAGCCCTTATTTTAGATCACATGAACTAAAATTAAGATGAGACTTAACTATAACAAGAAAACATGATAATATAATATTAACCCAAAAGTGTTGATAATGGAGATTTGACAGCTTATGGGACTGGCATCGCTCATTTTGAAAGTAAAGGGAAAAGCTATCAAATGTTCTTTAATTGTTTGAATCGGTTCAGGCAAATGGAACCCACATTCCCATATCAACCCCGCCGGGGTACCTTATTTTTTACCTAAGCAGCATTTTGTGCCTCAATTGTTCGAATCAAATTCCTTCCGCCCCTTTATGCTAACGTAACTGCTATATATAAATTATTCCTCTCCAGCTTGTTTCAGTCATCACTTATTTGTAATTGAATACCCGTATCAAAATCATATGGTCCCCGAATATGTGCAAGTAACTCTATCTGGGTTTGTGTTGTAATAAAGTTATTCACGAGATAAAAGAATAATCTTCAGTATAATGGATATATATATATCTAGTTCAGCTCCTCATGTTCTTCATCTTCATACCTACTATTGGCAAAAGTTAATCAATCTAGTGATAAAATCAGGATAAGAATGGTAGCTTTATCCGATATATATATATATATGTACGTATGTATATGCAAAGAAGACAAAACCAGGCAGGGACAATGAAAAGAAAGTGGCGTAGATGGATTTCCAAGCCTCCCAAGGGATGGAAGGCCAATCTAATGAATATTGGACACTTACCACCGTCATCATTGGAGGAATAACCCCATTATCATTTCTATGATGCTGATTGCTTTATAATGATAGCAGGCAACATGCTGGGGTGTAGACCCCAGATGGGCTCACCAATTACATTATAACGAAGAATGTAAACACACTACTTTTTGACTGCTTAACACGCGTCCCAACTGGATTGGAGCAACTGCTTGGAGTTGACGTGGACAGCCACATGTCATAGGGTGCCTCCCCCCTCAATCAACTGTCACTCACAGCTTGCTCTGACAACGCCTTCTATCTCTCTTTCTGCTTCAAATTCATTACCAAATCTTGAATGTCTCCTTGCTATGCTTGTCGTCTTTTTCATTACCGTGTGTTTGTTGATTACAGTAACTGATCAAGATGACCATCTTACCCTGAAAATTCACATATATCCCTCAATTACTTTTTATCATTTTATAAATTTTGTAAAAACCCACAATAATTTGATGTAAAAACCCACCATGTTTTTGCTTAGTTTTTCTGTAACGTCCCAGATGCAAACTAATTGCCAAGGGACTCGATCTTTCCACGTAGCAGAGGACTAGAATTTGGAATTACTAAGAAGTACATAATGGGCCCACATCCCGACGCAACAAGAGGAAGCCATAGGCCCCAGCGCACGTGCCAGCGCAGTCGATCTCAGTTTCTTATACGGGCGTAGCGCTATTTAAACGCCAGGCAGGTTCTGACGAATGCTTTAGCCCGAGCAGTCAGCAGGGCAACCGGGATGAATTAATGAAAGATCAGTCATATCGCCACCTGGAAATTTTCGATTCTTCAGGTTCCATCATTATTTCAACGATTTGTAAATACAAAGACTATATTTTGTATTGTTTTGCTCCTCGATTATAATTTTTATGGTATTTCATTATGGATTATGATTTTGTTCTCTCATTTTCTTTGATGGTGTACTTTTTGTTGTGTTTCTCTCGCATTGACCCGGTTTAGTTGGCGAGATATATTTTCCTTTTAAATAAAAGGAGGTAGAAGATGTTATTTTTAGGTTATGATTTTAGGTTGATGTGTTTTATTGAAAATTTCGTAGCGGAGTAAACTAGTTGATTTTCAAGGAGTCAAGCATATAAAAAGCTGGTAAAGCAACCGGTTCTTTATACTGGTGCCCCAGCTCGATACATGTTACATGGTGTCGTACTTACTGAGCTCAAATTTTCTTGCTTTTAATTTTTGAGCAATCAGTTTAGGCTAGAATTCTCAGTTATATATATATATATATATATTTTATTACATTTGACAGCGAAAGAAGACGACGGAAACTTGTAGGAGACGGTGTTGGAAACCCCTGTGGTCATGCCTTACCTTGTCCGAGAGAAATTGTTCATTGGGGATATCAGTGACGCTGCGCAGATCCTTCAAAATGGTAGCGTCGAAATCACGCATATTTTATCGGTGCTTAGCTCTGCTTCAATATCATTCTTTTCCGAATGGCGAAGTAGCCTAACGATCCCGGCAAAGGAAATTAAGAAGGTATATGTGGGTGGTGGTCATGGTGGTGCTCCTGATAAAGACTTGGGTGATGTGTCAAGGAGTCCGTTGTCACTGGAGAACCTTTTGTACTCGTTGGAATATGCAGGTAAGGATTTGAAGTTGGTCAGGATGGCTGTCCCTCTGAGGGATACAGAAAATGAAAATTTGTTGGATTACTTGGATGTTTGCCTCAATTTTATCGATCGAAGTAGGAAAGATGGTTCTGTTTTGGTGCACTGCTTTGCTGGAGTATCAAGAAGGTATCATTTGTACTTTATGACCCATTTTCTTCATCAGGTAATTGGCTTGATTCTTCCATTTGCTCAATGGAAGTAATTAATTGAGAATTTGATAGAAGTCTAGAGGCATATGTCAATTTTCCTTCTGAGCTCATGCCTGGCATCTCTGCTTAAGTACATAAAAAAACTTGGCTTTTAGGGTTTGTTTTTTTAATGTCTCTTTAACTGCTTAATATCAGAAAGGGTCCAGAAGAGGCTTATATTGTAACTGCTTTTTCACTGTTCTGAATTGTCTAGACTTAAGGGTTTAAATCCTTCTTTGCGTGTTTTCGTTACAGTGCAGCAATTATTACAGCATATCTGATGAGATCCGAACATCTATCTCAAGAAGGTGTGAACCACTAAGTTGTATAAAGTCTTCAGGGAGTACATTTTGGTACATGCAAGTAGCTTTCTACTTCAATATACCTTAATTATACTAGCAGATCTTCTTGAAAACAACATCTACTTGCATCCTTACCCTGCTAAACAACAGTTCAAGGAACTGGCAACTGAACCAGCAGATTCACACAACAAAGATTACCCCCTCCCAAATGAAAAAAGATAAAAAAAATATGTATTGGCTGTTTCGCCTTATCACCATCAGTTCTATTATCAATTAGAGTATCTCTTTACCACACCTCATTGTTCTTCCTTTCTTTTCTGAGCTGAATGTATTCGAGTATCTGTGTCTCTCAGATTTGGCTGTCATTTTGTCCATGTCTTCTATAATTTTGTTTTCCTGTGCCTGCAGTTGCCCTCCAATCATTAAGGAAGAGCTGTGAATTTGTTTGCCCCAATGATGGTTTTCTAGAACAGGTGTGCAATGAAACTTCATAATATATGGTGCAGATTCTTTTAAACATATCTCCTACCAATGAGAATTATGACATTCTTTAAAGTTTTCTTCTACTTCAGTTAAAAATGTTTGAGGAGATGGGCTTTAAGGTAGATCGCTCTAGCTCTATATACAGGCGCTTTCGTTTGAGAGTACTGGGTATGGCTTTGATTTTGTCGGCCCTGCTGTTCATATCATGAATCTTTTTGTCCGCTTTGATCTTTAAAATTTAAAAAGGTCACTTCTAGTTTGTGTCATCCAAGGAAAAGTTATTTTAGTCTCGTTCTTTCAGGTGAGAATTATAACTCCGGGGTGAGAATAGACAGTTCTATACTTGGAGCTGATCCTGGAATGCCTGTTAGTGTTGCTTCAGAAGTAGAAGGAGCTCCACATGCAAATAATCGCAGTCCTACATATCGCTGTAAGAAGTGCCGGCGCGTAGTTGCATTGAAGGAACATGTTGTAGACCATGTGCCAGGCGAAGGCGAGACATCCAGTGAATGGCACAAGTGTAGAAGTGACAGCCTCTTTAACAAATACAGTGAATCTGAGTGTTCTTCCATATTTATTGAGCCACTACAATGGATGAAAGCAGGTAAACAATCATCCATGATTCAACTAACCACAACCCCCCCCCCCCAAAAAAAAACAAAAAAAAAGGGTCAAGGAAGCGAACTATTATATTACTCGCTTATGGTACATGAAAAATCATACCTGTTTCGGGCGATCAAAAATTAAATTTTTGGAGGGTTCTTTTCTATCCACCTTGAAATGTGCGTGGTTTGCACATCTACTAAAACGTCAAAGCTTACTCTGAATGTTATATGGATGGGTTTACTTGATTGTTGTGCTGAGTTCCCATCCGTTATCAGAGCTAAAAAAAAAAAAGAAGTGTACTTTAAGATCCCACTAAATTTTAAAATTTAGGTACCTTTGGTCATATGCAATAAGTAGACATATTCATCCATAAAATCGCCGAGTTTTGTTGACTGATGTATGTTGTATTTCTTAATTCAGTTGAGGAAGGTGCATCGGAGGGGAAGTTGAGCTGTGCCCATTGTGACGCCCGCTTGGGAAACTTCAATTGGTTTGGCATCCAATGCAGCTGCGGAAGCTGGATAACCCCTGCCTTTCAGATCCACAAGTGCAGAGTGGACGCAAGCCCTATCTAACTTTACACTTTACGACTACCAACTTGCACGCATATTTTTTGTTGGGTATATATCGTCAGACAACTCCTATTCTGCTCGAGTTTACCAAAGCCAATGGAGTTGAAAGCGATTGAGGCCTTCATGAACTGTTTGCTTTACTTGAGAGGTTTCAATATTTGTAGTAAATATTTTCTATATGTGGGCTTGATTGCTTGATGGTTTTTAATTAATTCGTGAAGGGATTTCCTCATGACCCTCGTTTATGGTATCTTTAGTGTGAAGAATAAGATAGTACAAGATACAAGCTGAATTTATTACAGCTTCTGGAATTATTTGTCGAAGCAAGAGTTTTGAGCCATCAATGATCTAAAGCCCGGTACATTTCATGCCTACTGGAATGGAATGCTTTTTAAATTATTTTTTTAAACAAATAGTTGTAGCTAATCATTTCTTTTTATAATTGTTTATAGAAAATTATTTAGGAAAAATTTTGGATGTTCAAAAACAAGAAGGGGTTAGTCAGCCATTTTGCAATTCTATTACGTAAAATCTACCCTCGCAAGAAGCTGTGTGCCTAGCAAACGATTCGTTTTCCCTTTGCAGAGAATGGTCTCCAGATGATCGCTTTCAGATGTGACAGTATACATACGTAATAAAGCCTTTTTAAGAATGATGAGGCTATTAGATTAGGATGCAGGAGGACTCTTAAATTCACCTTTGAAGTTCCAGGCATATACACCTCCCAGACGAAAACCATTTGTTTGACCATCGAAGAGAAGCTGAATCAGAAAGTGTAATGATCATATTGCGGAACACCTTCCTCCTGGCCAGGGGAGAAGTTCTTTTTGTTCTCTCTTTAAACATATAAGAGACGATAAAAAGGGGAGGACGCCGACCGGGAATATCACTGTATTCTTGACGCAGACCACACGAGATGCATTCTTAACGGTTTTGAATGTTAAGCATGTTGTATGTGCCAGAATAATCTGCGTACAAGAACCTGTCACTACAGCTATCTGATTCACATGTTTTTCATATGGTATAAGTAATTTGTACAGGTTCCTAATTCTAATTCATCCAACAATACCAATCCTGAATTGGATTTCTAAGGATTCAAGTAAAGGTGGGGACAAAACCGAACTTCGAACAGGATACATGGAAAGAAAAGGAGGAACCCTACTTGAAGATGGCATCAAAAAATGTCTCAAGTTACTATAACCATGACCATCCTCACATCAGAATCAGCGAGACTCCAGGATTTCATTTCATGATGTGGCTTCCATATGTCAGTATAAAAACATTTATGTTTTCATTATTGGTGGGATTGTGCCTCCAGCAGGATGTTTGTGGCCACATTAACATCGTTCCTGGCCTGCACTAGTGCCTGTCTAGCAGAATCCCTATCAAAGCCCATGGAGACAAGTGTAGAAATAGAGTCCTCCGATGGTTGTGGGGCAGATTGCACTGGAGCAGGGTAGTTCCTCTGCAACAAACGGATAGTTCTCAAGCAAACCAACATAATTTTAATAGTCCACTAGTCAGAATCACATATATTCCATATAAGTCTTCCTGAACATGGACCGATAAATTTTCAACTACAAAACAATGTCAACTATGTATGACTGAAATACAAGTTTTTACAAGATGGAAATTTTGATTAAATAATCTGCGCACAACGATAAAACTGATTGAGTTATTCATATCGTAATTCAAATGCAACCAAAATAGTAAAATAGCTGTGAGCACAAAATAAAACTAACCTCCATCTGTCGAGTTGGATAGGATGGCATATTCCCCACTACATTCCTTGTTGATGCTGAACGTGCGCTTCCCATGGATGGCAAAGAAATCCTTGAAAAGAAGGAGGCAATAAACTCTGGGAACTGTAACGCAGAATGTCAAAACACAGTCATGTATTAATTACAATAACTGCCAAGTGACCAAATAATTGCATTATAACAAGCTATATTTGCAGCGCCACAAGATTTTGATCCCTTTTAAAATATACCTCAATCTTCCAACTGAAAATTACCTTGGCTTTGCGTATGTAGAAGACATTTAAACGGTACAAGGAACCAGCAAGGATACCACACATCCCTGGCAAGAGAGACCTTTTCCATGACGATAAAAGAAGCTGCAGTATAATTAACTAGCTTTAGCAGCTGACTGTTCATGAAATATGTATCTATTCTTTATAAAAACACAGACAATAACACATAATTCACCTGTAACCTACCTGTAGACCAGCTAGATATATGAATGATTTGTCAGAGAAGTGGAAACCAGCTACACGAAACCGTGTTGAAACGGGAATGTCAAAGAAAAAGGGTACGAATGAAGCAAATATAAGACCATAAGGTCCAGGGGTGACCAAGATTGCCGCAGGATCTGCAAAGAGTGAAAACACTAGGACAATAAGAATTTTAGAAACATAAACTACTTTGCTGCATTGTGCACAAAGCGACATGAATTAATCACATTAGAAAATCTTTAACTTTCGGTCCTATAATATGCAAATTTCAAAGAGTATTCAAAGGCTTCACGATGTGAACTGTTCTATCAAATTCTCACATAATAATTTTGCCCATCTGTCCCTTGAAAGAACTAGGCCTAACATCCTATATCATTTAGCGTGCCACAAAGCAAGACTATAACACTAAAGAGATAGCCTTGAATTCTTGAGTTCTCTAAACTGTATAGAAGTTTCATTCTAACCATCAGGACCTACTGTTTAGATTTTAACAAACAAACCTACTCACCATAATGGATTCCCTCCATCCACTTTTGTCTATACAACTTTGCAGCCTAATCTGAGTTGTATAGAATTGAACAGCTAAAAGAAAAACCTGGAGTTCACATCATGAAACACTAACCATTAAAGATCCTAAAGTCCATTTACTGATACTGGCCACTGACACAAACCATAACCAACAACCACTTGTAATGTTGGTGCTGGGAAAGAATCTTATAAGAGAAAAGAAGAGGTGACAGTTGTCAAGAACGAAACTAAGCACATGAACATAAGCACCACGCAGGAACAAAATATATGCAGAAGCTATCACTAAAACATGCATTAGAAAACCGATCACTCAAACAAGGTTCTGGAGTTGAAAGGCAAGATAAACTATTATATTGAGAATGAATACCTTTTAAGATTGATATAGAAAACACCTCAAACAGCAGTGACATTAATATGGAGAATGTAATAAAGACCTGCGTAAGGAGTGAAAATATTTCAGAATAATATACAGGGAGTAGAGGACAAACGTTGATAAAAATAGTGTAAAGTACCTGAAAAGAAAAACAAAATAGACCTAGGCAGGTTTCTTGTGGGGATGATGGCATTGAAATGAATCACACAACATGCAAAGTTGATGATGGAATAATAGCGTTTTGTGAGATCTTAACACAAAATGATGGTGCTAGACTAATGACCATTTCTGGGAGGTAACAATGGCAGTGACAATAGCAAAATAACAATGGTTCAGCAAAGGGCATCAGCCTTAACTAAACATATGCTAATCTATTCATCAAGCTTTGATCAGGCCAAACTTGGTCCTGCAAATATATTAGGAGATTGCCCAAAAATTTCTTGAATATAAAATTACAGCTGACTTACTGAGTATTTATTGGAACCTATCTGTCTCTCGAAGACCCTGAAATAGTATAGCAGAAACAGTCCAAACATCAACTCTGGAGTTGATGAAAAAGCAAATATGGACACAATCAATTTCCAGAGGCGAAGCTTTCCAAATATGTCCTGCCAGGGAGTGAGCAATCTAGGGTAAGAATGTGCAGAAATTGGATGAGGCGCACACGTCGTTTACTCCTCCTTTCATTTTTATTGGCAATCAACAAAAGTCAGATAATTCTTTGTAAATATTCTTCCTCTATACTTGTTTAACGCTAGCAAGATCCTAACAACAACTTATAAGAAAACTGAGTCTACTAATGAAGTCTGATTTATACCAAATGAAAATTATGTCAGATCAATTGTATGACCTTAGCATCATAAATTGACAATTAGCATGCCAGGAACCTGAATAATGGTAGCAAAAAGTATCAGTGGCCCATTTTAAAAGAAATCGAAGTAGAAACAAAACAGCACATTTAAGGATTGATAACAATATCCTCAGGCGTCAGACTTAATTTTCATATTGAAATGCCCAACGGCCAGTTCAATTTGATACTCCAATGAAGATGAAAACCATCGATTCGAATGTACAATTGCATTCACGTATATTCGTGAATTTATCTGACACCAGATACTTAATCAGAGAAAATAAAAATAGATCGAACGAATTGGGAAGATCACCTGATAAGACAATCCCAGTCTGTTATAACGACCTTGGATCACGAAGAAGATAGTGAAAAGCGCTGAGGCGATAATGAAAGTCCTTGTGACGGGAGCATTAGCTGTAACAAACACAGACGACCAAGCATTTGATTATGAATCTGAGGGAAAATATTTCCAGTAAGCACGCCCAAAGTATTACTGGGCTAAAAGAAGAGGGAGAGATTGTACGCACTAAAGCCAGATGGGCCACCGTTCATCTTCTCAGTGAAGAAGAAAACAATGGCCTTTGCCGCGTGAATTGCCTGAGTCTATGTCTTGGTCTCAGTTTCCGACGCTGCCTCTGGGTTGTTTTTCTCGCACCTTCTTCTATGATTCGATCTCTGCCCTTTTGGTTTTTTGGCCGGTTCGTCTATTTCAGATTCCCATATATATTCCATTAAGGCAGATGTTTACTCAGCCTGGGCTTTTTCTTTTACCAATACAAAAAAAGAAAGAAAAGAAAAACCTCACCTCACTGTTACAATGACTCTTATTCTGTTATTCATCTCACAGAAAGCCATTCTTATTTGAAAAGATCTGCTTGTGAACAAATTGTTCTAATGTATGGTGGTAAAGTGGAACCGTTCTTCTCAGCATTTTTAATTCTAAAACGTATGCTATTAATTAAAAGAAATGTGTTCAAGTATCATGGTAATCGATTCAATATATTAATATGTATTGTAAAATACTGAAGTTTATAAGAATTTATGTTATCCGTAAATTATAAATAATAATTACTCATTCATTTGAACTCTATGCGAAGCATACCTTGAATGGGTCTCTTATGTCTCTCTCATGTTCTAACCCCCTTGAGTCATTATAATAGTAATTTTGGCATATAATATTGTGTTTAATAAATGAAACAAATTAGTACATTGGTAATGTAAGGATCCATGAGAAACTCTTGTCTGGACGTGGAGTGTTACGTAAGTTGTGGTCTGATCAGTCAGTCAGAGGCCAACACCTTAGTGGAATTTAATCTGACCCGCAGTGATTTGGAATTGAATTTTTCTTGGAAAGTAGTAAATATCCTATGGCATTGCAGGTGCATTCAAGATATATTTGTTATGTTATAACATTTATTAAATAAATAATGATTCGTACGGTATTAAATAAATATTGAAAGAGGATCTTGTTTTTACTTTTTATATATGTTTTTTTTATACTTAAATTTATAGAAAAAAAATTTATTTATTATCTAAAGATAGAATCGAGCATATCAAACTATTAATTAGTCTTAAATATTAATATAGATATTTAAAAATTAAAATTCTCATTTAATATTTTTTTATTGAGGTTGTAATCATTAATCAAGTCGCTGAGGGCCCTTCCCATTGGATCAACACACAGTGGGCCTAAAATTTAATTACATCTTAAACAATAATTTCACTACTAGAAAATCCCTCCATCATTTGGAGCGTATTTGAAGAAGTGAGACATGCGACTATTTAGAGCATGTTTAAATTTTAAGGAATATCATTTTATTGTGGTTTCAATCGCGATGCTTGGAGAGACGTCCTAATTCCTAGGCGCTTAATTTTATGTCTGAGGGTAATAGACTGCTCGTCTTACCTGATATTGGTATCGCCTAAGAGAAAGGGAGATTTCACCCTACCCTTAGATCGTGGGTGAATCTAACCACTTTTCAAAAATTTATCCAGCGGAAACAAAAAATAAAGAAAATCCCTCAACCTAAAAGCGGACCAAATCTTGAATTTTAATGAATTTGTCAGGGTTTTTGACGACTTCTTATTTTTTTAAATTTATTTAAGGGTATAATCTTTTTTAAAATTTAGAGTATAATTTTTTTTTATTTCTTATAATAAATATTTTTTTTTAATATTCTAATTTATATTTTTTTTACGAGGGTAAAATTATTTAATATTTCAACTAACGTCTTGTTTTAACTATATGATATTTTTTTCCTAATTCACGTTCAGTTAAAAAATATTCTTTTAAATTTTACCTCTCACTATACTTAACTATTCAAACACTCACTAACAGAAAGAGAATTGCTTACAACTACAACAAGAAGATAAACGACCATGAGTAATATATACCCTAATCTTTTATGTCACAGGGATGGTACATAAGTTGCAGCGTTTGCATTCTATAAATCCTATTCCAAAGAACTTTCAAAGCGATTGCTAACAAAATTAGCAAGTCTATTTATGACTTAGATTGGAGCAATGTCCTCCACATTCTGGGAAATTTACAAAGTTGTAAAGCATCATCAGTAAGAGGCATTCAGCTATGTTATCGATCTATTCCACAGTTCTGGTTGGCCAGAGATTGTTCCATCTTGCAATCTCGTCCTCATTATGTAGCTTCCTGATTCCTCCATAAAAACCATCCACTTCGTTGCCCTCTTCTCTGTGGTTCTTCCTGTTTATCACCGTCTGTCTCCATCGTGATCCTGGGTTGTACTGCTTGAACTCCAATATCACTGTATCTGTCACCCACACCACTCTCTGGTCAGCTAATAGAATTGCAGCTTTGAATTTAAAGACATGTAAAATATAAATGCATTTCAATCTCTAGTCTATGCCCTTTTACAGAGTCATATGCTTCCCAGAAACCAATCCGTAACTACATTATCAAGAGAAAGGGATAGGCTTTTGGTTAATCAATGTAGTTCCATACATAAAGTATTAATCTCTTCAAATTCAATTCATGATTTTATTACCCCAGAAGATAGCAACGTAATTCCAATCAAACCCATGGTCAGAACAACATAAGAAAGCTGATTTACTATTTTGTACAGATTACAGAACGTGGAAACCAGAGTGATTCTCTCACCATTAACGTGACAGCGGCAGTGATTCCCCTGCTCTGCACATGATTTCAAGTGACCAACAACACCATACCACCAACCTGCAACGGCAAAAAAATTATGTATTAGAAAGCAAATAATGGAACAGGAATACGTATCTTGAACAAATTCATGTTAATATTTGTTTTTTAAGTGATAAATCATAAGAAGACTACTGTGGAGCCATGGATGAGAGATAGCAGAGAAGCTTGTGAAAAGCGCAAGAGTAATGAAATATACCATAAGGAAATTCTTTGTTTCTTCTCCATTGAATCTCAATATGATCTCCAGGTCTCAAATCAGATAAACAGAGAGATGTATAAAGAACATGAGGAGAAATGTCAATAGGTGGGATTCTCAGTCTTTGCCATGGTATATTTTCCTCAACTGCCCATCGCCCATGAAGGGAGTACCTACACAAAGCATTCCCATTTTTAGGTTCAGGCACCAAGAATCAAGTTTGTGCATGTTTCTCAAAGCTTAACCTCTCTCTCACCTTGCCTGAAACGTGTCAGTTCCAGAGTCATAGCAAAGTTGGGCATCATAACATGAGAGCATGAACCCTGTATGACCATTCTGAAAACACAATAATTCCAGTGAGCAACTACAATGAAATTGAATCCACAAAGCAGGATTATATCTGTGAAATGAAGAATTTGTGCTGTCAATTACCTCACGGTTATAGACTTGAGCTGGGAACCAAAACTTGCCATTTGTAAGAGAAATATACAAGGCCATGGCCGAATCACTCCTCCTTTCTTGGCCACCATTTTGGGATTTCGGTTTAATCCATAAAAAGGAACCAAATAGACCTTTCTGATTCTGTTGTTGGATTTGTGTGTTTCTGGAAGCTACGTGGCATCGCCATTGTTGGTAAGCAGAATCACCTATTACTTTACCCCATTTCTTCTTCATGAGTTTCTCCCATAAATAATCACCCTGACATCTATCCCTGAGAGATTTGCAGACCATGGCCACACTACACAACTCGGCTGGGGAAAGGCGTTCTAGGATACTCTCCAGTGACAGTTCAGGCAAATCCAAGAGCGAAATCTTGCCTCCTCCTTCACCTTCATCATCCAACTTTGTTTCTGAAATCTTCCTCTTCCGTGGCATGGTTAGTGGGGCATTATAGAAACTGAAACTGATGCTGATTTTTTTAATCCTAAATATTGATGACCTCGATAGGTTCCGCCAAAATCCAATCGAGAGAGGCGTACTAGTAAAGGACTTGCAAAGGATGAGGAAGGAAAGAAAGGATAGTAGGAAGTAAAACATTGTAAGAAGATACTGTAATAACCAGAGCTGGGTTTCTTCAAGATATGACAGCAATGCAGCAGCAGTAAAATTAAAATCCACCTATGGACAACGAAATTGCTGCGTAGTGCTTTAATAAAATGATTTCTGAGAAGTAGTTTTGTAGGGTCCGGAGACGACAAGCTTTGGAAGCTGGTAGTTAAAAGCAGTTCCAAATTGTGCAAAGAACAAACATGAAGGATGTTTCTTAATTGCCCTTGCCCAGTGGCATCTCCATACAGTGAATTCCCCAGCAAAAATGAGAAGCGGAAATCAAAACCCAAGCTTTGTTCGGTAAGATCTCACCCCCAAAAGAAAAGGAAACCGCGAGAATCAAAACCAAAACGGCCGAAATGAATCAACCTATGGTCTAATCTAAGAGGTGGGTTTGGGTTGGATACCAATTTTGTCGTCTTAATACAACACACTGGGATCAAAACGGAAGAACAAAAGCTTAGAGAGCAGCAGAGAATGATTTAAATTGAAGATGACAAAGAGAAGATAGACCAAGTGGGCCCCCTGAATTCATTGAAAGTCTATCCACACATTGATCACACGCAGCTCACGTCGTGTGAAACAGGGGAATCGGTGCGGAGAGATCTGTGGAAAGCAAAGAAAAGATAGAGGCTGATACCCGTATGAAGGGTTCTGAGAGGGTTTTAAAGGAAGAAGGATACTTTTGGGCGAGTGTCAACGTGACTTGTCATAGTGCCATAAAAGTTGTACCTGTTATCTTGCCTAACTCCCACCAAACTCCAACGCGCATGGGCCCAGGGCCACCAACGTTGTATACATCAAATTCAAGTGAATAACACCAACTCATATAGCCCAACATTCATTGTTCTGTTCGTGTTAGTGCCACGCCATGCCTTGTTCTCATGCCTATCATACCACGATGATGATGATTCCAATGCCCTTTTCCATTTCGTTTCTTACCGCATTAAGTATTCGCAAGTCCCAGTCCCACATCGCTTTCCTTCTCTAGCTGTACTCAATCTCCCAAAGGAGAAATGACAGTCGTGACTTATTTCTCCAGCATTTTATCAGCGAGTAGCATTACAATATTAATATCTATAATTAACTTAGATAATAAAGGATGATCTGGAGTTTGCATATTCAGACAATTCACGTTCGTACGCATTATCCACGTCATGGGCTAACCATTTTTGCTTCCTATGAATTAAGTATCCATGGTCGAGAAAAAGTAGGTTTAAAGAAGACGTCGATTGGTCAGTTTATTATCCATTGAGTCATTCAAGTTTAATTTTTTTATTATAATAATGTTTGCAGTTGGGCTGAGTGGCTGGCTTCTTGTTGAACGGTTATAGGTCCCAGCTGAAGGCGTGTTCTCTCCAGCACTTACCAATGGCAGCCGTTTTTGGTGCGATAACCATATGGGATCACATGTACGTGTTTGTATGGCCACATAATTGGACGTTGGGACCCACAAGGCGGTTACTTTTAAGAAAGCCAGACAACACGACACCACTTTCATTTCACGAACCAATCTTCTCTTGAAGAGGTCGTCATACTTTACAAACACCTTTCCATACGATCCATTGACTGATCTCAATCAAAGTTTTATGATTAAAATATTTCTCTTTAAAAGTTTTTTTTAAACAAAGTATGCATCAAATCTTAATCCTCCTAATTTATAATCTAATTAGTCTGTCATTAGATTAATACTCTTTAGATGTTCTGTGTTACTGTAAACAAATAAAGAAATATCCACGTGTGATATCTCATTATATTATTATTGCATGTCGTGATCTGTTCATATTATGGCGGAAGAACCAGATAATTGGGATAGACACTAGAGAGTGGATCAAGTGGAAAACCAACTTCATCATGGTGCTCCTATCTATATTAGGTTATTCATTATGTTGCGAATAACTGTAGGTAGTGAAAAACAATATCTCATTTATTAATGGGATTAATCTGAGTGATAAGCAGTTCGATATCGTTTAAGTGAGATCTTAAGTTTGAGTATTGACGTATGCAGAAAATTCCCGTTAAGAGATTTACCCACTATAGTCAGGTACACGACGTGGGTCAGATCCGGATATAGTTCAGATAAAATTTCGATAAATTGGGTGGGCAAAAAAAAAAAAGCCTCAAGTGTTAGTTAATGTTTGACGTGTTGACTTTTTTTTTAAAAAAAAATTAGGTAAATTTAATACTAATTTAAATGTATTAGATATAGTTTCTTGTTCGTTTTATTGATGGTGATGACTATTTGGCATAGAGGTGAGAGTTCAAATAAGCCCGTTTTGAATCTAAAAAAGTAATTACAAAATCCATTTATCCCATTTAGATAATTTTTCTAAAATATTAATCAATCATGATTTCAGCCTCCCATCTCATTTTTAACATAAGTGACAAGGAGTAGCTTTCGAATAATCCCAGTTGAGTTTCAGGAATTAAAATTTTTCCTATTTATCCTCATACTTCTTGCTAATAATAATAATAACAACAACAACAATAATGATGATAATTATTATTATTTAAAAAATAAAATTATATTTAAATATTCATGTAACTCATGAAATTATATTTAAATTATTAATTATAATTATGGAAATGTTAAAATGGCAATTATATATTCATAAGTGGTTTTAATAAACTAAATACAAACATACTTATAAAAAATTATCTAAACATAAATTAAGATTAATCAACATCACTTATGACCAATATCATTTATAAAAATTATTATCATATGAAATTATAGTTATTTATCGCTAATCCAAACAAGTACTTATTTAGTTTTATTAAAAAAAATCTACGTAACAATCAGTTTGGATTTTTTCCTTCAAATTATTTATTTTCAATACTTTATAAATTTCAGAAAGAAGATAAAAATTAAAAATGAGTCCGCTGTGTATTATATTATCCATCCTTCATTTATTTTCGAATTTTATAATAGAAAACTTGAGGATCTGTTGTGGCATTAATTAGACAAATATCTAACTGGTGGGCTAATTAATGTGAGAAAAGAGGGGCCGTCCATTCCAACAAATTAAACAAGTAAATAGCGTATTTATATCTCATAAATACTTAAATTTAATTCTTTTTATTATCATAAAAATTTATTTGATAAACAATTTTATAATTTTTTTTATAAATATTTTTAAAAATTTAGGACCGACTTTAGTAAAACACTGTTACTAAATCTATTTAAACTTTTAGGTAATAAAAAAAATTAAACAGACCATTAAGTACGTAATACCTAATATCTTTGAGAATACCCCATAATTAATTAATGCATAGAATAAGTAAAGTGGGGTAGCCAGTAACGTCTCGATAACGGAACTAAATAATTAGATAACAAAGCCTCCCAATGACAGAGTTAAGATGCTAATGACGATCACACTGCGGTTGCTACTAATGGATTCCTAGACAGCTAGTGAGTGGCTTTTATGAACTTTAATTAGTAAATAATAAATTAATACAAAGAGAGCTCCACGCATGTACGTATATGGAGCAAGCACTGCTAATGTCTCCTTGGGGAAATGGAAGGAAAGGATCAAATGGGTGTAAAATTGGGGAGAAATAACCAAAACTTGAAGATCTTGAAAAATCTGTATTGATGGTTCCTGAAAGTCGATTGCAGCAGATTTACAATGGATCACTTTCAAGAACTTTCAAAGCAATTAATTTGGGGAGGAGCGGGGGACATGGATATGAGTGTGTAGTGTGGATATTCTCAACAAATTAAGAGGAAATTGATTACACGAATATTGGAGGGACAAGACGCATTTAATTAAGATGAAAAGATGGGGGCAACATACACAGTCCGTACTTGGAGAAGAATTCAAGCTCTCGTGAAAATCCTTCTATATTATATGTATCTTCTTTTATTTTCCACTTCTTCCTCTTGAAAAGGATATGAAGCAGAGCTAGGGAGATATTCAAATCAAATCGCTCCCTCACAATTAACATATACACATTTTATTTTTACAGTAGAAAAAGTTTAATATGATTTTGTGGATGTAGCGGTTACTTAATGATTAGAAATAGGAAGAAGAATCTGCTTGTTCCAACGGGCTTTCTGATTCCTGTTAGAAAATAAATATCTCAAAAGCAATATAATCAATTCAGATTATATCATACTCAAATATAAACCTATATGAGATACAGTGGAAGACTTAAGGTTACCTCTCGTCATTAGCTTAATTGATCTGAGGAGAACTGAGATCCCAATAGGATACCTGTCAAAAGAGAACACCGTCAGATAAATAACAGGCTCTTCCAACTGGTGATTAGGCACAGCGATGGAAACTTGTTCTTAGCCGTCACCAGTGGGAAACCTTCAGAAGCGAGCTGAGAATAGGGTTTCGCTCTGGACTCAGAAAAGAGATCTCACACTCAATGAATTGTTAATTTCCACCATCAGAAAATTAACTTTAAATAAACTGAGTCAATAACCCTCCTTGGACTGGGCTCAATGACTACGGGTCACACTCAGAAATATTTATTAATTATCCTAATTAATATCTAAATATGTTATAATAATAATAAATATCCAACATTCTCCCACTTAGCCCGTATACTCAATGTCATCCCCCTATCTAGGTAAACTGATGTCGCGCTACAAGAATCAAGGTGATAAGTCCCCTTTTATCGGGTATTACCTTCCAAATATTACAGGTAGCACCATCACTTAATGGGTAACACAATATACATGAACTCAATGTTCATAGGTTCCTGTCTCAATGTTTATCAATTTCAATAACACAAAATGTATACAATCACAAATTGAAATGATAAACCATAAAATATAATTTTATTGCCTATACCTCCACTAATCAAAAGTAGGACGAAGTCCCATATGAGGTACATGTGTGACAAAGATGTTCGGCTTTAATCCTTTCGTCAAAGGATCAGCCAACATGTCCAATGTACTGATACGCTTAACGGAAACTTGGCCATCCTGAACCCTCTCTCTCAAGTAAAGGAATTTAAATTCAACAAACTTGCTGCAACTTTTATTCCTTTTATTGTTCGCTATGGCCACCGCAGCTGTGTTATCACAGTACATTCTGATTGGCTTAGAGACTGAATCCACAATCTTAAACTTAACAATGAAATTCCTTATCCAAATAGCTTGTGAACTTGCTTTAAAACACGCAATATACTCAGCATCATCAGTAGAAGGAGCCGTTTGAGTTTGCTTAGTGCTTCTCCATGATATAACTCCTTCTACTAATAGGAAAATGTAACCAGATGTAGACTTGTTCGAGTTTACGGGTCCTCCAAGATCTGAATCTGAGTATCCAATCACGTCCAAACTGTTTGTTCTCCTGTATGTGAGCATGTAGTATTTAGTGCCTTGTAGGTACCTAAACACCTTCTTTGCAGCTGTTCAATGTGCTTCCCCAGGATTACTTTGGTATCTTCCTAACATACCTACAGCAAAAGCGATGTCAGGTCTTGTATAAACCTGTGCATACATCAGGCTTCCTACTGCTAAAGCATATGGGACTCTTTCCATCTATTTCCTATCAAGCTCAGTTTCAGGACATTGACTTAGACTAAACTTGTCTCCTTTTTCAATAGGAGCCACGTTAGATGAATATTTCTGCATCCTGGATCGTTCAAGAATCTTGATAACGTAGGCCTCTTGAGATAAACCTACAAGATATTGGGTTCTATCTCTATGGATTTTTATGCCAATGACATAAGAAGCCTCACCCATATCTTTCATGTCAAAGCTCTTGAACAGAAACTGTTTCACCTCACACAATAGTCCCATATCATTGGTAACAAGTAGTATGTCATCCACATACAAAATTAAGAATATGATTTTACTCCCACTAGCCTTGTGGTATATACAATCATCCATGATGTTCTCAACGAAACCAAATGACGTGATCACTTCATGGAACTTCAAGTACCACTGCCGTGAAGCCTGTTTCAAACCATATATTGATTTCTTCAGCTTGCACACCAATTGATCTTTACCTTCTGCAACAAAACCCTCAGGTTGTTTCATGTAGACTTCTTCCTCCAGTTTACCATTGAGGAAAGCAGTCTTAACATCCATCTGGTGCAACTCCAGATCAAAGTGGGCAACAAATGCCATGATGATACGGAATGAATCTTTCTTAGATATAGGTAAAAATATTTCACTGTAATCGATTCCTTCCACTTGAGTGAATCCCTTTGCAACCAACCTAGCCTTGTATCTATCGATATTACCTTGTGAGTCCCTCTTGGTTTTATAAACCCATTTACAACCAATGGCCTTAGACCCACTAGGCAACTCTACAAGTTCCCAAACATGGTTGTTTGCCATGGAATTCATTTCATCAATCATAACATCATGCCACAACTTGGAGTTCACACTCCTCACAGCCTGAGTAAACGATAAAGGATCATTCTCAACACTTACATCACAGTCAACCTCAGCAGCATACACTACATAGTCATCAGGTAATGTCGGTCTTCTCTCTCTAGTTGACCTCATCAATTCAACCTCTTGGGTTAAACCAGGTTGCTGAACAATGACATCCTCTATCACGTCTTGTGGTGGTTCCACTTGTGTGATAGGTTGACCATCAGGTATGTGTCCGTCTTATTCAACACCGTCAACTTGAGCCACAGGGTCTACATCACGTTCAATGTCAATCCCAATAGTGGGATAAACATTGACTATTGATATCCCCTCATGAATAATATTAGTGGTTCGCTCTATGTGATCATCTGATAGACAATCACTCCCACTTATCACATCATTCTCAAGAAACTTGGCATTCCTAGACTCTACAAACCTTGTAGAAGGTGGATGACAATAAAACTTATAACCCTTAGACCTCTCCACATAGCCTACAAAGTAAGCTCTAATAGTCTTAGGATCCAACTTCTTCTCATGTGGATTATACACTCTTACTTCCGCAGGACAACCACATACCTTGAAATGATTTAAACTGGGTTTTCATCCTTTTCAGATTTCAAAGGGTGTCTTGGATACTGCCTTTGTTGGAACCCTATTTAATATGTATGTGGTTATCTTGAGTGCTTCCTTCCACAGAGAATATGGCAGTTTGGAGCTACTCATCATGCTCCTAACCATGTCCAGCAAGGTCCTATATCTTCTCTCAGCTACACCATTCATGTCAGGTGATCCAGACATAGTGTATTGAGCCACTATACCTTGCTCTCGAAAAAATTCAGCAAATGAACCTGCTGCTTGTCCTTCACTAGTGTATATGTCATAATACTCACCACCACGGTCTGATCTCACGATCTTAATTGGTTTCCCAATCTGTTTTTCTACTTCTACTTTATAATCCTTGAAAGCATCTAGTGCCTCACTTTTATTATAAAGCATATAGACATGTATCGTGAGTGATCATCAATAAATGTGATAAAATACTTCTGACCATGCGTAGTCAAATCAGGGCAACAAATATCTGTGTGTAAAATTTCTAGCAACTCAGAACTTCTTTTAGCCCCCTTATGTGACTTATTGGTCTGCTTTCAAGAATCAAACTCCGAATGGTTTAAAGACGGAAGAATTCCTTCTTTATTTAACCTTTTGATTCTGTCAATGGAGATATGACCCAACCTCCTATGCCACAGGCTATAAGAATTCTTATCGATGACACTTCTCTTGGTACCACGCGAAACAGAAAGAGATTGAGACGAATCAGAAATAATCTTAAACAGGCCATCAATCATAACCAAATTCGCAATCAAAACTGAATTCTTTGTCAAAGTCATACGATCCTTAGAAAGAACTAGATGATAATCAAATGGAATGAGCTTTGACATAGAAATCAAATTCCTCTTGTAAGAGGGAACATAAAAAATATCATAAAGTTCCAAAATATTTTGATTTGAAGGATGAATATGAAAGGTTCCAACGGCTTTCACAGGATCTCCTCTCCCACTGCCTGAAAGGATAGTTTCCTCATTGGGATGTGGAGACCTGCTTGACAGAAAGCCCTGCATGGTAGTCAAAATGTGGATCATCGAACCAGTGTCAATCCACCAAGTGTCATCATTAACGCTGGAAAAGTTAGACTCAAAAGTAACACACGATGAAAGCATACCTCTCATTTCCATAATATGTTGCCTCACACTACCAATACCTGTAAGCCTCACATCACATAGTTCAGACGTGATGGCACCACCCATCTGCTCGTCTATTAGCTTGAATTGCTTATCTAAGGCTTCCAGGTATCCATTAGCTGTGTCGCACTTAGGGACTGTTGCCCTAATGCTCCTAGAGATCCTTTGTTTTATAAGTAGAAGAGATGAGCGGTTACTCCGCTCTCACAAATTATACCTTTCCTTTGCCTCTCTGTCATCGGAGGCATCGTCAGGTCTCAGAGGTTTATCAAACCTCAAGGCATAATCCAAGTCTAATAAACCAAGCTGCAGCAAAATATCATCTCTCCAGTCAATATAGTTAATGCTGCCATCTAAGATTGTTTTGTTGCTAACATAATCCATAATCTTGGGAGCAGCAATCGGATCTGCAAAATGAGAACAGACAAATGTACAAATAAGCTCACAGTAATAATTTGAAGCAATCACAAGTCACTGTGCCATATATGCATACTTAGCTCAAATGCAACATGCAAGCAATATAAATACGTATCACTAATGTCTACCTATGGGCAAAGACATTAGCATAACTAGGTATTTATCTCAAATGGTAAAATTAGAATGTATTCATAATTTCCCAATGCCTGTGGGCTAATTAGAAAATAACGAGGCCATTCTATCCCACCCTTATTAAATATACAATTATGAGATATCTACCTGTGGGCAAAGATAAATCATAGCTATACATTTAATTATAAATCATATTTCCAATCCAGATGTGATTAATAAAGGCATGCAACAAATTCAATAAATAAGGATGATGGGGCTACTCCTCAAAGAACTGCACGCTAACCACAAATATCATTCATGTGCATTGAAAATCCAAATATGCACAACTTAATGGAGAAATTAATTCTCCCCTAATTAAATGTACAATCATGAGATATCTACCTGTGGGTAAAGATAAATCATAACTATATATTTAATTATTATTGATATTTTAAATCCATATGTGATTAATTAATGCACGCAACACAAACAAATGAGGATGTTATGGCTACTCCTCATAAAACTGCATGCTTATCACAAATATCAATAACGTGCATATAAATCTAAATATGCACAATATAATGGAGCATTTAATAAATTAATTTAATCAACAAAAAAGTGACTAAATAATTTAATTAAAATTCTCCCACTATTTCATGCACCCAAAAATATCTAACAAATTAATTTCAATTCAAAAGGTTTTTACAAAAATTAAACTGTTAATTTAATTACCAAGGGAGAAATTAAAAATAAAATAGGCAATTAAATAATATAAAAATTAAAATTTATAAATTCTTTTTTCTAAAATTAAAATAATAGAGAAATTAATTTAAACATTTATTGTGCATGAAATAGTAATTTTGATTTTCTGGAAAATCAAATTAAATTGGCCAAAAATAATTTTCTGAAAATAAAACCAAGTGGCCCATACACAAAAGTTCAAAAATAGAGCCCAAAATAATTTCTAGAAATTAAAACCCAATTATTAGGCCCAAAGATGTTTTCTGAGCAACAAAAAAAAAATATTTAGCCCAAAACAGAGGCCTAAACGTGAAGGCGGCCCAATCTATAAAAAAAAAATAGATGGCCCAAAGTTTAACCCAAAATGCAAGCCCAGAGAACAAAAAAAAGAAATGAGCAATGGCCCAGAACGTATGCTTTTAAAAAAAAAGAAACAGTGACTATAGCCAAAAAGGACAGCCCAGCAGACAAAATTTTACTGTATAGCCCAAAATCTCGGTGGCCCAAACGCCTTTTTTTTTTGGAAAAGCCAGCTGCCCAGAACAGTGCGGCCAACAACCGCTGGCCCAGAAAAAATAATAATAATAATACAATGGCCCAAACGCGTCGGCCCAGCAGGAGAGAAAGAAAAAAAAATTAAAAAATCCTGCAGCCCAAATGCCAGCGTCCATGTAGCTATTTTTTTAATAAAATATAAGTGGCCCACACATGTTAAATGAAACGGTGCATTTTAGTGTGAACTGAAGCGCACTGTTTTGGGTCACATCTGTGTGAGTCAGGTTAACCTAACCCGACTCAGCCGCGACTCGAGGGATCAGTGAATAATGCCGCGAGACCCCAGCCCAAGCAATCTCCGATGGGAACCTTTCAATAGACAACTCCCAGTGATCTGGAGCTCCTTGGACGGTGGTTCCAACAGCGACCTGCACCGTTGCTCCTGCGGCCACTTTCTGGTGAGTCTGCGGTAATCCAGGAGACCTGCAGTAGCCGCGACTTTCACCAAAGATGGCAACGCCGGCGACCCTTCACGAGGCTTTTCTGGGGTTTTTCACTGCAGCTTTACATGGCGACACCGACCGGTGACTCCCACGGCTGTCTTCAGCAACCTCTCAGCAACTGCGGTGACCTGTTTTCTCTCTCGCTCTCTCACACCGATTCACAGAACTCTCTCGCCGTCGCCAGCCATTCACAGTGACAAAGGTCAAAGGTTAAAAATTAAAAGTGAAATAAATTATGATATTTAGAGATCCCATGTTCATCTCATGAACATAAAAGACCAATAAGCAAGGCGGAGGTGATCTTAAATAAGGCTTTGATACCACATGTTAGAAAATAAACATCTCAAAAGCAATATAATCAATCCAGATTATATCATACTCAAATATAAACCTATATGAGATACAGCGGAAGACTTAAGGTTACCTCTCGCCATTAGCTTAATTAATATGAGGAGAACTAAGATCCCAATAGGATACCTGTCAAAAGAGAACACCGTCAGATAAACAATAGGCTTTTCCAACTGGTGATTAGGCACAGCGACGTCAACTTGTTCTTAGCCGTCACCAGTAGAGAACCTTCAGAAATGAGCTGAGAATAGGGTTTCGCTTTGGACTCAGAAAAGAGATCTCACACTCAATGAATTGTTAATTTCCACCATCAGAAAATTAACCTTAAATAAACTGAGTTAATAACCTTCCTTGGATTGAGCTCAATGACTACGAGCCATACTCAGAAATATTTATTAATTATCCTAATTAATATATAAATACGTTATAATAATAATAACTATCCAACAATTCCTCCAAAAAAAAAACCATCTTCTTGGTCGCCTTGCTCCTTAAAAGCTAGCTTTCTGCTCAGCACATCCCTTCTCCATTGCGACCGAATCGGATACTCCATGAACTCCAACACCAATTTATGATCTACATGTATCATCACCATTATATATTAGTAACATGCAATTTTAATTATCCGAGTGATGGAGTGGGCCGGGCACATATATAGGTTGGCCACCGCATGCAAGTTGCTTTTCCAATGAATGGATGAGAAGAAACGAGGGATTTCTCACCATCGTGGTGGTGGCAATGGCAGCACACGTGTCCAGGTGACCCATGAAAGCATACCAATGATTTGTCACATAATACAATCAATATAATATCGTTGCAATAATGAATACTTACCAAAAAGGGACTAGTTAGCTACGTCTCCGTTGGAGGCATAAACAGCAAGCGGAGAAGAAATATCAACAGCTGGTACCTGCCATCCCCACACTTTTACTCACCTTTATTATTTCTTACGTATGATAGCGAAGCAACACATTCATATTCAAACTGCTCCACTCATATCCTTATATATCTTCCCATAAATGCAGATTTTACCAACTTATGGGCCCATCACTTTTAAAACGACCCTGATATTTCCAATCTGATCTGTTGCTTCTTCTGGATTTAGGAACCTCTTTGCCATTCTCCAAGAGCAGAATCACCCCCATCACTCTGTCACTTTTTTAATTGTTACTATTTGGGACAATCTCATGAAGATGTCAAGAAATAACACGGGACATTCCGTTTCTTCCTTCATTGTTTTAAGCTGATTAAAATGGCAGCAGCACAAAAGACGGAAACTCCTACAATCGTACTTTCTCAGTGATAAACTTTAGTCTGAAAATTTATACTTTTCGTGTTCATCATTTTGTAATCTGATTTTTATAACTTGGAATTTCTGTTTTCCTCTAATCATCACGTACGACGTGGAAATCAATGTGATCATTGTTCGCTTTGTGGACGTGGTACGATCTCTTGTAAACATCAAATTAACTTCTTGTTAAAGCTGAAAATGACTAATTGAATACGGCGATAGATCTTGGCATGAGGGTAAAGTTAAGAAAAATAAATAATATGATCAAATTCATCAACCTCCAACCAACAGATCCCGATCACTTTAATTTGAAATATCCCAAAGCATGTCTCTGAAAACAAGCATTGGATCTGATCATTATTTGATGCATTGATTTAAATTAACACTTTCATTGTAATTAAAGAATTGTTTTAATTTGCCCCATTGGATTTAGATTCATTAAAAGAACAAATTCAATTTCAGAAGAAATGATTGTGAGAACATGACCCATCGAATTCAGGAAGTTGAGGGGACAACTAGAAAGGTCAAATCTATTTTATCCAAGTCATCAAAAAATAGCTAAACTTAATAAATCATCGCCAACCTTTTGAATAGCCAAATGATTATTTACTGAAATTAGGTACAGCTGAATGCAACTGCCTTCTTAGTAAAATAGGCCACATTTGGTTGAAATTGAATTTAACTAATGCGCTGATTGATCTAAGTACCCACCTTCATCTCTGATATTCACTGTTTGTGTTTGATATATCTCTGATGAAAACTAGAACATGGAGAAAGAGACATAGTAAGAAAGCAATGAAAATGATCAATGTAGATTGAAAAAGAAAAATCATATCTATTTAGAAAGGAAAAGAGAGAGAGAGAATTTGCCTCAGGGGATCGGAAACTGTGCTGGCACTGGAGGCATAACAAAGTCAGGCACCTATCAAATAGAAGAAGAAGGAATTACATATCAAATCTAGTATATATGATACACTAATACAACAAATACAAAAAATATAATTACTAGTAAATTATAAGAACGTAATGTTGAGGGAAGAGGCTTTTCCAATTATCAATGTATTGTTGTTGGCTATGAATCTTCCTAATTCCTCCATACATGAGACCCATTACATCTTCATGCTTCTTATAGTTGTTTCTGCTGTGCACCATGCGTCTCATTTGAGATTCCGGAGAGTATTGCTTAAACTTCACCACCACCCATGTCTGTTCCACACTAATTTAGCTAAATTTATAAGAGAAATTGAATGTAGAAGTGCTTCTGAAACTATAGTTTGGAAGTTTCCCAAACAGACTCTATTAAATAATTAATACTCACAGCACCATTAATTAATTCGTCACAAACAATCTAAGTCACAAAGCAGAAAACCATATAATCTCACCACTTTGGTCACATGTACACCGACAATGATTCTCATTCTCATCACACATTTCCAAGTGTGTCCTATAGTAGCATACCAGCAATATAATAATCTGCATTTCATAGATTAAGAAACAAGAATTGGTATCAAAGCTCTGATATCATATATCTTAAATTGAGAGGGAGGAATTCAATCTAGAAACAAGAATTGGTATTGAAGCAATAATAGATCCTTGGATTTTTTTATTTATTTATATGCCTCTTTTTTTAAGTAGTATAGCTTTATTAATGTGGAACGTTGTTGTTCTCCTGTTAACTCATACTTGACTCCTGGCAAAATAATTACAAGTTATGATCAATTTTTTTAATAGAGAAACATCGTACGTAGTTTAGAGGAAAGCATATACCATAATTTTTTTCTGTAGCTGTTCTAAATAGGATTTCAATGTGAGAGAGATCAGAGACATGAAGAACACTTGGCGGAGTTTCAACTGGTGTGGCTCTTACCTTATCCCACCCTATTCTTTTCTCTAATAACTGCCAACAACCATGTTGTTTTCTGCATCGATCTAAAGTCAATATCCATTCATCTTAAATAAAGACCAAATCATGAAATAAATACTTAATTCTCAGAGATTAAAAAAAAAATGACGAGCAATTCTTATGTAGTTTGGCAGAGGAAGCCGTTGTACCTTACCGTGATTGAAAGGAATCTGCTTCGGAGTTGTAACTAAATAAGCCATGGTAGAAAGATAGCAATCCATGTACCTGCAACACTTTTGCATCAAATACAGAAACTGTACCTTTTTCTAATTAAAAAAAAATATCCAAGACTTTCTAAGAAATAAAGCAATCTTAGGTACCCTGTAAATTTGAGCTGGGAAGCAGAACTTGCCACTCTCGAGAGCAAAAACCAAAGCTTTCATGAAAAAAATTTGATAATGAACCTCTAAGCTTTTCAGAATCTTGCAGATATGAGACAAGAGGGAGACATGGCCAATCACCACTAAAAGTTCCCACTGATCCATTTTGAACTATCCCCATCAAAGAGTGATCTTCTTTTGCTGATGTTATATGCCATTTCCACTCCTTATAAACCACCTCTTCTATTACTGGGCCCCATTTTCTTTGGACATGTTCTTTCCAGAGATCATCAGTTGAGCATTTCTTCCTCAGAATACTACATACTTCCGACACAATTCAAGTGGTGAAAGGTGTTTGAGAATGCAGTCTAAGTTTGATTCGGGCAGATCCATAAGGCGAATAATATTAATTGTCTTTTCATAGATCTCTGCGTGTTTGCAAGAGGAGAGAAGGAACATAACAGTGAATCACCAGCCTTGCAGTATCCTTCCAAATTAAAGCTTCTAACAAATAGTTAATGCCTTAACTAAATTTGTCTTCGCTGTTTAGAATATTCTCAAGGCTAATGCAATCGATTGTGACTTGTAAACATCAAGTATTGAGAAATATAAAATATAAGAAGTCGCAATATATGACAAGGTAGGTGGAGGAATCTATCCTCATTTTCTAAGGGATCAGTTAAACAACTATAAAGTCTTTTTCAAATACGTATATAATTTACAATTTTGTTCTAGACAACTACCACTTATATTTTCTAAAGAAGCTTCTTGTTATTGTCTTCATAAAATGCCGGCTATTGTTTTTTTTTCTGATTTACGTGTTGTAATCTCACCGTGTTCTGATTTTTTTTCTGATTTATTTTATTTTTTTCAAATGGAATTTCTTTTTCTGGTACAATTTTCAAATGAAAATTGAACATCAATTCCCAAAAAAAATTATTTTCATGACATAATGCGTGGAATTTAGGAAGTTGGGGTGACACTTTTTGAAAAAAAAGCAAATAATATTTTTATCCAAATCTTCAAATAATTGGTAAACTTGATAAATATATAGTAGTAGATAATTTCTCAATTAAACTTACACATACACATATTATATATAACATTTAACAATATATAAATATCTTTGTTATTCAAATAAGCTTAGCAAATTACTTGTACTTGACCACCAGATCAATATATTATAAAATATAGATACATTCCCTTCAATTTAATAGCCAAATGATTCTTTACTCAGATGATGTCCAACAGTATACAACTGCATTCCTAGTAAAAGAGGCCACATGAACGAAGGACTGCACTCAAATGAACCAATCGAGCTAACACTTGGTTGAACTGGAATTCAGCTAATGTTGATTAATCTATGGAACATGCCACGCCTTCCTCTTCGTTGATTCACTGTTAGTGTTTGAGAACTCTGATGAAAACCAGAATATGGAGAATGAGAATTAAAAATATAGTAAGAAAAAGCAATGAAAATGAAAAAATCACGTATTTTAGAACAATGGAAAAGAATTTAACACGGGATTGGGAAAAACTGTGCTGGCACTGGAGGCATGGATAAAACAAAGTCAGGCACCTATCAATAAATAGAGTAACAAACAATTATACATCAAATCTAGTATGACATAATACTAATACAACAAAATACACAAACATATTTTTCAATTAACAAACTCTAAATTGTACGTACGTTATGTTGAGGAAAGAGGCTTTTCCAAGTATCAATGTGTTGTTGACTATGAATCTTGGTAATTCCTCCATACAAGCGACCCATTCCATCATCATGCTGCTGGTAGTTTTTTCTGCTGAGCACTAGGCGTCTCATTTGAGATCCTGTTGAGTATTGCTTAAACTCCACCATTTCCACTTCTGTCACACACTAGCACCATTCATCACACAAACAATCTAAGTCACACACTTAAAAAAAGCACAAAACCAATAATCTCTCACCACTTCGGTCACACCGACAATGATTCTCATTCTCATCACATGTTTCCAAGTGTGCTATAGTAGCATACCACCAATCTGCATATATCATAGATTGAGAAACAGGATAATTATCAGTTAGTATGATAGATTTTTAAGAAACATCGTACGTAGTTTAGAGGTAAGCGTATACCATAAAATGTTTGTCTAGCTGTTCTAAATTGGATTTCAATGTGATCCCCAGGTTTCAAATCACTGAGATCAGAGACGTGAAGAGCATTTGGAGGAGTTTCAACTGCTGTGGCTCTCACCTTATCCCACCCTATGTTATTCCCTATTAACTGCCAACCACCGTTTTGTTTTCTGCATCCAAAGTTCATATATATCCATTCATCATAAAGACCAGATCATGAAATTAGTAATTCTCAAAGATACACAATCTATAAGACCAATTATTATGTATAGTTTGGCAGAGAGGAAGCCGTTGTTCCTTACCGTGCTTGAAAGGAATCTGTTTCAGACTCGTAACTAAGTAAACCATGGTAGCAAGATAGCACTCCACTGCCCTGCAACAAATATAGAAACTGTGTTTTTTAATTGGAAAAAAAAATCCAAAACCTTCTAAGAAATGAAGCAATCTTATGTACCCTGTAAATTTGAGCTGGGAACCAGAACTTGCCACTCTCTAGAGCAAAAAACAAAGCTTTCATGAAACAATTTGATAATGAACCTCTAAGCTTTTCAGAGTCTTCCAGATATGAGCCAAGAGAAAGGCATGGCCAATCACCACTAAAAGTTCCCACTGATCCATTTTGATCCATCCTCATCAAAGAGTTATCTTCTTTTGCCGATGTTATATGCCATTTCCACTCCTTATAAACCACCTCTCCTATTGCTGAACCCCATTTTCGTTGGACATGTTCTTTCCAGAGATCATCACCTGAGCATCTCTTCCTCAAAACACTGCATACTTCCGACGTTATACACAATTCAAGTGGTGCGAGATGTTTTAGAATGCAGTCTAAGTTTGATTCAGGCAAATCCAGAAGGCGACTAATATTACTTGACTTTTCATTCTCCATGAGATATTGCTTCTCTATGCGTACGTGTTTCCAAGAGGAGAAAGGAACATAACAGTGAATCACTACCCTTGCATTCTTCCAAATTAAAGCTTTCAACAAATAAATAATACCTTAAATTTGTCTTGCTTTTCCTCGTAAAATGCCGGCCATTGTTATTTTGTGTCTTTTTCTCCTGATTTACGTGCCGTACGTGATCAAACTTCAATGGTAGAAATATGGCCTAAGACAAAATGCCAATCCAGTGTCGGTGCTGTGCGCCCAGTTGGAGCCTTCACCGTTGATATTAAATTAGTTAAAATATCAACGGTGTAATGAGGAAATGCCTCAATTGAAGGAGCGGGACATGTCAAGTTCCACAAGACCAGACCTTGTAATCTCTTTACTAATTAACGGTAATTCTAACTTTTGTCTTTGTTTTTTACCCATTAATTGTGCAGCCTTCGTACGTCTTAAATTGTCCGCTACTGCTAAGAGATGCGACCCAAAGTTAGTGGCTTAATATTTCCATGCGAACCAATACGTTGAGTTTGTCTGTGTGACGGAAGCTAATTGCCATTTAAAAAAGTTATTGAAGAGAACTTACCGAAAGAAGGGTTAAAACTCGCACAAAAAGATTTAAGAATGTAAAAACACGTCATTATTATCATAATTAAGAGTTTTTGGCTAATGAGGTTTTTCAATGAAAGAATCAAGTCAATAAAGGAGCGGGAAGAATACTCTTCATAACTACTAATTTGGTTGCAACTCATAGGACGGATAGATAATTGGGATGAAAATGACAAATCAGAGTAATCTAGATTAATATAAATATGATATGAATTATTAAAGTTGATGCCCCGAGTTTCTAAGGTGCTGCTTTTTTAAAAGATCAAACAGTTGTAGTCAGCTAATCTAATCCGACAGGGTTAAATGACACAATTTTTTAATGTAAAATAGATGCCCTAAATGACCATTAATTATTTTAATAATTAGCTTTTTTAATATTGTGGAATATCCGATCCCTGTGGTTTATTAATTATGATGAGATGGGTTTCCCTATAGCTCATTTAAATTTTAAACAGCTAAATCAGATTATACCATAATACCAATCATGCCCATAAGGAAAGTACTACATCTTTACAACAATACTGACCCATTAAGCCACACCGCTATAGCTCTGTAGGTTTCTCGCCACTCAACAGATTAATATTTTTTTCACTGATTTCAAAATAATTGGTTTTCTATTAAGCAACAATTTTAATCAGATGAATATTCTATATTAATTTAAAAATATGTGTTCTTCCAATAATTGGGTTTAGGGTTTATGGCAAAAATAAAAAATAAAAACATTTACTTAAAAGTTAAAACACAAAAAAAAATATTATATTAATTGTTGAAAACATTATCCTGGTTGAGCATGCCTGTTAAGAAGTATTGAAAATTTTTACTTAAAAAAAATAGTGGATTAGCAATAGAATTTTATGATTCTATCATAAAACAGATTATCACTGGTTAATTAGTGACGAAAATCGCGACACTAATCCACTGTTTTTTTTTAACAGTATGAATTAATAAAAGATGCTATATATAAAACAAAAAAGTAAGCTTGTGAACTAAATATGGTGATCGGGGTTCCATCTTCGAATATCCCCCAGGCTTTCCAGTTTTCTAATTCCTCCAAATTTCCAAAGTCCAACTTTTTGTTCCCCCTTCACCTGTCTATTCAGTACCGTTGATTTCCATCGTAAGTGATCTCCATGTTGTAATTTGAACACCACCACCAACATCTCTATCAAAATAACACACAATCAAAATTTAATCATCAGTTTCATTCACACACACACAATCCTCCTACCCTCACTTGTATATAAATGATGGTTTTAATTAACTTACCACTGTGTTCGCAAATGCAGTGATCATTCCTATCTCCATCACATGATTCCAAGTGACCAATAACACCATAAAACCAATCTGCATCTCATTCAAATCAAAGTGAAATTGATCAATACTAATTCAATCCCAGATAACGCTGATCATTAAAAAAAAAAAAACTATTACCATAAGTTAAGTTGCCTCTTTTCTTCTGGATCTCAATATGGTCACCGGGTTTCAAATCATTATTACTGGACATGTAAAGAGTACATGGAGAAATGTGAACTGAGGGCGATCTTAACCTATCCCACGTTATATTGTTTTCAACTAGCAGCCATTCACCCGTTGGACACCTGCAATTAAAGCTATATATTCATGAAAATGTGCATATTTTAGATAAGAAATATGCAATTTTGGATTTTGGAAGTTCATTACTGAATTTTGAGTGATGTGAAACTATCTTAACAATACCTCGCTTGAAAGGTGTTTGAAACATGATCATAGCTAAGCAGCGCATCATATAACTTTGGACGCTGCAATTAATCATTGTAAGATCCAATACTTCAATATAATTTTGACATAAAAATTTTTACAACATAAAGAAGAGTTACAAGAGTAAAATAACTTACCGGTGTCATCTTATAGACTTGAGCAGGAAACCAAAACTGACCACTTTGAAGAGAAACGTACAAGGCCATGCTGGAATAATCTAACGCCAGTAAATTAGTGAAGTCTTGAGGATTTTCCAAATATGAGGAAAGGCATAAAAAAGGCCAAGTACCACAGAACGATCCTAATAATCCCGTTGGATTCATTTGCACTAAAGGGTTTTCTTTATTCATAATCCTCGTCGTATGAAATCGCCACTCTCTATAAGCAGCATCACCAAGTAGTCTTCCCCACTTAAGTTGTATATGTTTCTCCCACATTCTGTTACTTCTGCATCTGCGCATCAAACAAGTGCACACCTCTGACACACTACGTAGTTCATTTGGTGAAAATCTCTCAAGAATGTTATCCAATATGGGTTCTGGTAGCTTCAACAGAGAAGCCTCTTTGATCTTCACAGGCATGTTCGTCATTCATGTAAGTATAATTTGTGTTCTTTGACTAGTGCTTGATAAGGGAAATAAGAAAAATCCTCTATTGAAGAAGCTAAGAAGGATATATATGTCAAGTTCCACAATTTCATTCAAAACCAGACCTTCTAATCTCTTCTCTAACGATGACTTCTAACTTATGTTTTTGTTTTTTACTCATTGTGCAGGCTAGCTACTATCTTGGCTACATGCCTTTGTCTGGTGCAAAAGTTTTTGTTTAAAACAAGGTGATAGTAAATAATGAAATCAAGAAATATTTTTTTACGGGCCAAAACATTAAGAAATAAAAAATAATTATTTTTTATTTATATAGTCTTAAATTGTCCGCCATTCTACCAAGAGATGTGACCCAAAGTTGTCTAATATATATCTGTTGTCACTATCAATGTGAACCAATATATATGTTGAGTGTGTTTGTGTTATACGAAAGCTAATTGCTATTTAAAAATTAGTGAAGAGAACTTTACCGAAAAAAGAGTTAAAACTCGCACAAATCGATTTGACCGTTATAAATCTCTTGGTTAAATTTCTACATTTACGAGAGAGTTGACCGTTACTTTGATTATCATCATTATTAATTTAAACTTTAGTTTTAAAAAATAACGAATAATTAATTCAATTGTTTAAATGTGGACGTCTCACTTCGACTGGTGCAATTACAAAAGGCGATGGCATAAATTATGAACTGAAATACACGATAAATCTTAACTATAATTTAATAAATTATAAAATATAAGATAATATTTTATCAATTTTTTTAATATCATTATTAAAATTATAAAAAAAAATCGTATTTTTAGGTTTGACGTGACACCAATTTCATGTCCTTAATCAATGTTATGGCAATGATCTTTTTTATTTGAAGGTTATAGTAATAATTGAAATAATAAAATGCACGAAATATTCTTCCATATAAAATTAATAATTAAATACCATAATTACGACTGTAATCTCTATACGAAAAAAGAAACATACATATAAAGGAGAAATGTATAAATTATTGAGAGACTGAGCATGCGTGTCAAAAAACACTAAAGAATGTGATTAAAATTAAAATTCACATTCAAGCTAAACAAACCATTTCACTTATAGAATAAGATGCTAGTCATGAAAACTTGGAAACTTCTAAGAAAAAGAGGTATAACATATTGGATTATGGAAACAATACCTCGCTTGAAAGGTGTTTGAAATTAAATATGATCATAGCTGAGTAACGCATTATATAGCCTTGGAAGCTGAAACTAATCAGTGTGAAATCTAAAGTTTCAATTTTGCCAGAGGGATTATAAAGATTATAACATAAAGAAGAGTTTATGAGTAAAATAACTTGCCGGTGTCATCTTGTACACTTGAGCAGGGAACCAAAATCGACCTCTCTAAAGAGAAATATACAAAGCCATGCTAATAATTTGACAGTAATAAATTAATCAAGTCTTTAGGATTTTCCAAATACGAGGAAAGGCATAAAAAAGGCCATGCACCAACAAATGATCCTAATAATCAATTTGGATTCATTTGTAATGAGGGGCTTTCTGTATTCATTATCCTCGTCATATGAAATCGCCACTCTCTGTAAGCAACATCACCAAGTAGCTTTCCCCACCTCCGTTGTACGTGTTTCTCCCACAAAAGATTACTTCTGCATAAGTTCATCAAACAAGTGCAAACCTCTGACACACTACGTAGTTCATTTGGTGAAAATCTCTCAAGAATGTTATCCCATATGGGTTCTGGTAACTTCACAGAGAGGCCTCTTTCTTCACCAGCATCATTAATGTGAGTATAACGAAAGAAACAAGAAAAGGGCCTCCACTGAAGAAGTAGAATATATATGTGTTAATAAATTAAATTCAGCGTTTTCCATCAAGAGACGCCTTCCAATAATATCTTATTGGCATACCCTTGCCCGGCTAAAAAGTTTTCGGGTAAAACAATGTGAGTGAATAACATACAACATTAAGAAATTAGGAACAGAATTGAATACTGCTGTTGTATGGTCTCAAATTGTCCGCCTTTCTGTCATGAGATGTGACCCAATCCTCCGGTACTACAATATTGATGAACGTGTCCATGTCACTGAAACATATACGAAAGCGTTGGTAGAAAACAAAACGCAGAGAGAGAGAGAAGAAATAAAGATATATTAGAGCTCTAATTTCTATTTAATAATTAGTGAATAGAACTTGTCAATAGAATAGTTAAACATGAAAAAAAATACACCTCGCTAATCTCCATGTTTCAGGATAGCTGAAAACGAGGGGTGGAAGGTTGGGCCGTTGGAGTATAGCTGGATACAGTATTCAAAATAAAATAGTTTTAATAACATATTATTTTTAACATATAAATATAAAATAGTAATATATTGGTTGACTTTCGATTAAGTTTATGGCATTAGATTATTTTTTTTAATTTGTTTGAAATACTTTAATGGGTATAAAATTTAAAATAAAAATAATATTTTAACTTTCCTTTTTCAAAAACTGATTTTATTTAAAAAATTTAAATATGATGGTTGAAATTATATTTAAATAGTGTAGATTTCACCGCGATGATGAAGACCACAGATAGTGCTGAAACTAGTTCCACGTATTGCACAAGTTTAAGAAATAGTTGATATATATATATCTTATACTATTAATTCAACTGTTTAAAGTTTAAATACAGACACATATTTAAATATATTGCTAAGCTCTCATGTCTCCACACTAATCTACACAATAATAGCAGGCCAAAGCTGCTTCCACTTTTGAATTTCATCACTGTGAAGCTTTCTGATTCCGCCATAAAAGCCACCTCCTTCATCTGCTTGCTCCCCTTTGATCAATTTGTTTAGCACTATTCGTCTATATCGGGAACCAGGAGAGTACTGTCTGAACTCAATAATCAGAGAATCTAATTATACAAGCAATACAATATGTCAGTTTAACATTAATAGTTCAAGGAATGATACCATTTTCTTTTTAATTAGCTCGATTTGAGAAAGTGCGTATATATAGCAATTACAGTAAGATAACAATCCGCAGCCTTTAAAAGTCAAGTTTATGCAGTTGAGTTATTTTTACCATTAAAAATCAACAAATGACTTATATTATAATTTAGACTATATGACAAAAAAGAAATCTCACCGCTTAGGTGACAATGGCAGGGATCATCCTTTCTGCAGGATTCCAGGTGACCAACATTAGCATGCCACCAATCTACAAAACATTCATCAGCGGGAATGAAATAGATGCTGACATGGGATTAATTAATATTTCCAATACATAAGGTTACAAGCCATAATAAGACATAATACGAAATGGAACAAGATATTAATGCAAAACTTCAAGGCACTATGAATATACACTACTATTTACCATAAGGGAGATTTTTGTATGATCTCCATTGGACTTCAATATGATCCCCAGGCTTTAAGTCATTATTCAAACAATCAGAAACATGAACAACATGTGGAATCTGAGTTGGGGTTGCTCGCAACCTTTCCCACGGAATATTCTCTTCAACCATTCGCCACCCAGAATATCGGGACCTGAACGATTACAATAATATCAAGGTCTAATTACAACATGGTTATTCCCCTTTTAGAATCCTTCCCAAGCCCTACAAAAATCTAGTACGTTGGAAATATATAGATTTAATACCTGGTCATAAATAGATTTGTTCTACAATTATAGCTGACCAGTGCATCATAACAATAAATCATATAATCACCACTCTGCAACAAACGTCTAAAAGTTATCCATTGGCAATATGTAAAAAAAAAATGGCCCCACATATATTCCCCAAAATAAACTAGTGGAGGTACATTAATTTTCAATGCATTAATTAAAGCATTTTATACCTTGTAGACTTGAGCAGGAAACCAGAACTTCCCTTTTTCGATATAGAAATACCATGCCATCATTGAATATTCCGACAGGGAATTACCAGGCGGCTTGCAATGTTCTAAAAATGATCCAATGCAAATAATTGGCCAAACACCTGTGAAAGATCCCAGCGATCCATTTTGAACTTGCTGATGACTAAAATAATTTTCTCTACCTCTTGTTGCTAAATGCCATTTCCATTCTTGATAAGCAACATTACCAATTAATTTCCCCCATTTGCGTTTTATATGCTTCTCCCATAAATGATCGCTTCTACATCTGACTCTCAAAGAAGAGCACACATGTGCCAGTGTGCACAGTTCAGCAGCTGTCAAGAACTCAAGAATGGGTTCTAGGGTTGGTTCAGGCAGATCTAAGAGACAAATCGTACGTTCTACCTCCTTTTCCTCTTTCCTCTCTAAATCCTTCTTCAACGACATGGTAACAGTGAGATAGAAAGGAAACTATGAGTACAGACCTATATATATATATATATATCCAAGTATCATAAACCCTAGCTAGTCTTTAAGTACATATCTCTTATGAGTCTCTCAAATTATCATTTCCTATTCACGATGAAGCTAAGGGGTAAAGCGGAACGAAGAATCAGCTGTCGTTATTTCTAAGAGATTAGGTTAAGCAACTAGACTGTGTGTTCTCCATGTACGCATATAATTTATAATTTTATTTTTTTATTGTATTCTAGACAACTACCACTAATATTTTCTAAAGCTTCTTCTTGTTATTGTCTTCGTAAAATGCCGGCCACTGTTTTTTTTTTTTTATTTACGTGCCGTGATCAAACTTCAATAGTAGAAAATGGCCTCAAAAAACAAGGTGCACACCTCTGACACACAACGTAATTCATTTGGTGAAAGCTGCTCAAGAATGTTATCCAATATAATATATCTGTTCTGGTAACTTGTCTTCAACGGAGAAGACTCTTTCTTCAACATTTTCCATCAAGAGCTACCTTCTAATCTCTTTATTAATAATGATAATACTATATCTTGTTTGGCCGGCTAAAAGGTTTTTGTGATAAAACAATGTGAGTAGATAACAACATTAAGAATCAAGACACAGAATTGAATACTGCTGTTGTATGGTCTCAAATTGTCCGCCTTTCCGTCATGAGATGTGACCCAATCCTGCCTATAATATATGTCGTCACTGTCTACTATTACTATTATTACATATACCATGTGGACTAAATTAAAATATGAAGCACGTCTATTTCACTCAAAGCTATACCAAAGCTCTAATTGCTACTCCTAGGATCCTCCCATACTTTTTATAAGAAACAATCTCTAGTGGTAATAATAAAAAAAAAATTCTTTTCTTTGAAATTTTAAAATTATTTTTTATTTTTACTCATATTAAAGTGCTTCAAATTATTATCCTTGCAATAAACTTCCACTCACTATTTCTCGTGTACTCTCTTTATATATAAAAGTATAATTGAAAAGCAAGATACATATTTTATATATTTAATATAAAAGGACTAGAGTCCATAGGTTAATAATCAGTGAAGCGAACTTGTCAATAGAATAGTTAAAATTAATTTTTCACATCCTCATCAACCATGCATGCCTCGAGTTATTAATTTTTTTAAGATACAGGCACGAAGTTGTGCAAATTAATTAAATTTTAACTTTTAAGCTTGGGTTATGACCCCGACAGGAATCCCCTGGATAGTTCAGTTCACATTTTTTTTGTTGGGTCATTTAATACAATCCACTTGTTGGAAGAAAAATTTGGGCTACTTGCTAGAAAGCCCAGAATTTACACTTTTGGGCTTTTCCCAAAGAGTGAGAAGTTTGGGCCACAGGTTTTTGGGCTATACAATAAAGGCTTTCTGTTAAGTGGCGACAGATGGCTTTGGGCTGTACAATGAACTGTTTGTTAATTGGTGACAGCTGGATTTGGGGTTGACAGTAACGCCTTTTTGTTAATTGTCAACTGTTTTTGAGCTTGACAGTACAGACTTTTTATTAAGTGGCGACAGCTTGATTTGGGCTCGACAATAAAGGCTTTTTGTTAAGTATTGACAGCTGTTTTTGGGCTGTACAATAAACTCCTTTTCTGTCAAGCCGAATTTTTTGTATATACTACTTTTTAATAGTTATTAATAAAAATTTGTACCCAAAAAAAAAAAGTTATTAATAAAATTATCCCCTATCTAAAAAAAAGGAATAGCCACCTTTTACAACGATTCTGCCTTTTATATGGGTAGACTTTTCGGTACGGATTGATTCAACACCAATTTTAAAACTTTTACTACTATTATATCGTCTTCCTTTATTTACCTATTATAATTAATACATTAAATCAATATATATTGGACAATGCTAATGCATATATTGGTTATTATTATTATTATAAAAATCTATATTTTGCCTAAAATTGCTTTTATTATTTGGATAATCCAAACGTGCATGAGCTTTGGGATAAAGATAAATTTTGTAGAACATCATGTAACATTTACGTAATTGGCATAATTTCCGTTGAACCACAATTTTGGAGATATGTTAAAGGACAGAAATGCCCTTCAAATTCGCTTCTGTCATTTGCTCCTCCTCCTTTTGTCTCCTCTTTTTCTTGACACTACTTCCAGCCGCCGTCTCCCCACCGCTACGAAAACCCGATGCCCACCTCTCTCGTTATTGCTCGTCAAACTTTGCTTTTTGCTCATTGCTTGATGGTCGTCCGTTCCTTTGCCAATAAGTTCTTCTCCGACGCTCTTCCTCCCCTGTGCGGCGTCATCTTTTGAAGGACATGCCCGAGGCAACGGCTCCTTCGATCTAACTCCCCAACGAACTCTTTCTTTCTAGTTCTCTGGCGGACTAACATCTCTTACAGGTTTCTTTGGCGGACAAACCATTTTTTATTGATTATATTTGCTTATGGTTTTAAGTCTGAATGAAATTAAAATGGATTGATTGGAATATGTGGTTGGTAAGATTTCTGGGTTTTGAATATGATACAATTTATAGATTATGCAAAATTTGGTTTTAAATACGCGGAGGTGAACCGTGGGGTGAGATCAGATATGGGAAAGTAGCAAAAAGCATAAACGAGGGTGATTACCCATTTTTTACAAGGGTATTTTGGATATTCCATATTTTTTTACTTTATCACCATATTTGTTATTATGATTAAAGAATTTTTTTTTAATTTAAATTAGAGGTATTCGTTCGCAGCGCATATGAATTGTAACTTGTGCTCTGTCATTTTCTGGCCATGATATGAAAAGTTAAACTCTCGAATCCTCTTATCATTTTTAAGGATTATATGATTATTGCCTGTCACACATTCCGGAGTTGATTTGAGTCGCAAGTCTCGTCGAAAAATACAAAATATCGGATATTGAGAGGAATTTCTTTCTATTTTGGCTGGCAATATAACAGGCAACAATGGAACGCAGTCTTAGTCACAGTATAGGAATTAGCGGGGTGCTTGTGCAAGCTTACGCATCTTCTCATTTTTCTTTCCGTTTGAAGCTGGAGTTCTCTCAAGCACCACACCCATTGAGGAGGCCTTGTCGTATGATATTCACCCATTGAAGAGGCCTTGTCGGATGATATTTTCATTTTCACAAGTCATAATTACAAGCAAAGCAACCCAGTTGTGTGCGACAAAGGGTAGAAAGAACAAACGATGGGCGGGTTTTCGGTGAGTTCGGCGTTTGATTCCAAATCTGGGCAGCTGATAATGATGGCTTTGCTGCTCATGATTGTCTCCTTTTATGCGGGCACCCTTTTTGGCAACAATGTTCCCATTTATGCATCCCAGCTTGTCTCCAATTCTTCTATTCGTTCTTCATATCCTGGTAACTTTTAAGAGACTCAATTTCTATATCAGATTGACGTTTCTTTCTTTCTTGAACCGGTTTTGTTTGGCGTTTATGTTGCTTTTCTGGGCTTTAGGATCGTGCTATATGGGTCGTGCCATTTGTTTCCAGTTTCTTGCAATGTTACATTCATCGAGTCCTTTTACTGATCTTACAGGAATTTTATTCTTGAGCTATTATCCTGGATACGCTTGATCAATAGCCAAGCGTTTCTGGACAGGCGTTTTAATTTCTTTTTGAGAGAGATTTTGAGACATGGTCATGGGGAAGCTGGCAGTTTTAACGTTTATTTAAATTCGTTTTGAAACTTGTATTAAAACTTGTGGTTGCCGAGTGGATTTGTTTCTGAATTCTCAGCCTTTCAGTGCTCATATGCTTAAATGTCGAAGCCAACTGTAACTGGAATAGGGGTTTATAGCAACCACTTATGTCACTGGGACACTGGATATCTTTAATTTTTTTTGTAAATTAATTAAATACATACTAGTTTCTATTAGTGCAGTCAAATCCAAGTGTTAGATATCCTACTCCAGACAATACAGAGGATTTTTTTATTCAGTAGCATTGTTTTCTGCCTGGATAATTTGATACCTCGGCAATGAGAAGAATGATGGCTTCGTTAGGATACATAACCAAAGATTTACCTAGTTTTTTCGTTCTTTCTCTATGAAAAGTTGATAACCTACATCAGTATCTGTCATCTGATGACTTCTGTAAAATTTTGTTGTTTTGATTACAACTAGCTCTGCAACTTATGATTTCTTACTCTTATAGGTACATCCAGATTCAATAACAGAATTGCTCTCACTTATCGCAAAACGCCCCCACTGAGTCCTGAAACTGGGATGGACGTATGCCCTTTGAAGTACAACGAGTATATTCCCTGCCATGATTTTTCCTATGTGAAAGGGCTCCCGAACGTGGATTATTCTAGAAAAGAACAACTGGAGAGGCACTGTCCTCCCCTAGAAAAGCGCTTGTTCTGCTTGGTGCCGCCACCAAAGGATTATAAAACCCCTATTAGATGGCCTATCAGCAGGGATTATGTTTGGCGCAGCAACGTGAATCATTCAGTTCTGGCAGATGTCAAGGCAGGCCAAAATTGGGTGCATGAGAAGGGTCAGCTCTGGTGGTTTCCTGGCGGTGGTACCCATTTCAAGCATGGAGCATCTGAGTACATTCAAAGGTATCTAAATTTCTCCCACAAGGGTGATTTTACACAAGTAAACTACCCGTCCATAAATGGTCTTTTTCCAATTATGTTAGTAGTTATTTGGTGCCTTCACTCATGCAGGTTAGGAGCTATGATAACAAATGGTGGAGGTGATCTGCGTTCTGCTGGGGTGAACCAAGTTCTTGATGTTGGTTGTGGCGTGGCCAGTTTTTCTGCTTATCTTCTTCCCTTGGGCATAAAAACAATGTCTTTTGCACCCAAGGATGTTCATGAGAATCAAATTCAATTCGCATTAGAGCGAGGAATTGGTGCAATGATTGCTGCATTAGCCACAAGACAACTACCATATCCTTCTAGTTCATTTGAACTGATTCACTGCTCACGATGCCGTATAGACTGGCATGAAAATGGTAATTGGCCTTTCTCACTGTTTATGTTTTGGCATCTGATTGCACATTGGGTGTCAAAATTGGCATTGAAACGCTGTCTGTTGTGCAGATTGGCTAATGTAGATGATTGTGCGATAAAACCAACCTATGACTAGTGCATTGTCACCCTGTTACATTAGTATATGGGACATATTCTTGTTGGGGGCTGCCACAAATATTGATGGGGTTAGCCTTGTCTAAATGAATCCTTAACGTTCAGTGATGTTAAATTAGTTTGTTTTCTGCAGATGGGATTTTGTTAAAAGAGCTGAATCGCCTTCTTCGTTCTAAGGGGTATTTTGTCTACTCAGCTCCCCCTGCTTATAAGAGAGATAAATACTACCCTGTTATTTGGGGTAAGATGATGACTCTGACAACAGCAATGTGCTGGAGGCTCATTGCTCGAAAAATTCAGACAGCCATATGGATCAAAGATGATAAACCCTCATGCCTCCAGCAAAATGCAGGACAAAAGCTTATAAGTCTCTGTGATGCCGTAGATGATTCTAGGCCTTCATGGAATATCCCCCTGAAGAACTGTGTACAAGCTAGAAATTCTCAAAGAGAGTCTCACAAGCTTCCTCCACAACCTGAGCGCCTTTCCATGTTTTCTGAGAGCCTGAGCAAGATAGGTTAGCCCATTCTCATGTTAATAGATCCTGGAAATTTCTTCCCATCGATTTGCATATCTCACTCTTGTTTAACTCTAATAATCTTTTGATATTTACGACCTCCCATAAGATTATAAATTAGACATATCACAGTTAAAAGGCCTTTCAATCGAAAACAATAATTTTCCCCTATTTTACCACAGGTATAAACCAAGATGAATTTACATCAGACAGTATCTTCTGGGAAGATCAAATTCTTCAATACTGGAAACTGATGAATATCAAAGAGATAGAAGTACGCAATGTTATGGACATGAATGCCTATTTCGGTGGTTTTGCGGCAGCACTGAATAACTTTCCTGTTTGGGTGATGAATGTAGTTCCTGCTAGTATGAACAATACCTTACCCGGAATTTATGACCGAGGACTCATTGGAACTTATCATGATTGGTAACATATTCTAAATATTTTTTGTAGCATTTACTATTATTATACAATAACTATGGGTTAGCAGCAACAGCAGCTAATTTCAGATATATTTACACAATCAGGTGTGACCCATTCTCAAGCTATCCTCGATCATATGATTTGTTGCATGCCTACCACCTCTTCTCCCACTACGATAACCAGCAAGAAAGATGCTTACTGGAGGACATCTTGCTTGAGATGGATCGTCTAATTCGCCCTCTGGTAAGATTGCTTGACATCAGTGCTATTATTCTAATAATTATTGTCAGTTACCAATTCATACTGACGATGATTATAATGCACTTAGTTTGCACATCTAACTCACCCTTACCATCCATGTTTCTGATGCTAAACTGCACTTTCTGCAATTTATAATTCCTCGTGCTGTAGCTACTACTTACCAAATGAATAACATCGATGCAGGGATTCATCATCATTAGGGATGAGGATCATATATTGTCAAGAATCCAAGAGATTGCCCCAAAATTTTTGTGGGATGTGGAGTCACATTCTCTACAGAACAAAGAGAAGAAGATGGAAACCGCATTAATTTGTAAAAAACAGTTTTGGGCAATCGTCTAAGGTATATTAATTTAACATTTTCAGATAAAATGGAGGTGAATTGAGGGAAATTTAAATAAAAATTGAATGAACTAGAAGCCCCTCCCCCTTTACTCCCAAATTCCATTTCCAGGTACAGTGACCCTGGTCATTTGTAATTCCTAGGTGGTTTTAGGCATGTTTAAAATATTTGGGAATTAATTTATAAAGTGTTTGATTATAATGAATATAATGTTTTTAGAAGCTTCGTTATATAGTATAAATTGGTTGATTTATGTAGTCATTTTAGTTTCAAAAATTTTTAATTAAGGAATTTTCGTATTAATGTACTAATTCTTGAAACGATGGAAGTCTTATCAGAGGCCATCTAGGATTCAATTTGTTGGTTGTAGGTTGAGGAATCTGTAGAGTGAGTCTGATAGTATGTGGCACTGAGAATAGATAGTTTTTTCCAAGCTGTAACTTTTTTCCTCGAGTATAGATATCTTATTATTAGTGTCAATTTTATTCAATATATTGTCCAACATAGACAATTTTAACTTTTTCTACTGGACCTTAACCCCTTCTATTAGTGGGCATTGAGAGAACTTTGCCTTCTACTTTTTCCTTAGGAGTTGTTGGAAGTCAATTTTACATCAAAAAGTAAAAGGCTAGTTTACTTGCTATGTTTATAAGCCCATATGATATTGGGCTGACCCGTTTCACTAATCTAACATCAAACATCGCTTGCACTTGTACATTTATTCAATATTCTTAACACTTGTATCAAAAAAATATATATATATTCTTAACACTTAGTAACCAAAAATAACATATTCTTGACACTTTGTTTCATTGCACATCTAAGAAGATATTTTAATTTTTAAATATTTAAATTTGTCTAAAAGTAATAGATAGTTTGTCTTACCTGATATTAGTATTACTTAAAAATAAGAGAGATTTTATCATACATTTTAATTGTGAGTGAGTTTAACTACTTTTTAAAATTTTTTATATAAAAAAAACAATATTCTTGACACTTGTTAGTGAATTCCATCCTATTGTTCTTTGCTATCATAAATTTTTTTTTAACAAGCAAGTTTTTATATGCGTTACTTAGAGCCTGTTTGGATTAGCTTTTAGAGAATAGATTATATAAAGAATAAATTCTAGAAAATAGATTTTGGGAAGAATAGATTTTGAGAATAGAGATGTTTAGATGATTAGTAGTATAATTACTTTTTATATTGATAAATTATAAAAAGGGGATGATTTGATTAAAGTATGAGAGAGGAGAGGGCAGAGAAGAAATAGGAGAGAGGAGAGAAGAAAAAGTAGGGATAAGATAGTAATTGGATAGTCTATAAACTATTTTACTGTTTTAAAAGCTATTTTCAGTAGTTTATTCAAAACTATGGTTTCAAACCATAGTTTTAACCAAAATCAATTGTGAACAAAAATAGTTATTTGTATAAAAAAAATCAAACTGAGATTTTATCCTAAAATTAATTTTTTAACCTAACATCTAGATAAATACTTAAATTTTTATATATAAAAAATATTCTTAACACTTGAGTATATATTTTAAAAATAAATAAATTAATATTCTATATTTTAAAATAAAAATAGATCTCTCTAAATAGAATCTTACATATAAAGCTGGAGAAATATTATTTTTGACAAAGATGTTGTAGAATAACTGTACTTGTTACGTATTTTAAAATGGAATGATAACTCGTGTTAATAATTAATTAATGATGAAATTTATATGAGAAAAACCTAAAGAATAGGTGATGGGGGCCACTGAAATGACAAGCCAAGCCCACGCTTGTCCCCGAATTTGGCAGGGAATTAAATGTGGCAGGCTTCTGCTTTCTGTGTTTTGACTTTTTCATGCCCTTGGTTCTCACTTTGTCCTTAGCCCAATGACTCACCTCCTAATTACTTCAATTCTTAAATTTCTTTTATAATTTTATTAAAATGCAGAAATTATCTGAAAAATATGATCTAGTTTTTAATATTATATCTTAATATTTTTTGTTCATCAAATTATTTTTATTTAAATTTTATATTCAAATCTCAATGATTAGGAGTCAATTGCTAAAGAGATATTTTAGAAAACTATTACAAATTGTTAATAAATAAATTATAAATAACTAAAAACTTAACTTCACAAATGGTTGTCCGAGAGTGTGTATTTAGAATCACTTTAAACTTAAATTTTAAATTTATATTTAAATAAAATTTAAAATTTTAAAAAAATAAACAGTTATATTTATTTAAAATAATATAGATTAAAATTAAGATTTTAGATAAATTAGTAAGAATAGTTTATAAAACAGTAAAAAAGTTGATGAACTAATAAATTATTATATTATTCCTACTTTTTCTTATACCCTATATCTTATCTCTTCTATATCTTATCTCCTCTCTCATTTATTTTCTATACCATTGACTCGTTTGGATAAGATTTTAGAAATAGATTTATGAAAAAAAGACTTTTAGATAAGAGTCTGTGAAAAAAAATAGTTTTAAATAAATAAGTGTTTAAATAATTATTTTTAAAAGTATTTTTATTATTGATAAATTATAAAAAAAGATATGAGTATTAAATAATGAGAGATAAAATATGAGAGGAGAGGGGAGAAATTGTGTTAAAAAAATGAGAGGGGACATAAAAAAAGTAAGAGAGATGGGATAAGGCATAAGAAAATATATGAGATATGAAAGAAAATATAAAAAAAGTAGGAGAGAGAAGAGAGAGTGTAAGAAAAAATACAGGTAATATAGTAATTGGTTAGTTTATAAGCTCTTTTACTGTTCCATAGATTACTCTGACCAATTTATCTAAAATATTAGTTTTAAATTATAATTTAATCTAAAAGTCTATTCGAACGAATATATTTGTTTATTTTAAAATTTCTCAAAACTTATGTTTTACCTAAATCTAAATTTTAGCTCTTTTGAAATACACACCATATCTCATATCTCATCTCTTTTCTACACCCTATTTCCCTTCTCATATCTTCTATACTATCTCTCATCTCTTATATCTGATCTCCCATCTCTTCTATATTTAATAATTATACTCTTTTTTATAATTTATCAATAATAAAAGTACTTTTATAAATAACTATCTAAACACTCATTTATTTAAAATTATTTTTTTTATAAATAATTATCTAAACACTCATTTATTTAAAATTATTTTTTTATATAAATTTTTCTTTAAAAACTATTTTTTAAAAATATCTAAATATTTTTTTTATAATTTATTTTCTAAAATCTTATTTAAGTGGCCCTGAATATCTATATAGATATCTTGATAATAGTCTTCTAGGTTTCCTTAGATGAGAAATTCTGAGTGCACCCATTAGCTGACCACTAAAAATTTATTAAATTAATTATTTTAATCTTAGGTATTACCTGATGTGTCAAGTCTTTAAATTATTACTAATTTTTTAATTTGATATAATTTAATAATTCTATTCTTCCCCAGAAAAGTGGGATGTTCAGATTTTCTCTCGCACATAATTCTCACTTCTCTCTCCCCCTTCATCAGCGCTCTTCCTTCCGTCTTCCTCTCCAGTCTCTCTCTCTTCAGATTTAATTTTCTCTCACGTCTAGTTCTCTCTCACTTCTCCTCCTTCATCATCACTCTCCCTCTCTCTTCCTTCTTTCTTCCTCCTTAGTGTCTCTCCTTCCTTCTTCCTCCTTCAGATTCCATATATATAAACAATGCTAGTGTTTTAGAAATTTAAACAAAGTAGTCGAGATTTTTAGGATCAATGCTTTCCGTGCCTTGAAGGGTGTGTTGAAGGCGCTATGGCGTGGTGAAGCCGGTGACTTTGGGAGTGGCTGCTGATATGCCGGTGCTGATGGTGGTCGGGAAATAGGGACCAACAATGATAGATGGCGTTACGTGAATAGCGCAGGAGAGTGGGAAGAAGCAAGGGAAGAAAGAGGAAGGGTAAAGAGTCCGATGATAAAAGAGGAGAGAGAATATATTAAATTTAACATCCCACTTTTCTAAGTAAAAAATAATTATTAAATTATTAAAAATTAAAAATTACTAATAATTTAAATATTGTACTAGGATTAAAATAATTGATATGGCAAATTTTTAGAGGCCATGTGCAGTGGTGCACCTAAGAATTTCTCGGTATGCATATGGACGATTCGGACGATTCTTGACAGATAGGAAAATGTATCCAAAAACAAAAAGGAAAGCTTTCTCTATGTTTGGTCCAATGAAAGGAGAAAGAAAAAAAGGAGCTTTAAACTGTTTTAGGCTCAGACGCAGGACTTCCAATATATTCTTATTCCTCTCCTGCCAATGCAGATCTTACGCTGCTTTCAATCTCATATCCAACCAAAAAAAAGGCAACTCAAATCTTTTGAGACACTGCTTCGTAAAATTACATGATCAACAAAAGCACAATGTTAAGATAAAAATACAGTTAAAAGCCATCGATTTGAAACCACTTGTCTATATTAAAACAAGATATTTTAAAAATATATATATATTTATATTATTTACTGTATAAGATATTTAATTCTAAAATTAATATCTTTTTATTATAACATGAATAACTCTTCTAAAAATCAAACTTAAGACCTAAAAAAATATAGTTAAATTTTATACTATTAAACTAATTCTATTTTGATAGCTTTAAAAGATGTTAATGCTAGCATTTTGACCTGTATAAAAACTGTCAATTAGTACCATAATTATTTTTGGTTCCAAATTGCTCCATTGCAAATAAGGAATCTATAGTTTCAAATAGATTCGGCAAAAAAATCAAGACGAAGCACCATATCTACAAAGATTTTATATACAAAATACTCTTATAGTCATATTTACAGGGTAGAGGAATAATAAATTTTATAATTATATTTATAAGTCATATTATTAAAATTTTTATTAGATAATTCTACCTTTCATTTATTAATGTATTGATTTTATTCTTATAAGGTATAATATATATTAAATAGGTATAAAAGTGAGAAGTTATTAAATTTTAAAATAAGGAAAATGAAGTTTAACATTTTGCTTGAAAAATATTAAAATATTAGAGTATAGTCACGGTCGCACATGATACTATCAATCAAATAGGAATAACATCTTCCTCTATGTACCATTAATATGCCCTTTTGTTGTTGTCTTTCAATATTACGATGCAACTTTAATGGACTGATGATAAGGGGACAAAAGTAGGAAATCTTATCGAATCGAAAAGGAAAATATGGTGTGTGTCAGCCAAAAGTGGAGTAAAATACCAACAGCTCATAGGATACCTATTTCTTCAATTCAAAGTGACTTGCCCTGCTTGTTATTCGCATGTCGGGAATCTCTCTTTAGTTTCTCTACGAAATAATCTCACTTGCAACTCCCTGAGAATTTTGCTTGCAAATTCCGTTATCTTAATTCATATTCTCCATTTTTTACATTGTGCTCTCTTTTTCTAAAGCTCCTTCCAGACATGGATGGTTCAACTTTGCCCACTCTTATCTTGTGGGCATGGATAGTTTAGGTTTCTCGGTAGTTGGTCAGTACCTCTTACAGGCAATATACATACTCATTGTTCGTAAATTCAAGTGGTAAAGTGATAAAATATACGATTATTTAAAGCGCTTTGATTTCTGAGAAGTATTATTTTATTGTGATTCTAATTGCGGCGTTTGGGAAGACATCATAACTCCTATATATCTAAATTTTAAAAAAAAATTACATTATCCGTAGATCGTGATTAAGTATAACTCATTTTTAAAAATTTTTATATAAAAAAAAATGTGTGCGCACACCACGTCAAGATACATCAAGGGTACAATAATAAAAAATCAATCTACTACATTATAAAATTATTTTTTATTATTATAATAATTTTATAATGTATTAAATTTTAGATATTGAAATCTAAATCTAAACCTATATCTAAATGGAAAAAAATATGAAAGAAATAATACTGTAAGAAAAAACTCTAAAAAATAACAAATTTTATTTGTCATTTAAATAAATCTTTCTAAAATTCTATCTCGTTATTTTTTTCTCGTTTTTACCTCCACCTAAATATAGTAAATGTGGGGAAGGTGTGTAAGAGGGGGGAAGCCAAATCCATAAATTTTATATTTATATGTTTATTTTATTTTGGCTGCAGACCTATGTTCAAATAATTCAAATATTGGGCCAACTGAAGATCATAAATACAATAATTAATCGAATTTATATAAATCCATTAACGCATCTTCAAATGTTTTTTATATAAAAAAAAAAAGAATGAAAAGAGCAATGGGCTTTCAACTGGGGAATTACTATTTGGTACTCACCAGTCATTTACTACCTCCATCTGTTTTCATACGAAACTTTAGGGTTTTGCTGATGTGGTAAAATGCTCCCGTTAAAAATTAGCTACTGGTGTTGTCAAGTAGTTAAGGACTTACGGGTACTAATACAAGGGTATATTTGAAAATGTACTAGTTATATGCCAAGAAACATCACTAGTTACTAGTACTCGTTGTATTGAAATTATATCAGGTCAAACAAAATTGTATTGAAATTATAAAATAACATGCAGATTAAAACAGTTATTTTCTTAAAATCTTATAAAAAGGAGCCAATTAAGGAACAGCGGGCCCAGCGAACACTTGCATTAATCACGAGCGCTCGTAGAAATTAAGGGTGTTGGACGAGGATCTTCATGATCTCCAGGTCAGGGGCAAGTCTATGAATCACAGAGGGCATAAACTCAAAACTTCGTTGCATTCTTCAATTCAACAGAGATATCAAAATTTTCAGCAATGCTTATGCATGTCACTTTTCGGATTTCGATCCTTTCCCCTCCTTTTTCTCCTCGTCACATTCCCACTATAGAATTAAAAAAATAAATAATTGAGATACATTTTTATATAAACTATGTTTTTTTATTTTACAGTCGTAAAATGTCATGATCATATTAATAATTTATTTCTCTATTTTTAATGTACCTAATGTCATAATTATATTTTATAAGATATTAGATCTCAACCATTTAATATTAAAAATAAAAAAATACTATTATCTTGACCATTCATTTTTTAATCATATAGTTGAGATATGATAAGGAGAGATTAGGAGAAAAGAGATTAATTAGGAGAGGAACCACTCCCTCACTTTTGACTGGTATATTAGTTTGAAAATTACAAATACCAAAATTATCTTTAATAAAAAGCCATATGTAGTGAGAAGAATATGATTAATTAGTTAAAGAAGTTTCATAGTTATCAGGAATATTAGATAAAAAAAATTAATGCTCTAAACTGAATATATTATATTATAAAATATGCAGAAAGTATTTATAATTAGACTGAGGAAGTATTTTGTTAACTTAATCTCATATTGAGATAAGCAAATCGTATTGCATGCAAATTTACTGGCACAGCATCAGCTAAATATCGAAGATTTTAACACTGACATTTATGTGTCTGTTTCTTTTATCTGGTGTTATACCCTGCCAGTACATGGAAGGCATGAGATAGAATAAAGTGCAAAGAACTGGAGTGCTCGTTTGGTGAGAAGAGAAAAGCAAAAAGTGGCGATACGGTACTGAAGACGTACAAAGGGCAGATGGAGGCATGAACCTGAAAATAAAACTGGAAAAGGCATAAGGGATGAGAAAGAGTGGAAGTTTTTATGGGACTTAGTGCCATGCACATCCCACAACAACAACGACGACACTGCATACTCCTAATAAATGGATTAACTGCACAAATCAATTAATTAATGATTGACAGTGCTGGGTTTATGAGCCGTTGCCCTCTAAGCTTGTCTCTCTCTCGTTAACTTGATACGGTACAACACACCACAACCACTGTTCTCTCTCTCTCTCTGTGGAAATTCCCCATCTTCCCTCGTTCTGTCTGCGTCAAAGCCATCTTCTTCTCTTATCAAATCACCTTTTCTCAGTTTCCTACCTCTCTCTCTCTCTCTCTCAAGTCTATATCTGTATCTATTGGGCAAATATGGTTTTCATTATCCATCGAACCAAATGTGGGCAGGATCTTATTCCTGCAAGTCCAATGATTATGAATTGACAAAACTAGTTAAGAGAGTGAAATAAAAGTAATCTTGCATTATCGCTTTGAAATAGAGAGCACGTCTTAGACTAATGGCATTGGTAGCTGTAAATCAACACTATGCACAGTAAAAACACCATATATATATATATATTTACGCACGCCTCGCCATGTGAAAAATGTTCAGCAAATAAACGGCGAATCTCTTGAATAAAGAGAGAATTTAAAACAGAGGACAATGTGGATGCGTTCCGCAGTGATTGACAAGAACCGAAGGATGGGACACATGATGTTGGAGTGGCAGTGGGTTTAAATGATGTAACATCTAAAGGTCGCTTAGACGTGAAGTGAAAGATGGATAAATTACAGTGACACATTATACGCAACTGAAATTCACTGTGCTTGTTATCTAAGTCATCCAAATGACCCCATCATTCATCCAAATTGAAGTGCCATTCATTAATACTCGTGGTTGTTGAACCTAAATTTTTTAACTTTAACTCTATTGCAAATTGCAGTAACAATAACCATGTTATGAACAAAGATACGTAAACACATCAGATAGATAAACATCAATTGAACATCTGTCTTTTACCTTACAACACTGTATTATATTTCTCTCATCTTAATCTCAATTATAAATTATTTACATTATATTTCATACATATAAAAAAAATGAATTATTAACTTTTTTAAAATTAAATTTTTAATAAATTTTTAATTTTTATTATTATTTAATATATATTATACCCTATATTAATATAGTCAATATAAAAATAAATAAAAAATATATATATTTATATAAAAAAATTAATAACATGACTTATTAATATAACTAAAATTTATTTTCTCTATACCTAGAAAAAGCCGCAAACATGCAGGCGTGGAGAGATTAGACTATTAAGGTGAATCTAGGAGGACACGTCAGCATTGGGAATGAATGTGGGACCCAGAGAAGTTTGTGGTAATGATGTGCAAGTGAGCCAGGGTTGGGCCCATCTAATGATACCGTTGATGCCCCAATTGGGCCCACTCACTAATCAATAGTAGTATTTTTTACTGCAAGAAGTCAATAGAATTAATAATGTGGATTCATTGTACCACAAAAAAACGTGGATTCCATTTATAAAGGAGTTGGGTATGTATAATTATTTAAAATGTATTTAATTTTTAGAGAATATTTTTTTATTATAATTTTAATTATGACACTTAGAAAAATATCTTAATTCTTATATACTTATATTTAAAAAGAAATTTTGTTTTACTATTAGATTGTGGGTGAATCCGACTCTATTTAAAAAAATTATTAAAAAAGGAGTATATTTTATAAAATAAATGATTAAATTGTTGTATTTTGGTATAATCAGCATATAGATATATTTATAAATAATACTTATTTTTGTTAGATGTATATATAAATTGATGAACCCTACGAATCCCTTATCGGAGCTGAGTAGATCGGTTTTGCTTATGCAAGTGCGGCCTACTTAGTGGTCTCCAAGAGAAAAAGGTCGCCTTAACCCATTATTCTATTCCTTTTAATTACTTTCGATCAATTCCTCCACTCACCACCTCCTCTCCTATCATCCACATTTAATTATTTGGTTCCCACCAGTATTTATAATTTATATATCCAGATCCTTCCCACCCATCTAATTTTAATATATATACACGTATCTGTGATTGCTCCTTCTCTTTCTTTTACTTTTCATCCTTTAAAAAAAAATTAAAGTAACCCGACTTTTAAAGTGACTAGCAGAGGATCCCAAATACGTGTGCGTTCAATTCCTCCAGAATTAAGCGGGTGGAAAAGAATAATTAGTTAGTGTTAGTAGCGGGAAGCCAGAGATAATTAAATTAATTAAAAAACAAGAGGGGCGCTTTGTAATTATAATATTCAGACTCCGCATTAAGTATCGTGCTGACTGACACCTAATTAAAAAGATGGTCAACCACGCAAATTGGATATGGACCCACCAATCAACGGACGCTTCATTACCAATTAAAGTTCCTATGACTCTATCGTCACTGGGGAAGGGGTATCTCCATCTATTACCCTCCATTTATTTAAAGATGGATGCTATTTGTTAAATAAATAAAATAAAAATAAAAAATATCTAAGTAAGGCATTGTTCATCATCATCTATCGTGCTCCTCTAGCTCTTCATCACCGTTAGACTTATATTTCTCTAATATCCTATATCAAACTCAAGCAGTTTCAAATAAATAGAGGGTAATGAAGGGGACCTCAATGAAAAGATCCCAAATTCCTTTTACGCAACCTCAAGTGTTTATCAATTTTGTTATTGTTTCACTTGATTTTTAACGAGGTTCATATAATTATAGGGTCCCTAATAAAAAGATTATGAATACCTAATTAGAAATCGGGCCAACTATCAAATTTAGAGAAGATGACTGAGAGAGTATTATATAAAGTCAGTGAACAGTTTTAAGCAAGGAACATACAGCAGAGCTCGTTGTTAATATCGTACTACGTTTTCTTTTAATGGACTGTGGATGTGCCGCACCTTAATTTATTGTGTTATTTGTGTTTCGACCGTTTCTTCAATTCTCATCTGTCGATTCAGAGAGTATGTAGGCGTTCGGCCTTTTCAGTCACTCTATCGAATCAATTCAAGAATTGTGCTCCTTTTGCAGAAGGATTTAAAGCTTCGCATCGTACATATACTTTGTCATAAAAAAAAATATATAACGACAAGACTCTTGCTTCTTAAGTATAATTTTAAGGATGAAAGCGTTGACAAAGCAAATGGTATTAATAAACCCCCTTATCCTTCTGACTCTCGGCCACTTACTATTTTCAAGAACTGATATATGGTCGTACTCAGAATATTTCAACGTTCCAATAAATCAATTAGAAGATCATTAGCGAACGAGCTGGAAATTGAAGATCCGCCAGGTACCAAATGAAATTTATATGGTCCCCGGAAAGAGGTGTAGCAAATAATTAGAGGGAATTAATGGGTCAAAAGAGGAAATAATTTGATGGAAGACCGAGGGAGAATGCATGACACGACCCATGTAATAAATCCACGTGGCAAAGACAGTCCTGGACATTGAATTGGCTAGTGTAAGTCGACTTTAGTTTTTAGGTCAGTGTCTACATGAGGGCCATCACTTCAACAAAAGTCAAAATGGAGACTACATTTGGGGGGGGAGGGGGGAGGCAATCTTTCCATGAGTGAGAGCATTTTTTTTTTCAAAAGAGAGAGAGAGAGAAAGGGTTTGAGATGACACCAATAATATTCCACCAGCACATGCATAAGAATAAAAGAGGGAAACTTGATCGTGGGAGTCTTGACTCCATAGCCTCCACAAAACTTGAATCTGATTTTCATCCACTTGCCCTATATATGGAACTCTCATCGTTTCCCAATAACATCATAATATCCAACATCGTCCAGCTCACCAGATATACAGATATATATATATATAGTGGAGAGCATCTAAGAGAGTCAAAGGTCAACCACAGGGAGGCATCCAACAAATGCACATATATATGGCGAGACCATCCAGCTCTGTGTATTACCAACTTCATTTGTCTGTTAACTCCGAGAAGAATCTACTAGAAACCCCCTGCATTTATTGCCACATCACTCAGTGTCCTCAACACCATTATTACTTTTAGAATTTTATTCTTCCCTCACTAGCCACTGGCTAGCTGCCCATTTTGATGATATACAGCAAGTGTGAGGATTGAGGAAACTTGTAAGATGTCGCAAGTTGAAGTGAATTTCTCCATTTAATTCCCAAACCCCTTGTAGGTTGAAATTAATTTTGAATCTATATAGCTTGATGACAACATTACAGGTACGTTACCTCAACGAGGAGAACACCAGAACAGTGCTTAAGGTGAAGAGATTATTGGTAGACTAGTGTGAAAGGACTCGTCATTGGACAAAAAGGTTGAAGGGGAGCCATCTCCTTTGCATGGTGCCTCCGCTGAAGATCTTTCTCGTACTTATCTAAAAGGCACCCAATGATTTGGAAATCTTAAGACGGATTAATTAATGCTGGTATATTAATTCAACACTCACTTGCAGACATAAAACTCGAATTTGAATTAATAAATAATGTAAAATATCATCAGATGGCAGTAGGCATAAGAAAATGTGGATATCCATCTATCGTAATAATTAATACGCTGAGCCAGTTCTTCTGAAAGCTGAGCTAACTTATCCAAGATGGGGAGATGGAGTGCCATACAGTACTTTACGTAAATACGGGCCAGGCACCCCCGGATCGCTCCGACCCAGAGCCGAACTTTTTATCATCAAAATCTCGTCTGCTTGTAGCAACATGATTCTATATACTGTAAATTCACGCAAGGTAAAATCTCGTGATATACATTGGTAATACCTACTGCCGATACATCGGCAACATATGTAGCATGAGATTTTACCTTATCTTGCAGAACACGTGTCTATTAATTATAATACTATTTTTATCTTTAATATAATATATGATCTATTTAATAAATTTGATTAGTTTGATAAAATTAACTAACTTAGTTAATATTAGATATTTTATTTAAAATATCCTAATTAATTTTTTAACATCCTTCATTCTTCTATTAATTAATCATTGTTAAAAGAGTATATATAAAGATAATTTAAAAAAATTGATAAATATAAAAAAATATATCTTATATTTATGATTAATATCAATTTCTTAATTAAGTTATATATTTATAACAATAGGAATATAATAAAGGGCCAATAGTCATGTGGTTTAATGTTAGTAAAAGAAAATAACTTCTATTATTATGAATTGAGAAGTAAGAGTTATTAGTAAAGGGGGATATTAAAGATCTCCAACCTACTTTATCCCTTTTTTTATTTTTCTGCTAATCAAACCTGTCATCCCTCGCCACGAACCAAAGATAGAAAAGAGCTATCAATGAGATGGAGGACTAATGAATATAGGGCTCGTTTGGTACGCTGGAATTGATTTTGATGGAAATGGATATGGAGATGGAAATAGGGTTTAAAAGTATGTTGTTGGAATGAGGCATTATTTTTAATTAAAATATGTATTTTTTGTATTAAAAGACTATAGTGCCCTTCACAGTTTTCTTCCATATGAATAACCACCTTTTTACAACCTAAAAACTCACCCCACCTTCACCCCAGCCACCAGTCGAACTAATGTAAGCACAAGTCATGTGTGTTCACCGTTGTGGGGTATAGCTATTAGCTAACTACTACTCCATGATATTGATTTGGAGTTCGCTGTCACCGCCATTGTCCTTGTCGCCACTTTCTTCCATGCTGGCGGTTGCCGCCGTCATTTACTGGAGGTCGCCGTTTAGGTCGCCGTATGACATGCTATGGAGTTTGGGGTAATGGGGTTGAAGGGGATGAAAGGGACGGGGCAATAGGAGAATTCCATGGATTTTTTTACAATTCCATGGTTTTTGTGATGGAAGCCATTTCCATCAAAATTGACGGAAATGATTTCCACCTGGAATTCCAAAAGTATACCAAACAATTTTGAAGTAGAAGTCGTGATTATCTAATTTGTTTTGGGATCAATTTTTTTATTATAAAAATATTAAAAACTAATGTTGATTGTCAATGTTCTCAATCATTAAAGGGCAACATCGTTTATTTTTTCAATATGTCCGAGACGGGATATTGATAAAATAAATTTTTTTATATACCTATACCTCTTATGAAAAACTTAGATAATAAAATTGAAACTCAACTCGTGTAGAAAAGTGGTGAGGGATAAAACATGTGGAGAGAGCATTAATTGGTAGTGTAGAGGAGAAGAAAATGTGGTCAAGTTGGGGAAGAAAGGGCCAAAAGAAGGGAACATGGTGGTGTGAATGAAGTAGAGGAGCAAATAATTGGGGCTCGTATGGAAAAGCTGCAAACAATGAAGAATGCAATCGTGTAGTATTCAGTTGAGTTTTGCAGGCAGAAGGAAAGTGATAGTCTGACATGACAAGTCAAACTCTTCTGCCCTCTCTGAAATCATAACACAGTCCGTGTGTGATGTGCTGTCAATCATCCCTCATCCCTTAAAAAAATCTTATATTAACTATTTTAATTATTTTTTTTAATTTAATATAATTAATCAAATATATCAAATATTAAACATTAAAAGAATACTAATAATTAATAAATCAACCGTATCATCTAAATTTACCTGCGGCAAGATTATATTTTACTTCAGTTAAATCTAAACTATGAATCGAGACAGGTAGAATATGTAATAGATTTTTGAAGTAGGGAAATTATTATGATGAGGCGCATGTAAAATTTGGGTTAACTGTCCGTGGTAGGAGTAATGAAGAGGAGGAGGAGTCCGGAAGTGGCAGAGAGCGGGGCAAAATGGGAAAAGGGAGAGAACTGAATAGAGTAGTTAATTAACTGTTTGATGGATGCATGTAGGGCACATGTCCCAACCTATGAATCCATTTTGAACGCTCTTCCCCAAGCTGCCAGATCGCAAGAACTCAATTTATTAGTCGCTCTTCAATTTTAAAATACATAATTTCTAAAATATTTACTTATTTAAACCCTAAACCAACCTGTTTTTAACCATTTAGCCTATTTAATATCTAATATTTTTTTAAATCCTATTATTATGTATTGAAATAACTAATTAATCTAAATTAAAATTCAAACACAATACTTCCAGGCTAAACCTAATACTGTTATTTGGAATGTGTTTAGATTTTGAATATTTTGATCAATTTTTTGCTTCGGAATATTGAAAGGATTCTTCTTTTTATTAAAAAGCTAATTCCCATATCCCTGACAAATCACGCTTAAAGGAACTGGACCCATGATCCTGTTGCTGAGAAGGCATATTTGGACTTTATTTGGCCTGAATTTGAACTTTTAATTACGCCTATGAAAACAAGAAGAAGAAAATTCCAAACGAACCTCAGTGAAGTGTATATATGGTTTTATGATTTTTTTTATTTGATAATTGATCAGACTATACATAACTGCCAAAACTAAAACCGTCACAGGAGTTCTGGACACATAAAGCAGCGTAATTATGAGTTTTACTAATTATTTATTTAGCTGATTGATTTAGTTTTAAAACATTTTTAAATTCAGATGAGAAGGCATGCAGGGTCATAGAGAAATTAAAAAAAAAACACTGAGAAGACATGTTCACCACAAGTTGAACCACAATGACATTACAAGGATAATAAACAATAATAGCTATAATATCTAAAAGCAGCTGCAAATCCAGGCTTTTCCTTCTAAATCTCATTCTGCTTTCCTTTTTTGGTTATCACAAAAGCTAATCATCAGTGACATTTGTTTATTTTGAGATAATGATAAGCCGTAACAGACATGTTCTACTATATATATGTTATCCATAAACAAAAGACAACATATATAAACTCAAATTTCATGGCCAAAAATTGTACAACGTGCAGAAACTGTCAAACTTTGACCATTCTTTAACTCCCCAATATATGCAATCGCCTTTTTTAATATATAAGAACATAATAACTTATTCATACCGGAATCATTTTATTCGCAACAAGTATATGTAGAAGGCACGAAGTCGTCATCTTGCCATTAAAAAATAGGATTACACTAATTATTTCCAAATTTGGAAACTAATTATAATATATATTTCTAATCCGGGTATTATATAAATATATAAGTGTTGTATGGGGCCTATTAGAGAGTATAAAACAATACTTAATTATTTATAACATTTTCTGTCAATGTTCGCTGATGTTTTTTTTTTTTAGGCAATACTAAGGGGTCAAGGGCTACTTTCAATACCTTTTTCTTCACCTGACTATTTATTCAGTCCTCATGGTCATTTTTTATAAGATCTTATTAATTATTTTCATGATATAAATGAAATTCATATAAAAGATTTTTACAACTTTTTTAAAAATCATCAGCCGACAGCTGACTAGTAGAATAGTTCATCAGGATAGAAGAATATAGACTGATATCTTTTAAAAACGGTTGTAAATATTTTATTAAATTTGGTAAACGATCTTATATTAAAAATTAACTAGTAAAATCCCATAAACAGGATCAGAGTGAAACCCTTCAAGATAAAAATATGTTAATTATGGGGTGGAAGAATGTAGGGGTCAACACTTGAGTTTTCAATGAGAGCACGAACAATACATCTAGTGCTCGTTACTGTAACTTAACTCAGCGTGCATTTATTAGGATCTCGATCGGAGATGAGAAGCATAAAAACATGGGCCAATGAGAAGCCATCTTTTTAATTCCTACTCCAATCAGACATGACCTTAGAAATAAAATTATTGATGAAATATTAATTAATTTTAATTTTATTTTTAGAATTAAGATGTCCTTTTAAAACCCCTAGCCGCCCAGAATAGGCACCTTAATTTGCTCTCCTTGTCTGCCTCCCTCTTCAAAATATCTCTATCATCACAAAAACTCCGTCTCCCCCACCACCAACCTCTCAAACAAAGATTTACAGTTCCCACCGCACCATCTTCTTCTTCTTCTTCTCCCCCCTCCTCAACAGCATAAACAAGCGAATTAATGAACCCAATCCACTTCCTCATTCCTCTCTCACTATTTCATTTCACCCTTCTCTCCTGATCCTCCTGCTGTCCTGTCCCGTCTGTTTCTCTGGCTGACTGCAAATATTGAGCCTCTCGCAACCCTAAAAGCTCCAGACGTACGACCATGTCTTCGGATGAATCTCTAAGATCTCTATCCATGGACTATCTCAACCTGCTCATCAATGGTCAAGCCTTCAGTGACGTCACTTTCAGCGTGGAGGGTCGTCTGGTTCACGCGCACCGCTGCATCCTGGCGGCTCGTAGCCTCTTCTTCAGGAAATTCTTCTGCGGCTCATCAGACACACCGTCCGGCGGACTGGAGGCGTCAGCCTCTCGTGTCAACTCAGCCACGTCTCCGACGAGACCCGGGGTCATTTCGGTGGACTCGGTGGGCTATGAAGTGTTTCTGCTTTTGCTTCAGTTCTTGTACAGTGGCCAAGTCTCTATTGTGCCCCAGAAGCACGAGCCGAGGCCTAATTGCGGCGAAAGGGGCTGCTGGCACACGCATTGCACATCCGCCGTTGATCTCGCCCTTGATACTCTCGCTGCCGCCAGATCTTTTGGCGTCGAGCAGCTCGCATTGCTCACTCAGGTTTTTGTTTATTTTTTCCCTCTCCACTTGCTTCTGACATCTCCATCTCTGAATAGTATGGCCAGTCTTACTGCTACAATTACTGATACTCGGGGTCTCTGGCTTTTGAGAAGTGGAAGGGGTTATTCTTTGAGCTCCCATATTCTATTTTACTATTAAGTATTTATCAGTAATTGCTATTGTCTCGTGGTGTGAAGCCGGTGAGATTTGGTTTTCCAAATCATCCCATGTGTAGTATAGCAGTAATTTATGATTTATGATTTATGATTTGACTCTAACTCCGCCTAATCTTGTTTCTGCTCGTTACTCAGGAATTGAGTGGGTCACTGTATCTATCTTCTCCCTCGTTTTGCTCCATCCCTTGTCAACAATTCTGTCCTTTTGTCTCTTTTCATCTCACATATTTTTGCTCTTCTCTCCATCAGAGCATCGATTTTTGGTTCTTTTGGGTTACTTCTGGGTAGATGTGACAGTTTCTTGATTTTATGTACCATGTATTATTTTTCCTGTAATGGGATGCATCTCCCCCAGTTTCTAAATTTAGACGAATTATGCAGTCTTGGCTTCCACTGTTTGCACGCCAAATCTTTCCCAAACATGTTCACTTTCCTCATTTGGGGTTTGGACGGGAAAAGGGAACAACCCCGCGATAAAAAAAAGCGTTTGGCTCAAAACGGAGATTTAGCAGCCAGCCTAACCACTTTGCTTCTCTTCAATCAATTCGTGGACTTGTTGTCTTACACACACTACATGTGCAAATTATTTCTCCTGATTTGAAATTCCCTTAATCATTACTGTCTTCTTTGTTGGTTCGCAGAAACAACTAGCCAGCATGGTAGAGAAGGCTTCCATTGAAGATGTGATGAAGGTGCTTCTAGCTTCAAGAAAGCAAGACATGCACCAACTTTGGAGTACTTGTTCACACCTCGTTTCCAAGTCTGGTCTCCCTCCTGAAGTCCTCGCCAAACACCTTCCCATCGATGTCGTCGCTAAAATCGAAGAGCTTCGTCTAAAAACCTCCCTCGTTCGTCGCTCCCTAATCCCCCCCCACCACCACCACTCGCACCACCATCACGACCATATCAGCGCCACGGCAGATCTCGAGGACCAGAAAATCCGCAGAATGAGAAGGGCACTTGACTCCTCCGATGTTGAACTCGTCAAGCTCATGGTCATGGGAGAAGGCTTAAATCTAGACGAAGCATTGGCCTTGCACTACGCCGTAGAGAATTGCAGCCGTGAAGTCGTTAAGGCCTTGCTGGAGCTCGGTGCAGCCGATGTCAACTATCCCGCCGGACCCGTCTCCAAGACCCCACTTCACCTCGCCGCCGAGATGGTGTCACCGGACATGGTGGCGGTCCTCTTGGACCACCACGCCGACCCGAACGTCAGGACCGTAGATGGGGTAACCCCTCTTGACATCCTGAGAACCCTGACTTCTGATTTTCTGTTCAAAGGAGCCGTCCCTGGGCTCGCCCATATTGAACCGAACAAATTGAGGTTGTGTTTGGAGCTGGTTCAATCGGCAGCTCTTGTGCTGTCACGCGAGGAAGGTAATGCGAATCCTCCTTCTTCAACAACGATTTATCCGCCCATGAACGAAGACCATAATAGCTGTAGTAGCAACAGCCATATCACGAACCTTAATCTGGACGCAAGGCTTGTTTACCTGAATCTGGGTGCGACGTCGTCGTCGGGACAAATAGGTTCGAGATTGGACGGCGACGAAGATAGCAGCCACAATAGCCAGAACCGTCATGGTTCGCAAGGTGGATCATGTGACCCAACAACAATGTACCACCATTCTCATGACTATAATTAATTAAGCTTATATAAATCTATATACTGATACATATAAAAAAAAGAAATATACGAAATTGCACACGGATGATTAATCGCAAGTTGCCTTGTGGATAACGAGCACTACCATTGGGGATGGATATTGGCGATATATGAAATTAAATTCCTTTTTTTTTTCTGAAAAAAAAAATGTCTTTAGATCTGTAGTACTCCGTTTGGGCGTATGTTTTGGTGTACTATTTTGTAGGAGGCATTTGAAGGGTCAGCATATGAAGTGGAGTTTCATAGGATCAGATAAAGGGATAAGAGTAGTCAGAGACGACAAGGACAATCTGTAAGAGACAAAGGGTGGGCATGAAGGAGAAGCAGGTCAATCTTTTCAAACCTCACCTATCAACTTCTTTTTGTTTTTACTTCTCATCCCTTAGCTAATATTACGGCCCTGTTTATTGTTTCCCTTTTAATTATTTCTTCTCGTCCCCATCCTTCTCATTAATTCCCTCTTATTATTTATATGAATAGCTAACCTACATTATTTTTGGGGATGTCTTTGTTAATTAGTATCATTTTCTCACCTTTTTTTTTGGGTTTAATTTATAAGGGGCTTAACTTGTTCGAATTAATACGGTTACTACTTCACTCGTATTCTCTAGTACTATAGTGGATCAAGCGTGAGCTAGCTGTCCTTTCTGTTTTTCCCCTTCTGGCATCGTGTAGGACTTTGGAGAAACTCAATGGATTTGAAGGTGATTATTATTTTAATAAAATAATGTGGCTGAGGACAAATTGATTGGTTGTGTCTTACATTATGTGCAACAATGAGTGTGATTACACAATAGCTAGCTACTTGAAGTATTGGCACTTTCTCCTTCGAAGCAATCCTCTTTTTGTCCACTTGTCCTTGCCTTTTTAAGGCCTCTTCCCAGCTAATTAAAATCATATAATTATATCATGTTGCTTGAGATCATCATTTCTTTATTACTTTTGCTATGTCTAAGTTCATTGGATGTTGGTCAAGATTATTGCAGACTCTAATTTCCTGCTTGTACGTACATGTTATTCCAGTGCCTTTAATTCTTCCTCCCTTGGATACTTACTATAACTAATGCATATATAACAGTGACATATTCTGGCAGGAGTTTTAATTACCTAGTAAACCCTACTTCAGAGACGTATTAATTCTGGCCTTGGCCCTGAGATTCATAATTGTTGGTTGCATAATTTAGCAGACATTAACAACGTTGATATATAAGTACCTGGTCAATGGGATCGGAAATATATATATATCAATTGATTATCTGAGTTTTAGGAGCAACCCTAGCTAGGAGGTGGTGGAGGGATGGTGAAACTTATCAATAATGGAAAGCACAGGCGTCATTCTAATGTAGCTCTTTCTTCCAAATTGCCTGTCCTTTTCAGCCTCTTTTTTTTTTTTTAATCTGGCTGTTGCTCATATAGTTGTGGAATATATATGATCGATCTCTCTGGTATTGCCTATACTTGATTAGAAACTTGGCATAATTATTATTGACTGAGAAGGACTTCCTATTATATCCATGAATTCTATATAGTCATGATTCTTTCTAGCGACCTGCTATTATGCATTATATATATTTATTCCATGATTAAGGATAGGTGCAGATGGTCAATAATGGATACATTTTGGTCAATATCGCCATTAATGGAAGTTTCTTTAGCACACCCCCTTTTACCGTGCCTAGCTAGATCTTTTCTTCATATAATTGTACTTTCTTTATCTCTTGTTCATCGAATGCCTTACTGCAATTATTGTTAAGCTATATTCTGTAATATAATTTCCAACTTTAATTAGTTGATAATGATTCAATCCAATTGAGCATTAAATTTAATAATGGCTTAAATTTCTTTCATAGCTAGAAGTACCAATTAATGCCTAAAATGTGAAAGACTACTATTGGGGATAAATGGTAACTTTGTCCTTGCTGGTCACCCAAAGTAATAACATAAATTGAAAGCTTATCTGGAAATGAAATAATTTTAGATCCTACTTTTTTTACGTTTGCCCTTTTTTTTTCTTGTCAAAGTTAAAGATGCGGTTCTCCCTCTTCCTCACCTCTCTTCTATCCTTTCTTTCAATAATTCTCCATTAATCTAATCTTGCTTGGCCCATGCTGACGTGTAATCAAAGCTGTCCTAAATTAATGATGTCATTTACTTTCTTTACCTTTTACCCACCGGGAATTTTTAGCCAACCATACATATATATGGAAATATTATATTAAAATTCAGTTCACTCAAGTTGGTCTCTTCCTCCATATCAGATTTCACTGCCAACACATCAAATAAAATAATTAAAGCTATTGTGAGAGATGCGATTTATCATCATATTTTTTCCAATTTAAGGGTGTAATTATAGATCATATATTAATTTCTTTCTTCAATGCGGTTTGATTCCTTGATCACCTTGGGAATAAAATTATAAGCGCACCAGTACTGGCTGTAGTTTTGTTAATATTTTGGCACACTTTGAAATGATCCCATAAATTGTTTCGTATGATGGCATTTTTTATTATTGCACTAGCCAGAACTCGTCCTGTTCATGGATATTTAAATCTACAAAGTTCAAATTGTCTATTCTTGTAAGTTTCAATTTGATATCCTTTTTAAAAATCCAACAATAGAATTGGATGTTGAAGTTCTCGGATTATTTAAATATTGGATAATCAAATGCCTAGTTGTAATTAACATACTAATGCAAGAATTGAAGAATTCAAAAGTTAGTATATGTTAGGCACAATTGCTCATAATGTTGACTTTGCAATTATGTATATACGCGAATTCTATATACATATATAGGATTAACCGTGAAACAACGAAATTGTGGGACTGCAAACGATTTCTTTTATCAGGTGAAGTTTCCTAGTACTCGGTTTGACTACCGTTATCACATTCCATTTCTATTTTCTTTTCTTTTGTTGTTTTTTCAAGACGTTTTTGAGATTTTCAAGGGGACAAGTCATTAATACAACTAAATTTCCTTTCCCTTTAATAAATAAGATCGAAGAAAGGAATCGCGTGGATTGAATACCATAATTATCTCAATATTTTCATGCAGTAATGGAATTGATAATGACGAAGCACATGTGTGTATAGTGATTATAACATTAAAATCTACAAAAGAGATTTGGAGGTCATTGATGATATATGATAATGCAAGACATCATGATATATATTAATAATACCAGGTTATTGATGTAAGTATGGGATGGCCGCTCTAATGAAGGGGTTACTTTTGGCACGTCTATCATCTGTTCAATTTCAGCGTTGAACAGCTAAGTTCAATTTAACAGCACAAGCACATGAAACACAATGTGTGAGTGATCATTAATATGGAAAGCTTGGAGCTTAATTATGCATGCATATTCCCAGTAATTAAGTAAATGCAAATGACTTTCGTCCTTCTGCAGAAGTATGTTCAGAAGGAATTAATGATAAAACCAATCTAGATTAATTCCCTGAGTATGTTGTCGATACTTCATGTGTGAATTATGTTTTATTTTTTGTATAAAAAAATTTAGATGAGTTGGATTTTAGAATCTCATCAGGGCCAGGGTTTAACTTTAGACTTAAAAAGTGCTTGCATGATTTTAAAGTTAAAAAGCGCTTACAAAGTTACTTATATGTTATCTATTAATAAGGTTCTCCTATTGACAGTAAGATTTGAACTCAAGACTTATGGTTATAGGTCAACTCTTTACTAAATAGATTAACATTTGTTGGCCTTTTGATTTAACATATTGTTTTTTTTTTCTTCCCCAACCATATTTAGCTCTCCTGCTTTTCTTTTCCAGCTCCAACCACTATATCCCCACCCCTCTCTCTCTATAGTGCACTCGTTGTAGTGGTATATATGATCCATATAGGGTGAGGAAGGAGACAGAAAGACACAACAAAACAAGTGCAACTTCAATTGATCAGGCAGTTGCAAATGAGTAGGAGAAGTCGCACATCAGACATTGGCTAACAGGGATCTATTCCATACATCCACACAAACTATTACATTAAGCAATTTCCATATTTTCAATTAGGCACACATATCTTATATAAAACTAGAATACTACCGTGCGTATTCATTTATGTGGTAAAAGGGTTTCCATGTACATTTTCTTAAACAAAACTCGATCGGCATGCTTAATGAAAAGAAAAGATTTATAGAAGGAAGCAGTGCTTGTGAACTTGAGACTTCAATATGCATGCATGGGGCTTGTAATATATAATATGCCAGCTATGCACAAACAACAAGTTAATATTTATTAATTAATTAATTACTATTATAGTATGGAGTGATGGAGTGATAGATGAGAACCATGAAATAAAGATGTCCACACAAGTTGGGAACATCCATCATCCATCCATCTTATACCACACACAGTGGGGACCCATCTCTATCATTCTAACCCATTTGTCTATAACCCTATCATTTGCATTCCAATTTCAACCACTTACCTATGCCCTCTTGCCATATATATATATATATATATATATATATATATATATTTAAAAAAAACTATCTCTATCTTGAATTAAATTCATCATGTAGTTTACTTTATTTGAATTCAACCCTTATGGTTTGATAACTACATGTACTTGATTTAAAATTGAGACACATTACAAGGGCCTGTGGATTAATTTTTTCCCCTATTTTTTGTATGCTGATATCTGAGTTGTACTTTTATAAATGTTTTTATTGTCAATAACATCTTTTAATTAATTGGAAAAAATATTTCTATGCCTCAAAATATTAGGAAAAAAGAGATAAATCATTGAAATGGTCCATTTCCATCCTTAAAGGAAAAACTATCAGATTTTTATTAAATTATATAGATTAATATTTTAAACAGAAATAGAAATTTAAAAGACAAAAACTAAAATAAAAATAAATTTAAGGACAAAGTAAATTGAGTTGTCCCAAATATAAACTAGTGGCAGGGGCCTATTAGATAATTCATTTAGTATAAAAATCGTGACCCCAATAATTAATTAATAAAACAACATATGCAAGAAAGTCGAAGAATGAGTCACTGTTGAGTCATTAATTTATAATTACTTTCCTCTCTTCTGCATCATTACAAAGGCCATTTTCACTTCATAGTCAGTACTGTGACAATATAGAGGAACACCTAACCTACATTAAATATTGGTATTAACGTCAAATTAACAACCATAGAATATATATTTTATTCCCACACTGATTATTACACGACACTCAACCTAGACTCGGATTTTGTCCTCTGCCTTTTATACAACACAGAAAAACATTCTTGGACGATGAAACAGGGGCCTAATTGAACAGTGCAACAAATTGGCACCTTCAAGACTCATAACCAAGATTCTCTCCAGCGTCATCGCAAGATTCTATACGACAAGTTGTTGGGAAGTCTCCAATCTCCATAAGAACCTTGCTGTGATTTTATGGGGGTAAGAACATGCAAGTATATGGACATGATCGCAGTCAAGTTTAGAGGGTGTTGAAATTAACTTTTTGAAAGATTTCGTGGTGCAAGAGATAAATAGGTGAGATGAGTATTGTCCTTATCAATCTTAGAAAAGTTCTGTCTTAAATACAAAGATCTCTTTCCCTGAAAGGTTACTAACTAACAAATGGGAAAATTTCTTTTGTCATTGCAATTTTTTCCCCTTTAGATTTATAATTTATGGTTCAACTCAAAGATTTTCTTAGTAATTCCTCAGCTGTAATAGCGAATTATAGTTTAGGGTTTTCAAATATGAAGATCCACTAACAAGATATGACAAATTAGAAAAGCCAATTTAATTAATGGTTACATGCCATGATAGAAAGCAAGAACTCGAACTACAAAACGTCAGACATAAAAACAGAATGATGTACTCGTTTCTTTTTTCTACGAGCAATGAGCATACTCTAGTAACAGCTGATTAATCTCACGAAATACTGATAAAAAGGGATAAAACTCTTTCAATTAGGTACAAGAGCCCCTCTTACTCACATTAATTTTAAATTGGTAAAAGATGATAAAAATTTATATAAAAAAATGAAATACTTCTATAATATTTAATATAACATCTACTTAATTTAATTAGATAAAAAAATTAGTTAAATTAATATAACATATTTTTAAAAACACTCTAATCTCTTTTTTAATTTCTTCCATTTTGCTCTCTCTTTTATTTTATCATTATCAAGACAACATCAATAGGGTTAATTTGAGAAATAAATTTTATATTTAAAATTAAAAATAATTTAATATTAATAAGTAGAGGATTAATATTCTTTATTAACGCACACGCGTATATAATAAATCTTTATTTTATCAAATTATTTTCTATTTTAAAAAATTTATTATATTTAATAGATATTATTATAGTAATTTTATTCACTTTATACTTTAATTGATTGTATAAATTAAATAATTATAAATATTATTTTCTTATATTTTTAATGATTTTATTATTTATTTTTATCAAATTGATTTGCATAAAGGTAATATGTCCACAAAATAATATACTCCGAACTGTAAATTACTGTTCCAAATATAAATTCACACACTCTTTAAGATAGGGCATAGGGAATGATCCATGACGTCAGAAACCTTCAGCTCCTAGTGAAACTCACAGACCAAGCTCTCTACTAATCTACAGACAAGAGATATAAAAGATGTCAAGTTAATATGTATGGATATTCCCCCATTCACATACGAATTTTCTATAGAACACTACTTACAAATCATTTGATTGTATTTCATCTATAATTCTATATATAAAATATGATATCTCCCGCCAATTACTCAAATTATGACACACAATGACATAGAAACGCACTACAAAAGTACACGTAATTGATGCAAACTGATAGGAATTGGACGTGAAGACATTTGCATAATTGCATTAGACTTTGCACTGTGAATGACGTTACATCAGAGTAATCCAAAATATATTCCATTTCTTTCACCATGAACTCTCTCAAGCTTCACCAATAAGATTCTAACACCTTTTCTTAATTTCAACTAATTCATCAGAGATCAAAATCAATCATGAAGTGAGAGAATTGTTTAATATCTACAAAAGTTGAGGAATATGTTCTTCACAAAAGGTAAATGTCATTCTGAGTGGGTTTTTTACCCAAATGTGTGTAAAACCATTGACAAAACCCGCGAATACCGCGTCTATTAGACAATTGAAAATTGCCATTAAGTTTACTTTATTCCTATCCTGGATTAAAAATGAGGAGCAAAAGGGTATCTTTAAATGTGTTTTCTTCGAACCGGAAGAACCTCTAATGGCTTTAATTTTAATAATTTCATGCCACACGGAACCCTTGTAAGGACCAGAAAGATGCAGGGTTACCAGGAAAGCCCAAAAGGCAGATTATAAGTTGAACTTGGCTTCTGAGAATTAAAAAGAAAAGGAGAAGAATAACCACCCCAGGTGCTAAGGTGTGTTCACATGAACCCGAGTGGAATAATTAGCCAGCCGACCTCCAAAAGATAAGGCTACTTGTAGAATTTCTTACTCTAGATGGTACTCAGGGTGACCAGCCAACTAAAATAGGCCAACAAGGGGTCATATCCTCTTTATTTTAACATATATCCCTTAATTTCAAGGGGAATATATGGGTATAAATATACACTTATAGTTAGAGCTAGAAGATCACCATTGCCATATCACATAACGATACAAACCATATCAGAGGCACTACAGTAACTATCTACTCCAATATGCAGAAGCCAGAGACTCAGGCAAACCAGCCTCCACCAGGTACATAGCATCTTTCCCTCCAGAGTTAAGGTGCACAAACATAAACTATCTTATTCAAGAATCTAACAGAATTTACCTTTTCTTTCATATATGGTTTCAGGATACCCAAATGAAAATCCTCCCTCCAGAAGAAAGTTCTTCTCTAGAACAAAGAAGAAAGGAGAGAGGGGCTTCATTGAGGGATGGTAAGCTTCTAGTAGTTAAAAATGAATACAAATTTCTCCTATAAGAAGGAAGGGTGGGGATGGATGTAACCAAGTTATAATCAATATCATGAATTGTTTCTATTAAAATGAACACATGCGGAAGTGACTTAAGCAAGTTGTCTAACAACCACAATATGTAGACAAACTTTTCATATTCTCAAAGCGTAAATTTGTTAACCATACTAGGATATACTAAATTTTGTTCTGTTACGACTCTTATGCAGCCTCTTTGCTCTATGTTGCTGTTGGCTCTGTGAAGAATGCTGCTAAACCACAATTCGGGCAGGAGCACCATATTAGACAATTATGGAACCTTGTTTTCGTTTTTGCTTTTCTTATTGGGTGATAGCTATTAATTTGGTTGTGAGCACTCATATATGGTATTTATACCTTACACTGTAATCTTAATGTTGTAATATCATTATCATGGTCGATTTTCTCAGCTACTTGCAGCTCATCATATCCTCTATAAAACTGAATTTTCTTGGTCATTCTCTTTCTGCCTTTTCCTTTTTGCTAGTGCTTTGGCTAAAACTTTTATCGCTAGAAAAAATCAGATTTAACTTTTAATATACTGGCGTCCATCTAAGTTTTCAAAACGTACCTTCCATACAGGGTAACATCACAGTGAAAAGACTTGTGGTTTCCTTTCTTCTGTCTTTTTTTTTTGAGGAGTTTGGGGGGTGGCGGGTGGGTTGTGTTGGGGCGATGGGCAGGGACTTCATTAGTTTTGCAAACCACAGGCAAGGTTTTAGTCCAATATGCATTAGAAGGTCTGTCATGCATTACAAATAATTCTCCCTTTAAATAAATGACAAGATTGTCAAAGGTGCCATGAAAATGCTTTACAGGACATCTAAGAGCATTAATAATTTGTTTAATAACTACTCCGGTAGCAGCTTTTACAAAATCCTTTAGTTATGTTCTTGCCGTCACTGCTGTTGTTCTATTTGTAAGACAAGTGTACTGTTCATAAGGTCCAAATGGTCGTATACTACTTCCCTTCAAATTGCACTTTGGTTTTAGCAACATATTTCAAGACTGATCATATCAAGGCTAAAACCTGAATATGTATCATTTTAGCCAAAAAATGTTACGAGTGCCCCACTAAGCTGGATGTATAAATGCCAGACATTATATTCACAGACTCACAGTCCTAACAATCAAGCAATTGATACTAGTATATTAACAGCATGATTCAATTCGTTTCATTTCACCCCTTGTTTTGCTTCCTCCTTTCAGTGTGCAGAGTACTACTAAATGTAATACCAAGGCAGCATCTCCTAATAATCTACATTTCATTTCATGAATTTTCTTCAGGTTTTTTTGTTCAAGACATCTCAATAAAGTGAAAACATGTCTTTTCATATAATAGTCCTTGATAATAAACCATACGGCGAATATTAAGTTCATGAAAGATGAGAGGAAAAAGAAAACAAAAGGAATGTTTAGAGAAAAGGACTTACGGCTTATGGAGAAACTTAATCACACATTCGAAATAAGAAAAGAGGAACAATAGGACAAGAACAGATGATAAATTAATCTACCTGAAATGGGCCTATGTGGCGTCTGATACTGGAAAGAGCCTTTCCAATATGTTATTTGAAAGGATCCTGTTGGGGTCCAACTCTCTTCTCGCCTTATTATACGCATTCACAGGAAAACGCTTTCTTAGCCTGTCCTGGAGAGCTGCAAGCTCCTCCTTGTCCTTTGGAACCTAAATAACAAATTATATATGTAAGAAAAGAGTAAATATACTTCAAAAAATTCCCTATAATTTTTCATCTCAAATTATTGGTCATATTAGCTAGATGCACCACTAACCTGAGCTGGTACTTAGCATTCAAAAATAAGATTGTTCAATTGACACTTCAGGTAGGGAGGGAAGGGAGGGGGAAGAAAGAAAGAGAGAAAGAGAGATTGCCATTATGAGAAAAGACATCCAAGATATTCAGAAGGACAAGTATAGCGACGTAACCAAACATGATTAGAGGTTGAGTAGGGAAAGACAACACTAAGAAAAGCAGTCCCAACTACCATGCGGAAACATTTCCAATAAATTGAGAGCTAGAATAGTCACCTCAATCTTAGCCCAGTGTTCATAAGCCGAATAGTGATCCCACAATTTTGCCTGAGTCAGATGCCTGTAATGAAAGAATTCTTCTGTTATATCCTTCCTCTGGCGAGCATCACTGGTGGGGAGGTACATGATAATACCAACCTGAAATGTCATCATATGTAAAATTGACAACATTACATATACAACCATGTCAATCACAAACAGCATTGACACCGTAAACTAAGGAAAAAAAATAAAACTATTATGGTCATTAACAAGATTCATAAACAAAAATGAAAGGTAATATGTAGATTTAATTCGTTCCAAAGCTTAGAATTTGAAGTAATGACAGAAAACAAAACAACTGAAAATTAACCACAAACTAAAGGTAACAGAGTTAAGCTTGAATAAAAAGGAATCCAATTCCCACGTCTAAAAAATAAAATAAAATTTCAGATATTTTTCTCGTAAAAATAAGAGCAATCATGCATTAAAGTTTATCAAATAAGCAGTCCAAACATAAAGGCATATTGTCAAAACATGGTAAAGTATCTATCAAAATTAAAGATCAGACTTATCAAATTATAATATAGAGACTAAACTTTTGGTATAAGCTCAATTCATATATATGACACTAACATCCCAGATTACCCACCTTGACACAGATTACAATCTGGAAGATATAAAGAGCCAAAGCGTTAGGAATCTTCAGTTATGGAGTTAACCATAGCAGCTTATACTTACCCAAGAGAATATATCTTCCTCAGATGAGCTTGAAGCAGGACTCATGACACTCCTACTGCTAGCTGTCCATCGCTGCTCAATTGGAGCAGGTGCAGGTATCTCTTCTTTCTCTATGAGTTGCTTCAGCTCTTCAATGTATTCAAGGTCTTTCATGCTTGGCTTAGATAGTGTTCCAGCTGGGAAGCATGTTTCTGACACCCACTGTTGACCTCCACAATCAAAGCCCAATATCTCATCACTCCATCCTACTCTATATCCCTCTGACTTCTGCCAGAACTCAGCTTCAGCTTGATTGACCTTTATGATGTGGTTTTTGTTGAGAGGATCTAGGGCAAGTAACTTATCTCTTAATTCTGTGAAAGAAAGCTCATTAATATCTTGTTCACCATCACCTGACGATTGAACCCTAGTTTCTTCTGCTCTGCAAACAATTATATAAACTCTTGACTATAAATAGAAAAATCCACAAAAATAGTGAAGCTAATGTACCCAATTAACTAACATATACGGGAAGCTAACAATCATTTCAGCAAGCTGTAAACTGACAAACTGATGAAATAAAATACATTATGCAAGATTATCACTTCAAAGATTGAAGCTCTTTAAAAATACCAACTAATGTGACTACTCACATTGCTCCAAAAGCCAGATAAATGAAAAAACAGAAATAATGTTTCACGTTTAGTGCCCACTAACTGACATGAAACAGGAAGGATTTTCACAGTCCAGCCAACATGTAAATAATGGTTGTCATGAATATTTGATCATTTGCTCAAATCCATCTGATTCTTCCTCTTGATATAAGTCCAAATCACATGAAAATACCAGCATATGCGGGTTGACAACTAGGAAGAAAAGCCATGAAAAGAAAACAAACAATAATAACAGTGATTATAAGTCAAAAGAGGAGAACGAACTGCAGCTTCTCATCTTCTACTAGGTTTTATCTAGGAATTACTTCCTTTCCTATCAAGCCTACATCATTTTAAAAGAAATTGCCAAGTTATACTATCTAGTAGTATAAAATAGCTGCACCTGTATTTCTTTAGGGACTCCCTATAGAGGTCACGGACGTGCTGTATGGCTTCATCATTAGTGTATTTGGGTTTGAACTTGGGAGGACCTCTCCATTTTGAAATAGGATTGCATCTCACGACCACAACAGAATCAGTATATGGGATATAAAGGTACTTGATATGCTTGTTGTCAGAGAGCCATTTTCTGCAGAGATTATAAAGAGAAAGGGCCAATATTATTCTTAGGAGCAAGATCATCAATTGGTCATGCAAAGGCAACAGAAAGAGAATACAGGAGCATTCATGGAGAAGAAATGAATAAAGTTGAGAACATTCCCCAATAGAGTTCGAGAAAGAATATCCATAATTTATGATGATGATGGCGGCGGGAAATAACAACAACAACATACTTTTACATTAGTATTGTTCTGGTTTAAAGTTCCACTACAACCATGTCTAAACTTCTTCTTGAAGAGCCTTCTTTCTTTCCACTTCAAAGAATTTCCATATAGGTATATCTGAATATTTCAAGATATGATGTATTTGATAACTGTTCTCACTTCTCACCATCAAGCACAAGGGTAACCATTCTAGGTAACAGACATAATACTATAGAGAGGGGGACACACCAGAAGCCACACAAATATTGCCCTTTCGTTAAAAATTGAAGAAATATATCATCATCATCACTAATGTCCTCAATGGAAACAAGTTATAAGCTGAATAGAAAAATATATCCCCATCATGCAACAAAACAGTGGAAGTGAACATTTATATGACCAAGATGTTCAACATGTAAGCTACACGATTGAAGCACCAATGAAGAGTATGATTAAATTACTTGTGGTTTTTCCTGATCTCACTCATTGTTGAGATAACTGTGTGCTCCACAAGCTCCTGTCTCTCAACACACTGAAGGGTTACTTCAGCCACAACTCCAAGTCCCCCAAGACCACAGCGAGCAAGGTAAAACAACTCTGGATCTTTCTCTTTTGAAATCTCTATGGTTCCCTTAGCAGGAGTGACTAGTTTCATACCAATGACCTGCTCATCTATGGGAGGCAATCTTGCCCCAGTACCATGAGCGCCAACCTAATTATAGTTAATCCAAAAGTTAGAATTTATGATTTGAGACGATGACAAAAAGTTCCGCTCACGTGGTTAAATCAAATGGAGGCAAAATTGTATTGAGTGGGAAAATTTTTGGCTTTTTTTTTTTTTTTATAAACATACAAAATGCATTACTTTACCGAGTTTATTATCATGTAAAAACCAAGGCAAACAAATCCCTTGCAAAATTGTTCGTAATTGCAGCAATACTTTCGAAAGCTGAAAATAATCACTTCAAGTTCCACGCCATCAAATGAATATATACCCAACAAAAATATCAATGTAATGAACAAATTCTGAGCAGCTTACGAAACATGAAATAAAAAACCTGAACAATGCCGCCAATCTGCTGTTCCCTAATGGAAGCGAAATTCTGTAGTGTAAGACCATGCTCCTTCAATCCATCAACGAGCTGCTGCACTCTAATGCCTGCCTCCACCTTCACGGTCTTCTTCTGCTGATCCACTTCCAAAATTTTATCCATCAGTGCCAAATTTACCATCCCAGCCCTGGACAAACCAATACCGTTGGGGGACAGACCCGACCCAACGGGCCGGATTCGAGTCTTATTCTGATGCGCCTCCTTCACAGCCTTCTCCAACTGCTCTAGATTCTCCGGCTGGTGAAAATTTCGGGTATGAACCTCGTGGGTTCCACTCCAATTGGAGACTGTGTGAAGATCTTCAGGCAAAGGAGCGTAGCGAAAGATCACGGCTTTTTTGTGCTTGGCATTCTCCGGGAAGGGAAAGGAGTAGTAAGTGGCAGCACCACAGAAGAGAACGAGGGCGCCATAGCCCAGGTACTTGCGGAGTTCGGCATCGGAAGAGGATGAAGTGGAAGAGGAAAAATGGCGAACAAAGTTTGGGGAGGGTGTGGTGGTTGTCGACGCTACACTTCGAACAAGATGGGAATTTGAAGAGGAAGAGCGGAAGTGATGATGAAGCTGACGCTGAAGGGAGCGCCTCAGAGCAGATCCTCTCAGCATACTTCGACCCTGTCCCGTGATTTTGTCCCGTGGGTTTATCAGGGGTTCAAAGTACAGACTCCTTTGTAGGAAAGAGGCTAGGGAACAGAATGCAGAGGCATATTTAAATTTAAATTAAATTAATTTAATTTTAGTAAAAAAATGTGGGATAAGGAATACATTTTTCTCTCCCATTTTATATAAACATGAACAGATGTATATTTTCCCATGACTAATAGATATTATATCGGACTATGTAAAATATCTTGATATTCCTATGTATAAAATGATTTACAAATTCTAGATATTTTTTTTTATATAAAATGTCATTTAAAGAAGAATGCTTAACAATGGCTACTTCCAATTTTAAGCCAAAGATTTGCCATTTTACTTAAGTTTCAAGGAAAACATGAGAAAAGAACGGACGGCAATCCTTTTGTCGCATTGTGGAAGGTCATAGGCTCAGAGCAGCATCCCGAAATTGCTGTGAAGTCTTTTGAAGGACACTAGGGAGTTTCTGGTTTGCTTATCCTAGTTTCAGTACTGTTCTCTATCATCCAGGATTGTGCTCATTTCCGATGGATTAAATATTACAGCTGAGGGAAAAAGAGCATTACAAACAGTTACGTAATTCTGGGAGTTTGAACATTACTGGAACTAATAAAAGGATGCGGATAGCATAGCTAACGAATAATATTTCGAACTTAAATAGATTCATACAATAATTTTCTCTAGACATGGCCAAGTACCAAACTTTAGTTAATTGACAGATGAACTTCCAGAGCAGAGTCTGAAATATATGATATGTACAAAGCTGGGCATAAGACAATTGAGTCAAGTATATGATAGATGATAAACATGCTAAGACTCAGTCCCTTGATGACCATCTACTCTCGTATTTCCCAAATGAGTAGGCGGTTGAGGGCATCTCATTCATGTGAAAGGGGTCTGGTGCAATGCCATAATCTGTGAGTGGCCTATGCTCCAGGATATCATCATGGCTTTTCACAAATTCAGGTATCTCAATCTGTCCTTTCTTTATGTCTGAAGTCCAAATATATTTCAAACAGCCACATCATTTCATCAGAATGCACATGGTTAGCTGCAAAAAATAGTCGATTTCAAATCCATGCTTTTCTAAACTCACTTTCTTTTCCCAGTAAATAATCAAATTACTTACCCTCCACTTAAGAATAAGCGGCCAAGGGTGGCAGTGACTAGCCTTGAACGAAGCCCAGGGTGAACGAAGTATACAGTTTGAAGCCTGTCCTTGATATCACTAGGCAAATCTTCATAAATCCACCTCAAGATAGTTAGGCCCGGAGAATTATCCTCCTTCTGAATAGTGCTGTGCATATAAACAATGCAAAATAGACCATGTGGCAATTCACTGCATATCTTGCGGTAAACATACCCCTTCGGTCGTTCAGCACTCACAATTGTTGCTGTAAATCATTTGAGAGTGGGTACCATACGTAATTATCAAAAACATTAAAATAGAAGTAATTCAAAACGACTTCTTAATTATAGGAAAAACTATTAGCATTTATTTTCTTCCTACCTTTTTTAGTCGTATGACTTCTAGCAGGACACCTCAAGTGTTTCGGATGGAAAGTAAATCAGGAGGGTTTTCAATATTTTCAATATCACCAAGAGAATCTGGGGTCGCGTCGTTGAATTAAACAAATTATGCAGCCTATGCTCATAGTTACACTAAAACCTTCTAATCCCATCTAGACTCTCACGTTCCACTATAATTAGGAAAGAAGGCATCTTTTTTCAAATATGATGAAACATCTGATTAAGCCCTCGTCCTACAATAGGAGACAAGGAAGTGAAAACCAACATATAGTTCAAAAGAAAAGACAAATCTTAACATTCAAATGTTTCCAACTAACAACACACTGTTTAGTTGACGCCAATCTTGAAAAGGCAGCAGAAAAAGAATACAGGGGAGAAGTGAAATCAGGGACGAATTTGGTACCCGGATAATATTTTCCCACGATACGGAAAATCCGATTGCCACAATTGTGAGAACCTTAAAGAATAAAGAAATGTAACAGATCAAGATCGGAGAAGTCTAAGTCAGATGGAAGATGCTGAGTGCAATCATGCTAACTCTCTTGTTCTTCATCGTGGTTCTGAGCGCAATCAACACCTAAATCTTATGCCAACACTAGCACTGAGAATTCATCTGTTGAGCTAACCCCACTCATCGCCGCCGTTTCGCCCTTCCTTTCACTCCCAACTGCTATACCCTGACATTCTTATAATCTCATTATTGAATTTGTTTGAGGTGATGTACGGATTATCTTCCAAGCAGGCTAATATGAGTCTGGTTTTTTTTTTTTTTTTTTAAGTTGGGCATAATTGGATAAACTAAAGTCGTTTGCTTTTAATTTTTGCTTAATGTTTTAAATAAGTAATCATATTTTCTTTCATTCATATTGAAATAATATTTAAAGTTTTTTTTTATCTTTTGATTTTTTTTTACACCTTAAAAACACCAGCATGTCAACAAGCAATGCGCAGATGGAGAAATTATGAGCTACTCTTTAATTACCATCTCACATATACTCTCTATATGATATAAAGACTAGTATATATCATACCTAATTGGACCACGTTTTATTTTCTTACTTCACTTTATTTCCTTTATATTTAGGTTATTTTCGCCATTAATCTTTGTTCCTCGGTCCCTGGCTTTTAATTCTTATAAATTTCGTATATTTATATTGTTATTGATTTTTCCGTAATAAAAATTGTAATTTTCGTACAAGGAATTTTAAATGTCAAACTCAATGTTTCAGCTAGTTGGCATCGGAGGACATATAAAACTAGGGATCATATCCTACACGGCTGCGGTGTAATGAACCTCTCCAGGAAATACATGGGACAAGCTGGGTTATTGATTGGCAACATTAGTTAATCCAAAAGAAATGTCCAAAGTTCATCTACTTTGAATATTCGATATTACTTAAGCTAGCCCCCGCAATAATTAAGAATTAAAACTGGCATCTGCGAATTTAGGAAAGCTCTCGGCTACGTTTAGCAGCAGCAATAACAGCATTCATGAGTGTCCCACGAAACCCACCTTTCTCCAACTCATGAATTTCCAGTAACTGTTGTCCCAACAGGAGATGTAACATCATCTTTGAGCTGACCTGGATGCTTCCCAGTACTAGTAGCCATCGATGCAGCTCCTAACACCTGAAATACATCGCAGCAATTTGAGATGGCAGACCATTGCAGCGTAGCCAGTATTTTCCAACATTCTGGTTCCTTATAACCATAGAATGCCTTAAAAAAAAGCTCTAACAACACTGCGAAAAGAGATGAAAAAGACTACTCTAACCATATGAGTTCCGATCTTCTTTCATTTTGAACCACAAATGCTAAAACTTAATATTCTTCCAAATCGTTAATATAAGATTTATTTAACTAATTTAATTAGATTAAAAAAACTATTTAAATTAGTTAATATGTCATTTTTTTTAAAATACTCTAATTATCTTCTTTAATTCTCTCTCTTCCTCTCTTATTTGATTATTGTTGAGAGATATCAATAGGGATAATTTAAAAAAAATTGATAAATATAAAAAATATGTCTTATATTTAAAATCAATATTAATTTTTTAATTAGGTATTATATTAAAAATAGAAAGAATATGATATTTCATTTATTAATTGATCAAAGGAGAGCCCAAGAGTTCACTTACAGTTTGAGAAGCTAGACTCAAGGCAAGGTCTCTTGGAAGACCTGCAGCTACTGCCCCATCTGCTAAGGCCTCTATAGCTAATTAAATATAGGCTGGACCACTGCCACTGAACAATTTCGGCAAAATAACAACTTAAAAATTTTGAAAAAGTAACCAAAACGGCATTCTTGTGGGGTAACCTTTAGCCCCTTTTTGCGACCGAGGTATAAAAAAATAGACTTTCTTTCTCCCCAGAAATTAAAAAATGTCCTGCAATTGTCAAGATAAATATCCAAATACAAACCACGTCTGGATAATGAACATACCTCAGGCCAGTTATTGCATCAAAATACTTCTCATCAGCTCTCCATATTTTGCCAACTGATCCAAATAAGTTGGAAATAAGGTTTCCATCTTCTGTTGCAGCTCCTCCCAAGCTCATAACTTTCATAATTTAGGTTAAATAAGTAAACTTATTCATGTAGCTCAACAAACCATGACGAAGGAAAGAAAGCTAATGAGATATAAGGACCTTTTCCTTTCCACAAAAACATGCTAAGTGAAACACTACAATGGAAGAAAAACAATTTTATTCCTGTTAGTTAAGTCAAGATGGTCATGTTCATTGTTTAAAGAATCTGAAGTATAACTATGACCAAAAGATTAACGCTGGTAAGTTAACACACAAAAATGTTAATTAAATAACCCTTTATATAAGACATACTTCACTATTTGTCTGCAAATGTTAACCAGCAAAGAGAATACATTAAGCATTAAAGATCATATTGAAAGTTATATAGAATTAATGAGTTTTACGTTATAAATTGCACAGTAGTAAGCGTCAAATCTGCGCATAAAGTATGCAACTAAAGGATAGAATATGATTAGCTTTTGAAGAATACGATATTTAAGATACCAGATGCTGCCTCGCCTACAGCAGCAGGAGTATTAGGCATTACCCTTATAAATCGACTGTGACCGGCCCATTCCTACATATGAAACATTTACTTCAGTGAAGTATTTCTACGGAGGCATTCTGAATATTAATAATAATTTTAGTAAAATCTACAAATAGTTGGAAGTCGCAATAAGTTTATCCACCAACATGTTTGCTAAGACAAAGGGTTAATGATCATGGGTGGAAAAGGCATGACTGCTATTCTTTCGTCACCGGTTACTCCAATAAAATGTCGATGCTACGAATATAAATATAATTACCAACTATGTATGTAAACGAGCAATAACCTGGAGATCCTTCAATTTCACCCCAGCAGCAACCGAAACCAGAAGCTTCTTCGTTGTAAGAAGTGGCCCTAAGTGCAATATCACTTCTTTCACTGCAGCAAAATGACAGGGTCTGTGTTAAACATGCCAATAAAAACAGCGACCAGCAATCCAACCAAGACAAAACGTTAAAAAAGAAAAGAGGCGTGGGACATAATCTTTGATTAAAAACTGGAGAAGAATGTCAATAAATAACTCCGAAATACATTTTGGTTCATGCCAGATACAATAACACAGGAATTACACGAATTACATTCGAGAAAAGGTGCTAAATCGGAAACCAAGGCAATAACTACTTGAGGTTTCACAGAAAAAATGACAACATCGCTGTCTTCAACCACCTGTGATGAAAAACAAACAAGTTAGGCGGCGCGGAGATAAGAAGAGGAAACATTAGCAGGAGTTCGTTAATTAGGCAGGAAAAAGCGTAAAAAAAGAAAATACGTCTTGATTGCGGGAGAGAACATTGACGCCAAAGGACTCGAAGGCGGTGCGGCGAGCAGGATTGGAGTGAGCAGCAGGACGAATCCTAGAAGGGGGTAAGACACCGGATCGGACGGCGCCTCTGGCTATACTCTCCGCCATCTTCCCTGCTCCAATAAAACCTACATTGTACTTATCCACCGGAATAGGAACAATCTCCATTGTTATCGAAGATTAAGAGCTCATACTGACTGAGGTACTTCGGCCTAACCTTCCCAATTGCTCCACGCAGCGGCTTCAACTCTCACAAGTGAAGCAACCCCAGGTGGCTAGCGTAATGTAGTAGTGTGAATATTATAACATATATATATATATATATATATATATTTTGGTGGAGTCATTAACGTGTCTATATAATCAAATGGGTTGAAGTTTTTTTTAAAGAAAAATTATTATTTATCATATAAAGATCAAATGTTTAATTGTCTTTTTCGGAGTATTCTTTTTAATATGTCTATTTCTTATCAAAATGAAAATAACTAAATAAGTTACGGGTCAGATTCCTACCGTAATTAAGGGAATACCTAACAGATTTTTACCAGAGGAATGCCTAGCAGATTAATCATAATTAAATATCTTATATACATGAATAACTATAATTGTTTTTCAGTCAAAAAATATGACTACAATTTTTTTATGTTTGTTGTTTTTTTTTATGGTCTGGCTTTTATTTTGATATTTTCACAATAGCAGCCTACGCAATCATCAACACCTATCATAATATTTATTTAAATATATAAAAGCCTAAAAGGTTAGTTTTTCACGCTAAATATACGCCTCATAAATTTGTCAATAATCTAAATTATTTTTCAAAATTACTTTATCTTTTTACTCTTTTATAAAAGATACTAATATAAAAAAAATGATATGGGATTAAGTCACATATAGAGTTAACAGTTTAATAACTACATTACATATAAAAAATTAAAAGATTAATTTTCTCAAACCTTTATAAAGTCACGATAACAACAAGGGGTATACCTCTGATTATTTTTCATAATTTATTTTTTTATGGAAAAAATTGAATGCAATTTATTAACGATATATAATCTTTTTTATTTTTATTTTTAGAATCATTTTTAAAAGATCATTTGATGAGAGATTAAAAGAGTTGTAAACTGTCCATGTCATACCCCCAAACGGTTTACTTTTCATAAATAGAATTTTCAAATAATATAATACATTAAAAACATCGGGGCTAGATACTTCAGCTTTCAAATTAAGGAGCATTGCCAGAGTTTTAATTAATATGTATTTGGATCATTTATGCAAAAATTATATTCAATGGAATTAGTGAAGCATAATACGTAGACTTTCATTTTAAAAATATGCTCAACGTTTTATCTTTTTTCTTTTTGGCAATCTAGACACAGCCACACATCAGTAGTTCAGCTTCCAAGTAAACCAAAGCAAAATCACACTCGCAGACCCTAGGCAATCAAATAATTTCTCCAGATTATCACAAAAACACATATTAGATACATTTTCAGCCTTTCACGCCAGTACCAAAGGGCTAAAAAATATCAATCATGGCATATCGGTACTGGCAAGGGCTGAGTGCAGTACATCTTCAAGATACTTCTCCGCAGCAGCATACTGCCGTTTCTTATCCTCAATTGCTAAGGCAGCCAAAGCTTTATCCTGCACCATCCCCACCAACAAAAATCATGAGTAGAACAAACAACTAAAATGAAAAGTGCTTCTAAGGAAACTGAAATATGACATACCGGAGGTAAGTCTTGGTAGCTCCTTAGAGTGTCAAGGATCGGTTGAGTTTTCTTCTCTAACTCCTTTCTATGCTCGGCCATTTCAACCAAAACACCATGGCTAATCTCAGGGGAATAACCCACACGATTAAGCACTGCCTGTAATGAATTGGGAACGAATAAATATAAACCTATAAAGGTATTTAAACGAATGCAGAAAAATAAGCAAATGTAATCATTCTAAATGATAAGCCTCGTTGCAGCTTTGATAATAGTGCGACGCTGTTGAATATCACTTGAAAATTGTTAAAGGTCAAAAGCTATTTAATTCACAATCTCCATAGAATATTGCACTCTGGAGTCTACGCCACATGCTACTTGCTACCTCCATTGGCAGCATAAACACTGTTCAGGAAGCCAAGTAATGGAAATCTAATACCAAGAGCTTTACATATACACAAGGGAACTCACGACAAGACAACCTAGAATGGCCCGTGTCCTTGGGACAGGAGTGATTGAAGATTTTTCTTTTTTGACCAAAGATTGAAGAATAACTCCAATCGATCAACATTACTTACAAACAATATGTGCTTTAGACTGCAGATACGCAATAATCACAAAGGTTAACAATTTGACCAATTCTAAGAAAAATGACCTTCCTTTCTTTTGCCCTCGTCCTTTTTTCCATGTTACAAGTAAAAAGCCGTTGGTTATCAGTTGTTTGTACCACATGGTTCTGTACTATGACAATTCAAGTTTCTCCATGAAATTTTGGTATTTTATCCTTCTTTGTCAACACTAATAACAAATTTAGTTTCGATTCTAGAAAAAGGGCTTACATACAAGAGAATGCATCTAAAGGTGTTAGCAATTTGTCTTGATCCCATGGCTAAAATTATAAAGCAAAGACACTTTTACCTTGTAGTTGGCACACTGTCGCATGTACTGCCTTTCTTTTGCAGACATTACTTGCAAGTTTGTTCTCCAGTTTTCCATTTGAACTTCACATGGAGCTACTTCATCTTCTAATTGGGCAAGTGTTCTGCATAAATCGTTTCACAAAAGTGAAGCGGGGAAAAAAGCTTAACCTACGAACAGTACTTGAGAAAACATCAAAAGCACATATTCATCTGAAAGTATACCTCTTTAAATATGTTAGCCTGGCTATAGCCTTTCTAGTAAAATCAAGAAGAATCTTGGACTCCTTCAGTACTTTAGACCTCTTCTCCTCCACACCAGTCTTCCTCAAGGAAATATCAGCCAAAGCTACCAGAAAGCTGAAAACAGCTTCCAGGGCTTAAACTTTGAAGCAGAAAAACAAGAATAAATAACAAATTCAGGGATACAGTGTAAGGTGAAACATACCTACTTAGTTCAGTGTCTCTAATATTCAGCAAATTAGCCACATTTGCAAGAACTTGGGTTGATGCAACCACATTTGAAGGCAGACTGTCTTGGGCCAATCCCACATTCTCCAATATCTCTCTAATCCTGGCAGCTGGACCAAAAAATTCACCAAAACCCTCAACTTCCGTAATAACATTGTCATCTTGGAGAATTGCATAACTACGAAGTATTTGAACAGCAGAGATCCAATTTGCACAAGAATCAGAATCGCAGAAACCCTACCTTGGGATCGGTACTCTGCGGCCTTTTGACGGAAATCACGAGCAACGAGTCGGGCGGCTTCATCTTTGGCCTTGGAGAGGGTAAGCAAACTGTGCAAATGAGCGATACTTCGGGGAGTGTATTCAAATTCAGGGACAGGTTTGCCAGCGGCTTCGAACGTCTTGGCAAGCCATTCCTTAACTTCGGCAATCCGAGATGCATCGGAGCTGCTCTTTGGTTCTGTTAGAAGAGGATCTTGTTCGTTCATCTTTGATCTTCTTCGCTCCAATTACTTCCCTCACTTACTTTCGATTTTGATTTTTGAACCACTTCCCGAGTTTGAGGCCCTTTCCATTCCGGTCCCTCTGTTTTCTTTGAAAAGAGTGATGTTTTTTTTTGGACTAAAGCGTATAAATTTCATAATATAAGGGCAAATCATGAAATAAACTACTTTTTATAACTTTTTAAACGTAATAAAATTATGAAAACCAATTAAAATTAAGTTTTTTTTTTTTACAAAAATTTTTGAAAAGGGGTTGGGCTCACCCACGATCTAAGAGCAGGGTAAAATGATACTTAAAGTGATACTCCCCAAGATTCAAACACGCTCCAAATGATAATATGTCTTACCCTTTCACCAGTTAAACCCATGGACGATGGATCAATTAAAATTAAGTATTATGGCACCAGACCAACCTAAAATCAGTTCAACATGAATAATATTCAATCGGGCCCAGTCCCACATTTAAATGAGTTTATATCTATATTTTTATTTCATTTTTACCTATAATTTAACTGATAAAAAGATAAAACATATAACTATTTAGAATATATTTAATCTTTAGAGATATTATTTTATTATAGTTCTAATCATAATATTTGAAAAGGTATCCTAACTCTTAGATATTTAGTATTATACCTGAGGGTAATAAAATACTTATCATATTTAACATTAGTATTATCTAAGAAAAAAATATTCAACTTAAACTTAGAACCTAATCTATTTTCAAAACTTTTTATATAAAAAAAATCTTTTTTGGATATAGCGCAGTAGTATCATTTTTTATTAACATTATAATTTCATGTTTTATTCTGTTCTGAAAGATACATTTCATTTTATTTTAAAATATAAATTATTGCAGACTTAGTTGGATTAAGTAATTGTTAAACCTTGCTTAAATTAATTTTAATTTTAATTATAAAATATATTTATTATATTTATTAATTTTTTTAAAATTATTCCTATTGATACTCTATCTACAATAATCAAACAAAAAATAGAATAAAAAGTTAAGGGAGATAATTATAATATTTTAGATAAAACACCACATATTAACTAACATAATTAACTTTATCAATATAATTATATTAGTTAAATAAATCATATATTAAAGATAAAAAGAGTATTATTTTTAAAATTTCTCCCTTCTAGTATTCTTTTGCCTTTAATCTTTTTCTCATCCAAATATAGGATAAATTTAAAACCAACAAATTTAAGACTCATTAGGAAAAACACAAATATTCATATAGAAAAAAAAAACACTTTAAAAAACTATTCACTAAAATATTACTAACGCCAACTCAACCATACTCTTAAGTTGATGTTATCAACTCTCGGGACCTAGATAACATGTTAGATCTTGATGCTAACATCTTAAGTATTTATATTTAAAAAATGGATATCATCCCTTACGAATTTCTAAAGAATGTGCCCTTATAACTACCCCAAAATGACAATCAATAGTAAGTTATACTATTCATGAATTATAATTGTACAGCTCATTTTTCAAAATTCGTGCAATGTTCAACAAAATCAGTCTAGTTTATCTTGAATAAAAGTTGAGATAACCTGAAGGCAATGCTAAATATTTATAATATATAATAATAGTAATAATATCAAGCATTCAGAATTGCATCTGCATCTCTAAGTGTAGACTATAAAAAATCCAGGAGTGAAAATAAAAAAACCACCATGTTCATGAAGTTCACAGCTCCACATACAGCATGATGCAAACCCTAGGAATGAAGTTTGTGCAATTATAAACATGGCACTAGTAGGAAATTGAAATTTGACGCTCCTGTATGACTGAACAGCTAACCTGGACTAGAACTAACAAAACACGAGATAAATGCACAACAAAGCATCACCAAACACATCGGTATGTTACATGCATCTGGGAGATATCACCACTATAGGTGACTTTAACCACTTGTCCCCTCTCCAGTCCATAGTACCGCGCAATGGCATCTTTCTGCAGCATGCGGGGAAGCTGAAGAAGAACCAAGATTCAACTAAGAATACCCGTGCTGAAATTTCACTTACAAGCTTATAAAAATCACATGACACTTACTATGCAAACTCCATTACAGATCCATCGGAAGCTACATATGAAGAAAATAACCTTATACGATCTTACATTTTTAAGAATATGTCCCAACTGACCTGCTTTTCTTCTAAATTGTATTGCTTCAAAAGCTCTTGCTTCTGTCGATCAGTCAGCACCTCGTGCTTTGGCTTCAAGACATGCTTTGTAATGTTAACAAGCAAGTGATCTGAAAAAAGGATAGAAAAGCATCTGATGAATTATGGAACTGAATCTTTGGTGAGCAATGAGCATGGATACTAGTCGAAATGTTCAAATTTGAAGAAAACATCCTTATATTATATATAGAACCTAAGAGATTCATATTCCTTAGTTTAAAAGTAAACGACTTGATGGAGGGCTTTCAAGTCATAAACAAACAGGCTGAGTTGTACAGAGCATGTAACCTAAATAGATCATCAATGGATCAAAACTACTAAGTTAAACCATTTAAGATCTAAGATGTCACAATGCGGCAAAGCATCTCAAGTGTGGGATGTTCTTACAGGCAATTATACAAAACTTTACTTCCTTCTTGAGTCAGGTTTCCTCGTGTCAGGAATGGATGTATGATATACTTGAGGCTTTACCAATAGAGATTCTATAGATCTATATATCTGTAGTAACAGTGTCTGTTTCTATTAACCTTTTCTCTCAAAAGTATGGAATTTAGTTTAATTGATAGAGATTGCATTGCTTTGTGCCTAGGCATTCGGCATATCTCAAGTTTCTATCAAATGTATACACATTTATATATCTGTGGTAACAGTGTTTGTTTCTATTACCCTAGATAAATCAGGGCTGTGATACTTATCCAGGCATTCAGCATCAAAGCTGCATGCCTGCATACATTTGATATGTCCAGGATGCTTATCCAGGGTATTTAAGGTGATGAAACTTGAGATATTTGCATGAACCAATGCTTCGTAGCTGAGTTCTAGTAACCAAGTTTTCCTAAACTATTCGCCAAAGATTTTAACCAAATTATAACAATCCACAATTTAAAAGAGTATTAATTCATATAATTAAAGTTATTGTGAGTAATTTTAATCCAAAGATACCATGACTAACTATTCTTACATTTCACCATAATTACCAAAATTTGAAAGGTTCCGCCACCAAACTCCACTTTATTAATTTCCAATTATCGAGCTTTAATTAACTTTCAGGTTATGCTTTCAAGCAGGATTATGCTTTGATTAATTTATTACTGTTCTCATAATGCAATACTTCTACTTTCTGGTTTTCATCTAAGAAACATATTTTATTAAACACAAGAATAACAAGGTTGTCAGGAGAGTCTACATCCCTGGAAAACTAACGTCTGAAGGTCATTATTTGCAAATCCTTTGGCACCACTTATATTGCTTCTTCAACCAGTTACTAAGAACGATGATCAGAAAAACAAAGGGCTCCCTGAATCTTAAGTCAGAGTTCAGTAATGTCACAATGCTATATGCACAAAGTTGTTATCGCCTAGAACTTCTAGGAAACTGTAGCGTTCAACTTGATATTAAAGAAACAACAGATAGAACCCGAACAAAAAATCCGAGACTATAAAAGAGAACCATGCTCTAGAAGGTTGAAGACAGCTCTGAGAAAACAAACCTGGAAAACTTCAACCTTGAATTTGTTTGAAAACTTCTAAAGCTTTCAAGGCCTGGCTAGTAATTTGGTCCTGTACTATCAATATCATCCCAGATAAAGTGTCTGTGTTAAAAAGCTGACCAGCAAGGCTCCGGATCACATTAACTTTTACAACACCAGGCCAGCAGAAAGTGACCAAAATCTGCAGTTCAAGGCAGGGAAACAGGCATTATAACCTGAACACAGCCAAGGCAAAATTCATAGAAGAATGAGAAAGATAAGACTGGTCCGGTTCCCTTGAATTAATATTACACCAGCTTTACAAACAACATATCTGATTACCTGGTGAAATACACAGCATACTATGGAAGAAGCATGTCTACTTATGACCGTAGTATCACTTTCTAACGAAGCTTATAAAACATTTTGCAATAAGCTATACGCTGGGAACACTAATTTCAGAGATTATTCCACCTATCTCTGACATCAGGAGACGTCTATGAAATGCGAAAAAGGGTTTCATGTAGTGAGTGTCAACAGTGGACTGAGAGAATCGCTACGAGAACTAGCAACATTGCCATCCCTAACTAGTGAGAGGCTTAAGAGAGTTACCCGCTTGGAAGAGTCGGAGGCATGAGTGGCGGAGAAGCGGAGGCGTTCAATGTCGGGGGATTGGCCGTGAATGGCTCGAAATTCGGCAAGAGAGACGTCGATTTCAGAGGAGGGAATAGAAAAGCCTCTGTCTCTGAGCATCTCGAGCACAGTCTTTCGAGAAAGGTAGTATCTGTGACTCTCGATACTGCCTTCGTCCACATAGCTCATGAGGCACTGGGCTTGCACCGGCCGTTCCTCCTCGCGGTGACCATTCGCTTCCATCTCTCTGTCCCGCCTTTCTGTTCAGAGTCCAACCCAAAAGTTGCAGGAAGCTTGATTGTTGACAAGGGTCTTTTTCATTTTTTCAATTCCAAGAGTTGTGAATTTAGGATATGGGGATTTTTGGATATATTTTTAAAAGAATAAATTATATAAAAAAACTTTGTAGATGATTTTTGAAAAAAAAATTAGAAAATAATATATAAAAAATAATTATAAATAAATATTTAAATGATTATTATCAATAAAAAATTATTAATAAATTATTAAAAAATATATATAATAAAAAAATAATGATTATATCTACCAATATTTACACTAATAGCCACGATTTAGCATTTCATCTTCTTCCTTTCCATCATTTTTCATCTCACGACCTCAAGTGACCATCACTATTCTCCTAATAGATATATAGACCACCGTTGTAGATATGCTCCCACGACATTGACGAGAGAGGATGACAACGACCACAGAGGAGGAGAGAGAAGATGCATCCACAGAATTAGCGCCGTTGCCTATTCCTCTCCCAATGACAGGGTGGTACAAGTGAGAGAGAGAGTGTGATATGCATAGAGATAAGAAAGATAATTATAAAAAATAAAAATAAAATAATTTTTTAATATCTAATTTTTTTATTATTTTCTAAATAATTTTTAATAATTTATTTAAAAGTATAATTTAGTCTAAAATATTTTTTAAATAAATATAATTATTTATTTTAATTTTTTTAAATTAAAATTTAGTTTAAATTTTGGTTTAGAATAAATTCAAACAAAAATTATGTTTAGTTTAAGTCTTGAATAGAGATAAAATTGATTTTAAGATAATTCTAAAAAATATATTTTATAAAATAAATTTGATATAAAAAGTAATTTAAAAAAATAAACAAGCTGTAACTTTTTAAAATAGATTTTCTTTTTAAAATATACTGTATAAAATAGATTTTCTTTTCCAAACAAGCAATTAAACAAATACGATTGAGCTGTGACTTTTTAAATTTTACAACATGTTGTAATTTGATAAATATAAATATATAAATATATATATATATAGAATTTGTGTGATTCTATTTTTATTCTTCAATTTTTTGTATGTAGAAGAATTTTAAAAATTGGTATATTACGTAGATATGTAATTGTCATTATCATTGGACCATTGATATTAACATAAAATATAAAATTTATAGTCAATTGTTTTTTCACCAATTGTAAGCAGTGCAATTCATTACGAACATTTCATATAATATATGCATCTAGAAAACATGCTTAGTTGATAAAAAAAAAGATTACGTTAAACGAGGTACTTTTAATCGGACGAATTAAGCCCAGTGATAGTATACAGCATGTATTAATATTATTCAAGTATAAAAACTTTCCATTTTATTATTGGGGTTTTTAATGGAATTATGCGATTGGGAATGTGATCCCATAAATTCACGCATTTTTATAATGAAGGTAAACGTGAAACATGAACATGTGACCATATGTAGATCCATGTTTTGAATTTTAAATTAGATTCATTAATTTTTGTTCTCTTTATATTTTACCATTATATGGTATATATTTATTTCCATGACATGTTTTTATTTTTTTACCCATTTTAAATTTTAACCTTCCCCATATGAAGGACTACCCACACATCCGCTCAATCAACACATACTCCCCCTTAGCCATTTAGGGATCTATGTGCTTGTTTATAAATCACAGAAGTTGTAATTTTATAATTTTTTCTAGATAAAATTTAAGTTTGAAGAAATTGTAAAATAAATAATCATATTTGTTCAAACGGGTTTTTGGATCAAACCATAGTTTAAAATCAAAGTTTCAGATAAACTGATTAGAGTAGTTTATGAAACAGTAAAAGATTTTATGAATTAACCAATTACTATATTACCCCTGTTTTTTCTTACACTATCTCTCATATCTCATATTTTTTCTTATACTATATTTTCTATTTTTTCTTACACAATCTCTCATATTTTTTCTTACACTATCTCTCATACTTTTTCTTACACTATCTCTCATACTTTTTCTTACACCCCCTATCATCTCTCATCTCTCATCTCATCTCTTATCTCTCCTTATTTAATACATATACCATTTTTTGTAATTTACCAATAATAAAAATACTTTTAGAAATAACTATCTAAATACTCATTTATTAAAAAAAATTTCATAAGTTATTTTTCAAAAATCTTTTTCTATAAACTACCCAATTTTTTTTTTATAAACCTGTTTTAAAAATACTATCCAAACAGGCGTTATATCACACAGCCTCCTAGATAAAAAGGATGAGATAATGCCATTTGAATTATTAAATGGAGTAATTTTTTATAGAAATAAAAATAAAAATAGAATTAAATTGTAAATAAATTTTAAAAATTTGTTTGATATAACATAAATGAATATGAAATTAATATATATATTTTATAATTATGATAAAATAGTCTAAGGTATTTTTTTTATAACTTATGGAGGGTTAAATTTATCTCGAGATTTAAAAATGGGGGTAAAATCGTCTAATTTTTTTTTTATTTTTACCTATGTCATTTCAAATTTTAATTTTTTTTATAAAATTGAAATAACTCAAAGAATTAAAAATAAAAATAATTTTTATTATAAAAATAAATTAAATAATTATATTTCTATTTCTATTTTCATCTTTACTTTTTATTTACTAAACATGCCCTAAAAGAGTCATTAAATATTTATTTCCATGACATATGTTCCCCCCCGCGGATATTCTAACCCTCTCCATGTGAAAGATTACCCACACACGCTTCCCCTTCACCATTTGGAAATCGATTTCCCAACCTCAGTAACAAGAGAGGCGAGGCGATATCATTTGAGTCAAGACTCATTGACTTCCGTCACATTTCGTCACCATATCTCACTTCAACAGGTGTACTTTCTTGACATATAGATAATCATTTAACTAATGACTAGAATCTTTCTTCATTTTTAATCCATTTTTTTTTCAATTTAATTAAATCTTAACATCTGGGGCAGGTGAGAGTTTAATTCCAATGACTAAGGATATTCAGAGGTAAAATTAAAGAATACACAGATTATATTTTACATTATTTATAATTTATGAATGATGCGGTGTATTATACCCCCCCTTCAGTCCTATATAATTATATATATAAGATTTAACCAATTTGATTCTATTTATAAAATATATTTATTTAAATAATGTCTGCAAATTTAACCAATTTTTCCTTCTTCTACTAATAACATGTTCGTCCGTTCCAGAAAAAAGGGGAGAGCCTGTTGGTTGAGAAAGAAAAGTTCCAAAAGTCTCAGCACAAGCAGAGGGTTAAATTACAGCCCACATGGGAAGTGTGCACGTGCATAACACGGTCCCAACGGCCTCAGATTCTTGGGTAGCTCGGTTACAAATTTCAAGCTGTTACGGGGGTGAGCGAACTAAAGAGACAGTCCAGCTTATATTAGCATTTCCAGGCTTCACTGCAAGATAACCGCATACCCACAAACTACAGTGACTCGATATTTCCCATGTCACTTATCATAAACCTCGTAAAACGCGTCCGCTTTAACTTCTCCGCTCCTTTCCACGACCCTCCACGCTGCCTATTTCTCGAGATACATGAGCTAAAAAAATCACATTGACCACAGATAAGCCTTTAAACTCGCAATCCTAAGTAACCTCAACCAGAGAGACACGTGTTTGAATTTGTAAACTCACTTTAATCCTACTGTTTATATATATATATATATATATTGTATGTTTAAGAATATCTTAAATTTAAGTTTAAATAAATTTTAAATTTTTTTAAAAAAATAGTTATACTTATTTAAAAATATTTTTAAATTAAATTATAATTTAAAACTAAAATTTTAAATAAATTTATAATAGTTTATATAACAATAAAAGAATTTATAAATTAACTAATTATTATATTACCTCTAATTTTTCTTATATTCTCTTTTTTTTCTCTAACTTTTTTTTATAACCTCTCTCATCTCTTTTCTTATATCCCCTCTCTTCTTTCATTTCATCTTTTATCTCTCCTCATTTAATACTTATACTATTTTTTATAATTTATCAATAATAAAAATATTTTTAAAAATAACTATTTAAATATTTATTTATTTAAAATTATTTTTTATAAATTCTTTCTTAATTTTTTTTAAATTGTTCAGAAACTTTTTTTTATAAATATTTTTTTAAACTCTTATATTAGATATAAAAAAAATATTCCATAGACGTGAAAGTGAACCAATAAGTTAATTCAAGTAACAGATTAAACAGACTAAGGGCGCCGTTTGGTAAGTAAGAATTCTGGATACAGAAACAAAATCGGAAACGGAATCCAGGTTTTAGCACGTTTGGCATGATAACTTAAGATTTGAAACAACCAAATTAACTAGCTTGAGCCATGTGATTTTACACTTTTACCACGTATTGTTTTAAACCAGGACCAGATCAGCCACACAAATTTTGAGAAAATGATACCTGCAGCTTCTGTTCGTGACTTGTGTCTGCTAATCTTAAAAACAAACTACTCTTGGGCTTCGACAAATCCTTAAAACGAGACATTAGACATAAAAAAGACGCCACTTTTATTTTCTGCTGTTCCCAGGAGTAGCAAACAACAACAACAGTGATGACGATCATGATCATAGATTAACCAAAAAGGGTCTGGCATAAAGGAATTAGGGGCACTCGTATTTTATATAATGATTTATCATTTATGTATGTAGTTCTTAGAACTCATCATTACAAAATTCAGCAAAACAAAGATATGAATCACTGCCAGTTGTTACCCGGTAAAAAAAAGCTGAATTATGAGCAGCAACAGCAAGCTGGGCATCTTATCAAGCCATTCTCATTGCAATGAGGGCATCTTCTCAATTCTCCTTCTTTAAACACTTTTCTACTTCCATTGCAATTAGGGCAAGGCACAAATCTTGTATCTCCACAAGTCTCGCACACAAACCCTAGATCCTGAATTGGAAACCCTTTCAACATCTTCGCTAATTCTCCAGATTCATTCATTTGCTTAATCTCCTCTGCTCCTCCAACATGTTTTCCCCTTATAAAGATCTGTGGTAATGTCATTGGTTTGCCTTTCAGAGCATTCTGCAGTTCTTTTCTGTAAGATGCGTCCATAGATATGTCCCTTTCATCTACTACAACTCTGAATCCTCGCAGTATCGTCCTCACTGAACAGCAATCTTCATAAGTCTTGCGGATTCCTCTTAAACTAGTAAAATAAACAACTATTCTCTCTTCAGTGCTCGCTTGTAAACGGCGGGTATTATAAGAAAACGACGAACTCATAGGGCTTGAACCTAATGAACGCACGTTTCTGGGTACAATGTTGCCTAATTGCCTTGATGAGAGAGCTCGCCGGTAGCTCCAAGCCACGTTTGGATCTAATTTAGAGAGTAAGGCTTCCTCCGATAAGTATTGCCAGAGCGGCTTCTTAGCCGCCGACGAAGGGGAAGAGTTTTCAGTGACAACTTCCGACGAATAATATTTCAGTGGTGGTTCAAGCGATTCAAGTAGTACTTTTTTCACAGACCCATCAAATGTAGTGTACCTGCACGAACTGGGTTTATTCGAAACACACACAGGGCGGAGAAAAATCGAAGCTTGAGGCTTTGTAGCGTCATCGGAATCATCATCGTTGAGGCCATCCATGAGTTCCCAAGTGTTGATGACAGAGACAGGGGACAATGACTGTTCAGCCTCTGCCTGATGGGTCGGATATTCCGACCGGACATGACAATCATCGGATGGGTCGTTTAAAACAAGAGAACCGTAGGTGGTGGAGGTGAGGGATACGAGGTGGGTGGTGTCGCCTTTTCTAGTCGGAGGATGATGAACAAGACGCATTGGGAGAGAAAGAGCTCTGGGAACAGGTGGCGAAGAAGAACTGGATGAATGTGAAGCTGAAGAAGACGAAGCCAGAGAAGAAGAGCGATCCTCTTGGTTTTTGGCGACAATGGTGACGGGTCTTGAGGCAGAGCAGCCCATGAATGCAAAATTGAGACTGGTTCAAGAACTAGGTTTCGATTACTTTCAGACTATTTTTTTTTTTCCGGGTTGGTTATCTTCTGCAGAAAAAAAAAACTTTGTAAAAGTTATGGTTGTGCTTGAGCTTTTAAAGGCTTAGAAGAAAAGGGAAGACAGAAAGAGAAGTAAATTAGTGGGTTGAAGTTGAAAGGGAGCTTTCAAGAAGGTTGGGAAGGGGAAGATGAAAGAATCAATGCTTTTGCAGTTACAAGGATTTTTATATTCGGACTTACCGAGTTGATAAACCAGTCAAAAGGCTTAATTAACTTGACTCGGACTCAGCAATGGAAATTTCTATTCCATTTGCGCAGATCTAGTTTATTTAGTTTTATGTTTCTGTATTACTATCGTTATTTAAACCTTCTCCATAGGCGATCGCAAGTGATTCCAAAGCCTACAACTTACCGGTAAAAACAAAATGTACAAACAGATAACTTGTCTTCAGCCCTTCAGATTGAACTTTGCAATCAATTTATCATAAAATATTAGGTAAAAGGGGAAATCTACTACTCTAAATTCATTTTTAAAAAATAATTAATATTTAAAAATATTTAAGAATATAATTAATATTTTAAATTAATTTTAAAAATATTTTTAATTTTTTAAAATATTTAAATTAGTATAATTTTATACATAATTTTTTATCCAATACATATAATATGAGTTTTTTATTTAAATATATTATTATTAAAATATTACCTGTGTCATATTATTTTAAAAAAATATTTAATAAATTTAAAATTAATATTATATATAATTTATATATAAATATTAAAAAAAATTATAATTTATTTATTAAAATAATATCGTACATATAATTTTTTAAATAATAATATATTAAAATTAAAAATTTATATAGTATATATTAAATAAAAATTTATATTTTTATGAGCGAAGGCATAAAATTATAATAATTTAAATATTATATAGTATTAATTATATTTTTAAAATTAATTTAAAATATAGATTATACTCTTAATTATTTTAAAGTGCTAATTATTTTTCTAAATTGTTCACCCTAAAATATTTCTTGTTAATTCCCATCTCCGTTGACAAAAAAAACTCCCATCTTTGACTTCCTGGAATGTTGTAAAAGTAAATGATTATTATTTTTTCCACCTAAAATATTAAAAAATTAATTAAATTAATTATTTATAATAAATATATGTTAATTTATCTAAAATATTTTATTTAATTTTTATCCCCATATAAATCTTTTTAATATATGTTATTGACATAAATGTTTTGAAGAAAAAATATAAATTTATAAGATAAAATAGATTAAAATATAATATTTGTAATCCAAATAAACTCTTCAAGAAGTTTCTAAGTTTAGGATGAGGTGGAGTACATCTTAATTCTCGTTAATTGTTGCTATTTTAATTTGACTCAGCTGACCACATTTATCCTAGAATCCTCAACCATCTGAACCCTAATTTACAACCTAATCAGGATTATTTGATGTGAACATCAAAACGTCCGTGATAAGTGATAGCTAATTTTCTGACAGTGATGTTCCCACCAGTTAAATTTAAGATCCTTCTAATTGTGATTAAGTTCTTACTAATGTAGTTCTTCTACCTTCACGTCCAATTAGTTACTTAGAGTAGTTTTCAAATAATAGTGCCACCATACAACCAAAACCAATAGTATACTGTATACCAGAGAATCTTTACAAGTCAAGCTTTGAATGTAAAAATAGATAAAGAATCAATTTAAGGGAACAGTAATTAAGATGGAGGGAAAAAAGTAGAAAAGGAGGTAGAAAGTGGAATAAAAAGAAGTGGGAGAAGATGAGAAATAATGGAAAATTAAAGTGAAGATATTGATAAAAAGATGAATCATTTTTTTTTTTTATACAATTTTTTGGAAAGAGATTGGGCTCACCTATGATCTAAGGGTAAGGCAAAGTCTTCCTTCCTCCTAGGCGATTCTAATGTCGGGCAAAACGAGCCGTCTATTACTTTTAGGTGTAAACCTAGACACTCAAGAGTTAGAATGCCTCTTTGAGCGCTGCGATTGGAACCACAATAAATTAATATTTCATAAAGTTCAGATACGTTCTAAATAATCGAATAATTTCCTGTTTTATGAGCTGAATAACGTACTATGGGTAGAGATGAATCATATTGAAATGGACATTTGATAGATGAACATTGAAGAAGGACCACGGAGCACTCAATTGAAGGGCGAGACAGCCACAACTACATTGTTCCTATGTGGTTGTGAGCTCCTACATTAGCTGTCTCCTCTCCTCTAATACATAGCTTGAATATTTTCATGTACTTCAAAACAAATTTGGATTTAAAAAAAAAAAAGTACTTAACTTATATGTTCTTTCTTTTCTTTTTTAATTTAGACAACTGAACACACCCCTCCCCATAGAGGAGAAAATTCTCACACCCATCATACACATCCATCCTTAATTGCCAATTCGAGATATACAATTCATTACTTCAGGAAGTTTGGTTGTCAATTGAACCATAAAGCTATTGACAATAGATATGTTTTTTCCTTCTCGCCTAACTCAGTTTTCTTTGCAGATTTTAAAATAAAATAAAATTAAAACTCTTCAATCTCTGATAGATTTATTCTTTCGCTGAGATGATGACTGTTGACTGGGACCAAAAAATTTAATTTATCTGCTAATTAACCTCATATAAATAAAGGGGTGCATTTGACTGAAGATAAGAATTTGATTTATTGCTTGTAAGTCTGCAGGAGCGTCATAGGGAGATGCTGCTCATCTGTTTGATAAAATGCTTCTCTAGAATTTGCCTAAGCAACACAAACAGCATTGAGCAAATGTTATGAATAACCAATGCCAGATAACAGAAAAGAGGAAGGTAAATACACCAGCCTCACATATGAAGATGCCTTACCTCAAGCTTATGTACAAAACGTCTATGAATTTGTAAAATTGAAGCGTTGTAAATGCAAATAATAGATCACGGAAAAAGGAAATGGAAACAGGATGACAGAACTAACTAAACATCAAACATCCTAAATCAAAACCAAAATGACGCCATCAAATGATTTTGAAGCAAACAAGCCGTCAGTGCTGGGGATGTTCAAAGTTGAAGCGAAACTAGAGAGTCCCGGATGAGAGTGCCTGATCTAAATCATCAACAAGATCGTCAACATTCTCAATCCCCACAGAAATACGCACAAGATCTTCAGGTAAACCTCTGGCCTCACGGACTGCGGCAGGTATGGCAGCATGAGTCATAAAGCAGGGCATGCTTATAAGTGACTTTACACTCCCTACCAAAACAAAACAAAATTCATAAGTTCAGCATTTTGCAGGAAAACATTCACAACTCTAACGGGTAAACTACTTAACATATTACCAACAAGGTTATACACGAAACTTCTAACAACTTATTATTATTTCAGTTGCCTAAGTTTGCCTACATACAACCTTAGATAAGGGAATACCAAAACAAGCAACGATGGACTACTAAAAAAATAACCTGCCAACTGCTAAATTTGCAGTTAGCAAGAAGATTCTCAATCACACCCTAGCAGATTACCATTTTGGTTAACTATGAGTCAACAATACATTTAAGCATACTGTCTTATTAGCTATTCAAAACTCCTTTATCAGAGTAAAGAGGGGAAATATTTACCAAAACTGACAGCAATGCTAAAGTATTTGGTAGTTTCAACGACATGCTTTGAGAGTGCCACTGAGCCTGTCAAAAAGCTAAGCACAGATCCTGCCCCCTTTGCCTGCCAACAGAAACCCAATGAATATATAAAATCGTTTCAGGCATATCAGCAAGAATATTGAATCTCAGTAGGTAAACCGTACCTGAGAGTAGTGCAGGTCATGTCCAGTATGACTAGGAAGACCAGCATAGTTTACCTTCTTAACTCGAGGATGGGAGGCAAGAAACTCAGCAATCTTTTGTGCACTCTCCTACAAAATAAGTTGGCTCTAACTTACTTTTATTCTTTTTTTTTTTTAAAAAAAAGACAATGACAATGTCAAGTTGTTATGTTAGCACTGAAACTTTAAAAATAGAAGCTTAGTTTTAGAGATATTATCTAATTATGAAAAATTCACATGATTCAATACATCATTCAAAATTCATTAGTCAAGGTGATAGGAGTATCATCGAAAAACCATATTATCTATCAGACAGGAGCAGCAATGGACCAAGAAATTTTAAATTATGAGGACAACACACACACATCTAGCCTTGAAAATAGGGAAAATCAGTAAAAAGTTCTGTTTGGAAAATTTATTTTCATTTATATGTGTATATATTTTACAAGTGGCTATGTAACCTAACAAATATATTAATTAGGTTGTACTTGAGCTGAATAAATGGAGAACAGCCATATTGTGCATTCAGATAATCAGAAATTACTATAAACCATCCATTAGTCTCGAAACTATTGGTAACTTAGAACGTTTCATAAAGCACCTGTTGCTTCTCAACTCGCAGTTCCATTGTTTTGATTCCTTGCAAACAGAGCCAACAGTCAAACGGAGCTAAGCCTGAACCGGCGGCATTTTGTAATAAATACAAATCTTTTCCCAACCTTTACACGATCAGGATCAAAGGCAAAAATAATGAATGAGAACAGAGTACTGATCCAAAATTCCAAATTATTAAGTATTAATTGAATAAAAAAGGATAAAACAGATGAAAAATGAAATTCAATATACAACAGGATAGACTACATAGTTCGTGACAAAATAACAAACTTAACACATGAACATTGGCTTAGACAAGGCTATTTGAAAACAAGGAATACCGCAAAAGAGCAATAAGAGTATTAATCCATTCTCAATAATAAGAAGGATCACAAGCACATAAAATGCTATGCATCACATTCTCATGCAAAATTTGCTATTGCATATAATTCCCAGATTGATAAATATGGCTCACAAACAAATCAATATCCTCAACATCCTAAGAGTCTCAAACACAAAGAATAGGAGCTGAAACCTTTCGCATTTAACAGCAAGGACACCAGCAATGATAGCACTATGTCCGCCAATAAATTTAGTAGCTGAATGCATAACAATATCTGGAAGGAAAAAGAAGGGAAAAAATAGTTGTCACTTGATAGAAATTTCTTTTGCCATTTTTTTGGATGTATAACACAAGATGTTCTGAACAAATTCCTAGGCCGACAAGAGGAATTAAAAAAATTTAATTTGCCCTGAAGAATTGCTTCAATTCATTCCCACACAAAAAAGTGAAAAGAATTGCGTATGAAGAGATCAAATGTTCACCCTCAGACATTCTAAGCACTCCCCGTTGCTCGTTCATGTTAACAAGCATGTTATTAAGTTGTTAAATCTAGCTACACTTCATTATCTTGCAATGGCGATATGAATACCTGCTCCAAGTTCCAGTGGCTGGCACAAGACAGGAGACATCATGGTATTGTCTACCAATAGAAAAGCACCATGTGCATGGGCCATCTCCGCTATTTTCTGGACATGAATCAAGAAAATGAAACAAGTTTTATAACAATGAGTTAAAACATTCAAAAGAATTCAATACTACATGTTCAGATCATACATATTATTTGAGGTTGGGTGAATGCAAAAACTAGAAAACAACTTACTCGAATATCAGGTATTTGTATCTGAGGATTGGTGGGATTCTCCACCCACACCAACTTAGTAGTAGGTCCAATAGCAGAGGCCACCTCCTCTAGATCACTTGTATTTACTTGTCTGAGCATGCAAGCATTAACCCACATCATCAGCGAAACTTATGCTTCTTGAAATAAATCCAGCAATAATTTATTTTCATAGTCCATTGCTCCACAAGAAAAAAAAAATTAACCAAAAAGCTGAAAAATCACACTTACTTCACTATGACCCCAGACTTTGGAATTACTTGGGATAATAGTCTATCTGAACCACCATATAGATCATCTCCAGCAACAATTTCTTCACCTACGTTGAGATTACATAAGTAAATGTGATAGAGCCCTCAACTCCAGTAATCTTGATAACTAACAAAAACCAGAAATAACAGCAACAACGCAAATTACAAGGGAAATAACAGTAATCTTGACAATAGTCTGGGACTGATAATACTATAACTGAATAATAATAAAGTCAAATTACAAGGGAAATAATGATTCAAGCCAATCCCATCTCCCTCCCCCATACACCCATACTACAAGGAACAACACAAAATACGCATAACAGAAACACAGGACATGAGCCACTGAACTTGCCAGAGGCCAGTACTCTCCCAAGCACACTTTAAATAAGAGGCTCCTGTAAGTCAGATAACACACTGGCTACTTTTTCCTCATATTCTCTCTTTTGTCATACTCTCCCAGACTCAAGTCTTCAATTCACATGCTAGGCGGTGCACTGAATTCCTCAATTTGCAAGACATTAAATATTTGTACAAATACACAGTGCCAAAAGGACAATTCATTCAACCAATATTATCATAAACTACTTTAAACAGATATAATTCCATGCTCGCACTATTGTACAAGCTTTGAGTTACAAAAACAAAACAGACTAAGATGAGGAAATGCACCAGTTCCAACAAGCTGGCTAACAGCATTCAGAGCAGCCATTCCACTGCTGAAGCAAAAGGCTCTTTCTGCTTTGTCAAGCTTTGCCAGTAACCTGAGAACAAAGAAAATGCCAAGTAAAAGAGGATGGAAAGAAGAAACAGATATAGACTAAAATTAGACAACAAATCAGGTCAAACCTTTCCAAAGCATCTCGGGTAGGATTTCCACTTCTAGTATAGTCATAAGGACCATTTTTTATTGCAGAAGGCTGCGTGAAAAAGTATAGAAGACGAGCATTATGAAAAGAACATCATGGAATAGAATACCAAATACACAATTACTAAAGAGCTCAGCACGTACAGATCAATTTTTCACCTGCTTAAAAGTAGCAGTTTGGTAAATTGGCGTACTGATTGCTCCATAAGGATCAAACTCATTGTCGAAATTCAGTAACGCGGTAGAAAGACTAGGCTCCTTGGTCTGTTCTTCTGCAAATAGAAGCTAAGACTATCCGCATATAATACAAAAATAATTCATACCTTATTAACACAAGAAACAGAGCACAAACCACTTGAGCACTCCGCAATACTGTCCGCCAAAACCGATGTGCTCACAATTGTATCCCTATCGAGTGAACAATTCAGTCTGAACACCTTCAGTCGGCTTGACTTCGACTTTACCGACTTGTTACGTCCGAAACTCTCCCACGCATTTTCAGCAGTTGTGCTCTAAAACACGGTAATGAGAAATGTAATCATTATACGCACGGACTACAGTTGAAATTTTAATTTTATCAACGTCCAGTATATCCTCTTCATAAATGTTCGGTACAAAAATGGAACCTTGCCAGCATCTGGAATATTGTCGCACTAGTTATACTTACAATAACTAGAAGAAGAATGCATTTTTTTGGTAAAGATGCCCACAGCGCAACTCAGCAAATGGCAGCGCTTTGCATTTAACGTTTCTCGGCCAAAAATTATATAAGGTGCATAAAGTGTTTGAATTAATGATCATTGTTACCTTCGTGTGAAGATCAATAGCGACCGGAGTAACGAGAGGCCTGACAAACACTGAGGCCAAACCCATCACTGAAGATCAAGAGAGAGCTATGTTTCGCTTACGCTCTTCCAGGTGCATTCTGGAGTCCCCGTTGACCTAAGCATCAATTTCCTGAGCTTCTAAGTTCATTACCCTCGTCTAAGCCGTTCAAGCCATCCGAGACACCACAGAGCGCCACGTCATCATGAGAAACCAGTTCAGGGCCAACACAAGGTACCAACGTCCAATAATCCAATCATGCAGAGCAAAGTAACAATTCAGATCCAGTACAGCAATCAGAAATAACAGAGCCAACTCAAAAAGATATATCAGAAATAATCATGCAAAACCAGCAGAACCAATACAGCATGTACAAAGCTCATTCGATTAACACAAAATGCAAAAGCAAAGCTTCCCCACAGACTGATAAGCTTGCTGATAGGTAGAAAAGGAAACATCTCTCTCAAGATGGAAGGGTTAAGGAAAAAGGAGAAATAGGAACGCATAAGATGAAGGAAGATCGTGGAGGAAGAAGATAGACGGAGTATTTAGTTGAAGAAAACCACGCACCTGATTTCGGCAAAGTCTCAAATTCTTTCTCGTAGCGGACGACGGTGGACGATGCCTATGGAGGAGAAGAGAGACGGTGATGCCGACGGAGAGAACAAAGACGTTGAAGTTCGGGGCTTAGATTGAGAGAAGTGTGAAATTAGTGGTGCGAATTGTCCTGCTCTGGCCTTTTTTAGTTTTTTTTTTTTTGTCGAAAGTTTCAAGCACACATTACATTAACACACAACTGTATGTGGACGCCATTCGCGGTCGGGGGAGAGGCATGCTGCCTTGGGTTGAAGGGGTAAAAAGGAGGATGATGAAGATGAAGATGAAGATGAAGATGAAGAATGTTTCATGGACAATAATATCCTCTTAAATTGAAGTGACTGTTTTTAAAGGATAAAACTTGCAGGAGTATATAATTGCTTTTTACTTTTCTGTGTATTTTTTTCGACAACATCGTCCACTTCACTTCCAATTTCAGCATCCATGCTACCCATTGCAATTATGAGAAAGCATGCACAAGTAATCTCTACGGTAATTATATATTAAAATTTGTCCTTAATTTTAATTTTTAATATAAAAATTATATTTATTTAAATTATTATTATAGATAATCTATTAACAATAATTAAAAAAATAATTAAATAAGATAATTAAAATATTTAAAAAAATAGATTATATTAATTAATTTAACTAATTTTTTAATATAATTAAATTAATAAAATATATTTCATATTAAAAATAAAAAAAATATTATATTAATATTTCTGTATAATCACAGTCACTTAATATCATAATCCCGTACCTCAATAAATATTTAAATTATCTGCATGCCATCCCTACGCATAGTATTATTGAACAAAAACAACATCTGACATCATTATTTAAAAAAGAAAACTTGATAATTTAAAGGGAAAATTATTCACAATGTAAATTTAAACTCGTGTTAAAACGCTTAACTAAACACTTGTATGGTAAATTTTCATAGTCTGAACGTTGAATTCTTCAAATGTGTGTGTGTGTGTGTGTGTGTGTGTGTGACACTTGTGAATTGTGATCAGGGATTTAAAAGCTTATGTTTTTTCAAAAGAAAAATTGACCTCCATTGCCCCTGATATTTGAATTCGAAGTAAGTATATTTTTACCTCTTCTAAAATAAAAGGATGTTTAGTTTTGAAAAGAATTTGTTTTTATAAAAATTAGTCTATCAAAGTAAAAAAAACATTTTGTGAAAGCAAGAATTTTTTTAAATATTATTTTAAAATATGTTTTATAATAATCAAACATATTAAAATTATAAAAATCTATGACTGAGCATGACTCAATCATTGAATTTCTTATTATCTTATAACTCAATCGTTCATCTTTTAATTTTTTATATTATTATCGTTATTGTCTATAACTTATTCCATGTTGCAAAAATATGGCTGCCATCTCAGCACTCCATGTGGGTTTTTTAAAAAAACAAATTTTAAACAATAATTGCTTCGTGGAGGGAGGTTTGTCGCTCATCGCTACATCTGTCATTCCTGTTCCTTCTTCTTCATTTCACCCTTTAACACCCACCACTACTTCTACCGTCGCTGCCGCAGCTTCTGCCACATCGGCAAATTCCGAGAACCAAAATCTGAGGTGCCCGTGATCCATCCAACAGAAAAGGAGGCGTAGGGAGGAATGAGAGCGGTGGAACTGAACTGAGATGTAGGGTGCAATTGTTGGTGTATGATGTGGTAGCGAGTCCAACCCAGTTCGAGGAGAAGTCGCTCCAGTTCAAAGAATGAGCGTATGATGTGGTTGGTTGGGAGGTAGACGAGCACTCTGGGTCAAGCACCGGGAGTGGTGGTCGAGCCGACGCCGGCATGTGGTGGCTCTTTTTGCTTGAAGTTATTCTCCTGGTTGGGAATATGGATTTGGCACAGTGCAGCGAGTCACAATTGTGATCTCTTGTTTCTATCTACGAGTTCTTACCCACTTTGCAGAGACATCCATGACAATGTCGGGAGCGTTGTAGGCGCCGATGTTCCTGTTCTCCGACAACCACCACCCATTGGAACATTCCTGAGAGCACCACCTTTGGTCCAGTACCGGCCACATGTCTTGAAGAAGTGGGGAGACTGAGCGAGGTGGTTGTTGTAGTAGAACTTTGTGGCTACGATGAGGAGGGAGCAAATCCTTGTCTAAATTTTATTAAGAAACACCCACGTGGAGTACTGAGTTGGCAACAATTTTTAGCAGGTGGTCTGAGTTATAAATGATAAGGGTACTAATATAAAAAATTAAAAAAAAAAAAAAGGTATTGAGAATCAAAACTTCAGAAACTGACATCCGCTTAGCTATAAGTTAAAAAAGTTAGAAGGAGTTAAAAGTTAAAAAGATTGAAAGATTAGTTTTTTCATTAAATTATAAGAATGACTTTGTAAAAGTAGTAATTAAGGGAAAAAGTAAAAAAAAGTATTTAAATTTATAAATAATATATTAAACTTTTCAATATTAAAAAAGATAAATTGAGCAAGAGAGTTAATCTGTTATTTATAAATTTATGTGTAAAGACCAAATTAGTTTTTATTTTCTCAATAGTATCTGTAAGTTTGAAAATACGATTTATAACTTTACCAATAATATTTATAATTTTAATAATGATATTTACAATTGGAAAAAATTTAATTTTAGTAATTGAGAGAAATACTGTAGTTAACACTATATGTTTGACTAGGTGAAGTTGTAAATCTCATTGTAATAAATTGTAAATCCTGTAGATGAAATTATAAATCCCATAGGAAAAGTTATAAATTCTATTGATAAAATTGTAAATCATATTAAGAGAGTTACAAATACTATTAGCCAAGTTAAATATTAAAATACTGTTACAAATCTCATTCTTTAAGATAACTTTATAAAAATTGAATATTGAAAAGTAATTAACTAAGTCAAAATATCAGTTGGTCAATGGTTGAAGTTATTACAAATACCATTGCTTCTTTTCTGTTGTAAGAGTTATAAATATCATTGCGGGAGTTATAAATACCATTAGTAAAGTTGAAAATCCCATTGTGTAAATGGCAAATACTAGTAGGAGTTATAAATACAATTAATAAATTTACAAAATACCATTAACAAAACTGCAAATACTATTATGGGAGTTACAAATAATATTGACAAAGTTGTTAATCCTATTGGCAAAGTTGTTTATTCTCTGTTGTGGGAGTTACAAATATTATTGGCAAAATTACAAATATTATTGTGGAAGTTATAAATACTATTGGTAAAATTGTTAGTCTCTTTAATAAAGTTGCTTATTCTCCATAGTAAGAGTTATAAATACCATTACGGGAATTGCAAATACTATTGTGAAAGTTGTAAATACCATTAACAAAATTTTAAATCCTATTGTGAAAATGTCAAATATTAGCAGGAGTTATAAATACTATTGACAAACTTGCAAATACTATTGACAATGTTATAAATATATTTGTGATAGTTGCAAATACTATTGGCAAAGTTACTTCTTCTCCATTATGAGAGTTACAAATACTATTACAAGAGTTGTAAATACTATTGATAAAGTTACAAATTCTATTATAGAAGTTAAAAATATTATTGGTAAAGTTATTAATCACATTGACAAAGTTACAAATACCATTGCGAGAGTTGCAAATATTATTGTTGAAATTGCAAATACTACTATTGAAGTTATAAATACCATTGACAAAATTATAAATATTATTGTCAAAATTATAAATATCATTGTCAAAGTTACAAACAACATTGTTAAAATTGCAAATATTATTATCAAAGTTATAAATACTATTATAGGAGTTATAAATACTATTATCAGAATTATAATTATTATTAATAAAATTATAAATCGTATTATTAAATTTATAAATATTATTAAAAAATAAAAATTAATTTATTTTTTATATATAAATTTATAAATAATAAATTAAATTTTATGTATAATCTATTATTTTTAATATTAAGAAATTTAATTTATACTTTTAAAATTTAAATCAACTTTTTTTTTTGTCTTTCTCCCAATGATATCTCAAAACTTGTATGCAAAAACCAGCTGTAATATGCTCAGCAGAATGCTTCAAAACTTGCTTTTTTACTGAAAACGCTAAGTTTACTGTTGATGAAGATGAGGAATTTGGTTGATTGATACTTGGTGATGATTGATTACATTTGGAGACGAGACTTGTGATCCAGAGAGTAGAGAGCAAGGGGGCGGCCGGCCGGGACTCCGAGGGCAGAGAGCGGGAGATGGCGTTGAGCTTGCAGAAGATCGAGGGGGATGATTCAGTTTTGTTGCGCGTCACCCATTCAAATATCAAGACCTTCTCCTCTGACATTCGATTCTCGCTGCAGGTTTGCGTCACTTTACGAACCTTTGCCATCCACACTTCTCTGTCAAATTCTTCTTCATTTTCTGTGATTTGAAAGCATCACTCCCTTGTTTCGTAGATGTCAGTCGAGTCTGTAAAAGAGAAGCTCTGGAAAAAATGCGGTACTTCAGTGAACTCGATGCACCTCGAGCTCTATGACGACACAAACGACAAGATTTCCGATCTTACCGACTATTCTAGACCCCTAGGGTTCTACTCGCCTCTGGATGGGTTAGTATGTTTATTATTATCTTTCTTCTCCCCTTCTATTTTTCACTGTCATTCAGTGATGATATAAAATTATGATAAAGCGTAAGCCAATCTTGTTGCAGTCGTAGAGTCTTCCTTGTCTAACCTGTTGCAGGATTATGTATGCTATCCTTCTAGTGATCCTTCCGTGGTGGTTTGTTCCGGTTCTTAAGTTTTGATGTCACCTTTTACTATATTTTTTGGTGGCAAAGTTCAAAATGCGAGAGCTTCAAGTGTTTCTCTGTTCAACTGTTATGGTCTCCTATGTCACAGCGTCCTAGGCGCTTCAGTTGTCAAATGCATGCCACATTGCTTTTGATGAATATGTTGCCTTATGATTTTCACGTTTTCTATGCCATGTCATTCACTAAAGCAGCTTTTTGTAGTTTTTTTGTACCTTCCTTTTTTGGTACTAAATTGTTCTTTACATTGTCAAAAAGTCAGCATAGATATTTGGTTTATGGATCTGATCGGCTTCTTTGCATTTGCTTCTGGGGCAGGTTTCGTTTGCATGTTATAGATCTTGATCCATCATCTGTCACTTCTGGTGGTTGGCTGGAAGATACTTCATTGGTGGAGAAATACACGATTTCTGAACAAGCTTATAATAAGCGTGAAGGCATGTTATCTTATCCATTTCCTCCTCTCTTGAATTTGAGGCTGATGCTTCTAAACAGACAAGTGTTTTATGGACTTTTGGCATTAAATTGTTCATTAGAATTAGATATTTATTTGTCTTTTCACTTGTAGTCAAAGCTGTGTAAATGCATTTTGTTTTCTCAGAAACAGGCTAGATTTTGACAATGCTGGTCTGTTGATGAGTGCATTCTCTGCAGTGGTTTTTATTGGTTTGACTCGCATATTTATTTTTCTAAATGATAAGTTGTGTTTCCTTCTGATCATCTAAAACATATATGTTGGGAAGTACTCCAGTGATGTTTCTTTCAAGTCTGCTATTAGATATATTATTTTTGTATCAGCTCAATTTAGAGTTGCTCAAAAATTATGCCAGATTTTTTTATTAAAAAAAAAAAAAGATTCTTGATTAACATTATGTATGAACCCAGCTATCAAGAATGTAATGGCCATTGCCTAATATTTGGATCATATTCTGTGATATGCTGTCTTCATAACCCTTTTTTTTACTAAAAGTTCAGTTTTCATCCAAAAAATATACTCCGTATGTGTATTTTTATTAGCCTTGCGTATCACGGAGATAGCTGAATAAGAGTTGAAAAGTATACTGCCTATCAATGAAGTTACTATAAAGAAATTATTCCATCAAAATTTACTATTAGTTTGTGATACGTGTTTTAAATGATGCTTTTTCAGGAACTTTTAGAAAATTTAAAGAGAAATTGTCTTCCCAAAATCCATCAACTGCCGGGGCAAAGGTAAGTGTTAGGTTAATTTATCCCTCTTAGTTTAGGGACCCTAATTTATCCCTCTTTCAAAATCCATCAACATGCTCCAGGAGTAATTTGCATGTTCAACATAAAGTTAGAAGACTACATTAGGGTTCCACATGTTCATTAATTGAAATAGATCATACCTGCCATCTAGATAACTATCTGACGCTTTCGATGATTGGCCATTTCATTGCACAGGTGCCAGACACCTCTATGGAAGGCCTCTGTCCACACATCAAGGTCAGTCAATTATGTCTCTGTCTTTTGTTTTGTTTGTCTGTTTAGTTTTCTATTCATCACAACTGCTATATAGAATTTGTAGTCTGAGATGAACTTTAGCATATGGATATGGCAAGTGAAAATAGGTGGATTATAAGAGTGGGCAGTTGATCCGTATAGTGTAATAGTTTGATCATCCTTTCGTTTAATATCCGTTTTAATAACTGTAAAAACCAAATTGACTATATTATTTTTGTTAAGACAACAGTTGATATAATTATTGGCTGACTTGTTAGAGTAGAGTTCAATAAGCTTAGAAATTTTATGAGCACACACATTTTACGACAAATCATTTAACTCAACCAAGTATTAACTGCCAGTCGTTTAACCAAAGAGTTAGTGACGGATAAGATCCAACAGCTAGTAGTATGATGTAGCTGTTGTCGTTTGAATTATGTAAATCACACTTTGTTGGATATCTTGAGCCATGAACGTTTTCCTTTGGACACATCAATTCTTGCATGCCTTCCTTTTTTTGGTAGATGCATGTCCTCATTATTTAAATGTTGTTCAGATAATTTATTTAGTAAAATATTGATAACTATGGCGATGATCTTACTTCTCTCTTGAATTTCTGAATATTAAGGTAGGTTCCAGATGTGAAGTTGAACCTGGGGAGAAAAGGGGTGTTGTAAAATTTGTAGGCCAGGCAGAAGCATTGGGTACTGGTTTGTGGGTTGGAGTACAGTATGATGAACCCTTAGGTAAACATGATGGCATGTAAGGCTTCTATCTTTGCTTATCATATAACTATATGGTCACGCCTGCGTGTCTTTTGATGTCTATAGGTCATGTTGCAGGGTGAAGGGAGTACGTCACTTTGAATGCCCTCCATCTCATGGGGCAATGGTTAGAGCGGAGAAAGTAAATGTATGTGAAGAACCAAGTTGTACATGTACAGGATTTCATTCATTGCCAATTACGTTTTATTCTTGCACACGAGTCACGTTGATGGCCCAGATGGCTATAATCCGAGATTTAACATATAAATCTTGTCCTTTTTCAGGTTGGTGACTACCCTGAATGGGATCCTTTTGAGGACAAGGAAATATGATCGTGATTCCTTTTTTTATTTGGGTCTCAAGTTAAGCACTGCTTTTCTTTTCCTTTTCTTGAGTAACTAAACGCTGCTGCTGGAAATTCACCTTTCTTGACGTTTCCGGGTAGCTCCAGTTTGGATTTTTGAAAAAAGCAAAAAAGAAAAGGGACAGCTCCAATCTAACTGCACGCATGTTTGAAGATATCTGCCGTAATTTACTTCCCTCAGCTATCATTTGTCGTGCACAGCAGTTGAGCTAACAATGCTTATCTACACTTTTTCTGCCTTTCGATGTAGTTTTGCCTTGAGAATAGAATTAAATTCAAAGCCTCAAATGTTACAGACCAGCTCTCGCATATGGAAACAAAAGATAAAATACTGGAGATGCTCAACCACAATACGCAAATGACGATGATCACAAAGGCTTTTTAGTTATACAATCGTATCCTATAGCCTGGGAAGCCGTTCGACACTTGTGTACAACAACCTCGTGATAATAGGGCTCCACATTGCGATAGAAACACATAGCGTCTCCGTTAGAGTTGGTTAGCATATCTTCCTCCTCATGGCACTATAATAGACACTCGCTTCAGTGTAAGCATAAATAAACGCCAGTGAACCATGTGCATCACTTACATGTCTTCCGACTCATCCAAAAAAACCTTCCTGCATGAGCATACAAATTCTGTCGCATCCATTAAAGCACACGATAAATGATATGGGGGAAACTCAAATTCTTCAATATTTTTTCAATTACATTACAAAGTTTGCGATCTGAATTACTAAGTCTTACCTGCAATTAGTGAGTGGACATTTAGTTTCTAATAATCAAACATCATTAGATATTATTTCATATCGTAAAGGGAGTCTTTTGGGGGGATAGCATAAGCGTCAGAAATAACGTTAGTAAGTAGATGGGATAACTGACTTCCAGATAAATCGACTATGGAATTCTCTAACCACATCAAACACCATTTGAATTTACTGAGTAACCAGAATAAGTAAAGAGCGAACACATATGACACTGCCAGTTTTCAAAGCTCACTACGGTCATGAACAACTTTAAAAACACAGAAGTATAAGCAAGATTATAAATTAGCACTTTAACACGATACGAAACCAAAGGTGCATCCCCTTGCAAACAGAGAGCCATACCTTCTTGCCCGAGTAGTTCGTTTTCCAGTGTTATCACCTTTTCCCTCCTTAATGGTGCTTTTCTTGGTTCTGGACCGGGTTCCTCCTATGATACATAGTTTCGTTAGTCGCGGATAATCAATATGTCATGAATGATAGATAATCAATATAAAGTGAGTTGCACGGTTCTCATGTCATGAATGAAGTAACTCATCTCAATTTTGGAAACAATGCATGGAGTTCACTGTAGTTATGAGAACAAACAGGCAGAAAAAAATAGTTGCTTAAACAGTGAAATACCTCTCATATTGACCAAGGGAGATTGAACTTCAATATCCCCTCCATCCGACTCTGTCAGCTCACTTGAAATAGCAGAATGTTCTTCTGAATCGACGTGTTGACTTTTCAGTTTATCATTGTTAGACAAAGCTATCCTTTCAGGGCATGAATCGATAACTTCACCACCTGCTTCCGCTGCATAATACTCAAGGTTTTTCAGCAACAAGAAGCTAACTTAAAGTAACAAGCTATATGAAACTCGTACAATTTTCAAATACTTCAAAACCAGTAAATTCATACTGATTATGGAGAAGATTTTCCTTAGAATTATGATAATGCTGTAGCATATTCGTACTTATAATCTTATATGCTCATCATCTTTACCAAAGCGTCTCTTTTACATAAATTCCAGTATATAATTTCATCGGTAGTACTAACCCGGTAGAAGGCTTTATTCCATCGTTTTATCAAGATTGATCACGCGAGATTGAAGAGCACATGCTACACACGTGAACGCTATTCCACATATATGCAAATAACATTCTTCTTCGATTAGTATCAGGAACCACAACATATAGATAAGATTCTTGTGGTGGGTCCTACCTCTCTTGATTTCACTTAAATTTAGTTTTAGGTCATAAGCATCCTGTCTTATTCCAAACAACCCTTCAAGCTAAAGCTACAACATGTAAGACAACTAAAACTAAAGAAAATGAAAACTTCTTCGGAAATTGGGGGCTGCAAATAACTTAATGGGTGGTCAATCATTCGACTCAAACAGAAATTATGTCCATGCTTATTGTTAGTTTGTGAAGTCTGAGATAAGTTGTAAAGGCAGAGATATGTGGAAACAGATTTATCATGCACAAGGAAACACAAACTAGAGAAGAAAATTATAGCTCATCACCAATTACAGATATCTCTGAAAATGTAGGGAAATTAGGAGGATGATAATGAACTTTCAAGTTAATTGAATTAACCTGTAGTAATATTAGATTCTGCTTGGTCCTCAGCATCTATGGCTGTGGTAAAGCCTTCCCGGCTGCCAATCTTCTGTTGGTGAATGTGGGCGTTTCTAGCAGTTTCTACTTGTTCCTTTATTTCCATGTGGAACTTCTGCAGTTTATCCTCGAACTCTTCAATACACGATTTAAGCTCTGGTTTTGCAAATTTCTTGCCCTGATTTCAATTTATGATATACAGAGAACAACCTCAGCAATTATAAAATAATAAATGCGAGGGAAGCGGAACATCATTATCCTTTTCGCATGAGACCAAATTATTACCTTGTTTATTATGGTCCTAAAATGATCCATAACAGAATCCTCTGACAGGGCATGTTCATACGTCTTAAATAACTCGATGAGTTTTTTCATCCCTCTTTCAGTAAATGCTAGCTGAGAGAGGCAATAGGAAAGATGTTCCAACTGTCTGACATCTGCGAATATAAAAGCCTCCATTTAATCAACTATAATCCGTAAACAAGAAATTTACATCTATTCTTTCTAATTTAAAGTAAAGATCAATGCATAACAAGGAAAACTTAGAGGGACGGCATAAACTTAGAGTGTTTAGATAATGTCTGAGATCTGCAAATTTTAGTTCTCCATTATCACAATTGTAATACAGAAGAAAAATTTCCCCCATAAAACAATCTCAGAAATCACACAAGTATACACATTATCTGGCCTTACTAGTGTAACAAACAGTTCATCCTTTGCTGGCTAATCAACACCCGCGACTTTGCTTGCTAAACATTAACGGAGTGTTAAGATATTCTCAGAGAAATAAAACATACCTGTAACACCACTGAACCTATTGCATAGCTTTTCCACAAGAGCTTCCATTTGTTTGTCCTGGAAGAATTCAAGAGAATTCGTGAACATTACAACCAGAAGCAATTAAAAATATCAATCAGAATTACGGAACATTTAAAATATCATATACCTTCTTGATCGAAGCAATTAAAAATTGCATGATGTGGCAGAATGAATCCTCAGTAAGATTCTGATTGAACAATTTGCCGAGTATATCTGGAAGTAAATTATAAATTGGATTGCTTCCTGATGCCATGATGAGAAGAGATAAATTAGATACCATTTTCCTTTATAAGGGAACATTAGGAGAAAATAATAGGATAGCAGTATTATCTAAAAATGCATATATACCCCTGCCTATTTTACATTCTAAACAACTATTTACTTTGGATATCTTCATCCTGCGGTCAATATGACTGAACAAAGCAGGGTACTAATACATTATTGTAACGTATAATTTGCATTTAAAAGTATATATAAAGAATTATTAAAGTATAAGAGAAAAACCTTTTTTGGAAAGTTCATGAAAAAAGAGCTTAGCGAGACTTGAAATTCTCTTGTCTTCATCCTTTAATCTTACAGCCATTTCATTGATGTAACCTTTTACCTGATCAAACGATAATACATCAGATTCACTTTAACAGCAAAAATTGGAAAAGGAAACAAAGTTACTGCAACATCTACCTTCATCATGTCATTCAGTATGAGATGTGAAAGCACCAGAACAGCATTCTTCCTTACAGAAACACAAGGATCTTTAAGGCGGGCATACATGTTCTCTGTCCATGGTTCTAAAAGATTGGGAAACCGAACTGCTAAGTCACCCAGTGCAATAGTACAATTAGAACGGACAGTTTCTGAATTTGCACCTTCGACAACTGTGAACAGGAGCTGGAGATTTGCATCACTGAAAATAAATCACTAAGAAAACTATTTCATTCTCCACAAGAAATCAATACGTAGGGAAGTGGACGTGGGGGGGAAGTAGCAAAGAACTAACCAAAACTCTGCATCAATAACCATGAAACGACATAAAGCTAGCATTGATGACGCCTGCAATTCTGGGTACTGAATACATAGAAGTTACACTAGTGAGTAGGACAATTTATTGTTACTTTCGGAGTAACATGAAGATTTTAAAGAAACAGCTGCACATAATATTCTGATTTTCAAAAACTCAAAGTTACTTCTCATCACTTCTGCAATGATATCTTACATTTTATTTCTAAGCGTTCATTTATCGCAATCCAAAACGCTGCAAAAAATTTTGTAGCAAAGTGCATTGGTTGTATTTTACATAATATCTTACGTTTAGTGCTGGAAACGAACAACCTGGGAAAGCGATAATGGATTAAAAATATTAAGGCAGTCACCTTCTGCATCAGTGCAAAATTTCTACAAAGCTTGGACAAAAAAGTCGCACATATTCCAATCAAATTCTTTTCACTCGAACAACCAGAAATGATTTCCTTCTCTGCCTTTTCAAACAAAGCATCAAGTGCTGCGTCCTCGGAAGCGGACAAACCTAGCTCTTTATTTATATCATTATCCTGCAACGCGTAATGCAGACAATTCTTCAAAAGACTGAAAAGTAATAGATAAGTTATCAAGGAAGAGAATATAACTGGAAAAAACTCTTGCACACCTTTCGTATACCAGATGGAGCTGTCCCATTAGCATCTATACTCTGATTCTCAGCATCCATTTTCTCTTTTGCTATTTTCTGTTTCTGAATTTTTCTCGAACACGATTCAATATATACGAGTTGATTCATGGCAACATGACTTATGACAAACAAACATCTACTTAATTTTGCTACTTGAACAGTTGTAAGTATGCTGACTTTACTGGGATCACGGTCATTCTGCAGATCATCCCCGCAATCATTAAATACAGAATTCAGAGTCTTTCTAATGATGTCAGCAGCTATGGTTTCTGGGGTAGGATGAATTGCATATATGGCAGCTATCGCTTTGTCAGCAACAGCATACCAGATATTTCCTGGAAGCCAAGAACCAGTAATCAAACTTTCTAGAATTCCGAATATCCGAGCGCCACTGGTAACCAACAATTTTTTCTTGTCATCATCAGACAGTCTATGGATAGCAAGACATGCTGTCCTAGCAAGCAAAGGGTCAACTTTAGCCCAACGACCAAACCCAATATCAATGATGTCCTGTAAATGTGAGCCAAGGACCCCGGGTGATGAATTTGCCACCATGCAAAGAACAGATAAAGCGCCACGGCTTTGCTCCGCAGTAGTTCCACTAATATTGAAGCAAAAAATATCCCACAATGCTGATATCTGAAGAAGCAAAGACATGAAATTAATTGATGGGAGCTAAGCCTGATAGTGGGCATGAAAAACTAATTTGACGAAGGAAAATAAGACATCTGTAGGGTAATTTAAATCCGCAACCGAAGCTCATAGCCAGCATCAACAATCTTAACGTCCTGCTTCTCAGTAAACAAGAAATGTATAGCTAACAACATTGTCAGTCGTATAACATTAGACTAACATAAAAGACAATACTAAAGCAAGAGCTGGAGGTTGTCAAATGATTTATGCAACATATAACTTAATAAAAAACAACAGAAGAAAACGTACAGTGCTGGACGATAAATCACCCTTGGAGACCAGTGCACCAACTATAAACTCAACAGCTGCTAGATCTCCTACATTGGAATCAATGACAAGACTCGAGAGATTCTTGGCAGTTTCAACTGGGTTCTTCCTAATATATATAGTATTGAAAGCGTTCTCCACTGCTTCATAGATGGATTTATCTTGGGAAAATACCTAATGCCAGAAAGAGTTAATTGTGGGGGGGAAATATCATCTAAGCCATAAACGAGAAAGAATAGAGAGCTTACCAATGGTAACATTTTCCGTAGGCATTCCTCTGAGCCATCAATTTGAAACTGTCTACACCTCATCAACAAGAGAATTGTGTTTTCAACATCAGTAGCGGAGGATGAGGCCATCAATTGGACAAGGGTAGGCATCGTCTCACATATGCATTTAGAGAACCTTAGTCCAGCCTCAAGCGATGCAACCAATGCCCTAGTCTGCTCCAAATTCCCAACATCCGGCAGATTACTGTCTTGCAAAGCAGTCACCTGTCCTGGATGGGATAAACAACTATCAGTTAAACTGTCTTGATGCTCCTTCGTAACAGGTCCATGATTTAAATCATCGACTTCACCGTCACCAAGGCAGTTATCACCATCAGATGGTAGATCATCAGTGACATCTTCCGAAGGCATATCTGGATCAAGCTCATTTAACCTCTTTTTATACTGATCTAAGGTTGCTTCAAATGAAGTTATTCGAAGCTGTGGACCAAATGGGTTGTGCTGAAGCATCATGATCAATAGGTTTAAAGCAGATTTCCTGACTATTGCACTCTTGTCCTCCAATCTACCAGCAGCAACCTCCGCAACTTCATTCCACAAACCAATTGAAATGCAATGTTCTTCGCATAGTTCAGCCCATACCTGTAGAACTCGACTTCTTGTATAAGCTGACATATCTCTACAACGCTCAAGTAAGATTTCCAACATAGCTTGCTTAGTACGCAGGCGAATAGATTTGGAGCTCACTTCACCCTCAACATCCTTAAATGCCTTTGCTATTAGCTTTGCCAGCACACCAACAAGAGCGTTTCTAATCTTATAGGATTCACCACCAAAGTGTGGAATGAGAATGCCAATATTAGTGGAAACTAACTTAGGAAGGCGATCAGCTAGCTCTACAAGAAAACGCCCCACATTTTCGGCCCCAACCGTGTCCCTTACATAATCTTTTGGATCAGTCCTTCCAATCTCTCTAATAAGGGAGATGGCCATACTTCCATCTGCATACTTCTTCTCAGCATCCGCAACTGCATCAGCCATATGGGCAACAACAAAATCATATTTGTGAATTAGGTGCATCACGGATGCACACGATTGTGCCATGTAATGGTACTTTGTAGAGCAAGCCCCAATAATACGACATAGAGCATCTTTTGCTTCAGAATCTTTAAGGAGCATTGGTTTCTCAAACAAAGAGAACGCATTTCTGCTAGAAGGAACTGTCAAGTAAGGAGGTTTCCACTAAAAATTCACTAGGAAGGAAATACATCTATCTACCTACAGAACTAAAAGACAGATCGCTTACTTTGTAACAAAAGACAAATAATTTTCATCTGGATCTGACGAGCCAAAAAGTAGTTCAAGGTTGATCTCCAGTGAGTTAGCAATAAGACTAAGTATTCGGCCCCTCTGTGCCTCCCAATTCCATGAATTCACAGGTTGTTTCTTCCTGTGAGTGCTAGCCGTTACCTGAACTAACACTAAAATGCTTCAATTGACTGTGACCAGGGGATACATGTATCTCTAACTAAAAAGCAAGAAACCTATGATGATGTTTATTAAAATTTAAAAATTAATGAAATGCAAAACCTTCAAACTGTTGCTCGAACCACTGTTGGACTCTTCCGCGTGAACTATGTTTAGGAGGAAGCATGTATATATTTTAAAAGCATTGCGATGAGAAGCAACACGATCTAGTACTGGAATCTCTTCATCCTGACCTTGAGATACCCTTAGGAGCGAGTCCACATTAGGTAAAAGCACACTAACATTGGAACGAAGACTTTCGACGATGTTCAACTTGCAAGATGGAGGCAGACTACCATAACCCCGAATCAATGAGTACACCCGATCAAAAACATCTTGATCTTCAACACAAAACAATTCTTTATCGGAAAGATCAAACGACACGCCTGTTGAGAAGATGAGCTGATAGTTAAGTTCTACTAATCGAACATTTGCGTTCAGCAATTTAATTAGACAAGGACATGTTAAATTGAATCCATTATATATATGGTTTAGGTCAGAGGACTTATTAATCCATTAGGTGACAAAAACCAAACATTGCTATCAAATTGGATAAGATTACAGTTTATAGTGGAATAATTTGTATATGTGAAACACGGAAAAGGAAGGAGCCTGACCTTTGACAAATTCTTCGAGTTCAGAGGCGCGAAGTGAAGAAGTGTCCACATGATTTTTGACGCAGAGGCGGTCATCATCGTGATCTTCTTCGAGTTCAAGAAGAGTACGGGGGAAGACGAAAGGAGGAGCCATGGAGATTGAAAGAGAGAGCGAGATTTGCTCTGTTCTTTCCGTTCCTAGTACGCCAGGTTCTTCAGGCTTGGCCTCCGAAATTCAAATGCAGTTGAACGGTCTAAGCGGGAAATTTTTGCTGCCACACAGTTGGCTTTGCATATAAAAAGATAAAAAAATTAATGATACGAGTAATTTTTTTAAATTGTTAACTAGGTGGGCGGGGGAAAGAAAAGCGGATGATGAAGAGAGTGAAAGAAGTATACCTGCTTCTGTGGAGAAAGAAGGAGGGAGGACGACGACGACGAACAGAGGCGAGCAGCGAGTATGACGGTGGAGTGTGTCGCCGATGAGAGTGGAAGGGAGACTGAAAGAGGCAGATCGGAGGCGGGGAGAATGTGAAAAGGTGCTCTTTCGATCCCGCCCATTTAACCAGTTTTTTTTTTTTAAAAAAAAGAGTAGATATTAAAATTAAAAAATTGCAAAATAATGGTGGCAAAAAATTAAAGAATATGAGTTAAATAACTAAATCATATTTATCAAAAAATTAGTTAATTTATTTATGTGTAAGAAAGTATGTTGGTGTACTTAAAATATATTTTATTTTAATTATTTATTTTAGAAATTATTATATTGGTTACAAACTTTATTTTAAAAAATAATACATATATAAATAAAATAAATATTGAGAATTTATATTTATTTAAGATAAAAGGATAACACTTACCTACTTCATTTCATATAGCAAGGTTATTATTCTAAATCAAACGTGTCTATAGAAACTGGTTAATTAGTCAACTATATCAATTTTTTCTTCCTTCGGTCATTTTCCATTTTTAGTACCATTCATTAATTATTTATTTTTAATGATTAAGCAAGTAATTTTGATCTATTTATTTGAGTATTTTCTGTAAAAATACTTTAATTGCACATGAAATGGCTTCGTAAAGTGAAACATATAATCAAAAGAAAATTGCCTCAAATTAGTAAAGAAATGACGGCCGCATGCTAATCAATCATTCGATATCAATATTGATCCATTTATTTTTTTTCCCTATAATATATTGATTTAATCTAAAATTTATATTAGAAAAACCCATTGTTAGTTAAAAAAACTAAAACAATATATACTATATAAGGCATGTTTAAATAAGAGTTTAGAAAATAGTTTCTAAAAAAAATTTTTTGAACAATTTTTAAAAAAGAGATTATAAAAAATAATTTTAAATAAACGAATGTTTTGATAATTATTTATAAAAATATTTTTATTATTAATAAATTATGAAAAATGATGTGATTATTAAATAAGTAGATATAAGAGGAAAGAGGATATAAGAGAAGGTATGATAGATGAGAGAAGGTATAAAAAAAATAAGAGAGAAAATAGAGGGTATAAGAAAAAATAGAGGTAATATAATAATTGATTAATTTATAAACTCTTTTACTGTTTTATAAGTTACTCTGACCAACTTATTTAAAATTTTAATTTTAAATTATAATTTAATCTAAAAATTTATTTAAATAAATATAATTATTTATTTTTTAAAAAAATAAAATTTAATTTTACCTAAATCTATATTTAAAACCTATATCCTCCTTTTCCCGAACACACGCACATAGTCTGGGGACCTTTTTGGATTACTGCTCAAAAAAACCAAAAAAATATTGAACGAGGAATTTGCAAAAGTAACGTGTACAGCAGAGCATCACCGTATACACTATATACAAATATAATCAATAATATGAATGATGATTATAACTAAGTAATAGTAAAATAAAATTTGCAATTCTAGAAGTTTGGTAAGGCAATCGGAATTCATCATTGATCAAATACAGAAGCCATGCTAAATCATGTTAAAAAGTTGTCCTTTTTCTCAATCATGCTAAAAAGATGTTTTTAAAAAAAAAATACTTAAAATAAGTTTTCAATCCTTCCACCCCTTTATCCTTCTGTTCTCAGGATCTTTTCATCAATTTCTGGCTCTGCCTTGAGAAGCCCCCGCGGGAGAAGCTGAATATGGCAGTGCCATGGAGCATGAATCTCTGGATGGCGAAGATGGTGTGGATTGCTTTGAGCGGGTGGGTATCTTCGTGCTTGACTGTTGCTGACGAGGTTGCTAGTTCTCTTCGATCCGGTGATATTGGCCCCTTCAATGTTGGATGATCCAAAAACCTAATTCAGCTCTGGTTCGTCTCACGAAGTCATTTTTATACTCTTTCTTACTTGGTTTTATCTGTTTCTGAAACTATAGGTGTTTAATTAGCTGAAAGATTTATTGAACAAATTGGCTGTGCTTCCTTTTCTCCCCTATATTTTAAATCTTATTATAAGTTAGTTTTTTTTTTTTTAAATGTATTGACGTAAGAGACTAACTCCGCGTCCGTTTACAGTATAATTTGAGTTGAGATAAGCACAATGGGATATTCAATTTTCAATTTGGGGGTCATGAATTGTGTTCCTTTATTTCTTCGTCGCTGCTGCGCCTGGCATTTAACTCTGCCGCCTATTAAAGATTAGAAGAAGGTGATATGGTTGCAGAATATTAGAGCGGTGATTAAGTTCAGGCGGATTGTTTTGTGGGTTGGGGTTGGTATGCATCAACGATCAGGCGTAATAGGACATTGTATGAAACGGGTTAGAGGGAAGAGTATTAAGGAAACACTGGATATTAGTATATGACAGCTCTAAATAATTCTGGGTTTCTTCTAGCCATGGTCTAGATTTTTTGTTTTCTAATTTTTAAAATCAAGGATTGAACCAATTAGACTGTATGACTTCCACGCCGGCACCACCCTGCCCTTGCTTGAGCTTGCCAAAGCAAGGGACAAGCTTTTGAGATAGAATTCTCTTGACCAGTTTTGGTCATGATATGAAGAATTGTAACTTGGAGTTAGGGGTCCTGATATATAGGAACAAAAAGGTGTTTCACGAAAATAGACATAGGTTTAAAAAGCATTAACGGTTCGTCATCTTGAAACAAAGATAACCTGTTGGAGTTTGAATTCTTGCAATAGCCATAAGAGGATTAATTTCTTAGTTTAAGCAGAAGATTTGAAAGAGAATGTTATGGGGGGGATCATAACATCTAGGTAATGAAGTGTGAATAAGTGTATTTTGATTAATTAAAGGTGAGTTCTGCTGAACAACCTTTCAGAAAATGACAGGGCAAAGCGAAGAGTTTTGTTTCAGTGTTTGTTATGTTCCTGATATTGTCTTGGCGGTAGTCATTGTACTTCTGTTTGAGTTATTAAAAAACATGTTAATTGTATAATGTTTGTCTCACTACCCTCCCATATGGAATATGTTTGTATTGAAATTCAAGTGTCCTCCTGAAATAGATTCCAGTGTGCCAAGAAGAACTTAATTACAGTCGCCGTAGAGTTGAGACAGGTTCTAATCATGTAACTTGTTGGTGAATTTTATCTTTGTATTGTATTTATTGTTTTAGTTGTTTGGTTTAGTGGGTGTTTTTCATTTTGTAGTGCGTAATAGATACAATGTATTGATCGCAGTGATATTTGTTGGATATTCAGTAGGTACAAGAATGATCAAGAAAACTAACCAAACGTCACTTTTTTCGTCCTGCAGTTCTGTGGAGGCTACGGAAAGAAGGGGATAAGATTCAAGAACGTCGTCTTTCGTTCCAGTGTGTCAATTTGGTATTGAGATCTTACTGTTGTTTTTCCCCCCAATAGATGATATTTAGTCAAAATAAAATATGATTCTTAGCCATACGATTTGATATAAAATATTACCCTGACTTGAAACCATACTTCTAGGATTAGTCTACTGATGGAATTTCTAGTACTCTTGTAGAGAATGGTACAATTTGTGTGCGTTTGTCCGGCAAGGAGAGCAAAAACACATTCAGGTCATCAGGTTGGTCATTGTGAAAACAGTTTTGAGCGTGGGTTTTCCCTTATTCCCACAATGTTTGCTTGGATGAATAAAATGCCCGTGATTAAGGATTAGCGAATGTATGTTTTGGAATTCGAATATATATGTTTTTCATTCTCGTCACCCAATAGTAAATGCATTTCCTATCGACTTCTCAACTATTTACAGGTACGTCATTCCCATGAACGCTCCTCAATCTGCATGCCAGAAAAACCGATGTTGAGTGGATGACTCTCAGCCATTTTCACTTCTTACCTTCGGCCGAGTTCTCGTTACCGGCAAGGCTCAATTGTTGCGAGTGTCTGCATAATCATTGATGGACGGCCATTGGCGAAAAATTCCTTATTTTCTGGATTTAGGTGTGCTTTTGATAGTAATATGCATAGTAATTAAGACGGCTTGCCATGACCGATATTAGTATTATTTATGAGAAAAAGAGACTTTGTCCTACCCTTGAATCATGAGTAAGTGTAACCCCTTTCTAAAAATTTTTGTACCAAAAAAAATAATAAAAGCTGGCTTTCCCCTGTCTTCTAGCTTCGGAGGTTGACAAGGGCCATTTATAGTGTGATAGCACAATCTTTATGTGTCTCACAGCAGTAATTTGAAACCTGGAGACATGTTTGAGGCTATGCTGATAGGATCTACGTGCCATCTCTTTCTCTTCACCCAGACACGCGGTTCTCTTCTGGTAGACATTTCGTTAGTGATTTGATAGTTTTGCGATTAATCCATGCTCAAAATTTCACCTAATCTCATGCTATTTATGAAATATGAATTATGAACATGTCACCAAAAAAATATATATATAAGCTTCTGCTCCTCCAAAAGAGGAAACAAAAGAAGCAGCATCTGTTTGTTGCCAAAATCAAAAAGCCAATTGCCAAAAGTTTAGGAGGGCGACCGTGTATACCAAATCATCAAAGATTCTTTCAAACTTTTTTAACCTGCCAAAGATACGTATGAAAGGTGTAAAGTGAAGACTTAAATGAACGTATCTATCTAATATAATAAATATTACAGAAGGGTATAACGAACATTCTCTAACCATTTTTTTTTAAATCATTTGTTGAGTTGTTCATAATTATAAGATAGTCAGATCAAAGATTTAGTATCCTTTAGCTGATAACTTAAATATTAATCTTTCCAAAACATAAAGATTAATAAAATAAATTTTATTTTTCCTAATAAAACTTTTTTACATGTGTACAGATTAATTCAAATTTAAAATATCATATTTAAAAGATTTAATTATTTACTAACTGTACTAAATTTGTTAATATAGAGTAAAGACTTTAATAAACATGTTAAATATAACAAATACTATGTAAATATAACATTTTTTTAAATCCTTTGCCGAGTTGCCTAACATTTCTTTTTGTAGTATCATCAAATATAACAATTGAAATCGACCAGGAAAATGAAGTTTAAATCTAAATGCATCCAGAGTACAGCTTCGATGATTTCAACAATGTCAGTTTCCACCTTCAATGTGCCATCAAGTGGCAATAAACGACATTAATAAGAAAGGCCATTTCCCTCACTTATACCAAAAACAACATAATAAGAAAGGCCATTTACCATGTTCATGCCCATCTATACATTTCGCGACTGGTGAATCAGTTAAAATGAACAAGAAGGATATGGTAGTAGTCTTGTAGCTAATGCGGCGGCGATCATTACAGAATTTGATTCTCATGAGCATCCTTGGGTGCAAAAGATATCGTTTGTACACCCAAAGCACACAGTCATCTGATTTTTCATGCTTGTTTAATCTTTCGTTTCTTCCCCGATTGATATGTTTTAGGAAGCAAAATTGGAAGGAAATATTTCCAGGAAATGTGTGCAGGATGAGATTAAGAAAAAGATACATGAGAATTCCATTTTAAAACCGAAAGAAAATAATCTGGCATGATTTCATCAGACCATAGTGGCTATGCCGTTGAATCTTGTTCTTGTTCTCTCAGTTTCAAGCGAAAGCCCCTCTTCCACGGTTTTCCTCTTGTTAGTATTGATTATCTGTACTGACTGTTGATGTTGTTGTTGTTGTTGTTGTTGTTCTACTAGTGATTGTGGTGCTTGTTGAATCTCTGGGGTTTCAAGCTTTTCATCTCTTATTTGAGCTTGATCCTTCAATTTCTGGGTCTTCATCATATGGGGTCTAAGCCTGTTCAGATCTGCTGGCTTCACTGGTTTCAAGAAAAATTCCTCTGCTCCTTCTTCTAAGCATTTGCTAATCCTGGAAGGCACATTTTCGGATGACATGATCACCACTGGTATGTTTCTCAAAGACGAAGATTCCTGAAATACCAAAAGAAATTCCCTGTCATTTTCAAGTCTCTTGCCTCTCAGGCAGAATTTCCCAGCACATAATTTGCAGATATTCTTTATGGAATTCTTCAGCTAATTCCTAGCTACTAAAGCAGGGCATTTTTTAAAAAGCAAATCTTGTGATTGTATTAAACCAGATTTGTTTCGAATGGGAAATAGTAAATCAGCAAGGAATTGATATATATATATATATATATATATATATATATATATATTATATTATATTATATGGTAAATCAATAAAACAAAGGAAATTGACAGTTTCAAGCCATGTTGATATTGGATTCAGAGTTTCAAATGTTAAGTGTTCCCAATAAAAGAGGAAGGAGACACAGGTTCTGTATCAAACTAACAAAAACAAACAGATTGTTTGACAGATTAAATTATACAATAGATGAAAAATCGTCAGAAAAAGAAAGCAAAGCGTACCTTGATTTTCTTGAGTAAATCATAGCCAGTCATGCCAGGCATACAGTAGTCTGTAATAACAAGGTTCACATTCACTTCCTATGGAAAATGCAAAAACCAGAAGAACTTCAGTTCAGAAATCCAGAAAAACAAACTTAGTGAGGGAAAAAGGCAAGAAGAGATTGGGGGAATCTCGTACATTTTGAGCAGAAACTAGAACAAACAAATACCTGATTACCGTGAGGAGACACGGAAGGTGGATTAGGGTCGGTCTGATCATTGTCACGCAAACCCAGAAACTCTAAAGCCTTGCTACCGGAATCCACGGTGGTAACTGTCAATGACATAGCGGAGTTCATTAAAATCAGATGAGGAAGCAGTGATCAAGAAAATAAGACGATTGTTTTTATCTTACCTTGATAGGAGGAGGTTTTGAGGAGCCTCTCAATAAACTTCCGATCGATTATGCTGTCGTCGACGGCCAACACGTGAAATTGGGACTCGCAAGCCATTCCCATTTTCAGATGTAAAATAAAAAGAACCTAGAATCGCAGAAAGTAAAAAAGTAAGGGAGAAGATACGAAGAAGAAGGCGAGAGAATGGGAGGGAATAGAGAGTCGCGTTGCTTGTATGGTTTTTAGCTACGGGAGAGAGGAAGGAGAAGAAGGAGGACAGAGGAAAAAGATGAAGAAGGAGAAGAGTTTTTGTATTGAAAAAAAGACACATCGCATCGCACAAAGCAAGATCCGACCAGATTTCTTACCGAATCCAAATCTTTCAAAATTTTCCAACTTGATCTCTTCGTTACAAGGGAAGCGTCGCTAATATTAAAACAGATACATAAATAAGTAATTAAATACCAGTACTCAATATATCTTTAGGTTGATGCAAAAGGTGGGCTCTATTTATTTATTTGTTATACGTAGAGGTCACCGGCCCTTGATATTCACGAATCACAATACTGATTTGTGATTTTGATATAAAAAATCTGAGTACTATTAAATAATCACATTGATGTGTTTTCTAATTTTTTTTATGAAATGAACAATTTTTATGTAAACCTTTATTATTTTTTTAGAATTATATAAAACACTGTACTATTAGTTCTAATTTGATTGTTACCAAGAATAAAAGGGTAAAAAACATATAAAATTGAAAATATTATTAAAATAAATAATAATTTTTTTTTATTAGTGCAACCAAATAAACTGTGATAATGTGTCAAAATATATCCATGCAAGCTTTCACCTCATTAGGTGGCCCTTTGTATTTGTGCTCTTGCAGAGTCTATGAAATGAGAAATTTTATTTATTATATATGATTTATGAAAGATGTGACTTTTTGTAAGTGAGAATGACATAAAAATACATGTGAGACATGCCCATAGACAACGAAATGACATCATTTTTTTTAAGTTCTTATGAACTTCAGAGTGTTAACTTTTATTATGAAATAACTATATTGCCCTTTTGCATTATAATTTTAATAATAAAAAAATATATAAAAATCAAATTTATGGTGGAGGGAGTTCTTTTTTCTTTCTATACAAAAATAATATAGTCATTTTAACACGAAATAAGTTTTTGGATGCTTCAAAGAAACTATACCATTTCATGGTCTTAATATGATTTTTGCATGTTTGATATTTTACCATTTTCTTACCCTGACAGATTATTAATTAATATTATAAATAGTTTCGGAGAGACATATTCACGCGAAGAATACCTCCAAAAAGGTTTAATTCCATGTTGGACTCTTGAGGCATTACCTGCCAAACACTGAATAAAACCATCGCATTAGCCAACCCCATTCTATAATTTGCAAGGCTTCATAAAACGAACGTATCAAACTTGGAACCAACACACTATCTTCCTCCGTTGAAAACTGGAAATCCTAGATCGTTGGTTTTAATGGAACGGTGGGTGGTTTCAATCGGGTTTAAAGGCCGAGATCTCCCCCAAAACCACACGCTTTCAATCTTACTGTACAGCCTGTGACCCATAATCCCTCGTTTTGCCCTTCTCCACGGAGAACTCCATGTGGCCATCTGGACACGTGGATCCTGTCCACAGCTTCAACCCCCGTATCTCTATATCAAATCTCATTTCTCTCCTGGTATATCGTCCTTTTTATCTTTTTATGATGGATATGTTCTTGTTTATTATTTTCTTTTTTTTTTTTGCAGGGAAACAAATTTTAAAAGATTATTTCTATTTTATTTCTAAATTAAAATATACTTATAAAATCACAGAGTGAGATTGCACATAACCAAATAAGAATTATACCATTTAAAAATATAGTGCACAGGAGTTTTTAAACAAATATGATGTATTTTTTATAAAAAAAATTATAAAAAGGTTTTTCCCCCATCAAATTTGTTATATAAAAAGATAAATAAAAAGGAAAATTCCTTTTTCCCTCGCCAATGGGCCACTCAGGTTCTCTTCTACCAAACATGTTTAATTACGTTTCCTTTCATTCCCTTTAATAGCCTACTCTATGAAATTATTGAAATATGGCGACATATTTTTCGGGGAAGAAATTTCAACCGCGTGTGTTTAAAAATACATTAGCTTTAATTCAACAAACACTATCCTAAGAGGTTGTTTGGTACCATGGGATTTGGAGGGAAAAGGATGGGAGGAAAAAATATTTTGAGTTAGATTTAACTAAATTAGAGAGGTTGAGTTAAAAGTTTTTAATTATTTTTTTTTACTATTTTATCTTACATATTATTCTTATTAAAATTTTATAATCACACTTATCCAATTCTTTCAAATTCAACTTAGAAAAAATTTCCCCCGAATTTCTCTTACCAAACAATAATTAAAATTCTTAAAAATAATTAATATTTATTTATTATTTTTTCTTTTATAACTAATATTTAAATGTGATATTTTATATTGTTCTCTCTCATCTAAACTTTACTTAATATAGGTAAAGTTATAAACAAAATTTAATCGGAGACAGAGTTAACTATATTAGTTAAAGTAACTTATACTATATGTGAACAATAGTATGTAAATATTAATTTTATTAAATTATTTAATTAATCTATTAATTGCCACATTGGATTGTGGAGTGTGTGATGGACGGAGAGTTTGGAAGAAGAAAAAAAGGCAATGGAAACAAATAGACATGGGCCCCTTATGGTATGGCTTTTTCATAATGCCGTGGACCCCTCCATCACAATTCTCGCTCCCCACTTTCAATTCCCTCATCAAAACCCTCTTTTTCCTTCTTCAGAGTGTCCACTATCGTTATTTATTCTCTCTCTCTCTCTCTCTCTCTCTCACACACACACACACACACACACATCTATTTTATTGCTATTTTCGCAATATACACATATATTTATTGTTACGGAAGAGATGATTATATTTTATTTTAATTTTTAATTTGACACTTGCGCGCTATTTTTCATTATTAAATATTTTAAATTTACTATTTTAATGTTATTAATCCCTGCATAAAAGCTAATTATTCTCCCATAGTAAATTAGTTTTTTTTAAATATACTGCTACCAAATTAAAAATAAAAAGAAAACTACAAATAGTTCAATAATAGGTTTCTCCAATTGTTATGTTATGGGTATGTTATAGTATCCTCCCATCAGGAATCGTATCATGAGGATGTATATACATATTAATTAGGCTAACGCATTCATGCACCAAGGCTAGAAATTTCTATACCTCGTTATAAAATCCCCAATTGAATTATTTATAAACATCAACACCCAATGGATAGTTTAAGATGACTATTTAATATTTATACTTGCCTTATAGTACTATTTGACTTATAATTAAATATATATATATATATATATATATATATATATATATATATAGCTTTAGGTTAGTTGCTTATTAAAAACAAAAGAGTATCTCAAAGATTCGAATTCTTCTTTTTGTTTGACGTGACTAGATATGGTGGGACCTACCTAGTGATTTTAAATCAGATATTCCAATTAAAATAATAAAACGAGTAGTTAAAAATTAATGGGGAACACCAGGTGTCGACTTTCTATAGGCCAAGGCAACTTACCAAACAAGCCTGCGCATGCATAAGTATGAACCTAATAATACACACAGGTCGTTCCTGCAATGTCCCTGTCACCATGTTACACAAACAGACGTGGCCAACAAACATATGCAACTCATCTTTTTTGAAAAAGGACCCAACAGATATTTTTTTACAAAAAAATTCTGTTCAAATTTATATATATGCTCGCCTCCACATGGGGACATGTGAGGGCTTTTTTCAAACAAAACAAGGCCATGGGAAGGGTTTCAGGGAAATTAGACCCTTTTTTAAGTCGAAAACAACCTCTTGTAGAATTTAAAAATAAAGGGAAAAATAGTAGTATTGTATATATGAATATCTTATTTATTAATAAAATGATAAAAAAACTCTATTTAAATGTTATTTTTCGTAATTACATATTAATATTTTTATATTTTAATTATGACCAGTTAATAACTCTCTTTCCGCCCTATTATTTTTGGCTAAATAGTTCGATACTTAGATTACCAATCTTTAAACTATTGCTTCAATGGGATAAATGATGAAGCCAATATTAAGGGAATGAACTGTACAAACTATACCTTCATTTGAATAGTGCTGCATTGTGACATTTGTTTAATATTTGAAGTTGATAGGAAAATTGATGGGAATTTACACAGCATGGGACCTGATTAATCACAAATTATATATATGTGGTCAGTTGGAGGCAATGACTTAAAATATTATAATAAAACACACACACACACACACAAACACACGATTCATCCATGATAGAATTATTAAAACGATCGAGCTATGGTGATTTTCAATGAATACTATAGTCCAGCAGTTAGTTTAAGAGATATGGTTGTACCAGGAGATCTCTTTTAGATATTTAATTAATTATAAGGAGATTTGCCAAAGTTGAAATTCTCAGTTATAACAGTATATTAATAATATCGGTGGTTTAGGCAATCGTTATTAGGTGGATTAATTAGCAGAGAAGATCCTTATTCTTCTTCTTTTTCTTAATTTAATTAATTAATCTAGAGCCTTTTTTAGTAGACCTCCTTGTTTTAATTCCTTTTAATTTAATTAATTTCTTTCAGGTCGGGAAAATAACAGTAAGTTCATAGCATGTGATTGGCATCTATACGTACTATTACTATATACGTGCATTTGAGGAAAAAGTCAGATAAGAGAAATAACAGTATAAGATATATAGCTTGTGTGTTTTTTTACTTTTTTTTTTTATTGACTTGGTAAATCATATTATTATTCACGACAGATTTATTAAGTCAGGTTGGTTGGTTAGTTATAGTGGGTGTTTAAACTTTTTAAACCTAGGTTTTAAATATAGATGTAGGCAAAATATAGGTTTTGATAATTTTTAAAACAAACAGTTATATTTGTTTAAAATGACTTTTAGACCAAACCATAATTTAAAACTAAGATTTTAGATAAGTTGGTCAGAATAGCTTATGGAATAGTAAAAGAGTTTATCAACTAATCAATTATTATATTACCCATACATTTTCTTATACCCTCTCTCCTCCACCCTCTCTCATCTCTTATCTATCTTCTATATCATTTCTCCTCTCTTGTATCTCTTATACATATTCTCTCATATTTCATCCCTCATCTTTCATATATTTAATAATTATATAATTTTTTATAATTTATCAATAATAAAAATATTTAAAAATAACTATCTAAATACTTATTTATTTAAAATATTTTTTTATAAGCTATTTTTTAAAAACTATCTAAATTTTTTTTTATAAATTATTTTTTTAAACTCTTATTTAAATGGGTTTATAATTTTAAAGTATACGGAAAAGTAATTTATTATCAAAATTGACTAATTAAGTTACAATGCTGACTATGGAAAGGTCGTAAAGAGAATCATATTCTTAATGATAAGAACTTGTGCGATAAATATAATAACGAATTCATAAAATAAGGTTTTTTTTGGAAGATCTCATTTGACCAGTAAAGATACGGCAACTGATTATATGTTTTCATTAGATCGTGCAAAAACCTAACATTATGGAAATTAAGCAAAAATGAGAGTCTTGACTTTCAGATAAAAGAAAAATAGAAGAAGAAGGAAACCAAATAACAGAAAATTATATATAAAGGCCGATTCATGCACGTAATAGAATATTGACACATATACTTAATATTGTACTCTGAAAATTAATATAGTGTGCTGAATTGGGACGGGGCAGATACAACGCGTGAAAGGATAATAATTGAAGCAGGTTGGAATAAGTGAATTCAGAACTTTCAGAATCTCGTAAAAGGGCAAAAAATCTTAGTTTATTAGTTTTAAAATGGACATGAGAGTGACAGTGTCGTAAAAGGTCATCTCAGGAAGCTACGGCCTAAGCCCTAGGGATATTCACTGTGGATTGCATGAAATATATCGATTAATTAAATGGCTGAATTTTTGTTATTTTATTATTTATTTTGTATCCGCGCGATTTAGGGTAAACAATTATTAAAATATGATAAAAAAAATTAAATAATCCAAATCTTATCTAAATGGCTCAAATATTCACAGGCGGCCATCAAGTAGGATCTAAGTATTATATATTATATAACATCTAATATATTAATTTTATTTTTTATATATATTTAATATATTAATTTTATTTATACTATAATTTTAAATATAATATTTTTAATTTAATACAATTTTATACATAATATTATTTTTTAAATATTAAGAATTACATATAATTAAAAATTATAGATAAAATTATATTAAATTAAAAATATTATAATTAAAATTATATTATAAATAAATTAATATACTATACATATATATAAAATAAAATTAAAATATTTAGTACTGTATAATCATATAAAATATGGTTAGACAATACCTCATACAATATCAAATATCGATGTTACGCAGCAATTAAAGTAAGGTTGCATGGAAATATCATATCTCATGACATGTTATTACTCATCCAAGGCATAGGAACATGCAACACCGTACCATATTTACCCTTTACCGCCTGCGCTTTTATAGGTTTCCGTCATATTCATGAATGTGCCTGTAATAGTTGGGCTTCGTGCTATTATCATCTATGTAGTATTAATATATTTAATATTTCATATTCAAGAAGCTGTTTATTTAAGAGTTTAATTTGTATTAGGAGATATGTTTATGTTCAGTTGTTAACAATATTTCCTATACGATTATCTTAAATAAAAGAATATATATATCTAAAGAAAGGAAATCGTAAAAGGAAAAAATTATTTTACTTTCATATGCGTAGATTAATTAATCCCATGACACATAAAATTCAAAGTCCGAGGTACAATCTAATCACCTTAGCTCTCTCTCTCTCTACACACATGTCGTATCTGGATAACGTTTTTGAAGGGAGCATTTTGGCGAAAACAAATAATGTCACTATTGGTAATGTGTTTAGAAAGCATGACTTTATTCCTGAAGCTTCTTCGACCCCACTGCTGCCATTTTTTCACTCAATTTGACCCATTCAACCCTCCATTCCCTGTTTCACTCGCAGTTTCTCTTTCAAACTCTGGATTTGTTGCAGTGCATTCTGGGAAGAAAAAGGTATATTCGATTAATTTAATTAATGAATTCAGGTATAATCCTCACGGCCTCAAACAACCATTAGTTAGGTCCTCCTGTAAAATGTAACTCTAGAAAAGGCTACAGAATCTGGAAGGCGATTTGACCCAGTACTAGTCCCCCCACACAAAAGCCGAAACAAGCTGGCGTCCTCGGGCAAATGTGTGTGGGGGCAATTTCAGTGTTACCTACCTTTTCCTCATTGCAACGCTATAGGTTTCACATTTATCCCTTCCCAATTTTATATCTTCAAAATACAGCATCATTCACTGTTCAAACAGACACTACACTTCATCTTTAGCTAAAACTCCGACAAATGTCATGTGATTCACAAATTTTCAAATATTCCCTCTTTTGCCTCCTGTTATCCAATCACATTACCATTTTCAAGTTTCAACATTCATTAGGCCAGGAGGTCTTTTACATGCTGGTAGAAAAACTGAGAGAGGTCATACACACACACATGCATACACATGGCGCACTTATCTTTTATTAGAGTGGCACTGTATGGCACTACATATATGTAACTTTTTCAATATGGATTCAATAATTAATTCACCACCTAAGAGAGAACTAGCCTTTCCATTAAGACGTTCTTTGGTGATCTTCACTTCTCCTCTTACAATATTAACCTCATATGAAGTTTTCATCCTCTTGGGCCCAGTTCAACGATTCTTTCATCCCCCATACTTCCCGTGGAACCTAAAATTTGGGCCTTACCCAGCAGCCCCATGTTGTTCCCGGACTAATCTCAGGAAAAATAGTTACCTCTTTTTCTGGCCAGAAAAAAAAAACAACAAAAATTGCTCAAATTTAACTGATGTATTTATTTTATATACTTTATCAGTGCTATTTTATTTAATATATCTATAAAAATATTGTAAAAAAAAACTCCATTATAAACCATAATAACATTGATATAGTTCATCTTGAGTTATATGCAAATGTATATGATGCTCACTATAATTTACATATTTAAATAAAATATAAAAGTTATAATAAGTTATAAAATCTATAAATCATAAATAATAGTATAGTTTATCTTTTGAAATTTTGATCAAGAATAGTGAGACGCCCACGTTGGTTATATTTATACCACCATGTGCCATGCTAGCACGTTGATTTGATTCGTACGTGTAAACAATTTTAGAACAGATTCACGTGTTGTGGTAGCTCTATCGTCCCACTCCCAATCTTAAGCATTGTTTGGACTAACATTTACCAAACAGATTTTTATTCTAAATACAGTACTGAAAAGCAGGTTTTAAGAATTAAAAAAATTGATTTATTCAATAAATAAATATAAGAGCACTTAGCTCGCGACTCGACCATAATGAGTGGTTCCTTCTCAGCATAAACCCCAAGGGAAAAAGGGGGTAAGTGGGACCAGATCTGGTGAACTCATATCAATCGTTTGGCTGCGTGAATTGTGAGGATGAACTCGAAGGTCATAGCCACTGTGTTTGCCGTCTTCTCCATAATATTTGCCTTCAACTCCAAACTATTTTTTGGGCCACCTTCCATTCCGGGTTCCCAGGACCTGCTCCACACCGCTCAGATATTCCATGTCCCCGGAGCCGTCGGACCGGAGAGCCTCGTCTTCGATAGCAACGGGGAGGGCCCGTACACAGGCGTCGCCGACGGACGAATTCTCAAATGGCAAGGAGAGGGTCGAGGCTGGACTGATTTTGCCTTCACCACTTCTAATAGGTAATTTGCTCTTCTCTTGTCATTTTTCTGAATTCCATCTCCTGCCAACTATTTCGTGCTAGCATTATTCGGTTTCAGCGTACACTCCACTTCGAAGTCTCGTTTGATGCTGAGGAATTTTCCCTGAGATTTATTTGTGAATTGGGGGTGGGGGGTCCTACGAAGATAGTAGAGAAATTCCTAATTCTGCAACTTTAGAGCCTGATTCAAGGCTTTGACCTGCGTGGGAACAAACTTTATTAGCTGAGCGGGCCAAAAAAGAAAGAAAAAGATCGGCCGGGGGGCCATCAATTGCAGCAGCGACATAATTTTTGGAGGCCAGACAAGGGCATCGAACTTATAAACACACACACACACACGGAGGTACAATATTAGTTTTTTGGGCACTTTTTTACTTTTTACCAAAATTTCAAAAATTTGGCAACAAAACTCAGCCTGATTCATTTGCACTACAAGCCAGAAAATTTTCTGAATTAGTCAAATATTTTTCAAAATTTATTATAAAATTTTCAAGTATAAAAAGCAATGAAGAAATATATTATATATCCCATTAATACTCTTACTTATTACTGGGATATATTTCTTCATTAGTTTTTATACTTGATATTATATTACTAGCTGCCCTCTTTTTTTACAAGCTTCTATTAATAATTTTATATAAATTAATGAAGGGGATTAGAACTAATTATTTTTTATAAGATTTTAAAATTAATCTAAAAGAGTCACGTGTAAGAGTTTGTTTAATTTGTTAAAAAATTCAATAGTTAAGTATATTAGGCAAAAAAAAAAAATTGATTTTTTCTTCTACTAAACCATCTCGCCAAATAAAAACCGGAGGGAGCATTTTCTTTCTGAAATTTATACAAAGCTTATCCTAAAAACAAAAATCTTACAAGTTACGTAGGCGTTAGCTATTTGGTAGAGAACTCGAGACACGTCAAAAGCCCCACGGGTTAGGTAGATTCGGGTGGAGTTTTATTTATTGTATGGGGTCTGCCGAAGCCAATTCATTCATATTTGTAATTTGATCCATAAATTATGTCTTTGTTTATGCTGTACGGTAAAAGATTATGTTATGCATGCATGGTGGATAAGAATATAGCAGCCTTGATATGTAACTATTATTACTACATGACAATATTTGAATATTGTTTTGGCTAATAATTCAAAGTGAATGTTGAATTGTGTGCTTTTTATCACTGTTCTTTTTTTTCGATCGAGTTAAATGGGTAATGCTCTTTCTTATGCAATGATCCATGTTTTAAATGTAACGCTGATTTTACTGTATTGCTTTTGAAGGACGGAATGTACTCGTCCATTTGCACCAGAATTGGAGCATATTTGTGGGAGGCCACTTGGACTGAGTTTTGATAAGAAAAGTGGAGATCTGTACATTGCTGATGCCTACCTTGGCCTTCAAGTGGTAGGACCAACAGGTGGTTTAGCCACCCCTTTGGTCACACAAGTTGAGGGCCAACCCTTGCGCTTCACCAATAGCATGGACATCAGTGAGGACGAAGATGTCATTTACTTCACTGATTCTAGCACTGCCTTCTACAGAAGGTAATATATTTCTTCCTACATGCCTCTGGAATGATCCAATACATCTATGACATAAGGAGATGATGTTAGCTGCTGATGATGTAAAACTCCTTTGAGGAATATATAGTGCTTGTTTTGTTGAAACCTGACTTTTCTTCCATGAAAAACCACTTTAACTTAGCATGTGAATATGTGATGTTTAACATGATTTTGGAGGCAGATGACTTTTTGTTTAGAAGTTACTTTAAAGTTGAAGCAATTTCTGACCTTTGGCTTTTCCCTTTTCTTTATATTTGAACCTTTTGAAAGTGACTTCTCAATTACATTATCGGATTTTACCCCAATTTCAATTTACACAAAGTTAGTTGATACAAAAGTCACTTTTGCCAATGTTAATCCAAACAAGTTGGTTTTCTTAGACAGAAAATTTCGTGTCTCTAAACCGTGTGGAGCTTTTGTTTGCAGGGAATTCATGAGTTCAATTCTTAGTGGGGACAAGACTGGTCGATTAATGAAATATGATAAGTCGACCAAAGAAGTGACAGTGTTGATGAGGGGGCTTGGTTTTGCCAACGGAGTTTCACTGAGCAAAGACGGTTCATTTCTGGTGGTGGCAGAAACCTCTGCACGCAGGATCCTGAGGCTCTGGCTTCGTGGACCTAACCCCGGTCAATTAGACACATTTGCTGAGCTTCCCGGTTTGCCAGATAATATAAGAAGGAACTCAAAAGGTGAGTTTTGGGTGGCTTTGCATGTAAAAGCAAGTCCTTTCGCCAGATTGGTTTCTTCAAAGTCATGGGCTGGAAATGCGATGCTAAATCTTCCACTCAACTTCAAACAACTGCACGCATCGTTCACTGGGTGGAAGCCTCACTCCTCTATTATAAAGCTGAGTGATAAAGGAGAAATTTTGCAAGTGTTGGAAGACTGTGAAGGAAAAGCCTTGAGGTTTGCTAGTGAAGTGGAGGAGAAGGATGGGAAAATTTGGATTGGTTCAGTGTTAATGCCCTTCATCGGCATTTATAAGCTACGAGTATGACACTGTGACTGTCCATCATTGAAGTGTGCGTCTCATTAAACTACGGTGTCTACGTATATTACTCTAAATTTTAGCTTCTCGAGATCTTCAACACTGTAGGAATTATTTTTTGTGAGGTTGCAGTTGGTTTGGTATAACAAATTTGTTGGTGTATTTGCTATGGGGAAGTAGAAATACAGGGTGAATGATGAAGATGTTATGTATGTAGGGATTGTGATGCGATTAGGAATCTTGATGATTCATGTGGAACGCATTTTTTGTCAAGATGGGCATAAATACAGGATGACGGTTGAGCAAATCATTGTCAAGATTCGAGGCAGATAGAGCGTTGATGCCTTTAACATCTTGTAGTATTAAAATGTTGTTCCCATCGTTGGAAATATCGTCATTTAATTTCCATGTCTTGATTGATTGAAGTCTCTTGTTTGTACGGTGGGAGTTATTAGTATAAAGAGAACCTGCAATAGAGGGGATCACACTTATTTAATTATCCATCAACTGCAATTTACAACCCTCTCTTAGTATTATATCCTCTCTCTCTCTCTCTCTCTCGGCAGCGATGATGAAGCCACGGCTGTACTTGGTGGCGGCGACCGCCGTTGTTGTTGTGGCCTCTGCTTGGTTCGCCGCCCATCAGGATACCGAGAGGCCAATCCACGTTGGAGAGGCTTGGCCACACGAGGTTGTTCCATTAATGGAGAATATCGGTGTTGTGGGACCGGAGAGCTTCGCCTTCAGCCCCGACGGCCAAGGCCCTTACACCGGCGTCTCCGATGGCCGTATCGTCAAATGGGATCAGAATGAAAGACGTTGGGTGAATTTTACGGTCACTTCTCCGCCCAGGTGACCTCTCTCCATCTCTCTAACATGCACACAAGTACTCGTTAATGTCTTGATAGATAGGATATATTTTGGTTGGTTGATGCCTACATACGAGATCATGAACCGTTCTATTTTTTTTTTTTTTGTTGAGAAAATTTTGGAAATTGAGAAATGAAAGGACGAAGGGAATGGTGTGAATACGGCTGGAAGGTGGCACAGGGAGGGAAGAAGAAACGAGGGCGTGTTTGATTAGAACGGTGGCATGTGGTGACCACTGCTTTCCAGCCCCACGTGCCCCCTGGATGAGTTTCGGAGCCCTCGCTCTTTCATTTATTTATTTGTCGGAAAACTATGAGAGGCTAAATTTTTAATTTGGCATTTATATATTTTTTTAATTAAATTTTTAATTTTATTCTGTTAACACTATTAACTTATATATAGGGGTTAATTGTGCTAACTGAGAGATTAATTGTGTTAATAGAGTAAAATTGAAAAATTTAATTAAGAAAAAAAATATAAGTACCAAATTTAATTAAGAAAAAAAATATAAGTACCAAATTAAAAATTTGGTTAAGATGTCCTTTTATTTTTATTTTCAAAGTTTTGATGAAATTGGTTTGCCATTCTGCAACGGCCACCCGAGTGTGCCCTGTACAGTGTATTGTACACTAACAAGAACAAACGATAGAAGCTAGTTATAACGGCCGTTACAGCTAGCACACGTGAAATGCATGTGTTGTCTAAAAACTGCGTGCGACAGGTCTGTCCCATAAAAGCGAGCAATACAATTATTACACACACCCTAAAATGGAGTGATTCTGAATTCTAAATTTGAACGCTGGTAACTAATAGCATGTGAGCAGGACGTGGATCAAGTTCCAATAGAAACTGACAATGTCATAGGTTGGGTTTGGCAGAGAAGGATGCGGAGGAACCTCGTACGAGGATCATCGCAAAACAGAGCATAGATGTGGTCGACCACTGGGGTTGTGCTTCAGCCCAAGCGGTGATCTCTACATCGCCGATGCTTACTTTGGCCTTCTTGTTGTTCCCTCCAATGGAGGCATCCCCACTTGCATCGCATCTCAAGTACAAGACACTCCCTTGGCCTTCACCAACAATTTGGATATTGATCAAACCACTGGAGTCGTTTACTTCACCTCCAGTAGCTCCATATTCCGCAGAAGGTATATAGTAGTATATATTCTGATTCTGACTTTGTTACTGTAATATGTTCAATCCATCTCTCAAAGATTTATGTTTGATCAATATAATGGCATGATGAAAAATGCAGGGATTACGTTTCTCTGATACTTAGCAGAGATGAAACGGGGATGGTGATGAAATATGACCCAGAAACCAAACACGTGAGTGTTGTTGTGAGGAATATATCGTTTGCAAATGGAGTAGCTCTGAGCAAACATGGTGAGCATATTCTAGTGGTAGAGACGAGCAAGTGCAGAGTACTGAGGTATTGGCTGGCAACACCAAAAGCTGGAACCTTGGAGGTGTTCGCTGAACTCCCAGGTTTCCCAGACAACATTAAACGCAGTCCGAGAGGGGGATACTGGGTGGGAATCTTTGAGAGGCAAGAGAAACTTTCACGTTGGATTCTGTCTTATCCTTGGATTGGGAAAGCCATTCTTAAGCTTCCTTTGGATATCACAAAATCATATTCGTATTTGACGAAGGTAAAAGGCAAAGGTGGATTCGCGATCCGGTTGAGTGAAGAAGGCGAAGTAGTGGAGATGGTTGGAGGTAAGGGGAGAGGGAGATCGGTGAGTGAAGTGGAAGAGAGAGATGGGACGTTATGGGTGGGATCTGTGGATGCTCCTTTTGCTGTCAAGTATCAGATTCCTGTTGCACGTGGACTGTAATAACAAAGATGCCCTGTAGTGTTGATTCTATATGTACACGAATAATTCTAGTGTTTTAGGCGACCATAAAAGTTGGTATCCTGGACAAGTTATAATGGCTTGCACATGCACGTTCTCGGTTGTCCTTTCTTTTCGGGCAATGAAACCTATACAGAAATCCTTTGTGTAGAGAAAAAGCGGCTCCTCGTTTATCAAAATATACAGTTTTCCCCTTTCCTTGTTAAAGGGAGAATCTCATTAAGTATAAATAATTAACAATATTTAATAAAATAAATTAGTCTTTTATAATATAATAAATTAATATTTAAATTTTTATTAGTATATATATTTATATTTAATTTTTAATAATATCTTAAATAGGATTTAAAACGGTTATATTGTAATCCAGGTGTATTGGATACTTTTGTCAGGACTCCATAGATGATCTGTGTTTTTCTTTTCTTTTTGTGTTCTAGGAGGCAATCCAAGTGAGAGTTAAGAACTAATTCATTTTAATAGTGTAGAAACATGCAAATGTTTAACATGCATGAGAGAACCGATAGAATTACAAATGGAGGGGGGATTATTAGAAAGTTTCGAGTATGAGTAAATTTTTATTTTAGTACATAAGATTTTTAAAAAGGAATTAGACTCGTCTATAATTTAAAGGTATGATAAAGTCTCTATTCTTCTTAAGTAATACTAGTGTCAGGTTAGATGAGCCATATATTATAATCAAACGTAAAATTTAAGTATTTAAAAGTTATGATGTCTCCTCTAATAGTGTGATTGAAATTATAAAATAATATTTTTTAGAGATTGAATAAATTTTAAATTTTATATTAAAAAAAAAAGCGTGAGTAAATTTAAATTGATGTAAAAATATGAGCGAATTTCGAGATGTGATTTTTCCATTACCCATTTATTTTTCTCTCTCTCTCTCTCTATATCTTGAGCTTCCTTCTCCGTTCCTAGCAATTTATATGTATATAAATTTATTATTATTCATTCAATATATAAACAAGGAAGTGCAATGGAAGAATAAAAAGGTTGATCTTTACCTCTTTAGGGGAAGTTATGAGCTGAGAATGATAACGAATCCTTGTATGCAAGCTCTCGTGTATTTTCATTGCCGGTCAGCTTTGAAAGAGGCTCTCTGTGGATAACAACATGTGGCTCTTAATTTGACAAAGAAACATTTTTTTTTATGGGGGTTAAGGTAGGAATCTCACCTTCTAAAGCATTTTTACAAATAAGAACGAGTTTATTAATTACATGCGTCCCGCATTTCTTATACCAACGAGCACTAAAGAAATTGGGATTTATGGGATATATGGATGTCCCAGTTTCCTTTACTATTATTATTGGAATTATATACAGAGTCACAGTCGAGATGGGGCCTACGAACTACGGGGGGCACGAAGGGCTAAAATTAATTTTAACATTATCTACAAACAAAAATATTTTTTTTTTAAAAAAAAAGGTTAACATGGCCCCTACTTGACCCATGTCCCTGCTCCCAGCTTTTATTACTGCTTGAAAAAATTACATGAAAGAATCATTTGTGGCCTTTTTTTTTAAAAAAGAAAAAGGGTGGAAGAATAAGTTATGATTTTATTAATTGCGAAGTGGGTATGATTTCGGATGTGCTAATTTAATTTAGATTTAATATGGCCATAGGAACATGACGTGGGCCCCGCTAAGGAGAAAGAGGATAAGCGTATTTTTCAAGGAGTGGGCCCCACCAAACGCTCTTTTATTATATGATTTTATCCGATTAATATATCTTTTTCTTTTTCTTTTTCTTTTTCATTTTCATTTTTTTTTTGTTTGGGTTGTTCTAGCGCCATTCATTTCATTTGGTGCTCCGTCAATCAAATCATTTTAGACTTTCGTGGTTTGCATTAAACGCTCACTTCTTCCCAAAATAAATCAAAATATATATATTATTTATGGCAGAAATTTGTAAACCACTCCTCTCTAATCGTGTTTTTCCATGAAAGTGAAATATGGCTTTGAATTTCTTTAGTTCATGATTCGCGCCCGTGTTTTCGATTACCCCGCAATTATCCTTCTCGCATTTGGTCCCCTATGCCCTATGCTTGCGTATATTCAAGCTTTATCCATTTTTCACAACACAATACATTAGTTATCTTAATGCAATACCTAAGTTTTCAACAACATCATATTCATCCCAACACATTGAATTAACTATTATGTGTGTTGGGATAAAATTAAAAAAAAAAAGATTTTAAGACATTTTTTAAAAAAAAAATTAGAAAAAAATTTATAAAAAAATAATTATAAATAAACGAGTATTTATATATTTATTATTAAAAGGACTTTTATAGTTATAAAATTATTAAAAATATAATATAGGAAAGAGAGTGATAAAGAGAAGGTAGAGAATAGAGAGAAAAGAGAAAATAGAGAGTGTAAGATAAAGTAAGAATAAAATAGTAATTATATAATTTATAAATTATTTTACTATTTTAAAAACTAATTTAAATAATTTATTTAAAACTTTTATTTTAAATTATAAATATAATTAATTATTTACAAAAAATTAAATTAAAATTTAGGGCACAAGTTTCTTAAAATTTTAGTTTGTTGAGTTTTCAATGAAGCCCATTAACCACATGTCTATATCAGGCTCAAACCAACTTTATCAAGGCTTCATCTCTTCCAAGAAGTTGTCAATGGTTTTTTTTTTTCCAAATATAATTCATTTCAAAGCTCATCACGTACAAAATTTTTACTTTTTTTTTAATAAATATATTTTTTATAATTTAAATTTATATTATTCTATTTACTTGAATAATACTATTTTAACACCTTAATAGACAATTTGTTAGTTTAATGATTGATTTTAAATGTCCGAACTCATACTTTGACCCCAAAATTCACGACTTATAGGACTTGGATAGACATCACTCATGCTCCGTCATTAAAATCACATCTTGTCGCTTAAGATTTATAATTCATGGAAATTATATATGCATAACTTTAATTTTTAAAAAGTGTGTATATATATAATAAAATTAAAAAATACAGTAAAATATTTCCAAACGCAAGGGAACTTTACTCGCTTTTCGCTCCTGTGCTGCGCCACGTAAGTATTGTAAAATTCAAAATAAAGTAAAATAACTCTAAGTGCCTGTTTGCCACTTCGGGAAAATCACTTTTACACAAAACTTGAATTTTAAAAAAAATAAATAAAATTATTTTTATCCAAAAGTAATTTTAGAAAAAATTATGGTTTAAAATTATGATTTTAAATAAGTTATTAAAAATAATTTTTAGAACAGTAAAAGAATTTATGGACTATCCAATTAGTATCTTACCCCTACTTTTTTATACTATCTATTATCTCTCATCTCTCATCTCTCTCATCTATTCTTTCTCATCCATCTTCTTCACCATATCTCCTATTTATTCTCTCTTCTTTACAATCCTTTATCTCTCATATTTTTTTTCTACTCTCTCGTCTCTCATATTTTTAATTAAATAATATTCTTTTTAATAATTTATTAATATAAAAAGTTATTCTACCATTAATTATTTAAACATCTCTATTTTTAAAATATATTTTTTTAAAAATTTATTTTTTAAAAACTAATCTAAATAAGCTTAGTAAGAGTGATAATAATAGGTGATTAAAAAAGTACCCACCAAACCTAATTATCAATGAGTGAAATGAAAATGACTGATAATGATGTCCAATACAGTAAATATATCAAAAAGTAGGGGAGGCAATTGAAAATCTAAAATCAGACGTCGCAGGGTTTGAAAATTTGACGCTTGGTGGTGGCGATGGACTACGGTTAGGGAGGATAAAGCCAAAGCAAGTGCCGGTGTTGCCGAGCTGCCTAATTAAGTACGCAATCACAACAAATCGTGACAAGAGGGTACTGGCGGTCCCCACTTGTCGATGTGGTCCATGCTGACCTGGACTCATTGCCGCCTCGCTATTTGCCACCTCATCATTTTCCCTACTCTCTCTTCCTTCCATTATTGTCCACGAAACGACACGCCACGCCACGCCACGCCACGTACTTCCCCATATAAAAGATTTAGAGAAAATTGTATTTAATCTTGCAGAAAATAATTAATTATATATTTTTAAAAATTATTAAATAATTGAATAGTATTAAGAGACCTAAAGAGATATATATATTTAAATTATAGAATAATACAATTATCTATATTATAATGAAATAGAAATCTTACCACTAACTAAGATAATTGTAGAGAGGATAATTATAATATTTTATAATTTAAATATATTATTCTCAATTTTGTAATACTCTTTAGTTGATATTTGACGATTTTAATTTTTTTTCTTATAATTAATTGTTTTTATGTAACTTCCTAATAATTTTTCTAAATATTTATTGGTATTATTTTTTTAAAAATTATTCGTGTGGGTAGTAACAAAATGTCTATGTGTATGCATATGTGCTTGCAATCATGTACAACTAGGAAATTTCCCGATGCACTAATTCCCATTACAATCAATAAAAACATCAATGTAATTTGCTTTATAGTAATTTACTATAAAGTGTAGATTTCAAGCAACTCGTTTTCCCAAATTCCTAATACAACGTGAGATGTATTTGATCAATATTTTAACATATCATATAAACATTAGAACGGATCCGTTATATTATTTCATTATTCACTTATTGTTTATCAGCGTGATTCGTACTTTTTTATTCGTGTGATTTGAAAAATAAAAAATGCTCGTATAAATAAATACACGGAATAAAAAATAACTAAATTCAAATATAATAAATTTTTAACAAAAACATTATTTTTTTATTCGATACTTTCTATATTTAAGGTGTCGAGTGATAACTAATAGACTACACCCACATAGTTTAAAAAGTCATATTGTGTGTGTATGTTTGGTTAAACCTTAATTTTAAAATAGTTTATGATGTAAATTTTAATTTATAAAAAATTAAAATAAATAATTATATTTATCTAAAAAAGTTTATGAATCAAATTATAAGTTAAAATTATAATTTTAAATAAACTCATGGAAATAACTTACGGAACAGTAAAAAAATTTATGAAATATTTTTTTGACACTATCTCTCTTATATTCTATCTCTTATTATTTTTTCTATTATTGTGGGTCATCAGATCTCCTCTCATTTGTTGTTGTTGCTACTCCTTTATCGCTAGTCTGTGAGCTAGTAAATGTCACTTAGAGAAGAAGTCATTGTCCATCGCTAGGTTGTCTAGCTTTGTTGTCTCGTGGGTTGCTGGGTAGCTTCGGTCACTAGTTTTCAATTTCTTCCTCCGTCCAATTTTGCCGTCTCTAGCTCCTTCGCACTTGGGAGTTGTCATCGCATCTTCACCTCTTTTATCATCTCATCGTTTGTGGGAGAGAGAGATGATGCTGATGGGATATGCACAATTGATTATTTTTTTTATCTCATACAATTTCTAACAATTTATCAACTATAAAAAAATTTCTAATAATCATCATCAAAACACTAATTTATTTAAAATAATTTTTTATAAGCTTTTTTTTATAAAATATATTTTTAAAATTTATCTAATTTTTTTCTTTAAAACTTTTTTTTAAAAATTTATCTAAATAATCCTTATAAAAAATATCTATAACAATGATGGCTCCACATGCCAATAAAGTCTCACATTGTTTATATCCACATATAATATTGGTTACAATATTTAATGCCTCATTTTTTTAATTTTAATTTTTATAATTTTAAATTATAGAATCAAGTGTCTTAGATAAAAATAAATTTAAAAGATTAAAATATATAATTTAAAATAAAAATAAAAATAATGAGAACGATGATAAAATATTGTGTTGACTCTAGCATATTTTCTTTCTTTATTTCTTTTAAGAAAAAGAGAAAAATATGCTCCTTTTACCACATCACGTATCCCGAGCATCAATGTCTGATGAACCAGGGATTCACATAATTTGTACGCAATTTTGACCCGGTTATCAGGGCCAACCTTATATACATATCTCATATAAGTCCCGGATCATTTCCACTGTGAGACGACCTCTCTTAGGCCTTTCGTGTCATCCTCTGGCTATCACTTCCGTGGGATGCCTGGAGTTCCCAACGAAGCATGAGATATTAACAACAAAATTACAACAATCGCCCAGAGTTAGCATCTCAAATGTGACGAAATCATGGCTTTAATGGCTACGAGAACGAAGGTCGCGAGAGTTCTCACTGCTCTCTCTACTCGCGCTCCAAATTCGAAATCAGGGTCTGGCTGCTTCAACCCATTTGGCGCGCTTCAAAAGTTCTCTTCCCCTTATGCTTCCGTCGCTCTGGCTACCGAGGAATCAGAGACGACTGGTTCGCGAGGCATGGGGTTGGAGGCATTGGAATTGAAGGATTATGAGGATTACAGGAAGTCCCGGTACGGTGACATTACTCACAAGGCTGTTCTTGTCGATGCCGTTGGCACTCTTGTTGTCCCCTCTCAACCCATGGCCGAGGTTGGTTTACTCTCTTGTATATCATACAACGCACGACTTTCTGGGCCGTGCCCATTCTTTTCTGAGTTTATGCAGTGATTCTTCAAATTTAGTGCGGCTACTACTTTCTTCTTCATTTCCCATCGACGTGCTTGAGTTCTGATTGTTAATGAATTCATTCGGTTGTTGCATTGTAGATATATAGAAAGATTGGGGAGAAGTATGGGGTAGACTACTCGGAGGATGAGATTTTACACCGATACAGAAGAGCTTATGGGCAGCCTTGGGGCAGATCTCGGCTCAGGTGCGTATAATTTTTGTGAGATGATAATCTTATTTTGGGTTTTACCCCCCTGGGTTTATTGATGGATATGTTCATATCATTTAATACAGCCTAAAATGTCATTTATTGCGAATTGGTTTTGTGGAATGAATTTCTTGTGATCTGTTTGGTCTACAACATTTCTCTGCCTAATATTTTTTCCTTTCTATTAGGAGGCATGGGGGGTGACTTTTATAATCCTCCTGTATTTTTCGAATTTAGATCCTTTTGAGTTAAAAAAGAAAAGATAAGAAAAAAGAATTTTGCCTAATATTTTGAGTTTTGCTCCATAATTTAGCATACATTAGAAGGTTGCATTGAACAAAGAACACTTCAGAATGGACTAATTGTGTTTTTATTTTAGCTTTTGTTGTGCTTTCTTACCCGTTCTAAGGGCTTTGGCCATTTTATTAGCGTGACCACTTAATTATGACCGTTATGACTTATGATTAATGACAAACCTATCTTGGCAGAAGTTCTTGTATCCGCAAACTCCATTTTTCAGGGAACAGAAATAACCGAGACCCGTGATTCAACATATTACTATATTATATGCAGAAGTTCTTGTATCCGCAAACTCCATTTCGCTATATTCTCTAGCATATTATGCGGAACTCACTTTTATTCTGGGCTTTAGAAAGTACTAGCCTACGTGCCACTTGTTGGCTTTTGACTTGTGAAAGGGTATTTTTTTAAATGTGAGGTGAATTTAGGGTTTGACTGAGGATAAACTTTTGTCTTTTCTCTTAACTTACATTAATTGCAGCTGGAAATGTAACTAAGCACTCAACCTTAGAAACAATCAATCTACTATTATCTTTGGTTTTATCTGAAACTCTAATTCTTTCTCAATTGCAGATATGTTAATGACGGCAGGCCCTTCTGGCAATACATAGTTAGTTATTCCACTGGCTGTTCTGATTCTCAGTACTTTGAAGAACTTTATAACTACTACATGACAGATAAGGTCAGATCTTTTAAAAAACCATTGATCTTATTGTGATTTTATGCAACCTTTAGGTAGCAGCTTTTTGATATTTTTTCCTCTCTATGATTCATAGGCATGGCACCTCTGTGATCCTGAGGCTGAAAAAGTGTTCAAAGCAATTAGGAAAGCTGGTGTGAAGTTGGCTGTTGTGTCAAATTTTGACACTAGATTAAGACCTCTACTGAAGGCATTGAACTGTGATAACTGGTTTGATGCAGTAGCAGTATCAGCTGAGGTAGCACAAGTTTCTTTTCTTTATTTTTGAATTAGTTTGTGTTGGGAGCAGGTTCTCCGATAGGTACCCAAACCCTTGGAGAGCCCATTCCCAAAAGCTAGTTGTTAGGGAAGGAGAGTCAAAAGCTTAAATACCCCATCAAGTAGCTCATACTACCTGATGTGGGACTTTGCCCATACTAAGTCTCTATCAATACACCCTCCTCGGAAAGCCGACGTCCCGGCGGCTCCACACTACGGTGCTTTACTCGGCTCTTGCCGGTCAGCCCCTTCCGCAGGTAGCCCTTTCCGATACGTCGACTAACGGCTCTAATACCATTGATAGGTACCCAAACCCTTGGAGAGCCCATCCCCAAAAGCTAGCTGAGCCAAGAGCTTAAATACTCCATCAAGCAGCCCATACTACTTGACGTGGGACTTTGCCCATATAAAGTCCCTATCATTCTCCCGCCCCCTTCTTTATCCCACGACTGCTTGCTACTTTGTTGATCGTCATAAACAATCCAAGAGTTTCAAAAAAGAAATGGTGGCAATGAATACCAATTCTTTGTCTGACATCTTGCCGCTTGATCCTTCAAATGAGGTCGCCTCAGTCTGGTGCTAACTCCTGCCTCCTTGTCACAGTTAGCTGTGTTTGGGCATGATGTAATGTGCTTGTGCTAACCTGATCTGACTACCCTTAAATTCCTCATTCTTTCGCTCTTCAATCTTTCCTCACATGATTTGTTGGAATGTTTGTGGAGATAAGTTCTGGGTTTGTTTCGTTCCAACACACATCCACCTCCATTTACTCCTCCTTTGAACTTTTTTTTCCTAGTGTAATATATATCAACTCTTCTTATGCTCATTGAACCAAACGAGACAAATCCTACTCAAGAGTTCTATGAGCCAAGAGAACTAGAAATTGTAGCAGACCCAGTATGCATACATGCAGAGCAAGGCATGCTATGTGCATAAGACGACATAACTACCTACTATACTTGGACTAGTTCTTTACCAAAAGCCTGCTAAAGGGTAATGCCATCAGGTGAATTACAAGTCACCATGTACTCCACATCATCTTGTCAAAATAAAGGGAGACACATGCGTCTATCTCTTGATTGGAATGATATGCATCAAGCTCTTCCACTCCAGCCAACCCCACAACACCAAAAAAAAAAAACACTAAAGAAAGGAAATAATAGATTGGAACCTCTTCTCCCCTAGAGGCCTAGTGAAAAACTTCATTGCATCCTACGAAATTCAAAACTCCACTTCCTTAGTTCACACAAAGCAAAGCATGATCTCTGTGAAGAATACCCAAAGGAGATTGATGCAGAGGATTTTTTTTTTCTTTTTGCCAGACACTTTTGGCCATAAAATTTATGTTATGTGCTCACCCACTCCTTTACACTACATATTTATGATTTCTGAATTGCTATGTGATGATGGGTGGATGTGTCTTTGTCAAACAGGTTAAGGCAGAGAAGCCAAATCCAACCATATTTCTTAAAGCATGTGAGCTGTTGGGAGTAAAACCTGAGGATGCTGTTCATGTTGGGGATGATCGTAGAAATGATATATGGGGTGCTAGGGATGCAGGCTGTGATGCCTGGCTTTGGGGAAGTGACGTTCATTCCTTTAGGGAGGTATGTTAGCATAATCTCACACGTAGTTTTGTATGCTATTTATTGGAACTCTTCTGATATACAAGAAACAGGAAATAGCGAATCAAAGACAACACAATTCGCGAGGAAACAAAAAAGGGGGGTAGGGGTTGATTTATCTGAAGGGAAACGATTAAGTTTGCGTAGAGATATTCTTCCACGGTTTTTTTCATCATCACTGAAAGCTCTTCCGAGGGTTGAAAGTGCTGATGATAGCCAATTTCTAATTTTAGAAAGTTATATATTTCTTGCGTTTTCAGTTATAATGAGGCCTGCAAATACTCAAGTGGCTCTGATATTTTTGCTGATGCAGGTAGCTCAGAGAATTGGGGTCCGAGTTTGATAGATTAAATCAAGCCAAAGTTGAAGAATGCTTATAAATATGTATGTTTAATGAGGTTGTATATGTTCAGCTAATTTTAGTTAATTTTCAAAGTATAATATGGTGATGTGGGCCGGTATGTAACTCGCATGGGCCAGAAATGGAAAACGCAGGAAGAAGTTTCCATCTTCCAAGAGGTTCATTGGGAGGAAAATATTTACTTGTGGGGATTGTGGGAAAGGAATTAAGACTTGCAATTGCAACGTTGTGACTAGGTATTTTATGGATGTTAGTTAATTTCACAGGTAATTACTACGAACCGAAGAACGCTAGGCAAATGAGAAGCGAAAATGTGAGAATTTCTGGAGAGAAACGGGGGTTAAGGTGAGCAACGGGTCTATCAACTGATTGGGCTTTTAAGTTTTTTTTTGTTATATTTATTTTAAAAAAATATTAGGCTCATCTACAGATAAATCTCTATTATTCATAGATAATATTAATATTATATAGGGTTAATTATTTATTATTTTTAAACATAAATTTAAATATTTAGAAATTATAATATTTTTTTAAACGCTGTGATTGGATTATAGTAAAATAGTATCTTTTAGAGATCAAATGTATTTTAAATAATTATATATTTTAATTTTTTATCAGTTAAACTAACGGATGGGTAGCCCGATTGAAGTTTAAATGTGAAAAGCAAAGACGCATCCAGTAGTTTATTTATCACGGAGACAATCCCCGCATTAATTAAGAAGTATAGATGCATTAATTAAGGATTGAATTGTTAAATAGAATAGAGGATCTCTCATAAATATAATTCATAATGATGATGCATAATACATTATAATTTAAATGATGATTGATATAATTAGAGAAGTAATTGGAAAATAGGAGTAAATTTTGCATCTGATTGATAATATGACAGAAGGATGCGGTACCCAATAAATGAGCCTCAGATGCTGACTTCTCAGGCAAACTATAATGCCTTGTTTGTTTTGCAAGAATAGCTTCTTCTTTTTTTTTTGTTACAAAACTTTTAGAAAAGATTTTGGCTTATTTTATTTATTTTACAAGAATAGTTGTATTTTTTTTATAAAATTTTTAAAAAATGGTTAGACTCATCTACGATCTAAAGGTAGGGCAAATTTTATTTTCTCTTAGGCGATACTAATATCAGATAGGACGAGCTGTTTATTATCTTCAGATGTAAATTTAGATAACTAAGAGCTAAGATGCCTCTCTAAATACCGCGACTGGAACCATAACAAAGTGATACTCCCAAAAACTCAAATATACTCCAAATGGTTGCACGTTTCACCCTTTCGCCAGTTGAACTTACAGACAATGGATGTAAAAATAGCTATACTTAATTACTAATTTGACCCCCTAATTGCCTTGTTATGAAAATTATGATTTTAAATAAAAAAATAAAACTAATTTTATGCCGAATAGAAAATAATTTCTGAATTAGAAAACTAAATTTTATTTTATAAATATAAGGAAATATTTATGTTATTGTTTTAATTACATAAACTCAAAAATAAGTTCATAATTATTTCAATAACAAAAAATAAAAACCTGAAATTAAAGTAATGCTATTGTACATATTTTATAGAAATAAAAATATTGATATCTTGATGCTTATTGCTTATTAGCCCAGTGGAGCGGCAAAGGAGTACAGTAATATTTCTAAATTTAAAATAAATAAAATTTAATCCAAACAGGAAGCCAACTGACTTGCGGCAAGTTTAAGCAAAGGAATATTAGGCGGGAAAAGATTTGAACTGTGACCTGGGAAGACAAACGGCCGTCACTTTCTCGTCCGGCAGCGCATCCACGGCGCATCTCGGTCAGTTAGGCGGCGATAGCTTAACGATATCTGACTATTGCGGGTACTGTTCTTTCCAACTCATCTTTTCATGGAAAGAAAGCAAGTCGCCGTCCGGTCAAGGCTACTATCCTCCGAGGATGCCAAGACCAGCCCTTGGAGAATTTCCGGCAATTCCATCTTCATCCCTAACCACTCGACCAAATTTGAATTCGGTATACTCCTCTCTCTTCCTTCACCACTGTATTTTGAGTCTTGTTAGCTTCTGTTTGAGTTTTTCTTTATTTTTTACCTATTACGCTGCGCAGATCAAATTTTCCGCGAAGATTGTAACACGTTTCAAGTATATCAAGCTTGCACCAAGGACATAGTTGCCGCTGCTGTTCGTGGGTTCAATGGTATTCTCAATTTATATACAACAAATAATTTATATATTGCTACTATTATATATTGCATACTTGGTTCTTTGTTCCATAATTTTGTTGCCTCTCCTGAGCAAGTCCTTTACCTCGTGGAATTAGGAGAACTAACAGTGTCGGTGTTGGTATGTCTCTCTACTTTTCCATTTTTATGCTTTTTGTCTGCTTGTCTATCTTCCTTCCCTCTAGAAAATGAATCTCGTTGTACAATATTCCATATTCTTGATTATCATTTTCTTTATTTCTAGAATTTAGTGGACTTGCTGGTTCAGAACGTGCTGCAAAAAACTGGAGCTGAAGGTGTGCGTCTCAAAGAGGGTTCCTACATAAACAAAATCTTAATGACTTTGGGAACTGTGATTAAAAAATTCAGTGAATGAGCTGAGCGTCAAGGGTAAGTTTGAATTATTATCAAGCTGTTCCCATTTCCTGCAGAAAATGAAAAGAAAAATCTAATATTTATTGCAGTGGTCATGTTCCGTATCCAGATAGCAAGTTTACAATATCAAACATTAAGTACTGAGTATCTCTTTCAACAATTTTATTTTTAGTACACGAGAGGACTAATACGCCGATATCAAGAAAAAATAAAGCTAATAGGAATTAGATCCCAAACTATCAATAAGAACAAGAGGTTATAAATTTAGAGGACAAATATATAATATTTTCGTAACAGATAAACTCTCCTTAGCTAGTACATCTATTATCTTGTTGTGAGCTCTTAGTATATATTAGATCTTCAATTCTCAAAAACTTTGTAGATGACTATGTATTTGTGCAACTAACAAATTGTATCTCTCTACATTTCTATTAGACAACAGATCAACGGCATTCTTAGAATCAGATTTAAAAATAATTTTTTTAAATTTTAGAGAACAAGCCACGTCCAGGCTTTTATATACCCTCCATTACTTATTTTTTATCATAGCACAAGAATCAAGTTTATTTGTGAATCTAGTAATCTAATTTTTAAAATAGTCTCTAATAACTCCATCTCATCCTATCCTCTATTAACATTCACTTTTACCCATCTCACTAGAAAAAGGTTACCAACTAGATAAAACGAGTAATAATAAAATCACTAGTTAGATTTTCCTCTTGACCTGCACAAATCTTTTCTATGAACTTATAATAATCGTGTAAGGATTCAAAAGTTTTAAAAGCCTATATCAAAAGTATATTAATTTCTCTACTTTCACATACTCTAAATTGCAACTCCATATATTAATCCCCAATTAATATTCCATTGGATCACAAATCTCTCTCTAGATTTAAAGCAAATTAGTCTCCTAATAAAACTCTAAAAAATGGAGTATAATATTGTGGGTATTATTTCAACAATTTTTTTTGTTACATAAAAATTTAGATAGGTTCAGCACCGGTCCTCCACCAAGGCTAGTGCACAGCTCTAGGGCTCAGAGAGCGCTTACATGAGAATTACAAGATTGCTTACTAAGGGAGTCTTCATAACGGTAACGAGAATCGAACTCATGTCTTTATAGGATATGAGCTCATTTTTTACTATATGTGTCAATTTTTATTGGCATTTCAACAATTTTTTTTTGTTACCCACCCGATTTATTGGAACTTTGCCTTGAATATATTCGGATCCGATGTGTGTCGCGTACCTGACTATGGTGGGTAAGTCTCTTAATGGGAATTTTTTGCATATACCAAGGGTCAAATTCGAGATTTTACTTAAGCGACACTGAACTATTTACCACTCAGATTAACCCTCGTTAATATTTCAACAAAATTTTTGTTTCCTCAAGCAGCATCAATCAAAGATTGGGCTTAGGCCTAAAATCAGCCCACGTTGAATGTAAAAGTGTATAATTTTTCTGCCCGTTGATTTAATTTCAGTTATTACCAACAATAAGATGTTGATTGACTAATAGGGATTAGTCTGAGTGATAAGTGATTCGATATCGCTTAAATAAAATTTTGAATTTGAACCTTAGTATATGTAAAAAATTCCTATTAAGAGAGTTATCCACTATAGTAAAAAAATCGGATAGACAAAAAAAAAGATGTTGATTGAAGTGGTAAGTATATTTATCTCATAAAGAGAATAATACATTTGAATTTCAAGAAACACACTCATTTAGAGAAGTAAAAACTGTATGCATAAATAGGGATACCCTTCACTAAAAAGAATCATTTATTCAAGTTTTCAATTCAATCTCATTACATTTGTAAAAAAACAAGAAGAGGATATTGCACAGGAAGTAAACAAACATCATGATGAATGTGCGTAATGAACCTGCTGGGACTAAACTAAGGGAAAACTAACATAGGGAAAGCATGCAAATTAAATCTCAAAACTGTGGCATACATTAAGGAAATTCATGTGATCAAGTAAAGCAGGAGACACTATAGCCACAGAGATTGACCTTGGAGTAAGTAAGTGGATGCAAATTAAGGATGAAAATAAAAAAAAAATTAAAGACGAGATGTATCACTGACCTGCTCAATTTGATTAAAGTAAAGATAAATTAAGTAAATAATTCTGAATAATCAATGCCTATATGCATGCACACTCACCAAAAAACGTGTAAAAGGTCCCTTTTTCCTTCTTTTCATGCATGCATTCTTTGGGTAATTGAGAATAGTTTAGTCGAACTATGAAAGCTTCTTCATTGGAAATGATTGCGTGTTTGAAATTGCGCTTTTCTCTTTATCTGTTTTGTTTTTATCTTTTGAGGGTGGAAAGCGGATTCTCTACAATGCACACTCAACTTTAAGATTTGGTACGTACTGGATTTTGATTGATTAGGAGTAGAAATGAAATTGGGATTAAGATTAAGAGTGAGATTGAGAACGATAATTGCCTTTTAAAATTATATTTGATATTTAGTAATAGTTAATAGGAATGATTATTATATGATATTTATTTTTTAATCAAATATAAATTACAAAAAGATATAAATACTTTTCTTTGTGAACTGAAACTTGGGCATTTCTGCGGTGAAGGGAAGACCAGAAAGAGGGGGAAGAACGAAATTTTTTTGGGCAAGAAGAAAGGCCTTTCGATTGAGGATGTGGAATCCGCAATCTGCCAAAAATCTAGGGCAATGATAGATAAATTTAAGGCAAAGGTAACTTTGTCTTGTATTTATAAAGATATTTTACCCATCGTCCGTAAATTTAGTTAGCAAAGAGATAAGACATACCACCATTTGAAGCGTATTCGGATTCTGAGAAGTATCATTTTGTTGTGGTTCCAGTCGCGACGTTTGGGGAGATATCCTAACTCTTGGGTGCCTAGGTTTACGCCTGGGGGTAATAGACAGCTCGCCCTGTCCTACATTGGTATCGCCTAGAAGGAAAGGAGATTTCGTCTTGTCCTTGAATCGTAGGTGAGCCCAACCCCTTTCCAAAAATTTATATATAAAAAAAAATAGAAATATTTTTATTTTAATAAATTTTAATCCTATGACTGAAAATATAATACTAAGGGAGATAAGATTGCCCAATTACACCTATGTGTTATTTTCTAATCCTAATATTTACACAATGTTACATATTAAATAGTTTAATTTAATTTAATTTAATTTATTCTCTATTTTTATATCAATCTCAAACCCTTGATACTACCTACTAAACGTGACATATAGATTCGGTGGGAATACAATTACACAACACAACACCACGTCATCTCTATGAGATATTACCGAACCAGAGAAATTAACGCCTCCTGTTGTTAAGTGAGTTTTAAATAGTTTGTATACAATTACACTCCTCTTATTTTATATACTATTTATGAAAGGACATGTGTGTGTCATGCGCTAGTTGGTCCCATTGGACAACGATTCTGTGTTTTCCTCGAAGTCAATCTTTCCAATCTACGTTGTTTACTTATGTTATGAATATCACAAGCATAAGAAAATATGACTTGTGATAAATCAAAGGGCTACCACTTAACTAATGAGCTCTTTTCTTGAAATAAACTCTCCATTTGAATTTATGCTCATAATATTAATTATCAGTGTTGTCATTAAAAAGCCAACATCATAAAGAGGGCTAAACACAACATCTTGACTAACAAGAAAGTTGAGCGAGCAAAGTGATTGAAGGGATAAACTCCCTCCTGGTACGCCTGGTCGCATCTGTTACAGATGGTGTCCCTTTGTAATCTGCTTCTTCGATCATCTCCTTAATGCTCCTACTGAGAGATCACAGGCTAGCCTTACTTATAGCTCCGCAAAGGGATAAACTCTTCCTTTTAGACTTATGGTCATATCTGTATAAAGGAATGATTGAGATCTAATTTGAACAAGAGAACAGCCGACGCTTTCCCAGGATTTAGATGATGAGGGTCCACTTACACTGAATTGCACTATGCTATCTTCAAGTCAGGGTAGGTTGGTCCGTTTTTATTTCAAGTTTTGAAATTGGTGGCCTCGATCAACTAACATGCCTTCTCCATCTATCATTATAAAATATAGTTGTTATACTTTATAATTTCAACTGTGCTTGCCTATTCTTTCTCCTGGCTTCATTGATTCTTCACTAATCATATTAATTGGTCCTTTTCATTTATTGGGGTTAGGTATACTTGTTTTCTTTGTTATAATATACCCTTCATATCTTTAATATATAACTTAATTGGGATATTGATATTGATCCTAATTATAAAATTTATTTTTTATATCTATCATTTTTTTTAAATTGTCTCTATTAATACTTCCTTAACTACAATCAATTAAGAGAACGAGAGAATGAGGGGTTAAGGAAGATAATTATAATATCTTAACAAAATATTTTATATTAACTACCTTAGCTAATTTTATTAAATTAATTAAATATATTCTATATTAAAAATTAAGATAATGGTATTTAGGATTTTTGCCAAGATATCAAGCATTACTCATCATTAGGTTCGTGTATCTGATGCATTGTCAACTTAACCAGCAATATTGGTTTATTGATGATTAATTATATTTACTAAACTAGAGATTAGTTAGTTAAGTAAACCCACCTTTGATTCGCAGCCCTGTGGTTAATGCCTACTTTGTGATGAGAAAGTCATAGATTATTATATATGATAAACTACAACAATGGAAGATATATATACATGTAGGCTTCTGGTTATTCCATTGTCCTCGTTATTCGCTTGCAAATTCACTGGACCTCAAAAAGCAGAGAAAAAGCTTCTTCTTGATTATTATCATTCAAGGATTCAATGAACTAGTTAAAAGCACTTCATTCTCGTCAACTTTCGACTTTCTTTATTTATAGCATCTAAACACAAATACAACAATAATAAACATTATCTTACTATATGGGATTAGCTGTACAGATTGTAAAATACCACTATATTTTTTAAAAAATTAAGTTTTTGAATAAAATATTAATTTAGAGATCTCACTCAATAACCTCATTGAACATTCTTTTTTAATATCATCTATCTTTTTTTTTATAAGACTTCATATTTCTTAATTCATTTTCTTCATTGATCCATCCAATCGCCTTCTTTATACAAACACAAATTATCTCATTAAACAATCTACTTTTTTTTTAATAGGTGCCACCACAACTATTCTCCATATTTGTGTTGAGGAGAAAATTACAGATCTCACTCAATTCATGATCTAGTTCACATGATAAGAATTAGTTTAATATAAGAGCTCTTGTTTATATTTATTTATTCTTTTAAATTATTTCTATTAATATTCTTTCTAATAATTAAATAAGAATGAGTGGATAAATTAAAGAAGATAGTTAAAATATTTAAAAAATATATATAATATATTAATTAATTTAATTAATAATTTAATATAATCGTTAAATACAGGAATTATATTAATCATACAAACAATGACGCATATATATAGGTACCTCGAGCTACATTATTTGAAACTTCTCATTATCTGTCCTTATCGGTCTCTAGAAAAGTTGCTTAATTAGTTTGATACCTTGGAGTTTCACCTTTCAATTCCCTATTTTACGATTTAATTCATTTTATTATCTCCCATATATAGTTATTTTAATTTAATATTGCATTTGCTTCTATATTTATATTACTTTATTTTCTTTTCTTTTTTCCTTTGGGAGACTGGAATTGCTTGAGTTTGGAAAACTTTGGCTTATTCCACATTTTCCTCGCCAAATCCCAGTTGTTGACGTAAAGTATTATATCCAATTCTCAGATTCATTGAACGAGGCAATAAAACCTTCATCTTTATCTATCTCTTGAATCAATTTGGGCGTAACATCATATACTGTTTTTTAATTAACCGATGTGACTAATTAGTGCACTAATATAAAATTAATCTCATAATATAAAATTTTACTAAATTTTTTTAAATTTTAATTTATAATTATAGATATAAGATATATGTATTTAAAAGAGTAACTGGGAACTCTAAAATTAAATTAATCAATTATTTAGATTTTTATTAATAGGATAAAAAAAATCAAAAACTAGTTAATAGTATCAATTAACAAAAACTAGCTATCATGTTATGCAAAACTTTATTGCCCTATATAGTGTGTGTTTGGATAAGATTTTAGAAACGGATTTATGAAAAAAAATAGATTTTTAGGCAGTTTATAGAAAAGGGTTTTTAGAGAATAATTTATGAAGAAAAAAAATAATTTTAAATAAATGAGTGTTTGGATAATTATTTTTAGAAATATTTTTATTATTGATAAATTATAAAAAATAGTATGAGTATTAAATAATGAGAGATAAGATATAAGAGGAGAGGGTGTGAGAAAAGAAAAGAGAGAGTGTATAAGAAAAAGTAAGAAAGAGGAGAGAGTGTGTAAAAAAAATTAGAAGTAATATAGTAATTAGTCAATTCATAATTTTTTTTTATTCTATAAGCTATTCTGATTAACTTATCTAAAATTTTAGTTTTAAATCATAATTTAGTTAAAAAACTCATTTAAATAAATATAATTATTTATTTTAGAAAAATTAAAATATAAATTTTATCAAAATTTAAATTTTGGATGTTTTCAAACACAATTATATAATGTTGGAATTGTGGAGAAAAATCCACCAACTTATTGCTAGTTGGTAGCTTGGCGCTTAAACTGTCAAGCATATATATAATTTTATCCAAGTTGCGGCAGCTAGAATAGTCTGTTTCTAATTTTAAAAAATATATACTGTACGTTAGTTTTTTTTTAATAAATATGAATTATCTAGAATTTAATTCAAATGTTTTAAATGTCTTTTTTTGAGAAAAAATAATATATCATGTTTTATGATAATTAATTAATTAAAAAATAAAAAAACTAACTGTGAACAAAAGTAAAACAAATTAAGAATATTAGAAAAGAAAGTACATAAATGCTCCGGACCAAATAAGATAACAAATGTTAAGAAATATTTGTAAATAATCAAATGGACTGCATGCGTATCTGCGTATATATACATTATTTCTGTTATCACACACTAGACCTTTGGGATTTCATCGTCATAATAATAATAACAACAACAAATAACTTGAAAATAACGGGCCGGATCTTGGTTAGAAATATGGGGATCCGAATAACATAAATCATGGAAGCTTAAATAGAAATGTTTCGTATATTGTACAAAAAGAAAAAAGAAAAGAAATGTTTCGTATTTATCATTATTTATGTTACAAGCTACAAAGTACAAAGGTGTTTTTTTAATACGTCAAATGTCGCCTTGGTTAATTCCTGGATCGGGATAATCTTACTCGAATCTCATTTTGAATTTAGCGCACAAAATGGCTTCTTCTTCTTGTTTTTTTTTAATTCGATTGAACCCATATTCAATATTCAATGAACTATATTAATTAACGACTGACTTGATCCCCGAGATATATAACACTCTTCCTATCCTTTAATTTTATTAAAGGTTAGTTAATTTTTTTTAATTAATTAAAAAAATAAATAAATTATAATTAATATAAAAATTAATTAACTAATTTTAGCAGATTAAATATTATATAATATAAATATATTTTAAATAATTTAATTTAATTATAATTAATTTTTATATTATATTAAATATTAGTATAATGTTATAATGAAAATAGGTATAAAAGCAACTTCACGTACACCTCATCATTCCCAAGAATTAATCCTGTACCATTAATTCCGTCCACAATTCACATTGCATTGCTTGCAACCAAACACGAAAATCATGGAACATGCTTTTCCATTTCGATTATTCCAGGCATTAGTTGAAACAAACAGGGTATTAAGGATTGCTGAATGAGAAAAGTAAAAGAGACGTGTGGTGTAGAGTTGGTGGCGTTGCTTATAAGGGAAAACAAATGAAGGAGTCAAGTGTCAGAAAATGTATGGAGGTAAAAGGGGCAATTAACATATAAGGAGTATCATAGTGGGGATTATGAATGGGAAACTGATAGCCATAAAATCCAAAAAGAGAAAAGGATTATCTCTCTCTCGGTTAAAGGTAGAAAAAGAAAGAAGTTGCAGGTCACATCATATGCATCATGACCCTACACTGCACACACAATCAATGAACGATTATATATATATAATTATACGCACATAAGGATAGTAACGTTAGATTTTTTATGGAAGATACATCTCAGTTGGTTGAACCAAGACATTGTTTCTTGGTCTCTGACACTGACCCCACCCCCTTCTTATACTCTCTCTCTCATAAAGTCTCAGAGGAATCTGCAAAATTTGGTCCATGTTGATATTGAAGGTAGGAGCTGAGATTAGAGAAAGGTGCATGTTAAGGTACTCAGTCATGGTTCTGGTTTTTCTGACGCTCTCTATTCTGTTGCTGCCTCTGGTGTTGCCTCCTCTTCCTCCTCCTCCTTCGCTTCTTCTCTTTCTTCCTCTTCTCATCTTACTCCTTCTCTTCCTCCTCGCTTTCTCTCCTTCCAACATTCCCAACATGGCCCTTCTTTCTGCTGCTTGACAGTTATATATATATCAGCATCCGGATAAATAAATAAACACTTTGCTTATCTGGGAGATGGACTAATCTCAGTTTTTTTGTTTAGAGTCTGTTTTGTAGATCTGCCTCTGTAAAATATGATATGCATAGTTTTGTTTTGGTTGATGCTGCTGCTGCTGCTGTGCGCTTTTGTTTTCCATTCATTATATATATATCTCTGACATCATGCCTATGTACGTTACGCTTTTCATTTCAAACTGATCGATGCATACTCTATCAATACGTACGACTGGTGATATTCGAAAGGAAATAACTGGTTTGATTTTTCCGATGAAACGGGTTGAATTCATCAACAGTTATGTCGGGTACAATTTGCCCAGATTAGCGATTTCTCGTATATATGTCTTCATTCCCACATATATATATATATATGGGGAATGCATGATCTTTAAAATCACAATGCTTTCGAGTTTTGAGTGTTACTGTGCGGATTATATATGTCGTATTGATTTGTTCTGTGAGAGATGAAGGACCGAACAATAATAATAATGATGTGGAGGAAAAGAGAGCGACGTGGGGAAAAGATGTAACGAAACGTCGTCGGCGTAGGTCGAAATAGAGGAAAGTAAAAAGCACACAATGCTGAGAAAGTGTACGTAATAGAGCTGCAGTCGATTATTAGTCGTAAAAGGAGGCAAAGAGTTCAAACGTTGTTGTTCAATATGGAAACAATATGTTGGGGACATCCCTCTCCTTAGTCAGATCCACGTCCATCTCCTATCTTAATTCATTTCTTACGTGTTGACTCGGTCCTCTCAAAATGAAATGAAATGGGTTTTGTCATCAAAACTTAACACTCCAAAACAATTAAAATTAAAGGTGTATTGGGACAAGAGTTTAGAAAAATATTTATAAACAATAATTTAGATAATTTTTTAAAAAATTATAAAAAAATTAATTATAAATAAATAAGTATTTAAATATTTATTATTATAAATATTTTTATAATTATAAAATATTAAAAATATGAGAGAAAAGAGATATTATAAAAAAAATAATAGTAAAATAATAATTATATATTATATATATTTTTTTATTATTTTAAAAATTAATCTTAATAGTTATATAAAATTTTATTTTTAGACTATAGTATAGTGTAAACATTATTTTAAATAAATATAATTATTTATACTAAAAAAGTTAAATTAAATTTATAAAAAAGAATTTAGATAGTTTTTAGAGAAAAAATTATAAAAAAATAATTATGAATAAATTAGTATTTAAATACTTACTATTAGAAATATTTTTATAATTAAAAAATATTAAAAATAATATAATTTTATTAAAAATATGAGAGAAGAAAGAGATTGTAAGAAAAAATAAGAGAAAAATAATAATTATGTATTATATAAATTTTTTTATTATTTTAAAAATTAATCTTAATAGTCATATAAAATTTTATTTTTAGATTATAGTATAGTGTAAAAATTATTTTAAATAAATATAATTATTTATATTAAAAAAATAAATTAAAATTTAAATCACATTTTTTTTAAAACTTAGATTTTCTCACTTTGGAAACACTCACTAAGTATGAGGATACGTTGGCAAGTGGGCATTAGACGAAGAAAGAAAACAAGTGGTTGGGAAAGCAGGAGATGAAAATACAAAATACATACATATACACACACACACACACACACACACACACGTATATATCTTCATTCGTTTCAATGTACTAGCTTGCGCCTTACCCATAACAGTAAACGTAGTAAAAAGCCCCCTTTCCAGAAGTGACAGTCCCTGCCCTTAGACAGTAAAAAAATGATGGTGCGTATTTATTGCATGAAGCTTTGCTTGTCTTGAAGGAAGGATAATCTTATATCCTTTCACCTTTTCATTCGTCATCATGCGTACGAATTATTACTCCTTATCAAACTTAATACAAAATCCAATTAATTTTTTAAAAATTAAAAAACTAAATAAATTATTTTAAAATATTAAATATATTTATTTTTTATTAAATTAATTTACTTAATGTATAAACTATTTATTTTAAAAAAATTATATAACATATACTATAATTAAATTATTTATTTTTATTAATCTCTCTCTCAAAAAAAATTGTATATTATATCAAGAACTAAAACTATTTATTTCATCAGATATGAGACACTATAATAATGTTCTTGTAGTAGATGAATCTTGCATATAACAATCTATCTAAATTATGTGTGTGTGTGTGAGAGAGAGAGAGAGGTGGGGGATGTTTTTGCCCTTCAACCAAATCTTGTAATGCTTAAATATTTCTATCTTATCAGTATTTTATTTTTAATATAACATAATAATATCATATTATTTATATAATTAATTTTATTTAGTGAGATAAAATTTATTATTGTTGATTTAGAAAATTTAAATTGGTAAGGAGAGATGGTAAGTTGTCACATTGTAATTGATAATTGCTATGTGATCTGAAAAGGAAAAAGAGGAAGAGGAAGAAAATGCTGTTACGTGCAATTTGCCATGAATAGGTCTGTTGCCAGCTACAATCTGCCCCTCCTCTACCTCCACTGACTATCACATGACCTTGCCACTCTGACTAATTCAAATATATATTCTCCCATTAATTAGATCAAATCATACGCGCGTAATACATGTATTTGTGGGGTTAATTAATTAGCAGTTAGAATATTTGTATTTTTAACACACACACACACCCAAATCTATAAAGAATGGAGAAGGTAAAAAACACGAGCACGCAGGGCACCACACAGGCTCATATGGAGGGATGGGTGAGGGAGGGACTAAATTAGAAGGGGCCATGCCTTTGCCACATCAGCCACTTGCCTTGTGTCTTTGATCTCTTAATCAAAAGAAACAAAGAGACACGAGACACTGAAGGGCGCCTGCCCTACGCCCACTTGAAATTGCCCTTATTATTAGTTTCCACAATGGCGCCAATTATTTAGCTTTGCATTTCAATGCCTTTCATCATTTTCCATATGCAAATCTTGAAACCACGCTTAGCTTGCTCTTACTATAATCATACATATTGTTCTTTGATTGTATTTAATTAAGATGTTGCCCCTTTTTCACGCGCTCCATCCATCCCACACCGACCAACTACTGTACTATCCATTACCAAAAAACATACGGTCCTTAATCACACACACACACATATGATGTATGTGTTTATAAAATTGAATTACATTAAGTCATTCTACTGTTTAAAGCCATAAATAGTATAATTTCCACTATTGTATCAGGGTCCCATATCTAGCATTATAAACATCATAGTAATACTAACAAACTATTAATTAAGGTAGTAAGTGACATCACCCCATAGGCAAAATAACACAAATTCAAAGCTCGGACAATTCACTTGTTATAAGAAATTAAAATCCTCCGGTAAAAAAATCTCTTACTAAATAAAAAACAGCATAGTATCCTCTTTTCAACAAAAAAAAAATTGTTTTTTTTCTTTTTTATAAATTTATAAAAAAATCCTATTAGAAATAAGAATATTATTTACTTCTTATTTCATGCTGACTCAATATAAGTTGAGAATGTTCACAAGAAATTATATATATATATATATATATATCATATATATAAAGAAAGGGATCTTCATGGTTCTAGGTGCATGAATCAGCCCTCTCTGCTTAAAACCGTTATGAAAATGAATGTGTATGAATATCCCGACAACTTGAGCATGTTGAGGGTGTTATTGTTGAAGAACAAGGCATAAACCTAGTACTCCACTATCCCTTCTTTAAGGAATATATATCTTGGGATCACACATAACCACAATGCATGTATGGGCAAGTTGCATTAAAATGCAAAAGAAAGATGTTTAGTTAATTCCCCATCATCCCCCCGCCATGCGTCTTTCTCACTTCCTGCTGCCATTTCAGTAATTAATTAATTAAATCAAGACAAGGTTCTTTGAATTTGTTCAAAACTTGCTCCACTCTCTCTTTTTAAGTGCAATTTGTACTTTATAAATAATTATCTATTCATCATCTCTCTCTCTCTCGCTCACACACACACATTGTTGGTGAAATAGAGATTAAAAGATGAATATTCTCGTAGTTCATAAATTACTGAGCAAAGCTCTACATTATATTTGTCCGCTAACATTGTCCCCTTGAAGATTAGAAAATTATTGTTTCGTATGTATCACTATTTCTCAATAATCACGAGTTTACATGTTGTCTTGTTTTCATTTTTCTCCAAGCTAAGGTGGTAGGGAATGATATCAGACCATCTTTATTCTCTAATGACTAAACAATCCAATTATATATATATTAAAATTAAAGAAATTGAAGAAGCGTATTAACAAAGGGAATACTCGTATTTTTTAAATTAAATATAAGTTTATGTCCTCTATTATTTTGGTTTTATTTATATCTTATAGCCGATATCAATTCTCTATTCATGATAATTTATTATCTACACAGTTTAGATCGTTTGCATTATTTGTGCCACGATGCGTTTCGAAAATGTAATGTCAAAATATCATCATATATAAAATACATTTAATTTTGTTTATATCCATTATTTCCCGTATTTCTCTTTTTTACAATAAGTATCCTTTAATTAAATAAAATCCTATTTAAAGTATTATTAAGTATTAAATATGAATAATTATTTTAATAAATATTAAAATATCGGTTCACTATCTTCTATTAGATCTAACACCATTGCCATAATAATGAATTATTTAGTATTTGATACCATCAGCTAATCCAAATTTGCCAGTTTAAAAAGCTTTTCTTGCAAAAAAAAAAATCTTCTTCTAAACCTTATTTATTTATTTTATCCAATTACTATTTGTCTCTATAAATAGTTTTTAAATTATCTATTTATAATATTCATATATTCTTTAATATAAAGTTTATTTTATAGCATATATAAAACTATAAACTATATCTTATATTTATGATATAAATATAGTAATAAGCCTCACAGTATTTATATTTATAAATTACTACATAAATAGTATGAAGCATTTTTCAAACTATGTATTTGCAATATCTTGAAAGTCCTGCGACTTACAATTAAAAGACAAAAAGTTGTTCATATGCTTCCAGCTAGAGCTTACCATATTTGACAATTAATTAAAGAATGAAGTTAATATATGTACGCCTTTTTGTAATCTTGCTGTTAGATTTGGTAAGCAAATTGTTTTTTAGTAGAAAACCGGGTGACAGATAATTAATTAATTAAAATTAAGCAAGTTTTGAGTTAGATCACATGAATATGTCTCCACTCTCCAATGTCCAGTCAAAGAGGCTGCTTTTAACCCACCACCGTAAAGCTGTAACGCCATTACAATATATGAATTGGATTTATTTGCACACAAAATAAAAATATTATTTTTATGCAGTTAAATGATATACATGCCATAGTTTGATCTGTTTATGCCATGGTTGATATTAGATTCATTTATAATATAAATATATACTATTCTAATTGTTAATATATATATGACTTAATTAAAAAATTAATACTAATCTTAAAAATAATATATATTTTTTATATTTATCTGTTTTATCTTAATGACACGCATTGTAATAATTAAGAGAGGGACTAATGTAATTAAAAAATATAGTTATAGTATTTTAAAAATATATATTATATTAATTAATTTAAATTAAATTAAAATAATTAAATATATTATATATTAATAATCTAGTTTTTGAGAATGTTGACTCAGGAGTCCGCAGCCAGGCTCTTACTAAAATTATGTCCAGTTTGGACCACGCCAACTTAATTACTAATAAATCAATAGGTAGTTGTAGATTTATCACTACATATAAAAGTTTCATTGCTTTTATGACGTAAAATACTTTTATAACTATAACAACTGACGTACTATTGTGTGTAAATTTAAACTATTATTATTAGCACAATACACGTACACAGCAGATGGTGTTTCTCTTATCTTAAATGTATAATCTAATTAATTAAATTTATAGAAGAAGGCAAAACTCTCTAAATTCTTAAATTTTTCTCTGTATTATATACGTGTTATAAATTTATAGCCCTCTATACAAATTTTATATTTATCTTATTCTTAATATAAGATATATTTAATTAATATAATTATATTAAATTATTTAATATAATATCTTTTTTTAAAATAGGATAATTATCTATTTAACCACTTCTATCTTATTTAATTATTATATTAGAGAGCGTCAATAGAATTAATTTAATAAAAAAAATAATAAATATAAAAAATAAAATTTATATTTATAATTAATATAAATTTTATAATTAAATAATTGCGTTTTTTTTTAGTGTGTTTTTAATACGAATACTATATTTATAATGTTTTTTTAAAAAGAATACATACATTAATTAGCTGTACAAGGCATGCAGGGAAATGAATTAAAGTTACCCAATACCTAGATAGATAAATCTGACAGAGAGCAGGTGGGAGACTACTTGGGAGTCTAAATAGTACGCAGTGGAGCAAAGTTGTAATACCATTTTTATATTATTAACTAATAATATCTTATTTTTTTATAAATTATATTTCCAGACATTTAAATAATTAATTAATCTAATTTTAAAGTTTACTGTTACTTTTTTTTCTTAGGAGCATGGGTATAGTATGTTAGTAGGGTGAGGTTGTGATAATTCCATAATTGGTATAGCAGATGGCCTCAAACCAAACGATGCTCTCTTACTAATTGAAGGGGAGATGGTTGCAGGCTTTTCCAGTGATTATCATTAATAATCGCAATTTACGGGGAGACAGAATATGCAAACCAGTAAAGGCCGTTTGGCACTCCTTTAGAAACCTCGCCCACGAATCCCTATTTATTTTTTAACAGTAGGAGTGAACGTGGGCTTCTTTTAAAACTGTGAGTCTTACATTCTAGAAGCACCTGCGCCTATTGTTTAATTATTTATTACCAAATCAAAATAGTACTACGTACGTAGCTGACTCAGGAACTTCCTCGTTTGGGTATTTAGAAAATGATGTAAACTATATTTATGATGCCATAGCCCATGTAAGGGTGTTTATATTAGATACCAGGTATAATTGATTTAAAAAAAATAAATTTTAAATATAATAGATTTTATAAAATTGAGTAAAGTATGTTTGGTTTAATTTATAGAGAAAATTGATTATAAAATAATTTTAGCTAATAGATTTTGTAAAATAAATTTTATATAAAAAGTTATTTTAAAAAAATAAATATTCGGTTAAATAAATTTTTTATTGATAAATTATTATAAATGATATGAGATAAAATGATAATTATAAAAAATATAAATTGATATTTATATTTTTTGTTTGAATATAAAATAATAAATAATATGTATATGTTATTAGAGTAATTAATAATAAACTATTAAGACATTATATTTTTATTTTTTATTTTCTTATATATAATTTTATATATTTCAATTAATATAAGTAATTAAAAGGGAAATAAAATTAGTTAAGATATATATATAAAGTTAAAATATAATATAATTAAGTAAAAATTTTAAGTCATAGAGAGATGATAGACAATAAAATAATAAAAAATTATGAGAGCAAAATCGTTATTTCTCATGAAATTATCTAAAAAGTAAAAATTACTGAAATTTGCCTCCGGAAAACCATGTTTTGACTATTTTCATCGATTTTAGATCAATCTTGAATGATGTCCCTAACCTTCTAAATCCGTGGAGATTGGAGAAATCCTCATTTTATTCTATCAGGGAATTTTATATTAAATGAAAAAATTTGGACACATTCGTAATTGTAAGACGCTAACAGATTTTTAGAAAAAAAATACACTAAAGGATCCATCGGAGCTAATATTTATCATAAACTACCATAGAAGTTATAACTAGATATTAAAGGATCAGATTAAACGGCGGTTAATTGACCGTCATATCATTTTTTAAAACACACCCCAATATAAAATTAATCCCAACCTATTACTGGGAAAAAGGTGAAAATCATTGAATCACAATAATTAAAATAAGATATATAGGATATTATAATTTATCACTATTTATAATCTTCAGCACCAGACATTTTAATATAATGTTTTCTCACTTAATTCTGATATGATTTGCCAGATAATATTTATAAATTTAAGAAAACAAAATATTTTTTTTGTCGATGATATAAATAATCAATTAAGAATTAGAATAAAAATACAAAGAGAATATTCCAAAGAAGATCCCCTACTGACCGGCTGACTCCCCGAGTCCTGAGACTGACTCTGGCGATGGTGAGGGAACTGAACAAGTGAACGGTATGAATAATTCAGAGTTGAGGCAAAACGACGCACACGACAAAGGAAAACATAAAACAACACCTGTGAGCTAACAAGTTTCCCAAAAACGACAGCAGATCAGAAAGTTGAAGAAGAGAGAGAGCCAGAGCTGAGATTCAATGTATGTAGGCTATGGGGTATTAATTAGAATTAATGAGGCTAGTAATTAACGGATTAAATTTAAAGGTGGCGTGTACCGTCTAGGTGCGTTTGTGTAATATCAATTAATTAGAATTAATGAGCCTATTAATTAATTAACGGATTAAATTTAAAGCTACCACTATTTATATATTTTTCAGGTGAAAAATGTAATTGTATGGGGACATTAGTGTAATTTTCTACGCCTTAGAAATGTATGTATTTTATAAATAAAACTGGGACATTTTCAAAATTCGTAACTCATATTTTTTTCTTTCCATCGAGAACTAGGGTTGTAGAGGGTCTTGATGACAGTGAAATCATAGCTGTATTTTGGATTCAAAATTACCTAAGGACCATGTAATTATTCTCATAATTTGAGGGTTTTTTTTTGGATCTTTAGTATGTCTTGTGAATTATATTTAAGGTTAAATAGTATCTTTTATCTTAAAAACTTTATAAAAGTGTTATGGGTATATAATTTTTTTTTCTTACAAAAAATTCGTCTTAAAAATAATAAAAAATATAGTAATATCGACTTACTCTAATAGATTTAGACAGATTTAAATGGCCAATATTAATTAATTGGGTTACAAACATTTGAAGGACTGGAGTATAGGATCATGTGTTTTTAAATTTAAGCATTTTTTTTTTTAATTTTGGCGAAGTTGATGCGGGTGATTAAGAACGTTCATTTGCATTCAAGTTACGAGCGTGTGTTAATTAGGAATACTCCTCATTCGGTTTTTGTTTGTCCTTTTCTTGTAATAAGTGATCATCCATCATTGCAATATTGACCAAGGGAGATCCTCAACTGATTTCTCCCTTAATAAATGAAATAAAGGGGTTTATGGATGATGATTTGCAAGATTACCTTCCGATAAATTTTGATTATTTCGAGGAGGCAATAAACACGTGTCATGTTTATATTTCGTAATTTATTTTTAATAATTATATGAAAATAAAGGCATTTTAAGCTTTGTTTAATTAAACTGAGAGGAGAGTAGGTTAAATTAATTTAAGGGAGAATAAAAAAAGGTAAGAGAGGTTAATTAATGATATTTTTTATTTGATTCAGAAGAAAAAAGTGGAGTTAATTAAAAATTAATAAATATACATTTATCTCTTTATTTAAATTTATTTATTTTTTATTTATAATATTCATATCAATTTTTTTTAATTTATGAATCTTAATTTTTTTATATAAATAATAAAATTAAAAAAAATTAAAAAATATGATAAAATTTTAATATTATTTTTTATTAATTTTATAATTATTATATATTTTAATATAATATATAAATAATTTATTATGTTTATTAAATCTTAGCAATTAAAAAAATTAAGTGTGAGAAAAATAAAAAAAAATGTTTAAGGGTACAATTGAAATATTAAAAATTAATAAATGATAACTTTATCATAATGAGATAAAAAATTTCTCTCCCCTCCAAAAACCTTTACTTTTGGATGAGAGGTAAGGGAGGAGAGCACTAAATGATAAAAAATCTTCCCTCCTTTTTATTTTTTTCAACTAAATACACTTTTTTCTTTCATTCTCCTCTCTTCCCTCTAAAATCCTTCAACTAAATAAAGTCTTGGGCTACATATTGGGATGCTGAGGAGTTTTAGCCCTCATATTAAAGAGGATATTTAGAAATTATTTGTTATTGGAAATCTTAAATTTCAATTATATACTTTATAATTAAATTCAATTAAAATACTAAAATTTAAATTCAGCCCTCCATTTCTAACAAATTTTTAATAAAACCAACAAATTTTATTACAATTTTTTTAATATTGTTAGAAGATTAGAATTATCCTTATATAGTTAAAAAGGAAAACTGAAAGTCTTGATTTTGATTATTTTCTCTACGAGTAACGTTTGACGTGATTCTAACAGGATTCTAATAGGAAATGTAATTACATAAATACCACTGAATTTCATAAAGATACGGTGTAGCGGGTCCTTTGTTGTGGTTGAATCGGATTCAATGGTTGGTCGCATGAAGACAACGCCTCGATTCACAAATGAATCTTCTCAGACGCCAACCTCTCACGCACTTCCTCTTCTTCTTCTCTCTTCCTTAGACACGCTTAACTTCTTCTTCTGATATGCTCTCTCCGTTTATTTTTCTCTCTCTTAAAGCCACCGTATATCCGACACCGGAAAATGCAGAGAGGTAAGCTTTTTGGGTTGAAAGGGACGATAACTTTGGTGGTCCTGGGCATCGCGCTGGTGGTTCTGCCGCTGCTGCTGCCACCGTTACCTCCGCCGCCGATGATACTGATGGTGGTTCCTCTTCTCATAATGTCGTTGCTGGTGAGCCTCGCCTTCTCCCGTTCACCTGACCCCGATGTGATTAATCCTCCCATTTGATGCTGAAGGAAGCTAGCCTTGCATGCACAAGATGACAATATACGAGTTTAATTCTGGTAGTCTTGTATTTTTTCTTGTCGTTGTGAAATGTCTTAGGAGTTGTTGCTTGATTCTGTTTTTCCTTTTTGTTCTTTGGGGTAAGATTGTACATAATGGTTTCAGTGCAGATTAGTCTCTTATGTCCCTTCGATTCTGTTCCTGAATTGCTCTTTCTCATGAGTTGTGCAGTCGGAAACCAGAGCAATAATTTAGGTGATTTTATGAGAAGAAAACCCCGTTAATCCAGCGAACTCCAGGATTAGAATAATCGTTTTGCCGATAAAGTTTATGTTTTTAATTGCGAAACAAAGGGACATTGCATTAAAACAAAAAACGTAAGATGGCAGAGAAAGCAAAGAGAAACAACAAGTACTACGAAACCAGAGTTGGAAGAGTACGGTGGTTATTTATGAAGATGGAGAATAAACAACAAATGAAGACCGAGGAGATTGAGGCTGAGAGAAGAGAGTTTGCTTTTTCTATATAAAATTGTGTTTGGAAGTTTGCGCGTTGGAAGAAGAAATTTTCAACGCCGACAAAAGGACACTTCGAGGGGAACAAGTTGCCGGAGGAAGCCTAGCTTGTTTTGTTTTCCAAGGAAAGCAAAAGGAGATGAAAAGAGGAGAGAGAATATGAGAACCGTCGGCGACATATAACTAGAAGCAAAAGTAGGATCATCAGTATCTGCAACTAGGATTTCTACATCATTCATAATACCCCATTTGCGCCGACTCACCAATTCCAGCGATTTTTCGCCAACTGTTAAAATATCTAACACACTTTTCTCTATGTCAATTTGATTCACATTCACAATATGTCATTTTTTATAGTGTTGGGTGCAGAAGCCTAGTCTAAGAGTTTGGTGTGGAATAAAAAAAGGGAATGGAAAAGACGAAAGAAGAGGGAACAGTGTGAGAGAGTGAGAATTAATTCTGAGGAAGCAAGTGATTGCTGTGACACTCTATCTCCTTTTTTTCACGTTTCAAAAAGAATGAGTAGGTGAGGTTTGAAAGAAACTAGTTATACATGTGGCCAAGTGACAATCGCATCGGACCGCCAAACGGCTCCTTTGGGTTGCTTTCTACGTAGGATTTCGGATTTCACTTCCCATATACAGAACGTTTTGAAGGCTTTCGAGTTGTCTTCCTCTCTAGCCACGAAGCTTCCCGTTCCCCCTTCCTTCGCATCCTAGGTTGCTCCAACATTACATTCTTTACGTACCAACAATTCCCTGAGACAGTTCCGCGATGGTTCACGCTACCAAAATTTTTGACGTACTTCTAAAAAGGAATTAGGAAGCCAACCTCCTCTATAGGGCGTGTTTAGATTATATTCTCGAAAATAAATTTTAGATATAGAGCTCATCTGGATAGGATTTTAAAAATAGGTTTATAGAAAAAAGAGTTTTTGAACAGCTTATAGAAAAGAGTTTTTAGAGAAGAGATTATAAAAAAAATAATTTTGAATAAATGAGTATTTGAATAATTATTTCCAAAAGTATTTTTATTATTGATAAATTATGAAAAAGGGTATGAGTATTAAATGAGGAGAGATAAGAGAGGGTGTAAGAAAGAAAAAAGAAAAAAAGTAAGAGAGAGGAGAGAGGGTGTAAGAAAAAATATAAGAGATAATGTAAGAAAAAGGATGAGTAATATAGTAATTGGTTAGTTTATAAGTGATTTATTGTTCTATAAGTTACTCTAACCACCTTATCTAAAATTTTAGTTTTAAAGTATAATTTAGTTTAAAAATTTATTTAAATAAATATAACTATTTATTTTAAAAAAAATTTAAATCTAGATTTTATCTAAGAGGATTTTTAAAACCTTGGTATTTAGAAAAACCAAACAGTCACATAATATATTCAAAAAAATAGATTCAGAGTAGAATGATGGTTTTGATGGAAAGATATATTTTGGAAAAAAAATGAGTGAAAAGTAGGATGGTTCTATTCCCGATGAGAACGGGGATTGAAACTTATTACACGACACGGTCTTCAAATTAAACACCACATGACAACCATTTACCACGATTTTTTCCTCTTCTGCCGACTTCTTGCAAAGCATCCTTTGCAATTTTTTTAATATCTAATTGAAATTAACTCTGCCAACATGATTCTTTGAAAATTTCTTTAAAAAAAGGAATCCGTTGAATTTCTAGATAATAAAAATGTGAAAATACTGCTAACATATTACTTAAAAAAAAAAATTACCCCTTCGAAAAAATATATATCAGCCTAAAAATAGAGAAGTTCCTTCAAGGCACATTTTTTTGGGGTCATAATCTCTCCTGATTATTGTTTTCTGAGGCAACTCATTTGGAAAATGTAATCATCCTAATCTTATGCGGGGGAAGCAGTAACAGTTTTCGAAACCCCTAAGGTAGGAAAATTCACTCAACATGAATCTGTCTCTCGTTATAAGCCCGAAACCATATCGTAGACTTGCCTAAATCCAAATAAAAATAAGCGCCAAGTTTTGTGGTATGAAGTGCAGAACTAACTTGAGGACAACGGAAATATCTGAACTGAGAATACATTTGATCAGTCATTAATTTATTTTGGCAGTCCAAGAAAGAAGGAAAAGAATTTCAATCAGATTGAAATCGAGTGCCTTTTATTTACATTTTCTTGTACAAGCGTCTTTCTATACAAAGCTAATGAATGCAGAGAGAATGGGGGCGACTTCAAGTGCAACCAAATGTGAAATTGCTCTCTATGGCTTTGTGGGGTCAATTGATCCCATGAATTGACTTGGAATCTGGTTCTCCATCCGTGCGGGTGGGGACAAGTCAGCAATTCATGCACTGTGGGTTCATATGATGGAGGTGGGCACTGGACTCAGGAGTAAAGCTCGATCGGATTGTGTTCCTATGCAGACTGCAAAGTGACCTGCTCAGCAGCACTTGTGTCATACTTGGCATTAGCCTCTGGGGTGTCTTCTTCACTTGGAGGAACCATCTGCCAAAATAATGGCAAGTACTTGTCCCACTCCTTCAGAATAGCCGCGCCTTTGCTACTCCCCGTTTTTTCCTTCACAGTCACACACACAACTTCAATTAGTCTCCACACACAACAATTCAGCTGCCTAATTGTTGTAAACATGCATAGATCTCATGCAGTTTTAGATAGGGGGGCCTTACAACATGGGCCTCAATTAGGTTCTTCAGCTGCATCTGCCCTACAGGCGCCAACACCCGTTGGATTTTTACAATTTCTCTGTTTACCTGTGAACATAAAGATGAAACAAGAGCAGCATATTTATTTGTTTCCATGCAACAAAAATAAGGGCTTCAATGTTTATTTTTCACATCTTTCATTTTGACTTGTGACAAAGTCAATTCATGCGCATAGGAGAGGAGACAGTGAAAATAGGTCTTTGGCACAAACCTTGGGTATGAGAGTATTGTCCTCATCAAGAAGGTAAGCCAACCCTCCAGTCATGCCTGCGGCCACATTTCTACCCACTCTGCCAAGGAGTTAAGACATGCAATAGGCTCAGTAAATTAATGTCAATTCATCCAATTCACAATCACTACATAGAAAGGGGTGGGGGGTGGGTAAACATTACTCACTTTCCAAGGACAACCACACAACCACCGGTCATGTACTCGCAACAATGGTCTCCGGTGCCTTCGACTACAGCTTCAGCAAGTGAGTTTCTCACAGCAAATCGCTCCCCGGCTTTCCCTCTAAGGAAGATCTGTCCACCCGTTGCCCCATACAAGCAAGTGTTCCCCACAATAGTTGCATCCTCTGGTTGAAAACCTGTTTTATCAACTGGAGTGACAACCAACTCACCTCCAGCCATTCCCTGGCAACAGTAGCACATAAATACACGTCAAGTACTCAGTACTTCAGCACTAAAACTAGCGAATCAAAACCACATATTTAAGTTATTAGCCTATGCTCAAAAGAATAAGTTAATAGAGATACCTTCCCCACGTAATCGTTAGCCTCTCCTACCAGGCGGATGTTCATTCCAGGGGTCAAGAAGCATGCAAACGACTGGCCCGCACTTCCTGTGAATCTGGAATCATGGCAAAAAGTATATCTTATTTAATTTCCATATAATAAAAGATGATATCAACTTTAGAATAGCAGAGGGCAACTTACGTTATATTCAACTGTCCAGCAAAACCAGTGTCACCATACTTCTTAGCAATAACGCCAGCTATACGCCCACATACAGCACGATCAATGTTGAATATTTTAACAGTCTTATTGACAACCTTTTCATTCTCAATAGCATCTGCAATCTGGATGACGAAAAAACTTAGATTATTACCTTGTGTAAGACAAACTTTTTTTCCTCGTATTGTTTCATGCTTCGATGAAAAGCAACAATCAACTTGCACATAAATGGGGGAATTGCTCCTTTTTCCCTGTTAAATAAGGGGCTTCAAGGCCTCAGAGTAGGCAGTGGGAATAAGGGCATGAACAGGGATTGACCCTTGACATAAAGTTCATTCGATCTTAGTGATTGAGGTTGGGGCCATGCGAGCTATTAGTGCATGGGCACATAATAGCTTCTCCATTCGCCACTTAGGAGGCCTAGGGATTTGATTCACTTGAGAAAATATAAGTCAGTCAATAGTATTTAAGCATTGAATGAAATTAACACATAAGCTGGTCTAAAAAAAATGTGACTGCAGGTGTTGTATGTCAGTGATAAAACTGAGTTAGACCAATAGTTGATTAGAAAGCTACCTCTGGGTCTGCTAACAAAGCATCATCCAAAACCAGACCATTGACATGAGTTTCCTGATTCCTAATTGTTGTACTGCTCCATTTTGGCAATCCAACGCTCTGAAAATGAAAGGTTCATCACACATAAGCTAGAGAAGTAGGGCACTTATTTGACCAAGAAAGGCGATGGCCAAAAAAAAAAAAACAGAGCATTTTCTAATAACAAGAGCCGATTTAAGAAATAAACAACACATACAGAGAGAATATAGCTGAGATCTATATGCTGAGTTTTGACTAGAGATATGTCTCGTGGTTGCAATAAGTCTGTCCGACCAATTACATCATCTAACTTCTCATAACCCAGCTGTGCCAATGTGCCTCTTACCTAGCCAGAATAGCAACGACAATTATTCAATACAGGACGAGAAGCAACTACTTAAGCCAAACTACATAAATGATAAAATATCACTAAGGACAAATTCTAAAATAATACATCAACATAAATCTGAAAGAAGTAAACAGAAGGCACATGATACCTCCTCAGCAACATACAAAAAGTAGTTGACAAGATCCCCCGGTACACCAGGAAAGCGTGCACGCAGTTCTTCCCTCTGGAGGGCAATCAATTTGAAATTTAGAACAATGAAATGCATGCATCATGTTATTAAGAGAATGACAATTATATAACAAAATACAGCATGAAAAGAAGACTGCTATAGACCTGACTCGCAACACCAACTGGACAATTATTGGTGTGGCAAATGCGGGCCATTACACATCCAGTAGCAATCATGGCCACTGAACCAAAGCCATACTCATCAGCACCCATTGCTGCAGCTATCATCACATCAACTCCACTTCTAAAGCCACCATCAACCCTGAGAATGACCCTTTCTCTAAGTCCATTTTCAATGAGTGTCTGAAAGGAAATTGTCAATAATTAACGTTCAAATTTTCACTTAACTGTCAAGAATAAATTGTGACAATATAATCCCATAGTTCAAATTGTAACCTGGTGAGTTTCCGTAAGCCCAAGTTCCCAAGGGCCTCCAGCATGCTTGATAGAACTTATTGGGCTTGCTCCAGTTCCACCATCATGCCCTGAAATCTGAGAAGCAAAGACATTATATAATTATTCTACTCAAAAGAGCCCTAAAATTAATAAACATTAAACAAATTTTCTTTCGTTTTGAGTTTAACAGGTCCGTTAATGAAACTAAATCTTCAAAACTTTTTCATAAATAAAGAACAAGTTCATTAAAGAGGAACAACAAATACATAATGGATGATGGTCTACTTCAGCAAAGACCATCGAAGTCAGTTCAAGACATCAAATACCAGACTACCTCGGATGTATAATGTATGACAAATCAGAGTTAATACCTGTATAATGTCAGCATTACCCTTTGCAACCCCAGATGCAACAGTACCAATTCCAGCTTCAGCCACCAGTTTTACGGAGACCTTAGCCTTAGGGTTCACCTGTTCCACCAGAAAACCATGAAAATTTTTCTCCAGAACATTGGATTTAATTAAAAATAAAATGAGCAGCTACACAATGCTCAGAGTCACCTGATGGAGATCATAGATCAATTGAGCAAGATCCTCAATGGAATAGATGTCGTGATGAGGAGGTGGAGATATAAGAGGAACCCCAGGTTTAGAATTTCTCAACCTTGCGATATACATGCTAACTTTTTTTCCAGGCAACTGTCCTCCTTCACCAGGCTTTGCACCTTGTGCAATTTTAATTTCTAATTGATCAGCATTGGCCAAGAATGTTGGGGTGACACCAAACCTCCCTGAAGCAACCTGAAGACAGTGCAGGATATTCTTTTTTTAAAAGTAATTCCGACAGTATACTTATCACTGATTGCAAAGAAGGCGGTGGTATAAAAATTAGGTTAGTTTTGATCCTTAATCACTGATTGCAAAGAAGGCGGTGGTATAAAAATTAGGTTAGTTTTGATCCTTAATCCATTCTCAGCCGATAGAGGCACATGCTTATAAACAGAAAAATGGTAGGCGCCATGTAGATATAATCTACACTTACAATCTACTAAGTAAAAAATACTTCTTTTTAGAAATTCCATGGGGGGTACGGACTCCTAGGTGGTGCCCAGGTAGTGCCTAGGTATTTCTTTGAGTTAGAATGAAGAAAGTTATGCAATTGAAATATTACATCTCCCTTAAGTTTTTCCAACAATCTGCAATAACTGGCATCACTTACTACATGCGAGACATGAAGAGTGTAAAGGCAAGTATCAGGTATGTAATTGAAAATTTGACAGAAAATTCAATATAAAATGTCAGTGCAATAACCTGTTTGATAGCACTAGTAGCAGTATCACCATTTTGAAGACCTTTGAGATGTGGTAGAGTTGGAGAATAACCATCAACAACATCCGTAAGTGGCTTCCAGCGAATGGGATCCTGAATGCATAACACAATATATATCATCACTTTTTGGGTTATCATCATTAGTACAACGGAAGAGCAACTGAAGTTAAGGCAAAAAGGGGGGAATATAAAAGGACTTGTTTAGAATTGATTGTGAGCACAATTAATATAACCCATCTTGTGGAAATAAAATTGTTTTACCTCGCCACCTTCCCCTGAATTGGATTTTCCACCTAATCTGTTCATTGCAATTGCAATTGCTTCGTGAGTTTCTCTTGAAATAGCTCCAAGTGACATGCCACCAGTACAAAAGCGTTGAACAATTGATGAAGCAGGTTCAACCCTTCCAACAGGTATTGGAGTACGATCACTTTTAAATTCAAGAAGGTCACGAAGAACCTGCACAGACTCCGGCAAATATCAATTAATTCCAAACGTTCACAAAAAAAATTATAAATCCAAGGAATTCAATCTGAAACTTCTAATTTTATTCCAAAATAGGTTGCAACATATAGAGGAAGTACGCCACAGAAAATCAGCTACTTAATCCTCAACATCAAAGAAAATAAAAGCTACAGAAAATGAGCCAACCAACTAATGAAAGGAAACAAACATGCAACAAAAAGCCTCATTAAACAAGGAAAAAAGAAATAACAAAACACTTCACTTCAGTGCACACTGTACATTAAACTACCAAGATTTTGCCTAATAATCCCATGTCATTATATCCAGGGATTTTGATGGGCACCTAATTGAGGTGGAGAACTTCCTCTTGAGAACTAGCTATTAAGGTAGGAGAATCAACTCATGTAAAGTATCTCAAAGCATATCATATTATTCAATGTAGGAAATAGGCATCTCATACTACCTTAGTCCCCATTAGATTCCAACAAAAACGAAGTCATAAAAAGGTAAAATTTTCCACTCACATTAACAGGCCGATTAGCTAAATGCTGCTGATAGACTGAAAAGGCACTTTGACTTTTTTGACGAACAGCTTTATGGAGCAACTTTGACATCTCTGGATTATTCGCATGATACTCCCCTTTGAAAAAGCGAAATGAAGTCTGTTAGAAACTTTCATCCACCAAGAAATATTGTGTTGTGTTTCTTTATGAAATATGAGAGGCGAGTAAAAGAAAGAGACTCAAAGGGAATTAAGAAGTTCAGAAAGAAGAAGAAGAAAGAGTAAGAAGAGGAAATAGAGAAGAATAAGGCTGTGAGGAATTCTGTGAATATGCTATATCTGTAATGTCATTCTCCTTAACATCAATCAGGTAACAGTTTACTATTTATAGACAAGGTTTACCGAAAGAATGTACTAATGAATTACCGTAACTGCTTATGTATCCCTTAGGCAAAACAGTTAGTTAGTTAGCAATTTCTTATAACATATTGACAGGATGGACCTCAATAGAATCTTGAAAAATGCACACATTAACGTACAGAAAACCATTATTTCAAAAATCAACCATTTTCTAAGACCCTCATAAATATTGTAGAACGCAAAATAAGGCTCATTTTATACAGCTTCTAAAAATACAAATAATGGTGTACCGATTCTCTGAATTCTAACAAGTCAAGGAGCAAATGATACCTCCAGGCCTAAACTGTATAAATCCAAAATTTTCTAGCCTTTTAGCTGTATCTTCAGAAAATGCCTTCACCCAGAAAGATAAAGTCTCCCTTGCCAGCTGCATAAATAGGAAGTGAGAGGGAAGTTTCATTCGTAAGTGGTATAAAGCAAATTCAGCGCATGCTCGCATTCATATTCTGCACATAGATTAAAACATTGAAACATTTTTGGAGTATAACTTGACGTTGAGTTCTATTATGTAGGGTAAAGCGGTATGGTGGACAAGAGTTTCAGGACGATTGTTTTGTTTCCAATGAAGCAGTAATTAAAAGCTCTTGGCGCCACCTGGACAGATGTAGAGAGCAGAGACCCTGAAGTTGGGAATTAAAGAACATGGCACTTGAAAGGGAGGTACGAATATTTGGTGCCTAGGTGTTCAACCCAATCGGTGGAGATTAAAGGCCTGTTTGGATTAACTTTTAGAGAATAGATTCTATGAAGAATTATATTTTAAAAATAGAGATGTTTAGATAATTAATAGTAGAATCACTTTTTATATTGATAAATTACCAAAAAAGGTATGATTTGATTAAAGTATGAGAGAGGAGAGAGGGTAGAGAAGAAATAAGAGAGAGGAGAGAGGGTGAAGAAGAGAGAGGAGAGAGGAGAGGTTATAAGAAAAAGTAGGGGTAAGATAGTAATTTGATAGTCCATAAACTCTTTTACTGTTCCAAAAGCTACTTTCAGTAGCTTATTCAAAATCATAGTTTTAAACCATGATTTTGGCCAAAATCAATTCTGGACAAAAATGACTGTTTGTTTAAAAAATTTTCAAATCGAGGTTTTGCCCAAAAGTGATTTTTAAAAGCTGCTACCAAACATACACTAAAAGAGCAAAATATTGAGGACGCTACCTTTAGGAAGTAGGTCATAGTCAAAGACTTCTTGGAGTTGCCATTATGTCAAGTGTGGCTGTGGAGGGAGGCTACAATAAAGTTGAGATAGATGCTCACGGGGACCAGGTTCAAGAATTTTTGGATTTGTACTTCTCCCCAGGATGTTGTCAAAAGGAGTACTAGTTACTTAAGTTCTTGAATAAATGGTTGAGTTCTTTTATGAGTTAACCATGTTTTCAGTTTTTCTCTTCAGTAGGTTTTATCTGTAATAAGCCACAGATTTTATTAGTTTCAACTTAAGGTAGAGTCTTGAAAAGTATTAACAATTTAGAAAAATCCTATACGTCGAAGAGTCACTAGTAAATACCTTATTAGGAGATATTAAGGATTTAGGAAAGTCTAGTAGAATATAAAAGGAGTTAGTAGTCAATTTTATGCACCAACCAATAGACCTTAAATCCCATGTTTTGTCTGGTTTCTTCATTCTCTTTTGGATTTCTACCATTTCAATCTTCTTATATATGTAAAGGAAAATGGATACCTTAGAAAAATCAGGCAAAAATAATCCAACATTGTATTCTAACTCACCTCATCAAAAGTTAATCCACCAATTTTTGATACACTTCCTCTGAATGCAAGATCAACAACTTCCTTTCCTAATCCATAGATTTCAAATATCTGTGCGCCACAGTAACTACATAAAAGGAAATAAGTTAATAATTAATGAAAGCAGTACATCTTTAAAGAAAGAAAACAGAGAAATACAAATATATAAGAAACTATCGAATAATTAAAAGATGATAATACTAGTACTCCCTGGTACTAGTGGTTCTCTATAACTACAGCTGTATAATAAATCATAAAACAACATATACCTGGAAAGTAATGAGATGCCCATTTTGGAAAGAATTTTAAGGAGACCCGCTTTAACAGCCTGAAAACCAGATAAAAAGGATCATTACAAAACAAGTATGAATATCAAGCAAAAAGTAGCGTTCTTCCGATTTCCTGAAGCATACTGCTTCGCAAAGAGAGTGTACATAAACATCATGCAAGACATATGTGTAACCACAAGTAAACACTTATGAGCATGCGATAAATAATAAAAGATTGCAATGAAAAACAAGGCCAATCAGATGTTGATCACTAACCTTACAATAGTTCTTCTGTGCCTGTTCAATTGATACAGTAGATATCTTTCCATTCTTCATCAGATTAACAGTTTTATTACTCAAACGCCATTGCCGACATGTCTCCAAGGCCAAGTATGGACACACGGCACTAAAAAAACCAAACAGACATTTTGTCATGCTCAAGACATTAGAGTCAGGAAAAATGAGAATGGCCTATGCTTCCTAGTTTCCGCAGAAATACTAGAAAACAATTCTTTAATGGGGAAATCAAGAATCTACAACCGGTCAATTTTACAAAAGGAAATGGTTTCTGACAAGGTTAAGGTGTCCTACGTACATAAGCAACACCCCATTATATAAAGCAGTCAACTAAGCAAAAGGAAAAATGAGAAGGAGGAGTCATTTGTTTCCACATCGAATCTCTTCTTTCTACAAATCCTTTCACAAAGCTACATCGTCTAGGTCTCTCTGATACTAATAAAAGTATTTATTATTAATGGGATATAGAGTAACGAATAAAATGACATTTCAGAAAATAAACAAATGATCCGACATAGAAATCTATCCAGTTTAGGCCAAGCTTAAAAGAAACAAAAGATTATGAAATGAATTCTATTTTTGATAAAAACAATAAAATATACCATATATAATATAAAGTTCCCACTGTAAGCTTAAAATAAGATGACAAAAAAATGCTAAGAACTACGTATATCATAAGGCATGTAAACAACCTTGCACCATATCCAATCAAACAGGCAAACTGATGAGTGCTAAAGCACTGAGCAGTATCTGCTACAAGAGATGCTGACATCCGCAGGCCATTCTGAATTAGATGCTGATGAACAGCACCAATAGCAAGAAGGATTGGGATTGCTGGGTGAGTTGGTTCCTAAGACAAAAGGGAATAATTAGCGCATCAATTCATACTTAAAATAGTAAAAAAAAAAAGTCAGTTAGAGGTCCAAACTATTCTTTTTATAAAAGAAATTTGTTTTGAATGAATAAAAAAATTGTAAGAAAGAGGTAAAAAGTAGGAAGGTCAGGAGTTATTCCAAATAGGCATAGAAAATAACAAAGAAAACCTTTTTGCCCCAGTCAAACTGTACAAACAAAGCCCTCATAACCATACCCAAAATAAAAAACTAATGGTTAGAGCCTTTATTTTATAAAACTAATAGTAGGTTTTGCAACCCAACTCTCAAGTCTCGATGTTTAAATGTAAGAGTGCCGGTTTTTTTTTGGGGTATGAGGCTATGATGGTAGATCATAAAGGAGGAAAAAGGCTTCAGACTAGGAATAGAAAACCCATCATACAAAACAAACCATAAGAGATTCCTACAATTTAAGAGTGCCTTTTATGTCCATCAAATGAGGATGAACTGGACACTTCATAAGCTACCACATCATCCACATAATTCTCATTTATCATTTTTTTTGACCAAAACTATATGAGCAAAACCAAAACAAACTATAAACTGGTTCTCAGTTTGCTAGTAGAACAGCTTGTCCAGTTTTGACAACATTGAAAATAAGAACTTCAACTTCATGCAGATGTATCTGATGGACCCCAGTATACATAAGACATTTTAAGCAGAGTAACAAGGGACAGGTTAGTTAAGAGGGGAGCGTGTAACTTTGACGACAAGAATGGATCACGTCATTACTTGGATGGCCTAGTCTCAGCAGTACTTATATGAGGAAGGCAAACACTAAAGGAAGAGAAAGCAGAGAGGACCATGGAAAAATGATGGACTAGTTTGTGAGATAGCATCTTGAAGGTATTCTCTCTATGAAAGCTATTTTGCGATTCTCTGTTATATTGTCTCTGTCTATCTGAATTCCATAGATTTTGGTATTTCTCTTATATTTTCTTAAGTTCTGGTCAGGATTCAATCAGTATGCTCGACACTCTTGTTAGATGCTACACCTTCCAAGCTACCTCACGAAACAAATAATAATAAAGAGAATATCTGGAATATGTCACAAATCAGAGGAAAGCAAGAGAATATTGCTTTTCGTAATAATCTACTGAAATATGCGATTTTTTATCTGTTATGTCATTTATATCTATAAAATGAAAAGTGTAAAATTGTCTTCAATAATCTCCCTCGAGAAAAAATGCACTTCAGCATAAGTATGTGGAAAATTCAAGATTGTACTTACTAGTGCATCTGAACGATCAGAGAAAACAAGCAGCTGCGAGCCATTTCTGACAGCTTCATCAGCAGCTTCACAAAGTCTATCTAATGCCTTCTCCAAGGAACCTTCAACCCCTTTGGTTATATCAAAAAATGTGGGTAACACTTGCGGTTTTAAGTGGGGATCTTTCAATAATGACTCAAGATCCCCTTCATTCAACACAGGACTAGACAATATAACCTGATCCAAAACAATAGCATAAGCTTGTGGCTGAAAAAAGGGTAACAAAATAATAGGAATCATGGACTGATACAGATTAACGGAATATGGTTACAATTGACAGATAAGTATGCTAAAATACCTGTGAAGCATTCTCTGGTCCAACTTCCAATATATTTCCTCGCTTCCCTATATTGACTTCAAGAGACATAACCAAACCTTCTCGAAGAGGATCGATCGCAGGATTTGTGACCTGCACTTATGCAAAATAAATAGCACTGAAATGGCTTTGTACATATAAACTTCTAGAGAATTCTAAAAAGATTTTAACTATCAAATTTAATAAAATATGAACTCAACGATAATGTGATTCCCAGTATATTTTCTATAAAAAAGTTCTGTATTTTAAAATATATCAATTGCACCATATTTGATGACTATCTCACCAACATCAGATGATAGTAATAGCAACAGATTGAATACTTTTATAATTAATAGCTATTAATTGGGTAGGAGTGGTTGGGCCCTAGTCCAAACCCATGTGTTTTTAGGTTTTCGGATCTTATGACAAGTCTATGGACATCGATGAGAAAGACTAATGGAAAAGAAATCTATAATAGAACAACAGAGGTCACTAATCCCTCTGCCTATCAGACAAGCATGAATCCATAAAGATTGAGATGGGTCCCAACCCATTCCTGCTTATCACTCCTTATGTCTCTTGCAACCAAAACGTGCAGTAAAAGACATAGAAGTTTAGGGTTTTATGTCTCTTGCCACCATTGCAACAAGAGACATAAAATCCAGTGATGCCTAACACTCCTTTATTTTGTCTCTGCCTGACAGATAAATAGGAAAAATACACAATGGAGGAAGAGAACGTTAAGCAGAGAGATTGGGCAGTGGCAATGTGGCATACAACTTCCTCAGATCGACACCCATGTCAATTATCAAATGACACAGAAAATAAATTATCTTGCATTTTATAAAAATGCAGTGAAAAATGTAATCTAGTTTCACTAAAGTTTAGAAAATAAATTACATGCTACAACTCCATGAATTGTAGTGGAAAATAAGTTCTGCTAGCACACCTGCGCAAATCGTTGCTTGAAGTAATCAAAAAGCATATGTGGCTTCTGAGATAATGCTGCCAGTGGAATATCATCTCCCATGCAAAATGTTGGCTCTTTTCCTTGAGAAGCCATACTCTCAATCACCATTTGGACATCTTCACTTGAGTAACCAAATGCCCTGGTTTCATTAAAGATTAGTACAGCTAGCACCATAAAAGAGATGTCTGCAGAAATCCAAAGCCAACATACTTGACCATCACCAAGGTTGGTTCATATGACCAAAGCTAAATACTTGACCCTCCCCACGTTACCAACCGATTTTGAGTTCACCTGAGGTCATTTGATTATATTTTAGATATGGTTATAGTAACCAGCCTTAATTCACTTACGTTGATAAAGCAGACACCCCGTACAAGATGCTTTTACTAATCCCTATGAATTATTGCAACACTTCTGTCACATACTATTCAGAAAGAATAAAAAATTACGAGAATAGAAACCATATAGACCATACAGGTTCTAACAAGCTGTGTTATATAGAATTTAAGAAGCCACTACCAAAGAACACATTTCTTTTATCAGGATAAAACTGAAAACAAACTGCATAGAATTCTCACTGTTGGTGTCTTAATATTGCATCATTGTCCATGAGTGCTGCTGAAAGGAAGTTCGCTGGCTTAAAAGACCGTAAATTCTCCTTGACCCACTCCCCATATGGATTTGATAAGGCTACTCGCTTTTTAACCTCTGTATTTTCAAAAACCTGCCATGCAAAATGATTGATATTTAAAACAGTTCCTTAAAGCAGCAAACACTACAGCTTTTTACAAGCGCTGATTGCAAGATTAGAGGTCACTTATTAGAAAAGGGAAAATACAGAGAGAAACGCCAAAACTTTGCAGATCAGAAATTTAGGGATACAAGTGCTTTCATCAGTCAATCAAATAGAAGTGTTATAATCCAAGTGACAGTTTTGAGTTTTCAATTTGAAGAAGTCCATTTTCAAAAGGAGCTAAGGATTCAATTTTTGTACTCCTTTATCAAATTAAGAACAAGAAAGAATCACTTAATTGTTGGAAGTATTAATACATCGTTAACTGATGTCCTTAATTGGCGCACCAAAGGATATTAAGAGATTGTCTAAAAAAACTTTTTATGGAAAACAAATCTGAGGCTTGATAGTCAGACTTCTTTTCCTTCGTTATTCTTGCTTCTTTATCTGTAGCCATAGTATGTGTTTATATTTGAAATCTGATATTACCATTTCAACAGGGTGTTTTACTGCAGATGCACATCCAGTAGATGCTGGAAAACAAGGACCTCAATATTCACATGAACAAGTAGCTATTGAAAGAAACTATGGCAATGACCAAAATATCAACCAAGGAAAAACAAAATGTTATGGTTCTTGACGCAGTATAACAGAAAAATTAAGAGAGGAAGGCAGTGGGAATGAAGAAGTCAGGGAAAAGGAGAAGAGAGAATAAGGAGAGGAAATAGAAGGAGAAAGCCGAAAGAATATTGAGCTGTACTAATTCTATGATATCAATCCTCCTTTCCAATGAGGTACAAGTTACTATTTATAGCCAAGGTTAACCGTAAGATGCCTAATGACTTATCATAACTGCTTGGTAAAACAGTGAGTAAATTTTTATAACAATACCCCCCTCAACAACCCTTGTCCTCAAGGGTTAGCAACCGAAAATTCAGGGTACTGCTGTTGCAGGCTATAAAGTGTAGTCCATGAAGCTTCCTCCTCTGGATATCCCCTCCACTGTACCAAGACCTTAGTGACAATGCGTTTTTTCTTCCTCCCCACTCTTGAAGCCAAAATTTTCTCAAGATATTGTGTACTAGGAACCGAGGGGAAGTCAATAGGAGGATGCCTTTGCTTCACCTTGGGATCAGGACAAAGCTTCAGCAAAGATACATGAAATGTAGGATGAATCCTTGATTCACTAGGCATCTCCAATCTATATGCTACAGGCCCAATCCTTTCTACCACCTTGTAGGGCCCATAGTACCTAGGAGCCAGTTTTTGAGTACTTCTGGTGGCTGCTGATACTTGCCGGTATGACTGTAGTTTTAGGAAAACCCATTGTCCCACTTGAAACTCCCGATCAGTCCTCTTAAGATTTGCTCTTTGCTTCATAGTGTTAACAGCCCTATGTAGATGGTATTTCAACACTGCTAACATCCTTTCCCTAGCTTCAAAACTTCTATCCACAACTTCAACAATCGGGGAATATAGGGAGAATAAATTGGGAGTTTCTGACCATACAACAATTCATATGGAGTTGCTCGAGTAGAAGTATGGAAGGTTGTATTATACCACCATTCTGCCAAAGATATCCACTGATCCCATTCCTTAGGATTTTCCCAGCACATGCACCTTAAATAAGACTCCAAACACCTATTCAAAACTTCCGTTTGGCCATCACTTTGAGGATGGTAAGCAGATGATAACTTCTGTTCAACCTTCAACACCCTCAAAAATTCCTTCCAGAAACTGCTTACAAATATAGGGTCCCGATCACTTATGATCTCCACAGGAGCCCCATGCAGTTTATACACTTGTTCAAGAAAGATCTGTGCGAGAGAAGATGCTGAAAAAGGATGGCCTAAGCTAAAAAAATGCGCATACTTAGTCATTCTATCAACTATGACCCATATCACCTCTTTCCCATTAGACTTAGGCAATCCCTCAATAAAGTCCATGGAAATACTTTCCCAAACCTTACTGGGAATAGGAAAGGGCTGTAATAATCCCGGAGAAGCCACACTTTCATACTTACACCTAGCATAAGTATCACACCCCTTCACATATTCTTCTACTTCTTTATGAAGATTCTTCCACCAAAATAGACTGCGGATTTTCTGATAAGTACCATTTATTCCTAAATGGCCACCTTGAGCACTGGAATGAAGCCACTCCAAAACCCTTTACTTTGTTGCTACAACATTACCAATTACAATTTTCCCATCCTTACGCAATACTGACTTATCCCAAGTAAACTTCCCCAAAATCCCTTCCTCTTGCTGCTTAAGATTATTCAGTACTGATGCGATCACAGGATCAGCCTGCCAAGAGTCCTTGATCAATTCTAACAACTCGGGGGAGCCAATATCAAGAGAAATCTGTAGAATCTGTGACCCATGCAACCTAGACAAGCTATCAGCTGCAGAATTGTCACTCCCCCTTTTATATTGTATCTCATAATCATAGCCCATCAACTTAGCTACCCAATACATTTGGAAAGGTGTTTTAAGTTTCTGTCCTAGCAAAAACTTTAAACTCTGCTGGTCAGTCCTGATGCAGAATCTGCTCTTTTCCAAATATTGATGCCAGTTCTCCACAACCAACACTACCGCCAACAACTCTTTTTCATATATAGACAACTTCACATGCTGGGGAGCCAATGCCTTACTGAAGAAAGCCAGCGGTTGCCCCTCTTGCATGAGAACAGCACCCACTCCACCCCCACATGCATCAGTTTCCATCACAAATTTCTTAGAGAAGTCTGGTAGAGCTAGTACTGGTGCAGAAACTAATGCCTCCTTAAGCTTCTGAAATGAGTTGCTGGCTTATTCTGTCCATCTAAAGGCATCCTTGCGTGTCAGTAAGGTTAAGGGCCGAGCCACTTCTCCAAACCCTCTAATGAACCGTCTGTAATACCCTGCTAATCCAAGGAACCCCCTCAACTGCCTTACATTCTGAGGCTCGGGCCATTCCACAACCACTTGAATCTTCCTAGGGTCAGTGGAAACCTTGCCAGCTGCAATAATGTGCCCCAGATATTCAACATTCTGAGCAGCGAAGGTACACTTACTCTTCTTAACAAAGTACTGTTGAGCACGCAAAACTCCCAATACAACCTCCAAGTGATGGACATGCTCCTCTACGGACGCACTATAGATGAGAATATCGTCAAAGAATACTAGCACAAACTTGCGAAGGAAAGATCTAAAGATATCATTCATGGCCCCTTGGAAAGTAGCTGGAGCATTGGTTAATCCAAATGGCATAACCAACCATTCATAATGACCTGAATGGGTTTTAAATGCTGTCTTGAAGCAATCTGCAGGCACCATTCTTATCTGATGATACCCAGCCCTTAAATCCAATTTAATGAACCACTTGGCCATATGCAACTCATCTAACAGGTCCTCCACCAATGGAATAGGGTACTGATTTTTAATGGTACCCTTATTCAACTCTCTATAATCGATGCACATTCTCCAACTACCATCCTTCTTTTTCACCAGCACAATAGGGGCAGAAAAAGGTGAAGAGCTCTCTTGAAGCATCCCGTGCTGTAGCAATTCCTTAACCTGCTGTTCAATGACGTCTTTTTGTTCAGCAGAGTATCTATAGGGTTTTAAATTGATGGGGTATGTTCCTTCCCTCAGTACTATGGAATGGTTGTGACCTGGCCTTAATGGTGGCAGTCTGTGGGCTCCCTGAACACATCTTCATACTCTGCCAGCGTTACTTGCACTCTTCCTAGCCCAGTCTCACCATCCTTCTGCAGTACAAAACATTGAAATGGACCCTCACAAGAAGGCTGCAACAGTTGGACGAGAAGCATCCCCTTATCACTACCTAGATATCCACTCAATCTGGCCACGGGTCTTACCTCCAACCCCTTAGGCCCAACCGCCTACAATTTACACAATTTCCCCCTGTACCAGAAATGCATAATCATTTGGTCGTACTGCCAATAGGCATTTTTGATGGATTTCAACCACTATAATCCCAACACAATATCATATGTATTTAAGTCAATGATCCTCAAAGTACACTCAAACTCCAAACCTTACATCTTCCACTTGAACCCTTCCCAAACTCCATAGACCTTCAGCTGTCCCCCCCCCAGCAACCTGTACCGTAGACAAATCTGTACTCCTCTCCTTCCATCTCAACCTCCATGCCAACCCCACATCCAAAAAATCATGAGTTCTCCCATTATCTATCAAGATATAGATATTTCTCGTTCCCACGCTAGCCCCAATTTTCATCGTCCTTCCTGTGTCATCTCCATTAATAGCGTGTAAGGAAATCAAGGGAACAGCATCTTCACCCCCTTCTCCCTCGTGGTAGCTGCACTCCCCATCTTCTTCCTCCACAGATATGAAATGTAGCTGCAGTTTCTCCCTTTGAGCACACCGGTGGTCACGGGAGAAAGGTTCGTGACAAAAGAAACACAAATTCTTCGCCCTGTGCTCAGCCTCCTCTTCTGCCGTCAACATTTTGGACGGCCTGCCATAACGCCTAGAATTCTTGGAAGAAGTAGCCACATCTTTAATCATTAATGGGGCAGGACTGACTTGCTAAGAAAAACCGCCCTTCAAGAGGGCATTTTTGTAAGAATTTTCCCTTACTACAGTTGCAGTGGGGACTGTTTTCCCACTCTTTCATTTATCCCTCGACCCATGTGATGACCCATCGCTATCTCTTGCACTCGAGCAAGACGTCGCGCCTCCACCATAATTTGGGGATCAAACATCAAGACCAAGTCGGCGATCTCCTGCTTCAGAGCCCCGATGTATACGTCCACAAGGTAGGCCTCCGACAGGTCAAGCTTGGCCGTGATAGTGTCAAACCGAACATTAAATTCCGACAACGGCCCTTCCTGTCATAAGTGTGTCAATTCCGTCATAGGCTTCTTGTAGGGGGACCGAAGGTTTTCCTCAACAACTCGGCGTACTCCGGCCATGTGGGACAGTCTTCCCCCATCGGCGCTCAACGGCCAACTGCCACTCGAAAGAATCATCGTCGAGGTTCACAGCCGTTGTGTCCACCTTCACTTCTTCCGGGGTATTCTCAAGATGAAAATACCGTTCACACTTGAGGATCCAAGAATGTATGTTCTTGCCATCATACCTTGGAAATTCCATCCTTGGGCCCCGCGGTGGTCGTCGCCGTTCTTCGGTGTCGCCATTGTTCCTCTGTGGCCCGTGTCTGTTAGCATTGCCGTGCGTAAGGTTACGCATTTCTTGTGTCAGAACTTGTAATTCTTGCCGGAAAGCCCGTCCCATATTTTGCAATTCATCGTGGAATCCCAGAACGGTCTCTTAAAGCTCATCCACATTCTGTAAGCGTTGCTCAACATTTTGCATTCACCCATCCATTTTCTTGCTTTCGGGTCTCCACCATTCAGCGTTACGGGCCAAGGTCCGAGTAAAGAAGGGCTCTGATACCACTTGTTGTGGTTCTTGACGCAGTATAACAGAAAAATTAAGAGAGGAAGGCAGTGGGAATGAAGAAGACAGGGAAAAGGAGAAGAGAGAATAAGGAGAGGAAATAGAAGAAGGAGAAAGCCGAAAGAATATTGAACTGTACTAATTCTGTGATATCAATCCTCCTCTCCAATGAGGTACAAGTTACTATTTATAGCCAAGGTTAACCGTAAGATGCCTAATGACTTATTGTAACTGCTTGGTAAAACAGTTAGTAAATTTTTATAACACAAAAGTTGTCATGCAAACCTGACCACCGATTAAATCAACCGTTATCATCATCCCTGGACCTAATCGGCCTTTCATGGTAACCTTTGATTCATCGACTGGTAGAACACCAACCTGAAGAAAGAATAAGACATGACAATATATCATTAATCCCTGTATGTAAGTCATGAACTATGCTTCATAGATTAATTCATTATAATAATTTCTGCAAAAAAGTACTAGAGCAGCTGATGATGGAATTTTTTTGGGAACCAAATTATAATGCATTAATTTTTCATATGAATAACTAAAGGACACTTAAAAAAAGCCTAGACAGAACAACAGACTTAAGAAGAATGCAATTATCAGCAGAACATAAACTAGATAGTCTGTTAGTGTCAACCATTCCCCTTGCCCGCAGAGGACAGTTGAGCTTTTTCATAGGTCTATAATACAAAGACAACAAGGAGGCCCAGTAAGTCCCACATAGAGAGGATGAATCTGAGGGACCACAGAAGGTGCCAAAAGAAAAAAATAAAAATAATGTAGCCAGCAGACCCACATTTCATCTGATGCTGAGTATGTTTCTATATCAACCAACTAAAAGTCTGTCATTAAAAAAGTTAAAGAAAACAAAAGGATACTACTTAAAGGCCAGTAAAGAAAGCCCAAATCTATAATGAACCAACAATGACAGAGATGATGAGTTGATACATGATCAACTAAAATAAGATAGCCAAATCCTGAGCTCTTCAAAGCACAATACGAGCCAAAACAAAATCATCTACTACACATTCTAAAATCATAAAATAAAGAACTGACATCTGAACAGTGTTTGTGACACCAAATTGATCTTATATTGAATCCAAGATATAAAAGAAGGGATTTACCTCAGAGGCAACATAAACAACATTGTCTGATGTTCTCCAATACCTAGCAGGCCTTAGGCCATTACGATCAAGACATGCGCCAACAGTTTTTCCATCACTGAGTCATATAAATTGAATTAGTAACAATCAGGAAAAAAGGGGGAAATTTTGGAAGAAAAGATTAAACATAAATATATGCATTATTACTAAGCAATGGAGAAACTAATTGAAAAGGAAAATATGCATTCAAAGATAAAGATTAAATAAATGATGAAATTTTCTTTCACAGCCCTAGCAGCAAAGGCAAATATTTCCAGAATGTAATAAAATTGTTGTGACAGAACATTTTCAACCCATATTTACGTCCTTGGTTTCATAGTATTGAGTTCCCACAGTGTATGCCTCTTGAAATTCACTTTGCAAATGAGTTAACCTAAATTAAACTTCCTCCAGAAAATGACCAAGAAAAGGGCGTAATTCATCTTAAAGCAAAGAAATTACCAAGAAAAGTCAACCCTCCCTCCTTTCTTCTCCTCATAAATAAAACTGTAGCCCACACAGATTGGGATGGGATCATCCAAATTCTACTTTTAGTTTTAGTTTCCAGCTATCAATGCCACCATAATCAATTATAACTCAATATTGGCAGAAGCACAATGAATTAGGATAGGGAAACGAAGCAAATATATTGCTTCACATTCTTTAGACTCATTACCTGAATAAAAGCAAGGCAGGCCCATCCCATGTCTCCATTTGACCCTTGTAGTAGTCATAGAAGTCAACCACCTAAAAAGCAACAGGGAGTTCCAGTTACTTCAATTTGGAAATCTAAAATATGGTTCAGAGCATTGATAAAAGTTCATGGTAAAAGGAAATAGGTTTTCACCTAGCACAGCAAGCTTCAACATGTACTAATAGTGAGGTTTCATTAACAACCGCTCTAGATAGGCAATTCCAGCAACTGATATTTATTCCATTCTCATACTTAACCTTGTAGCAGTAGGGCCAAGGTTTCTTTAACATTTTTTTGTGTTTGTTTGGGGACCCTCCATTTCAAATATAAGGCGTATTTTGGAAAGTCCCATGTTTCATTTTGCGGATTTCTAAGAGCAATTAATGTCTTTTTTCCTAAAATTCCCACGAGAGTATATTAAAATTATTTACCTCCCTTCATTAATATGGCCCAACCCCATGCATTAAAAGGAGGGAAAAGTTGGAAAAAATTTAAAATCTCAACTACCTAATTGTTTCTCTTGATAGGTGTGTATTAGGTAAAAATGCCTTATATTTGAAATGGAGGGAGTAACAATATCTGACACATGGAGGTTCTAGTAATCAAATTATTAAATGGTAATATAAAAAGCCTTACAAAGACTTGAAGTGACTTTTTAATCACAAGCATTTTAAGTCACACAGTAAAGCTCCAGGGCTCTCTCAATCATATTTTACCTTCTTTTGCCAGCGAGAAAGCAACTTGATAAAAGAAAAACCAAGGGACAAATCCATCCAAACCATCCATTCACTAAGATAAGCCCAAGGAGCCAAATAACAAAGGCCCATCCGTTTTAATTTTCCAATAAACACCCTAAAGTAAAAGAAGCAAGATAAACCAAGACACTGCCACTGTTCTAACCTGTGATTTGTTAAACCCCAAGGACTACACCACCCCTTGTCATTTACAACGACTTCAATCACTCCATTTTGACTGACAAAAGAAAAGCAAAACACACCACAGCAGATGCAACAAGACAATGGGGCGACAAGGTGTAACAAAGTCCATAAATTAGACACAGCACATTATATTTAAAAGTAACACCTGGCCAATGCCAAATGACATAACAGTATATCATGACTCATGAGTAAGCCAGATAGAGGGGAGCCCGTGGTCCTAAGCAGCATGACATATATCAGTAACAACTAGGAAAACAAGAGTTAGTACAGGAGTAAGGAAGATTAGAAACTCTCAAACTGATAATGGGCCAGTTATTTGTCAATAAATTACCTCGGGGTATTTAATCATGAGAGTTGGATGATTTTTGTAAGCCTCTGGAACAAGAATCATCAATGCTTCCTCAGGATTACGACCACTTCTTATCAACAACTGAATCAGAAGATATTTTATAGATTAAAAGAGGAGATGTATATGACCAAGAACACAGTAACAAGTACAGAGAATTTCCCAAGAAAACACTTTAAACAAAGAACCAGTCAAAACAGTGCTGCCAAGGGAAAGAAAGAGGAAAAAAGAATCTAAAGACGAAGGAAACAATAGTTAGAAGGAACGAATGGATTGAAAAATGATGAGAAACTCAAGTATCCTTTCAGAGCAACTAGAATTGAATAGACCATCTTTTCTCCTTCAGACTTCAACTTTTCACTTCAATAATTTATTTCATAGGGTAATCATCATCAAGATCATTGTGCAGTAGGAACTAGCAATTGTTTCAGAGTAATATTGAGTTAATGACATACTTCTGCGGCAATGTCCAGATTTGCTGAGTCTGATGCCTTTGGATTTCCAAATGGACGAATTTCATTTTCCCGACCACGCCATACAGGTGATTTCAATGATGTTTCACGAGATTGCATCCAATTTAAGTTACCCTGCAAAACCATGTTGAAATTTCCTAATTCCATCCCGGTAAATTTTAGCAAGAAACATTCCTAAAGCAAACAAAATTCAACCTGTATGGTATTGATCTCTCCGTTGTGACCAAGAAGCCTCATTGGCTGTGCAAGGGGCCATCTAGGACTAGTATTTGTGCTATATCTTCGATGATAAATGGCAAAGGGGGACTTATAAAGATCATTCTGAAGGTCATAATAAAATAATCCAAGAACTTCTGACCGAAGCATTCCCTTGTAGACTATGGTTTGATTAGACAAAGAACAGAAATAAAGCTCATTTCCCCAACTTTCTGAGCTTACTGCTTTTTCAATCAATTTCCGGCAGATATACAATTCACGTTCAATGTCATCAACATTCTCTTCTTTTATGATCTTAACAAATATCTGCTGTATGTTTGGCATCGTCTCCTTTGCATTAGGACCTACTACAGAAGCATTTACAGGGACAGGCCTCCACCCAAGCACCTCAAGACCTTCTTGTCTGAATATATTTACAATAACTACAGAAAAAATAAAAATACATGTCAGAATCCAAACTTGTTACGGCATATGGGAAACTAACTTTGACCCATTTAAGACAATGCATGCCATCAATCAAAGTCAAATAATTTGCCAATTACTCTGAATATTTATGAAAACATAAGAGATTGAATTTGAGCCCTTTTTAATGGAAGAATAGTTTAATAAGATAAAACTTCAAATAAGGAGGACTAGACAGGATCAATAACAACCAAGCACCAACAAAATGAGAAGATCAAAACACCAGCTCAAAGAAGGACTCTAATCCCTCCCTAAATCCATGCACAAGAAAGCCTAAAGGATGATGTTACTTATGACCCAGTTGCAAAGTATGGGACCTGAGTTCAACATCAGACATATAGGACTTCTGATGTAGGATTTATATGAACCCTGGGTTCTCAAACCTCATGGGTTCATGATCTCTCAGTTGCAATTGTCAAAGGAAGCGATAACGTCAGTATTGCAGAGCTCACCTAGGGCTAGAAAGCTAGTACAAAGACAACGTCCATGAGCAACATGGCTGCAAGGCCCAACGGAATGTTACGATCTAATGGCACCAACTGAAGTTTGGAAATTTTTGGGCACAGCCCAACCTCATGAACTAGTTGGATGGGTTTTTTTTTATGATTTATATCATTTTCTACAGAGGATAAAAAAGTTTGAACCCACTAAAGTAAAGAGGTATCAACTAAAATACAAAAAGAAGCCAGGAGCTTTGCGACCTAACACATCATAGATTCCACAAGATTCAATAGCAGTAACATACGTTATCACCAATTACAGCATAGACATTTTAGGAGCCTCTGTTTAGCTTCTTTGCTTTTATTTTCTATCTATTAACACCACTTTTACAAGGTCTGCAATTTTAACATGTCAAAAATTAAATGAATGAAAATTTATGGATGCATAGGCATTCTTGCCTCAATGAAACTTTGAAAGGATAAGGAAATATGGAAGAACTCTTGAATCAAGCTCTTCAAAATGAAAACAGTTACCTTTCTTCGCCTCTTGTAGAGGTCCTTCGTCTTTGGGCAGAAACACCATTCCAACACCAGTATGCAACTTATCAAAAGATGCAATCCCTTGCTTTTTCGCCCAATTGTCAAATAGATCCCATGGAATAGATGTCATCAGCCCTGAACCATCGCCTGAGTCATTATCTCCTCCACAGCCACCACGATGTTCCATACAGCCCAGAGCAGAGAGAGCATCTTTAACAATATGATGTGATGCTTTATTTTCCAAATTGGCGATGAATCCTACACCACAAGCTCCTCTTTCTGATAGTATGTCCTCCAAGTTGGCAACCTGACCAACAAACAATCAGAATCATTTAACGTATTGTTTATATTGATTACATGTCAAAAACCAGTTGATTAGCCCAGTAATAGAACAAGGATATTGTCAAACTAAAATGGCAGCAATGCAAGCTGCAGCACCAAATATCAAGTACTAACAGATAAAATTAAAATTTAAAATTTATTCTCTACGTAGTATATGCAGCCTATTATGAGAAAGTTGAAATTCACATTTCCACTAAATGACTCTTCTCCGGATATTTCTTCATTAAAGCATCATATAAACAAAATGAAAAAAAAAAAAGTGCAACAAGAAGAAAATGGTCAAAACCACAATTTGCCAGTTTTCCTTTCCTACATGTATTATCAATCCACATATGCAATATGGTGGTCAATGAACTGGCACACAATAAGATGAAAATTAAAATTGAATAAAATCTTCTGTATCCAAAAAAAAATTAGAATTAAATCAAAAGACATTGTAGCATGCATTCCCAAATAACGTATTCATACGTACTAGATGTCATAATTGTCAACAGCCAATCATGCAGTCAAAAAAAGGAGGACGAAGAAGAAGTAAAGCCGATGTGTCAGGCAGGGAAAGCAATAAATTTATCTTAGATTATTAAAACAAGCGGAAAATGCTTTAACATAGATTTCACTAAAACTAGTCACAACTCCGTATAATTCAAAATTTACAGAATGTTCTCTGAACATTGTAAAGAAACCTCCTTTGGCCATTTTAAAAGGCATTTTGAGGTGAGTAAGTAACCCAATCGATACTCTTAATCGCAAAGCATCAAGTCCTCATCAAATGCAAAATATCATAATTATCAATGAAATTGCGGGTAAAATGGTTAGAATATTGTCAAAGTCATAAACTTGTGTGGTTATGAGGGTTTCTTCTCATAGCATTAAGTTATGGGTTTATGAACCACTAGGATGGTTTCACAGCTTATTTACTCACTAACATATGAGTAGTTGCCACATTTGATAAACTTACTTTTGCATTTTCTGGTATCCGACACCTCTTACAATTTCTGTTTAAGAAAAAAAGTGTCGAATGGATGAGTCACGTTACGGTGTCTTACTGCCTTGTTAAATGTTTAAGTAGAATGAACTGTGTTAAATTTCAAATTAAATCCAGGGTAGGATGGAGTAATTATTTTTAGAGTAAAACACACAAGAACAGCATTAGCAACTTAGCAAAGGATGTGGTACTTGCCTCCCATCAATCATTGAGTCATTGTTTTTCACAACCACAAATCCACTAATATTAACATATATCAACACAATCTCAATTAAAATCCCTATGGCCACAAGGACTTCCCCACTATTATTGGGTAACACCATGTTAATTTAATGTCCAACAGGCTTCATTTTCCCACAATTTTAGGATAAGCTTTAGAAATTTCTGAAAGATTTTAGAGTTGTAAAAATGTTGTTTAATGATACTGGCAAGTTATCCATCATTTTTCAGAGCATCATTTGGCATAACGAAGTTATACTCAAATGATCAGAAAAACAAGAGATTAGTGAGTCCCAAGCACGAATATAATCGGGTATAAAGTGCCAAAGGTTTTTTCTTTTTAGTATGAACTAGTTTTGGCGCAATTAGAAAACCCGAGATATAGTCGTGGCTGCCGTTTTCAGAGTAATTCTGTAAAAAAAATTGTGTAGTTATTTAGAGACGGGAAAAAATGAGCACATACTCGCAAATTTTCTTCCATCTTTCAAACTGTATAGTCAGAATCATGCACTGATTGGTCTCTACACTACACACGGTTGGTAACTTTCTTCTATCTTCCAAACCAGGAAAAATCTCTCTGGAACACTTCGATATGAGAATTACAGGCCGATGTTTTAGAAAGAGATTTTTCTCCAATTTACAAGACGGATTTATTTGCCGCAACGAAGTATAGTTATTAACCGAAGATTATGTTTGATGAAAAAGAAGAAGGCCGAGAAGAAGAAGTATCGGCTCCGTAACGGCAAGAATTCAACACACATGAAGTTCTCTAACATGGATAAAACAAACTTGAATTGAAGGATAAAAGGGAAAAAAATAAGCCGGTTGCAGCAAAACGATCAGCGCAATACGCACCTGTGGTTTTAAATCAGAAGTAGCCGAATCATCAAGAAGCTTACTGCAACGCTCAAGGTCAAGAACCGCTTTGACCGGGGACGAGTTCTTGGTCAAGTAATGCTGAAAAGCTTTGCAAGAGGTAAAGGCTCCGAACCTGCGTTTAGCTCGCTTGGATTTGGAGGACAAACCCGTGAAGTCGACAAGTAAATTGCCACTGCTAGAGGCGAAAATGGAGGGAACAAGGTCTGAACGCACATTCGTGTGGTGCAGTCGTGCTATGGAAGACGCTGAGTATAGCGCCATAGCGCGAGAAGAGAGGGAGAGAGAGAGGGAGGATCGTGTGGAGTGGCGAATGGATGAAAGAAACAGGAGGGAGATAAAAAGAGGAGAGGTCAGGAAGCACCGGCCTCACACACAGCACCAGCAACGCAACTCTGGTGTCTGCTTCTTAGTTTGCCTTCGTCCACCACACTACCTCACTCGCTGGGTTATACTCTTCTGTGATGCGGTCTACAGTCTAACTCTATGTCTCCCGCTTTCTTGGTCCGCAGGCACCGTCAGCGGCGATAGCACGCTTTCGTTTTGGCCTGAAAGATGATCATAAAATGGCTCCAGCACAGATGTTGACAGTGCCAGGCAGTCATCGGTTAATTTGATTACAAGGTAATTAATGAAGGAGCGGTCTAACTTAGAAAGATCATTTTGACAAAGAAAGATCACTTTCACTGATTCAATATCTCATTATATTTTATTACTATATAAAAAATAAATAAATAAATATTGTTATTTTATTATTTTTTTACTCGATACTAAATATAATAGTTATCTAATAAATATATAAATATTTAAAATAATTAATTAAATCAATAGATTGTTCTAAAATACATATTTTATTATTATCTTATATAAATAATAAGTATAATAAAAAATTATAAATTTATAAAAATAAAATAAATTAAAATTTTATAATTAAAATAAAAATAAATCTCTCAATTAACTTTTATATTTAATATTAAAAAAATATTTATTAATTTATTTGCTATTAAGTTAAATTTAAATAATTTTTATATTGTAAATCTTACATAAATTAGTTTATTTGTTACTTTTTTTGGAGGCTGGCTCACATTTAAATTCGTAAATGCTAAAATAGTATTAAAAGTTAGATTTAAAAATTAGTAGTTTCTAGTTTTGCCCAAGAACAAATAAAGATTAAGGAGTACGTGCATAATAATTTTTAAAATATTTAAACAAAAATTGAAGGGATCAGATTCGTTGTGGGGATCGAACTCCGTTGATGTGGAACGGTCCTGATACTTTCTCAGGAAAAATTCCTTCAGAGAATCTCTATTAAAAAAAAAAAAAGAGTTCCTGTAGTTCTGAGTTACATGCTTAGGTCAGCAATTCCGCAATTAAAAACCTCTCCTTTTGTCCGTTACGTACCGCCCCTTTGATCCCGCCAAACGACAGCTTACAACTAGCTCCACTCACATATTATCGGCGTTTCTGTTTTACCCCTGCATCTCTGTTTCCGGACCAATATTATTATTCATTAATTTTGTGTTCATCTTTTATTTTGTTTTCCTTAAATTTGACTTGAAAAATAATATAGTTTAATTAATTGTGAGTCTACGTTAGGGTTATCTATAGGTAGTCTTAGGCAAAGTAACCCTGTCAGTGTTCTACCTATAAAAAAATATATATATAAACTGTATTTTACAACTCAATATCCAACCTATTTAATAAAATTTTTAACTATTTTAAGTTAAATTTAAGAAGATTAGATATACTTAAATCAGAGTGTCATGTTTATGTTATAAAAAAACTCTACAACTATAAATTTATAAAATAATACAATATTTATATATTTTTAAGAATTAAATAATATTTATAATATATTAAAAATAAGATAACAAAAAAATAATAATTAAAGTTTTGAAATATATTGCATGTAAAAAAAATTTGAAGTCTAAATAGTTTGTAATTGTAACTTTACATCAATTTCTTTAATATTGACAAAAATAAAGCATATGAAAAAATAAAATAAACAATTATTTATCATATAATCATATAATGATTAATAAAGTTAAAAAAAATTAATTTAGTTATAAATATTAAAATATATAACTTATCTATTTAACTACTCATTTTTAAAATGATCATCTAATCACCAGTAATTATCATATTTTTTTTTTTTAAATATAACATCTAAGAAAAAAATAAAATAAATAAAATAAATAGTATTCATAGATTAAACAAGGTAAAGTAACCCCTATTTAATACCTAACCCAAAAAAATATAGATAATATTTTATAATTCAATATTTAATATTATTTTATATTTATTAAGTTAGATAAAATTATTTTATTATAAACTTAAATAGATATATTAGGCCATAACTTTTATATACACTCCTAGCCACATGTGTTAAAAATGTCTCTAGTATTCACTGACACGGTGGGTTACGTGGATATCGATCACAATATACGTGCGATATAGCGTGTGTTTGATTTTTCCATAACCTAAATTTAGGTAAAACTTAAATTTAAAAATAAATAATTATATTTATTTAAAATAATTTTTAAATTAAATTATAATTTAAAATTAAAATTTTAAATAAATTTATAAGAGTAACGTATAGAATAATAAAATAACTTATGAAATAACTAATTATTATATTACTCTTACTTTTTCTTATACCTACTTTTTTCTCTTCTACTTTTTTTACACCATCTCTTCTCTATCATTTCTCATTTCTTTTCTTACACCCTCCCTCCTCTCTCATTTTTTTATATTATCTCTCATTTTTCATTTCTTTTTTATATTATCTCCCATCTCTTATCTCTTTTATACACCCTCTCTCTCCTCTCTTCTCTCTCATCTCTCCTCTATACTATATTTTATAATCATTCTATTTTTCATAATTTATCAATAATAAAAATATTTCTATAAATAATTATTAAAATATTCAATTATTTAAAATTATTTTTTTATAAGTTATTTTTCAAAAATTCTTTTATAAAACTTGTTTAAAAACTCTTTTTTTTATAAATCTTTTTTTAAATTCTTGTTTAAACGAGTTTATGTGTTGCCCTTGGCTACTGATTTTTGGGTATTTTGATGTATCAGTGCACTTTTGGAGGTAACTGGCAAAAGCTGTTTTGTTCATTAGCTTCATGTAATCATAGACTCCTTTAATTGTTAACTTATTCATGCCCACTTAGTTTATACAGATTAACTCTTTATTAAAAAATTCATAAAATTAAATTAATTATAATCTCCATGGCATTATTAAGTGTTTCTTCTCAGAATCCGGAAAATGACAAGGAAATAAAACTAATGGGTGGGATGCTAAAAAATAATTAATCTAATAATAAATTAATTAGATTATAAAATAAAAAAAATTGATATTTGAATCACACTTTATTTTGCAAAAAAAAGTATATGGATATAGGCATCATGATCACAAAACTTTGATGACAGTTGTTTATATAGAAATATATTTAAAAAAAAAGAGAGAGCCTAGGGGACATAGAAGATATAATAAAACTAATGGGTGGTGGGATAGTTGGAAGACAACGCTTCTATTGTATTTATCTGTCATCCAATTATGTGGTTATGAGTTAGCTATCAAATTATATACGTAACAGGTTAATTAATTAATATCCAGAACTGTTGATATTTTTTACTCACAAAAGACGTACATTATTTAAAAACGTTAATGGAAGAAGGAGTTTTTATTTGCATCACTGAAAGAAAACAAACTGGTAGTGCTTTTTTGAGATGCTTAGTTGACTTTCGGCTCATCGACTTGCATATTTGTTACAAGTTAAAATAGCAGGACGATTTCAGTTTTAGACAAACAGCACCAACCCACTAAATTATTTTTGTATGTGTTAAGTTCAATGTTGTTTGTTGTTCCCAAGAAATGAAGAGTTATATTGGAAACTGATAGTTGTTTATGAGGGAAAAACAATGGCTTTTCTGCGAGTCCTAGAGTCAATTGACCCTCTTTTCTTTGTTCTTTTGGAATAACCAGCTTATGCTTTTCTCTCTTATCGCCGTACGTCAACATCATTGTTTTGCCTCCACAGTTTCATCACCACTTAAAGTCTGGTCCACAAGCCGAATTCAATTATCATCCCCTTTTACCACATATTGAAAGATACCCTGCCAGCCTCAAGTGTACTTTTCAAGGTTTTCTTTTGTTCCCAAACCATTTAATTCTTATCATTGCATAGAGAATCAGCTCACATGAAAGAGTCTACCTAACTCTAATGGTATATACAGAAAGAAGAAGAGAAGTAAAAAAGAATGAACATATACATTAATTTATCCATTTGGATTCTCCTATGTACAATTCAATCTGATACAAATGTTGAAACTCCTCATCACCCTCTTACCCATGTCTACGAGTAAAGATGAATTAGTCAGAAAGTCTACAGGTATTTGTGTGTGTATGCCCTTGCTTTCAGCTATTTCCGTGGCTTTTTCAGAAATGTGATATACATAAAATGAATGCAATGAAAGAATATGTATTGAAGGAAGGTTAGTGTGGAGGAGTGATACCCCAAGTCACGTCTGGTTAAGAAATCTGAGTTTTGAGACATTAGGCTTTGAAGTGAGTCTGAGAAAATAAAAGAGTGAAGAGAGAGATGGTTGATGTGTTTCTTTCTTCAAGTGTCTTCAGAGAATATTCTAAATATGAAGTCACGGAAACGTCTTGAGTATTGCCTGGGGTCAACTGCTGATATTGAGGTTGGATCATATTGAAACGACTTGTAAGCATGTTCAAGCTTCTTGCTTATGTCATAATCTTGAAGTATGTCAATCACGCCAAAAAACAAGACAACCTCGTAAAACTCTCCGACTGGTTCTCCTACAAGTTGTAATTCACAATCCCCTCTTCTCACTGTTCTTTCAACCCTAGCTGGCATATTCACACCCAATTTGATACTAGCCCACCTGAAAAATAATACCCCATTACACTGTAATAAGAACATATATGAGTGTGGTCTGATCTATGGCCTAAGACAACAACATTTTTTAACATAAATTTTACCTGGAAGGATCTAAAAGAAGTTGGTCCATGTCTGCTCTTGAAATACGGGGAGTTCCACCGCCCTCCGTATCACCTGAGATTGAAGATGGTAGCAGATTCATTACCAGTTCAGCAGAATATAAAAGTTACAGACATTAAGGTTGCAGAATACTTCGTAGAATATAGGATAAAACTACCTGTAGGATTACAAGATTCTGAAGGAATAAGGTCCCCATCTTCTGATATGTCTCTGAAATGAATACCCACTAGCAAGCTATAGTCCATTATTCCCTCTTGTTCTAGAAGCTCACAATCCCTATCAATTTGCCTGTAAGGACACACAACATGATTGGCATGCGTAGTTTAATTAATTAGAAGATGGAAAAAGCAAACAACATCATTGGCATGCGTAGTTTAATTAATGAAATCTTCTGTTACCTGCAAAACTCCTGAAACCAGGATTTTTGAAGTCGGAATATAAAATTAAGATCAAGATCTTTTAGGATGGTGGTTTCATCAATTTCTGTTTCGGGCTTATCTGTGATACGGCCAAGTGAAGAACCCTTCAAATCAAAGCGTCGATGGATGGTGTACTCAGAACAAAACAGGTTTCCCATTATGATAAATCGAACCTGAAAAAATCACACCCAATGTCTAAGATAACTTTATGCTTCTCCACTCATGTGATTAGAATTATTTAATTAATTTAATTAAATTAAAAAAATTAGTTAAATTAATTAATATGAGATATTTTTTCTCAATTACTATAATTTCCTCCCTCTCTCTTACTTAATTATTGTTAAGAGAATGCTAATAAAAATAATTTAAGAAAAAAAAGGATAAAAATAAAAAATAAATCTTAATATTAAAATGAAGTAAAAGGAGTATTATGTATCTTCAAAATAGCGATAAGAATTGCACCTTCTTCTGAGCAGCTCCGGTTAACTTTACACAATGCAGACCATAAAATTTAGTCACGAGTGTATTTTCAAAGGATCGGACATGGTTGTAATAGGCTGGAAGCATTCTCAAGAGCACCTAAAATTGAAATCCACGGTTAAATTAGTTACTGAAAAGAAAAAGGGCAAAAAAACTGCCTCAATCTCTCGACAATTTCCAGTGGAGTCAAGGCACTCACTTTCACTTCAGCTTTTCTCATTGTCTTAATCATGTAACGGTCATCATTGGTCAAGTAAAAGAAGCTACCACTTTTACCAGGAGACGAAAATTCACGAAGGGCATCATTTCCACATATGGATATCATGTAATCAGCTGGATCCACCTTGAATAACTTCCTTAAAGTCCTGAGGATAGATTATAAGAAGTTTTAAGATAGGCAACTAAAATGCATGAACTGCCATATGAACTATTGATAAGTAACTTGAGATGTTGGTATCGTTTTTTGAGAAAGAGCAAGCAGATCAAGGCCTATACCTAAAAACTACAGGACAGTAGTCCTTCCACCTAAACTCTATGGATGAATGAGGTGGAGTATATTTGGATCCTTCAGGGGGAAATCTTGTCCAAACTTTCTCCTTAGGATCAAAAGCCGAAGGTTTCAAATCAAGCGAGGCAGAAGGAGCAGGTCTTCCAACAGAATGTCTGTTCAAAGTTCAAACACCACAAAACCTATATATAAATATAACAGAAACATGGTACAGATTTCACACTGAAGGCATATATATATGAGAATGATACCTGATTCCCAGTTGCAAATTGAGCATGAGGTCGAAATTTTTGTGGCCTTTGCATATGATCTCTCCTTGCCTCTTAGATTTCCTAGGAGCTTTAAGCTTGGGAAGTGGGCCCCCTCTTAAAATAGCATCATCAAGTACATGCATGTTCATCAAGTCCTCATGTAATGCTTTGACAGCAGTAGGAGTTGAATCACCAGCGACATCAGCAACAATGGCAGTAACATCCACACCACCATCCCATAGATTCATTCTATCATACGGCTTCTCTACACCCACACTTACCCTCCCATCCACTGATCTTCTTCTTGGCTTGCCATCCCCAGTTTTGGTTGATCTCCAAACCGCAAGCTTCTTCTGAGACGGCAAAATTGAAACCTTCTCTCCTGGACAAACCTGGCACTCAGTCAATTCATTGTACACTTCTTGAGGATCCCACTCTAAATTTGCCTCTTGTGTTGATCCATTGGGATAATACGTTCCATTTTGTTCTTGTGGATCTTTACTCCAATTTCCCACATACACACTACCATCTGACCACTGAAAACTCCCACTTCCTTTGGGAAAACCATCTTCCCAATACCCATCATATCTATTCCCATTTGTCCACACAAACGACCCTTTTCCCCATATACACCCATTCCTCCATTCTCCAGAATATTGATTCCCATTCTTCCACATGTAATTCCCTTGACCATCTTCTAGCCCTCGTTTCCATTCTCCTTCATACCTATCTCCATTCACAAAACACTTCACTCCTTGGCCGTGCTTTAGATTCATACTCCATTGTCCCCTGTAGGTTTCACCATTAGGGGCTGTGTAGCTTCCTGTTCCATCCATGTACCCAGTTTTGAATTCGCCTTCGTATATGGCTCCTGACGGCCAACTGAATCTTCCTCTTCCCATGGTCTTGCCTTTGTGCCATTCTCCCACGTACATGCACCCATCAGTCCATAGGTATTTGCCTTGGCCGTGTGGGAAACTATCTGCCCATTGGCCTTTGTAGTAATCCCCATTGGGAAGAACCTTCTCGGCAAGGTATATTTCTAATGCCTCTTGGTTTTCCTCGTGGTGGTGGTGGCTTCCTTCTTCCGAGTGAGCCATGTACACTGTGCCTAACCCGAATATGCTGTTCGCTCGCTTCTTCGCAACTGCTTGCGTCTTTCGCACCGTGAATTCCCATGCCTTCATAACTCCGCTATCTCTACTAATCATTTCTCTCTATCTCTATCTCTGGAAAACTCTGCTTTTGCTCAAATCTAAGCTCATCTAAGGAAAACCATAGATGCCCAGGTGAAGAAATTGAATTAAGAGGAATGTTTCATTCATCCTACGCGACGAAGATGAATGGGGAATCAGAAACATCACAAGCCTGGGATGTTCCACCAATGCTGGAACATTTGAGGGGTGTGTGAAAATTATATCGGTCTCTCTGATTTGGGGTTGTATTTTTCAAGTTTCTTATGGTCCTGGGGAAGAATCACCACATTGTTCGTGGAATTTTTTTGGTGTGACTTGTCGGCTAAGCTAATGGAATTGGGTTGTTTGAAACGTTGATGAATTGTGTCGTGCAGTTTTTGCTCCGATGTTTGTAATTTGCTCGGATTGAGAGGGAGAGACTCGTTCATGTCCTACAAGCTCTAAGAACCATGACATGTAATCAAGGGGTATGATTGTTTACTATCATTGGATTCTCCAACAGATTTTCCAATTCATTTTCCCTTTTATCCATCAACAGATTTTCCAATTCGGGCAAGTAGACAACGAGAGAAATGAAAAATTGTAGTTTCTTCAGTAATAACCAACCGATGATACTGACCCAAATGAGAATTTTCAAGTAGTCATTTGACTATTTAATCTCCTTGGTTGGTTTCATTGGAGAAAAAAAAATCAGGGAAACAGTGTAGAAACAGAAAAGAAAAAAACAAACCGTACCCTGTTGTTGCAAAATGGACAGATTTTAAATATTTAACTAAATTAGCTCAATTAATTCTTGGAAGGGTGCGACAAAATGCGGGTCTAAAGGGTTGGCGATCGATTATTAAATGCCATTGATCTAGCGTTTTAAGTCTCATGCTGGATGGTTTTCTCGGTGGAACGGTGTTAAAATTTGTCTCAAATTCATTATATGCAGTATCGATATTACTAATATTGAGGATTAATTATATAGAACCCACTTAAAATTTGAGTCATTCGCAAGAGACCCCTCCGCCTTTGAAATTTACTTCCTTATAATTATAATATTTACTTAATTAATTTTAATATATTAAATAAATTAATTAAATTAGTTATTTATAATAATTATATATAATTTTTTTTAAAATTATTATTTTAATAATATACATTTGAAGTAATCTTAATAAAATTTCTCTTAATATATGCAATCATATAATGATATTTTGAGAGAAAAATATAATTCTATCAAATAAAGTAAATTGAGATATTATATTTAAAATAAAATATAACTCTTTATCAAATTCTTATAATTAGTTGTATCTAAACTTTCAATTATGTATCCACCATGTGTAAAATTCTCCTTAAAATAATAACTATTAATCATTTAAAATCATTTGTAACTTAATTGGTTATAAACTGACCACGTTTATAAATGAGTTTCATAATTTTAAAAGAGTTAACCATGGTAGAAAAAGAGCTTTGTAAAGATTCCAAAATGAACACTACTATGGTTATAAAAGATTTTTCTTAATCAACCAATAAATATGATTGAAAATCCCAAATTACTCTTCCAATACTATCATAATTATCAATTTCAACCTTTAAAAGGAGTCTCTAAGCATTGAACTTGAGTAAACCACCTCAATTCCATAACACAACAACATACAGTATGATATAATTAATATGGCAAAATAGCTACTGTGGATCCACAAATTCGCATGCATAACCCTGAGAGGTCTCTGACCTTCTACCAGCACACGTTGTACAATATAATCATCAAAATAGTAAATTATCATAGTATAAACAAAAATATTCCCTATAGTATCAATTTACATCTATTCAGCACATAAATATAGAGGATAGTGCTATACAGGTCAAATAACACCACTATATCTCTGGCACATTCCCGTGAGAACCAGTAACTAAATTAACTCCTGAAAGATGTTAATAACCACGGGGTGAGACAAATGTCTCAGTAACCAACAATGATACTCATCATGCATACTAACATGTGCTCGTGAGGTATCAAGTGGGACAATTAATAAAATATATGAGATAGAAAATAATATATTATCATAATATAATAAGACAAAAATATCATCACAATTCCTCCCATCAAACCAACTGAACCACCTTATACCTACCGACAGAACCCATTGGTTAGTAATAACTACCATATGAATGGCCACTCAAAAAGCTAACGGGTCGAGTGTTATGGATCGGCCAAAATCCATAGAGCACAAGACTGGATCATGGGTTCATTCCCCCTCAATAAACTGGTGGGGGTGTCGCAGCTCCTCGGTAAACTGGTGGGGCAAGTCCCTCAGTAAATTGGTGGGACGAAAGCCAACAATCGAGCTCAAATATAGGCTATACCACATGGTAGAAATATAACTCCATCATTACCAATCCCCAATGCATAATTCTCAAGATATTCATAATAATCAAAAGCTCAATAGTTCAATAATCAATAATATCAATAAATGACAATGGAATTTTACTCAAAATAATAACTTTCTTCAAATTTCAATCTCAAGATATAACAAGTTTTTAATCTCTATTTAAACTTTCTAAATCCCACAAGACAATTTTCAATAAAACTACAATCCATTTTTCTCAATATAATCATATCATCATCAGTATATTTATATATATATCAAATCACTCACAAACATCATATTAGCAAACACAATGAGTGAAAAGTGATTACATTTCTCCAAAGCTAACAAAAATACCACAAATGAGTAGCCACGGGACTTAGGTCACAACTCTCCAGTCAATCTACATAGTTTATATAAATGTGTATCAATATGTTGTTAATTTGACACAACATATGCTTTTAAATAAATACTCATATTTCTCTTTTAACTTTATTTTATTTAAAAATTATCAATTCAATACCATAACTAAATTTCTTTATCACAATTACACATCTATTTTCTAAATTATCATTCCCATAATAATCTTATATTGCCTCAACTTTATTCTACTAATATATATTATCATATAACATCACACTCTTCAAACAACCCAAAAATTCCAAATTTATAATCCTTAAAGTTTAACCCAAAATTTCAAATGCTCACATATCCAAATCTTCATTTCAATATTAAATCACATCATTTCTAAATTTTAATAATTCATTTAACCTATCAATTAACTCATAATTATTCAATTTTACCAAAATTCCCAATTTCTCTAATCTAGGGTTTCAACAAAAATACCCATTTTTAATTTACAAGCTCTAGCAACAAACTAAACCTATTAAATATCAATTATACCTCCAATAAACATACATCATTTGTTAAACTCAAATTAAATCAATAAAATTTCCATATTAAATCATCTATACTCTATAATATTTAAATCTTAACTCTAACTCTCTCAAATAATGCAAATAGAAAAATTATAAATCGATTAAATGCAAGTATTTACTTATCTCTACATAGATGGTTCTCATTTATTGAAAAATCACACTTATTCCAAACCCTAATTCTCAAACTTCTTTGCTCCTGACAAAAATTATATTTCTAAATAGCTCTCTTAGTATAAAAAAATAATTAGAAAATAACTATAGTAATTGAAAGATTTTATGAGAACAAACCAGAGCTCAAAAGGATCCAATATTCATTAATGAAGGACTTGAGGAGCAGACCCGCCGGCTGAAGCCGAAGGAAGAAGAAGGAGAAAAGAAAGAATTCACATGTTGCTCTGGGCGCTCTGTGTGTTAAATTTTAAAAAAATAGATATGGGCCCCACTTATATTTTTTATAATATTATTATAATAACATTTTGGTTTCAGCATAGCATATGCTTCTTATTTAATTTTTTTTTTCATTCATTACTTTTTCACCAACCATGCCTTCTTTCTTCTTTGTCTTTGTTTTTTTTTTGTTAAAAAATATATATATTACCAGGATACTTTTGCTTCTTCTTATCTTTTTTTTCTTTTATTATCTTTTTATTACTATTAATAGAAATAAAATATATATTTTTAGATAAACTATTTTAACTTATATAATTAAATTAAAATTTTATCTATTAGGAATTAATTTCTTCTAATACTACTTAAATTCTAAAATAAAAATAGGGATATTACACCATAGACCTTAACTGTCAATTATGCACTCTCAAATTATATTCATGTGTATATATAAATATTTGAATAAAATAACTGATAGAAAAAGTTAAACATTTATGGAGGTTTATTATAAAATTTCAAAGCATGGGGAGATTATCAAATTTATACTAGCACTAATCTTATACTCCTTTGTTACTTGGCATAAGATTTAATTAAAAATTTTTAAATATAAGATATATTTTTTATATTTATTATTTTTTGTTAAGTTACCTATATTGATACTCTCTTAATAATAATTAAGTAAAAAATATGGGAGAAAATTAATGAGGATAATTAAAATATTTTAAAAAAATGATGATATATTAACTAATTTTTTTAATATAATAAAATTAATTAATTATGTCATATGTTAATTATTAGAAGAATATCTTATAGCGGTTTTTTTAAATATTATTTTTTATTAAACATATGTATCAACTTATTAAATGTTATTTTATTTGAGACATTATCATATATTAAATATAAGTATATCTTTTAATAAATATTTAAATATTATTTTATTATATTATGAATAATTAACCTATTTCACTTGACTCAATTATGATTAGTTAATGTCAAATTAATACCATCAGGTTTGGTATGGATCGTTGAGACCATACAAACAATAAGGTAAAGAGTAAGGAAGAAAAAGAAAAGCCCATTAATTTCCAAACTTTGAAGAAAACATTCACAGGATGGCCTGCCAAAAAAAAAAGAAGAAGAAGAAGGTATTTTGTGTGCGTTTAGTTTGTGAAAAAATTTAAATTTTAAATTTAAGTTTTGTAAAAATTTAGATTTTAAAAAATTTTAAAATAAATAGTTATATTTGTTTAAAAGGATTTTTGGACTAAATTATAGTTTAAAACCAAGGTTTCAAATAAATTGGTCAGAGTTATTTATAGAACAGTAAAAAAAATTATAGATTAACCAATTACTATATTATCCATATTTTTTTTTACATCCTCTCTCATTTCTTTTCTACACCCCATCTCCTCTCTATTTTCTTTTATATAACATCTTTCATCTCTCTTCTGTACTATCTCTCATCTCTCATCTCTCTTCTACATCATCTCTCACCTCTCATTTCTTATCTATTATCTCTCCTCTCTCATATATTTAATGATTATATATTTTCTGTAATTTACCAATAATAAAAATATTTTTAAAAATAACTATCCAAACAATAATTTATTTAAAATTATTTTTTTTATAAATTTTTTTCCTGAAGCGCTTTTCTAAAAACTACTCAAAAACCATTTTTTTCATAAGCCATTTTCTAAAATCTTATATAAATGGACCCTGTGTCTGGTAGAAAAATGCAGTGATTTGACCCAACATATACAGTGTATTTGGAACGTCCCAAAACTTAAGTTTTAAATCTAAATTTTAGCAAAACTTAAGTTTTGATAAATTTTAAAATAAACAATTATATTTATTCAAAAGAGCTTATGGACAAAATTATGGTTTAAAATCAAAATTTCATATAAGCTGGTAAAAATAGATTATGGAACAGTAATTGAGCTTATGAACTAACTAATTACTATATTACCCCTACTTTTTCTTACACTCCCTCTCCTCTCTCATTTCTTTTCTATACCCTCTCTCCTCTTTTCTTTTTTTCTACACCCTCTCTCATTTCTCTATTACACTATCTCTTATATCTCTTTTACACTATCTCTCATCTCTCATATATTTAATAATCATATATTTTTTTTCATAATTTATCAATAATAAAAGTACTTCCATAAATAACTATTCAAACACTCATTTATTTAAAATTATTTTTTTTATAAATTTTTCTCCAAAAAACTCTTTTATAAAAACTATCCAAAAATTATTTTTTTATAAATTATTTTTTAAAATATTATCTAAATAAATAAGTCTATAATCTTGTCTAGCCAGAATCAAATATCCTTCACTTGACTTAACCACAGGGATATACAGATAGCACAGGTGGTACTTAATTTAAATACAATTTATATCCATGAAAAAGACGTGTATTCAATTATTATTTGCCTGTCATAAAATCTCTTGGATGGTAAACGAGTTGGCAATCTATCCATTTCGTTGTTTTGAACTTCCGTTGATTCGTATTCAATTTGTCAAAGTTTAATGCCAGGTGTTGATGGGCGTGGCCCGTGCATCGCTATCACGGTCTAACTTTAATTAGTTGAACACTTTATTTGATCATCTTCGTGACCCATAGAACATTGGATGTGGCATTAATGCGAGGATGACTTTCCGGCCATAAGGAAAAGCAAGAATTGATGTGAGTGACACGTAAAACGGATTATCTGAATATAGAGTCTCGACGTCTTTGAAGTGAAGTTCGCTTTCTTAAAACGCTTTTCGGGAAGAAAGTATTACTGCTTTTCGTACGTCCTTTAGATAAATCTGGAACTTCTAAAGTTTTAACGAGTACATATTTTCAAACCTGCGTGCCAGTTCCTTTATCCACGGAACTCAGTCCAATCACACTCTTTGCCCTTTGCTAAATAATAATAATAATAATAATAATAAAAATACTACTTTAAAATATTAAATTACACTTTATTATTAGAATTTTTGTTATTTATGGCCATATCATATGGTGAATATCCTATGTTAATTAATTTAGTAAAATTAAACAATGAATTCTCATACGTCTTTAAAGTTGCTCAAACAACTTCTTTACGGTCCGTTGTTGATATAATCAATCTTTGAATTTAACAATTTTTTTTATTATATAAATTTTAGGTAAATTAAATCTTGGACACCCATCAAAGTTAGAATGTATATTTAGATTCAAATATCATTTATAAATATAATTACATATCACTCATTAATAAAATAAAATTTTCACTTTAATCATGAAATTTAAACTAATAACATCATAAGTTATAAATTAATTAGATTAATCTGTTTGATAAATTTCATAAAATTCTGTCAATGTTAAATATTAATGTCGGTTTCTAGAAGGCAACATTAATTTTTTTTTTTATAGTTACGACGATTTTACTCATTTGTTAACATTTTTAAAAAATATTTTTCCCACCATCAGCCAAATGGAGATGGGGCAAATAAGAGGAGGCGAGATGGTGGGGATTTTTTGTGGGGTGTTTTGGGGTGTGTGTTGTGGGAGGGGCGTGGGTTTGGTGGGGGAGCGGCGGCGACAGAAAAGTGTTGGGAAGGCGGGGCCCGGGGGAGTGGGAGACATGTCTCTCGGCAGCGTGCTCTTGTCGTGTAGCGGTGTAGGGCGAGGGGCCACGCTTTAAATAGGGCGAAAGAACAACGTACTCGGCACGTGGCCATTCTCAATGGCATCCATTCCTTCTTCTCCTGTCTTCAACTCTTCAACCCTCCCTCCCGGCTCTTCTATTATACCACAGATTTAGTTATAAATACTCAATTTTAATTCATTTTATCGGACATATTTTATCATTTTTTACAATTAATTGTGCGTCTCATATTTTAAGATATCTTTTTATATATATTTAATATTTTATAACGCATCTTATATTATAAAATATTTTTTACATATATTTAATATCCTAAAAAATTGTATAACTAATCTAATATCATAAAATATTTTTTAGATAGATCTAATATTTTATAATATAATTTTATTATTAAATTATTAATTAATATTTTAAGGTGTTAAATATATTTTATTTTTTAAAAACTATATCTATTAATTATTTATGTTAAGAGAGTTTACATCTAATTATGGATACTTTCAATACAAATAATTTAAGAAAGTATTTTGAAAAAATTAATAGATATTTTTTATAAATAATTAATTTAATTAATTATTTTAATTTATTAAATAAATTTTATATTAGTATTAATTTTATCCAATATTCATAACAAAATATTAAAATTTCTCACTAATTAAATCAATTCCTTTAATTAATAATTTTATTAAATATAATTTATAATTTTACAAAGAAATAATTAACTTTAACTATTTTTATTTACACAGGAACAAATTAAAAATTCCAGCAGTCGTTAAGTTTTATCCTTTTCTAATTAAGTTCTTAAACTATTTTTCTTTTATTTTATTGAGTTCCTGATCAATTAAAAAATATTTAAAAAATGTTTATAATAATTTTACATAACTGCAGTTATTGAAAATAAATAATTTATAAATTTGACCCTTAAGCATAATTTTCCTTTCACGTAATATGTTTTTCGTCCCAGATCCCCAACAAAGTCTGACACTTTCACGTAATATTCATCAGCAGTCAACAATTATAAACAAATCATTAGTTTTTTTTTTTTTAAATACGGGTTAAACGAGGCCACTCACGACCCAAATGAAATGAGCTGGTGATTACCTAGTCTCTATCATATTACTTTTCCGGATTTTAATGTAAGAATAACTGGTTGATTAAAAAAATTAAATTAATTAATTACAATAATAATTATGACTCGATTCCTCTATATAGCTCTGCATAATAGTATATCATATTAAATTTATAAATTAGATAAATTAATTTTAAAAAATAAAATAATCCTAGACTCAAGGTCTTGTATTGAAGTTTAAAGTTTATTTTTCTAATTAATTTTCATATTTAAAATTACAGAAATATATAAAAAAAAAGTGCAATTCAACATAACATTGGGCTATTGGCACCGAAGTACTGTAAGATTTATTCTTTAATTTAAATATATTAAATAGTTAGTTAAATTTACTAATTATATTAATTGTGTTTTATTTTTTTCAAAATACCCTATAATATATTATGTATTATAATTACCCTGGATAAAAATATTTTAATATATTTATAATTATATAAAGATGTTTTAAGAAAAATTATAAATTTAAAAAATAAAATATATTAATATTTTATATTTAAGATAAAAAAATATTTATCTAAATAGAGATAGTAATTATTATGTAACAATATAAATAAAAAATTAAAATATACGTTTAATCATATATTTTTATATAAATTTTATTTTAATTTTTTAAGTTTATAATATATATATATATATATATATTTTATAAGTCTAACACCGTAGTCTCATTTAATAAAAACTATTGACTCAATAAATTTGAATAATGATGATGTAGTTAACATAATTATATTTGAATCTTTCAAATTTTTATATATTTTTAAAATTAAAATATACCAATTAAAAATTACAAACATCGGAAATCCTCTTCAGGGACCCAGAAATTCTAAAAACAATCGATGGGTTTCAAGCTTTTTCTGTGAACTCCTATTTTTTGCTATTTCCTCATCCAAAAATCTTCTAAATCCCTCGAATTTGGGTTTTTTAACTACTGTATTTGTTGTTCAAGTAGTGTGCCCCTAAGATTGTTCGATTGGAATGAAATTCATGAAGTGCATTGCAATTAAACTTTTGTCTCTTACTTCAGGGGTTGCAATATATAAGGAGCATGGAGGAGGAGGAGGAAGAAGAGTGCATATTGACGTAGTTTCACTTCAGGGGTTGCTAATAGGTAGACTTGCAGAGTTAAAAAAAAAAAAACTAATCATGTTACTACCAATCTCTGTTGGATGGGTTCTTCCTCGCAAGGATAACAGTCACATGGATGAGTCGGGCTTAGAGATGATTGCTTGCTTGGAATCGTAAAATAATCTCTAAAAATAGAGTTGTGTTTATTTTAAATCTTTCTCAATCTATACAATTTAAAATATAAAGATAATATATTAAAATTTAATTATACCAATTACATAGTCATCATTTTAACTTGTTTGATTTAATATTTTCTATTAAGCATATCTATATGACTAAAAATATATTTTATAAATTTAAAAAATTAAAATAAAATTTGAGAAAAAATAAAGGATTAAACATATAAATTAATTTTTTTTAGTATACGAAAATTTAGTTAAATTTAATATTAGCTTTTTATTAAAATTATAATACAATTTTAAAATTTATAAAATATTTGTGGGAAGTTTAATAAATTGTCTATTGAAAGAGTTTTTAAAATTATATTCTTATAAAATATTAACTTAATTTTTATTAAATATATGCTAACTCTGATCCGCAACATATAATTTAACATAAATAAACGAGTATAAATCCAATATGGCAAGAAACGCAAGTGGTGGATCCAATAAAAAAAAAAAAAAACACTCGTTTAAGCGCGTTGGAGTACGCAGAGGCTTGTCTTCTTCTGTCCGTATATTGAAATTGATTTGATTTCCCGGGTGATGACGAACCGCCACCTCAGCTCCCTCTTCCCTATTATCATTCGCGGCTTACAAATACGATCCAACCCCTCCCTTGAGTCTTCAACTCTCAAACGCCAATTGCCAACTTCGCCTTCTCCGACTTTCTAGAATTCTATCTTCACCCACGGGTATGCCCTCATAGCCACTCGATCTTATTTTCTTTCCACACTTTTTTCGTTTTTATTCTTGTCTTCCGCATTTTCTAGTTCTTCCAAACTGCATCTGCTTTTGTTTCTCTTCAACAGTTTGTTTGCGATGGCTAGCGACGACAAGCAGAAAGATGCCGACTATTTCTTCGATCAGAACGAAGAGGATGCCAACGATGACGATGAATCCACCAAGCTTGTCATTGACAGTAGCTGTGACAGCGGAAGCGACGACGACGGGTCAAATCCCGACGCTTTCACGTCGCAGCAATGGCCACAAAGTTACAAGTAAATCCTTCTTTAACTCGTCTCTTTGTGTATCTATCTCCCCATGGTAACTTCAATACCGTTTCTTTACTTGCAGCGGCAATGCATTTGAGAAACATTGAAATTCCTCGAATCATCATGTCCATTAAGTTGATATTCTGTGCTCGTGAAACATCTTAAGGGCCAGTATAAGAATAATTAATTCAGAAGGGGACCGAGTTTGTTTAAGATTACTTTACAAGAGGCGTTTGAATATCTTTTGGTTTTGATGTCCTCATTTGTCTCTTATTTCAACAAACCTGATGAAGCTAGTCATCCACTTTTACTGATCACTGCTAGGTGTTTTTTTTTCTTCCTTTTTTAATTTTTGGATTTCTTATGATAGAGAGACCGTCGATTCGTACACAATTGCTGCATCACCGAATATTGGAGCAGCTGTTCTACGAACGCCGAGTTTGATATATTCAAGTTTTGTCAATCGTTCAAAGAGCAGTTTAAGCCTAGATGGAAAGACTCCTTTATTATCTGAGCAAGATTTAACTCAAAAGAGATCGTCATGGTTGGAAAGAGTTGAATTGCAAAAGCAGTTTACTGGAGAGTTACCCATTGGCCAAGGATGCAGCCTCACTCAAACAGTTTTCAATGGTAAGTTGTTTCATCGCACAGAGTCAGTGATTTGTTGCGACATTAGTGGTTGACAGTGTAAACGAATGAGAGGTTAACCTTTGGTTGAAAAACCTTGTTAAGAGATTTATGATGAAATCCCACTTTCTTACGTTCTGTTTCTATCTAATCATTCCGTAAGGTCCTTCTGTACCTGGCAGGGGTTAATGTGATGGCTGGAGTTGGCCTGCTGTCCACATCCTATACAGTGAAGCAAGCTGGATGGGTTAGTTTGGTGGTGCTGGTTCTTTTTGCAGTTGTATGTTGTTACACAGCCACACTTATGAGATACTGCTTTGAAAGCAGAGAAGGAATCCTGACATATCCAGATATTGGACAAGCAGCTTTTGGAAGAGCGGGCCGTATTGCCATATCTGTGAGTTTGTCTGTTTAGTTATTTAAATACGTTTAATTGCTGACCAATGCTTATGTGGCAATCTGAAGTGTTAACTGGGATTTTGTTGTTTTTTGGCCCTGGCACTTATTCGCATATCTTCTATTTACTCATTTATAGCTTTATATTATTGTTTAGTGGACCTCAAAATCTATTAGGCCCGTGAGTGATGTTCCACTTCTTTTATTTGGCCTACTCTTGAATGATATCGGTTCTTCCTTATCATGTATACCTTGACATATTTACGTTTTAAGATTTTAACATGTTTAGTGTAAATTCGATATGTATTATCCATGAGTGAGAAAAACCCCAAGTGCTGGCAAAACTACTTTTAAAATAGTCAGGGTGGTGGTTTTGCCACTATGTTAATATTGTCGTGTTTGGATCTTTTTACAGATGATTGTAAGATTCTGATATGTTTCCGCGATATGTCTTTCCTCCTATCATTGATGTTTTGTCTAAGTTCCATACTTATTATGTATGAGTGAAAAATCATAAGTGCTGACATAAATTGCTTTTAGAATGCGCGGAATGGTGGCTTTATAACTCAGTAGTTACTAATATTGTCCCTTTTGGATCTTTTTGCAGATTATTTTGTACGTCGAATTATATGTAAGTGCTGAATCTGTTCCTATTGTTATCGTTCTTCTTAAAAGTGAAAGAATACCATGTTCTTTTTACTCTGTATGTGTGAGGCCTCTTTTCTTGATTGCAGTCATACTGTGTGGAATTCATCATCTTGGAAGGAGATAACCTAACTAGGCTGTTTCCTGAAACGTCCCTGGATTGGGGTGGTCTGCAGTTGGATTCCATGCACTTGTTTGGAATTTTGACTGCACTTATTGTCCTCCCTACTGTTTGGTTAAGGGACCTTCGGGCAATCTCCTATCTTTCAGGTTTTGCAAATTCTGAGGAAGATTATTCTTTGTTATCAAATGATCCTAATCTAGCATGCACTTACAAAAGCTTTCTGAATAATTCTGCAGCTGGAGGGGTTATTGCTACAATTCTTATTGTCATTTGTGTGCTTTTTGTTGGGACAACAACGGATATTGGGTTCCATCACACAGGGCAAGTTGTGAATTGGAGTGGCATTCCGTTTGCTATTGGTATCTATGGGTTTTGCTACTCAGGACATTCAGTTTTTCCAAATATTTACCAGTCTATGGCTGACAAAACCAAATTTACCACAGCAGCAATTATATGGTACAGAACATTCTTTGACACTTGCTAGAAATTTTGTTTACCAATCTCTGATTAACTCACTAATGGTTTTATGTGCTCAGCTTTCTTCTATGTATTTTAATATATGGAGGTGTTGCGGTCATGGGATATCTCATGTTTGGTGAAGCCACCTTGTCTCAGATAACACTGAATTTGCCGCCGCATGCCTTTGTCTCTAAAGTTGCATTGTGGACTACGGTGAGCCTGAAATCTTTGAGCTTCTTTAATAGTTATTTGCTTTTGAACGTTTTTGGGGATTATGGTGTATTATTGTTCTTTTCTCTTTCAGGTAATTAACCCGTTCACGAAATATGCTTTGATGATGAACCCACTGGCAAGAAGTATAGAGGAGTTGCTACCTGACAGTATTGCAGATAATTATTGGTGTTTCATTGCACTTAGATCAGCGCTTGTTATGTCTAACGTTTGTTGTGCCTTTCTCATCCCTTTTTTCGGTAAGTTACAAACTTTATCTTTGTAATACAAAAAGTTCTATCATATAAAATCCCAATTAGTAACGGTTACTGGACAAAATTTTATTATCCTTCATATTTTTCTTTTCATCCATCATGCTCAAGGGAAATTTTCTTATTAACTATTTGTGGTATAAATATCAGTTTTAGAGGCTTTTAATATTCAGATAATGTATGCTTATGGTTGCCTGGGCTATCCAAAGCAAGAAGAATTTTTTACTTTCTGAGGGCAAATTTCATATAGAGAAACAGCAAGAGGGGCGACGTTGTCTTCTAAAGTTTATTAGCAGTTGCAAATACTTTGTACGGCCATGCTGCAAATAGTAAAAAGAAAAAGGGTAAATGTTTTAGATCACGAATGATATGGCATAGGTAATTTTACTTTCTGAATGGAGGAGGGTGCTAGGATCATATGGATGGGGAATTATTATAGTAAAGTTGCTTTCATTAATCTACAGCACCTCTTTTGTAGTATTTTAATATACTTTTGAGCGATGCTAAAAACGTGTATATTAGTGTTGGATGTACTTTTGTTAGTGGTAAATTAACTTGGACACTGATTCCTGCATGTTTTATTATAATTCCAGGACTTGTGATGGCTCTAATCGGCTCTGTACTCAGTATTCTTGTGGTAAGCATATATTTCAGTCAAATAATATGGGGAAGCCAATGCCTGGTGACGTTTAGAATACTTTAGATTTAAAAAGATTCATTGTCAACAAAGAAATCACGTGTTCATGTTTTTCCTAAGAATTAAAGGAAAACTGAGGTTTTAATTTCTCATTGTAACTTGTTCTTGACAGTGACTGCCATTCAAAGTCACAATGAAAATATAGGCGCCCTCCATATGAAGTGATACGTTTTCCTGAAAAATCTTTTGGTTGTGCTGCAAAATCTAGGCAAACTTGTGTATTTTCAGAAGTGATGATTATATAACTAATGGGACAGTAATTCACTTTCTAGTTGCAAGAAGCCAATAGCTTTTCATCCAGCATATACTTGCAAGCAATCTGTTCCCCTCTAGGATTCACAGATTATGCCACTTTTACAGATTCTTGTGAGAAGCTAGGTCCTAGCACACTGAGGACCATTTCGTTGATGATCATCATCAGCATCATCATTTTACTATTGTTAATAGTTGGCAGTGTTTAGTGTGAGAATTTCACTTGAAACTGTTGAGTGAGATGTTGCTGAAACTTTTGTTTCCTTCCTTCCCAGGCGGTGATAATGCCGACTCTATGTTTTATGAAAATCATGAGGGGAAAAGCGACTAAAACGCAGGTTAGTATGCAGCGGATCTTTTAAGACTTAGTTAATCTTTATTTAACTTTTTCTATCCTAAAACCTAGGAAATCTAATTGGGATTTCTCACTCCCTCTTTTTGTCTAATTCAAATATTTAATTACATGCAATCTGCTGGCTGTTGAATTGTTCAATTACTTATAATCCATTCTTTTATATGTTTTTCTTGACATGATCAGGTTGCTCTGAGCGTTGCAGTCGTAGTGTTGGGAGTGGTAAGTGGAATTCTGGGAACATATTCATCTGTGAAAAGAATTGCGGAGAATTACTGACTAGTGAGTTTTCAGTGTGTGACCCTGGAGGCCATTGTGATCATATATACGACCTCGTATCACCCTTTTTGAACTCTTAAAGTCCATAGCCCTTAAGCTATGTAGCAATGCAGCAAAACAAGTGGCATGTTTCCATTATTGGTCACCCTTTTCATTTAGTACGTAGTTGTAGCTTATATCAGAGAATTTGAAAAGTAATCATCACTAAGAAGCACCCTTCACTACATTGAAATGGTAACTCTTCTTGGTGTCTATCATTTATTGAGTGTGGACTAAACCAGTGGGGTATTTTTTAAAATATAATAGAATTCTGAATTACCTACTATAATTGAGCCTTAGATGAGATCAATCTCCATTGACCAGGATCAATTTAAAGCATGAGATGGGATACCATATGGACATGACGTGGCATCGAATGGGATGTGTTTCTTAGGCGCTCTTACCTTTATATTTTTATTTCATGTCCCAGATCTAGCTTTAATCAATACCGGGGGGGGGGGGGGGGAGATGGTTCCTTCTAATCTCTGTTTAAATGAGCGGGGTCATTTTATGAAAAATGATATTAATACAAATATATTAATTAAAAATTTCTGAAGCTGATTTTCTTTTTTCCCTTCATGTTGATGATGGACATATGTCCTGTACTTGCTGTTTCTGAAGCTTTTTATTCTTCTTCGTGTTGAAAATGATATATTGTTCTTTTGATTATCACCGGTGGATATTTTAATAGCTAATATGGTTATAAAATTGCATTACGTAATTTTATTGATAGTTCAACGTTAAAAATTAAAATAGGGAGTGGTAAAGAATTACTTGTGTTATTGTAAAACTAAAGAGAAATATAGCTGGTAAACAAAATCAATATTAAATAATGCCGAACTTGACATTGTTATCAATTGACGTCGGGCATAGAAAAAAAGAAAAAGAACAAATTATGTCGTCGTCAATATTTAGCTTTGAAACATGGCAACGTTTGGCTGGAAATTTGTGTCTCTCTCAGCATTTAGTAAACAACTACACATATCTAAAACATTTTTTTTAATTTTTCATAAATGTCAAATTGTCTTGGCATAATATCTAAGTACATACCCCCTCCTCCTCTATTTTTTTTATAAACAATATTCTTTTTTTTTATAGATATGGTCATCTATATAGTTAACAATTTGAATTTATTTAAGAATTTAATTTATTTTCTTATCTTTATCTTTTTAATTAATTATATGTACCTCTCACCCATTATCTCTTATTTCTTTCTCTATTCATCATGTCTAATATATCATCCTCTTAATCTTTAATCAACACACTCTTATCCGCGTAATTTGAGTAATTATTGCTTATAAAAATGACCGGGGGAATAATTAATAAACAATCAACTATCCTGATGCACTGTGAAATGATCATGAACTTCGTTTTCAAAGTCTCGCATTTTAAAAAAAAAACAACAACATCGATATCAAATTTGAAATGATCATTTTGCCAAACCCTGCTTCGTTAATCACTTCAAACTAATCCTACTTCCTTGCTTCAATCAAACTGCTGCTTAAATTGCAGATTTCCATTGTAACTAGATTCAGCAAACAACATATGTTATTTGAGAAAGAAAACATGATGATAACTTGGAGCAGGATCAAACCCGGGATCTTTTATTTACAAAATACTTTTTATATTATTAGACTACAATGTCACTCACAAAAGAAGTCTTGAATCCAATCGTGATGAAGTCAATATACATATATAGTATATTAATTAATGAAAAGGATAGAAAAAGACTATAAAAAGGATAGTATATATATATATATATGGATGGATGGATGTATATATATGTAAATATATGCCGGCAGAGAATAATACATGGCCCACATCATCAACTTGAAAGAAAGAGACCAGAAACTCGGCTACTTCTCAGTGATCATTGAGGGCTTGCAACTTGCATGTGCAAGCTTTACCATCACTTAGCCCAAGAAAAGACAACTAACTAAGTGTATATATATATATATATATATATAATTATAATGCGTGCGTATATGTATATAGTTATTGATGGAGTATTCGAGTGGCTGCTCCTTTAATATGAGTTAGAACCACACACGAAGAATATTAAATAAATATTATTGTTTGCCACCATTTCATTATAATTTATAAAAGTCAAGCCATGAGAGCTAAAAAGCACTTCTCCTAAACTATCCTACTATCAACATAATGTCTTGTTCACTCTTTTTCAATATTCCATGTATCTAGACACGCCCACACACGCACGTTTTTCTCTTTAAAAAAAAAAGGAAAAATTAGCTAGTTTGTCTTTCCCGCCAACTTGTCCCAATTGCTTCCCTGATATACTCTGGTTTCTGGATATATATAGAGAGAGAGAAGATAATGGTATAAGAAAAAGAACGAAGCTAATTCAATGAACTGGTATATATATATATATATATATATATATATATATGGGATTAGGCCCCATTAATGAATAAGTATATTTTAGGCAGAAAAGAGCAGTCAGACGTACCTGCTCGAGCTTTCTATTTTTGCTATGGCGGCATTGGTGGCACTCACTCTTTTTTCCCATTAATTTCACTAATTAATATTGATGTAATTTGTCTGCCATAGGACAAGCATCTAGAAAGTTAACCCTAGACAGTAGACACGAGCTTATGCATTTCCATAACTGCACTCCCCAACTGCAACTTGACGAATTCATTGACTCAACCAGCTGATGAATTTCATCGTTAATTCTTCTACGGCCCGCGTCATGTTTTGATCTCTCTAATCGGATATCGATGATATTCATTAGAGGTTAATTATAGTAATTAATCCTTATTTTTTTATCCCAAAATTGAAATCCCGCCTTGGCTTCTAAACAGAAGCTAATCCTGCATACCATAAACAATCAACTCATGCATGCATCAATTAATTAGTCAGCACATTATGACCTAGCTAAAACCCTAATTTTGGGTTTAATTTGCCCTAATATAACAAACAAATTCAGAAAACAAAAAAAGAAGGATAAAGACACACCATCCCCATAGTGACTGCTCAGAAAAGCTCTCTCATCAGTTAGAATCAAAACACATAACTAAGGAGAGGCGAGTTTGGTATACGGACGAAGCGACTGCTAGCTTCTATGTATAACTATACATTTCTGTACTTGCAAGTTGAATTGAAACCTTCATGAGTAATTAGATGGGCTCTGATGCTCCATTTCACTATCCACCTTTTTCCCCCGCGTACACCAAATTATTCAAGTCGCTCTTATCTTGAAAATGAACAACAACGTAACCCTTCTCTACCGCGCCAGCTAGCTAGCTAGTTGCTGCAACTTGTTCAGACCAATATCTTGCTTCAGCCTTACATTCTCCACCACTGGCGCTGCTTGGTTCGCTTGAACCATTTTGATGGAAATGAAAATGAAAAATAAATTAGGTTAAAAAGTATTTGTTTGGTACGATTATGACAACGTCGATGAAAATATCTTTTCCAGATCTGGTTCTCGTGAGTATAAAGTGGGGAAGACGATGTACGTACGGCGGAGCTCCGCTGTGGTTAGGGGGCTATGGACGTACGGTGGTCAGCGGTCGACGGGGATGATGGGAGGACGATGGAGTCAAGGGTGCGCTTCTAGGGAAAGGTGGGGATGGAAAAGAAATTCTAAGGAAGATACAGAGCCTCAGCCATGGAAATTATTTTCCTGGTTTTTTTTGGTAGAAAAATCACTTTCTAGAAACCCAGATTCACGCCAACCAAGCATTCAAAAATGGAGTTCCATTTTGAGAGAGAGAGAATTCCAGCGAACCAAACGGGCCATCAATTTGAACAAAGTTGTGTGTATATATACATAGTTAAATCAATTAAACATGCTTAGTTTTATATAGAATTAATACAGAATTATTATCAGTAATTACTGAAGAATTAATACAGAATTATATATATAATTACACTGCATGAAGCACCTGATGATTATTATCAGCCTGGGAAGATTCATAGAACACTGAAACGTTGTCCATCATCATCTAGGTGGTGAACACATCAACATCATCAAAAGCCTCAAACCACTCCATCGTGCCCTCAATTTGCCCTTCCCATTTATAATCAGCCTCCACCGTCGCTGGCGGCATCACCGTCCTATCAGAGGTGTTACCATCATTTTCATCATCCCCGCTCTTCGTCTCGCAATTATCCTTCTGATCATGATGACCACCAGCAGCAGCTGCGCCGCCGCCGACACTGTCGCTATCGTCGCTACCGGAGTCCCGAAATCTTGAGGGATCCGGAGGCGATTCCGCGTCTTGGCCGGTGAACTCTTGCACTAAAGCCCTGAATTCTGCAGCAGTGGCGTTGAACTTCATGGGGTTGGATATGTAGACAACCTTAATGGCATTTTTCTCGTCAGCCTTGCGTCTTTTGGTCGGAGTTCTTCGCAGCACGCTGCCCAATGACTTGGTGGTATCCATGAAGGGATAAGATAGGGTGCTCCTAAAGGCTTAAAGAGCTTCCCAAGATATAGGGTAAAGGTAAAGGCTTTGATGGTGTTATTATTCTGGCCAAGTGAGAGGAGGTTCCGGGAAAATAATGGGGCCAGGAAAGACAAAAGATAAAACGAAGGAAAATTTTTACAGATAGATATGGAGCGATTTGGAAGGAAGTAAACGGCAAGGGATATGATGGTGATGATAACGAAATTAAAGTCGATGCCAAGCGCGTGCGGAGCCGACTGAATGTTTTAATGCTAGCGGCGCCCCTCGGGGAGGACCGTATGGTGTTTTATGCAATTATGCAGAAATAAAATCGAGAGAAAAATCTGGTACGAAGAAAAGTGCTTACACGCGCGCGATGAACGTGATATCTGGATAAAAGAACTTCAATAGTTCTGCCACGTGGTGATCGGAGATTGCTCGGATGTTGTGGTGACGTCATTTGCTCGATCCATGATGACGTCGGAATAATAATGATGTCTCTGCTCCCAGTCGTTCTGTTATTCACAAGCTTACATTTTTGTTTTGCTGATTTTGTGAATATCTACTATATGCTATGGGGACTGGAGATCAGGAGAGAACAACGTTAATCACGATCACCGGGTATGATCATAATGTGTTACGTGTACATTAAATATTTGTGAGTGCGCTAGTGGGAGGTAGAAGAGAATAACCTATATTTAGATGGAGAGATAAATAGGGAGAAAACGGAGAGGGGGACTATGTTACTAAGTTTTTTTTCATAAAAATAGTAAAAAAATTTAGGGTTTAATATAATTTTTAATCTATTAATTTTTTTTATTTTAATTTTAGTTCTTTAAATCTATTTTTATCTAAAATATTAGTTCTTATAATTTAATAAAATTTTAAATTATTTTACTTATAGGGGAATCAAAATATATAATTCAAAACTTGAGAAATTATAACTAAAATTCAGGAAAAAAATATTAATCCAAAGTTTTATTATTTTAGAAGTTTTTCTCTTATTATATTTTTTATAAATTTTGTTCCTATTGAAACATATATGATTGATACGGTTACACCGCATAAAAGTTAATATCTCGTCAATGGAAGCTTATAGAGGATTTTATTAATTGGGAAATTAATTGATTATTCAGAAGCCAAGACCAACCAACTATATGTACTGAGAAGTTCATCCCATACCTGCAACTTATTAAGCAACTGGCAAGAGTGGTGCGAGTTTAAAAAAAAAAAAAAAAGAAATCAAATACTGTAAAGATAGATGTATGCCATGGAAGGAGTCACGAGATTAAGCCCTATGTGGAGTGCAAGTTGGGAGCAAAGCCCGCGACTTATGGGTGTTCTATGATTGGATTATATATACAAGGCTGTGGGGGCGAGGGACCAGGGAACGTAGACGTCGTAGAAGTACCAACGACTTAACGTTGTAACTCACAAAGGTCAATATGATGCAGTCCAACCAATTAGCTCCACCGCGCGTGTTGCTTTCCTCGCCTTGGCTTTTTCGCTATCCACCAACCTCACACGCTAGCAGTTCCAATCTTTATTCGCATATATAAAAACACAGTGTAACACAGTCGTTCGAGTGCGTAATCCTAAAACGTTGTTGATTTGTTCTTAGTACTTCATTCGCATGCATGCAAATAATATCACACAGTAACTATATCCTGAAGCTTGACTAGCAAAGGAGAAGCTTCAGCATGCGATATGGTAATCATCAAACGTATCATCGCATGAGACGCTTTTCCTTTCTTTAACGTGCTACCCCATTTATCATCCCGTCATTTACCAACTTTTACTTATTCCTTTATTAAAAATAGAATGAAGAAAAATTACTCACAGCTCCCTAATTCGAAAATTAAATACAGTGAGGTCCCCAAAAAATTCATATTTACAAGTCCAGTTAGCATTGTTTTTAAGTCGAGTCAACGGACCCATTCAATGTAATGCTCTTTCACTAATAAAGCCCAATTCTCTATCGGGCTTTACCAGGTCTTATGTGTGTTGATTGCAAGGCTCATAGGTCACAGCCCACGTACACACAAATTTCCCACACATTGAAATGTTAGATTTTAGGGAGTACTAATATACTATTTTATTATATTTTTAGTCATAATATTTAAAGAGATATCCTAACTCCTAAGTTTATAATTTTATACCTGAGGATAATAGACGGTTTAGCTTGTCTGACATTGGTATCGCCTATAAGAAAGAAAAATTTCGCCATATCCTTTGATCGTGGGTGAACACAATACCTTATTAAAAATTTTTGTATAAAAAAAATTACTAAAGCTTATATCAAAAGCCTAGGGTATAAAAGGATTAGTTATTACTGATAGTAGATATTTTAATTAGTTCATATATTAATAAATGGAGGAAGAGCACATGCTTAACAAAAATCATATGAGAAATTGGTTGTTGGGGGGAAAAATTAATAAATTTGACGTATAAACAAATAAGAGTAAACAAATAAAAAATAACAGAGTTAAAAATATAATTTTAGAAGATACACGTGATTTTTTTTCCTTTTTTATTTTTTGAATTTTAATTTTTATTATTTTTCTTAAAGTCATGGAATTATATACATATAATATATATTTTATAAAATTCATGTCTATTTCAGTTATATTCCAACTAAATATACTTCTCAATTTATACAATTTAAACAAATTTCAATTTGTTAAACCCTAGATATCTAAACGCATACCACATGTTACTAACAAATTTTTATTATAACTTTAGCCTAAAAAGTTAGTTAAAATAAAAATCAAATTTACCCATACTAATCTAAACAAGTATCAATTAGAAAAATAAATAAATAATTTAAAAAATAGATTAAAAATTAAAATTATAAACTTTTATGATAAATTTAAAATTAATAAATTTCATAATATATTAAAATTTTTGAAATTTTATGTATTAAAATTAGTTTTTGGTTGTATAATATTTTTTTGGGAATACAAATGTTTAATTAATTATCATGATAAAGAGAGATATTTTGATAAAAAATGTTTAAAAGTTAAATTTAAAATTACCGGTCAATTAAAAGTTTATATTAATATAAATTAAATCTTAAATATATAAAAAGTTAGCGTAACAAGTATTTTTATTTTAAGAGATGACTATATAAATTTTTAAAATAAAGAAATAATCTATATAATTAAAATAAAACTAACAAGTGTTTATAATATTTTACTCAAATATTAATTACGCTTTTAAAAATGTACTCAAGTTCAGACGTAGATCGATGGAAGTGAGGGTTTGATTATACTAATAATAACTACCTTGAAATAATCAGATAGCATTAGGATTAGGAATGTAAATGGACGAAATACAGACGTCATGATGACGGGCAAGTTGACGAGGGAATGAAAAAAAAAAGTAAAAGAAAAGACTACGCTTTTGACTATTAGAGGACAACAAACGATAACAATAATTATTGATAATAATATATCGAAGGAATGATGGATAATAATAATAATATATAATATAATTAAAAAAAAAAAAAAGAGAGGATGTGAGGAATACGTAGGGACGAGGGAGGTTAATTCCGGTGTCTTGGAGTCCAAGTTACAAATTCTGACTTTGCAGCTGAACCAGAGGGGCACTATTGGCATTCCATTTTTGTTTCGGAAACTTCCTTCTTCTTTCCAGACTCAACCGAGGCGGCCGCCGCTCCTCCTTCCACCCTGCTCTCGCTATTTCCTTACCTACAACCTTTTGGTTAAGTGCCATCATTTAAAATCAAAATTACCAAGCTGCCACTTCCTCCCCTTTTTCCGATTTCTCTTAGCCTATCCTTTTTTATTTCTTTCCTTCATTTATATTTCAAATCACATTTTAACTGAAAATATTAAAATTACTCCATAACTTAAATTATATTTATTTTTATTTTAAAAATTACATTATTAAATTATCGAGTAAAGGTCTATTTTATATTTTTTAAGAAAAAATATATTTAATGTTCTAATTTTATATAGTATTTTAATTTTATTCCTTAATTTTATAAATTATCTTTTTTAATCTTTTAATAGTGATTTTTCTTCTTAAATGATAAATTATAAAATTAAATGATCAAAATGAAATTTTATATGGGATATTTTAAAAAATTAATAAAAAATTACTGTTTAAAAAAATTATTTGTTAAATAATTTAATACATCCATACAAAAAAAATGGTATTCTAAAAATTTCATTCATATAAAAAACTAATACATTTTCGCCAAAATTTTCTATTTTTTTCCCAACAGAGGATACCTTATTTTCTTGCAAAGGTAAAAGATGGATATTTTGATTAAAATGATGAAAAGAACCGACTGGAATCACTCAAATTTATTCAATCCTCAATTGGGAATTGATTCGAATCGATTCGTTGTGGGGAACTCTGCGGCCGTATAAACCATTGAAAAGACCTCTCATCATTAACAAAGATTGCTATCACATGAGCAATTATTATGAACACTTGCATTAACCCAAATAATTACTCCTATTTGAATTTGAAGTTTTGAACAGTAACAAGCATTCCCAGACAATTTCAATTTTTATACTCTACTTATACTTTGTTTGTTCAATGGGAGGGAAAAGAGAGGAGTGGAGAAATTTTATTAGAGAAAAAAAAAATAAGAGAAGATATGAGATTTTATATATATTTTATTTAGATTAATATTAAAGAGACTAGTGGGAGATTTTAATATTATCTTCTTTTATTCAATAAGTGAGGAGAGTGAAAATATTTTTATATAAATAAGTTTATTTTTATATTATTTTATAAAATATAATATATGAATAATGTTGAGATATTTAAAAAATTATATATATATTAATATGATAAATTATAAATATTATAGCTTTCTCTCAAAATTCTCTAATTCTAGAGGGGTTATTAAGTTTGAGAGGGAATGGAAAATTTTCAAATACCTAAATAAGGGAAGAAGAACAAAATTTCTCTCCTCATATATTATTCCTTTTAAATTATTTATACTGAATGATGCATCAGTATAGTAGTAAAAATAGATATAGTACATAAATTTTATATTTTTATTTTAAATATAATTATATATATCAACGTATATTTAGTAGGATAGATTTTTTTTATTAAAGTAAAAGTCAAAATATAATTAGAATTATAATGTAAATGAGTTTTATAATTTTATTTAATAAGATATAAATAAATATATAATAGATATATATTTTTTTATAATTTAAAATAAAATAATCTAAAATATTTTTTTAAATAATTTAAGAATAATTAAAGATATAAAAAAATTTATAATTTAAAAATAAAATAATCTAAAACATTTAATTTCTAAATCTGTAATTTCATTTTCTAAATTTTTATGCCCACCTGCCCGCCTATACGTATATTATGGGCTCATTTGGATATGATTTTAAAAATGAACTTATGGAAAAAAGGGGCTTTTGAACAGCTTATAGAAAAAGACTTTTAGACAAGAGATTGTGAAAAAAAGTGGTTTTGAATAAATTAGTGTTTGGATAGTTATTTCCAAAAATACTTTTTTATTGGTAAATTATGAAAAAGGGGTATGAGTATTAAATGAGGAGAGATAAGAGATAAAAGGAGAGAGGGTGTAAGAAAGAAAAGAGATAAAAAGTAGGAGAGAGGAAAGAGGGTGTAAGAAAAAGTATGAGAGATGGTGTAAGAAAAAGTAGGGGTAATATAGTAATTGGTTAGTTCATAAGTGGTTTACTGTTCCATAAACTATTATGACCAACTTATCTGAAACTTTGGTTTTAAATCATAGTTTTGTCCAAAATCCCATTTGAACAAATATGACTATTTATTTTAAAATTTCTCCAAATCTAAATTTTGAGCTAAACCTAAATTTTAAATCTAAGTTTGAAATTTTCCAAACACGCACTATAACAAACATGCCTTCACAGTTGCCAACATAACATTAAGTGATTGTTTGGCAACAACTTTTAAAAATTAATTTTAGTCAAAATATTAGTTTAAAAAAATTTAAAATAAACAACTATTTTTGTCTATAATTAATTTTGGCCAAAATCTTGATTTAAACAAATTTAAAACAAACAATCATTTTTGTCCAGAATTGAATTTGATCAAAATCATGATTTTGAATAAATTACTAAAAATAACTTTTAGAACAGTAAAAAAATTTATAGATTATCTAATTACTATTTTACTCATACTTTTTTTTATATCATATCTTCTCCCTCATTTATCTTCTTCACACTATCTCCTCTTTCCTCTCTCTCATCTCTCTTATTTATTCTCTACTATCTATCATCTATCATATTTTAATCAAATCATACCTTTTTGATAATTTATTAATATAAAAAGTGATTATATTACTAATTATCTAAATATATCTATTTTTAAAATATTTTTTTTTTAAAATTTATTCTTTCTAAAATTTATTATTTAGAATATATTTTTTTTAAATTTATTTTTAAAAATTAATTTAAACATACCCTAGGAAGTTTAGACGATACGGATACGATCACGTGGAAGAAAAAGCAGGAACTAAAGGTGGTAAAGTTAACAGAAATGCGAAGAATCTAAAAGGCGCCATTTTGGAAAATGGGCGAGTTTCAGACGAAAGGGACATATGAAAATAATTGGAATGGTCAAGGTCACGCTACTCCGTATTTCTCTCTCATTCCCCTCTCTTAGATCCATCAAGTTGATGACTTGATTCTCTTACTTTAATATGCGATACGATAATCATAAACAATCAGCGAGTGAAAAAGCTTAAAAAAAATTTCTCAGGGTGGAGAGAAAAATATACTGTTCAAAATTATTTTTTTAATATTATATTACCGATATCGTCCATTGAATCAAAAGTCAAAAGGGCTCGGCATTTATCATCAACTTCTCACTGGCTAGGGTTTGCAGAGCTCCATCTGCATTTTCTTCTCTGCTCGATCAATCTGGAGAAAATTTTAAGTTATCCTGTTTCGTCTGCTAAATTTATTTCCTCTTCAAGTCTGGGAAGCTTTCTTAAGCTTATTCGTGGCGAGCTTCGGTGTTAGAAGGTGGATTCTTTTGTCTTTTGGGTCTTAGTTCTCTGTTTGGTTATTTTGTGCTGCGAAGAATTGAGTGTGAGGCGCGGTCCTTGTTTCTAGATGGTGTACGGAGAGTCGAGCTCTGGCTTAGCTTTTTGCTCCCAGTAGTTATTTTGCTGGTCGTGGTATAACACGAATTTGCAGTTGCTTATTTTGATTCTGTTGTTGAAGCTTGCGATTTCTCTTGAAGCTTTGGCGTGTAGAAACCGTCAAGTCTTAATATTCTTGAAGAATAGCTTTATGCTTTAAGATGTGTTTTAAAATTGTTGTATGAAATGGACGCAGGCCTCCTCTGATTGTTGTTTGTGGGAGATAACATGGTATTCCCGAGCATGATTATTGATGGGCAGTAGAACAATAAATAGTAAGACCGACAACGGTAACAAGTTCGCGAACGGCATGCCGAGTTACGCTCCTCCGCTGCCTACTTCTTCTTCCATGTAAATCTTCACTTCACTCCTCTGTTTCATATTGTTTTCTCTGGCTTTCACTTCTTGTCAGATTTATAGTTTTTTACCTTCACTTCTCAACTTTGAGAACTTTGAGATAATGTTTCAGCACGGTTTACTCGTTTTCTTCACTTTTCATACTCATACTAATGATTGATATACTGCTGTAGTGCGATTCCTATTAAATAACTATTAGCAACTGGTCATGTTCGAGAGGCAGTGCATTTCTGGAAATTGACACTGCGCCTCATGTTGTGCCAATAGGTTGTTATGAGATTTGTTTTGTCATGGATGTGTCTTTTATAAATTGACAATGCGATTCGGGGCTTTCTTCTTAAGCATGGAGATATGAATTTCATGTCTACTTGGCTTTCTGAATCTTGCAAGAATATGTTTACACCATTATGACCCTGTTGATGTGATGGATTTGGTTTTCCAGGGGTACTGAAGGAACTTCTGTTCTTCCTTCCCGAATTTCTGAATTTGGATGCATTGATCAATCTTTCGGATTTCGCGTGGAGGATGCTATCAATCTTAGCCGAAGTATGATGCTGGCATTTTAATTACTTCTAGTCATACCCTTCTTCATGTTTATTGTTGCTCCTGCACCTTTTGTAATTTAATTATCTCATCTCATACTCACTGTTTTAATGATCTTCTCAGGCCCTAAAAAGAAAACGAGAAGAGGAATTTTCATTGCTTTCATTATTTTCTGAAATGCCTTGACTGCCGCACTGAACTTGTTTACAGACTTAGGGTCTTGGCTGCTTTCTATTCTAATTTACCATATTTTATGAATTTGTTCCTAATTATGTTGTATGTAGGAAAAAAAGAATCATATGCTTTCAAGTTGTTGGCATTTGTTTTAATTTACTGGTTTATTAAGTTATGCTATATCTAACGCCTCTTGATTATTTTCTAAATTCCCAGATCCAGTATTCAATCAAATGAAGTCAAATAACCAACCTCTGGGTGTTGATGTTCAGTTTGGCGCCTTGAGCAAGGTAACTCTGAATCTTCTGCATAGAGTAAACTCAAAATATGATTGGAGTTCCTACTTTTTGCACTCCTCTTTTATGAGGAAGATATAGTGAATGGCAACATCTAATATGAATCTCCCTGCTGCAATATTGGGCTCTCAGACATTGCCACTACAAAATGACTCAAATTCCAATCTGGCTTCTACATCTGGTGGCCAGCGTGAGAACTGGGGTGAGTCTAACATGGCAGATGGAATTGGAAGCCCAAGGACTGACACTTCAACCGATGATACAGATGATAAAAATCAAAGGGTGACTTGTTTGCTTCCATTAGACATTTTATTTTATGCATCTGGAATTTTGTTCACGCATCAATTTATTAACTTTTGGTGATGCCATCTATTATAGATAAGCTAATGTTGTACATTCTTGAGCAGATAGAAAAATGCCTTTTTAAAAAAAAAATACCAAACGTGGTGTTGTTTTGCAGTCTGAGAGGGGTCAATTAGCTGTTGGGGCCTATGATTCCAGTGAGAGATCAAAAGACAAAACAGATCAGAAGGTTATATCAATTGATTTTGTTTGTATAATTTAAGCATGGTGTTATCATGTAATTACTTTGTAACCATGCAGGCATTACGGCGTCTTGCTCAAAATCGTGAAGCTGCTAGGAAAAGTCGGCTTCGAAAAAAGGCAAGATATTTTGTGCTGATTGCAAGTGTCCTACACTCCTGGCTATATATTTCCAATTTATAATTAAATAATCGGGCAGCTGCTGCATGCGGCATCATCATATTACTGGTTTGATGAAAATCTGAAGGTTCTTCATGTCTCTCTCTCGCTCACTGTTTTGATCATTGTTTATATTCATTCAGGCATATGTGCAGCAATTAGAAAGTAGCAGGCTGAAACTGACACAACTTGAGCAGGAGCTCCAACGAGCCCGCCAGCAGGTTTGGTTTTATTATGTTTTTAGTTGTTCCTGTTTAAAGTTTATGCCTTATCCACCCTTCTCTCCTGGCTATTTTATTGCATTATAGATTTTAATTAGGTTATTAATCTTTTGCAGGGTGTATTTATTTCGAGTATGGGAGATCAGTCTCATTCAATGAGCGGAAATGGTATTTAAGCTTCTTCCTCCGATCATGTGACTCAAGCTTGGGACTTAATCATTACATTAATAGCTTTCTACTTGGAGTGGTTTCTTAGATGTTCTGGGTTTGTTTTCAAATTTAAAGCTGTTACCATAATCAATCACCATAGACAGATGCAAAGGCTTGTGAATTGTGGCATTCCTCTCTGCCAGCCTTATGCAGCTTTATCTTCTAAATGCCATACCCTGATTATAAACAATAGCTTACTGTGGCATCAAGCTCAGAAAGGAATAAAAAACAACTTTAGCTCTTCGAGGAACTTGATCCTCTTAAAATTTTCCAATTTTTTGCCTCACTCTCCCTTTATTGTTATCCTTTTTTATTCCCGTTTTCCTAACAAACTTACTCTACAATCTCCTAATGAAGCTTCCTTGTGTCTTTGCTATCCAAAATTTTTAGCAACTTCATTCTTCTACCTTGTTAAAGTTTGTATTCTTTGACTGGGATCCTCAATCACTAACACTTCTGTTAACTGGCTTGTGATGCAGGTGCAATGACCTTTGATGTAGAGTATGCACGTTGGTTAGAAGAACATAACCGGCAGATAAATGAGCTAAGGGCTGCAGTCAATTCTCATGCTGGAGATATTGAACTTCGGACAATTGTTGACAATGTTATGACTCATTATGAAGAGATTTTCAGGCTCAAGGGTGTTGCAGCAAAAGCTGATGTCTTCCATATACTATCTGGAATGTGGAAAACACCAGCCGAGAGATGTTTCATGTGGATTGGAGGCTTTCGCTCATCTGAGCTTCTCAAGGTGAGAAATCTCTCTCCCTCAAATTTTAAATAGACACTGTATTCTGTCTTCAATGGTATGGTGGAGCAAGTGTGTGGCAATATGCCCATTATAATTTCTTGAAGCACTTTTCCTTGTGATATTTTTCTGCCTAACTTTGAGCTTTGTTGGCACTGGTTCAGCTTCTTGTAAGCCATTTGGAGCCATTAACAGAGCAACAGTTGATGAACATTTACAGCTTGCAACAGTCATCCCAACAGGCTGAAGATGCACTGTCCCAAGGAATGGAAGCATTACAACAGTCATTAGCTGAGACTTTGGCTAATGAGTCATCCGCCCCATCAGGGCCTTCAGGAAATGTTGCTAACTATATGGGGCAGATGGCTATGGCCATGGGAAAGCTGGGTACTCTCGAGGGGTTTCTTCGGCAGGTAATTGACTATCTATCTATCTATCTATTATCTGGTTGATATTGTTGCCTCGACACCTTCATCTGATGGATTTAAAGATGCTAAGAATCATCAGATTATCTGGAGGATTAGTTTAATTAGAGTGAGGAAAAGTCGTGAAAGGACTCATCGTATGTTTGTTAGCCTGATGGGAGTCTGATCATTATGGTATCTAATCCTAAAATTAATGGGCAATTGTGCACTCAGTAGACATGTTAAGATCTAATTAGTGAAAAGATATCAATCTAATCGTGTAATCATATGCCTAGGCCGACAATCTGCGACAGCAAACATTGCAACAGATGCTGCGAATATTAACAACAAGGCAGTCGGCCCGAGCTCTTCTTGCAATAAGTGATTATTTCTCCAGGCTACGGGCTCTGAGTTCGCTGTGGCTTGCCAGGCCAAGAGAGTGAGGGATTTCAATGCCCCGTCTGATTTATGTTCATGAACACGATCATTGTAATTTGTACACCAAATTACTCTTGAAGCTTAGTAGTATGCTGTAAAATTTGATTTGTACAAGTCTTCATATGTAATATATCTCTCCATGTACTGCTGATTCCTGGTTTTAGTACCCACCATCTTTCTCATCCATGGCTGATTTTTCTCTAGTTTGAAAATAGTCTCAATAATCTGGGTTTGTTGTAGGTGTTTGATAGAATTGAGAGGGAAAATGTAGAATTGTGTTTGTACTTCTGTTTACAAGTGTTCATTGCTCGAGACATCAGCTTTGTTTTATTGGGAATGTACAATTTAGTGTCTGTTTAGTATTAGTGTTTAGGAATAGATTTTTAAGAAAATTATAGTTTAATAATGATAATAGTCAAACACTAATTTTTTTTTAAAAATCGAATTTAACATTTAAATCATGGTTTCAATTTTGAAATTATAGTTTTAAAATAATTTAATTTCTAATAGTTTTTTTGATTCTCTCCTCTGCAACTTTTAGATTTTTGGAAAAGTTGCAATTGTTATATATATTCATGGGTTTACAATTAATAATTTAAATTTTATTTAGAAAAAAGTAAAAATAAATACTATTTTTTTAAATCTAAAATTTTAAAATTTTAGAGAAAATATAAATTTATTAATAAAAGTTATCATCTTAATCTTAATAAAGTTTTCAGTAAAAAAAAATTAAAATTTAAATGAATATTATAAATTTTTATTTTACTCAAATATATATATATTATTTTATAATCATTTAAATAAAAAAATTTAAAATTAAATTTATTCTTTATATAATTATTATATTCGTTTATGTTATTTTTAGTAAATTGTATTTGGAAAATTGATTCTGTTACCAATCATCCAAATATCTCCAATTTTTAAAATCACTTTTTGTCAGAATCTATTCTTCTCAAAATCTATTCTCCAGAATCTATTCTTCCCAAAATCTATTCTCTAAAAGTTAATCTAAACACACCATTACTCCCATTACTTGTGGTATAGTCAAGTTTAGAGCCTAAATTTTAAAATAACAAATCTTTCATAAGCTATAACACTCTGAATTTTGAGGTGGTTTAGTTATGTTTTAAAATTTGAGAATGTTTCAACGTGTTGGAGATCATAGTGGGACTTTAAATTATAGTTTTAAAACTACTTTAACTCAAATTTTAATTTGAATAAATTTTAAAATAATTATATTTGTCTAAATTTTTTTTTAACTAAATTATTGTCTAAAATTATAGTTTTAGATAAATTAGTAGGAGTAATTTTTAGAATAGTAAAAGAGGTTATAAACTATTTAATTATTATTTTATTTTTATTTTATCTTATATTTTTTCTCTTCTCTCCTCTATCTTTTTCACAATCTCTCCTCTCTATTCACTCTTCTTCATCCTCTCTACTCTTTTATATTTTTAATAATTTTTTAATTATAAATTTTATTTTAATAATAACTATTTAAACACTCATTATTCAGAATAATTTTTTTCCATAGTTCTTCTTTAAATTTTTTTTCCAAAAGTTATAAAAAAATTCTTTTTTTTCAATAAACCTTTTTCTAAAATTCATTCTAAATATACACATTGTCACATTTAGGGGCAAAATAGGTCTTTCCTACGAGTGGAAATTTCTGTTCAGTGCAACTTCATTTAAAAGTCACGGATCATCTATATGCAGACCCAGGGAAACGTGGTGCGTCGGCTTATTTCGAGCCCATTTAGTTGACATGGAAATTACCATATTGCCTTTTTGTTGCTATTATACGTACGGTATTGAAGTGTTTGACATTCTGGAAGATTTTGGACTTTGAAATGTTTCAAATGTTATCAAGCTGTGCATTGAAATTTGAGATAAATTAGGAAGTGTATAAGTTTTAACTAACTTGATTCCGCTCGTTAATTAATAATAGTAATACGTGCAGCTATTACGTCTTAATTGAGAAACATCAGCAATAAACTATTACCAATTATAAGTAATTTTTCATTCCTTTTACTCTTTAATAAAAGAAGTTATTTATATCAGAATTTATATTTTTCTAATTTTTAAACCTTAAAATATTTTACCTCGTTTATTTATGATCATTTGTAGTGTGTTTTTTTTCTATGTTTTGTTTAATTTTACAAATTATCTCATTTAAAAAGGGAAAATTGGGAGAAGACAGCATTAAAATTTTTATTGGTGATAAAGATATCAAAGAGTATGTATACAAATTTACTAAGTATTCTCACATTAAATTTTTAATGGGGAATCTTCCAATTTTCCCTTGAAAAATTATTTCAATAACAAAAACAATTTTCTTATATTATAGAAAAATGAACTTTAGTTTAGAATACTAAATATATCAGGTAAGCATTTATTTAATGTTCAAAACAAAAATTAAATTATACGAAACATAGCCATGCATAAGACGTAAAGTGTAGATTTTTTTTTTTTTTTTTTTACAAGAGGGAAGAAATCATCTTTGTTTACGTGTACCATGCTTCACGCATTTATTTATTTGAAGCATGGGTATCTTGGGAATACAACAAAGGTAGTAAGGGCAATTTTGTCACAATATTTGCCTCTCCTTCAAAATCCCCTACATTTAGAGAAGAGCAAAATAAGGGAAGGGGAGGTAGAAAAGTTGCCTTCCCACTTAGCCAATTTTTCCAACCAAACAACGTATCTGCTTTCCTACCTCATAAAATTGGAAACGAAAGGAATACGCGAGAAATGGTCCAATTGTTTTTGTTTTTTTGCCATTTTTGGCTCTGCCATTCTTCCCCTGCAATTTGTGTTCCATCAGCTTTCTTAACACTTCAATTTTTGCTTCACCCTGGTTCAATTTGCGTTTAACTCTGTGCCTGTGAGGAGGGGGTTGCGAATAAAGGCGATAAGCATAGTGTTTCTAAGAGTATTGGGCTTGTTCCTCGCAGAGACGCGCCGTCGTGATAGGGCTTGTTTCTCTAGGTGGGTGGCTGAAGGAATCCTGCCACCATCCTTATTGGTCCTGTTTCGTTCAAGGTATGAATATTTTTCATCTTTTAGGTCCTACCCAGTAACCCCCAATTTTTCATATTTTGCATGAAAGCGGTATTTTTCTCTTTTTACTCAGTTAGGGTTCGAATAGTGGATGTTTCTTTTGGATTTGGAATCTGATTGTGTGTCCTGAATTTGTGAATGGTCAAGGTTTTTTTAATTGTTCTGTCATAAATGATTGAATCTCAGGGACATTATCATATAGAATGAGGATGGATTCAGTGACGCTTGAAAATTTAGATTGTCATAGCTAATATAAGGTGGAGTCTGAAATGTGGTACACAGACACCATTTTAGCCATTGTTTTTGGTTATGATTCCTTTTTGTGCACTTCTTTGCATGACAATAACTAGGCAGTGAGTACTCTGTTATCTACACTTCTATACTCGTAAATGCTTACATCAAATAGCATATGATTGCATGGCCTGGTCTCTATAAGAAAGAAAGTTGCCTCACACAACCCGACCTATGACAGCACTACTGGTTTTTACTGGATTAAATGTTGTTTTGGTTTCAATAATTACTCTAGTCTATGACTTTGTTTACTTTCATCCTTATTGGGAAATAAGGGTAAGAATGCTGCTCGCTTTAGTTTTTCCTATTATATGGATCTGTTATTGGCTATCTGCTAAAGAAAGTTTGCTACGTTTTATTTTATATTTTTTTGGTCCCTTATGCAAGTACGTGAGATCATGCCAGCTCTATCGGAGCACTTTTACTATTAGCCCAAGATACTTTAGCCATAGCGCAGACCTCAATTGCATAAGCAGTTTGGATGAGGTTTTTTCATGAATACTCACTTTTTTTTTTTAAATGAATAGAGAAACATCCCAGTAATCACATTGAACTCACACTTGTGTTGTATGGGTATTTATTTGCATTGTTGAATTTATCAGTTTTGGTATTGTTTCACACTTCAAACCCAAAAAAGGAAAATGATGTAGAATTTATGTTGGGAATGAGAGAGAAAGGTAAAACAGAGAGGGAGACGAGAGAACTATGAGAAAATTCTATTTCATTCTAACTTATTATCATTCTCCTGACCTAATTGCAATTTACCCAACCCCTCCTATATATAAGCCTAAGGATCCATTAACTATAACCAACTCTCCTCCTTTTATTACAATTATATATCAGAAAAACAGAATTGTTTTATAGTATGCGTATTTATAAATGAAGCCATTGAAGATAAATTAGCAATGAAAAAAATTATTTAGTGACTTATATGATTCCAGTGGATGGAATTTTCTGAACTTGATTGTTGATTAAAACATTGATCATGTAAATCTTAATTTTCTGAAAGCGGCAAGTGCTGTTTTCTTGGGTAGAGATTTGCAAGTTATTTTTAGTGCATTATTTATGGGCAAGTTTCAAGTGCCATGTTTTACTAGACAATATGCTTTTTGAAATTCTTGTCCAAAAAAAGAAAAGTCATCCATGCTAAGTTCAAGGGTGTAATTAGATACGAAAATAATTGCTCCATCCATTTAATCTATTTATATGCATTCCTTCATTTACTTTTTAAGATCGTCCACAACAAATCAATCTCTGGAATTGGATTTTTCCCTGTGCATTACTAATTTTTAAATAATGATGAGCAGTGAGGCCAAAAAGAGTGATGAAGAGATGTACGTGCCATTGATATTAATTAGTCTATTTGAATGACTCTTAACCTGATCTTTGTTACAGAGGGAACGATGCCGTCCGGAGTGTGAAGTTGCAAAATCCAATGATTAATTTAACATGTCTATATGAGTAGCCTTTTTGAAGGACTCTTCTTGCCTTCAATTTCTCGTTGTGGCGGTAAACTATCTCTTAGAATCCAAGTATGAAATCTTATATAATATTAGACCTTATTCTTTGGGTATTGTTAAAGGCACCTCTATTTTAAGTTTCAGGAGCTTTGTTCAAGATCTGATCCAAACAGCCAACCTTATCAGATTTACGTAGTATTTCTTTCTATTTTCTTTCCTTATTCGGCCAGGGATTACTCCATTTAGTGAGGTATATATCAGTCATTTGATGGAAAATTCACGCAACTAGTGAATTTGGAGTTGTAATATACCCTCTTGAGTATGAAATGAAACTGACTCTTGAGGTTTTGTGTGTTTGGTAAAATATCGAACCTTAATTTTAGAAACCTTTTTGGATAAAATTTTGACACGTGCAAATTTTAAAACAAATAACTATATTTGTCTAAAATAATTTTTGAATTAAATCATAATTTAAAACTAAAGTTTTAGACAAGTTACTGAGATTAGTTTATGGAACAGTAAAAGAACTTATAGACTAACTAATTATTATTTTTTCCCTATTTTTTTACACTCCCTATCTCTCTCTTTTACACCCTCTCTTTTTTATCTCCTCTGTCCTCTATTTTCTATACGATTTTCTCTCTCTCATTTTTCTTCTTATCTCTCCTATATTTAATAAAATTATACTCTTTCTAGTAATTTCTCAATTATAAAAATATTTCTGTTAATAATTATTAAAACACTCGTTTATTTAGAATTATTTTTTTTCTTTATAATTTTTTCTCCAAAAGTCATTTACTAAAAGTTATTCAAAAAATATTTTTTTTATAATTTTTTTTTTCAAATTCTTATTCAGACGGATCCTTTGATACCTTGGGGAAAGAGATAAATGTGGTCCTTCAATACTTGTGTTTTGCTTACAAGCAATCCTCCTCCTTTAGTTCATTCATTTTTTGGATGTTGCTGTAAGTTTAATATTAGCTTTTCAGAGTCGTTCAAATTATCAGATTACTTTTGGTGAGGCCTTTTGAACGATGCATCATAACCTAAATCTCAATTTTAAGTGCAATCATAAAAATGATTTCTTATTAATGTGGGTTAGTCTGAGTAGTAAATAGTTTGGTATCTTTTAAGCGAAATTTTAAATTTGAGTCTTGGCGTATAAAAAAAAATCTCGTTGAGAGATTTACTGACTATAATCAGGCGCACGACGTGGATTGGATTTGGATGTAGTTAGGGTAAAATTTCAGTAAATTAGGTGGATAATAAAAAAATAAAAATGATTCCTTTTGTTTTTTTTTGCCATCAATCTTATTTCCTGTTTAATTAGTGTAGACAATGATGAGTATTAAAAGCAAGTAAAGGGGAAACCAGCATCTAAGCATTATCAGATCTAAGACAATAATGAGACTGAAAAAGAAGCTCCATTATCGGAATTATTAGCTTGAACCTCTTATGTTTGTGAAACTTAGGGAGACATATAGAATATTATTTTGTAATATTAATTAATGAATAATATTTTAATTTTTAACCAAAATTCTCAAATAGAGACTACGGAAAAATCAGTGATTTTTACCTGTGTAGGCAAGGAGTTTTTTTTTTTTAATAAGTAAGGATTTTACTTGTGATTGATATAAAGGAGAAAAGTTGAAAAAGGTGAAAATTTTCTTTCTGATATAAAGTTTTTGGGTATAAAGTTGGCTCTTATTTATAAATGTTGTAAGGGATATCACCCAATATGTTTTTTTACCAAAAAAATGCCCCCAATATTGGTATAAATGAAATAGTGAAAAAGTTCATGTTTACATATTAGATTACTCAAGCAATTGAGTCCGAATCAAGCCGATCCGATACCCGATCCATTTTAAAGCCAGATGTTGACAGCTGATTCGTGACAGTACGGATAACCCCCGGGGTATTAAACCTCACCGTGTGGCAGAGTGTGAGACAAAGTTTGAATATGAGATAGCATACATGCGCCTAGATTACCAATATACCAAAAGTGAAGACCGCACGCTCGTGTGGAGGCGCGTGCGTGTCAATTGGGTGCGAAAAATCATGAAAAATTAATGATGATCAACGGATTCAGGAACCTTACAAGTGAATACAGTAATCAACATTTTAATTTTGCGTTTGTTATTGAAAAAGAGCAGGCGTAAGTGGGCCCCACATTGGCAGCAACGTCGAAGGTTCATTGGCTGGATTTAAGATTTGTCATGTGCGCTCTCCACCTTTCCCACTCGCATGTGCGCCTTGTCCCGCCTTGCTTTCTCTCCTGGGCTTCCTCGGCTCCCTGGCTTCGCTCCCCACCCTGGCTTTCTTCTTATATTCCGCGTAGAGACATGTGATTCTGTCTCTGTTGACACGTGTCGGTATCTTCTGCGCGCTGTTTCCTGACCATATCTCCCTAATCCTCAGAATCTTCTCAAACATCACGCTCTTCCAATTCCTTTGAGTTTCATTCTTCATAAAGACAAAACTTATACTTACTACAATCATATTTCTCTGTCATTAGCGTTTCGTGATCGGACGAATCCGAATCTTTTATAACTGTCTATAATAACGATATTTTATTTCATCTCTTTTAATTAATTAAGAAGAAGAATAAGCATTCCGGTTGATTAATTAATATTACACTCCTAAGGCTGGATTCTCAGGCAATAAAAAAAACAAAAGAAGTAAAAACTGACTTGGACTCTCCAAATCAAATCAATCATCAATCCACAAATAAACAATAATAATAGACTCCCGGCTCTTTTTGTGTTGCCACTTGTCGCAGTGTGAGCCTTTCTCAATAGAAAAAGAACAATGAAGGAGGCGGAGCACAGTAATTAGGGTACACAGTCAGAGCATCCCATAATTCCCCCTGAGCTGTTTCCTTTTCCCAATCCCTGTCATTCGCTCGCTAATCCGCTATCGGCATCGCCTTTCACAGCAAGAAGAGCTTTAGATAATCAGCATCAAATTTTAAAACCCCCGCCTAAATCTCCTCCCTAATCCCTCCATATATATACAACCCACTCTCCTATTTCTCACACTCTTCCCTCTCTCACTCCCCCCCCCCTTTCTCTCAATCTACTAGTTAATCTTATTTAAATATATATTATAGTTTCAGTCCTTTCGCAGACTCTCGCTGATTTTTCAAGTTAGGGTTCAGGGCAAGATTGTGTATGAGCTCAACGTTTCCAGATCTCTGATGGCCAACACCCACATTGGCAATGGTGCCGACTTCGACGCCACCAAGCCCCCTCTCCTCACCTCCTCTTCTTCCTTTAAGACTCGCAAGAAGTCCAACGCCCTCTCCCGACAGCCTTCCGAAGTGGACGATTTCATTACCCTCTTACACGGCTCCGATCCAGTCCGCGTCGAGCTCAGCCGCCTTGAGAATGAACTCCGAGGTTCTTTCTTTTTTCCCTCCTCATAGTTCGGGATTTTTTTTTTTTTCCTGGGGGAGGATGTGAGCGCGTGTTCCGGATGACTCTCAGCCTAATTGATTCGCCGGGGTAATTTGGAGTTCACAGGATTACTAATTTTTTTCTGGAATATGTATTGGAGAAGTGTAAGAAGCGCGCTACCTAAGTTGCTTGTTAATTTCCTTTCTGAAAAAATTGATTTAGCTTGTTAGGTTTCTCTGATGATGAAATTCTGTGGTAAAAGAGAAAATCAAACCTGGAGAAATTTTGGACCAAATGCTGTCGGAACATTTTTTTACCGCGGTCTGCTTTTTGTTTTTTTTTTAGAAAAACTGTCGTTTCAATTTAGCAAACTTTATTAGTGCCCAAAAAATAGCGAACTTTATCAGTGACATAATTATTATTATTGAACTACATTAGTTTCATTCTGAATTTGAGATATATCTTTATCAATTAAATAAAAATTACATTCTTCCCACAACATGCAAATTTAGTCATTTTGGCCATAATTATTTATTTTTTTCTTGAAGAAGTTAGAGTCTTCGGGGAATGAATCTTAGATATGATTTTTACCTGGTGCAAACTATCAAGTTACCATGGATATTGTCCCAGATATCTATATGTACTCAATACGGGATGTCCATGCTATCTTGCGTTTTTCCTTATATCCCCCTTTTCCTTGCGCTTTTGAAATAGAAAGAGAACAACTCTCTCTCTCTCACACATCAATGTCATGTCGTCATTGTCATTTTGCTTGACATGAAGTTGGAAAACTGTTGTCAAGTTGATCTTTGAACCTATGTATGAACTTTTTATGTTGCATGCGCTCAGATTGGGGCATCACTTTAGCCTAGCTCATGATCTAGGTCGTTCCATCCTATATATAGATGGATAAGTTGTGCATATTCTCTGATCTCGATACCTAGATTGGGCAGTTAAGGTATGAAGATAGTTTGTTCTTCTAATGGATCTTATTTATTATATGCGTTATGATCAAAATGTCATTCCACTTATTTTGGGTAGACATTTTCCAATCCTGCCAAAAATTTTAAAATCTGGAACCCAAGGTACACTATATAGCTTGTATTTTCTCAAGCATCAATACCACACTTGTATTCGTGACTCCTATCTTTCATTTGGTTCTTTATAACCGATAAGTTCTCATTATTCGAAAAGTCAGAATCTTATTTAAAAGAGAATCTCTTCATTAGAGTGGGGTGTGCCCTTGTTTTAGTAATGGCCTCGTTGAATATTGTTTCACTTGCAGAGAAAGATAGAGAGCTGGGGGAGGCTCTTGCAGAGATTAAGTCGTTAAAGAACTCAGAACGTCTTAAAGAAAAAGCAGTGCAAGAGGTATATTTCTGTTGACCTGCTGCAGAAACTCTTCCATAAAGCAAAATTATCAGTTCTTTGATTTGATTTATATAAGTTGTAAACTTTCTATTTGAAGTCTTGTACTTAATGTAGATGCCAGTATATTTTAGAATTCTGAAGCCAATGCAAGGATACTTATTGCTTCCATGTGTTTAATAATTTCAGCTAACAGATGAGCTGAATAAGGTGGATGAAAAACTTAAAGCAACTGAAGCTCTTCTGGAAAGTAAGGTAGTATTTTAGTTATGGTCATTCACTTGTTGAAAATTTTCCTCTTTTTTGTAGCATTATTTCCAGGTCACTTAATGCCACATTCTGCTTCACAGAATCTTGAATTAAAAAAAGTCAATGATGAGAAGAAGGCAGCATTGGCTGCTCAATTTGCTGCAGAAGCCACGCTAAGAAGAGTCCATGCTGCACAGAAAGATGATGAAATGCCTCCTATTGAAGCTATCATCGCACCTCTGGAAGCAGAGCTCAAGCTGGCGAGGATGGAGGTATATTTGGATATTCGGTCTAGTATCATGCTTAAATAGATATCCTTTTTCCACACTTAAGGCATCCAGGACTGGTGGCATGCTGTACGGCTAAAACTTATAAATTAAAATGGAATTAGCTTTTGATGCATCCACATTCAAGTTTATAGATTCATTTTTCCATTTCATGTTTGTCTTGTTCTGCTATGATAATCAAGATCAAAAGAGTATCCATCAAACTTGTGCTTTCTGTTTCCTGTTTCAGGTAGCAAAGTTGCAGGATGACAATAGAGCATTAGATCGGCTGACCAAATCAAAGGAGGCTGCCCTTCTTGAGGCTGAGAGAACTGTTCAAATTGCTATGGCAAAGGCATCCTTGGTTGATGATCTGCAAAACAAGAACCAAGAGCTAATGAAACAGGTTGAGATATGCCAGGTGCGTCTTCCATATTTTATTGTGTTTTGTAAGTCAGGCAACTGCATACATCCTAAAATCAATGGGTGGGATGCCAGGAGGAGAACAAAATACTCGACAAAATGCTACGGCAAAAGGTAGCTGAAGTTGAAAAGCTAACCCAAACAGTTCGTGAGCTTGAAGAGGCTGTCTTGGCTGGTGGGGCTGCTGCTAATGCTGTCCGTGATTACCAGCGGAAAGTGCAAGAGATGAATGTAATGACTGGCATTCTTGAAATATAAACTTCTATCATATGCCTGGTGATCGGTCTTGCTCATTAGGCTGTTGCATGAGCTTTTATCTGTTTCTAACCTTTACAAGTTTTTTAGGGACCAATTCTAAACTTTGTAGTTTGTACATAGGAGGAGAGGAAAATTTTGGAACGGGAAGTTGCACGAGCTAAAGTTTCTGCAAACAGGGTTGCCACTGTAGTTGCAAATGAGTGGAAAGATGCCAACGAGAAAGTGATGCCTGTTAAACAGTGGCTTGAAGAAAGGAAATTTTTCCAGGTATGTGATGGGCTCTGAAAATTCTTTTACTTTATCTTTCACCTTTTTATTTAAACAAAAAGTTTTTCACAAGGTATTTTCATGTTTCTTATGGCTGATTCTTTGATTCTTTAAAATATCGCAATGGGCTGATGTTCCAACAGAAGATCTCACATAGTAGAAAGATATTAATTTTGCTTAATTGTGTTTGTAATTATTCTAATGGTTCACAGTAGCTATGTTGGTTATTTTAGTGATTTGATGCATACATCATGTCAAGATCAGAGAACCACTTATGAGTAGAGAGAGAGAATAGGGAAGAAACACAATAATTAGTTAGCGTATTCTTGGGGAAAGATTGACTTTTTCATGGTTTTGTAGGGTGAAATGCAGCAGCTTAGAGATAAACTGGCTATAGCTGAGCGCACCGCAAAAGCAGAAGCACAGATGAAGGTATTTATCTTATTTATGTTACTCCAGACTCTTGATTAATTTTCAGGCGTCTTCTCAATAACCTATACTTAATTGAATTGATTACACAGGAAAAGTATCAACTGCGATTCAAAGTTTTGGAAGAAAAGATTAAAGCACCCAATGGTAGTTCTAAAATCATTGCATCAGACGTAAGAAACATTGCCAGTGGACCTTCAAGGCGTCAGTCTTTTGGAGGATCTGAGAGCCTCTCTGGAGCCTCCTCCAATGGATATCTATCAAGGAAAAGCTCGAGTTTAAAATCAGGGTCAATACGATCAAATAGTACTAGTGTGTTATTAAAACATGCCAAACTCTCATCTAGATCATTCGATGGTGGTAGTAGATCCCTTGAGAGAGAGAGGCCAACTTCAAATGGTAGTGGGCAAGATAACATGCCAGCCAATGCCAGTGATCAAACTACCAATACTGAGAACGTCACTGCATGTGAGGGAAGTGCAAATAATACTCCAGTTGAAAAATCTAAAGCAGAACATGAAGACTATGTCTCAGGAATGCTGTATGACATGTTACAGAAAGAGGTTATATCTCTGAGGAAGGCTTGTCATGAAAAAGATCAGACCCTTAAAGACAAGGATGATGCAATTGAGGTCTTGTATTTGATTTATGGTTACGGGTAATATTTTACGTTAAATACTCTCTAGCTCTTCTCTAACTTTATTAGTGGTTTTCGTTTGCAAATGTGTAGATGCTGGCAAAGAAGGTTGATACACTGAACAAGGCTATGGAAGTTGAGGCCAAAAAAATGCGTAGGGAAGTAGCTGCCATGGAAAAGGAAGTTGCTGCGATGCGGGGTAGCAAGGATAATGATCATAGAGCAAGGCGGGCTAGTGCTCCAAGGGGTGCTGTAAATAGTTCTCATTTAGTTTCTTCCAGGTCAATTTCATCTCCCTTACTTTTCTATCATAGGGACAGTATTTTAATTTAAAATTTGAGTAAACCCGAAGCTCACCATCTTATTTGACCCTCTTCAGACCCAGTCTTTACCTGGTTTCTACATTAGGGTACTGTTGAACTTGCCTATTTTTGTGATCAATATGATCAACTGTCAAAATCTATAAATTCTGCGTTTTAAATGTTAAAACATGAGTGAGTTTGTCTGGGATGCTTTGTCATTGTCCAAGCTGGTCCCTGTATCTTTTTTCTTTGCACGGGCACCCTTTGAAGTTTTGCCTACTTGGTATCCACTTCTGCGTAGCTTTATTTTTTTTCAAGGTTAAAAGTATTGCTGGTTAAAGGGCAGATTCATTGACGTTACTGTTTATGGCATTTTTCAGGAATGGACGCAATTTTTAGGTGAATTTTATTGCCTGTGATCCTCTGGCAAGGTTGGCCAGGCTAAAGGTTATCTTTTGAATTATTTTTCCCCGCTGCGCTGAATAGAATTGTATGATTTTTGATAATTTCCCCTCCTTTTTTCTGTCTCCGTCTAATTAAGTTGGCGCGGCCAGGGGTGTGTGTAAAGGGACTAGTGTAATACTATGTCCAGAAAGAAAATTTAAAATTAATGATCCCATGAGATTTGTGGCACAAGTATGTGTATAGCATCCTTCAAAAGTATCAGCCGTTGAGCTGCAACTATCTTGCGGTGGGATTTTTCCTTTTTTGGAAAAAAGAACTTGGATTAGTTACAAAAAAAATTCTAAAAGGTTTGTTTGTTACTTCACTTGATAGACTATTCGTCATAAAAGGCTATTTGCTATACTTTATTAGCCAATTTCCTCAAAACAATCTCAGCTGCGGGTGGGGTGGCTAACCGCTGCCGGCATTGAAGCTCAGAGTGGTCACGAGGGCTAGGTTCTCCTTATGAGCATGACAAATTAAAACTAATCAGTCTTCATAAAAAAAAATGATCTAACAGCATTCACGATATCGTTGAGCAGACTATCACTATCGTAACCTCTAATAATCAAATTAATAACTCTTATACAATCAGGGATAACAAGAACGTGTCTAGAACACCTTAGCCAAAATAATTGAAGCCCATTCATGATACCAAATATTTCCACAATAGTTGAAAGAATTGGTCTCAGTTTGTAACTACAACCACAAATCCACCTTTCCTCATTGTCATGTAGGACATCTCTGCAACTACTAAATTGCTAAGAACAGATCTATCAACCTCTAAGTTAACATAATCATCATGTGGAACATCTGTAGGTACATGCAGTAGACTCATTAGCACTCTAATGAGCATTGTCATCTAATGAAGCATGTAGAGAGAGTTCACGTGTTGCTAAAGAAAGTCCGCTATGATACTACTATGAATCATAGTTACTTTTAATGGATGCATGTTGATCCCATCCACTTTTGTGTGATGCCAAGTAAAGTCTGCTTTGATACCGTTGTTATAGCATCGAGACATGACATAAGAGACCAATATATTTTAAAGTTACAAATAAGTCTCTGAATAGTAGATAGAAAGGGTTCATATAATTTTTGGCAAATGAATATTTAAATAGGCCATTAAATATTATTTTAATTGAAAATGGGCAAGTGACGAGCAATAACAAATTGCAGTCTTTTAAGCGTACGGGATGGTTATTATCATGAGTTGTCAAACTTTCTCTACCAAGAGGGATTGATGTCTTTCTTGACTTCAAGGGCATAGGTCTTTGAAGGGGTGAAATTGGGCTATTAGCATTGATCGAGAGGCGTGTGCGTGATGGAAGATCTTGTCCTTAGATGATACCTAATGTTGGCTGAGGTTATGATTATTCATTATAGGAGGAGGGCTAGGGTTGCTTGTCAAATTTGAGGGGATGAGCGTTGTAGGCAATGAACCGATTAGTCCTACTCAAACAAAGGAGATATAGGGACCTGGTAGGGAGTAATCCATCCAATTTCTCACGGGTTATTGTGTAGGCCTTGGACAATTCTTGAATTGCTAAAGTGATACCAAGTTCCACATGCTTCTTTGTTGCCATTTCCCCAAATTTCTCCATCTTAGCTTTTTATTGGAGTGCATCATAGTCTATACAAATATCGTGGTTGTCAAATGGGAAAGAAAATATCTTTTTGATTAATCGCGTGTACCCATTACAATTTCTATTAATTTTTGTCAAAGTGCAGATTTTTAAAATGCAAGGGATGGATATATTTTGGAGCATGAAAACGAAACAGCAAACAGATTCTTGAATTGTTTTGAAACCCTTTTTAGATTCCTCCTCCACTTGTTTCGTCTTCTGACAAATCCGCAGCTCTCCCCTTTTCTTTATTTTGATTGCACCTATAATTTTTAAACAAGGAATAAAAAATTTCCCCTTTGGAACCAGAAGAAGAAAAAAGTTCAAATTGTATCTTGAAAAGGGTTGAAGCTTGAGTCAACCTCTGCTCCCCCAATATCGCCTCGCCATGGAAAATTTGTCTGTGAAACCACCGATATATCTAAAAATTACAAATTGAGCAAACTATTGAAAACAAATTAGCGATGCGGAGCTTCCTCAATTTGTAAACCCAGGGGATGTGATCTATGTCGTCACCGGTGGCGATGGTGTCATCATGGTGGATAGAGAATCAGCATATAAGATGGAGGAGTTTTTGGCGGCCACTCCACTTCCCTCTCGATACGTCTAAGGGATTGAAGCTAAGGACATGTTTATAACTTCGTTTTTTTTTTTTAATTTTCTGATGATGTGGCATAATACGTGGAATAGCAAGTGGTTTAATATCCTATGAAAAAGAGTCACCTTAGCATAATTGGTTAATTAATGTTTGACTGTTAGGCTTCTATCACATAAGGCAATATTGCTATGATTTTATAACTTACTGGTGCCACAGTTCTTTTGTAAAAAAATTTAGGACAAAAATAATATTTAATCCAATATAAATTTACAAGGGCTCCAACGGATGCCTCTAATGGTGGAATTGGATGTTTTATCTCTTCTTGGTGTGCTTCATATAATCACCCCACAAGGGGCTTAGATGTTTAATAACAAACAAATTCACCCTTTTGGTAATGATTGCGTGAGATTTGTGGCAGAAGCATATGAGTATAGCATCCATCAAACTATGTTTCATTAGCATATATTTTAGTATCAGCCGTTGAGCCGCAACTGTCTGGCAGTGGGCTCGTGTTAATCAAAGATTTTGTTTCTCTTTCTTGAATATTCAACATCAATTATCAAAGCGTGTATGGGTTCAGTTGTGAAGGATAAGATATATAATTATTTAAAATATATTTAAATTTTAAAAAATATTATTTTATTATAGTTTTAGTCTTAATATTTAGAGAGATATCTTAGTTTCTGTATACCTCAATTTACGCTTTAGGATAATAGACGACTCGCCCTAATTATTTAGGAGAAAGGAAAACTTCTCTCTACTTTTAAATTGTAGGTGAGTATAACCTCTTCTAAAGAATCTTGTATCAAAAACAAAAACATCAATAGTCAAAGATTTTTTCTCGAGCTCGGAAAATCTCGTGATGTACTAAGAACATTTTTATGCCTGAAAATTCTCTATTAATTTATTTATCTGGGAAATTTTCCTTTGGCTATTAGTCATTTAGTTGAGTAGGGAGTGAGCAGCTTCCTAATAAATTATTTTTCTCATTTATTTTTCAAGTTTCTGGGTCAGGGTTTGGAGGGAAGGGAGTGAGTGAGAGATAACACGGCTACTGACAGTTCTTCAAGTTTTTGACGGCCAGGGTCACGGAGCAGCAACAGAGTGTAAAATTCTCTCGCCTGTGCTACAAAATACTTCATTCATGGTGATGGCACCTCTTCTCAAACTCTCTTCTGCTTATCTTCCTATTCGCTCCATGGCCTCTCGCTTCTTCCACGCCTCTTCCTTCTTCTCTCATTCTTCTTGCTCCTCCTCCTGTTCACTCTCTTCGTCTTTTTCCTTTTCTCGGACCTCCCTGTTCACACCCAGGTACTCTCTCTCTAGCTGCACTTTATCTTTTCCGTTTTATTTTTTGTTCCGTTCTTGAGAGACCACTAAAATAGCCAAGTTACGTAGCTATACTAGGACAAGGCCTGCGCAATATATCCGTCGAAACTTGACAACTTTGATATTTCAATGCTAGCATACTTTTGTTTGGCGCTTGTCTTTCATTTTTTTTAAAATTTCGAAAGTATGTGAATGAAACCCAATAGCTGTTTTTGTTTTTTTGTTGAATTGAGTGTTAAAATTTTGCCTTGGATTACTCTTTTTTTCCTTGACGAAAACGTAAATTATTGTTTTCCAGTAATTTTTAAAACAAGAATAGTTCACTTCTTTGAATTACTCTTACTGAGTTGCTGTGACGTACACAAACGGGTGCTTTCCAGTATGAGCCTCATAACTATTTGTGTGGTTTTCTCAGGGCGACTTTTCAGCTGAGTAAACTTTCAAGCCATCATGTGGTCCTAAAAACAGTCACTCCAAGGGCATATATGTCATCTAGCTCAGCAACTGAATCTCTTCCGAGAAATGAAAGCTCCATAGCTTATGGTTCTGATCAAATTCAGGTGTTTAGTGGGTTGTCTATCAATTTTAAATTATTCGTATAATGTGGATAGATCTTAGTAAATTTTTTTGTTCTAAACAATGTCATCACTTCAATGTGCTGCATAGGTTTGTCACTTTATGTCATTATTCTTGTAATGCTTTTCATAAGATAATGAGGTAATGACTGGTTGATACATTTAGGTACTTGAAGGATTGGACCCTGTTAGAAAAAGGCCAGGAATGTATATTGGAAGCACAGGGCCACGTGGATTGCACCATTTGGCATGTTATTCTAACTCTCATCACATTTATCTAATATTTATGTTGAGAGATATCTGATCAAAGGTGATATTTGTTCTTACCTTAGGTCTATGAAATTTTGGATAATGCGGTTGATGAAGCTCAAGCTGGATTTGCTTCAAAGATAGATGTTGTTTTACTTGCTGATGATTCTGTGAGCATCACTGACAATGGCCGTGGGGTATGACTTGTCATCTGTCATTGAATCTCTAATTGTTTTATTTTCCTATGGACTAGATGTGTTTTATTTTACTTGTGCTTTGGATGTGCTTCCTTGTTCATTTTCCATATGTTTATGACGTTATATGTAGAATAGCAGCACTATTGTAGTAGTAATTATATCTACTAAGCATCTTCTTGCTCGTGTAATTTTAAAAATTGAATGCAATTCCTGACCACTCTTTAATATTGATATCAATTATGGAAAACTCATCTCATTCAAAATTTGGAATGCATACTGTAAATTAAAATATATCGTTTTTGGTATGTTTCATCTGAAAATTCCAATCAAGTAAACTAAACATCTTTTTTGTTCATGAATTGCAGATTCCTACTGATATGCATCCAGTTACAAAAAAGTCTTCCCTGGAGACAGTGTTGACGGTACTCTTGCATGTTCTTTAAGCTAAATATAGATTGGAATTATTTTTTCATTTTACTTTTGAAAGGTTTATGATTGTTTCTCTGGACACCATTAAATTAAACTCCAAATTTCCAGTTATGTTTATTCTTATTGCATGGCTATGTTTGGCTCAAAATGTGGAGAAATGCCTTGGCCTTCTTGAAACATAATTGAGCTTTAGTGTTGTTTATTCTGTTATTCCATCAAAGGGCCATGTTTCTTCCCTTTGACTATTGTTCTTATCATTCATTAGTACTCTACATTCTCATGTCAAAAATTTATCATTTTTAACTGATTATAAACCTTAGCTCCGGACTTCCCAAACCAAGTTTGGTCAATTGATCTTAATTGACTCTTTTGACCTTATACAAATTGAATTGTTGGAACTGTTAATTCAAATCTGATATCTTCTCTCATTTTAACATGTTAAGTGGATCTTTGTTGTTTTCAGTTTTCATTGCCTTTAGACTTTTATATACTCAAGAGCATCATCTGACCTGCAAGTCTGCAATAGACCTGGATATTCTTCACTTTGTGATATTTTGCATATCTATTGATGATATTTGAGGAATTGAATAGACTCATCAACATCAAATCTTATATTGTGAAAGTTGCATGTTGGCATGGTTTAAAGCTCCTGAAAGACAAAATATGCACAAGATATTGAATTGAAGAAGTCTGACTTTTGCGCTTTGATCCATTATACTGTTATTAACATTTAGGATGCCTTTGATAGGCTTATTTAAGGAATCTTGATCACTTTTCAGTTTTTAATTTGGGAAAAGGGTCATTTATCTTCTGGGATATGCAGGTGTTGCATGCAGGTGGTAAATTTGGGGGTGCAAACAGTGGCTACTCTGTTTCAGGTGGTCTGCATGGTGTTGGTTTATCTGTTGTTAATGCTTTGTCTGAGGTAAGAACTGTCTTCCTGGGAAAACAAATCTATGATTTTGAAACTTTATTTGGTTCCCTTTTTTGTGGGCTTAAATTATGAAATACTCTTCTCCCCTTCCAGTTGAGATGATTTTTTGCCCTAATATTTTAGGCAATTCTTCTGAATAACTGTGGTAATGAACATTAAACAACTAACAATGCTATGTGAACAATTTTTGTGCCAGCATTTAAGATTGCTAATATGGGTTAGTTATCTAAAAGTCTAAGCTTGACATTTAATTTCAGACACTCGAGGTAATGGTTTGGCGTGCTGGAATGCAGTACAAGCAAAAATATTCTCGTGGGAAGCCTGTAACGCCTCTAACTTTTGATGTGCTTCCTGTTGAGCAAAAAGATCGTCAAGGGACATGCATCAGATTTTGGCCTGACAAAGAAGGTCTATATGATCATAAATGTTTATTTGTTTGTTTTAGTTGAGAGTTATTTGTTCCTTCTTGCCAAGGACTTTCATTCGATATTTTATGATCTCTGCTGAATGTCCAGTATTCATCACTGCTATTCAATTTGACTACAACACAATTGCTAGTCGCATTAGGGAGCTAGCTTTCCTCAACCCAAAGGTAAATTTATGATTTGAATCACCAAGTTGTATTGTCAGATTGTCTAATCTTGCACTCACTAACTTCACTAGAATTGGTCCCAATTTGGATACCTCATTTTAAGAATTTAGTCATGCTTCAGTACAATATTTAATCTAGCACACACTAACTTCATTAGAATTGGTCCCAGAAACATCTATCAATACATACTGTAAAAGTTGTGGTGGAGTTATGCTCATAATCTTAAACAAAGTGACGCTCTCAATACAGATTTTTAATAGTTAAAATGTTAGAATCTGTTCTTTTCCTGTTAAGATTCTGTAGATATTACAATACTCTGTCTCTAATTAATGTTTCTGATATATTTTGTTTCCAAAAATCAAAATCAGTTGAAAATAAGAACTTCGTATTCTTGTGACATGTTACCTGATGTGAAAAAGAAGCAGTGAATATGTTTTTCCTAGTTAATGATACAGGCTTCTTGTTGAACTTTAGTTTGTTTAATAGATAAGGCCAACCTAGTTAACTGGGCTAATCAGAAATTGTTAATACTTCATGTCCTTTTATTTTATGCGTGTAGGCATGTGTCAGTGGGAACAATTTCTTTTTTCTATATCCACTTAACACCTTACTTTATTCTCTTTCTTTACCTTTGCAGCTTACTATAACTCTTCGGAAAGAAGATAATGATCCAGAAAAGATGCTGTATAATGAGTATTTCTATGCAGGGGGATTGGTTGAATATGTGAAATGGCTTAATACTGATAAGGTCTTTTTGCTTTTATGTTGAAATTCTATATTGAAAAATGTTTCCTCTTTTTAAGGTTATTAAGGTATAAAACTGCTTGTTGAGTACATATTTTCATGTGCCATCTTTCTTTTTCTTGCTAAGAGATTGTTGGCTAATTACTTTGTCTTCCAGAGAGCACTCCATGATGTATTGAGTTTTAGAAAAGAAGTGGATGGAATCTCAATCGATGCTGCTCTTCAATGGTAAGGCCATTTGTGCTGTCCACTTCTGCATTTCTTAAATTTCTATTAACAGGTTTTTCCTTCTCCGAGTTAGTTAGGAGTTTGTCCACTATACTTGGCACTCACACTTCTAGCAAGGATAACTAGTGAAATTTAGTTGTATCTTAATGCGTTGTGTTTGTCAAAATCTTCCTCCCACTGGACATACTCCTTTTGGTTCTAATTATAGGGCAAAGTTAACTGCTTCCTGGTTCTTAAAGAGTATTTGATATCCTTAAATTTGTAGAGAAATGTGTGACTTTTCAATTTCTCCCTCCATTGAATTTAATGAGATCAACAATAAATGGAGAAGGGGCAGGATTGGGAAAAAAAACATAAACACTACACCTTTGCCTTATATTTTAGACCAAGTAGGAAGTAAGTACTTTGCCTTATAATTAGGAGTGGAGGGAGTACATATGTCAGATGGTTTAGTATTCTGCCAAATGTTTGATTATGATTCCTGATTCCTTTCATGAGTATGTTTGGTTCAGTTTATTTCTTCTTTTACTAGGTGTGAAGATGCATATTCAGATACAATACTTGGATATGCTAATAGTATACGCACTGTTGATGGAGGGACCCACATTGATGGTATGAAGGCTTCATTGACAAGAACACTTAATAATCTTGGGAAGAAGTCAAAACTTATCAAGGTATTTTCCCTCCTTTTCTTTTTACGGTGCCATTCTATTCTGAAAATACAAGAATATTTTGCTTAAGAGCCAAAAACTGTCTCATGTGTTGGAATCATGTGCACACTTTGTTATACATGTTAATTGAAAGATACCAATTGCCTTCCTGGTTTCAATGAGCCACTTTATGACTACTATTTCTAGCCATCTAATGTATATGATGGGATTCCATGCTAAGAATCGCCCAGGGGCCGGTATTCTATTGAACAGGGGATTTTCCTCTTAGGAAAAAGTCACAGCACTTGAAAATCACACCAGCACCCTTCAGATTACAATGCACAAGATTGTCACATATTACAGCAACACCAAGTACATCATCACACACTAAAAGTGCATGGAGTAAAAATCAAGTATAAACAGCAGCAGAAACTCATAATGAATTAGAGAAGAATGAATAAGAATGCCTGTGACATGTCTCATGAGTTGCTACAAGACACTACCTTGGCACAATATGCAATTGCGCCAACACCAGCACATCAGGAAAAGAGACAATTGGCAACAATGAGGTTAGACTTTCAAGAGGTCTGTACTCTTACCTGTACCCCCACCAATAAGTTCTCCTCCCTTTATCCAAGGTTGGTTATCTTACTCTTCCAATCACCTGCAACCACTCCATCCTACTCTTGCAGCACGGAATCCTCCTGTCTCCGTTTCCACTGACCCCTTTAGCATAAACCATGGTACAATTAGTTGGTCAACTAGCAACAACTTTAACAGCTCTATTCACTGCCTCATCAATCTCGTTTCTTCTTTTAGGTAATTTATTATAGGTTTTTATGGTGGGAGGGCTCTGCTTAGGTTGTGCAATCCCATCGCTATTTTTTCCTTCTATGAAGAAAATACTACTAATACTGCCCCAATATGTAATTGCAATTTCATTTTTATGAAGCATCGTCTGTTTATTGTAGGAAAAGGACATTGCTTTAAGTGGTGAGCATGTGAGAGAGGGTCTGACATGCATTGTCTCAGTCAAGGTCCAAAATCCAGAGTTTGAAGGACAAACAAAGGTACTGCTTATTTTACATTACTACAAATAAATGAATGTTGATATCCTTGGATTATTAAGCAATTCTAGATATATTTGGAGTTTGCATGGCATATTTGTCTTCCTTCTTTTGATGTTGTTCTTTGTGGTTCCTTCTTGCTCTCTTTGCTGTTAAAAAGACAAGGTTGGGAAATCCAGAGGTGCGAAAAGTGGTTGATCAATCTATCCAAGAGTACATTACTGAATATTTAGAGTTGCATCCGGATGTTCTTGATTTGATACTTTCTAAAGCTTTAAATGCTTTTAAGGTAGGCATCCCTGCATAATATTTTTCAAAATTAAATCTGACTCATAAATCCAATTGCTCCATAAGGGTTATCAGGTTTTTCATTTTGTTATTTGTTATATTTGCTCATGTGATTTTATCTCCTAAGTAGGCAGCTCTAGCGGCAAAAAGAGCAAGAGAGTTGGTGAGACAGAAGAGTGTATTGAGATCTTCATCTCTTCCTGGAAAATTAGCTGATTGCTCATCTACAAATCCTGAAGAATGTGGTATATATTTGGCTCTTCTTTCTCGAATTTTTTCTCTACTTGGTAGAGAGACACTTGTGAACCATATGACTGATGTTCGCTGACCTGTTCAGTAGGTTTTCTTTATTTTCTTTTTTAGAGTAGATTTTTATGTTTTGAATGGAATGTGTTTCTTCATTTATGTATTGCAGAAATTTTCATAGTTGAAGGTGATTCTGCTGGAGGAAGTGCTAAACAAGGTCGTGATAGGCGTTTCCAGGTAAATTATAAATATTGGGATGAATTCCTATTATAGTGAAACCACCTAATGCTGGAAGAAGTGCTAAACAAGGTCATGATATCAATCTAATCAGAAATCGTTCCTCAAAAAAGCAACATATATTATGTGCCACTTGCCTATTTTGTTATACTGGCCATGCACTTGCATAACGGATAAACATTAGGTGTTGCATGACTGTATGATTTCATCAGACAATGTATGGTGCAGGCCATTCTTCCTTTGAGAGGCAAAATTCTAAATGTTGAGCGGAAGGATGAAGCAGCAATTTACAAAAATGAAGAAATCCAAAATCTAATTCTTGCTCTCGGGCTTGGAGTGAAGGTTAAATTTTTACTATATCTTATTTATTGGATTTGTTTCTGACATGACAGTGAGTAGTCAAGAGTTTGATCTTATTGAGCCCATTCTCTTTATGGTTAAATTAAAAATCAGCCTATCGTGGTAGACCTGTGCTTTGCTCACATTTCAAACCTAGAGAGCTATCATGTTAGAGGATTTAAAACATTCTTGAATGTAGTGGGGGGAGTGACCTTAATGTAAAATAGTCTCTGTAGTAGGGTGCTTTTATTGCTTGTCAAGGATAGTCTCTTTATTAATGTAAATATCAATTCGCTGAATCAGGGAGAGGATTTTAAAAAGGATGCACTGCGATATCACAAGATTATCATTTTAACTGATGCTGATGTAGATGGTGCTCACATCCGTACTCTTCTATTGACATTTTTCTTCAGATATCAGGTAAAGGATGGGAAAATTCTGCAGAAGTCTTCTTTTATGAATAAAACCAGATCAATTCGTTTTAAGAATAAATGCAAATTATACGATCCATTTGATGCAGTATGTACTTCTTTTTTTGTAGAGGGCTTTATTTGATGACGGTTGCATATACGTTGGTGTTCCCCCGCTTTACAAGGTTTGCTTATAGTTCAATTTCGTTGTTAATTTGTCCTAGCAAAAGAGGAAATTTCGATCTAACTTCCAATTATATTATATGAAATAACCAGGTTGAAAGGGGAAAACAGGTACACTATTGTTATGATGACGCTGACCTTAGAAGACTTACAAGTTCATTTCCTCCTAATGCAACTTACAACTTGCAAAGGTTTAAAGGTGCGACAAACAGTTATATTACTTCATGTTGCGTGCATGATTCTTTTTTTCTTTTTCTACCATTATTCTTTTTGGAGAAATGTATCCTTTTTAATTTGGATGGTCTTTGTTCCCAATTGAATATATTACAAATAATTATTAGTTTTAGAATGCATACATTTTCTTCAATGGTTTATGTAATGATTATTTTTGTTGCCTGTACATTGACTGTACGCTTCCTGTGATCAATACATTAGTTCAAAAATAGACTAAAGTTTGTATTATGCTAGAGTCAGGTGTAAAAAATTCTTGATCAATTAATTTATACACTTCTACCCATTTATTCTACAAAACTCATGCTTTCCCTACCTGATCATGATTTTTTTTGGAATTATTCTATTTTACTATGCTTTCATTCATAAATAGTACATCATTTTAAGTTCTATGTTTGCAGGACTTGGGGAGATGATGCCTGCACAACTATGGGAGACAACAATGGATCCAGAACGCAGAATGTTGAAGAAATTAGTGGTTGAGGATGCAGCCCAAACAAATGTTGTCTTCTCCTCCCTTATGGGAACTCGGGTAATTTACCTCATTATTGTCATATTTTGTCAAGTGATTTATATTAACGGAGATATTCGATTCTTGGTGATTACTATAGAAGAATATGACTGTATAGGCGTTTCAAGTTTAAAAAATCGAAATTATGACAAATCATATCATATAGTGGTTGAGTGGTCATGAAACTAAACTCAAGAATTGAGTGATATGCTTGGTGGAGGAGAGAATTTATTTTGGACCATTCTGCATTTTAATAACTAAAATGCAATTTACCCTTTTAATAACTTTGGGAGAACTGTAAGCTTAAGTTTGAATCATGATTTTGAGACTTCCTGTTCGTTAAGGAAAAATGTATCAATTGCGTGAATCCTTTGATGAATACTTAATATATCATATTATTAGTTTATTATATGTTGTATTCTGAGTTTGTAATCTAAATTTGTATTAGGTGGATGTTCGGAAGGAGATGATCCAAAACTATGCAAGAATGATAGACCGAGATCAATTAGATATTTGAAGCAACATTTCCCTTAATACCTACAGTGCGACTTAGTTAGGCCCAATTTTTTCCTCCATCCTGTGGTAAGCAAAAGCCTACTTCTACTGAGAAGAAACTTCATTCCCTTCTTTTGGTTAATCCTTGACACATTGTATTCATGTAAAGCTGCCATTTTGTAAATCTATCAAAATTGGGAGAGTTGTTGGAGGTCTGCAAATTTCTTTCAGCTAACACTGGAGGTCTGAATTTTACTATAGGTCTGAGTTTTAGTCGTACAAATTATGTCAACATTCTGGATTATTTCCAGGTTTCAATTCAATTTCTGTAGATTATTTCCAGGTTTCTGTGCCATTCTACATCTAGTGTTTAGTGTTCTATGCTGTGCTTGAGTTTTCCCTCAGTTTTCTTAGGACTTATAAGACATGTAAACTTCGCTTTACTAGCAGTTTATGCCTAGTGCATCAGTATTAAAAAAAAAACAAAACTAGTTGGGTGAAATGAAACACCGCTTTTTTGCTGAAGATGCAGGAATTAATCTCCCGTTAAGATTGCGAATATTTAATTAAGTAAATATTTAGTCATAATATACAATCACTAAAAGGAGTAATTTATATTTTAATCTAATTAAGTTACATATATTAAGTTTGATAACAGGATTTTATTGTTAAAGATATTTTAATCTAAATAAATTAGATATTTTAAATTTGATCACAGGGTTTTACAGTTAAAGAAAACATGAGGGGAGCTCATTATGGTGTTCCCATTCATATAACCGTCTATGCGTTTTTTTTTAAAAAAAAAAATAGAATATGCGAATAGCTTGTACTTGCCTGTCAATTCAAATACACACGTCTATAATTAGTTAATCTTTAAGAAAGGATCACAAATAAATAAGTAGCGTTTCCTCTACCGAAGAGAGAATATGCGTCTAAAATATTCGAATCCCATAGGAGAGAGCGCGACCGGTGCATGCAGAAAAACAGCAGCTATAGCTGGCCGAAAAACAAACAGGAGCGATAATGTCAGCAACGATTTCTTTTGGCAGGAAACTACTTGAAAGTCATCAAATTGTTCTTGCGCCTCTACGTGGAATTCATAAAGATCAACTTCATTCCTACCTCATAACAAATATGCACAATTTTAATGCAAGTTCTGCCTTGCTGGCTTATGGGTTCTGCTATTCAAGTCGCATTCCTCTCTCTTGTTTTGTCTTCAAATAATACAAGCGTCCCAAATAACAATTCGACCAACGGGTTCGCATGTTTTCTCGTTATGCTTTCAGGGGATGCTGTTCTACTCTCTGATTTACTCATTAAGGTACAAGCTCAACGTATTCTATCTATGGAATACCAGAAGAGATTATCTGTGAATTTTAAGAATGGGCGATCGTCATTTCGGTCTTATTATTTACAAGTTGGAAGATGACCATTTCTTCACAAGAAACTCCAAACAAAACAAACGCCAAGCGTATGATGTACACTATACATAGAACTATAAAATCATTTATAGTCAAGTTAATGGCTTATGTGTCTTTTAATCAAGCAAGTGCTTCTTTTGATGCGTATTCATTTGGAAAGGAAAATCATTCTATCGGTTTCTGTCTTAGTTTTCTAGAGCAGCTGACAGAAGAGTTGAAAAGTTCTCAGGTACCCTTTTTCTAAATATGCTTTTGTTGGGGGAATAGTATTAAGATTTTATAACTCTCTGGTTAGTCTTGTGATCTTTTTTTTTATTATTATTATAAGAGAGGGCTAAATGCCTAAAATAAACTACTAGTCTATGAGGGGATTATATCCCAAACATTGTTTTATCACCAGATTCCTCAAATGTTGAGGACAATCATATAAAATTACTGTATATTTTAACCCGTCCCTCGACAATGCATTTGTAAACTTATTTTGTTCTCTAAAGATATGATGTATCTCTAACTGCCAAGATAATTTCATGAGGCTGTGTATTTGTGACACCAATAAGCTAGATGTATTTTATTTAAAGTCCAACAGTATATTCACTACATTTTTAGTATCATATTCTAAAATAATTTTTTTGAATCCCCTCTCTGAAGCTAACTTTAATCCTTTGTAGATTGCCCATTGTTCAGTTTCAATAACAGTATAAGAACTAAGGAAACTCATGAATCCCACCACTCACCTTCCTGAGTGATCTCTAATAACTCTTCCACAACCCGCTCTACTATTGGTTACAATAAAAGCCCCATCAACATTTAATTTAATAAGTTAAAAGCAAGATGCATTTCTAATAATGTTCATGAGTCAAAGAGGACGTGGGATGAAATTTCACTGGGCTGTTATAGAAGATAGAATTTTCTGGGTTGACAAATATGTAAGCATCTAAGAAAAGATTACCAAGGTGTGACTCCAGTTAAACGACAAATCCTGCTGAATTGCACTTAGCATTATACCCGTTTGTTTCTTGTATTCAAGCACTGTCCTGCTAGTGAATGATCAAAGGCTTGGTCGGGATTTTGATGGACTTTAGCCAATGTATCACTGCTCAAAGGGTTCGATGATGATTTTGGATGTTTACAGAGGCCCAAATAGGATGTTCTCTATAATGTATGACGGCGAATTCTGAGAATGTTTAAGGAAATATATCGAGTTTTTGTGATGGGCCAGTTTGGAGATTTAACCTCACATCAATGAAGAAAACAGCATTCGGATGGAAGAAATGATGATGAAATCATGAAATTAATTAAAAATGCGGCAAAAGTCCACACATAAGTAAATAAGGGGCTCAGTATTGGAACTGTTCCAACTAATAGTAGGAGTAGATCAGAGACTTTAATGACAAAAAGCTCTTTAGAAGGAGCGAGTTTTCAATTGGTTGGATATTTGGCCGAAGGTAGATCATTCATAGTGTTATTCTATCCTTTTCTAGAACTTGGATTCTTGGGCTACAGCTATGCAATTCTAGTTTGTACTTCTGTTAAAAGGATATTTAATTCTATCAATGTTTTAAGTTATTTTGCTTTATAGATGATGTTTTCATACGGTCATGTAGGAGATTGAGCTTTTTTGTTGGAATGGAATATAATTGCATTTTTCTCGGAAGCTATGTTTAATGAACATGAAACGCATAATCGAGGGCTTTCCGCTGTTTCTGTACATAAATTCAATTGCACTGACTTTAGTTTGAGCCAATTACACAAAAGACATAGCTAGAGAAACTACTTAGACCGTTAGACCAATGATTTGCATCTCTCCTTCTTGGAGGACTCCTTTAGAGAATGCCAAAACTTTTTAGGTTTTGCAAGAAGGTTTCTCCAATTACGGAGCCAACCTTAATGAATACAGCAGGATATCTGATACAACCTGATTTAACAACAGACAGTAGCAACAACAATGCGGCAAATCCGAATGAAACTGATATGGTATTAATGAGAGTCAAGAGGATTTCAGTTACAAGGTTACACCAGCAATCCTAATCTCCCCGAAATCAAAATACAGATTGGACACAGCACAGGATGTTGTGCCTTTACCCACTTAGTTCCTCTGGTGTTTGAGAGACCAGTCTCTCCTAGTCCAGCCTCTTCCAAAATATATCCCCCCTTTACACATGAGACTTGCTACTATATATTATCAAAAGTGCATGGCACATCTCCCTAAAAATAAAGTCAAAAGTAGGACAGCAAAAGGAAATAGCTACACATACAGTCTATAGCCACCTAGTCTTATGTTTCTTTCTCAAATTCAGCATTACAATCTAGGTCAACCTCCTGAACCACAAAAGGAGTCTTGCCCTTTCCGTGTTTCTTCCTTGTGTAGGTCTTTTCAGCAAAAGCAAATGTATCATTACCCACCCCTAAAAGATTCACCTTGTCCTCAAGGGGAAAAGAAGGAAATTGTGATGCAATGGTAGACATTTCTTCCAATGAGTTTTCACATTCTGGCATATCCTTCCATTTGACCAGAACCTCCAATAGCCTATTTAAAAGCTTGCGGACCTTACGGATGTCTTCAGGTTGTACCTAGAGTTCCAAGTCATGAGATAAGGCAGCAGGTATGGCAGGATCCACTACAGTAGAATGAACAGATTTTTTTAGGTTGGAAACATGAAATACTAAATGAATCCTAGTTGTAGGGGGTAATTCCAGGCGGTATGCCACTAGGCCCACTTTCTCGATCACCTTAAAAGGACCATAGAAGCGAGGGCAAAGCTTCTCGTTGATTCTACAGGCCAGGGTGCATAATCTGTATGGCCTAATTTTCACATACGCTTGGTCTCCTACTTCAAATTGAATGTCCCGTCGGTGTTTGTCAGCTTGAGACTTCATTTTCTGGTGTGCTCTAGCCAAGTTTCCCCTCAAAATAGCAATGATCTCATTGCGGTCATTAATTTGTTGGTTGACTTCTTCAATGGCAGAGGGTTCATCTTGTAAAGTAAGGAAGGAGGGAGGATCCCTCCCATACATTGCTTTAAAAGGAGTCATATTGGCAGCACTATGGAAAGAAGTGTTGTACCAATACTCAGCCCAAGAAAGCCACTGTGCCCATTGGGTGGGTTTCTCACTAGTAAAATAGCGAAGATATGTCTCCAATCCCCTGTTCAGCACCTCGGTTTGTCCGTCGGTCTCTAGATGATAGGCTGAGCTAAGGCATAACTTGGTCCCGGCTTGATAGAAAAGCTCCTTCCAAAACTGACTAACAAAGACTCGGTCCCTGTCTGAGACTATGGTTTTAGGAAATCCATGTAACTTAATGATCTCCTGCACAAATAAGTTAGCAATATCCTTCGCTGTAAAAGGATGGGATAGGGCCAAGAAGTGAGCATATTTGATGAATCTGTCGACTACCACCAAAATGGTGTCATATTTCCTGGATTTTGGAAGTCCTGTGATGAAATCCATGCTGATATCTTCCCATACCTGATGAGGAATAGGGAGTGGTTGCAGTAAACCCGCTGGTGAAAGAGTTTGGTATTTATTTCTCTGACACACATCACACTAAGCCACATATCTTTGGACTGTACACTTCATCCCTTCCCAATATACTACTTGAGCCAGGCGTTTATAAGTGCGAAGATATCCAGCATGCCCCCCATGGGAGAATTATGGTATTCTTCCATTAACAATGGAATTCTGGATGAATTTTTTGGCAAAACCATTCTGCCCTTATAGTGTAAAATTCCCTTTTCAAGGCTGTATCCTTCAATGCTGTTAGGTTGAGCGATCAGTTATTGTATTACTTGACAAAGCTTGGCATCAGACTGTACCTCCTTTTCCCAATCCTCCACCTCATCATGCTACCACAGTGAGAATCCCCTCAGTTCAAGAGATTCCTCCTGCCTTGAAAGGGCATCAGCTGCCCGGTTTTCCTTCCCAGGTTTGTAGTAAATCTCAAACTTGAATCCCATCAATTTTGAGACCCATTTTTGCTGATTTTCTTCCACTATACGTTGTTCTAGTAGATATTTCAGCGCCTTTTGATCTGTTCTGATGATGAATTTCTGCCCCCACAGGTAGTGTCTCCACTTCTTGACTGCCATTACTATTGCCATGAGTTCCCTTTCATACACTGAACTCTGTTGAGCCCGGTTAGACAATTTCTGGCTGAAATATGCTATAGGTCTGCCTTTCTGCATTAATACAGCACCTACTCCAATACCTGAAGCATCGGTCTCTATTTTAAAAGGGAGGGAAAAATCTGGTACAGCCAACACAGGGAGGGTAGTCATTGCTGTTTTTAGTGTGTCGAAGGCCTCCTCAGCTTCGTCAGTCCATCTGAAGGCATCTTTCTTTAATAAGTCAGTAAGGGGACTAGCTAATTTCCCATAATTCTTCACAAAACGCCGGTAATAACCAGTGAGCCCTAGGAAACCCCTTAAGGATTTCACATTCTTGGGCTTAGGCCACTTTAACATGCTGTCTATCTTCATTGGATCTGCTTGAACTCCATCTTTGGAAATGATGTGGCCCAAATACTCAAGTCTTGGTTGGGCAAAGCTGCACTTTTTTAAGTTAATCACCAAGTGGTTCTCCTTCAAGAGGGTTAGTACAGCATGTAAATGTTCCAAGCAGGATTCTAAGTCACTGTTGTATACAAGTATATCATCAAAGAACACCAATACAAACTTACGCAATTGCTGTCGGAATACCTTGTTCATTAATGATTGAAAGGTTGACGGTGCATTAGTTAGCCCAAAAGGCAATACTTTGAACTCATAGTGGCCCTCATGTGTTCTGAACGCGGTCTTATGCTCATCTCTGGTTTGAATTCTGATTTGGTGGTATCCAGATTTAAGGTCCAGTTTGGAAAACACAGTAGCACCCTGCAACTCATCCAGGAGCTCGTCTATTGCTGGAATTGGGAATTTATCCGGAACTGTGATCTTGTTCAAGGCTCGGTAATCCACGCAGAACCTTCAGCTCCCATCTTTTTTTTAACTAACAGAACTGGGCTCGAGTAGGGGCTAGTGCTAGGCTGGATAATTCCACTTTGCAGCATATCCTTCACCATGCTCTCAATCTCATTTTTCTGCAAATGAGGGTAGCGGTAAGGTCTTATATTTAGTGGTTGCTCACCTAATCTGATGGGAATGGCATGGTCTTGTGGCCTGGAGGGTGGTAACCCTGTGAGACCTTGGCTTACTTCGGGAAATTTTGCTAGCACTGCCTAGATTTCTGGTGTCATAGTCACCTCCTCTTCCTCATTATGATTTCCCTCCCCACCTTCCATTCCATGGTATTCCACCAAATAGCCCTCTCCTTGCTTTCGTATTGACCGGACCAGTGACTTGAAGGTTACTTGAGCTCTAGTCAAGGATGGATCCCCTTGTAAACAAATCTAGTTGGGCTTTTTACCAATTTTCATAGTTAATTGGCTCCAATCTATTTTTACTTCTCCTAATGACTTCAACCATTCCATACCCAAAACTGCATCAACTCCATTTAAAGGGAAAGGGTAGAAAGTTTGATTGATATTCAAACCCTGTACCTGGAATTGAAGTCCTTTACACCTTTGTTTGCTTCTGATAGTATACCCATCCCCCACCGTTACCCTATATTCTGCAATCTCATCTATTGGCAACTTTAGGTTCCTCTGTAACTCCTCGGATATGAAATTATGAGAAGCCCCGCTGTCCAAGAGCAATACCTCGTCCCTGCCCTGAATTTTCCCTCGGATCTTCATTGTATGCTTATCCCCAAAGCCAACCATGGAGTTCAATGATAGTTCCATATGGGTAGTGTCAGTCGTGTCTTCTAGAGCTCCTGCTTCCTCTCCATTGATGAGCTCATCACTTCCCTTGTCCACTTCGTCTTCCTTCTCTAAGATCATCACTTGTAGGCTCCGGTTTTTGCACACATGGCTGGGGCTGTACTTATCTCCACACTTGAAGCATAATCCGAGTTCCCTTCTGCGATTGAGCTCTGCTTCTGGTAGCTTGTGGGCCTTCCATCCTTGTTTGACTGTGGTACTGCCCGATGAGTTACTGGATGACTTTACTTCTGCTGTTTTCACCTCTGGTTTCCTAAACGGGACTGTGTGTGCACTAACTGTGTATTGGCTTCTTGTGGGCTCGGATGTGTGTATAACCCTTGTGGGTTGGGTGTAGGTCCAGTCCGCTTTGGGCCCATTTGTAACCCGTTGAGTTCTGGCATTTCTTCCTTCCTGCACTTTCTCAAGTGTTTGGTTCCTTTCCTCTACGCGCACGGCAGTTCTGATCAATTCTCGCAGGGACAGCGTGTTGACCAACCTCAGCTCGGCCCTAACTTTTGGCTTCAGCGCGTTTTTGAAGACTCCCATTAAGCACTCCTCTGGGATATCCTTGAGAGCAGCCGAGAGTCTCTCAAATTCCTCAACCAACTCCAGAACTGAGTTTTCCTGCTTCAGTGCCAGCAGCAGTTCATATTCATCCCCTCGTTGCGATGGATGAAAATGATACAGGAGTTCTTGTTTGAACTCCGCCCAGCTTCGTAATGGCGTCCGACTTTCAACCCAGTGGTACCAGTTGAGAGCTTTCCCTTCTAGGCAGATCATCGCGGCTCCAAGTTTCTCTGTTTTAGCAATGGAGTTCAGGCTAAAATAACGTTCCACACGTGAAAACCAACCTAACGGATCTTCTTCTTCGAATATCGGTAATTCCAGCTTTCTAAACTTCCCTCTATCCCCGGTCTGATTCTCAGGTGTTTCCGACGCTCCCTCTCCATTTTGAGCCCCTGTTTCATCGTCTCGTGCTCCTTCCATATTCTTCTGTTTCTCGACTAGCTGTAATAGGGTCTCCTGCATTTTGATCATCATTTCCTTAACCCCATCTATCTCTGTCATTAACCTTCCATTTACCTCCTTCATTCCCTGGTTCAATCGTCCCACCGCTTCCTTCAGCTCCTGCACTTCCTCGGCGACGCGTCGATCCATGGTCTTCCCACAGAGTGTAGGATCATTTTGCTCTGATACCAATTTGATACAACCTGATTTAACAACAAACAGTAGCAACAATAATGCGGCAAATCCGAATGAAACTGATATGGTATTAATGAGAGTCAAGAGGATTTCAGTTACAAGGTTACACCAGTAATCCTGATCTCCCCGAAATCAAAATACAGATTGGACACAGCACAGGATGTTGTGCCTTTACCCACTTAGTTCCTCTAGTGTTTGAGAGACCAGTCTCTCCTAGTCCAGCCTCTTCCAAAATATATCCCCCCCTTTACACATGAGACCTGCTACTATATATTATCAAAAGTGCATGGCACATCTCCCTAAAAATAAAGTCAAAAGTAGGACAGCAAAAGGAAATAGCTACACATACAGTCTATAGCCACCTAGTCTTATGTTTCTTTCTCAAATTCAGCATTACAATCTGGGTCAACCTCCTTAACCACAAAAGGAGTCTTGCCCTCTCCGTGTTTCTTCCTTGTGTAGGTCTTTTCAGCAAAAGCAAATGTATCAATATCCTATTGGAACTTCTACCCATGCTTCACTTCCTTTTTCAGAGAACAGTTTCCCTGTCCAGATATGTTGCCAACCACTAGTCTCTCCCACTGGAAAATAGGCTTTAACTTTCTTCATTCCTTTGTCAAGAACTGGCACAACTAGAATCTCAGAACCAACCATGAACTGCTGATAACTAAACTAAAGCACATGTTCATCACTTGGGTAATGGAGAAATAGTTGGCGGCATACAGGAAGCCCTTTTTGTGCAGATTCCTGTACAGAAAGAACTTGAAAAGGACATGTTAGGTGTTTGCTGAGTCTACAAAATCTGGCATTAAATTGGTGTGAGGATTTTGGGAATCACCTTCACCAGTTGAATACGGTAAAATTTCCAGGCCGTGTACACTTTTGCAAAGCGTGCAAAATGTGACAGTGTTTGTTGGTTTGAGTAGAACTGGCTGTTCTGAGATGGTTTGTTTCCCTGTTTGCAGAAGATGGAAAATTGTCAGTAATTGATACGATGTAATAGTAGGGTACTCCAGGAAAAGTCGTGAGATTTGATTCAGAAAAGGTGAATTAATCTCTGCGTTCCCGTATTATTCAGAATGTGGAATTTTTTAAAATAGATATCTCTATGTTTTTGTTTTTCAACAATAAGCATTTATACAGAAAATCGGTATTTTCTGAAACGAAAGCGCAGCGTGCTGATCCATGCGGATCATGGTGTAACGATTATAGAACTTAGCAGGTGAATCTTCTTTGTCCAGGGGTATAATGTCAATGAATATTTTCATTGTTGAGCAAGATTCTTGACTATGATACATACTTTTGCAAATTTGATGTAAATTGATTGTGAAGATGGAAAAAACGAAATGACAAGAGAATTTGTCCTGATGCAGGTGTATACTACTTACTTCATGGGTGCGGAAGATGGTGGTAAATGAATTTAAGTTCCATCCATCGCAAAAGCAACTCCTCACTTCTTCTATACTTGATTATAGGTAAGTTTACTGTACAATAACCACCTATGTCACTGTGATTAAAAGCAAACCCTGAAATTCCACTGCTTAGTAGTCCAACAACGGAACTCTTGATTCCATCATTCATTTGCCAACTAACCATTTGGTCTCCTTCCCAGAATAGCATCCCCCACCTGGGGCTATCTCTGAAACCAGCCCTCTTCTTTTTCCTTCTCCAAACTGTTATTTTTCCATTCTTCAACAAACTCTCTGTTGATTTGGGCCCATAGTTCTGGATATTTGTTATGAGCTGAAATAGGATCTTCACCTGAAACGTAGGGTACCAAAGTTTAGTATTCACAAGCTCTAACTAGTTCTTCTTGCTATATGCTCTTTGAACATATGAGTTGATCATCACAACCTGGGACTTTTCTGAATGACACATGAGTTGATCAGAAAGGTCCCAGATTACCCCAATGCGTAGAAGCTCTGGGTGAAAGAAGATACGAAGAAAACCTGAATAGAGAATGGCATCCATCGGAAGGCCTTCCCCAAAATCAGCCATCCATCCTCTAACACCATCATCCACCATTTCTCGTAGAATCTGCTTGAACCATGTTGCAGTTTGTGGGTGTGTTAGATCCAACATGCCCACATTAAAAGCTGTATTAGGAACCATGTATGGATCCCCGTTCTTGTTCTTCACTAAGATATCTAACTGCTTTGCCTCCTCAAAGCGATCTCTTCTTTTGTTTGTCTTCTCATCAACCTATGGGTATAGGATCAAAAAAACAAATTTATATGAGTGAATTTTTGTCTCCAGTCCCCAACTTTTGTCTCACGAAATATGTTATACTTGAAGTGTTCAAAGAATGTGTTACCGGAGCTAGACATGGATTACAATATGTCATAACTTTGATTTGCTGTGCACTAAGATCTTTGATAAGCTCCTTCCATCCGCTATACCTTTGTTCATCCACTTCCCAATTCCACCACAATTGTGAACCAATAAAAGTTTCCCTCTGCCCTACCCAATCCTATTCAACAATTACAAATTCAAAATAAATTTACAAAATATCAAAATGTGACATCAATATATGCTTAGTTCACATTAGGTTGAAGGTGTCTATAGAAGCGAGTTGCATTATAGATTATCAAAAAGTCTGCTAAAACTGCCTATTATGAATTACCTGCAACCAAAATGCTGAAATTGGAAGGTCATAAGCTCTAAGTTCATCCCAGATATGACGTACTGCTTCTGTCCCACCCTGCATATCGACTATAGCACCAGATATTATCCACTCTGGAAGTTCGGTTGCCTTCCAATTGTTTCTGTGAAACGTTCAATGAGTTCACAAGGTGAGTTCCCATGCAATATCCGCCCATCAACTGAATTGCCGTGTATCTGCAAACTCCATTTCACACAAAATTGGAAACTGCGGGTTTTGAGTAAAAGAAAAAAGAGAAGAGAAGAAAACGGCTGAAATTAGAAACTACATGTTTGAAGGTAGATTATGAAAGAAATAATACCTGGATCTGTACTCTATCCGGTATTGTAAGATCGAAGATGGTATAATCATATCCTTCAAGGTAAATGGACCTCATTTTAGATGTCAAGTAGAATGGAGAAGGTGCATAAGTCGTACTCCAATCACCCCCTGCCCTGCCAATCAGTGAAATGATGTCAACAAACATATAATATATAATTTACTATACTGGTTGAGCATATGAAGCCGATGCTCTGCTTTACCTGTAACTGACCAAGTTAGCAGCAAAGGTGATAGGTTGATCTCCTTTTCCAATTCCCTGTTCTTGAGCAAAAATGGATATCTTTTTTCCTTTCAAATTCATGTGAGAGAACTGCTCCCGAAAACCGTAAAATCTCTCGTCCTCATCAGTTGCATACGTCAACAAAATCCTGGTGAACTCTGCTGATTCTGGTTTTTTCAATTTTGCCATTTCTTCCTCTGCTGATGAAACTAAGGCAAAACATCTTGACCTTGAAAGATTCCAAAACCACCCAGATCTTTTTCTGTTAATCGTCCTCTTCTTAAATCTTCGGTAGATTCCCGAAACTGTTGGAGAGCTCTGTTTGCGTGAAATGATTTTGGGTGTTTCAGTCTTAACTTGAAATCCAACCTGACTATTGGTTTTCTGACTGAACAACACCCAGTACCTTGCAAAGGCAGAGGGTCCTCTGGCGTTAAGCTGCATATTTGAATGCATGACTTGCTTCTGAAACTTTCTGTTCTTCTTCGTCGTGTTGAAAATCCTTCCCGTGATCAGCAAAGTAGGAAGATGTGTATCTCTTACATCACTTTTCTGATTTAATCCCAGGTACCCAGAAGGAGAGTTTTCGACCTCAGTTTCCGAATGACGATCGCATGGATTAATCACCTTAATATCGTCAATGGTTTGGTGATGGCAAACCAACTGAACATCTCTGTCTTTGAAAAGGAAGGATCCTCTGCTTTCTTCAACCTCGGTGTGAGCCAGTGCAGCGGAGACGAAGGCCTGTCCCGGGATAGTAGTCCAAATGGGTCGGCTTGGCTGAGAAAGATGCGAAATTGAGAGGTACCCACCATTGTCGGAGGACCAAGAAAGCTGAAAATCATTGCCAATTCTGAAGATTTCATGTGAATGCAGGGTTTTGGAACCGACGAAAAGAGATCCTTGAATAGTTGACGGTTGTCTCACCTCCTTACTTCTGTTTTTTTTTTAAAAAAAAAAAATTAAACTAGCTTATAAAAAAATAAGTTTATAGGGTTTAAATAGAATTTTAAAAATTGGCTTATGAAAAAAAAAATTAAAATAGCTTATAGAAAAGGGTTTTTGGAGAAGAGATTATGAAAAAAAAATGATTTTGAATAAATGAGTATTTGAATAGTTATTTTTAAAAGTAATTTTGTTATTGGTAAATTATGAAAAATGGTATGAGTATTAAATGAGGAGAGATGGGAGATGAGAGGAGAGAGGGTGTAAGAAAAAAAAGAGAGAAAAAGTAGGAGAGATGAGAGAGAGTATAAGAAAAAGTTAGAGAGAGGAGAGATGGTATAAGAAAAAGTAGGGGTAATATATTAATTGGTTAGTTCATAAGTGATTTACTGTTCCATAAGCTACTCTGACCAGCTTATCTGAAACTTTGGTTTTAAATCATAATTTAGTCCAAAAGCCCGTTTAAACAAATATGACTGTTTGTTTTAAAATTTCTCCAAACTTAGATTTTAAGCCAAACCTTAGTTTTAAACCAAGGTTTGGCATTTTCCAAACAGGCACATAAGCTCATGAAAAAGGGTTTTTTTAGAAGAACTTATAGAAAAAAAAGTGATTTTAGATAAATGAGTGTTTAGATAGTTATTTGTAGAAGGGATTTTATAAGTGGTAAATTATGAAAAAGATTATGAGTATTAAATGAGGAGAGATAAGAGATGAGAGATGAGAGGAGAGAGGAGAGAGAGTGTAAGAAAGAAAAGAGAGAAAAAGTATGAGAGAGCAGAGAGGATATAAGAAAAAGTATGAGAGATGTAAGAAAAAATACGAGTAATATAGTAATTGGCTAATTCATAAGCTCTTTTACTGTTCCATAAGCTGCTCTGACCAGCTTATCTGAAACCTTGATTTTAAACTATAATTTAGTCTAAAAGACCGTTTGAACAAAAATTACTGTTTGATTAAAAATTTTCCCAAATTAAAATTTAGAGCCAAAAGTTATTTTCAAACTATAATTTGAGGTGTTTCCAAACACACCTTTAGTAGTAGTGTATTCAAACGCTTAATTGTTTCAAAAGAGACCATTGTTTGAGTTTCTAAACGCGATTTTAGAGAAATTATCCTATTTTAAAAAAAAATAAAAAAATTATCCTAACGTTTTCATTTTATCAAGATTAATATAATATTTTATCCTTCTAATTTATCTTTTAATTTTAATTCCTATAATTTTAAATAACAAGTCGTGATGCCTTAAGTTTTTTTTGTTTAAAAATATTAGTCATATATTTTAATAAAAATCTAAATTATTTTATCCTTTAAAAAATTAAAATTTAAAATTTAAAATTATAGTAACTAAAATTAAAATAAAAATAAATTATAAGGATTAAATATTATCTTAATATTTTTATTAAAAACTAGGTTGTATAATAAACAATTTTGACTTCTGCATTTTGATTAAATCAATTATACTCAAAATGATGTTATAAATAATTTTATTCAAATACCGTTTTATCATCCAACAATAATTCAAATACACCCGTGCGTTGCAAGGTTAATGAGGTTGAATCTTCCATCTTTAAAACTGCTCATAAAATTGAATTTTCCCCTCTTTCTTTCTGTACAGATTCCCTCATCTGCACTTGGCCCTCATAAGAGTCAGGTTAATCTTGAATCTACCATCTTCAAAACTGCTCATAAAATTGAATTTCCCCCTCTTTCTTACAGGTTCCCTCATCTGCACTTGATCCTCATAAGAGTTAGGTTGATCTTGAATCTTCCATCTACAAAACTACTCATAAAGTTGAATTTCCCTCTCTTTCTGTCCAGATTCCCTCATCTGCACTTGGCCCTCATAAGAGTCAGGTTAATCTTGAATCTTCCATCTTTAAAACTGCTCATAAAATTGAATTTCCCCCTCTATCTGGACAGGTTCCCTCATCTGCACTAGGTCCTCATAAGAGTTATCATTCATGCAGTTCTGACCTAAACAGGTGAAAGGATAAAATGTAGGGCTCAGCACGTGTGCTTTTATTTCCTTTCCTTTAGTTATTTATTTCACCGACCAACTAGGATTTCAGCTCCGGCCATCGGAGCTCCACCATTGTCGTCTCTGTCAGCATCTTGTTAATTCTTCTCTTCACCTTAATTATATGAAGGGCAAATTTGAAAGAAAATATTTAATGCCTGACTGATTTTCTAGCATGTATCACCAAACTAGATACCTCTTTCCATTTTATTTATATATCACTGACACGCTGGAGTGTCTTCTTGAAATCCCCGACTTCGACCCTGAAACTTAATACTATAGGCAGCCCGGGAATAAGATAAAAACCTAATTTGTGCGACGACGTTGACATTTGAGCTTCAACGCAATGAGTTTGCCTAATTTAGGAGGGAGAACAAGGCGCTCATGCCAAGAAAGTTGGAATAAAATTAGAGGATCGTTAATTTGATCAATCAAACAAATCAGAAAATGTGGTTCTTCTAAATGCATCAACTTGAGCCAACTGATCCGAAAAAGCCTTGTTGGGAAATATATTATCAGCTTTCACCCTCCCTCATCCCATATGCTGGCAGCTTAGCATTTAGTATTAGAACCCGGAAGCAACTTACCTGACGAGTATATCCCGCTTGTCTCATTCTAATTAAATTTTTCTCTGAATTGTGGGCGTCACCGCTTTTTGCATACTCTTTCAGAATAGCCATAAAAGTGCCATAGATTGGCCTTAACCGGGTCTGCCGAATTCCCTTCTGCAAAAGAGAGTCTCCCTTCTCCACATCACCTGCTTGGACATAAAGTCTCACAAGTGCATCCTGCGTCATCGGCCCTATATGGCGCCCGCTATCATTTGCCATTTGCCCTTCTTTAGCATATTATTCTCTGTATAAACCCTCGGGAGTACTCCATACTGCCTGGATGTAAGGTTTTTCCATTTATCGAGCACCATCTCAAAAACTGCCTCTGCTTCTTCAACTTACCAAGCTTCAACTGCGGCTACACACTCGTAAGTCTGAGGATCTGATTCGCAAACTGTCCAAATTCTCTCCACTGCATTAGCCTTTCCCAGGTCAGCATAGAAGGTGAACAAATAATGACATAGCCACCTATTTTCTTTCAAATTTCCTCCTTCTATCTCCTTCAACACAGCTTCAGCTTTTTCTTTCAGCCCCGCAGATGCATAATTCTTAGCCAAGAGAAGCTGCATTTGGATGTCTGGTTCAACACCTTCTGCCTTCATCATCTCTACAATTTGTTCCATTCCAGCAATGTCATTGTACCTGCCTCTTGCTTCTATTAAGATTTTATAAGAGGAGGTTTGACGTTCTCTTTTTCCATTAACGAAAAAGCACTGGCTATTTTCCTCTTGTCAGTCCTCGTGTAAAGAAGAAGCATCTGATTACAAGCTAATATTGAAAGGAGTTTTAAATCCTTCATTTTACTAAATACTTGCTCTGCTTTTTTCATATCGTTCTGACAAACGCAGTTACACAGTGAAGCTCGGTATACATTCTCCTATCTAAAGGATTTTGGATCCTCTCAATGTAAATCTCAGCTTTGTAGAGGCCATGCACTTTGGCAATCAAGTCAATTCGAGATGTATGATCTTCCTCAGTAAGGTAAACCTTCTGCTTTGCCTCAACCCAATCAGGAAGCTACAGAACCAACAAACAATATGGATAAAGTTATTCCAAATCTTCCTCTAGAATACTTGCGGTATAAACAAAATGTCATACAGGTTAGCTCATAATCATTAGCATAATTAAAACTGTCAAGATTAAGATAATAATTATATGCAATCAAGGCACTAAATAATTAAATCATAGGATAAGATAAAATATCACGACAGCCTACCTCCCATGGAACATAACAATTACAATTACAATTGCAATTAAGCATATACATGAATTTTATATAGAAGTTACAAATAAAGACAATATCTTCTAACATACTCAAAGTACATTAAAAATAAGTTAGACTGAACACATGTTAATAGATGAGGCATTTTGCAACAATAACAAGAGGAAATAGCTACACAGGCAGGCGGTTGGAAAACATTCAGGTGGTGTATATAAAAATAAAACAGAAAACCACGCTTCCTGGGGCGCCAAAAGCCCCTCATTTCTTGCCTTAAACGACCCTTGTCGCACCTAAGATCCTCCTTCTTCAAATGCAAAGATGTTAGATGACATGTCATCATCAACCTTCAACAATGGGTCTGAAGGTTGAGGGCATGGGAAGGCTCCCAAGACATAAGATCATTATGGGTTAAGGCTGGTTATATGACTTGCTTTCCACCTAAACTGGCCCAAGAGTTTATAAACTTGGCCACCAGCAGCGCCCGAAACAAAATGTCGTTGGATTGGTGACATCCTAAGTTGCAGATATTTTAAAATTTGAATTCAGATCTTGTTGAGATTTAAGAATATTTAGATCTTCCACAAGATTTCAGTTCAATTTCTAAAATTTAAAAAATATATTTTTAATACTTTTAAAAATATTTTTTATAATAATTATGGTTATTTCAAAAAATTAAACTTAAGATGTCAACAATAACATTAAGATTAAAAGATTTAAAAGAAACTTGATAAAATTAAGAGACCAAAATAAAACTTTATATGAAGTTAAATGACTCAAGCACACTTTTATCATCATGGACAAATTAAATGAATTATTTAAAAAAAAATCGCCAGCTGTAAATTTTTTAATGAATTATTTTAATAAAATTTTAAAATTAAAGATACCTATAATTATAATAAATTTGATTTGCATCCCTTCACGAAACAGAAAATTATAATAAATTTTAAAATAATATTATTTGTTTAAATATGATTTTAATTACTAAACAACTGAGCTGGGAAAACTCAATACCCCTAAAAAAGATAGAGCTAGAAAACAAAAACACACACACATTAACAGATATACCCTTACTAGAATTTCGAGAATGCTACAACATGAATTAATCAACACTACATTGAACATTAAAATATTAAATAGGTGTACCAAAACAAAAAAAACAATTATCAATGTACTTTCTAATTTTAATCTAAAATTCCGACTACCACACCCAAAAGGGTGGGAAAGGTTGTCTCCATTGTACTCCATTTAGTCAAAATGGAATAATTTTAATTTTAAACATAAGTAAGGCAGTTTTATATTAAAATAATACAATAATATAGAAGCCTTCAATAGAAAAGCCCAAATTAGACCTACTCAACGAATATCTGTTATTTTTTCGTTTAGAATACTAAATGGAGTGCAATGAAGAATGCCTTCAATGGAGAGACCCTTGCCACCCTTTTCCGCTTGTGTTTATAAACAAATAAACCCTATCAGCTCACTACCTCACTCTAAGAAAGTAAAGAATCTCAGATCATAAAAAATTGAAATAATTAGGACCCCTTCCAATGATTGCATTATTGCAACATCAACCGCGGCAGTGAAAGCAACAGTCATCAGTCTACATCTACAGAAGAAGAACAGTCAACGTCTTGGAGAGTGATTTTTCCCAAGTATAAATCATTCATGTGATCAGCACAGAGTGGGAGGCATCGTCGGTTCAGGCTTTCATGAATTGCACCCATACCTGGCACCCATGTCTCTTTGTCCAATGGGTTGGCATTCAAGCTGTTTTGCAACAAACGTACTCGATAAAGAACATTGGTTGTTCTGGCACAGAAGTGAGCAATACAATAGGAAGCAGGCTCGTCAGATGCCAATCTTATTACTGCCAAAGATAAAGCTCCGTCGACAGGTTTTGGGTCTGAGAGATTTCTATCTCCCATCATCTTCACCTCCTTTTCAGTGGGAAAATGCACCTCTTCGTCCCCATTCATTTCATAGACTTTCAAATCTTTGCTGTAATGCTTGAGGGCTTCGCGTTTAGTAGATTCATGCTTCTCTGCTAATGTCAAGATACAAGAAAACCTCAAATGATAACTTACAATAGTTTTCACCGTCTTGAAGTTATGGCAGCAGCAGAAGAAATCAAGCCACCTTCTTGCTATGCCGGCATACCACTTGATAATATCAGCATCCTCGATAGCCACAAGGAATTCGATCGGCCTGGGACGACCCATATGGTTTGTAAAACCAATCATTTTTACAGCCTTCCTTATGGCTACTATTGGTGCATCAACTTTCATACAGAGCCTAGTCAAATCTTCAACTGTTCTCTTCGCATACTTTTGTTCTTCCTCTTCCCTTGCCCTCCTTTCTTCTTCCTCTATGGCCCTGATAGCTTTTATAGGATTCAAATGTTTATCTACCTGGGCTTGAAACTGATCATATGAATCGACAAGCTCTGGCGGTAGTTGATTCCTGATGTGGCGTAAAGAGAGAAAATCGCCAGCTGTCAGCCTCCGATGCCATTCTCGACACTCATCTATGTTTCCCCAGAACTCCTGCACTACTTCATCCGCCCAAGATTTAAAAATTTTTCTGACTTCATTTTCAATGTTAAATTCAGTCTTAAAGCCATTACTTCGCTTTAGCTTCTTATAAACATGACAAAATATCTTCAGTCCCAATTTCTTTCTGTTCCTTTCTCTAGCATTTTTCAATTCAAGAGCTCTAACTTCCTTCTGCCTAAGGTACTTCTTCCTTGCACGGATTGCTTTCTCTGACATAGGAGGGTGTAAAACAGAAGGTGGAACCGCCTGTAATTCCATTCCAAGAAAATTAATCTTCTCTGACACTGCACTATGAATAGCTGTATTCAATTTATCAACCTGTAACTCCAAATTAAGTTCCAAATGTTTCATAACTTGTTTCATTAAGTCCATTGTAAACATCTTAGATCCAGATGTTATAATAAGTATCTCATCCAAGTACCTCACTGCATGTATCTTTACTGGCTTGTAGAATACATCAGATGTAGAGATATTTAGTTTGGGATCCAATTTAGAATTCTCTTGACTTTTCGTAAGTCGTATGTGTTGAATTTCTTTATCAAACCCATCAAAGTATATATTTATCAAAATAGGGCACAACCCACATTCTTGAGGAAACCCCCTTCCTAGATGAGCCCCACCCAGTTCAATTTCCAGAGCTTGATATTCAAACAACCTCTTTATCAATTCAATCAGAATATTATCTTCTACCTTATGGTCAATAAAAAAGCATAACTTATCTACATGACTTTGATCAAACTTCTGACGACTATAGCTAACAGTAAACCACCAGGTAGGATTATGCACCAAGTTTTTCAGGTACCTTATAGCCGTGTGCCGTCCCATTCCAACACGGCCGCCGTAAGCGAAAGTCACGAACCGTTCCTCATACACCACTTCCAACACCATCCTAATAGCCTCAATTAACACCTTCAATTTCAAATTAGGCAAAACCAAAGGCTTCCCGTTCTTCCTCGAAGGCCATATTGTGACACAGCAAGCTCCAACATCGAACCTATTCTCGCAAAGCTCCCGAGCAATCTCCTCGATGGAGAATCGCCTCGAGACCGATTCAATAAGGGAAGGTGAAGAAGGCGCGTTGTGAGCACAGCCGGCATGTGGGGTAGCAAGGTTATGACAGGCAGTGAGGAGGACGGTGGGCAAAGCGACTACATTGGTAACGAGGTTGAAGAACTTACCGTGAGTGTAGTTGTTGAGAACTAAGGTCTTGATCTGGGACTGGGTCAGAGGTTGTTCAGGTATATGCTTGTTGGCTTCCTGATGAATTGGAAGTTCAAGTGCGCGAGTAGAGTGAAATCTCAGAGCAGAGAAAGAAGACCTGATTTTCTGTATTCGTCTGATGCTCCGCAGTGAGAGCATGGAAGTTGAAGAAGAGAGGGCTTGGGCATGAAAACTTCGTGCGAACAGCTCAACTAGGCACGATGACAACTCCCCGTTTGCTGTGAAAAAATTGCGAGTTCCGCGATTATTGAAATGCATAATGGGCGTTCGTTCTTCTAAGGTTTTGGGCTTTCTGTTTAACAACAAAAATACATTTTTTTTTTATTTTTGTAGTTTCTTCCCGAAAAGGAATCCGCGCTCAAGAAAACAATCCATTTTTTATTTTTTTTAAACTATAATTTAAAATCATTATAAATATATTATATAATAATAAAAAAGTTTATATACTATTCAATTGTCATTTTATCCTAATTTTTTTATTATCTCTTCTCTCTTATCTTCTCTCTTCTCCGTTATTTTTACCTCTATAACTGGCATCACCTCCAATAGTATAGATGGGCATGGCACCATCTAATAGCATCAACGAGCACAGTAAATACAACAATTAGCACAGTGTTGTCTTCTCCCTCAAATTTGTCTTTACCTTCTCCACATCCAGCCGTATCATCTGTTCTCTTCTCCCTATCTATTCGTCTTAGTCTTCTCTTCTCCACCTCAATCTATGTCGTCGTATTCTTCCTCTATATGTTAGACAAAGAGAAAAGAAGATGGTTGATATGACAGTGGTTTTTTTTATCTCATATCCTTATAATTTATCAATCATAAAAGTTCTTATGGTAATAACTATATTTATATTTTTTTTTTATAAACTCTTCTCCATAAGCAATTTTATAAAAGTTATTTAAATTTTTTTTTTCAGGAGCTCTTTTTTAAAAGTCTATCTAAACGAGTACATAATAATAACAATAACGTGGTGGTTTTAGCCATAGTTTTATTTTGCATAAATTTTTTTAAAAAAGGGTTAGGTTTACCCATGATCTAAGGTCAAGACAAATTTTTCATTCCTCTTAGACAATACTAATATCAAGCACAGAGAGCTAACAATTATCTTTAGACTTAAATATAAACACCTAAGAGTTAAGATGTCTTTCTAAGTGTTACGACTGGAACCATAACAAACTGATACTCTCTAGTGATTAGATATGCTTTAAATAATTATATGTCTCATTCTTTTATCAGTTAAACCTACAGAGGATGGATGTTTTAGCCATAGTCAAAACAGACAAATGTGAAGTTTTAGTAATGGGCTGTGAATTGGGTCATGATATTAGGCCTGCCGAGGGTCATGGATCGGATCCGCACCTTGTGGCCCAGGACCAATTATATGTAAAATACGTTGTGACTATAGTGATATTTGCATTGGTACTCCAGTCATTTTGAAAAAAAAAACATTTTATAGACACCTATATATTTTTTCTCAATTTTTAGTTTAATACATATATTATTTTTCTCTTTATTAAGTCAATTATTTTTTGTCTATTAACACAGTTAACCCTATAACTTTGCTCTATTCACATCGTTTTAAGCCATATATAAGAGGTAATGATACTAAAAGGCAAAATTAATTAATTAGATAAAGAGAAAAAAATATGCACATCAAATTAAAAATTTAAAAAAATATAGATATTTACAAGATAGTTATGTTTTAAAAAAATCATACTTGCTCCAATCTCATATGTAAGTGGTAGTGTGTGCTTGGATAGATTTTTAAAAAATGACATGTGAAAAAGGGTTTTTTAGTAGCTTTTAAAAAATGGCTCTTAAAAAAATTTATAAAAAAATAATTCTAAATAAATAAGTGTTTGAATAGTTATTACTAAAAGGATTTTTGTAATTAGAAAATTATAAAAAATGGTATAATTATATTAAAAGTATGAGAGAGGAGATAAGGTAAAAAAGAGAGAGGGGAGATAGTGAGAAAAATATATGGGAAATGAGAGAGGGTGTAAGAAAAAATAAGGATAAAACAGTAATTGAGTAATCTATAAACTCTTTTACTGTTCTAAAAGCTACTTTAATTAGTTTATCTGAAACTATAGTTTTAAACCATGATTTGGTCTATAAATCTTCTTTTTTTTTTATAAATATTACTATTTTTTTAAAAAAAATAAATTAAAGTTTAAACTAATTCTTTTTTTAAAACTTAAATCTTGTATATTTTCAAACAGGCCCTTAGTTGAAGGTTGATTTCCGTGCTAAAGAAAAACTCACTGGAGAAAGGGGGTTAAGAAAAGGGACAAGTTGAGGATGAGCCTAAATCAATAAATAAATGCAAAACTACAAGACCTAGCTATCTCGTGGTGGGCATAATGGACACACACACTCACAGAGTACGAAAGGCTTTATGAGTGAGAAGGCAGGAAGCTTCGAGGAAAGAGCAAAACGGACAAGTTGGAACGGTTAGGAGGCCGAAAAAGCAAAAACCAGTTATTGTCAAAACAACCTGAAAATGAGAGTGACGCGTTCTCCGTTTGGCCCGGAGAGTTAATTAAAGCAAGAAAAGTTATATTTTGATACGTCCATTCTTTTCAGTTTCGCTATTTTATTATTTTGTATATTTCATCATTTATTTTATTCAATTTATTTCTTCATCGTAACTGTGATTTTAAAAATATTGTGTCATGGGGTGCACTTTTAAACTACACTAGAAATAACATTGGTCGGTTGTAGAGACTAATTTTCTAAGAAGAGATATAGATTTTGAAATTTTAATATTATTTCTTTTTTTTTTTTGTATAGGCTAAACGGTCAAAATAAATTAGACTAAACTATTGAAATCCTAAACACTTATCAGTAATAAAAGATGTCAAATATAAAGACTAAAAATATAATATTGATATAGAAATCAAACTCTGTCCTTTGCATGTTCTTCCACACAATTCACCCATAACAAAAACAAGAAAAATTCGTAATATTGTAGTCGTGGATCTTAACGGCCCATGCTACTTTCTTGCCCCTTTACCCCACCCAACCATGTCACGCCAAACAAACGCACTATTTCCGAACGTTTTTTTATCATTAGAAGACAGATGCATCTTACATTTCACCAAGTGGAAATGAAAATAAGAAGATTAAATCGGGTAAATTTTAGATTTAATCCTGTAATCCCGATCACCCAACAATTTAGATTAATATGTTGAACTTAAAAAAATAATTGATTCTGATAGATTATCTGTACACATAACCAACTTTAAATGTTTATTAACAGCCGTATTTAGCTAATACAGCCCATTATTAATATATATATATATATATATATATATATCTTGCAGTAAATTTCGCCCCCACAAGGACCCCAAGCTCATGCTCATACACGGATCATCACTTTTTATTGGCTTTTTGTTGTCTTTAGCTTCCAACATTAGACGCCCAATTCTACGAGAAAATTAAACGTTCCGGAAAAGAATAAAGCGGAAAAGTAAATTTTCCATTCCTTTACTTAACATGATCACCGTTACTTCGTCAGGATTATACAGCCACATCATCATAGGATCATGACCGTTCGTTATCGTCACATCATAATCATCTCTGCAGCTCCATCATTCGAGAAAATTCCTCCAAGCACACAAATCCATCCCCGTTCTTATCAACCCCTTTTATCATGCGCCGGCATTCCTCTAACGTGCACCGCTCGTCCCCGATCGCCTTGAAAAACCCTAACAGCTCCTCCGCCGAGATTTTCCCGTCGCGATCCACATCGAATACCTCGAACGCCTCCTTCAAGTCATCGGAGTCTGGCGCCGGACCGCACCCAGACCCGACCCTATTCATGAGCGTTTCGACTCTGATGCACCCCAGTCCTTCCGGATCCACATCACTGAGCATCATGGCCACGTCCTCCTGTCTCTCTCCGAGCCGCGTCAGAAAGGCCTCCAGCTCTTCTCGGGAGATGACGCCGTCGTCATCTCGGTCTATGACCCTCAAAGCCTGAGCCAAGTCGGACTGAGTTTCGCTCGACAGATCAGACCAGTCGTGGTACATGTCCGGCAAGACGCTGGTGGGTGTCCTGGAGCCGGGCGCGCCGGCAGTGGGCTTGTGAGTGGAGTCATCGGAAGAAGAAGACGACGTTCCAGAGCTGAAGGATGATGGATCGGATCTGGAGACGGCGGAGCGATCCCTCTTGGAGCGAAAGAGTTGCTTAACATTGAACCGTAAAGTTTTAGAGTTAATACTGATAGGCTTCATCGTGTAGAACTGAAGAAGATGAAAGGGGAGAGAAAATGGAGGAGAAGAGACGAGAGGAAGAGGGAAGAAGAAGGGAGTTGAGGGGTAGGAGGGAGGGAGGTGGAGGGGTTAAATGGTGGGAGGGAAGAAGGACCATCGTGTCCATCAGGGTGGCACCAGGGAGCTTCGCGGAAGCTTCCTCCTTCCTAGTCTCGCGTGATTTAAAAAAAGAATACTCCTATTTATATGTTATTTTGATTTGATTAGAAAGCACATTGATTGATAGTAATTATTTGGAGCAATTCAAGACAGGTGGAGGGGAGTTTTTTTTTTCTGTGTGTGGGTCCATGACATAACACATAGTATTAAATAAATTCTTACATCCTTACTAAAAAAAAAATCGAATATTTTTTATGAATTCAATAAGCTCGATTGAAGTAATTTAACAAGCAATATAATTTTTTTAAACCGAAAAAATTATACAATAGAGTTTAGTCAATAAATGAAATTTGTATAGTAAAATGAATTATAGAATTTATATCAAATGATAAATAATATAACTTAGATTTTTTTTTTAAGTATAACCCTAAACTTCTTACATGAGATGACGTGTAAGATGCTATGTAAGTTAGAAGCAGTTGACATATAATAATTTAGTTGTTAGATTCAATGTGAAGAATGAGAAGATGTTTGTAACTATGTTAAGAGAGTTTTGGTGGTACTGCAGGTGACTTGTGAGTTGTGACAATTTGGGCCATCGATCTGTTTTGTTCTGATCTCATTGCCCCCCTGGGATTATAAATAAAATATTCTAATTAATGGTGGAAATTATTCCTCTCTCTAATTTTTTTTTTCTTTATTGCTCCCTTCAGCTGTCGGTATTATTTGAATTGTCGCGATTTATGGCGAACGAACGCCTTTCTCGCTAAAAAGAAGTCGGACGTATTTGCCTTTTAGGTATCTAATTAATTAATTAATCAATCGGCCATTGATTTTAGAATCCCAAAACTGTATTGCCTGTTTTAAGCTCATTCACATTTATCTCTGCTTCATTTTTTAAATAATTATAATGGGACTTCAATAAATATTCATATAATTCATACCATATTCCATTTTAAATATAGATTATTTCCTCTTAATAATTTGTATTACAATATTACCAATATAACTTACATATCGGGTAGGAATTTGCATAATTTCAAAAAATAATAAATACACGTGATAAATAAACTTAAAAATTTTATATTGGAAATAAAATAAACATACAACTAAATCTCATTCAGACTGGAGAGAGTAGTAATAATAATACATGTTTTTCCATAAACATAACCACGATATTCTCAATGAGGCCAAAAAAATCATGGCATTTCGAATATGCACACCGTTCAATACGCATCGCAACGTCTCACTCGGCTGGATCAAACGACGATGTCGTTGCTTCGAGAAAAACGTTGTTATTTGTTTGTTGCGCCGACTTCAAAATTTAAGAGATACGAGTCATTATATAGATATAAAAAAAAATATTGTGCCCCAATGCCCTTTTCAAAAAAAAAATAAATTATTTTGAAGAGAATGACAAATATCCAGAGGGAAACTTTAATGAATTATAGAATATTTTATTCTTAATCTAAAATTATATATAAAATTAATTTAGTTATTTTTTTATAAAATTAATTATAAATGAGAGAATTGAGAAAGATAATTATAATATTTTAATAAAAATATATTTTATTAATTATTTTTTTAATATATTTAAATTAATTAAATAAAATATTTATTAAAAACGTATTAAATATCATATATTAGGCCGAGTAACTTACTGTGGCAGATGCTTAACATATATTCTTAAACGGACAGGGAAGATCTTATATGCACATGATAGATAGCATTAATGACGAGGCGGAGAAGGTTGGTGGTTCTCTATCATATTTAATCATTGGCAGGTATATATATATATATATATATATATATATATATATATATATTATTGGAAAATAAGGATATATAAATTAAAAAAATGTCAAATTAATTATTTAAAAATTTGTTTAAAAACCTATGTTTTTGGGCGGTTAATATTTTTTTTTATACAATGGGCAGTTGACAGTTAAATGACTAAAATATCCGCACAAGCACAGCTGCAGCACCACTCTGCTATTGTATCTCTCACACACTCCTTCGTGTTTGCAATCAATAAACTTTTAAGGTAGATTGTGATACTATTAAAGAAAAACCCCATTTTACACAAAAATTCCAGAATATTCATAGACACACACACACACTTAGTAAAAGCGTGCCCTTGAAATCGTCTGGGGTCACACCACACGCAACTTCCGGTTGCCCTTTTTTTCAAAGCATAAGTGCAGGTTTCATGAAAAAATATATAAATTTTTGGTTCCATTTCACCAAGGTTAACCAGGTAATTTTACTATTTAATGAAAAGTCAGTATAATTTGTTTCCTCATTTTAAGTCACCAAGGTCAAACTTTATCCTTACAGAGCACCTAAGTTCTTAAATAAATTTAAGAGATTTTAGGACAATAAAATTTTGTAATGATAGGTTTTCAGCAATTCTTCAATTAAATATCAAATAAAAAATGAAGAATGGAAGATCATGAATACGGAAGCTGCATGAATTTAGTCGAAGTGGGACGCATGATGTTTGCTTTGGGAAGCTTTGGTCGTTTATTTTTTATAAATTGGCAATAGCGACTCTCAAATTATGATAATTATATAAAAGGTTACTGCCAAATGATATTGGTATTAAAAGTTTAAATTTAAAAATTACAAAAGATCCCATTTAAATAAGCAAAATTCTGGATTGAATGGTGTAATTTCTGTCAATAACGTCTGTCTTTTGGAGCATGGAGTTGCCAAGAAAAGAGACGCCCCCATTCTCACGCAATCAAGGGCATGTTTCGATTTATCACAATTATAAGTTTTCAAAAGGTTTATATCTTAAACTTTTATTTAGATAAAATTTAAAATAAATATTTATATTTATTTAAAAAAAATTTTAGATTAAACTATCATTTAAAATTATAATTTTTTAATAAACTATTGAAAATAATTTATAGAACAGTATAAATTCATGAACTACTAAATTACTATTTTATCTCTATTTTTTTATATTATCTCCTCTTCCTTCTATTCCTCCTCTGTCATCTTTCTCCTTCACCTTCTTCATCTCCTGTCATCTTTTTCTACATGTTGTTGTGGGTCGCTAGATGAAATCACATGTGATCCTCGTCTCCTTTCTCCGTCCAACTCCATTGTTTTTAGCTCATCTATCAAGGCATCGTTATCTTGTTTTTAGCTCCCTCGTCTTTGTTGTTATTTGTTGGAGATAAAAGAAGAGAGACAGTGGATGATAGAGACGGTGAATAGTGATTGCAACTGAATTATTTTTTTATCCCATACTCTTTATAATAATTTATTAGTTATAAAAGTTTATAATAATAATTATTCAAACACTTATTTATTTAAAACTCATTTTTTATAAGTTTTTATCGACAAATTATTTTTTAAAAACTATCTAAAAGTTTTTTTTTACAAACTTTTTAAAAAATTTATTCAAATATGCCAAGATTCCATGTGCCTCTTCAATTTCATGGAACTTGCATCCATATTTTCTAAACAATTTTTTTTTACTTGCCCCAAAATTACGCGCCATTCTTTAGTTTTTTTTTTAGTAGTGCGAGTATATCAGTAATTCTCTCCTCATAAAATAAGCTAAAAAAATATTTATTAACGGTCACTGTTTCTTTAACTTTCCTCGGCGTCGACTAATCTTTCGGACATGTCTATGGTATGTACTATTTTAGTTTAGGGTTCTGCTCAACGTGCATTCACACCCAGTTTCCTTGCAAAGGTAAACTTATATTATATTATATTATATTATTATTTTATTTCAGTGGAAGCTTAATGTTATTTTATTTTTATTTTTGAATATTATTTAATCATGTATAATCTCTTTAAAAATTTATAGTGCAAAGAATTTTGTTACGCCCCTTCCAATAAATAAACACTAGTTATCCTCAATAAAAAGCTTATTAGTATTATTTTATTTAATTTATTAATTTATCAATTGAGCAACAAGCATAGGGTTGAGCTGACGTGTTTGCAGAAGACAAAAGTGTACAGAACAAGTGGCACACGAAACACGGGTTTGACCCGGAGGTTCGGGCCGGTACAAGTTGTGAAATGGAATTGTGTTTTTAGGCGTGGAACGATGAATATGATTACCAGATATTTAAAGTCAAGTGCTTTATTGGGCCCAACGACAGCTTTTTCCTTAACTATATATGTTTGACCTTTCCATCACAAAATGACAATTTGTCTTCGGTGATGATGTTTATGACATTGTCCGATTAGGCAAGAGTTTAAAAAAAGATTTATAAAATAAAATAGTTTTTATATAATTTTTAAAAAAGATTTTTTGAAAAAAAACTTATAAAAAATAATTTTAAATAAATAAATATTTGAATAATTATTTTTAAAAATATTTTTATTATTAATAAATTACAAAAAATATATGATTATTAAATATATGAGAGAGAAGAGATAAAAAATAAAAGTGAGAGAAGAAATATAGTATAAAAGAGAGATGAGATATATTATAGAAAAGAAAAAAATATAAGAGATGATGTAGAAAAGATATAGGAGAGTAGAGAAAATATAGAAAAGAAATGAAAGATAATATATGATGTAAAAGAGATATGAGAGAGTATAAAAAAGTAAAGATAATATAGTAATTAGTTAGTCTATAAACTCTTGTACTATTCTATAAATTACTCCGACCAATTTATATATGAAACTTTAGTTTTAAAATATAATTTAATCTAATTTTTTTAAAAATAAATATAACTATTTATTTTATTTTTTTTAAAATCTAAATTTTATCTAAACATAAATTTATAAAGTTTCCAAACACAAACCGTATCTTACGAATTTGTAGTTAATTTCGTTTAAATATCTTATATATATATATATAAAGATTCCAAGATTTTTCCATTAATAAATGGGGAAAAAATACCCAGTATATAAAAATCATTAATCGCCGTTCAGATTCCCTCTCTCACGGAGAACAGACAAATAATGTTAAATTGTACGTAATGTTTTTAATTCCGAGTCATGCTATTATTTTTTTTTTAATTTATATAAATAATATTATATTTGTTAAATAGTGTATATATATTTTTTAATAATCATTTAATTATATCGATAAAATTGTTTGTTTACATTACGCATACACAATTTAAAAATGTTTGTTCGTTACTAAAAAAAAATCATGTTATTAATTATTATCTATATATACAATTAAAAATTCTTATTTATGTTTAAATAATTCAGAGCAGAAGAAAATTAGCTTGTTTACAGAAATTTCTCTAGAGGTATCTCTATAAAGTGCATTAGTTTCATAACGAGTCACAAGGAACAAAAATACCTAATTTTTTTGTTACAAAGCTAATTAACAATTAATTTTTTTCTACCAAAAATTGTTTTCAAACTTTTTTAAATATTAAAAATAGAAAACTATTTCATATATTGTTCAAATATGAAAGGTTTATTTCACAAGAATAGCTGAAGACATTCAGAAACTATGCAGTCAAACCTCAAATGATACCAGAAAGAATGGTTGTTTTCCTCACTGGTGTATCTGATTATCTCATCAACTCGTATCGATATCGAATTACATACTTGCATGTGTTGTTGTGAACATATTCAGATTTGAAATCGGGCATTTAAGTGTGATTCTCACAAATTTTGAATCTTTAATTGCCGGGACCTGCTTCGGAAGAACTGAACAGATCAAAATGCAGAGGCCGAAGCATGATCTCAAGTGCGTTGTATAGAATGAATTTCAGCTTTACAGATTCCATGGAGTTGGGGCTATTATTATTATTATTATTCTCATTCGTGCCCTCAACGTCAGAGTTTGACAAGTTGAAGCACGTTGCACAGTTTCAGCCACAATTATTATTATTTATTCTGAAAAAATATTTATTAATATTATTTTTTTAGAGTGCAGTTTGAAAAGGGTGAGCACACGGAATAGGAAATTGCAAATTAAGCCTAAGCTAGCTGCCTACCACTATCCTCTCTCACTCCATATAAATACAGGTGGTGGTCCCCTTTCACTCTTTTCTCCCCCAAATCTCGATATTCTCAAAGCTACATGCCTGTAGCTTAGGATATTAACTGCAAGAACTAATGGCGTAGCATAGACAATCGAACAAGAACTATACTATTATTACATGAAAACGCAACCGACCCTAACCACTCCTATGCCCTAAATTTACTATGGCTGTATCAAATAAGGTGGTCCCTTTATGCATCCATATTTTATAATATACAAATTACATATACTGCCTATTTATCGGCTTATTTCTGAAAATTCACACAAAACCTAACTGGTATGTATTTTCATAAATGGAGTATGTATAGGTCATACCCCATTCTTTTCAATATTCATCATTTTGTTGTTTCACAATAAAAAAAGAAAAAACGTAGCACATTCTAGATTACTCGAAAATGACAAATCTACACGATATAGAATTGAAAAATCATTTATAAAAATAAAATTGGGAAGTTTCATCCTCATATTCAAGTAATCGTATAATGTTTGTTGAGAATTCAAAAACAAGTTTATCGAGTTGGAAAGATCAATTTTTGCGGCACGCCCGCACACATAAATGCATACGAATGATTCATCATGTTATTTTAGCCATGATAATTCTAAAAATTCGGGCCTATAGCTTGTTACATCATAAAATTTACATGTCGTTGTGCCTATGCAAGATACAGTGGCTTGAATGAAGAAGAAGTAGACGCGTGTGGAATTTCTCCCACCATGGCTTGAAGGCTTACAGCAAAGAGGAGGTCCTGGACAATACAGACTAACGAAAGATTAAAAAAATATCTTTAAACGAGCAATTAGGATATGATTCCTTTAATTACACTATATCCCAGTATTCTCAAAAAGGGGTTAGTCTGCACCTTTTCAGAAGAGAGGAAGTGAAGGAGAAGAAAAAGGAAGGATAAAAATCGAATATTCTCTTAATAAAAGTTAATTTCTGTACAATAAGGCAATTCAATGCAACCAACCTTCCCAAGCCTCCGCCCTTCAATGCTTTCAATCTGCCAGAAATTAAGAAGATTTAAAGGAGAGTCCCACCACAATAACTAGTGTGTGTGCGTGTGTCTTAAAAACACTGCAGACACACGTAAAGACGCATGCATATAGATACAGATATGTAGGTATGTACAGACAGAGTGGGGTAGATATGGTGATATGATATTTATATTTCGAAGGAAAAAATATCTTAAAAATACATGAAAGTCACTAAAAAGAAGAAATTTCAGAATTGAGTGCCCAGATCCTTGCCCACATCAGTGGTAGAATGATCGGTTATTAAGGAGTCGGCCATTGTAGAATCATTATCTTCTCCACAATCAGAAGCAGAGCTAGCAGCGTCCATCTCCTTCCCTGGACAGTCACTTTGGACAACACATTCAACAACCTCGGTGTTGTTCTGCTCAACATCATGGATCCTAGGTTGTTGTGTACAGTCCTCTTTCTTGACAACATTAAACACAATCCCATTATGTATCCTCTCAGGCTGCAAAAGATCACCTTCATTCACCATTATGCTGTCTGGCGTTGAGACCCTAGAAATCTGATTGGACTGAGCCACTTGACGATTTGGATTAGCCACGATGCCTCTATTTAGCTCAGTATCAAAATCTAAGCTCTGGACAAAGTCCACGAATTTATTCGCCGAAGCAGTTCTCATCAAAGGCCCACCAGAACGTGTCCAAGAGCTCTGATCAACATTTTCAGATTCACTGTCACTTCCATGATCATGTATACTACGGTGGGTCCTCCAGTTCTTAGGAGCACCTTGATGCAATGAGGAATCTGTTGGAAAGTCTTCAAGGGAACCTGTGGAATTCTCCCGTGCCATGCAATTCCATGAAGGGATTCTTCTCGAAGCACTGAATTTGACGGTATTGGGCAGACCATGAGAAGAAGAAACAGATGCTCTCTCGGATGTTCTTTTGAGTCTTCTCATGTGGCTGAGCATGACAACACATTCATCAAGAGCAATCTCAATTGCACAGTTCGCTTTTATAGCTGAAAGCTTTTCCCAAGTGCACCTTCTCCCCTGGTTGGCTGCCTTTTGAACCTCAACGTGGGAAGGGTTCTGGATAATTTTCAAGTACTGGGGCAAGACAAAGAAACAATTCATCAGAGATGCTCTAATATCAATGTTAAAAGGTCATATCAACTCAAAATCTTGAGCTATTAAGTTGATTTCTTATGAATAATTACTACTCCTCTGCTCCTTAATATAAGACCTATTTAACCAATTTGCTTAGATTAATAATATGCTTTTTCTAAAACACCATAATTATCTTTCTTAACTCCATTTCTCTCTCTCTCTCTTACTTGATTATTGTTTATCAATAGGGTAATTTGGGGGGGAAATTATTAAATATAGAAAATATATTTTATATTTATGATTAAAATCAACTCCCAAATTAAGTCATATATTAAAGACCAGAGAAGTATAATCTATAACGCTTGTATAATCAAGGCATCGCCTTCTTCATAGTAAATAAGACATGATCAAGACAAAAAGAAAAAAAGAAATACAGAGAAGGATCAGGATCCTCCTCAAGGTGGGGAAAAAAAGTCAAGACAAAGATGAGCTCTAGAGAGTAAGTGTTGAGATTTAGCCGAAACTTAACCATTACACATTAGTTATCTTTTCTGAAACAACCATATATAGGTTAAAACAATTTCGTTTGTTTCGCATAGATGGCTCACGGATATTAAATCTATGTTTACCTGAGCAAAAGTAGCAGGCATAACAACTGTTACGTCACCTTCCCATTCTTGAGCAAACAACTTGGCAAGTCCACCTAATGGAAAGCCAAGTTCCAGTACTTGATTACATCTATGTTTCACCTCCATCTCTGTAAGTTGTGCAAGCTACAGAATCGAAATCCATGTCAGTATCAGAACAGATTTCAGATCGACTGGAAAACATATAGAATTGAAAACCAGGCACCTTAGAAGTGACAATTCACAATAAGAGCAAAAATATTATTCCCAATAAAATGCATAACAATGTACGAAGCAAAATTCAAGTTCCTGAGAATAAATTAATATTTGTGATCCATATAGCTTGCCATTACTTCAAATACAATCACTGGATACAAGGCCACCAATAAACTATCCACAAAAGGGATTGAACCACTGACATACAATTGCTAGAGTTGTATGTTAGTTCAAACAAGATGGTAACGGCCTCTTGATCTTTCTCTCTCTCTCTCTCTCAAACTCACAGACACCTTTTTTTGTTTTGTTTTTTTAGTAACAATCTCTTGTTAGTCATATATAATATGCGGGAATAACTCACCCTAGAGAATGGAAGAGGGAGGGTACCAGGAGAGGTCATGAAACAACACAGGGTTTGTACCACAAGTAGCAATTATATATATATATATATATATATATATATATATATATATATATTGGAAATACAAAAGGACTGACGCACAAAAACACGCCCAAATAACAATAAGATCGTAACCAGATAAAAGGATATGAACAATTCACATAGTTTAGTCACACATTAAGGAACCTCCATAGCTAAAATGGATCAGAATGAAGCAAGGGTTGAACAACAACAGCACATAGGAAATCCGACCTTTTAATAATAGATATCACACTACATAGGCAATGGAAATGCGATAGAGAAAACTCATATAAGAAGCAAAAAGTAATGGCATGCACTGGCAATAGACACACGAATATGTGTATAGTATACCGTGTAATTTGTTCATATAAAGAAGCAAATCCATGGTTACATTACCTTGGCAGCAAAATTGCCTCCATAAGCTCTTATAAATTCTTTCATTCTCAACAATGGAGCAATATGAGGGTTGGCTTGACTGACAATAAAGTGGTTGACATTAAACAGCTCTTTCAACTGCATCATAGGCAAATCAATCTCCAAGCTACCATCTCTCCAACGACGTGCTGGTGAGGATCCCTCCTCAGGGCCCAAATTAAATGGAGGGTGGTAAGGAACAATTTCTCCGCTTCTGTTCTTAGCCATCAATTCCTGAGCCTCAAAAAGGCCAGGAAAGGCACAAGAAGCGGTTACTGCACTCCATATAACAACATGAGGCGAAGTTAAATAGTTGAGACACCTTGGAGGTTCATGCTTTCTTGGCGAGCAAACAGTTATCCCAAGAATTTGACCTGTCATGTCATAAGCTTCTTGAAATGTAAGATTGCTTGTCAGATGCCTCAACATCATTTGCAGCTGTCTGATCTCATGGACAGCACCAAATGTCATTACCCTCTTAACAACGGCAAAAATTCCACCCATTTGATCGAAAAACTGCAATGAACGCCATGAATCCTTGAAAAAGCTTTGAAGCTCTGGCCAAGAACGAGTAGCAACAATAGAACACATAATGGAACCTACACTTGAACCAGCAATTATTCTGGGCAAAAGTTTGTGTTCCACCAGTGTTTTCACTACACCCACATGAAAAGCCCCAAGAGAAGCACCCCCACTTAATAGCAAAGCAGTCCTACCAAATGCATGTCTGGTTTCATGCATGAAAGCTAGCTTCTCTTCCAATGAGAGCTCCTCTGAATCAGAATCACATACCATCCTCAACTGCGTAGATACTTCATCAATATACTCCTTGATTAATTTGGGCACCTGAAGCCTACCTTTATGAAGCTCAGAATTACACATATTGCCTAGATTTCTAACAAGATCAGCACGCATACAGAATATTATGTCTCTAAGAGATCCCTCTTGACGACGGTGGCGGAGTTCTTGAAGCTTGTTTCTCACCAATTCTACATCATAAAGGTCTGATTCGTTCATTTTTGGTGTTTCTCTATCAAGCATCTTAGCCGCATGAGCCCACTCCTCATATGTCAATGCAGATCTCATCATGTTTCTCCAAAATTTCCTCCTATATGCCATTTCAGCCCTTGCTTTCACATTTGTGTATCGATTCAAAGAGAAAGCAACTATTGTCATCATTACTAATATCCCCTGAGGATTTCTTGGATGCAACCACGATATAATGGGTTTTATACATCCCCGGAATCTATAGAAGAGACCCAACAATAGACGAAATATCTGATGCCTCAAATGTGAGATAGACTTGCAGAAAAGAATCCTAAAAGCAATTGTTTTTCCAACAAAACTTGACGGCCCAATTGAAAAGGGGCTGACATTTGCCTCATTACTTATATCCATTCCTTAATTTAAAAGTAAGAAGCAAACAATATATTCTCACAAATGAACACTGAATACTATAAGAACCTGAAGAAAACAGATAATTACGAGAATCCTAAGTTCCAATTATAATGTGAAATAATCCATCTTATGGCATATATGGGTATTCCGGCTATTCAAAGAAAGAATGTGAAAGACAACGCGTTTGGCGATTTAGGTATGTCTTGACAACTAAATCAACTCATGACAACAGAGAAGAAAACTATTTACACAGGAATCGCAAATAATTCACTTGCGGTCAGCTCCGAAAACTTCTTATGTCAGAACAATTTAGAGCGTTACTCAGGTTTCCAGCAACAAGGAATAAAAATCTTTAATTCCACCCCCTTTATCCAACACCAGATGCTCAGACTAACCAATATAAATCCCAGCTTCCTATGCACACGGGGAGAGCTGGAGAAGCAAGCAACCAAACCACAAGCCAATATAAGATTCTGGAGGATATCGGCGAAAAGGTGACTGGTCCCAATGAGAAAAATCCGGTTGAAAAGGAAAAATTGCCTGGCCAACCAAAAAATCAAAGAAGAACTGTTATATCCTTGAGAATGAGGGAGAGAAAATAAAGATTACTCAGGCGGCGGAGAGGCCCCAAATCAGAAAAGTGCGCTATGATTTGGATGGGAATTGGATGATTGATATGAATAGGGAATGAGGTGAGATGGCGAAACTGCCAAACAGAGCGGGAACTAAATTTCTTTCTTGGCTCCTTGCTCAATTACGATCTTATCCGTAACAAGCCAGCGAAGTTGGCACGAGACTACATTGAACCCCGTTTTCATTTGGAGCTGGCTTCTCTCCGCTACCCCTCCTATACCCGAAACTACACCGTTTTGGGGATAAAATGAGGGGGGGTGTTAGATGCTTTTTTTTTTTAATCTGTATATTTTAAAATATTATTTTAGTTATATTTAATATCTTAAAATAATTTTTAATTTATTTAAAATATTAAAATATATTTGTATTAATATTTTAAAATATTTTTAGTAATACCTAGTATCTTAAAATAATTTTTTTAACTTTTAAAATGCTTAAATATTTTGAAAATATATTAAAGATAAAATTAAATTCAATATCCTAAAATATTAAGTATTACTGAAAATATATTTTAAAATATTGAAAGTATCAAATAATTTTTTAAGATATTGAGTGTTATAAAAAAATATTTTATAATGCTAAAAATATAAAAAATTATTTTAATATATCAAGTGATATTAAAAAAATATTTTAAAATATTAGTAGAAATATATTTTGAAATATTAAATGGACCACAAATTTATTTAATATACTGCATGCTATTAAGATGATTTGAAATATTATATTTAAAAAAAAAAAAAAAAAGTCCACCGCCCTCAATTTCATACCCAAAACCATCTAGTTTTGGGTAGCGGGGAGAATCCAGGTGCTTTTCATTTTACCTGAACATTGAACACTGTTGGATGATGGTACTAATAAATTAGTATGAGTAAATAGTAAGGCTCGTAATTACCAAGGAGTCCCTCTGATCTTATCTAGATGGTCAACGTTTTATTTATTTGATTGTTAAAATATTTTATTTTCATTTTTTTAGTTAAAATTCGTTTTTGACCAAAATTAGTCAAATTCGTGCTCTTATTTTATATATTAGAATTTTGAAAGATAAAATAAAACAACATCCAATCTTTCATTAATGATTTAAATTTTAAGATAAGTGTTCCATGCTTATGTATCTAATTACCTATAAAAACATACTAATAGATGCTTGACATACTGAGAAGAAAATGTGCGGAGCGCGGTTAAACATTACTAGGTAACACCTCACAGTCGTAGCCTAGAATCAAGGGATGATACTGGCCAAAAAACAAAAACGAATAAAGGGATAATAGCTCAATACAACTTTAGTATCTTATGTATTTATGATCAAATTTAAAAATTAATTTTAATTTTAAATATAATATATTTTTATATTTATTTTTTTAATTATTTTTATTAATATTTACTTAATAATAATTAAATAAAAGAGTAAATAAAAATTAAAAAAATAGTCAAAATATCTTAAAAAATGCTACAATAATTAGTTTAATTAAACTTATTTAATTAAGAATCAAGATGAGTAATAGATTAAATCTCTACTAATGAGTAATAAATTTAATCTCCCCTCTAATTTGTTGGGGAAAATTTAATCTCCGCTATGATTTAAATTAATCTCTACTCTAATTTAAAATTTTACCATAAGATTAAGATAAGTACACAGATTCTTATATTCTATGTTACGAAGAAGTTCGTGTCAATTTTATGTTGATAGGAAAAAAATAAGAAGAAATAAGAAAATAATTTTATCATGTTTATTTATCTGTTTATATTAATTTATTTATCATCGTCGTCATCATCATCTAGAAAGATGCATGAAAAGACATTGAGATGTGGTTATTTAAAATTTAAAAAAAAAATACTAAAACAACCATTGGTGTGAGCTAATAGCTTCTCAAGAAAGAAAAGAGGGACAGGTAATACCCATGGTCGCCATATGTGTAATCACATGCCAGTACAAAGTAACCATATAAATATGCCATAAATTTAGCATTTTTTTTGTATCGGTAACACTAAAAAAAAAATCAAATACGCGAATCCAAACCTTCATCATGCGAATGGAATAGGAAAAGACTATATATATACACACGCACACACAATAAAATCAGAGAAAAACAAGCGGTTAAACATAGATAAATAACACCTCATCGTCATATGAATCTCAAAAGACAGGCTTGATTACCTTCCTTGCGCCCCACTCCTCCACTAAGGCTATACACAAAATCTATCGTTAAATAAATTTATTTGAATCTATAATAAAAATGTCTTATCCAATATGATAAATATAAAGCAAAATCAGGTATTGAGTTATAAAATATAACCTATGTATTTTTCAGGCTGGGTATTGGGTATAGGGGTTACCCTACCCTGCCCATGAGTACTCATTTTTTTATTTTTTCTCTATCTTATAATGGAGAATATGATAGTTATTAGTGGCTAGAAGATAATTTTAAAAATATAAATAATTAAGTAGATAAGTTATATTTTTTAATATTTATAATTATATTTTTTTTAACTTTATTAATGATCACACGATTATATTATAAATTATAATTATTTATTTTATTTTTAGATACTTTATCTTTGTCAATATTGGGGAGATTGATGTAAAGTTACAATTACAAACTATTTAGATTTCAATGCTTATTTTTTATATGTAATTGATCTAAAGATTTTAATTATTATCTTTGTTACCTTATTTTTAGTAAATTATAAATATTATTTAACTCTTGAATACACATAAATATAATATTATTTTAAAAGTTCATAATTATAGATTTTTTTCATAATATGAACATGATATTACAACTTTAAGCATGTCCAACCTGCTCATACCCAACCCAAAATTATTAGAGCTTTTATCAAGTAGGATTAGACATCGTACTATAAAATATAACCCATATTTTTTTTAAATAGGATACCAAACAAAAAAACTATCCTACTCAACTTTACCCATAGATACCCTTATCCTCCACATATTAAAAAAGCTTCTCCTTTTCCCATGCCTATATATAACACCCCCCTTCCTATTCTTAGTGCCTATATTTCAACAACACCGAATCTTTCTCACCTCCTCATATACTCCGCCATATCCCAAATCCGTCTCTGCTTTTTCATCTCATTCTTCTTCCCCTTCCATGGCTGGTCTTCAACAATACAACTTCTTCCCCACTGATCTCTTCTATCCTCGTCCTCTGCCTTCTCCTTCTTCGTCTACGGATTTTGCTCCTGTTAAACCCTCCACTCTTCCCCTCAAAACCCCTAATCTTCAAATCTCTCAAGATCTCCTCCAGGAGAAGAAGATGCCGCAACACCCTTCTAAATATGCTCTGTTTTACAATCGCAAGAAGCGCTCTAAATACTCAATAAACCCGCTCTCTTTGGTGGTATTTGTTGAAGACGGCGACGACTCTGGCAATAATTGAATTTCGCCTTCGCCATAACTCCCAATGAAAGATCTTAGTTTTTGTGCAGCGCTTCATCCTTCGTTTCTCCTTGTTTTTAGAACTAGAGTCCCGATCTTTGCTTCTTCTTTTTCTCTTATGTATATTTCCTTATTATGTTGATCATCTTCCATGCTTAATTTCCCCTGTTTTTCTCTCCCCCCGCCGTGAAAATAAACTTGTATGTACATGCGATTTCTTGAATAGCCGTCTAATGGAAGTAGAGCGTTCATGACGTGAAAGGTCATGATTCCTGAAGCTAGGAATTATTAATAGAATAGAAGCTCTGGAGTTATTGTATTTTACGATGGCTTCAACGTTTTCTCATCTCTGTTTTTGATCATTCGTCGACTGTAATGTGACTGTTCTTCGTTGGATTAGCTTGCCAAATGAGTTTTTGACGGTTCTGGTTTACACGAACGTGTAGTTAAACAGAGACGACTCTGTGTACGAACGATCGAAACCAACCGAAAATTAACGAAACGGGGACGTTCAAGTTAGGCTGTTTCATTCTTCAGAGGATGTCACGAAGGATCCGAATCGTCAACGGTGAATAGTAACTCCATTCAAGTTCTGTTTTCCTGTTTTTTTAAATTATTAGCGAATGAATTTCATGAAATAAATGCTTTTAATTTTTTTTATTTATCCTCTCAATTTATCAAAAATTTATCTTAATTATATCTAAATTTTATCTATATTATACATTTAATTATAATAGATAAATTTTTTAATATAAATTTTATATACAATAAAATTTAAATTTAGTATCTTATTTAAATAATATAAAATTATTTATTACTTAAATTCATTCTATTAGTTTTTAATTTTTAAATACTACCATGAGTAAAGCACATAGCCATAGCCTACACTTTGAACTTTAGATTAAAGATGAAACCAGAGTCAATGGCGGGCGCATGAGAGGAGTAAAAGTCAACAATATACCGGGGCTGAATAAAAAGTTGAAGAAAATACATGTTATGGGCCTGTTGAGAAACCTAAATTTAATTTTTTTAAAAAAATTAACTCAAACTTTAATTTATTTATTTTAGATAAATAATTATATTTATTTTAAAAAAATATTTATTTTAAAAAAATTGAACTAAAGGATAGTTTTAAATAATATGATTAAAATAATTTTTAAAATAGTAAAATAGTTTATAAACTATTCAATTGTTATTTTATCTTTATTTTTTCTTATAACATATTTCCTCTTTCTCCTACCTTTTCTACTATATCTCTTATATCTTTTATCTTTTCTACCTTCTTTCCTTTATCTTTTTCACCATTTTTCTTTTTTCATATTTTTAATAAAATTATACACTTTTTAATAAATTTTCAATTATAATTTTTTTAGTAATAACTATTCAAATATTTATTTATTTAAAATTAATTTTTTTATAAATTATTTTTTAAAAAATACTTTTTTTGTTAAATCTATCCAAGCTACTAAATTTGGTGACAGGAGCATGGTGCCTCAACAGTATATTTAAGAACGTGAATTAAATAGGGTGGCCGTTCTGTGCCGTGGAGAGGAGTAGCTGAACCTTCTAGTGGGATTGACCACTGTGTTGGATCGATTGGGAAAGGAGGACCAAGTTTCATTATAATCGTGTAGAAGAGGGAAATTTTTACTTTAATCATATATCATGAATGAATCTATCTCTTTATTAAACTTTTTTTTTTAAAAGAATGTTGAGATTTTTTTTTGTTCATACAATAATTTTTAAAGAAAACCAAACTCATAAATAAATCATCTATTATTTTTAAATATAAATTTAAATACTAAAAAATATATTTTCTTATACACAGCGCTATTATCCTCACATGTCTAACATGTGATGCATGGTTAGCTTCAGCATGCCACCAACCGCCCATGGGACCACTATTTTGTGGCCTCTCAAGCCAAAATTTCGAATACGAAGCTGAACTTGGACTTGCGCCACAACTGTTAGTAGGGCCGTGGAGGGAACTGGGTAACCAAGTCAAGCCCATCTCGTACCAAAGCTAAGTTGGGTCCTCAATAGACAGAAAAGATAAGACCCAACCAGTGGAAGTGGAATCCAATTTCATACTTCCTCCCATCTTTAACTTTTTAACATAAACGTTAGTTTGGACTAACAACGATGGGTAAATAATTATATTTTTTAAATATAGTATATTTATTTAAATAAAATTATGTGTATAAAAAATATTTTTTTATGAGATATAAGACTAACGTCGGTAATTTTTATACTCTAATATAATTAATCTCTAATTATTAATAGGAGGATATTACTTAACTAGACTAAAAAAATAAATTAATTTAAAATTATATTTAATCATAAATATAAAATTTTAATTCACTTTATCTCATCTATTTATTATTTTTTTAAATTTATAAATATAATATTATATTTATCTTATTTGTTGTAATTAGCTAATATATCTTCTAGTAAGTCAGCTCATCAGCAAAATCAACCTTTGACGGAAGCATTTTAAGACCAGGTATGAGAATTTCAGGGACGGGCTAAATCTTCAGTTTTATTTCCAATAATCCCTCCAAACTAGTCAGCCAATCGTCTATGGACGAAATGAAGCACCGTTGACCGGGGCGAGTTTACGTAATGACGTTACTAATTGGCTTGTCAATAAAATTAAGAGAAGAAGTGTATTCCGCACTGTAAATTAATTTTAATTAATAATTAGTATCATAACGTATTTAAATATATAACTAGTATCATAGATTATTTTTAAAAAAGTGAATAATTTTATCATTTTACTATAAAAATATAAATTTATGTCCAATATATATTATATGAATTTTTTATTTCAACATATTATTATTTAAAAAATCACATGTATTATATTGTTTAAAAAATAATACCAAATAAACTATAAAATTAATATTATATACAATTTATATATGAATATTGAAAAAATTTATAGTTTATTTAGTATAATTTATTAAAATAATATTATACATGTGATATTTTAAATAATAATGTGTCAAAATAAAATGTTTGTGATACCTATCAAAAAAAAATTTATTTTTTTGTTATCAAAAAGATAAAATTATAATAATTTAAATATTTTAATATGCTAATTATACTTTTAAAATTAATTTAATGTATTTATTATATCTTTAAGTATATTATAATACTATTTATATTTTTAAAATTAGATTGGTATATAGATTGTACTTTTATCCTATAACCAATTAAGCGCGAGTTATAAACAGAAGGAAACAAGTACAATAAAAAAAACAACAAAGCATTCATGAGAGACTTTAAATATATCTTAGGCATTCCTTTACGTGAAAAATAGCGCCTGTTTATACCCATAAATTAAAAGCTCCAATTTTAACCTGGTCTGCTGTAATTGTTGCACATCACAACTTTCATGATTATCGTTTTTTAATTCAAAATTTAAAATGCTAAAGAGGATTTAGTTATGATTACACATGACCACGCTCCAAGATAATCGTCATTATCAATGGCCACTTTTGCTTTTAAGCTTTTAAGACAAATAATATATATATATATATATAATTTTAAAAATGAGTTAGACATATCCACAATTCAATGGTAGAGTGAAGTCTCCCTTATTTTTAAATGATATTAATATTATATATGACTAACTATCTATTATTTTTAAGGATAAATTTAGATATTTAAAAGTTAAGATATCTCTCTAAATATCGTAATTAGAACTATAATAAAATATAATTTTTTAAGAATTAAATACGTTTAAAATAATAGTATGTTTTACTCTTTTATCAATTAAATTTATAAAAATAAATGATATATGTAGGAATAATAATGCGTTTTCATGAGTGAGGATCCCACCTTCCCCCAAACAAGCCCATGTGCATGAAAAGCTCATCACAGGAGGATTTTTTGGGTCTGTGCTTCCCATATCCTAGACATGCGCGATTTATTACTAATTAAGCCTTTCATCGTATGTAATTGGTTTGACCTTGCGATTCAAGAGTGCTGTCCAAACAAATAGCGCGTTACATCCACCTTTCGTTATTCTCAATTTAAAACTTTCGATAATTCCAAGATATATAATCAATAACACAGTACAGATCAAATCATGTGTACGTAGATGATGGGTAACATGTAGTCATGCTCATGCATGCACCGCAGACGAATACCATTTCACGAAAATGAAATTTCAACAGTGTAACAAGAGAATGATCTCCATAATTCTGCAATTGACTAGACACACATAATTTAAGAGACAAGCTGTTTATATCATACCGATATTGACATTTATGTGTTTAATGAAACTAGTATTTTTTATATTAAAAATAGAAGGTGAGAATATATAAATTTATATTGTGATTAATTGATTTATTTAATTAATAAAAAATTAAACTAATTTTTATATTAAAATTAGAAGGTGAGAATATTTTTGAAATAGAGCGTGCCACCTGTATATGGAGATGATTAGCGCAATTTAAGGCATGGAAATTACCAAGCTGAAATGGATTATTTTTGGATGAAAGAAGTCAAGAATAAACCAGCCCCTGCGTTAAAGAGGGTCACGTCCCTAAACAACACAAGTATTATCCTTTTTAGTAAAACACTAAAACAACGGCAACACCTAGAATTGCATGCCCAAGAAAATGTTGCCACGAAACGAGGGTTATTGCTTAGTAAATATATTTGTGAAACTTAATTGACCCATACAGGAAATGGCTCAATCTCACCATGAACTATCATGTGGACGAGTTTATTTATTATTAATTAATTCGGAAAACACGAATAGACAGGGAAACTATAAAAGCCAGCAAAGCTAGTCAACAAAGGCTAGCCTCACACGGACCAATCTATTGACCCCACTAGCTGCTCCCGGGTGCGTCCGAAGGTGCCCATTCGACGGTGCATTATTTCCATCGAACCGGCGGGACCCACCTCGTTCCGAACCTGTGCCTCCAAGGCTCGGAACCCCGCCCGGTCTATTTATTTACTTTCTTGCCAGCCTGCCTCTCGTCACTTCGCATTCTCAACGCCTTCTTCTTGCTTAGTTCGTTGGTCTGAATTGGTCATCGCCCTTCTTTCCTTGCAGGTAATTTGCTCTCTCTCTCTCTCTCCCCTCTCCGATCTGTTCGCGATGCCAAGGGTTTTCGTGTTCTTAATGAATTTCTGTTTCACTGCGGGGGAGGATGTGGAACCGAGGGAATAATTTTGGTTTTGGAGATTGAGTGGTTTTCAAGAATCAGGCTTTGTTACGAAGGATGATGAAAATTGTATGAGCCAATAGTGTTCTGTAACCGGTCAAGGATATGTGGTTTTAAACGATTTTGGTTCTTTGCCGCTGCATTTTGCGAGACTCAGGAAGATCGATTTCATTTTCCTCTAGCAGTTGAAATGTCTTCAATCTCTCGGTTTCCTCACGAGTGATCTGCTTGACATTTGGGATTTCCAATCTCATGTTCTATTTATCATGACTTGGCCCTGGACATAATGATGAATTGTATGTTCTTGGTTATGGTCGAATCCTCGCGAGTCATGGAATTGTCAATCGCTCGGTCAAAATTTATTGTTGTCTCTGTTCCTTTTGGTTTATCTGATTTGAATCACGTGGCGAACCACTTACGTAGTTTCAAAAATAAAACGCGTCAGCAAATTCATACTCTGACCAGGGACTTAGGGTTGACTCCTAGGGTCGCTTATTCTCTTGGGTCGGGTGGGTTCAAAATATAATGACTTTGTTGATATCGTAACTGCAAAGGAGTCGAGAATTGATTTGATCTGGAATTACGAGTAACTTCCGTGTTCTGATCTGAAAGCAGCGAACAACGTAGCCTTGTGTTCTCGGGTTATTTTGTTTTCCAATCCAAAGTAATTTCAGGATACCGAGCTTACGATGCTTTGCCAACAGGATTGTGTGCACGTGTTTTTGTTCTTGTAATCAGGGCTGCCTCTTTGTGTGTGTTATTTGATTATTATGTTATATCCGATTTAACTCTTCTTCCTCCCCAATACTGTTGCTGATCTGTCCCTGTGCCCTGTGACACAGATAAAGAACAAGGATCTAAGTCAAACTCAAAAGATGGAATTACTCTCTGGAGGAAGATCAACATTAAATCCTAATGCTCCTATCTACATTCCTGCCGCCTTCCGCCAAGTGGAGGACTTTTCTCCAGAATGGTGGCAGCTGGTAACAACATTGACATGGTACCATGACTATTGGCTCAGCCAGCAACAGGATGAGGAAGGCTATTATAACAATGCCGAGGATGAATTTGATCGCAGTGATGTGCTTGATTTGCTGCCTGATACGTTTGATCTTGACGCTGATGAAGAACTTTCTGTGATGGAAGTCCAGCTTGAGGAATTCATTCAATTTTCTGAGGCTGAAGGTAAGTTAATTTAATGCCTAACCTGACCATGGGAGACTCAGGCAGTTATTTTGATGAAACAGTTCGAGATACTTTTAATCTTTCCTTACATCTATGACTGGTCTAATTCATATTGTGGTTTACAACTAACGACGAACTTCCAATTTTCAGCTGAAAATGGTCCCAACACTCTGGTGAAAACGGAGCATGGAGCAAAGCCACCAACCGCATAAGCAACCTGAGATGTAGGTATCTGTGCATCCCAATAACGGGACTGAACGCCTGACCCCATGAGCTTACCGAGACTTTGGGCTGGCGGTCATTTAAGCTACTTAGTACTCAACATATTTGCTGTAGCCTTTACCTTCCTCTAACTTCTGTATAGGCAATGTTCCCACTTTTCCCCTGTTCCTGTTCTGCATTGTTTCCAACAGTCTGCTTGGTAAACAATCAAGTTAAAAAGAGAAAAAGAAAAGTTTGTCAAACGACTTTGTATTGCAAGAGCTGCAACAAATGCTATAGAAATGTAAAAAATATATTATTGCAGATTCATGTGTTATTCTCTTTCAAAGTATTAAAGGTAAAGGACAGATTCATGCGCAATAGACGGAAATTAAATCCTTAACCACTGTATTATTTATGTATGACGTATACATGGATCATTGGACAAAATTATCTTAAAATTATTATTTAATTTTCTTTACTAAACATAACTCATAAAAAACGTATGTACTAAAATTAACTCTATTTATTTTATACTGAAAATAATAAAATCTATTTCATTTATTTAAAATTTTAAAAATAAATGTATACTTAAAAATAAAAGTTTAAGGGAAAAAGATTTAGGACACATTTGTCCCATTTGGTGTGATTCTCTATATGTCAAATATTTGTTGTGCGGTCATGGGCCTTTTTGGAAACTAACGAAATTATAATTTTAAAAACCCTTTTAAGTAAAATTTAAATTTAAATTTAAATTTTTTTAAAACAAATAGTTATATTTGTTTAAACAGATTTTTAGACTAAACTATGGTTTAAAACTAAAGTTTTAGATAAACTGATCATAGTAGTTTATGGAATAATAAAATAGTTTATGAACTAACCAATTACTATATTACTCCTACTTTTTCTTACACAATCTCTCATACTTTTTCTTATATCATCTCTCCTCTCTCATACTTTTTCTTATATCCTATCTATTTTTTTCTTACACCCTTTCTAATTTCTCCTCTTATATCTTATCTCTCCTTATTTAATATTTATATATTTTTTTATAATTTACTAATAATAAAAGTATTTATAAAAATAACTATCAAATACTTATTTATTTAAAATTAATTTTTTTTATAAGCTCTTCTCCAAAAGTTATTTTCTATAAGCTGTCTAAAAGCCTATTTTTTTTAATAAATCTATTTTTAAAATCTTATCTAAATACACACTATATAATAAAATTAAGAGGAGGCAAATTTTTGTAGCCAAAAGAGAAAAAGGAAGAAGAGACAAATAACGATTTAGGTAATAGAAAAGGAGTCTTTTCCATATTTTAAACAAAATGGAGTTATTTTTCTTTGGGCCTTATGTCCTTTTTGTTTTTATTTTGATTAGATAGATTAGATGAAACTTCCCATACGTGAGTTTAACTTATGTAACTATTTAAAATATGTTTGATCTTTAAAAAATATTATTTTATTATAATTTTAATTATAATATTTAGAGAGATATTTAATTCTTAAATATTTGGTATTACCTAAAAAGAAAAAGATTTAATCCTATTATTTAATATGTGAGCCTAATTTTTTTTTAAAATTTATCGTAACAAAAAAAGATTACATGGATCTTCTGGCCCAAAAAGAAGGTTAGCTTGATCTCAGCCCATAGATTGACGCAAATGCCACTGGAATTTATTTATATTAAGGGGCACCGCCATTTGCTCCCGCCTCTTGTATGAAAGTTGTGTAACCCTGCACTCCAACGAGAGTATACAACACAAACTATGGCGCCAAAAACAATACCTTCGTCTCCAATCCCTATCGGTAAAACCCTAATGCAAAATTTTTCATTGTTTTGCTCCATTTCTAACCTGGACTTCGACGCTTTTTTCTCTCACAGGTAACTGCGAGATTATCGTTGGGGCCAAAAGTTTCACCTGTAAGTCGGATTCCAATAGCCTCCAAATTTCTCTTCCAACAAGAGGGAAGATTAAAGTATCAGGTGTGTGATAGTGATTTCCCCCCACTAAGAAACGTAAAGCATAAACTGGGGATTGATTAGGATTTTGACTAAAATTGTTTGTGGTCTTCTGCCCTCCAATTTTGCAGTTGTGAAAGGCGAAGTTACGAATAAAGGAAATGATTCTGAGAATTTTAAGCTCCAAGATAGAGGTAAAATGTTACATTTATATGTCATTGTATGGAGCGTTTGAGAGTTTGGTCTTTATTAACAATCCCATGAACGTTTGACAGTTTAGTCTTTATTACAATCCGATGATATTTTTATTTATTTAATTTCTTAAAATTTTTGGGTTTTTGTAGATCATATATTCGTCCTTGTTAATCCTAAAGATGCTGACGGCACTAGCAAATCCTACCTGCAGGTAAAACTTTTTCTCTGTGTGAGACTGTGTTTGCATCATGCGATTGTCCGTGTTTACAAGATCTTTTCTCTTCGCTCTCGTATATTATCACCTGTAGTTAAAGTATTTCCGTAAATGGGTTGGCAGGAAGTATTGCATATGTATATGACAGAACTCCCAGGAATGAATTATGCTGCGAATACTGGAAAGCAATCAAAATTTCTTGAAAGATGCGTAACTAATGGGTATTACGTTCTTCTCATTCCACTTTCTTCCCTTGAATGGTTATAATTGTTTGACAATTGCTATAGTGCTAGTTCATTAATCATGCTGATCGTAATTTACTTCGTCTCTTTCTGGGGAGAATTTTTTTACCCTTGCGCCTTAAGATTATGTACGTGTTGCCAGTAAGTTGAAAGGTGCAAGAAACTTTCATTTATCGATTGCTTATGCCTGCAGGAAATATCGTACACTGCTTCTGAAATCTGATTCTGTTGGAAATTCTGGAAAGGTATGCTTGCCAGGTGAACTAGGTTGCATGGCTGAATACCACTAGTGCTAGTTCATTAACTATTGACCTTGTTGATCTCATGCTGACCCTTTCCTTTTCATCTTACCACCAGGATTTACCAATCTAGAATTAATAAAAAAATTCGTTTCTTACCATTAAGTAATTATGCAGCTGAATGCATTAGTGGGATTAAAGAAAACTCTATATGTTTCTTTATTAATCCTTTTTGTCCCTATGTAGGTTATAGCTGCCATTACATATCAAATAGTCCCTGCAGATACAGAGTATGCAGAGATCCCACTTGCAGCGGTTAGTGCAATATATCAACGCAAGGTCTGTTCTTCTTCTTCGTTACATTTTCTTTATTTTAATTTTCTCTTTTCCAAATATATGATGTCATGATGACTAGAGTCATTTCTAGAAATGACGTTTTGATGACTAACGTAAAGAAGCATTTCTTTTGTTTTTGGTTTAGTTTCAAGATTTCCTTGAAAGCTTCCAATAGTATTTTTCTTGGTTTTGTTTCTTATGATGAAGAGGTGATGCCTTTAGGAGAACCATTTTAATAACCAGAATCTGGGATAAGCGAGGTATATAACACAAGAAGTTCAAATTGAGTGCTAATCTTATTTCTGAAAGATCTATCTGGTATTTGGAAGTCTATCTGAATTTCAAACTGTTCAAGTATAAAGATCGTGCAGCTTATATAATATTTTAAGAACCTTATTGATTCTCTAACACATGATCTCTGCTTTTTGTCTAAGTTCCATTTTATGCTGGAACAATAAGTTTCACAGACTTATGGGCTTAAGTAAGCTTTCTAAGTTAATATTTTACAGGGCCTTGGTCATATGTTGTTTGTAGAACTACGGAAGAGACTTCAACATGTTGGTATTCGTTCAATTTTCTGCTGGGGAGACAAAGAATCTGAAGGATTTTGGCTTGAACAGGTAAATTATAATTAAAGCATCTCAGGAGTGTGGACCATCTTAATAGCCATATCTGGTTGTTAACTTTTATAGACTTCTGTTTCATTTTTGAGTCTTTCTGTAAAGGGTTATGAAGCATCTTATAGTCACATCCTCTTGTTTACTTTTATATAATGTTGTTTTGTATTTGAGTCTTTCTTTAAATGCTTCCAGCGTTTGATAGATACACATGCGTTTTTTTAATAAACGAACTTAGCATAACATTTATGTAGGGAGGGCCAATTTTATGGTAAGATGAATAATCAATGGCGCTCCATGCAATTTGCTAAATATAGAGCCGTAAATTTTCTTAATTCATGTGAAAGTTGTTTCTTGAGTTCTGATGCTACGGTATTTTTTTTTTAAAAAAACTTTGGAATTGCAGGGTTTTATATCAATAGCAGAGGTGGACACCAAAGGTAGAGCTCGCAGGTTACCTATAAAAGCTGATATTCGTAAAGCATTATGCTTTCCTGGTGGTTCTACTCTCATGGTTTGCCATCTAAGGAAAGAATTTTCAGCTGATGCTACTAACTCTATGAAGTGTCTTCCCTCACAACATCAGAATCACTTAACATTTGGAAATGCTGAGAACGACCGGCTTAAATTTACAGGACAGTTACACATTGATTTGAACTTTTCAAATAACTCTACTGATAGAACAGATAATATGGAGACTAGTCATCCTAAGGCTCTGGTGAATGATGGCTTTTCAAGAGGATTTGATAAATTGAGCGGTACGTTTTGCCCTGGTATATCTTTTAATCTGTCTGGCTGTGCTTCTCCCTCTCTCCCATTTGTGGGTATTTTCTAGAATCTAATAGTTTTTTAAAATTGAAAGGGAGCAATGGTAGTCTCTTCGCTAAGGTCTATTTAATTGATTTACATTGCATTTTCAGTAATCTTTTGCTCTATAAACAAGATTTGACCGTTGCAATTCTTTGCTGGTGTTGATGGTGACACACTGCCCAATGTTGCAGGACTTGCAAATGACGGAGTTGATGCTGAAATGAAGGATTGTTCTAATTCCTCAAAAGGTCCTAAGAGGACCTGGGAAGCCTCTGTGTCATCATTAAAGTCAAAAAGAGTGAAAGGAAGCCATATAGTTGATGGTGAATCTGAGTCTAGCTGGGGTTTTGTCTCAGAGGTCGATAGGACTAATTCTTGTTTTGTGGGATGCTCATGGGGCGTTTCAAGTGGAAAAAGTTCAGTGGAGCTTCCATGTGGTGATTCTTTGATTATCCAAGAAAAGAATTCTGAGGAACTCAAAGGGGATTATTTACCTTTAGAAGCTCAAGTCAACAATGAACAGCTGTCAACTAAACAATGCTTTAGAATCATGCTGATGAATATTGCTGATGATGATAAGAAAACGCACCTTACAAAGGTATGGCTCTGGCATGTTGCTTTAATTGTCCTTTATGTAGGAATATGCTTTGCTCCTTCCGAATGAATTAATCTTCTTTCTTGTTAGGACTGATTCACCATAGTTGGGAGGAACAAAGTTTTTCGAAATCAAATAGTGTCAAATTGAATCTCTTGAAAACTATTTTTCTCTTATAACGGAATAGATTCATGGAAGGTTATGCCATTTATGAAGTCTTGACATCATTTTTATTCTTATTAATAGGTAATTGAAGCCCTTGGTGGCACTGTTACATCTGAAGGAAGCATGACCACACATGTTGTCACAGGCAAAGTGAGGAAAACTTTGAATTTCTGCACTGCCATCTGCTCAGGGTTAGTTCTAAACATTCATCTTGCTTAGCTTCCTAGAGAAAGTATTTGTGGTTGATATATATTGTTTAAATAGTTTTCATTTGTGGTTAGAGTTTCTGAGATTATCGCAGCCTTTGTTTTTCTGGTTTAATTGTGATATGTTTGTGGTTAAGCATATTCCTTGTTTCTTGAAAGAAGCAAATTAATTCGTTTCATCATCTTTAATTACCTTTGAGTATAAGTGTTTTGAACCTTGCCTGCTTTTCGGACATAAGCATATTTTGCTTAGTTATTTTACTAGATTACCTCATTGGAAATGGAGCAGGGCCCGATGCACTTAAATGGACGCTTATCTCAGGATGTCTATCTACTTAGGCGAACAATTACTGGCAAACCTGAACTAGTTACTGAACAACGCACTGTTGAAAATACAAACCTAATAAAAAGAAAAATGATACAAATTTGATTTGATTTTATATTCCATTTTCAATTGTTAACACTGATAGACTTGTAATGTTTGTAGTTTCGTCTTCACATGGTAGTTTTCTTTCTTGTTTCATTAATTTCCAAAGCACTAGTTTCTATTTTTCTTTTTACTTTTGATTTGATTAGTATTGTGCAGATAGCATGGTATCATTCTAAGTTAGTGTACGTATCATGTTCACAGCTAAGGATTTCTTTATGTTCCTTAGGGTTTGATTTTATATAACTCGTGCATGTTGCTAACTACACAGGGCTTGGGTGGTATCATCAGATTGGTTAAAAGAAAGCTATCGTGTAGGCAATTTTGTTGGTAGGTCAAACCAACTATCTAGTTTAATATCTTTTATTCATTTGGCAATTAACCACTCGTTGTTCTAAATCAATATGCAGATGAGTTGACTTACATATTAAATGACAAGGATTATCTATTGAAGTACAGATCTGATTTAAAAAGTGCAGTTTTCCGAGCGCAAGCCAACCCCCGAGCTTTGTTCAAGGGGTACAGTGTGTGTATTGCAGATCATGTTCAACCTCCTGCTAAAACACTATCTGCAATTGTGACCTCTGCTGGTGGCAATGTGAGTACTAGTACTTTCACTGAAATTTGAATATGATTTAAGGAAACTTGAGAGTACGTGTTTGGAAATTCCCCCTTCCCTCTCCTCCACTTCGGGCTCAGGAGAATATTGCATCTTATAAACAGGTATACTGTACTGAGAACTAACCATATGAAGCATTTGAATACAAATCTGATATGGTGCAACATAGCAGGCACTGTTTTTGTCACGCATGCTCGTGCCCGTGCAAGCTTTTAGGATTCACAAAACTAAACCCTTGGGGAGGTGGCGCCATCTTTCATGGCTAATTGAGATTTTTTATCATATAAATTTTCCTTAATGCCAAGCATGGTTCCTACTTGTTAGGAGCTATTTTCTTTCCATCCAGCAGAGAAAAACTTTTGAGAATTGTTTTGCATCTGCTGCCTGCTCACAAGTTTTGCTTGCTTATAGATAAATATATTCAATTTCTCACAAATTCCACTATTTTTGTATCAGGTTATTTGTGGGTTGAAGAAAGTAAATGAAGCATCCTCAACCATTTTTGTGACATGTGAAGAAGATATGGAAGAAGCAATGGTAGCTGCAAAGATGGGGATCCGAACTTTCAGTAGTGAGTGGTTTATGAACTGTGTCATGAGACAAGAACTTGATATGGAGGCCTTTAAATTTGCAGAGTCCTTGTGAGGATGGTTACTTGCCAAGTAATGATTAACATGATTTCTTGTGAGGCAGAATTTGGTCATATTTATCGTTACCCGTGTATATTTTTCCCCCAATGGGCATATACCACTGAAGAGGTAGTTCTAGCGCAACTCAAAATTAGACCATAAGGGTACTATAAATGAGTTGTCCTGCAGAAATTGTTTTAATTTTGGGCTGATAACTTGATTTCTTGTTGATTTTGTCAAGAACGTTGCAAATTTACTTTAGGTGTACAGAGAAAAAGAGATCTGTATGGTTGGAGAAATGGGAAAAAGTTGTTATCCTAATGTATTGAATTCGCCAATGGGTAACAATATCTTTTAATCTCGTTTTCAAATTATCAATCTTATAGTCATTTTCCCCACATTCTTTTTTTTGCCGCCGTCGATCTGAGGATAATGATGACGACGATAAACGACCAGTTACAGTATTTGAATAGGAGTAATTACTGATTAATAAATTATGCTGTGTCTTCGTATGTTGAGCTGAGCAAATATTCTTCACATAAAATCCAATAGGTATTAGTTTTCTCCTGTCTTTTTACGAAGTTGTTTTTAAAAAGTATTAGTTTTACCTGTCTTTTTAAGATTATTTTTTTAAAAAATTAATTATTGCCTAAATTTTATAAAACATCTTATAAATAAAAATATCTAAAACTTCTAAAAACGTTTTATAAAAAGAAGAAAAAGTATTATACAAGCTTGAATAAGTGAATATTATAATTGAAATCCATTATTTATATTTTATTTTATATCTATATATATGTGTACACATATATTAATTGATACGAATTTAAAATAAATTAAATATAATATCCACAAATTATAAACCTAAAAGTTTATAGCTAAGGTAAAAAGATGTAATTATAACTCATATTCAATTTTCCGTGATCTACCATACTTCTCCAACTTTGCCCCTCATTTCTCCTTTTTTTTTTCATAGTAATTTATTTAGTAGCAGTTGTGGTAAGAGATATTTGTTCTTGTGAACGGCGGCAACTAGCATGGTAATTCACTATCCACTTCCCCGTTGTGGCTATATTGTAGTCCACTTGTCTTCATCGGCAGCGAACGTCTTTCTGAAATGAACTTGAAGATAAGAGTCTCAAGCTTAGACGGTGGAGGGAAGGAGGAGAAGGGGAGAAGTTGGGGAAGGAGCTGTAGCTTCCAAACGTAGCAATGACGACCATCGTCTCTGATCCTGCTTGTGTAAGAAGCGCTTATGATTCTTCGGCTTCTTTCAATGCCAAATTGAAGGCTTCTCTGAGAAACAAAAAGCCACGTACTCAGCTGGGAATTAGAGCTTGCCATTCCAGTGTTGACAAGAAAAAAGTCTACAAACAAGTGGGTCTGTTCCATATTGCTTTCTTTGCACGCAATAGCGTGCATGAACTCGAAACTATTTCAGATTTCTGTGGTTGATGTCCGGTTTATACTGAACTGTTTGTCAATGGACTCACTTCCTCTAAGAAATCATGTGTGATTGACTCACTGAGCAAGGAGGTATCTTCTGTTTAAGCTTTTAGAAGATAACTAGGGCTAGTGCTCGGCTGTGTGTTTTCTTTCAGGAACGGTTTCTCTCGGTGTTTTATTATGGAAGAAATAACCATTAGAGTGATAATCTGGGCAAGAATGTGAGTTGGTGTTATTTTGGACTTTGATATGGTAATAGGTATTTGTAAGAATATAATTTACTTTGCTATTAATGTTTCAATGTGGACAACGGTAGCCTATACGCATTTGCTTTTTCAGATACCCCCTCTACCCCAAACTATAAGTCGCTTTTAGATATTTTACACCTACCCACAACTATTAGGCTAGCAACAATTACTATTTGTCTGATGCTTGCTTCTTTGGTGTCACTTCTTTCTGACAATCTACTGAAATACAATCAGGTTTATTTTCTCTAAGAAGGAAAATTGAAGATGCAGTTCTTCGTGCTGAAATGTTTGCACCTACAGCCTTGGAAATGGAAGAAGCAAGATGGATTGAGCAAGAAGAAATGATACGTAACTATAATTTATGGGATGATCTTAACAAGTCCAATGACATTCTGGTCAAGTTAGCTGATAGTGCCAAAGTGGTTGATGCTCTTAAGGACTTAAAGTATAAGGTTATACTCTATTCACATCAATTTCATCAGAAATTTGGTTAAAACAGTGATTCTTTTTTTTTCCTATTTGAAACAGTGGCTTTGCTGATGATTGTTGGCATATGAATTTCTGATATTTTGGAATCTTATAAATTGATTAATAATAAATGAGATATACTAATGAATTTAAGAATGAAGTCTATATGAAAAAAGTTAATGAACCATAATAGTTAGAATGCTATTCTATGAAGCTTAGAGATATAACTAAAATTTGATTACTCAGCATTCTTTCATAGCTGCAGCTGCGATAAACTTCCTTTTGTAGTAGAGTTCTCTTATCGTCAACCAACGAATCCCTTGAAACCAAAATCCGGTGAATGCTTGGCTTAGGAAGTCTCATATCCTAGAGAAGGCTAGCTAGCGTTTTGCTTCCTGACGAAGTTATAACGTGACTACCCTTGCAGCTTCAGCATCCCAAAAAACAATGTTTGCTGTAGCCACTAAAAGCATGTAGCTAATCTCATTCTAGTTCCCATTCTTATACTTTTTCTTTTCTATTTTCCTTTTAAAAACAATAAATGATTCAGCGTTCCATGTTCTTGGTATTCTGCAGGTGGAGGAAGCAAAGCTGATTACTCAGTTGGCTGAGATGAATGCTATTGATTATGGGCTTTATAAGCAAGCATATGATGCATCTTTGGATGCAAGCAAGATTCTGGATCGATATGAGATGTCTAAGCTTCTTAAGGGCCCATTTGATCTGGAGGGAGCCTGTTTGATAATTAAAGCTGGGACAGGAGGCATCCGCCATAAGGTTTGGTAATCGTATGTTTGCATTTTGCACTTCAATATGTTCAGGAACTTAGATGTCTAGTTTGATCTTGTTTCCAGGAGTACATGGTTGGAACTAAAGTTAACGTCACCTTCATATTCCCTTAGTAAATGAATAGTTTCACTGACAACCTAAATGCTTAATTTTCCATTTTGCCATATCCATAAACACCAATGACTTCTTTAGTCCTTCTACAGCAATTTAGTACGCTGACAACCAGGAACAAATGAACAGGGCTTCGATTATTTACACTTTATGATTTCCAGAGCATACTCTCATATGTGAGGCAAATTGTTGACAGATATTCCATAAGCCTGAAAATACATGGAATGTGTGGATTTTTATATTGTTCTTCCTAATAAATCTGAATGTTCAACTGAGCTATTGTGAAGTTGGGTTGTTGACAGTCCAAACTGTGATCCAATAATATCTGCACTCTGGCTATTTATTGACATGGACTTTTGGCAATCTTTGACCCTCTTTTGCATAAATACAGCTTTGGGCAGAACAGCTTCTAAGTATGTATCTTAAGTGGGCCAAAAAGCAAGGTCATGAAGGAAGAATAGTTGATAGATGCCTGTTCGAGAATGGTGGTATTGCCTCAGCAACTGTAGAATTTGAATTTGAGTATGCTTATGGATATCTTTCAGGAGAAAAAGGAGCTCACCACGTGATAAGGAGCTCTTTGGATGAATCTTCTCTGCTGGAGGTGACTACACTTCCTTCTGTCCCACCTATAAGTAGACTTGTAATTCCTCTTTCATTGATTTGCATACGGAATGAGGTTCAGCTGCTTTATTGCCATATTAATACAATAATCGCTTGGCTTTATCTAATCAAGGCTTACGAATCTTTGTCAATGTCTTTACCCTTTTACACTAAATGAAATTTTAGTGTCATTTTTTGTTTGCAAAAATTAAATTTTGTAGGCAAGCTCAGCAATTGTGGATGTTGTTCCCATGTTCCTTGAAAATTCATCTGACCTGGAAATTGATCACGAGGATTTGATTACCTCATCGCCTTCAAGTGTTGAAGAACAGAAGAGCCATACTGAGTCAAGAGTTTGCATTCAGCATCAACCTACCGGGATAAGTGCGGAGTCCTCAGGTATTCAGTTACTGATATGTTTAGTTTCACTTAATTGTGTTCTTCACTGCCTGTCTTGTAGAATCTAAAGCTCTAATAAGTTCAAATCAGAATCTGCATTTGCATTTTGAAATTTAATATGAACTATACAAGATGTTGAAGCTTAGTATGTTGGGCAGGTGAGAGAACCCTCTTTGCTAATAAGATGAAGGCGCTCAACAGACTGAAAGCTAAACTTGAAGTGATAGCAAGGGAACAAGGAGTTCCTGGGATAAGTGGTATAAGGAAAGATGCCGTTGTGAATCTGTGGCAAGACGAAACTCGTAGGTATGTCTCTCATCCGTACAAGCTAGTGCATGATATAAAGACTGGCATTGAGGTGCCAGACCTAAATTCTGTTCTGGAGGGCAATATTGGATCCCTCATTGCAGCTCATATTAATATCAGAAACTCCTGTCATAAGCTCTAAATCTCCTAGCCCCCATAAGTACAAGTCTCTGATCCCGGGTTAAGTCAGCAGTTGATTACACGTTCAATGTAAAAAGAAAATTTAAAGAAAGAAAAGGGGAAAAAGAGGAGCACGTATTGGTCATATTCTGTATTTTTCATGTTGCAACTTTCTAGATTTACTTCAATTTCTTGTTGTCATGGGAGAAAAGCAAAGGAAGCATCAATTCATCATATTCTTAGATTGATTGCTGACTTGAATATCATTCAAATATGGTTAGCATTTCCAGCCTTTCAAAAGCTCACTGACTAGTGTGCAAGAATTCAACTATTTTATACGGAACTAGTGATTTAGTTGATAAAATTAACCGGTCATTGCCCTATAGCAAGGTTGAATTCCAGACCTTGTTCACAGCTTTTACATTGTTTTGGCCAATACACCTTTTTGCGTTTTACTGCATCGATATTAATTTATTATGAAATTAAACATGGTGTTTATAGATATATTGTGATAAAATATTATATAAGAAGGATGGTGAAAACATTTATGAATTTTTTTCCCATCCAAACATTGTGTGAAGAGCGAATGGAGTGTCAGCGTGGAGCTTTTAGACCGGGAAACAAACGGTATCTCGCAGATTGTTTAGCAAAGCGAGCTCTGGGTTAAGGAGTTGGACTCCAGGTCTTGCATGGGGAGGGGATTACGTGATGTGTTTTATTAATAAATAACTTGAGTTTTGTTCATTAATAAAACTGAAGGGAGGTCAATTTATTTACTAACAATTATCTTTTTAATTATTCATTTTTCAGTTTTTACCTCAAATTATTAATTTTTATTTAGAGATATGATATGCCATAGTTAAATTATTATTTCTCATGCCATCGGATTTTAATTCAAATAGTTTTTCATCATACAGAAAGAGGGCATTGATTAATTACTCTTTATACCGGTGAGATATTCCAAAAATTTCTTGGATGGGCAACGTTTTCTAATTTCAAAGGTTAGCAAGTGATAAAAGGTCTTTAGTATTTGATAAAGTATTTCACTGGGTAACCCTCAAAATCAATTAAAAAAGTGCTTTTCATATAATCTAAAAAAAAAACATTTTTTACATATTTAGTTCATATAGCATAAAATCATTTAAAATAAGTTAACCTAACATCACAGAACCACAACCTTCAAGCAATAGAAACTGAGTGCCTGGTTCTACCAATGAAACATCAAACAATACAAAAACAAGGTAACTGACTTGACCAATTTTTCATCCTTCACCTCCTTTGGCAAGGTGGGAAATGCCCAAAGAGGCAAAAAGAATGAATCATGAAAATGTTTTTTAAATTTAAGTTTTTTAATTTTATTATAATATTTTTGAAACATTTATTTAAATGTTCTTATACTTAATAATTTGAAATTCTTTTAAGTGGAGGGTGCTAGGGATTAACAATTGGATTTTGAGCTCCAGTTAAAATTTTTAAATATTTTAATATAATTTTTGGAGTAAAATTAATTTTTTTAAGGGTATGATATAAATGTGACCCAATTCAACTGACCCAGGAACTGTGTTAAGGAACACCCCCCCATAAGAATTCATGCCAAAACTTTCTTCTGGGTCAAAATCTCTACTTTTTTTTTCACTCTCAAGAACCAGCAATAACCATAAAGTTTATGTAAAATGTGCTTTTTTAAAGAAATTAATAACTATTTTTTTTAATTCCTTCATAGCTGTTTGGAGACATTTTGATTTATTAATGCACAAGGGAGATACTGATTTTCTTGAAATTTAGTTTTCTATTGGCAGCACAAAAGCTATTCCAGCATTTAATAAATTATTACATTTCAGTATATTGTATCAATAATTTTAATTCTAGTTAAGCATTCCCTGGGCTTCATCGTACTTAATTTTGGGGCAATGGTGCTTATTTAGGAATATTCAATTTTTTAAGGATTCCGAGTCCAAACGTTGGCCAATTTTGTGGAGTATTCAAGATCCTACAACTCTGATTCACGCACTCGACTTCTTCCATCAACATTCTCATCTCAAAATATCGTTCAACTTCATTTAACAGAGATAGATTCTATAGATGTAAATCTTTTATCCTAAATCTTAATTCTTTCACAATATATTTCCCATTATGTATATTTTTAATAAATATTTTAATTATATATATAAAGATGATACTACGGGGACATCTTTGAATAATGTAGCTGTTCCACTTTAAACGTTCTCTACTAATTAAACAAACAAAAAATTACTATATTTCATCCTTAATATAAAATTTATTTAATTAATTTAAATATATTAAAAAATTAATTAAATTAATTATTTATAATAATTATGTATTAATTTTCTTTAATAAAAATTCTCTTAATATATATAATCACATATAAATATTTTAGAGAAAAATTATAATTTTAAGAGATAAAATGAATATGACTCTTATAATTATAACCAAATTAAACATCTATCTAACTCTTATAATTAAGATTGGGAGAAATTATTTTAAAAGAAAAATGATAGAAAACTAAAAAATAATAAATACTAAAATAAGAGTTTGTATTATAACTCTTGCCTCTACTTTTTTTTTTACATCAAATTAGTTATTTCTAAAATAAAAATCAAAACAAATTATTAACACATGCTAAACTTTATCATTTAAAAAATTAAATATATTTCAAATTTATTAGTATTCGTTACCGAATATATCATAATTACTTCTTTTGAGATGAGATTTATGAAATACAAATTAGTTACCTCTTCAATCTTAAATTACATTAGATAAATGAAAATTAATTTAATATGATTCGTATTTGGCCAAGAAAACAATTAGGAATCTAAAATTAAAGGTTTATTCTGGCAATTCCACGAGGACAACATTGGTGAGGTGGCATTCTGGGATTGGCGGTGTGACGACAAGGAGAAGCCTTCGACGTCGCCGTTGCCCGTTGTATAAGAAGGGCGCACACGGTGGAAAGCTCGGGAAATACAGTCATGGCTCCTCGGAAGAGGCTTTCAAGTGACGCTTCCGCCGAAACATCTGTGAAGGCAAACGCGCCGCGAAAACCCGAAGAGCCCGCCATTACTGAATCTCCAATTTCACCCCCAAAATGGGGCCTCAGTCTCAAGCTCTCTCTGTTCCTCATCCCTTACTTGTATCTCATCTTCTACCATTATAACATCGAGCCAGACTTCAAGAGATCCATCCTCATCAATGCCGTGATGAGCCTTGCCGGATTCTTTGTGACTGTCAAAATGATCCCCGTGGCGTCCAGATACGTTCTCAGGCGAAATCTGTTTGGCTATGATATCAATAAGAAGGGCACCGATAAGGGCACCGTCAAAGTGTGAGATTTTGTTTCATTTTAGTTGCCGCGTAGATTAATGAAGTCGCTGCTTGGTGGATTATGGTTTGCGATGCTTTTTCTGCAAAATTAATAAGCGTCGTTTTATTTTATTTTATTGGCTTTTTAATCAAATTTGTGCACTAATGATCTTCCAGATTTGATTAAATTTCTAAATTTTGTTGGATATCTTTGATTCCGATTGAGTATGCTTTTCCTACACGTAATGATTGCTTCCTCAGTCCTTTGTAATCCTGATATTAATGCACTTCGGTGTGAACTGTGACTTCTCTTAAATCCTACACTTGCTGTTCATTAATCATCAAACCGATTTGAACAGTACTGTATATATCTCCTTTGGAGAGAATAGCTGTTGTTATGTTTGCAAATTGATGCGGACCTGCATCTGCCCCCGTGTTATTTTCTCAAGCCTCCTGTATTTTTTATTTATGATAAAGAACATATAGCCTTTTTATACATTTTATTTTATCATTTGATAATGATGTAGTTATCCTTTGGTATTTATGAATTTATATTTAGATAATTGGAATAATTTTAGGAGTTGATCAATGATTGACTGTAGGGAAGTGTTAACCTTTCTAATACTTTAGCAGGGTTAGTATTTCTTAATTAAGTTTCCCTAAAGTATGAATAGGTAAATTTTTTAATTAAACAGCTATCCCTGATTATTATCAATAAAAAGGGTATATTGAGCTTCTGATAAATTTGTGATTTCTATCGCCACATAATTATTGCTTCTATTTCATTTTCTCTATTTAGAATCTAGATATATAGATTAGGGGAATACTTCCGTACTAATATGGATATCCATGATGTTAAGAGGTTTTCCTGAAATACTTCTGTACTAATATGGGAATCCATCAAATGAATCAATAATGTCATTTACTCTTAATTCAATTTTTCCACAAGTTTGTCATTGAATTTCTTGGAATTGGGAGCTCCTTCTAGTGTTTATACATGTGAAGGTTCCTGTCAGCAATCCAAACTAGGGACAGTATATAGTTACTTTTTGCCTTATAAGTTGATTTAGTAAAAGCATTGACCTAGTGCTTCCCAAGCATGTGGTAAAGTCAAATTCAATCTAAGGGACAGAGCACTGTTAGTAACCTATATGAAAGCTGTATTTTCGTTTTAGTTGACAGTGTCACTATTTTCTATGTAGGCCTGAGTCATTGGGCATAGTTGTTGGTATAGTCTTCTTGGTCTTGGCAATCTTATTTCAATACTTCAACTTCACAGCAGATTCAAATGTAAGTATTCTTTATTGTTTCTGAGCAAGATAATTTGATTATTTAGTTCAGGTTCAAGATTTTGTGACTGGTACAAGTTCATGATTGGTGATTTTTTTTACAAACCATTTTAATGATGCAGTGGCTTGTGGAGTACAATGCAGCATTAGCATCCATCTGCTTCATGATATTGCTTGGATTTGTTGACGATGTTCTTGATGTCCCATGGAGAGTGTAAGTATGTGATCTTTTAGTTTTTTCCCCCAGGGTTTGTGTTTGTCTACAAGGATATATATATATATATATATATATATATATATATATATATATATATAGACACACTTATATTTTTATGGTTTTGTTATGTAATGTGATTGGGATGAGCAGGAAATTGCTACTCCCATCAATTGCCGCACTTCCCTTGTTAATGGCTTATGCTGGTCACACAACAATAGTTATACCGAAGCCACTTGTCCCACATATTGGGATAGAGGTTTTGGATCTTGGTAAGCTTCCTTTACCTTCCAAAGGAAACATAAATGAAGTACCAATCGCTTTGTAGTTTCACTATGTTGACCACTTATTCTTGAAGCAGGATGGATATATAAACTATACATGGGGCTCCTGGCTGTGTTTTGCACAAATTCCATCAATATTCATGCTGGAATAAATGGGCTTGAAGTTGGGCAGACAGTGGTTATTTCTTCAGCTGTAAGCATAAAAACTTGTTAGATTAAATCAAATATGTTTTGACTGTGGAATATGATAGTTACTGTGGGTTTGCAGATCGTGATACACAATATTATGCAAATAGGAGGATCAACAGATCCTGAATATAAGCAAGCACATGCATTCTCTATCTACCTAGTTCAGCCCTTACTAGCTACCTCTTTGGCTCTGCTTTCCTACAACTGGTATTTATTACTGTATCTGTGTCATTTTCTTTTCTCCTGCTTAATTAGAGAGTAATTTGCTGACTCAGTCTGTTGTCTTGTTCATTATAGGTATCCTTCTGCAGTTTTTGTTGGAGACACTTATACATACTTTGCTGGAATGACCATGGCTGTAGTTGGGATTTTAGGCCATTATAGGTATAGCCTACCTAGCCTTTACTGTTTTATTCTTCTCAAACAAAAGAACTAATTCCTTTGCTCTCCCTATGAGTGTGTAAGGCTACTTAGGTATGATAAGTATGACTCGCTAAACTATACTGAGAACATTATAAAATTTGTAATTGCTGAAACTTAGTGATAAATACTTCCAGAATTTGGAATACTAATGAAAAAATACCAAAAGAGGAAAGCGTGTTACATGTAATCATAAACTTCCTGGTAAACTTTACTTAATCGTATCTAATCCATTCTACTCTGATTTATCATCTTATCACGGTGGTTGTCAATTATCTTATAATTAACGTAACTTTAATTTTTGATTCAGTGAAACGTTGTTGATTTTCTTCCTACCTCAAGTTTTGAACTTTCTCTTGTCCCTGCCCCAGGTTATTACATAATCTCTCTCTCTCTCTCTATTAAAAATTTATTATGATTTAGAATACCGCTAAATGTGTATGACGTACAACATGCTTTTCTGCAGCTTTCTGGCTACATTCCATGTCCCAGGCATCGCCTGCCAAGGTAGTCTTTGACAGCATCTTCCTATTTTTATTGTGACGACTTCTTTTAGAAATCTTATATTTTTTATTTGGTTGAAATTTGTGCATCTTCTGTCTAGGTTTGACCCTCAAACTGGACTGCTAACTGGGACAAATGATGGGACACTCGTTAATTTTTTCTTGAGACAGCTTGGCCGGAAGTCTGAAAAGTCACTTTGTGTTTATCTTCTTGTTTTCCAGGTGATTGTCATCTTTATTTCTTTCTTTACCCCTAGCTGCCCGCAACTCCGCTACCCCCACCCTTCTCCCGCCCCTTTTTTCTTTTATTCTTCCAAGTTAAATTTGTGTCAAGTACCACAATAAACTTGTGGGATTTAAGCAAACCTAGTGTTTCATTGTTCTTGCCGGCAAAACGTAATCCAGACACGTTGACATGGGGAAATGCATTATTCTGTTTAAGGCTCGTGTGCAAAAATTAACCTAGTCATGTTTTAAGTAACTGATTTGGGAATGACACTTAGGTCTCAAAAGATCAATTTAATGATAGGTCCCAAAATAATTTATTGAAAAATAAGTTGTAAGTATCAATTTAGACACCTGCAAATATGAGAGTGTCAGTTTAAAATTGAGAATGACATATAAGACTTACAATATTTTCTGAAACTTAACTGTCGAGTACCAATTAATGTGCATCATAATCATAATATATAGTTAAATTTTCTTATTAAGTGGCCTATAACTATGGTAGGGTTTTACTCTTTTATCAAAAGAAGTATACAGATGACCAGTATGATGAAAATTTGAACCAGTTTCCATGTCTACGAATACTAGCATTTCAGTTTAGCTTATAATCTGAATGCAGATGCAATTTGCATTGATTTTCACTTCTTCCCTCCTTCAGTTAGAATTTTTGTGTGGTATATTATTGCTCATATCCCCTGTAACCTTCTTATAAACAGGCTATTGCATGCTGCTTCTGTTTTGTGCTGAGATATTTCCTAGCTGGATGGTACAAATGATGCACAACAAAGTTTTACCCATGGGAACCACCCTAGTGGCTTAGTTTTGTTGTATAATCATTCTTGTAGAAAAGCTGTATCGAGGAATGTAGATTTTTACGATGAGGAAACGCCTTTTTTTTCAATTTATTTTGGTTTCATTCAAGAGTTATGAACTTCTTATCCGCCTAATTTAATACACTAACAGCTATGCTCTCTGGATACCTTGAAGAACCAAAATTTTGTATATGCTATATGAAATGAAGAGTTTGAGGAAAGAAAACGTTGATTAGATTGTTGCATAGTCCTATGTTTATAACAATGACAACTCTTATTCGGAGATTGAAAATTGTTCTCAAGTATTAGGTCATGGAACTTAATTACCAAAACAATAGAAGAGCACTATAGCAGAGAATGAGTGGCCATGTCATGCTTTGATTGCTCTGTTGCATCATTTTCATTCCACAAACATATTGCTCTGTTCTTCCCCGCGGGGAATTCACCTTTAACATTTCCATTCTCTTGCAATTGGTTTATTTTTTTCTCGACGATTAAAGATTTAGATGAGTAAAATTCCTATAGGTTTTTAGAACTAAAACAAGCCTCTGGATTCAAATAACACTTACAAGAATACACAATCTATGAATGAGGTCTTCACATCTGCAACAGAGTGTTTTGCGGATGATTTTATCTACATTTTTTTTTAAAATTCGAGAGGCTGGCACTATCAACCCAAGATTATAAACATAATCAAAATCGTTACTTGGCCTACATTTTGAATACTATGTATATGGCTCTATATATTGCAAGTGGTCCATATGGTCTCATTTTGTGACAACCTCGTGAAATTCTTGCATGCTCTCGTGGGCAAATAGCTTTACTTACATGAGTGCTAAATGCGTTAGATTAAAAAAGATACATAGTTTAGCAGAGATAGAATAAACAGATAAAAAAGATCAGAATCAATGAGGCTGGAATGACCGATTTAGCTATACTAAAAACATATCAACGAACAATTCACCTATCACCAAATGCTTTCTTTTTCTTCTCACTCCCTCTTTTTTTCTTATCACCAAAGCTACACGAGCTCTGGACACAAACATCAAAACATTCGGGAATAAGAGCTCTCTATCTCTAAACTAACCTAAGAACACGACTCTTTCAGCTCAAAGAAAAGGTCATGTTCATATCCAAGAACGGCTATCTTCAGATATGATGTCGAAACGGAAAATGAAAATGCTGACTCTCCGCAAAATCCGATCATATTTACCAAATATTCCCGAAACAGCAACTTATTAACTCAAATAGAGGCTCTTCTCAGTTTAAATCCATGGGATTCCTTGCAGTCCAAGCTTCTTTGTTTGATCCTCATTTTGTCTTCATTTCCCACCTAGCAGTGGCCATGTTGTTCTCATAAGAACGGCCATAAGCAATACCAACCCTCTTTCTTCCCCTATTGTTTCTCCTTCCTCTACCACCCATCTGATTCTCATTACCATGATAAGCACTGGTCTGAAAGCCACTCTGTTGTCTGAAAGCCACTTTCTCTCTCCTGTTGTTACCCCCATCAGAGCTCCCCCAGTTCCCAATACCTCTTCCTCTGCCAGTTTTCTGAAAGCCACTTCGTTGTCTCTCCTTCCGTTTCCAGGAATCATTCTCTTCGTTTGCCCACTCAGATACTTTTGCAGGTCCTCGATGGACACAGTACTGCTCCCAGGATCCTTCTCCTGTATCAGTATCTTTTGGAAGGTATGTTTCAGCTTCCCCCCATCCAGTGCTGTAATTTACTCCACTATATGCATTCAGGTCAGAATCCCAACCTTGATGAGGAGGGAAATGATTATCTTTATGTGGGTCAGTCTCAAGTTCCCCCCATCCAGTTCCTCCGATATTTACATTCGAGTTGGGATCCCCCCACCCAGTAGGAGAAGGAATGGGAATATTATTACCACTATTTACATTCAGGTTGGGATCCCCCCATCCAGCGCAGTTATCTACCTGCTTATTTACATTCACATCAGAATCCCCCCAAACTGGAGGCTGCAGGGTCTCGTCTTCCACCCTACCTGCAGGCGGAGGGATTTCAGCTTCCCCCCAACCTGTGGGCACTACAACTTCAGCTTCCCCCCAGCCTGTAGGCGCTATGCCTTCAGCTTCCCCCCATCCTGTGCAGAAAAATGATTGGTCCAAGAGGTGAGAACTATCGAGAATCACAACTTCATCACTAGCTTTTTCACTAGGAGCTGGTTCTCGTTCCAAGTCCAGAATTAGCTCAGGGTCGACAGTCAAATTCCAATCTACATGTTCAATGTACATGTCAGGGTCAGGCAAAGATACATCGCAGGGAAGGCCATTGATGTCTGCCCAAAACTTCCTTTTAGCATTGTCAAATGCCTCTTTACCAGCAGAATCATCCCAATTCAGCACATTGTCATGTAGATAGATATACTTCTTAGTTTCTACCACCTTTGACCATGGAACTGAGCCAATTACAGCACAAAATTGCTTTTCCCATGCAGGTACTGTCGCCTGCCACCTATCTGCTGCATATGAAGAAAAGTAGAACTGTCAGTTCAATTCATTGCATGAAAGCACCTATGGTCATGCTATAACAAAACAGAAGAAAAGAACGTCTCACTGGCTAAAATTACAAACATAATTAGCACAATAAAGATCCAAGAAACAATGTAAAACATATGGAAGAACAGAAAAAACCTTGGAGAAAAAAAGCATGTTTTCATATTATACTGAACAAAGATTACTTCTTCAACATCTGCTAATTGATTTAAGCACTTCATAGAAGGATTCAACTAATAAAAGTCTGCATAGACGTTGCCTTGATGTTGACAGTTTCATTTCATAACATAACAAAGACTGACGTTCGAGTGGGGCAGAGTCGACAAATAAAGGAAATTTAGTTATCATGCAGCTTTATCTAAAAATCATTGATGCACATTTTGTTCTTCGCACGTAGCCAGAAGATTTGTTTGATAGATACCTATTTAGCTGTTACCAAAATATGAGACAGTTTCTCCCCAACACGTGACACAAATCGACAAAGCTATGACAGAAAACGTACAAAACATCAATTAACATAAGAAATCTTGTCATCTTAAAATTAATTAACATAAGAAATCTTGTCATCTTAAAATTTTTTCTATATCGATAGCTCAATGGGGCAGTGATTAACTTCTAACACATCATAGAAAGATTCAATTAACAGATAATTACTCTTAACATTGGCAAAATACACAAGGGTTCAATCTAAAATATGAAAAGACCAACTAAAATGGAAATTTATGTATCTATAAACTCTGCCAATTTCAGGAAGTATGGATCTCTTTTTTATGGGGAAATGCATGAATAAGTTAGCAGAAATCAACATACAAAATGGTGAGATCAAGGTGGTCAGTTTTTGACGTGCAACTGCATGAATCAACCATCAGAAATCAACATACGAAATGGCAAGACAAGATCAAGGTAGCCGAGTTCTAAACAGACAGCAATACAACTTGCAATAGGGCAGGATGTGCAGAAGATCAACTATAAATGAAGGAAAATTCAGTCACCTTAAAGCAACTCCAGAGCAATAAATCAATGAAGTAGGAACCAATCGACCCAACGGAGCATCAATTAGAAGAAACTAGAACCACCAACCTACCAACCAAAGCTATTACAGCACTTTAACACTTTAAAACCCTTTCTTCATTATTCAAACTCTTTTCTTAAAAGGAGGCCAAAACAAAAGAAATTAAATTAAATTCCTCACCATAACCCCACCCGGCCCTTTAGAACTTGAGAGCCACACCGAAGTATATTAGATTATCAGGCTCTGCCCACAACAGACGCAATGGTTAAAGCCAATCTACAGAAACATATGGCACAGAAAAGCAACAACCATAATTGCCACTTCAAAATGATGCTAAAAATTTCGAGGGGAACCTAACCTATTAAGGAAAAACCAATCATAAATTTCAGAGCAAAGTTATCATTCAACACAAACAAAAACCACGTCTAACAACTTCATCACTCACCCCATCATTCCATACCTTTAAAATACAAAATAGGGCGAATGGGAACTACCAGATACTCAGCAACAACTTTTAAAATAAAGAGCAAATATAAATATATACGAACCCAGAGGGGGCTTTCTGCTGTATGATCTGTTCCACTGACCCACCTGATGACGACTGACCTCTTGTTGTTTTTTCCAATTGGCCATATCCAGAGCCAAAGAAAACACCCCCAGAAGAGGAAAATGAACCCGGGGGGGGGGGGGAGAACTGAGGAACAGAGACCCGAAAAGAGAAACAAGGACTATCAGACAGGGATATCAGAATTCTGCAGAGAGAAGAAGAATAGGAGGAAATTAAGGAGTGTATAGAGAAGGGAGAGTGTGGGGACCCCTCCGAGCGAGGAAACGCTCCGATGAGTGAAGGAACGATTCCTCAGGGACTGATTAAGAGAGATGCGCATGGATGAAGGAAGGTAGAAGAAAGGATCAGTATTTATAGCCCATAGTATTGGGATTTACTACTATATCGGTGGCTTCCTTATTCTAATTCGGTTCCCCCGGTGAGAGTGTGAGGACCAAGTCGCTAACTCGTTTCTTTCTTCCCTTTTTTGCTCTCAAAACTGCTTTTTTTAGTGAAGGCGATTACCAGGCGCTGACGATGACTCACTATGGGCCAAAATCGAAACGGTGTGTCTCGCACAGCCCTCTCCTCCTGTTCCTCCCACCCCTCCCCTCGAAACAAACAACAATCAGTTACCCACCGGACACCTGTTTTTTATTTTCTTCCTTTTTTCTTTGCTTTCTAATTTTCATGAAACGCTTGTGCGCCTTTCTTGATTCAAATCACTGACTGACCAGTGAATGCCAAGTGAAACTAATCAGTGATATGAGGCGGTTGGCTAGGGATTCGTAAAGTTACAGGGATTTGGCGGATTAATATAGGGATACTCATCAAAAGCCTGGAATGTAGGTTACAAGTTTTCAAATTTTGGATAGAATCCTTCGTTTTATCGATTTTGGGATTCTTAGCTGTAACTTTGATGTCAAGACCAGCGTGAAGTCCGTGTGCTTCATGGATGGCAAGTTCTTTTTCCCCTTTTCCTGAAACTTAATTAGTCAGCCCTTATTCATCTGATTTTTAATTATGTTATACGAGTAATTTTTTCAGTAGACTTTTATTATTTTTTTTATAATTACAGTTAGTTATTATAGTCATAATATGAATGATGTGATTGTAGATGCTAATAAGTAGGTGAATTTTCACAAAATACAGAATAATATATATATTTTTTTAAAATAAAATGATCCAATCAAATTTATTTATTATCAAAATAAAAAAAAATTACTATGCATGCTTACACCGTCTCTTTATTGGCATAATCATTAATTGGTTATTTTAATTTTATTTAATCAGTGTGATAAAATTAATTCAAATACATTGAGTAAATCATGATATCGACAACTAAGGTCGTTTTCTGAAAACAAATTGACGCGTTATGAGCATATAAATTAATATCCATAATTAAAGAAATTATAAAAATCTCTTAAATATAACAGCTTAAAATTGAATTATACCCCTTATATTTGAATTATAGCCTTTATGTATAAAAAAATAAAATTTATTTCAATAATCTCTACACTTTAAAATTATTAATTATTAATTTTTAATTATCATTTGTCCGAACTTATGAATTTGAGTTAATTTTCATCTTTTAGAATATTCTTTGCTTTGAATTTTTTTGTACTTTATACTGCTATTTCTTTTCTTCTTTAGACGGGCCGAATTAACAAAAAATGTGGATTAACATGAAAATTAAAAAATAAGTTAACAACCTTAATTGTTTTAAAATGACAGTGTCTTTTATAACATATTAAAGATTTTTTCGCCAAAAAAAAAATTATAGATGTTACTTCATGCATGATGTAGAATGAGTGGTTTATAAGTTGGGACAGACTAAAAGCTCTTATGTTTGAGATCATCATTACCAGCGTAATTAGTATCAATTAATGCTATTTATAAAACAATTAATGATGCAATTAATTTCAAAATTCGACAAATACATACTTAGTATAATTCATACTAAATAATGATTACATTTTCAATATCAGTCCAACTATCCTGTTTCAACTTATAACAATATTTTTTTTTATTTAATCTAGAGTGTAAATTATTTTTTAATCTATAACATAAAATATTTTCAACTTTTTGAATCAATGTTCTTTTTATAATTTAAGCTTATATTCCCTTAGGCAATATTTGGTTAAAAGTTTTAGAAGTGATAGTAGGAGAGGGGAGAGAAGGGAGTTTAGGTATAAGTGTATTTGGTTAGAAAAAATAGAGAATATGGGAGGTTTGCAATTTTATCATTTTATGCTCCTATCTCTTCCTCCTCCCTTCTAAAATTGGAGGGTTTTTTTAGGAGTGAGAAATTTTTATTCTAATATTGATAAAAATATTTATAATATCTCTTTATATTATATTGTTATCCCTCTTGATTTAAAACTATTTTTTCATTCTACTCTTTTTGTGTTTTTTACTACTTTTAAGTAAAATAGTTATGTTGAATACATATTTCAGATTACTTATTTAGATTATGAATGATATTTTTTTCTATGTAAATTTGTATAAAATTAGCACAAAAAAATATTTTAAAGTAAGTATATTATTAAAAAATAGTATGTGTATATTATAAATATATCTATATGTCTTATAATTATAAAACTAATGAATGTTAACCTTTTTTATATTTTCTAATTTCTTAATTTTATAATATATTAAAAATATATCAAAATTAATAGGATAACATGTTAAAATTAATAAAATCATGGTTTGAAGTGCATATGAAAATATTTTTATCATATATAGATAATATAATATGTTTTATAATATTCATATTTTATAAAATAATAATATTGATATAAATATTATAAAAAATATAGAATAAAAATATAAGAATATATTTATCATATTCTAATTATCTTCTTTTACTTTTTCCTGTAAACTAAACAAAGTCTCTAATTTCAATTCAACTAAACAAAGCGTTATTTAGAGAGACTTATACCGCTTAACATATATAAACCAATAGTACTGATAACAACATTCCATTATTTATGCTTATATGCAATGCTTGAAGAATCTGGACTTAGATAATTATCTATGGTCACATGCAATGTAGCAACTCTTACGTGTTCGAATATTAAAACCCCATGACCAGTGTGGGTTATTGCGAATCTAATTGTTTTCAGCACAGGATTATATATATATATATATATATATATATATATATATATAGCATTATGCAATTTAACATCAAATTGTATTTATATATTATAAAGGTAGGAACTAAACAGGGAATTGATTTTTGTAACCATGATCTCTTTATACTTATCATTATTCGTGAAACTGATCTAACTAATGGATTAAAAATCTAATATAATATTAAATGTAGTCATATTAAGGAGATAAGATCATTTTTATCATAGCTAATTATTGGTTGATTTATTTAATTTAATAATTTTTTGTTGCCAAAACATAATTTATGCTCCATCAATCCTTACGTGGCCAATAGTATTTCTTCTAACAGGAGAAGGAGCGTTGCGTGTGTTTACGGGTAATTCACTTAAATTATTTCCTATTTTACTTTATTCAACACTGCCCACATTAAAATAAATGAAGGAAGCATGGCGATCCGGGATAATTAATTTATTACTATTTGAATAATGGATAATCTGTCGCATGGTTTAGTAAGAAAAACAAATCTAAAGCATCAGTCAAACCATCTCACATTATAAAAACCAGGTGAATTCTGAAGAGAATGATTGATCATAATAACATTACGATACAAAGGCAATGTAAAATATCAATATTATCCCTGTAACTACTTGTCATGGGGTCGTAATCCTAATTAAGCATTAATGACTTGGTGGCGATCTAGATCCAGAAGCCTCGGCGTATTTATTTTTACAAGTTTGAGACATATATATATGATGAGTTTTTTTTTTTTACAAAAAACTTCAAAAAAAAATTAAACTTAATTACAATTAAATATATAATAAAATCTATTTTTTTAGATGATATAAATATTAAACAGAATATATTATTAATTATATTTAAATATAAATTTAAATATTTAAAAATTATAATATTTTTTTAAATATTATTATTAAAATTATAATAAAATAACAATTTTTTAAAATTAAATATATTTAAAATAGTATTATATGTCATATATATCTCACCTTGATGGCACAGCATCATAAAGTTGGGTTTACGGGGGGATGGAAACGTCGCTGTCGTTTTGTTTGACAAAAAGTACAAAAACAATGGCGTGATCATGTTATCTTCTTCATATTGCGTGACTTGTTGTTTGTCGTTTTGCGTGACATTTCATCTTCCACATGGATTAAGATATTTAATGATACTCTCATTATGCTATTTAACAAAAAGAATAGTAACCAAGCGAGGTGGACAGTACCCTTAATATTTTTTTTAATTATACTATACATGATATAAAAATCTGAACAAGTCATATTATTTGTAAATTTAAATTTAAATTTAAATAGTATGATTTATTTTTTTAAGTTTCATGCCAAACATAGGCCGATCCAGTTTAAAAATAAAAGCTGGAGGGATTTGGTGGGTTGGTGACGATCCAAAAATAAATACATAAGCAGACATTCGCAACTTTTGTTCGAGGTGCTATAAAATAGTATCTGTCATTAAAATCTGTTGATGCAGTGATTCAAAAACCAATAATCAGATCATTAATAAAATAAAATAATTTAATTAAAATATAAAATATTTAAACAAAAAAAATATTAATTACATATTTATATATAAACTACGCTTTTATAATTCAACAAAACAATCACAAAAATTCAATTTTAACAAACTATTATTTTTTTAATTCAAAATAACGTAATCTCAAACTTCATAAAACATACAATTTTTTTGACCAAATCAATCAAGATACTTATTCAATAGTTAATTGGTTTGCCCATCAGCTCCCCTATATTTGATTTTAATTTCATACTTTTGTCCTAAAGCTGAAACATCTAATGTCATATATTATGAGAAGAATAACAATTCCAAACTGGGTAAGAAAATTGACGTAAAATAACGAGAGAGAAATTACATTTACATCTTGAAGGTCCTTATTTTACACTAGTCTTTTTATAGAGTTTTCAACTGCCATTATATATATATATATATATATATATATATTATTATTCACCTGATTTATTAGAGTTTTGTCTCAACTATATTCAGATTTGACCCGCATCGAGCATCTGTCTATAGTGAGTGAGTCTCCTAATAAAAATTTTCTACATACACTAAGGCTTAAACTTAGAGTTAACAATATAGGTTAGTCTGCCGAATATAGGCTAATATGTGATAGGTTGGGTTGGAGGGGGCCTCTCTAAAGAAGCCCGCCTCCATGTGGGTTGGAATTATTCCAACTCGAGATCGCCATGGCGGGTTAGTGGGCTAGTCTCCAGCTTGCCAGTTTTTTTTAATTATTTATATATTTTTAAAAAAAATATTTTCATATATATATTTTTTTAAAAATAATTTATATGTATCAATATTAATTGGATTTAAAGTATAATCTAAAATTGTCAAAATATTTATTTCCTTAATTTTATTACTATCCGTACATAAATCTGTCACAAGTAAAATAATAATAAAATAAAATATATATAAATAAATAACTTAATAAGATAAAGTTAATATAAATTAAGTATGATATAAACTTTAATTTGATTAAGACTCTAAAATTAATAAAATATAATATAAATAATAAAAATTAAAAAAAATGGGCTAACCCTTCAACTCGACGGATTAGCCCGCGCGCGGGTGTGGGCTTGGCAAGTACCGGTCAAAAAGACCCACAACCAAAATTTTCAAATTTACTCGAATTTAAAATCTCATTTAGGTAATATTAAATCATGTATTACTCGAATCAATCTTATTGATAACTGTCATTTTATATTGATTACATGAGTCATTGACTTTTTGTTTTGGGTAAAAGCAGGTTTTAGGGAGTAGATTCGGGTTAATGGGGCGGGCATATTGGAAAGTAGGAAGCTTACATAACGGGCGGGCCCTATAAATACAGTTCAGCCTAGGGGTGTGCATGGGCCGGGTTGGGCAGGGCAGCCCCCCTGCCCGGTGCCCTGCCCGGAAAAACTATGGGCTGCATTTTGCAGCCCGATGCCCGGCCCTGCCCGGTAAAAGCCCTAACTAATTCGGGCTGGGCATATGCGGGCTGGGCATGGGCGGGCTGGGCATGCCCAAATAGTGATGTCCTGCTCATATTGTGAGAAAAAAATCTGCTATCATGAACTTATAAAATAATATCATATTTATATTTTTAAGAGTTAAATAATATATATAATTCACTAAGAATAAGGTATCAAAAAAATAGTAATTAAAGTCTCAAAGTCTATTACATATATAAAAAAGAAATATTAAAATATATAGAGGTCGGATATTTGTAGCGTTATTACAACACAAAAAATTGAATACTTGGCAAGTAAAGCAGAGGAGCAACTTTGGTATCTACATAAATATAAAAGTTATGTTTAATATTTTAAAAATGAGCAAGGAGAGTTGCCAGCTAAAGTGAAAAGTGTAAAATTACAAATAAAATAAGTTAAGAAAAAAAATAAAAAAATAATAAATATATATATATATAGGGCCGGGCCAAATGGGCAGGGCAGCATGCCCTGCCCGGTGCCCGGCCCGGCCCGACAACTGGCCCGGCCCGGCCCTGCCCAAATATATTTTGGGCATTTTTTTTAGGGCCGGGCCGGGCGATTTTTTACCGGGCTCGGGCGGGCGGACCGGGCCACCGGGCACTATGAACACCCCTAGTTCAGCCTGACATAGCCTTCACTGATATCTCCTGTTTCTTAAAGATGAAACTCAATTAGGCATCAATGTACTCGCATCCTGCTTCTAGTTGCGGTACGCGACAGCTTCTTCTTAATCGACTTAGTGTGTATTTGGAATGTCAATTTAAGAATTGATTTTAATCTCAAAACATAGTTATAGGAGATAAGAGCCAAACAATCATTTTTTTTCTAAAAATCAATTCTGAGGCTAAAATCATAATTTTAAATAATTGCCCATACAGCAATTTTTAACAACTTTTCAATTTCTCTCTCTCCCTACAACTTCTCAATTTTTGGACAAAAAACACATGCACCCCACTGCCATATATATGATGGGTTTATAATTAATAATTTAAATTTTATTTAAAAAATTAAAAACAAATACTATTTTTTTAAATTTAAAATTTTAGAGAAAAGATAAATTTATCAATAAAAGTTACCATCTTCTATATTTTTTTACGGTCATCTAGATTAGTTAATACTAATAAAATTTTCAATAGAAAAAAAATTAAAATTCAAGTAAATATTGTAAATTTTTACTTTACTCAAATACATATGTATATATATTATTTTATAATCACTTAAATGAAAAAATTTAAAATCAAATTTATTCTTTATATAATTATCATATTAGTTTATGTTATTTTTAGTAAATTGTCTATAGAAAAGTAATTTTGTTACTAATAATCTAAATATCTCTAATTTTTAATTTTTTTTTAAATTTATTATACCGAATCTATTCTTTTTAAAATTTATTACTTTTAAAAAATTAATTCAAACATACTCTTATATAGCAACCAAGCATACCCTAAGTTCTTGTAGGCTTAGCCTATTGGAAGTACGGCTTGCATATCATGTTCGTTCGCTCCGTAATATAAAGGTTTAGATATTTAATATTAATTTTAAATATAAATTATATTTTTTATATTTATTATTTTTTTCTTAAATTATTGTTTTAAACTCCTTGGCAGAGGAAATTAAAATATATGATTAACATATTTTAAAAAATATATATTATATAATTAAAATAAATTTATTAATATAATTAAATTAATTAAATAAAAATTATATTCAATATTGAAAAAATATATTTTTATACAACTTGCTATCTATAAACTCTCATCTTTATTATAAGTCTGGCAAAGTTAGTAAGCCCCCATGAAATTACTTTCTGGTTTTAATTTTCTTAAATATGAAAACTAATAAACGTAGACTTAACATAAAATATAAAGTTGAAACTACACTGTAAGGTTAAATAAGAATTCAACACGTGAATAAAAGCTGATCTATTCAGGAAATAATTAATTTATAATTTAAAAAAGTATAATAAATTTAAATTTTATTGTTGATATAAGAATATTGTTAGTAGATAATATGTGGATATTTTATAATTTTTTTTAGCTAAAAGGGTGCTCTAGTCCCATGAGCTATAAAATCAAGTCACTTCAATTTTTTTAAATAAAAAAACTAGAAAATAATTCAACGTTTTTATAAATAAAGAATTAGTTTTTCTTTATTTATAAATAACGTGATTTGTTATAAATTCTGTATTTTGAACTGACATGGATTCTAGAAGTGATGGCCTCTCGCGAAAGCAAGATATTAGACCTAACATGATAATAGTAATAAAGGCAACTGGAACATTGAACAAAACCTAAAGCCGCGTCTCATAATATCAACTTGAAAAGGAGAAAGAAAAAGAACGATCTTTCAATTTTTTTTTAAATTTGGTCTTTTAAAAATAAATTCACATGACAAATTAATCCTCAATAAATTTCCTCTATAAGGGAACTGTTTTGCAATGATGTACAATCAAATGGGTTCTGAGAAACAATAAAGAAAAACTATGACGATTGAAAAGAAAATAACGCAATCATGTAAATTAATCGAGCAACTGTTTATGATTTTCTTGACATAAAAAAAAAATTCCAATAGAGTAAAATTAATGATTAATAGATTAAATTGAAATACTTTATGTTCTAAAATCAAATTAAATTCAAGAAAAGGGTGGCCTCTCAGGGAATTAAATACTTAATTCCACTAAAAAGAAAAGCAACGCATCTACTTTATCGAACCAGGGCTGTATTGTTATAATGGCAGTGATTTCCCAGAACTGGAGAAGTAGTTTCCATTACATATATATATCAGTTATAATATTCATGCATGCTTAAGGTTCAAGATTCTTTTTGACTGAAGATGATCGTCGGTTGACCCATACACACAAACACTTTTCTGCCTTACTTTGATTAAATTATCCTTAAGCAAAGGATAATTATACCATAATCTAATGATCTGCACTTAATTACTAGTACATCAGGCTAAGAAGATTGTAAATGCGTGTAAGACTATAATATTTAGGTGGCAAAGATACAACTTAGATAGAGTTTAATGAACATTACTAAATAATAGCCTACCTAGTCACCCGAGTTACTAGAAATTAGGATTTCCCGATTAAAGAAAAGTCATGGGAAAGTGCTTTTTCCATATGTTTGGTTTTGTCATGTTAATGAAAAGAACATGCATGTTGTTTTGAGACAGCTCAGCAATTTTATGTAGGTATAACGCAAAGTTTCTTGGACTATATATATATAACCCCCATAATCAATATCTTGAGGGGCCATTGAGACAGCACACCAAAGCTACTTTTTTTTTTTTTTTTTAAATCTTTCTTGTCCATTCCTGTCAGGAAAAAAGGGTAAAGAGTAAACCTAAAGACGGGTCGGATCCAGGTTCAACCATAAAAGCTCTGAAGTACTCATGCAAGCAGAGTTTAGATCACTATAGCTTAAACTAAACCAAAGTGGCAGGATAATAATACTCCAACAAGAGAGAAAAAGAGAAAGAGAGAGAGTCAGAAAACTCAATGTTTGGGGCGATGGATAATTGAAGGAGGCACCTATGTTTATAACATGAAACTAACTATAAATTAGGACGGTGTAATCTCTCCCATAAAGGCGTACCCGACCCAAATTGGAACAATTCCTTTGTTAATTAAGCAACTCATGCAAAAGAAAAAGATTCTAATAAAATTCTGTGCATTGATATATGACTTTTCTCCTTAGGCTTGTTCTGTTGTTGGACCACACTAGGAAGGAAGGCTCTGGAGCTTATTATATATTCATGGCCATGGACCACTCTTGAATGGCTCGACTTTGTGTTTTCTCTCTTGGGAGAAGTCAGAAACGTGCTCACATCAAATACCATGGATTGACTCTGGGACCAGATTTTCAGATGTTCATTAACCTAACCAAAAACCAAAAGAGACACATAAAGAATTAACCTCTTCTAACTCCGAGAATTTCAATGCTCTGTTTCAGACCTATAATATTCTTTTCGATATCTGTAAGGGATACAACACATACAGATAATATACGAAATATGCTAATCTTGGTCCCCTCCAACAGTAAATTTAGTAATTTACAGTTTTAATATATTAACATGATGACTTAGTAGCTAGCAAAGATTTAGGTAATAAAACGGTAATGTCTCAGTATTCCATGGGTCACTTCGACATCCTATAATGTCTCATTTATTCCATCCTTTTCACAAGGTGATAGTTTAATATGATGAAAGTAGGGAACTATAAAAAAGAAAATGTTCTCAAATTGGGTAGTTGTATATTTTACTGAGTTTGATGAACGCAGACATTTGAAAAGGACCCAAGAAGTTGTAAAATTGACGGTTGGGGAAAAGAGAGAGAGAGAGAAGAGGGACCCCATGAAGTTGAATGAACTTGCTATAAAGTCATCATTCATCTAAAGCCTAAATGCATAGGCCACATCATTTAGAATAGTCATCGATCGTCGGCTTGCCTTTCCCGATGCAGTTCTTGGCTTCTGGCATTCTGGCATTTTGATGTTCCTATAAGTGATAACAGAGACCAAAATAGGAAGCTCATTTGGAATTTACCAGAAAAATCTAGCATGGATGGATTTGAAGGCTTGCTGTATGATAAGAGTAAGAATTTCTGAGTTTCCTATGTTTTCATTTATTGTACTCTTTGTTTAGCATCACCATACTGCTCAGCTGTTTGATTTAATGCCTCAGTTGTTCAGGTTACTAAATATATTGTTGTAGGATGTCTTTATGTTTGACAAATTAGTGAACATCTTGGTTAGAAATTAAAGCAGAATAAAGATGAGTCAAACATCTTAATTACCACTTAGCAGTTATAAAAGTCTTGCCTATTTATTCAGTATCTGAATTTTACTCTTGGTTTTGGCCCCTGCTGATTCTTCAAAATATCAAATGTAGGAAGTGAATGAATGGTGTAAGAGGAAGAAACAGGTTTATATGATGTCATAACTTTCCATGGCAAAGTGGAAGTGCTGGTTCGGATGGGTGAAAAGGCCCTTCACTCCTGAGTCAAATGCCAAAGTAAGCATGTCTTTGAACCTTTTTATACAGTAATAGTGTTATATATATATATATATATATATATATATATATATATTTTCTAATCCGTAATCTCATCAAAAGCCAAAGAAATGGGGATGGAGTCTTGGAAGGTTAAAGCTGAAACAATGTCCAACACTTAAAGCACCAAATAGAGAACTTACTAAAGCAAAAGAAGAACATAGAAAGCATGCTTTGTCTGTGGCTATTGCAACAGCGGCTGCTGCAGAAGCGGCTGTTGCTGCTGCTCATGCTGCTGCAGAGGTCGTCCGGCTAACCGGTTCTTCCCCTTCCTATTCTTATCTATCCAAAGGCGATCGGAACTTGGCTGCCACTAAAATCCAAAGCGCGTACCGTGGACATCTTGTAAGCTTCCTCAGAAACTTAGTTTCAAATTGAAAATGTGAAGTTAGCCCTATGCAGAGTTTCACCTTTAAGTAGCTTGAATTTGAAATTTGGAATTAGGCTAGGAAAGCATTGAGAGCATTGAAGGGAGTTGTGAGACTTCAAGCTATAGTTCGTGGTCAAGTTGCGAGACGTCAAGTGTTCAGCACTTTGAAGCATTCGCCTTCCAGTGCAAGAGAGCCGGTAGAAATCCATGAAACTGCAGAAAAAAGCTACAAGAATGACAAGAGCAATCAGTTTCCAAGGAAGAAGAAGAAGTTGGAAGAGAGGGAGATTAAGGTAGGCATGTTTTCTAACTCCATGTTTAGTATTATTCCCTAAACTTCAGGAACTCCATTCTAGGATTAGGTCCCATATTTGAATAATTTTGACACCATAAACCAGTAAGTAATCCATTATTCTAATCCATAGGGGAAATTCAATCCTGATTGCCATGGTCAAAGGACTTGGGATTGCAGCTTGCATTCAAAAGAAGACATAGAAGCGATATGGTTGAGAAAACAAGAGGCCACTATCAAAAGAGAACGCATGAAACTGTATTCCTTCTCACACAGGGTAATGTCATTTGACTTCATCTTACTTATGACTCAGTTTTGTTACTTCTAAGTCCTCTTTTTCATGACAATGATTCATAATTATCATATCTCTGAGAGTTTCCATGTAATTATCTTTGTAGGAGAGAAAAAATTCCCACATGATAGAAGAATATGGAAGAGAGAGCTGCCGTACTCTAGGACAATGGCTGCAGGAAGAAACATGTAACAAGGATGCGTTCTATAAACCAGATGTTCTCTCAAACCTGATCACAAGAGACTTGCATGGTTCAACACATGTCGCGCTGAAGATCGCGAAAAGAGAAGGATCACAGGAAGGATTTTCACAAATTTCAGTACCAAGGAAATCATTTTCTCACGTAAAGAAAGTGTCACTTGCAGATGATAGTTCAATGCCAAATTCTCCAGTTTTCCCCACTTACATGGCTGGGGCAGAATCTGCCAAGGCAAAGGCAAGATCTATAAGCACACCAAGGCAAAGAACGGAGTTTCTGGAATTATGCCCCAATCAGAGTGAAGGCATATCGTTTTGGTCTTCTCCTTATGGTGCGCTTGCCAGCACCAATAGAATGCAGAGATGTCAGAGTGCAGATCACCATCATTATCATTAGAATGTGTTGCAGAAATCGTCAGAAGGAAACAGAAGCAAACTTGCAAGGTCCAATTCATGCTTGGTTGTGTCACTGGTATACCAGAGATCGAGAGAGGCATTGCTGAACCTTCAACTTGCTCACATTCTGACGAAATCTTCACCAATGTACATGTTTTTGTTTATATTTCTGTCTTAAATCTTCTCATTATGGTTTCTTGAAGAAATCTTCCTGGTTTTGGGGCTTGTCCATGTTACTGCTGGGTACATATAACATGTCTAAAATGGTTTTTGGATTTTATCCTTCTTTTTTATACCATTGGATTGTTGATTTGGTTTTCTGGCGTTTCTTTGAAAGGTTTTCAGCAGATATTCTGCTCTAAAAATTATGGATTGTAATGAAGCACAACTTGAATCGAAATATTCCATCGTACCTATTTTGAAAATCTTAATTCAAATCAATGGAAACTGGGAATCTTGATAGCTGTACATCTTAATTCAAGTGTCCTATTTAATCAGTTTCAATTTATTGTCACTACACAATACACCCTTATAACTTAGAAATGCCCTTCTGCAGCTCTATTTAATGATGCTGGATGCCACCGAGGCATTCAAGTACATTTGCGAAGCTCAAGGGTCGCCGCCAAGTATGGCAATGCGCATGCTTGTGTGAGAAGTCATCCATTCGAAAGTGAATCACATCCTTTAAAACAAAACTCGCCTCAAGTCCACGACCAATTTATCAAGAATCTCGTCATTTTCAGCCAAATAACGTTCAGCTGCAAGTTTACTATCAAAAGCCAAACCTTCGATAAGGTATCTGTCTCCATGTTGCAGGATCGCTGCATGCTCACAAGCCAACTCTAAGACCTCAGTTTCTAGGCAAAATCCTCTTCCAAACTTGATCCCCAATTCAGCCTTTTTCATTGCAGGCGCCAGTTTATTTTTTACCACCTGCGCGCAGACTGCAAGACCCTCCGGCTGAACATGTCAAGAGGGAGAAGAAAACAATCAAAACAAGTAGCTTGATGAGTTTTGGGAAAGAGAATTCCCAAAATTTTTACTAATACCACGGATAGTAATAGTGATTCAATTGGCAGAAACGAGAAGTCTTAGTCAATCCCACTTCAAAATCAAAGGCACCAACAGAAATTACCTGATCATCATTTTTCAACAGCCCCATTCTTGAAAGTCTCAAGCGTACAGCTGCATATAATCCTAAGGCATTTCCACCACAAGTAACCTCTTCAACAGGTCCATGTGCCTGACCTGATTTTGGACTTAATCTAACCTGTATACGAAAGAACTGAACTGTAGATCCATATAATGTTTCCTAGACATAATTTTAACATATATTCAAACAACTACATGCACGCTGCAAAAAAATTTGGCTATGACCTGATTAATGAAAATGATAAGTGTTCGAGAGTGAGACAGTGAATAATGAATTTTCCGTAGCGCTTGAGTCATTAATTGCTTCAGTAAATCTCGTTTATAGCCAACTCCTAATTGATCAAGTTCAAGTTTTGGGACCAGGGCAGCAACCTGAAATGATAAAACCTTCTTAGTGAAGTGTAAAAAATAAATGCCATGGATCCAAACACCATATCTATTATCCTCACAGTTCATAATTCAACACTTAACTACCCTGGTATTGAGCAAAAGCATCATCATCTGAAGTCACTCCCATCTTCCAAATCCTCAAATGACACAGGTTAACACTGAAAATTAATCACTTACACTGTCAATCACAATCACATCCACAGCTCCACTTTTCGTCAATGTATCCACCATGCTCAACAAGTTTTCAGCACAATCAGAGTGTGAGACAAGAAGGTTTTCAGTATTTACACCAATTGATTCTACAAGTGAAAGGTCCAATGCATTTTCTACGTCAAGATATGCACAATATCCTGCCAACAGAACAAATAGAAGTTCATTAAATAATGAAAGAATCCAGTATGCACAGCAACACGATTGCAACAGATACAGGAAAACAAGAGAATTAACCATCTCAAGTGTCAGTTGATGAGCTGAAAATTAAAACGCCATTTAGTTTTCTTACTAGTGTAAGATTTGAACACAAGTTATAATTCCTCAGTAGAAAAATGGCATTAGATACTCAAATGGGATATTTCAAACATTTTCAGTATTCAAGTCTCAGTAACAGTAGTATCATACTGATGATAATTGCAGTTATGACTTAAGAAGAATTGAACAGCTTAATTCATACAACAACAACAACAACAACAAGCCTTATCCCATTAAATGGGGTCAGCTACATGGATCATACGACGCCATTGTGCTCTATCAAAAACTAAATCCTTGGATACGTTATTGACCAATAGATCCCGCTCAATGATCTCGTTGAACGTTCTCTTTAGCCTTCATCTATTCCTCTAAACCGGTGTCCATACTGTTTGATCCTCTACATGAGGATTTAGCAAAATGGCCAACAGGTACCTTCAAGCTTCTGAGCTTCTTTTACAACTTGAAGTGCAAGTGTTGTCTTGCCAGCTGCTTCTCGTCCATAAATTTCCACAATTCTACCCTGAAATTTTCAAAAGGATTTCTGCTAAGGGAACTCATATAACAATATAAATTTGATCTTTAGCTAGCTCCAGCTAAATGAGTCAAGTTCTACCATCTGAAGAAAGTTGATTGTTCAAAAACCAGATTATTTATAGTTGCTTTAGCCATGAAGTTGTACTTGCCAATCGCTACACTATCACTAATTATTAGAAGACCTATTTTCACATCATGAATTGAATCTTATTTTAAGATATATTACGAAACCAACAAAGTAGCTTAAAAATATATATAATAGGGATACAGACATCAGCATGATTATCCATATATAAATTCCATGCATTTAACCAGCATGCAAGGCTGCAGTATGGCAGTCCTTTGGATGGATAAAAGTTAGTAGTTAGAAGTCGACAAGCACACAAAAAAAAGAGACATCTTAGAGATTGCTGAGAACTAAAAGGTTCAAGTCACATAATTCAGAAAAAAATTATACTCAACATTTATGATGTATGTAAAAGAAACTGTTCTTAGCTTTCATGTCTCCCACTTTCAGATGGACAATTGGGTGATATTGTTTGTTGTGCTGGTGTTTTGGGGGGGGGGGTTTGGTGATCCATATTCTGATAGCCATGAATGTGTGACACATCAAACATTCATACACCAGGTATTTGTCTGATTGACACTTGAGCTAGATATAATCACCTTTGGTAACCCTCCAACTCCAAGAGCTAGGTCCAGCTTCAGGGAGCCAGTAGAAATCGCTTGTACACGACGTGTACAAAAAAACTTTGGCAAAGATAACATTGACTCTCTGGTAAACTCTTTAGCAAGTTGTGACACAGCTAGGCATAGTGCAGAATCTTTCTCTGTTGCCTTCACATCCTCATGGATATGGTCGCATTCAAAATCTGAAGCTTCAACTGACAATAGGAGAACAGAAGATTGGAAAATTTTGTCTAGGCCAATTTAAATATGAAAACATCAAAAGGTTTTGTATGATTCTTTTAAACAGAGACATAATGAAACTACCAGTTAAAACAAACAAATATATCCGGTAATTTTGCCATATCATTCATGATTTTAAACAATAAGAACTGTGTATTCTCATACAGTGAAGAGACAAAAATAATAACTGGGTGTGCCATGTCTATAACAATAGGCACGTGTGCATCAGCACACGCATACAGGAGAAAGAGGCAGCAGCACGAGTTATTGCCAATATATGTATAGCATGGATAAAAAGGTACAGCCGGAGAAATGGGAGCTAGTACCTACAGAAGAAAGAGAACGGGTTTTCATGCCCATCCTGGTTATTGCATCTCTACCTCCATTCTGAGAGAAACAAAATTCAAATAAAACAAAAAAAAAATCTCAATTGGCGACCAATGTGAAAAAACACAATAGATGAATTTGTGCAAATAAACAATAATAAGCAAATTAGCTCAAGCAATAATTCTCCAATCTCCACTGCCTGATAAAACACAATTAAACATGGCTTGATAGTGGCCGTATTCACATTGTTGTCATGCTATTCTTTAATTCAACCAAACAGGAAATTAAACACTGAAGCAGTCCAAACCATCAAAGAATTCATGGGGCTAAGATTCTAACAAAGGACATCCAATTACTAAATTATAAAGCATAAGATGTCCAAATATTTAGAACTCGGAGTAAAACAAGTAAATAAGTCATAAAGCTGAACATGAAACATGGGAAAGCAAAGAAACATAGAAACTCTTATTGGAGATCGTCGAATTTCTATCAGACATAAAACATGGAATGCACTTGAATAGAGGAAGTTCTTTACAATGAGGGAAAAAACAGATGATCTAGACAACTTATTGATGAGAGAAGACTGGTAGAAAGAGACCACAAAAGCTCCAGGAAGAAAATGAAGGAAAGTGACATCTGTAGAGACAAAAAAATGAAAAAGAAGTAAAGATATAAGAGTAGAAACATAAATAGCAATCTATTGTAGATGTAACCGCACTCACACAAGAAGGCGCCACAACCAAAAGAAAACCAAGGAGTATGTTGCAACCTTCACGAGTTTGAAAGCTCAGTAGTCTATCAGTTACAGAGGGAGAAAAAGAAACTGTTTTGAGAAGAACCTGGCGTGAGATGCAGGAGCAGAGAGGCCTTGCGAAAGTGTTGAGGTGAGTCAATAATGACATTTTGATTTTCAGAGCTTCCGGGACGCCACCCTTACGGCGCTGTGCCTCCAACGGCTTACCCAGTTAAGCTATAGTGAACAGGGCTCCGATTGTACAGAGTAAAGCACCGAGGGAAGGAAGGCTTGGTGGTTTTGGGCAAGCCCTGAGCAGGACCGAGCAGCTAGAGCCTCAAGGGAAACGAGACCTCTTCGGGGAACTTTGGCGGGGTTCCTTGCAGCTTATTATTTTAACAGTTCATTTTTATCAAAATAACCCAAAAAAGTTGCGCTTAAACTAAATTACGGAACCTTTTGTTTTGGTAGTATGGAAATTTTTTTAATAAATGAAAGTGAAAATAAATTTTAAAAATTTATTTAATAGAATAAAAATAAATATAAAATAAATATTTTTTATAATTTAAAATAAAATAATTTAAAATATTTTTATAATTTACGGTTAAAGTTATACAAAAATATTATAATTAAAATAAAATAATTAAAAAATATTTTTATTTTTATTTTTTAATTTTTTAATAAAATTAAAATAATTTAAAATATTAAGAATAAAAATAAAAAATAGAAAATACTAATTCTACTTATTAATTTTGTGGAAAAGTTGACTTCATTAGTTTATGTTGTTGTGAGAAAAATTAGGTTGCTTATTTTTTTTAAGAGAATAGTTTGATGGTACTCTTTTTAGAAAATTAATCCCCAGTCCTCATAGTTTTCTTAAGTTTTAAATTAGGCCTTGTGTTTTTTGGCCTTTTTTCTCAAGTCCTTTAAGTTTACTCAGTCAAGTCAATGGTGTTAGTCTCTGAGAATTAAAACCGTTAAATAAGAACTAACGGTGTTAAGGAATACTTCAGTGAATTTGACTAAGCACCAGAGGAAAAAATTAAAGCCACGTGTGAAATTAATTTTTTTATCCTGTTTCTCTTTGCTTCCTTTACTCACTCCAGAACTCAAGACGGTGCCGAGCTTCAACTCTCCGAACTCCGACATGCTCTTTAAAATTGAAACCTCCGTGACGCACCCCTCAACCGATTCGGCCTCACCCGCGACTCCCTCTCCGGCAACGTCACTTGTCTCAACCTCCCCAACACAGAGTTTCAGGGTGTTTAGAATAAAAATATCTTATATATATATATATATAATATAATTAATATATATTATAACATATATAAATATAAAATTTATATAAAAAATTGATCTGAAAAAAATTATAATTTAATTTAAAAATATATTAATTAGAAAATATTAATAAATAAAATAATATATTATTTCCGATGATGATTATATAAATAATAATAATTTGTGTGCTACTATTATTAGTAGAAACCTTTAAAGAGTGTGTTTAAAAAATTATATTGTTTTAAAACTCAAAAAATTATCTTATGAATAATTATTGTTGTTATTAATTTTTATTATTAAAAAATTAATTTTAATAATTTAAATTAAATATCTACCTTAAATTAACCCAAATAATTAAATTATACAAAAAAAAAATATTTATTAATTATTTTAATTAATATATAAATAAGTTATATCAAAATAATAAATATCTCACGCATACAGTTCTCCCCCACCATCCTTTGCGGCCTCCCTTCCCCACACCTGAAAAAATGTAGCAATCCTATGAAGTGAACTCCCGTGGCATGAACTACATGATAATGCGTGCGTCAGATTTAAAGGGAACTGTAGCTATTTTATTTTATAATATAACAATACCGGCAGATGTGTTCCATAATGGCAATAAAGAAATCGTAGGCTTGTTTGTATAGGGGAAGGGGAGAGAAGGTCGGGAGGAATATCCGACCATTGCCACAAGCCCAAAGCGGTCGATTCGCATGATCATTTTTTAACTCTAATTTTTTGAAATATTTCTTGGCTTCTGCTTCAAACCATTCAAGTTCATCGCAAACAAATGATTTTTAGATACTAAGAAACATGAGAAAGGATCGGGGGAGGGATCCCTGAAGCTGTGTGTTGTGAAGGTTGAGACTTGAGAGAAGTGACGTTGCTGGAGTGGACGTCGCAGGTAAGACCGGAGCAGTTGTGGAGGTGGCGTCGCGGATGTTTCAATTTGAAAGAGCAGATCGGAGTTCGGGGAGTTGAAGCTCAGCGCATCTTGAGTTCGAGAGGGAGTAAGGAAGCATAGAGGAACAGAAGAAGAAAAATTATTTTCACATGTGGCTTTAATTTTTCCAGCTAGGGGTTAATCAGATTCACTAACGGATTCCCTTAACCCGCCGCTCTTTTTTAACGGTTTTAAATATTAGGACTAGAACCATTGACAGAATAAATTTAAAGGACATAATAAACAAGAAAATAAAGTACTAGAACCTAATTCAAAACTCAAAAAAATTATAAGGACGGGGGATTAATTTTACGTATTATATTCATTAAAAAATTATTTCATTTTCATACAATTAAAATATTTCATAAATTATGGAATTTCGTCCCAATATAAGAGATGTCAAAAAACAAAAAAAATCGTCATATCATGCCACGGAAGCACTTTGGTTTTTTTTTTTGTTACAAAAATTGTTTTGACTTCTTGATTTGGAGATCTGCGATGGCCACCGGGCAAGAAAATGCGTAGCGTCGCCGCGAACGAAGATTGAGCCTTGATCTTGAATCCTGAAGACACCGCTATGGCTGCCACAATCTCTCAGCTTTCGTGCTTCCCCGCCATTGGTCGCAGCCTGCAGTCGCGAAGACGTTCACTTCAATGGCCACCACTTCGCTCTAAGGTACATCCCACTTCGCAGTTTCATTTCTCAGTTTTCTTCTTCAATTCCGTCGTGTTAATGTCTTCTTTCATGGAAACGACAGAAAATTATTGAAGTTTATAAAAGTTAGAGCTTTGTTATTTGTTGGCGAGTTTGGAATATCTGGATTTCAATTCAGTGGGCCGCTTGAATGATTCCGAAGTCGAAGAATGTAAATAAAAAACTATTGAGATGTACCATTTTGTTCCTGCAATTGATTTTCTTAATTATTTTCCTTTTGGTCATGGCTGCACTGAACAAACATGCTTGATTGCTTGTACATGTAACTCTAGTGAGATTGTTGAAGAGTGTTAGAAACATGATATATATGAATGACTTGGTGCCGTGCATACTTGCTTACAGGCGTATCTTTGAAACTAGAAGATAGAAAGCATAGTCTTATTTGCGAGATTGCAAACAAAGTAATAATAATTTACATGAACAAGCTTGCTAAGTGAATTGTTTTGTTAAATGCAACTTTTCGGGAGCAATTATCTGATCCTGATTCTAATATCTGATATAGTTATCAGTTGTTATGAGTCTCGAGGGGCATTGGACAGATGCTGCTGGTTCTGATACCAAAAATGCACTCAGATATCCATCTGATGTTCCAAAGTTGCATGTTGAAGAAAAGCAAGAGTCATACTCAACTTTAGAAAAGCAAGATGCTGAATTTGAAGAGGCAAAGCAGGAACAAGGTGCCGATCTGCAGAAAAAGACTGCAATGATACATGATTTTTGTTTAGGCATCCCGTTTGGTAAGTGTTCCTTGGTTGATTATTTGCACGTCAAGTGAGTTTAGAGATAATGCATGTTACATGACTCTTTGTTGGTGGTGAATTGGTGGATATTGATTTGAGTTGTGCTTTTTGTTGTCTATTATTACAAATGGATATTAGAATATTTATGTGCTGGGTGTGTCTTTAGTACCATTTGAACTCAAGCCAACAAAATGACATGTTTTTTCATGCATATCACTCTGAATTAATGTGTTTGTTCGGGCATATGGCTTCCCCCCATTTTGCCCTTTCTTTTACTTGATCAGATCACTCTATAACTCAAAGTAGTCTTTAAATAATGTTCTCATTATTGGGTATTTAATATTAAATTCAGGTTGATAGAAGATGTGGTGTTTTAGGAATTATTGCAAAACCCTTGGAAACTGAAGTAAATAGCTTGACACAGATCATTCTGGAAAGAAAATGATCTCACTTTATGTTCTAAGGTTGTTAAGTGAGAAATCTTGGAAGCTTGATTGATTCAATGCGTTGTTTTACCTCAAGAATGGGTTAATATAGGGTCAGGGTATTGTTTTAAAGCATATGGCTTATTAACACTTTATATTCTAAAGTAATTTAAGATGGAATTTCTTGGCCAACAGAGTATTGAATTTTTGTGGATATCCGGGTGACCTGAGTGTAACGTCATTAATGTGAACATGTAACATTTACCCTATTCCCTTGATTAAACAAAGTTGTGATGCATAGTTTCCTGTTGCAGGTGGACTTGTGCTTAGTGGGGGAATTATTGGATTTCTTTTCTCACGGAGTACTGCAACACTGACCAATGGTGTGCTCCTTGGAGGGGCTTTACTGTTCCTCAGTACCTTTAGCTTGAAGGTCTGGAGGAAAGGAAAATCTAGTTTAGCATTTATTCTAGGACAAGCAGGTACATTGTGTCTTTGTGTTAAAGCACCCTGACCTGGGGTAAACCAGAAAAAAACATTCTTGATTATTAAGTTTGTTACAATTTCATCTCACTTCTCGCTGCTGAATTTTGCAGCGTTGTCAGGGGTTCTTATGTGGAAAAATTTTCAGGCCTACTCATTGGTAATACATCTATCTATTTAGACAAAAACAGCTTTCATCTTTTGGCTAGTATCATTTTACACTTATTTATCTTCAATCCAGGCGAAGAAATTATTTCCAACTGGCTTCGTTGCTATTATAAGGTAAGGCACTACTTGGCTTCCAAATTCTAACCTTACTAATTTTCGTCGTGGTTTGAAATTGTCAATAGTTTGTCATGCCTTTTGGTTGCTAGCATGCACTGATTTTTTACTCCTATTTGCTTGATAAATTTGTTTATTTTCAGTTCTGCAATGGTGTGCTTTTATTTGTATTTGCTTCTCGCTGGAGGAAACCCCCCGCCTAAGAAATTGAAGGTGACTGCCAGCACGGCATCATGATAAGCAGATCAAGGATATACAGGCTTATAATTACTGGTATATATGATTTATTGTTCTGCTTTGAGTGGAAGGTCAGGGCTGGGTTATTGAAGAGGTAATTACATGATATTGCTTTGAAATCCAAGCCATTAAGAGTGTTGTGGGTCCTGCGAGTTATGATGAAATGGCTTGTTTGTAGTTGTAGCTATTTAGTATCCATATTGACTTGTTAAGTCAGACTTGGAAATGAACATATGGACCAATAAATAAAGTGCTTGATACATGGGTTGCGATAAAAGGCCTTTCTGGAAGTCATCTGCCAGCATTGAAGTGAGGTTAAGATAATGTGGTTCTAGTCACTTTCAAGAGCCGGAATTAAGGCCGAAGGTCATTTGGTCTAGTGGCACCAAGTCTGGGGTTCGATCCCCAGCTAGTCATTAGGCTTTATGCCTGCCATCCAAATAAAAAAGGAAAAAAAAAAGAGTCGGAATCAAGTAGGATGAGAAGGCTGATACGTGTATGTAGGTTGTAAATATGAGTACGTATACTGAGTGCATAAATTTACATTTTGGAGTCCTAATTTGTTTTGCCACTACCCATTGAGATGACGTCTAGTTGTCTACACTCAGCTGACCAAACTTGGCTGATATCTAACATAGTGTTGCAATAAACATACTCTGTTTGCTAGAGCAGTTCTCTTATGTTCTGACAGAGGGTAACGAAAATTGCCAATCAGAGAAGTACTTGGATGAGCTTGTTAGTTTTTCAATGGTAATGAATTTCACAAGAAGGATTCTGACCCTCTTCACAGGAGCATATCTACGTCACCGGAACTGAAACGCTGCCTTTCGAGCGATCTCTGAAGGTCGAGTATGCAGCATATGGTTTTTGGGTGTGAATCAATTATCAAAAAATTGAGTTGAGGAGAAGAGGTTAGTCTTTCATAAAGTGACGAATCAATATTTAAATATCCACTTAGAGATGTATTTACATTTAATTTAATATCTAATAATACTTTAAATAACATTGTTTTAAATGGGATGATGCATATGCTTAGGGAAAAAAATAAAAGCCAAGGAAGAAAAATGTAAATGACTGGGCTTTGGAATTTCGGGTAAAACCATATGAGTCTGTGCTTTATATATCTTGGGTCACATAAACCTATACTTGTAATGGGCCCAAAAATATAAAAGTAACATCAAATCTATAACAACCTTATACACAGTTAATCAGTGTTAATAATCATACCATGATACAGCAGAAAACGTGTCTAATTTTAACTAACAATTTAATCAAAAACTTGAAAATAATTTCAAGTGTGGCACATTTTGATAGGCCTGGTGCGTTGTGATGTCTCCCAAATTATCATATGTAAATTGGGTCTGATGTCAATTAAATTTTAAATATCAGTTACTATTAACACTCTCACGGTCTTAAATCCTGAAAAGACTCAAGAAAGTGAGAGAGGTTCCTCAGTGAAGCATAACCTTGCAAGGTGGGAAACAGTAATCATTCATAACAAGGAATTATATTCTATATAACTTTATAAATGCTATGATTTGTGGTGAGTCAAGTACTATGACACGGTCAAATCTAATACCCCCCATGATGATGTGGCGCGATACATAGAGTCCATGGTGAATTTTGGTCAACTTTCTCGTGTCCGTTAGTCCGTACGATGATGATACGAGGGAATCCATTTCTTTGGGAGTAATATATAGACACACGAATCTTCCTTCAACAAAAGTGGTTTCATATAACGTGAAAACGAACCAAACGTCGTGCTAATAGTGGAATCGTCGTTGTCGATAGTCGTACAAATCCTTTGGCAACAACTTACAGGAGCCGCAGCCACAGGGTAAACGAAACGTGGCTCATCATCAGGACCCGTGTGTGTGTGTGTGTGTGTGTGTGTGTGTGTGTGTAAAGAGGGGCTAGTGCATGCGGGTCTCAAGGTCTGTAAAAGCTGATCCATGACGACGACTGCGTGTATATATAGACAACAACCTTATCAAATTAAATGACGCCTTCTTCAATAACTTTCTTCTTTCCACCTAAGTACACGACTTAGTTACATCTAAGCTCCAGATATATTATATATATATATGGTTTAATTTTGTGCTTTAATAGGTGGGGACGTCTAAGAGACGTGTATGAAGTGAGGTGTGTGTATATATATATATATATATGTAATTGTTTTCATGACTGCAAAACTCTTAAGTTGAAGTCCTTCTATATATGTATCTTCTGGTATCTCATAATAGACTCTTTGAAAAGACTTGAATAATGCCACTGATGATCTGATGTGCCCTCAATTCACTTGAAAGCTCAACATCACTCACACCCATATATTCTGAGAATCTCTACCCACACACACACGTTCGTTTAATTTACTAGATATATAGGTCATGAAGAAACACTATAGATATATTATGCCTTATGGGCAGAAATTAAGCAAATACTGTAAATAGAGAAGTGCATCGTGAAAAAAGGTTAACTTGGAGACTAAAATAATGCAACTTTTGACTGCAAGAGAAAATATTGACATTATTATTGAAAGAGATGGAAAGAAGATAATTCGTACATGCATGTAAGGATGATTTGGGCATTAATTAATTATAGATTAATTCAGTACGGCAGCGATTCATTAGCACAAAAAATATGACATTCTAGTATTCTTTAACATAAGATATATTCAACTAATTTTATTATATTAAATAAGTTAGTTAAATTAGTTAATATGATATATTTTTTTTAAAATATCATAACTATTTTCTTTAATTCCTTCCCCTTCCATTCTCTCTTATTTGATTATTATTAAAGAAGTATCTATATAAATAATTTAAAAAATTGAATAAATATAAAAAATATCTTATATTTAAGATAAAAATTAAGTAATCAATATTTAATACACTAGGAATATATAGATATCCATATAATATGAAATGCTATATATTATCCTCTTCAATATGTAGCCCTAGCTAGGTTTTCTCCCGCGTGTAACCGCTATGTACTGTTCACTCGTTGCACTTCATCAATTATTGCATATATTTTATATATATATATATATATATATATATATATATATATAGGTGGGAAGTGACTAAGTGAGACTGGGTGCTTGTTCTTATAAGAGAGCAGAGCACTCATCAGAAAACAAAGTGGCCAATCAGACACAAGTGTTGCTGCACCAACTCTCCTCACTCCTCATCTCGCGTGTGTGAATACATATACATACTGCCAATGCTTGCTTGCCTTGAACAAATTATCAGCATATGCATGCATGCGTATAACCTACCCTCACTTTGCTTCCCTGCGCTATATATTTACCTACTACTTTATTTCTTCATCTTGGGACCTGCTTTATTTATATAGATACATACACTATGAGTTTACTCTAAAAAAAAAAGAAGAAAAATTAGAATATATAGTAGGGGTATGCATGGGTAGGGTTAGGCAAGACAATCATTATACCTGATGCCCTGCTAGAAAAAAGCATGTGTTATATTTTGCAGTCTGATGCCTACCCCTACTCAGTAAAAGTCTTAACTATTTTGAGTTAGGTATAGGCAGATTAGGTATGCTCAAGTCGTGATGTCATTCTTATATTATAGAAAAAATCTGCAATTATGAACTTTTAAAATAATATCATATTCATATTTTTTTAAGAGTTAAATAATATTCATAATTCACTAAGAATAAGGTAACAAAAAGATAATAATTAAAGTTTTAAAATCTATTACATATAAAAAAAAAGTCTTAAAGTGTAAGTAGTTTGTAATTACAATTTTGTATCAATCTCCCTAATATTGATAAAAATGAAGCATCTAAAAAAATAAAATAAATAATTATAATTTATAATATAATCATATGACAATTAGCAAAGTTAAAAAAATCAATATAGTTATAAATATTAAAAGATATAACTTAGCTACTTAACTATTCATATATTTTAAAATGACAATTTAATCACTAGTAGTTATCATATTTTCCTTTCTAAGTAAAGTATTAGGAAAAAAAATAAAAAAATAAAAGAAGGGATGCTCATAGGTAGGATAGGACAACCCCTCTACCTAATAACTAATTTAAAAAAAATATGAGCTATATTTTACAGCCCAATATTCAACTCTATCATATATTTATTGGGTTAAATAGGATATTTTTATTATAGATTTAAATACATATATTAAATTACAAATTTTATATACACCCCTAGTATAGTATATAGTGCTGCTCATGTTCATATGGTATATAAACACAAAGATAGTAGTGTGCATATCTCGGAGTCCTGTTATTTTGGGGAAGCTGGAAAGACATTTTTCTCTACTTTTGCCTTTCATTGGTTCCTTGCTTTCTTTCCTTCTTTTTGGGTTTTTGGCCCTATGCCTGCAGAGATTAGAGAGAGAGAGAGAGAGTGGGAAAACAATACAAAGAGACATGATTTAACAGACATGGGAAACAGGATTAGGTTACAGAGAGTCAGTGTCGGAGGACGCCGTACCCCGAGTCCTTTTTACTATGATGGTCCTCTCCATCAGACCCCACGTGGCACCCTCCCGTTCGTCATCGTCTCATGCGGTGTCTTCATTTCGTTGGTTTTCATTCCCATTATAGTCATACTACACTTAGTCAATTTCTCCTAATTAAATCTTAGTCTTGTCATAATTAACAAGATTTTTGTATTAGGATATTGAGGTTAGAGCCTCCGAGTCCGAAAATCTATTCAACCTCTGTTTTTAGTTCAGAGTATTTCTTATCATCGTGCTTTGAGATAATTCTCAAGGTTATTTTTTTCTTCCTGGCTAAAAAAAATCACAAGAGTACTTTAGCAAGTAATTATAGTTATTCAAAAACAAATTACTTGACTTAATATAAGATATATTTTATAATATAATTTATAATATAAAATAAAATTTATATTAAAGATTAGATGGATATTTAAAAAAATTGTTAAAAGTAAGACAAATTAAATAAATCTGAAGCTTCAAGGAGTAAAAGGCTTTAAGTATCAGAACTTGAAGGATTGGGTTCGTGTTTCTTTTCTTTTTTTAGGGCACCGTTCTTTAAGTTTACTATATTATACATTTGTGGTGGAATTTTGAGACCAAATCATTTAACATAAAAAAAAAGTAACCTTATTCTACCCAACTTCTTAGTCGTGACATAATTTGTTGGTCTGGCATGAAGTAGTAGTGTCCATACTCAGCTTTAATTGGCCAAAAAAAATGTACTACTTCTTCATCAACATGATTGTGGCTCTACGTACCTCACTAGCTATAAGAAAAGAAGGGATAATTAATTAATCAATCAGTGTGAAAATACTAATATCCTTCTAATTAATCAGGCCCACTTTAATGCATGTTTTAGTTTTAGGATTCAACATGGGAATCATATGACTCACGGAGGTTGGTCTGACTAATAAATAGTTTAATATCGTTTAATTCAAGTTTTGAGTTCGCACTTTGGCATATGTAGAAAATTTCTATTAGAAGATTGACCCACCATAATTAGGTGCGTGCGATGCGGGTCAGATCTAAATATAATCAAGATAAAACTCTAGTGAACAGGATAAAAATAACAAAAAAACATGTGTATCATATGTTTGGTTAGGGATCATGCCTCAGAACTTGACTGGCTCTCGATCAATATGATAATAATAAGATTATTCTAATCAACATAGAATAGCCGTGTTAGAGACATATATGAGACGACAAAAAAAATGAATGATTTTCCCTAAAAAGAAGTGGGGAAATGATTGCGAAACACAAGGAGGACAAACATGTACATAATTTATGTGAATTAGATCTTAATTAACCAACTCCTAATAATAAGCCAAACCTTCAAGAGACATATCCTTAACAATAACTAGCTATATATAAGTTAATTACTGGCCATGTCCCATAAGTATGTATTCAGATTTCTTTGCTTGTGTGTGTATATTCTTTAATGGAAATAAAATAAAATAAAATAGATGTATAACTTTTACAATTTACATCCTATTATAATGGAGTCTCTTGAATCATTCTAATTATTACTATATTCTATATAACTTACTTGCTGAGGAAAAAAAAGCGTACCTGCGTTTTCTCTATTTCTGGTAGATGGATTGCTCAGCCAATGATGGAAAAAAGGAACAGTTTAAAAGAGTAAGGTTAATAAACTAGTACCTTGATGCTAAAATTAACACGATCACAGTCCTATATATGGAAATGGACAGATAAAGAGATAATGTATCTCAAGTAGTATATAACTTTATCTATCAACAAACTGGGCACACACACTGTAATAATAATTATAAGAATAATAGAGTTATAATGAAAAACGTTGTCCAATCAGAGATCGAAAGAGGGGAGGGGGGGGGGGAGATGATGAAGTATGAAGAAGAATATGGAAAAGCATGATTACAAATTAGCACAAGTACAATGATTAGGAGGCCATACATATTGACTCTAACAACGACTCAAGAAAACAACAATGTACCTCTCTCTCTCTCTCTAGCTATTAATATGTCCACGGAATATCCCAAGTAACCCTGCCAATAGAATCAGTGTAATTGTGTATGTGTGTGTTTCAAGCTAGGGGTGTGCATGCGCAGGGCTGGGTAGGGTAGCCCCCCTGCCCGGTGCTCTGCCCAAAAAATGCATGGGCTGTATTTTGTAGCCCGGTGCCCGGCTCTGCCTGGTAAAAGCCCTAACAATTTTGGGCAGGGCATGAGCGGGCTGGGCATGCCCAAGTCGTGATATCATGCTCATGTTGTGAAAAAAATCTGTAATTATGAACTTCTAAAATAATATCATATTCATGTGTCTTTAAGAGTTAAATAATATCTATAATTCACTAAGAATAAGAGAACAAAGATAATAATTAAAATCTTGAGATCCATTGCATATAAAAAATAAGCGTTGAAATCTAAATAATTTGTAATTATAACTTTGTATCAATCTCCCTAATATTGACAAAGATAAAGCATCTAAAAAAATAAAATAAATAATTATAATTTATAATGTAATCATATGATAATTAACAAAGTTAAAAAAAAAAGAAAAAATTAGTATATTTATAAATATTAAAAGATACAACTTACCTACTTATATTTCTAAAACTACCTTATAGTCACCAGTAGCTATCATATTCTCCCTTCTAAGATAGAGAAAAAATAAAAAAAAATAAAAGAAGGAGTGCTCATGGGCAGGGCAAAGCAGGGCAGCCCCTATGCCCGATGCCCGGCCCGAAAAATGCATGGGCTGTATTTTGCAGCCCGATGCCCGGCCCTGCCAGGTAAAAATCGGGCTGGGCAGGGCATAGCGGGCCATGGGCATTATGCACAGCCCTGGTTCAAGCCATAATACCTAGTCTCTACGGACGTCTCCAAGATACGCCAGATCTTCCCAGATTTTTTATTTCATGATTTCCATCTATGTCTGCAGAGTAAAACAAGTTCTGCAAGAGCACAAACACCAGAATTCACCATCAAGCTTTTCAAGGGCTTTATAGTTTATATAGTAATTATATTACAACATCAACACTCTTCAATTTGATCACAAATATGAGAATGCACGAGAATAAGAAGAGGATCGAAGAGCTATCTATACACACAACACAAGCCTTAATTAAGCCTGAAATTAGTCATATATTCATGAAGTGAGATGGTTCAGTTTTATATTCAATAACTTCAACTTTACGTAGCTTTCACACTTTTGAATGGACGAGGGGATGACACGACACGACAGTCAATTTAAGGAGCAAATATATATACATACGTATACGTATATATATAAACATATACGAATACATGGAGCATGAATGTGCTGCTGCTCTCTCTCTGGTTCTATGCAAGGTTACAGACACACACAAGCGCACAATAAATCGCATTACAGGGGGAAGAATAGGCCTCTAATGAGTCAAATATATCGTTGTCATGTCATGTTATTAGGATTATCAAGAGTCAAGGAGTAATTAATTAAACTAGCTCTTTCAGTAGTGCTGAGTGTATCTACCTTGAAGATCACGTCGTGTACTGATCATCCCACTTAATTACTATGCAAAAATATGCTTGCCCGAGTCATTCCTCAAATCATCAAAATGTCAGCATCCAGATGGAAACATAACATCCTAATAATACTTAAAAAAGAATCTCGTTTTCAAGAATGAAGGTTCCCACCTCACCTAATAATTATTAAGCGCTTCAATTTATGACCATCCTATAATATTGTTATTGTTAAAAGAACAAAGTTAAAATTATAATTAGTTGACTGCGTCATAGTTCTTTGAACATATATAATGGAAGGATTCCAACAATACAAACAAGCTCAGATATAATATAAATATTAAACATTTATCACAATGTTATTTTACGATAATTATAAAAAAAATTGCTATAAAAAACGATGATATTTTTATAAATAAATTTATTTTTAAAAACTTTTAACTGTAAAAAATTCTGCAAAATTTTAAAAACTATGAATCTAATTTCAGTTTCACTGTCACTTTTCTATCTGTATAAGTCTTTTCTCTATCACCGTAAACTTTAATGAAGGTTATTTTTAATATTTTTTCATTAGTTTTAGTGTCCATCTCAGTCAATGCTATTCTCTATCGTTTTCATCATGAAAGTCGTAAATCACTGTTTAACTTCTTCATTTACTCATTTTTCTTATTTTTTTCGCCAAATTTATAACTTTTTTTTTCTAAATCTTCGATTTTTTTGTCAAATCTTCAACTTTTTAGTGAGATTGACATGGTAGCTAATACATTTTACAGAATATAAAGAATGGATCGCATTATTTATAACTTGTAGATAATATAATTTATTACCAATTTTGTATTATATATACAGAAAAAAATGAATGAGATGTGAATTATAAAAACCATTCACCTTGAGCTTGATAAACTCATCAGAAACTAAATAAAATGTACCGAGGGAATACTGCAGATTGTATAGTAGATTCTTTGGATTCTTGAGAGTGCTCTATGTTCAAGAGGTCGGTTCTGCTCTTGCATTAATGAATGACAACAGCAATGTAGGACATATACAGGAGGCTCATTAGTCATTACAACTAGTAAAACGCATGTTCTTTTTATTCTCAGGAACTAATATATATATAGTTCTTAAGTATTTATTTATCAAAATTTTCAATAACAATCCAGTAAAGTGATATTTTTTTCAACTTAAAGTTATATTATGATTGAATAATTATTGAAGAAGGTGAGCATAAATACAGAAAAAAGAAAAATATAGTATTAAACATACCAAGTGACTATATGGGTGAATGCCAGAACGGGACCCCACGATGTCTGACTCAATTCTCCCAGAAATGCAAGGCGAAGCAGCTGAGATAGTCGGGGTCGGCGGGGCCGGATCCGGCAATCACTCTCCACGAGAAAAAGGAAGTGTGTTTCAAAACCTGTAAGTCAATAGCACATTTAATAAGCCAAGCCAATGCCATTCTAGGCTTACTTTCGGTACACAATATTGGTATTATACATGACATTATTGCGACATATTTTCTTCATTCTAGAGAAAAATATATCAGTGATAATATATTTTGAATAAGTCTAAATAAATAGTTCCCCGTTGAAAAGAATAAGATTTAAAATAAATATACAAACAAGATTTCAAAAATATTATAATATTAACTTTTAAGGTAAGATGGTTATTAAACTCATTGTATACCTTTTCTTTAGAACCTAATAATAACGATTGCTCTAGGATATCATCTTTAAAGTCAATACTCTTCCCAACTTTCACATCAAACAATAGATATTTGTGCTATTCATTCCCATTCTTGTAAATCCCACCTTATCATTGACCATAGTTGAGTGTGAAACCTGTGTTAAATCACACGTCTGAGAACCATTAGTCCCCCACAGAGAGATTTATGTCCTTTGAATCCAGTGAAAATCTGAGCACGCCTTCTTCCCAAATTTTTTTTTTTAAAAAAAAAAGGCCACACCCGTGACAAAGTGTTATAAAAGGAGTTACCTCTTTGATCTGTGGCTGTGCAACTCCAACACCCCCTTCACTAAAAACCCTCTTTCGTTTGGCCAAGCTTTTCTAAATTTCTTCTATTCCCTGCCTCCTAATACAGTACTTAATCCCCTCATTATCCCCTATCCAACTGAGCAAACTTCAGAGAAAATATGGGGTTGTTACCTTCTGTTCGTTTTGAACATAGCAGGTTCTTATTTTTTACAGTCCTCGTAGTCGTGACCCTGAACTGTTTACCAGTTAAAGCTAACCTATGCAGCAATAACTCTGTTGCTACCCCAAGAATTCCTACCTATAACGATATTCTTTCATCATTGCAAACACTAGCTCTTGATGGTTACTTCAGTTTGGAAGACAATGGACATGCAGCCAAAGACTTTGGTAACATATACCATTGTCCTCCTCTGGCAATTCTGCATCCAAGAGCAGTTTCTGATATCTCAAGCACAATAAAGCATATTTTTGAAACGGATTCTTCTTCAGAACTAAAGATTGCAGCCAGAGGCCACGGTCACTCTCTTCAAGGTCAAGCACAGGCATATCAAGGCCTAGTTGTGAACATGGAGTCACTGGAGGGACCAGAAATGATTGTTCATGGTGGAGAATTTCCTTACGTGGATGTTTCGGCCGGTGAGTTATGGATAAACATTCTGCATGAGACTCTTAAGCATGGGTTGGCACCTAAATCTTGGACAGATTATCTTCATCTTACTGTTGGGGGAACTCTATCAAATGCTGGAATAAGCGGACAAGCCTTCAGGCATGGACCCCAGATCGATAACATCTTCCAGCTGGAAGTAGTCACAGGTATGTTATATTATAGCATGGTTCTGGCCAAATCTTAGACCATATCAAAACTCACATGAGGAGAAGTTTATTTTAGTCGCTTAATGAAAGTGAGAATGTTTGCACGTGACAATAGCTTTGAACTTTCGGCACTAATCTGGTACGCAAAACATATTTGTTGTAGGAAAAGGAGATGTGCTTACCTGCTCAGAGAACCAGAATGCTGACCTTTTTCATGGTGTTCTTGGTGGCCTTGGTCAATTTGGAATCATAACCAGGGCTAGAATTTCTCTTGAACCAGCGCCAATGAAGGTGACATGTTTCCAGATATTAATAAAAACTCACTCCTAACAAATATCTAACTTGTGACACAATCCTCGACTTCTGCCAGGTGAAATGGATTAGGGTGTTGTACTCGGAATTTTCAGTATTTGCAAGGGATCAAGAGTACTTGATATCGCTTGAAAATACATTTGATTATGTTGAAGGGTTCGTAATCATAAACAGAACGGGCATTCTTAATAACTGGAGGTCATCCTTTAATCCCGAAGACCCGCTTCAAGCCAGCCAATTCAATTCAGATGCGAAGACCTTCTATTGTCTTGAGGTGGCAAAATACTTTAACCCCGACGAAACTGAAGCCATGAATCAGGTTAGGAATTCTGTAGTTAGATCTTTAACATTAGCAAATTGCTAGTGACCAGAGATTGTTCACTGAGAGTATTGGTAGTTAGATCTCATTTATACCTCTTGAAATGCAGGAAGTTGAGAGACTGTTATCAGAACTGAGCTATATTCCATCGACACTATTCCTATCAGAAGTTTCTTACGTGAATTTCCTGGACAGAGTGCATGTTTCTGAGATGAAGCTAAGAGCCAAAGGCTTGTGGGAAGTTCCCCATCCTTGGCTCAATCTTCCGATCCCAAGAAGCAGAATTCATGAGTTTACACATCAGGTGTTTGAGAAAATTCTCGTGGATACAAGCAATGGCCCCATACTCATATACCCCGTCAATCAATCAAGGTATTATTATATTATCTTGTCAACACTTAACCGAACCAAATCATGGTCCACCTCAAAGCAAACAAATGATCATCTTAGTCTTTTTCTCGTAACAGGTGGAACCATAGAACATCTTTGATTACACCAGAGGAAGATGTTTTCTACCTGGTAGCATTTCTTTCTTCCGCCGTACCATTGTCAACAGGGAAAGACAGCTTAGAATACATTGCAAGCCAAAACGAAAGGATCATAGAGTTCTGCGAGAGCGCTCAGCTAGGAGCGAAGCAATATCTTGCACATTACAGGACAAGAGAGGAATGGGAAGGGCACTTTGGTACAAGATGGGCAGTGATGAGACGAAGAAAGTCAGAGTATGACCCATTGGCAATTCTTGCCCCTGGCCACAGAATATTTCAAAAGCCAACATCCCCCACCTCCTTTCGACTATGTTTGTGAATTATTGGCAATTAATTAATTATATGCATTTTCGGCTTTCGGTAAACAAGAACAAGCTAATCTACGAGCATCATTCGACTCATGTTCCGCACTGGTTCACCCACCCAAGGATCTTATCAACTTTTTGTGGTGTCGGCTAATACTCATCCTCATCTAATTAACTCAAAATAAGGAACATTCAAATGACAAAGTGATTTCAATGTTATACTTGAAATTCAACAAGTCCACGTTAGTTGGTAAGTTTGGAAGAACTTCAAATGAACTTATAATACGGTTCAACACCAAGCATTCCTCGCAGTAGAAATATACCAGCCCACAAGGGCAAAGGTTAAAATAAGTAGGAGCTTAAACCCTCAACGCATTCGCAACGAGCCATACGAGCACGTGTGCGCCCGAAACTATGGCAGGTGTTCACTGGAATGAGATTTTAAAAGCTTGCTGGACACTTCTTTTTTTTTTTTTTGGACAATACATTAAAGATTGGGAATGAGTAAATCATGGCCCAAAAATAGATTAGAATAAACGGCCGACAGAGGATTTATCATCACTCTGCAATTGTAACAAAAATATTTCCTTTACGGGTTAGAAAATATGAGATTTAATATTTTCAATATTTTTATTGTTTGGTAAAAATTACTTGTTACCTGAAGACAATAATTTTACAGTGGATGCTTGAGTCTTCCCCTAAGATCCATCCCCAAAGTTTGAGTCTCCTCCAACCTAAAGGTTGATATGCACTTGCTTTTACGCTACTCTGTAACGGTTAGTAATTTGGTGATAAAAACCATAAGCTTGTCTTTCTTTTCTTTTTCTTTTGGACATCATAGTCACATGCTTGTCTACAACAAAAATTTGTAAACTACGTAATTATGTCATGTTGAGAGCCATTATAAAATTATCGTTACCAAAAATAAAAATTCACAAGTTCTCACTTCAGATGTTTTTTTTTTTTTGTGAGGGGTGGCGGATGAGATCAGGGAGGTAAAAATCCGTTACTAATACAGAGATGAGCTTAGTTACTTGGAACAGAGGTGAATGCATAGGTAAAAACAAAGGTGAATTCTCTATTACAGTTTTCACTCCAGCTCTTGACAACGGGAAAGATGCCCTAAGCCATATGCTAGAGGTACTAAAGCCTCTCAATTTGAATGCAATTCTAAATAAAAAACAAAATCGAGGTATCCAATAAAAAACAGGCAAATAATCTCCACACAGCTCATGAGCCATGTTCATCGAGCTGCCTGTGCTTGTGCGTGCTCCAGAAGTTGGCTGACTAACTTGTAAGTACGCCCTGACAGTGCCTTGTTATGGTCAATAAGTTGCCCATATCTGTAGTAGTGAATTTTCGACGAGTAAGGACCAACAATGACAACAAAGATTACAGTTGATATGTTGGGAAAAGTAGGCTAGTCAACATGGAAAAGTCACAATAAAGACCAGACGAGGCAATATCTATCAACTCAGCACTTAACATTTGATCACTTACACATTAGGATGATTGGGTTCCATAATAACAGTTCCAGTTTTAGTGTCAATTTTGGCATCAAGCTTTGAGCTACGAATGAGATTCACAATCCATCTCTCAGCCTCCTCATAATTCAAATTTAACTTCTCAGCAAGAACTCTGTCAGAAAGATCAGCAATTGGTGAAACAAGTCTTACAATTCACGCGTACACTTAGTTACGAAGACCAATAAATTATTTAAAAGACAGGCAGAAGGGCGGGGGAGAAGATTGAAGCAAAAGCATACAACTCTAAAATTGTTTCTTTCCGTGAATGATTGAAAATAAGTCCATTTGAAAAGTATAATTGAGGGTTATCAGAAAGCAGGTTCATACCCCATGTCAATCCGTTGGTGTATTCTGCAGTATGTCTCAAAGATAAATAGCCTGGCATTTTCAAGGAGCTCATCCCTCAATGGTACAGTAGAAAAGTTGACATCTTCAACTTGTTTGCCAAGAAAGGGATCATTGAGTATTACCTGGCATTATTGCAGTTGGTAAACATGTGACAGGCTCCTTAAGTATAATAATGCAGGTATATAAAGACAAACTATAAGCAAGAAAGATGTCAAACAGCAAGTCGATATATACTTCAACCCTAAAGTCTAGCACTTAAAAAGGCGCACATAATGTTCTTAGAGGGTTCTATATTAGTCGGCAGAGAGGTAATTTACTTCTTCACACTCCCTCAACTTCTTTTGTGCCTCATCAAAGTCATAGTTGACATAAACACAAGCCAAAAATTCAGTGATGGGATCTTTATACGAATGCTGCTCTTGCTGAATAACTTTGATGAAATCTTTGAATTGAGGCCTCCTGCGCTTGTTGACGATGAATGCTGTGGCCAAGTATCGTAAAAGGTGTGGAGCACTAGTCTGAATAGCATTCAAATACCTTGAAAAGATGTATCATTTTAGGTATGTCAGATAACATTGCAAATAATACGCAACAAAGGAAGAAACTATCCAGTTTAATAAGGATTGGTAATGAAAATGAGATGTGTGAAATGTCTATGAACAAATGAAGACAGATAAAGAAAGCAGAGATACAGTACAGAAGTCATACTTGTCCTGATTGAACAGATCAATAATCAGCGTTCTTCCATTTTCATGGTTGAAAAAGATGAAGAGACTCCAATGCATCAACCATATTCTGCTTTGCACCTGATTTGCAGGTGATGCAAAACTCTGCAATGGAGGTCAGCAAAGATAAGCCTATGTTTACTTAGATAACTTCAATAAATAAAGAAAAATCCAGATGCCACCATTCAGACATCAAACAAACCTTTGAATCAATTATTTCCTTCAAACGGTTCAGCTCTTCAAGAGCAATGTCCCAGTTTTGCATCAATATCTCAGCTGCAAGCTTCCCCCATAAGGCACTCAGACTCCTTTCATTATTTGTGCATAAAGCCCTGTATTGATAAAGATAGTCAGCAGCACCGGAGTAGTTTCCACACTCAAACTGAAATTTGGCATATTGATACAGTGCTTCTATTTGCTCAGGACCAATCTGTTAAAAATATGTCATTTGAAGAGTCAGAACTCGATCCAACAATTTAAACAAACAAAATCACAGGTAGGAGGGGGGAAAACAAGCAGCCATAATGCCAAGGTACATCATCAAGACGTTATTATATTGGATTCTCAGTTGGAATTGGGAGTATACTAAATCAAACGTGCAAGCTTGCCACGACACCTTCAGGAAAAAAAATCAGTTCAATATCACCTAGTTACGCACAGGCAGTTAAACACCGAAGCAAAATCAGACCGGGCTTTTAGGGAAAAATGCTCTGCAATGTATTGATTGATACAATTCATTTAGGTCCCAATCAAGAGACATACGGCAGCTTCTATAAAAGCATGGCATCTCCCATTATACAGAAACATTTTGAATTGAATACGTGAATATTCTGATCATCCAACTACCAATATTTGCAAAATGCCTTAAATTCGGTCAGCAAACCACCAAAACTACATGTTAGGAACCCGCTAACGATTCCATAAATTTGGTTAGCAATCCGCCAATGAACATAACTACTTAGCAATAGGGGATAGTTTGAGGTGGGGATATTCTTCAAATTGAGACCAAGTGTCTGGGTCCAAATTCAATTCCTGGGCTGGCCATATTATTAAGTATAGCAGTAAAATCAAAGCTCGATCCCCAAAATCATGAATAAAAGTAAGTTAATAAACCTGATATCTGTCATTAAGCATCTGAAGATTATACTGCTTGTCGGCCTTCAAATCCTGGACGGCACTGGCGTTCTGCAGAAAGGCAACAAGCGGTGCGGCGGCCTCCTCCTGTGCCTTAAGCCTGGCCACCACCTCCGCCCTCATATCCACCATCTCTGACCAAAAATACCGAATTTGCCGTCAGAGTATAGCGAAAATCAAAACAAACACCAAAGCACAAGGAAAAGAAAGTACCTTGGGGTACATCCTCGGTATGGTAGAGGTTCTTGTGGATGTCCATGGCATAGTCGACCATATTGGTCTTGTTAAGGAGCTCGATCTTGGCCTTGAGAATCTGGTCATTCTCGTACAGCTGGCGTTCCTGAAGGAACTCGAGAAGAGGGAAAACGAGATGCCTATCCAAGTGCGGCGCCATCCGAGGGGTGAGGTCGTAGTTCGCCATTGACGACAAGAGAGTGCTCGAGGTGAAATCCTAAACCCTAGACGCAGAGATAGTATGAGGGTGTGCAAACTTGCTTTCTTTCTTTTTTTTCAAAAAACAAAATGGTATAGTTGCTAAGTTTTGCTGCATCCGATGGAGAATCGTCTCGCCCCATAATAAACAAATAGATAAAATTAATTGATCTATATATGTAGGTAGAAAGATATGAAGAAAATCGACTTACTCTAATTGATTAAAAAAATTTTCTCTTATTTTCAAATTAATCTTTATAAATAAATAAAATTAATTAACTAATCCATTCAAAAGGCAATCCTCACAATTTAAACTTATCTTTAATTTCAATTTCAATGGTCTCTCTAAATCTAATTTATCCAATTTAACTAGTTGATTTTATATTAATGATGGATTTTTTCCATAAAAGAGAAAAGACAAACTAAATGATTAAAAATGTGTGGGAAGTTAATTGGTTAATATATTATATATTTTTAAATATTTTAAAAATATTTTTTAATTTGATTATTATAGATTGAGTTTTAATATAAATAATTTTAAAAAATATAAATATAAATATAAAAAATAAATTTTATATTTTTTAATTAGATTTTATATATAAGATTTAATTAGTAATATTAAAGAGAAGAAGAGTTGTAGATTTTTTAAAAAATTAATTAACGATTAAATATTTTTGTTTATTTTTTAATGGGCTCTCTACCCGTAGCCACGTCTCTTCTCCCTCATACCATACGATAAAGCCCATATTGATGAGCTGAAGGCCATGTCTTCGGCCGTAGATCCAGAGAGACCCCAACTCCAAGCCCAGGGTCTCTAACGAGCTCCGAGCCCTCGCTTGCAAAGCATTGTAAACCCATGAGCATGAAGTCTATTGGTTCAATTAGTAAATAAAGAAGTAAGACATATGATATCAACGGATTTATTTAAGTGGTAAGAGATTCAATATTATTTAAATAAGATTTTGAGTTTGAGTCTTGGCGTATGTAGAAAATTTTCGCTGGAAGACTCACCCACCATAGCTAGGTGCGCGATGCGAGTCGAATCCGAATATAGTAAGGACAAAGCTCCAATGAATTTGGTGGACAACTAAAAAAAAGTAAGACATATGACTATTTAAAATGTATTCGATTCCTATATAGTACTATTTTATTATGTTTTTAGTTGTGGCACTTGAGGAAATATATTAACCCTTGAGTGTCTAAACTTACGCCTGAGGGTAATTAATAACTTACCTTACCTGACATTAGTATCGCTTAAGAATAAATGAAACTTCACAATACTCTTATATTTTGGGTAAATTCAACCCCTTTTTAAAAACTTGTATATAAAAAAAATTGCAAATATTGTAAAAAATTGCAAATAAACTAAGTTTAGGTTTAGCGGAGAAGGCTAAATGCTCATCATATAGTAAATTAATATTTAATTTTTTATTAAAAATATACTTATATTTAATGTTTTAAATATGATTATTTATGATAAAATTATACGGGAAATTGTAAATGAGTTAAATATAGTGTTAAATTGCAGCTTCCTTATCCAGCATCACTTTTTACTAGATATAGGCAAATCTCGACTTACATTGGAGTATCCTGCCCAGGACAGGAACGAAAGCAGAAAATAATATTACAAAAAATCATCAATAAATTAATTATAATTATTATAATTAATTTGCATCTAGTAACGGTTTTTCTATTCGATCTATATAAATGACACTTGATTAGCAAACATTCGTCTTCCGTTCCCGGGGATGCATAACGATAGCATCTCCTACGCCCGTGAGCTTTTTCTTTCCTTGGACGCATTTTAGACTGTTGACTTGTTTCTTGTGTTCTCTCATGAAAATTTCAATCAAGCAAATTAAACAAGACACTCTATTTATGCGATAATATAACTCTCGGAAAGCAATCAAAACGCCAATCCCATATAAAATTATATCCTCTTCCTCCATATATAGCAGCAAAACAGTAATAATAAAATATAGAACAAGAACTTGGATACATTAAAAAATTTCTAAAAGAAAATAACAATATCCCACACCCACCCCTCCCCCCAAAATATATTGCTGTTGAAACTACGGTTCTAACAGGCATTTTTTAAGGACAAAATTACCATAAAGGCATAAACAAATAGTACAGTAATACTGATAAAAATAAGTATTAAAAAGGAAACTAGTTACTTTGTAATTTTATCGTCCGTATATAGTAGTGGGAAGAGATTTCAGGCCGTGATCACTCCCATATACTGCCCCAAAGCACTAACAGAGTCGAAGATCCGTGTACCTAATCCCTCTCTCTCTCTCTCTATATATACATGATCCTCACAACATCTCTGCCTATTCACATTCATCTCACAATTAACAATGATCTCTCTTTCCTTCTCCAAATCCCTCTCCTCCGTCCTCCTTTTCATTCTGTGTTCTTCTCGTGTCCTATTCGCAGACGACTCTAAGGAGGACGAAGTTGGTATAATCTCCCTCTCACAACATTCTCTGTTTTTTACGTGTGTATGAAATTTAGGTTCAAAATAATGGCATTGACGTTATGCGGATTCATGGCTATTCTCTCAAAGCTTCGATTTGTGTTTGTTCGATTACATTTGAATATTTTGCGTTTGTCGTGAAAACTTGTGTTGAATGGAATTTCATTTGTTGTTTTGGACAGAGGATGAACACCCATTCATGTACGAGGAGGAAACTGGGAAAGGACCAAAAAGTTGGGGGAGACTGAAACCAGAATGGAAAATTTTTTACACTGGGACATTGCAATCTCCTATTGATCTTTTACACGAAAGGGTTCAAGTTTTTCCAAACTTGGGCAAACTTCAGGAGACTACAAACCTGCTCCAGCCTCCATCAAGAACAGGGGCCACGACATTATAGTAACCCCATTTTCAATTCGATGATAACTCTTGCACAGTTTTAGATACTTGTTATCAGGTTTTTCAATGGAATTATGATGTGCTGAATTGTAAAATTATGTTTGTGTTGTGTTGTTTCATTTGGCAGGTTCATTTGAAGGGATATACAGGGCAGATTAACATAAATGGAACTTATTACAAGCTATTACAGTGCCATTGGCATTCACCTTCGGATCACGCGGTGGAGGAAAAAAGGTCAATTTGGTGCACACGATCCATAAGAACAGTCTCATTCGGGTTCTTCATGTGTTATGTTCACTCAAATTTGATATGCAGGTTCGAGCTGGAGCTGCATGCAGTTCATGAATCAAATGATGGAAAGTTGGCTATTATTGGGATTTGATATAAATCTGGCCGCCCAGATCCCTTGGTTTCAAAGGTTTAACGTGTTTAACACGATGTTTAATCGGATTGCGTATGATGTGAATGAGTTTTTAATTGCGATTCGTTTTTTTGTTTTTTCTGGTAGTCGATTCCCCACATAAAGACGATAGGTGAAGAGGAGAGAGATTTGGGAATCTTAAACCCTGGAGACATTAAGTTTGGGAGCAGAAAGTATTATAGATACATTGGCTCTCTTACTGTGCCACCTTGCACTGACGGTGTCGTCTGGACTACAGTGAAGAAGGTTCTCTATACTCTCGCCATCCTTTAACTTTTTAATCACGGTTCCTTCTGTTGTATTTATACGCTCTGTTCGTCTATCACAGGTGAGGACAGTCTCAAGGGAGCAGGTCAAAGCACTGAGAGATGCCCTTGATGATGTAAGCAAACCATGCAGTTATTATTATTAAAATTACAAGGAGTTCTCTCTACTATTTTTGAAGATTAAGAGTTGATGTATCTTCAGAATTACCCAAAAAAAATAAAGATTCTTCGTAAACTTCCGTGTTAATTAATAGAATACGTGCAGATTGATGAAACTCAAACGCTTCTAAACATTCTTAAATTCTCCTTGAGTAGCTTTCTGATTCTTGTAATTTATAATTATAATTTTATATGTTGGGTGTGGAACAGGGATTCGAGGAAAATTCAAGGCCTACACGCAGGAACTAGGCGGAAGACCAGTTTGGTTATATGGCAAGGGACTGTTAAAATACATGTAAGGTTAGAGAAAGGAAGTGAACTTTTTGTATGGGCGTTTACGTTGTTGGATGGACCACATTTTGGCATATATAATTTACAGCCCCCATCATTTTTAAGTTATTATTCAGTTAAATCAGAGATACAGTCACAGTATGTGCATACAGATCGTACATGCAATGTTGTACGGAATAATTAAAAAAATAGCTTTCATTAATTTCTTGAATTTGAGAAAAAAAATTGGCAAACATAGGGTTGATTTATTTGGATTTGTCTGGTAATGGTGACCGACGACAGCGAAGGTGATTTTTACAAAACAAAGCAGAGCTAAGATCATATCACTATCTCAGAACTTGTTTGCTTACAACATTTAAACACAAGGAAAGGAGATACATTACATGCAATTTAAAAAGCCAGGAACTAGTAATCACAAAGGCAAACCAATAATTTCTCTAGGCTATGAGGAATGGCAAAACAGTGAGCATAAAGGACTCATAGGTAAGGCAAACCAATAATTTCTCTAGGCGATGAGGAATGGTAAAACAGTCAGCATAAAGGACTCATAGGTGAATGTAGCAGAACCAGAGTAATTGGTATCCTTCTCCTTGAATTTTTCTGTTAGTCCCTGCAAGTCACATAATTCAGAGTGAGAAAATGAATACTATCTCAGAAGTTAACAACATTGGTGATTATTAAACCAACACAAGTCATAGTGCACAGAACATCTTCCTATTGTTGGAAGTTCAATTAGGTTTTAATCATGGGATTGGGTGTCATTCCATATAGAAACAAACTTATGCATAAAATGTTAAACATCACATAACAAATTGACAATCCAGGATGAATAAGAGATTTTTCAAGATGCCATTTTATCTGCAAGTAATCTGACTAGGTTACAATTAAGTGTGATTCTGGAGGTCACCTGAACAGTAAGACAGCACCTGCATTAGCAAACAAGGGAAACAGGGGGAAGAAATCAGTCCAGAAGGATGATAAGTAAATATCCAACCGGGAAAAAAAAAAGGACAAGTATATGGAGCAAAGCCATACTCAATGAAATTGTCATATTCAATAGCCTTGCTTCTTCCACCAGTTTTGTCAAACTTGGAGACAAGCAAATCCAAGACCATAGGTGAAACAGCAAACCCCATGCTCATTAGTGCCTCCCTCAACTCAGATGAATCGATTTTGCCACTCCTGTCCCTATCAAATCTCTCAAAAATGGACTGCAATGACAATAATTCAGAATTCAGAATTCAGAATGTGAGTAAAAGGAACATGGATAATTTCGAAATAAGATTTACAGAGACGAAAGTACCCTCCAGTTCTGAAGATTGTAATATAAAGAAGTGAATTCTTTTGGTCCTGCACTAAAATTACCAGAAGGGAAGAAAATGTAAATAAATTCCAAATACCAGATAAATAATAGTATAAGGACTATAAATAAAAATACTATTCGTAGATAAGAACCGATGATCAAGTGATAAATCTATGAACAGCCTGCCAAGCCTAACACATGCCTAAACTCGCAAGTTTTAAACGAACCAAACAGCGTCGCGCCAACACGTGGATTCCATTCCGCCCATAATAAATAGGGGCCCACATAAACAGCCCCAATTGAAGTCGATATATCCATATCTATATATTATAGGTAGATATAAATATGAAAAATATTTATTAGGGGAGACTTTTTTTTTTTTTTGGTACAATAAGGGGAGACTTTTAGTTGAAAAAACAACCTCGAGGTTTAGGTGACCAAACCAAATCCGCGTAATTTATAAAAACGTGGGGGCCTTCTGGGCCCTATTTTCCCGGTGGTAAGAAAACCGATAACGCGCTCAGTATTACCCAAAAAGGCCGAAAAAAAAACAGACAAGGCCCAAAGCACAGACATTTTGTACATTTTACAGGCGGATGCGGTTGCATGCTGACCCAAGTAAGAACCCAACCCACCGCCACGTGTGCCGCATCCGCCGGGGATCTTCTATACGGACGATCCCTCGGGTCGGCGAGGCCGCTAAGTTTAGCATCACATGCCGGAGAAAATTCTCCCCCGGCTTAATTTATCGGAACATTTCATATCCCCGATCTGAATTCCACAATTCCCTAATCAATTTAAACAAAAACAAAGAAAGAAAGATAAAATGTCATAGAGTACCAATCTTCCTGACGTTGGTGTTGGTAAAGTGATACATGAGAAGACGAACAGTCCTCAAACTGAAGCTCTGATTGTAGGAGGAGAGCGCCATCTGCAATTCCTTGTCGTCGATCACTCCACTGCCGTCTTGATCTGCAATTTGGAAGCAGGCAATAACACTAGGGTCGGTGCCAGGAGGGAACGCCGACGGTACCAGCGTCGCGAAAGGGCTTGAGTACGAAGGCGCCGACGACGGCGGGTAGCCTCCGCTGCTGCTGCTGTGGCTTTGATAATTATCTTTTGGGGGTTTCTGACCAGATGGCGCGTAGGGTGCAGCGTAAGGAGCGGCTGCCGGAGCATAAGGGTTACCTTGGCCATGTGTTGGTGGGGCTGCGCCGTATGGGTTGGCGGAATAGGGTGGCGCCGAGCCATATGGTTGGCCTGATGGCGGCGCGCCGTAGCCGTATCCGTAACCGGGGGGCTTGTGGGGATATTCAGACATGGTAGGAAGAGACTTGGTTTACAAAGACGTTGGCTCGAAAATGAAAATCCTCTCTCTTAGCTTTGTGTATATAGGTGGCTTGATGGGACGGTGGCTTGTTTAGGACGGTGGCGTGTTTAGTTTGATAGGACGGTGGCTGTGTTTAGTTTGATTTAAGCTATGAATTAAACAAATGGAAAAACGTTTCTAAGCCACCTTAGCTGCAGCCTCCAAGGTCGTTTGAAAGGTTAGGGACTTTTTTTATTTAGCTTAGTGTTTTATTTAATCCAATTTTAATGAAGTGGCTGTTTGATTTTTAAAAAAATTAAAAATTTAAAAGAGTTTATAGTTTAATTTTTAATTTAATTTTTTTAAAAATAAATAATTATATTTATTTAAATTAATTTAAAACTATTTTTTTATAAATTATTAAAATTAACTTTTTATAACAGTAAAAAAATTTATAAAATATTTAATTATTATTTTATTTTTATTTTTTTATATATTTTTTCCTATCTCTTTTTATCTCTCATCTTTTTTCTTTTTTTTATCTTATATCTTCTTTATTTTTTTATCTCTTATTTCTTTTATTTTTATTTAAATTATACTTTTTTTAATATTTATTAATAATAAAAATATTTTTAAAAATAATTATTTAAATATTTATTTATTTAAAATTATTTTTTTATAAATTATTTTTAAAAATTTATTTTCTAAAATTTGTGTAAAAGAATTTTTTTTGAGTGAACCCTTTCTAAAAATTTATCCGCCCCAAATCAACAAAACTGGTGGCAACTGACACGCTTATCTTTTTCAAAAAAATAAAAAGTAAAATCGACTGTACTGTCTACTCGTTAGATTTGAAGTCTGCCAACATATGCGCTGTTTTAATCCCTATTTAATATAAGTAATTTAGAATATAAAGGGAAGAGAGGAGGGGAGAGCTCCCCTTCTCTTATTCTCATATATTTAGAAGAGAATAGAAATTTTTCTTCTCAAACTTTATTTTTTTGAGAATATAAAAATATTATTTTATAATATTAATATATTTATATTTTTTAATATTATAATATTATTTATATATTATATTTTATTAAAATATTTTATAAAATAAAATTTATTTATATAAAAATATTTTTTCCCCTTTTTTTTAACTAAATAAGATAATATAAAAATATTTTATTTTCCCTCTTTTAATATTAATTTAAATAAGATAATAATAAAATTATTTTCCTTCTATTCTTTTTTTTCTCTATTAAAATTTTTTCTTTTTTCTTTATCTTTTTTCTTCTTTTAAGTCAATTATAGCCTTCAAAGAAAAACTGCTCTAAGAAGCATAGTATTCATTTTCGATGCACTCCGCGATTTTAAACGAATACTAATTTATATAATCAATAATATTTAAATAATACAATTTGTTCTATAGTTTACTCCCTCCAGTCCACAATTCAGTGCTACTGTTGATTCGATCTGTAAGACATTTTATGGTTTGACTAGGTCATATGTTCTCATTTTCATTGGTATATTTGTTCATGTGGGTTAAGTAATTATACCAGAGAAATTATAAGTGTTACATGTGGACGATGCTAAAATTAAAAAATAAATCAACTTTTTACGGGACACAAGCATAGTATATGGTGGAAGTTTTGTACACAATTATATAAATGCTATAGTTTGATTTTAGATATATAGATTCTTAATTTGTTGCTTGTAATAATTAAATGTGTACATTTCCCTTAATAATAATTTAAATTTTAATTAGTTATATTGTAAATGGCGAATTTATTATGTTAAACTTAACTTTTCGAGAGGGTTATTTCCATCCACTATGTACTTCTTTTCTTTGCTTAAACACGTGTGAGTATTAAATTAAAACTCGTAACAGATATTGCAAATTATGCTCCTACAATACCAAGTTTACTCTGCCTGTGTGTTCCCTGCATTCACGATGAAAATCTAATTAATTAATTGATTATCAATTATATACTTAATTTTTAATATAAAATTTAATTAAAAAGTTAATTATAATAATATAAAATTAATTTGTTATATTTATTCATTTATTTTTAAATTATTCCTATTAATATTCTCTGAACAATAATTAAAGGAGGGAATGAGAGAGTTAAAAAAATAATTAAAATATTTTTAAAAAATATATCATATTAACTAATTTAATTAATTTTATAATATAATTAAATTAGTAAAAAATTATATATATTTTTTTTTTGTTATAAAACTTTTAAAAATGGCCTGTACTTACCACAATCTAAGATAACACAGTATTCCTTCTTCATAAGTAATACTAATATCAGGTAGGATATGCCATTTATTATCCTCATGTTTAAACTTAAGTGATATCAATATCAGGTAAAATATTATAAATAGTCGTATATATTATTTTTTTATCAGTTGAACATATGAGTAACAAGTTATATATTAAGAATACATGGTATTAATTAACTAATTTTTTTTACCTGGTTCAACAGAATTTTGTTTCGATTATATCCGAATCTGATCCGCATCGCGCACTTGACTATAGTGGGTAAATCTCTCAATAAGTATTTTTTTGATAAATATAAGAGCTAAATGCCTAAAATAATAGAATTAAATTAAAAGGAGATTAGATCATAAATAATCAATGGGTATTAATTCACTAGTTAAAGTTAATACCGGGCCTTTTCCTTTGTTGGGCTTCTAAAAGGCGGTCGCTAGGTAGGTTTTATTGTTTTTGATAAAAACAACGAACCTGTCGAAGAAGGCGGAGAAAAAAAAAAAGTTCTCACATGACAGTTGATACATCTCTGGAGGACCTTGTCCACGCGCCTCTCTCCGGCCGTTATTGCTAAATGCTGTTCATGCTGAACTGGATGTGCAAATTCCTGCTCCTGATAAGTGGATCTTCAACGGTTCAACCCATACGTGGCGCACGATAAGAAAACGTCACCAATCCGGTGTACGTTAGCACACTTTGATGCTGCGTGCACCGCCTGCGTCTTCGCCCCCTCTCTTCCCCCTGCTACCCCCCTTATCCTACGCACTACCACTCCATTCCCTTGTCTTCCACCATACTCCTTTTAGGGCTGTCGAGGAACTTCTCTTTCTCCTTCTGCCGATCTCTTCCTTCATGACTTTCCAGAGAATTAGGGTTTCTCCGGTTAAGGTTACCCTCACATTGTAATCGCGTCATACCGCATGGATCACAGAAGGCAATCCAAGGACTCGCTCTCCTACTCTAGTCTTTTCAATCTCGAGGTTTGTCGTTCTGGCCTTCTTCATTCTCTCGTAGCTTTCATATTTTACACCGAGTTATTGTATTATATGCTTTCCTGAACTGCCTTCTTAAAACTGAAGGTTTTATATTCATGCATCATGTCTCCAGACTTGTTTACTTTTTAATTTTATCGCTCCTGATGGGTTACTAGAGTTTTGCATAATTGATTCTAAGTGTGTTAGCTTTTTATATTTTCTAAAGCTTATTTTCCCGCGAAATATTATTACGGCTTATCTTGTCTTTCCTGTTGCATTGTTTTGTAGTCTTTGATGAATTTTCAACTTCCACAACAAGATGATGATTTTGATTATTATGGGAATAGTAGTCAGGATGAGAGCAGAGATACCCAAGGTAGGCATTACTTTTTTTTCTTTTTGTTGGTCTTCAAAGATTCTTTACCTAGTTGGATTTTATGCACGCAAATGATAGTTCTATTGTACAAGTTTTCTCCACTGTATAGCATGCGGATGAATTTTGGAGAACCAGAGCTTTAACTCGTGTATATTTGCACCCTGTATTTTTGCAATACTTCCATGGATAGGTGGGCCAATCGCAAATCACAGCAATGGGAGTATGCGTGGAAGGGAGGTAAATTTGCTGAAGAAGAGGAAGTGGTCTCAAAACAGTGACGACGAAGACAAGGGTAATTTCTGTGCAATGCACATGACTGAGGAGCGATACCGATCAATGCTTGGGGAACATATTCAAAAATACAAGAGGAGGTATAAAGATACCTCATCTAGTCCTGCCCAAAATCGTGTTAGTGCTCAACTTCTTAAAAGTAACACAGGTTTGAAAGCGTGGAAGTTAGGGAATGAGCACCGAGGAGGAACACATGCTCTGGAGACTACACCTGAGTGGCCTAATGATATTAATCCCCAGAAACCTGCAGAATTCAGACAGCAATATGGACCTGATAGGTTTAATTTTTCTTCCCTGATGCCTGGATAGTGTTGGAGCATATGGAATATGCAATGTTATTTATGACTTAATGTTGTATAAAATCATCATCACCATCATTTTCTTTTACTTGCAGAACTATCTACGAACCGGCTTCTTTAGATATTGGAGATGTTGTTACTTACAAAATTCCTCCTACTTATGATAAGTTAGCAGCAATGCTTAACCTTCCAAGTTTCTCAGATATCCGAGTTGAGGAGTTTTACTTAAAAGGTACCTTGGATTTAGGATCCTTGGCTGCAATGATGGCTTCTGATAAGAGAGGTGGGACTAGAAACCGAGCAGGCATGGGGGAAACCTTACTTCAATACGATTCACTTCAGGCACGATTGAAGGCCATGTCAGCTTCTAATTCACCCCATCAATTTAGTCTGAAAGTATTTGATATTGGTTTGAATACTTCCATCCCAGAGGGAGCTGCTGGAAATATTAAGCGATCTATTTTGTCTGAGGGTGGTGTATTGCATGTTTATTATGTCAAGGTTTTAGAGAAAGGTGACACATATGAGGTATGTAGGGGTATTATAATATTATGGGAGACCTTTCTCTTCAACTCTCACTCCCCCTCTTTTGCTGATCTTTATTTCTTCACTTCTGCAGATCATTGAAAGAAGCCTACCTAAGAAGCAAAAGGTAAAGAAAGACCCTTCTTTGATTGAGAAGGAGGAAATGGAAAGAATTGGTAGAGTGTGGGTAAATATTGTAAGAAGAGACATACCAAAGCATCATAGGTTTTTTACTGGTTTCCATCGAAAGCAACTTGTTGATGCCAAGAGGTTCTCAGAGAACTGTCAAAGAGAGGCATGTTCTGTTTCCTACCATTTGCACATCTTTCATCTGTTTTATTATGAATTGGTTTCTTATATGTATCATCAAGTTTTAACTCTAAATTGATCTGATATTTTACTTGTATGGATATCCTTCTCTTCAGGTCCGAATGAAAGTGAGTAGATCACTTAAATTCATGAAGACTGCACCCATTCGCACCCGAAAACTAGCTAGAGATGTCTTGCTGTTCTGGAAACGAGCAGATAAGGAGATGGTACTATTTGTTTCCTTTCTGACTATATTATAATGGCTCTTATTATAAAAAACTTAAAAAAAAATTGTTTTAAGAAGCTTCTTTATAATGGTGTATGTTCAGTGGAAAATAATCATACCTGCAATTCTTAGGATCCTCCTTCCTGATGAACACTAAGTATTGTGTATTTTAATCGGTAATGTTGTGCACCCTTCACAGTTGTGAATTTAATGTGGTGCCTGAACCGACTGGTGAGGTGGATCTTGAGACTCAAATAAGAAGAATTGGACTTTGTTTATTTGTTATTGCACTTTGTAATATTGTTTATTTGGTGGGTACTGATCTGATGATTGGAATTTTAATTTGAAATTGAAGTTTGTCACGCTTTTGTAAATTTTACTGTACATTGATTGGATTGGACTTGGATGCGCCTTTAATGGCTGTTTTCACTCATTATAGGCAGAACTGAGGAAAAAGGAGGAGAAAGAAGCTGCTGAAGCTTTGAGGCGTGAACAGGAGCTTCGAGAAGCAAAGAGGCAGCAGCAAAGGCTGAATTTCCTTATACAGCAAACTGAGCTATACAGTCACTTTATGCAGAACAAGTTGAACTTACTGTCCTCTGATGCTTTACCTACAGTAGATGAAAAAGCAGATGATCAAGATGCAGAACTTGGCTCTTCAGATGCTGGGCCTAGTGAGGAGGAAGATCCTGAAGATGCTGAACTGAAGAAGGAAGCTATGAAGGCTGCTCAAGAAGCTGTCTCTAAGCAGAGAAAGTTGACGAGTGCTTTTGATAACGAATGCTTGAGGCTGCGTCAGGCTGGTGAAACTGATGCACTTTCACAGGAAGTTGCAGGAGCAAGTAACATTGATTTGCAAACCCCGTGAGTTCTCTGTCCTTCCCACTGTTCAGAACACAGGCAAATACATGTACAAATATATGGACATGTATATGTATTTGCATGTTTCTGTGTTAATTTTTATCCAGATGGCATTGGTGATTAAGATATTAAGCGATAATGTTGAGTTATAAGTGAATTGTCTGATGCAGCTCAACCATGCCTGTGGCATCAACAGTTCGGACACCAGAAATGTTTAGAGGCTCTCTTAAAGAATATCAGCTAAAAGGTCTTCAGTGGTTAGTTAATTGTTATGAGCAGGGTCTGAATGGTATACTTGCTGATGAAATGGGACTTGGAAAGACCATTCAAGCCATGGCGTTTTTAGCCCATTTAGCTGAGGTAACCAGTCAACCTTTTGTTTTTGAGCATTCTGATGACTTTAATTTAACAATTTTTCCCATGCAGGAGAAAAATATATGGGGACCGTTTTTGGTTGTTGCACCTGCATCAGTATTGAACAATTGGAATGAAGAACTTGAGCGCTTCTGCCCCGAAATGAAAGCTCTTCCGTACTGGGGTGGGCTTCATGAGCGGACAGTACTTAGGAAAAGTATTAACCCAAAAGATCTTTATCGGAGGTAGTCTTCATTTCATGCCTTGTACATTCACAAATTATTTGAACTGGTTACTTGATTTCCTTTCTACACGGCCTGCCCCAGGGTGGGATGCTTCTGTGGTTCAGTGACTGAAAGATAGATTATGGTGATAAGATAAACTCCCTAGAGACTCAGTTGATTTGCTTCATAAAGGAAGAAAATGTAAACTAAGCAAAGGTTTTGTCTCCTGCTAGAAAAATTATATCTGCATTCGGCTTCACAATGTCTCTCGTTTATCATTGTATATGTATGTAAATATTCGAAATGGCACAGATGACATATTTTGAGAAAACTTACAAGATTTTAATTGATCTGAGTTTTTTAGGTAGAGTTGTTTGACCTTATTTCGGCATTCAGTTCCCTAAATCTCTTTTATTTAATATCTTATATGCAAGTGAATTTCCGAAATGGCACAAATGACCATGAGTAAATCTCAGACAAGATGATTTTAATATGTCTGAATTTTTTAATAGAGTAACTTGGAGAATGGTGAAATTTGGCACTCAATAATTCCTTGTCCAAGTTGTAGGGAAAGTGAAATGTTTTATTTTAAATGTCTCGAAATGCTGGTTCTTGATTTGTTGAAGATGAGGAAGATAAGTAGTTGCCATCCCCTATTACATAGTGGGGTGAGTGTGGCATCCAGAAGGAAGAGAGGACGACTGTGTTCTTTGTGCGTTTTTAGTTTGGTAGCAATGCATTGTTCATCTGCATAGATGGGATCTTCTTGGCTTTCATGTTTGGGAGCTGTGATTTGAGGTTAACTGGTTGACACGATATTCTTAACCCTGCCATATATCTTATTCTCTGTGTAACTCCTCTTTCTGGTCTTTTTATCTCTAAGATGACTACAGTTAATATTCGTTTCTTGTTTACCAGGGAAGCGAAATTTCACATTCTCATTACAAGCTACCAGCTACTAGTATCAGATCAGAAGTATTTTCAGCGTGTGAAATGGCAGTACATGGTATTGGATGAAGCCCAGGCAATTAAAAGTGCAAACAGGTTCTAATTATATTATGAATCCGGGGTGTTTAAGTGAATGACATATATCATCATTGTTTCTGCTGAATATTTTGTTACAGAATAAATGTGGGAATGAGAGAAAGAAGGAGAATGAGAGAGAAAGATAGAGCCCAGAGGGAGATGAGAGAATTAGGAGTTTTATTCCTTTCAACCCATTATTATTCTCATAACCTAATTACAATCTACCCAACCCCTCATATTTATAAGCCTATGATTAACTCCCTCCACTAATCCATTAACCAACTTCACTAACTAATCTCAACTGTAACTGTCGTTTTTATGATTATACAACATATTTCCTTAAAAGAACACTGTGATTAGTTGTCTATTTGGATTGCATTGCCGAACGTGTATAATTTGTTTTATATTAGTTTGCTTGTGATGATTAAGATATTTGACGTTGTATTTTCATGTGTGTGGTGATTTCTGCCTTTAAGATTCATTTTAGTACTATTCTCATGTGTAAATAATTCAATATCTGTGATCTGACAGTATAAGATGGAAGACACTCCTCAGTTTTAATTGTCGGAATCGCCTGCTGCTGACTGGTACACCAATTCAAAATAATATGGCAGAATTGTGGGCTCTTCTGCATTTCATTATGCCAACTTTGTTCGATAGCCACGAACAGTTTAATGAATGGTTTTCAAAAGGGTATTTTCTGTTCATTTTAGTTGGTTGGATGTTTTTGACACTGTAACTGTGGTCTAACAGTCTTTTATGATTACATGCTAGAATTGAGAACCATGCAGAACATGGAGGTACTTTGAATGAACATCAACTTAACAGATTGGTAAGTTTGTATTTCTGTTTAATACCGTTGTAAGCGGATGTTTGAAATTTATTATTGTATCCTCTACTGTTGTGGAAAAGTAGGAATTGAGCTAATATTTTTTCTATATTATTGAGTCTCGTTTGTAATTATTGCTTTGTTCTACGTGTTTGAGCTGTTTTTGTTTAGTCTTCCATAAACTTTTTTTTTTCAATCCTTTTGACTTATCTCTTGGTTGTTCTTATCCTGACAGCATTCTATTTTAAAGCCTTTCATGCTGCGGCGAGTTAAAAAAGATGTAGTATCCGAACTGACTAAGAAAATAGAGGTTACAGTGCACTGCAAGTTGAGTTCTCGGCAGCAAGCTTTCTATCAAGCAATCAAGAATAAAATATCTCTTGCTGAGTTGTTTGATAGTAATCGTGGGCAGCTCAATGATAAGAGAATTCTGAATTTAATGAATATTGTTATTCAACTAAGAAAGGTAGACGATTCATTAAGTGGAGGTTTTCTTATGAATTTTGCATTGATCAGTATATTAATAAAGACAAGATACTTTGTTTTAAGCATCTGAGGTTCCTTCCCCCCCACCCCTTTTTCTATTTCCTCTAATAAAGAATGCTCTCTTCAAACGTGACAGGTTTGCAACCATCCAGAGTTGTTTGAGAGGAGTGAGGGAACCACATTCTATAATTTTGCAGAGATTCCAAATTCCCTTCTGCCTCCTCCATTTGGGGAGTTGGAGGATGTATACTATTCTGGGGGTCACAATCCAATATCATACAAGGTACGGCATAAAAACCTTTCTATTCTTCTGACGAATTAAATCTCATCACTCTTCTTCTTTACCCTCCGTCTCCTCTTTCGTTTTCATTTTTCTGCCTGATGCTGCTCTCTTAAATTTTAAAAAACAAGCAAGATACTATTATAGTATGTTTGGTGCTGTTGATTCAATCCGAGCCCCATTAAGAGCTTTGGTGAGGAGGTCGCCTAGTTGATCACTGGATTGGACATGTCTTGTAGAGATGAAATTTTCCTTGAGCTTGTCTCGAATAAAATGACAGTCGATCTCAATATGTTTCGTGCGTTCATGGAATACCGAATTAGAAGCTATGTGTAGAGCTGCTTTATTGTCACACCACAACGTTGCTGGTAATGAGGTTTTAAGGCCCACTTCCTTCATTAACTGATATATCCAGACTATCTCACATACAGATTGTGCCATGGCCCTGTATTCCGCTTCTGCACTCGACCGTGACACTACATTTTGTTTCTTGCTTCTCCAAGATACCAAATTTCCTCCGACGAAGACACAGTAGCCGGTAGTGGACCGTCTTGTGGCCTTTGATCCACCATGATCAGCATCACAAAAACACTCAATATCTATATGGTCATGACTCTTGTACAATATCCCACGACCTGGAGATCCCTTCAAATAATGTAACACATGTTCTAAGGCTTCCCATTGTCGGATAGTTGGAGAGATCATAAATTGGCTAAGAACACTCACTGGATAAGTGATATCAGGGCGGGTAACTGTAAGATAATTCAATTTTCCAATTAATCTTCTGTACCTCTCTGGGTTTTCGAACAACTTGCTCTTAGCAGCTTCAACGGGATTTTCATATTGTATACTACCATCAGCATCAAGCAGCGGGTTATAAACCATAGGAAAGCTAGTTGGGGCAGCTCCAAGTTTACCAGTTTCTTTCAGCATATCAAGAACATATTTTCTCTGAGTCAATAAGATGCCCTTCCTGCTCCTCATAACTTCAATTCCCAAGAAGTACTTTAATGAACCCAGATCCTTCGTCTGAAAATGGGAGTTAAGGAATGATTTGAGTGATGAAATCCCCGAGGTATCGCTCCCTGTAATCACAATGTCATCGACATATACAACTAGTAAGACTATGCCAGTACTTGTTCTCTGATAGAATACCGAATGATCACACTTACTCTGGCACAAGCCAAAGTCTTTCACGACAGTACTGAATCTGTCAAACCATGCCCGAGGGCTTTGCTTCAACCCGTATAAAGATCTCTTAAGATGACATACTTTACCATGCTCCCCCTGAGCAACAAACCCAGGTGGTTGCTCCATGTAAACTTCTTCAAGAAGATCACCATGTAAGAAGGCATTTTTGATATCAAACTGAGAGAGATCCCAACCATAAGTAGCAGCCAGAGAGATAAAGAGACGAACAGAGGAGAGCTTGGCCACGGGAGAAAAGGTCTCAGAATAGTCAACACCATACTTCTGAGCAAAACCTTTAGCAACAAGACGAGCTTTAAGACGTTCAAGAGTGCCATCAGCCTTAGTTTTAGGGGTCAACACCCATTTACACCCAATGGCTTTCTTTCCTGCCGGTAAATCAACTAAGGACCACGTACCTGCACGATCAAGGGCCGCCATCTCCTCTTCCATAGCAGTACGCCAACCCGGGTGGGACAAGGCCTCAGAAAGGGATTTGGGGACGGAAATTGTGTCTAAAGAGGCAACGAAAGCACGAGAAGAAGAGGAGAGGTGGTCATATGAAACAAATGAAGAAATAGGATAGGTACAAGTGCGTTTACCTTTGCGAAGAGCAATGGGCAGATCGAGGGAGGGATCTGGAGCTGGATCAAGAACAGGAGGGGTCTCAGAGGTAGGGACCGAATCAGGCTCAGGCGGAGGAATACTTGTCACAGGATCTGTTGAAGAAGTAGATAATGGCAAGGTAGAATCTGGCGTAACAGCAGTAATCGTGTCCTTCAGACGTCTGGTATAAACCCGAGACAAAGGTGGTTGACCAGGTGCCAGTACGGGAGCTGGGGCAGGTGATGGTGAGGGAATGACAGAGTATACCAGAAGAGTATCCTCCTCCACAGGTAAAGGAACATGAGCTGAAGTGGTAGACGCAAAATAAGGAACAGATTCCTGAAAAGTAACATCAGCAGAGACCATATAACGATTAAGAGACGGAGAGAAACACCTATAACCTTTCTGAACACGAGAGTAGCCAAGGAAGACACACTTCAGAGACTTAGGATCCAATTTAGAGACACTCGGACGCACATCTCGAACAAAACACATGCACCCAAAAATCTTAGGGGCAATGGGAAACAAAGGTTTGGAAGGGAAAAGAGTAGTGTAGGGAATATGACTATCAAGAACAGAGGAAGGCATGCGATTAATAAGAAAGCACGCAGTGGAGACCGCATCGGCCCAAAAAGATTTAGGAACCTTCATTTGAAATAGAAGAGCACGGGCTACCTCTAAAAGGTGATGATTTTTTCTTTCAGCAATGCCATTCTGAGCTGGTGTATCCACACAAGAGGATTGATGGAGAATGCCGTGTTGAAGCATAAAAGAGCAAAATGATTCAGAAAAATATTCTTTAGCATTATCACTGCGCAAAGTTTGAATAGACATATTGAATTGATTCTTAATTTCAGCAGTAAAGGCACAAAAATGAGAGAACAACTCAGAACGATTTTTCATTAAATATAACCAAGTAGTACGGGAATAATCATCCACAAATGTAACAAAGTACTTGAAACTAGCTTTGGACTCAACTGGACATGGACCCCAAACATCAGAGTGTACTAACTCAAAAGGAGACGAAGCTCGTTTATTGACTCGAGAAACTAAAGGAAGACGGTGATGTTTTGCAAACTGACATGACTCACATTCTAAGGACAACAAATGCTGAAACTGAGGATAAACCTTTTTTAACGATGATAAAGATAAATGACCCAAACGACAATGTACTTCAAAAGGAGTGAGACCACCCGCACAAGCTACCGCACGCGACCCCTGATCATCAAGGAAGTAATGACCACCAGATTCATAACCTCTACCAATAATCTTCTTCGTCAAAATATCCTGTATCAAGCAATGATCAGGGAAAAGTGAGACCCAACAATTTAATTGACGAGTAAGTTTACTAGGAGATAAAAGGTTAAAAGCAAGGTTAGAGACATTAAGTACAGACTCCAAATGAATAGAAGAGGTAGGTTTAACTGTGCCTGAACCAAGGACACGTGATTGGGAACCATCCGCAATGGTAATGTTAGAAGGGTTGGCATAAGAATTGTAAGTAGAGAAGAGATAGCGGTTACCTATCATGTGGTCAGTAGCACCAGAGTCTATGATCCATTTGGAGGAAGAAGAGACAAGGGCAGTAGCCTCATTGCCTGATGCAATAGCAGCACTAGCAGGAGGATTGCTAGACTTCAATTGAGCATATTCAGTAGCAGAAATGGTAACCGTGTCATTAGCAGTCGTGGCCACATGTGCAGAATTCTGGCGATTCTGTTTGTTCTGGAGTTTACGACACGTATGTTTCGTATGACCAGGTTCCTTACAGTAGTAGCAAATCACATCTTTTGACTCTGGATTAGAACCCCCTGGTGTAGAACCACGAGGATTAAGTGATCCACGAGTATTATTCTGACCACGACTGAGCAAGGCGCTAGTAGGCACAGTAGAAGCTGGTTAAGAGATTTGTTCAGTTCTCAATATACGAGAGAAGGCTTCTTCAAGAGAAGGGAGATGAGCCCCAGATAAAATTTGAGAACGAGCAGCCGCATATCGAGACGGAAGTGCAGTAAGAAAACTCATAGTAGCCATCTGCTCTCGGTGAGACACATTGACCTTTCTCTCATCAGAAATAGGCATGAGGGCATTGAGTTCTTCATACATGCCTTTGAAATCCATAAAGAAGGCTGTAAGAGGACGATCATCCGGCATCTCTGCGCGATGGAAAGACCTGCAAACCTCATATATTCGAGAAATATTATTCTTGCCGGAGTATAAGAATGCCAAGTAATCCATTAGTTCCTTAACAAATTCACAGTGAGTAATAGAGGGCATGATCTCACTGTCAATAGAATTACGAATTTGTAAGAGAAGCCGTGCATCATCCCTTAACCATGACTTGCGAGAGGGGTCTTTTTCTTCCGGAGGGTCATCGGTCAAGTGATCTTCCTTCTCAATACTTCGGAAGTAAATACGAATAGATTTGCTCCAATCTAGGTAATTCTTCCAGGTTAATTTGTATTCCGTAATCTTAGTGACTACTGGAACCATCTCAGAAACTGTTGTAGACTTAGTTGCAGCCATCCAAAACAGATTAGTGTTAATAAAATCAACCAAACACGATTAGCCAAAAGGACTGGATTACCGTTGCTTCACAGGGAGCCTCGTAAGAACAAATGTTCACACCAGTAGAGAACGACCACTCCAGGGGTCAAATAAATGCACCACAACAAACAAACTGATCTGGAATCAGAAACAGCAAATCTGCCACCGGAAAATACAGAACAGAGACGGAAGACCCAGTATGTGACAGTCAAAACCAGGGCACGAAACTTCAGGGGTATGCTAAGGAAGATGAGACGAGCCCAACGGAGTGAATCGCCGTCGGAAAAGGTCACCGGAGATGGCCTCACGCGCCGGCGCGTGGAAGTTCCGGCGAAACTGACGGTGGCGCGTGAGCGTCATGCGCTGCTCAGACGGCCACGAGATTTTGGTGAAACGCCGATCTGGACTGTGCGACCGTCCCTGGCTGGCGCGTGTCGTGGCTTGACGTCGGGAAAATGGCGCAACGGCAGTGAACAGTGCTGTCGGAAACAGAGACCACAGAACAGCAGGAAACTGACGTCAAAAACAGCCGGACGTGCACCTAAACTTTAGAGCTCTGATACCATGTTGATTCAGAGAGAAAGGATTTGTAGAATGCCTGAATATTATTGATCTGCTAAGGGGTATTTATATACAATAGGTAACCCTAATAATTAATGCTATAATATCATATCGTATCCTCTATACTAAATACAGAATATTACGTACTAATTACTGAATATTACATTTCCTATAATATCGCTACAATATCTCTACAGGTGCCATCAAGCTTATGTTGTGTAAACTGTTGCAAATGATTTTTGTGTCTGATTAACTTCAGAATTGGTGACATTAATTCCATTCTTATTGAAGTGTTATTGTTCCAATAAAAGAAATATGTGGTACCTTAGATAACTTAGCATTACGTGTATAACTGAAATTCCCAAAAATAAAGTTTTATTTGTAAGGTTGACAGCAGTGGGCTTGAGGTTAAGAGGTACTGAAGTAGGAGGAAGAAAAGTGACAAGAGAGTAGATAAATGCTATGTCACTAAGTTTTAATTTCTAATATAGATTTTTTTTAGGAATTTTGTTCTTGATCTATGATTTTCTTTGAATGATCAAGTACATTTTGAATCTGATCTGACTTATAAGTCTGATCTGTAAGCTAATTTTAATTTTAAATTGATTCTAAATTACAACTTACATTTGTGGGCCAAATAGGTGGGTCCTTCTTTCATTATGTTGATTCTAATTCTATATCCAAGTTACTGATAAAACGTGAATCACCGTAACATATATATACCATTTTTAATGTTAATTTTTTCCTCATCTTTTTAGGTGCCAAAACTTGTCCATCAAGAAATCATGCAAGGTTCTAAATTGCTCAATTCGACAATTGCTTGTGGTGTTAGCAGAGATTTTTTTCAAAGACATTTTAATATTTATAGCCCAGAGAATGTTTTTCAATCTATCTTCTCTGAAGGGAATAAATCAAATGCGTCATTTATTAAAAGTGGAACTTTTGGCTTTACCCATTTGATGGATTTGTCCCCGCAAGAAGTGACGTTTTCAGCTACTGGTTCTTTTATGGAGCAAGTACTGTATTCTATGGTGAGATGGGAACAGAAATTTATCAATGAAGTTGTGGACTTCGTAACAGAGACTGTAGATAATGATCCTGAATACAGTTACCTTGAAAGAGGAAAAGTGAGGGCTGTCACACGAATGTTATTGGTGCCAACAAAATCTGAGACGAAGATTTTTCAAAGAAGATTTGCTACTGGCCCCAGTCATGCCCCTTTTGAGGCATTAGTTGTCCCTTATCAAGATAGGATTATATCCAATGCAAGACTTATTCACTCAGCATACACATATATCCCTCGGACTAGAGCTCCCCCAGTATGTTATGTTTCCTTACCATCTAATCCTCAAGCTTTATTTTGCAAAATGATCATTAATTGATGTCTGCATTTCGTCTCTTCTTTTTAGATTGTTGCCCACTGCTCAAGCCGAAGCTTCTCTTATAAAACACTTGAAGAGTTGCATGACCCTTGGGCTAAGAGATTGCTTGTGGGATTTGCACGTACATCTGAGTTTAATGGACCTAGAAAGCCAGATGGTCCTCCCCATCATTTAATTCAAGAGATTTATTCTGACCTAGAAAGCCAGCCTGCTCTTCAGTTAACCTACAAAATTGTAGGTTCGTCTCCCCCTATGCAAAATTTTGACCCAGCAAAGTTGCTCACTGTAAGTGCTGTATTTTCTTTATTTTTTATTTAGCGACCCCCTCCCCCTTCACCCTCCCTGCCCTTCAACTTTCTTATTGAATTGATTTTCTGAGGCATAGTTTTCATATAGGACTCTGGGAAGCTTCAAACACTTGACATATTATTAAAACGCTTGCGGGCTGAAAATCATCGTGTTCTATTGTTTGCTCAGATGACTAAGATGCTGAATATTCTTGAGGTATTGCTACCTTTGTTACAATGTTAAACTTTTTGACTCTAATCATATTTAGAAGTCTTTAGTCTTATGTTCTAGTCACACGGGCTGCTCGATGTATGAGTTCTTTATTGTAATGGTTATGTAAAATCAGCATAGGATGAGACCTGAGTTGCAATTCTTTTCAACTAAAGCAACAAAAAGAGTTGAATGTAATGTTTTTAGGGGGAATGAGTAAAGTCGGTGATTTGAAAGTGGAAATTTTCCCACAAGGTTTGTGAATGACTTGTATGGCAGCATAGTATTGTACTACTTGTCTTGGTGCGTATAGTTTTACTTTTTTGGAGTTTTCATGCTGGCAACTATTCAATTCAATTTGCAGGACTACATGAACTACAGAAAATATAGATATTTTAGACTTGATGGATCATCATCTATTCAGGACCGCAGAGACATGGTTAGAGACTTCCAGCAGAGGTAACGTCTTGCCATCTTGCAGGGATACCTATCCTAGTGAGGTTATTAAACGTTTATGCAGTTGCTTATTGAAGTGTAACAGAGGAATGGATTAAATAGAAAAAGAAAAGTGAAGTCAAGTTAAATATAACTGTGAAGGCCGACTGTTGGATAGATGGTTCAAGAGGAATCTCATTTGATGCTACCAGTTTAGCAGCAGATACCTAGGACATCAATCTCTCCAGATCAGCTCCAAAATAAAAATACATAATTCAGAAAGTTGACAGAGACAAATAACATATTCTAACATAACAACTTCTAAATGAAATTAAATCATGTGCACTCTTAACACTTACGATATTTGTAATTTTCTGGTTGCAGGAATGATGTTTTTGTGTTCTTACTTAGTACAAGAGCTGGTGGATTGGGTATCAACTTGACGGCTGCTGACACAGTAATCTTTTATGAGAATGATTGGAATCCCACATTGGATCAGCAGGCAATGGATAGAGCTCATCGATTGGGTCAAACAAAAGATGTTAGCTTTCTCTTCCTCATTTCCCCTCCATGCTTATGCATTTGATAATGATTAAATGAGTGTTGCACTCATGTTTGAGACAAATCAAAATTGGTGCTCCATGTCGAGGAAAGAAAATTCAACCTTTTCCCTTCTTTGCTAATGTAGAAAGAGTACTGAGCTAACTTCTTAGTTTTAACCATGTCAGTGGTTCTGGATTACTGAATTAATTGGCCGGATCGTGCACCTTTCCTGATTACAAAGAAAGTAAAAGGCGCAGTTTTTTAGATCCAACCTATCATTGAAAAGAACAACCTGCACCCTCCGTTTACAAAATAAATAAATAAATGCACCAAGCAAATGCTTTCTCTTCATACATTCTTTGCTTGCATACGTGCCTCATTTGCCCTTTCACCTTGCTTCACTTCCTGTGATCTTGCCTCTCTTTCTGCATGCACATAAGCTTTGATTTTTCTGGGGTATGGCACTACTCAGTTTATTTTGATTTCGACTGATTTTATTTCATTATAAATCTTGTAGGTCACTGTTTACAGACTTATATGTAAAGAGACAGTTGAAGAGAAGATTCTTCTTAGAGCAAGTCAAAAAAGCACTGTACAGAACCTCGTCATGACTGGTGGTGGTTCTGGTGATGATATTTTAGCTCCTGAGGATGTTGTATCTTTGCTTCTGGATGATGTGCAGTTGGAGCAGAAATTCAAGGAAATTCCTCTTCAGGTTGGTTGTGAATCTGGTCCCCAGTGACACAATGTTAATTATTGTGACCACCAGTATGGGAAGGCAAAAGAATGCTCAAACCAATTTTGAGAGATCCTGATTATAGTTTTATACTTTCCAGGTAAAGGATAAGCAAAAGAGGAAACAAACTGTGAAGGGTATACGGGTAAATGAAGATGGGGATGCGTCTCTGGAAGATCTAACAAACTCTGGAGCGCAGGGTCCAGATAATGATATTTCTCTTGACCCAGAGGGATCAAAGCCCAGTAATAAAAAGGTAGCCTGATAATTTATGAGTATATGCTGTTGGTGCTCAAATCTTATTTCAAGTGGGTGCATGATAAATTTATATAGGAAGTTTTGTTTCTCATTTTCTGGGGAAGGATTTGATGCATGGGGCATTAGGAATTAATGGTTAATTAGATTGTAATTCATTCCAGCGAGTCACATTTCAAGGGAATATAAACTTGCAGAGAAAACCTGCCTCTGAGAAGCAAACGGCGTCAAGGGCAAGGAATTTTCAAAAGACGAATGAGTTGATGGACTATGAGTTGTATGATGCTACTCAAAATGCTGATCCAGCGGTTCAGAAACACAAGAGACCAAAGAAGGCAAAGAAAGTTGGGAATGACAAGTTTAACGGCTCTTTTACTGGTACCGTCAATATATTCCCAGAGCAGATCCAATAGGCACTAGTTCCCCGTGATTTTAATAATGGAGGTTCAAAAGCAGTAAGAGGGTACTTCTTTGAGTTGTAGGTTGATCTACTACACATTCTAGTTCCCTTTTTGTATTGAGGCAAGGCAGGCGAAGAAGCTGTATACAGCATATCCTTTATTTTGTTCATAGTGAATAATACTCTAGTGATAGTGTTAGATTCATATATGAGATCGTAGATCCGCCCCGCTTCAACATTGTCGGGGCTTTGTACAGACTAGAATATCCTTTTTAGTTATATTATTTTTTGCCCTTATATAAAGACAGGAGGAAGTAATATATTAAATAAAAATCTACATAAAATTAATTTCAATTATTTGAAAATTTGCACACAAAAAATCACACTTATTTGAAATTCCATTGTTATGTTAGTGAATTTCAGGAAAAGACTATCAAGAACTCAATTTCTTAAGCTTCATATCAAGATTTCTGTCTTCATAATATTACCTAAGTCTCAAATTAAAAATACATCTCTTGATCCAATTATTTGCAGTCATGGTCAATTGCATTTCTCCATGTGAACTAACCTGAAAGGAAGTTTTTTAGATTGGAGGACTAAAGGTGCACTTTTACCTAGAAAGAAAGAAAGAAAACTCCGCTGTACTGTAGTAGCATAATGAAGGATCCATGGACCATGGATCATGGGCCATAAGGTCCAGTGATACTAAAAAGGATTGCACGTTACTTGCATTTTCGTCAACACAAGGGATCTCAGTAACAGGTTCAGGTATTCCATGACATCACCAAGACAAACCATGAAGAAATGGTTTGTAATTTGCCCACTGCTATAGCTTGTGTTTTATCCTAACACGTACTCCTTTTGGGTTCACCAAAGCAGTATCTGTAGTTACCTAAATCCCATTTGAACCACAATATCAAAAGTAGCATAGCAGAAATGGGGTATCACTCATCAACGTCTAAGTTTCAACCAAAAGTAAATTCAACAGCCACCGAGTATACGAGTTAATTGTTCCAACAAAGGTCCTTTTGCCATTCTGTAATATTTTTTCACGTTGTACTGCTTTGCAATGGCCCTCAAATTGCTCAATGTCAAGTTTTGCAAGTTCACAGGCACCAAAGCTGAGGTCTTATTATGAGGATCGACTGAGGAGCGGGACCAACTATTCTGAAGATCTTCATGGTTTCCATTGTCCACTGCAACCGCATTCGATTTTGATAAATCCACGGTAACAAGTGAATTTTGTATTCCTGCAGTGACTGGCAACTCGCAAATATTTCGTTTCTTTTGCAACTCTGAAAATTTGCTGTCATAAGGAACAATAGCATATTCAGTTTCATGCTGTTCCGGTTGCATTGTTCTTTTAGCAACCTTGCCGCTCAGCGAATCAACTAAATTGGCACCATCATTGCTGGTTCTTGACTTACGTGGCCCCTTTTGTGTAACCTTCGAGGATGAATTTGAAATAAGTCCCGCAGGATTTTCACCCGGTTCTCTAGCAGAAAGTGCATCTGATTCCATTTTCCTCTTTCCCAGATGTTTTAGCCTACCGGGCTCACTTATAATGGACTTCCCGAGGTTAACAGTAGGCTCAGGCTTAAGGCATAGCACTTGTGATTTCCCTTTGTCATTCAGCTGAGACCCGGTAAATAGGGCACTTTTGGTTTGCATCTCTAATATTGAACTCAAACCAGAACTTTTGGCATTAACAAGGCTAGCACTCTGAAAGTTCATTACATGCAGCGAACTTTTATGGTATGATTCAGGAGCAGCAAGACACAATTTTTGAGCACTATCAACTTGAAGAGGATTTATTCTCTCAAAATCTTGAGTTGAAGCAACCTTGGATTCTATCTTGCAATCTCTTTGTGCCGTTTTTGGAGCAAAATCACTTAGCATTTGATCAAAATTAGAATTTTCACTTTTCACTCTTGAGGCACATAAATTGGAATCAAGACGCTCATGTGTAGTGACATCTTTGACAGTTTCACCTTCTTGCTGCAAAATATAAGAAAAAGTGGACAACAAACCCTGATGAAAATAAAACTCAAATAGACTGCTATCAATCCAAGAATTTAAAAATGATTAAAAGAAACAAGAGGGCTTTTTGCACCTTGACTTTTTTCAGAACATTTTCCTGGCCCTCAGAAGAAACAGAATTCAAGATTTGACCTTCGTCTGTTGTAACAAGTTGGCTTCTTCTGACTTCCTCATTCACTAAAATTTTGAAATCAGATGTTCCCAGTAAATTCATTCCATCAGAAGGACCAGTTACACTCCTAATAGCCCCAAAATCAGCACTTCTCGGAACAGTTTTAGCAAGCAGTTCCTTAAAAGAATAACCAATGTCAGGATCTATGGCAGGTCCACTGAGTGAGACGTACAAGGAAAATCCAGTCAAAAGATTAAACCCGCCAAACTGAAGTATAACCAAAACAGAATTAAAGAACCCTACATAAAATAGATAAACACCATGGAGGTTTGCTTCAGAATTATAATGGAGCCTAAATAATAGGCAAGTTTAGGCCTCCACAGCAAAAGCGAGATACATATAAAAATAAAACAAGACTTGCATTGCATTGCATACTAAAAGCAGACAAACAATCTAAGAGAGCTACAACGACCTCACCCATTTACTGGTATGTATTCTCTTTTCTTTCGCTTTTGAAAACTGAAAACAGGTTCATAGTGACAGGCTATCGGCTGCCAGTACAAGGTTGTCTGTTTTTTTTAACGCTGAATGAATAGCCACATGAGGAATACTTGATTGTTTCTTCTAATTGGGCAAATCAATAGTATCGTTCTGTAGTGAAGGGGGAGTGCGCAATATCAACATTTGACACCTGATAATTGACAAACATAACAGGGCTCAACTTCAAAACATTAGTTACTATCATGACCTAAATGCCAGAGGGGTTGAACACTACCATTATCCCAGATAGTGGATTCAATATTTGGCTCTTCCAGAAAAGAAAAAACTTCAAGATGGTCATAATATCTAAAAAAATATGGGTCAATAATGTTTGAGTTTTGGGAATTAAAATTGACACATTCACTTCCAGAATTTAGAAAGAAAATTTTCAATATTATGAAGCGATATGCATTCCAAAGCATCATAAAATCATGGAGTGCATAATCTTGTAAAAGATAGTCTGTATGAATTCAAATCTGATTAAAGAAGCATGACAAGAAGACAGCAAATCTTAAACCGGTGGTCATAAATATAAGAAAAATGGTTTTAATTCAATTTCAAAAAATTATGATTCACAATTATTATTATTGGGAAAATGAAGAAATTTCATTGTTCAAACCTGGCCACAATTATCTTGACAGTAGTCTCCTAGTGTAGCCTTTAATATTTCATCAAGTGCCCCAGCAGGTTCGTTTCTTATTAGTAGCTGAAGTCTATCATTATCAGCCTGATCATTCTTTAAAATCCTTATTGAGACATCAAGCCAGTTGATTTTCTCAGTCAAAGCATTGCAACATATTTCAGGCCAATTTTGATGTTCGGCCCAGACTAATTCATTCTGCAGAGAAAAGAGGTCCTTTTCAAGTTCTTCAATTTCAGCGTCATCCTTTGTTATCAGATTTTTTAAAGCCTGAATGCAAGATTTCTCATTCAAGGCATCTTCTTCCATTATATCTGAAAGGAAAAACAAAACTCAGTAAATGCAGGCGAATGATTAGTGTGTGTGTGTGTGTGTATCAAAGCAGGGCCAAAGATATACAGGGGGGTAAAGGAACAAGAAATTACCATGCTCGCAATCGAAGTAAAAGCCATATTGCCTTCCAAGATGCTCAGAGTTATTACTGTCGTGCACAGCTGAGAACAGAACGAATACATGCAAATTATTATGAAATAGAAGACTTACGTACAACCCAGAAGACGAGTACTTCACATTGAACATTGATCGTACAAAACCAAAGAGTCAAGATATAAAGAAATAGGAGACCTTCATCATACGGCGAACTCCAAAGATTCCACGCCATGGATTTTGAGTATATCCTGAAATGAAACTTATAGCAACAAAGCATGTCTCAATTCCATGCAACTTAACAATTCGTCAACAATAGATGCCAACGTAGTAAACATGTATATTGAAGGGGGAAAATGCAATGCAGGTAGCTATATTAGAAATAAAATAAAATAAAAAAAATCAAAGCGTATAGAACTAACATTTTTTAAAATATCGGAATATCTGGAAAATAGATGAATAACAGGGAAAATATGGAATAAATAATTCAACGTCTTCAGTAGAGATTAGTATCACATCCCTCCCCCAAACAACCCCTAGCAAGAACCCAGGAAAGGTAGCGAGAAGAGCGACCATATAGCAAATGGTGAAGAAGAAAGCTGGATTAGCATGTTTGAGGAAATCACAAAGAACTGTCCAAGAATGCTACCGATAACACAATATCGCAGTATAATAACATCGGGAACAAGAAAAGAGAGAGTTTTAAACATATGAAGTGACTTGCAATTACTGTGCCCACCAACCACGCTACGGACATTAAATAATTAAGTATTAAGAACTTCTATCATTCTATCGACCACAGGTACTTAAAACAATAGATGAGCATTGGAGGCCAGTTCGACAGAAGATCAAGAAGGGAAGATAGCTTACCGAACTTCAGCACTAAGTAGACATGACGAAACTGAATTTCTTTTAAAATAGTGTCTTCAAGAACAATAATTCATTTCCGGAAACCAGTAAGAACTAGCAATGACTCTCCAGCAATGAGCAATCGGGAATGTAGCGATCCCCGGCCCAGCAATTCAACAGTAAGTCGGGAAAGTTGACCGCGAATGACAGAGGAAATGAGGAGGCTATGCGAGCCCCGCCAATGAATTGCACCAGAGAAACTAAGAGAATGTGAGTGTCTAGGGTTTCAGTTTCTCGAAATTCAGAGCCGAAGAGAGAAGAAAAGAAAGAAAGAGTCTACACTATTTTCAGCGGGAGAAGAAGCAGAGCTTCCCATAAAAAGCTGTTACTGAGGGTGACAAGGACGCGCGACGGTAAGTAGTAATAAGTGGGTTGTGATCGGGGCAAAATGGTAAATAAGGAAGGATGACGCCAGCCCCAACGGGGATTGCGTTTGTTTGGATATGGGCCCGGTTTAACCGGGAGATCTGATTCTGGGCTGCTTTCAAGTTCTCTTTTTTAAGGCAGATGGGGCCCATCACTTTAGGCATATGAATATAGCCCGATCCGAAGTCAAATATTCTTTTAAATATAGACTTTATCTTATAAAAATTTGAGTTCAGTTATTGCTGTTATTATAAAATCTTAGTGAAAAATAGTTGCTAAACCCATTTAAATATTTGTATATATAAAAAGGGACTGTCAGTAATATATATAAACTCAACAATATTAAATCAAAATATGATTAGTGTAGGTGATGACGTCGCTAACGGCCCTCTGCAACTACAATCATTACCTGTGTTTTTATAAAAGGAAAATTACAAAAAATATAATTTAAGAAAATTATTTCTTATTACTAACAAAATTTTTAAAGAGCAATTGACACAGAATAAAGAGAAAAGAGAGACAATTAATACGAACTCATGGAATTAAAGTGAGATATCGTTAATTAAAATCAGAAAGGCGAGAGAGCCTTATAAAGTCCTTAATTGTCATACCATATTCAAAATGCTTCCGAAGTTTGTGCATCTGGAGAATGTATATGCGTGTCTTCTCCTGTGTCTTTTTTTTTTTTAAAAAAAAAAATCTCTTTTGAATTAAAATAAGTATCATGACAAGATGAACTTCAAATGGGAGTTCATGCTAAGTTGAAATTTACTTAAGAAATAGATTGGAAATTTGGAATAAATTTCATGTTCACCTGTTGTTTGTTGCTGTCGTTTTCTCTGCCAGGATATATGGAAGTAAATCTCCTGATGAAGTTTCAATGTTTGTCTGAAGTTTTTTTTGGAAATTGAAAATTCAATGTAAAGCAGACCCATTTTACACTATATATGAATTTGTTCTCGTGCATACTAATTTTAAAAAAAAAAAACAAAGAAAACGCATGAAATATAATAATATGCTTGCTCTATACATGTTGAAATTCTTGAACTTCATGTAGATACAAAGAATCCTATTCTAGGAGGGAAGCATGCCAAGCTATATATAATATGCATAAATTCAATTTTTGGGGGATATATATATATATATATATATAATATGACAAGTGGGATAAGGAATATTAATAAGTTTGATACGTTACATTTATAAAATGTATTTTACGTTAGATACCTAATAGAAAGTATCAAATACTTATTAAATATCCTAGTCATCTAGTGAGCTATGCTAGCTGGTGGGGATCAGAAGGCAATTCCTGGTAACCATCATGATGATGTTGGAGTAGTGATGAATTTTCAACAGGGATGCACTTGACGATAGCAGAAATTGGCATGCTGATTGCTCCAATCAAGATACTGAGTAACCAGAGTTTCCAGTTCAGAGGCACTGTGCTAGCAAGTTTCCCCAGGAATTCCACTATGATTACTTGAAATCCCACTGTTGAGCAAATTATCCCTATAAATATCCAGCTCTTAATTATGCCTCTCAACACGTTTATCTTTTCTATATCTCGGCTGTTTATCTCATTGAACACCTGCCACAACAACCACCATACAACACCAAAATACGATCCTCTATATCATTTTATACTTATATGACAGTTTCAGACCCAATCCATGGATCTGGCATTAACAAGTTATATTAATCAGACTTCTATGAAGTTTTAAATCATGCCACCATACACAAAGCATTATTTTATAGACCTTTCATTTAAGCTTTAGGATTACCCAGATTTGTATGAACTGTATATAGACTTGGGATTTTTCAACTGAGAAACATAAATTCAGAATCTGTGTACTTACCTGGCAAAAAACAAAGGAGTTGAAGATCAAAGTGTTGAGGACAATAGTGGCATCTGAACCGGTGATTCTGAGAAGCCTCTTGCCTTGAAAGTTGAGAATGGCAAGGACAATTAACTGATATATACTTTGTCCAATGATGTTCCTCCACATGGTTTTGGTGATAAAACTTGCCCGCTTTGAAACTGGGGGTCTTTTCATAAGCCCTTCATGAGGAGGCTCAGTGGATAGGGCTAGAGCCCCTAGAGTGTCCATAATCATGTTCACCCATAGTAATTGCAGAGGTGTTAGTGGTGTAGATCCTGAAAGTAAAGAGGAGAAGAAGAAAAAAAGCTGACCTTTGCTCTTCCCTCGGACCAATCTAAAGGCATTCAATAATGAAAATCAAATTAAAGTTTCCTCAAGAAACAACAAACCTGTGATGCATGCAGAAACAAAGTTGATCACAAGAGCAACAACATTAACAGTTAACTGAAACTGCACAAATTTTTGAATGTTCATGTATACTGCACGTCCCCAACTGGCCACTCTCACAATTGTCTTGAAGTTATCATCCATAATAATCACATCTGCATTTTGTTTGGCAACCTGCAAGGGATAATTGCAAACCAAACAAGAGCACTCGTACGGATAAATACAACGTAGTACATTATTAGGAATCAGCATAGCAAAATTTCTAGAGACAGTCACAAACCTCTGTTCCAGCGATGCCCATGGCAAGTCCAATATCTGCTTCATGCAGTGCCGGAGCATCGTTGGTTCCATCGCCGGTAACAGCAACAACTTCACCAAACGTATTCCTCAAATGGGACACCAAGTTATACTTATCAAGTGGCAAGGATCGTGCCATGACCTATAACAATAATCAAGCTTGTAAGACAGATGATGAGAATCTTAAACAAGATATGTAAGGGAAAAAGTTTAAAATGGAATGAGAACCTGGATTCTTGGTATCAAATGCTTGATTTGTTCAGGCGACAAGTTGCGAAATTCTGGTCCTTCTATGGCTATACCGTCTTGCGTGAGGATGCCACATTCTTTAGCTATAGCCTTAGCTGTATGTATGTTATCTCCAGTGACCATACGAACAGTTGTTCCGGCTTCTAGACAAGTTTGAACAGCTTTCTTCACCTCAGGGCGCACAGGATCTTTGATTCCAACAATAGCTATCAGTGTGTAGCCAGTATCAGGGATACTCGTTTTCCCTTGGTTTTCATTTATGTCTTTGAATGCCAAACAAAGAGTTCTTAAAGCTTCCGAGGCAAAATTGTTTATAACTTCTGAAACATTCTTTGATTGGTCTTCAAGAAGATCAATGGTTTCTCCATTGCAGTCAATAAATTTGTCACACATTGTTAATATTATCTCTGATGCCCCTTTGCAGAAAGCTCGTGTCCCTCCTCCTTCAGGAAGATCTACAAGAACAGACATCTTCTTTCGAACTGAATTAAAAGGCTCAATCTCAAGTATCCTATAATCTCTGCGCTGGGTATCAAAATCACCACCCAAAAGCAAGCCAAATTCCAATAATGCAGATTCTGTTGGTGTTCCCAGTATTGAATTCTTTCCATCTCTATCCTTAACTACTTCAGAAGAAGTATTCTGAAATATAGCTTGCAAAAGGACGTTCACAACTCCTTCAGATATCTCTTGTTTTAGTTTGGCTACTCCATCACTTTCAATATTGCTTTTGATTTCCATGGCTTTTTCACATATCCATATTTTATCAACCGCCATATGGTTAGTGGTTAATGTACCTGTCTTATCTGTGCAAATAGAACTCGCTGAACCCATTGTCTCACACGCAGAAAGATGCCTCACAAGTGCTCTCTCATTCATTAATTCTTTCATTGCAAAAGCAAGACTAAGTGTCACTGCCAAAGGTAATCCTTCTGGAACTGCAACAACTATTATTGTAACAGAAATAGCAAAAAAGTTTAGCAGCTTTACTGCATCATTTGATGACCAATTGGTAATATCACCATGAATTGCCTTTTCCCCCACAAACCTTATTGTTAGCACCAAAAATGTCAGCACTGCAAAAGTTAAACCAATTTTACCAATAATTGTAGCAAATCCATTCAGTTTCACTTGCAATGGGGTCTCATGTTCTTCCCCCTCGTTCAAAGTTTCCATTAGTTTTCCCCATTCAGTCCTCATGCCAACGCTTGTCACTAACATTTTCCCTTGACCATCTTGCACTTTGGTTCCTGAAAGAAGAAATGGTTTGTCTTCTTCATGAACATTTACTGGTTCACTCTCACCTGTCAAGCTTGATTCATCAATCAACAAGTTGTATCCAGATATGTAAATCCCATCAGCTGGAACTTGATCCCCAGTTGACAAATAAACTATATCTCCTACTACCACGTCATAGATTGAAATCTTTTGTCTTTTTCCATTTCTAATGACATGGACGAAGATTTTCTTCTTCTCCTTGTCCAAAGCCCTGAACTGTAAGGATTGTTGGTAGTCACTAACTGCAGTAACAATGACTACCAAAAATACACTAAATGTGATTCCTAAACCATCATACATACCCCCAGGCCATGGTTCAGTGGTAATCCCTACTCCAATGGAAACTACAGCACAAACCATGAGAATTATTAGGGTTAAATCATGTAATGCTTCCCATACAAACAACAGGAAGCTTCTGGGAGGTTTTTCTGTGTAACGGTTGAATCCATAAACTTGTTGCCTTGTATATGCACTGTCTTCGTTAATACCTTTGTCTACTGAAGTAGAGAGTTTCATTGCAATTTCTTTGACTCCACCGTATTTTTTCAGTGCTTCATGATCGTGGCCACGAACAATAGATGCAACCACTTCAGGATCAATGCCAAAACCAGCTTCTCTCACCTCTTCTGGTAGTTGACATCCAGCTACATGAGGCAACGTGTATATAAACGAATGGATGTAATGAACAAGTAATTAGTTCTGATTTCCTAAAGCAAAGGTGAGAGCTTTTATCATACCACTAATAAAGTGCAGTGCTGCCTTTTGAACAAAGAGAGCAACTCGAACTTTATCCTGGTTGAGTAAATAAGAATACATGTAAGACATTTCACCAGGAAAAAAAAGACTTCGTAAGACAATAATAGAAAAGATAATTAATTTCTTTAACGGCATCTTTAGAGGATGTGGATTTTATTATTCTCTTTCTCTTCATTTCATCCCCTCTAGGAATTCTTGATAATACTAGTCATATTTGAATTTTATTATCTCTCCCTCCCTCTTCACTTTATCCCCATTCAAGTAGCCATACAATGTTCAAATTTTATTATTATCTTTTTTTTCATATACATATCTCTTTCTTTTTCTTTTATCTTAAAATCTTAAAACTTTATCTGATTAAGTAAAAATTCAAATATTAATTTGTCAGGCATTAACCTAAGGAGGTTTTTAGATGCTTTAACACGGACAATACGCGTCAAAACCGTGTACAAGTGAATAGTCAATGCATAAACTAATAGCCGAAAAGGTGAGTGTCAACTGGGGAGAACACCGGCCTGAAATTCCATACACAGAAGTAACGTCTACTTTAAAGTCTGAAACACGACCCAGCAATTTAATTAATAAGCAAGAGATTCTCAAGTACTATTTGATCGGACGTGCATGCCCTGTGGAACTGTGTCACAAATTAACCATATAGGACCATCGCCACCATCTATAATCCTTACTTATTTCATCATTTCTATGTTATGTTATATAGTTCTAGGTAATATTAAAAAAAAAAACTCTCCATGCAAAGAATTTCAACGTACGGCTTACAACTACGCTTCTGAATTATTAGCATTTCCTCTTAGGGCTGACAATATTCTCTTATATTTATGTCCCTTACGTAGTCGGCATATATCATTATTCTTCTTCTCTTGCTTTTGCATCCGTTACGCAATGAATATCGATATCATGAATATGTGCTGTAAAATTAGAGATATTTCCAAACTTTTTATATATGATTGCAAATGCAAGGGATATTATTCTAGTCATGTACGTGTGTTAACTGTCTTCATTCTAATTTTGACAAGTATCATGACGAGAACAACTGAAATTTCCTCGAAATTTCCTAGGTCGTCATTATACATACGTTCAATGTCTCAATCTACTATATATATATATATATATATATATATTGATTGAATACCCATCGCTTCATGGCTTGATCAGCAAGCATGTTGCTTTCGATGTTACCCAAAACTCGAAGCAAATGCAAATTATGAACACAAAATCAAGTACATCTATCTTGGTGATAAAAGATTATAATTCTCATATAACGTACCTACAAAATTTGCCTACTTTATTGATATAATGACAAATATATGATTTTTGTAAACAGTTGTATGATTTTAATTAAATTACAGTCTGTGGCCATATTAGTAAAAATTATCTACTTATCTTTTTCAATATAAAATCTAATAGCAGAAACATATGTGTTATTTCAATTGATCCTTTATAACATGACAATAATATTTTTTTTTAATGAAATGCTTAAAAATATTTAAATCCATATGATAATTAAGTAAAATATAGGTACACTACATTTGAACTACAAAAACATCGTTTTTTTTTTCACGATGAAAAATATCTCTTTAAATTAAGACAACTAGTAATAAATCAGAAATAAAACGACGTCTGACTAACATAACGCTAAAATGACAGTTATGTCAGGGATCGTATCTACTATTTCCGCAGGCAACCGCTTGGAGTCACATCATTTACCGTTGATCCAATCAGCACTTAATATGATTTAATCAATCGAAATTAATATATACATTTTTTATTTCTTTTACTTAAAAATACATATAAAAAAGTTTATCAACTTCGATGATCAATATATAAATAAAGTTAAAAATTTTGAAGAATATCATTCAATCTGGTCAAATATTTTATAGAGAAAATAATTTCCTACAAAAACATCAGATACGAAAATATTAATATGAATATGTATTAAATACATTATCTAAATAGGAATAAAACTTTTGGGGTTATTTGTTTATTTTTTAATAAAACTCGCTTGATAAAATGTTCAAAATAAATAAGAAAGTCAATGTCAATTTCGAACAGATTCGAGGACCACCGGCCAAAATGGGGAGCAAACAGAAAACTTGAACGCGTAGTACATCCCTAATAAATACGGAATTGGAATTTAGAGGCATCGACCGAGAGAAAGCTGGTTCGCGGAAGTTACAGCAACTGAAAACGCTGATGATGTCGATTTTAAAAGATCAATATCAATGTTGGAAGCCGAAGATTATTGCACTCTTAACGGGATAAAGTTAGGGGAAGGGATTGATGAACAACTTCGTTATATTCTTCTGACTTCAAAATTTATCTCACAGATTTCAACACTCATTTGACCCTAGAGCACTCTCAAATCACCTTTCTTCTAAACTTACAGTCATTTACTTGATACATGAAGAGCTCCCGGATTGATTCCGAGGAAATGATCAGGTGAATAACGATTCTGTCTGTAGCTTCTAGCTAGAGACTAAAAAATGTGTATATAAGTATTTTTTAAAAATCAAAATTTGTTTAGTTTGAAACGATATTAGATTCGAAACTAGTGGAGTAAAACAAGTTTGTTTCATCTCAACAAGTACTGTGTAGAGAAGCTAAGTATGAGCACAGAAGTTAATGGAATAACTTGGTTTTGGAAGGACTCTGGAGAAGCGCATGTTGAACGTGTAAGCTAGAAAAGAAAAAAGATAAAACAGAGGGAAATGATGAATAAATGCGGGAACCTGAATTTGCTTCATTGTTTGTTGGGCTTCGGAACGTTTCTGGAGATCTGGGACCATGCGGAAGCGTCTGCGGTGGTTCTTTACTAAGGCGACGGCGGATCTCCATCGCTTCGAAGCTTCAATAGATGGTCTCTTGTGCTCGATTACGAAATCTTTCAACAGACTCTCCATTTCTGGATTCTCAGTCTCACAGAGCTTTTGCAGATTCGAAAGCAAATCTATATATATATATATATAGATATAGATATATATATGTATATATAGTGCATTGCGGGAGCCCAGAAAACACGTTGCCTCACGCATCGCCATATAATAACAACAAAGCATTAACGACCACTACACAAATAAATAAATAAAATTATAAGATGCCAATTTCATTCAATTAATTAATTTTCATAGATAATTCTATCTAGGATAAATTGGCAAAAAAAAATCGTATATCTATAAAAAAAGTAAGAATGGATGACGATGATAAGAAAATTGTATGAATAGGAGGAATTTAATTGTAGTGTTTACCTAGAAAAAATAATTTTCCTTTCATGTATGTGTAAGAGGAGACTCAGTAAAGACTAAAGACGACTTAAACGGCCTGACTTGATCCGCACGGAAACTCACACGGTCGTGACGGAAGTTAAAAGCAAAATAAAAAATTCTCACCAATCCGGAGTCGGTCTTGTGGCTCACTTCGGCGCATTTGCCCTCGGAACTCACTCCTGATTTTTTCTACTTTTCCGATATTCAATTTTGATTCGCCAAAAATTTACGGGTTTTTCTGGCACATATCAGTTTTTTTAGAACGCAGCAATTGATCTATGGATGGTGAGTTGCGGCGCGCGAAACTCTTAAAGGCATGACAGCGATGATGAAGAAGTCTTTTCGCGTCGACGAAGAACGTCACTTTTCGTCTAGTTCCATGCCCGAGTTGCAGTTTAGGTAAAGGATTTTGAGTGAATTAATTAGTTGCTTAGGATGGATTATATTTTTAAAGGTTAAAGTAAAATTTTGTCATAAAAATTTCCACTTATATAAGCAATGGTTATTTGAAAATATTTTTTACAGCAATATTATCCCCAAAAATTTAACAATCATAGCAATTTTATTTTAACTGTTCACAAACATTAATTTTAACTGTTAACGATTTGGTTTGGCTGATTTGACACACATGGCAGGCATTAAATACTCATCAATAATATACATCCTATCACCCATTGTGCTACGATAAGAGATAAAATATATACTTATTTAAAATATATTTAAATTTAAAAATATTATTTTATTATGATTATAATCATAATATTTAAGAATATATTCTAATTTTTAGATATTTAAATTTATATTTGAGAGTAATAAACACTCACCCTACCTAATATTGATATCGCTTAAAAAAATTACACCCTATTATTTTTAAGTTATAAATAAACTCAATTTTTTTAAAAAAATTGTTATAATAAAAAAAAATATACATCTCATCGTCTTTTATTTTATTCACTTACTCCCTCCCTTCCTCCACACCCCCTTCTCTCCGCCATCTCCCATAGCTTCTCTCTCCGTCCTATGAGTGATACCCTCTTCTTCCCTCAAGACGGCAACAACCTCATCCCCAACAACAACCCAAATAGAAGCAGATTACAAACACTTGTAACCAGGAACAAGAGAGATGAAGAGCATAAACATAAAACAAAGAAGATCAAAATAACAAAAGTTCATAAAATAACAAGAAAATCACATAATAGAGTAGAACTCAATTGCTTCTTTTGTATCTTCATACCCATCGAACTAAATAACCACCCAATTTCAATCAAAAACACTAATTTTCCTAGAAAACTCCATCTTGATCAGTCGAGTGAATGTGATTCCAGTAAGAATGGTCAACAGTGTTAGGCAGGTCATACAAACCTTGGTATGAGCCACATTGCCAATCCAACGATTTGAAACCACCACTCTCATTCTTACACTGCAATGCCGACAAATTGACCAGCAACAACCCTGAATGAAAAGCGCCGATAATGATACAGAGGTGGCAGTGGCAGCAAGGCTGTGGAGCTTTTGTTGCTTGAACGAGAGCTCGACTCATGGTTCTCTTGTGGGACAGCAACACTAGGGGTCATGGCGACTTGAAAGGGCAGTCCGAGGAGGAAGAGGTTTTTGGCCTGGAGTGATTGGGTTCTTTGAGATTTCAGAAAAAGAGTGAATGAAGGGAGAGACGAGATGACATTTCGGTAGATCGATTGGTCCATTAGGTAAGAAGGTAGAGAGAGCGACGATAGAGGACATTGTTGACGCGAAAGGCAGAAGCATCAGAAATGACGAGAGAGCTTGAGGGAGGTCTATGGAGGAAGTGAAGGTGTTGTAGAGTAGAAGGAAGAAGAAGACGAAGGGGAGAGAAAGAAAGGTACACGTGGAGAGAGGAAGAGAGAAATAGTGCCATGTATATTAACCCACTCAAATAAAACGGTCAAAATTAATATTTTGTTAACAATAGTTACTATGATTTACAAACTTACAAAATAATTTTGCTCGAAAAAATACTTTCGGATAACCAGGCTTGTTAGTAGAAACTTTTAGTATAAAATTACACTTTAACCCTATTTTTAAAACCAATTAACCTGGTACTTCTTTTTGGTTTTCAGGTATGCAAAATCCAAGGCAATTTGGAGTGATGAAATGGGAATTGAGAATGGCAGAAGTAATTGAAAAGAAGGGCAAATTGCGGGCAACGACTGGAATAATTCGTAAGGTCAGGACTCATTATTGCTCTATTGAGGAGACTTTGTATGTGGAATTCCCATCTTTTTCCTTATTGCCTCTTTTTGTGAAATTGAAAGGGAGCAATATGTGGGAATGGCTCAGATCGATGTTAATAAGTAACATTACCTTACAGTTGAATAATGCTTGAATCCAAAGTATGCTTTGAATTAATATTTAAATTAGAAATAATGGACATGTAGCGAGGAAAAATTACTTGAAGAGTTATTGATCACATATGTTTCTTAGGGAAATAAGATATTTCAAAATTTGTCCTGGTTATGTAAAGTCTGGTTTGGCAGGTACTTGATGGAATTAGGAGCATTGCATCTCTTGGAATTTGTGGGGGGGAAATCAACATTTGGTTATTTGCAAGTCCTCCAGTATTTATGAGTGAAACTAAAAATTTATAAGTTAATATGTGTATTTTTTGTAAAGTTCTTTAAAGAACCCATTAGTAATAACTCAATTTCAATTTTAGATTTAGAGGACTGGGGGATGATTCTGCCCAAAAAAAATGAAGTTTCAAGAGGCTTGTTCTGGACAAATTAAAAAACCCAGTAAAAGAAAAGGTATAGATCTGGTCACCCTGTAGACGTTAACACATTTTAACTTTTTAGGGTGTAGCACGGATTATTTCCCCCTCATCGTTTGTGTGAAAAACAATATATTCTTGTCGACACTGAGTATTTGTGGGAGTGAGATAGTGGAGACTGAACAAAATACAAAAATGAAAATAGTAAGAACAGTAATACTAATAATAAGTAGACTTGTGATTTTGAAATGTCAAATAAAAATTGTCAATGGCGAAGGATAGTTTTGAATTTGTGATACACTAACGAATGACGTAAAAGCTTATATATATGCGTGCACTCACTTGATTAGTTGAGGGAAAATGCTTAAGATCTGGATGACTGGATAGGAAATACAATAGAGAGACCTTCACAAGGACCCAGAAAGAGCAGAGCCCTTTGGTGCTAAGGCTATTCTGACCTTCATACCTTCGTCTACAACGAAAGCTGCCCCATTCTATTCGATAAAGGCACAAGTACAAGTGTAGTAAGTAGAACCATACTATCTAGTGATATGAGCAATGAAAGTGTCCATTTCCAAACGCGAAGCTCCTCCTTCGTCCATCGACCTTCGGACAGCATTTTTCAGGTTCATTGCCCTCTTTCTCATTTCATCACCTTCCTTTGTTGTCATCAATCTCCTCACAGCTTTCTCAATATCTGAGGCAGTAACAATCTCATCTCTGCGAGCCCAATCCTTCACAAACACACCAACCTTGAGCACTTCTGTCATCAGAACTCTATTCCTTGGCTGGTCCGAGTGCATAGGCCATGCTGCTATTGGCACCCCCATGGCCATGCTCTCCATGCTTGAATTCCACCCACAATGACTCATAAACCCTCCCGTTGAAGGGTGGCTTAGAATTTCCAACTGCGGTGCCCAGTTTCTCACAACCAATCCAATGCCTTTAGTTCTCTCTTCGAATCCCCTTGGAAGCTCAGGTCTTCTAACTTCTCCGTTAAATACGTCACCTTTATCAGCGTCTCTTAGTACCCAGATGAACTTTTGCTGGCTTCTTTCCAATCCGATCGCAAGCTGTTTGATTTGCTCCTCCGTGAAGGTAGTTGTCGTCCCAAAAGATACATATATAACTGACTTTGGTTTCTGTCTATCAAGCCACTCCAAGCTTAAGTGCCTTGCTTTATTGCTTTTCTTCTCGATGGTTAAAGGGTTGAGCGGTCCTAGTGCCCAGTGCTTCTTGCTACCGCTGATTCGTTCTATTAACTCCATGTAGGGACCTTCTACTGCCCTGTTTGTGTTGTAAATGTACCCTTCACTGAATTTATGGAACACATACTGTGAGGCAATGAAATCTAGGAATTGGGTTGGGAAGCACCCTTCAAGAGAAGGAACTTCTTTGGGGATATGAGTGCTTTCTACCATAGGTTTTCCCATTCCCTCCCATAGAAACAAGAACATGGTAAAGGCAGAGACGCTGTGGAAAGTGTAGTTCTCAGCATTTGCAATTTCATTGGCATCTTGCACCACAGAGGCCATTAGGGAGTCATGAATCACAATGACCCTTCTAGCTGCAGATGAAAGGGATCGCAGAAGTGCAGCCACTGGCTCACGTAGATGTGAGGAGGCCTCAAAGGAAGGAAGGAGATGAGAAGGGAACTTGGTTTGTGCATTGGGGTTGGGAAGAGGCGTAACAAAAGGAGGAACTTTGAAGTCATGAAAATGGATGTTTGAAATGGACTTTGGGTCCCAACCTTGGATCCGAACTGTGGCCTGGTGATTGTTGGTGGCTGTGCCAACATAATGAACAGGTATGTTGTGTGCCAAGATCAGGCGGGAGAGATGAAGAAGCTGATTGAGATGCCCTTGAGCTGGAAAAGGTACTACAACCACTACCACTTGGCTTTGATGAAAGACATTTGAGCTATGATTTTTATGGCTTTGGTAGTTGGAAGACATTGGGGAACTTTGGCGGCTAGAAATCATTAATGAATTTTGGCTGCAAAGAAGAAGATAACTACTGTGTTGCTTGGATGACAGTTATGTAAGCATGCGGGGTATTTATAGAGTCAGGCATTTAAAATTTACTGTACACAGAAAGATGATTATCTTGGGTCATATAAAAATGTTTTAGTGACAGATAACTACGTGACATTATCTTATTCAATCGTGGTTCCGTGAAATAGTAAATAAGCTTTTAATGGTGACAGTGATCATTTGCCAAATTTACTTTAAATAACTAGAAAAAGATTGAAGATTATAGCCTCTATATGGTTATAGTGATTGTTTGACAGCATGTAGTTATGGAGTAACACTACAAATCTACAGGGTCTTCATAATTGGGACGTTGCTGCTCTTTTTTAATTTTTGGTTGAAAATTATTGCTATTGCAAATTACCTGTGAAATTATATTGAGGTTAGGCATATGTTGTACATAGACACATAGGTAGAATTGGGTTGTACGATTGCATTAATGTCACTCAAAATGTAATGAAAAGGAGACCCACCACAGTTAAATCAGTTGTCTCTCAGCATCGAGATATGAAGAAGCATTTTCCATAAATGGAAAGGGGTATGTAGTCCAACGAAACGAAGGATTAAGATTTTTGGAGCTGCTAGCAAAACTAGAAATCTTTTGTTTTGGCTATCACCTCACCCTGTCATATAATGCATGATAATTTTAATGTCGATGTTTACTTTGTTCTGCCTGTAATTGCAGCCTCAGCCACCTTTTACATGTGCACGTTTCGAATTGTAATGGTACTTATGAGAGGTCGCCCACGTGGATGAGGCAGAGAAAGATATATGAAAACAAAGTTTCATCTCTCTCCAATGACTTGTGAGCTTTTAAATTTTACTTTATCCGTCTTTTTCTGTATTTTTACCGAGCTGATATGTATATGTGGTATTGAATTACATGGAAAGCCGCCTTTACAGATGTTTATGATCCCTCCCTCATGTGGCATGGCAAAAGCATATATCAATTGGTTTTCATAGTTGTCACTCACTGTTTACGATGCATGTCATTCTTTTAAGTTAGAAAGGTTATCTTTCCTGTGTCTTTTACTCCATTCTTGTTAATTTTCTGGTTTCCACATCAAAACTTCCTTCGCATTATCGTCTTTGAATCTCTTAGTTTACTGTCAGTGTCAAGTACTTTAAAACTCACCTTAGCTGGTTAGCCAAATGGCAATACTTCATGACACAACACAATTCTTATCCGTGAAGAAATTATTTTGATATGCAATATCAGGGACCTAGAATGAAAGGGTTAAGGTCAGAGTGATGTATATAAATTATCAGGAATCTATAATTGTTGACTGTGTCCAATCGAACCACCCAGAATGTACTATAGATGGAGCCAGTTTTATGGCCATGGAGGACCATTTCCTTTTATTCACTTGTTACTTATCAAAGATGACCTCATGTGAAGGAAAAAACTTCCGCAGATAAAACGTGAGAGAGTTTGTAAGACTGGGAACTACTTTTTGAGCCGAGATATATTTTTGTGGAGATTTGAATGATTAAAAGTAGAAAAAAAATAAAATTTTAAAATATTATCAATCATTGAATGAATGAGAATACAAATAGGATTTTATATAATTAAAAATATAAATTAATAGACTAAATTTAGAATCTATCGTAATCCTAATATTTTAGATTTATTTTTCTAAGATATAATAATTTAATATTCAAATCTGATCATAAATAATATCTAAACTTAATTTTAAATAATTAATTAAATAACTAATAAAATATAATATTAATTAATTTTAAATTAATGTATCTTAATATTCCTTCTTAAATTAGATATATAGTTTGAATACTTGTAATTTTTCAATAATTTTACTTGTATATGATATCCAATATCTATTTTCTTTGAGCTAGCTTTTTGGTAGTGCTCATATTTAGGAGAGCCGGGGATAGCTTTCGGGATTCCTACGGGCTCCACTTTGTTTTCTCTATTTTTTCCTTCCCCAATTTTAGCTTAATTCATTCACAATACAAAATAAACACCAATGGGTCTTTTCTTTCCATCTTTTGTAGCTTAGGAAAACCATTTCAATCCAGGAAAGGATAAGGCAGAAAAATAGAGGCCATGTCTTTCTGAATCAGATTGCACCTAATTCTTAGAGCCATTGATTCAATTTCAATTGCCAGCTGCACAAGCAGATCCCCATGCATTAATTAATAAATAGAGCCGCAGGGATAAGGATGAATTGACTAGGTCCTGCTAGAATTTAATTCTAAAAGCTGAGAGTTTCAATCAGAATTTTCTTCTTTTACAGAAACTGGATCCCACCTCTTCTGGATATGGTTCCAGCATATGGGCCCTTTGCACACTGATCATTGTAAATGTGGATAAATCAATTTACATGTTTCAACTCTTACAAAATATATCCTCTTATGCAATATTCAATTTTTTTACTATTGATGGCATTGCTGAAGGTATCAATATGTCAGAGTGATAATCTCATAGTGGTAGTTTCTGAATAATGTAAAGTTTAGATTCCAAAGTAAACCCCACTATGAAGAGCCTGGAAAGGCATCTGAGTTTAATGTTGGTGGCAGAAAGGGAAGGACAAATGAATGAACGACAGGTAGTTTCAGCAATGGTGGAAAGTGTGGCCGACACTGAAGGAAGAACGTCTTTTCTCACTCCAAAATTCTGGAATTCAAAGCCTTTTCTTATCCATGAAATGTGGAGTTGTTGATCCCCCAAGGACCCTATTCATGTCACACTGAATAATACTACCTAAATTCTTTTCATTTCGCAGTAACATGTCTTTCAATCCTCCTTGATTTGATATGGCAAAAAGTTCCACTGTTTTGTTGTTAAGTGGTGATGTTTAAGGGGGATGGGAGGTCGTAAGTTCAATCCTCTAAGGTGCGTTATGCATGGTGTGCGACTTTGATTGGTTAAATGAAGAATTATGTAATGAATAACAAATAAAAAAAATAAGTTTTTGACGTTTTGTACAAGATTAAATTTCATATTTGTGATAGGAGTTAATTGAGGGCATCATACTCTCTCCAATTTTAAACATTAAAACTGGATAATTATTTTATAAAAAATAAAAAATAACAATTAAATTAATTATTTATAAAAAAATATGTATTGATTGTCCTAAAATTCAATCAATTGAGATAGTTTAAGAAAAATTAAATTTAGAAGATAAATAAATTAAGATGTAACATCTAAAAAAACTCTAGATATATGTTTAATCAGTAACCAAAAATTTGGAGATGGGGTTGACATGTTTGGGCGTAGGATAAATTTGGAACCAAAAATAATTGAAACATGCACTAGAATGTGACCATCGTTAGAATTAGATTAGCTTTTGAGATAGAAGGCCTTTACTCTAAGACGTTACAAATCTTGAATCTGAGTGGAAATGTGCTCACTGCTCATTGGTTTCATCAAAGAACTTATTATCAGTTTTGGAGGGCATAGTGGAACTAACCAATGATTAAAGCCTAAGAATGAATCGAACAATTATTGTCCTGCAATTTCATCAGATGACAGTTCAACAACAGATTTCTACCACTACTTCCCCAACAATATCTGCTTCAATCAATGATTAACTGTGTCTTGTCTGCACGTGCTCTTTTCTTTTACCCTACCATGAAGGTGTTTGACCCTTTCTTTGAGGCTAAGTCAACCTCAAGTTAAAATAATTATTTTTTTAATAGTATTAATTTTAAAACTCTTGAAAAGTGAGAAGTCTTAAACAACAACATCATGACTTTTCATCATTTAGGAATCATCTACACATCACATTTTACTTTTCAGTATCCAATGTTGAAGCTTTTAGCACATTTAGTAGCCTTCCACCAAGCTCTTTATAGCTCTCTGGTGTTTGTTCACAGGTCCCCAACATACTTTTACAACTCTGATGTGTATTGTTCATAATTCCTGAGCTTTCTCTACATTATAGCTCTCCACCATTTTTCTTACATTTCTTACTCTGTATTTAGCTCTTCAGCATATACTTTTCTTTTTCACCATGTCCAGCACTTGAGAGTTTTCAATTAGAGGGAAACATCCGATATTGAGGATCACTTTAAAAGAGTGAGAATGGATTCTTTTGGGACATAACATCATTTCTAATTAACCCCTTAATCTTAAAAATATATGACCTCCTATCATCATTTCTAATTTTATGATCTGAAGAATTTCTTGATATTTAACTGCTTCTGGGTACAGTTTGGACAAGTTGGAATTTTTCGTTGTCCCCGCATTTTCTCCCCTTGGTTATTGCTCTCTCATTTTCTTTTATTTTTATAGCAGAAAAAAGTTTATGTTAGTTCGACATCAGTCCTCTACCAAGGCCAAAACACAGCCTAGAGCTCAAAGAACGTTTATAGGGAATTTACGATATCGCCTATCAAAAAAACTCTCATAAACATAGTAAGAATCGAACTCGTATCCTTATAGAATACGATCCCATTCCTTACTCTATATATATATATATATATATATATATGCACTGTTGATTGCTTCTCCCCACTCATAATTACATTGCCAACAGGGTTCAGTCCAATAGAAGGGTAGTTCCCCCTGTTGCTTGAATTGTCTTGCTTACAAAGAATTGACAACCTCCAAAAAAGTTATTGGACTTAGAATAGTGAGATGGACTTACCTTAAAAAAAATCTTGAACAAACGATTTTGCACAAGATTAAGTGTGACGTGTTCACTTAATTAAGAGGCCAACACCAATTCATGAACATCGCTCCCAACAAAAAAGGAACTGAACGCGGACGGATAGAAAACCGATAGATGATCCAAATCAGTTTTAATTATATTCTTGACCCAGCCAGCCGGCGATTCAGCTAATTACTTCTTAATAATCCAACCCAACATCACAAACATATATTGAAGGAATGTTTCGCAGATCTTGAGTTGGACGAACGGATAGAATCATCTTCCAAAAGTTCAATTCAGGGATTTGCTTTCACGAAAGAGTCCGAGCAGCAAAGTTTCTCATATACTTCTTCTGTCCCCATTTATAAGTCCTGACTTAGATTTTTCATTTTGCCTCCAAATATAAGCCCTAGGTCTGTTTTACATTTTAAAGTATAAGTCCATAACTTGTTTTTCATAGCATCCCTTTACTTCTTTTTATAACGTCCCTGTTAAAAAGTAAATTTTTTTATAGTTAAAATCCAAAATAGTATGACATTAAATGGCGGACAAAAAAAACTCTCGAATACTACCCATTTTGCTTCTTCCTTAGTCTGTGCAAAGTGTAGTTAAGGCAGGCAACTAAGAATAAATATTAATGCACAGCGGTTTCCAAATTGGACAAACATTCTTCACGGCACGGAACTCAATATTTGAATGGTAACTCGCCCCAAAAATGCTCAAATTGGGAGGGTCCGGAAAAAATGACGCAGTTGACTGCAGGAAAATACACTAAATAAAATAATAAAATAAAGTAAAATTGCCCTTTCATTTTATGTAAATGAAAGCAGTTCGATGGCATCTAAATTCGGCCGCTGCTGTGTTGCTCTACAATTCAAGGGCTGCAAAGATTCTTGAGATCCTCCTCCTTAGCGTACCAGGTCGGTATTATTTTTGAAACATGTGGATAAAGATCCTTGTACGAGTTCCTAATGGTTCCTTCTGCAACTCCAGTGGCCACTGATATATCTGCCACCAAATCAAATACATTTATGGAAATAGCATAGCAATTAGCTCAGATATGCCCAAATAAAGATAGAGATGAAAACCCGTTTACTAGCTTCATTTAAACCAATTTAATCCAAACGTAAAAATCTTTCCACAAACTGCATATGAAATTCAAAAAACAATTTTCATAAACAATGGTATCCATCACCGCGTCTGTGTACTGAATGCCTCCAGAGCTAAAATCTTCCACTCTTAAGTAGAATAACAAACCTTTTAGAGGTTTCTTATCTTCTGAAAGTTGAGTTATAATATAAATAACAGCCGCAGCAATAGATATGGGGCTCCTCCTGGGAGATGGAAAGTTCATTAGCACAAGTCATGACATAGTTAAATCTATTAGAAGATAAAGTGACATAAACCAAGTACAAACTGCGGAATCTGTATGCTTGCGAATGCCAGGTGTGAGGGAATACGAGTTAATGATGGGATGGGAAATATAAAAAAGCAAAAGTAGGTTCATTCCATGAATAATGTAATTTCCAATGTCCCTAAAAGGTCAATTTATGGGAAATTAGGAGTGAGTGCCCAGTTATTATATTTAGAAAAGAAAAGAAACAAACAAAAATAAATAAAAGGGGGTGAGTGCAAAGTTACTGAGTCACATTACAGTTACAAGTAAGGGCAAATGGCAAATGCTCATGTCCAGCAGAAGTTTAAGGAACCACAGTCTCACTCTTTTTGGCAGTAGCTTCGGTACCAAGTTGATTGGCATGATATACATAATATACTTATATACAAAACTCTTGTATCTACAACTACGCATTTTATCATGGTAATAAACCTTAGATTTCACCTCACTTCATACACACAGCACTCATCAGAGTCAGAGCACCAGATCTAACAAATTTCTGACCTATAATCTCATCCAAAGCCCTATCCTCAAAGATCTAAGGGCAAATCCAAAGTTAATTGGCACAGCCAAAATCATTATAAAACTCCCATCTTAAGTTAATATCTTGATTTCGTTTTCACACAGAACAACATTTAGACCTTCTACTTATTGCCAGCTATTTTCCTTGTAGAAGCAACAGTATATTGATCAAAATCAAAATCAGCATCCAGCAATCAGTTTACGCATTACAGCATAAGTTAAATGTATATAAACAATATGACAAGCAAACTTACGTGTTAACTTATGACCACTTTCAGTAACTGGTAATAAAATACAAATCCAAATTTACCTTATATCAAACTCTTCTGATTTCTGCACTGCTTCTTGAGCAGCTTTAACAGCTTGATTGTTCATACCAAGATTAGAACAAAACCGCCTCTACAGATTATGATGAAACTAATATTAGTGAATAGTGATGCTAAATTAAAAATAAAAATGATGAAATATGTTTAGTAAAAGAATGAATAACCAATCAACAGATCAAAATCACAAGAAGTGCTTCAATTCAATAAACAAAACTCACCATAAAATCCCCGGCATGTATTGTTCCCATTTCCACTGACTGACCATTCTCAAGACCCAGTTGTTTCACTATGTACTCTTTTGCTCGGCCAATTTCCTTCTTTGTGGCTCCATTGGCAACAGAGCAAATTTCTAGTTGAAATCCATAGGTCCAAGGAAGCTCATTTATAAAGGGAAACATAAATTGGGAAGCATCCAGATGATAAAAGAATCATAGGATGTACCCTTTACAGTGCGTGGCTTGTCTTCTTGTCGACAAGCAATGTAGAGGCAAGCAGCCAATAATGCATCCTGATTTCTTCCTCTACTAGACTTCTGATCTTCAACCCTCTTATATATCTCATTAGCTCGGTCCTTCAAATCAACAGCAACATGGCACGAACAAACTTCGTTAGAATTTAGCCACTGTAATCTATAAACGCACTGCAGAGATAACTTTCGAGTTTCCATTGTGGCAGGGCATAAAAATACCTAGACCACCACTTTCCAATATCAATTAGAATCTAGCTATCACTAATTGCCTTATGAAGAACATGTCTAATTGTTTGGAAATAAACATACCCATAGCCCATACAGGTTTTATTATAGAAAGCAAAGTTTAACCCATTTATCTGGTTGTCAATAGTAAATTTTATCTTCCACTTTACTGCTAATGCAACTTGAATCAATTTAACTTCCAAGTTCAAATGATGTAAGCCATATTAGAAGTAGCATTATGGTGTCCTATCAGCGTTCCCACAATGCTGTATCATAATAGTAACTAGTCTATAATTTAACAACTATTTCAGGAACAGAAAAAATTGAGGGATGGTACAATTTCAGTAAACTTCTCAACTGAGCTTCCATGCCCAAAGTCAATCATGGCAATAACATGCAAAGCATAAAGATATGGAAGATCATGAAATTAGAGCTGTGATAAAAAGTTACCCAAAATAAGAATATGCCATACCTTAATAGTTGCAACGAGTCCCAACCTGAAAAATTTATCAGCCACCACATTAGCTGATTATTCACTTATCTCATTTGAAAAAGATAACAAATAAATGCATATTTTGAGAGAAGCTAATAAAGAGATTATAAGGTGTAGAGTTTTGATATTATAACTTCCATATCCTCATGAGGCTTCGAAGGAATGAATTAAACAAAAAAACTATGAAGAAGAAATGATATGATCTATTTTTCTTTTTCCTTTGTTCCCCTTCCTGCGGATAAGTAAAGGTGGGATTGCCTTACTACCCAGTACAATGACTGGCAAGCTAACATTCTTTTTAAATATACTTGTTATGGTGTATGCAACCCTTAGTTGTGCCCTTGTTTACTTTCTCTCTGCCAATCACCTAGGTAAGACAGACTTCACATTATAGTCCATCATATTGTCAATGCACTGACTGAGAGAGTTAAGAAGAAAAAGCTAAGATCCACCAATCCAGGAAATGGAAAAAGAAATGTTGCTGGGACAGATTTGACAGCTAGAAAACTGACATCAAACCAGGGGTAGTACAAGATAATAACGACACCTTCTCCATGTAAAATTTTCATGAAAGTAGTGTCTTCCAGGGCACCAATCAGATGTGATCAGCACAGAAAAGTTACAATAGGGTTCGGTCGGGATCAAACACTGACCCATAAGGGTAATTTTAATCCCAATTTCAAGGCAGGGAAGTCCACACAGAATATCATCTTGTCCATCAAATTACTTAATTAAACAAGTAAAAGAAGGCAAAGCTCATAATTTCCATCAACAAAGCACAGCTAGCAGGAAATTGAATTACGAAATACGAGCAAACCCTAACTCACCTATCCGACATAGTTGCAATGGTTTTAAAAGCCAGAATCAACCCTCGATCCGGGTTCGACCCGCGGTTCTGCCACCTACCAAGGGATGATGACAGAAACTCACCAGTGGCTCCGTTGGGCTTGGCTATCACCGTTGACAGGCCACCATCGGCCAGAAGGGGGTTGGTGGGTCCTCCGACACGAACCGGATCATTATCGCCAGACTCGTTGGCGAAGGTACGCCACTCGGATGTCTCATCGATGGAATGGGACTCTAAAACGAGGCCACACTCGGAACAAACAGCGTCGCCAGCCGAGTGATCGAAAACAACCTCAGTCTGGCGCTTGCAGTCGGAGCAAAACGCATCAGACATGGTTTCCCTCGAAAACAAACAAGATCAAGAAGTCAAATTCAATTCAGTTACAGGTTTAGAATTGGGAGTTAGGGTTCCCACAATAATGGGATTTTTAGATTAGCGTGTTCTCGCATTAACTTGCCGAGTATTCTGGCGGTCGATGTCCGTTTCTTTCTTCCAGGGTTTTAATGAGCTGAAACGGAGAGAATACCGGAGCGGGCTCGGTATTTATAGAAAGATTATTCATAAAAAACAAAAATAAATAAAATGGCGTTAACGAGGGATGTGTTAAGAAAGTCCAGGTTTTCGTGTGATGATTTGTTGAGTTGGGCGATGGAGAGTGTTAGGGCTTAGGGAGTAGAAGCTGATTTTTTTTTTTTGTTATCCTGTTCATAGTAGCAAGAATCTTGTATCTGGTTACATGGTATGATTTTCAGATTTTATTTCTTGTTTTATATTGTGTGAGAGTAAAAAATAGAAAAGTAATTCCAATGAAGCATGAAAGATATGAAAAGTTTTTATTCCTTTCCCCAATGTTGATTGTAAATCTAATATCTTTTTATTTTATTTTTTTGGGTATACTTGCAAATCTAATATCATTTCCAAAGCATGTTTGAGCAAAGCAAGCCCATTAACTTGTGAGGCCCACATGGAGTAGGCCCATTTCGATGAGGAAACGAACGTGTTCATTATTTACGAGAGGGGCCCATGAGTTGGCCCAAAACGTCTTGCAATTTGAACGCTGATTATTCAGCCTAATGTTGGTTTTGCCTTTCAGCTTCAAATCTTCTTTATGCCAATAAAAGTTACTGTAGATAGTAAAAAATAGATTTATAAAAATATGAATTTAATTTTTATTATTATTATAAGTGTTTATTTAGTAAACGATATCATAAATTCTCTGTAAGTACTATTTAAACTTTAGAGTTGTACCCTAACCTTAGTAAATGATTAGTGGTGAATCTGTTTAAATTTTTTTATATAAAAAAAATCTTCTTTATTATTATTCAGAGTCACACTAACAATAGCGAGGAATAAACTTGGGGAGAATTGTTGGAAAATTACTCATTATAAAATTTATTATTAAAAGGTGTTTGAAATTTGTTGAAATATACATGTGTAATTTATATTCAGCGACTTGAGCTCTATTTTAATTAAGTGCAATATATATTTAACTATATATAAGATATATAATATTTATACATAATTAAAGATATATTAAGAATGACTGGAAAATAATCATACTTGTTAAAAATAAACAAGTTGTACTCTTATTACATCCTTAGGTATTTCAACAAATTTTCCGTTAACTTGTTATGATTCTTTGCCCCGGGGGTGAATAATGAGTGTTGTTTTTGGTTCTTTGCCAGACCCGAACTTCTTCCCTCCTCTCTTTGTGCTGTCGCACGCGACCTTCTTTAAATGTGATATGCGTGGATCTACATTTTGGGGTTTTTTTTTTTTTTTGGTATGCAAGGCTGTGTATAAGAAGGGGGAAGCAGCGAGGAAAAACATTGCATAATAGCGGGTTGCTGGATTCTAATGACCGACAATTGCCAATGTAGCGCCACTGTGGGGGAGAGTTCCCGACTTCCCATGATATGATTCGATAAGGTTTGATACGCCTAAAATGAAAATAAATAAACAAAACATATACCGGTAACTTTAATTAGGTGATAAAAATAAATAAATAATGAGAAGTAATAAAAAAATCGTAGAAAATAATTGTATATCTGGAATAGTTTAATTGAATTGGAAGAGAGAGGGGGGGAAATGGTGGATGTGGGGAATACGGGAATGGTCAGAGGAATGTCGTCAAAACATGAATGGATGTCGGAGAGACAGTTATGGGATCGTTTTCGTTGGGGTTGGGAACTCAAAATCAAATCGTTAGGCTCGTATGTTTTATTGTAAACAAACACGGTTGCTGGGAATCACAGCGGGCAGGGAATGAATAGATAAATAAATTGAATTAAAATGGGTGTGTGAGCGCAATTATTGGATATAATAATGCAGCTGGTGTATCAAACGGTCAACAAAGCCAATGGCCCAACCTTCCTTCCCCATTTGTCTTGCTTCGACTTCCTAATCATCAACGATCGCAGAGAAAGAGAGGGAACGGCTACGTGGCACAAGAAACAAATCCGTTCGTCTATTTGATTATCAGTGTGTTTGAAAATCACGTCTTTGATTTCTAATGATTTTTTAGCACAAAATTGTAGTTTAAAAAAATTAAAATAAATATATTTGTTTAAATGTATTTTTAAATTAAATTATGATTTAAAATTAAAGTTTCAGATAAACTGATTAGAGTAGTTTATAGAACAATAAAATATATTATGAACTAACCAATTACTATATTACTCATATTTTTTCTTACACACTCTCTTATCTCTCATACTTTTTTTATACCCTTTATATTTTCTTTCTTACACCCTCTCTCTTCTTATATTTTATCTCTTATCATCTAATACTCATACCATTTTTCATAATTTATCAATAATAAAAGTATTTCTATAAATAACTATCAAAATACTCATTAACTCTTATCTAAAGGCTCTTTTTTATAAACTGTCTAAAAATTATTTTTTTTCATAGGCTCACTTTCAAAATCCTATCCAAATATACCCTATAATAAATAAATAATCTATTTTTGGTAATAAATAGGATTCTTCCATAAACTTTTTGTCTTTAAATCATAATGTTTTTAAAATATATTTACAATTGTATAAGTTAAAGGCACAAATATAATACATATAATTAAATAAAATACTTTTAAAAAATATAAATTATTATCAATAAATAATTTAATTGATTTTTAATTTATCTAAATTAATTAAATATATTTTATATTTAAAAATAAAGCTAATAATTAAATAACTCAGAGGGAACTATAGATTGATTGGATTAGCACTGCATGCTGCACGCTACTGTGAAAAATACTTACGTTCCAAACAGACGCCAACACATACTTAAGCATTACGGTGATCCTCACAATTCAACATTTGATCCCAGAACAAATATAGAAAATCTTTTTAGAAAAAAGCCAGGTGTTCAACATATTTTTCTCAAGACTATAATTTCAAATAAAATATAAAAATAATTTTTATATTTACCCAAATATAATATAAAACGTGTCCCTCACAATTAAAGTATGTAAAGGTATGCATAGATTATGTGTCTACAATGATAAACAGACGTCACGTAACAAAATACGCCAAAAACACATTTAAATATACTTTACTCATCTTAAAAGAATTATTGTAAAGTGTTTGATACATTATAAAATATTAGATATATCTAAAAAATATTTTAAAAGATCCACGTTAACACTAAAAAGGACGATAAAAAAAATACTTCGAGTAGTTATAAATTTGCTGTTTCTGTATGCATCTAGTCACGCGCATTTTTCGTACTCAGTTTTTAGAACATTTATTATATTATATATTAGTATTCATAATACTGGTTTTAGTTATGTTTGAGCGCTTCGCGTCTGATGATATAAGTAAACATGAATTAAGCGACAAACATAGACAGTTAAATTTGCGAGTATTTTTACTCTAACTGATTATTACTCAAACTAAATTAGTATGACTGGAGTTGTTATTTTTTTTTTTGCCCTTTAGTGTGAGGATAAAACAGTTAAACACACGTGAGTAAACACGTGTACCGAATCAATTTAAAATTTAAGAGTGCATTATGCGTATCATTGAAAATATCTGAAACGATGGTTACATCCGAAACGGTGATTAACAGATTATAGTAACACTATTTAAATTATTTATGATTTTTTAATTTTAAACTATTTTAAATTTTATTACGGTTTGAATTATAGCATCTCTCGATCATAGCCATCTGTTTCTTTATTGTGTGTTTTTCACACAGTTGTTTTGCCTCTCTAACTTTGTATGCTAGACGTTTCTTTAATTAATAAGATTAAAATCTTGCAACAGACGTGGAAATTACATGCTAATTGTTTTAAAATATATTTTTTAATTATATATATTTAAATTATCTTTAGTATAAATATTTTTACTATATAAAATTACATAGGAATATTTTAAGAATAAAGTTAAAATCTAAAAATTTAAAATAGATTAAAATATTATATTGAAAATCAAACTAAATCTTCTATATAATTTTTATATTTGTTATGTCAATAGTGGCATGGATTATTATGAATATATAATTCCCAGTGGCTTAGGCGATGAGTGAAGATATCATTATATTGTCTTTGGGCACGGACTTTCCATGCCTTCACTTATTTTGCATTGAAGTTTTAACAATAGAACTGCCCGGACTTAATACTAATTATAAATAATTTAATATCATTTACATGAGTTTGAGTTTTAATATATATAAAAAAATTATTAAAAAATTATTTATTATAATTAAATATGTAATATAGGTTAAATTTAAATATAATTAAAATAAAATTTTAATAAATTGAATAAATAACTAAAAAATAATAATGAAAGTGTCCATTGAGGGCGATTACGACACGCACATCTTTTGGAAGTGGAGGACTAATTTCTCCCATTCTTGGAAGTACAATGTAGAGCGATAAGAAAGATGCACTTCAGCGCTCACCCGACACACATAGAGACCAAGAGAGGGAGTCAGAGAAGATATATAATATTTTTTTTAATATTTAATATAAAATATATTTTATAGTATAAATTAGAGGATACGCTCATGTTATACATAAGTTGCAGCTAATTAATTAGGCAGATCAAAAGATTATTTAAAATTAATTAAAACTATTATAAATATATAAGATGTAATTTTAAAAATATATTATTATTTATTAAGACGAAGAAAATGAAATGATAAAAATAGGGAGTATTACGACTTAAAATGGGTGCAAAGCCTTAATTAGCGCCTCATCTGCTTCTCACTTCACGATCCCAAAATATTAGGGCGTCAGGCCTTTTCTGGCACCATTTTCATTTCATTTTTTTTAATAATTACTTACATGTATAATATAATATTTGGTAATAAAAGTTATTTTCTTAAAACTTTAAAATAATTCTCCTATTATATGATATTTGACGGGAGTAATTTATAGGGAAAAATACAGTAAATGGCCTTTTAAAGTTTAAAAAGATAAAAAGAGTTTTTAAATTTTAAAAATAATATATTAGATCTTTTGTCTAATTTGTACTGTATGAATTTAGGACAAAAGATAAAATATATTTTAGTTATTTATAATTTTTATAATAAAATTTATAACTTTAATAATAGTTTTGATAACTCTCCCTAAAATATATAATTTTAAAATTAGAATTAATTATTTTTAAATTTTTAATTCTATTAACTGTATTTATAATTTTAGTAATAGTTTTAATAACTTTAGTTAAAATATCTATAACTTTAAAATTATAATTAACTATTTTTAAATTTATAACTCTTATAATGAGATATATAGTTTCAATAATAACTTTTATGACTCTCCTTAAAATATTTATAAACATAAAATTATAACAAATTTTGTTTGAGTTTATAATTTTTGTAATAATATTTTACTATGTTTTTGTTATTTTAGGTTTGTAACTCTCCTAAAAATAATTTATTTTAATTTTATATTTATAAATATTTTAAATAGAGTTATGAAAATTATTATAATATTATAAATTCTATTGCAAGAGTTATAAAATTAAAAATAATTAATTGTAATTTTAAAATTATAAATATTTTAATTAAAATTATCAAAATTATTATTAAAATTATAAATTTTATTATAGAAATTATAAATAACTAAATGATAATTTTATCTTTTGTTATAAATTTATAAAAAAAGATTGCATATGAGCTTCAATTTATTATTTTTAAAATTTAAAAGTTCTTTTTATTGTTTTAAATTTTAAAAAGGTTTTTATTATATTTGTTCCTAATTTATAACAAAGCTAACTAGAATAATTAAAAAGATTAAACAATTTAAATACAGAACAAAAATCTCTAATCAAACCCGGGTAACATTGAGGCCAAGTCCGTAGGCGAGGAACAATCGAAACACACACCCAGCGCGCGCGCGCGCGCGCGCATATCTATATCTATATTATATATAACGTATGTGTGGCTAACAAATTAAGAATCTTAACTTATGCCGGCAAGATTAAGATGTGACTCAATATCCGATTCCGTGATAATATAATTTTGCCATGGGAAAAAGGAAGCGTTGAGTCAAATATTTAAAATGCGTAAATAATTAATAAACAGGCGGCTAACCAGAAAATAGAAATGGACGATTCCGTGAGGAATTGAGGACTTATGCATAACGTTTTCTGCTATAAACTATTGATGTGTTTGTTTGAATCAAATAAATAAGTAATCATTAATTAAGGAGTTTGGCTGCTCAGGGACGAAGTCGCCGCCCGCCACCGTCATTCGTCCGTGGAAATAGGCCAATCCCACGCTTCCCACGCGCCGTCGTAGCTATTAATCGCTTTTTATATATATGATATATGTATGTAGCAAAAAAACACTTTTACATTTTAATTTTGCTGGTGGCGCTATATTTCTTGTTAAGAAATGCATTTTTTGGATCAAATGTTGCAAGATTCATCTATCCAAAATAACGTGCATATAAAAAGGCGTGAAAAAGCGGGACGAATGCTACTTATATTGATTGGGCTATTTATTTATTCAAATTAGAGAATTGACTATTTCTAATATGAATTTAAATTAATAGAAAAAGTATGCACAAGATTGACATTTGTAAAGAAGAAGAAAAAATATAAATTATAAAATTACAAAAATTTAAAATTAAAATTCTCTTCAAACAATCTAAATATATATAAAAATAATAATGTGTACCTATTGTTTTTTAACAACATTTCATTTCCTCCCTGAACTTGACACTATCTAACGAGAGGAATAATGGAAGCCAGAAAACTGTGTAATGCACGCTCCAAAGGCGCGTATAGGGAGGAGCCACCTCCTTCCAAGAAAGAAACCCAACGCTGCGCTATCACGGAATTTCATCTCTCTCACCCTCTGTATTTTTGGGCAATAGGAGTTATCGTCTTCTCCATGTCAGAAACGCAGTCCAAAAACAGAGCCCTCCGCTTTCATTCATAAAAACTTCTCGCTCTCTAAAGCTCCATCAGACGCCTCCTTCCTTCTCTCTTTCCCCAACCATCTCTTCAAAAGCCCCCATCTTCTTCATCCCTTTATCGTCAATCATCTTTACTTCTCCTTTACTATTTCATATATTCTCTCAACAGAAGAGCTTCCTCGGCTCAAAAACCTATACCCCATAAACTTTTGAGAGTCACTGACGCCTTGTTTAACGCCTTCGAATATATTTGATTGTGTCGTGACTTCTTCTGCAAATGGTCCAATATCACCGGTGCCTTGCGCTGAACAAGAGTGGAGATTGCCAAAAAGATGTCATCTTTGAGTCGCAAGCTCTTAACTTGGATTTCTTCACCTCTTCTTCCTGTAAGAGAACCAGGCCTAACTCCTTCCCTTTCTTGTTTCTAGCTCTTCTCTGCTGCTGCTTTCTGCTAGCTCCTCTTTTCTTCTGCTCTTCTTTCACTTTCTCTCTCCTCTGTAAGTCTCTCCTCCTTGTCGCCTCTTGCTCTCCTGGGATTTTTATTTTTCCGTTTTTTCATCTTCATTGATATTGTTATCTTATTTTCAGATTCCCCTGAAACCGAACATGATAGCTCCTTTTTGGGGTTGTATGCAAACGCTTCTTCCTGCTCTTCAGTTTCAAATGGTAACTTTTCCCATTCCCTTTCCTTCTTCGTAGTTAATGGTTGCCTCTGTAATATTAATTGTTAAAATAATGACACGTGTCTTGAACACCAGAAACTTCTGAGTTCGGCTTAGTTGAGTTTAGCACTTGATGCTATATTCCATATCACAGAGCATTTGATTTTCTCCAATAACTTGATCCCAGGAGGAACCTTATACTGTGATAGAAGCGGTTATCGTTCTGATATATGTATGATGAAAGGAGATATAAGAACACACTCTGCTTCCTCTTCGGTGTTCCTTTTCAACTCAAGGAGGAAGAATTTGGAAGGCAACAAAGATGAAGTTGAGGAATTCCAACAAGAAAGGATCAAGCCCTATACTCGAAAATGGGAAACAAGCATCATGAATCTCATCGATGAATTACACCTAACTTCAAAGGCAGTAAATTTGGGAACAGAACATGGTTGTGATGTTCCGTATGACGTTCCAGCAGTGTTCTTCTCCAATGGAGGCTACACGGGCAACGTTTATCACGAATTCAACGATGGAATCATACCTTTGTACATTACTTCCCAGCATTTGAACAAAAGGGTTGTGTTTGTGATTCTTCAATACCATAATTGGTGGATGTTGAAGTACAAAGATATTCTTTCTGAACTATCAGATTTTCCACTCATCGATTTCAACAGAGACAACCGGACCCACTGCTTCCCAGAAGCCATTGTTGGTCTGAGAATCCATGATGAGTTGACCGTGAATCCTGCATTGATGGAAGGTAACAAGAGCATTGTTGATTTTCGAAACCTTCTCGATCGAGCCTACTGGCCTCGAATCAAAAGCTTGATTCAAGAAGAGGAAAGGGAAGTTCGAGATCGGTGGAAGAAACCCAGATTGGTTGTTATCTCTAGAAGTGGGTCAAGAGCAATAACTAATGAGGATTTGATGGTGAAAATGGCAGAGGAAATAGGGTTTGAAGTGAAAGTTCTAAGGCCTGATAAAACAACAGAACTGGCAAAGATTTACAAGGCAATGAATGAAAGTGATGTAATGATTGGTGTTCATGGTGCTGCAATGACTCATTTTCTGTTCTTGAGACCTGGTTCTGTGTTCATTCAAGTGGTTCCTTTAGGAACCACATGGGCATCAGAAACTTATTATGGAGAACCAGCTAGAAAATTAGGATTGAAGTACATAGGCTATGAAATTCATCCCAAAGAGAGCTCTTTGTATCAGAAATACGATAAGAATGATCCTGTTCTGAGAAACCCACGAAGCATTACCAAGAAAGGCTGGAAATTCACAAAGACGATTTATCTAGACAGCCAAAATGTCACATTAGATCTCACAAGATTCCAGAAAAGCCTGGATCGTGCGTATGACAACACTGTTTCAAGATTAAATCTGCATGGTCAGCAGTAAAATTTCATCCTCCACGTTCATTCATTGATGTTCACAATTCACATTTCCAAGTCTTGTATTCTTGTTCATAGGGAGACAGAGTTTTCTTCTTTTGTAAATTTGCATACAGTGAAACGTTGTGGAACGCCAAGCATTTAGTAATAAATAAAACACCAACATGATTTGGAACAGCATCTCCATCTTTCTGAGCGCGAACCCAGATTTTCAAAGCCATGTCTTTTTGACTGGCCAATAGCATTTGGTTTGCTGGAAGGGACAAATTCAAATTGTTTGACTGTGTTTTATGTTTTACTGGAATCAATCAATGGGTAGGCAAAAATAGTGTTAAAGTTACACTTAAAGATTGACTCATATATTTGAGGCATGTGAAATTAGAGCAGAGTGTTTGCAGATTTCTGAAAGTGGGTGCGCTGCTAGTCTTAGCTCCAGAGATGAGGTCGTGATCATATCAAGAAATAATTACCCATTAACCATCGTTCAACTGTCACGTAAAAGGAAGTTATATGATTTTTAGATCTATAAAGAATATCATTTTATCTCATCCAATATCAATATTATTTATAAAAAATAATATTTTATCTTATTTTTATATTGTGAATAGATCTAATTTCTTTTTAAAATTTTTATTTATATATAAAAAAGGAAATAATTTGATTTTTTTGTAAATAAAGAGTTTATTTTGGGGTCCATAAGGCACGTGAGTTAGGGCAGTGGTGTTGGGAGAGGGATGTATTATTTTGTTGGAGGATGGCGAGTTCTGTGTTAGGCAGATTTCATCAATGGGGGACCATTTTCCAGGTCATGTGTTTCACTTATGCAGTCATGCAGTTAGCCGTGAAATTTGAATAAAATTGATTTATATTATTCTGATCCTATTTATACTATATAATATTTTTTATCTTTAATATGTCATTTCATTAAATTTATTATACTAATGTCACTTTTATCTCTAATTTATTGTCCCATACATTTTTATTTTTTTAAAAAATTATATATATTAAATATAAATAAAATTATAAAATTAATGATGTTAAAGGTTCTTATAGATAATATTAAAATATATTAAAAGTGTCTTAAAAATATATTAAAATAAAACGGGTATGATTGTGAATAAAAATAATTGAATGAAAATTCTGAAGCATGTAAGGTACTGTTATAATTGATTTAATTAGATATTGGAGTTTCAATAAATTGCTAATATTAGTCTCTTCTGTTAGCCTTCAATTCATTGATGATTGGGTACGTTTTCTAATCTCTTTCCATTTAGTTGTGAAGCAATATTTAAATATCAGCCTGTCACAATACCTTGCTTTTTCAATTTTTATTGAAGCAATATTTAAATATGAATTACTAGTATAAAATATAAAATTAATAGAAATACATTTTATTCGTAATATTTATAAATAATCCAACCCATTTTATAAGTTTCATGTATTTCGAGTGAAGTTTAATTAGTAATTACTGTGTTCAAAGGAGGAACAAGATAGTGATGGGCTTAGATTTATGGGCCTATCTTTAGGCCCAAAAAAGCCCACTTTTTATTGTCTGAGGCAAGTCTAAAATAAAAAAAGGTGTTGTAACAAAGAAAAAAAAGGTACATCGTAAACTTTATGGGCAAGACACTCAAACTGTCGAAGGACGATCTCCTTTCGTCTTGCCATCTCACCGGGGAACATTTTTTATTGAAAAAAGGATAAGATGAAATTAATAGGACAAATATTGAATAAAAAAACCCAAAAAAATGCAGTTTTTTAATGAAACTTTATTTTTAAAAGGATATCAAAATATGTAGAGATTCACAAAAGTGCAGTGGCCTGTATCTAATTTAGATCATACCTGGAAATCCAATTCAAAAAATGTATGTATGCAAGATTGCAAGCAGTTGTGAGCTGCTATGTTTAAAATGGTAAACATGGTAAATACTAGGTACACTGTGAACAATAATTAATTTATGTTGATGTGAGTTAATAACTCCTGTGCACATTAAATCTTACCTCAAAAAATATTTTCACATAATAAATAAGAGTTAACATATAAGATAAAAAACGAATTTATATTATATTATGATATGATTTTAATTTCTACTATCGTCATGAGAACTCTTCTAATAGATGATTTTTTAAATTTTTTATAAATATTTTTTAAATCTTAAGACTATATCCTAATTTTAATAGATAATTATATATATATAAAAGATATTTTTCCCCTGAACAACATGCTCATATTGTGTTGGCCATAATATATGAACTACTTGTGCCCATACATGAAGTCTCTCCATCCTATTTTCTATTTCTAACACATGCATACAAAATTATTCTCACAATTTTCTCCTTACACACATATAATATAATCTGATTAATTTTCCTTTCATTTAGATCCATGAAATAAAATTAATTTAGACACATGCAAATGAGAAGAAATACAAAATCTAATTAAAAATAAAATAAAATTATAGGAAGTTTGGTATTAATTTTGCCTTAAAAGAATAGCAAGTGCTTATTCACCCCTTACCTTTTCAAGAACATATTCTAAATAAGTACCCCACGTTTCTTCAACTGTTTACAGCTTCCAAGAGTCTTCTCTGTATAGAATGCCTTTTATATTCAGGTCCTCTGTGATTCTGTGAAGCTGTAGTCAAACAGCAACTTGGTGAATTCCAAAGACTTTTCTTCTCTTGTCTTTCCTTTCAAAGTAAATTTGGATTTGAATTAATATCGCATACTGAATTTAAAGGCAATGGCTAAAACTGTTTTAAAATATCTTCGATCACTATGGAAATCTAGAAATTGAGAGGAAAAAAACGAGAGAGACGAGAATATAGGAATGTGAGGTTTTAGAAAAAGAAAAGGAATTTGCTAATTGCAACCAAACAGTGGATTGGTGGGAAACAGAACATTCCTAAAGAGGCAAAGGGCTAATCCCTCAAGTAAAATAGAATTTCCATTTTAGGATTCACAGCCCACATATAGGATTCCATCTCTCACCTTTCTCTCTGAAGTACTAATTTCGCTCACTCTTTTCCTTCTTCGGCATTTCTTCCTGCGCAAGAAGAAATCCCAGTCCCATTTCCATATTACACAACAATCTTACTTTTTGTTTGTGTGCTGCTGCGGCCTCTGCGTCTTTATATATAGAATAAAAACTGATTACATATAGAGTAAAAACTGAAAAGGGTTCAGAGGTGGCTTGGTTGTTTCATTGGCTGTGGCGGCGGCTGCCGTAGTAGCGGTCGGAAGCAAGTTTCAGGAGAAATGGGGAGAGGGAAAATTGAAATTAAGAAGATAGAGAATCTGAATAACAGGCAGGTCACCTTCGACGCAATGGGTTGCTCAAGAAGGCTAAGGAGTTGTCTGTTCTCTGTGATGCAGAGGTCGCTGTCATCGTTTTCTCTAGCACCGGCAAGCTTTATGAGTTTTCTAACACAAGGTACGTAGGCATGAACGCACATTCCTTTTGTCTCGAGAGCACGATGAGGTTTTTTGAGAAATTTGATGTTGATACTTTAATAGAATTTCTGGGGTTTTGATTTTGTCCTTTTGTTTTGTACGTTCATTCTTCTGTTTACTTGAACTTGAAAACATGCAGAATTAGTGTGGTGTTCTCTTTTAATTTATACTATATTGGAATCAGAAACATGTTACTGGGGAAAATTTTCTCTTGAAGAGAGTGAATAGTCAAGAACTATCCTGGAAAATTCTAGGCATGTACAGAACTAGCTAGTTTCAATAATTTGTGTTCCCATCAAAGAATGTTCAAACTCGATTGCTTTTAAGCACTGTTCAATTCGTGAACAGAAGATACTTAGTGAGGTTGAGGACTTGAACTAAAGATTATTTGGTATGCAACAACTATATTGAAAGTAAACTGTTAGTTGAGTTGAGTTGTTAAGTAGTCTTACCCTATAGAAAAGAAAACACAAATTCAGATTTCTAGAAACGTACTCCTTCTTGGGAGAGATGAAAAACCCTTGCGCTTAAACTTCAAAAGGGCGGCTTGGATAACCTTAATTAAATTTATAAAAAAAAGCGTGCGTGTTGTGTGGTGGAAGAATTTCACTTGGATATACAGAATTCTGTTGTATTGCTTTTCCAAAGTAGTCACTAAATGATTTGTTGTTTGCAGTGCAAGCTGATATTCTTTTATTATGATAATAAAAAAGTTTATTTCATTTATATGAAGCATGGATCACACACTTTCAAGGTATACCAAAGGCGTGGAATTGGATTATACAGAGCAACCTTGTGATGGTCCACCACCTGATGTATATATATTATATATACATAGCGCACTCATTACCTCTAGAAGCTTTATTCTTTATCATTAAATTAATTAAATACCTTTTAGTAATCATCTATACCATATTTTGATTCCCTCTCTACTTTCTTTTTCTGGCTAATTCCTCGAGTGGTGTTTATTTTTGTTTAGCTGTTAGCTTTTCTTTCTAAGCAGGAGACTCAGCCTGATACAGCCCTTCTAAAGGATGAAATAAGAAAGCTTCGTTTAGCATACTTGTAAGTTATTCCCACTTGTACACACGCACATCTCAAGGTAATTAAAGAACAATGTTGTGCCATTTAACTGCTATTGTAAATGACTGAAACGAAACGAGTACCTGTAAATTATTTTGTTCTTGTGGCAAAGGATGAAACGAAGAACTTTTTTGGTTGGGATTTTTTTAATGACATTATTTTTCAAATTTTTCAGAAGAATGATGGGGAAGGAGGTCGAGGGGTTGAAATTTAAAGAGCTGCAGAACTTAGAAAATCAACCGAGTGAAGGGATACTATCTGTTAAAGAAAAGAAGGTGCAACAAATGACAAAAATTGAATACCATTCAAAATTATCTTTTCTTATCATAAGTGCTTACATGAATCGATCCAGTTAATGCCATAAAATGTTATACAATATATTCTCATGTTCTTTTTCTATATCGGTGAAAAAATAGCAAAGTCAGCGTCGGTTTCTCTGAAGAAAACGAACTTATTAATTTTAGCCCCTCGTAAGTGTAAAAGGCCCAAATAAATAAATAATGATACATTTTCTTGGTGCGTGTTTGGCATCACATTTAGGAATAAATTTTGGGGTAAAACCTCAGTTTAAAAAAATTTCACACAAACATCAATTTTTGTCCAGAATTGATTTTGAAACAAAACCTCGGTCTGCAAAATTTTTTGCCAAACAACCATTTTTGTCCAGAATTGATTTTGGGCAAAACCTCAGTTTGAAACCATAGTTTTGAATAAGCTATTGAAAATGGATTTTGAAACTGTAAAAGAGCTTATAGATTATCTAATTACTATTTTACCCCTATTTTTTCTTATACTCTCTCTCATCTCTCTCCTCTCCCTATCTCTCTACTCTCTCTCCTCTCCCTATCTCTCCTCTCTTTCCTCTCTCTCCTCTCTCCTCTCTCCTATTTATTCTCTACCTTCTCTCCTCTCTCATACTTTAATCAAATCATACCCTTTTTAGTAATTTATTAATATAAAAAATGATTCTACTATTAATCATCCAAACATATATATTTGCAAAATCTATTCTTCCCAGAATATATTCTTCCCAAAATCTATTCTCTCCAGAATCTATTCTCCAGAATCTATTCTTCCCAAAATCTATTCTCTAAAAGCTAATCTAAACACACCCTTGGAAGAAAAACAACTGCTAGTCTAGTTTTTACGTCTTTATTGTTGTGTTCTTCCATCAGCATATAACATGCAAAACTTATTACAGCTTTCGTGCTTGAATGTGCTATCAAAAGCCTAAGCGATTTGCTGTATAAAAAACTATTGCAGAAACAAGTACTTCTATATCAACATAGGGGGTCCAGATTACAGGTACTCGTCAGCGTTACCATTTTTTTTAAATCTCATTTTGGTAGTTTAGAGGGAAAATCAGGAATTTACGGATTTGCAGGAGCAACAAGCCGTGCTGGAGAATGAAGCTCTGCGCAAACAAGTGAGAAAACAAGTGTTTTCTTATGAACTAGTCTAACTATGCGCCAATCATCTGATATTTGATTATATACGTTGACTTTGACGAGACAGATTGAGGAGATGCAGAATAAATCAAACACAACACACTTCGTTTATTTCAATACCTTAGAGAGCAACCCCATCTTCCATGAAAGAGAAGACCTTTCTGACACTTGCTTGCAATTAGGGTACGCTCGATCTCTTCCAAAATTCTCTTTTATATATATCTTAATATCATCGAAATTAATTGAGTATAAGAATAGGAATTCATAGTTGTGATGGGCTGTTGTATTTAGTTTGTCAACAGAATTTGGTCGCAAGAGGAAATCACTGAAAGTAGAACCCTGCAACGACTCAGCCGCTCGTCAAGTGGCCTCTGCATCGGAAAACATTCCATAGTTCTTTCTCTTTTTACTCTTTCTTTTTTCCTTCTTCTTTTTAGTATTTTATATTATAGTCACTTATATATAGATTAGCTTATAGTAAAAAGTTAATTATAACTTGTGAGCTAAAGTAAGCCTGTTTATATTTTACCTCCTGGATTACATGTTGACCATCGCTTTCATTTTGAAAAAATCTAAAAATTCCCGTCATGCGCTATTTTATGAAGAGCAAGATACGCCTTTTTATTCTATGCACAAATGTAAAGTAGATATTGTAATCGTCTAATAAACAATGCAAAGTCATGCTCAGTTGATTTGTTTTAGCATCTTGTTGGTCTTGATGAGGAGATTGGAGGGAAAATGGTCAAAGGAAGAGGACTTTTTTGGAAAAGTATGGAGCGTCAAAGGGGGTCGTAGGAGAAACAGCGTAATCAACATCCTTGGACGATGCTCCTGCCCCTCGTGTCTTCTCCGGCCACCCTTGCCTTCCCTTTGTTTCTTCAATCTCTTCGTATCCCACATGGTACTTTCCACGTTACATATATAAACTAAAAGGCCTTCTTGTGAGACGCACACGCATGCATAGTCGTGTTGATTAATTGATTAATTAAAGGATTTGTGCAATTGAGCAAACCAAAGTAAAATTAGCTCCGCCTGTCTTGGCCTTGTCTAGCACCATATAATACATTCTCAGCCCTTGTTATAGTTTCCTATGCACGTATGTTTATGTTTATCCATTTTGTTTATATAGTTATTTAACTAAATTAGATTTAAGTATTGTTAGATTTAACTAAAATTAATTCTTTTAAATATGTCTTCTATATTTAGATAGATTTAAAGTCAAGGCAAACCTTGAGTTTAAGGGACTAAAATTCCTTTTATTTAAACTAATATTCACTTTGATTTCATCTGATTTTGCGTGTTTCCCCCATACCCATCATTCCATCCAACGGTCCCGTGAAACCCCTTTTCACAACTTATTACATCTATATTAATAGTTAATTAATATTAATACACGTCAAAACCAGCTCACACCCTTCACCTTCAGCGTCTTCTTCATTAAACTATGATGTGCATCTCCTCTCAGCTCTCGAGGACCTCTCGTTTACTCAAGTTTAATTAGAAGGTCAGAATGTTTTAGATCCGCATGAGGTCAATAGCACGCATCGAATCCTCACACAAATTTTTCTAGTGATGCGGGAACACACTAAATTATTGACAAAACGATACGTGCCTGCGAGGTGTTTTGTTGAAATTACCCTCTGCATATGAATATTCTATCAACTAGGCTTGCTAGCTGTACCCCCTACAAGAAATAAGATCATAGAGTATAATGCAACAGTAACAAATTATTACCCATAAACGATGCCTTATTGCCTTGTTTTTTTTCCCCTCAAGTGTCACCATTCCATGTAAAAGACAAAAGTCTCACCAATTATCATCATGAGACGCACAAGCCTCCATCGAGTCCCTTTATATTCCCTCCCTCCCCACAACACTATCATCACCTTGTCGGCTCCTTTTCACTCTCTTCATGCGCCAACCTTGAGTCTTACTCTTCCCACGCTTCCCCCCTCTCTGTATCAATCTTTCTCTCTCTTTCTCCACCATGAAACAGCAAGACTACTCCCTCCAGAGAAGCGCCAGCAGCACCGCCCTCATCACCAGAATCAGCAGCTGAAGAATCACTCCTTCTACTCATCATCACAACGCTCTTCGTCCCTCGGATCCCGACGACTTCTCCGTCTCTGATAACCTCCTCTTACGCAGAGGCTCTTCTCCTTCCGTCTCCTTCCACCATAACTCCAGGCCTCAGACCAAGCTGTCCTATCTTCTTCGCTCTTTCCTCAACATCCTCTCCTTCCCCACCATTCTCCCCACCTGTAAATGGCTCACTGTTCCCTCCCGCCTCTCCGTAACACCTTCCCTCGGCCGCAAAGTCACCGGGACGCTCTTCGGCAATCGTCGCGGTCACGTCTCCTTCGCCATCCAGCTTGACCCCCGTTCGAAGCCTCTTTTAGTGCTCGAGCTCGCCATGTGTACTTCTTCTTTGGTCAAGGAGATGTCGTCCGGTCTGGTTCGGATCGCACTGGAGTGTGAGAAGCTTACGGCTACGGCAGAGACGGGAGGCCGATCCAGGAAGCTGTTCCAGGAGCCGAATTGGATCATGTACTGTAACGGGAGGAAGTGTGGGTACGCGGTGTCGCGCGCATGCGGGGATTCCACGTGCTGAGCAGGGTTCAGAGCGTGTCGGTAGGAGCCGGAGTGATTCCGGTGGTGGAGGACGGGAGCGCGAGGAAAGGTGGCGGCGGGTCAGAGGGCGAGTTGCTGTACATGAGAGCGAGGTTTGAACGAGTCGTGGGAAGTCGTGACTCGGAGGCATTTTATATGTTGAATCCCGATGGTAATGGAGGGCCCGAGCTTGGTATTTTTCTGTTAAGAATATGAAACAAAAACTTATTCGAAGTAGACTAGAGGATAAATAATTGTAATGTTGAGGTGATATTTAGGATTGACAGTCTGGTGTTTTCTTTTACCTCTTCTTTTTTTATTTTTTGTTTTCTTCGTACAAATTACAAAATATGAGACCACATATATATGTAATTTATCTGAAAGAGGAACTTATATTTTTTGATTGGTGTTTAGGAGTGTGTAGATCCTGATGTTCTTAAGTATACGAGTGGAATGATATTTTTCTTCCCCTCTATGATTGTAATCAAAATTAGTTGTAATATTGGAAGTTTTAAATAATTGGCCAAAACATAACCAGAAGTTTCGTGAGCGCAGCATTGTTATTCTTATTATTCTAATTATAACTTGTGAGGGATTATTGGCGCCGGTCACGTGATAGTTAGTGTTGCTAATTAATGGGGTTATATTAAGGGTTCAATTTTCCTGACTGAATTCCTATTTATAAATTACTTTTAGTTGTCTTACACAGATCCATAGAATTAATTACTTAATAAGTTAGTCCTATTAATATTTAGGAAGAGGGTAAGAATTAATTATTTGAAGAGGTTGGACTTGTTACACTATGTTTTAAAATTTATGCCTTTTTATTATAAATAAACACATGACATCGAATTCTAGAGGGTAGAGAGATAAATTACAAGCACGCATATTTTTAATATATATTATTAATCATTAATATCAATACAATACATTAGTATGTAATAGGGTTATATAGAGGTGAGAAAACATGTCGATACACACGGGTTGAGGGCCAGTTAGCCATAGGTTGTGTAGCCTACCAAAAAAATAGGCTGACGTGAGCCCAAACCCACATTTTCTTAATTTTCTTATTATTTTAATTGTTTAATATTTTAAAAAATTATTTTTAATTTTTAAAAGATTAATAAATTTTTTTAAATATAATATTAATATAATAAAAAAATTATTAATATTATATTCTTAAACATTCATTTTTTTTTAAAAAATTTATAATTATAAATCTAAATAAATATTAATATAATATTAATCAATTATAATATATTAATATATATTAATAGATAATTAATTATTTTTATTAGTATTTAATAATAAAAATATTTAAAATAATATTTAAATAAAATAAATAATATTAAAAAAATAGTTAAAAGGTTTTATAGTAGAACGGGCTCAACTTTGAGTTGAATTTATTTTCCCAACTCTATGGTTATATATCAAGTTATAATATACTCGTTTGCTCATGAATAATATAACTTATTTTAAAATCTATGACATATAATTTTATTTAAAATAATGCATGTCGGGTGATTTATAGAATCGTTTAAGATCATAATTTAGAGATTAAAATTCTTGACATTAATACAACTACACTATTAATATAAAGTTAATTTAATAGTAAAAGATTTTATTAAATTTTTATTGATATTAATTTTAATTTTTAAAATAAATATATATACTAAAAGAGATATTTATGAGTTTTAAAATTAAAATATTTAGTAATAGGATATGATTACTGTTATAAAAAAACAAAAAAAAAATATAATCCCGGGGTTCATACTTCGTAGTATAGTTATATTTTGTGAAGCGATCGTTTTCAAGATGTGAAGTTAAATTTGGAGGAAGAAGCAACGATACGGAGGAGTGGAGAGCACCAATGAGTGTCGATGAAAGGGTAAAGACAGAGTAATGCGAGGGAGCAGCATATAGGGAAAGCAATCACCTTCGCGGGATACATCACAATACATCTTATTCAACATTATTTATTCCACAACACTAGTTTTTTCTTTTTCCACCACACTACAATCTCGTCTCCCACTGTCTCATCGTTTTCCTCATGGCCCATATGTGTTTACTACTACAAAATTATTAATATTTAATGGTTATTTTTATTTATAATTGACTTTTTCGAATTGCCAAATATTGACACGTCATATATTATCAAGGCAGAATATTTGACGATTCCGAATTATCCCGTGTTGGGATATATTTGACAGTTCTTCCGGCATGTATACTCTAGGGGTGACTAATTAGGCTATAGTTTGTGGATCCATATGTAATTTAGTATTATTTGAGCTCATTTAAACTCGCCTAAAATAGACCTGTAACATGTGAGTTTAAACGAGTTCAAACAGTAAATTATATGGGAGGGCTACAGGCTGACCATTGGACAGCATGTAACCCATCCATATTTTTTTTATTAATTTATTATATTATATTATATTTATTTATTATTAATGTATTATATTACATCCTAATATATTTTTTTAAATTTATTTTATAGAGGTATGTATAATTATATCTATAACTATCACAAGTAAATATAATGTAGATTATATATAATCATAATTTAATTGAATAATTAAGATTATAAATAATTATATTATATAAGTATTGTGGACTGTGTGATTATAAATTTATAGCTATTATTATGATATTTTATTTTCTAATTTTAGGATGAATAATTATATCATGTGTGTAATATTATTGTTTTATTTTCATTGTTATTAGAATTTCAAATAAGTTTAAATAAAAAAATATTTTTATTTTTTATAAATAGGTTATCTATGTCCATTAGAACCTAAATGAGTTCAGCTAAATCCATTTAATATAAATTTAAATGGGGTTGAGGTACATAATAAATTAATCTATATCCATAAAAAAAGATAAAGTAACCATTACACTAATCCCCCCCCCCCCCCACCCAAAATTATTTACCCTTAGTATCCTCGTTTTGGAGGAGGTTAATATTATCCGTGGAATACTTGTAGAATGGCCCTTCTATTATGAAGTTTGAATTTGGGTCCGAGTAATGTTGTCGGCCTCAACTGAGGGCATTAGGGCCATTTACCTGACAAACACAAAACCAGAAAATGCAGTCCGACGTCGTATCAGTCCCCAAAGTCCAATGCGACATCCTCCCTCTAGGCTCCCTGGGACGCCTTCAAAATTTTTGCAGGCGACTTCATTTCCCCCCGATATCTATCATCATTGAGCTACAACACGCCAACACCTCCACTCTGATTCAACCGAAATGCAGTTGTAATTATAAATTACTTGTGTTCATATGTCATACTTCTATCGTCACTTCTTAAACCCTACATCCCTGTAAGTGATGCCTTTTCCCGTCTGAAAACGGCGATTTAACGGTCACGGCTTCGCGCTTGTGATTTGTGGGCGAGCGAGTAGTGAAAAAGAATGGGTGGGTTGAAGGGACTTCTAAAGAAAGGGTTGGGAGAGATGAGCTTCATTGCCGACGGCGGAGTTATCAACTGGTTCCCGCGACACATGGCAGCCGCGCATTCCTCTGTCCTCTGCTCATGCCGATCTTCAGACTCAGCTCTCCGCGAAGCGCCGTTTCATCGCACTTAATAAAAAAGACTTGGCTAACCCCTATATCATGCATGTATGACCCTATCTTTCACCGAAGATTATTTGCAGTTCAACTTTTAATTTTCAGCCTCTCCAAGTAAGGTCAGGCTTAAAAGCCGTTACATGTTCATGGGATGTTGTCTCGCGGCCACCCACCAAACTTTAGCGTCATACGTCTTTCTATGCTGCATCAGTATTTCTTTGCTGTGATGTATAGATAGTAAAATTTGATGGTTTCTATTTTCTTTTTGGGAGTAACAGGATATTTTGTAGTATTTTCAAACATTCTGAGGCACCATCGACTTGAAGATTGATCATATTTCCAAGCTGAATAGTTAGGAAAAATTTGGTTGTTGGCATTGCAATATAATTCTTATTATACTTCTCGGATTGAATAGAAATTTGCTATGTGTGACTATGTGATAAAACATTTTGCTTGCTTGATGTCAATTTTATCCCTTACCAAAATGTCCTGCTCCTCACTGCATTGATGTATCAATTCGGGAAAATTTTAGTGAATCAATATCGTTTTCAGAAAATATATTTTATTCTATAGAGCGGTTTACCCTCCATTTATGAGTTATGTTGCCATTTGGTTTTATTGTTGTAGAAATGGATACATTATTTTGACTCGTGCAAGCGAGATTGTGTTCCTATAAGTGCCCATAGCAAGGGCTCTCTGTTAAGAAGGTTAGTTGGCATTATTGTTCCGTTCATTACAATTCTGCCGTTGCCCACTGCTTTACGCATTTCTATCTTTTGAAGGGAGAAAGTACTTCTAATTTAATGTTCTTTAATCCATATATTGTGGTATATGTTATTTTATGTTGACAGTGTTCCTGCTAAGCCAAGCCTATCAATTACGTGATAATGAGTGCATAATATGAAATGCCAATCTTTCAAGTTTTACCTTTCCCCCCATACATCAGAAAAACAAGGCCAATGTGTATGTTTTAAAATGTATATTTTGTACTAATTTAACCCCTGTTGTGATCTTTCTTGACCATGTATTGAAGCTTCTTGATCTTGTCGAGTTCAAATTGAAGGAACTGATTTCCAGGGAACCTACTCTCCTTGTTATGGTGGTTGGTGTTCCAAATGTTGAGAAGTCAGCTTTGATTAATTCAATTCATCAAATTGCATTATCTCGCTTTCGAGGTAAAGATTTTGCATATCAATTGAAAGTTTCTATTTTATTGAATGTCAAGCCGTCAGATTTTTTTGTTCGTAATTTGCTCAAGGGAATGTGCATTGGTGATGTTTTAATTTGCTTTGATAGTGCAGGAGAAGATGAAGAGAGCTGCTGTGGGTCCACTGCCTGGTGTTACTCAAGATATTGCTGGATACAAGGTCTAGTGATCTGAATACCATAATTTCTTCCTTTCTTCTTGATTTCCCCATTTTATATTTGCAACATATGTGTGCGCACACGCACACTTATGTTCCGTCACTTCTGCACTTAATTTCCCATGGGTATGTTTTGAATCGTTCCTCCATTTGATAAACATGAATTTAGCTAGAACCTTAGAAGTGCTGGGCTTTGCATACCTATTGTTGGTGTATGCATTAGATCCTTGTATTTGTTGTGGCCTTTTGGATTTGCTGTAGTTTATTACATCATTAAGCAGTGTAGTTATATTAGTTTTTCTTGTCTCAGTCTTTAGTTTGGTTAATGGTGCGTATTTGCATATGGTTAAACTGACACTGACTTAATTAATGTCCAGATAGCACATCACCCGAGCATTTATGTCTTAGATACTCCTGGGGTACTGGTTCCAAGTATCCCAGACATAGAAACAGGGATGAAGCTGGCTCTTGCTGGTAGTAAATCCATTAAAATGATCTATCATAAATTTCTTTTTTACCGTTGTTTTGTTATTTGACTGTAAGTTATCCATGTGCTAGCAGGATCTGTGAAAGATTCAGTAGTGGGTAAGGAGCGTATTGCTCAATACTTACTGGCAGTTTTGAATACCCCGAGGGACGCCAATTCACTGGAAGCACCTGAACAGTAGGAGAATGGAAGGGATTCGATATGAATCTGAGGAGAAGCATGAATACAATTTGAAAGGCCTTAAGCGAAAGAGAGTAAATCCGCCGAATAAATCTGAAGTGGTTTATATTGAAGTAACATAACCACATTTTTCGTTAAATTTCTCTTACGGGTTTATGTGCACCTTATTTCATTTACTCCAAGGCCCTTCACACGAGGTTATAGTATGTTTGATTGAAGTTCATTTAATATTTGTTGTTACTGCATTATAGGATCTTGTGATGGAAGTTCAACGGGCACTGCATGTGACGCTAACGGAATTTGAAGGGAACGTAGAAGATGAGGGGGACTTGGAGGATCTGATAGAGCAGCAATTTGGGGCATTGCAGAAGGCGTTGAAGATACCACAAAAGGCTTCAGAAGCACGATTAATGGTATCAAAGAAGTTCCTTACTCTGTTTAGGACTGGCAAACTTGGACCTTTCGTTCTTGATGATGTTCCTCATGCTTAGTCCTCATCTTAGTGGGTATTTTGTATAAGTAAAAGAATGGTCTGGTGAAAAAAAAAACATGTAAACGAAAGGGATACAATTTTGATGCGTTCCTTTCATTTCATCAATTAATCTAATGGTCAATGAAGTTATATTTTAATATTTCACAGATGTTTTTTTTTTTTGTGTGGCTGCCTCGTGGTTTTGAACCTTAATTTTCACTTTTACCCAGATCTCAACTTTGCCACTTGAAGAGTGATTCACAAACTTCAAAATATAAGTCAGATGCTGAAATCAATTAAATATAATTTTGAAAAACCAATTGGAATATCATTATTTTAAAAATTATAATAGTTTATATCAAATATGAAAATATGGTCAACGGAAAGGCTAGCATGGGCATGTGTGTCTCAAACGCACTGAAAATTGTATTTATTAATCAATTAAGGTAGTAGTTGAAGTCATCAATCAATTGAGGTAGCAGTTGAAGGTTAAACTGCATTGAATCCAAGTCAACCTAATTATTATTAACATATATAAAATTAACTAACAAGAAGCGGCTTTATGAGAAGTACACTCTTAAGGAGAGATGAAAATTGTATGTACTCTAATTTTTTTTTAAAAAAATATATCTTCATTAAGTAGAAAAGCACTCGCTTAATACATAAAAGTATTCGGATATAATTCTAAGAAAAAGTAAGTATTTATATAAAAAATTATTAATTTATAAGTAAATAGAATATTTATATATAGACTATATATTATTAAATAAAATAGAATTATTAAAATATAAATTTAATGGATTGTTATTAAGAGACTAATCTATTGGTCTAGCGATCATATTTGATCAATTGATATGAATTCTTTAATTTTAAATATAAGATTTAATTGGGGGATTGATTTTAATCTAAAATATAAAATATATTTTATATATTTATTAACTATTTTTTAAATTATTCTTATTGATATTCTCTCAATAATAATTAATTAAGAGAAAAAGTAAGAGAATTTAAAAAATAATTAGAATTTTTAGATAAAATATATTATATTAATTAATTTTATTAATTTAATTAAATTAATTAAATAATTTATATATTAAGAATGTCACATTCAAATTGAAAGTTCGTTAGGTGTTAGGCTGAAAATGGAAAGTTTGGTGGGGTCACTAACTCGCCCCACGTGTTCAACCGACAATCACGGCCAGGTCCCCACCATGGCTGGCTTCATGACTCAACTCCATGCATTCCCTAAACATATCTAAATCAATCTTGAATATGAAATAGACATGTCAGAAATTAATTTCGAGTACATAAATTGACATTTTTTGTTCCTACAGAACGTTTTTTTTAATATTAGGTCAACCTGTAGTTATTTGATGAATAATTACAACCTGAACCGCTTTCACCAATCGTATTTATTTCTAATGATATTATTTTGCTTATTTTTTTTTATTTATCTTGCACTTTCACTGCACATATAAAATAAGTTAGTATTAAATAGACATCAAGTGGTGCATTATTTATTTGGCCCCATCTGAGCGATGGAGATAATCAATAATGCATGCTGAAATAGTGACCACTACGTAGATTCATTTATATGGCTGACAAGTTCATTGCATGCTCTGCAGATAGATATTGCCAAGGAGCCATTATGTGTGGCAGCAGCAATATTGTGTGGCAAGATCTCTCTGTGGAAGTTGCAGACACCACCGGCAGCAACAACAACAAGAAGAAGAAGGTGCTGCTCCATGCCCTCACCGGCTTCGCTCATTCGGCTCGTCTTATGGCTCTCTTGGGTCCTTCCGGCTCCGGCAAAACCACCCTCCTCCTCTCTCTTGCCGGTCTCTCTCTCCTCTCTCTCTCTCTCTCTACACGCACGCATCATTCCTCAAGCAGATATAGTATATAATATTGCTATTAAGATTTAACCATCCTTTATTATTTAGTTAATTGTTTGTTGCTTACAAAATTATTTTCCTATTTTCTCTCTCTTTATCTTGGGACTGCACTGGTCATTCGTATCTCCTCTCTCATTCATATCATTCATATCAGCTGGCTTTTATGGATATTAGAGATGTTTGGCTGGGTTTTTTGGAATTAGATTTTAAAACAGAAATAAAAGCCTGATACACACAGACACACTCTCTGCTGGTTGCCTAATATAATACCAAATTAACTGAATTTAATAAGATTAAAGAAGTTAAATAAATAAATTATAGTATATATTAAATATTATTAGATTATATATATTTATAAGTTAGAAAATTTGATTTAAAAAAATAGATATAAATATTTTAATTAAAATAATTTATGTATTTTTTTATTTTTTAAATTAATTAACTATATTTTATATTAAAAAACAAATAATCGTACTCTGGAGACATGCGTTTGACCTAATAAAGACCCTTATCTACTGATCATGTGAAAAATGTCAACATAAATAAGTGTTGTTTGCTATGGTCAACAACCCTAAGGAGGGACGGCTTTGCTTTAGATTTAGTCCGCTAGCCAATTGCTCTCTCACAAACACATCCAATACCCTTAATTTAATTCCTTTATTTATTTTTCTCTCTTTTTCGTGGATTGCTGATTGCTGATAGGCCAGTCTTGCAAATTCTCTTATGTCATACTGAATTTACTGGATATCTTAAATATATATATTCTATGTAATAAGTTAACTTTATAGTTACCTCAATTTTTAAAAATATTTTAATGTTGTCTACAAATTTTACCTTACTAGTACTGTATATGTGTTTCATAAAAAAAATTCTAAATGAACGTAATGATACTTTTATTAACAAATAAAACTATTTTTTATATTTAATTTTTTTATCAAATTATTTGGTGTTTGTCTTGTCTGAGCTGAAAAATGAAAAAGTCTTGGGGCACCCTTTGATCCCTGGGCACTTTCTTTTGTTTTTTGTTTTTTTTTTTTCTGCAGGAAGACTCCATGCGAATGCTTCAATGAACGGTAACATTCTAATCAATGGAAAGAAGAGAAACTGGTATCACCAGGAGATGGTAATTTAAAATACTCCACAACTTCATACAAATCACACCATACGAAACAAATTATATATATATATATATATATATTTTAGTATATTTTTTTTAAAAATTAAACTTACTCACAAAGATTGAGCGAAATCTTTTTATAAAATAAATAAAATATCTATGAAATAAATTATATATATATATATATATATATATATGATGAGTAACTACTTTTTTTTGTTACTTTTAGTCTTATGTTGCTCAAGAAGAGACGTTCCTTGGAACTTTGACGGTGAGAGAAACTCTCACGTACTCTGCGAAGATGAGGCTGATTTCGAAAATGAGCAAAGAAGAGATAAGTAAGGTGGTTCAACACACTGTAATGGAAATGGGACTTGAGGATTGTGCTGATAATTATGTTGGGAACTGGCATCTGCGAGGAATCAGTAATGGTGAAAAGAAGAGGCTCAGCATCGGCCTCGAGATTCTGACGCAACCTAATGTGTTATTTCTCGATGAACCTACCACCGGACTTGACAGTGCCTCTGCTTTCTACGTAATCCATGCCCTAAGCCAGATTGCTCACGGTGGAAAAACAATCATGTGTTCGATTCACCAACCCAGCAATGAAATCTTCGATCTGTTTGATGATTTGCTTTTGCTCTCAGGTGGAGAAACTGTTTATTTCGGCGAAGCAAAGATGGCTTTAGAGGTATACATGATTTGAGCAGAACATTGATATTTCGATGAAATTAGTGGAAATTTTGAGTCCCTGATTATGTATCCTTGGAATAGTTTTTTGCTAATGCAGGCTTCCCTTGTCCAACTAGAAGAAACCCTCCAGATCACTTCCTCCTATGCATCAATTTGGACTTTGAATTGATTGTAAGTTTTGGTTTAGTAACTTGTTTCTTTTTCGGAAATGTTTTTGTCAAGCTTCTGAATGTGACATCTCATTGACAGGCAACATCATCAAATTCTGCAATGGACTTGAAAACATCAGAGAGTAGAGCGGCCCTTATTCATAGTTACAAAATATCAGAGACAATGGCCAATGCAAGAAGAAAGATTCAAAATCTGATATCTGATGTACGAAATTCGTTTATTGGCAGAAAATTACATTTGACTTCTTGGATCGAGTCTTGGATATAAAATTAGTTAATGAATTTTAAAATTTAATAAAACACCCATAAACTTTAAAATGTAATTGAGCATTGCTCTGAAACAGTGCTTGGTGAATAATATTAAGAAAATGTGCTTATGTTTTTAAGTGATGAATTTGTAAACTGTTACAGTCGCAGGAAGAACTGGTGGGTGAGTCCAACGTGAGAACAAGTACTAGCACTTGGTGGAAGCAACTCTGCACATTGACCCAACGATCTTTGCTGAACATGACTAGGGACATGGGCTATTACTGGCTCAGGATCATTTTCTACACAATGGTCTCAATCAGTGTTGGAACCCAGTTTTATCATATTGGTATACACAACACCTCAATCTTAGCCAGAGGAAAGTGCATATCATTCATCTACGGCTTCATGATTTGTTTATCATGTGGAGGATTGCCATTTTTCCTGGAAGAATTAAAGGTAAACTAAGAATTTGGCCGTTGATTTCTGTACAGGAGCTACTTAAAAAAATCATACTGAAACATTATTTTATGTAACATTTAACAAAATTTAGGTGTTCTACGGTGAAAGGTCCAAAGGACATTATGGGGAAGCTGTGTTTGTACTGTCAAACATCATATCATCGTTCCCTTTCCTTGTTCTTACATCGCTCTTATCTGGGACGATCATATACTACATGGTGCAGTTTCATCCAGGCTTAACTCATTATGCATTCTTCTGCATCAATTTGTTCTGCTGCTTATCAGTTGTGGAGGGCTGCATTATGGTTGTTGCTGCAATGGTTCCCAATGTCCTAATGGGCATAGGAATAGGAACTGGTGCAATAGTAAGCAAACTGCTTCCTCTGCTTTTGTTAAACTTATCATCGTCATATGTGAACATATCATATATAAATCTTGTGAAAAAAAGAAGATACTTTTAACATGCTTACATATCTATTCCTATCTGGTTTGAAGGGATCTTGTCCAAATTTTTTTCCAGAAAGGACCATGTTTTTAAAAGCTTGATCACTTTCATTGGTGGTGGTTGCAGGTCTTTATGATGATGTCTTCCCAAATCTTCAGACCACTACCTGACATTCCCAAGATCTTTTGGCGCTACCCTATGTCCTACCTCAGTTTTGCAACTTGGGCTGTACAGGTACATTACATCTTTAGTCCAAACTCCAAAGTTATTGAAAATTTTCATCACCATTAAATCTATTAAACCAAACTAAATACAATAAAGGAGCTCACACTCCCAAACTGGATGAATTGCTTTGTATATATATGGCTGCATCTTGGTTTGACAGAATAGGGTAAAAGTGAACTTGCTTGGTGTTTTGGAGCGCAGGGACAATACAAGAATGACATGGTGGGGCTAGAGTTTGATGCTCTGCTACCTGGTGAGTCAAGAGTGAAGGGACAGCAAATCCTTGTGACAATGTTTGGGGTTCCATTGGATCATGGCAAGTGGTGGGACTTAACAGCGTTGCTTTCGTTACTATTACTTCACCGAATGCTCCTCTTTGTTGTACTTAAGTACAACAATAGGCCCAAAATATGCATGCTTTGGTATTACGCAAAGGTCTTCGCCGCAAGATTTTCACCAGCTAGGAAGCTATCTCTCTCTTCCAGGAGGCAACTTGCTCCCCGGCCATTGTCTTCTCAAGAGGGTCTCATGTCTCCGAATTTTGCAATTTGATGCTTTTAGGTTATATTGCAGTAATGGAAGTCCAAGTGGTTATCCTCTAACGTATTTGTTATATTCTCCATGATCTGTAATTTCTGGTAGTTTGTGCTGCGTTATGTATATGCTGGCCAAAAATTAAAACAAAAAATCATATAATTAAGAAGGAATGGGGTATTATAAGAACCGACTAAGACGTCAAATCATGGTCCCATCCTAAGACGTCAAATAATGGGACCATCCTAGTACATTATTAATTAATATTAACACTAAGAAATCAAATAATGGGACCTACTTCGTACCTTAGTAATTAAAATTACGCTACAAAATAGCAGTCAAGTCATTTGTGAGTTACAATGTTTGGTAGCATGTGGAATATGGACACATGCATGCGTATGCATGCACCGAATGAACCCTTAGTCAAAATTAAATACATTTGACGAAGAAATGCGTGATTTATTATTATAAGTAACTAGATGTAGTATTAGTATTAATTAAATATCTTTAATATCACTCCTATGTAAAGTTATTATGCAGAGAATGTAAAACAAATTTTTCATTTAAATATGAATAAAAATCAAAATTGTTTTATTTTTAGACAATTTTTTTTTGGTACAAAATTTTTTGAAAAGGGGTTAGGCTCACCCACGATCTAAGGGCATGACGAAATCTCCCTTCCTCTTAGGCAATACCAATGTCGGGCAGAACGAGCCGTCTATTACCCTCAGGCATAAACCTAAGCACCCAAGAGCTAAGATACCTCCCTAAGCGCCGCGACTGGAACCACAACAAAGTGGTACTCCCTATAGTTCGAACACACTCCAAATAGTAGTATGTCTCACTCCTATACCAGTTAAACCCACGGACGATGTGTATTTTTAAACAATTAATAAACCATCTCATTGATTTCCATGAGATAGTTAAACAATAAAGATGCTTTGCATGGAGAACACTTGCTTCATCGGGCACTTCCCATCAAGTTTAACAAGAAAATATCAAGGTGGGAATAGTAAAAGCTCAAATGGCCATTTTACCAAAACGGAGAGAAGGGGAAAACACTGCTCAAGATGTCTTAGCTTGAGGTAAGGTAAATTGATTTTTTTTTCGGGTACAAAATTTTTTTAAAAAAATATTAAGCTAACTTACGATCAAAAGCATTGCAAAATCTCTTTCTTTTAGACCATATTAATGTTGGATAAAGAGAACTATCAATTATCCTAAAACGTAAATCTATACACCTAAAAATTAGAATACTTCACTAAACGACGTGACTAAAATCCCAATAAAGTAATATTCTCCAAGAATCAAACACATTCTAAATAGTTATATGTCTATACTTTCATCAGCTCAACCTACACACACTACTTGAAAATTGAGATTTAGTCTAATGAGAAGTTTGGTGGTTAAGCCTAGCGACTCAAGTCCAATTCAACTAAAAGTAGAACCCAAAAAACAAAAAAAAAAAAAGGTGGGGGGGTTATTTTCTTGAGGTAGGTGATAAGGGACCTAATATTCCTCAAAAGTCTTAATAATAACTAGGGAGTTAACAATAACAAATTTTAATATATTTATGCTAATTAGGACTTTTTGTCATTACCTTGAGACCTAATGGTAATTCCTCTAAAAAAATATTAACATACAAGTACAATCAAAGAAGTTGGTAGTTTGGCAAAAGGAATAATAGTCAAAATTGACAGCATTAATCAGCCAGCCAATTTTAAAAAATAAAAACAAAATTGAATCACAACCTTGAATGTTTGAAATACATCATTTATTGTCTTCAATGAAATATCTATACTCCCGCTTTATTTTGACTCCTGAAATGGTCCTGCAAAATGCAATTTCAAGCGACAAACAATAACCATTAAGCAAGCGTACATGTAACATTTGTTAATACAGACATTGACGGCACCATGCATACTAAGAAGTCTCCCCCGTCTACCATTTTTCTTTCATTAGTCATAATGTGGAGAAAAAAATTGCATAGATGTTAGATTAAGATGTTTAATATGTACCTAAGCATCTCCTTGCTTTTGAAAAACTGCACACATGGTGTACCCATGATTCCAGCGGCTTCCGCTATTTCTGGATCTTCTTCCATATCAATTTCAACAAAATGAACCTCCTGATCAAATTCATCGATCACCTGCCATAGGAATGTAAAATGAAGTATTATAACTCTCCATTTTCCATGTATACTTTTAAAACCTAGAGATGTCAAGCATGAAAGGTTAAGTAGCCTTAATTTTATTTCTTACTTTATATATCAGAACGCTATTGTTCGATATTACAAAAACTATTCCAAGGCCATATCCTATTAGCTTACAAGTTTTACATTGACTTGCTTCTCGACAAGGCACCAAGACTTTCACAAGTGGTTAGAAGCTTAACCTTCGCTACCTCATTTTCTTAATTAACTTGAACAGAATAAGCTAGATTTAAGCGAATTTAAGCTTCTGGATATTGACAATTACTAATGTATTACTAACAGTTTCTAACTACAAGAAACAAGACCTTGCTACTTTCAAGTTGAGCACGTAAGAAGTTGGTTCAAAACATGGCATAATCCAAATATGGTGGTAATATACTACTATGCACTATTCTCAATCACAAGTGCAAAAATAGCTGAGCAAATAATACTGAGAACAGATGAACATCTTGATATTATTATTCTCCTAAGCTCTATCTTTGCACTAGCAGATGAAATAAAATCAAGTTCCTTAATCAATTCGCTGTGAAATGTGCTGCAATTTGAAAATACAGAAAGTTCTGGGCCATAGACAATATACAACAACATACAATATGTATCTGTATCCTTTACATTCATTCCTATCACGTAAAGAACTGCACAAACATCACATGTCAGAGGCTTATAGTGACGCCTCGTATTATGACACGAGGATTATAAATAACTTTGACAATCACATACCTTGCCAAGGATTTGCTTCAAAGTCCTACATGGACCACATGTTGGTGCTGTATATAGTACACACAAAAGCCTTGGACTTTCATGGTACAGTTTCCGTAGGGCGTACTGTGAAGACAAATTAAAATGGAAAGAATAAATATTTAATATTAACTCGGGAACTAGATAAGGAAATGGATTGATTGAACATAACAAAAACTAGGACTTAATCCCATTAGCATAAGCACCAGACAAGTAAACATATACCTGTCCCTTGTGCTTCGTAAGTGTGATGTCAAAACCCTCTTGAACGTCTCTGTCTGTGAGTTCTTTCTTGACCTCTTCAGTTTTGGACTGTTACAAGTATAAAGGAAGGCATGTTGTAATTACCGCATGAATTAACTGATTTTATGTATACCTCAAAATGTTATGTCCCTTATATTACTACGAATGGCTTTATGCAGTCCTTTTTTAATTCCTCAATTCATACAACATTCAGAATTTATAACCAAATTCGTATTCAAAAAATTGTAGATGCCTCTCTAGGGCTTACAGGTGTATATACAATTACTGGATGATTAGATACCTAGAGCTCATCATAAAGTGCTAAATTTCTAAAGGACATTAAGTGCACATGAAATTGAAGTTAAATACCTGATGGAACTCTATAAGAAGATATTTGCTCACAAGATATCTCTCAGCAGATAAAGCAGCAATACATCCAGATCCAGCAGCAGTAACGGCTTGCCTCCATTCATGGTCCTATAAGATCAAACCATGAGATAAATTTAGTAATTTTACTTCCTGATAAATTTGCATGTTCATATGCTCAATATTTGCGCTAGAATTTCATAATCCATATATCCAGACCTAATATAAAAAATATAGGAAGACACACCTATTCATAACATGAACGGTGTAGCACACCTGAAATTTTATGAAAAGCACATGCCTCATAGTCTAGTTTAAGGAGAAAAGATCAAATTTTACCTGCACATCTCCAGCTGCAAATACACCTTCCACTGAAGTTTTTGCAGTACCCTCCTTAACTACTATGTAACCAGAGTGGTCTAGCTCAACTTGGCCTTGCAATAGTTGGCTATTTGGCGAATGACCAATGCCATAAAATAGCCCTCTCGTGTCAAGCACAGATTCCTCCCCAGTATCGAATTAAAATACCAGACATCTGTCCTTTAGTATCACTCACAACATCCACAGCCTCTGTATTGAAGTGCACGGTAACATTGGGATTGTTGTACACTCTGTAACATTTGCGATAATTAACCTGTTAAACAAACATTAAGGGAGTTGAAAAGTTATACCAATTATTTATCAGTATGTAATTCACCATCATCGAAAGGGAACTCCAAATCAACATATAATAGCATGTAAAAGACAGTAACATAAGAAACAAAATACAACAAGAATTTTGTTTCAAGTTAGAATCATTTACTATTTCACACAACATTTTTCTACAACCCATGTCTATGGTCAAATGCACGTATTAGTGAAATTGTCTGCTGTTGGACATGTGAAGAAAGTGAACTCAACATCTCATGCAAAAAGAGGATGGTGGTGTCATGTTCTTGGGATCAATCAAGGAAGAGGAATGTAAAATCAGAACCAAACCAAAATCTAGGAAATGAATAATTATAACTATAACAAACTGGAACTAGTTCACCATAAGGTTTACAGGTTATTTAAAACGTTCAATATATGGCCATCATGTATTTGAAGGAAAAGACATCAATGATAATAATACAAACAGAATAAATGGCAAATTCCTTAACAACTAGTAAGTACAAAATGTTGGGATGTGTCCATCAGACCCACCTATCTTGCATTGCTTTAGAAGCTGTTGGTTGGTCCCTACGTACTAGTAAGTGAACATGATGAGCATATTTAGTCAAGTATAATGCTTCCTCAGTAGCCGTGTCTCCACCTCCAATGACAGCAAGAACTTGTCCTTTAAAGAGAGGCGATGCTCCATCACAAATAGCACAAGCACTGATTCCCCGGCTCCAAAATTCATCTTCTCCGGGCAGCATGAGTCTTTTGGCGGTAGCTCCGGTAGCAACAATGACAGTATGGCATTTAATCTGAAATATGTATACACATAAATATTTAATCAATAACACCTAATAAACTACACCAAGAACTAGTCTTACAAAGAACAGGAAATTTGAAATCTAAAAATACTTGTCACCAAGTATATACAAAAAAGTGTTGTTAAAGAAGAGCAACACATAGCAGATACAAAGAGCTATTAAACAAATATATCACCTTACGTTCGCTACTTTGTACAGTAAAAGGACTGCTTTTTACATCAATTGCTTCAACATCTTCTTGGAACAGTTCCGCTCAGCCTGACGCCACGTTCTAGATAGTAGATAGACAGAAAATGTGTCAACTTTAAAATTAAGTGACTAAAGTTCAATATAACATAAGTTATGGCAAGTGTCCTTTCTTTTCATATACCTGTCCATCAGATCAGGACCACTTATCCCACCTGGAAATCCTGGAAAATTGTCTACGTCAATTTTAGTCATCAACTGACCCCCAGGGACACCCCCCACTTGGTACCCCTCAAACACTACAGGCTTCAAGTTGGCACGTGCTGTATATATTGCTGCTGTGTATCCTGCAGGGCCTGAACCTATAATTACTACATTCTCAACACCTTTTCCTGTGACAAAAAGAAAGAACCCAAGAAGTCACCTTTAGCTTGCTTTTTCTAAAAAGAAGAAAATGAAGGATCAATAACATGACTTACATTATTATGATATATAATAAATCCGAACTGACAAGTCCGTTTCTCGCACCAGGGCATCTGTGATTGAATCAACAGGTACCTCAAACTTCTATGCAATGTTATTACAGAAATATCTGCTAGAAATTTAACCCTAGCCCTGAGGTAAGAACACTGGATTGTTCATTAACACAATGAAAAAGCATGAAATATAAATTTTCCCCTCTGTTCCTTTATAACTAGCCCAAGTGTCTAATGCAAACTGTATTCAACCCTAAAAAGGTGAAGCCATGATAAAGTAATGGCATGCGTTCAATAATCAGTATAAAAAAACAGGCTGAAAATTCAACATAAAATTTGTCCAACACACAGCAAACCATAATCATCTTGTAAACTCCAAACATTGTATACCTTCATTTTCAAATCATCATTTTCAAAACCATTTTAACTAATTCCACCACCGCTTTCCTTTAAACTAATTTAGAGTTCATGTCGAATGTTGTTTGATAAGTAAAGTGTATCAGGCAACCAGGACTTGATTAGCATTTCCGAAGTGTAGTCCAATTTGAAATTGTCCATTAACTGTCCAACAAATAAATCAAATGGCTGCGCGGGTCGCTCAAAAGTCCAGTTACCATGACACCAATAACAAGCGCTCTCATTCTTCTATAGGCAGCTACAAGCTGCCTTTTCCCTTCTCCCCATCGACATTGACTATAGCATCAGACTTCATTCTCCAAAACCGAACATTGCAAATGTGTACCGAGACCTGACACGAAAGGCATATCTTTTCTCCAAAGCCTCACTACACAAGTCAATGAAACGAACGCGAACCGAATCCATTCATTGAATACAACGCCCTCACTAGCCGCAAATTGTTGTCCTTTTTGACGAGCATTCCCACTCCAACCACTCAGAAATCATACAAGGAGGCACAGTATGAAGACTGCGCAAGTATGGAAATAAATGCCAAACCTGGTGAAAGAGATTCGTCAGCTGAAGACGCTCGGACTCCGAGTAAGGAGGAACGAGTTCGAAGAGAGTTAACCCGGAGAAGCCGTCGCCTCGCTGGCCACGTCCTGAGAAAGATGATACCGTGCGACGGAGGAAGTGCGTTTGAGGAAGGGGTGGCCATGGTGACGTGGTAAGTCGGAACGGTTCCGACTCCGATTCCTATCGTCGTAGCAGCCATTGCCTACTTCCAGACCCTACAATGGGAGGCTACCGATCAGACTTGCGGGGTTAGACTCCCATTTATCAAGACAAAAGGTTGGACTTGCAGGTATTGCCACCTGTTTTACTCTATTTCTGTCTTTTCCTTTCCTTTTCTCTCTCTTCTTCGTCTTCTTTTTAATAATTTAATAAATTAATCTATACAGTATTACTAACCCACAGTAATTAGTAAATTACTCGTAATGTAGTAATAATAATACTAATACTAATAATAATAATAATAATGAATCGCTATCAATACTTATTACTTACAAGTGATTGGTTCATCGTTTGAAACTCGCTCAGCAATTGGCCACCATAGCTAAATTTTCAAGTTAGGAAAAATTAAATTTTGGTGTACGATACTATTTTGTCATAAAAGATAATAAAATTTGACCAATCAACAAAACATTTCCCCACTAATATTTTTTTAGGCGAGCATTTCCTCACTAATTATTAATTTAATATTATTATTTTTATATAAAAAAATTATGTGAATTTAATACTAGTCTCATTAAGATAAAGATATATCCTAAGACTCAAATAACATTTATAAAAAAACTTACCATATTATTTATCAAAAGAGTATTTATGATAATAGTAATAATCAAACTCATTTACTTATAAAATATAATAAAAAATAAATTATATTATATAAAAATAAGAGTTTAATTCTCTATTAATTTACCCATACTAATTTGGGCTTCTGATTCGTCACTTACAAAGTGAATGGAGTCGATCCCTTCGGAGCCTCATGCAACACTTTAAGCTGAATATTTGGGCTAGATGCTGTAACGCGGCCTCTTTCTTGGATCGGAAGGCCTAAAAGTTCAAACTAACTGATTTTTGTGCCAAAAAGGGGATTGATTGATTTGATATAACCTATTCATCCAAATGTTAAAACTTAGATAATGATAGTTAATACATATCATAAACAATAAATTTATATTCTACAAAAATACAAATTTAATTTTTATTATTATTGTGAATATTTTTTTAATAAATAATCTAATAAATTCTCTATAAATATTATTTAAATCCTAAAGATATACTTTAATTTTAATAAAAAACTAATATTAAATCTACTTAAATTTATTTATATAAAAAATATTAAAACTTAAAAAACCTATTCTCATAACAAATAATAAAAATTATCCTCTCTTGTTAGAATCCAATCCAACCTTTTGAAACAAATTTATAATATATATTATCTCTATTTCTAATTATAAAAATTAATTAATTTTTTTAAATAGATTTAAAAAAATTAAATAAATAAAATAAAAATTAATCGACTAATTTAAATATATTAAATAGTACATAATATAAATTTATCTTAAAAAATAAATTTAATCATAATTTATTTATTTATTTTTTTAATCTATAAAAAAATTAATTAATTTTTATAATTAAAACTAAAGAAAATATAATACATTCGTTATAATTAATTTTTATTTAATTTTTTATTTATATAGAAAAATTAATTAATTTTTATATTAAAAAATGGAGATTGTACATGTTTGTGGCATTTGGGTCATGATGAGACAGAAATCAAACCTAGTTAGGCGGAAACTTAACCAAAGATTGGAAACCAAATCTTCTGCACGCTGAAATAGAGAAGACAATAAAGTTTCTTCAATTCTGTGGTTTCTTCGTAACTTGCCAATTCACTGATTGGATTTTGATTTCTCTTCCACAACAAAGAATGGTAATCTTTCAATTTATCTAGGTCAGCCACCAACTCTGGTTGACTTAGACATTCCAGGAAATATTAAATTAATAATAATGGAAAAGGGGACTGCCAACGCCATTTCTCCCAATGGAGCAACAGAAACTGCTGAATGGAAGTGGGGCAATTCTCAATGGCCTAAGAGGAAAAATGGCAGGATAATGAGGTCTATTTACAATTCGATGGCACGCTGAGTCATCTTACATAACTCATGACTCAAACGACTCTCCAATTTTCAATTTTGTCATTGATATTTACGTGTGGCCTATCACTAGAAAATTATACATTATCACTGTAATACTTTCTCTACCAGAAGAAAGTGATGAATGGAACATCTCATGAGTTAGCTGCAAAATGGTTAAATATGGTCTCCAAAGTTGACTGGCTGATGCTGTACTCTGCAATGCCCAGTCTATTTCTGGAAAAAGATTTTGGTGAAAATGAGTCCCTTCTAAGTTTTACAATCAAGATCAAACGTGCGAAAGGTATGTGTGTAGTTTACCTGTTTCCTTCAAGAAGTCCGAAAACATCCGCAAGAGAAAAGCCTTCACCATATGGTAACTGCAGTAAACAAACTATTAATTACTGTATGCCCCTCAAAATTCAAACCCCCACACTACTGCATATACATATAGGCAAATACCCTGTTCATGGAAAAATCAAGTGAAGCTGAACTGGCGAATATCCTTGGGAAATCTATGTGTTACATTACCCAAGATACAAAAATCAAGATATGCCAGGTGTTTGATCATCAGAAAATCTGATCAGTTAGAATGTAAGACCACTTCGGGTTTAAAACGTGATTTTGACCAAAGCAATGTTATAGTAGTATTGCCTTAAAAGTTGTAAAAGTCCATTTCCAACTAGCAACCAAACAAGCACTAAGGCTATCAGCCATCACGGGAGAACTTTCCATTAAAAAAAAAAGTAGTCTAATTAACTAAGCAAATACCTGGTATCTCATACTCAAACCATTGCACCCTTGACATCTTGCTTCAGGAAAAGAAGATAGAATAAATGCATCTATTGCCGAGAACTTTTCTTTGGACAACCACCACTCAGAAAATACCGGCAATGGAATACCACCTAGATAGTCTCAAACAGTTACTGATAAAGTAGAGAGCACTCAACAATAAAAGAACAAATTTTGTGCGTCACATATTTTTAGAGTAAATGAAGAGACACCAACTTGTAAAGAATGACATGAATAACAGGATACATGCACAAAGCTGTAGAAATTTTGAAAGCAACTTGAAGTTCACGCGCACAAGCAAACACCATAACTTAACTCAGTTATGATGTCACTGGCGTTTATAAGGCCTAAGTTACACAAATAATTGTAGGATGTTCAACGGATATGTTTTCAGACATTCTCTAGACTAGACCATTTCATGCAGAAGACAAATGCTTCAAATGACAGGAGAACATAAATGATTTTTTCAATACGATAGATATCCATCAAAAGGGGTGCCAGCATGAATGAAAAATATCACAATATGGAATTTTTTTTTTGAACAAAAAGATAGAACTTTTAATTGGTAAATCTTTAACCAGAAGTTAGAATGCACAACCGAGAAGAAGGAAATGAAAAAAAATGTCGAAGTGTTGCACTTTATTGTTTTGAACATTTACGACATGTTCTTTCCATATAATATCTTATCCAAGTACAACGGAAATGAAATCGAGCATGATGATTTTACACTAAATAAGAAGCAAAGTGAAGGTGAAGATGAATCAAGTTATGCCCGATTGTAGACCAGTGTAAAAGAGATCCTTCAGTTATTTACTCACCTTCCAGCCAAAACCAAAGGGTCATCAATTATTATTACACAGAATCATCAGTGAGGAGAAAAAGCATGAACTGAAGGTTCATACATACCATCTCGGAACAGTTGTTCAGATAACAGTTCACTACAAGCCCCATCAGATACATGTGTGTAAGAGATAAGCATCTTTATTCTTTCTTTATTGCCAAGCCAGCTTCCAATGAAGACAATCATTTCCCGTGACAAGCTAAGTTCAGCGAAAGAGGCATCTGATGAAATGGAGTCAGCGCCTCCAATGCAAATTTCAAGGCCATCAAGTAAGCTTCTTGGATGAGATGGAACATCAAAAAGTCTTTCTTGTATAGCTTTGCAGAGTATTTCCAAGTCCTCAGAGCTCACTTCAGTAGGTTTCACCTGGAAATGGAAATCAATATTTAGATATATAAAGGTGCTTTTACCTGAAAAGGTAAAAATAGAAATCATAGATTAGTCATCCAAGTAACCTCTAATTCCAGATGATTCCCAAATCTTGTTTTCAAGTGCTGTGGACTTCCGATGCATCTTAATCGGCCACCAACCTTCCAACAGAGACATTGTTATTAAAGCAACTTTTGAGTATGGGTGTCCTCGTTTGAGTAGGGGGAGAAGACACATAGGAAGGAAGAGAAATTGTATTTCTCTAGAGTTTCTTATTCAGAATAATGACATTAAATAATCCCAAGAGGAAAAGTTGGTCGCTCAAGTTTGACCAATCCGTTCCCATAAATATGGAAATAAAAATAAATCATAGGACATTCTAATAATGGGACAATTGAGGAAACAAATCAAAAGCAGGTTTGACTAGGAAATACTAAGAAACAAAAGAAAACAATAATACAAGTAAAAAAAAAAATGTCCATGCAAGTGCTTAAATAAGCAAATAATAAGCGAACTTTTACCATTATTCCCATTCGCGTACACAATGCTTGAGCTTCATTCATGCTGTGGGTAGTCAAAATTACTGCTGTCTTTCCTCGTCTCGTTGAGATCCTAGATATTACATCCCACATGAAACGTTTGGCAATGGGATCCATACCTAAAAATATGAATAATTAGATTTCAAAGAAGACCTGACTGCAGGTCCTTTCGCAATTCATCAAGAATAAGCAATTATGCAATAAGTTCTCATATTGTTTATCCGTAAGCAGCTTTGTCACGTGAAAGGCCTTACAGCTTTAAGTAAAAAACTAGCCGACCTAAAAGCTTGAGCTATTAAGCAAGAGTCCATGGATGTATTTTCATAACTCAAACTTGCCCCTCACAAGGAAATCTCACTAGGTTGCATCCGCGGCTAAAGACTACTGTAAACAAAAGATTTAATAACCAGACAATAGGCATAAATAAATAAACAAACACCAGTTTATAAACTTCTCTTAAAACAATGTCAGACTACAGCTTGACCTAATGCAAGTTTGAGAATAGATTTGATAACTTAACAACATGAAAAAGATAAGGCTTATTTTGATGATGTTTGGAGGTAAATAATGAAATATAATGAAAAGAACTGTTACTATACCTGTGGATGGTTCATCAAGGATGACAATAGGAGGATTTCCAATCATGGCAATTGCGACCGACAACTTCCTTTTATTTCCTCCACTAAGAGAAAATGATGGCTTATTAGCATGGTTCAGCAAGTCAAACTCCTGTAACTTTTCCAAAACAACCTGTCCAGATGGTCATATGGGCATTAAAGGTCAATTTATCATAGCTTATAATAATCATGTCATGGAACTAAAAAGGTTGATATTCCCCATTTTTTCATGGTAAACATAAAAAAGAATAGTCATATTTATTTTACATTCATAAGAAAGAACAAATACGGGGTCATAGGAAGTTCTTACACATACATTATCTATTATGCAACTTGGAACACCCTTTATTCTAGCATAAAGCTCAAGATGTTCTTGTACAGTCAAATATTCCAATAGAGCATCGAATTGTGGGCAATAACCAATCTGAAATGAGAATTCAAACAAACAATTCTGAGTCAGATGGATTCAGGTAAGTCTTCAATCTTTGACTATATGTTTGCGTATATTAGAGACAAAAAAGAAAAATTACTAACATGCTGGCGAGCAGCCTTGGGATGAGAATATATATCCTTGCCAAAAATAAAAGCAGTCCCATCAGATGGAGATTCTTCTCCTGTATGGACAGAATAAAACAAAAATATTCAAAATTGAATTTTCTTGAACAGAAGAAACCAATGGTAAGTTTACAGTAAACACAGTGTGAGCAAATATAATTACAAAAGCTTTCCTACTAGTATACTTGTCCAAGATTTTGAATAATCTCATAATTCAACATATCAGGCTTGCTCAAATAGAAAATCCCATTAATGAAACAAAAAAATATATTCACCAGAAGTGTACTTTAAAGATTGATTTATATGATTTCATACTTTTAAAACTTGGAACTGTGTTCTATTGTCAAGTGCAGTTGGATTTGGGTAATTCACCTTAAGAACCATGTTTCAAATATTTTTGGGAATTGACAGTTTAAAAATGGATGTTGGTGGATGTGGAGTTTATTGAATATGAATTGTCCGATGATCATTGCTTTGGCTTATGCCTCATATATACAGTGCTTGGGAATCAAATATGATACACCAAGATACAATCAAATCTTTACAAAATCAAATCCCTAATAACTACACCTAAATCAAATCTGATTTGTTTCTAATAATAACAATAGTATCTCTAACAATAATATCCTAATATTAATAATCTAGATATTAGGATATTCTCACAGTAGATTATAATTATAAGTATGATTGAAATGGTTATTGAATGGATGGTTAGATGTTTGACCAGTTGTAATGGTTGACTTGTTTAAGAGGGCTTATAGTTGACATGTATGTTTGGGCCTCAAATATGCCCTAGCCCACTTGGGGATTGGTTGGATAAGCTGGTTCTTTTATTAACCATGGTAATATTTTAAATATGATTTTGCTCTTTTCTACCATGATTGATACTTTGTTGCTTAGGTTTGAAACTTTTCTACCATGTAGTGCATAATGAAGCTTTGAAACAACAGGTTTCTTTCTGTTTAACCATGGTTCTTTCAATAGTGTTTTGCTCTTTTCTACAATGGTTAGCATTTTGAAGTTGGCTTTCAAACTTTCTACCATGGTAATCATTGATGTTTGGGTTTAAGTTCTTTATTACCATGGCAGAGTACTAAAATAATGGTTTATAAGTGGTTTTAAAAATTAGTGTTACAAACATCACATGTGGTATATGGCGGCAGTGTCTATACCACACAACATCGACAAAGTTGTGGTCTTTCCAGCTCCATTTGTCCCTAAAAAGCCAAAGCATTCTCCTTCCTGAACTGCGAAGGTTAATGAATCTACTGCAACCTTTTGCTGGTGAAGCCGCCCTTCATAATAGACCTGAAATGAGGAAAAATATCACTATAATTTAATGCTGAATTATTCCGTTATCATTTATAAAACAGTTTTGGAGATGAAACAAGCAAAATCAAATCATGTTGGTAAATACCTTACGAAGGTTACACAAATAGATGATGGCATTGTCAAGGGAACCTGACAGTACCCTGTTTCTTTCTGTTTTCACATCTACATCTTCATCAAAGTCCATACCAACAGTTTCCAGGGAAGGTTCTAATAGCTTTTCCTGACAAGGAGGATTATTACGTGGGATGGTATTTTCCCACCACTTTTTGACCATGAACAGAGTCAATTTGAGAGAAGGAAAAACTTCAATTCCAAGTGTTAACACAAAGTAACAAATGCTCTGTCATGAGAGAGGGGGGGAAAAGATTAGGTTGACCAAAGCACATATGTATGTGTATATATTATGTATAAACGCTACACTCCTGCTTCCCAATCAAGAAGATAGAACCGAGGAATAGAACTTTTGGTTCAAATTGACCAAAATGTAACTCATGGCAGCTACATAGAAAATAACTATTTACCATAGGCAATAAGAAGAGTGAAAAAAACATTATGCATGAAACGCAGGATTTACACAGTACTAGCGAAATGAAATAAGAGATGGGTGTAGTAGAGACTAGAAAGATGTATATGCTCAGCATCTATACTACACAATAAGTAGTTTCATTCAAGCCATGTAGCCACTTAAGTTTCTCCTTCTCCCATGTGACTTCTTTTATCCGCTGCAACCGATAAACTGTTTACCAGTAAGTTGGTCCTGCCATCTTATCCCTCTGTTTCCAATCTTTCTTTACACTATTATAGTACTATTAATATCTGAAGAACCTTAATTATTATAGGAGGACACGGAGAAAAATTTCAATCGTATGCTCTACACACAATATTAGCAAAAATTTATTATATATTCTTGGAGACTTCAACTTGGAAAAAACCATATGAAATTAATGACACAAACCTCAAGAGCAAGATAACAGATAGAAGCACCGGTAACATTCCAATCAAACACCCCATCACTTGTTTTATCTTTCATCCCTTGCCGTAGGAGAGCTAGTGAAGCAAACCCATCAGCAAAACAAAATCCAGGAGATATTCTGAAGAAGTTCTGAAAGAGAACAAAACATGTTAAATAATGCAAATACGGTAATATTTGATATCAGTAAATATAAGTCTTTACCAAAGTGAATGAGCATACAAGAATTTAAATAGAAAAACGCACAATAGCTTATCATCACTGCCAACAATAAGTTATAGATTCATATCCTACATAACATGACCTGGAAGTTCCGGTTATATAGCTTAGTAGCCTATTACTCAAAACACAACCTTATCCGACAACAGGACATATAATAATAGTATTGGACAACTAGGAGTCATTTACAGAAATTCGGGCGCACTAAGATGCTCCTATATTATGTCATTCACAGGGCTATAACTACCTCTGCTAAGAGAATTGGTTTGCCTACAAGAAAAATACATAGCAGCACAATCTCTGACATAATTTCCAAGTAAAAAATTGCAAGGAAACAGAAGCATAAATAGACATCCATAATAATATTGACCAACAACTTCAATTTTTTTGGTCCAAAAAAATAAAATCATACTATAAAGAGACGAGAGAGGAATAATAAAATAACACCATGATCCTCATCAATTTGCAAATGAGAGAAACTCAATAGAAATAATACTTGATTGTTAAAGCCCTCTGATCCCTGCGCACATCTGACAGGGAAAACCAATGATGGTAACCACTTATTGAGAATCATATAAAATCGCAACCTAAAATTGATCAAATGTGATAGATTTGCACTATCAAGGTAAATGGACATATTTCCCACAGAACATAAAAACACAGTAATTTAAAATTTATGGCAGACAATCGATTTAAGCTAATACAATTTAGAAGAGTCCCAGATAGGATTTTTTTTTTCCTTTGAAAAATAGAGCCTATATAGACACTTCCACTTCCCTCTCCTCCGCTGATTGTTGGAATCAAAATAATTTCAGCGAGAGGATGCAATTAATATTGCCAGCTCCTGAACTGACATGTATTAATACTAAGCATCTGAAGAAGAATAAGGGTTTCCAACCTTAAGAAAAGAATTGGCGCTTGTTGTTGATGGTATCAGTCCCATAATGAATGAAATAACCATTAGTACTAGGCCAGTGAAGAAGTGGATAAGGAGAACCACATTCTGCGAGAAAAGTGAGTATCTTAAATTTTATAATTTGTTCAAATAAAGAAATGAGAGATTGCAATCCCCCCACACCTGAGCCATGGTATGGTCAGAAAAGAAAAATGTAAGACAGTATGTTGATGATGCAATTGCCAGTCCATACTCCAAAAGCATGAGGACTGTTGGCAGCAAAGAAGGCCCTCCAACAAACTGATCCAGACCTATGGTAATATAAAATACAGACATAAGCATTGGCGATCATAAAATTGCAAAACAAAATGAAAATGTCAACAGGTTATATATAGATTTTCTAAAGGACTTAAAACGGGATTTTAGAAGAGGAGGGTGGGGTAGTCATTAAGGCTGAACATTGGCTTGGCTCGGCAGTTCTACTAGGCCAAATCAGGCTGGCCACTGCAAAAGTAAAACTAGCAGAGCTTGCCTGGCGGCCAGTTTGGCCCAACTCATTTCTTAGGAGTATATTTTACTATCCCTTCTATCTAATCATCCATTCCTTTCCCTGATATTATTTGTTCTTTTACACCATATAAATATTAGATTGCCTCTGAATAATGTTCCTTTTCAATTAAATGACAATGACAAAACATATAATTTATAGAAGGGAGACATACCAAATATGTAAAAGAGAACAAGCGCAAAGGAGGTAGGAAACAAGAAGCTCACAAAGTCCCATATAAATGTAGAAGCCCAGTATGAAACAATAGAAACCTGAATTAAAATATATCAACATTAGATAAGCATTGACAAGGATAGATATGAGTATCTTCAAAACATGTTTTTTTCTTTTTTCAAATTAAGATACCCCACTGATTAGTTGTTGGTGCTTTGCTTTAACTTCCCGTTCCTGCACCAGTAAAACATTACAATTCTTTATCCCAAGAAACAGAAAAATTGACAATAAAAATCCTCAGACATTCGGGTGGCAGAAAACTTGCTTTGGCATGCCACTATGACAAAGACAACGAACGACAATGAGAAAATAATACAATTCAAAGCATTGCAAGGACAGCAACTTGGGAAGATATTTTATTAGGATAGATTGCAGGCAGGTATACAAATTAAAAGCACCAAATAAGAAGGAAGAAAATCACACTTCAAAAGCAATGACAAAATGGGTATTTTCAAATGATGTAGAACTGAATTTTACAAGCAGAAATTAAAAACATTACACGAAAAAAATTAGTACTGTTAAAGGTAGGTTCAAGATGAGAATTGCAGATATAAGGGCTTGACAGGAACGAGGAAGCCAGAATTTTACGATAGTCTGCAGTCTTTGCAGCGTTTTGTAGGGCAACGCTCTGATTCTTACTAATCTCTTTTCATGTCTTCTGTGGTGAGGTGTCAGGATGGGTCTTATAAACTTCCTTTAGTAAAGTGGGTCAAAATATATTGAGCCAAGCTGAACTTCCTAAATGAAAATCTGATATTTCTTATTCTATTCCAAAACAGGAGCTTCAACATATCGAGTGAGTAGGACACTGAAAATCAGCCAATCAATCATTGACATAAAAGGAAATGAACATACAACATCCAAAAAACATTGATTTCAGCCCTCAATAAACTACCACAATTCTTCCCAAGAGTCGTGTCCCATTAACAGCTTACAAGAATCATGGGATCCTAACAAAAACATCTACTACCATTAGAAATGCTTATCCAGTAATTTTTAGTCTGTTGTAAATGAAAGGAAGCATGTAATAATAAAAAATCCCAACTGACTGTCTTGACTCTTGAAACAGCAGGAAGTGCACCGAAAGAAGCATAAAGCAAATAGAAAAAGTAGCATTTTTTCAGGGGAATGGAAAAAAGGTAGCACCATTTAATAGAAAAGGATGATTGCCAGTCACACCGAAAGTGTACAATGGACTACAGGATTCTATCAGATTATTCAATGACACAATACACACATAATATTTTAGTCATAATTATATTAGTTGCTGCTAGGGGTGTGCATGGGCCGGGTTGGGCAGGGCAGCCCCCTGCCCGGTGCCCTGCCCGGAAAAACCATGGGCTGCAAAAGATGCCCGGCCCTGCCCGGTAAAAGCCCTAACCAATTCGGGCTAGGCATATGCGGGCTGGGCATGGGCGGGCTGGGCATGCCCAAATAGTGATGTCCTGCTCATATTGTGAGAAAAAAATCTGCTATCAAGAACTTATAAAATAATATCATATTTATATTTTTAAGAGTTAAATAATATATATAATTCACTAAGAATAAGGTATCAAAAAAATAGTAATTAAAGTCTCAAAGTCTATTACATATATAAAAAAGAAATATTAAAATATATAGAGGTCGGATATTTGTAGCGTTATTGCAACACAAAAAATTGAATACTTGGCAAGTAAAGCAGAGGAGCAACTTTGGTATCTACATAAATATAAAAGTTATGTTTAATATTTTAAAAATGAGCAAGGAGAGTTGCCAGCTAAAGTGAAAAGTGTAAAATTACAAATAAAATAAGTTAAGAAAAAAATTAAAAAAATAATAAATAAATATATATATAGGGCCGGGCCAAATGGGCAGGGCATGCTGCCCGGCCCGGCCCGACAACTGGCCCGGCCCGGCCCTGCCCAAATATATTTTGGGCATTTTTTTTAGGGCCGGGCCGGGCGATTTTTTACCGGGCTCGGGCGGGCGGACCGGGCCACCGGGCACTATGAACATAGCAACTTGCTGCCACGACATACCACTTAAAGTTTCTAATTATATATAAAAAAAAAGAACCACTAAAAGTTATAAATAATTGTTCAAAGAAACATCCCTAATACAAGAGCTGCAAACAAACTTATTAAGAAGAATGCCAAGTTGGTTTCAAGCTGTGCATTGGAAGTTACCTACCTTTACAATGGAAACAGCAAATGAGGCCGGTATAAAAGAGAAGGCAATATTGACAATAATTGCGGCAGAAAAAGCGTCCAGATCCTACAAAATTTTATCTTAACTCATCAAAGCTTTGATAGGTCTAAGAGAGAATGCACTGCTAACTCCAAAATATTGCTTAAACAAAGCTAACAAGCACACAAGTAAAAAATCCTGAACAAGCCCACGATGTACTTTCTATGTGAAGATTTAAAAAATATATTCATATTAAACTTAGACTATGTGTCACAAGCCTTTTAGTTTCTTTGGTCTTTACATCTCTCCAGAGTCTAGTCTAGTGCAACAAGTCAAAGCAATTAGCTTTACCCCTCCAACAGCGTATATATATTTTGCATTAAGAAAAGAATGACTAGTAAATTAAAGAGAGGGAAGCTAAGGTGGAGGTAGCACGAAATTATGGATAAAGAAGTCCTCTTTTCTCTTCCCTTGTGGTTTACCCCAGGCTTTTACTCAAGCATAATGACTTGCATCTTAATGTGTATTATCATTTTTTTAATAAAAAAATTAGCCTTATCAAGCAATAATATAATACGGTAAAAACTGGATTCAACAAGCTGCATTAGTAATAAGATATAATAGTACGCAATAATATATAATTTCAATCTAATTGTACTAAATATCACGTATCATGATGCTAAAAAAGCATTCATTCCCAAGAAGTAAAGCAGTCGCTTACATGACGTTGTAAGAGCTGGCTTTGTGTCATTGGTAGAGGGTGGTTACGTGTCTGAATTGTCATATTCATGTCACGAGTAGCAAGCCTAAGAATTGCAGCATTCATCAAATTGATAAAGGTTGGACCAGAATGCTGACAAGAACAGTTGTGTAGAACAGTGTAGCCTAAACTTCCATCATTGTACTGCTCATCCATTAAAATTGCTCCATACCTGTTTAGCAAAATACATTGCAAACAAATGTAGAACAGATTTGCTCATCATATTAAACTCATAATAAATGCATTTTTCTTCTTGAAAAGACATGCACAGACAAAAATATTGATCCAGCCTTAGTTTTCAAAAATAAATTTTTAAAAAATTCTGCCCCACACAAATTTCAAAACTTAAATTGAAAAATAGTTAAAAGCGCATACTGTCCATTCATATGCAAAATTTACCTAAACAAAGAAAGCTGTCCTAAATATTTAAGAACTCTAGCATGTGCCCATGCAGTCAACTGTACGAATCTAAATCTTGCTATATGGCTGTTATTGTCAATGGTGTGATACTACCTATTTTGGGGAGAAGAAATTTCAATAAGAATCTGGAAAAAGGATTGAAAGAACTCGATGGATCAAAGAAATTCCATAGAACTGGCATTTCTTGTCCTTGTTTTGTGAGTTCACTGAAATTATCTGTAGCTGAGATTGTCCTTTTCTCTTGACAAAATGGATTTCAAAACATTGGGCATATATTCTCCATGTCTGAATACAGCCCTTTTTTGGCAAGGCCAATCTCTTTTTCAATCTTGTATGAGATAGGTTCCTAGGAGAAATTGCTATGGCATTTTAAGCTATCCATGTAGCAAAATCAGGCTTATTCTCTGCTGGTTTTCTAGGACCAATGAGATAACTTTTCATTTTCCTTCAAAATATTGTTGAATAGATGAGGTCATGAATAAAAAAAATTAGTCCAAGTCACTTTGTTTCTTTCTGTGGAAGATTTTGCCCAAGTTTCTTCAACAGGCATCAGCAAGATGGAGGAGGAAATATTTCCACTGGTCATGGGCATGAACTAAACTTCTCGTCTCCATGGTATTTCTATTTGGTTCAGATTGCAGCTTTGATGCCAAGAAATACAGGGCAGTTTCATTTTATTTTCACCCCTTGATGAGTTTCAATCATGATGAGGCTATAATATACAACAAAAGAAAGAATGAAAACGGAAATGAAGCAATGAATCCCAAGATAAAACGATTGGGAATCCCGTACACAGGTTGGCCATGATTTCAACATAATCCAACAAATTTTGCAATCCCAGGAATTAGGAATATTTGATATTAACATATCCAGCCAAGGGGCATGGAACTAATTGTAGTTGAGTCCACAGGCAATATGAATTTTACTTGCTGCAAATGGATATAATGTCATTTTGTAGCTAGCCATCTGACCCACTTTTTGTCCCAAGAAGAACACTGCTTTGATCTTCAATGTGACTAGATGCTAATGTTTAAGGTCACTCAAACTGAGAAATCATGAAAGGAGAAAAAATCCTCCTGAAACAAACTCAAACAAATAAAAGGAGAATATTAGCTCAAAAGAGCTCTCCAGTTCCTTAGCAATTTTTATAAAGGTAACCCACTCGAAACTCCTTCCAAAGAAATAATAAGCTGAGACGCAGGGAGATGTTAAGACCATATGACCCACAAGAGTTGTGAGGAAGAAATCTCTGACTTCAATCAAAATGAAAAAAATTGGATTGACAAAAGCTGTCCTAAATTCCTATGATATTATAAAATGGAACTTGTAACCTTCTTCAGTGCACTATAAGTAACAACCTTTCCATATCCTTACTCCTAACCACTTAACAGTTTCAAATAGATTATAAAAAAAAAACAGAGAGAGATTCTAGCTTGCATACCTGGACTGGTAGGATTCATTAAAGCTAGACATCAAATATTCACTCATAGAAAGTAAAGCAGGTCCAAGAATTGGCCCTGCTACTTCCACTGCTTCATGTAATGCCTTTTCTGGGTTAGGGAATTTGTACACAGTTTGTTTGACCCTTTGAATCCCCCCTCCTTTGACATAATTGGCTACCTTCAAAATGATAGTAGATCAAGTTAGATTCCATCAGAGAGCACCAAAGTTAGATTTAAGCAGCAACAGAGAATAATGTCTAAGACTGTGTATTCAGGGGGAAAGATGGTACAGAAATCAAAAGTCATTAACAGACCTCTTCGGCAATTGGAAAAGAAAAATTAAAAGGAATTGGACCTCCCCCGCCACCTCCGCTAAGCAAAGGATTAAAATAAGAAGTTGTAAGGGTCAAGGACTGCTGATCAGGGTGTGGCTTAAGCTTGAGAAACAGAAGGCCAATAAATAAGAAGACAGCAGGAATCAGAAGCTGGAAAACAATAGTTTTGTGATCCCTGCGAGCAGATATTGCTCTCTTAATGAACAAAGCCTTGGAATGCTGACAAAATGTGGACCTGGTAATGACACAGCAGCTACAACACAGCATACTCAAGAAGTTTATCAGACTTGACACTGTAGCAAAGAATAAATAACAAGCTCTTGCCACTGTGCTAGATAAGAATCCAACAATCTTCCTGTAGTGTCCAAGAAATTCAAACGGCCATCTGTTTTTGGATGGATGATCATAAGAAGCATGAGAAGGCGAGGACTCTGACATATAGGGGCACTTTTTCTCCTCAAAACATTCAACTTCATCATAGTCTGATCCTGCAACTCGCAGGAATACCTCCTCCAGGGTTGTGACAGATATACCATAGCTTTCAATACCAAGACTCTCTTTTCCATCATGATCAGTGGATTCCAAGTTAGAAACTGATTTTCTCAAGCAACTTTCAATTTCCCTGAACATGCTCTCAAAGGCTGATGAGGACAGAAGAGGAAGCCTGAAGGAAATCTCAGTTCCCACCTGAAACACGTCCAGTAAATTTATGGTAAAAAGAACAGCAATAATCATAATATCAGATATGAAAACAAAAACTTCCGTTTTTCATTAAATTAAGTTTTAAATAACATGGAATGCTAAGGTCTAAAGCATTAGTTACTGTTCACCACACATGCCTCAAGGCTTGCATATAATTTTCTTTTAAGAGTGGCAGTATATCTAATGACGATGAAATGTAGATAAATCAAGCCACCTGATATATGTCAAACACGAATTGACCAAAACTAGCTGAACAACAAATTAATTTGGCAAAAAAAAAAAGCCTGTTAAAGTCAAGTCAGAAGAAATGAATTCGTCAAAGCAGTATTTTACAGGTAAACATATTAGACATACCATTCCACTAGATTATTTATTTTTCTTAAAAACAAAATAAATACATTTTCTTGGATTCCTTATTTCTTTCGACATTTGATGTATCAATTCTCTTCAATCTGTTTCTTTGAGTAACCCCCAAATCCAAAAGAAACAACTAAGGCAACTAGCATGAAGAGAATACAAAAACCAAAAGAGTTAGACCAGACAACTGTAAGGCAAATTAGCACTGCGGCAATAAATGATCACCAGATTTACTAATTTTTCTTCATTTTCTAGACCAAAAAAAGGAATAGCGGAGAAATTTATGATTACAAGAATAAACGGTCAGCAAAACTAAGCAGAGAATTCCCCAAGTTTCATGACCATAACATGAAAGAGAAGATGGTACTGCAGTCAAGAAATCATGCATGAACACGCACCCGCTCATTCAGTCACACTCATTCAATTCATAATCATAAAAAGAAGGAGAAACAATAGTAACGCAGCCCACAACTCTCACAAAAACACACCAAGCGCACACGTGCTAGCATAAAAATATTGCAAGAGCAGGATATCAACATGGAAATCTTGAAATTAAGCAAGAAAAGTACATCACACCAACATGGATGTGTTCACTAGCATACACATGCATACTGAAAAAGCAGGCTATCAGAATGGATATCTTGATATTAAGCAAGGAAAGTACCTCACTCACACAAGTAGCTGATGGGACATGGCGTTTGACAATATCAGAAGCTACTGAAGCAGTGGGTGCAGACTGAAAAGACAAGAACATCATCAAAACCAAAATCCAAGTAAAATTATTAAGACTCTCAATTATGAAGCGTCAGCAACTGAAAAAGTAATTGAAGACAAATTTTAGGGCTAGAAGCAAACCTTCACAAGAGTTAAAGTATAACCAACACCATAGTGGTGCTTCAAGAAAAGGGAACTGTCAAAAAAATGATCACACAATATAAGGGTAAAGAAAAAAGTACATCAACATCAGAAAAAGAAAACCTGAATATACTTCCCACAACTTTACTTCTACTAATCAACTAGAATACCAAAACGAGAAGATATAGTAACTTATGTCAAGGTTTTCAAAATATTTAAAAGATACAAGTTTAACTAGAAAACAACACAAAATCAAAATTTTCCTTGCATCCTTTCTCATTTTTGTTTAGATTGAAAAAATAATTTATTATTGATAATTTAAAATATTACAAAAATTGAGGCCAAGTAAACCTCCCAAAACCAATAAAAGATCAATAAATAAACAATCTCTAGCTAGGGAGAGCTATCAAGCTCCCCTATAAATTGATAAGGGAATGGAAGGAGAATAAGAAGTGTTGGGGGGAAATACAAGACGAATTCCTTGGTCCATTAGTGTTTTTCCCCACCCAGGCACATGGTCCATTTATATGTAAAGTCAGTTGGTGAAACTGAATTCCTAACAGCTACAGCTGAATTGGTTATTAACCACTTCAACAAACTCAGCTTCTTATGTTCTGCTAACATGAATCTAAATCAGAATCTAAAGGAAATAAAGAACAAAAAAGGTTAAAAATGCTACAGCACTTTCCAATTGCTGTATTCAAGTAATGGAAGACAAGCGTGAGCCAAAGAGAAGCCATAATAAAGAACAAAAAAGGTTAAAAATGCTACAGCACTTTCCAATTGTCGTATACCAGTAATGGAAGACAAACGTGAGCCAAAGAGAAGCCATAAACGCAATCGTACACATCACATATGCAAGGCAAGGCCGAAATGATGACCTTAAAGACGAAAGCATTCTGCTCCAACCAAATACACTAAGAACTGTCTAAACAAAACTTAGGTTTACTTGCTGAAGCACTGAGCAAGTCATGAGACACTGAAAAGCAACAATCAAATATTCTAGTTTACAGTCCAAATTTGAATCACTAGCAAAAGTACACAGAACGCCAAATGTAAGGGTGTATTCACTATATCCATCAATTACAGAACTTCCCTAGAAATTTAGAAGGGTGAAAAAAGAAATATCATTTTCTCCTCTTATTGAACTTCAATTTTCTTCTTTACCAAAAAAAGCTTAGAACCATTCCTAAAAATTAAATTCAATGTCTTATTCATTATTCATACTTGCTTCATGAAGCTCCAAAATCATAAGAAAGAATACTTTAATGAAAATAACCTTCCACAGCATTTCAGAGAACCATTGGCCATGATAGCTATCCGATCACCTAGTTCGTCCGCTTCATCCATAGAGTGCGTTGTCAGTAATATTATCCTTCCTTTTCTTATTTTTTTAATTAACTGCCAAGTCAAGCGCATTGAGTATGGATCCATTCCACTAGTAGGCTCATCAAGAACTATAACCTGCAAAGACCAAAATATTCTAGTTTTGTCCAACATATTAACAGACAATTAAGAGCCTTCAATATAAACACAACCTTGCTGTTTCCTATCAATGCAATTCCAAGAGACAGCTTCCTCTTCATGCCACCAGAAAGAGCTCCTACTAGAGTGTTAATTTTATCAGCTAAACCCACCTATCCAAGCAATAGAAACAAATTAACAAGTTGGCAGTAAACCAAATAACCAAGAAGAAAGTCATTGAAAAAATAAAATAATCTGAAGTGAAAAATTGAACCCCAATCACACATATTCATAAAATGGTTTTATTATAGATTGACGAAGTCCATCAAACTATCCCAGACAAGATGAGGGATTATAACAGATTCATTGATTCTCTAATCCTTTCAACAATTCTACCTTGGTACTAGAGATGTCTCAAGTGGAAACCGCCATAACCATTTTAGCAGTCCAAACAATAATTTTTGGACACCAATTTTTCAAGATCACCTTCCTTATTAACGCTACAAAAAAACCTCCCAATCAACAAGTGATTACTCCTTAATACACTCACGCCCAATCAAACTTCAATCTCTGGGCAACATCTCCTTGAGCTCTAAAAAGAGAAAAATTAATTTTAGGAAATACTAGAAAGAAAATATTGCATATTAGTAATGCAGCCACCAAAGTAGAAGAATGACCTAACCAAGCTAAAATTGAAGCACCAGTAGTTTGACTTCAAAAGTTTTTCCAAGTGAAATCCAGTTTGTATGGTTCTGTTCTTGCATATAGTTTAGACAAAATTTGGGTTTAGACGAAAGAAAAGATTTTTGAAAGTCCAAACAGATATATTGGTTTATGCAGTGTTTTCCTCATATAATAACTGATAAATAGTAAACTCACCTCATCTACCATATTAGAAACAACATCCTTCAAAGAGTCTTCCTCCACACCCTTTAATACCGCAAATATTTCTAGATGCTCTCTCACCTGTATAATCAAGAAAATGAAAAATCCTAACGTTGCAAAATGTAAAAGCATATAATTCCCTATGCAAAAAGCATATAGACCACTCCAGCATAACATTTAAAGATGAGACTCGACTGGATCTGAGATTAGTTCCTACATAGAGAGCATATAGACTTGCTCTCCTACATTATAAACTAGACTATCTCATTACAGCCAAATAAATAAAATATTCCCTGCAAAATTTGCAGGGCAGCATATATAATTACAAAATAATTCAAAACAAAAACTTGCATGTTAGGCTAGGGAAAACAGTTAGAGGAATTGGTGTTTAACTTGTTGATATGTATTTATTAGAAAGCTAGGCTCTAGTTTCTCCACGTTCACCCCCAATTCCACTTTGCCACCAAAAATAGTGAAAACAACTTACTGTCAATTCTGGAAAAAGTATGTCATTTTGGGGGCAGACACCCAAAACCTTCCGTATCTCATCCTACAGAGCAAGAGAGTTGAAATTAGAATGAACAAATAAGAAAATTATCAATACAATATCTCCCATAGATGTAGATGACCTTCCCACTGCCAGCAGAAGAGATAACTTCACGTAAATATTCTCAAAAGATCAAAGCTTCGAGTTATTACATTCACAATAAGGAAGTATGTAAATCACTTAATATATACATGGGTCGACATCATTTAAGTATTATTTGATGATACAAGGTCACTAAATTTCACACTACTGTAACATTGATGAAACCTTCTTTCTTTTATTGGATAACATTTAAGACTATCGGGATTCAAGAAGAACTAAAGTAAAGTAGCAAACCACTTGAACTTACAATATCAGTTAAAATATTCTTTCCAAACACCAAAGCATCCCCTGAAGTAGGAGGAAGAAGACCAACGAGCATTGAGATTGTCGTGGATTTTCCAGCTCCATTGTGCCCTTTAAATCAACATACCAAAATACATGCATATCAGTGAGCTTTGAGATTTCCTTTGACATAGGTACAAAGCTTATCAAAGAAGAGAATCGAAGTACAAGGGTGGAGGATAAGATATCCCCCTGAAACAATGAAACAAAGAAGAATAATAACAAGAGAAGGACGGGATGCAGCAAAACTCACTGATCAATTCTGTCCGCAGAATAGAACTAAGAAGCATAAATAGGGGGAAACAGAAAAGAAAATTTCAGACTCTACCTAAAATTCAATCAATCTTAGTTAAAAACTCACTACAATCCAGGGAGCCATCACCCATAAACACCAGATTTCAAGAGGAAATATTTGAAAGAAATGTTTCAAACTCTTCTAGAGAATTAAGATTATCAAGTACCGATACATCAAAGTCTAAGATATTAATTTAGCTTATTAGAACAAGAAATAGACCAAACTACAAAATGTCACCAAAGGAATAGATTAGACTCACATACCTAGTAGAGCAAGAATTTGATTTTCATACAACGTAAGCCGTAATGAGTTAACAGCACAGCAAGCCCCCTTTTTAGAAGCATACACTTTATGCAAATCCCTAATTTTAATGCACCTATAATTTCAAAACAGAAATAAAAAATCAGCTTGACGTAAAATATCAAATAGCAGCACAACTGATGCACTTTTGTTGTAAAAGACAAACCTGCCATCAAGCTCTTGTTGTTTCATGTCCAAACTTATTGCTTCTATAGCAGGTTTGAAAGCATTTTCAGCGAGGAAAATTCCCTTTGACTTGGAAATCTTATCAGAAATTTCTCTGTCTAAACTGGAGGAACGATGCTTTACAGTTTGTTTCTTCCTCCAAAATCCTTTTTGGAAAATGAAGTTCCATGAATACTGTGATCCATACTCCCTTGGAAGAACCTTCATAATGAGAACGAGAACATGGAAGTTATATAAATAAAAATATTGGGTATATCTTTCTAGATTTCCAATGCTGGGTGTCTTGAGGTTAGAGAATGATATACAGTAGTGAGTGAGTGATTAAAGTTTCTATTTCTCTACATTTTCCCAACATAATAGAGGATACACGGATATTTCTCTTCCATTTCCACTGTTTGATTCGTAGGTTCTATCACAAGCTAAAATCAGTGGATAGATTCAACTAATCAAAGGCATACCTTATCAAGATAAAGACCAATCACACAATACAGCAGTGTATCAAGCAGCATCATCAGAAAACAGAACAAAAAGTTTACTCCAGATGAGTCCTGTAAGATTAGTATGCTATTAAGTTTGCACAAAAAAAACATAGCTTCAAATAATAAAGGAAAGGCCCTGTTGAAGAGACTCACCCGCCACATGTTGCTCCAACGAAGTCCAACATGGGCACGCTCATAATCAGCAAAGTTGATAGACCCCAGAGCAAAAGCGGTAGGTGAAAGCAAAGAAGCGACAATCTTTAAGACACTAAAGTTGGCGACCTCAAATCAATTAAATCAGCAGCTGGGAATATATAAGTTTGGATAGTAAAATGGAAAAAAAATTATCGGTAGCTCAAACACTTACATAGACACTGCCTCGTCATACACAGTGTAATAAGGGAAAAAGGCGCCAAGGAAAGAAAGGGTTCCAACTGCTACAGCTGTTTTGGCCCGCTTGAAAAATGTTGATATCAAAAATGACAACATAATTGCACTGAGCCCAAAAAGGAAAAAGTATGCAAACACCAGTGTCTTATCGCTATACTTGAATAAATTGTCCATTGTGCAAGCTGTGATGATTCCAGAAGAGATTGCAAACTGTAAAGAAACCAAATTGTAGAACCAGCAGATCCATTATAATTCACTCATTTAAGTCATTAATAAAACCCAAATGAGTGGATCAGATGAGGTAGCATCTACTAATTTTCTGATTTTGTTTTGGATGGAGGGAAAATAAATTGTTAAGAGAGAGAGAGAATTATGGGAGAGGAAGATAAGACAGCCTACTAAAAGAGAAGAAAACAAAATAACAAATATACACAGAAAAGAAGACTTGGTCTTAAAACATGGCAATGCTTCCCCATCCAAGTGGAACGCAAGAGATAGGACCCTTCGTCCGTAAATCAACTAGAGTTAATCAAAACTAGCACATCTAGAAAATTCTGAAATTAAACATCATTTAACAAAACGACTAGCACGCAAAAGAAGCACACATCCAAAGGGCTGTAAAAATAATATACAGTATATTATGCATGACAATTCTTTAAAAAAGAAAAAAAGTATTCAACATGACCAAGCTTGAGCCCGAGGAGTTAGTTTACTAGCAATTACATGGCGAAAAAGATCGGAAAAGGATGTAATATAAAGCAGAAGGGGTAATAAGTAGAAAGTAAAAGAATAGTTAGAAGACGGAGATGCATGAAAAGTCCATCAGTAGGCATGCAGATTTTCTGTTCTCATTTAAGGTGTTTGAGGTCTCAAGTCCATTATCAGAATACCCCTTGTTATGTGGCTGGATCCATCAATGTATTCATCCCATAAGACAAAAGCATGCGTTGAACTACTTTTTGGGATATAGTTTCAAAAATGCAAGAAAAATACACAGAATAGCATACCCACAATACAGTATGATGTAAGTAGTGTTTGGGCATTTTGCCCCGGATTATACCCCCAAAAATATACCGTAACCGGGAATGGCAAAAGTTTACCTGCAAAGCATATGTTATAAACCATGAGAGATGAAACACACCATCTTTCAGGCCCATCATGTAGAGCCCTTCCTTAATTTTCTGTTCCTGGAATTTTGGATCAATAAAGAACTCAAAAAAGTGAAAGACTTCTAAAACATAAGTTGTGAGGACAGAGATCTAATAAAAAGAAAAATTGAAATGGAAAAACACGTTCATGTAACAAATAGTGAAGGACATAGGTAAATCAGCCACCAAATTTTAAAACATCAAGTTAGCAAACCTTCTCAAACACAGAATAACTGATCAGTCGAGAAATTGGATACAGAAATCCCAATAAGTACCTGCACACCAAAATCCCAAAGAAAAGATAAAGCTTGTTGGATATTTGAAAAAAATGTTCTTATGAATAGAATATATTAAATAGAACATAAAATTATTGGAGAGAAGCTTACAAAATCCCCATGAAATTCTTCACAATTGACTGGAACTGATCATCAGTGTACTCTCGAGTGGGAAATGGAGCCATTCGTATGTGAGCAGGACTAAACTGAGTCCAAGGAATTTTCAAAGAAAAATCAGTATCATAGGAGCGTGGCAGAGCATGCTCTACACTTTCAGTGCTAGGGGTTATGTCAGACTGCTGAGCCATGAATATTATAAACGAATCAACAACTTGCTGGAGCTGCAGAAAATACTAAATCGTTAATCCTTCCTGTAAAATATAAATATCAGATTCAAAGAAGGAGATAATGAAGCCTCAAATTTTAAAAGAGATGGGTCCAGCAAGAGACAGATGGAAACAAAATTGTAGTATAAACTACATAAACAATCTATAAAACAATGAAATAGTCTTTAAATGACTTATAAACTGAGATGTAAAACACCGAAAAGATATAACATAGAACATTGCTCGCTCGCTCTCATTAGATTCATATATAAAAGAAATGAAGCCTGAAATTTCGTAAAAGATGTGAGAAAAGAGACAAATGGATGCTAAACTATAAAAACAATCCCATGCAAAAACAATTAAACAGGTCGGTGCGGGGTATAGGTGACCAGAGTTCAAAGTCTACTAAATGTTAGGATATGAGTGGTGATTAAGTAAAAACACTTCTGATTTGCACATCTGCCCACCAAATGGCATCCATTCAAAAACAAGGCTCCTTTTAAGACAAAAAATCAAAATCATTTGTTTAGTACTCAATAAGATTAGTTACTAATGAAATACCAACTACAGTCCTTTTCCCAATACATACACAAACACACACTATGCATGCCCAATAACCACAGGACATACCTTGAAATCAAGGCTCCTTCCAAGACAAAAACTTCAATGTTTACTAGTCAATAAGATTAGTTATTAATGACATACCAACTACAACCCTTTTCCCAGATTTTTGTATTTTTTATGAACATTGGGCTTTCCATCTTATTGATCTTAAAGGAGGTTGTAGTTTCTCAACACAAGGTATATGTTGCATAATATAAAAAGCTATGAGGAAAGTTTATTCTAGAGGAGGCATAAATGGTAAAGGACAGAACTATAGAAAGAAAATTAGTATGGACTGAAGAGGCGTTAGGCTTAGTTAACTTTCTAAATCACTCAATTCCTTGATGAGATGTTTACTTAATTATGTCCTTAAATATGAACATTGGACATAAATAGCTCTCTTATCATATGAAATCCATATACAATAATTAATAAATTATCCGTTAATGAGTCAGCTGTACAAAGGTTCTAACTCACGTTTTCCTGCACACACAAATTCTTATCTTATCTCTTTCCAGTAATATTTCTTCCGTCACCAAAACAACAAAGAAAAGGAAGAAAGTGAAACATACAGTTAAAAACCCACTGAAGCTGTACTGCATTGTTGGTATTGCACTAACACCAAGTTCCAAGTCACGGACAAAAGGGCCATTTGTGTCCATTATGGTTTTAACATCAGGAAAACCAGAGAAAGCCCATGTATGATTGAGGCGTATGCTGTAATCAAATGATTTAGGACCTTGTTCATGAAATACCACTGCTCCTTTGATTTTTTGATATAAACAATTCCTAAACAGAAAGAAAGTACGTAGATAAAATTTACCAGTGAATCAACTCATCAAGACTTATCAACAAAACCCTAATTACTACATTAGCAACATTTATATATCTCTCTTCTTAAGCTTTTTATATATATAAGACAGAAGCAAAGATTACCGGGGGAGGTGGAACAGGAGACATACTCATTAACAGAAGCACAAAAAAGAAGTCCAAGTAGAAACGTAAAAAGGCTAAAGATTCTACAATATTCTCATATTCCTCTGCATATCTTAAATAAAAACTCCTTTGAAAATAAAGTTAGCCTATAAGATCTAGTCTTGTATGTCATTTATCCATACACACCCAAAAACAAAAGGACTGAGAAAACTGTAGCATGATCCCCCAAAACTAACTGTAGATAGAACAATGTAAAAAATAAAAAATAAATGCAAGCAAGAACATGCCCACAAAGCAACCAGCAAACCCTAATTTCAATTGTCTAATAACACCTCAAGCGTTTTTAATAGGCAATGGCTGTTGAGATTACTAGAGACCGAAATGAAAGATCCTATAGTGAATCTATACTAGGATATAACCAAAGAAATCAATAATTCGCAAACTCGCTTATAACCTCAATAAACAAAGAAATCTATATTATGGAGAAACATTACAGAGTTTTAAACCCATCTAAACAAGTTTATTAGCAATGTATCTGCTCTCTCAATCAATCAAAAACAACATGACTTAAATTTCCATTCAACCATGCAACTAACCCAATAATTGACCTTAAAATCCATCATATAGCCTTCAATGCCACAAAAGAGTTTACCTTGCTTGATTGCAGGTACCATAAACATCTGAGCGTATGTAAGTCTCCAGCTCTGCCTCATCTTTGTATATTTTACTGACACGCTGCACACCATGACCAGAAATTTTTTTGCTCAACAATCATGACCAAAATTTAATTAGTTTAAGGAACATGAATGGAGAATATAAATATGTATGTTCACTACACTTATTTTGCAACAAGGTTGCTAGAGAACTAGATTTAAGATATACATTTGCATGGAGCCATGGGCACTTCAAACTAGCACACATTATGATGGTACACTGAACTCTATGCACATCAAAAAGTATTGTAATAGGCCTGTAGCATCACCCGCATACATTTATTTCAGATGTCTATAAAAATGAAGATCACTCATGACGGTGAAATTGTTTTTCTACAATAAATTTAGGACCATTTAAAAGGCAGAAAAATTTAATATGCAACATAGAATAGACCATTTCAGTTCTCTATCTACAATATGGAGCAATAGACACAGCTAGACTAGCTAAACCAACAGTACAAAAAGACTAAACAACTACTCTAAAAAAAAATCACTCAACCACAGTAAAGCTCAGTCCAAAAGTGAAAAGTTAAAAACATAACAGCTAGCAAAAAAATATTGCACAAATCAATCAAGAAAATTAAGTGCATAAAACCACAAGCTAACAGAAAACGAGGGAGTACCTTCAAGAGGGGAAATTTTATTGACATTATGTCTATCATTTGCTCAGTCTCTGTTGTATTAGGGGCAAAGGCTATATACTCTTTCTTGGCCAACAAAACTTCCAAAACTTGTTGGAAGCTAGGAGAAATACCCCTGCCCACTTCTACATACATCCCTTCTCGGATGTGCCTGTTCCATTTTCTTAAAAACATTACTTTAAATAAAAATATTGGGAAAAATAAAAAAGATGTGTTATTTGCTTCACTTTCCTTATAAAATATAGATGAAGTAGAGAGATCCAATTGAATTTACCACATCACATATAATGGACTTCAAATTTAAACAAGATTTCCATCTTATATACTCTATTATCTTCCTCGAGTTCCTAAATGTAAGAGATGAAAAAAGGAGACACTAGGAAACAAATAATAGTTTTTTTTTTGCCGGAAAAATAATAGATTGAAGATAGAGAAATAGAAGGGAAAGCTCACGGTTGTGCGGGATGAATTTGTGTATCAACCCGAGTCCTTACAGCTATTAACAGCAACATCACTAAAGTTGGGAGCAAAACCTGTCAACCATTGAGTGATATGTCAGAACTCTAACATTGATGAATCCTTCTTCACCAAATTCAAATGAAAAATACTACTGTTGACGAAATTAGAAGGGAAAGAAGATCACGCGCCCCATTATCAGTGAAACAGCATCGAATCTATCAGAGACAGCTCCGTCCAATTATTCACTCCTTACAGCGGGAAGATAAGAACGAAATTGCCCGGTAAATAACAAATACAGTAGAAACTGATAGTAAAGCAACAGCTTCAAGCCGTAGACTACCTTACTCTCAGAAAAAAGGCAAACTATGATCGTTCAATAAAATCATCACATCACTCAACTCCACCGTTCACGCAAACCACGGAAGGAGTAAAATGTGAAAACAAACTTGGTATAGATGATCAAAGTACAGTCAAAAGGAACAGGTTAGAGAAACATGCAAACGAGATCAAAGCAAGGACTACTTTGAGACTTAGAATATAAGGCAAAAAGGCGGGAAAAGGAGATTGATGAAAACCTCAGCACTTGTTGCAAAGGGATGACGAATTTTGAGAAGCCAATTCTTCCATAGCATAACCTTTAATTGCCTCCACGCAGTGCCCATCGTTGCAAACCCTACAATTCCTTCATCAGACGATGATACCTTCACAATGAAACGCAGAATAAAGAGAAATTCTTGAGAGACTGTGGAATACCGAATGAGCAGGCGCTCGGAGGTCAATTAACTGTCCAAGTAGCTTCCCGCAAATTGATATTTATTGCGTTGGTTTCTTGGGGATACATTTCTTTCCTTTTATATGACTTTTTTTTTTTTTTAACTTTTAGTAATTTCTTGCCTTCTTGTCTTACCAATCGTTTTGTACGTGTTCCTTACGCCGTTTATTTTCACTTTTAATTTTTAATTTTTAATTAATTATGCAACGGAAACATCACGATGTAATAAATAAAACTGGCAATCATCAATCAATTAAACCGGAAAGTAATTATAGACTGTTTACCGTATTCTTCACGCAACATTTTTTTTAGAATGAAAAATGAAAGAATTATTGATGATTGAACTACAGCTGTGAATATCAAAAAACAAAAAAAAAAAACTACAGCTGTAATTTGATAAGTTACTAAATTAATTAGACCCGGGCATTAAATTTCCAGGATAAATATTACCGTTGCCAGCTTTAAAATTGAGATAAATTTGATGTTTACAGCTTTTATGGATACATTTGGGTAAGATTAAGAAAGCGTAAAAAGAAAGTAGGTTTGAGTTAGCAATAACTAATAAGATATCATAAAAATTTTAGTAATAACCAAATTCAAAGATGGACAGCTTCAAATTGAAAGGGACAAATACCTTAGGTTCGGATCTGTGGCGGCTTGCCACGCCTTTTCTTAATATAAAAGAGAAAGTCATTTTCCCATTAGTCTATGAATTAACTAATTAATAAAATAATAGTAACAATCTTTCACGAGAATTTCGATTTCAACATGATGAAGAACAAAATAATTGGGCAACAAGATAATGTCTTTATTTCATTTTATTTTCCCGGATATTGATGTTTCACCTACCGTTCCAGCTTTCCTTCAAGTTCGAAGTTTGGGTAATGGCTAGTAGCATTATTAAGTGTTCCTTAATTTACAGATTATAAATATGATGTTGATGTTGACGTTGAGGCCTTGTTCTTGTCATTTTCTGCTTGTCATTTAAGTATTCTTGTCAAATTAAAAATACCAGTAGTTATTATATTGATAATGACTTGTGATTCATAGATTATTAGATTAGGAGAACAGGGAATGCGGATTTTGATAAACTTTTATTCAAATTATCGTTGTTATATCATTTTATCGTTAGTCTGTACTCTCTAGTGTCCATATGTTTCTAGAGACGTGGAAAATCTTTTTTATCTGCAATTTTGATTTTATATACTTTTCGTGGGAATATTAAAACATCTATATTATATATCAAATTATGTGTTATTCCCGTTTTTAATATAAAATTAATTTAATTAAATTAAAAAAATAATTATATTAATTAATATATTATATTTTTTTATAAAATACCTTAATATTTTTCTTTAATTCTTTCACGCATCTCTTATTTAATTATTGTTAAACTGGTATTGATAGAAGTAATTAGAAAAAAATAGATAAATATAAAAAAAATATTTTATTTTATTATTAAGATCAATTTTTCAATTAGATTTTATATTAATAAAGAGTATTTATTTTTTAATATTGTTCTATATTTATTATAGATTATATATGAGATTTTGTCCAAATTGAACAACAGGAGTGAGCAAAGCAATTGGTGTGGGAATTTTCTTCTGAGCGTTAAAAGGGAGTTTGATCAGTATTAAGACCAGTCGATACAAAGCATGCTCATAAAAAAGATCTAAAATTTAGAAATAAGAAAATTGGGGATCAGTATTAAGAAATCAAATATATTAAGATTTGTTTTCTTTTTCTATGAGCAAGAACATGTACTAAGATTTGTTGATACTCCTGGTATACTAGCAATATAATAAGAGTCAAAAAGGTTTTAAGTTTTCTTATGCTGTAAAAATAAAAGTACTAGCTGGCTTCTGCAAGGAGCCAATAACGACATAATAATGTGGCAAAAACAAAAATAATAACGACATAACAAAATGCAAAATGTAAATTCTCAAATGATACGACCCTTTTACACGTGCACTCTATAGTTTTTTTGCACTTATCGTAAATGTATAAAGTGCGCGTAAAAATCTTGTCTAAAGCTTTGGAATCCATTCATTTATATCGTCTAGTGAAATACACAGAAAACAAAGAACGCCATGCTTCATTTAGAAATGTAAATTCAGACAGAACTTACAAAGCCTACATGGCCAAGAGCATTGACAAAAAACTGAAGCAAGCACTAGTAAATAATAAAATAGAATCTGATAAACTCTTCTTCACGAAAATAATGATAATAATTAACAAATAATTATGTACATGCAATAGAAAAACATTCCCACTACATAAAAAAAAGAAGAAAAAAGAATCCCTATTTGTGTAACTCTATTATTTTCTATATATGTGATTGAGATATCAATTAATACATCTGGATAGCTTGAAAAGATTTAAGCTAATGCACAACACAATATTTCCTTTCTATAATCTCAAAGGACAATATCACCTTAAGATACCTGCAAATACTGAGCCTCAGGTCATTCTCGGACTAGTTGAGGTCTTCAGATGCTTATGCTGCTGTAATGCAGTTGGTCAATACCAAGTGATGAACATATCGACCCACTCCTAATTAATAGATGTCTTGCTTTTGGTCAAAATCAGAAATCCAAACCGGGATGTCCAATCACACTTCTGGCTGAAATGTGGTGTAAGTTGGACTGCTCTCGGTCTTGGTAACCTGCAAATCAATTCATATACGTTTGTGGTGAGGTGAATCTACATGGAAAGAAACTAGTAATTTGCATCTTACCATACAGTCAACTAAATAATTCACATCAATTGTTCGATGAAAACTGAAGGTATAATTTGAACTGTATCGTTTCTGTCATCTCATTATTGTCAGACCAGGTTTTAATGCTGTAGGTGGCTGCTTTTCCATAGATATCATCATTGAATAATAATAGGAAATTTGGGCCTAATAGAAGCGTAACCCTTTTTTTTTATCTTAAGCATTTTAAAATCATTATTCAAAACTGCACTAGAATATCTATTAATTTTCATGAAATTATCATGTAACCTCAATCCTTCAGGGAGCAGAGCATATTGAGCAGATATACCAACCTCGGCTGCCCGAGAAAGGCCAGCAGGAAGCATAGGAACAAGAGATGTCCCGAGAACAGGATCTACCATGGGATCGGCGGTATTATAGGCTGTCAAGAGTGGTGCAGACAAGAATGAAGTCAATGGGTAAACATTTCTTTGAATAGACAATGCCCCTCTCATTCCCATTGCAATGTCAAGTCTTTCATCCACACCATTAGGATTCAGTGATCTCTCAAGTGCCTTGCCATGGTACTTATTGATGGTATTTTTGTTCTCATCCTCATCATTATCAGTGTAATTTTCTTGTCTCTTTGACGCCTTCTCTTGCAGGCTCTTGTATGCTGCCGACCGTGATAAAATACTTACGGCAGAGACTGCAGAACTTTTATGTTTTTTCCTATCATGGGGCAAGCCTAACTGAGGCATCTGGTATGGCTCAGTGGGTTGGAGTTCCTGTTCCAGCGTTTTGAGCTCACCACAAATATCTCCCGCAAATCCTTGCGTTTTTACTTCCGATGATTTTGTTCCAGCATCAGGTTGGCGACTTTTATTGGATCCCCACCCCTTGATGTAATTTGTTAAATCAATCTTTCGTTCTATGCAGAAACCACTAACATATTCGCTTTCTGCTGCCGAATCATCACCTTGCCCTTCATTTGAAATTGAGAGCAGATAAAGAACAGGTGGAAATAAATTGAATTCACGCAGAAGTACATTTTTCAATTGATAAAACATAGTTAAGATTGTGGTTACAGATCTGTAGTATTTATAATGAAAGATGGCTTGACATTTGATTAGTATTTACCATAATATATACTGTTGAAGTAATCAGATCCAGCCATTCTACCACATGATGGCTCCGACCGGCTGCTTTTTGGTACCAGCACATGCAAAATAGAAGTTTAACCATCAAATCAATGTCGAGCGTCTCCATGAGAACATATTGTTACACGGATATACACTACCTCATAAGCTGCAGCAGAGGGAGGCATTTAATAGCCATATATATCATGCAATACGCAGACCATTGAAGAACTATGCACACAAACACAGATGGAAACGTTTGGTGACAGTTCGAAAATAGACATTCAATTAATAATATAATTCAACTTCTGTTAAAAAAAAAAATATAATTCAACTGGATTTCTTAAAAAGAATACTTTGAGGTCCACTATTTATTTCCTCAAACTGATTCTTCACCAATGCAAATTAATAACTAAAAAAAGTTAGGTTTTCTTAATGTCTATATTTCTTTTTAAAGTGTTAGAAATCAAAATGTGTGATGCAAAGCTCACTAGGAAACAATCCTCTAACAAAGTCCACATAATATATATTTATACTTAAGTTTGAACACTAATCAACAGACAACATAAACACGTATTTATGTGTGCAAATGTGTGTTTTATCACATGAATCTTGTATCCTTTTCTGATAGATAAACACCTGGAGAGTCCACGATATTTAGAGATTCCTCTAGAAAAACCACTGCCCTTCCTGCAAAAAGCATCCCATATAAGTATCGATTTCGTTTCATGTTAGGAAACATTTTAGTCAAGTATATACACACCGCCGTAAAGATGCAAGGTATTCCTCTCTTGAAAAATTTTGCATTTCTTCAAGATCTCTTGTATAATCAGTCACCTGCACAGATCGAAACTTGATACAGAAATACTGTATTTACAACAAAAGAACAATTGACGTGCCTTCTCCATGGTAACAGAAATAAACGCATCTAGTAATAGGACAACAATAAGGGTAACAAGAAAAGGGAATCATTCCTCTCGTAATGTGTCCTCCGCATCAAAATAATTATTCAAACAGATATCTTACTGGAAAGTTGATTAGAGTCCCCGGGCCCCAATATTTCAGAGCTGCAAGGTCGTAAGCTCTAGCTGCGGCCTCCTCATCATCATATGCACCTGTTGAAATATCATAAGAAGTAAGAATCAATATGAATGACACCGAAATTGAAAAGAAACAAGATGTTAAAAAGAAAACTAGGAAGGAATCGCCATATGGCAAACTTACCCAAGTAGACTGACATCATAAGTGAATTGTTGTCCAGTCAATCCATGCACAACAGAAGAATTAAATAATGTAAGTAATTGTAATGATATGTGAGTTTGGTATGACAAGTGTTCAACAATACAGAGAGAAGAAGAAACCTTGTTTTCCCTTTTTATTCTGATTCTGGTTCCATGTACTTTTATCCCAAAGATGGGCCTCATAACGACCAGTCCATCTATGCCTATTCATTCATCAAAACAGAAGAATGATTCTAAGCTTAGAGAAGTAATTGCCTTTCAAAAGCAGCCCAAGAGAAACTTACAGGATTATTTGAAACAGCAGAAACGGTGTTATAAACAGTTCCAGAAATAAAAAAAATTAAAAACAAAAAAGCGTTTCAGCTTACAATCATCTAAAGGGAATGTAAAATGATCCACAGGAAGTGCGGTCACGGGCATGTAAAAGAAGTCAAATGATAGCATATGGTGAAACGACTCGAGACATATAACTAAGGCATTCTAACATTGCTTATACATCATCTATCAATTGTCCTTTACAGCGATGAGGAAAAAGCTGTAAAAAGGGAGAAGGTAGTCTTTATTTTGACGAAACTAGATGTAGCATCGAATTCAGTGGAATTGACGCAAGTATATCACGCATATGCAAAGAACTGCTTCTCGTTTTGTTAGTTGCTAGCGCCGTTGCAAGAATATTTTCACTAGTTTGGTGGATTCAGAGATTTAGAACCTTTTCTTTGACAGGTAGGATTGCGGATAATGATAGTTGAACTAAGGTGCATCAAAAACACGTCTGATAGGCGCCATTTATTCATCTAAAGGGTAAAGACTTTAGAAGTCGGCAAGAGCAATGTCAATGCAGGATGTCGGAAGACATTGATTGCCACTGCCATCGCTGGTATAATTTTTGAGGTGTCAATAAAAATTAAATAAGCTTGTCTGCGCCATCACGATGCCTTCATAAGTTTCTCATTCTATGTGAGCAATTGAAGTCGATGAGTCGATTATTATTACTAATGAAGCAAAACGAATAGGATTCTGCTTCTCTGCATCCCCGAAAAAGCAGCTATTCGGTTTACAGTTACATATTTATCCTACTGGATCACTTTCGTAGCAATCAAACGGAAAATTGAGCTCCGTACCTGGTGACACCACGATATATGGAGCTACGTTTCCCCGCAGCACAAGGAGGCATCTTGCTGATGCGCTCTTTAGCAGTACACCCTATTTCTTTCTTCGCTTTCTTCAATCCCCAATAGAGTAAGAGCTTATCATTTGCCATCGCTGCATCCGAAACCTCTGCACTACCGCCGCCGCAGCAGCAGCCAACTTCAGACTTGCTAGGGTCAGAGGAAGAGGAAGCCATAAAAGAATCTGAAACCTAACCCTAGAATAGAGATGTAGAGAGCTACAAAGATAGTTCAGCGTCTACCCTCTTTTAGATGGTGTTTTGATTTTGAGTCGCAGTGGAGGGAGAAAACTACAGAAATTCAGCGAGAGAGGAAGAAGCAATTCTAATTACGGATATAACCTTTCCCCGATTTAAAATGACGCGTGGGTATTTGGCCGTGTGGCGATCTGGAGACAGAGTAACGGCTAGGACCCAGAAAGGGTAATTACGTCATTTGAGACATTTTGAAAGTATTATCAATTATTATGATCATGATCATGCCCGTTCCGTTTGTCTGTTGTTTTCGAATACAAGGAGGCAAGGACTACCTGCACCTCTCAAAGCAACAAACTTCATTACATGAGGGGCAAATAAATAAAGGGATCTCTCATGGACGGAAGGAATCCAAGAATTGTTTGGAGGTTAGTCTTACAATTGTTTCATATGTAAATTTTCTTGTTCTCCTTTTGTTCGGTGTTATGTGAATTTTTTATTTAGCTGTTGGCGGTTCTGAATTAGGTGTAAGTTAAGTATATTGTATGTTTCTGGACCTATTTGATGGAAAGAAAGATTAATCCTCTCACATCGGTTGATATCATTGTATCAATGTTGTATTAGAAAGTTGTATTATTTGTTATAAAATGATGATGTATTATTGTTCATATAGGATGTTGATGAGTTCATCTCTAATTCCCTATATCATGGAATTTTGTTTTGCCCAAAATTTTATAGACGCTGAACAAAATTGATGCATCTCCTAAGTAGTTTTTTAAAAAGAAAAATGATTTTTAACAGGTTCATTTTTTCGGAATTTTTTTTTAATTACAGTAAATATAAATTACGTTTTAAATTTATTTAAGAAAGGTAATTTTTTTTCCAAACATATCTTTTAGAAGTAGTTTTTTATCGTTCACAATAAAAAAGCGCTTTTATAATATTGTTATATCTAAACAAGTAAAAATATCATTTATTAATTTACAGTATTTTTTATTATTGTAGCCAAACATAAAACTTCAGGTTTTCATAAAATCTCTAATCAATAAATCACTTTTTAAGCAATCAAATAATCATTTTTTTAAAACATAAACAAACAGTCCCAAGGGACAAGACCTAAAGTCAACGGCTATTTAAAATGATCGCAATTATATCGATAGCAAAATGGTTATTAGGTGCTATGCCAAAACTTGCATTTTACAAACAGAATTTACTAGTTGTACATCAATGCATTTGAGATACTTATATACAGACTGCACAGGTCAAAATTACTAAACCAATAAAACAAACCTCGACAACTCGCCTGAGGATAATTTTCCCAGTATCAAACTAATAATCTTCAATCCTTCAAATCCAATTCTTGAGGTAGGCTAGAAACATAGGTTGCGGTGATGTAAAAGAGTTCCATGGTCAGTGATCAAGTTAAAAGATGAGGCCCAGATGACTGTCTTGTGGAAGTTTGATCCCTAAATTTCCTTTTCAAGGATTCTGTACAAGTTTGCGACGGAAATAAGTTTTAGGTCAAACGAATCTCCACACCATGACAGTCTTATCAAGCTCAAACTTGAAGGGCAATCACGTAAAGAACATCTAAATCTACTTAAAAAACAAATAAAAACCAACAAAGGCAAAATTAAAGAAGACGGTTGTATTCTTCTTGTAAAATACTCTCTCTCTCCAGTTTTAGCAATTAAGAAAACAAAAACACAAACTACCACTAGGTGAAAATATTAGCAGGCGTAGACCCCTTTAAATAGCTTGATTTGCGAGAGGAAAAAAAAAAGAATTTACAGAAGATAAACTATACAAGAAGTAGTTGTCTAATTTTGACTTCTCTCGATCATGTCCCGTGAAGGTGAACTGTGGAAATTGTGATGTGAACTTAGGTATAGCAGCATCCAAATTAAATTTTCTTCTAACCAACAAGTCCAAGAGGCATACTTACGTGAATTTGATCAAAATTTTAATTCCATTTAGTCTCTTGGGATCATTTTACTGGTATTAGGCCATTTTGCGGGATCATTTTGTCATATGCCTATTTTATAGGTACTTAGATGCCATCTCCCAAAAAATATCTAGTAATGATGTAATTATCCATACCAAGTCTTTCTTTTATGATAGCAGCACTTTCAGCTCCACAGCTTTTCCGGGCAAATGAGGATATATAGCAGTACATTTCATATGATGGACAAATCCCTGCATCTTCCATCCATTGCAGGACCTGCATAAAGAGCTTGCATTAATTTTTACAGGAATTCATAACAAAGGGAATTAGTAGAAAATTGAAACTAGGAATGAACGAATGACTGTTGTGCTCCAGATATACATCTTTGTCTTGGAGCCAGAAAAACAGAAGAATAATACAAACTACCATGTTCTGAACTGGCATTGGTATGAAAACGCATTACCCCATGACCATAAAATATTGCACGGGGCTCCATAAGATCTTATATAAAGTGTGGGAGGAATTTTGGCAACAAGAGTTCAAATTCAAAGAGTAAAAAAAAAAACTTAAATTTATGTGTTCCACGTAGCTACCAGAATCCACGCAACAAAACTTACAGATGAACACCTAAATGCAATATGTAAGAGAATATGAAGGAAATTGAGGTCACCTCTATGCACTTCCTCCAATTTCCAGAAGATATAAGGTTCTTCAGTAAAACAGAATAAGTAGTAAAGCTAATGTCAGCACCTGATGCAACCATTTTGTAGAACAACTGGGCATATGCAAATAACATGACCAGAAAGCAAGATAAAGTCAGATGAGTAACCCCTCGAATTATGTGTTAACTGGGAAAAGGAGATCTCAATAAATGTAGTGGCAAAACACAATGAAATTGAATAGTAGCATTTAGCATAAACATTTTGCAGAAGATTTGATACCTTCATCATAGTCTGAGTCTTGCCACTTTTTCCCAAAAAATGCAGGAAATGATTAATAAGTCCAACTGAAGCTACAGGAAGTAAGGGCTCGATATAAATAATTAGTTCACCAGCTGTCCTCCAATCACGTAGCCTGACAGCAAAAGACAAATTTAGCAAGACAGAGATATTAAAATTAAAAAAAAAATGCTGCCAAAATATCGAAGAGAAAATATATCAGAAAACCATATAGACATATATATAGTGTGTTTGGAAAAAAAAATTTAAACCAGCTTATGAAAAAAACGGGCTTATAGACAGCTTATTGAAAAGGGCTTTTCTAGAAGAACTTGTGGAAAAAAAGTGATTTTGTATAAATGAGTGTTTGGATAGTTATTTGTAGAAGGAGTTTTATGATTGGTAAATGACCAAAAAAGGTATGAGTATTAAATGAGGAGAGATGAAAGAGAGTGTAAGAAAGAAAATAGAGAAAAAGTAGGAGAGAAGAGGGAGGGTGTAAGAAAAAGTAGGAAAGAAGGTGTAAGAAAAAGTAGAGGTAATATAGTAGTTGGTTAATTCATAAGCTCTTTTATTGTTCCATAAGCTGCTCTGACCAGCTTATCTGAAACCTTGGTTTTAAACCATGGTTTAATCCAAAAGCCCGTTTGAACAAAAATGGCTGTTTATTTTAAAATTGTTGTTAGAAACCACATTTAGAGTGGTTTCCAAACAGGCCCATACAATACTAACTTCCCTTCCACCAAAGCACCATATCATGTGAAATTTTCAGAGGCGAGAAAAAAAATAAAAATAAAATATCTAAATATCCTAGTTGAAGATCTGCCAAGTAACACGGGCTTAAATAAGGAAAATTTTAACATCAAATCAAATATTATAGTTAAGAAATATGCTTTTTAATAAGCAACAATGAGCCAATGACCAATTGCACCAAATGAGGGAACGCAAAACAAGTATCTATGTCTCACAAATAAAGAACCCTCCACCTTATATATCATCAACGTGGCTAGCGATATCCTTCTAATAATGAAAATATTCGCTATTAAAATTTTTCCCAAGGGGAGAATGCACAATGAAGCCTAGATCTGGAAGATAACAAGCAAAATTCGGTTTGGATTAGCTGAATGTAGTACAGGAGAATGTGATAAGATGACTTCCCAGAAGTTTCATAAAGAATAAACAATGAAAAATCATTGTCAATTGCAGGGCATAATTAGAACTTACAAGCTACATGCAGATAACAATTCAAAGATAATGGCATCAGTAAATGGAATCTCTTTCTCTCTCATCCTTTCTGAAAGTTTCAAAGCCCTTCTGGGTTGGCCTCCTTCATTAAAAGCTCTCATCAGAGCAGCACAACAAATAGTATCTAGTTTGACGTCATTTTGAACCATTTCATCAAAAAGTGCATATGCTTTTTCCCATTGACCTGATAAACACACACTAGGGATGTTACTCCAAAAATATATAAACTCCATTTACTATAGTATTATTTCAATGGTTAATAACTCAATAATTTATCTTACCTGCAGCACTGTATGCATGAAGCGTTGCAGTATATGTAACCACATCAGGGTAATAACCAGACTTTTCCATCAAGTCAAATGTAGATTCTACTTCCGTGAGTTGACCCTAAAAATCACCACAAAAATGTGAAGAAAAAGAATAGCAAAAGGAAATAGAGTTGTTCAATTTTATAATTACTCCGTTAAATATAAGGTACTTGCCTGTTTGCTATAAGCACATATGACAGATGAATAGACCTCTTTGGACAAAGGAAGTTTTAGATGCATCATCTCTTCCCAAAAAGAGAGAGCATCACTATATCTTGACATCTTACAACAACCACTAATGAGCACAGTGAAAGTAACAGAATCAGGCTTAACTTTTTTCTTCCTCATAGAATTATACAAGCCTACAGCTTTGTCATATTCTCCTACACTCATGTAGCTTCCAATTGCTGAATTATATGCAATTGTGTTCAGTTCAATGCCTCGCATCTCAGCTGCTGAAAGCACTGTATCAATCTTCACCTTCTTATTGCACTGTCCACATGCTGCCAAGAGGGTGCATATTGAGACAACATTTGGCTGAATTCCATCCTGCTCCATCTCACGCAAGACTTCAACAGCATGTTCTAACAAACCACCTGATCCATAGGCATCAATCAGCGCATTGTAGCTAACAAGATTGGGCCTGCAGTTGTTTTTCTTCATCATTTCAAATACTTCCCTTGCCTTTTGGGGTTTTTGAGATCTTCCATAAGCATTAAGAAGAGATGTATAGGAAACAATATCTGGACGCAGGCCGGCTTGTTTTATCTCATTAAAAACCAACTCTGCTTTATTGTCCATCCCATGTGTGGCATATGCACCAATTAGTGCATTATATGAGACAATATTAGGTTTTAGCCCTTCTGCCAACATTGTATTGAACACAGCCTCACAATTTTCAACTTGGCCACACATCGAATACAAGTGAATGATACTAGTGAATGTTACAACGTCAGGGTGACATTCTGACCTCTTTTCCTTCATGGAATTGAAAATAACAATAGCTTTATCATATTGTTGAAGCTTTACTAGACAATGGATCACAATATTAAGCGTAATTGTGTTTGGACGAATGTTAGTTCCCTTCATTAGTTCAAAATAAGACAAAGCTTTCGAATACTGAGCCCCACTTTTAAATGCTGATAACACAATATTGTGAGTAACAAGATCGGGCCCAATTCCATTGTCTGTCATTTTCTTGCAAACATTAAGAGCTTCTTTCCAATTTCCACTAGATCCACAAGCATTGATCAAGTTGTTATATGTTGACCGGGTTGGTGGAATCTGCAATATTTTGTTAGTGTTGCAAACAGCGCTCAAATGAAAATACTAACTGTCAAAACCTATCAATTATTTTCCTAATGTCTAAGTTGTCTAGAATAGTGCAACCCCTGAACCAGATAGTACATAAAACTTATAATACTTTGATAATGAATATCTATAACTAGACTTAATTACTTATTTCAATAACAAATCAACAATACTCAGAACAAAAACATAAATAGTTCCACAGAGAAAGATAGATCCTCCACCATCATGTTAAACAAATTCAAAGAGTATCTAACAGTGAGATCTCAAGTATTTCATCTGAGAGAACCAGTAACCATTATTATTTAAAAAAAATGAATGAATTTCAAGGGGCATATCGTATCTGAAACATGAAAAAAATTAATTCATTACACTTCATCATCAAACAAGATGGTGAACTACTTTAACACGCTTGCTTCTGTCCCTCCACGTTAGTGGCCATGCTTCCTTAGACTTAATCAGAGATAAAAGATAGGGTATGAATGCCATAGAAGATGCAACATGCCAAGAAGAAACAACAGGATGGTCATAATGAATACTCCAGCAATAAGTGCTAACACAAGAAGCCATCATGATGTGTGATATCTCAAGTACTTTTGTCCCTACATGCAATCTAATAATAAAAATTGAGGAAACCAAAAATAGGAGGTTGCTCACATCAATTTAGACCTACTAAGATTGATTAGGGAAGAAAAATACAAGGTACACACAGCTGCACGTAGCATGTCTTCCATGATATTCAAAGCCCAACGCCATTGTCCTGCTCGCCCATGAGCATTGATAAGTGCATTGTAAGTCTCAGCATCAGGCTTGCACCTAGAAAAATAAGATGAATGCAATATTATAACCTGCATAATGACTAAAGAAAATCAGGCAGGCTTAAAAAATCAATTGCAGCACTAATCATGAGCAAACCACTGGAGAACACACTTAAGAAGCATCAACGATAGCAAAAGTCCCTCTCATTTGATTCATCCACAACCACATTCAAGATGAATATAAAGAGCATATGGAGCCTATGGAGTGCAATCTTACTAACAATGATTGTTTGCGCCAAAATAAAACCATATACCTCCATTCTTGCATCTCAAAAAACAATCCACGCGCCTGATCCGTTCGATTATGCCTGGCATTTAACCTTATCATCATATTATATATATCAGTTCGAGCACAATAATTTTTCTGATTTTTCATCCAGCGGAACACTAGATTACAGTGCTCAATAGATCCCGTTCGAACCAACTCCTACAAAATAAAAATGCAAATTTAGATATTGGCGTATCAAACTGAAACTTAACAGCTAAATAGAATTATTTTTGTAGGATAATTCAGAAATGAAAATGCAAAAAACGAAGAACGTTTGGGGACTCCGGTGACTGTCAAGATGAGCTATATTAGAGTAATTGCGCGCAACACACAAAATTAGCATGCATAAAATGCCAATAGAGAATTTTGCAATACCCTAATAAGCACAGGGAAATTCTTCCGAGCAAAGCGTCCAACCCAGCGATTCAGGAGTCCCTCGATATCCTCCGAGAGATTCAGCATCAAAACCATGTCCACCACCTCAGACACCGTCCAGTCCTTCTGGAAGCGTCTGCCTTCTACACGCAAGCGATAGTGCTGGGGAATGTCATTCTTGCGGAGCCCACTCACCCTGCTAGAGACTTCGTGCTTGCCGCTATCGTAGTCCACGAAACCCTGCTTCGTCTCCTTAAAAGCCGTTTCGTGCTTCTTCTTCTTCTTTGGCGTGTCGAGTGGAGTCGACTCGGCGGTGATGGCGAGTTTGAAAGAACATTGGTGAAATGCAGTGGCCATCGACAAGGGATAGTACTGGTGGGGATGAGTGGATGACGGTTATAGATAAACCCTCCCTCCCTCCCTCCGTAAGGTGCCCGCGGGTCGTTGATTTTACGCTTTTACTGCCTACCCGCGCAGATCCCCAAGACAAATGATTAACATATACTTCCATCCTACTCCCGTTAATTAGTTAATTTATAAGCCCTAATTATTAATTTAAAAATTAAGATTATAAATAAATTATTGTATTATATATCAATTTATAAATTAATTAAATCAATTTTAAAATAATAAATATAAATATTTAAAATAATTTATTTATTTATTAATCTTTTTAAATTAATCAACAAAACAACTGGCAAAATCTAAAAAAAAGAAAAACATGATATATATGTAAACAAAAGTAGCCTGAACTCTTTCTTTTTAATGAAACTTAGTCTGAACCCTGAAGTATACATAATATAATATAATATATTTTTTGTTTGCTTTACCATCTAATATACAAAAATATTTACGAACAAATAAATTTATATTAAGCTTTGGAAAATTGTTTTTACATTTAAGTATTTAATATATAAGGCCAAAAAAAGTTTTTAAGTAATATATTAATGATTTGCAAAAAAAAAAATTGACTAATTAAATATTAATTTTTTATTATGTTTATTTTACTTAACACATGTAAGAAGTGAACGAAGAATAAATTTTTGTTTCATTTAGTGTATGCTGGATTGATATGTTTAACATGTACCATATATAAATTTTAAATACGCATACTTAATTATTATTGAATAAATTTAAATATTATTGGCTTGGTTGCTGGAGTTTTTTTAGCCAACCTCTATTTTTTGAATTTAATCCACTTGAAATTATAAATATAAATTTCAGGAAAAACAAAATTCATTTATTTGGATGACTATTTTCCTTCAGAAAAAGACCATGAGAAAACCTTCCGAATCCAATCCACCCTATTCATATTTTATTACCAACTCCTACCTATCTAAATTAAATTTGATGAAGCCTGTGATGCAGTGCTTGCCTCAGAAGTTAGAAGACCTAAGTTCAACATTGACAGCTTGAATCAGAACACTTCATACATGAAAGGACACATAGACGCACACAGGTAGATACAGGATGTAACATTTGGATGATTAGACTTAGAAAGTATATGACAACATGAATCCCCGCTAACATTCTATATAATCATTTTGCTAAACAGGAGAACACCTTTAGATGATGTATGAAGCCTATTAATGGGTGAGATCATCAAGAGTTAGATAGAAGTTAGATTTTCTGACAATGTTCTCACAGTTAACCCATTTGTCATTTAGAAGGTCTTCAGAAATTGTTACAAATTCAAACTACATACTTGTGAACTTTGACAAAGTAAACCCGACACAAAATCCCTGCACAATACTCTATGCAGAAAATAGAAAACTATTGCTCATAAAGTACAATGAAAATGTCTAAGTGAACGTAAGATATATTAATAAAGTCAAATTTTGACCTCCTCTAACAGCTGAAGGTTTTGGGATGGTTGGTTTCTTAACAAGGTAAAAGTTTCACCATAAGTTAGGGTGGATGGTCGTAAACTTCCTCAACACTTCAAGCAGAAAGGCTTTTGCTTGAGTGGCATGTCAGAGATATTAATTGAACTATTCTTAGGTCTTCTCCAACACCTTGCCAGAATGAAAGTTCTAGTTTAAATGATACAGAGCAGCAACAGATTTGAATCAAAAGGTAACTATTCATTTTTCTTAACGAAAATAAATAATTAATAGAAGTATTGCAGCTGTCTGGTGTTACTGTGTTAGTGATATATTAATGAAAGGTATGGTGAAGTAAACTAAAGGCAACCTAGAATGTTTTCAATGACAGAATAATAACATTCCAGCAAATTGTGTAATTCTAGAATGCAATAACTCAAGACAAATAAAAGTTAAAATAGACAAAACCCAGAGCCAAAAATTCCAGTTTAACTACATGAAATTTGATGATGGAGAGGAAATAACAAGAGACCTAGAGTTAACCCGAACACAATCAAATGATAAGATTTTACATTCAATTAACATGTAGGAAATATACATACCCACTACAGAACTACAAACATGAGGAAGATTCTTGATCCAAGAGCTTGCTTGTCCCGTATGAAGTATATCCAATGCACGGCTTAACAAGGTTGCTGCACAAGTTACAGTATCCAAGGGGTTCTTATCTCCCAAAGACACATATGAAGTAAGACAAACTTTAATGTTCTCTGTCTCTACAACTATATTTTCAGATCTTGAAGCTTCAAAAATAGCTTCAAAAATTTTAAGAACATGCCATGTAAGTGCTGAGAAATGGGAATCAATTAATTTATGCATTTCTGAAAGCACTTTTGAAATGACTTTTGCAGAAAGGCAAGGAGCAGTAAGCTTAAGAACATTTAGAACATAAAGGACCTCCATATGTTCGGGTTTGGAAGTTAGATCCATCACTGGTCCTTGAAGTGACGTAAAGTCTGTAGTCAAAGGCATGTAAAACAAAACACGAAGAAGAATTTAGCTTTGTGGAGAAGATTTTCTTTTATTTCTCCGCTCACTGAAACTTGATACACCAGATGCCTTTTATAACTTAAGGCAGCACCTAACTTTCCTACATATTCTCCACTCGTACTCATTTTTATTCTCAACGGAAATAAGTAGCAAAATATAAGGAACTAATTTATTGACTAAATAAAATCCCATACGTTTCGGATCTGAACGTTGGAGAAGGAACGATGTTTGTGCTAAGTTTTAATACTCCCCCTTAGTACAAACCTTCCATTTCTTACACCGAGGGCTCTTCGAAGATTTTGAAATCTGGGCTTTACTAAGGCTTTAGTAAATATGTCTGCTACTTGGTCATTTGTTCGAACACCAACCAGTTCTATCTCTTCACTCAACACCTTTTCCCGTATGAAATGATGGCGCACTTCTATATGCTTTGTTCGGGCATGAAACACTGGGTTCAAAGCAAGTTTGATTGCACTTTAGTTGTCACACTTGACCTGCACAGTGTAGTCTCCTTCGGTTAGCACTTCCTTCAGTAGCCTATTCAACCATACACATTCCTGTGCAGCCATAGTAGCTGCTACGTATTCTGCCTCCGTGCTAGATAGTGCGACAATGCCTTGCTTCTTACTGCACCATGATATAACTCCAGACCCAGCATTAAAACAGTGCCCAGACGTAGAGTGTCGGTCGTTAACATCTCCAGCCCAGTCTACATCTGTGAACCCGTTTAAGATGAACCTACTGCTTTTCTTGTACACTAGTCCATACTCAAGCGTCCCCTTCACGTAGCACAAGATTCTTTTTGCTGCTTCTAAATGATTTGCCCTTGGATCTTGCATGAACTGTGATACTACACTAACTACATAAGCTATCTCGGGCCTTGTGATGGTAAGGTAGATCAAACTACCCACAAGTTGTCGAAACTTCATTGGATTCTTTAGCGTTCTTCCCTTGTCTTTCTTCAGTTTTAAATTTGGCTCTATTGGGGTGGCTTTTTCCTTTGCCTCCCCCATGCTGAAACGCTCCAGAAGGCCTTTTGCATAGGCTCGTTGGGAAACAAAATACCCATGATTTATTCTTTCCACCTCTAATTCGAGGAAGCAGCTTGCTTCCCCCAGATTCTTCATATCAAATCGGAGAGACAGATCACTTTGCAACGTGACTCATCACTCCCAGTAATGACCATGTCATCTACATATGGTAGGACTATCACCCTTTTATTCGACCAAGACTTCACAAATAAACTTGGGTCTGCATCAGATACATTAAAGCCACAGAATGTAAGGTATTGAGTCACCTTGCCATACCAGGCTCGTGCCACTTGCTTTAAGCCATACAACGCTTTCTTTAATCTGCATATATAACTCGGTGATTGTTTAGAGATGAACCCAGGTGGTTATTGCATGAAGACTTCTTTATCGAGCTCCCCATAAAGAAATGCATTTTTCACATCGAGTTGCCACAATCCCATCCTTCATAAGCTGCCAGTGCGACTATGGTTCTTAAAGTTACCATTTTTGCTACCGGACTAATTGTTTCTTCATAGTCTAACCTGTAATTTTGAGAAAAACCCCGGGCGACTAGACGAGCTTTATATCTCTCAATGGAACCATCGAGCTTCTTTTTCAACTTGAAAACCCACTTGCACGAGACTGGTTCACATCCTTCTGGTTTGGGCACCAATTCCCACGTCTCATTTTTCATCAAGGCTCCTATTTCTTCCTTCATTGCCTTTTCCCAGTCCGGTTTTCCTTTGGCCTCCTCATAGCAAGTGGGTTCGCCTGTGCTTTGCTCCCCCATGAAGAAGCACTCGGTAATGGAGCAGCTATTGACTTCATAGTCCTCTAGATAATGAGGTTGCTTTCTTTCTCTTGTGGATCGTCTCCTGACTTGCTTGTCCGGTTGTTCTCTTACCAATGAGTCCTCTTTTTCTTCTTCTTCTACGTCATCATCACTGCTTGCCTTGTCACTGATCTTTGGACTCAAAAAATCAGTAAATTCATCAACTGAGACAGCACCCTCTTGTGATGAGAAAGGGGTAGTAACTTCATCAAACACAACATCTCTTGATGTTGTAAACTTCTTGGTCTTAGGATCCATACACCTCCAGCCTTTTCTGCAGGGATCATAACCAACAAAAACAGACCTTCTTGCTTTTGGATCAAATTTAGTTCTACTACTCTTAGGAACATGAACGTAACATACTGATCCAAAAATTCTAAAATAGTTTACATTAGGTTTTTCACCATATACAATCTCAAAGGGAGCTTTTTGAGTACCTGGCCAAGCTGGAAGTCTATTCACCACATGACAAGCACATTGTATAGCTTCAGCCCATAGTTCTCTGGGCAAATTCTTGCCATGCAGCCACGAGAGACACACTGACATGAGGTGTGCGATCTTCCTTTCTGCTACTGCGTTCTGTTGAGGAGTGTCTGGGCATGTCATTTGCGTTGTGATGCCATTTTCTTCACAATAATTTAAGAACTCTTCTGACATATATTCTCTGTCATTGTCACTTCGGAGACACTGTATTTTCTGACCAAATTCTTTCTCAGCAGCTTCTTTGAATTCTATGAATTTGGATCATGCCTCACTCTTCACCTTTAAAAATTTCACCCACGTAAACCTCGAGTGATCATCAACAAACACCATCATATACCTCTGACCACTGCAACTTGGTGTTCTAGTTGGTCCCATTAGGTCTGTGTGAATTAATTCAAGCAACGTTGCCTTTTGATTCGATGACCTCATATATGGAAGTCGGTGTGACTTACCATATTGACAGCCTTGACACACTATGTCTTCATGCCCACCCTTCAACATCAGCATTCCATTCAACAGATTCTTGGATGATATTTCCCGCAATAACTGATAGCCCACATGCCCTAAGCAAGCATGCCATATCGCAGAGTTATCAGTTTGACTCGTCTTTTTCACATAGGCTTCTCCTGCTGACATGACAAACAAAGAACCTTTCTTTTCACCAGAAAACAAAACATCAGCAGATATCTTTTTAACATTATCGAGAATTTTTACACCCTCTGGCCCAAATAAAACATATTTCCCAGACTCTGTAATTTGAGGAACTGACACTAGGTTCTTAGTTAGACCTGGGACATGATACACATCATGTAGCTTGACATTTGTATCTTTATTTACCTTGACTGTCACAACTCCTTCTTTGGTTACAGGGTGAGTTGAGTTGTCCGTGGTAACAATGACTCTCTTTCCGCCATGATCACGTATTTCAGAAAGCAACATTTCATTCCCAGTCACATGATGAGAACACCCAGAATCGATAATCCACTCCTTACTGCTCCCAGATATATAGTATGCACAACTCTGAGCTTTCTGGTCTACAGCTTCTATTGTAAAACAATGGTCCCAATCGAGTTGATCGTCATCCTTGTTGGTGCAAGCAGCGTTAGCTTTTGAGAGCTTTACTAGGCAGAACCTTTTAATGTGTCCAAGTTTACCGCATCTATAGCACTTGATTGGCTTCTTGACGCGAATTTCTCCTTCCTCCTCATCACTTGAGTCCTCCACCTTTCCCTTGCTGTTAGGCACAGTTTTTCCACTCGATTTCCCTTTTAAGAAGAGGACGTCATCGTGCTCTGTACCTTTTGACATTTGCTTGGCCAGAGCTTCTTGATTTGCAAGCAAATTTTCTAACTCTTCAACCGAGGGCTGTGTTTCCCACCCTTGAATGGAGGTGACGAAGGGGCCATATTCTTTTCTCAAGCCTCTTATGAGATGCCGCCACAATCTTGCCTTACTAACCTTCTCTTGCGTATCAATCTCTGAAATTGCAGAGCAGATACTTTTAACACACAGAAAATACTCAGAGATCGACATACCTCCTTGTGTCAAGGTTGCTAACTCATTTTCAAGCAATTGTAGCCGTGCTGTGTTCTTCTTCGTAAACAGCCTTTCCAACGTCTGCCACACTTCCCTCGGAGAAGCCACCTCGCGAACATGTTCAATATACTCCTTGCTAATTGAAGACCTCAAGGCATACAAAGCCTTTCCACCCTTTATCTTCCATTCATGTCGTGCTTCGGAGTTTTCGGGAACATTCGGCGGGATTACGTCGGTTCCTTCCACTATCTCCCATAAGTCATGGCCTTGGAGATATGCTTCCATGCACAGTCTCCAGTATTTATAGTTGGTCCCGACCAGCTTCTCCATTCCAGCGTGATTGTTTCCATTAGTCAAGGCTTCTATTGAACCTGGCTTTGATACCATAAAACAAAACACGAAGAAGAATTTAGCTTTGTGGAGAAGATTTTCTTTTATTTCTCTGCTCACTGAAACTTGATACACCAGATGCCTTTTATAACTTAAGGCAGCACCTAACTTTCCCACATATCCTCCACACGTATTCATTTTTATTCTCAACGGAAATAAGTAGCAAAATATAAGGAACTAATTTATTGAATAAATAAAATCCCATACGTTTTGGATCTGAACGTTTAAAAATCCCACACATTTCGGATCTGAACGTTGGAGAAGGAACGATGTTTGTGCTAAGTTTTAATAGGCATGTAACTTCTCAGCACTGACAAAACGAACTTGCTTGCTTCCATAACAACTCTGGAAGATTGTAAAGACTTGAAAACCTTCTCAAGCTACTCTTGAGCACATCTTCGTACCTGAAAGAAACGAACCAGCAAAAGTATATGAACTGAACTTGTTTAATTCTACTAGATTGAACTACTCTTTGACCAAAAATATTGCAAAAACAGAATAAGGCATGTTATCCTACGGATTACATTAGTTGCACGTTTACACGCCAATAACGGGATTAACCACGAAGACGGATATGTAAGATGCTAATGGGCAGTGAAAGAGCCGATGTATTAAATAAGGTGAGAACACGATGTGGATTGAGTGTTAAGTTTGAAACTATGGAACATGTGCACGAAATTATGGATAATTAAGGGCCCGTTTGGATAGGATTTTAAAAATGAGCTTATGAAAAAAAAGGGCTTTTGAACAGATTATAGAAAAGGGCTTTTGGAGAAGAGATTATGAAAAAAAAGTGGTTTTGAATAAATGAGTGTTTGGATAGTTATTTATAGAAGGAATTTTATTATTGGTAAATTACGAAAAAAGGTATGAGTATTAAATGAGGAGAGATAAGAGATAAGAGGAGAGAGGGTGTAAGAAAGAAAATAGAGAAAAAGTAGGAGAGGGTGTAAGAAAAAGTAGGAGAGGGTGTAAGAAAAAGTAGGAGAGAGAGTGTAAGAAAAAGTAGGGGTAATATAGTAATTGGTTAGTTCAAACGTGATTTACTGTTCCAAAAGCTACTCTGATCAGCTTATCTGAAACCTTGGTTTTAAACCATAGTTTAGTTCAAAAGCCCGTTTGAACAAATATTGCTGTTTATTTTGAAATTTCTCCAAACCAAGGTTTTGCCTCAAAAGGGCTTTTAAAACCTTGATTTCAAAGAAACCAAACAGCCCTAAACTTGAAATGCATAGTTGCATAAACTGACAATGGGAAAAATAATAACAAGAACATAGGAATACCTTGGGACGCTTGTCGATGGAGAACTTCATCAGTGCTTCGAAACCCAACCTGACATTGTCCCACAGCTCTAAGTCACAAAACCCCATCAAAACCACGAAACCCTTTACCGCAGCCCTCAAACTAGAGACAGGCAATCCCTCCCCTTCCTTCCCCGCCACCTTGAACAATACTTCAACGGCATCACTCGCCCTTGCAGGCGCAATTCCGCAGGGTAGCACCAGATGAAGGTCAATAGCCAGGAAAGACACGAGTGCAGAAAGGCCGTTGGGTCCAATGACTCGGACGAAGACGCAGTATCAAGTGCAGAAATAATGGCGGCAGAATAAGCTGGCGGCGTGAGAGGGAGGGACTCGGCGGGGAGATTGGAACGCAGGGCTGTGGCGGTGGCGATAATGTGCCGGCGCGGCGGAGTTGGCACAACGGTCCATGAGCTGCTGGCAAAGGTCAGAGCCATCCTTGAATAATTCTGCGCGTCCTTCGAAGAAGGAAGAGAGCTTATGTTTGATAAACAAAAGAGGCGATGGTTTTGGTTAAGGAGTTTTAGGAATTTGAGATTGATCGTTGTCAAAAAATATAATTTTATCACGAACCCATAAAATAGGAAAATTAACTTGCCTAATTAATGCTCGGAGGGATTAAATATAAATTGGGCCAATTACACGAATCCCTATAGAAATTAGTTTTGAGTTTTTTATGGTTTCACGTACGCCCAATAGAAAGCTTGAACAGGCTCCACCTCGCATTAATACCTAGGTTCGTTTGCACCAAAACAAAACTACTTAGGTTCTTGTTGAGAAAATAATATAATATTACTTTTTAATATATAATATATTTAATTAAATTAATTAATATAATATTTTTTAAAATAATATAATTATTTTAACTCTGTTTTTTTATTTAATTATTATTAAAAAATATCAATAAAATAATTTAAAAAATTAATAAATATATAAAATATATTTTATATTTATAAATAATATCACGTCTTTAATTAATTTATATATTAAATATTAAAAAATATTTAAAAAATAAAAACAAGAGGATGTGATGAATTTATCATTTATTTTTTTGAATAAAATTTAGGGACTTATTTATGTACTATTAATATGTATTAATCATTTTAGAATATATGGATTGTGAAATTTTAAAAACAATGAGTATGATAATAAGAGTTAGTGGTGAATAGAAGATACACAGAGACAAATCCGTGTGTTTGGTTTTTATATAAATTTAAATTTTAAAAGTCTTTCTAGAAAAAAATTTATGTTTAAAATAATTTTAAAATAAATAATTATATTTATTTAAAATAATTTTTAGATTAAACCATAGTTTAAAATTAATATTTTAAATAAGCTAGTAAAAGTAGTTTATGGAACAGTAGAATAGTTTATGGACTAACAAATTATTATATTATCCCTATTTTTTTACACCCTCTCTCATCTCTCATCTCCCTTTTATATTTTCTCTTATCTCTCATCTCTCATCTTTTATCTCTCTTATCTCTTATATTTAATAATCATACTATTTTACTAATTTACTAATAGTAAAAATATTTCTAAAAATAAATATCTAAATATTCATTTATTTAAAATTATTTTTTTATAATTGTTCTCCATAAATCATTTTATAAAAGTTACCTAAAAATATTTTTTTATAATTTTTTTTTCAAACTCTTATATAAATAGGTTTTATATTCAAAATATAAGTTTTTTTTAATGACCCATTAATGTCTTGGAAGGGAAATATTATTTTCCATAAATTAAAAATATCAATTGAAAAATTCATCACCTCTCTTAAAACTAGTTTCTGCCACTAAATCGATGTCATTTGTTTTGTTAGTAAATAAAAAGTTAGGTAAATTTGATATTTATCTTTTATTAAGATTAAAGTATAGTTTTAAAATTTAAAGAGTATTTATATAGTACTTATGATATTATCTATTAAAATAGTTCTCACAACGTTAGTTATAATCAAACTTACATTTTTATAGGATATTAGCTCATTTTTTATCATTTATGTGATTTTTTTATAAATAAGTTTAAGTGTATTCGATACTATCTCCCATTTAGATTAAGGCACATTAGTAAGATTTAGAGAGTATTTATAAAAAATTTATAAGATCGTATACTAAAAGAATATTCACGATAATAGTAAAAATCGAACTCATATTTTTATATAATATAAAATAATTTTTTATTATATCTTATAATTCTCATTAGTCATTTTATCTGAATTTTGATTGGCAATTGATGTCATATTTGACATCACGATGGAAGTGTTATTTTATATTCTAGCACTGGGCTTGTGTTTCTTGGTGACTTTCACATTATGGGAAGGGAGACTTTAAAGAAGGGCCGCTATTGCACTGTCCCTTGAACACACGAATGACGATGGGATTTTGATGGGCGTCAGTGTCTCTGACCAACTGAAAGACAAAACAAGTCACACAATGATGGAGATGACAAAGATAGTGGCAAAAATTTTCCATCTTTTTCCTGCATATTCAAACATTATGCTTAGGTCCTTTGAATTTCCCCACTTATATAACTTGCAAGAACAGACCAATCACTTTTGGCCGGTGCTTTTGCACCTTACAAAACAAATTCAACCTTTGCTCATTGCACCACAATCGTCAACCCAACGTATCAGTATAAAAAATGACAACTACGTACCATTCACTCATCACGATCGGCATAAAAAATAATTATGTTTATTGCCACATCAGTGTATTGATAGAATCATCAGAACTACACGAAAGGGGTTTAGTATTACAGAAGGAGTTAATTTTTTATAATATAATTATAATGTGATCAATTAATATTTAAGTTTTTATTAAAATAAGTGTTCAGATTATATTTGAATAGAGGAAAAATAGAAGAATAGTATAAAGAAAAAATTCTTAAAATGATAAAAAAACTTTTGCTATTTTTTAGATTTTCTTCTTATAGTATTATTTATTTCATAATTTTTTTCATCTAAATATAGAGTTAGTGTTCTAACATATCTCAAATACTATTATTTTAAACAGGATTATGCATATTATTGACAAACAAAATCAGAAATATATATCCGCCTAAACCCTAAATGCGATACTTTATATAACCCCATTTTATCCAACAGGTTAAGGTAATAAAAATATAACTAAACTTGATATCATGGGGCGTCAGAACCCCGCCATTTCCTCTTTTGCTGCTACACTAAAAATCTTCTCATTCCTGCACCGCCAAATTAAAGAAACCAGCAACTAAGGCCAGAGATAAGGTACAAAGCACTCATACAATATTTGGTAGAGTTAGTATATAGAAAAATATTTTCTACTCGTATAAAATAATGAGAAATACACCTATTTCAACGGAGTGTGTGCTATGTATTAAAAATAATATCATCAATAAACAATAGTAGTAAACAGTTATTTTACGGGGAATAAAAATATAAAAATAAAAATCGTAGAAGAGGAGCTGGCGAGCGCCCACGTGATAGAAAGAAGGAGACGAAGTAGTAGTACAGAGTACGAGGAGGGGGAGAGCATGAGAACACCTGTGTACTTGATTTATCTTGGGAGCTTCCAACTACATCCATCCCCACTTACTCCGAAACTTCGTATTTATGTTCCTTGTCTTGCTTCTTTCAGTCCTTCACAATCCCCCAAGCTCCATGCCATCACTCCCCTCGTGGCTCTGGTTTAATGCTTCAAAAGAAATAATATGAATTAACGAAACCCATTGATGAATCCATGCGTTCTGACTCTCTTCTTCTTTTTTTGGGTTTTTCTTTCCTCCTGATCAGAGTCAGCTTAACTAGATTCCAAGCCTGTATATTACTAAACGGGAACCACGTACGATACTGACAATTTACAACCATATGTAACTCCTACACATTGATATATAATATTGAACTTCTCCCTCTCTCTCTCACAATTGAAGGTAAAAAAACAAAAAACTTGTCTGTAACAAAGTGCGTGTATTCATGGTATTTGTTTGGCAATGAGCCTTGGCTCAAATGGCATATCCCTGTCACCCTATTGAGCAGGTTGTCCGATCAATCCCTAAGTATCCCAGAGTTGGGAAGAGCGTGTGGTGTACGAGTGGGTGTGTAAATAGCCTCTCCGATGAAAAGGCTTATGATACATGTAAAAAAAATATATGTATGTATGCATGTTCAGATAGGAACAATAGTTAGCTAGCTTATTGCTTATTTTAATTTGTCTATGATAAACCAGTTAATGTAAGTCGAAACAAAAAATTTAATTCTAAAATCATTATTAAAAAAATATTTAAGTTTCAAATTGTTAATCCAAACAAACAGCCAAGGTAATACATATTTAAACATTCTTTTTCTGCAAACATATACATTGAACATGTAATTAACAAAAATTGAAAGAGGAGAGAGGGTGGTGAGGGGTGTGTGGATGCGAAAGGACATGGCTTGATTGCTTGAGATGAGGTGGAATTATGGTATCCAGGATTGGACCCCACCGGTCTCTCCCTCCAATCCTCTCTCACCCTCACGTTCTCCACTATCCTTTTTCGTCGGCAGGAGCAGCTATTTTTCTTCTCATAGTAACTTCATTGTTCACTGCCCCGATACATATATATATACATATATATATATATATATATATATATATTAGATTTTTTGGATCAATATCTGTTAAATTCTAGGATCCTCTAAGAAATCTTATACGTCTAATATTTACTTATAAAATGGATATCAGATAGATTTAAAAAAAACTTAAAAAAAATAATTATAAATAAATTATTATTTAAATAGTTATTATTATAAACAAATTATAATTAATAAATTATTAAAAGGGTATGAGATAAAAAAATTACTCCCTCTCTATATTGTATTATTTTTTATTGTAGCTTTTTTTTTTATCTCTTCATTGTAGCTCTTTCTCGTTATCTCATCTTCTTACATTTTAGCCATATGTCTGGCAACAACAAGAAGAACTTGCGGTAATAATAAACGGAGAAAAGCAGACGATTTATAAAGGAGAGAGCCAGATGGTGATAACCAGAAGAGGAAGAAGAAGACAACGTATCAACGATTTTTTTTACTGTGAAAGTGATGAATAGTGATAAAGGAGGACTGTTAACTAGCTAATACTATTTTAAATCATGTTTTAGCTCATAAATATTTATAAATAAATATAATTATTTATTTTAAAAAAATTTAAAATTAAAATTTAAGTTATAATTTTCTTTTAAATCTAGATTTACAAGAAATCAAATAGGCATATAAATAGAGTGACTGGCATGTTTTAGATGTCCTCGAATGAAGACAACATTTTAAATATATAGCTAATTGCTTTGGATAACAAAAGAACATTCTTAAATCTAAAATCAAAACAATGGGTTTGATATATACGTATGGATATTTCGAAACGGCAATAAATTTTTTTAGTTATAATATCAATGAATATATCACTTTTGTAGTAAAAATTTCAACTGATTCGCCTTGGAAGGCACAGTCATCCAATTTTAGAAAGGATTGATATTTGTCTTTAACTAAAAAATAATATATTATGTATACCTAATATTAGCATAGTCGCCTCACATCCTCAATCCAGATTCAAAAACTTGTTATGAATTAATTAATAGATAGATTAGATATATTTAAAATTACAGAGTAATAAAAAATAAAGGTTGAGAATTATCCTAGAAACTCTCCAGTAATCGCCATCAACATATTATCATAAAACATAATCCTATTTCATCACGGAATCCCATTATTTATTATTTATTAATCTGCGATTCTAACGAGGTAGCGCTAATAAAAGTAAAAGCCATCAAATTATCAATTTAAATATTTTGGGATTAAGATTTTGAAAACTAGATAATGCTTTCACAATTTTATACGGATGTTGGACTATATATGGAATATGGACATATAAGTATATACATCCTCATAATATCATAATGGAGGCGCAAAGAACAACAATAACATGGTGGCCAAATACAACATAATAGACGGCGAAGCAAATATAACCAACTCATGGAAAGGCCTCATCCCTATTCGCTATCGTTTACAAAGCGTCCAAAAAACACAGCAAGTTAAAAGCTTCGCCGCATGTTTGTTTACGACCACAGAGCCGAACATGGGTCTATTGGCGAAAGCAAAGGCAAAGTCTGGCGGTGACGCTACCGCCGACGATAACAGCTCTAACAGGAACATGGGTCTCCTAGTAGTCTTCTTCCCTGAAGATGATTCCGCCGTTGCCGACAGAACCAAGCTTTTTCCTCCCTCCTCTATTGCTTCATCTTCTTCTTCCTCTTCTTCCCCCTCTAGATCACCTGCTTCTTCCTTCAGAAGAAGAAATTCCAGTTTCCTCCTCTCTAAAGCTCAATCCACCATTTCAATCTGTGCGCTCTTCATCTTCATCACTCTTCTTCTCTTTACTCTCTCTACTTTCGAACCTTCTAATCCTTCTCCCCGCAATACCCTTCTTCACAACCCTCCTCGTCGATTCCTATCTCAGAAACCTCCCACCATTCGCAATATTACCAGCAATCCCACTTTGAAATCCAAAATCCACAATTGGTTGCCCCAAATGTGGAAACCCAGATCGTACGAAGCATCAAAGATTGAGTATTCTTTCCCTTCAACTGCTCTGCAACGAATGGGTACTTTGTATCGGAGAGGAACCAGAGCCATGAGTGATCTCGTTGTGGCCCACGTGGTTGAAGACACCACGGACGATGAATTCCGCTTGTTTCTCAGAGTTCTGCACCGGTCTGGTCTTACTGCTAAAGCCGACGTCGTTTTCATCTTCGCTTCTGCTTCTTCGTCTTCGGGATTCGTCTCCATTATTCAGCAAGAGAACGACTTGTTCTCGTCACTCATTGACCACTATACAGAATTGTACTCGACCGACGCGAGCCTGAAGAAGAAGCCGGAGTCAAATTTCGACGCGGCTCGGTTCTTTAAGGTTGGCAAGAAGGGAAAGGTAATTGGGGAACCATTGTGGGGCAAGAAATCCCGAAGCAATCTCACAAACCCAGAAGTAGAGAAGGAGGTGGCTCAGTTGAGTTACGGGTCGATTCTTAGCTTCGACGCCACTGAACTCGACCCGGAAAACTCGCTGGCCGGTTTTCTAGATCACGTTCCGTTAAAATTGCGAAGATGGGCATGTTATCCCATGTTACTGGGCCGAGTCAGGCGCAACTTCAAGCACGTAATGCTCGTGGACGCGAAGAATGTGGTAGTTACTAGCGACCCATTGGGACGAGTCAGGAATCGGAACCCTGAGGCCGTTTTTATGTACTCTGCGCCAGACAGTAAGCACAGTAAGAAGATCTCTGACAAAACTCAGTCTAATCGCCCGGTGGTCTCTGCCGTTGTAATGGGCGGCGAACGTGGAATCCGGAGATTATCGAATGCGATGTTGGTAGGGATCGTTCGAGCCGCGACACAACACAATAAGAATAACCCGGCGTCCGAGTCAGCGATATTGAGTCAGCTCGTCAGCAACGGGTTTGTCCTGAAGAACATCAATTTGATCCCGTTGACCGAGTCGATACCGGACGTGACTTCCCTCGAAGGCCGGAACTCGGCTGCTTTTCCGTCATGGTCGGATTATCCTATAATTCAACGTGGTACGAGTAATCGTGAGTTAGATTCTGTTATTAAGAAACAATTATGTTCCTCTGACATAGATTTTTCTGTTTATAGAGATTGTTAATTAGCGAAGCAAATAGATAGACAGTCTTGAGAGAGAGAAAATAAGTGGGAAATAATCAAAGAAAAAAATTCTTTTAAATTCACGCCTACTCGTCACTGTGTGATTCGATAAGTTTTGTGGTCATACATGTACATATTCATGTTGGGATTATATTTTTGGAGTTTTTGTATTCAAGAAAGTTATGGAGCAGTGTGAAGGGAGTGGGGCGGACAGAGAAATTTGACCATGTAGCCCAAATAATGCTCTTTGTTACTCGCATACGTTTGACTCTGGCCCTTTTTCCAAGATCTCCATTACAAGTTAATTCATTAATTAATTATGCGTATAGTATATTGAAAATTAGGGCATAGATCAGAACGCGTTTAGGATTTATTAGGGTTGCTTGCTGGAGAAGGACCCAGATGCGAGAAAAGAAGGTGAAGGGGAATGGAAAAGAAAAGCGATGAGGTGTCATGTGGGGTGGAGCTGAACTTTTTAGGCTGGGGGCAGGGTTCGTGCTGGTAATTCATAAGAGAGCGAGTGCTGCGTTAATTAATTTTGGGAAATTCCAGCTTTTAGAGAAAAATGTAACAAAACGTTCTGATTACTCGGCTTTGTTTTCCCCCCTTCCTCTCCCTCCCTCCCCAAAACAAGGCCTTTTGAGGCGTGCCCTCATGAACGAGTTTTAACTTTGTAGGCAGGCTGTAAAGTTAAGTGAAGCTTTATTTTAACCAAGAAAGGCCCCTGATGGAGTATACTTTGTTTGGGTTTTAGGAATTATTTAAATAAAAGAAATGGAGGAGTGATCCTAGAATTGAGCCAACCAAGTTCCTGCTCATTCACTTTAACGCTTATTAAAGGTAAGCCGCCCGTATCCCCACAAAAGACTTGCCAAGTAAGGAAGAACCACTCAATTAAACAAACTTGTGTGTGTGTGTTTTAATTCATTCTGGCTTTGGATGCTTACCAATGACCAAGTGACGGAAACCATATTTTCATGGTGAAGGCCAACTCACCCACACCAACTCATGATGATCTACGTGTCACACCATAATTGATTCCGTAGGATAGACAAGGCTGCACTTGAGAGCCCCCACAAGATCCCTCATATTAAAATTATTTACTATGTTTACATTATAGGACATATTTTTTTGTTTTCTTTCAATTTCTTTTATTTTTCCCCAATCATTCTTAAAAACGATCGAGACTAACCTGTTATTAATAAGTTCACTGTAAAACAGTAGTAGAGTAATACATAGCTTCACAATATTATATGCGCGCAACAGTGTTGGAAAATTACAGATACTGGAATCTGTTTGGTTTTGGCCCACACTTGTTTTGACCTTGGTTACCAATATTTTCCATGTGCCTCATCATGGACAGCTATGAGAGGTATTGATCCGTGCATCCTCAAATTTCCTATGTACACATTCTGTCCTTCGCTTCTCCGTTCCCTGTTCCTATTATCCCTGCTAAAATTCATGTCGTTTCTGATTGTTATATAAGACCCACTTATTCAATATTACAATCTCTTGGGTCATTTTTCTTCTTTCTTCCTGCTCGAGTTAAGCACAACGTAATGGCAGCAATCTAATCCTGAGTATATATTGCCTGTGGATTTAACTGATAAAGGGGGTGAGATATATGACTATTTAGAGTGTATTCGATTCCTAGGGAGTATCACTTTGTTATAGTTCTAGTCGCGGTACTTGGAGAGGCATCCTAACTCTTGGGTGTTTAGGTTTACGCCTAAGGGTAATAGACGATTCACCCTACCCCACATTGGTATCGTCTAGGAGGAAAAGAGACTTCACCTTACCATTGGATTTTGAGTGAATTTAACTCTTTTACAAAAATTCTTATAACAAAAAAACAATGTAATCCTGTGGGATCGTTTCTCTCTTACACACACAATGTTCACATCACACGCCGGCGAACAGTGAAGAAAAATAGATTTATAAAGAATCGAGTGTGTATTTCAAAGCTCCTTGACAAGAAGGAAGAATCCAAGGCTTTTGTAATTGAAAATGGCCTAATCATAGGTTGCTAGATTAAGTAAGCAAACAGTGTTATATAGTTTATAATGTAAAATAAGGTTGAAGTAACCTGAATATATATATTAATTAAAGCCCCTACAGGCATTTTGCCGTTAGAAGCACGAAAACTCAAAATCCACGTATGTATATTATCTTTAAGAAATGAACATACGGAACTGGGAGTGGCTTTCATGTGCACTTTCGGTGTTAATGGGTGGCAAGGGTCCAAAGCAAAAAGCCGAACCATTCAAGGGCATTCATTCAAACACCCATTAAATTATCTCTCTCTTTCATTTCAAAATGCTATAAATATAATGTATATTCACGAAAGCAGATGATAAATTCCATATATATAAATGTAAGTTTTTGAAAGCCGTTATATTGGAGAACGCCTTTAAAAGTTGCTAAAAAAACCTCTAACACAACTCAACGTAGCATGCTGGGCGACATTTTAACAAGAATCGTTTATTTACATTATTTTATTATAATCAATAGGGGGCTTTAATTTCACTACTGAAGGATATAGTTAAATAGGCCGAGTGTGTGAAAGCAACAGAAGCCCTAACTTGTTAAAAAGAGACAAAGTGGGATGGGTATAGTAGCGTGACCATATATTCCCAAGATCCCACGGGATGCCCATGAAGCTTATAATTATGAGAATGCTCTCATGTGAAGACAAATATTGATTAATATATATATATATATATATATTATGTGTGTATATATTGTGAACACGTGGAGATGTGAACCTCACGCCACTGGCCCTTCCTTCAACCTTTCTGGAAGCAGCCTTACAATGCTTATCTTCTTCAATCCTAACTATATGATCTTTCGCTTCTGTGATAAAAATTGCACATACACACAGATATATATATATATATATATATGTATATGTATATGTATATGTATATATTCGTAGTGTATTTAAAGCATGCCAACAACATCTTAAGCCTGTTGGGACCAGGGGACCTTCATCAATACTAGTAAAAGTGGTGGGGTTGTGAGTAGACAGAGCATGGGACCAGTGATTATATCACTGGCAACTGTATGAGGTTGAGATAATTTACTTATTACATAATTAATCCGCAGCGTTTTAGTCTTGCAGTATATATATATATATATATATATGGAGCATTCTTAATTGTGTCCATCAAGCCTGGAATCTGCAGTTTGGTTTAATTTTGCTTGCCTATAATAAAGAGTTATCTGACCTAATTAATTGTACAGGGGTATCTCACTTAAACCAGATCATAGTTTTATTCAAAATAATCCGAGTGACCTTATTATATTCAGACAAATGATCAGTGGATGGGGCCCTAGAATTAATTAATGATATGACTGTGTTATATAAAATCAGAAAAGGAAGATACTTTATTAAAAGGCAGGAATTATAAGGACAAAAAAGAAATCCCATGATTGATTATCCCACTTTGTTATATAATTTCCTGAACTGAAAAATATTTGTTAGATAAAGGGAAAAAAAAAGTTTTTTCACGTTGTGTTACGGTTTGGTATGAAAATAAAATTAAAGAAAAAAAACTGAGACCATGCAAATGTATATATGAGAAATTACATAGCGTTCATTACGTGTTATCAGCATTAATTAACATAACTTTCAACATCTTTATCATAGTGACTGGGTGTACTTCGGGATAAGCAGTTTATTAATTAGAATTATCTCAATGGCTTTTTGTATGTGTAGGCCATTGAAGTGGACTCCCTTGACTTTATGCACACTTTGAGATAAATTCCAGACCCAATTATTCCCTCGCAGGCCCTTCATTAAAGATCACTTTAAAGGATAGTGATGTTTTCCTTTATTGTTCACACTGTCTAATTAATCAAACACTTCATTATTATGGTTACGTGAAAGGTATTCTAATCAATGTTGGGTTATCACTCAGACACTAATAGTTTAAGTACCTTTCAAGAACTGCATATACATTCTATGTATAAAGTTATACATATATATATATATATATATATATATATGGTTCTTGAAAGGTATTCAAATTTATATATATAGAATGTATATGCAGTTCTTAAAAGGTATTCAAATTATTAGTAAGTCTCTGAGTGATAACCCAATATACAATACTCATGCTTTAGCCTAATAATATTTTTTCAATCAACCATTATATCATGTGATAAGCCGTATCAATCTTATAAAGAATAGAACATAAGTTCTCAAGAGAAGTAAAAACTCTATACACTATGAGTCTTTAAAATAATAATAATAATTTTTCATGATAATTACTACACAAAATATATATTTTGCAACGATCAATTTTTTAACCTGTAGTAATTATAATTATTATAAAATATATTTACAGTAATTTATCAAATTACTGTAAATTTACTTGTTACAAATATATTTATAACAGTTTATATAACCGTCACATATGATCATCAAAATATTGTAAAAATTTATAGCGGTTCATGTGATATAATAGTGATGGACATAACTACTATAAATTTTAATCTAAAATAAAGGTATGAAACTAATCGTATTTTTTTAGAGAAATAACGAGGTAACAAAATATTTGGGATAATGTGAAGAGATCAGATCCAATAATGTAATGTGAAAAATCAATCCATGAGCATTGACTTCTTGCCTTCATTTATTCACATGTACTTCATCACAATGGTTACATGAGTGCATTATTGCCTAAATCAATTTGAGTTATGTTGACCACCTGCTCCTCGATCTACTGCGTTACATTCTCAATCAGAATCAATTATTCAATATTTAATTAAATATTAATTTGAATCATTCTAAGCCGCTTGAGCCTAGATAATGCGGTGAAAAAAAGGACGAGAAATATACAATTAAGTGGAAATCTCTCTCGTTCTGGTTATATAGTATTTAATATATTAATTTTATTTTTTATATATATTTAGTGTCTATTTAGCAACAGCTTTTAGGAATCAATTTTGGTCAAAATCTCGATTTAAAAAAATTTAAAACAAACATCAATTTTTGTCCAGAATTAATTTTAGCCAAAACATCAGTTTGAAAAAATTTGAACCAAACAGCCATTTTTGTCCAGAATTGATTTTTGGTAAAACCCCAGTTTGAAACCATAGTTTTGAATAAGCTACTGAAAATAGATTTTGAAACTGTAAAAGAGCTTATGGACTATCTAATTACTATTTTACCCTTATTTTTTTTATACTCTCTCTCCTCTCTTATTTCTCGTCTTCACCTTATCTCCTATTTTCCCTCTCTTCTCTACACTCTCTCCTTTCTCATATTTATTCTCTACCCTCTCTCATCTCTCCTATTTATTCTCTCTCCTCTCTCATACTTTAATCAAATCATACCCTTTTAGTAATTTAGTAATATAAAAAGTGATTATACTACTAATCATCCAAATATATTTATTTTCAAAATCAATTCTTCCCAAAATCTATTCTGTATAATCTATTATTCTTAAAATCTATTATTCAGAATCTATTATTTCCAGAATCTATTCTCAAAAAGCTAATCCAAATGGACCTTTGGTATCATAATATTATTTATAATACAATTTTACCCATAAATATTTTTAATTTAGTATAATTTTATACACAATCTTATGTTTCAAGTACTAATGATTATACTAAATTAAAAAAATTATAAATAAAATTATAATATTAGATGTATATGAAAAATAAAATTAATATAGTAAATACTATATAACCCTTATAATTATCAAGCAAAATTTTTAAATAAGACAAAGATGCGGTAGCTATTTTTTTTAATCTTACCCCTCCTCAATTAAATTTTACTAATGGACACTTTATTATGGTTACTAATTTCCTTAAATAACAAAATTGAAAAATCATACATTTTTCCACCGATTTAAGGATATCAATTATTCGTAAGAACTGTAAAAGTAAGTTGACTTTAGCCTGTAATTAAGCGGCAGAGGGAGTAGTAAAGGGTGAATTGTTGGGATGGTTGAAAGGTTTCAGGTGAGATCAAAGCGGAAAACGTTTTAATTTTGATTCTTGGGTGCACTTACTGCACTATCACTTGTTTTTCCCGACTTCGATTCCTTTCGATCGTAGTTGAATTGCGCAGAAAAGTGGAACTCACGAGAGAAGCTTTACTTTTACTTTTACTTTGTTTTCTTTTCTTTTTTGGTTTGGTCCATACTCCATAATCCATAGCTACCCTTCCACTTCTATCTGGGAGCCGTGATATTTCAACAGAGCAGTTTCACGGGAAAAAAGGTATGCGAACCTGATGCCTAAAGGAAGGCCAAATACCACTCCAAAAAGAGACGAACCCGCCTAAAGTTATTTTTTATATATATAAGATACAATCGGAAAAGAGATTGTTCCAAATATTTTTTTATTGATTTTATATTTTATCTCTATCTAATTATTTATGTTACCTATATCATTATTTTTAATTTCTATATATTCTCTCTCCATCCTAAATTCTCTATCTTTGATACGAATAAGAATATTATTAGAAAAAAAATTACATTTTTTTATATCTTTGTAATTGACTAATTTTAGTTAAGGCCTATTTGAAAATTTCTTAAACCACAATTTTAAAAAAAAAAATTGACTTAAATTTTAATTTATTTTTTTTTAAAATAAATAGTTATATTTATTCAGAATATGCTTCTAAACTAAACTATAATTTTAATTATAGTTTTAGATAAACTATTAAGAATAATTTTTAGAATAATAAAAAAAATTATAGATTATTAAATTATTATTTTATTTTTATTTTTTTTATATTCTCTTTTTTTTTTTTTTATAGTCACCCTCTGCTCGTCAGAATAAGGATAGGAGGAAGAGATGACGATGCTGGTCATTGCTCGGTGTTAGTCATTGGTTGGGGGTCAACTTGCTTGGAGGTCAACGCCTATCGTCAGCACTCGGTGGTTCATTGGGTGGAATATGAACAATATATCACTATTTATATACATAAAATATAATTTTTTTCCTTTCATCTCATACATAATAATTTAATAATTACAAAAATTATTATTTAAATATTTATTTATTTAAAATTATTTATTTATAATTTTTTTAAAAACTCTTTTCTAAAAATTATATAATTTTTTATATAATTTTTTTATAAAATTTTATTTAATAATATTTTAAATAATATAATTTGATTAATTGTAAGTTTTAGAAAATAGGGAGTAATAAATCTGTGGTCCGTGGAGGCTCAACTGCTTACACAGTAAGTTATAGACTGTGTAGGTTGTCAGCCTGGTGGCTCTGACGGTGGGTCCAATATATGAGGTGACATCTAGTTGACCGTGTATACTGTGGGGTTAGAAAAATATACTAAAATAAATAAATAAATAAAAGGGCAAAGAGAAAGCTGGGGATGTACTACTAGTATCTTAATTAAATATTTGTCAGTTATAAATTTTGATTGCTGGGTCGTTAGTTGTTACGAGAAATGGATCATCAATGTGACGTGCATAAAAAGAAGGAAACCAGTCTGTACCTACTATATAGTTATCGTCCTTTCCCTATTTATAGGATCAGACCAAGTACTGCATCGCTTCCTGGTGGAATGGGCCGGTCTAGTTCTGTTCTTGGTTTTTTTGCTATGAGTGAAGTTCTGTTCTCAATACTAGGGTTCCAGATATAAAATTGGGCCGAAGTGGCCCAATAAGTTATTGAACATTTTTAAGCCATGAAGGGTGAATTGAATTGGATGACCCGCCGATGTTTCAGGGCCGCCGTTAAAGTTATTGCGAGAATTGAATTATGTGTGAGCAGCTTAATCTATGTAATATTAATATCATTTTAAATAAAAGAGATTTTATTTTAACCGTTGGTAAACCTAATCTTTTTTTAAAATTTTTTATAAAAATAAAAAAGCGCCCTCAGTTTGTATAAAAAAAATCCCAATTGGACGGTAGCTTGCTTGCCAAGCTAGCTATGTGGCGGTTCTTTTCTGGTATGAGCCAAAACCTCTGTGCTTGCGAGAGAGATTCTATGACATCTCCATTTTCAATCCTATCACTTTCAGATACTGCTTGAGGTTATACATATTTCGGCTTTTCATCTCTACCGGCTAAGACGCGCAGAGCCTTTTCCCTCTGATTTCCACGCGTTTCCCCTTCTCTCTCTAATTTACGCTCGTTCATTCTGAAATATGCTCGTCCCTCATTCCAGGAGCTGATTCTCTTTTATTACTTTTTGTTTTTCATTTAATTCTTTCCCTTTTGCCATCTTATGGACAGAACCGCGTGATTTCCAAATTAGTGGATAGTGATACAAAATTTTCTGCTTTTCTCCCTACTTATAGGCCCAAGACTCCCTCGTCAACTCACGCTGCAATCGTCAATTCACTCTGGTAAGTTTGTGCTACTTATGTGTTCTTGATTTTCTGCTACACAATAAAGTATGAACACTAACTTCATTGTTAATTTGATTTTCACTTTAAATTAACTTCTGAGTTGGTTGCTGTGCATCACCAATACTTATGAATTGGCATCTTGTCTCGGACAAAGAATTTGGTGCTCCATGCACAAACATATATATAAATTTTACTTAACTAATCCCTCTTATTTGGATTGGCATCAAGAACCTGAATTAAATTCCTATCCTTCACTCTGTTAAAGGGTGACGCTGTCATAGAGATTCAAGAGCATTATCAAATCACACAATCTCATTTTTTCATCTCTTATGCTTTGATTGTTATCTCAGCAAATCATGTCGTCTTTACTTCCACTCATCAGTCTCGGAACCCCTAATTGATTAATTGACTATTGATGCAGGTTACCGCATTAAAGCAGAATTCGTTCATCCACCGTTTCTGATCCTCGAGTTTCTATGGGTTACCTAAGTAATGTAAGCAAAATATTCCTATTCTCTCTCGCTTTTGTGAAACATTTTTAAGATTTCTTTGTTTAACTTTATCTTTGTCTTTTGGTTGATGGGCAGGAGTTTGATCAAACTAATCAACAAGATGATCATGGTATGGCGTTCTTCTGATATTTAACAATTTCATCATATAGCTAGTCTTTTGCTGACTTAGAATTGAAACTCCCATGGCATGCACAACATTATTGTCACAGCTGGATTGTGATCAATAGTAGTAAAAGTAATATTCACAACTGAATTTTCAGTGGTTGTCATCGTGTCAGCTTAACTGTTGTATGAAACATTTAAATAAATACTCAGTTGAGGATATTTTGATCCTACTGAATGTTTCATTGACATGTATGATCAGGCGCACTGATACGAAATGGAAAGGAAATTCTTTTTCAGGTAAACTAAAATTTGGTACTCTGCTTATATGCTTAGTTGCCTACCTGTAGCTGGATAGATTTTGAAGACAATGTTCTGGGTTTAACAATTATCACATATCATCAAGCCTTTTTTGGCTACACTTTCGAATTATATGTTTGTTTCTCTAGCTTTGGGCAGTATTTAGTTGGAAAGCTATGCTGATTTGGTTACTTCTAATATACTGCATAAACCGGCCAATAGAATTGCACACAGCAGATTTAACACACACAAAAAATGCTTTGCAGGCATTCAACTGGGAGTCTCACAAATACGATTGGTGGAAAAATTTGGAAAGAAAAGTTCCTGACATAGCAAAAGCCGGATTTACTTCAACCTGGTTGCCACCGCCAACACATTCCTTCTCTCCTCAAGGTTAGAAGCCATAAGCATGAAATTATTTGGTTTTCAAATAATATTTTATCTTTTCCAATGACCTGATGAGGACAATGAGATCAAACTTATTTTATCTTTTCCAATGACCTGATGAGGACAATGAGATCAAACTTTTAAGTTCCTTTTCATTTATAGGTTACACTCCACAAAACCTTTACTCTCTCAATAGTGCATATGGCTCTGAGCATCAGTTACAAGCTTTGCTTCATAAGATGAGGCAGTGCAAGGTGCGAGCGATGGCTGACATAGTTATCAATCATCGCTGTGGCACAACCCAAGGACGTGGAGGGATGTATAATCGTTATGATGGAATTCCATTATCATGGGATGAACGTGCTGTAACATCAGACACTGGTGGTTCGGTATGATAATTTTCTATAGTTAGCACATTTCCATTGATTCCACTTTGCAACCAATGAATTCTCTCATTTTAATCTATGTTTTATATTTAAGGGTCATCATAGCACAGGGGCCATTTTCCATGGGTTTCCAAATATTGATCATACCCAAGATTTTGTGAGAAAGGACATCATTGGTTGGCTCCAATGGCTACGCAATAAGACAGGCTTTCAGGATTTTCGTTTTGATTTTGCAAGAGGGTAAGAATTCTTATCCCTTTGGAATATTAGTTTTTTACTTTGTTGTTTTCCCTATTCTATTCATTGATAAACCTCTCTAATTTATTTTTTTTTTCTTCCAGTTTTTCACCAAAATTTGTGAAAGAGTATATTGAAAAAACAAAGCCAGCATTCTCTGTTGGGGAGTACTGGGATTCTTGCAACTATCACGGTTCTGGTTTGGACTATAACCAAGGTACCACACTTTGTCGTCTATTGCATCGCAGATAAATTTTGTTGTTCAAAGTCTTATTTTATTAAAGACGTGAAGGGAAAAGAATGTCCTTTTTGGGTTTTTTAGATTTTTCGGTTCACAAACCTTCTCTATTGATGGAGTTGTGTTGGCTTTTAAAATATATTGAAAGCTCGTGTAAAATTGGAAAAATCCAAGAGAGATTATTGTTTTCACTTAATTTAAATTCCTCAGAAAATTATTGCAGCATGAGGAGAGTAGATGGCGAAACATCAAAATAAAGTCCAATTTTCTGCTTTCGGCAAACAAGAAAGAGTCCAATTTTCTGCTATAACTAGGAATTTAAGGCATTACTAACTAATGACTATGAGATATCTCTTCAATGTTTAAATTTTTTCTCAAACACGGAAAAACTTATAGTTTAACATTTATTGAAGAAGTATTAAGAGAAGAAAAGGAGCCGAATGAAGTTTAGTAGCGGCGCCAGCGACCCTATTAGCCGAGTCATTCTACGTATTGATGATTGTAATGAATTGGTCTTTTGTGAGTGGTTGATGAATTTATGCCCAATTGTTAAACATTGTTATCTCTGTTGGAACTACAGGGTCCCAACATTGTAGGCTTTTGCTTACTTGTTTTTCATACTCCGATAATTGATCAAACTATATTATATTCTTGTGCTTGTTCACCTGCAGACAGCCACAGGCAACGGATAATCAATTGGATTGATGGCACAGGTCAGCTTTCAACTGCATTTGACTTCACAACAAAAGGAATTCTGCAGGTATTTTCCAACATTTTGTAGTTCATAAATTAAATGAATATTTTAGGAAATGAGCGCCATGTTTTACATCTTTAATTGAGGGTAGAAGGTAAAAGTACTAGCTCTTTTGAACATGACAGCTACATCTTTCAAAACATGAAGTTCATTATGGTTTTACTTTATTTTTCGTTAGATCTCATGAAATCTACAAACTCTTGTACCTACGGAGGTGTTATGGCAAATGGAGTATCCAGAATTAAATTTCTTACATGTAAACTGAGGTTCTTTGTTGTAGGAAGCTGTCAAGGGAGACTTTTGGCGTTTAAGGGATCCTCAAGGAAAGCCACCAGGGGTGATTGGGTGGTGGCCTTCGAGAGCTGTGACATTTCTAGACAACCATGACACGGGTTCTACACAGGTACTGAATTTATTAGTACTAAAATGATGCACTGAGACGCTTCAGAGACAACATCTAAGAGGTTATTTTTCTTGTTTGTAGAGCACATATTGCATGTATTAAGTATGCGGTTTGCTAATTAAAAATTATTTCCTTTCTAATTTTGATAAGAATTTTAGCGTCAACATGCAAGATGTTTTCTCCTTTGGACAACAATTCTTGTTGCATCCTATTATTTAACAAAGCCACCGTCTCACTCACTGTGCAGGCTCATTGGCTCTTTCCGTCAAATCATATCATGAAGGTACTTTTTTTCGGGTCAACATAATGATTGCTTGTAAATAATGCTGCCCGTAGTTATCTTCCATTATGCTTATTGCATAATTCTTTTGTTTTTTTTTGGTTGAAGTTTATGCTCTCCTTATGTTCCCAAAGTTTACTAAATTGCATCTATGATGATTTGTTGGCAGGGTTATGCTTACATATTGACTCATCCCGGGATACCAACAGTTTTCTATGATCACTTTTATGATTGGGATAACTCCATTCATGATCAGATTGTGAAGTTGGTACGTAACTTAGCTAATACCCGACTATTGTATTGGACATTCAACAAAGATGCCCCGCCGTATATATAATATAACTAATAAACATTTGGAGGCAGATTGATATCCGCAAGCGTCAGGGTATTCACAGCCGATCACCTGTAAGGATTGTGGATGCTAAGCAAAATCTCTACGCAGCATTCATCGGGGATAAAGTGTGCATGAAGATTGGGGACGTTTCTTGGTGCCCTTCTGGTAGGGAATGGACACTGGCCACTTCTGGCCACGGATATGCTGTATGGAACAAATATTAGTGTTTCCTTAACAACTCTCAAATAAAAAAAGTGGCTCAGTAGACAAATCTTCTATCAGGTGGAGTTTGTGATAGAATAGATGTATGTAACCTTATTTTTTATAAATGGAGAGACTATTTTTAGGATTTGAATATGTGACCTTTGGGTTACATGAAAATAACCTTCTTAGTGTGCCATAACTCACCCCCTCTAACAAAGAAGAGAAGGAAAAAAACGTCATTCCCCCTTTATTATTACTTCAACTTTTCATTTGCTGTAACTCGGGATACACCTCAGGTCAGGGACTCATTCTCCTTGTGACAAAAACTAATAATAAGTATGTCACCAAAAAGAAAATAATGATAAGTATTTTGTGATGTATTTGTTCCCATAAGTGATAATAAAATTACTACCGTGCCACCTCAGTTTATGAAAGTTCAGTAGACAGGTAGTTGACCGCAACACTAGAGCGCTTTATTACAGGTTTGACCGTTCCGATGTTCCTGAATTGAGTGGGTGTTGATAATCTTGTATAACTGTTTAATAAGCCCACCTGCAGGTTATCTCGACTGCGTTTTATTTAAATAATTCTAGAAAACGAGGAGCCGATAACCCTTACATTCTCTCTCTGCATTGAGATTCATATAAAATGCAATTACATATACATCCGCCAACCTAATCAATGACAACATGAAAGAGGTCAAGAACTGTAATACGAACTAGAGCAAATGGAAGAATTTGCCCAGTCCACTATAACTAAACTGCTACAATCCGTGAACATTATTACAAAGAGGTAGCAGCAATTTAAAAGGAGAAATTAAAATCACTCTCTAAGCCGCCGCATCACAAGTAATTACGACAATGGCTCCTTAAACGCCAAGGACAAAATTTATGCGCGGCAACTCTAAGAGTGGTGTGCCAATAAAAGCTCAACAGATAATTAAGTGGATCTAAAGATTCAAAAGCAGCAGATACATCACAAGTCTAAAACAAGCCCTGCTTCTTTTTCTGCACGTCTTGTTTCCATTTTGGCATTTCGTAAAATGCTTCTTTTGTCGTTCCGAATACAGATTGGAAATCATCCTCTGACAGATAAGCCTGAGCAACATCACAATTTGAGACAAAATCAGTATGTATAAATTTAAAGCATATGGTTAAATTAACAATATGCAAAGAAAGACTAACCTCTCTCCGTTTAAAGTCAATTCCAGACACAGGATCTTCAGAAAGGGTCTTTAATTGATCATAACTGTATGTCACACGAGTACTTGGACTTAAAATATCATCGTCCAAGTTTTCCTGTTTTGGTTCGTTATCTCCATCACCACCAGTTTCATCTGCAAGTTCCTCTGGCTCCTTGGCACCTTCGACTTCTTCAAGCGCTCCAGTTTCAGCAAGGGCATTTTCACTCTTACCTATTCAAACTTGTCAAATGGATCAGCTTCTGATTCTTTGAACAAGCAAAAATCAAGCACGTGGACAGCAAATAAGTTTGCACTTCTCTTTTAAATATTTTCGAAAAAGCAAAATTAGGACGTGATTCGAAGATACCTTGAGGGAAAGAAAAAGCCAAAGCCTCCTCATGCATTACTGTCTGACATCTCAATGAGCCAGGATAGCAAATTCTTTTTGAATAAAAGTAAATGTGCCCTGATGGCGTTGTTTGTACTAATTTAGCTCAAATGTTTGATTCTAGATAATGAAACTGGTCATAATACTACACATTTTCTCACACTGATTACAGTCAATTCAGGTGAGAACGGCACGGGTAATAAAAAATTACAAAAAACTTGTATAAAAATTTTAAGGAAAAGGAACAAAGGGATCATGTTAAAAAAAACAAGAATGGAACTATTTTTTTTTTAAAGAAATGTATTTTGCAGCATTTTATGCAAAAAAAAGTAGCAGAAGCCCCAGCACAATGCGCATAATGCAACATCTCTTAAAATAATCAGAAATTTATTTCCTCACCAGGGGTGGTGTTTCCTGCAAGAGGACTTCCAACTGGTGTAGAGTCAGGTGTTTGCCTCATTTCAGCAGTGAGAACTGATGAAAGAGCAGCTACTGCAGCTGCTCTTTGTGATCCTTGACTTGTTGCAGAAGGCTTAGGAGCGACAGCTTTAGAACCCGATGATGAACTAAAAGCAGAATTTAAGGCCGCTAAAGCTTCTGCTCTTTGTCTTGGTCCTCCATGTAAAAATTCATTCAACCTATCCTGTGACTGTGGGAGTGCCACAAATTAGAAAGAAGTACTACAATATGCTTTATCTTGCTAAAGATACTATCCTATTAACATGAGTATCTGTTTGCTTCGGAAACCACTCTGTATAATTAATCTGCGAACAAGTGACAATACCGTAACGGATGTTTTCTCGGAAGATGAATTAAAAGCAGAGTTTAAGGCGGCCAAAGCTTCTGCTCTTTGTCTTGGGCCAGATCCATCAGACTTTTCCTGTCCCCAGAATCAAAGCCTTATTAATGAAATACAGGAACAATATTACTAATGTAGCAACACATTCACATACGATACATATCTCATACTGACAGGAATGCTTCTGAATATACTAATACCACTAATAATGACGATCAAGACATCTAATGATGAGATTATACAATGCCTACTCTCACGGAACCAGGATGAACTTGAAAAGGCATCATAGATATTCTAAAATGAACATAATAATGTTGATACTCTATATACCATGTGCCTCACTTTTCTCTTTATCTCATTAGAAAAGAGAGCTACTGCAAATGAATTATTTTAACAATCATTAAAAGAACCATTTCATGAAAACCTGTCCTGAGAAGAAAAGAAAAGCAGAAAAACAAAGCAGTGTTTCTGTATTGTTATCGACACTTTCATCCTTCTTTCAACCCAGTTTGAAAGTATAATAGTCTTGGGGTTGACACTGAATGTTAATTTTGAAGTAGAAAGATGGCGAAGGTTGAAAATCATCCAACAAATTTCCTTACAGAACTAAGTGAAATGTTTTGTAACTGAAAAGACGATGCTTGGCGAGCATAAATATATATATATATATATATATATATATATATATATATCCCATGTTTCTCTACAAAAGCACCTTTCTCCATATAGACTTAATGGCGATAAAGAAATATGACATGAACAACAATTTCCCTGTTTTGGATCTTAGCAGTTAGCAATCATGAATATTGATCTTGATTGAAGTTCAATTTCAATTGTTGTTTTTAATGTGCCAGTAAGTGTAATTGATAAACGGAGTTACTTTTCATGATTGACAGCCATAGAATATTGTGAAGATTAAAATTGAAGCCTTTACCTCCACAGCATGGCCAAGCCCAACTAGTAGGGTCACCTTTTTCTGGAATGAGTTTCCTTGAACCTGCATTTCATCAGCAAGCATCCTTTAACGAAACATGTAAATTTGTATGAGCCCTGTCTTGTGTCAAATATATTCTTCAAAATCACACAATCACTTCAACTGCTACTAGGGACCTAGTTTGGTTGTGTGGTAAGCAACAAATAGACGAACCCAATATTTAATTACAACTGACAATATCACAAGGACTTTTGCTAATATAGACAGGAAGAATTATTTCAGTTGACCAAGAGAGTAATTCATTAAACTGGGTTTACAGTTGAAAATGATAAAAAGAATGAAAACAAGGAATAAAATAATAGAATATCAAACAAAAATTAAAAAAACCGGAAAACCCTGATAGTTAATACGCATACAGTGGCTTTCACATGATCCCATGAAAAGTATGCTGTGAAGAAGCATGGTTCGTTCCCTTCTGTGACTTTATATAGTGGCACTTGATGAGACAGTCCCTCCAAAGCTTCAGCCAATTCTATATATTTCTGGTGGGGAAAAGTTCCAGAATAAATGAAGTATAACACGCAGGTAAGAGAATGGGAAACAAAATCCTAAACACGATTAATATGTTTACCTGCCCAATTTCAAAAGCATTTTGTCTCTCTTTTGAGTCAACAGTGTGACCAACCCAAATAAACACTTCTCCATGCGTATCAAGGATGAGCATATCCTCAGTTAACAGATCATCTTGGGAGAAATTGTAAATCTCCTCAACCTGGAGAGGAAAATATAAAAATACATTTAAAGTTATAGAAAGACCAAACTACAAATAACAGATTTCTAAGCTAGGAAAATTGACATAAAGAAGTTGCAGACACCAACTCACCTGGAACTTTCCTGCTGACTCCACGTTGCAAAAGAATTACCAAAGTCAAGAATGGTTAGGACAGGGAAACTGCTCCATCAACAATGCCAGTGTCGCTAACATTTTATACAGAGAAGTTTAAAGGAAGAATGCTACCTTTGTTAAACGAGAAAGTGAACAAATGTGGATCTCTGACAGTGTCATTAACGACTTTTTTGCTGACATAACTTTGTTTTCCTCCTAGTGCAGACCAGAAAGCTGAGCTTTCTGTTCCTTCTTTAGCATGTTTTATAGCAACTCCTGGCTGAAAATCCCATGTAATAGGTGATATTAATATCACTTAATCTTTTATGATAAATAAAAAATACATTATGTTAAATAAGATAGGATTATTCAAAATCATGCTTTTGCTTAGTTGTAAGAAATGCAAAAGGAGCAGAAAGCTATCAAGTCAGGTTAGTGTGCTTGACTTGAAACAATGTGTACAACAAAAGCACCTAGTCTAATATTTCATGCATATAAGAATCAAAATCTCTTTCAAAAAGGGTCTATATTTACAAGACATTAAAGTAAACGCATAGTCAAGTTTAATTTATCAGTGGTTGGAACAACTTGGTTGTGTGCTAACTTCTACCATAATTCTTGAAGAATTTAAGTCTTTTTTAGACGAAAATAGTTGATGTTCCAAAGCATTTTGGTAAGAAGAATGTACCTTCAGAAAGTCTGCAACTTTTGCAGCTACTTGCTGCCGCTCAAATGAAGATTGATTTCCATGCCAAAGGTAGATTATTGAGCCAGATTGCAGGAGGAAACACTCAGTAGAATTTAGGGATGTTGCCACCTGAACAAGAATAGCATGCTTGGTGTGATGCAACTAAAAATGACTGGTAGAAAAATATAAGCCCCAGAAAAAACAATGACGGTGAACAAAATTGAAGCATCAAATGGGTGCATACTGCATCAACTTGTACTGCTTTAGTGTTATAATTGAAAGTTCCAAAAACTTGAATGAGTGAAATACACTCTGCTGTATATGTCTCGTCTTCCAACCCTTTGTCAGCTATTAATTCTTTGTAAGAAGAGCTCAAACCTCCCTAAAACATAGACAATTCAGTTAAAATGGATAACTTCTCATGTTTCAACTACGTGTATTGTCAAAGAAACACTTTCAGAGTAATGAGATGGTACCTTAAGGACCACCATGGGCTGAAAAAGAGCAACAAACTGCGGTGGCTCTTTACCTTCAAAAATGCGACCCTGCAAGAAACTAATTCAATTGTAGACAATTTCCAAGCACCTTGCCAACTTGACAATGTGATAACGATACCTGAACAGGTCTACCCTTTAGTGAATGGAACATTGCGTTGGCCAACTGAGTTGCCATACTTTGATCTTCCTGATTGGGAATTATAATCAAGATAGTTTGCATGTAGCCATTAGTTCATCACTACTTCAGTCAACGAAAACAATTAGCAAGAGAAGTTTAAAAATCTGAAGAAAATTTCATGCCCTTTATGTTGTTTAATCTCAACTCAGACCAAATGCCATAAGAGATTACTTATTCTTTCGTACAGATAAGTACTATTGGAGAAAAGATACTTTGAAAAAAACACTAATAGAAGTTATTCTACAGTACAGAAAAGAGCGAGTAGACAGTTTATTGATAATGGGAAGCAAAAGCTTATCGCAAACTAGCCATAAATTGGTAGCACAAGAATGGATGTATCATTTATGGTTACAATCTAAGAAAAGTTATTCTTGTGCTCACAATGTAAGATGATTATTTATGGTTGGATTGATGTGTAAGACATTAGATATGTGGAGCAAACAGTCAATGCAAACATGTAGCAGCAGCAAATATTTGATTAATTAAAGAATAGAGTTGGTATAATCTAAAGACGCTATCAGCTTAATATGATTATTCATGAAAAAAAAAATGCTTCAAATCTACATAAGTTCTTTGAATTCACAAGATTCGGGCAGTCATGTAAGTTTGAAAATATCAGTACATCACTCAAACGTTGCTTTTACAGCCAATCAAAGCTTCATAAAATGTGAAATATTTGCTTAAGAATGGTTGTTTTTGGTCAATCTTAAAATACCTTGATTACAAATACTAACAAGGCTGAATGTCACGAAATATTACACTTTCCATTTTATATTTTGAACTCAAATTGGAACAACAGAAATTACCTCAACGCTGTCTTTCCCTAACCAACAGCACAAAAAGTAGTCTTCCTTCCTTTCACCAGCGTGGTGGGTGTACAGTACCAGGTAGCAATCCCCACTATAAAATTTACCTATACCCTCCTTAGGTAATGGATCCTTATTACCTCCATCAATCAGCCATACCTGAAAAATTAAAATAATATTATTTCCAAGATACCAATTATAAAAATAACATGTATTCACACACACGCCCTATACAACTGACCTCCATCTTTCCACCTCCTTCAAGTAGATGCGGAATTTCCTCATTTACAGCAGTGTTTTTTGCCATTCCCTTGATACCCATACCTTGTTGCTTCACCAAAGCTAGTAGTAAACAAAGTACCATACTTAGTGCGCATAGTGAGACACAATGGCACGAGTCATGCTTCAAGTGGAAAGAAGTGATATTCACCTGCAACTTTTCCCCTTCCTTCCTCAGCACCCGTAGTAGCGGTTCCTGTTGGCCAAGAATCAAAGTTGGATTTAAATGAATGTGTCTCAAAACCTTGAATTAGTCTGGTTATCTTGGTAGATTTTGGCCTATTGTGACTCACAACAAACTCCTGCAGCCAATAGGAAAGATAAGGAATCCATGTTCAGCTGACACATGAACAATTAGATGCTGTAACTTTAATACCTCAACTGCTAGACAGGCTGATACGAATCCAGAAAAGAACCAGACAATACTCACTTACTCAAGGCGCAAGAGCAAGAAGAAGCACATTACTTAACTTATTTCTGAATTCAGTTTATCATTTATTTAATTCCAGCTTTATTTATTTAAATAAATAGGCACAATCATAGGAAGCAGTTGCGATCCCATGATTTTAGCAACCTGTTATTATTTCCCGAGGAAATGTAGGGAACCGTTTTCAATTCTGTTGATGTATTTTCCTATATATTGCCTTGGCCAGTTTCAGCCAGGGACACAGAATAATTAAGTTCTTTTACTCATTTCGAGATTCTCTGGGCTCCTTCTACACTTCTGGTGAGATCCTCACTAAGGAATTGAGATTGGAGAGTGATCTAAGTTTTTCCACAGCTATTTATTCTAGATAGGGATCAGAACCTATCATTTTGGTATCAGAGCAGGTTCCTTTCCCACCATGGTGCGCACTCGAGCTTCCATTGATGAAGAACCTGTCGAGCAAAGGGCCACAAATGACGGCAGCAACGATGCTCCCCGAGACGACCCAATAGCTGCTCTCATGACCAGATTGGGCATTCTGGATGAATTGAAAGAGAAAATGGCAGCCTTGGAGGGGCAGAATCGGAACGCTTCCGCCACGAAGAAGAAAATTTTTGCAGATGATTCAGATGAGGAAACTGAAGGCTACCGTAAACGTACCTATCGTCTTCCTCACGCGAGAATGAACTTCCCACCCTTTGCGGGAGGAGATCCGAGGGGATGGATTTTGAAGGCGGAGAAGTATTTTAGGTACTACGAGACTCCGGAGGATGATAAGGTGGACATCGCCGCAATGCACTTGGAAGGCGATGCTTTGGACCTTTTCTCGTGGGTAATTTCTGAACGCACGGTGCTTTACTGGGATGAATTAGTGCGAATTTTGCAGGAACATTATGGCCCTCCGGAATATCAAAACCCAGACGAGTACCTTTGTAGCATCAAACAAACGAACTCGGTGCAGGAGTATCGCATGGAGTGGGCAAGGCGGGTAGCAAGGGTGAAGAATTGGCCAGATCATTGCCTACTGGGGATTTTTCTCAATGGGTTGAAGGAAGAACTCCGTTCTGAAGTCAGAATCCACAAGCCGAAGACGGTATATAGAGCAACCAGCCTCGCCCTAGAATTCGAGAAGAAATCTCAGTCTCTTAAGAACACTAGACACGGACTCTTTTCCGGGTCAGGCAGGCCCACCCAGACCAACAACTCAACCCGGACCACTTATTCTCCGAACCAGTTTCACGTAACCAACCAAACTGGTTTTCCAAACATAGGAGCAACGTCTGCCTCTAACAACATAGTCCGAGCTCAACCGTGGGAATCTACGCGACAGCAGAGAAGAGACAAAGGGTTGTGTTTTCGCTGCGGGGAACCCTTCCGGCCAGGACATAGGTGTGCTCCTTCCTCTTTTTCTCTAATGGAGGTCGACGCTGCCGGAAATCCTATCAACGAGGAGACAGAGATGCTGCCTGAAGAAGATGAGGTAGTAGAAGAGGCAGAAATCTCGTTCAATGCCATTCTGGGAGGTGACTCGGCCACAACAATGAAGTTACGAGCATCGATCTTGGATCGTAAGGTGCTATGCTTGGTAGATAGTGGATCAACGCATAATTTCATTTCAGAAGCATTAGTCCACCAACTCCAACTACCCACAACGCCAATTCCCACACTGGGGGTGCAGATCGGTGATGGACGAATTGTTCATTGCCGTCGTATCTGTAAGAAGGTGAGTCTGAAGCTACCAGGGTTGACCATCACCCAAGATTTTTACCCCTTCTCGCTGTCGGGAAATGATGTAGTTTTGGGCATTAATTGGCTGGCTTCTCTGAACACCATCCAAGCTAATTGGAATGAAATGTTTCTAATTTTTTGGGTGGACGGCAAGCGTTATAAACTGCAGGGAATTCCTAAACTCGCTAACACAGAGGTATGCCTGCATTCTATGAGTATGACCGAAGGCACAACTCAGGTCAACCTGGAGCCTATTCTCCTTGCATTTGCTCCATTATTCAATGAGCCTACAACTCTTCCACCATTTAGAAATTGGTGTCATAGCATCAATCTCATACCAGGGGCCATTCCGCCAAATTTGAGGCCTTATCGGCAACCTTATTCACAGAAAAATGAGATTGAGAGGCAAGTTGATGAATTGCTACACAAAGGATTTATCCGTCCTAGCAACAGCCCTTTTGCAAGTCCGGTCTTGTTAGTTAAGAAGAAAGACGAGTCTTGGCGCATGTGTGTGGATTACAGGGCTCTCAACAAGCTTACCGTGCCAGATAAGTACCCTATTCCCAATATTGATGAGCTACTAGATGAATTATATGGCGCTGCATACTTCTCCAAAATCGACCTTCGTTCAGGCTATCATCAGATTCGGGTTCTAACTGCGGACATTCATAAAACTGCTTTTAGAACTCATAACGGCCACTATGAATTTCTGGTAATGCCTTTTGGATTAACAAATGCCCCAGCTACTTTCCAAGCCGCTATGAATGATCTCTTCCGACCTTACTTACGAAAATTTGTCTTAGTTTTCTTTGATGACATATTGGTCTACAGTAAATCCGCTCCTGAACATGAAGAGCATCTGTGTTGGGTGTTACAAGCACTACAAAAACACTCCTATTATTTGAATGCAAAGAAATGTGAATTAGGCAGGACTCGCGTCTCCTTTCTAGGCCATAAAGTCTCAGCGCAGGGGGTGGAGACACTTTATGACAAAATTGAAGCAGTCAGTAATTGGCCTGTTCCAACCTCTGTCTCCGAATTAAGAGGATTCTTGGGACTTACAGGGTACTACCGAAGGTTTGTGCGAAACTATGGCATACTCGCGAGACCCTTGACCGATCTCACCAAGAAAAATGCCTTCCTTTGGTCCCCTGTGGCTCAACAGGCTTTTGAGAAGCTCAAATTGGCAATGGTAACAACCCCTGTCCTTCAACTTCCTGATTTCTCGACAGAATTTATTGTTGAATGTGACGCCTCCATGGAAGGGGTAGGAGCCATTTTAATTCAACAGGACCATCCTGTTGCTTTCTACAGCAAGGGTTTTTCATTCTCTAACCGCTACAAGTCCGCATATGACAGAGAACTTTTGGCTATGGTTTTAGCCCTTCTCCATTGGCGGCATTACTTGTTGGGACATCATTTCATAGTCCAGACTGATCACCACAGCCTTAAGCATCTATTAGGCCAACCAACCCTCACCAACAGTCAGCAGCGCCTCATTCTTAAGCTACTTCCCTTCGACTTCACGATTGTATATAAGGCTGGAAGAGATAACTCAGGAGCTGATGCGTTATCCAGGAAACCCCAACATGCTGATCTCTTACATTTAGTGGTATCTATACCCCTTGACTTCCTCACCTTGGAAGAAGCGCTACAGCAGGACACCTTCACCGCACCAATCATTGCTTCCTTACAGAATGATCCACACTCAAGGCCTGATTATTCACTGGTACAACAGAAACTATACTATAAAGGACGACTAGTTATTCCACGGAGCTCTCCCATTCGTGCCAAACTGCTAGAAGAAGCACATGTAACGCCCTCCGGAGGTCATGGGGGTTTTCTCAAGACCTTAAAGAGGCTTTCTGCTACAGTATTCTGGCCTCAAATGAAGAATGATGTAAAAACACTCGTACAACAGTGCTTCATCTGCCAGAAGAATAAGTACGAGACCTTATCTCCAGGAGGATTGCTACAGCCTCTACCTATACCACAACAGATTTGGGAGGATATCTCATTGGACTTTATTGTGGTCCTACCAAAGTCTCACCATTTTGATTCCATCTTCGTGGTAGTAGATCGTCTAAGTAAGTATTGTCACTTTATACCATTGTGCCACCCGTATACTGCAAAATCAGTAGCCCTCAAGTTTTGTGAAGAGGTTGTTCGCTTACATGGCATACCTAAAACCATCATCTCTGATAGAGACCCCCTGTTTTTGAGTGCATTCTGGCAGGAATTGTTCAAACTCAGCCAGACAAAATTGCAAATGAGCACCGCCTATCACCCACAAACTGACGGACAGACGGAGGTAGTCAATCGTTGCCTTGAGGCGTATCTACGATGCTTCTGTAAGGAATTGGAAGACACGCAGCGGAAATAAACTTTAAAAAATTTTCCATTCCTTGCCAGGATCTGCCGTATGTGTTTAAGTCAAGTGGAAAGAATCATTACCCTTAGTGTTGCTCAGCGAATTTCACAGCTTCTCTACGTGGGTGGTGATCTCTTTCTGATCGCAAGAAATCGACGGAGTGTTCCTCAGCGACCTTCACAGATTCTCTCCGCGGACGGTGGTCTCTTTCCGATCACAAGAAGTCGACGCCTCAGGTCGGCTTCCTCTACTGGTATCCACACGAACAGCGTTCCAACCACGAACGACGTGCTAGCGTCTCCTGTCCCTCCAAGGCTTTCACAAGTCTCCGTCTCTATTTCAGCAGTTTCTTGTCTGCAAACCTTTTGCAGATTCCGTTCGGCCTTTTGTGTTCTGTGTTATTTTCAAACGTAGCTCCTCCAATCAGATATAGAGGATGCTATGCGTTTTTTTACACCTGACCTAATTGGATTTTGGAGTTAATCTTATATTAATTCCGAATTGATACAATATCATATATTGTATAATTTTATAAGAAACTAATTAAATAAAATAATATTAAATCCGTCCCACAGATTTAATTACTTATTTATTTAACTTTAAATAAAGATGAGACTGAGTTATATTTGATTTATTCCCATAAATCAAGTTTGAGATATCCTATCAATTTAAATTTCGAATTTCAAACGTGATAGAGATTTAATTTATCCTTATAAATTAAATCTTATAAATATCTCTTATATGAGATATCCTATCAATTTGAATTTCGAATTTCAAACGTGATAGAGATTTAATTTATCCTTATAAATTAAATCTTATAAATATCTCTTATATGAGATATCCTATCAATTTGAATTTCGAATTCAAACATGATAGGGATTTAATTTATCCTTATAAATTAAATCTCATATATCTCATATATATAATATATATATATATATACGAATTTATATATATACGAATATAAATATAAATAAATATATATATACATTCACCTGGATCTTTCATTGAATCTGGACATGTCTTAGATTCAATGAATCTGGACATCATAGCTCGTGTTGGGCTATTTTGTGTGCGACCCTGTAGGCCCATATGAAGTTGGCAGTGGGCCATTTGCTATACTAGCCCACAAGTCGCAAGCGGTCTCTAGCAAGACATAACAACTACCCAAATCATATGAGGATCGATAAACGATGTAACCTTTTATACAACCATATCATGTCCCTTCTGTCACGCGATATTTTGGTCATGGATGAGGCATGGATAATGTCATCCTCCTATTCCCGACCGTTACTTTCTCGATCCCTGAGTAGTCTGACTATAGAAATGGAACTACCTTTCCATTACAGTATGGCCATACATTTCTCAGACTCACTCATCGAGGGGCCCAGTAATATCTCTCCACGAATGTGAGGGACAAATTCCATCTTGACCATTCACATTCCTCCGCATGAAAAACCACTAAGCCCAAACATAGTCTTTATGATCACTCGGTCAAAAGTGACTTTTGACTAGGTCAAAGCTGAGCGTTTTGTCATGTAGGAATCCATGATGATCTCAGGTCAAAGGGCATATTGACATGGTTTGTATATGAGAGAAGCTTATGACGTTACCCATGCAGTTCTCTCATAGCGGGTCGGTCCAACACCCTGTACTCTTACATGTGCTTATGACTTTGATTTATATCTCTATACATCTTCAAAGTCATACTGGTCTTATTTCATCTGTGCTCCCACATAGATGATCGACCAGGGACATTTAGGATAATATCATGAATTATCCAAGGATGGTCATCATAGTAAACATGCAAATAATATGATAACTCAATTAATAAATTCATAAATCAATAATGTTCATAAGACAATGATTGGCCCCTAGGGCACGATTTCCAACAGCTTCGCACACGACCAACCTAAAGCATGGAGTAAGTATCCTTGTTGGGCGGAATATGCCTTTAATACCAGTTTCCATTCCTCTACGGGAACTACCCCCTTTAAAGCAGTTTATGGGCGAGATCCTCCGATGTTACACCCATTTATACCAGGTGAAACTCAACTGGCAGAATTAGCCGAACAACTGACACAAAGGGATAACATTCTCCAGTTGCTGAAGGACAACTTAACTAAAGCCCAGCAACGCATGACGGCACAGGCCAACCAACACCGTCGAGAGGTGACTTTTAACGTAGGAGATGCGGTCTTTTTACGTCTTCAGCCCTTCCGCCAGCGCTCGTTGACCAACCAGAAGTTTGTGAAGCTTTCCCCTCGCTATTTTGGGCCTTATACTATCATACGCAAAATTGGTGCCGTTGCTTATGAGCTCCAATTACCCTCTTCAGCAAGGATCCATCCCGTCTTTCATGTTTCTCTCTTGCGCCCAGCCCACGGTCAACCTCCGACAAACCCCCTGGCAGAGTTACCCCTCTCTGCTGATTTTGAACTCATTTTGGAGCCCGATAAAATTCTGTCCAAACGTTGGCAGGGTGATACGATGGAAGTCTTAATACAGTGGAAAGCACGGCCCCTAGAAGAAGCAAGTTGGGAGGAGTATGACTGGGTGCAGCAGCAATTTCCAGATTTTCGACTTGGGGACAAGTCGGTTTTCCCGGGAGGGAGTAATGATACGAATCCAGAAAAGAACCAGACAATACTCACTTACTCAAGGCGCAAGAGCAAGAAGAAGCACATTACTTAACTTATTTCTGAATTCAGTTTATCATTTATTTAATTCCAGCTTTATTTATTTAAATAAATAGGCACAATCATAGGAAGCAGTTGCGATCCCATGATTTTAGCAACCTGTTATTATTTCCCGAGGAAATGTAGGGAACCGTTTTCAATTCTGTTGATGTATTTTCCTATATATTGCCTTGGCCAGTTTCAGCCAGGGACACAGAATAATTAAGTTCTTTTACTCATTTCGAGATTCTCTGGGCTCCTTCTACACTTCTGGTGAGATCCTCACTAAGGAATTGAGATTGGAGAGTGATCTAAGTTTTTCCACAGCTATTTATTCTAGATAGGGATCAGAACCTATCACAGGCTGATTTTCTTTCTTCAACTTGTGTTACCCGGCCAACCCAAAGAAATACCTCAGCCCCACAGTCCAGTATATAGCATTTGCTGTTCTCCAATAGTGATTTAGACAATTCACCTTCTACGGGCTTGACCTCGCCATCATCAATGCTACAAGGACATTTCTTACTATTTTTAATAACCGGACAACTTTATTTATCTTTTAAAAACGGAAACTACCAACTTCCATTATGGTCCTTCTGAAACAGATTTTTGAGGGAATGGGAGAAGGGATGAGAAGAAATCAACATACAAATGAAGTTGAGCTGGAGCGGCCTCTGGAATTATATCATCCTCAGAGATGACCTTCTTTCCAATGGGAGCAAAACCACCAAAAAGGACCCAAAATTCACCTGAGTCTGACTCAGTGTCCAACCTGCCATCATCTGCGATGTGGAATAGATTTTAGACACATTAGAAAAAAAAGAAAGATTTACTCCCATAGAATAGAAATACAAAAAAAAATATATAAATTCTGCCAAAAAAAAGTGTCCTCACCAACAATTGCAACGTCACATGTCCCATCATGATACTTTTCCTTCAGAAATTGAATTACTTCCAAAGCCTTAGCTCTTTCTTGAAGATTGGAATTTCCACCGTTGAACTGATAAATTTTATTCTCTGTGTCTAGGATAAAAACATCATCATGATTCAGTGACGACCGTGCAAAAGGTACCTGCACAAGTAAAATGTTAATGAATGTTCACTGGATCCATGAAGTTCATGTCTAGGTGAAAATATGCCTGTTTCATCCTGACAGCTCGCTTTCCCTTGCATATGTACAATCGTGTTTCAAACTCTTCTTCTTCAGGTTTTCTAAATCCTGACGCAACACCTCCCTCTAATGGTATGATACATGGTTTAAAGTATGACAAGAACTTGTCGGATTCATGGCCTTGGATTTCCCTATGCTGCACTGCACGTCCACCAAGAGCAGCATCAAGTTCAACGGTTTTGATGGCTGCTGTTCCAGCCTCATCCTACATAAAAACATTGTATCAAGAAAGAATATTCTTTTGACAGAAATAATGATTCAGGTAATTCAAAACAAGCAGGCGAATCATGTCTTTCATACAATCAGAAAAGAACTTTACTAGGCTCACCTAACATTTTACTTAGGCTCACCTGACTTGTGTCCTTTCCAATCCAGAAGTGTAAATCATAAAAGTAAGCGCCTCCTTTTGCTTGAGTTGTCTGAAAATAAGCATATAAGAATAATAAGGGGGAAAACTGAAGATATAAATCAACATGCCAAAAGGTTAGTAATTGTGACAGAGGCTTTCGTTTCGTTATATATTAATATCATGGAAGTTGTGCCCTTCCTCCTTCTTCATCTATTTAGTTTGTGTGTGTGCTTTGACTGTGTTTGGATTAGCTTTTAGAGAATAGATTTTAGGGAGAATAGATTATGGAGAATAGATTCTGGGGAGAATAGATTTTGAAAATAGAGATGTTTGGATGATTAATAGTAGAATCACTTTTTATATTAATAAATTACTAAAAAGGGTATGATTTGATTAAAGTATGAGAGAAGAGAGAGGGTAGAGAATAAATAAGAGAGAGGAGAGAGTGTAGAGAAGAGAGAGGAAAGAGGAGATAGTGTGAAGAAGAGAGATAAGAGAGGAAAGAGGAGAAAGATGAGAGAGAGTATAAGAAAAAAATAAGGGTAAAATAGTAATTGGATAATCTATAAGTTTTTTTACCGTTCTAAAATCTATTCAGTAATTTATTCAAAACCATGGTTTTAAACCGAAGTTTTCCCAAAATCAATTTTAGAAAAAAATGACTGTTTGGTTTAAATTTTTTCAAATCGAGGTTTTGTTCCAAAATCAATTCTGGACAAAAATTGAAGTTTGTGTGAAATTTTTTCAAACTGAGATTTTGCCTAAAATCTATTCTCTACATCCAAACACGCATCTAGAGTGTCTAATATGATAGTTACCATGACATTGTGGACCAAATCTCTAAGAGAAGCAGTTTAGGTATGCTACGCACATGGTAAACAGAAGAGGACCATGAACCATCTATAGAACAATCAGCGTCTGGTCATGCAAGATGATGATTAATAATATTAAATAACATAGTCAATGCATCAGATTTAATGATATCACACCTGCAATATGAGATACGAATCACCCATGTAGAATTTTCCATGTTCGGATTTGGGCAAAGGAACTGGCTGAAAATTCTCAATTCTCCATATTTCAGTTCCTCTTCAAGAAGTTAAGTCGAAAACCACTCCATGTGGACGCAATATACAACAAGATAACCAGAAAAATCATATTGCATCCGAAGAGCAATTGCATCTAATTTGGCTGTTCTATGCAGTAAGTTTGTCTGTTGCTTTCGTTTTTAACTCTGAATTTATCCAAGAAGTTAAAGAAAAAATCGTATAACAATTTATGTCCAAATGCATGCATTTGATATATTAAGGATACGATTTTAGGCCCACTCCCTGAAAGGCAGGATCTAAAATTTTAGTTGAGCTAGACATTGCTGAAATTCCTTCTTCTTAAATGCTGTGTTTACCAGAAAGCACACAGTGGGTGCAAATTCCTGAGTAGCTCACTGCATGAAAAAAAATATTTGATATTAACAGATATGACGAAGAATATATACACGCATGAATAAAACGCGTCTCTATTAAGTTATCCCAATATCGTCCGGACTCGGATCAGCAATTACAATGCAGGTTATAGAATGATCAGTATATTGAATCAGATAATAAAAAGTGCAGCAAGAGATGATCGAATTTCAGCTGCATTACGAATCCGCGGAGCTTATATGAAGAACGCGCTTAAGGATATGTACCGTGGGAGAGGAATTGACGTACCTGTGATCTCTCGCTGTGATGATTAAGAGTGGAGAGCTAAGAGGCAGGAGATAGAGCAGGAGAGGAATGTACGTGAAAAGAGAGGTGAATTATTGCAGTGCCTGCGACTAAGTTCTCTCTCTAGCTTTTGAGGCTTTTGAGATATGTAATTGAGACAGAGAGGGGTGCAGAAAATGAAAAGAAGAGGGGCAAGGATGAATAATGACGACGAAAGGTTAGGGAAAGGAGAAACGCAGAAAGCGAACAGAGAGGATTTTGGCGAGAAAAAGTCTTTGTTTAAAGACAACGATCCGCTCACCTTGGCACCGGGCATGTTGGCTTTATACGTTCGCTCTGCTTGGATAGACGAAATTTTCCATGCCTTCTTTTGTTTTTATTAAACATCGTTATTTCCATTTTTAACTGAAAATCATTTAATCGCTGTTATGAAGGTGGACGTTAGAAATTTAAATAATTATTAATTATTGATTATCTATTTATTAGCTGTAGTACGTGTTGATATATTGCCTTTCTTTATTTATCATCTATCCTTAATGAGCAGAGTTTTGAAGTCTGAACACATTAATCTTTTTATGCGAAGGGTACGTTTGATACAAGGTGGCAGCTTTTAAGAGTGAAGATCATGCGTGATCGTGGCATGCACTTTTGCTTTTGCTCTTACTCATGGGAGAAACACTGTCCTACACGCTCTCTAGCATCGTGCGTCATGATGATTTGCAATTATTTTAGCACCATTTGTTCCTTTTTACAATTATCATATATATTTTTATTATAAAAAAATAATATATTTGTTCTTGGTTTCCGACTCCTTTCACTGTAGCTGATAATTGTCTGCTTATTTGGATAATAGACTTTAGCTTTCTCTGACGAAGACTTGTCATGGCAAAGTCACATCACTTGTTGAGATTTCTTCTTGTGTTTTTTGGGTCCAGATCAATTCTGAATAATTTTCTTTTTGGGTCATGAACTGTGAATTTCGTTCGGCCACTTGTAGTTTAAGGGCCATTTCCCTCTCAATTTAAGGGCCACGAAGAAATCAAACATTCCAATATCACAACCCAATCCGATTCTTGACATCCGTTAACAGGAAATGGATGATCTATCATAGGTAGATCAGATTTGACCATAAAAAACAGGGAGAGAATATTTAAATTTAAAATAAAGGAGTTATATACGTTATCTAACACTCATTCTCACAAGCTATATATATATATATATATATATATATATATATATATATGCAGACATAATAAAATAAAAATAGTTGATCAAAAAAACGTCTTCTCCTCCTCTATTTCCGACACCTTCATTCTCTATTTTCTTCTTTCAGTATATTTATTGTGTAAACGTGATTGTGAGCCTTTTGTAATACTCTAATCTTTATATGAGTATCTAATAAATCAACTTTTAGGCCTAAAGCAGACACACAACCTGCCACAAAATCTCTTCTATATATATATATACACACATGTTACGTGCTTTTTCGTAAGTTTATATATATTCGATGGTAATATATATATTGAAAAATTAAATGTATAACATGCATTATGTACTCCCTGTTAGTTTTATAGATAATTTAAATTGGTAAGAAAAATGTTTAAATTTAATAATTTCGTCTCAATAACAAAAATATATATATACACATACTCCGCAAAGAAGGTGGACGGTGGTGTGAATCAACAGTGAAATTACGTACTGCGGTGGATATATCCACATATACACACACATATATATAAATAAAAAGGGAATATTACTTTCTTGGGCAACGTTTACCTAGTTGCAGGTCTTTACCGATGAGTCAAGCAGATGGGGGAATAATTTATTCCTTTTCAGGGGCAAAACAGTTGGAATAACTTATTTGTTCGTCGCCTTTCTTGGTTATTCTTATTCATTAAACCCTGTACGTTCATGAAACTAAACGATAATATATATCGCCATCAACTAATTCTTCCTCCCAAACGATCTCAACAGAGGAATTAAAACTCTCATATATATCGCCATTAATTTCTTCCTCCCATATATCTCTCCTTTATGTCAAACTCCTCAAACCCTCATTCTCAGCCTACTGATGACAATGCAAAAAGAAGCCAAACGTCAGAAACCACTCCCCAAAATGGCTACCACAAGGTCACTTTTGGAGAAGTATTGTTACACCTCTGGTTTCACAGTGATTCTAGTAATAGTAATTCTCCAACGCCATTTCAAGTATGGTTTGGTCAAAACGTGTATCCTTTGTTGACCCCAGAACGTATATTTTTCTTCTCTCTTGGCCTCATAAGCTCCTTGTTAGCTTTCGCCAGCTTTACCCAGACTGAGTTCTACAAATCAAGCCATTATCGTCGCCAGCTTCTCTTTGTGGCTGCATTCCTATGGCACACTCTCTGGCTAATTTTCATCCTGTTCTTCAGATTCTGCACTCTGGCTCGACACCATTACGTATTGAAATCTCTCGGAGAAGTCGTGGTTCTTGTTCTGGTTTCTTGTCTGATGTTGGAAATCGAACACAAGTATCAAAGTCATCATGGATCATCGAACGAGGTTGTAGTATTGGTGATGTGCATTTTCATGGACGTTGATGTGATTTGTTTGATCAATTTATTTACGCCAGGCCATCATTTCTCTGTGTTGGAGACCATCGTTACGTTAACGTTGCATTTGGGCTGGTTGGGAAGCATTTATCTGAGGATATTTGAAATGTGTTTCGTGTTCCTGATACTGTTCGTCAAGAATTTTCAATGGCGACACATGGGAGATGCTCAAGCTACTTCGAATGAGCAGCATAACTTGGTTTGGGTTCCTCTTGAAGAAGCTGTTTGATCCATAACTTGTTTCCCATTTAGTTTATGGAGCATCGCGATCTATCATCTATCACTAATAAATAAATGGTGTATAATATATGTATGCAATGATGTGCTGTTTCCCTTTTCTTTTTTTAATGATATTTGATTGTAAATAATAATAAAGTGATGGTTTGTTGGAATAATTTTACGTTTCTGTTTAATTTTAATATTTTATATTTTGAGGACTTTCTTGTATGTTTTATTTTTTAGGTGGACAATTTGGTTTGCCTAAGTTAACTTGTTTTAAGGTGACAAAATATCAATCAAAGTCATTTTGCCGACCAGCAATTTTTATTTTTTGATATTTCCTTTCATTTTTTTGAAAAAAAAAACTCACACTAAATAGAGCTAACCTAATCGCCATTCAATGTAAGATTATATTAGTTCTAACATTTATGTCTAATTAATTAGTGTTAATTTAAGGCAAATATATTGTCATCTTTTTAGACCATGCGCCATGTTCACATTTTAATAGTTGAAAATTGATTATAATATTAATACACTACAAATAATATATACGAGCTTATTACTATCTACTCATATATTTAATATAAGTTTTATTTAATTAATTTAAGTAGATTAAAAAAATAGTTAAATTATGTATTTGTAATGATTGTATGTTAAGTAATTAAATTAGTTATTTGTAATGATTGTATGTTTATTTTACTATAATACTTTCTTTAATAATATGTATTTAAACTCTCATTCATAGAAAAATTTTAATATATGTGTAATCATATAGGGATATATTAATGAGAAAATTATAATTTTAAAAAATAAAATAAATTGATATTTTATATTTAAAATTAAAATATACTTATTATCTAATTTTTATATCTCTAGAGGAGGGAGTATTTGGGTAACATTTGCGCAATCTTTAGACTAAATAGTTCCTCATATAATGCTTTATATAATTCTAAACAATCCACCTTGATTCCTTTCCTTCGGTAGCTGATTACCAATACCAGAAGCCTATGAATATACCTGCCTTCATATTCCGGGCTACGTCAACTACAGAGAACACGTACGTTGAAAAGGGTTTGAAAGCCATGTACAAAACCCCATTAAATGCTGCAATCTATCAAACAGCACAATCCATTTTTGAGCCGAAACACGCACACCTTGGTGACAAATCCGAATACCAACCCAGCTAAAATAAGCTTGGCCTCCTTCAGTAATAAACCACCATGTTGAGCAAAAGGATCTAAATCGGAGTTTCGGAATGGGTGGCTTTGGGAATTGCTTCACGTCTCCATGAAATACCAACATGTTCACTAGTATGGCCATGGAGTTCAAAGAAGAAGATTTGAACCAAAAGCTTAACGCTGTCTCTTCCTTTGAAGACCCCATGGCGTATATTTTGGTCCCGCCAGATATTTTGCGCAGAAATTTCATGGAGACTGAGTTCTACAAATCAAGTGAAATGACTCGCCGGATATCTTCCGCGAGAAATCTCTCTTCCATGCAGGAGTGAAGATCGATTCTTGTACTCGGTGCTCTCTCACATTTTTTTCTCAGGAGGGGAAAGTCTTCATGTTGTGTAAATGGTACATGTACCATAATTTGTTTGTGTAAATGATATGCGAAAGCTGTTGGAAAAAAAAAGCAAAAATGTTAAAAAAATATTTTAATGGACAAAGATGGGGCTCACATTACATAAAAATGTGAGTTAAAATTGCTGTCAATGTAAGATTTCATTTGTGGTTATTATGTTTTGATATGGCTATTTGATGAGGTGAGATTCGAGTATTGTCTAGCTTAATTAAGAGTAATTCTTATAAAAATATTTTTTATATTTACATATATTGGAACTCAATATCTTGTACTTAAGCATCTAAAGCCTCTTTTACCTAAATTAATGCTTGTTGGTCTTTGGTGGCTATTATAAATACTATTTGAAGAGCAAAACATGTGTCTTCGATTATTTAGAATTAAGTAATTTTGTGCGCGTAAAGAGCAAGCATAGATTTTTCTACTAGCGTTTTAGTAATTGCTTAGCTGCTAATTATTAGGGATGCAATCCAGGCAGATCGACCAACGAATCTCCCAAACTAAAAGCATGTAATTAGATACTATTCACCAATGTGGCATAGATGGTTGAGGGTTGTCGCTCTCGGGTTCAATCCGTAGAAGATGGGAATAGATTAATCTATTACTTATTGGGTGTAGAATAGTAGAATACTATGGTATACAAAAACACAAAAAAAAAAAAAAAACTCGTCTGCGCCTGGTGCTTGCTCGGGCAAAAGGCATGGAACAAGAATATATCACTTTTCAGTCTGGTTTGCTAGAAATGAAAGCTATGAATCCGCGTCAAGATAGCAAAAAGATTGAGTCATCACAAGTCACCTTTTTAGCCAATTATCCTATATTCCCTTCCTTCAATTGTTGATGTGGAATAATTATAAAAAGCTTCCAATATGCATGCCTTCATAGTGGGTTTTTTTGGTATAAAATTTTATAGAAAAAAATTAAGCTTAATCATGATCTATAGTAGAATGAAAGCTCTCTTATTTTTAAGTGATATCAATATCGAGTAGGATAAGCCATCTATTACCCCCAAGTATAAATCTAAATACCTAAGAACTAAAGTACCTCCTCAAACACTACGAATAAAACTATAACAAAATAATATTTTTTAATAATTAAAAATATTTTAAATAGTTTTATATCTAATTTTTACCAATTGAAAAGGACAATGGGTTTATAATGGGGGCTAAGACAAACGCAGGTCAAGTGGAAACGGGAATCGGTTGTTCTGGAGCCTTGAACCACTATAAAGGCCCATCATACTGATTCAATTTCTCTCACTGCACCCTAGGAACAAAGTTAAATTAACACAACATAACCCTATGCCTTTTGGTAATGAACCACAGGAGCAAACACATCAAGCTTTTGGAATGAGTGGGTTTGAGAATTTGTGTAGCCAGATGCCGTTGTATTCTTATAATCTTTAATATAAAATATATTTACCTAATTTAATTAAATTACAGATATTAATTAAATTAATTAATATACTATATTTTTTCTAAAATTCCTTAACGATTTTTTTTATTTTTTATTTAATTATTATTAAAATAATACTAAATTTAAAAAAATATATAAAAAAAAAGTCTTATATTTAAAATTCACATAAACTCCTCAGTTAATTTCACTATAGCCCAGGGTCACCCAACTTACATGCCATGATACTAATGAATTTGATCTCAATTTGCTGCTCTGAAACTTTTTTAATCATGTACTTATGAAGTCAGGAACTCTCGTACTACAACAATCACTGATAACCGATGAGCAAATCTTCATCCCTTTTAAGTTAAAGGGTCACAAATTCAATACGGAACAACCAAAAGATTCTTAATTTCTTCTAATATCTTTCTTAATTTTCATCCTTCTCCAACCCAGGAGTATGGAAGCATACTTCAGTAACATAATATTTTCAGGAAACGGCAATTAGAACTTAATAAACCATCCAAAATCTAAGACAGAGAAGTGACTATCGAATTGTAGGAGATCTACACCATACTTACCAGAGAATAAATAAAAGTCATAAACAGGAATATGTTGCAGAGCGATCCAATTTTACAAAACTAACCGAGATACTTTTCTCAGCAATCTGCCATAGTTAGCAAGAACAAGTTCTACTGAGGCATGACGAGGGTGCACCATATTCTCAATCTATCTTCGCCATTTCTAAAGCGGCGTGCATTGTGTCATACATTCACCAGACAGGTCCTCTGCATAAATTTTCAAAACTGTGCACATTCATATGCTATGAAGTGGGTTCCGATCCTCTTCAAGTAATCGATTATACAGAACTCTCATTCTTTTCCATTTGCTTCTCCTTTTCCTTGACCTTATTCATCAGTTTTGGCCTTGGCTTCATTGGCTTCAAATAACTAGCCTGGAGCCTCACCATTTCCCTCAAAATCTCAATTAATTTGCTCTCAATCTCTAACCCATTTGGCTCAATCACTCTCAAGGCTCTTGCCACAGCCTCCATGGTACTCACGCACCCAGAAAAAGGTTCCTTCCTCAATACCAATTCGGAGTCGTATATACTTCCACCACTCACTTTTTCATCTGTCTCCAGACACACCCTAGTAGCGAACTTGGAAAGGAACTCCTCGCTGGCCTTCACCATCTCCCTCGCGTGCTTCCACGTTCCATCAAAAACGATCAAAACCAAATCTTCTCCATTATTTCGGAGCGAATCCAATGTATTGAGGTGATTGATATTGACGGCCGGCGAGGAATGCGTCGGCGGAAAGAGATACAGGGCCTTGGAAGATTGATCGAGTAGTGGGGAAAGGCTAGGGCGGAGACGTCGGCCAACGATGGCGGTGGCGTTGAGTAGTGCCTTGGTGAGGATTGGAGTGGTGGAGAGCTTGTGCTGTGCCTCGTGGGGGTGGTGAAGGATCACCACTCGGGTCGAGGTTTGGATGGGGTGCGATGGAAGGATATGGCAGAGGCACACCGGGCCGGGGCGAGAGCAGTGGGAACAGATGAAACGGCGATGCGACGGTGACGGTGGTTCGGGCATACAGGCGGAGGTCAGAATTGGAGTGGGTTCGTCAGAATCAAAGTCCATGAGCAACACCGAATCCGCTGTTTCCCTTTCAGCCTGGGGCTCCTTCTACCCCCATGAGGCCGGCCAATTTTCTTACCCCTAAATTTTTTTGTCTTACCAAACCCTAAGAACTCGTTTGTTATCAGGGATTTTGGAGGAAGGGAAAGGAGGGGTTTGTTTGAGTCGTAGAAAATATTAGGAAGGAATGGAAATGTTTTTAAAATTTTGCAGCCCGTCCCCTCCAAAAATTAGAGAAATTTAGTGGAAAGAAAGTATTTTGCCTTATATATTCTTAATTAAAAATTTAAAAGTTAAACTAGCTCATTACCTTCTTGTTTAGTTCTCCTCTCAATTTCGACTACCTTCACACAAGATCCTAGTCAGTAATACTCTTATATTCTTCACAATTGCCATAGAAAAAAAGACAATAACCACCGTTTATCCCAAAGACAATGAGGATAATGTAATAATAGGAAAATTATAAAGAAGAGAGATGGAGCTATGTATGGAATAAAAATGGCCATTCTTTTTCTTTCTGGAAAACTGTTCAACAAGATATTTGGAGGAAGTGAGATGGGGTTTGTATTTAAGTTGATAAAATATATAATAATAAATATTATATTTCTTCATATATTAAATATTATTTATAACTATATTTTATTAAACTATTGTACAAAGTATATAACAAGTAATTTAAATAATATTAAAATAAAATTATTTATATAAAATTTTTTTTTCCTCCCTTCTGAATAAAATAATAATAAAATCACTCTCCTATTTTTTAATGTTAATATAAATAAAAAATATTAAAATCTCTTATATTTTTTTATTCAAATTTATCATCTTCCTTTATTTGCCAGACATGTAATAAAGGTAAAGAGCAAAAAAGAAAGTAAGAACGACCCAAGAATTCATTTTTTGTAATGCAGTTTAAAGAAGATTGGGTTGAGAATATGTTGGGTTTTCAATTCTTCTTCTCTCTCTTTTTTCCAGCTAAAAAAGGACCACTGTCGTATTCTTACAGGGAAAATATAATTATTTCAAATTTCATATTAATGATACCAATTTAGTCAAATTGAACAAGTGTTTCAAAATTTCTTAGTTTCAATCCAATTCGAATTATTCATATTGACCTAGGTTGAAGTGCTTTGCCTGCTCCAAATTTATGAACATAATAATCTTTCTGGGTCCATCCAGAATATGATGCCTCACTCATCTATTCTTGACCCAAAAACTTGAGGTCATGGAGACACTTCATAGCTCCCGCTGAGCGGCTTTCTCCATTTATATGTGACCTGCAAAATGTATTACTTCTACTCGCTTAATTCAAGCTTAATCCGTGCTTGTTTGTTAAATACCTTATAAATCGAAATCAATACAAACCCCGTCTAATAACTGCGTCGAGGTACACCTAAATTTTCTCTAAATACGAGTATTATTTTATTGCCAACATTATTTTATCATATGGCGTGTATACTATTAATTTTAATTTTAATAGTTTCCATACCTATTTCATGAAACTTGAACACATCTTCACTTCACAACTACTTAATATTTTAAAATTTTATATAAATTTAGTATCAATTTTTCACTAAAATTAAGATATAATTATAGAGTTTAGATAACATTTATAGATGATTGATGAAATCGTCTATTAAATGAGCATTTACAACAATAATAAAAATTAAATTTATATTTTTATAAAATATAAATATATTAATTATTGTCTATATTAATTATTATTAATTACTACTGCTAAGTTATCCGGACAGGGTCTTATCTCTAGCATATTTTTCTTTATTTTATTTTTTTTCTGGTTGCCCATCCGGTTCACCAGAGCTTTGCCCTGATTACATCCGGATCCGACCCGCGTCGCGCACCTGGCTATGGTGGGTGAGTCTCCCAACGGCTCAAACTCGAGACCTCATTTAAGCGATACCGAGCTACTTACCACTCGAACCAACCCTCGTTAGTATTTTTTTTCTTTCTTTTATGTTATGCCAGAGAGATCTTGACACATCACAGCCCAGTCTCCTATTTTAGCATTCGGCCTTTTGATTTCTCCTCATGGGTCCATGATGCTATTCAATCTCAAGGACTGGCAAGCAAGCCGAGTAAATCTCATTTATTGGAGAACTACAACGTACTTGATATAAAATACAATTAAAAATTTAATATTAATTTTAAATATATATTTTTTTATATTTTTTTAAAAAATTATTTTTATTGATATTTTTTTAATAATAATTAAGTAAGTAATAGAGGGGTAAAAAGTTAAAAAAAATAATTAAAATATTTAAAAAATATTATATTAATTAATTAAATTATTTAATATAATTAAATTAATTAAATATATTATATATTTATGAGTATTATTAATTATTAACCTTCATTAATTATGACCTTTAAAATATAACTGGAAAATTGTTCTAAGAGGAAAATAGACAAAAGCGGGCAAATAAGCCAGTAATTAATAAGGAGAAAAATGAAGCTGGCAATGGCGTACCGTACTACAGAAGGAGAAACCGTGATTGAGACTCACGAAAATATCTAACGTGGTCGGTAATAGGGGTGTGCATGGGCCGGGTTGGGCAGGGCAGCTCCCCTGCCCGATGCCCTGCCCGGAAAAACCATGGGCTGCATTTTGCAGCCCGATGCCCGGCCCTGCCCGGTAAAAGCCCTAACCAATTCGGGCTGGGCATATGCGGGCTGGGCATGGGTGGGCTGGGCATGCCCAAATAGTGATGTCCTGCTCATATTGTGAGAAAAAAATCTGCTATCATGAACTTATAAAATAATATCATATTTATATTTTTAAGAGTTAAATAATATATATAATTCACTAAGAATAAGGTATCAAAAAAATAGTAATTAAAGTCTCAAAGTCTATTACATATATAAAAAAGAAATATTAAAATATATAGAGGTCGAATATTTGTAGCGTTATTGCAACACAAAAAATTGAATACTTGGCAAGTAAAGCAGAGGAGCAACTTTGGTATCTACATAAATATAAAAGTTATGTTTAATATTTTAAAAATGAGCAAGGAGAGTTGCCAGTTAAAGTGAAAAGTGTAAAATTACAAATAAAATAAGTTAAGAAAAAAATTAAAAAAATAATAAATATATATATATATAGGGCCGGGCCAAATGGGCAGGGCAGCCCGGTGCCCGGCCTGGCCCGACAACTGGCCCGGCCCAAATATATTTTGGGCACTTTTTTTAGGGCCGGGCCGGGCGATTTTTTACCGGGCTCGGGCGGGCGGACCGGGCCACCGGGCACTATGAACACCCCTAGTCGGTAACATTCTCACCCCACAATCAATTCCATAAATTAAGTTACATTTTTTTTACAATATTGTGAAGTGGAGTCTCAATTAGCTGATTTTACCCTAACTTGATATACTGATTGCTGAGTCGCCACAACAACAAAAGAAGAACGGAGGAACTTGTGCGAGCGCGTTTTTTTTTTATATAATTTTTTTTTTTGATAAATTTGATACCCTTTTCTATTAAAATTAAAATATAATTTTAAAATTTAAAAAAATATTTATAAAAAATTATAAAAGAATTTATTAAAAGAATTATTATGATAATTGAAAAAATTTAACTCACATAGTTAAATAAATTTTTATTATAAAAATTTTTAGAAAGAAATTATTATCTATAATTTAAAGATATGATAATTTTTTTATATAATATTAATATTAGATAAAATAAGTTATTTATTATTTTTAAATATAAAATTAAATATTTAAAAATTAAAATATTTTTTTAAATATTATGATTAAAATTATAATAAAATATTTTTTAAAAATAGAATGTATTATAAATAAGTATATGTCACTTTGCGAGATAGGTAAATGGTCACGTGAGTTAAATGGCAGCGTAAGACTAGACAGTATGCGTGGGCCAATGTGAGACACAAACTCAAAAAGTAAGAATGTTTATGGCTTCCCAAATAGGTCTTCAATCTCACTTTCTCTTTCATCATCCAAATCCTCACCCCTTCTTTAATCCTCCTTGGTCCCCTCACTGAGAAATCCTCTTGGACCAATCAGAATTGAGGAAACTCCATCCCAAAAGCTGAATAGATAGAAATATGATACCAACACAACCCTGTTAATCTCTCCTACGCACACCATCACACTTGCCTCAAAACCTCAGTCATTCATTAAATCCAATGTGTACGCGACTTGCCACGTGGTTCTAGCTCTCACCACTAACCATACAAACCTACTGTTCACTTCAACAGCTCTTCTTTTATTGCTCTCCACACAAACTTAATAAAGCCCACAGCCTTCCATCATTCTGAAAGAAAACAGAGGAAGGAAGAAGATGCACTGGAACTGAACTGAGTTCCAAGATAACTTTAGAGAGCAAAAGAAAGCAAGCGTGCAAATTCATTCCTCTACTCTGATTCCCCATTCTTTCTCTTTCCTCTGCCTTTTACAATCTTCAATTTCGGAGACACAGCATTCCTTCTGTGTGTGATTGTACAGAGCTTATCATCAATGGCTTCCCTGGTATCCTCCCCTTCTACTTTACCCAGCTCTAAGGCTGACCAGCTTTCTTCTCTTGCCCGAAAGCATTTCTTTCTCCATTCTTTTCTTCCCAAAAGAGCCAATTCTGTCAATTCAAAGACCCCCATGAGAGTGAAATGTGCCGCAATTGGCAATGGCCTGTTCACCCAAACATCCCCAGAAGTTCGTAGGATAGTTCCAGAGAAAGACATGAACCTTCCGAAAGTTAAAATTGTATATGTTGTCCTCGAAGCTCAGTACCAATCATCTCTATCGGCCGCTGTGCGAGCTCTCAATGGTGGCAAAGAATATGCTTCATTTGAAGTCGTGGGTTACTTGGTCGAGGAGCTTCGCGATAAATCGACGTACGAAACATTCTGTAAGGATCTCGAAGACGCTAATATCTTTATTGGGTCTTTGATTTTTGTCGAGGAGCTTGCTCTCAAAGTTAAGGCTGCGGTGGAGAAAGAAAGGGAGAGACTGGACGCTGTTTTGGTTTTCCCATCAATGCCTGAAGTAATGAGGCTGAATAAGTTGGGTTCTTTTAGCATGTCGCAGCTTGGGCAGTCCAAAAGTCCGTTTTTCCAGCTTTTTAAGAGAAAGAAGCAGCAATCAGCTGGGTTCGCTGATAGCATGTTGAAGCTCGTAAGAACTTTGCCTAAGGTTTTGAAGTATCTTCCAAGTGATAAAGCTCAGGATGCAAGGCTTTACATACTGAGTCTGCAGTTTTGGCTTGGTGGATCGCCTGATAATCTGCAGAATTTCTTGAAGATGATATCTGGGTCATATATTCCAGCATTGAAGGGGACAAAGATCGATTATTCAGAGCCAGTTCTGTACTTGGATAGCGGAATATGGCACCCTTTGGCTCCTTGCATGTATGATGATGTGAAGGAGTATTTGAATTGGTATGCAACTAGAAGGGATGCTCCCGAGAAGCTCAAGAGTCCAGATGCACCTGTGATTGGTTTGATTTTGCAGAGGAGTCACATTGTAACTGGGGATGATGGCCATTATGTGGCGGTCATCATGGAACTCGAAGCAAGAGGGGCTAAAGTTATTCCAATTTTTGCTGGTGGGCTTGATTTTTCAGGGCCAGTGGAAAAATATTTGATCAATCCGATTACCAAGAAACCATTTGTAAATTCAGTTGTATCACTCACCGGCTTCGCTCTTGTCGGAGGCCCTGCAAGGCAGGATCATCCGAGAGCAGTTGAGGCTTTGAAGAGGCTTGATGTACCGTACATTGTTGCATTGCCACTAGTGTTTCAGACCACAGAGGAGTGGCTCAACAGTACATTGGGTTTGCACCCAATTCAGGTCGCCCTGCAAGTTGCTCTGCCTGAGCTAGATGGGGGCATGGAGCCCATTGTATTTGCCGGTCGAGATCCTAGAACAGGTAATGATTCTTCCCTCTTTGAAGTTTTCTTAATTCCACTTTAGTTTAAGAAAATTCTCACCTGGTTTTTTTATGTGTTTTAAGGAAAATCTCATGCTCTTCATAAGAGGGTGGAGCAGCTCTGCACTAGAGCAATCAGATGGGCTGAATTGAAAAGAAAATCAAAGGTATTTCCTGGTTTCTGAGTCTTAAGTTTCATATCCAGTTCAAGTATGTACTGCTAAAATCTAACTGAATACCTTCTTGTTCGCACATATACTTTATAAACTCTGTCCTGTTTGGAAAGAAAGTTAATATTGAAATAAACTAATAGAGATGAAAGCTGTTAATATGAACTTTTCCCCCATGTCCTAAGACAGAGTATCTGATAAAGGATTTTCCCCCCGTTTTGGTGTTTACTCCACCCAGCCATGACTTGCTAGCAATATCTAACAATAATCGCTGCAGTTAGAATCTATATTGCATAATCTGTTTTTGAAAAGGGAGAAAAGATGTATGAGTTGTAGATAATTTGAAGATAAAGTGTTTAGGGAATGGGAATTAATTAAGCTCAGAGACCAGAATAGAGTCATGGATAGGAAGTTTTCCTAGTTTGGTAAAAGTCTTACAACTTTTTAACTAGTATTTCAGGAATGGTAATAGGGTTTTCCCAACAGTTTACTTAGGGGAACAATATTACTGTTATTCATTTCATTACTACCATTTAATTTGAAGAATCTTTCTCCTATATTTGCTTAGTGAAGTTTGACTTTGACTGTTGAGATTCTCATGGCTCATTTATGCACTCATGCAGGCAGAGAAGAAATTAGCCATCACTGTTTTCAGTTTCCCTCCAGACAAAGGAAATGTAGGAACTGCTGCATACCTCAATGTTTTCTCCTCCATCTTCTCTGTTCTAAAAGATCTGAAAAGAAATGGTTACAATGTCGAGGGCCTTCCAGAGACTTCTAAAGCTTTAATTGAAGATGTCATCCATGACAAAGAGGCACAATTCAGCAGCCCAAATCTGAATGTTGCTTACAAAATGAATGTTCGTGAATACCAAAAGTTGACTCCCTATGCCTCATTATTAGAAGAGAACTGGGGAAAACCTCCTGGGAATTTGAATGCAGATGGAGAGAATCTATTGGTGTATGGGAAACAGTATGGTAATGTCTTCATAGGGGTTCAACCCACGTTTGGCTATGAAGGCGATCCTATGCGGCTGCTTTTCTCCAAATCTGCCAGCCCACATCACGGGTTCGCAGCTTATTACTCTTTTGTTGAAAAAATCTTCAAAGCCGATGCTGTTCTTCATTTTGGAACACACGGTTCACTTGAATTCATGCCTGGAAAACAGGTGGGGATGAGTGATGTATGTTACCCAGACAGTCTGATTGGAAATATTCCCAATGTCTACTACTATGCTGCAAACAATCCTTCTGAAGCTACCATTGCCAAGCGCAGGAGTTATGCAAATACCATTAGCTATCTGACTCCTCCAGCAGAAAATGCTGGACTTTACAAAGGTCTTAAGCAGTTGAGTGAGCTCATCTCTTCCTACCAGTCCCTTAAGGACACTGGCCGGGGACCACAAATTGTGAATTCAATTGTCAGCACAGCTAGACAATGCAATCTTGACAAGGATGTGGAACTTCCTGAGGAGGGCGAGGAGATGCCAGCAAAAGAACGAGATCTCGTGGTTGGTAAGGTGTATTCCAAGATCATGGAGATCGAGTCCCGCTTATTGCCTTGTGGGCTTCATGTCATTGGTGAGCCTCCCTCAGCCTTGGAAGCTGTTGCTACACTGGTGAACATTGCTGCACTCGATCGTCCTGAAGATGGTATCGCTTCACTCCCAGGAATACTAGCTGAGACTGTAGGAAGAGAAATCGAGGATGTTTACAGAGGGAATGACCAAGGAATATTGAAAGATGTGGAGCTTCTTCGACAAATAACTGAAGCATCACGTGGTGCTATCACAGCCTTTGTGGAGCGAACTACCAATGAGAAGGGTCAAGTTGTTGATGTAGCTGATAAGCTCGGTTCGATTCTTGGATTCGGAATAAATGAGCCATGGATTCAGTACCTGTCAAACACCAAGTTTTACCGAGCAGATAGGGATAAGCTAAGGGTATTGTTTGCTTTCTTGGGAGAATGTTTGAAGTTGGTTGTGGCTGACAATGAATTAGGAAGTTTAAAACAGGCCTTGGAGGGTAAATATGTGGAGCCTGGTCCAGGTGGGGACCCCATTAGGAACCCAAAAGTTTTGCCAACAGGAAAGAATATTCATGCCCTGGACCCACAAGCTATTCCTACAACAGCAGCTATGCAAAGTGCCAAAATAGTCGTAGATAGGTTGATTGAGAGGCAAAAAGCTGATAATGGAGGAAAGTATCCCGAGACAATTGCACTTGTATTGTGGGGAACGGATAATATTAAGACTTATGGTGAATCCCTGGCCCAGGTCTTGTGGATGATCGGTGTGAGACCAGTGGCTGATACGTTTGGCCGGGTCAACCGGGTGGAACCAGTTAGTCTTGAAGAGCTTGGAAGGCCAAGGATTGATGTTGTTGTTAATTGCTCTGGTGTGTTCAGAGATCTTTTCATCAATCAGGTATCAATCTTCTTGCTGTTCCTCTGGAGATGAAGTATCTTGTCTTCCTTTGATGTTGTTTGTTGCTCCATTGCTTTGCCTGTGTTCTAATTAGTTCACTTGCAGATGAATCTCCTGGATAGAGCTGTGAAAATGGTTGCTGAATTAGATGAGCCAGTAGAGCAGAACTATGTGAGGAAGCACGCATTAGAACAAGCTCAAGCCCTGGGGATCGAAGTTCGAGAAGCAGCGACAAGGGTCTACTCCAATGCCTCAGGATCCTACTCCTCAAATATAAACCTTGCCGTGGAGAACTCTTCCTGGAATGATGAGAAGCAGCTTCAGGACATGTACCTTAGCCGGAAATCTTTCGCTTTTGACTGTGATGCTCCTGGTTCAGGCATGATGGAAAAAAGAAAGGTCTTTGAGATGGCTCTGAGCACTGCTGATGCCACATTCCAAAACCTTGATTCATCTGAAATTTCCCTCACCGACGTGAGTCACTACTTTGATTCAGACCCTACTAATCTGGTTCAAGGTTTAAGGAAAGATGGGAAGAAGCCAAGTGCCTACATTGCTGACACAACCACAGCCAACGCGCAGGTGAGAATTTATACGAATCTCCCATTTCCAATCTAAAATTCTTCTCCGGCCATATTGATTTTGCCCTAACCTAGTGAAAATATTGCTTGCAGGTCCGTACACTTTCTGAGACTGTGAGACTTGATGCACGAACCAAACTACTGAACCCCAAGTGGTATGAAGGAATGTTGTCTAGTGGCTATGAGGGTGTTCGTGAAATTGAGAAGAGACTCACTAACACTGTAGGGTGGAGTGCAACTTCAGGGCAAGTTGACAATTGGGTCTATGAAGAAGCCAACACAACGTTCATTGAAGATGAGGAAATGCTGAACAAGCTCATGAACACAAACCCTAACTCCTTTAGGAAGTTGGTTCAGACGTTCTTAGAAGCCAATGGGCGTGGCTATTGGGAAACTTCTGAACAGAACATTGAGAAGCTCAGGCAATTGTATTCTGAAGTGGAAGACAAAATCGAAGGAATTGACCGTTGAATTTTGCCCGAGATATTGAGAGATTGAGGAGAATATACGACAGGGAAGAAATCTGAAATTGCTGATTCATCATCCTTGCATCTGTATTTGGAACCTTTCTCCACCTCGGTGTTCATTATCAAGGATATCTTTTTGTATCATTCTGGTTCTCTTGCCTCTTTTACCTGTTGTAATTTAATTTATTTGCAGGGATCAATCAATGTGAAGTTGCAAACTCTTTCCCTTTACGAACACAAACTTCTGATTCAAAGTTAACCATAACCCATCTTACAGTTACTCATATTTTTTGTTTGATGATTCCATCCTTATAACACACTACAGAAGAGAGCAGAAAAATAATTGAGTTAAACATGTTAGTATTGGAGATTAATCGCATTGTCAGATACGTTACTCTGCCTTCAGCAACTAACATAAGAAATCATAACGTCAAAACGAGCATTGCTACAAGAGAAGAAGCTTCAATTGAGAGCTTGAGTTGGGACATTGGATACAAATGAATTCTCATATTACAGAATTTCGCAAAATAAGGGGACAAAGAATTTAATACATTTCTTCCTCTTCGGAGCAAACAACCAAAAGAAATGAATTATACAAGGCAGATCTACAATGAAGGGAAAAATAATCCCTTCCTAGGATTTTTTGTAAGGAAAAACAAAAAGAAGACCGTCTTTCGTAACAATTAACTGAGTGTAATATGTTTCTTTGCATGCTCTCTCTCGTCTTTATAATATTCCTACCATCAAACTAACTCCATTAATAGGGGATCCCCTTCAGCCATTATTCTGATAAGCTTTATAAACTCTTGCTCGGTTGACACATTCCATGGATGAACGGCAGGTACTTTAGCAGAATAAAAAGTGGAGGAGTTTGTTGGGGTCTTATTCTTGTAGGTCATTGTGTTGAGAACAGAATCAAAATTCTGGGGAGAGTCTAAGGATATAAAGAACATAGGAATCGCAACCTTCTGATGGATCTCCAGATCGCCCACTAGGTTAATAAGCTCAACAAAGTCACCTACAAAGTGCTGAGGAATGTAGAATACCTCACAGCTACATATTAGGAGGTTCTTCTCACTTGTTAGAGTTTCTTTGTAATTGACTTGAAAGTGAGCTGGCATTATGCTAACAACCTTCTGGACCATGCTTGCTTGTTTTGAAAACCAATCTGAGTTGTCATTGGTTGAAACTGTAGTCCAAGAATTCGATACCTGGAAGCCAATGAGTATGTCAAAGGGGAGATAAAGCTCTAATGGGGTTTCTAAAGATCAGCTAACAGAGGGGAAACTTCATCAACTAAAGTCATTAGGATAATTAGATAAGCATTTCTCGCAGAAGCAAAGTTCAAGTAACATAAGCCTTTTTTCTTAAAACTTTTCTAAATTGTGTGGAAGGACTTTAAGGCAATCATCATCTAAAAATAAAACTTCCTAACTTGAGTGAAAGTAAACAAATCGGAATACCTTGCTAGTGATCCACAGCTTAGTTTTGTCAGCTTGTAGCAAGTTCCAATAGTTAAGAATGGTATTATCTTGCAGGAACAGAAATCCTTCAGCACTGCTGAATTGATCAAATATTTTAGGCAGGTCCCTGAAAACAAAAGAGAAGTGAATTTATATTATGAAGAAAGATTAGCAGTCAAAATTCTGTACCATATCTCGCATTTTAAGGCTTCTACCATCAATATCATGACATAAAAATAACAAGTCAGAATTCAATTTTAACAATATTATGTCTAACATTAGTATAATGCAAAACAATGAATTTACACCGATGAACCTTGTTAGATCATTTTCTCCAATATTTCTTATCTTTACTTCAATAATAAAAACAACTATTAAGCCAAGTTTCCAAATCAGAACCTCAGTTGAGACATTAATGGATATTCAACTCCCTAATGGATATAATTATAGCTATAATGAAGTAAGTGCATTTTATAAACTACACATTTGACATCCAACGTATATTCGCATATTTCAAATAATTAGGATGTGCAATAGTCTTAAAATTAGAGACATGTTTCTTGTGGTTTAACTTGAGTATTCATTGAATTATTATACTAGAGAACTTCGCCAGCTTCTAAAGTTTCAGTGCAAATTCCAAAATATAAACTATATTTAAGAGAGAATGCAATTCAGGAGAGAAAGACGCTACAACAGCAGTCATTAAATAACAATCCAATAACCTAGGTAACACGTGAAAGAGAAAGATATGGCTGAACTTACTTGTATGCTTTCTCCAAATGGCTCTCTGCTACAGCGAGATCGGTATCCTTCTTTTCAGACAAAATGACAACAGCTCTGAATATACGCCCATAAAGCAACCTCCACTCAAGAGCTGTACGCTCCACAGGGCCACTACAATACATGATAAGCACAACATTCCCAAAAGTTTTCCTCCAATTGATTAAATTCGCAATCTCATAATTTACCGTTCCTGTTTCCTCAACCCCAAGATGGACAGATGGCAACTTTTGTGGTATAAACTCCCTTCTATCACCATGACCAATATTTGCTCTTGGACGTCCCAATTCCAATGACATCAATCTTGGCTGCTGATACCCAACAGCGAGCAAGTCCTGTAACCAAGCAGCGGTAAGCTTCACATCCCTATCTGTCCAAAAGCCCTCCTCAGCCATCATGTAGCTTAACTCCAAAACCTTCTCAAACAATCTATGTTTATTTGATCTCCATGAAATCAAGTACTTGATTAGACGCCCCGCATTCACATGAAGATCTTTCTCATGTGAGAATGGATAAGCCTCAACCCTATCATATCTATGCAGTGTAGGGGGATAAAATACAAGATAACCACCAATTTCCCAAAGAAGCCTCTGTCCCCAGTATCCTCTTATAACATCAGAAGCCATGGTGCTAACAGAAACTGGAAGCATCAAAGCCCAAAATGCTGAAGAATGGTACAATGTGTTAAAGGAATTAACAGGCGCCATCATACCTTGTGGCAGCGCCACTTTTGGGGCATGCTCATCAAATCGAACATCAAAAGCTTCAAAGCTGGACTTACGTGTATAATAAAACACGGAATCAACATCAGGAAGCCCATTTGAAAGTCCCTGCTGTATAAACTGTTTTCCACCGAAGACCTCTGTGTAAAATTCTTCATGCCCAATTTCACCAACAGTTTCCAATGGCATCCCTCTTGGCCAAACCGAACGCTGCCCGAAATGAATATATGGATTCACAACTGTTCGATTTGGATTGTCGTGGCTGTACTGTAATATAACCTCTTGCCTGGCACCTTCCCCAATCAATTCTACATCAAAATGCTTACCTAAATCCCTATCAATTACATCACCCCTATTATCAGCATCGAAGATCTTTTTAGCGCCATGCTGAATAGCAAAGAGATAACCAACGGTTTTCCTAACATATGAATCATAAGGAAGATAATCCACTACCCGAAATCCGAAATTAGCTTGTTCCTCTAATGACAAAAAGATTGCACCTTTTAAGCTCCAATCCGACGGCGTTTTAGAGTTCCCCACAGCCAGCACTTGCCACCCCTTAAGCTTGACGAGAATACGAAGTGAATCTGTGGGATAATTCGACACTGCGACGACGATCCACCGCTCTGATCGAAAATTTGCGTATCTGGAAGTCTTATCCCTGATTGGAGCTATCGAATTCCAGTTAATATGCGGAAATTCGATCTTTTCGAGGTCTATGGCCTTTTTTTCGAAGCATAGCAGCGCAGCCGTGTCGCCAACGTTGCGGAGGAAAAATAATGCTGCGACAGTGACAATTAGGAGAAGGATTGCAATGATTTTGTAGAGATTCTCTGACACCCATGCGGAGCAATCGAGGGTTTTGGACTCAGAGAACCGATCTATAGGAAGCTTATGTATAGTTCTCCCCTGGGGTTTAGGAGATTTAGGGGCCGCACGATCTTGGACCAACATTGGATCCTACGAGACGAATCACTCTTCCTCCCACCAAACCAGCGCTTGATTCAGATCCCTCCTCAGTCCAATCTTGACTTCAGCCTAGCTAAAACTTCGGAGTCTCACTTGCTTCTCCAACAGCCCAGACCAGAAATGAAACCACTGTTTAGAGACGCGGAAGCTCACTTTGTCTGCAATTGAAGCTCTTGCCGACAGGTATGATTGTGTGTGTGTGCTTCCTTAGGCTTCAATACATCTGCCAGAAGTCCGGTGGGGTGGAAGACTCTGTCTCGTGCTGAGCCATCTCTTTCTTTTTTATGCTCAGAAATATATATATATATATATATATATATATAGTTGGGTTGGACTGATTAGGTAATGCTATCGAATAATTAGCTGATATACAATAATATATACAATTTGTCTGGTGGGCCTTATATGGTCGGTTTCTTCGTTCTGCTTGCTTCCAACACCAAGTTGATATCGAATAGGTAATGCTATCGAATAATTAGCTGATATACAATATTATACAATTTGTCTGGTGAGCCTTATATCGTCGGTTTCTTCGTTCTGCTTGCTTCCAACACCAAGTTTCAATCTAACCTCTACATTTTTCAGCCGATGCCTTCTAAACAAAGCCAGCTCGAACTTTGGTGCTCACTTGTCTTTTTTGATTTGTTAACAAGTCATTTTCGTTTTAATTAATCCCTTTCTGGTTTCTGTGTGCAATGCATCGCGAAGGAAATTAGCATTTAGAAGACGCTAATGCCCTAACAGAAAGTTGATGGATTTATAATTAATAGTGTGGTTTCATTCCTTTCATTATATCGTCTTCGGGAAAGAGTGCATTCGACATTATCTGATCGAAGTGTCAGGTAATGTGTTCTTTTTCATCATGAAAAGCGCCAAATCGGAGTTCTTCAAATGCAAGAAATGTCAGTGCACCCAGAACTTAAAGGAAGCGCTTGACTATTTTAATTACAGGACAATGTTAACTAAATACGCTTTGTCAATACAGAATATTTGGGAAAATGTTTACTATATATACAATTGTAATGAAAAAAATTATTACACAAAAAAAGTTATATAAAAAAATACATGAAAATAATACTAAGTGCTTAATACCAAACAGGTTATAAAAATAATCTTCTTACAGGGAAAGCTTTTGTGATTTTACAGTTTTGACACTGTTTATAAAGAGTGTGTTTGAATGGATTTTTAAAAAAAAAATTATAAAAAAATATTTTGAATAGATTTTAAAAAAGAGTTTATAGAAAAAATAAATAAATAAATAAATATTTAGATAGTTATTTTTAAAATAATTTTTTATATTAATAAATTATTAGAAAAAATATATGATAAAAAATATAAATTAATCATCAATACTGTTTATCATCTCTCTCATGGTGGCCAACGACGATCCATAGTAACCCATGGTGACCTATGGCGTGCAGCGACACAACAAGTGATGAGCGATGACCCATGAGTGGCAGCAGTAAGGAGTGACAGCGATAATGATCCACCGGTTCTCTTTGAGTAGCAATAGGACCCATCGCTTCTTCTCCATGATCAATAGTGACGGCAACTTTTAGACCTTTCAAGATGATGACACCGACATAAAGGAAAAGAGAGAAGGAGAGAGAGGGGAGAAAGAATATGAGAGAGTTGGGTAAAATAGTAAATATGTAATCTATAAACTCTTTTATTATTCTAAAAGCTAGTATTGCTAACTTATCTGAAATTATAATTTTGTCCAAAAATTTTTTTTAAACAAATATAACTATTTATTTTAAAATTTTCTTAAATTAAAATTTTGTCTAAAAAAACTTATAAAATTATGGTTATCATAGTTTATAAATAGGTCTAAAATCATGGTGTACACTGAAGAAAAATAAAAAAGAAAACATTGATCAGTAGTATGAAGAAATTTTAAATTAAACACTCAATGAAAAATTTAAGTAAAATTGTATCAAAAAAAAATTCTAAGTAAAAGTTGAAAAATTACAGTAAATATTGTAACTCATGGAGAGAATTACAATGTCGCAGTCCAGTATGAAAAGCACAAGCTGTCAGTGGAAGATTTTAGGCTTGAACTGACATATGCCCCAACATGTAAAATAATAATAAGAAATTTATTTCAGAATAAAAGCACGTAACTACTTGCAATCTTTTCCAGAGTGTTAAGTACAGGAAAAGCAGAAAAACACTGAATCATGTGAACTAGTAGGTTCATAAATCATGATAATCCAGCGAGGAGAGATAATGAAATCAGATCATTCAAAGAAACAGTATCCGGAAACTGTTTTTTTAGTAAAAATAAAATTTAGATATATTCATTATTGATCCTCCACTAAAATTAATGTATAATTTAAGGGTTCAGAAAATATTTATAAATGACTTACTTGTCTATCAAAGGAGTTTTTACAATAAAAATGAGAATCGAATTCACGTCTTTATAAGATATGAGTCTATTTTTTATTATATGTGATCATTTTCTTTAGCGGTATTGGAATTTTTTTTTATTACCTACCGATCTATCAGAACTTTATCTCGATTATATCCGAATCTGACCCGTGTCACGCACCTAGCTATAGTAAGTGAATCTTTCAATAAAAATATTTTATATACGTTAAAGCTTAAACTTAAAATCTCGTTTAAGCTATATTGAGCAGAGACAATAGATTCGGGCAAGGAACGAGGCCCGTTTATTTGGCATTTTATGGCCGGAATTATTCTTATCCATATAGAGGGACGAAATATCATATTTAATTCTACCAAAAACATAAAAAAAATATCATATTTGAGATCGGGTTCGAAATGGGACCCATATTGATATTTTTTGTAGCACAACATTTTTTTAAAAAATATTATATTCATCCACTATCTAAAAATAAGAGTAGACGAAATCTTCATTCCTTTTAAACAATATTAATATTGGGTAGGACAAACTATTTATTATCTTTAAGTATAAATTTAGATACCTAAGAATTAAGATACCTCTCTAAATATCGTGACTAAAATTATAATAAAATAATACTATTTAAAAATTAAATATATTCTAAATGATCATGTCTCATAATAATTTGTCAGTTAAAATCACATATTATAGTGGAGCCACATTAATGTTCTTGCAGCTTAAGCTGATCGTGATTATGGATCGGGCTTACGCTTGGCCCAATTCAATTTCCTTCATTTGTATCGTACTACAAAAAGCCATCCCATGCCAGCCTCAGGTTCCTCTTTCACGCCACACAAGCATCCGCGAACCACATAGTGTAGGCCGTTGAGGATAGAGATAAATTTGAAAAGAGTTGAATAAACCCGCCAAATTAAAATTGGAAAACAGAGGCATAGAGCTTCTCAACTGAAACTAACAATGTTAGTGTCACCTTTTCCGAGTTCGCAAGAACAAACAGTTGCTTCTGCTTTGCTTCTTCTCTCAGATCCGCCTCTATCTTCCTCTCCTTCGCTTTCTCCTGCAAGGTAGTCTAGCTACGTAGAGCTCTCCAATTATATTTTCTATCTAATTTTCTCTTGCTTTTGCGTCTGCATTTAATTCTATTTGCTCCACAGGTTTGATGTTGATGATCCGAGCGATTCGACGCCAGAGAGAAGCAGAAACAAGAGTGCGTCGAGTGGTTCCAATATGTCATTGTCGTCGCTCGTCAGCGACGATGGATCATCGGAGAAGATCAGAGGTCGTAGGATCAGGTTCTTCTCTGCTGTCGCTCGTTATCGTCGGATGAAGTTCAAGGTCCGGAACTTTTGATCTCAGATTTATATTACTGCTGCGGTAGAATTCTCATTCATTCTCTGTTCTGATCCGTTTTCTGTGCGCTGTGAATATTTTACTTCTGTTTCCGGGTAGGCAGCACAATTTCTTGAATAGTCTGATCTCACTTTTCTGTCCTGACTCAATAGTTATGAAGTTCATATTTCGCACCGTCAAGTGCTTTTTACTTTTTGTTTACCTTGATATATTGCAATCAGTCACTTGCTTAGGCTAGATATATACTTGGTTTTGTCGCAGATTTTTTTTCTCTTAGCCTTGCGTAATATTTGATTGTTGCAAATCAGGCCATAGTTTTTCTTCCACTGATTCAGTATCATTAGTATCTCGGTTTTCTTTTCATATGAACATAATCTTACTTCCTGATGAATTTCGAAATTTTAATGTGTAAATATAGTCGAATACGTCTTTCCTCGCGCAAGTTATGGGTCAAATATATACTTTCCATTACGTCATTGCCATCGAAGACTCTGGAGTTTGGACTCTCTGTAACGGCGAAATTCGTCGCAAAGCTCTTTGTAACTTTTTAGAGTTTTTAAAGATTAGTTTACGATGTTTTTAGTATGAGCACACTGAGGTTCTTTGAATTATTATCTCAGAGTGCGAGGAAGAGTCGATCGAAGCTCATGTGGGTCTCCAACGACGACGTCCCGAAACCAAACACCAGTATGGCATCAAAGTTGTCCGAGTATACAGCTGACGCATCCTCCTGCTTATCAAGCGGTTCCAGCGGGATCTCTAGCGAGCGAAGCTTGCGCTATATAAACCGAACCAGACGCGGGAAAATGCTTGGAACGCTGAAAAGCAATCACGCGCAGCATGCAAAGAAAAAGGACGTTACCAGTTCCGCTTATATGAGCCGCCGAGCTGAAGCCATTTTGAAGTTGCTTTCTAGTGGAGATTCCTCTGAAGTGAGGATCCGCCAACTCCTCGGCGACAGCCCTGACACCAGCAAAGCTCTCCGAATGTAATCTCTCTCCCTCCCACTCTCTATGTAGTATGTATGCATTGTACACACGCATCACAAATAAACATACGCAGCCGCAGCTAGCCACATGAAATTGACGTGTGCTAGACGCATATTTACAGTATACACTGACAAAGAACATAATTCAGTCTGACTTTCATTTTGAGAAAAGAAATTTGGACCTGACATCTCATGATAACCTGGTAATTTTTGTTTATACCCACGGTCGTTTATATAGAAATATTAGTGAATTATGGAACTTGTTTTAAATCGAGAAAGGTTGGCATTAGCGTAGTGATTAGTTTCAGAACCCCCCCAGATAGTACTTCCACTCTAATCAAAATAAGCATCTCTGTTTATGTATGCATATACAAATTCTCTTTGATTTGGGGATCTCTACCTGGCATATATACTGATAAATTGTACTAAATATGGATTGTCTAAAGGCTTCTGAAGCTACAAGCGGTGACAAGATCGGGCTCAGGTGGGCGTCATGACCCCTATATTTACAAGGTACGTATGAACACCAAGTCTTTTTCCTCTTGTAGTATAATTTTATATTGCTTTGTTTAATTGCTGATGCTAGATCTTGCTGCATGATAACGCTATTCTTACCTCAGGACTATTCACTTCTGTTCGACTTTTGTGATATTTTTTGGCAGATAGCTGAATAAGGTTCTCATAATTAGCTAGATAGTTGCGGCTTATATATATTTAGCTTCCCAGTCAAAGATTATCATATATTCGTGAAGATTCAAGTATCCTGATACAAATACCATAGAAAATCAACTAAATTTCGGTATATTAAGGAGTATGGTTATAAATACTAACGTAGATGAAGGGAAAAGATAGAATTACAGGTTTCCCATGTCCATAAACATAGTCTCAACAGCCTTTAAATGGATTGGATTTCTTGTTATCCTCACTATTCATGTCTAGCATATACATCTATAAAATGAAAAATTGAACAGGTAAGGATGAGAATGCATCTCTCGAGTATTATTATTGATGCTGATGAATTATCACAATTGATTCATGTGTACTTGGGAACAAACAAACAATATTGAAGATATTTTGGTATGGTAATATATTGTGATGTCGTTATTGTAAATTCCTTAAATTTTTATCAATGAGCTTCTCAGCAGGAAAAAATTTGGCTTAATTTTCAACAATTTTACCTTGAACTAAATAAGGCGGTTAACCCGCATGTAAAGGGAGACTTACATGCACAACTGACACGTATGTCTGTCTCTAGTCTTGAGCGAACGACTTGCGAAGTGTGTCAAACATTTCAACTAAACTACTCTTTATGCAGAAGAAATTCGATCTAGTTTTTTTTTTGGTACAAAAAATTCGGCGAACTGTCAGAAGTATGAAACTTACAGTTTCGTTTAAACGGGTAAAAATATACTAACACGCCATTATCAGCTTGAGATTATTCATATAACTGTCTGCCCTTTTAAATCGGACACTAGAGAATTTTAGGAGGGAAGTTCTTTTTCATGCTGATATGAGAAGGCTGGGTATTTTCAATCTTCTAGAATCATCACCCCAAAATAATAGGCAATGCAGTTTCACAATCCTAGTCCTGATTCAACTTTCTATAACTTCAGCTGACCCCAAAATCCTTTAAATGAACCATACAGAGGCTGAGATTTTCTAAAACTGAAAATATCATCTATTTTAGTCGACTGTGGATGTGAAGCTTCTGCTTTAAAATCCGATGAATGAAGGCTCCCATATACTCGAACACTTGATGTCCTCTTTCGTGAAGCACCGACTTTAATATATTCATTGAAGAAATCCACGAGTTCTTGAAGAGTGAGCTGCTTTAATTCTGCAATCTGTTCCCAAAACACTCAAGAGAATCACCACTTCAGCAATGCTACATTGCTTATATCCATTTTCCAGCCCAAAGAAGGATAATATCCATTTTTTGGGGCTAGTTATACCCAAAGACCAATTCACAATTTTTTTGCTCTTAATGGCCACTAATGGTAAATACTCATTGTTACGCTTGTAAATTAAAGTTGTTTGAGTGCTAAATAGTGTTAAATATCCTTTTAGTTGTAAATTTGTGCTATGTAAATGGTACATTTTAGAGCATTCTTAATAATTAACTTGTGAATTTAGTTCTTAAATATAATTCTCTCATTTTTATCCATAAATTCATGAGCTTTGATCTAATATGAGGGTTCTAATCAACTCGTCCAGATAAGATTCTAGGAGACATTTTCCCCGAATAAGTTTTCTTTTATTCACCTTTTATTTAGAGGGGAAAAAACCAAAATGGGGAAATAAGGGAACAAAAATAAAGAATACATATAAATGTACATAATATATTCCAGTAATACCTCAGTCTCTCCTACCAAATTTCAGTGTTCCATCATTAATCTCTCGCCAGTACAATGCTGACTCCTCCCGCCAATACATATAAATATACATAATATATTCCATTAATCTTGTGTCTCTCAAGCTTCACCTCTATCAATGCGTTTACATGCCCCTAAATAAGCATTTCAGAAATCAATTATAGTTCAAACACAATCATTCTATTTAAGTTTCACTACAAAAATACCAAAGGTTCAAACCTTGAATTCTTCAACCGACATCTCAAGAAGTTTTTTCTCAAACATCTCGAGAAATGCCTCAACTCTCTTATCAATGTCTCCAGGACCCTGTCATGCAAACAAAATGATAGTATTAATCAACGGAGTCTGAAGTATCAATTATCCGATATTACTTTCATATACCTTCACAGTGGATTGGATGATAAATTGCACTCCCCGTATTCTTGAATCATTCCTACACATTTTGAAGACTAAAGTGAAAAACAAGGAGCAGGTCTTTCGTGTTGAGTAGGATACTGGGGACAGTACAGCCCAACTCACCTCTGCATTTACACTTGTGCATCGCACGGCTAGTGTACTGGTTCATTGAATAATTCATGCCAAAGAATAAATGACACGCAAAGATCCTAAATTCATACGGTACACAAATTAAAAAAAAAAAAACACATTGAAACTTCATTTAAATTCTAATAATCGTTCTCAAAGCCAATGAATTTTGATTTGATGAAAGCTGGGCTATCAGATTTGGTTCCTTACTATTTTTAAGCTTGCTTTTTATCTAAAAGTAAGAATATACTAAAGGTAAGTTACAAAATATTACTCTCTTCAATCTTAAATGTATAAAATAGTTAACTTTCACATAAATTAAAAATATTAAATTAGTTATTTAAAAAAAATTGTTCGTTTTTTAGAATGTATATCTTTTTTAATCATTTATGTTAGAGTATTATTAACATAACTTGCATCATATAAGAATCTACCTATAGAATAATTTTAAAAAGATATTTAAAATGAAAGATAAAAGAAATCAGAATTTGACCTGGAATAAAATATAAATTTCTAACTAACTCTTATATATTTATATGCCATACAAACGCGTTATCAATACCGTGCATTCTGTCTCAACTCATCCAAACACGCCTTATAGCTTGATAGTGCAGAGTAAATGTATATAGAGAATCATACACCAAAGTCTAAAATGATTTAAAGAGATTAAAATTTAAAAAAAAAAGTTCTATATTCGCTCTTCACACGGCTTACGAAATTTCAATCCGAAGAAAAACATGTCAATCGGCTCATGATTGAATTATTGATCAACATTTATTAAAATTTTAATTGGCAAAATAAATCAAAAAACTGTGCGGCATGAATCTCGCGGTCTATGATTGAGATTAACCAAAAAAAAAGATCTTCAAGAATCAGAGCGGGACTTGACGATGAAATTTTGGCGAGATATGGGATTCATAACCACCGGGGGACCAGCAGTACGAGGCCATGCCTGAAACTTTTTGTCAGTCTCGTCCGACCAATCCTTATTTGAAACTGTATTAGGGGTAGTGCCTGAAGGAAAACACTAGCAATTAACTGCTTAAAGAGCACCAAATGAAGCAGAATTAATTATTCCATAAGCAAAACGCAACTGACCTCCAAACATCTTTGAGTCAGAAACAGATGTGTCACAAATCCATGCAACTCCAAATGATGCTATTATAGCTGGAATGATATACTTGACTGCCATGTTCAAATTTTTGGCACGCTGCACAAGAGAGAAGAAAATTAACGCACTCAAACAACAACTCAAAAGATAGGAACTAGATGAGACAAATCAAGAAGACACAGACATTAAAGTTTAAACTCCAAAAAATTCCCAGAAACTGGAAAATCAGAGGAATTAGATCCAATCCTCACGAACAGATCAATGAGGCAGATTGGCCTGGCCAAAAAGCACAATTTCCCAACATTGAGCAAGACAAATGTAACTAACAATGCAGAGACAAGTATCAGGAAATATCCTATTTCTACTACGTATTTCCCATGCGAATGACAAATACAACACATCTTGCGTCCCAATCTGGATTTTTTTAATCCTGCCATTGGCTTGCAGATAAAACATACGGTATGCTTCATCATCTCCATTAGAAAAAAAAATCGAAATTGTTTTAAAACGATCAGAAAGCATTAATCTACGTAACTGATTACCTCAAGCACACTTCGACCTAAAAAATTACCTGAATTAGAGAATCACAACAATAAAGAAAACACTACTACAAAACAATTCTGAAACACCTTAAATTGATCGATAACAATTTACTCACATTAGGTTTATACATTTCAGACCCTATGATTGTGGTTTATTTACGAGGAAATTTTTCGAGAGCGATTCGATATAATCCATCATTCATAGGTAAATCCATACTAATAATACAGATTAACCCTTTCAGTGTAAAGCAATAGTAAGATTCAAATATCTAGGACATTGATTTTTATTTTCTCTGATTCTTTCCACGTAAAGAAACATATGTGCATTGGAAAGCAGCCAATCAAATCAACGACCTCGCATTAAAATAAAGCGCAGAAATTCAATGAGTCAAGAGATTCAATGCGATCAAGGGAATGAAAATAAGGAACGTTCCGAAAAGAGCATGAATGCGTTTGAGAAAATTGTATATTGCTTACCTGAAAGTCTGTAACGGAGAAGACAGATCACTATACCGATCGTTGATGGTGCGAAAAGAAGGAAATCGAGAGTTGGGAGAAGAGGCCAAGAGGGACTTAATAACGAACGCCACAAGAGAATTGGTCAGAGTGGAATAGGGCTTAAATGGGTTTGTTATAATATTATATAGATGTGTGTTAACGAAAAGAACTGCTAATACCGTTTATTTTTTTGTAGAGTTTTTTTTAATAATTTGTGTGTGTTATCTTTAAATATAAAGAAATATCTATCTTTTCTTTTTGTTTAAATCAATACACTAAAAATTAATTTTTTTTACTCAGCAAAACACATGTATTTATAAATGTTTAAATATAAATAATTTTTTTTTAAAATAAATGCATCAACCTTATGCCAAAACAAATGTATCAACAATCAACATCGATCATTATTAATGCCTTATTCGAATTTTACCTCTGATTTATATCTTTCTTTTTTCTTTGGCCAGCCGCTCTGATTCATATCGCTCATAGGTAATACATCGAATGAACTAAGCTCCCAAAACGGGGGCAAACCAGCAACCTTCACTGTGTTAACATCTACAGAACAATTTAAATATCCAACCGTTTTATGTTTTTGGTATAAGCTGGTGGAGTAACAACTCAAGCGGTCAGTTTAATTTTTGTCATGAAGGAAGAATCCAACAAATAAATACAAAAGTAACCAAAAGAAACGAATCATGCTGGGATGCTTCAACATGACAATGATGTTAAAACTTCTTCGAATTCCTGTGGACAACCTTTTTGCTTTAAAAGGGGGAGCAAATTGATACTATACCCTGGAAAAGTGTTGGAAGTATAATTAAACTTCATCCTGTTGAACCAAACCTAGGCTCTTGAACTACCACCGTGATCCCTCTCAACATGCTCCACAAGAGCAACTGGATCTCGAAATCCTCTACCACACTTGGGACATGCATCGATGGTCACCTTAGCCACCCCCCTGGATCGGTTGCTACTACTTTCATGCACTTTCTGCACATGATCCACCAGAGAAGTGACAGAGGAAAACTTTGCATTACACTGAGGACATTGCTCCATCTCCACTTGCCCATTTTCATTACCCCTCCCACTGCTCTGTCCCATCCCATCCTTTGCAGTTAGCCAAGATTGGTTAATTTCATTACCCAATTTTGACATGCTGGCTTCGGCTGAAGTTCGGAGATTTGACGCCACATTGCGAAAGCCTGAAGCCCATTTTGATGAGGATGTTGGTGGAGATGGATTTGGCTTTGGATTTGGCTCTTCTTTTCTACTTCTGCTTAAGAGATTCATAAATGTAAAGCTTGTTTCCAAACTTTTGGGTCCAGGACACTTGTGATCAGGGCCAAAACGATGCTTTAGACAATGATCTATCAAGCAATCCCTGCATTTGATTGTGTTTGAGAACACCAAGACCTCTCTGCATCCAGGGGCGGGGCATTTTTTCTTCTTCATGGCTCTCTCATAATTTGATGGGTCACACTCAGTGTTGACATGATTCTCCCAGGTTATGTTTGGATCTTGATCAGGAATTAGGCGGACTCCTTTTGCACAAAGTGGACATATGACAACAGCGACATCTTGTTTGTCCGCTTTCTGACACTGATGTTTAATATAACCTCTGTGCTCCAAACAAAATACCTACAAAAGATTTTGGCAGATATAGACATAGAGTTAACTGAAACAAAAAAATGTAAACATGAAAGAAAAGGAAGATTAGTAACCATACACAGAACTAAGATATGAAACAATAAAACATACACAGTGCATTTACCCAAAAAAAAAAAAAAAACTCTGCATGCACTAGCACATCCCCAGAAAGCTAAAATGCATAATCAATTCTTAAAATACAAGTTACTAAAGTTGAGAAGAAAAATTGCTTCTCAAAGACAGAACTAAGAAGAATTTCCCATACTATAAAACCAAACATCAAAACTCTCTCAGGACTGCCAAACATTGTAATCACATGGTTTTTATTCATCATCAAGAACACAATAACCTGACAGCACTTGCCTGTGGGGCTCAACCTAAAAGAAGCATGAATTCAGTTTGTTCGTGTATATTAACAAGCTTCAATTTGTTTCCAGCAAAGGCAATAGATGTACAACCAACCAAATAAATAATGCAAAACTTCATTCCAACTCCAAATTACTGTTATACTTATTTCACATTGTAATTCAACCATTATCAAAGTACACAAACATAATCAACAATATAATTGCTATACAGGCAAATGAGACCCTGAGACAAGATTTTAAGAAAAAGGAAAAGACAAGCAGACAAATTGAGAGGAAATAACAAGTACTAAATGGAGTCAATCTCATTTATAACTTAAAACTATGTGACAGACTGGCTGGTAGAGAAAAAACTACGAAAAAAATAGAACTTCTTCATAATACATCCTTGACCTTAGTTCAATAAGAAAGATATGTGCCTGTTTAATTCTACAACAAAAACTAAATTGGCACACAGGAAAATATGTGAGTATGCTAGCTACTAAGTATTCATTATTGAGCTTTTTCTGAAATTAGAACTTCATCTTCAATCTTCAGTTTTCACCAACTCCCAGGGCACATGAATAGGCAGCAGAAATTTCCATTATCAAAGAAAAACTAAACTAGATAATAGATAGGGTAAAGGTGCAATCAGCACCTTGAATTAATTTTGAAAATGCACTTAGCACCTTAAAGTATTTAAGGGTGCAATTAACACCCCAAACTAATTTTAGAGGTACAATTAACACCCTAAAATATTTAAATTGTTACAATTTTGCCCCTTTGCTAACAAAAACACAAACTTTTATTTGATACATGTCACATAAATCTTTTATTTCTACACATTATTGTTTAAAATGCCACATTTATAATATTGTTTTAATAAATTATACTAAATAAACCATGAAATTTCTCGATCTCTATATATAAATTCTATACAATATCAATTTTAGAGTTTATTCAGTACTATTTTTTAAATAATATGACACATATGACATTTTAAATAATAATGTGTTGAAATAAAAAATTTACGTGACATGGATTGAATATAAAGTTGTGTTTCTGTCAGTAAAAGGACAGAATTGTACCAATTTAAATAATTTAGTGTGCTGGTTGTACTTTCAAAATTAGTTCGAGGTACTAATTACACTCTTAAACACTTTAGAGTGCTAATTGCTCCTCCAAAATTAGTTTAGAGTGCTGGATATATCTTTATCCTAATAGATATAAAGGACAAAGCAAAAACTAACAAGGAATCTTCTTTTTTAAAGAAAAAAAAATCATCTCAGTGATGAAGGTAAAACATTAAACAGTGGTTCAATAGTCAAACAGAAACTGCACTGAATGAAGTAGCACTCATCTCTGATATTATCTAAAAGTGGTAAATTTTATTGCCAAGCAAGGGTCTTTAGGAAGACATATGCCAGTTGATATGCAAGGGAAGAAAAAAAAGAAGGTTAGGACTCTAATGAGCAAAGTACAGTGTGTCAACTTAGGAGGGGTACAGTCACACAGCACAAGTAACTATGATGAAGTCGAAAAGTTCCCACTAAGGACTATCACAATACCAAAGTCCATGAGAAGAAGATCTTGTTAGAAAATCACTTCACTTAAAAGTGGGAAAGACCAAGTCACTTTTCTTTCTCTTCTATATTTTTCAAAAAATAAGCTCCAATCGATGTTCAAGTTTCTATGAACCAATTTTACTGCATTCCCTTTGGCCATAAGACATCAAAATGATACCAAGATAACCGCATAACCTAGAAACACAATTAACTACGAATAAATTTCCAGCTTAATTGCTACTCTCTTCTGTTCTCCTTGTTTTTTTTTTTTTTAACTTCTGGTGGAAAAGGGAACGATCTCACCACTGGTATACATCTCAAGTTTCGACAAAATCTAACTTAAGCAGTCATTCGAACAAAGAATAAAAAACAATTTGAAACCAATTCAGAAGCTGGAAAATACATGAAAACGAATCAACAATGCAGGTGGCATACAGTACAGTGACACAAGCAATAAGGAAATCTAAGTATACATTTTAAAAAAATAATAATTAGTGTGAGAAAAAAGAAGAACAAACCTGATTGCAACGATCGCATGTGAAGGGCAAGAAATCAATCAATTTGCAATCATCAACAGCGCAATGCTTTCCAAGATCTGGGAATTCGGGAGTACCCATTGGAGGATCAAAATCAGCTGCACCGAGGAGAAGACTTGGCCGAGAATTTAGAGATAAATTCCGGCAATAATAAAAAGGGCAGGTAAATTTAGATTCCCCGATGTTCGTGGGGGAGTCGAAATTGAAAATCAGGATTTTAGATTTCCAAAGGAGGGCGAGAGAAAGACCGAAGGAGCGGACGGCAAGGAGGGAATCGGAAGTCGCCGCGGTCTTTGAATATTCGTCGCGTTATTAATTTTTCCCGAGAAAAAAATAATTTTACAATTTGGATTTGGTCAACTCACAATATAATACCGCCCCAGTCTGATCGTCGATCGCCCTCTCACGTCCAATAGGAATATAGTCCAAGCGGGCTTTTGACGTAATAACTAATAATTTAACCGAAGCAATTTTTTATGGTATATAATTAAAATAATAAAATCTATATTTTTATCTTATATTTTATATATTATTGTCTTTTGATAAAAAAAATAATAGAATCTAATTATTTACTAATATTTTCTTTAATTATAACCAGTCAGTATTACTCTTTCACGTTAATGATTTTGGAAGCAAGATTATAATTTCATTTTCCCTTTTATAACGCATAAAAAATTCTTAGATGCGGTTGCAACTTGAAATTTCTTGGAATCTTCATCAATATCTGTCAAACATACAACAAATCCACCATATACGGTTATTTTATGTCACTGAAACATGTTTATTAGTGGTATATCCTTTTAATTGATGTTATTATAGTTGTAAAAAAACAAAAACAGTTGTTATAGAATTTTATACATATAATTATATATGTAACATCAAGTTGCTACAGCAATGCTAACATTAACATCATTGAGTATTTTAGCGAGGTGTAGAATTATGGCGAAGCTGAACAAAATCTAGCTACTGATCATATTATCAGTTATAAACACGAAAATCCTACAGCCGCTAAGAGCTTAAAGAAATATTTGAGGTAAAAAAGTTAAAAGAATATTTTAATAAATATTTAAGAAATCATAATTTACATTGATGACAATTAAAAATCTACACGTATTTTTAGATGTCGTAACCTGTAAAATACTCTTAAGTCTGAAGTATTCTCCCCCACCAAGCGTCAAGGTATAATCTTGATAAATATATATATACCCATCGTGAACAATAGACGAATCATTACTCAGACAAATCTCACGTAATAAAGGTTTCGTATTCGAAACATGGAATTAAAACTCAAACGGCACAAACAACAAATGTGGTGTTCCTTACAAATAAAAAGAAACATACATGACCAGAAACATATATAATTACTAGCTTCCTATCACCAATTCTCAAGATCTGGTGAATCCATCTCATCAAAACTGGCTGATTCAAGCTTCGACTCTTTCTTCCTCCAGGGCAAGTGCCTTACCAGTAGGTTTAGCCAACAGATCTGTGTACTCTTGGAATGGAGATTTGGTGAAACGAGTCTCCCTCCAGAACTCAGGCGTTAGGAATCCATAGGTTTTCAGCAAACAGTCAAAAGTCGCCTGCCGAAAAACAGAACGTTATGGACATAGCTAGCAAATAATTTGTAAGCTACACCTAACCGTCTAGTAATGGAATAGTGCTTCCAAAATGTTTTGATTCTGTATCAATATCACAACTTAAATTAAGGACTATTCGTGAACTCCATCCAAATTTCTTGCTCATCAATTTTTACAATCATAAGCATAGGTACGGAAGAACTGAAAGCAGAAATAAAATATTTTAAGCACCGAAGTTGCAAAGTGCCTGGAGCATTTGCAGATTATCATTAGCACCACCAAATAGGTGAACAGACAGCCTTCAGAGCAGAAACTGTGTAATTCTACATAGTCATTAACTTTTTCATGCCAGCAAAGCATGCCTAGAGACAAAACAAACAAATAAGAACAACATCACATCAATTTAATATTCAGTTAACCCAATCATCTCAATTGGCCTTAGGGGATTCAAACCCATCTAGATTCAACCTGGTCAACATGAACGTGACAATGAATCTTAACTCATGCAAAACATTGCAAAGATAACAATTTCATTCTTGTTATACAGTCTAACTAGTAAAATATCATTGCAAGGATAATACACATCGTCACTAGAACAGTTCCCGGTAATTGAATATAACGCTGGATTCATAGTATACTAATTGCACTGCCACAAATGACTATGGGATGCCGATTGAGATGATCCGTTAATTAAGCACATGAGATACGGTTTACCAGTATCAATTATAAATTATAAATTAAATAAAAAAGGGTTTAAAAGAACATTTCAATAAGCGGATCAAATAATATTTGGAACGAACCTTGACAAAATTTCCTAGAGTCTTAGTCGACCCTCTTGAAGAAGTGAAGACATCCTCGATACCAGCGAACTGCAATACCTTCTTCGGCACCCTAGCAGCAACAATTCCAGCACCCCGAGGAGCGGGAACCATCCGCACAGTGACTGAACCACACTTACCAGTAACCTTGCACGGGACAGTGTGGGGCTTCCCGATCTTGTTACCCCAGTAACCTCTTCTCACAGGAATTACAGAGAGCTTTGCTAATATAATAGAACCACGAATGGCCGTGGCGACCTCCTTGCTGCACTTAACACCGAGGCCCACGTGTCCGTTTCCGTCACCGACAACAACAAATGCCTTGAAACGAGTTCTCTGTCCGGCCCTGGTCTGTTTCTGTACAGGCATAATCTTCATGACTTCATCCTTAAGACTGGGACCAACCAAAGTATCAACAATTTGGTGCTCCTTGATTGGGAGAGAATGAAGATAGATCTGTTCAAGGCTGCGGATCTTTCCCTCCTTGACGAGACGGCCAAGCTTTGTCACCGGAACCCACTTCTCCTCCTCTTCGCGGCGACCACCAGCTCTGCGTCGTCCACCTCGGCCACGATCTCCACGACCACGTCCGCCAAAGCCACGTCCAAAACCACCACGATCTCCTCCACGCTCAGCCATAATTGTCAGCAACAACGAGAAGTAAACCAAAATTCCGAGGGGATGTTACCACCGCCAAAGGAGAGGGGAAGACCTTGAAATGAATGAGAGGCCTTTCTTATATGAGCGAGTTGCCGATTGAAGATGGATGAGATAGCCTAGGGTTTTTCGGGGGCATTGCAGTTAGGTTTGGTTTCAAGGATCCAGTAAACCGGGATAAGGGACATATTCTTTTTCTGTCCAATTCTCTGCATTTTTTTTTGAACTTGTAGGTTTTTTTGGGCCTGAACTAGCTGTTTTTTATAAAGCTAATACAGAAATCTAATAAAACAAATTGGCCCAAAAAGAAATCAAACCTGTTGAGCACATTGCGTACCTGGGCCAATTTATTAATATTTCTTTTTGGGCCAATTTATTTTATTAATAATTATTTAATAGATAAAGTTTTATATTATAATATTAGAGGAGCATGTGGACCTGGGCTCCTAAAAAATATAAGGGTTGTTTGCAAAGGCCCAAATCCTAGTCTAGTTATATTGGCTGAAACAAGATGTGAGCAAGAAACACGTCTAAATTTATTAAAGAAGTTGGGATTTGATGAGATCAGAATTATTCCTAGTATAGGGCAATTTGGGGGTCTAGCTATTATCTAAAAAAGTAATATTATTAAAGTTCTAGTGTTAGAAGATAATAGACAATTTTTGCATCTTCAATGTGAATTTTCTGGCTTTAACAAATTCATATTAACAGTTATTTATGCGATTCCTCACTCAAATTTTCGTGAAGAACTATAGGGTAAATTAAAAGTTTTGTCTAAAAGGATATAATTTCCCTGGGTGGTGCTTGGTGACTTTAATGATATTATGAACTACAAGGAGAGGGTGGGTGGAGCATCTTGTCCTTTTAATAGAATTAGGTGGTTCCAACAATAGGTTGGCGAATGCGAACTATCTGATTTAAATTTTCAAGGACCAAAGTTTATATGGAAAGTACCCCCAAATGTGGGGTATTCACAGCTGTATGAAAGATTGGATAGAGCTCTAGTTAAATACAAAATTCTTAACTAATTTGCCTGATTGTTTTTTAAAGGTATTGTCTAGAACGCAATTCTCTGATCATAACCCAATCATGCTTCAATTTATGAATGATAGGGTTGATAGAGGGATTAGACCGTTTCGTTTTGAAGTCATGTGGTTGCAACATGATAATTTTAAAGACTTTCTTGAAGGAAATTGGGATTCTTGTCAGGAATTAAGTAGTTCATTGGAAAGCTTCACAACTTTATTGACAGACTGGAATAAGAATATATTTGGAATGGTTGAGAAGAGACAAAAGGAAATACTTGCTCGACTAAATGGTATACAACGATCAAAGGCTTATGGATACTCGATCTTTTTGTCTAATTTGGAGAAGGAATTGCAAGCTAATTTGGATGAAATTTTGAAATTAGAAGAAGTGAAATGGTTTCAAAAAGCACGTACTGAATGGATTGCAAAAGGGGATTAGAATACTCGATATTATAATTTGAAAACAAAAATGCGTAGAAGAAGGAACATAATTACCTCTCTAAAAGATAACATGGGTAAATGGGTAGTTGATGAAAAGGAGTTGGAAAAAATGATCTCTGATTATTTTAAGTCCCTCTATGATGTGGATGGAGATGGTTCTTGTAGTATTAGCACTACTACAAGTTTTCCTGAAATAAATCATGAGTTTAAAACTATGAGCTCTATTCCGTCGGAGGATGAGATTAAACAAGCAATCAAGTCGATGGGTCCTTATAAAAGTCCAGGTGCTGATGGATTATGTCCTATTTTTTATCAAGCAAACTAGAATAAGGTAGGAGACTCGATATGCAGATTTGTAAAAGAAGCGTTTGTGGGTAAGAAGATAAAGGCGGAAGATAATAGGACTCTGATTACATTAATTCCTAAAAAGGAGAGTCCTCAGCTAGTGAGTCATTTTCGGCCAATCCCCTTTGTACTGTCCACTATAAAACTATTTCTAAAGTAATTGTGAATAGATTACGAGGTATTATGGATAGGATTATTTCTCCATTTCAATTCAGCTTTATTAAGGGAGACATATTCAAGATAATATAATTGTTGGGCAAGAGATCATGCACATTATGAAGAAGTCAAAAGGCAAGACTGGGTTGATGGCTTGGAAGATTAACTTAGAGAAAGTATATGACATGATATGTTGGGATCTATTGTTTAAAGTGCTTCAAGATGTTGGATTTGAAAATGATTTTATTAATTTAATTATGAGTTGTGTGTCATCAGTTTCATATAATGTTATTTGGAATGAGTATCAAACTGAATATTTTTTGCCTAAAAGAGGTATCCGACAAGGAAATCAAATTTCACCACTTTTGTTTGTTTTGTGTATAGACAGGTTGTCTCATATTATAAATGATACAGTTAATTCTAGAGCTTGGAAGCCTATTCACATTGGAAATGGAGGCCCGAAAATATCTCACCTTATGTTTGCAGACAATTTACTTCTTTTTGGAGTTGCTACAGGGGAGTAAGCTGAATGTATGTTGGATTGTCTTGATACTTTTTGTGGCGCATCAGGAGAAAGAATTAGTAAAGCTAAATTTTCTATTTTCTTCTCACCAAAGGTTACAAATGATACCAAATACAGGATTAGTCGCAGGGTTGGTATTGTTGTTTCTATTGATATTGGAAAGTATCTGAGGTTTTCGATCATCAGAGGGAGGAAACACATGGACACTTTCCATTATATTTTTGGCAGGGTGAAATCTAAATTGGAGGCATGGAAGGCAACCACCTTAACAGTTGCAGGAAGAATTACTCTAGCTAAATCTGTTATAAGTACAATTCCAATATATCCTATGCAGGTAGCTAGATTGCCTATTTCAGTGTGTCGTGAGGTTGAGAGATTACAGAGGAATTTCATCCGGGGGAACTTAGATAATAATCATGGCTATCATCTTATTGGGTGGAATCAAATTGTCAAACCTAAAAACCAGAGAGGACTTGGTTTTAAAAGATTGGATATAGTAAACAACGCGTGTGGGACAAAGATAGCATGGAATCTGGTACATGGCACAAAAGATTTGTGGGCTGATGTTCTTTTACATAAATATATGCTACGTAATGAGGAGAATTTGCTGAAAGCCAGGAAAGGTGATTATACATTATGGAAGTTTATTTCAGAATAAAGGGTAAATGTTAAAAGGGGTATGAGATGGCATATTAGAGACAGTCAGAAGGTTAATTTTTTTAATGACAAATGGCTTTATCATTATAAGAATCTCAAGGAATTGTGTATGACATCTATTACTACTGAGGAGAATAAGAGTAAAGTCACTGATTGGGTAGTTCATGGAACTTGGGACTTCATGAAATTGGCTAATCTAGTTCCAAGTCATGTTTTTCATAAGTTAATGACTGTGTTACCTCCAAGGCAGGATGCAGGACCTGATATTCTTGCTTAGAATACACCTAATGATGGCAGATTTATAGTGAAAAGTGCTTATTATATGCTATAACATCTAGATAACAGTAATTTCAATACAACATTTAAAGAAATATGGAGATGGGAAGAGGCAAAACATATTAGGGTATTCATGTGGATTACATTTAATAATCGATTGCCCACAAATGCTTGGAAAAGCACTTGGTCAACTATATCGGCTATATGTCAACATTGCAATCAAGGAGTAGAAGACATAATGCATATTTTGCGGGATTGTGAATATGCCAGAGAACTTTGGGGACAATGTATAAAACCCAATCTGTATAATCAGTTCTTCTCAACAAAATTGAGGAATTGGTTTACTATGAATGTAAAGATTAATATGGGTTTAGTTGAGTATGACAATTGGAAGCTAATATGAGGTGTTTGGATTTGGCATATATGGAAATGGAGAAATAAATTTATGTTTGAACCAAATTTCATTAAACCCCAAGAGCTGCTAGTAATTTTGAAATAGGTTTGGCGAATGTTTGTATGCCAGCAGGACTAGGTGTGTGTTTGGCTATCACTTTTAAAAATAGATTATGGAGAAAAACCATGGTTTGAGCAAATGATAGCCAAACATAATTTTTTTTTTGAAAATCAATTATAAGACTCAAACCATGGTTTGAGTCTTCAGACCATGGTTTCCAAGAATTGAGCGCACGGTGGCTTCTTGATTTGCCTCCATTGCTACAATACATTGATGGGTTTTAATAATTTAAATTTTATTTTTAAAAAAACAAAATACTATTTAAAATATGAAATTTTAATTTCTTTTATTTTAAAATTTTGAGAAAAAGATGAATTTGTCAATAAAAATTACCATCTTCCATATTTTTTGATGGTCATCTAGATTGGTTAACTCTAATAAAATTTTCAGTGGAAAAAAAAATTAAAATTTAGGTGAATATTATAAATTTTTACCTTACTCAAATACATATGTATATGTATTATTTTGTAATAATTTATTGTGAATATTGGTTAACTTTATGTAATTATCATATTGTCTATGGAAAAGTGATTCTGCTACTAATCATCTAAACATCTCCAATTTTTAAAATTACTTTTTTTTTTCCAGAATATATTCTTCCAAAATCTATTCTCTATAATCTATTCTTTCCAAAATCTATTCTCTAAAAGCTAATCCAAACACACCCTAGATTGTACAGAGTGTGATAAATTCTCCTATACTTAAGTGGGAAGCTCCACCAAAGGGTTATTTCAAAGTCAATGTTGATGGGTCACTTGCAAAGACACAAACAAAAGCTAGTTGGGGAGGTGTAATTCGGGATTATAATGGGAATTGGATTGCAGGTTCTACACATACTATTGGACCTTGTAGTATCATTGAGGCTGAACAATGAGCAATCCTTAAAGGTTTATCAATAGCTTAGGATTTATGCCTTAAGAAAATTATTTTGGAGTCGGATGCTAAAAATATAGTTGAATTTATTCTTATTATGGATATAAATTCTATGTGCAGCCTCTTGATGATGCAGATTCATTATTTTTTGAAACGGGAATGGGATGTTCAAATTACATATATTCCTAGGAAACACAATCAAGTTGTCGATGCATTGGCTAAACAAGGATTATCTAGGTCAATATTTTTGGGAGTTTTCCCCCTACTTTGGAGGCATTAGTGACTAAAGAGAGATTGAGAATTGTTTTCCCATAGTTAAGCTTCTTATAATTCGGGTTTAACCCTCTCTTGTATAAAAAAAAAAGAAATCTAATAAAAAAATTCATAAAGATAAATACTTTTTGTGTTTATAACATGATAATTCAAGCTATTAGTTTATGATCTTAATGTAATAATAAAAAATTAAGTGATATCATTTTAGTAGAATATTTCGTGCATCAAAAAATTACATGACAAATGGAAAGTAAATATCAGAAGAAACTTCAATGATATATAAATAATGCATCAAGTGTTATAAAAATGCATTACATTTTGTGAATAAAAAATATCAAGCATAATGTAGTTAAATCTTCCAAAAAACCTAATTAAAATTAAGCATTAATTTTTTTGGTAATTGCAAAGGAAGATCATCAATGCGTGGGCTTTTTAAGCCCAACACACGTAGTAAGGGGCGCTAGGGCGGGTGGTCTTATAATTGTGTTTAGGCCTAGCTGTATCATTCCATGAAAATGGGCCATGAAGTATCCAAAAACAAGGATTTGGGCCCAATAAATTTGAGGAACCATGGGACAGTTCTGCAAAAATTGGGCGAAGAGACGGGGAGGCTAACGTACATGTTATAAACGAAAGGAACACACGAGAATGAATCTCATTTCTTCAGAGTTAGTACTGTGTAACGCTTTCCTGATGTTATAAAAAAATAATAATTAGTTTTTTGTCAAAACTTACAGTTAACGTGTTGCCAAACACGTACGTAGTAGTAGATCAGATCCTGTGTCAACAAGCGAAACCCACCATATGCCTACCTAATACACTTGCCCAGAAACAAACAGTTGCTAACGATACATAATATAGTGAAAAAGGTTCGAATTTCTGCTAAAAGAAGTATCACATTTAACACTCAAAAGTATATTAAACAAAATTGACTCCAATATAGAAAATAAAGATGCTAACAGTTGTTTATGGGAGCTCACAGGCTATACATTTTTCTGATTTGTAGGCCAAATACAGTGCGAGATCAACATTCACACGCACGTCAATAAACTGCTTGGACGTGTTGATGGTACTGGTTTTGAAGTTTCAATATTGTATAGTTGCATTCACAAATATTTGCAGCAGAACATAATGGCCCGTGCTCTTGAAGAGTCGCTATGAAGCGTGTCCTCAGTGAGTAGTCAGGTGTTTTGTACCTATCCAAGTTCCTACAAGTTGACGACGAAGAGCCAGCCAAATCCAGACGCAGAGCTCTTACCTCTCTAATTTCTGCCAGACGCATACCAACGGTAGCACTATGACATCAAGAAGCACGAGCCATGACAAATTCTTGCAAAATTCGAAGCAGCGAAGAAACAAACAAAATCATAGGTATTAAGAAATAATATTATCTGATTTATCAAAAGAGGGTCACAAAATCGCCTGATTCTTTTGGGGTCAGAGAGACGGAACATAACATGAACATGTGACATGAGAGAGAGGACAAAAATTGGGAGGAGAAATCAAGATTTTTAAGTGCGAAGTTGCAATGCAGACCAAGACCCTCCACTGACGAGCTAGACAGTACCGTTTCTACTTTATATAATTATTAATAATGAGTTAATGGGTGCTCAGAAGCTTTTTTTGCCTTCATATATATTTTTTGCACCTCAAAATCCTCATCTATATTTATATATGAAATAAAACACCAAAGAGATCCTAAACAACAACAAAAAGCAAGGCAGTGACATTTATATTTGCCACAACCACTTGATTGCATTAAATAATGATAGCCAGCTAGCTCATTTCCACGCCCTTTCTGTTCTAGTTCAGAGTTTGCTTTCTTCATCCCTATCCCTTGTCTTGTTCATCCATGGAGAGCTCAATGCAGCCGGTAATGGTGGCTCCGCCGAGAGGGGAAGAGGCGAATCGTTATTCTCACAGATCAATAGAGACGCTCGTGGTGGTTCTGGCAGTGATCACAATAGTGGGCGTGCTTGCAGGAATAGTGGCTCGTCTCTGTGGTGGAAGGCACTTTGGAGGCAATGGAGAGAACGATATTGAAGGTTGGGTTGAGAAGAGGTGTAGAAGTTGCATCGACGGAGGCCTGCCGCCGCCTCCTCCTCCTCCACCACCACCACCACCACCACCGGAAGAACCAAAGGCGGCGCCAGCAGGAGGAGATGAAAAAAAGTGAAGACTCTGAGAGGCAGAATTCTAACACTGAGCTGTAAGCTAGTGAGTATAGAGCTTGATGAATGTTTTCGGTCAGTGAGGGTGAATATTTAATGTGTGATATATATAGAGAGAGAGGGGGGGGGGGGAGTTTACACAGCTTTTAACTATGATGTAGCACAGGGTTAGTTGTAGAACCTAAACCATTCATGTTTGAGTTTCAGTTTTACTCTGTTTCATATTTCCCCCTCTGCGGCTTGTTTGAAGTGGAGAAATTGTTATGTTTTCTTCTATTATAAGCGAGCCTTCACTTCCTGGTATCAAATGCAGATGACAGTAGTGATACTAGGGTAGTGAGTTCCAATTTTACATGAACAAAAGAGGAAGAGAACAAAAAAAATCACATTTCACTCCATACTTTCCTGTTATTGTGGTGTCTTGGGGCAAAGTGATAGTCTAAAACAAAAGAAATACCAATGCAGATTCCGGCCGAAGTGGAATCAATTATCTTGACTAGTGTTTATTGAAAAAATCTGGTGCTTACTAAAAGCATGAGAAAGGGATGTGTGATAATGATAATATATATATGAGATATTTTGTGGGAGTGTATTATTTTTATAAATTTTTAATTTTAGTTTGTTAAAATTTGATAAGTAATACTCCTTAAGTTCTTAATGTACAACATAATTGAGGACAGAAGTTGATATTAATTTTAAATATAAGACATATTTTTTATATTTATTATTTTTTAAAAATTATTCCTATTAACACTCTCTCAATAATAATCAAATGAGAGATAGTGGTAAAAATTTCAGAAATAATATTAAGATCTTTTAAAAACATATATATCATATTAATTAATTAAATTAAATTTTTTAATTTAATTTAATTAATTAAATATATCTTAAAAAGGTAAGAAGTATCTCTTTAAAAAATGAGGTTGGATCTAGGTATATCTCAAGCCAGAAAATCCGAAACAAACGTACGCTCAATGATGATGCTGTCCACATGGTAGCGCTGAGTAACATTCTAATTTAAACTTTTAAAGAAGGAAAAAAGAAAGAACCAACAACAACTCAACAAAGCGGTGCTAAGGGACCAAAAAGCAAAATTCTTTAGTGGGCGTTAGAATGTTACCGTTGCAATTACTAATCACACTTTAGGAAAAGGAACTCATAAAGCGGTCGCTCAGACTAAAACTGCAGTCACTTTGTGAAAAATACTCCTATATCATTTTACAAGGAACCTTTTACTTTTTTTTATATATAAATTTTTTTAAAAATAAGATAAAATCTCCTTTTCTCTTAAATAATATCAATATCAGATAAAACGAGCCGTTAATTACCTTTAAACGTAAATCTAGATACCTAAAAATTAAAATATTTTCCCAACACTACAATTGAAACTATAACAAAATAATATTCTTTACAGATTGAATACACCTCTATAATTATATATCTCGCATATTTATCAATTAAACCCATATACAATAGGTATAACCTTTACTTTTAATTAAGTTACGCTTATTCAAATTGGACGGGGGCCCCAAAACAAAGCCTTAAATAGGCTGCTCATCCTCATATAAATAAATATTATAAGCTCAATAAATACACATAGTTAAATTATTCTAAGTGGTTGTATGCTTCTTTAGGCCTCCATATTTCAATTTCAAGATGAACATACTTTCGATTGGTAGAAACTGATGAAAATAGAATAGGAAAAAAGTGAGGAATATTTTTTTTGTACAAAGGAAGGCAAAAGCTTAAGTACAAAAAATAAAGCATGGGGGATTGATATCCCAATACATCTTTCCGAACCAGGTCCTCATGCGGTGAGATTCCATGTCATGTATAGAGGTAGTTGTAAAACCGTTGCTAATAATGCACCTACAATTTTGTTGCTCTCACGATGAACAAATTGAAGCATTACCTTCCAAGACGTAGATAAAAAAAACCTTTTGACTTCCACAAGTGTATTGCTGTAAGTATCAGTCAAGCTTGATAAGTCTGAAAGCGTATCAATGAGAGGTTTGCTATCGATTCAACAATCAAGTCTCTAAATCCTATTTCCCAAACTAGACTTAGGCCCTTAAGCATAGCTCATTCCTTAGCTTCATAAGCACTACAATCTCCAACATAAGACATCTTCGTTTATGACCCCTCCAATTATCATTTCCATGTAATACAGATGAGAGCCCTAAAGGCTATTGCGATTATATGCCATTGGGATAGCTATTCATAGGATTTGATTGCTCCCACGTTCCTTTTTTGCCTCGTCTTTAGCATCCTTGCCTTTAATCAGCAGAGGTGCAACCGAACTAGACACTCAACCGAGATGTAAGTTTGTGTACAACACAAGCTGGATGGAATCAACTATGAAGTATACAATATCACTATATTCTATCAAAAACCCAATATTTGAATCTCTTATCAACTAGAAAGTCTGTTTATTAATATCATTTTAAGTGTTATTTTCAATTTTTTTCTGCCTATTTCCAAAACTCCATCTAATCTACCATCTTTATTGCCATCTCCAACAACAGTCTCTGTCCATATCTAAACTATCTTAAATAATTTTCTACTATATTCTCTTCAATAAGCACCATACCTATTCTTTCTTTGACATGATCATTTCAAATCTTATATTTTCTTCTATAACTACATATTCAACATATCTCAGCTACCTCAACTTTATACCATTATTATTCTTTTAGAATTCAGCATTCACCACCACTAGTCTTATAACACAAATTAACCATCAACATGCAAATTATGGTCCACGAAATACATTACTGCTTTAGTTGCTGGTGTTTCTTTAATCGCTTGGAGTATTTCAGGGTTTTTCAATCCAATAACCAAAAACAGATTGTAGGCACAGAAGCAATGTACTTTCCAAAAACTCCCTCTGAGCCAAAAGGATTAGAATATGATAGAAATTGTATTTAAATAATAAAAATCTTATTTTTACATATCTTGGTTTTTGTATATAAATGAGAAAATTGGTATGGTCCAAAAGAACATAAGTTTAAATACCGATACTATTCGTATATAAATTATCCAAAGTACTAATTCTTCATGTGTATTAAGAACATATCATATTCTTTTGACTAATAAAATTTTCAAATGGAAACTTTTCACTAATTTTTTCTTCTTTTTTTCACAACCAACCAAACATAGTCCAAACCTGAGCAATTGGCTCTCTGTTCTACCCTCCCTCTATAAAGGCCAATTCTTTTTATATGGATATCTCAATACAGTAGTTATAAAGCATTAGTCTTACTACTGCATGGGTGCAATTTTTCACATAATTTCTACTGCATTTGTGTATGGGTGCTTCACAATCATAATTTTTCTTACACTAAAAGTATCATGAAATGCTAATCTAGCTTGAAGTCATGCCAAACAACACCTAATTTCATGTGTTATAAATTAAATATTTAATTAGCCAACAACAATAATAAGTCTGTAGTGACAACTATCTGAATCACACAACCCTATTTAGCTATATTAACAAACAAATCTTTAGATAAATTGTTAATCCAAATATCTGCTCAACAACTTCATTGTACTCTTTTCATTCTCCCCTACCCGCTCAATAACTTTATTGTGTTCTTTTCTTTCTCCCCTACTATCCTCCCTAGCCTTTTTTTTGAGCCGGAACCAACTCAAACGATTAGATTTTATCCAACACAAAACAGGAAGAAGTTCATTGATTATACCACACTCCAAACTATAACCTACCCTTTGTTGGTCCGAGGGACGGAGGAGGCTAGGTTAGCCGAAAAATGGTTATCGGTTCACGGATGCAAGGTGCCCCAGCTTTTTCAGGGTAAGAAGAGGTAGAGAAAATGCCTCGAGCCCAGGCCCTTCGTCGCTGAGGAAGCAGAGTTTGCTACAAAGTAACAAAGAGAGCAATTCAACTATCCTTTAACCAAGGAAAGCAAGCCAAGGCAACTCACAATAAGTAGCATGATGTCGTATAAACCTGAAATGAAACACAACCCAAAAGCCAGTGATATATCCACTATGTCCTCTGTCTCCCTACTGAAACTAAAGACGCGCTGTGATCTATTCATATGCGTTAGTAAGGGAAACAATTTAACGAAATGAAGGAAGAATCATGCAGATCGAATAAGCTACTCAATAAAACAACATGATGAAGCTAACCCAGCGAGTTCAGCTTCCCCATATCACCCTTCTCCAGTTTCGCGTTAACGCGTCAGCTCTCAGCAGCTATGAACTGCTAGAATTCTGCAATGGAAGCAAGTCAAATGCATACAAGCCTTTAAAATCAGATTCGAGATTTGTATTTATTCAACATGTTTGCCCCCCGAAACTATATTTGGAATTGCGAGACATTCGGATCCGACAGATCTAGGGTTTGGATACAGAAGGGGGAAAAGATTAACAAACATATTATAAAATCAAACTGGGAACCAAAGACAATTTCTTACCATAATCATCGGGAACAACTCAAGAGAGACAAGATCCCTCTCACCGACCGTTACCATTTCCATTCTACCTATGGAGAATCACAACCCTGACAAAAGATGGCGCACAACGAATCCTTTTACCTCTTACGAATAAAGATAAGCAAATCTTACAAGCATCAAGTTAATATATTAGAATACGTATTTCTTATGGATCCAGACATGTTTCTATAAGAAGCCGGCGCAATGTGGCCTGAGAGCCAAAAAAATCTCGGAATTTTTTCCTTCAAAACGGGGGCTGTTGTGCGAACTCATCTTTTTGAACAAAAACCACTACACAGTTATTTTTGTTAGGACTATGATCCTCCATAAATAAAACATAAATGTGAGATTCATATCACAAGAATGAAAGGAAGAGTATGATTGTGAGTAAGATAGCTGGGAATTCGCGAGCTCAACCTGTTTTACTTTCTAGTAGTAGAGAGATAGATAAAATGATAAATTTTATATTTATATCATCCCATAACCCTAATCGTATCTAAGAATCTAGAATGTTATAACAAAATTTATAATAAATTATATTATTCATAAATTATTATAAGCCTATAATTTAATTTTTAAAAAAAGATAAAAAAATCTATTTAAATTTTAAAATAATAAATTAAGCTTTTGAATATTGAAAATAATAGATTGAGTAGGAGATACAAGCTGTCATTTATAAATTTGAGTATAAAGATCAAATTAGCCTTCACTTTCCTATTATTTTGACAATATGATTTATAATTTTGCTAATTATATTTATAACTCTAACAATAGTATTTATAACTCCTATAATAGTATTTATAATTTTGATAATAGTATTTACAATTTTAACAATGATATTTGTAATATTGACAATAGTATTTATAGATTTGACAATAGTATTTGCAACTTTGTCAATGGTATTTATAACTCCTGTAATAATATTTACAATTTCAACAATAATATTTGTAACTCTCGCAATAGTATTTACAACTCCCACAATAGAGAAAAAACAACTTTGTCAATAGGATTAATAACTTTACTAATGTTATTTACAACTCTCACAATAGTATTTGCAATTTTGTCAATGATATTTACAAGTTTATCAATTGTATTTATAACTCATAGTATTTGCCACTTCTACAATGGGATTTTTAACTTTACAAATAGTATTTATAACTCACGCAATGATATTTACAACTTTCACAATAGAAAAGAAGCAATGATATTTATAATAACTTTAACTATTGACTGACTGATGTTCTAATTTAGTTAATCACTTTTCAATGTTTAATTTTTGTAAAGTTTCCTTAAAGAATGAGATTTACAACAATATTTTAGTGTTCAACTTGCTAATAGTATTTGCAACTCTCCTAATGGTATTTACAATTTTATCAATAGGATTTACAACTTTTTCTATGGGATTTGTAACTTCACCAAATGGGTTTGTAACTTTTCCTACAGGATTTGTAACTTCTTACAATATGATATGCAACTCCGTCAATGGGATTTACAACTCCTCCAATAGGATTTGTAACTTCCTGTAATGGGATTTACAATTTCACTTAAAGGATTTACAACTTCACCTATGGGATTTACATCTTTGTCGATAACTTGCAAGTAAGTCTTATTATAAATATTTTGTCATACAAAAAGTAAGAGTATACTTTTTCACAAATGACTACTCTTTCCTGCTCAATCTGAATGGGCTAAAAAGGAATACCCCAATGCATAAAGCAATAGATTGCAGAACACAAAATGTAATAGACAAAAAGCAATGAATTCATGATTTCTTATACTGCTTTCTTAAACTAGTCGAAGCTACAGTCTTTTTCCCAATTACTAAAATTGGATTTCCAACTCTGATAATGAGATTTGTAACTGTCATAATATGATTTATAACTTTCCCAATGGTTTGCAACTTCCATAATATGATTTATAACTTCCTCAATAATATTTGTAACTCTAACAATAGTATTTACAATTTCCCCAATGATATTTGTAAATCAGTATATGCACCCCACAGTCTCGCCTGCATAGACAACGATATCAATAATGTAAACAACTTAAAACAAGTAACCATCTACATACCTGAATACTAACTGATTCAATTACTCGCAAATTATTTTGAAGTGAAACTGGGGCCCAAATCATATCATCATTTGTCTTCTTCCCCTTCTCAATGAGGTTAGGTTTAACTGACCCAATGATATCATAATTATTGATGCAGCTGGAATCCTATGAATGACGACTTTGCCTGAAAAGCCTTTCGAACAAGAGCAAACTATGGTGAAATTGAGAATCAACCTGCAGGGCAAGAATGAGAAATTAACTAAGAAACAATAATAAATGTCACTTGATGGTAAATAATCCTTGTCGCATAGAACATACAAAGGTGAACTAACCTAAATATTCACATCAAGATATAAAGATGAACCAGCTCTCTTTCCTCTCAAGCGATGGCAACCCTGTGTAGAAACTCAAACCAAAAAAAATGACAATAGAAAACAAAGCACATGCAGAGTCCAAGATGCCAAAAACAAATCAAAGACTCATCATAAACTGAACCACTGGCAGGGTGTTTGTAAAAGTGAGAAAAAATACCTTGACACCTTCAACTTGCAGTATTGTTTGTTTAATAGGATCCAATTGCTAGGATGGAATTGCAGCATCCACCAATTCCATGATGCTACAAATTAATTAATAAACATGTATTAGAGCTAAGGATTGTGCTTAATCGCAATTGGTTATAAATATTTCCAGATGAGAAATTTTTCTTTTAGCCATGAAGGTTTAGTCAGAATAAATTTAGCTCCATTGGTTACAGAATCAGATCACATTGAAGAGTTGGTGGCAAGTGACTACATGGCTACTTAAGATTCTAACAACACCCATACTCCTTTTATGTGGAATATAAGGACTGAGGTTTTGAATATAAGTTGATTTATCATGTAACATGTGTTATAAATTAGTATCATAGAAAATTATACCAAATAACTAAACTAAGCCATATTTCAAAAGATATGTCCCTTACCAACTCTAATTAGAGCAACTACAGACGAAATTGTATCGACAAGATGATGCCATGCATTTGCTTTCATCAGCCCACTACCTTGCCTTTCACCAACTCGCTTTGTTACCCAGTAAAGCCTAGAGATCAGAAATACATGTGAAAAATAGGAGCCTTCAAGATAGAACACTATTATAATTCCCTCCACGCATACATGGACAAACACCAAATAAATGAGGAACTTTAAGTGCACATGCTAATACAAGTTTAGAGAGGAGCTTAAATTGTTTCTACCCTTGATAGAAGCTGAAAAAAATGCAAAAATATTAGGCAGAGGTTCAAATCAAGCGTCTACCAAATAAGGAAAAATCAAGGGGTGATATAGTCCCACAGTGAAATGGTACACAGTTGGCTAGAATTGGCATAAGGAGCACTAGGACCTTTGCTTATTGGGGCATGTTAATAATATGAGTAATTGCAGTACCCTTCTTTAATACTTATAGACACAATAGCCATATTCAGAGCTAGAACAGGGGGATCCATGTCAATTCCATGATGTCCACCACGCTGGTGGCTATGCAAATGCTCATGTGCCAATAACTGGCTAACCATTTTAGGACCAGAGGAGTACAATCCCTGCACATGAATAAAATAAAAATGTCTTTTAAGACCCAAAAGAAATTAGAGGAAGATCCAGATTTATTTGTGTTCTAAAAAAATAAATATTCAAACTTTATTCAAATTATGTTGTTCATGTGAATAAGTGAAACGGTAAATAGATCGAAGATTAAATTTCAGGCTGTACCAGCAGGATATCAATACCGTGCCATGCAATGCCACCAACGGTCGCCATAAGCATACACGAGATTCCAAGAGCTTACCATGTCCTGGGATATGATGAGGAAGAAAGATGGGTATAAAATACATAGAAGGCTGTTAAACAGAAACAGTTCTATAATATATTAGAAACATAGTGTTCATAAAAGAGAGAAATAGAGTAGCGTTTAGATACAAAATCACAAGTGACCATATAGGTGTTCTTTATCTTTAGGCGCATTGGCAACTTTGAAAAACCACAAAGATACGCCACTTAGACCTGTGGCATACAAGAATGGCGTTATAATAGGGAATTGACTAAAATACATCTAATAAGGAATAAGAAATCACGTCTTATTAAGGTAGGGAGAAAAACCACACACGCACGCATGCACACTAGCAATGGAGATACCACATTAGATATGGAATGGCTAACATCAGCAATTATGGCGGTACTTCCAGAAAGATAACCGACAAGGGCCTTTCCAGTGGCTAAACCAATGTCAGCAAACAGACCCAACCTAAAAATGTTCTCTTCTTCCTTCTGAAGGAGGAGGTGCTGATGTTCATGATCCCCATGAGAAGGTCACATATGTCATCTCCTAATAATTTTGAATACAGGATGATTAAAGAATAACAAGGAAGACTCATATCAATGAAGATTCATTGATACGTTATGAGGGCCTTGTGATACAGGTTCTATATATGGGATTGAGATTGTTGAATTCTAAATCCCATGATGATTTAGACTGGCGCAGACGTCTGGAAGGGTATTGAGGTTGCTCTTCAGTTCGCGCTTTATTACAGTGAAGAAACAAGAATACGATGCCCGTCTGCAGAGAAACAAGATGCCACGTGCTGTTTGTAGGATTGTCAAAACATTGAGAAAGTGAAGACTAATTTGATCTTTACACTTAAATTTGCAAATAACATATTGAACTTGTCCAATTTGTCATTTTCAATATTTAAAAGCCCAATTTATCCTTTTGAAATTCAAATTGATTTTTTTTTGTCTTTCTCCCTTTAATTTTTAAATTTTATATAATCAAAACAAATTTATTTTAACAATATTCAAATAAATAAGATGGATAAGTTAACATTTATTATTAAACTTTTCTCGGGTTTTTTGAACCATTTTTATCACTCAACTATAGGGACTTTTTATGAACTTTTTCTTAAAAGGAATTTGTTATTGATCCTTGCAGGAAATAAATTAGACATCAATGAGCGCTTTTTTTTTTCTTGGCAACTACTCAATGCAGAGAAGTTTGGTCAAATGTGAAATATTAAAAGTTACTTATTAAGTAACATACATAAAGTTGGATATTTTTGGGTCAACAACGACAACTGGGTTGCTCAAAGATAACCCTTTTAATGAAAAAAAAAACTATGGGTCTATTTAGATAGGATTTTAAAAATATGCTTATAAAAAAAAAGGATTTTTGGGCAGTTTATAGAAAAAGACTTTTGAAGAAGAGCTTATGAATTTTTTTTTTTAAATAAATAAGTGTTTGGATAGTTATTTTCATAAGTAATTTTATTATTGATAAATTATGAAAAAATGTATGAGTATTAAATGAAGAGAGATAAGATATAAGAGGAGAAAGAAGATAGGGTGTAAGAAAAGAAAGGAGAGATAGTGTAAGAGAAAGTAAGGATAATATAGTAATTGGTTAGTTCATAAGCTCTTTTACTATTCCATAAACTACTCTGATCAGCTTATCTAAAATATTGGTTTTAAACTATAGTTTAGTCTAAAAACCCGTTTGAACAAATATAGCTATTTGCTTTAAAATTTCTCAAAACCTAGGTTTTGCCCAAACCATAATCCAAATAGGCTTTATATTAACGTGAAAAGCAGTTATTGTAATACTGCCCAATAATATCATTACAATATTAAGGGCCCGTTTGGATAATATTTTAGAAAAAAAATTTATAAAAAAATAGACTTTTGAGTAGTTTTTAAAAAAAGACTTCTGAAAAAAAGTTTATGAAAAAAGATAGTTTTAAATAAATGAGTGTTTAGATAGTTATTTTTAGAAATATTTTTATTATTGGTAAATTATAAAAAAAATATAATTATTAAATATAGGAGAGATGAGAGATAAAATAGGAGAGAGTGTATAGAAGAGAGATGAGAGAATGTGTAGAAGAGAGATGAGAGAGAAGAGATGATATAGAAAAGAATGGAGAGATGAGAGATAATATAAAAGAGAGAGTGTAAGAAAAAGTATGGATAATATAATAATTGGTTAGTCCATAAACTCTTTTACTATTGTATAAATTATCCTGATTATTTTATCTAAAATTTTAATTTTAAACTATAATTTAGTTAAAAAAAATTAATAAATATAACTATTTATTTTAAAATTTCTTAAAATTTAAATTGTATCTAAATCTAAATTTAAAATTTACGTTTAGAGATAAACTAAACTATCAATATTATATTTGTTTTTAAGGTATATCGATACGCATAGCACAGCTAGATCAATGGTTATTATTGGTTCTCTGATTCTGAGAACAGCAGAAATGATTGACTTGCTAGAATGTTGAGCAAATGGGCGCGTTCTAATGGCTGGGTTGCGGAACTCTCATCACTTACCCTTCTCTTAATTTCTTTATTCTTGATTATCAGTTTTTAGGATTAATTGTATAACCTATTTATATTGGACAATAACTCTCACTTTTTATTAAAAAAAAATCTTTATTCTTGTTAATAAAGAACAGCATCAAACTAAATTTAGCTAAAATCAATATTTACTATCTCTCTCATTTTTATCAATTGAGGAGTTAATTTTTATCTTAAATATAGGACCTCTTTCATATATTTATCTTTTTTTTTAAATTATTCTTATCTATACTCTTTAAATAATAATCAAGTAAGAGATAGAATAAATGAATTTAAAAAAATAGGATATTTAAAAAAATATATATTATATTAACTAATTTAAATAAATTTTTTAATTTAATCAAATGAATTAAATAGGTTATCTATTCTTTATCTGCATATGTAGTGCTAGTCCTTGTCCTTGCAATATTTCTTATCGTCAAATTTTGTGCTGTGGAGACAACGGGAAGAATTCAAACAACTCGTTATTATGTAAACCTTTCAATCATTAATCCCATACAACATATATACAATGATTTATGACAACACACACACACATACATATAGAAGAAAACCCCCACTACTTTTTAGACAATAAATATGTTAGATACACACAAACGCGCCCTATACAGATAGCATAATAAATCTAGATTTTCAGTCGTTCTATGGGCAACGTGGGGAAACGGATCCAACATAGGACAAGTCAGCATTTTCACATGAAGCTTTAGGAATTTGGCCATCTACATCTTGGAGGTCTATGTTCTGCAACACAATCCCTTGACATGGAAAGTTTGGGCTGCAGTTCAAGCTCACTGCAACATCAGAAGCACTCGTTCCTTTTATGTTTTCGTACACCACATTCCTGATCTTCACAGTTGACTTCTGCATGCCACAAACCAAACCAAATCACATGTATATGATTGGTGGAGTTCTTTAACCTCGACGGACTTGGCAAAAGAAAGAGCAGTTAACTGATTGATTCATATATTACCTCTTGTTCGCATGGAGTGTCCTGGTCACAGTAGTTCTGGTCTATTATTATGGGATTGGTCACATTTTCCATTGTAATATCTTGAAACTTGATGTTACTTGCCCTTCCTTCCCCTCTCTGTATTTATATATAGTAAACCAAACAAATAGAGTTAGCGAGATTCGAAAATGAGATTATTGAATGATATAAAAGAGTTCAAAGTAATTACGGGCCAAGTCTTAATTCTAACTCCATTCGTAGTTCCAGAAAGCTTAGCTCCATTCACTGTTATTCCCGACACAACTTCCACAGTTCCCGTCTCCCCTAAGCTTCCGATACTGTATTATCATTCATAAACAAATCATCAATTATAGACAAATATAATTTAACTAGGTTAATATGGAATATTTAATTAAATTAGATATTGGGAATTAATTACTTACCTGATACCATGGCCGGGTCCGCAGGTTATGCCTGTAGCTAGTAAATTTTGGGTTCCACTCTCTATTGACAAACAATCATCTCCTGCAAACGCATCGAGTGATTAATTAATTAAGATAATTAAATGGAAAGGATTATATTTCACACTTCAAAGTGTAATGATTTAATTACTTTATTCAGTATATATATATATATATATACCTGTGGCTATAATCGAGTTTGAGATTTGGATATTTTTGGTATTGGTGATGTGAATTCCATCAGTGTTGGGGCTATCTTCTGGTGCACTCACTTTAACATCGGAAACCTTAACGTTGGTGGATTCTTGAATGTTGACATGGATTTGTTGTGCATTTTTAATCACCAAGTTCTCTACTCTCAGATTATCGCACTCATAGAAAGTCACAGCCTGCAAACACACGATCATTAATATTAATCCGTGTGAAAGCATGTATAATTAACATGAAGCTTTCAAAAATCTTTCAAAGTTTATGCTTACGTACCGTGGGGGCGCCCTTGCAAGGCTGTAAAATTATAAATTAAAGAAACAACAAAGGAAAATATATTTAGTAGATGTTTGAATAGAAATTATGAGGGTTCTGAAATACACACACACATACAAGACTTGAGTTCGTTTTGCAGGAGTTTTGCCACCACGTGTCTCCATTACCGTTGATGGTTCCTCCACCTTGAACTGTTAGATTCTGAACTTTCTGGAACATAAGCCAGTGTCGTGGGTCTTGGGCGTAGTCCGATGAGTTCTCTGATGCTTCAAGTGTCCCATAAATCTGATCACAATTTCAAATATCAAACATATGTGCTTGAGATAAACAATATTGCTTGAACTGGAAAAATGATTCACTATAAGTATAATTCAGTTTCTGCATGAAACTAACTAATAACTAACCTGGACAGCAATATTGGTAGAATTACAGGGACCTAAGAATGTGACAGGCTTGAGAAGATAACTGTAATCGGAAGGAACCACAAGAATTACGTCTTTTCCAGAAGAACATGCAGCTTCCCAAGCCTTATTGAAAACCTGCAGAAATGAAAATAAGCATATACATATATTGTTATTTTGGTAAAAAGAAAAAAGCTTCAAATTCATGTAATATATATGCATGGTTGGTACTGTAGATAAGAGGTGTGTGTATACCTCTGTGTCATCACTTTTACCATCCCCTTTAGCTCCAAAGTCATTGACATTAACCTTGGGAACTGATGAAGAAGACGTGACAACCAACTTAACAAACCTATTTAAGCTCAAGACTTGTGCGCTTTGCTTTGCTGGGTCCTCTTTAGAGGTACCATAGCAAGGGACGACAGAAGGAATAATAACGATGAACAACATTAAGAAGATCGAAAGAATATGTTTTTGGAGGGCCATTATCTTAGAAAGTAGTAGCTAGGGTTTATAACCAAGAAAGGATATATAAGAAGCTAGCTATAGATGAATGGTATAATATGAGGAAGTGTGAGGAGAACGTTGAGTGGGAAATGAGTATTTATAGAGAAAAAGGGAAAAGAGAAGAAGGTAGTTGATTTGGTGTTAATATGAACACAATGGGTATTAACTGTATGGGAGGGTATGAGAAATTGAGACGAAAGGGTCTCTCAGGCCAACCCGATGACTTGTGTTCCATACCATATCCACTTGTAACGTCCACGAATCTGTCGTCTATTATATTATATATGCACCTAGCTACATGTTTGTTCTATATGTGTGTGTGTGTGTGTGTGTATGGTATGTAGACCTAAAACGAAAAACGAGTACATACCTTATCCGTTTGCTTCTAAAAAAAAAAAAAAATCTTTGACTGTTATAATTCAATGGATAACCTTTCTGGTCCATCAAATTTAGCTAAAAAAAAATTAAGGGTTATGGTGAAAATTTATCTCAAAATTTTTTACTCAGTAATAATGTTATTTTAAAAGTTTTTTTAGATTCAAAATTACTCTAAAAATATTAAAATGAAGCAATAATGTTGCTCCTACTGTTAAAAATATTAACAATTAATGTCAGTTTTAAATGGTTAACATTTTTTCTAACAAGATAAAATAACACTGCTACATTTTAAAACTTCAACGTTACTTTTAAGCAAAAATTTTTAGAAAAAAAAGTACACTTTAACACAAAAAATTAATAATAAATAGTTAAATCCCTTTCCTTTAACTACTACCTCCAATTCTTAGTATATTTAAGAATTAGTAGGAGATTATATTAAGTTCTAATTAAATATAAAATCTCAATCTATATTATTTTCTAAATTTATAATTTTTTTAAGTATCCTTATTGAAAAACCAAATTATATTTTTTATAAATAACTAACATAATAAATTTTTTAAATTTACATAAATTAGTTATTTAACTTTTATATTAAATATTTTAGATAATATTTAATATTCTTAATTGAGATATTTTGCATGTTTGTGTGTTGATTATCTCGAGTTAGAGAAAAACTTGGTACAGAAATGTGAATAGAAATTACTTAGTTTATTGATTTAACCTCTAAGGACTTCCCGTACATACTGATTTATTTCAATATTTCAAATCCTTCATCATTTGAGTGAATAATAATTGAGATTTCTCATGACGTCAAACTGCCCGTTCTGTCCAATTTTCTGCACTTTGCTTTTAGTTTCTCGCTGCCAAATAAAGCAAGAATATTTAGAAACAATACCACTTGATTTGAAACGAATGGGGATGCTTTTAGTTTCTGTCATTCCTTGACAGGCTAAATCATGTAAATTGGGGTTTCATTCATTCATGCATTTCCATAATTCTTAGAAAATTAATCAAACTCGAGTTTGGAACGAATGGGGATGACAATAGAGTGCAAGACATTCCCGTTGGAGACAGAAACTTATAAGCATCGACGTTTTATTTCCTAAAAGTTTTCCAAACTTTTGTTACTATATTAATGCATGCCACGTTCGATCAAATCTTAGACACGTGTTCAAAATTCATAGCTTTCTATCTACCAAAGGCATGTATGTGTGTATGTTTATTATTATTGCAAAATAACCCTACTATATTTCATAACCGATCCCAAATCCAAATCCAGATAAAGAAAAAAGATTATGTTAAACTCTCAACAGTTAACATAAAATTATATTAAATCTCTCAATTATTAACCTCGTATTTATGATAAGTCACGTATTGTCGTTGTTATTCATCATTGCAAAACCCAATTTATAACCATTTTGAGGTATGGGAGGAGGAGGTCTTGAAACAAAATAATTAACTACTCTGATTCTTGATATAAGATCAACTTACCTAATTTGATTGAATAGAAGAAGTTAATTAAATTAGTTAATATAACATATTTTTTTTAAAAATATCATAATCATATTCCATAATTATCTCTCTCACTTTTTTACTTAATTATTGTTAATAGTATTAATATGGATAATTTGAGAAAAAATTAATAAATATAAAAAATATATATTATATTTATGATTAAAATTAACTACATAATTAAACTATATATTAAAAGATAGGAGGAGTAATTAAATAAAATCCATAAATATGACTCGTGGGCAACAAGGATTATGGTCGAAGTGTCAAGAAATTGGAGAAGCCACGTGGCATTAGAGGGTACAAATATCCCATGAAAATGTAGTGCGTTGGATAGATTTGGATAATGGAAGACGGTAATCAAAATTTGAAATGCTTTGGAGGTATGGAGGACGGGTTGTGGTCTTTATAACATAACTAACTTGTCGTCATTAGTTAGGAAACTTAGACGATTAACTAAAGGCAAAGAAAGGTTTAAGTTGATCTTATGGATAAAGTCTGGTTAAGACTTAATACGTTAATCATATATTGATCAATCTGTGAACTAGCTTGCTCGTCCCATCGTAACGTGTTCCTCTTGTATTTTACTTCAATTTGAAACCTACGTTATCTGTAGGAAACCCGTACATTTAATGTGACGTATTTCTCAAAATGGGTCAAACAGAAGTAGGCTACATGTCCTACAAAAAACAAGTCAACACAAATTCTGATCAGACATTAGGTTCAATATTACGTACCAAATTGCTCCGTGTGATTTGAATGAAACTAATTAATTTCATCACTTTAATTTGGGTCCATACGTTTTATACATGGTGAACGAATAAAGGCCATCTTGTCCAATTCCATATATATGCATAGCATTCATGTTAATTTGGCCACTCAAATTAATATGCATGCATGATACTGCTATTTTAAGTCACGAAATGCATGCACATGCTTTATGGATATATATAGACGCCTAAGCTGTTTTTCCGAAGCAAATCTGGGGCTTTTATATTGCATTTTTATTTCGGGAACAAAACCTGAAAAACCGATCTACGTGACGAAAATCCATATATATTCACACGTGTTAAATTTCTTTTTCTGACCAAAAAAAAAGAAGAAGCTACTGTTAGAAAATAAACATCTCAGAAGTAATACAATCAATCCAGATTATATCATACTCAAATATATACTTATATGAGATACAGCGGAAGACTTAAAGTTACCTCTCGCCATTAGCTTTATTGATCTGGGGAGAACTGAGATCAAAATGAGATACCTGTCAAAAGAGAACACTGTCAGATAAACAACAGGTTCTTCCAACTGGTGATTAGGCACAGTGATGGCAACTTGTTATTAGCCGTCACCAGTGGGGAACCTTCAGAAGCGAGCTGAGAATAGGTTTCGCTCTGGACTCAGAAAATGAGATCTCACACTCAAAAATAAATTGTGTTGTTAATTTCCACCATCAGGAAATTAACCTTAAATAAACTGAGTCAATAACCCTCCTGGACTGGGCCCAATGACTACGGGCCACACTCAGAAATATTTATTAATTATCCTAATTAATATCTAAATACGTTATAATAATAATAAATATCCAACATTCTCCCACTTGGCCCGTATACTCAATGTCATCACCCTGTCCAGGTAAACTGATGTCGCGCTACAAGAATCAAGGCGATAAGTCCCCTTTTATCGGGTATTACCTTCCAAGTATTACATGTAGCACCATCACATAATGGGTATCACAATATACATGAACTCAATGTTCATAGGTTCCTGTCTCAATGTTTATCAATTCAATAACACAAATGTATACAATCACAAATTGAAATGATAAACCACAAAATATAATTTCATTGCTCATACCTCCACTAATCAAAAGTAGGACGAAGTCCCATATGAGGCACATGTGTGACAAAGATATTTGGCTTCAACCCTTTCGTCAAAGGATCAGCCAACATGTCTAATGTACTGATACACTCAACTGAAACTTGGCCATCCTGAACCCTCTCTCTCAAGCAAAGGAACTTAAGTTCAACAAACTTGCTGCGACTTTTATTCCTTTTGTTGTTCGCTATGGCCACCGCAGCTGTGTTATCACAGTACATTCTGATTGGCTTAGAGACTGAATCCATAATCTTAAGTCCAGCAATGAAATTCCTTATCCAAATAGCTTGTGAACTTGCTTCAAAACACGCGATATACTCAGCATCACCGGTAGAAGGAGCTGCTTGAGTTTGCTTAGCGCTTCTCCACGATATAGCTCCTTCTGCCAATAGGAAGATGTAGCCAGATGTAGACTTGTTGGAGTCTACGCATCCTCCAAGATCTGAATCTAAGTATCCAATCACGTCCAAACTGTCTGTTCTCCTGTATGTGAGCATGTAGTGTTTAGTGCCTTGTAGGTACCTAAACACCTTCTTTGCAGCTGTCCAATGTGCTTCCCCAGGATTACTTTGGTATCTTCCCAACATACCCACAGCAAAAGCGATGTCAGGTCTTGTACAAACCTGCGCATACATCAAGCTTCCTACCGCTGAGGCATATGGGACCCTTTCCATCTGTTTCCTATCAAGCTCGGTTTCAGGGCATTGACTTAGACTAAACTTGTCTCCTTTTTCAATAGGAGCCACGTTAGATGAACAGTTCTGCATCCTGAATCGTTCAAGAATTTTGACAACGTAAGCCTTTTGAGATAAACCTACAAGACATTGGGTTCTATCTCTATGGATCTTTATGCCAATGACATAAGAAGCCTCACCCATGTCTTTCATGTCAAAGCTCTTGAACAGAAACTGTTTCACCTCACGTAATAGTCCCAGATCATTGGTAGCAAGTAGTATGTCATCCACATACAAAATCAAGAATATGATTTTACTCCCACTAGCCTTGTGGTATATACAATCATCCATGATGTTCTCAACGAAACCAAATGACGTGATCACTTCATGGAACTTCAAGTACCACTGCCGTGAAGCCTGTTTCAAACCATATATTGATTTCTTCAGCTTGCACACCAATTGATCTTTACCTTCTGCAACAAAACCCTCAGGCTGTTTCATGTAGACTTCTTCCTCCAGTTCACCATTGAGGAAAGCAGTCTTAATATCCATCTGGTGCAACTCCAGATCAAAATGGGCAACCAACGCCATGATGATTCGGAATGAATCTTTCTTAGATACAGGTGAAAATGTTTCACTGTAATCGATTCCTTCCACTTGAGTGAATCCCTTTGCAACCAACCTAGCCTTGTACCTATCGATGTTACCTTGTGAGTCTCTCTTGGTTTTGTAAACCCATTTACAGCCAATGGCCTTAGACCCACTAGGCAACTCTACAAGTTCCCAAATATGGTTGTTTGCCATGGAATTCATTTCATCAATCATAGCATCATGCCACAACTTGGAGTTCACACTCCTCACAGCCTGAGTAAACGACAAAGGATCATTCTCAACACTTACATCACAGTCAACCTCAGCAGAATACACTACATAGTCATCAGGTAATGCCGATCTTCTCTCTCTAGTTGACCTCCTCAATTCAACCTCTTGGGTTGAACCAGGTTGCTGAACAATGACATCCTCTATCACAGCTTGTGGTGGTTCCACTTGTGTGATAGGTTGACCATCAGGTATGTGTCCATTTTGTTCAGCACCGTCAACTTGAGCCACAGGGTCCATGTCACGTTCAATGTCAATCTCAACAGTGGGATAAACATTGACTATTGACATCCCCTCATGAATGATATCAGTGGTTCGCTCTATGTGATTATCTGATAGACAATCACTCCCACTAATCACATCATTCTCAAGAAACTTGGCATTCCTAGACTCTACAAACCTTGTAGAAGGTGGAGGACAATAAAACTTATAACCCTTAGACCTCTTCGCATAGCCTACAAAGTAAGCTCTGATGGTCTTAGGATCCAACTTCTTCTCCTGTGGATTATACACTCTTACTTCCGCAGGACAACCCCATACCTTGAAATGATTTAAACTGGGTTTCCATCCTTTCCAGATTTCAAAGGGTGTCTTGGACACTGCCTTTGTTGGAACCCTGTTCAATATGTATGTGGCTGTCTTGAGTGCTTCCTTCCACAGAGAAGATGGCAGTTTGGAGCTACTCATCATGCTCCTAACCATGTCCAGCAAGGTCCTATTTCTTCTCTCAGCTACACCATTCATATCAGGTGATCCAGGCATAGTGTATTGAGCCACTATACCTTGCTCTCGAAGAAATTCAGCAAATGGACCTGCTGCTTGTCCTTCACTAGTGTATCTGCCATAATATTCACCACCACGGTCTGATCTCACAATCTTGATTGGTTTCCCAATCTGTTTTTCTACTTCTACTTTATAATCCTTGAAAGCATCTAATGCTTCACTTTTATTATAAAGCATGTAGACATACATGTATCGTGAGTGATCATCAATAAAGGTGATAAAGTACTTTTGACCGTGTGCAGTCAAATCAGGGCAACAAATATCCGTGTGTACAATTTCTAGCAACTCAGAACTTCTTCTAGCCCCCTTATGTGACTTATTGGTCTGCTTTCCCCTTATGCAGTCCACACAAGAATCAAACTCCGAATGGTTTAAAGATGGAAGAATTCCTTCTTTATTTAACCTTTTGATTCTGTCAACGGAGATATGACCCAATCTCCTATGCCACAGGCTATAAGAATTATCATCGATGACTCTTCTCTTAGTACCATGCGTAACAGAAAGAGATTGAGGCGAATCAGAAACAATTTTAAACAAACCATCAATCATAACTAAATTCGCAATAAAAATCGAATCCTTTGACAAAGACATGAGTTTCTTCGAAAGAACTAAATGATAATCAAATGGAATGAGTTTTGACATGGAAATTAAATTCCTCTTATAAGAGGGAACATAAAAAACATCATAAAGTTCTAAAACACTTTTATTCGAAAGATGAATGCGAAAAGTTCCAACAGCTTTCATAGGATCTCCTCTCCCACTGCCTGATAAGACGGTTTCCTCATTGGGATGTGGAGCCCTGCTTGTTAGAAAGCCCTGCATGGTAGTAGAAATGTGGATCATTGACCCAGTGTCAATCCACCAAGTGTCATCATTAACGCTAGAAAAGTTAGACTCAAAAGTAACACACGATGAAAGCATACCTCTCTTAGCTAGCCATCCCTTCCTCTTGAGACAATCATCCCTCATATGTCCCTTTTCCTTACAGAAGAAGCATATGGCTTTCCTTTTGTTGGCAGCTGAAACAGCAGGAATTTTTCACTTTTTCTTTTTATCTTTCTTTCCCCTGTTTCCATGTCCACTGCCAGCCATGGAACCTTCTGCTAGATGAGCCTCCTTTTGTGCATTTCTCCCACTCATCAGCAATCTAGTCTCCTCTTGAACACACATGGACAGAAGTTCATCTACTGACCATTTTTCCCTATGTGTATTGTAAGAGATCTTGAAAGCTTCATATTGAGCAGGAAGAGAGTTTAGAGCCAGCTGCACTAAGAATTGCTCTGTAGGTTCCATCTCAAAGGATTTCAGCTGAGAGGCCAGATCTCTCATCTTTATGATATGTTACCTCACACCACCAATACCTGTAAGCCTCATAGTGCATAGTTCAGACATGATGGCACCACCCATCTGCTTGTCTGTTGGCTTGAATTGTTTATCCAAGGCTTCCAAGTACCCTTTGGCTGTGTCGCACTTAGGGACTGCACCCCTAATGCTCCTAGTGATCCTTTGTTGTATAAGCAGAAGAGACAAGCGGTTACTCCGCTCCTACATATTATACCTTTCCTTTGCCTCTCTATCATCGGAGGCATCATCAGGTCTAGGAGATTTATCGAACCTCAAGGCATAATCCAAGTCCAAGAAACCAAGCTGCAGCAAAACATCATCTCTCCAGTCAGCATAGTTAATGCTACCATCTAAGATTGTTTTGTTGCTTACATCAGCCATAATCCTGGGGCTAGCAATTAAATCTGTAAAATGAGAACAGACAAACGTACAAATAAGCTCACAGAAAGAATTTGAAGCAATCACAAGTCACTGTGCCATGTATGCATGCTTAGCTCAAATGTAGCATGCAAGCAATATAAATACGTATCACTAATGTCTACCTGTGGGCAAAGACATTAGCATAACCAGGTATTTATCTCAAATGGTAGAATTAGAACGCATTTGTAATTTTCCAATGCCTGTGGGCTAATTAGAAAACAACGAGGCCATTCTATCCCACCCTAATTAAATGTACAATTGTGAGATATCTACCTGTGGGCAAAGATAAATCACAGCTATACATTTAATTATAAATGATATTTTCAATCCAGATGTGATTAATGAATGCATACAACAAGTTCAATAAACAAGGATGCTGTGGCTACTCCTCAAAGAACTGCACGCTAATCACAAATATCATTCAAATGCATTGAAAATCCAAATATGCACAATTTAATGGAGAAATTAATTCTCCCCCTAATTAAATGTACAATCATGATATATCTACCTGTGGGTAAAGATAAATCATAACTATACATTTAATTATTATTGATATTTTAAATCCATATGTGATTAATTAATGCACGTAACACAAACAAATGAGGATGCTGTGGCTACTCCTCACAAAACTGTATGCTCATCACAAATATCAATAACGTGCATATAAATCCAAATATGCACAACACAATGGAGCATTTAATAAATAAATATTAAAATTCTCCCACTATTTCATGCACCCAAAAATGTCTAACAATTAATTTCAACTCAAAAGATTTTTACAAAATTAAACCGTTAATTTAATTGCCAAGGGAGAAATTAAAAACAAAATAGGCAATTAAATAACATAAAAATTAAAATTTGTAAATACCTTTTCCCAAAAAATTAAAATAATAGAGAAATTAATTTAAACATTTACTGTGCATGAAATAGTAATTTTGATTTTCTGAAAAATCAAATTAATTGGCCAAAAATAATTTTCTGGAAATAAAACCAAGTGGCCCATACACAAAAGTCCAAAAATAGGGCCCAAAATAATTTCCAGAAATAAAACACAAAATCAGGCCCAATCTGTTTGCAAATACCAAAAAAAAAAATGTTGGCCCAAAATCAGTCTAAAACGCAAGGACCAATCTGTTTCCAAGAAAATATAAAACTAAAAGTGAAACAGATGGCCCAAATGTTAAAAACGTGCAGCCCAAAAAAAGAAAAAATTCTCAAGCCCAAAACGCAGGCCCAGAAGGAAAACACTGTTCCAAAAAAAAAGGAATGAGAAAAAAAAAACAATCCTTCCGTCGGCCCAGACGCGTTGTGGCCCTAAACGCTATTCCTTTTTTTTTTAAAACAGCTTTAGTGAAACGGTGCGTTTCAGCTTTGGGCAAAACGCATCGTTTCCACTATCATTGTCGCTGAGTCAGGTTAGGTCAACCCGACTCAGCGACCCGAAAACCCGAGCTCTCAGCTGTCTCCCGCGGCCGCGACGCGTCTCCTCAACTGCAACAACGTCGGCGACTTCAACGGGACTCCCTCTCTGCGGTGTCATGCCCAGAGACTAGCGACGACAAAGTATGGCGACACTCACGGCGATTTCAGGCGTCTCGCGACGGTGACCCCTTTCTCTCTCGCTGTTCACAGAGCCGCGATGACACTCTCCCACGGCGTCGCGACGGACGCTCGCCATGGATGCACAAAAATCTCTCGTCTGCTCTCTCCATCGCTCTCGCCATCTGTCTCACTGTCGGCTCAGTCTGCAATCACGGTGAGGCTCTCGCCTCTCGTCACCGCAGGACTCTCTCTCGCGCCCGCCGTCGGTGGTTCTCTCGCCTCTCACCGTGGAACACAGTGAAAACAAAAATAATAATAATATTAAAATGAATTATGATATGTAGATATCCCATATTCATCTCATGAACATAAAAGATCAATAAGCAAGGCAGAGGTGATCTCAAACCAGGCTCTGATGCCACATGTTAGAAAATAAACATCTCAGAAGTAATACAATCAATCCAGATTATATCATACTCAAATATATACTTATATGAGATGCAGCGGAAGACTTAAAGTTACCTCTCGCCATTAGCTTTATTGATCTGGGGAGAACTGAGATCAAAATGAGATACCTATCAAAAGAGAACACTGTCAGATAAACAACAGGTTCTTCCAACTGGTGATTAGGCACAGTGATGGCAACTTGTTATTAGCCGTCACCAGTGGGGAACCTTCAGAAGCGAGCTGAGAATAGGTTTCGCTCTGGACTCAGAAAATGAGATCTCACACTCAAAAATGAATTGTGTTGTTAATTTCCACCATCAGGAAATTAACCTTAAATAAACTGAGTCAATAACCCTCCTGGACTGGGCCCAATAACTACGGGCCACACTAAAAAATATTTATTAATTATCCTAATTAATATCTAAATACGTTATAATAATAATAAATATCCAACAGCTACAACTTCAGATAAAGAAATAGAACTAGGAATTATTAAAGATGAGAACTTTTATTGGACAGAAACAAACATGAGTATGCTACATTTCTATATTTTTTCATAGGTAAATAAAACATTATGCACCTAATAGTAAGCACTAAACACTTGCTCTCACATCTCATTATGTTATTTCAAGAGAACCCCCCTTCTGGCCAACCTAAAAACACGCTCTAAATTACGCAAACTTGGATTTGTATGGGCCATCTGTACGTTTCCTGAGAAGGAAGTGGGATGGTGATGGTGACCAACCCAGTGGCCGATTCATATTCGAAATCCAAATCCGTTTCGGCCTCTCCTACAACACACTTCAATGGCCGCTGCGACGAGTACACTCCGAATCTCCCAGTTCCTCTCACTTTGAGAGCAATAGTTGCCGTTGCTGATCGCTCTGAACTGAGACAAGCGGTCAGCTCAGATTCAATCTCACCATCAAATACTTGTTCTTCTTTGTCACTAGCCTTGTGGAATTCAACCTGCTCAACGGCTCCTCCAGTGTTGAACATGTCCAGTAGCCCTATTGCTGCAAACGAAATACTTGGACCAATTTTCTGTCAAACAACAGCATTTTATCAGTTTGTACTCTCAATGATATCATCTTGCAGGGCACACTATACCAGAGACAAGTCAGATTTATAGCCTCACCTTCACTGGACAGAAATGAAATAGTTCATACTCCAAAACTTGCAATGTCACCGGCACTGAAGCATCTTTTGGTAGCCTTATCACCTCGCCTGAAAGATAGCACGAGCATGTTGAAGAGTAAGTTTCATTTCTTAACTTTCAGCAGAATCACAAGTATTTAAATAATCAGTCTTGGCTTATTCGCATTCTCCCAAATAATAATACCTGTTTTGTAGGAATAAACGATAACCTCGCCATCCCAATTGGCACCAGCCACTTGAGCAATTGGATCGACATCAGAAGCACGAACAGAACCTGTGAGTGTACCAGGAGATGCATCATGGATCCGAGTCTTCTTCTCTATCTTGCACCACCCAGCACCTTGACAGTTAAATATCCCAACCACTCCAGAGCATTTGTTTAAGTTCCATATTTTGAGCAAGCTACAAAAATTGCAATTTAGGTGCATGAGCCTTCAGTTATGTCTAAATATTTCCTAATTCTTAGAGATAGAAATAAACAGACCTAGTCCCATCTCTAGCTGGATCAGTGAAGAGAGAATCACGAGTGGGCCTGCCTGGTAGCTGTGCGCGAAGAACCGATCCATCAGGCAGAACCAGCTTCCTCAAAAGATCAAAATTGTGGTTGCCTGGCTTATCACTATAAAATCAACAACCATTAACAAAGTTTTCATTTCTTCAATAACTCATTACAAAAACCTGCAACTGATATCACTATACCTGACATAAATTGCACATCCACCAACTGCACGAGCTGCAGCATGGTACTCTGCTGCTGGGTGTAAACTCTGAAATGGTAAAGATTCTTCCGTTAATATGAATAGAATATTAGATAAAAAAGGGAATTGCAGAAACCGAAGTGTTATCCCTTCTTACATGGAACATATCCCAGTCAGGCTGCATGAATTCTCCAAGGAACAGTGTGTTGTATGCTACAGATGATATATGGATAGTGTGGGAAGCGGGATCACGTGGGTAAAAGTCATCAGACGCTCTCACAACAGCAGTCTGCTTAGCACTATATAGCCCATCAGTATTGTGACACATACACGCAATGCATCCATTATCAGGAAAGTTACAGGCCACGGAGGCCTCAAGGGCTTGATGGTAGCTGCGTGTGAGCGAGACCCTGCCACCATGTCCAGCTCCAAGGGTTTCAATAATGTTCTGAACATCAACTTTTACTCCATCTACTCCACATGAAGCTAAGTAAGCATGGAGCTCGTTGTAGAAGTTATAAACCTTCTTGGGATGCACTAAACCCAAGCCATGTACAGCCAAGCTGTCCATGACAATGTCTGGTTGGTTTCCTAGTATGCCCGGAGACTGTACTGGGTATGCTAAGGAAGTGACATAATGTTCCATACCACTGGCTGCTGGCTTCACTCCACCCCAATAACCAGCTAGAGCATGCCATACATATACATATCTGTGAATCAGGAGAGTAAATAAGAAAATTCCGCCAGCCACTTATCAAGACGATGCTTTTCACATGCATTTCTAGAGTTGTAAAACAACTTGTGAAATAGGAAAATGCACCGCCAATACTCATGTCAATTTAAGGATCTAAGACCATACTTCAAATTGTGATGTTGCTTCGCTTCATCTACTAAATGCTTTAGGCCCGAAGTCTGTTCGGTATTCTGTCCATTCTTCTGAAATTTAGCGTTTTCTTTTATACCAGTCAACCTAGTGGCAAACCTGAAAACATAGTATTTGATGAAAAATCAACCAGATATAGCTTCAATAAAAGATGTTTAAATGCTTTAAATACTTATTACTATTAAACAGTAATAGTAGTATTTGAATATTTAAACTCTTATTGATGATCGTGTTCTTGAATTAAGCATGGAAAATTATAGCAGATTATGCATAGAGATCTTACTGTGCTCCTTCTTGAATGGCACAGTCGGCATCCTTTGGTTTACTTTCAATTTGTTGCCAGCCATCATCTATGATAAGGAAGCGTGGTGGCGTGCCACCCTCTGATAAGCTGCAATCATATGAAACCAAGTTTCAGTGTCTATGCTATCTTTACATCATCTTAGAATTCCATCTCTCCCTTATTCATCAAGAAGAAAATTAGCAAACTCAACAAATTTTCTCATTAATCACCTTTTCAGGCCTTCCTCGACACCCTCTGCCGTGACATCCGTATAGAAAGCATCCCATGTGCACCAGCCAAACCAGTCGAGAAAAGATGGCAACTATACGAAATCAACAAGAACATAGTTACAAGACCATTTAGATATTAACTTGAAAAATTTTGTGGATTCAATAGAAATACAACAAGGGGAAAGTTCTTACTTTTTTCTTCTCGCGATGAAGGAATGTTTTCATATGTTTTTCTAGAGCCCTTGAATGACAAACAAAAAGCGGTCAGTAGTCATCAATATATAGATTCAAAAGTTTAGCAAGGAAAAGACAACGTGCTAATTAGGAAATGGGGAAACAGAGGTGCCAGAAAGATGCCTCACTTGACGGCTTGGTTAATGACTTCAAAGGGGTTTGTCCCAGCATGCATGTAGACCAGGTGAAGACCTAGGCTCGTCTCCACAGCATTGTCTCCTGCAAAACAAAACCACACACCGAAAAAAACAAAGGTCGGTTGGGTTCTTTCGTTTCATCCTATTTACTTATTCTCCAAAGCTATAATAGTGTCATCGAGAGGTTTCTCCCGCCCACATGTATTCGCTTTAACGACAGCTCCACCCCAAAATTTCAGAAAGTAAGACTCCTCCAAATTTTGGCTGATGAAATTAGACATAGCACTTGATTATGACGGCGTGGCAGGGTTTAATGTGGACTAATGTATTTATAGCGGGTAAGAGGTACTCACCACTCTCAAGGCAAATCTCTATCTCATTTTTGTCATTCCCTTGTAGAACAGCACGGAACGGGCCTTCCAGGAGAGGAAGCAGGACAGTGTAGATGGTTGGAGAATTCTCCTGATCAGCAGCTTCATCATTTTTGCTCTCTATCAGCATGAATTGGGTCTCCAAAGGGATATCCTGCCCACAAGTTCCCATCCTCTGAGTCATCCACCATAACTTGAACCGGAAACAGCACATGAAACGAAGGCCCCTGTTTTTCGAATCAATGAGAAATTAATTACAATTTTAACAAGTAGCAGTGGGCAAGTCAAATAATCCAACTATATATAAAACGATGTTCGAGGTGAAAAAAGTACGTAAAGTTAGATTAACATGCCACAAACTTTATAATTGAGCTGCGGCAAATGTCTGCCCGTGTCAAAAGTAAAAACTTCACATCGCCCAGTATAATTTGCAGAGTTTTCTTTTACTACTTGAGTAAGTGACACAGGCATCCATTGAAAGTAGTGTACACAAATTTAACAGAGAGACTTCAATAACTTCACAATTCAAGTTTAAAGAGAGTGATTTAAAATATCAGAAGTATAAATTGCCTGAAGTGCTGATAGTAGACCATTAATGGCAGCTTCAACGTCACCTTTCATAAGTAGTATATGATACAAATTTTGAATTGCAAAGTTATAAAGTTTATATGTTGGAAAGAACTTACTCTAAGATACCCATGGGGAAGACATGGAGACTTTTGCTGTGGGAAGCTGTGGCACCTATAAAGGCACCAGCAACAAGGCCCACTCCAGATCCTGGGGTCAGGACGATGTTATCTGGTACTCCAGTCAGTATGGTTTTCCCATGGACAACCAGGTTCCCATCTTTAACGGAGATCTTTGGCGTGACTGTCATCTTTGAACACCTGAGTACTGTATCATCACAAACACCAAACAGCTAGCATATATAAGAAAGATTAAAGAGAAAAAGAAATCCCCAGAATGTGAAATATTTAATATCAAGGATGACAAGGACGGACGCTCAAAGAATCTAACATGTTAAACTCAGAATACAGAATACAGAACACAAACAAACACTGGAAGAAGAAAACAAAAAATGGTCGGGGAGCCAAGAAAGGATGACAGGGAGCAAAAAAACAAAGTAGCCCCAGGATGTTAAATTTAAAATGGTCAGGGAGTTGTGCAGTACAGGCTTTAGTAAAATTTAGGGAGTTAAATAATATAAACCTGGGGGTTTATGACGCATGCGAAAACTTAGGCGCACGTTAGTTTGATTGCGATGTGACCCTCGTGAAGGAAGAATCAAAGCCAAGGGCTGTATCGATGTAATTCCTCGCATCATTCCCTACTCAAATTGAACGAATTAAAGGGACACATGAAATACAGAACACGTCTTCTGTGGTTATTGGTAATATAAACCGGAGTGGAAAAAGAAAGGTTTTTCGTTCGTGTCACCACTTTAGAATTTCAACTTCAGTAACCCCCAAATCCTTCCCTTTCAGGCAGAGGAGGAGGTATTGTTCTTTCTTGTGGTATGGGCTAATTGCCATTGGTGACCGTCGCATCACAAAGAAAGTCAGATTACTTACCGAAGACCATATATGGCAACGATAAGTGAAAATTTCAAGAGTTTTAATGAAAATACGAAAAGATAATTAACGTGACCAAAAAAAATGAAGGCAAATCGAGCTATTCCATGGAGCGATGATGGACCATGGTACAGTGCTTTCCAAGAAAGCGGCAGCTGATTTTGTCTCATGTGGAATCAGTAACTAGAGTTTAAACAAAACGACAAGAGTGAAATTATGAGTTGGTGGAGATAGAGCGGGAAAATGAAGTTGCAAAAATTTTAGAATGATCGGAATACATGAAGCAAGAGATCTCAAACAAGCTCACAATCCATATGATTGAGATTAGACCGTCTTGTTTCTTATTTTACTCTATTGCTCCTTCTGATAAGAAATATAGGCGCAAGCAAGAAGATATATGAAGTACGGGCTACAGAAAATTGAAGGCAAGCATTCCTGGAAATGACAAAATCTTGGGGAACCAAGGAACTTCTCGAAGATAAAAGCCGCAATTCTAATAACAATTTCCGAGGTAAAAGATTCGTAATCAGCGGACCTCTGGATCACAAAATCCAGATTCTCGCCGCACAATTGAACATTCCAAACCATGCAAAATCAGAATCCACAGAAATTTCACCGTAATAAAACAGTGAGCCAACTAGCTAGATACTCAAAATTAAAAATCTCTGCACAAGATCTTTCACGTTGATCATAAAATGAATCTTCAGAGAACACAAAGGCAGAGCTCAATCAAGTAAAAGCTAAGAGTACTCTGATATTATAGCCTTCATAACTGACCGGTATATATCCGCCGCTGGAACGAAGTCTTTGGAAGTAGCTCCGAGATCAATTCAAAGAAGAAACAAAAGCGAGCTAGCTAGTACGATTCAGAAACAGGGAGACACAAGAAAGCCAGCAAAGAGCTCAACAAGAGAAGTGCATTCCAAGAAGGAATGCTCCTTCTATGAAAGGAAAGCTCGAAGCAACTATCAGCGCAAATGGCTTTTGACGCTCACGAGTTGGTACTGGGGTGAGAGGAGAAAAGGAGGGGAAGAGGGGGTTTTATACGATGTCCAGTGTTAAAGGTCGAGCAAGTTTCAAACTTCCGGTATATTCAGATTCAAACACATGGAAGATGCTGTCCGAACAGATCAGAGCGCAACTGTGAAGATATTTTGAGCCTAAAATCGTAGAAGTATCGCGTGACTTCTAGAGGTGAAAACTAAAAGACGTCCCGGCACCGTTGTTTTTCCAATAAATCTTCAAACATCAAGCTAAGTGCGTGTTACTTAACACTAACACTAATATGCATGCATATACACACGCATTGCATTTTTTAAAATTTAAATGTTAGATATTTATTATTTATTATAATATATTTAAATATTAATTAGAATAATTAATAAATATTTTTTAACGTGGCTCGTAGTTATTGGATCTAATCTAAGGTGTATTATTGACTTAGATTATTTAAGGTTAATTTTTTTATTGTGAAAATTAACAATTTAGTTTATTGTGAGATCTCTCTCTGAATCCAGAGTGAAACTTAATCTCAACTTTCCTTTAAAAGTTCCCTACTCATGACGGCAGTACACAAGTTATCATCACTGTACCTAATCACCATTTGGAAAAACCTGTAATTTATTTGACAGTGTTCTTTGTTTGATAGGTGTCCTATTTTGATCTTAATTCTCCTTAGATCAATCAAGCTGATAGCAAGAGGTAATTTTAAGTTTTTTACTGTATCTCGTATAACTTTTATATTTGAGTATGTTATAATTTGAATTGATTATATTGTATTTGATATGCTTATTTTCTAACATTAATCAGATATAGATTATTGGAGTGTGTTTAATCTCTAGTGAGTATTACTTTGTTATGATTCCAGTTACGGTATATGAGAAGATATCTTAGCTCATGAGTAATTAGATTTATGCTTAATAGTAATTGCCGATTCGGTCTATCTGACATTAATATCACTTAAAAAAAATGAAGAATTTACCTTACCCTTAAATTATACCCGAGTCTAATATTTTTGTATAAAAAACATAATAATGGATAAGAATACATTTATTTGTAAATTAAAAATTCAGTAATTTATTTCTCGATTTAAAAAACAAAGGACTTGGCACGAAGGAAGCTGAAAAAAAGCAGGAAGTACTCCCGTGAGGGCTAGAGACAGTAAGACAGGTCAGGAACCAAAGGATATCAGAATGAAGCAACATGCATAAAACTCCAAAACTGTGTGTTAATTTCTGTTCAGATTTGAGATCTAGTAGGTGATGCACTGAATATTCCCATAAGGCCGAATGAAAGGTTAATGGATTATTATTAATTATTCCATTTTCTGGCGGTGAGGATTAGCCCTTTTCACATTAAACTGTCCCAAAACCCCAAAAAAGAAAAAAGAAAAAAGACGGAGCCTACATAAAACAACCCTGCTCTATTATCAGAGTATTTTTAGTGGCATGTTAACCATTGCGACGTATAATAAATTCCGATTGTACGTGCTCAAAAAATTAATATTATGCCTGATTAATGTTTTTATCATCCTCGGTTTTGATAAGAAATCTCATCCACATCCACCGTTTTGGAGTATAATTATATTTCTTCACCTTTTTCTTTGGTTTGGTTGAGCACAAATTCAACATTTTCCCCATTTATAGTATTTTCACATCTATTCGGGCCCAAATTGTTCCCTCGATATTAGACTGATTTAGATCATCTCATCATCACTATTTTTCTTTTCTCTCGTAATCTCATCTCTATCATAAAATTAAAAAATAAATAGTTAATACGCATTCTTTTATAAATTTATCATTTTTGTTTTTTTTATTAGAATTATTTTTCTATTTTAAAATAGTTTACAATTAAAAACTGTCATGATCAATTTTTTATAGTTTATTTTTCATTTTTAATATAATTCTATAATAAATATCAACTATTTATTTTTATAAAAGAAAAAATAAAAAATTATTAAAATTTGTTCTCTACAATTTATTGTATTGTAGTAGGATATCCTAAAATAAAAATATAATAATTTTAGAAAAGATTACATTTTAACCATTTATTTTTTTTAATCATATAATGAGCATGTGATAATTGGAGAAAATGAGAAAAAGTAACTATGGCAGCTTCATACAAATAAAAATCAAATGTTTGGATGAATCACTTTTCATGGCCGAAACAGAAATGAAGCCATCGACGAGAACTGAAATCGATCCCGTTGTTAAGCGCGGATGCGAGAGGGAGGGCGGCATCTGCAAACTGGGGGGTTTGTTGTGGGGAAGGAGGGCCCCACGAACAGGAAAGAACGGTCCAATGAGTGTTGTGATCTACGTGGTGGTGGGCCCCATACACGTAGGATTGAATTGACAATCGCACTCTGATAGGAATGCAAACGAATGGAATGGATTCATGAACCAGGGGAATTATTGTGGGACCCACACGAATGCCGCTTTGTGGTGTTATTCACATTCTCGAGGACATGATGATTATCAGACCGCTGAATTTTGTGACTGCGCGGACAAGGGATCCATCCATGGTCAAAATTAGCAGCACATTGCCCTTACAAATTAAAATATATATATATATATATATATATATATTAGATATATATGTCCGTGTGCGGGTATTCTAACACAGCGCATTATTTTGAATGCTGCTATTCGTTTTGTATCCTTTGCATAACATATGGCACTCTCAGCCCTCATTTGTTAGAAGGGACAATATCTGACATTCTGAAATTATATGCCTTTTTGTAGAGACAGAATATTCTGAAAGTACTGCGTCGGGTAACTTGTTAGCACAATTTTCACTATCAACTTGACGCAACATAACCGAATGAAATGTTGTCACGTCGAGCAAAACAGGTCCATTAATAATTTTTATATATTTATATTACTTTTCACTTTCAATAATATCACAACTTTGCTTGGAAAATGATATAAAAATCTTCCCCGTCGACCTCGACAATCAACTGATATAGTAAAAAGATTTACAAGCAACTCGTCATGATAGCCGGGGGAGGGGGGGGGGGAATCAGAGAGAAGAGTAGTAATCTTCATATGTAATTGGCTTGGTTTCTTATAAAAATACTCAACAAATGCATCACATAATGAGGCGCCTTTCACTGATTTTCTAGACAATATTCATGGATCGGGGGAAGTGGGCCCCTTTATTCCTCATTCATAAACCTAAAATTGAAACAAAAATATAGATGAGACATACGATTATTTAGAACATGCTCGATCTCTAAAGAGTATTATTTTATTGTAGTTCTAATTGCGGTGTTTGAAGAGACATTATAACTTCTGGGTGTATAAATTTATACTTCACCCTACCTGATATTAGTATTATTTAGGAAGAAGGAAGATTTCACTCTACCTTAAATCGTGAGTGAGTCTAACCCTTTTCCAAATAAAATTATGTCAAAAATAAATGTATGCAAGTCAATATCACAATGGCAATCATTTAAGCGATTCTTAATTAATCAAGCATTTGGAAAAATTTATAAAAAACTTTATAAGCGTTGGCATGCTCTATATGAAAAATTGATTGAAGAATTTATATGCCATTCTTTTTTGTCTCCATGTAAACGGAGACATCATCTATTTAAAAGATATTTTATGAAGTCTTCATTGTTTTTCTTTAGTAATCTATAGGAGAGAAGCTATTTAGCTGCATTCGCGAAGTTCAGCTTTGCTTGTACGCATTCAAGTTGGAATCTTTGAACCTTACATAGATTATGTAAATGAAATCGTTGTTAGATATTTATTATTTATTATGACCTATTTAGATATTAATTAGGACAATTAATAAATATTTCTGAGTGTGATCCGTAGTCATTGGGCCCAATCCAGGAGGGTTATTGACTCAGTTTATTTAAGGTTAATTTTCTGATGGTAGAAATTAACAATTCATTGAGTGTGAGATCTCTTTTCTGAGTCCAGAGCGAAACCCTATTTTCAGCTCGCTTCTGAAGGTTCCCCACTGGTGACGGCTAAGAACAAGTTGTCATCACTGTGCCTAATCACCAGTTGGAAGAACCTGTTGTTTATCTGACAGTGTTCTCTTTTGACAGGTATCTCATTTGATTTCAGTTCTCCTCAGATCAATCAAGTTAATGACAAGAGGTAACTTTAAGTCTTCCGCTACATCTCATATATATTTATATTTGAGTATGATATAATCTGGATTAATTATATTACCATTGATATATTTATTTTCTAACAATTGTGTCAAACATTTCTACATTAAGTCTGAATACACACACATATATTTGCTAATATATTTAAAAAATTAATTAATTTTTATAATTATAACTGTGATAGTATTTTTTTTATGCCTAAAAATTAAGTGAAATGATTTCAAGGTGCTTCAATAATTGACTATTGATGGATTATAGATGAGTCAACGACTAATTTGTGAACGGCCCATGTTGCACTAGTAACCACGTTCATCAGTTGTACTTCTTCGTACGTGTTCTGCATCCATCAATGAGCAGAATTCGATTAACTTTAAAGTTCATTTATTAAATATTTATTATTAATTAATTTTTTAAAATATAGAAACTGAGCTCTAATTAACTCTCTTGTTTGTTTCAAACTAATGTTTTGTTAATTTATATGAGGTTGAGGTTGCTTTGAACATACGAGGTCGAGAGCAACCAGAGCATATTGTTGTTTATGTATTTGTGTGATTTTGCGTATACGAATTGAAGTCGTGACATGCAAAGCAAATGACGTAAAAGCCTTGTCCTGTTCCGACACGTGTCACTCTCACCCCTGTTTCACTAACACGTGTGCCCCCACAGCACATAACATGCACGTCGCGCCAAAAACTCCCACTTAAAAGGTTGAAACTATGAAAAAAAAATGTGAAAGAATAAATATAATAGATTAAAAAATACCGCGCAAGTCGAAATTAGAATTTTAAAAGGACTTATAATTTAAATTTAAATTTATTTTTTTAAAATAAATAGTTATATTTATCTAAAAAAATTTATAGGTTAAATTATAATTTAAAATCATAATTTTAGATAAACTATTGAGAATAATTTTTAGAATACTAAAAAAAACGGTCATAGCTACTTAATTCTTATTTTATCTCTATGTTTTTTTTTTACTCTTCCATCTCTTCTTTCTCTTCTATGTTGCTTCTCTCCGTCCGTCTTGTTACTGTTTATGGGTGGTGGTTGTTACAACGATGGATAAGGAGACATCGCTTCTGATGGGTCGTCATTATTGCTTCTAGACTGAGGAGATAGAAATGATAGAGGAAAAGAAAGGAGGAGATGAGGCTAATGGAGATGAAGATGTTGTTGAAGCTTTCGCTGTGGTCGTTGAAGCCTCTATCACTACTAGTTGCTCATCGTTGCTGCTCGTTGCTCGCCTTTGCTGTCACTGCTAAATTTGCTCACTGTGAAATGCTCATTGAACAGTAGAACGAATATTATAAATTTTTTTCTCTTATCATTTATGTTAAATTATCAATTATAAAAGTTATTTTAAAAATATCAATAAAAATATTTATTTATCTAAAACTATATTTTTTTATAAATTCTTCTCCAAAAATTCTTTTCTAAAAGCTGTTAAAAAATATTTTTTTCATAAATTATTTTTTAAAAGTCTATCTAAACATCCCATAACATAAAGCATAATTCAAATATCAAAACGGATATATTCATTTCCATCCCTGTCGTTGGGGTCACTGATTATTGTCTGGTTTTAGATGGATGCAGGTCGGCATCATTCACTTTATGTGCTAATGATTGTTGAAGCTGTCATCATTTGCAGTAAATATAAACAAGAGATGAAGCAGTGGATTTCAATGCAACCTCCTTATGTTGACTTCATTTTTTTCTTTCTCTTTCTTTCAAATGATTCCGGTCATCGAATAATTTACTTTTGCTTATGACTCGACGCATCACTATGTAGTTCAATAATTTACTTTTTAGCAAACATCCAGTTTGGGTTCATTTTTTTGGATACATCAAATTTTATGAGTTGAGTCTCATGGACTTATCAGGGTTAGGTATGCCTCAATACTCAAAAAAATATTTATAAATTACTCATTAATAAAAATTTTATATCAGCAGTAAAATCTAAATTTACGTTATGTTGGCAGTTTTGAGTTCATGTATGTAGAACATCATACATTGGGTAGTGTTATGTAGCTTCTTAGGCCCGTTATGGATTTTTTATCTTTCCGGTTACGCAAGCCGGCCCCAGCTTTTGGGCGAAAGCCCATATGTTCTTGTAACACACACCTTCTCCAACTCTCCCCACTCTCTCTCATTCAAGAGTTCAAACAAGCCAATAAAAATTAGTATATATAGTAAAAAATATATTCGTATCTTATAAATATACAAGTTCAGTTCTTACTATCATTTTGAAGACTCTTTTAATAAACGATCTCATAAATCCCTTGTAAACATTTTTTAAACTCTAGCCTTAGTAAAAGATCGGATTAAACCCACCCAATGTAAGAGCCAAATAATTAATCTCAATCTCTAGAGATTAAAAAAGTTTATTAAATTAGTTATTCATAAAAAATATATATTATTTTTTTTAAAATATCATATTTAATCATATATAACAATAGAAACCCCCTAATTATTGTAAGTAGGTTGGGAAAAAATTATGAATTTGAAAAATAAAGTAAATGGAAATTTTACAGACTAAAATAAATTTAGAACTATCTCTTACATGGAATAATAATTCATGGACAGATTTGGTGATCTTGGGATTGAGTAGTTTTGTTTAAGTTTACGGAATGAATATTTTTAGACGACAGAAGGGGGAAAATAAAATAAAATCTGTGAAACAAAGGTGGCCTAATGGTACCAAAGATGTCTCAGATAAAATTATAACATTGACATATTTACAGCCACAAATCACAACTTCACTCCTCTCCCTAATGCCTCCAACAACCAAAATAAACACAATCAGTCCCACAAATATGACATCACATCTCCAGCCCACATCCTATTTTCACTCTTACACGAAATCAAATGAGAAAAAAGAATTACAATGATAAGGGGGCAAATGAAAAAGAAAAAAGAAATAAATATATGGAAGATTTCATATTTTGTCACTCCACGATGTTTCAAATTTCTAGAGTCATCTAAGGTCATTGCTTGTCGTTGTTTAATGTCAAAGATCCGTCCCTCATCAATTTCAGACTGAGACTTGTGAACCTCTCTCGTGAATACTGTCTTGATGCCTTCCTCCAATCCGTGCCAGCCTTCATCATTGCGGCGAATTCCTCGTAACTTATTCTTCCATCCTGCACATTCGCCACCACACCACATTAAAGGCCAATTCTATATGCAAAATAATGGATCAGTAATTCTATGTATCCGATCAAGATATATATTCCCGGAAGAAAGAAGTCCAGGTCTAGGCAACGAAGCAGTCAAAGATGTTGTTTGCAAATATACCCGTAAGCATTCACAAAATTATTTACAGAGTAACACTAACTATCATTAATTTTTATATTGTCATGCTTGTTTGTCACAGAAGGTAGTTTAACATTCAGTATACTGATTTTATGAAGCAAATGCCGATATGGACATGATAGAAAATTTTGGTTTGTAATTTTTAACACCAACCAACCAAAAGGGAAAAAGAAAAGAAATTTTATCTAAGAGTAAACTAACCTTGTCTGTGTCGACATCGTGCATAATTGCATTAATGACTTCTTCATTGTTTGTGTCGACTTCATCAGCTAAGGCATTGCGTAGCTCCTCTATCTCTATATATCCACTCTGGTTCTGATCGAAGAATCGGAAGGCTTTCTTTAAGTGCTCATCATTGTCCATCTTCCTCAGATGAACAGAAATGGCTACAAATTCTCCATAATCTAGGTATCCATCTTTATCCGTATCGCCCTGCAAAAGCAGCCCCGAAAGATTAGAAGCTAACAATCTTTCAATAGCACATAGCTTATACAATAAGTAAACAGATAGAACATTTTCTAGGAAAATTAAGAACGTCTGTTTGTAGCTATATACAAGTTTACAACTGCAGACTCATTAGTGGAGAAAGATTCCAGTGATACTCACCGCTTCCATCAGAATTTGAACGTCAGCATCAGCCATTTGATGGCCTAGTTTATGCAAACCTGCTCGTAGCTCATCGATGTTAATTTTTCCTCTGTTGCTAGTATCCATCACCTTGAATCCCTCTTTTATTCCTGCAACTTCTTCTACAGATAAATGCTCTGCAATCACCTGTTCACATTAAATTTCACCAAATACAAAATATCAGTTTCTTTTGAATTATCATGATCACGTGTATGAACATATAGAAGACAACCCCCAAATAGATTTCCAACAAGTTTCGCAGGCATTACCCTTAGAGCTCTTTTCTTAAGCTTGTTCATTACTGAGAATTGCTTGAGCCTTGCCTTAACAGTTTCTCCTAATGAAACATTAGGAGCTTTCTTGGCATTTTGTAACCATGGATGATCTGCATTTGATAAAAAGGGTAAAACATCAATCATCAGTCTCCAATATCCCCCCACCCCCACTAAATCTTGTCAGTGAGCCAAAATGCCACATATTTTATGCTTCTCGTTATGTCCCCAAAGCTTTATATATGAACTGTATATTACCTAACACTTCCTGAGCAGAAAGCCGCCGCTTTGGGTCAGGATCAAGCATTTTCTTAACAAGGTCTCTCGCATTATCAGAAACTTTTGGCCATGGGTCCCTTTTAAAATCAATAACAGATCGTATAATTGCCTGTGCAACTCCCTGTTCAGTTTCTGCATTTGAAGAGAGAAATGTGGACATATTAGCTTGAAGGAAAAAAATTTCATTGGAAAAAATCTTTATTGGATGAATTCATGAATTCCCATTTACGGGGCAAGAGCCACTCTTTAACATATAACCAAAAAAAAAAACAGAAAGTTATTTGTCTGATGCTACTGACAGGAATGCAGTTATTGATCTCAGCATCTCTTGCTCAAATGACAAATCATTAGTCAACTCAATGCTGAAGAGTACTAGACCAATAGGCAATAAAAAAGTGAAACCTAGACATGACCAAAGCTTTGAAAATATGAAAATGCAACCAAGAATCCAAGATATACCATAAGCCAAGCTTTAGTCCGTATTCTCACCATACATGAACATGGCATGGACTAGAAATATTTATTAGCCGGGAAACAGACAGACTACTCTTTCTTGACCGTATTGAAGTCAATTGATGACAAGCATTTATTTTTCTTCCAACAGTATATCCACAGTGACATAATATTGAATTCTCAGCCATTTAAGACCCAACTATCACGAGCTGAAATACACCATTCACATGACAAAACTAACCTGCCCAAAACGGTGGGACACCACAAAGCAGGATGTAAAGAATTACTCCAGCACTCCATATATCTACTTCCGGGCCATAATTTCGTTTTAGCACCTCAGGAGCCATGTAATAAGGACTTCCAACTATCTCATTAAATCTTTCACCTGCAGAAAATGGCAAGCATCAGTAAATGAATCTAGGACAGACGCAGCTGATTGATGAAAGCTGAGCAACATAAAGAGAAGTTCAATTTCTAGCCACAGGCATTACCAGGTTTAAAGAAAACTGACAGCCCAAAATCAATAGCCTTCAGAGGTGCTGTTTCTTTCTTGTTTCCAAACAAAAAGTTCTCCGGTTTGAGATCTCGATGCATCACACCTTGTTTGTGGCACATCTGAAACATGGCAAAACATAAATTACTCAAGACCAAATCTCAAAGTAAAGAATATAATACACAATTTGAAGACTCGAAGCGTAAAATTGCCAATTCTGAGTGCAGTATCCTCACGCCAATTGCCAACATAAAAAGGTTTAAAATTTGACTGAATGAGAAGTTCAACAAACTATTTGACATAACGATGGCAAGGAGCAGGATGCTTTAATTATAATAATTAAATTTGCTTGCAAAATGTATAATAAATGAATTTTATAGAATAGCCATTTATCAGATCATGCCATTTGCAACACAGTTACAAAAAAGCTCAATACATATATAGTTCCCGCAGGTTCAAAGGCAGTAAGATTGGAATCTTGTAAAGCATCTTTTTAATACTATTTCTATATTTGTCAAATCGTGATTCTGAAACATACCGAACAACTTCTTCCGCTTTAAAACAACACAACGCTTAGATAAACCAAGACCGTCATTTAAAATTTCATATGCACAAACAGATCTAACACATAGCCAAAAAATCAAGAACAGAAACATTTAAGAATTCAGAATTTCAAACCTGCACAACTTCAACAATCGTCCGGGTGACCACTGCGGCGGCGCGTTCTGTGTAGTGCCCACGCGCAACAATCCGATCGAACAATTCTCCTCCTTCGCACAATTCCATCACCAGATGAACGGCATTGTCGTCTTCATAGGTGTTCTTTAAGGTCACGATGTTGGGATGCTCTGGTAAATGCTTCATGATCTCAACTTCTCTCCTCACATCCTCAATATCTATAGCTGTTCTCAGCTTCTTCTTCGATATCGATTTGCAAGCTAAAACTTCACCCGTCTCTCTATCGGTACACAGGTAGGTTATCCCGAATTCTCCCCTTCCAAGCTCGCGACCCAGCTCGTATTTGCGCTCGATTTCGTGACCCGTCGGATCGCTCAGAACGGAGAGCTTGCTTCCACCGTTGCCAAGGTAGTTTACGTCGTTGGTGGCAAATGGATTTTCCTTCTTCTTCTTCTTTCCCTTCTTCTTGGTCTCACGAGGTCCAGACGGAGTTACACAACAATTACCCATGACTCAAGAGGCCTAAACTCGGATGAATTTGAATTTTCAAAGTTATCAAATAGAGGTCAAATGCATTCAAATCTGACCTCTATGAACGACTTAACAGATGAGCGATCTCAATTCAAGATCTGGCTTTAACCCTATAAAATCACAGGATGTTTCCCCAAAAAAAAGTAATAATTGTATTGAAAATAACCACAGCAGGGAATTTTCCAAGAGAAACTAAACTTTGGTTTCCAATGGGTACACAGAAAATGGAACAAAAATTGAGAATTCCAATAAACAAGCAAATGGCCAGAGACGTGAAGGAGAGTGACAGATGATTCAAGGAGGAAATTGAGGGTTTGGGAAGGAAAACGAGGGGGATTAAATTAAAGCGCGTGAAGCAGCCACCAAGGATGAAAGGGAACAGAAGAGATGGTCAGACTATATCTTCTGTCCCTCACTCTGAATTTATTTTTCTCCTAGAGCTCTAGATTTTCTGTCTCCGTCTCTGAGAAAGTCAATTTAAAAAAGAAGCTGTGTTTTTTTGAAGATATCCAAATCACACAGCTCAACAAATAAAAGCTTTTTCCAATATCTGATGTGATAAATGAAGCTGGTTCGTCCTATGACCTGGACATGGTTTAATTACCGTAATGCCCTTTAAAAAGGTTCGTTCAACGGCCAAGTACACAGCATGGCAGCCGGCCATCCCCGGAAATTTTTAACTTCCAAGGTTTCCATACTCTTCTTTTTTCTTTGGGATTGCTCAGACAACAAAAGACAATGATATTATTAAATGCAGACACAACTAACACACACTATCAAGGCATTTCTCTCGTGATTTTTTTAAGACAGGATATTAACTTTTCCGAGTCGATTCATTGTTTCAGTTTAAAATTTGCTTTTTTCCAAATCGATCTGTACGTTCCAGACAACTTTGATCTCTCGGTTATATTATGATATTCTATTAATTAGCTAATTAAGCGGTAATTCTTATTATTTTCGGAATACATCTTACTGTACTATCCAGACCACGAGTTTATTTTTGTTTTATTTTTAAATTGAAGTACGCATAATCAGATTCATCAAGTGATTATTGCCGAATTTAGCCGCTATGGGGGAAAAACCCTTTTAATAATTCGGCCGACTTGTTTGGACTTTAGACGTGCACATTGGTCAAAGTGGATAACTAATTTTGGTTTATTTATGTGAAAAGACGAATAAAGGTGAGGGTAGAGTGGTAAATTCACCGCAATTAGGTCACCTTCGTCATATGCTTTCATTGGATAAAAAGTCAATGGGGTAGTGTTTTTAGAGTTATTCATGCGTGTCAAATAGCAATGGAAACCGAGTTAATCTCCGTGACGTGAGTCAGGCAGCTATAACTCGATGGAACGATATTTTATCAATTTAAACCCACCTCACTTTAGGGTATGTTTTAATTAACTTTTAAAGAATAGATTCTGAGAAGAATAGATTTTAGGAAGAATAAATTTTGGAGAATAGGTTTTGGAAAGAATAAATTCTAGGAAGAATAGATTTTGAAAATAGAAATGTTTACATAATTAATAATAGAAATACTTTTTATATTAATAAATTATAAAAAATTGTATGATTTAATTAAAGTATGAGAGATGAGAGATGGTAGAGAATAAATGGGAGATAAAAGAAATATGAGAAATGAGAGAGTGTAGAGAATAGAGAGAAAAGAGGAGATAGTGTGAATAAAAGAGATAAGAGATGAGAGAGAGTATAAGAAAAAAATAGGGGTAAAATAGTAATTGGATAATCTATAAACTCTTTTACAATTCTAAAATCTATTTTCAGTAGGTTATTTAAAACTATGGTTTCAAACCGAGGTTTTGCCTAAAATCAATTCTGAACAAAAATTGCTGTTTGATTCAAATTTTTTCAAATCGAGGTTTTGGCCAAAATCAATTCTGGACAAAAATTGATGTTTGTGTGAAATTTTTTCAAATTGAGATTTTGCCCAAAATTTATTCCTAAACCATGGTAGCCAAACACACACTTAGAAGTAGACTAGACTATAAGTTAGATAACTTATAATTTATTAATATTTAAAAAAATCTTAAATTTATAACTATAAATTTAAATAAATATTAATTAATTATAATATATCAATACATATTAATAAATAAATAATTATTTTTACCGGTATTCGATAATAAAAATATTTAAATTAATATTTAAATAAAATAAATAATAATATTAATAATTTTTTTAAAAAAAATAATAGACTTAAATAATATCTCAAAATGAGTTGATAAAATATCAATTTGAGCTCGTCATTTTTTTTATATAAAATGAGCTAAATCCTTTTTATTAACTCTAATGTTAAAACATGACTAGCAAATTTAGCAAAAATATTTTTCAAAATATCTTTAAAATTCTACACATACATAATTTTAAAAATTAGTTTAATTTAATTTTAATTTGGCTTATACGGTATTTGGAATTTTCGACAGATTTCCAAATATGAGTTGAGTTTAGTTTTGAGAGGTTCATTGACCGAGCACACGTGTGAAGTTTTGTGTACAAAATGTTATTCATTTACATGTTTTAAATTACATAAAGCGTACAAGTACCTAAGAGTTCACACGTTCTGGCTAACTGAATCCAATCTCCTAATAAGACTTAGGGCGTGAGATTTGTAAGGATTATTCTCAATTTCATGTATCCTCAATAGATATATTTCATATTAGAGAAGAGATTATGCATGCTAACAAGGAAGAACTTGCCAAAAAATATCATTGACGATGAAGGAATAACGAATAAGTTATAGATTATTAGTTATATATAGATATAATTGTATTGAAGTCTATTACACAAAAATTTCTCAATTTAAAAAAATTTAAAAATAATATTTTTTAACTGTAAAATGACATGATTGTTTAAGCTATACAGAGTTTATATTTAATTATAATAGAGATAGTTATGTTATTTTATAATTTAAAAATATTACTTACTAGTCAGTCATTTAATAATTAAAAAAAATTACAATTAATTGTCTTTCATAAAAGTTTAGTATAATTCTCCTTTATATATATATATATTAATTTCACTTAAATTATACTTATCCTGCTTCAAATATAAATATAATTTATATTTTATATTTAAAAAGGGAGAATACTTTTTTTAAGAAAAATAAACTAATTCAAGTACATGTTGTTCTCGGAAGTAAATAAAATTTGAAGGGAATGAAAACGAAAATGTACAGTTTTAATAAAATTATTCAAAAATAAAACGAGGGCCAAAAGGGGAAAAACAGAAAAGCTAGTTAAGCGTCACTGTCACTAGCCTTCGGGACGGATCGGAAGGGGAAAAGGGTATTTTGGAGAAAGCACGATTTTAATTTTGAAGGCAAGAGAAAAGTGAAAAACATAGAGAGAGAGAGAGGCATGAAAAGCAACGCCTCCAAATATAATTGGAGAGTGAATGAATGAATGATGAAGGATTGACCAGTCAAACTCTCACCATTTTTTACTTATATCATTTTTATTTTTTTTAAATTTGATCATCGTTCCCACCTGCCTGCTTCCTAGTTCCAACCCCCAAAAGCCTCAAATATATATATATATATATATATATATATCATAACCCCTTTTCACTAAACACCAAATGAATTTAGATGTTCCTTTTTTTATTATTAATATTAATATTAATATTAGTATCAACTCAATAAAATGATGTACATAAGTCAAACGACCCATTAGTTTAATGGATATATAAATACATAGTAATGCAGAAAAATTGTATGGAGTTGTGAGTTGGAGTAGAAAGGAGACAAAGTAGCGTATACTCACGCCATTTATGCTTTGCTTCATTAAAAGAATGGATCCCATTTTGCTTTTCGGTCGCTACCTTCAACGTTAGTTGGGTCTTGGGTCATAAAGCATTTAGCATGTCCTGAATTATTTTGTTTTGGACACCTCATTCTTAATATTCACTAATAAAGCCCAGGAAGAGGAATACCATTCCTTTTAGGCAGCCTTTATTTTCTCCCTTGTTTATTAAAAAAAAACGAAGTGATGACTAGATGCATAAATAGGATAACTAATACATACAAATATTTAGAGTTTGTTATAGAAAAATACTATTTTATTGTGATTCTAGTTGCGATACTTAGAAAAATATTTTAACTTTTGAGTACCTAGATTTATACCTGAAGGTAATTGACGATTCACCCTATCTGATATTGATATTATCTAGAAAGAATGAAAATTTCACCCTACCTTTAAATCGTAGATGAGTCTAACCTTTTTTTAAAAATTTGTATATAAAAAAAGAGGCATAACAAATACATGAGAGAATACAATTAATATTTATTTAGGACCGACTCTTTTTTTTCAATCCATCTTGGACTTGGAACATATTGCCTGTAAACTGCGTTGACAAAGTTCCATATGATGGAAATTTCTTCTAATCAGAGACTTAGGAATCAAGAGAGTCAAACTTGAGGGTGTAGGCGTTGAATTTCATTGAATCTGGACAATGTCATGGGACAAATCCCCGCTAGAATATCGTATAACAACCTCAAAATATTCCCTCATATTTTTAATTTGCCTTGGGAGGAAAACAAACTCAATTATAGTTTATTAATTAACACTTGCTCATTTCCCATATTTGGAGGTGCCAATCAAGAAATGTTAGATTTCAGCTCTTCATTGAAGGAAAGAGAACATACTCTCGTCATCATTAGATTCACAATTAGAAAGCTTAAGGCCAAGAAACAATTCACGTATACCAAATGCTAGTATCGCAAACGCTTACAATTTATATTATAAAGTGAAGCATGATCTTTAATCGTTTCAATATTAGACTCATTGATAGCAAATTAATTCACCCATCATAGTCAAATACATAACACAAATAAGATTGGCAACAACAAAATAACAACAACACCATTAATGCTTGTAAGCAAAACGAAGTGGGTAACAATACAACTGAGATGCAAAAGGAGAAAAAAAAAATCAGTAAAATGCCGTTTTGGTTAAGTAATATATTAACAGCATTTGTAACGTCCGAGGCGTGGGAATATTGTGATTTTTTATGTTTCAATTTGGATAAGGACCAACATTCAAAAGAGAGAAAAAGATCTAACCTTTACGACTCATTCTACATGTTTGGAAGAAGTAGAACAGCATAATATTTCAGCTCATGGAAGATCCTATTCAGACTCGAGTGATAATCTGATATTGCTTTACAAATCATCCCAGACATTAACTGTCAGGTACTTGTCCGGTATATCATGGAATTCATCAAGCATCATTTCACAAAGAATGCATCTTTTGACTTTCCTATAGCTAAATACTAGTGCCTTTATACAGTAAACAAAAATTCAAGGCCTCTCTGTGCCTCTAAATCAATCCATGAACAATTGCTGTAAAGAAAACAGCTTACCACCAGCCCCTATATATTTTACAGCAGGTGAGAAGAATTTCAGGTATTACATGACGCGATAAGTGGCTTGACTTGTTACCACCAACAATAATATTAATGGGTTATGCAGCGTGACCAGCTATCCCAACGACAAACCATCTGCAAGTTGCAGGTTGGCGGTGGAAATCTACCTTGTTTTCTTTGCCAGTTTAAGATTCTTGCACATTCGGATGCTTTGGGGAGTGACCTCTACAAGTTCATCTTCTTGGATGTATTCGATGCAGTCATCCAGACTATAATCCAACGGTGTATCAAGAACCACTGCATAAAGGAGTAAGATTAAAAATAGCACAATTCCTAGCTTAAAAGTTAAATGTCTTGCAGAATTCCCTCAACCTAAGACCTGTAAATAACCATACTCTGTAAAGCCCTCTTAAGAAGCTATGTTGTTATAAGCGCAAAGTAGGTTAAGTGCAGAAACCAAGACATCGTATAACCCAAGTACATGGACTTGATGAATTACTATTTTACACTTGCTTGATTAAATATCTGATGAAAGCTTGCTGCTACAACTAGGGTTGTTTGTCAGTTCAGGTTCGACTTGAAGGAACTCTAGAATAGTAGTAAGCAAAATGGCTAATAATAAAATAACCATTTTTGAAGAGATTTAGCCTCTCAAAGCATAAAAAGGTACTTTAAGTAACTAGTAATTGCATCAGAACACTTCATATGGATAGAAAATTGCAACTGCAGTAGCTCTTCTCACCTGTTTGTTCCTTGTTGGAACGAATGTTTGTTGCAGCCTTTTTCTTGCAAACATTTAAAGACAAATCCCCAGGTCGCTGATGGATGCCAACAATTTGACCTTTGTAAACATCCACTCCAGGACCAATAAACATCTGTCCTCTCTCCTGTGAACTAGCAAGCGCATAAGAAGTACTTGTTCCATCTTCAAAAGCAACCTGTAAATAAATAACGTATGATTAATTAATGTATGGAGACATTGACATTACCACAATATAAATAGAGCTGTTATTAATTGCTCTCAATGATCCAAAGGAGATGTCTGTAGCCCAAGGCATGAGGCTGAACAGTATGGGCAACATGGATAAAATTTGCGGTAGCAGTAAAGAAGTTACTAGTGAGCCTTGATCCCGAGTACTGATGTCCCCAGCCCAAGGCCCATAGCTATCAAAGATAGTGTTGAGAATTGCTGTTCCACGGGAAGCCGTTAAGATAGAATTCCGCAATCCCAAAAGGCCACGGGTTGGAATCTTATATTTGAGTAGGGTAGTTCCTTCCGATCTAGGGGGGAAAATAGAGATCCAAAGATTAGAAAAAACCTGAATATCCTGTTATTATGCTACAATACACATTAACATGGGGCATATGTTCAATATCCATAGAGAAAAGCCTTGGGTAGTTAACTATATCGTAATTAAAATAGAAGATAACCATTTCTACATACCCAACTCCTTCCATATCAAACATTTGTCCTCTTCTCTTGCCCAGAAGTTCAACAACAGCTCCCATGTGTTCTTCTGGTACCTCCACGGTGGCAATCTGCAACCATTTAACATATATGAGATGAGCAAAATGATAGCTATTAATCCATCCGGTAAAAAGGGATATTCTTATTTATGGATTTTGGAACTGCGCAAAAGATATAAATGACAGTATCAGAACTTTGTAGCAAAAGAAAAGTTTCACTACTTCAAGCCAGAAACTCAAGGGGAAAATTTATGAGTTTCAATGTGTTGAAATACTTTTCTACTACATCATCTTAAATTGTTTGTATAGTTGAGAATGTTGGCTCTCAAGGTAAGATGTAGTCAAATCAAACGTAAGCCTTAGGGAATAATAATTGGGAAACGCCATATCATTTTCCAGGATCCTTCACATTTAGTAATGTAGTTACAGAGGAATTTAATCTATTTATTTAAACATTAGCGTAGGAGAAATCAGTTTCCGGCACTCCTAGTGATCCTGTAGTAAGATAAAAAAAAATCCTGTGAAACAAGCATTTCAATACAACAAAATTACCAGATCTCCATTTCTACGTCGAATAAGGCTATACAAGGCTATCAGTCATGTCTGCATCTCCTCATATGGCTATGTAAGTCTTTAAAACAAAAATAAAAGGCATTGCTTGCAAAATCACCTCATATGGTTCCAGCAGTTTGTCACCCACTTTCTTGTTTATAACTTTGGGAGGACCTACCATGAATTCATACCCTTCTCTTCTCCTGCAAGTGCCATTTTTTGGGGAAACAAAGCAGCCATATCAGGAACAAAACAAATAAAAGAGGAAAAACGATCATCATTAGAATTTTGTTATTCTGGACTTGTTAATTTTCTGATTAGCCTTTTTTATGGCATCATATTTTAGCATGGAAGAACTTATTTCTTTACAATTTATTTTCTTTTTATATGATTGTAATCAGACCTTAAAATAGGTTTTTTCTCTTATCCATTTATTTCTTCATTTTTATTGTATTGTAGTTGTTGTCTGATCTGGTCAACTACTACGGATTTTCAACAGTTCTCCCCACCTCTTTTATTAGATTCTAAGATTTCACTGCATTGATGGTGGCTTTATTTCAAGGGCTTAACGGCAGAGATGTTGCCATCTGCCTCCCTATATAATTTCACCTCAAACCATGACCAAAGTAAGAAATTTTAAAAGTCATTATTTGTTGAAATTTCTTCACTCATACTTACATATTTTCTATGAGTATGGTTATGTGCAAAGTACCACGACCACTGACAATAAAGGTATCTGCTGTTTCACCATCTTCAACTTTCATGGCCAAATTTCTCTCCAGCTCACGATAGAGCCTATCCCTTAAATTCCTACTAGTAACATACTTCCCCTGGAAAGTTGCAAAGAAACTTCAGTTAGTAGAGCCAAACTAATAGAAAAAACTATCTGTTAACCATTACCTAACTGTTAAAGCAGAATTTCCAATAATGACAAGCAGCTATGCAAGCTAAACCTAACCAGTTATAACAATTATGGCCTAGAAGGCAGCAGGAGGACATTCATATAGAATAGATGCAGATCAAGATTGTCCCATGTAACATATAATCTTGATGAACAGACATACCTCCCGCCCAACAAAAGGTGAAGTGTTTATAGAAAAAGACATTTTCACTGTAGGTTCTTCCACCCTGATGGATGGCAGTGGCTTCCCGTGTACTTTGTCAGCAATTGTTTCCCCAATCTGATTAAAGAATTAAAATAGTTAAAAAGGCCAACACATATATAAAATGAATTCCATCCTAAACCATAAACCATCAGATGATACCTGAATATCAGCAATTCCACATACAGCACATATATCACCAGCCTCCACACGTTCTGCAGGGACCCTACTGAATTTGTCATACACAAAAAGCTCACTAATTCTTCCATATCTGCATGAATCTTCAGTCGTACATACCTGGATAAAAGAAATCTATGACTTCATTCCTAAAGAAATCGACATGCAAATTTATTCAAAACTAAGCCACGGTAATCTCAAATATCTCCCAAAAATAAAAAATGAAAGAAAAACCACACACACACAGAGGATAAGTGATTGAAAATAAGGCTCAAATTTCACTTATTATTTGTCAAAATTTCAAGACTCAGTATTGAAAGCATACGGAAAAAGGTGAAGCATGTCGTGGAGGAGAATGGAAATAGGAAAACAGAGGATAGAAGAAAAGGCAATTTTCTCACCCTGACATCCATGCCTTTTTCTAATACTCCAGCTTGCAAGCGTCCAATAGCTATACGCCCTTTATGTTCATCATACTCGGTATTTGTAGCCTGGATAGAAGCACAAAGTACAAGACTAGGGATTAGATATTTAGAATAAATACATATATTAAGAAATATGCATTACTAAATTCATTAAATAACTTTATTCTGTATTATCAAGCACATCTGCTTGTTACTGATCTTCACATTTTTATCCTCTTTTTGTTTCCCTCGAGGTGGTAAGACAATAGGAACAAAAGTTCACTAAACATCCTCAAATATTTAAAAAAAAAATTGAAAAAATGCTATTAGTTCACTAGATAGATTGAACTGGGATGACTCACAGAAGTCGGAGAAAGTTGAAATAGATTATATGACTCCCCGTCTAAATAGTTTTCATATCTGAACACGGCCAATCAATAACTAATCATATTTATTCAGCTTTTGATATTGACAAATCTGGCGTTAATGCCATTATATGGTTAAGAAAAGATCAGAAAAAGAAAAGCCATTAGCAATTGATCCATTGTTCAACAATTTCACATTATGGAGCTCAGCACAGCAAATAGTTAGTTAAAAGGATAAAATCATTTAGATTACAAAAAAGTGATATAATAAACCAATAATCACTAACAAGCATTTGTAGTGCACCATCTTTGTCAATATGTGGTCCAGGGATGCATCTGATTATAGCTTCAAACAATGGGCCAAGATCTTCTGCCAAATTTTCAGGAGATAGTCCTGCTTGTCCCTTTATGCCACTAGCATATATTGTTTGGAAGTCACACTGCATGCACAAAAAAGCAAAACTCTCTTTATTATTTCCAGAATCTGGAGACTATTTAGATCGTTTTGACAATATAAACCACAGAAGTTATTCGACAAATAACAAGCTACAGCATCCCAAACCTAGAATGGAAAACGAGAGTTTTTAGTCACAAGTTTCTTCCATCACATCTTATTTGGGAGAGATAATTTTGTGGCCTCTTTGTAAACTTCAGCAAATTGTTTTGGAGGGGTTTCCCATGAAATTTTACTATGAGTTGCAATGCCCTTCTCCGCTACTGTGTTTTTTCCCCTCCAGGTTAGGGAGGTTTCCTTGTCCTCATTTTTTGTATCATTTTTCTCTTCTCATCAATAAATTATTTTTATGGGAATAAAATGGAAATTCCAACCTAATTTTTGAAATATGGGAAAGTCAAACTAAATAACCAATTTACCTGTTCATCTGACGCATTTAGTTCAAGAAAGAGTTCAAAAGTAGAATTGACAACAAAGTCCGGCCGAGCAGAAGGTCTATCAATTTTATTGACAACAACAACAACTGCATGCCCAAACTCTAGGGCCTTCTTCAAAACAAATCTTGTCTGTGGCATTGGGCCCTCAACAGAGTCCACCTACAGAAATAGAGAAGCAACTTGTATTTAAATGTCAAATAGTACTAGATAGTACAAGAAGTCACATTTAAGGGAAAATTACCAAACATCTATAGAAAGCATAGCACCTCTTTAAATAGAGTAAACCACTCTAAAAATCTTCCATAAAATGATAGATTTATGTAGTATGAGTGCTTAATCAGAATAAAAAGGAGAAGAACTAATTCATTCCTTTTATTTGTAAATTCAAGCCAACATTAACAGTGTCACTGCAAGTCGATACGAATAAGAGAACATGAAAATTTTGCATATAGAAAATACGGTGAAGTTCCCTTCCAAATACTAAGGTTTCTTCTTTTTTATGAAAATACTAAGGTTTCTTTAAAGTATGCATCTTTTTTGAAATTGAAAACTAATATGTAGGTGACAAATGATAAGAAAAACATGGTGAAAACCATTTTTTATAGGTGACTAATGTGATAAGTATCTAAGAATCAGTGAATGTCAATATCAATCATCTGATAAAACAGAATGATGGGAAATAGAACAATAGAGCAGTACCACCAAAAGGATTCCTTCCACCATATTTAGAATGCGCTCTACTTCACCGCCGAAGTCAGAGTGACCTGGAGTATCTATTATATTAATCTTGGTGTCTTTATAGGTGACAGATGTGTTTTTACTTAGTATTGTAATTCCTCTTTCACGTTCCAAATCATTTGAATCCATTATTCTTTCCTGCACAAATTGATTATCACGAAATACCTGCACCAGAGGTCAACATAAACAAACCAGTGACACCTCACCCCTTTCAAACATATGAAGAAAAGTAAGATAGTAAGAATTTATAATTTGATTTTGCCATGGCAGCTCTAAACAGTTGACAAAGTCTTGAGCACCTACCAAACCATATTTCATTCAAACAACAAATAGTAACGTATTTCTTTTTGTTGGGGGGGGGGGGAATCTCAAAAGTACTCACCATGTCAGATAAAAGCAAACCGAGACATTTGATAACTGTTTAGCAAAGTAATCATTTAATGAGGATATTTGATGCCTTCTGATTTGTGAAAGCTTATGTAATATAAAAAAAAAAATTATATGTAAGCTACTGTATGCTTGACCATAAAAGACGTTAGAGAAATGCATTTACTTAAGTAAATAGTTTTGGCGTTACCTTTGTTTGTTTCAGCATTGCATCAACTAAAGTTGTTTTTCCATGATCAACATGAGCCACAATTGCTATGTTTCTTATGTCTCTTCTTCTCTCCAGCTTCTTCTTCTCTAAGGTGGGAATAAAGAACGTATTAAAAATCTCAAGATACATCTACAATAGTGGCGGAAATGTAGACCAACAATCAATATTTAACTTCGGACGAGACACAAAGAAACCTCATCGTATGTCCAAATATCCAATATAGCGAAGATAAATCTATAAATGCAAGGAACATGTACACGTATATAGAATATTATAACCAGAATCCCCCCGGGGTACCGAAAAGGAAAATCATATGAAGGAACGAAAGATAAGATTCCTTTGCCGCATACGAGAATTCGAGCTAATAGTCATTACTTCAGCAAGGCATCCATTACATCAAATTCAAAGCTAAAAACGATCAACTAAGAGAGTGAATCACCAGTCTTAGGTTCAGTAGCTTCAGAAACGGAGCATTTGATGGGACCGTAAGTAGAGTTCCTGGAAACAAATTGCAGAGGCCGTTTGGTGGACGTTGAGGAAGAAAAGGGAAGGCCAAATAGTTGGTTAGAAAACTGAGGAGGAGAAGAGGTCCTTCGAAGGCTAGAAGGAGTAGCCATGGAGAAGGAAAAGGAAACTCTGTGCGTATTGAGTGCCATTTCCATCGTTCTCTAACTCTCTCGAGTTGCAGAAAAAGGTCTCGATGGAGCGAGAGAGGATTAGGCAATGAGGCTGCTGTTGCAAGAGATTGACCCTTTACAAGCCACTCGTAATAAATACTTCACATAGTTCGCGGCACACGATAATGTGCGGCTAAATGGTTTTCCACTTCCCTACACCTCAATGAATTGACGGCCCATTTTGGTCCACGTCGTTCTACACTGCTCACTAGTTATGCCTTCGGATAGATGGCGGGGAAGTATATTCTTTATTTAAATAATTAATTTATAATATTATTTTAAACATCTTATTTAATTTTTTACATTAAAACTATAAATCACATAACATATATAATTAATAAATATTGTGATAATTTAAAAAAATTATAAATTTAAAAGACACAATAACTTATACTAATATTGAATTAGTTTAACACTATAATATATTATTAAATATTTTTAAATTTTAAGTTCGATTATTAGATAAGATATCTATATTGAGAGAGTTAATTATAAATTTTAAAATTAAAATATTTAATAATAAGATACAGTTAATATTATATAAATAATAAATTAAAATTTTATATTTAAAATTAAAAACTAACTTTTAAAATCTTTATCAGAAGGTATAAATTCATATAAAAAATTAAAACTAAATATTGTATTTTTTATTTACAATTTTAGATATCCTTTACCCTCTTTCATAGACCCGTTGAACTAAGAAATTTAACTACATAAGAGAGGACAATTGCTTACTTAGTGAGAAATTAGAGTTTAAATTCTCGAGAAATACCCGCATTTTTAAAAAAATTAAACTAGAGCATCATGGCCTACCTTGTGGTCTGTACCTTTGTCTCCCAACGATAGTTCATAATTTCTTGTATAAAAAAAAATTGTGGTGTTTTAATCCATAACACCATATTCATACTGACCCACTTGAAGAGCCCAATTAGAATGGTATTATACAAGGGTTCGGACATATTCTGTTCTATCCCGACATGAAATGAAGCCCGGGACCAATGGTAGAAGGATTGTTCCAACTTCAAAGCGCTTATTCCCGCCACCCTACTCCATCCTTCCGGTCATTTACAAGTTCTACCTCCGCTGAAACCAAAAACGCACAATAACGCCTTCCTTTACCCTTATTATAAACACATACGATCACAAAGTATCAAGCTTTAGGCAGCCCAGTGTCTCGAATTCTCTGCTACTGCAATTTGTGAGCCGTACGCTCCTCCTCAACACTGGCCTCGGCTCATTCAAATCTCAATCGAGGAGAAAGATCTATTGCTAGCTCGGGCAATTCATGGGTCTTAATTAAATCTAATCGTGAAGATGAACTGTTTGTAAAAAACAATCTCGTAAATGTTTACTCAAAATTCAATCAAATGGCCGATGCATGGCGGGGTTTGATAGAATGCTTGTTAGGAACACGATTTCCTGGACTACTCTGATGAAGGGATATTTGAAGAATGGTGATTTCGAATCTGTTTTTCGTATTCTCCATGATATGAATGAGCTTGGAGAGAAGTTCAATGAGCACACTTGCTCAGTAGTCCTACAGGCGTGTAATTCCCCTGAAGTTCATGCTTTTATCATAAAAAATGGACTTGAGGAGAACGTTGCTGTAGCCACTTCTTTGGTTTCTATGTACTCAAAAAGCGGTCGATTGGAAAATGCAGAAAAGGTGTTCGACAACATATCTGATAAAGATGTTCAATGCATAAATTATATGATTGTGGAATATGGCAAGGCAGGTTTTGGGAACAAGTCATTTCATGCCTTTGTGGGTCTGCTAAACGATGGATTGAAGCCGAACGACTATTCATTTACAAATACGATCAGTGCCAGTAATTCGAGCATAGGACTCTATGAAGGGAAGAAACTACACGGTCTAGCTATGAAGTACGGTTATATTTGTAAAACACCTCTCGGAAATGCACTAATTACAATGTATGGGCAGCATGGGATAGTCAGAGAAGCTGAGAAAATGTTTGTTGAATTGAACGAGAGGTATTTAATCTCCTGGTCTGCAATTCTGTCAATGTTTGTTAAGAATGGCTATGCTAAGAAAGACTATACTTCATTAATAGATATTCTTGAGATCGGTGTATCTTGACTCTGGTGTCCTCTGCATTATACTGGATGGATGTTCAGAATGCATTAATTTGCAATCTGGGTTTCAAGTCCATGGACTTGCAGTAAAGCTTGGTCATGCATCTGAAGTAAATATTGGGACAGCTTTAATAGATCTGTATGCTAAATGCCGATGCTTTCAGTCTGCAAGAGTGGCTTTTGACCGACTCCCAAGTAAAACCATTGTTTCATTTAATGCTCTTTTAGTTGGATATTTGAATTCAAAATTTGAAGATGATGAAGAAGATCCTATGGTCTTTCTACGCAATCTGAGACTCAATGATGTGAGACCGGATTGGGTAACTTTTTCACGGCTCCTTAGTTTGTTTGTATGCTTTCATGCTTACTCCATTAAGACGGGAATTGAAGCAGAGTCTGCTGAAGGTAATGCTGTGATTACCATGTATTCTAAATGTGGTAGCATTCAGGATGCTTATCAGATGTTCAGTAATATGAGCCATGATCATGTGACCTGGAACCCCATAATATCTGCATATTCCCTTCAAGGTGATGGAAACAAAGCGCTTCTTTTGTTTGAGCATATGAAGGAAGAAGCCTTTCCTCCAGATGAGATTACAATATTGGGTGTTCTTCAAGCATGCAGTTATTCAGGCTTATGGGAAAACGGGTTATGCTTGTTCAATGAAATGGAATCCAAGTATGGAATTAAGCCTGTAACTGAGCACTTTGCATGCACGGTTAATCTTTTTGGACGAGCAAGAAAACTAACCAAAGCCATGGATATTATCAGAAAAAGCCCATTTGCAGAATCACCTTTGCTTTGGAGGACTTTTGTGAATGCCTGTAAACTATGTGGTGATTTACATCTTGGCATGTCAGCTTCAAAGAAATTGCTTGATTTGGCACCCAATGAACCTTCCTCTTACATCCTTGTTTCAAATATGTATGCTGAAGGTGGAATGTTAGAATAGGCTGCAAAGGTGAGAACAGCCATAAATGACTTGAAGCTAACTAAGGAAACAGTTTCCTGCTGGATTGAGATGGACTCTGAGATTCACTGTTTTATAGCTTGTGACAGAAACCACCTAAGCAGAGAAATTTGTGCAAATCTAGATCGGTTAAGAGATGATATTGCTTGGAGCTGTAATCACAGTAATAATCTCCAACTACTTTCACAATATTGCTTATGACATAATAATATAATTAGATTTTCCTTAGTTTATTAACAGAAAAATCAAGCAAGCATTTTTCTTTTTGAAAAAAAAAAAGGAAAAAAACTGTGAGGCCAATACCAGATGACATGGGAAATAATATACTTCTGATTGGGAAACTGCCAAAATACAGTATATATGCAGCCACAATCACATCAAATATTGCTTGTAAGAGACCTCCATTACCCTACCTCTTTCAAAATCTCAGTGACAAGATCATGAGATAAAATCCTTTCTGTTCAAGACAAAAGACACACTCTGAGTGCGCAGCACGAGAGATAACCAATGTCTTCCCCTTATTTTAAGGAAAAAGTTGCAGCAGTGGATGAATTATTTCCACAATCTTCGTCTTTTTTTGTTCAACGAATTTACCATAGCAGGGCAACAACACATTGTTTGAGCACATGTTTATGTTGACAATGTGTCTCCCTTGTCCACATCCGTCATTTTCTAGATAAATGCTTCCCACTGGTGATTCACGATTCAATTCCTTTTACGCACTAGAAAACGAAAGACCTACTGTTGTTTTTAACTATAAGTTAACGGTGCATTCAAACTAACAAAAAAAATGTACAAATTCAGATAATAAGCTGGAGATCATTTCTGGGTTGCTTTCTGTAATTTATTAAGTTGTCAGAAATCTTTTTTCATTGATGAAGAACGTAGTTAATGGCACACTAATTGCTTCAGGATTCAAACTTGAGGACACTGGGAATAACACGAGCATATTCTGCTCCTTCTCAACCCCCCCCCCCCCAAAAAAAAACTTATGGGGGATATGTTAAGCATGGGGATGATTAGATTGATCGGCAAAATATTTCCCCACAGACTTGAAAAAAAATGATTTTTTTTCTCATGAGATATGATTATAAGAGTTAATAATCGGGTAGGCAGAGATGATAATCTCATTTAGAGAACATCAGCACAGCACTTAGCACTAGAGTGCGTTGGAAACGATTAAGTGTGAGCAATATCAACTAGTGGGTTCCGACTAAATAAAGATACATTACATTAATGTACAAAACCCAAAACGTTTAACCTCACACTGTAATGACCAATCAATCATTCAAACACATTAATATATACCCAAATCATCATCTTTGTCTCTCTTTTCATTCTCTTTTTTAAGCTGTAATGCAAGCCCTCTTGTAAAAACCTTTAATTAGAAGGGGAAAGGGGCTCATATATATATATATATATATATATATAATCTAAAAATTTTAAGAGCTTAGAAGAAGGATCTTTTGGCAGGAGGTCTTCCAACAGCTCTCATGAGGTTGGCAATCTCAAGGACTCTAGCTACTTTGGTTCCTCTTTTAGCCTCTGCTGATGCCCTCCTCTCCTCTGCTTTCCTGTGGGCTTTTGCTACTTCGTTTTGCATTTTCTCTAACGCTCTTGCTCTTTTCTCCTCCAGTTTCCTCTGCATGGGCAAAATCGCCATCACATTCACCATTTAATGCAACTTGATATTATTAATTACCACTAAGTTTAGAGAGGGAACATCTGCCAGACTTTGTAATTTAAGTTCAACGGAAGTATGAAATGAGTAGCTTCGATTAATTATATGCAATTAATGCAGACCAAAGAAGCGAAAAGATGATTCTGGGTATAATGGTGATTCGGCTTTGAACGCCTTCTAAGCAAGTAAACCAAATATCCGAGAGATCCTCGCTTCATTTTCAACCAGTGATGATTTAAGGCTTTGAATCTGTGATATATGATCAAGATCAAGTTCTTGATAATTGGTATCCGATACTTGGAACACCCAATGAACACAGTTGCGGGAAAATAATTTCCCTCCTGTTGCTGAAAAGATAGATCGTTCAATGATCAACGTAACAATTGTGGAACAATCATCATTCATCAGAGGACTATCTAGCGTAACTTTGTGAGCTTTTTTGACTTGTTCATGAATCATGAATTGATGATATCAATGATCGGTTAATGTACGACGTTTCTTAATAACGAAACCAACATGGTCTGTTGTTTTCCTCAGAGTAATCATGAACTCGAAGAAGCACCATCATCGCAAAATTCAAAGATTCCAATCATTATCATTAACCCACTACCATATTACAGCGAATTGCTAAACTAATAACATGCTCAGAACCATGCAGGTGTGCGACGCAGGAAAACAAAATTAGGAAGAATCTTCAAGTATCTTATGTGATACGCACTCGTTTTTTTTTTCAAATACGGATCAAAAAGTGAACTGACAGTAAATGGTACCTCGACTTTCTTCATCCATGAAGTAGCTTTCTGGACCTGCTCGCTTTCCCATCCATTGATTACCGCATCTTCTCTCTTGAACCTGTTATTGATCTTCGCGACCTTCGCATTCTGCCACGCCTCCACCTTCGCCTCCACCTCCTCCTTCTTCACCCTCTGCACCGACACTTCCCCCTGGCCACTCCCGCCGCCCGACGCGCCAGCCGATGCCGACGACGACGACGCACCGGCTACTCCTACCCTCCTCGGAGACGGGACCGGGTTCAACGGATTATTATCAGGCACGATCGCCAACGGATTCGTCTCCTCCATCAAATCCTCTTCGCCAATTCTGCCCAAATTGTTGCCGCCTCCTTCATAGTCATGCACATCAATAGGGCTGCCATTGTTGGGATCAATACTAGACCCTGCGAGAACTAGAGCACTGAATTCCCTACTCATGCTGGTGAAATTCTCACTGGAAGCTCCTTCCGTGCTGGCCACAGACAGAGACGACGACGGGCGGCTGCGTGTATCCAAGGCTTCTCTGCGACGAGCACGATTGGCGGTGTGCGGAGTGTGAGGTGGGGTTAAAGCGTGGATTTCTCTTATTTGCTCTTCATCTTGATCGTCGTGGGGTTGATTATTGGCGGTGGAAGTTGTTGGATGGTTTAACATAGCAAGGTTTTAGAAGCTATATGAAGAACAGGGATGGAGGATCACGTCGAATAGTGAGTGTGGGAAAGTGGATAATAATCAGAGACGAACAAGTCAAGGGGTGCTTGCAGCACAGTCGCAAAGCTGCAGAAGAAGCGTATGTGTTTATGAGTGTTCTTTTTCCTGGGATCGTAACCAGTGGAACCAAACGGAGATATAAAACCACACGCATTCAAAATGGAGATTTCAGCAAGCTCCTCTCACCATAAATTTCATATCTTTTATGCTTTTCTAGTTATATAAATTTCAAAAGATGTATCTACAAAAAAAGACACAATCGATTTTTTTTATATTTATTATTTTTATAATTTTAAATGGAATATGTTATGATAGTAGCATTTAGTTATTATTTGTTGTGATTTCCGTCGTTGTGAATATCTCGAACTGCTCCCAGATAGTTGAACATCTCATTGGTCCTCTCAAGGAAAATCTTAACTTCTGTGCTGTTTTTTTATTTTTTGCAAAAGCACGGCAAATTCTAGTAAGTGATGAATTTTTGGCTCATGACACGATGATCAATGATCAATATAATATATAAAATTTATAGGAAATCTTATTATTTATAAATTGTTAACAATGCAAAAATAGCTGCATGTCTAGTTATTAAATTCCAACTTTTATTTTTATTAAAGAAGTTCTTACGCTATTGATAGTTTTGATATATGTAACTATCACTCCTGTCACCTTACGAGAATACGGCTTCTTCGCTTGTGGAAATATATATATACATACATATATACATATCCTCCTGTAGTTTTTATAAGCACTTCACTTTCAAATCACTTAGAGAAAGTGATTTTACTATTTAATTATGCACTCGTCCCTGTTTATTGATCGTTTAAAAAGGATTTTTCATTATACATATATACATACCCTCCTGTAGTTTTTATGAACACTTCACTTTCAAATCACTTAGAGAAAGTGATTTTGCTATTTAATTATGCATTCGTCCCTGTTTATTTATCGTTTAAAAAGGATTTTTCATTAATTAGATACCTATGCTATATATGTCTTCCTCGTAAAACTATCCCTCCTGGCCTTTTTTTCCTGACAGATTTTTCTTTTTATTTTATGGACGTTACGTTGCTTGAATATTGTGAGGGCAAGGTACTGTTTTATTGAGTCCGTTAAACTACTGTGTCTGGGTCGGTATGCAGAATAATTTAAAATAAAACCAATTAATACAGATATAAAATCATATAATTAAAATTTATAATACGATAGGACGTGCCCAATTTTTGTTTAACACAACTACAAGTTAGTTAGGTATATATTGTATAAAAGAATCGAATCGAGAAAGCTCTCCTCGGTTAGGTATAATAATCTAAATACTTAAATGATCATTACTCATAAGATTATTATATGAAAATATAAAAATGACATGGTTTGGGCTGTGTATAAAGCCCGCGACCTAGTATGCTCTATCTAGCCCACAATAAAAATGTTCAGTCTAATAAATATAAAATAAGATTGGGTATTGGGTTGTAAAATATAGCCCATATATTTTTTGAGTTGGGCACTGGGCATAGGGGTTGTCCTGCCCTGCCTTACTTATGAGCACCCCTTCTTTTATTTTTTTTTATTTTTTCTCTATCTTATAAGGGAGAATATGATATTTACTAGTGACTATAAGGTAATTTTAAAAATATTATTACAAATTACTTAGATTTCAACACTTATTTTTTATATGCAATGAATCTCAAGATTTTAATTATTATCTTTGTTATCTTATTTTTAGTGGGTTATAGATATTATTTAACTCTTGAAGACATATGAACATAATATTATTTTATAAGTTTATAATTGTAGATATTTTTTATAATATGAGCATACTAAACCTAAAATTGTTATAATTTTTATCGGGTAGGGCTAGGCATCAGGCTATAAAATACAGCCTATATATTTTTTAGACATAACACTAAATAAGGGTTATCCTGTTCAACCTTATATATACACAACCCTTAATCCTTGTCATTAAACAAGCATCACACATTTCTAATGGTACGCTTGGAATAATTACACAGAACCCGGAGGACCTAACGGCAAAACTCGTCTTAGATCTTTTTTCCCAGTGTCGGCTTAGAAGAATTATATGGAGCCCACAGTATAATATAGTGCAGCTGGACTACAAGTGTCGTAATTTGATTGGCATTCGTCGGGCCCACTTTAGGAAGCTACGTACGTATGCCTCTTCCTCATCTCGGCACTGTTAACGTCATTCCATTTTCTATTGCGCCACGTGTGCGGTTCCTCCTTCATTTGTTTATTATTGGGCCTTCAGCAAGCCCATATCTCGCGCGATATTGCAAAACAGCGACGCTGGCTCTTACCTTAATCCAAATTTTAAAATCCTTTATTAGAAAAATGCGGTGTTATTGGTCAGATATGTTAAATTTTTATGATTAGGAAAGGACTATACATGATTTGCGTGTTTAGTTGGCCACTTGATGACTGACACGTGGAAGTCCTCTTATGCTCTAAATTATGATTTATGCCGATATTAAAATAAGTGGCAGCTATCTTTTTGACGTAATTGGAGAGGTAAAAGAAAAAGATAAAGAAGAAAGGTGACAGACTGATCCCCACCACATAAGAAACAAATTTAGGTGCAAACTTCAAATAAACTTGGTGTACTGAATGCGACCTTTTTTGTACTGTTTGATTGAAGTTGGTTGAGGATTAAGTGGAAGAGGTGTTGATCGTTGTCTCTAAGTCTGGAATCATATGAATATAAAAAATATTTTTAAGATAATTATTTATAAAATTAGAAGATATCATGCTTATTATTATTTATCAGAAAATTACATTATTTGATACCATACATACCAAACAGCTTTTTACTCAAACTATTTTTTTTTTAAAAGTAAAATTATCAGGCGTGGGTGTGTCTGGGACCATGTGTGACATATTCAGGCGAAGCTCCAGGTTTGAAAAATGCAGTCGATGAGTCATATGAGGGCTAGGATTGGGTCGTGAATACGGTACAAAGAAGAGAAGATAGAAATCAGGGAAGGTATGTTTGAAAGCCGAATTAAATTTGTCTCGTAGTAGCATTACACATTTATCTGTGATTTTATTATGCGGTTTGTGAGCCTAACGCGTATCAGCCATGGTGTTTTTTACTTATTCCTCGTCGTTTTCTTTAAATATCTTGATAATCTAATATCATCGTTCATTCAATTAATAGTAAAATGTTATCTCGCTATATGTAGTTAGTAAAAAAAAAAATCTTTATACAGGAAGCGTTTTTTCTATAAAAAATATTAAAAATAAGTTAAACTCATTTATAATCTAATAACATAGTAAAATTTTATTTTTTTTAAACGATACTAATATTAAATAAAATAAATTATATATTACTTTTACATATAAATTTAAATACTTAAGAATTAAGATATCTATTCAAATACTACGATTAAAATTATAATAAAATAATATTTTTTAAATATCAAATATACTCTAAATAATAGCATATTTAGCCTTTCATTAATTGAACAATGGACAATGGGTTTTATATACGAAGCTAAATATGATGTTTTTTTTGTATAAATATTTTTAAAAAAGGATTATATTCACTCATAATTTAAGGTAGGTCGAGTCTCATTTCTTCTTAGGCGATATCAATATCAAGTAGGACGAGTCATCTATTACCCTCAAATATAAACTTAAATGCCTAAAAATTATAATATTTTTTCAACAATTAAAATTATAATAAAATAATAAATTTTAAAAATTAAATATATTTTAAAATAGTCATATGCGTTATTCTTTTATCACTTGAACCACAGCGGTGGATGAGCTAAACGTGATGTTAGGCCAGAGTAACTAATGGAAAGCTTCGACCTAAACATTGTTTAATCTCTGTCCCAGGCCCGTTCTCAGACCCAGCCAAGGTTGGGTTTTCTTTCGCCCGGGATGATAGCATCAGTAAAGTCCTGACTTGGAAATTTGCTTGGGCTCATGTAACAAAAAACATTATTAAAAACAAACGTTTAAATGTAATCCTCTGACTTTTTGACAAATAAAAATTAGTATAGATAATAACAAATAATTTATTATTTATAGGTTTAACTAATAAATAAGTGAGATATATAATTATTTATAGTATATTTAATCATATAAAGTATTATTTTATTGTAATTTTAGTTACAATGCTTAGGGAGATATCATAATTTTTAAGTAAATTTACGTTTAAAAATAATAGACGGCTCAATCTGGTCGATATTAGTATCGCTTAAGAAAAATATAAACTTCGCATACTTTTAGATTATGGGTGAGCCCAATTTCTTTTAAAAAATTATTGTACAAAAAAAATAATAAAAAACGAACTCATATTCCATAAATAAGTGAGTTATATTTCTATTGTACTTATTATAACTTATTTAGTATATGAAGTCTTGAGATTATATCACAATTTTAATAGAAGTTGATACTAAATTTATTTAAAATTTTATATAAAAAATATATATATTTTGACTTTTGTTGTCTGAGTGCCACACAATCCTAATAATAGGAAGGTATAACTTTTTTAAAACTTATAATATAAATATTTTTATTTATCTTAACAATGAAAGTATAAGGTTTAAATTTGTATTCTCCCATTTATTGTTTATTGAGTGAGGTGACTTCTCACATCAACGATTTATTAGTTAATATATTTAAATTTAAATATGCACACAATATTATAAATTTAGATTCCCGATTTTAAAAATAAGGAAAATAGAGCCTAAGTATTCATACTTGTACGCAGTTTTCAACTTATTACACATACTTTGATAAATAAATTACTTTCTTCAGGACATAAATACAATGTATTATAAATTGTTAATTACTTCTCAACTAACCCGTTCGACTTTCCTCCTTTTTCTCCTCACAAAACCTTCTTCATTTTGTTCACAGAACACTACCTAACAAGATTGAGAACCTAATACTACAGAAAAGTTACTATAGCAATTTAAAAAGTCTGTGTGTATTTAACCCACTGCCTCTATTTAAGAAGGCTCTTATTCATTGTAGAAAAAGCAATGCCATAATAGAGATTTTTTTAGCGGAAAAAAAATATTAGAAAGAAGCATGGCTTTTTCAAAAAGAAAATCAGAAAGAACAAAAGAAGCAGCTGGGAAGAAAGTGTTGCAACGCATGACTAAAGACGAAGCCGGTCTTCCGATTCGTGGATCAAACCGCACCAAAAAGCCTTTTTCTCTCATTCCTCTTTCCGTTGGCGCCTACAAGTATGAAAATCGTTCCCAGATTTTCTCATAACTTCCCTTGTCTTTCTCTGGTAGGATGGAACAATTTTCAGTCAAATTAAAAGTGAGAGTAGAATTAGATTAAAAATAAATTTTAAAAATTTATTTAATAAGATAACAGATTTATAAAATTAATATTTTTTTTTTATAATTTGAGATAAAATAATCTAAAATATTTTTCTATAACTTAAAAAAAATTTAAAATTATTCAATAATTTTATAATTAAGATAAAATAATTTAATAAATTTTATTTTTATTTTTATCATTTTAATTTTTAATTTTTTAATAGATCTAAAATGAATAAAAATATTGAAAGTGGATGGATGTCGCAAGTGACTTTCACGTTTCACCTGGAAACATGCCCTTATTTCTCTCCATCCACAGTGTGTATTCCTTTGACTGCCCATTGCAAATTCAACGTTCTACTCTGAGAAGAGAGAAGTTGAACTTCGTACACCACCACTCCAACAAAACTACAACCCAGATCCTGTTCTTTCTGCCAAACAACGTTCGACGTATATTATGAACGTTGATCGCAATCTTCTCAATGCTCTGGCTTTTCAGCCACCACCGTTCTATTTAAGATTTTATGGACTCTGATTTTCTTATCGCTTTCTTATTTTTTTCTTGCATTATCTGGCTGAGTTTTTAAGTTTTTTCTTTTTAGTTTTTTTTTTAAGGCTCGGTTCTTATTCCGGACTGTTTTCATTTGTATCTTTAAAATTGTCATCCAAAGAAGCATACCATTTTGGATCAGAGATATATTGAGTGAAATTCGATCTTGGCCAATTCTTGATGTCTATTTCTCTGGATTTTTATTGTTTTGGGTATGTACTGGTTGATGGATTCTTATACTGTTCCTGTATAAAAACCTTGTTCGGTTGGTTTGATTTCTTGTGGAAGTCACCGCCTGTAATGTCTTCTGATCCAATTAAACGTATTGCAGATCCAAATTCCATCTCTGTTTTACGATTTGGTTAGGTTAAAATCCAGATAGCACTCTCAGATTTCTCTATGGTAAGACCTGCAGAATGCCATTGGATCATGATATCCATTTATGGATCAAACGAATCTTGCTTTGATGAATCTAATCACTTTAACCGTGACCGTTAGGGTGAAGCTCCGGCATTCTTCGTTGATGACATGCTGAGCAGACATCCTAATGCCTTTGATTTCAAAAATGGTACTCGCAGAACAAAAACTATAGTTGGCGATAAAACTTCACGTCATCTCTTACCGATGTTCTACTTATTCATTTGCACCAACATGTCATCCGCTTAAATGAAAATTCCGGTCTCCGTTTGTTTAACAGTACGCCATTCGTGAAGCTGAGGATGAAACTTTGTGCGTTGAATTTCAAATTTTTGACCCAAGTCTCAGAGAATGGTCAGTTCAAGGTTTCTTATCTTCAAATGGCCCCTTCTATCTGCCTTTTGTTGCCAATTTTTATGGGACCAGTGTTGAGGCTGTTGAACTCGTGGCTGATTCTTGAAATGTACGTTCCTTGCGCTTCAATGAATGTGGAATTATATTTAATTTGATATTTTGGCATATTGGGCATTCAACACTTCTGACTCAACAATCTGACCAAAGTTCCAAAACAATCAGGGTTTCTTGTGTAATCAAGTGTTGATTAAGCTTCTCTTGGCAACTGACTGATTTATATAGGCATACTGCATACTCAATGTAATGACAGAGCATTGTTTACTTTCTGACAAAAATTTGAATACCCTCTGAGAAGTGCAACTATATCTTCTGTTAGTTAAACATATCATTGCAACCTGATGAGCGCGTTCTTCACAGATATGGTTTTGGACATTTTAACCCAGAAATGACGGTATATTGTTTTTCCTTTTAATTCAGAGATGTGTTCTTGATATGGATGTTCACGGGGCAAGATCCGTGATGGCTAGTTCCCTCGAGGCCATATTTATCTTTATCTGTACCCCATCAATGGAAGAGCTGCAGAAACGCCTCCTTGACAGGTAAATCTTATAACAATGTCTTCTTAATTTGTGCTATCATCCAGAGTGTAGGTCTGAACCTCAGTGTTTTACTTCTGTGTAGGGGAACGGAGACAGAAGAACAGATCATGGAGCGACAACGAAATGCTGAGGCAGAGATTGAGCAAGGGAGGTCACCAGGTCTATTTGATTTCATCTTGTAGAATGACAATCTTGAGGAGTGTTATGAGAGAGGCCGGTGCCCATAATCATATTTAGAAACTATGGGAGCCTTTTGAAATTCAAATTATCCTGATCATAATAATCTATTTGTCCAGAAACTATTGGGACTAGATGCTGCTGTTTCTGCTCAAACAAAGCCAGGTAACAGTTCCTTGAAGTACATCTAATCTGATTTCCGCTGTACAATATCATTATACCAGCAAGATAAATTCGCGTTTAATCTAATGACTCGGCAGCCAGGGAAATAAATCTACCGACAAATCATTCGGTGACAGAGGCTGATGACAGAATCATCATAAAATCCACTTGTACAGGACAAGAAAAGGAAATCATAGCTTCGCATTCAGGTGGTTTGAGTGGAATGGATCAGCTGGGCTAACAGTTGATGAACCTCACCCTTCTGTTACTAACTTGGTTCCTCAATTCCTATATTGATTTGATTTAATTGGTTTTTTCTAGTGACGTTCTTCCATTGTTAAAGGCAACGGACCTGAATGTGGGCACAGTTGTTGTTTCGTATATATAGGCAGCGAGAGATGACTTGTTATTTGCGACCATAGTGTATTGTTATTGAGGATGAGGGCATAATATGAGTGCAGTGTGTGGATTTGTATGATAAACTTCATGTTCATTATCCAATCTAAGGATGGGTCATGAACTCATGATGGGTGGAGAAGGCCTTTCATTTTCTATATAAAAAATTTCATATTTTTTCTTATCTTTACTTCTAGAAGCTGGGTTCAGATAGGGGGTGTGGGTGGGTGACGTTGAAATATTGTTAGTGACTTGTGGGTAAAACGTAAAAGTAGGTCTGTTGTGTGGAGGGATGCTGAAAAGAGGATGAATACAAGAGTACTTAGATGATGTAAAATCGACCGACGATAAGGGTGGAAATATTTTGGGTAGGCCCATTACCTCATAATTGGAAAGATTATGGAAAGAATGATGGAAGGGGCGAAGGCGGTTAATGCAGTTATTAGTTTGGATTGGAATGGACGAGAAAAAAGCCAGGTGACATGTACCAATGGGGGGTTGCCAGGAGTTGGATCCCAAAATCCCACCTCTGAAGTTTTGGGACCCTAAAAAGGGCAAGCGGGAAAGTGCCTCCCTTGGCCTTCTCCCTCGTGGCGGGTTCCCCTCTCACATGCTATTCATGTCAGTGATGAGAGACACTACACTACTCTGCCACAATGCAATTTGAATTTTCCCTAGCCTCTTCCTCTGCCCCAATCTCATTGCATCCAAAATTATTGAGTATGAGTTTGAGTATCTCAACAAACTTTCCTTTTGCCAGGAGCAAAATAAATTTACTTACTACCCTGCTACTTTGTCTTATTTACCTAGATAAAATGTGGATTGTTAATAGTCAACAAAATACTTCTTTACACGTAAAGAAAAAAACTTGTTATCAACATTCTAGTATTCTAACATGCTCTGTTTCGTGGGACCTTCACATCAGGCAACGATTACAGTGATTCAGCTAGTTTATTATTTACCAAACACCTCCTTACACGGTTTCAAGATGATGAAGATCCGAGAGAAGAAAGCCAAGCCAAGAATGATTTCCCATGACAATATAAGCATATATCATGTAGAGTTGCCATGGCCTTGTGTTGCTTGGTCGGGTCAATGTCTGCCTCTCTATCGAAGCCTTACAACAACACTAACATCAAGACCTCAGACCTGTTGGAGAAGAAACCTTAAGACTCCATGGATGGCTCATTTGATTATTTAATGGTCAGAGCTCTGCGGGCCCCAGAGAAATCTTGGTTTCTTCTATCACTTGAGAGAGGTTGATAACCAGACAGCTCAAATCCCTGAAAGTGTGAGTAATAATCGTTGCCACTAGAACTGGAGTGCATACCTGATTGGTGGGATTTCAAGACTTCTCGGGAACCAGAATCTGAATCAGTAATGGCAGATAAATTGGGAGATATGCCTATGTGGTCTGAACTAACAGTATCCTGGTTCTTGTTTGCCGTGTTTGCAGTAGTACTATCAACCTTCTTTGTTGTCAGAAAACGACCTCCACACCCTCTTGCTCTTCTCAAGGCATGCAAATGCCGAGACTCGTGAAGATACGGCTGCAGATTCAGCTAAAGCGGTCATGCACCAGATTGAGAGTTAGAATCCTGAATATTCTTGATAGATGTAGTAATAAAAGCCTTTGGATTTCCCTTCAATATGCTTACTGACAAATAATTTCATGTCATTTGATAAAAGTGGAGTGCCTTATACACGTTCACATGGTTGAAGTTAACTATTCAAAGCTTGGAGTTCATCAAAACACACAGGCTCAACATAGGCCAGCAGATGGACTTTGGTGTAAAGTAGCCAATTCAAATGAGTTCATATTGTTAATAATAAAGCTGATTATACCGAACAGAATGTTACCAAGTTCATTACTAAGAGAAGGAACTTGGTTAAGAGAGAGAAAGTTGCCTCCCCTAGTTAGGAATCTTGTTGAGAAGAGGCAACTCTACACTTTTTGCAGCCTTTTATTATAGCACTTCTTTTGTGAGCTTATTGTATTATATTTACCTAGTAACGTGTGTCATATGCAGTGGAGTGTGGAAATAAGACAAAATAGAAAATTAGCGGTTGAGATCAGATCAAATATTTCTGGAAATGAAATAATACCTTCCTCACTTTTATCACCTTCTTTTCAAGCTCAGCCTTGGCTCGTGATTGCCTACGCCTCAAAATTCCATGGTATTGCTTGGCATTAACATACACAGGTTCTTCTTCCATTTGCAGTGGTAACACCATCCTAGAAGAATGCACTCTGAGACTAGGAGGATGTAACTAGTACAACCAAAAATGAACATGAGTTATTATTCTTCAAAGAAACAGATAAAATAAAGCTATCACGCTCATTTATGAGAAAACGGTCCATATGATGCTTTTAAACAAATTTATTTCCAATTAAGATTGTACTCAACAAAGCATTGCTTCATATAAAAATGCAAATTGCTACCTTCAGGAATAAAAGTCATGTTAATCATTGAATAAAGGTCAGCATAACATGCATGCATGTAGTTTTCATCATTTGATAAATCACTCTTTCCACACACAAGCATGGAAATGGACATGAGTAGCAGACAATTAACGAACTATTTGAAATGCACAAGTATGAAGTAACGAATAAGAGGCGACATTTTCATACCAAAGGCTGAGGTCCATAAGGAGGAATTGCTCCCCCATAATGTGGATCTGGATAAGGGTAAGAAGCACATGCCTGCAAGAATATGACATTCAGATTTTCCAGAAGATTACGTTGCAATAACTAAAATTAAGACTCCAACTTCCAACATAATAAAGAAAACTCGTAAAAACTCAGGTCAATAAAAAAATAAAAGAAAACTGGTAAAAACTAAATTCTAAGTCTGGTTTTTTATGTCCTTCTGAACTTGAAATTGAGGAACTTCCAGATCAGAGGTTGCTATAACTATAGTATGGGCTAAAAACATATCAAACTAATTACAATAGAAGGAAAGCGATGTGTGAGCATTGTGTATTGTGCGTGTATTGAGAGAGAGAGAGAGAACTCACTGTTGAATGGCCAACGAGCTCTGACTGGCTAGGGGGCGCAAGAAATTCATTTACTGTTGAATGCAGAGTACGGACAGCAAATTGCTTTTGTTGATGTCCATCATACTTTTCTCCACCTGCTAATGCAAGCAATGCCTTTAGAACCCTAAGTATTACCAATCTATGAAGCATGTATAACTCCGTAACAATTACTTACGCTTAAAACAAATGGACGTAAATTCCTAGAGACAAAGAAGAAACAATATGCCTATGAGGAGATCACGGGAAGTCAAATTAGAGGTTACCAATGAACAATTAAGATAAGTACCATAATGATTCAAATAGACCTCTGCTTAGATGGTGCATGATGCTTAATTTTCAAGGATAATTCCATTTCTTGGAAGCTCTTATGGGACAAGATAGTTTCTATGGCTTCTCTTTGGTGCTCTTCCCATGGTTTATTTTATAGAGCCTCCCTACTAAATGCAGGGGGTACTGGAAGCTCTTCTGCATCTGTGACTCTCTTGAATTTCATTATTTTCTTACTTATTTTTGTTGTTTAAGAGGATAGCTTAGTCCTCTCTTTAGTAATCTGTCTTCTTTATTCTCATTAACTTGAGTTTGAACATGTGAGCTATTGTACATCTAAACAGAAGCAAGTAAACATGGAACCTACTGCATAAAACTCAAATGATTTCAGTCTTCTCACTCAAAATGTCGTTCATGAAGTCCAAGAGTAATTAAATGCATACATCCAAATATTCATGATCAATATTTTAGACAGCATTTGATTGATTTGCTCTCCCTAAAAGCATGTGTAATTCATATTTGTTATAATGACCACCAAAGCAATACCTTCTTTCTCACTTAAAACTGATCCTAATACAAGAAAATGAGCAGAAATCATATTAGTATATAGTAATGAGAGAATCAAGGAAACAGGAGAAAGTGTCTTTCTCTTTGGTAGCTTCCCTCCCTTCAGCCAGAAAAATCATACCTTGTGAATTACTGATTGGGTTTCCAAAACTACCATCCAAATGTTGTGGCACAAAAGAATTCGTTTTGACTTCCCCTTCCATCTCTTTAGAGAAGGCATCATGCCCTATGCCATCCCACCAAGCTTGAGAACAGGTATTATGTAGTTTGTTACTGCATATATCTGATTCAGAACCGTTTGCAGGGTCCCATTTTTGTCGCATGCTTCAGTATAAATCAATTTGCTGCTCAACCCTGGAGGCAGAAATTAAACAATAATCAACATACAGAGACTACTTGCATGTCAAAGGCAAATAAAACATATCAAACTTAGCGATCACTACAGATGCAATAAACCACTAGTTTTTAAGGCTTAAAAAAAAAAATCCATGTAGTACTTCAAATTCCCCATGGCAAAATCTATTTCTTTAGAATAATTGACACGTGACACGCCCTAAAAATTAACTTCCTTTTTTCCTTAACGAACACAACAACCCGGACACTGTAGCTATAAATCAGGGAGTTATAATTAAAATTTAACTAAAAATTGGCACGCCAAGAAGTTTAATTTTGTTGCTTGATACAAAGAAACTGATCCGATCCAATAGTTATTGTCGAAAGCGCTAAGCATGTAAAATCAACCCAATTTTTGTCGAAAGTAACCCAATAATGCACTCGAGATTAAACAAATATGTGAAAACTTTGCGTCTTATTTGCCGCCATCATCATCTTCATTTATAATCTACTAAGGATTTTGCATGCATGCATATTCCATAATTAGAAAGTGGGATCACCATTATGAATTACTGGTTATCCTGAATCTTTATATAATCTAAGGTTAACTGAAAGGGGAAATACACGCACCCACGCGCACCAAATTATACTGAACGTGAAGAAAGTAACCAGAGTCCATAAAGGTCGTATCTATAACATATGTAGCTTTTATCAAGCAAAAAAAAATCGGCAAGCCAAATTACTTGAAATGAAAGAGAGAGAAAAACAAGTTATTAGGGTCATTTGTGATCTTGCCACATGACAAGCAATCCAGTTAACGAAAAAACCAGACATACAGAGGAAGAAACGCACGCCGCGAAAAGCAATAGAAGGAGTTACAAATATCGAGAAATCAGTGAATCACTGAGAGCAAGAGAAAGCACAAAAATAACACAGGAGCTTACTGTTTTATATGCGACGAGGGAGGGGTTGATACTGAAATTGCGGCCCGATGTAATATTTTGCAGAGAACGAGGATCGATTTAATGATATATATAGAGAACGGGGCGCTGTATAGCAGTAGTAGGGTGCAGGAGCAGACACTATACTGTTGAAGAATAGAGGATGATGAGGATAGGATGAAGGCTTTTTCTAATTTTTGAGATAGAGGAGAAAAAACGCGAGTGCTGATTATTACTATTGTTAGATAAAATTACTAAAAAAAATCTCTTATTATAATATTTATTGTTAAGAGACACCTGAAATTTATTTAAAATCTCAATGTAATTTGTTTTCAATAAATATAGTTAGAGAACAACTGAAAAAGAAATGCACAGGCGGGCTAAACATGGTTATATACTTTTTGGTATTAAATTCTGAGATTTTTCATATTATTATTACAGTTATCGTTGTTAACAGTAGTCTATTTATGGAAGGTACAGTGACGTGTCAAATGTCTTTTTTTAAGGACAAAAACAGGTCCTGATTACCGGGCAGAATGACTAGAATGCCCCGGAATGTGCTTGGCAATTAAGTAATTCACAGAATGCCAAGGATTAATCTGAAGAACTTGATCTTGAAGGAGGGGTAGCAAATAATTAATGAACATGATTGGGGTCAAATTTTATGAAGCATTTGAATGAGCTATTGTTGGAAGGTATAAGAGCGAGAGAGTTAGCCAGAACAGGGGCACTGGGTTGCAAATAAAAGAGAAAAGGGAAGAGTGAGAAATGTAACGTCGAGCGTCGAGGGGTGACGTTTCGGAAAAGAAGGAGAGGGCACAGATCTCGTGATGGTGACGGGGAAGGCCATGTGTGCGAAGGCAAACGCCTAAATTGTGGGAAGCCTTTCACGTGTCCCCCTACTTCTTTATCTGATAATGATATATTTAAAAAACAAGAAAAAATTGAATTTTTATTTAATTTAAGTATATTTAAATAAAAATTTAAAAAATAACTTATAAAAAAATTTAAATTATTTTTAAAAAATATTATAAAATAAATAAATAAGTATTTATATAATTATTATTAAAAAAATTAATTAATTTTTTTAAAAAAGAATATAATTTTATTAAAAATAAGAAATATGGGAGATGTTAAAAAAGAGAGAAAAGAGATGATAAAAAAATAAAAATAAAATAGTAATTAGATAATTAATAAATTTTTTTATTATTTTAAGAATTAATTTTAATAATTTATTTAAAATTTTAATTTTAAATTATACTTTAATTTAAAAATATATAGATATATATAATTATTTATTTTAAAATTTTTCTAAACTAAAATTTAAGTAAATTTTTTTTTAAAATTTTGTTACAAAACAGAGAGATAAAATTTATTAAAAAAAGTTTTTAAATAATTTAAAAAAAAGATTTTTAGAATAAAATTTATAAAAAAATAATTTTAAATAAATAAATATTTTAATAATTATTATTATAAAAAAATTATTAATAATAAATTATTAAAAAAAATATAAAAAAAATTATAGCATATCTCCCTGCCTTTTTTTTCCGTTCATCTTCTTCTTTTTAAGAAGGAGAGAACGCAGAGATTTAAAAAAAAGTAAAAAAAATAAAATAATAATTAAATAATTTATAATTTTTTATTATTTTATAAATTATTTTTAATAATTTATAAAAAAATCACAGTTTAATTAGAAGTTTTTTAAATAAATATTATTATTTGTTTTAAAAAAATTAAACTAAAATTTGGATAATTTCTTTTTAAACTTTAGTTTTGATAAAATACAAACGTGCTCTTTATTCTTTAATCACTGTAATCACGATTCAGCAACTACTCTTCTCAGTTCTCAACACAATACCAACCTCTCTTCCTCCACTCATTAAACTACCGTTATTACAGACTATAAAAATTTTAATAATAATAATAAAATTTAAAAATTACGTTAAGTTAGATAATTAATTTATAAAAAATATTTTTTATAAAAAAAGTATACTTTATTTTTTAAAAGTATTCCATTGACAGTTTACAAATATTTTTGTGAGAAATTAAATGTTGTTATATGTAAATAAAACATTACATTTGATTGTTGATGAAACATTTGGCTCTTTCATAATTGCGTTTTACTGTGTTTAGGAGAGGGATGTCTCATTTGACAGATCAATTATGACTTAATTAATTCATAGTATTTCTATATTTCTTACTGTTAATTGGATTGGATTCCCTTTTTCTTTTCCTCTTCTTTTTTTCAGAGGGCAAGACACGTGGTTCAGCATCAAATTCGTGGGCCGTGGCCTGCACTACAAAAGATGAGGGTAACGCCACTGATGAGTCACACGGTCTATTTGTATAACAAACTATTATCTATATAAGGCGAAGGGGTAAGACATACTACTATTTAGAGTGTGTTTGAACCCTGAAAAATATCACTTTATTGTGGTTTCAGTCGTGGCACTTAAGGAGGCATCCTAATTCTTGGGTGCTTAGGTTTACGCCTGAGGGTAATAGACGGCTCGCCCTGCCCGATATTAGTATCGCCTAAGAGGAAGGGAGATTTCGCTTTGCCCTTAGATCGTGGGTGAGCCTAACCCCTTTCTAAAAATTTTTGTCCAAAAAAAAAATCACGTATAAAATAATACAGGTCATATGAGGCCTAGTACGGATAGCATTTAACTATATTTTTTTAAATGTTGGGTTTGATTCTTGACTGTATACATAAAAAATGTTTTATATTTGTCACTAAAATTCTTTTAAGAAATTTATTATATAAATAAATTATTTATTATTTTTAGTAACCAGCGGATGTGGAAAGATATGATCCAGTTGTTTTATATATTGAAACTTGAAACTAAATATATATTTTTATATTTTTGTTATCAAATTTTTCAATTAAAATAATACGTAGATAATTAAATAAAAATTGAATATTTATTACACTATTTATCATATTTTAACATTATATAAATAGCAGTCTTCAAGTTAATTTATCTCCATTTTGTGCCCAACTTGACCTTTTTTTTTTTATACAAATATTTATGTAGGTTTGATATTGATCATTTATTAAGGTTAGAGTATAACTGCAGGATTTAAATAACGTCTATAGAGGACTTATAAGATTATTTATTAATATTAAATTTTTATAATAATAATAATAATAATTAAACTCATATTTTATATAAAACTATTTTTTATCATATGAATTTAACTTAAACTGATTATTGTCATCTGGATCAAGACATTGAGCTATTTTATTGAAAGGCCCATTTCAAAAATAACTTGCCATCCACGCACCTATCGTCCGTGGGTTCAGCTGGCGAAGGATTAAGATATACTACCATTTGGAGTGTGTTCGAACCCTGGGGAGTATCACTTTGATGTGGTTATAGTCGCGGCGTTTGGGGAGACATCCTAGCTCTTAGGTGCTTAGGTTTACGCCTGAGGGTAATAGACGGCTCGCCCTGCCCGACATTAGTATCGCCTAAGAGGAAGGGAGACTTCGCCCTGCCCTTGGATCGTGGGTGAACCCAACCCCTTTCCAACAATTTTTTTACCAAAAAAAAAAAACTTGCCATCCACGCGACTACAGGCCATTAGGACCAAGCCTGTCTAACCACATCCCATTATTAGTGTCCCACTTTTTTAAGTTTTTTATATAGTTATTTTAACTAAATTTGAGTATTGTTAGCTCAATAGAGAATAATTATCTCGAAAGATATTTTTAATATTCACATAAGTCTAAAATTAATATTTTATACTTAAATGGTTAAAATCCATTATATTTAGACTAATGCGGATTGATTATTTTTTTAGTTATTTTTAATAAAAGTGGCAATATAAGATTTTTTTTTTATAAATTTTTTTAAAAAAAGTATAAATTTACTCATGATTTAAAGGTAGAGCGAAATCTCTATTTCTCCTAAGCGATAATAATATTGGGTATAGTGAACCTTCTATTATCTTGAGACATAAATTTAAATATTAAGAATTATGATATCTTTTAAAATACTATGACTATAATCATAATAAAATATTATTTCTTCAAAAGTTGACTGCCATCTAACCTCGTATGACATGCAAGTTGGCAAAAATATGACTATTTTGAAGTGGGGTGTTTTAACCCAACCCGTCAAAAACCAGCAACCTGGTTATCAACACTACTAAAATCAGAAAATAAAAAACTGTTGTATCAAAAACTGTTTTTCTATGTCGCCGGTTTCCGGAGAAGTTAAATAAATAAATAGTAAATAGAGTTAAAATTCTCACGAGGAAATGGAGATTCCCCTTACGTGCGTCCATGGAATATAATTTTAAAAAAAGAAAAAATAAATAAAATAGCAGTAGCTTCATCGGATTCTCCTTATCCATATGCCTTTGTTGTCAATCCCTTCATGTGTGTTTCCTTTTGCAGGACACTTTCAATCGCATCCTTATAACAATTATTAAAACCTTATATGCATGTATTATTCTCTCCCCCTAATAACGTACAAATCACCATTCTTTGGATTCCCATATTTCTGAGCTCTGTACTTTTTTTGGGTAGCGTAAAAGATAAGAATGACAATGATGACCATAAACCTTCCATCTTAATCTCTGTCAAGTGATGTAACTTTACTCCTGTAAAGTAGCCTGTAAGTGTTCTTCTCTGATGATAGTACTTTAAAAATGCATCAGATTGGGAGATGAGAAAGAAGAGCTTTTGCAGGTTAAAGATCAGTGGTTCGATGACAAAAGGGATGAGAGCATTAGGGATTGAAGTTGCAGAAGAAGGAATATTCAAAAGCTCTCGTTTTCAAAAAGTTGCCTCCTTTTCTAGTTTCATAATTCCCTCTCCTTCTACGAAAAGCAGTCTCCGATTCATTTGGCTTCATTCTGAACCACTTTAACTACTTTTTGAGGAACACATGAACTGTATTATATTGATCATGAGCTACAGTAAATTGATCAACTAATTAGTGCAAATTATCTTGGCTTTGCTTTGGCATCCCATATGTTCAAAATTAATTAATTAGATAATAAAAACAACTTCATATTTCCTAATCAAAGCTTGACTATCAACAACATATAGCACCAGAAACCGAAGAGAAAACGAGGGACAAAATCGAAGTTAGAGAGCTTGCAGCTAATTAGGGTAAATATATTTCTGCACTCTTAAATATATAATTACTTGACTACAAATTAAAGTAGCTATAGTTATAGGCATAGTAAACTAAACTGCACTGAACTGAAGTTGAAAAATCTAGGTGGGATATATATAGTATCAGAGAGATCAAGCTGATAGATTTCTAAGGGAAGAAAAGAAGAAGTCAATATCAGGGGACGAGAAAAACGGTATTGGGGATCTAATATTATTGGATGAGTAGTTTTGGAATACCATTGTCTTCTTTGGAGTTGGTGGGCATGATAATATCTCTGGTATTTTGAACCTCTCGGCTTTTGGAGTACAACACCCACTTGAACTTATATCTTCTTCCTCTTTCTTCATATTGTAACCATCATCATCGCCTGCAAGTTCATGATGGTAATGGGTCTTTGAAGGATTTGTCACAACTGCTTCTTGCTTCTTCTTCGTCTTCTTCATCTTTCTCTGCTCAACCTTCTGCCATTCATGGACGATTTGAGCTTTTGCAGAAGATGGCGCCATCTTTAGCTACTGAACAAGAACGCAGAGATGATTAGTGAAAATCTGTGTTGGCGACAAAATAGTCTCTGATTGATTATCTGAAGCATCGATCAAAGAATATTCATGGTGACAAGGGAGTTTTAAAAGCTTCAATCTGCGGCGTCTCACGTAATAAATCCAAAAAATAAGCTAATACAGCAACAACTGCTACCACTAGCTCGAAGAGATATCTAATTTGATAGAGAGCTTTTCTACCAAATCCTTATATATAGGAAAGATAAACCCCTTTAAGAGGATCCCTCTCTATCTATGCTTACAAGAGAACTCGCCTTTTGGCTCCGGGTTCTATTATAAGCTTTACCCTACCTACTTGCTCAATACAATATATATATGTGAGTGAGCGTGTGTGTGGAAGGAGCTAGAGAGAGAATAAAATTATGTATAAATTAAAGCAACAATGGAGGAGAGGGGGAGAGGAGAGAGAGGGAGGAGAGGGACGAGCTTTTCTCTGAACTATTGTAGCCTTTTTCAGGGGATCAAATCAGGGGAGGGATAAGTTCTGGTTAGGTAATTTGTATATTAAATAATAAGCATTGGGCAATTAGTAACAACAAAAATACTTGTAAAAAAAAAACTGACAAATTAATTAATACACTAATTACCACTATTTTAACATATTAACCATTGCAAAATACTTCTTCCATTTTTAATACATAATATATTTAATTAATTTAATTACATTATCAAATAAATTAAGGATATAAGAAATGAGAAAAGAGATAGGGTATAAAAAAAAGTAAGGGTAAGATAGTAATTAAATAATCTATAAGCTCTTTTATTGTTTAAAAAATTATTTTCAGTAATTTATTTAAAATTATCGTTTTAAATTATAATTTTGATCAAAATTAATTATAAATAAAAATTATCGTTTGTTTAAAATTTTCTAAACTAAAATTTTAGCTAAAATTAATTTTTAAAAGCTCCTCCTAAATACATATTTAATTAAAAATTTATTTAAATAAATATAATTATTTATTTTAATTTTTTTTAAATTTAAATTTTGTTCAAAAATACTTTTAAAATTATGGTTTTTACTTTTATCAAACAGGTTTTATATGTTGAGAATATTTTTTTTATTTATAATGAAAAGTTGAATTATTTAAATCAGTTAAACGGCCGAAACAATATAGAACAAGCCACTTTCACGTTTCATCTTAAAAAACAAAAAAAAGGAGCGTATGGGATTGTTTACGTTTCAGAATTAGTAAACAACAACTCATGAATTTAAAAAATAATTGTGAGTAATGTTGAATACACTTATTTCCTCATTAAATATTCTTAGTCAATTATATTTACAGATCATAATAAAATAAGTTATTTTTTCAAAATAGAAAACTTTTTTTTGTATATAAATTTTTAAAAAGGGGTTGAACTCACCTACAATTTAAAGATATGGTGAAATCTTTCTTTCTTCTAAATGATACCAATATCAAATAGAGTGAGTCATCTATTATCCTCAGATATAAAGTTTAAGTACTCAAGAATTAAAATATTTATCTAAATATTGTGATTGAAGTTACAATAAAATAGTACTTTTTAAATATCAAATATATTCTAAATACTCATATATTTTATTCTTTTATTAACTTTTTTTTTATACAATACTATTTTACTAATTGAATTTACAAAGGAATGGTTTAAAACAGAAAACTTTTCGTTCTTAGATTTAAAAACAATTGCATCTGGCCTCTAGCTCCAAGGAGGAATTTAATTTGGGCCTCAGGCTTCGATCAAGCATTTCATTCGGGCAGGTAGAAGGGGAAATCATTTTTGGCAAAAACAACCAATAGGCGATTTAAATAGGAAACAACTCAATATTATTTAAATAATATTTTAAATTTAAATTTTAGCATATGTAAAAAAAAATTATTAAGAGACTCATTCACCATAACTAAGTGCGTTATATGGGTCAGATCCAAATATAATCAGGGTAAAATTCTGATGAATACAATAATTTTTTTTTTTGGCAAAAATAATTTTTAATTGTAAAAAAATTAAAAAGGTATAAACGAAATAACTCAAAAATTCGCCCACCGTGGGGCTCGAACCCACGACCACAAGGTTAAGAGCCTTGCGCTCTACCGACTGAGCTAGACGGGCTTGTTGATCTGTTGTTTGCAATAAATTATATAATCCTAATAAATTTGTAAAGCGTGTAAACCATATTCTGACCTAAAAAAAATGCGCAGCCTAATTAGCCATTAACGTGATTCGTTTCTTGTATTTTATAATATAACATCCGGATCTCATTTGATTCATCCTCAAAGTTGGATTTGCTTTGCAACGATTCGGCAAAAGTTGGATTCGTTTCCCTTTTTATTCTTTTTTCAATATGAAAAAAATATCTCCAACGCTTTTCTTGGTCCAAAAGGCAGAATCTGGCGCTGCACCAGCCACTAGAAAATATATCCACATAACATCTAAGTAAATAAAGCCTTGAGTATTAGTTTCGTCTCTTTTCTTGTTTTTTTGGAAAAAGATCTCTTATCCTTACGGGAAACCACCACCACACCACGAATCAATCCAGGAATATTAACGCATGTGGCATGAAAGAATCTCAAATAGCAGGTTGAACATTGATCAGAAGCCTTGAACGGCAATGTACTCCAGATTCAGCAATGAAACTTTCTATCTAACCTACTTTGACATGAAAATAACAATAAGCAATACACAATAACGACAGTACAACAAATCATCGAACGCTATGTGCTCAAATGGAGAGATGTAGCTTCAAACAAAACCAGAAAATACATCGTGGTGTTCCCAGTTCAGTTTACAGTTAAGGCCAGGGACCAGAAAAGCAATAATGGGCATGGCCATTTCCATTTCTCATCTACATGTTAGTCCTAAGCCTACTACTATACACATTGAATAAAAGGAGAAAGGGGAAAGAAGAAAAAGAAACAACAGTAAATGAGCATCGACTCCAAGAAGTTCAGCAGGCATATACACTACTGATTCTGAATCATACTTTTTAAGTATCATCATCATCTTCTAGCAATGGCCTCTGGACAGCAAAAGGAGGTGGTGGAAGATCAACATTCAATATACCGTCTAGCACCCTTGCCACTTCCCCCATTGAAGGCCTCCTACGTTCATCCATTTGAAGACACCAGAATATTGTTCTTAACGCGCGTTCTAGCTCGTCTGAATTGATTCCACTATCAACTCTTTTATCAACTACATTGTTGGATTGTCCTTCTATCCATTGTTCATATGCCCACTGGCAAAGATCCTCGGTGTCTTGACGCCCAGATAACAGAGTTAGTGCCAACTTCCCAAAATCCTCCACGTCTTTCTCAGCTGAAGAACCACAAATTGATGCCTCACCATCTACTCTCGCAAACCCAAATTCAGTTACCTTGGCCTCCAAGTTTTCGTCCAGTAAGACATTTGCACACTTCAGATTGCCATGGCTAAGAAACTCCCGACACTCGGTGTGCAAATAGCAAATGGATTTCGCCACACTCGAGCATATCTCAAGTCTCTTTTTCCAAGTTAGCCTCCTGCAAAGAGATGAATCCCCTAAGAACTTATCCAAAGAACCATTCTTGACATACTCATACACCAAGAATCTGTGACAGAACTCGCAACAATAGCCCTCCAGCTTCACTAGGTTCTTGTGATGGATGCTTCCTATCTTTGTAACAGCACTCCTGAACCTCCTTTCTTCTATGCTTCCATTCAGATTCTTGACTGCAACCATGTGATTGTTCTGTAGTGTGCCCTTGAACATGTTTGGACCGATTTGGTTCTTGAAATCCCCAGTGAGGCTCTTTATCTCTGAGAAGGACAGAACAAATAAACCCTTTGAGTTGGGGCTTGTTAAAGCTAAAGTAACTTCGTTCCTAGTGATGTTTCTTCTTCTGCAGATCCAGAAAACAATTCCTAACTGTATGATGGCAAAGAAGAAAACCGTGGCAGAGGCTGCTCCTACCAAACAAGGAACACAAAGTGCAGGAGGCTGTTTAGGAGGAGGTGAATTAACAAGACCAGGATTCACAGCTAATGGACCCGAACATCTCTTAACAAAAGATATTGAGGTTAGAGATGGATCTGCATAACCCGTGACATACTTAGTTTTCATTATTGAGCATTGAGCACTTCCATCATTGGAAAAGGTTGCAACTGTACATTGTGGGTCATTCAAACACAGCTGTTTGCAATGCTGCAAACTACTAATGGTAATTGAATTTTCAGGTGGGTAAATTCCATATAGAAATGTTTTCTCATATGTAAGCATATTGATGCCAGATTCACATGCCTCATCATATGGAACCAAACATTTGTTAGGGTCGGCTAACTCAAACGGGCATCTGCAATCAGCAGAACCTGAAGCACTTAAGAAACACATGCCACGTTGACCACAAGTTGCAAAGACCTTGCACTGATTCTCCACAGCTTGCCATACTGATCTCCATGATTGTAACGTTTCTACCCATGAATATATGCGCAGGTTGCCGTCCAAATCAAGCCTAAGAAACCTATAATTCACTGATTCATTGTGGTCTTCACCAAACGCTGACCAAACAGGTTTTGAACTTTCGTCTTGAAGTTGCAGGGCTCCAGTTGTTGTGAGAGAAGCTCTCAGATTTGCAATAGAAGGGCTGTCACTTGTCCAATAGGTAATATTACTTTCCCATCGAAGATGTAACTGTCCTGAGCCATTCAAGTAAAGACTGTAGTAACTAGACATGGTCTGCTTGCTGGCAGCTCGGAGTGTTTGATACACAGATAAACTCTGCCCTGGGACTAGTGTATCAGATGGGGTATCAAAACTCTGCCAAACAATACGCTGCTCTCTGTTTATGAGCTCAAGATTGCCATTGTCACGAAAGGCAGCCGAAACTACAGATTGGTTGGCGGTTCCACTGGTCCATACTACTCCCTGTAATGATGAATCAAAGAGGACTAGTTCTCCTTCTGGGGTGAGCTGGAAATAGGACATGCCACCCACAGTGACCTGAGCTCCAGCAACCCAGACAGTTTGCTGGCTAAATGGTATAGACTTTGAATTGAAACGAATGCCAATCCTAAACTGGCTAGGTTCATCTAAAATGTTAAAGAATCCTAATGCGAAATCACCATTGGAGGAGACCCAACTGTCATTGTCAACCACAGAAAGTTTTGAACCCAGTGGAATTTCGGAAGTGAAAGCTGAATGTAGCAAGAAGCCAATGAAGATGCACAACAAGAATGGTAATCTAATCAGACACAACTCCGGTCCAAGCATATCTAGATATGCTCAGGGAAGCAACACTTGTGAAATAGTGATGAAAGCTATCCCCTAAAGTGCCATTTACCGGTATAAGTTTAGACCTTGATAATTATAACACCTGAAAGGGGATAAGGTAAATAAATTGTAGGTTATTCTCAAGCCCAATAATGGTTTAGTGATGCAATGGTAAGAACTCAAAGACACACAATTTTGGATTCAGGCGAACATATGCGAAGGGTTTTGGTATAAATTTTCAAAATGAACCAATGGGAAAGAAAATATAAAAGATTGGTGGTACCTGAACTGAAAGAACAGTCAACAACCTTAATTCAAGAAGCCGACACAGACTGATACAATGAACATTACAGAAACGAAGTTATGCTACTTAACATGGGAGAACCATAACTTTTACGAAGTATCTTGAAATTGGACAGTGCGATAGGAGATTCTCAAGCAGAAGCTCTTTTTTCTTTTTTGGTTGAAAGAAATGAATTTGATTATCATGCAAAATCAACTTTGGGCAGCAAGGGGTACCAAAATTAGGCCAATGACAATGAGGAACAAAATTTTGAGAATGAAATCATTCTTCGGTGTTCAAAGACCCAAGAGAGTGATATACTATCAGCAGAGCAGCCTTGAATTTCGCGGATTAATTTCAATAAAAAGACGAGTAAAAGAGATACCGAGAAAATAATGGAAAGGATGAACCGACAAAGGCGATTTTCAACAGGGAACACTTTAAATGGGCACGAAATTACAGAAAGCTGAAAAGATTTAGCTTACCATTTTTTAGTATGAGAGGAAGATCTGAACAAATCAACGACAAAGGGAAGCTGACTCTCATGACAGAGGGATTTTGAGCTGCAACATACCAAACCTGGAGGTCCATCCCAGTGGAAATTTTCCTGTTCTCTCCAGGGAAAGTTTCTGGCACCTAACTATTCTGCAAAGGGAGGGAGAGAGCGACTTTCACAGAGAAAAGCGAAAATTGTACCTTTTATTCAGCTGACTGCATGGAAAGTAGTGAATGGGGATGAAAAGAAGCTGATGAAGACGGTGGACACTAATGGGTTTAGATTTGGAGTAGAAATGTGAGAGTGGGAACAGAGACGGGAACAAAGGTATATTGAAGCAAATGGGGTTAGGGAGAAATTGAGTTCGCCGGAAATATAGACATAGAACGGTAGTCACCGGAGAAGATGAAAAGTAATCGAAAAGAGAGAGGGAATTTAAAACACCACAATGCGAGGTAGCCCTCAGCCAGTCAATGAAAGCAGGAATTAGGTTTTACTGGAATTCTTCCTTGAACATGCTGTTGTAGTGTCTACTGTCTACAGTGACGAGCTTGTTTTATTAGTATAAAATTATAAATTATACATATCGGTACTTTGATTTTTTTGGCCGCCGAATAATTATATATGTGAGTGTATGTATATTGATTTCTGGGATAAATTATAAAACTTTTTTACTCCATTTTTTGAAATGAATGGGATGTGAGATTTTTTTTTATTTTTCTTTGAATTATTTTTTTATGCAAAAACTATTAATTAGAGAATGCATGGCACTGTTTTTTTTCCTATTTACCAAAAACAAATATTCTTCTTTCATAATTTCACTTAAATTTCAAAACAAATATACAAATTAGTACATAACTTATTTTAAAATTTATTTAAATCATGTAATTTTGTTTTGTAATCTCACATCACAAAGCGAGCAATGACTAGTTTTCTTTGACAGAAAAATAAAACGATAGAAAAATTATTAAAATTAAAACGGGAAAATAATGTTTTCATTTATTTATTTGAGGGCGGGATCGGCCTTGGAGAATGTAGGAGGGACATGTGATCCCCAATATCTTATGTCTTGTCTCTTTGTGGTCATTTTCTTCCACTTGCTCTGACCAATTTCTCTCTCTGTTTTTTTTTAAAAAAAAACACAGAAGAAGGAGAATGTAATTTGTTTAATGATTTTATTTGTTTTTTTTCATGTAACACAAATTAACAAGACATAATCTAATGTTCATGATGATTAATTGAAATGCATGAACACGGTATCCTTCAAAGTGAAGCCACCTTTTGCAATCAATAATTCGAATTTGTAAGTTACTCTATTTAGTGGTACCAGATCAAATTACCAATACAGAATGCAGTCGTAATTTGACCATTCATATGAACAATTGAACATTCTCTGAATAATAATGTAAACAGGTCACCTACGGGTCAAGACCTTCGTTCCTTTTGAATTTAATGGAAGACACAACTCTACTAAGTCAGGGATGGGGAAAATTTTATAAGATTGTTTGTGGTTTTAAAAATTTTAAAAAAAATATCATGAGAATGATAAAAGCTTTAATTGCTGGATTTAATAATAATAATAATAATAAAAGTGAATAAATAATACCACTTGGGGCGTGTGAAAGGGGCCAGAGAAACAGAAGCTGGCAAGTGGTGGAGGAACAGTGAACTGAAAGTCAAAGGTTGAATGATTAAAGAAAAGGGGGGGAAATGGGAGCTAAAAAGCAGGCATTGAGATAATCGTGAAAGGTAAAAGATTCTGCCTTTTTTATGCAAAAAAGAAAAAATAAATGAATAAAAACAAAAGTCACAGCTTTTCATGAAAAAGAATACAAATTAAATATTTGGAATCATACGTGGGTGCATGCAACTCTAAATAAAGCACCCTTCCCCACTTCCCAGCAATTATGATTTATCATTATGAGCCAATTTGAAACCAACCAAACATTTTGTAAAACGTTACATATAATAAAAAAAATAGTTTTATACATCAATGTTAAGCATAAGCATGCAAAAAACCATATTAGATGAGTTACTTTTAATTAAATCCAACCATACCACTTGTTATAGTTTCTTTTTTTTTTTTTCGAGTTTAAGAATATTTTATGAACCTTATGAGTATGCTAATCTAGGCGAATAACAAACGTTATTGGGTCCATGCACGAAATAATAATATCAAAATATGATTGTTTGAGACGTAAGTCTATCGAATCAATATTTGATTTTGAATCTGAGCGATAGAATATTTTTTTTAATAGAAATTTTTAAAAAAAAAAATTATTTATAATTTAAGGATATTGTGAAGTCTATTTTCTTCTTAAGTGATATCAATATCAGGGAGAACGAGCCGTCTATTATTCTTAAGGATAAACCTATACACTTAAGAGTTATGATGTATTCTAAAATATTATAATTAGAATTACAATAAAATAATATTTTTTAAAGATTAAATATATTTTAAATAATTATATATCTTATCTTTTTACTAGTTAAAGTTATAACTAAATGATGGAATATTGCTTACATTAAAAAGTGGTACGTCGTGCATGCATGGTCCTTTTCCCTTAATGGAACTTGGGAGGTAACAACTAACAACGTCATGGGCCCTCTTATGACCTTATTATTTCCCTTATCTTGAATCATTTGTCCAACAACTCCCCGTGATTCCCTCGTCTACGCGTGTGTGTGTCTCTCCCTCTCTATTGATTGGAAATCGTCGAAGTATGGAGTTTATTTTCTAATCTCAATGGAAAATCATGTTGTGAAGTGGTTGATAGGTTTTCATTTTTCCACGTTTGTAAGGTGGAGGCCATATGACATTGAGAAAAAAAGCAAGCGAAGACCAACTTCCTGAAACTATGTATTCCCCATATTTTATTTAATATACCAAAGAATCTCCATCTTTAGAGGTCAAAGACACACTGGGGCCAAGTCAATGGCCTCGTATTATAATAACGCCAAAGTTCTCATATAAGCGAACTTAGGCCGTTCCCGCCTATCCCTCGGGAGAAAGATAGACGGGTCAATGTTTGCGGGCGTGAGGGGAAAAAACATACATAGATTACGTAGGTATTGGTAAAACGAATTATACGCCATGAACGACTCAATTGCTTACGTAAGTTTATTTATAGTACTCCGCTAATCATTAATTAAACATATATAATTAATTTAATTATATTAAATAAATTAGTTAATATATAATATATTTTTTAAAAAAATACCATAACAATTTTATTTTATTCTTTCTCTCCATCACTTACTCTATTATTATCAAAAAAGTAATAATAGAGATAATTTATAAAAAATAAATAAATATAAAAAATATATCTTATTTTAAAATTAAAATTATTTTATATATTAAATATCGAAGGAGGGAGGCTGCTGCAGCTTTTACTTGGTTATCGTAGTTCACCTGTTGTTTATAGCATCACTGAAATCTGTATAAGTTAGAGGATTAAGAAGCAAGATCCAATACCAAAACTTCCGTTGAACGCTACTTTATCTTCTCCTTCTTCATGGTCCCTTGAGTTTTATGAAGCCACATTGTACTATTGAATTCTCACAACAATCCAAAGAGAGTTGGTATATATATAATCCAATTAGTGCAAAAACTACCCCTTGGCCCCACAACATTAGTCCCAATCATGCTTACTTTAAACTTCGCTCTATGTGTTATCTATCACTCAATATAGGATATAAAGATTGAGTTAATTTTAATTTTAAATTTGATATATATTTATCATATTTATTTTAAATTATCTCTATTAAAACTATTTTAATATTAATTAAGTAAGAAAGGAAATTGAGGGATTAGATAAGATAATTATAATATTTTATAATAAATATATCATGTTAATTAATTTTCTCAATATAATTAAATTAATTAAATAAGTTATATATTAAAAATATGATTAGTACTAATATTGTTATTGTTAAGTGTGAAAGGCATTGATATTTTTTTTTGTTAGAAAAAAATTTAGCTGAATTCAGTACCAGTCTACCCTTGAGATTAGAGCACAGTTACAGGGTTTATAGAGTACTTATAGAAAATTTATGAGATACTAAACGAGTCATCACAATAATAACAAAAGTCAAACTCACATTTTTTTAAGATATATGTTCATTAATTACTATATGTATAAACTCTTATTTTGTTTCATGTTCCAAGCACACCTCTTATTTGTATTTGATATTTCAAGAATAAAGCTTCTCAATCTTACCAATTTTGTAGGACCGCCCAAAGCAAAAATTGCTAATTCTAGAAGGACGCTAGGGTACTGCGGTGTTGACACGCCACTGTTAAGATAGTCCATGACCTTGAGGTTTCATAATTCTGGAGCATCTTTCCTCCCTTTTTTATGGGTCTCACCAGTTTCCATCGTCCCCCGGAAATGTCCATACGTATTTATTTATTTGTTTATTATAAGAAGTAAAGAAAAAACAAAGTCTGGGACACCTTCACAAATTTAAAATCGAGACACATGATAAAATGTCCACAAGAAAAAACGTTTGCTGTTTGCACTTCGGCTTACACACAAGAACTTTTTTTATCTTAAAACAAATGGGCCTCAAGCCAATATCATACGACTCACATGGATCTTCCACTATGGGAGGCTTCATTGCTCCTTCTATTGAGCAGATTTCGGCCCACACGAATCCGGCCCATCTCAATTGCTTTATTATTATTTTTATACTATCTCAATTGCTTTATTGTTATTTGATAAAGTATACTATAATCTGGCCTATCAATCTTAATGGCGATGATTCTAGTCATGAGCTTTAAAAAAATATTATAAATTTTAGATATTTAAGTTTATATCCTATTTAATATTAGTATAATTTAAAAAAAATAAAAATTTTATCCTAGTAAATCTAATTATTTTTTTAAAAAAATATTTATAAAAAAAATCTCTCTTTAATTAATCGAGGTATAATTAAAAGATAGGAGTATTTTTTATAAAGAATCCAGCCAAGGTTTTATATTAAGAGTAGCCGTCGATGCAACCAGATGAAGACAAGTGTCCACTAGAGAGCGGAAAGGATCCCACAATGATATCCACGAAAGGGACACGATGGTGTCCACGAGACTAGGACTCAGGGAGAGAAAAGGGAATGTCAATAAAAATAAATTGAAGAAAGCGAAAATAAGTAATCTTATCATTATCTTAATATTAAAGGAAGAGATAAATTTTAATATTATTTTATTTAATTTAAGAAGGGAAAAGAGAATAAATATTTTTATATAAATAAAATTATCTTTATACTATTTTATAATTTTTTAAATAAAATATAATATATAGGTAATGTTAGGATATTAAAACAATTATAAATATATTAGTATGATAAATTAAAAATATTATTCCTCTGCTCTAAATTTTTTCAATTTTAAATGAGAGGTTAAATTTGAGAGGAAAGAGAAAATAAAAATTTTAAATACCTAAAAACAAGGGGAGTCACTTATACCAAATTATGCATAAAAGAGCCTTCTATTGTTATTATCATTAAATAAATTATATAATATGATATAAATATTTTTATTATTTTTTTAACCCTTTCCCTCATTTTTTATTTTATTATTATTAATAGAATATTAATATGAATAATTTTAAAAATAATTAATAAAAATATAAAATAAAATTTATATTTATAATTAAAATTAAAAATTAATTATTTAATTAAATTATATATTAATAACTATATGAGTATTATTTTATTTTGAAAGGAATGAATTAGCCCTGCAAAAGTGTTGCCGTAAACAAAGTCTGTTACGGAATTACTTATATTCTAATCTAATTTTCATGTTTCAATTGGAATAGTATTCTCCCATCTGTTATATAATAACCAGAAAATTTTTAGAAATATTAAAAAAATTAAATAAATATATTAATTATAACTAAATTTAACTTCTTGAGATAAATTTATATAATATACTTTTTAATTTAACTAAATTAATTAATTAATTTTTATATTTAATACAATTAATTAATTTATTTAATTTTATTAATTTATATAAAAAATAAACTATAACTTTTATTAAAGAAGGGAGGAGAATAATAAATATATACTTTATTTTTCGTTTTTTTTTTTGCCAACTATAGTTTAAATCTACGCCGTGTCTCTGTCCCAAAGCCCAGAAAAAACTCCAAAAGGAATTCTGGAAATGTGGGGTTAATGGTAGAACAAGTAGATGTTAGTCGTATAAATATGGGACAACTTTGTGAGGATGTAAGTATTTCTCAAACAAGAAATATAAGGACACCGCCGATAAATATACACTTCTTTTCTCTTCTCTCAGTCAATACCCCAAATTAAAGTTATCTCCAGTAATCTTGTCTATTCTTTCTTTATACATTTGAGATGAATCCGTGGTGCGGTCTCCAGCAACGAATAGTTCATAACATCTTCAAGTCAATAAAATTTGTAATAATAAATTTTATAACAATTTCCCCTTTGATTTTCTAACACTGAATACCGTTATTACTTTTAAATGGTGCAATCCAGTGCTTTTCCCCCCATGGGGATGTCTGCAACACGCACGCACGCACATATAAACGTGTGATTTTAGAAGACAGGACTGGCCTAAGGCAGAAGGCATGTCTCCTTCCAACATCCAAGTCTCCCTAACGTAGGCATTAACTGTGCTTTAAGTACGAGTAATGACTGGAAGCAATTTAAATACAAGGATTATTTCGTTAATTGAACATACTTTAAGATGGCGCTAATGGGAATATTGGTAATCTTAACAGAATTATGGTCTGAGTTTACATCACTATCCAATTGGTTGAAACGCCATTTTGTATATCATATACTAATTCATTTGATCTATACAATTTTAACTCATAAAAAAATAAAATATATTATTATTTAGAATATTTGATCCATATAAAATATTATTTTATTATAATTCCAGTATAATACTTAGAGAGGTATGTTAATTCTTATATATTTAAATTTACGCTTGAAGATACTCATCTTATTTAATATTAATATTATTTAAGATAAATAAAAAATTTATTTATTTTTATATTACATGTAAGCTCAATCTCTTCTAACAAATTATATATGTATAGAATATATATAGTATATTAAGATGAAGAGGATGCCAAGTAGTTGGGTGACAACCTAACCAACCCTGTTTTTAAAGTCATCTAATAAGCAGTTTTAGTCCTCAACTTCCTCGACCTAGTCCATATCACATGATGGAATCATGTGTTGCAATAATCGTGTGATTCAAAATGCCTCAATGCGTGTCACTTTCCTAATTATAATTATCATTTATGATGATGGGTTATTTGATATAAGAGATTTAGCTTTAAGTTGAATTTATAAAAATTAGACAAATATGGTTAAAAAATTAATTAATTTTTGTATACTATCTTATCTTATATATTATTTTTATTGAAATTTTATAACTCTATTTCTCCTATTTTTTAAAATTTAATTTTAAAAAAGTTTTTTTTATATATAAATCTCTCGCAACTAATAGTTTCTATAATTCATACTTACACATGGCTCTTAAATTTGTGAATTAATAAAAGAGTTTGTTTATATCTTATAAATTTATATATTTTTTATAATTATTTATATTATTTACACATATTAAATAGGATTTCATCAATTGAGAGAATTTCTAATGTTGAAGATTGAACTAAAATATTTTTAAAAAAAACTAACACATATTATTTATAAATAATTAACTCACCTGATTTTATAAATATACAATGGTTAGTTATCTAATCCGATCATATGTTTGGAAAAGAAGGAAAGACTAAATAACTGCCAATATAAGAGAGAGCACGAGATGTTGGTGATTGGATTAGGCAGAGCTAGATACACAATCATATGCACCAAACATTTCCTTAGATTTGCATTATAAGTTACTTTTAAATATTCTGTAAATATTAGAAAAGCGGTTAAAGGGACAATTAATGTTCTTACATTTTTGTAAAAAAAATTGGCACTATGGGTCTAACAAGGTGGCTTCCAATATAAGGTACATTTGTGAAGAAATTTTTTTAATTAATATTCTGAACATTTTGTGACATGACTTATATTTAGAAATTATCAAAAACTTCTAAAGCGTTATTTAAAATTTAGACAGGTAGTACAACGAAATAAGCAACTCATTGGACATGATGCTAGTTTGTTGACTTAATGCAAATGTTCAAATCAACGGATTTTATTTCAATGCTGCATGAAATCATAAATTATTTTCAAAGATATTTTTAAAAATAAATGTTTTATCCCCATAGATTATAGGCTTTAAATTAAGTTAATCAATAAGCACGATGGATTAGTTTTAATAGTCAATTCGTGCCTCCTCTATTTGGTTTTTCTTAGGTATAGGCTAACACCCATTTAAATTTATATTAAATAAGTTAGACTGAATCTATTTTGACTGTAATAGGAATAGACAATCTGTTTGTTAAAGAGATTTTTTTTAATTTAAACGTATTTAAATTTCTACTAATAATCCTTACTCACAAACAACATAGTGTATATTGTTAATAAAATAATAATACACATGATATGATTATTTATCTTAAAATCATAACCCTATAAAACACACATTTAAATAAGTAAATTAATTTTGTATCTTTTAAAAATAGCTTAATTCTAAATTATAATATTTACAATTTAAAACTTAAGAATTTTAATATTATATTATGTAATAAAAACTAAAATCTCTTAATATAAAATATAAAGTTTTATTTTAAATTTTATCATCACACACATCACACATACAAACATAAAAAATATACAAGATATCTTTATAATAAAAAAAATTATATATATAAGTGGGTATGAATAATCTGATAATACGTTTATAACCCGCCTATATAATATAATAAATCCACTTATTATATGTTTATTTTAAACAAAATTAAACCAGATAAATTTACCCTAAGTTTAAATGGAAACATTGGGTCACAGAGCGCTACTTTGAATGTGTCATTGTTACTACCAACACTGATAACCCCCAAATATTGCAGTATTTTTTTTTAAATAATAATAATAATTATATATATATATATATATAAATAAGAAAATAGTTAGAATGTTAGATCGAGTAGGACATGAGATGCTATAAGTAATCAAAGACAGTACACAAGAGTCTGAATCAATCTGCCTAGTGGGCTCCACACCTAGTTATAGTTCGCTTCAGTCTTTGACTCATTGTTCGACTTCATTTCGATTCTGGTTGAAGGTTAAAACAATAATTCTCTAAGCTACTCGTACGACTTGTTTTGATTAAGGTTAAATGTTGCTAATAAAACGAAATATTTCCCCCCAAAAAAGTCAAGAAAATAAAATGTAAAGGTCGTAAGGAATATTCCAAGTTTCAAACAATATTGTGCCACGTCAGATTGCTTACGGATCCTCTCGGGAAATCAGGCGCACTAGATCCTTGCTTGAATTTCCAGAGAATTCGATCCAACAAAATCCAATGGATAATCTTTAATTATTACAGGAGCGTTTTGTCGCACTCGTATCAGAATAACCACGTCAGACAGGAGAGAGAGGTACTCTCTGTTAAACTACTTTTTTGCCCCTCTTCTTTTCGTAAATTGACGATCGCGTCCCTCTGTGGTACGAAGAAGCGTGATACGATTGGCCAATAAAAGGGGCACAAGGTGCTGCGGACGAATAATCAAAGCTCAAAGGCGTACCTCTCAGTGCGTCTTATTATTATCATTATTATTATTTTCTTCAATGTGTCGCTCAATTTTTTTTCCCAATTGGCGATTTTATCAATAAAAAGAATTTGTAGTTTTCTCTGTGTGCTTTAATGAGAACCAGCATACGAAATGGAGAAAGAATTGGTGGCGACATTTTTTCCTGTTAGTTCCTCTTCCAAAATTTCTCGGAATCCAAACATCCTCAGTTCGAAGCTCTTTTTGGGCTGCTTCACTCCCCGTTGAGATCTGACGACTTTCCTTGACTGTGGATTTTTCCTTCGTTTTCTCCCTAATTCGAGAGCCGGTAAGATAATATTCACCTCGATCAAAGCTTGTCTCAGTTTGGATCGTCTTTAAGTCTTGCTTTTACATCTGTCTTCGGTGTATTGTTGTTTTGATGGTGAAAGGAAACTGTGTGGTTTGTTTTTCTTACTGGGTTTTGGTATTCTTTTTTTCCATTTAGAGTCATCAGCAAGTCAATGACTGTAATTTGGTTTTGTTCTCTCACTTTCTTCGTGCTTTTAAAAGCCACGATTATTTTCTTCTGGAACGTAAATTGGACTTGCGTTTTCTTGTTGCCTGACTGCTGCACCCTATTTTTAATGCACATGTTTCGTGGTAGTTTGTGCGAAAACGAGTGCGTAAGCATGCTTAAAGCTCGTCGTTAGCCTGATCTCGATTTTTTCATAGTGAATTTGTTCCATGCAATTTCTTGTCTCATTGACGGTTTGATTTGATTGTCCCTGGGTTGATGAACGATTTCTCTCGTTTAGAAGTTTCCAAGCCCATTGAATTGTTTCCACTTACCGGGGACTCTGTGTTAATCTGTTCATATGGTGTTTGGTTCCTGGGTATTGCGAATGAGAGCAAAGGTAGATGTTTGGTTACCAGAGGAAGCTGAGTTTTTTTGGCCTGTTTATTATCTGTAAGGTTGCAATTTTTTTCATAGACCAATTGGACAAGACATTTTAATGTCCAATTTTATGCTCCTACTTGCCTTCTTAACTATTATTGTGGAGCACTTAAGAGTTGCTTATGGGATGGTTGTTTATGCTCATATCTGGTCTTGGCATCTTTTCATTTGAGTGCTTCGTCATTATTCCTTTTGGTTCATATAATAATTCTTTCATATGAATGAATGCTCGTTTATATGTATTTGTGTTTTTCCTCCTTTCCCTCAGCTGAATCTCCTGCAAATAAGAGCATGTGCTGTGGATTTGAGCTGCTAAAGCTTACTCTGTATCCAATCACCGTCTTATATTTTATTAAGCTCCACGGAACTTAGAAGCTGCAAAATGAATCACTTGACTATTGAAACTGGAGATGCTTTTGCAAGCTTGCTTGAGCTTGCAGCTAATAATGATGTTGAGGGTTCTGAAAGACTGATTGAGCGTGATCCATCCTGTGTTGATGAGGTTGGACTATGGTATTGTCGTGGAAAGGGTTCGAAACTAATGGCCAATGAGCAGACAACCCCTTTGATGGTTGCTGCCACTTATGGTAGCATTGGTGTCATGAAGCTGATTCTAACACTATCCAATGCTGACATAAATCGTACTTGTGGCCTCGACAAGAGCACTGCACTTCATTGTGCTGCATCTGGTGGAGCTGCTAATGCGGTTGATGTTGTAAAACTGCTCTTATCAGCAGGTGCTGATCCAAGTTCCGTGGATGCCAATGGTCACCGTCCAATTGATGTTATTGTTGTCCCTCCCAAGCTTGATTATGTCAAAAACAGCCTTGAAGAACTTCTTCAAACAGATGACTCCATGGCAGGGTTTAATCTTAGGGTTAACACGACCAATTCAAAAGCTGAATCTCCACCTTTATCAACTTCACCAGAGAATGAGTCTCCATCATCTTCACCAGATGTCCCCTTGAAGTCAAAGTCAAATGATGCACCTGTTTCTCATGCATCGGAGAAGAAAGAGTATCCTGTCGATCCATCTCTTCCAGACATCAAGAACAGCATATATGCAACTGATGAATTCCGAATGTATTCTTTCAAGGTTCGGCCCTGTTCACGTGCTTATTCCCATGATTGGACTGAATGTCCTTTTGTCCATCCCGGAGAAAATGCCCGAAGAAGGGACCCGAGGAAGTTCCACTATAGCTGTGTTCCTTGTCCTGATTTTCGGAAGGGGGCTTGCCGACGTGGTGATATGTGTCAGTATGCACATGGAGTTTTTGAGTGTTGGCTGCATCCAGCCCAATATCGAACCCGTCTCTGCAAGGATGGGACAAATTGCTCCAGAAGAGTTTGTTTCTTTGCCCATACTGCTGAGGAGCTTCGGCCTTTATATGTTTCAACTGGTTCTGCTGTTCCCTCTCCTCGTTCAAGCACATCTGCCATGGATTTTGCTGCAGCTATGAGCCTGTTTCCTGGCTCCCCTTCCTCTATGTCTGTCATGCCCCCCTCACCATTCACTCCGCCTATGTCTCCATCTGCCAATGGCATGTCACACTCTTCAGCTGCTTGGTCACAAGCCAATGTCCCATGTTTGCATTTGCCAGGGAGTAATCTTCATTGCAGTCATTTGAGATCCTTGCATAATGCTAGAGATATTCCTGTGGAAGACTTGGATTTCTTGCCAGAATTTGAAGTTCAGCAGCAGCAGCTCCTTAATGAGTTGTCTTGTCTTCCTCAACAACCAATGAATTCTAATAGCATGAATCAGTCACTTCGTATAAAGACATTGACCCATTCAAACCTTGATGATCTATTTTCTGCTGAGAACTCTTCCCCTCGATTTGCTGATCCAGCAATGGCCTCAAGTATTTATTCCCCAACGCACAAATCTGCTGCTGTTAATCCATTTCAGCAGCAGCAAAGCTTGCTATCACCTGTGAATACAAAATTTCCTTCCAAGAATGTTGACTATCCTTTATTGCAGACTTCTTTTGCCGTTCAGGCATCAGGAAGGATGTCACCACGCAAAGTGGAACCTATTTCACCGATGAGCCCCAGAATTTCTATGCTAGCTCAACGTGAGAAGCTGCAACAATTCCGTAGCCTTAGCTCTCGGGAACTCGGCTCCAGCTCTGCGGCTGCTCTTGCTGGTTCCTCAATCAATTCTTGGTCCAAATGGGGTTCCCCCAACGGCAAGTTGGATTGGGCTGTCAGTACCGATGATTTGGGCAAATTCCATAGATCGTCTTCATTTGAGCTTGGGAACAACGGCGAGGAGCCTGACTTATCATGGGTGCAGTCTCTAGTCAAAGAATCTCCAGCTGAGATTAAAGAGCCGTCCACTAGTGTCCCAGGCATGGCAGTGGCGGGAACCTCTGGCGAGGAATCAAATATTAGCACTCAAATGGAACCTGTTGATCATGCTGTATTGGGGGCATGGCTTGAACAAATGCAGCTTGATCATCTTGTGGCTCAGCAAAACTGAAATGAGTTTTGCTGACCCTGAGGTAGATGACCGAAATTTATCAGTAATTATTACTATATTTGTTCTTTTTGAAATTTTGGTGGTGTGGGAAGAAGGTCAACAATAACTGTGAAAGTATGCAGGAATAATAGGAGTCCCTCCGAGGAAATTCATTTTTCAAATTTATTGCTACAGAGTTAACTTAGAAGACTCAACCACCGGGAGGCATTCAGACAAGACCACTGATCCAAGCAAGAATTTTTTGGCTGCGGAACTTTTCAAATGTATGAAACTCACCTCCCTGTCATTTTTTTCCTTCATTGATCGGCAACGATATATTAAATCCAAGTCCTATTCCTAAACCCCAAGTTTGGTCCATCTTTTTCTTTATTCCTAAATATTTTGGGGGCGGGAAACATAATTAGTGGGGTCATAGGGAATGAGCTCTTTGAGACTTCATACTGGTCCAATTTTGGGGAAGAAAAATACAGTATTCTGGTTATGGTAATTCTCATGTTGTATGGAATCAATTTTTTTGGATAATTGGGAAGTGGGTAAATTAGGTAAATTGAATGACCGACTCAATTGAAGTTTATTGATATATTATTCCCATTATCTCTTTGGTATAATTTTGGCTTTAGTGGGCGGTGCGTGGCATAAAGTATTCCACTCGAATAGAATGTATCTGACACCTTCCAAGTTTATAACATATTTAACTAGAAAGTTTTATATGCTTATACAAAATTCAAAATGGCATACTGTTTATGGAACGTTAAAATATGATATTCCTTCCATTGGGTGATGTGTGGACTTGTTACGATGGAATTCCAATATAGCTTCAGCCACATGGCGTAATTATATGCATATTTATTTTATCGCAAGTCTTAAATATATAAGCACAGATTCTTGTAGATGGACGGCTAAGGGATTTCGATAAGAATCTTTAAAGGTGAAAAAACTTACTAAATAGAAAGCATGTGGTTGCTATCACGATTCACAGTCTAGATAACTATATACGTCTTGTTTTGTTCTTGATTTGACCCCAGAATCACAGCTGGGGGCAAATTCCCTGAATCGTGCTATCTCATATGAATTTACTTAAATATTCTTTTTACCAGTTCATATTTCATTTTCTTGATTGTTCCCACTTTTGCCTTGCTTTTGCAGAAAGGGATAAGACATTAAGAATAATGGATAGTTCAACAGCCTGCGATCTCTTTCCACGAATATTTTTATTCTCCTTTTGTGTAATAGATAATCACAAAGTAAAATTCTTCCACTCTATATTTCTCGATAGAGATAAGGAATTACCCATAGTTCTCTCTTTTGCCCAACATCGCACAACGTCCTCTATCACTCTTTATTTTTTTCTTAACCTATGAAGTAATACGATGAAATTCCAAATAGAAAAGAAGACAAGGAAGTTCAAGAACTAGATTGTTTTTGTGGTTCTTTTTTTTTTTTTTTTTTGTACTCGATTTATTAAAATTTTATTTTGACTATATACGGATTTGATCTATATAGTTCATTTGGTTATGGTAGGTGAGTTTTCTAATGGAGATTTTTGTTAAGGTTTAAATTCAAGATTTTACTTAAATGATATCAAGTTGTTTACCATTCAGGCTAATTGCTGTTGGAAGATTGTTTTGTGATTCTTGAAGTGGCCAATAGACATTATAAATAAAGATTTAGAACCTTCTTAAAACAAGCGCGTTGATGAAATACAACGGCAGCAAATCACTTACCTTATATTAAGATTGGTAGAAAAATAGCGTGGAAAGAAAATTACGAGAGAAAGTTTTAAAAAATAATAATTTTTAATATTTTTAAAAAAATTCTTTTATAGTACTTTCTCTCCGTCCAAATATAACAAACCTTGATGGAGGGCAATGAGAGTCGTTGGAATTACCGGTGGAATATCTTCAGGGAAGAGCACTGTTTCTAATCTATTCAAATTTCACGGCATTCCGGTTGTAGATGCCGACATGATTGCCCATGTATGTTTTCAGTTCCCTCCTTGAATTTTTGATGGACATTGAAACTAAACTTTCGTTGCTTTCTAAATTGAAAAGATGAATGATCATGAGTTGAAGTGAGATGAGTGTATCGGGAAATTTTACTTACAGGCTGCATTGAATAAGGGCACCAGCAGGTGGAAAAAAGTTGTTGCAGCTTTCGGGCAAGAAATGTTACTCCATGATGGAGAATTTAATAGGCAAAGACTAGGGCAAATTGTTTTCTCCGATCCAGATAAGCTTCGACTTCTTGATCGGTAATGTTGCCTTTTTATGTTCAATTTTTTCATTTGCTATATCTATTTTGTTTCTCAAAGTGTAGCGAAATCAGCTTTTGAATGTCAGTTGTCATCTTTTTTAGATTGCCGACTCCTTATATATTCTGTGGAATCATTTGGGAAATCGTGAAGCTGGGGATGGATGGTCATAAGATTATTGTTCTTGATATCCCTTTGTTATTTGAGAAGAAGATGGAAAAGTTTACAGAGCCAATTATTGTTGTTTGGATTGATTCGGAAACACAGATTCAGAGACTCGTGGCAAGAGACAAAAGCAGTGAGGGGGACGCAAGGAAGAGGATAAACGCTCAGATGCCAATGGATGTAAAAAGGAGTAAAGCAGACATGGTAAGAGATCAGTGGTTCGATGGATGACTTGAATGAACAGTTTCAGAAGGTTTTGTTTGAGGTCTCTAATCCCTTGACGTGGACTGAATTTTGATTTTGTAGGCGGGGAGCATTGATGGCCATGGCTTTAGCGGCTGTTTGGTACAAGGGGAGAATTTTTGGAGTTGAATTCTTATTAAAATTTTATAACCCTGTTTCTCTATTTTTTGTTTAAAATTTAACTCGTTTTTCCTCCTTCTTGCACTCCCTCTTACCAAACAGTCCCTTAGTCATTAAAATCTTAGACCGACGTCGTTGCCCGTGTGTTTTTAGTTCTTTCATTGACTTCTTAAACTTTTGATGGACCTTGAAACTAAACTTTCATTGCTTTCTAAGTTGAAAAGATGAATGTCATGAGTTGAAGCGTGACGATTGTGTCGGGAAATGGTGGAGCTTCGGATGGAGTTTTTTTTATATAAAAAAATTTAAGTAAATTTTATACTTATTTTCTACTAAAATTAAGATATAGTTTCAGAGTTTATAAAATATGTACAGAGAATTTATAAGATCACATATTAAAGAAATTCTCACAATAATAATAAGAATCAAACTTGCTTATCTTTATAAGATATAAATTTATTTTTTATTATTTGAATTAATATTTTTATCTTATTGGAGAACAAGATGGACAGGTTGATAAAGCCTATTATTGTTGTTTGGGTTGATATGAGAACACAGAATCAGCGACTCATGCCAAGAGACAACCTGTGAAGAGAATCAATTACATAAATATGAGTGAGTTCAATCTATTTTTAAAAATTTTTATATTAAAAAAAATTATATAAATATTATTTTATAATTCACATCAATTTTTTATCAATTAGATTAATTTTTATTAGCTTCGATATTTTTGAGTTGATCCCTAGAGATCAAACTGCTTATCTTTTTGATTCAGTACTAATTAAGAATAAATAATTATCTCGTGCTCTGTTTTTAAGGTAACAAATTTAAGATACCCAGATTACAACTTCACAGTTAATAATTAAACTATATTTTTACCTTCCTGACCTGCAAATAGCTTTACTTCTCTTACAAGGCCGTTAGAACATATCATTTCTCCATTTGGCAAGATATGAAGAATAATACAAGGGGGAAAGGGTAATTTGAATCTATAGAAGTCCATGATGGGGCTATGATGATTTCACAGAACTAAGTGAGTATTGCAGAATTTTCTTTGAGGAACCTCCAAGGTCCTGTTTCTGACGCTAGCCTGCAGTATAACATCATGGAGTCCATCCTTTTAGAAAAGTGAAAAGATAACGTCTTCCAGATTTTGTAACAACAAAACATTATATTTGCAAAATAAGTTACCTCCAAAATCCAGCGAATGCACGTAAGCTCATATAAATGGACAAAGCGATCCATATGCCAACAAAGCCATGACTTGAGGATAACGTAAATAAGCATAATATGCTGACTAGTGCCACCAAAACCTGAGAGAAATAGGAAACTAATTAGCCATGACACGGACAGACATGCATAGAGGAGAAGGCAGAACAAGGAGAAATGATGCATGCGTTTCAACGGTTCGGTCAATCAGAAACTTTCATAAGTATCATTTTCTTCCTCCTAATTTCTGAACCAAAAGAAATGTGATGATTGTTTTGCGTCCGTAAGAAAAGATCTTCCAGAAATACCATGGAGCAAGCGCTGTATGTAAAATCTGAAGCTCCATAGTTAATGCCATCAAAAACAAACGCCAGAGTATTAATGGGCAGAGTCACTGCAACATACTAGTCAGCCAGAACAGAAATGCGAAAATCAGTTGCTGTATTTTGGTAAACAATACACAATGATATGATATTATTCTCATTTTATAACCATTGGAATATTACCGGGATGCCAACTCTTACAAGCTGCAATACATGGATGTCTTCTGTAAATAATTTAGAAGCAAAAGGCAGTACACTAAACAGAAGGAAGGAGAGCACTAGCCCAAGAATTAAACCCAGCTGCATGGTTAAACAAGAAACAGTGAACTAAGCATGAATACCCAGTAAAAGAAAGCCGAGGGTTCTAATAAGATGAAGTACCTGCAACACACGGGATGTAGTTGTCATGACCTTCTTGTAATCTCTACTTGAAAATGCACTAGCAATAATGGCCTGAAAAGAGTCTGTCATTAGGGTTTGAATTCTCAATGGAACAAGCTTTTGAATAGATGTGATTCATATAGAATGAACACAAATGTGAGGATGATGATAGATATAAATCTAAATCCATCACACTCTTAAAAGTTGTCAGTGTTCTTTGCCACACTCAACCATTTCAGGTTATTGGCCATGGATTAAGAAAGGAGAAGGCTGGAGGGTGCAGCTTTATAATTAATTATGAGTTCTGAATCTCAGTGCCAATTTTCAGATTGTAATACAATATGTGCCTTAAAATTAAAAAAAAAAAGAAACTTTTTATTTTACCAAAATGAGATGCAAATAAAAGATTGTCGCAAGGAACTTTTATTTCTTACCTGTCCAGCAACAGCCAATCCATCAGCAATCAAAGAAGAGGCCATCCAAACTTGTAAGCAGACCTGAAATGCAGCCATGGTAGTTGATCCTAGCCTTGCAGCAAGGGATGCCGCCAAGGTTACGCAGAATGTCGCGGCAGATACTCTCAACAATATCAGAAATCCTACAACCAAATATAGAAAACATGTTCCACATTTAGATTATTCAAAGAGGATGTGACAGAAATTTCTTGTCTAAGCCTACAAGAGATGTCTCTTTCATTAAGAAAAAGGCAATTCCAAGGGAGCCACATTGCAGTGATGCTATGGCGGAAGAAACGAAAGGGGCAATGCAGAGATAGAAGTTTAAACCATTTTTCAGAATCTTCTCAAACTGAAAATCATTGATACTAGGAGGCAGAAGATCAACTTGTTTCATTAAACTCCATAATAGTATCAAGGAAATCATGTACCTGCAAAATCATAACCCAAGTAACTGAAATGAGTAATGCATATGGAAAAAGAAAATCCCTTATATGAAACGGTTGAAAGTGGCAAAGAAAACAAATGTGAACTTACTGAGAGGTTATGTGGGCAATGGCTGCACCCCTGATTCCTAACTTGAGTATGAAAATAAATATCGGGTCTAAAATGATATTTGCTACATCTCCCATAACTACGGTCAGACATAAGTTATGACATGACGATAGTATCATTGTAACGAAGCTTGAGAGAAATAATGTTCAATTGAAAGAGAGGAATGTGTACTTGTAGCATATAAAGGAGTTTTTGCATCTTTGGTTCCCCGGAAAATTCCTTGCATGGCCATGGAAAGAATAACAGCCGGTGCACCAAATGATCTCAATGTCAAGTATTGTATTGCTGGTTTTAATATGGGAGAATCCTGTATTAAGAAAAAAAAAAGGATGAATGGGAATCAATTCATGCACAACATTACTGATTGAACAGATTAAACAACAACAAAGTTTTAGGTAGAAAATACACCAACAATACATGTCATCTGCTGGAGAAGTGAAATTGGTTAATCCAATATTTATCCTGTCTATATTAACTAATCTAGATCAAAGCTTGGGAGGAATAAATTAAAAGAACATACACACGCACAAGTTTCATGGCGTCCACAACTGCAGCAAGTTTAATAAATGTCAACAAAAGATGCATCAACCATTCAGCAGCACGTATCTTTTGTTTCTTCTTTTCAAAGGTGAAAACAAACCACAGAATTATATGAGATTTTGCAAAAATTTTCGCTTGGAATTCAAGAAAGCTGATTATGAATGATATATAGGGTAAGACAACGTACGAATATATGGAGTTTTGATTGTCTTTACGCTTGTTATACCCACGCATTTCATAAACATTTCATTAGATTGAGGGAAAAAAACAGAAAAAAGAGTAAGAGTGTATGAATTTAACCAAAAATCACAACTAATTTTCTTTAAGAAAATTGGATAAATAAACCTTCAAACAATCATTTGATCAACCCATATGTCAAGGAGAATAAATAGACAATCAAATCAACTTCCATTTTATACAGAATTACCATAGCTTTATCAAGAGAGAGGACTCACAGAATCAACGCCCATATAATTCAAAAGTGGTTTAGCTGTAAAAATGAGGAACAGAGCTTGCAGTGCTCCAAGAATAGCGCCTACAACTATAGCAGATGAAGCAGAGGGAATATAAATTCGGCGATGCTTATATTTAGCTGCTTTCCCAATGTTTGCTGATGATGAGCTTGTTGTAGACTCTGTCTCAAACCCAATGTAGAGGAGAAAGAAAATTAAAAATTGTATAGAACTGAGGAAAGCAAATAAAATGTTAAAAAGGAACCATACCAGCTTGTAGTTCTACATTTAACCTCATTTCTTCATCAACAGAAGATTCCCTGGTCAGCAATTCTTTTTCTTCGTCATGATTTTCTGTTTTCTCAGAAGATTCTTCCTCAGCAACCAAAGAGGTCGTAACACTGACGAGTGGAATTATTGCTATTTTTGACACTTGATTGAAAATAGCGATTGAAACTCCCACAGCAGCAAGCTCCACAGGACCTATGATACAGTGATTCGCAATATTAACAGATGCATCGATTCACATATTGTCATGATAAAGACAATCCTTCAGGCAGCATAACTCAGAAAACATCATAGACTCTCTCCATTATATGTGTGTGTGTGTCTATGAGGTGATTTCATGAGTCCATAAATTATCTTGAGACGTTCAAAAGAAAAAAGTAGAACGAAAACCTATGTGGCCAATAAATGCAGTGTCTATCAGAGAAGCAATTGGATCTGCTGCTAAAGCCAGAGTGGTAGGAAGTGATATGTGCATTATTTCCAGTCCTAGGCCATCCCTGCTAAGAGCATTCCTGGCACAAACAACGTAAAATTTTGTGTATTAAACAGTTGAGCTTCAAATAAATATATCCGAAGAAATATGACTAAACAGTTGAAGATCATACTGATATCAGATATCAGACATGCACAACATAAACAGGTGCGATCGATAAAATCATACCTTAAGCCCACAAATAGCATTAGAAAGGGCATCTTCCCTGTCCCCGTTCAAGAGTTGAAGAGCAGAGGAACTTTGGACATAGCTGGAATAAGTGCCAGAAATGAATACTACGAGTAATTTTAATTATATAATGCAGCTCCATGATTCAAGAAAGGGGGAAAACACATTTGAGATACTCACAACGGCCAAATACCACGCAATGTATGAAGGGATGTGAAGAGTTGGTCAACCACCAATTTGACACAAAATATGAGCAATAAAAAACGGTCCTCGCGGATTGGAAAATAATCGTGCGTAACAAGAACCCTTGAGGAAGCTGTGGAAATCATTCTTACAAGAACAGATGAAAACTGTGCAGAAAAGCCTCCCTCGGTTGTGGCTAACCCAGGTTGTATGGTTACGAGATCTCATTATATTAACTTGGAAAAGAAGAAAGAAATGTGAAAGAAAATAAAATAACTCCGAACCTGGAAACGTGAACAGTGAGAGCAAATTTAAGGGGGCCTAAGGTCGTGTTTGTTTCCGTCGCAACCATCAAAATTAAAATCATGGTTTTGATGATTTTTATCGCAAAACCAAACATACGTTACACTAGCGAATGACTAGATGAAACACGCTTTGTTTTGCGGGAGAGACCTCGATGACTCCATGCATAAATGAGATATATAGAACAATCATAACATTAACAGGTGTATTAATTAATTGACTTGCTACTAATGTTCCTAGAATTAAACGATAATTTTTTTTATATATTTTTTATATTCTCCTTGTTTGATGAAAAGAGGAAAAAACGCTTACTCCTAAAGGATTGGGTTTAGGGCCCGTTTGGATAGGATTTTAAAAACAGGCTTATGGAAAAAAAAGACTTTTGAACAGCTTATAGAAAAGGGCTTTTAAAGAAGAGATTATGAAAAAAAAGTGGTTTTGAATAAATGAGTGTTTGGATAGTTATTTATAGAAGGGATTTTATTATTGATAAATTACGAAAAAGGGTATGAGTATTAAATGAGGAGAGATAAGAGATAAGAGGAGAGAGGAGAGAGGGTGTAAGAAAAAAAATAGAGAAAAAGTAGGAGAGAGGAGAGAGGGTGTAAGAAAAAGTAGGAGAGAGGGTGTAAGAAAAAGTAGGGGTAATATAGTAATTGGTTAGTTCAAACGTGGTTTACTGTTCCAAAAGCTGCTCTGACCAGTTTATCTGAAACCTTGGTTTTAAACCATAGTTTAGTTCAAAAGCCCGTTTAAACAAATATTGTTGTTTGTTTTGAAATTTCTCTAAACCAAGGTTTTGCCCTAAAAAGGCTTTTAAAACCTTGGTTTCAAAGAAACCAAACAGGCACTTAGTTTGCTCGAGGAATTTTACTCATTTCTCTTTATTTTGCTGGTTAAAACATTTAGGAGAAAAGTAAATTTTCTCTCTCTCCTCCCCAACTTTACCTACCTTCTAAAATTAGGAAAATTTAGAGAGGAGATGTGATATTATTAATTTATAATATTAATATACCTATAATTTTTTTAATATCCTAATATTATTTATATATTATATTTTATAAAGTAATATAAGATAAAATTGTCTATATAAAATTATTTTCCTTCTCCTCTCTTTTTAAATTAAATAAGGTAATATGAAAATCCATCATCTTCTCTTCCTTAATATTAATCTAAATAAGATAATAATAAAATTTCTCTTTTTTCTCTTTTCATTTTTTTTCTATTAAAATCTTTTTTTTTTTTTACGTTGAGCCAAACAAATCTTAAAAAAAACTTGAAAGAACCGTAAGCTACACTGTAGTGCGGCGCGGGCTCGTAAAATTCTGAGAAAGGCATATTCATGAGACCAGATCTACAAATTTGAAAATTCCCCTAAAAAGCCTACCTGGGAAGCCGACGACCCCAGATTGTACTATGATCAATGAATATACTTTTTCATGGAAAATACCAAAGAACGTTAGACTGTCGTTATAACAAAATTAATTTGTTAGAAGATTAGTTAAATGCCAGCTGAATGGGTTTATAACTTCAACCTGACTTTTTTCTCTTTATATATATTTTTTATCATTGTTCATTTAAAATATTATATATAAAAAACTTAAATAAAATACATTTAGATATACTTTTAAAAATATATTTATAAAAAAATATGGATATTAAATAATTTAAAAAAAATTATGAAAAGATTTATAAAAAAATGAATTATAAATAAATAAATATTTTAATAGTTATTATTAAAAAAAATATAAGATAAAAATAAAAGTGTTATCTTATCCCATTATATCTGTAGAAAAGTTTCATCTTTTCTTAATGGTGGTAGCAACATATCAAGCTAGAAGGCCAAGATAGAGAAGGATGAAGAAGGTGCGAAATTGAGAAGCACCAATGGAAGAAGAGAAGACAAAAATGGAGGAAGAAGATACTGTTTCAGTCATGACATCTGACTGAAATGCAACAGACCACCAGACATGACAACCCTCTTCTTTCCCGATGATGGACCACAACGATCTGGACGAAAATAAAGGAGACCCACGCGACCTACGACGATGGAGAAAAGAGATGCCGAGCAAATTCTAGAGAAAAGAAAAGAGGAAAGAAAATAAAAAGAAATATAAATAAAATAATAATTAAATAATATATAATTTTTTTATTATTTTAAAAATTATTCTTATATATTTATCTAAAATTATATTTTTAAACTATAATTTTATCTATAAACTCTTTTAAATAAATATAATTATTAATTTAAAAAAAATAAAATTTAAGTCAATTTTTTTTAAAATTAAAATTTTATTTTTAACCAAACATGCATTAAAATATAATAAAAAATAGAGGCTGAAAAAACACAGTTTACTTATTATAACGGGTGTGCATGGCAGAGTAGCCTCCGCTGGTGTCTAATCCAAAGAATAAAAATATGATATATTTTGCAGCTAAATATCCATTCTTATCTAATAAAAACTCTAACCAGGCTAAATATGGGCAAAGGCAGGCATATGCATAAATCTCCCTTGATGCTACACAGCTCTTCAAACAAAAGAGCGAATAATGAGATGAATGTATAATCTATTTTCATTTTCATGATTATCATATATAGCTGTTCACGGTGCTAATCTTGACGATCACCAATAATCTCCACAAGTGCATTTTCCATCTTCAAATCTGTGGAACCGATTGTTATCCCTCACAATGATGACCCTCCCAGTGCATTTGCTTATAAACTTGATTGCAGTGTGGCAATCACCACAAACACGCAAATTCTTCATTACTCTGATCGGTCGTTCATGAGGGAACATAATGAGGCCAAATGCTATAGCTAATCTTTCACTGTGATACCTAATTGTCTGATTCTTCTCTTCACCATCCACTTCTTTCAACACAAAAGATGTGTCTGCTACATAACCTGCTTTCTCCATTTCTTCTACTAACTCCTCCAATTTCTTATATATTTCTATGGTTTTCACATGAGATCTATCCCCAGCAGCAAATGTGTGCACTCTGTTTCCCTCCTCCACCCAGCTCAAACCAGTTTCCTTCTTTATTCCTCTGTCCCTCAACATCTTCCTCGCTCTTGCTGCTTCTTCCCATCTTCCAGCGGCAGCATAGGCATTAGATAAGAGGACATGAAGACCTGCGCTTACAGGACCCAACTCAAAAACTCTATCAGCAACATATGATGCCAATTCAGGGTTCCCGTGTATTCTACAACCTGTCAATAATGCTCCCCAAACACTTTCTGTTGGTTCCATAGGCATTTCTTGAACTATCTGAACTGCTTCCTCCAGTTTTCCGGCACGGCCTAGCAAATCTACCATGGAGGCATAATGTTGGGCCCCTGGTTTGATACCACAGCCTTTCATCAGTTGAAAGTAATATTGGCCTTTCTCTACTAATCCTGCATGGCTGCAAGCATAAAGTATGCATAAGAAGGTGATGAAATTGGGCTTCATCCCGACACTTTCCATCTGTTTGAACAGCTCAAACGTTTTGTTTGTGTGCGCATGCTGAGCACATGCTATCAGCATTGCATTCCACATGCCAAGGTTTTTAATGCTTATCTCATCAAAAACCTGATAAGCTCCTTCAACTACTCCGCACTTGGAGTACAGTGATATTAAAGAACTACCCACGAAGCTTGATGAGTTAAGACTTGTCTTGAAGCATAGCCCATGCATTTGCTTCCCCACTTCAAGCAAAGTTGAGCTGCCACAAACTCGTAATACACTTGACAACGTAAAATCATTGACATCCACATCTTCTAGTAGTGCTTGCTTGAAAAGCCTAAGAGCTTCATCATCCTCACACATTTGAGTGTAGCCATATATCATCCCGCTCCAAGAAACCACATTCTTTTCAGGCATTTCATCGAACATTTTCCGCGCAAGTCTTATCTCTCCACACTTGGCATACATATCAACAATTGAACTCCCAACAAACACATCAAATTCATACCCAGTCTTCACGACAAGGCAGTGCACAGACTGCCCAACATCACACCTCGATAAAAATGCGCACGACTTAGTCGCACTGGGGAATATATGGTCATCAGGCCGAACCCCACTGTAAAGCATTCGACGAAAGAATTCAAGAGAAAGTAAAGGAAGCTCATTTTGGGCAAATGAAGAAATAACAGAGCTCCAAGTGGTGCTTGACTTATGAGGCGCCTCTTCAAAAACTTGACCGGCAAAGAGGGGAAGTTGTGATTTTGAATAGAGGTTGATGAGATGGTGGGATATTAGAGGGATGGTCTGGATACCTGCTTTGATGATATGGGCATGGAGTTGGAGTCCCTTGGGAACAGACCTTGAGCGAGTTACAGAAAGGAGGAGTTCGCAAATGTTCCTGTAATCCTGCTCGAAGCCGTAAATGTTCAGAGAGTTTTGAGGAGGTTTTGGCAAAGTGAGAGCTGCCGGAGGCGCTGAGCCAAAGAAGCAGGTTAGGGTTTTCTCCTCGAGAAGATTTTGCCGATGAAGAAGCATCAGATGTTGATCGATGCGTGCTGAGAGTGACCAATTATGGGTGTTCGTGTATCCTCCGATAAGTTAATTTTAGTCAAATTCAATTAAATCTTAAATTATTACTCATTATGGATAATACTAATCTTAAGGTCATTGGAGATATTGATTAGAAGTTTCAAAATACACTTTTATTGAGTAAATATATGTATATTTAAATTTAAATATTTTTCTCATAATTTAATTTTTTTCTGTCTTCATCTAATTTTAAACAATTTAAATATTAAATATGGGGAATTTTAAATAAATGTTTTAAGATTTTAAATTAATAATTAATAAACTTAAGATAAAAATATCGAATTAAAAGTCCTAAATTTAAAAAATGAGTTAATTGAAAAATAAATCAAGGGAATTTTAAATATTGATTAATTGTTAAGTTTATCAACTCACATCCAACTTTTTTAAAATCCTCCATAAACGTCATAATTAAAGCAATTGAAATTAACTGGAAACAGCAGTAAAACTCAATTAATTGAATCAGTTTAAAAGTTGATCGAAAAATTACACTGGCCCCTTCAATTAAAAAAGAAGAAGATTATACCGGCCAATTAATTAAATCAACCGAAAACTGCTGTGACACTCAATTAATTGAATCGATTTAAATGTTGATTGAAATATTACAGTAGTCGATCAATTAATTCAACTGGAAACAGCTGTTCCCAATTAATTGAAAGTTGATTTAAAAATTACAGTCGTCAATCAATTACATCATCAATTAAGATAGTTTTGGCGGTTTTGGTTTCTTGTTTGTAAGGAAATCAGGGAAATAAAAGGGCCTAATTCCCGGGCAGACTCACCAAAAGGCCTAGACGTGAAACTGTTCTTTAGAGTGGAAGGAGGTACGGAGGAGTTATGTCAATCGGAAGCGGAATCCATCATCTCCGTGATGCTAGCGCGTGCCACGAGTGCTCGACCCAAGAAGCTCCAGGACCCTATTCTCTGCCTCTCTTCACTGACACAAAGACCCTCAATCGGTCATTTTTGAGACACTCTGAGCTACCCTCTATCGGTAATTTTTAAGACACTCTGAGCTTGTTACTGTAATTCACCGGATGCATTGCTTCTCGTTCACTGATTTTCATTCTCCCAGGTTCTTTGGAGGTCTTGTTATGGTTCTTGCACAAGTATATAAGCGATGCTGCTGAGAAGGAGGTTTCGTTCGACCAAATTTTCGTTTTCAAGATCGAAAATGTATTCAATTTCTGATAGTCTTTTTTAGATTAAACTTGCTTTCCTTTTCAAGTTTTCCAACTTTAGAGTTTCTAGAAGCTCTGTTACAGTGTTATGTTATTTATCCGTATTGCAGTCATAATTATGGGTTTATATTCTGTATATGGATGGTGGTCATTGAAGTCCAAAGACTCTAGGCACGGTGGCCAAGCCATGCTACTGATAAACTGGCTCTTTCAAGATGAGTTGCTTTTTGAACCTTTCACGAAAGGTCTTGCTAACATCATTACAAGGAAGAATGATCGTTACTTATTTTTTGGATGGTGCGAGCCCTTGTGGACTACGATAATATGATCAGTGAATCTCCTTTTAGCAGTAAGTTTTCATTTTCGTGTTGATAATAAATAACTTAGGGTGCTGAAAATTCTGAGACGTCAAAAGGAGGCCTCTTCCTCTCTTTATTTTTTTGTTGGCTTATAATTAATGCATTTCTGCTGTCAGCGACAAGGGAGAGGTACAATGGGTTAATAAAGATACTCTCCACCTGCTTGCCACATCTGGCCGGGATTGTTTCTCAGGGAAGGTAATTTCACGTCTGATTCTCTATCAATGACATGGATTTATCATATCTCGATTTTGGCTTTTTCTTCAGTTCTGCTCAAATTTAATGGGCTTTGCGCACTCTCCAAGTAAATATGGCATGAAGCCATGAACAATACTCGTTTTTTGAAGAATTTTTTTATGATTCTATTTAATTATAAGAAAAAAATTATTTGTCCGAAATATTTATTAAAAGTATTTCTTCTGTACTCTCATTAAATAGGGAAGAAAATCATTTATCAAGAAATTTACAAAGCTACTAGTTATTACTTATATAAGGGTTATAATTTGTTCTGGCAAAAAAAAAAAGTCTATTGTATACAGTAGCATTTTACAGAATTATAGTAAATTGAAGAGATCAAGGTGTTTTTTTTTTTTAAGTTTTATTTAGTGCTATTATATATTGTGATGGACACAGGCCTAATGGGCGAGTGACCCTTGAATTTATAAACCCCGTTTCTCTTATTTTGCTCTCCAATGGGATTCATATCAATGCCACTCCTTTTGAGAGTCAATGTTCTTGTAGGTTTGCACTTGGCTCACGCTTCACTCTGCCTTGTGCCTTTCATAATCCTCTGTAAGTAGCCTTCTCTGTGAACATTGGCACCAATGTGATGAGCATAAGTCAAGGGGGAAGCGGGAGCCCGATTTCAAAAGTTGACTTTTGGAGTGTGGTTCTTCCGAGAACTGTCATCGAGAGTTGCCCAACTAGAGAAGGCTACATGCGGAGTGTTCTGATGATAGATGGTGTCAAGTAAAGTATCGTAGTGTAGGGCTGTTAGGACGTTAACTCTCGAGGGACGCGCATTGTCATGGTCTCACACTGGGAGGGTTTCTTTGAAAAAGAGACCTCTTAAGGCCTTGGGTTTTCTGACTCCAATCACATGCTTTTGGGTGTGGTTCTCCCAAGGGCTTTACTGGTTACATTTATCTCTATTAATGCTCATCACTCAAAATAATTTTTAGATCATATCTCCTTGTGTTATCTTTCAACTATTTACTTTACTCGTCTACTTGTCTTGCATTCTAAATCTAAGCATTTACGTGAGACTTTATTAATATAATTCATTCTTGTTCCCTAATTACCTCCCCTCCCTTCTAAATCAAATTTAATGGGAAAAAATTATCGCTCTAATATTTATAAGTTACTTTTAACTAATTCTTATATATTCTCGCATATTAAGAAATAAAAATTATATTAAATATATTTTAAAATTATTAACATAGAGTTTGTTTAGATATATAAAATTTTATTATATCCTTCTAAATTTTAAATTTAATTCTTAGAGGGATATTGGGGTAATCACAAATTTTGATATTGGTATACCTTATAATAAATTCAGTTATTATAAGGTATAGTCACAAATTCTGTTATTATTATAAAAAAATGTTTCAAAATTGATAAAAAAAATTAAATTTATCCTTGTAAAAGCAAGAATTAAATAGGAGTACAATTTGAATATAGTTATTAATAACCCTTTAAGGATTTATATTTAAGGCAGAAAATTTTGTAATTGAGAGACTTATAATAGAAAGTAGAGTGGTACACTGATTGAGTGAAATGCACCATGCATTATTCCCTACCATTTTATAGCAGAATTCCCTTTCCTTCCTGTTTTGGAAATAGTATTAGAAAAAATTTACGGGTTATCAATAGTATAGTTTTTTAGGGAAAATGGATCTCCCAGTCTCTATACTTGGATCAGATTATGAATCAAGTCCCTCTAAATTTCGTTTTATCAAGTCCTCCAGTTTTACCATGATCTAGGTGTTGATCCATCTGTTAATAAATCGGTGAACCCCGTTAACTTATACCCGAAGATCAATCACATTGAAGACTCTACACGGACAAATTTTTTCCAGATCAATTTTCTCTCTCTTTCTTTTCTCCATCTTTCTCATCTCAATGATCCCTGTTTATATGGTTTCCGTGTTGGTGTTGGTTTTTCTGAAACTCATCCATTTGCTTCCTTCCCTCTCGCATGCATCTAACCGACGGCTAAAACTCATCCTTGCTTTCTCTTCACAAAGGTGGGCGGTTTCGGCTTGTTCTTCGAATCAGGTGGTCGGCCTCGAGGTCTACGAGTTTTGACTTCCGACGTCAATTGCACCTTCTTTAGGTTCATCTCTATCATCATCTTTGTCTCTGTTGTTGTCGTCGCCATTGTTCTTCCAACTGCATTCGTTGATAGAGAGGTCGGTGCTATGTTGTTTGTTCACTGCCGCCAGGTCTACTCCCAGCAACCCATCCTGTTGATCGATCCACCAAGGAATAGCCATAATTTCTAGTTGACAAAGAAAGAGGTTAAGGTAATCGAAAGGAACAAAGAAGATGATGGATCAGAGCAAAGAAATTAAGATCAAAAGCTTATATTGTTTGCACCAGAGTATGAAAATGGGAATCATCTCTTTTATCTAATAGTAATTATGCTTCTTCACTATACTGAGTTTGAAGAGCTCAAGAAGGACGGAGAAGATGGAGATGAAGAGGCCGATGCCCACCATTATGGAGAATAGAATGAAAGAGAAGCGTGGAGAGAGATAAACATGAGCTTTTACACGAGAAAGAGAGAGAAAGTGGTTCTAGAAAAAAATTGTCGTGCAACGGCTACAATGTGATCTTCTGTTTATACAATAACGGCGTTCAATGATTTATTTAACGGAAGGAGCAGCACCTTTAACGGGATAAAGATGAAGGACCTAATAAAAAGAAAAACAATTAGAAGGACCTGATTCAAAATCTGATGAAAGGATATGGACTGCAGATCCATTTTTTTTCTTTGCATAAATTATATACCCACTTTAGTATTACTGATGGATAATACTCGTATTATATATAGGTCTATTATCTCCTTAATCTACCATTCAAGTCAACGCTACTCTCCCAAGTTTTCCATATTCTCTTTCAGGCTCTTCCTTATTCTTCTCATGTGAAAATAAATAGACTTGTTCATAGATTCCGATTTGGGAATCGCACGCCACACAGTAATCCACTCATTTTGCGGTAATTTCTCGCGAATTTTCTCTCCTCAACTCCGTGTTGATCGCTTCGCTGCCCAGAAATGCTGCAACTTCTGTTCGCAGTTGCCTTCTCCGCCGTGCCTCTCACCCTCTACGTCCCTCCTGTCCGAAGCTTCAATCTCTTCGTTCAGACCATCGAAGACTTCTTGCGACAGACCGCCGTCTACACCCTTAGAGCCTATCCTCGCGTGAGATTCGCCCTCTCGCGCATCTTCAATTCCTTCGTCCGCCCAACCAGGTAGATTCTTTCTAACCTTCCTGCTTCCTCTCGCTGTAAATTCGTCTGGCTTTTTGGGCTGATCATTGATCTTATGATTGGATCGGTCTTCAAGAAATCTGGACATTTTTGTGTTCTCAGATTTGCAATTATGCTGAATAATCTTCGCTTGTAATTAAATATTTATTAGAGTTGATCCTTTAGTTATTCTGGACTGCTATCTGTCGATCAATTTGTGGGAATATCAGCTTCACAGCTTAAATGGCGTTCTTGCGCATATTCAGAGGTGACTGCTGTTTCTTTAACGATCATTTTAATCTGCTTCATTAAAAATCTTGGGCGGTTTTCACTTTTCAGAGAGAAATCTGATCGATGTCTTCCTGTAATTCTCTTCAATTCCATGTATTTTCACTTGATCGACTTCTAGGGTACCAATATAAAATAAATCGAATAAAGGTTCAGGACTGACCCGATTCACTGGAATCTGGTTGGCCGAAGAAGGCCCAATCGATCCCTCTTTAACCTTTTATCATTCTTCATATGTGTCCCTTTTTGGTTATGAGAGGATAGCGATAAATACGGAATTTAGTCATATTAGCATTGGCGATTGTTGGCAGTATGTCGACAGATTCGTTAAAAAAACCCGGAACCAGTTTAATGAGCACGTCATCGCTGGGGTGAGATTATTCCAACACTGTTTCAACTTTCAACTGTTGAGATTTAAAAATTTTAATTAAAAATTACAGTTAACATATTATTTTTACTTTAGATTCTTTGATATTAGAATATATTTTTTAAAAAATAAAAGTAAAAATAATCTAAATCATTTAAATTAGATATGGATAGGGAGCGGATGAGCTCTTGATACTCATATAACACATAAATTCCTTAAAAAAACACGCAAACAATAGGTTAATTTTGATATTATTTTATCCTTTTATATTGTTTTATGGATACTGTTATTAGTTTTGGGGTTTATACTTGTCTCTCTTATCAGAGATTTATCCTAGTGAGTTTGAACTCTGATATCTAAAGAGTCTAATAAAATTTTATACTGTTAAATTAATTTTATATTAATAATTATAGTATTATTTTATAATCTTTTAAATATTAAAACAAATCTTTGTAAAGACATCGTGTACCTAAAATTTATTAAGAAAATCATCAGGAAATTTATTCATTTGTGCATATTTTACTTTAATTTTATGTTCTCATAAAAATATACAACAATTTTAGTCAGAACTACAATACATAGGAGTGATTCCGTATTTATTGTTTGAATAAGAAAAATGACAATCTAGTTTTTTAATAGTTACAAAAAACTGTGCATAAAGTATTTAAAAATAATAAATTGAATGTGAAAAAGAAAAACTAATTTTACATACGATTACATTTTTTGAAGTTATCTGCCCAGATAGATAATCCTATATAATTAGATGAACAGTTATGTGAGAAAATGGTGGACGTGGATATTTCAAAGAGAAAGAATGGGAGATTGTTAGGAACATGAAGTCTTCGAATACAAATTCTCTTCAGGGCATGGTTGTTCAATGTCCCCATTGATGAAGTCGACAACCTTACACGTTATTAAGCTATATTCCAACCACGTCACGTCACAGTGTCTTTTGAATATTCTTTTCTTTTTTCCGTACCATTCAGAATAGTAACGTAAGGAGCTTCGCTTGCCAAATCAAATCTTAACGCATAGCTATTGTTTTCGGCAACGATTTATTCGGGGAAATTATAAGCATGAAACACAAAAATTGGAGTTTTTTTTTTAATAGGCACAAATATTATCCTATTTGAAACTACCCTATTTCAAATACCATCAAATATTAAATATAAACATGTAAAGATTCAAACTTTTATTTATTATAAAATCAGAACCCAAAAAAGTTCAATTTGTTTTGCATAAGAAGATAAATAATGAATTTAGAAATTAAATTGTGATGAGATCGTAATTTGGTATTACCCTTCTTATTACGAGGTCAGTAGTTTTCATTCTCCCCCAAAATTTTAAACTCAGCCCAATCGCCAAAGACTTTTCATTCTGTAGTTTTCTCATCCCCGGATTTATGATTATCACCGCAATGGCCATAATGAAACATGGAATATGGAGGCTTCACGGTATAAAATATAAAAGAAAAAATAATTCAAAATATGTAAATAGCAGACAGGGGAAGCATGGGATATAGGTGAAGATGGTCCCGTGAATGAGGCTCAAAGTGACAAAGAAAACATGTGAAATATTGCTCGTGAAACCACAAAATGTTGAGGTGCCCTTTCTTCTTTATCATCATTCTTCTTTTTCGCACTCCACTATTTCAACTCCTATCTTATATAGAATCCAAGGTTGATATTCCCACACTTCATTCAATGCACTCACTCCATCACTTGCAAATACTATAATCCAATCTTAAATATAAGATTTAGTTCATCCACATGGTTTGATTCTATTTCTATCATTAATGTTTACAGTTTTTCTCACTTCCTTTATCTCACACATTTAATACCCTCATTAAAAGAAGGGTATTTTAGGGAAAAAAATTTATACTGAAATTTTACATAATAATAACTAATAACTAACTTAATCAATATAACTAAATCAATTTTCTTAATTCTCATGAATTATTAGTTAACTAAGTTTTATAATTTAAGAGTGGAGGGGATGACATTTCAAATAATTCTACCTAAAGTCCTCATTATTTATTGCCCCTTAGTAACCTTTAAACTTACACATGCAGGTGCGGATAATTTGAATTTTTACTGGTGACATTAGATAAACAACTCCAAATTTCCTTCAAAGGCAGCTACCAATTATCACAAACTAATCATAATTCTTTAGGTTCAAGCTTTAAGCATCGTTGAGAAAAACCATAATTGAGAGAAACTCAATTCTCAACTGAGAATTCATGTGGGCTATCTAAGCTACGACGATGTTGTTGACCTGTAATTTAAGGAAATGATCAGACTATGCATATCATCAAACACGTGCTGGAAGCTTGTAGTTTCATGCAAACGAAGGCCATTTTCAGGCCAAAATAAAACCCCATTATTTATTAATTCAAGATTTGAAACGTTCTGACTCAAGCCTCACTAACGGTCACATGAGCTTTGTTACTACTACTCTTAACGTGACAACATTTATAATGAACTCCTCTCCCGCTCCCTACAAATCCCGCGCCTTTCTTGCTCTCTTTAGTCAGTTCTAAGTATCACAAACAACAGATACCCTTATAACCTATCCTTATTCTTCAGCTCTACTCAAAATCAACCATGGATTCTTGCAGAAAGTCTCCATTAAAGCCATGGAAGAAAGGGCCAAGCAGGGGCAAAGGTGGCCCTCAGAATGCCATGTGCGAGTATCGAGGCGTTCGTCAGAGAACGTGGGGAAAATGGGTTGCTGAGATTAGAGAGCCAAAGAAGAGAACCAGGCTGTGGCTTGGTTCTTTTGCCACAGCTGAAGAAGCTGCCATGGCTTATGACGAAGCTGCAAGGAGACTCTATGGTCCAGATGCTTACCTTAATCTTCCCCACCTTCAACCCACCTCCAGCTCCACCATCAAATCTCAAAAGTTCAAATGGTTTCCTTCCAAGAATTTTATTTCAATGTTCCCTTCTTGTGGATTGCTCAACGTTAATGCTCAACCCAGTGTTCATGTAATCCACCAGAAGCTGCAACAACTCAAGCAGAATGGGGTTCGCAGTCACACTCCCTCTAGTTCATCCTGTGATCCAAAAGCTGAAGTTCAGATTATAGGAAGCAACCATAATGCAGACAATCCTCCAGACGAAAAAGAAGCTAAAACATCATCAGAAAGTATGTTTAGTGATATTCAGGGCAAACCCCAGATTGACCTCCATGAGTTTCTTCAACAGATGGGAGTACTGAAGGATGAACAACAGACAGGAAGTTCCACAAAGTCTGAAGCTTTATCAAATGATTTCAGTGATAATTTTGGAGAGTGTTCTGACAAGAGTTTCAATTGGGAGGAATTAATGGAGATTCATCCAGTTGCAGATAATCAGGGTTCAGAGGCAACCCAATTTCAAGCATATGACATAAATGAAGAGCTTACTTTCACCACTTCGATTTGGAACTTCTAAGAGAATTTAGTCTTTTTTCTTTTTCAAGAAATAGAACTACTTTGCCTAGCTTGTAGTGGAGTTGCAATATAGTGAAATATCAGTAGTTAGTATTCAGCAGTAAAGCTAATATATAAATGAGATGTTTCTGGTTCTACTACCACTATTCATTCACAGAATTCCAGTATATTACAAGATAGGAAGCATGGCCATTGATGTGGATACAGTACAACTTACAAGATTAGTATTCGTTTCTTGATGGGCATAGATGTAGGGCTTATACTAATCTTCGGACACAACAGCTCATTTTTTTTGGGGGGGGGGGGGGGGCGCTTCTTTTAGTAGTGGTAGTACCAGAAAAATGGATAGACAAGGCCTACTGCTACGGTAATTTGTCTTTTTATTATGTCATTTTTGTGACTGAGAATTTGTGACTGAGAAAACAAAAGTTTAGAGTTCTAAAATTTGTTTACCTCCACTTTTGAGGAGTCTTAAGAGTCAAACTTAAATGAATTTTGGCATAACATGCCCATCATTTCATCAAATGGTTAGTGGTAAAAGCCTGATTGATAGCTAAAAGGTGCAGACAAGAAAAACTCCAGTAGCATAATCATATGAAGCAATTATTAAAAGAGATCGCTATAGATCTGCTAAAAAGTCCTTTCTCCCCCCAAAGGCTATGCACATTAATTGCTAGTGCTTAAATATCATTAAATCAATGAATCTATCTATCATGAAAGCAGGGAACATTTCTCAACTTTCTAGCGTCCTTTGAGAGATTTGCATGGAAAGTAGTGTCCAACTGCAACGCATTGAGACATTTATCAGTTTCGTTCAAGGTATGGCAGATGGTGACATGCATTGTATATGGACAAGATAGAAGTCTCCAAAAGTCACAATCCCTTATCCCTCCCAATATGACTATCAAATGAACCAATATCAGCATAATTTGACAGATAGTTTTCAATGAACAAGAACACGTCTCATTAATTCATTCAATTCAAAAATCGATTCTAACTTCAACAATCACACGGCACAAAATTATCAGATGGCACAGGATAAGAATGGTGCAGACTGGAAGTAGGTTATTTCCACCTGATTACTTAAGCTGTAAATACTTAAATAACAGAACATGAATGAATTAATCAGAGTTACCTGTAATTGAGACTAGTTGTTCCAGGGAGGCAACTGTCTCTTCCTAGTGCCTGGAAAGCTCAGAATGTCAGGAACAGTCGATAGAAACATCAAACAAGGCTGCGCCTACAAATTGCTCTACAATTAGAGCTTTGTCTTTCTAGGCTCTCTCCCTCCCTCCCTCCCTCTCTTCCCCTAAAAATTATGTTATATATATAGATGAAAAGTACTAGTTAACAATTGGCAGATATTGAAGTCTTGATATGGAATGCAGTTTGTTAGTATTTAAATGATGCTACACTCTAGAATTCAGAGAAACAAAAATATTCCAATCTTGAGAATTATGTGAATGATAAAAATAATTGAAATACTACAACCAGAAGCTTTCTTTTTGCTCTGGCCTATAGCAACATGGAAGTCATATAAGAAATTAGGGAAGAAAGAAACTTATTTAAAAATGAAGGCACCTCGTGAAGGCCCAACATCAATGCCATGATTACAGCAGCAAGTTCTTCAATCCTTTCCACATAATGGCGTGCAGCTCTTGGAAGCTCAGAACACCAGTTTCTGGTGGAAAAAATATCACACTACCATCCTAAAGGTACTTCATACTCTATCTACAACATACAATTGTTACCCAAACCAGAAAGTTCTAACATACAAGTCCAAGTATTATTGCTGATGGACTACATAATAAATACATTAAGCAGAAGATCCTTACTTCATGCTAGTTCTCATCCAAATCTTCCACAGTTAGCTGAAATAAATAGATGCAAGTCTACTACCAAAAGCTGTCTTGTTGTTGTCGCTATAGGCACATGGAAGTCATATAGGAAACTGGCGACAAATTATGGCCAACTTATTTGTAAATGAGGGCATCGCGCCCAGGTCCCACACCAATGTAGTGAATTGGCAGACCAAGAAGTTCTTCTATTCTTTCCACATAATGGCGTGCAGCTCTTGGTAGTTCAGAATACTTTCTGATGGATGAAATATCACACTTCCACCCCGGAAGTACCTCATACTCCACCTGCAACATATAAAACTCATATCAAAATTACTTTGAAATTACAGAATTCTCATGCAACTGAGTTCATTGTAGTTAATGGAAGTTTACCTTCAACTGGTCTAGAAGACGGAGATCTGAAGGGAATGACTTGATTGGTGTACCATCAACGTGTTTATAAGACACGCCCAATTTAATTTCATCAAATTCTGACAAAACATCCAGCTTGGTGAGATTGAGTGATGAAAACCCATTGATCTGACAGCAATATCTTAATGCAACTATATCAAGCCAACCACAACGTCTGGGACGACCAGTAGTTGTGCCAAACTCCTGCCCAGCAAATCTAAGGAGATCACCCTCCTGACCCAAGATTTCAGTGGGAAAAGGCCCAGAACCAACCCTTGTGGTGTATGCTTTAACCTGCAAAGTAAAATAATATTAAAAAAGTATTGCGTCCATCCTAGTAAATGATAGAGTACCAGATACATATTTCGGTTCCTAACAGTAGAGCTCTGTTCAAATGAACTTATAATACTATTTGGCCAAATCATGTTAAGAGTTCTTAAAGTGGACATAGAAAGAGAAAACACCAGAAAATTCTCATTGATTGATTGATTGGTTGGTTAATATTAAGTCAGATAAGATCATCAACAACTACAATGAAACAAAATAAAAATTAAAAAATCCAAATAATCACTTACCACGCCAATTAGATCGCCAATAACTCTTGGAGCAATACCTAAACCAGTACAAATCCCACCTGCTGATGGACTGGATGAAGTTACAAAGGGATAGGTTCCAAAATCAATGTCCAACATTGTTGCTTGACCCCCTTCAACAAGAACCTTCTTCTTTTGTGCTATAGCTTCATTCATGAAATGTACAGTATCAGCAATGAAGGGTTCCAATCTCTCAGCATATCTCTTGTACCTTTCAACTTCTTCCCTGAGCATGTCTGGACTATAGTTAAAATCTTTGAATCTTAATGCCGCATCTGATAACAACAGATCAAGCTTCTGAGGAAAAGTATCCATGTACTTCAAATCACTTACTCTAATGCCATTACGGATAACCTTGCTAGAATAACAGGGTCCAATGCCTCTCTTGGTAGTTCCAATAAAAGATTTAGCAAGCTCAGCCTCTCTTAGTCCATCAACTACTTGGTGAAAATCAAACAACAAGTGAGCGCGGTCAGATATCAGTATCCTTCCCTTGCAAGAGACCCCATTGGATTCTAAGCCATCAATCTCTTTAAAAATCTGTGGCAGATGCACTACAACCCCATTCCCAATAACACACAATGTATCCTCATTAAGTATACCAGAAGGAACAAGATGAAGACCAAATTTTTTTCCTTCAGCGTTATAAATGGTATGCCCAGCATTAGCTCCACCCTGATGACATATAATGATCACATATCATCGAGGGAAAATAACTTGCAATTTAATTCTACAAACAAGCATGAGAATTAAGAGGGGATTAAAGTGGCTAAAAGAAGGAAGTAAGAGTACCCCACCACTTAATAACCAGGTTAATCAAACAATGTGTCCATTGTCCTACTAATTTAAATTTAAAGTCTCTTAATGATACCAATTATGAGGGTGGCCCGATCTTTGCGACATAGGTTGAAGGATAATTGGACCAATTAATGCAAATAACCCATAAACATTATATGGAATATGGCTTACTAGTTCAACAACGCACCCAACCACAAACGTAAAGGAATCAATCCATATAGGGTAGATTGGCAAAGTAAGATTTTCCAAGAGCAAAGAGAGTTAATCTAACACGGCTATAGAAAACACTCAAATATTTGTATTAATGTCCAAATTCCCTCTCCATTAACAGAATGTTTACTACATTGCAGCAACTTCCTGCATTTATGATCACACTCCTTGTAAACACATGGAAGAAATTCTCTTCTTTCTTGTCCTCTTTGGTTATAAATTGGCTACTAAAAATCATCCTAATCATGATAAAAAGGAAATAATTGTATATTTTTTTAAAAAAAAGAAACTACTGCAAATGAGTTCTTTAATTCCTTTCATTCATGATAACATTGGTGTGTTAGATTTACACCAATCTTCTTCAAAGACCCTGATTTGGTGCTACCAAGGACAATAATCGACGGTTGTGCTTACTATTCCTATAAGGCTATGAACTCCAAATGCGTAATGAAACTCGAAGCTCATATCATAAAAACACACGCATACTGTCATTATGATACTTGATCTTCTACTCTATTATTATGAAAGACAATCGCTTGGAAAGGTTGAGCTTGCTTTACTTGGACTATCATCATCCTTAAAGCATTGGCTTCATCGTTAAGATTTGCAGAAACCATACTATTATCATCATAATAAATCTTACTAATCTTACTAGTACTATCATCATAACAAATCTTACTAATCTTACTAGTACAAGGTTTTGGAATCTCTGGCTAATCGATATGGGGTAGCTTCTGCTTGTGCACTTTTTGTTTGAAAGAAACATGAATGTTCACAAACAAGATATCACAGAAAGATCAGTCAAAGATTTCAAAAGTCAAAACACAATACCAATAAGATTCATCATAGTGATAACAATGTGATTTCTTTTAATCCTAACGATAAATCCAATGTTGTGATGGAGATCAAGCACCACAACGACGTGATCCAAGTGGAGCAACCTCAGCCTCTACATGCCATTGTCTCTGCATGTTAATGGAGAAGATCAAGCACCACAACGACGTTATGTGTATTAATTACAATATGAGCCTCAAGTATCATTATGCAATTGGAAGTCACGGGAGTAGCAAGCACAACCGGCCCTTGCTAGCACCAAACCAAGGCCTTCAAAGTAGTTTGAAACTATTTGGTATTTATCTTAAGTACCGAGATCCTCAAGAATGAATGGAGTTTAAAACTCACATGCAGTAATTTTCTTCTAGGAATTAGACTATTTTCCTTTTGATGATGATTAGGAATGTTATTGGCACCTAGCTGATAGTTGAAGAGGACAAGCAAAACAAACAAATGTTTCCATACAAGTTGTCAATTTCAAGGACATGATCATGGATTAAGTTGCTACAATGTGGCAATCGACGAGTTAGTCGAGAGAGTTGACGATAATTAAATAATTTGAGATCATCTTTTGTTTTTTATTTTTCTACTCTTCTAAAACCTTGCTTTGCCAATCTACTGTGTTAGATTGGTTATTCAAATTTACAAAGCTTCCAATTCGTGTCTAAAACCCAGCCCAAGCTTCAGAATGGAGGAAGAGATGAATCTTGAGAGAAATTGGCCCAACATGCAGAGCTAAGTCACCATCCTGAAGGAAGGATTGGGGAAATTGAACTTAGACAGTTAAGGATAACAAAGCTGGATGTGGTGGTCTAATCAGAAAATAAAACAGTGATGGTAAGCGGATGAGCCGCTGCTGTCACAATACCGGGTCATGCATGGTGATTACGGCAGAGTTGTGGGATTGCTCTAATGAACAATTGCTCTGTTAGGAGCAATGTATTAAGAAAAAGCTAGAGGTTGATAATAACTCTACGATCCTAGTTAAAGCCATCATACAAACATAGCCTTCTACTAAAAGTCAAGACTTTCTAATGACTGAACTGGAACTCAGTCTCCCTTCAGCCAGAATCTGACACTTGGGCACAATCCATCTCAAATAAGCTTTGGCAATAACAACTCAAGTTTCATCCAACCAGATATCTTTTCCGGAAAAAAAAAAACAACGGCACGGCAAAGTGTGTTCATTACTTGACAACGAGCAACGATATCAAAGTGGCGGGCTAGGATATCCACGAGCTTGCCTTTACCCTCATCGCCCCATTGGCTACCTAAAACACCGGATACCTGACTGAGGGACCCGATTCGACTCAGCGCTTCAACAGTGGAAGAAGAATCAGCCGATGGATTGGAAGGAGAGGACACCAAGGGCTTTGCAGAGCAAAAGACAACGCTCCGGCGAGGAATAGGAGGCCTGCGGTGGATTTCGCGGGCCCTGCGAGAGGTGGAGACCGTTACGGGATCGAGTGTGAGGAGAGAGAGGCTCATTGCGAGGTGTGGAGGCACTCACGACACTGATTTGATTATTGTAGATATAATATACTTTCCCTCGAATTTTTTCCCCATTTTATATTATTTGCAATATTTTCCTTTACCAGTTTCGAATCGGAATTGATTGCATTAATTTAGTTCACATCTGTGAGTTTAAAATTAGATTTATTGTTTTAAATCATGATTGATTTGATACCCAGTCCATCATATTTAAGGTATACTTTATTATATCCAATTATAATTTTTGCAGTAAAAAATGTGAATCACATTTTTCAAAAAGAAATGAATCGAGCTCCATAACAATATGTTGCTGCGGGATATATCCGCCATAGTCTACAATAAAATAATCATATTTAACTTAATAAATATAAAATATGATTAAATATCATATTATAAAATATAGTTCATATTATTTTTGGATTAGACATGAGATAAAGGGTTATTCTGTTCTATCTATGAGTTTTTTTTTATAGATACTACACTTAAAAGATAAAATATAATAGCTATTAATAACTAAATAATTATTTTAAAAATATGAATAGTTAAATAAATAAATTATATACTTTAATATTTATAATTATATTAATTTTTTTTAATTTTATTAATTATTGAATGATTACATTATAAATTATAATTATTTATTTTATTTTTTTATATAATTTATCTTTATCAATATTAGAGGGATTGATATAAAGTTATAATTACAAACTAACTTTAAAATTTTTTTTATATGTAATAGATTTTAATACTTTAATTATTATCTTTTTGTTGTATTATTCTTAGTGGATTATGGATATTATTCAACCCTTGAAGATATATGAATATGATATTATTTTAAAAATTTATAATTATAGATTTTTTTTCACAATTTAAATATATTTAGCCCACCTATATCTAATCCAAAATAATTAAAAATTTTATCGGGTAGAATTAGATATTGATTTATAAAATATAGCTCTTATTTTTTTTAAGCAGTATATTGATAGGAGACTATTATATCTAATCCTACCCATACACACATCTGCCTAACAGAACTAATGGGATTTTTTATGGCCATTGCTGATTGGCTGCTCCGTGTAATTTACTCTATTACCGCCGGTTGTTTAATATAAGGTATAACTTAATCAGTCACCGTAGGTTAATGGAATCCTAACACTAATATTAGAATTCTTATGAGGATTAAGGTGTGCCCTTTACTATAATTTTTTTTTAAATACGTCTAATATATTAAATTTTTTTTATAGTGCAAATTTAACATTAAACAAATTTTTATGTTGCAATTTCATCAAACCTTAACCGAAATTTATTTTGATTGTTAAAATGTTGATTAAATAGCCTTTTGACTACAAATTATCTTGATGGCATCTGAGTATGACTGCTTACATGACAACCTTTAAAAGCATTTTCATCGCCTTCTTCCTAGTTTCAGCTGCAACCCTTCTTATCTTCGTCACTGTCGAAATCAAAGCTAAGTTTGAATCAACCGCCCAAATCTGACGCAACAAGGGACCATAATGGATCATGGGAAAGAAAGAGTAAATGGGGTCATTTTGTCCTCTTTACCCTTGCCTCCCCAGTTCATCCTCATATGTGATGGTTCTTGAGCGGCGACCCTCCCTCCCACGTGCAACAGTGTTTAAGCGGCAACCTTCCCCCTCTCGTGCGACGGTGCCTGACTGGCGACCCTCCCCTCTCCTACGATGATCATCTGACAAAACCCTCCATTAGTCATTCCTAGGTGAAATTGCGATTTCCTGATCATTTAGTCCTTCGTAGGTCTTGTTCAACTATTCTCCCGGCCAGTTTCATACGAATTTACGCCGACCTCATGTTGGGAGACTGATAGCTAGACTACTCTTTTTTTATTTCCCAGCCAGTTAGTTGCTTATTTCCTTCTTTTTTCCAGTCTTGAGTTAAGACCGATAGCCAATTACTTTGGTTTGTGCATCTCCTTCTATCTAATCTTCCTTATCATAACCACCAGCAACGATCACCTCTTCATACTCCTCTTACGACATCGTTTACCTGAGATGTGTGGGATTGGTATGCCCGGGGGTTTTGATTTTTCATTTTTGATGTTTTTTATATATGACTTTTCATTTATTTTAGATTGCGCCACGTAATTAGTCCTACTCAAATGCCACCTAGACAATTTTTGGTAAAATGTTTAACAATTAAAATTAAATTTCAGTTAGGATTGGATGAGATAAAAATTAGTTCAAGATTAAAATTATATCATAAAATTTTTTATAATATTATATACACTAAAAAAATATTTTAAAATATTAGGTGCATCTTAACATTTATTAGAATTATATATCTTTAATATAGAAATATGTCTATGCTATTTACAGTTTAATATATACCATCTCATTTATATTTTAATCTATTAAAATACAACTCATTTGATTTAAATTATAGTTGATACCGTATATTTTTTTAAAAAGAGAAAAAATACCTGGTAATTAAAACAATAATAAATATAAATAAATTGTTAATAATAAATAATGATGCTAGTAGTTGAGATTTTTTTTTAAAAGAGAACCTCGTACAAGTACGAAGCAAGTGATACTATCGACGAAACGTGTTTGAAATTGGAATCTCATTTAAAACACAAAAATAATTATATTAAAAATTAAAATTAAAATTGAGAGATTCTTTGCAATTACTTAATTGCTTAGTTATTATTTAAAAAATATATGAGGCAGGGCATTTTATTAGCGGAGTTAACGAATATAAGTTTAAGAGATTAATATTATATTTTTTAAATTTAAAATACTAAAAAAAAATTGATACAATCATACAAAAAACAAAAAAAAAATACCATAGGCATACTTCAGCTTAATTTGATGGTCAGGGAAACTGGCTAACCCGCCACTTTTTCGGTCTGGTTCACCACATGAACCGAAGAAAAAGTGACCCAACGCAAACCGGATTAACTCGGGAAACTCGGTAACCCGCTAGTTGGGCTGGCTGCCCAAGTTAATTTGTAAAGATTTTCGAATGCCAAAAATGGAATTGGAGATGAAAGATCCGAACCACTAACAAGGATCTGGGTCAGTATCATTGAAGAATAATAGGTAAACGACGATAGAATAAGAGAGAGATGGAGACTGAGAGCAACGTTAATAGGGGCTGCTCTGTGGAGGTGGGGTTGCCAGATCTAAAGAAGGCGAGATGGAGATGAGGTCGTCGAATCTGGAGATAAAGTTGCTCCTCAGTTGCTACGGAAATACCATTTAGTTGACCCCTGCCTGTTTGAACAGAATCCTGTCCTTCATATTTCGCACCCCTTCGGTGGAGGGGGTCGAAAACCCTCTGGTTGAAGATTCTTGAAACCAACAGAAAAGGAGGAGTGGTCGCTGAGGACTGAGAAATGAAATCTGATGCAAGAAGATGAAAGTGAAGGAGGGAGTGTCGCGGGGAGAGATAGAACAATTTCCCAACAATTGAGTCTACGCCATTGAAACACGTAGTTCAATGTGTCTTTGGTATGACTCTCAGTCTTGTGAGCCCCTCAATGCACGACTCTATAAGTATACTTTAAAATGTTTTTTTAATATAAATATAGGTATAGTTTTAGTAAAATTAATCTTATTTGATATAATTTTTAATACTAAATTCAAAATATATTTTAAATTAAATTTTAAAAAAAAATCTACTCTAAAGTTATTTAAAAATATTTATATTTTAAAAATATATTTTTTATATTTTTAATCAAATTATAATCAATTTGATTTTGAGTTTATTTAGATATAATCAATGACTTTTAAATTATTATGTCCACGATTTAGTTACAGTCTAGTTTTTAATACAATTTTGTTGATATATTTGTTCCATTTTTTATATAATTTTATTTTGTTTTATAGTGAATAAAATGATTTTATTGGTTTGTTTTTCTATTAGTCTGTTCTAATATCTTTATGCTTTTAAACTTTGTGCTCCAATTTGGTCCTGATAGAGGATCATTTGGTAGCTTTGCATATATCCTTTTATCTTTTTTGTCAAATAGATTTTTCTTTACAAAAAATATAATAAAACCACATTGCCCCCGACAAAGTCATTATATTAATTAACCTCATATCATTAATAAAATTTAATATAATTAATAGATAATTATGTCTTTTAAATATAATATATTATATTCAAGTTAGATCATGTGTATAAAAAATATTTTATTAAAATAAGTTAAATTTATTTTAATTATCACTATATTTTAATATGATTAATTTTTAAATTATCAATTATAACATATTACCTAGTTTCTTAAAAAAAAAAAAAAAAGTGGAGCCATCCACGAGCTGGCACACATGAATATCCTGGATAACTTGATCCATTCCAAACCCATTCACTCGCCAGCAAACAGAACCATGCTTCTAAGTCCCCGTCTATTTACTTATATATATATATATATATATATATTAGAAATTACCCATAATTAATATTTTCAATTGGTGAAATATAATACATATAACTATTTAGAATATATTTGATTCTTATAGAATATAATTTTATCATAGTTTTAGTCGCGATACTTGAGAATATATTTTAATTTTTAGGTATCTAAATGTATGTTTAAAGATAATAAATAATTTATCCTATCTAATATTAGTATCGCTAAAGAATAAGGAAGATTTCGCTATATTATTTCATGGGTAAATTTAACTCTTTTCTAAATTTTTTTATAATATATATATATTATAAATTAAAATGATGCTAGTTCATTTATAAATAGCATATTTTTCACGGCATAATTCGGCTACCCTTGTGCATATAATATAGATTGATCATATGAGTATAATTGTATAGGAATATTATGGGTGTGTTTAGTAACACCCTAAATCTTAATTTGAAAATGGCTTTTAGCTCTAAACCTCAGTTTAGGGAAATTTTTAATTAAATAGTAATTTTTATTTAAATGGGTTTTTAGACTAAACCATGGTTTAAAACCAATGTTTCAGATAAGCTGGTCAGAACAGCTTATGGAACAGTAAAAGAGCTTATGAACTAACCAATTACTATATTACCCATACTTTTTCTTATAACATCTCTCATACTTTTTCTTACACCCTCTCTCTTCTCTCATACTTTTTCTCTCTTTTATTTCTTACACCCTCTTTCCTCTCTCCTCTCATATTTTATTTCTCCCCATTTAATACTCATACCCTTTTTTGTAATTTATCACTCATAAAACCTCTTCTACAAATAACTATCCAAATACTCATATATCCAAAATCACTTTTTTCTATAAATTTTTCTAGAAAAACCCTTTTTCATAAGCTATTTATAAGCCCATTTTTTTCATAAGCTAGTTTAATTTTTTTTTTCCAAACACACACTATATCACATCACTATTCTTTATATTGTAATATATCCTGTGTGTTTAGATTGTCTCTAAATCTAAATTTTAAACATAGATTTAAACAAAATTTAAGTTTTAAAAAATTTAAAAATAAACAGTTATATTTATTCAAAACGATTTTTAGACTAAATCATAATTTAAAACAAATATTTCAGATAAGTTAGTTAGAGTATCTTATGAAACAGTAAAAAAATTTATGGATTAACTAATTATTATATTATCCTTATTTTTTTACACCCTCTCTCCTCTCTCATTTATTTTATACACCATCCCTCCTCTTTCTTTTATTTTCTACACCCTTTCTCCTCTTTCTTTCATTTTCTACACATTTTCTCCTCTCTCATATATCTTTTACACTATATTTTCTATCACATCTCTCTTATACACCATCTATTATTTCTCATATATTTAATAATTATATAATTTTTATAATTTATTAATAATAAAAGTATTTTTAAAAATAACTATCCAAACACTCATTTATTTAAAATTATTTTTTTTCTCATAAACTCTTATCTAGAAACTTTTTTTAAAAAATTACTAAAAAACTATTTTTTTATAAATATTTTTCTAAAATTTCATCCAAATGGGCGATATTTAAAGCAGATAGGAGAAATTGATGAAATTATCATAAGAAAGATGGTTTAAGTTCTCTCTTAAAATTAAACTTTTTAATTATATTTACAAGAAACTAAATATTAAATAATTATATATAACATTAATAGGATTAAAATGAACTCAAAATGATATTAAAAAAATACAACCAAGTACTCCTTTTAATTTTAAATATAAAAACTAGATTAAAATTATACTTTAATCATAAATATATAATCTCAATATATTTTATCTTATAATTTTATAATTTTTTTAAAATCTTTATATAATTACACATATTAAAAGTAATTAAAGTATACATAATTAAAAAAATATTATAATTATTATAAATAAGTAATTTAAATAATTTTTTAAATTCATTAATTAAATATTATATTAAAAATATGTTGTAATAATCTATTTTCAGGAAGATTTACTTAAAAATGAAATGAACTGGGAAAAGGCTAAAAAGTAAACAGTTATTTATCTTTCTGATAAAGGAAATATAGAAAGCGGTATCGTAAAAACGCTCCGTTTCCCATTTCCCTGAATTGGTAAATATAGGCTGCTGTAGGTTAGAGTTCATAATTGCGCACTCGCACAGGGAAAGCGCGAGACATAGATCAATTACCAATGTCACATAAGGCACGCAACTCTCGACGCTAAATCATTCTCCACCTTAATCCATATCTAATTACTCCTGCTTCGTTATTTATTGTTCTATCGCTCTCCGTCCTCTTTTCCTTTTTCTGAATCCCTCCTTTCTATCGGAAAGCGGAGGCTGAGTGTCTGCGGGGCCATGGCTGTTGCGGCTGCAGCTGTCATCGTGCCATTGGGTCTACTCTTCTTTGCATCCGGCCTTGTTGTTAATCTCATCCAGGTTAACCCTCTTGATTTCCCGAATCTTCGCAGTCATTAATATTGACAATTTGTTTTTTTTTTCAAGTTTCCTCCCTTTTCAGTTGCTTTATTATTTGTTTCCTGGTAAATCTCTACGCTGTTAATTTGCTTTATTTACTTTATCTTGGCCGATCACGATGTTTTCCGTTTTAGCGGTATCTCTGGAGTATGAACTTAGCTCGATAGGTTTGCTATTCCAGTATTTGTACATTTCGGTGACTTTTCGAAGGGGAAAAATGCTTTTATCTGAATTATTGAGGTTTGTTTTCCAGGAGTAGCCATCGACCTCGCGGGTAAATCTATCTATTGTTATACTTCGTTTAGTACCAGACCCCCCCCCCCCTCCCCTCTCTCTGCTCCTATACCCTTCTCATCTCCGCTGGTATACGATAAAAACATTGCTTGTGTTATCCTCCCCCGTTCTTAAACCCTAATTTGTTGACTGCTGGAGAACACTTGAGAAAAAAGTATCTCATGCTCTGCAACTTCTCCTTTGTTACCAATGTGCGTAAGGAAGAGACTTGAGAGTTAAGCTATGGTTAGAACTTTCAATTAATCACTCTGGGTTAGTGTGAGATTTTCTGCTGGTCTTAGTTTTTGTGTACCTCAAAACGTTCATAGCCATTGCTTATTTTAGATTTAGCTACTGAAAGATTTTGGCCACTATTATCTCCTAACTCGAATTAGATTCAGTGTTGTAATAACACCTAAATCTTAATTACCATCCATCGCTGTTGACAAAATCTATTATGGACCTAGGAAATGCTGCTCTTCAAAACGGTGCTTTGCTGCTTTATGGGCCTCCACCGTCCAAATGCACAATGCCTGAAATCCTTGCAAATATCCTTAAGTTCTCAGCATTTTCTGCTTTGATTAACCTACCTGTAACATACCATATTGTAATTAGCATCACTAAGCATATACATATGTTAGAAGACGGTCTCTGATAGAATCCTAACCTATCATAGGCGAAAAAGTAGGAAAGAATCTTAAATGTTGGACCAAGTCCTTGCTGCTTCGGAATTAGTATTTCCATTAATTAATTACTAGTATTTCTGTTAGCTGAATAATAGGAACAATCAATCTGTTTTGATTATGCTTCCATATCTATCCCGATAAAGTAGGGATATTCTGTTTTCTCCTTGATTATCTCATTGTATTTTGCTTATAAATTCGCCAGCTTTAGTTCAAGCTAGGCAGAGAAGGAATAAACATTGTTTTAGTACTTTAGGAGATTCTCCTATTTGGCTACTGTGAGTGAGCGAGGGAGATACTTTCTTGTGAGGTCCAGTAGAGAGTTGGTTCTGTCATTACCTTCTGTAATTCCAGGACTTAACATTTGGTATCAGAGCCATGGTTGAAACGCGTACATCCCGTACCCACAATCCAAATGAGGGCAACCCATCGGCTGAAGATTCCTTGGCAACCATAGCTTCGCGTCTTGAAGCTCTGGATATCCTGACCGAGAAAGTTACAGCCTTGGAAAATTCTGCAGCTCAGAACAATCGTGGAAGAGGTAGAACACGCCATTGGGCCGACGACAGTGATGATGACCCAGACTGGCATAGAAGGGGATTTAGGCCACCTCACACTAAAATGGAATTTCCAAAGTTCAGCGGAGGTGATCCGAGAGGATGGATACTCAAGGCAGAAAAATATTTCAAATATTACGAGACTCCAGAAGATCTTAAGGTGGATGTCGCTTCTATGTGCCTGGAAGGGGATGCCTTGGACTTGTTTTCCTGGGTTAGTGCTGAACGAACCATGCTCTATTGGGACGAGCTAGTCAAAATATTGCAGGAGCATTACGGACCACCTGAGTATTTGAATCCGGACGAACATCTGTGCGCCATACGCCAAACCAGTACTGTCCACGGGTACCGACAGGAGTTTGCGAAGAGGGTATCGTGCGTCTCCAATTGGCCGGAGCACTGTCTCCTTGCAATCTTCATCAACGGCTTAAGGGACGAACTGAAATCAGATGTGAGAATACAGAAGCCCCGCTCAGTCTACCGTGCGGCCAGTCTCGCTCTTGAATATGAGAAAAAGCTAACCTTAGCAAATGGGCCCAAGTCCAGTTACACACCAGGCCCAAGTCGGAATACCCAGACCAATTACCAGAGCCAATTCGCACGGGGAAGAGGCGGTCTGCTTCAGTCTTCAAACTCGCGCGACCTGGGGAGTGCGCCTTCGGCACAAATAAACCGAAACCCATCACCGATTGCCTCTAAAACTAACTTCTGGGATTTAGAAAAGCAAAACCGGCGTGACAAGGGACTGTGTTTCCGTTGTGGAGAAAATTTCAGACCGGGTCATCGCTGTGCTTCTTTCTCGCTAATGGAAGTTGATGAGAACGGAAATCCCGTACCTGAAATACTTGAACCCGTGGACGAAGAAGCTGAGCCAGAAGAAGCCGAGGTATCGTTCAATGCAATCCTGGGTCAACCCACCTCAGCCACCATGAAGCTTTGTGGCTCCTTGCTTGATCGCAGCGTTTTACTGTTAGTGGATAGCGGGTCTACCCACAACTTTATTTCAGAAGCATTGGTTGCTGATTTAAAATTGCCCACCAATACCATTCCCACTTTTGGCGTTCAGATTGGGGATGGCCGAATGATTAAGTGCAATCTTATTTGCAAGGATGTTGAAGTTCAACTTCCAGGTTTGAAAATTAAGCAGGATTTTTATCCTTTCTCGTTAACAGGGTCTGACTTAGTATTGGGTATTAAGTGGCTTGCTTCTCTGAACACTATTCAAGCCAACTGGAATCAAATGTTCTTAATTTTTTGGCTTGATGGGAAAAGATATAAGTTGCAGGGAATATCTCGTTCACATAGAACTGCAGAACTTCATTCTATGATGTTTACTTCTGAGCCTAAATTGGGGTCCAACAGTATTGGGTCTTTAAATCTGGACGAGCTGATGATTGAATTTAATGCCATTTTTGATGAACCAAGAACCTTACCGCCTTTCAGAGGACATCATCATGCCATTCCGTTATTACCCGATGCTCAACCATCTAATCTGAGGCCATATCGTTATCCTTACTTTCAGAAAAATGAAATAGAGCGACAGGTAGAGGAACTTCTGCAAAAAGGATTCATTCGGCCTAGCTCAAGTCCTTTTGCCAGTCCGGTTCTACTGGTAAAGAAGAAGGATGATACTTGGCGCATGTGTATTGATTATCGGGCTCTCAACAAGATAACTATCCCTGACAAATACCCTATTCCCAACATTGATGAGCTGCTGGATGAATTGCATGGGGCAGCCCACTTCTCAAAAATTGACTTACGTTCGGGGTATCATCAGATCAGGGTTTTGGAAGCAGATATTCACAAAACGGCCTTCAGGACACATAACGGACATTATGAATTTGTGGTGATGCCTTTTGGCCTCACCAATGCTCCTGCTACCTTTCAATCAGCTATGAATGACCTCTTTAGGCCGTGTCTTAGAAAGTTTGTGCTTGTTTTCTTCGATGATATTCTGGTATACAGTCCTACGCCCCAGCAACATGAGCATCACCTTCGAACTGTCTTCCAGACGCTGCAGCAGCATTCCTATTTTGCCAATTTCAAGAAATGTGCCCTTGGACAATCTCGGGTGACTTTCTTGGGGCACCGAGTTTCAGCTCAGGGGGTGGAAACAGACTATGACAAGATTAACACAGTTAGAGAATGGCCAATACCTTCTAATGTTACTGAACTCCGTGGGTTCTTGGGACTCACCGGTTATTACCGAAGGTTTGTTAAAAATTATGGTATGATTGCTCGTCCTCTTACAGACCTAACTAAGAAGAATGCTTTTTGCTGGTCACCTGCTGCCCAAAAGGCTTTTGAAAAGCTTAAATTGACTCTAATCACGGCACCTGTGCTTAGACTTCCAGATTTTAATTCCGAGTTCATTGTTGAATGTGATGCTTCTATGGACGGTGTGGGTGCCATTCTCATGCAAGACAATCACCCTATTGCTTTTTATAGCAAGGGATTCTCATTTTCAAATCGGTACCAGTCTGCCTATGACCGTGAATTGTTGGCGTTAGTGCTTGCTCTACAAAAGTGGCGCCATTATTTACTTGGGCGACACTTTACAGTAAAAACCGATCACCACAGCCTTAAGAATTTGCTTGACCAGCGGGTGACAACCAATAATCAACAGCGCCTCATCTTAAAGCTTCTACCATTCGACTTCTCCATCGTTTACAAAGCGGGAAAGGAGAATGTAGGAGCTGATACACTCTCCCGCAGGCCTCAACATGCTGATTTTCTGCACTTGGTGGTACCTATTCCCTTAGACTTTCTCGAATTACAAGAAGCTCTGACAATTGACCCCTTCACCGGTCCTATTATTGCCGCCTTAAAGGAAAATCCAAATTCCAAGCCGGGTTATACAGTGGTCAAGGGAAAATTGTTCCTCAACGGGCGTCTTGTGATCCCTAGAAGTTCGCCACTACGCACCAAGTTACTAGAAGAAGCGCACATTACTCCTACTGGGGGTCATGGGGGATTTTTGAAGACCTTAAAGCGCCTGTCAGGTACAGTTCATTGGCCCCAAATGAAGAACGATGTTAAAACTTTTATTCAGCAATGTTTTACATGCCAACGGAATAAATATGAGACTTTATCCCCTGCTGGTCTCTTGCAACCTCTCCCTACACCTGAACAAATTTGGGAGGATATCTCCATGGACTTTATTGTTGGGCTTCCTAAATCTGGTTCTTTTGACACAATTTTGGTAGTAGTGGACCGTTTGAGTAAATATTGCCATCTGCTTCCATTACTACATCCTTACACTGCCAAATCAGTTGCTGCTCGTTTTTGTGAAGAGGTTATCCGATTGCATGGTATGCCTCGCTCTATTGTTTCAGATCGGGATCCTCTTTTCCTTAGCGCATTTTGGCAGGAATTGTTCAACTTGAGCCAAACCCGTTTAAGGATGAGCACCTCATATCATCCCCAAACGGATGGTCAAACGGAAGTGGTCAACCGTTGCTTAGAAGCTTATCTAAGGTGTTTCGCTCATGAGCAGCCACGTTCCTGGAGTAAATTTTTATGCTGGGCAGAATATTCATTCAATACAGGTTTCCATACATCTACTAAAACTACACCCTTCAAGGTAGTATATGGTAGGGACCCCCCGCCCCTGCACCCATTCATTAGAGGGGAAACTCAAATTGCAGAACTTGCAGACCAGCTCGAAACCAGAGATGCTATGCTCCGCTTACTTAATGCTAATTTGAAGAAAGCCCAGGACCGGATGAAGTCCTACGCTGATGCCCATCGCAGAGAGCTCGAGTTTAACATTGGAGATGCAGTTTTCCTCCGTATACAGCCCTTCAAACAACACTCTCTAGCTCCTATAAAGTATTCAAAGCTATCCCCACGCTTCTTTGGCCCCTACAAGGTGATCAGAAGAGTGGGACCTGTTGCATATGAGCTTGAGCTTCCTATGACAGCACGTATACATCCTGTTTTTCATGTCTCCCTACTGCGTCCTGCCCCTGGTCAGTTCATAGCCAGCCCCCCTGCGGAATTACCCCTCTCCGATAACCTTGAGTTATTGGTAGAACCTGAGAAAGTGTTGGCTCATCGTTGGAAAGGGAGCCTCCTAGAACTGCTAATCCAATGGAAATCTAGGCCTTCAGAGGAATCAAGTTGGGAGGATTATGATCTCCTCCAGCAGCAATTTCCCACATTCCGCCTTGAGGACAAGTCGGTTTTCGAAGGGGGGAGTAATGATAGAATCCTAACCTATCATAGGCGAAAAAGTAGGAAAGAATCTTAAATGTTGGACCAAGTCCTTGCTGCTTCGGAATTAGTATTTCCATTAATTAATTACTAGTATTTCTGTTAGCTGAATAATAGGAACAATCAATCTGTTTTGATTATGCTTCCATATCTATCCCGATAAAGTAGGGATATTCTGTTTTCTCCTTGATTATCTCATTGTATTTTGCTTATAAATTCGCCAGCTTTAGTTCAAGCTAGGCAGAGAAGGAATAAACATTGTTTTAGTACTTTAGGAGATTCTCCTATTTGGCTACTGTGAGTGAGCGAGGGAGATACTTTCTTGTGAGGTCCAGTAGAGAGTTGGTTCTGTCATTACCTTCTGTAATTCCAGGACTTAACAGTCTCTCTCTCACACACTTTCTCTATATCTATCTACCCGCCTTAAATTCAGAATTGGATATGGATGATAAATTTTGAATTCAATCTAACTGTTGAAGTGATATGTAGTTGGGGTTGTCCCCTGTATCTGAGCTTATTGTGCCCATATCAAGTGAATGTCTGGCGATGCATAACATGAAGGAGTTAGGGTAATACATTGGAATCATAGCATCAAATTGGTATCAGTATGCACAATAACTCTTGAGGGAAGGTCTTATACTCACTTAATTTTCATTTACTTAGAGCATATGGAACTCTTTGAATGTTCTGAAAACTCATTGCATAAATGGGAATAAATCTCTAATGATGTCCTGGAAGTGTTAGATGACAATTTCATCTCTATGTTCACAATGAACGTAAACTAAATGCACAAAGATAAGATTTCTATTCTTCTCATGCTTGAATAAAAGTTTAAATATTTTTAGAGAATATCTGAAATGTTAATCATAAAGTGAGAAAAATGAAGAAAGATTTTGAGTTCCTTTCAGCGGATAATCAATTTGACCTATTGATTACCCTTGTCCCAGGCAATATGCTATGTACTTGTACGGCCTCTGTCAAGGAATTTGTATAGACGGATCAATAGGGTAGTAGCAGAATTGTTGTGGCTGGAACTCATATGGCTTATTGATTGGTGGGCTGGAGTTAAGGTATTTAACCAGTCTCACTCTCTACTCTCTGATGCTGTCAATTTCAACTGTCTATTCACCAGTTAGATTCTTGCTCTGTTCTTTTGTTTGCCTTTTGTGTTAGTCCATATCCCAGACATGGCATTGTGATTGTTGTAATTATTAATGAGTCAGTCACATTTGTTCCTGATCAGCACTACCTTGTCCGTGGAAGTAGGATGTGATAGTGAGATCGTGGGTCTGCATAGCAGTACCAATCCAATAAATAAAACATTATTGCTTGTGGCCAATTCTTGAATAATGTGTGTCAATCTAGGCCTTTCTGTGAGTTTTGCAATTGAACCCAAATTATTGGGCCATGGAAAGATTTAGGAACTTTTCACAGTGGTGCTCCTCTTGAAATTACTTTCCTTAAATGGAAGCTGAATTGTTTAGGTGGATAATGACTGTTCTTTTATTCTTGATTTATGAAATTTAAGGAACAATCTAACCATTCTGATGCTTGTGGCAAATATGAATACCTGATTTTAATAAAGAAAAGAATTTTTGAATGTAAAAGACATGATATCTGAGCTGCAATTTAACGACTTGTTTGGCATGTCTCCAGGTCCATCTATTTACAGATCGGGAAACATTTCGTTCAATGGGTAAGTCTCTTGTTGACCCATGCATGTGATACAAGGTACCACCCCCATCCCCAGATGTGCCTGTACTGATTTTTCTTGTGTTGTGCGTACGAGAACTTGTTTTGTAATGAAAAAGGAAATACTTATGTGCCAAAAAATTGTTTGCATCTAAATAATATGATTCTGTTGTGGATTTTCCAGGTAAAGAACATGCGCTTGTCATATCCAATCACAGAAGTGATATTGATTGGCTTGTTGGATGGGTTTTAGCTGAGGTGTGATCATTTTTATATCTACAATGCTAGAAAATTAGCTCATCTTCAAATGCATTTCTTCTGACTAATATACATATATGCTATTTGGTTGGCCTGTTGTGTCTATGTGGCGTATCTGGTTTGATTTTTGTACTTCAACTGGTGATTGATTTTTTAATGTCATTATTTAACAGCGTTCAGGTTGCCTTGGCAGCACTCTGGCTGTGATGAAGAAATCTTCAAAACGTCTTCCGGTATGTTTTGTGCTAAAATGTTTTTTCATGTTTTCCAAATGACAAGATGGAAGGTTCTTATCATTTACTGGTTATGGTTTAGACAAAACTGATATCAGAGTATGAAATGAAGCGATATAGTATAAATGTATAATTACCAAAAAGGGCATGAGTTTGATGATATATAATATTTGATATGTTGAATTAAAAAATATATAAATAGTATAAAATTTGATGTGTTGGATAAAAACAATACATAAATAATGTAAATTTTGATATTTTGAATTAAAAATATATAAATATTTGTGTATTTATATATAAAAGAAAATTTGACATATCAAATAAAAAAATAATAATTAATAATATTACATAAATAATTGCACTGCCGATGAAGTACAATTTGGTCTCTTTAAATCACGAGTATGATTCATCTCTCCTGAAGATGTTACAGTTACAGTCGAGGATAGATGTCCATCGCCATGACATCCTCAAACAACAAAGTTAATTCGTGGGCAACGTGAAGTCCTTTATATCTAAGTTTCCTATATTCTGTATTCTCCTGCATGCATGCAACTAAACAGCATGATATATTTAAAAAAAAGGAAGAATAGTGAACGTACAACTTCCCATCTATACGTGGAAGTTTTCTTTTAATAGCATTATTCAATATCACCCATCGTAAATGAAGTAACGAAATTGACTGTGCTCTAGCATCCTTGATTGTTTTGGCAAGGCTAGAGCAGTTTTGAAAATTCTGGATTGAATCTTGTCCAGATTTGCGTGATGTGTTATATATGTTTGAAGGATTTATTCTCCACACACACACACACTAAATGCTGGTTACTATGACCTTGCATATCTGATGACTTCAACACCCTGAATTCTCTTATACATTTGACTCATGTTCATGTCTCCAGAATGACAATTGTGTAACCATTCTTTATTTGCCGTTTTAGTTTATTGTAAACATATTGAATGCATTTATTAGGCTGGAAGAAACAGAAAAAAAGGTTCTCATGAGTTGGAATTATTTCAATTCATTCATATTCGGAATATAAAGCATTAGCAATTTTTTCCTATGATATGTCATTAATACTTTCAATTCTGATATAACTGCTAATTTCTACATATAGGTCATTGGCTGGTCCATGTGGTTCTCTGAGTATCTTTTTCTGGAGAGAAGTTGGGCCAAGGATGAAAGCACATTAAAGGTATGTTTTACTAAAATATCATTAATTATACTTTTTAATGTAGACTTACTCATAAATCGTACCTATGCACCAAGATATTAAAACTGTTGTAAAAGTTCTTTCTTTTTTGTGTGTATGCCTTTTTTATTTACACTCGTGAATCTCAATTGAATCTTGTGATACTGTATGTGCAGTCAGGTCTTGAACGACTTAGGGATTTCCCCCTTCCCTTTTGGTTGGCTCTCTTTGTAGAAGGAACTCGTTTCACACATGCAAAACTATTAGCTGCTCAGGAATATGCAACCTCAACAGGATTGCCTGTTCCTAGAAATGTTTTGATTCCTCGAACAAAGGTGAATTTCAAACCCTGTTATCTTCTCTTATCCCCTGCCAGCCCAACCCTGGGGTGTGATTTACTTTTCTTGGATTGGGAACCAATTTGCAAGAATCGAGTAACTTCAATATTCATATAATATTCAGGTGGATTACCTAGGTGGGTACTACTAGTCTCATAACATTTTTCATGGATTTGTGAATTGATTTGAGGACTTTGAAAAGCTTGACCTAGAGATATATCTGAAGACAGGTTACATCAATCCCTGCGGATGTATTTAATGTATAATCAAGTTGGATTCATTTTTGTGGAAGGTGCTTTATGGTTCAGTCAACTATGTGAATCTGATAAATTGCAAAATTTCAAATCTGTGTTATAAAAGTTAAAATTCTTTGGTAGTAGTATTTAAATTCTTTTTCTTTACTAAAAGATATTTCTTTAAGGGTCCTGTTTACCTCCTTGTGTACGTGGTGTAATTGGTAACCTGTCTTTTTGCCCTGTAATAAATAATGACAAGTCAAAATTGGAAGAGAATAGAGAAAGGAGAGTGTGAAAAGCTGAGTTTCTGGTTTATCTGGGCTGGTTAGTTCTGTCTGTTACGTTTTGACGTGGCACATTTCTGTGAGACCCATATTACTTGTTATTATATGTATATTGACATGTTTTTGGATCCATGAACATTGTGCTTCCACAAGCTTAATAGAGATATTGACTTGATTTTGCTTACTTCTTTGTTCTAAATCTAAACAAGTGATATGTTCAATCTGACTAACTGTATGTCTGGTGCTAGTGTACTAGGGCTTCATTGCTCTTCTTTGTGGCTTGCACATAATTATTTATTCCATTATTTTGCATTCAGGGTTTTGTTTCTGCAGTAAGTCATATGCGCTCATTTGTTCCTGCCATTTATGATGTGACGGTGGCTATCCCTAAAAGTTCACCAGCTCCTACAATGCTAAGGCTCTTCAAGGGGCAACCTTCAGTGGTAAAGCCATCAAAGCTGGGTTTTAGAGTCTAAATTCTCCCCTCATCCTCGTCTTTTTCTCTTCCAACATATTTATAATCAATCGTGATTGACTATTAAGGTCGCTTTACATATTTCTCGTTAAGCCAATCAAAGCTCCCAATTTTCACCTGTCAGGTGCATGTGCATATCAAACGTCATTTAATGAAGGAAATGCCTGAAACAGAGGAGGCTGTTGCACAGTGGTGTCGAGATGTATTTGTGGCTAAGGTGCGTCTTGAAATTGAGCTTAAAAAATTGTGCACATAAAATCGCCCCTCTCAATTTGTGAACTTGTTCCTCTCGTTTTGTTGCATACTTCTCTTTGCTCATCATGGCGTGCGACCGCTTTCCTGTATCATTCATTTTGCTTGTTTTTCCCTGGGCTCACCAGGATGCATTGTTAGACGGACATATAGCTGAGGATACCTTTCCTGATCAAGAGCTGCAAAATACTGGCAGACCATTAAAGTCTCTTCTGGTAATATGCTCTCAAGACGCCCAGCTCATGACCCTATTTCTTATATATCCTTATCTTACATTCACTGTGCTTAAGTTTGCATAATTGACTATCACATTTATGTTGGGACTTGGGAGCAGGTTGTGACCTCTTGGGCTTGTCTGGTTATTGCTGGGGCTGTAAAGTTCCTCAGATGGTCTTCGTTTCTATCATCCTGGAAGGGCGTTGCATTTTTAGCTCTGGGTTTGGCAGTCGTTACTGTCCTGATGCATATTTTGATCCTATTTTCTCAATCAGAACGTTCACCACATGCCAAGGTAACCCCAGCAAAGCATAGAAACAGGGGAGACAAAGTAGAGTCTGGAAGTGACAAACAACAGTAAATTTTACGCGCTTCTTCTCCAAATCTTCCTTACGGACAATTTGGTGAATTTAATTGTGTTAGTTGGTCTACTGTTTAGAGACTTCTGTATTTCACGCTGTTGGAATGTATGAGGTAATTCTTTTTCCTAAACCACAACCAGAAGGGTCCTTGAAGAAATTCTTCCATGTAGTTTGTGCGCTTATCGATTCTTTAGTTTTCTAATTAATTAATGCGGATTAAACTTGTATAGACGATCTAGAATGGTTGCAGAAGAATGTTTCGAGTAGGAGAAATGAAAGACACAATCCTTTTTTATGTCCAATTTTTATTTGTGCGACTATTACTTGGGTTATAAGTGTAATCAGCAACCTTAAAATATTAAAAGTGGAGCAATAGGCCCCAAGCTAACGGAAACGTTAGCCTCCGTTAGCTTACTGTTCACATCCTCATCAGGCATAGACGCGAGATGTCTTGAGCCACTCTATCTTCCTTTTTCTATGATTCTGATCTGAAAGCTTTCTTCACGGTAGAAAACAAGTTGGAGTGAAGAAAGCGGGATTCAATCACATGGCACTAAGACGAAATAATGCATTAGTATCTCATTTCAAATCAATCACATGGCAAAGCTCCAAGTGACACGTCATTAACCACCTGGTCCACTTCGTCTCTGCAGTCCCACCCGAGTTGTCCCAGAGAATAAGCCGCGGGCGGAGACCTCTACGGCTCATCCGCCATGCTAAACAAAACCGGATCGCCTTCAAACTCTGAAACCCCTACTTCAACACTCATACCTACGTTAGCTTCTTCTGATGTTCCCATTGTACCCATACTGCTGCAATACACTTCGTCCTCAAATGCCTCCACCGCCACTCGCCGTATCTCGTTGGGATATGTTGACGCCGGCACCGGAAGCCACCACACGGAACAAGCCGACTTACCACGAAGTGCTAGAGCATCAACATCGTGTGCTCTGGCGGCTTTCTCAGGAGTCGAATTATTAGGAACAGGAACGTTGCAGACCCACTTGTCGTTGTCCCTGCAACAAACTCCTCGGTACGCAGGATGTCTTGTCTCCTTAAACGCCCTACGTTCGGCTCACTTCTTCGGTTTCTCTGACGCTAAGGTGATCGCTTCTTCATCTCCTTAAAACGAAAATCAAAGCAATGCCGATTGCCTGATCGCTCCCCTGTTTTTTGTCCCTCCGGTCTCTCTTGACCGACAAGAACTCCTCAAACCTCGCCTTTGCTTCTTCTTTGTTCACCCTTTTCCTCTTCCCACTTTCAACCGCACTCTGCAGAATCGCCATACTCTGTTTCCCGTTCACACTCCTTCCGTCGGTATCTTCCACCGTCAAAGAAAGCTTTGATTCTAGTATGTTGTTTTATACTGTGAAGAAAGCTTTCAGCCTAGAGTCAAAGAAAGAGGAAGATGGAGTGGCTCAAGGCATCTCATGTCTCTGCCTGATGGGGATGGTGAACAATGAGTTAACGGAGGTTAACGTTTTTGTTAGCTTGGTGGTGCAAATATATTTTTTTTTTGGTACAAAAACTTTTGGAAAGGGGTTGGGCTCACCCACAATCTAAGGGCAGGGCGAAGTCTCCCTTCCTTCTAGACGATACAATGTGGTGCAAATATTTTAAAATGTTAATTATAACACTGAATATTTTGAAGTGTTAATAGCACTTTAAAAACACAGTTCGGGTTCTCAGTGGACCTTTAGCACTTATTGCTTTGCCACATCAATTCTGTGTCCAATTTGTATACTTCGTAAGATGCCTTGCAGGGTATTGCTGTCCATTCCTTTCTTTTTATTTTCAAAAGGAATTTTTAGAAAAATATTAGGTTTACACAAAATCTAAAAAAAAGGCAAGATTTTCTTTCTTTTTTTTCTTCTAAATAATACTAATATTAGAAAGGATAAACTGTCAATTATTTTTAAGCATAAATCTATACACTTAAAGTTAAAATGTCTCCTCAAACGTTTTAACTAAAATTATAATAAAATAATATTTTTTAAAATTTAAATATATTTTAAATTATTATATATATCATATTTTGATGTGTTAAGCTCACATACTATGGTTCCATTTTTTTTCAAACAAGGCTAGAAGAATTTAGTGAGACAACGCAAAGTTAAGCCTAGTTTGATTTATTTTGTTAAACCAAAATAACAGCTGAGTTGAATTTGTCAATAAAAAGAAAATTATAATAAAATAAAATATTTAGATGAGATTTAATGAATGGTTTTATTGAAATAAAATAAAATTAAAGAATAAAAATATAATTAAAAGAACACATAATAAAACATTTTTTATAATATACAAATAACTGAATGATATTATTATAATTTTTTTAAAGTACTCTCAGTTATGGAAAATGTGAGTGGGAGATAATGAGTGGAAGATGATAGGAGACATAATAAGTGAAAAAAAAGATAATATATAAAATTAATTAAAGCTAAAAATAAAAAATATATTAAATGTTCATATATCCAAAAATGTATTGTTTAAAAAGCTACTAATGGAGTACAATTTAAGATCAAATTATTTGATATTGATAATTTAAATTTATTATATTATATTTAGATGGAGAGAAAATAAGGGGGGGGGGGAATAAAATTACGTACCGAAAAATAGAGAAAGAAACAGGTTTTCCTTTATTTTTTGACGAGGGGAAAAAGGAGTGGAATAAAAAGTATTCTATTTTAGGAATACCAAAAAAAAAAGGTGTGCTATTTTCTCCCAAACTTTTCTCTCTTCGTGTGGAGAGATTTTGGGATGAAGCTCGTCGTTCTTCCATCTCTGGCCTCACCTCACTCTCTCCTCTCCCGTTTCTTTTCCGTGTTTGTTGTATAAACAGTCTATGTCTTCTCACCATTTTTTTTCTTACTCTCCACCCTGTAGAAGAGATTCCCGTAAATATATAGCTTTCAGTTTTTTTCTTTCAATATTGTTAAATAATGGGTGATTTATTTGTTTACGTTGCTATATTTAATTTTAAAAATTATCCTTTTAATTTTTTAAATAGAACTAGAAAAGTAACATATATTTTTACTATATTATTTATTTTGAAATTTAAAAGCAAGAAAATACATCTTTCACAAAATAATTTGATTTTAAATTATTATGGTGATATCAATTTAAAAATATTTTTGCTTTAAATTTTAAAGACAATTACATGAGACATAGTATATTATGATATAGTCAAGGGTATTATAGTCATAGTGATATTTGTTTTTCTCTCTCTCTATTTTCTATTTTTTATTTAAATAAGAGGGGTGATAATTATTAGTTTAATAAATATATAATACAAAATATAAAAATATATAAATTATATCAAATAAAGCTACTATGTAAGTTGTTTCGTATTGCGTGGGAGCATGGGCCCATATTCTTGAAGCCATGCATACTTTTTTTCTTTAACAAGTAAAACCATAAAATCAATGGAGGTTGGTTTAAATGATAAGTAATTTGATATTATTTAAATAAGGTATTGAGTTTGAGTTTTAGTATATATAAAAATTTTCATTAAGAGATTTATCCATCATAGTCAGGTGAGCAACGCGATTCAAATCTAAATATAGTTGGGGTAAAATTTTGATAAACTGAGTGAACAAAAAAAAAGAGTAAAGCAATGGATACCTGCCATATGTAGGTTTAATTAGTGAATGAGTGAGAAATACGATAATTTGAAGCGTGTTTTATCTTTGAGGAATATTACTTTATTATGGTTCTAATTACAGTACTTAGGGAAACATCCTAACTCATATATACCTAGTTTATATTTAAAGATAATAGACTGCTGACCATACTCGATATTGATATCGCTTAAAAAACTGAGACTTTCCTTTACCCTTAGAATATGAGTGAGTCTAACACTTTTTTAAAAATATTTGTCAATAAAGTAAAGCCATGGATAAATTGTTCACTTTAAGCACGAGCTATATTATAGTTTAATTAACACTTAATTATTTGCTAATAAGAATTGACACAGTTGAAAAGAAACATATTCATATTCTACAAGAACGTGAATTCGATTCCTACTATTGTTGTGAGAGCTCATTTAATATACGATCTCATGAGTCTCCTGTAAACACTCTATGTACCTTAGTTTTAGTAGAAGATCGGTACTGAACACACCTAAACTTTTTTAATACAGATGGCGTTTATAGAAAATTTATGGATCGCCTCCCAAAAGAGCCCTCACAATAGCAGTAAAAATTAAACTAATGTTCTTATATGATATAAACCCATTCTTTACTATATGTATTAACTCTCGTTAATATTTTTTTTGTTACAATATAACTTAGTTGGTAGTTAATAATGTGAAAATTTGAAGGATTAAAAGTAGAGGAAAAAAGTCTCAAAATATTATTAATCATTGAATGACTGAGAATACAAATAGACCTTTATATAGGCAAAAATATAAGCTGATAAGGTAAATCTAAAATATATCATAATGCTAATATCTCGTTTATTCTTCTAATATATGATAATTTAATATTTAAATATGATCATAAATAATATCTAAAATTAAATTTAGATAATTAATTAAATAATTAACCAAATATGATATTAATTAATTATAAACTACAACATCTCAACACTCCCCTTTAAACTGGATCTACAGCTTAAATACTTGTGCTTCTCAATACTCCCCCTTAAACTGGGAGGCAGTTTGGATGTGCGTAGCATCGTTATAGAATAACCATAAATTTGAATCCTTAAACCAGTAGTGACTATTGAACTGAAGTTGATTGGATATTGAATCTGTATTTTAAAATAAAGTTACGAACTTGACAAAGAACTTTCATATTAGAGGCTTAACAAGAATACTTGCAAGAGAGGAATTTGATAGAGAATTATATGTAATAATCCTATAACCTATGAGATTTTGTGAGAAGATATTCAAGTTATCTTCTTCCATGATATGTATTATTCAAGAGCAACATGCTCATAGAATCATGATAACTTATTTAAATTTACACACTAATCTAACTTTATGTGAGAGAGATAAACTAATCCCATAACCTATAAGATTTTATGAGAAGAGACCCAAGTTATCATTTTCTATTGTAACCCAATTGGGTTTACACATTAATCTAACTTCACTTAAAGTAGATAAACTAATACCATAACCTATGAGATTTTGTGGGAAGTGACCTAAGTTAACCTATTCAATTGTAACCCACTTGGGTTTACACACTAATCTAATCTCACTCGAGGTAGATAAACTAATCCCATAACCTATGAGATTTTGTGGGAAGAGACTCGAGTTACCCTCTTCCATCATATATAACTAATCTTCACCTGAATATGTGCCTTCTCTTTTAGACTTGATATTTTTCTTCTTCTTCAGGCTCTGATACCATGGGAAAAATTAAAAGATTGAAAGTAGAGAGAAAAATTCTCAAAATATTATTAATCATTGAATAAATGAGAATACAAATAGACCTTTATATATGCAAAAATATAAGCTGATAAGATAAATTTAAAATCTATTATAATCATAATATCTCAGATTTATTCTTATAAGATATGATAATTTAATATTTAAATCTGATCATAAATAATATCTAAACTTAAATTTGGATAATTAATTAAATAATTAACCAAATATGATATTAATTAATTCTAAATTACAACATCTCAACACTCTCCCTTAAATTAGATATACAGTTTAAATACTTGTACTTCTCAAACTCTCTCTTAAATTGGGAGGTAGCTTGAATGTGAGTAGTATCATTACAGAATAATTAGAAATTTGAATCATTAAACCAGTAGTGACTACTGAACTAAAGTTGATTGGATATTGAATCTGTATCTTCAAATAAAGTTACGAACTTGACGAAAAACTTACAGATTAGAGACTTAACAAGAATACTTGTAAGAGAGGAATTTGATTGAGAATTATATGTATTAATCCCATAACCTATGAGATTTTGTGAGAAGAGATACAACTTATATTCTTCCATTATATGTATTATTCAAGAGTAACATGCTCATAGAATTATGGTAACCCACTTGGGTTTACACATTAGTCTAACCTCACGTGAGGGAGATAAATTAATTTCATAACCTATGAGATTTTGTGAGAAGAAACCCAAGTTATCATATTCCATTGTAACCCACATGGGTTTACACATTAATCTAACTTCACTTGAGGTAGATAAATTAATAATATAACCTATGAGATTTTATGAGAAGAGACCTAAGTTACCTTATTCAATTGTAACCCACTTGGATTTACACACTAATCTAATTTCACTCGAGGTAGATAAACTAATCCCATAACCTATGAGATTTTGTGGGAAGAGACTCGAGTTACCCTCTTTCATCATATATAATTAATCTTCACCTGAAGATGTGCCTTATCTTTTAAACTTGATATTTTTCTTCTTCTTTAGGCTCTGATACCATGTGAAAATTTGAAAGATTTAAAATAGAGGGAAAATCCTCAAAATATTATTAATCATTGAATGAATGAGAATATAAATAGACATTTATATAGGCAAAAATATAAACTGATAAGGTAAATTTAAAATCTATCATAATCATAATATCTCAGATTTATTATTCTAAGATATGATAATTTACTATTCAAATCTGATCCGAAATAATATTTATCAAACAGGCCTTAAACACAAAGGCGGGGCAAGAAGGGTTAGTCTGGGCTAAACGGCAGATCCCCAAAAAGGGTTATTCAATAGGAGGGATATACGCACTACCAAATTAAAAAAAACTAGGGAACAAGAGAACAAACGGGCATAGCCGGCTCATAGTAGGGGTGTGCATGGGCAGGGCTGGGCAGGGCAGTCCCCCTGCCCGATGCCCTACCTAAAAAAAGTATGGGTTACATTTTGCAGCCCGATGCCTGACTCTTCCTGGTAAAAGCCCTAACAATTTTGGGTTGGGCATGCCCAAGTCATGATGTCATGTTCATGCTGTGAAAAAAATTTATAATTATAAACTTATAAAATAATACCATATTCATGTGTCTTCAAGAGTTAAATAATATCAATAATTCACTAAGAATAAAGCAATAGAGATAATAACTAAAATCTTGATATCATTGTATAAAAAATAAGTGTTGAAGTCTAAATAGTTTGTAACTGTAACTTTGCATCAATCTTTCTAATATTGATAAAGATAAAATATCTAAAAAAATAAAATAAACAATTATAATTTATAATGTAATCATATGATAATTAACAAAGTTAAAAAAATTAGTATAATTATAAATATTAAAATATACAACTTACCTACTTAACTACTTATATTTTTAAAATGACCTTCTAGTTAGAGATGATAAAACGAGCACGGCCTGCATTTTCTGTCAAAATGGGGCGGGCTCGGGCTGGCAAAATGCCATCCCATTTTGGGGCGGGCTGTGCCCCTCCTAGCCCGCCAGCCTGCTTTTTTTTATAAATTATTAATATTATTATTTATTTTACCTAAATATTATTTTAAATACTTTTATTATTGAATACTAGTAAAGATAATTACCTATTTGTTAATATGTGTTGACATATTATAATTGATTAATATTATGTTAATGTTTATTTAGATTTATAATTATAAAATTTGATAGTTTTTTATAAAAAGTAAAAATTTTTAAGAGTATAACATTAACTATATTTTAATTATACTAATATAATATTAGAAATTTTTTATTAGTATTCTAAAAGTTTATAAATAATTTTTTAAAAATATTAAAAAAAAAGAGTGGCGGGCCGCAGGCGAGCCCACCCCTCGGGCTGGCAAAATGCCAGCCCGTTTCTAAAATGGATTGACCTATTTTTGGCGGGTCAGCCCGTTTTACCACCTATACTTCTAGTCACTAGCAGTTATTATATTGTTTCTTCTAAAATAGAAAAAAAATAAAAAAATAAAAGAAAAAGTATTTATGGACCGGGCAGAGTAAGATATCTCCTATGTCCAATATCTAACTCAAAAAATATATGGATTATATTTTATAATTTGATATATAATTTTATTTTATATTTATTAGGTTAGATAAAATATTTTTATTATGTGCTAAAGGTAAATAAACTTGGATTACGGGGCTTTGTACAATGCCCTAGCTCATAGTAACCGTCGCCTCCCTCGCTCTCGAACCTACTCCTTCTTCCTCACTTTCTCGCAGGCCAAATTGGAAGACGAGTACCAAGCAAATCCCTGAACCTCCGCTGTAACAGTAGCTCCGCCTCTTTCAATCCTTCGTCCTCTTTAGTTTTTACTACTCAGCTTCTGCAATAGCTGCTACCGCCCCACTCTTTTTACTGCAAAGCCCAGCATGGCTCAGATACCCAAGGTATCATTTTGTTGAATTTGTTTGCGACGAGCTGAAATGGTTTAATAGAAGAAATATAACTTGCGTTTGTAGTTTTTTAGCGAATGGTAGTAAGTAATACAATGTGAGCTGGTGGCTTCTTAAGCAGAGTTGAGCAATGAGTATAACTCCCTTTGGTCATATGTTATGCAGTTATTTGCACTCTTTACAACATAAATGTTCACCGAATATTTTGTATTTTGCTGTGATCATGGATGCATGTTATTTATGATTGGATTATTACCCTGACCTGTTTGCTTATCATTCTCTATGTCAATGTTGACGTGTGTGAATTCTATACCGGTTTTAATGCTGGGATAGGTATACAGAATCACCGTTGGTTGGTTTTTTCTCATTGAGAGAAGTGTAATCAGTTAAGCATGAAATATGGGTAATTTTGATGCCTATAATCGTGAACTTATTTGTAGGTGTAATTCTAAGATTCCGTCCAATTGAATATAAGAATAACAGTGCTGGTATGTGAATGCCGCCGCTGTTCATACAAACCATAAAGAATCAAAGCTGTTAAAGATATATATGGATGCATGTACAAAATTGTAGCAGTATTACTAATACTACTATTATTACTTCTACTACTGCTGCTGCTGTAGGTTGTAATTTTTATCACCATCCCCCAATATTGTTGCTCCCTTTCTGTCACTTCCAACCCATAATGTAAAATGATGCCAGAAATTTTGATTATGCTGTTTCCTCGCTCTCTGCCATTTGATCTAGCATAGTCTAAACTCATAATTTTCAGTGTGCAACGGAGTCTGTTGAGGCGGTTGCATTCAGTTTCTTGACCACTGAAGAAATACAGAAGACTAGCTTTGTGAAGATAACAAATCCCATTTTGCTTGATGGCGTAGAAAGGCCCGTGCCTGGTGGACTGTATGATCCTGCATTAGGCCCACATGATGACAGGACTCTGTATGTTTCAAAAATATTTGACCGCATCAAAATGTTTTGTTTTTTTAAATTCTGAACTATGCTATTTGATTATGGGAATTCACTTTTGACTAGTGAAAGTTTGCAACTTTGAAGGTCGTCTTTTGTCTTCTGGAACTTCTGGTTACATGACTTTGCTGAAATGCTAGCTTTTCTGTATATAGATGATGGCCATATTTTTAGAGCTGTGCGGGAAATCTTAATTTTTATGCAAACCTCAATTTCCCTATTTTAACAACGTTATATTTTGTATAAGCATTACTATTTATTTGATCTGCAGAGTTATTGTGAGGTAGATTGGTCTTTATGGAATTGGAGGTTTCAAAGCACTTTTGAACCACGGAATTTTGATTTTTGTTTCAGTTTAGTTTTCCTAGATTTCTGTTTTTAAATTGGATTTCTTGCCCTCTGGATTTGTATTTCAGATTCCTTAATGAGATATTTAAAAGAAAAAAAAGGACTCCTTCTGGTCACATCTATAAATCATTTTTAACTTATACACATAGATGAAGAAAGTTGATTAAGATTACTTGATGGTCTTGAATTTATAACAAAATATTATTCCAATGTTTCAGGATTACCCTAATATAAAAATTCATAAATTTTATTAATTTCTATTCCCACATTAAATACCTTTCTTAACAACCCATTAATTTACCTCTCCTCTCTCTAATCCTTTTCCTGCACAAAATTATGAAGGCGCAACCTAAGAGTATTATGATTGCATTGCAGAGTACAGAAAAAATAAAAAGTGTGTGTGTGGGGGGGGAGATAGGGAAAACTTGGAAAAAATATTTAATGCTTCACTGATAAACTAAAGTGTCTTATAAAAAGCTACATTATATATAGGACCAATGGAGTATATTAGTGTAGGTAATAGGCGGCAATATTCATATGAAAGGAAATTTCATGTTTTACTAATCCTAAATATCTGTATTTACATTTAGAAAGCATTATCTCAAGTTGTGTGGTTGATACATCTCTTTTGTTTGGTGTAGTTGTAAATCATGCGGTCAGCCTTCCAAACATTGCCCAGGTCATTTTGGTCATATTGAGCTTGTTTCCCCAGTCTATAACCCTTTGCTGTTCAATACACTTGGCACTATTCTGCAAAGAACTTGTTTCTCTTGCCATAGATTTCGGGCTAGCAGTCATGAGGTAAACTTGCATTAATGTGGGCCTATTAGAAAATTGCCACATATGGATCTGTTCGAGTATTTTCTGCATTATTTTCTTTAATAAGTTAAGATTTCTATGTATTTCTGGGCCATTATTCACAGTCTTATATTGATTCAAGGTGGAGAAATTTACATCCCAATTGGAGCTCATTGTGAAAGGGGATATTATTGGGGCCAAAAAATTGGATTCACTTGACCCAAGTGAATCCACGTGTATGGATGATGATGACTGGAGACAGTGTCATAGTGCTGAGCACCTGCAAGGGAACTGGAATTCACATCAATTTAGTGAAGCGATGTCTGTTCTAAACAATTTTCTGAAACGAAAACATGATAAGTGTAGAAATTGTCAGTCTAGGAATCCAACAATTAGTAAACCAACCTTTGGTTGGTTTTATGTGGTAAGTCGCATGCAGTTATTGCTTGTTTTACTTCTTATTCCTTTTTATACTCTTTCCTCCCTGTGTTTAATTTGGCTACACGGTTCTCGTGTGCTTTGTCCCTTAGATGTAGTCATTATATTTGGATAGGCTTCAACTTATTTTGGGGATCATTATGATATTTCCTGAGTCCAATGTCCTTTGTGTGTTCTGATGTAATTGTTAGTTGCCACAAAATTATTTAAATTCATCATACTACTGTCTAAGATTTTGATGATCCATCAAGCTTGCTGTGCTGTAAAATTGTGGACGTAAACATCTTTTGGTTGTGCAGACATGTTGGTATTATGCGAGGCGGTGTTAATTCCCTCAAATTTATATTTTCATTTCATACTTATTTAAGTTTTGAAATATGGAAAGAAACTGTATATATTTTTTAGTGTTTTTCTTAATCTTGGAATTGGATACCATAAACTCTACTGTTGACATTGTACTTCTCAATGTGAACTATGTATGCATCTTTTCACAGTGCACGATGGCATGTTTGCCTGTATATCATTACTAACCACCACTACTAATTTTTTCTTCATTTCCTCTCTTCCTCTTGGGTTTATGCTCTAGGATGGTCTCTCAAGTGAAAAAGCTAGAGGAAATGTCATTAGACATTATGCTGATGAAATTATAAGTGATGTTATGCCTTCAGAAAATAGGGATAACTCAGATGAAAATATGCCTTCTGCTGCTTCGGCTGGGACTATTAATAGTGCTTCAAAAGGGCATCAGGAAAAAGGTGAAAAATTGTCTCGTGCGTTTGCTAAGCAAAAGAAATCTTCTCGGCCTTTGTTACCCTCAGAGGTCAGTTTCTTGCATATATTGTTTACTTTTGCACTGAGACTAATGTTCATAACCTTTGGTTTTATTTGGAATAAAACGTCTGTTGTTAGTGACATGGTCAATATACACTGCTACTATAGAATCTCTCTAAGTCACCTGGCTTAACTACAGGTTAAAATTATATTGGAACTTTTGTGGGAAAATGAGGCTCAATTCTGTTCTCGTATCAGTGACATTCAAGATCTGGGATTTGGAAAGAAAGCAGGTCATTCAATGTTCTTTCTAGAGACCATTCTTGTTCCACCAACCAAATTCCGACCCCCAACCAAAGGAGGTGATTCTGTAAGTATTACAAGGAAAAATGGGTGAAAAAAGTTTGTTGATTTGTTCCATATCAGATCACCGTAAAACAATTTGGGGGGATTGCAATTGGTATTTTGGTATCCAAATTACATTGTGTATATGAGCATATGTAGCATGTTGTGATAATATCTTTTGATTAAGATGTTTGCGTGTTAATTTATCCTCTGATTTTTTTTCCTTCTGAGTTTCTTCTTTTACGGAATATAATTGCTGATATCTGTACAAACTGTCATGGATTATTGGTATTTATATTCATTCCAGCATTTGGTATTATATGACAATAACTAATTATTTTGTAATGCAATTAGTTCTAATTTGAATGTCGTACTTGTCCTCTTTTCCTTGCATCAATTTTGTTTGTGCATTCCTTAAAATAATGAAGGTTGCTTTTGTTGGAACTTGGAATCAAAAGATAGCCATGGTGTTAGAGTATGTGTTGTACTTGTACTAGAATGAATCATGCCTGATCCATGACCAGTAGCCCATATGCACACTGGCGCATGGAGTCAGTGCTAAACGTACGTACCACAGTTGACTACAATTAGATTGAGAAGGAAGTTTACTTTACATTGCAGTCTATCTATACCCTTCTATTCTCTCTTCGAGTTTCTGGCACATTGGGGCTTAGGTCTTTGTAGTGCCATGGTCAGAGCAATTTTATCTTAACTTTGCCTTTTGCTCCACGGTACTGTTGGTATTGAAGGAAGCTAGTACAGTTATAAACAATTGTAAAATACTTTGACATTGTATTATAGTTTCTGTAACCAAGTAATGTGGAGTTCTAATCCTTGCTACCCTCCATTGTGTTAATTGAAATTAAGTGGTAGAAGAAAGTATGGTGGGCTTATGCTTTGTTCACACTTCAAAGTCCAAAGGATTTCATGTGAGTTGTGGTAGATTTTAATGATCCTCTTAATGAATCTTCACTTAACTACCTAAGCTTTGAAGTTGAAGGATCCTTGAAAACCTTCAATAATCATTTCATGGCAGGGGCCAAAATATGCTTGTTTGTCCGAATTCTTCTTGCAATAGAAGTTTATATTTCAAAAGTGCCATTTATGAAATTACAAAAGTCGTGTTATTTCAGAAATTGAGAGGGATTGGATTAATATTTTTATTTCATTCATTATTCTTTGCATTTAAATATCTTGAGTGACTTGCTAAATGTCTATTTTAGGTGAGGGAGCACCCTCAAACTGTTCTGTTGACTAAGGTCCTACAGTCCAACATTTCCTTAGGAAATGCCTATCTCAACAACGTAGATCACCCAATAATTATCAGGCGGTGGATGGATCTTCAGCAATCTGTAAATATGCTATTTGACAACAGAACTATGTCTGGTGAGATAATTGGAATGGTAGCTATTGTTATTTGGAATGATAATTGTTTGTTTGTTGTTTTTATTAAGGGACAAAGTTTTCCGTTCTTTAGATTTATCTGTATACATCATGTATGTCAACAGGTGGCTGTTTCAGAATTCTGATAGCTTGCTTTTGCTTACATCAAAATTTCCTTGGTTGGTCTAGGTCAAAAAGATGCATCTTCTGGAATTTGTCAGTTGTTAGAGAAGAAGGAAGGCATCTTCCGCCAGAAAATGATGGGAAAAAGGGTTAATTTTGCATGCCGATCTGTGATATCACCAGATCCTTATTTAGCTGTCAATGAAATTGGAATTCCCCCTTATTTTGCCTTAAGATTAACTTATCCTGAGGTGAGAGTTGTAACCACTCATTATTTGATGGACGCATTTATATTTTTTCACCATTTTCATCAACTTCTGAGTTCTGACATCTAATCAGTTTTGCAATCCACATATTTACATTATGTCTACATATAGAACTGATAGAAGCATATATTCTGGAGTTGTGCAATTTACTTCATTTCTTTGAGCAACCTGTATAATTCTACTGACAACACTATGCAATTGAATCCAAAAGTTTAAAATTACTGAGACTCGTTTTGGGTGATTTTGGTAGAAATATGATATTTTGATTAATTATTGAAGCTTCATTATATAATTTGAAGGTTCTCGGAAACAATTTCAGTTGGCTTTGCTTTATTGAATTTTTTCCATCTTTATTCTAAGAGAATTTATTATCCCTTCTTTGTATATCTATTCTTTATCTGAAAAGATGATTCAAATTGAAAAGTCTAAAATAACAAAAAGTGGCTAAAATCAAAAGTATTGTGCTAGAAATCTAGTTGGATGTTTGACTTGAGGGATTTGTCAGCTAATTTAGCCACTAAAATATGGATCCTTTAGATTTTTTGACCAACTTATTTTGCATTTCACTGGAGACAATGGCTACATTGCTGTTTTGTTAGGGAGAAGTACCAGTATGATTATAATTTCGTGCCTTTTACAATATAAAGGGAAATTCGTAAATTTTGAAATAGATAAAAGTTGCAGAAACTAACCTACTGTATCAAGGAAGTTGCGAAATAGAGACACATGTTCTTGTTTCTTATTGGACTTTGCTTGGAGGTTTCCCTAATTATGTCTCGACTTTTGTTGTGCATGCCTCTTATTTTGTTTATGGTCCCACCCCTTCCACCCTAAATTTCATGTAATACCCTGCAGAGAGTTACACCTTGGAATGTAGTCAAGTTAAGAGATGCTATACGTAATGGCCCAGAATCCCACCCGGGTGCCACACACTATGCTGATAAAGCGTCCACTATGAAGCTTGCCCAAAATGGGAAAGTTCTTTCTATGACATCAAGGAAGCTGTCATCTTCAAGAGGGGTTATCATGCAAGATGGCAAGATACAAGATCATGAAGTTGAAGGCAAAGTTGTGTATCGTCATTTGCGGGATGGAGATGTTGTGCTTGTCAACCGACAGGTACTGTATTATCTAATTGGGTATATTTGATTTAAATCATAGTTGGCTTTTATTCCTGTAATAAAATATTATGTGTTTATGTATATGAATGCTGTTCAAATGCTTGTTTGCAAAATGGCCACGTGTGGAAATTAATCTGGTTTTTAAAAGTCTCACACAAACATGTATTTTTTTTGGATGAATATCTGTCTGAATATGTGAAATGTATACTTTTTAGTTTAACATCGTATTCTATTGCAGCCTACACTTCATAAACCCAGTATAATGGCACATTTAGTTCGTGTCTTGAAGGGGGAGAAAACAGTGCGCATGCATTATGCAAACTGCAGGTAACATGAAATTGTATAATTTAAGCTTGGTTTGATTTTGGATTGAATCAATAAGTTTGGCTTTGAATCTTACATCCCTTGTGAAGTCATTATGATAATTTCATAAATAATAATATGGTTGCTAACTTGGATCTGATTCTGTTTTTCTTACCCTCTTAATTTCAGTACTTACAATGCTGATTTTGATGGTGATGAGATTAATGTTCATTTTCCACAAGATGAAATTGCCCGTGCTGAAGCCTATAACATTGTAAATGCCAATAATCAATATGTCAAACCTACCAGTGGTGATCCAATAAGAGCCTTGATTCAGGTATTTACACAATATTAATACTATTAATACAAATAATAACAATGATGACCACCACAATCTTCATTGTATCGAAGTGAGAAGTTCTTTTCTGATTTTGAGTGCCCCCTTTATTTTGAATAATTTTGCCAGGATCATATTGTAAGTGCTGCACTTCTTACAAAGAAGGATACTTTTGTAAGTTATGAAGAGTTTAATCAACTTCTATACAGTTCTGGTGTATCCACTGCTTGGCTAGGCTCTTTTCATGGGAAGCCTAGTAAGAAAATTTTTGCATTAAATTCTGAGAGTGACATTTCACCACTTCCTCCAGCAATATGGAAGCCAGAGCCCCTATGGACTGGAAAACAGGTTTGTATCAGATAGTCTTTTTCTTTGGATTGGCTTTCGGAGAATAGCTTCTAGAGAAAAGTGATTTTAGAAGAGAATGGCTTCTGAGAAAGTAAAATTTTTTGGCATATGGAACTCCATAGTTTTTCACCCCCACAAACCATGGTTTCTAATAATAAAGTGCTTCTGGAAAAAATTAGGTTGTTTGGCTGCCTTTTTTCAAAACCATGGTTTTTTACTTCCAAAAGTGCTTTTTGGGTTCTATCCAAACACCCTCTAAGTTCTATATCATGCTCAAATACTGATAACCATTATGACAACTTTGGTCTTTGTTCTCTTGTGGGATACTATATTAAACTGTACAATTGTCTGGGATCTAACTTTGGTATCCTATTTACCTGCTTGCGTATGATGAGCTTATCTGATATAAATCTTGGCTTCGGTTGTCTCTGTAGGTTATCAGTGCATTGTTATATTATATTGCCAGAGGTCATGCCCCATTTACAGTTGAGAAAAGTGCGAAAATCCCACATGATTTTTTCAAGACTCAAACTGGGGAGAGAAAAAAAGGCGCAGGAGGAGGTATATCAAGGAAGAAGGAAGAGCCTGATGAAGATAAATTGTTGATATATAAAAATGATTTAGTCCGTGGTGTAGTTGACAAGGCTCAATTTGGTGACTTTGGTATGGTACATACAGTGCAAGAACTTTATGGCTCAAATATCGCTGGCAATCTGCTTTCGTCATTAAGTCGTTTGTTCACTGCCTTTTTACAGGTTAGCTACCGATTAATCCAAAAGTTTAGTTCTTTCTCTTCCCTGCTCCCCTTTTTTAAGTTGGTTTAGTCAGCATGATCATGCTTGTTAACTATGATTTAGATGCATGGGTTCACTTGTGGAGTAGATGATCTTCTAGTAACTGATGAAAAGGATGGTGAAAGGAAGAAGCAACTTGAAAGCTGTGAGGAAATTGGTGAAATTGTTCATCTTCAATTTATTGAAGCCATGGATGGTGCTGAAATAGGTACCTTGACTTAAAAGTATTTGTATTATGAATCGTGTCATTTTCAAATAATCCTGCAACAAGGTTTTACTTAACCAATAAATTTTGGGTACCTATTTAGCATTAACTTATTAAGCTTGCTCCCAAATGTCAGTTCATAGTCGTCTTTTTCCTGGGTTACCATCAACCTTTTCATGTCTTGACATATTAACTTAAAAGTTGTGACGTTTATTCATATTTGGCTCTTCAGACCCTTTCACGCTTCAATTAAATATTGAGAAAAAAATACGTGAAAATGGAGAAGCAGCCTTGACATACTTGGATAGGAAGATGATAAGTGGTCTTAACTCCAAAACAAGCTCTGGGATGTTGAAGGTGCTGCTTTCTGAAGGAATAGTGAAACCTTCTGGAAAGAACTGTATTTCCCTTATGACTACATCTGGAGCTAAAGGTAGTATGGTAAGTTTTCTGTTCTGACTTCTCATGTTAATTTGATGGTCCCATGTATTACAGAAGAGTATCATGCATACTGCATATGCTGTTCTACAAGGGAAAAATGTTAGTTTTTCATGTCCTTGAATGACATTTTCTGTAACATTTGTATATGACCAGTTATGACTCTGTTTATCGTTTCTTAATGTTACACTTTGAGGATCGGATCCAGAAGGAACATTAACTTTATGTAGTTTATTTTTTGTAATCCTAAATAATTTAGTATTTCTATATATTTTTTGTACATGTGAGGGACTCGTTTATTAGTATTTATCTACGGTGGTCGACAGCTTTTTTCCCTAAGAACTGATTAAAATCTGGTTTCTAGTTTCTACATTCAACTGCATTTTCACGTCTGGTTTCTATAAATTATAGTGTTCCCCATGGACTCCAATTATGAGTGTGTTCTGTTCATTGTTTTTAGCTATTCCAACTCAATTGCTGTGTTTTTTACAGGTTAATTTCCAGCAAATATCTTCTCATTTAGGTCAACAAGAGTTGGAAGGAAGACGAGTTCCTCGCATGGTTTCTGGAAAGACCCTGCCATGTTTTCCTCCATGGGATTTTTCCTCTAGAGCAGGGGGGTTCATTATTGATCGGTTTCTTACAGGTCTACGTCCACAAGAATATTACTTCCATTGCATGGCTGGTCGTGAAGGGTAAGCAAACTACTTTCTTGTCATAGATAAGGTTGTGATGCTAACCACAGTAATCATGGTTAGAAAATTAAGTATTTACTTGTAGAAGTATATCTTGTTGAAGTCAAATATACTAACAGAATAATAATTTTGTATTTTTTTTAATCTAGTTAATAAAGCTCTGAGGACATAATAGGAAGAAATGCTTTAACAAAACAAAATGAAATAGAAGAGAAACAAATTAGAATGTGTCTGAATTTCACTTTTCACTGTTTTGTTCTGTACATGGAAGGTATAATGTATTACTTCTTCCCACCTATTGACGTCTTTGCCTCACAGATTAGTTGATACAGCAGTCAAAACATCACGAAGTGGATACCTGCAAAGATGCCTAATAAAAAACCTTGAGTGTCTAAAAGTATGTTATGATCATTCTGTCCGTGATGCTGATGGATCAATTATTCAGTTTCATTATGGAGAAGATGGGGTAGATGTCCATCGAACTAGCTTTCTCACCAAATTTGAAGCATGGTTAACTGTAAGAACTTTTTATTAGTTTCAGAATCATAAATGGCAAATAGAATCTGTCTCTTGTTATTTATTCAGTTTATTAATTTCAGAATAAGGAAATGATTTACGGTAAATGTCACCATGAGATAGACAGATCCAGCCCTTATATTAACAAGTTGCCCTACGCTCTTAAAGAAAAAGCAGAAAACTTTATATGTGATATCTCTTCTAAGAAGAGGACTTTTAGTTCAATTGACCGAGCAGAGTTCTTGAAGTTGATGGAACACAAATATGTCTCAAGTCTTGCTCAGCCAGGAGAGCCAGTTGGTGTGTTGGCTTCACAATCTGTGGGAGAACCGTCGACACAAATGACGTAAGTTCTTTATATCTCCTTCGAAGTTTCTTCTCATGTTTCAAATACTTATGGCGTCGGGAAGTACGTGGAAATTACTTATACTCGCCATTGCATTAGTAAAGCATACATGAAGTTTTTTTTTGCTGTTGACAATACTAGTTTTATCAGTAGAAATCATATAGCTGCTGCATTTAGATAAGAATGATACTTAGAACGGATATATTGACCTTTGCATGAACTAGAAATAGCTTATTTCTTGGTGAAGCAGAATCAATCACGCATGACTGTTGAGATTTGGAAATATAAATTTGGAGGGACTTTATGGCCATGATTTGGATTTAGACGAGCTTTTGGCATCCTGACAGAGTATGCTAGAAGGAAATTCTCTCTATTTGAAGGGAAGACTTGATGAATAAAGAAAAAATGATAATCAATCTGGAGCATTTTGAATTTGCTATTATATATTTTGAATGATTTTTTATAATATTTTAGTATATTATTAAATATATTAATTTGATTACAATTAATTCAACCGCAATTAGACCATGGTCTGACCAATGAACAGTGAAATAGTGCTTCAACCGTTTCAATGACTGATCCAGTTATAATAATGTTGTAAGATTCAAGCATGTAGTATAGTTTGTTTTTCATATTGGATTATGCACGTTATAAAGGTACAAGTGGAAATAGCATGATATTTTGTTATTATATTGTTGATTACGTTATAAAGGCATGATCAAACCTTCCTTGACTGATTGATTGTGCTTTCGTAACATGGCATTCCTTTTCTTTTTTTCCCCTGTTCCAGTTTAAATACATTCCACCTTGCTGGTCGAGGTGAAATGAATGTAACTCTTGGAATTCCGAGACTGCAAGAGATCTTGATGACTGCTTCACGTGATATCAAGACCCCAGTTATGACATGCCCTTTGAGACAGGATCAGTCCATGTGAGAGAGATCGATATTGTTCTGTTTACTCTGCTTCTAAAACTCATTGAGTTCTCTACATTGTTGAGTTTGGACATGTCTTTTCGTTGATATTTGACCTATTTGATGTTCATAGGGATCATGCCATTCGGCTTGCTGATAACCTGAAGAAAATAACAGTGGCAGACATAATAAAGAGTATGAAAGTGTCTGTTGTACCGGTAGCTGTTGATGGTGGTAGGATTTGCCGTATATATAAGTTGGAGATGAAGCTTTACAAGCCTAAACACTACCCAAAATACGCAGAGGTATTGCTTGAGGACTGGGAGGAAACTCTGGAAGTTGTCTTTTTAAGAGAGTTGGAGGATGCAATTCAAAATCACGTGGTACTGCTCTCTAAAATAAGTGGCATAAAAAACTTCACGTCAGATTCTTCAAATTCTTCACAAAGTTTTGAGGAAGATGATTCTATCAGTGGTTCTAAAGACAAAAAAGCTCGCAATGGTGATGGTGGTGGTGCTGATGATGATGATGATGATGATGATGATGGCAGGGAGGATGCTGAAGAGGGTGAGGATCTTGATACTGATGCACAGAAGAGAAAACAACAAGGTAGAGATGAAATTGATTATGAAGATGGTGCTGGAGAAGAAGCATATGAAGGAGAGCAGTTGGAGGGAACCATTGGAGAGGATGGCGGCCATGATGAGAGTGATATTGAAGTCAATGAGGATGATGTCACTCGAGTACTTGAATCCAAGGACGGCAAGTCTATTGATGAAAAGCCTAAAATGAAATCTAAAAAGACACTGCTGACAAAGGACACTGACAGAGCAGTCTTTGTTGAAGCAAAAGGGATGCATTTTGAGGTCCATTTTAAATTGAACGAGGAACCTCATATTTTGTTGGCTCAGGTAATTTTGAATGCCCCTCATTTTCTGTTAATTTTGGTATTCATTTCATGGCTGATTTTTTTCCTTTTTCTCTCATGTGGTGCTATTATTGTCAATGTGATGTTTATTCCATTCTGATTAGTGTATGATACAATATCTGGGAAGTTATTATAATAATTAGATTTGAGATTGAGCCAAGTTGTTTTCTATAGGTCAAACTTCCTAAAACGTTGAAAACTTGAAATTGAAAATTCAATGAATGCATGAAAAATTAGGAAGAAAAATGTGGGTTAATAATTAGAAGCTACCTCAGTAGAAAAAACAGAATTAATTGTTGTCGTGCCTTTAACCTTTTTAATTTTTTGATAGCCTTCATAAAAATTGCACTCATTGGTCTCTTGTGGTGTTTTAATTCTGTGATTCTGAAGTGGAAAATTGTATGTATATATTGCAAATCTTCAATTTTGGTTCTGAGTGTTGTGCACATGCCAATTTGCCACTAAATAGGGCGAGGATAGCTGACTATCAACTTATTATTACTGCTCTTGTTATGATGGGGATGCTCTAAAAGAGTGTGCGCCATCCTTTCCTCTGGCCAATAGCAGTCGTAGGTTAATTTAAGCGAAATGCAATTTGGAAGCATATATATTGGCCTATGAGAATTTGCATTTTGTGTTTTGCCCTTTTATTTATAAACCCTGAGCTCTTCAGGTCAATGTACCATCATTTTTTCTCGGACCTCGGATGTGCGTTCATTGAATTCACTGTTTTCTCTAATTATATGCAGATTGCTAGCAGAACAGCGAAGAAGGTTTGCATTCAAAACTTTGGGAAGGTTGACCAATGTGGAGCTATCACGTGCAAGGAGAGTCAAGTAATCTACTTTGGTAAAGATCACAGGAAAAGGGAAGATATTCCATCCTCAGTAAAGGAAAAAATACCAGCACTTCAGACGACTGGTGTAGATTTCACAACATTCTGGGAATTGCAAGACCAACTTGATGTTAGGTACATATATTCAAACAACGTGCATGCTATGCTAGAAACGTATGGGGTGGAAGCTGCCAGAGAGACCATCATCAGGGAAATTACCAATGTTTTCAAATCTTATGGTATATCTGTAAATATTCGGCACTTGACCCTTATTGCTGATTACATGACGCATACGGGTGGCTATCGTCCAATGAGCAGAGTTGGGAGCATCTCTGAGTCCATTTCTCCTTTAAGCAAAATGTCTTTCGAGACAGCTGCCAAATTCATAGTTGAAGCAGCCTATCATGGGGACGTTGACAGTTTAGAGACTCCATCTTCTAGAGTCTGTCTTGGGTTGCCTGTTAAGATGGGTACTGGCAGTTTTGACTTGATGCAGAAGTTCTAACTCATCGTTCCTGGAGTTCCTGCACAATTTTGACCTTAGTGTAATATATTGTTTGCAAGTCATTTTTTCTTTTGAGAAAGACAATTAATGTATTGATAGAAGGTTCAGGGGAAAAATATGTATTGATAGGTATTTTGTCCTTTGGGATGCAACTCCCCTTATAGTTAATTCTCATTGAATGGTGAAAACCTATCCTGTTATTTACCCCCTTTTACCAAAGGAGATGAGAATAGTGCATTATAATCATAGTGAAAGTCTCACTGTAATATGATTTTTTTCTTAGTTTGGATAACATTCAAGTAAATTTCACTTTTTTACATGCATTATTTAAAAGTCTGCTTACTGCAGTGCAAGGTGAATACTAAACAAAAAGAACATTATTCCCCCATGTTAGAACAAAACCCTTAGAACCAAGTAGAATACAGTTGAGGTAACAAGAAAATAAATAAATGAGAACTTCTGAGAACCATATCGAAAAGTGTCGCTTTACAGGTACTATGGTCTGACGGCAATGAATAAAATTTTGTGCCCCGTTAATTATTTGTCTTAAAATTTTGCATGTCTTTAAGCAATGAAATTAAGAACTAACCCTCGCTGTGATAACAGTAGCCCACCCCATAAAAGGCTGGTGAAGGTTAGGCCTAAGAAAATGGCGATAGGCTAGCAGCTTTGTTTATTTTTTTGGGGTCAATGCCTAACAGCTTTTATATGTCTGGCAGCTTTAATTTGCCCAAAAAGAAAACTCTACTGTTTTATTTATCTTCTTGGGCGGCTTTATACGACAGTAGGTAGTTACTGCCAAAGGTATGCGAACCAAGGGTGAATAAAATAATTAAAAAAAAAAAAAACTGGAACATGTTCATTATGATTTATAAATCATAAATAAATGGGTTTGTAGTTATGATATGATCTGTCATAGGCAGTGGAAGAAAATGACATTATTCTTTGGATTTCTTGGAACAGTAATGAATGAATGACTGAACTGAAACTGTTGTCTCTTTCTTTTTCTCTGTATTTATTATTATTGGCTGATCAAACAGATAGGGCCCTTTCTTTTACTTCATCATTCTGAATCCCTTCTCTTGAGGTGATTGTTTATCTAACCCTCTGCACACAGTCTACCTCACATGATAGCCTCTTAGAACTCCGTCGTTTCTGCTCAAAATTTACGGTTCAAGCAAAAAGCCCATTTCCTTGTTTTAACTTGATGCTCTCAACAACACTCATAGGTCAAATAGCCGTACTCATGATGGAGATGTTCACCACTCACAACTCATCACTCTTCATAATAACCTCAGAATTCAGGCCCCTCTATTCCCTCTTCTATAGCTCTAGGATTGCATCTCTCTCTCTCTCTCTGAGTGAACCCATTTAACCCTAGAAAGAGAGACTCTGCGTGTGTGAGTTGAGAGAGAGAGAGAGAAGGGAACGATGATGTCATAACTTTCTTTAAACAGTGCGTCTCAGTCACCAAACTAATTTGGAGCTTCCGCACTCTAGACAGAATATTAATAAGGAGAAAGACAGAAAAAATATTTATTTAAATTTTAAAAAAATAAATTCACCTTTTAAATATTAAAAATAATAGATTGGACAAGAGGTTCAATCTATCATTTATAAATTTATATGTAAAGACTAAATTATCCTTCACTTTTTCAATATTTTAACAATACGATTTACAAATTTGTCAATGATATTTATAACTCCTATAATAATATTTATAACTTTGATAATAATATTTGTAATTTTGACAATGATATTTATAACTTTACCAATGGTATTTGTAACTCCTATAGTAGTATTTGCAATTTCAACAATGATATTTGTATCTTCCACAAGAGAAGAAGTAACTTTGACAATACGATTTACAACTTTACCAATGATATTTACAATTCTAACAATGATATTTGTAACTGGGAGAAATCTAATTTTGGTAATTGGGAGAAACACTGTAGCTTATTTGATAATATAATTTATAACTTTGCCAATAGTATTTACAACTCTGACAATGATATTTGCAACTGGAAGAAATCTAATTTTGGCAATTGGGAGAAATATTGTAGTTTATTTGACAATACGATTTATAACTTTGTCAATGGTATTTACAACTCTGACAATGGTATTTGCAACTGGGAGAAATCCAATTTTAGCAATTAGGAGAATCACTGTAGCTGACACTATAGCTTATTTGACAATACGATTTATAACTTTTTTAATGGGATTTGTAACTTTATCAATGGGATTTATAACTTTTCCTAGGGGATTTGCAACTTTATCAAATGGGTTTGTAACTTCACTTATAAGATTTACATCTTCTTATAATGTGAGTTGTAAATATCAGTGTTAAAATTGTAAATACCACTATGGGAGTTACAAATAACATTGGTAAAGTTGTAAACACCATTATCAAAGCTACAAATACTATTGTCAAAGTTACAAATACCATTGTTAAAATTGTAAATACTATTGTCAAAGTTATAAATATTATTATAGGAGTTACAAATATCATTGTCAGAATTGAAAATATTATTGACAAACTTATAAATCGTATTATCAAAATATTAGAAAAGTGAAGGGTAATTTTGTCTTTACACACAAATTTGTAAATGACAGATTGAGCCTCATACCCAATCTATTATTTTTAATATTTAGAAGTCCAATTTATTTTTTTAAAATTTAAATAGACTTTTTTTTATCTTTCTCAAATATTAATATTATTATTATTTATTCCCAGCTTCCTCCGTTAGCTATCTCTTTTCTTTCTCCTTCGTCAATCTTTCTTTTCACGCCTTATATTCTCTTTATTTACACACATTTTTTATCCCTTATGAATATCAGATAAAAGCTGCATCATTATTCGAAAAAGGTTCAAGTAGTACTCGTTTATGTGAATTCTGATTACGTCAATTAAATTTCATCATTCCTTCTAAAAAGTTGTTTCCGGACTTGAACGTTTTCATCAGTATTCAGAAATCTTCTTATATAACCAACATGTTTCAGACTTGCACTATGACCAAAAAATCTGTTTCCTTCTCCATTTCAATTTTCCATCACGTGCTCGATATAATAGCTTTAATTGAATCGGCACGAGCAAAAGGCTTGGATTCTTGTGTATGGACGAGTGCGTTATTTTCATGGGATTTAAAAATCATCATTTGGAAGTTTGCAGAAGACATGGATTATATTCCAGAAGAGAGAAGGATGTTTATGATAATGGACCGTATATTAATTAATAATTCTCGTTTTTACAATGAAAGCTGATCCCTCGTGCTGTCTTGGAAACACAAAGGATGAACAAATGCCCTTTTTGCTAAAACTGCTTGATTATGTTCCCTGTTTCAAGCGCAAAATTTTACTTTAATACTATCTGTTTAGAGATATATATTATAATTAAACAGTAAGTGCTACATCCTATATACATGAATTTGTGCTTAGCTTCCACACGGTTTATTGGGTCAAGAATTCAACACATTTCAGAGATTTTATTCTGTATTGTTAAACTATAACTCTTTGGGGCTTCGAGGTTAATTATTAGTTGATTATGCAGCTCAAATAACACTTACATACAGATAAAGATATATTTTCAGATTATTTTTCAATAAAATCATCATAGCTCAATTTTAATTATACCCTTATGGGTTATATATAAACTAACTTCTAACCAATTAGACTAATTTTACTAGAATTTACAAAGTGATGGCCTTATTATAATTAGTCGAGTACCCATCACAACATTTTTGTATAAAGCAATGGACAATGTATTAATAAAATGTTACGTACGTTGTATCAGATATATATATATAGTTAATGTTTGATTTCGTATGAAGTTATCAAAATAGTAACACATGCAATGACACTGTGCGTACTATGAAACTTCAAATTATATGTAAGAAACGTGTATAAATGAGGATGAAGGAGGAGTTTTAAGTGTTATATATGGAGCTGGGTAAAGTAATATGACGATGATTGGTGAAAGATAAGACATCGGTGGGGGATTGAATACGCTATATATATATATATATATATATATGAATGTATGTATATATATACGTAGGTTGATGTGCCTGTTACGTTGGTGTGGATGGGAAGTGACAAGACATATACATAATGAAACTGCGGTTGGGGTTGGGGTTAATTAAGTGAAAATGGCTTTTTTCTTTTGTGGGGGTGAAAAGGTATAAAAAGAGAAACATATATTCCCACTTGAAAAGCCTTTAATTTTGCCCTTGCTTTGAAAGTTGGGAAAATCTTGATTAGAGAGAGAAACGCATTTAAGTGGTCCTGCAAGAGGGAATGGGGGAGATATGGAAAAGCCTATATTTATGGTGCGTTTGTATATATATCCTCTATTCTTTGTTTTATTTTTCTTTATAATTATAAATAAAATTGTATAATCATCTAAAAAAATTAATGATATAATTTATAGATAAAATTTAAAATATGATATCTAATTTATAAATATAATTAGAAAAATATATATTAAAAAGTTTTTTTTATAAAATAGTAGTTATAATATAAACAACTGAATAATGTAACACATTTTTTATAATAAATTAATTTAACTGATTTATTAAATATTTATAATTTAATTATATAATTCTTATATTTAGTATTGGATTGAGAGAGAAGGAGGGAGTAATAAATAAAAGAAGAAAGGATGCAATTGCATAGTGGTATGGCCAGATGTTGGTAATCATAGGAATGAGGGAAACAACAACGTTGGGCATACCCACACCTTTCTCAGACTCAAAATCCATCTCTTCCACAGATCCTCCCGCAAGGCACGCCATTTGGTCGTGTGTCCAGTTGGAACCAGCCCTCCTCCAGTTTCCACCTTCAAAAATCATTCACTCATTCGTATAAGTAAGTCTCATACAATTGGATGAATCTATCGAAACAGGGTAAAGTAAGTGAAACATATATATATATATATATATATATATCAGATATTAGTCCTAGCTAGTTATTAGTATATATTACCCACATCACAACTTGACAGCTCGTGGGCAACACGCATGCCAATGTCTCGTTGTAAATGCCTCTCGATACACACACACACACACATACATACATACATACATACATATCTTTATATGTACATATATATCAACCAGATTTACTGTATCTCGTCCTGTATATACATACATGTTAATCTCAACTAACAATTCCAATGAATGAATGAATGAACTTCAAAACACAATCTCATATATATATATATATATATATATATATTATAGGAGGGAGGGAGGGAGAGATGGAATACATGTGGAGACAAGGAACGTAAGAAGACACAATTGGCATATATATATATATATATATATAGCCGACCGGATTTAGCAAACCAACGGAAATGTTGGGTTCATTGGAATGAGTTTGTTTGTTGCTTGTCTCTCCGTCATCACATCCTCCTCCTTTCAACCATATTGGAATTAGTATCCCCCGCTTTCCACTTAATCATATCTCAGGTTTTGGTAGAAGCGAGACAAAATGTTCTGAGGGGAAAAAAACAGTGAAGTCCCTCCCAAGCTTATAACAACATAAGATAACTACTATATACAAAATATTTCCTTGTTTACACAAAATTCCTCCAAATTTTGAACCACGCAGGTACAAGTGATTAATCCTCCCATAATTAACTTTTAAAATTTAATAATAAGCCTCTCTAAACTTTTGAGTCTACGGCCAACCCCCAAACTCTCTTAATAGTATATAAACTTTTAAGAGTTTGAGTGAGTTGAATATATATATAGTTTTATTTTAGCAGGTTAGAAATGTATGGATACATACATGCAGATATATTTAACCTTTTTTTCTTGGTTTTTATAATTAATAACACAGCATGCTGGACTGGGAAATAATTTAGTGAGAATGTTTGTGGATCCCCCAGCATTTATGAGTGGCCCGAATATACGTGAGCACAGCTAGGAGGATAATTAATTAAGATAAATAATAATAAGGAGTGAGGAAAGAGATAGATGTGATGAGATTCACAGCTATCTCCCAATTAAAATAATATCTATATCATTTTCAAAACATGAAAAATAATAATAATCATGTCTATATATATACCAGACATTCAAGAATGGTTTCGTCTTACTTTCCCCGTTGTGTCTGCCAGTTTTACTATTTATGTATGAATTTTTATTTACTTCAGTCCCTTCCATGTTTGTCCTACTAATAACGAAGAACAGCCGATCGTATGATTAAGGAAACGTGATTGTAATATTGCTTTGCTAGACAACCTAGTTAATCATTAACTTTCGATCTCTTAATCTCATATTCATAAATCTTTCTCTATATTTTCCATTACGATCAGATCATTGGGTCAATAATTTTGACTGTCGTTTCAATAATGTTAAAATCAATATTAATAAGAATCAATAAGCAAGTGTTGGTGAGTGAAAATGGACATGGAATTACTTATTTACTTATTTTCCCCCAAGTGGAGTAAGATTGCTAAGTATTTAAATTACACGTATATGCTCCATGTTACTTTTTACTTACCGAATTATGCGTGATGGACGTAATTAAGTGAATGGAAACTTCGTAAGAATTTCTTCGTCTATGAGAAAGGTTCAATTTTTTATAATAATTTATCTTTAATTTAGCAAGAAGTTAGCATACATAAGGAATGTAATTTCATTCATGTAATTATTTATTTAGCAAGAAGTGAAATACTCCAACTTTTGACGTTTTACAACAAGTTTCAAGCGTACGTAGACTTATTTATCATTCGAGACTTCGAGTCATACATTATTCTCAGAGTCCAAACAAAAAAAAAATCATATTACTGTGTAAACTGGAAGATATACAGAACATGTTAATTTCATTCGTTTTATTATTTGAAATTAATTTTGCACTACTCAATTTTAATTTAATGGACACAAATATATTAGCTCAGTATTCTCAAACTTATAATAAAATAAATGATAACTCATATAATTTAAAATTATATTTTTATTATTTTAAGAGAAATAAAATTCTTATTCATTACTTATTAACTTATTATTTGTATCATCTCGATTATTATTTTTAATAAATGAAGGCAAGTTAGTCATTCCATAATCGGAATCTCTCTCCCCTAGAGTCCTCTAGAACTTATCAATAATTTAATAAATATTTTATAAAACTTTATAAGAATAAATTCTCTTATATAAAATTTAAGTAAGATTTCTCATTGTATAATTGACCAAAATATGGGCAACACATAATAATACGGGTAACAGTGGCAAGTGGTAAATACAGAAAATGAAATTATATGGATGCCCCCATGAATGGCCACTAACTGAAATTCTATTTCGTAATATTCCCATGTATTATTATTTTTTAAAAAAGAAACATGAAGAAAATAAGAGAGGAAGAAGAATAGGCAAATGTGAAGAGAGATTCGTGCCTGTAATTAATTATAAATCCAAATGATCAACAATTAAATTATTGCGTTTTCTTTCTTTTGTACCAAGTTTGGCTCATCGTCCCATCTCACTCGCCTTTACTCGTTTCTCTCCTCTCCGCTCTGTTCCTCTTTCTTTCTCTCTCCACCGTCCACTTCCTTCAGCCATCTTATACTCTATCTCTCTCTATGAAAGCAAACTATTCCCAACCTTACTTTATTCATCATCACCATGGCTGACCCTTACTCTCATCTTTTCTCTCCCCCTCCTTTCTTCCAATTCAACGCTTCCCCTTCTTCTTCTAACCCTTCTTCTCACCACCACCACCACCACCCCTATGCTCTCCACAACTTCTTCAACCACCCCACCGCCTCCTCCTCCGGCGGCCTTTCCCACCACCACCACCACCATGCCGCTACTTATTCTTCTATCCCTTTACCTCCGTCTCCTCCTCTCAGAGAAGCCCTTCCTCTCCTGAGCCTCAGCCCGTCGACGAAGCAAGAGCAAGATCATCATCAAGACTTGGATGTCAAGGTCGACGACGGGATCATCTTCCACAGTGCTAAACCCAAAGAGGAAGAAGAAGACGAAGAGGAGGACGATGAGGCCCCCGTCACTGTTGCACTCCACATAGGGCTGCCCAGCCCTAGTGCTGCTGAGATTGCTTCTGTGCTCTCCTATTGCAACGGTAGAGAACAAGTTGGAGGAGGAGATGGCGGCGGCGGTGACGGCGGAGGAGGTGGAGCTCATGAGGATTTTTGTTCTGGGTCTGGTTTCATGCTCCACAATAAGCTGAACAAGGGACAGTACTGGATCCCTACTCCTTCACAGATTCTCATTGGTCCAACCCAGTTCTCTTGCCCTGTTTGCTTCAAGACCTTCAACAGATACAACAACATGCAGGTCCAGCTTCTTCTTTTGCTCTATCTCTCTTTTCTGTTCCTTCTTCTTTCTCTTTTCCTCCATTTCCAGCCAAAATATAATTATGAAATATTATCCTTACTTTCTTATTCCCTAATTTGAACCCTCTTATGCGTCTCTTTTGCTTCCTTCCAAACCGGGAAAACAAAAAAAAGTTCGATTTATTATTCTATATGGCTATGGCATACGGGGTACTTGCCCGTGCCTCTTCCTCTTGTTGGTTTTTCTCTACCTTTTTAAAATTTTTTCAACTGGGTCATTATGAGTTTGGGTTCTACAATTGAATTTTATTTTATTTCATTATCGTGACTCAAATCGTTCGGAGCTTTTGCATGGTAAACGGGGATATAATTTTTTTTGTTGAAAAAATGTTGTTTTTGGCCTGATGCAAACTGTGACTTGGATCATTACCTTTCCTTTTCGTTGATTAAACTACTCAAGCAATGTTCCTTATGCCATTTGTACATTGAAGTCCGTGCCTCTCCTGTCTTCATTCTGCAAATCCTGCAGTGTTTCTTCCAGATCCCCGGCATATACTCGTATTAATTATTTTCACTTCAAGCATGTTGCTCTTTCTGACTCTTCCATAATATATCTGGATTCTCAAATCTCAATTATGGGATGGCTTCTTCAACCTCTTATGAAGTATCCACAAGTAATTAGAGTGTTACCTCGCCTTTCTTTCTCTTTCCATTCCATATAAAACAATTATCACTTTCTGGATATATATATCACAATACTTGCGCCGTGGACGAAGAAAATTAAAACCCCATTTGTTTCAAAGCGGTTCTTTATAATCTAGTTACATTTCATGTAGAGGGACCTTCCTAACAGTGGCACTTGCCCAAAAAGAAAAAGGAAAAAAAGAAATCCACATTTCAAATCACGGCACAATCAAGATGATTTATCATCACACATTTGACTACAAGAGATCCAACTGAAAAGGGTCAAATTGAGAATATAGGTTCCTTGAGATTTAATTAAAAACAATTGATTGATGAATGAATGAATTTGGTGGTTTTAATTGTAGATGCATATGTGGGGGCATGGATCACAGTACAGAAAAGGGCCAGAATCACTGAGAGGAACACAACCAACGGGAATGCTGAGGCTTCCATGTTATTGTTGCGCACCTGGTTGCAGAAACAACATCGATCACCCAAGAGCGAAGCCGCTAAAGGATTTTAGAACACTTCAAACGCATTACAAGAGGAAGCATGGGATCAAGCCCTTCATGTGCAGAAAATGTGGCAAGGCTTTTGCCGTGAGGGGCGATTGGAGAACTCACGAGAAGAACTGTGGCAAGCTCTGGTATTGTATCTGTGGCTCTGATTTCAAGCACAAGAGGTCTCTTAAGGATCACATCAAAGCCTTTGGGGTTGGCCATGCCGCTTATGGGATCGATGGGTTCGAAGAAGAAGACGACCCTGGGTCCGAAGTGGAGCAAGATAACGAGTCCACCCAGTAATAAACAACTACACATGATGGGATTAATTAATTTTATATTATTATATATATGCGGATATTTATCATCTTAGCTTGTGATGATGATGATGAACTCATAATTAGTTAGCTAGGATCATATAAGCATTAAGTTATTAAATGGAAGCCAACTTTCTTCTTGTTTCTTATGTTGGATTAATCGTTAATATCAGATTATATGCAGATAGACACTGGCGTCCATGGGTAATATCCAGTGAGAAGAATACTTATTGGAACTGAAATCCATGGGAAGCAAAAGTAGCTTATAACACACTAATGCAGCTCAAAAAATGTATATCGTCCGTCTTTGAATCCATTTTTTTCATACGTATAATATTGTGATTTTTTAGGGCTATACGGTATATATACACATATATACTCTCGTATACGTCCGACTATGATGTGCGTTCGTTGAAGAGGTATATATAATACGCTTGTAATATGCGGAAATGTTGATAGTGGAGTCATATATATATACACACACATGGGGGAAAAGAGGTGAAGAGACGAAGAAGAGCCTTTTGATTTTCTGAAATGCAGAGGGTGAGATCCTCAAAGTTAGAGGGATAATGATACGCATGTGCAAGGATAAATACTGGCTTTATTTCTTCATTTATAAGATCCGTATTTGGGTTTCCAGCAATCGTCTCAGGATGGGGCAAAAGATGCAGATAAAGTGATGATGGGCATGGATATAAGGAGGAGATCATCGGGCTTAATAAACTAAGCTCCATTAATATTATTTGTGTGTGTATGGCACAGCAGGTAATGAGGATATATATATATATATATATATATATGTATGTGTATGGTGGGAGATTAGTAGATAGCGTAGGCTTTTCAATTAGAAAATGACGATCAGCTTTATGTGGGGAGGTGCATACGATACGATGCGCCTTTTGCTTTTGGTGATAGACGGAACAGATACCATGATCTGAGATTCACCAAAGTTGAGGCCAAATGATTAGCTTTTGAAGAGAAGGAAGAAAAGGCATATATAAAACTATCTACGTTGTTAATATAATAATATAAGATATATTTAATTAATTTAAATAAATTTAAAAAATTAATTATTTATAATAATTATGTACTAAATTTTTAAAAATATCATATTTAATCTGTACATTTAAACTAATTTTAAAAGAAGTCTATTGATTATGTATGATCATATATAAATATTTTGAAAAAAATAAAAAATTTAAAAAATAAAATATATTAGATCTTATAATTAATATTAAAATAAACTCATCATTTAATTCTTATATTTAAATATTTATAATTGAAAGGAATATAAAAAGAAAAAGAAGAAGAAAGGCGGGATTGGTCATTGGAGGTAGTTAGAATGAATGATACAATACGATATGATATGATATATGAGAGAAGGAACGGTCCCCAGCAGCAGAAGATGAAGGAGGAGCAGGCATATATGAATGAGAAGAGAGGGAGGGAGGGATATGATTTGCAGCTTTTGAGAGAGAGAGGGGGATGGGCAAAAGGCTAAAGGCGAATGGGGGGTATAACCAAAAACTGCAAACACAACAGTGGAGCCCAAGTGGCTTTGGTTGGGCTGATTGGCAACATATATACTGATGCCCCTCCACTCCTTGCGCATTTCTCCCTTCCCTTCCCTTCCCTTCGATCTACTGTACCCCTGAAGCGACCTTTAACCCCCGCTCATTCTTGTTTCTTTTGACCACCTCTCTCTCTCTCTAGACCTATATATATATCATAGGTATATACATAGATATACCTACGTACGTCAGTCGTGAGTATATATATACGCATGATGTAGGAAAGAGATTAATCAAGTGAGTCGAAAGAAGAAGGGTGTGTGTCAGGTTAAGAGCATGTGGGGTTAGTAATAGTAATGGGGTTTGTGAGTTGGGACTACTGAGGAAGACATGATTGCTGCAACAGTGAATACCATGACCAATGCATTTATTCCAAAATCAATATCCTTTCTCCTAGACGCCAACCCTACCAACCATTCTCAATATATATTCACTATTTTCACCACCTCCCCCTTTAATTAATTTCCTCCCTATTAGAAATTAATATCTCTGTATCACGGGCTACTGGATGTGTCTCTCTCAATATAACATCCTCCTTTTTTTTATGCCATTTCTGCTTTCTCATGCCATGTCTCTATCTTCATATATTTCGTCCATACCTCACATCATTCCTTCAAATACAGTTGACTTTTTTAAAAAAATAAATTAAAAAATCAAATTAATTAATTATAATTAATATAATAATTAGTAGATTAATTTATACAGAGGAAGGAGTATATACACGAATCTCCTTTTTAAGTATATTAGTTATACATTTTCATGAAACTGAATAGTATCAGTCTAATTAAGGCATGATTCTATAATCAGATACAACGATGTATAATCAAAAAAGGTGGCCGAGCTCTTTTAATAATTGTAAGTACGTGTAAGCGCATCATTACTCTCCAGGGATCGACGACAAGCAAGTAGTGGCCATCTCTTTTGGGAAGGAATGAAATGTCTGTTGAGAGTACCCTAATTAAATACATACAGATATATATATTCTGCCTGTTACAATCCCAATATTCTTGTCATTTTGATTACGTCTCTCCATTACCAGTAAAATTTGATGTAAAGTACAAGATTCAGTGTTTTATATATATTTGAACATAAAGGAGGATTATTAACCAGTTTGATTGCGCGGCTTCATGACCACGTTGGGAGACCAGACAACCCCACAAACACGAGAATACGCATATTTTATATTATTCTGCTTTTAATCTTCATTCTTATTCCACTACATACATATTAGGGACACCTTTGTCTTCCCAGACTCGAATCATACGCTTTTCTGCTGTTTTTCATTTTATATTCCTCGTTAAATACTTAAATAAAGTCCAAAATCTTTGCAATAACCAACACCCATAATATTTTCCATCATCTCCAATACGTACTCCACAAGTTCTTCATACGAACTTATATATATTCCTTAAATTCTCTTTGTCTGAAATTCAAAGGAGAAAACCGACAATATGCGCGTGCGCCTTATTTTTTTGACCTCAAGATTTTTTCTTGTTGTACACAAACACACACATGTACGTACGTACGTACGTATAGAAAAGTTGCGATAACATGGATATTAAATTCATTAATTCAGTATTTTATGTGTGTGTGGGTCTTATTTTTTTGTCCTCGAGACTTCTTCTTATTGAACACACGCACATATGTGCTCTATATATACATATATGTACGTACATACGTATAGAAAAATTGCAATAACTACCCTTTATGATATTTGATAACAAAAAAATGTAAGTGATGAGTAGGTTCCATAGCCTCACCAAGTTGAACACATATTTCTTAGTTCAAAAAGTATTTAAAAGTATTTATAAATTACTTATTAATAAGATCTTTATATCAGTAGTAGAGTTTGAATTTATTACTTTATGAGTTATGAACTATCTCAAATTATTGATTAATTAAGAAAATTAGAGCTTTTCCGACATTATCAAGAAAAAAGAAAAATGGAGGATAATGGATTGTAAGGGTGAATTTGAATTACAACAATACATTCCCGAGAAGAAAACCTCCATACGCTCACGTTCATCAAAATTCTAAAAGTCCGTGTTAATATTCACAATCAATCTAAGAAATATATTTATCATGCAAGTTAGACTTTATTTAATTATGATAATTAAAAGAAAATTGTAAACAGGTTGTTAGGAAGAATTCCTTCCTCACATAATTATTCATGTTAATCAATTCATTATAATTAAATATATTTAATACGTGGGGTTAAATAGTAAGCTGCGACTGAAGCCAATCAGAAATTAACGGTACCAAAAGGTAATGGACGTTACAATCAACCAAAAATATAATTCGTGTTTAGGGGATTAATTTGTTTTTTTTTTATTTTATAAGGTGAAATGATGACTATGCTTTTAACAAAATATGAGTGATTGCTTTAAACAAAATGGACCTCTCTGACAGGGCTAATTCCAGGTACTTTTGATCCTCCTCAGAGTAGATGAGACAACTTTGTTAGTGAGGCCCCAGTCAATAAAAGAAAAAGGGAAAAAGGCGAGAGAAAGACCCATAATCACGATAAACCTTTGAAAAGAAAAATCACATAATTATATATACAACTTAAGCAATATTAATATATATTCTTTTCCCAAAAAAAAAGGTATAAACAGAAACCCTTGTTTTGGATTCTATCCCCAGAGAGAACTATCGCTATTTTCCTTTTCTCATTCATCGTTATCCATAGAACTACACATATCATGCTTGGCTGGTTTGATCATTTTCCTTTGGTCACGATGCTCGGAGATTCTCTCCCAAGTTGTGAATATTTTGTTTCTTTTATTTGTGGGTTTGTTGAAGAATATGAAGAAAAAACTTCAACAAGAAGCAAGAGACCATTCCTGGGCAAAAGACACTCTCACACATGCCCCTTACATGTATTACCTTATATATATAGATAGATAGATATAGATGTGGAGTTGCTTTACTTTCCTTTATGCTGCGAGTGATTTAAATTAAAGGTTGTGTTTGTTTGACGTTCGTGGCCATCAAATCAATTAGGTATATGGTGAGCAATTTAATATCTTTCACCTGGATATATATATATATATATATATATATCTATGTGCATGCAATGGATTAGGTTTTGGTGGTGTTGTGCGGAAGATTCCATATATCCCACACCAGATGTAACATTTTAAATGAATAAATAAATAAACTAATGAATAATTATAGAAAGCCGCAGGCAAAGGCCAGCAAAAACCCACACGAACATCCTTTCAGAAGAAAAGTAGTTTGAAAAGCATCAACGATCATGCATTTTGACAGACAGATCTTAAGCAGTTTTCATCTCGATAGCTCTGCTCGCACTGTCGCTGCCGTGTAATCATTATAACAATGCCTGGTAGTAATTAATGTGGTCGGATGAATTATCCCTAAAAAAGAGTACATTACGTATATCAAATAATATGAATAAGCGTGATTAAACAGTAGTTTTGTGAGTGGGTTCATCGAAGAGAGGGATAAAAAAAAAACTGCGACATGTTGTTGTAAAATCTTGTCTGTTTGGTTGACATGACAATACCAGAAATCTCGAGGTGATCAAGATTGCGATGGATTACGTCTTGTTTGTTTGCTTAAACGAGTCGGTCAGGTTCTAATCTAAAAGCGAAAAGGCTGCTTTTGTTTGTTTCACGCTCCACATCCTTCCCATAATTAATGATTCATATATATATATATATATATATATATATATATAATATTAGTATTAAATGAGTCGGAGGCTCTCGTTTTTCTGCTGTATGTATGTACAAACACAAATAGCTTTTTTTTTTTTTTAATTTATACCATAGCCTGTACTCCTATCAATAGACTAGTTTAGTTCATAAAAATATAAATTTATAATAAAAATTTCACAACTTCTAAATAATTATTATAACAATATATCTATAACTCAAATAAAAGAGCTTTAGTCAAATTAAAATAACTCATAACTAGTTAATATAAGCATTCGGTGTTTATAAACAAATAGTTTTAAATCTTAAATATATATATGTCAATATTAGTTTAATGTGTAATCATCTTTTTCTTTATATCTGCTTGTAAACAATAAAACTTACTTCTATTATAGTAATCATGAACATGATATCAATCGAGATTCCTTTTACTTTATTTTGGTTAATAATAACAACTTGAATTTAGTACAGTGGATAGCATTCTTAACCAAAGGAAACTAATGATTGAGTAGAGAAGCTTTGGATATAAAGATTTTGACTGGTTAATGAATATAATATCGTGTGAATGCGTTGGGATGAATATATGCTTCAGTGGGGACTGCTCTTGAGCATGATGAACAGAAGGGCCCATACCTAAGTACATATTGTGTGTGTGTATCATATCTTTTATGAGAAATATACAGCAAATAAAATAGAATTACAAGAAGGATCCTAGCCTTAGATGTTTACCTGAATTTAAAAAGCAGAAAATGAAAGGTGAAAAGCAAGTAACAACCTTGCGCACCGATGCAAAAATAAAAGAGTCTTTTATTTTCTTCTCTTTTGTGTCTCTGTGAGTCCACACATAGTCCTCATTAATTATATCACTAGGCTAGCCCTCCCGAGTGAGCCCAATGTTTATGATAAAAAAACTGCTGCAATATAGGATGTAGCTGCTGTCATAAACACTCTAACCTAATAATATGTATGCGCTTTGTATAACCACATACATGCTCATAGATCACAGGTGCGCTCATCATTAAGTAATCCTCCTGTATGTAATTTATTTAATTAAATTAATTAACCTAATATATTTTTTTAAGTACTATAATAATTTTTTTTAATTTTTTCCCTCTCTCTTAATTAATTAAACACCAGACGAGTATAGAATGATTCTCCATATTGATTTCTACACCGGGATATTTACAAGTCTCCTTCAAAATTTTCTCATACAGTAATTATTAAAAATGCCAGGTCTATATTGTATGTAATGAAGCTTAATTATCATAGAGATCGGTAGATATCGAAATGAAAAGTTCGCCAATATTTTGTTTTGACATATCAGTAAGCAACAAAAGAGAACAAATTAGTACACATTGTGAAAGATATTGTGCTATACAACTAAATGTATCCAACGCATGAACGCATATATATCTATCATGCGTCCCCACCACACCCATATGATGAGAAGGATATATAATACAGAAACATACATGTGAACACATGCCTACAGTGTAATAGTACCCTATATTCATAGGATCATAAATGAGCTTGCAAATGCTGGTAAGGCAACAAGAAATGTGACTTCACTCTTTGTTCCCTCTCCTCTGGTTAATCCAAACTCCACAAGTCCTTCCCACCCACACACATATTTTTCTTCTATTCACTGATTGTTCTCTCTTTTTGGTGGGGTGGGTTTGGCAAAAACGTCAAAATTCCCACCAGTCTTTGCACGTAATAGTCTCGTTATTGAATCAATATTGTTCCCTTTTCTGCAACTTGCTTCTCTCCTTTTTCTCTCTTCCTGTCACCCCCTTTCAGGTCAAATTACACCCATTTTTCTCACCTCCAAATAATTATATCGCTTTCGCAGCTAAGTAAAAATTAAAGTCATGCACGTAATCATTATAAATCACGTAGAATCTGCAGAATGCCCCCAGAAACAAAAGAAGGCAGCAGAGAGATTGAAACCCTTTGCTCATGGTGATGGATACATGTTTGTTTCAGCTTAATTTACCGCTGGCTATGGTTTAGGTTTAGGAGGTGAATCCTTGAAATGAAAGAGGAAAGTAAAAAGAGAGAAGGCATGTGTGTGTGTGTGTGTGTGAGGCCCACGAAGGAAGAGAGGTCTGGGCTAAAAGTAGGGTTTTGTGCCGTATGGGATGTTTTATGTCGTTGTTGAGGAAAGTCTCAGCCTTGTTGGGAAAGCCATTGTACTAAATGAGTGTAAGAAATTCTGGTGCACAAAGTATATGACCGACTGCTTAAATTTTTGTGACCCAAAAAGGGTCGTCGTCGTTTTCTGTGTTACCATTTTCAGCACCAAACCCATACCTGTCTTATATCCTATGCCCAACATCACACAATGAGCTCTTAAATGATTCAATTAAACAGACATCGCCATAAAACATACGTACGCATTTGTAAATGTAAAAGATTAATTAAGAAATGTAAATGGCAAATCCAGCTACAGATTTCTTGCGCTTTTGTTGTGATTTGGATCCGTATCCAATGCCTTTTCCTGGGCAGGTATCTTCAACTTTCACTTGCACCAACAAAGTTTGAGTCTAACAGGGGCAAATGGCGAATTAAGCTTTGAATTTTACTTCCCAACAATATTTCGGTAACAACGAAGAGAGAGCAACTTTTTTGGGTGAATGTGATGAGGCAGGTTTAATCCCATGGGTGAATGAGTTGCACAGATTTATGATATTTGGAAAAAGAAAGTGATAGGAAAACGATGGAGGCCGGGCAAAAACAAGTAGGAACAGTGAAATGTATCAATCAGCATCTGAGTTTGAGGGCAAGTTTGCAGCGGGGGAAGTGTATGCGGGGAATTTATGTGCGGCCCTAAACGATAATATTTCTTGAAATGCCTAGGCATTTGTGTCTGACCTCGTTATTTCACTCCCACTCTCTTTCGCATGTGCCTCGCACATGTTCTCTGCCCCTTTACTATTCAGTTTTAATCTTCAAATCATAATTGGTAGATTCATATCTAAACGGAGGGCTCTTTCTGTGATGCCGAATTCTGGTATGAGGGTTTATTTTGATAGACGTTTAAAAAATAATTTATTAAAAAATATTTTTTTAAAATTTAGAGAATAATTTATAAAAAAATAATTATAAATAAATGAGTATTTAGATAATTATTATCATAAATTTTTTTATAATCAGTATATTATAATATAAAATATAAGATTAAAAAAATTATTATTTATTTACTCCTCATGCAATTATAGTCACTGTTCACTCATCTCTTTCCTCCACTAACTCCCAATATCATCCTTCTAAATTACCATAAGAAGACAGCACAGCGTCATGCTCACCGTTGGAGGGAGACAAGGATGCCGTTGAAAAGTAGAAAGGGACAATGACTCTCTTCCCTCCAAACTAGGGTAACAAGGAGCATAAGGAGAAGAAAACACGACACTGAGCGGGGCAGAAGTTGAGAGAAAAAGATAAAAGAGAGGAGAGAGGAAAAATATATTAAAAAAATAAAATTAAAATAATAATTAAATAGTCTATAAATTATTTTACTGTTATATAAGTTATGGATGCGTCAGTAAAGAGGGTGGATCAAACAGTATGGACATCAGTTAAAAGAAGTAGAGGAAGGTTAAAGAGAACACTCAAAGAGATTATTGAGCGGGATCTATTGGTTAATAACCTATCAAAAGATTTAGTTTTTGATAGAGTACAATAGCGTCATATGATCTATATAGCCGACCCCATTTAATAGGATAAGGCTTATTGTTGTTGTTGTATAAGTTATTTTTAGTAACTTATATAAAACTATAATTTAAAAATATTTTTAGATAAATATGATTATTTATGTTAAAATATTCTCAAACTCAAATTTAAGTTAAAAGTATTTTTAAAACTTTGATTTTCAAGTAATCCAAACGGGCTCTATGTCCCCATTTTTATGCCGCATCGGGGGCTTTTATATGGGCTTCATCTGGGCTGAAACATTTAAGTATGTTTTAGGATGCGGACCACTATGTATCCTTCTATATTGGGCCTCCGACCCAAGTTAGTGGTCTAAGTTCTCTATTTGATTCACCCAACCAATATATAGGGCTATTTGCCCCAAATGCTATTCAAAATTTAAAAACAAAATAACACGCTGTGCCGCCGAAATCAATAGTTCTAGACTAGATGATCTTTTTGTTTTATTATTATTAACCATGATTTTCAATTTTAAAATTTTTAAAAATAAAATATAAAAAATTATGTTACAAAATTTGGACAGTGAAAATAACAGGGAGTCTTTCTTTCGGCTTTTTTTTACTGTGATCGCCCCCCCACTCCTCAATACGTTTTTTTTTTCTTCATATTTCTGATGTTTAAATTTGGAATTTTAAATGGACGGAATCAAACTCTAACTATTCAAATTACTTTATCTATTTTTATAAAACATGTTTTTGGCAAAAACATAAAAGTTAGAACTCCCCGAAAACGAAGGAAGATAACAAGTCTGAAGAAGCCAAGTGTAAGTGGAGGCATAGCTGAGGTTGATTATCACGGCACGTAGATAAATATATACGTGTACGCAAGTAAGGCGGGTAGAATGCGAGAGCCACAACTTGAGAAGATTCAAGTGGGGTCCTTCCCACTCCCAGATTCACCAACGCATAACGGTCACCGCTTCATAAAACTCACGCCAATCTGCTCCCTCCTCTCTTGGTCTGTCTCTGTTCACTACCCCAGAAATGGAGCCTCTCGCTCCCAGTTTCGATCTTAAAGCAACACATCGCTCTGTGGTTCCTGCTAAACTGGGAAAAACCACCCCATTACTGTTTCATTCGCGTAGGTTTTTGTCTCCTCATATAAACCTTAAACAGAAAAGTGAGGTTCCATCATCAGTAGCTGCATATGGGAAGGTCCAATGCAGTGGGCAAGGGTTTATGGAATCTGTAGCCAAAAGGGCTTTGGGATTTGGTGCTTCCGCCTCTCTATTCCTGTCTATCTTCTCCGATTCGCCCGCCTTTGCTGAATCTCTCACCGTGACTTTTCCTGTATCTCGTGCACCTGAGGTCATCAATCTTTTCTCTCTTTCCACACTTCTCATTGCTTATCAAGTCAATAATTAATTCGTTTCTCGCCATTAGCTTGTTCATTTCTTTTTCATACATATGGTCGTGTACTTTTTAGTATTTAGCTTTTAGACGGAGGCATCTTGAAGGTTGACTTCTAGTGTTTACGATATTTGGTCAAATTCGCACCTTTTCAACCAACCAGCGGTTAGGTTACACTAAAAAATATGTCGAGTTCAATCTATGTACTGAAACTGAAGTTCTCTGTAAAAGCTCTCCTGAAAGTTTCGTACATTACACCCAACCATGATTCAGAGCTGTAGTGGATTTTCAGTATTATGGTAGCATTAGAGTTCTGTTTCCTCAAGCCAATAACCATTACATGAATTGTGCTGAGTGCGAAGGGTTTGCTTGCTAGGTGAATGAAGTTCAGAGAACTCTTGTAGAAGCATGGGGTTTAATTCGAGAAACATTTATTGATCCTACATTTAATCATCAAGGTATTTTTTACTCTATTATTGACTTCTGCATATCTGTGTAAATCATCCAATAAAATTATAATTATTTATAAATTATATTTGTAGATTGGGACTTGAAGTTGCAGCAAACAATGGTGGAAATGTTTCCCCTGCGCTCAGCTGATGCAGCATACATGAAAATCAGTGGAATGCTTTCTACCCTTGGAGATCCTTTTACTCGAATAATCAGTCCAAAGGTTTTACAGCCAAATATTTCTTTCTGGAATCTCAATCTCTTCGTTTGATTTTTTTTACGGGGAAAACAAGTAAACTTAAGATATGATCATAGATGCTATGGCAGTTCATCATGTTTCCTCTTACCTGTTGCTTCCATAAATAATAGATTTCTAGGACAACTCCATTTTTCGGATTGGCATTTGAAGGCGAACTTCTGTGGCTAATTTTGGCAGTGATTCATTTGCAGGAATACCGAGGGTTTAGAATTGGAAGTGATGGAAACTTACAAGGAGTGGGTCTCTTCATAAATGCTGAACCAAAAACAGGACATCTGGTTAGTACTTTTCTTAAGAACATTTCATAATTCACTGTAATCAACCATAATTATACTGTTTGTTCTGAGGGAAGTTTGTATGCTAGTGGCCCCTGCCACTTTAAGGGTGTTTGCTTTCATTTTTGTTGTTAAGTCTTGGCATAAGGTATTATGTATATGTCATGGAGTAGTGCTTATCTTTCCTCATGAACCAGTGTTCTTGCGCTTGTTAATCTTTTCAGTTGAAACCACAGGTTGTTGTGTCTTGCTTAGAAGGTAGTCCAGCTGCTCGTGCCGGTATACGTCAAGGAGATGAATTGGTTGAGATAAATGGTAAAAATGATTATTGGAAATTAAGAATTTGTGTCTGAATAGAAATAAGTCTCTTTCTTTTCTTTTTACTAAAACATAATTACTGTTTTTTCAGGGGAGAGGCTTGATGGCATTGATAGTGAAGCTGCAGCACAGAGGTTGAGAGGGAATGCAGGAACAACTGTTACAGTAAAGGTTAATAATCCACTTTTTGTCACATAAGCACTATTCCATCTATTGATATAGGCCTTGCCCTGATTTTTGTGGGCACCTTTGAAAACTGTGCTTTATTTTCTTTGATAGTTTTGAACACTTGTGAGCTACAATTAAGATTCTCTACCCATTCCCTTCCCTAAAGGTCCTCCATATTCTTGAGGCAGACAATCCTAATGGTGGAGTGAATAGAGGGCGTTTTGTTAAAAATACTTTTAGAGTGATTCTTTCAGAAGTTACAAGATTTTGGAGCATTTGAGCATGAAGATTGGAAGAAACTAATTTATACTTTTTCTTCTTCAGGTCAAAGACTCAGGACACAATTATGGTATTCGAGAGGTAAATACTGAGTATTGACATTTTATTGGTTATGATTGAAAAATGAAACTAATTTCTCTTATCAGATTAAACTATGATATGCAGAAGAAGAAGCAGTTATCTAATTTTTTTTTTCTTTTTGCTTTGGCTTAAACTTTACATCTATATCTGGCTGGCCAATCTAATCGCTAAGTGACTCTTGAAGGTCAAATTGCCACGTGAATATATCAAGCTCTCTCCAATATCTAGTGCCATCATTCCTCATAGATCCCCAGATGGAAAGCTTACAAAAACTGGCTATGTAAAATTATCAGCCTTCTCTCAGGTTAGCAAATACCCAGTTACCAAATAATAAAATCGCTATTCATTTTAAAAAGTAAATATAATCCCAACAACAACTCTCATTGAAATGTTTATTTTATTTATTTATTTATTGTTTTGCTTTCCGTATGAGCCATATGTAAATTCTTCCTCTTCCATGTCTGACAGACTGCTGCTGATGACATGAAGAATACTATTCAGGAATTGGAAAAGCAAGGAGTGCACTCATATATACTTGATCTACGAAATAATCCAGTAATCTTTTCTTTCCAATGGAAAATGTCCTGGAAGTTTACTTGGCCCTGGATTATATAACTTACGCAGTTTCCTTATTTCTGAAATTGCAGGGTGGCCTGGTAAAAGTAGGCCTTGATGTTGCCCAGATGTGGTTAGATGGAGATGACACTCTGGTGAATACTGTTGATAGGAGTGGAAATATGTTACCAATTAATATGGTCAATGGGCATGCTCTTACTCACGATCCACTTGTGATCATTGTGAGTATATATCGCTACTTAAGTTGCGTATTAACGTGTCATGTCTTTTAATCCTACAACTTAAGAGAGCAACAAAACAGGGGACTGCAATTGCCAGTTTCTTAATATCAAACTCATCCTCGTTGTCTGTATATAATACTTAAATTTGTACAAGTACCTTTTTGACTAACACTGAAGGTAATGAACTGCAATTCTTTTTCCCCCTCTCACAGGTAAATGAGGGAAGTGCTAGTGCTAGTGAGATTTTAGCTGGGGCATTGCATGATAATGGCCGAGCTATTCTTGTGGGGCACAAAACATTTGGTAAAGGAAAGATTCAGGTATTATCTGTCTTCTGTTAAGTAATGACATACTCGAAATGTTCGAAGGTTCATGACTTATGATTAACTAAAACTTTTTCATTACAAAATAAATAGAACAAGGGGCTTCATTATGTAATGTATCATAACACTGCATCCCTGATGCGTTAAGTTTATAAATAGCCAATACCATTGATGCATGATGCTTGGTTCAAACATGGTTATTGATTTATCTCTGTCAGATTAGATTTAAAATCAAAATAGGGGAAAGTATTAAATTTTATTCCTTCCTGCCATTTTCGTCACATTTCAGTTAATAATGCGGAGTTCATTCTTAATGCAGAGTGTAACAGAGCTTCATGATGGTTCCGCCCTTTTTGTTACAGTAGCAAAATACCTATCACCAGCACTTCATGACATAGATCAGGTTGGGATAACACCAGACGTGCAATGTACAACAGAAATGCTAAATCCAGCCAAAGAGATTTCAAATAAAGATAAGAGTCCGGTCTCATCTTTGGAAGCAGATTCCTGTATTATGGTAGCAGAGCATGCGTTGGATGCGGAAGAGTCCAAAGGCACTGCTTCTTGACCATTTACACTTTTTCCTTACACATTTCATTCAATTTTACAGTTGAAAAGAAGGTTAGTTCTGTGCTGTTATGTCAGCCAGTACAGTAATTTGTACAGTGTACATTGTGATTACTAATTGGCCACTGTAGACAAAAGATCAGAAACCCACCGTATGTTATATCGTGCAATAAAAGAAGCCAAAATTTACCAAACAGCTGTATCATTTCAGTTTACAAGAAAATGTACTGGAAAAAAAAAGGAACAAATAAAGAACATATCAAATTAATAGACAAAACATAAAAAACAGATGCATATATTCGTATCACAAATCTAATCTTTTACAATACTATATAGGAGGAATCACATCCCAAGAGTAAGCAAGAGCCATGAAGTGAATAAACATAAAAAGAACTCTTTAAAGACACAGACAGTGACAAGTTTCAATCACAGTGGAGGGAAACATTCCAGTTTACTGCAACATGAAGGCCACAATAGAAATCAACAGAGAAGAACACAAGGCTACCCCAGAAACGGGCAAAGCAAAGCCATCTCCAGCCTCCAATGGTGGTGTAGGTGCAATCTCTGAATCCTGAGCCACAATTTTAGTGAAGCAAAACAACCCCACAACCATTATAGCCATCAAAATATGAGCTGAAGAAGAGCTGCCATTTTGTGCCATTTCCACAGAATATCACTGTTATGCTCAAGTCCAAAGAGTGATAAGCTGGGGTGGGGGCTGAATTGTTTAGTACATACAGAGAGCAAATGTTTAATTTATAGGCATTCTTTTGGGAGGACAAGTGAAAAGGCCATCCTTTTCAATGTGGTAAGGTACATGAAATGAAACAGCAACCATTTCTGAAGTGACCATGCCTTTTGGGTTACGGCTGTTAGAGACCCACAAGACCAATCATAACCAGGCATTTTGCAGGGTGGCATTGCGTTTTCATTGAGCCATTTACGTTACAATTTACTGTAACAATGAAGCACATAATAGGAATAAAACTACATTTGACTTGAATATTCTAATTTCAAATGTTGGATTTTGAACACTTGTCTAGCATATAAGGTGTGCCGTTGTAGTGAAGTAAAATGGATTACTGCTGCGTAGGTTATCTTTCTCGGTCACTGAAGATGGTGATACCTCGCTTTCAGTCCAGCTAAAGCGTTGTTGACGTAACAACGGTGTTGTTGAGAGTTTTATTCCGGGAAACTTCTGCTTCTGATAGGTCTCTTTGGTCCTCTACTTGCAGAGCAAAAGAATCTAGAATACGTACATGTTACTGTTGTTGACAGCTGAGTGAAGAAGCTACTTCAGAGTTATTATTCTATTATTTCAGACTGAAACATAGCCTAATTGTAATCAATGTCAGGATCTACTAGCTCTGGTGCCAAGTAAATTGAACTGCCTATAGCCGAAAATTTCTTTTCCTGAAAATTTCATTGTCAAATAAAGTAATTAAACAGAGACATCGTTTGGATTTGGATTTTTTTTACTTCTTTGGGCTATCAAAGTTATTATTTGTGTAACAGGATAAGCAGATTCATTTAAGTTCGGCGACTTATATGTGACCTAACAAAATCAATGAACTTGGCAGGGCATGAATCCATTCAAGAGAACCAATTAACGGTGGGTGAGTGGGTGGGTGTGTGTTCATCATCTTGTATATGACATAAAGGAAACATGCATGAAGCATGCAAAGTTTTTCCTTATAACAAAATGTATATTAATTGGTTTCCAACTATGATGAGGAAAGAAAATGTCAAACCACTTAGTTTTATTGATATTAGTAAAATTAACCAGTTTAGATTTAATGTAACAAGAAGAAAAATAAGGGTTTATTTGGATTAACACTAACAAGAGTACTTTTTATCTAAATTGATTTTTATAAACTGAAGTTAAAGTAAAAGTTAAATAATATAATTTATATTTAGATAAACTTTTATAAAAAAAATAAGCTTGAGAGAAATTTATCTGGATAATAAATTAAAAAGTCAATTTTAAAATACTTAAAATTAAAAAAAAAAAAGAAGAAGCTAAAAGATAGAAGAAAAAAAGAGAGTTGCTTCAGCTTTCAAGTAATTTTTAAAAGAAAAAATTGGTTGCTTTCAAAATCAAAACAAACATCACATATTATACCACAGTAACTTTTCCCCATGGAAAAGTCAGTTTTGCCATCAAACAAGTTTAGATTGCCTTGGATAGGGAGTTTTCTTTGAAATATTTTTAAGAGTTCCATTTTGGGTTTTGACAATATATAATAAATAACTCCCTCTAGTCCTACAGTAAAAATTAGAAAGCAAAAAAATGAGAGAGAATGCATAAAACAGTAACGAATTGTGAAAAATAAAAAATTTCAATTCGTCATGGTATATTTGGCGAAGCTTTAGTGACTGACTTAAACCATATATCTATAGGTCAAGCCGTAAGTTGTGGGTTAAGCCTTCGTGCCACAAATAAATATGTTGGAAATGGTCAAACCAAAACCAATATGAGCTGAAATCATGCAAAACCATACACTCTGATCGTTTCATAGCCAAAAGAAGCTGTATTTTCCCAAAAAAAATCCAACTTGTTCCCTATAAATGCATATCCATGTCCTTATTGATCTTCAGACCGGCGCCACAAAACAAATAAAAGCAAAGTTTATTCAAAGAAGAAAAGGCAGGTCTCCCTAACAAGTCATGGACATGAAGAAGGTTACTTGTGCCGTTCTCCTCGTCGCCGCCTCCATGAGTGCCGCAATGGCCGTCACCGAGGTTCCTTCAGCTGCCCCGGCTCCCTGCCCGGACGCCGGAGCCGCCGCTGGCTTGCCAGTTGTTGGCTCCTTGATTGGTGCCTCGATCTTGTCTTTCTTTGCCTTGTTCCAGTAACTGAGCCGAGAAAGATTTCTGTGAAATTAGCGGGTAAAAATCATGATGTAAAAGTGTTCATGTACTGTTATGATCGAATAAAATGCTCATCTCTTTCATACATTATTGGCCAATTGGTTTTTCTTTGTTTTAGTGGAAATTTTACTTGGTATCTTCGTTTAGCTATTATTATCCATTAGTAATAGCTTAAGCAATGTGTAAATTTTTTCTTTAAAAAAAAAACGAAAATAATTCTGATTCGATTAATGAGGGGAATTTACCCTAACTTTCCATAATAACGGTCCTAATAATAAGCTACTATTAAAGAAATGAGAAGAATTTATAAGTTATTATTTGATGAAATTTATATATCTGTTTATTTATTAAGAAAATTGACAAGTACACCAGAATTTTCACAATGAAGTCATCTATTTGCTTATAACTTTTTCTTCAGCTCTAATGAAGTTATAAATAAAACAAAAACTTATTAATCTTAAAATTTGGCCTCATCCAACCCTATTAACCCCGGAAAGAAGAAAGATCCACAGGGAAAAATAACTTGATTTTGAATGTTGCTTTACTACTTTGTTTTTATTTTTTTAGGGTGGAATGAGCCAACCCTTAGGCCTATTGTTTTTTTTTTTATAAAGGTGAGCTAAATGCCTAAAAGTAAACTATAAAAAATAGAGATTATCTTTCAAACTCTCAATAGCAATAAGATATCTCAACCATAAAGGATAATAATATAACATTGTCGTAGTCATCAAACCTTCTTTTGTAAGAGCATTTGTCAATCTATTATAATCTTTAGGTATATTTTAAATTTTCAATTCGAATAAAAATTGAATAAGACTATATATATGTAATAACAATAAGCGGAATTTATCTTTATTTAAATTTAATAATATATTAATAATATTCTTTATATCATATTTAAGAATAATTTTCTTAATTTTTATTTCATAAACTATTTTTAGCCCTTTATAAATAGTTTATTATTCTGATTCAATAACACTATATAAAATCATTTAATTTGTAAATCCAATAATTCATCCTTAGGCCTATTCTAATTCTTATAACTAAACCCTTTAGATTGCCTATAACACGATATTGAATAGAATACAAAATATTGAGAGGAAGAGAGATAGATAATTGGCCTTACCTCTCTCTCTATAATGATGTAGACATGTATTCATTTATTATATTAAATAAATAAAACAGATTCAATTGCTATAGATATACCTTAAAGCAAAACAGTACCTATTTATAAGTCTACGTACTAATGAAAAATTTATTTCACATACCATAAAGCGTGCAATAGGAAAAGAATATGTGAAATGTTTTTTCTATCTCCAATCAAGAAACAGTCAAGAAGGAACAAGCTTATGGAACATATGAAAGAAAAACATTGCTTACAATAATTTATAAATCAATGACATTGGGAAGCAACTCTCAAAAACTAGGTTTCTGTGTTAAATTTTTTTTGTGCAGATATGAGGCTCTTTGTCAACCATATTGCTGTCTCTCTGGACGAGACAGCTTCATGCCCAAATGGTCCAAGCACACGAGCAAGCTCATCAAGTTTGTCCTGCTCAAGTAACCGAGCACATAACTCAAGCAGAGACTCCAGAGCATCAGCTCTTTGCTCACATGGCCTCTCCAACACAGTCTTGGTTTCATCACCGCCGATCACAGTAGGTTTGCTTAACAAAAGCCCACTCTGCATCTGATCAATCTCACTAACAGTTTCATTCTCTTTATGCATGGAGCAAGTGGCCTCAAGTGTTCTTGCTTGGCCTCCAGCTTTACCTGCAAGTTTATCATTACTATCAGAAGTCAAACGGTCCAAGTGAGGGCCTTCCGGTTCAGAGTCCTGTTTGACCCTAACCCTAACTGGCTGCATGGGAGGTGGTGGTGGTTTTAACGTTTCCTCAACGGATCCATCTTCATCACAGCTGCCTGCACAGGACATTATTGGTTTCTTGGAGTCCTCAGGTATGGTACCCTCCCTCTGTACCTTGGCTTCAGTGGAACCATCATAAGAAAGAGTACCTTTTACATTTGTGGCCACCTCATCCATGTCAACCCTTTCTGATTTTTGAAAAGTTTCAGCATTCAATCCTAGTTCTTCCTGCTCAGAATCTTCTGGAATTGTCTCTGATGTAACTTCCTTATCAATTGTTTCACTTGCAGGTTTACTTTTAAAGTCTACTTCCTTGAACACACTGCTAACAGTAGATTCAGATGTTGTAGAGTCAGCTTTTGAGCCACTAATACTAGAACATGATTCCACAATGTAGCTGGTGGGATCAACCATCCTGGTCTCAAGGTTGTCTTCTACACTGGATGAAACTGTTCGCTTAGGAACACTGCTTGGATGTGCATTACCGTTTGCCTCAAATAGATGAACCCTCTCCAATCGATTAGTTAATCCCCCTACTTGTTGGTCCCTATGGTCTTTGCCATCACCAGACCTATAAGATCTTTTTGTTTTATTATTTGGGCTACTTTCGGATTTTATAGGAAGAAGGATAGCTGATGCATTCCGACAGCGGAGGACGTATGGTTGTAAATGAGGATGCCTTAACAATTCCAGTGCCTGTCAACAAAGAGATGCGAAGTGAACACTTAGTCCAGACTCCAGACTACTCAAAACAGGATCATAGTCTTAGTTGAACTAACTGTTGGTCTATGTTCTGGATTCTTCCTCAGCATGCTCTTGATAATTTGTTTCCTGTTACACATTAAGTCCTGATTTAATTATACCATTTAAAAGAAATAAGAAAGATATTAAGAATGGGGATAATTTCATACAACAACAAACGCGAAATCTACAAACAAGTTTTAGTTAGTTTCAAATGTAATTGTATATATACTTCAATTCCGATTGAGTGGAAAACATTAAATCATTTATTTAAAAATGACAGGACCAGGGAAGAAGGCATAATAATAAGTTGACTTGTATTGGTTTCGAAGAAATTACTTACAGGGTGGACGAATAAACAATTGGCAGTGGAGAAATGGAGGATCTATTTATCTTATTGATAAGCCCAGCCTTGTCCTGTTCCATTCTTTCATTCGTCAGTCTATTTATTCTACTTATAAATACATGTTAAAGAAAACTTAATGCTAACAATAATATCAGGTTCTTGATCATGGTTCAAATTTGTCCTTACCGGAGCACGGAATGCAGGTTGATGAGCAGTAATTTCAAACATGCAACAACCTAGACAGAGACAGGTCATTCTTACATAAGAAGTGATATCATAAAGCAGTCATATGAAATCAGGAATCCAAGATACTTACCAAGCGACCATATATCAGATTTATAACCATAAGGTATATTTTCAAGGAGTTCAGGACACATGTAGTTTGGAGTTCCCACACTCTACAAAAGATAGATGAAGGAAGCAAATAATAAACAGCATCAGCAGGTGGATTTAATTGATTTAGCATAAACATTATGATTAGAAGTTCGTATAAATCAACAGAATAATTCATTCTAAGATGAATAACATCTTGGCTTGACAATAAGTTTCAAGAGGGAAATAACACAAACAAGTTTCCTGAAGAAGGCATCAGAAAATTGCTAATGTTATACAATACCGAAGAAGCAAGGTCTTCTGGCTTAAGTAGTTTTGCAAGACCAAAGTCACCTGTGCAGTCCATGCAATACATATATTCTTTTAGACACCACAACACATGAAAAGCCAGATGTTATGATTTTGAAAAAGGACAACACATACATACCAAGTCGAATGTCATTGCATTTGGAAAGGAATATGTTGGAACACTGAAATTAAAATAAAGCTGCATTAATGGAAATGTCATATAAAATATTTCTTTTGGCAGGACAAGGGAGTATCTGTAAGGAATTGGAAGACACGCAGCGGAAATAAACTTTAAAAATTTTCCATTCCTTGCCAGGATCTGCCGTATGTGTTTAAGTCAAGTGGAAAGAATCATTACCCTTAGTGTTGCTCAGCGAATTTCACAGCTTCTCTACGTGGGTGGTGATCTCTTTCTGATCGCAAGAAATCGACGGAGTGTTCCTCAGCGACCTTTACAGATTCTCTCTGCGGACGGTGGTCTCTTTCCGATCACAAGAAGTCGACGCCTCAGGTCGGCTTCCTCTACTGGTATCCACACGAACAGCGTTCCAACCACGAACGACGTGCTAGCGTCTCCTGTCCCTCCAAGGCTTTCACAAGTCTCCGTCTCTATTTCAGCAGTTTCTTGTCTGCAAACCTTTTGCAGATTCCGTTCGGCCTTTTGTGTTCTGTGTTATTTTCAAACGTAGCTCCTCCAATCAGATATAGAGGATGCTATGCGTTTTTACACCTGACCTAATTGGATTTTGGAGTTAATCTTATATTAATTCCGAATTGATACAATATCATATATTGTATAATTTTATAAGAAACTAATTAAATAAAATAATATTAAATCCGTCCCACAGATTTAATTACTTATTTATTTAACTTTAAATAAAGATGAGACTGAGTTATATTTGATTTATTCCCATAAATCAAATTTGAGATATCCTATCAATTTAAATTTCGAATTTCAAACGTGATAGAGATTTAATTTATCCTTATAAATTAAATCTTATAAATATCTCTTATATGAGATATCCTATCAATTTGAATTTCGAATTTCAAACGTGATAGAGATTTAATTTATCCTTATAAATTAAATCTTATAAATATCTCTTATATGAGATATCCTATCAATTTGAATTTCGAATTTCAAACGTGATAGAGATTTAATTTATCCTTATAAATTAAATCTTATAAATATCTCTTATATGAGATATCCTATCAATTTGAATTTCGAATTCAAACATGATAGGGATTTAATTTATCCTTATAAATTAAATCTCATATATCTCATATATATAATATATATATATATACGAATTTATATATATACGAATATAAATATAAATAAATATATATATACATTCACCTGGATCTTTCATTGAATCTGGACATCATAGCTCGTGTTGGGCTATTTTGTGTGCGACCCTGTAGGCCCATATGAAGTTGGCAGTGGGCCATTTGCTATACTAGCCCACAAGTCGCAAGCGGTCTCTAGCAAGACATAACAACTACCCAAATCATATGAGGATCGATAAACGATGTAACCTTTTATACAACCATATCATGTCCCTTCTGTCACGCGATATTTTGGTCATGGATGAGGCATGGATAATGTCATCCTCCTATTCCCGACCGTTACTTTCTCGATCCCTGAGTAGTCTGACTATAGAAATGGAACTACCTTTCCATTACAGTATGGCCATACATTTCTCAGACTCACTCATCGAGGGGCCCAGTAATATCTCTCCACGAATGTGAGGGACAAATTCCATCTTGACCATTCACATTCCTCCGCATGAAAAACCACTAAGCCCAAACATAGTCTTTATGATCACTCGGTCAAAAGTGACTTTTGACTAGGTCAAAGCTGAGCGTTTTGTCATGTAGGAATCCATGATGATCTCAGGTCAAAGGGCATATTGACATGGTTTGTATATGAGAGAAGCTTATGACGTTACCCATGCAGTTCTCTCATAGCGGGTCGGTCCAACACCCTGTACTCTTACATGTGCTTATGACTTTGATTTATATCTCTATACATCTTCAAAGTCATACTGGTCTTATTTCATCTGTGCTCCCACATAGATGATCGACCAGGGACATTTAGGATAATATCATGAATTATCCAAGGATGGTCATCATAGTAAACATGCAAATAATATGATAACTCAATTAATAAATTCATAAATCAATAATGTTCATAAGACAATGATTGGCCCCTAGGGCACGATTTCCAACAGTATCAACACCTTAAGATCCCCATGGAGTACACGATTAGAATGCAGATAGTCCACAGCTAGCAATAATTGAGTCAGCCATTTGCAGATTTTCTGCAAGAGAATATGGTGCAGAGCAGGTAAGGAACGCTCATCCAAGAGCATATTAAGGTTTGATATATAAAACTTCCCAAGTTACCTCCTCAGAGAAAAAAGATCCCCGGGCTCTCTTTATCATCTCAGCCCTGCTTCACAAAGATTTCAGTATTTCATGAAGCTTTATAAAGAGTTTGAAACAGTGTTGATAGTCCTCCCAAGCATTTACGTATACACACATGCTCATATGCAAATGCATGAATCTCAAGAGATATATGCAATCTTCTATGAAACATAAGACCCAACAAATACCAGATCCATTATCCATGTGTATTTCCTTTTCTTTTATGTTTTTGTAAATGTGGAGCAGAGGTTTGAACCTAAGATTTTATGAAATGAACCTTCATTCCTCATTACCAAACCACGCGTAGTGCCCCCGTAGTGTTTCTGTTAAGGATCTTACTAAGATTATAAATATAACATCACTTTTTTATGAAAGTATATTTCAATGTATCAGTTTATCAGACTACTAATAAGAAAGATTATAGCAACAATTCAGCATCCATCGACAATGACTTCTTCCTAGATTACATAGTAGATTTTCATGTGCTAGTCTGCGTTGGAATTGCGTAAACAAATTATTGACCAAATTTAATATCTTAAGCTGGGTCAATAATTTGCACGCAGATTGCCAATACAAGTTTTTTTCTTCTCTTTTTTTCTCCCTGTAGATGTTATCTGTTTGAATGTTGTTGACAAGAACTAAAATGGAACTGGAGGAACAGCAAAGGTTAGTCTTGTATAGAAGCAAAAGTTATTCTAGGCCATAAATATGGAATTGAGATTAATATGCCCAGATACTTGAGTGAGGCTGGAAAAGAGTACGGGTTATTAACGTAAACTTACATGTTAGCTCCACAATAGCCAGCTATAATGCACATGCAGTCCTCCTATAAAACATGAAAAATCTCACAGGCATGCATGTTAAGATTCATAAACATCAAAACAAAACCCAGGGAACCCTATAAAATCTTAAACTTATCATATATTTTCTGCATTTATGTAAAACTGAGCACACAAGAACGATCATGGACTTACCTTTTCCATCCAGGCACCTTTGTATTCCACGATATATGGGTTATTTAGTTTTGAAATCAGGTTCATCTGAAACAAAACAGTTTATGTTAAAAAAAACTCGTTCAAAACCAGCTTCAGGATGTATTTAACTCAGTATGCCTATTGCATGCTATTCATATATGTTTACAGTATTTTCACAATCCAATAGGAAAGAAATTCCAGAAAGCCAGTACTCTCTTTCTAATCATCTGATTTGTACTAAAATATGCAGCAATGACTTGCTTCTGGATAGCATCTACAAGATTTGCTTTTACCGTATCAATTTTTTATTTTCAGTCCCAGTCTTTGTTCTAAAAAGGTCATTGTTTCCTGGAAATAATACACATCCAGATGGCTTGTTCGATGTAAGAACAGTGTAGGCAGCAATGGTAAATTTATAAATCATCAAAGAAGAGTAAAGATGCTAAGGACTCAAAAGAAATTAGTTACGCAGATGCATTCCACGTATGATTGAAAACATGGAAGGAAATGGATTGATCTATGTCATTTATCAATGCATATGGGACATTTAAAAAAAAAACAGAATGAAGAGATAGTATTGACATTAATGGGGATTCGATTGTCCACTCGATTATGACAGAAAGAGAAACATAATAATTAGTTTACTTTTTTTTTTTAAAAAAAAAAAGGAAAATTATGTATATATAAACGGCTAACACTGCATATATGCATCAGTTGGGTGGGTTTGTTACGCCAACCTCTTGCAGCGCTGTACGTTTGGACTTGTCTATTTGCTTAGCCAAGCGAATCTTCTTCAGCACATACCTATCGGGCATAAAATCAAGAAAATGAACAATAATCTCATAAAAAAGGAACGGGTCGGAGCAAATAGCTATCAACATGAGTGGGTTTCATTTCCAACAAGTAAACTCAGAAATCTCAAAAGTAAAAAAATTTTGCTTCGTTGAATTGTCCATTTTTCAACTAAAAACTCATATTTAACCATTTATACCCATTGTTCAGCAGGTATAGAAAAGCAAGGCAGAGGATATAATTTCTGCTAAGAGTGTCTTACTTCTTTTTCTCAGACTTATTGAGAACAAGAACGGAGGTGCCCATTATTCCTCTACCAAGTTGCTCTATTACTTCATGGTCTTCCATCTTTGACTTGGCATCACCATTGTCGGTCTCCATGGCAAGCTCCGAAAGCTACAGCAGACGAACGGTGAAGCTGCAGATTCTAGTGGCCACGGATCCAGTTCAGACAGCAGAACGTGGGCTCCACTACAAAGCTTTCACCCCCTGCTCTAATTGAAGGTAAGCGATAGCTTGGAGAGTGTTTTAATTATCCAAATCCAAAGCAAATATCCTGCAAGAATGAGTCCGAAGGCTATTGAACTTTATTCAAACAACTATGAAGGTCTTAAAATGGAAACAGGCAAAAGAAACCGAGTAAAACAGCTACTCTCCACAATTTATGACACTAAACTACCCTCTGTGAGGACAGAAGAGGTGACTAAGGCAGAAGAATATACCTCTACCGAGAAAAATTGAAGTGTGATGATGACTTAGCCAAAAGAAAGAAGAGAGAGAGGAAGGGCGGGGAAGGGTCTTCACTCTTCAGGGGTGGCGTTGAAGGACGAGAAAATCAAGTGAAGCAATCAGAGCATGCATATTATCACCATTTATTGTACTTAATTAATTAATTATTACTCAGGTTGGTGCATGAATATGAATTGTATATCAAAAGACATTGAAAAGTGAAATTACTTGAAGGATAGAATTAAAATGAATTTTTAATTTTTTAATATTAAATCTAAATAATTTAATAAAATATTCATCTCATCTTATTTAAGAGTAAATTAATTTTTTAATATTAAATCTAAATAATTTAATAAAATATTCATCTCATCTTATTTAAGAGTAAATTCTAATATATTTTATGCTAACTAATAAAAATTTTAAATTTTATTAACTCTACTTTAATATTTAATAATTTTTTAATTTTATTTATATTTAATATATATAAAAATTAATAATATGACGTATAAATAATATAATTTTTTTTATCTCTCTACCTATAAATAAATAAGAGAAATATGACGACGGGTAATCAAATCAAGTGGAGGCTTGCGTTTAGAAGTCTCTTTGGCGAGGGGAATGAAATATCACTAATCTTGGGGGGACATTGATGGCACGAGTTGTGAAGTCACAGCCCTTGTACCTTTAAAATAATATAATCGTCCAATTTTGATATGAGCTAAGAGGTGTTGCTTCTCCATATATTTGAGTTCTTTGGGTTTGTGCCCTTGATTTGTGCTGGCCATCCACCCACTCGAATTTGGTCCACCACCACCATTATATTTATTTGTAGCCTAACACCATCAGCCATTGGTTAGAGACAAATGGGTTCTATTTAAAGTCTTTGAAATATCGATGCCATGGTGTTCAATTGTCCCATGCAGGCAAGAAATTACAAGGTAATTTTGTTGACCACATGGTTGGAATTATTCCTATGGGTTCCACAAGCGAAATTTGCGCTTAATTGTGTAACCATGACGTCCAACCAGGACCTGATTAGGATGCATCTTTCCAAATACCGAGGTGGGGGGTTGATGAGATGAGAATAATTAAAGTGGGATTAAATTTTTGTGGACCAGCGACCAAAACCTGGCCTAGGTAACCCAAATGGGAACTTGAAGGCTCAATAAACAATTGGGTGATTGGCCATCTGGGAGTGAAGTCATTATCTGTTAGGGTCAAGGGGATGAGCCCCACTTGCAAAGCATATGCCTACAGAAACCAATATAGATAAACTTCTTTTTCTTTTTTTGTTTTTTGGTTACACAAAATAGATAAATTTCGAGAAGAGATGGGAGATCCCATCCTCTGCTTTTAAGGAAAGCCCATTTTTCCCTTTTGAAGCCCTAACACTTTTCCTCCCACGTAGGCACGCCCTCCTTATTTTCAAAAATCTGATTCTGGAGATATCATTAGCATATTTTTTTTTTAATTACAAAAATATTTAGGTAAATTTAATACTAATTCTTTACCAAAATCAAAATATAACCAATACTTAAAGTAAACTTACCAAATATAATAATAAGAATTTGTCTTTTACCATCTATACTAAAACCCATACCATTAGCACAACCTGTATCACTTAAGTGTTTGCACATACCCCATATAAAAGAATTTTTATCAAACATATACAAAGCCCACCGTTATGCTATATCCATACAAGATAGAAGGCATGCATCAGTTCAGCTTTCAAAGTATTCGAGTTACACATCATAACTCCCATTAATCCGTTCAGAAGAAAAAGATATGCCATCAACATGTTTTTTGGTGATATGCCATTCACATTTGGCTATACGGAAACAAGAGCTGAAGGACTGTTTGCTTAAAACTCTACCCTTGATTCTGTTGCAACTTATCCATTACTTGCGTTTTGATTTTTTTGACTGCCTTCGGCTTTCAAGTTTTCTCTGTGTAGCTTCAAACTCTTCTTCACTGGGCTCTGCTGCATCACCCCCTCCATATTTAGAAATTAATGATGAGAACATTGAATCAAACTGGCCTTTCCTCTCATTTCGGCGTTGCGATATGATTGCATATAGATCTGTTCCAGACTGTTTATTTGACCTATAAAAGGTTTAAAAATAAATTATTCCTGAACTATTACATGAATAACAAGCAATACCCATGCCGGTTAGCTTACTTTGCTCTCCTTAAAGGACTGGTTGGTGGCTTCATTTCATCGACTTTCTTTGCCCATTTCTGGTAGGCTTTAGTTGACTTCAGTTCACCTGCAGACAACAGTGCAAGAAAAAAGGTAACTAAGGAAAATGCTATATTCAAACTTAAGAAGAAAAGGATTCTGAATAACTGCATTTTGCCATGAAAGACTCTTTGCCAAAATATACAAAAATCTATACTGCACTATATATTATGTCCTAGTTTGTTCCCATTTCACTATAGTGTACCAAGAGATATGGTCTCTAGTTCTGTTATTGACACAGTTTGATAAGAGAACTCAAATTTAATACATCCATCAGACTAGAACATTGCTAGGATTATTCTTACCAGCAGCTATAACCTCATCAAGAATATCTTTGAAACGATGCGAGTCAAGTTTGGGATCTGAACAAAGCATTGAACAGAAGAGCCTGCAAAGGAAAGTTACTTATCAAACTAATAGCCCTATTTTTAAGGCTAAAAAAAGCCTTTTAAATAAAGGAAGTATATCATAACGCTCTTTTACCTGGTCATATTACCCTTGTACTTTTTGTACAGATCAATTAAATCATTTTTCTCAGAGTCTGATCCCCTATAGTTTGCTTCAAATTCCTCAATATCAGCTTCAGTGACCTATAATTGAAGACTTCGGTCATATAACTACCATACCACAAGTCATTATAAAACACTCAGCAGCGCATAGAATAAATACCTTCTTGTACACTGCTCTGAAATACTCGTGAAGATTCTGAACAGCTTCCCCTGCAAGGTCCTGATTATCAAACACGACAAATAAGCTTTGCAGATATGCCAGACGTGTTTTAATTATTTTAATATCAAGAGAATGTCGTCACAAGGCCATTATGTCATGGTTCTATAGTTCATTGATTTATTTGCAGCTACAAATGCCCAGATACTCACAGCATCATCAACACAACCAGTCTGATCATAAAGAGCCCTTTTCTCTTCATCACCAAGAATTGAGATCACTTTTTGCAATTGCTGAAATTTCTCCTTGGCTTCCTGTAAACAGATAAGCAATTACAACCACAAATATTTGCGAGTCAATAAATTGATAGTGCCATAAATAGGCAACCTTAAACAATTACCTCATCACCAGGGTTTTTATCAGGATGGAGCCGCAATGCTAACTTGTAGTATGCTTTCTTTATTTCCTGTTGAGATGCTGTTCTCTCCACGCCAAGAAGCTAGGAAGATTGACCAAATAAAGGAGTGGGTCATTGTCCAACACATAATTCAAAACTGGTCAAAATAAGGAAAAGAAAATATTCAATGCAACACCAACAGGGGAAAACATAGAACCACCCATCAGCTTCAGCACGCCAATGAAGCAGGATGCCATACCATATGGAACACGTGTTAGCTGATTAAGTAAAAGCGACAACTAGAGTGGAAATTTCCTAGATACCCAAGAACTTAGGCCAACATAATTCAGGAAATAAGCCAAGCATAATTTTTACGGTGGATAAATTTCTTTAAGCTCGTCATTTCTGTTCAATGGACGAACTAGTTGATTCAAAGATTAGAGACTTGGGAAAAATTAGTGCATATCAATATCTTCTTATCAAGGATCTTCTGATGTTACCAGGTGACAGTCATCCGTACACTGCATTCAAATGTCTACCTACAGCACTTAAGAGTTTGCAGATGCCATTTACACCAATAGGGTTTTAATCTAAAATCCTCAGACCCATATTTTCTTATCAAGCTCCCACAGCAGTTGTGAAGTAATTCCAAATCCAAAAGAAAAGAAACACAACCATTCTCAATAATTTGACCAAGAAAATATAATGCAGATTGCCTAAATAAAACTTGTTGCCACCAGACCTGAATGGTATTAAAATGTATTACACCAGCGGCTTGTCAGTGTTTATAAGTCTTAATTGTGAATTTCAAGGTAAGCTTCTTCTAGCAACAACGAATATAATTTGAAACCTCCTATTAGCATAGCCATTGTAGCTTCTTTTACTTGTGATCCTTGATATATATGTTTATATTTGAAATTTCATAAAGCTAAGAAAGAAACATACTCAAACTTATTCAATTGTTTCACTTAAAACACTTCTAAAAGCCTCAACAGTCACTACATTGTTATCGGATGAGTTAAAATGGTGTCCATGGCACGAGTATTGTGTTATTTGCAACCAATGCTACCAGACTTTCTAATAGCAAAATGTTGCAATACTCTAACCACCTCCAATGAAGTGTTTCCTATGGAATGATTGGTAGCAAATTTTGGGCATGAAAGAACGAGAACAAAGTCATAAAATTGAAAATATATATTTAGTATATTTCTCCTCAGAAGCAGCAACTTCAAATTTGATCCCGCTTTCAAATATAGCAGCACGGGCCTTATCTGGCAATTTACACCATCAAGCACCACCAACCCAATTAATTTACAGCAGACGTGAAACCTAATCTTCGGTGTCTTAAGGAACAAGGAATAAAGGTTTAATCATATCAATAACGTAAAGATAATTGGTCGATCAGGAATACCTCGTAGAGGCTCTTCTCAGTGGAGGAACTTGGGTTCTGATTCTGTTTCTCGGCTTCTGGTTCGGATCCAAGACTTTCGTCATCGGAAACCCTAGCCTTCTTCTTCGCCATTGAGATGTCTGAGAGAAGCCTTTTGACGATGACTTAAATTAAAGGCCAAGTACTTCTATTTAAACCAGTCTTGAATTTCAAACAAAACAGTGCCCAAAAAGCAAACTTTGGCGGTCATCAAATTGTTCCCGCCATTCGCTTCCGGCTGTGCCCATTTTCCCGCCGCCGTGTCAGATCTACAGATTTTACCCTTTTTATCGTCATTTTTTAACCTAAATTATTCTGTGTTTGGATGCCTTTTAGACTTAAATTTTAAATTTAAATTTAGATAAAATTTAAATTTTAAAATTTTTTAAAATAAATAGTTATATTTATTCAAATAAAATTTTAGACTAAATCATAATTTAAAATTAAGATTTCAGATAAAATAATTATAATAGCTTATAAAACAGTAAAAGAGTTTATAAAATAATTAATTACTATATTACCCCTATTTTTTTACACTCTCTCTCTTACATTTTTTATACCCTCTCTTTTTTCTTTTCTTACACCCCCATTTAATACTTCTATATTTTTTCATAATTTATCAATAATAAAAATACTTCTAAAAATAATTATTCAAATACTCATTTATTTAAAATTATTTTTTTTATAAACTCTTTTTTAAAAATCTTTTTCTATAAGTTATCAACTATTTTTTTTAATAAGTCAGTTTTAAAAATACTATCCACCCTTATTTCCATTACTATCATAAATATCGATCAAATCATCAATTAATAGTAATATAAATTTTTTAAGTATATTTATTATTTAAGCTATAGATATTTATAAAAAAATAAAGTGCTTGATTATACTGAAGTTTACAATATCTTTTAACTAAAATGCTTTGGGAAAAAGTAGAGTACACTTGAGATAATTTGAATTATGAATATTATTAATGACTAATATATTTATGCAAAAATGATTAAATTTATTAAAACTTTAACGCATAAATTATTTAGAAAATTAATAATAATATGGCACCCATACAATTTTGTTATATTTATATATTAATATAATATTTTTTTAAAATATATTTATTATTTAAAGCTATAGATATTTAGAGAAAAAAATAAAGTGCTCGATTATACTAAAGTTTACAACATTTTTTAACTAAAACGTTTTTGAAAAAAAGTGGAGTACACTTGAGATAATTTGAATTATGAATATTATTAATGACTAATACATTTACACAAAAATGATTAAATTTATTAAAATTTTAACGTATAAATTATTTAGAAAATTAATAATAATGTGGCACACATACAAAAATTTCTTTATATTTATAGCGTTTACTCTAACTTTGTGCTTGGCTAAGAAGGGAAAAGCGGGGGGAAATATTTTTGTCTCCACGTGCATAATTGAAAAAAAGGAAAATAAGGATAAGAGAAAATTTGTTAGTTGTAGTTATGTTAAAAAAATTTAATTTTTTTTTCATAATCTAATCATCTACACTCTCCTTAATGATAAGAAGTTTAAGTAATTAAATATGATAATATTTAAATACATAATTTTTTTTAAAAACATACTACTGATTAAATTTTGAAATTTTTAGAAAAGAAATATATTGAATAAATTATCTTTTATTATATTAAATGGTCACCATGGAAAAAGCTTGCTGTGAAAGGAAAAATCGTAAGTAAATAGTAAATGGCTAAATGCGCCCCGCGACAATATCTAGCTCTAGCACAAAGCCACAAAATTGGGCGTCGGCTCGGCTCGGCTCGGCTCGGCTCGGCTAAGTTATGTTCGTGGGCCTGTCACATAATTTAACTCCCGAGGAACAGTAAAAAAAGTGAAAGTTAGGGGCAAAGTAGCAATTTAGAAAAACTACAGGGGTGGTTTACGAAAGGACCAACCGACTCTGTGAGAAGGCTTTAGTTGGCAGATAATGGTTCAAATACAGCATTTCACACAAACGATACGACCGACGACAACCTATTGCTCTCTCTCTTCTCTGACTCTCCATCTTCCTTTAATATTGTACTTCCATTCGGTTTTCTCAATTATTACCTGCTGGTCTCCAACCTATCGAAGGTTATGACTATTTCCATAGATCCTCTTTTCCCTTTGAGATTATTTTTGTCGTTGCGTGCGTTTTGTCAAATTTCCCTTCTTTCCTCATGCTTTCTGTCGAAGGAGCCGCGATTTCCTTGTCGGGATCGCTGAAACTAAGCCCTCCGGCTAGAGGGTTTTTTTTCTTTTAAACATCTCTTCCACCGCTTATGCATCTCTGGTTATTTATGATTCATTTCATTTCTTTGGGGCTTTATGGTTTACTCGGGAGGGAATATACTACTGGTTTCTGATATCTCCCCGGTTTCTATAGCGAAAAGTGCTTTTGACCTTTTCCCTATTTGTTTGTTATTTTTCACGGTCAGGTGATTTTGACTTGTTGATTCCTGGTTATTGTTTATACAGATTACGGAAATAAAACGTAGGCGTTGGTGGAGAGTTTAAGTTGGTTCTATCTCATTCCCGTGTTCGATTCTACTTTATTGTCCTCTGGGCCTTTTAAATATTAGAACAATCATTCGCAAGAATGCATGTTACTTATGGACTTTGAGCTGCGTTTGCATGTTTGGGTTATCCGTAGATGTTTTTCTCTTAGCTGATATATTTGATGGGAACTGCGTCCTTGTGTGGCCAATTTCCATATGAACGCTTGTCGAATTCTTCAATATTTTTAACTGTTTGTATTGTAGCGTGAAAAATAGTGTTTTCTGCAAGCGACTGGGAGATACAGGAAGAGTATTGGCCTTTTTGGCAGCCTTTTGTTTGGCTCCTGTTTCTGCTTCACTAATTTTGAACTTTGATATGTATGTCATGATGTCACTTTGAATTTGCTTCATGTTGGAATACTTGTTCTTTTGGCCTCTAATTGCCTGTGTGCCACTTGCCCTTGTTCGTTTCTTAATTTTTCTTGTGGGGGCAGGCGTCATTTCTTCACACGGGAACATGAGTTTGGTTTTGTATGTATTTTCTAGAGATAACTAAATTATTTATTTACAGGTTCTCATTAATCAATGGAGCCTCAAGATGAGGCAGGATGCCAGACTCCAGAAAAACCAATGCTCTGCATCAATAATTGTGGCTTCTTTGGAAGGGCTACTACCATGAATATGTGTTCAAAGTGTTACAAGGACACACTGTTGAAGCAGGAACAGGCAAAAATTGCTGCATCATCAGTTGAAAGCATCGTGAATGGCAGCTCTAGCAGCAACGGAGAAGAGATTGTGAATATAATTGCTACAGATGTACAGGTTGGAACAATGGAAGTCAAGCCAGTTGGTGCTCAACTTTCTGAGAATTCATCCCCTAGTGAGGCTTCAGAGGTGAAAGCCAAGACAGGCCCCAGCAGATGTGCCACTTGCCAGAAGCGAGTTGGATTAACTGGTTTCAGCTGTAAATGCGGCAACCTCTTTTGTGCAATGCACCGCTACTCTGACAAACATGACTGCCCTTTTGATTATCGGACAGTTGGTCAGGATGCTATAGCTAAAGCCAATCCTGTAATCAAGTCAGAAAAGCTTGACAAAATCTAGGCGTATGCTGGACTGAAACACAAAGCCTGACACATCACGTTTCTAAGAACAAATCCTCATATATGTTGTCTGATTCGTATTTTAGGTCTCCTTCAGTGATTAAAATGGTCCATGTCATAATAGCAAGGACATCATTAGGAAATTGCTGCATTCTGCTCTATTGTGAGTGATTGTTCTTGTTTAATGGACATCCTCGTTTCATTTTATGATTTAATTTCCTGTTAGATCTGTGCTTCCATTTCTTATTTCATGAATAATGCTCCAGCTTGCTTATGTATGTGTTATGCTTTTGAAATTGTTTGAATAGTTCTGATTTTGCTTTTTGTGCATAAATTTCATGTCTGCCTCAAATTCGAAGTCATTGATCGTGGATGGAATACGGTATATTCTCACTCTTCCATGTTGTTGATAGTCCCTGCATCTTAAGTGATGTGATCATGATTAAACTAGGGAGCGTAGCTTTGGTTCAACCTGATATGGACATATGGACTATTCTATTTTAGCTTGCAACAGTTCATTATATACCTTCATTGACATATTTATGTCAATTCAATTCTCAAGTGTTATTCCATGCTGGTGAAGATTTCCTTTCTGTAATAACAACACATGAATTGCTTTTCCTCTATGGGAGATATAATAAGATTCAGATTGAGAGTCTTTTTTAGTTTTCCTTGATTGTATGTTTGTGGATTTCCTATTTATAATGTTTTATTGCCTAAAAAGTCAGTACTTTACCGCTTATCGTATGATTTTGTTGATGAGGGAGGGGTTCAAATGCTCAACCTGCTATTCATTGCTCATAAATTAGGATGTCAGGTTCAAAATAGAATTGTGTTTTATTAGTTTCATCATCGGTGTTTACAATTGATGAGGAGGTTATTTGTCTTTGAATCACATGTGTTGGTTGGTTAAGTGTTGTAAACATCAGTAGGAGATTTCTTTTAATAACTTGTTTGATTATTCTCATTGTTTTACTGCACTAAGATGAAGGTTATTCGAGGGAAGAAATCCCCAAACTGCTTAGGGCTCCAGGTGGCGTGGGATCTGTCATCAAGCATTTATCAATGTGATTTAGAAAATAATTACAACAGTGAGTTTATTGTTACTGTGATACTATCAGAAGTTGCCAAGTTGCCAGTTTCCTGATATTGTGATCCTATCATAGGATGACGTCTGCATGCCTGTGTTGCTGTTTACTTGGGATTTGACTGTTTCCACCTATGAAAGTGTTAATAATCATCTTATTCTATTTAGGCAAAATGCATTTGTTAGTTTTACTCGTCTTGTAAGTTTGATGTGATAATAAGTTATATCCGTGATATCCTTACGCCATTCTCTGATGTTCAAAAACCAATTGAAGTATCTAAGATGAATATGCTATATGGAATTTGATTGTGTAATCGTTATGTTCATAGTTCTTTATGTTTGCTCAAACCAATATGCTTTTTTGAATTTGATTGGCTCATTTCCCCTACGGTTGAGAGAGATGAAGAAGTTGGGGTTAGATGATTGTACTTGAGCCTTTCTTGGATGAAACTATATGCAGTATTTAATGTTATCAATTAATTTATGGCAGTATATCAATATTATCGGATCTGGAATTATTTTTCGTTTGGTATTTCGCGTTTGAACGTATGTACCATAACTATGACCTGCAAAAACTTGTAGAAGTTTAAATGGTACGTAATCAATGAAGGCCAATTCTCAAGTTTCAACAAATTCTTCTCCGAAACGACACAAACAAGACTAAAACGTGCAATATGGGGGTACTTTAGTTGAAGGAGACGCAGACGCAAATTCGGTAGATGCCTTGCAAAATTTATCATACAGAACAAAAATTTTCTGTTGGTAGGATAATTCATGTATATATATGTGAATCGAGTTCCGTAACGTCCATGTGAATTCCTTTATATGATTTTAGTGTCTGGAATTTAATTTTTTGGGTGTATATATATTGGGCTGTGGGTGTATATATATTAGACTGTTTGGATAAAAGTTTAGAAAATAATTTATAAAAAAAAATTAGATAATTTTTAAAAATATTTTTAGAGAGAGATTATGAAAAAAAATAATTATGAATAAATGAGTATTTGGATAATTAATATTATAAAAAATTATAATTGAAAAATTATTAGAAAGGATATTATTTTATTAAAAAAAAGAAAAGAGAGAGGGTAGAGAAGAGAAATGAAAGAGAAGAAATGGTAAAAGAAAAAGTAAGAGTAAAATAGTAATTGAGATGTTTATAAATTTTTTTAGTGGTTCAAAAGTTAGCTTCAGTAGTTTAATTAAAACATAGTTTTATCTAAAAATATTTTTAGATAAATATAATTATTTATTTTAAAAAATTTTAAAATTAAAGTTTAAGCTAAATTTTTTTTTAAAAAAAGGTTTGTGAAGTTTCTAAACAGATACTTTAGAAACGTGGCGGTGAGAGCATATGATGGGCCTGTTTTGATATAATTTTAAAAGAGGATTTATAGAAATAAATTTTTTTTAGATAATCTATTATTTGTGGGTTCAACTGGTGTAGGTAAGATATGCGATTATTTAGAGTATATTTAATTTTTGGGGAATATTATTTTATTGTGGTTATAGTCGCGACACTTAGAGAGGCATCCTAGCTCTTATGTGTCTAAGTTTACGACTGAGGGTAATAGACGGCTCACCATGTCCGATATTAGTATCACCTATAAGAAAATGATAATTTACCTTACTTTTAGATAGTGGGTAAGTCTAACCCATTTCTAAAAATTTATTTACCTTAAAAAAAGATTTTTAGATAGTTTTTAAAAAAGGATTTTTAGATAAGAACTTATAGAAAAAAATAATTCTGAATAAATGAGTGTTTAGATGGATATTTTTAAAATAATTTTTGTTATTGATAAATGTATAAAATAAAAACAATTAAAATTACCATCAGTCCACAGTGTTAACTGCCACTGTAGCTCACATTATTCATAGTCACTGTTTAACTATCAACAGCAATGAGATGAGAGAGAGCAGGTTCTTTTAAAGAAGCGATGGCAATCTCACGATGCACAAAGACTGCACACCCAGGACAACTGCACACTTTTAAACCAAGAATTCTAGATCTTGTGAACCAATTATCTTTAAAATCAATATTAGAAAAAACGCGGTTGTATAATTTTTATAATTATACATATTGTTTAATTGAACCATTACTTAATGTAATATTAATAGGGAATCAGGCATTGAACTTGTTATACCTAAAAATAATAATAACAATAATTTACAATTAGATCTAATTCTTAAGTTATTCTCTTTTTTTGGTATAAAGAATTAGTTAGTCACACTTATGTTAGCATTCCCAAAAATAAAAAATGAAGATTGCGAGCCAGATTGGGAATGGGGAGCTCTATATGAATGGGGTTAAGGGTTGTGGAAAGTGGAGAGTGATGCCTTAACGTTGGGGAAATTAAATGCAAAGGAAGATGGTGGTGGTAGAGACTCATGCTTCATTTCATGAAGCAGAGGTGGTTAGGATTTAGTAAGGGAACTGGAGAGTGACAACTGAAAATAAAGCACATTCTACAGAGAAAGAGAAGGCAACTCGAACTTCCACGTGCAACTACACCTGATCGCCTCTGAAGTTCCAGCTACCGTTCACGGCACATTTCAGCCCCTGATGAAGCACCAACCCCTGTAGTTAGCTTTGTATTTGTGCTTGTAATTCCTGGCATCCTTACAACCAAACAAATGCAGCCCTCCAAGGAAAAATATATGTCCGAGCTTATGCGCATTGTGATAGAACCCGGAAAGGCTAAAATTTAGAATAGATTGTTCAGGCAACTCTTCAAATAAGTAATCATCGAACTTCACAAAGCAAACTAAATCCCTTGATAATTGAGTAACGTTTTACAACTGAATCAACCATCGCTCATAAATGAAACTATTTGACCGAATGACACCACCCCAACTGTAGTTAGGCATACATGGGATTGGAATACTATATCTTTTAATATAAGAATAAGAATAGATTACCAATTCTTACTCCTCTTTGCTCGAGGAAAACCCAGGTTGCCACCTGACTTGGCAAACATAAGACAGGGAAACCCGGCTCAATGTTGTGGCTGCTCAATTCTCTACTCAATTGCTGCTAATACTGTTGTCCGTATATACACTACTGCAACTACCAGTTGCTTGCTTCACAGCTCCATCTTCAAATGATTTGAGTGCAGAGATGCTGCATCACAATCCAATCAAACTTTAGTTTCCTTCTCCCGTTTATTCTTTGCATGTTTCCTTAAAATGAATACCTCTTTAAGTTAATGTATTTATCAACGCATTTCTAAGGTTCCTCTTTGTTTTCGGTAAAGACAAAATGATTTCAACCCCAACTAAAGAGGGCTCTGTATATTTGCATTGAATATAAAATGAGACATATTATTCACAACTTGTGAATAAGTACATCTCCTCGTGTTTTTTATACTTTATATGACTATCTACTGAATCCAAGGTCAACGAGAGCAAGAACCGTGACAGACCGCAGCTTAAAAAAGTAGCGTGGAACTTGTCTTCCTGGAGGAGGCATATGCAGTTGTAGTTTTTAACTCTTGACATACCTGAATTTGCCAACGAGTCATAACTCAAGAGAGAGTTTGCTGGGGTCACGAAATTACGGTTATCTTCCTCCCTCCCCAGAATCGGTTGGTTAAAAGCATCGAATTGCCACTGTTGTTGATATTGCTGTCTGTTTCCATTGACTGGAACTTCCTGCCACACTGGAGGTGTAACCGTGTCTGGAAAGTTGCAGTCCACTCGAGATGCACCCTACAAGTAGCAAGGGAGAATATCAAACACTCGCTCAACTCCACACACGAATCCCCGCGCTTTAATTAAAGATTGAGGTGCAGGGGCTTCAATTAAAAAAACGGCCAGTGCATTTGAAATCAGGACAGATTTAGGCAATCAATTGCATGTGTTTATCTGCCCTGCTTATTTCCACTACTCGTGAATTGGCATGACATCTGACAGAATGTCATGGCTGACTACAAACCATGCCTTTCACCGTCCTCATGTTCTAGTTCAAGATGGATGGATGGATGGATGGATGAGAGGTAAATAGTAACACTTTTACTGGTCATTGACTAGTGAACGCACAAAGCAAAGCACTTGAGAAAGGAACAATTTCAGAAAGGAATCTAGTCCAGAAATATCAGGTTTACAATATTCTGTATCCCAATCTGTCAATTTTAAATTGCAAAAATTTACTTGTGGATGGCACCAATACCAGCAGACCTGAGTGATGAGAAAGAGATGTTATCTAGTATACCTCTAATACGCATTCAGAACCAAAGAGTTCAGAGTGCTCCCAAGCTCCAAAAAAATACATAGCTAACATATCGCTGTGATTGATGAAAAAAAAATTTGGAAATACAGAAATGAGATCAAATTCAAATTACTTACTTCGGTAGCCAATATGTTGTCAAGGTCGAAATCAATTCTCGAGTTGACCGCTGCTAGTTTCATTGACAAGAACTGAAGCCAAAGCTCAATTCAATCACGAAAAGTTCGAGTCGGTGTAAGATAATAAATATAACTGTACTGTATTTCAATTTAATTTGCAATTTATATGCTGATGAAAATGAATTGAACTAGATATTATTGCCATAAAAACATGACAAAGGAACCCAGACTCTTTTAGAAATTAGTAAGCCACATCATATTTATATTGAGAACCGGATTAGTAACTGTGGCCTTTTCATGAGCTTAAATCAATCATTTATGTCCCGGATGTGAAAGTCTGACCTCCACTTGGCGTTGAAGAGATTGAACATGGTTGATGATTTCATCCAGAACTAATGCTGTTCCTGAAATCTGTAGAGACCTTGTCGTGTCAGATAAAGCGTGACCTTATAGAGCAGCTATATGGGGAAAATCTTAAACAATTATCTGCTAACCCAGAGTGCCCAACAAATTTAGGTTACTCAACTCGACATAAGCAAAGTCCAATTTACAAAACTGGCCAATTTATGCAAGAGTGATGGAAAATTGTTCTAAGGAAAACGGTTTCAAGCAGATTTTTTTCCCCTTGTCGAGAAAGATCTGCAAACGAGAATTATTAAAACACAAACATCATCAGAACAGGTACATGCTAAATTTTCTGGCATCGCTGTCAAGCCCACCCATCCCCACAAATGCATTTATTCATGGACCTATTTTAGTCATACTGTTTAATATGCGCTACCAAACTCACGAGGATGATCATACCATCACCGCCACAGGACAGATTAAAATTTTACTGCCGTGGAGAGCCCCTTGGACACTCGTTTTCAATACACCCGCCATACGTGACGTGTCTCCCGGTTATGGAAGCAGATTTCATCCTTCTGTCTCGTCAACAAGCCGTAAGGCTAAAGGGTAAAAACTGACAAGAAGAGAGATGACCAAAGTCCAGCCCACCTATGACGTACATTTTTTGTCCTATAATAAGAAGGATCCGAAGGAATAACTGTTTTGTTTTCTACCGGTTAATGGACGATCCAAGTGAACCGAAACTTATAGGTTAGATGATTATCATCTACTCTTTTCAATAAAAACAATTTCAACATAAAGATATGATGCAGATGTAGGTGTGTCAAAACAAAATAAAGATAAAATGTAAAAAAGACAAATATCTCAATACAGCAAAAAGTATATGTATGAAAATGTAAAAGAGTTCATATTTTATTTGGCCCAATAACTTACTTATTTAGGTATTTTAATACTTTAACTTCTAATTTATGTCGTTTTCATTCTTTTTGGTTGCATAATCAAAGACTGCTTGTCACTATGAAAGAAAACTAAGGATCGCTTTTCAACACTAAAATTAAGAGACAAATAGGGCATAAATTATAAGTTAAAGGGATAAATGAAAAATTGAATCGAAATTAATGAATAAGTTAATAATAATAATTTTGGTACCACAAAAAGGACCCCTCCAATAAACAAAATGAAATTAAATAAAAAATGGTTTTATAAATATAAAATTCTTTTTTGCACTTGAATAAAAAAAATACAGTCCAATAATACAGGTTAAAGTATGATAGATATTACATCAATTTTTTTTGGGTACAATATTACATCAATTTTTGAACGATACTCCAAGCAATTTCTTCGTGCCTAACCCTTTTTTTTTTTTGGTTTTTTCCCCACAACACAATGTGGCCTAAGGACGTCTAGCGGTCTAGGGAAGGGAATAATATTATTCTTAAAAGAAAAATGTTTTCCAGATATGGCAAAATTACGGAAAATTACATATGGGTTGCATATACAAATTTCAATAAATAAACAATATTACTTATAATTTAAAAATAGTATAACTTATTTATACGTTTTTAATATATGCTCATATCTATATTGGTGACAAATTTTATAAAACGAGACCATGAATTCTGTATTTTGTAAGGAGGTTGAGATAAGTAAACAGTAAGCTTTATGTAAATTTACATTATATAGACATATAGATATTAAACGCGATATTGTTTAAAACACATATTTATCGTAATATCTATAAGCCAAAAAAAATCACCCCAATGATAAACAATACTCGAGAGGATCCCTTTGTTTTTTTTTTGGGACCGAAAATACTTGAGAGGAGTTGAAAGTTATGAAACCATGCGTCTTCATCCCTTTTGGTAATTGCTCATAGTGATTTTTTTTTTTTTGGTTAAGGAACACCCAGTACTTAAAAATAATTTTAATGGTGTAACGGACACTTTAAACTATTCTTAAAATATTTTTTGGGTGCAATTATTGCTTTCCACTAGCTTCAGTAAAAATTTCATCCAAACATGTCCACATAGACCTTTTTTTGCATACCATTCTTTAAATTTTACCTCTAAAAATAGTTTTTTAAAAAATTACAGCAAAATAGAAAACTCCGCGCTCCGCAGACTCCTTCGAGCAGGAATCAACCCGATCCAACAATTTGAGAGGAAAACAGGTTCTAGCCCAAAGTAAATTCAGATTCAAATAAAACGCTTTAACCCTTCTTCGAACGAAGCCATTTCCTTGCAGGTAGAGAGTAGAGACAGCTTCCACGGGGGGCAAGAGAGAAAGAGAGGACCTTGCTGAAATGGGATAATCCATTTGGAAAGAGGAAAGAATATGCGAGGACCCAAAAAATTTCCTGCAGCATATGGATCCCTCTTCCATTTTGCCGTATTTTTTTTACAAAAAATATTTTTACAAGTGGAATTTAAAGAATAGAAAAAAAAAACCTATGTGGACATACTTGGATGAAACTTAGTGTCAAAAAAATATTTTAAAATACTAATTATACTTTTAAATAATTTAAGATATTAATTATATTATCAAAAGTACTTTAAGGTGTTAAAACAATCTTAACCCCATTCCTTTTCCTCCGGACCTTCAGTCACTTATCATGATATAGGGCCTATTTAAAAATCACGTTTATAGTTTTTAAAAAGTTTTTAAGTCAAAATTTTAGTTTGATAAAATTTTAAAATAAATAGTTATATTTATTTAAATAAATTTTTGAACTAAACTATAGTTTAAAATTAAAATTTCAAATAAACTGGTCAAAACAGCTTATAGAATAGTAAAAGAGTCTATGAACTAACCAATTACTATATTACTTCTACTTTTTCTTACACTCTCTCTCCTCTCTCCTACTTTTTATCTCTTTTCTTTCTTATACCATATCTCCTCTCTTCTCATTTAATACTCATACTCTTCTTGTAATTTACCAATAACAAAAGTACTTTTAGAAATAACTATCTAAACACTCATTTATTTAAAATCAATTTTTTTTATAATCTCTTCTCTAAAATTTTTTTTTTTCATAAGCTCGTTTTTAAAATCCTATCCAACCTATAAAAGCAAGCACTTTTTTTAAGGGAAAAAATTGATCATGCCACTATAAGAATAGTACAATAGCTTGCCGTGAATCTGTCGATTTTTTTTAAATAATTTAATAAATAAGTTACAGCTTAAAAATAATAATTTTTCCAATTTTCCCTCAATTTACGATATTATAATACATGTCAATATTGAGTATATACAAGACATGGACCAGGCCTTGAAGATAAATATCATAATGTAGCTAGTTTCCTCTTTTGGACCAAAAAAGAGCTCTACTTTAAAATTATTTATCATTTTAAAAAACGGTTTTTTTAAATAATTATCACTTTAACATCTATAGAGATTATTGTTTATCAATTTTCTATTAATTCAGTTTTAGCCGAAATATTAGTTTATAATTATAAAAAATTAATACGAAGTTTCAGCTAAAAAAAACTTAATATGGAGAAAACAATCTTAGTCAAGTAAACCTGATAAGATCGTGATAAATTAATTATGGCAACCAAGGAACATCACGCCTACCTTATTGCAGCCGGGGACCAGCTCTTGTAAAAGCTTCATACGAGCATTAATTTTCTCTCTCCTGGCCTACACAAATACAATTGTCAATTGAAATCATAATTAATTAAGAAAAGCTTTTGTAATTAAACGATCGATTAGAGAGGTTAGCAGGTTACCCTTTCTGCTAAGCTATGGTTGTCTGTAGCTTGACCGCGACGAGCTCGAACGTGAACGTATGGGAGTTTATCTCCGTCTCCGGATGTTTCGTTGGCGACGCTTTTACTCTTCTTCGAGGACACTGTGTCCTGTATTTTAAACATTCGGTCATTATTCCGTGTTCTAAGCAGCAGATCATCGAAAGCAGAAACCCTAATTATTGGTTCATTATAATTACATTTCCAAGCACCTTCTTCTCTCGTTCCTTCCTCTTTGCGGCCCTCTCGTTCTTGTACTCAATCGGGGGGTTAGAAGCGATGACAGAGGTTGGCTTGGGATTTGAATCGGTCTCCGGGGGTTCATGCTTCTCTGTGTTCAAATTTGCTCCTGAACTAAGCGGAGGCAAGTGGGGCTCCTCCAGGGACGAGTTCTCTTCGGCAAACACGGAAAACTTGGCAGCGCGTTCGATCAAAACAGTGTTAGAAGGGAGTGTTGAAGTGCCACCGAAAGATTGAAATTCTTGGGGCTTCTTATCGTTGATATGGCACAAGGGCTGTTCCCCGTAGGCGGGGACCGCCGCGGCGGCGGCTCTTTCACAGTTGGGCGAGTGGAGCATCTCCTTGGCCCGCGCTGGGGGTAGTTCGAGAAGCGCTGTGAAGGAGCTTACGTTGTCTGTGGGTGGGGCAATGATTCGCTCGATTTCCTCGTTGAATTGAATGGATTCAAGTGCGGCCTGATCGCGTTCACCAGCAGTGAGACTGAATCCAGGGAAACCTCCGGTAGTTTGCTCCATCAATTGGAAGTTGAACCAATCGATGACGATCCAAAATGAGTTACTAGAAATGGAAGCTAAAGCTCCTCAATTCCTGTAGTAACTGAAACGCTGAGTTGATTAATTATACCAATTTTGAAGCATTACAACATTAAACCAAAGAATTAGTTATAGGAAGCGAATATAGCTGAAGAGAGAGAAATGAGAATGGAGATTATAGAAAGCGGTGAATGGATCAATGGCGGTCAAGGGAGAGTGTTCTTATCCTGGGTGTCTGGGATTGCTTGACAGCCATTTGAAGTATTTCGAAAGCAACGTCGGCTACGTTACGGTGCGGGTGGAGCGTTGAGGGGAGTATTTTTGGTGCTAATGGACAAAGGCTGAGTGAGTAGGGTAAAGGAGGGTAACACTGTTCGCACGCTTCTAACAATTCTGTTCGTCCATTGCTATGGTGAAACCGTAAAAGGAAGATATTCTGGGGACCACCCAATAAAGCCCCCCATCTCGTTAACTTTCTTTTTTTAATCCATATTTCTTTATCGATCATTATATATTATATATATCGATAATATAAAGTGTGAAATTTGTTATGCAAAAAAAAAATGATTTAAAAAACAAGGGCGGTGGTGAGAAGAAAAATAGAGATAAATGAGAGGATTTTCTTATATTCTTTCTATATCTTGGAAGTGAGCAAAGTGAAAAAAAAAATTAAGTTAAATTTATAGATATTAGAGAAGTGGGGTTAAACCTTTTTAATTTATCTTTTTTATTTTTTTATTTTATACCTTATCTCTATTAAAATTTTATAATCTCATTTTTTCAATTTTTATGAATCTAACCTAGAATTTTTTTTTCTTTTGCTCTCCTCCAAATCCCTGGTACTAAACACTCCAGAGGTAAAAATTGTGAAATAAAAACCCCCCAAACAATACAAATGAACGTGTGTATAGGTCCCTCCTCTATGGAAAATGAATGTAAACAAATAATAGTAATAAAATAATATTATTGTGCCTCTCACTTTTTGGCTTTTGCCTTTATAGGTCCACTTCATTGACCTCATGGGCAAGTCACAATCTCTGGTTCGTATTTTCCTACTTCGACACGTTTTCCCATTTGAGTTATGTGCATACTAAGTGTGTATTTTTGGGTAACCTATAAATTATAATTTAAAAAAAACTTAATCTAAATTTTAATTTTTAAAAAATTAAAATAAATAGTTATATTTATTCTAAAAGAATTATAAACTGAATTATAATTTAAAATTATAATTTTAAATAATTTTATAGAAATAATTTTTAAAATAATAAAATAGTTTATAAATTACTCATTTACTATTTTTTTTATATTTTTTTATATTATCTCTTCTCTCTCTCATTTTCTTCTCTTCTCTCCCTTTTCATTGCTAAAAAATACTATTATTGTCACATAGTTAGGAGTGAGATCTCGTTACATTGAGCTATTATGCCACCTTCTTATTTTTCTTCTATCGCAAAGCTCTGTCACCAAGTCATCAGTGAGTGAATCATTATTGCTATCTTCATTGATCATCTGTTGTTGTAGAGTTCTATCATTAAGTCGTCACCTGAAAGAATAGGGAGAGGAAAATAGATGACGATGGAGGTGCCGACAATTGAGAGAATAGGAGACAGAGGTGATAGTTGTCAAGCAACAATGTTGTGTTGACCATGATAACACTCCTCACTTTCTTTCTTTGTGGGCTAACAATACCCATGCTTCAACTGATACCATTGCTTCCTTGCAACTGAGACTTCCCTCCTTGATCCAAAGTCTTTGCTTTTGAGTACACAGTGGAAATCTGTCCCATTTTATACAGAAAATGAAGCTCATTGCGGGAAGAAAGAATCAAGTCCTCATCATTTGTGTAAGAAGCACAAGGCCATGCTTTTGCTTTGACAATACTTGAATATATGTTTACTTGTATAACAACGCAAAACTTCCCCTATAAGCTATGGATCATTTAGTCTAGTGATAGCATTTAGTAAAATCAGGTTCAGAGTTCGATCTCCAACTTCTAAAAAACAAAACTTATCCTATAAACATGAATTCATACGTTTGATCTCATATAAAGTAAGACTAAATGGTCGCAAAATTATTTTACTGTTATATTTTATGAGATTAATGTTTTTTGGCATATTTATCTGGTACTCAAAAGCTAAAGATGCGGAGCAAGGACAATGGCAATGTTCCTACCAGTCGACCATATTCGTGGCAAGTAATTATAAATCATGCTGATTGCTTCTGCTAAATTGACGTTGCGATATGCCATTTCCGTTGTCGTTGATCTGACGACGGTGGTCCTAAATTACTTGAAAAAGTGTCCTACAAAAGGATGAGGGGTTAAACTCAAATTACAAGATGATAATTCTTCTGACGATATTTGTGATTGCCTATTTACTGGTTACTTATTACTGACCCTATCCCTCATATAACCCAAAGTAGTAGGCTGTCCTTTGCCATTAAAACCCTCTTTTCTGCATTTCTCTCTAGGCTGATCTCCCCCCCACCCTCGATGTGATCAATCGACTGAGGATCAAACTCAAGATTAAAAAAAATTAACAAAAATTTAGATAAATTTTATGTTGATTTTTACTTTTTTTTATCTCCTTTTACTTTACTCAAATACCTTGGGTAAAAAAAAAACGAAATATTGACGGTTATTGGCGACGAGCTGAAATAATGACAGGTGGCTGGGAGGTAAATTTAACCGTTGGGAGAAATTGAGCGAGAATACAATTTTGCCCCTAAATATTTAAAAAAAAATAAACTCGGACGTCCCTTTCTGGCTTCCGCAATAATCGTTTATTCCTTCAGAATTCTTCGTCTTCTTGTTCTTCTCCGGGTTTGTGAAATAATGATGCATTCGCAGTGAGAAACAAAATATGGAAACTTTTTCACATTATTTCTCCCACACTCCCATTTGCTTCTTCTGATGAGAAGCTTTGGAGAGAAGAATTGTCTTTGCCTGTGTCCCCACCTCACTTTGTCTCTATTTCCCCCTATCACTCTCAACCAAAGTGAATCTTTTTCTTTCGACTATTTCCATACCCTCTCCTTCTTTCTTCGTTAACCCGTTCCTATATATAAATATCAAATCAAGATCCTGGATTCATTGAAAAGAAAAAAATAACACTACTTGTTCTAAACATCACAAGGAGCAGAAAACCATCCATGATGTAGGTTCAAAGTGAAAGACAAGAATGATATTGGCTTTCAGTCTGATAAGGAAACCCAAAAGAAATGAAAGAATGGGATGGAAACCTGAAAAAAGAAAGCAAAGGAGGAAAGAGAAAGATAACTGTCACACGTCTCCCACACCCCAAAGGATACATAAGGAAGAACCCAAAATCCTAATTGATATGCCAACTCTCAAATTGCCTCAAACAACCAAAGAATTGAATTCCGCCTATTCTCTTGGCACCAGAAACAAAGAATGAACCAAACCAGACAGCTAAAAGCCATACAAATTTTATCGCTTTGATCGCATCATTTCATCATTTTGTCTTTTTTTTGTTTCCTTTTCATTTGTCAACCTTCTCTTCCTTCCTAGCCTCACCCTCACCCTCACCCTCACCCTCACCCTCCTATCCTTCTACAGTTTCTTCTTTTTTTGCATGAAATTATGGAGAGTGAATAGTGAGATCAAGTGGGGGGAGATGATATTGCGCAAGTGGATGGCCCACCAAAAGTGGTCTAGAATGAATAAGACCGGCCTTCATGATAGAAGGTAGAAGGCCCACCTAAACCAAATTGCAAGTGCAGCACACAAATGACTAGCTAGCAGGCTCCCTAAGACCAACTTTAAGGATTTTTCAGACTCGATAACTCACTAATCAGAGTCTGCCTCTACACTGAAAACTTGCTTATAAAAATACTTATGATCGCCTACTAATAAAGTTTTTATTGGCAGCGCGATTTGATTGCGCTACATCCACACATTCATATTTCATAGTCCACTCATCAAACAGTTCAGTTCTAAACATTACTTGCGGCTTGACATACTCTTCACACTTGAGTCCGTCCAGGTAAACATACTTCGTTTGATATCATCATCATCATTTCATATTCACAGCTTCATTTCTATTTCCGTGAACAGTGAACTGCTCACTTTTTAATCTGACTAATACAGGTTGAATTCAAATTTCCCACTCAAATGAGAGAGAGAAAAACGGGGGAAAGGACAACTTAGAGCAACTTACACGTTGGTTACCATGTTGGCAGGTAGCTAGTGATCAAGTTACCAAGAGTTTTGCTGGCCATTGTCCTCAATACCCAGAACAGTTTACCTTTAGAATCCTCCAGGAAGCAATAAATGGCTATACATGATGAATGTTGCTTGAAAGAATAATGATAAATACTTTTTATAACCACTGTTAGAGGTGTAACTTATTTGACCATGGAAAAGAAATACTAAGACAGAACCTCGAGAGTAGATAGGAATAGAAAGTCAGTGACTAGATGCCTTCTCACTTCTCAAGCTATCCATGTTCAGATACAGATCACTGGCAAGAAAAAATGGTGAATAAGGAATTTAAAAATAGGCTTTTTCTTGTTCGATTATATCATTGCTTTATCTTGTTTGTATTATAGTTAACAGTCAAATGTGCTTTCAGAAATCAAAGTTCTCTCAGTAAATTGTATAAGCATGTCTCCAAAAACCTCCTACATGATTTCCCAGTTGTGGTCCTGCAGTTTAGACTATAATCTATGGTCATAGATATCAACAATTGATAAGAATTTGGGATTTGGTAACAGGATTTCAAGTACTGTTCTAGGATCCGTTTCCACCAAACTTGCCCCATGATGACAGGTCTGCAGGCAATTCCCTGATTGAAGAGGTTGACACGAGGAAGATGATTTTCAAATTCCAGGACAACGATAATCAGGAAAAGTCCAGCACAGTTATTTACCCCATTACTGTATATTCCCATAGAGTTTTAATGGTTATAGGACATATCACATAGCTACAAAAGACTAAAATGAAGATATTAACATCTTTAAGCCTTTCCAAGAAGTAACCTAAAAAAAAATCATAAATCACCTCACCAGCTATCTGCAGTACTTTCTGATTCAATTACGTATGAACTGCTCTCATGAGGTCAGCGCAATTATGATAATTATTTTTGAGTTAAACAGGTTCTCGACATGGTAACACAGCTTTAAAGAACAAGCGATCAAGATTTTGACTTTCTTTGCTCCCCATTTTCTTCAGTAAAACTAAATTCCAACACAATATATAAGGAGCTAGTGTTTTGTTCATATTTCAAGCCAAAGCTTTCGTGTGAGGTGTATTATAAATCATTGTAAAATTCTCCCCATTGTCTTTCAAAACATGCAATATTGGCAGCACCATAGGAATTTTCCAAACTCATCAACATGCAAGAGTTTTACGTATATACAAGATTCGTCCATATTGAAGGATAACTGCACAAGTAAATTGATTTCATAAAATTTCAAGCATAATGTTCTAGAGGTCTGTAAACCAAAGCTAACTTAAATACTTAATTTTTACATGAGACCAAGTATGAAGATACCACAGAACGGCGCCAATTACACATTCTAGAAGGATTACAGAATTTTCCTAGAACTCAAAAAGTGAAGACCGGACATCCTCAAACTTGGAATTGTGAAATAGTATTATTCCTGCAGCGATAATCCTACAGGAAGACCTTAATTAGCAAGACTAAAATGAAATAAAGCAGTAATATAACGCGATGTACCTTGTTTCAAAGTTATGGTCCTGAAGACAACAGCAAGAGTCAAAAGATATAAAGCAAACTTGACTATCCGGTATTTCTTCTCAGCTTTAACTACCCCAAAACATTTCAGTGACATCAAGAAGATGCTGCTGTTTCACATACCTGAACCATTAAAATGGCTAAATCATGATTCATGCCAAAAACATACGAGTCTTTTGCTAAATAAGTACATAATAATGCATTTGCAAATGAACTAGAGCAGTTACAAATTTAGCCAAGTTTTCTCTCAGCCCAGAAAAATTTAGCAGCGACTATGAAACAAATTAGAAATTTTTAAACATTCCAAGTTTTCCACTCTCTAGATGACAGTTGTTGCAGCCTATGAAACAAGAAGGAAATCTAAAATCTAAATACAAAAATTCCTAAATCATGTTAGAAATGAAAACGCAGAAACTGCAGCAAAAGCGTGACACCTAGTATGACATACAGCATCATGTGATAGCCAGTGACGGGAACTGTCAACAAGATCATGAACCAGTTCCCAGTGAGGAGGAAAAGAGCGCAGAGTGCTGCCTGCCCAATAAACTCAGGATCAACGAAGTAATTGATCCGGGAAGAAGCCTCGTATGGGTTGAAATAGTCAGCCCCCAAGTCTGATAAGATCAGAATCTTCAGGGGAGGAAAAGAGGAACTTTAATAAGATTCGTTGAACTTGAAACAGCAGTAATGTGAATCCTCCATATCAGTGTAATCAATCACATTGGCATATAAACTGACTGTCTGGAGAAAAGGAGATACCTGATAAACAGTGGAGGAAACAAGAGCAATGTTGGGGGGGGGGGGGGGGACAGATTATAAGCCAGAAAAACAAATTCCAACCCATTTACCCAGAAAGAGAAGAGGGTAGCCATTGCCATTTGCCAAGGAGGTTTTTATTTTCAGTGTTTTCTTTTTATGGGCTCGGAAGATAATTTTAGGCCACGCCCCAATACAGGCATTGCTGTAAGCCACATAGAGTATTTATAAATAATTTAAAATATTGTCTATGGTTTTCACTGTTAACTTTATTAAAGAGAAATAATAAAACAAAAGATAAAGAATTATATGTATTATTTAAGAGCAACAAACTCTTACAATTATAGTAACCCATATAGATTTATATACTAATCTACCCTCACTTGAGGGAGATAAACCAACTCCATTTGAGAACTTTAAGGGGAGACCCAAGTTACCATCTCCTTCACTATGATGAGGATTACACAATTTCACCCATCAACCAAGGGCTAGGGCCTTTATATAGAATTCTAGAGTTATCTAAATACAAGTGATTAATACTAATCACTTACTTAATTCTACTTTCTAACACCCAGCTTAAGTTGACATCCCTTAACTCTAGGTGCTCAACTTGTCAACACAACACACCAGAGAGTAAGGTGAATTAAACTAAACTATTTTATTTTACAAAATACAATATGAAATTTGTTTCAAAACTCTCTCTTCAATGAATACGCAACAACAACTTTCTTTATGACAATGGTCCATGAATCCCATTCCATTCTTTGATCTGTTAGAGCTATAAATTTGAGATCTTGACCTCTTAAACCCTTGCATACGAACCATGTTAAAAATACAATTTATCACCACCTCTAGGTAGCTCCATGTCTCTGTCCCCTTTGAGAAACAATGATATCTCCAAGGAAGAATTTGTACAAACTAACAACTCCAATCCATATTAATGGAAGTCCTTGCACATGCTTATCATTGTTAGAAATTTCATGATTCAATTGTACACTCTGAACCATTTCACAAATTGTGCAACCCTATAATCCATACTACTATCTTTTGAAATATCGAATCTCCTTGCAATCCAATAGCATAGTGCCCTTTATCAGCATCAAATGAATGGCAATACATCCTAAAGTCACCACTTCCATGGAAAACCACCTGTGGAGAAGAAATAAACAGAAAATCCCATTCTCCTTCAAAACCAACATCAAACAAGGCTCCACTGTGATGAGCCCTTTTAATTATAGCCTAATGCCTCCCATCTTGGCTTATACACAAACTTGGCAAGGACTTTAAGATTCTTGCCCTACTTGTTCTAACATTTTGATTTTTCTACATTACTAGTGAAATATCCATATGGGTTTTCCAAAATGAATTCCAAAGAATTATCAAAGAACTATATTTTCTCACAGCTAAATCCAGTGTAGTGAAGCCAGTAAACAGCATTAGATGATCTAAACCTTGTACTAGACATTACCAATACCTCAGAAGCCCTAATAACTTCTGTATCAAATGCCCACGTCGACATCAAAGGTGACAACGAGTTCATCAGTCTTTGGAAATTTGAAACAAAGATAGCATTACAAGCCTTGAGTGCATCCAGAGCCATAGAATGATGAGCTCTTGTAAACCAGCAATTGAATGATGAATCTTGAAAAGGGATCTTCGATGTGGACAAAACGAAAATTCTGTGGCGCAAGTTCAAGCTTGATAGAAGATTGGTGGGCATCGACTATTGGCTTCGACGGCTTGCTTTTGTGCTTGAATCAAAAAACTAAGAGTGATCTTGCAGCAGATACGATAGACACATAAGATTGATGAGTTTCGACAAGATCTGGCGTGCAACAGCAGATGACGACATTGGTGGCAGTAAAACAAGAAAGGAAGCTGGCGGGAGCATGACAATATTACGATGGAACCTAATCTCCAAATAGCAAGATGACATCGTACAAGGGAGAGGAGCTAATAGGCCTCTACTCAATCCTTTTCCCCTTTTTTTGTTGATATGTTTTGCAACTGCACTTCAAGCCTGAGCTTCTTCAAAGATTGGGCTCCCGTGGAAAAACAAGAATCATAACCTTGCTTTCATATTAACTTTATTAGAAATAAATAATAAAAAAATAAAAAATCATATATATTATTTAAAAGTAATAAATTCTTACAATTTTAATAATTCACATGAATTTACACACTAATCTATCTTTATTTTATGGAGATAAACCAACCACGTTTAAAGATTTTGAGGAAATACTCGAGTTATCCTCTTCCTCATTATGATGAAGGTTACATAATCTCACCTATCAACTAAGGATTATGGCTCTTTATATAGAATTATAGAGTTATCTAAATACAAATAATTAACATTAATTACTTACTTAATTCTACCTTCTAACACTCACAATAGCAAAAATATATCTTTATAAGTATAAATTTGTTTCTTCCTATTATTATATATATATATGCTAACTCTTATTAAGAAAGATAATTAATTAGCTTGAAGCAAACGGGGCCTAAGCCCAACCAAACCTTTTCTGCTTCCATTCTTACATCTTGGGTAGTTTTCGTTTTGGGTATTTATATATTACTATATATATATAAATGCATTATTTTGTCACAAAAAGAAAAAGCATTATTTGGCATTTTTGCCAACCATTATTTGCCAGCTATAGCGTAGGTTTTTGTTTGTACATGCCAATTGTAGAATGGCTCGGCTTTGGTTCGATGAGCTCACCGAGATTGAAATAAATTGCATTGTCCATGACTAAATAAAAAAAGTACTTTTTTTTTCTATGTAAAAAGTATAACTTTTAATAAATTTTATATATGATAGATATTTTTTTTGGTATAAATATGATAAATATATTAAAGTTCTATATCTTGCATAAATTTTCAGAAAGAAGGACACAGCTTCATTACCATGAAGATCTATTTACTACATGGATTTATTACTTGTTAACTAGGCACGTGTTTTTCCAAAGGAACTACATTATTCATAATTTATTAATTAACCATAAATTACATGTCATATATATCAACTTATTATTGAAAAATGATAATAGAAAATAGAAAAATACTTACATATTCAAAAAATACTATGTTGTATAAATTATATTCTATCAAAATATATTAACTAAACATATTTTAATTTTAGTTTGTTAATAACTTATTTAAAAAAATTTATATTCTATAAATAAATTTCTAAATTTAATTCAAATAATTTTTTATTTTTAAATTAAAATAAATTTTAAAGTTTTTTAAATGACTCATCAATTAAAAAAGTTTTTTATCCAAATTTTAATCTAATAAAATTTTAAATAAAAGAGTTTATAGACTATCTAATTAATATTTTATCTTTATTTTTTCTTGCACTCTCTCTCCTCTATTAGCTTTCTTATCTATCATCTCTCATCTCTCCTATCTACCCTCTCACCTCTCTTCTTTTTCTTCTCCATCCACCCTCCCTCCTCTCTCTCTTTTATTTTATCTACCTTCTCCCTTCTCTCATATTTTTAATAAAATTATACCCTTTTTAATAATTTATTAATACAAAAAATTATTTTAAAAATAACAATCAAAATACTTATTTATAATTATTTTTTTAATTTTTTTTATAAACCGTATAATTTTTTTTTATAAATCATTTTTAAAAGTTACCACATATATGTGTTTGGTTACAGTTTAAACTGTGGTTTGAAAAGTATTTAGTTTGGGACAATTTTAAAACAAATAGCTATTTTTGTTCAAATGGGTTTTTAGACTAAACTATAGTTTCAAACAAAGGTTTCATATAAGCTGGTCAGAGCAGCTTATGGAATAGTAAAAGAGCTTATGAACTAACCAATTAATATATTATCCCTACTTTTTCTTACACCCTCTATCATCTCTTATCTCTCATACTTTTTCTTACACCCTCTATCATCTCTCCTCTCTCCTACTTTTTCTCCATTTTATTTCTTATACTCTTTCTCCTCTCTTCTCTCATCATTTAATACTCATACCCTTTTTAGTCATTTACTAATCATAAAACCCCTTCAACAAATAACTATCAAAACACTCATTTATCCAGAATCATTTTTTTTCTATAAATTTTTATAATTTTTTTTTCTATAAACGATCTATAAATCTATTTTTTTTTTATAAACTAGTTTAAATTTTTTTTAAATAAATACATAATTTAGTTTAGTTTAGTTTAGAGTTTAGATCGTAGCCCTAACCCCTAGGTAAGAAATGTGCGTCCCTATGTCAAATCCTACAGAGATCATAAAACGACTGCGTAGCGGCCTCGGATGCTGCCGCTGTTATTGTTTTCCGATTTTACCCGGATTTCGATTCGCTGGTGGAACTGAACCTGAAGGTGCAAATCAGGTGCGAGAGAACCGAATTTACAGAGTTGAGGGATGGAGCCGCAGCTATAGAGGAGTGGCTTCTATGAGAATCAAAACAATCTTATTAAATTAAATTAAAATTATTATCCAAGATCCTGTAACTCATACATTTGGGGAACTTGGTCCCAAGGTTAGTTTGCTTATTCTTTGCTTCAGCGTTTTTTTCCATGGCCTGTAGCTTTTCTCTTGAGTACTCATCCTGATTCACGTGTTTCCCTCTCCAGCTATTTCTGTAGAATTCCCAATGGCGTACCCACCAGTTTTCTAACATTTCAACAGGTTTATTTCCCTTGTACTTTTCATTTCAGTTTGGTTTTATTGTTATTGTAGGTCCGAGCAATCACAAGACTCGGTCTGTTAACTTTTCTCAAATTTATATACCTCTTCATGTATGTTATGGGAGCATTTATCGGATTAGAATTCCTTATGATAATTCTTTGTAAACCATTTTATCACGAAATGGATAATGGGAATGCGAGCAAAGAATATTCAATTTCCCTTTTTTCTAACGGGCATTACTGTTTTAGCTCAAATAGTTTTGATTTACATCTGCATGTTTTGAATTCTGATTTTGAGAGTACCATTTATATTGTTTTATTATCTGGCAGTTACGATCTTCTTTTGTCCTGGAGTTGGCTAGTCACTTGGTCTCGTTTGCTACTGGATAAGAGCTTTCTCTGATGAGAGGTATGAACGATTATTAAAAGCATGCGGTCAAGTCATAGTATTTCAAAGAACTCATGATATCTTAAATCTTGTCAATAACTTTTATGAAATTTGTTGGCTTTAGTTCTCCTGTTGCAACTTAAACACATAATTGCGAATCGACTCAGACACAGAATTGAAATAGTGAAATTTCCTTGCATTAGTCTTTATTGTTAAATTGACTTTGTTATTGTTAAATTGAGTATAAGTAGTTAAAACTCATACTCCTAGGAACATTATTTTGACTAGTAGCTAATTATTAGATCTAACTGTGACTCAGGCAATGTAAACATGAGTGTTTGCTCTCCTGTTTGCTTATCTTCCATAAATGCCATTGTCCTGAAAGGTCGTGGAAATCTGCTAATAAGCAGTAATACCTGTGGTCTTTCGTCCCAAGGAAAGTGTGGTACATGTTCTATCCATTTATCTCCTGGGAAGTCTGAGTTACGACATGTTGGTTTTTCTGTTTATACAACATTGTCTTGTCCAACTATTATGGGCCAAACAATCAGGGGAGGTTACTTGAGATCTTGCTTCTCCAAGCAAAGGGACAACATTCAAGTCCTTGGCTCTGTAGGACCTGAGAGGAAGAATCTTGAAATTTCATTGGCTAGCCAAAGTTTGAATATGAAGCTTTTGGTACCTAAACAAAAGCTGCTTCCTAAAGCCAAATGTAAGGTGGGACCAATAACTTGGCCACATGGATGTGCATCAGCTGGCTTGATTTTTGGATTACTTGTTTGTAATTCAAGTTCGCAACATGCACATTCTGAGACAGATACAGAGGATGTGAAGAAAGAAGATGACTGCAGTGAGCCATACGTGAAATTCTCACATGGGAAGAAAGTTTACACTGACTATTCTGTAATTGGTGAGCTGCACATTCTTTCAACTAATAACTTTTTGCATTCAGATAACATAGATCTTCATGGTGTAGTTGATTACATACAGTAATGCAATTACATATTACATAAATTGCATATAAATATATATATAGAAATAGTTACAGATTTAAAAGTTAACTTTCATATTTATTAATTGCATCATAAACTTTCCACACTGTGAAGGAATACCTGGTGATGGACGATGTTTGTTCCGTTCTATTGCTCATGGGGCTTGTTTGAGATCCGGAAAACTTTCTCCAGGTGAAAGTCTTCAAAGAGAGCTAGCAGATGACTTACGAAGCAAAGTATGTCTTTCGTCACTTAATTTGTTGGCAGCATCCTAATGAGCTTAGAATCTCCCTTGGCTCCATCCAAAGAAAAACAACATGAGGATTGAGCGCACAGTTAGCCTACATTCATTTGATTTGTTTATCTATTTCCAGATGAATAGTTTTTATCTCATTTTAGATATTATTCATAAATCAGTGAAAATTATTACATGTCTTGACAAAATTAAAATCTCCTTTGCATAGAAGTATGAAATCACGCTGTTTGTGTTCTTCTGGTGCCATTCTGATCCCATCAATTCTTCAGCTGCCATCGTTCCTGATTTTTCTTCATTTTTCTGTTACATTGGTCAGGTTGCTGATGAATTTATCAAAAGAAGGGAAGAGACAGAATGGTAGGCCTTCAAGTTACATCTCCTTAGATATTTGTGATTACAACATGGAATTCCTCTCTTTTTTTACTGAAGACAGATAACGTTCAATCTGTGTTTTTCACTTATGGGCATATATTCCCAATTAGCAGAAAAAACACAGCAGATTGATTGAAGTAGAGTAGGTCTTGTCTATTACATGGATTTTGAGAAATGAGTTGCAATGTTTATGACTCGTGAATAGTACTTGTTAGAATTTTTATATTTCATATAGATATGCCAAATTAGACTATGCATGTTTGAAATCATTGATTGTTTTCGTTGATTGATGTATCATGAGGATGTCTTCGATGCCCAAATGGGAGTGAGAAATTGTGAAACTCATACTATTATGATCCCATGGAATGATTGTTTCTGATGAACTAGGATTTGGTTGTCACGTGATATCTGCAGGTTTGTTGAAGGTGATTTCGATACTTACGTTTCCCATATTAGGAAGCCCCATGTGTGGGGAGGTGAACCTGAACTATTCATAGCTTCGCATGTTCTGCAGTTAGTTCCCCTCTCGCTTGAACCCGTTATCTAATCTTTATGCATTCGTGTACTCTACAATTTTGGATGCTGAACTAATATGAGACCAATTCTGCAGGATGCCAATCACAGTGTACATGTATGATAAAGATGCTGGCGGCTTGATATCTATTGCTGAGTATGGCCAAGAATATGGTAAGGAAAACCCAATCAAAGTCCTCTACCATGGCTTTGGTCATTATGATGCATTAGAGATTCCTGGAAAGAAGGGGCTTAAGTCAAGACTCTAGCAGTTTACATGCACGTCGCAAATCTAATTTAAGATGAGTACATTATACTCTGTACATCTCACATTACAGCAATGGTCAATTGTTTATTTTAGTTAAACTTGAAATAATCGATATAGTGATAACTGTTTTTTTTTTTTGTAACTGGAACAAGAACAATGCTTCCTCACTCTCTGGGAAAACAATCCCGCATGAACCTTTTTGCTTCCTGGAACAGTGGTGGCTAGAGAATGTAATGTTGTATAGAGAGTTGGGGGTTAGGCCTAAGGACAAATCCTTGAAGCTTGTTGGCTCCAATTATATTACATGAAGCGGTGCAAAGTTAACTAAATGTTCGCTGGTTGACCAAAAAATAAACTGCTCTAATGTAATGATGATTCTAAATATAAATTTCTAGGACTTCCTTATAGAGATCCCTTTTCCTGTGGAGTATGCTGTGCCCTCTGCTTTAGTAGTGCTTGAAAGGCTGGAAGCATTGGCTGGCTGCTTCATGCCTTTTTTTTTTTTTATATATATTTGAGTGGAGGCTGCTTTATACTTTTTAGAAAATGGGCTTTTGAGGTGGGCCCCCAAAGCTTCAAAGTGCACAAAATTATTGTTAGTGGGTCTTTCGGTGAAAGTTAGAATAGTGGAGGGCTAGGAATGCAAGGTGGCCCTAGTGTTGTTTCCTGTTGTTTTCTTTCTTTTACTGCTCCATTATCCTTTTACTTACCCCATTGGCCTCTAGTATACCTTCCACTTTGAACTTCTTGTGGCCTAATGTTATTAAATTGTAAGACATCTTTGACCCAGAGGAAAAAAATCACGACTTGGGATGAGATAATGACTCTGTAACCTAAACTCCAGCAACAATAATAAGGGTGGGAAGTCTTGGATCCAAATGGGTCATGGGTCATTAGCGAATTAGTTGTACTTTGATTAAATTAAGATTAGTACCAGAGAGTGAGGTTTAGAGGTTAGAGTAGGCTACATTTGGATTTTTCCAACTCTAAAGCCTAATCGGAAACATTGGGATTCTGGCTCATAATGGGAGGAAGCAGAGCACGTGACTCAGAAAATTCTTACCATTTTGAATAAAAGTAGTCGCTGGATCCGTGAAGCATTTTATTTATTTATTTAGTTTTCTGGGTCTGAGAAGGAAGCAGTGTTGTTTAATGGCAAAACTGAAAAAAGTGAAAAGAGGATCACAAGCATGTTGTCCTTTGTCATATGATTTTCTGACACCACGCCACATTTTAAAAGATTTTTTTTCAAAAGTCGCTACAAACAAAACGAGTCGCCCCCTATGGACAACTCAGTGCATCTTATGCCCCGCTGATAGCGCATTTTTGTCAAATATTTTCTTGGCCATTTTTTGCCTTCAAATTAGTAGTAATAGTACTACTAATAATATGATTAGTATAATAAAAACTTTTCTAAGGAAAAAAGGCCCGGGGATTAACTATGCCGATGGTTACTTGAATTAGAGTTATTTTTGTTCATCACTCTACTTTTTTTTTTATAATAGGCAAAATGATATTAGTAAATAAAAGAGTACATTACAAAGTTCATCACTCTACTTAAAAGAAAGTGAAACAAAGAAAAGTATAATAAAATCAATATATCAGCATAAAATTTATATTTTCTTCACACAATTTACAGAAAATAAATGTTAGTTATTGCCTCCATATCTAGCTTACTGCATGCTAATACTACAAGTGTACCTTCCATGAAAATGATTTTAAAAACTTTCCAACAAGAGGTCCCTTTTAACCGTTTTGTTTTGCCTCCCCAAAAAGCAGAATTTAAGCGACTCCTGTCCATAACTTCGTGACTTCATGGTAGGTAAGGTATGTAACGAGGGCTAATGATTTTTTCTAAGAAAAAAATATACTTATTTTTTAACACTTTAAATGTTATTAAATAATTAAATATGTAAATAAATATTGTAAACATAAGAATAATAAACTACTCTACATGAAGCTTAAAATATGTGAGATTTTTTGTTTGGGGGGAAAAAATTAGCCAGAGACCCAGTGTAAAGAGCCTCGTCCCTCGAGGGAAAGAACACTGCTGACTGCTTAATGATTATTGGTAAATAATAGTAATAATAAAAGAAGTGTCTCGAGGATAGGATGGTCAGAAGAATTCAAACTGTAATGCCACCTCGGAAACATCCCCTACGACAAAATTCAAATGTTAAGTCATCTTCTTCATCTTGAACTCCGCTCTCTGCAATCTGTGACACCCTGGTTCTAAACATGCATTACAAAATGATCCATTAACATTCTAAGCTTTTTTATTTTAATCCCCACTTGAAGAATGAAAATGCATCTTCCTCTCCACGTAGCTCCCATTCTCCTCCTCTTCTTGGCTTCTTTCACCTCCTCATTGAACTCCGATGGTCTCTCCCTACTCGCCCTCAAAGCCGCCATCGAGTCCGATCCTTCCGGAGTTCTCAACTCGTGGTCCGACTCTGACTCCACCCCATGTCGCTGGGCTGGGGTCGCCTGTGCCCATGACCGAGTCACCCAACTCGTCCTCCCCAATAAAGGCCTCACCGGTTACATCCCATCAGAACTCGGTTTGCTCGACTCGCTCAGGCAACTCAGTATTTCGCACAATAACTTCTCCAATGCCATTCCTTCCCGTCTGTTCAACGCGACCAGCCTCGTCGTTTTAGACCTCTCTCATAATCTCTTCTCTGGTCCCATTCCAACTGAGATCAGGTATCTCAAATCACTCAGACATTTGGATTTATCCTCAAATTCCCTTAATAGCTCTCTCCCTGAAGCTCTATCCGAGTTCACTAACCTCGTTGGAACCTTGAATCTCTCTTACAATCACTTCTCCGGTGGGATCCCTGAGTCTTTGGGACAACTCCCTGTGATAGTCAGTTTGGATCTCCAGAACAACAATCTGACCGGCAAAATCCCTCAAGTTGGTTCGTTGCTAAACCAGGGTCCTACAGCTTTCTCCGGCAACCCCGGGCTCTGTGGGTTCCCTTTGCAGAACGCATGCCCAGAAGCTCAGAATCCCGAGAATTACCCAAGCACCGAAGACCCTGAAAACCCAAAAACCGTTAACCCTGGGTTTCCAACGGGGTTTCAAGAAGCGAAGGCGAAAGAGCGAGGTCGTTCCGTCATTGTCCCTATAATTTTCGGTATCTCGTTGGTGGCAGGGGCCGTTTCGTTGTCAGTGTGGCTGTTGCGCAGACGACGGACGGTTGATTTGAACAAGTTTGGGAAGCAAAAATTAGACAATGAAGCCGATGAACAAGGAGGTGAAGGGCAAAAGGGTAAATTCATGATCTTGGACGAAGGGTTCAATCTGGAACTAGAGGATTTATTAAGGGCATCCGCATATGTCGTGGGGAAAAGTAAGAGTGGGATCGTATACAAGGTAGTGGCTGCTGGGAAAGGGTCGGGCCCGGCGGCAACTGTAGCGGCCGTCCGGCGGTTGAGTGAGGGTGATGTCACGTGGAAGCTCAAGGAGTTCGAGGCTGAAGTGGAGACCATTGGGAGGGTCAACCACCCTAACATCGTCCGCTTAAGAGCATATTACTATGCAAGTGACGAAAAATTAATTATCACTGATTTCATCCGTAACGGAAGCTTGCACACTGCACTTCATGGTATCAAATTTCTCAGCCGTTGTTTGTTTATTTTTAATAACGTTCGTTCTCTCTTAATTGAATTATCAAACTTTTTTCGGATAATAATTGTCTACTTTGCTATATCCGTGCTATATGCCAATATGTGTGAAGTAAGATCATTTACAAGGCACTAGGTGTATTTCTCTTAATATTTTTTGTGACACTAGATTGAACGTTCTGGGAAGTGTAGTAGCATATGAAACTTTAGCCTAATAATCATGAGCTCACTGTTGGTTTGGTTTTGCTACTCATTATGACTATTCATGCATGAGGTCAATCATGAATTCAAATTCCACTTTTTACTTTAAAGAGCTCATAATGTGGTCATGTGATTGTTATCATAATGGTTTGCAAATGTGGAGGAGCTGGTGAATCTAAGCTATTTTTCAATCATTTTCTGGTGTTATTTTCCTGTCCTTATCTTCTCTGGTGCACACTGCATATTTTGAGCCATCGGTCGTCTAGTCCTTAGATGAACATTGCTCTTCACAGGAGCCCCGAGACTCAAAGTGGCTGTTGTCCGTGATCATACAATATGAGTATATGACTTAATGCTGTTACACCTTGGGTATCTCTGTTATGGTTTCTGAATAAATTGACCCTTTTTTGTGGTCCCACCTTGTGTGGATAGTGATAACTGCCAAAAATCTAACCATGTGGTTTCGACCCCATTCTGGTGACTGGAAATTCCACATCTCAATGCCCTCGTCTTTATTCCCTGTTGATCCGCCTTAAATTGTGAACCGCCAGCAGTGGTTGTCTTGTAGTGAGTGAGTGAGTCCAGGCTGCTTTCACTTTTTTTCTGAATGCCATGCTAGTGAACTGGTGGTCCATTAGAGTAAAAGATTTCTGTTTTATCTTTTTTGGGGGAAAGCAATGGGGAAAGTTAAACTCTGATGTTAATGGTCGTGAGGTCACTTTCAGCATTTACTCTCCACTTGAAAGCTCCGTTTGAAGCTTTTTCTGCACTATGTCTGGTGTTTTGTGGTTGCAGGTGGACCTTCCAATCCTTTGCCGCCATTAACATGGGCAGCGAAGTTAAAGATTGCTCAAGGAGCTGCAAGGGGCTTAATGTACATACACGAGTTCAGTGGTCGAAAATACGTGCATGGCAACCTTAAATCAACAAAAATCTTGCTGGACGATGAACTCCATCCTTTCATATCTGGTTTTGGACTTACTCGTCTCATGTCGAGCTGCTCAAAGTCCCCAACAGTGGCACCAAAGCTACAGAATTCAAAGCAGTCTATTGCAACCTCTGCAATGGCAGCTTCCCAAAACAACTACTTGGCACCAGAGGTGCGCATGAGGGGAGGCAAATATACTCAGAAATGTGATGTGTATTCTTTTGGGATAGTGCTGTTAGAACTATTGACAGGACGGAGGCCAGAGAATGAGGGGGAAGTACTAGAGAGTTTTGTGAGACAGGCATTCAGGGAAGAGAGGCCCTTGTGCGAGATAATTGACCCTGCACTTCTGTCTGAGGTGTATGCTAAGAAACAAGTAGTTGCAGCATTTCATCTTGCACTCAACTGCACAGAACACGACGCAGAGATGCGACCGAGAATGAGAACCGTGTCGGAGAGCCTCGATCGCATCAAGGCACCGTGAGAAAGGGGAGACAGTCACCGGCAAAATTTTGGTTTTGAGAGGGTGGATTGGTGTTGAATTTGTAACACGCTTGGACTTAGGAGCAGGAGTAGGATCAGGCAGCTAGATGTACCTTGGAATGCATAAATGCAGTTGAAAGTGGAAACTAGAAATTTGTTCATGTTTTTGAATTTGAATCTGCAAGGCGCGACCATGGGAGCTGGAAATCGTTCCTTGAACGCTAGTGCATTTGTCAGGCTCTGACAGTAATTAATATGGTAATCAGTCAACAACGTCCAGTCCTCTGGCTTGCTTAATTATTAATCAACCCTCCACCCTGCTATGAGCCCCTGTAGGCAGATGGTTTTCCAGTGAGTAAATGGGACGGCCCAATCCAAGATTCATGTTCAGCTGGCGGCCCAATATGGCCCATGTGCTTCGTCCATCATGGTTGAATTTTTGTGATGTTTATTTTTTTCTTAATTTTTAAATATTAACAAGTACTTAATCTAAACTTTTTTTTAAAAAAATAATATTAATTGTCACTTGTTTTTAAAGAAATAAATAATTTTTTATGAAAAAAGTATGGGCTGTCTTTATTAAATTTGGATGATCCAAATCTCATGTCAATAATGAGCATCATGAGCATATGCTCAACACTAAATCCAGATGGCTACCCTAGTAATATAACGTAGCTTTTGCGCTATTCATTTTGAGCCATTCTCGGAGGTTCCACGATCGTGTTTCATGAGATCGAGAACATGTATATTATAAATTATCTTTCTCATCCACTCTTTTCCGGTATATTTCATATATAAAGAGAAGGAAAAAAAAACAAATAAACAATTATTTTCTGAAATTTACAATTTTTAATTCAAATCGTTGCTGTTGTTGTCCTCCTCGTTGTGTGACTCAATGTTTTGATTATCAATTAAAATATTTTTTTAACAGTCATCAAATATATTATATATATTGACCTTTAATATAAAATATATTCATCTCATTTGAGCAAATTAATAAAATTATATAAATTAAGAATACTAGATAAAATACTTTTACATAATATTATATTATATACCAATTTTAAAGTTAAATAAATTAATTTAAAAAATAATAAATATAATAGATAAAAATAGATAAATATTTTATATTTAGACCAAAATTTACTTCTAAAATAAGCTATATATTTAGTTTTATAAAAATAAATAAATTTGAATCAGATTATATTAGATTATTGATAAACTATTTTAACATTATGATGATGACAGCGGCAGAGTTCATATATCCCTACACAGCTCTTCATCAAACCTTCCGTGGGATTCCATTGTAGAGCTTCTTATTCAAATGGATGCAAGAAGGACGTTGACCTGGATTGTGTCGGTGACTATCCTCTTTTTTTTTTTTTTTTATCACTTTGAACTCTATTTTAATCCTGTTCTATATTTATCAAATTGAATATTTTTTTTTTGTAAATTTAAATAGATATATCAGACTGGGAGTTTTATAAATACCTGTAATGAGGGTGAGAACATCCCAATTAAATGATTAGTAATGGTGAGACGAATACGAAGATGAGACTTTGGGACAACACATGCCTCGTTGCATAAATTGGAGGCTCATCAGCCCCTGCGGCAGAATCAAGTAACAAATATATTTATAAAATAAAATAAAATACATGCGTTCCAGCTAAATATTTTTATTCTTAATATAAGAATTATTATTAAAGTATGTTTAATAAAAGAAAAACTTAATCTCTCATAATATTTGACAAATTATCATTTAAACTTTTATAAATAAATGTGCCCACATTTAGTTAATATTATCCTATATTATGCACTAAATGACTAAACACGAGTATTTTGATAGTAAATATTTTTTTCCTTTTTTTTATTATAATAAAATTTAAATGAGTTAAATCTTTGACTTATTATATCCTTTATTAATATGATCCTGTATCATTTAAATTTATAATTTTATAAATTATAAGTTAAGTATATTAATGTTTGTTTACTATTTCCTTTTCGTATTTTAAATGCGGTTTCTGGGGAGTTGTGTTTGTTTTTGGGGTAGGGAATCGAGAAAGGAAAATAAATAAATAAATAAAGGGGGGGAAATGAGGGGGGCATCACGTGTGGGTGTTTGCTTCCACAGAAACAGCACCTTTTGCACTCTGCTTTTGATGGGCCGCCCTTTGTCCTGTACCTTTCCTTCTTCACAGGTCCCCCGTCCCTTATCTCCTCCATGCGCCCCCCACTTTTCCCTCTTTCTTCTTTTTTACAATCCTTTTAGATTAACACTCTTTTTTTTAACAATAATATTACTAAATATTTAAATAACTAATTAATACATAAGGATATTTCCTCCCATAAATCTTTTATAATAAATGGTTCATTTAAATATACTCTTTAAAAAGATTTTTAAACATTTTTTAAAAAAATAAATTTAAAAAAGGATTGTCAATAAATATATATTTAAATGTTATTATTAAAATAATTTTTATAATTGATAAATTATTATAAATAATATAATTTTATAAAAATATTCAAGTTGTTTTTTTTCCTTCTCTCTCTTGTTCTCTCCTGTCACCAACACCTACCTTCTACCATGTCTACATTGACAATGGTAAGTCCTGACGATGCCATGCCAATTCTTACCTTTCATCTTCCTTCTCTCCCTCCATTGGGCCACTTCTCCTAATTCCATATTTGTGATCCATACCAATTTCCATATTTAAAAGGAGAAGTATGACCTACGACTCACGATAACCTATGAAGACGATGAGAGAAATGACATACGAGTTTCTATCACAATGGTAATGATAAATAAGACTAAAGAAAAGATAGAGACAAATAATAGAGAAGAGAAAATACAAGTAAGAAGAGATAAATATTTAAAAAATAATAATAATAATAATTAAATAATTTATAAATTATTTTACTGTTATATAAACTATTTATATAAATTTATTTAAAATAATAATGTTTAAATAATAGTTTAATCTATAATTTTTGTTAAAAAAATATAATTTTTTATTTTATTTTAAATAAAAAATTGAGCCAAAAATATTTTTAAAATATTGATTTTAAGGCTATCTAAACAGGTAAAAAGTGAAATTTGAAGATCAATAATCTTATTTTATAATTTAACTGGTCTACGCTCAGCATGTTTGAGTCTCCACTTTTCCCTTTTCTTTGCACATATAATTTCCAATTATTAACATTATCGCCACTGTTGGGTTGAAAATGGGATCCTTGAATTATTTGATTTATTTAGTGGGACGAATCCATGAGGTCACTCCGACGTCATATTGGAATCAAAGAATGTCGCCTTCTTTGTTGCATACTATTATTAGTGGCCTTGAGCCATTTTGTTCCGCGCTTGAGTTGACGTGTGCGTTTGGAAAAAAAAAATTTAAAATAGTTTAGAAAAAAAATAGATTTATAAATAGTTTATAAAAAAAGATTTTTATAGAAAAATTTATAAAAAAAAGTGATTTTAGATAAATAATTGTTTGGATAATTATTTATAGAAGGAATTTTACGAGTGATAAATTATGAAAAAGATTATGAGTATTAAATGAGGAGAGATAAGAGAGGAGAGAGGGTGTAAGAAATAAAAGAGAGAAAAAGTAAGAGAAATTAGAGATGGTGTAAGAAAAAGTATGAGAGATGGTGTAAGAAAAAATATTAATAATATAATAATTAGTTAGTTCATAAATTTTTTTATTGTTCTATAAATTATTCTGATCAATTTATCTAAAACTTTAATTTTAAATTATAATTTAATTTAAAAATTTATTTGAATAAAAATTATTATTTAATTAAAAATTTTCTTAAATTAAGATTTAGGGCTAAAAATCATTTTTAAATTAAGATTTGGGGTGTTATCAAACACACCGACATCACATGTCCCATCACCCTTACATTTCTGGCGAGCCCCCCTCTTATTCGGGTGTGTGTGTTTGTCGATTATTAAAATCATAATTTTTTTTAAAAGACAATTTATTTTTTTTATAAATTTTCTTTTTTAAACTCTTATGGCCTAAAACGAGAAACGAGAATCAAAGTATTAAAAGGTAAAAGTGACAGCAAAATGTGCCCTATTTTGGAGTGCGATCTATCCGAATATATTTCTGTTTTCGTGGGAGATGGACCAATGAGCCAATGTACGGATCGCAAGAGGGAAATATCTTAACATCCCGTTATATGGATTGAGTTAGCTTTCGTACAGTGGTGAGTCACAGCGGCATTTAGTCTTATAGAATAAATTAGACGGTAAAAGTATCCCTTATAATTATTATATATAATAATTTTTCAAGCGAGGAAGACAACTGGGGGACTATTTTTTTTAAAAAAAAATAAATTCAAATGGCCTTTTGACCAACAAAACAAAAATCAAATGACTTTACTTTCCGACAAAGTCGCGTCGTTGGTCTTGTAACTATAATTTTCACGGCAATTAATAATCTTTTGGTCTGTGCTATCATTAAAAAAGTATTCTGGTTGACCTGCTAAAGGTATCAAATAATTAATAATGCAATAATGAAAATAATTGTAAGATTGACAAGATGAACGATTCATATGCCCACTACAATGTCTAAAAGTAGTAATATATCAGTTACTCTCACCCAATGAGTATTTTTTTTCCCTTCACAGCTTCATCAGCTCAACATAGACTGTGTTTTTATAATATCAATCCGTATCAATTACTTTTCTCTATATTCTCCTATCAGAATTTAGGCAACCAATCCATACAGTCTTAAAACTTATAATTATTCCTCATAACATAGATGATATATATTTTTTAATCCTCAAATTTAATATTTAAAAAAGATCCTATATGACCTTATATTATTTTTTTTATTATTATTACAAGGACACCTTACATTGCCGTACCAATATTAGTTCCAACATGATATATCTATCTATCTATATATATCTGTCTGTGCGCGCATAAAAGTGCATGGACTAACTAATTATAATATTACTTTTATTTTTTTCTTATACTATTTCTCATATTTCTTCTACACCATATCCCATCTCTCTTCTATACTCTCCTGATATATTATCTCTCATTTCTCATATATTTAATAATCATACCATTTTTTATAATTTATCAATAATAAAAATATTTATAGAAATAACTATTCAAATACTCATTTATTTAAAAATATTTTTTTTATAAATTATTCTCTATAAATCCTTATCTAAAAACTATTTAATTTTTTTTATAAAATTTTATCCAAATGGGTTATTAAGGCCGCCCAATGCAGATTTACAAATCGTGACAATAATACTTGAGACGAGTAAGTATGAAAAGACTTGCTTTACGAAAGATACGCCGTGGCTTTCTTTATTTCCAACGTATGTATGGTTTATCTTACTAAGCACATCATTGACCGACTACAGGGCGCACCAGAGTTGACTTCTCTTCTTTATGTCATCGTTTTCAATGAAGAATATATATATGGACCTTTTATTATCACAATCGAACAAATTAGTTGGACGTATCTAGAGAAGGCAGAGCACGACAATAATAATAATAATAATTTAAAAAATAATATCGTTAATATGAACAACGGGCAAGCATGGATGTACAAGATGCAGAATTAGGGTTGGGCATCTAATGTAATTGGAATTGGAATTGGAATTGGATGTATGTAAAAAGGGAGGGGAGCATGAAGGAATGGAAAGACGGCGCGCATGTGAATAGTGAAAAGCGAAAACGACTCATTAGCAAAAGAAGGGAAAGCCTGAAAACGACAACCCACGGAGGCGGTAACCGTACCAGTCTGCTGCGCCCGAACCTACATATTACCGAGTTAATAATGCATCTCCGGTCTAGATCTTCTCGGTGCCGTTTTTCAATACACACACACGATGTAGTAATTAATAACAACATAAAATATGAAAGAAAGCTGTATAACAAATTAAGCGCCAGATCTATTCCCTATTAAACAATAGTAGCAACAACTATGACGTCGATGGATTTCACCGCCGTCAACCCCTCTTATCCTCTCCCTGTTGGAAGGTCGGATAGGCCCCAAACCATTTTTATTTATTTATTTATTATTATATTTATAATTTAACGTAGAAGATTGCGTGGTGAGGGTAGTTCGGGACCTGTAAAATCGGATGAGTTAAAGACACACGGGACGCCGATTGATGGCTTCCCTGTACTTTATTACTGGCTGATCTTGCCCTGGAACTACAGATAAATATTGCTTCTTCCCCTTTCCTTCCTTCTCTCTCTCTCACAAGATCTTCCTTGCTTTCAAGACCAATTCTGAAAGCTGTACTAATCATCTTTATCTATATGTGTGCTGCTTCCTTGTCCTTTTCACTGGATCTCTCGTATCTCTCATCTTCTACGGCTCCTGCCTTTCACCCCTGCTCTGTTTTTTAACTCTTAATTAATTCTTGTTATGCCCTGCTATAGCTAGGGTTCTCTTCCATTTCGGTTGCTTCTTCGGTAATATCTTATCCCTCCCAGCTTAGGAACTAAGCGGATAGAAAAAATTCCAAGGATAAAGGCGGTCAATCTTTTTCGCTGTGATTCCCTTGCTCCTGATATCGGCTTGACTTCACCTGCTTGTTCCGAGCTCATATATAGTAGTAGGACGTAACGGAGTGAGGTTGCGGGAGCATTTTATGGATTCCAATTCCTTCCTCAATTATCAACACCAACGTCAGCCCAATTCTGGGTTGCTTCGCTATTGCTCTGCGCCTACTTCGGTTCTTGCAAATTTCACGCAGTCCCTTGGTTCTGATCTCAGTAAGGGCAATAACCCGTGGGAGACTTCTGAATCCGAGAAGCTAATCTCTAGATTCGTAAATAACGACGACCTGGATTCGTCTAGTTTCCAGGAATTCGAAGCCAAGGCGCTTAGAGCCCCGACCGAGGAAACACTCAACCATATGAACTCCTATAATGGTTTGCCCCCTCACTACCCAAGGCTAAAGTCCACAGCGAGTTCTGCCATGGATACTTCGTATGGACTGGTGGAATCATTGGGAATGGATCAAATGCAGCCGAAGAGCTTCAGCCCCAATCTTCTCAGGCAAAGCAGCTCCCCTGCCGGGCTTTTCTCCAACATTTCCTTTCCAAATGGTATTGTACTTTTCTGCCTAGTCTTTTCCCTTTCCGATTTTGGTACCCTGCTTTTCAGGTGTTTCCAATTTTTTTTTTATTGCTTAAGAAATACATGAGGAATGCGAATTATAAATTATTGTTCTGAAGCTGAGTAGATTTTAGAATGTCAGTTGCTGCATTTTTAAGGAGAAAATTTCCTGTATATCGTACTTTGATAACCATTAATTTATAGGCTCAATGTTAAGTTGCGGTGTGGACGATCTACATCTGCATCTTAGCTTTCAGCAAATTCTAGCTCATGAAATGTTAGATACAATTATGCTTGGCATCTTTTGTATTCCTACCAATTTTTATGATAATTGCTTCCATTTGAGGATCCATACAATTATGGTAGATGCTGGATGTCTTGGTGTGATCCCCAACCCTGTTTCTTGTATGGTTTTCTCAAATCTTAGTGGAAATTGCTGAATTTGTCTAAATTGCAGGGTATTCAACTGTTAAGGCTGTTGGAAACTATGGTGTGGTGGCGAATAGCAGTAACGGTGAAGGGAGTCCATCCATGAGCAGATTGAAGAATCAGTTCGGCTTCTTACCAAGAAGTAATTCTTCCTTAGGGACGATGTCACAGATATCGGAGATAGAGGGCGAGAGCATTGAAGCGACAAACCCTGACAATGGGGGCTTGGGATCTGTGAATGGTTATGGCCCTGGGTTTCCATACTCTTCGTGGAATGATGCGTCCCATGTCTCAGAAAATCTTGGTGGCTTGAAAAGAGAGCCAAGCGATAGTGAAAAATTATTTTCTAATGCTCAGGTATAGCAATGTTGCGTATCTTTTTCTTTCATTTTTTGCCTTTTTGTTTTTCCAGTTTTATTCCTCAGGGATTGTTCTTGACACGAATAAATTGTGATAATCAGAATGGACCGCAAGGAAATCGAGTTCACATGTTATCTCATCACTTGAGTTTGCCAAAACCTTCAACAGATATGGGTGCCATGGAGAAGTTTCTTCAATTCTCAGATTCTGTTCCTTGTAAAATCAGAGCAAAACGAGGCTGTGCTACCCATCCTCGAAGTATTGCAGAAAGGGTAAGAATTGCGTCTCCATTTCCATGCAGTAAATGGAGTTTGCAAAATCTCTATACGAGAAATACATTCCTTGGAATATATCGAATTCATGAATTATTTCGTTAAATATGATTCTAATTAAGAATAAACTGTTTTTAGGTAAGAAGAACTCGGATCAGTGAACGAATGAGAAAACTTCAAGAGTTGGTCCCAAACATGGACAAGGTAAGCCAATATAGTTAGATGTCTGAATCTGACCCTGGAATTTAGTAATTGGTGTTGAGAAAGAGTCTTTTAAGTTGAATTCCATATGTTCGTCTCTGGCAGCAAACAAACACAGCAGACATGTTGGACTTGGCCGTTGAGTACATTAAAGATCTCCAAAGCCAATTCAAGGTATAGATACACAGGGAGAATCTAATCGGAGTACCCAAGTCATGAATGATATGTTATCATTACTCATTAATTTACTCAATGATTTTTTCCCACTTTCTGCAGACTCTCAGTGAAAAAAGGGCAAACTGCAAATGTATGAGCACGCAGAAGGCAGATACAAATCATGTCATTTGAGTTGCTGCTGTGTTGGGGAATAAGCTAGCAGGGTATGCAATAGGGGATAGAGATAATCTTTGCTCAGAAAATTAAGTAGGAGATTGATGCATAAGATACATTTTAAAATCTACTGCACGCGATACCGCGGAGTTCTCTGCTCTTCAACGCAATATTCAGGTTCTTTCAAAGCTAACATGGGGTTTCAATTACAGAGACGACAAAAGGAATAGCTATATTTGTAATTTTGTATAGCAGAATTGTAATAATATATTTCATCCGATATTTTATTATCAATCAGGTCAGAAAAATCGTTTTTTTGTTGTCAAAAAAGTATCTTTCCAATAAAAGTAGTCGCCATTTAATTATGCAGCATTCTCAATTTTATTGAAGTTGTCAATGGATGTATGCATGGGTGACGTATTGATATCGCCGTTCATAAGTTCGCTGAGCCTGAGCACATAGGGCCCAGATAGAATTTTAAAAATGGGCTTATGAAAAAAAAGGGCTTTTGAACAGATTATAGAAAAGGGCTTTTAGAGAAGAGATTATGAAAAAAAAGTGGTTTTGAATAAATGAGTGTTTGGATAGTTATTTATAGAAGGGGTTTTATTATTGGTAAATTACGAAAAAGGGTATGGGTATTAAATGAGGAGAGATAAGAGATAAGAGGAGAGAGGAGAGAGGGTGTAAGAAAAAGTATGGGTAATATAGTAATTGGTTAGTTCAAACGTGGTTTACTGTTCCAGAAGCTACTCTGACCAGCTTATCTGAAACCTTGGTTTTAAACCATAGTTTAGTTCAAAAGTCCGTTTGAACAAATATGACTGTTTGTTTTAAAATTTCTCCAAACATAAGTTTTGAGCCAAACCTTAGTTTAAAACCAAGGTTTGGCACCCTCCCAAACAGGCACATATAGGGCCCGTTTGGATAGGATTTTAAAAACGGGCTTATGAAAAAAAAAGGCTTTTGAACAGATTATAGAAAAGGGCTTTTGGAGAAGAGATTATAAAAAAAAGTGGTTTTGAATAAATGAGTGTTTGGATAGTTATTTATAGAAGGGATTTTATTATTGGTAAATTACGAAAAAGGGTATGAGTATTAAATGAGGAAAGATAAGAGATAAGAGGAGAGAGGAGAGAGGGTGTAAGAAAGAAAATAGAGAAAAAGTAGGAGAGGGGAGAGAGGGTGTAAGAAAAAGTAGGAGAGAGGGTGTAAGAAAAAGTAGGGGTAATATAGTAATTAGTTAGTTCAAACATGGTTTACTGTTCCAAAAGTTACTCTGACCAGCTTTTCTGAAACCTTGGTTTTAAACCAGAGTTTAGTCCAAAAACCCGTTTGAACAAATATGACTGTTTGTTTTAAAATTTCTCTAAATCTAGGTTTTGAGCCAAACCTTAGTTTAAAATCAAGGTTTAGATTTTTCCAAACAGGCACATATAGACAAAGGAAAACGCCGCCACGCCAACCTTTCCATTTCTCGTTTTCCATTTGGATGTAAAACGGGGCCCAAACCCAAGCAATTCATGCCAGCCTTGTATTTTTTATATATATATAAAAAAAAACTTATCAGCTTCCGTCTGCCAACAGCCCATCTGCCTTGAATGCGCAATTGTCCTTAATTTTCTAATGTATAAACTATCAATAGCTAGTCTAGTCTAAATAGTAAACGATTCAATATCATTAAAATAAGGTATTGAGTTTAAATTTTAGTATATGTAAAAAAAATTTGTTGGGAGACTCACCCTTTATAGCTAGATGACTAACGCAGGTCGAATCTAGATATAGTCGGAGTAAAATTCTAATGAATTGGGTGTGCAATAAAAAAACTTTAATGTATAAATTTTGTTAAAATATATAGGAAAATAAAATAAATTGCTTTGTAATAAGCTATAGTGTATGTTTGAATAGTATTTTATAAAATGACTTATGAAAAAATGGCTTTTTAAGAAGAGTTTATAGAAAAAAAGTGGTTCTGAATAAATGAATGTTTAAATAATTATTCCTATAAAGACTTTTGTAATTAGTAAATTATCAAAAAAGGTATGAGATAAAAAATATTAATTATTCATCTGTTCATATACTTTTCAAACACTATTCAAATGCATTGTTCCCTCGTTGTTGCTATTCATCATCTTCTTTCCTCCTCCATTGGATAAGTTGCTAAATTCTTTTAACTTCCAGCGACTTAACAGCGAGCACACGCACTACAACTGGAGGTGGAGAATACGGAGATGAATTTGAGGGAGAAGGCGAAGAGGAAGAAGACGAAGGGAATTGACCCAGCCACCCAAATTGACAGTGAGCTCCAGTGGCATGACCCAAAGACAACAATGGGGAGTTTCAGCAGCGACGATAAAGGCACAGAAATAGCAACATTGAAGTGTGCGAGTGGGAAGAGGGAGAGATGATAAAAAATGAGAAAAAATAAGAGTAAAATAATAATTGGATAGTTTATAAATTATTTTACTGTTTTAAAAATTAGTCTTACTAGCTTATTTAAAATTATAGTTTTGTTTAGAAATCCTTTTAGATAAATATAACTGTTTATTTTAAAATTTCTTTAAATTAAGATTTTATCTTAATTTTTTTTTGTATGATCTTAATTTTTTTTTTAAATCACGGTTTGGATTATATTCAAACAGGCCCATAATGTTATTTTTAAAAGGACTTGTTTGTCCTAAGCACAAGACCATGATAGCTTAATGGCCCAAAAGGGAGAAGACCCTGAAATGCTAGAGAAATCTAATTTTCTTGCTTGTTATTATGGTCTTTATACGGGCATACCAGCTTCTCACTTTGATCATATCGTTCCCGCAAAATGTCGTTAAACACTAACAGGTCCCACCACACAGGACGTCGTTACTCGTTACTTCCATGACTTCCCTGCCTCTTCCTCTCGCCTCCGATTTGCCTTCCTCGGACTTCTTTGATCTTTCCTCCAAAACTCTTGCTCTAATCTCCATCCTCCCTCCCTCTCACTCTCTTTCTTTTCCCCATCTAGGTCCCCCCCTTCCTCTCTTTTCTTCCCTCTTATGTCATATATCAATCAGCGATCCGTGCTCTGATCGTAGGAATCCCCTACGATAACCATTCCATGTTCGATTCTGTGGTTTTATAAGGTGGAATTGAGGGGCCAATCCATTTGGATTTATTGCGGTAATAATGTCGAATTTGCACGGCGATTACAATCAGAAGATTGATTATGTATTCAAAGTGGTCTTGATCGGGGATTCCGCGGTGGGAAAAACTCAGCTGCTCGCACGTTTTGCACGTAATGAATTCAGCCTCGATTCCAAGGCCACTATCGGTGTTGAATTCCAGACGAAAACGCTCATCATTGATTCCAAAACGGTGAAGGCACAGATTTGGGACACAGCAGGGCAAGAAAGGTTGGCCTTGTTAGCTCTTTTGATTTCATAACTTCCTCCTGCGTTTCCCTGATCTGAGTTTCTCTCGTATAGTAGATATTTTGGAAATTATAATTGAACCAGCCATTGTTTCTTGAAGTAATAATTTGAAAATTTGTACGTTTTTATGGCTGTAATGATTTTTGTCACGGCAAATCATCGTCGCTTGGTTGAATGCGAAAAAATTAATGCTCTATTATTTACGAGTCAATAAAAGAAATGATAGAGTGAGGATAGATGTTCTGCTGTTGCTTTTTAATAGGCAAGTAGGATAAGACATCTTTTGAACGTAATAGGAACTCTTTTCTCCTATGATATACTCTTCTTTTCTCTTCTTTAATTTCCCAGATCTTAAATGAATTCATACTACACTGTTCTGGTGGTTGCTGCAGGAAGTGTTAAGGCAAAAGTAGTGTGTTTTTTCATATAACCGAGTCTAGAAGCTCTTTGTTGAGGGGATTTTTTCTATGTCCTAGGATTGCTATCTAGAGAGTGGAGGAGGATCCAGACAGCTTGGGTGAGGACGATTCCACAATTAGTAATGACAATGGATTATATGATCGTTATTTGCTTGTTTGCAATGCAACTTCCCTTGGGAGGAGAACAGCATAAAGCAGGATCTAGTTTCTTATATTGTCAGGGATGCTTTAAGCCTCCGTGGAACTTGTTTTAGAGATTGATACTGTTTTCCCGTTTATAACACCAACCATTTTTATTCCTTGGGAAGAAATATATGAAAGAAAGTACGTATGATTCCGACAGAAACCTTGAAGAATTCGTAAACATATGTTATTTCCTATTTTAGTGTACACGAGTTGTTTATTTGATTGATTCTTTCAGCATTACGGCAATTGGCTTGTTGTCATGGTTGCATTTTACTGTTGTGTACAATGCTACAATCGTACGTGTGGCTTAATCATGTGTGAAGTTATTTTATTCTCCACTCAGACAATTAGAAGATACAAAGTGTACATATGAGAAAGCATGCTTCTGTGGTCACCAGTCACTAACCAATATCATGATCCATACTAGTATCTTGTCGAACAGGGAGGAATGGTTTGTTGTTGTGATCAACATTTGTTGGAACAGTGATAGTGAGATTTACTTCATATTGTTAACGATTGTTTGGTCTACTGGATTGTTAAGATAGTTGTCTGCAAGCCATGTGTACTCAATTGAGTTATTCATCCTTTCTCTTTGTTGTAAAAGAGAGTATTTCAAAAGGCCCCATTCTCAATCAACCTCTTGTTTTTTGATTAATTTTAATTGGTAAAGTCAAAAAATTAATTCAAAAACTAAAGTTTGATTGGGAAGGGACTTTCTGAAGTGTTTTGATTTAAGGGCTTCATTAAACCAATCCAAAAATATTGTCCTAGTGAAAATCTCAATTAAAGCAACATTTTGTTTGGACGTATATGTCATTATTAACCTTAATTTGGTTTGGTTTTGTTCATTTCAAGTTTGCCTTGAACGAAGATTCTTACTTGGATTTGATCTGAGAGCATATGATATGTATTGCTTGAGACTTTATCTGCTACTGTAACATCTGACGGTTATCTATTATTGTCTGATTCAGGTACAGAGCAGTTACTAGTGCATACTACAGAGGTGCTGTTGGGGCAATGTTAGTATATGACATGACAAAGCGTCAATCATTTGATCACATGGCAAGATGGTTAGAAGAACTGAGAGGTCACGCAGACAAAAACATAGTCATTATGCTGATAGGCAATAAATGTGACCTGGGAGCTCTTAGAGCAGTGCCAACTGAAGACGCGGAAGAGTTTGCGCAGAGAGAGAACCTGTTCTTTATGGAGACATCAGCACTAGAGTCCACCAACGCAGAAACTGCTTTTCTGACCATCTTGACGGAGATATACCGAATAATGAGGAAGAATACGCTAACTTCCAAAGATGAGGGAGGGTCGGGTGGGGCAGGGCTTTTGACGGGAACCAGGATTATTGTTCCTGACCAGGAGAGAAAGAAGGGCTGCTGCCTTGGATCCTAACTTTACTTCTTGCAAATTTCTCGTCGCACCTTTGTACTTTGTAGAGAGGCTACGTATTGTTCTCGGCCAGGATTTTATGTTGCCCCATGTCATTCTTTCTTTCCCTTTTTTGAACTTCTTAGGATCTAATTTTGCCGATACAAATTCTCATAAGAGAGACGGTTGAACGCATGCTTCCAACTTCTATGTTGCATGGATACTTAGGATTGAATATTGTACAACTTACACCGAGTATACTTACTCTTAACAAATCTAGTGAATCACAATTTCAATCTTTTAAGTTAGGTGTTCTCTCAATATTTACACATTACAATACTTCACAATCAAACACACATGAAGGTATTTCGATCGGATTTATGAGAAGAACGTTTGAGACTTAAATGAAAAATAAAGTTTGTATTTAAAAGCTAATGATCGAGTAATAATGAAAATATTACTGTGTAATGATAAGTGTGTAGAGCATGTCAGGTAATAAGTTACTGTGAATGTTGTTGGTGATTAAGAAATGTGAGCAGGTACTTCAATAATTATATTTAGATGCACACTTATTTCTTAACATTCAATTACACCCCATAATTACAATTAAAGCTGCATATTATGTTCCTCAATTTCCTAAAACCCTATCTTCAGTGCCTTCCAAGTCATGAAAAAAAAATTCAAATCATATTCACATGTATAATTGATGATAAATGGATTAGACGAATAAATTCATCCCACGCATGCTATGGCTTTATACGGTTTGGGAAATACATGTGTATTTCTCCTAATTCTTATCATTTTTATTCTGGTGCTCATTCCCATTATAAGGTCTGAATGTTTGAGTTTAATTTGAGCTATCCATATTTAAAGTTTTTCATTCATGTTTATCAATAATTATTTGTTTTTTAACGTAGAATATCTCTATCTAAACTAAAGTCTATCTCGTAAAATAAAAATATAAGAATAAATAATTATTAAATCTGGACGCTTTAGTTTTAATATGGATGGCCAGATTTGAAGACAGAATCCAGTCCCACAGGAGATGATTAATGCATATTACAAGGCGAGCCATATTGGAATTGGATTTCAATAGCGGGGTTACCGTAAAGCCCAGTGAATAATTTGATTTCAATGTTATCCCGCCTTTAGCATAATTTGAAAGCGGAAGTACTCTCACACATGTGAGGAGGCTTTGATTTCATTCTCATCTTTAAAGACCGCCCATTTTTCATTTTCAAAATTTGCCCATTTCGTTTCTCCCTCAAAGCAACCTTTTCCTCCATCTTCATTTCTTAACGCGCAGGGACTGCTTTATGCTTCTCTACAATCAACAACCCCATTCATTTTTAAGGTAACTCTCTCTCTGCTTGTTTTCCTCTTATCTCCATCCTCTTCCATTTCGTTGCTCTTACAATTCCGTTCTCCGATCGATCCGTCTGTATACCACACTGCGGCATCTCAGTCTTCCGTCGTTTCGTAAATGGTGACCCCAAACAATAGGAATGCCGTCTTTGCGTGAAGTTATTATTCTTGCTTCTCCAAACCAAAATAAGTAACGCTTTATTTATTTATTTTTTTTGGTGAAGCTCAGGTATGCCGGAATCAAGAGACAGGTTGTCAAGACCCCTTGACATTGCAGCGATATTTGCTCGTCGGCGAGCTAGTATTTTTGGTACTCTTGATGACGAGTTGGAGTCAGCTTTATTCGGACCAATCGCAAGGCGAGAAACCACTACCTCGACGAATAACAGCGGAGCAATTGGATTTGGTACTTTACGAGGCGGTGGAAGGGGCCGTTTCGGGTCACCAAGAATCGTAATTGGGCGCGGGCGTGCACGTGGGATTAATCTTTACAGGTCACCCGCTACGGGTGTGGAGAACACTCCGCCGGGAACTTCACGGCGGAGCAGGGGACGACGTTCGCGGAGTCATCTACCTTCTTGGTACCCAAGAACTCCTCTGCGAGACATCACTGCGGTTACGAGGGTAAATAACACTTTCTTTTGGGGTTTCTTGCCATGAAAGAACATTGTTGTGTTTGGTAGTATCTGATTTATATCGTAAATATGAATAGAAGAAGAGCAACGTATATTTAACTCGTGATTAGTTTTTTCCTCTTCAACTTCCCCTTTTTGATTGGGTGCGTTTGATTTTATTTTTGAATGACATCACATGTTGATTCTCCTGCTCAATTATTTTTTGTCAAAGATAGTAAATATTCATGTGAAAATGGAAGTTTTGTTGGATGTTTTGTATTTTATTATGATATTAGTCTTCGGCATGAGCCCAATGACATTTTACTTTCTTCTAATGAATCGCTGCAAGCTAGTGCCGGGAACTGCATTTGTTCTTGGCGAGCCAATTATTTGAAAACCTACAAGGATAAGTCGTATAATGGGGATCAGTTACTGTGCTGACCATATAATGCACACAATAAAGGAGTTAGGAGAACTATTTTCACATTTACCGCATTGAGGCATACCGTTTGTTGTCCATTATGGTTTTGAGGCATTCTGCTTGAATTTGGAGATTTTGTAAACTTTGTATTGCTAATTTCCATCAGGCAATCGAAAGGAGGAGATACCGCTTGGGAGATAACGAGGGCCAACAAATTGAGGTTCCAAATCTTGCATATCAGTTGATTTCTGACCCTTCTGTTTTAGAGTCTAGTCCTCAACTTGAGCCTAGAACATCAGTGAACTCTTCGAGTGCAGCTGTCGGAGTTAAACTCCAAACACCTGCTACCAGTAAAGTGCCAATGATTTTACTTGATATTCCAAGCAAGTCGGAAGGAGAATCAGAATTTCTAACGCCTCAGAAGCAACTTCTTAACTCTATTGACGAAGTTGAGAAAGTTGTGAAGGAGGAGTTACAGAAATTCAGGAGAACGCCTACAGCAAAAAAGGCGGAGAGAGAAAAAAGAGTTCGTACATTGATGTCTATGCGCTGAGTTTTGAAGCACATAACACTTGAATTTGGAGTTAGGACTGTGTAGATAGCTGAGATTGGAACAGAAGAACAGAGAAACCATGTGCAATCAATCATCATCCTGATGATATCCTTACTTGAAGTTGGGTTTATTAGGTGTTAGGGAACTTTGCTCTTACTTTTAGCCGAACGTCTTGGAGCAGGACAAGTAAGCATGTTGATGTGTTCTGGAGATTGTGGGATTAAGGATAGTAGTAAGTACACTGACCCCTTGTGCATACTAGTCATAGTGATAGTTTCAGTTGCTGTACTAATGGATATTATATTTTTCCTGTTGGTTACCAAGTATGATGGCAAAATTTTAATTCCCACGAAATTCTTTCCTGCACATGTTATCTGTTGCTGTTACGCTGTCGATATTATTTTTCCGCCGATGGTGCAATGGCTTGAGGCAGCTTATTCTGCGGACATCAGTTTCTCTGTTGCAGAGAATTTCAGTTGCTAGAGATACAAACTGGTTTCTTGTAATCTGGAAACAAATAAAAATGCCCTGAAATAGAGAAATATAGCAACCTAAGATAAGGTTGCTTAGTAATCAAGCCAGGAAGGATCCCCAGATTAGCAACCTTAGGTTTTGTTAGAAGGGTTGAACTTTCAAAACTCGTAACTAACCTAGTGATACGGCTATTATAGGGTTAAAAGGGTTCAACATTTTTATGCGACATATCAAAAATGATATCAATCAGAAAATTCCACTGTATTGTATCCCACCCATTCCTTCATAGTTCCCTTTGACACATCAAAACCAGGTTCTAAGAGAAAATTAACCCCGGAAGCATAACTTATCAAATTTACAATTTAAAAAAATCTTATCAAACAATATTTTTCGAAGTCTATTGATGTAATTCTTCTAAAATATAGAATAAGTTAAATCTATTTATAATCGTTAACATACAAAAGAATCAGTTTGATTGATAAAATTAAAGATTTTTAAATAGATCGTTTGGGTTTATTCAAAACTCATGCAATACAATTTATCTTTTTAAAATTAAATGTCTTTAAATATATAGTTTGTTTTTCTTATATAATAATTTTTATAACTTTTTAATGGCGATGAAGGACAAATTTGTTAATATTCCTCCGGTGAAGCTTGATCTGTGTCTGGATGTTTGCAAGACAGTGAGCAGATAGTTTTGATAATTCGCAGCCAAGGACCACTTTTCACATACTTGAGGAGGAAATAGCGGACCACTTGAAAATCTAAGAGATTATGCTTTCAAAGATGACATCATGAATAAGAACGATAAAAAAAACTAAGATTATGCTTTCAAAGATGACATCATTCTATAACCTATCCAAACATCTCTCATATTCTGGTGCATGCCAAAAGAAAGATATGTCCCAAACCTACATGAATTTGTTAATAGCTTCATGCATTGTAAACAATCCCTCCCCCTTAACCTTTGAACTCCAAACTACAAAATCTCATTTCCTGGCCAAATAATCGAACCATGTCTGCCCTCACCCATAGCATCTTGTTCTACAGCATGAGCTGATTAGTTCTGCTCATCTGCACCATGCTTTTCATTTTCAAGTCCTTTAGCGTTTAGCTTCTGAATTCTGGGACCAAACATCGAACCCCACCGAGCCCACCGGCTCTACCCATCATTGGCCACCTTCACCTTGTTGGCTCAATCATTCCCAAATCTTTCCAGAACGTGGCTCGTGTTTATGGCCCTCTCATGCAGACCTTCGTTTAGGTGCATCCACAGCCTTTATGTCCAGGTTGCTGGCGAAGTCTTCAAAACCCACGAACTCAACTTTTGTTATCGCCCTGAGTTTAGATCCTCTGATTATTGCCCCTATAGAGGCTCTTATTTCATCACTGCCCCTTATGGCCCTTATTGGCGTTTCATGAAGAAACTATGCGTCACCCAACTCCGCTCAACCTACCAGCTCGGTCGCTTCACTCATGTCAGAGACCAGGAAATCAAGAACCTCTTGAATTCTCTTCTGCAGTGTTCTAGAGAATCCAAAGCCTGTGATTTGAGCTTAAAATTCACTGCTTTGATCAACAATTTCTTATGCCGGATGGCTATGAGCACCACTTGCGACGCTGAGCACATTTACGGGCTGGTTCGTGAGTGGTTGGAGTTAGGAGTTAGGAGTTAGGAGCTAAGCTAAGCTTAGGCGAAGTTTTGGGACCTCTTGCAAAGTTTGACTTATTTGGGTATGTCAAAAAGGTGGCAAAAGTTAAGTGCGAGTTTGATCAAATCCTGGAGATGATCATGAAAGAGCATGAAGAGAAACTTGTCGTAAGAGTTCTGAAGCAGAAAAGAGGAAAGACATGATGGACATATTATTACAAGTTTATCGAGATCTTAATGCTGAAGTGAAGCTAAGCAGAAATGACCTTAAGGTTTTCTTTCTCGTAAGTTTCATTTCCCCCCTGTAATCACTCTTGACGTATATATATCTGTTCGATGAATATTCATGTCATATGGAAGGAAATAATGCTAGCTGGCACGGGCACAACTTCAGTGGCGTTGCAGTGGGCAATGGCAGAGATCATAAATCACCCAAGAGCGTTGAATAAACTAAGAGAAGAGATGGACTCAATTGTAGGGACGAGAAGATCAGTCCAAGAAAGTGATGTTCCTAATCTGCCTTACCTGCAAGCTGTTGTGAAGGAAGTTCTTAGACTTCATCCTTCAGCATCGTTCACTCTCAGGCCATCTGCAGAAGATTGCAACATCAACGGCTACGATCTCAAGGGACAAACCACGACCCTAGTGAACGTCTACGCTATCGTCAGAGACCCACAAGTGTGGGCCAACCCAGAGGAGTTCATGGCAGAGAGGTTCTTGGGTGGAAATAATGGAACTCATCAAAATCTGATGCAAATGATAGGTTCCTGGGGAATCTCTTGCTTTGGCAGTGATATAATCCACCATTGCTGCTTTGATTGGAAAGTGAAAGGTGGCGCCAAGGTTGATACCTCACAAGGGTCAGGATTCTCTGTGGGCTTGGCCAAACCACTCGTTTGTTAACCCATCACTCGTCTTGATGATCTGTTTTCGGTTTAATATTCGTAAATAATAAGGTTGAAGGGTCTCAACTGCAATTAAAGAAAGAAATAAAGGCGTTTTGATGTATGTGATAGCTGATTCGTGAAGCCCTCTGCAAAAAATCTGGACGCATTCCGAGCTAAACACAGATCTGTATGTGTATGTGCATTTCGTTTCTTTCGTAGATAATAAATGTTTCTTGCCAAATCAGAAGCTTTTGCCCCATTGAAATGACGATAATTTATTCAGAGTTCTTTTTTTTTTTGTTACAATTTTTTTAAAAACAGTTAGATTTATTCACAATTTAAAAATAAGGCGAAATCTCTTTTCTTTTTAAACGATGGGTAGGGCGAATCGACTATTATTTTAAGGCATAAATTGAGGTATAAAAAGTTAGGATGACTCTCTAAATATCACAACTAAAATTATAATAAAATAATATTTTTAAAAAATAAAATATATTTTAAATAATTATATCTCTCTTACATTCAACAAGAAACAATACTAGGTAGTTCCTTTTGTTTTATTGTTGAGCACGTTCCGTTGAAAATAAGACATTGATTACTGGACCACGAACTTTGTTTTTGACAGAGGTGGACAGCCAACTTTAAAAGGGACAGTCTCATGCTTAAGTGCCTTTAAAATAAAATAACACTTAAATTAGAAGATAAAATTAACATTTAAATAGAGAGAAAACTATTTTTTTAAGTCCCCATGATTTATCTCAAATTTTCTAATGCGTTCGCTTTTGTTAACTAATTAACTCCAGATCTGGTCATATCATCGCTTTAAAACTCACTATGGGCCTTAGGCCGAAAACCTTATAATGGGCCTAAGGCCCAAAAGGACTTGATTATGGGCCAAGAAATTTACTTTTCCTGATAAATGCGTCTGGAAAGAAGAGGGTAGGGGTGGGCGTTTTTTAAGATTTTTTTTTGTTACAATTTTTTAAGAATTTTGAATACAACGTTGGGTTTTCTAGAAATTGAGTTCGAGCCATAATTATAATATTTTTTTATCATTGAATTTAAATATTTTATTTAAATTTTCAATTGGTTATAAAGTAGTAATAATGTCTTGCAAATAATTGTGATGGCTTCGTTCGTGTCTATGAGATTTCCAAATCCCCCGGACCAATCCTGAGAGGGAAACTTCAAAAGTCAACCACATGTACAATTATTGAAGGCATAATATGTGTGAATAAACTAGTCATGAATATTGATTTAAGGCCTCATTTATGTTGGACCACTTGCTGTCAACATAACTAGGTCCTGTAGGAAGGACAGTGAGCTCTGGAATTAAGCTTTCATAATGCCGGGACCATTCTGAAGAAGTTAACCACTAGATATATTATTCCAATAAAATTACATCTCCTTATAACATGAAATAGATTTCTTCCACACACTGAAGCGATCGATCATGCTGATATATATATATATATATATAGGCTTCACTTTTCACAAACAACATTCATCAGAAAATAGAGGACCACCGGCCACGCGCATAGAGTTAAATAAGGAGAGAGATATAATAATAAACCATCCAAAAGGGCAGATTTAGTCTGGATTCTCTTGTGTCCTTTTCGTTTTCTCTGGTGTCTGAATCTTGATTAAGAGCATCTGATGAACATCAAACACCAGAACTATATACATAAACAAGCCAGCCTTACAAGATAACATATTGATATCACGTAACAACGTGGTCCTCTACCATCAAACGTTAGCCATAACTATATAGATGCACATATATATATAGCCTTTGACGCGACCTCTCAGCAACATTATTAATACCTTTTAATTTGTTCATAATATTAGTCCATATAGTACTTTTCAAGATGAAGACGATGGATGATTTGAGAGTGATTCTCATGTTCATCATGTTGCCAGCTTTGTTTTTCATCTTCATGTTAAGCAAGTGTAAAGGCCATTTCCACCTGCTTGGCCCTCTTCCTCACTGAGCTTTCCACAGCATCTCACAACGTTATGGCCCTCTTCTTCGTCTCTCCTTTGGCTCCAAATCCTGCTTTCTCGTTTCCTCTCCTGAGATTGCCAGGCAATGCCTCAAAACCAATGATGCTTCCTTCTTGAATCGCCCTCATAAAACCAACCTCGACTATGTCACCTAAGACCGTTCTGATATTTTCATGGCGCCTTAAGGACTCTTTTGGAAGTTCAGGAGAAAGCTTTTCATCACCCAGCTCCTCAGCCCCACCACACTGCACCGTCACTCACCTGTTCGAGCACAGAAACTCAACTTCTTCTTGCACCGTTTACTGAAAATGGCTGATTTAGGAGATCACGTTAACGTCGGAGACGGGGTAGCGTTGTTGGCTTATAATATCGTCACAACATTGGCGTTTAGACAAAGGTGTTCCGATGTTAAGAGTGAAGGTTCCCAGCTGGTTCAAGTGGTCAAATAGTTGGTTGAGCTCAGTGGCAAGTTCAACTTAACAGATATGGGGTGGTTGTTTAAGAAGTTACTTGCAGGGGTATAGAAAAATACTAACAAGTGTCCGAGGTAAGTACGACGTTATAATTGAGAGAATTATCAGGTAGCATGAAGAGTCAAGGAGGAAGAAGAAGGAAGACGACCAGAGAAAACATCAAGGCTTTCTTTTTGGTATTTCTCTCTTTGAATTCAAATGGATAAATATTTCTCTTTGAATATAATTCATATTAGTGTGACATATTTTGCAGAACTTCTTTGGAGCTGGCACTGACACGTCATCTCTGACAGTGACATGGGCGCTGGTGTAACTGATGAATCACCCAGATATAATGGAGAAAGCAAGGAAAGAGATCGATTCAGTGGTGGGGAAGGGGAGATTAGTGGAAGAATCAGATATTGCAAACCTTCCCTACGTGGAATCCATAGTGAAAGAAACGTTCAGACTGCACCCAACAGGAACCATAATATCAAGACAAGCAACTCAAGAGTGTGAGATTACTGGGTACGTGATTCCAGAGAAGACGTCTCCGATAGTGAACGTGTGGTCCATTGGAAGGGACCCTGAGTACTGGGAACGCCCATTGGAGTTCAGACCAGAGAGGTTCATGAACGAAGAGGGACAGTGCGAGATGAGCTTGAAGGCGAGCTGTTGGTGTTCGGGGCAGGAAAAAGAATGTGCCCCGGTGTTTCTCTGGTTACGAAGGTGGTGCCAACGGCTCTGGCTGCAATGATACAGTGTTTTGAATGGAAGCTGCCTCATGAAGGAGAGGTGGACATGGACGAGAAACCTGGTTTAGGCCTTCCCAGAGCCAATCCTTTGCTATGTATTCCTCTGCCTAGGCCCCTTCCCTTTCTCAAACTCTAAAGCATTTGCTATGTAAAATGTTTGAAACAAATAATGATTGCTGTAATTAATACCGCAACATTCTCCTACAAAAATCACATGCCAACCCATCTAGGCCCAATAAGTATGCCATATATAGCTCTTGTCCTGTTATGATTTCATCTCATCTTTTGGGTTCAATGCTTGATTATGCTTACTTGAACTTCAATATACCCACAGAAAGTAATAGAAAATGGATTGGTCTAGATGTGAACTAGTGATTTTTCTTTCTACATAGGGGCATAGCTTTATGAATGAGGGGGTGTGACAACGTTGTACAACAAGCTAGCAATGAAAGCGATGTCATGAGCTTAATATAAATCTATCAATAGATGTCAGCCGTCATACATCAGTATCCGGGACCATTATTGCCGGCAGGAACAGAAAGGAAAAACACTAAATTACTCTTGAACCTTTTCATGACGTACGTTTCAGACTTCTGGAGTTATATAGATATATATAAAAGCTGGGTTGATTAAAACTTGAAATAAGTCTGGTTTTATTTTTAATGCATCTATCCTTTTACGGTGCTTCAATTTTTTCCATGCAGACCTCGCAGGTGAATATATAGCACCTGTATACTACATGCATATATCCTGCACTGCTTCTTGTTCTAAACAGACAAAGATGGAGATGGTCCATAACATTCTAGGCTCCAACTACGTTCTCTTGTTCACGATTTTGTTGGCTTCTGTCATATTGGTCCGATCCATATTCTCTAAACAGCCAAAAGCCAGGCTTCCTCCAAGTCCTCTGGCCTTACCCATCATAGGACACTTGCACCTGCTTCGACATGCATCAAGCTCTCCAGCCGTTATGGACCCATAATTCTCATCCGCCTTGGCTCCGTCCCCTGCTTCGTTGTTTCTGGTCCTGATATGGTGAAAGAGATCTTGAAAACCCATGAAATTTCTTTCTGTAACAGACCCCCCAGTTCTGCTGTCAGATATCTTACTTATGACGCATCTGATTTTGCTTTCGCCCCTTATGGAACATACCGGAAGTTCATGAAGAAGCTCTGCATGTCCCAACTTCTTAATGGTCGAATGGTTGACCTTCTCCTTCCCGCCAGGCAACAGGAGATTCGCCATTTCTTGCAGGTAATTCTAAAGAAAGGTCAAGCGGGAGAAGCTGTGGATATGGGAGCTGAGCTTGTGAGGCTAACAAACAGCGTCGTTATGAGAATGGCAATCAGCAAAAGTTTCGGCAACAACGACGAGGAGGCTTACGAGGTGGCGCAGTCCGTGAAAGAATCAGCCAAGCTTTGTGGAAGATTCAACTTATTATCAGATTTCTTATGGATTTTCAAATACCTGGATCTCCAAGGACTTTATAAGAAGCTGAGGGAAGTACACGAGAGATCGGACGCTTGACTCGAAAGCGTCCTTCGAGATCATGAACAGGCAAGAATTAAACCCAACGGGAAAGATACACCAAATGACATACCTCATCTTCTTCTAAATATATCAGAAGATCCAAGCTCAGAGGTCGGAATCACTAGGGACAACATCAAAGCCTTCCTGAAGGTAATCAAGTAATAATCATCCTCTCTCAGATCTTTTAGTTTAAAAATCAAAACAATCAATTTTAATTAACTCACTTATAATTTGTGCAAGTCAGGATATATTGTCAGGTGGGACTGGTACGATAGCCGTGGGGATAGAGTGGGCGGTGGCAGAACTGATAAACCACCGAGAAATAATGGAGAAAGCGAGGAAGGAGATTGGGTCGGTGACTGGGAATGAAAGAATAGTGAAGGAGTACTCAGATATAGTAAATCTTCCATATGTGCAAGCAATAGTGAAGGAGTCACTAAGGCTTCACCCTCCAGCTCCAATCATCGTGAGAGACAAATGAAAACTGCAACATAGCAGGTTATGAGATTCCAGAGAACACTCGAGTGGTCATAAATATCTGGGCACTTGGGAGGGACCAGAAGCATTGGGATGATCCGTAAGAGTTCATGCCAGAAAGGTGCATGAGGGAAGAAGATGATGATAAGAGCCAGGTAATGGAAGTGAGGGGACATAACTATAATATAATACCCTTTGGAAGTGGAAGAAGAGGATCCTGGAGCTTCATTAGCACTCAATATTTTCCATACCAGTGTTGCTGCTATGATTCAGTGCTTTAAATGGAAGCCTGCAGGAGGAGATACTGTTGACATGCAAGAGGGAAGCTCGGTAGATCTTCAAAGGGCCCACCCCCTCATTTGTATCCCAAAACCTAGAATCTTTCCGTTTCCCTCCATGTGATCTCCAAGAATTCTCATTGTTTGCCACTGCACGCACTTTTACTTTCGCTCTTGTTCTTCTTTATCATCCGTTTCAGAATCGTTGCTTGACATTTGTCTTGAATACGTTGGTACAAAGTGTGTATATTCTCGGGCTTCATCCTAACTAAATCCTTACCTACAAACTAGCTAGTACAAGTGCATTTTATCGCATTGACTTTAAGCAAGTCACTAAAATGTTCCTCATTATGGCATGTCTCCCAAGAATAATTGAACCAGAATTAAAATGAGATGTCAACTCTGTTTAGTGAACTAACGTGTATACAATGTACGAAATTATAATTTATTAGTAAGTTTACGTGGTGATTAGATCGTTATTATCTCGGTTATATGTATAAATCGGTTGGACTTTGGAACCATCAATAATTACCTATATGCCTAACAGAAAAAGGATCAAAGTACGGCTAAGATTATGATCGAGAGAGAGAGAAAAACAAGAATCTAATAGCGCTGTATTATTATTTAGTGGAAAGTCCATGACATGATATGTTTAAGCTAATTGAGAGAGTCAGCGTAATTGTAATCTATCCTAAAGAGATGGATTTAATATGGAAAACCAACATATTTTTCCTTAGTATTTGAGAAAACTTGATAGTGTAATTCCATCTCCTGAATGGGATACTTTAATTTCCAACCGTTCATTACATACAATTCTATTCTCATCTCCTTCGTCGACCAAATACACACTTGGAAGAAAAACATATAATGGTCAACTTGCAATGAAGCGTAGATTAAAAGACAAAAGCTAAAAAGCTAAAAACTCTTGGAAGGATCATATATATTGATTATATTTTTTCACTCACTCATTATATCAAATCCACATTCTAAATATATGGAGAGAAGTATTGATGAAAAAGGTATGAAGAGGATCTATTTCCATTGTGGCATGGAGATCAAATAGACAGAATATGAGATTAGAAGCCTGTGGATATAAGAAGGCGTAAAATAAAATGAAAAGGGCCACAAAAAATAACTGATTCAACTGAATATTTGGACATGTTTTTCCTAAAATAATATTTTGTATTACAGTCTGATGAATTAAAAAACAGGAGAGAAAATTTAGGTGAAATTGTTTATATCAATTAAATTAAATTTTCTAATCATACTTGTTATTTTACTATTGTTAATTAATAAAATATCTAAGTATACTTGTAAATTCGTATATATGAATACTTGTAAACTTTTATATTATCTCTTACAATATAAATTAGAATTTGTAAACTTTTCTATAAATATTTATTATTTTACTATTGTTAATTATTAAAACGTGTGTGCACGATATATTTGTAAATTTACTTATAAAATATAGATATTTATTATTTTACTCATGTATATGTGCACTTGTAAATTAATCTATAAATATTTGTAAATTTTTACTCTTTATAACGTAAACTATGATTTATAAATTTTTAAATAGATATTTGTTATTTTATTATTGTTAATTGTTAAAAATTAAGATTTATAAATTTTAATATATACACTTATTATTTTTTTATTATTAGTTGTTAAAATATCTATATACATTTATAAATAATTCACTTATGAATTTCACTGAGAAATATATAAACAACTTCACCTAAATTTTATCTATAAAAAATTATTTGAATGGCTTTACATTTGTGTATAGTCCAGTTTGCTCAAGGATTGATTCACAGACTAGCTAGTCAGTACATAACAAATGAATTTATAAATAAAAATAATTTTTATAGGTTTCTAGATAAAAGATTAAAAAGGCAGTTATTATCAACTAATTATAATAAAAATATAATAAATATTAAATATTCAAATCTTCTCAACGTGCTAGAACTCCTTCCACATCATACCATTATGAGATATTCCAATTAACAGATACCATATTTTTTTATAAACATATATTGTAGAGAAATAAACAAATATAACTTAATAATTGATATATAAGATAAAACATAATTTTATTTTTATTAAATCATACCACTTACTTTCATTAATACAAGAGCTAATTAGATTGTTGAATTTAATTCTAAATATAAGATATTAATACATTTTATATAGAATATTTATTATTTTTTTAAATTAATTTATCTAACTTATAAATTGATATATAATATAATATTATACATTAATATTTTAAAAAATTACTCATATTTATTATAATTAATTGAATTATTTAAATTTTTTTAATATATCAAATTAGGCAACTAAATTTTATATTAAATATTAGAAAGAGTATAAATTATTTCCCATTAGAAATTTTAAATCTTATATTGTAATTTAATAATGTTGAAGTGGGATTTTTTAACAAAAGTTACTATTTCAAACGATTGGATGACAATCTAATGATTAATAGTTTTAATTAAGATTAAATCGAGAGATATTTTGTAGGATAAAAGATAAATAATGAAATTTATATATAGAGAATTGAGAACTTCACTAGACTGAAGTCAGGAAGAAGATTCTCCAAATTTTTCTTCCCAGCAATTACCCTGATATGTTTTTGAAATTCCTTTCATTTATTTATTTTTTTAATATGTTTTGAACCATCTTTCTCTATGTTTAGTTGCTGTGGCTGTGGAGCGTTTACCAAGGTTGGTACAGAAATGTTCAATTGAATTTAGTTTATCAATAATTAATCATATATATATAATTAGTCATATATATATATATATATCTATGGATCAAACAGTCAAGAAAGGTACTTCCAACTGAGAATTTTGTTTAAAAATCTCTATTTTTTGAGGACTAAAAAGTCCAGCTTCTTAGGTTTGATTTAAAATGGTTAGAGCCACATTTGCAAGGGAGCTTTAGAAATGAGTAAGTATTTAGAAAAGAAGTGATCACTCTAGACAAATAAATCAATAGCTTTGGCCGGTTCTTTTTACTTCTCACTTGTCCTTAAAAACCACTCCACAACTGAGTTCTCTGATTTTTGAACTTAATCTCGATTCAAAATATTAATCAATAAACTGAACAACCATTGGATGGCAATCTAATTTACCTTCTCGGCATGGTACTCTTACTGTTTTTCCAGATCACATCAATATTTTTTTTTGTTCAGAAGATCATACTCTCATTATCTTTAATATAAGACATATATAATTAATTTAATTAAATTAGTTAATATCACAACTTTTTTAAAAAAATTCTAACCATATTTTTTAATTCACTCCCTCATTCTTCTTAATTATCGTAAGTATTTATATGAATAATTTAAAAAATATAAAAAAATATAAAAAAATATTTTATATTTAAGATAAAAATAAATTCTACAATTATATTATATATTAAGGATAAGAGTTTATAAACATGTTATAGAAATAAACAGATAAATGTAATTTAATAATTGATATACAAAGTTGAAAAAAATATTATTAAATGACTATAACCTATTTTCGGATTTGGGTCTCAGCATCAATTAAGAAATTTTAACCATTGGATAGTAATATATTGGCATTGAAGCGAAAGTTACGATTTACTTTTTTTTTAAAAAAAAAAAGAAACAAAAGTTTTAATTTCAATCCACGAGATCACGTCCTAATAATTAATATCTTGAGCTAGAGTTGAATTGAGAGGAATATTCCAAATTCATTATTTTCAATTATTTCTTTGGTTCCAATTAATTAAATTGCGAGGATCAACGACGCATTTTTAAAAATGATTTTGTTTTTCATTGGATTTACCTACTATTTAAAGACAAAATAAATTTTTCTTTTCTTCTAGGTAATATTAATATCAGGCAGGATCAGTCATCTATTACTCTCAAGTGTAAATCTATGTATCTAAGAGCTAAGATACCTCTTTAAACATCGTGAATAGAACCACAGTAAAGTAGTATTTCTTAGAGATCGAACATATTCCAAATAATTGCATATCTTACTCTTTCGCCAGTTAAACCTACGGATCTTATTCGCCTATTGTTTTTTTTATCCACTTAATTTATTAGAACTTTATCTTAATTATATTCGAATCCGATTCATATCGCACACCTAAATATAACACATGAGTCTCCTAATAAATTTTTTTTATATACACTAAAATTTAAATTTAAAATTTTATTTAAATAATATTAAATCACTTATCACTTAAATCACTTATAATCGTATTCGTGAGTTAAAGTCAGTTAAAACCCGGTCATATTACAGGGACCTTATTGCCGGCCCATCCCAGAAATATTGGATAAAGACAATCACTCCTTCCAAGTAAAGCACTCGCTTCCGACATCTAAACTATGTTCACCCACCATATTTATTTTTACTTGAATCCTTCTTCCTAGTCACATAACTTGTAAATTTAATCTTTTTATGGGAACCAAAAGGAAGCCATTTTGGAATCTCGTGCTCCTTTCCCAATTTCTTTATTTTTAAATACATATATCTTTTTATTGGTGACAATTATATTTCTCTCCTAATATTTGTTATGCTATTTATTCCGGCTAACTCATTCTATAAGACTTCAATCCGTTATTCTTGTCCTCTTCTTTTGATCCATATTACGAATATTGTAAACAAGTGAAGACAAAATAGTTACATCAAGCAAAATAAATTAAATAGTAATCAAAATAAATCAGCTTGATTCTAATTATTGAAGTCTTGGACAGACCGAAGTCGGCATTTAACAAGTCCCACGAGATAATGAAGTCCCTTACTCATGAAAGATACATTAAAACCCCGCAACCCCAAGACCTAAGTGTGATTCCCATTGCAAAGATCATCAATGGCGGATTTTCAAGTATACTCCCAACTCCTAATCGTCGGGTTATTATCGTTTATCCTGCTTCGATCCATTTTTAATAGAATACAGAAGCAGCCTAATCGCCCACCTGGCCCACTCGCCTTACCCATCATTGGACACCTCCATCTTCTTGCTCCTATCCCTCATCAAGCTCTTCACACCCTTTCCCAGCGCTACGGACCCATCACCCAACTTTTTCTGGGCTCTGTTCCCTGTGTCGTGGCTTCCACTCCAGAAACTGCCCTCGAGTTTCTCAGAACTCATGAAGCTTCTTTCTCCAATCGCCCCCAGAATACTTCCGTTGACTTCCTCACCTATGGCTCCCAGGACTTCTCCTTCGCTCCCTACGGCCCCTACTGGAAGTTCATGAAGAAACTGACCATGTCTGAGCTTCTCGGCGGCCGGACGCTCGACCAGCTCCTTCCGGTGCGGCGGCAGGAGACGCTTAGATTTCTGAGGCTTCTGCTGAACAAGGCCGAGAGGGGTGAGGCCGTGGACGTGGGAGCAGAGCTGCTCACAATGTCCAATAATATCGTATCCAGAATGATCATGGGCCAAACATGCTCTGAGGATGAAGGTGAAACCGTGGAGATAAGGCAGCTAGTGAGAGACACCGCCGAGCTGACGGGGATGTTCAATGTTTCGGATTTTATCTGGTTTTGCAAGAACTGGGATTTGCAGGGAATCAAGAAAAAGACAAAGGCAATAAGGGACAGGTTCGACAGTCTGATGGACAGAGTGATAGGAGAACACCAAGAGGAAAGGAGGAAGATGAAAGAAGGAGGTGAGGTTTATGAAGTGGCGAAGGATCTGCTTCATATTCTGCTAGACATATATGAAGACGAGAGCTCAGAGATGAAATTGAACATGGAGAACATAAAGGCCTTCATCCTCGTAAGCCAACCGGAAGCATCACCTCTCCATCCTTTTCCTTATTTATTCCTAGCTACATATAAGTCTTAACTAGCATATTGCAGGACATATTCATGGCAGGAACAGACACGGCAGCCTTAACGACGGAATGGGGTGTAGCAGAGCTAATAAACAACCCAAGTGCGATGAAGAAAGCGAGAGAAGAGATAGAGAATGTAGTAGGGAGGAAGAGGATAGTAGAAGAATCAGACATTGGGAATCTTCCCTACCTTCAATCTATAGTTAAGGAAACCCTAAGGATTCACCCGACAGGACCGTTGGTAGTGAGGGAATCAAGCGAAAGATGCAACGTGGGAGGGTACGAGATTGAAGAGAACACGCAGCTGTTCGTGAACGTGTGGTCCATAGGAAGGGACCCAAGGCATTGGGAAAACCCAGAAGAGTTTAGGCCAGAAAGGTTCATGAAGAAGCAGATGGATGTGAGAGGGCAACACTTTGAGCTGATACCATTTGGGAGTGGAAGAAGAGGGTGTCCTGGAACATCCCTGGCATTACAGGTAGTGCAGGCGAATCTGGGAGCCATGATTCAGTGTTTCGAGTGGAAGGCAGAAGGAGGGAAAGCAAGCGTTGACATGCAAGAGAAAGCAGGGCTCACTCTTTCTAGAGCTCATCCTCTGCTTTGTGTGCCCTCCCCTAGGCTCTCTCCCTTTCCTTCTTTCTCATGAACACAACCAACGATACTCGAAGTTTGGATTTGATCATCAACTTAAATATATAAGTTGGAACTTGGAAGGTAGTAACCTCAGGTTATCCCCATCCGTGAAATGTTGGGGTGTCTTTTTCTGGACACGATGATGTAGAAAAGCAACGCAACTATTAAAAATCCATTTGCTTTGGTCTTAATCAAACCAATACCCACCTCTTTAATCTTTGCACCATCCATTTTAACAAGAAGGTTTCATATGCTTCTTTCACTGCCAAATGTGTGTGTGTGTGTGTGTGTGTGTGTGTGTATAGTCCTGCCGTCAGTTTTTTGGGGCTAATTATTGCTTCTTCATGTCGACCGACGACCGCCACAGGATTATGTGTCAAACAATTATAGCATGATGATTAAAAAAGAATTAAGATTAATTCAAATAAAAGCAAAGACGATAACAGCATAGGAAACGAAATTTAAAAGCGTAATTTACTTTAAATTAGGTTTAAAGTATGATCAATTAGTCAAAAGTACATTTTTACATCATTTTAGTCTCATAATTTTAACATTGTTAATTTTACTTAACCGATAATATTAACTCAACGTATTAAAATGATAACTACAAAATTAAATATTGATAAAGTATTATTAGATATTATAATATTTTTATATTTTAAATAATGTCCCTTACTTTTACATGATTTCAATAAAATATGATATTAGATTTAAAAATGTAATTCCCCCTCAGACCCTTTCCCTCCACCGAGTTTTAGCTGTATTGTCATGTTTTTTTTTTTTCAGTTGATACATGAATTATTAAAAATTTTGTAATTTTTATCTGCCTATTGTTATGTATATTCATATATAACCATCAATATCAATAAGTTAATATTATATATATAATATAAAATTTTGTAAGATGCATTATCTATATATCACAAATAATAGAATTTAATTTTGTATATCTACAAAACTTGAAAATCACCTTCTAATTGTTATTATATAAAAAATTATATATTTATCAATTCAATAATTTAATTGTAAACATATAAAAAAATTATATTTCTGTATTTTGAAAAATAAATAAAAGGGGAAAGAAGACTATATTTTGGCCAGAAAGATAAAAAAAAAATTAAAAAGGAAAAGACAGAGGTGGCACAACCGGGTGCCCAATCCAGCGAGTCATTTAGCGGTCTTGTTCCCTTCCCACAGATTGTGTTTACGGTAGATGGCCGTTCTCTCCTTTCTCTCTCTTATCGCGTTTCCGCTTCCGCATTTGGATCTGCGTCGATTCCCTCAACACCATTCTCCTTGCTTTCTTTCATTAATTCTGGTCTTTCTCTTGCAGTACATTATCCATTCTAATCCTTCCTGCAATCCCTCTTCTCTCCTTGTCCTTTTCGTTTTTCTGCTATTTCTCGGTCATGCAGGATTCTTGTTGGACTTTTGGTTCTCCAGATCTGTTTTGCTTTCCACTACTAGTTCACTCCATATTCTTTCCCTGAAATTTTTCTCTTGTTTTACGTTTACGAAACAGAGTTCTTGTTTATCAATCAGCTTACAGTTATAACACTGTTCTGTTTTATTTATTGTCGTATATCATCTCATCTGTATTTGAAAAACTTCGATACTTTACAATTTGAGATTTTGGATAATGGTTACAGTTAATCTGGGAATTCTTCATTATGTATTGGACCATGTTTATGGTGCATTCATGCATCGATCGAGGATTAGTACACCCTTCTTCTCCAAAGGTTGGGGTGGGCCCAAACTTGACATGCTCGAGAAAATGATTAAGCAGTTGTTCCCAGAAATTGCGGGACAAAATTGGCCTCCGGTTTTGATCCAACCCATCTGGAGGACGATTTGGGAGACCAAGACGGCTTGTTTGAGAGAAGGGGTATTCAGAACCCCTTGTGATGATCAGCTGCTGAATGCCTTGCCTCCTGAGAGCCATAATGCAAGGGTTGCATTTCTGGTGCCCAAGAATGTTCCCCCGGAGAAGATGGCTTGCGTGGTTCATCTTGCAGGTAACACGCTATAACTTTTTGCCTCTGCAGCATATGACTTGACCGTCGTCAATGAACTACTAGGTGGAGTTTGAATTTGTAATTTTGCTAAAGGCTTGAGATCTGTCTCTAATTTATCTTCAATCAGGGGCCTATCAAAGTTGAAATAATTTATGAATTTTGAAACGACAATTTATTGACAACTAAACTTACGTAGTCCTGGATGGGGAACTTGGGGTTCTTATGAACTGTTTGAGCCAAGTGGGGTTGCTATCAATCATAAATTTATTCTGGATGAATCATCCCTAAATTACTAAATTGTTTTACACAGGAGACTGGAAAGAATGTTTCTGGACTTTAATTATCTGTTTATTCTGCAATCGCTTAGTCTAAATTTGGTAGCTAGCTAGATCTCTTACTGGGTCCTACCCTGTGCAGTCAGGATGCCATTGATTTGGTCAGCAATCCTGACTTCCTGAGTATGACCAGTCATTAGCACGTTCAGAATTTTCTCCTTTGGGGAGTTTGGTAATTCGGCAAACTGCAGAGGGGATTATAATGAGCGCACATAGGAAAACCAGGAACGACTTATTCCCTTGTTTGTGTAAGTTGTAGTATCTTCTGCCTTTGCTTCATAGGCAAGCATCAAAGACTGACATGGGACTCTTATTATTATGAGTAGGATAAGGTCATTATTTAGCTAGGAGAACCACCGGCTCATAAAACCCAGATGAAATCCGTGAATATGTCTTTTGTCACCTTGCCATTTTGTTTAATAGCTGCATCTGTATCTTTAAAAAAACATTGCAGGAACTGGGGACCATACCTTTGAACGGAGATTGCGCCTTGGTGGACCTCTGGTGAAGGAAAATATTGCAACTATGGTACTTGAAAGGTGAGGCTCAAATTCTTTTTGAAACCAAAATTATCATCTTTTCAACCATTTTTTTTAATATAAACTTACATGTGTCATCATATATATGTGCGTCTGTCTCTGTGTATGGGTGCAAATGCAGTCCATTCTATGGACGAAGACGGCCTATGCTGCAGTGTGGCGCCAAACTTTTGTGTGTTAGTGACCTTTTATTATTAGGAAGAGCAACCATTGAAGAGACCCGAAGCCTTTTACACTGGCTGGATACTGAGGAAGGTTTTGGCAAGATGGGTGTTTGTGGACTTAGTATGGGTAAGATTCATCTGGACTGGAACCCATGATAATGCTCAAGCTACTAGATCTTGATTGTCCTGTTTGTTTTTTTGACCATTGCTAATTTTTTTTCAATTTATACATGACACGGGAAATGAATTAGCAGAATTGGTTGAACTTCTGAGTCTCAGTTCAGTTGTCAAAAAACAGTGACCTCTGCCTAGTGGAGTGATTGGACATTTGAATTTTAACTTTTGGAATATCCAGTTTCATATATATTTGGACATTTTTATGAACTTTAGGAGGAGTACATGCAGCAATGGTTGGATCACTTCACCCTACACCTATTGCAACTCTCCCTTTTCTATCACCACATTCTGCTGTTGTGGCATTCTGTGAGGGAATTTTAAAGCATGGCACTGCCTGGGAAGCACTGAGAGAGGACCTTGCAACGCAGAAGGCTGCAATGACTCTCGAGGAAGTAAGAGAGAGGATGCGGAATGTCCTCTCTCTCACAGATGTCACACGCTTTCCAATTCCCAAAAATCCCAATGCTGTGATCTTTGTTGCTGCTACAGTAAGTTCCAGAACCTGCTATGGCTTAAACACCTTTGAATATATTTTCAGTGAAAATTGGAAGTGATTGACATCTAATTTTTTTAGTTGCCTTTCCATTTCCGCAGATCAATTTTAAGACAGCTAAAAAATGAGAATCGTTTGCATTGAAATGAAGCATTCTGAAAAATTGGAGTCCGCATTATCTTTGTTGTTCAACCTTACTTTATTTCTGGTTCAAAATTTGGCCGTGGATCATTTTGATTCTGATTATACAATTTTCTCTTTTGATTCCATTTTCCCTGTATCTTCGATTTTCGTATCTAGTGGTACTTTTGTCCATACCAATCAAGAGTCTAGTAGAAAGTTTTTAGTTCGTTTTGCTGTTTGTTCACCTGGTGTTTTCTACATTGCTACTTTTGATGGGTAATTTTTTCTGTTGCAAGTTAGAACGGTGAATTTTACACGTTTTTATTAAGTGCTTGCAGTTGACTAGATTTCTCCGCTTATTTGTTATCATTCTACATGGGTTTTTCTTAAGAATGTTTGCTGTGAAAAGTTTAGGTCCAATATCTACTTATAACTGTAAGCACCATTTGCAGGATGACGGATACATCCCAAAACACTCGGTGCTGGAACTTGAGAAAGCTTGGCCGGGTTGTGAGGTGAGGTGGGTGACTGGTGGTCACGTCTCATCCTTCCTTCTCCACAACGGCGAATTCCGCAGGGCGATTGTCGATGGCCTTAATAGATTATCCTGGAACAAGGACACCCCTTTGTGACCGCCAACTTTCAATGAGCGCCCAATGCTTCGACGCTCAGTCTCACGATTCGTCATTGTATCCTTTGTTTTCAATTAAAATTGTCAATTGGGAAGCTGATTTTAGAGTGCCTATTCCTTCTGAAAAAAATGGATTGAGAAAAGGGTTTGTACATGAATTTGCCCATTGTAATTCGAAAATTGTACAGGAAAATTGAAATAACTCAACCCACTTTTCTTTAAATAATTTGTAGACTCTCCTCGATGACTTAGCAACCGCCATGGAATAACTCAGACTTCGTGTAGATGAAGAGAAAAATAGGGGGGACTTTTACTATTTTTGAAAGTTATTTCTCATAATAATGTCTCCCCCATAGTTTTCTTCCCATCCGAACAAAGGGAAAAGGGTAAGGAGGTAAGTTGAAGCCATTCATTTGAACTGGAGCATGATTTTGCTTCTGCCTTAGAGACTGTTTGGCAGAATTTGAGCAAAGCCTATTGTAATGACTGGGTTGAAGTCCCGGGACTTCATTTCACAGAAAAAGTAAGACTCCTTGTGGCTTGATGTGATTAATTGAAAATAGAATGACAGGATCTGATGCGAGTATGTTAGCTACCTTGAAATATTTGAATCCCGTGTTTCTCAATTCTCCAATACCAGTTCAATTAATGAATTCATCAATCAAATATGCAATATTTATACTAATTCTTTTGAAAAACATTATACGATGTTGGGTTAAGCTATATTTATAAACTTTTGAGTTTTTACGGATAAATTTAATAACCTCCGGAATATTCAAAAGTCAAATCCATAACCGTAACTGCAGTATAACATAAGCCAAGTGTGGCTCAAATATCAAGCTTTTGGACTCATTCTCTGCCTTCGGCACTACGCACTAGTCACTGCACATAAAACCCTAACCCATATGGAGAATTAAATATGGGTATTATAAAAATTGGTACAGATGATAATAAATAAATTTATATCTCATAAGGACGTAATTTTAATTTTTTCTACCGTTATGATATATCACAAGTCCCAAGTATCCTATAAATCTTAGAGTTGTGTCCTAATTTTAATAGAAGAGTTGTGTCAAATCCGCCTAACATCTCATCTAGTCTCCATCCTTCCCTATGCTCATGCTTTTATAGAATAGAACAAAGGAATATGTAAACAGAGGAAAACTTTGAATAAAGATGGCAGAATAATCGTATAAAGCATCTTTTTTGGAGCCTCACTTACCCCTTAAGCTTTCTACGATGCTTCCCCTTTTCTTCTTGATACTCCTCATACCCCCTTAACCTCACAACCTTATCGCTTAATTAGCTGTTCCGTGGCATACGATGAAAATGTCCATTCTGTTTTAACCTAACTACTACAAACAAGAACAAATAACGAGGGCAAAAGTAGTCGTTTTCATTTTTCGGCCGAAGAATCTAGGAAAGTGGACAGAGATCATGTGTCAAGTCTATCTATATTCTATTCTCTCGAGTAGGATATCTGTTATATCTTTTGAAACTTTAGAATTTCAATCGGTGGCTTTTATTATCTCTGTTTCCTTACCAAGTCACTGACTTATATGGCCCCATTCTTGAATCACTCTGCGTTTAGATAAAGCAGAGAGATTCAAGAGCATGCATTGTTTCTCTAGCGCAATTTAATCTGTCTAGTATCTATACATCAACATGATTTTTGTGTTTCATGTGAATGCAAATTGGGACAACTTATGAGACATAGAGGAGAGTTACAGAATATGCATTTTTATAAAAACTAGGCCTCAAAAGAGGCTTAATGCTTTACTCAGAAAATGTCACTAATAACTGTCTTAAAAAAAACTGGAAAGAAAAGAAGCATGGCAGCCGCAGTTTAAAACACAAATATACAGATAAGTGAGGAATAAAGGTACAAGAACATTTGCATATTTCGACTTGTGCATCAGACTTCCTTTCATGGTCTCAAACTCGAGAGAGAGTTTAAACTTCATTTCTCCATTTTCCAGAGTCCTCTAGAGTTTTGCTCTGAGTTCCTCCCTCTGCTGCATAATTAGCAACAACATCGATCGGAGAATAAATGAAAGTTGATTTTAGCAGAGGACACTAGTGACCAGATTTTTTGCAGCAACCAGAAATTTAGAAAGTCGACGTTTCCAAACGCAATGGGTTCCCAAGCTGATTCAAAGCCAAAACAACAAGATGATTACAAGCTGAAGGACACAAAACCTGAGCTGGGAGAAAAATGGCCGCACGGTGGACAACGTGGAGGAAGTGGGTGGATGGCAAGCGACAGGGCCACCAGCACTTACGACCTCGTGGAACAGATGTTCTATCTCTATGTTCGAGTTGCGAAAGCCAAGGACCTACCCCCAAATCCGGTGACAGGAAATTGTGACCCTTACGTAGAAGTCAAGGTCGGCAACTACAAGGGCAAAACAAGACACTTCGAGAAGAAGAGCAACCCCGAGTGGAAACAGGTTTTTGCATTCTCCAAGGAAAAGATACAATCTTCAGTAGTTGAAGTGTTTGTCAGAGACAAAGAGATGGTGTCCAGAGATGAGTACATCGGAAAAGTCGAATTTGACATGCATGAAGTTCCAACCAGAGTCCCCCCAGATAGCCCTCTGGCTCCTCAGTGGTACAGATTAGAAGACAGAAGAGGAGAGAAAAAGGTGAAAGGAGAAGTGATGCTCGCAGTTTGGATGGGAACACAAGCCGATGAAGCGTTTCCTGATGCATGGCATTCAGATGCTGCTTCAGTTCAAGGAGAAGGAGTTTATACAATTCGCTCCAAGGTCTATGTTTCACCAAAGCTGTGGTATCTCAGAGTAAATGTGATTGAAGCTCAAGATGTAGAACCAAACGATAAAAGCCAACCACCCCAATTGTTTGTGAAGGCTCAAGTTGGAAATCAAGTACTCAAGACTAAGGTATGTCCTACAAAAACAACTAATCCGCTCTGGAACGAGGATCTCTTGTTTGTAGCAGCAGAGCCGTTTGAAGAACAACTGGTTCTAACTGTGGAAAACAAAATAGGATCTTCAAAAGATGAGATTGTGGGTAGAATAAGCATCACACTTAATAAATTCGAGAAGCGTTTGGATCATCGTCCAGTGCATTCTCGCTGGTTCAATCTAGAAAGTTTTGGGTTTGGTGCTTTGGAGGGAGACAAGAGACATGAGCTCAAATTCTCTACTAGGATTCACCTCAGAGTCTGTCTCGAAGGTGGCTACCATGTTTTGGATGAATCTACGTTGTACATAAGCGACACTAAACCAACCGCGAGACAACTATGGAAGCAAACAGTTGGAATTTTGGAAGTAGGAATATTGAGCGCTCAAGGGCTCCAACCTATGAAAACAAAGGATGGAAAATCAACCACAGATGCTTATTGTGTTGCCAAGTACGGCCAAAAATGGGTGAGAACAAGAACCACTACTGATAGCTCAAACCCCAAATGGAATGAGCAATACATGTGGGAAGTATACGATCCTTGCACGGTGGTAACATTGGGAGTTTTTGACAACTGCCATTTGGGAGGGAACGAGAAGCCATTATCAGGAAGTGGAGCTAAAGTTGATTCCAAAATAGGAAAGATAAGAATTCGCTTATCAACGCTCGTCATGGATAGGATATACACTAATTCTTACCCTTTGCTTGTTCTACGTCCTTCTGGTTTGAAGAAGACCGGTGAGCTTCAATTAGCTGTTAGATTCACTTGTCTTTCCTTAGCTCACATACTTTACCTTTATGGACAACCATTACTCCCCAAAATGCATTATCAGCATCCATTAACTGTGAATCAATTAGACAGTTTGAGATTCCAGGCCATGAACATTGTGGCGGTGAAGCTAGGGAGAGCAGAGCCACCCCTGAGGAAGGAGGTTGTAGAGTACATGCTTGACTTGGATTCTCACATGTGGAGCTTAAGGAGAAGCAAAGCTAATTTCTTTAGAGCTGTTTCAGTTTTTTCAGGTGCATTAGCTATGAGCAAGTGGCTTGAAGAAGTTAAGAAATGGAAGAACCCAATGACTTCAATTCTAGTACACATCTTGTTCTTCATATTAATCAGCTACCCTGAATTGATACTACCCACGATCTTTCTGTACATGTTTGTGATCGGAATATGGAACTTCCGATTCAGGCCAAGACATCCGCCTCACATGGATACAAAGCTTTCATGGGCAGAAGCGGCGCAACCTGATGAACTAGATGAAGAGTTTGACACTTTTCCGACTTCTAAGGCTCAGGATGTGGTGAAGATGAGGTATGATAGGCTGAGGAGCGTGGCGGGGAGAATACAGACGGTCGTCGGAGATATTGCAACGCAAGGTGAGAGATTTCATGCGCTGCTGAATTGGAGAGATCCGAGAGCGACTTGTTTGTTTGTGATGTTCTGTTTGGTTGCTGCTGTGGCTCTGTACATAACACCTTTCAAGATGATCACTGCTCTTGCTGGAGTTTACTGGCTTCGCCACCCCAGGTTCCGAAGCAAACTGCCGACTGCTCCGAGCAATTTCTTCAGGAGATTGCCTTCTCGTGCTGATACTATGCTGTAAGACTCAACAATTGTCTGTCTGTCTTTCTTTCTTTCTTTCTTTCTTTTCTGGTCATTGGATTTGTTATTCTTCGTGCTATTTGGCACTGAGGCATTTTGAACATAATGGTTGAGAATAAGATGAATCTGTGTTATGAACCTGCTATTTCTTTTTGAATTGACATCAAACCTGCCACGTTCCACTGATAAGAGAGTTATTATGCTGTCAGGTTACACTTATAAGTGTTATTTATGTCTTCAAATATTGACCTAACTACTAGTGATAAATAAAATGAAATGGGGATATTTTTTTTATTACAAAAATTTTTAAAAAATAATTAGGTTTATCTATGATGTAAGAAAGGTGAATTTTTTTTTATTGAGACAAATCCATCGAATTTATCCGGATTTACCTTAATGTACCAAAAAAAAATCCATCGAATTTACCCGGCCTTCAAATGTTCTACAGTAATTGGGCCACTGTTGAAGATAGTGCGGCCATAAAGAATAGACCCTGTCATGGCTTCACCAAGAATTCAATTAATTTTTGTCAGGTATTTGAAAGCCCTAGTTTAATACACTAACTATACCTTTCCTTCTTTCAAACATCACTAATTAAAATATTAAATTACAGGTCAAATAAACAGCACAAGATAATTTAATTGGTCAAAATGACTATTGATGAAGCCATAAAAGAGAAGAGTTGCTTGAGAACAAAGCTAAGGTAAAAGGAGTGAACGCTTAGGGTGTCCCGAAGAGACAAAGATCCCATTGAACCGTAATACAGTAACTATAATATGTGCTTAAATTAATTTTAACTTGGCTTCTGATAAGATAATTAAATTGACCGTCTGCTGCAAACCTCAAGAGAACGGACCACCCAGTAATTTAAAACACAAGAAATAAATTGAAACTGGGACCTAATGTTAAATAAAGTCTCCATGTTCATCAATTTTGGTTCCTCCATCTCACTCTCTTCCTATTCTCTTACATTCTTTCTCTTCTCACTCCTTTTTCTCATCACAAATTCGTGTTCCGGCGAAACATCCATCAGGCTCACAGCCAGAAAGGTAGGTCAACTGAGTCAACATTTAATCCTATCTTAACTATCTGTCTATATCTTTACAGTTCTCTGGTAAGAAAAAGCAACAGATTAAAGATAGCTACCAGCACAGGGATTAGATAACACTGATTCACTTTATATTCTTGATCACAAAATGAACAAGAAGAAGCTACAACGACTAGTCACTTGATGATGGCTATGCATGTATATAAATATATAATTCTGGCCGATGATACTATAGTGTGCCGCTTGATTAATTCCAGAAGAAGCCACTGGGTTATTCCTGGCGAGGGCGAGCCACCCACAGAGAACTGAGGGCTCTCAGACGATAAGAGTACTCTGCCATGGCCAGCAAACACCTCGCCGCCTGACGCGTCGTTAGGATCTGATACAGACGGTGAATCGTTTGGTGCCGCAGACCATCCGCCTGTAAGTTTCTCATTTTCAATATATTCACAATTTATCTGTCACTCTTCAAAATGATAATATAAAATATAACATCAAGTCATCAACCTCGTGCATGTTGCTTTTGAAAATGATTATAAACAAATAGAAAGTTGTAAATTATATATTTATTCGGTTAGGAGCCAACGTGCAGTGAATGTATATTCTCTTTCCAGCTTTCCAACACAAATAATAAAAAGGTCCGACAACTCTTGATTAGGAGAGGCACATCCTTAATTATTTGTCAACAAAAAAATTGGTGACATTTTCTTCGTATGATCTTTTTTCAACATCAACACGTTATATTTTCAACCATTTGGATTTCTGTATATCCAGATAAATGACAACAGCAATATAACCATGATCCTTTTGATTCAATTCAATTTTTGTCTCGTAATACAAATTCTACAGATTGGTCAAATTACGAGTCGTGAAGGGTAGCTTAATTGCGCTAAACCTCTTAATCATTATGATTATGGATTCCTCTAGCTAGTTTGAATGCCTATATATGCTTATTATTGATTGGTTAAAGTTAGAAAAATATTCAAGAGGGTGTTTATGTTCTTGGGTGACTTTTAATTGTTCACTCAATAGTCGGTGAACCAACCTAATGACCCAGAGGTTCTACATAGAAAAGTATGACACTTGATATCAGCTGCTGTAAACCCCATGCTCAGCTTTTTGGACCCTTTTTCTACTTTTGCTTGTACTTGGGATATGGGGGCCTCCATAATTCTGAATGATATCTTAGAATTAAAATTAAAAAAAGAAAAAAACTTGTTCACATTAATTGACATAGACTAATCATAAATGTCATATCATAAGTTAGGTAAACACTAGACGACAGATACGGTATGAAGGAAATTTGGACGGAACAAATTCATTTAATTAAACTAATTAATTTGGACCAGATGATTAACTAGCCAGTAAGATCATTTACTCACTAAAGTCAAATTCTGCTTCTACACAGCTGTTTGAATTTCAATCTGGGGTTGGTTTGAATTTTTAATTGTATCCGCGATCCATCTCACTCTCTGAGGCCCCAAATTTATTTCCTTTTTTAAATTAAAAAATTAAGACAAAAAGATAGAAATTTGAATCCCTCCTGTACTGCAACAAAAATAATTCTTCCATGTGTGTCACAAAAAAAAAAGAAGGAAAAAAGAAAAAGAAATTATCTTTTCACGTGGGAAAGCATTCTCACTAACCCATGAATATCAAGATCATCCCTTTGTATTGGAAAAAACTAAAAGGTGGGTTTCTTGTTTTACTATTCATAGTATAAGAATATCGTAGTACCATTCCATATTGATACTCTATTCTGGTTTAATTAATTCGTATTGAAAATCTCACTGATAGCAGGAGATCCTCAATGAATCATGAACATGGGAATTATCACTGGTCCTAGAAGGAATATTTACTAACTTGCGAACATTGGGATATGAGAGTTGTGTTTTGAGGAAATATTCAACAAAGGGCGTTACGGATGCAACGTCTTCGAGTCAAACGGTTACCACCATGACATCATCTAGATATGGGCCTCAATGTGTATCTCTCTGGACCAGGATTATTTCAGGGAGGGACCACAGCTACTAATTTGCCTTCGTGGCACGTGTTCTGCCTTGTTTATGTATAATTAATTACTAGTATTAACATAACATGTACGAAACTGCGGTTCCATATATCCCCCTCCCTACCAGAATCACAATTCATAGATGGAAACTAATTAGTTATGTTACCATTTATTTACACACAACGGAGGACCTTATATTATTATTCTGGTGTATTACCCGTGTAACTAACTCAAGAGTGAGGCATGCATGGATGGAAGGAGTAGTTGATGAGAGTGGGTAGGTCTCCCAGCTAACCCAAAGAGCAACAGATTATTGTTGTTACTCGACCACATCACGAGATCAGTTATGGAAAATGTTATCATATTCATGCTCATGTGGGGACCACACTAAGCAGCTCGGATTATAATCAACACAATGCACATCATTAGATGTCCACAAGTATACTATGTCGTACCAGATTCAATCAACATGCATTGGTGGTTAATGAGGTTTTTACGTACGAACCTGTCGGACGAAACCTTCGAGGCTGGAGAGCTTATTCATGGCCAGGGCCATTTGTCCCATGTAGTTGGCCATATTAGGGGTAGAGCTCAATGAGTCTGAGGTTATGGTTTCCGAGAGAGATTGGTTCAGAGCTTCGAGACCTTGTGAGAGAGCATCTTCTGCCTCTTGTGTAGATTGCTGCAACCCACAGATCCCAAGTATTTGTTGCTCCGTCAGCGGCTCTATTTGATTTAGAATTATCTACAACACCAACACATTCATTAATTAATACGAGTTTCAGACACAAGGAAATTCCAGGTTGAGAGATCGACGTAGTTGTTTTATTGATTAACTAAGACACGCAGGAAGAAATTAAAGGGGTATGGGAACGACAACTTTATTGCCATGGACAAGGACCGCCAAACAAGACAAAGAGAGATACAGACCCGTGCCACTCTCTCTCTCTCTCTGTGCCCTCTAAATTTCCGCTTCAATTCCAACAAAGAGGAATTGGAGTGAAAGCAATGGCTTTATGGGAATGAAGCCTAACTCCACCCATTCCCGGAAACCACCACAATTAATGTCATTCTCATACCTTTCGTCATTAATTGAATATTCTCATTTTATAAGAATGCAAACTTGTAAGCCTGAATAGTTGTCTAGTTGTTTTTTTCGTCCCTGTAATAATAAGCTGATAAATACCTTAATGAGTTCAGAGGGCCTGAATCCACCGATCCACATGAAGCAACGCTCAGCCGGAGTCTTCCACATGCCGGAGACGAGGTGGAAGACGTCGGTTTTAGCTATGATGCTCTTGAGGTTCATAACTTGGTCATAATGAGCGAGGCAGTTGTCCACAAATAGCCTCAGCTCGTTCTCCGGCAGGTGCTCTTGAACCGCCGCTCTCAGCTCGCACACTAGCCGGTGGTGCTCCTCCACCCATTTCCCGTATTCCACGTCGAACATGGCAGCATCTGTCCATTTTCATATATTCTTATTAATTTTTTCAACTTATTTTATTTATTATATTTCATACACTCGCACACGCAACAAGAAAAAGGGTTTTAATTAATATATCGTGGTGGCGTGGAAGAAGACCTGAGCTAATGGTACTCATGGCGACAAGATGGGCTTGCTCTCCTCCCAAAACTGCACCAGATCCTCCTCCAAAGAATATGCCCTAAAAATAGAACACCCGTTACTTGTCAGTGATTCTCTCTTTCCAGTTTTATTCAACAGCTTAATTTATCAGTCATTGTGGTTTCCATTTATAGCTTTAAGCGGTTTCCCTCAGTCAAAAGTTTTCTTACTTGAGCTCTAGCACGCTGCAAGTCTTGTTCCAGCTGATTCAGTCTGATCCTACTTGACTCTAGCTGCTGCACATATGCCTGAATCCCCCAGAACAAAAAAATCATGATCATTGATTAAAACACAAAAGCAATATATAAATAATTAATGGGTGTTACGCTAGGTAACCTTTGAAAGGTCTTGCCTAAAATGAGCGAAACACTACTGTGATGAGATTATAATTTTGCTGTGGGGTCTCACCTTTTTTCTAAGCCTGCTTTTCCTAGCTGCCTCTCTATTCTGAGCTAGTCTTCTGAGCGTCTGTGCCCAACATTTTTTCAAAAGCACACATTCAACGGCATTAATTAATTATATATCGGAAATATGTATTTTTTTCTTTTATACATAAAAAGAAAGAATTAGTCAATTAGCTGGGTAGGAGGAGGAGAAAAGAAGATGAAACCTTAGGATCAGGTGTTTTAGGCCCTTCCTGTTCAGAACTTGAGGTTGGGCCCTTGCGAGTGCTCTCTCGCTGCAAAATTTAAACACAAAGCACATGTATAGCGTTGGTGAGTAGTCGGGAAAATGATAATAAATATACATCCTATAATTAAGCTGAGAGAATCTCGGGTTTCAAAGATGCTACCGAACTCTGATTGTTGTTCGTTCTCTATTCATTTGAGAATTTTCAATTTATATAATATGTCACCTTGACAGCTTTGGATGATTGATTAGCGGCGGCGGTTGTTTCGTTTTGCGAGTTAGACAACTTCATGGACGGCACCGATGGTCTCTTGGAACCACTGCTCTGAGGAGAAGCTAGTTCCATGCTAGCCTACGTACCAATTACCAAATACAAACAAGAGCCCACCATAAAATATGAATGTCTCCCGTGAGAAACTAAAGAAGCGAGGAATCAAATAGTCGAAATGATTGATAAAAGTTGATAGTGGGATTAGTATACCTTGGAGGATGAAAGCGGGTCTACGTGCATAGGCTGAGATGGGAAAATGTTGAGAGTGGGAGGCCTCATTCCTGACGATGATGAGTTGTCTTCTGATGATAAGTCGACAAAATTCAAACACATGATCAATTATCAAACATTTATATATCGACATAGAATAGAGAGTTATATATATGGGAAAAGGTGTTTATGAAGGGAGGAGGAGGAGGTTGAGTGAGAAACAAAAAGGGAAGGCAACAAGGGAGGTGTGAAGGGAAGAAAGCAAAATCTGGGGAATGGTCATGCAATTGGAGCTCTGAGCTTTTGCCCTCCCCAAACAGAAAAAAAGAGAGAATAAAGTAGGGCAAGGAAAGCTAGAGGGCAACCATACCCTATTCGATCGTACTTTTTTTCAGTACATGTGGAATTTGCAAGGAAATAATCATGACACTCCGTTTTGTTACATGTCATCGTCTTACACCTCCAGGCAACACAACTAGAAACCAAGTAAATTCAATAACCAAGGAGAGTGGGGGAGGGAGAGAGAGAGAGAGAGCCGAGTTTTCTTTTGTTGTTGCCCTTCTTTTCGCCTTTTTCTCCCTCCCTGCAAATATCGGGTCAAAGCAAGTACTGTGGCTGCAGATATGATTTTGACGAACATGCTTTCCATGTGAGTCGAACGGCAGATCTCTCTCCGATCAGAAACCAAAAGGCATATTCCTCGTAATAAAACCCAAAGAAATTAGTATGAGTGAGGAGAGAGAGAGAAGCTCACGTCTTTGGTCTTGAACATTCATGGAGGAAGGCTCGGCTTGTGCGTCGAGATACAAAAGAAGCGCTTGATCCAAGTCACCTAAATCGTAAGCTCCGGGATCCTTGCTTCTGTTGAAGCCAACACAAACGATATAATTAGAAAGAAAAAGAGAAGAGAAAGGAGGTGCGAAGTAGGAAGAGTGATTAAAGAGCTCACAGAAAATTGGTGGGGATGGAAGAGGAGGAAGAAGATTGCATCGTGCCGAAAGAGATTCGGTGGTGGTCTTGATGAGTTTGATGAGGATGGCGATGAAGTGGAGGAGGTGGTGGGAGTGGGAGTGGTTCCATTTCGGCGTTGTTGGTCTTGTTACCACCACCCCTACTGTAAGGCATGGCGAGACTTGGAAGTTCCTAGAAGCTTTGTCTTTTGCGTGCTTGTTCTCCAAAACCCCATTAATGGCGAAACCGCCTTCTGTTTCTTCCGCATAAAATAATTTCTCCTGCGTCCACCAAGAGAGAGAGTCGGTTATAGTCCAAGAGAGAGAAGGGATGAGTCCTTGAATAGAATTGAATTAAATGCAAATTGTGAGGGGTACAAAAGACAAATTAAAGCCTCCTTTTCCTTTCATACCTCTCCCCCTCCCTCTCTCTCTTAATTCTCTCTCTACGCAGGTTTCAGATAATTAAAGCGGTTCTCGGCCTCCTCTCTCTATAAAACTCAGCGAAGTGTAAAGAGAGAGAAACTGCTTTTGATCATTTAGGGGAAAATACCCTTTACACAGAAATAAAAGGTGTATCTTCCTTGTCTACCCTTCTCTTTTTTTAATTGGCCCAAGTAACCGAAAAAGTCTTTTTCTATCTTCGACTTTTACTATTGACATTTTCATGCAAACTTACACGTAGATCACTCCCCCTCTTTTCTCTCTCGGATCATTACTTGCCCACTTTTCTTTTCATCTTTCTCTCCTCCCGTTTTTTTTTTTTAAAAAACGCGAAGGAGAATTCTATAATATTATTTAATTATTAAAAACCCATTTCTTCCGGAATCTATTTATTTATTTATTTTGAAATCCCTTGTCAACTTTGGAGAGTTATGTATAACATGTTCACCCCTTTACGATCCGGAAGGAGATCAGATATTAAATATAACTTCCGTACCTTTTAAATTGTTAAAATAATGTTATTACAAGTTGAATCTTGATGCAAATCATTTTCCGTTTCAGTTTTCTCTATTTTTTTTTCAAGGACATCACTGCAACTCGTTTTCAAGACATTAGAATGTGGGCCTTGATTTACCTTATGAAGAGTAGATGATGAAGAGTAACTTTTAAAAAAAAATAATTATAAAAAATAAATATTTAAATTATTATTAATATAATGATTTTTTATAGATAAATTATTAAAAAATATATAGAGTAAAATTATATAGAAAAAGATAGAGACATGCATATAATGATTATTGTATAATCTAAAAATATTTTTTTTTCTCATAAACTATTTTATAGTTTTAGGCTTCTAAAATTATAATTTAGTCTATAAATACTTTTAATCATATGATAGCTGTTTGTCTAATTTTTAACATAAATTATAATTTAAATTAAAAATACTTTTAAAACTATAATTTTCATACAAACTAAATAAGCACTATCTATAAAATAATCAGAATCTTATGGATAGCTTGCCGACGCAAGTTACCTCGGCATAATGGATAGTTGAAAGATATATTTCTATTTAAACATTATTCCCAACTTGAATACAATTGACTCTGAGAAATATATTAATTAATTATGAGCAAATATATATCAAAGTAAAGTCTCTGATCAGAAATTTGAAGGCACAAAGGTTACGAATTCAGGTTCTTCGTTCCATGCGTGAAAATGGCGTTACGTTCGTTGCCCCTGCTCCTTCCGAGAAAGAACATAGATAAGGCAATAAAGAAATACAGTAAATAAACATTCTTAAGTTATTATATGCTAATTGTCTTAACTGAAAGACGATGAAATAAATTTAATATGGTTGGTTTAATTAATTAATTAATTAATTAAGGCGGATATGTAACATTGACTGGGGGCCATCGTTTGCTATGTAAATGTCATCAAGTATTGTTTTTGCCAAATGGGGAGCATTCGTTATTAATTAATGTTAAATTATATATCAATTCGAAAGTCATTATAAACAAGTAAACATACCCCACAGAAGTCAATATACGTTTTTCATTTGCCCCGACCAATCTAACTTGAACCTTGTACAAATATATTTGTTTCACGCACGCCTATCTCTAGTTAATATCTTAATAAAATATTTAAAAATTAACGTTATCTCTTTATGGATTAAAGTGATTAATGCAGGACTATCACCATAGTCATGTAACATGTAAGTAAATTAACAATATGCCACGATTAATTGTAAGTAAATTCAGTTTTATTAAATAGTTCAAGAAAATAATATCTATTACAATTCATTTCCTGGAGTATTAATAGTTGATTCACTGCAATTTAATTTGTTCTTAGGAATTCACAATATCAATGAAATCCGGGGATTTGAGAAAAGAAAATCAGAGGTGTAGTGCCTACAACAAACAGAGACACGTGTACAGATCATCTGGCACAATTGCGTTCATCGCTCACCATTCATATCTATTGTTTAATAAACAGAGAATTGCTTTACCTAATAATAAATACATAATTAAAAAGTGCAGAAGAAAACCCTCGTGATAGGGGGTGTTTATACTCGTACATATAAAATAAATGATATTATATATTTTATTATTAAGATACGTTTTGGGCCTGCTGACACATCAAACCTTAAAACTATTGCAATAGCCGTCCACGCAGCATATGTACGCACAAGGCAACCGTCCACGTGTCACGTTTACGTTCAGAATGGGCCCACTAAAACTTTATATAAGGTGATCTGACGGCTGTGATCAGCGGGCCTGAAAACTCCGTTGAAAATATCGTAGGGTCGACTGCCATCCCAATCCCGCCTTCGTTTATTGCCATATTTTAACGGCCAGCGTTCAACCACTACAGATATTTATTTTATCATTAAGCCCTTTTGATGGGAGTGCAGTTGCACAAATGATTTTTTTTTCCTTTTTAAATAAATATAAAAGGGGCTTAATCCTGCAAGGTGCTTCTAATCAACGCTACTCCATCTCAAAGGCATTTGGTTGTTACACAAAAAAAAGTGCTCTTTAAATAATTCCATATTTCAAAATTTGGCAATCAAGAGAAGCTTTTCTAGGTCTTACTTTCACATCTATGGTTGAAATTAATCTTAACTCGATTAATTTCTCATTTACCAGCCCGCCAAATTTCTCTGATATTTGTCCTCGTTTTCTTTCTCACCACTGTCTTATTCTCTTTTGGCATCATCTTCCTCACGACTTTATCTCAGAGTCTATCGGTACCTTATGATGAATATTCATGCAACCTTTTTTCCTTTTGGAAAAACATATGAATACAGCTTAACCACTAACAATAACACTGTTCCCATAAGTCAGAAGAAAATGACATGTTTAAGGAAGTCTACACATTCAATGGATGAGATCTCTCGTGAAGTTGAATACATAGCTAGTGACCTTCGTCGTAATATATATATATTCACGTCAACTTGAATTTTATTTAAGATTTAAGTAAATTATCCTGACTAGTTTGCTCCATGCATGTTACTTCACCAAACCCATCTTTGTCTTTTCTACCAATAATTACCAGCAAAATTTTCGTAAACAGTTCCAATTACAACTTTTTGAACTCTAATGAAGATCGTAGTGTCCCCATTCATTCACAAACAATTATACTGATTAATGCATGATTAATAATGATTAATTAATTGTAGGACCATTATGTCAATCCTATGAATTCAACTGTGTATGTTAATTAACGCATGCCCTCTCCCGTTTAGAAAGCTTGCAACTATACACGTCGAGAGAAAGAGGAGAATAACCACAAATTATTCTTAAATATATCATCAACTATCCTCGTAGGGAGTGAGCTTAGTAAGTTTTAGTTTTGTACTATATTTACTGATGATCGATTTATAGTTCTAATTATTCTCTCTCGCGTACGTACACGTCGATTTTGCAAAAATTATACGTCAATCTAACATAATTTAGTATTGTATTCAACAAACATAGGGGGGTCATACTAAAATTAAGCAAACATACTAAAATAACATAGGGGGATCGAAACGAGTGGCAAATTAATGGATTAGGTACATCTATAGAGAGCATTAAAAAGTGAAAAAAAAAAGCTCACACACACACACACTGGTTATTATTAGTCAAAGTTCCATTGGGCGATCGATAAGAAAAAGCCAAGGGTTGTTTTAGATTGCTATCAGTTAAACAGATAAATTTATACAAGGAAATTGGTATAACTATTGCTATGAGCGTTAAATACTGAAGAAATTCAATGAAGAACTTTTTTATTTGATCAGACTTTAAGAGTATATACATACATGTGATTTTGATAGTACATCTTGTCCCGTTCAAAACCTTAAAACAATAGGTGAGTTAATGGTTTTTTTTAATATATTATTTGGCTCAATTTTACTGTGCAACGTTTTAGTATATATATAATTTTATTTTATTTTTTTCTCTGCGGAGTTAGTCAAATACTCTTGTATAAATTTAGTTGTTAATACCGCCTTCAGCATTTTTAAATAATTAAGGTTGCTGAGCTCCACTTGTTTTACAGATTTAATAATTAGCAGTTGGGATTCTTTCTTTTCTGTTGTAATATTATATTCGTCGAAGATAAATTAGGTCACCCAATCTCATCCATCATCTCAATCTAAGGACTGAAGATTTGCATAAAAACCATTTTGCTTGGATCCAAACTCAATATGACAAGTAAAAAAAATTCACAAAAATTGAAACTTTTTGCTTAATAAATTTGTCCCTTATACCCCTTTGACAGTGATGCTACAAATAAAATAGAATCTCATTTTTCCCAGTGAGATTCAAGATAAAAATAGTTTCATCATATGCTGCTTTTGCAATCGAGTGTTGTCATTACTCTTTCCGCACTGTCTTAAATATTTAAAAAGAAACACATGCTAGCTAGAGAGATAAATTAAACTACGTGTAAAATTGGATTATTACTTCATAGTATTGGTTAAGGATATATGCATAAATTAACGTCTACTAACGAAATGTAGTTTCGTTCTTTGTATGGTGCCTGCAGATCCTAACAAATGATTATTATCAAGGAATTGAAATGTATCTACTTCACATTGCATTTGTCTATGTGTTCTACCTTCCAACAACAAGATGCTATTAACTTTATACATGTGCGTAGACTTCGACTCGACCACATATATATATTCTTCTACGTGAAGAATAATTTGAATAAACCAAAACTTAGTCCAAACCATTTATACTTATAATTATTTATGATTAGACGTTGATATTTCGGTTGTTTAATATATAGATGCAAGTTCTTATTGAATATAACTCATAATTAATTCCCCCTCATATTGACTCGGTATATATATATATATATATATATATATATATATATATACCTGTGATCAAATTCAATGTATCCAACTTACTTGGTCTCAGAGTACAGCTATTGATTATATATGTATATATATTGTTAGCCTGGCCGTTGATGCAACCCATCATCAATTAATAATTTTGACTAATTTTAATTAACAAATAAAAACTCAGGTCAACTAAATCAAAGTGTGCAAGCCTTATCAGTTTCATTGCTTGGCGACATGGATCATTTATTGGATAGACTAGGGCATTTCGTTGATTAATCCAATGGTAATTCTCGTATTTTTCTTGCGCTAGTCTTAAATCGTTCTAATTAGTAATAAATAAAGCATCATAAAAAGTTCTGATCACGTGCTGTGAGCAAGACACTATCTGAGATCATACGTTCACTGATGAGTTGTTAGAATAGAAATTAAAGCCAGATTACTATCAACGCTTCCTCTTTATGATGCTTTATTAGGGGGGAAAATAGTACTCTCTCGCTGAACAGAATCGTACCTATCACTGGCTTGTGATTAATTAATAATAATGCGAACCGGGGGCATGTATCTCTCGTGCCGGAATAGGCGGTGTTTGTTCATTTTGAATGAAGCAGGTCAACGATCCCCATACACGTCAATGCATAAGTAATCAATCTGTCCTGTGGATTTTAAGATATGGCTGGGGCAGTCCAAAGGTCAAGAATATACCTTAACCTAGCCAAACTTGTTGGCAGTAAGTAAGACCTATGGACTTGGACGTTGGTGCAAATTAATAGTAGCTCTCAGAGATTTCTCTGAAGTCGGTGCCAGCTCCTTAATTAAATGCAAAGCTAAATTTCATCCCTCTCATTATGGATGTCTCCTGTTAATCTTCCTGGAAAATACCAGCAACAATGGGCGTGATAATATATTGATTGTCAAAAGCTAATAATGATCCACAATTAGCTCTGCCACGTGTACAAACGTATATTATATATAGGGATTCATAGGAAGAAAAGGGTTCAAATTCAATTTGCGTTCGAATGATATGAAATGCATTTTATTTATTTATAAATCATAACGTCATAATATAATATATGAGGGGAAAAAAGGGAAGGGTGGGATGGAGAAAAGAAATAAAGGGATATGGCGTTAGAGATGGGGGATGCTTAAATGGAGGGAATTATAGTTAAGTGTAGAGTGGGGGCCACGGAGCCACCCATTTGAGGTACCAAATATAGTAAATGGTTGTCTGTTGGGGGCTTATCCAAAAGCTTCGCAATTCCCACTTTGTTTGTTTCCTCGATTTATCAAATGTTCCATGTCTCTTGTAAATCTGGCTAGTCTCGGCTTTCTTGTTTATCACAAACACTGAACCCTCTTCCCATTCCAACCATTGCTATTCCTTGCTCTCTTATCTTCCCCACTTCCCCTTTCAATCAATCTCTATTATCTCTCTTCCGCTGTTTAATTAATCTCGCTCCCACCAACTGTTCCTTCATTCGTTAACGTTAGTATAAAAATCTTAGATCTGTTCATAAATACACAGTACCATTCATGAGCCACGCGTTTACAGTTTAGTGAATACATAAAGAGCTAACTACATCTTTAAAGTCTGTTCCCATAAAATTGTTAATAAAATACGTATCATGTGTAATTATAAATTATGCCACGTACATAAAAGTACAATTTCTCACGTTTATATAACAATGTTGAATACTGATGATATCAATGAAGCGAGTAACAGTTCGCCTTATAATTAAGCGGATCATTTATTACCAAGGGCAAATCAATAGCATGTAATATATAAATTACCTATCGCCAAATCTAAGGTAACTAGCTAGCCACAGCTTTTTCACTTTTTACTGTGATTTTCATATTATTCCTCCTTGCTTTAATTTAACTCCTCTATCCTTTTCTCACATTTGGTTTTGGGTTAACATCACTAGCCCTGCTTAATTTGGTTGGACACATCTTTTCAATCTGGAATGTCAAGGTACCTTCATTTGCTATTTCCCACTGATAACATCTCTTCTTCTTTTTGGTATAAAAGATTTTACAAATAGGTTGGACTCACCCATGATCTAAAGGTAAGATAAGATCTACCTTCTTTATTGACAATACTAATATTAAATATGATGAGTTATCTATTATTTTTAAATATAAATGTAAATATTGAGGAGCTTCTTCTTCTTCTTTTTTATTCAAAAATAAGAAGAATGTGGGTCCAAGCATTCATATCACTTGGGTGCTAAATTTGACCCGTGTGGGTCAAGCTAGGCCCAATCTACCTTCCTAATATTCTCAAATGAAGGCCCACCCAATCTTCTTTTCCATGGTCCAAGCATTCATGTCAATTTCTATTTTTTTAAATCGTTGTTGTTCTGTGCTTAGTCCTCCAGAGGAGAATTATTCTGTAGATTATGAGCGCACATCAATTTCAATCCTTCAAGCAATACTCCTGCCAACCTCACCCTGTTTCATTTCATGCTTGTTTCATAAATAAACAAAGCAAAGGAAATTCCACATTTATTTTTACAAAAATAATAACAAACAGTTCCGAGTATGCATGCCTGCGCTTCTTGACATAGTTAAATACGATCTATGAAAATAGCATCTTTTCTAAATTAGCACTGAAATTGAAAATAGAGAAAAGCTAAATTGAAAGGAATCCAGCAAAACTCAAAAATAGAAACATGGAGTTTTATTGTTTGATATCAGACGGTGTCCGTGGAGAAGTAGCAGAACCGGGCTCCCGGGAAACATGAGATTTCGTGGCAGAAGAAGAAGAATGCCGGGCATTATTACAGTTTATAACATAAGGAGGTCTTCGTTGTGATCTCAGGAATCCACGGTTCACCCCAACATCATCGTCTTCGTTTGATTAAACGTGGGACACGCCAAGCGGTCAAAATTTAGCGACTTCGAATCAGATGCTGCCACGTCACTAGGTTCCCATACAATTAACCTCATTTGACCGCACTCACTTCTCTCGTACTTCGTTTCCATAATTCCCATCTGCTGAAGATCTTCAACTTTCACCTTTCTCCTCCTCGTTATCTCGCGCTCCCTCTCAATTCACATTGTTTTCTCTCTATCTAGCAATGACCGACGCAATCGAGCCCTCTACATCCTCTTCACTGTCGTTTTCGGCGAGCGACCCCAGCACCGTTATTCATCCGAGGCGAGCACCCTTCGAGCATGGCCTCCTGCCCATCCCCAAGCTCATCTTCTCCGACCCCACGCAAACCCTAATCTCCCTGAAGCAGAAGCTTCTTCAGCTATCCCCTAATCAACGGGCCAACTCTGCAGCCATCTCCGACGCTCTCCAGATCTCCATTGACTGCGCCAGGCTCGTTATCGATACCCTCGCCTCGGTATTACACCCGGAGTCCGAACCTTTAGTTAGAGCCAATCCCGAAGAAATCGAATCCGTAGGTGCCGATGTCCATGATCTTATTTTGTTCTTGTACATTCAATCCTACAAGAAACTGCTTCCCAGAACGCACAAGGACTCTGCGGCCGTGGCGGATGTTTGGCCTTCCACCTCGGCTTTTGATGGCTACCTGTCTGCTCTCTCGCCGTTGCAGGTGATTTCTCCCTGTATTTTAATCTTTGTGATTCGGTGGCACAATTTGAGCATAACGGAGATTAATCAAGTAAATTGGGCACGGTTGATTTTTAAAATGGTTTTTGCAATATTCCTGTTCCCTTTTTTCTTTTCCCTGGCAGCCTTTGCAATTCTATCCATTGTCAAGGTTGGGGCTTGATCAATTGCAGCTTCTTCCAATGACATTTGGACTCTTTTTTAATTTTTCAATTTCATGTTATTTAGCGGCCCCTGCCATTATGTTTGATTATATGAGGCTAATGTCTATGTCTACGAATAAATTTTGATAAATTGGATAATTGCAGTCACTGCACTATCGAACTTGGGGGTTGAGTTATCTATTAGTAGTAGACATCTGATACTGTGTTCCATCCTAGTTCTATTTAATTTCCGTGTTCAGCTGCTGAGAAGCTTTTAAGAGCGATTCTTCATATTGTTAAGTGTTTATCTTATTTTCCTTGATTTACAGCTAGTGCGTAGCAACAGTCGTCGATTTATGCCATCACAAGCTGATGAGGAGGCGCATCAGTTATCATATTTACAAAAGCACCTGGCTAACATTCTGTCTCTTTTAGCTGAGCCTGTGGAGGGGGAAGGGGAAGAATTTCTGGTTTGTGAATTTATTGCATATTATTGACTCTGTTTGTTGGAGTATCAATGATTCGTAGACGTTAAATTCTCCCACATTTCATGGTATCAGAGTGTATATTTTTACTGCATTGTTAATTATCACGAAGGGTTATGCTAGAGTTATACTAACTAGTAAGGACTGGCACCTCTTGCTTACTTAGGCATAGCCGATTGCTCTGTTAAATATAATATCACCCTTTCTTTGGGGCATGCCGTATTTCCTAATATCAGTTTCTCGGTTCCTTCTTCCAACTGACTCAACTTTGTGGTGTAGGATTTTGCGATTCGTTTAGGGTACGTAGAGGAAAACATATTTAGAGAAGTATCTGTCTTGTCTTTGATTGTAGATCTCATTTAGCAATAGTGTTAGTTCTTAGTCCTATTGCTCATTTGATCCGATTGTTTTTAGGTTTTAACTATGGATAGATTTGAGCACCTTGGGTTTCTAATTCAGTTCGGTGACAAGGGATCCGAAGGAAACACTTTGAGCCAATCATCTCCCTTTTTTGCAAACTCAGATCCTGACATGCCAGCTGTTCCTGTTCCTGCTGCACAAGTTCATGATTGGATTTTGGGAATAATTGCTTCTTCTTTAGAAAATATTTCTGAAAGGGCTTCACTAAAGGAAAATGGGCCTGCCAGCGTATCTGATCAGGATGTTGCTATGGTTGATGCATGTAGTGTACCAGTTAAGGCCTCACCAACTACTAGAGGTCCATGTTTCATTGAAGGGATCTCTAAATCATCATACTCTAAGAATGCATCTGACATTAAAGGTTCATCTGTTAAGGTTTGTTTCTTATCCTGGTTTTCTTCTTCCATCGTATTTTACTTTGACTAAATTGCTGGCGTTTTAGGTGTTATATCTTTGAGTATTTCATTGAAACTATTCATCTTAGGCAGGCTATGTAACATTTCACATTCTTCTTTCTCATATCGTGAACTTTGATTGAAATTTCTGTTCATGAGCATCTGCTTTTAACTGACTTGGGCTTGAAACTTAAAACTGGGTTGTGTTTTCTAATAGTATGACTGTTGTTTGCTCATAGGTTTTATTCGTATTCAGTTTTCTGTTTGAAATTTTGGAAATCGAAACTGCTAGACTGTATTCATATGTTCATGCTGAGGTCCAGACGAGTTATGAAACCTAGTTTAGTTTTAGGTTTATGGTTCTGATTATATCCTTCATATGCATGAAAGAGCTGTGACTTGTATTCTAGCTGCCATGGATTTTGTAACAGAGTATTGATAGTGCTAGGTTTTATAGCAGTTTAATATTATCAACAAATGTATTTTCCTAAGTTCATTCAAGTTGATAAATTCCTAATTTGAGGAAGATTTCAGGTTGAATCTCTGGCCTTGAATACTTTCGAGCCATAAGAAATTCATGATTTGTTTTATGGCTAGTCATCTATTCAAGTAAATTTTATTCTTGTGAGGCTTTAGGAGCTGGCATTTGGAAAAATTATGTATAAAGCAGAGATATGCTTAATGTTGACGTATGTGATGGCCTTTACTATAGATTGTGATTTCTGTAACGAATTTATGATTGGCGTTATACATCAAATGTATTGTCATCCTTGTTTTAAAAGTGGCCAACGCCCAGAGTCAGCCAGTTCTCTGCTGGTTCAGATATATAATTCCGCTATTCAATTTTTGGATTGACTATCAAAACTATATTGGAAGAATTATAAGCAATAAGTTTGGTCATTGCAGGTTCTAAATTGCCAGGAGTCGGCTATTTACATTTTAGCACCTGTGAGATATGCCACTGTCTATGGTTGCTCGGATGCTACTATTGTTCTTGGAGCAGTTGGCAAGGTAATAATAAATAGTAACCATGTCTTACGCGTTTTAGAGGACCATAATGGGTTGGAACATCTATGGAAAGTGTTTTCTAATAGGAATGTGGAAAATGATATGTTACCTTGTCCCTGTTTTGGTCTGGCAAATTCGTAAAAATTGTTTTAACAATCAATATAAAGCCTCAGTAAGAAAGTAAACAATTGTTCTTTTTAGACCAACTGAAGTTAAACATCACCTAATACGGGTGATAACTCAACAGCCAGAATGTATTTTCACACACACACACAGAGTTAAAAATCAGTAACTCTTTGATATGGGACTTGAAGTCCTTCTCTTTGAGAAACAAACAAGTTAATGAATAGGAATTGTCACATTTATTTTTCTCTTCCTCAATTTTCTTGTAAAAGTTAAAGAATCATTGGCTGCTTAGCTGACTGTTCGCCGTTTAAGAATACCTTTTTTTTTGGCTATTAAACATATTAATATTAGAATATTTATCACTATAACTAATAACATGTGCATACTGTCAATGTTAGGTAACCAACTTAATAATTGAATGGCATTTTGCTTTTGTTCTTCATCCGCTTTAAACTAGTGGTGGTTTTGGTTACCAAGATGGAAGTTGATGTCCAATGCTTTCTTTTCTTGACAGGCTGTAAGAGTAGAACACTGTGAACGAGTTCATGTGATTGTAGCAGCTAAACGTATATGTATTGCAAATTGTCGTGAATGTGTTTTCTTTTTGGGAGTGAACCAGCAACCTCTTATTGTTGGTGATAACCATAAGCTGCAGGTGAGGTTCTTCTGCTCTTGCATGAATAAGGAAGTTGCTGGTCAGTTGGTCTTAGAACCTTTTGTATCTTCCATTATCTATGGCCGTGGTTATTGTTTCTGCAATTTTCAACTTGCTTAGGCCTCAAATTTAATGCCCCTTTACAAAAGATAAGTTAATCAACATATCGATATATCAGTATATATATATAAAATAAGATTTATAGAAAGTTGCACTATTCATAAGCCATGAACAGTGTATTTTGCCTCAGTTTCTTTGCCAAGGATGAGGTCTATAATCTAGTTGATTTGTAATATACCCTATTTCATTTCTCTAATTTATCCTGGGAGAAGTGGAAATGCTGTTCTCATTCTTGAATATTTTTAACTGATCTGTTTTGATTTATTTCACTTCGCTACATTTCCCCTTTATTGGGACAGGTTTTTTCCAGTTTAAGGGGTCAGATTTTGGCTTGTTCTCTGTATTAATGTATTTTAGAGCTGGGTAGCTTGCGCTTCTTTCAATTATTGTTAAATTCCACTAAAGATTTCGATTGTTAATGTTACAACCCAGACTGCCCAGTGCACCAATAGTCTATATACGTTAATCATAACGTTTGATAATAATAGAGCAAAAGAAGGTATGAAGTTAACTCCACCTCTCCACGATTAAGCTCAAAGTAATGAAGTGGGTAAAAGTCTTGCAAGATTGGCATATTGATGAAGCTCTACAAATGCAAGCACTTGAGTTTATGCAAATTGTTCTAATAGTGGGTTAGTTGAACATTTCTTTTGATGAGTAATTTGCTACAAATACAAGTCATAGTTCCTGTGGCCCTTTAAATAAGTTAACTCTTTCCACTCAAATATCTGCTGCTGCTTATAGAGGCATTAGCTTCTTATCGTGCATGCATATTCTTCTTTAGAGTTTTTCTTCTCAATTCGATTTTCTGTTTGAAATTACTCTCTCTTGTTCTCAGGTGGCTCCCTACAATACATTCTACTCCCATCTAGAGGAGCACATGGCTGAAGCTGGAATTCTTCCCACAGTAAACAGGTGGGATGAAACTGTGGCATTGGGTGCAGTTGATCTTCATGATTCATTATCTCATCCAGCTGGTGTTTCTGATGTTCAAGCTGAGTCTGCTACTCGGGTAGATCCTGACCAGTTCATCGATTTTGTGGTATGCCTTTCTATCTTTTATAGTCACTTGAAGGAAAATTGAAGATCTTTATTTTAATTCTGCCAAATTTTGTGGATTTTCAAATGTTGATTTGTTCACATGTTCTTGCTTTAAGAATATACTACTTTCACAGCTTCACATTGAACTTTGTGGGTCCTTTTCTTCTTTGAGAAAATAAAAATGGGGGGTTAATTTTCAAATCTCCATTTATTTTGGAAGCATGTTCATTTTATCCTCTTCACATGCTTCTTTTCAACCGCATTGTTTGGAGTGCAGATTCCAGACTGGCTTGGAGGAGAGTCGAGTGAGTCTACAAAACACAACCCATTCACCTTACCAGATGCTTATATGGCTTCGCAGCTTAGAAATGTATGTCAACTGAGCTAGTTGGTGATGTTTTAGTGATTGTATTTTGAAACCTTCTGTGTTCAAATATTGAAGAATTACGCGTAAGTGGATTAGTTGTTTCAATTATTATTATTTTTTCGGCTTGTGTCTTTTCTCCAGCAAAAGAATTTAGGAGAGATTAGGCAACTCTTGCGGGAAACACCCCTTGAAGAAAATCGCAAAAGAGAATTGTCATCTGCGCTTCATGTTTGCTTCAAGGACTGGTTATATGGTAATGGTTATTCCGGTTTTATTTACTTCTTTTGTTTCAACAGTTTCAAACTTTCAAGGATTTTTTTTTTTGGATAAACTTGCTTGAAAATACGAGGTATCTCGGGCAAATTTTTATTGATGTGGTACCTGCCCTGATCTTGTGCCTGTGATTCATTGATTCAAATTGTACTCTTAACTATATCCTTTTGCTCTATAAAATTGTACTTCAGGGAAGTTTGTTCTGCTATAAAATGATTGGCTTACTTCATCAGTGATTAATGTACTACTTTTTGTGTCATTATTTTCATTTTTATACAAGTAATAAACTTCGGATTTGTTCTTGAATTGAAATTTAAGTTTGAGCGAGAGTGAGAATCACTTGCCACACTTGGTTGATTTTGAATGATTTTAAATTTTAGGACAGCCTAGGTCACAAATAAATTATCAACAAGTTTTCCTAATGTGAACATGTACATAACTGCTTAGACGATAATGTGGGTGCCTGTGCATTCTGTAATTAAGTACGAAGGCTCTTGATTGAACAGTGTACCTCTTGTTTTTTGGTCGCCTTAAGCTTGTAGTTTGAAATGGTACTATTTTGGAGGAAGTGTGTCTGAATAATATTGTCCTTGTGCATTTACCATTATCAGAGCAGATGGTATCTTCTGTCAATCATTGGTTTACTAGTTTATGTTCATTGAATATTCTTTCTTTTGGAACTGGCCACACTCTGATTTATATAATTCCTTGACCTTTTTCTGTTCTGGCAGCATCCGGAAACATTCGGCAACTCTACTGTCTACAAGGCGAATGATCTTTGTGAGGCAACGCCATGACACAGTTAGGGATAGTACAGGAAGAAGGTTTCTAGTTTCGTTTTTGAGCTCCCTTTTGAATTCCTCTTGCCAATCATGTTGGCCCTACAGTTAGCTGAGATCAGACGACGTGGATTAGAATACCCACCTATTTATGCCGTGACACTGGTGCACATAATGGAATCAGAAATACATTTTGCTAGTCTGAATGTAATTTTTTTTTTCTTGTGAAAAATGATCACTTTGACATTTTGTTAGCCTAAATTAATGGCCTTGTGAAAAATTTCCCCACCCTTTCCAATATCTGGTGTTATTCATATTCTAAACTAAAAGTTTTGCATTTTGATTCGTCTTGGGCACAACTGGAATTCAATCTGAAACATGGTTTGCTGGATTTTGTAGTGCTTGAGGCCGAATGCGATCATGGGTGTGTGCTTATGATGTCGGGGCAGTTATCATGTTATATGTACATTTATTGTGTGTTGGGTTCCCAAAGCAGAGTCCATTGCATTATTATTTTGAGAGGCAGAAAAGGGCTGAAATGAAAGGTTTGAAAGTTGTTTCATGCAACAGCTGGGAAAATTTCAACTATACTTGAGTTTAGATTTTATATTCTCATTAACAAAACAGACATTATACATACTCCCTCCTGTCTTAAATATGCCGAAAATTACTTTTCTTCTCTCTTGCAAAGATGACTTATAAATAATAACATCATGTATATGCACGTTCGCTTACCACATTTCGATTTGCAAAATTTAATATCATAAATAATAAATAACATCAGTAGTGTAATTCTATGATGCAAACTAATGCTACATAAAATCTCAAGTTCCTTAATTATGCTACATAAAAATGAGAAGGGGAAAACGAATAAAAAAACGATATGATTGGGGAATCTTGAGACCTAGCCTACAGGCGCCAGTTGGAATAACTTCTCTGCTTGATCAGGGAAGAAGGTAATGAACAGATATGCACCTGCACGGTCATAGAAAGACAAATGAAAATCTTCACAAGCATCAAGAAACCGTATTAGACAAAGATGAAAAGCTTACAAACAAGAACAGTTCCCAAAACAGCTGAGATTTTTCCTTGGATCGTCACCAAACCAGCTTTTCCAGCATTCTGCAACTCGGTGGAACCAACAGAATCAAATGTCCCTAAAAAATGGAAAGCCAAAGCCTTTCACTTTCTTTAATCCAACACATGAATTGGATTCTAAAAGATGATTCAGTGAATTACTGAACCTGGCTTCACAGTCTGAAGGCCTGATGTAATGCATGATATATTTGAGAAACCAGATTGTTCAATCTATTTGCTGCCGCAGCAGATCTTCACACCAAAGAGGAAACACAACCCTCAAATGTTAATAAGAACAATAGAATTGAAAAAGTGTAGCAATCAAGATGGCATCAACTAACCTCAATCCCTCCTGGCATACAACCAAGAGTTCACTTTCCGGGGAAAGCTGACTCTTAACAGATTGCACAAAATCAGGGTTTAATTTAGTGAATGGCAACCCAAAGAACAACCCAGAAAAGTCATTGTGCACGGTCCTTTTTATAATTGTACCTGCAGAAAAAGATGAAGATAGATAATCAGAGTGATAAAAGAGGGAAACGTACGAATGTTTTCAAGGGGAATTCCATACCAAGATCATTGTCTTGATTTTCAATAAAAAGAGGCACGTGATAACATGATTTTACGTGAGCCCGTTCGAACTGGGTTTTATCCCTCACATCCAGAACTGTGTATCCTTCGACTGCTATAAGTTCTTTTGCTTCATCCGCATTTACATACTTCACTTCAGCTTTTATTGTCAAGCTTGTCCTTCCAGGAAGTTTCCCTGGCATGGTCCTTGCATTGTGAGATTTTAATACCAACCAAGATGCCCCTAAATTGCTGAAAACACAACCTTGATCCCTTACCAGTGTGTTCAGAAAGATTTATACATTATTTGGCAATTTTCCATAATTAATTTCGTGAATAAAATTTAGTTTAAAATCTATCTTTCATGATAAATGGCGAGAATCTGTAAAAAGACCTAGATGGAATCGCATGTATAATGAATTGATATTGTCTTCTCAAGATATTTTCCCCGTTTCAGAAAATAAGGGCTAAATTTAAAGAATCCAGATGCTGAGTAATTCTCAACCAAACGATGAACCTTGGCAGGAACAAAATTAAGGTAAAGATAAACATGAATTACCTGGAGGAAGAAAGACTGGAGGATAAACCAATTCCCGCCATTGTAAGATTTCTCGGTAATCTCTATCTTGTTCTGCTTACTATAATCGAGTCATCTCCACTTCTTCCTTTCTTTCTAGGCTATGGCGAAAGAAAAAAAAAGACAATAGCCGTTGGTTTCAGTAAAGTGGGCCCAGTTATTTGGGAGAAGCAATGATCTTCAGCCGCGTGGCAACCGAATCACCCAGAGTAGATAATTTGATTCAGCTAAGCTCTCGCCTCTTCGGGAACCGCTAACGCTGTTACCTGTAAAAATATTTAGGAGAAATTAGAATTTTATATTAGAAATAAAAGATTGTATTATTGTAAAAGCTTGACTTTTAAAATTATTTCAAGAACTTACTGAACCAGAAATCTTAACTTTGATATTTCATTCCACCGAATAAGAACGAGGCGGAAAAAAGAGTCAAGTGACTGTAAAAAGGTACATGTAATTAAGACATGTGTATCTAAATAACGTATATCTAATCAAATTATTCACCAAAAAAGTTTATCTAATTAAACCGAAGTAACTTTAATTAATTAATGTATTTTTTTTTCCACCAAGCTAAGTTTTCAAACAGGAAAGGGTATCCAACTGTCCATTCCTTTTCTGCCCCCTTATACAAAGCTCCCATCAAGATATGAACACACCGAAAATTCTGAAGGGTCGGCAGACTTCGGGGAGTTTCTGGTTTTTTTTTAATAAATAAAAAAAATGTTACTTTAAAAAACTAGACATGAGAAATTTTATAGTGGTAAAATAATAAATCATCAAAGAACCCACGCCACCACATGGATTGCGATGTTTCGCCCGCCACAAATTTTTCATTTCTAGCTAGCGAAGCATTATTTAACAATTGGTGTGTGAAGTTAACGCTGCTCTTCGCCCATCTTCGTTCCTTATCTCTTAAATAACCGCACTCACCTTTTCTTTGCGAGACTGTCCCCAAGAGCCAAGATCCTAAATATATAAGACATAATTTATAATATAAATTAAATCTTATATTTATAATCAAGAAAATATTATTAGTTAAGATTATGTATGAATTAAATGATATAAAAAACTTCAGATCATACTCTTTAGCTATTAATTAAAAGATAAATCCTATAGTTTGTAGAGTTTGAAATGAATCATTTATAACTTACAAATAATACGACATTTTAGATACACCGATATATTGATTGAGGTTGCCCAATAAAAATTACATGATGTGTTTGTGTTTGTATTTCTTTTTCTTCTTTATTAATGAAAAGTAGTTAACCAAGTCTACATGTAATGTGTTTGTATCAACCATGCTCTGCAATAATTGCAGGTACAATTCATAATAGACATAGCATTCGACCCAGTAGAGATCCACTGATCATAAATCACAAATAATTTTACTCATTTCCAGACTCCTTAGAATGCACAGAAAAACGTTTAGTTTGAAGTAATATCAAATATCTGAAAAGATCAAATTCAGCAACAGACGGAAAGACAGCTGAGTAAGAAATTCCAGTCACGCAAACATTTGGTTCAACAAAGAGCAATAAAAATTCTCATACCAACATGAGGGTGTATTTATGAATCAGCACTAGTTCTTTTCTTGGTGGTGTAAGGATAGTACTCCTTCCCATTGTCAATTCTTGTCCTTTGACCACCGATATCAATAATTGAAGAAATGACTGCTAATGCAGCTCCGGCAGAAATTGCAGTTGAGATGCTCCTTCCTACGACAAGAAGGACAGAAAATTATCAGTACATTAACACTTAAAAATATGCAATTTCTATTATTACATAAAGCTGCCCCTGTCAAAGAGGCATGAAAGCTGCAAATGAACATGCTGCAAACAATGGGTCAGGAAGCATAACCAAGTTTCAAACCGACACAGAGCTTAAGGAATGATTTTTTATCGTTAAGTTATAACATTTGAAAAGTTCGGTTTACCTTGCCTCTTGATGACTCAGGCAAGGCGTCAACTTTCATGCCTCTTCGACTGAGGCATGGTGCCTTATTTCAATCACTGTTTAGGCAATGCCTCAAAGATAGCTAACAATGAAGTTCTAAATTTATTTAAAGCTCATCCATTCCCATTTGCTTTTATTTGTTTTCACCTCTATTCAGTCTAATTAAACGTCACATGCTAGCCTAAAAGTCCCATCATGCTGAGTGAAAAAGAAAGCAATACAAAAAGAGAGAGGAGAACATTGGAGGATTGATCCCAACGAACATCTCAAAAGACCAAACAGAACATCAAGAAATAAACAAGAAATCAGAGCTTCAGTTACAGCAATTGGTTCCAGTTTCCAAACAATATCATATTTGAAGATATTATTTGACCCAACAAAGACGACAATTAGCCTCTTTAGTAAACAACATGGGAACAATTATTAGCAACAAAAATGTACAGCTGACTTCAAGCAGAAAGATTTAAAATGTAAACTATTAAAATGTTAAGCTCTTATGCTTCCATGTTTTGTCAGAGGAAAGAACTACCGTTGTAACCCAGAATAGTTTCCCCAGCCACAAAGCCACCAACAGCCCCATTCATAAAGTCTCTCTTCATCCTATACTTCTGCACTAATTGCTCCACACCGATGTAGACTCCTCCAGTGGCAGCAAATGTCATCCGGTAGTTTCCCATCATCTTTGAAGTTCTTAAAAGACCAGGAAGAGCAACATTCCTCTCAACACGGGGAACATCATTACCAGGTCGCAACTATGGTCCCCCAGATTGTGCCAGCAACCAAACCAGTTGTTGCGCCCTTGACAGTTTTCATTGTTGGTGTATCCTCATCCTCCAAGTACCTAAGTTCAGAAGGGTCCATGACTTCCTCTGCGAAAAAGTGAAAGCTGCAATAGACAAAACAAAAGTTAAGTCTTGGATGACACTCAAACTGTCAGGGAGGAATGTAATTATGGTGAAATACCGTACAGGTATAACTATACAAATATAATAGGGAAAACATACATGACTTTTTGCCTACATCATTTTGGTATGGATCATGACAGAAAGTATAGACTTTCAACGTTAATGTCAACGTTTCTAAAAGTTCATAATTCTTCTGAAATTTCAAATTTTATAGCAAGCCTTAATTACCATACGTTTCTACAATACTTGCATTGAAAGTTATATATGGGAGAAAGGAGAAGGAGCCGGAAGCCATTGATAAAAAAACAATAATGCATGACATTAGCTGCTGCCAGAAACAATAATGTTATTATCCGGTTAACATCGTCGATTAAGATTAAAATTAACAATAAATTCATACCTATATTTGAAATCAAATGGAAAGGAGCAACCGAAGTTATTTGGAGCCACGCAAATTGTTGAATGGCAGGGAGAACTAGAAACATAGACACCAAAAAGGAAAAGAACAAGGAAGGAAAGAGAAAAAAATAAAGATGCAAAATTGGATAAACACGCAGATTGTGATGGCGATAAAGGTTTAGAATCATAGTCCGATATTCAAATATTCAGATCGAGGGTCACGGCTCAAACGGGCATTACATAAAAGATGAGATTTAAAACCCTAAATAGATGCATAGACATGATAAGAATGGATTATCTAAAGGAGAATTTTAAGGAGTTGCAATGTCTTAAAGGAAATAATAGTAATAACAATACAAAATTGAAAGAGACGAAGAAAATGCAGGACCACCGGGGGCAGAGTGTTGAGAGAAGATCGAAGAGCAAACTGAAAGGTGATGAAGATGCTTTGCAGTTTGGCTCCATGTGGCTAGCGGAGCCTTGGCACCTAGCGTCACGTGTTACTCACGTGCTCTGATGATCGATTTGTGAGAAAATTTGATGTGTGTGTTTGGTTACTATCAAATCTAAATTTTGTCTCAATTTAAATTTTAAATTTTTTAAAAATAAATAATTATATTTATTTAAAAAAAAATTTAGATTAAATTATAATTTAAAATTAAAATTTTAGATAAATTAATCATAATAATTTATAGAATAGTAAAAGAGTTTATATATTAATAATTACTATATTACCTCTATTTTTTTAATATATTTTTTTATCTCTATTCTATACTTTTTCTTCTCTTTGATTTCTTTTCTACATCATTTCTCCCCTCTCTTTTCTTTTTTATACATTTTATACTCTCTCATATCTCTTCTACACTATTTTTTCTCTCATATATTTAATAATCATATCATTTTTTATAATATACTAATAATAAAAATATTTCTAAAAATAATTATCTAAACACTCATTTATTTAAAATAATTTTTTATCTAAATTTTTTTTAAAAATTATCTAAAAATTCTTTTGTTTATAAATTATTTTCTAAAATTTTATATAAATGCATGCATTAACTTCAGTTGAAAAAAAAAGAATGCATTAATTCTTTTTTTTTTTTAAAAAAACAATTGAAACATGTTATACTGATATACTTGGGGCCAGTTGGTATTGAAAATCTACCAAATTTATTATTACTTTAATTTAATATTTTAAACTAATATATATATATATATATATATATATTAGAGCAGTTTCTCTTCAATTTTGTGTAGTGTGATTTTCCCCCTCTCGTGGCCTCCAATTAATTGATTGAGTGTGTATTTGATATCATGGATTAAAAAATTCTTTTAGATAAAATTATATTTTTTAAAAATTTTAAATAAATAGCGTATAGAAATAACGAAAGAAAAAATATATTCTCAAGAAATGAATGAAAATATTAAACAAACTAGAGAAATAACAGAAAAAATATATAAAGGACAAGAAATAATAAATAATAATTTATGGAAAATATTTGAAGAAATAGAACAAATAGAATTAAAAAATAGAAATAAACAAAATATAGAAGAAAATAAATTAATGATTAAAACTAGAGAAGAAATAGAAAAAATAGGAAAAGAAATAGAAAAATACAAAGAAGAAGAAACAATATTAACTTTAAGTCAAAAAGAAGAAAATAGAATAAATGAAATAGCATGTCAAATAGGATCAGATTATTTAGATATAGAAAAATTTTTTAAACCAATAAAAAATAAAGATGAAATAAAAATGGCTAAATCAATACAAGAAATAGAAGAGGAAGAATATAACGAAATAGAAAGAATAATGGGACAAGAAGAAGAAGAAAAATTAGAACAAATATTAAAAGAAATGGAAGAAATGAATGTAGAAAATTATGAAATAGATAATATAAATATGCAACAAGGTGGAATAGTTTTTAAAGAACCACAAGTACATAGTGAAGCCTATAGTAATATAGAAACCGAGAATAGTCAGAGAAGACAAGAAAGAGAAGAAGATAGAAAAGATAAAGAAAAAGAAGAAGTTGAGTTAAATCATAAAGAACCATTAAAAGACAAAGATAATAAAGATGAAATATTATTTCAAGCATCTTTTAAGACACCTAATAATGATAAAAGATTTGTACCAACGCCAATAGAGCAATATGAAACTAGAACAATACCAAATTCAGGAATATGGTTAGATATGAATTGTTTATTAGATAATGAAAAAATATTAGAAGAATGGACTAAATCCCAACTAATAGCCTTAATTGGAAAAAATATAGATACACAAGTAGCAAACATGTTAATAGAAGCCAGTTTTACTGGAAATGTTCATAACTGGTGGAAAAGTAAAAGTCATGAATTTAGAGAAAGAGCAAGAGTAGTTACAGAACCATATAAAAATAGAAAAGAATTCTATGCATTATTAATAAGACAATATGAACAATTATTAAGAAATGAATTTATAGGAAGAAGTGCTGCATTAAATGAAAAAACAACTAGAGATAGAGCAATAACAAAAATGCATCAAATAGAAATATGTTCCTTAGATCCAAAATATCTAAATCAATATATATGTGAATATAAAAAATATTATTATGAAGCAAGATTAGAAAGTAATGAAGAACAAAGATTTTATTTAAATTTATTTTATAGAAAATTACCAAGACTAATATCAGATACAATATTAGAAGAATATTTATCAGCTTTTCAAAATAATCCAGAAATTTTAATCTTTATAGATACTATGGGAAGACGAGAAGATTATTTAAGAGAATATTTATCTAATAAATGTAAACAAGCATGGAGAAATATAAAATATTATAAGACAAATAAATTAATATTAAAATGTTCAGAATTAGAAACACCTCATAAATGGGGATGTGAAGAAAAAAGTAAAAGAATAAAAAAGAAGAAATATAGAAGATATAAATTTAAAAAATATCCTAAATATAAGGTATATAAAAAATATAAACCAAGAAAATATTTTAAGAAAGGAAATAGAAAATTGAATTATAAAAGTAAACCTAAAAAATGTAGATGTTATAGTTGTGGAGAAATAGGTCATATTTCAACTAATTGTAAAAACAAAAAAGATAAAAAGAGAATAAATATTTTAAAAGAAGCAGAAGAATTAGAAATGGAACCATTAGAGTATGATGAATTATCTGGAAGTGAAATAGATGGAAATGATATAGAAATATATAAAATAAAAGAAATAGAAGAAGATAAAAAGAGTACAAATAGTGAAAGTGAAAGTAATAATAGTGATGATGAATTTTATTCACCAATAGAAGAAAATTATAAAATAAAAATGATGAGAGTAATAGAAGATGGTGAAAGTAGTAATAGACAGGAAATAGAAGAGCAACAAGAATTTGATGAATACGAAGAATATAGAAATGCCGAAGAAGGAATAGTAGAAAGAAGAATAACTTTTAGTCAAAATCAATATAATAAAATTAAAAATGCAAGATTAGATTTAAGGGCAAATGAATTAAAAGATGAAAATTTTATACAAAAAGTAAGTAAAATATTAAAAGCAAAAAGAAAAGAAAAACAAGCATGTATAGTATTAGAAAAGAAACATCCAATAGAATCAAGTATGACAGAAGGAGTTTTAAGAATACCTTTAATAAACAAAGCACTAATAGAATCAGAAATAAATAAATTAGAATTCAAAGATGAAGTATCGGAAATATATATAGCTGGAGTACAATTATTAGTAAAAGCCTATTTTCATCAAGGTATAGATTCACCAATAGAATTATTAATTACAGATGGAAGAATAATAAATAGTGTAAGAGATAGTATATTAGGAGCATTAACTGGAAATCTGATATATCAAAAAATAAAATTTACATTAAATACAAATTTTACAATATCTAGAGCCGATGAACAAATAAATAAATCAATATTAATATATCATAAATTAAATAATGTGAGATTATTACAAGGAGCTAAAACAATAAGTATAACAGCAATGATAGGACTAGTATTTACAAATGAACATAAGATTTATAATAGATCAAAAGGAAGATTAACCATAGATAAGAATTTTATGCCAATATTAAGAGAATTACCTTTAGAAACAACAAATATAACAATACCAAGACAATTACAAATAGAGTTAGATAGAACTAGATTATATAATGAAGTACCTCGAAGAATAGAAACAAATGATATAATAGGACAAAGATCATTAAGAATAAATACTGCAGAACCAGTAATAAATATTCCAAGACATAGTTTAGAATATAGACCTATATCTAGAAGAGGAATAAGTAGAAATTCAAGTTTAAGAGAAGAAAATTATAATGCTAGTAGGTTAGCAGAAATACCATTAAATTCAAATTTAGTACCAATTAGACCAAGAACAAGTCAAATAGATACTACTGAAAGTAATATAAATGAAAATTTAATATTAATAGAAATAAAGAAAGAAGCTATATGGGAAGAAATAATAGCAAAAATAGATAATAATATAGAAAGGTCAAAAATACAATTAGAATATACAGAAGACAATTTAGAAATAACAAATGAAGGAACGAAAAGTAATTCTATTATAAGATTTAATAGAAGAGATGTAATAAATTTAAGATTATGGGTTGAAGAAAATAATAATGAAATATATAAAATAGTATTAGGAAAAGATTTTTTAAACCTAGTAAAACCTTATAAAATTCAAGAAAATAGAATAATATTAAATATAGATCATCAAACATTAATAATACCAAAAATAAAATGACAAATCAATTATACTATATATTAGTAAAATTTAATTATGAGAAATATAGATCAAGAAAATATCATGCTTTAGTAGATACTGGAGCAAATTTAACAATAGCAAAATATAATGTATTACCCCCAGAATTATGGAAAAAGAAACAAAATATGAGAAGAATAGAAGGAGTAGGACAGGAAATACAAATAATAGAATTGGAAGCAAAAAATATTTTAGTACAAATAGGAAATTATGAATTAAAAATATTAGAATTAAATCAATTTAATGATTCAAGCTGTGATATAATATTAGGATTAGATTTTCTAGAACAATATTATCCTTGGAAAATAACAAGAAACATATGGATAATAACAACTCCGTGTAAACATGAAGCATGGGGAATTAGGATAACTAGACCTTATAGAAGAAATGATGAAAAATTTCAATTAAAAATAAATGAAAAAGAAGTACAATTTTTACCAAACAAAAAACCAATAGAAATAAATGAAAAATTTGCATTAAATATAATAAATAAACTAGAAAAATCTATAGAACAAAGATTAGAAGAAAATTATAGTGAAAATCCATTAATTCATTGGGAAAAGTCTAAACCTTTAGCAAAAATAGAATTAAAAGACTATAGTAAAGAAATAAATTGTAAGCCTTATCCATGGACAGAACAGGATAAGAAAGAGTTTATTATGCATATTAATGAAATGAAAAAATATAATTTAATACGAGAAAGTAGATCAGAATATTCATCACCTGCTATGATAGTAATGAATCATAATGAACAAAAAAGAGGAAAATCTAGATTAGTAATAAATTATAAAAAATTAAATAATTTAGCAATAAGAAATAGATATCCAATACCAAAGATGGAATTATTATTTAATTTAATAAAAGGAAGAACAATATTTAGTAAATTTGACTGTAAGTCAGGATTTTTTCAAATAAAGTTAGAAGAAGAAAGTAAAAAATATACTGCCTTTAGTACGTCAGAAGGATTATATGAATGGAATGTATTACCTATGGGATTACATAATAGTCCAAGTATATTTCAAGAATATGTTAGTAAAATATTAAAACCAATTAAAGATTTTGCAGTAATTTATATAGATGATATATTAATAAGTTCAAATAATAAAGAAGAACATGAAATACATCTAAAACAGTTTATAGATCTAATAGAAGAAAAAGGATTAAATATATCACCAAAAAAGGCTGAATTAAGAAAAGAAAGAATAGGATTTTTAGGACAATATGTGTCAAAAGAAGGAATAGAATTACAAGAACATATAGGAAAAAAAATATTAGAATTTCCTAAAATTAGTAACAAGAAAGAACTATTGGTAATTCGTTATATTCTAATCCATATATCCTAGGTTCCATTATTCTTATATGATTCATCCTTCTAAATCTTCTTTTAATTCGTCTATTAAACTTTCAATTCTTCTTAATACTCCTGGATCAAAATTTCGTGATCTTTTAAAAATCTTTTTAGCTTTCTTTAAAATCTTTATATCTTTCTTAATCTTCTTTTTATATTTTTCGTTTACACTATTGACTATAGAAATTACTCTTTCTCTAGCAGAATTATTGATCTCAGTATCAGAATTATTAACAGAATTATTAATAGAACTACTTGCAGAATCAGGCATTAAATAAAATAACTTTAACACAAATTGATAAAACAAGGGATTAAAGAATTCATATTATCTTCCATTTACCTTAAGCTCTGATACCATAACAGGGTAAACAATAAGCGCAGCATAATTATATCAAATGTAATCAATGAGCATATTGTAAAACAATATAATTGCTTATAATAAACTTAGATTTTGACCAGAAATAATCCGGGAAATAAGGAACCCTGTCCTTTTTCATACAAGGTATTATCAAATTCCTCATCCACTGGAACTTTCAACCTTATCCCTTCAGATTATCCCAGCACAGCCATCTTTCGTTTCCTACCTGAGGCGTAACTAAGTTTATTCTATGCACTTATATCGTTAAACAAAATGCTTATTAACTATATTTGAGATAATTATAATACACAGATTGAATCCTTATTATAATAACATAACTTTTAGTAAACTTCCGAATAATAATCCTTCTTTAATCCCTTATAGAAATTTAGCTACTCATACCTGAATATCGCAATCCAAATATTCTGAAAGTATAATTTAAGTGAGCGGGTAGGGAAACAAGAGAGCACACGAAAGCAAAGCAAGGATACTGAAAACTAGAATGTTATTGCTGCAACATTCGATATATTACAATGACTTCTTCTTTCTAATTTATAGACTTCTTCGGCTTACAGACTCAATTATTTTACAGACAATACATGACTTCACCTTTTGACTAATTATAATAAAACAACATACTTTTTTACAATTATTTTTCATTATTGTCGTTCAGCGATCAATCATCTTTGCTTTTTCTTCTATTGGCAGCAGCTTTATTTTCCATCTTCTTTATCGGTCTTCGCATGCTTCTTCTGTTGATAGATACTCTTTGTCGACAATTTGTCTTTTTGTGTATTATTGGACTGTCGGCAGCATCTTTTCTTTTTCTTTTCTACTTTTCAGCAGCAACTTTTGACTATTCTTCATATTTGAGTCATATCTGTAGTAGGATCTTCATAATCTTTATCAAGCTTTTCACGTTCTTCGCAATATTCACAGGCATGATTGGCATACTCTGATAATGCTCTACAAATCTTTTTCTTGGTTCTTTCTAGATTTTCCATCTTATTGGTCTTGATGCGATCATACCACATCTCTAATAATCTTTTATTTTTCGCATTCTTCCCTACTGAAAAAATTAATGTTGTAGGTCCAGCAAAATAGACCCATTGAGTTTCATCCGGGGAAGATATTGTTCTATTTAATTCTTGGAATATAATATTTGTTTCAGAGGCTCTAATATTAGAAATTTTATATTGAAAATCTTCATCTTCATTTATATCTTCTTTTTCTTCCTCATCATATTCTATAGCTTTTTTAGTAGTTCCAAATCTTATTAAATTAACAGGTGGATAAAATTTATCAGGGGTTATTTCAGCTATTGTAGAATAACATCTAATAAAAACTCTATATTGAGTTACTATTCCAAAATAGTGTTTAGCAGCTTCTTGAAAAGATATTGGTAATTGTTTAATTTCATCCATATTACTTGACGGATATAAAGTATGTATTAATCCATAACTATACAATATTTTTACTAGTTCTGGTGATGTTCCTGGATATATTATAGCTTTATTGAAAGCATAGTGAGAAACATATTTTATTGTTCTAGAATTAATTTGTAAATGATTCATTTTATATATTAAATGTCTAAAAAATTTATATTGTTCTGTAGTTTTGAAACTATCACTTTTACTCATTTTACTACTACTACTACTACTACTTATAGCTACTATTTCTTTTTTCTTTCTTTCTTCGGATTGGGCTTTTACTATTTCTGTAAAAGGTACTATTTCAGTATTTATTCTTTTATTAGTAACAATACCTGATACTGGTATTTTTACTTCCTCAGAAGATACTTTTTCGGATGATACTTGGACTGCAGTGTCCACTATTGATTTCTGCTTATTCTTTTCTTCAAGTTCCTTTATCTTCTTTGTAATCTCCTCGATTTGAGGTAGAATATTATTGATACTATTTGTCAAGGCCTGCATATTCTGATTCATCTGATTGTACATAAGACTCTGATTCATCTCCAGAATATTGATCTTTGTAATTATTTGTTCCATAGTAGTCATAGTCGGGATCTCTTTTTGAGATTCGTTACTAGTCATTCTATTGTCCATCTGCTCAAATAATCAGCTATCAAATTATTTTTTCCTTTAATATATTCAATCTCATAATCATAATATGATAAATCACTTTGCCATTTAATCAACATTTTACTACTTAGTTTATTTGTTCTTATTCCTTTATCAAGCCAATGTTTGACTTGAGTATTATCTGTTCTAATAATAAATTTAGTATTTACTATAAATAATTCAAATTTTTCTACAGCTTTTACTATTGCTAAAAATTCCTTCCAATTAGAGTGATAATTACTTTGACTATCATTAAATTTTCCACTAGCATACCTAGTTATTATTTCTTCATTCTTTTCATTTTCATGAAATAATGCAGCTCCCCAATAATTATCTGATGCATCTGTATATATTATCCATTTAATATTTTCTTTTATTGGAATAGTTAATTTTGGTAATTTTTGACATAATTGTTTTATTTGATTTACTATATTTTCTGTTTCTTTATTCCAATTCCATATACTTTTTTCTCCTGCTAATCTAGATATTTTAGCTGTTAATTTTGATAAATTAGGAATATAATTTCTAGTTTGATTTACTAGTCCTAAAAATGATTGTAATTCTTTCTTGTTACTAATTTTAGGAAATTCTAATATTTTTTTTCCTATATGTTCTTGTAATTCTATTCCTTCTTTTGACACATATTGTCCTAAAAATCCTATTCTTTCTTTTCTTAATTCAGCCTTTTTTGGTGATATATTTAATCCTTTTTCTTCTATTAGATCTATAAACTGTTTTAGATGTATTTCATGTTCTTCTTTATTATTTGAACTTATTAATATATCATCTATATAAATTACTGCAAAATCTTTAATTGGTTTTAATATTTTACTAACATATTCTTGAAATATACTTGGACTATTATGTAATCCCATAGGTAATACATTCCATTCATATAATCCTTCTGACGTACTAAAGGCAGTATATTTTTTACTTTCTTCTTCTAACTTTATTTGAAAAAATCCTGACTTACAGTCAAATTTACTAAATATTGTTCTTCCTTTTATTAAATTAAATAATAATTCCATCTTTGGTATTGGATATCTATTTCTTATTGCTAAATTATTTAATTTTTTATAATTTATTACTAATCTAGATTTTCCTCTTTTTTGTTCATTATGATTCATTACTATCATAGCAGGTGATGAATATTCTGATCTACTTTCTCGTATTAAATTATATTTTTTCATTTCATTAATATGCATAATAAACTCTTTCTTATCCTGTTCTGTCCATGGATAAGGCTTACAATTTATTTCTTTACTATAGTCTTTTAATTCTATTTTTGCTAAAGGTTTAGACTTTTCCCAATGAATTAATGGATTTTCACTATAATTTTCTTCTAATCTTTGTTCTATAGATTTTTCTAGTTTATTTATTATATTTAATGCAAATTTTTCATTTATTTCTATTGGTTTTTTGTTTGGTAAAAATTGTACTTCTTTTTCATTTATTTTTAATTGAAATTTTTCATCATTTCTTCTATAAGGTCTAGTTATCCTAATTCCCCATGCTTCATGTTTACACGGAGTTGTTATTATCCATATGTTTCTTGTTATTTTCCAAGGATAATATTGTTCTAGAAAATCTAATCCTAATATTATATCACAGCTTGAATCATTAAATTGATTTAATTCTAATATTTTTAATTCATAATTTCCTATTTGTACTAAAATATTTTTTGCTTCCAATTCTATTATTTGTATTTCCTGTCCTACTCCTTCTATTCTTCTCATATTTTGTTTCTTTTTCCATAATTCTGGGGGTAATACATTATATTTTGCTATTGTTAAATTTGCTCCAGTATCTACTAAAGCATGATATTTTCTTGATCTATATTTCTCATAATTAAATTTTACTAATATATAGTATAATTGATTTGTCATTTTATTTTTGGTATTATTAATGTTTGATGATCTATATTTAATATTATTCTATTTTCTTGAATTTTATAAGGTTTTACTAGGTTTAAAAAATCTTTTCCTAATACTATTTTATATATTTCATTATTATTTTCTTCAACCCATAATCTTAAATTTATTACATCTCTTCTATTAAATCTTATAATAGAATTACTTTTCGTTCCTTCATTTGTTATTTCTAAATTGTCTTCTGTATATTCTAATTGTATTTTTGACCTTTCTATATTATTATCTATTTTTGCTATTATTTCTTCCCATATAGCTTCTTTCTTTATTTCTATTAATATTAAATTTTCATTTATATTACTTTCAGTAGTATCTATTTGACTTGTTCTTGGTCTAATTGGTACTAAATTTGAATTTAATGGTATTTCTGCTAACCTACTAGCATTATAATTTTCTTCTCTTAAACTTGAATTTCTACTTATTCCTCTTCTAGATATAGGTCTATATTCTAAACTATGTCTTGGAATATTTATTACTGGTTCTGCAGTATTTATTCTTAATGATCTTTGTCCTATTATATCATTTGTTTCTATTCTTCGAGGTACTTCATTATATAATCTAGTTCTATCTAACTCTATTTGTAATTGTCTTGGTATTGTTATATTTGTTGTTTCTAAAGGTAATTCTCTTAATATTGGCATAAAATTCTTATCTATGGTTAATCTTCCTTTTGATCTATTATAAATCTTATGTTCATTTGTAAATACTAGTCCTATCATTGCTGTTATACTTATTGTTTTAGCTCCTTGTAATAATCTCACATTATTTAATTTATGATATATTAATATTGATTTATTTATTTGTTCATCGGCTCTAGATATTGTAAAATTTGTATTTAATGTAAATTTTATTTTTTGATATATCAGATTTCCAGTTAATGCTCCTAATATACTATCTCTTACACTATTTATTATTCTTCCATCTGTAATTAATAATTCTATTGGTGAATCTATACCTTGATGAAAATAGGCTTTTACTAATAATTGTACTCCAGCTATATATATTTCCGATACTTCATCTTTGAATTCTAATTTATTTATTTCTGATTCTATTAGTGCTTTGTTTATTAAAGGTATTCTTAAAACTCCTTCTGTCATACTTGATTCTATTGGATGTTTCTTTTCTAATACTATACATGCTTGTTTTTCTTTTCTTTTTGCTTTTAATATTTTACTTACTTTTTGTATAAAATTTTCATCTTTTAATTCATTTGCCCTTAAATCTAATCTTGCATTTTTAATTTTATTATATTGATTTTGACTAAAAGTTATTCTTCTTTCTACTATTCCTTCTTCGGCATTTCTATATTCTTCGTATTCATCAAATTCTTGTTGCTCTTCTATTTCCTGTCTATTACTACTTTCACCATCTTCTATTACTCTCATCATTTTTATTTTATAATTTTCTTCTATTGGTGAATAAAATTCATCATCACTATTATTACTTTCACTTTCACTATTTGTACTCTTTTTATCTTCTTCTATTTCTTTTATTTTATATATTTCTATATCATTTCCAATAGAAATAAATGAAAAATTTGCATTAAATATAATAAATAAACTAGAAAAATCTATAGAACAAAGATTAGAAGAAAATTATAGTGAAAATCCATTAATTCATTGGGAAAAGTCTAAACCTTTAGCAAAAATAGAATTAAAAGACTATAGTAAAGAAATAAATTGTAAGCCTTATCCATGGACAGAACAGGATAAGAAAGAGTTTATTATGCATATTAATGAAATGAAAAAATATAATTTAATACGAGAAAGTAGATCAGAATATTCATCACCTGCTATGATAGTAATGAATCATAATGAACAAAAAAGAGGAAAATCTAGATTAGTAATAAATTATAAAAAATTAAATAATTTAGCAATAAGAAATAGATATCCAATACCAAAGATGGAATTATTATTTAATTTAATAAAAGGAAGAACAATATTTAGTAAATTTGACTGTAAGTCAGGATTTTTTCAAATAAAGTTAGAAGAAGAAAGTAAAAAATATACTGCCTTTAGTACGTCAGAAGGATTATATGAATGGAATGTATTACCTATGGGATTACATAATAGTCCAAGTATATTTCAAGAATATGTTAGTAAAATATTAAAACCAATTAAAGATTTTGCAGTAATTTATATAGATGATATATTAATAAGTTCAAATAATAAAGAAGAACATGAAATACATCTAAAACAGTTTATAGATCTAATAGAAGAAAAAGGATTAAATATATCACCAAAAAAGGCTGAATTAAGAAAAGAAAGAATAGGATTTTTAGGACAATATGTGTCAAAAGAAGGAATAGAATTACAAGAACATATAGGAAAAAAAATATTAGAATTTCCTAAAATTAGTAACAAGAAAGAATTACAATCATTTTTAGGACTAGTAAATCAAACTAGAAATTATATTCCTAATTTATCAAAATTAACAGCTAAAATATCTAGATTAGCAGGAGAAAAAAGTATATGGAATTGGAATAAAGAAACAGAAAATATAGTAAATCAAATAAAACAATTATGTCAAAAATTACCAAAATTAACTATTCCAATAAAAGAAAATATTAAATGGATAATATATACAGATGCATCAGATAATTATTGGGGAGCTGCATTATTTCATGAAAATGAAAAGAATGAAGAAATAATAACTAGGTATGCTAGTGGAAAATTTAATGATAGTCAAAGTAATTATCACTCTAATTGGAAGGAATTTTTAGCAATAGTAAAAGCTGTAGAAAAATTTGAATTATTTATAGTAAATACTAAATTTATTATTAGAACAGATAATACTCAAGTCAAACATTGGCTTGATAAAGGAATAAGAACAAATAAACTAAGTAGTAAAATGTTGATTAAATGGCAAAGTGATTTATCATATTATGATTATGAGATTGAATATATTAAAGGAAAAAATAATTTGATAGCTGATTATTTGAGCAGATGGACAATAGAATGACTAGTAACGAATCTCAAAAAGAGATCCCGACTATGACTACTATGGAACAAATAATTACAAAGATCAATATTCTGGAGATGAATCAGAGTCTTATGTACAATCAGATGAATCAGAATATGCAGGCCTTGACAAATAGTATCAATAATATTCTACCTCAAATCGAGGAGATTACAAAGAAGATAAAGGAACTTGAAGAAAAGAATAAGCAGAAATCAATAGTGGACACTGCAGTCCAAGTATCATCCGAAAAAGTATCTTCTGAGGAAGTAAAAATACCAGTATCAGGTATTGTTACTAATAAAAGAATAAATACTGAAATAGTACCTTTTACAGAAATAGTAAAAGCCCAATCCGAAGAAAGAAAGAAAAAAGAAATAGTAGCTATAAGTAGTAGTAGTAGTAGTAGTAAAATGAGTAAAAGTGATAGTTTCAAAACTACAGAACAATATAAATTTTTTAGACATTTAATATATAAAATGAATCATTTACAAATTAATTCTAGAACAATAAAATATGTTTCTCACTATGCTTTCAATAAAGCTATAATATATCCAGGAACATCACCAGAACTAGTAAAAATATTGTATAGTTATGGATTAATACATACTTTATATCCGTCAAGTAATATGGATGAAATTAAACAATTACCAATATCTTTTCAAGAAGCTGCTAAACACTATTTTGGAATAGTAACTCAATATAGAGTTTTTATTAGATGTTATTCTACAATAGCTGAAATAACCCCTGATAAATTTTATCCACCTGTTAATTTAATAAGATTTGGAACTACTAAAAAAGCTATAGAATATGATGAGGAAGAAAAAGAAGATATAAATGAAGATGAAGATTTTCAATATAAAATTTCTAATATTAGAGCCTCTGAAACAAATATTATATTCCAAGAATTAAATAGAACAATATCTTCCCCGGATGAAACTCAATGGGTCTATTTTGCTGGACCTACAACATTAATTTTTTCAGTAGGGAAGAATGCGAAAAATAAAAGATTATTAGAGATGTGGTATGATCGCATCAAGACCAATAAGATGGAAAATCTAGAAAGAACCAAGAAAAAGATTTGTAGAGCATTATCAGAGTATGCCAATCATGCCTGTGAATATTGCGAAGAACGTGAAAAGCTTGATAAAGATTATGAAGATCCTACTACAGATATGACTCAAATATGAAGAATAGTCAAAAGTTGCTGCTGAAAAGTAGAAAAGAAAAAGAAAAGATGCTGCCGACAGTCCAATAATACACAAAAAGACAAATTGTCGACAAAGAGTATCTATCAACAGAAGAAGCATGCGAAGACCGATAAAGAAGATGGAAAATAAAGCTGCTGCCAATAGAAGAAAAAGCAAAGATGATTGATCGCTGAACGACAATAATGAAAAATAATTGTAAAAAAGTATGTTGTTTTATTATAATTAGTCAAAAGGTGAAGTCATGTATTGTCTGTAAAATAATTGAGTCTGTAAGCCGAAGAAGTCTATAAATTAGAAAGAAGAAGTCATTGTAATATATCGAATGTTGCAGCAATAACATTCTAGTTTTCAGTATCCTTGCTTTGCTGTGCTCTCTTGTTTCCCTACCCGCTCACTTAAATTATACTTTCAGAATATTTGGATTGCGATATTCAGGTATGAGTAGCTAAATTTCTATAAGGGATTAAAGAAGGATTATTATTCGGAAGTTTACTAAAAGTTATGTTATTATAATAAGGATTCAATCTGTGTATTATAATTATCTCAAATATAGTTAATAAGCATTTTGTTTAACGATATAAGTGCATAGAATAAACTTAGTTACGCCTCAGGTAGGAAACGAAAGATGGCTGTGCTGGGATAATCTGAAGGGATAAGGTTGAAAGTTCCAGTGGATGAGGAATTTGATAATACCTTGTATGAAAAAGGACAGGGTTCCTTATTTCCCGGATTATTTCTGGTCAAAATCTAAGTTTATTATAAGCAATTATATTGTTTTACAATATGCTCATTGATTACATTTGATATAATTATGCTGCGCTTATTGTTTACCCTGTTATGGTATCAGAGCTTAAGGTAAATGGAAGATAATATGAATTCTTTAATCCCTTGTTTTATCAATTTGTGTTAAAGTTATTTTATTTAATGCCTGATTCTGCAAGTAGTTCTATTAATAATTCTGTTAATAATTCTGATACTGAGATCAATAATTCTGCTAGAGAAAGAGTAATTTCTATAGTCAATAGTGTAAACGAAAAATATAAAAAGAAGATTAAGAAAGATATAAAGATTTTAAAGAAAGCTAAAAAGATTTTTAAAAGATCACGAAATTTTGATCCAGGAGTATTAAGAAGAATTGAAAGTTTAATAGACGAATTAAAAGAAGATTTAGAAGGATGAATCATATAAGAATAATGGAACCTAGGATATATGGATTAGAATATAACGAATTACCAATAGATTCTTATATATTGACTAATAATCAACAAGATTGTATGTTAGTACCCTTTATATTAGGAGGAGATGGAGATAGTATAATAAATCAAAATAATTGGACAAACATGTATATAATGAAACAATTAGGAAGTTATATAAATATGAATATAGAAGATTCATTAAAAGTTTTTAGTATAGAACAAATAATGGAAAAAATACCAGAAGATCAAAGAATAATAATAGAAAAAGAAAATCCTAAAGATAGGATAAAAAGATTAATAGAATTATCAAAACCATTAGAACAAAAAATATATGAAATAAAAAATGAGTTAATAGAAATAAAAAATAATTTAAATAAAATAATGAAAGCATTAGGAATAAGTAATATTATAGAACCAATAAAAGAAAAAGATCAAATAAATATGTTACGAATAAGAGATGATAATGACAATAAAGAAGAAATAACGAAAGAAAAAATATATTCTCAAGAAATGAATGAAAATATTAAACAAACTAGAGAAATAACAGAAAAAATATATAAAGGACAAGAAATAATAAATAATAATTTATGGAAAATATTTGAAGAAATAGAACAAATAGAATTAAAAAATAGAAATAAACAAAATATAGAAGAAAATAAATTAATGATTAAAACTAGAGAAGAAATAGAAAAAATAGGAAAAGAAATAGAAAAATACAAAGAAGAAGAAACAATATTAACTTTAAGTCAAAAAGAAGAAAATAGAATAAATGAAATAGCATGTCAAATAGGATCAGATTATTTAGATATAGAAAAATTTTTTAAACCAATAAAAAATAAAGATGAAATAAAAATGGCTAAATCAATACAAGAAATAGAAGAGGAAGAATATAACGAAATAGAAAGAATAATGGGACAAGAAGAAGAAGAAAAATTAGAACAAATATTAAAAGAAATGGAAGAAATGAATGTAGAAAATTATGAAATAGATAATATAAATATGCAACAAGGTGGAATAGTTTTTAAAGAACCACAAGTACATAGTGAAGCCTATAGTAATATAGAAACCGAGAATAGTCAGAGAAGACAAGAAAGAGAAGAAGATAGAAAAGATAAAGAAAAAGAAGAAGTTGAGTTAAATCATAAAGAACCATTAAAAGACAAAGATAATAAAGATGAAATATTATTTCAAGCATCTTTTAAGACACCTAATAATGATAAAAGATTTGTACCAACGCCAATAGAGCAATATGAAACTAGAACAATACCAAATTCAGGAATATGGTTAGATATGAATTGTTTATTAGATAATGAAAAAATATTAGAAGAATGGACTAAATCCCAACTAATAGCCTTAATTGGAAAAAATATAGATACACAAGTAGCAAACATGTTAATAGAAGCCAGTTTTACTGGAAATGTTCATAACTGGTGGAAAAGTAAAAGTCATGAATTTAGAGAAAGAGCAAGAGTAGTTACAGAACCATATAAAAATAGAAAAGAATTCTATGCATTATTAATAAGACAATATGAACAATTATTAAGAAATGAATTTATAGGAAGAAGTGCTGCATTAAATGAAAAAATAACTAGAGATAGAGCAATAACAAAAATGCATCAAATAGAAATATGTTCCTTAGATCCAAAATATCTAAATCAATATATATGTGAATATAAAAAATATTATTATGAAGCAAGATTAGAAAGTAATGAAGAACAAAGATTTTATTTAAATTTATTTTATAGAAAATTACCAAGACTAATATCAGATACAATATTAGAAGAATATTTATCAGCTTTTCAAAATAATCCAGAAATTTTAATCTTTATAGATACTATGGGAAGACGAGAAGATTATTTAAGAGAATATTTATCTAATAAATGTAAACAAGCATGGAGAAATATAAAATATTATAAGACAAATAAATTAATATTAAAATGTTCAGAATTAGAAACACCTCATAAATGGGGATGTGAAGAAAAAAGTAAAAGAATAAAAAAGAAGAAATATAGAAGATATAAATTTAAAAAATATCCTAAATATAAGGTATATAAAAAATATAAACCAAGAAAATATTTTAAGAAAGGAAATAGAAAATTGAATTATAAAAGTAAACCTAAAAAATGTAGATGTTATAGTTGTGGAGAAATAGGTCATATTTCAACTAATTGTAAAAACAAAAAAGATAAAAAGAGAATAAATATTTTAAAAGAAGCAAAAGAATTAGAAATGGAACCATTAGAGTATGATGAATTATCTGGAAGTGAAATAGATGGAAATGATATAGAAATATATAAAATAAAAGAAATAGAAGAAGATAAAAAGAGTACAAATAGTGAAAGTGAAAGTAATAATAGTGATGATGAATTTTATTCACCAATAGAAGAAAATTATAAAATAAAAATGATGAGAGTAATAGAAGATGGTGAAAGTAGTAATAGACAGGAAATAGAAGAGCAACAAGAATTTGATGAATACGAAGAATATAGAAATGCCGAAGAAGGAATAGTAGAAAGAAGAATAACTTTTAGTCAAAATCAATATAATAAAATTAAAAATGCAAGATTAGATTTAAGGGCAAATGAATTAAAAGATGAAAATTTTATACAAAAAGTAAGTAAAATATTAAAAGCAAAAAGAAAAGAAAAACAAGCATGTATAGTATTAGAAAAGAAACATCCAATAGAATCAAGTATGACAGAAGGAGTTTTAAGAATACCTTTAATAAACAAAGCACTAATAGAATCAGAAATAAATAAATTAGAATTCAAAGATGAAGTATCGGAAATATATATAGCTGGAGTACAATTATTAGTAAAAGCCTATTTTCATCAAGGTATAGATTCACCAATAGAATTATTAATTACAGATGGAAGAATAATAAATAGTGTAAGAGATAGTATATTAGGAGCATTAACTGGAAATCTGATATATCAAAAAATAAAATTTACATTAAATACAAATTTTACAATATCTAGAGCCGATGAACAAATAAATAAATCAATATTAATATATCATAAATTAAATAATGTGAGATTATTACAAGGAGCTAAAACAATAAGTATAACAGCAATGATAGGACTAGTATTTACAAATGAACATAAGATTTATAATAGATCAAAAGGAAGATTAACCATAGATAAGAATTTTATGCCAATATTAAGAGAATTACCTTTAGAAACAACAAATATAACAATACCAAGACAATTACAAATAGAGTTAGATAGAACTAGATTATATAATGAAGTACCTCGAAGAATAGAAACAAATGATATAATAGGACAAAGATCATTAAGAATAAATACTGCAGAACCAGTAATAAATATTCCAAGACATAGTTTAGAATATAGACCTATATCTAGAAGAGGAATAAGTAGAAATTCAAGTTTAAGAGAAGAAAATTATAATGCTAGTAGGTTAGCAGAAATACCATTAAATTCAAATTTAGTACCAATTAGACCAAGAACAAGTCAAATAGATACTACTGAAAGTAATATAAATGAAAATTTAATATTAATAGAAATAAAGAAAGAAGCTATATGGGAAGAAATAATAGCAAAAATAGATAATAATATAGAAAGGTCAAAAATACAATTAGAATATACAGAAGACAATTTAGAAATAACAAATGAAGGAACGAAAAGTAATTCTATTATAAGATTTAATAGAAGAGATGTAATAAATTTAAGATTATGGGTTGAAGAAAATAATAATGAAATATATAAAATAGTATTAGGAAAAGATTTTTTAAACCTAGTAAAACCTTATAAAATTCAAGAAAATAGAATAATATTAAATATAGATCATCAAACATTAATAATACCAAAAATAAAATGACAAATCAATTATACTATATATTAGTAAAATTTAATTATGAGAAATATAGATCAAGAAAATATCATGCTTTAGTAGATACTGGAGCAAATTTAACAATAGCAAAATATAATGTATTACCCCCAGAATTATGGAAAAAGAAACAAAATATGAGAAGAATAGAAGGAGTAGGACAGGAAATACAAATAATAGAATTGGAAGCAAAAAATATTTTAGTACAAATAGGAAATTATGAATTAAAAATATTAGAATTAAATCAATTTAATGATTCAAGCTGTGATATAATATTAGGATTAGATTTTCTAGAACAATATTATCCTTGGAAAATAACAAGAAACATATGGATAATAACAACTCCGTGTAAACATGAAGCATGGGGAATTAGGATAACTAGACCTTATAGAAGAAATGATGAAAAATTTCAATTAAAAATAAATTCTTGTTGCTCTTCTATTTCCTGTCTATTACTACTTTCACCATCTTCTATTACTCTCATCATTTTTATTTTATAATTTTCTTCTATTGGTGAATAAAATTCATCATCACTATTATTACTTTCACTTTCACTATTTGTACTCTTTTTATCTTCTTCTATTTCTTTTATTTTATATATTTCTATATCATTTCCATCTATTTCACTTCCAGATAATTCATCATACTCTAATGGTTCCATTTCTAATTCTTCTGCTTCTTTTAAAATATTTATTCTCTTTTTATCTTTTTTGTTTTTACAATTAGTTGAAATATGACCTATTTCTCCACAACTATAACATCTACATTTTTTAGGTTTACTTTTATAATTCAATTTTCTATTTCCTTTCTTAAAATATTTTCTTGGTTTATATTTTTTATATACCTTATATTTAGGATATTTTTTAAATTTATATCTTCTATATTTCTTCTTTTTTATTCTTTTACTTTTTTCTTCACATCCCCATTTATGAGGTGTTTCTAATTCTGAACATTTTAATATTAATTTATTTGTCTTATAATATTTTATATTTCTCCATGCTTGTTTACATTTATTAGATAAATATTCTCTTAAATAATCTTCTCGTCTTCCCATAGTATCTATAAAGATTAAAATTTCTGGATTATTTTGAAAAGCTGATAAATATTCTTCTAATATTGTATCTGATATTAGTCTTGGTAATTTTCTATAAAATAAATTTAAATAAAATCTTTGTTCTTCATTACTTTCTAATCTTGCTTCATAATAATATTTTTTATATTCACATATATATTGATTTAGATATTTTGGATCTAAGGAACATATTTCTATTTGATGCATTTTTGTTATTGCTCTATCTCTAGTTGTTTTTTCATTTAATGCAGCACTTCTTCCTATAAATTCATTTCTTAATAATTGTTCATATTGTCTTATTAATAATGCATAGAATTCTTTTCTATTTTTATATGGTTCTGTAACTACTCTTGCTCTTTCTCTAAATTCATGACTTTTACTTTTCCACCAGTTATGAACATTTCCAGTAAAACTGGCTTCTATTAACATGTTTGCTACTTGTGTATCTATATTTTTTCCAATTAAGGCTATTAGTTGGGATTTAGTCCATTCTTCTAATATTTTTTCATTATCTAATAAACAATTCATATCTAACCATATTCCTGAATTTGGTATTGTTCTAGTTTCATATTGCTCTATTGGCGTTGGTACAAATCTTTTATCATTATTAGGTGTCTTAAAAGATGCTTGAAATAATATTTCATCTTTATTATCTTTGTCTTTTAATGGTTCTTTATGATTTAACTCAACTTCTTCTTTTTCTTTATCTTTTCTATCTTCTTCTCTTTCTTGTCTTCTCTGACTATTCTCGGTTTCTATATTACTATAGGCTTCACTATGTACTTGTGGTTCTTTAAAAACTATTCCACCTTGTTGCATATTTATATTATCTATTTCATAATTTTCTACATTCATTTCTTCCATTTCTTTTAATATTTGTTCTAATTTTTCTTCTTCTTCTTGTCCCATTATTCTTTCTATTTCGTTATATTCTTCCTCTTCTATTTCTTGTATTGATTTAGCCATTTTTATTTCATCTTTATTTTTTATTGGTTTAAAAAATTTTTCTATATCTAAATAATCTGATCCTATTTGACATGCTATTTCATTTATTCTATTTTCTTCTTTTTGACTTAAAGTTAATATTGTTTCTTCTTCTTTGTATTTTTCTATTTCTTTTCCTATTTTTTCTATTTCTTCTCTAGTTTTAATCATTAATTTATTTTCTTCTATATTTTGTTTATTTCTATTTTTTAATTCTATTTGTTCTATTTCTTCAAATATTTTCCATAAATTATTATTTATTATTTCTTGTCCTTTATATATTTTTTCTGTTATTTCTCTAGTTTGTTTAATATTTTCATTCATTTCTTGAGAATATATTTTTTCTTTCGTTATTTCTTCTTTATTGTCATTATCATCTCTTATTCGTAACATATTTATTTGATCTTTTTCTTTTATTGGTTCTATAATATTACTTATTCCTAATGCTTTCATTATTTTATTTAAATTATTTTTTATTTCTATTAACTCATTTTTTATTTCATATATTTTTTGTTCTAATGGTTTTGATAATTCTATTAATCTTTTTATCCTATCTTTAGGATTTTCTTTTTCTATTATTATTCTTTGATCTTCTGGTATTTTTTCCATTATTTGTTCTATACTAAAAACTTTTAATGAATCTTCTATATTCATATTTATATAACTTCCTAATTGTTTCATTATATACATGTTTGTCCAATTATTTTGATTTATTATACTATCTCCATCTCCTCCTAATATAAAGGGTACTAACATACAATCTTGTTGATTATTAGTCAATATATAAGAATCTATTGGTAATTCGTTATATTCTAATCCATATATCCTAGGTTCCATTATTCTTATATGATTCATCCTTCTAAATCTTCTTTTAATTCGTCTATTAAACTTTCAATTCTTCTTAATACTCCTGGATCAAAATTTCGTGATCTTTTAAAAATCTTTTTAGCTTTCTTTAAAATCTTTATATCTTTCTTAATCTTCTTTTTATATTTTTCGTTTACACTATTGACTATAGAAATTACTCTTTCTCTAGCAGAATTATTGATCTCAGTATCAGAATTATTAACAGAATTATTAATAGAACTACTTGCAGAATCAGGCATTAAATAAAATAACTTTAACACAAATTGATAAAACAAGGGATTAAAGAATTCATATTATCTTCCATTTACCTTAAGCTCTGATACCATAACAGGGTAAACAATAAGCGCAGCATAATTATATCAAATGTAATCAATGAGCATATTGTAAAACAATATAATTGCTTATAATAAACTTAGATTTTGACCAGAAATAATCCGGGAAATAAGGAACCCTGTCCTTTTTCATACAAGGTATTATCAAATTCCTCATCCACTGGAACTTTCAACCTTATCCCTTCAGATTATCCCAGCACAGCCATCTTTCGTTTCCTACCTGAGGCGTAACTAAGTTTATTCTATGCACTTATATCGTTAAACAAAATGCTTATTAACTATATTTGAGATAATTATAATACACAGATTGAATCCTTATTATAATAACATAACTTTTAGTAAACTTCCGAATAATAATCCTTCTTTAATCCCTTATAGAAATTTAGCTACTCATACCTGAATATCGCAATCCAAATATTCTGAAAGTATAATTTAAGTGAGCGGGTAGGGAAACAAGAGAGCACAGCAAAGCAAGGATACTGAAAACTAGAATGTTATTGCTGCAACATTCGATATATTACAATGACTTCTTCTTTCTAATTTATAGACTTCTTCGGCTTACAGACTCAATTATTTTACAGACAATACATGACTTCACCTTTTGACTAATTATAATAAAACAACATACTTTTTTACAATTATTTTTCATTATTGTCGTTCAGCGATCAATCATCTTTGCTTTTTCTTCTATTGGCAGCAGCTTTATTTTCCATCTTCTTTATCGGTCTTCGCATGCTTCTTCTGTTGATAGATACTCTTTGTCGACAATTTGTCTTTTTGTGTATTATTGGACTGTCGGCAGCATCTTTTCTTTTTCTTTTCTACTTTTCAGCAGCAACTTTTGACTATTCTTCATATTTGAGTCATATCTGTAGTAGGATCTTCATAATCTTTATCAAGCTTTTCACGTTCTTCGCAATATTCACAGGCATGATTGGCATACTCTGATAATGCTCTACAAATCTTTTTCTTGGTTCTTTCTAGATTTTCCATCTTATTGGTCTTGATGCGATCATACCACATCTCTAATAATCTTTTATTTTTCGCATTCTTCCCTACTGAAAAAATTAATGTTGTAGGTCCAGCAAAATAGACCCATTGAGTTTCATCCGGGGAAGATATTGTTCTATTTAATTCTTGGAATATAATATTTGTTTCAGAGGCTCTAATATTAGAAATTTTATATTGAAAATCTTCATCTTCATTTATATCTTCTTTTTCTTCCTCATCATATTCTATAGCTTTTTTAGTAGTTCCAAATCTTATTAAATTAACAGGTGGATAAAATTTATCAGGGGTTATTTCAGCTATTGTAGAATAACATCTAATAAAAACTCTATATTGAGTTACTATTCCAAAATAGTGTTTAGCAGCTTCTTGAAAAGATATTGGTAATTGTTTAATTTCATCCATATTACTTGACGGATATAAAGTATGTATTAATCCATAACTATACAATATTTTTACTAGTTCTGGTGATGTTCCTGGATATATTATAGCTTTATTGAAAGCATAGTGAGAAACATATTTTATTGTTCTAGAATTAATTTGTAAATGATTCATTTTATATATTAAATGTCTAAAAAATTTATATTGTTCTGTAGTTTTGAAACTATCACTTTTACTCATTTTACTACTACTACTACTACTACTTATAGCTACTATTTCTTTTTTCTTTCTTTCTTCGGATTGGGCTTTTACTATTTCTGTAAAAGGTACTATTTCAGTATTTATTCTTTTATTAGTAACAATACCTGATACTGGTATTTTTACTTCCTCAGAAGATACTTTTTCGGATGATACTTGGACTGCAGTGTCCACTATTGATTTCTGCTTATTCTTTTCTTCAAGTTCCTTTATCTTCTTTGTAATCTCCTCGATTTGAGGTAGAATATTATTGATACTATTTGTCAAGGCCTGCATATTCTGATTCATCTGATTGTACATAAGACTCTGATTCATCTCCAGAATATTGATCTTTGTAATTATTTGTTCCATAGTAGTCATAGTCGGGATCTCTTTTTGAGATTCGTTACTAGTCATTCTATTGTCCATCTGCTCAAATAATCAGCTATCAAATTATTTTTTCCTTTAATATATTCAATCTCATAATCATAATATGATAAATCACTTTGCCATTTAATCAACATTTTACTACTTAGTTTATTTGTTCTTATTCCTTTATCAAGCCAATGTTTGACTTGAGTATTATCTGTTCTAATAATAAATTTAGTATTTACTATAAATAATTCAAATTTTTCTACAGCTTTTACTATTGCTAAAAATTCCTTCCAATTAGAGTGATAATTACTTTGACTATCATTAAATTTTCCACTAGCATACCTAGTTATTATTTCTTCATTCTTTTCATTTTCATGAAATAATGCAGCTCCCCAATAATTATCTGATGCATCTGTATATATTATCCATTTAATATTTTCTTTTATTGGAATAGTTAATTTTGGTAATTTTTGACATAATTGTTTTATTTGATTTACTATATTTTCTGTTTCTTTATTCCAATTCCATATACTTTTTTCTCCTGCTAATCTAGATATTTTAGCTGTTAATTTTGATAAATTAGGAATATAATTTCTAGTTTGATTTACTAGTCCTAAAAATGATTGTAATTCTTTCTTGTTACTAATTTTAGGAAATTCTAATATTTTTTTTCCTATATGTTCTTGTAATTCTATTCCTTCTTTTGACACATATTGTCCTAAAAATCCTATTCTTTCTTTTCTTAATTCAGCCTTTTTTGGTGATATATTTAATCCTTTTTCTTCTATTAGATCTATAAACTGTTTTAGATGTATTTCATGTTCTTCTTTATTATTTGAACTTATTAATATATCATCTATATAAATTACTGCAAAATCTTTAATTGGTTTTAATATTTTACTAACATATTCTTGAAATATACTTGGACTATTATGTAATCCCATAGGTAATACATTCCATTCATATAATCCTTCTGACGTACTAAAGGCAGTATATTTTTTACTTTCTTCTTCTAACTTTATTTGAAAAAATCCTGACTTACAGTCAAATTTACTAAATATTGTTCTTCCTTTTATTAAATTAAATAATAATTCCATCTTTGGTATTGGATATCTATTTCTTATTGCTAAATTATTTAATTTTTTATAATTTATTACTAATCTAGATTTTCCTCTTTTTTGTTCATTATGATTCATTACTATCATAGCAGGTGATGAATATTCTGATCTACTTTCTCGTATTAAATTATATTTTTTCATTTCATTAATATGCATACCATAACAGGGTAAACAATAAGCGCAGCATAATTATATCAAATGTAATCAATGAGCATATTGTAAAACAATATAATTGCTTATAATAAACTTAGATTTTGACCAGAAATAATCCGGGAAATAAGGAACCCTGTCCTTTTTCATACAAGGTATTATCAAATTCCTCATCAACTGGAACTTTCAACCTTATCCCTTCAGATTATCCCAGCACAGCCATCTTTCGTTTCCTACCTGAGGCGTAACTAAGTTTATTCTATGCACTTATATCGTTAAACAAAATGCTTATTAACTATATTTGAGATAATTATAATACACAGATTGAATCCTTATTATAATAACATAACTTTTAGTAAACTTCCGAATAATAATCCTTCTTTAATCCCTTATAGAAATTTAGCTACTCATACCTGAATATCGCAATCCAAATATTCTGAAAGTATAATTTAAGTGAGCGGGTAGGGAAACAAGAGAGCACAGCAAAGCAAGGATACTGAAAACTAGAATGTTATTGCTGCAACATTCGATATATTACAATGACTTCTTCTTTCTAATTTATAGACTTCTTCGGCTTACAGACTCAATTATTTTACAGACAATACATGACTTCACCTTTTGACTAATTATAATAAAACAACATACTTTTTTACAATTATTTTTCATTATTGTCGTTCAGCGATCAATCATCTTTGCTTTTTCTTCTATTGGCAGCAGCTTTATTTTCCATCTTCTTTATCGGTCTTCGCATGCTTCTTCTGTTGATAGATACTCTTTGTCGACAATTTGTCTTTTTGTGTATTATTGGACTGTCGGCAGCATCTTTTCTTTTTCTTTTCTACTTTTCAGCAGCAACTTTTGACTATTCTTCATATTTGAGTCATATCTGTAGTAGGATCTTCATAATCTTTATCAAGCTTTTCACGTTCTTCGCAATATTCACAGGCATGATTGGCATACTCTGATAATGCTCTACAAATCTTTTTCTTGGTTCTTTCTAGATTTTCCATCTTATTGGTCTTGATGCGATCATACCACATCTCTAATAATCTTTTATTTTTCGCATTCTTCCCTACTGAAAAAATTAATGTTGTAGGTCCAGCAAAATAGACCCATTGAGTTTCATCCGGGGAAGATATTGTTCTATTTAATTCTTGGAATATAATATTTGTTTCAGAGGCTCTAATATTAGAAATTTTATATTGAAAATCTTCATCTTCATTTATATCTTCTTTTTCTTCCTCATCATATTCTATAGCTTTTTTAGTAGTTCCAAATCTTATTAAATTAACAGGTGGATAAAATTTATCAGGGGTTATTTCAGCTATTGTAGAATAACATCTAATAAAAACTCTATATTGAGTTACTATTCCAAAATAGTGTTTAGCAGCTTCTTGAAAAGATATTGGTAATTGTTTAATTTCATCCATATTACTTGACGGATATAAAGTATGTATTAATCCATAACTATACAATATTTTTACTAGTTCTGGTGATGTTCCTGGATATATTATAGCTTTATTGAAAGCATAGTGAGAAACATATTTTATTGTTCTAGAATTAATTTGTAAATGATTCATTTTATATATTAAATGTCTAAAAAATTTATATTGTTCTGTAGTTTTGAAACTATCACTTTTACTCATTTTACTACTACTACTACTACTACTTATAGCTACTATTTCTTTTTTCTTTCTTTCTTCGGATTGGGCTTTTACTATTTCTGTAAAAGGTACTATTTCAGTATTTATTCTTTTATTAGTAACAATACCTGATACTGGTATTTTTACTTCCTCAGAAGATACTTTTTCGGATGATACTTGGACTGCAGTGTCCACTATTGATTTCTGCTTATTCTTTTCTTCAAGTTCCTTTATCTTCTTTGTAATCTCCTCGATTTGAGGTAGAATATTATTGATACTATTTGTCAAGGCCTGCATATTCTGATTCATCTGATTGTACATAAGACTCTGATTCATCTCCAGAATATTGATCTTTGTAATTATTTGTTCCATAGTAGTCATAGTCGGGATCTCTTTTTGAGATTCGTTACTAGTCATTCTATTGTCCATCTGCTCAAATAATCAGCTATCAAATTATTTTTTCCTTTAATATATTCAATCTCATAATCATAATATGATAAATCACTTTGCCATTTAATCAACATTTTACTACTTAGTTTATTTGTTCTTATTCCTTTATCAAGCCAATGTTTGACTTGAGTATTATCTGTTCTAATAATAAATTTAGTATTTACTATAAATAATTCAAATTTTTCTACAGCTTTTACTATTGCTAAAAATTCCTTCCAATTAGAGTGATAATTACTTTGACTATCATTAAATTTTCCACTAGCATACCTAGTTATTATTTCTTCATTCTTTTCATTTTCATGAAATAATGCAGCTCCCCAATAATTATCTGATGCATCTGTATATATTATCCATTTAATATTTTCTTTTATTGGAATAGTTAATTTTGGTAATTTTTGACATAATTGTTTTATTTGATTTACTATATTTTCTGTTTCTTTATTCCAATTCCATATACTTTTTTCTCCTGCTAATCTAGATATTTTAGCTGTTAATTTTGATAAATTAGGAATATAATTTCTAGTTTGATTTACTAGTCCTAAAAATGATTGTAATTCTTTCTTGTTACTAATTTTAGGAAATTCTAATATTTTTTTTTCTATATGTTCTTGTAATTCTATTCCTTCTTTTGACACATATTGTCCTAAAAATCCTATTCTTTCTTTTCTTAATTCAGCCTTTTTTGGTGATATATTTAATCCTTTTTCTTCTATTAGATCTATAAACTGTTTTAGATGTATTTCATGTTCTTCTTTATTATTTGAACTTATTAATATATCATCTATATAAATTACTGCAAAATCTTTAATTGGTTTTAATATTTTACTAACATATTCTTGAAATATACTTGGACTATTATGTAATCCCATAGGTAATACATTCCATTCATATAATCCTTCTGACGTACTAAAGGCAGTATATTTTTTACTTTCTTCTTCTAACTTTATTTGAAAAAATCCTGACTTACAGTCAAATTTACTAAATATTGTTCTTCCTTTTATTAAATTAAATAATAATTCCATCTTTGGTATTGGATATCTATTTCTTATTGCTAAATTATTTAATTTTTTATAATTTATTACTAATCTAGATTTTCCTCTTTTTTGTTCATTATGATTCATTACTATCATAGCAGGTGATGAATATTCTGATCTACTTTCTCGTATTAAATTATATTTTTTCATTTCATTAATATGCATAATAAACTCTTTCTTATCCTGTTCTGTCCATGGATAAGGCTTACAATTTATTTCTTTACTATAGTCTTTTAATTCTATTTTTGCTAAAGGTTTAGACTTTTCCCAATGAATTAATGGATTTTCACTATAATTTTCTTCTAATCTTTGTTCTATAGATTTTTCTAGTTTATTTATTATATTTAATGCAAATTTTTCATTTATTTCTATTGGTTTTTTGTTTGGTAAAAATTGTACTTCTTTTTCATTTATTTTTAATTGAAATTTTTCATCATTTCTTCTATAAGGTCTAGTTATCCTAATTCCCCATGCTTCATGTTTACACGGAGTTGTTATTATCCATATGTTTCTTGTTATTTTCCAAGGATAATATTGTTCTAGAAAATCTAATCCTAATATTATATCACAGCTTGAATCATTAAATTGATTTAATTCTAATATTTTTAATTCATAATTTCCTATTTGTACTAAAATATTTTTTGCTTCCAATTCTATTATTTGTATTTCCTGTCCTACTCCTTCTATTCTTCTCATATTTTGTTTCTTTTTCCATAATTCTGGGGGTAATACATTATATTTTGCTATTGTTAAATTTGCTCCAGTATCTACTAAAGCATGATATTTTCTTGATCTATATTTCTCATAATTAAATTTTACTAATATATAGTATAATTGATTTGTCATTTTATTTTTGGTATTATTAATGTTTGATGATCTATATTTAATATTATTCTATTTTCTTGAATTTTATAAGGTTTTACTAGGTTTAAAAAATCTTTTCCTAATACTATTTTATATATTTCATTATTATTTTCTTCAACCCATAATCTTAAATTTATTACATCTCTTCTATTAAATCTTATAATAGAATTACTTTTCGTTCCTTCATTTGTTATTTCTAAATTGTCTTCTGTATATTCTAATTGTATTTTTGACCTTTCTATATTATTATCTATTTTTGCTATTATTTCTTCCCATATAGCTTCTTTCTTTATTTCTATTAATATTAAATTTTCATTTATATTACTTTCAGTAGTATCTATTTGACTTGTTCTTGGTCTAATTGGTACTAAATTTGAATTTAATGGTATTTCTGCTAACCTACTAGCATTATAATTTTCTTCTCTTAAACTTGAATTTCTACTTATTCCTCTTCTAGATATAGGTCTATATTCTAAACTATGTCTTGGAATATTTATTACTGGTTCTGCAGTATTTATTCTTAATGATCTTTGTCCTATTATATCATTTGTTTCTATTCTTCGAGGTACTTCATTATATAATCTAGTTCTATCTAACTCTATTTGTAATTGTCTTGGTATTGTTATATTTGTTGTTTCTAAAGGTAATTCTCTTAATATTGGCATAAAATTCTTATCTATGGTTAATCTTCCTTTTGATCTATTATAAATCTTATGTTCATTTGTAAATACTAGTCCTATCATTGCTGTTATACTTATTGTTTTAGCTCCTTGTAATAATCTCACATTATTTAATTTATGATATATTAATATTGATTTATTTATTTGTTCATCGGCTCTAGATATTGTAAAATTTGTATTTAATGTAAATTTTATTTTTTGATATATCAGATTTCCAGTTAATGCTCCTAATATACTATCTCTTACACTATTTATTATTCTTCCATCTGTAATTAATAATTCTATTGGTGAATCTATACCTTGATGAAAATAGGCTTTTACTAATAATTGTACTCCAGCTATATATATTTCCGATACTTCATCTTTGAATTCTAATTTATTTATTTCTGATTCTATTAGTGCTTTGTTTATTAAAGGTATTCTTAAAACTCCTTCTGTCATACTTGATTCTATTGGATGTTTCTTTTCTAATACTATACATGCTTGTTTTTCTTTTCTTTTTGCTTTTAATATTTTACTTACTTTTTGTATAAAATTTTCATCTTTTAATTCATTTGCCCTTAAATCTAATCTTGCATTTTTAATTTTATTATATTGATTTTGACTAAAAGTTATTCTTCTTTCTACTATTCCTTCTTCGGCATTTCTATATTCTTCGTATTCATCAAATTCTTGTTGCTCTTCTATTTCCTGTCTATTACTACTTTCACCATCTTCTATTACTCTCATCATTTTTATTTTATAATTTTCTTCTATTGGTGAATAAAATTCATCATCACTATTATTACTTTCACTTTCACTATTTGTACTCTTTTTATCTTCTTCTATTTCTTTTATTTTATATATTTCTATATCATTTCCATCTATTTCACTTCCAGATAATTCATCATACTCTAATGGTTCCATTTCTAATTCTTCTGCTTCTTTTAAAATATTTATTCTCTTTTTATCTTTTTTGTTTTTACAATTAGTTGAAATATGACCTATTTCTCCACAACTATAACATCTACATTTTTTAGGTTTACTTTTATAATTCAATTTTCTATTTCCTTTCTTAAAATATTTTCTTGGTTTATATTTTTTATATACCTTATATTTAGGATATTTTTTAAATTTATATCTTCTATATTTCTTCTTTTTTATTCTTTTACTTTTTTCTTCACATCCCCATTTATGAGGTGTTTCTAATTCTGAACATTTTAATATTAATTTATTTGTCTTATAATATTTTATATTTCTCCATGCTTGTTTACATTTATTAGATAAATATTCTCTTAAATAATCTTCTCGTCTTCCCATAGTATCTATAAAGATTAAAATTTCTGGATTATTTTGAAAAGCTGATAAATATTCTTCTAATATTGTATCTGATATTAGTCTTGGTAATTTTCTATAAAATAAATTTAAATAAAATCTTTGTTCTTCATTACTTTCTAATCTTGCTTCATAATAATATTTTTTATATTCACATATATATTGATTTAGATATTTTGGATCTAAGGAACATATTTCTATTTGATGCATTTTTGTTATTGCTCTATCTCTAGTTGTTTTTTCATTTAATGCAGCACTTCTTCCTATAAATTCATTTCTTAATAATTGTTCATATTGTCTTATTAATAATGCATAGAATTCTTTTCTATTTTTATATGGTTCTGTAACTACTCTTGCTCTTTCTCTAAATTCATGACTTTTACTTTTCCACCAGTTATGAACATTTCCAGTAAAACTGGCTTCTATTAACATGTTTGCTACTTGTGTATCTATATTTTTTCCAATTAAGGCTATTAGTTGGGATTTAGTCCATTCTTCTAATATTTTTTCATTATCTAATAAACAATTCATATCTAACCATATTCCTGAATTTGGTATTGTTCTAGTTTCATATTGCTCTATTGGCGTTGGTACAAATCTTTTATCATTATTAGGTGTCTTAAAAGATGCTTGAAATAATATTTCATCTTTATTATCTTTGTCTTTTAATGGTTCTTTATGATTTAACTCAACTTCTTCTTTTTCTTTATCTTTTCTATCTTCTTCTCTTTCTTGTCTTCTCTGACTATTCTCGGTTTCTATATTACTATAGGCTTCACTATGTACTTGTGGTTCTTTAAAAACTATTCCACCTTGTTGCATATTTATATTATCTATTTCATAATTTTCTACATTCATTTCTTCCATTTCTTTTAATATTTGTTCTAATTTTTCTTCTTCTTCTTGTCCCATTATTCTTTCTATTTCGTTATATTCTTCCTCTTCTATTTCTTGTATTGATTTAGCCATTTTTATTTCATCTTTATTTTTTATTGGTTTAAAAAATTTTTCTATATCTAAATAATCTGATCCTATTTGACATGCTATTTCATTTATTCTATTTTCTTCTTTTTGACTTAAAGTTAATATTGTTTCTTCTTCTTTGTATTTTTCTATTTCTTTTCCTATTTTTTCTATTTCTTCTCTAGTTTTAATCATTAATTTATTTTCTTCTATATTTTGTTTATTTCTATTTTTTAATTCTATTTGTTCTATTTCTTCAAATATTTTCCATAAATTATTATTTATTATTTCTTGTCCTTTATATATTTTTTCTGTTATTTCTCTAGTTTGTTTAATATTTTCATTCATTTCTTGAGAATATATTTTTTCTTTCGTTATTTCTTCTTTATTGTCATTATCATCTCTTATTCGTAACATATTTATTTGATCTTTTTCTTTTATTGGTTCTATAATATTACTTATTCCTAATGCTTTCATTATTTTATTTAAATTATTTTTTATTTCTATTAACTCATTTTTTATTTCATATATTTTTTGTTCTAATGGTTTTGATAATTCTATTAATCTTTTTATCCTATCTTTAGGATTTTCTTTTTCTATTATTATTCTTTGATCTTCTGGTATTTTTTCCATTATTTGTTCTATACTAAAAACTTTTAATGAATCTTCTATATTCATATTTATATAACTTCCTAATTGTTTCATTATATACATGTTTGTCCAATTATTTTGATTTATTATACTATCTCCATCTCCTCCTAATATAAAGGGTACTAACATACAATCTTGTTGATTATTAGTCAATATATAAGAATCTATTGGTAATTCGTTATATTCTAATCCATATATCCTAGGTTCCATTATTCTTATATGATTCATCCTTCTAAATCTTCTTTTAATTCGTCTATTAAACTTTCAATTCTTCTTAATACTCCTGGATCAAAATTTCGTGATCTTTTAAAAATCTTTTTAGCTTTCTTTAAAATCTTTATATCTTTCTTAATCTTCTTTTTATATTTTTCGTTTACACTATTGACTATAGAAATTACTCTTTCTCTAGCAGAATTATTGATCTCAGTATCAGAATTATTAACAGAATTATTAATAGAACTACTTGCAGAATCAGGCATTAAATAATATGAATTCTTTAATCCCAAAATTTTAATTAAAATTATTAAAATTAATTTTTAAATAGTAAAAAAATTATAAATTATTCAATTATTATATTACTCTTATTTTTTGTTATATTTTCTTTTCTCTCTCATCTCTATTCTCTATTCTCTCTCCTCTTTTCTCTTTCATTTTTCCTCTCTATCTTATCTCTTATCTCCTTTCTCTTCTCTACACTCTCTCATCTCTCTATTTTTTTCTTTATCTTCTCTCTATTTTTAATTAAATTATATTATTTTTATTAATTTATTAATATAAAAAGTGATTATACTACTAATTATTTAAATATTTTTATTTTTAAAATTTATTATTCTTAAAATTTATTATTTTTTAAATTTTTTTTTTAAAAATCTATTTTTTAAAAATTAATCCAAACAGGCCAAGTGTTTCTCACTGAAATGAAATTACTCTTTCGATCAAGTGACAATTTCATATTTCATGGTACTAGCCAATTCTTAATTAACGTCGGAAACGACGGCTAAGTCCCTACGGAGAAATTAATTTTGCAAACTGGGGATCAAATGAAGCACGATTACTTGGAGCAGCTGACTAAATTGTGCTGTTAGGTGTTACGGGCTTCAGAGCGGGCGCATGGAAAGTGAATAACGCCGGCACTGCTGATTATCGATCTCTTCATCGTCAGCTAGTTTCCCAGAAAATGCAGAATCCCGATGATATTCGCAACCTCCCTATTGATATTACATTTTCTCGTCTTCTAGGTAGCGGATTCATCCATAACTTTTTACCCCTCTTCAACTTCATCTTACTGTCTGATTTTCTCTTTGTTGGGTTCGCTGATTTGACTAGACTAGCACTAATTTTCAATTTGGTCGGATTGCAGAGTGGTTGGTTGATAGGAAGAGAATACCCGCGGATTGGCGGAAACGACTGGCGGCAATAAGAGCCCGCATATCAAAGGAATTCTCACATATACCCAGGGATACTGATCCCTATTTTCAAACCCTTGACCCTGAAGGTTCGTGTATTTGGTGCCATGGGTACTATGGAAATTATGCTTATTTTATTGAAGATTGGTACTTTACGTTTTTATTTTGCTATATATGAGTTGGCTGTTTTTCTCGTGTTCCAAATGTGTTCGCTGATATCAAACAACAAAGTAGATGAAAAGGCAACATAATGCTTTTGCCGAGAATGAACTAGCTTACATGAGATGGAATTAAAAGCAACCTCAAAGTGTTTAGCCGTGTACTGGAAAAAAAAAAAAAAGGCAACTTCAAAGTCCAAAGCCTGTGGCTCAGGCTTGGCATCTTCAGTGATCCCTCTGTCGTATCATGCCATAAAGCTGTTATGACTGTTTTATCATCAAGCGGCTTACCATTTTCAGGGACTGGTTATTTGGAGGCCAGACAGATATATGATATTCTCTTAAAGTCTACTCCAGAAAGCCGGAATATATTTGGTCGGTTGTCTGGTGCTGCTGTAAGATAGTTCTCTCTACACCCCCCTCCTTTCACTCTCTAAGATTAACTCCTCAGTCCCCAGCAAGTCCAAGATTACTATTTTCATGTTAAATTAAATTCGTTTAATTAAATTCGTTTACTTTATAATATATTACTCGGGCAGGGTGCATGGGAAGCAATTGTGCGTTCTTATGAGAAGGATAATGTTTTCCTGGGTGAGGCTGCACAGATTATGGTTCAAAATGTAAACTATGAAATGTAAGCATGAAAACATCTTTTTTAATGAATATTATATTTCTCAACTATTTTCATTTACATATTTTTTTGTGACCGAGTATTTGCTTCAAATATGAAGTCCTTATCAGAGAAAACAGGTGCAAAAGATTCAACAACAGCTAGCAGAACTAGACCGCAAAGAAGCTGATGTAAAAAGAAGTGCAGCTATGTCAGCAGCCAAATATGCTGAAGCTTGTCAAGAGCTGGGCTTACAGGTCACAATCATGAATCCTGAAGTCCTTTAGCGATAGTGAAATCAATTTATTTTTTCTTACAAGGAGATAATATAGTTAGATATATTGCAGGGAAAAAATGTTAGATCAGAACTTTTGGAGACAGCAAAATCACTTCCAGGCACATTTAGCAGAATTTTGGAAGTTATAAATACCGACAACATATCTCAGGCAGTGGACTATTATTCCAATTTTGTCAGAGATGCTCACACTGAACGAAATGTAAGGCAAAATAGGCAATCTTTAATATCTTATACATATGCTTTTTTAGCAAATCTTTTATTGTAGGGATAAGTTCCGGGTTCCTACTGTTCATTTCATACATTAACTTAAATCATAATTATGATTGTAGAAATCATCAGAAACTGTTCTACAGAACTTGAGGAACATACGAGAACATCCCCCATCGTTAAATGTTTATGTTGGCCCTGAGATTCTTGGTGCTGATGCTGTTAACTTGAGTGAAAATGATGTAAATATTGCAAAAAGTAATGCGGAAGTTGCTGCCCCTGATATTGACTGGGACATTTCTGTGGAGAGTTCACAAATTGATTGGAACATTGGAACAGTGGAAGAAACAGATGATGCGGGTAATGGTTTGGGTCCTTATGAGATCATTAATGCCAGTGATATTGTACAGACTTCACCAACTGATGTAGCAGGCTCCAATTTGACAACATCAAATAAGGAACATGGCTTGGATCTGGATATATCTTGGGATATTAGTGTTGAGGCTCCTCAAGTTGATGTAATTGATGATGTTAGTGCCTCGAACGTGCCATTGGATGATCAGACTTCTTTTCCACACAGCTCAACTAATTTGACCGAGAACAAGGAAGAAAGGAGCCAGCTTCTAGACACAGAGTACAGAAATAAGATTCTTGATGATCTATATGAGGTATACATTATATATGCACACTTGATTAATACCGTTGTTGTTGCTGTGCCAATTATTATTGTTGTTGTTGTTGTTTCAATTTTCTAATTTTGTTCACATAATAGATCTAACACAACCCTTGCCAGTTTTGCTTGTATTCTTTTTCCCTGTTTTTGCTAGCACAGTCATCCAGCGTATGATGGGCTTGTTAGTTTGATATTGTTGTTTTTATACCGAGATTAAATCTTAAAATTTTTTAATGATATCATATAACATCAGTTGAAAGCATTTTTAACCCAACGGGTGGCGGAGTTGGGGAACGAGGAAACTTTGTCCCTGCAAAATCAAGTCCAGGCAGTTGCTCCCTTTGTCCTGCAACAGTATGCTCCTGATGCCATAGAAACAATGCAATCTGATGTTCACCTAGCAATTTCATTGCTGACAAATAGGAAGACAAGGGATTTGATTTTGATTCTCAACTCCAAAAGGTTGTATTTCATATTTTAAACCTACTATGTCATGCTCATTTTTATTTATCCCTTTAAATTCAACTACTTTTTGTAGATTATGGCTTATAATTTGTAAAGACCTGCTTTTTTTTGCCAAATCTTTTCACATCTCTTTTCTTTAATTTGTTTATTAATTTTTGTATGTGAAATGCTAATTCATGGAGCTAAATCCTGATTGTATCACATTTTAAGCACTATGATAACTAAATAGAGCTGAAATACGATTCCTTGAAAGAGAAAATATTTTATCAAGTTAAAGTTTTCTCATTCAGTTAGTTTTTCCAACACGGAGGTGGTGGTTTAAACTTCAAAGCACGAATTATTGAAGTGATTGTTTTTCCACAAAAAAAAAAAAAAAAAGGCACACGAACTTATTTTATGTCAAACCGTAGTTGAATAGAGCATATCTAGAAATTTTTATTTATCTTTAACGGAACAGAATTAAGAATAAAAAGTTATAATCTTTCACTTTGATCGACTTGCTAAGTGTGCAGATGATGTTCTGTTGTTTTGTACATGTAGATTCTGGTTTTATCCACTTTACTGGTTTTTTATTAGTTGAGCGATCGTGAATTCAAACTTCAAAGTGCCAGATCAAATGATGTGCTTAACTTGCTTTTGATCTTTGTGTTAATTCTTTGGGGTACTGGGCTGGAATTCAGATTCTTAGACAGACTAGTGAACTCATTGGTTGAAAAGAAGCATCATGAAATGAAGTTGAAAGAGGGTTTGAAGGACCTGGCTACCAAACGGATGGAGTTGCAGAACTCTTTATCCTCATTATGGCCAAAGCAAGTGAGTTCCATTGTCATGTGTTTGATCTTTCTTTGATGTCAGTATATTCTAAGGAAGTCACATATTATAGAAATGAAATCGATCGATTGATTTAAGCCCTCCGCCTGTATTGTCTAACATTATATACAATACCTTTTGGTAAAGAGTAATATTACGAAGTCATCTTTCTATTTGAAGCTTCAAGGTTTTAGTTATTTTGTTCAAAAATTATCTTAATTATTTATTTCAGTACTAAATATAGAAGCTAATTAACTCCTTGACATAGATTAAGAAAATAGTTAAATTATTATAAAAAAAAAAAAAGTAGGTTTCCCTAAAATATGACCCTTTTAAGTATTTATATTAGAAACTATCTCTAGATTGTACATATTAATGTGTGCAATCAATAAGAATGATTTAGAGAAAAAATAAATATGAGAAACAAAGGGAAAGGGAATTGAGATATTATATTTATAACTAAAATAAGTTTTTTAATTAATACTTACATTTAGGATGGAAAGGAGGAATTTATTTTGAGATAAAACATGCAGCGGCAATAGAATTGGAAATACGAGTGTCTAGTGATCTGAAACCAGCGTAGACACCCCCACTCCAAAATAAATGGTAAATAAATATAGATGATTAAATTTCTGTGTGGAATGCAGGATGGAACTCTGGCGAAGACAAGGGAGCTGAAGAAACTGTGTGAGGATACACTTTCATCCATTTTTGACGGAAGACCTGTAAATATAATTGGAGAGATTAACGCTCTGCTGTCTGCTGGTCTTGGAGCATGAAGAAGATAGCTTTTCTGTTCACATTATGAAATTTGCTGAAGGAGGATACGTTTTATTGGGCAAAACATTTCTTTCCTGCTTCTACTTAGCATCAAATTCTAGACAATGAGAAATCCCTTTTTTGTCTGCTGTTAGTTTTGAATTCAACTGATTCTCATGATTCATGACAAGGATGGACAACGATGTATCGTTTAAATCTCATATAACATAAGCGACTGATTTAGATCGAAGGGCAAGTGTTCAGTCGCTTTGATTGGGCAATTATTACGTGATATATATATATATAGAGAGAGAGAGAGAGCTGTCTTGGAAAAGGAAAAACAGGGAACCTATTGGTTAGAAGTATGAAGAGAAGGGAGAAAATATTGGTGCGAGCTTCCAACACTAGGCACATGTGGACTAACAAACCTGGGGTTTTCACAGGCTGAGTAAAACGAGTATGCACAAACAGAATCTGCTATACGTCAACAATCTGTATCTCAGAAGAATTTACACTTCAGAAACAGCTGCATATGTATCAGGCGGAAACGTAGCTGTAAGCGGGGGAACTTGGAAATCGAGTATTGGTTGAACGGAAAGACTTGTTAAGTGAATCCAAGTCAGTAATATCTCCACTCTTGGACATGGCCATTTATGCTTTTAACAGATTAGAAGAAAGTCAACCACCTCCGACATTGGTGGTCGAAATACCTTCACGGGCTGTATGCAGAGGGAGACGATATCTGCATAACGAGGGAGTTTTGGTTGTAACTGTCCCTGGAATTCCTGGATCTATCATCTGTCCCAAACTCTCATTGTCATGAATCCTCGATTATGGCCATTTTACCAGGTATTGTTCCTCCCTTGGCCCTAGAACTGTGTTCAGATACAGTACAGACATTGAGTGTGTTTGAAAATCACAGAAACGTGGTTTATAAAGCACGTTTCCAAAGAGTTTTTGAGCCAAAATTTTAGTTTAATTTTTTTTTTAAAATAAACAGCTATATTTATTCAAACGAGCTTTTAGATTAAACCATGGTTTAAAATTAAAGTTTCAGATAAACTGGTTAGAGTAACTTATGGAATAGTAAAAGCTTATGAACTAACCAATTATTATATTACCTCTATTTTTTCTTACACCCTCTCTCCTATTTTTTTTATATGCTATCTCATTTCTCATATTTTTTTTCTTTTTTCTTTCTTACACCCTCTCTCCTCTCTACTCTATCCTCTTATCCCTTATCTTTCCTCATTTAATACTCATACCATTTTTCGTAATTTACCAATAACAAAAGTACTTTTAGAAATAACTATCCAAATAATCATTTATTCAAAACCACTTTATTTTATAAGTTCTTCTCTAAAAATCTTTTTTTATAAATTATCTAATTTTTTTTTATAAATTTATTTCTAAAATTCTATCTAAATGGCCATCATCATTTAAAAGAAAGAGATTACCCACAATCAAATAAAGGAGCGTCTGGAGAAGAACATACTCATCGTAGGGAAAAGAAAGAGATTACCCACAATCAAATAAAGGAGCGTCTGGAGAAGAACATACTCATCGTACGGTTTCCTTCCCGTTAGTAATTCCAGAAGCAACACCCCAAAGGCATAGACGTCACTCTGTGTTGCTAACTCCTGGTTCCCCGTGGTCGGGTGCAATGTAGCCTGCGTCTTTAGTTGCAAGTTTATAACCCTCTTTCCAACAGGTAGTCATTTTGTGAAAACTCCTTATACAACTTAAATGATAAAGCAGCCATGACGAAATGTTATTCTTCTCAACATGAGGCTGTTCGGAGCAGGGACTTACTCTGTCTTTGTTGGTCTGGTCACTAGCAGTCTCAAAATAGCTAGGTCATAGTCACATGCACGAGGCGTCAGATTTTCGTCGACAAGGATATTGGCAGCCTTCAAGTTGCCGTGCGCTACGGAGGGGAGAACGTCGAGTGCAAATAGATGAAAGAAAGCATTTCCTTATATATAAGCAGGATTTAAGACTCTAAATAAATGGCTAGAAAATCACAAAATCAGTATATGATCGGCAAATATTAGAGAACTCACTTTAGAGCCAGAGCAACACCAAGGGCCATAGAGCGACGGAGGGCCAAGACAAAGGCTCGTATGCGTCACTGTGAAGAGCATCTTCGAGAGTTAAGTTTCTAACATAGTCGTAAACAAGAAGATGCTGCCCGTGCTCCATACAATAACCATTCAGCGCAACGATGTTGAGGTGCCTCAGACGGGAGGCGGTGGAAAAGACATCCAAAAACGTTTCCTCTTCGGGAAAGAGAGGCCCGCCATGTTGATATTCTTCAAAGCCTAAGTATATAAAGAGAGGCATCGATATAAAGACTGAAAGCAGCCATATCAAGTTTTAGTGTTTGAAAGATAGATTAAGATTGTACTTGGCCATTTGGAAACACAGCTCTGTAAACAGGACCCTCTCCCAGAAAATTGTCTTCACTGAAGCTGTCCGTAGCTAACTGAAGCTCTCCCACTGGGTAAACTTTTGTCCTTCCTGAGAATCTGCGTCTTCTGGAAAAACTACGACTTGACGTTTCCCCTGTTCTGTTATGGGGCAGGGGAGGCAATCGCCTTGGACCCAAAAGAGATACAGAATTGAATGGCGGGATTCGTGGGCTTCCTTCTGACGTGGGAGGAGGGGTATCTATCACCAGAAAGAAAGAAAGGGTTAGTATAGAAAAAATGAAGGATGTGAAGACATTTACAGCGGCGTAATTCTGTCACTGCACAGTAAAGCTTTTTTTTTGTTGTCCATTCAGTTCATCAGAATTTTATTATGACTACATTCAGATTTAACCTGTATTGCGCATTTGGTTATGGTGGATGAGTCTATTAATCAGAATTTTCTGTATACACTAAAGCTCGAATTCAAGATTTCGTTTAAATAATAATGAGTTACTTACCACTCAAACTAACCCTTATGAAAACTTTTAGCTCTTCATTAAGTCAGTACAAAACAGTAGTGGCCTGGCGGAATAAACAAAATCCCTACTAAGAAGAAATTGGTCCTTGAAATGCCAAAAATTAAAATATAATAATTGGCCATTGATTACCGTTAGAAGGTATGCAGGATTTAACCGTATATTTGGAGCGTGCTTTAAGAGTAAATCATCATCTATATGCATTTCTCGAAATATAACCTATGGCTGGAATGATAGGATGAGATTGCCATGAGCTATGGCTGCTTTCTAAGATTTTGAGCCTCTTTTCACTCAATCGATTCAGACGGATTGCAATGAAGAGCGATACACCTGTAACTATTAGCGTTCCCCCACCGACTATAAAAGCTACTTCTTCATGGCGACTAATGTTGTATACAACTGTTGCCGTACCCAAAGGAAAATTCCAGGGAGGAGAATTGGCTTCTACATGGAACTTATTACTTCCGATCCTATTTGGAATTAAAAGAGTAATAATTCAACTCAATATGAGTAACTATTCAACGTCATATGTAACTACTGACTGCAAGAGCAAAAGGCAAAGAAAGGAGGAGAATTTCCACTGAGAAGTTGTCACTAACCATAAATTTGGTATGGATTGAAAATGCTGCGGAATAATGCCGCTAAATAGATTACCTTGAATGTTCCTTACAACAGAGACAAGAAAACCAAATAATAGAACAGTGAACAAAAACTTTGAAAATTGTTACAGATAAGATAACTTACAAATGTGTAAGTGGAAGGTCAGCCAGATATGTGACTGATCTAGTGAAGTTATTATTTTGCAAGAACCTGCATGTAAGCACGGTGCTAACAGAGTAAACCATCATAATGACACTGACATAAAGTTGCGCTCAAGTCTTACGACAAAGTGAAGCATAAAAGGTTTGGGGAAATAAGAAAGTGAATTTACAATCTGGTAAGGTTTTTCAAGGAACCAAATGAACTGGGTAGATCTCCTGCGAAATTGTTATATGAAAGGTCCCTATAGTAAGGAAATTGTCCTCAGTGAGATGTCACAATTAAATGTGAACGGAAGAGTAAAAAAATATTTAAATTTCTTTTTTTCACGACTTCATCAAGGTAAAATTTACTACAAATGATTTTGGTCAGTTTTTCGCTTAAACTTTTTTGCACGTCAACATATTTTTTCACCATTACAAGCAGCACCCTTTTGCCTGCCTCTTGTCTTCACTGACGTGCATTTTTCCAGTAAAAACAAATGAGTGAAATGACAATAAGCTGCGTTATGTTAATTAGATTTAGATTTATTTTGTTGATTACATTTTGATCCTAATGTTTGCAAATGCTGGTTTATGTAATCCTTCATTCCTATTATTTCAATACAAATGCGATATTAAAAGAATCAGACGAAGAAGACATACATCTCTTTGATATTATCTAAGCCTGTAAAAACACTGCCTATGGGTCCAGATAATAAATTGTGGCTCAGATTCCTGCAAGAGAAGATAATTATAATGGTTTGTCAGATATCAGAAACAATCACTCAGGCATGCTCAGAAGAGGAGGAAGAAAATAAATTGAAGTTTCCTTAGTCTAAATTAAATTCATGCAACTCACGAATGACGTAGTCTTTTCAGCATAGGTAATGTGTAAGGAAAATTTTGACCCAAATAGTTGCAAGCCATATTTCTGCAACCAAGAATCATCCGAACAACATGCTGGTGAAGGAAGAATTAAGATCATAAGCAATAAGCCAGAAAGAAGGCTGGACTTGGTTTACATATGCATGGCATTTGGGGTTAAGTTAAACGGTATTTCCCCCGCTATGTTATTGGAGCTGACATCACTGGGAAACCAGAATAAAGTAAGTGCATTTCAGATATTCACTTTACTATCCATATAAAGACTTGAAATACCATGTAATTACTCACAGCATCTTCAAATTACCCTGTGAGCTTCAATCCTTGAATTTTGCTGCATGACACGAAGAGACAAAGAAGGGATGATGCTTATAGTCCACTTTACGAAATATAAAAATATCATCTATGTGGAATTGTTGCATTACAGGTGCATGACTGACGACCCAGAACATGCTACTCCTGTCCAAGATTCCTCACAGGGATCTTCAAGCTTCCATTTATCCAACACCGGCGGCTGGTTCAATTTCTTGTATAGATCTCGGAGAGCTGTGACTGTTTATCCGAACGTACAAGAAATACAGTTTAATGAAGATGAGGAAAGCCATTAAAAGCGTGATCTAGGAGAAAATAACCCGCATTTAGTTCAGGGGAAATGATGGACTCATATAATTGACCAATGTAATGGATTGTGTAGTTCTTTATCAGGACCTTCATCTAAGTTGTCTTGAATTTATACAAGCATTCTTCCTCTGTTTTGGTTCTTTTCTGAAATGAAACCTATTCGTTCAGTTAAATGCTAACGGGTCATGGTTTTATAGTACTAACATAAAAGCATAATAAATCTTCAAGCCCAGACCCACCTTACGTAGCATGAAAAATCAGCAAATTAGAATATTAGATATTAGACTAACGAATATGCAACAATTATCTGAATTACCGTCATCAGGATCAATAGACGCGGAACCCAGGGAAGTCAAAATTGCCGAGAAGACAACGATAATGAGATGCATACAGGGGCACTTGTAAACTATTTTCTCGATAATCAGCGTATTTGTGAGGTATACTTGTTTCTTTCCTGGAAAGAATGCCATTTGCAATGCGGAATTAGGCGAGAAAAGAGACGAAAAGAAAAGAAAGAGAAAATGATCTAATTTCGTGTATTTCTTACTTTAATGACACTACAGTGAACTCTAACCATCATCAAACCAATATACGCAAAACAATAGAAAGCAGAATCCAAACTCGGAATTTGTTTACCATTACCTCTGTGTTCTCAGTTCCCAAACAGAAATTTTCTGAAGCCGAAGTGCAGTTAACGAAGAATCAGAGAAAGAAGGGTCAAGATCGCAACGAAAGAGAAAGAGGAAATAAAAGAAAAAAGAAAATCACCCAAGTTTTGGCCTTTAAACTGATTATTTGGTCTCTGGTAAGATGGGGTCCCACTCAGCCGAATTCGTTATGTTTTGGCGCGAAACGAGCTACTAGGGGCTTCTCAAAACAAAATATATAGTGGGCCTTTATTTAACACTTTAATCTTATAGGCCCAATTGGAAAACGATCCGAAGTTGAATGGTAAACGGGCCCACGTAGGTTTTAAAAATGTGTCTCTCCGGCTTACTGGGCCCCGGGACGTTTGCTGAAGGAGACATGAGGGAAGGTGACCAGGAGAGCATAAACGGAACTCAGGGGAAAGAACAAGATGAAAACTATATTTTGATCTCTAAGGATAAATTGGAATTTCATGATTACCTGGCCGAAGATGGTTTGACGAAAGCAGAAATAGTATATTTATATCCTCCTCATTTAGAATCATTGTTTATACTGAGTGTTTGACATCTAATTCACTCTTAAATTAACCTTATTTGTTCTGACGTCTAGCCCTCATTTGTGTGTATATATATATATATATATAAAAAGATAAAGATTATACGGGGGATCTCTCTCAGTTTCTTCCTTCAGAATCGTTTGGTCCTGTTGAATCTTCCAGAAAGGTATTAATTTCTTTTCGGCCCATGTGTCAGTTGTACTTTTTTTTATTTTTCTACGGTTTTTAAGAAAATTTTATGACTCAAAGCGAGTGAAATATGAAAAATATGAATTGGGTAATGCATCTGTTTCTTTGTCTTTGAAGATAGAAAGAAATACAATAAAACCTGGGAATGCTTAAGCAGGCTAAGTTTCGCTTCCTGGACTGCGAAGTTGTATCGTCCATGTTATTAATTTCCTATAACCTCCTTTTTTCCCTGTTCATCAACAGTGTTGGAAGAAGAAAATTATACAAATTTACTTCTTCGAAGAATTTAATAGTCTTAGTGCTGACCTAAGCTACGGACAGCCAATGTGATTAAGCTGCCAGAATTGTGTTGCTAAAAGCGTATACATGCTAATAATTTTAAGCTTGTATGCCTTGGTGGTTTTGATCCTTTGGCAACACCTAAAAGTTTACTTGTTAAATATATATATATCTTTCTGAAATTGCACATATTTAGTGGGACATAGAGTATGGCAATATAGGATCGGATGCACGAGCTATACTCAATAGTTAATACTCACTTTGGATAGATTGATCTCTGTTGAAGAAGCCAGCATCATGATTTTGAGAAAAGAAAGCTGAAGCGTAAGCAATTTAGAAAATGAACTGTGCCATGTCTGACATGTGTCAAGCACTTACATGGAAATTACATGTTTCTTGGTCTTGCAATGTCAGTGTCTATGCTTCTTATATGATAGTTTGCTAACCCAGGCTCTGAGTAATTCTATATAAAGAAAATAATGGGAATGAAAAAAGTGAAAGAAGAAACTTATCTTCTTGTTTGGAGGTAAGTAAAATCTGAAAACAAGATCATATCTGGGCTTAGCATCATGTCATAGTTTGACTAGGTCAAGAGAACTGCCAGCACCATACAAAGAAGATAATCCCTTTATGTGATGCAGATCTCTAACAAGAAAACCACAACGATCGACTCTTCCAAAAAGCAGTTGAAAAATCTCACCTGGCAAGAACAAAGAAAACTTGAAAGACAAAAAAAAAGCAACAAGAAGAAGATGAGCAAACATTAGCAGAAGTGGAAGCTCCGATTCCACAATCAAACATTGGATTTAAGCTGCTCAAGCAAATGGGTTATACGCCAGGCTCTGCCCTTGGAAAGGAGTGTTCAAGCAGGGCTGAACCTGTAGGAATTGATATTCGACGGTCATGAGCTGGTATAGGACTAGATGATCCCCACTAGGAGAAGAGAAAAAGGGAGGAGATGAAGATGGAAAGCAAAAAGAAGAAAGAAGAGGAACTGATGGAAGAATTTGGGTCTAGGAAAAAGTCACAGTGGCAGAGTAGGGGAATTATAAGCAATTTCAAGAAGGCAAAGGATGGTTTTGACCAGTTAGAGAATAGGGAAGTTGTACTACAGAAGAATGACGATGAGGAGGAGGGTGATGTTGACGAAGAGGATGAGGAGGAAATAACAGAAGAGGTATGTAACTTCATCCTATATTTTCCAGGTGAGCCTTCTTTAAGCTACTTTTGGTTATTGATATCTTATTATATGAGAACAAGTTCCATTTGTTGAGCTTGATGATCAAGCTACACTGGAACATGGGTCATCTTATGACTGAGATGCAGATTTTGTGCATAGCAATATGTCATCTATAATCTGTTATGATACATATGTACAGAAGGTCGTCTCACTAATATGTCAAGGCACGAAATTGATTGGGTTCAAACCTAACTCACATGATACATGGGGATTGAGAACTTACTGCTTTTATGCTGTCAAATGTAACGTATGTTGACCCTTGCCATGCCCGAGAATTGGATTAATGTCTTTAGAGTTAGGTTTTATAAAGAGTTACTGTTATGACCATTTTTTATTCTTATTAATGTGTGTAAGGTTGAAGATAGGTTCCAGGCGGATTTTTTGGGCTGATTAACAGAATAATTAAATAAATTGGATTGATTCTGCTTTTATGCTGTCCTCATTTTAGTTGCCTACTTGAGGACTGGATTGATTATTTCTCTTCTTGGTTATTGCTTGTTTTGCTATTTTTCCCACTCAATAATTGTTGCTATTTACATGATATTCTTTAAAATCGTAACTTAGTTAATTTTCATAACCCTTGATCTAACTATTTTGATGACGAGAATGTGATATGAATGCAGGATTTACAGGTTGTTCTGATGAAACTGGGGGATGAGCACCAGTATTGCCTCTTTTGTGGGTGTGAGGTAAGCAAACGCAAGATTTATTATTGTTGTGGCTGTTAAAAAATACAAGAAACTTAAATAATGTGAAGTTGCAACGCAAATTTTAAAACCCAGTCTCTAATTCGTTTATTTGATTTTTTTTTTTCTACATTGATCAGTATGAATCGATGCTCTTTTGGCTAACTGCCCTGGGACCATTGAAGATGACCACTAAACTGACAAGTTTCAGATGCGGGCAAGTTCAGACTTTTTTTTGGTTCTATTGTCTCGCAAGTCCCTTGTTGCACTGGAGATGGACTAATGCGCCTCCGGTGGCTGATCATTCTTTAACGTCCATTCCTGCGCATGACGATGAAAAGCCAGAGCCTAGAGGCCACCATGTTTGAAGACTACCAATGAGGAATTCGCTTTCCTTGTGGCCACATCATGGGACAACTTATATACAGAGTTTAGTTTTCCACAGGTTGACACGTACATCATGAACATCGTATTACCATTGCACATGTATTTTGAGAGCTATGTTGTAACGTGAACGCCTCCAGTGCTTGCAGAGTTGCTTCTCTACCTTTGTATGGGGGAAACTAATTACCTCATATTTGTTTGACAAACCGATGGGAATTGTGCCATACGCTGTCCTCTACACCGGTAATGCGGGTGGCGCTACGTCACTATATATATATATATATATATAGCAAATTTAATTTAAATATAAATCGCAGCAAAGACGATGTATTTTATCCTCCGAATTACTACTTTAGCATGTCTGAAAATCACAAAATGATGCTCGTCTGTTTACATACCAATGCAAGCAAAATAAAAGTTTCAGTCTGGTTTTTAGCAATAGAACCGGAAGGTCTGATGCTCATAAGTGGATCTTGTAATCTCATGGAGGTTTAGTAGCAAAATAAAGACCAGAAATCAAAGAAACCATCAGAGTGACCAGTGCATCAGCTGAGAAGACTCGTAGGCTTCGGATTGTGGCATCACGAGCTCGCCACCAGGAAGTCCACTATTAGACAGTGAAATCTGATCCGCAGCAAGATCAGGGACAACCTCATGATGCAAACAATTGAAAGACGCCGAGGCATTTGAAAGGTGATGGACGGGAGCACCATGAGAAGATGCAGCAAAACACAAGTTGTTCAGCCCAAGAGCTGGAGGTGTGTTTCTGAGGCGCCATGTTTGATTTGACAGAAGAGAGAGAGCACAGCTAGTTTCTGCAATTCCAGCAAAGCATTCCCCAAGAGGATTTCTGGAACCAGAGCCTTGCCATGGAGGTGTTGAACTTTGATTGACTGGAACTTGCTCCATTGATGTTGCAGCTGGCAACTCATTCCTCAGAGTTGGCTTATGGTATGCAGCCAATTCCATCAGAAAACCACCAACTCTGCCCCGGTTATCTATCAATGCAAGTTCCAAAAATTTAGATGAATAATGTGCCTTCTTATAAATCTTATTTTATATATTAATTAATATATTAATGTCTAACCAAATACAGCTGGAGAAAATCTGGCATAGGGAGAGATCAACAAGGAGCTGTGTTGAGGCTTTCGCCTACGTTCATTATGGCCTGCAAGTCGCCTGCGGCAACTTCGTTTTTCTTGATCAAATTCAGTGAGCTGATGGAATCTGGACGAGGCTATAAGCAACATATTAGCTTTCTAAAATAAATAAAACTTGCTTTAAGATAATACAACTGCTTAACCAGAACATTTTATTTTGAAAAAATTGCCAAACAATAAATTAATTAAAAAATATTACTAACAACAATTAGGATATGCTTTATATGGCATACTCGACCAAACAGATAACCAAGCAACCCAGAAAACACAACATAAAACCCATCATCATTTATGATTCTGTAGCTCCAACTACTGCACAGAAGTCAGAAACATGAGCCACTAGCATTTATATCACTGAACATAAGATGCTCCATGCCCCAAAAAATCTTGAAGTGCCATCGTCCCGATTTTAATAACATGAATCGGTAAGAACGAATGCGTGAAGCTCATGACATGAGTACAGGAGAAAAGAATAGAAACATTAAAATATCAAAGACTACAGAACCTGCTGCACTGTTGGCAAAACCTTTGCTCCAGACCAGCGACAATGACTTTAGGGGATTTAGAGTGAAAGCCACAGACTTTATTCCTTGAATAGTAAGCCTTGGCGTCACTCAGATCTACCTTACACCCCTCAACCTGACACCTTGGAGGCTGAGCTCCTTGAACAGGGCCACCCCTTCCCTTCTTCGATGAAGAGGACCGGCTACCGGCGGTGGATTTGGGATGAGCTCCGACAGCCTCATCCTCAAAGTAGATTTTGTGGTCAAATTTCAAGCCGTGAAGGCAGTGGGCGGAGGAATTGGACAGAGAGGATGAACCCATTTGAGGGATAGAGAAGAGAGAATGGGGGACAATGGGTTACGTGGGGAAATGGTGGGGAAAAGCAGAGAACTGACCCCGCGTCATCATAACTCCTCTGCCCAAAAAAGTAAGGATATGGAAAGCAGAGAGAGAGAGCATGACAATTGACAATTGTCAATTGGCCAAATGGAGTTGTTTCCTTTCCTTCCTCTATTTGAGAGCTCTGCGTCCTTTCTTGCCCACTCGTAACACCCAGCGATTCCAATTCGACCATCGCTATATTGCTCGTCCTGATTTGTTTGGATTTTGGAACACTTCTAATGCTCTTAGCGTCCTCATAAAACTAAATGGTGGTCCCAGGAAAAGGTTTAATACTACTCTAAGGTGCTCCATCAAGCATTGAAACTAAATGCAAATATATATTTTTAATCCAAAGGAGTACATCTTGTCACCAGAGAATGAAAATATTTCTTAAGTAACATATCCATCCTCCCTTAAAAATTAAGAATAGAATACGTACAGAAAAAATTGATGCCATACCAAATTGAGTTGTTACAAAATACGACACCCACTTATTGCTTGTTTTTTAATGGGGGAACAATGGCATTAACAGCTATCTCTTATTATTGTACGAGTATTATTCTGTTGGGCAATTCATCAATTGACTGAAATTGGATTTATCGAGAAAATATTAAATATAAAAATGCATTGGGCTTCAACTTTGGGCTACCTCTTGGGTCAAGCTCAAGAATAGGGCCCGATATTGCTAAGGTTTGTCCCGTGAATAAAGGGAGAATCATATGTATGAAGCTCTCGTTACCTTTATTTGTTCTGGGCATCTAGCCCTTATTTGTACCAAAAAAGAAAAAGCTCTCGTTACCAACACTGAGAATATGTTCATAATATCCATTCTTGGTAAGATTTTTAAAAGTTGGCAACAAAATTTCCTAATTTTAGGCATTAGAATATGCTCACTGCCTCCGTTAAGTGCCCCAAGATCACATGTTGTCTCTCAAACACTTGGGTTCATCATTCATCAACAATTACCATTCCAATTAAAATCTGCATAGGGACCCTCACTCCATCTCATGTTCTTACTTCAGATTTTTACTGATACGCACAGATTTGAGCAAGGTACGCAATGGACATTGCTGACATGAAATCTCAAGGAAAAGCCTCAGGTAATTGAACTTTCATGATCAAAGGAATTCTATAGACCCTTGCAAAGTTTCTATAGAGATACAGAATGTAGATAGATACTAGTGCTACATAAAGCAATATGAAGAAGCTTATAAAACTCAGAAAATCAACCCTTTTAAAGGAATAACATACAAAAGTTGCAACAGATTAAACGAATCGCCATAAACCACTATATGAAGCCTTGTTTGTAGGATTGAATGAATCCATTTCCATCTTAAGAAATCTCCATGGAGGATAAAAACCTCACTTGCAGTCTACTCCGGCTTCAGCAGCACGGCGAGGCTTGTTTTTCCGCCTGCTTCCATTTTGTCGGAACCCAGCAGCCTTTGTTGGATCATCGGAGCCTGACTCGGTTCTGACGCCATTCTCTTCTTTTGTGGCGTCTATTTTCTCTTTGACCTGTACGGACCTCTTCCTTTTCTTATTTTCTGGGGCAAGCTGAGTTTTCATCTCATTGCTGGAAACATTACCAGTCAAGTTTTCACCATTCTCTCCAATCTTTTCAGTTGTTTCTACTTCTTTAATCTCATCCTTCAATGGCTTCTGTGGCCTTCCTCTTCTTCTGCATGCAGGAATTCTTTCCTCTTCACCACTCACAGGTTCCTCCTGTTTAGAAGTAACCGTCTGCTTCTTCCCCTTTCCTCTGCCTCTACCCATAGTCAAAAATTACCTTTGATGAGATCTACTAAATATCTCAACAGATATCTGCAAAGATGAAACGACCACTGCTTATAGCACCAAGTGAAGATCAATCTATAAACTGAATGGTAATTATGTCAGTCAAATTAAACCACGGATTTACCTCGGACTTCTCTAATACTTCGGTTGAATTTCACAAATAAAGGGAAACAAGTAATAGAAACAATATGACAACCTAAATACCATCAAGCAAAACTATTGAAACTAGTTCAGTGGTGATTCTCTGGGTTTGCATCCACTCTTTCTAGATAACTAATCTTCACTTTGGAACATTACAAAAAGCATCTCGCGAGAACCTAAGAAGGGAATGAAGAAAGAATTACGCCCCATTTAGACTCATTCTCCTAAAAAAATAAATTGAACCTCATTTAGCGAATTGAATCTGATCGCTAAACAGAGCAAATCATGCTCACTTCATCTGGGCAATCATATGGAGTGACCTAAACTACTACTATTCAATATCAATGTTCAAGAGAAACAAATGAACAGTACAAAATCACGAGAAATTAAAATTTTAGATTCTCTTTGGTCTAGACATCCGAAAACGTGATTGCCACCTAATCCAAAGTCCAATCTGAGTGAGTATGTATAACTTTTTATCCCCTAAACAAGTATCACTAAAGATTAACAATTTTGATCAGTGTTCTAGCTTGCTCTCAGAAAACGAAGAGACAACAAAATTTATCAAAAATACAAAAAAAAAAATCCATGGAATGAAGACTTCGCTTCATATATGAGTAAGAAGCAAGAGACACTAGGAGAAATGAGGCTGACCTGATATATTCTATCTGCTTTCTGCATCTCATACACGACCCATTTTATAAACTCTGACAAGACAAATCCAGGTACTGCGTGAAACCCAAAGAAAGTATAGACTTTTCTGTGAATGATTTGAAGTGAGGCATAGCAGTAGCAGCCACTATAAATTGATAAGAAATTTGATCTGAGATAGAAATACTGAAGATTCAGATCAGAAGCAGATGTGCTAAAATAGAAATAGCAGCCAAAAGATTGAAACTTGATAAGTGCAAGCCGGACTAGGTCTGAGAGTAGTGGCCACAGCCCACAGGGAGCAAGAAAGAAGGCGAAGGAGGAGCTAGTTAGAGCCGAAGAAATAAAATGGCGATCAGAATGTATAAAGTTTTTTTTTATTATTATTATTATTTTAATGTGCAAAGGTTCCGCTCCCCTTGCAACTTACAATTAAAATAAAACACAAAAGCGATTACGTTGCGTGGCTCATTAATATGCATCAATGTGTGTATTTATACACACACACACACACATATTACAACTGTGCCGTTCAAAAATGGGAGAAAAACAAAAATAAAAAATCAGAGCGATGCTTATAAACTTATAATTATAATGATATTAGCGATTCGGTAACGATTGTTAAGAGTAAAGGTCAATAAATAATTGTAAAATAAATAACGATTGCCTGCAATATTAGTCAAAAGAAAGCATCATATAAATCTCGTAAAATAAGATTCTAAACTGTTGTGCAGAAAGAAAGAAAGAAAAAGCTAGATTGCACTATCTCCTAAGAAAAAGCTACATTTCCCATTGCATTTGAACATTTTCAAATCTAGAGCCACTTGTTTTTTCAGGCTTACTGTAGCAAATCGAATGATTGTTTCTGCTAAATATTTCTTAAAATCATTTGTCCACAAATAGCTGGTTACGAAAAACTTATCTCCAACCACGGTAATTTACTCATCCGCTTGGTTCTCAATAGCTCCATTTCAGATTTTCACGAAACAATAAACTTCCTGCTTTCCCACAAATCTTTGTTGTACCGTATGCAGTCTACGAAAACTAAAATTCAAACTAGAAAATTGACCTAACCGGATCCTGCGGGTTCCCTGATAAGAACAATTTGCATCTAAAAAATTCACAAAAAAGATATCTATTAATTTAATTTAGCATCCCGCATCCCATTACAAGTTATAATAAAAAGTATACAGAACATCGCTTCTTGACTTCGGTTTGCCAATGAAATCTACATGCACCATCCACTATCGCTACGCCGATATCCAAATGCCAGGGGATAAATAAAAAAAGGACTTCTAAAGAGAGAGACAATGGAAAGCATGACATAATAAATAATTGATTTAACTGGGGCTACAGGGGAACAAGACAAGGCAAGGCAAGGCAAGGAGACGAAGAATCAATATCACCCATGTTTATTTGAATTTAGTTATTCCTTAGGATAGTAATATGGGTAGTTGTTCATTCCAACAGGCGTAGTTGACTTGCCAGAAACTGAAGGATAAGAAACTTGGCCTTGTGTAGGATAAGGAGCAGGTGCGGTGGGAGGACTTGGATAAGAATGTGCAGGGTATGATGCTACGGTCTGAGGGTAATTGTACCCAAACTGGGGATTGCTAATATGTGTTTTGACATGCTGCATCTGCACATATCCAGGAGCCATAGGTAAGGTTGTCATTGGAACCCCTGATGGCTGCCCTGTTTTACCCTTGTGGGAATCCGCATATTTTACAATTATATTCCTCCCCTGCAACCACAGAATGCAATGTGCAAAAGCTTCAGCACAACTCCTGAGGCAAATTAATTTTATGATAAGAACTTTGATTACTGAGGTTATAGCCTGGAAGTGCTACTAAATTACAGTTCAAAGCATTATGAATAACAGTTAATTGATCAGAGGCCCCACAGCGTCAATCAAACATGGATGAAAGCATTAATCTTCTCTACCACATATGCTTTCGTAATTTAGATTCATTTATTGATGTAACTTTTTTTCACTCAATGATCTTTCTAGCTTTCATGCTAGAACCCCAAGCCATTCTTCTTTTAGCATAGCAGCAATCCGGTCCAATGATCAAACCACAACTAAAATAAAAATTTAAGTGTCTGCATACCCCAAGAGTCTTTTCTGGATCATCTATGGCCTTCTTTGCAGCTTCTGCCGTCTTGTATGTCACAAAGCCAAAACCACTACAAATCAAGGTAAGATTGGCGGGTTAAAGGAAAAAATCAGGTACTTTAGTAACTACGAAGAAACCAAAGACAATAAAATATTAGGGAGAAAAACGCATTTCCACCCTTACCGAGATTCATTTGTATCCTTGTCATATGCAACTGAGCCTTCCTCTATTTCACCATGCCTCCCAAAAAAGTTAAGTAACATTTCACTACTGACTTCTGGTGATAAGCTTCCAACATACAGCTTCCTCAGGGAAAGATCAGGGGCATTACTTGCTCCACTTAGGCCCTCAGCAGCTAGATTACAGACAGCCAACCTGCCCTGAGAGTTAGAAAGCCCTAAAATCAACTGAGGGAATGTGGCAAAGAAGACGACAGACACCAAGTAAATTTTAGATCACCGGGAAAAAAAAAGACAATGGCATCTAAACAATGTCTTAGGAGGCATTAGATCAGGGATAAACCATCAGTGAATTTCATTTTAAAGCTATACACTTTATTCTCCTTTGTTTCACAAAATGCCACTTTGTCCACATGTTCCACTACGCATATCTGCTAAATGAGGAAAAACAGAAAAAGGTGGATACGCATGCAAGGTGACGCTTAGTTATACTGTGAAAATAATGAGAAAGTGAGTGAACTAAAGGTGAATTATCTGTTATTTGACTCCTGAAAGTAAGGCATTAACTTCTCAACACAATGTCCAACTTTCAGATGGCATGGCTAGATTTGTTTTGAAAAACAAATGTTTCATTTCAGGAAGGTGAGGAGTTAATAAGCTCGAGGAGGAAGAGTATGCAAAGATGGTATTTTCCTTATAAAAATGTAGATGCATGCACTAACTCATAAGAGAGGCCTAAATTCAGAGCAATATAATGGACTTAAGCTTACATCAATTAACTTGCTTGGTGCTCTCAATGCACGATGAGTTGATTCCATATGTTTGTAAGTGATGAAACCATAACCACGGGATTTTCCTGTTGCTTTATCATATATAACAGCCCCTTCCTCAATTTCTCCATGCTCTTGAAATGCCTGGAAGAAAATATAAATCTAAGATGTAATCTATAAAAAGAGGAAGACTTCAATTTTTAAAACCAAAGACGGTTGAATCTCAGGAGAGGGTGCAAAAATGAAAATAGAAAAGATATGCCATCCCATCATTAAATCATCTTGGGCTTGTTCCTCATGACACGCGACAAACACAAGCATGGCACACTAAACACAATCAACAATCAGCAATGCACTCACAGCACACAAGGTTTCCGAACTGGTATTCCAGGCCAAGCCACGAACAAAAAGCTTTCGATGGACAGGATCTGCACTTGCAATACTTTTTATTTCTTCTGCAATTGAAGGATATTGGGACCCTCTTTATGCCTCAACATGCAAACAAACACATGTGCACACGGTCAATCACACAGCACACAATTGGGAGCAATACTTTTATGGCCCATTTTCAATGAATACACGTGCAGTCATGCAGAGTGCATGCACCACGCACTAGTTATTCAGAGATCACAAATAGGCAAAGACAAGGGAACTAGGATCACGAGTGCATATCATATCCATCCAAATATATAAAGCCATAAATGCAATCACAGCGGCCTCAGACATTAAATGAAACTAATCTCAAGCCGCAACGTATTTATGCTGCACTCAGTAACATTTGGTCGCAATAACCGTTTATAGTAGCCTGTTGTTACACAAAAACAATATTTAACAACTTCAAAATAAAATATTGTGAGTTGCACGGTGGCTGGACTAGCAACAACAAAGGCTTAGGACGACGCCAGTTTAGTGCTTAATATGATTCAAATAAAATGTTGTGAAACTTCAATAAGATTCGAGAGTCGACATCAACAATGAATCGTTAGAGATATTAATTCAGAAAGCATGTGGCGCGAGCGTGCGTGTATGACAACTCGATTGTAATCCTAATGCTAACGAACAATCTAGCAGGTAAGCTCCGGAAATGGGTTTAAGTTCAATAGAATCTAACAACATGCCTACAATTAGAAAGTCAGTTGAATTAAACAAAAAAGAAGAAGTAGAAGATATTAGAGCACTGAATCCAGAAGTGGTGAAGATAATAAAGCCAGAAGTTGGTAAGTAGGAAACATACAGTTTAGAGAGAAGATCAACAAGCTGGGGCTTGGCCAGCGGGTCAAGGAGAAAGCGAAGCTCTTCCTTTGAAGAAGCATCGCCGTTGCCGGCCTCTTCTAGCTTTCTCTTTTTGAAATCATCCATCTCGTCGTCGGTTCCTCCTCTCCGCTCCACCTATCTTCGGCAATCTCTGATACAGCGAAATCGAGCACGCACCGCACCGCATTAGGGCTTTCCTTTTATGGGTCCAACCCGGCTTCTAAAGCCCAACTCTTTCCTGCGGATCTTTTCTTATCTGATTGTTTTTTATATAATTTTTATGTCACATTTTAATTTTAATACTATTATTATAAACCAATGATCATGTATAATTGTATATTTATTGATCTGTTTATTTATTATATACATGCGCGCTGCCCTTTAATAATAAGTATACGGATGGTATTATCTTAATTGCGGGCAACAAATATCTTATCTTAATTTTAAAAAAAAAATTACAGCGTTTTAAGTCTTTTGCTTTAGGAAAATGAAATTGAACGAGTGTTTCACTAAGCAATTAATAATGTCTTTGACAAAAAAGAAAAGGTAATAATTTTATAGTTATATAACACCCAATATACTGATCTCTTATATATATTTAGTACTCTAATTTTATTTGTGGTGCAATTTTATCTATAATATTTTTAATTTTATATAATTCTTAATACTTGAGAAATAAAAATTTTACACATAATTTTATTTCTCAAATACTAAAAATTACACTAAATTAAAAATATTATGGATAAAATTGTACCACAAATAAGATTAAAGTATTTAACGCATATAAAAAATAAGATTAATATATTAGGTGATATATATCTTATAATTTTACAAAAAAAAACAAAGTAATAAATCTTACTCCAAGATTGTTCATTTGTTTTTCGCGGATGATTTATTTATTTTTGTAGAAGCTAATCTTGATCAAGTGGAGGTGATTAAAAATTGTCCAAGTGTTTTTGTGATGTTTCGGGACAAAAAGTCAACCAGAGCAAAACCAAAATGTTCTTTTCCAAGAATGTAAATCACAACCGTGCTACTCAACTAAGTGAGGAACTAGGTCAAACTGCTGATCTAGGGAGGTACTTGGGGGTTCCGCTGCATCATGGTAGAGTATCCAACAAAACATACCAGTATATTATTGACAGAATCAAAAGTCGTCTCAGCAGTTGGAAGATCAACAGCTTGTCCTTCACCAGACGTGAGACCCTTATGAACTCTGTTATTAATGTTATGCCCACCCATGTTAGTAACTTAATTGAGAGGCAAGCTAGGGATTTTCTTTGGGGTTCTTCAGTTGAGAACCGGCGAATGCATCATGTATCTTGGGAGAGAGTTTGCATTGAGAAGCAAATAGGAGGCTTAGGCATGAGGCATATTAAACAACAAAAGCGTGCCTTTATGATCAAACTTGGCCGGGGTTTAGTTTCTAAACGGGATTCTCTTTGGGTCAAGGTGATTCGAAGTGTATCCCTCAAATAAATCTTAAGAAACCAGGCTCAAACGCGTGGAGGGGGATAAAAAACAACTGGTGCCATGTTGATTCAGGTTTGCAGCGAGGGACAGACATAGGCAAACTAGCGTCCGTTTGAAGGGGTATAAGAGTGGATTATTCACTGTTAAGTCCGCTTATGCCATGCTTAATCACCATCAAGATTTTTCTGATAGCCGCTGGAAAAGCATTTGGCAGTTGAAGACCCCAAAGGTGCAAAATTTTTGCTTGGATGTTATTCCATGAAACGGTTGTCACGAACAAAACAAAATTGAAATGTGGCCTTCATAATAGCGGCCTTTGTGATCGGTGCCAACAGGGCGTGGAAGATGAAATACATGCGTTGCATGATTGCCCTGGGATCCGGTCTATCTGGCTCTCGCTGATTAAACCAGTTTTTGCTACAGATTTCTTTGCTAGCAACTTGCAAGATTGGCTTCGCCTGAATATGAGAAAGAAAGTTGGGCATGTCGAAACGGAATGGAACAATTTCTTTGTTACCCTTTACTGGCTTATTTGGAGGATTAGGAATGAGTTTACTCACTCTAACACTGTCGCCAATATGGATGCACTCCCGGTGAGAGCTCTTGCTATCGCACAGTCCATGAAGAACACGGGAGGAAGCTGTGAGGAGTGAATATTAGGCACTCCAACTGTCAGATGGCACATCAGGTTGATCAAGAGATTTGTCATAACCTAGTTGTTGAGGTTGATGGTGCATACTCAGAGTATTGTGGCCGAGCTGCTTGTGCTGGAATCCTCAAAGCACAAGGCGATGATCTAGTCGAAGGTTTCATGCTCACCTTAGATTCAGGCGACACTTGAATGCGGAATTATGGGGGTATTTTGATGGGGTTGAGACGCGCATGGGACTTAGGAGAAAGAGACGTTATCCTGAAAAGTGATTATTCGGAAGCTGTACATCTTGCACTGGCGGCGAAAGCGAACTTCATGAGGACTGGGACGGGATTCATGAAATCCTAAAAATAATCAGCTGGCGGACGCTCTTGCGAAGTTAGGCATGAACGATGCCCCAGGTCTTCAAATTCGGAGCTCTAGCACAATACGACAAACGATCCTCTCGACAACAATTAGTTGTTTGTTTAGTGTTTTTCCCCTTTTCGAGCCTATAAAAAATAAATAAATCTTACTATATGGTTAAAATAATAAATTTAATAAAAATATATGAATTAAGCCTTAATTTCTTGAAACCCGATAGCCTCGCCCACTAGCACAACTGATCAACATTATTATCATGCCTTGGAAGTATTTGTGAAAATGTCTAGGAAAACCTGCAAACGTCAATTGACTACAATTTTGACAAAGTCAAATGAACCTTGCAAAAGTTCAAGTGGATGATTGCTATAAATAAAAATGAGAAGCTGGGAGTTGACTGGTCGAAAATTTGAGATACACCATGTGCTCAAATAGAAGGAAACAACACAGCAGCACTGTACTGTAATGAAGCAAAATTTCTCCATCTGAAAATTACATTCACGATTTTTCCAACTTCCTTTCTTCATTTCTGTTTCCGGGTCTATGAAACAAAGGTTTTGCAATGCTTCTGATTTCAAAATCGCATGGTGTGGATTCTCTGTTCTGCTGCTTACAATGAGTAAGCTTTTTTATGGAGGACTGCAACTGCTAATCCCCACAGACCTAACTTATCTTGGAATGGAAGAAAGAATTTCCAGACCCTTCAGAAGTTGATAATTCAAAATCTTTATGATTATTTGATGTATCGCTATTATTATCATTGGCTGTGCTGCTCAATTTCTGAGTATTCTTGAGGCTATCACTCGTCTTTTGCTGCTGATCAAACATCATCTTCAGCCGCCTCTCCTGTTCCTCAATTCTCAACTGCAACTTTCTCTGAATCTGAGTTTCCAAATCCAAATTCGAAACGAGAAAAGAGAAAATGAAAATCAGCAATTAAAAGAATGATAGCATTGATAGATGTACGTACCTCTAGCTGTTCATGAAGGCGCCTTTGGACATCTAATTGCAGCTGAAGTGCCTCTCTTAACTGCAACCCACTGCAAATGATGAAAAACAGAGATTTTAGTTAATGGATTGTGCAGCAACATCACTTCAAGCTGATATGAGAAGAACCAAGAAGCTTAATGCAACAACTAAATTATGAGATAAGTGGCATTACGTTTTGGTGTCAAGATGATGGTGCACATCTTCTACATTGGATCTTTTATCAGACTTTCCTGCATCAGGAATCAGTTTATTGAGATCCTATATGGTGATTTCAAAGGAATAAGAAACAACATAGGCATAGAAGATTATGGATAACTTAGGAGTAAAGAAAATGGTAGCAGAAAAATCAGTCATATCCAAAAAGTGGATATTCATCTCATCATCGGTAATTTACTAGACAAATTTCTGACATATTCATGATACAAAAACCAAAATCATTTCTTCTGCGGAGGCAACATCCTGTACCACAAATCTGATTACCCTTTTGTTAAATGTACTCGACATAGAAGAGAATCATGCTATGAAATTAATTACCTTGAGCTGAGTCTGGCATGTATTTTGCAATTCTGTATTTCTGCAAGATGAAAATATGCTTCGTTGATTAGTATTGTAATAGTAAAAGAAACAAGGAACATGGAAGAAAGGGAAACCTGCAAATGACTCTTCACATGGAAGATGGTCAATCCATCGGAGTCCATCAGCTTTAATATAGTTTTTGGTGTCGCTTCTATAATCAACCAGAAATAAAAGTAGACAGTCAGATATAAATATCAGTTTCCTTCACATGGATATTTACTGCAATTTACTTACTTTCAGCACCTCCAAGGCGATTCACACACTCAACAAACTTATCATGAAGATTCTGGTTCCACCTAATACGAGTTTTGCTTGAGACAGGTGTCCCATTGGAATTCTGATAGCCAGAAACAGCTGACACACTCGCTTCTGATGTAAGTGGTGGTGGAGACAGCTTATTCTCTTGCTGAGAAGAGAAACTCGTCTGATCAACATGTAAATTATATGAGCCAAGACCAACCTGCAGAAATACGCAATAACATGAAGGAACAAACAAACAAGCAAGCAAGCGCTCAACAAAAATAAACAAGGAGTTGAATTTAGTTTGCAAAATCACTTGCCGTATGATCCTGATTTCCCTTATAAGGTGAGTTCATATTAACTGAGGCAGAATCGTTAAGAAACAAGCTGTGTTGTTGAAAAGGAAGAAACTTGGTGGTGGGCAAATTCCCGTAAGAAAATTTATTGGATTTTTCAGGGGATTTCATTGAGTATTGGTTACTACTCAATGGAGATTTCATCACCATTGCTTGCAGGGTATCATTGGACGATTCGAAGCTGGGATCAGACTGATAAAGAGGGAAATCCAAGTCGTTGAGCTTGGAGAACTGAGAGGTCAAAGAGGGATTACCAAGCTGGGATTCATATTGCTGAACCTGAAACCCCATGCATCGTTCTGTGGCGTAGAAAGCAGAAGCTGGAGATTCAAAACGGCTCATGATGGTGGCGGAGGATTTTGCAGGGCCTCCTTGGTTTGGTGGTGGTGGTGGTTGTTGTTGGGCTCCTCCTCCGGCGAGCGTTTGGCTGCAACTTCCCATATTCCAGGCGTGATTGATATCCATGTATTCACAATAACTAATACCAAATTGGAGCGTATGGCATAAAATTCTGTGCGTTGCATTATTACAGAAGGCTTCAGCTTCAGGTATAAGACTTGAATCTAGCTGTCGAAATGCTAACATACAAGCACAAAGGCCACGTAATTTAATCTCTTAATAATTTATAAAAAGGACTGCAAAATTAGGAATGAACGATTCTCGATTGATATTGTCAAAGCATAAAAAACCAAGGAAAACAAAAAAGGGTTTTGTCTAACGTTGTCCTCACGTGAAATTAAAACGAAATGCGAGAGAATCAGAAGAACTTTTAAAAACATATAGGAAAGATACATGAATCTCAAATCTGGAGGTTGAAATTAATATTTCCAATTGATCGCCTTCATATTGGAGAATATTGGTATGGGCATCTATAGTGTAATAATTAAATGTTAGATAAGATGCCGGCATAAATTCACTCAAACAAACAGATCTGCAATTATTCTTTTAATGGATTCGGATGAAATAACTTTAGCCACCCATAAATATTATTATTATTATTATTATTATATGGTTTACACATAGATAACCAAATATTTCGTTCTAAAAAACAAAGAAAATATAAAAAAAAAATTAATAATCGACAAGTTAAAGCAGATAAGATCTTATATGAAGGAACTAAGAGAATATAAAACTAGGTAACAAAATTATTGGAGTAAAAATATTTAGCTAGTTTAATGGCGCAAAACTTCAGATGATCGACTTGTCATGAGAATTAATTGCTTTAATTTGGAAGTTCCGGAGGGAAATAAGTAATGAATATCTTAATATCATTAACGAGCATAGCGGTGACGAGGAGGATAATGAAAATCAAGGGTACGTTAGATGGGGGGGAAAACTAATGGAGTACCATCTGTTAACAAGATGCAAGAAAATACAGATAATTTATTCAGGAGCAGCCTAAACGTCTCTATCATAATTGATAGAATAGTGAAGCTAATTAATTAACGTGATTACTGATTAGCGTTGAATTTAGACGGCGGAAAGCAAGATTCCTCTGTAAGATATCAGACTCCTCTCCTAAAGCCGACAACGAATCACCCAATGCTCATCCTATTAAATTTTGATGATCAGGTTGCCTTAATTATTTCTGGAGAGAAAAATTAACAAAAATCATCTTATAATTACATTAAATAAGAAGACACCCATATACGCCGCAGCTAGTCTTTTTCTCTTTACTTTAATAAGTACACGTATAGATATTATTCGATATTAGATATAAATATTTTTTAATAAAAATTTGAACATTAACTTATTATATTATGATATTAACCTTTTTTGTTAGCCCTAACAACAATGCTAGTTGTGTCAAGGAGTCTTTTTTTTTGTATAATTTTTTTTTTAAAAAAATAGTTAGATTTAACTATAATATAAGGGTAGGGTGAAGTTTTACTTCCTGCTAAGCGATACTAATATCAGGCAGGATGAACCGTCAATTGTCTTAAGACGTAAACCTAAATACTTAGGAGTTATAATACCTTCCTAAACATCACGACTAGAACCACAACAAAATGATACTCTCTAAAAATTGAACACACTCTAAATAGTCATATATCTTATCTATTCATTAGTTGAACTCACGAATAATAGGTGTGGCAATGAGACTTAGTATAATATCTAGTGGCAAAAAGTTTTGATGAAAGAGAGGGGATAAAAAGGGCAAAAAAAATGGAATGTGGGTAATTAAACGAAATTTCCGGTTGTAATTGAGTCGTAACTCTTTGAGTGTGTGTGACTTAGCCAGTTGTGTGTAGGTATCAGTAATAACGAGGGAGAGGATCGGAGTGGACTTTAAATGGCATCCAAATTCTCATGGGACAATGATATTTAGATGTATTGTGAATTTATGTAGATCGCTAGCTGATCGTGAGACGTGGAGGTTCGAGTAAGGTCGGTTGTTTTCTCCCTGTATTTTCATATTATAATCAAAGTATATACATATATGTATATATATATGCGCTCCTTTTTCCACATATAGAAACCCAGACATATGTTACGATGCAGCTTTCGAGATTACTATATGTGTGCATTCATGTCTGATGGAGCAGGATGGATCCTACGATTAATATTGTCATTCATTTTGTTCTTTCAAAATTTTATATATTTCTGGGAAGCATTGATCTCGACGTCGAATACAAAAGAAGTCAACAGCGTGGCATATATGTGTGTATATAGATACAACCAATATCGGTTTGAGTCGGCAATAACGGCATGAACGCATTAATTAGACGGCGATAAGATTAACATATATGAGACAGGATCAGGGATGAATGAGAATAAACTAGTTAATGAAGTTTGATTATTGCTTGTTGCCGCATATGATGTTGGAATCTACAACTTGACGCCTATACCCTCCAAAGGACAGCCTTACATTGGTCTTGCCCTTCCCCTTTCTCTTCTGGGAATTCCTTTATTTGAATAATATATTCTATGTATATTTGTTTGACAAAGACGTCCTGTAACTATAAGCTCGAGTCACTGCCCATCCTATAATGTGCCTATTTAGTTGAGTAGAAAATTAAAATTTAAAAAAAATTAAAATAAATAGCCATATTTATCTAAAAAAATAAACCAAAAACTATAATTTTAGATAAACTATTGGGAATAACTTCTGAAATGGTAAAATAGCTTATAAACTACTCAATTACTATTTTATCCCCATTTTTTCCTATGCTCTCTCATATGTCCCCTGTTCCAGCCTCCTTCTTCTTTCTCCATCGTCGTGATCCATCTCATGAGTCACCGTGGTTTGTCGTTATGGTTGGTTTCATGGGTCGCTTGGTCAGCACCATGGTCCGTCTTATGGGTCACCGTGGTCTATCACTACAGTCAATCTCGTGGATCACTTGTTTCATGCTATGCTTCATCTCGTGGGTCACTTTGGTTCGTCAATGTGGTCTAGTAGGTCACTATGGTCCATGCCATAGGTCGCCGTAGTCTATTGCCTCGTTGTCACTATAAGTCATCGGAAGAAGAGAGAGAAGAACATAAAACGCATAGAGATTTGTCATTTTTTTTATCTCATATTTTTTTATAATTTACCAATCACAAAATTTTTTTTGATAATAATTATGAAAACACATATTTATAAGTTATCTAAAAGTCTTTTTTTATAAGTTATTTTCTAAACTCTTATCCAAACAGGTTTAATATTATACTTCACATATTTGGAACGGATTTGTAAAACAATATTATAATGTAAAAGTGTGATTGTGTTTAATTATCTCTCTTTCAAGCAAAGTTTTTGTGTTTAAATATGATTTTAGTAAAAAATAGCTTCTACAAAAAATAAAAAAGAATTAACTTTATAAAAAAAACTATAGTTTTAACCTTAAAATTATAGTTTTGACATAGTCACTCAATTATCGAGCTTTATAAAGTGTTTAGATATTTTTTTCTAAAACAATTATTTTAAGAAGTATCCAAGCGCGTCCTATATCAATTTTATTTTACTCTTGCCCAGCTTGGATTATGATCCATTCTTAATTAACTCTTCTTTCAAGTTTTCACAACTTTGTTTAAAGTTTATTCCACACATAATTACATATTATAATCATGGAAGTGAATTTTCTTTAGTCTTTTCTTGACAAAAAAGGTGAATTTTTTTTAGTACAAATTTTTTTAGAAAAGGGTTTGATCCACCTATGATTCAAGGGTAGAACAAAGTCTCCCTTCCTTATAGGCGATACCAATATCGGGTAGGACGAACCGTTTATTACCTTTAGGTATAAACTTAAGTACCTAATAGCTAAGATACTCCCTAAATGCTATGACTAAAATCACAATAAAATAATACTTTAAAAAAATCAAATATGTTTTAAATAGTAGTATGTCACACTTTTTGTTAGTTAAGCCTATGATTGAGCATGGTCTAAAACTCTGATGAGCCAGAAAATTACTATTTCTGGTAGCTGGGCTATTGTACTTGGGATGGTCCATCACTTGTTGGATTGTTTGGGCCTTCCAGTAAAAAAGTTCCAACGTTTTGAATTCCTTGTTCAACGAAAGGTTCACTTCGCATTACATTATTTTAGGGAAAAAAAACTTTCCGCCTAATTCGACTGAAAGCTATACTCTAACTAACATTTTATTGTTTTATTAAAATTAATACTATAAATCGAATGCAATCAGTGTGTCCTAATTTTATCCGATTATGTTAATCCCAGACAGCCAATATTAATTAGTTAAAACCAGCGGATCTTGTCTCAATCACATGGTCAGTCAACTTTCCCCCAACATGTGCTGAAAAGTAATTAATGATCCCGTCGTGTTACTTAAGTATTCATTATAATCTAATTGACAAAAGTTCAAAGCTGGCTTCTTTATCTAATTCAATTCACACTCATTGTCCCAATCTAATTGACAAAAGTTCAAAAACACAGGATCGCACCTATCTATCTTGGGCAGATTTGTGTGGACATTTGTCATCAAAATAAAATTAGAATAGAAGGGGCTTTCATTTAAATCATCATGCACTTTATATATAGGAACAAATATATTTGTTTGATATTTTATTGCCACGTGTATATATATGATTGGTTCAACATGCATTGACTGGAGCTCCAGTGTTGGTGTTGAAATCAGAAAGGGAAGGTAGTTTAGAATAAGTTGATTGAAGAGGAAAGGAGGCAGGAGTACGACGTCGTCCCAATCATTAATTTCTAAAGAGCGATGTTTTTGTATTTACTTCCAAATATCAACATCACCTCTTCCAAGCAGTGAATAACAAAGTTCAATCCTTCATGAGTGATCGATGACAGGTAAGCAGCATTAGTGTGCTATCATTTTCTACATTGAAATATGTTATTACAAGTCTGTCTTCTTGTTGTGAAGCTTTTGGATGATTATATTACTTACTTAATACGTCATAGTAATTTTCCATAAAAATTTATTACTTTTTAAAAATGGTTTTAACTTTCATCATGCTGTTCAGATATCAAAGCAATGAATGAAAAGGACAGTGCAATGATAAAATTATATGCTGATGCATGCTCATGATCAATCTTATGCATCTTCCATGTGCTCAAAATGAAGGAAATCTATAAATGAAAATGACATGAGATTTTTGATTTCTTAATACGCTCTCTATTAGCCTAAGCTATGGAGTCAGCTAATGACTGCAGCCACTTTTACAGCTCGAACAATATCTTTATATGGCATCAAAAGGCCTAATCGCTTAAGTGTGTGATCGGCTTATAAGGAAATCACGTCTCCTTCATCATTTATAAGCAAAATAAAGCTCACTCTGATCTACCCTTTACTGGATTATGTAAAGCAAAGCTTGCAACTGACTTGTTCAAGGCATATTTGCATCTACGTCATTTGACATGTAACCTAGGGAAATGATTTCAAGTCGTTCAAAATTTGTCACAGGTAAAGATGTGCAGTCAAGCCACTTGATGAGCTTTAGGTCTTTGTTAGTTTTTTTTTTTCTGTTCAGTGAACTGGAGAACCAACTTTTTCTGAATTTAATTGTATTGCTCCACAAGTGTCAAATACTACGTGTACATTTTGTGGCGTTCTCCTTATATGTTGTTCTAATTTCCTGGAATCAATCAGAAAGGAGAAAGACATATATTTTGAGAAAGTTAAGAATCATGTGAAAATATGAATTCAAATGTTTAAAGAAAGAGGGAGAGTTTATTATTTGAAGATATGAATTCGTGTCTAGGATACCCCTCATGATTCCTGAACAGAATATTTTCTTTTTTATATAAAGAAAATTAAAGCGGAGGAAAAAAATTAAATTCTTCCTAACAACGTAACACGAACCAAAAGTTAGAGATGCAGAATTTCATGGGACTTTCCTTGACATTGACAGGAGATGCTGAGGGAATATATTAAAGGAATTATTCCTATCGAGAGGTGATCCATTTTTTCTTGGGTAAATATATTTCATATCTTTTGGTGCCTTGTTATCTTTTTTCTCCTTTTGCAGATTTTTTAACTGCAATCTCATTGGAATTCTTGTAATTACATGAAAAATCTTGAGCACGCACACAAAGAAATGTTTCGTTTAAATTTGCATAAATGGTGATTACATAGAAAAGGTGGGTGTGGCCCCTCGTTTGAACCTTTATGAGCATGATGAACCTTATCCTCTATTCAATAGTTGCCCTGGAAAGGCTCTCCTTGTCCCTCGCTCAATTCCTTTTAAACATTCCCTTCCAAACAAATGAAACCAACTTCGCGTTCTCACTAACAACTTTACAAAAGCTCTGAAGCTAGCTACTTTTCATTTTAAAAAAATAGCTAGGTTTGGGCAAGCTCAAGGCACTTGTAAAACTCATCATGGCTTCTTGTATAAGATACAAAACTTTTCTAGTTTATTAATCACTAAACTATTATGTATTTTTCTCATGTGAAATTCAAATATTGTTGGGCCCAATTTAATCAGTTAACACTTGATTAACTACAAATTGATTGGGCGGTGTTAGGTGTGTATTGATGTCATAATGCGAATAATTTGTCTTCCATTGAAATGAGAATCAATATGAATTAATTAACACTAAATTGACCTGAATGTCATTGGTCATTCTAACAAAAAGATTTTTTAAGTGTTGAAATATTATTAGTACAATTATTCGTATAAAGATGCGAGAGACATGAAGTATGCACTTAATGCATCTATCTACTACGTATACCATGCTTCACGAATACATGATTGCTCAAGTTTCATATACATGTCACTCAATGACATGTCATGATATCACAGTGCAAATAATCAAAGTCCACGTCTATTTTTTTTTTTTGAAAGTGTCAAAGTGTGAATCGATGGAGTTCATAACTTGACTTATTTGGATGGAAGTTTGGAAGAAAGTTCTGCTCATTAAAATATTAATTAGACACATATATCACGGAAGTGTATTATGTTTAGGAAACTGCACAGCAATTAATTAATGTTTAAAAAAGTTGTCTACAATATATTATAATATAATATTAATCGTCCTTGGACTACTAATCGTGGCGATTCTTAAGCCTTAAACAGCGTTCTCGAGCTGCTTACTAAATACATTACAATACATCAAAGATCAAAGCCAAGCCAGGCCATATTGATTCCATGCATGCATCACTCTGCGAAACCGCAAAACCTAACCACATTTTTGTGTTTTTTAAAACTGGGAAGCGCCTCATATCCCACCCCATATCACACAAAAAGAAAGGCAGAATAAATAAAAGGAAAATTACACTCAATTTTTCCACAAAAAAAGCGATGGCATGCCTTTAAAATAAACTAAAAGCTCAGGGGTAAAATGGTAATCTAAGTTGATTTATAAGTATAACTCCAGCTCACAACCCAACGCGCACACAAGACCATGATCTAAAGGGATCGATCGAAGATGTTTAGCCCATCTCATCACAAAACTCTTCGCCCTCTTCAAGCTTCCTCTCTAAAATCGTCGTCTTCTTCAAGCTTAAGCTCCATGAAGCTGAAAAGCCTTATCCACACCCTCATAGTCTCCCGCATGTGCCGAATCATTCGTGCACTGTCCAAACTCAAAACCATTGTCGTTGAGATTCTCAGAGACAACCAGTCCATCCACAAAAAGCATTACACCAGGGACAAGAAGATCATCCTCGGATCCTTCAGGCTTCATTACAACTGGTGTTCTTCTAAATCTTCCCATGTCCTGCCAGTTCCCACACATATTTTCCAAGAGTTGTCTTCTTCCTCGGCAGCCACGAGCTCTTACTATGATTCCACCTGGAATGTTTCATGCGAGCAACAATTACAGCTAGGAGATCATCAGGAATGTCCAGATTCACAGCTCGCAGGTTATCTTCAGTGGCTGGAGGATAAGGGTACGGAACAAGATCAGTCGAAACAGGAGATTAACGAGATTGACGTGCTGGCAGAAATGTTTATTGCGAATTGTCACGAGAAGTTTAAGTTGGAAAAGCAGGAATCTGATAGGAGGTTTCAAGAAATGTTGGCCAGGAGCATGTAAAATAACAAACAAGCCCTGTTATATTGAGAGCTTTTGAATTAATTCCCGTCATATTTTCTTTTCGTCTTTCTCTCTGTTGTGACTTTTCAAAAAGAAACAAGTGATAATATGGGGGTTTAATTGGGAATCAATGTGGGATTCTTCTTTTGACGTATAGGTATTTCCATGGAGGTTTCTTAACTAGTTTCAACGTTTCAATTATTCTCTCCTCCTTAACCAGATCTTCTCTATAATTACTTAGCTTGCCACTTATTTGCATAAAGGCGATGAACCAATATGTCGTGAATATCTCAAACAAGAGGGAAAAGGGAAAATAGTAATTTGATTACAGGTATTGCCTTCGATATCGAGTTCACATAACAGCAATATAGTTTGCGTTGATGGACAATAATTTAGTTCAATGCCGTACAACTTTAAACGGCGCCGTCTGCAGGTCTCCGGGGCACCATAATTAGTGGCAAAAACATTATCCATTGTTAATTAACACGATAAATAAATATAATTAGGTGCCACTGTCCTTGGTTGCTAGCGCTTGTGTGATTCGTGGCATCATATACATCACTCGTAATTGAATATGTTTCGCTTTTTTAACATTAATTGGTAATGAACGATCCTCTCCCCATATATGAAGCTTCCGACCGGATCTCTTGCTATTTGCTTGCAAAATCTTAAGTGCTACGCATGTCCATCTAGATAGGCTATACGATTTTGCGTAACTCTCAGTAATAAGCTAAGTTTGGTCTGATTTTATAGTCTTCATTTTTATTCGACAGTCTATTACTTAACTCACCTACTCCGACCCACCTCAGGTTTTTGTATTTGACTTTTGGTACAGAAATTATTGTCACTTGTTTACGTACGTTATCTTCCATACCTCTTGAGTATATAATAAATTGGTGATAGCTTTAGGGGAGCTTCGTTAGATAAAGTTCATGATGACCCGAAAATCTTAAAAGAATAATAAAATATTAAAAAGCTTGCTTAGGCAGATAAAATGCTTGCTATACCGCTCTTTCTGGAAGATTCACGAACACAAAGGACTATTTATTGTATTGGGCTCTTCCCCGAAGAATCTTAATCTCGACACTGACTTAGATAATTATGATTAATTAATATTAAATTCCGGGTCCCCCGTTTAGATAGGTAACTAGTTACATGCATGGATCAAACCACGCATTCTCAATCAAATCTCACACTAGGATACACACACACACACACACACATATAGGACAGCTAGACAGAGCTTTGATTTTGAAGATGGCAGATGTAAAGTTATAGATCCAATATATATATTTTCTTTCTTACAAAACCCAGAGTCCCAGACATAGGTAAACTAAAAATCGAAGAATCAATCTCGTCCTTAGTCCTACATATTTGCTTGAATGGTTTTTTTTTCCAATGTGCATATGGCCTCGTTTGCTGGCATGGAGAATAAAGAGGAAATGCGAAGCTTGTAAGAAGACAAAAAGTACTTAACAAAGCACGGGAGGTTCAAAGGATTAATATCAGTTACGTTGCATATGATTTTTTAAACCTTGTTCTTTATAACTATCATTAACTTTCAGTTATCTTTTTCACTGTATAATAGTCTATGAAAAATGGGGCAGAACTTGATACCAGAAATAGTCATTGATCACAGGTGGATGCCAACAGCATATAGAGTCGCTGATGTCGTACTTTGATATGCAATTATGTAATATGAAAGCAAAGGGTTAACCGATATTTCCAAATATAGTTATCAATTAGTTTAATACTTTACTATAGTAGATCAGGGGCAAGGGTACCATTTGCTGCTTTTTCACGATACTAAAACCCAATTAAAACCGGCGATCGCCCAAATAAGATGCTTTTTTTAATTTAGGTTCCTCACAGCCAGCTGTCCAACTTGCTTCTAATAGTTTTAGTAATGGGTCCTTAAAATAATCAGGCTGAATTTGTTTTTACATTAGTGGGGAAAGTTGGTGCTTTTCTTTTCCTACATGAGCGTCTCCGGGATTTGAGATTAATAGGCCCAATTGTTCTGATAATGACCAATTCTAAGACTAAGGGGGGGACTAGAAGTCTAGGGATAATCATTGGTCAATGATAGGCGTGGTAGAGTAATTAAAGTTTTTGGATCTTGAGGGACGCCGCAAGGATCTATATATACATATAAGTAAATATAAAGAAATGGAAATGAGGGTGGAAGTAGACAAAACACCAGACAAGTAGTTTTTGTGTGGTTCGGCCATGTGGAGGTACCTCGCCAGTGTCTTTCTACGAGAACCCAGCATTATTAATTGAGAAATCACATAATCAACATCAAATACGCCGAAATGACGCAACTCAACTACTATAATTATCAGATAATTAATATCAAATGTAAAGGCTGTTTGATTTTGATGCTTCAAAGAGTAACGCTTGCATTGTTGTGTTGAGACCAGTCAAGAGTCAAGAGTGACGAGTATGCCTTTTACTGTAGAGGGGGGGATCGTAGTACAGTGAAAGAAGCTAAGGCATCAATATTGATGCCCCCTTTTTTCCCCTTTATTCCAAAACTTCTTTAGGTCTCTGCTTTATTATCTAGAGAGGAAGGAAAAAAGCTTATAGAAGGGAGGTAGAGGGGGCTAGATTAGGTTCCTTTGGTCTCTGCATGTTTCCTTATGAATGGACTGCCTTTAAACATATACATGCAAAAGTGAATGCATATGGTTGAACTTGAAACAACTGATGAATTTTCTTCTGTTTATAATCACTTCAAACATCTAAAGGTAATTATTAGTTGGACCACATGCCACAGAATATATCTACAACTAGTCAGGCTGCACTGTCATTTTCAGGTGATAACGTCTGGCCCCTATATGTAAGTTTTTTGTACACATGACACCCTATGGCTGTTCAAAGACCAAGTCACCTAAAAGGCTAAAAGCACTACATGTAGGTGTTTTAAATTTAAATTTTGAAAAAAAATACTCACATTGATCTTTAATATAAAAACTAATTTATAATGTAAATGATAACGAGGGAGTAATTAAGAACATTTAGTGAATTGGTAATTAATTTGTTTGTTGATGTGAATTGCACTGTATGCATCCAAATATGATGTTAGAAAACTGTCATAAACTTGGAGAGAGGAGGGTTTAAAGAGAGTAGATAAATACCCCATGGATTCACAAATAGTACATATGCAAAAATAAACCACTAAATTCCGAAGGCAAATCCGATCTGAATACAAAATCTCTTTCATCATGGATTAAAAAAAATCTACTTAATCTCAATGTCGGCAAAAATGGTCTTAATAATTAAATAAGTTTTTATTACAGAAGTATTCTCTTTTTTAACGTTGAGATATTTATTTTTACGCATTGTTTATTTATATTTGGAGTATTATCAATGAAGAGAAAAGAGGGACCAGTACGTGATAATTAATCGGTAATTAAAAAAAATGGAAGAATGAATCAAGTGGGCTCTGAAATGTTAATAGCACGATGCGGACAACTATTCAGGCTTTTTCGTCTTAAGAATTTTTGAAAAATAGTTAGATCCTCGGCGAGGTTACCCTATTATTAAAATTTTTTGTATAAAAAAATAGTTGTTTGTTGGGTACATATCATCGTTAGGTTTTGTTGGAAAAAAAAAAAGGGAGACATGCGACTACTTAGATCGTATTCGATCTCTAAAAAATTATATTTTATTGTGATTATAGTTATGACAATTAAAGAGATATTTTAATTATTGGATGCCTAAATTTACGTTTAAAGATAATTAATAGCTCATCATGTCAGACATTAATATTAATTAAGAGGAATGAAGACTTCACCCTATCTTTAGATCGTAAATAATCTCAATTCATTTTTAAAATTTTTTATAAAAAAATATTTATTTGTTGGACTCAATAATGTTATATATATTCTCAATTTTATTCGAGTAAAATAGATATTTATAATTAAGTATTTGACTCTTTTAAATCACTCTTCCTTAATAACACCAAATAATAGTAAATCCAAGCTATAATTGAAATTATATATATATAAACATTATACATTGCCAGGTACTACTTTTTCCTGTGCATTTCTAGAAACCGTCCTATACCACTGATAACGTTTCAAATTTATCGTTCATCATAGTCCGGAGCATAATAAGAAAGGGAGGAATACTCCTTCTGGCCCTTTATTATAGATATTTTTAATTAATTTTTACATATAAAAAATAGTTAACAGTATTAAAATTATCCTAAAATTTAAGTAACTTATAACATTACTTTTTTTAATTACAGTAAACTGCACCATCATATTAATTTTTACTCTATTATATTATCTTTATTAAATAGGGTATATATAAAAAATAATAACAAATATTTATTAAAATTAAATAAGTATTTTATAAAAAAGATTAGAAATATTTATTAGTTAGTTCCTGTAATAAAAACTAGAAGAAATATATAACAAGAGATCCGGAAGAGAAATAGAATATAGCGAAGAGGGGAAGTAGGGATGGAAACAGGCCAAGCGGCCTGTCAGGGGCCTCTGGCTTGGCCTGGCCTGTTTAAGAAAATGCACAGGTTTAGGCCTGTTTAAAAGCCTGTTCTTCTTAAGAGGCCAGGCTCAGACTTCTTACAAAACCTGTTAGGCCTGTCAGGCGGCCTGAGCCTGTTATTGAAAATATAATTAATATTAAAGTGTAATAAATGGGTGTTAAACCTACCACATATTGAACACAATATAAGAGTCAAACTATTAAATTAATATGTATTATTATACATTTTATTATTACATTTTATTTTAACAGGCCTGTTAGGGGGCCTGTTATGAGGGCCTGTTATGAAGGCCTATTATGAGGACCTGTTAGGTGGCCTATCGGTATAATTAAAAAAATCAGGCTTTCTAAACAGGCTTCAGGCCAGGCCAGGCTTTTGTACAGGCCAGGCTTAAGCAAAAAAAAATAGCCTCTAACAGGCCATATGCTAGGTTCAGGCTGAATTGTCACTTAACAGGCTTAACCTATTAAGACCAAAGCCTGGCCTGACCTGGCCTATTTTCATGCCTACGGGGAAGGGAAAAGGGGGAAAGGGGATTGAGAGGAGATTGGCAAAATAAGAATTATTTATTAGATCAAGCTGAATATAACTATGGAACTTAGCTATAAGAAGATATAGTTAATCTATATAGATATCCTATTTTATCATTGAAAATAAATAAATTTAAAATACTGTCAAGAAAGATTATAATAAGAAAAAGCTAATGGATATTCAGAATATCCTTATTGAATATTTAGATAAAACCCAAATTGTCTATTATCCCATGCATATTCGATCCCCTTAACTTAGTGATCACGTGCAAGGGAAAAACATCTGATCCTACTTGTTCTGGGTAGGATTTGGGGCGCTTGGTGGTATTCTCCTCGAAGTGCTCTCCACAGCTTTCATGCTTGCACTTGATTTGCCTATAATTGTTGACGTAAAACCCGGAGATGACGATAACAACTTCCTCGACAGACCAGTGCCACCAGAAAATCTCTGCTCACGGTGAATACAAAATGAGGAGAACACAAGAAAGTGAAGCAGAATGAAGGCCAACACAAGAGCCATAGCTCTATCGCTGATAATCTTCATCTCAGGCAATAGTCTCATTATTATAAGGGTGGTAAGGCACTGAGAATAGATGATGGTAGGAGTTAGTCAGATGGGGTTTTATATGCAGAGGCAGGCACCCCGGAGCATTTCCTTTCCCCCACGCGATTTGCCATTATTTGTATTATATCATCGTACGGCGTAAGTCTGTGGCTTTGCACTCGGCTTTCCGATAATCTTAAAACAGTCACACACCTATAAACGTACGCCTTATAAAACCCCCCACATGTTCACAGCCATCTAATCGAGTCGCTTTACTTGGTTTAGTCATATTTTCGTTTACAAGAAACCTTCTTAACCATAATTTGTCAATTGTCATCTTCCGCCACTTTTTGATAGCCCCCAGTGCCACGTGTGAAAACCTTACTCTATAAGTAGAGTAAAGTGCAAATTTAATTAATTTTAATCTAAGTATACATACATAGCTAACTACCAATATATAACTAATCTAACGGTATAAAGTTATATTAAATTATTATAATTCTCGAGTTCAATTTTTATATTCTTCTTATTGATGGGAAGAGGGAGAGGGGTATAGTATGAGGAAAAATCACACTAAAAAAAGTTGTAGTTTTAAATATAAGTTATTTAGCTTGTAGGGGAAATATTTAGTTTTAAATATAATTCATTTGTAAGATAATATAATTAAATAATCTTTTTTTTTTAATTTTACTTCTATTAAATACAAGTCAATTATGGGTAATCATTAATGACTTTTTTTAAACATCCTTTATTTAATAGGGGAAATGAGAAAATTTGTATTAATTAATGTCTTGTTTAGCATTCGAGAATGAGATACAAATAACTTATATATAGATATAATTAAGAACAATCTGTAATTAATTTGTGCAGTGTTCTGAAGAGTACTGTATCCAACTATGATGTTAGTAAACTGTCATATACTTGGAGAGATGAGGGGGTAAAAAGGGTAGACATATTATCTTTTTAAACATTAAAATATTTATTTTTACACATTTTTTATTTATATTTGGAGTATTTCATTTAATGAAAAGGAAAAAAACGACAAGCATGTGAAAATTTACGGGTAATAAAAAAAAACAATGGAAGAATGAATGAAATGGGCTCTAAAATCTGAAGAGCAACGCAGACAGACTTTCTCCACAACTTTCCTGGGTTCTTCCTAGCTTGGGACTAATTTTTTTATACAAAAAAAGTTTAAAAAAACTCAGCACGAGTTAACTACTAAAGTTTAACTATAATTTTAAGGTTAAGAGTATATTTATAGGAGATTTACGAGATTACCTACTAAAAAAAATTTTATAACGATATTGAGAATCGAACTTACATCATTATAAGATATGAACATATTTTTTACTATATATGTTAACTCTTACGACTCATTTTTCCCTAATTTGCCTATACTTGTTGCCATCTAGAGATGGTGATAATAACTTCCTCGACAGACCCTGTCTCCCGAAAATCTTCGTTGTTCACAGTGAATGCAAAATGAAGAGAACACGGAAAGTGAAGCAGAAGAGACGAAACTCTATAAATGATAATCTTCATCGCACTAGTTTCAATAAGAAACATGCTAGGATCATAGAAAGGGTGGCATTAACAAGGCACTAAGAATACTTACAAGCTAGATCGGTTTTATACGAAGAGGCACGAGGATTCCTTCTCCACATGGTTTGCTTTTTAGCATACCATTGTAATTACTAGGTTGAAACCTGGAGGGAAGCAGGTGATCATGTAACGCATAATTGACTAATGATGTTCATGACTCTGCTAAAAATCTTCAAACACTTGAATCTGAACTAAGCGCTTGATAAACCCCACGTTCACATCTATGTAATCAAGTGGCTTTATCTGGGTTTAATGTAAGCCATTTTGGTCTGTGTTCAAGATTCTTCCTGTTCTCCCGAGATTGGAAGACGTGGAAGAGAATAAAATAAGGGAAGATGATATTTACTGAACTCTTCACATGACACAGCCCCACAACCCATCCTGGGAATCAATATATTATGTTATTATTACAAGATTCTAATCCCCAATGTAAATATGTATTTTGACTTCCTGATGATGCAGCTTTTCGTTTTTCTCTTAACGATCTTTTTTTTTGGTACATTTTCCCTCTCCATGATTTTTTTTTTCAAAAATATTTAGTAGATTCGACATCAATCCTCACTAAAGCTAGGGTATAACTCAAAGGTAGAAAGTACTTACAAAAAATTGATGAGATCACCTATTAAAAAAATTCTCACAATATTATTAAGAATAAATAATCAGACTCTTCAATTGTCCAAGGTGTAAGAATGTAAGTGTACATATTTATGGATCCAATCGTCCGGGCTTCACTTGATGAATATGGGCCGTCAACCGGAGCGTTGAATGGGTTAACTTCACCGTTATGGGCTCGTGGCTTCGATTCAAACTAAATGCCCAAAACAAAAGTGTAAACCTAGTTCGACCCAAAAAAGTTAACTCTTAATTAGAAGAGCATATTTAAAATATTTTTTTATATTGATAATATTTTAGATCCATTTAAATTTTATCATAAAATAATTATGCCCAATATATTTTAAGTAAATGATGAAGTGATAAAAAAATAAAATTGTTAAGACCTAAATTGAAGAATGGATTGTGATCTAATCGCCTAAATATTCTCCTTTCCATATATTACTAGTATATATATTTATCTTAATTTTAAATTAAAGAAAAAATAGGAACACGTGACATGGGAGGATAGGAAACTTGTAATAATTTATCCAAGAGATAAAACGACGTAATTGACACATAGGAAGACAACCTTTTCAGGCGTCCAGCTCATTCTATAAAAACCTACTTATGATATCCAAATCCAATTAGGCAATTAGACTCTGGTTCCTCTGTTTCTTCTTAAACCCTGTCCCAAAATCCCGCCTTTGCTCTTCGTGCGCCCTTTTTTCTCTTCTCCCGCGCCGTGCTTAATTGCGCACTCTCTGCAAATTCAATCTCGTGAATCAGAGTCCTAGTGTAGTTCATACATGTTTTAACTTTCATCTCTAGCGATTGACTTTGCCGGGCTTTTTTGCGCGCTACGAATTATCCTATCGCCCTGGGGAGTCTTCCTGGATTTTGCTGGTACTGGTTCCCGATCCCCATTCAACTTTAGCGTCTTTTTAACTGTCTGTTGGCACCGGCCAATCTTGTCAGAGAAAGATTTCTCCTCCTCCTCCTCCTGCTTCTTCTTCTGCGACTATGCTTTTGATTTTTAGTGGTTTGGCGAAGATTCTATTTTTCGTCGTAATGGCTGACTAAACGTTTGAAAGCGTTTCGGTATTTGGGGTTTTTCCAAGTCGGTAACGTGATATTGGTGTTAATTTATTTCGTAGTGTTTATTTTACGTGTTAATTACGTAAGTGGACGCACAGAAAAAAAAGAGTAGAATTAGGGTTCTTTTCTTTTGCTCTTTTACATGGGGGGCTTGAAATCTCCAGAAAAATCCGATGAAAAGGGGTGTGGAGAGGAGTAAATGATAAAGAAACAACTGGTAGGATATTTTTTGTTTCTGTCCAGGGTTCAAATGCCGTTACCGTCATATTGATGATGAAAAAGAAGGGGATCTGGCTGTTGCAAGTTTGTCACAACTCACATTAACACTGATTTTTAAACTTCAAGGAATCCTCGGAACTTAGTTATTCAGTTATATTTGACCTCTTCTCCAATTACATCTGGTTCCTTTTAAGTTGACATAGTGCGTGAACCAATTCAATAGAAGCCTGCTTGTAGCTTGGGCAGTGCATTTTAGTAGACCTTTAGGATTGACCAAAAGTTGGAAATCGATCAAATAAATTGATATAGTGTCATAGGACCCTAAATTATTGGGTGCTCCTAAAAAGGGATGGGGTGTATATATTATGTATAGAGAGGGGGGGCTGCAATTATTTGTGGAATCCTTCTATGTTAAATATGTGAGCCACTACATGTCACAGAAAAAACAAAGGATATTCTTACTTTTGTCATGTATGTTATCTTTCTGTGAATTCCTCTTTGTAAAACAACTCTGGCTATTGATAATAATCATCTTCCCCTAAACCAACACAGAATTCTGAGAGCTAGCTGTATTTCTGGTGATGCAATATCTGCTGTAGATTCTGTCCCACATTTCAGAATGTACATTGACATGGAGGCTCAAATTCACCAACTTGAGCAAGAAGCATACTCATCTGTCTTGCGTGCTTTCAAAGCTCAGTCTGATGCTCTTACTTGGGTATTTCTTTAGCTTCTTCCTTGACATCTTATATTATCTCTGTTGTTTCCTTCTTTAAAGGTTTATCTTTACCATTACATGTATTCATCAGGAGAAGGAAGGCTTGATAACTGAGCTCAGGAAAGAGTTAAGGGTTTCAGATGATGAACACAGAGAGCTTCTTACAAGGGTAAATGCTGATGAAATTATCCACCGGATACGGTATAGCGTTTCTTTCAACATTTGCTACGATGTTGCCAAACTAATTATGGACTACTGTTGTCTTTTTCTTTATTCAATGATTTGTGATGGGAAATGCAAGCAGGGAATGGAGGCAAACTGGTACTTACCAACCTTCAATGCGCAGCAGTTCTCAACCTGTTCAGGATGTTTTACAGAGTCCAACTGTTTCTGCTTCTCGTAAGAAACAGAAGACATCCCAATCGGTACCTTCTTTTGCACATAAAGTGATTTGAGCTTTTAACAGCGCTAGTAGTAGCTCTATGCAGTTCGGTGTTTATTTTCAGCGGCCATGAAGGAGCTGCTTTAGGACCCAGCACATTTCTTATATAGAGAAGTACAAAGAAAAATCATAATTGCGCTTCCATTTTTTGAAAAATATTTCCTGCTAATTTTTTTGCCAGGTCCAGTCATTACCCGGTTTGTCTTCAGTGAAGTCTGTGCAGTATCCTGCTGGGGCAGCTGGAGGTAGGCATTTGCCAAGTCGCAGTTCTTTTAATGCCCGCTCATCTAATGCACCTGCTGAAGCAGCAGCGTCTGATCCATTGATCGGGAAGAAAGTTTGGACTAGATGGCCTGAAGACAACCATTTTTACGAGGCTGTCATAACTGATTACAACCCTACAGAGGTGTCTTTAGGTTTTTCATATATTTGATTTTTATGTAATGAACTAGAGCTTTGATGAATCTAAGGTTTATTTATATCTACCCACACCCGTCACCACTAGACCACTAGATCACTCCAGTGTTTTATACTTCCTTCTTACTGGATTCTCATTATTTTCAGGGCCGTCATGCATTGGTTTATGACATTAGCACATCAAGTGAAACCTGGGAATGGGTTGATCTCAAGGAGGTATTTCTATATTGTTGCATAGATTGAAACAGTTTCTTTTAATTTATTAGCTACTAATTTCAGTGCAGCAATAGTGCTAGATATGTCAATTTGCAACAATATTAAACCTTGTGAGTTGTGACACTAAGCATAGAACTCAATGCATTACTTTCATATATGACCGCGATGATGGCAAGCTTGCGCCAATGTGTGCATGTGCTTGAGAAAAGTGAACATATGCGCCGTATAAATTTAATGACTAAGAATATCTGCAATTACGTGAGTTTTCAAAGAGGATGATCATTTCTATCTTTAGGATATTGATACTTGATTGGTTATAGATATCACCTGAGGACATACGATGGGATGGAGATCCAGGCATACCCCATAGAGGTGGTCCTGGTAGGCAAGGCCATGGGGTTAAGAAATCTTTTAGCCGCGGCATTGATACTCTGGGTACTGGAAGAGGGAGAGGGCATCCAAAGGTTCAGCCTGGAAAAGAATTTCACCCACCGCAAAATGGTATCGTGAAAAGAGTATTGGACGAATTTGAGTTGCTGAATACAGATTTACTGGTCAAAGAGGTGAGTGACTTGTTTAAGCATTTTCATTGAGAGTAAGAAATATTGTCATTTATGGTGCTGTTGTTACTTCAACAGGTGGAAAGGGTTTTTGCTGTGAATCACCCAGATCCTATGGAACTTGAGAAAGCTAAAAATAGGCTGAAAGTATAATCTCTGAGCTTCTTGCTATTTCTTTTTCTTGATATTCATGCTTCAATGTTATTGCTTTTCTAATTATTGCCCGTGCAGGAGCATGAGCAGGCACTTGTTGATGCTATCGCGAGACTTGCAGATGCATCTGATGGTGAAAGTGGTAATGACTAGATACCGTCAACATAATCATACTGTATTCTATTTTATATTCCAACTTGTTTCATTGTTTTAGGGGGTGGGATTTTAAGTACACGAAAATTAGCATTATGTAAATAGACTAAATATTTAGTATTTTAAGCGTTTGGGTTGAAATTTTGATAAGAATGTTAACTCTATTAACAAAGGGGAATCCGTCCATAGTGGGAGGGACAGAGCATAGTTGCATCTCTGGTTGCCATCGGTCTATTTTCATATATGTTGTATTAACTAAGATCCATCTTCTTTGCCTTGTTTACAGATGGAGAACACCCACTTTTGGATGGGCAGTTAATGGAGACGGGGTGAGGGAGACGGGTGTCTCCAAATGTACTTGTATTTAAGCTCTGGTATTTGTATGAAGAAATTGTGAATGAATCCAGGGAGCCTTGAAAGGACCCAGATGTATTTAATGCCCAACTAGATAATCATTCTAGTAATGCATTTATGCCATTTGTTTCTGTATTCTTAAACTCTTAATATGCGCCAATTGTGTCCATTGGCGGTTTAGAACATGAAGACTCCTCATTTATCAAGCACATCTCAAGTTCAAGACAGTAGTTTCCATTATTCGATAAGCTTTTGGCCAACCGCCCTAGACTGGAAAACTTAAGTCTCACCAATTGCACATGTACAAGGGCACCTTAATTAGTGTCAACAATAATATAGAAGTAAACTAACACTAGCATTAAAACACTTTTGTTTTTGGGAATGTGAATGTGTTTATCAGCTAACTTCTTAACTGTGCTAAATGCAAGGTTGTTTATCCTTGTGTCCATAATCTACGTACACAAAAGGGAGTCGAAGGTAATGAGAACAGAAGCGTACCAAGTACGCCTTGTAAGAGCTGGAGACCTTGACCTTCAATGCCGTCTGAATTTATAATAATCATGAATCAGGAAATGCTTTTAATGAGTATGAAGAGTCGAAGACAATGAACTGATCCCAATGTTAAAATCTACTACTCCAATACTCCATTAATTAAGATCCTTCACCACTTTTCTTTAGCCTTTACCCGCAAATTGTGAATGACAAGTTTGATCTGTGTTTTAAAAACAGAGGTGAAAGGAGTAAAGGGTGGTAACTGATTACCCACATGAATTCTGATTGCTTGCTGCATAATCACGCGGTGCGACCAATTCTATCACCTGTGCAAGCAATTATGGAATGGATCAGTTACTCAATTAATTATACGTGCGAAGCGATCATCTCATGTGTTCGGGGAAGCAAACAGTTATATTTGGATGGAAGAAAGTGGGAATTTTAATTAGCGAATACATCAGGAAACGTCAGGCATGCAGCCGAGGGGCCATATTTCGATGAACCATTTGAGAGAGCAAATGGTTTACCCTTTTTGTTGTGCGATTCTGAGATCCGAATCAGTCATAAGAAAATATATTATTAAAGGTAGTACTTGTAAGTGAAATCTGTAAAATAATAAAATTTATAGTTTGAGTTGCATTTGAGGATACTGTCTTTAAAAAATATTCCGTAACTCCTCATCAAATTAAGAAGCGGCTCCCTCCAAGATTAAGCGAACTCTTCATGTAAAAATACAGGACAACATAACTTATGGAAGATAAAATAATATCAGAAGATTAGTGTATCATTCTCTATGTCATTCTCTTTTTATCTATATATTTCTCTATTCTTCTTCTTTATTAAGAAGCCTTTTTATAGACTATGGAATGATATGAGACATGTCTTTTAGATATATGTCCCTTAAATTCAAGAGTTATATTAAAAAGACTATCATTTCTTCAACATATCCTTTCACAACAAAGAATTATGACAGAAAAATATTTTTTTCTTTGACATATCCTTTCATAATATTTAAAATATTCTCAAACAGTAATTATATTATTTCTTTTCGAGAGATCAGAGATGTACCCCAAGTTGAAGCTAATTGTGTATATTAGACTTTGCTTCTTCTTTTATATATATATATATATATATATATACAAAAAGAAGAAGAAGAAGAAGAACGCATCAGAATGGCAATTTATGATGTTAGCAGTAAAAGATATAACGCGTAGATCCACCGCAAGATGAGGTTATTACTATTGTAAATCGCTGCAATACTTGAATAATATTTATCTTTTTTAAAAAAAAAAATAATTTATAATAAAAATTAGAAAGAGTAATATAATATTATTAGTTAAACTCATAGTAGAATAATTTTTTTTTTATAGACAGTAAATATATATGTTTTGTTTGGTGACATTCCCCGTGTTAATTTTGTTAAGGCGCGGACGGAGGAGTATGACATAAAACATAAGGTCTATCCCTTATAATGTACTTGTTGCTATAAATTTCATATATTATAATATTTTGCCAAAAGATATTTTATATTCGGGTCCTGACTTTATTCAGTTCTGCATAGTTTTGTTACTGTTCTTTGAATACTTTTTCATTTTTCATATCTTGAAATAGGATTTATATTTTTTTTAAAAAAAATATTAAATAGGAGCACAAATGTCTTTCAAGTGCGTGCTTACGAAAACGGTTCTCCTCGATCTTCTTCGTTATGTCCCAGGCTTCCGCTGCTTCTGCCTGATAGCTGCAACCAGAAATTTTGAATTGCTCTGAATCACTTCTGAAATCCCAAAAAACAACTGAGGGAGGAATCACACAATCATGGTCAGGTCAGTGAAATATGAAGAGGGCACTAGCAAGGTGGGTTCTGAAGCGCCCGTGACACCCCCCGCCTCTGCTTCTCAAAGCAGCGAAGAATGTATATATCTTCGTTCTCGCTACCAGTCCGTGAAGAACCTTATTCACGGTAATTTGTTCATGTTTATCTCTCTCTCTTCATATTCGCTTCATTCTACGTGTTTTATTTTTGATTTCAGACCTTTCCTTGGACCCCAAGTCTCGAACGCACAATTTCACTCCTAATTCCCCGCGATTTTTTTTTTTTTTTGCCGTCTTGCCGTTGCTAATTTCTTTTAGTAATTGCAATGGTTACACTTGATTGAGTGATTTGCTAAACCTACTTTATAAATCCAGATTCCGTGTGTTTGTTGACTCCTTTCTTTCTGTACCCACTACTGAATGGCAGCCTGCTATTTTGTTGTTGCAGATGAAAGCGAAGACATAACAAGACCTAACTCTGAGAAGTTTGATCTGATCTTTAGAGGTGTGGACAGTTTACATGAACGAGGTATAAAATTTTCGGTAATTTGGATATTGACCGCATTTCATGATGTTGAATGACAGTCTTAGTTGTTTTCCTTTGTTGGCGTAAAATGTCGTTGATATATATGCTTGCTGCCTATGTTGTTTCATGAAACAATGTTTTCCTTTGTTGGCGTAAAATGTCGTTGATATATATGCTTGCTGCCTATGTTGTTTCATGAAACAAGGTATATAAGATTTTACTTTTTAATTTGTTTTCCCTGCTTTCAGTTAGACAACCCAGAGAACAAGTGGCTGATGCAAAAGCTCTTCTGGACATCACGGAGTGCTTGGTATCATCTGTGAAAGCTCACATCAATGATGGAATAACTCCTTCAGACTTTATCTCTCATGTCCTTAACGAATTTGGAGAACAATGTGAATCAAATACAAGCGCTAAGGACTGCAGGAACTCAATACTTTGGAAGGATCTTGGGCTTGCTGTATCAGGTGTTTTGGGAAGAGTTGCTGGGTGCTGCACCATGTAATGTTAATAAATCAAGGGTTGCTAGTCCTGTTACATATTTGTTGTCATTTTGTAATATTACTTTAGATATTCATTTTTTATTTTTTTCTTCTTCTTCAGGATTGGCCCCATGGACACTGAAATAAATCAGAGGAAGACTGTTAATCGTAGAAAGCGAATGAGACCCGCTCAAATTGATCGGCCAGAAGAGGTAAAAGTAAAACACATACAGTGTGCAGTCTTTGCTACACAGAAATTGGCGGGCAGAGGTTTAAATTTTGTTAGACCTTTCTTTCATTTACAGATTGTTGTCTTTAGTTGCCAATGCTTTAATCTTCCTACTAATCTTCTGCCTGTTTATTACCCATTTTAGTATAGTTAAAACACAATGAAGGTGTAATTGCATTATGTCTGAAGTTACTATGGAAATAAATCATCCAAGATTGTAACACGTAGTTACGTACATGATGATACTCACTTTCTTTGCAGTCTTAACTTTTTCGGTTGCACAACTAGTCATTATTGTGTTATTGTGTTTTAATTATCTCAGTTTTCCCAAGTAATTGTACCTCTTTGCAGCTTGATGGTTGTTCTAAGGAAAAGATAGTTGATACTGATGAAAACATGGCAACCATGTTTAATATCTTGAGGGAAAACAGAGTTGTTAGGCTTGAAAATTTGGTATTGAACAGGAACTCTTTTGCCCAGACGGTGGAGAATTTATTTGCTCCTTCGTTTTTAGTCAAAGATGGAAGGGCCGAAATAAAAGTGAATGAGAAGGGAATGCAACTAGTCTGTAAGTGACTTAAAAAATTCTTATATTATTCTCACTCTCCACTATCTATCTGTTTATCTCTTGAATTAAAATTACCTGTAACTTTTCTTCATGCATTTGCTTTATGCCAGCACCAAGAAACGCTCCTGCTGCAGACGCAGTTCTCTCTGGTGAAGTTGCTCACAGACACTTTGTCTTCAGATTTGACTTTAAAGATTGGGAGGTATTTTGAAGCCGCTGTATGTAAATAATTTTACTGCTTTAAAGGACTGTTTAGAAATGATCTTATAATTTATAGATGTTATTTGGTTTCTATATATAAAATAGTAGTAATAATAAAGGACTGATTCTGCTAAGTAACTTCTTTTTACTACCAAATTCTATATTGGCCTCAGTAATCAAGTGGCTCTACAGACAGCAATTGATTTGCTAGGCAGGCAGAAGAAAATAACAGAACAGGGATAGTGGTTGAACCTGGAAACTCTAGTTTTTGTACATGCACCACATGCGTCACACTTGGTTTAATATATTTTAATGTATGTTTTGGCTGGCTGATAATCTTTTGCTGAAGGAATTTATATGAACCTGCAAGTTCTTTATTGCTGAATGTCTTGCCTTATGTGTAATTCTCAGCTGATGGCTCGCTCTGTTGGGCTTGGTGAGGAGATGATGCCACACAGGAATAGCAAACCGCCATCTGATGAAATTAGCAACAGAAAGCCAAGTGTTACTTGACTCGCCAGTTTGACTATGGCAAGTTGTCAACAGAAACAGCTCGGGTTTTTACATCTTTTTTGTTACAGGAATGGGTTGACAAATTTTGCATAGTCCTCATCAGTAATCGCAGCCTTTGTTATAGTTGGGGCGTTTGAATGCATTGTAGAAGTTGTATAAATGGTCTAATAGCACAATATAAAGCGATATTTTTAACAAGTTATTTTGCTGCTAATAACACACGCACACGATTTAGTGGCGCCATAAAAGGTGATTTTTTAGTTATATTTTGAAGCATGCACATGCACCTACCGTACGTACACATTTCTTTTTACTATTTATGAGTATTATTTTTAAAGTTTTAACATGCATACTATCAATAACTAATTTTTTTTCATTACTATATATTGTCACCCGTCATTACTATGAATTAGATACATTAATAATAAATAATAATGGTTTTAAATAGTATTATTGTTTTTTTATACTCAATTATGATTCTTTGTCTTTAAAAGCTCAAATATCTTCCTACAATTTAGTGTTGGAATGGTCCTCTGCAATGCACGGGATTTTATTATTAGCTGCACAAATTTTTCGTCGCTACAAAAAGAAGCAAAAAACTTTATTGTACTGGTATATGTATAACGATTTTAAGATTTATACATATGCCGGTACAATAAATGTTTTTGCTCCTTTTTGTAGCAATGAAAAATTTGTGCAGCTAATACAAAAAATTGGAGATTTTTTTATTATAAATTAGGCCTATTTTTTTTTTAAAAAAAAAGAGGGAGAGTTTAGTAGCCCAGAAAAGGACACCAATGGGAATAACTTGTGCAACGTGATCTTTTTTTTTTTATATACTTATTTTGGGCTTTTGGTGTGATTTAATCATACAACGGGCCCAGTGCTACCTCAACAGGACCAGAAATAAGTCTTTTTGTAGTGCTAGATTTACAAGCACGTCAGCAAGTGTTTAAGACTCAACTAATGGGATTGATTCGGCTTAGGATCGCTAAATTAAAATTTTAAATTTAAACTTGATATATATAAAAAATTTATATTGAGAGATCCATCCACTATATTCACTTATATAATGCGAGTCAAAGAATATAATCAGAATAAAATTTTAATAAATTAAAAAATAAAAAAAATATTTAAGACTCAACGTTAATATATATAATAAATAAAGAATTTATATTATATAAAAATATAAATTTAATTTTTATTATTATTATAAATATTTTTTTAATAAATAATCTCCTAAATTTTTTATAAATATTATTTAAATTTTAAAATTATATTATAATTTTAATAGTAAATATGATGATAAATTTATTTAAATGTTTTTTGTAAAAAAAAAAAAAAAAAGGTGTTTATGACTCGATAGCCGAGTACGTGATACCGGAGCAAACTTGATGGCTAAAAAAAAATGCTCATCCTCCCTTGAAGTCGGTAGGGAGGGATCTAGCTATCTTAATAGTGGAGTACAAACTAAAAACCCTAATATCAATTTATATTGGATCTCTAAAATAGCAAATATATAACTCGACTCTAAATTTCTAATTATACCAGCCGATTTTATTATTAATAATATCCTCTCCGACCGACCCTCTCCTTCTTTCGAAGCCTCCACACCCCAGAGCAGCTTAGAGCCCTGCTCTTTCGAAACCCTCTTCTAGTGCTAGGGTTTCACACTTTGATCCCTCTCTGCTTCTACTATCATCTTGATCTTTCTTGATCTTTCTGTGTTCTAGCGATTTTTTTATCTGCTATCTGTTTGTATTTTGGTTGAGGTTATTTTTATTCGGATCTTGATCTACTGCTTCCTTAAAATGGATGCTCGTAAGAGAGGGAGGCCCGAGGCTGGCTTCAACGTTAATGGTGGCCTCAAGAAGACCAAGCAAGGTTTGCTCTTTTTTCTTTTTCTTTTAAGTTTCCATCTTTCTCTGCTCACATATTTAACACGTTCCAGATTTATTCTAGCTCTCTTTGCATGTTTGGGTTTTCATGTTTTAGAAGCATCTTTAGTTCTTCTTTATTATTTCGCGGCTTTTCTTTGGTGATTATTTGCTTATTTTCCTTTCCCATCTAAGCTGGATTTTTTAGCAGTGTTCCCCTATTAGTAAGTGGCATCTGAAATTGTTCTTCAGCTACCCTTTGAATCTGGCGTAAATTAAAACTCTTTGGACTTCAACATTAGAGTCTCGGGCATCCAAGTTTATTTTGAAATTAATTTCTTGCTGAAAATTTGCAAAACCATGTCTACTCTTCAGTTTTAATCCTAAGAACTTTTTTCATGGCTACCTTTTTCATTCATAATATTCCCTGCTAGGGTTACCCTTGGGGCGGTAATTTTGTCCACTTGCACAAGCATACCTGTAGCTGTAACTAAAAATGTTTTGAATTGGTCCATCAACTAATGGGAAGACACTCAATTTTCAGGACAGTCAACGACTGCCGTTCTGTGTATTAAAGAAACCAATTTTTGTTCGAAGATATAGTGCCTTTCACTTTTGTGATAACCACAATTTGCAATATCCATGATTGCTGAAAACACTGCCTTCATCTATTAGTTACAATGCAAATTATTAACTTTGAACATGTTCTCCTTTCAGTATGACTCAAACAGGGCAAGAGTCCACTTCTAGTTCCTAAAGTTTAACTAAGTTTTAATTTAGTCCAATAAGTTTATTCTGGCTCAATGTCACCCTCAAAGTTATATAATGCTTTAACTTCAACTCGCACACGTAATGTATAAGTTGACGAGAGAGTGCAAGTTGTGCCAAGCTTATATCCAACTCTCTATTTTCTATTCATCTCAATACAATCCCTAAATCAGCGTATTTGAGGGTTAAACAATCCCTCCCATTCTTAAATCCAAAGTTATTAGTAAGTTAAACCAATCAACATTGAACCAAAATAGACTTGTTGAACTAATTCAAAACTTATGTGAAGCTTTAGGGACCTAAGTTGGACTTTTGCCTACTGAAAAGTAAGATATCATTTGAAGCGTCAACAATGTTGATATAAAATGTTCTAGGTTAATAAGCAAGAGAATATTAACTGAGAAAAAGTAATTAATGTTTTGCAACAGAATTGGAGTCCTTATCAACTGGTGTAGGAAGCAAATCGAAGCCTTGTACCAAGTTTTTCAGGTTCTAATCTATTCTTATCTAAATAAATATTTTGAAGTGTACAGATTTTATACAGGTATATACAGTTTTTATAATTTAATTTAATAATTAAATGTGCAACTGCTATAAAACTCTGCAAATTAACATGGATATTGGACGTTTTTATACAGGTGCATACTGTTGTCATAACAGAATAATGTTTTTCTTTGGAGTATAGAGATAATATATCCCTATGTTGGACAGTTAGTGTTGAGCACTCACCACAATGTCAATATAAATTGATAATTACCCTCTTCATGTTTGACTTACAGCTTTAATAGTATAATGTGTCCCACGCAATTTAGCAATATTTAACGCTTATACTGAGCTCTCACTGGATTCTACGGCTTATGAACCACATTTAAATTGGTGAGCCATTAATAATTAATACAATGAACTTTGATCAGTTGGAACAGGTATGATATCAACATGAAATAGGTCTGGAATTTTGTGTTGTGGATCTCCGAACATACTCTTTAAAATTGAAGAAACGTGTCTTTCGTCATCTTCAATCTTAACAAGACATATTGTATCCAAATCTTCTTTCTAATTGCGTGACACTTTAATATAGTAACCTGGGGTGAATTGAATCGCAATGCTCGCCATCATTGTACCTATGAAAGCTGTTGAACTTGTGTCATAATCCTACTTATTTTCTTTTGGTACGGAAACTATTTTATGGCATTACCAGTTTAATTGCACGTTCAGTTCTATTAATGTTTTAATCTTCACTGTAGGTGATACAGTTAGGTGTATATTGTATGTATTGATTGAAAATGTTAATTTGTCTATGCTAACAGTACAAATTTGGGATTTTGTGCTTGCCTGCTCTGTTATATGATTATAAGCTTCTATTTGAGCTGCCTGCATTCTATTATATTGTTTTGGACAACTTTTGCTTAATTATCTCATGAAACATTTCGTAGTTAATAAATTTTAGTCTCTTGAATCACAATATGATACTTTTTGAGGCCTGTGATGTCCTTCTGTGTTTTAATATGATGCTGGAATTTCTTCCCGAGTTTCAGTTGAGAGAATGTTGGATACTTTGCTACTAATGAATGTCGGTGTTTTCCTGAGTATTTGTTCTGCATTTGCTACTACAATTGTAGCATTATAGTTGATAATAAAATTTGTAACTGCACCCTTGAACTCGTCTCATAGAGACGCTAAGCTAGACCAATGTGCACATCATATATACCTTTGCATGCAGATAAGGTTAATGGAGTTCAGTAACTTTGGAATTTGATTGTTACCAATGAAAGTTTGGGTTTGGATCTTTTTAGGTGGGTTAGAGGGAAGAGTGCACTAATGTAAGTGATGGTAAAAATGGTATTATTATTCAACAATGTCACCCTATTTGAATATTAAGTCAAGTCTAATCCAATTCAGTCAACCCAATATCGTTCTTATTTTGAAGTTTGATTTTACAATTTATCTGTGTCACTTATGTTTGGAGGCACAGGCAATTTTATGTGAGCATATTTTATGCTTACAGTGTATCTATTTGAATATACAGGTGTACCTATTATTTGTATTTCTGAAGTTTCTTTCCATTCCTTTAGGATTTGCCAGATAATTGATATTTTCTTGGAACTTGATTCTTATACAATGACTTGAGGAATTTGAAAAGGAGTTAACACCTTTACCTCACCCTGCAGGAAAGGGGGTAAACTCAGATTTCTATGCAGTCATTATTAATATTTTGGCATGATCTGATTGTTTAATTCTCTGTACATTGCAGCACTGCTGGCTGCCCTTTTGGAGAGGGTTGCCACTTCTTGCACTATGTTCCTGGTGGTTATAACGCTGTTGCTCAGATGATGAATTTAGCCCCTGTTGCTCCTGCTGCTTCTAGAAATGTTGCAGCCCCACCACGGGTTCATAATGGCTCCACTCCTGCTGGCAAAACTCGCATATGCAATAAATATAATTCTGCAGAAGGTTGCAAATTTGGCGATAAGTGTCATTTTGCACATGGTGAATGGGATCTATTGCAGATCCGTATACCTCCCAACCGAATGGAGCCCCCACCTGGTCCTATGGCTAGTTTTGGCGCCAATGCCACTGCCAAGATCAGTGTAGAAGCATCCTTAGCTGGAGCAATCATTGGGAAGGGTGGTGTAAACTCTAAGCAGATCTGTCGCAAAACAGGAGCCAAACTATCAATTCGGGATCATGAGTCAGATCCAAATCTCAGAAACATTGAACTTGAGGGAAGCTTTGAACAAATTAAGGAAGCTAGTAACATGGTGAAAGAGTTGCTTGCAACCATCTCAATGTCTGCGGCACCTAAAATTCCCGGTGGAAGCAATTATAAGACTAAGTTGTGTGAGAATTTTGCCAAAGGATCTTGTACCTTCGGAGATAGATGTCATTTTGCACATGGGGCTTCCGAACTGCGTAAAACAATAGTATGAACTGGTTAGATGCATTTTGTCTTTGCCCTTTCGTAGCCAGAGTTGTTATTTTTGTTGGGCAGGTGTTACTGACAAATTCCATTATCAGAGTTCTTTTCAAGGCTGGCATGGCTTTCTCAATCTTAGATTTCAATTGAATCTGTAGGGGTATTCTCATTAGGTTTGTTGAATTTGCTAAAGGGCGTGGTCCTGAGATTTCTAATCAAGACTGGTACCGTTTCCTGTACAGACTTGCACTGTTTCCTCTACGGTGTTTTTTCTTGTGCGTGTTTTTCGATTCTGTTCTGTTGGATCGTTGGCATGTTTTTCTGCCATATTAGTCATATTGGTCTCACTTATGGTACGTAGAGAGAAAAAATGTCACTTGGAGAGGGTGTGAATAATGGTCACAAGAAGAAGCATGGTTCATTTTTAGGGACATGGGTCGGAGTGAAGTATGAATTTTGCAGGTGGCAGTGGCATTTTGGTGGGCTTCATAGACCCCTCTTCTTCTTGTTAACGCTGATGATCAGATGGGCCACTGGCATCTGCTTTCATTTAGTAGGGCAATAGTTTAGTAGGTTCATTGGGTTTAATATTAGTATCGATTAAAATAAAAGGAAATTTTATTATGCCTTTGGATTAGGGAGTTAATCTTTTTTTTAAAATTTTTATATTAAAAAAAATAATTGTGAATTGTGAGATTGTAAAAAAGAAAAATCGATATTCTCAAACCTTGAACCTATTCAAATTCAAATCGACATAATCCGGAAACTCATGAGCATAGTCTGGCGAAATGTTTAATTTCAGAACTGATTGAATCCTGACATCGCTGAGGTAAGTGGTGCGAATAGGGCGATATGAGTTAAAAAGGCATTTATAAATTGAACACGTTAAAATTTTAAATTAGAATATAGTCTCAAAAGTTGCCTGTACTATATTTTGTTCGAAGTCTAATAAAAGCAGAATCCATAAATATCTTAGATATTTTTCCAAACCCTCTGATACGATATCTCAAGGGTGATAGAAGGCATCATTATTGAGTCGGGAATGGTGAGGAAGAGGGTGGGCAAAGCAGATTGATTGAATTTCCATTTAGAGATTAACAGTGTGGTATGGTGTGTGGGTCTATGGCTTACCAATGGGTTGTCATGCTCACCCACACCAGACACACAGCATATCCATGTAACTGTAAGCCAGGGAGAGATTTCCATATTCTTGGTTTAAATGCCCACTTGCACTGCCACATTACCAGTGTGCTTAATGAACCTAGGCAAGTCACCCATTCCCAGTTTGGCTCAGTTCAACAACGATCGCAGCGGAATTACATCTTTGAGAAATAAATCGGTATTTCCACAAAAGAAGAAATTGGGAGTATATACCACTTTCAACTTTAACCTTACGTTATATATACTATATCCTAGGAAAATAAAGTCAGTATAATAAGTAAATAATAAAATAATATATTTATATAAAAAAAATTCTCTAATCTATAAATATGACCCAAATTACAAATATGATAGAGGAGGGTGCTGAGAAACACGATAAATAATTGAGGTCATGAATCTGTGGGCGTCTTTACAACTGGAGAAGAGGGGTCAGGCAACAACGTGAGATTGAGAATGAAAGAGATCACGGGGGAGAACAGTGTTGATGATGGCGAGTGTCCACTACTTATTACGACACAGATATTCGCAATCTTGTTATGTCCCTTTCTGACACATATTGCATATATCAAACCCTACCTTCCCATGCCATGGACCATTCCCCAAAAAATTTAACATTTTTGTGATTCGGCCGATCATCATCCACAAAAGTTGATGGTTTTTTATTCAGGAAATAGGAGTATTTCTTTTGACGGCAACCTTGTCGTCCACATAACTCCATCCAAGGCTTCAAAGAGGGCACGTCTACTGTACAAATCCATGCAATGCTTGTACGACAAAGCAGTGACTGACGCAGTAAATATTTGACGAGGTACCTACGTACTAAAACATGACAATTCACCTCATTTAAATTTGAAGTATTGGACATGACGACTTATAGTATCTGTAAAATTCCAAGTTGGCATAAAATTAAGTAATAAATAAATAAAATTCCAAGCTGGCCAAAGGCATGATGACGACGATCCTAAGCATATGCTATTAGTTTAAGGAATCGTTCCCTCTCTACCTCAGGCCTCAGCTCACAGGTTTTCACTTGGAAAAAAACTCTCGTATAAATAAATTAAACGCAGTTAGTGGAATTTGATTGTTCTTTTTTTCTGTGGCTGCGATACAATTCCACGCGACAGTCCGTACTCCATCCTGGACCACGCTCTTTTTTCTTTTTTCCTTTTTGTACTTTTAAGCTATAACTTATCATTAATTTAAAAACTTTGTTGATAAATCAATATTCAATAGCGAAAAATTATACGAGTGACCTAATGGTTACCTCAGTTGTTCTCTTAACTAAGAGTTTGGGGTTTAAATCCCATTCTTAGACATGAAAAGAATCTCGTAACCCACTATTTACCTTTAAATAGATACCATAGTGTAAAAAATAATTGTAAATTTAAAAAATAAAATAGGTTAATATCTTATATGAAAATTAAACAACTTTTAACTGTTAATTCTTAAGCGTTTGACATAAAAATGAGTAGTTTTCAACAGTTAAAATACATTTATTGCAAACCATATCTTACTAACCTGGGCGGAAAAAGATATTAGCATGTTTGATGTAATTTTATTTTATTCATCTTTTACGTTGCACTGTATCCAGAAGACCGTATATGGCTGTCTGCATTATTTTTCTATATAAAATACTCATTGAATATATATACCATATTTAACTATTTTATCATATTAAAAAAATAATTAAATTAATTAATATAATATTTTTTAAAAAAATCTATAATCATCTTCTATAGTTATTCTCTTTTTTACTGTTGTTGAGAGATTATTAATAAATATAAAAAATAAATTATATATATAGGATGAATATAAACTCTATAATTAAATAATATATTGATAATAGGAGGAATATATAAATAAATTAAATAAGTTTTTTTTCTTTTCGTGAAATATTAGGAGTACGAGTGAGAGAAAAAACAGAGAGATAGCAGGAGGATTACAGTAGAGATTAATCCATGTAAAGTACTAGCTGTAAAAAGTTAATCCTTTCCAACTAACCCCTTCTTTGTTTAGACGGAATAAAAAAAAAAAGATGAGAGAAAACACATATTATATTATATTATATATATATTGACGAGGAGATAAAACTTTTAAAAAAGATAAATGAAAATACTGGGGGGAACCCACTCCCTCTATCTTCCAAAATTCGTCACCAAATGTATAAAGATTTTGGGTTGGAGACTGCTATATCCAGCACTCACTTGTTGATGATGTCGGATAATGTATATTGTTTTTTTTTGTCATTATATTTTATTATTCAATTTTATTTTTAAATAGGAAAAAATTGGAAATTATGTCTTTGTGAGGCTAATGATTTTAATGAAGGGAAAATAACAATATTTAAAAAAGTTATCTTGCAAAACATTAAAAGTGGATATTTCAAATATTTACAGTGGGAAGTGAAAAAGCAAAGGTTAAAGGAATTGGAGAGAATAAGTCCAGTTTCTTGATTGTAATGTTGGAAAGATTGTTGAATTAGTCGGCAAAAAATGTTGAATTTCGTATCTGAGAATTGAATTATCTTAAACCAATCCTTTTTTAGTATTTTTGTTTCGCTAATGATAGTTCATCCAGTAGGTAAAAGTGGCCCAATCAAAAGCCATTTGCAACTCGTTCGAGGAAAGCATTGATGAGAACAGGGATGTCAGATATCCTTCATTTTCAGTAATTCGGACGGAAAAGAAATCTGATGACCAACCAAAAAAGGGACTTGACAAGAAATATTCTCAAAAGAACCAAATTAAAATATAAATCATGGAAGGTACTGATTACGACTCAAGATTCTGATTTTTTGTTAATAGAAATTATTTTATATACTGATTAATATCAAAGAAATCAAGTCCATGATGCCTCAAAAATACTACAACCAGCTTATCCTATCAGGCGTAATTGATTATTAAATTGATTTCGACATTGATTTGTATGAATAAAAAAAATGTACATCTGACGGGCCCCACCAAGTAACTGGGAAAAGCGTACTGCGTACGCATGACGTATCTGCGGCGTTTAAAACAAACAAACTAACATTACATCGTAAGATAACGGTAGGGTGGCTCTCTCGTTTAATTAAAAAAAACGCTAATCTTAACTGCTAGTGAGTAGATTGAACGAATGGCTGCATAATGAATCAAAGTTTTGGACCCCTTGAGAGGGTGAGATTAGAAAACTACAAAATTAGAGGCAGTCAAATCTACAGATCATTGATTATATTTTGATTTTAAATTATTCATTATTAACTTCATTCTAACCCATTTCTACACGCCAAACTTCATTCAATGTAGTAATCTAAACCAGGATAAAATATAATATAATATATTAATATTATTTTTTATATACGTTTAATATTATAATTTTATTTATAATTTTTTAATTTAATATAATTTTATCTATAATTCATGTACATAATTTTAATTTAGATTTGGTGTAATTCGTTTCAGGTCATGAAAAAAATGATCTTGATTAAGTTAAATGTGATAAAGTTTTTGGAAGCATGGAAAATTGTTGGGAGAACGTTGAGCTGAAAGTCAAATTTTTATTAGGAAATAAGTATACGTATTATTAACCTGTTTTCACATTGGACATTGATCCATAAGTTAACGGGTAAAAACACTAATATGTATTTTTTTTAAATTGCGTATGATACTATAGACTTTCAAATGGCACAAAAATACCTATGATTCTTTAGGATCAGAGTAAAATTAATATGGCCATTAAAATAAACTATTTTTTTTTTGTAGTAAGATCCACACCATTAAAAAATGCTTAGGTCAATAATTTATTTTACTACCCTTCCTTCATCTTACCCAATGCCTCCGCTGCTTGACCATCCAATCCTCACTGCTCACGAACTCAACAAGACCAGGCACTAACCAATTCAACGTTGCGAGATTCGACACGCCACCAACCCCACAACACTTCCTATCAGCACCCACAATGCCACCTTCGCTTTGCACACCTCATTCTTCCCCAACTTCCCCAGCCTAGGCAAAGCACTCTTCTTCAGCGCCTCCACGTCAGGTTCCGGCGTCGACCCAACTGCTACCGTAAGGCATAGTGCTGCACCCATTTGCGAGTTGGAGTCAACATCTCCTTCATTCGTCTCTCCCCTACTCTCTCTCTGCCCCTTCCTTCACTTTCTTATATGCTGGTGACGGCGGTGGTTAATAAAGCACCGTGAAGGCTCGAATTCTTTCCCGTCTTCCTCATCGTCGCAGTGCAATGAGAGGAGGATGGGTTCTAAAAAACGATGGGTACCTTCAACCTTCAATCGATCTTTAATCTTGGCTCTTCTCGTGGTTCTGATGAGAATAATCAAGATCTCTTTTCTGCCTTCGATCTTGGTTCGATGGCTGCGTCATCCAAGCCCGTATTCTTCCAGTTATAGATTTGGCCAAATATAAAAGATTACTTCGGCTTTTCGATCTGAGCTTGATTATTTCTTGGTTTAATTTTCCGACTTTGATTTATGGAAGTGAGGATGAAATTTGTATAGTTCCAGATTTAACCAAATCTTGAAAATTACTATGGGTTTCACATTTGAGTTTGATTGTTTCTTAGTTTTATTTTGTAATCTTGATTGCTGAAAGTCAGAATGAAATTCTGTCAATTACAAAACTAGCCAAATCTCAAAGATTACTCTGGGTTTTGAATATGAGTTTGATTGTTTGGTAATTTGATTTTTTGAATTTGATTTCTGAGAGTGAGATGAACCGGGAGACTGAGACATGGGAGGGAGAGTTGTTTTTTTTTTTTGAGTTAATGGTATTTTGGTATTTTCATATTAGAACAGCGCTAAAAGACGAGGGGCGGTTCCAACGCGAAATGGCAGGAATACTTCCTCTAGTCTGGCCAGACATGCGTGGCTTTGCCCTCTCGTCCGTCGAGACGAATTTTAAATAATAAAAAAAATCAAAGCATTGGTTTAAGATGGGAGAAAATATCTTGGCCACAAGAGTTATTCTTATAAGTTAATGATCTATTTAGTATCTTAAATTATTTTAAAAAAATAATAATTAATATTTTAAAATATTTAAAGATATAATTAACTTCTTAAATTAATTTTAAAAATATAACTAACATCTTAAAATATTTAAATTAATATAATTATAATATTTTAATGATTATATTATATAATTTTTTTATTTTAACATACTATTATTTAAAATATCATATATATTATATTATTTAAAATAATAATAAATTGATATAGTATATAAATTACATAAAATTATATTCTATCTTTTAAATAATAATATATTAAAATAAAAATGTATGTAATATATATTAAATAAAAAATTATATTTTTATTAAGAAAAAGATAAAATTATAATAATTTAGATACTTTAAAATATTAATTATGTATTTAAAATTAGTTTAGGATAAAAATAACGGTGTCCTCACGTGACGGGGCGAGATATTTTGAGGGGTTATGTGGAATCGTGACGGTTCAGAAATTGAAGGACAATCAAGATCAAAGTACACGGGAATGGGATTCCTACTTTTGACAAATAAATATATAAAATAAAAGTTTCTCCCCATTCTATATGGCCGAAGCTACCACACCCACTCGTAGGTGATCCACACACCGCCCAACGCGTGGACACACCGCCCCCATGGGATTCCCTGAGGCTAAGGATGAGAGGATCACAGATTCCCGGGGGAACACAAAAGTATTATTCTTAATTTTGTTTTGCAAAATATATTAAAAACAAAATAACTTTTATTCTATTCTTAAAAATATAATATTATTCAGTTTATAATTATTTTAAATCATACGTTTGAAATAGAATTTTAACTTTAGGAATTAAAAATACTTCATATATGTATTAAATAGTATAAACTAAACATTTTCCTGGATTGAAAAGACCTCCATTTATTTTTTAAAATATTCAAACCTTTGCTATGTTGTTCATAACTTATTAACAAATCTTATGTTTTATATTCCATGTTGAGAATTTTAATTCTATCTTCAAAATAAACTGCCCGTGTTTGCAAACTGCAATGTTTAGGTTCTCTTTGCTGTCCTTCCTATCAATTTTTATTTTGAATTATTAGACGCAATCGGGATGATTTTAATTTAATATTTCACAAATTGAATATTTTACTTTCAATCCAGCGTAGTTTTGAACCATTTTTTTTTTTAAAAAATCAACAGTTCGGATTCATTCATTTATTACAATTTAACATTTCATTGTTAATTTTATAAAATATTAAATTTAGATTACTGAAATTCAACGTAATAAAATAGAGGGGAAGGAGAGAAGAAAGAACTGTCCTTGTGTGTATGCGTGAAGCCAGTTTCATGCCAACCGCCCAGTTAATTCACTTCATATTTATATACTTTTGAGGTCATTTTCCATCGCTTTTTATTGGGTTATCTGTAATTTATTAAAGATATTTTATTATCAAATTTACCTTTCACAATAATGATTATATTACATGATAACGATGCTGTTGATGTGAAATATAAAAGATTTAATAGTCACTTAAAAATGATTTAAAAATGTAATAATAAAAAAACTCAGACTATTGCAAAAAAAACAAAATAATTTTATATTATATACACATATTATTTGGACAAAACATATTTTTTTTTTTTAAAAAAAAAAGCCTGTAGTAAGTGTTATCCCAACAGAGCAAAATCAGGGCTATAATATTTTGAATTTGGTTGATATTTTCTTTTTGGACAATAAAAATAAAAAAGGTACCAAAGCACAAGTTGACAGCCACGTGTACCTGCACTATTGGACACGGAAAGAGCAAGTTGAGGAGGGAAAACAAAAGCTTAAATACCGGCCGCCTCCCTCATTCTTTTCCCCAGACACTGTCTCAGGGATCGCTGCTTATTCCCTAGCTCACTCTGTTCAGACGCAGGGAGGAGACACCAGTTGCAGAGCTCTCAGCTTCCTCTCTCGCTTCAGGTTATCTTCTCTCATCTCTATTCTCTGCTCTCTTCCTTCTCTCATATCACATTTTTGCTTTCGCTTTCCTGCTTAAATGCTCTCGAATCCGGCCTCCCACCCTCATTTTCTCCACATGATCTATGCTAGATCTATTTTTATTTTCCTCTTATGCTTCTAAGTTTTATTGTAGATTTTAGATCTCTTCCCCGTTTCTCTTCCCTTTTTCGTTTTTATCATATTTATCGGGAGTTACGAATTGCGGATTTTATCCTACAATCAAGGCGTTCAGGGTTCTCCGGTGGTTTTTTCGCAAATCTATGATTGAGATGTTTTCCCTATTTGATTCATTCTTGATTAATGTGGATGGTTTCTCTCTTTCTGCTTTGCTCTTAACCGGTACTACCGTCTGATAATATTGAGCGTTCATGACCCTAGGCGTTTAGGGTTCGGATCTAGCGAGGGGAAAGCCCCTCCATCGCTTGGTTGTTTGTCGTATATCTGGGATTGGAATGGTGGTCCCATGACCATTCTATCATTTATGGTCCCACTCGACGGCTTTCGGGGAATCTTCCATACCAGGGCTCCTTCCCCCAATCAACTGAAACGCCAGCCGCCTAGTGTAGCGGCCACTGCTGGATTTCAGTAACTATTTATTATCATTAATGCACAGCTAACCTAAATCCTCACGGCTTAGGTTGACCTTCACTCTGTTTCTTTTCCGGCCACAGAAAATATGTAGTAAGTCAAATAAATTATTTATTATTATTAAATATAATTTTTAAAATAAATTTATATTATATATTTTATAATCTATATATAAATGAGTCAATTAATTTTTATATTAATTATAATTAATTAATTAATTTAATTTTATAATTTTATTTAAAAGAGTAATTATTTTTTATAATTAATTTTAATATATAGCTTTCTTGTCCTAAGTGGATCTTTAGGATGTATGTAGAAAATTTGCTAGATTTCTAAAACTTCATGCTATTTCATTAACTTTAACCTGATACATATTCCAATTTAAATTTAATATATTATTCATAAAGAACAGAATTTTAGTAATATATCATTCTTTAAATGAATTTATTAGTAATACAACTATGTATAGAAATTAAAAAAGAAAGAAATTTATTATTAGAAGTTATAAAAATACGATTCAAAGTTTAGTTTCCAGCACCTCAATATTTCCAAAATTAATTTCCTAGGATAACTAAGTCATGTACCTAGTATTAACTGTGAAATTTAAGTCATTCAAATATCGAGGGAATATATTTGTACGGACACAATTGGTCGCTCTCGTTTTATACTCTCTCATTAGATTTTGTAAATTGCTATTTTGCCATTTGGTCACTTTCTCAATCAATACTGCCTGTTCAAGTAGGTAGGGCCTGCTGAGTTGTCATGCGCCTGACGAGATCAGAGTTCTCTGCGCAAATTATTTTGATAAATTCGCAACCATTCACTGATTGTTGGACAGAAGTAATTCTATTTATAAGATAAAATAGCCATTTGATTTGATCGCCCGGCAGTAATTTTGGCATCCTTCTTTGGTTACGGATCGGAGTTAGAACATATCAGTTCGTGCATGTTTGTTTTTTGTCTTGTACCTAAAACTTGTTGCCCGCGTTCGGAACCATCATCAATTGTTTTGTGGAGTTTTAGTGGTGTTAGTTACGGGTTCCGCTGCCGGATCACCCCACAATCAGGATCTTTATCTGCTAGGTAGAAAAAGCCTCCAATATGCCCATCTTATAGCTTCTTTTTTGGGTTTGTACTTCTACGTGAATTTAATTCTGCAGGATGGTAGGTGGTTTAAGGACGCTAGCTTTTAATAAGCGAGCTCTCTATTCTGCGTCCTAAAATGGAAAGGGGCCGTTCTTTGTTCTTTGTCTTTGTGTGCCAATTGTTTTCATTAGGGTAAAAAAGGCTTGATCTGTTTTTGGCAATCCATCGTTTGAGACTGAAAATATCTATCATATGTGGTTGGCGCTAATGTGTTCCGTATGTGGTTTTCCGCTCCTTTTCGGGGATAGTATGTGGTTTTCCGTCCTTCTAAATCACATGGATCTATTGACATGTCGGGCACTAGGGAGAAGAATTTGTTCATCATGTGTTAAGGTTCATGTCAAGTTAAAATGACAGTGTTAGGCATTGGCGTTAAAATGACATTTTTATTTAAAATAATGAAAAGGACACAGTGTTAACGTTAGGCATTAGAGTGATGACTGGGAGGATTTTCTGACAAATTCAACTTTTACAGACAGATTGGGTGAAAATGGGAGCAGGTGGCCGAGCCTCCGTTCCTCCTGCCCAGAGGAAGACTGAGACTGTGAAGAGAAGCCCGGTGGAGCAGCCCCCGTTCACATTGGGCCAGATCAAGAAAGCCGTGCCGCCTCACTGTTTCAACCGTTCTGTGGCCCGCTCTTTCTCCTACGTCCTTTACGACCTCACCATAGCCTTCAGCCTCTATTATGTCGCTACTCATTACTTCCATCTCCTCCCACGGCCTCTCTCTTTGTTGGCCTGGCCAATCTACTGGGCAATTCAGGGCTGCATCCTCACCGGCGTCTGGGTGATCGCTCACGAGTGCGGCCACCACGCTTTCAGCGACTACCAATGGCTTGATGACACCGTTGGCTTCGTTCTCCACTCCTCCCTCCTCGTCCCCTACTTCTCATGGAAATACAGCCATCGCCGTCATCACTCTAACACCGGTTCTCTTGAGCGCGATGAAGTCTTCGTGCCAAAGAAAAAGTCTGGTCTTAGCTGGTACAGTAAATACCTTAACAATCCCCCAGGCAGAGTCCTAACCCTTACTGTTACCCTCACTCTTGGCTGGCCTCTCTACCTAGCTTTGAACGTTTCAGGAAGGCCATATGATCGTTTTGCTTGCCACTATGATCCAAACGGTCCCATCTTCTCAGATCGTGAGCGGCTACAGATATACTTATCAGATGCAGGGGTGCTCGCCGTGTTCTATGGGCTTTACCGTCTTGCGGTGGCGAATGGACTTGCCTGGGTTGTGTGTGTCTATGGAGTGCCATTGTTGGTGGTGAATGGCTTTTTGGTGTTGATCACTTATCTGCAGCATACTCACCCTGCATTGCCACACTATGATTCTTCTGAGTGGGACTGGTTGAAGGGAGCTTTAGCCACGGTAGACAGGGATTATGGTATCTTGAACAAGGTTTTCCATAACATTACAGACACTCATGTAGCACATCACCTGTTCTCCACGATGCCTCATTATCACGCGATGGAGGCTACAAAGGCAATCAAGCCAGTTTTGGGAGGGTATTATCAGTTTGATGGGACGCCAGTTTACAAGGCAGTGTGGAGGGAGGCCAAGGAATGCATTTACGTTGAGTCAGATGAAGGTGCCGATGCCAAAGGTGTATTCTGGTACAAGAACAAGCTCTGATTTGATTACGATCGTTGCACGATGTCAGGTCTTTCCCGAGAATTTAGACTCTGTTTCGTCTCCAGTTGAAACTGTGCAACTGTGTAACCTTTAGGTTTGCCTTGGAATAATTGTATTGCTTCATAGATGTAGTAGTAAGAAGGCATGGCTCACGAGTCACGAGTCCGTGGTGTTGGCCTGTGTTGTTAATTTGCACCCTGACCTCACAAACTTGTGCCAGTTGGTCCATCTGGTGAACCCAAGTCTAAAACTTGATTTTAAGTTAATTCTCTTTTTCTTTGTCGGCATGAGACTGTAGGTGATTCAGCTGTGAGAGTAGGATCGTTGTTGAATCTAATTTTTGCCAGCTGAGAGGCATGAACCGCGAGATGAACTAATGAAATCTACAATTAATTATCAAATAGGTAATAATTCCAATGATAAGTGAATACATAATAGTATATATAACGTATTTTCAAATTTTTTATTATGCCTTTTCTTCTTTAATTATTTGTCGATAGGAAAGAAGAGATCAATTTTCTTGGTAATATTTATTATATTTTTATTTTATCACTAAAATATCAACTTTGTTATTAGGCCGTTGGTTGTTGGACTCAGTCTCGTCATCTTGGGCTGGCCCAGACTGCCTTCGTCTATTCAAACAATGGGACATGACGTTAAACGACAACTTGTTAAATATAAATGAGGGAATTTTGAATGCAAATTATGAATGCATGAAAGAATGAAGTAGTTGGAGTTTTACTGACTCCTTTGAAATTGAGCATCCTGAATTCCAAGCTTCAGGATACAAAAACAAAAGCCATGTTGTTTCGTACGCGTGATAAATGGATAGATATATTTGAGTTCAGCTGTGTTTAATTCCTAAAGCGAAAGGAGTAGAACAGAGTGTTGTTTTGTATGTATGAGGAACAAGCATCTGAATATGTGGAGGCAAACCCATTGAAGATCCGAAAACTAGGCTCTCTTCGTTTTCATGTGCATGAATGGTTGCCCCATTCATAAATTGGTGTAATTTGATTAATGATTATTATGATTGGGGCAGTGACAGTAAATCAGGCGGCCATGCAACTGTATGCCCCATAATCATATCACCGACCCAGCTGCAGTCACCTAGCTGCTTCCCAAATGTCAATCCCATGAAGCCCCAAGGATTACCATAATTTATTTTTTATATTAATATTCACTAGAATACTTACCCAGCAACATGCTCGGGATGAGGAGATCCACTATTTGCATCATATATGCCATTCTTAAATAAGGAATTGAATCTCATCAACGTGTTCCCAATTAAAGACATGTAAGATTTATATATAGATATGCATGCGTGTTTTCCTATAACTCATACCTAACCCCAATATCGTGTTACCTCATATTGTTCACTTCTTCTGCCATTCGTGCTCTATCCCTTTAATTCTCTTCAATAAGAATCTTCCCTTACAAAGTTTTATTTAATTAGAGCACCAACCACCACAAAATCCCTACCTATCCTTTCAAATCAATTAATTATTCCGATCCGCGCTTGAAACGTATGTGCCAACCCTGCCCCTGCCACTCATCCCTAGTTGTTGATTATACTTCGTAATTTAAGAATTTAATAATCCAGCTACGTTAGCTGCCTCTGATTCAAGTGAAGCCTTTTGTAAATACAATCTCCAGTTCTTCATATCATATATACTTAATTAATTTAGATATATTAAAATTTTTAATTAAATTAACTATTTAGAATAATTATTTATTAGTTCTCAATATCCCTTTGAATAATATATATTTAAATTAATTTTAATAGAAATTTTCTTACCATGTACAATTAAATATATATGTTTTGCTATAATCCTGAGAGATAAAAAAGTGTTGAGATCTTATATTTAAAGTTAAAATTATTCAATAAAATAAATAGTAGGTTTAAACTAAATAATCATATTTTGGGTTTAATGCAAGTCGGCACTCGTAAATGGGGCCCGCATTTCCATTTGGTCATTTGACATTTGAGGGCACGCTGGGCAGTTGCACTTACTTAAATGGACTAATCTCTCCCTCTTGCTCTTGCATGTCCCTCAAGGATTCATCTAATCCTTCCTCGTACAACACGCAGCTTGTTTTCCTTTTCCATATTAATTCCCACTTTTTCTTCATCTCTCCATTCCTTCTCTCTGATTCAAACTGTGCCTCGCTCTCTTCTGCCTTCCTCTACATATACATCATCTCCTATCTTCTCTCCTTCAAATAATTTCTGAAACCAATCTCTCTCGCATCTCACAAATCCCTTCTGCTGCCGGTTTTAGTAATTAATTTGTTTGTGGGCGTTGATGGAGCGCGGGGTTAAAAGAGAGATAACATGCATGGAGAACAAGATCAGGAATATTAATGGACGTGGAGGAGGATACCCAGGGATGCACAAACACTCCCACATCATATCCAAAATGAAGCCCAAGATACGCATCATCCACATATTTGCGCCGCAGATCATCCACACCGACGTTCACAGCTTCCGCGAACTGGTGCAGAGCCTCACCGGAAAGCCTAGTGCTCGCCAAAACTGCAGCAAAAACCCCAAGCAGGCAACACGTATATCCCAAGAGTCAAGAAGAGGGATTAGTGGTTGTGGCCTGCTCGAGGAGACTATGAAAACGGAGCTCACGAATGGGTTTTTGGGGTTGGATCATCAGTCGAGGGAGAGATTGATCAAAGAGGAAGAACAAGGGTTTTACGACGGTGAGATCAGCTCCGGCGGCTACTTGAGAGGGTTGGAAGGCTTCATTTCTGAGTTCGGGGATTTCCCTATTTACCCTAATTGGGATGCTGCTCATCGTCACACCCAAGAGTTTCAAGACCCCCTTCTTTCATAGATGCTCGTTTGTTTTGATCCCTTACTTCTCTTCAATTTGTATTTCGATAGCTTCGGCGTGTTTGATCGTCAGATACTCTTGTCTTGTAGGAATTATATACAGAATTGTTTATTCATCGCCTCTATAGTTCATCTCACACTCTCTCCGGTTATTCATAGGTATATGGTTTAATAACTTCTAAATAAGTAATTAACCCCATTGCCTAGATGAAAGATATGATTCTTTGGGTTTCAACGGATCGGCAACCATGGATGCCACTGGCGAGCTATCTGCTATATGAATATGGGACCTCTTTAACAATATTAATTTCATCAAAGTAAACAAATAATTTCACCACCATAGATGGTGCTTTCTTCTATTGAAACAAGGTCATGTTTTTGTCTCTTCTGTGCTTCTCATCCGCCCTCCTTTCTTTATCATCTCTAGTGAGACATTTATTTAACAAACAACAGAGGAAAGTGCAAAAGACAATTATTTCAATATATATATATATATATATTGATGATCTGTGCATATGGGTCAAAACATGGTTCTACCTATCCATGCATGTAAAAAGAGAATAAGTAAGTTTCGAGCTTCATCAACAACATAAGCCATTCAACATTACATTAACACTGTATTTAAAAAAATTACACTAGCTAGCATATATATTATATATGTATATAGATATTCAATCTCCCGGAGACATTAAAAGATCAGTTGGCCTAAATAAAAAGGCGATGCATGTCTGATCAGTTCAAGAAACATACAAATGAAGAAGGCGGCTCTACCATCATTTACACGAACCTCCTCCATCACACACAAGACTCTCTGTCTAAACTCAATAATTTAGTCTTAGTTAGAAAGTTAAATACTTTTTTGCTAAGTATAAATATCTTTGTATAAAAAAGATCTATTCGAGATAGAACAATAAATTATATATATATTAGGTGAAGTGTTTTTGCATCAAGAAAACTTGAAAATGACCCTTATAATAATATATGAGTGTGATAAACCAAATTAAAAAAATAATGAGCTTATATTATATATTAAAAAATGATGAGCAAATTAAATTGACTATATATATGAACACGAACTAATCTAATAAATTTAACCCATCAATGTGAAAATATACTATTAACGGTTTCCCATTTTAGGGTAAAACTAACACGAGTAAGTTGACTTGGAAGACAGCAGCGTGAGAGTCTTTTAATGTGCAAGTTGCAATATCCATTTTATTTGGGGCATCTTATTATACTGCAGCTTGATAAATTGATAATTACAAATATAAATGAAAATAAGGGAAGATGACATATTAAAATTGTCACATTCAGATGAATCAAAGCCGACCATATGGCATACCAAGTTGTTGGCTCCAATTTCCTTGAACCCTTAAACATCCAAGCTTCTTTAGGAAGTGGCATCAAAGAATAGAAAAATGGCATGTCATCAAACTTGCCTCCCCTAATTTCAAGCTTATCCCAAACCTCAAAGTTTGAAACTTTTCATGCATGCATGCATGTATGTATGTATGTATGTATGTATGTATGTATGTATGTATGTATGTATGTATGTATGTATGTATGTATGTATGTATGTATGTATGTATGTATGTATGTATGTATGTATGTATGTATGTATGTATGTATGTATGTATGTATGTATGTATGTATGTAAGGAGAAGAACACAGTGAAGATGCCATTCCCAAGTTGACACCACTTGCCCGTGCTAAACTAAAACTTCAGAACTGAGATTTTGACCTTCGGTAACCTGGGGGTTCCATGTCAGACAAGACAGGTCATTATGACAGCGCAACAAGTTCTTGGTCAAACAACGTGGTTTCTAATGTCAAAGTGTTTCGTATTAATCAAACACAAGTGTAAAATATCTGCACCGAAACTAGTAGTATTATTAAGTAGGGGGAGGGATTAAGTTGCCATCCAGTGACGATAGATTAGTATAAACACATCAATGAATCACATTGCCCAGTTCAAAATATACTTCTCAACACTTCATTTTTCACCATTTAATGGCTCTCGCAATTTTTTTTAATGCATGGATAGAGACAATTTTATTTAAAATATTATGAGATATAAAATGTGAATATATTTTCTAATAAAAATTAGAATCTTAGTTCGTTAATTGATTCATCTTGTTAGACGTCTAAACTTAATGCCCATTGGTTTTTAGGACTCCCAAAATTGACTTCGTTTCCCAAGTCAATCCGGCTCGGCTCATCAATCTCTCCTCACGGGCTTCACACAAATTTGTGGCACAAGTGTTTTTTACCCAATTCTTTGGAACATGTCATGCTATTTACAAAATGCGGTAACGAATGCCCCTAAAGCTAATTTAATTATGCCTCAAATGAGGAACTTGAGGTTAAATTATTTGACACGGAATACCTTCATTTTTTTGAGTATGAGTATTTTGTTTTCAGCCACTTCATTAAATGTTAAAGAATTCGTTTGAATTGGGAACGGTAAAACAAAAGAAAAGAAAAAAAGTTTTAATTTTTACTTTTACTTTAGATTAAAATCTTGTGGCAAACATATTATCTTGAAATCTAAAATTATGTTGGAATAAGAAAAATAGAAGAGAATACGCTTTTATAGGATTCAGTTTGGTTCCCTTTGATTCCCCGGAAGGTGCAACGAAGAACAACTAGTTTTATGGCTCCGTGAATTGACTTGGATTAGAAAAACAGATGGCTTTTAATTCATCACTGCAAGTAAGGGAATATATATATTTATTTATATATGTGTATATAATAATTCAGTCTCCTTACAAGCCAAGAAATCTTAGCTCTCGTAATCAGGATTTGCTTCCACCATGGAAGTTAGAGATGCATCCAGCCTTGTTAGAACTTCAGGCATTCCTGCTGTGTCCCTCATTATCTGCATCACAAACAGTGTAAGCATTCAGTAATCTAGAACTTCCTGGATTATATGTGTCTAAATCAATTCTAGCACGCAATGTGAATGGCGTGTAGAGATTTCTGATCGTAAATTCAATTTAATTGAACTGAGAAACTAATGCACCCCAAATTCATGATGCTACATCAACTATTTCAACGCTGTCATCTCTATTCTGGCAAAAAACAGCAGTGAAACGAAAAAACATAGGAAAATGGGCTCAAAAGAATATCTAACATGTCGAATGCTTACAAGTATCTCGTCATCAAGATAAGAAATCATGAAAAGTCTCTGGAAACTTCCACCTACATATGCAAAACAAGAAAGTGAGAACCTAGTTTTCACAAGGAAAGCTGGATTAAAAAGTATAGGTATGAGCGCATAGAATGGTAGTCCCAACTCCCAACTCAAACATTTTGAGAATTTTCTCTAACAGAGGAGATATGAACCACCAAAACAGAAGTATCTACACAATCGTCGAAGTAAATAGAACAATTACTGCCTTCATAATAGTCATGTCTGCATCCTCTTAGCATCTTCAGCCTTGCAACAGTAAGTTTTATACATAAAATAATATATGTCACCTATCAGTTACCATCCATAAGAAGTGCGTGTGGAAGTTCAAGTAAAAAAGACATGTAACTAAGGTGCTTCCCTGAGTAAATCTCGATAGGTTTCACTTCAGCATATGATTTTGGCAATGGCATGATGAAAATAAAATTTAACAGATTGTGAAAATCTCTCGAAAAAGATTTTGGATATTATCAGAGGTTCATATAGAAGATAGGCAACATCTTACTCAGGGGAACTTTCAGCCCACTGGTAACAGCATCTCGGATAGGGACAGGAAGTTGTTGCACAGCATTAGCTGCCTGCCCAACTGCGCCTTTGAGCTGTTCCGGTACTGACTCCTCAATAACCGTAGGTGTCTCAAGAATCCCTTCAACATACTCCTCTTTTAGTCGAAGGGGACCTTCTACAGATAACTTGGTTGATAGAACAATTTTGCTTTCTACCTACATGTGATCAAATATTATCCATGATCAAAGCCCATGAAGTGAGACGTCAGCCAAAACAAAATCAACAAGGGGAGAACCAATAGTAAAATATCATAGGGAAGTTGTACAATAAGAAGTGTTGTGCCCATACATATTTAGGAAGTATCCAATATAACAACAATAGCTTATGAAATCAATTTTTTTTTTTCATTTTTATGGATGAATTCACAAACTAATCAGAGTATCAAACTACTGCTACCGCACTTCTTATATCTTCTTTAAAAGAGTTTGAACAAAGGTAAACGAAGGGAAAATTCGCAATGGATATTTTTTCCTCCTGTATGAAATAATACGCAGGATTCACTCATTAACAAAATATTTTAAAACAAATTAATTCAAAGGGGTTAACTTTATCGCAGGCTGACAACAAAAGTGCAGCATACTAAAAACAGCGGGATTAATTTTCAATCTGATTCTGATAGCAAACTACTAAAATTGCTCTGATATTCCCAAGGTAAAATTTTGGCAGCACTGAAAGCTAGAAAACAGTACCGAATTCAATAATCTCATGTTTGCAGTAATCCTTGCATTTCCATCCTTAACAAAGACATCCATTTTTGACAAGGTAGCTAAACTTGAAGGGAAATTCCTGCAAAGAAACAAAGGCTACTAGAGCAGTGATATCTGTCATTAAGTTTAATAAAAACTTACTAGAAGATTTTGAAAGGCTTCAAGGTCGTCTGATCAGAAATACATGATCCCAAGCCCCACCGGATAATTAAAAATAGAGAAAAACTAAATACAAATCTGTGATCGGAGTACTCACTCAAATATAAATTTAGCAGCAAACAATCCTGGACTTCCTGAACCAAACCACTCAAAGTTCCATCGTCCTTCTAAAAAGGGTGACCTGTAATTGAGAAAGGTATTAACATCTCACGCCAAAGAGAAAGGATAGATGCTTTTCATCACTTACGTTGTGGGGCGAGGCGTTGGATTGAGCCGCTCAAGGCCAGTTATCCTTTCCGTCACATCAATTTTGTGCATATCTGATGTCTTTCCAGTGACCAAGGCCTCAAAACCCCCTGCATCTTTAAACTGAAAGGATGTCTTCAATGTCTGATCTAAGAATAATGGTTTCCAACACAATATAGAACTCATTCCTAGACTATATTGTCAGTATTTCGTCAGCTCTTTCAGCAGGTGAAGTGTTTAACAGAAAAGGACCCAGAAACTAAATTAACATTGTAGAACTTTTGCTTAGTTCTCTCGAGCAAATCAATTCTACGTCACCATATAGGCTATACACACCTCCACTCCTATATGAGAGGTTAGTGTTGTGACTCACAATAGAGGAAAATTCATACCACCTCCATGAAGTGTACATGATTCTGCGCGCGCGTAATTTACAGTCCTTAGCAGAGTTTGCTTGCATCCAATATTCTTCATTTGTCAGCTTTCATAATGATAACTGTAAACTAGGTAATCGAATTGGTGGGGAGGGGGGAGAATACACCAATGCCCATTTACAATCGTGTCTAGATTTAAAGTAGGAAAATAGCGGAAAAGACAGCAGAACGAAATTCGGGGATTGCCTTATTTCCGAATGAAGTTCCCCATTTTATTGTCAACCAAGTAATTAACAAGATCAGAATATCAGCGCAGCAAAAGAGGGAGGGAAAGGAGAAGACGATACTCACAGCAAGAAGAAGCGATTCTTTGGCGGATAGCCTCTCCATGTCCTTGGCGTAAGCCGCGGGAGCTCCCTGAACTGCCTCCTGAACCATTGCTCTGCAGACAAGCCTTTTGGCCCCTAAAGCTTTCCGATTAGTGCTGGACAGGATTAGCAGTGAAGTAGGAGATGCTGAAAAATGAGAAGAACATCTGCAAGACGAAGGGAGAGCAGAAATGGAGAATATTGAGGCCTGTGAAGCAGCCATTGAAAGAAATGTTAGGCAGAGAGAGACGGGGATTTTTTGTGAAGTGGGGATGGGTCTGAAGATGAAAGCGAGGAAGGGTGGAGGGAGGGAGAGAAGGTATTTATAAGGGGGGAGAAGCAAGTAAATACGCCAGCGCGGGTGGAGAAGGAGTCTGCGTCTTCAATTTCACCATTGTGAATTTGGCGAGCCCCGACTCAGGGTCCTCAACAAACTGACACCGAACTTATTTTCCATTCATTGCTCATTGATGACAAAAAATCGTGGTCGTAATGAAAGCAGCGGTAGTAAATCCCATCAGACCAGTAAAATTGTTGAAAATTTATCGTGTAGCACCTAAAGATCTGTGATATGAGTTGAGTGCCCCCTCCCTGGACTATAACTACGTACAGGATATCTTTATTTATATACAAATCTATTATATTACCTATTTTATATATAATTAAAAATATATTATATTTATCACTATATGTTATTTTAGATGAAATAATTGTTTATCGTTTAAATATAAAATCTAAAATTTAAGTATAATATGAATAAAAAAATATTTATAAGAGAATTATTTTTAATGAAATGTGATAATATTTAAATTTGACTAATCATATAATCATATAAAAAAATATGGTACGTTTAGGTTATTAAATAAATTTTAAGTATTTTTAGATATTTTTGGCCAAAAAAATATATCTCTAGACATTGGAATGGGAAATTATTGAGCAATATTTCCTTTTTTTAATTTCTGGTCTCTATCTAATGTCACGTTATTTTAAACCTTAACTATACTTAAAAAGTATGAATTAAGACTTATGAATAGGGGATGAATAAAGTAGTAATTAATAAATGCAGGACATATTTAGATTATGACATATTATTTTATTTTCATGCGCATTGATTTTTTTTATAATCCATTTGAATAAGCAACTAATAGTCTAAATGCAGAATATATAAAGCATAAAATTAAAATAAATCTTAACATTTAAATAATAATAATAATAATAATAATAATAATAATAATAGGGGCGGCTCCTTCCCCTGCGTGTTCATGAATTTTGGTTAATCAGTTGATTGGTGGGTATGAAGTAAGCAATAAGAAGAGGCGAAAATGGTTGGCGATGGTTTCTATGTTGAGATTTACCGATAAATGAGAATACAGGAGGAAGCCATGTGACGGAGTTGGCGATGGTTTCCATACATTTGGTGTGACATAACAACCTTGGAGAAAGAGAATAAGCAACGCAAAAGAAGGTACCTCTCTCGCATGCAAAGCGAGCAATCTACCGTTTGAGCTACATCCCCATGCGCTCCTTTAATGCAAGTCAGTTCAGTTATAGAGATATTTATAATACCTATATAATTTAGTGCGTTTACTCAAATCTACAAAAAAAAAATTGTTTAATCTGTCTTAAAAAAAATATCTAAAAATATATTTAAATAAGATAGAGTTGAGTTAAGTGTCAGGAGGATTAGGGTACTAAGGGTATGTTTAGAATAGCTTTTAAAAAATAGATTTTAGGAAGAATAGATTTTAAAAAATAGATTTTAGGAAGAATAGATTTTAAAAAATATATTTTAGGAAGAATAGATTTTGAAAAAAAAAGTAATTTTAAAAATTAAAGATGTTTGAATGATTAATAGCAGAATCACTTTTCTATAGACAATTACTAAAAAAATATAAACTAATATGATAATTATATAAAGAATAAATTTAATTTTAAATTTTTTATTTAAATAATTACAAAATAATACATATACATATGTATTTGAATAAAGTAAAAATTTATAATATTTATCTAAATTTTATTTTTTTACTAAAAACTTTATTAGAGAACCAATCTAGACGACCATAAAATAATATGGAAGATTGTAATTTTTATTGGTAAATTTATCTTTTTCCTAACATTTTCAAATAAGAAATTAAATTAGATTTTATTTGTTTTAATTTTTTTAATTAATAAAATTTAAATTATTAATTAATAAAAAACTCACCATCGCGAGAGGGTACTAAAAAGCTACAAAGAGATCAATTATTATCAAACCATGGTTTTGGACTCCAAACCATGGTTTGAGTTCTAAAATTGATTTTTTTTAAAAAAATTTTGTTTGGCCCATATCTCACAAAACCATAGTTTGTCTCTATAATCTATTCTCAAAAGTGATCCCAAACACACACTAAATAAAGTATGATATCTTATCTATTTAGCCCAACCCTATATATATATATATATTTTATTTTTTTAACTTATTCTATTTATAATTTTATATTTTTTATTTTAGTTGATAACTCTTATTACTCATTTTTAAAGTATTGAACATAACTCTTATATTTATGTAAATATTAAAGTTGTTCATATACTTTGCTTTTCAAGTATTTGATTATTGATATTATAATAACGCTATAAATATCTAATTTCTATATATTTTAATCTTTCTTTTTTATACATACAATAAACTTTAATATTTTAATTATTATATTTTTATTATATTATTCTTAATAGATTATGAATGTTATTTAACTCTTAAAAATATAAATATAATATTATTTTATAAATTTATAATTATAGATTTTTTTCTCATAATATGAGTAAGATATCATAATTTAAACATATTCAATTTATTTATACTCAACTTATATTAAACTATAAAATACAATATACACCTTTTTTTTATGCAGAATATTAGGCAAAAAATTTATCTTACCAAACTCTACTTATACACATTCCTGTTCACTTAATTGCCTTGAGAATTGAGATATTACGTGATAAGTCGCTTCAGAAGAATAAATGAGCCTCTCCCTTTTCTTCTGTGGGCAGGGTTAGCGAGTGATTCTGGATGTTTAAACCTGAATTTGGGCAGAGTCTAGCGGAAAAGCATGAGCTGTATTGCTCTCCTGCACAATAAAAGTTCTATTTATTTTAAATAAGATATGAGTAGACTTGATATAAATAAATTAGATATACTGAAATTATAATATCATATTTATATTATAAAAAAATATATAATTATAAATTTTTAAAATAATATTATATTTATATATTTTTAAAAATTAAATAATATTCATAGTCTATTAAAAATAAAATAATAAAAAGATAATAATTAAAATTTTAAAAATTATTACATATTTTTTCTTAAATTTAAATAGTTTATAATTATATATTTACATTAATTTCCCTAATATTAATAAAGATAAATATCTTAAAAAATAAAATAAGTAATTATAATTTATAATATAATTATATGATGATTAATAAAATTAAAAAAAAATTAATATAGTTATAAATATTAAAAAATATAATTTATCTAATATTTTTAAAATTACTCTCTAATCACCAGTAGATATCATATTCTCTTTTTTAAGTGCAGTATTTAGGGAAAAAATAAAAATAAAAAAGAGGTATCTATAGGTAAAATAGGATAGTATAACCCTCTGTCTGACACTTAACTTAAAAAAAATATAGATTATATTTTATAGTATAATACATAATTTTATTCTATATTTTTTAGATTAGTGAGAGTTTTTTATTATGAATTTAAATAGACATATTCACGGGTTCTATATACATCTCTAGGGCACAAAGCTGATCCTAGGCAGTTTATTGGGATTCAGTGCCACCTAACTAAATATAACTTCGACTCCATTGTTCTCATTTACATGTATGTATAATAGCCCTGAGTATCAGAAAATGACAGGGCAAAAGCATGTGCGATATTCACATTTGCGTAACGCACGCTGAACCCAAATCATTGCCAACCCCACAACGGCTATATTCCCTCCTCCCAATCCCATTATTCATATGCCTTCCCTCAACGGTCCATTCCCCCCTCTCAACTCATAATTCTTACTTATCCCTCTTTTATTCCACCCCCATTCCCACTCCCACTCCCACTTCCCTCCCTCTCCTCCTCCTTCACAATGCCCTCTGCTGCTCCTGCCGCCTCCCCTACCGTTCAACATGTTGCCAAGAGGTCTTCCGACCAGCTCCTCCAAAAATTCGCCCACTTCGATTCCCATTCCCCCAAAATCAAATCTAAGCGCCGAAACACCGTCGCCGAAGCCCCTTCCAGTGGGGGCTCCGCTTTAGTCGAGAGGAGGTCGCTTCTCCCACCCTCCGCCACTCGCCGCTACACATTGCTCCGCCAGCTTGGCATTGCCCGCGCCCGCCTCAAGGCCAGGGATATCCGAAACAGATCCCTCTTCGCGACCCTAGACAAGGTCCGCTTCTTTTACATTTAATTTGTTGATTACATATCTATTCTTGAATTACCGCCTGCTGGAAGAGTGATTGAACAATTTCAGACTGCCGGATGTTTACCGACTTTATCATTGATCTGTCCTTTTTTTGGGTTCGTCCCCTTAATTCAAGATTTAAAATAAAACTGGCGGAATCTTTTGAAAATCCATTTACTCCATGAGATTATCTAGGCTAATTCGACTTGAATGAAGAAAAGGAACCGAATGAAATATGATGGTAACAGTTTGACGGCTGCTCCTGAGCGCTGAAATCGAGATAAAGCGTAACGGAGTGTCAATCTGGCGTAATTGATGTGGACAACACTTTTTCTATGAGCTGGCATGAATTTGTTCACTGGTTGTTGCAGACGTGGCGGAGAACTGTAGAGGGTGCGTCCAGAGTTTTCATGGAGAAGCATTATCATCGCCACAAGCGTTTGATCAGTGATGCTGTTTAGCCTCTGATCTGCTCTGCTGGGTCTAGAAAATGAGCAGAGAGCTCTGGAGGAAACAGGCAACCAGCCCAAGTTACTTCCCCTGTATCATTTGATCAACGACGACAGAAACTCAGACTACGTGGATAATATATGTTGCGCCATCGCTGTTCGTTTATTCATTATTAATTCATGCTATTCTTTAGTCTCCGGATAATACATATTCCATCCGTTCTTTGCTATTTGTCTGCTTAATAATCTCCGCTAATTAATAGCAAGTTTCTCCTCTCTCTGTTACTCCTTGTAGATTAGACAATTGCACAGGAGGATTTGTGCTTATTAGAATCATCATCATCATCATGTCGTCATCCCTCATTTTTATTTTCATTCTAGGATTTGAATTCACTGGTCGGCAAAGCGAAACAAACTTTATATGCGCATCCCTATATTTTTATCAGAGTCAGCAACGCCCGTGAAAAAAAAAAACAATAAATCTCTATAAGTATAAACCATTAACTATGTATGATATTTAACAAACAGCTTAACTATAAATGTATGAAATTTAACAAGAAGCTATCCCAATGATAGTGTCACTCCCCATGTTTGGACCAGCTCCAAGTTCGGATTTTATATTTACATCTTTACGTGTCTAAACTTGTTTAAATTGAACATAATAAAAAAAAACCCAAGTTTAATATAACTCAAAAATCTATGTATAATGTCTAATTTTTACGCAAGTGTCAAGAAATAAAATAAGGAAAGAGAACAAGTTAATCCTAGTCATTACCTTTTACCCCCTTCATTCTTTCAGTTTCCATGTATTCGGGGGTTAATGCATACTGTATTTCGATCAGATCCTTATTTTAATTTTTTTAATAAAAATGGTAAGTAGTTTGACACTAATTCTCTATTAAAATTAAAATTAAGACACAATTTTAAAATTTAGAGGATACTTATAAGATATTTATAAGATTAACTATTATATAAATTTTTATAATAGTAACATGAATCAAATTCATGTAACTCATTATTTATTATCTATATTAATTTTTATTATTAGTTTCTTTTAAATTTAATTTGGATACTTGGTTGCACAAAATCAGGTATCGTGTTATCTTACCCCTGATGGCGAAGATAAAAGGTTGTCTCAATTTGATTATTATGTTGACCAAAAAAAATTATGCCTTTATTTTAGTAAATAATCGGTGCTGAATTCATTTTAACTTTTATTTATAAAAAAATAAAAAAATGAAATGGTAATTGAATAAAGAGGAAAGGGGGATGTTGATGCATCGTCTTCATGTTGAAAAGTCAACAGAGGTCCCAACTTTCCTCTTCCTCCCACTTCCACTCGCCACTCTGCCATCAGTACCTTCTTTCGGAACTGTGAGTGCCTTTGCCTCTTTCCTTAAGAAACCTCTTCCCGGACTACGCCTCTACGCCTACCCCCACAATTCTTTTTCATTCCTTTCCTCTCTCAACTTCTCCTACCTCTCATTTCAAATCTATATAATTAATTCCATCCACTTTATTTTCAAATCCTGATTCTGTTTTCCTTCATCTCCCCCAAATTTTGTATCTCTCTTATCTCCCGACTCCTATCACGCACAATTTTGTTCTTCCTTTTGTGAAATTACAATATCCTTCAGATTTCTCTCTCTCTCTCTCTCATCACCCATCACCTGTATTCATTCACTTGTCAAAGATATCACAATTTATTTTTCGAATTCAGAAATTCGTCCGGCCATCTCCTTGGGTACCCGACCTCTTGTATTCATTTATTCTAGGGATTTGTTAGAGAGGGAAATGTGGGATGTTTTCGTGGCTGGCAAGGATGGTTTCTACGTGTTTGAGACCAATAAGGCGGTATGCCCGTATGAACAGGGATGATATCGATGATTCTTCCGCGTCTGAAGATGCCCTCCTCTGGCACAAGGACCTTGAGAAACACTCGGGCGGTGAATTCTCTTTTGCTGTAGTTCAGGCTAATGAAGTAATTGAGGATCAAAGCCAGGTTGAGACGGGACCAGACGCCGTGTTCGTTGGGATATACGATGGCCATGGCGGTCCCGAAGCGTCCCGGTTCATCTGCGATCACCTCTTCCATCATCTAATGAGTGAGTCTTATGCGCTCGCTTGGATGCTTTTACATTGATTTATAGTTGGCTTTTCGTTACTTCCTGAAGGGGTCGTTGTGCAGTGTTTTTGATGTTGATTTATTTGGACTTCGGGGTCCTTTATAATCATATAGCTTATGTGTGTTTTTTTCGTTTTTATTTTGTTGGCCATTTGGCCTTTACCGTCTAGGCCCCGGATGGTATAGTAGTTGTTCTGTTGATTTTGCACATTATTGAGAATGCAAGGAACTGGCCTCCAGGATTCGGTGTTGGAAACTCTGGTTTGCCTACTGAAGCTATAATATCAGGCCAGTTAACATTCCTCTCCTCTCGTCTCCCTTCCTCACCCCTCTTTTCTTTTGAAGGGTAATTCTTGAAAAGAGGGAGAAAAGAGAAGCAAAAAAACTGGAGGGATCCAGTTGTTGAATGTATATACACGCAGTAAGGATAAGGAAATATATTAGTTATCAAGTAATTAATCCTCAATTTATCTCAACAAGATTTTGTGTTTTCCCCATTTTAAATTGATCGTCATTTACCATTTTTTTTCTTCTCCATTTTCTCGTTTTATGTTTACTGTGCGATTAATAGCTTCCTTCCATATTGATCATTTGGAATGTCAACAGGTTATATCGGAAAGTGAGTATTCCATTGTGGATCTTCCAAACATTGGCTGCCTTAACAAACCTTATTCTGGTTGACATGGTTTATGAATTTCAGATTTTTTGTTGTTTTTATTTATGGATCAAAATTGACTGAATACACTAGTTTGAGCTAGTATATATAATTTCTGTTACTGTTTGTCAATCAATGCATCTATTATTAGTTTTTACGGACTTAAGCATTTTTTTTATATTTTGCTCTAACTCTTGCATGCCCGTGGAACTGCTTTGATTTAAGTGGTTATGGAAGTTTTGTGGTGAATCTGGTCACAGGGATTGCTCAAGAAAATAGTACTATATCCGAAGATGTAATAAGGGATGCTGTTTCTGCTACTGAAGATGGATTTCTGAATCTTGTTCGAAGATCATTTGGTGCGTGTTTGGAAAATTCTAAACTTAGGTTTAAAACCTAGGTTTGGCTCAAAACTTAGGTTTGGAAAAATTTTAAAACAAACAGCCATATTTGTTCAAACGGGCTTTTGGACTAAATTATAGTTTAAAACCAATGTTTCAGATAAGTTGGTCAGAGTAGCTTATGGAACAGTAAACCACTTATGAACTAACCAATTACTATATTACCCCTACTTTTTCTTACATCATCTCTCCTACTTTTTCTTACACCCTCTCTTCTCTTATCTCTTATCTCTCCTCATTTAATACTCATACTTTTTTTCGTAATTTACCAATAAAAAAAGTACTTTTGGAAATAACTATCCAAACACTCATTTATTCAAAACAACTTTTTTTTCATAATCTCTTCTCCGAAAGCCCTTTTCTATAAGCTGTTCAAAAATCCTTTTTTTCCATAAACCCGTTTTTAAAATCCTATCGAAACGGGCTCTTGGTATAAAGCCATTGATAGCAGCAATGGGTTGTAAGCAGAGAGGAGGTTAGACGAGAACTCAGGGCTTTGCATCCAGAAGACTCACAAATTGTAGTTATGAAGCACGGAACATGGCGTATTAAAGGCATCATTCAGGTTTTACTCACTTGAGAAAGAATTTGTTAATTGTTTACCTTGCCTCTTTTCCTTTCACTTTTGCTTGTGTTTTTATCTAACATTGGTGAGTTTGGTTATTACAAGTAACAAGTACTGGTCTTTCAAATTGTGTCCCTTGCCTTGAAATGAAGTCAATTTTTGAGTTTTTTTTTAAAAAAAAAATTAAAATCCTTTTTGAGTGTAACTCTGTAGACCAAGATCAGTTGCACATGCTGTCAACTGTTATAATCGCTTTTTGAACCCCTTTGATTTCTACAAGGACTCTGAAAAAGAAAAGGTACAGAAAAATTTCTTCGGAAATTAGATTCCTTGTTGAGCTTCTTAGTACTAATCATGTGCATTTATCTCCCTTGTATGTGGAACAGAAGCTTCCATCTAGTGCACATTTTCAATTTTCTGTCTTGGGGTTTAATTATTGGTATATTTTATTGCCCAACTATCAACTATGTTTATCTTTTGGCCCGTGTTAGGACTCAAATTATATTCTTCAGATGTGCAAACTGTTTAGGCATAGGGACTTCAGTTTTCTCAGGGTTTCTGAAAAACTTTTAATAGATGCTTGTTTAATTCATTTTTCTCCTGTTCTATGCAAGTTATTTTTATACTTGCTCCAAATAAAAGTTTCTTGTTTTTTTTTTCCTTTTTCTATCAGGTATCCAGATCTATAGGTGATGCATATTTGAAGAGACCAGAGTTCGCTCTTGATTCTTCCTACCCGCGGTCCCATCTGCCAGATCCTATCTGTCGACCCGTGCTTTCAGTAGAACCATCTATGTCTTCCAGAATTATACAGCCAAATGATAAATTTCTTATATTTGCATCTGATGGCCTTTGGGACCACATGACAAACCAGGAAGCCGCTGACATTATTTATAACAACCCACGAACCGTAGCTTCATGCGATACTTGCTCTTTCTCCTTTTTCTGCGCTTCCTTTTGGGTCTCTCATCCTTGGCATTTGGCTGATGTTTTTCTTGGAATTCAGGGGATTGCGAGAAGACTTGCTAGAGTTGCCCTGAATGAGGCGGCTAGGAAGAGGGAAATGAGATGGAAAGACATGCAGAAAGTTGGGAAGGGTATCAGGAGGTTTTTTCATGATGACATCTCTGTTGTTGTGATCTTCACAGACCATGAGTTGCATGGGAAGAAGATGACAATACCAGAGTTATCCATTAGAGGTTTCGTGGACAAGGTTGGACCATCAAATCTTAAAATTGTCAGGAAGTGAGGCTACTTAAAGACTAATTCAAGTGATGAAAGTGGAGTGAGTCGTGGATAAATGGCCTATGACCCAAACTCTTCTAACGTAATAGGTGGGGAAAACTTATTGGGAAATGGCTTTATTACAAGGTTCACTCCTATGGTTATCGCCTACCAACTCGATTCGGATGTCCCTGCTTGGTTAAAGTTGCCATTAAAGGGAAGCTCGAACAATTATACGCTAAGTCAAAGTTGGAACATTTTTATGGCATCTAATTATTTATTTTTAACATTTCTTCTCGCCTTTCAAGAACTATGCAAAACTACTAAATTGAGACATCATCTATTGCATAGTGTTGGTCAAACAAATAAAAAATCTTTTGCTTGCTCTGCCGTGGGTGACAATTGTGGAAAGCCAGTGTTCCTTTCTTTCTAACGCTCCTTGGGAGGATGGTTAGCTTTGAAGTGCTGTCGTTTCCATACATTGACACCCTCATCTCTATTCTATGTGAAGTCCATTCCGAAGCGTGCTGCTCTCGTTACATCGTATCTGGGCTTATAGTCAACGTGAAATAATCCCTTGCAAAAAAATTATGTAAATGACACATTTAAGTTAAATGTTTTAAATCAAATTTAAACAGTTAAACTTTCTAAATAAAAAAAATAATATGGCTTAAACAGTGTTAATCTGAAGTGGTTGCTGAGTCGCATTCGGCATTTCATTAGTAACCATCTATGCATATATTTTATGTGAAGTTGACATTTTATGAGGTGGTCGCGGCGGCAACCAGTAATTGAATTTCACCCAATTTTATAATTATTACCTAATTCTAACCCATATCTCCCGCTTCCGGATTATGCATCCATTACGACTTCTTGTTTGTTTGTCCTTTTATTATTTGTTTACATGCCACTATGTTTTCCCATCGTCCCTTCACAAGGCTGGTCCGTCGTGGGATCTTCTTGGGTTCAAGTGAGAGATCAGCGTTGTTACACAACCAATGAATCCACATATCAATCTTAACCAACTGCTCTTAGATTCTGTGCAGCTAACTAAAATTCGAATCCTTACTGTTTAAAAAAACATTTGTCTTAAAACAAAATGCTAGTAAGGGCCGGGTTCTAATTCTTAACGACTAACTGCCTGCTGAAGGGACTCTACACCCGCAGGTTGCGTTTAACAGTTCACATGGCATCTTCAATATCAATCAACACACACAAATAATGAAAGCCGTATTGTTCAAATGCAGTCATCATCAGTGCAGTTCCCAACCAGCTCGAGCTTCATGTTGTAGCACGTGGGCCAAAATCCAGTTGATTTAACACTCAGCAAGTATAATGTATTACTGTAGTCCAAAAATTAATTACCAGGGCAGAGATAAAGCACGACTCTGTTTCAGGCAATCTCAGATCATTTTTCCGAGGACCATGATAACCGGAATAACTTAAGCAAAGAATTGTTGGTTCAACCAAACCAAATCAGTAATCATTCACAACTCTACTGCAACAAAATATTAAAGAAAAAAGAATTGCTTGCCTTCATTCTCTTATCCCAACATATAAAGGAAAGAAAACGCAAAAGAAACACGACGGAAAAAAAATGGTAAAGAATACGAAATGAAAGTTCCCCAAGCAAGGACGATAATTCTGTAGGATGAAATATATGTAGCAATTTTCTGATCCACCTCTCGCTTTGCGTAATTAGAAGCATTTCCTGTGGACGATTGAGGGACCGGATTCATCATACTCTGCCTTGGCAATCCACATCTGCGCTCAAGAATTAAGAAAAATGTATCAGAATAAATACTTAATAGTGTGACGAGAGAAGCGATCAAATCAGCAGAGCCTATGTAAAATTGCATAGGCAGGTTCAACTGTTCTAGTTGGCTTAAAGAAGTACCATAGCCCGTCAAACCCGTCTCCCATTGAATAAAATAATCCGTATTGCATGCTTAACGGGTGATTTATTTCCTTGATCTGACCATCATGTTTATTATTTTATCTCACCTTATTTCCCCTATTCAATTAAATTACTATTTCTGGAAATAGATTTTCATGCTGGATCTGTCACATTATCTTTACAAGCTCCAACAGTTGTGTACTTAAAATCACAAACTCTACCTGTTGGAAGGTGCTAAGGGATGCCAAAATGGAGCCTCCAATCCAGACACTGTACTTCCTCTCTGGTGGTGCCACCACTTTAATTTTCATGCTGCTCGGTGCCAATGCTGTAATCTCCTTGCTCATTCTATCAGCAATGCCAGGGAACATTGTGGAACCACCACTCAAGACGATGTTACCATAGAGATCCTTCCTGATATCCACATCACACTTCATGATTGAGTTATAAGTTGTTTCGTGTATGCCAGAAGCTTCCATCCCGATCATGGACGGCTGGAAGAGCACTTCAGGGCAGCGGAATCTCTCAGCACCTATTGTGATCACCTGACCATCAGGTAGCTCATAGCTTTTCTCAACAGCTGAGCTGGTCTTTGCAGTTTCTAGCTCTTGCTCATAATCAAGAGCAATATACGCCAGTTTTTCTTTCACATCTCTCACAATTTCTCGCTCAGCAGTAGTGGTGAAAGAGTATCCACGCTCAGTCAAGATTTTCATGAGGGCATCTGTGAGATCACGCCCTGCAAGATCCAAACGCAGGATTGCATGTGGGAGGGCATAACCTTCATAGATGGGAACTGTGTGGCTGACACCATCTCCAGAGTCCAGGACAATACCTAAAACAGCATAAAATACACACCATCAACCCATTTCAATGGTAAGGTATACCGTGAATTGGATGGCCCTTGGAATCCCACTCAAACATTGATTGATAAAACTTAACAAAATGACCAGAGTAAAGCATTCCAAATCCCAGCAGGTAGTAAAGAACTCTATTCGTTTGCTCATTCAATTCTATACCGACTTTTTAATTCGCACACCCACACGCATTGATAAAGAGCGATAGAAAGAGAGGGAGAGATAATTCATTACCAGTGGTGCGGCCACTAGCATAAAGGGAGAGGACGGCCTGAATGGCGACATACATAGCGGGGGTGTTAAAGGTCTCGAACATAATCTGAGTCATTTTCTCACGGTTAGCCTTTGGGTTGAGAGGAGCCTCTGTCAAGAGAACGGGATGCTCTTCCGGAGCTACACGGAGCTCGTTGTAGAAAGTGTGATGCCAGATCTTCTCCATATCGTCCCAATTGCTAACAATACCATGCTCGATCGGGTATTTCAGAGTCAAAATACCTCTCTTTGATTGAGCTTCATCCCCAACATAGGCATCCTTTTGTCCCATACCAACCATCACACCAGTGTGACGAGGGCGACCCACGATGCTAGGAAATACTGCCCTCGGAGCATCATCTCCGGCAAATCCAGCCTACATGGTTTTTTAAATAATACTTATTAAACTGGAAATCATGAAACCCAACTGATAGATAAGATCAACAACATTTGCAAGCTCGGATCCATACCTTGACCATACCCGTCCCATTATCGCAAACAAGTGGCTGAATATCCTCAGCATCTGCCATTGTTTATTAAATGCTGCAGAAAGACACCAACCGCCCATCAAATCAAAATCTCAAAGCCAAACAAATGCAAACGACGAAGAAAATGAATGCCCGTTTCAGTAATAGATGCAAATGCAACATGGCTCTCAATGATTAATCGCAAACATTTGTGAACCGGTATACGCCCAAATCAGTTTAAGACGACAAAATTTCATTCCAGTGGAGTAATCGTAGAAACTAGAAAATGCCGTTCCATTGTTAGGAGAGTCTTAAAAGAACTTAACAAGACCAGGGGCTAAGCACAGATTCCCGCGGATTAAAGGCCATTAATGCCATTACTGCTAATCATCGGTAGAACACGGAGAAGAACATATACGACAAACACGAACAGTATACCTCTATAAGCAGATTTATGAAATGACCTAATAAAACAATACGCCGCATTCCATAAAAACATCGACTAAAGGAAATAAGCATCGACGGGATATTGTGCATTCACAAGCCGCAATATGTTGTGGGACTTGGAATTATAAGAAAGCCCGTGTGTTCAACATACCTAGTGGGAAAACCGATTGATTGATTGGAAGAAGTGAATCGTAAAAATGTTGGGAACAAGCTAGTCGTTATGGAAGGAAAAAAGAAACAATAAAGTGAAGGAGGTATAGAAAACTGATGTTACCCGAAGGAAGAGCTGACTGAATCGGGGTTGGAAGAAGAGGATGGGAAGGAAGGAGGAGGCCTGTGGATTGTGAGGAGTGAAACGAACGAATATGAGGGCGAAGGAGCCGCGTGGTCGTGTAAAAAAGAAAGGTCGCGCAAATGAATCAGGACCGTCTTTTTCGAATATCTCATCTCCTCCGTGGACCCCATCGTCGCGGGCACGTTCATGTTGGAAATAGCTGGCGCCCTTTCCTCTCCCACGTGGACTCATTTCTCCCTCCCTCCTTTTTTTTAATACCCACTCGGCACCCCCTCCCTTTTCTTCTCAGGCTCATCATTTCTCAAGCATCAACCCCCATATATTTTATAAATTAGATTAAAGTTAGGATAAAAATTAACTAGTGTTATTTTATTTATATTTGGATATACTTTTATAAAAAAATCAGTTTAATAAAAAAAAACTTGTTCAAAAGATATTGAAAATCCGATTTTAAAGATTTTAATATTAACATAAAATCAAGAGTTAGAAGATCTAAAAATAGGATTTGACTTTAACTTGGCTTTTATATCCAAACATTATTTGGCAAAAATGCTAACTCAAGCAGCATTTTGGGACTTCGCTAGATTTCTAGTTTTGCAATCTCTAAACGAGATGCCAAACATAGTTTAATTAGGCACATAATTAACAAGATTAGCATCCAGAAGTTGAAAATAAAGAGCTCTAGAATATGTCAATTTAGATTTTGGTAGATATGAGCATAGTGTCAATTTTAGCTCGGTATATCCTTTATTACAGGTGCCAAATACTCTATTTTTTGTGAGTTTTTTTTTCATAGTGTTGTTTTTTCTACAATTTTCTTACCATCTAAACATAGATGTAAGGACGGATAAATGCAATTCTACATACTTATGATAACTGTCCATACTTTTGCGTAGCCAAGTATTGAATTATAAGGCACATTTTATTCCTGGCCATAATGACAACTGATGAATAAATTAAGAGGCGAGGTGTTTAAGGATAAAAATGGATTAAATAACTTAATTCTATTATAAAAATATAGTCAATGTCAAAATATATTAGTAAAAGTCGAACACACTATCTATTGAATATAATATAATAATCAGACTATTAAACTAACGTACCTTATTGTTAATTTTATTCTTGCGTTATAAATTTAAATCTATTCATATAAAATTAAAAAATTAAATTTTTTAAAAAGATTTTAGGTTAGGAGATTTTTATATGCCAAATTTAAATTAAAAAAAAGCCTATAACTAATTAAAAGTTAAGTTCAAATTAAATTATTATTTAACCGACTTAATCTATCAAAATTAAAGATTGATCTGACCTAATTTATTTTTATACCTACCTTAAACTTGGTAGAAATTAAAGCAAAAGAAAAAAAAATGTTGGGGGAGCAACAATGTCAATGGAAGTTTCTTTCTATACCTACCTTAAACTTGGTAGAAATTAAAGCAAAAGGAAAAAAAAAAAGAAGGGGGTGGGGGAGCAATAATGATGAATAATGGAAGGGCCTGATTGTAAAGCTCAAATTGACTTGTGACTTGGGGGCCTGATTGCAGCAGGGTTTACTTTTGCGGTTGGCCAGCCCCACCAAGAAAGAAAGAACAGTTTAAGCAGGTACTGGGGGGTTTTAAAAAGAGCGGCACAGCCAGCTCGTCATTCGTTAGGGTGTGGTTACATGGGATGCACGTATGTCCCGTACGTTGTATGGTCGTTGCCCTCAAATTGCACGACTCCTGTTGCTGGATGGCACCATCCTCAAGACCAGACATCCAAACATACCAATGGCACACCCCATTCATGCTTTCTTTTATGAGTTGGGTTTGGGTTGTCATGATTTTATAGAAACTCCATTTTGGTGACTCTAAATTCGTGACAACTGGACATACTTTTTCCTAATCAGGAAAATTTCAACTTGGTGACTCTAAATTCATGACAACTGGACTTTTTTTTTTTTCAAAAATAAAACTGGTAGGAGCGAGCAACTAGACATGGCTTTCGTATATGGTACGAAGGACTCCCTCTTCGTTGTCAAAAAAATAAATAAAATAAGGACTCCTTTTGCTCTCGAAACCTCTATTTTATCCATATAAGTTAGTATATAAATGATAATTGGAATATGAGTATGCTTGAGAATAAAGTTAGTTGAAATCGGTTAATTACATTCGGCGGTGTAACGTGTGTTTGGTTTTGACAATAATATTATTCCTAATATCAAAATACAATAAAATATTTGTGATCAAGTTTTTAAATAATTAAGAGCCCACGCTTATTTAGTAATCAAGTAGTAAAATGTTGGTAAAAAATAGGGAGGGGAGGACCTAGAGAAAATGATATTTATTAGAGAGGACCGTACAAATTATAATTATTTTGAAGGAATAAATACTAAAAGTAGAGGAGACTTTGGTGCAGAACCTTGGACATTATAATATGGTGATCCAGAAACATGAATGGAGGCGCATGCGTGCATGTGGGAGACAAAATATAATGCCGGCCAGTTTGGTTGGCGCCCTTGAACTTCAACTCTTTACTTCCTTCTCCATCCAGTATATATATATACAGAGAAACTGGAGATATTGAGATTATATCCTTTGATCCTTTTGTAAACTGAATGGCATTATTGACACTGCTCTGCGCTGATGTCTCGTATCAGGAAGTTGCTGGAGTTTGTATATATAAGAAAGTATCGCCTTAGTTACGAGGGAAAGAAAGGTCCCTTGTGTGAGTACGAGGATTAGGGGAGTAATTAACGAATAGTAAGGAAAAGAGAAGGGTGGAATTATGTAGAAGCAGAGCAAGGCTGGAACTGTACGAGAAGGCTCCATCACGCCAGCAAGCTATATAACCATCCAGGCTCCAGCACATGGCTTCAAGTTGCAGCTTGTTAAAATTGCCTACAATTGTACAATTGGAAAGCATAAAGGCACAGGGAAAAGAAATAAAGAATACGGGCACACACAACACATATATATAGAGAGAGAGAGAGCTCTGGTTGTGGAAGGACAGGCCGCAACTTTTGAAGCTATCATCAATTATATATGTCGGCTCAAAAAAGAAAGAAAGGGAGATCATCAATCAGGCAAAGCAAAATATATATATGAAGAGGAAGGCTCCAGCATCAACACCAACCTCTTAGAATGCCCCTGTGTACCAGAAATGGCATTGGAAATGAGAGTAACTGAACAAGCGTTTCATTTTACTCCAACGAGAGCTTCGGCCCAACATTCCAATAATCCAATGAGCATGATAGTAAGAATAATTCCGTCACACAACAGTTCTCAGGAAGCGCACCAACCCTACCCGATGCATTTCATTGTTCTTAAAGTTAATGTCATTTCTTTTGTATGAAATTTAAAATCAAAACTTGAGCCACACTTTAAACCATGTAATTTATCCAAATCAAACCCTTCTCAAAATTTTCATGGCCCAGATGAGATATCAAACACTTTTAACATAATAAATATGTTTCGATTTATTAATTTTTCGCGTTGATTTTCCACTATTCAGTACTTAGCATGACTAATTAGAACTCGTGAAAGTTTTTATTTTTTAATATGGTTAGTAGTGGATGAATGATATTACAGGGACACCAATCCCAAACCGACAAACAAAGATAGAAAGTAACCGAGTTACCTTATTAAAAAAAAAAAGCAACATTTGCTTCCTACTTTCGGGAGAGAGGTGTGAAGTTTTTGTTTTTTTGATAATAAAATGTGAAAAACTATATGTAAGCCATGGACAATGTTTTCTTTTTCGCACTCCTTGTTTTTTTGTCCCCACGCACTAGTTTTACCTTAAAAAAAAAAAAAAGAGCAGCAGTACCGACATCGAGGGGACTCGGGCGGTCCTGGCGAAACAGGGTTAACAAATTTTGATGCTGGGTTAGCCTCAAGACCGCGACTTGCAGCAACTGTATCCCTCCTGGATCCTGGGATCGATTTGCAGCAATGAACAGAGCTATGAAACCGGCACTGGTCATTTAGAAAAACACCTATATGTCTCTCAGGGCTTCCCTCTTTCATCCCACTGCTGTCTTGGAACGTAAAAGACGAAATCATTGGGACTCTGTTAGTTTCTCTATTGCCTTTCTTCCTGAATCTCCTGTCTATTTTGCTTTCCCATTGTATGCCCAGTTCCGAGTAATTCGTAATTTCGTGAATAACTCTTACTTTTTAGCATATGCAATTATGCGCAATTGAGTAGAGATTATTTGCTCTAGAATTGAGATTAAATTCATCTTTTATCTTATTTTTTCTCGCATCTTCTACCATCTTTGGCTCTTGTTGAATGAGAACTGTGTTGGACTGAACCTGTTTGATTGTAGAAATTCAACCATTATTCAAAAAGATGTACAAGGATTCACGCTAAACAGACATTATTGCGCAATATGAATGCTTATGCAGACTTCCTGCTTCAGGTTCGCTATGCCCTTGTCTCATCTTATTCTTACGCTTCCCCTCCCCCAATTGATTTATTTTCCCCTTTTTATTTAATATTTGAGGTATGCTTCAATAACTTGTTATCGGGTGATATTAAGTAAAATAAGAAGAATGATGGATTCCGTAGTACTGTGTTTTTATAATCTACTACAATATGGTAATAATGTTTTGCATCTTTATGAACAAATGGTTAAAATAAAACTTCTTACTGTTGGTTATGTTTCTGACCAACTAGCTTGGAATTTGGGAATTGGGAATCCCTTGAGAAGAATGGTATGGTGTATCAGCCGGTGGAGAACTTATCAAAGGTTATAAATAGTGGTTCTTGAGGATTTTGCGTTCTTATAGCTCTGCTGATTATTCAGTTTTCACCCCAATGAATGCGTTCAATACTTAAGTTCCCCAATCTCCTCTTGGGGCTTCGCCTATAATTTTAATTTTTTTTTGTCATCATCATGATAAACTTGTTTATAAAAATCTGCCAATCCGACCCAAAAAAATGATGTATATGAGAGAAAATATGTTTGAAGTATTATTTGAACCAATGATACAGGACCCTCTCTCTCCTAGTTTGCCAGCTTATGCTGTATTCTGCTCCTGGTCACTTCAATTTTTCGTAATACCTTTTTCTGCAATTGCAATTTTATCTGTGTAAATTCAGTGTCTAAACACTCAATTCTGGAAAAGTGACAATTGTGGCGGTTGTAATGTCTGGAACATTGCATATTGTTTCCTTTTACTGGTGTAATGCTTTATGATGCTATTTTACATGATTTGTTGGTCTCCATTCATCCATGGTTTATGGGACTACTAAGTCCTTTGTATGATTTTTGAATCAATTCTCTCTGCCTTGTCTTGCCGTTATCAATCGTGGTCAGTTTGATATCGGTGATTCTTTAGTATCATTAATTTGAGAGGCTGTTCTCTCTATGTTCTCCCCGTCGTATACATATATACGAGGTTTCTTCTTGCTTTTCTTTCTGTTTCTTAATTCACTTAATGCTTCTTCTTTGATTTGCCCCCTTCATGTTGTAGAGCTGGAATGATGGGATTCATGAGGATGATCCATCTTCAAGTCAAGGCACCTCAGGGTTTAGGAAAGAATATTCGGGCAGGGGCCGTGGAAGGAATAGAAATGGCAATAAAGAATCACGGTATTCTGGCAGAAGTAAGGACGTTTAAAATAGTTGTGCTGTAAAAGAGTACCAAATGTTTCTGTTAGGGCGGATATATCAAAATTTGCGTGAGCTGTTTTTTCTTTGGGAAATCTTCTAAAATCTTGTCCTGTCCATCTAGTACGATTATGGGTGATTAAATTTGCCTTTGATGGATATCATGGAGCTATCTGGGGTTTTGAATGACCCCATAAGCTCGCTTGAATAAGGTTTCTCTTTTGAGAGTTTATGCGATTCATAGTAGCAAGTATCATATTCTGCAGATGCATGCATTTATTCATGACACTCGTCATCTATTCTTTTATTATTCCTACGTCAATGAAGAGAATCCTCAGTGGAGGAGGTCAGGACGCTATTCTAACTACAGCAGATCTTGGAGCTGGAGCGAGGATGACGAATATTATGACTCTTCTACCGAGTCTAACAGTTCGGATTCAAATTTAGCTTCAGATAGGTTAGCCCTTGGTTTGAGTGCTCATGGTCCTCTGAAACCTGAAGATGTGAAAAATGCGTGAGTTCTTGACACCTACTTCCATTTCCTCCATGCTGAATAGTTCATGGGAACCAGAGCTGCTAGTTTTTCTTTTATCTTGAATTCGACAGATCTTATGATGTCAGGTACAGGGCCTGTGCCATGAAGTGGCATCCAGATCGTCATCAAGGCTCTTCCAAGGTAATAGCAGAAGATAAGTTCAAGGTTTGCAGTGCGGCATACCAATCATTGTGGGATAAGTTGGCCATAAATTAAGGACGCATCTGACATGCAAGCTAATTCTTTTGTACCAGTATCCAGCTCATGGCAGCTGATTTGGTCTTTGCCAAATCAGGGCAACCTGCTAATTTAAGGTTTATAGCTTTTAGTTTTGAGTTGTTCTATATTGAATTGAGGAAATAAATTTACGCCAACGGAAGAGGCCAAATTCTTGACCAAATCGTGTATCCTTAGTTCATTCATTGTAATTTTCATTCTGGTAGGTGCCAGTACAGGGGGTGACTTATCATAGTTTTTTAATTTCCAGCTCCAATCAACCTGTTTATTGTAAATCTGTGGCCCTCGTTTGGTATGCTTGAGGGAGAGGCGTTTCTATTAAATCTACCAAAACATTTTATTTATTTATAAGATTAGTTTTTTTTTTTTAATTTTGTTGTGTTTTATTTTATTTTATTATATTATATTGCAAGCTACCTGTATTTGCTGAATCGCAATACTAAACGTAATTTATGTTCCAGTTCCAGTTCCTGACTATAATTGAAATGCGCGTAAGCAGAAGACGATTGGAGCAACTATTTTTGCATCAGTTTATTTTATTTTCTCATGCAAATATTTAGGCTTAGAGACAACTCACAGTTCTAGTTAATTCAAGCCTCTTGCTCCTAATTAGGGATTATGCATTGCTCTCTTATCCTTAGATTTTTTGTGGGTTTTCTTAAGAGAACTCGACTAATTTTACATTATATATAAAATTATATTATTTTTTCTTATATGTTAATTTTAGTTATTAGCTAAATATTAAATAAAATTAGAATATTAATTTAGCTCAAAATAATATTTTTTTAGATTTAAAAATCGGTTGATATTGGTATAGGAGGATGGAAAAGTTTTATATAGAAATAGAAATATAATTAAATTAAAAATAAATTTTAAAAATTTATTTAGTAGGTTAGAAATTAGTATAGATTAAAATATTTTTTTTATAATTTAAGATAATTTATCTAATAATTTTATAATTTAAAATAAGATAATATAAAATATTTTATTTTTATTTCTCAATATTTTTTATAAAACTAATTTTTTTAAAATATTAAAAATAGAAATAATAAAATTGGTGATTTCATTACTACTCTCACCTCAACACTTTCACCTATCCATGCTAATAAAAATGCCCTTGCTATTTAATGTAACTGAGCTGCCGCCTGTGTTTGTTGACTCGGAGGTGACGGTAACTTTTAGCCACTGAAGTGTCAAAGATAACTTGGTCTTCCCGAAGGATAAATACCATATCTCCGGTGGCGGCGGCGGTCCCGCGTCTAAATGTACGATGCTGATTTCTATTTCTGTTTTCGTTTATTTTTTTGTGACTTTAAACCATCTCACTTCCTGTTTTGCTACTGATCTGTTTCCGTTTCGGCTGCAGCTTTCTCCTCTTGTAGTCAGCGTTGCGTTTGTTGCTCTGTTCCAACTTGAAGCCCCTTTCGAATCATCCAATTCCAAAGTGCCTTCCTCGACTTGAGAAGCACAATTCCGAATCACCGATACTCTTCCCTTTTCTGTTTCCTTTGATTTCCTACCTTCTCGATAGTATTGTCGTGAAAATTCCATGCTGATCTGCATTCCACATTCTCGCCCTCTCAGCAGTCCCTTTTCCGTGTCTCAACATCTTACGATCAATGGAGACGTCGGATTCGTTCCACCCTCGGAGCTCTCTAAATGGGGATTTTGGGTTTTGTGCCAGTGATCGGAGATTCGCGTTCTCCCGCCAAGCTTCATTCAAGCAATCGCAAGAACCTCACTCGCCTGTTTCATTCCCTTTGAACAATTCCAGAAGACCTTTCCTTTCCCGGACTGACTCCAGCATAGACATTCCTCGGGGGCACTATTCGTCAGGCCAAGATCACTACTTTTCTGAGGAAATGTCCCCGGAGAAAGTCTCTTGGTCCTCGCTTATTTTCTCTGTTTTTCGAAACATTAGGTCTGGGCATAGATATATGAAGAGATTATTTCTGATGATTTCCCTGAATGTAGCATACTCTACTGCAGAGTTATTCATTGGCCTTTTTACTGGGCGTGTAGGTAAGACCATTAATTTCTCATATTGGGTTAATAATTGCTTTATACAACTATGCACCTTTCCGTTTAAAATTGTTCAAAATGAGTAAAAATGATTCTCCTTGCTGGGCTGCTATTCTGCTACTTAAATAGCACTCAAGGCTTTTGATGCTGTGAGGATTGTGCTTCTCAATCATGAGAGGCCTCAACGGAAATATGAATTTTATATTTTATAATTTGGTTATATTGAGAGTATGAGATAAAATGTAGATTTTACACTTTTAATTTCGCAAATCTTTCACAAGTAATTCATAGACAAGATTTGTTGCTTTAATAACTTTTCCAATATCCTCTTCTTCCCATACTGAGCAAACTGATATGGATTCAACATAAAATCATTCTCGTGGCCCCAGTTTAAAAGTAGTCTTTGATGACTTCTGTTTCCGCTTTTCATACATCTGCTATCAGGTTTGATGTCTGATGCATTTCATTTGACTTTTGGATGCGGTCTTCTGACATTTTCATTATTTGTCATGGCTGCCTCAAGGAAGAAGGCTGATGAGGATTATACATATGGGTAAGGCTGCATTTTGAAAATCATCTTCAATGATGTGCAGTATTTGTGCATAGGCTGCGTATGAACATGTCCATGTATATTGTGTGTGTATTCTCCTTGAATCAAATATTAAAAACTAGTTTTTCCATATTGAAGTTCTCTAAACATGAAAAAAGATGAGTATTTATATTGAATAGGTTTCTTTTGTAGTTCTATTGAATTGATTAATCAAAATGCTAATCGAGATGGAAGGTGTGTATAAAACAAATTCTGTGGGAAATTCATATTCTTGCACGTGACACAAAATGATGTGAATGTGTTTGTCTCACAATTACTTAATAGCAGATGCACAAATGGCAGAACTAATCCTATGTGTAGTTGACAGATATCATGAATGTTGAAACGCTGCTATCTGTCAATGTTTCTGATTTACTTACTTTCCTCTAATTTCAGGTATAAAAGGCTAGAAGTTTTGTCTGCATTTACAAATACTGTAAGTATTCAAAGTATCATTTACAACTAGAGTTTTTTAACCTTACATTACACTAATCAAGGTACATTCCGAGAAACTAGTGGCGGTCAATGCAAAGTAATATGTACGTTTTAAATACTAAAAGAGGATTTTTACTGGTCTTTGCCCCTCCTTTAATTAATTATAAAGAATGCAAGATTTGCATATTTGTTATATGGATTCTTTCCACCTTAATCTCGGTTAGTCTTGCTGAAGATGTTGTTTTGCAGTTGAGATTCTAGTGGTGTTGTTGATGTGTTTGATTAGGTTTGGGATTTTAATTGTTGCTCGCCTTTTTGCACGTTAATTTATGTGTTGTGTTCCCTTACACTCATTTCTGTAAACTTGATGGCTATTGATATTTGCGCTAGAAGTCTAGTCATTTTTTTTTTTTGGTATTTTGATATTCTCAGTCATCTGATGAACTGGAAAATTTAGTGTTAAATTTTTCTTTCACCTTATATCAATTATGAAGGTCAAAAGTACTACTTGCGCTCCATTCTCTCTCTCACTCTCGATTTGCACTAACATGTTGAACTTTCTTATTTTGTTTGCTGCTTGTGTAGACAGCTGTTTCTTTTGTTTATGTCATTTTCTCTAGCGGTTGAAGCACTTCACGCGTTCATACAAGATGAATCAGAGCACAAGTAAGTTTGTGTTACCAATGACGGTCACAGTTTTTGTATCACATTTTATATGTACATTCAGCATGGAGAAGAGTTAGTATTTTTTTTATTCCGTAATACTCTCATTGTTTTTGTTGATGGTCGAGTTCTATTTCATGCATGTTAGGAACTCAAGATACTTGCTATAGCTGTTAGATGTTAACTTTGAATTCCCTTGGATGTAAAAACAATATTTGACCGTGCTGAACTGTAAAAATGTGTTTTTTGTTTGGAAAATAATGCATGTCTCTAGACTGCAAGACTTTTTTCAGCTGGACAATATGTGTTATTGTGTTTTCATCTATGCATATTACAATTTGATTTGCGATCTATTGTAGTCATACTCCATAAACCTGTTGGTAATTAGTTGACTTGTGCTAGATACATTGCTCTATACATGTGTATTACTTGTGATCTTTCTAAACGTAATATGTTTAAGACATGTGCTTAATGGTGTTATCTGTAAGAAAATGGAGAGAAAACCTATCCACGTGAAGCCATTACAGGATCTTTTGGCTGATTGCTAATGTATTAGTATTCAACTTTTATACCCAAAAATACTTGCAAATTTGTTTCTCTGGTAGGGATTTATGGTTCTTTGATTTTATTACTTTCTTCAGTATTTGCTGACGCTGATAATGATATTCTTGTAGGCATTATTTGATTGTTTCAGCTGTGACCAATTTAGTTGTGAATCTCATTGGCGTATGGTTCTTCAGAAATTATGCTCGGATTAATCTCAGTAAGTATCTTTGAACATTTTATTCTTCTGGCTACTAGCCTTGAGTAATGTTTCTCCATTTGAATGGGATGGCATATATTGATTGATGATTGAGGCTTGACTATTTTCGTTGATCTGTTTCTCTTGGAATTTTGGTTGCAGCTTATAGAAATGCTGAAGATATGAATCATCATTCAGTTTTCCTGCATGTTCTAGCAGATTCTATTCGCAGGTGGATATGCTATGTCTCTGTATGGACATCATTGTGTATTTGAAGGATAGCAACGCCCTTGCAGTTACAATTAGTTTCATTCTGTTAGTTCGCTCATTAATGTTAACATACTTTAATGGTTTCGCAGTGCAGGTTTGATATTGGCATCCTGGTTACTGTCCATTGGGTAAGCACCTGTTTTTTAAGACCAGATTATTTTGCAATAAAATGTGTGTGTGTGTGTGTGTGAGAGAGAGAGAGAGAGAGAGAGAGTGAGGGCATAATTGTTTTTCCTTCTGAGTTCTTCAGATTTTTTAATTTCTTTACCTTTATTTTTATAGGGTCCAGAACGCAGAAGTCTTGTGTTTGGGACTTGTTTCAGCTGTGGTTTCTACGCTGGTCTTGCCACTCTTTAGGACAACTGGTGGTATCTTGCTCCAAATGGCACCTCCTAGTATTCCAACTTCGGCTTTGAGCAAATGTTTGAGACAGGTTAATACTCTAGTTTCTGAGATAAAGTAGGCTGTGGGACTGGTTTTAGCTTTGACAGGGAGGTGCTTATCTCTCTCTTTTTAACCATTCCAACCACTTGTGGAAAGGGTGAAAAACTATATTTTGCTCTCATTAATTTATGATTTTTAAATTTAGTTTTCATTTGAATATACCTATTGATGCGTCAATGCTTCATATGTTTTAATATCTTTAATTTTCTTTAGATAACTGCTCGGGAAGATGTGGTGGAAGTTTCGCAAGCTCGTTTTTGGGAGCTGGTTCCTGGTCATGTGGTTGGTTCACTCTCAATTCAGGTAATTCCCTCTTGAATTTCATTCTTTGGAGATCCAGTAAGTGAAGTGTGATTCTAGTGGGGATATGCTTGGCAGGTGAAGAAAGGGGTGGATGATCGTCCGTTGCTAGGACTGATGCATGGTCTATACCATGATTTGGGTGTACAGGACCTCACCGTGCAGACTGGCGAAACATGAGATCCTCCTATTCATGGATCTCTGCAAATGATTGCTACCATTGATTGCTTTTATTTATTTGATTTGTCATCGCTCTGCGGCCGAAACGACGGTGACTTTATTTCTCATATAGAAAAGGGATCAATGAATTTTAGAAAAGTATCAGGCTATCACAGGTCAATATCCACAACAAAAAAAGCTAAAGAAACTAGCGCCTGGCGAACACAGCACAGCATAACGAAAATCAGCTAACTCAAAACAATGTCGGGGGAATTTATTTTTATATATTTGAGTACCCCAAAATTTCAAGTGCCCATATGGGCAACGAATTCTCCAATCTTCATGCGGACGGCCTTGAACTCAAGTGAGAATTTGAAGGTTTATTTGCACTTTGCCCCTTGCTCGGGTCCTTTTGAACAACTATATTTTCAAGATTTGATGATCACTCAGTTAATATAATCATCAATATCAATATAAAAAATAACTCATTTTTGTACCTTGTAACCCTTCCAAGTTCCAATAATGCACTATTAAGACCTTTGGAACGAAGATTTCTATTGTTTTCTAACATCAATGTTCGATTATTATCCACGTTAATTTGGCAATGTTATTTTTTCTTTGCCGCTCGACTCGCTCCAATCTTGTGCATTTCTCTCCTTGCACACATCCATGCAATTATATCCTTAGTGCATGTAATATAATCGTGATTTATTTCCAAACATAAAAGTCAAATGATCGTATGCAAATATAATTCTTTTCCAAAATCATATTAGCATCCGGTAACTCTCAAAATTCTGATAACCTTGGGCTAACGAGACACCGGATATGCTTGTAATCATGTGTTTTATATATTGCTTATGGTTTCAATTCGATTTTGACGGTAGAGTCGAACCTTTTCTAAAAATCTCAACCAGGCAACTCATGTGTGTGTGTGTGTGTGTATAATATAATAATCAAGATATCTACTTTAGGTAAGGAAAAATATAGAGCCACTGAGACGAGAGACGGCGTAGAGATTAAATGGTAACGAAGATAAATAAATTTGAATTTGACAGGAGACATATTTAAGTTGAATCAATTGAATCCAGAAGTTGACTACGCCTTAATTTAAGCAGTTAAGCTGACATAACCATTCGACCCGAAGGAAATAAACAATTTACACAGATCACACTCTTGTTGGGTGCCATTTATCTATATACAGCTGCCTATGTACAAGAAGAGCAACCATTCCAGCTGGTAATTATGAAGATGATCATCTGCCGAGCTCAGTGAAGGGAGGAGTGAGTTGGGTTGAATTAATGGAGTTATCATTGGCGTTGAAGGAAGGAGGAGCGGCCGGCCACACAAAAGCCGGCCGTTCCCTTGGCACCTCCGGCGGAGCCACCTCGCCCGTCAGAACCTGCAGCGCCGTCTCTTCATTGACGGCCTTTTGTGAGGATTCGGATGGCAACAGGCCAACCCTAAAACGATCACTCTTTCTACTCGTTCTTCGTCTTCCTCAATCTCCTTCTTTATTCTTTTATCCACTCCATCTAATGTTCTTCCCTCCCCATACATCTCCCACACCCAGTACACTATGCTGTTCTTGTAATCGTTCTGAACACACACGTTCCCTGGCCTCTTCCCACACGCTGCTTCCATTATCAGAACCCCAAATGCATATACGTCTGTTCCCACCGTTGCCCTCCCTGTCAGAAACGTCTCCGGGGCCATGTAACCTGGTGTTCCCGCTATTTCTTTCGTGGAATGGTGCGTCTCATTTCTTGTTTGAATGGTGCGAGCCAGTCCAAAGTCTCCCAGCTTCGCGTTGAAGTGTGAGACCAACATGATATTTCTCGCCTTGATGTCCCTGTGAATCACCTTCTTCTAGCACCCGTTGCGAAGATAATCAAGAGCTTCGGCCACACCGCGTATCACACTGTATCTGGTTTTCCAATGAAGGTTTTGATATGGTGATCCATCTGAGCTCCCGAATAGGTACTTGTCTAAGCTTCCATTGGGCATGAACTCGTACACGAGAAGGAGTTCTTTTCTATCGTAGCACCACCCTATCAGTTTAACTAGATTCTTGTGGTGAAGGCTACTTACTGTTGTGACTTCTGCTATGAATTCTTGCTTTCCTTGACGTAAATCCTTGGAGACTCTTCACAGCTATCTCTTTGTTTCCCATGATTCCCTTGTACACTTTTCCGAAACCACCTTCCCCGAGCTTGTTCTGGTCGTTGAAATTGCTCGTCACCTTTTTTATTTCCATCAGCCGGAAATTCTTTGGAGCCGTTGAGGAACAATTAATCTGGTCTTCTATCGTCGGATACGATCCTATAAAATTCTTTTTTTAATATAACTAATATTAATTATTTAAACTCATTTTTATACACGAAATAAATAAAAATAATATTATAAATAAATTTATTTTATTTTAAAAAAGTTAATTATAATAAAAAATAGTTTACTAAAATTTAAAAATAACTATACTATAATTATAAAAGACTTTTTTTAATCAATAATTAATACTGTAAAAAACCACCCACCTAATATTAACATGATTAAGAGAATTTAACTTATTTTTAAAATAATATATATGATAGAATAGAGTAAAACTCATAAAATTATACTATCATAGATATAAAAAATTTATATAATTTTTGCACATAAAACTATGTTAGAAAAAATTTAACCCCACTAACATAGTTAAAAGATTCAAGCCCCAATTTAACATAATTTTCCTTATGTAACATACTCAAGTGAATAACGCCAATACCCACAATGCTAGCAAAATTTTCAAATAACACTCATAATATAGTAAATAACCTATAGGGGTTCATCATGTTATATGCATAATCCTAAAAGGCTTTAACCTCCTACCAGCACATATTATTCAGTACAATAATAAAATAAAGAATCATCAGAATATAAAGAAAAGTATGAATAAAAGTAGACTCTATAGTGGCAATATACATCTACTCAACACATAAATATAAGGGAGGATGTTGTATATTTCAACTAGCATAACTATGCCTCCGACTTTTTCCTATTTGAACCAGCAATTGAACTAACTCCTAAAAAATATTAATAAAAATAGGGTAAGACAAAAGCATTTGTAACTATCAATTTACTCATCATACGTACTAATATGTGCTATTGAGGTGTCAAATGGGACAGTTTATAAAGTATAACATATAGAAAATAACATAGCATTATATTATAGTCACATGGACAAACCACCCAAATTCCTCCCATCAATCCAACTGAACCGTTTTATTCCTGCCAACCGAACACATAGGCTTGTGATAATTACCATATAACTGGCCATCCAAAAAGCTAACGGACCAAGTGATATAGCCTGACTAAAATCTACATAGTACATAACTGGATCATAGGTTATGCCCTCTCTGTAAACAGGTGAGGGTATTACAGCATCTCGGTAAACAGGTGGGGCAAATCCTTCAGAAAATAGGTGGGACAAAAGCTATCAATCTAGTTTCAATAAAGGTTATACCATGTGATAGAAATGTAGCTCCCTCATCACCAATTTCCAATGCATAATTTTTAAGATAGTAATATTAATCAACATCTTAATAGATGGATAATCAATAATATCAATAAATATCACAATAAAATTTTTCTTAAGATAATAACTTTCTTTAAATTATAATCCCAAGGTATAATATATTTCTAATCTCAATTCACCTTTACAAATGAAATATTAAGTCCCACGAGACAATTTTAAATAAAACCATCAATAAAGATTTATCAACATAATTATATAATTTTAATAGATTTATATGTATCAAACAACTCACAAATATCATATTAATATATATAATAAATAAAAAGTAGTTATCTATCATCAAAACAAGAAATAATTATACGAGTTGACCACTGTATAACAATATCAATCACAATAACTTGATACACAGTGTAACAACAGCTTCAACGCCTTCTATCATGCCATGTGTGATTATTTCACTCACTCCTCTAATTTCCCTCACTAGAAACAGATTTCAAAACGTCATCCATAATCTAAAATTTCCAGATTCATTGCATTTATCTATTCGCTATGCTTGATCACTTCCTCATAGGATTTAGGTTCAGTAACAGAATCTGTATTGCAAAAGAAACACAACTTTGATTCCATTTATCAAGACAGTGGCTGAATATACATATCTATATATATGTATATATATCAACAGCAACCACGTCCTCTCTGTTTTTTCTCTCTCACAAGCTACAGTACCCAAACATAAGAGCAATGGCGTCTTCTCCTTTTTTTTCTCCATACTCAACTGTACACTCTAAGCACCAGAACAACAGCACATAATATATATTCATATATGTATTTTCTGTCCAGTTCCAAGACCAAAATAGCAGCTTCCTCTTCTTTTTTCTTTATTTCTTTTTCTTTTTCTTTTAAACTACCATAACAGCAGCACACATCACGTACACACATTCAACAATGGCTACTGCACTTTCTCTGAACCATAACGTTATATATATATCAAACCAGAATACATACATATGTTGTCCATTACAACAGCAGCAGCAGCGACATTCATACACCACTAGAACAGCAACGTATATACAGTGTGTATATATATATGTTCTGATTTATCATCTAAGTGTGATTCCATGACATAAATTCTTTGGTTCTTCAATTTCTCTCTCTCTAAAATCAGCATATACAGAGGAACTGAAAGTGAAGACAGAATCAGAGAGCTCACTCAGCTACCGACGACAGCATCACGAAGCTTCCTCTCCTCCTTCTCCGACGTCGATGATCGCTCTCTTGCTCTCTGCTGTCGCTACCTTGTTCTCTCTCTCTTATGCCATCTCAATCTCTCTCTCACTACCTCCGCCTTCCGTCAACGTCTCTGTCTCACCTTGCTCTCTCTCTAGCTCACTCTCTGTGTCGTGTCTCCGCCTCTGCTTCTTCTTTGGTTCTGTATTTGCAGAAGAAGAAATGACAATGGAGAGGCGTGAAGGAAATGCTGGCAGAGGCTTGTGGAAGAATAGAGATGAGATTGATGTTACGGAGGAAAGGAAGCACGTGGGAGTAAGATATATGTTTAGAGAAAAAGCCAGCTCGTAGTTGACTCTTACTTTTATACTATGCTATATTTTTTAAAATTTAAAAAAAATAGATGCTATCATTTGTTCTAAATATTTTAGAAAAAATACCTTACAAGTTATAAGTTAAAGAAGTTATTAGAGAAAAAAAATCTTTATTATATTTTTTAGTATTATTATAACTTATAAAATATTTTTTTAAAATATTCAGAACAAATGATAGCATCTATTTTTCTAAAATTTTCTTTAAAAAATAAATATTTAATTCTTTAAAAATAGTTAATAAATCATTTAAGCCTCTTTTAAGAAAATAAATTTTTTCATAATTTTTTAAGTTCATAAAATACTCAATTCATAATTTATTTTTATTTTTAATTTTATTGAGACCCAAAATATTTTAAAATATTTATTATTTCTTTTATTCTTTTTATAAAATTTTATCTTTTTTTTATCTTAGAAATATACTCTTTCCCTCAATAATTTCTTATAAATCCCTTTTATAAAATTCGGGATGTGTCCTCTGCCATCTCCCTACTTCGTTTCCAACGCCATATCAAGAAAAATGTTACCCCACCGGCGATAGCCACTACCGTTGGAACTGTGATCCAAACCCAAAGTAGCTCTTGATTTCAGTCTTATATCTTCACCGTAGAACTCCCACGCTCTGATGCAGTTCAGCTCTTTGAAATTACTTGTGGATGCAGAGAACCCCAGAAATACCTTCTCTGGGAGATATGAGGTGAGATTGGGGTGGAGATTGTAACAAGAGCTTCATGTCTTGTGCGTTGGTTCCATTCATCATGTAACAGAAGACAGAAATCACATAGTTATCATACTGAATTCTCACAGTCACATTGATGCCCGATGAAATATTGATCCCCAAGGGAAGTAATGGGACCTGCTTGATGGAGTAAGCACTGTTCACGTTCACGCCAACATGATCGTCTGAGCCGTCTTCTGTGGAGTTGTTTCTGGTATCAAACTCCACAGCCAATACGGCTGCACCACAAGTGCCATTTGTGGAAGAATTCACAATGCCAAGCCATCTTCCATGGCTGTTGGGCGAGAGAGACTTGTGTCAGCAGCTAGTATATATGAAGGCCAAACCTTCGCCAGCACATGCGTTTGAAGGAGTATCTGGGCTGATACTGAGGACGAAGGTGGTATTAAACGATGCAGTTTGGTTCTTCTTCTTGCTCCAAATCCTGTATGGCTTACTGTAGAAAGCACTCCCTGACCTGTTCCTCAAGTCTTCACCGTAAGCATCAGGTGTCACTTGGATGGCATCTCGGACTATACGAGAAAATTCACTCAGTTTTAGTCGATGATTTTGATCTTCCTGTTTGAAGGTGGGGAAATCGAAAGGATCAAAGCAGTCGACTTGGATATGGCCGAGGATGCAGATGAAGATGACTGCTAACAGTTAAGCCTTAACCATCCAACAAAAGTGCCTTCTATTGCCCATTAAACGGACGATAACATATGTTTTATCAGAATTGGAGGGCAAGTCTAAAATGATAATTATGATCAAGCATGCTTAGCTTGTTCCGTTATGCAATATATGTATTTATATATTTTTATATACAGCAACCAAAAAAGACTTGATTCATCATCAATGGGAAATTTCCTGCTCTTGATGAGCCCTCTTAATCTTATATGGAAAATATTTTATAGCTAGAATTTGTATGCATATATGACTCGGTCATCTATGCTAGAATGTTTACTCTTCTGTATATATAATTCCGAACGAGCATGTTAAGGTACACCGAACTCCGCAAAGTCAATGAATACCTCCAATGGAAAAAAACATAAACTAATAATGATGTTTATCGAACTTTTCATATATATATATATATATTTGTTCTGGGGCGGAGTGATCGTAGAGGAAAGCTCCTACTTGCATTTGTCGTTGGAAGTTATAAATTATTTCCTACCTTGATCGTGGCTGCATCACGTATACCTCTCAGAAGGGTAAGAAGATTTGGGAGTTCGGCTTATAAAACTTGATATAAGAATTTGAAGTGATATATATAATATTCCAATGTGGTTGCCATCGCCACGTTCAAAGTCAGGGGATAGAATTAGTGACTAGCAAGGAAATGAATAAGATGTTTGGGGCTGAAATGATGTTAGCATACAATTTGCCAACAAATTAAATAATGGCTTTTCTGGGAAACTTGGTGTTGATGATTGATAAGAAGTCAAAAACTCACCAGTCAGGACCAATCCGCCCACCTTGCCCTCACGGTATTACTTATACTACACTATGAAATTAATTATAAATTTTATATTACAAATTATATATTTAATATTTCAATAGATTTAGTCCCCCAATTCACATATAATACGAGTCATTTTCTCCTTAGTCTAAAATATTTTTTTTATAATATTAATCAAATTATATTATCATATATTTTAATTTTAGAGTTTATTGCTACTTTTACTAACATAGATTTCTCTTTTAAAAGTTGAATTTGAAATATAGAGATTTAGCGTAGTCTTATATCGTGAGATAAACTCTATGTTAGTAACTTGATTTAAAATATAAGTTCCGCTTAATAATACTTAGAATATAATTAAATTTTAAAAGTAATTAATTCATTATAATTAATATAATATTAATTTTAATAAAAGGTATATTTCAAAAGCTATACAATATTTTACATGATTAGTAATATAATTTTATTTTAACTATTATTTTTTATTTAGTACGTATAATAGTAAATCAGATTTTGATAGATTTATATTGTATATCGAAAGAGCAAGTGGTTATTAACTTTTACATTTTTTACATGGTGAAGGAGCTCCATAAGATTATTAAAATTTTATCCCCCGTTTGGTTCCATGGATGGGAGTGGGAGAGAAAATGAGGATTTTAATAACGATGTAAAAAAGAATGATAAAATAAGGTTGCAGATTTCTTTCCATACTCTTAATTCTTAAATCAAATATGAGTGATGAGTGGGAGAGAAATGATATTTTGCCACCAGCATATACTTGTCACAACTTGTACCAAGACATGATTATCAAATTAAAAGAGACTATCAATAATTGTGTCAGACACACGAGTTAGTTATTTGTTGATGATTTTTTTTTTATACAAATTTTTTTAGAAAAGGGTTGGGCTCACCCACGATCTAAGGGCAGGGTGAAGTCTCCCTTCCTCCTAGGCGATACTAATATCAGGCAGGGCGAGCCGTCTATTACCCTCAGGCATAAACCTAGGCACCCAAAAGTTATGATGCCTTCCTAAGCGCCGTAACTGGAATTACAACAAAGTGATACTCCCCAGAGTTTGAATACGCTCCAAATAATTATATATTTTATCCCTTCACCAGCTGAATCTATAGCCGATAGATAGTTATTCGTTGATGTTAATCCATTGATAAACACTCCCATCATGACGCAAACGCCAGCCTAATAGTATATGCAAACATTACTTAATTGCCCAATTTTTAGGCTCACTCTGGCAGACTGGCCATCTCTTAATGGTGACCATTCGATTGATCGAAGGGTACATACCATCTAGTGAGTGTCAAATGCATCTCGGTCGTCCATCTGAAGAAAATTGTAGCCGTTGACTTGGATGAAGCTCTCTTCCTGTCATCCATCCCCTGCAAGTATGGGACCCTCTTCTTCCCATGTCATCGCAAAATCCCGGGAATCGAATGACGAACCGTCTCTCTCAATCTCTTCCCTTCACCAGCTAATTGGTTCTTTAAAATCATGTTTGTTCAAGTAATTAAGCTTTGGTTCTTTAATCTCTCCACCTTAAAAAGAAAGAATATTTTTGTTGGTTCAAAACAGAAAAAGCAGGAGTGACTCACGTTATAATATTCTTATTTTTAATATATAATATATTTAATTAATTTATTAAATTTTAAAAATTAGTTAATATGATATTTGTTTTAAAACACACCAGTTATCTTTTTCAATTTCTCATTCTCTTATTTGATTTATATAAAAGAAATTAATAAATATATTAATATATCTTATATTTAATATTAATAATAACTTTATAATTAAATCTTATATATATATATATATATATTAACTTTGTTGTCTATTAAATATTGAGCTGATTTACTTGTGTATGTCTTGTTTTGTGAATATGGAAGGATCGCCTCATATACATTGCACAGAAGAGCATGGGAAGCAGAATTATGGGTTGGTAGCGTCCAGCGTAGGATCAATGGAACGATTGTTATTGAGAGATGGGCAGGCTACGTACCTATATATGATTGGGGTTTGGTCAATGCCCCCCTTTAATTTTAGTACTCGCATTGACAATGCCACTGTCTAATGGGTAAAACAGTACCCAAACACGTGGTAGAGACAACTTTAATTTGGAGCATGGGATCTAATGCTCGATTGCCCGTGAATCCAGCAAGACAACTTCTGTATGTCAAATGAATAGGCCAGGCAAAGAGGAGTTTCGCCTACGAACTGATATGCGAGCGAACGAACGAACATGTCCTAATGAATACTACTGCTCACACGCTTAGATCTTAAATATAAGGCTACATTTTGCACTATAAATAAAACAGAGGGACAAAAGAGGATATAATATTTCTGGTTCCGGCTGGACAAATATATCAGATCCCGGAAGAATATTGGATGCTCTGGGAGATTCTGACATTCTTGGTTCTGTTAGTGAGGCATATACATTAGACGTACGTATACATTTGGTATGACCATAATATATATATATATTCCTCAAGACCTGATTTAAAATATAAATTATACTATATAAACTAGATCTTATATTAAAAATTGAAAAATAGGGAGCAGTATATCTATATCATATATACTCTCCTTCGAAGCCTACATCAATCTCTCTCGCTGCCGCATATTCGACGGACACCGTAGAATTGAGCTGTCTGGCTCTTTTGAAGTCAATCACCCACCGTCGTATAGCTAGAGCTAATTCACTTGTTTAGCTTTCCATAGTCTATTTCATCAACCATTAAAGCCCGTGATCTTCAAAATACGCCTCCTTTTTTGCTTTTCACATCATCAATCAATCCAAATTATCAAGTAAAGGGAACTTTTGGACCCAAAATATACTCTCTCTCTCTCTCTCTCTCTCTTATAACCAACTCTTACTATGCCCACTATAGCCGCTTTAAAACTTTCAACTTGTCATATTAAAGTCTGCCCGCATGCGCATATTTAAACAATCTTCAACTTCTGTAATTATATTCTACATAGCAAAAGGTCTCATGATTCATTCACACACCTTACTACATTAATTAAAAATATCACAAATTACGAAGATTTATATACATGGCCTCCTCCTTCTATAATTGAAATCATCGGCAAAAATATAAATAACGGAGACAGCAGACGAAGAAGAACAATAAGAAGAACTTACGGATTAAAGGCGCATATGTTGATGTGGAAGAGGCAAGATCCGAGAAGGAAAGGCGTGGGCAAATCCGATCCAGGTGAGAGCGACCCGTATCGTGGTGGTGTTTAATGATCTGCAAATCACAGGCCTATCAACACGGTACGCGTTTCTCTCACCCGGATCGGAGTTGACCACTTGACCAGAGAGCGATGGCCGACGCCCGCATTCGAACTCGCTCGTCTTCGCCACCTCACAGCCTCACATTTCCTTCACGCCTCAATGCTTATCTCTTTCGGACCCCAAAACCTATAATGACAAAGCGTATCCCACGCCAATACTATGGCCGACATATACTCGAGTTGAATGAGAATACCTATTTGGTCTTCAGTCCCTCTGGATCAATATCCCCAATAATGAGGACCACACACGATGGTTTTATAATTGCTGTGGTGTCCTCGGAGGATATAATCATAGAACACGCCCCCCCCCCCCTTTTGATTAGCGTGTGACGTGTTTTGTTTGTTTGCTTGTTTACTTGATATTATATCATCATCTGACTTCATCACTTCTAGAACTCCATCATTTCTTACCTCCACTCACTTTTCCCCACGTGCCTCTCCCCTCTCTTTCAAACTTTACATTTGACCACTTGTCATGAATTATGATAAATGTTACTCCTCCAGTCCTTCCATGGGTATTAAAGTTACTAACGACTGCTTACTCCGGTTTACAGAAATGTAGATATATAATAGGAGAACTTTACTACTTCTAAATAATTGTCACGACCATATACCTATGACTCAACAATAAGATCATTGCCTATGATGGAACGACACACATACAGCTAGAGCTAGTTGATGCAATCGCATTGTGTTTGGTGTTATGGCCTTGCATAATAAAAGTCAATCCGAGCCTATTTGCAAGTTGATTTTGATTTTTTTTTTTATTATCTTCAGATGGACACAAAAAGTGGCACACAAATATTTTAGTGCTCATAATTCGATTGGTAAAATATTTACACTAAGTGTTGGATTTTGGATCTGCTTTTGATGGGCTGCGATATTTAGTGAGTCTATTTAATCGAATTAAATAGTATTAAATTAATTAGTATATAATTTAATAACATTTAAATTCATTTTAATAGAATACCATATTTAGAATTAATGTTAACTAAAACTAAAATATTGTATTTAATTAAAATGTTACAAGTGATGGAAACAGATTAATAATATGTACATTGATTGGAATGCTATTCGCTAATGTCTTGCTTCGATTGCTTCTTTCCAACATTGAGCTGAACTAGAAAAGGGCCCCCCACCCCCACGTCACGGGAGTGATAAAGAATCATGCACCCGATCAAAAAAAGAAAAAACCAGTGAATTTGATTTTGAAACATGTGCTTCGAGTTTGTGAATCTGTTTAATTTGAATGCATAGATGCAGAAGCAGCCGCCGGTGACCGGTTCCATTCCACGAGAGGGAAGTTGAAGAAAAACCCCAAACTTAATCAATGTCCGCCAGACAAGCATCTTTTTCCACACCCTCTTTATTTTCTTGCGCCACCCCTTTTCAGTTTCCATTAAAAAACTACTCATCTTGTTCTAATCACAGGAACTATTTATTTTTTTTAGATAAATTTAATAAATTAAATTAATTAATTAATTATGATTAAATCTAAACTCTTGAGACAAATGCATATTAAATATAACTTAATATACTTAAATTAGCAATGAGTTCTTATATTAGTAATAATTAATTCATTTATTTAGTTTTATAGATTTAATAAAAAAAGTTATTTAATTCTTATAATTAAAATTGGAGGTAGTAATAATTAATCTGCTAAAGCTAAATCTTACATAATATGTGATGTGAGATATATGCATGTAATTAACTTTTGTACTCACCTCCATCTTGTTGTGCACAACTCTTGACCCGAAACAATCTCCTCTTCTGAAGCCATTTGTTATCTTTCTTTGAAAGTAAAAAGGAACATAAAGAAAAACCAGCGGACAATTCCAACGTTTAAAACACCCATAATTAGTTGGATACGATCATCAGAAAATCAGGCTTCAACTTTATTTATTTGCCTGCCCTCGCATATGTAATTCTTCCTCTGGCATAGGAGTAGCGTATCGATGTCAACTTTTCCTTCAGTTACATTCATTTGGCAGCTCTAAATGCGAGTAACTTCAGAGCGAGAACCTCGAAGAAAGTGGTTCTCTCAACGACGCAACCAATTGCCGCAGCACAAGAGGAAAGAAGCAATGAACTCTCTGGCCCTTGGAAGATGGATTTGTTCATGTTACAAGGAAATCAGTATTCGCTTTTGTTTTCTTTGGTTGTTGGTCAAGATTCAAAGCTGAGAAGAGATGAATATGGCTTGGAGTTGAAAGCATTCCAAGTTCTGTGACTGTACTGTACTTGCTCTGATCATGGAAAGCCAGAATAATTAATTGTTTTTTTAAAAAAAAAAATAAATGATGGCCACAGACAGCGAGAATGAAACACGACAATATTAGCCAACTCCATCACGTTAACAGGATACGAGCTAATCTGCTACTTGTCAGTGGCCACCAGCTCCAGCATGTGCCTCTTGGCTTTTCCCTCCGACTTAGCTTCAAGGGTTGCATTCTACGCATGATATATATATATATAGACACACACACACACATATTATATATAACCCAATGTTTCATTAGAATTGAAAATGCAGTTTACTTTCATTTTAATTGTTCAGAACTTCAAATATGTTGCGAATCGGCCAGCCTGCAGGACTGAAGTTTTAAATGAAAGCGAGTAATTCAAGTCTATCACTCTTTATATTGGTTTTAACTCTTGTTTAGATCGATGTGAGGACTAGCGATGATGTGTGCGTAGCCCAGCTTATAACGAGCACACGATTGAGGAATCTGCAATCTCAACTACCACGGCCATTAACATGAAGCCCAAACCTTAACGACGCCAGCACGGCAATGTCTTAAATTCTTGTACTCTGCAAATCGATGAGCTCTCTCATTCACTCAAAAAGTAAAAAGAAATAGGAAAAGGTTAGTAATGAGAACGTACTTTCTGGGGGCTCAGCTATTGTGGCATCATCATCATCGCTATAATTGTTGTCATAATTGCAGAATCAAAAGACACAAAGCGCATAGCCATGACAGGCCTATTAGGCAGAGTAGCTCTACGGAGGGGGAGGAATGGGGATTCGTCAAGAATAAGATCCCATTCCCCTATTTGAAGCACTAGTGCTTTCACAACCACTATCTCACTGTTGACATAAATTTGGCAAAACCACATGAAGGAATCCTTCAGTTTATTAATTATGCTTGTGTAGTACATAGAGAGAGGCTAATCCTGAGCGCCGGCGGGTCCCCTCCCGGCGATTCAAATATACTAATAGCTAGTAATATGCGCTCAAAAAGCTCGCGGCTTAAGGCTTTGTGTTGTACTCACAACAGGCTGGCCATTATTGAGACCAGTATATATACAGTGACATTGGCTTTTGCCGTTAATGGAAAAACAGGATATTTAAAGGCTTAAACAAAGGCATGCACGATAGAGGGCATTGAAGGTAAAAGAGAAACGGGGAGAGAGGATGATGAGAGTGTTTGTTAGTATCGGAGGAAGGGCATTGGTGGGGACGCCTGCCCACATGCCATTCAATAATACTGAGATCTCCAGCACGCCAACCCTTCCTTTGCTGTCTTCTGGGTCCCTGCTGTTAGAAAATAAATATCTCTAAAGTACTATAATCAATCCAAATTATATCATACTCAAATATAAACACATATGAGATGCAGCGGAAGACTTAAAGTTACCTCTTGCCATTAACTTGATTGATCTGAGGAGAACTGAAATCCCAATAGGATACCTGTCAAAAGAGAACACTGTCAGATAAACAGGTTCTTCCAGCTGGTGATTAGGCACAGCGATGGCAACTTTGTTTATAGCCGTCACCAGTGGGGAACCTTCAGAAGCGAGCTGAAAATAGAGTTTCGCTCTGAACTCAGAAAAGAGATCTGACACTCAATGAATTGTTAATTTCCACCATCAGAAAATTAACCTTAAATAAACTGAGTCAATAACCCTCCTTGGACTGGGCTCAATGACTACGGGCCACACTCAGAAATATTTATTAATTATCCTAATTAATATCTAAATACGTTATAATAATAATAAATATCCAACACCTGCTTCTTCCACCATTTAACTAATCTCTTTTTAACCCCTCAACCAAACACGGCCTTATTAATTAATTGATGATGCGAGGAGATAAGAAAAGCACGGGAGTGGCTGAGAAAGTTGGGAGTCAATTCAGTGGGTAGAGTTGTAGCATTCATCACACGTTGCCTCTCTTTTATTCTTACTATAAAGCCCCCAAACTCATACAAACTGATAACAACGCTTCAACTGCGACCCATGACTTTTAAACCCTTTCTCTCTTCAAAATTGCATGAGTTTAAAAGTTGTCTGAAACAGTCTCACTCACTGGAAACTTGCTCGGATTCTCGCGCCACAAATCTCTAACGCGCGCCCAGCGGCAAGATAAGTAAAAGCTTCGAAAGCCATGGGGGGAGGGGAGGGGAGGGGAGGGGAGGGAAATTAAGAGACGAATGAAAAGCTCATAACAAAGGTCACGGATATAGAATAGGGTTCTGACATCCAAAGACTTTTTGACCAAACTCAGGCTTAAGTAATTTGGTGTTGCCGAAAATTCTGCACCCAGTGTTATGGTAAAAGCAATGGATACTAGGCACACACAGGCGAAGTGCTTCGTAGGGTTCAACCTTAAATAACTATGCATGGATTGGCCCAAGGCATCCCTTTTTCATGGGAATTACGGCGAAACGATTTTAGTCCCGAGATGCACGCGGGGTGGTGGATAGCAATAGCATTATGGGATGGGATATCGACTTGCGCTTATGTGTGTGATTAATCATAAGTAATAATTAATTAAACAACGGTCGCGTATATGCATTTAATTATCTTTCGCCTTTCGGGCTTCTCATACAAACCGAACTTTACCTTGCTGAACGTCTCTTTGTAGTGTTTTCGCTGTAAATATATAGGAATTCCCCGTGACTCGCCTTTCTACTCGACCAAAAACTACTACATATCCCTTGTCCTTCACAAACTCCACACATCACATGTATATATGCATAACTAAAGCAGACTCCAAAAAGTAACATAACATGATATACAATAAAATGGCCCTGGACTTATACGGCGTATATATATATATATATATATATATATATATATATATAACACGACAAGCAATCCTATTGATAATAATATGATATAATGTGCTGTTTAGTCCATCGTTCCAGCGATACTCTTCCTGTGTCTTTCCTTTGACTAAGATACTTGGTTTTCTTTTTTTCTTCACAGCCACATATATATACATACATATCATTGAATTAACTTAATTAGGAGACATTCCGTCTTGATGCTTCTGAACAGGGATTAATTACGCTGTCGACAGAGATAATGAAATTTGGAGTACTTGAATAAGTGGCAACAACCGGACGAATGTCATATCGTGCCGACCAAAAAGAAACCAATTGGGGTCCATTTTCTCCATCAAAAGCTGCTCTCCAACGCAGCTCTCAAAATCTTTTTTTGTTTTTGTCCCATCACAACCTTTGAAATAAATCACCGCCTTGCCAAGGTTTAATTCCTGATTTTAATATACATATACTCTACAGCTCCAATAATCTTTCCAAGTATCCTAGCCTCTCACTCTAATCGACAGCGACATAAATGTTATATAGCGCTATCACGGAGTTCTTGAAACATCGATCATACTCTGGCAAAATTTTCTGCTAGAGAAAAACTAGCAATTTTTTTCATTCGTCACGTGCTCACTTTTTAACAAAATTCAAAGTTATTTTTCAGCGTCATAAACGACGTTGCCAAATTAATAATAAAGCGACTAATTTCTCTAATTCGTTTTTTCGTGCCATTTATTAGCGCCCTCATATATATATACTCTAAACTGTAACACCTGAATACACGATATCCGTAATGCAACTATGCAAGTATAATTGTAATAATTATAAACGCATCTTTGTTCGTGATCGTGAGCCACATGCATATTTCTACAAAACAGCAATATACTGTCCAATACAATGGCTGATTTTCATTCCAAAGTCAAAAAATATAAGCTTCGGTATTTCCAACTATACAACGTAAGTATCAGAAGGCTTTTAATGATCCACTTCTACATGCTTTTTGTATAAATAAATCTGAACTTCGTGTTATAAATTAGTGAAAGGGTGTAATCTATTACGTTAAAACTGAGCCCGAGTATATTTGGGAGATTAGTTGCGGATGAAATCGAAATCATGTAATTATCCGACCTACTAAAATCCATTAAGCTATATCTCGGTCGCTACAATTCTTTGCGTGATTTGCTCGGCTAATGGTAATGGGCACCCAGTGATCATGATGCAGTCCATCGGGAGACTACACACATATACTATATATAACATTGTGTTACTGCCAGACAAAACAATGCGCTCAAAAAGTAATATAAATATATAGTAATTCTATCACGAGGGAGGAAACAAATTTCAACAGTCAAAGCAGGAGAAAGGATGAAGATATAGCACACTCATAGGAACTAAATAGCAGCAGCGATGGTTGAATTCAAAGCAGTTGCATTCATTGGAATATAAGTTATAGTAATAAACTTTGTTTGGAGGTCAAGAGTCAAGTACATGGAATCATAACAGTTCATGCTCGTTGTAACTATATCGACCTTACTTGTTATTCTCATGGAGAGAAACTATGGTGTTTGTCTGTCCTAGCAAGCTGCTTATGGACCGCGCTTTCACCATTCCAAGCTTCATTCTCTTCTTGGTAATCACACCTGGTGGCTTCTTCTCGTCTCTGTGTTCCTCATCAACGTCGGCAGAAGAATCATATTTACTTTTCTTCTGAGGAGACGAAGATGAAGCTCCGCACGATGAGTCGTCGTCGAGGGAGAGAGAATCGTTATTCTTTGTCGTAGAAGGAATAGATCGGCTTCTGACACTCGTGATGCTTCTGAGCCTTCCCTTCCCCAAGTGATGCTCACACAGAGAGTAACCCACCAGTGTTTGCTGACAACATCTCCATCCCCTTCCGTTGACTCTACTGCACCGTGACCCCTCCATTACCGAACTTCCCCTTCCCCTCTTCTTACTCGTCGTATTCACATCCACGATCACTTCCTCTTTTCTTTCTTCCTCCTCCTCCTCCTCTCCATTTCTCTCATCATCATTTTGCGTGCATTTCTTGTTCATTTTCGTCTTCATCTTCTTGTTGTTGTTAGTATTACTGTTGCTCTCCCTCGTCGTGTTCATCATGTAGTCACCTCGTCTCCCTCTTCGTTTCTTCGGCGGAATCGCTTTCTCTCCGTCGCACCATTTCCCATCTGCATGCCGCACTCAACATGTTACATGTCGCGATAACAATACCGTACACAAACTGGCACAAGTAATAACAACACTTGCCTAGATTAGACGGTGATAGTGGGAGGGCCTCGGAGAGCGTACCGGAACCCAAGAAGAGTCCTTTCCTGGCAAATAACAGTGACGGCCAGAATGTATATTGAAACAAGAACCACATAATAACATAAATTTTAAGGAAGAGGGAAGATAAAGTCGGGTGTAATGAAACATAGAAAGAGGAAGCAGTAATGCAGATGGGGACCAGCATATCCGTGCTATTTGTGAGCCTGATACGCATGGTAGTTAGCCAATTTAGAGAAAAAAACACGATCCCCTCCTACTCATAGGAGGGGTTGTGGTGGTGGCTATCTCACTAATGACACCTTCCACAGTATTTTCCACTATCACTATTTTTTCTTCTTGCGCCTCCTATTTTTATTATTATTATTATTTCCCCTTTTCGATGCCGGGTAAAATCAAGTTATGGGTCTCCATGTTTTCTACCTTTCTTTTTCATTTTTCATGAAACAAGAAGAGACGACGACGCATATAGATCGTATTTTAATTTATATATTAATTCCTAACTTTTTTCTTGTCATCTTTCTTACCCGGTATCATTGCGCTTCTCTCCTCCTCCGTCTCGCCCTCCCCCAGCTTCATCCTGCAAAATCGCGCACCAAATATTAGATCCAGAGATATAGGATTGCCCCCAAAAGCGCCCCTCGGCGAGTTTAAAATCTAATTCGCATAGCTCGCGTGAGAGACTGGGCATAAAGTAGGTGCAGTCGTACGAAACTAAAAAGGCGACGGAAATAGCAAACTCAGAAAAAGAAATCGCTAACCGAACGATCTAGCTTGGCGTGGTGATCGTGAGCTCCACTCTCGGCGACGATGTCCGAGGAGTCCCCGGCGTCCTCCGGTTTCGCCATCGGCGGGAGAGGGCGAGGATGATCCAATAGGAAGGCAGTGAGAGCAGTAGAAGCCTCAGGTTGTTGTTGGATGAGAGGAGCGGAAGATTCGGGCGAGGAAGCATGGGTGAGTTGCACCATCGGCGACGGTTGGATCGGGCGGGGATCTGAAAGGGGGACGGGAGGGAAGGAGGGAAGAGGGAGAGGGGCCTGCCTTTTGCGGATCCTCATGGGGGGGGGTGCAGGATAGGATTTGTAGATAAGCCCAACAGATGTAAGGCAGAAAGAGGGAGGGATTGGAAGGGGTGGGGGGAAGAAGGTTCAGATTTGAGAGGTGAAAAGGGGAAGGAGAAAAGAGAGAGAGGGAAAGGAGAGAAGGGGGAGGAAGAAAGAAGCTACAAGGAGGAGCTGGGAAGACCAAGAAAAATTGGGGGTTGGAAGGATTGAGATTGAGAGCAGAGAAGCACGGTGGGTGTGGCTGCCTCTCGCTCTCCAAGGCTCCATGAGAGAGTCCACATATATTGGCAGATGGGGGCTTGGGGTTTCTCTCTCTAACTTTTATTTAGTTGCACCAAGGAAAGAGAAGATGCGAGAGAGAGAGAGAGCACGTGTGAGGTGAGAGGGGTTGGGGGGATGGAGGGGGTGGTTTTATCATTCACCCCTCCCACATACTTTTATGACTGCGGGGACGCGTGGGCCCCCCTTCTCCTGCTTTTTCACTCACAGGTCACAACTCTGTTTTTGTCTTTCCCACTCCCAAACGCTGCGTCGTGATCATGTGTTTCTCCCCACGAGAACACGTTAGTGTTGATAATTAAATGCCTCTTTTTTGGTCCTACTCATCTTGCTTCATCTCTGCCCTCCCCAGGAGCCCAAAAAGAACAAGAACAGCAAACATTCGTTCTCAGGCCACTTGAGATGGCTCCATTTGGATGTTGTTGGAGGTGTGAGATGGGAATGGTGTAAAAGTGAATGGTGGTGGTTGCTTTCTGGAGAACCGTCTAATTAAGATTATTTTGGGAGGGGGGGGGGAGTGTTGGATTCAACTGAAACTGATTTGGTCCAGGTAGAGAGACGCAGATGAGACCATGACAGCGCAACGCATTGAAGCATTTGATACGACTTCTTGTAGCCCTTCGCCTCACTTTATGATGCCTCACACACTGCAAGCGTTGGCGGACTAATTAATCAAGTTATGCATGGATGATAATTTCACAACTTGTCTTCTCTTTGCCGCACAATATCATCGCTCTCTACACCACGCACCTACACATCCATGTTTCAATGTGTTCCTACATTAATTCGATGCACGGCTTAGATAATCTTGTCCACTTACTTTGTATTAACATTAATTCTTTTGAGAATCAATCACAATATGTACCTGAGTCCTGACTGCGTGTGATACGAGGGGCCCATCTCTAATATGATTAATGCTAATTTAATTTGTATGTACTGTATTTTGTTTCAAAGAGCTCCTCAATTTTTTGCTACACCCTATCATCTATACTCGGTGGATCTCCGAATTCTATAGTATGACATGTCAAGTTTCCTACCATGGATGGAATGCCCTTCAAAATTAATTATGTCATCATGAAAAGTCCCTTTAAGGGATTATAACTATCCTAAGCATTGGGCACAAAGTCACAGTCCTCATGTAAAATTTACTTGGACTTCAGATCTGCTAATTATGGTGGAAAGCTGAAGTTCTCTTCTTTTGGGACAAAAAGAAAAAGTAACTTTAGCAATAGGATAGTATCTAAAAGCCCATCCAGCTCTGTATCCCAGCGAATGGGCTAAAATTACAAAAGAGGATCCATTCTTGGGCTTCAACCATTTCGGTTCTGTAAAGCCCAAAACCCTCTGAAATCTCTCTTTGAAACCCGAGAACCGAATGACGGAACGGGTGTGTGGGTGTGGGTGTGTGAAGTGAAAACCTTTTGTTTTAATATTATTGTCAATTTAGCGCATATATAGATTTTAGGTTTAGGATGAGGATATAACTGGTTTTCGTATGGCTGGAAATTTTCGTGCCCCCTAAAATCTAGTGATTAATTAAGATAATTGGATTATAAGGCTACTTTAAATTAAAGATTATTGGTATCTAGTTAGGGAGTTATTATAGGTAACAGTGACTCATCGGATATGAATCGATTTCTGATAACTGAATACCAACCAACCGGCTACTTTATAACCATAATTATCCCGTAATTGGTTAATTTCTTCTAACCCCGTCAAATCGATATGGACCTTTCCTTAGTGTCTTAATTATTTGCCCAACGATACGCAAACAATTTAAACAGACGTCGCGTAGAAAACTACACGAGAATATTACTAATAGCATAATATATGCATATGATTAACAAAACAATCGCTGTATGCTATAATAGATAAATATCGACCCCAAAGCAATACATTTTTCAAGCCGGGGAAGCGTCATCTGGATTTTGAGGTAGGAATTTTTGTGGGGTTCTCATAATACCAGAGACACTTATTATCTACTCTAGTTCAAGACAAGACGTCATCATGTCCCATTTATTCGCTGGCTTGTGCACTTCTATTGTTTATGTTTCTGCCAATACCATCCATGACAGTTCAAGAAGTACAATCTGAAGACCCACTAGGACGTGGGAATTTTATATTCTGTAAAGGTAGGATTTCTGCTTCCTGAGAATAAAAAATTAAATATGTGTCATCGAGGTACAATGCACAGCTTTATTAGATTAAATACGTGTTTAGATTAGTGATTTGAAGTTCACATATGACTCTTCAACCATTATTTTACGGTTTAGGAGATTAGTATGTAAGGGAAGTTTTATTTCAGCTTACATAAACATGCGCTTATATATCATCATCAAATGCAAGCAAGCACTAATTCTGGTCCTAAATGAATAAGGGTTGTGATCCATGCAGCTTCAAGCTCTGCTAACAATGGTCTAATTAATTAAATCAGCGCAGTTGTTTGATTAGTAGGTAACTCACTTCACGAGGATCTCAATTTTTAAGAGTATCTGTCTTTCATTATGGCGAGATTTTATCAGTATATATACTTACTGCCTACTGCTTCTCTAATTGATTCTACTTAGACACACATTACATTGTTTAGGGAACTTTACTTTTGCTGTGTTACGCATATTTATCTTGTATATATATTTTTTTTTATTTGAACCGACCATTTGGTTTAATTTGTTCTTGTTTTATAATATATATGCAATTACTTTACGTAGATGCATCTCATTAATTTGTTGATAATTTTGTGGTACAGTGACATGAATGTTCCGCAGTAATTAAGTGAAGGATCGCAAGCTTGATACTGCTTACAATTATATTACCATTATATCCAGAAATGGATATGTGGATGACACCAAATTTGTATTCAGAATAAATATTAAAAACGAAACCATAACATGAATATGGAAGAGGATATTATTGAAGGTGTGGTAGTATACTGTTTTTGTTCCTTTTTGGATCTTGAATAGTGAATAGTACAATCTTATTAATACTACAGTAACGGCAGATTGTTTTGGAGCTTGGACTAGAAACCAAACCAAAACACAAAATCAAGCAATCATATGAATTAATGACACCTTTGTAGCTCCTGGGTTACTTTCCTGACTCTGGGAAGTAGGCCCCCAAGAATCTTCGCTCTTAATATGGTTCAGAAATTTGACTTCGTAGCAAACACAGTCTCTTTCCCTTTTTTGCTGTCAGAAAACGCCCTCTAAAATTAATCAATCCATGTACTTTGAGGAAGAAAAAGTGATTGGCAAAGGCAACTTGTGTCCTATAATTAATCAGAAGAAACAGACACGTGGCCGAGGAAATTACGGGTAAGAATATCAACCCTTTGCTTAAGGACAAAGCAGATGCTTTTGATTGACTCGTTCTTTATGAACTTGTTGCTGCTATTACACAATATTATATTGGATGGCATATATAGTACGACGAGTTTGTTAAGTGGAAATGATTATGGTTTGAATTTTCAACTTTGGTTCCAGTAATACTGTTCATACACGCTTCTAAGCAATAACTAAAGGGCGACACTTTATCAGCAAGCAAATAATAAAGTTGCAAAGGCGTGACGCGCTTCTTATCTTTATGTAGTGTATCGATATAGCCGTCCTGCAGATCAGTCGCCAGTGAATTAATCCACCATTTTCTCTGAAGAGAGAAGAAACCAACAACTCAAAGATTCCTTCCTTTTCCTGCTATAAGCTTGTGGTTACCATTCTGCTTCCCGTTGCCCTAACTTATTCATGTAACGCTCAGCTGACTTCAACGTTTTATTCCAACACATGGCCCAATGTATCTTCCATCGTGCGCAGTGTGATTCAGCAGGCTCTGCAATCTGATCCCCGTATAGGAGCAAGCCTCACTCGTCTTCAATTCCACGATTGTTTTGTCAACGTAAATAATACACACACACATATTCAAAAAGACTTGTATATGCACTAATGAGAGATCTTGTTGGTTATTTGTGTGTTCAGGGATGTGATGGGTCGATTTTGTTAGACCAGGGTGGTAACATAACGCTGAGCGAGAAAACTGCGACTCCGAACAACAATTTAGCTCGGGGCTTTAACGTGGTTGATAGAATCAAGGCCTCCATTGAAAACTCATGCCCTGGTGTGGTGTCTTGTGCCGATATTCTTGCCCTCGCAGCCGAAGCCTCTGTCTCTCTGGTAAACTATATATTCATATATATCCTTCACGTTCTTATATATACGCATTCATGTCTGGATCCTTATGATATATGCAGGCAGGGGGTCCTTCGTGGAACGTTCTACTCGGGAGGAGAGACGGTGTGATAGCAAATCAGAGTGGTGCCAATAACGCAATTCCAACCCCATTTGAAAGCCTCGCCAATATCACCGCAAAGTTTGCAGCAGTTGGCTTAAACACAAATGATGTAGTTTCATTGTCTGGTAATACTGATACTTTATATATATGTATATGCATGTTATAGTATATATATACGACTGAGAAAAAAATGAAAGGGGTTTGAGCTTGGAAGGTGCGCACACGTTTGGTCGAGCGCAGTGTCGATTTTTCAGCCAGAGGCTATTCAACTTCAGCGGAACGGAAGGGCCAGATCCAACTGTGAACACTAGTTATTTGGCGACGTTGCAGCAGAATTGTCCTCAGATGGGAATGGAACAACTCTGAACAATCTGGACCCTTCTTCTCCGGACACTTTTGATAACAACTACTTCGCTAATCTTGTAACCAATCGAGGCCTTCTTCAATCCGACCAGGACCTCTTCTCCACCAACGGTTCTTCCACTGTTTCCATTGTGAACAGCTTTGCCGGCAACCAGAGTGCTTTCTTCATAGCCTTTGCTCAGTCCATGATCAATATGGGTAACATTAGCCCCTTGACGGGAACTCAGGGAGAGATCAGATCCGATTGTAAGAAAGCCAACGGAAGTTGATACATCCACTTCCAACTGTTGTATTTCGTGACATGTATATGTGCCTTCTAGCTACTGTGGGGCTTGCTTCCTAATTAATATGCAGAGTTCTTTCTAATGTGAATGTGACTATTCCTGAATAAAATATTCTTCGTGTAAATGAGAGATGCAGACCTCTGGTTTGTTTTTTCATGTGCATCTCATCAACGACGATTTCAAATGTAATTATTAAGGTCTGAAAGCAACGCAAAATCCTCCCAAGTTTGTTTAGGATTATGATTGGAGATTTCAAAAACACTTGTTTATATAGTTAGAGACAAAACACTTCACATATTTATCTCGTATAGAATAAAAATATTTAAAATAAGTTAATGTAAATAAGGCACTCAAATTTTATTAACATGTACATTTTTTTCTCTGGCATTAATGGTGTCATTGAATTGGGCAACCATATAAATATTTAGGTACAAAAATTTAAGATGAGAGCATTATACTAGAGAGGCCTAAGCCTGAGCACAAGAGCGTGTGGAACATCTTTTACATTACCTCGAATCCCCAAACACTGTTCACTCCCTTGGTCCATCCATCTAACCTCCCGCTGGAAACGTACTTCCTCACAAAACTTGATACTTCAGGTTCACATGGCTCACTTGAAATTTTAAGCCCGACGACATGCCAGAAGTTGAGCATCTTATCAAAGCAACCGTCTCACTTCTTTTAAAAGAAAAAATCAATACCAAATATCAAACATTAAAACAATAAATCATGTTTTAAAATATCTTATACAGTTAAGTATTTACGGAATAGTAAGAAGAGTAGGACAAGGACTTGGATCATTTAGAGGGAGAGCGAAGAGGCGGAACAAGTTTTGCAAGTAGCCTAATAGACTAGATGACCCAGAGTCCGAACTTGTATGACCCAGACCAGATTCCACTATATAATAGTATTATAACGTTGAGCCGTCACTGATTCTGTTTGGAGCTCAACCAGGGCCACTCGTCACCACGTTGGACACACACTTCATCACAGCCGTTCATCTCCATCTGTTGAGTGCGTTCATAAACGCTCCCCCCCGATCCTTTCTTTCCTCTCCCCCCCACCACCCCCACTACCCCGCGTGATGGTGACTTTCCTTTTATTCCACACACCCTTCTTCTAAACCCTCTTCTTCTCCCTCTCTTCCCTCATTAGATCGCTCAGTCAACGAGACCCATGATGCTCGGCTCTACTCCGACCTAGCTCCAATTAGGCTTCCCCCTCCTCACCATTGGAGTAGGTCCGAGCCGATCGTCAACGTCGTCCTTCACGAGTCACGGCCCAGGTTTTACCTCCCTCCCAATTTTTGTATCTCTTCTCTTCCCAACAATAAAATTCCTTTCTTTCTTCTTCTTTTCCATTCATCTGTTATACCTGAACCCGTTTTCGCGAAACCCAATTTGGTTACTCTTCCACGTAGCTTCATTCCCCTTTATAAGATTTTCTTCGATGTCCTTTCAATATGAGTTTCCTGTAATTGAGTTGAATTCGAGCAATTGGGCGTGGGGTTTCATTTCGATTGCGTCCAACCTTGGGTATTGGATCTGAGTTCATTCGTGTTTGTGCGGGAGTTAGGGTTTTTGACCAACCTTGTTGCAAATTTGGGCTATTCTCATTCCTGATTGTTCAATTCTGTCACCAGTTGATGGTTTATCCGATCTCTTCGTTTTCCCTTTCTCCCCCACTTTGTAATTTGTAGTAAAGCTGAGGTTTCGTAATTTAATTCTCTTTTCTTAAAGTTTTCTCTGGTGGTTTAGTTTCGTTATCTTCCTGACACTGTTTCGTCAGAATTCGTAATAAAGTAAGCTTTTTTAAATCCTGGTCATTGAAATTGTAATGGGGGAAGAGACATCGGACGCGATGAACCTTGATTTGAATCTGGGTCCTGATCCAGAGCCAGCAGCTGGCTCCATAACCAATGAATCCGTGAGCTTAGAGGATTGGATTGAACAGCCTAGGGTTAGCGAAGCAGTTAGACATAGGACTCGACAGAGGTGGAGATGGCGGCATCTTCACATGAATCCTCCTGAACCCCAACGTAGCTTTATTTTTTCGCCTGAAGTCCAACATATCTCAATGGAATTGAATAATTTGTTGGCCAACCCTGGTAATGGAGGTGCGTTTCAAGCTGGGGAAGGTAGCGTGGCAGCTGAAGATAGAACAGAGGTGGCACCAAAAGCATGTGAGACAAACAATGGTGTTACGGAGGATGAAGCAGCAGATAAGAAGGATGATGTTGAAAAGGGTAGTGGAAATGATGGGAGCTTTTTTGATTGTAACATCTGTTTGGACTTGGCTAGAGATCCTGTTGTGACTTGCTGTGGTCATTTGTTTTGTTGGCCATGCCTCTATAGGTGGCTACATGTCCATTCAGATGCTAAGGAATGTCCAGTTTGCAAGGGAGAGGTATCATTTAAAAATGTTACGCCAATTTATGGTCGTGGAAACAATGCCCGTCAACCTGATGAAGATCCTACTCTTAAAGTCCCTCTTAGACCCCATGCTGGGCGTGTTGAAAGTCTGAGACAAACCATTCATCGAAATGCATTTGCATTCCCAGTGGAAGAGGTGATTCGGCGTCTTGGGAGTAGATTCGATCTCTCTCGAGATGAAGGACAGCCGCATGAGCTTGACAATGCCAGGGAAGCAGCCGACAGAACCACTACCTTGTTAAATAGATTTTTGACCTCTCGAGCATTACGGAGAGAGCATATTCATGGGGCAACTGCAGATGATGTGGTGGACTTAACTCAAAACAACATTGGTGGCCCTGAGGCAGGGGATAACCGCAGGGTTCAATCCCTTTTACTTCGAAGAACGCAGTCACATAGAACATCACTTTCTTCTCTTTCATCAGCTCTGAGTTCAGCTGAGAGATTTGTGGAGGCGTACATCCGTAGCCGTTCTATAGGTAGAAACCAAGAGCAGCCTCCACCGGTGGATGATAGAGATTCCTTTTCAAGTGTTGCTGCTGTCATACACTCAGAGAGTCAAGTAGACACTAATGTAGAAATTGATTCCATGGTATCCTTGTCAACATCCTCTTCCAGGAGGAGAAATGACGCATCTCGGGTTTCTGATGTGGATAGTGGAGATTCTCGGGCTCCAAGGCGAAGACGTTTGAACTGATAAAAATCTTTTTGATCGTTTTTATCTTTCCTGTAGTGCACAAATTTATATTCCGACAGCTATGTAAGTGCTACTGGCCTTTATATGGCTTTATATTAATGAAGTATTCTTCTTTTACTTCCACCCTTGATAGTTATAAGATGGTTTTAGAAGCTTCAGAATTGTCACTTATCCCTGTTTAAGGATAGAGCTTTCGAGAGTCAATCATCTTTGGTTTGTCTGGCGAATTAAATGGCCATGGTACTGTTTATATATATATATATATTAGGTTGATAGGTTGATATCATCTTTGGTTTGTCTGGCGAATTAAATGGCCATGGTACTGTTTATATATATATATATATTAGGTTGATAGGTTGATTATATGGAACTGTTAGTATTTATGACCAATTTTCATGTTTAGTTTTCAGAATGTTTTACCCGTTGTACATTTTGTCCTCAAATATTTAATAACAGGGCATGCCAATGTGCTCGGTGGTATAGTTTTGGTAAAGATTCCATCTGTTGAGTCACCAGCTTTGCAAGTTAGTGCGAGGAGAGAGCAATCTTATGATTATTGTGTCATTCCTGCTGAGGCTATGTAGTTCTATTTGAGAGTCCCTGCATATTTGAGAGTCCCGTTTTACCTGCATATTCCTAATGAATGAGTTCTTGGTCTTCAATTTCGTTTTCTCAAGATAAGAATCTGAAGTACTTAAAAGAACCTAGTGGTTTTACGTAGATGTGTTGCTTTGAGCTGATACTGTACAATGCACTTCCTCCAAAACTTCTGTAAGATGACGAATGAGCGGCCAAAGCCATGGCAGGGCACGTTATCTGGTGACGTCGCATGGGGGGATGGTTTTTAAAGGAATCGGAATAGGAAAAGATGGATGGGAAAAGAGAATGGAAATGAGCAATAAAAATAGATTTGGTATATGGAAAAAAAAATGAAATGCTTGTAGAAGTTTTTTCTTGGTCCACGCTTGTTGAAGTTGTTTAGTAGAGTACATGTATTAATTAATACTATAATGAAATTGTATACATATCACAAGATCAAAATACCTTTCCCACTATATCTTGATTCCTCTTATTCATGGCGGCCACCCCCATCTCTCAATTCTTCTTCACCAATTTCACCATTCCCCAGAAATAATCTTGCATATGGTGAGAGAAAATATGAAGAAGCGAACGGGCCAAGATCCAATCTCCCCAAGCGAAATCAAAACCAATCTCTTGTGACAACAAGACCTGAATTTTGTTTTTGACTTTTATCCTTTTGCTCTTGCTCATCAAGTTGCTGTGCTTCAAAAAACATGGGGCTCAGTAGTCTTACCGCAATGTGATACGCTTTTGGAGATTTACTTGTTTTTTGATCCTTGTCGAAAGTCTGAATATTTTCTCTAATAGAAAACGCACTTGACCATTATGGCCTTTCTTTATGTTTCACTCGGAATGGAACTGTTGCCAACTATTTGGGCTATCATGTAGATATTCTTTGAATATCAGCAGCTCGCCGTCCTCTGTTCTCCTCTTCAGTCTTCACCTCTTGCTGAAGAGGCTAGGAACTCAACATTTCCTAACAGGACGACGTGGCACGTCAGCTCCTTGCTTATTCCAATTAACTAATATCTTATCAATCTGTTTCTGTTTCTCTGTTAATTCCCCGCTGTTCTTCCAACGGCTTTATGCTTAGATGGTGTTCGTTTCATTGTAAACCCATTATTAAAACTAAGAGTTTAGATAAGTTATTAAAACTAGTTTATAGAATAGTAAAAGAGTTTATGGACTAACTAATTACTATTTTACCCCTACTTCTTCTACACCCTCTCTACTCTCTCTTCTACACTATCACTCATCTCTTCTCTCTTTCCTACACTCTTTCTCTCCTACATTTTCTTTCTTCTCTTCTCTTCTCTATCCTCTCTCCCCTCTCCCCTCTCCCCTCTCATCTCTCCTATATTTAATAAAATCATATACTTTTTAATAAATTTTTAATTACAAAAATCTTTCTAATAATAACTATACAAATACTTATTTATTCAGAATTATTTTTTTTTCTATAACCTCTTCTCTAAAAACTATTTTATAAGAACCGAAAAAACTTTTTTTTTTACAAGTTGTTTTTTAAATTTTTATCCAAAGGAACCCATATTACTCCACAGGTACGTACAGGTTACTTGGAAGCTAGAGAATCTGTTATATATATATTTCTGCTAACCACATTGAAATATGAGGGAGCGACTTAATTAATGGCATTGTTCATCCTTATCTTCCTCACAGCTCACTAGTCTCTGATTATACTCTCGTTATTTGTATACGTGTCAGCTAGGGTTCTGTACCCTGAATCACAAGTTCTCTTCTTCTTCTTCACCCATCAACTAGTACTCCGTCCTGTTTGCAGAAGGAACATACAGAGGCAACACTTTCGGAAGCTTGAGTAATTTTGGTGGAATCAAATTTTAACCCGCCCAAACATATCTTCATTATCACCTTTAATTTGTAATGGCTGAGCTTAATTTCCAGATCTAGACAAACAGATGCACCCATTTCTCTAATATCATTCCTTTCCTTGCGATAATATCAGCGGGTCCTGCTCTTAATACGCTCCATTAATTCTCTGTTGTGGGGATCCAATTAGAGAGAGTCACTCATAGTTATAGGCAGAAAAGGACTGGTCACCGTCTCAAGAGCCTGAAATTCTAATTGAAAGCAGCATGGCCCAGTTTCATGATCAGTATATATGGAACTCCACCTAAAGACCAAGCTGAAGCTCAAAATCAACGACGTCACAGATTAGCAAGACAAGACTGCTACTCCAGTGAAACATCTTGAAGGCTGTAATCATGATCATCAAGAAATTTTGTTGGTGATTTAATTTATTCTTTATGATTACAGGCACGTTGAAGTATGGGAAATAGTTTGAGAAAAGAAGCAGGAACAAAGTGATAAGTTGAAGGAAGAGGGCATGATTGGAGTTGTACACATAAGCACCAGTCTTTTGCAAGTATTTCATCTTCCGTTGTGTGGTCAACAGTCAATTCACAATCCATACTCAATACGCTTACCAAACATCATCATGTCCTTTCTTCCTTTAATTTCATGCCTGAATGTTTCTCTGAATGTAATACACATACACACACACACACACACACACATATTGAAAAGCAATATAATATTCTTATATATATTCCTTTGATTTATTGTGTCATGATTATCTTTCCAGACAATTTTTAATTATTATTGCAGTCATTATCGTTATCATTGCGGCGATATGCTTTGTGCCCCCGGAAAATTCAGGAATTAATGCATGCCCGAGATTCCCTGCCCGCTATTCAGAAAGAAAGACTTTGCTCATTTGACCATCACTTCATCCTGATTCAGGACATCAACATTTGAGAGCTTCTAGTAGCTAGTCATCAATTCACGTTTGAGGAAAACGACTTTAATTTCTCTAGTCAAAATGAACTTTAGACATTCTCTTTCCCTCGCTCGCCCCCAAAATCATGGTTGAGATTACTTTGAGATTGAAGGAAACATCATGAAAGGTTTCAATCTTGAGAGTATCCAATTATCTGAACATTGGTGAAATGGATTGAAGTCTCATAGCAACCCAGATCAAGCAAGAGAGAGAAGTTCTCTCTCACACAGATTGAGAGTCTTGTCTCTTTTAGCGTCTGGGCCAATTGATGGAAAAGAATTCGAACGACAAGGCGAGCCAAGTCTGGTATTTGGTTGGGACAAAGCATGGGAAAATAATTAAGGAAATTAATATCATCAACCACCGATCAGTTCCATCATTATGTTTGATATGAGAAAACGTAACTATTTGTTCATATGTGAATAATTTCATTTGAGGTGCACATATACAGCCAGATTTTGTTGTATTATTGAGAAACGTTTTGCATGTATATCAGGCGACTTTGCCCGGGTTGGAGCTGATAACCCTAATAATTAGTGATAGTGTGGGGTAGACAATTAAGTTTTGAGAGAATGGGTAAGTTGAGAGGAGCCAATAGAACAGGAAAAGACATCTTAATTCGTAAGAGCACAATGATGATGATGATGAATGGCATGTGAAGTGGAAATATATTTGGAGGGGTATGTTTGTCCCATATTTGGCAGCATCACAGAGCATCCCAGACGAAGGAATTGAAGATTATGGCAGTGGTGGATATCATCATTAATAATTCATGATACATACTGTAAAGTAATTAGAGAGAGAGAGGGAATTTAAGAGAAACGCAGGTGATAATGACGTGTGAGAAGGGAATGAGGCAGAAAGGGCATATGCATGATCTATTGGGTTCATGGTCAGGAGGACACGTAGAGAATAGACAAGAATATGTAGATGAATTAATGCAGAATAGATAAGCATGACGTGGGGATAGTAGGATATATATATATATATGAGGCAAGCATGATCATGTGAGAAGGGGAGAAGCATGGGGTCGTCGTTAGATTCATTTCTAGCAGGTAAGCAGTTGAGTCAATAATATTTTGCAAATTAAAAGCTTAAAGCTGTTGCCCATCCACGGGCGCAACACTTCAATCGTTTATTTTTCTTTTGCATGGAATGCTGTTGGGGGTGAACTTGATTCTTACCAGCCTCCAGTCACCTCAGCTCCTACCCTTTATATTTTGTTTATTTTTATATTCTAAACCGATGAAATCCCAAATGAATCCAGAAAAGAAATAAGGGAGCTTCAAAAGTTGAAAGCCGTGTTTGATTCTCGTGCTCCCATCCGTCACGTCAAGCCTTTCACCCTCTTTTCTATGTTTGTTTCTCTAATTTCTTACTGCAAATTAGCCCGATTCAAAGTCATTCTTGATTACTCAAATGGGCGGCATCAATCGTTATATGAGAAGTAATATACATTCATGCATACGTGGTCCCCCAAGAAATTGTACGTTTCGTTCGTAGTTATCCAACGTGTAGCATTCTTCAATTAGGGGGGAAAAGAACCATGGGGGTATTCACGTCATGAACAGCCCTTACTACCCAGTCCATAGTCACTTGGTAAGAAGAGATGTAAGTTCCTATAACACGCCAGCGCGACTTTCAAAGTCAATCCCATCCTAAGTCCCAAGTTGAGATGTTATTTAGGCCATGTTCACACGTTATAAAGCATTGCTATGTAGTGTGAAAGGTCAACACGTTGAGGGTGAAGGATGGATCCCTTCAAAGACTAATGACTGAGAGTGTTCTTATTTTCCATCGCAAATCTGACTTTATTTGGTATTAGGAAACGTACTTATTTAGTCGAAAATATTTTATACTATAAGCTTCGGATTATAGACTTAATCAAATGAAACAAATCATGTTTAAATATATAAGAAAGTCGATGTCTTCTTTTTTTAGAAAAATGAAAAAAGAAAGAAAGAAAGGAAAAGGGGAGTGAAGGAGGGTAGGTGGGGGCAAAAGGAGGAATGCATGAGAAGGCAATAATATGAAGGAATTAAACGGTTCGTTGACGGTCCCACCTAATAATGCCCACATCCTTCTCTGCCCGCTGCACCTGCCACCTTGTCATTAAAGCCTGCCTCACTTCAATTATTGCCTTCTCCCCCAAACCCCCATCTCTCCCCTAATCTCATTTACTCCCCCTCCTCTTCCCTTTCTTCCTTTTTGACTCCCACCTCTCCCCCATGGACCACCCCCCGGCCCCACCACACAAATATTATTCCTCTCCATAATATAGCTCTAGATACCTACAAACAAAATATAGTCAATAAACTTATTAGAGATGTAAAAATATTCTTCATCTAATCTCAAATACTACATCTTAACTAAATTATAATAAATAATTAATTTTTTAAATAATTCTAAAAAAATTAAATTATTCAGTAAAAATGAATTTCATTATATTTACTAAAAAAATTCAACTCATCTCTTTATATTAAATATTATATAAGATTATTTTAGTTAAACTTTTGACCTAACAATTTAATAGTTAAAATTAAAAATTATTGTTAGTTTATATGGGATTGTACCATTTAAAATATTTTATAAATAAAATTATATCATAAATTAGTTTAGAGTATTAGGTATACTTTAATCTTTAAATTTATGAAAAGGCATGGTCCTTTTTATAAGTTTTATTTTGGATTTGCTTAAACATTAATTCCATTTTCTACATAATTAATTACATATCTCTTATAAATCTCTTCTCTTTTACCCCTCATTTTCTCTCATTATCCTCGTCATAAGTAAAAGTGTAATTAAAAAAATAATACATCTCTTATATGTTTATTAATTTTAACTATTTTTTTATTAACGTAAATAAGTGATTTAAAGCTTATATATAAAGCCGGAGGAGTACTTCCTAAAATATTAGTAAATATTGTAGACAGTAGCCCACTCAGCTTAATTACGGTGTTGGAAAGGACATGGATTGGAGTAGTAGTAATCGTTTTCAAAATCCAATAAAGCCTACAAAAGGAGTTAAGCTGGTGTGTTGATTGCTCGGCGACGTCCCCACGCTTCCTCCCATTGGATCCTCCCGCGTTTTTATGACATGATATTATGCAGCCGCTTCAAAAGAACCTTCTCCTTTTATGTTCTTCTTAATTACTTTTACACTCCTCTTTGCTTGTATTGCCCATCCATGGCAAAGCTGACAACGTTGGTCGCCTTGCCCCCCATACTTTCCACTACCATTCTACTAATCATCGGACCCATCCCTCCCAATCATTTTTCACTTTCTTTTTCCCTCTATTTCTCACATACATCACGCTCGTTCATTTTACCTTTTAGGAAATATGGTAGATTTTCCTGTTCGTAGTGGATGACAAGGCTGATATCTGCAAAAGCAGCAACGCTGCTATTGGCCGCTTAGTGGCGGTCGTGGGGTGTTCCTTTAATCATGCTCAATTAATCTCACTCCCAAACACGCCAAAAGCTTCTGGTTTGATAGTTTAACCCCCGCTTAGAGCCAGAGAGAAAAATTAGTGCATGGGAGCCCGCATGGTTGGTTGATTGCGTATGTGGCACCAGGGACAACTCATCGTCTTTAAAGACTTTTATCGTATGGTGATGCACGATGAGAAGGACCACAATGATGACAAGGATGGAGTATTTATGGAATTAAAAGCAGCATGCATACGAGCTAGTCAATAAGACAACAGGTCTCTATTTCTCTCTCTGTCTCTCATACATCATTTTCCCTTGTCATCATCATGCTTTCTGGACTTTTGTTCTGCATAACCTCTTCAACTTGTGTCGTCCCTTGTCACTATATATCCAAATCCCAAATTCTTCCCCGCCGTTTTCTTTTCTGCTCTATGCACATTCAAAATCACTGATCAATTACCAATAGATCACAGCATTAAATAATAAGTATACCAAGTAAATAGGGCTATAGAGATTAGAGGCCATTCCTCTCCTGAAGATGTGGATTCACGCGTTGCATGAGAATTGACTTGAGAGATACGGGATATATACAATAATCCTAAACTATAGTAGTAGTTTTTCATTAGTGCATTTATTATATATCGATAATGGTGTGAACCAGATAAGACATAATTTAAAATGTATTGCTACGGATATCGGACATGTCGCCCTCACAGTATTTAAAAATACTGTATGCGTACAGAAGGGGCGAACCAAATTAGACAAAGAATGGATAGAAAAGAATTAAGTATGCGGCTGTCCTAAACTGACCACTTCCTTCTCTACAGTTCACAACCTAGTGTGATTAAAACTAGAAAATGCGAGGCGTTCAAATGAGAAGAAGTCACGTGCGTTTGTCAAGTTGGAATTGTGGGGCAATGCTTACTCCTAGAACGAGGCAGAGCAGACGATAAATAAAAAGGGGGTGTTGGAGGGGGAAGGGGTTTGTGCTGCTGACTTGTTCCGTTCCCTGGCTTTTCACGAAGAAAAAAGAACGTCTTCTACTACGCGTAGCCTAAAGCCTAAAAGCCTACCCCTAATCCTTATTTACTCCACTTCACGCCATTAAGATTTCAACATATATGGAGTTGGCCTTGAGCTTAGGAGACGCACCAAAGCCCTTCTCTTTTCTTGACAAGCTCGCCAATATGCCCCGCCAAGAACCTGCCTTTTGCATACCCCTCGCCGCCGCCGCAAGATGGAATCATCCCAGAGAAGGCGACGAAGACCGTCGGACCTCATCTGCTCCGCCCATTCAGCTCGATCTTCTTCCCTTCACCCCGCTTCCTCCTCCACCTCCTCGCCTTTCAATTCCCTGGCTCTCTCGTCCATGTAACCTCTCTTCCCTCTCATTTTCCCCTCATGCTTGATCGCTGACGATGTTGTTATCGCTTTCTTTTTGTAGTTATTGTGGTGGTCATTCCTTTTGTCTCAGTCTTGTAATATTTTGTGACGTGACAGTGGGTGGCGAAGATATTTCATCCAATAGAGTAGTGAATGCGAGCGGTTTGGATGTGAACAGTGCGCCGGCAGACGTAGATGAGGCCGACGACTCTGCGGCACTCTCATCTCCCAACAGTGAGATTTCATCATTTCACATGGATTTCCGCGTCGGAAATAGTCATGGCACCGGCAGTTACAAGAGAGAGCACGATGGCAACGCCGACAGACGCAGCGACGATGACGAAAACGGATCAACTCGCAAGAAACTCCGACTGTCTAAGGAACAGTCCGCTTTCCTCGAAGAGAGCTTCAAAGAACACGCCACTCTCAATCCAGTAAGTCTGAGTTTCCGGCGGCCCCATGGCTTCCTTTCTCTCCGTCTTTGTCATCATTAACTTATTATAGTAGCAATTTTTTTTTTACCTCGTCTGCAGAAGCAGAAACTTGCTCTGGCGAAGCAGTTAGACCTTCGTCCTCGTCAAGTGGAAGTTTGGTTCCAAAATAGACGTGCCAGGTAAATATATAGAAACTGACTTTCCCTGCATCCTTTTATTCATAATAAAAAAAAATTAAATCAGTAGGCTAACTTTTTTTATGGTCCATTCATATATTAAAAAAAAGGACGAAATTGAAGCAGACGGAAGTAGATTGTGAATATTTGAAGAGATGTTGCGAGACGCTGACGGAGGAGAATAGGAGGCTACAGAAGGAGGTGCAAGAATTAAGGGCTTTAAAGACATCGCAGCCGTATTACATGCAGCTTCCGGCCACCACTCTCACCATGTGTCCCTCCTGTGAAAGGGTCGTTACCAAATCTTCAGCGCCGGAACCACATCCACAGCGACGGCGACCGCCACTTGCACCAGCAGTGTCTCTCGAATCCCGGTAGCTCTGACTCTTGGCAAGCCCAGAATGCTTAGCTCACCAGGCCCAGGCCCAGGCCCATCAGACGGCTTTGTGATCCAATTCCAATGGACCCACTTTTGATGTTTGCTTTGATTACACATCACAGAGTTGGAAACATGTTTTACCGTGTATATAGTTTTTGTTGTCTTCGGCCATTCTTTTTGTTGGCGCTAGCTCATCGGCGGTGGGTTTACGAGGGATGTATGTATGGAATGGAACGATGTTTTTCTTAACCATCACTGAGAAAAAACACCAATACATTTTTTCAGTTTGGCAGGATTGATTTTTTATGTTCAAGGCTTTACGTGTACAACTCTCCAGAGCCTTTATGTTGGCTGGTGATTAAATGGGAAGATATAATTAAGTGATTGGGATAGGAATAGCGACGGGGTGGAGTGAAATGGGAAAGGAAGATGATGATTGCGATAATAAATGGTGATGGGTAAAAGTTGTGAAGAGAAACGAAAAAGCAGATAGGGAAAGCAGCTATTTCTTCAACCTTTAGTTAGGTTGACATTTAAAGTTGGGGACGTAAATACAGATTGCAACGGATGGGTGGCATCATAATTGTTTGAATGCCAACGACCTTTTATATATTCACGTCATAGATCGTAGGGTTACCTTTTGCAGATTGTGGATCTACGTGAAAATAGGGTATCCAATAAATATAGCCACGTCTCTCACATGCCCAGGATTTTTTTGATATGCTCTGTATATGCAAATGCGTGTTGAAGAATAACGCAGTTTCAACTTTGAAGATCTGAACCTCACTTCAAATAGATATATTGTATATTAGGTGGTGAGAGAGATAAATAAAAGATAGGTCAACACGTGAGAATGAGTCCCTCATGATCTTCAATTATATTTCTCTCCTGGTTTGAGCTACTGAGGAATTCGAATCCACGGGAACAATGTTAATATCATTAACATTTCGCGAGAGGGAGCCTAAGCCTTTAGATACTTACAGCAACGCACCCTATATTATAAGTTGATTATATTACAACAACAATAATAAACTTTATTCAGTTAGATATAGATTGTACAATATTGTTGTGTTCTATCAAAGATCAAGTTTTTACATAAATTATTGATAAAAATACCCGCCTCAACAAAGTTCAGCTTTCTCTTTGATTTTCCTCTGGTAGACTAAATTGGAGGAATTCTGAGGACATCCCTATACGGAGGAGTAGAAAGGGCTTCTTTGCGAGAGTTGCATATGGGGAGCGGCGATATCAGGAACGATAGGCTGTAGAAGTAAAACCTAAATAAAATAATTGCCACCTAATATGTTTCCCTTCTCCGTTCTTATGGACAACCATTTTGTAAGTTTTAACCTTGGACGTTCTTGTTTGCAAGTAATGGGGAAAACAACCCATTTCTTTGTATCAAAGAGAAAAACCCCTTTCCACGTACGTAGAAAAGGGTCATTTCCAGACATATTTCAAGTTAGGTAACAAAGGAGGATCACCCTCCTTGAATGAGGTCGTTAGTATGATGCTAATCACACAATATGTTACACAATCGACATGCAGGTGTCTACAGCAGCAACTGTTAAGACTAGCTAGTTGAACTGCTCATGAAGGAAGATTGAAAAAGGTATATATCCGTTCTCCATAAGGATAAATCTCAAATATCTATATCAACATCAATCCATATATCACCTATTTTGTAATAAATCACACTATTCAATAAGTGTAAACAATGACATTTCTTGTGTGCATTTGGATTACTTTTAAACCATAGTTTTAAAAAAACCTTCTGTCCCAAACTTTAGTTTGGGTAAATTTTAAAATAAATAGTTACATTTATCTAAAAAAAGTTTATAGACTAAACTATAATTTTAGTGAACTCCTAAAAATAGCTTCTAGAATAGAAAACTGACTTATGGACGACTAAATTACTATTTTATCGATACTTTTTCTCCCTTTTCTGTCTTCTCACTCATTGGTGTCGTCACTTTTCTATCAGCGTCCTCTATCTCTAGTCTTCGCTTCTCTGGTAGAGAGGATTTCTGTCGCCATCATCTGTGGATCGTGGAGAGGAGGTATGTTGTCGTCTGTGGGTCTGATGGAGGTGATCATCTTCTGATTCATCGTTAGAGCTTCATTGGTCTGTCGCTAGTCAATGCTTGTCGTCGTTAGTGGTCATTGCTAGTTGGAGATGTTGCTCGTTGATATCATCACTAGTGAGTAGGCATGAAAATAGGCCAAGTCAAGCTTGTTAAGTGACAATTTGACCTGAGCCTGGCCTGTGGCCTGTTATAGGCTATTTTTTTGCCTAAGCCTAGACTGACCTGTTTAGAAAACCTGACTTTTTTAATTATACTGACAGGCCCTCATAACAGGCCCTTTAACAGACTTGTTAAAATAAAATGTAAGAATAAAATGTATAATAATACGTGTTAGTTTAATGGTTTGACTCTTATATTGTGTTCAATATGTGGTAGGTTTAATACCCATTTATTACATTTTAATATTAAATATATCTTAAATAACAGGCTCAGGCCGCCTGACATGCTTAATAGGCTTTATAAGAAGCCTGAACCTGACCTCTTAAGAAGAATAAACTTTTAAATATGCCTGAGCTTGTGTATTCTTTTAAATAGGCCATGCCTAATGTAGGCCAGGGCAAAGGCCCCTGACAGGCCGCCTAACTTATTTCTATTCCTACTAGTGAGCTTCGCTGGAATTGGAGAGAGAATAGGAGAGAGAAAGAAAAAAAAGATGAACAATGAGTGAAAAGAAGAAAATTATTTTGTTTTCATCTCATACTATTTTTAGTAATTTATCAATAACAAAAATCTTTCTATTAATAATTATCTAAATACTCATTTATTAAGAACTATTTTTTATATAAACTATTTTTTTAAAACTGTAAAAAAAATTATATTTTTTGTAAACTATTTTTTATAAATCTATATAAACATGCCCTGTATGAAGCGCACGCAGATGGACGTATCTGGCTGGAAGGATTTGAGTGCCGTGGTCTTCAGCAAATCAAAGGTGGCTTGAAGAGCAAGCTAGTCCAGTCCAGGCTAGGTGTTTGGTAACCCCTCCAAAAATCACTTTTCACTTTGAGATAAAATTAGAAAACTATTCTTACATATTTATTTTGTACAACTAAAATTATTAAAATAAACCAAATCAAACAGCCACTATAAATACTATCTCTCCAAGTCTACAAGTATTCTAACTCACATGACATCTCACACCTCATCTCATAGAGCAGGTTGTAAGTTCTATAGCCAGGGGACAAAAATGGGGTTGTTGTGTGTAGGGGAAGGGGTTTTAAATTATTAAAATAATAATAAACGAAAAGAACATAGAAGACTGTTGACCTAAATACTATATTAATATACAGTTATACGCAGAAAACACACGCCCACAGAGAAAAGAGAGAGAGAGAGAGATCTTAAAATATTAAGAATAAAATAAATGGGTGCGCAAACAATTCCCATCTAGCATCTGCTTCAACATGAATTGATTTGAGATTTACAGTACTACACTTTTTTTTTAATTTAAGTAAATTTGATCCATTAAAATCAGAACAAAGTCTAAAGATTCAAAGTGTTTATAAGAAATTATCGAAATCACAAAATTACTCACTAAAAAAATCTTTATGAAGACAGTAAAAATGAAACTATTATCCTAATAAAATATAAGCCCATTTTTTACTATATAATAAAACACGGAACCCAAGGGATTTACAATATCAGACAACTCCCAGCGTGGCACTTCCCTTTGATCAGTAGTAACTTCTATAAGAAAATAATATTACAAATCTTCAAGGTACAATTATTTGATATTGTTTCCACTAGCATATTCACTTGAACTTTCCGAGTTTCTATACACTTCAATAGTAAAAAAATTTGACTAGAGATTGTTTCTTACCACCACCGTGTATATGGATGGCACAAAAATGTCGTATTGCTTTCTTCTTTTTCTTCTTGTTTGTTGTCTTTTTCTTTTTTCTGTTTTTTTTTTAATTTTTATTTGGCCTTGCCTTAAGCTTGAAGTCATTGAAATGAAAAGTTTGTTCACCTATGGTTGGTTCTGCTGCTGATGCTGATTTCGATGTTGTCTCAAAAGAAGCTCCGCATAAAGAATCTCATTCCATGCATCAGGAACACCTGGAAGGCACCAATGACTGCAGTCTTGGAACACATGTGGCGATCTCCTTTCTTCTGGCGATAGGTTTTGCTTCCTATACATCGAGGGATGCCCGTCCTTCCTGAAATCTGTCATTCTCGTCACATTTAGGTACGTCACAGGGGTTTTCATATTCTTCAAAATCTTTTCCAACACCATCATTTTAGGTGGATATTCTCTCAAGTACTTCTCTCTCTTAATCGGCTGTGTTTCATGGTCACATTGCCCACCTGAATTCCATTGTCCACCACTGCACTCACATCAGAATTCCAAGGTTTTGTCAAATCAGTGCTGAAGTGATACATTCTCAATGGTCCTGAATTTATACTAAAATAGATCAGTGATTCAATATGAGTTTACCTGAAATGAGAAACAGAGTAGCCTCTGAAGAAGACCAAAGACCTGGATGGATTTATGTTGGCATCAACCCATCTGCTCCAAGTTGTTATAGCTCTTCGAAATGCCTCCAGCACATTTAGCTCCTCATACACGTGACTACCTTCTTGGTAATAATCTTTCCTGCAAATTTTCACGGGAAATTTGTTTTACTTTTAGCGAGTTTTGGACTGAAAATATACTGATAAGGAGGAAATTAAATAGCAGCAACATGCAAATTAAAGAAAACAGAAATGCATTTAATTACCCTCTGGAAGTTTTATCATGGGTCCACCAGTGGCCAGTGTTGAAGATGATAATATCTGCATCTTTGTATTGATCAGAAGCCATCGTAACTAAATCGAGACGAAGAGTTTGCTTCTTTGTTCCATTCTTGTCTGTCACCTCCCATTCCCGAACTAAGAATGGAGCTACGAAAAACTCAATGGAGAATTTGTAATCCTACTCCACCATCGACACCAAAATAACAACATCAGCGAGACACTCACGGAATGACACATGGAAAAACATATGCATTAACCCAGAAAGAGAAACGAAAATCAAATAAACGGAAACAAGCAGAAGCGATTAATACTTACTTCGAATATGAAAGAATAGAAGGCTTCGCCTCGGAAGTGAACCCTGCCATGTGCTTCGTAAACTTTTCTTTTATCTTTTACAGAGTTTCTCAGTATGCATACAAGGGATTCCCACATATTCCTATTGAGAGAATCACCCACGAAAACCAGTCGCTTCCCTCTCAACAAGTCTAGCATTCGATGCCCATCCAACCTAAATGTGCGCATATTTGCTCTTTTCATCAAATTGGTATCCCGAATAAAGAAAATGCAAGATTAATTTTACAAACTGACACTAGTACCAACCAACAAACTGAATCACCGAGATCAAATGGAGCAATGGACAAATCCTGTGGAGCTATACTGATACAAACGTTTATCAAATAGAAAAAGCTTAATGTCTAAACACCTCCAGCCAATCACAGAATAGCAGGATTGAGATAAAACACAAAGCGACCGTTTCATTCGAAATAATCGACAAGGCTTTAAATTTATCAAGACTAACATACCTTGGGAGGGTGCAGCCCTTAGGTTTCCACTTGTATTCCTGATAGTCTCTATCAGGCCTGCCATTCCGAATACATTTGAACTGTTCATCTACCAGATCGCACGAATCATAAAGTGGATAGGAATCATCCTTCACCCATTCTCCATCAAACAAATCACAATTCATCAGAGATTCCATCAGGTCATCCTTCTGCCTCGAAGCAGTCCCATTGCTCCGTTTCTTTGCCAGGGAAGCCGTATAATCACTCGATTTCTCGGGGCTAGTATTGACCGACGAGTTAGATTTCAATGCAGAGCTAATATTTTGAACGGGGGTGGCTGCAGGGGCATTTTGAGGAGGAGGAGTGAGTGAGATGAAAGGCTGAGGGGCAGCAACTGTAGTTCGATTAGCCTCCAGAGATGTACCTACATCAGACTTTCCCGAAGCCTGCTCGTGACTTTGAACAACGGGTGGCTTCACCGGCGAAGCTGCTGTCAGATTACTTAGCTCGGGAGGAGTTGAGCTAGAAATTATAGTGTGATTGAAGCTCGGAAGCGGATCCTGAGATGAATTCCCTGAGCTTAGAGTTTGATTGAGAAGAGCGGATGAATCTTTGGTAAAGCTGGGGAACTGAGAAGTGGAATTAACGGATCTAGAGGTAACGTTGGCTTGTGGGGTAGGAGGGGAGGGAGGATGAGGGGAAGAGGTGGTGCGGGGGAAAAAGAAAGAGAAAAAGGAAGAGAAGTGAGGATTAGAGGAAGTAGGAGTGGAAGAGGTGGAGGTAGAGGCGAAGATGTTAGTGAACCAGGGAGAGGAAGCGTCTGGGGAAGGAGAAAAGGCAAGGAAAACGGTGAGAGCAACAAAAGCAATCATGAAGCCATAGCCAAGGGCAACTGTTTTTCTGGTTTTGAGAAGAGAGAAAAGGGTCTTGAAATCGGAGGGCGGGATTGAGCCACCAACGGGGAGGTACTTGGCCGAATCACCCATGGAAGATGAAGGTTTTTGGTTATGGAAGCTGAAGACGACCGTAACTGGGAAGAGTATGGGAAGGACTCAAATCAAAACTGAGTAAAGGAGGGGAGGTACTGTCGTGTCTCAGGGTATGAATGCGAGAGAGAAAACATCAGAGAGAGAGAGAGAGAGATGGGGGTCGGGAGGAGAATAGAATTGGGAACTAACAATAATAATAGGTAAAAAGTTAGAACTGTTATTTTTATCACCAATCTACATAAAATGAATATAAAATTAGAATAACAGCATTTTCTTGTTGTTTCAGCCAAGCCCAAGAGGTAAAAATGAAAACAGCCAAGCCCAAGGGGCAAGGGGGGTTGAGAATCGCAGTTCGGGAATGCAACCGTACCCGCACTTCCGTACGCGCCATTCACCATCAACGGAAGGACAGAAACAGTAAATATTCGTACGATCTCTTTTGATTTCAAATGATCAGATCCGCTGATATAGCTCGAATCTAGTAATCCAGTAAATTAATAGAATATTTTAATTAAAAATTTTGAATGTCTTCTTGGGAAATAAAGTTTAAAATTATAAACAATTCATTCAAAATTATCTTTATTGAAAGATACAAAAATAATAATATTTATACACCCTTTCTCTTTCTGCTTTTTTTCTTTATATATAAAATAAATAAAGGTGGATACGGGAGACACGTCGTCCGCAATTTGAAGTGTGCGGTCCCCGTATACGAGTTGCACTTAATTGGTGTTTCACACTCACATCAGACACCCACTCATGCAGCTCCGACCTCTCTTCTGGCCCAAAAAAATAGTAAAAGTAAAAATTCTGCCTCCTGCTTCCTTCTTTTATATGGGCGCTATTGTTGTTTAAAACATTTATTCAATCATGAAAATATGAAGGCGCGAAGGGTATATAACATTGGCGTGATGACGTCCGGATTTTGGTACAGGATATCACGTATTGGGAAGAAATCGTGGTTTTTTAGAATTGTTCTTGGAATAAAAAAAGTTAACGAAAACGGTAATGAGAACGGGACAGTAAGGGAGCATACAACCTGATAGGATGAATGGAGCATATGGAGATGGGTGGTGCTTCATTTCCCCCAGGATCGCTTAGAATGCAAATTATATTAGGATTTAAGAAATAAGAGAAAAAATGGGAAGTGACAGTACGCAGCTCTTGGGGTGTGTGGATGGACTGAATGTCAAGACGCGTCAACTTTTGAAGAGGTTCTTAGTGTGTCGGTGATCGGATCTCTCGCCCTTTTTACTCTCTCCCCTACACCTCACACACACCAATCAAGTCAAAGCTCTGCATTTCAAAACAAAATTGGGACTGTTCAATAATCCTAATTAATATAAAAATATATTATCAAGTGCTATAAAGCAGCGCAATCTCCTCTTCTTCTTTATATATTTTATTACACTGGCGTCCTTTTATTTTATCTCCCGCTTCATGTGCTCCACCGACTCTCCCCGTCAGGCCGTCATCATCAACATCGCACTCACTCACTCACTCACATGCATATCAATGTTCTGCCCTTGCCTTGCCTATATTTCAGAATGTAAAATTAGTGCTTTTATTAAGATGAGGTGAGTGTTGGTCATCGTTTCCCATAAATATTTGAGTGATGATCTACCTGGGCCGTTCACATTGAATTAATGGACTTTAACTGATCCACGATAAATAAGGTTGAATATATATCATGTCAACTTGGTCAAATTGTTTGACTTTATCCACATAATCTGCGCGATGGCCAGGTCTACGCAGCGTTCGAACAGGTACCAAGTTAACCAATTTGTATCATTTTTATATGTTTATACTTTTATCGCTACGTCATGATTGAGTCGTTTATAATTATAATAGCCGGGATTTTGTGCCTATTGTATTTGCAGAATTGATTCTTCACATGTATTTCCCATCTGGACAGTCTCACGATCTATCTAGCAAATATAACAAGCCGTTTATATTTTACTCCAACATGACCAATATACATGAAGATTTCTTAGAAGTTTGATAATTGCATATTCCTGACTAGCTTGAATAGAATACATCTCTGGTGGTCAACGGAGGGTCCAGCTTTTCGTTCACTCTTCAGAAATTGTTTTTGCAAGAACGGTACTGAAGAAATATCGACAGCTCACTCTTACGATTTCGGAAAATGGGCTGGATATCGTTTCAATTACTCCCGGCCCAAGTTTTCTGTTAACCCATTTCTCTGATACAATTTTCGGCCGACATAGTACATCCTTAACCTGTTGATTTTAACCCATTATATGTGTGTTTGGAAAAAAAAATTCAAACTAACTTATAAAAAAATGGGATTATAGATAGTTTATGGAAAAGGGTTTTTCTATAAGAATTTATAGAAAAAAAATGATTTTGGATAAATGATTGTTTGGATAGTTATTTGTAGAAGGGGTTTTATGAGTGGTAAATTACGAAAAAGGGTATGAATATTAAATGAGGAGAGATAAGAGATTTGAGGAGAGAGGGTGTAAGAAAGAAAAGAGAGAAAAAATATGAGAGAGGAGAGATAGTGTAAGAAAAAGTAGGAGAGATGGTGTAAGAAAAAGTAAGGGTAATGTAGTAATTGGTTAGTTCATAAACTCTTTTACTGTTCCATAGGCTGCTCTGACCAGCTTATCTGAAACCTTAGTTTTAAACCATAGTTTAGTCCAAAAGCCCGTTTGAACAAAAATTGCTATTTGGTAAAAAATTTCCCCAAACTGAGGTTTGGGGCCAGAAGCCCTTTTCAAACCATGGTTTGGGGTGTTTCCAAACACAATCTATAACTAAATTCAGCTAATAAGAGAGTGGTATATATAATTATTTAAAATATATTTAATTTTTAGATAATATTATTTTACTGTATTATAGTCACGACGCTCGTGAAGATATTATAATTTTTAGGTATTTAAATTTATATTTAAGGATAATTGATAGCTCGCTCTATTTAATATTGATATCATCAAGAGAAAAAGAGATTTTATCTTACTCTTGTATAGTAAGTAAATTCAATCTCTTTTAAAAAATTCTTCATGAAAAAAAACTTGTTGACTTAAACGAGTATTATTTTTACCGCATAAAAAATATGCAGTAGAGAATAAAATATCTGGATCAAATAAGTACATATATATTTTTGTTTTAATTTATCAAATGCAATTACCTACCCCCGAGGTGGATTTCAGTGCTGCTATGACTGGTCTATAACAGACTCCTGCATTCTTAAAATTATACTACTGTAGAATTATGGAGTAAATGTGGTAATGCAGGCTAAACGTTTTCGGTAGGCTAACTGGTGGGTTAATCTAAAAAGACTAACTTTCAGATGAATTGATATTTTACCAACTCAGCTTGCCATGGGAGTGTGGCGGGTTAACTCGTCAAAATTTTTAATTTATCATTATTATTATTTTACAATATATTAAATTTAAAAATAAATAAAAAATTTAAATAAAAAATAATATAAATAATAAAAAAAAACCGCCGATCAACCCCAACTCGCTATTTTCTGGCTCTCTCCTGGAGATTATCAATGTCAACTTGTCCCAAAGAAGGACTTGTATATCCAAACCATAAAACTGTAATAAAATCACAAAATTATCTAACTTGTGAATTTTGATTTATTTTATAAATATTTTTTTAGAATAGGATTAAGTTCACCTATAATATAAATGTAAGATGAAGTTTCTCTCCTTATATTATTATTAAGTATAATAAATTATCAATTATTTTTAAATATAAATTTAAGAATATAAAAATTTAAGATATATTTTTAAATTCTACGGCTGAAATCTTCATAAAAATATAGTTTTCTCTGGCCCGAGCAAAAATGTTTTATTTGAACTAATGGGGGGCTTTATCCGAAGCGTATGGTCCCTGACTCTTTCATCAATTATCCTCTACATGAACATCTTTCCCGGATAAGCCTTCCCCACAGTCGCCATTCTTTGCTGATTCCCGAAACAACTATAACCCTTCTCTTTCGCCACCGTCACTTTTCCAATCATGAATCTAACATATTCATGTTCTGAACAGAAATTCAATGCCATCAGCTTCCCATTTTACAGCGTCTAACCCTACGAAAATGATTCTTGTTCAACACTTGTTATTTGTCATAACCCCGCTAGTCTAAATTCCATTTGTTTCAAGTTTCAACCATTTTCTACCAGTTCAAATTGAGAAACTCAGAGCGAGAAGGCTATGTCTGCGACAGCGGCTTGTTCACATATAATCTGCAGAGAGAATTACCAGCATCAGTGGTTGATCAGTGCGGGAGGAACAAATTCGTTCTCGTTTAAGACTACGACTGGGAATAGTTGGACTGAACGCAGAAAGAAGGAAGGAGAAGGGAAGAGAATAGGAAGGAGGAATGTGCGACTAGAAGCTCTTTGGCCAGATTTGTCAAGACCCACCGTAATTGAGATGGAACCCATCACAGATTCTGATCATCTCGATCAAATCCTTCTAAACGCTCAGCAAAATTCCCAGCCCATTCTCATCGATTGGTATTTCGCTTTCTCAATTCTTATCATTCTGTTCCTGTACCGTGATATACTATGTAGGCGGTATCTCTCTTAGCTACAGCTTACAGATATTTTGGCTTGGCTGTCGTTTGCAAAGTTATTGGTGTCGTTTAGCTATTCTGGTTCGGTGGCTTAATAATTAACTGAAGTCACTATTGTTACTTTATTTTTGGGGATAGGATGGCTGCTTGGTGCCGGAAAAGTATATATTTGAAGCCCAAGTTGGAAAAGCTGGCTGCTGAGTATCATAATAAGTGAGCATTGTTTTAAAACTTGGTCTCTGTGGAATACAGTTCCTACAATATCAGTCTATACATGAATTTATGGTGCTAAGTTTGTGGTTTTGGTGGCTGATAGGCTCAAATTTTATTGTGTGGATGTAAATAAAGTACCTCAACCGCTAGTCAAGCGCAGTAACATCTCTGTAAGTTACCAAGCTTTCCCCTTTATTTATTTTCTTTCTGATTGATTGTATATGGCTGTGCTAAGCAAAGTTTGATTGGTTTCTTCATTCCTGCCAGAAAATGCCAACAATTCAGGTGCGTTACTCACTATATTGATCTCTCTCTCTCTCTCTCTCACCCAAAGATGCACATGTGGAATTAATGGGTGAATGTGTTGCAGCTGTGGAAAGACGGAGAGATGAAAGCAGAAGTGATTGGTGGACACAAGGCCTGGATGGTGATTGAAGAAGTGAGAGAAATGATCCGAAAGTTCGTATAAGATATTATATAGCATTCGTCTTCTTCTACTCCCAAAAGAAAACATCCTTTGCTGTATAATGCGTTTGACTTCTTCTTCTTCTTTTTTCTACATGTCAATGTTATGAAGCTGTGTATATCAATTACAAGCCTTCCAATGGCCCGACATGATTGAACATGGAAAAACAAGAAGAAGCAGTCTATACTGTAATTTTGCTTCTGTTAGGCTTTACAAGTCACAAATTACAGGATAAAATCTCTCAAGACAATTGCGACAAGGTATTTGAAAATTTTGACAGTTGACTCAAAAATAAGATCTTATTTATTTTTCTTAGAACATGATATAACAAAGTCGCTTTGGCCGAGTGGTTAAGGCGTGTGCCTGCTAAGTACATGGGGTTTCCCCGCGAGAGTTCGAATCTCTCAGGCGACGTTTGTTGTACTTTTTCCTTATTCATTTTCATGAAGGTTTTATACCAGTTTCCAAGAATCTATCATCAATTTCTCACTTTTGCAACAAATCTGCTGGCCATGGACAAAAAATTTCATCGGATTGGTTGAAAAATCATGTGCATTCCTTTTCTTTTTCTTTGTTTGGGTAAGAAATAAAGAGATATTAATAGCACATAGTATTACACATTATGAACGTTAATTAAGAAAACGTAGAAGAACTAAGGCTATAAAAATAATTTACATTAAGGTGAACTGTGAACATGGGTGAAATGCTTAAGCATCCAGTGGATATCCTCATTGATAACATTAGCAGTAGGATTAGAGATCTCTTGAAGATTAATCACTTTCCCCTTCACACATCATTTGCCAGAAGAGTCAATCATGTGCGCTCTTGAATCTAAAGATGCTGTAGGATTTCAATTTTCCACACGTGTGCTGGAGAGGCCTCTAAATAATAAACATTTTCTAATTGTTGGACTTCTAAAGGGTATACACCCCCACATCAGTTCCTCCAGGGCAAAATTGACTAGTCATCTTGCAGAATAAACTACTGTGAACTGCCAAGGCACCTATCTCCTCTCAATTATCTTGTTTCCCTCATTTCTCATACACTTGACAACAATAGTATTAGAGGGATCCTTAATCTTGTAAACGATCAAGAGCATTCACATGTTTGGGATGTGTCGAATGTGAGTTGTAGACAGGTCAGCCAAATTTTCTCGGATACTAATATGTATTTTTATGCATGTAACAGGAATCAGATAGTCCGATAGGGAGCTTTAATACCCACAATCGCAAAAGCTTGTCAATCTAGTAATTTTCAAATGACTGTTAAACCTTGCATCAAAGCCACTTTTATCTGTTTAGACCCCCTTATTAAAAGACAAAAAATGGAAAACTATTTGGCATGATATGGCTGACGGCAGTTGACACTTCCAGAGAATCTTATTTAAATCAAACCGAAATTACCCAAGACCAACTTAGCTAAACATGAGATAATTTGCATTGTAGAAGAAAACAGTTTTCTTCGAACCAGGATTATGGTAGTTCACAATATCCAATGCCAATCCATTCATCTTCTTATTGAATGGATTAGAATCCTTGATCCCTTTATTCCAAAAAATAACAACATAGAAACACAAATGGGAAAATGCTACATTCCAAAGCCAAAGACAGTCTTTATCCTTTGGAAAATGAGATCCCGCCATCTCTCCCCCCCCCCCCCCCCCCCGGTGTTCTCCACCACTGTGGCGTTGCCATATCTGCATTTTCAAGCAATAGGTTGAGATCCAAAATATACGATAGAAAATTCCATAAACGGAAACCAAGGCTTTCAATTGCCACCTATCTTCAATGGGAATATCAGTGTGTCAGCTTGATAATTGTCACTCCTGATTCAGACTCCTCAAACACAAGTCTAACCTGCAACGTTATCGACACCCAATCATATGACACCTCACCCACATTTGAATTCCAGAACTGCTAAAGATATCAAGACTTACCAGAGACTGCATACCATCTGGCCAGCTCTCGAATCTCCATTTTTGCACAATCAATTTAGCTTCCTGCAACTCCACTTTAGTTCCTTTCACAGACCCGTCAAAAATGCTAAATATATTCACAAAAATTAACTAATTCTTATAATTAGAAGTAAAAAGAGTAAGAAACACCATGGCCAATATATTATATATGTAATCTAACATTTTATTGTTTTGAGTGAAAGTGCAAACGAAAGAAACTATCATAATATTAACATCAAAGTCCTAAATCAAACAAGCCAATATAAATTTCCAAACCACAGGCCAAACAAAACAATCAGTAATCTCATGATCTAATTAGCGACGTTTGAAGCAATATCCGAAAGCTGTTGAAATATCAATAGCACTTTCCTTTTCCTCTAATTGCTCTACCACACGAATAATTAAATAGAGAATAAAAAAGACATAGCTAGGATTGCTCTTAATTAAGAAAATTAAGATATGTGAGATAAATGATATTAAAAAAGTAGTTCAAACTTAAAAAACCTGTTTTCTTCATTAACCAAAAAAAAATCTCAGCAACCCCAAAACTTTTATTTGAATTGTGGTTGGTTTTCTTTGGTTATATATACATTTGAAGATTTATTTATTGTCTAAAATATTTTCATTTTTATACCCATCCTTTGAAATTGTATTATTCTGATGGGTACTGGTCCAGGTATGATAAGTGAACCAATATCTTGACAAGCTTAATGTCCGGTCTGATCTTGACACCATCGCAAAGTACGCTTGCAATTGCATATATATTCTCTCTCGTTAAGGAGATTTTCATATTATCCTGAAATTTGAAGTAATATTCATATAAATATGGGTAGCATATTTTTTTGTTGTTATAAGAAATTTTTATAAAAAAATTAAATTTGTCTACGATCTAAGAATAGAGTAAAGTCTCTCTTTCTATTAGACGATATTAATATTGAGTAAGATGAATTATTTATTATTTTTAAATATAAATTTAGATATTTAAAAATTATAATATTTTTAGAAGGGTAGTAACTAAAATTATAATAAAATAATATTTTTTAAAATTTAAATATATTTTAAATAATTATATATATATTTTGATCAATTTAATCCACGAGTACACACACGCAAGTAATGAACATGGAGATGTGTATGTAAAATGGTACTGGGTCAGCAGGCTTTAGCCCCGAGAGTTGCGTCTGCCACTGGCCGCCGACTTTCATGCGAAGGCGTAACACTGTAACGAATCAAAAACGATCACTCACAGTTGGATGCACATGCAATGTCCGAGGCCATGCTGCTTATCGCTTTTTTAAAAATCCCAATTCATCAAAGCATAGGATTATCGTTCACAATTCAAAAGCAAAACAAAAGCACTTTCCAAGCAACGGCCAACTTCACTTTTTACCCCCTCCTACGTATCCACTTAATCCCCAATAATATTTCAATAATGAAAAATAAATACACTTTTATGATTTTACCGAAACAAAAATCAATTACCATTTTACGCTGTTTTCAGGACATAGTGGTAATTTCAATTGTAAAGGAATGAAGTGAGGTTGCGTGTGTTTATTATTTTGGCAGATAAAGTAAAAGAAGAAACTAGCAATCAAGTTATTTTTGTTTGAAGAGCTTTGCTTGAATAAAAGCCGAGTTAAGTTAACTGAGAGGAAGAAATAAAACGATGGTTACAACTTACAATGGATTCTAATTGCAAAATCACGGGAAGGAATTTTTGGGGAGCAGATACCGATGCGTAAAATTAATGTCAACGGACAGCGATGCCGAAACAAAAACAAAAATTTGTATAAAAAGCTGTTTGGTTTTAAACGTCGCGTGCGGGAAGGGGTACTGCGCCACCGGTGGCAACGTATCGGTAGAGACTACGGACAAAGCTAGAAGTGTTCTTAGTTTTCAAAATCTCAGAGCCTCAGAAATTAAATGAAATCAGGGCACGAGGGATGACGATTAGCGTTTGCTGATTCGACGGGCAGCATCGATACTGACAAAAAAACTCTTTACTTCGATCTTCATATTGGGGTTGCTCTACGCAACTTCCGGAGCTCTTGGTACGAAATTTTTCTCGTCTTTATTCTTTATTTTGTTGCTCCTGTCGCCTTTTCATATCTTGGAGCAGAACCTAGATTTTGTAGTTTTCCTTTGCTTGGGTTGCGGAACTAGTGGGCTGGAGATTCTCAATTAGGCATTTGTTTTGTTTTTTTTTTGTTCTGCCTTTTGTTCATATCTCGTGCTTTTGTTTCTTCTTCTGATGGGTAATGGTTTTGGAAATAGTATCGGATTTTGTCTTCATTTTGCCAGTCATGTGCCGGATTTCATTGCATTATGTTTCTATTTATGAGCGTGACTTACTTCTGGAGATAATCAATGTTGCGGATCATGGATTGGGCAATGGGTGGATGTTTTCCATTTTAAAATAATTCCCCTTTTTCCTTTCCTTATCTGTTCCAATTTGTTTACTTCATGGGTCGAGCTGGGAAAGATATTATTACGGCAAAGCCGTCCCGAAGCATGCTGCTTGATTAAATTTCCAAGTTACCGTTTCTTCCTGAAATTGTCTCCCTCGTTCGCTTCACTGTTATGTTTACTTAAATTAAAAATGGGAGAGAAGAATTCAGAGAATGAGTGGGTAATTTCAAGCATGTCTTGATTCTATTTACACTTACCATTGATTGCATTGGCATTGCTTTGTTGCCATACAAAGTTGGATTTGTTTGCTCTCGTTCTCCTCCTCCTCCTCCTCCTATGCTCTCCCTTTTCAAGGTGATGAAGGAATGCTTTATTGGGGAACATCAAATTGATCCGGGGTTGTTCTGGTTTCCTGAACTATTTCTGACTGTGTAGTATTATTCCTTAGGGAACATCACTTTCTACTTTGTTGGTCTCAATAACTCTCTCATCCATATTGACGCTTAAGCACTGAAACTAGTAATCTCAGCAATTTCATAGTAATTTATCCCACAGAATTACTCATAATTTGTCAACTGAAACATATAATACTTATTACTTGATACCTAAGTATCTACTGACGTAGGTGAAAGGATGTATCTACCAGATAAATGTGAAAACGGTAATGATTTTGTTGTAATGCTTGTCACTTTCGCACAGATATTGGAGGTTACATTAATGTGGACTAGAAACACTCAAGAATTCAAACAAGAAGTTGGTCCTGGTCCTTTTGTCTAAGAATGCAAGCTGGTTTGTCACTATGTTGAAATTCTTGGGGGAAAACTCTGTAAGGTAATAATGATGGCTGAAAAAGAAGTATTGTCTTGAGTCTCCTCAGTTGTTTCACTTGCATACTTATTTTCCTAGATTAGTACTTAAATATAAAATTTTGAGTACAGTACTGCAGTACTGCTTTACAATTTTTTATGCACTGACCAATTTATTTGTGAATTGTGAGTTATGACAGATATACTACGCTTGTAGGAAACTCAAAGCAGATCAGACTGAACTAAAGCAGGCTTTTGGTTCTAGTCATTTTGAGAGAAATACTGTGAGATCTGGATCAAAAATGGCTCCTGGAGTCAATGCTTGCAAAGAATTTCAATCTCACCTGACAATTACAGATCATGACATAGCCAAGTCCAAACACAATGCTAAAAGTAGTAGTCCTCTTAAAAAGTCTAATGCTGACTTTGGTGGAAAACATGGAAGTAATTCGAAGAATGGTGTTCATGACTTACTTGAGTGCCCTAGTTGCAAGAATTTGATGTATCCTCCAATTTACCAGGTGCAGTACTTGCATTTTCATGTTATTAACCCTTCTTTTTAACATATAATGCGAGCCTGTTGTACATATAAACATACCGAAAGTGGAATTGTTATTTTTAATTCTTATATTCCACATCGGGTAAATTCATTTGCATTAATATCTGTTTTCTTATTCTTCCATTACAAGGGCTGCACCATCGAGCCTGTCCCTGAGGCATGTTAAATGCCATTCTTAATCTGCTTAAATTTCTAAATACTGTGAGTGATCACTTTAATTATTGATCTTGAGGGGAAAAAATGAATGGGGAGGCATAGGGAGTAGAGTGAGCAAATTTGATTGATGTTTTGAATCTATGGGGGGGCTTTGACTAGTTATTATGTTATGCTCATTAGTCTACTTATGTATTGAGTTGCATGGTAACATTCTAGCTTTACAGAAAAGTTTCTACATCTTCTGTTAATTTTTCTCATTACATAAGTGAGTATTGTGGAGCAATACTGTGACTTTGTTGTTTTCGGATGCTGTGTGCATCCAGCAAAAGACTGGAGAGTGATTCTTCAAAGAGGTTTCAAAGGAAACGCACAAGTTGGATAAGAACAGTTAAAGAAATTGAAAACTGAATTGTTCTTTGGAGTTTAGCAGCTGTTATTTCAGTATTGTTATCAACGAAGAACTGGATTGTTACAGATAACCAATGATGCTATAGAATCTGAATTCCTCTTTATCTGTTCCTTGTATTCTTCCTTCCATTTACTAGAAAGGTTATGATATATCAGAACCTATGGAAACTTTTTTTTTTTCTTCCTTGAGATGTTACTGTGAAATATACTGTGTTTATATTTTTCTAATCCTTTCTTTTGTGGATGAATTGTGTTGCAGTGCCCAAATGGCCATACTTTATGTTCAAACTGTAAGACTAGAGTGCATAATCGCTGTCCAACTTGTCACTTTGATCTAGGAAACATAAGATGTTTAGCCCTGGAGAAGGTGGCTGAGTCATTGGAACTTCCTTGCAGATATCAGAGTCTAGGTTGTCATGATCTATTTGCATGCTATACCAAGCTTAAGCATGAGCAAAATTGTAGATTTCGTCCATATAATTGCCCCTATGCTGGATCTGAGTGCTCTGTGGTGGGCAACATTCCAACTCTTGCCAGCCATCTCAAGAATGATCACAATGTCGACATGCATGATGGATGTACCTTCAACCATCGATATGTCAAATCAAACCCTCATGAAGTTGAAAATGCAACATGGATGCTAACTGTGAGTCATTATTTGTCTTGTGACATATATGGTTTGTTTGAGGAATCGATCAACTATTTTCCGTTCTTACATCTTATTTTTCCAATCGGTAAATTATTATTCTTATTTTCAAAAAGTATATTTTTGTACCCCTAAAAAGTCATCTACGGGTCTTGAGAAATAGTTTATTTTCAGTCGGTAAATTGTGTGGGAATTTACTTGGCAGTTTTGTTTTACATCTGGCACCTCTCTAAGTCATAAGCTGGTTTACCTCTTATATCCTCAATAATTTATTATTCCAATTTCTTTGTATCAAGTTTGATCGTAGGGGAATTCTAACATAGATCCTTCAGTCCTAAAAGTGACAGTAATATCTGAACCAAACCTCATCTGATATGTTATTACAAGTTTTACCATGTCCTTTTGAAGTTAAATCTACTAGTCCATCCCTATCGTAGGATCTGTCTGCTTATTACATCTTGAAATCTCCGCTGCAGATTTTCAGTTGCTTTGGAAGACATTTCTGCTTGCACTTTGAGGCTTTTCAGATTGGTACAGCTCCAGTTTATATGGCTTTTTTACGATTCATGGGTGATGATGACGAGGCAAAGAAATTCAGCTACAGCTTGGAAGTTGGTGCTAATGGCCGCAGGCTGATATGGCAAGGAATCCCTAGGAGCATTCGTGACAGTCATAGGAAAGTTCGTGACAGTCAAGACGGACTTATTATTCAGAGGAAGCTAGCTCTGTGTTTTTCCGGTGGGGACGGACAGGAGTTGAAGTTGAGGATTACTGGGCGTATATGGAAAGAAGATTGACAAATGCAAATTATTTTGGATGTCTCTGTGAGCGTACAGAACCAGAAACGATGTTCTTGTTATTTAGCTCCTCTAGCGGAAAATGAAGCTTTATTTGCCTCCATGCCAGGCTTTCAAATTTCGGATTTAATTTAACTACGCTCCTCGTGATTCACTTCGAAGGGAAATAAATTGTAGTTAAAGAATTGACAACGAACCTAGAAATGCCGAGAAGAACAGGGAGAATCTGATTCCAAAAACCACGGAGTATATCAGTATCCTTAGAAATCATGAGAACGCGAATTTATGCCTTATGATCCGGAATCCAACTTGTTCATGTTTATTTTTTAATTTTAAAATAAAAAAATTAAAATTCACTTATTCAAAATATAACATTTTTAAATAGAGGCCAAATATAGTTATATAGAGAACAGGACCAAAAGATTAGACGTAATTCACCTTCCAGAGAAGGAGAAAGATACTTTTTTTGTATGTATAAAAAATTTTAGAAAATGATTTAGTTTATCTATGATCTAAGAGTAGAATGAAATCTCTCTTTCTTATAGTAATATTAATTTTAAATAAAGCGAGCAATCGATTACTCTTAGATATAAATTTAAATATTTAAAAGTTAGAATATTTCTATAAATTCTATTATTATAAATATAATAAATAGTATTTTTTAAGAATTAAAATTTTTTTAGATAATTATATATTTTATTTTTTTATTAGTTGATGTGATGGTAAGAAGAAAGATACTTGAGTAATAAGTGAAGGGCGGTGTGCCTGTGTGTGTGGCCATTTGATATTATTATGGAGGAAAGGACGTGGGTCGGCGACGTTTGACGAAATGACACAGAATGAAAAAAAAAACAGAGAGATAATGAATGGGTTAAAATAGTAACAGCAATAAGCGAAGGACGTGCATCGTGGTGGCACGTACGTTAACTAGTGGTTTTTGCGGTTGATGTCTTCATCCCTTGCGCGACGTTCACGCCTAATACAGTGACTTGTGCCTTTGTTCCCTCCCGGAGATTCCTTTGAGGGAGTTTTGCTAATTCTAACAAAAAACTCCCTTCTTCTCCCTCTGCATTCCCTTCCTTCCCATTCATTATTGCTTCTTCATTGAAAACTTTCTCATCCTCCTTTCCTCCGTCCATTATTTACCTTTCTGGGTTCGGCAGCAACTCTTTAGAGGTCTGTGTTATCTTCTTTTCATCAACCGACAAGGGTTTTTGATTCTTTATCGATCGTCTTTGTGCCTTTCTCTTCTTTTCCGGGGTTCAAAAACGTATAATAAAATAATGAGTGACGCTTATAAGAAAAATACCTGAGACTGAGACTTCGATGACCTCGTGAGATTAATTTCTCACAACAGAAATTCTTTGGAAACCCACAGATTTAATTCTTCTCCGGTTTTGCGTGTGAGGGATATTCTCTCGATAATTCGATTTGAAGAGTAAAAGCAAGCCTCGGCCTCGTATACTTTTGTTTTATTGATCTCTGAGGTGGAAATTTGTTGAGGCACGAAATTCTTGCAGGTAAATCATTTGATATAATTTCCTCTAATTAATGGGTTGCTGAGGCCGCTGCTGCTACGACTGGTTTGAAGTATGTCGTGCTGCGGAGGTACAGAGGAAGAGAGCAGTGGCCCGCCTGAACCTGCACCACCCAGAGGTGGTAACGCGAATGGAGAAGGTAACACCGTGACTTGTATATGTTACACCTTGGTTTTCACTAATCCCTCTACGCGCATCATTGAATATTGTGATTAAAAATTTCCTCGGCAATCTCGTATGTGAGAATTACGATACCTGAGGATTAGTGTCGTAATTACGAGGAATAATTTATAATAACGTTGTTGAAATATTTGTAGGGGGTGACAGAGGAGAACCAAAAGGCAATGCTGCCAAGGCTGGTTCTCCCCGAGAAGTAATGCCAATTGAGACCCCTGCAATACCATTGGACGAGTTAAATAGGTTATCCGACAACTTTGGCTCCAACGCTTTGATCGGAGAAGGTTCCTACGGACGTGTCTTTTATGCCAAGTTAAGCGATGGTCAGGATGCTGCAATCAAGAAGCTAGATACCAGTGGTGCTTCTACCGCTGAAGAAGACGCCGATTTTGCAGCTCAGGTGGGCCTAATTAAGATGTGGATACCTGTGTATTCGTCTCTTCAACATCTATATAAATGAGAGTTTTAGATTAAACACACTATATGCTACCGTGCACCATGCAGTTATCTGTCGTTTCAAGACTGAAGCACGATCACTTTGTGGCGTTGATTGGATATTGTTTAGAGTCAAGTAACAGAATTTTGGTTTATCAGCATGCAAGTTTGGGTTCTTTGCACGACGTATTACATGGTAGGCTTAGCTACACATGCAACCAACTTTTCTTCTTCAAGTGTTTTTATGAAATGATTAATTAGTGAAGGCTTTGGGAGGGTGCAGGAAGGAAAGGTGTACAAGGGGCCGAACCAGGTCCAGCTCTGAGCTGGAACCAGAGAGCCAAGATCGCACTTGGAGCAGCAAAAGGCCTCGAGTTTCTTCATGAGAAGGTTCAACCTTCCATAGTCCATCGTGATATTAGATCCAGCAATGTCTTACTGTTCGGTGACTATGATGCCAAGATCGCGGATTTCAGCTTGACCAGCCAGGGTTCTGACACAGCAGCTCGCCTGCATTCAACTAGAGTCTTGGGAACATTTGGCTATCATGCTCCAGAGTATATATGCCCTTCATGATCAGTTCTTTCTCCTTCCTCATTATTCAAGTCACTGTAGTATGAGTTTGTATCTGAAAACGCTTGCTTTCATACACAGGTATGCCATGACAGGGCAGATAACCCAGAAAAGCGACGTTTACAGTTTCGGAGTAGTTCTCTTAGAACTCTTGACAGGAAGAAAACCAGTAGACCACACAATGCCCAAAGGCCAACAAAGTCTTGTGACTTGGGTATGTCATGCAGTCTTCCTTTAATTTCCAAGGGTTAACTCTGATCTTCAATTAATACGTGTTCTAATTCTATAACAGGCAACTCCAAGGCTGAGCGAGGACAAAGTGAAACAGTGTGTAGATCCCAAACTCAACAATGAGTACCCGCCAAAGGCAATTGCCAAGGTACACTCTCCTTTATTCTTCCTCTTAGTCTTGATTAGTTGGAGGTATTGTTGACGGTGGTTGATATTACATGTACGTAGTTGGCGGCGGTGGCAGCATTGTGTGTTCAGTATGAGGCTGACTTCCGGCCCAACATGACCATTGTGGTGAAAGCTTTACAGCCACTTCTGAATGCAAAACCAGCTGGCCCAGATCAAGCTAGTGCTTAAAACATTAATCTAATCTAAGTCACCATCATCACGATCTGTTTCTGATCCTATTTCGTTGTTCTAGATTTGTATCAAGCAAAGCATCATGATGCTCACTCTGCTTCACCCCCTCTTTAGTTAGGATGGGAACATATGTATATATCTGTGTGCATGACCTGTAATTTACGTTCAAGTTCTATTTAGAGATGCCAGGAGTTAAATCGTTTAGTGGCCTGCAGAATGTTTCTTTTTGGTTTTTGGGTTTCTGATTTTGCTTTTGCCACTGTCTCATCTCCAATGTGTATCCGAGGCGATGGATACATTGTTTTGTGACGTTTCTAAACTTTCTTTATGAATGGCTCCTACTTCAACTAGTCGCCCATGTGCATGCCCGTCTTTGACAGCTTAATTCTCACCCAAGTGAGTGAAGTATCTTTTAGAAAAATTGTGCGCTGTATTTTCTTAAGATTTTGTATGATACTATCTAGCATTATTGAATTATATCTTATATTACTGTGTCCAAATAGAGATTATTCTTTCAATCTTGTACACATTCTGTCCTTTTTTTTTTGTGTCCTAATTTTTCCTAATAAAAAAAGATCTCATCATGTTAACTGAAAAGAAAAGCAGTAGAGCATAAAAAAAATGAAAATCTTGAGGATGTGAGTAAGGGAGTAAATTATAAGAATGGTAGGAGTTATATTCTTTCAAGAAATTTAAAGTGACATAAAAGATATATATATATATATATATATATATATTGTATAAACATGCACACTAATATTATAGTTAGCCCATCATGCTACATGGCAGTAATCCTAGCTAGAGAATAGATGCCCTTAGACGGAAATAGGTAGCATGAGATCAAAACACGTGGAAGGGGGGGGGGGTGGCCAAAATTTAAGAAGGACCACTAGCCTTGGCGCCCAAAACCACGAGCGACGCAGTAACTTCCCGGACCTGTACTAGCACAGTCCGGCCTAATATTGAGCGCGGAGAATGTACCCCTTTAATTATGGCACATTTAATCCATGCCAAGGTGGTTTTCGTCATTCCGCACATCACGTGCTTCGTCTTCTTTCGATCGCAGTTCAGCCCCATAAATGCGTTTAGGGTTTCCTATATTATCTCTGACGGGCATACCGAAATAGGGAAATCAGACAGAGGAGAAAATCACGATAGAGGGCTTGCCGCCGTCATCCAAGAATACACTAAATTAAAAAAAAGTAATTATTTATAATAAATATTTATTAATTTCTCTAAAATTTCTCTTTTATTAATCATATTTATTTAAATAACTATTAATAAAAATTATTTAATATGTACAATCGCATAAAAATATTTTAAGAAAAAAATTATAATTTTAAAAAATAAAATAAATTATAATCTTATATTTAAAATTAAAATAAAATTTTTATCTAATTGTTAAAAGCCAGGAGGAACTTATACTTTAATACTTGCCGGTCAATCACATCCATAGTTGATCCCTTAAATCACGTTCTCTTAGGATCTCATCACCCAGGAATGTGTCGATGTCACTGGTTTCGGTGATTCATGGTTATAATATTGTATGGTGTTTAGTGCTTAATTAGAAAAAACGTGGCGATGTGCTTAACTAATTTCAATTCAATTTCCAACCATATGTTTGTATCTTACATACTCAAATTTGATGGTTCTGAAGGCTTGGAAGCCAATTGACACCAAACACCTTCTTTAAAACTTGTTACGTGTGAGTTAAAAAGAAGAAATGCATGGTGAAATGCGAAACCAACTTCTTATTGCCTCCTCCAGGACCCTTTAAATATAAATGTCTTGCCCTCGCATCAAAGTTTATATCAAACCGTCATGTATACATTCTTTCATCATTTAACGAGTCACCTTCACGTCCTTAACAGCAATGAACTCATACGAAACACGTCTCTCGTAAGAAAGCCCATACGGATATTTAAGTTTCAATAAGAATTTAGATATTAAATAAAAGAGGGAGCGTAGATTACGGGATTCAGTCAAAGTCAAATTCTTTATAGAGAATAAAATGAAATTCTCTCATATTTATTTGTCACCGCGTTAATTATGTAATCTGGGATGTGTGTAACGGCAGACTGGGCCTCCTTTTCCACCGTAACCATTCCCAATCCTTGTTCTCTCCCCACCTCGCTTCCAATTTATACAACGCCCCAACAAATCTCTCATCTTCTTCATCCGCCAAAACCCCCTCCCTTCATCCGATTTCTCCCTCTAAATCTCTCTCTATTCCCACACTCCTTCGCTCGCTTTCCCCTCCTCACCCCTACTCCAATCCTATTCCCATCCAAACCGAACCATTTCGATCCTACCTCAAAGCTTTTTCGGTCTGCTTACTATTCTTTTTGTCTGTTAATTATTTTATATTTTTCGATTGTATCCGATTCAGATTAATTTGGGAATATCAATTGAATTAGATCCTTGTTAGGCCCGGTATGCGCTGGAATTGAGGGGTGAGAGTGCATGGAAGCATCGGTGAATGATTCTTCCATAATTTAAGAAATGCCAGGTTTAGCGCAAACAAACGACCGATTTAGCGATGGATCATCGGTGGCGTACTCGCTTTCAGCCAATGGATTTTGGTCCAAGAACCGTGACGACGTTAGCTACAATCATCTCTCCAAGGTGGATATTAATTGCTTTTTTAATCAAATTGAGGTCGGCGCTGGATCACTCCCCTCTATGTGTTAATATGTGAATATCGATGAGCTGTTTGACCTTGTGTTGGAACTTGCAGTTGAAACATTTCGTTGATTGCCTTCATTTGTTATATACGGAATTATATTGCCATTTATATTCTGATTCATTCACTTACGTTTGACGTGTGAAATGTAGTTTAGTCTTCTTTATCTTTTCATCTGTGCTCGGTAAATGCAATATGAAACTGATGTTGGTCATTTCTAAATCGTCAAATTTTCTATTCTAATTTCTCATCGGGTAACATGTAACAATCTTACGAACATGCAATGATCAAGGTAACAAACCCTGATATAATTTCGGTTGAGAAAATGAGTTGTCAATGCTTGTAAGCAACTGACTAAAGTTGTGGCATGAAGGGGAAGGAAAAGAAAGAATTCACTGAAACTGATATTTAAGTAGAGATTTGAATATTGGCCTGAGAATCCATCACACACATCTCCTTGTTTTATAGATAAGATCGCAACTGGTAACCTTCTTAAGTTGTCTCTTATGTGCTTTTTATGACTCTTGTGGTACAGTTTTGGAGTGAGCTGTCATCACAAGCTCGGCAGGAGCTCGTGAAGATAGACAAGCAAACCCTTTTTGAGCAAGCTCGGAAAAACATGTACTGCTCCCGATGTAATGGGTTGCTTCTTGAAGGATTTTTGCAGATTGTCATGTATGGGAAATCCTTGCAGCAGAAGGGAGCCAGTGCTCACTTTCCTTGGAATGGATCTTCAGGCGCAAAAAACCAAAATAACAGTGTATCGAACATTATAAGTGGGCACCAAGATGAATTTGAAGATCCATCTGTCCTTCCTTGGGGAGGTTTGACAACAACTCGTGATGGTTTGCTGACGCTTATGAACTGCTACTTATATTCAAAGTCTCTGAAGGGACTGCAAATTGTAAGCGCAGCCACTTGACACTTGTGTTGAATTCTCATTCAACTCTTTCTTTTTTTTGGCAGCTTAACTTTTGCTCATGTCAGGTCTTTGATGGGGCACGTGCAAGGGAACGTGAAAGAGAATTGCTTTATCCTGATGCCTGTGGTGGGGGAGGCCGTGGTTGGATAAGCCAAGGAATAGTGAGTTACGGCAGAGGGCATTGGACAAGGGAAACATGCGCTCTGCACACTGCCAGACTTTCATGTGATACGTTGGTGGACTTTTGGTCAGCACTGGGAGAGGAGACTCGACAATCTCTACTAAGGATGAAAGAAGAAGATTTTATTGAGAGACTTGTATACAGGTGTCCATCTATTAGTGCATATTTCTCACATTCCATCTGCCTTAAATAAGTGACATGTTGTTATGGCTGGTATGCTAAGATAAATGCAAGACCTGAAGCAATTATGTGAATATGGCTGTGTTCTTTGGGATCCAAGTTTTCTAGTTTGTGCCCCTAATAAAGGTTTTGGATGTATGATATTCCTTAACATTCACATGCAGGTATTGTGTAATGGACTAGCTATCTGTCAGATTATATAGGACAGATGTTCTACTGGATTGATAGTAAAAAGTTGGATGGGGAACCCTCTGATAGTCATGAAGTTAAAATTTTGAATAGCATCATGCTTCAGAACAGATTGAGATATGTAATGCTCCATTAATGGATTAGTTTGCCTCAGTTACGTAATCAGGCAGATGAATGGGTTTTGATTGAAGAAGTTTAAGGAGAACCATTAAAACAATGTCAAAGGTAGAATGTAAACGGGAAGCTGCATTGAGTGGTCAATTAGATGTATCTCACTACACACTGTCTTCAGTTAATCTCTTCCGAATGTGCCTTTATTCTGTCTGCTTACATATGGCACTGCAGCTCACTTACCCTGGGAGCAGCCGCCCATCTGATTTTTTAAGGTTTTGTCCTAATTCTTGCTTGGAGTTGTTTAGGTGTTGCTTGATATAAAGTGTTGCCCAAAATGGTTTCATTTTAGAGTTGAGTGTGACATTGAGGAATGGAGAAGCAGAGTGATTCAGACTCACTTGACACTTCGTTTATGATACCAAGGATGATCTTGGTAATTGGATAACAGTGGTTGTATGTGGACTTCGACATCGACAATTAGATTAAAAAATTACAAGTTTGTGAGCAAATCGTTCTCATACCATTATGAAGAACATAAATTAACTTATTGGCTGTTTTGATGTGTTCTAAGACCTGTCAGTAAAAGATAGATACTGAGTGAAGCTTTGTGCTCCTTGCTTTTTACTCTAAAATTTTGACTTTTCCCCCCATTCTTTTGCTTTTACAACTTGATTTATAGCATGAATTAGTTTATTTTGTTGTCATCTATAATCATTGCTTTGAGGCCTTGCTTATGATTAATAATGTCCTCACTTATGAACTAATTTTAATGTTTTTTTTTTTGGAAATTTCATTGATTTTTTATCCATTCTTCTGGTTTTACTAAAGAGCTTCCCTCTATCTGCCAGGTTTGATAGCAAGAGATTTTGTAGAGATTGTAGAAGAAATGTTATTCGAGAGTTCAAAGAGCTAAAAGAACTGAAGCGCATGCGTAGAGAACCTCATTGCACCAGTTGGTTTTGTGTTGCTGACACAGCCTTTCAGTATGAGGTGTGAATTTCATATTTCTATGCTGTGAAATCTTTCGTGATAGAGATTATGCTCAAAAAGTCTATAGTAACATTCTTGTGAAAAGTCTTGTTTGATCAAGTGTCATGTCAGGACTCAGGACTAGACGTTAGAGTAGTTATTGTATCTAATATAACATAGATCTACTGCTTTTATCAGGTTTCTGATGATTCAATTCAAGCTGATTGGCGCCACACATTTGCAGAGACCATGGGATTGTATCATCACTTTGAGTGGGCTGTTGGGACAAGTGAAGGAAAATCTGACATTTTGGATTTTGAAAATGTTGGAATGAATGGATCTGTTCAAGCCAATGGTCTCAATCTTGGTGGTTTGAGCGCATGTTTCATCACCCTCCGAGCTTGGAAACTTGACGGATGTTGTAATGAACATTCTGTCAAAGCTCATGCATCAAAGGGTCAACAATGTGTACACTGCAGGCTAATTGTAGGGGATGGTTGGGTTACAATTACAAAAGGGGAAAGTATTAGAAGATTCTTTGAGCATGCTGAAGAGGCAGAGGAAGAAGAGGTACTTCAAGTTCCAGTAACGATATCAATTTTCTTGTTCATATCCATAATAAATGTAATTGAAAACCATGGAATATTGTTAAACTAAATTTCTTCTGTTATCATGCAAATGTATGCTTTTAGGATGATGAGTCAATGGACAAGGATGGAAATGAGCTTGATGGAGAATGTTCTCGTCCTCAAAAACATGCAAAAAGCCCTGAACTTGCACGAGAATTCCTTCTTGATGCTGCTACTGTTATATTTAAAGAACAGGTATATTTAGTTTTCGCATCATATTCGTGCATAATAGCAATCTCCTTGCTTCCTTTCCATGCATCATATTCACTGTTAAGAAGATTCAAAGGTTATTGGTGTGCTCTAATTAATTTAAAATCGTATTTCACTTGGACTTGAAGATGAAACCAACTTCAGTGCACTCTGTGTAGATTTCATTTGAAGATAATTAAATTTTATTTAAATGCAGAGTAGATAGTAGACAGGCTATTGGATTCGATGCGATGGTGTCAATCAGTTTATGTAAACAATAGAAGTCGGGAACTTGTGAAAGCTACAGTATTTAACTTTATCCATACTTTTTGTGCTTTTTGGAGTAATGAATTTTGAGACAATCGTGAATGGTCAAATTGTATGTTCAAAATTTGGAGCATGCACTGATTAGTAAGCAATGAGCAAAAAATAATTATCTTTAATGTTCTATTGAATCTGTTCGGTCTTGTCAGTGTGCACATGTGAACTTATCCGCTGTGTTCAACTGCTGACTCTGTGTTATCCTTTTAGGTTGAAAAGGCTTTCAGAGAAGGAACAGCACGCCAAAATGCACATAGCATCTTTGTCAGTCTTGCGTTAAAACTGCTGGAGGAACGTGTCTATGTGGCATGCAAAGAGATCATTACATTAGAAAAGCAGGTCCTCCCTTTTATGCTTCTAGTAAAAGAATGCTAGGGACTAAATAAAGAGGCAGAATGCTAACATCTGTTATGGGATCACTTTCTAACACTGTCTTTTGCCTCCTTCAGATGAAACTTCTTGAAGAAGAAGAAAAGGAAAAGCGTGAAGAGGAACAACGCAAGGAGAGGAGACGGACAAAAGAAAGAGAGAAAAAACTTAGGAGGAAGGAAAGGCTAAAAGGAAAGGAAAAAGATAAATCAAGAAAAAGTTCTGAATCAAATGATGTTCCTGGAACTCCTGGAGCCCCAAAGGAAGAATTGTCAGCAGTTGCTGATATGGAGCAAACTAATGCTAATATCTGCAGGGATTTATTTATTGAAACGGGCGATGGTCTGTTGGAGGATGGATATCCTGACATTGAAGATGATGAACCCTCTACTGAGTGTGCTACTTTGAGAACACAAGAGCACTCTTATGATAGATGTGATGGAGAAATAACCTCTGCGAAAGATGGGACTGATACTTTCACAATGGACCAATCCAATATTTCCCGGCAGAGACCGAGATTTAGGAAAGAATATCAATTAGATTTGTCTCAGAAGTGGTCTGACAGACACCGATGTGCAGTTGTTTGGGAAAATGGACCAATGGTAGGAAGACCAGAGCCAAGGCATTGTGGAGATAGTTTTGTGACATCATCCAGAAGAATTAATGGATCAAATAGGCAATTTAGAATAAACCCTTTGAAATCCTATAGTCGAAATGTTGGTATTAAGTATAATGAGAAGTTCAATGGTCCCAATGACCGGAATAGTGACAGATATGATTTCCATGCTTGCAGTTGTAATCTGAATAATGAGTACAAAATAAGGGTTGAGCAAAACTCTCCTATGTCTCGATTTAGTCGGGAGACAAGACCTGCTGGTAAGTCTGAGTCTGCAATAGATACTTCTAAGCAGAATTATCGTGGTAGTAAGTATAATCAAGTAGACTATATTCATGGGAGTTCTGTGAGACCCAAAAACAGAGTCATCTCTTTGAACTATCCAAGCAGGGAGCTTCTTCATTCAAAGAAAGTTTGGGAGCCCATGGAATCGCAAAGGAATTATCTTCGTAGTAATTCAGACACTGATGTGACATTGAGGTCCCCTGCTTCTAAGGTTCAACGTGTTCAATCAGATAATAACCTGATCAAGTCATCTGATGGTGAAGCTGGTGTTTCAGTTGACATTGATGATCAGGATAGTAATCTGAAGATGTCCAAAGGAGCGGATGAAGGATCTAAGAATGATCTTCATCTGGAAGCTGCAGTTTCTTACAATTCCAAAGAATTTGCTCGTGAGGAACCAGGAATAAGTCCAACTAGCTCTACCTCGAATGGTTTTTCTGATCAGGGTCAAGGCAGCACGTCCAATTCTGATAACTGCTCATCGTGCCTAAGTGAGGGTGACAGTAATTCCTCTTCAAATCATGGAAATACAGAATCATCAACCACATCAGATTCAGAATATGCTAGCCAACAATCTGAAGGTAGAGAAATTTCTGCGGGTATTGACAATGGTCTGTCTGATTGCCATGAAGTTGGGATGGAGAAAGATTACAATGCAAGTAGAGAGGGTTTGGCCAGCAGGTCATTATATGTTCCCTCTTCAGATGGAGCCCGGAGTGATATGTCGGGCAATCCTGGGAGCAACGAAGTTATTAGAGGTTACTCCGCCAGCAATTTGTGTTCCGAACCTCGAAGCATGCTTGCCCCAGGGTCGAACTACAAGATACAATTTCCAGTGTTCCGAGCTCCTTCAACAGTGGGTTATTACCATCAAAATCCAGTTTCATGGCCAGTGACTGCTACAAATGGATTGCTGTCATTCCCACATCCAAATCACTATTTATACGCCAGTCCTCTTGGATATGGCTTGAATGAGGAACGTCAATTCTGCTTACAGCATGGTGCCTTACAACAACCGACGCCTGTTTTCAGCCCTGCCACCATTCCAATCTATCAGCAAGTTAGCAAAGCTAAAGGCTTAAATGCAGAGGAACGGTCTCAGGCTACTAAGCCTGCTTCAATGCAAGAGAATCTCAATGGAAGTAGTGCAGAAAGGGGTGTTCCGGCTGGACCAAAAACAGGATTGAGTGGAGAAGTTGGGCATGAAAGTACTGCCAAATCGCAAGCGAACAACGGTAGTTTCTCCTTGTTTCACTTTGGGGGACCTGTAGCTCTTTCAAATGGCTGTAAATCGATTTCCGCATCTTCAGACGGGGGAACCGTTGAGAATTTAAGCTTGAAAAGTTTGGTCGATCACCCTTCCAATAATAAAGAGACAAACACCATGGAGGAATACAACTTGTTTGCCGCAAGTAATGGCTTAAGGTTCTCTATTTTCTAATTGATCAGAGAAGTATAAGATTTGGGAATTTAGTCCCCCCTTCTCATATAAAGGGATGTTTGAGCACCTTCTAATTCGGGAAACAATAACCATCCTTCAGCAACTTCCGATTTTGGCCTATAGTTTTGAGTAGTGTTTGGTATACATTTATCTTTATTTTTTCTTTTGATGTGGAGAAATATTGGGAGAGAGCCTGTCATTTTTAAGGGTTTTTTGTCTTACGTGTGCGTTCAAAAATCCCCCTCCTGAGTTTCAGTAAAGCGTTTTTTTTTCTTGTAATGCTTGAAACGAAACCGTTTTGCATATTGACTGATATTGGGGTTCTTGGACACAGTATCATCGTGTGATTAAACCTTATAATTCAGCTTCAGCCAGACCGTTCTTCTCACGGTGAAACAGTATTTTTGACTTTTAGTAATTACGAGGACATATGTATGAAGTATAAGTTGAGTAGTATTATTCACTATCTATCAATAATGCAGTTATTTATACTTTGTTTTCTATTAATGATACTCGAGAATATCGTGAAATTTAGAGATCATTCCAAAGTAGAGTGAATTTTTGTTCACTCATTTAAAATTAAGAATCGTAACATAGATTTTTAATGTGATTTTTTTTTTATTTTACATATATCTATATATTTATAAGATTTAGACGAAACTAAAATGACCCATGCCTTACATGCAATCCAAGGTTTTAATCATATCCCCAAGATCAATAGATAATAACCATAATTAGGGGAAAATGCATATATACCGTGGTTGAGGTTGGTTGTAGAAAGTTTAGGGGAAATATACAGACATATAATAATGTTACGGTAATATGTCTTGCCCTATGACCATAATTAGCCTATCAACATTCCCATTCCAAATTCCAAATATTCCAAAAAGTAGTACGAACAATGTGGTCAAGCACCATAGCATCTCATCTCAGCCTAACCCAGCTTGCCTTCTAGTCCACAAGTGAAGTCATATATGCTACAAGACCGTTAAATCAGGCACAGAAAAGCCCCAAAGTTCACCTAGCCTCTACAAACTCGGGCATTTTGATTGTTGACTTGAGACACGACCTCAATTAAGGGAGTAAAACATTCGTTTCTCCCCCTCTTTCTTTTTCCCGAAATGTTAAAAAAATTGGCCCATCCATCCAATCATTCCATTTGAAGAATAAAGCCTACAGTGAACTGTACATGCGTAGTACCAAAGTCGTCGAGTAATTTGTCTTCGGCAAAAGTCGGAAAAAAATAAAGTCCAGTTCCTTCCATAAAAAAATAATTGTGCCTACGACAATTGTAGAATTGGATGACATAAGGATTAGGCGCGGGTGCCTATATCATGTAACAACAATGAATAACGACGCCTCTATCGTTCCTAGTCTTGAGGACGGTAAATTTTAACTCCCACAAATAGATTTCAGCATCTAAATTCTACTCCTATAACAGCGAGTATACCAGATAGGGAGAGTGCTGACATACTAAAGAATATGGTTAGCCGATAATTTCTGTATTCATGTGACTTAAATGCAACAGGCTCTCACTAAATTTCACCCTCGTTCCACTTTGCATAAAGTTGTTCTATATGTTTACAATACCTTGAACCAATCATGAATCCTTATGACAAAAAATAGTCTATTAGAATTAGGTTTCTAAACGGGCCAGTCAAGACATAGACGTTAACATGCACTACCGAAATCATCCTATGATTGTCCCAACGTACCGTCAGGATGCTTTTCAATTAAAAAAAAAAATCATACTTCTATAAATCAATATAAGTTTAGCTGTAGCTGAGAAGACAGTAAATGTAGTGAAATTCAGAACAAGAACCATGCCTAATCCAGTTATGTGAAGACCTACAAACAATAATTATCCTAACGATGAATACATCCATGTTCAAACACAAAAAACAGGTAATAAAATCTTTATAAGAGCTACGAGTTAGCATATAGACTGAAATTCAACAACAACGAACATTTTGCCGCAACTAATTCATCTAGAGTCGAGAAATAGTTTAGAGCACATAATATCGTTAACAGAAAAGACAACAGGAGGAAATCAAATCACTGAATCACTAGTGACTTCAAAAACGATTGCCATTATTCCATATAGATTGAAGTTTCTAAAAACAAATTGTGATTGTAAAACCGGAGTAGAACCTTTTAAAGAAAGATCATAGCAATTAAGAACTGAAATTATATTGGGTTCCATTAGTGAATCAATCACCCCCAAAGGACTTGTGCTATTCCAAATTATCTCTAGCCTAGCCGCATCGATAAGTCCTGCAAATAAAACATGTTTCACTCAGTTGGTCTTCGGATCCGGCATCGGGAACAGACCGGCACTAGCACCCCGTGGCGGCGCGAACCCCAAGAACTTCTGCAAATTCGTTCGAATACTAATCGAACACAAAAAGTATAGAAATGCCATGGAACAATCGGTGGGATCGTTACCCTGCAACCCTCGATGGCTCATCTTCATGATAAGTCCAAAAGGTTGGAAGGGTAATTTAGCGACTACCTTGCCCTCGAAGAGGGAATTGAGAAGCCCAAAGACGACGAAGAGAACGAGAGCGACGACACCGCCAGACTTGAACTTAAAGAGGGACAAGTCGCGGCTGGATTCTTTCAAGCTGGTCTCGACACGATCGATCTTTTTGGTCTTAGACTTCTTGACGTTGATCTTGTTGGTGTCAACCTTCATGGTCTCGAGCTTCTTGGCGGCTTTGTCAATGGAGGATCGAAGGTTCTGGTAAGAACTGGTGCGGTAGATAAGGACCCATGAGATTGCCTCGCAAACAATCGCAGTGCAGAGAGAGATACCCACCACGGTGAGGCTATCCGCGTACTTGAAATTCGAGAAGGTAGACGCCATTGACAGAGAAAACCTGCTAGAGAATGCCGGGGCAAACCCAAGTGGGATCTTGAATCTGAATTATCCCGGTGGTTTGGGACTTCGGTTCAATTCTAATATATATACAGATTACTGAATCGAACCAAGAACCAGACCCTTCGTAATGAAGCAGGATCACTAGATCAACCCCTTCTTCTTTTATAGACTCTCGGAGCTCATAAGGCCCAATGACTACGAGATAGGGTTCAAGCCCATTGAACCTAGGACTTTACGGCCCATAATTTATGAACAATTGAGGAAAACTAGGAACTGGCCCAACGGAATGCATTAAGATTTTTTTTAAAAAAATAAAAGATTTAAATTTAACCAACAAAAATATTGGATTCAAATTAGGTGTGGCCATGGAAAAAAACTTTGTTGGGAGAGACAGAACCTACTTTGAAATTCAATTACTATCACTAATTATTAAAAAGGGAGTAAAGGGAAGAAAAAACATATTTATGCAGGGTTTGGGTTTTTGTTGCATGGATGGCCAATGAAATTAGATCACCAGGAGGCACTTCTCTTAAAACGCAACAATGATTAAAAAGTTGTAAGATGATGTTAGTTTTATGAATTTGACAAGATTAATATGGCAGAATGTAATTGTGATATCTATCACTTTGGCTCGTCTAGTTATGCGGTGTAGGTAAAGGCCACAACACACATGGTCAGGCTTAGCATTACCAGGCCAGCACTCTGGAACTTTCTTTCATTGTGCCATCCCTTTCACAATTTCATAAAAATGAATATCTTATCTATAAAAGCAAGCTGTGGGGTTGGGTTATGGAAGGTCATTCAGAAACTCCATTTTTGAATGGCAAAGGAGAGAGCTACTCGGTGAGTGCTCTCAAATGCGATTTCTTCTCCAGATTGCCTGATAAGCTTCGATCTTCTCTCGACCCCCACCTTCCTTTTCACCTTGACTTCTCCAAAACTACTTCCTTGACTAAAGGTCACTCTCCTCAATCATCTATATATTTCCACTTTATTATTACCATTCTTTATCATGTGGGTGGGTCATATTATTGATTTATCACGAAAGATAAAACTATATATGGCGAATTTCCTAGTTCCTAGTTACTAGGAAAGTAACACTCAAATGGATATTATATTACCTACCTTAAATATCTTCCGCCGAAATTATTAGTTTCCAGGGTTTTATTATTATCTTCCGGCGATCATTTAATAATGTTGTATCATTTTGGTTGCTTCGATTGTTGACATGTCGCCACATCCATCTTTGTGTGTCACTTAGTTTTATTAATGCGGTTTGGTGATGATCGAAACCATTTTTCTTTCCTCCCTATTGTTTTGTTTTTTCACCTTTCAACTTCTATGGGTTTGATCAACATAATTCAAATTAATTACGTTCTCAAATCATTATATATCTTTCTTTGCAACAGTCATCTACTAATTGGATTTGTTTTAATGCTATGGTTTGTTGCGCCGTCCTAATCAGTAGTACCCTGATAGATTTTGCCTCATATTTGAAGTTGATATTTAATTATTACTGTAGGGGAGAAAGAGTATTAGGAAAAACAGTTGGCAACCCTCAGGTCTTTCGAGGAGGTTGATTATGGTGAATCATGCCATGCGATGGAGGAGGAGCGAGTGCATGGTGAACAAGTGCGGCATGAGAGGGCAATAAGCATATCTCTAACTGGACAAATATTTTGTTGCTTGCTGTCAACGTTCTGCCTTATATACAACTTCTCTTTCTCATAATATTTTATAATTTGAATTTATATGGTATAGCCTGCATGCATTTCTGACAATGGTTAGGTTCATGAAGTGTAGTAGCTTGCTTTCTCTGGATTTTGTTTCTAGTTTTGTCCTACTTTGACCAGGTAGTGGCAACAGTGAAGAGTGGGTCCATTGCAGTGGCAGCATCAACTCTAGATTCTCTGCTAGATCTCATGGCTGTCGGACTGCTGTGGTTCACTCATATTTCCATTGGCAAATTGAGATTGCAACCAGTAGGCATTATCATCTTCGCTGCTATATATCATGGCTTCTCTCGGTGTGTGTATATATATATATATTTATATGCTGTGTTGTCCAGATTCTTATTAATAAATAACTAGCTTCAGTAATGATTGTTCCATTCTAGGATTCTTTGAAAGGCTTTCAGATGCTGATTGAGGCTATCCAACAGTTGATCAAAGGCACGCCATCAGAGAAGATGAACTCAGATCAGATGGTTTGGTTGTGCGTAATCATGCTGACAACCACTGGAGTCAAGCTTTTACTCTGGTTTTACTGTAGAAGCTCACCAGGCAAAATAGTTCACGCGTATGCACAGGTTTATGTTCAATTTACAGATTCTGAAAGTTTACTTACTGACTTGATCTTCTTGGAGTTCCATTGCTTCTCTTCAATAGGATCACTTTGTTGATGTGATCACCAGCGGACTTGGTCTGGCTGCTGCTGTTCTTGGCCATAAATTCTATTGGGCGATTGATCCCATTGGTGCTATTATGCTCGCATTCTATACAATCTCGAATTGTTTCCGAACAGTACTTGAAAACGCAGGCTCTCTCTCACTGTTTATATCGTATATTATAGTTTAAAGGTGGTTATTACCACTTGATGTAGTTTCTCTGATTGGACAAGCAGCTCCAACGGAAGTGTTGCAGAAACTGACATACCTTATTTTAAGATACCATTCTCAAATCGAACGCATCGACACAGTGCGTGCTTTCACTTTCGGATTTTTATACTTCGTTGAAGTAAGTTCGTTCATCTTCTCATATATAGTTTAAAGGCAGGCTTAGAATGATGTTGATGTCTAAAGAGGGTTTTTTGGAAAAGGTGGATATAGAACTACCAGAGGATCTGCCGCTGAAAGAAGGACATGAGATTGAAGAATCGTTGCAGATAAGGATTGAAGAACTGCCAGAAGTAGAGAGAGCATTTGTTCATCTTCACACTGAATGTGATCATAAGCCTGAGCACTTCATTCTTACACACTTCCCAGCCACCATCCACTCATGAAACCTTATAAGCTTAAGTCTCTTCATTATCAACTGCAATTCGAGGAATTTAAAGATTTTTCAATCATGTATTCACTATTTGTTATTATATCCATAATGAGAATGTGAGATTGAGAAGAAAATGAAGGGTGGGTTTGGTTTTTTTCTTGGAATATTCTTAAAACCTCAATTTTAATTATCACTATTTGTTCATCAAACTTCAATTTTCCTAACACAAGTAGAAGGTTCCATTGCTGATAAACTAGGTTTTCCTAGCATCAGCTGTTTTCCAAACATGCACAAAGGAAATAAAAGGATAATAGTCGTGTTTGAGTGCATATGCGCTTGCCTTTTTTTGTTTGTTTAAAATTTTATTAGATATATATAAAAAATATCTTCCTCGTAATTTTTCAATTCTTAATTAAAATTAGTAAAGATAAAAGTAATAATTGATATTATCTTAATTATTTTAAGAATAGCTAAATAAAAATAAAATCTTCTTCGAAAAGGGTATATACAGTTTGTAGGTGAAACGGATGAAAGGGAAGGTTCCAATTTCAAGTATCTAGGCTTTTCCTTTTCCTTTTTATTTTTTTTTTCTGGATTTGGTCTGAAAAAGAGAATAATAATTAAATAGATGAGATGTTATAATTAACTCTCAAAGACCCAATGGTTGGAGTTCAGTTAATGACATGAGACAGTGGACACACCCTGGCCGAATTTTTTTAGTACTAAAAAAATTTAAATAAATTTGATACTAATCCCTACTAAAATTAGGGTATAATTTCAGTATTTACAGGGGACTATGAGATTGTTTACCAAATGACCCCTCACGAAAGCAGCAAAAATTGAGCTCACGTCCTTGTAGGATATAAGTCTATTTCTTATCGTCTGTACCAACTCTTATTGGCTACTAAGGCGGAATTTAATTTTAAAACTGTGGGTTTATACTGGAATTTATCCAAACTTTTTCTTTCCTCACTATAATTTTTTTTTACAACAAAGTGTAAATTCAAATAAATTATCAAGTTTTTTTTTAATATTCTCAATTAACATATTATTCTCTCCTCATATAGTCAAATAAAATATATATAAATTTGGAGGGCTGGAAGTACATTACATTCATAAAATATAATAGTTTTAAGAGGGGGGGGAAAAGGCTTGGCGGGCACATAAGCTTAATAGTACTTCCTCTCTCTTCGTCACTGCCCACTGATTGCATCTTATTGTTACCTGCGGTGACTTTACCATACCAAAGGTTGAATTCCTGAAAAGGCTAATGTCTGATTGTGTAGAGTTTATACATCCCTTATACACTTTTAATGAGCATTTATTATGAATCTTTTTGGGGATTTCCTCCTTTATATGCAATCTTTGATCTTTTTCTACTTGGAAAGGCTCACATATTCTCCTCCTGGATTTGATTTTGCTTTTCTTATACCATACACACACACACACACACACACACACACACTCTCCACATCGTTATCCTTTTCCTCACAAGGATACAAAAAACGGAACATAAAATCAAGTTCCATGAATGTGAATTAATATTTTTGGTGGTTTATTTGGAACCTTTTGTAAAGTTTTTCTTTATAAAAATTTATTTTTTTATTAATACATTAACGAGTAAACAATTCTTAAAACCATAAAGGTCAACTAATTTTTAAATTGTCAGAGTTTATCATGAAGACCAAATCTATTGATAAGTCATAGCAATTTTTACTGCTAATTAACCATTAATTCCCATGTTCACAGTTTACAAAAAAATTAACCTAGTAATTGCAATATTTAAAAATAAATAATATTTTTATTAACACTAAGTATATATATACACTTAGCGTTTATAATAAATTATATTATTAGTAAATCATAAATAATATTATAATTCTGCTTTTAAATTTTATGTTATCCCAAAAAGTATAGTTAAAACAAAAGCACTCAAGGATTTCATTAGACCCCGGTTCACAGCTCCATAAACCCAATCCCCCTCCATAAATATCCGTATCACTCGTGCCTTCTTCCCCACTCAGCCACCTTGTGTCTCTTCCTACGGAGAGAGCACTGTTTCATTGATTATCCTTTTGCCTTCATAACAATCTCTATTAAGCATGAAACGTGAGATAATCAATTTCTTCGCCGACTCAAGCATGTCCGAAGCCACCCCTTTTGGGTCCGAACCCGACTCGAATCCACCGTCTGAGATGGGTATGTATCCGCACCGTGGCGACCGGAACTACTTGACCAGAGAAATGTACCACACCACAAGATCACACCAAGACCAATTTGACAGGCGAGCACATGCGATTGCAATGATCAGGCAAGAAACCCCATCGATCCATCATCCAGTACTCGGGTTTCAGCAGCCTGCACCTGCATTCGGAGCCCCGGAGGTGAGCATGGAATTGCACTTTGGAGGAGGTACTGCTGCTAGGTTCGCCGGCGACGACGTCCCCTTTATCTCGGTCTGGAATGGGGTTCACGTTGTTCATTCGTACCAAATGGACATGCCGGACCCAATCCCATCTGATGGTGAAGAACATGACGACGACGACGAGGACTTGGGAACGGGATCGGTCACCAGGAATTTTCTTGATGCAATGGATCGACCACTGAATCCAGATTATGCGAACCAGGCGCTGCAGCTCGAATCTCCAGAACTGATGACGGTGACTGCCCCAGTCATTGACCTGGATCCTGAGGCAGTCGACCTGGAATTGAAGCTCTAGGTCTAGGGCATAATTACAGTTTATAATAATGTCAACATGTCGGAGTTCTTCTAATTTCTGTCTTTTAATTTTCCTGCGTCTGGCTTAGCTTTATGAATATATATGGTCCAAAGTATATATATATATAGCGTCTATGGGGTCCTGTGTTTGAACTAGCCTGTGCTCCTTCTTCTGGGTTCAAAAGAAAAGTATCGATGGATTTTGTGAGGTTATTGTGTGTCAACCATGATAGTGATCACGATCAGAACTGTGCAGGGGCAAAGAAAGACATTGATGGAAGAAAAATGGTGGTCGTTGACTAATTAATAGCTAAAGACGGCATTCACCGATCTCGATGGAGAATATATGGCTTTTATGTTAATGATGTTGTTTGGCTGCATTTGGTTGCAGTACTGGAAATTAAATGGACTTGATATTACCTGGAGAAGAAGCTGTAATAACAACAATTCAGAAATAATATATATCATCATCCATATATAATTTGCTGCAGCATATATCAGGTGAATAACGCCGCTGCTATCTTAGATTGATACACCACGATCGAAAACGTAGGATAAAAGAATAATCTCAATTAATCTCAAAAGCATTTATATTATTTGTATCAAATTACCTCACACACGTGCAAAGCTTACCATATTCTTATCGTTTGGGCTACTCTCAAATGATTAGTACTCGCGCGTATATATGCTTATCATATCTCATTCTAATCTTATCATTTGGGCTACTCTCAAATATCTTAATTATCTTGGTCTTGGTTCTTCATTTAATTACAGTACCCCTATCTCACTCTACATTTTAAGGAATTAAAGAAACACTACAAACTATATATAAAACATGTTTGGATTTTCTTATATATACGTTCATATGGTGTTTGAGGTGATGCAAACGCTATCCCAAACTGAAGAGTAACTTCTGCTAAATCCTTGGTTTTGACAGCAAAACTCTACCATGTTTGAGTTTGGTGTGGTGTTTTATGCAGAAAGTGGCGCAACTGTACTTGGTCTTAACTTATACATTTTAACTCAAAAAGTTAGTGCATCCACTGACTTTGATCCCGAAACTACTCAGTCAACCAAGAAAAAAGATGATAAATTATTAATGGTGTGCTTAGATTAGCTTTTGAAAATAACTTATGGGAAAAAGTAGGAAAAAGTGATTATAGCCAAAATAGCTTATGAAAAAGTAGAAATTTTGTTTCTTCTTGAAAACTGTTTTCCATCATGAAGTGTTCTGTTTTTTTGGAAAGTTTACAATGTTTGGCTATCTTATTTCAAAATCATAGTTTGTACTCTTGAAAGTTTTTTTTAAGGATTACCCAAACATCCCTTAAGACGACTACGAACCATGACGTGCTTGAGTTTTCTCTTCAAGGTTATGCGCCCAGATATATATATTATCATTACGTATTTAATATATAAAACAAAGCATAAATACTTACCTTATTGTGTTTTCTTTATGTGCAAAATATTGAAAACACAAACATTCATCCTAGTTATATATATACATAGAACATACACATACGACTCTGAACCCGGCTTATCCGTTTTAAATGGTTTCATGCATGCATTCTCGTCTCATTAATCTGTTTGTTGTTTTCTTTGCCAAACGGGGTTTGCACAATTTGCTGAAACATCGTTAAGGATATAAATTAAATTGTGTTAGTATAGTATTTAAAAGCTCAGCTAAATTATACTGGATATCATTTGCAAGCAACGTATAATTATAAATAGCGAGAGATTTGTTATCTTTAAAACGACAGTTTTCTTAATTGTACACTTCAATTAGATTAAGGCTTATATGGTAGAATTCATAATTTTGTGGGGAGGGAGATAACAATATTTGTTATGTTTTTTAAAACAAATTAATTAATTGAAGCATATATAATATTTGTTGATACGTCAAAAATCATGGCTTATGTTTGCTACGTACTCTCGCTCTCTCTCTCTCTCTATATATATATATTGCATTGCCTTTAGATGCAAATCAAGAAGAAAGATGTGAGGTTTATTCAAGTCGACTGACTATAGTCTATAATATCTTAGCTTGCACAATAGATGGTGGATTCAGAAGTTCCAAGTTCCAGTCTGTCTGAAAATGAATGTGAAAATTCTCATGGTTATTGGATCTTCTAAATTTTTTTGTAAAGTTTGACACGAAAGAGAAATAAAAAGTAGTGTCTAGCACATAACAAATTGATCTCTCTCACTTTTTCTCTGCTCTTATTCTTTCCATAAATCCACAGAAAATCAATAGAAAGTAGCGGATCTAATTTCCTTCTCATGATGTCTTTTCAAATTTACATAAATTGTTTGGCAGAAAATTGTTTTTATGGCATGAAATTGTCAACCAATATTTTGGAAAACATTGAATATTAAAAAAAATTACTAATGTTCTTGCAATATTTTAAATATTCGGGAGATAAAAAGATTTTTTTTAAAATTATAAAATAAATATTAATTCATATAATTAATATCAATCCCCAAATTGATCCCTATGCAAAAATTTTAGACACAATGCTATTGTTTAAAGTAGTTAATACAAATTATTGTGCATAATTGCTAAACAGTTGGGGAATTAAAATATAGGCTTCCTATTCTTAATATAAAATTTAATTTATAGTATACTATATATTCTTAACAGGAAGAATCGAAATAATAAACACAAGACGTGACTAAACTGAGGTAACAGAAATTCTAAGATGGAACTCCTCAACCTAAAATCCTAAAACATCGTTGGAAACTACGAACTGAAATTAAAGACCTACAATGAAGAGGGGTATGATCCAAAAAGAAAAGAAAAATTAAAAACAAATAAAACCATCGTACATGAGGACAAGAATTTTGTCCAATCCAATCTCAGATGCTGAAATATTTACGAAGGGTGATCAGCGCATTAGTTAGGATTGGCGATTCAGTTAGGATTGAAGAAATGAAGGAAATCAAGGTAACAAAAAGGAAGCAACCATTATTATTTGTATACACAAACAGGAAGCCCTTGCTATGCACCAAAACGGAAACGCACGCTTTCCTACTAACAACACCAATCTTTACAAAGTCTCTCTAGTCAACCTAGAATCTTCACTTTCGGTTCCTTGTGACTTCAACTTTGCAACCAGAACCCACATGTTGGCAAGTTCATTTTCCAAGTACGCTTCTTTTTGTTTTGACTCCTCAATCTTCCTTTGTAGCTCCGCCTCTTTGTGATCCTTCTCCAAAAGAGCGCCTTCATATGTCAGTTCCCTCTCTTTACTCAGCGCCAGTTCTCTCTTCGTATCTGAGTTTGACACCCCTTGATCACTTCGTTTAAAGTGACTTTCCCTCCGTCCATTTCGGACTGCTGTACTGTTTCTACGTTGGATGGGGGAACTTTTGGATGCGGCCAGCTCAGCGGCAAGTTTCTCATTATGGTTCATGAGTTTGGCAACTTCTTCTGATAGTGCCTTCAGCTCAACCGCCGCAGCTGAGGCCAATCCTTTCGCATATGAACTCTCTTCTGCAAGTTTCTGATTCCGAAATTCCAGCTGCTCCTTTGATTCTGTTAATTCTGCCACCTTCAACTTCAAGTCTTCTATCTGAATACCCCGAATTAGAAAGTGAACAGAATCAGTAAAAGTGCTGACTTGATACAGGAACTGAAGTTAATTTATAGGATAGAAGCATGACGAAAGATGGAAACAATTTATCAATTAATAGAACAAGAAAAAATCTATCCAAGATTCTTTCCTACCTTATTCTTCCTTTGTTTTTATCTTTGGGGGTGGGGACCGAATAAGATTAAGATTCTGATGAATCTTATTTAAGAACAGAAATGTGTTTGAAGTTGCTACAATACAGTTCAAAAAACACGTATTACAAATCACATACCTGTGCTTGTAAAAGAAAACCTTCGTTGGACTGGTTCATCATCACAGTTTCTTTGTCCAATTGACTTTCACCATGGTGTTCTTTGGTTATAGAGAAATTTTGTGAATGATCTACAGGGACAAAGCTTTTCAACTCAAGTGCATCTGTAAGCTGCTGTTTCAGGGAGGCAATTGTTTCTTGAAAGCTTTCACATTCACGTATCTGATGATGCCAAATAATTAACTTAGCTGATAACACGGCATAATAAGAACAATTTGAATTTCATAGTGACTTGAGCAAGATTTTGCACCTTCTGATTGAGCTGCTCTTGAATTACACGGTTATCTGCAGTTTTAACCTGAACATATGCAAAATAATGTAGGGCGTTAGACAAACACATTGTTCATGACATGCTATCATATTTGACATTTACAACGTCTATGCTAGATAATCAAAAGATCACCACTGCCTTGCATTATCAGAGCATTGCTTAAAATTCACTCCTAAATAGAGTTGACAAAAGTTATGTGCAATGCAATGATTAAGTTGGCAAGTATTAGCAAGAAAATTCATCACCTCAAGTTCAAAGGATTTCTCATTTAATCGTGTCACCAGTTCCTCAACAGTCTGCAGAAGAAATAACCAGCATTAACTAAGTTGACCAATGACACATGAAACAGAGAAACAGTGATGTCAACGAGCATACTTGTGATACTCCTGATTGATCTATCTTATCTGAAGTAATGAAGGAATCAGCAATTTGTTTTTCAAGCAAATCTATTTGTTTATTCTTAGCCTTTATCTCATCTATCAGTCTTTTCATCTCCACCTGAAGTTTAAAACAGCAACAGAAGTGTAACTTTCAGGCATAGCAAAGTAATAGTATCAGTGAGTCACACACCACCACCACCAACAACCAGCCTTATCCCACCAAGTGGGATCAATCACATGGATTGCAGTGTCATTGATAGAAATATACACCCACACCCACATCATAACAGAAACAAAGACAGAAATATACTTGAATCTGATCTTTCTCAGGATTTTTTGTTGCTTCCTCAGATAGTCTTCTCAGAGCACTTGAATGAAGTGCCACCTCTCCAGACAAAATCTTTTGTTGCTCCCTCAGAAGATCAATTTGATCAATTGATTTTATGCTTGTCTAGACAATAAAACAAGAAAGTGAAATCTGAGGAGAAAATTTTAGAGGTTCACAAGTAATACAGTCATCACAAATGTCTGTCAAAATGATAGCCAAGATGAAAAGTTAAAGGTGATTATTACAAACCAAATTACGGGTTACTCTCCACATTCAGGACACCAAAATACCTTGCTTCACATTCATCTTTTGAAGAATGACAAGGATATTATATGCACTTGATGATGGCTACACTCAATACTTACAAGCATATATGCATTACTAGCAGAATTCAGGTCAGTTGTGGTGGTTTTATGGGATGCAAGCGATTTGTGACACAATAATTGCTGCATTGGTTTATGACAACACATAAACATAGGGCATAGCATGTGGTGTTTTGTTCTGTCCATTATGAGGTTGAATATGAGACATTCATGCTAGAAATTAGCATTTCTCTGCAAAGCTGCAGTAACAAAAGGAACTAGTTACATACCAAAGGGGTCTCTTGCCCCAATAAACTATCCTCATGATTTTCTTTGTCCTCTTTAGCCTCCAATATAAGATCCGGAGAACTTTCTGTAAGTAAAGAATGGGAAAGCCTGGACTCTGTATGATTGCCACTTTCTGCCTGAGGGGTGGAAGGCGTGCTAACAGATTTTGCTCCACTGGATTTATCACTAGTGCCTGTCAAGGCACTTGATCCACTGTCTCGTTTCTGATCATGAACAATAAATACACAAGCTCAAACAAATAGAAAACTAATCCTTGAAGAATGCCAATAGAAAATGCATTAGACCATTTGAAAATCAGACGTTTAACAAGGTAACAAATTTGTGCATGTATAAACACGTTAGTTGGGCTAACAAATATTAAAAACTTGAATAAAGGATGAACTCAAATGACAAATATGGCCAAAGATAAGTATTGAACTTTTGCATAATTATATGTAGCCAATTAGGCTTTAAAAATATGATCAAAACTCTCAGTTGATTGTTATTGCACATAAAACTTAGAATATTTCTTATCGAATGTATAGTACATTGCCAATAAGGATAAAGGGATAACAAGACGAACCGAGTTCATTGTGATGAACTCAGGCAAAGAGCCATTTAATTAAACATACAATTTTGCTAGATTCAATTGCTTTAAAACGATATATGTAATCTCAAGCCCTGCTTTCCCACAAACCAAATTCACTAATGAAGATGTAAAAGGTCATCGCGCGACCAGCCTAATATTAATTATTTTTAAAATTATGAACTGATGATCCTTTTAGGTTCCCGATCCCTAAAATTGGTGGTGTTATAAATATTATGGAGACGCAGACCAAAAGCGGAGTTTGGTCTTATACTTTTAAGATGTAATTAATAGATGCATTCAATATATTTAAGGCATGCAAGTAGCATTGTTACATTGCCAGGTAATAATTTCCCAGCATCACCAAAAACCAGTGGAACAACTTACCCGTAACTTCAACCAATTTAGGAGTCCGTGTTTCTTTGTCTTTTTCTCCTCCTTAAGAGAATCATCAGCTGATTCTGCATTTCCCTCTAGATTAACATATAAGTCAATATTTTCCTCGTCTAGGATTAAATCCCGCCTTTTGTATGGAAGGTATGCCAGCTGTAAGCATGATTTATAATTAAAAAACTGAATAACAGGGAAAGAATTAAACAGAATGTCATATATAGCTTCTGTTGAAACATGTAATGTAAACTAGTAATCTAAACTCATGATACCAAAATAAATAATAGATAAAAAATCAAAAAGAGAAACACCTCTTCCTCGCCAAAGGAATGTCTTCTTCGTGGACCAGATCGGTTAGGAAATCGTGATGAGTGTGAAGCTTTTGTTGATACCAAAATTAGCTTAGTCAACCGTTGAATCCTGCTTAGTAAAGCAGCTTTAGCTTCCTCTTCTTGCTCCAATCTAGATTGCAGGGCAACTTGACCATCTTCTAGCTTCACATATCACACGAAAATAATTGAAGCATTCAACTTCAGAACGTGGCATTTCAAAGAATAACAATGATGAGAAGTCCAGGAAACGCTAAACACAATTTCTGATTTCTCCAAATCTGATTACAAAAACAATGCACAGTGGGGTTAACATGTCTTAAGGAGACCCTAATGATTACAGAGCAGCGTTAATTACTAAACGTCGCCTCCATGGCCTGGCTATGTATGGGCATATGGTCACACGCCTCCAAAGCTGATTCAGAAAAGTACCAAGACATGGACATTCATATAATAAATAAGCATACAGAACAGCCGCATAGCTAAAAACACACAAATATAGAAATGATAATCCATAAGCATCAAACACCCAGTTCGACATAATTTTAATTCATAATCCACCAAATACACAGAAGCTCATGCTAAGATTACAGGGTTTTCCAAATGCATGCAAAATGACTTTTGCTAACTAAAAAATAACAATTTAATGCTGGACTTTGAGAACATCATTGGATTGTTCAAATTTAAAAACAATTTTTGAGCCATGGTAAAGCCAACATATGTGCAGTGGAAAAAAATAAAATAAAAAGGCACAATGGGCAGAACTCTGAAAATTGTAATATAACATTACCTTTTGTTTTAGGAGCACAATGTCATCTTCACCTGTACCTTTTGGCTGAACTGTGACTATGCCCCTCTTCAATTGTTCTAACTCTTCTTTCAAGCAATGAATTTCGTGTTGGTATTTCTTAATAAGTGACTTCTCATCAATTATCTGTGCAGGTTCAATGTTTTATGATTCAATAATACGGAAAGGTAAGAAGAAAAGGATTTAATAATGCTATCTTCGCAAAGAAATAAAGGGGGGAAACGAATAAAGTGATTGGCACCAAAATGAAACCAAGAACTTGATCTTATTTCCAAGCACATGAAATGGTCTAACATTCCAACTAGACACCTATGCAATAGCAACTATAATAAATCTCCAAATAAACCTTTCCTACAAACTGTTAGGACCGCTTTTGGGAAACTTAGGAAAATACTAAGGGAGAAGTAACTTTTGTTGTTCAGACTTTTGACTTACCATTTGAAGAAAGAAATAGGGTGGCTGCAGGGTGGCTGAGGTTAAAGGCTAAGAAAAGACTAAATTGTGGAATGTGAGGGTCTATTTTTATAAATCACCCCTTTTGCTGAGAAGGAGGGGCAGAGAAGTTTGAAGTTAGGCTTGGCCCTTTGGAGAGTGGAGAGTGCCAACCCTCTTGAATGATTGGCAACCCAGTTCTGTTTTAGAGAGTCTATAGTGTTATGGTGTGAGTGTTTGTGTTTTGTGTAACCGTTGCTTAGATTAAAGTTTATGTATCTTAGTGTGTAAGAGTCTCCCTTCCCTTGTAACTTATCAGTAATATCAATATCAGTCTCAAGTTATTTCTGTCCCTTGTTGTCTATTTGTATTTTCTGTCTTGTTTTTGGAATTGTTTAGGAGTGGGTCCTAATACAAACATATGCAGGTCCCTAAGATTTCGGCCTGAGGGAATTAAAAGAAAGAACTTCAATAGAAAGAAAATTTAAATCCCATGAAATGTGCTTACCTTGTTTTGGGCTGCTTGTATTTCAATGTGCTTTGCCCGGTGTGCAAACTTCAATGTATTATGTGTTTCTTCAGCACTACTTGATGAAGGAGTTACAGTGCAAATGAGCTGTATTTCAAATGACAACAAAAGAATCAACCAAGAGGTTTGGTAGCTTATTTCAAGCTTCTCAGCTACAGATTGATATCATGTCATGAAATTATTTTTAACAAAGAAATCCATGCATGTTCATGTCTGCAAATTTATACACAGGGGAAGCCTTACAGAGACACGCCCATGACCACTGAGTGAATACTGTAGTAATCTGGTCAACTTGGAGTCCCTATAAGGTATGTGACTAGCTCTACCTTCAGTCAATTTTGAAATAACCTGCACAACAATGATCAGGTATCTCAGTTAAAAAATTCATGTTCTTCAGGATGACGATAGTAATGACATTTTTAAAGCTAATATTCATGTTATGGAACATAGTAAACTCAGTTAAACTCAAGTACAAATATATCTATTATCAATCATTTAATGATAAAATATAAAGGCATCAGCATGTCATGTGCAGCTTAATTACTTAGCCTTGTTCATATAATTTACTTGTTGCGAGCTTTTTAACACAGTGCTATAGACAAAGAACTTTAGAGCAATGACAGAAAATAAGGAGGATAGGAGAAGATATATTAGTGTGCAAAAGAGAAAGTGTTCCAACTTCAATATTTCGAAAAATAAGAAACTCAACATTGTGTTAACAGAATATTAGTAGTAGTAGTTGCAGTAGTCAAGGAATAAAATGTATTAGTTCATGAGTAACTAACAGAGGTAGTTAATTAATAACTACTCAGACGATGTACATGGTGGCTGCGCATCTAATTGGAAACAACTAACCAACCACTCCAAGCTATATAAGAGGGTGATTGGTGAGTCTGTGGGGGATTATGAATGATGAATAAGAGTTAACGGGTGAACATACCAGATTTGAAATACCACTATAACATGCCTAACCAATTCAACAGTATAATTAACTGCAAAACAGGGTCCCATAAATAAAAAGATAGGGGCTTGGAAATTAAATTATAGCAGAAAATTTCCAGGCTCCAGCCATTCATGTATAAGTTATTAATTAAAAGAAATACATCGCTAGCAACAAATAAAAGAGTGAGAAATCATTAGGCTTGGCTAACGACGAAGTTTGAGGCCTCACAGTGCCGAGAGTTAGCAGACTCTTATTGATATAAGATCCTTCTCTCCTTCTCATTCCAGTTGTTTCAGCCTTTGAACTCTCAGAACCTGCCAGATCGATGAGGTTCTGCAGGTATAAGTAAAAAATTAAAAACAATGTAAGAAACAACAGACAAATGTCAAGCATTCACATAACATGTGCAAGCAAATGAAGTGCAACCAAAAAGTGATAAAGCAGTGTTCACTAATTACCAGTTGTGACAGTGTTACAGCTTCTCCTTCACTATGTTCACCACATGGACTGCTCTCGACAGTCTGTTACAATATATCATAGAATTACAATTCATATGAATGAAGTGGTATTTTAGATATGCAAATGGGTAGCAAGAGGTATTCAAAGCAACTTAAAGGTTACATGCTGATGTTGTAAGGGCATAATATAAAATCCCTGTCAATCAATTTAAACAAGACCAATCTTCCTTTAAGGTCCGGCAAACCCACCAGGGTAAATATGGTATGGCTCCTGCTGCTAAGTATGTTGAAGTTTGTGGACCCAACATGTCTATGCTCTGTTAGCAAATAAAAATGGCCATGGTAAGCAAGAAAGGAACACATAAAATGACAAAACTCAGCAGTGCTTTATCGAGTAGAATTGTAGAACACAAGTATTATCATTAGTGAAACAAGCAAAATAAATTAATTAGTTTTGACCAACAACTCAAAAATAACATGATATATGCAACTACTTTGAAGAGGATCAAAACACATCTTACTTAATATGCTTACTCTTTTTCCATGTAAAACCTTCTTCCCAAAAATCCAAAGTAAAACTAAGGAGATATGTGTGGAAGGTTGTGTTTTCTACCAGGCTCCTTAAAACAAAACTCCATATTTGAAATTACTTAAACAGCACCTATTAATAACTCAAGACAACAGGACCAAATTTTTATCGTACATATAAACAGATTAACTTAGGTAATTCACGAGATTTTAACACCCAAGAAAAAAGCAATTCAAAAGGATGACAAAATTATTGGCAATAAAACAGAACTAGTTGATCCATTACCTTCTCCGGCTGCTATAAGGGAAAGTGCGTGAGCAGGTGAAAGAATCACCTCTTCCTTTATTCCCTCAACAAAGGTGCCCTGCATGTCAATCAAGATATTATTGAGCAACCTTTTCTTCAAACAATAGCTATTTAGAAAACTAAAAATACGCATTTTGGAAACCACAAGTCAGACCTTTTTTTTTAATATAAGCGGCAAGCTAATAAAGCTTGAGAAAGCCATGCATCCAGGGGGAGTTTCCAGAACCAACACATGTAAGACTTTTGATTAACATAAATTGCAATATATATGCTATTCCATTAATTTCATTGAATAAAAACTTGTCCCAGAATTAAAAAAAGAAAAGAAAAGAACAAAAGACAACATTAAGTTGCACCCAAAAACAATCTACGAAATCAGACTTGTTAAATAATATAAATATCATTTTGTGTCTAGGTTTTTTCTTCTTTCACTAGGTTTGAAAACTAATAGCTGTTATCTCCAAAGTCCATAGGACTGATTTTTTAACAACAAAATACAAGAATTGTTAACATCACATGGTCAATAAGCTGGAGTCAATTATCATCCATAAAAATCAATTAAGCTTTCCCTTGTCAAAAAGTCACAAGCTGTGATAATTTATGGAACCAGTAGTTGTACAAAATGAAAGGCCTCATCAGCAGAGGCAGAACAACCATTGACTACAATATTTGCCCCCACATCATATCCATGCTTGAGTAATCAACCTCAAGGACTGGGTATAAAAATATGCCAGATCCTATCACCAACTAATAGCAACTAATCCATTTTTTGAGCAGTTGGTGATAATGTGAAAACCCAACTTCATTCAAATCTAATTGAAGATAAGTTTTTACCTAGGTAGGAACCATGAACAAGAATGCCACAAAGACTAAATCTCACTATGTTATAATCAGCTAAGAGGTTGACTTATAGGGGCCATGTAGGAGCTTGGCACAAGTGATAATGTATCATGAACTCAATGTTAACAACACACCAATTACAGAAGAATAATGAGGGCCTAAAATAGACTCAAATTTTTTTACAACTATCCCCATAACCATGCCCAAGAGTGCAAACACCAAGTTATAAGTAGCATGTTTTGCCAAATTCAGCTATCTTATTTAAAGTCATAACCTACTTTTTTTAGCAGTCTATAACGAAAGGACAAAAGGAAATGGAGATTCAAAAAAATGTTACCAGGCGAATAACAAATTCAGAAAAGATCTAGTGCTTTAATACCAAAATTATGGTGAAGCAGTTAACATGACAGAAACAAAACAAGCTACTAATATGTAATGCACACTAATCAGTGCATGTGCTTGATGTCCATGATGCTGCATAACACATCAGTGTCTTGAATTGAAGATACATGTTGTATAGATTAATCTACATTTCACTTCGTTCAATGAACTTGATCAAAATTAAATTTGCATAAAGCAAGCGAAAAAGTTATCACATTCAACCTTTATTTCTAAATAGTTATGTACAATAAAGATAAAGCATATGAGAAAAAGGGTATGAAAATTCAAATCAGCACCTGAGCATCCTCTCTGATTCTTAAGTTCTGTCCAGCTGGATTCAGTAAGTCATTAACCACCTGGAAGGGGGGAAAATTAAAGGAAAGTAAAGCCACTGAAAAGTAAAGCATTGATCAGATATCAATTTGTGCTGAACAGTTAGGTTTGTGAATAACAATATTTACATTATTAGAGCAAAAAGAAGTGTACCTCATTGTAGATCTCCAAGTATGAAACACGAAGAAGAAACTCTCGTTTTGGAGTCTGGAGTCCAAAAACAGTAGACATAGTAATTTCTACAATAGGAAAGACAGGAAACAGAGGCAACAGATAGCTAATATTTAATTTACCTCTTGGATAATGCCAAATGCATCCTTCACAGCAAGAGGTATAATTCCAGGAGACCTTTGATCACCCTACAATTGCGGACACCATGAGTAGCATAAAAGCAAAACAAATAAGATGAAGACTGATAAATCAAATATGGTCTCACATGCATTGTATGAGTCTTTCCACTGCTTGTTACCCCATATGCAAATATTGTACCTGTGAAGACAAACAAAAAGGAATTTATATACAAGTTATCCAACATGCCAGATCTACAAACAACCAAGAATTTGTATACTGTAATTTTCAACGAGCATTGACACCCAACAAATAGCTCATAGGCTATCTCATTTTACAGTAAATCACATGATAACTTCTAACCTAATTAGTTGATGTGGGACTTTTCAGCTTTGTATTATTTCAAAACATACATCCATAACCCAACTACATTAAGAAGGAAAAAGAAAGACTAGCTTTCTGGCAGCGAACATATATTTTTAAGTTCAACCATATGAATAGCTAGAGAGTATATAGTTAATATGTCACATACCATTGACGCCCTCCATAGCACCGTTAACAATATGTTGAGCAGCAACATCATAGACATGACGTGTTGTGGTTGTAGGACCAAAGACACGATCTGGAAACAAGAAACAGAAAAATAAATGAGTTATATATAACTGAAATGAAAAAGAACATTTCATGACATTGAATTGTACGTAAAAATAAATATAGACAATAAGACTCCATTCTTAAATGTCATGCTTTACCATATGCATATGCTATGGATGGATTATACTCATTTCGCACAATAGTTTCTCCATCAGCATACCATGCAATCTCCTCTCCTTGACGTATTTCTCTTGGACTGTCCCAGACGTAGACCCAGTCAACTTAACAGCTGTAAGCAGATTGAAATCTAAGGATAACAGATAGTTTAGAAATGCAGCACTCACTTCAGGGGGCGAAAACGGACTGTCACTGTCACATTTTCTTTTGCTCTTTCTGCATCTAAAGGCATACTTTCTGAGTAAAAATACTGTGGCTTAGTTCGAGCTGATGAAGATGCTGGCGAGCTGAGACCATCAATGGTGGTTTCCAAAAATTGTTTTGACGATGATGTAGTGGAAGATGATGGGGAATTGGCAGCTCTGGAATTGTTCGATCCTAATTTTTTTGATTTTGCACCATGTTTTGATGCCATTGCCGTTTCCAGTCAAGCCTTCAATACAACAAAGACGAGGGAGAATGTTGGGAGGTTTTGATTTAGCATCATCAAATGCTAATTTTTATCAATCTAATAAAATTTAAATATCATTATTAAAAGGCCAAAAAAAAGTCAAGAGAAGCAACAGACCGGACTGAGCTTACTTGAAGTTATTAAGCTTCCATGAGGTATCGTGCTACATTACACATATAGAAGAGAACAGAAAAAACGGTATACGGAAGCCATAATCTATCATTCTAATCTCTAATTTAAAATGGAAATCTAAAGGAAAAAGGTGTAGAACGTGTATTGCTTGGGTCAATCAGTCCATACATTCTATAGAACGAAGAATGCCGGAACCAGAGAGGGTCGCTACCGGAATGAGCTCCACTCTCAAGAAATTTTGCTTTCCTTCTTCAGGAGGGGCAAAATACGAAGGAGAAAATAAACAAATTAACTTCGATTACCCCAAATATATTATAATCCTATTTTTCCCAGGAAACAAAAAAGGGAGATAGAGATAAGAAAGAAAAATCACCTTGAAAAAATCAGGGAGACATGGGAGAGGTGTGGAAGAGCAGAGAGAGATCCTGTTGGAAGGTAGAGACAGATCGGGGAAAGAGAAAGAGAGTGAAGGGGAGTAACCGAGGGAGTGAGTCAGACTAAGGATGAGGAAAAAGAGCATCGTCAGATGGCATGCATCAACAAGAAGATGGTGATTTGGTGAATTATGAAAGGTAACAGTAGAGTTTCAACTTTCAACTTTCAAGTTCAAGAGGTTGGAGAGCTGCCTTCCCTTGGAAGCGATGCCCCTCGTCAATGCATGACCTCATTGTGAATCCAGACTGACTTTTCAAAGGTAAGGCGTACTTAAGATTAAAAGCACGATCAAGAAGAAATTAAAGAATTAAGGATGATGAAAGGGGAAGGTAAGAAAGTCAGAAAGCGGTATTACTTATTTCTAACGGAGATGAGAGAGAAGGAAAGCAGTGATGGATAGAAAGAAAGACGCAGTGGTGGGTCGCTTCTGTAAAACTTTTCCCCAATTCTCACTCATCTTTCTCTCTCAACCTTTTAGCTGCAGAGGCGGGAGTGAGCTGTCACGAGAAGTGCGTGAGACAAGTTACGACCAAAAGACGTTGGTAATTACTCGGGGTTGAACCAATCACACTCCGCGACGTGTCAAACCAGACGAATTAAGGACCCCTTTTTACTAAGAAACAAGGTTTTCGTTTGGGAAAATAGAGCCGTCCATGTCTCATGAAAACTGTCAAAAACTTGGAGGGAATCAAACTGCCCCTGCGCGTCTTGTAGAATATCCCGTAACGCCTATTATAAATTTGCTGGTAACCGCGGACCACATCGTACACGCTCAAATAAACTAATCAATGTTTGTCACCAACAAAGTGTTAAAATACATTTAGCAATATTTTTCCTACATCACTTATGTTATAAATTAATTTGTACTTGATTCACCTTTTTAAAATATTTCTCAGCAACACTATGAATCATAAAATATTTTGATATAATTTTATTTTTTAAATATTTTTTTAGTAGTAATAAACTAGCTAAATTTAAAATATTATATGTTACTGAAAAAATATTTTAATATATTTAATATATAAAAAATTATTATAAAATATTTTAGGATATTAAATACTCTTAGAAAAATATTTGATGGTGCTAAATGAACAATAATTAATTTAGGATAATTAGTGGGACTAACAAATATTTAAAATATTAAAAAAATAGTGATAGATTTAATTATAGAGTATATATTGATTGATCCAATCTTTATTATAAGACATAATTAAAAAATTTATCTTAATTTTAAATATAAAACATATTGTTATATTTATCAATTTTTTAAAATTGCATCTATCCTTATTATATCGATAATAATAAAATAAAAGATAAGTAGAATAAATTAAAAAAATATGATTATAATATTATAAAAATATGTCATATTAATTTATTTTTATAATTTAATTAAATTAATTAAATAGGTTATATATTAAAGATAAAATTAGTTTTTTTTGTATAAAAATAAAAAGAAAAATATAAAATAATCTAACTGAAATACTAAAATTGAAATTTATATATGTTTAACAAATTTCTAATCAGTGGCCTAACAAACGAAACGGGTATTTTAACCATTTAGATCATCTAATATTCTGCGATTTAATTTTAACCATTCAGTGGCCTAACAAATTTCTATTCGGACAATCTACTGATTTAGAGTGATGCTTTGTGATTAGGATAGTTTTTCTTTAAGGTTTTTTTAAATAAGGTGAGAATTGAACTTTAATTATCCCACTTTATAATCTAATTGATTTCCCATTATACCAATTACCTTAGTTGTGGAATGGACCCACACAGGAGGGACTACCCCTTCTCATTGTGGTGGGAGACCTTTCATGTCAACACAAACGAATTATTTTTTCGGTCAGACGCAAATGGCGGAATTGTTAAGTACTAATATCTCTTTAATATAAAATTTAATTAATTAATAAAAAATACTAAATTATTAATTTATAAATTAGATAAATTAATTTAAAAAATAATAAATATAAATATTTTAAAATAATTTTTAATTTCTTTAATAATTTTAAATTAATTAACTGTATCTTATATTAAAAAATATATGTAACATCTTATTTTTCAAGGTTTAAATGTAAGACTTCGTTTATAGTATAAATTATATTATAATCAAAGTTTATACTATTAACAATATCTTATATCTAAAAACGGACTATTATATTTACCTCCAAACAAATCATTTTGCCTACAATATTTATATACATTTTTAATCTTTGCTGTAAATTTTTTGTCAGATATATTGAATATATGACTGATGAATTAACGCGGTTAGTTTTATCTATCATCGAGATTTTTGCCATAAATATGTGAATTTTGTTAGTGTATTAATTCATGAATTTATGTCATAGGTTTAAGATTGAAGAGGTTAACATTAACATGAGATCAGTGAAAGAGATAATGTGAAACTGCAAATTACGTACCAACCCATATACGCATGATACTCCATTATCATTATATTAATTCTATGAAGAAATCAAATTTACGGCTGTATGGAATGAAATCAAAACACGCACATAAGGTAAAAGAAATTCACATTCTAAAATTATAAGTAGAGCATGTTTAGATAGGATTTTAGAAATAGACTTGTAAAAAAAGAAGAGTTTTTAGGTAAAAGTTTTTAGGTAACTTATAGAAAAAAAAATTTAGAGAAAAGATTATAAAAAAAAATAACTTTAATAAATGAGTGTTTGGATAGTTATTTCCATAAGTACTTTTATTATTGGTAAATTACGAAAAATGATATGAGTATTAAATGATGAGAGAGGAGGGATAGTGTAAGAAAATAAATGAGAGAATGTGTAAGAAAAAGTATGAGAGGGGAGAGAGGACGTAAAAAAAAGTATAAGAGAGGGTGTAAAAAAATAGGGGTAATATAATAATTGGTTAGTTCATAAACTATTTTATTGTTCTATAAACTACTCCGACTAACTTATATAAAATATTAGTTTTAAATTATAATTTAGTCTAAGAGCTCATTTAAATAAATATAATTATTTATTTTAAAAAATTTTAAAATCTAAATTTTGAATTAACTCTAAATTTAAAATTTAGGTTTGGGGTTACCACGCACCTAGGATTAGAACTTATGATTTTTTATTTTTATGAGAGTTCTTTAAGATGATAATGTCATGGACACCCTCCAACATCAAGTTGACAACTATTAACTACAAGTAATTGTGGAGTATGTGTGAACAGTATTGTAACTAATGCAAGTCACCCCTTTCTGTGCTATGATCTTATCTCCCAAACAAGTGCTCCCCATAATTCGTGGGAGTGAAAATGGAATGACTTGGAGAACGGAGGAAGGAACATAAGAAAGAGAAGATGATTTGAAAGGGACCCACATGTAGCTACCTGTTGGGAAAGTATTGTCAGGACTGTTAACATTGGAGTTTGGAAGATCCCTGTTTTTACATGTACTATTATTGAGATGCATATAATAACCGGTGCAAGTTTTCTACCTTATCGTCCTCATCGAACAAAGATCATGAAACGTGCATATTAAATGGCGCAATGACCCGAAAAAAACATTAGGAATGACAAAATGTCGGTATTCATTGATTCCCCCTCTAATGAATTCTTTTTTTTTTTTTTTTTGCCTTTTGTTGTTTAATTTTCGTATATTCAGCTTGAGCTGTATGCTTTTCTTTTGTACTTTTCTCGCATAAAGCTATATGTTCTCTATTTAATGATTGATGCAGCGAGTTATTTCTTCCGTCTGGAATGTCCCCCCATTATTTCGCTGTTTATTATTATATTTCCTCGTGTCCATATTATTGCTTTGTCTCTATGATAGATCCATGTCCTTTCAGCAAACTACTATTTCTTTGTTCACAGTTTTTTCAGCACAATGAAGCCATTAAGTAATGATTTAGCATATACATGGGTGAAGGTAGAAAAGAAAGTTGAGATAATTGCATGCTAACCAGAGGCAACCGCTCCCTCGTGTATGGCATCTGTGACTGTGTGTGTACTTTAAGCCATCTATATTATCATCACAAGGGACCCCCCCCCCTCCCCCGGGGGGTATGATTTCTCATTATTAGTTCTCATCAGTTGCAATTAATATGGAATCCAATTTCAAATATTTCAACCTGTCTACCTCTCTCATCAATTCAAGCACTAATGTTTATAGGTTAGGAGCTGAGTCACCGTATTAATTACTCCTCTTGTCCTAATGTATAATATAATTATATTATAAACTAAATCTTATATTTATGATAGTATATTAGATTAACTGTTCTTTATCTTCATTAACATTATTGACGTACGCTACGTCTTTTTTCTTTTTTTGGCTGGCTATGAGGATTTCAGTCATGTTCCCGTAGAAATATATCAATTCACCTTTATTAAAAAAAATTAAATATAATCAATTCCTGTGAACTTTGTTTTCTTCTATGGAATCACACACACATATCTATCATATGGTAAGTTTGACCAAAACAATCACCCTTCCATATTATAGATATAACGGACGGAAAACATTCTAATTTCCTATACTCAATTCTGTAATAAGCTTTTTTCCTGACCCTATACTTGGATGGGAACAGAATTGAAGAGAGAAAAATAATAAGGGAAGACTCTTAAAAATAATAAATTTCTTTTTACCATTTTTAAAATTATTTCTTCCCCATATTTTTTTCTCACTTTTTCTCGGTCCAAACATAGCCTAAAAAAATATATATGAAAAATAAATTACTATGCGATGATAATTAAGGTAATAAACGGCTTCATCCTATAATAAAAAAAATATAAATTTGAATTATGAAAAATATACTTATTATAAGGGGTGAAAAACACTTTGTGCTTTATACCTCGAATGGATAGGATAATAGTCATTGAAGAAAAAGTTATATTATTATAGAGTCTAAATAATTACTGTCCGATAAAATATTCATAAATTGGTTGCGCTTAGAAATTATCATATTTTGTCATTTTAAACATTATACAGTTGCACCTGCGGTCTTCCACAGCATATAAAATGCCACAGTATGTATTGTGCTTTGCACAGTGAAGCATGAAGGGCAGTGATGATAAATTAATGTTGTTCCTTCTGGATGATTACGACACCAACATTAATAAAATTAGATTTTTCAACTAATCTCTCTCGTGGTTAATGGCTTTTATGTCATGAGGCATAAGCACAGTGAGATTCCATGTTGTTGGTGGTAACGTGTTAAGAAATGTCTAATTAGTTTTAGAGAATAGAGAGAACGGTCTGACTTGTGCCCGCTAGCACCGCATCTGCTGGTCGTTGAAAGGGGATTGGATTGACTTTAGGTCACTCCCAATTGGAGCTGCAACCTTGTTTGTAGAAGGGGTTCTTGCTTATCATTATTACTACTATCATTATTATTATTATTATTATTAAAACATTAGTAATATTTTCTTTTCATTAAAAAAAATAACAACGCATCTAAAACCATTATCACATTAACTGTTCTAAAATTTGTATTAAAGAGAATTTTGCTCAGAACTTCTCTATTTTTATTTGTTACAGTACAGTTTAACACGTAATTTTATTATTAAAAAATTATTAACTTAATAAGAAAAGATTTAAATATATATATTTATCTTAAAATATATTTAACTAATTTAATTATATTAAAAAAATTAGTTAATATAATATTTTTTTAAAAAATACCCTAATAATTTTAACTCTATTTTTTTTATTTAATTATTGTTAAGAAAATATTAATAGAAATAATTTAAAAAAATAAATATAAAAAATATATTTTATATTTAAAATTAAAATTAACATTGATATATTAAAATCTGTATAAAAATACAACCTCCTAATCCAATGCCCTCGTTCGCATTTTCTAATTTTTCCGAGACGCAATTTTCTTCTTCAAGACCACATATAGCACGGTGGAAAATTTTGTTTTGAAAGTAAAACAGTGGTATCAAACCTCCTTCCCTTACTTGTTTTTCTTTCAATATAATATTGTTTTGAAAGAATCTTTCTCAATAATTTTTAACAGTTATTGTGCCATGCCAGGTGTCACCACAAGAACGAAAATGTTATACCAACTGCCTGCAGCCTGATAATAAACATACATTACGGTTATTAACAACTAAAGACGGGATTTTTTTTAATAATCATAATAGTGAAGACGACGTTGATGAATGTTGATCATTAAAATTGTCTAGTATTTGCCACAAATTGAGCGCCATTATCACATGAACAAGCTTTGGGCAGCTTTAAGATACATTGGACCTGAAGAGGGGAATTCAACAACAACGCCAAGAGTGGCGGTATTCTTTTAATAATAACAATAACTGTATTCCTCCATAACTACAATTTATCCCAATAGAACTCTTCAAGCAGAAACAGGCGTGCTTACGTCATTAAGAATGCGGTAGTATCTATTATGCTCTGAAGTGTGTTGGAACCCAGGAAGGAAATCCGAGAGGAATCTGAGAACTGCAGCTAGATGTTGGGGGTCCTTCGAAACAAATGCTGCTTCTAGGAACAACGATGGCCGGATCGTATCCACCTGAAATTTGAAATTGATTCTAACAATTGTTATCCGAACTTTCAACTTTCAACTCGTACTAAAATCACAAACACCAGTCTTTTCTTATTATAATACTCTAAAGACGTCAACAGTTTGAATAGTACATTCCTTTGGCCATTATCATCCCCAACCAATTCACCAATAACCTACAGTATTATTTTTACCAGCATCATGATCCTGATAGATTCTTCGCTCATTGTTTTTTTTTCAAAAGAATCATCTTTTGGTTCTTAATTATTTTCTAACAAACTTAACCGAGGTTCATACACAAATTTTTAGAAAATATTCAGTGCAATGAATGATAAAAGGTCCGACTTATATAACCATCAAATGGACGTGTCCTCTATTTCAAAAATGATTATTTCCTTTCGCGATGCAAAGCACTACCTAACTTAGACTGACAAGATCAGCTGAGAAAAATGGAAGGAATAAAGAAAAATCTACAGTAAAGAAGCCTGCCAAATTATTAATTGCTGCAGTAACAGTGTTCACAAACTTTTATTATCGTATCCTCCTTTTAGCATTAAGAGCATTCAATAGCTTTATAATCCAGCAATGATTGTGATAGAAATTACCTTGTACTTCCGAGCATATCTTAAGGCTTCCAGGTAGTATCCATCTTGCACCAGCAACAATACATAATCCTGATGTAAACCAAGCTGTCTCAGCATATCCAGCCCTAGCTTCCTAGTTTGGGAATTCTGACGACCAGACTCTAGGAGTTGTAATGCAACTTCCTTAGAGGGCTCCAGAATCTGTAATGAGAGGGTCATGTGTTTGCATCAAGTTAGTCATAGGTTAGATGAAGGCCGTTCTCCTCCCTAAGAATAGACAGAAGAATTGCAAACCTTGTCTATGACAAACAACCCAAGTTCTGCATATCGCTCATTACGGACCAGCAGTTGAATTGTTAGAACATACAGATTTGGGAGGACTCGAACCTTTTCTGCATTAGCACTGCATCAATGAATAGATCAGCATTTGGAAGCTAATTCAAAAAGGAACTGGAGGTAAAAGCTATGATCAAGAAAACAGAAATGACATGCAACTTTCATCATTTGAAGTCATCTGTTCCAACCGGCCAACTAGATTTGCAGGTTAACCTGAATCTAATTCTTAGCAAAGGTTCAATGGATAATCAAACTTAAACATTTCAGAGTCATGACTTAAAAATTGAAATCACTGGTTTTTAAGGCAGAAAACACAATGCTTTCTGTTCTGATATCAGCTTACTAACAAGCTCACTTATTTAAATATTAGAAGAACTAAAGCCTGAATGCCAGAGACGACAATTAGCAGTGACAACTTCCATTCAAGTCTGATGCACATATAACCAAATTTCACATAGAAGGCTATAGATCTACCAGTACGAGATTAACAATATAATTAAAAATGGCATCCAAAGCCAAACCTCCTCTTAAACTAAGTAGTTGCATACCTGTGAAGGAACTCAACAATGACAGTGACCAAGTAAGAAGGATCTCCAACCATTTCTTCATCAACTGGAGCGAAGACAAAGCTGTACATCTCATCAGGTGAAATCGCTGGAGAAGTAAGTTGGGGCTCTTCTTGCCCAGACTGCAAAGAAGATCGCGTAGCATGAGCACTGTGAGCCTGGGTCTCAGGTGTATAGCGTCTTTGATTAGCAGATCTGGCCTCACCTTCAGAATCCAAACTCAAGACAGTTGAAGATTTATTAAGAGATCTACTGTCTACTCTAGCAGCAGACTCATGCATAACAGATTTTCCAAGTACATCTGTTCCCAAAACAGACACATCAGCACCAGACAAAGGGCTAACACCATGTTGTGCACCAGAAGCTGATGTTTTATCTGATTTAGTTCCCCTTAGATGGGGATTGGTTTTAATTGAATGGGAGTAAGCAGTGATTAATACATGTATAGCCTTGGCAACCATAGATACAGGCCTACGCTCTAGAATAAGGGTGCGTAGTATACCCAAGCACAATTGTTTGGCCTGAAAGAGTAAAAAATGAGGTCAAGATCTTCAAAAAATCAGAGATCAAATTAGTTAAACCGAATAAGTACCAGCATTAATGGTGAATGCTATTAATTTATTAACTAAAATTTAAAGCCACTTAATGCAATATCAATATAACTCACTTCCTTAAGGGCCACTTGGACAAGTAACTTTCTAAAAGTGCATTCCTAATGCAGTGCCTCAATATACGATTATCAGGGATTCTAAATTCTTATGTCCAGTAAGAAGATTTTTTGGTATCCAAAACTCACAAAAAGCACGAAATATGACCACATAAAAATACTGAATATCCAGCAGGATGAATATGAAAGTAATCAACTTTCGCATCTTCCAGTTTTCCAAACAACTTTTCCAGGCCAAGCATATCATCAATTTCACTAAAAGATATAACAATAACAGTCATTCTTAAAAGGTGTCATATGGCAAGTGAGAATATCAATTACCTATCCCCTGTACTCTAATTCTCATAATAACTAACATAATCGATACTACTCTCCATTACCTTGACACCCATACCATGCCAGGAATTACAGGCTAAAATTGACACATCATGCTCCAGCAACTTAAAAAATGACTAGAATCCAAATTGCCATAATTGTGAACTAACCTAGCAAATGTTTCTGCATCCCCTAGATATACATCACCAAATAAAGCGGCCAAAATTCCAACAGAAACCTAATAGCTAGGCCACATACTGACTACTGAGTTCAAATGATGAAACCGTTCACAAGTGCTGCAATCCTGAAGAATAATAAAAAGTGAAGCAAAGGAGAAAGTGACGGGAAAAGATACCTTGTTAGCTTCTAACTTTCGCCTCTGCAAGAACTCTAATACTGACGGAACCTCTGAGCTACTGGCAGAAATTGCCTGTCACATAGGTCAACTTATTAAAGAAAGCCCCCTCAAATCATACTAAATCATAAATGGAAATAGACTTGCCTCTAAATCTAACTGGATCTTCCACAATAACTTATTTGCCACATCACATATCAGGTCAGGAACTCGGAAAGACCACGTATTGGCATAGGTGACTGCCCCATGATTACTCACAAGATTAGCATCTGAACCCTCACTTTCTTTACCAGTTGATCGAGATGAAAAAGAATTGGACCTTGGGAGACCCCTTAACAACAGAGGAAGTGGTGCAGATATAGGAGCGCGAGAATCTGCAAATATATCATATAGTATAACAACCTTTGCATCAACTTGATGAATAAGAAGTACATTGTCCACTGCACTCACAGCAATCCTGCTCGAATAAATTGGCAAAGAACCCTGCACATACCATGAATATCATTTTGTCAAAAGATTCCATACAGTGAAGAATGTTGCAGGTGGCAACTACTGCAATCGTATGAGGTGCAGCATAGAGGTGAACCTATAATCTATCAGAGCACCAAGTTAACAAGCATTCTACAAAACCTATGAACCATTAAAAAGGACAAAGAAAATACTATATATCTAGAAGTATGAGAAAACTATAATGCGGGGATGAACATAATTATTCTGTATAGTCCTGAGTTGCGAGTCTTGAAAAGTATAAAAGCTGATGGCCAAATAAAATTATAAATGTTATGAATAATAATATAATTATTATACTGCTAATAATATTAACAAAATTGTCACACAATGTTGCTCCTAATTAATTCTTATCGGGAACTGTCTTAATTTTACTTAAATTTCCTGCTCATTAAATCTTTGACTTCAGGATTTTTAGAACCACCCAAAAACATTCCTCGAAAAAAATTAGCACTTAGTAGTAAAGATATTTAGAACTAGAATTGGAATATTATTTCATGTTCTTTAAGTTTCAGGATTGAGGAATTTTAGAGAAATCTACCTGCTGTATCACAGCATCACGGTACAGCCTATATGAATGGAGGAGCATAGCAACTCTATCGAATTGCAGGCAGTATATCCTACCATAACTGTGAAGGATCATAACAAGATAAGGAAAGATGTAGCTGTTAGTTAGGTTAACTATGAATATCTCAGCATGAAGTTATAACTGATACCTACACAGTAACAATATAGATGTCTTCGGCTGCTAAAACAGGCTTACTATTTGCTTCGGATTTGGCCATAGCCATCTCAAACCTCGGCAAGCGGACAACATCTGCAGATGAAATCTAAAGAAATGTACGGTTGCATTAGGCAAATAAAAGAATAGAGGAAGAAAACATAGAGATCCTGTCTAGATATTTTACAATAAGTGAAACTTGCTGATAGCGAATATCCTAACATTCAGGTAAACATAACACTACCTGAAATCCATGAAATGTCTTGCACTGCATTCCAGATGCGAGAAGAACCAAACGACTTTCATGTGTGTAAGCATACCAACTAACATTCAATTTCTTTGTCTCCACTAATTGCAGTGACTTTGACTCAGAATTATATGCATACATGTCTAGTCCACTGTGAAAACAAATAATTGCACTTTAGCATATCTTGGTATAAAAATAACAACAAAACTCTCCTGGAGTCGTAGGTGATTGCAGCAATATGATGTAATTTATAGGAGAGTGATACAGGAACTTTTGGCAAGTTCAGAGCATTGCAATCCTAGTGGATTAGAGTTTCTTTTTGTATCCTTATGGTGCTCAGCAATGAAATTTGTTACAGCCATCCTTGAAATATGTGAAGAGAGTGGGTTAGATGAATTTTTAAATTCCTTCTTATACTTCCCTCCTTTACAATATCAGAATATCACATCCTCATTATAGTAATTACTCTTTCTTATTCTCTAAAAATATTTTTAAAAGAACAAAAGAAAAGAGGGAGAGGGGAATACTAAGGGGAAAAATCAACCAAAAATGAAGATAACGCCATAGCAGTTTAGTAGTCACTGCAATTAATTTAAGCATTTTAAATATACATTCATTGGTTGTGAATTTAGTGTGTAAAACACTACTATTGTATTCATCATGACTTTTTTCCCGAAAAATCATTTATTAATTTAAGACAAATTCCAGGATATATGCAATAGGAGTTAAAAGCTTCAGATGGAGGCCAAACTGCAAAAGGTTTATTGAGCAGAAAATAATCCCAAAAAAATTAATTCCAGAGCCGGAATAACTCACCCAATAGCACAAATAAATAGAGAATGAGAATCAACTTATTTAGTCCAGAAAGGATTTTTTTTCTTGAATGGGGATTCTTTCAAACCTGAATATCTTAAAAAAGGAAATTTAGTATACCTAGTCTTTACAAGAACAATATCACAGATATGACTATCTGTCCAAAAAAATCCAAGTATGCTTTTAGATTCTGGCCTGCAAGTATGAGTAAATGCTTCCCCAGTCTCTCTATTCCAAAATTGTATCGCATGATCTGACCTTAGGATTGCTATGACCTTCGCATCTAAGGAATACCGAATAGATATGATGGGGCCTTCACTTATTGAATCAATGGTGGGACCAACATGAGGATCAAAGGGAACAACTTTCCAAGAGAAGACCTAAACATAAGAAATAAAAATCCACATTATATGACTCAAATGTCAAAACCTGAACAAGAAAATATATTATATAAAATCTGTAAGAAACCACACTATTCGTGTAAATCATATCAAATTCCATACAAAGCAAGGGTCCACAATTTAGTTACAAATAATTTTGATTTTTTAAAGAAGTTAAACGACATAATGTACAGTTTCTGCATCAAGTTTACTTTTTTTAAAAAAAATCAAATAACCTGATCAGATGTTGGGGAAAGTAGAAGTTTATTTCCGTCATCATAAAACAAACCCTTTGATCCAGGATTGTTGCACTGTAATGGCGGATACTGAATATAAGCATGTGAAAGACCCCCAGATCCACTCAAATCTATGTAAGGCTTTGAACTTGATGCTTTCCCAGACATGTTTTTAAGCCCTGTTTACCTGTTGAAAGAAGCTTTGGCAGAATAAGACGAAAATCTTCCACAAAGATTTAAAAATGATTTACATTAGACAGTAAAAGATTTCTGAAAAAAACTTTATAAAGAATTACTACAATAAACTTAATAAGATCTGAAGGAGAAACCTTTACCTACAAAAGTTGATGTTCCTTCCTGTAAATTATTAGGTGAAAATCCTTTTCTGCAAACTTCTCTTAGTAGCTTCCAAGCTTTGTTGTTTGCGTATTCAATGACCCAAAACAAGGACAAATAACTGGTGCACTGCTAAACCTTCTTTTTGAGCTGTTTAGATCAACATTTATTGATAAGTATTATATATTAAGCAAAATAACAAAGAGATGTAACAGTTCCACAACAAATATAAGATCTCAGACTTCAACAGTAGACAGGAAGAAGAATACAAAGTTTACGATCAGAAAACAGAGACTCAGAAAAGACCTTCCAATAGGAAAGGATGATCCTGATCATTAATGAACAGAATAAAGTTCATGAAAGTTTCTCTTTAGTAATTCCAAAGGAGATGTTTCCTATTTAAATGCCATCCCTGAATGAAAGTATACGGAATGTCAATAAAATTACAGTACCACATTCTGCATGCAACTTTTTAACGCCAGAAATTCCTTGGCACACATATCACGCTCAATCTCTGGAACTCTTGTTGCAACACAGCTCCCATATTCTTTTGCCTGATTGGTGGAATTTAACCGAATTAATTAATAAACAAATGGGAAGAATAACAATCCAAAGAGAAAAAACCAACGCCTATTGAACAGCCTGTCCCCTCCCCTCCCAATAACAATCCTTGAGCATAACATGACAAAATTACTTTGTTAAAGGCTTAATTAGTCAAACACCCATATGTTTCAAGAACTTTGTCCCACAGAAGATTTATGATTTATCAATTCTCTAGACACTGAAACGCCTGCATCAAAAGTTCCATGTTCCAGAGTGATGCCATTTATAGGTTATACGAGCAATCACTTTATATAACCATGAAAATATAATGACAACTCAATTCGAGATAAAAACCAAACCTGAGATGCGCAATTTACTAAAATACGCTGGAAAATAGTAGCGTTTTTTTCCTTCATGTCCACAATGCTGCAAAATGCACATAAATAAAGAAAACACTTATTTACTTTTTAATAGGGAGAGATAGAGGGCACAACTTTTAACAAGCTATAAATTTTCCTTGATCAAGCTTCTTTCATATGGATAACTAGAAGATTTTATTTTTCTCATAGAATCAGTTAGATCACAAGACATGTTATCATAGAAACTTCCTAACAATTGAAAACCTAAACATCACGGATAATTAGTCACTATATATAATCAAGAGTCAATCTTCAGCAAAAGTTCTGAGAAATAAACTGCAATAAATATTATTAAGTTTATATTCAGACTTAAATTGGAAAATAATTTTCACCAACAAAAAAGGCTTAAATCCATATAGTTGCACGGCCAAGCACGTGAAATGCAACAAAATTCAGGGCAAAAATTCTTTGATCACTGTCAAAGAAGGCTCAGTTGGCAAAGTCGAAGGACCATATGATGCAAACAATAATCCATCTGAAACTTATAAAACCTTTTATTCAGATAAACACTGAGGGTACTGAAGGAATACTGTTTAAATTGATTAATTGCTTATATTAAATAAGATGTAAGCCCTCTTACGAACTCCACCTTCGGTTTTCACACAGCCGAGAAAAGAAATTCTTTAGTCCTTAACAGATACAGGAAAGCAATTATCAAATTCGAATGCGAAGAAAGGAGTGAAAGGGGAAATAGATTATTAAAGAGGAAAGATGAGACACCTCATAAATCGGCCATCGTGGTCAAGTCACAACTATCGCGACGAATACTTCTTGTCCTGATGGAATCAAACCTCTGCTGCAACTGGAAATCCCCACGCACTCAACTAACAGTCTCCGTTACTTGTTGAAGGATCGGCGGTATTTTTTTTTCCCCTCCGGAATCGTTTCATGAGTGGGACCTTCGTCTTCTGTGGGCTGGGCTCCTCGGGGCCGAATTGCGGAATCGGCATTCTCGTCAGGAGTTCGACTAAAGCCGGTTAGGGTTTAGCACAGAAGAGGGTCGTGTTTAATATGGGCCGGGCTTCTTTCAATTGAGATATCCAATTTTGTCTTAGATCTTCGTCTGACGTCATCGTTTCCTTTGTAATACGAGTAGATGTTTTTATTCTGCAATTCCTTGCGGCTTTAAATGGACTTATTTTTTTATGAGTTAAATGGATTTATTTTAGTATATAATATAAAAATCTCTCTTTTTTTTGTCTTCCATCTTTATTCTTTTTTCCAGACTATCCCTGTAATTAAATTATTGCATGAGGTAAAAGATATGTTAATAATACTTAAACATAAATGATTAAAATGAGGGTATTTAAAAAAATAATACATATTTTTTTATAAATAATTAATTTATCTAATTCTTTTAATACATATGAATTAGTTAATTGACTAGTTATACTCGTTGTTATAAGATTTAAATTAAATTTTATTGAAATATGTGAAAATTTGGATGAAAAAAGAAGTGACGTTACAAGCAAAACGGAATGTTTAATGAAGCATTAAAAAAATTAAATAAAAATCATGCTAGAGTTTGATAAGAGACGTGATGTTACGGTGATGACTTAAGAGTAATTTTATATTTGTCCTTGCCTTTGTGACGAAAATGCTCTCGTCTGTTTATATACCACGGAGTCTAATATATATAAACACAGGAGACAGACAGACGGAGACACACACACACACAGGGACAGATGGCTACTGAAGTGAGAAGTTTTAAATTACTTATTTGACATAAACCCAGTTACAGCTATTAAGGAGGTAAATGCATATAAGACAATGTATTGATTTTTTTTAATTAATAGTGTTCCTAACTAATTATAAAAATATTTTTTTAAAAAAAAAAGTAATTGTAATTAACTTTTCTATAACTTACATAGAATAATTAATTGGAACTTATAAAGAATCAGAGATGAGGCCATGTATACGATGCGAGCAATTATATATGCACTTTCTTTACAAAACGAATCAAGAGATGACGCCTTAGTTTCAAATTCATAATAAAAATATATCTTGGTTTGACCTACGAAAGACTCACAAAAGGTGTTACTTGCAGAGAAACTCTGCCATACTTCTATAATAGATGTTTATATTCTGTTATTCCTTCCGGTTTTAAGTAGATTTATTTTAGTTCAGATTATAAAATCTCAATTTTTTTACCTTCTATCTTTATTATTTTTTGTATACTATTACCTAATAATATTATTAAGTATTTAATTTTAAGATTAGTGATTATTTCTTTCATCATAGATATTTTATTAAGAATCAAATTCGAGATTTAGAAGAATCTAGTGATGCCTTAGTCTATTAGAATAACTCTATATTAGCATATTTATTATTTTTCTCAAACTATCCCAATAATTAAATTATTGTATGATGTAAAAGTCATGTTAATAAACTTAAATAAAACATTAAAATGGTGATATTTTATAATTATACACATTTTTTTATAAATAATTAATTTATCTAATTTTTTAATATATATGAAGTAGTTAAGGACATTATGAGTAAATTTTTTTATCAAATTATACGCATCTTTATAAGACTTACATTTTATTGAAATATGTGAAAAACATTGGATGAACAAAACGAAGTTACGTTACAAGCAAAATGAAATATATTTGTTTTTTGTTCAATAAATGGAATGTTTAATGAAACATTAAAAAAATTAAATAAAAATCATGCAAACTAAGTATATATGTCTAATTCTTTCTACACAAAAAGAATTAAGAGAGATGGCACCTTAGTTTCAAATTCATAATAAAAGGATATCTTAGTTTGATCGATGAAAAACTCACAAGGAGTGATTTGCAGAGAAGCTAGACTGCAAAAGCAACTTACTAAAACTCGCCATATTTTGTATTTAGCACCTATCCAGCTAATAGATTTAGACTATATTTGATTCCTTAGTTAATTACGGTCAATAATGTCACTTAGTTAAGCAAAGAAACAGAGTACATATTTGGCAGTTCCAATCGTTGCCTTTCTTAGCCAGCTAGAATCACCAAAAAAAAGGTGTAGATCCAACGCAGTACTTTGGCTACACGTAATTCCTCAACAAGGTCATAAATCATTTAAGCCAGCTGTTAGTTTAATCAAGATCTGGAAATAAGCATCCTTTAATTAATTCGTGTGATGATTCCCCAAAAGAGATGGAAATTAAATTAACTCGCACTCATTCTCTATACCCAAGTCTGAAATAGGCGAATTGAATATAAATCATAGCTATGGTGGTGGTGGTGGTGGTGCGGCTGTGCAAAACGGGGAGTGATTACACATATATGGCTAATCTCACATAATGCTTGATGATCCCCACAACACAAGAACCTATCAATATCAGAGAGAGGGAGAGAGAGAGACCTAAAGCTATTGACTTTTCTGTAGCTAGGGTTTGCAACTCAACGTGGGTTAATCTGAAGAAAACGGTCCAAAAGGAGATGACGATTACGACAAGGCGGGTTTCCAACTTGCCACTTGTTCTTCATTACGTTACGCCCACAACTTTTTGAAGTAAAGAATTATGGAGAAGATATATGACACAGCAAAAATAATGTGTGTCATAATCATAAATGAGAGAGAGAGAGAAGACAGGGTTGCAGGTTAAGTCGTGTATAACGAGTGATGATTGTTTTCGCGGTTTGTACTTGCTTGCTTGCTGGGTTTATTAGCTTTTTGAAATTTGGACTATATGAAGATGTAGTAGAAGGGGTGAATGTTATCTTTTTGTGGGGTATCAAATGGATGCTTTGTTTCACCATTCACACCCATTTCACCATCAACGGTCCCACACTCATAAACTCTAAAGCAAAAGGCTCAAGCAAGTTTTATATATATATATATATCGTGTGGACGAAAGAAGCTATGTTGAGGACCACTTTGAGGATAACAGAAGAAGGCACCGCACAGATATATGCATACACACATAACATAAATAGCTGAGAAGGATCTCAGAGATCTCTGGTTTTCAACGAAATATAATTAAGCTCTCTGGGATCGACCTGTGTGGCCCCTCCAGAGTACTTCTACTCAACAACCACTCTGTATATGTGTGTGTGTATTTCACTCTAACACGCAGAAATAGGTTCATGTACAAATCCATATATATATATATATATATATATATATCTGGGTACTCTAGTCGAGAACCATGGAAGAAGCAGACATGAAAGAAATGTCAATAACCTGGCGTATATCACTCCTTCTCACCTATCAATAAGCGGAACTGTAAGAAAGAATCGGTATAAACCCATGAGAAAAAGATAAATGGTGCTGAACAAATTACTTTTCACTTTTTAGAATTTACATGATTTTTTATTTTTAAAAACTACATTCTATCTTTTTTAAAATTTGGAAAATCATAGAAAATACAAAATTACACTATTTCATTATGTTAAAATATAAGACTATCTCTCATTTTATGTAGAAATTAATGATCATAAGAAAAAAGAAAAACAAAATTGGATTTGGGTGCATTACAAGGAACATTAATAGAGTGTTAAGGCATTAACAATGATGAACAAATTTAATTTATCTCACGTAGTTTTTTGGACATATTAGGCCCCGTTATTCATTAAAAAAAGGATCAATTAACTGGTACTTTATGGAGAAATAATATTAATTCAAAGACATAATATGCAGAAACTGTCTCAAGTGTCCACATCTTGATTTATGGATGTGGACCCGGTTCCAGTGACGTGCATATAGGAGTGAATGGAGGAGAAATTGTTCGTGTGAGGGTCGTTAATTAATTTGCAACGGCTACCAAAAACTTAATTAGATCCTATTCTCTGCTGTTTTTTTATGTCAAACTCAAACAAACAGCATAGAAAATGTGAACGATTCTCTATCTCCCTCTCACACTCGCATGATGTTTGTCACCATAAACTACAACAACATCAAAGTTGCTTACGAGTCATGGAATATGTAAATTTTCATGAAAAATCTGAGGATGATTGATTTGGAATTTCAGAGAAATTTACTGCAACATGGTTAAGGTTCTTTCCAACGTATGTATCAATCAGAACTCAAAGGAATTAAGAGATGTATGTATGTGTAAGGATAATGGTAATTATAACGACAATGATTTCACTCAAGTTTGTGGAAGCGATGGTTTGTGTTGACGTGTAATTGAAATCCACAAATCTCTATCAAAGTGACAGTGAATTAAACAGCGCTCTCATTGTCAAACAATATATTGCGAATCGTTTTAAATCCAGTAAAATGATAGCATGATAGGAACTTTTGTGGAAGATTGGAAATAGTAGTCAACCGGACAATATTTCGACCAACACACGTAAAATAATGTCTAGTTTTTTTTAATTTATATATATATATATATATGAAAGGGCGTTTCTCCTACCTGTCAATCGCAATAGTGAAATTAATATATACAGAATCGTGCCTGCGTCTGTGTCTGTGTTTTAAATTTTTCCTTTCTCGTTAGTATCTGCGCATATACTGAAATTGTTTGCTGTGGAATTTTGTGTGATCATAGTACATGACGAAGTTGCAGTATATATAACTGTACAAGTACAAGTAACTTTAATTTTGTGTGATTACAAATGCAAATTTTCAATCAGGTAATAATAATAATAGTAATCAAATAATAATATATAACGCAATAGGGTTAAAGTGGAGAAAGAAGAGCAAGCACGTTTTCGTGTTAAGAAATATTGAGAAACATACAAAAAGGCATAAATCGGTATAGTTGACTTCGTCAGTTTAACTCCCTGTCGTAAGTAGTAGACTAACCGCATCAATTACGTCTTCTTTTACTAATGCGGGTTTCTCCAACTGTGACTTAATATTATTTAAGTGAGATCTCAAGTTTGAGCCTTACTATATATAGAAAATTTCTATTATTAGACTCACCCATTATTGTCAGGTACGGGACATGGATCGAATCCAAATGTAGTCGTTGCAAAACTCCAGTGAACCGGACGGATAAAAAAAATACTTCTTGTTTTTTTGGCCATTTAAATCTGCATTAATTATAATTATAATTAGAATTAGAATTAGAATGGAATAATGAAAAACAAATAATTAATGATGAACAAAGGAAAAGAAAGAGAAGTGGGAATTAGACATGTACGCACGTAATTTAAGGATGGTCCCCACGTAATGTTCATGGATTCAACATATCTGAAAAGATGCTGCATATGGTGGTCCAAAGCACTTAAGGTTCCAGAAAACAATGATATCAAGTTATCAAGAGGAAGAGTTCAAATGAACTATCTTAATTCGGATTATGAAGTTGTCAAGATATCCGTGTTTCTTGTCAAAATTTCTTTAATTCGAATTATGAAACTATGGACCCCTTGCCTCTTCTTTTTCCTGCTGCCACTTTTCATTAGCGTATATCAGTTTCTTTGTTTTTTTTTTTTTTACCATTCATGTTCTTGCTATTTTAACAAGTGAAATTAAAGCTCATATTTAAAAATTTTATAACTCAAAATGACCTGAGTTTAAATATTATATTTTTGTATATAGATTCTTGATAGTATTAATACTTTTTTTGTAAAAATATATCAAATCTTAATAGTCAATAAAATTTGTAAATATGAACTTTTTATCGATATATTTTAATTATTTGCTAAAATATATATTCTTGATTTTTTTCTTGGGGGAGGCCTCTTTGGGTTTGCTGATAGTATGCATAATGAACAGAATAATAGGCTAAATTTTTTGTAATGGGTGTATGTCGAGATGTGTTTTTTTTTTGCCAAACGAGTGTATGAGATATTAAATACATGGGAAATACCTATCGTCTGTGGTTCAGTTGGCGAAGAGGTGATATATGTGACTATTTAGAACGTGTTCGATCTTTAGAGAGTACCACCTTATTGTAGTTTAAGTCGTGACATTTGGAAAGACATCTTAACTTTTTGGTGCTTAAACTTACACCTGAGGATAATAGATAGCTCATCCTATCCGATATTGATATCGCATCATACATATATGTATATATATGAGGGAAAAAATAAGCGTACAATATTTTCCTATTCTCATAACCCAAGGGTTTAATTATTTGATATTTTTTATCATAAACATGTATAGCTTTGAAAATATTTTGATCATGTTTAATTTAAATTTTAAAAGATGTATGTACGTACGTATTTATAATGCAAGAAATTAAAGGACCCACGGGAAAGGAGAATAATTTAACTTGATCATATTAAATAAGATACCACCACCAAACGCTTTGATTGATTGGTTGTGGGTGGTTATAGCTTAATTAGGAGTTTCGTATTTGAGCCCTAAGTACGCGGCCACAATAATAAAATACTCTTTCAATATTTAATATAAGATATAATTGTAGAGTTAATTTTAATACTAAATATAAGATATATTTATTATTTTTTTCTCAATTTATCCTTATTAATATTCCCTCAATATTAAAAAGATATTTAGGTAGGAAATTAAGAAAGATTGACTTGAGAGTTTTAAATATTAACTAATTTAATTATTTTTTTAATCTAATTAAATTAATTAGTTAAATAAATTATATATTAATACTAAAAAGTATTAAATAAAACTTTCTCCACACACACAGACACACATATATATATCAGAACAACTATATCATAACCTTGAATATGTTGAAACTGAAAGAGATCAATTGATATAAAAACCAGATATATGGATTGATATTATATGTATTATATATAAACGTTGGTTGGATTGAATGAATAGCTGAGCATATAAATCAAACAAGTGTCAAATTCATACGCTTCGCATCCAAACAAACCTGGAACATAATTAAAAGGACAAACTGATCTCTCCCTCTCTCTCTAAATGAAGCCCCACACAACATGTAATTAAAAGGAAGCAAATAGGGAGGTCCAAACATGTCACAATCAAGACACGTCGTGGAGAAGAACTCCAGAGAGATAGGGAACAAGTAGAGAGTGACCCTTTTGTTCTTCCCATAGGAAACGCCAAATATTATTAACCAAAGCGGTTTCATTAAAGGGACGACACTCCATAACACACAATTAAAATCTCTTTCAGCCTAACCAGACCAATATGCCTTGCCAGGCTAGCCACTAGACAGGGTTTTCAATATTCTCATATCAGTTCTGTCATAACTCTAGAGGACAAGCTTTGATGTAACTGTAAGATTGTTATTACGTGATTACGAATTCAAATTCTAAAAACAATATCAATTTATGGGAGTAAAATTACATACATCTATCCCTCCTCATATCTTATATGGTAGGAATTTTGTGCACTAGGCTGCCTTTTCAATTCTGTCTTCACTCTCTTTGTTGATGGTGGTGGTGGTGGTGTGGTGGGAGGACAAACACTGAACTTGGACTTATACATGGTCACATGTCTTGGGGTTTTCCATTAGGGACGTCGTTAAGTAAGTGATGTTCTGGTGGCTAGCTGCTGGCTACTTTCTCAACTATTCTATATGTGGCCTCGTCTTGTAATGCATGTCAGGTATATTTTATATTGTCCTTCTCTCCGTTTGCATATATATACGAATCTTGCACTTAAAGTTAAAATTAATTAACCTTCTTCCTTTGTATTTTTCGTCAAGTGTGGGATCAATTCTGTACGATCGTAAATGATCATTAATGTGAGAATTGTTATTGCTCTACGTACGACATAGACCAATACATTTCAGGTCCCTACCATCGCTTATTTGATGATATGGATAACGGTTTGAACAAGGATGCCATCAAATTAATTAAGTTGCAATTAATTATAGCATAAATAATGAGAAAATAGTTGAAAAATCTCCCATTGAAATGTTTATTGTTCAGGAGTACTTGAAATTTGGTTAATGCCCAATGGGTAAAACTCTTTTTTTAGTTGTATATAATATTTTTCAATATGTAAATGCCTTCCGTTTTGTTTCTAAAAGTAAACATGTATAATTTACGTTCAACGGGTATAATTATTCTTTAGCTGAATGTAATATATATTTTCAATTATATACAAAAGTATTGAAAATAGAAATATTTATACGTTGAAGAATACATAGCACAAAAATGAAGAAGAGTTGTATATATTAAATAAGCTAAATCTTTAAACAAATTTAAGGACAACACAGTTTAATAAACTATCTCTGGAGATGTACGGATGGAGGTAGCATGAAGTGGGTAAAAAAATTTAATAACGTACATGTGATGCCTATTCATCATTGCATCACCAAAATGCAAAATTGCATAACAGCTAGTAAAAAGCATGTCCTTTTTCTATAAAACAAAGAAAGAAAGAAAGAAATTGTAAGAGTCATGAAACGTCACTAACGATGTTGCCAAATCAAGAGGCAAAGCAAATGGCAAATGCCCATGTTCACATCAGATAATTTTCTACTTTATTAAGGCACACATAAGTGGTTCAGTTGCATTGGAACCCCATATGTGTTACCATGGTCCCCGTCTCTCGAAGTCTTTCATGAGTGCGACCCTATTGGCAAAGAAATTACTTGCATGCTTCTTGTTAGGTTTAAGCGAAAGGGAGATATAGAGGTTCTTTGAAGAACAAGAAGAAATAGGCCCACTTATTAGTTTAGATGTAACTTGAAAGTATTAATTTTGTCAAACTTTTGAAATACAACATATTATCCCAACTCAATTATTTTTCATCCTGGTTGGACAAATTTGATAAGGATGGGAGGGAATCCCAATCCTACCAAGTAATCAGGCACAAGACGCCAGTGCCATTTTGGGAATTCATCACAGGTCTAACCCAGAAAATTAATTAATACCCATGACTGAAACCACAAGTAATTAATGGGTAAAATTACTTGTCCTTATTTGGAAAATCCCCAAAAACATTTTAAAAAGTGCTTTTCCCATAATTCAATAAAACTCCTCTTACACGCTTTATCCTATATAATATAAAATCACATAAAATAAATTTATCTAAACATGCATATGTTTTTAACATTGTGTTTGGTACGAAGTTTTTAGAAGGGGGAGGTGGGGGAGGGGAGGAAAGTTTTTGTTTGGCTTAAAAAAAATTTAAGGGAGGGAAGGGAATTTCTCCCCTACCATTGCTTGCATAAACAATTTCTAAATAGGAGAGGGGCTTGGCTCCTCTATTTTTCCCGTCTTAGTCTCCCCAAAGTAGGGTTTTAGAGAAGCGACGAGAAAGAAACATTTTTATCCTTAAATTAACTTTAGTAAAATAAGATAATTAGCCTTTTATCCTTTATGTTTTATAATAACCTAATATATTCATTTGACACTAACATTTGATATCATCATCTTTATGCCTAACAAGTGGAGCCATCAAATTAAACAAGAGCCTGATATCATCATCTTCAAGCCTAACACGTGGAGCCGTCAAATAAGTGAGAGCTTTATCAGTGAGTATTCTCCTACCTTTCTTCTTTTCTTCTACTTTCATTATTATTTTTTCTCTAAGTTTTGGAATTTGAAGTTTTGAACCATGACCTATCAAATATAATATTATTTTATGTCCCCTTAATCCTAACTTTAATAGACCTATATATTGTATTGATGTATCAATGTTTCATCAACCTCCTAAAAATCCAAACTATACATGAGAAAATATGATCAAAACTATATTTATTGGAGCTTATTTTATTGATCATAATATATAAAGCAAAACGCAAGTGACCACATGAGGAATTTCACCTCAATTCCTCATATTGTTAAATAATTGATTCCTAGTAACCATTTTCCTCAAATTGCTAATAATATACATAAACATAAACCCATTATTATGGAGTAGTCAGATATGTCCTCAAATGTGTGAAAAACCATGATACCCTAGTGTTGTGTTTGAATTAAGGAATATGTGGATTCGGATTTAATTCAAATCCATTGTTTGATCAGACAAAGTCTATGAATTTGGATGTGATCCAAATCTAAATAAATATATGTAATTATATCATACATTATGTTAAATTAGTCTTTCTTATTAACTAGGGTGGTCTCTGCAATTTGTAAGTGCAACCTAATGGTTCTTTAGTGCCTCCAAAGATCCATAATAAGGTTAAAATTCTGCCATTTTTTAAGGATAGTATTGGTGCAATAGATGGAACACGTATACATGCCAAAATATCTCTAGCAGATGCCCCTCGATATATTGTGCGTCTTAGGTGGGAAGACACTGCATCAGACTTAAGAATTTTAAAGAATACATTAACTCTAGAAGATAGGCTTACAATCCCAAAAGGTAACTATTGAAGTAATTGTCAAAATAATTCCAAGTAATGAAGGTATGGTCACACATTCATAAAATTATGCTCATTCATTATAGGAAAATATTAACTTGGGGATGTTGGTTTCATGTTAACAAGTGGCCCTATTACACCTTATAGAAGGGTTCCATATCATTTAAAAGAATATTCAATAAATCCACCTCAAAATCACAAGGAATTATTCTATCTTCCACATGCATCATTGTTTAATGCAATCAAAAAACCATTTGGTGTATTGAAAAAACGGTTTCAGATTATATCCAGTGCATCAAAGCCTTAACAAAATGAAGATCTTACTAGGGAAGTTGTTCAAGAACTTGCAAATGGAAATGAAAATGATGATAATAAATAATGAGGGTGCAGAGATAGCTCAATGAGAGCTTATTAGAGAAAACATAGCTAATCAAATGTGAGTAGCTTATTAGGCTTAGGCTCATGCTCAAACTCGTTGAAATATGTTCTATTGACTTTTAAAATGTTTACTGATTAGTTGATGTACCATTGAGTTTTATTTGTATTATTTATTGATTTGTTATTGTTGGATTTATTTCTACTATTAATTTTACTGAGTTTTATTTATACTATTTATTTATATTTTTTGAAATATCCTTTGTGTATGAGTATGAACACGGGCAACAAAATTCACGGAATTGAAAAATAGTTAATTTACGCTATGAGCCAAACATAGCGTAAAAAAAGATATAATTATTAAAAAAATCTCATAGACTTATGCTATTTTGTGCAATCCAACTTGTCCTCACAGTGATTTTCTTTGATACCTACAACTACCAAACTAGCTGTTAATTGGATGCGAGGGAATCTTCTTAGTAAATGCCCATCAAGCAATATTCTTAATAGCTTCAAGAGAATTCAACATCCGGCAATTAATTATCATCATCTGTTATATGGTTTAATTACAGTTGATTATACTTAACAATAATGAGAAACATGGATCCACTCTCAAGTCACTTTAAGACACCGAACAGAACAATATACTAAAAGCATAAAGGCTAGGGTAGATAGATGAATTAGAAATAATGGAGATATTTATCGCGAGTACTTTCAATGAAAGCTGGTTATATCTTAATGACAGCCCAGAAAGCAATTATGAGAGGGAAAGAAAGTAGGGATGGTGACATGTCAATGGCCAAGAAAGGTGCAGAATTATGAAAGAGTGAGAAGTAGTTGAAGGGTGAGAGAATAATATTAGGGTATATGGCAAAACGAGTCAAGCATGCATCAATAAAGCAGGCTGTTTCTGCAGAAAGAGGGAAAAGGTAACTAAAAATAATATCATTGAATTGCTATTTTGAATGAATTCTATGAAATATTCGATGAAAATTTTATAGAACTCTCTTCAAAGACAACTTCTTATAACAACAAGCTAAGAGAGGTCGCCTTCCCTATCTTTTTCTTTCTCGCTGAATATAAGGGGTGACTTTTTAAGGTAACAAGAACGATAAAGATAGACTTGGGGTAGTGTAGTCATTGAAACAAGTGAAAGAGAAAAAACAACAGTTTCATAGATATATTCCCTTACCTTTTATGTATGACGAAAGATAGATTTATTTGTTTTTAGCCTTTTTATGGTAAAAATGTTGTTTTTAGTTTTTACCTATAATAGATTTCTCTGTTCTGCAATTATACCAGTAGACGCTATTCGTTTCTAGTTTCTGACCTTTATCATAATGCTGTGCACGAATTTAAAAATCAAAATTGGAATTTCAATTTGGAGATTTTTTTTCCTTCAACACCACAAATTTACTTGAGTGGAGGCTTCCTTTGTTTTTTTTAGCATTAAGTAAATTATTGTATATCAATGAATTATTATTATTAATACTATAAGTTTTTTTTTCTGTCCAGCGAATGATTATTTGGAGGTGATTCTGGATTTTCAATCAAAGTTTCTCATTAGCTTCGGCAAACAGAAGTCTCATCGTGGAAACAATTAAAAAAAAAGCTGACAATTTTTTTAGTATATCACCTTTTTTCTCCTTGTGAATATTCACAGAGGATTAATGACAAAACATAATAATGAAGCAGAGAAAAAAAGGAATGGGGTTATAAGAAGTGGCTCATCATGGTGATGAAGCAAAACAGTTAAACATACGTTCGTACATATAATTCAAAATTCAAAACGAGAGAGGAATAGAGTGGACAAAAAGGTGAGATATATCTATAATTAATCTCTTAGACGTTCGTGGAGTACTCTGATTTGAGGACCACTCTTCTCAAATTTTTACAGCAAGAACTCGAATCCTGGACATTTAATTTGTTCATGGCAGTACCGCTGATCAACTATAATTTATTACGATATGATCCATAAGAGGTTTTTTTTTTCAGGAAAAACAATGTGTTTTTGTTCGAATTAGTCGGTATTATATTGATCATGCATGGAGTGCAATTAATTGAACTTTTTAATCATGCATGAGTGATTTTAGCCTTAAAAGGAGAGAATGAAAGAGTTCTTCGAAACATATGGATTTGTACGGGAATACTTGTAACACTGATCCAAGATTGTACTGGAAACATGGTTTTCTATAGGGGTAAAAGTAAAATTTGTCATTATTTGAATAACTAGTCTTACTAGAATTTTCAGATAAAATCGGCGGCATGAAATTTTTTTTTTTTCCGGTGCAGGTGAAAGCGTGAAAATAATTGTTGAATGCGTAAACTAAAACTTCTAGCCCCAGAAAAATTATCCGGCCAATTTTTTTAATTAAGCAAATTTAACTCAGGCCAATATCCTTCAAGTACGTAAAAGACAAAATTAAGTTTTCTTCATAACAACTCTCCCCTTAAGGAATGAAATCTACACGAGTTCATCACTATTTTTTAATGGTCAACCGATATCTAATATAGATATCTAAACAATTAATTATTCTAATTTTAATATTTTGTGATTGGCTAACTACTCCTTCTTATCTGGGACTTAAGCTCGAGACCCATAGAGATATTGTATGATCTTAGATTAACTCTATATTAATTGATCATTATTGTTAATCAACATGTTTACAAGAAAGTAAATAACTAGACGGTTCGATTCCCTCATCAAACACTAACAGTATATGAATGGAAAGAGATAACACTAACAGGAAAAACTCAAAAAAAGATAAATTTTCTTACCATTTAAAAAAAAAAATCTTAGAGTATTCACTCCCTATAATTTTCTCTCACTTTTATCTCCATTCAAATATACCCCGTGAAGGATATCTAAATGCTAGGATTCTCAATAATAATCCTTGCTGCATGAAGCATAGCAACATTGTTTTCTTTTGGAGGATTTCAATGGTAGCATTGGTATTAATTAAATATAAAAGAAAAAAACTGGTGAATTAAAAATTGCATAAGAAAATGAAAGTGGAGACAGCGGATATGCATTGATGAGAAAGGAAAATTAGGGGGAAGAGGGTACATACATGATGATGATGATGAGGGGGTGGGGTGGGGGCGTTGAGAAGAGTCGAAGTTTGTTGGGTTGCCAGGGCTTTCACTCTGAGGTGGATTAGCCCTCTCCCCTCCCAGTTGTCCATTTGATATCAGTCCCCTCTGCTCTCTCTGCTTCCCCCTCCCGCCTGGGTCCCACCCTCTCCTCCTTCTTCCTCCTTCCTCCTCCTCCTGTACCTAATTATCACTTTTCTTCCCAGAACTCTCTACTCGCTCCCCCTCTCTCTCTCATGGACAAGTCGGACAGAGAGACTCATGACTTCATGAACGTTCAGTCCTTCTCCCAGCTTCCTTTTATCCGCCCTACGCCTCACAAAGAGAAGCCCGTTAAGCTCTTCGGCATTGAATTCTCCAACGCCGACTCTCCTAATTCCACCCCCGATGATGCTCCCTCCTCCGGCGCTACCACCACCAACAATAATGTTTTTGACCTTGATTCCAAGGACTCCTCCACCGGCGCCGCCCCCGACAACGCCGAAACCAGCCGCCGGTTCGAATGCCAATACTGTTGTAGAAACTTCCCCACCTCTCAGGCCTTAGGTGGTCACCAAAACGCCCATAAACGAGAGCGTCAGCACGCCAAGCGAGCCCACCTTCAGTCCGCCATGGTGCACAATAGCCTCTCCGTCGACTCCGCCGCTCATGTCTATGGCCTCATGAACTACCGCCTCGGCTCCTCCGTCCCATACTCCGCCTGGCATAATAGTAACTCTGCCGGTGGAAGGTTTTATGGGAGCCATGGCGCCAGCTCGTATCCTCATCTGCAACCTATCAACGGTAGCCCCTTAGCCTTGTGGCGGATCCCCGCCACCGTCCAAAATAACCCTACTACGACTTTCAACCGCGACCGTTCGTTGCCCTTACAGCATCCGTTGCCCTTGCTTACCGGCGACGAAATTAACGTTGGGGCTTCTCATCATCCGGTCGTCGGTTCCGCTTCGCAGAATCGCCTCGTTTATGACTCTAAACCCGGCGTTCACGACCATGTGAGTTTGGATCTTCACCTGTGACGATGAAAAATATCTCCTCACTACTAAGAATAACTTCTGGGGCTTCTTCTCTATATGAAATATATGAAAATTTTCTTTCTTTTGTTGAAATCCTGTGACTTGATCCCATATATAACAAGGCCTATATATCATCACTTCGGTTCTTATTATTCTCGAGATTAACTGTGATTAGTTAAGATGAGATATGATTAATATGTAAATGAAGTTCCCACATATTTATTGATGAACAGCCTTCCGCTTCCTATTCTCTCCCAATTCTTTTGAGCATTTCTTGATTTTAAACGCAGAATTAGGAAATGACATAACCATCTTGACTTTTTTTTATCTTGGCTGAAATCGGTTAACGTTGTTGCATATACCAAAGATCTAAATGCAGAATTCTGCAGTATCATTTTGTATTCTGTACAATGTATTATAACGTCCTTGTTGGTCTGCAAGGAGAACTGTTCACACGTGTGGCGATGATAAAGCGGAGAAGATAGTTGGGTTCGCATGAAGGTTTTGTCCAGACACACACGTGTGCGTGAATCCATCATAGTGTGGAGACAGATGGGGTGGTGAGAAAGGACATGCTTCTGATTCAATGCAATGTAATTGAGAAAAAGTCATCATATAAAGGGTTTTCATGGTCTGCTCTAAAATTGCAGCAAAGAAAGTGATTTCTCAATGCCATTTTGCAGTTGCAGCAATGCAGCTTACCCAACATCAATAAGACTTGTAAATCCTACTTTTTTATTTTTCCAATTAATTTATTACATATAGTGAAAGAGGAGAAACCAATAAGAAGAGAAGAAACATCGTATGAATGTGTAAGCCTAGATATCGACTTTGGATTATGTCTCATATGGCTAGCTTTAATTTGGTACAAGGTAGAGCCTTCTTCAATTGAAAACCTAGGGCTCTCATTCGACCATTATGAAGGAACATATCCCGCGACAACAAGTTCATGTTTATCTGCAGATATTCGTTTCAAAGGTAAGGGGTTGATTAGTTGACTCCTATATATATATATATATATACAGGGTAAGTTACGCCCAACACTATAAAATAGTTCCAGTAGTGTAATTGTTATCTTAAATTATTAAGTTATAATTAACACCCTAAAATAATTTTTTTAATTGCAATTAATACCCTTCACTAACTTCTGTTAGAATTTCCGTCTAAGCATGTCTACGTAAGTTTTTTTTACCATGTCATTCTCTAAAAGTATTTTTTTTGTTAAAAAAAAAAAGACTGCAAAATAGAAGACGGAAGAGGGATCTGAAGGTGAATTTCGAAGGAGGGTAACAGAATGAAAATTTATATGCGAACAACAGGTTCATGTTTATCTGCATATTTTTGTTTCAAAGGTAAGGGATTCATTGAAGTTGACTCGTGTGTGTGTGTATATATATATAGAACGTCTTATGCCAACAAGAATACTTTGGAGTTCTTTTTATTTAATTAAATATATAATCCCTTTTAAAGTTTAGAACGTGAAGAGATTTTATCTCTCTCAACAAATATGTTTAAACTTGTATTCTTCTATTTATAAAATTATATCAGACTGCTTACCGTCTCAATCAATAATTTATTGGTAAAATATTTTAGAATTTTAGCTAGCAATGGCGAATTATTCATCTACTTACTGTGGGAATGATTCAAAATTGAAGGGAAAGGAAACAAGAAGTAATTACCTATAAGTTGAAGAGTACCGTTGAAAGTTAGAGTGATACGGATATATGTGTACTAAAAATAAATGACATGTTTATAATTCCTCGTCACAATAATAAATTCATATAATTAGACGGGAGAATGACATGCACCGAGGTGCTTAATATATGAAGGCTTTAAAATGGCTAAACTAACCCGAGAAAAAGGAATGTGTTATCCTTTTCACTTTAAGAGAGACTTTTAAGGAACATATGGACATGGTAGTTAGAGAGGCATGTTCAATTTGTTCTCATGGTTGTCTGAAGGGGAGAGAAAGAGAAAGACAGGGATGTGTTAATGTTAGGTGGGCTATTGGTTTTTAGGTGAGGGGAAATGTGGGACTTGGCTTGGGAGATTCCTTCTCTTTCTCTGAGGGACGAGGAGCACAACACTGATAGTTTAGTACTGATGAAACTGTCTACTTTAATCATCTCTCTCTGGGGGCAGATTTATATGACAATGGCACTACCCAATACCTATAAAATTCAGAGAAGCAAAGGGCAATCAACCACGCACTCATGCTTAACTAAAGTTCTCACCTCCTCCTCAAAATTGTTGTGATGTGTGATTTTGAATTTCATTATCCCAACTTGTTCACTACTATTTTTCTTTCCTTTCGTCCTCTTCGTTTTTTAACCATTTTTTTTCAACTTCGAATTCCAACTTTTCATTTGTACGGCAAGCGAATTTCACGCATTCCCTCGCCTTCATATGTCATCTCTGGACACTCAGGTTTAACGGTATCTGATCATGACAAGATTTTTAATTGTAATCCACCCACAAGTTAAATATAAGACTCAAACCACTAATATTAAAGGAATTTATTTTTTTAAGGGAATAGTTTCTCATATACATAATTAAAAAAAATATTTTAAAGAATTCAATATATATTTTTCTACAAATAACTAACTAAACTAACTTTATTAATATATATACAAATTAATTGTCTATAATTCTGACATTTAGGAGGCGGATATCACTTGATTTAATTAATTATTCCGCGCATAAGACTCTCTTAATGCATTTACAGACATAAATACTCTTATATTTTAAAGACCTGTCTCGTATTTGGTCCCGTTGCAGGATTTATTGCCGCTCGAAATTAGATATCAGAGATATATTTGAAAAACTAGATGGATTACATACCATTCATTGTAAGTATAAACACCAAGCGCGAACCAAGGATTTCAGAGGACATTATACATATAGCAAGGTGTTTTTCGACAACCTCACAAAGGAATTCAGATGACTCGAATGTACAAGTGATTTCTCAACTGTTTTACACCAAAGCAAAAAAGTAGTAAGTGAACGAGATCGCATTTTATTATTGGCTTCCTTCATTCTACTGTTTCTGTTTCATATTAACTGACCATGCAAGGTTAGCTACGATGATGATAGTGAAATTGAGTGCACGTACGTAAATGATTACAATTCAAATGCTTATAATATACTCCCTCTTATTCTAATTATAAGAGCAGTTAATTTTTTTATATAGATATAAGAAATTAAATAAATCGACTAATTATCATCAAATCTAACCCTTCAAAATAAATTTATATTATATATTCTTCAATCTAACTAAACTAATCAATTAGCGCTTATATTAATTACAACTAACTAATTTATTTAATTTCTTAGACTATCAAAAAAAGTTAATTTGTTCTTATAATTAAGATTAAAGATAATATATCTAAAAAAGTAAAAAAAAAAAAAAGGTTAAAAACAAATTTTCCAGCATATGATTTTTTTTGTGGACGTGGAAACATATGGATATACAGACCCACCATTACTCCTCTCTAAATCAAGAGCCATATCCAGACATAATGTGTACTCATTTTCTAGCTCCCCGCCATGGAAAATAGTTATTCTCAAAGGCATTACAAGGTTTCAAGATGTAATGGAAAATAGTTATTCTCTATATCTGCCTTTTCATTCAAATAATTCAAAAGGATAAAATTTGTGATATCAAATGTCAAAAATGCCCATCGGAAAAAAAAAACTAGAAGAGAGAGAGAGATGATAGAAGTAAAAGAAAATCCCCAAATACTGCCACAGTGTTAACGTCAACCCAACAATAAAGGGCCCTACAAATAAATGCAACATATAAAGCGCATGTGAGGAGCAAAGATAACGAAGGGACACAATGAAGAGGGAGAGTAGACACTGGACACATAATAATGAGGACCACTCGTTCTCCTTCCTACTTTGACAGAGGAAAGAACAGTGGAATTTGAGAAACATCGGCCCACACCTCAATAAAGTTTGTAAACGAGGTTGATAGTTTATACAGTAACCTTATTGAACAAACAAGCACATTTTTTAACAAAAGAAAACACTTTCCCTTTATTTCCCCACTTAAATAAGAGTTTCAAAGAGACTTATAAAAAAAAATTAGACAGTTTTTAAAAAAATTATAAAAAAAATTAAATAAATAAATATTTAGATAATTATTTTTAAAAATATTTTTATTATTGATAAATTACGAAAAATAGTATGATTATTAAATATAGAAAAGATGAGAGAGGAGAGAAGAGAGATGATATATAAAATAAATGAGAGATAAGAGATGATGTAAAAGAGAGAGAAAAGAGGGTGTAAAAAAATATAGGTAATATAATAATTAGTTAGTTTATAAACTCTTTTATTGTTCTATACTTTACTCTGATCAGTTTATCTGAAACCTTAGTTTTAAACTATAATTTAATCCAAATTTTTTTTAAACAAATATAATTATTTATTTTAAAATTTATCAAACTTAAATTTTACACAAACTTAAATTTTAAAATCTAAGTTTAAAAAAAAACAAACACACTATATCATATTCCTCCTATTTGTTTAACTTAGTCGTAATAAACGCCAGACGATCCTGTAGACCCATATGCTTGATCTTGGCAAAACTATCTCTATTCTCTTACTTTTCAAATCCCTCAACTCCACTTAATTATTATGCAACCCACCAGCCTCCTAGAAACATCATATCACTACCCACCAAGTCTTTGCAGCTGCCCCTTTATCGGTCCAAATAAAAGGACCACTAGTGGGTCAATATTTTGTTTTTTTTGGTCCCAATTGAACTTTACTTTGATTCGGCACATAGTTGGTCTAGGTTGATCCACAATAGGAAGTGATTGCACAAGAAATAGAGTCAGATTTACCGATCAAAGGCAAAGATATTTTAGCCTTCTATATTTGAATCCCTGTACCTGGTCTAAGACAAAGATATTTTAGGCCTTTGGATAAAATTTTAAAAAATAATTTATAAAAAAAAACTTTTAGATGATTTTAAAAAAAATACTTTTAAAAAAGAGTTTATGAAAAAAAAAATTTTAAATAAAAGAGTATTTAATAGTTATTTATATAAATACTTTTATTATTAATAAATTATAAAAAAATATGAGTATTAAATGAGGAGAAATGAGAGATAATATAAAAAAGAGAAGAGAGAGAAGAGAGTGTAAAAAATAAAAGAAAGAAGAGATAAAGTATAAAAAAAGTAAAAGAGAGAAGAGATGGGGTATAAGAAAAAGTAGAGATAATATAGTAATTAGTTAGTCCATAAGCTCTTTTACTATTCTATAAGTTATTCTGGCAAGTTTATCTAAAATATTAATTTTAAATTATAGTTTAGTTCAAAACAAATATAGTTATTTATTTTAAAATTTCTCAAAATTTAAATTTTATCAAAAAACTAAATTTTGGTTGTTACCCAACGCACACTTAACCTTCTATATATGAATCCCTGTACCTGGTGAACAGAGGTTCTGAATAGTCTGGGTCTGGGTTCAGGGTTCTATCGAGAAATATTGTTCTAAAGGATTATTTCACTGCACGATTATCCGATGGGATAAAACAAACGTTTCATGAATAAGCTGAGACCAGAACTATAAAATGCAGAAAACTATACCATAGATAATTTGCTAAAATTGCTCGATCAATAACTATCTTTTGACCACCGTTTAATCATATCATGTAAGTACATGCCTAAATGGTCTTACTACTACCAAAATTACTCTTACCCTAGTTATTTGCCTTATTGGTGCTTGAAAATTATAACCTAAAGACATAAGAGAGTTAGTAGAAGTTTTTCAACCATATATAAAAAATAATAACATTATGAATTTAAAAACACATTATTCATAATAAATAATTAAACTTTTCATGCCACTATTTTATTTTAAAAATTTTACTCTGAATTTAACCACTTTTATATACAAGAATTCATGCAAGCATCAAAAAATGCAACCGCTATCAACCTTTGCAAGTGTGCTTACAATAAATTTTTTTCAAAGGGCTACGGTCTTGAAAAGACATGTATAGTCCAAAGTAAACATTACAAGTAGACCCGTGTAAGCATATTTTCGCACATCAAAATTAGGCATCAAATGAAACAATTGTTACTGCCTCATAGGAGTGCATTAGAGATAGAAATTCCAACAACAAAGCCAAGACATCTATTTTAAATCAAAATAATGCCATTTCTTAGCAATCATGATAGATCACAAGTTAAGTTCAAGCATCCAAATCAACCGCCACTTTCCCACATTTGTATACAGATATTATGACAAAGCTTCAAATGATGGAGCGGTCATTAAGTTTTGCATGTGTGCTTACAAGAAAAAATTTCCTAAGAAGTATATATTCATCGTATATGTGGGGGACAAGTATCAAAGAAAGAGAGTCGAAGTTGAAACACAAAAGTAGACACCCATAAGTAAATTTCTGCACATTTAGATTAGACATCAATAACAACAACAACAAGCCTTATCCCATTAAATGGGGTCGGCTACATGGATCATACGACGCCATTGTGCTCTATCAAAAACTAAATCCTTGGATAGGTTATTAACTAGGAGATCCCGCTCAATGACCTCTTTGAGCGTTCTCTTTGGCCTTCCTCTAGTCCTTTTAACCGGTGTCCATACTGTTTGATCCACCCTCTTCACTGGCGCATCCCTTGGCCTTCTTTGTACGTGTCCAAACCACCTAAGACGGTTCTCTACCATTTTCTCTTCAATAGGTGCCACTCCAACTCTTCCCCGTATATGTTCATTACGAATCTTATCTTTTCTTGTATGTCCACACATCCATCTCAACATCCTCATCTCAGCTACCCCAACTTTATGCTCGTGCTGTCCTTTTAAAGCCCAGCATTCACTTCCATAAAGCATTGCTGGTCTTATAGCAGTGCGATAAAACTTTCCTTTTACTTTATCTGGTACTTTTCGATCACATATAACCCCAGTAGCCTTTCTCCATTTAAACCACCCGGCCTGAATTCTATGATGAACATCTTCCAAAATTTCACCGTCCTTCTGTATAATTGATCCCAAATATTTGAACTTATCTATTTGTGGGATAACTTGATCTCCCAATTTGACCTCCAAGTTACTTCTAACTTGCCTCTTATCAAAATTACAATGCATATATTCAGTCTTACTTCTACTCAGACGGAAACCCTTCGACTCTAAAGTACTTCTCCATAACTCAAGTTTAAAATTAATTTCTTCTCTTGATTCCGCCACCAGAACTATATCGTCCGCAAAAAGCATGCACTTAGGGATTTCCTCTTGAATAGGCTTAGTTATAACATCCACTACTAGATTAAATAAATAAGGACTCAAGGATGATCCCTGATGTAGACCAATCCTTATGGGAAAATCCTTTGTTTCGCCCCCAAACGTTCTTACAGTAGTTGTTACCCCCTCATACATATCTTTTATTGCCTTGATATATGCCATGCGTACACCTTTCTTTTCTAAAGCTTTCCAAAGCACCTCCCTTGGCACTCGATCATATGCTTTTTCTAAATCAATGAAGACCATATGCAAGTCTCTTCTTTTAGTCCGGTACCTTTCCATTAACCCCCTTAATAAATAAATCGCCTCTATTGTAGATCTACCCGGCATGAAACCACACTGATTCTCAGTAATATCAGTCTCTAATCTCAATCTGTGTTCAATTACCTTTTCCCACAACTTCATAGTATGACTCATAAGCTTTATCCCTCTGTAGTTTGCACAATTTTGGATATCCCCTTTGTTTTTGTAAATAGGAACTAAAGTACTTTTCCTCCAGTCATCCGGCATTTTCTTAGAGCTTAAGATCACATTAAAAAGTTTAGCAAGCCACACCACCCCCGCTTCACCCAAACACTTCCAAACTTCAATAGGAATACCATCAGGTCCAACAACTTTACTATTTTCCATTTTCTTAAGCGCTTCTTTAACCTCGCCAACACGGATCCTACGGTAAAAAGCTAAATTTGGTTCAACTTCCCCTGTTAAATCCTCTAGCTCAAAACTTGACCCTCCTCCCTCGTCATTAAACAATTTGTAAAAATAGGTCTCCTACCGTTCTTTAATATCACTATCTGCAACCAAAACATTGCCCTCTTCATCCTTAATACATCGTACTTGATCCAAATCCCTCGATTTCCTTTCCCTGTCTCTTGCAATCTTATAAATCTTTCGTTCTCCTGACTTTGTTTCTAACTCCTTATAAAATTCCTCAAAAGCCTTAAAACGAGCTGCACTCACCGCCTTTTTAGTTTCCTTCTTAGCTAAACGATACTTTTCCCAATTTTCGGTATTATTACATAAGTGTATAGCTTTGAAACAGTCTCTCTTGTACTTAACTTTCTGTTGTACATCCTCGTTCCACCACCAAGTCTCCTTATCTCGTCGACCAAAACCTTTAGATTCTCCCAAAATTACTTTAGCAACCGCTCGGACCTTTTCAGCCATTTTCTTCCACATGATATCAGCATTTTCCTGCACCTCCCAAATCCTCTCATTTAACATAGTTCTTTTAAAAGTTTCCCTCTTCTCCCCCTTTAGCTGCCACCACTTGACTCTTGTGTTTAAAACATGTCGCCGTTTTTCATTCCTACACTTAATACGCACGTCAAGGACCATTAACCTATGCTGAGTTGTCACTCCGTCCCCTGGAATCACTTTACAATTTGTACAAAGTCTTCTGTCTTGACTCCTTACCAAAAAGAAATCAATCTGTGATCTGTGGATCCCACTCTTGTATGTGATCAAATGCTCCTCCCGCTTCTTAAAGCACGTGTTGACAATCTTAAGGTTGTAAGCTAAGGAAAACTCAAGGATAGATTGCCCTTCAATATTAATTTTCCCAAAACCAAAACCACCATGAGCCACTGCATATTGCCCTGCTTCCTTACCAACATGACCATTAAGATCCCCACCAATAAAAATCTTTTCAGTAAGTGGTATGCTCTGAATCAGCCCCTCCAAATCTTCCCAAAACTTTTCTTTAAGATGTGCTTCTGTTCCCACTTGAGGTGCATAAACACTAATAACGTTGATTGTATCCCTACCAACAATTATTCTTAAAGATATAATTCTGTCATCAATCCTTTTAACATCAAATGATATAAATTTTATTGAGACTCCTAGGAGTGTATTTCATAAACATGTTCTCTTAGGGCCAAAGGCATCTATTCCATTTCAAAATATTGTCATTTATCTAATAAGCCACATATATCACAATGCATATAAGCAATGTTATAATAGCGTTGCATGTCAAGGTCAAGCCTCCAAATCGATCTCAATTTACCCACTTTTGTATTTGAGCGTTCATAACAAGCATCAAATGATGCAAACGCCATCAAGCTTTGCAAGTGTGCTTACAACATAAATTTTCCAAAAAGGGCATACATGTAAGGGAGCTACAGTCTGAAAAGACAGTCTATGGAAAACATAAAAAGAAAGCCCCCTATAAGTATATTTTTGCACGTAAAGATTAGGCATCAAATGAAACAAATGTCATTGAGCCTCATAGGAGTGCATTAGAGATAGAAATTCCAACACCAAAGCCAAGACATCTATTTTAAATCACAATACTGTCATTTCTCAGCAATCATGATAGATCACAAGACATCCATGTAATACAAATTATGGCATCTTCGCATGTTAAGTTTAAGCCCCCAAATCATTCTCAACTTACCCACATTTATATACAGATATTATGACAAAGCTTCAAATGATGGAGAGGTCATTAAGTTTTGCATGTGTGCACAAGAAAATTTTTCCGAAGAAATATATATTCATCATATATATGGGGGACTAAAGCAGCAAAGAAAGAGAATTCAATGCTGAAACAACAAAGTACACCCCCGTAAGTAAATTTTTACACGTCAAATGATATAAATTTCATTGAGCCTCGTAGGAGAGCATTACACATACATGTTCAAATCCCAGTGCCAAAGGAATCTATTTCATTTCAAAATATTGTCATTTCTCTAATAAGTCCCATATCCACTTTGAGAGATCACAAAACATGCAACGTATGGCAACTTTGCATGTCAAGGTCAAGCCTCTAATCAATCTCAATTTACCGACTTTTTGTGTATGAGCCTTCAAAATATTAGCATTTCTCTCTTAAGCCACATATCCTTTTTGAGATAACACAAGACATGCATGTAAGGCACGTTATGGCAGCTTTGCATGTCAAGGTCAAGCCTCCGATCAATCACAATTTACTGACTGAGCATTCAAAGCAAACATCATATGATGCAACCAATGAACCACCATCAACCTTTGCAAGTGTGTTTACAACAAGAATTTCCCAAAACACATATATTTAGCATAAAGGGGCTACAGTCCGAAAAGACATTGAAAGTCTAAGTAAAAGTAAACCCCTTATAAGTATATTTTTGCACATCAAGATTAGGCATCAACTGAAACAAATATCATTGAGCCTTTTAGGAGTGCATTAGAGATAGAAATTCAAACACCAAAGCCAAGACATCTATTATAAATCAAAATATGTCATTTCTCTGAAATCTTGATAGATCACAAGGCATCCATGTAATAAAAATAATGGCATCTTCACATGTTAAGTTCAAGCATACAAATCAATCTCAACTTACTGACATTTGTACACAGATATTATGACAAAGCTTCAAATGATGGAGCGATCATTAAGTTTCTCATGTGTGCTTACAAGAAAAATTTTCCGAAAAAATACAGATATTTTACATGTTCAAAGTCTGAATACTTTTGCTTATGAGAAAAAGTTTTCCAAAAAAAATTTCTCATGGATCTTCAAAGATTAGGCATCTAATGATATGAGTTTATTGAGCCTCGTATGGGTGCATTTCAGATACATGTTCAAATCCCAAGACCAATGGCATCTATTTCATTTCAAAATATTGTCATTTCTCTAATAAGCCACATATACATTTTGAAAGATCACAAGGCACGCATGTAAAGTATGCGTAGCTTTACATGTCAGGGTCAAAGCTCTTAATTAATCTTAATTTACCCACTTTCATATACAAGCATTCATGACAAGTTTCAAATGATCTAACCATCGTCAAGCTTTGCAAGCTAGTGTGCTTACAATGGGAATTTTCTAAAAAGGATATATTTAACATACGTGTAAATGGGGCTACAGTCTGAAAAGACATGGATAGTCCAAGGAAGACATCAAAAGCATACCTCCTGTAAGTATATTTTTGCAAGTCAAGGCATCAAATGATACAAATATCATTTCTCAGATAAGCCACAAATGATACTCACAAGACACGACATGAAAATGATATCAAGGTAGCTTTGCTTGTAAAGTTCAAGTGAATTTCCAATTTTCAAATATTCACTAGCACAGGTTTCCCAAACGATAATCAGTGAAATATAAATAGGGAATGACAGAATGATATTTGTTAAAGCGGCAACTGAAGATACATAAAAGTATGAACTGTAGCTTCACATATGATAATCTACCATCACATAATTAAACATCATCTATCCCACAATGAAATAACCAGCACCAAAGCACATAATTTCAATATATAACTAAAATTCATTTAGGATCTGCCTATGCTGGGATACCTAAAATTCAGACTCGAGACGAAACTTTAAACAAGCATTAATGGACCAAACCAAACGCGCTCTACTTAATCATTGAGGCTTGATCCAAGTATATGAGGCAGTTTATTTTCATGATTTCCAAGGATAAAAAACATGAAGAGAACAACAGCATGTCAAAAATATTTCAATATCACAAAAATATATTTCAATAACACAGTAAGATCGTGAAGGCTCTTAAATAAATCTTGTGTCGTACTAATAATAATAATCATAATAATAAAGCTGCTTTCCATGATATAACGGATATCAAGAATCGCACAAACAATCCGAAATAAATGAATTAAGAATACCTTGAAGAACGCTAACAGCCATAGAAGAGTCGGTGTAGTGAGGAAGCGCACAAACATTATTTTCAAGAGCGAGTTTAGCCGCACCGATATGGCCATTGTAACCTGGGAAGCTCAGAAGCGGGCTAGGCGTATTAAACGCAAAAAGCTTATTTTCAAGAGCCATCGCCGCTTTCTTCCTCTCTGAAAAAATCATTAGAGAGATAACTGAGACGCTAATAGATGAGGGATAGCTAAGACGCTGCTAATAGACACCCTCGAAGGTCGGCGCAGTAGAATTAGCCGTTGGGATTTAGGGTTCGCAGAATAGGCGCGTAATTTATGGTTTACGGAATTAACGAATGAGCTGCTTAAATAGCTAATCCCGGGGAAAATATCTCCATTGAAAGGTAGCGTTGTTTTTTTCAGTGGGAAGGTAGAAACATCTCTATTTGCAAAATCTATTCTTCTCATAATCTATTCTTCCCAAAATCTATTCTCCATAATCTATTCTTCCTAAAATCTATTCTTTCCAGAATCTATTCTCCCAGAATCTATTCCCCAAAATCTATTCTCCCCATAATCTATTTTTCAAAAGCTAATCCAAACACACCCTTAGTCCAAAATAAAATTAAAGGTAGCGTTTCTTATTTTTTGCAGCGATATCCTTTTTTTAAAAAATGTTTAAACCCAGTGGAGAGTGAAGACTGGAGTCTGTATGGGACATGCTCTCCTTGAGGTATGGGACTCTCTTTTATATATATATATATATATAATTATAAAAAAATTAAATTTATTTATAATTTAAGAATAATACGAAATCTCTATTTTTTTTTTAAAAAAGTTAATATTAATTAAAGTAAGATATCAATTACCTTCAAATATAAATTTATGTATTTAAGAGCTATACTGTCTCTTTAAATATTACACTTAAAATTATAATAAAATAGTATTTTTATTAATCGAGCATATTCTAAATAATTATATATCCAATCTCTTAATCAGTTTAATCTATAAACAATAGAATAATAGATAGAAGTATGAGACTCTTTTATATATATATATATATATATATATATAAAAAGAGAGGCCAAACATTTAAAATAAAATACTAAATTAAGAGATGATCAATTTTTTTTAATAAAAAAAATTTAAATACTCGTTTATCACAAGAGATATAGGATTCATGAAGTCGTGATCAAGGCCTAAAATGCATTGGGCTCATTCTGTAATTCTCCGACCTGAATATGGAATCGTACACAAATGAGTATATTTTTGTTAATACATAAATATAAATATAATCAACAAAAATTAATTTAAATAATAAATAATTTTATATAACTTAAATGAAATTTTAATTTTGAGTCTTAGCGTATGTAAATAATTTTTATTGAAAAACTCACCCATAGTCAAGTGCGCGATGCGGGTCAAATCTAAATATAATTAGAATAAAATTCTAATAAATCAGAAAGATAATAATAAAAAAAATAAATATAAATATATTTTAGTTACACTGTCTAGAATAATATCTTAATTTTATAATGCTTACATTTATATTTTAAAATAATTGACTACTCATTTTATTTAATATTTTAAAAATAAAAGACATTTTTCCTTATTCTTTAAAAGAGAGAGGAGTATTGATGACGGGTTTCTTAATTTATGTGTCATAACTCGTAGCCTTGAGTACAGTAAACATGGAATAGAGAGCAGCACTCCTTCCATCTTGAAACACTAGCCACTTTGAAGTTACACGTTTAAACTAAGAGAGCTAATAGATATCTTACATTGTTGCCAATACAACAGCATTTTACTAAAACATATTTTTAATTGTCATTACCGGGTAAGATGATCAACAAAATAATCAGCATATTGTTAAAATATTAATAATAAAAGGAATATTTTGTGAGTACTGTCCCCACCAGCGCATAAGCTCTATTGGTAAGTGAACGAGCAGCCACTCGGTTCCCTTGTAGCTGACGCTTGGTTCCCAATTTCTCATCAGCCAATGGCATCCGCTCATCTTGCCAATTAGTTGAATTATTGAGTATTAATTTCAACTACCCACCTTCCAATAGGCCATTACGTCTGCACCCTATCTTCGTCTTTCTTTACCCCAACACAGGATAAAGTTATGAATAAATCTAAGTGACTCTTTTTTAAATTTAAATGATATTTTTATAGATATTTGCCCCCGATTTAATTAGGAGATCAAATTGATTATAAAAATATGAGTTTAATTAATCAATTTATTAGTGAACATAAAAAAATATTATCTGGACAGTGAATAGATTGGCCTTCAAACAATAATGATTAATTGTGATTGCTATAAAATAAACTTGTATCTTATCTTCATTGCCTTACAAATTAAAAAATATATAATTTAATAATATAATATTTGTAAATATATAATCTATAAATATATTAAATATTAAATATATTTTATATATACAATTTTAAATTACGTTATATGTATCTAATCTCTTTTATAATTTAGAATAATATAAAAAATATATATCATTTTTCATGTTCTCTTGAGGGGTGACACATAAGTAACCAATTTTCTATATTTCTTTATCTTTCGGCGAATCATATGTTTATATTAACAATGACATAATTTTCTCAATTCCAGTAAATTAGGCGTATTGTGTCCATTCTCTTGAATAATATATCTAGAAATATCCATTAATTTCTTATTAATACTATTTTGAACACAGCTGATATATTTTAAAATAACTTTTATTCAAATATTTTTACCTTTGACCATGAACTTTCTCTGTTTGTGTGTTTTATTCACTTAACTCTTCTATTTTACATTTCAAAGCAAAAGGGAGTATAATTTCAACCATATTTTATCACTGAAGATAAAAAAAAACATATCTTATCATTACTATAAGAGATTAATTTTGAATCTCCCACAAGTGTACTCCTTATCTTAAGGAATACAAAAATGTAATTCGGGCAAAAAATATAAAAATGCTTTGTTGTACTTCTTTTTAATTAGCATTGCGTTTTTATAAATGAAAAAAATATCATTGCCATACTAAAATTGTGAAGTTGTGATAATTGATCTGTGTGGTATTAAGATGATTTTTTATTTTAAATATCGATATTTAACGTGGGATACAATTCAACGTAATCAACCTCGATATTGATAAATGAAAATTCTAACAAAGCGTTATATTGGGAACGAGTAATCTGAAAGTCTTGTTCAAGCCCATGAGTGAACTACATCAAAGAAAAAAGATATGGATTATTGCGTTGCATCATGCGACCACCCATTAAGTTTCATGGCTTATATAACCCGCTCAATTTAATTCAGGGCCTAAATTTAAAATTTAAGTTTGACTCAAAATTTTAATTTAATTTTTTTAAAACAAATAACTATATTTGTTAAAATAAATTTTTAGATTAAATTATAGTTTAAAACTAAGGTTTCTGATAAACTGATCAGAGCAGCTTATAGAATAGTAAAAGAGCTTATGAACTAACCAATTACTATATTACCCCTATTTTTTCTTACACCCTCTCTCATCTCTCATACTTTTCCTCTCTTTTCTTTCTTACACCCTCTTTCCTCTCATATCCTATCTCTCCTAATTTAATACTCATACCCTTTTTTATAATTTATCAATCATAAAATCCTTTTTATAAATAACTATCCAAACACTCATTTATTTAAAATTATATTTTTTTATAATCTCTTTTAGAAAAATCTTTTTTATAAGTTGTTTATAATTTTTTTTTATAAACTCTTTTAAAAAAAAATTTCTAAACACGCACATAATTTCACTCGTAACCCTCTAAGTTCTGTTCGGAGTCAATTTTCCCTCCCATGTCTCTGACGAGGCTGCATCGCCTACGGATACCTCTGCATCTCGTCATGTTTGAACAATTTGTTACAATACGAGGTTCACTATGGCTACAGTGAGTTACATACTACTTTTTATAGTATTTAATATAATAATTAATTTAAATTAATTAATGATCATTAAATATAATTATTGGATATAAATTTACATTATATACTTATTAATATATCTAAATTAAAAAATTAACTCCTATATAAGAAATAAGAAAGAGTATAATATTAATAATAATAAATTGTTGACATATATTAATAGGTTGAAATTATAAATTGATAAGCGAATCCAACAGACATTCCACTTGCAGCTCTCATGACAATAATAATTGACTCCGTTGCCGTAAAAGTAAAGCTAAATTTGTGGTGGTAATGTTGGTTAAAGCAGGAAAAATAGGTTGACTCATGACAAGTTAGATTAGAGGTAGGTCAGTTAAAAAAAAATTACTCTGAGTAAATTGATATTTAATCAATCTAAATCTATTATAACTAGTTAGCGGACTAACCCACTAATTGACCAATTTTTTTTAATTTATTTTTTGACAAAAAAAAAATAATTTTTTAGGAGATGACAAGCCATAAGGAGAGGGAGAGAGATTGAGTTTCGGCACGATAGAAGACTTAGACGATTGAATTATACCTTTTTATAACTCAAAAGAAGAAAATAAATAAAATAATAAAAATATATAAATATATAATAAAAATAGGCTAAACTGTCAACCCGAGTTAACATGTTATGACCCGCATAAAAATAATCCTCTAATTTTACAGCCCAACCCACTGTTCTTTTTGGTGAGTTTACATGTTAGCCGCGTACATAGCATTTTAGATCCATAAGAACTCCAAGCCTATAATTTTTATCTAACCATCTGCAAACATTACAGGGAATATATGAAATAATTGAAACATCTGGACCCAGTTTCAAGAAATTAAAATAATATTAACGTTTCATTTACGTTATATATATTGATTGTCTAAATTAACTAAAATTAAAAAACAAAGAGACAATACTTGGTACAAATGTATAGCGATGCACATATACTGTAATTATACAGAACATCTTGTATCAAACTAGCGATTTTACATTATTTTGTCCCGGTTGCATCAAGTACCACACGTTTAGCAAGCAAGCAAGCATTATCAACAGACTAGAAAGAACGCAAAAAGAGAAAAGCACACAGGGTATCAGAATCACCTGAAACATATTCAAGCCAAATTAGAAAGGAGAAAGAGAGGAATAACTTGTCTCTGGAAACTTAATGCGATATCGACGTGGAGAATCCCGATCCCACTGTGAAGGAGAACCCAAGGCAAGGACCACCACGTCACCAAAAGTGAAAAAGAGAGAAAAGACAAAAGGGACCGAGGATACAACTGGGACGGACGGCCTCTGAGCTAAAGGAAAAGGGAACATTGACTAACAAGGACCCTAGAGGTCAATAATGGAACACGTACACGTTGTATTCCACGACGGCGTCGCCGGTTTTCACATCAACGGCGTGGGTTCTGGCCTGAGCGTAGCCACGTGCGAACCGGAAAAGCCCACTCCCGCCGACGATCGGCATCTCTCGAACCGTATTGAAAATCTTGTTCCGTCCCAACAAGCTCAGATTACTCCCATTATACTTCCCTTCCATGAACGCAAAGTTCATCACCATCAGAAATCCGACCTCTTCTTGCGCCGCCGACGCATATATTCCCTGGGCTTTACCCACCAGCTTCGATCCCAGCTCCGGCGCCGCCGTTAGCGGGTCGTCAACCATCACCACCAGCCCGAACCCCGTTAAGGAGTTCTTGGTCATGTGGGCCTCCGCCACCTTCACGGCGGAGGGGTTCCGTCCACTGACGATGTCGTGGAAGTAGAAGTGAAGGTGGCTCAGCTTCTCCTTACGGAGGCCCAATGAAGATGGAGAGAGAACCCGAGAGAAACCGTTGGGTTTGGCGGAGGCGAGCGATGTGAAGAGGAAAATAAAGGTTAGGCTAGTGAGGAATGTGGAGGGTTTCCTGGCCATTGTTGGAGCTTTTTAGAGAGCTCCAAAGGAGATTTCTTCTACTTCCTCTTTTCTTCGGGATGCGAGGAAAATAAATCTTTATGCTACATGAAACGCTGGGATTGCGGTGTTTAATACCAAGCGCAGAGCGGAGACCTCTGGCCCAACTGGAATGCAACGTACTTTAATTTGACTCGTAGTATCATAATTGACCAATAAATTTGTACCAAAAAAATAATTGACCCATAAACAAATAGATGAATCCCATTTAAGTCTATTTCTATAAAATTATTAAATTGTTCATAAGTCTCAAAAAATTTTAGAGATAGGGATTTCAATTGTAAAATAATTATTTTATTCTCAATCATTAAAAATAACAAGTAAAAAATACATATAATAATTTTATATTTTATAATTAACAAATCAACTAAAATAAATAATAATTTATAATTTAAATATGATATTTTGAGATAAATAAAATGATCTGCTACATGATTATTTGATCAGGGATTCCCTCTTTCCATTTTTCCTTTGCACCCTCCTGTCAAATTTTAATTTTTTTAAACCAAAATTTACCCACGAAAAAATGTCTCTGGAATCATGCAGGGAACTAATTTTACAATTTTTAATATTTGTAAAAAATAATAAGATGTTACAAAATAGACTGTTATGATCAGGAATTTAGTTAACATATATGTATATTCATTGTAGAATATTTCGAATGGGAAGTGTTAGCCGAGTGGTTCAAGTGGCGAAGGAAAAAGAATTCGGCCAGCGTTCGAGTCGCAGCGAAAGCGGAGGTGTATGTTTTTTTTTTCCTCAGGCGCGTGAAATTACCATTTTGCCCCTCTGTCTATTTCTCACCGAACCTCTGCCTTTCTTCATCATTTTCGTTCTTTCTTCCTGCGGGCCGCGAACAGAGAAGGCAGGCTGCAGCGACGCGGCAGGTGCGAGACGACAGAAGCTCAGCATGCGGTGCGGGAGATGAGTACACGGCACGGAAGCTCGGCTGGACGCCTTTAAGAAGCATTCCGCCGATCCTTTCCTTTCTGTCGTCAACGAGGCTGCGATGACAGGGGAGTTTGGGTGGTGATCGCTGGAGTGCCGCGGATTCTGGGTTCGGGATATTACGCCGGTAACACTCCTTCCGGTGGACCACATTCAAAGTAAGCGCCGTCGCCGTGTAGCTCCGTCCGACACCATTGTCGAGCTACTGTAGCAAGTCCTTTGCTACTGTAGCAAGTCTCGGAGGTCGATTTCCAGTTGCTCTTCGGCGATTGGTTCTGTGGGTAAGCTTCTTAAACTGAATTCCGCATTCTCCTTTCCTTCTAGCTCGCTACCGTGAGCAACTAAGCTCACTCTGTTCTTCGGTGTCATCGTCATTCCAAGTATCGGGATGTTCGTTGTTGTTGATAAGGAAAGAAGGAAGTGAGAAGCTAGTTGGTGACGCCGGAGACAGAGTTGCAGAGTTGTCGGCACTAGGCAGTAAGTACCTGACCCTGTTTCCGTTTGCTTGCTCGGTATTGTTGGTTCTGGCGTTGTGAACCTGCGGATCGGGGAAATGGTTTCTGTCGCAATGTGTTTAATCTTTGATGCATGCTGGGTTGCTGCAGTGATATATATATATATATATGTTGTCATACTGTGCTGCGGGTTCTGTGAAGATATGCATGCTGTGTGCTGTCACTTTGTTTCTGTGGTGGTGCGCTGTGTATGTGCCTGTTATGCTGCTGCTGTGTGTGCGTGTTTGTGTGCATGGGTGTTCGGTGTGCAGCACATGTGTTTTGGGATATTGTTGAAGCTTGCACCTATGTGTGGGTAATATTAAGTAATGAAGGAAGAGGTGATTGGAGACTTTTACTGTGATGCGTATATATATGTATGCGCTGGGCATGCATGCAGTGTGATGGTATATGTGTGTGTATGTGGTCATGCTGTCAAAGGGAAGAGGAGGCAGAAGCATGCCATAGTGGGTTGTGATGGATTGAATGGAAAAAAAGTATATTGATATAGCTTGCTGTGTGGTGTTTTCAAGTGCTAAATAATTATATTAAAGAACATGAGTTGGAATGTTAGGATAAAGATACTTTATTTATGTTGGAACTTTAGTTAGAATGTTAAAAATACTATTTCAAAATACCAGGGGATTTAGAAAGGAAAGCAATTGAAGTGGTTGGGCTGAAAGAGTACTGTTTGGGAGCGTGACAGGTGAGTGAATAACGATCCCTACAAATTTACATTTTCAAATGCATTATTATTTCAAATGATGAATTTCAAATATGGATTTCGAAAAGCAAGTTTTACGAAATTGTGGTTTAAATCGTTAGAAATGATTTTCTTTCGATTAATTTACAAAAGGTTATGATTATGCATGAAAAATGGATAAAGAAGCTTTAGAAAAAGATTTGACATTGAACTGATGTTATTCATGAAATATTTCTCTGTGAATTGCATATGTTTTTACAGTAACTTGACTTTGTAAGTTCATGCTGGGGTAACAGAAATTCAAAGTGACTTTATCAATGATTATGATATTTTAAAACGATTGAGATCTTTACATGTGAAAAGGACCCCACGCATGATGGAAACGTTTTAGGACGGAATACAGAACGCTGGTTGCTAACAGCAGTACTGTTAGTCCTTGGTGCACCTTGGTACTCGAGCTCGACAGATTGTGGCATAGCCACCAGAATTATTTCGTGGGATTTATTCTCGCGACAGTTTGTGGCATAGCCACCAGAATTATTTCGTGGGATTCATTCTCGCGACAGTTGTGGCTTCGAGCCACCAGAATGGTTAGTTACCCTCGTGGACTGTGTGTCCACGTCAGTTTTCGTTCTGTTGAAGTCCTACAGAAAGATCATGGTTATGAAAAGATTATTTTGGATCAGTTATGTGAAACAGTTAGTTCATACGGTTATTTCCCCTGAAATACAAATGTTTATGAAAAGGTTTGCATTAGATTATGAAGTGTTAAGAAAATACATTTTTAAGATAATTATGCATTGTTTATTTTCCGCATTCTTATAAATCATGTTTTTGGGACGTTATTCACGAGTAGAATTTTTGGCTTCAGATAGTGCAGGTGACCCTATTTCTCCAGCTGAGCGGTAAAGAGCCTTGCTGTTGATCCGAAGCTTCGTTTGATAATTAGTACTTTTGATGTAATTGCTTCTTAAGAACTTTTATTATTTTGGAAAGGAAAGTGCTCTGCATGAACCTTAGAAAATGTTTGTATGATTTTGAAAAATGCTATGGAGAAATCAATGGTTTTACTTAAAATGCTAGGCTTTCAGAATATGATGTATTCATATTCTGTGCCGGTCACGGTCCAGAAATAGGGACGTGATAGTTTGGTATCAGAGCAAAAGTTTTTCTATGGTTAAGCAGAGCAGAGATACTTCGGTGGGGTCTCAATTATCGTTATGAACCCGGGCATAACTATAGTTGTGGCATCTCTGAAGATCTCTAAAAGAAATTCAAAAGTGGTGTTTTTCCTATGATTTCAGAAACGAACTTATAAACTGAATATTTTCTATGTTTTATGAATAGTTAAATGCCGCCTAGACGAGTTCAGTCTAGAGGGAGCTCTAGGGCTTCAGATCAAGGCTCTGCTCAGCGAAGTGATTTGCCTCCTCGAGGCCGAGGACAGGGTCGTAGGGGTGCTAGGGTTCGGGGAGGTCGACCCCTTAGACCTCTTCAGGAAATTCTATCTGAGGCAGAACCATCTCATCCACAGTCTCCTGAGATCTCTACGTCCTCTAAGCATGAGACTCAGGTAGAGACACCCCAGGTTATAGAGGAAGAATCCATCGCAGTCAGGCTATCAGAGTTTATAAAGTTGGATCCTCCGAAGTTCTCAGGGTTTGATTCTCGAGAGGAACCCATTGAGTTTCTGGAAGGAATTGAGAAGAGATGCCGGGCTTTGAGATGCTTAGATGTGCAATACGTGGAGTTTGCCTTGCTTCGACTTGAAGGGATTGCGAATGCGTGGAGTAAGACGGTACCAGGATTTCAGGGGGATAGAGTAGCATTATTGTCATGGGCAGATTTTAAGGATCTTTTCCTGAAGCGCTTTCTTCCCCAGAGCAAGAAGGATGCTAGAGTTAAAGAATTTCTTCTGTTAAAGTGTACTTCTGGGATGTCTGTGGCTGAGTATGACAGAAGATTTACAGAACTTTCATCGTATGCATCTACCTTGATTCCGTCGGAGAGGGATAGAATTGGCAGGTTTATTCAGGGATTACCGATACATATTCATGATGCTGTGGCCCCGATGCTGAATCATTTTGCTTCTTATGCTGATGTGGTTGACTGTGCTTTGAGAATTGAGTTGAGGCACATTGAAGAAGAAGGGGTTTCTAAGAAGCAGAAGATTGGGAACGAAAGGTTCCAAGGATCATTTAAGGGTAACCGCCCTCAGGGCCAACCCTCGTCAGCTGATATGCGGCCAGCGCCCAGATCTTATAGATCTTCTGGGGGCATTCCAGATTCGGGACCAAAGTTTGGAGGTACTAGACCTCAGTCTGGAGGAAGTCAGTCTAGTTATTCCAGGCCTACCTGTAATATGTGTGGGAAGCACCATTCAGGGGTTTGTCTGAAGTCCTTGGGGGTGTGTTATGGTTGTGGACAGCCGGGTCACATGAAGAAAGAGTGTCCGTTTGCTCAATCAACCTCGAGTTATGGATCAGCTAGACCTTCTCCCCACCCTTCTACTTTTGCAGCTCCATCTGTGGGAGCAACTTCTGCTTCTGTGGGTAGAGGTACATCAGGACGACCTCCAAAGAAGAGAGCACAACCTTCAGGCCAAGGTCAAGCTAGGGTTTACGCAATGACAAGGCAAGATGCTCGGGCTTCTAATGCTGTGGTCACAGGTACTATCTCTATATGTTCTCAAAAGGCTTATGCATTGTTTGACCCTGGTTCAACCCACTCTTATATTTCAAAATATTTTGCTAAAAGGATGGATAAGAATTCAGTTAGACTTGATTGTCCTTTCACTGTGGCTACCCCTGTTGGGGAATCTTTGTCAGTTTCACAAGTGTACAAATCTTGTGAAGTGTCTGTTGAGGGTAGAGAAAGTTTTGTCGATCTGATGATACTTGATATGATAGACTTTGATGTCATTCTGGGTATGGATTGGTTAGCTTCATGCTATGCTTCGGTGGATTGCCACCTGAAAGTGGTAAAGTTTAACTTTCCGGGTGAAACTTCGTTTGTGTTGTTTGGAAACGAAGTAGATAAGCCAACAAACTTAATCTTTGCTTTAAAAGCCCAGCAAATGTTGGCAAAAGGTTGTCAGGGATTTTTGGCGGTAATCCAAGATGTTGACAGGCCTACTGTCAGCTTAGACCAAATTCCTATTGTTCAGGAATTTCCTGATGTTTTTCCGGAGGAATTGCCGGGGTTACCCCCAGATCGAGAGATAGAATTTAGTATTGACGTCATTCCGGGTACGCAGCCAATTTCTATTCCGCCCTATAGAATGGCGCCATCTGAGTTAAGGGAATTAAAAAGTCAGTTGCAAGAATTGCTAGATAAGGGGTTCGTACGACCTAGTACTTCTCCTTGGGGTGCACCAGTGTTATTTGTCAAGAAGAAGGATGGATCGATGAGATTGTGTATGGACTATCGACAACTTAACAAGGTGACAGTAAAGAACAAGTACCCGTTGCCGCGCATCGATGATTTGTTTGATCAGTTGCAAGGAGCGCAGTACTTTTCAAAAGTAGACCTGCGATCAGGGTATCATCAGTTGAAGATTAAGAAGGAAGATATTCCAAAAACAGCATTTAGGACTCGTTATGGTCATTATGAATTCTTAGTAATGTCCTTTGGGTTAACAAATGCTCCTGCAGCATTCATGGATTTGATGAATCGAGTATTCAGAGAATTCCTGGATAAGTTTGTGATCGTGTTCATTGATGATATCCTGGTTTATTCCAAGAGTGAGGAAGAGCATGAACATCATTTGCGGATAGTGTTGCAGAGATTGAGAGAACATCAGCTCTATGCTAAACTTTCCAAGTGTGAGTTTTGGTTAACTGAGGTCACTTTCTTGGGGCATGTGGTGTCGAGGGATGGCATCCAAGTTGATCCTAGTAAGGTTGAGGCAGTTAAAAGTTGGCCACGACCTACTACTGTAACTGAGATTCGAAGTTTCTTAGGTCTTGCAGGATACTATCGCCGTTTTGTGCAGGATTTTTCAAGAATAGCAGCTCCGATGACAAGGCTAACCCAAAAGAATGTGAAGTTCGTGTGGGATGAGAAATGCGAGGCAAGTTTTCAAAAGTTAAAAGAATCTTTGACCTCTGCTCCAGTGCTAAGTTTACCTTCAGGAGTTGGTGGGTATACAGTGTATTGTGATGCTTCTCGGATTGGGCTAGGCTGTGTGTTAATGCAAGATGGTCGAGTTATTGCCTATGCCTCTAGAAAGCTTAAGTTGCATGAGCAGAATTATCCAACTCATGATTTAGAGATGGCTGCGGTGGTGTTTGCTTTAAAGATTTGGAGACATTATCTGTACGGAGAAACCTGTGAGATTTTTACAGATCACAAAAGCCTTAAGTACATCTTTGAACAGAAGGATTTGAATCTCAGGCAGAGAAGGTGGATGGAGTTGTTAAAGGATTATGATTGTACGATTCTGTACCATCCGGGAAAAGCGAACGTTGTGGCTGATGCTTTAAGCAGGAAGTCTATGAATAGTTTAGCACACATAAAGATTGAAAGAAGACCGTTGGTACAGGAGATTCATAAAGTTGAACAAGAAGGGGTCATATTTGAAATTGCTGATAAGGGAGTATTTTTGGCTCATTTGCAGGCTCATTCCTCATTATGTGATCAGATTAAGGAAGCTCAGTATTCAGACCCGAAGTTGTGTGAGTTGAGGGATTCAGTTAAAGACAGAAGTAATTCAGAATTTATGATTGATCAGGAAGGTGTTTTGAGGTTCGAGGGTAGAATTTGTGTGCCACAAGTTCAGGAGTTGAGAAGGTTAATTCTTGAAGAAGCTCATCATTCTGCCTATACTATCCACCCTGGTATAACTAAGATGTACCAAGATTTGAAACAGTTGTTTTGGTGGCATGGTATGAAGAATGATGTGGCGAATTTTGTTGCACATTGTTTAGTGTGCCAACAAGTTAAGGCGGAACATCAGAAGCCGGCAGGACTGTTACAACGGTTGGAGATACCTGAATGGAAATGGGAAAACATAACTATGGATTTTATCGTGGGATTGCCCCGTACTGCTAAGGGTTTTGATTCTATTTGGGTAATTGTTGATAGATTGACTAAGTCCGCTCATTTTCTACCAGTGAAGATGACGTACAGTGCGGCTAGATACGCTGAGATTTACATCGAGGAGATCTTGCGGTTACACGGAGTCCCAGTGTCTATTATTTCAGATAGAGGGCCCCAGTTCACTTCTCAATTTTGGAAATCATTTCAGAAAGCTTTGGGCACTCGATTGAATCTTAGCACGGCTTTTCATCCTCAGACTGATGGACAGTCGGAGAGGACAATCCAGATAGTTGAGGATATGTTGAGGTCCTGTGTCATGGATTTTGGTGGAAGTTGGGACAAACATTTACCGTTAGTAGAATTTGCCTATAATAACAGTTATCAATCAAGTATTCAAATGGCACCATTTGAGGCGTTGTACGGGAGGCAGTGTAGATCTCCAATTGGATGGTTCGAAGTTGGAGACGGAATGATATTAGGGCCTGATTTGGTTCAAGATGCTAAAGAAAAGGTGAAGGTGATTCAACAAAGGTTGTTGGCGGTTCAAAGTCGACAGAAATCTTATGCAGATCATCGTCGTAGGGAATTAGAGTTCATGGCCGGAGATAAAGTGTTTTTAAGAGTGTCACCAATGAAAGGGGTTATGAGATTTGGTAAAAAGGGTAAGTTAAGTCCGAGGTTTATTGGCCCCTTTGAAATTTTGGATAAAGTAGGTGCGGTAGCTTATCGATTAGCCTTACCACCAGAGCTATCAGGGATACATCCGGTGTTTCATGTATCGATGTTGCGAAAGTACTTGTATGATCCATCTCATGTTGTTGAATATCAAGAGGTTCAGGTGAACGAGGACCTGTCATATGATGAAGATCCGATAGCTATTATTGATCAACAAGTAAAGAAGTTGCGGTCGAAGGAGATTCCTTTGGTGAAAGTGTTATGGCGAAACCACTCAGAGGAAGAAGCTACTTGGGAGTTAGAGAGTGAGATGCGAGTCAAATACCCGCAATTATTTCAGAACTAAGGTGTGTATATTTTCAAATTCGGAGGACCGAATTTCTTAAGAGGGGAAGAATGTTATGATCAGGAATTTAGTTAACATATATGTATATTCATTGTAGAATATTTCGAATGGGAAGTGTTAGCCGAGTGGTTCAAGTGGCGAAGGAAAAAGAATTCGGCCAGCGTTCGAGTCGCAGCGAAAGCGGAGGTGTATGTTTTTTTTTTCCTCAGGCGCGTGAAATTACCATTTTACCCCTCTGTCTATTTCTCACCGAACCTCTGCCTTTCTTCATCATTTTCGTTCTTTCTTCCTGCGGGCCGCGAACAGAGAAGGCAGGCTGCAGCGACGCGGCAGGTGCAAGACGACAGAAGCTCAGTGTGCGGTGCGGGAGATGAGTACACGGCACGGAAGCTCGGCTGGACGCCTTTAAGAAGCATTCCGCCGATCCTTTCCTTTCTGTCGTCAACGAGGCTGCGATGACAGGGGAGTTTGGGTGGTGATCGCTGGAGTGCCGCGGATTCTGGGTTCGGGATATTACGCCGGTAACACTCCTTCCGGTGGACCACATTCAAAGTAAGCGCCGTCGCCGTGTAGCTCCGTCCGACACCATTGTCGAGCTACTGTAGCAAGTCCTTTGCTACTGTAGCAAGTCTCGGAGGTCGATTTCCAGTTGCTCTTCGGCGATTGGTTCTGTGGGTAAGCTTCTTAAACTGAATTCCGCATTCTCCTTTCCTTCTAGCTCGCTACCGTGAGCAACTAAGCTCACTCTGTTCTTCGGTGTCATCGTCATTCCAAGTATCGGGATGTTCGTTGTTGTTGATAAGGAAAGAAGGAAGTGAGAAGCTAGTTGGTGACGCCGGAGACAGAGTTGCAGAGTTGTCGGCACTAGGCAGTAAGTACCTGACCCTGTTTCCGTTTGCTTGCTCGGTATTGTTGGTTCTGGCGTTGTGAACCTGCGGATCGGGGAAATGGTTTCTGTCGCAATGTGTTTAATCTTTGATGCATGCTGGGTTGCTGCAGTGATATATATATATATATATATGTTGTCATACTGTGCTGCGGGTTCTGTGAAGATATGCATGCTGTGTGCTGTCACTTTGTTTCTGTGGTGGTGCGCTGTGTATGTGCCTGTTATGCTGCTGCTGTGTGTGCGTGTTTGTGTGCATGGGTGTTCGGTGTGCAGCACATGTGTTTTGGGATATTGTTGAAGCTTGCACCTATGTGTGGGTAATATTAAGTAATGAAGGAAGAGGTGATTGGAGACTTTTACTGTGATGCGTATATATATGTATGCGCTGGGCATGCATGCAGTGTGATGGTATATGTGTGTGTATGTGGTCATGCTGTCAAAGGGAAGAGGAGGCAGAAGCATGCCATAGTGGGTTGTGATGGATTGAATGGAAAAAAAGTATATTGATATAGCTTGCTGTGTGGTGTTTTCAAGTGCTAAATAATTATATTAAAGAACATGAGTTGGAATGTTAGGATAAAGATACTTTATTTATGTTGGAACTTTAGTTAGAATGTTAAAAATACTATTTCAAAATACCAGGGGATTTAGAAAGGAAAGCAATTGAAGTGGTTGGGCTGAAAGAGTACTGTTTGGGAGCGTGACAGGTGAGTGAATAACGATCCCTACAAATTTACATTTTCAAATGCATTATTATTTCAAATGATGAATTTCAAATATGGATTTCGAAAAGCAAGTTTTACGAAATTGTGGTTTAAATCGTTAGAAATGATTTTCTTTCGATTAATTTACAAAAGGTTATGATTATGCATGAAAAATGGATAAAGAAGCTTTAGAAAAAGATTTGACATTGAACTGATGTTATTCATGAAATATTTCTCTGTGAATTGCATATGTTTTTACAGTAACTTGACTTTGTAAGTTCATGCTGGGGTAACAGAAATTCAAAGTGACTTTATCAATGATTATGATATTTTAAAACGATTGAGATCTTTACATGTGAAAAGGACCCCACGCATGATGGAAACGTTTTAGGACGGAATACAGAACGCTGGTTGCTAACAGCAGTACTGTTAGTCCTTGGTGCACCTTGGTACTCGAGCTCGACAGATTGTGGCATAGCCACCAGAATTATTTCGTGGGATTTATTCTCGCGACAGTTTGTGGCATAGCCACCAGAATTATTTCGTGGGATTCATTCTCGCGACAGTTGTGGCTTCGAGCCACCAGAATGGTTAGTTACCCTCGTGGACTGTGTGTCCACGTCAGTTTTCGTTCTGTTGAAGTCCTACAGAAAGATCATGGTTATGAAAAGATTATTTTGGATCAGTTATGTGAAACAGTTAGTTCATACGGTTATTTCCCCTGAAATACAAATGTTTATGAAAAGGTTTGCATTAGATTATGAAGTGTTAAGAAAATACATTTTTAAGATAATTATGCATTGTTTATTTTCCGCATTCTTATAAATCATGTTTTTGGGACGTTATTCACGAGTAGAATTTTTGGCTTCAGATAGTGCAGGTGACCCTATTTCTCCAGCTGAGCGGTAAAGAGCCTTGCTGTTGATCCGAAGCTTCGTTTGATAATTAGTACTTTTGATGTAATTGCTTCTTAAGAACTTTTATTATTTTGGAAAGGAAAGTGCTCTGCATGAACCTTAGAAAATGTTTGTATGATTTTGAAAAATGCTATGGAGAAATCAATGGTTTTACTTAAAATGCTAGGCTTTCAGAATATGATGTATTCATATTCTGTGCCGGTCACGGTCCAGAAATAGGGACGTGATAGTTTGGTATCAGAGCAAAAGTTTTTCTATGGTTAAGCAGAGCAGAGATACTTCGGTGGGGTCTCAATTATCGTTATGAACCCGGGCATAACTATAGTTGTGGCATCTCTGAAGATCTCTAAAAGAAATTCAAAAGTGGTGTTTTTCCTATGATTTCAGAAACGAACTTATAAACTGAATATTTTCTATGTTTTATGAATAGTTAAATGCCGCCTAGACGAGTTCAGTCTAGAGGGAGCTCTAGGGCTTCAGATCAAGGCTCTGCTCAGCGAAGTGATTTGCCTCCTCGAGGCCGAGGACAGGGTCGTAGGGGTGCTAGGGTTCGGGGAGGTCGACCCCTTAGACCTCTTCAGGAAATTCTATCTGAGGCAGAACCATCTCATCCACAGTCTCCTGAGATCTCTACGTCCTCTAAGCATGAGACTCAGGTAGAGACACCCCAGGTTATAGAGGAAGAATCCATCGCAGTCAGGCTATCAGAGTTTATAAAGTTGGATCCTCCGAAGTTCTCAGGGTTTGATTCTCGAGAGGAACCCATTGAGTTTCTGGAAGGAATTGAGAAGAGATGCCGGGCTTTGAGATGCTTAGATGTGCAATACGTGGAGTTTGCCTTGCTTCGACTTGAAGGGATTGCGAATGCGTGGAGTAAGACGGTACCAGGATTTCAGGGGGATAGAGTAGCATTATTGTCATGGGCAGATTTTAAGGATCTTTTCCTGAAGCGCTTTCTTCCCCAGAGCAAGAAGGATGCTAGAGTTAAAGAATTTCTTCTGTTAAAGTGTACTTCTGGGATGTCTGTGGCTGAGTATGACAGAAGATTTACAGAACTTTCATCGTATGCATCTACCTTGATTCCGTCGGAGAGGGATAGAATTGGCAGGTTTATTCAGGGATTACCGATACATATTCATGATGCTGTGGCCCCGATGCTGAATCATTTTGCTTCTTATGCTGATGTGGTTGACTGTGCTTTGAGAATTGAGTTGAGGCACATTGAAGAAGAAGGGGTTTCTAAGAAGCAGAAGACTGGGAACGAAAGGTTCCAAGGATCATTTAAGGGTAACCGCCCTCAGGGCCAACCCTCGTCAGCTGATATGCGGCCAGCGCCCAGATCTTATAGATCTTCTGGGGGCATTCCAGATTCGGGACCAAAGTTTGGAGGTACTAGACCTCAGTCTGGAGGAAGTCAGTCTAGTTATTCCAGGCCTACCTGTAATATGTGTGGGAAGCACCATTCAGGGGTTTGTCTGAAGTCCTTGGGGGTGTGTTATGGTTGTGGACAGCCGGGTCACATGAAGAAAGAGTGTCCGTTTGCTCAATCAACCTCGAGTTATGGATCAGCTAGACCTTCTCCCCACCCTTCTACTTTTGCAGCTCCATCTGTGGGAGCAACTTCTGCTTCTGTGGGTAGAGGTACATCAGGACGACCTCCAAAGAAGAGAGCACAACCTTCAGGCCAAGGTCAAGCTAGGGTTTACGCAATGACAAGGCAAGATGCTCGGGCTTCTAATGCTGTGGTCACAGGTACTATCTCTATATGTTCTCAAAAGGCTTATGCATTGTTTGACCCTGGTTCAACCCACTCTTATATTTCAAAATATTTTGCTAAAAGGATGGATAAGAATTCAGTTAGACTTGATTGTCCTTTCACTGTGGCTACCCCTGTTGGGGAATCTTTGTCAGTTTCACAAGTGTACAAATCTTGTGAAGTGTCTGTTGAGGGTAGAGAAAGTTTTGTCGATCTGATGATACTTGATATGATAGACTTTGATGTCATTCTGGGTATGGATTGGTTAGCTTCATGCTATGCTTCGGTGGATTGCCACCTGAAAGTGGTAAAGTTTAACTTTCCGGGTGAAACTTCGTTTGTGTTGTTTGGAAACGAAGTAGATAAGCCAACAAACTTAATCTTTGCTTTAAAAGCCCAGCAAATGTTGGCAAAAGGTTGTCAGGGATTTTTGGCGGTAATCCAAGATGTTGACAGGCCTACTGTCAGCTTAGACCAAATTCCTATTGTTCAGGAATTTCCTGATGTTTTTCCGGAGGAATTGCCGGGGTTACCCCCAGATCGAGAGATAGAATTTAGTATTGACGTCATTCCGGGTACGCAGCCAATTTCTATTCCGCCCTATAGAATGGCGCCATCTGAGTTAAGGGAATTAAAAAGTCAGTTGCAAGAATTGCTAGATAAGGGGTTCGTACGACCTAGTACTTCTCCTTGGGGTGCACCAGTGTTATTTGTCAAGAAGAAGGATGGATCGATGAGATTGTGTATGGACTATCGACAACTTAACAAGGTGACAGTAAAGAACAAGTACCCGTTGCCGCGCATCGATGATTTGTTTGATCAGTTGCAAGGAGCGCAGTACTTTTCAAAAGTAGACCTGCGATCAGGGTATCATCAGTTGAAGATTAAGAAGGAAGATATTCCAAAAACAGCATTTAGGACTCGTTATGGTCATTATGAATTCTTAGTAATGTCCTTTGGGTTAACAAATGCTCCTGCAGCATTCATGGATTTGATGAATCGAGTATTCAGAGAATTCCTGGATAAGTTTGTGATCGTGTTCATTGATGATATCCTGGTTTATTCCAAGAGTGAGGAAGAGCATGAACATCATTTGCGGATAGTGTTGCAGAGATTGAGAGAACATCAGCTCTATGCTAAACTTTCCAAGTGTGAGTTTTGGTTAACTGAGGTCACTTTCTTGGGGCATGTGGTGTCGAGGGATGGCATCCAAGTTGATCCTAGTAAGGTTGAGGCAGTTAAAAGTTGGCCACGACCTACTACTGTAACTGAGATTCGAAGTTTCTTAGGTCTTGCAGGATACTATCGCCGTTTTGTGCAGGATTTTTCAAGAATAGCAGCTCCGATGACAAGGCTAACCCAAAAGAATGTGAAGTTCGTGTGGGATGAGAAATGCGAGGCAAGTTTTCAAAAGTTAAAAGAATCTTTGACCTCTGCTCCAGTGCTAAGTTTACCTTCAGGAGTTGGTGGGTATACAGTGTATTGTGATGCTTCTCGGATTGGGCTAGGCTGTGTGTTAATGCAAGATGGTCGAGTTATTGCCTATGCCTCTAGAAAGCTTAAGTTGCATGAGCAGAATTATCCAACTCATGATTTAGAGATGGCTGCGGTGGTGTTTGCTTTAAAGATTTGGAGACATTATCTGTACGGAGAAACCTGTGAGATTTTTACAGATCACAAAAGCCTTAAGTACATCTTTGAACAGAAGGATTTGAATCTCAGGCAGAGAAGGTGGATGGAGTTGTTAAAGGATTATGATTGTACGATTCTGTACCATCCGGGAAAAGCGAACGTTGTGGCTGATGCTTTAAGCAGGAAGTCTATGAATAGTTTAGCACACATAAAGATTGAAAGAAGACCGTTGGTACAGGAGATTCATAAAGTTGAACAAGAAGGGGTCATATTTGAAATTGCTGATAAGGGAGTATTTTTGGCTCATTTGCAGGCTCATTCCTCATTATGTGATCAGATTAAGGAAGCTCAGTATTCAGACCCGAAGTTGTGTGAGTTGAGGGATTCAGTTAAAGACAGAAGTAATTCAGAATTTATGATTGATCAGGAAGGTGTTTTGAGGTTCGAGGGTAGAATTTGTGTGCCACAAGTTCAGGAGTTGAGAAGGTTAATTCTTGAAGAAGCTCATCATTCTGCCTATACTATCCACCCTGGTATAACTAAGATGTACCAAGATTTGAAACAGTTGTTTTGGTGGCATGGTATGAAGAATGATGTGGCGAATTTTGTTGCACATTGTTTAGTGTGCCAACAAGTTAAGGCGGAACATCAGAAGCCGGCAGGACTGTTACAACGGTTGGAGATACCTGAATGGAAATGGGAAAACATAACTATGGATTTTATCGTGGGATTGCCCCGTACTGCTAAGGGTTTTGATTCTATTTGGGTAATTGTTGATAGATTGACTAAGTCCGCTCATTTTCTACCAGTGAAGATGACGTACAGTGCGGCTAGATACGCTGAGATTTACATCGAGGAGATCTTGCGGTTACACGGAGTCCCAGTGTCTATTATTTCAGATAGAGGGCCCCAGTTCACTTCTCAATTTTGGAAATCATTTCAGAAAGCTTTGGGCACTCGATTGAATCTTAGCACGGCTTTTCATCCTCAGACTGATGGACAGTCGGAGAGGACAATCCAGATAGTTGAGGATATGTTGAGGTCCTGTGTCATGGATTTTGGTGGAAGTTGGGACAAACATTTACCGTTAGTAGAATTTGCCTATAATAACAGTTATCAATCAAGTATTCAAATGGCACCATTTGAGGCGTTGTACGGGAGGCAGTGTAGATCTCCAATTGGATGGTTCGAAGTTGGAGACGGAATGATATTAGGGCCTGATTTGGTTCAAGATGCTAAAGAAAAGGTGAAGGTGATTCAACAAAGGTTGTTGGCGGTTCAAAGTCGACAGAAATCTTATGCAGATCATCGTCGTAGGGAATTAGAGTTCATGGCCGGAGATAAAGTGTTTTTAAGAGTGTCACCAATGAAAGGGGTTATGAGATTTGGTAAAAAGGGTAAGTTAAGTCCGAGGTTTATTGGCCCCTTTGAAATTTTGGATAAAGTAGGTGCGGTAGCTTATCGATTAGCCTTACCACCAGAGCTATCAGGGATACATCCGGTGTTTCATGTATCGATGTTGCGAAAGTACTTGTATGATCCATCTCATGTTGTTGAATATCAAGAGGTTCAGGTGAACGAGGACCTGTCATATGATGAAGATCCGATAGCTATTATTGATCAACAAGTAAAGAAGTTGCGGTCGAAGGAGATTCCTTTGGTGAAAGTGTTATGGCGAAACCACTCAGAGGAAGAAGCTACTTGGGAGTTAGAGAGTGAGATGCGAGTCAAATACCCGCAATTATTTCAGAACTAAGGTGTGTATATTTTCAAATTCGGAGGACCGAATTTCTTAAGAGGGGAAGAATGTTATGATCAGGAATTTAGTTAACATATATGTATATTCATTGTAGAATATTTCGAATGGGAAGTGTTAGCCGAGTGGTTCAAGTGGCGAAGGAAAAAGAATTCGGCCAGCGTTCGAGTCGCAGCGAAAGCGGAGGTGTATGTTTTTTTTTTCCTCAGGCGCGTGAAATTACCATTTTACCCCTCTGTCTATTTCTCACCGAACCTCTGCCTTTCTTCATCATTTTCGTTCTTTCTTCCTGCGGGCCGCGAACAGAGAAGGCAGGCTGCAGCGACGCGGCAGGTGCAAGACGACAGAAGCTCAGTGTGCGGTGCGGGAGATGAGTACACGGCACGGAAGCTCGGCTGGACGCCTTTAAGAAGCATTCCGCCGATCCTTTCCTTTCTGTCGTCAACGAGGCTGCGATGACAGGGGAGTTTGGGTGGTGATCGCTGGAGTGCCGCGGATTCTGGGTTCGGGATATTACGCCGGTAACACTCCTTCCGGTGGACCACATTCAAAGTAAGCGCCGTCGCCATGTAGCTCTGTCCGACACCATTGTCGAGCTACTGTAGCAAGTCCTTTGCTACTGTAGCAAGTCTCGGAGGTCGATTTCCAGTTGCTCTTCGGCGATTGGTTCTGTGGGTAAGCTTCTTAAACTGAATTCCGCATTCTCCTTTCCTTCTAGCTCGCTACCGTGAGCAACTAAGCTCACTCTGTTCTTCGGTGTCATCGTCATTCCAAGTATCGGGATGTTCGTTGTTGTTGATAAGGAAAGAAGGAAGTGAGAAGCTAGTTGGTGACGCCGGAGACAGAGTTGCAGAGTTGTCGGCACTAGGCAGTAAGTACCTGACCCTGTTTCCGTTTGCTTGCTCGGTATTGTTGGTTCTGGCGTTGTGAACCTGCGGATCGGGGAAATGGTTTCTGTCGCAATGTGTTTAATCTTTGATGCATGCTGGGTTGCTGCAGTGATATATATATATATATATATGTTGTCATACTGTGCTGCGGGTTCTGTGAAGATATGCATGCTGTGTGCTGTCACTTTGTTTCTGTGGTGGTGCGCTGTGTATGTGCCTGTTATGCTGCTGCTGTGTGTGCGTGTTTGTGTGCATGGGTGTTCGGTGTGCAGCACATGTGTTTTGGGATATTGTTGAAGCTTGCACCTATGTGTGGGTAATATTAAGTAATGAAGGAAGAGGTGATTGGAGACTTTTACTGTGATGCGTATATATATGTATGCGCTGGGCATGCATGCAGTGTGATGGTATATGTGTGTGTATGTGGTCATGCTGTCAAAGGGAAGAGGAGGCAGAAGCATGCCATAGTGGGTTGTGATGGATTGAATGGAAAAAAAGTATATTGATATAGCTTGCTGTGTGGTGTTTTCAAGTGCTAAATAATTATATTAAAGAACATGAGTTGGAATGTTAGGATAAAGATACTTTATTTATGTTGGAACTTTAGTTAGAATGTTAAAAATACTATTTCAAAATACCAGGGGATTTAGAAAGGAAAGCAATTGAAGTGGTTGGGCTGAAAGAGTACTGTTTGGGAGCGTGACAGGTGAGTGAATAACGATCCCTACAAATTTACATTTTCAAATGCATTATTATTTCAAATGATGAATTTCAAATATGGATTTCGAAAAGCAAGTTTTACGAAATTGTGGTTTAAATCGTTAGAAATGATTTTCTTTCGATTAATTTACAAAAGGTTATGATTATGCATGAAAAATGGATAAAGAAGCTTTAGAAAAAGATTTGACATTGAACTGATGTTATTCATGAAATATTTCTCTGTGAATTGCATATGTTTTTACAGTAACTTGACTTTGTAAGTTCATGCTGGGGTAACAGAAATTCAAAGTGACTTTATCAATGATTATGATATTTTAAAACGATTGAGATCTTTACATGTGAAAAGGACCCCACGCATGATGGAAACGTTTTAGGACGGAATACAGAACGCTGGTTGCTAACAGCAGTACTGTTAGTCCTTGGTGCACCTTGGTACTCGAGCTCGACAGATTGTGGCATAGCCACCAGAATTATTTCGTGGGATTTATTCTCGCGACAGTTTGTGGCATAGCCACCAGAATTATTTCGTGGGATTCATTCTCGCGACAGTTGTGGCTTCGAGCCACCAGAATGGTTAGTTACCCTCGTGGACTGTGTGTCCACGTCAGTTTTCGTTCTGTTGAAGTCCTACAGAAAGATCATGGTTATGAAAAGATTATTTTGGATCAGTTATGTGAAACAGTTAGTTCATACGGTTATTTCCCCTGAAATACAAATGTTTATGAAAAGGTTTGCATTAGATTATGAAGTGTTAAGAAAATACATTTTTAAGATAATTATGCATTGTTTATTTTCCGCATTCTTATAAATCATGTTTTTGGGACGTTATTCACGAGTAGAATTTTTGGCTTCAGATAGTGCAGGTGACCCTATTTCTCCAGCTGAGCGGTAAAGAGCCTTGCTGTTGATCCGAAGCTTCGTTTGATAATTAGTACTTTTGATGTAATTGCTTCTTAAGAACTTTTATTATTTTGGAAAGGAAAGTGCTCTGCATGAACCTTAGAAAATGTTTGTATGATTTTGAAAAATGCTATGGAGAAATCAATGGTTTTACTTAAAATGCTAGGCTTTCAGAATATGATGTATTCATATTCTGTGCCGGTCACGGTCCAGAAATAGGGACGTGACATAGACACAAATCTCTGCAATTATGTAAATATCTAAAAGGAAAAAAAAAAACAGTATGTAAACACACAATCTGTGCGACTGTGTAACTCCCGTAAAAATCCACTACTTTTTTCATCTGCAAGTTTTCTTTTGTCCTGGCGTACTTCATTATATTGCAAGAGTTTTAGCCTTGACAAAACAATGGCGGCGGAGAATGATTAAAACTGGGGAGACTTATGCCTATTGCCTCCTTCAGCAAAGGATTGATATTTTGTCCTTTTATTTTGTACACATGGTGCATTGGTCCGCAAACCCCCCCCCCCCAACAAAAAAATTGACTATTTTTCTATCATTTGATCTCTAAAATATGTGGAAAATTATACTATTCAGTGTTCATGAAGCTATTAATTTTCATCTTATTTTATTTGTTGGCTTGTTCTTTTAATATATTCGTGGTTATAAAGAACTACCTTTTACACATTACACATGAAATTGAAACTACAAGAGTTGCTAGTAGGTTAGAAGAGTAGTACATCACATTGTTTTTCTTTGATCCTTGACACAATAAGGACATTGTTGAGAAGTTTTTAAAATTAAATGTTGCAGGGAAAAAAACCTCAGCCTTGTAGATCAGTTGTAGGGTTGTCGCGGTCATTAGTCACAACAGTTACCCGTGAATGTCAAAAAAGTTAAAAACAGTTCCGTGTGACGTAAAAATCTCCTATAATGGATTATGAGACGAGAAGCTTGTAGGTCGAAACTCGAATTTTGTCCCCACAGCCTAATTACATTTAAATCTCGGCCCCGTACTATTTCCTGGATTATTATATTGGGCGGGCTTTGGGATGAAAGGCAGGAGATGATATAGGAGAAAGTCAAGTTGTTGAGTAACGTAACTAATCGCTGCTGTGAAATGGCAATAAGATTGGATTGAATCCGAGCAGAAATTTTTGGATTGGTGAAGGGGTTGCCGGAATTTATCGAATACGATGAGCGCTCTTCTACGTACAGTTAACGTCGTTCGCACTTCGCTCATAACACGCCATTTCTTGCAGAGTCTCAAACACAATCGTTTACCACCATTAATACCAAAGGATGGAGATGAAGAAAAGTCGGAAAGAATTGTGTCCAAGTGACACCAAAATAACAGTCACATAAAGAAAGGAAAATGTCATTCACGATTAAAGGCTAGTTTGCCAAGAAAATTGTTCCGATCAAATCTTACACATACAACAAAGTAGAAATAATAATGGTGGGCCCATGAAGCGTCGCTTGAGTTTCAGCATAGCCACATATATACACTTTGCTTTTATTTAGGGAAGACGAAAACAAAAAAGTTAAATCAAACTTATGGTCCACTCGTCATCGCCGACAACTAAATAAAGCCGTAAGCGAGACAGATTATCCAATTGGTTTATATTTTATGGAGCAAAATTCAGGATGCAAACATCCATCACAATAGCTAATAAGTAAACAGATTCTACCCTACTACAGCCATGATTAATTTCAAAACACACGTTATATTTTCAGCAAAGGAGAACTTAGATTTATCCAATACATGGTCAATGGCCGACCCTACTACACAGAAGACAGACCAAACCAAACATATATACAGGCCAGCATATATCCTTGCATGACATTATTTGCATTACCCGGATTCATAGTTGGAGTTTAAACCATGACAAAGGAATAGCAATGGCGATCACGTGCAGATGGCAAGAACTGTCTGAAAAAGGGTCAATAATGGAATACATAGACATTATAGTTTTGCGTCCCAGAACGCTCAAAGCGCTTCTGTTGTATTTGCCGTGCGTGAAACCGAAGGTTAACACCATCAAATAGCCCACCTCTCTCTGCGATGCAGACGCGAATATCCCCTGCGCTCTTCCCACCACCTTGGAACTCAGCTCCGGCCCCTACTTCAAGGGGTCGTCCATCATCACCACCGCTCCGAATTTCGTCTTCGAAGCGTTGCTGGTTGGAGCTTCCACCACTATCAAGGCCGACGGCTTGGCTGGGCCCACCTAGGTTATCGTGGAAGTAGAAGCCGAGGTGGCTTAATTTCTCTTGCCTTAGTCCTACTGTGCGCGGAGTAATATTTCGCGATAACCCATGAGTTTTTGCGGTTCCCAGGTCCCAATCGAAGAGGAAGAAACTGAAGCAAGAAAGAAGGAATTTTTAGTGATCCAGCCATAGATTGGACCTTAGTTCTAGGATTCAGTGACTATCTTGGACTCTAGTTACCATGTGCTACGTTTTGCGCTGACTGCTCTGGGAGGAATTTTTGGACCAGGCTTTGAGAGGACTAGGAAATAGGAATGCTCTGTTCTTTTTTTTTTAAATGCTGGAGCTTCATTTACTCTATTATGGATATAAAATGAAAATAAAATTAATCACCAAATTATATTATTTATAAAGAAAAAAAAATCAAATGCAATATATGCAGCTATGCAGCCAATTTTAAAGAAAAATATTACAAGATTGATATTTTTTTAATATTATCCAATCAACACTGTTTTTTATACAAGAATTTTTAGAAAGGATTTTAGTTCACCCACTATCAAAGGGTATAACGAAATTTTCCTTCCTCTTAAGCTATACTAATATTGGGCAAATTGAGCCGTTTATTATTCTCAGGTGTAAACCTAGACATTAAGAAGTTATGTATCCCCAAGCACCACTAATGGAATCAAAATAAAATGATACTCCTCAACGATCAAACAAATTCTAAATAATCATATATCTTATTATTTTTTAAGTTGAACTCATGGATAATAGGTATCCAATCAATCTGTGTTGCATAATGCATAGTTCATATTAAGAAGAAAAAAACAAAAGAAAAAACAAAAGAAAGTAGCCTCTTATAGATCATGGCCCGTCGTTTAAAGCCCCATAATAAGAAGCCCATCTAATTGGGCTACGATTGTTTTTGAACCAACCATTAAACCCATATTTGCCAAAAATGACCATGCCGATCAGCGGAGCATAACCCTAGATTGCCAGTTATAAATGCAGCCAAGCTCAGTGACCGAGAAGAGTAGTTGCCTCCTCTGCTCTGTAATCCACTCCATTTTCGCGGAGAAACCTAGTATTCTCTGAAAATGCCTGCTGGGCATGGTTTGAGATCTCGGACTAGAGACTCATTCTCTAGGCCATTCAGGAAGAAAGGTACCATAGCATTGACAACCTACCTTAGAACTTACAAAATCGGCGACTATGTGGACATCAAAGTTAATGGTGCGGTCCACAAGGGTATGCCTCACAAGTTCTACCATGGACGCACAGGCCGTGTCTGGAACGTAACCAAGCGTGCAATTGGTGTTGAAGTGAACAAGCAGGTATAAACCTCTCTGATTACTGTGCTCTGGAATTTGGTTTTGGTTTGGGGTTACCCCCCGTTATTCGCAATTGATGAATTTGGCCATTGCTAAAAGCATATTCAGCTTTACGTGTGATAACATTTCTGCTAATTGCCGAAATAAATTTGCGTGTCCGCGAATAGTGTAGATGATGTGTGCCTTTGTTGTGGAACTCTTATCGATTAATTCAGAATCTTTTGCGTGAGCTTGATGCCCTTGTTATGATTAGGATGGGCTACTGAATTTTAGAGCGTCTAATTTTCATTCTGTTCGCTGCATTTTTTTTGACCAAATGTTTGCTTAAAGTTCTTGTTCGAAGTTTGTGTGATTATCTATAAGAAGTTGATTATTTTATGGAATTTGATTTTACGATGTCCATTAATGTATCTTGTAATTTATATGGATAAATTAGAAAAAAAAAGGGCGTTGTTAGTCATAGCGTTCTAATTGATGTTAGGGGAACCTGATGTGATGTTGAATTCCCTGAATGAAAAAAATGTCATATTGAATTCTTAGATCGCCCTTTTTGTTAACTGGTATTCGTAGTTCATGTTTTCAAATTGATTTATGAATCAGTTTCAAATTATCCAGGCACAAAAAGTATTTTATATGAATCTGATGGCCTGCTGGTGGTGTTCTTTTGATGACTTGCTGTATTTTTGGAAAATGACCCTTGGATCCTTTTTTACATATCGATTTTGCTGAGAATTGATATTATTGCCAGTTGCTAAAGGCTGTTTCCTTTCCTTGTCTTGTTCGCTTTTCTCAAGCTCTTTGATATTGATGATTTATTGAAATATTCCACGGATAGAATATAGACATTTTCCTTGAACAGTTTCTCTTATCCAGTTATCCTACGTGTTTCTATTTGTTATGGTGAAACAATTCAAAAGAGAAAGTAGTCTCTATCATTGATTGTGTTTCACTCCCATTTACTTTCTTAATTCCTGATATTGGCTATTCTTGTTTTTCCCTAAGTCATGCACTTCCCATTACCGTCTGATTATTCTCCAATCCCTGCCATTCCTGCCTTTTCTTCTGGCTTAGTAAGCTATTGTTACCTTGCAATTTTGATTGACAAAAATGTACATAATCCAGGTTGGGAACAGAATAATCAGAAAGAGAATTCATGTGCGTGTAGAGCATGTGATGCCCTCAAGGTGCACTGAGGAGTTCCGTTTGAGGAAAGTTCAGAACGATAAACTGAAGGCTGAAGCCAAGACCAGGGGAGAAGTCATCAGCACCAAGAGGCAGCCCGTGGGTCCTAAGCCAGGTTTCATGGTTGAAGGTGCTACATTGGAGACTGTAACACCCATTCCATACGATGTCGTCAACGATCTCAAAGGCGGGTACTAGGTGTGAACGTTGGTTATCATATTGTTTGATGGACTGCGTAGTTTTATTTGGATTTGAATCGGAGGGTTTTGTCATTGGACTTCTAATTTCGTCCTATTTCATTCTAAATACAAAAATGCTTTCTTCAATGATCCTTGAAATGCTTTCATATAAATATACGCTTTGCAGTATTTTATATGCTATTGGCACCGATCTTGAAGTATGAACACGCGTTAGGGGACTTGCTCTGAACTAGTTTCGAACCACTGTCACAGATTTGAACTTCTTTCCAAACATCACCAACATCAAGCATAGGTTTACATTTTTTTTTCAGAACAATAGATAGAATCGAATGTAGGTCCGTAATTTTACGTGGAGTTTGATGTAAGCATCATTGGTTTTAGCTATACATAATCGCATATAATGAGTTTTTATATATATTTTATATAGAAAAAAGAATAATATTTTAATATCAAGGTTTGAGTATATTAATAAAATCGACGTGATGGCATTAGGCGGCTTAATAGCAACTTGTGTAAGCAGAAAATAAAACTATAGGCTCTTAAAAAGTCAAAACTTACAATCAAAGACGATGTTTTGATTCAGAACTGTGGTTTTGCCTTTTCGGCTATTGTCTATGTCAAGTGTCAAGCTGCCTGAGAAGTGAGAGTTATCAAGGTGCCATCCTTCCCCGCCCTGGACATTGTGTGTTATCATAGGCAGAGACAGACATAGAGGAAAACAGGACGATCAAGCAGAGTTCACATATTAACGATGGCAGCACCTTCCATTGTCCCTCTTCTTCTGCTCATCCTCATTTTCTCTGGTAATCATTCCCTTCCTTTCTCCTCCTAAAATGCATCCATGCCTTTCTTCTTCTGATTCCTTCTCATGTTATATGTAATTTGTTTTTGTTAAAACTTGTAAGGGTCTGGTGCTCCTGCGGCGAGCATCCCCGAACACAGTCGCCACGAGCTGCTCTACTTGAGCAATTGTGACCATCATAATGCTCTTAATAGTGCTGTAAACATCCCAAAGGCGTCGGACAATGCAAGGCCACCACCTGCTTTTGCCCCTTTCGTGCAAAGATCCTCCTCACTTCTACCGCCTGGAATCTATGAATAATGAAGCCAATCATATATACAACACATTGACTTGTACTGCTTCGAGATTCATTTCTTTCGATTTAGTTTTGCTTGCTCTTTCTGCCCCGCTGATATAACTCATGGAACTGTAAGATGGAGAAATGGACCATATGAAAAGAGCCTGAGTGAACCTTTTATTTTTACAGATTGATGTAAGTTCAGTTAATTAAATAATAAGGGTGTTTAAAGCCCTCTTTTCAATAGTTGAAGGATCCAGCTTCACTGGGCACGTCCCATAAATGGCAAACCTTGCAGCATTAATCCCCAAAAATTGGTGCCGATATCGGTGGCTGCATTGGGACGGCTTTAGATTCTTGGCTTTTTCCCAGCTCGCCGTCTATTATAATGAACAAATCCGTATTATGGGTTTTCTCACCTTACTCCTAAATTTTCTCCCTGGAAAAGTTCACGGGCCCCGGTTCCGTTGATTTCGGCCAGGGAGACATTTTGTAGCACAATTCAAAATTATTTTTTTTTATTTTTTTAGTTGTCTACCCGATTTATTAGAATTTTATCTTGACTACATCTGGATTCGACTCACGTCGTACATCTGGCTATAGTTGGTGAGTATTCTAATAATTTTTTTTTTTTGTATAGCTTGATAGTTCATTTAAACAATATCAAACTGCTTACTATTTAGACAAACTCACATTAGTAAAAGTGACTTGTTGCAAATGGACCTATAGATAACTAGGGTTAAGCAGGGCAATTCTTTACTTAGTGTCTTGCCTAAAAAAGTTGGGTTATATTTTATAGATCGATACTCAGTCATTCTCAGTAAAAGTCATAACTATTTTAGGATAATATAAATAGACTAGACAAGGGTAGGCTGAACATGCCTAAATTATAATGTTATACTTATATTGTGAAAAAAATATGTAATTATAAACTTTTAAAATAATATTATATTCATATATCATAAAAAATTAAATAATATCTATAATCTACTAAGAATAATACAACAAAAATATAATAATTAAAGTTTTAAAATCTATTACATGTAAAAAAATTTTGAAGTTTAAATAGTTTGTAATTATAACTTTGTAACAATCTCTCTAATATTAATAAAGATGAAGTGTCAAAAATAAAATAAAATAAATAATTATAATTTATAATATAATTATATAAGATTATAAAATTTAAGAAAAAGAAAAAATAATATAGATATAAATATTAAAAGATATAATTTACCTATTTAACTACTCGTATTTCTAAAATAATCATTTAATTACTAGTAACTATCATATTCTCCATTTAAAATGTAATATTTAGAGGGAAAAAAAGAAGATATGCTTATGGTAGGGCAGAGTAGTCCCTGCCTAAAAAAATATAGGTTATATTTTATAGTCTGATACCTAGCTTTATTTTATATTTATTAGGTTAGACAAATTTTTTTTTTATTGTAGACTCAAATAGATATACTAGAGAGATTATGTACACCCCCATGCATAATAGTCTAAATCAATACATTAATTTTTTTACAATATTGATAGCATTATATATAATAAGATTTATAAAAATCATATTACTAATAAATTATAAATAATACTACTTATCTTAAATTCATGTCAACTGTGTGATTATTCAGATCTGTTAAAAAATATGGCTGAACACACAATTCATTTAAAATTTAGTTTTGCTTTTAATTAAAAATAGAAACATAACACCTAGAACATTTTAATATTTAAAATAACTAAATAAAGTTGAGTTCAAAAACAAATCTCAAGGTGCAGATAATATATATTATTTTTGTTTCCATTAAAATCACATGTGCAATGCTTGTAATAGCTACAACAAAAATCTCAAGAGCAAGGTAAAATGAGTTAATCTAGTTATTATTATTTGAATAGTCCCTAATTTATCAAATCTAAAATGTTTATAAAAAGACTTGATATTATTTTATTGACTAAATAAGAATATATGACTAAAAATTAAATAAACAGAATTAAAAGATGGCAAAAGAAAGAATTAAAAAAAGCGATGGGGATTTATATGGGAAAAAGGGGCAAGATCATATATAGTGCTGTGGGGAGTAATACTGTACTTAAGGGGCCACGCCCTCGCAAAAACAAAGAAAATAGGATCAATGGAAAAAGCAAAAGTCGTTTATTATAAAGCCCTCCCTCGCTCTTCGCCTCCTCCAAGAAAATGAAGCATAAGCGATTGCTTCCACTTCCTCTGTAAAACCCTAATAATCGATCCCCTTCTTGTTTTTTTCTTTCCGACCAAACATTCTTCCTCTGAAAAATTCGATTGCCCCACTCTCTGATTAGTTGGTTGAATTAACTTCAATTGCTTCGCAGACGATAGCTTTCATCTATCTTCTATCAAGATCCGCTGTTGGCTGCGAAATATGCTGTGATTTTCTCGGGTTTGCTTTCTGGTCCATTAAGGCTGGCGGGTATCCGGGTTAAGTAAATGGCGGATCCGCCTGGCATCCGCCTCTGCGCTCGTGGTCTTTTAGGAGCTAGCAGAGTCGTTGGTTGTCTTGTTCGATTTTCGTTCTTAGGATTGCAGTTTTGTGACGATTGCAACGAGTGAAGCATGCTGAGCGTGCTACGCGTGCACCTCCCCTCTGATATACCCATTGTTGGATGTGAGCTTACGCCGTACGTGCTCCTACGGCGACCCGATAAGCCTGTTACCACCGACGATGTGCCAGAGTCAGCCCCAATAGACGGCCATTTCCTACGTTACAAGTGGTAAGTGCTGTTTTGTTCGTTCCTTAAGATTTTTCTGATTTTGTCTGTATTTTTTTTTGTTCACTCTGGAAATTGATTGATTTTTAATTTTGATGACTATGGCTAGCTAATTGGTGTTAATGTATTTTTAAATGATCTCGGATTGTTTTTCACGGAATGTTAATGTGCAAACTGGGAGGAGCTTTTGTGGATGTTATAGAATTGTGTAATTGTGATTTGAATTTACTACTCATCTATCTTCTAGTAATTTTCAAATGCGTGAAGTTCATTCGCTTAGTGATGGTTTGCTAGTAGACGTAGTATTCTTATTCACTTATCTTTGTACTATTATTGGTGGTTTAATTTCAGTCGTTATAATCACCCAAGTAATCAAAATAAATTCATTTATTTTATTCTTTCTATTTATCGGAAATCTTTCCAATTCATGAATGTTGTTTTCATTGCAAATAAAGTTTAGGGAAATACAAGTTGAGGATGAATAAACGTTTAACATCTTACAAATTTTGACTGAAGTAAATGGAATATTGTGGTCTCCGGGATCATATGATATGGATGGCTACCTTTCATTCCATTCCATCTTTTGCTCCTTCCTACTTTAGTGCTTTCTTTTGGCAGTTATTTTAAAAGATTCGATACTTCTAACGCTAGCAAATTACGATTGTTGAAATAATGCTTTATGTTCATTGACAGTACTAAGCTACAAATGTAAATTTATGGGGTTTCTTTTCCGTTGTTTTCTTTGATGCGGAGATTTTAATGATTCATTTCACAATAAGTTGATAATCTTTTTAAATATATAATTTTGGGCAAAAGCGAATATAATATATCCTGGGTAGATTTTCCTTTTCAGCAAAAGATATTCATAGAGAAGAGGGAAAGAATTCCAAATAATCTATACCTTCTGCTGCATGGTTTTCCTCTAATAGTTTTCGTTGTTTAGAACGATAATACTAAATAAACTAACTGCTGAATGGTTCATTATTTCATGTATAGGGTTATTTGGTTGGTTCAGTACTTAATCTGTTACTTATAAACAGATATATCGTTTGTCTGTCCTTTTTGTTAGGTATCGTGTGCAAAGTGATAAAAAGGTTGCTGTCTGCAGCATACATCCATCTGAACAGGCCACACTGCAGTGCCTTGGTTGTGTTAAAGCTAAAATACCTGTTTCGAAAAGCTACCATTGCACACCAAAGTGCTTTTCAGATGCATGGCAGCACCATCGTGTTCTTCATGATCGAGCTGCAAGTGCTGTTAATGAAAATGGGAATGAGGAAGAGGAGGTGTTTGGTCGCTTTAATAGTTCTGGATCTGGGGCAATGAATAATAGCTTATCTAGCTCTGCATCAAGTGCTGCTTTGACAAATGGGTCAGCACAGCTGCATCCATCAGTTGTTACCCAACGAAGTGGTGGTGAAACTTGGATTGAAGTTGGACGATTGAAAACATATACCCCAACAGTTGATGACATTGGTCATGTCTTGAAATTTGAGTGCGTGGTAGTTGATGCAGAGACAAAACTTCCTGTGGGGCATGTCAACACCATACTAACCTCCCGCGTCATTCCCGCACCATCGCCTAGTCCGCGTTGCCTGATACCTGTCGATGCGATAGGACCTTTAGATGCTGATGGACGTATAACATCTTCGGGAAGTTTTACTGTTCTATCGTACAACATTTTGTCTGATGCATATGCCTCAAATGATTTATACAGTTACTGTCCTTCATGGGCTCTTTCTTGGCCCTATCGTAGACAAAATTTGTTGAGAGAAATAGTTGGTTATCGTGCAGACATTATTTGCCTTCAAGAGGTACATTAACATGCTTTTGTTTGTGGTTTTGACCGTTGATAAAGTGACTTGATAACTTGGGCTGATATTCAGGTTGATTCTACTGAAGAATTTTTATTAAATGATAATGCAAGTTAAAGTAGAGGCTCATTGCTATTTTTGTTGCATTGTCAACTCAAATGATTATTTAAAGAAGGGGGAAGGGTTAGGCATGATGGCTTATCTTATTCTATGACTTCTGTATCCTCTTATTGGCAACTTTATTTTTCTTTTCAGGTCCAAAGTGATCATTATGAAGAATTTTTTTCTCCTGAATTGGACAAACATGGATATTATGGTTTATATAAGAGAAAAACAAATGAGGTTGAACATAAATTCTGTTTCCTTGTGCTCATGGTATTGAACATTGCTTTAAATGTTAATATAAATTGTTGATTTGAAGGTATATGGCGGTAACAGCAATACAATTGATGGCTGTGCAACATTTTTCCGCCGGGACAAATTTTCACATGTGAAGAAATATGAGGTTGGGGAGCGCACTTTTTTCTGTATAATAAGTTCTCTGGAGTTTGTTCACAAACTTAAATTATGTCTACATGCATGCAGGTTGAATTTAATAAGGCTGCGCAGTCTTTGACAGATGCCATGATTCCAACAACCCAGAAGAAAACTGCTTTAAATCGTCTTGTTAAGGTGGCAACCTATTGCTTTAAAGACTAGATGTCACTTTATTTCTTATGAAACTCGTGTTTATCTTGTTATCTTTTTGTTCCTAGGATAATGTTGCCCTAATAGTGGTTCTAGAAGCGAAAGTTGCCAATCAGCCAATTGATAATCCTGGGAAAAGGCAGCTTCTTTGTGTTGTAAGCTCTTTTACACTGCTGTTATATCTGTGGACTTTAGATGGCCTTGTGTTTTCATTCCTTAGTGATGCGTTGTGTTCATTTGTTTTCTCGTTTGTGTTTAATCTTCCTTCTTTGTTGTTGTTCTCCTATCTCTATCATTGTAGTTGCATTACTGCAACCTTTCTAGAATTGTTCTTCTTGGATGCAAATTGCTAGTTATCTGATCCATTTTTAAGAGTGATTATAACATAATCTTTAACTGGGGGTTTGTATTCTTTTTGCAGCTTTGGTTGGGTTGTGAATGGTTGGGGCAGATTGGGGCACCAGGCCTTTTTTGGTTTAGCTCTAAAAACATTAAATTCCTAGGGCCACAATGGATGCGTAGCTTTAATTTCTATGAAATATTTCTTTGGCATTAGATGTTCCTGTGAGATTTATGCTATTTCCTTTTTCCTTTCTCCTTTTGGGTGTCAAACACAATTTTAATTGTTCATTGTTAAGCACTAATTTTGCCCTTGGACTGCAGGCTAATACACATGTAAACGTTCACCAAGATCTGAAGGATGTCAAACTCTGGCAGGTAAGTATTTTTCAATTGGTCATTCATATTGAAATGTGTTTGCTGAGCTTAGAAGTTATACTTTTTCATTCCCTTCCTATAGGTGCATACTCTTTTAAAAGGGTTAGAAAAGATAGCTGCAAGTGCAGACATTCCAATGCTGGTTTGTGGAGATTTTAATTCAGTTCCTGGAAGGTTTTGTGACTTTTTTCTTTCGTTTAGTTTGAGCTTATTTTAATTTATCAATATATTGGCATCAGTAAATTTTGTCTAAGGCTGGTGCTTAACGTTGTTGCAGTGCCCCTCATGCACTTCTTGCAATGGGAAAGGTAGATCCGTTACATCCTGATTTAGCTGTTGATCCTCTCAATATCTTGCGTCCTTATGGCAAGTTGGTTCATCAGCTGCCACTGGTAATACATTCATTGAAATGAAGCCCTGAAAAAAATAGCTTTAGCTTTTCTACTTCCTTTTATTATTGTGGGCTTTTGCTTTTTGTAGTTTTTAAGTTTAGCTATGTAATGTGAGTTGCTTTCTTCAATTACAGGTTAGTGCATACTCTTCTTTTGCAAGAACAGCAGGTCTTGGTTTTGAGCAGCACAAAAGGAGACTGGACAGTGCAACAAATGAACCCTTGTTCACAAATGTCACTAGAGATTTTATTGGCTCTCTAGATTACATCTTTTATACAGGTTTGCTATCTTGCTGTCTTGTATCATCAATTAAATCTTAAGATGCAGGCCACTTATTTTTTAAGTGATGTGGTTTGTGGTTTCAGCGGATTCTTTGGTGGTGGAGTCACTATTGGAGCTATTGGACGAGGAGAGTTTGAGGAAAGACACGGCACTTCCTTCTCCTGAATGGTCCTCAGATCATATAGCGCTGTTAGCTGAGTTTCGTTGCTGCAAGAATAGATCTAGGCGTTGACATATGAAAGGTAGTTAGCCTCTCCCCTTACTGTTTACTATGCAAGAGCTGACATTTTATTGAATTTCTCACCTCACCTAGCTATATTCAGCAGAATTCGAGTCTGTTCGTAAGTCTGAAATTGCCCTGTTTGCAAATCATGAATAATGTGGTGTATTTTAAACTTCATGCAAAGCTTGAGCTTGTAGTATAGTTTGATTAAAATGGCTTTTAATGTTTGTAGGTCATTTCCAAAGGCACGTAAAGCAAAAGGCCGGAAGAAGCGTTTGGTTGATAAGTTATTGTAAGGATGGTAGATCACGCCTGTCTTTCTCAGGTATTATCGTGTGGAATCCTTTCAATGATCTGCATTGTATTATGCCACCCGTTCTCATAGAAAAAAAGAAAGCATGATTATGCTTATTAAATTGCATCATCTCTCATCCTCAATCTCTCTCCACATAAAAATTATCTTCAGATGTCCGCTGGCTCACTTCACCCGTCGTCTATCGAACTTCTTGAAATATTTAAATGGACATAAGCATTAATATTTTGGGGGAAAAAGAGTGCCTGAAATAAAATGGCAAACGGTGGAGAACATGTTCTTTCGCGGAAGCTTTGAAATTATCCGAGAATCTGCTATACCTTTCTGACAAGGTTGATTCTATTTAGGGATTCAACGGACACTTAATTATGAAACCATCATGTACTAAGAGATCTGCGATTTCACGTTATATCAATCCTAAATGGAGAATACCTACCACTGGCAGATAAATTAGATCGTATCTCCCAACTGTTCTTGGTTTTTGTGGGGAAAAAAATAGAGAGCGAGGGGAATCTTCGTTAATGGCATTAAGGGATAAATGGCAACATTACAACTGGCGCGTGAAAATGTATTCTTCTTAAGGCATTAATATTTCACTTGATCGATATTAATTGAAAACTCTATATGTTGAATTTTGGTTATAATAAAAAGAATTTCAGTTGAAAAAAGATATTACCGCGCCCAGCACAAATCATTTATGATAATTCCTATCGAATGTCAATGTATGGGCTAACTGGCAGGATAAATAAATTTGCAATATTTTTTAGAATATGTTAGAAAACTCACCTGTAAGATGAAGTTCCTGCCATTACATTCAAACGATGGATATTATTGCCCTTGTAATTCACTAATGAGCTATACTGCTAAATACTTATAAATTATGAATTGCTCTATACATATATTGATTTATGGGATTCAAAAAACAAGGAAATTGCATCATAACTTTCAGAATACATCCTCAAATCATCAGTTCTGTCCGGAGAAAATCTGAGGGTATAAGAAAGGAAGGTAAAGGAGATGAGATTTCGAGAAATCAAATTACCATTCGCATAATGGAAATACCCAAAATGAGTCTTGCAAAAATACCCATCAAGCCCAAAATGAGTTGTAATAGGTTCATAAAACGAAGTCCGACATGATACCCTTTCCCCGGATTTCAGTGGTTTCATATGAAAACAAAACAATTCTGTTAAAATTTGACAAGAGCAAGTTACGAAACTTTGTGATGTCACAACAAAACTCGTACAACATGATTAATCATCTTCCAAGTAAGCTGAATCTTTGGTTGGCAGGTCAAATAACCTGTCGTAGGAGATGCTTCCATCTTGAACTCTCGGAAAGCACCACCCTAGCTGTGCACTTTAAAGCATTTCAGATTTGGGAACAACTCAAGCAGCTTTTCGCGGCTCCGGTTCTACAAAAGGAGTTAGCAGGTTACCAAACGAACTGGTGCAATTAATGCCAGTAAACTAAATTGTCATATTCAGAGACAGAGACAGTTCAAGTTAGAATATTGCCTTAATGCCAATACATCCGTTCACATCAAGGGTTGTGATCTTATTGGAACTGGATTTTGAGAGTGCCTCCAGAGACTTATCAGTCACACCAGTTATTCCAAACAAGCTGCATATTAGTCCTTTCAAAATATCAGTAAAAGGATTGACCAAAAAGAATCAGAAAAAGGAGTCATTTTGGATGGAACTGTTAAAGCACAAGGTAACTTCATGTTGCCATTGAAGCAATCTGCAGATGTGTTCATGAATCATCATCTGCTATTATGCTACTACTTCATGTGTCATACGAGTCTGGAAATTTATGAAAATCTGCATGACTTCTTTATCCGAGTCTCAGCTTGGTTCAGTTATTAAAGGAAAAAATGGACAACTAGGCTTAACTTTATAAGTATCCACTTCAGTTCATTCACCAACAATTTTTGAACGCCAAATATAACAGAATAACCCACAAAGGAAACTTAAAGTGAGGAAACAATTACACAAAACCATAAGCTGAACTCAATTGTCTTTTTCCCATTTTTTATTTAACAAGATGGGCCAAGTTCAAGAAGTATGCCATATGAGAACCTTGTCTTCACTCTTCATCTTCTTCTCAGAAAAACTTGCAGAAATGGGAGTGCTAGAAAAAATTGAACCTGGTTTAAAACGAAAGCTATATGAGGATCTTGTCCTCAGCTACACGCATAGGCACTCTATATGACTATATCTTTGAAAATCTTTTTAAAGACAGTTTGGTAGTTAAAATTAAGAATGGAAAATAAATAGAAAGAGAAATGGAAGTACTCAAGAAGGTGAAGCCCATATAATTTGGTTGCATGCAAACTTGCAAAGATACATTCAAATACACTAACCCAAAAAAGGAGCATTCAAGCACTACACACTACACACCTTAGAGATTCAATAGAGGTGCAGCTCCGTGCAATGGATATGACCCCATCATCTGTCACACGTACACACCTATCACATGAAACGAGATGCAAATAATCCCAAAGAACTCTTTTAGTTAATATATATATATATATATATATATATATGTACAGGTTGAAGCTTTAGTTACCATGTCAGATTGAGGGTTATAAGATTCTTGCATTTAGAAATGCTGGAAAGTCCTTCATCTGAAAGGTTCTATAAACCGAACTATAAATTGTTAGCATTAGCAGTTCGCATCAGATAAGGTGTAGAGGAATCTTCAAAACCCCAAGACATATTACCTGGGCACCACAGAGATCCAGAAGCTTGAGATGCGCCAGGAGGGACATGTTCTTGTAAACTTCATCTGTGAAACTGAACAAGAACAATGCAGTGATTTTATCCATAGAAAAAGTTTTCAGCTAAAATGCATATATTTCAGCAGCTACCTAGACAGAGCATAGAGATTCAGACTCTGAAGAGATAGACATTTCTGTAGTAACTGCTTTAAGCCAGAATCTGTAAGCTTGACACACCTAAGCACCAAATTGTGAGGTATGAGTATGGAAAGAAAAATAGAATTCATCTCATGTTTGATAGCATCATCTTACCAGATAGATGTATGGAATGCAAATTTCTAACAATTCAAGAGCCTAGAATTGAATTTCGATACTTATCATGACTCATGGATATAGGGCGGTATTATTTATACATCATGATATAAGAAATAATCCCATACTAAAAGACGTCTCAAAAAATGAAATACCTTGTCAGGTTCAATGACTCTAATTCTGAATAATTGTCAACAACAAATTCCAAGCTTTGGTCTGAAATATTCTGCGATTACCAAATTATGGAGCCCTTAAGAGATTGTTCAAGGACAGCTATTGAATTTAATTAGCTGAATTTTGAGTTTACGTGAGTGTTAAGAAAATAACTAAATGATTATCATTCAGTATCTTGAAACAATAAAAGGGCTAAAGGCAGAATCACTAATCAGAAATCATATTCGAGATATTGAAAGTTGTACTTATTCAGAAACAGCAGGGATTGGAAAGAAGCCTGAAGGAGAAACTATTATTTGTTTAAGATGATTAGCAATATGAATCTAAACCATCGCAATACTGTCAAATACAGCTCGGAGTGTCTTGGTGGCTCGCATACCTTACAGCCACTTATGTTCAGATGAACTATGCCTTTGCAATTTTTCACTAAATGCCTTAGTCCTGCATCTGTTAACCTGGAACATGTTTAGTTTTTTGACAATTGTTGCCAAAAGTGATGGGAAGTCAAAATATGATTTTCAGCTACTGGTATAAACTTCACAGATTCAGAAGAACTTAAAGCACCTCACGTTCCAGTAGATGGAAAAAGCTTTCAGTTGTGGACAACAGCTGGTTATAGCTTCAACTCCTTCATCTGAGATTTTTTGGCAGCCATTCAGGTTTAAGGAATCCAAGCCTTTAAGAGAATCTGAACACTAGGGGTGAAAACAACACTAATTAGAATCACTCAACATATTTAAGTGATATTGAAGATGAGGTAGAGTGTAATTCAGGCTTTTCTTTTATGAAGGACCTTTGTCATCTTCAGGAAAACAACACAAAGTTCGCTTTCTTAATAGTGGAACTTGTGCATTTCAGCTTTGAAGTAACAAGATAAATAGATGAAACACTCATAGCAAATGATAAAATATGCACCTTAGTCTTGAGAAGGATGAGATGTGTGTCATCAATATCTTGAGCAAATTCCAGGTTAATCTGCTTAACATTGCGATATCTAGGCTACAAAAAACACGTCAAATTGAACATAAAATGGCTATCAGCCAAAAAGTTTAAGAGAGCTTAAACAACGCACCAAACAAAAAATTCAAACTCAGTCTGGTACTTTTACATCAAAACTAAGAAGACACCATCCATTGGTCCAAAAATGTCACTTTTTTCCTGCCCCACCCCCACCCGCGGCGGCCGGCAGGGCCAAAATCAAGATAATTGCAATTGCACTATACGAAATTGAATGAAATATATGGTATCAAGAATGCAATCAAACTTGAAAAGAATAAGCTAACCAGAGAAAGAGCAGCTACAAGCAGATTCCCTGAATTTTTCCTCTCGCGAAAATTAAGTACCTATCAAAATCATGCATAAGACCTTATACTTGAAAGATTAATCAAAAGAATGAAATAGAATCCAGAGAAGATGAGAAGCACCAGCCAAAGTGATGAGGCGGAAACAAGAGTCCGATAAATCCATGGGCTGACTAGCAAGAGAGAAATAAGGTCTCCCTGAGATAATCTGGAGGAAACAAGTAGGAAGACTCGGGGAATCGTTTCTCTGCTCCATGTGAAATCCTCCGTTTCTGCTATTTCTTCCATTCCTACTCTCGTGTATGAGTGGAAATGTTCTTATGCGGAATGTAAAATGGGGAGGATCCGATGAAAAAACTAATAAAAGTGTTTTGCGTGAGGGGAAATGTTGTTCAAATTGAAAATATTGAAACATAAATATTAAATTTATATAATATCTAATATCTTATTTTATTTTTTATATATATTTAATATTTTAATTTTATTTATAATATAATTTTATTCATAATTTTTTTAATTTAATACAATTAAAAGATGGATATTAAATATTATATAATGTTAATTGGGATATTAAATATTATATAATTTAGTATAATTAAAATTAAGATATTAAATGTTATACAATTATAAATATTATTTAATATTAAATAATAATTGTATAATTTTTTTAATAGATATTAAATTATTAAATAAATCAAGTAAATATAAATAATACTAATAATAAGTAAAAATTCAGAAGAGTTTATGTAATTAAAAAGAGAGGGGACAAAATCACAAATTTACGCTCAAGTTGAATTAGGTTTTTTGCGAAACCGACCCAAACCGACCAGATTACTGCTTCTGTGCGCTGACAAACGTTTCTGTGGTCTCTCAGACTTTCACAAGGCTATGTTATGTTATTTGTGGAACACTTAGCTTGTGGATTTAGGATTTTATATCGAGGCTCTGTCCAGATTACCAGTTTCGAAATTCAGGGCCAGTGTTCTCCCAGCTTCGCGACTTCGGAAATTGGGCGTTTCTGAGGATTTTTTTTTTTAATTTTTGGGCCATCGAGGAAGGACATTTGGCAAGCTTAATCTGTTGGCAACTATTCGAATGGAACAAGAAAGTGATTCTCCCAGTTTGTAACTCTAATCACCTGGCTGGTAATGTCCTTCCCGGTTCGGTAGAACAGTAGCGTTTAGTATCGCCATGACTGATTATATAACTTTTGTAGGAAGAACATAGGAAAACCATTCTCATAATACTGATTAATTCCTCTGTGATTTAGACCAGTTTGCGAACCTTTACTACTTCGCAATCCTCTGCTTTTGCCCCTATTGAATACCGATTGTTATTTCAAATATCACAATGTTAGCTTTTGCAGTCTCCCTCTGATTCGGAACTTCTAAATCTCCATTTGAGTATTGTTAATACGTAGAGATGAACTATCTAAGAGATATTTCTTTGCTAAAGTTGAAATATTAGGCTCTATACGAGACTCCCAAACTCTGTCAGTGTTATCAATACCTCCAATGCCGAGGCATAGTGAAGGTCCGGCTCAAATGGGTGAAAAACCGAAGTATTGATCACATAATTGACAAGGAAACGGATTTGAAGGCTGCTTGTCTCCTCAAGGACGCGATTAAGCGATCGTCCACTGGTCTTCTCACAGCAAAATCTGTAGCTGACTGGCAAAAACTGCTTGGCCTTACTGTCCCTGTTCTTCGTTTCATGCGTAGGTACCCGGCCCTCTTTGTAGAATTTCCACATCCTCGTTGGCCTAATTTGCCTTGCTTCCGTTTGACAGATACTGCAGTCTCGTTAGACTCGCAAGACCACAGCATTTACGAGGCCCGTGAGAGTGTTTTGGAACGGCTTTTTAAGGTACTTATGATGATGAGAACTCGAACTGTGCCGCTGCAGCCTTTGAAATGGGATCTGGGTTTACCGGATTGTTTTGAGAAAACATTTGTTCGAAAATACCCAGATCATTTTCGATTTGTCAATGCCTCAAATGCTGTCACCTGCCTGCGACTAGCAAATTGGTGTGAGGAATTTGCAGTTTCAGCATTACAAAAGAGCAATGAAAGCAGGACATGTGGGGATGATTACAGGCAATTCAAGAGAGGGCAAGCAGCTCTGGTTTGCCATGAATTTTCCAAGGGGGTATTGAGCACAGAAGAAGGTAAGGGCATGGATGGAGGGATTTCAAAAGTTGCCTGACATTTCTCCTTATGTGGACTCTAGGCAAATTGATCCAAATAGTGAACTAATGGAGAAGCGAGTTGTTGGAGTTCTGCATGAATTTCTAAGTTTAACCATGCACAAGAAAACAAAGAGGAACTACTTGAGAAGCTTGAGGTAGGAGTTGAATCTTCCCCATAAGTTTACCCGAATCTTCACAAGATATACTGGCATATTTTACCTCTCACTGAAGTGCAAAACAACGACTGTTACTCTTTAGAGGAGGGTATCAACGTGGAAAACTAGTAGATCCACATCCTATGGCTCGTCTCAGAGAGAAGTTTTATCATGTAATGAGGACGGGGCTTCTTCATCGTGGAAAAGGCGAGAACTTTATAGATCAAGAAGACTTATTACTAAACGGTGAAGTGGATGAAACAGGGCTGGGAGAATCTGAGGAGGAAGATTCTGGAACAGGTGATGAATTCTATGAGGTTGAAGATTCAGACCTAGAGGGAGCGTCTGGAGGAGAGTAGTGTTCATATGACAGAAGTAGCGTTATAGCCACGTACAAGTAAGAAAGGAAATGATTTGCTTTCCAGTAGCGTGGCTCTATTCCAAAATGGTAGAATTTTGATTATTCTCTCATCAAACATCCAAGCTTGGATGAGTTTGCTGGCTATATTTTTTTATTTGTCTTGCCAGTGCAACCATGAAACATTCTTTAATAGTTGATATTTTATATTTTCTTTCCTTCTTTCATGTTCTTACTTCCTTGAAGGGATAGGGGGATGTGATGCTGATTAGTTGGTATGCAGTGAATTCTTCTCATCAGTTAACAGCTTTGAACTAATTTGCTTTTATGTTCAAATTTCTTGCAGATATTGATTTTTATAACTGTCTGCACCATTTTCTGTTAAAGGCTGTCTGTTGTAGCCGGGTAATAACTCGAGGAATACATCTAATGATATAAATGACATTCTGGTGACATTTGAGCATGGGAAAATTGAGACAAGTCAACTTGGTTAAGTTGCCTATATATGTTTTTCCGCCTGAGAATGGTGAAAAATGGATTAAGTTTATCAAATTAAAAAAGACTGAACTCAAATTCACCATTCTCAACTTCATAAGATCGATTTAACACATAAAAGTTGAAGTAAAGCTGTAAGAACTATTTAGCAACACTCTTTCTTGTTTGGGACCGACATGCTGAATTCTGTAAGAATATTTGGAGACCACTGAAACAAATTGAAGCTTGAACTCCTCTTGAATCGTCAGCCTCGTTTGCCCGCTCTGTCAACTGATAACATCATAGGTCTTGTCTCATTTACCTCTCCCTTCTGCAAGTTTTCTATCAGAATTCATATTTTGTTATTACCCATTGTGTTGACACGAATTGTAGGAGATAATAAATGTCTAGTTTATAGCAATTATGCCAATTATTCAACACCTTAGTTTTAGCTCTCAAAGGATTGAGTGAGATGCTATAGTTGATTAACATGCTATTTAAAAACATTAATTTTTTCCACCCAGTATGCCTAATTAACTATTAAACTTATTAACTAATCAACCTAACTCGTCTAACTAAAGATGATTGTTGTTGAGTAATTTTAAGATTTTGCAATAAATAATTAATTTTAACAATTTTCTTAATTTACATAAATTAATTAATTAGAGTCTATAAAGGATTAGAGGGAGTAATTTCTAGCTGATAAGTACTTTCGACTCGCTAGAAAAACATTTACTCAGCCAAGTTTTTCATTAACAATCTTAATATGCATCCATTTTCCTTGGTTCGTGCCTTTATTATTGCTGATACCACACGATAAGTTTTATGAAGCCATTGTTGCAATTTAATAGATATTTTCATAATACATTGGATGATATCTGAATACAAACGGTCCGTCAAATTCCATATTAATCCATTCGTATACAAATGGATACCACTTCTACATGTGCAACATCGAATTTTAGAAAACTTGATTTGCAGGCATTGTAATTCTCATGATCTTTCGATATCGTGCCATGTCTCTCTTATCTCGATAAACTTGAGTCTATATACCATTACCTGACAAAATTGTAACAGCTAAACCGGAAAACCTAGCAATTAAAAAGAATCCAACAGCAAAACGACGGTAAATCAATCTCACAGGAAATCAGTAGCCCTCAAATATTAGACACAAGATTTCCAGCACTAGGGAATGCATGAATCTAGCTTGGGGCCAAGGGCTAAGATTAAGCTATCGTCAACGAAGTCTGAAATTATATACAATCACCAACAGTTTGAATGAATCGGTAAGAGGAGACTAATCCCAAGCGCTAGTAACCCCTGGAGGACCATAACCCCCACCATAAGTGGCAGGAACACCGTATCCACTTGTTCCACCGTAGTAGTCAGCTCCTTTATTATGATGGTTGTCCCTCCTATAATCACGGCCACCGAAACGAGCTCCCCCTGAACGCCGGTTTCTGTTGCCACCACCATAGGAAGATCTAGCTGCATAACGTGTGAGCCAGGCAGGTACTTCTTGATTTGCCTCTTGCATCAGATCAGCCAATGGCTTAGCCAATGACAGATTATTGTCATTGAAGAAGGCTGTTGCTAAACCCATTTTACCGGCCCTCCCTGTTCTTCCTATTCGATGCACATAATCATCAATGTCATTGGGAAGATCAAAATTTACCACATGAGCTACACGTGGAATATCAAGACCACGCGCTGCAACATCTGTTGCCACTAAAATTGGTGTGTTTCCACTCTTGAACGACCTCAATGCTAGTTCCCTTTCCTGCATACATAGCACGACACATTTGTAGTTAAAATTATATAGTATATACCCATACTTCATGGAAGAGACATGTGCAAGGACTAATTAAAATCCTTCAACTTCAACAAATCAAGGTCAATTAAATGCTGCCCCAGAAGACCAAATCCAAATATCAGGAAAACGACCACAATGTCATGGTTGCCCAAAAATGTTTAGTTTTAGAACACACTAGTACCCAACTGTTCTAATTGTACGAGGCTTTATGAGAGTTGGTGAGAATTGGAAGCATCTGATTTTGATCCATAAGATTCTCAATTTATAAAACCACTAGGATGGATTTAAAACTAAAATGCAATTCAACTCTCTTTCTAACCCTCAAAATCAGCATATATGTTTATGAACATAAAAATAGATATGGACATGTTTTAACGGAAACCATAATATTGAAGCATGTAAAACTTCAACATGATTTTATTTAGCCAAAATAGTTACCTGCTGTGATCTGTCACCATGAATGCTAGTTGCAGGAAACCCATTAACGCACAACCAGTGTTCCAATGCATCAGCTCCTTTCTTTGTTTCCACAAAAACTAATGTCAGACCTTGCTGCAAAATCCACCCAAAGATTTTAGCAGAGAGCTGAATATGATAAAATCATAAATCTGTAAATGACACATGCATATTCTTAAACAAGAAGTTAGAAAATACAGCATAATGTTAAAAACTAGAGAAGTTTGCAAATTAAAATGATAAAATTACAATTATAGTATAGAGAGACAGTTTGCATCGGGGGCAAATTACCTTGCCATAAAGTCCATTTTCCCTCTGGGCGTGAAGAAGGTCCATGAGGTGGCTTCTTTTGTCAGATTCCAAGACATATTCCACTCGTTGAGCAATTAGGTCAGTACTTGAACCAACCCTTCCAACAGCCAGAAACACATAATTGTCCAGGAAATCTGATGCAAGTCTCTGCAAACATATGAACATTGCGACAGGAAGGTCACATTTGCTATTTCAAGCGAGTTTTCTCAGACTTAACATAGTCATTGATTTTTTTTTGTATAGAATTAAATCTAGCATTCTAGCTTACTCCTTGATTACAGTGTTGTTCTAAATAATACAAGCTCTCTTAATTCAACCTTCATATTTAACTTGCAATGCACTATTACCATCAGCATAAACTACAAATGACACATCTCATAGCCAAGCCTAACTATATTAGCAGCAGCATCTCTCAAGTCTTGAATGTCTCCCACAACTTCATCGCCATCACTTCACCCTCATCACCATAGCTATTGCCATATCTAGAACTAGCAAGCATATAATCTTCTCTGGTAAACCTTTAATTAAATAGCGAAGCTATTCATCCAAAATTATCACTTATGATTTAAAATCAGCAACTCTAAAGCATGAATTATGTTCTACGTCTGTCCATATAAATACCTGACGACTTTCCACATGTTATCAACATTTAAAGTAAGTGCATGAGACTAACTGAAAAAGTAATAAAATATAAATTTAGCTCCTATTGCTTAAACAAATCCGTATTCCCTTACTTCCACCCTTGTTATAATTATGTTATATGTATCCTTCCGCCATTACATGTGAAGCAATTGATCAGGCACCTTAATAGAAGCAGTAAGAAATTTTGCAAGTACAACACAGCAGTGCAAAACAATCTGATGATTTAAAATAGACACCCAGCGGTGAAACCGCATTGGACAGTTGCTATCAAGAACTCTTCCCTCTCATTCTATCATCATCAAGACAATTGTGACATATGAAAGCAAACACAGAACACATGAATTAAATATTGAAATAATTGTTTTTCCAAGAATACATGAGAAGCTTGAGAACCTGATTAAAAGCCATAATCTACCTGTATCTCTTTGGGAAAAGTGGCACTAAACAGCATTGTTTGTCTCATGCCTTGAGGAGGCATGTCCATTTGTTCAACTATTTTTCTTATTTGAGGCTCAAACCCCATATCCAGCATCCGATCTGCCTCATCGAGAGCTAAATATCTGATCATTTGCAGTGACACCCTAGCCCTCTCTAACAAATCTACCAGACGTCCTGGAGTTGCCACAAGAATATCAACTCCTCTCTCAAGCTCCCGCAACTGAACGGTGCAATAATCATCACAGTATTAAATTAGGGCAAGTGTTCATGACTTCAAGCTAGTAACACAGAAACTGAAGAGAAGAGCGCTTCAAAAACTTCCAAGCATAATGAGTGAACACATAATCATTTCTGCAAGTGCACATGCACAATGCATGCAATGGTATAAATCTAGTGTCAAGTAGGCGATGGAAAATCAAACAAGTAATAATTACAGTAGTAAGAAATACATCAAGAAATTAGCATGAGATGAACATCAGATGGTAAAAAGAACCTGTTGGTTTATTGGTGCTCCTCCATAAGCAACTACCACCTTAACACCAGTTTGATAGGAAAACTTTTTAGCCTCGTCATGTATCTGCAAGGGATGAAACCAGAAATTTAATATATATATATATATATATATATATATATATACACACACATTGCGGTCTTTAAGACAATATGCATTACAGAAGTTGTGGAAAGTAGAAAATAAAAATAGAATCCCACCTGACAGGAAAGCTCCCGGGTAGGCGATAGGATAAGAGCCAGAGGGAAAGCAGTTCGTGCTACACGTGGTCTTTGAACATGCGGCATCCTCAGGATTCCACTTATGATAGGAAAACAGAAGGCAGCTGTCTTGCCTGATCCTGTCTGAGCGCAAGCCATCAGATCTCGCCCCGCAAGAGAAATTGGTATGGCGTACTTCTGAACTGGAGTTGGTTTGACGTATTTACACCTCCTTATATTTTGATTCACTGCCTCACCCAAGTCTATTTCTGCGAAAGTATTTACAGGTGGAGGCACATTATCCCCACTAGTGTCCACAGGGATATCATCATAAGCGTCGAAATTAATGCCTGTGTTTTCTTGCTCGCTAAAAGTATGATCTGTAGCTTCATCATTCTCAAATGGGTTAACCTCACGCTCCCACCCTCCGCTTCTATTGTTCCAACCCCCACCAATTCGACCATTAGAACCATAGTCCTGCCTTCCATGGTCAGGCTTATTAAAGGAACCACCACCGCGATACCCAGCAGTTGACCCGCCAAAATTTACCCGATCATTCGCCGGTAACGAAGATGGGTGTGATGTCATATGGGGTTCTGAAGATGGTGGCTTACTACGAAGATGTGGTGGAACATATGCTGACCGAGAAGGACGCGCCGCATTGGCATTTGAAGAACCAATGCCTGAGTTGTCAACAGAATCTGCCCATGAAGTTCTCATAGCTGCAGATATTTGACTTCGTTGATTACAAGGAAAAGTCAAAAAGCAACTCGGCTTCCCGATGGACAATACTACTATGCCTGCACTTTATGCATCGACCATAACCCTGATCAGTCATTATGTACAAATGATCAAGCTATATAGAAAGCACAAGACAAAATGATCAACCTATATAGAAAGCAAGGGGTTATGGGGAAAAAGGTCTTGAACTTCAATAAAATAAGGAAAATGGGGTTATGAGCAGGAAATCCATCCCGCAGTGAAATTCGGAGGAAAAACAAAATTGAAAAGATGCTATCAGAAGACGGAATATCCTACCAAATCAAAATGTTAAAGGGGGCAAATTTTGCAGGCTGCAGGCAAACAGATCAAATTAAGCAACGAATAATTAAGAAGACGAGTTATATTTTTCCAATGATTGAGCGAATCGGATTTCTGAAAGCAACAAGTTGTGCGATATTCCACATCAGGTGAGCGATAAAACGGAAAACAAATGAATGATGATAAGTTTCTTACCAATAGACAAAGCGAACGGATGATAACTACCTGGAAGAGAGAGCAAGTGATGAATGATGTATGGAAACGAGCTTCGTTTGTAGCAGAATTGAAAAACAGATTAACTTTGAAACCGGATTGAACCCTTTGCGAAGATATCGCTCTCTCTCCTCTCCTTTTTGTCAAAGGATATTATTCAGATTTCTCAACGGTATCAATACTCTTCTCTTCTTGTCTTGGTACCATTATCAAAGCCACTGGCTTCCGTACACTTTTGGGCTGGCCAAAAATGAGCTTGCGTGTGAAAATTCTATTTCCAATTACTGGCTAAATTAGTTCATTTACTTTTTTTCCCCCTTTGTTTTATACTGTCCGTTGATTACTGCGATGAGAGTAGGCTTGGTTTTATTTTAGACTAAATAAACTAAATAGATTTTTTTTTGTCTGAAATTATAATTATAATTATAGTATTGCAGATTTTTTTTTAAAAAATTACATGTTTGAAAATAAAATTTCTTATGTTTTAATTTAATTCTAATGTTTTCATTGAAATAAGAGACAATTAGAAAGAAAGACCTAAAAAAAAATAATATTTATTCTAAAAAATATTTAAAATTGTAATTATTTTAAAGGATAAAAAATTAAAATATAAATATATAAATACTAAATTACCCCTAATATAAGAATTGTCAAAAAAAATATGTGTTTATAAATTTATAAATAAAATATAGATATAGACATAGTTGAAAAGTAATTATGCTTCACTAGGGAAAAAGATCTTCCTCTTCTACTAAATCGTTATGTCGTTCTTAGGGTCGTGCCCAAAGTATTACGCACCAACCATTTTTTGGATTTGCCGCACTGTTTTCCTTGGCTAGTCTTGAACATAAATGTTGGCCAAACAATCCCATCCAGGAGACTGTATTAGGCTACAAGTTAAAAACTGCCCATTAATAGGATTAATTTGAGTGATAAGCGGTTCAGTATCATTTAAGTGATATCTTAACATCTTTATTGAAAGTCTTACTCACTATAGCCAAATGCGCGACACGAGTCAGATCTAAATATAGTTAGGATAAAATTTAAATAAACTGGATGGATAATAAAAAAAATTAGAAATTGTCGCATGTTTATGTAGATATTGAGGCAAATATAAGTTCTTCAAAGACCTGCTATATGGAGAATTTTGAACTAGTTTGGTTTCATTAGACAAGAGGAGACGATAATTGCAATATTTTCATTTGCTAAAGTGATGAAATTCTCCATATGTAATCTTGTATTTTGTGGATCCAAATAATGGTTAGGGCTTAATGCTTTGGGCACAACACCGAATAAATGGCGGAATACTAAAGCAATAGGAGAAAAGCGATAATAAATTATTCATTCTATCCAATATTAATATCGTCTAATAGAATTTTTTTTTATCTTATTATTAAATCATTGACGAGTCTAACTTTTTTTAAAAATTCATATAACAAAAAAAATTGCGATTTATAAACACATAATTTTTGTTGCAACATAACTCAATTTTCAATAATTTTCATATATTCCCATGGCAAAACGCATTTTATCAAAAGTGGGGATGGGAATTACATAATAAAAGTAGATTAATTTTGTTTTATCTTCTGTCAAAATAGGCACGTCATTGCAGCCTCATTTCATATAATTTGTTGGATTTTTTAACTTGCATGCTTCATTATTAGTTTGGACTTGTATTGTGAACACTATTAGGAATAAGTGTGAGGAAGAGTTTTGGAATTTGAATGGGCATTTGGAGTAATTTTGAACATTTTTTAAAATTTAAAAAAGAAACTTGAAATGATTTTAAGAAATGAACACAGTTTATTGTTACATCTTTTTAATTAATTATGGCCTTTACATCTACACAATCCCCATTTTCCTAAAACGCCCTTCCACATCCCAAGTAGATCTCACCCTCCAACCTCATATCTCCTCTTATTGTCCTCCTTCTCTCCCCTCACCCTTCCATTCTCAACTTCCATCGGTGTCGGCCCAGAGTCATAGTCTAGTGAAGAAGAACCCCAAAGCAATGTAGATTTGGGTTGTCGGCAATTATATCACTAGTGAAGCTTAGTCGGGTATTGATGGTGGTGTGCATCCCCCTTCTCCATCATTCTCTTGTTTGTCTTCTCTACATCGTAGCATAGATTTAGGTCGCTAGATCCTCTCTCTCTCTCATTTTTTTCTTCTCACATGTTTTCATAAACCTTTCTCACTCGCTGGCTTGTTCATCCTTATTCTTGTTACGAACTTCTATATCTGTTTTTCTTCTTCTTTTTTTATAGTTTAAATGAAATTCATTTGCTCTTGTTAGAGGAACAATTCTTGTTTTTTTTATAAGAGAAAACTAAACGCTTAATACAAAAAAATCTAAGTCCAGAGTAGATTAAATCTCAAACAATCTTGTTAAATGAACTCGTTTGTGTGCATTTGTTTTTTTACCCTTGATAAACTAAAATGTTTAGTAAGTTGGTTCCCATGAATCCGAGTATGACTCATTTATATAGATATATTTATATATTAATAATAAATTTATAATTCATAATTTTATAAATTATAAATTATTTTTTTATTAATTAAATTACTTAATATTTATCGGCTGATTGTATGTATTTGTGATGTTATGGCTAGTTTGGATTTTGGCCCGTGGGGATGACTCGAAGAGAAGATGGAAAAAGAAGAAGGAAGAAATGGGGAAATTTGACAAGTTAGTTATTTCACAATTATTTTTATTTAATAAGATAAAAAATATACTGTTTGCTTAAAAAAAATACCTATGCCATATATTTTTTGCCATCTACTTATACCATACCAAACATAACCGATCGTACTTACCATTGTATGCTATTTTATTCCCCATCACTGCGTTCCATTCCATCCTCATCTTTCATTGAACCAACGGAATTGGCCCCTTGTCTTCTAAACCGATATGTCGATTTATGTCATTGCGTAGGTTCTTGGTAGATCTCATCATTTTTTTCGGTAAACGCTGTTTTTTATTTGTTTATATACAAATCTTCTTCAGGGTATTTTGATCTTTTTCTATGTCTTGAAATTTTCATTCAATCAATCAAATTTACACATGCCAAATAAAACTTGTATAGAAAAATCCATAGATTAATTTTTTTTTCATATTTTGTGTATTTGAAAAGTATAAATTCAAAAATTGTAAAAGGGTGTTTGACTCAAATTTTAATTTATTTTTTTAAAATAAATAGTTATATTTATCTAAAATAATTTTTCTATACATAACTATGATTTAAAATTAATATTTTGGATAAACTACTGAGACTAATTTTTGAAACAATAAACGAATTTATAGACTACCCAATTATTATTTTATCTTTATTTTTTCTTATACCCTCTCTCATATCTCATTTATCTTCTCTCTCTTTTTCACCATCTATCCTATATCTTTTCTCTTATCTATTATCTACTATCTCTCATATTTTTAATAAAATTATATATTTCTAATAATTTTTCACTTACAAAAATTTTGCTAACAATAAATATTAAATAAATCATTTATTTAAAATTATTTTTTTTCTATAACTTCTTATTTAAAATTTTTAAAAAAATTATTTAAAATTTATTTTTTTATAAATTATTTTTTAAACTCTTATATAAATATATTTAAACCCCATTCTCATTTTCTTTCTGGTTCATATCTCTACCTTTCTTACTACTCATCCCATCCAAATCCATTCCAACTCGCTAGAGGGATGATCAGTGCATAAAAGAAGGCCTCGCCCCAAGGATAGTTTTTGTGTGTGTGGGGTGGGGGGTTGATTTTGCATTGTTTTTGTCATTGGATAATGGAAGGGAAGGAGGGAAGCTGCAATTCAAAAATCTAGCAAAAAAAAACAAAATTGCCCTTTGCTTATATATTGGATGGGTCTAATATATTTTTAAAAAATTTTATAACAAAAAAATAATCTAACAATAAAAAAAGCAAAAACGACTTAAATATATAAAATTTCCTCAATTTTATGTAACTTACAAGTAACCTCTTTAGTATTTAAATATTTAAATTAAAAATTATAATATTTTATATTTTGATTAATAAACTCCTACTGTTAAAATTAACAGTTTTTTTATATAATAATTTTTATATATTTTATTATACATCATATTATTTAAAAAAATAGTACTTGACAATTTATATATAATTTTAAGTAATTTATATTTGTTATTTAAATATAGTCAAATAAATATTTTAAATATATTTTTTAAGTATTATATATTTTAAATATTTTAAAATAAATGTAAAATGTCAAGTGTTATTTAAATATTTAAAAAAAATTAAAATTATATGTCAAATATTATTTTTTAAATAAAGTGATATATAATAAAAAAATATAAAAATATGATATAATAAAAACTATTAATTTTAACGACATGGTCTTTATAATCAAAATATGAAATATTAAGATATTTGATTTAAAATTTTAAATGTCAAAGAGATTATATATAACTTATCTAAAATTTTATAGAAATTTTATATATTTTATGCTTTTTAAATGTATCATTATTTTCTATTCCTTCCGTCATTCCCTTCATCAAACCCCCTCACCCTGCCTCGCCCAACAAAGTAATATAAAGATCCCTACCTACTATTTATAGATAATAAAAATGGTAAAGATTCATTTTAGGCTATAAAATATTTATAATCAAACTGAACATGATTATATCAAACAATTCAATCAGTATAGAATAAAAATATAAATATCATATTGCCAAAAATAAAATATAATTTTTGCCAGAAAAATAGAATATAAATTATTCATTGATTATGATCAACTAAATGAGGTCCCAGTGCATTGTAGGATGAACGAGTCATGTACATGATTTATGGAAACAGCAGGTTTTGTGTATCTATAATTTATATTTATGCTGAATTTAATATCAATACTAATAATTATCAAGTCTATAGGAAGACACATCATTACCAATCAATAGTAAATAACATCACCCAATTTCTACTCTTCTTTTAATGCACAAATTTATTTCTTGTTCATTTATATTTTGTATTACATATAAAAAAAATCCAAATCTCAATGAGAGAGCAGCATATAATCTTTCTTTTTATTTTTCTTGGAGAAGGGTATTAAAAAGAGAAAACTCGGGCTTGTGTTGTTTTCTTGCTTTAAAAGTTTGTTTTCCATTTTAAAAGATAAAAAGCTTTTTAAAATTTTGTTTTTATTTTTTCTAAAAAGTAAATATTTAGAACTCGTTATGGAAAAAATATGACCATTTTTAAAATTATTTTGTGATAATTTATTCTATAAAATCAAAGAAGAGATAATGATGTCATGTATCATCAACTAGAGTTGGATAATGAAAGTGATTAATCCTATACAATGGTTAAGAGGTATTTACATTTTAAAGCTCTGTAATATTTTAAATTAAATTATCTTAAATAGAAAATAAATAATATTATGTATTCATTAATATTAATGAAGTATAAATTTTTTTCATCCTCCAGCTTACTACTTTAATTATATATATTTAAAATAATAACTTGACTATTTTTAAAACTTGTTTTAAAAAATTTAACTGAACTTAAAAAATAATCATAAATGTAGTAATGTACGGGTAATCTTTTTGTTTCCTCGCAAATCATTTGAGGTCCCATCCATTTCGTATTATTTATTAGACGCGCCATCCTTTGTTCTAACTTCCCGGATCGTCTGTCCCCTTCAGTCTGGCCACTGCGCGCTGCTCTAAACGACCACCGCAGAATTTCACCTAGGATTAGGATTTGCCCTAAGTCGGATTTTGTTCACCAGGTTCTTATCGATCACCGAGCAAGATGGGTGCGGGTTCGTTATCATCGGAGTCGAGCTCCGATCTCGACGAGCAGATCTCACAACTCATGCAGTGCAAGCCACTGTCGGAGCAACAGGTTTGATTTCTCTAATCTAGATGGTTAAGATCTGTTCCGTCACTGAATCAGCACAGGACATTGATATGTAATTAACGTTTTATTGTTTAATTGCTTAATTGCTTTAGGAGTTTGGGTTTGTGCTTATCTGAGTCATCTATCTTCTAACATGTTTTGCCCTTCATTATTTATTACCTTGAAACATGACGTCATGTTGATAATCGTTATTTTGTTTGTTATATTCCTTTTCTTTGGAGCTACCTCAAATGTCTGTTACTCCTCCTGCTGTTATTATTTTGCACAAACTAATGCTTTTGTTTTCTGCCCTGCCTGTAGGTTATAGTTCTTTGTGAGAAGGCTAAGGAGATTTTAATGGATGAGAGCAACGTCCAGGTGTGGTCCTGTCCTCTTCTTGTCTTTAAGTTTTGGTCTTTTCAACGCTGCATTTTTCCATTTCGGAGGACGCTGTTGATCCTGTTGCTAAAGCTGCTTTTTTGCATTAAAAGCAATCCATTGTTGAGTGAGAAATGAGTTGTTCAACTAATTCTGATGTTTTTAATTTTGTTTTCTTATTTGGGCCCTTTACTCTGGTATCATTTGCTTTTGAGCCTGTTTGGAGTAAGAATAAGTCCCCTTTCAAATTGCAACCTTCTATTTTTATTGAAAATTTGCATTCCTCGTGAGATTATTTTAAATTGGTAATCACTTCTCAATGTTTAAGTTCTCATCTTAAATATGAAGCGTTAATTTTCGTATCTCTCCTGTACCACAGCCTGTGAAAAGCCCTGTGACAATATGTGGCGATATTCACGGGCAGTTTCATGATCTTGCTGAACTATTTCGAATTGGAGGGAAGGTATCATTTCTGACCATGACTTTATTGTCGTATCTAATTCTTTTGTTTCAGCTGGGGAATGTCTTAACTAACTAATTGAGACCTGCCAAAGAAAAAGCTTTTGAAGCTTGAAGTGCATCAGAGGTATTGTGAACTAAATTGCAAAATCAGGAACTACTCGTTAAACTCACCGTAACCTTAATATTATTATGTCACAATCCCTATACTATTTAGGTTATGCAAAATTATTCTTATGGTATGGCTTTTACCTATTTGTCAGTGCTTAAAATAGCTTTTTTAATGATTATATTGGGAAGAACTCCTTCATCAAGCTTAGATCTGGATTCTGAGAAAACCTTGTTTCATTTGACAGTGTCCAGATACTAACTACTTGTTTATGGGAGATTATGTGGACCGGGGTTATTATTCAGTTGAAACTGTAACAGTAAGTACTACCAATATAAATTCATCTGATTTTTTCCTAGTTTAATCAAGTCCCGTGCGCATTTGGATGATTTTGTTACTCTATTCATGTTCAGAGTGAAATAAGGTTCTGGCTGAATTATTTTTCTTAAAGAGGTAGTTTATTAATCATGAACGAACCTCGTTCAAATTTTCTTTTACTAATAGGGTAAAATAAGAAATTGGACTATCGTCAATAGGTCAATATCTCAAATGTTTCTATAAATCATTCATATGTAAATAAAGGAACAGCTGTTCACCAATAAATAAACAGTTTAGGTATATTAAATTCTTCATCATTATCATTGCTTTTCTGTTTGTTCACATTTGGAAGGCCTATAGAGCTTTAAGGATGACTAGATTTAGAAATTTGTATTATCTTTAATTATGTTTTCAACATAACTTCATTGTGCATCAAATTTTGTAACCGTTAAATTGTGGGCTGAGGTGGTTGTTGAGATTTTTGGGCACTTGTGGGTAAATTATCTTTAATTATTATTTTGATTGTAAACGCCAGCTTTCATTTATGAAGAAAAAACATTAATACAAGAGAAGAACGAAAAAACTAACAGGCTGTTCATCATCATGCCCCACATCCATACAAGAAGGTGGGGAATGATCAAAGATGCAAAAATCACTTCTCTAATGCATAAACCTAATTGACTCATTCCAATATCTATTAACAAGTCTACAAGCATCATTGAACGGCATCTTTGTTTTGCTTATTATTGGAGCAGTGAATGGTGGTGAAGTACAGGGATATTTATAACTTGTGGATATTATTTTACTTTTGATTGAAATAAGTATATGTTAGAGAAAAGATACTACAAACTAATTAGTTATTCTATCCAGCTCCTTGTGGCACTAAAAGTGCGGTATCCCCAGCGCATAACTATTCTTCGTGGGAACCATGAAAGTCGCCAGGTACGCATGTTATTTTCTTTCATTTAAAATAATATATTATAATTTTCCTCAGGTTTCTTTGGTAATTATTCCTGTAGTTCTTAGTATTTTATTCTTGAGTGACATAATCAATAGCTAGTTTTAGAAGCTTTTTATTTTAATAAATTATAGTTGGCTTTGATTTGCAGATTTATGTAATGGTTATCTAACTGTTTCTTTATCTTTAATTATTTGTGCAGATCACTCAAGTATATGGATTTTATGATGAATGCCTAAGAAAGTGAGTTTTCAACACCTTTTATTTACAGCTCTTAGAAAAAGAAAATTTTGCATGTTTATTAATTACCAATGCACAGTTTATTCTTTTACTTGTGGTTTAGTGAGAAAATTTTCTTCAGATATGATGAACTATTAGATTTTTTTTTTAAAAAAATAATTTACCCTTTTATATTGTACATTTGTAGAATTTCAATATTAGGTTTTGGTTAGCTATTTTTTTGCTTTTTACATTTACCAAACATGTGGTCTTTGTTGAGAATCTGAATCATGAAGTTGAATTGAGGCTTAGAAATCATTTTAATTTGACATTCTCACATGATCGTGTCACTGTTGATATTCATGGAAGTTGTGCAGACGCTAGCAAAAAAAATGGTTGATCTGATGCGAGGTTGCATGATCTGATGTTGTAATGTTACAAATTAGATTGGCTGTCGATGTTAGGGAAAAAAAAATCTGACCTTGGATTCAGATCAATTGTGTTTAATGAAGGCACTAATTTTGAGATTTAGGATGTAGTTGATATTGGACATGGTTGCAATTTGGTGTGCAGTGGATGATCCAACTCTAATATGTCCGGTTCCAAAAGTTTACTTTTTCTTCCCCTTTGTTTTATTTTTTTGGGGGGGTTGTTGTTGGGGCGCAATGGAACTGATATACAACACGGGACTAGTGCCCTAAACTATTTGAAATTCACCTACCCTTCTTCTATATAGGGTGGTAGTTCCCCATGAATAGAAATGTCCTCTTGACCACCAAGTTGAGTGCAGTTGCATGAGTTTCTGAATTAGTTGATCTTACCTGTTCTGATTGCTGATTGGTTTTGATTCTTGTGCATAAGCAATGTAATTTCTTTCTAGTCCATGATAATACTTTTGATTATCTATTTGCAGGTATGGTAGTGCTAATGTTTGGAAGATCTTCACAGACCTTTTTGATTACTTTCCGTTGACTGCACTGGTTAGTACATACATACTTTTGTTTGAGACTTTATGTTGTAGAAGGGATTATTTGTGGAAAACATATTAAATTCATGTTAACTGAAGGGGGAAGGGGAATAGTTTCATCGAGTCAATTACCTGCCCTGCCATCAAGATTAAGTGGAAATGTTAAATAATGATCAGTTTTAAAGAAAGCCTTTGGTTTGTGTGAGCATAAAGAAGGTAATAATTCATTTCCAGATATAAGCTTTCTGTCTCTTAAGGGAAGCCTTTGTACTCTTCATATGCTTAGTTCAAATGAAGCTGTCTTTATAGTAATGCTCGTTTGAGATGTTAGACTAATTGGTTAACAACCTTATGCTCGCCACAATAGCTGGATGAGAAATTGGTTGTTAGTATTGACTTGTTGGTCTAAAAGCATTCAACTTCTAATTTAAAACTCTTCCAGGTTGAGTCAGAGATATTTTGTCTGCATGGTGGACTCTCTCCTTCCATTGACACTCTGGATAATGTGAGAAACTTTGATCGCGTTCAGGAGGTTCCTCATGAAGGGCCCATGTGTGATCTATTATGGTCTGACCCAGATGACAGATGTGGTTGGGGAATTTCTCCTCGTGGTGCTGGATATACATTTGGCCAGGTAACTTGAATTTAACTGCTAAATCCTGCCGTCTATTTAATTTTTATCAGTTATTTACTTAAACTCACACTGTCTTTCAGGATATATCTGAACAATTCAATCACACAAACAACCTTAAGTTGATCGCTAGAGCTCATCAGCTGGTTATGGATGGATTTAATTGGTCTCACGTAACGTCCTCCTTATGTTTCCTGCTTTAAAATTAAGAGTGTAAAGTTGTGGATATTTACTATTTTGTTGAAACAGGAACAAAAGGTGGTTACCATATTTAGCGCTCCTAATTACTGTTACCGGTGCGGGAACATGGCTTCCATATTAGAAGTTGATGATTGCAAGGACCACACTTTCATCCAGGTCTCGTTTCATATTCAACATAATTTGCTCTTGTTCTAATAGGTAAAGTTATTGTTTGTTAGTCCTCTGCCTTGTATTCCATGCATAAATTTGAAGTGAATGTTGCAGTTTGAACCTGCTCCTAGGAGGGGAGAACCAGATGTTACCCGTAGAACACCTGATTACTTCCTTTAATATAGCTGCTTATTGTCATGCTGATATCATGGTTAAGTCTACTGCTTTGGTATCTGGTAGTTGCGCATCCTTGCCTGAAAGATTTCTATAAGCATTTAAGGCCATGGTGGATATAATACTTCCGATGCTTTTATGGTGGTTGCGGGGTTCACATTGATGTATTATAGGCAGATAACATTCGACTGATTTGTTCCGCCCAAGAACTTGCTGGACATGTTGTTAAAGTTGCATTAGATTGATGGCTTTGTCAGAATATGTATCGTTCAAGCAAAATGTGGATATCTAGACTTTTACCCTCATTTATTCCCATGTTTCACACCCGATCTTATATATATATATATATATATATATATATATATTGCGGATGCTTTGCAATATTCTACCAATTTTCAGAAAGGAAAAGTATGCTTGATAATGGTGATTCAATTTTGCTCTTGATGTTTTATGATATTATTGTTAGAGCTCACGCTTTCAAAGAGCTGTAATACATTTATAAAAGTCATTGATCTTCTACTCCCCTTGGTTTGATTCTTGAAGCATTGGTTAGCCATTAAACTGGTAGCATTTAGGAAAAGATGATACAGTATCTCGCTTGTATTGTGACGACGCGGATGGCAAATGAGCTTATCTAAAATCTAAGTTACTCGTTAAATGGGGAAAAATGTAATCATCAATTACTTTACAAAAATTAATTTTAAATAGCCACAGCATTTGGCAATGGGAGGATAAAATGCTCTAAGCATACCTTGTTAACAAGCTCAGATATGAAAAAAGCGACGGCACAAGGTCAGCTACAGACCATGCAAGGCCCGTATGCTGAAGAAATCTAATTCCAGTATCAATATCAAATACCTGAGACTGGGAAAGCAGCTTTTGCAAATAAGCCTGTTTGAGTTTATCAGACTTATCTCCCTGGAAAGATCTCTTCAATGTTGGGATATAACTTGTTGAGGATGCCCAAGGTGTTTGATACCACAGGAAGAGTCCATTTTGCGCGAGCCTTGCTACAGAATTTCACGATCAGGATTGTAGGTATTCCCACAAGCATTCTTCCTACAAATCCAGGTACTGTCATTGCGAGTTCCGGAGAAAACACACGTAGTACAGAGTCATAGTGAAATTGATGGTATGTCTGCTGTACTCCTGCGATCTGCACAGCATATTGAGATTTCCACATGTTGCAAGAAAAAGAATAATTCTAGATGACAAAGTAACTTTTATCTCCCTAAGTGAAACCCGTTACATGGATTATATGTCATTAAGCTCCATTAATAACTAACTTTTCAAATATATTATTCATTAAGAGATATTATCCAAAATAAGAAGGAAATATCACTAGGAAATGTAACTCGAAGTAATTTGGATGCTCAAGGGCGCTAAAGATGTGAAAAATGCTGCCTTATAAATGCAGACTATTATTTACCATATACCAAATACTTCAAATTCTTTCCCCTGGCTCCATTATATCACCGGGGTAATAAAACAATATACAGATAAGTATACATTACAAAATCTGAAGGCGACAGAATCAATTCTAAAACAATCGTTTCTTTTTATTTCTGTCTGCGTGGAGATTTTGGCCAAAATAGCGAAGTTCTGCATGAGAGACTTGAAAGTCCTATCAGCAGTAGACAAGCTAGCAAACAGAAGAGCAGTTATTTACGGAACCAGTAGCTGAAGAATGCTCTTCATCCAAGTCACCAACCTTATGGAATCCATAATTTTAATCAAAAGTTACCATGCATCGAACTTGGATGGTGTATAGGTTCTTCACTTTGTCTCCATGTTATATAAGAAGCTGTATTATTCATAAATCCTAAACAGTGTGGCTCATTTTGAACCCTGTGTGAATACAAAGACGCCACTTAAGGTATATCTAAAATTGATGAGTGTTATGTAATCATGTGTTAGGTCAAACAAAAGGGCCTCGGTACTCTTTGAACAAGGTTTTAAATTCGAACTTTGTAGATGGAAAAAATCACATTGGCAAAGTAAGCTCTATTTTGACGAACAAATCTAACTCAGTAAGGAAATTAGATTAATCTTACCAAAGGAGAAGGATAATGAAACAAGATGCTCAGATAATGCCAAAGGACGAATAAGTACTCACAATTCCCAGTGCAACACTGTTGAATGCAGTGTGAAACTCAAAGCTTGGAGTTGTAAGTTCGGGAGTTGGGTAAGCAAAGAGCCAGAGTATGCTCAAGGCAACCCAAAATGATGTGACTGCAACAAAAAAGGATGATTAATTATAAGATAGCTTCCCAAAAAGAGAAACTATAATTTTCATTAATGAACTCTTCAAGATTATATATTTTAATATGATAATAACAAAAAAATAACTTGATTGCCCGCATATGTTGCAACAGTTAAAGCTCCATTATGCTCAACATATTATATAAGGATACCATTTTGTCCGGAGGTCAAAAAACTGTCTAGGTATTCATCAATGTGAAGCCAAAATGCAAGGGTTTCGAGTCCAATAAAAAGACCACCAATGACATCGACCAAACTGTGCATGCCAAGATAAATTCTTCCTACAAAAAGAGACCAGATATCTGTCACACTTCTGCAGTTCTGCTGTCCATTAAGCCAACAGAAGGAAGTTGCTCGTGACGTGAAAGTAAGTGATATACTTACCCAAACTATGAAAGCCACGAGTAAGCGAGCGAAGACAACTCCAAGTATATTGCTACGTAATTGTAAAAAAAAAATGGAAATAGAAAAGAATATAAGGAGAATAGAAGAAAAACTGAAACTATACTAAATACTCAAAGGTTCACATTATAATCAAAATATATTCTAATAAGATTGATGATCACCTTTATTTATAAGTGATAGGAAATCTTAATCCTAATTAAATATCTAATACTAATATATTATAATATATCATGATATATATTATAATATCTAATCATAATATATCATAATATATATTATGATATCTAATCCTAATAATATCTTATACTAATTCTAATAAAATAATAAACCTACTTAAATTGTTTACTTATATTTTACATATCAATATTCCCTCTCCAAAAGACCCTTATCTCTAAGGGTCAAGTACCAAGAACGATACTAAACTAGAGCAAAGAAGCATTTTAATCAATTCTCTTTTGAACCAAATCTTGACTAGGAGATTTGAGATCGCTAGTATTATCGGTATCAAACTTGAAGACGTGTTGCAAAGTGCACTCGTAAACCCCTCACAAAAGTTGAGACTTGATGATCCATCAGCTCTAAACTTTAGTTTCGTCACTTCCCTTTTGCACGTTATATGTGAAAGTTCCTGTAAACTATCAATTGTGTTCTGAAAATTGATCTCCTTTGAACGTGTTAAACTTCTTGCATCTTGGAGAATGGTAGGTTGAATTTTTAACCTTTCTTGAACTATTATTTGCATCGTACTAGAATTTTGAGTCTGTTTAGAGTTCTTGGGACTTTCTTGTATATCTTTTTGCCTATCAATAGATGCTGAAAGGGAAGACTCATCTTCTTGAACTAGCAGGTACTCTTCTTGATCACCCGAAACATCCATTTCCTTTTGTAATATTTTATGTGACTCTGCCATATCTTTTTTTACTGGTTGAGTTTTCTGCAGAAGGGCGCTCATCCTATCAAATTTCCTTATATTCTGAAAATGCCGCTCTGTATCTATTCCTGTCAAGATTCCTTACCATATTCTGAAGGCACCGTTCTATATCCATACTCATCCTGTTATTGTGAATAACCGAGGAAAGACCGCTCTGATACCACTGTTACATAATTGTAAAAATAAAGGGGAAATAGAAAAGAATAGAAGGAGAATAGAAGAGAAACTAAAATTATATTGAATACTCAAGGGTTCATATAATAATCAAAGTATATCCTAATAAGACTGATGATCACTCTTATTTATAAGTGATGGGAAATTCTAATCCTAATTAAATATCTAATACTAATATATCATAATATCTAATCATGATATATATCATAATATCTAATCATAATATATCATAATATATATATTATGATATATAATCCTAATATCGCATAATATCTCATACTAATTCTAATAAAATAATAAACTTATTTAAATTGCTTATTTATATTTTATATATCATAGCATAGGTACCTTGAATTTGAGTATCAGTCAGGATATAACGCACAATGTAGCTGTAAAGCATCGATTCAAGGCGAAACATCCATTAATCACGAGCAAGTTCAGGGCGGCAAAATTCTGAAACTACTCGAGAAAATTATATGTCTTCTTGCCAACCATATTGTATTGACTTTAAGTCCTAAATGAAGGAATATTCAATAATTTGTTCAATATATCAAGCAACCCTTTTTGGGGGGCCTTTTTTCCCTTTTTGAAGTTTAAACCTTGATCATTACTCATTACAGACAATAGATAGAAAAATATAATGCATAAAATTTTACTTTTTCATAGGAGTTAAACCTGTGTGAAACTTAATTAGGAATAAGTAGTCTCAACAGCACCCATTGACACATTGACAACTTTAAAATAATACCACATGAATTATAGAAATTGCCATAAAAGCAAATGAGGGAAAGTACCCAGCGAAGCAGGCTGTATTAAGAGTGTGAGATGAAGGCAGCCCATATTCTAACGCATTGTCTTCTTCATCTTTTGTGGCTGTTAATCTCCGAACAGGCGGAGAAGCAGGTCTTGGAGCTGATACCACATCCTATCGAACGGCAGATTCCGCAGGCAGGTGAGCATCTTGATAATACGGAAAAATACACAGACGAATTATAGCCTGATTTAGCTGATAGTACGTACATGCATACCTTTACACAATTACCAACATAATCAGAGAACGCGATCAGCAACGTTAGCTGCCTTGCCAATTTGCAATATCCACTCTACACAGGCATAAAAATCTACCACGTGAATTCTCGAAACTCATTTAGCAAAAAGAAAAATCACATTCACCAGTTAAATCAAGCAGACGAGAAGTTTACTGAAACCACAGAAAAGGCACCCTTACCCAAAATACCAGAGGAAGAAAAGCTGTGTAAAAGGGAACGGAAACAATGCAACACAATCCAGAGAAAAAAGCGTCCAGAATTCCAAGCCTGTAACTCTGCAAAATCCCGCCAAGTAACAACCGCAAAAAAATACCGAAGCAATTCGTCATTCACCGCATTTAAAAAAGATAGAATGTACCGAGAATAAGAATCCGCGTCTATATCTGTTTATTTAATTTCTTTTTTTTTATCAGAACTAGTTGCCTACCTGGATCTGAAGGACAATAGAGGTTCCAGACTCGACATGGTGAATTGCACAGGGCTGGAGGAAAGATCTAAGCCTGCGAGTCACATTGAGATATGAAGATGACAAAATTCAGAAGAATAATCCCCCGAGAGCTGCTCCTTGCCACACTGCCGCCGCACGCTCAATCATTTTCTCTCTCTTCCCTCTTTGGAAGGTTGGAAGCGAACAAACAGCAGCAAGTCAAAAAAAAAAAGGAAGGAAAAAAAAGAATTAAATTACAACCAGAAAGCTCTCAAAGAAGATTGGCAGGACTTAGATGCTGTCAAGGATCTAAATGTTAAAATAGTGAGGTTTAATTTAAACAAAGATATTTCATCATTCTATAAATAATTTTTTATTATAATCGTTTGGATTTTGGCGTAGGCACTCCTCAGATTCGTTGGATTTTGCTGGCAGAGATTGTGGTGGCAAAATACCTGGAGAGCTTTCTTTCTACGCCTCTTCAATACTTATTCCCCGTGAAAACGAAAAGTAACCACACTATACTTCTTATAGGCACAAGCAAGCAAGTTGTAATTAAGGGTTTGTTTAGTTGGGTGGGGGAGGACCCCTTTACCAATGGAAATTTTTAATTTTTTACTTTTTTTTAATTAAAATATCTCTAATTTTTTTTAATATTTAAATTATATTTTTAATTTTTTTTTATTTTTTTACATCTAATTTTTTCTTTAATAGTATAATAATTATAATAAATTATAATAAAATTTAATAAGTATAATAAATTATTTATATATTATATTAAAATATATAATAATTATAAAATTAATAAAAAATAATGTTAAAATTTTAACATATTTTTTATTTTTTTAATTTTATTATATATATAAATGAGATAAAAAAATTAAAGATTTATAAATTAAAAAGTAATAATTTTAATATAAATATTTTAAATAAAGAATAAATAAATTTAAATAAAGAGATAAGGGTATTTTTATTAACTTTTAATTAACTCCCCTCCCCTCTCCTTCCGAATTAAATAAAAAATATTATTCATTAACCTTCCCAATTTTTCTTTATCCTCCCTTAAATTAATCTAATCTCCTTTTCCCTATAGTGAATCAAACAAAGCCTAAAGGAAGTTGAACTCTAGCCCAAATCCAAATAAGTGTGATTTATTAATATTTAGGTAATTTAATTTTTTCTTTCTATATATCTTTAAATTAAAAATAATTTATTTAAAATATTATTGATTATTAAATATAAATATTTTTAAATAAAAATTTAAATATTATTTTCTTAAACTGTGAGCTACCGATTCTTTTTACGTGACTCAATTCTATTAGTTTTTTTTTTAATTTAATCAATGGCATAATACTATTATTTTTTTTAATATAGTTTTTATCCTCCTCAGGTAAAATCTTTTATAAGCACGAGTATTTATAGGTGGTAAACTATTTTTACTGTAATAGATCTAATTTTTACATTGTAAATATATTTTATAATTTTTTATTAAATTTACATATTTTGTTATTAGAAATAACTATTTTAAAATATTCTTACTTATCGAATATTAAATATATATATAAAATACTAAAACTGGTGATATATATTTTATTAAAAATTTAAATTTAAATTTATTATATTTTGAAGAATTAAACTTTTATGTTAAACTTAATCTATTTAGTTTTTAGTTTAACTTTTATTTTTGATCATCGCCAAACATGAATCGCGTAGAAAACAGCTCATGGTGTGAAAAGATGGATTTATTATTTTGGGACGGGAGTGGGTATTTTTTTTTGATAAAAAAATTTTGAGTGGGTTTATCACTCATCCTATTAAAGTATTAAAGTTAAGATATAATTTTTAGTAAAATATATTAAATAAATTATTATAAAAATAATAAAAATAAAAATTATATTTTTATATACTATATTTGATAGGTAAAAAGTAAAAGTAAAATTTTCTAATTTGTTATGATAGAAATTGTTAAATTCTATCAAAAAATTTAGAGAATTAAGATAGTGGAAGTGGAAGTAAATTTTTTTAAACTATTTTATACCAGTTATAAAATTTCTGAATAATTTTAATTCTTTTTAAATTATAAAAAAATATTTTAGACTATTTTACTCAAATTATAAAAAAAAATATATTAATTTCATACTCATTTCTATCATACCAAACAAATTATTAAAACTCATTTTTCCTCCCACTTTAACTTTTATAAAAAAAAATTAATGGGGAATGAGTATTATTTTCTTTTATAATAATTTTTGAAAAGGAATTATACTCACATCTAATATAAAGATAGGATGAAGTCTCCATTTCTCTTAAGCGATATTAATGCTGGGTAGGGAGAATAGTCTATTACTCTTAAATATAAATATAGGCACCTAAGAGTTAGGATATTTCCCTAAATACTACGATTGAAATCACAATAAAATAATATTCCCTAAAAAATAAATACATTTTAAAATTTAAATGGTAGTGTGTCTTACTTTTTTTCTCAAGTGAGGGAATGAGCATTATTTTTTTTAAAGAATAAAAAAAGGGAATGAACATTATTTTTTATACTAAAATTTTTAAAAAGTAATTAGATTTACCTACCAATTGAGAGTAGGGTAATATTTCTCTTATTCTTAGACAATATCAATATCAAACATGACTAGTTATCTATTATCCTCAGATATAAATTTAAACAAATACCTAACAACTAAAATATTTTTTTTAAATACTATAACTAAAATAATAATAAAGTGATACTCATAAATAGTATTATTAAAGCAATTATGTATATATTTTTGTAGTTGTTCACTTGGTTTATTATAATTTTATTTTGATTATATCTGAATTTAATCTGTATTATGTATTTAATTATAGTAGATGAATTTTTTAATAATTTTTTTTGCATATATTAAAATTTAAATTTAAAATTTTATTTAAAAAATATTAAATTATTTATTATTAAGATCAATTCTATTGGTCATGAAATGGGATATTAATTGGCTGAGAAAAAAATTGGGTCGCACGTTAACGCCATGGAAGGTCATGTCTTAAACGCTGGGCCAACACACGTGTGCCTTCGCCCCTACGGCCCTACGATTACGATCCTATCTGTATTGTTTTTAATTTTATTACAGTATATTATATGTATTAATTGACATGTTATTATTTAAATAGAAAAATGTTTTATCCTTATTTTATAATATCTCGGAAGACTACTCGCATGCTTCGACAGACGAATTCATTCTTATTCATTTTTTTGTTTCCATGTAAAAATTTAAACAAAAAAAATCTGACAATTCCATGCTCACATGGTATGTACTCATATATAGTAAGTATTTTTTGTTGTTGGGAATAGATACATATACAAGGTGGCAATTGGCAAGTGAGATCAACGAAAGATGCAAACAAATAGAAAAACTCTTGTGAATATTAGCAAATAAAAAGAAAGATTAGTTAAAATCCAGTTCGTTTATGTCAACATCCTGATAATTACTAACGAATTACTTTTTCTCGTCGACAAGCGACAGGTTGGTTGGTACAAGGCAATAAATGATGTTTTCAAATATAACTAAAACCACGCGATTTATGCTTTGCATAGAGAGTTCAAAATAAGTCATGCATTTCTTTTCTTTTTGACCAAAATAAGTCATGTCTTTCATGTCTTATCTTATAAATTTAATATTTTACACTATACAACACTTGTAAATAGCTTCTTCTTCTTGTTTTTTTTTAAAGTTTTTTACAGTCTTAAAATTGAAACTAATCATAATTAATATTTTTATTATCATAAGAATTCAAAAAATGCTAAGATTTAAGGTCTTTAAGGTTGTGCTCCCAAATTAGGACACTCCAAGGTCCTCAACACTTAATTTTAACAGAACCTCAGCCCAAAAACAAAACACCCCCCCCCCACAAAAAAAAAAAAAAGAACTGTCAGCTCCTACACGTGCATAAACTGGCGAAAGGTTAAATTCGTTATAGATTGAATTATTGGTAAATCACAATATGGATAATATGTATACGCATATATATAAACTATACTGGTGGTGGGGCCATATTCCTTAGCAGTAGGTAATTTATTACAGAAGGTTGGAGGAGAGTGAGTGGTATTTAGATGTCACCAAGATTCAAATAGTCACCAGCTATTCAGCTCCCCATTCCTCTTCCCTTCATGACATGTTTCCTTAGGCCCGGTATATGCACATTCGTTATGTAATCTTCCCAATCTATCCCCTTTACATCAAACCCAAACTCTCTCTTCTCTTCTTCTGACATCATCTCCCTTAATCTCTCTGTATTACTGTTATCAAACCTGCATTTTTACAATTACACTTGACTTATTGAAAAAATCCGCGAAAACTTTCTATTTATAAATTTTTTTAGACCTGGTGTATTTTTATATATAAAGAATACTAGTACTTGAGCTTAAACTCAAGTCCTTATGATTAATAAAATTTTTAAATAAGAGAATTTTTCAAAAGTTGTCAATATCTATGCATCTTGGTTGGTTAGTATGTTTACCTTCCACCATAGAACGTGTAGGGCTCATATATGTTGGCCAAATACTTTGCTTGCTCCACTGATTTTCTGCATAAAGTTTCAAGCTTTTGGGGCAGTTTGTCCATGGCTGGGAGGCCACTTTTCCGAATAGCATCTGTCCAGAGGTGAGCTGAGAAATCTTCTGTGGAGTTGAACAGTTTCATGAATGGGACTTGAATTGGCCTTCCCTTTGAGTCAATGCAAGGTGATGAAGTGTAGTGTTTATAGAGCAGCCTTGCCAGCTCTTGGAACACCAGAGGGTTCACTACAGATGAGGCAATATGGTACACATCGATCTCTGGCTTTCGAGCCGTTCCATGCTTCGCCATTGCCGCCATAGTTGCATTAACAACCATATCAGCTGGTACCTATAAATTACTCAGTTTAAGAAAGCAAATGTTAGTGTCAGATCCTTTAATCAAACTGTGAAATGCTTCTGATTCACTTTTCCTGCCCTTATTACGTTACAGTGTTGATAATAAAATCGGGCTGTTTGAAAGAATCTGAATGGGAAATGAATCTCACTTACCACATCCAATACTCCATTTGGGTCTACTAAGAAACCTGTGAGTTGCCCTTTTCCATAGCACAGGACTATTGGATCCATCATCCTGAGGTTAAAAAGAAAGGCTTCTTAGTTATATTTATATTATTTCAAGTCAAGCTGAAAAAATAGGTTAAGTTGAATTAGTTCTCTAAATGTAAGTGAGTGTTTAGATATAATCCTTTTAAGCTAGAATTTTTCAAGGGTTAGCCCTGAGCTCACCTCTATAAGGACATAACTTAATAAAATAGAATATTTTTTGTAAACAGGAAACATACTTTGTTATCTTTGAGTCTAGTAGGGTTAGCCCATTTTTTCACTTCTAATCTCATGAGGGATTATTATCCAAAAAGGGAAATGGTCTCACTTCAATATGAAAATGGTTATAGAAAGTTCTAGTTTATTATTATAGAGGCGTTGAGATATACCTATTTCCTTCCATCCAACCAGGGAATGGATCTCTGAAAGTACTCTCTATAACACTAGGTCTAATTATAACAACTGGAAGATCCTCTCTCAATTTATCGATCATCATCTCTCCCATAGCCTTTGTGAATACATAAGTATCTTGCCACCCATATAATTTAGCCCTGTTTTTCAAACAATATCTTAACATCAAATGAGATCAAGAAATTCTGAAAAATTGAAAGACAGAACACTCAATATACCTCTCAAGACCCAACTCCATCATCTTTTGAGCTAATAAGTTGCCTTCATATTTTCCCTTGAAATATGAAACCAGCTTCATTTCCCCTTCTATGTCCAATAAGGGTAAGGCTTCTGTTGGAACTTCAGATACAAACTTTTCTCTGGCTATACTATCTCCAATTATGAATGGCCTCTCAGTAATTTTACCTTGCCTTTGTCCATTAACATATGCTGCAAATTACGAACAAAGGAACTCAAAAATTCTTAAGCTGTTTTTACTATGATTTAGTTTCTAGGATTTTTTTTCCACTCAAATCATATATCTCTTATCTTATTCTTTTTTTCTCTTTTTACCTGTTGAGACATGCAGAAAGAGCTTAAGCTTCTTGCACTTTTTTGCAAGGCCTATAAGGCGGGAGGGTCCTTTGGTGTTTATGTTGATCGCAGTGTCATATCTAAGGATTTCAAACGACTCAAAGTTATTACATTGCAAAACTCAAACAAGAAAATGTGGAAACTTTTATGAATTTAGAGGCTAACCTTTCATCAAACGTTGTATTAGCGGCAGAATTTACTATTACATCTACTTCGTCTGCGATAATATCAGTTAAATCTTCATCTAATCCAAGACCAGACTCACAAATATTGCCTACAACAGGAACCAGCTTGCTCAACATGAAGGCTTGGTAGGATTTTCCATGGGTTTGTCGAAGGCATTTGAAAAGCTCTGTATTTATGATCTATAATCACCCAAAAACAAGAAGTAAGTATGACCAAGAAATGAAAACGCCAAATTTAACGAGTGCATATTGAAGAAGGAGAGCATCACTGAAAGAATTTGTACTTCATTCTGCAGTCTCTCCATTGCAGCTTGCTTATTCTTTGCCTTGATCAAAAGGTACATTTTGCCCACATCAGGTTCAGTCCTTAAAATCTTCTCAATGAGAACTGGAAAGGAACCATAAATACATGTTAATTACGAATCATCTAAGAAACCTAAATTAAGATGCATGAAAAGAAAATGGAGAAGCTAAAAACACCTTTTGCTAGAAACCCAGTAGCACCAGTAATGAAAAACTTCTTTCCTCTGAGAAACTTAACGATGCCTATTCCATCTTTGAATCCTATGAAAGTGGTGGGTGATGATGGCCCAGAATAAGGCATCAAATCATTCACAACAATCTCTGCTTGGTTTTTCCCATTTGGTGACAAGACCAAGCTTCCTGAATCCATTACAGTTGCAGTATGATCTGTGCTCAACAATGGCGATCTCTCCGTCAAAACAGAAGAAACCCCACTGGATTTCATCACATTTCCACCACCTCCTTGGCAACACACAACAATGGCATTCCTCCTTGAAGGACACAGGACATTGTTTTCAGGCACTCTAACGAGCCTTCCTGGTAAAACAGAGGAAGATGAACTTAGGGAAAAGACCCCCATGATTAGCTAGCAAGAATACTGAGAGATCAGTTCAACAGAAAAAGGTGGTAACTAAAGGGGTGTGCAGTTAAAAATATTGTTGACTGGAAAACTTAGCTAATTTCTTACTGAACAGAAAAAGGAAAAGCAAGTAAACAAACCCAGTTCTATAAGAGAAAGGGTTTGGTTTGAATTTTAAAAGAGAATGTGATGAGTATGAAAGGCAAAGAAAAGTGGGGAGGATTTAAGGAAGAAGGAGATAAGTGTTAGGTAGTTTTAAAATTGGTTTAATTTAATAAATGTGAGAATTTCTCTCATAAACAGCTCTCTTTTTGCCGCACTGTCACACCTCCCACAAAGGCACCAACAGCTCAGATGGCGGGAGATCTCTTTATTTCACGTTAGTAATGATCTTTGTTAGTTAATTATTTCTTCCTGATTTTCTTTCGTAGAGAAATATTGAGGAAAAAAGGGTGTGAGAAGAAATTAGTTCTCCAAGGAACTAGCCACCACAACCAACGGTCCGCGAACTAGAGCGCGTCAACTAAAATTATAGACTTCGAATCTTCAAAATAGTCAACGGAATATGAAGAAACAGCACGTTATAAGTTTTATCAAAAATAAAAGGGGTTAATATAGGGCTGGTCATGTTGGTCTCATCCCAGTCCTGAAGATTTTGAAACGGATCTGTCCCGTCCTAAAATGGACTGATATAGGTCCTCTTCGGGATGGGACAATATTAAGATCGAGACGGGACGGTTCTCAGCATGACCCTCAGGTCGTCCCGTCCCGTCCCGACTTTTTTTTTTCTTTTTTTCTTTTATAAATTATACTTAATGAAAAGTAAATTTCCTTTTTTATTTCCTTTTGTAAATTATATAAGGAAGTAATAGTAATATTTGGAGGAAGTTGTTATAATTTTTTATATAAAATAATTTATAAAATAATATTTTTATATTCTTTTTTTTTAAAAAAAAAGGGTTCGGGAATTCCCGAACCCGTCCCGACCGGTCCCGGTCCTGAAGGGGACCGGGACATATTCAGGACAGGACGGGATACGGGACAAAAAATGTGTCCCGTGTCTTGTATCGGGACGGGACATGGGATGGGGTTATCCCGATCTCGTCCTGACCCGCGAATACCCCTAAGTTAATATGGGAAAAAAGAAGAAAAAAGGAATTTGATAACACGTGTTAAGAAATGACCAGGCGAATATTAACCATTCCAGCCCGGTCCATGCTTTCAATCAAAAGAAATTACAAAATTTAAGAGAAAAATTCCAAAGATGAAGATATTAATCGCCTTGGAAGCATATATTGCAATTGCATTGAAAACCAAGACCTTGAAGCAAAAGTTATTGCCGAGCATCACGGTCCAGGCTGGCATCAATGTAGTAGATTCTTAGTTCTTCGCCTTAGATGTGCCACAAAGTAAAAAAAGAGAATGCTTCATTATATAGCCATTAACAATTTCATGATAGCAAAAGGGTCCTGGGATAATTGTAGCAGAACAAGATTATCATAATTGCTCGAGTTTTTATGCTTGACTCCTCTTTTTGTTTATTCATGCCATTGCCAGATTATTATCAAAGGAGTCAGATGATATAACACATCAAACTGAATACATTCGCAAAGGAAGATTAAAGTATCTAACGCATCACGTACTGGAAAGTCAACCTAAAAACTTCCAAAAGAGAACCAAACAATTAATTAAATAAATTGCAATCTTAGATAAACCTTCCTCAACGTTACGGAGGGCATTCAATTTTGCATCTGCATTATCTAACCATATAGTGTGCGCGTTAGGATCTGCAGTAACAAAAGAATAGCTTCTTCAGTTATCGTCACAGAAAGAACGTGTACTTAGAATTGAACATTCCCAGTAATCATCCAACCGTGTTTTATATCCATTGAGGACAGAACCAATGAGAGTAAAAAAAATAATAATGCAATTACCACAGTCATGATTGTAGAATGATGAAAGTATGTAGACAGAATTTCCAACAGCGGCTTGGCTTCTACAGATACAACTGCAGATGATAGCAGATCTTCATACAAGCCTCCGGCCAGTTCAACTCGAAATGCATTAATATGAATTCGGGCCAGAATACTAATGTAACATTGCTTGCTTAGAACTTAAAAATGTCAATATAAGGAGTCTCTCAACCAGTAATGATTTGTCTTAGTGTTTTACGTGTGTGCTTGTCTGCACAAAAGAATTCTACCACATGGAGGTTACAAGCAATATCTTCATCTGCCATAAGTGTCTTCGTGAAGGCATTCCTTAACCAGGCAAAACCCTCTTCCAACTGAAAATGAAACAAGAATAGACAGATCATGTCCATCAGCCACATCTTGCTGTCAAAGCAGCGTAATTCATGCTAATCAAATTTTAACTTACACATCAGTAAAGTTTCATTAAAACAAGCTTTAACAACAATTAACCAGTATACAGTATTTTAATAAGAAAATTGGTTTCACGCCAATTTAGATAGGAAAGTAAATTTTCATTTCTTGAAAAAAGTACCACTATTCAAGTTTTTACTTTCACCACTAGATTTTCTAAAACCCCATTTTTATACCAGTTGGGGAGAAAACGATTTAAAAAATGACAATTGATATTTTTATAAATAATGGTGAAATATTTATACCTGATGTACACGTGACCAATATAAAAAATGAGCGGTGACATTTTTATCAATAAGGATAAAATATTGACACCTAATATACACATAATCGGTGTAAAAGAACTGAGCGATGACATTTTTGTTAATAAGGGCAAAATATTGACACCTAATGTACACATAACCGGTATAAAATAAAATGAGCAGTGATATTTTTATAAATAAGGGTAAAATATTTACACCTAATATACACGTGACTGGTGTTAAAGAAATGAGCGGTGGCATTTGTTTGTAAATAATAGTAAAATATTTATACATGATGTACATGTGGCCAATATAAAAGACATGAGGGGTAACATTTTTGTAAATAAAGGTAAAATATTTATACCTGATGTTTATGTGACCGATGTAAAAGAAATAAGCGGTGACTTTTTCTTTTAATAAGGGTAAAATATTTACACCTGATGTATATATGATTGGCGTAAAAGATAAAATATTCTATACCTGATGGAATAACATCTGGTATAGAATGTCCTTACTATTAAAAATCTAACAAAAAGCCCTAGTTTATGTGCTTTCCTATCTTTATAAATCATCATCGTCCATAGAGAAAAACAGACAAAGGAGAACACATTGTGATAGGAAGTTTTGCCTTCGTAATACACTGTCTAAAGCTCATCAGAGAAGAAGATATAGATATGTGATGACCTATACACGTGCTCGTCGTTCTTTATTCTTGAAGTATGTCGTTCTCGCCTCTAAAGCTCCCTAGAGAAGAAGACTCATATCTGCGATTGTGGGAATATGTTTTTCTTATTTCTTTCTTTCTGTGTTTTGTTTAAATATATTTATATTCGCTTTTGCGTAGGTAAGCAGGAGGAATTGTGATGGTGTTTCTGTAAAATCTTCAATTAGATGACAACTTTTCTGGATTTTTGTTTCTGTGTATATATTTGGGTTTTTGTTTCTTTCATTTATAGGTTCTGTTTAAATATAATTATTTTCACTTTTGAGCAGGTAACCCGGAGAAATTGTGACAATGTTTTTATAATGTCTTCAATTAAGTGACGGCGTTTCTAGGTTTTCATTTCGTGTATATATCTTGGTTTTTGTTACTTTTGTTCTTGGGTTCTCTAGATTTTTCTTTCTTCATCTTTTTTGTTCTCTGCTTACGCTTTACATGTACCTATTCTTCTTCATCACTCTCCTCCTCCTTCAAATTTGTAACGAAAAAGGAAAGAACTTCAGTATTTTAATAGCGAAACTGGTTTAGAAGCTTCTTTAATTTAAACTTAGAGTTTTTCTATTCTAATTTTTTATTTTATTTTTATATTACTTTTTATACCGGTTGCATGGAATAACCGATTTAAAAAAGTTTATTTTCTACACCGATCTATAACCGGTATAGAATATTAGACTTTATAAACAGGTTATTTTTATACTAGACCAAGGTCTAGTATAAAAGCTTATTTTTAACCGCTTTAAAAAGTTTATTTATAGTAGTATTTCTATCACTATTATAAGTGAATAATAAATCTCCCACCTCTAATATCATCTCAGGAGTCAAACTGGCAGACTGAAGTATTTTAAGACTGTCTATACTGGCAACTCTTGATATGATAATGCAAGCCAACCGCTTTACCAGAAATGGATATTTGAAACCGTGGGGGTCAAGAGATCAAATAACTTTTAAGTATCAATTAAGCTTAAAAAATAAGTAAATAATAATATAAGGCGTTAAGAATCAATAAACATATCAATAATTTAACAAGAGGTTACTTAACATTTACATGGATCGAAGTTCTAGAATTTCTACTATTCTAATAGACATTATGTTTTTCCCCCTCCCCTTTCCATGTTTATGCTGTTAGCTGTTAATATGTCCCTCACTACAGGTCTTGAACACTTTGTTGTACAGTGCTGGTTCATTAATACCAAAAAAGGAGATGTACTGATACTTAAATCACACACACACACACACACACACACACACACACACATATATATATTATTATTCTGATGAAATTGCACACGTGTGCCTATGAGTAGGATTGATACAATGTTTCAGAACTAAATCAAGCTTGGCTAAAGTGCTCAAGCCAAATGGAATGAAAAAATAGCCCCTTTTATCATTCTCCCATTTCAACTGTACAGTCAGTGTTATAATTTTCTGATAAACTGATAGCAGAAATTATGGAAATTTACATTAAAGATGTTTTCTTTCACTTCCATTTTGAGCAGAATTATGAAAGCCTCTGAAACCAACTTAATAAAAGAACAAACTAGTCCCATCAATATAGCATTAAGGAAATGAAATAGTATATTGATCTTCATTCCTATGAGGAAGTTAAAAACGGTGGTAGAAATCTATCACAGCTGAAACTACAAGAGTCAATCTTTTAATGCTTGAAAATAAAAATACCATACAGGCAATAATCATCAAAAGCCATCCAATTCACTTTCATCTCAACATCATAAAATTCCTACCCAAAAGAAATCCTTAGAAAAGTTTGTTTCAGTGGAATAATAGGATGCAAAACCAACTTGATCCAATTATTTAAAACACAATACACAAGACCGAACTGAAAACAAGACATGTAATAATAACCTCGAATCAAATGTTAAACATATCAATAGTAATCATAGTATTTCTTTAGGATAATATTTGATATCCGAAGTATCAAAATTTCTGTATTAACTGTTAGAGTCCATACTAGATCTGCATTTACTTATTCATTTTATGTAGTTTCATGCCTTGTCACTTTTCTACCTACATTTTCTGAACTGCTTTCTTCGTCAGAAACATATTGCATTAACTTGTAGTATATTATTAATCCTGTGCTCTTACTAAGCAACAGTGGATCCATCAATCACTAAATAAACTCTGACAATACTAAAATTTCAACTGATCGATCCCTGTGATGCCATTTTGCATGGTTAAATAAGAGGCAGAGGAATAACCACGACACACAAAGCACACTTGTATATGCTTTCTTTTACTTGCTAACTTGTGAACAGTACATTCTGCAAATCATGAGTGTGAAGTAGCCAAAATTTTCCAAATACACTTCTCACAGTCTAAACCTCAAACAAGTGGTAAGCATTACTTAAAATAACTTCAAATGATGTAAAGTAGGGGTAGCAAGTAACATTAATGCGCCTTAGAACGTTCTTTGTATTAGTCACTGCAAAATGATACACCCTCATCTTCCGGTTTGCTCGAATTTCGGAGCTTTCTGAGGCAAAAATAGCAGACAGTGTGGATAGCGGCGGGAGAAGGGTGGCTCAGAAAGGGTTTGGCGGTATGTATGAGATCTCCGGCTCCGATTGCTCGAGTGGCAAATACCCCACGCCCAGCAGACTCGGTAAAACCCACTCGAATTGGAGGCGGACTGGGTCCACTCGGACTGTCATGCTCCGCAGAGGTAGTGGAAAAGGCGAATGCCGAGAGTTGAAGCCTCTTTCCACAATGTGTTGTTCTGAATGACGTAACCAACCTGCTCCAACGCTTATACAGTAACTGTGACATTTACTTCAAGTTCAGGTAGATATCTCCATTGTACAGTTATACGGATTCTTTTGCTACTTCCGCCGCCGACACCACCACCACCACTCCTACGACCACTACGACCACTACCACTACCACAATTACTATCCTTGCTGCCGCATCTGCTGCTGCTATTTATTTATGAAAGTTATACGATATTCTAAGGCACGAAACGATTTAATTACAAAAGCATAATAGCACATGGCTTGTGGGGAAAAAAAGCGCATAAACATCGATTTTTATGGTCAATCTCAATATCTCTACTCCACTCTTGTTTTTTTTTTCTTTTTCTGGGACGTCTCTTAAAATTTGGAGATTTCGCCAGGAGCACTAAATAATCCAAGCATACATCAAGAAGCAAATCAAATCAAATTACAATATGCATATACACATAATACAATAAGTTACTCGCATCTATTTTGTTCCAAATCAATTTTAGCATTTTAAGATTAACTAGCATCAAAAGAGGAACGGTGGGTGGCCGGAGAGAAAAATCATCATCCATGCAAGGGGGATCTCCAATCCAGATCATCCTCCAGTGGAAAATCTGTCCGCAACTCCTTAGGTGGTATGAAACAGTCCACTGATAATCCAGGGACGTTGAACGCAATATCATCTATGGTCCACGATTCTTCTAAGCGCGTGATGGCGGGGCCAGCCTTTAAACTGTCCCCAAACCTAGTAATCACCGCCGTTGATAGCCCCGAGTGGGCTATCATCACACCCTCCACCGTCCGATAATCCTCGATCTTGGTCGACATGGTGACCTCACAATAAGCGGGGTACGTCCCAGGGGATTGGATCCTCGTTAGGTACGAGTCCTCGAGGTACACAAGGAGGCCGCTTCGTTGGCTGAAGTAACCGTACGTAATGTGCTTGATCATTTCTGCAGTACTATCGCTGCGGTCCGTGAGGTTCTTCTGATCAGCTGACAGTTTTAACGCGAAGCAATCGTCGCCTGAGATTTGCTTCTCTCCTATGTACTGCGCAGCAGAGAATACGGCAGACACCGCCAAAGGGTCCAGTCCCTACAAGGTACAAACGGCAATGTCGTTTAAGCATAAAGCAACATCACAGTCTCTATAGTATCATTCTTTGTAGCGACAAGTCGCAGAGATGCTGATCAAGTCATTCCATTATTTTTCAGAGGGGGCCCTCGACGTTGAGACCTGTAGTCTGAGCCATCATTTTCCCTCAGAAGCATATTCCGAAATATCAGATAAACTTTTTTATTTTAAAGTAATGTTAGATTAAAAGTTTAATTTAAGCAAAAGTAGTCATATAAAATAATAATACACGATGATTATATTAGGGACAGCAGGAAAATTTATTAGTAGAGAGACAAAGATCCAATATATTGGCAGCTAGCATATGGAATTTGGCTAATGTCATTATTTATTGAAATTGAACATACACATCAACATACGTGTGTATGATATGACAATTTTTTAAATAATATTTTCACATAAAAAAGCAAAATTTACGTATTAGGTAAACATTTTTTCAGATCATTTCTCCGTATAATACCCTCAAGGCTCAATCTAACAGATATTATTAAAAATAAGTAATAGTTATATGTTAAAATTTGAAACAGTATATGTAGTTAAAAAAATAAAAAAAAAATACCAGTAGACACGAGTAAATAGAGAGAGAAAGTAATTGTTCTGACTTCTGAGTTCCTAAACCCCCTAGCATGAGGTCCTTTCAACCGTAGAAAAATAAAAGATTTGTTGTAAATAGAGATCCAAGGGTTAGGTAGACCTTCATTTAATGTACCGTCCATGGTCTGATACAAAATAAAGGTATGGACAACGAAAGCGGTACGGATTTGAAGAACGCTTTGTGGAGGAGCTTTGACTGATTGACTCTAACCCAACCGAATTAAGCCGAATTATAAAATATATCAATAAGAAGGTTCGAATAAAGGGGGGATGACTTGCCTGAAGAGCACGACGGAGGGGGCGGACGCCACCTTTAGCAGCGTGGGCGCCGAGCCACGGAGTATGGCGCCAAGCGACGGTGCCGTCACTTCCGGCGACGACCTTGTGAGCGCCGACGACGAGCTCTATGAGCCACATATCAGGAACCATTTGCCACATGACAAAGCATCCTCTCTTGGACACTCCATTAGATCCCATTCCCGCATCATCCACCACACCCATCGCCACCTTCCCCGTCACAAACACATTCTTCACTCTCCCCTCCAACTTCCGGCAGCCCGTCGCTGCCGTAAAGTGCTGTATTATATACTGAGCCGACGATGAAACCTATCACATGCCACAATAAACCGCATTATATAATTATATCTCTACTTTTTCCTTTTTCTTCCTTTCTAATGTTCTCATAACCATAACGGTGGTTAGAGCAAATCAGATCACGCACACAGTAAGTAACATAGAGGGGTACGAGTGGCTTTAGCTAGGACCAAACACGAGAAAAGAGAAGCCTTTAGATTGGGGTACGTCTATATGAATGACAGCGTGTGTTTAGGGAAAAAAATGCTTTTAGATTAAAATATAAATTAAATCTAAAAGCACTCAAGCATCAATATTAATGGGCATAATTACTTTTAGGTAAAATTATAATATAATTCAAGTTATTGTAAACCATATAAATAAAATATAATCGTATTTAAAATATTTTTTAGATATTAAGTATAAAAATTATTATTTTAATTTTATAATTTTTTATCATTTTCATATTTCTCTTTTTTTATTTTATCTCATACTCTTTTTAATAATTTAATCATAAAAAATATTATAATAATAATAATCTAAATACTTATTTATTTTAAAATTATTTTTCATATAAAATATATTTTACATAATTATTTTAAAATTAATTTTCTCTAAAGCGAAAGAGAGAACCCATAACAACACTTTTTGCTCAACTTTAAGACAGTGATTCTCTGATCTGAGAAAACAGTTTAGTATATACTTCACCATACACCAAACTTCAACCTTAATTAACTGACAAGAGAAAAGTATACCAATTTCAAACATAAGTCCAAGAAGAGAGAATTAGAACATGGCTTGCCTGATGGGGAGATTGATGTGGGCGTGGAAAAAGAGGGAGAGGGAAGAGAGGGCAACCCAGAACGCTGAGGAGGACGTTGAGATGGTGAGATTTCTTAGAGAAGAGGAGAGAGAAGTGGATCTTGATCCAATGACGCCATGCTTGATGGCGACTTCTTCTCTTTGTGCTCGCAGAGTCTTCTTCGTTGATGGGTTCTTCTGAAAGGGGAGCTAGTTGACCCATCTCTCTCGCACTAGAAAGACTTGAAAGAAACTTGAAAGTTGCGACACGCACAAGAAAGTGAGAATTGGGAAGGACTAGTTGCAGAGCGGGATGACACTATCTAAATTCTAAAAGATAAGGGTTTTATAGATATATGTGTGTGTGTAGAGTAGGCTGATCGCTGATGTGGTTCTACTTTTTAGTTACTTTAAGAACACGCGGGCAATGCACGCGCGTGCCTCAGTCACATTGGAGGAAAAGTAAGGGGAACAAATTATGGATGGAATTTATAATACAAGTTGTACATTTTTAACTTTACCTCACATCACATGTTGACTGATCATTAGTCATCGTACTAGCTATTAGGTGCTTAATTATGATCCAGATTTAAAATAATAATAATTTTTTAATACATTTTTATATTTATTTGTATTTTATCTATTAATAAATATTAAAATGGTTATCCAAACTACAATTTATTAATAAATTATCAACTCTTTTAATGTTAATCTTTTCAGTTGTTCTTTTTATTATATTATGATAATCAAACTTTTAAAATATCTCCCTCACTAGAGACATGAAAAAATGTTTTCATCAATTTAATTATAAGTTATTTTGAGATTAAATTTAAATTTAGTAAGTGGATTTAGTTTTAATTCAAGCTAGCTTTAATTAAATAAAAAATTTGCACTTAAATTTTTTGTTAATAAGTATCATGTGTTCAGCATCTTTCAAATTAAAACATATTAGAAAAATTCATATAGAAATGTTATTTTAATATGAAATGCATTTTTTATTTAATCCATCAATATTAAATTATAGCGCCCGATTAAGGAACTTTGTAAAAGACATCATCCATTGTTCGATCTGTCATCTGTAAAAACTTTAATATATATTTAAGTAATCTTTCCAAAAGTAAACATGAGATTAACAAAATTAGATAAGGAAGTTAGTAGGGAATAATTTAATTAAAAGCAATGGAAAGGCACGAGACTCTTTTGGGGTCTGAGATTCAATCCGGGGTGATGTTGGGTTAACAGCAGCTTTTTAGTGGTTGTTCCAAAGTTGGTCCATACTCTTTGTTTGAGCTTCTTATTTTTATTTCTTTTTTCCTTTTGAAAAAAATATGACAGTTAGTCAAGAGTGTGATTGAATAAGAGATATCGTAGTCCTTACATATTCTTAAAACAGTGAAGAACATTACCAGGAAGTACAAAGTCCTCTGACTTTTATTATACTTCATCACCCCCAACCACACACGCACACTTCTTAAAGCATCCATGTGGACAAACGGCTAAGTTACTAGTGAGATCAAATGTACGATATCTCATTTATATTGCTAAATTAGAATATTAGTATTAGTAAAATAGAATAGTAAGGGCACTAAACTCATGAAATTAGTGACAAATACACAGACATTAAGACGATGATATTGGTTAAGCAAGGAGATCGACCATGAAATAGTGATGCATAGGAACCTGAAACTGATGTGTTGATGTTGAAGTAGGAGTTATGATGGTAGACAGACAGTGGGGCCTAAATCATCAGTGAGTGTTCCATGAAATTATGAAACAAGATCGAGAATATATATGAAGATAAGTTAGCGGAACTTACAAGATATCAGAAAGTAGAAGAATGATAATAACTCTGAAGTAAAAAAGGCAAAGAGGTAAAAGAAAGTGCAAAAGTTGGGATCATACCGCGTTGGAAGTCCGAAAGGAGACAGGGAAGATAATGATTAAATGAATGATGGCGATGAAGTGTGAGTGACGCTTGACTCTGGTAATACAAATAGCGATACTCGACAAAATTATATGTGCAATATCGACGGTTGAAGAAATTAGACGGCGTGACAATTAAAAATACGACCCCAGATTTCTCCCTGGTTTGGAGGGTTCTTGGAGTTTTTATATGAAGAAGCTGATGCAGCTATATAAGGTCCATGAGCATAATCATGAAAAAGGGCTACACAAGCATAACTTGTTGCAACGACTGGGTCCTTTATATACTAAATCCTTTTCATGGGCGTCTCTGATTTTCTTTTTTTTTTTAATAAATATGGAACAGGACATATATGAATTATTATGATTTACGAGGCTATAGCTAGTGTTTTATTTTTTGTATTAAGTAGCGACGTCGTCTTCTTCCTTGGGTGAGCCAACGCCATTTTTTCCTCTAATAAAAGTTTTAGAGCTCACTTTGTTAAGTAAAACTAGTCCTTTTATTATACTCTCTTCATAAACATTATTCTACTCACTTACAGCTTCTTAATGGTGCTATTATTGTGAAGTTTTGAGCAAATTTTGAGTTTAAGGTGTGGGAAAAGTAATGAATTTTAATAATAGATAACATATGATTGTAAAGCTATTTTAATAGACAAGTTTTATTTGTTTAGTTTTGTTCATTAGTTGATTTAAGAATCTAAAGCTAAATTTTTAATTAAAAAGTTTAATAACTACGTTATATATATATATATATATGAGGTTTGGACAAATTAAATTGGAATTAAATAATTTACTTGGGTCTTCTTGAGGTATTATTGGATTTTTTATAATTTAGTTTTGTTAGATTTTGAGTTAAATGAATTTTGGGATAGAGATTTTAAGAAAGTTTGAGATTTTTGATGAATCATGATAATGTGAAATTAAGAAATAAATTTTTATAATTATATTATATTAATATGAGTTATAATTGATGTTTACTTGGTGTATAATATTTATTTGATTAAAATTTAAATTTGGGTATTTTTTAGATAGAACCATAGTTTGGAATTTGGAGCTTTTGGTCAATTAATGTCATTTGAGGTTAATTGAGGATCTTAATAAATTATTTGAATTATTGGGATATAGAATTAACGATTTAATTGGTTTAATTGATGTTTAGTGAGTTTTGGGGTTGATAAGGGGTTATAAGACCTCTTTAATATTGTTGATTAATTAATCACTCAATTATTTATAAATTAATTGTGATGATAATATGATTATGTAGATTGGTTGTTAGCTTTAATCTTAAGCACATAATTGATTTTGGTAATAATTAACTTTGGCTTACGCTAGAAGTGACCATTTTTAACTTGTTATATATGCTAGTTAGTATTTGTGAATCATTTAAAAAATGTGAATTGCTCCAATGAGGGGTTATCTTAACAATTTTACGAGGGGCCTACATGTCTCAACAATTATATGAGAAGCTTTAATACCCCAATAGTTCAACTAGGGGGACCTATAGTTTGATTGCATACTCTATGAGCTTTAGTCGACTCAAACCATGCAAATTTTGAATTTTTAGAGTAACCAGTCATTTGAAAAGTAACTCAGCCTATGGGCGAGTCAAGAGTGATAAAGAAAATAGGTTGGTGCATCATTATATCATATGTCCATGATTATATTGTAGCATGTCGATTTTCCTACTATACTTAATTATGATTATGATTGTAGTTTTATAATTGTTCCACTTAGCACTTTACGAACATTAGCTGGTATGTATGATGAATATAATTGTTAGTTATTGAATTCGTGTCTCACTTCATAATTATTAATATTTTATAGTTAAAAGCTTTAGAGTCGCTACTCTAATGAAAAATTTGGAAGCTACAGCTTCTATAGCTCAGTGTATTGCCTCTGTCACTTTTTGTTTGTGTTAAGTGTATATTACCATCTAGAGCCCCTTTCTTTTGCATACTTTATATGATTAGATATTTGACTACTCCACTTATATTTTGACTACTTAATTGATTGTGAATGATGGTAGAAGGCCTAAGGCCTTTAGAGTACATTTAGTATGATGGAAGAATTTTTTAAGAAAGTTGAAGTAGAAATAGAAGTGGAAATATAAATTGAATTATACTAAAAGTTGACTTTAAAAGTTTATTTAGTATAATGAAAATTATTATGAGATTGATGTATATTTTTTATAATTTAGAGTAAAATTATTTAAAATATTTTTTTATAATTTAGGAAGTGTTAAAGTTATCTAATCATTTTATAACTTGGTATAAAATAATCCAAAATATTTCACTTATATTTCAATTATCTTATTTCTTAATTTTTTTTGATAAAACTGAAATAACCCAAAATATTAAAAATAGAAATTGTTTCCATCATACCAAACATGCCGTTAGGGATTATACATGTGATATTGTGGATCTACATTGGTTACTTGCTATATTATAAATAATATTTAATAATTATGTTTACGTTATGGGCTATAGTGTTGTTTATCCCAAGTTTAATGCTCAAAGGTCTATTAAGATGTTTAAATTTGATGACTGTATTATTTGTGTTAATTAAGGCTTGAATTTTGTAACTATATCAATAGAGTTGAATAATTTTTAATATAGTTTTGTATATAATTTCGCATGCAATAGTAATGTGTAGTTTAATTTTCCATGTTATATTCTAAAGTTGAGTTTCATTCTTTTTTTAACTGGGATATACTCATTTAAATTATTAATTTTTCTTTTTATATTTTGGATAAGAATTTAAAATTTTATGGATATCTTTTTTAAAATAAGTTGAATTTTTTTAATCATGATATATTTAAAAGGTAATTTTATCTTTTTCTATTATAGTTACTTGTTGATTAAAAAAAATCTTTTTATATTATGATTGGTAAATGATTGATTAGTTTTGAATAAAGATAGTTTTAATTGTTTAATTATGTTATTAGGAGAGAAATTTTATAACTTAGCGTTAGATTTAATGTTGTTTTTCTAGTTGTCACATGACATGAGAATTAATTGACGATGCAATTGTGTTTTTTTTTTCTTATGCATATATGATTCTATTTTTTCGTGCACATCCGCAACAATTTTTTTTAAAAAAATTAAATTCACTTATAATATAAAGATAAGATAAAATCTCTCAATTTTCTGACCCAACATTTTATATTCGGGCATAGGTTTTAGGGTTAATAGGCCGGAGTCTAATCCAAATCTGATTTCCTAATAGAAATCCAAAAAAACAAATGATTATGTTGCGAGCTTAAAAAGTTTTAAGAGGTCTTGACGAGATTTTAGGTCGAGCAATGAAGTGTCCGGAGATCCAGTCAAAGCAATATGGGACCGTTAAAACAGTTAGCTATAGAACAAAAGAATGGAGCTTCGGCTTCGCACATCAAAATTAGCTATATATGATGCTACTATCTTTCTCCTGCATCGTTTCCATCGACAGGCAGATACGACACGATTTTCCTCTGAAACTTGTAAGAGAGCCTCTGCCCTTTTTTTGTATCTGCAATTTCTCACTCTTCGTGGGATTTACTTACAAAATTTTGAAGGTTTCATCTATCTCAAGGTTGAAGCGAGAGACGTGTTAAATCTCAAAAGCAATGGCAGTAAGATATTTATTTGTTATCAGTTATTTTGCGTGTTGAGAAATTGGATACATCATTGGTTTCGGTTGTTTTCTCCTTTACAATGGCATAGATGATTTCACTTACCCAGATCTCAGACTGTGAGAAAATTTATCCTATAATGAACTTGATCTGGAAAATGCACGCGATCAATAAATTTCAACCTTTTCAATGCCATAATTAGAGATACAATCTTAGATTTTTTGAACATAAATCAAAAATTGGTAAAAAAGTCAACCGTGTTTGATACAAATATAATCTAATCCTGATCCTTGAACACAAGGAGCACCATGAATTCTTCAATTTCTTAGCCGATGATAGTGGATATTCAATTGTGAAATCTGTCTCATCTCTCATACAGAACCAGGAAAGTTGACAGGTGGAAGGTGTAAAACGATTTCCTTAGATATGAGAAAGCATATGATGATGTTTCCCTCATCAACTCCAAAAGGCTCGACCTTATTGAAGAATATTAAAGTGCTATCATCATTAACTAACCACTTTGTAATAGTTTTCATTACAATCTGTTGCTGCAATTTGTAGGAGTTATTAAGCATGGAAGCTCCTACAACAGAGGTGGACCTAGGACCTGAGAAGATTGAAGAAGAGAAAGGAGGTCCCGTGTTTCGTTGTGATCTTTATGATACAGAAGTAGTTCACAAGGTGGCTGAAGTACTCCTTCCTGGGTTAGCCACAGCATGTGTTGATAATACAGCAGGAGGTCTCTTCAACACACCTGGTTCAGTGGCTGCAGATTTGAGAAAGGAAATGAAAGAGTACCTTACCACGAGAAGCGAGTCCTTTGTTGCGGAGTTGGTTGTGTTAGAAGGAGGGCCAGACAGTGAACTTCTGGATAACCCTTTTGAGATCATTTCAGTTTTTGTGGATGACTTTGCAATTGAAAAGAGGAATCTGTTCAGTCGCTTTTCTGGTTGGCTGCTAAGTGAAAGAAGAGAAGACAGAATAGATGATATCGTTCAGGAGATGGAGATGAATGGTTTTTGGACTCTAGAGCGAAGACAAGCAGTTGCTGGACCTTTAGTTAAGAATGTTGACTTTAAGAACTCGTTTCATTGTGACATGAAGTTCAACTCCTTGGAAGAACTTTCCAACCATGCTCAGAATTGCGGCTTTAGGCCTATCATCTGTCATAACCAAGGGTGTGAGGCTAGATTCTGTGCAAGTCATTTTGAGAAGCATGATTCAGAATGTCTTTTCAAGATAATTCCGTGTGAGCAGAAGTGTCCAGAGCTCATTATGAGACGTGAGATGGACAGACACTGCATAACTAAATGTCCCATGAAGCTTGTAAACTGTCCTTTCTATGCCGTGGGGTGTCGGACCCCTGTTGCACAATGTTTGGTCGATAAACATCGTTCTGATGAACTTAATTCTCACGTCCTATACGTTCTTAAAGGCATCTACAAAGAAGCATCTGAAGAAGATCTTAAACCACGAGTGGAGGAAATTATGCAGGTTAGTGTCTGTTCTGTGTTTATGGCTAGTGTTTAATATTCTTTGAAACCTTTAATAATGGAATTTAGTTAGTTCTGAAGGAGATAATTAGAAAATGCTCAATAGGCAGATAAAATTGGCATTGCTGAGAGTGGGAAAGAATGAATTTGATATCCTCATGCAGTTAATATGCTTAAATTGAGGCCTCGGATACTCATATATGAAGATATCAAATTGTAAGCTCTTAGTTTCTTTGGAAAAACTATAGTTTGCCATATTTAGTTTCTTTCGAAAAACTATAGTTTGCCATATTATTTTAGGATTGAGATATGCCAATTTCCTCATCATTTTTTATGTTCAGACCTTTAATCTCTTGCTACAGGCATCATCAAACAGCAGACTAGCAGATGCTCGAGATGTGAGGTTTTTAACTTCTGTTGTCAAGGATCTTGATTCCAAGCTAGAGCCTCTGGTGATCACTGTGAAGACAGAAGATGATGTGGAGAATAATGCAGAGACTAGAGATAGTAACATAAAAGAAGAGGACAGTCAACAAAGTGTACAAACATCAAGTAAGGAAAATTCGTTGGATAAAACCGAAGTCACTGTGGAGACGAAAAATGCTGCAGTGAATGAAGATAACATCAAGGAAACGGACAACGAAAAGAATGCACAGATGTCAAGTGAGGAAAATTCATCAAATAAAACCCAAGTCACTGTGGAGACGAAAAACGATGCAGCGAATGAAGATATTAACATCAAGGAAATGGACAATGAAAAGAATACACAGATGTCAAGTGAGGAAGATTTATCAAATAAAACCGAAGTCACCGTGGAGACAAAAAATGATGCAGTGAATAGAGATATTAACATCACGGAAACGGACAATGAAAAGAATAGACAGATTTCAAGTGAGGAAAATTCGTCAAATAAAGTTGAAGTCACTGTTGAGATGAAAAATAATGCAGAGAATGATCAAAACAACGAAGATAGTAACAGCAAAGAAAAGGACAGTGAACAGAGTACACAGATGTCAGGCATGAAAAGTTCATCTGATAAAGTTGAAGTCAGTGCCGTTATAAAAAAGGATAGTGTTGATGATTATACCGATAAGGAAGATAGTGACATCAACAAGGGCAACGAAAAAAATGTAGAGACTTCGAAGGAAGCAAATTCATCAAATAAATCAGAAGTCAACAATGCGAATACTGCACAGGTTCAAAATAAAGACAAGGATGTTGCAGATGGTAGTTTAAAACCTGAGGGCAAAGAAGACAGAACAAAGACCATATGAAAATGCGTCAAAAAAAAAAAGTTGAAGTCTCTACTGCAAATGAAGATGCTTTTGTGACAAACATCAAGGACACATACTAAATATTAAAAAGAATCAAGATAAGGGTGGTTCCTAGAATAGTGTAAAGAACAAAGATATTGGAGATGATGCCTTAGAAGATAAGGGTAGTGAAGGAAGGATTCAGGTATCCATAGTGGAAAATATAGAAGATCCAACTGAGGTTAATGCATTGTCAGAGAATAGTGTGGAGAGGTGAAGGCTAGTAAAAAGAAGAGACTAGTGAAAATCTTCTGGTCTCTTTTACCCACACACTTCTGTTAACTAACCTTTTATCACTGGCTACTTTTCCACATCTTTTTTTTTCTTTTATTAATTAATCTTAATCTTGACATGCTTACAGACATAAAAATGAGTATTGAGGTGTTACAAATAGCTCCATTTAGTTCTTGGGAATTTGTCTATGACACCTAATAGTGGCGGCTAAGGTGTAGAAATCTTGTGTGTTGGCTGTAGCATATTTTCCTCTGACTGTATTTTGACTAAAATTAAGGAATAAGCTTTGATATGACAAGGCACCACGAATTCAACAGTGAAATTCAAAATTGCCTTCTGTCCAAAATCATAGTTGGATGGTATAAGAAATACTTCAAATATCTAAGTAGAACTCTGTAGTTTGATGAAAATTCCCATCATTCTTGCATGCAAAGCTCTGCTAAAGATTTCATATGTCAACAAATGCAAAATTTGTGTAAGAGGTTTCATAGAATGACTGAAGGATTGGGAAGAATTTATATGTTTTAAAATAAGAAATCTTCGCATCAATATATTTATAAAAATAAGTCATATTATTGATAAGTTATTAACATTCACACAAATAGAATGGTGAGTCTTACCTTGATTTGTACAGAGAGTAAGGCAAAGCAATGGGCAAAAAACCTAAATCCTCCGTAATTCAGGTCACAAAAGTTTTAAAAAAGAAATAATCCCTCTGTAATTTGCTTTTGGGTACAAGAAAAGGTTGGGGCCGGCTGCGTCTTGCTCAAACATCCAATAAACCTATACAGGGATGGGGTTCAACACAATGCGGCAATATTTTCCTCTTATAATACGTTTCCCTATTTTCCTCCGGACTAAATTGCAATAAGAGAATAAAGTAGCAACCAAAATTATTTTAACCAACAAAAAATATTAAAATTAACCGACACCGCAAAAGAAAAGTACCCGACAAAACAAAGAAACACAACAAAATGAGGAAACGGTGAAACGAACAACATATCCAACTTGACTTAATTAAATGATCAATTATTTTACCTAACTAGTTTCAACTTCATGCAATTCCATGTAGAATCATAATTTTAATTCGGTTGATAAAAAACAAAACGAATGAGCAAAGTAACAAACTTATTAAAATTAATTAATAAATAATAAAAGGATAGTATTTGTCTATTGTACTTTTATATAGCTTATGGATGAGAGGTAGAATAAAACAATCAAATATATATATAATTATTGTTAACGGCTTAAAACAGCTGCCTTTAAATTAATTATTCTCTGTTCGCATTCTCTCGCATTTCTTCTGTTCTCTTTATTCTCTCTCTCTCTCTATGCGTTTAGTTGGCTCTTCCTGCCTCGGCCCAACCTCGCCTTGAAGCATTTCTTCTTGTCCGGCGCCACAATCACAGGCCAAGGTAAGCTCGTCAATCGTAAACCCTTCCTTTTGTTTCATTACCAGAAAAACTCAATGTTTGTTTCCAGATCGATCATTCATTTTTGAGACATGCTGAAATTTCAGGACTATGTTAAAATAATTTATCATGTTTGAATATGATATGTGACAAATTAATAACTAATTCAAGATGAAGTAAATGAACATCTCAAAGGAAAAGATAAATTAAGTACTCCGCTCATGGCATTGTCTCGTAACCCTTCTTCTCTTGAAATGCTTTAAGCATGCGCGCGCGCGCCAAATTCTTTTAGGTTTTTTTATCGTTTATTTGCTTCCAGGACATGATTGGATTATATAGAATTTGTTACGATGCTGGTTTTAACTCTCCTACCTGCCTAAAGTAACCGAGAAGTTTATGTATTAGTTTTTGAAATCAAGTTTTCCGTTATAATGGTAACTGCAGTTAAAACTAGTTTTCTTTCAGGGCATTTGCTGAAATGTGATTTTCTCTCTCTTAAGTTTCCTGAAATGTAAAATCTCTAATAGTATTCTCTCCTCCCCCCCCCCTCTCTTTTTTCCCTTTTTTTTTTATATTTTTAAATAAGCTGCGATAATTAAAGGTGTGTCTAAACATGACACTTCTTGAACTTTAGAAAGATAACTTAATTGGTGCCCTGTTAGGATTGGAACTTGGAAGCATTGTAAACAATTATTTGCGATTTATTAGTGTCTGCTTCATTACTTACGAGAAATGATCATTTGAGAAGTCAATATCCATATTTTGTGACAGAAGAATCTTATCGCCGTTCCATATCTTTCCAGTAATCTTGTTTAACCATATCATCCATGCACACCCTCGTCTATAGTTCAACTGGCGAAGGAGTGGGATATACGATCATTTAGAATGTGTTTAATCCTTGGAGGAGTACCACTTTATTATAATTCCAGTTATGACACTGAGACGAACATCCTAACTCATGAGTGCCTAGGTTAACGCATGAGAGTAATAGACGGCTCGCTCTACTCGATATTGGTATCACCTAGGAGAAAAGGAGACTTCGTCTTACTTTTAGACTATAGGTGAATCCAACCCTTTTCCAAAACTTCTTGTACTAAAAAAAATTATCATCCATGCACTTTTTTGTTTTGGATAGTGTCTGAAGGAACATATATTCTTTTTATTTTTTTTAAATTGGGTTTTATTTCGAAGCAACTTCCTTCTTTTTTGTTTTGCAAATAATAATGTCTTTTTAGATGGGTGTAAAACTAGGATTTTAAAATAGCTTCTGGTCCAAACCTTAGTTTAGAGAAATTTCAAAACAAACAGTCATATTTATTTAAAAGGGTTTCTAGACCAAACCATAGTTTTAAATAAGCTAATAGGAATAGCTTCTGGAACAATAAAAGAGTTTATAGACTATTAAATTACTATTTTACCCTTTTTTTTCTGATATTTTTTTGACACCTCCTCTCTTATCTCCCCTTTTTCCACCTTCGCCTGTCTATTGGAGGTTCACTGTCGTTGGTGGAGCCTTGCCTATCCATCAATGGTGGGCCATCGCTGGTGGTTCACCGGAGGTACTCCAATCTCTCTGTTGTCTTCCTTCTTCACTCGCTATTCGTTGTTACCTCGTTTTCTTCCTCTTCTGTCAGCATTCGTCGTCATCCTCTGTCTTCTTCTTTCTCTTCTGCCAGCATCCGTCGTATCTCTATCTTCTTCCTCCTCCTTGTCCATCACGCCGTCGCTGTCACATCTCTGCATCTTCTTTCTTCTTCTTCCAGAGTGAGGGGGTTATGAACAATAAAGTATTAATTTATTTTTTTCCATCTCATGCTCTTTCTAGTAATTTACCAATAGCAAAATTCTTTTTGGTAATAACTATTCAAACACTCATTTATTCATAACTATTTTTTTTTCTATAAGTTCTTCTTCAAAAACTTTTTTTCTCCATAAGCTCTTTTTTAAAATCTTATCCAAACACACACAATGTTACCTTGAGATCCAGCATGGGCTTTTGTTGGTGAAGGTGCCATGTAATAGTGGCCATGGTGCCAAAGTTTGATGCGTGTTTCAACCTTTTTATTTTCATTCCTTATAAATAGACATTCTGGTCATAAATCTTGATTGAGATCTTGAGTATTTGAAAATATAATTAATGGGAAATTAGACTTTTTTTCTGACCGTTTGCTGATATAAGTAGTTAACAGCCCCTCCTTGGAAACTACTCTGATCTCTAAAAATCAAATTTTGGGCAGGGAGATATCAGTTTGTCAAAGGCCGTGTCTCAGCAACAGTCATTGAGAAATCAGAGTTCTGAGAAGATGATACTCCAAGGCGCACTCGACTTAAAGGGGCGGGAGTTGAAGACTGTTTTCTCTTTCAAAACTCCCAAAGGAGAAGTGGAGAATGACTTCTCATGTAAGTCAATAAGCAAAAAGGAGATAAAGACAATTTTGATAATTTGTCAATATCAACTAGTAACTTCTCCGAGAGGAACCTCCAGTCACCCTTGCCACAGACACCCTATTTTACTACAAGGGACAAAGCAGCAACCAGATTGCAAAGAGTTTACAGAAGTTTCAGAACAAGGAGGCAACTAGCGGATTGCGCAGTTCTTGCAGAGCAGAGATGGTTAGTATTTATCACATATGTTTTGTCCTCTCAAATAAACATCAATTTGTGTTTGTGTGTGTGTAACTGTGTCTGCATTATTAAAAAAAGACACACTGTAGCTTTCTTATTGTCCTTGATTTGAGCGCGTTGTTTTAAAATTTTATCTCCACCTATACGGGTGGGGGTAGAATGATCTCACAAGAATGCAATTAACCGTCAAATTTTAACTTAAGATAAAAAAGAACTGTAAAAAAAGAATAGTCCTATATCTCTCATTTTCCAAATACTTTTGTGTGTCACAGTTTGTTACAAATTCATCTAAAACACTGGCAGGTGGAAGGTGTTGGATTTTGCTGAGCTAAGGCGAAGTTCCATATCATTTTTTGACATCGAGAAGCCAGAGTGTGCTCATTCCCGTTGGTCAAGGGCATGAACTAGAGCTGCCAAAGTAAGTTTTAAACCATGACGTGTACTTTATTAATATGTTACTGTAGTCGTTTATGTTTTAAGAGCTGCTGAGAGTCTCATTTTATTTTTTGGCAGGTCAGAAAGGGGCTATCAAAGGATCAGAAGGCTCGTAAACTTGCTTTACAGCACTGGCTAGAGGCAGTAAGTCTCGCAGCTAAAGCAGTGCAGTAAAATAATTAAAATATTAGTTTTTCTAATTACTTGCCACTCGTTCAATAACAGATCGATCCTCGGCATCGTTATGACCATAATCTTGAATTTTACTATACCAGATGGCTCCATCGTGACAGCGATAAACCTTTCTTTTATTGGTAAGTTTGCATTGGTCCCGAGAGTAGGGTAAGCGATCATACTAAATGATTGACGTGTATTAATTAACCTTCAAAATGTAGGCTTGATGTTGGACAAGGCAGGGAAATCAATCATGAAAGATGCCCAAGGTCAAAGCTTCCACAGCAGGCATCAAATATCTGGGTCCAGTAAGTTTTCTTGTCCCTTTGACATTTCTAATTTCTTTAACTGTTTTACTGAGAATAGCAAATCTCATCTAGCCTGGCTAGAGGGAGAGGAATCGGTCATATACTATTTTGTAATAAGGTCAGAGTTCATGAATTTAGACTAAAATCCCAGAAGTTGTCGGTAGCTCAACTGTCAAGCAACATGGTAACACAATTTTTAATGCTTTTTCTTGTCCAGGTGGAAAGAAAAGCTTATGAAGTAGCAATAGAGAATGGGCGACTCTTCTACAAGCAAAGCGGGAAACTTGTTGATACTGCAGGAGATGCTAAGTGGATTTTTGTGCTCAGCACATCCAAAAATTTATATGTTGGACAGAAGATTAAGGGCAAATTTCAACATTCAAGCTTCCTGACGGGGGAGCCACGTTGTCTGCCGGAAGATTGGTGATCGAAGGTAGTTTCATGAAGGTATCCGAAATAGATCGATTCCCTGCATTCCTTTGCTTCCTGTTTGACTGTTTGTTACACTGACATTAATCTTTCTTCACTCCAAAGGCTGTTTGGGCTCACAGTGGCCACTATCTTCCGACAGAGGAAAATTTTCAGGCATTCTTGTCATTCCTCATTGAACACGGCGTGGATCTTTCAGATGTAGAGGTAAAAGATGCGAGACCTTGTTTCTTTTCTAAGATATTTTCTGCCAAAACACACAATGCAGGGACTTTATATATGGCCGCTGGCCATGCTATTCGGCATAGAAACTTGACTTGAGCCTTCGTTAGATGTAAAGGAAAAGATAGTCCTACACAATGCAGGAAAACAATTAAAGGCAAGTTTCTCACTTCCTTCTACTATGTTAAACCCAGGACAACCCTCAAGAAGACGACGAAGAAATGACCCAAGAGGAAAAGGATCTCATCTCCCGAGGCAATTCTTTGCTGGCAAAGTTACCTCATGACGGTGATCCGGGAAGTTCTGGCATGTCAGCTAATATGATACCTGACTTGAGAAACGAGGATTCTAATGCCGAGTCTCATTCTCATCCGCCCTCTTCAAGATTGTCTAGAGGACTCAAGTCAAAATTATCCACACTCGAAATACCAAGACGAGACAATGTGTCAGACATTTTTGAGAGGCAATCATGTCCGTTGAGTGTTTATTTCTTGGCTCCAGATTCGTCATCAGATGGTCATGAGACAGCAGAAGACGAGCCGGCAGAAGAACATATATTGCTGAGTGAGAATTCATGGTTTCAAAATCGAACTTTTTTGTTTAAGATCATGGGGAAGGTGATCATCATCGTATTCCGAGAGAAAAGATAATGAAGAGGATAGATTCACACAAATCCCTGGAGTCATATCAGTCGGCGCATCAATTATCTACTAAATGGACAACAGGTGCTGGCCCAAGGACTGGATGCATGAGACTACCCTAGAGAATTACAGTTCCGATTTCTGGAGCATCAAAACTTGTCTCCAAGGACTAGATCTCTTTCTCCATTTCCATCTCCCAGGGTCCCTTCAATCTCTCGTTTCGCGCAGAAAACCATAGTTTTATTCACTCTAGCCGATTAACTGACAGTTTACAGTTGAAGGCCGAACTTGGTGATCCTGTGCTTCTTTTTGAGTCCAGAAAACCAAACTACCGTTCGTCCGCCCAAGAAGCTTTTTTTAGGTCGTGTAGTGTGTACAATAAAATAATATCAAGTCTTATCCCTGGTAACTAGAAGCGCGAAAGGCTTCTATGAGAGCCATTCCGAATATGAAATGCGTCAGCGGCTATAGTGGCAAGTGATGCCCTCTTTAGATGATTTATTAGTCTCTGAAGGTGTTCAGTATACCAGGTTAGGGAGCGTGTATTATGATCATCATTTATAAAGGATGAATTACTGATCTGTCCAATCAGTATATGGGACATGCATCAGCATAAAATCCAAGCTTAGTGTAGAGTTCCAATGGTATTACGTCCTATTACAAGGTGTTGGCATACATTAGATCTACCAAAAAAAAAGAGAGAAAATATAGTTTACTTGATACAACAAGAAGAATTATCTACCAATGCCAGCAAGCTTCTCTCCCAAATTATCTACAAATGAACGGCATTCGCTAGATGAACGGAAATAAAGCATATTCAGCATAAAAAAGATTCCAGATAAATCGATAGAACCCCGAGATTGCCTCCTGCATCATAGAAACGGACATTTTAAGAGAAACAGAAGAAATTACTTTAATGTATCAGTAAAAATAATCTTCTTAACTCTTAGATGTCTAGATTTAAGTCTACGGATAATTGATGATTTGTTTTACCCAATATTAATATCGAGATTTTGCGCTACTCTTTGATCATAGGTAAACATGACCACTCTCTAAAAATTTATTTCTTAAAAAAAAGGCCTTCCGAACCGCCAAAAAAAAATGCAAAACAAAAGTGGGGTTGCATGCTAAGGTTTAAATCAATAAGATCGGGCCGAAAAAGATCTTACGGGACAGACTAATTAATTTTGTATTGACACAATCTGGGGCGCCTTATATAGACCCATAAAAGATAAAAAAAAACTACTAATGCAACTAATCTCAAACTATTCAGCCTTCTTCTAAGTTCCTTTGAGAGATTGATTTGCCTTAAATATCAAAAAAGAATTAGGAGTGGATGGTATAAAAAATTAGGATCTAATATGGGGAGTCTCAATTTAGAGTTTATAGAAATAGAGAAATCAAGGTATTTTTTATGGGAATTACTACAAACCTCTAGATCTTGATTATCATGCAAACATGGATGAATTACGTACAGGTGCAACAAGGGTTGATGAATGAATTAATGACTCCAATAGCATCTAATTGGCAACCTCCCCTATTGGAATGGCTCAAATTAAACATAAATGATGCAGTTACGACTGACCAGCATAATGCGGGGTGTGGGAGGATCATTAGAGATCATTCCGGAAGTTAGGTAATGGGATTTACAATGAAGTTGGGATCTTGCAGTGTAATGTAAGCAGGAATATGGGCTGTTTATAAAGGTCTCAAATTTGTTTAGGATCTACAACTTAATAAGATTATCCTAGAGTTTGATTCTAAGAATGTGGTAGATGTGTTGCTTAACCAAAGAACTAACACATGCAACTTGTTGCAATATGAGATAAAGAGTTATTTATAAAGGCCATAGGATTTGAAGATCCAACATATTCTAAGAGAGCAAAATAAACTGGCTGATATTCTAACAAAAGATGGGTTAACTACCACATCAATTCTAAATGCGTGCCCTTTACATGTAACATCTCTTGTAGCTAATGAGTGTTTGAGATTTGATCCCCTTATTATTTCGGGTGTTGAGCCCTCCTATGTATAAAAAAAAAAAAACTAATCTCAAACTAATGCCGATCCACATAATATAATCCTTTGCTCAAATATATGAACTACAATTATTTTCAAAGGCAAAACAAAAAAAAAAAGTGTACCTTGGTATAATTCGCTTGTTCTAATGCCCGAGTCTGAAATATAAGAAAAAAAAATGTTATGGCAATTAGTTGATCCACAATATCAGATTTGGTATTTGGTAACCACTTTCTATAAACAAATATTTAATAGAGGGGAAAAAAAGAAGCAGCCGCATATTTGTTTGGACTATGGAACTGGACAATAATGACAGCCACAAAAGTTATGAACCCAAAGAAACAAACCTGAAAAATCAAGCTTGATGCAAAAAATACATGAGCTGGTATCAGCAACCAGCGCCTGAAAGCCTGTAAACATGTGCCGGAATTTACATATGGTTTTGTCTTTGTGGAAGACAATATAAACAGCTTAATGTAAAGTGACCAGCAAGTAACATGAGTTTGTATTCACCTGTGGTAAATAAATTGCTGCTAGTATTGATACTATATAGTTCATCAGCAAAATTCCAGAACCAAGGAAAGCAATATTTCGAACTCCTAGTTTAGTAGCAAAAGTTGAGATCCGATACCTAAAATAGTAATTACATTCAATTCATTATTACATGAAAGATGAAATCACCTACAGAGGGTGAATATGCATTAAACACACACAAATGCATGTACACCTAATAGAGTCTATATATAATCTAGAAATTCTAACAAGTCAAACTACTCATGAGTCATGAACAGTGTGACTCATTTTCTCAGCCTATGCAACGTTAAAAGCAAATACTGTTTTACAAAAAATGGAAAAAAGTACTGTATCTCCAACTTAGCTAATTGAGATAAATAGATTATAGATCTACAGCATTAATCCAACTTTATCTGAAAACTTACTTGCGATCCCCCTCAACATCTGGGAGATCTTTTGTTATAGCAATTACCAGAGCAAACAATGTTACAAAGCTTGTGATGAAAACCACAGGGGAGCTGCAGGGAGAGATACATGAATAACCACATGATAAGTTATCAAAATATAAGTTGCAATAATGAAAACAAAATTGAATGAAAAGCTCATGTCATCCTGAACTTTATTGGATAATAGGGAAGCATATTTTTAGTTGGAAAACACAATAGACTGACTGAACCATTTCATGGTGGATTCTTTCATAGTTGGGGTCACTTAATTTATAACCTTTTTTATTGGAACACCATAAATTCGTAACTACTGTAGTCTTCAGGGAGCTCTATGAACATCAGGCACCTACAACCTAATATTGTTCACATTACCCAGTTACAAATATGAAGTTACAAATGCTAAACTCTAACGAACCTCCACTGAAAGGTAAGTCCAAGAGCAGCTCTAGTGGCATAATACACACCAAAGTTAAGAAGAAAACCCCGTACCTGCACATGCTGCTTCTGTCAGTCTTTGTACAATAGTATGAACTTAGGAACATACAAATCATATAACAAAATTGAATTCAACTAAAAGAATTGCAACTAAATCAATGTAGAATCCATTTTTATTTTTTAAGAAAAATCAATAAATCAACACTTAGTACATGCAAAGATTGAGGAGAAAGGAGAATATTTCTTACCGTGGCAATAATAAGAAATGCTGCCACAGGAAACCTTTTCATTCTAAAAGGAGGAACAGAATAAATGGTACCAAGAACAAGGCCGAGAGTGTAAAGAGAAAAAATAAAGGGCCCAAAGTTCAGTCCAACTATCGACAAGCCCGCTGCAGCAAAAAATATCACCAAGAACCATGCAGATTGAACTGAAAGATCTCCTGCGGCTATAGGTAAATAGGGTTTGTTTACCCTGAAAACAGACATAAAGCTAACTTAGATTCATTTGGCAAGGAGGGAAGTCAGCTGCAACATGAAAAAGTTCAAATCCAAGAATGGAATCTCAAAATGAAACTGTTCTGGAGTTGATGCAACTTTAAAAGATATATTGCAACTTAGCAATAAATAAGCAATGACTAGGACATAAAAAAATAGGACGAGGACAAACTGTATACGTCTGTATCATACTTGTCAATACTAATGTCATAAATTTGATTGATGCCAACTATATAACCATTCCCACATATTAAGGCAAAGAGACCCGAGAATGCCTTGAGCAAAAGTGACCACTTTATCAGATTTGAATTCTCAATCAATGCTCTTGCCACCAAAGCACTGTAGGTACAAAAAGTGAAAATGAAAATAAGTATGCTTGACATGAAGTAGCAAAAAAATCCAAAAAAGAAAAAAAATTAGCATCAAGTTTTGATGTCACTCACACAGAACCTAATGCTGTACCACGTATAGTATGGGGTCGTAAAAATCTCCAACATGCATCTTTGAAAGCTGAAACTCTGTCTGCAATTGGATGTTCAGGTCCAGCAGCTCCTGCTTGACTGCAGGCCTGGGAGCATGCGGCTCAATTAAAGTGATACAACAGATTCACTAGAGAACGGTGATAAAACAGACTCATGTCACATATATCAAAGTCAAAGTTCATGAAAAATCAGTTCTTTGAAACCAATACAAACATTTACAAGCTCCGGGCAAGTTGAACAACATAATATGTGCTTAAGATGAACACTTACGTGCTTTATTATTTTAAATGCATCTGCAATTTCTTCAAAATGTACTAAAAAAAGAATGGGAAATATAAAGATACGCTTATTGACAGCACTCAGGATAAGAGTGTAAATAACAATCTTAAATTCACTAACACCATAGGCGTCCCCTACTTGTTTTTCAGTTCATTCTAATTGCCTCTATATTGCCCCCTCGCTGTATCATGCGATCGACTGGCCACCGTTACCAACTTGGCCAGTTAGATTGTCATCTATGATTATTGATATTATCATAGCAATCAGTAACTTCACTATTGCAATGTTATAGCTACAATCACCAAGTGGTCCAGCCCATCATCGGATGTATAACACTATAGTTATTGCCCTGCCGCAGTGAACTAGTATTAATCTTCCACCCATTTTGAAAGTTCTGCGACATTGCCACAGTCAGTGACAATGCCCAACACCTTGCCATGCCTTAGGCTCTTAAGTTCTTATCCTAAACCGCCACTTATCACTCCCATTTGTTGCATTACCCGCGCAACAACCAGACTCCAACCGTCAACATTATCTTCGTCGATTTGCCCTTCATCGCATGTCCATAATACCACTTCTAGTCTGTTATTACCGGCTGCTTCCATAAGAAACATATGTGTCCAAATTATATCATTCCTAATCAAAGCATCTCAAGACTAAATAGCGTCTGTACGCGAACTACCGATATGCAAAACTGGCGGCGCCAATAATGCGAACTCAATTTGACTACTTAGCGACGTCGCCCCAATGATATTGTGTCCCTGGTCACCCTTAGCTCTTGGACCTCACTTTGTAATGAAATGCCTAGCAGAGCCCGAGTATATCCACTAAAGCACCGATAGCTGAAACAAAATTCTGATAGGATGCGGGAAGAAATACAAACCCTGATGGAATTGGGTCTCTGTTGTCTCTTCGAAACAGGCTTAGAACAGCTTGTGGAGTCGAATAGGCCAACCGAATGCGAGTTTCTGGAAAATCCTAAGAACAAATTGGAGGTTGCAGGTGTTGCCCGGCACGGTATTTTCATGCAATACGAAGAATTCCGTCTAGGAAATATAGCAGGAACCCGAATTGAAGTGGAAGAAGATGAAAGCTCCATTCGGAGCAGGGGATAGCAACACTCACGGGCACCAACGCGAGCCAAACGGCAAAAAAGTAGTGTGGTGGCTAGCAACAACCACGCAACACAAGTGCGGCCATCGAATGTGGGGTCACTCTTTACCAGCGATTCAAAATATTTGTTAGGCAAGGTCGAAATACGCCGATAAGTTTATTAGGCCATTCTGCTTAAATTTTTTTAATATATGTATATGTATATATAAAGTGCTTATAAATTATATATATAAATAAAAATGGATGTGTGTTTATATGTGAAAATAATATTAAATAATATATTCATAATAAATTTATTTTAAAACTTTATTTTTTGTTATATTGATTATTATCGCACTCTTCTTTTAAGCGGAGTCATGATTGATTCATGAAATTTTCCATAGCGCATGGGCGTGTTGATTCTTTGTAGTATTGGACTTTTTAATGGGAATGATAATGTTAAGATAAATTTGCAAGGGAGACTCCGTTATCATCTTTTAGGCATTATTTGATACAAGGATTTTGAGGGGAGAGAGACGAGAAAGTTTGTATGAGTTAGATTTTCTCAATTTTTTAAAATCTAATTTAGGAAAAAAATTCCTTGCATCTTTTCCCTTCTAAATCCGTCGATCCAACCCCTTAAAACTTTGATTTTAGCAACCAAACCGACCCTAACTCTCAGCTCCTATGCTGACTCCAGCTCAAATAATTTTAAATGGGTTTGTAATATATTACAACAACCACGTAGCGAATAGTCTCGAGACAATTGATAAAAAGAAGTCTCGTGTTCTTTATGAGTTGAAAAAGAAAAAGATAAAATAACTTTTTTGTAATATAAAAATTTTTAAAAAATATTAAATTCACTCATAACTTAAACATAGATCAAAATCTTTTTTTTTTCAAAGTGATATCAATATTAATTATAGTAAATTATTTATTATTTTTAAATATAAATTTAAATATATAAAAATTAAAATATTTTTTAAATATTTTAATTAAAATTATAATAAAATAATATTATATAAAAATTAGATATACTTGAGATGACCACATATTTCTCACCTTTTTGAGTTGAAACCAATGAAAAAAAAAAGACCGAGAACATAATTTAGCCGATAAATAGAAAACGGCCCATTAAAAAATTGGAACACTTCAACCGACCGCGGGCAAAATCGTAATTTGAAGAAACACTGGCTCTTATAAATCTCAAGTAGGGTTTAGTGTCTCGTACTGGTGCGATCAAAGTTGCGCCGCTCGCTCATTCCCGCCTCTCGCATTATTCACAGTCAGTTGGATCAGGTATGTTATGATTCCTAATCTTAATGCGATTGTTCATCAGGATCTTCCAATTTCTGTTTTTGAATTTTTGTAACATGCCGCGTTTCATATGTTTTCACTCTGAATATGGTTACTATTAAGTCGAACCGAAATCTCTCGAGAGTTCGTGGATCGTTCTCTGTGGAAAACGCTTGCTGTTTGAGTGTCATTTATTTTAGGCTGGGGAATTTTAAATGTGCTCGCTTTGGACTTGGGTTATGCAGGTGTAGGTGAAATTAAATAAATAAAAAGAAAATCTTCTGAGCCTGGGAACACAGAACAAAATAAATTAAATGCTTATAAATTATGTCATATTTGGTTGTGTTGGGGATATCTGAGTTTTACTTTATTTAATTTCAGAGCCAACTAACAGTGGCAGTAAAAAGGAGAAGAATGCTTTGTTAGAAAAACGTTTTCCTTGGCTCATGTCTACTTTTTATTGTGTATGCTGTCCTCTCGATAATAAAGATTTAATGAGGTTTTGTAGTCTTAAAATACCTGTTGAATTGCTAATGGATTTTTGCTTTAACTTTTGGACCTTAAGAACTTGATGATTTCTGCTATTATAGTTTAATGAACTTACATGTTTGTGCCGAGTCTCAACGTACTAGTGACACCAGTTCAACAGTACGTTGAACTGGTGAACTGATTTTTAATCCTCTGAGGATGTCTTAGATGCTGAATGTATTATTCTGGATTTTGATCTTGGAAGATCCATGATTTAGTAGTTTTGGATTGTCTCATGTCTCATGTCCTTGCACTTTTCATTTTCTCATATGTCCAATGTGTGGGGCAGGATGGAGACTCAGGCCAAGCATGTTGTGGTTGTTAAAGTTATCGGTCGTACTGGTTCCAGAGGGCAGGTGACTCAGGTTAGAGTCAAGTTTTTGGATGATCACAACCGGTATATCATGAGGAATGTGAAAGGACCAGTGAGAGAAGGAGACATTCTCACCCTTCTTGAGTCTGAAAGAGAAGCAAGGAGATTGCGCTAGAGAGGGTTCTTCCCTGGGGTTTTTTCGTGCTTTCAGTATTATCCTTATAAAGACTGCGTTTTGTGGTAGCGGACACCAATCATATTTGTAGTTTTTGCTGTCGTAAAATGTCTTTCCTATGATGACTGCAATTTTGATGCGTCTTTAAGTTTTAATATCGAAATGAAACATTCGAGCTTTGCGTAGTTTTGTGGATTGATCTATATATTTAGTGCACATTTCTACTGTTATCTTGAAGCACTAAGGTTAGGTCGAGGGGGAAATACCTTTGCTGTGTTTGGTTTGTGGCTTTTTTTTTTTTATACAATGGTTTGTGGCTTTTAGTTATAAGGTAAACGCCACCCGAAACTTGGTTTTTTATCTCTAGTCATCGGGCTCTCGCATGGAATTTGGTAATGGTCAATGTGAAAATCTCAACTGTGCTCTTGCTGGGAGTTTTGTGAGTATGAAATTACATCTCTCTCTAGTGAAAATCACCTACATCAAGAAATACCAGCGAAACAGGCGCCAGAACCAGACTACACCTAGGAACAGAAGTAAAAGCCTCATGCTAATAAAACCGCTGGTCTTCATTTGAATTGATGGAGAATCATATTGAATATTTTGTCTTAGGATTTAGTTTATTTGAATGTAAATAAAATATGATCCTATCTTTTAGGAATTAGGATTAGTGTGGGAACTTTGCAACTAGCAGAGCTTCAAGAGTTTCAATTCGATTCTTGATGACGTAAGTTTTCAAAACGATAAAAGATGAGACCTGTAATTTGTGAAATAACAAAAGTATAATTCTGTACAGCTTTATGTTTTTCCCTCAAGAAAGAAAGCTTGTATTTCATCGAACCGGGGAAAAAAGGCTGGTCATGGTAGAGTCATCTAATTGCTTAATAAAGCGCATATAAAACGGAAAATGCAAGGGCATTCTCCTGGTGCAAACAGCGCACTCCTTTCACTGGCCACCTCCCATCAAAATCAGAGATAGTCATTGCTTGTTGCCATCGTCCGTCGGTGGTTTCACGATAAGGACTGGAATTTTTGCATGATTAGCGCAGTAATCGCTTACACTTCCCACAAATGTCCTACAATACATAGTTCAAATGATTGGCCTATTACAAAAAGTCAAAAACTATTCACCATTGGTAATGAATTTTATATATGGATAGTACGAATATGTGTTGACTTGCGCGTTAGGTGGAGGAGTATGTGTAATTGAGAAGCATTGCCACTGGGAAGGGTCAAATGCTGCATGCATGGATTCATTCAAGTTCTGCACGAAGCTGTAGAATTAGAGTTACCTGGAAACGGGGCCAAGGCCCCGGCAACCCACAACGAGGAGATCAGCATGCACTTGTTCCGCCGCTTCACATATCATTTCCCTGGGGTCTCCTCTCAGAATCATTGTCTCTGCTTTCACCTGTGTACTACGTTCTTGTTAATATCCATTAAGTGATTGCAAGTGCCCAACCATATGCTCTTCAATTCACTTGAGCCTTAATTACTTACCAGTTTATCCTTGCACATCTCTAATGCCCGACCCAGTATGGCTGCTGATGCTTCTTCCTGTGCTTTGTTCATGGAATCCAGTGCTGCGGCTGTCGCACCAGAAAATACTGTTCACATCCAAATTCTGCTGTTTTAATCGGTTATTTAACTGTAATCACTGGAGATTAATATAAGGGAACGAAGGAAGGGTAAGAGGATACGAACCGGTTCCACCGGCTTCAACGGGATATCCATATTCTAACAACAACTTGGGTTGCACTTGAACCAGAAACACCATACCCCCACTCTCAGTAGTGGTGGCCATGGGGATAAAGAGGTTATCCAGGGCCCACTTGAGCCCATAGAAGCTACCATGACTATCGTCCATAGCCACCACCACTTTCATCTCCATCCTCCTCTCTGTACCTGCACTCACCGGATCCTTGCCGCCATCGACTGCACTCGCCTCCATTCCTCTGTGAGCTTCAAGTGAAGCTGCTCCGAATGATCGCTTTGCCACTAAGTCCTTCCGCTTCACCGCTCGGACCCATGAATTGCATTTTTCGCCCTGCAAAGTGTTTGACACGTGGCGGCATTTGGGCTATGCAAATATACCAATAGCGAATACGTGTGAACCTTGCAGGACTGCCGGGAATGGGGCAGGAGATACTCTTAGAAGCTTAGCTATGTCAATGTATATCAGGACATACAAACCTAATATAAAAATGGCAAATTTTTACTAAGTAATGTGCTTAGTGAGGAGGTGGATTCTGCGCTTCTTGTTAAATTCGCATGGGTCTCAAAGGCCAACAAAAATTTCTGTCAAACTTAATTATCCTCTTTTCTTCAGTTGTAAACTCCTTAATTAAGAAGATCTCTGCCCAGTATATATGGTGTGATGAGCACTGAACAATTTAGTTGCATAACCATTGTTTTAACATGGTGTAGTTGTTAGGGTGAGTTTGCTTAAAATTAAGAAAAAAAGGTAATTTTTTAGATAGGTTAAATGGGAGAAAATTGTTGAAAGAAATAAGTCAAACAAATGAGGAATGTGTTAAGAAAACTTATTTTGATGAGCTATTTAGAATAGTTTATATAAAAAAAAAAGCGCTAAAAATAAGTTTTTTTCGGACAAAATCTTTATGATTGACTTTAATGTTCACCCAACACTAAAGTGTTAAACGTAACTAAAATAACTTCTTCTCAGATTATCGGAAAAGAAAAACTTAGTAACATTTACATTGGGACAATCAATGATAAGTTAAGAATAATGTTTACGTATATAATATAATGAGAAATATTTATAAATTTATTATTATGCATAAACAGGAGGGACTCGATCACTCTGAAGTATGCTCCAAAAATTCTGACGCTTTGGACTTCATTGCTATTCCAATATGAATATATTCTGGTAATGCTTATGCTTGTCAATGTTATATTGCAGCAACACCAAATGAAACATAAGATCCACCCCTCAAGCCTCTTTTCCTGAATCTCTTAACTTAATCCAAACAAGGCACGTACATATTCGGCAGCATATACATATATAGACGCAAAAACTATCTTACGTTGTGAATTAATATTTCTGTCTTCTTTTCAGTCTCTGGAAGGAAAGGATACAAATCCACCATTGATTCAAGGGACTAGCTAATGCTTGTGGTGAAGCTCCATGTGAGGCTTCAGCTTCACTATGAGCACTGGAGTTTTTTGCATGATGTACACAATAGTCGCTCACACTTCCCAGAAATGCCCTGTCACCCCAATCAAATTCATTATAACTACTATACTTGTCATCTTTTTTGGTAACAAATCAATCATAATTGCACTATACTAATACAAAAATATATTAAGAGGCCGCGGCTACCCATGACTAGTAGATCAGCTTGCATTTTCTCTGCAGCTAGACATATCATTTCTCTTGGATCCCCATTCATAATTATGCTCTCTGCTCTCACCTGCTCATTCCATATATATACGTACATACACATCATTATTATATTCTTCGTCTACTATTTAATTTTAACTTTTGAAAATTGATGATTAATCTGTGTGGTATCAGTTTAAGCGATTATATTAAAGCAGTTACTTCCTAGCTTGTCTCTGCACATTTGCAATGCCTTTGACAGTATCCTCGCAGATATTTCTTCCTGAGCTTTCTTCACTGCATCCATCACTGCAGGCGCCGTATACGCTGCTGTTCATCCCTCCAAATTTAATAACAACTTCAAATAATTAATTGTTCCTTAAATAATTTCTCAAGGGAAAAACAAAAATTTAAATCTTCCCGAGGCATAGAGGGAGAAACGAACCGGGTCCGACGGGGTAGACCGGTGGGTAAAAGGTGGGCTGAACATGAACAAGAAACACCAAGCCCTCGCTCCCTGGGGGGTCTGGATCTGTGGCTAGCGGCCCCACGGTTGGGGTGGGGGCAAAGAGGTTATCAAGGGCCCACTTGAGCGCATAGAAGCTGCCATCGCTCTCGTCAATCGCTCTGGTCAATCACTTTATTATAGTTCCAGTCGTGGCATTTGGGGAAGCATTCTAGCTCTTGGGTGCCTAGGTTTATGCCTGAGGGTAATAGACGACTCGCCCTGTCCGACATTGGTATCGCCTAGGAGGAAGGGAGACTTCGCCCTACTTTTGGATCGTGGGTGAGCCCAACCCCTTTCTAAAAATTTTATAACCAAAAAAAAAAAAAAAGCCACCGACCACCGTCGCCTTCATCCTCATCCCTCGCTCTACCTGATCACCACCCCTCGCCTTCATCATTAAACTACTCTCACAAGCTCACGCTGCTTCATCTGACACTTCGATATGGTTAGTTTCCTCGTTTTTGTGTATTTCCTTATTTCGATCCCTCTGACACGTGGCACCACCACAACTATCATTTTGTTACGTGTCAGCCTTGCACCCATATGTTGCCACAGGCTTCATCCACTAAGCAGAGCCACAATGGATTATTATCTCAAAGTGTTAATTAGTACATGTATGTATTTATGTTCACATAATTAACTACAAAGCATGATTACTTTATTATTTTTCTTTTGGGTATGTGCCTACCTCTCAGGTTTTAATGACATTGCTGCAAAAAAGGAAGCACGGCTTGTTGTAGACCTCTAGTTATTAATATTAATAGTATATTTGTATAATTCCTATTGAGATTTTCAATTCTTCTTTTCAAAAATAATAACAAGATACCGTTCAGAAGTCCCTTTTCCTTTTTAATGGATTGCGGATACCAGAGGGCGCCAGTTTTTCTCAATGAAAGGGCCATTCTAAGAAATTTAGTTTTTTGTTTCAAACAAAAGGAGAGGAGAAATTCAGTTTACTCAACTACCAAACTTTGAGTTCATCTAGTCAGTTGTCTATACAATTCTACACGCCACCAATATCTAGAATTGTAAACAAATTGAAAATTTTATATATTTATAATTTTTTTAAAAAATAAAATAAAAAGTGGGACTAAAAATTTATATTGTTGATATGAAATGATTTGATTTAATTTCACCCTTTATTTGTTATTTTTCATTAGGGTTTGTTTGAAAGATATATTTTCCCTTGTATATATATTGGTTTGTCCAACTCATTTGAATATATACCCACAATATTTTTTCCAATAATTCACTCTATTTCTCACATGGTATCGGAGAATAGAGTGGTTAACTGCTAGACTCAACCTTTCATGATGAGAGGGACCAAGACCCACATTAGCGACAACATGTGCATTCTCATGAGATGAGATGGAATCAACAGTAGAATTAAATAGAAAACCATCAACTCACTATTAGAAGAAGCAGAGGGAATCAGTATGGAGTCTAAAAGTTGTAAGATTTTAGCACAATGCTCGAAAAACTTGTTCCCTGTGCTAATTTTGTGCTCGAAAGACTATTGCGAACTTCCTCCTGCTAGGTAAAGTGGAACATACACAAGGCAAGTCAGAGAGAAGTAAGAATATTGCTATTGGCGACCCACAGGAGTTCCCTATCCTCGACAGTAAGAAAGGGGAGGAGGGGTTTCAGAATCTACCAGTTTCTCCATGAAAAATGACATCTCTCAAAATCTCCTAGCCTTCTCAACTATCTTAGCCAAATAGAGACATTGCTTTTTGCTTAGCTTCTTAGCAAATTTCACCGTCGTGGCCATTAGTGAGTAGAGTAAGGGATTCGGGGAAGGTGTGATACTCTAATACTGATTGGGAAATGACTTTGCTGATCGTCAGTCTACTGGCTTTTGTACTTCTTGGTGACTCTCTTATCTCTTAGACGAGTAGGAAGCAGATTCTAGCCTCTTGATCCAAAACTGAGTCAAAATATCGCACATTAGCAGATACTACTACTAAAATTCTCTAGCTTTGTTAGTTGTTCGACATTCACTAACATACATTGTGATAGTCAAATAACTATTAAGATTGCCTATATTCTATGAACAAATAAAACATATCGAGGTTCATTGTCACTTCACTAGGCAACATATTGTTCAACTCACTATCAAGCACTAACCGGTGTTGCTTCAAGAGATGCCACTTCAAGGGATATCTTTAAGGCCTATAAATACATATCACAATCTCTCATTTGTTAAAAAAAACACATAACAGCATGCATTTAACAAATACAACAAAATCAAACAAATTGCCTTTATCTTTAAATGTATACAGAGATATATTCAAATTATTAGTTTTTAAAGCTTGTTGATTGTATTGGCTTGAATATTCATAGTGCAATATATATTCAAAAGTCTTCATTATATCTTGTAAAAAATTCGCCAGTCAAGGCAACTTTACACCTTGTAAGATAAGAAAGGTAGGGATGAATTAACTCTAAAGAAAATTACTGCCCACACTATAAAAATACTATGTACGACTTTCTTCTTCACCACTTCTTGTACTTTTTAGAGAAGCAGTTATGCAAACACTCAACTGATTTGAATATATACACATAATATTTTATCCAATAATTCCCTCTATCTCATTTTGTTTCTCACACCTATCCTATAAATATAAAATTTGTCAGAAACTTTTCTATTCATACATAACTAATAATGAAACGGGGTCATTCTGGTTCATTTTTTCTATTTGTTTGTGTGTGTGTGGGGTGGGGTGGGGGAGGGGGAGGGGAAGCTATCTAGTTTTAGTGCTTTACCTCTATATCTGTTTTTCTATTTATCGGGGTTAAAGAATCTGAATGAGCAATGTGCATGACTCCCCGCTCTCTACGTTCTAATATTGTTTTTAGTGTCAAAAACGATCGCCAAAAGTTATTGTGCATGTTTGGTTTTAAAAAAATAAAGTGTTTTTAGACTAAAACTATATTTTAAATCTAAAAGCACTTAAACACTTATATTAGTGGATGAAATACTTTTAGCTAAAACTATACGCTATGAGTAATTTCACAATTGTTTGAAATAAGCAAGAATCGTATGCTTTTTAAGTAATTTTTAGATATTAAGTATAGGAAATAGATTTTAACTCTAAAATTTTTTGTCATTTTTCTATCTCTCCTATCTTTTTATGTAATTATCATTTTATCTCGTACTATTTCTGATAATTTACCTATCAAAAAAATTATTTTAATAGTAACATCCAACCACTTATTCATTCAAAATCACTTTTCATATAAAATATATTCTCTAAACTTATTTTAAAATCAATTGTCTCCATAATCTTCTCCATAAGTTAAATCAAACACATTCATTAGTATTCTTTTACATTCTCTTTTAAAAATGTTATAAAATGCCAGTGAGGCCAGGGACGTCAAAGAAGAGAGAAAGAGAGACTCGTTATACAAATTATAGTCTCCTGCTCTGGCCTGATTGTGAATTTTCATCTTTGACGAGTTAAAAATAGAACATGTCTCTAATTTTCCCACCTATGAGGTAGTAGTGTTTTTTTTGGGGGGCAAAAGTATCAGATCCTGGTTGATTTCAAAAACGGGCACATATGACGACCGTAACGTGAGTATATTGTATATTGATGCCTAGGTTTATTTGAAGTTTCAACGTGTCAATTGAATCCTGATCCCCTCCATTCTCTAATAAATTTTGCTTTCAAATATCGTTTTTCGTCTCTTCTAATACATACAACTTAGTCTTCTCCATCGACATTTGCTTTTATTACCATCTAAGCTTCTTCCCCCCTCCATCGAGTGTCACTAACGTTCTAGAGGGCCCCACCTCTGCAAATTGCTTTTAATATGCATATAAAACGCCAAATTAGTTTCTTGTTTTCTTGGGGTTATTTTAGCATGATTTTGTGGCCTTCATGGTGACTTATTTAATTTTTATTTTATAAAGGTCTGCTTCAAATATATGTGGATATCAAAACAAACGTTGCATATATAGTTAAATTAGGAATCTAACAGTGTGTGTGGCTAATTAATGGTCTATTTTGTCGATGAATTAAATGAAAGAGATAACTATGCAGGACGTATCAGTGAAAATTCCCTTATATTAATTACTACTCTGAGAGTCGCAGAGACTTGCGTTCGAAATTTCTTTGATAGGACAAAATGTGTTGACTTGACTTGGGGTTATTACCTTGCTTGTACTACTTCGTCTTGTTTAGTTCTCTGGTTTGCTTTCATTTCATCAGATTCTTGGATCCCACGATCTTGAGTGGAGTAAGCCTCTCTTCATCTCCTGGCAACCTCGGCCGGCCACCCACCCATAAATAATACAACTTGCAAGGGATCTCCTAAATATCCTCATTCCTCATCTCCGGCCCCCAGGAATCTTGATCTCTAGTATATGTGTGTATATTCTTAAACCTATACATACAGATGACTGTCATTTTGATTCTTTCAATATCGCAGCAACAATCTGGGAGCTTGTCTTAGATTCATAGTATCGCTCTGTATTCATTTGCTCTTCATAATCCTCTAGGTTTATTTTTCCAGATTGCTTCGTCTTTCTTATTCCGATCCCTTAAACAGGCTAATTTAAACCTCTTCTGATATTTATACCAAAAAAAAACCTCTTCTGATATCCAGCAGAATGGAGAATCGGCAGGGGAATAACGGTCATGGTTTCGACAAATTCATATGGAAGATTGAGAATTTCTCCAAACAAAACGCCACCAATCTGCGCTCCAAGCCCTTCAAAATCTACGGTTTTAAATGGTACGTCCCTTCCCCCTGGAATGATTCATCATACCTAATAGAACTTTGATCCTCCTTAGTTAATAATAATTTCCTTTAATCTTCACTCGGATTTGGATCACATGCAGGAAGATGCATGTGCATCCGTTGAGGAGGGACGTGGACCATTTTTCTGTGTATCTGACGGTTGCGGATTCATTACCGCCCTATGGTTGGACCAGGAACACGTACTTCAAGTTGCTTCTCATTAATCAGATCGATTCCACCAAGTCAATTATCAAAGGTTCTCCAATTCTTCTCTCTCTCTCCTTTTCCTGGTCAATTTAATTAGTTTATTATTGCTCATATTACATAGCAGTGATCATCATCTTTAGATTTTTTGTATAAAAAAATTATTAAAATAACCTAAACATACTGAAATTTAACTATATTTTATTGAAATACTCTTGACTTAAATATTATTTTTTATAATTAACTTTAAAAAAAAGAAAAAAAAAGGTAGAAACAAGTAAAAAGAAAAAAAAACTAATTATTAGCCCTGGGATAGTATTTTGAAAAAGTAGAAAAATAATACTTCTATTTTTTAATATAAGATTTAACGGACTTTTTTAGAAGATTAAAAGAATTAAATAAATTAATTGAGGATGATAAAATCTAATCTTTTAAAATAAATTCATGTTATATACTTTTTAATTTATATAAATTAATTAATTAATTTTTATATTAATTATAATTAATTAATTTATTTAGTTTATTTAATCTATTAAAACAGTTAAAACAGTGAGGAGTAATTCATATTGTTCTGAACTTTCACAGATAAGTAAAAATATATATTTTTTTCTAAAGATACGATTAAAAAGGGAGCGAGGATAATTTTGGGATATTTGCTATCATACTTGAACGTAGATATCATGCCATTAATTGCACAGTAATGCCTTATAAATGCACCTTAATTTCCAGAAACACAGCAGAAATTCAATGGAGGACATCGCAGCTGGGGCTCATCCTTCGTGAATCTCAAAGACTTCTACGACCCCAAACAAGGATATCTCGTCAAGAACACATGCATCATTGAAGCCCACGTTTGTGTTCCCGACGTTGCCCCCAAAATTCAAGCCCCCAACTCCACCAATAATATCCTCCCAACAATCCCAGAATCTAATCATCAAGTTGAACAACAACAAAGCACAGAACTCACCACACACAAGGAAGATCAAACACCAGAATATTCCGACGAAATTAGCGACACACATAGTTCCCTAACTAGTGTGTCCAGTCATGCAGAACTCGATGAAGTACATTGCTCAGATTTAACCCTAAGAGACCTCATAGATGTGAGCAGTCTTGGACCAGACGAAGCAGCTTTCGTCCCTCTTTTGGAAGAAGCATGCACGTGGCATCCTCAACTGATATACTCTCAAAGGGACAGAACTCGCTGGTTCAAGCTATGGGCATTCACGTCTTTAGGCCAAGTTCTGTACTTTCTCAAGACAAAAGGAGTCAAAGACATGGACGAAGATGGGTGTAAGTACCTTCAAGGTTTATGGGATGAGGTTGTGAAGTCGTCTGGGTTTAACTTGAGTTGGTTAGAGCCTTATGTTCAATCGGCATTGAATGCAAAGAATAATCTGACAAAAGCTGAGACAGTGGAGAAAGCAACGCAGAAAATGACTGATCTGGAGATTAAAGTGAAGAAGCTGAAGGGAGAATTGGCTGCTGCAGAAATGGAGCATGAATTAGCAAGAAGAGAGTTGGTTGAATTAAAAAACAGTTGGAATGAGCTGGATTTGAACGCTGGATTAGATTATGCCATGTTTTAATATTATGTTTCTAATATGTGTTATATGTGTGTGTGTGTGTGTGTGTGTGTGCAAGAGACGGGTCATTGAAGTGGTGGAACTCAGCATAAAGATGTTTAAGGTTGACTCTTATTATTAAAAATGTAATCAATAGCCGCGTAAAGGTGTGTAAGAATGCACGTAATTAGGCTTCTTTAAAAAATGTGTACATATTCTGTCCAAGTGACTATACTACTCTTTCAGTTTTTGTTATGTTAAAAAATACTCATCTAATTTTTAATATAAGATTTAATTAGAGAGTTTATCTAAGTCTTGAATATAAAATCTATTTTTTATATTTATCAATTATTTGTTAGGATATTCTCTCAATAATAATTAAGTAAAAAAGAAAAAGAGAGTTAATTAATAAAAATAATTAGGGTATTTTAGAAAAAATATATTATATTCACTAATTTAACTAACTTTCTTAATTTAATTAAATTAATTAAATATGTCATATATTAAGGATATCAGAAGTATAATTAAACATAAGATTCCCTCTTTTAATGTATATTTTTATGCTAGAAGACTTGCTTATATGTCACAGGAGGTTCCCAACAATTCGGTTGTACATCAGTCATATGTTAGCTAGGAGGGAGACTTTCAAACTAATTACTTTACAGATATTCTGTTCATACACAGTACCGCGTATCCAAACTCATTATTTGAAATTCAACTGAAGTTTAATGATTTTAATAAAAAACAATTGCAGTACAGACCAAAGAGAGTTAGAGGATTCTTGCAACAGAATAGATCAAAGCTAGTTCTTCCTTGGAACTTTGATTTTAATATTTTATAGTTCAACTTAATATGTCCTGCGTTGAAATTTCTTAGTAGCTTCATTACAATTTACAGGTCGTATCCAGCCGATGAGTTTGAGTTGACTTCTGTGATCTCTCGCACGTATTGCTGTTCCTCTCTGTCTTTTTTCTCATTTAATTTCAGTTTGACTTTTTATATTCAACGACCTCATCTCCGTTGCGTGTTTCTCCACGCCTTCTCTTCGCCAGTGCAAGAAAAAGTATCCATTAATCTCCAACTTCATTTGAGTGCTTCATCTTCCTTCATCCATTAACTCTTCGGAATTCCACTGAGTTTAAACATAAGTAAGTTCCTGGCATTCAATCATAACATTCTTAGTTATACTGTATATATATAACAATATAAGATATATATATATAGGTTTAAAGCTTTTGAAGCTATCAATTCTCAAACATTCTATCTGTTTCTTTGTTTGTGGGTGTTAGGATGGAGAACCAGGCAGGAAAGGGTATCGTTTTCAAGAAATTCACGTGGGTAGTTCAAGATTTCGAAAAAAACAAAACCAAGAAACAACGTTCCAAGGCTTTTGAAGCTGGTGGTTGTAAATGGTATGTACTTATTGTTGAATTTCCTTTATGCTGAAGTTCTAAGGTATAGACCAAATGATTTAATTACCGGACATGTGTAATTAAAACAACATGTGTCTCAACCTCAGGCGAATCCTTGTGAATCCAATTGGAAAAGGTGTGGAGTATTTGTCCTTGTTTCTGAAGGCTGCAAATTCTTTACCATCATTTGGTTGGACCAGATATGTCTATTTCAAGCTCTCTCTCATCAATCAGATCGACAGCGAGAGGTCCATTACAAAAGGTATTTCTATTTGTCATCTAATGTCATTTTAATCATGTGTATTTTTCTACTTATTAATATGTGTATTTCTTTTTCAGAGACTCAACAAAAGTTCAATGCAGGACATAGTAGCTGGGGTGCATCAATCTTGCTTCTCAATGACTTCTTTAATACAACAAAAGGTTATCTTGTGAATGACTCATGCATCGTAGAAGCTCAAGTATCCGTCTCAGACGTTGCTTTTAAGATTCAAGATGAACAGGCAAAAACAGAGGAATCCTCCACAGAACAGCTTGAAGATCTTCAAAGCATTTATTCCTCGGATGGGACTCCACGTTTCAAATCCTCGGATGAATATTCATGGAGACAGGCAAGTCAAAGAGAATCAGAAAAACAAGATATTGTAGGGGCACCAGATGAGGCACCAAGTCCTAAACCAGCACGTTATGAACCAACTGCTCCACCTCTATATCCTTGTGTGGATGAATCACCTGTGGAAATAGCCTTATTAACTCCTCTTAGTGATCTTATAGATTATAAGAGTTTAAAGCCAGAAGAAGTGGGTTTTGTTCTATTACTAGAGGATGTTTGTTCACGGTATCCTTCGCTGATAGAGAGCCAAAAGAAGAGAAGTCCTAAGTTTATACACTGGGCATTCATAGCTTTAGGTCAAGTTCTGTATCTTCTGGAGACGACGAAGGCAAAAAATATGGATGAATCTGCTTGTAACTACCTACAAGGTCTATGGGAAGAAGTCGAGTTATTTGGATTTGACTTGACTTGGTTGGAGCCTCATGTGAAGTATGCATTGGGAATGAAAGATTATTTGGAAAGAGCAGAGAAAGTGAGAAAACTGAAGGAGGAGGTGGTTGCTTTAGAGAATGAAATGAAGAAGCTGAGAGCAAGTTTGACTGTTACAGAAGTAGACCTTAATATAGAAAGGAGACACTTGAGAGAGCAAGAAAAGGGATTTGAGGACAAAGACATGGATGCTGTTTTGGGCTATGCCATATTTTAGTTTTACATGTATTGCCTAATAATTCTCTGTTTATTTTTTCCATGGAATGAGGGGGAAAACTGCTAATTTTAATGAACTTGTTTCTGTGAAATACTCTCACTACGTGTAGAGAAGGCTGCGAAACAAAAATGGAATCATATGTTACTCATATGAACAAAAGGTCACATAATTGCATATGTAATTATTGATGCGGGTACACCATTGATAAATACTTTGTGAATTTTTATAAGCATATGGCAAAAAAAAAAAGAAAAAAAGAAATTAAAGCTTGTTTTGGTGTCTGGTGACATCAAAGAAAAGTCAAACTAATCATAGATCTATAAGTTGCCTCTCCATTTTTCCCAACACAGTCGAGCTGCAATATACTCAAGTAAGTAACCCAAGCCATCTTTTTGAGGGAAGGAGAACACATAATTTTTTTTTTTTAACAATAATCAAATTATTTCCACTAATTTTCTTAGATCCAAGATTAATCAATATTTTTTAAAGAAAATATATCAATAAAAAATTTATGATAGTAAAGTGGAATATGTATTTTATTCCTCTATATATTCTCCTTCCAAGCCAGGGAATCAACTTGGATTTGGTCAAATTAATGAACCAATAAATTAATTCATATCCGATTTGATCAATAGTTTTGGATGGACTACTATCTATATTGAATTTATTTATTTTTTCTCTAAATTTAAAATGAGAGTTCTAAGTTAAAGAAAAAAATAGTAGTATATTATATTTGTAATTTAATAATTTTGTTTTGTTAATTTATGTATAAATATTTTATTTACATCTGAATCAGTACCTTTTATATTTAAATATTTCTTTTTGATAGTCATATATAATGTTGTTAAAAAAATTTATATATAAATATTTTTATATATTTTAATTAAATCTATTAATTTAATAATGAATGACTAATTTAACTTTAATTTGAATTAATAATCCTTAAATTACTATCTCAAACAGTTAACTTCCATTAAATTTCATTACCTTTGCTGAATCTATTAGAATAAAAAAACAAAATAGAATTACTAAGCCCATCATCCTTAGTGCGTGTTTGGCAAAGCGTTTAAGAATGAATTTTGGGGCAAAATCTCGATTTGAAAAAATTTCACACAAACATCAATTTTTGTCCAAAATTGATTTTGAAACAAAACCTCGATTTGCAAAATTTTTTGCCAAACAGCCATTTTTGTCCAGAATTGATTTTGGGCAAAACCTCGGTTTGAAACCATGGTTTTGAATAAGCTATTGAAAATGGATTTTAGAACTGTAAATGAACTTATAGATTATCTAATTATTATTTTACCCCTACTTTTTTCTTATACTCTCTCTCATCTCTCTCCCCTCTCTCTCCTCTCCCTCCCTCTCTCCTCTCTCCTCTCTCCTCTCTCTTTCCTCTCCCTCTCTCTCTCCTCTCTCTCCCTCCCTCCTCTCTCCTCTCTGTCTCCCCTCTCTCTCCTCCTCTCTCTCTCCTCTCTCCTCTCCCTCTCTCTCTCTCCTCTCCCTCTCCCTCTCCTCTCTCTCCTCTCTCCTATTTATTCTCTACCCTCTCTCCTCTCTCATACTTTAATCAAATCATACCCTTTTTAGTAATTTATTAATATAAAAAGTGATTCTACTATTAATCATCCAAACATCTCTATTTGCAAAATCTATTCTTCCCAGAATCTATTCTTCCCAAAATCTATTCTTCCCAAAATCTATTCTTTCCAGAATCTATTCTCTCCAGAATCTATTCTCCAAAATCTATTCTTCCCATAATCTATTCTCTAAAAGCTAATCCAAACACACCCTTAGTTGCATGTCAAAAAAAAGCTAATAGGAAATATGGTTCTAAATATTAAATAAGTACATAGTTAATAAGAGTTAATACATATAATAATAAAGAATGAGCTAATATTTTATAAAAATATGAATTTAATTTTTATTATTATAAAAATTTATTTAAAATATAATCTAATAATTTTTTTATAAATATTTTTTGAATTTTAACACTATATCTTGTTTGTACTAACAAAGATACGCACGCAAAAACAAACAACGTTTCTTTTTTGGGGACTCGCTGTCGTCTTTTCTAACTCGTGACTTGTTTTTTTTTATTCCTCTCATATGTGTTTGGATTAGATTACATAAAATAAATGTTAGGTAAAATAAATTATAGAAAATAGATTTAGATTTTAAATAATAAATTTTAAATATAATAGATTTTAGATGTATAGATTTTAAGTATAATAAATTTTTATAAAAAAATATTTTTTAATTTAAATTATAATTCTAAATAAAATAATTCAAACACCTCATATTTTCTAAAATCAATTTTTAAAAAATTAATAAAATATTTAAACATTAATTTTTTAGGATTAATTTTTTACAAAAACTAATAAATTATTTAAATATTAATTTTTTTCTCATGATCATTTTTTTTATCAAAACTAATAAATTATCTAAATATTAATTTTTTTATATATTTAATTTTTTATCTAAAACTATAATTTAAAAAAAAGTTAAAAAATTACTTATAACAATAAATTTTTTTTATAAAATTTATTCTTTAAAATTAATCCAAACACATTAATAAAAATAGATTTTTTATAAAATATATTCTACTTAAAATCTATTTATTTTTAGAAAATTTATCTTTAAAAAAACTAATTCAAACACTAAAATTTGTTCCTCATAACTTATTCCAAAACTAACTATAATTTTACTGAAAAAAAATATATTATAGATAAAAATTAGTGTTTTGATAACATATTCGTTTTGGTTAAAATTTGATTGTAAAAAATATTTAGATAATTTATTAGTTTTTATAAAAAATTGAGTATTCGACAGGCAATTAGGCTTCTTCTTCTCGGGAAGAATTGACTGTGAGACGTTTAAATTATTTTATCCAAAACTGCCCTGTGTCCAATCTAAACACACTTGACCTCTGCACCCGCGGTTCAGCCTTGCGTAGGAAAGCCCTAGGTATGTCTCTTTCTGGGAAGTTCTTTTTTTTTTTCGGGGGATGTTTCTGGGAACTTTGTTGTCTTACTTAGTCACGGTGTTCCGTATCGTGACACCCATCATTTAGTTTTCTCATTCTCACTCAGATCTCCCGAGTTTGAAGCTGTCATTTTGTGTGAATGCAGTTGTTTATTTAGATTCTGCTTTGTTGACGGAGCTCTATTTTGGAAGATGGAATGTCGTATATGTATTCTGATCTTTAATGCACCCTACTGCGCTTCCATTGAGTCTCAGTTTTTGTCTTTCTTCATTTGTTAGGATTAAATAGGGCTGAGAGTTTCTTGACCACACGTTATTCTGTTAAGGTTGGTAAATCATCAGTTTAATTTATTTTTCGGAATATGGAAGTTTAATGGGTCTGCCTTTTCAGTTTTAGTGTTGGAACTGGTGGGCTGCGCAAATCTACAAATGAATAATCAACAAACAAGTCATTTACCCAATGAGAAGAAATTCACATGGAGAATTAAAAACTTCTCGAAGGTGAAGTCTGAACAGTTGTATTCCGAGACTTTCATTCTGGGCGGCTATCCATGGTATTTTCATGAATTTCCTTTGGTTGGAATTTTCTGAATATTTATTTCCTGTTTGACATAATTTGCATTTGTGTTTTGAATATGATTTTGTTTGGGGTGGCTTGTAGGAGGATTCTTATATATCCTAAAGGGAACAATGTCGATTACTTGTCTTTATATTTGGATGCCGCGGATGCCAAGAGTTTATCTGCTGGTTGGTCCAGATATGCAAGTTTCCGCTTGGCTGTAATTAATCAAGTAAATGCGCAGTACACAGTCACAAAAGGTACCTTCATGTTTGGAATTTCTTTTCTCATTTGCTATTGTCCATTTTGGTTTTGTCATTAAGTTTTTTATTGAACTTGTGTTTCTTAACTTGTTTATATAAAAGTATTGCATTGAATCTATTTGCATTTCCAGGAGAAGACATCAAAGTTAATACCGGCAGTCTTCTTTGCCATTTCATATAGTAAATAATGTTATTCAATTTTTTTCTGCACCCGTAAATTCCCATTTGTCTAGTTGCTAGGATTATCCTCTGTAGTCTACAATGCGTGATGGTTGTAATTTGGGAATGCTGTAAAATGTAACTACATATTTTGGGAAAATTTGTTTTCTTTTTTCTTTTTTTTAAATGTAAAATTGAATTTATGTGGCGACTCTAATCTTCATGTACGAATATTACAGAGACCCAACATCAGTTCAATTCAAGAGAGAGTGATTGGGGTTTCACATCATTTATACCTTTGAGTGAACTTCATGACCTTAGGAAGGGTTACATTGTAAAAGATACATGTGTAATTGATGTTGAGGTTTCTATTCCCAAGTCTGGAGAAGAGAATCAAGTAGATCAAGCATCTACCACTATATCCTTAGATTCTGGAGTTAAAGCTGGACAAATGGAGAGGGAAATTCCACAGCAAGAAGTGAAAACTTCACCTTCTGCATGTGTTTCCTTTGAGTCTGCTCAGCATAGTGATAATCCTTCATTGCCTGTAGGACTAACCTCAAACCCAATGGATGAGCTTTTGGATTTTAGGGGTCTTGGGAAAATAGAAAATGCTTTTGTCCCTCTCCTCGAAGAAGTATGTTCTAAGCACCCATCACTCATTGAATGTCAGCAGAAGAGAAGTGGACGATTTGTTGAATGGGCATTCACAGCTTTGGGTAGAGTTCTACATTTCCTTAAAACTAAAAGGGTGAAAGACATGAATGATGAGGCTTGTGAGCATCTTCAGATTTTATGGGAAGAACTTGAGACATTTAGATTTGATTTGACTTGGTTGGAGCCTCATGTTCAATCTGCCTTCGACATGAAGAACTACTTAGAGAAGGCAACTAAGGTGAAGAAGTTGAAGGATAATGTGAGTGCTCTTGATTTGGAAATGAAGAGGCTTAAAGTAAAGCTTGCTGCTGCAGAGATAGATCTTGAAATAGCAGAAAGAGACTTGGTGCAAGCAGAAGAAGGGTTTGAAGAGAGGGATTTGGATGATGAGCTCGGATATGGGAGACTATAGACCTTAAGATATATCCCTCTTGGTTGTGCATCTTCCTGATAATGTATATAGAGCTAGATGTGGTGACTAAAATGTTTCCCTATAAATTGTATTTGAAAACTCCGGTGTTATAATGACCTATTTTCGTATTGACTACTGTAATTATTAATGATTGTAAGAGATAAGGGTTTATCAAGGCGTTAACATTTACATTATTGAATTCGAAAAATTAAATTAGGGATATGAACATGATCTCTCTTACTAGGAAAAATTCTTACTCGCATAGGCACCTTTGATAGGGTAGGAATTTGCCAATATGGGGTCATACTTCTTGCATGGAGGGAGGTGTTAGTTAACTCATGATGCCTGTATGCAAGACTTTGATTATGCTACAAGGTTCTTATTGGAGGGAAAATCAGAAATTTTAGTTGAGGAAGAATTTCGAAATATTTTTTTTAAAAAAATGTGTAGATAGTTGAGTAAGACAAGTTTTGTCACTGATGGAAAGCAACCTACAGTTGACTTTCTATTATTATATTTAGTGCATATAGAGATGAAACACTCATTAATCATATAATACTCAACTTTTTCCGAACATCTGAGATCACAAATATATCAATTAGAAGGACAAATAAAGTAATGGAGCGTAAAGACGAAGGCAATTTCCAATACATTTAGCAAGCAAGTTATTCATTTAAACTATTAGTATAAACAACTTCTTATGAGTTTAACAGCGGATACCCAATTGACTTTTTTAGGTGAGACGACATTTGCTCTCCACCTTTGCCTTAGTCCTCCTAGTTTCTCTGCAACAAGTTGTACTCTTCATCTATCGGGAAAAAAAAAGTCGTATTCTTCATTTGCCATCTCTTGATGATGATATCTATATCAACCATTCTTACTTGTTAGTGTTTCAAAATATTCATTGACTTCTTTCTTTTGGTTTGCATGATGCCTATTGTAATGGAGGATCATCTGAGAACTAATATTGCTTTTCATAGATTCACATGGACAATTCAAGATCTCTCCGAGAGGATAACCAAGGAACTACGCTCCCAGTCTTTTGAAGTTGGCGATTGTAGATGGTATGTACTCGGTGAATTTCCAATTTTCAAAACTATACATATATATGTGTGTGTATATATATATATATCTTTGTGTATTTAAGTATACAACTATATCTTTGTTTATCAATGTTTAGGCGAATAGTTGTGAATCAAGTAGAAAGGAGCAGAGAGAAATATTTGCGAGTGATTTTGAAGGTTGCAAAATCTTTATTACCATTGAGATGGAGAAAATTTGCTCGTATCAAGTTGATTCTTATTAATCAGACGGATCGAAACATGTCCATTGTAAGGGGTAAATTATCTTATCTTAATTATTTCTCACATGTATTTGTACATATGTCGTGCTTAGTCCAATCTTTTTAACTGTGTTATTGCAGAGACAGAACAGAGGTTCAATGCCGGGTACAGAGCCTGGGGTACAGCATTCGTGCATCTCAATGAATTCTATAACCCTATGAGAGGCTATGTTGTGAACAGCACATGCATTATAGAAGCTGAAGTTTACATATCTAACGATCCTTTTAACCTTCAAAACAACGCAAGTATGCAAAATGTTGGCCAAACACAGGAATTCCCAACAAGGCTTGGAGATCACGGAATTGATTCTTCAGATGACACTTTAAGTTTCACATCCCTTGAATCTACATGGAATCATGCTAGTCAAACAAATCTAGAACTTCAAGAGATGGAAGATCAAGGATATGTAGAATCTGAGGAAGTGCCCTTATCCCCTGCTCTTAGTGAGATTGTAGATCTCACAAGTTTAGAAGCAGAAGAAGCGGCTTTTGTTCCATTACTAGAGGAAGTTTGCTCGTGTAAACCTTCATTGATTGAGAGTCAGAGGAGAAGAACTTCAAGGTTCATGCGCTGGGCATTCATAGCGTTGGGTCGAGTTCTATATTTTCTCAAGACAATGAAGGTGAGAAATATGGGTGACGAAAGTGCTCGTAGAAAGCTCCAGGGTTTGTGGGAAGAGCTTCAGATGTTTGGGTTTGAGTTGAAGTGGTTGGAGGTTCATGTTCAATCTGCGTTGGCCATGAGAGATTATTTGGAAAGGGCAGAACAAGTGAGATCACTAAAGGAGAAAGTGGCTAGTTTAGAGATTGAAATGAAGAAGCTAAGGGCAGATTTGGGTGTTGCAGAAGTTGCCCTTGATATAGAAAGGGAACACTTGGCAGAGGAAGAAAAGGGTTTTGAAGAGATTGACATGGATGCTCAACTAGGTTATGGCATCTTTTAGATGTTGTTTTCATCAATAATTTACTTTTTAATTGATAGTTCTCTCTAAAGGGAAGGTCTTCTGTGCTATATAGATTGTTCTTTTCGTCACCCATATTTCTTACCTTCATTGTCTTGAGAAAATATAGAACTCGACCCAATTTGAAGTATTAAGAGTCAGAAGAGAAGAACTTGAAGGTTCATGCTCTGGGCATTCGTATAACGTTGGGTCGAGTTCTATATCTTTTCAAGACAAGGAATAAGGAAGACGAAAGTGATAGTAGAAAGCTCAAGTGTTTCTTGGAGGAGCTTCAGATTTGAGTTTGACTTGACGTGGTTGGAGCTTCATGTTCAATCTGCCTTGCAAACGGCTGTTTCAGATATTGAAATCAAAGCAGAGGAAGAAAGGGGTTTTTAAGAGATTCACGCGGATGCTCAACTAGGCCGTGGCATCTTTCTCTGATTAGCAAATAGGGATGGAAACAGGCCAGGCGACCTGTCAGGGGCCTCTGGCCTGGCCTGTATTAGGCCTGGCCTGTCCTGTTTAAGAAAATACACAGGCCCAGACCTATTTGAAAGCCTGTTATTCTTAAGAGGCCAGGCCTACGAAGCCTGTTAGGCCTGTCAGGCGGCCTGGGCCTGTTAGTCAAAATTTATTTAATATTAAAGTGTAATAAATGGATGTTAAACCTACCACATATTGAACACAATACAAGAGTCAAACCATTAAATTAACATATATTATTATACATTTTATTCTTGAATTTTATTTTAATAGGCCTGTTAGGGGGCCTGTTATGAGGGCTTGTTACGAAGGCCTATTATGAAGGCCTGTTAGGTAGCCTATTAGTATAATTAAAAAAATCAGGCTTCTTAAACAGGCTTCAGGCCAGACCAGGCATTTATACAGGCCAGACTTAGACAAAAAAAATAGCCTGTAACAGGTCACAGGCCAGGCTCAGACCAAATTGGCACTTAACAGGCCAGTTAAAGCCAAAGCCTGACCTGGCCTATTTTCACCCCTATTAGCAAACTCTCCTTCATTACCCTAGTTATTATCTTTTTCTTTTGTTGATTAATCCCTTTTAACTATAGTATAAAATGTTTTCGCCTCTCTTAATATTCTAACTTTATTTATTATATTTTCTGCTCTTCTCCCGCCCTTATGAACTTGAATTGATCTTACTTCAATTTATTTGTTTGCTTTAATTTAATTGCAGGATATTTAATTAATACTTTTATTTTAAAACAATCTCTTTCTTAATTTTCTTTTTAGTAATCCAAAAAGGATTTTTTTCCCCAAATAAACAGCTAATTAGCATAAGAGAGCCAGGCTAACTAACAAGTCGCATTTACATTTTAACCAAAAAAGAGAAGAGAAAAGAAAAACCGAAAGTTAAGGGTTAATCAGTAAAGAAAGGGCCAACCCATACGTAGCTTGAGATTTTCCTATTGGATTTTACATGAACTCTCCCCTCAGAGCTGAAGCTGCTCTTTTGATGGCTCTGGCAACCTTCCAGATCTCATGTCTAATTGCTGCCTGCCCTTCTTTTTCTGTATTTTTGGTTGACCAAGCAATAGAATCAGCAACTCCGGGGAAGAAATCCATCTTACTTTCATGGTCGCTTGGAGGCCCAAACACCTTTGTAACAGCAAGACACATCGTCAGGTTTATCAATCAGAAACTTTGAAAATGATGTCAAATGTAAATAATGATCATGGATAAGGGGATATAATCCTCGTCCCTGAACTTGTAAAGATATATTTTCCTCATTTCCAGACTTGCATCCTAAAGCTTCAATAAGTTTATTTGTTAAACTTAATCCCTTCCAATATTTATTAATTTTGCTTCAAGAGTGTTGGTTTGTATTATGTGGTTTGCTATCTGTCTATACCAGTCAAGCCATCAGGGTAAGTCATTTTTCAAAGCGACCCATCCAACAATTGTAGTTGAAACAGTGACGAACACTAATCAAGATTTAGAAGGCAACACACTCACAAGATGTTTGAACCAGGTCCTTTCTCTAAGTCCATCTGGATCCAGGAAGCCTTTTTCAGCAAGCATTAGTCTATCATTTAATGCTCGCTTTTTTGAATGCACAAAACAATCAGCGGCTTCTTGTAATCTCAGTGCCTGCAATTCAAAACGAAGATACATAAATAGATGAAGACAAGGAAAACAAAAAAGGAGCAATTATAGCAGCTTTATATAGTAATCATATCAACAGGGTACTTTCGTTTTACATTTAATTCATCATCAAATTCTTCAACAGCTGACGCAAAGTCTTGTATCGAGGTAGTTAATGGTTGCAGAGAGATTGATTGGTCTAAAAGGTTGCACAGTCTGTTCCTGTACGCCTGGCCAAAACAAACGAAAGTTACAAAATCCACTAAGAACAATAATTTCAAGCTTTTTCATTTTTTCTGTCATATGTTCCAGATAACCAATCATATGTATATATGTATGTGTGCATTTAATTCACGAAATCATTGTTTAATTATTTAAGGGTGGTTGATATCTAAATTCCAGAAAGCTCACAGCTGGTTTCACGCCTTCAAAAGGTCATGGCCTCAACGAGCACCGGTTAGATTTTCTAACGCAATTAATTTTGGGAGTAGAATTCCCTTAATTGGCTCAACAATATAATTTACTTTCCTGAAAGCCATGAGTGACTTAGCAAGAAGTATCAACTCAGTGAAGACTACGAACACATACCTGTAACTGATCTACATAAGAATGGTAATTAAACGGAAGAATGGGATCATCAGCCAGGTGAAGTGCTAGAAGTCCCCAAACTCCAGCAACTAATGTAACATGGAACAGAAAAGAAAAATCATCTTATGTTTATAATTTATTGATGGAAAAAAATTTATATTGTATTAACAGTAAGTAGAAAAGAATCAATCTAACCAGCCACATGCCGCTGAAAGAATGGATCTCCATATTGTGCCATCCAGTTGTAGGAGTCAAAAGCAGTGTGATAGACAGGAAAATCTACAGAAGAAGTCGATAATCTAAATTCATTTAACACCCAAGACTACGAACGCATACCAGTTGTAGTTGTCATATTACTATTCTTGCTTAAAAGGACCAAGGATTGTTCATTACACTTCTGGCTCCAAGATCAACATAAGTTAGATACATATTATAAAATAGTATCCAACTATAACCACAAACACAGGGATTACAATAGTTTAAAGCCATACAGAAATGGAATAATCAATTTATCATACCAAACCACAATTAATTGCTACTAATACTTTCCCATATTGCATTTTACTTTTGAAAAAATTTTAATGTTCTGAGCATTAGCACAGGGGAGGACTTCTCTAGTTAACTAACGTAACAGAATTTCATGACTCCGGATCAGTTTGGTCCAATCCACATATCAGAAAAGAAACAAACCTAAATCAACCTGGCCAAACGCTCAAGCGCCTTTTAAATCCCAAACTAACCTCTTACATGCACAGAAAAAGCCAATAACAAGATAATATTGCATAGCATAACCAGAGTAAGTCATATGTGATATTTCCCATTTCCTTGGCTTTTCAACCATATTCACTCACATCACTGGCTTGCTTTTTGAAACATTTTTGTTCATACAAAGTAATGTACCTGATCCATAATACAAATCAATTGATGGGACACCGGCATGTTGCACAAATGGCGCAAAATCAGAATCTAGTCCATTAAGCCTCAAAATCTGCAATCAACCAGGACAAACACTGGTAAGCAACAAAAATATATTGCGCCAATTGTCTCAGACTACAAATTTTTATTATTAACTGCGCAAAAGAGATAGCATTTAAACATATCCAAGCAAAGATTACTTTATATGCTTGTCAACATATAGAGGTAAAAGAAGCAGTACGTTAGAATTTCCATCAGCAGCTGCCCAATTTTCGTATAGTGTTGCACCCTTGGCGTCAGGATCCTTAACCTGAATTTGACACATTGTAATTGATTTTCAGCATTAGTTAGAAACCCATATTAAATACAAAGTATTGTGCAATACTGACCTTGCACCACAAAAAAAAAAAAGAATAACGTAAAAAAATAAATCTCTCATCACACCCCTCAGAATAATTCTTGAATGTTATACCCATATTAAGGATGCTAAAGGGATGCTCATCTCCATTTAATTAAGAATTGAAATACACATACACACACATTTATATACATAAGTTACCTTCTCTGTGACCTCAAGAATGAGATCATCTAGCTGAGGAGTAGAGCCGGCAAAGAAACCAGGCCCTTGGACAGCACAGTCAACATTGAGATATGCAACTGCTTTGGAGCCTAGATTGACAAGGTTCTGCTCCACCCACTCAGTGGATCCAATCTACATGATTAGATAAACTTGATTAGAGAGCATATTATAGGAAGTGTTAGCATAATTGCAGTTAAACACATTCATCTATCTTGGAAATGTAAGGATCTCTCCTCCGCAGGAACAACTGATTGTGCTAAGAAAAATTGAAAATGTATAAGGATAAAGCCAGTCAAAAAATAAAATGTCTTCGAAATAAAAATTCAGCAAGAAAAACCCAAATCCCATTGAAGACGACTTAGATTTTTAATTATTTTCCTTCATGAGTCCATAATAATCTCTTCTTACCAGATTATTGCAACAAAAGTAGAACAAAGGAAAATTGAAAGGAAGGAAAAATATTAAATCTACAGTCTGTCCATACTTCTGGAACCCCAAAACTAGGATTATAAGGGAAGAGGAAATTATTGCCTACCATTCCAAACTCCTCAGCATCCCAACTGCAGAGGATTACGGTCCTTCGTGGATTCCACCCGACGTGCAATAGAAGAGAAAATCGCCGAGCAATGTCGAGTAGGGCTGCAGTCCCACTGCTGGGATCTACGGCACCATATGTCCAGGCATCCCGGTGGTTCCCGAGCAGCACAAAACGATCGGGCTCTTCTGATCCCTTTATGACCGCGAAGACGTTTTCAATGCTACCCACCTTCTTTTCCCCCTGAGGATCAGGAAAGTAAAGACATAATGAAACAATGCATATTAAACAAGGACATAAGAAGCATCAGCTTAATGACTCTTCTCGTTTCAACTTCACAGCTATCTTTCCATTCTAAGTCAGACATACTAAAATATGCTTGATCTTAAATATATGCATGTTACAAATGATAAGAATTTGCATCCTTAGGTTCAGCATCATTGATATTTGAATGACAAGAATAATGGCCAGAAAAGTCATATCATTCATAACTTCACACATGTCATTATCTCACCAACACCTTCGATCATCAAAGGAACACTTCCTAGCATCTACAATTTTTCACATTTGAAAAAAAACTTCTAGCTCAACCATAGAAGCAAAGACATGAAGGCAATTAGGTAACTTTCAGACTAGTCATGACCCTCACGCCCTTCTGTTTTATATTTTTCCCTCTGAAGTATAAATTCCGGATTTTGAGCTGTTCCCTTCAGTCTAAGTGCAAAAAATACGCAGTCAAAGTCACTCAAATACATACATGCAGGGATCCTGCCCATATACATATCCGGCCAAAGTCAAAGACACCTATATATGCTCCGAGATAATAATAATTCGAGCACTAAAATGAACTTGGATTCCAATATGGCTCAAGTGATCCCATCGCCAACCTGATACGTGAAATTGAGCATTGTCGGGCCAGGACCAACATGCGTGAGTCTGACATTGGACCCTAGTGAACTCTTCCATTCCTGTGGCACCTCAGCGCCTACTAGCGAGTGTAAAATGGTCTTAGCGATCTCGGTCGAAAGGGGCATGGATGGAACTTTGGGAAACCTTTTCAAAACCTCACTATCTTCCAAATCCAATCTCTCGCCGCTATCAATACCAGCCCACCCAGGGGTTAGTGGGTCCCCTATGCCTCTCATGACGTGTCCTCTCTCGAACCCTTTACCAAACCCATCAACATCGGCATATATTAGCACCGCCACCGCCCCGTAAGCCTCCGCCTTCTCCACCACGGCGCCTCTGGTCAGACCGCCACCTTTCCTAGCAATTACTATGCATCCGGTAACGTTCACTCCTAGCACGCCGAGCGCACGGTAATCCTCGACCCTCCCATAATTCACGAAAACCGCCTTCGCATACGCCGAACCAGATGGCGAGTAAGCATGGTAAGGTGGCACCACGTCCTGGTCAACCTGATTGGGCCGAACCGTTTCACCTAAAGGAAACTCCAAGCAGGACCCGTTGTTAAAATGCGCCGAGATGGAGGAGTGCAGGGGATAGGAGAGGAGGGCTTTGTAGTTCACAGTGTGGGTCTGAAGGCCAAGGTCTCTGAAGTGGTTGAGAACATAACTGGCGGTGTCGGAGCCGAGTTTTGTTCCGGCAAGGTGAGGGTGCTGGGTGAGGTCACGGAGGTAGGAGGCGATGGTTGAGTTAGAGGAAGAGAAGAGAAAAATATGGCGAAAGTGAGACGCATTATGGGAAGTGAAAGACGGCGAAAAAGAGTGGGGGCGATTCACGGTATAAAAGCCCAGAATGCAGAGGATAAGAACCAGAACGAAAGTGCCCAGAGGGGATGGTCTTGCAGTGAAGATGGTCTTCGATTTTGACAGACACTGAAGCATTCTCTTGAATAATTTGAGAAGTGATGATTGGAGGAAGAGACAGAGGTCGAGTGGGGGTAAGAAATGGAGTAGCAGAGCAGGTTTTGTTCAGAAAAGGAACTGATTTTCTGGGGCAGTTACTACTACTTTCGAGGTGAATGCAATGATGATGCATTTTGAATTTTTTCTCAAAAATATATTTAAGCGTAGGCTTTTTGCGTGTCTGCTTCATCCCATTTAAAAAATGATACTTGCTTTTTGGAAGTGATCGCATGCTCTAGCGAAAGCGTCACCTCCAAGCCCGAGTGACGATCCTCTCATTCTCAGCGCATAAGCCACTTGAGCCTCCTCCTCCCCTTCCTCCATTTGGAGCAGCCTAAGATCGTTTTTTCCAATCAGGATATTACTATTAATTAGAGTATGGATGCTGATTATCAATCTTGTGTCTAACCAAAAAGATTAATCATTTAACTTCCGTAATTCCACATCTTTATAGCTCAAATTTTAAAGTTTGATTCAATATAAAGCAGCTAGCTAGTTCCTATTTTTTGTTACTTATAATTCAATTCCTAGAGAACTATATGATGATTTTCAGCGCTTAAATAATTAATTATTTTCTCTCCCTTTTTCACGTACAAATATCCCTCAATACACAGTCATTACATGATGAATTTGTACCAACTTGATATTGGAAAACCAGTAAATTGTCTTTAGAATAAGAAATATTTAGAAAAAAATTAAATAGGAATACCAAATTAATTAATTGGCTTTAACAAAGCAATATCTATACCAAGCACCAAATTAGGATGGCCCAGATTTTTTAAGTTTATTTTTAAAAAAATGTTTTAATATATACAGAGTATAAAATAAGAATAATATGTTAATTGTAAATTTTTGGGAAGATAAATATTTTATTTAAAAATTTAAATAGTGCAGCGATAGTGCTCATCAATGAGCATCGGTTCCCGTCAGAAGAAAAAATTGTAATATCGATTTTTTAACCTAGTTTTCAAATCTGCGAAAGAATTAAATTACCCGATAGTAACCAGTCCATTCCTAGTCAAAGAAGATAATTCCAAAGTCCGAACTCCACAAGCAATTGAATTACACAAATGCCTAATATAAAACACGGGAACCCCTGGAGTTTCACGTGAAGAAACGAACTTCAAGGTAACTTCATAAACCATGCAAGTTTGGTAAACTTCGCTCACTTTTAAAAACGTTAAATAAATGAAGAATGTACGTACGTACGCGTATAAATGAAAAAAATAACCATAAATAGGATGAGATTCAGAGTCCAATCAATTACACAGCCATTTACGTTAATAATAAAATGACAGAGAGCACACATTCTCTAAAGGGTCATACGTGCGGCCGTACTTTTTCTTTCTTTGTTGTGGACCAGAAGTGGGGAAAATACCACTTGTTCATTAAATTACATCAGATACTACGAATATAAGAGGAAATAAAGAGAAAATTTTAACGGAAGAAAGTTGACTGTACCAGATCCTGCGAATAAGAGAAAATTTAGAGAAAGTTTTAATGGAACAAAGCTGATTAGATCAGATCCTGCGAATAAGAGGAAATTATAGAGAAAATGCAGATGGAAGAAAGTTGTGGTAGTCATACATATGGAAAAGGAGATGCACTTATTATTAAAACGTGAGGAGGTGGATGACAGCTCCAGGAGATTTGCCTTGTGTTCATGAACGGTGGAGATTTTAAAGTCTGATTATAATTATAAATCTAAACACCAGCAACTGCCACTACTCACATGAATGAATATCTTGGTTTTTCCCAGGAACATCATCTTTTTATCGATACTAAGAATAAGCCCAATTTGTGGCTATAAATGCACAATTAAAGCAGCCTCCTGCTAGCTTGGCTCAAGAAGCAGACGTGATAACTTTTGCCTTTTGATTGATTTCTTTATTCATCTCTGTCTGCTATATGAAAAAAGAATGAGAACCCATTGTCTTGTTTGTTTCACCCCTTTCTTTGTCACTCCCCTCGTGAACCAAGCCAAAAGTAGGGTTAGTGGAGCAAGCATTAGGCTCTTGAGAGAATCCAAATATGTTACTACCCATCAAAGAGATAAATGCCAGCACAAATGTGTAATCATTATAATATGCTTTCATGGAGCAGGGGAACTCAAGGTAGACCTAGCTGTTCTCATAAGATTCTCAAAGTCCAAACACATGTCTCCACCTGGACATTAAGGCTTTACTCTTTTCTCGACTAGAAAAGGATTTGCTACTTTCCATCTTGTTATTGGGGCAGTGTCTTGTCAATTGCATGTCAATCACAGCCTGATCTGCATTATTGATTCTTTATCCAAGTCCCTGTTATGAACATGTACGATAATAAAATGGCTGAGGACAGGATCCAGGGGCTTTATGTAAAGGCCCACGTAAGAAGATAAGCTCGAGTTTGGACTATGTCAGAGGGGAGGGGTGTGATTGTCATCGCGCGCCAGCACGAATTTAATTATTTTTAATGGAATTTCTGTTTACCACATAATTTGAAAATTAAGACTATTCAATAACATAAACACTATTCTTATTCAATTACAAGTGGTGCTATGGTCTCCCCAAGGAAGCAGACAAGAGGACAAAGTAAGGTGGCGGCGATGAACATGAAGGTTTTTATTGTTACCTTTCATTGTATCAGCTCGAGTCAGTTCTGTCGCTAGATATGCCGTGCAGGCCTAGGCCACAAATTTAAGGGATTCAATTGTCAAGCTTGCCGGGTCCTGGACCACAGGAGAGGGAAGTACTCATTCTGACCTAATCTGTAACTGATATAAAGACCAGGTTCTCATACATCAATGTTTACCGATCACACAAATGTAAAGAGGCGGTAGAAAAGTTGGGGCTCATGACTGACAAGAGAAGGCTGATGAAGTCCAAATTTGAAGTTATAGAAAATCGCGGTTCTGAATAACTATATAAACCAAATTGAGAAGGCTAATGCAATAATGAAGAAAAAAAATAGTATTACAGCATCTGGTGCAGCCTTACAGGAATATATTTAACCGTAAACCTTTGTTGTGGTACATGAGAAATAGTGATTTGTGTTACAGAAAGGCTTTTATTGAGTAGGATGCAGGTCCGGAAGCATTTAAACTCCAAACTATGGTATTGTATATGCCGTAAGCAGCAAAAAATAATCCACAGAACAATACAAAAGAATCCAAAGCTTTCTGCCAAAGATTTAGGGAAGAACCAAATAGCTTTAGGTGAAATGTGGCTGGCAAAACAAATGAGACCAATGCGCACACAGTACAAACCGCAAATGAGGCAAATACGCCAAAAGCTGGCACGCATGAAGCCAAGATTGACAACACAATCACCACAACAGCACGACTTACGTAGATCCCAATCTTTCCCAGTCTGGTCGTGGGATCATTATTGTCCCTGTTGAAAGGCCTGTAAAACCATTTGATCCTTTTCAGGTTTCCCTCCACGATTTCATTAATAGGGTGTACCATGATTGAGAATGTGAACACAAGCCCCAGGCATAATCCGACCTGTCATCATAGCAATTGTGATATCTCACAATGAGTAACCAGAAATGAACAATGTTATGAAGATAAAATATCAAAGTTGACGGCAAAAGAACTGTTAATTGGCTTTCTCATCTGCTTCTTATAATTCTTAAAATTTGAAAAATTTTATCTGAAAAGTGGATTTGATAAGGTATGCATAAACTCAAATCGTTCTTGTGTATGAATATAATGTGAACCACACACACTTACACATGCAAAGAGAAACACATGCTAGCATACACATGAAAATACGCAGATTAAACAGATTACATGTACAAAACAAACTAGGTGACAAGAGTTATAAATATCAAATATTAAATCATCTTCAAGAGCCAGGTGCTTCCACTAATGTCCTCAAAAGGTGTAAGAAATAGAACGATAATAGCAGACAACTCATTTCAATCATACCCAACCAATTATATGAAAGGATATATAGGCTGATTTTAGGATATTCCAATGTCAGAGTCAATAAGCCATGTCTAGTATAGTTGGTCTGCATTCCTGGAAAGTGCAAGACTGCAAGTCACTAGAATGTTCTCAAGATCTGAGTCATGCAATGGTACCTTTGCTTAATGATTTTTGCTCATTCTTTGACTTTTATCAAATAGTATAATTTCACTTTTATGCATGTCCAAGATATGCAGGGAGCAATATAACATAAGATATATATCACTATAAATTCAGAACCAACTAGCTGAGAAAAAGAAAGGGGAAAAAGGCAGGATACTGATCAACTAAGTTTGAGAAAACTACGAGAGAGTAACATGTCAAGCCAAAAGGGCAATGCAACATTTTATAATCTTTTCTCTTAGCCATATTACCTGCACTGCTAGAGATGACCAATTCCTGGGTAGATTGAGGGTCACAATATCTCTATTTTCATCACCATAGGCCATGTAACCAAAAAACCCACAAAGAATGTACACAAGTGTTATCCCACCAAACGTCTGAGCCAGCAATCTTGGGAATTTAGCTCTGTCCTGCATAGAATTCTGCAAGGCCAATGTCATCCCAAACCCTTCAAAACAAAAGACTGCCATACCTCCTGCAAAAGGCAGTCCCCCTAAGAAGGATGTATTGCGGTCCTCTGTTCAAATCAGAATTCACCCCTTACTGCTTGCTGTATATCTTCCTTCACCACAATTCCCATTGCCAGTACATCGCAAATATCAGAAAAAAATGCTAAATGGTGCTAAAGCAGATAAGCTCCCTATCCATGATAATCCTATTTCAACTGGCACTAACAAACATTTATAGGACGTGAATGAGACACTGTGGCTTTGGAAAATGGATTGGATGTTTTGGCCAATGAATACCAAATATGCAACGGAACCTCCACTCTGTGCTAACAAAATAAGAAATTCTGGTAGATATCGACTAAAGGTTCCAAAGCTCTTATAACCCAAATCTCTATATGTTTTTGCTTCGACTGATGATCCATCTGCTGCCAACTTCTCTCTGCACAAAACCTGTAGCAAGGAAAATTAAATGCAAACCTTTCGATAACAAGACACCAGCTGAATTCTAAAGGCAGACAACATAAATAGAAGAAAATCTTTTCCTTTTGCTAACGAACGAATTTAATGAGTACCAAGAAGAGAGGGGGTGGGGGGTCATGTCACCCGTAACGTCATACTAAAGGGAAGTAAACCAAAAATCAGCCAGGATCAACATTGATCTGAAAAAGAAAACGAATTGTTTTGTCCAAGGAAAAGATGAAAAGGTTCTCTAAGCTAATAGCATGTGATAAAATTCCTCGAGAACCAGAGTGACAAAAGTAGGTCAACTTGTTCCCCTTACTCGTTCCTCAACCTATACCTTGGTGCATCAGACGTATAAGAACCTATGTGCGAGACTAATTTGAGAAGAAAAACAAAGAGAATGGATGCTCACTCACAAGGAAGAGCAGGCAATAGTAGGTGGTCATGCCAACAATGGCAGCTCCCAGTGAGCCAGCAAGCCACCCAGCGATCGGAAAAGCAAAAGGCAATTCCAGTACACCGGTTCCAACTATAGAGACTATGATGTTTCCAAGAGTTTGAAGCCTAGAAGCTGTTCCAGAAGGAGAAGATTCCAGCAGAGAGGATGCACAGCTTTTTGTGTCTTGCTCCATCGTCTTCTTTATCCCCTATCACGAGTTTACGACCTCTCTTCGATCTGCTAGAAATGCCAAACTATGTTCCGGATTCGAGCATTATTGGGGTTGGGATTCAGTTTTGGTATGAAATACGCATTTTCCAAATCGTGATGAATGGTCCTCTCGAAACAGGAAACCGATAAGTGAAACAGATTATTGCTCATCTCGTACTCGCTGATTTCTAGTTTTTTGTTGGCACGAAAATTACGATTACCGCCATTACGAGCCACCATCCTGCTAAATCGCCGTTCGAAGCTTAACGTTCATGATATGATAGATTTACAAAATGAAGGACGTAAGATTCTTCGTCCCGCTTTCCATTGATGGATCTTGGAAGGATAAGAACCAAATAACAATTATTGCTCATAGTTTGGCAGCCATCGCGATTATTTCTCAGGGGGAAGATTATACGGGCGGTACTATCTACTATAGGGAGAGATTCATTCACATTTTCTATAAACCGACAATTTCATTTCATTTTAACAAAATAGCTTATTTTCTTTTCCTTCCCTTTTATTTTTCGTAGTTAACAAAATCAAGGGTGGTAACTTGGTAAGTGGATTTTTTTTTCATGCATTAATTAGGAATTAGAAGATTTTTTAAATAAATTTATCATCTTAATTATGTTGCTTTTTAAATAATAAATCTATCCAAGTTAATTAGAATAAAATAAAATAAAAGAATAGGAATACATTTGAATTTTTATATGCTAAATAAAAAATTAAATTCAGCAAATGCCTAACACAAAAAATTATAATACAAACATGTATTTTTTGTTTATATTCCTGTCTTTTTAAATATATGGATAAAAGGAATATATTTTATTTAACCTCTCTTTTTTTAACCTCTATTCATGCCCACTATAATTAGTGATTTTGGTTTTTTACAAGTATTTTTAATTGTCTTTAATATGATTGATTTTTCATCTTGAAAAAAAAATTCATTTATGCCTTAAATATGATTCTTTGATAGGGAAATACCCGTGAAAAAAAAAACCATTTATTATTGGATGAATTATTTAACGAGACGCTGAATTCTTTCGTCCATGCAGGAGAGACACAGGATAACTTTTTTTTTATATAAAAAAAATTATAAAAGAATTATATTCACCTATAATTTAAGGGGCAAGGTAAAATTTCCCTTCAATAATATTAATGTTAAATAGAGCGAACCGTCAATTACTCTCAAACATAAATTTAAATACACAAGAGTTAAGATACTTCTTTAAGTAGAGTTGGTAAAACGGGTCTAACCCGTTTTACTTGAAAGGACAGGCTCAGGTTGCATAGCCCGTCCCTTTAGCCTATTGGCCCTATATTTTTTTTTAATTTTTAAAATTATTATTTATTTTATTCAAATATTATTTTAAATACTCTTATTATCAAATGCTAGTAAAAATAATTACTTATTTATTAATATATGTTAATATATTATAATTAATTAATATTATATTAATGTTTATTAAAATTTATAGTTATAAAATTTAAGATTTTTTTATAAAAATATTAATTTTTAAGAATATAATATTAATATTTTTTTAATTATGTTAATATAAAATTATAAATTTTTATTAATATTTTAAAATTTTAAAAATAATTTTTTAAAAATATTAAAAAAAGTGACAAGCTAGCATTTGCAACCAGCCCCCTCTAGCCCGCAAGCTAACCTATTTTTTCATTTATATTTATAAATATCATAATTATAATTATAATAAATTAATATTTTTTAAAAATTAAATATATTTTAAATAATTATATATCTTATTTTTTTATCAACTAAATTTATAGATAGTGAGTAGACAGAGGACAACTTACTCATTCAGGCAAGGGATAACCTTTGTGCAATTGTGCAGATAAGCTGGCTAATATGAGTCCCCTCACGAAGCAAAAATATTTAGAAAGAGATTTACATCACTTATAATCGAAAGGCAAGCTAAAGCATGTATATTTTGTTTGGACCGTTGGGCTTTTGCCTCGTTTGTAATTAAAGAAAAACAAGTAAAAATAAAAAGCAAGGAATCAAGATAGATTAGTCTGAATAATAAATAGTTCGATATCGCTTAAACCAGATCTCGAGTTTAAACTTTAACGTATGTAAAAAATTCTCATTGGGAGATTCACCCACCATAACCAGGTGCGAAGCAATTATGCAGTGAACCGGATGAGAAAAACAGAAAGCAAGGAATAAAATATCACCTATTGCATGTGTATAATAAATTCTCAAATTGTATACGTGTCTATTAAATCACATGAAGGTAAAAGCCTCTCTTCAGCCCTGAAGCGCGACCTGGTAGTGCTCAAGAGCTGCCAGAAACCAGGTTTTGCATTTGTCTAGTGTCTTGGATTTTGTGTATGGTCACAAAAACCTATAAGCTTCTACAATGCCTCAAAACAATAAGGTTGGCAAACACAGTCAATGGCATGGATCAGTTTCCTGCGAGGCCCGACAGCATTGGCACCCATATCCTTAAGCTTCTTCATGGTTAGATTTAATAACTGATACTTATTTAGACGCTTCCCATGAAAAATTCTCACAAACTGCCCCAGTCCAAGTGATGTCAGCCACTTGCTCAACCCACCCGCTCTTTCAAGCTTTCTTTCTAAATTTGAAGCCCGCAGACCTTGATTTAGAGTTGTGCCCAGGTTTGGGGACCTACCCGATGCAAGTAATAGTCGTGGCTGCTTTATAGCTTTGGAGGCCTTGGAGATCCCAAGTAATTTGGGTGACTTTAAATTACTGACTTGCGGTGGAATTTCTAATTCTATTCTTTGATCTATCCTTGCATTCTTGGCTGAAGTTGGATTAGGGAGAGGAGGAGATTTTCTAGCCACCTGAATCTCCTTTTGGGCAACCAATGAAGTGGTCTTCTCTTGTTCATTAACTGAAGGAAGTACTGTAGAAGTCCGCATTTGAAGTTGAAAGTTGCTACTTGCTATGTTGGAGGGCCCCTGGGTCGCTGTTATAGATATTTTGGTGGAAAGAGGAACAGCAGGGATCAGAATGGTAACTCGCTGCTTTTTTACAATTACCCAATCATCTTTGTCATGCTGGTGATCAGCCTCTGAGGTGTCAATAAGGTGGGAAGGAGTACCATTTTTCTTGCCAGTAACAGCCCCTGGGTGTCTTGGCTTTGTTTTCCCCATGAGCTTAGGACCTGTTTGTCATACACTTGGATATAGCAAAAAGCCACTAGATCAACCAATTTTATTTGATCAAAAGCTATAAGAACAATAAATAAAAGATCAGCATGTTGTTGAAAGTACATGATGCAGATTACTCTGTCTCTAAGCAACACCAATGACAAACCAAATTACAGTATTTCACAAATAATATATATAATCAGTTGCCTGAGATGAAGGACCTTGGAGTTAAGTGGAAAATTCATGTTTTGGAACTCAATTAAGACGACGTGAATAAAAACCAGCACATAACAATGTTCTCCATTCAATCTCAACATCTGGCAGTTCCCCCACGGCCTACACAAATAACCAATAAATGCAAAGCAAACACTGAAAAGATAAAAGGAAAGTAGAAGCAACAAAATGAGAAAGAAGTTCATTTTCTATGTGACAATGGACATAACACTTAAGGTGATTAAAGCATTGGGGGTGGATTTACAGAGAATTCATGAAAGGAAAATATATTTGCCGCAAAAGCAACTGCTACAAAATCGAAGCACTTTATTTTGCAAACATGCCTTCCATAAAAGCATGTGCTAAATTGAGCCATGAAATTTTAGGCTTTGGCCCTTCTAAAAGTACCATAAATGCTAGTGAATAAAGCAAAGATACTTATTGTCATTTTAAGGAATCAAACAAAACATTACATACGTGCTTGAAATCTCCAGTGTTAGTCCTGTTAGTGAATAGAGCAAAGATACTTATTGTCATTTTAAGGAATCAAACAAAATATTAGATACGTGCAAGGCTTGAAATCTCCAGTGTTAGTCCTGTTAGTGAATAAAGCAAAGATACTAATTGTCATTTTAAGGAATCAAACAAAATATTAGATACGTGCAAGGCTTGAAATCTCCTGCGTTATTCCTGTTTTCTGTCAATCAGTGTGTTTGCTACATAACTCTTGTATCTTACGTAATAATTCATTAAACTCTTCAAATTAAGATTCAGAGATCCACACTAGTTCTCTCCCAAGAAAAAATGCCATTTGACGTAGCAATCCATCTCTTGTTGCATTCGTAAGTAGTTGAGGAACCCTAGGAACCTACTCTTACTAATTTATAGCTTAACTGGTGGATGACAATTTCTTAAAGTTGATGGAGTCTGAGATAAATGCAGAAGAAGAGGGCAGTAAAACATATTCTAACTTACTGTTGTAAGGTAGTAGAGAGTCTAATCCAAAGGTATGCAAGAGTATTTAGTGGAAAAGCAACACAGAACTATCTACAGCAGAGAAGCATGGTCAAGCATATTACATTTGTACCCTAATAGGAACTTTTATTTCTTGTAATGTTTTAGAGTTCCCTCCAAATCAGACCTACTTTAATAATCTAAGCGCTCAACTTAAAACATCATTCAACCACAAACTACTTTCACAAAATTCAACAGCAAATAATTATGCTTGACCTTATCCTAACATGATGAAAACCGTTAAACTCCAAATGTAAGCAGCATAAGCAACAATTGGTTGTCCCCTTACATGCTGTGAGATGCAGGTCAATAAACAGATGTCCAAATCCCAGGCTAGTTTCTTTAAGCTTTTCCAACTTGATGAGCATTACTAGCCATGATGCTTGCAAGGATAACACAAAAATATTTAGGGTGACAGAAAAAAGCACTTCATTTTTTTTTTTTGGCAAAAAAAAAGCACTTCTTTTCAAAGTGGGTACTTTAAATGTACAAAAAGAATCGGGTATTTAGGTAGGAAGGATCTCAACGGATGCACCAGTTTGTTAGTGGTTGGTTTCATTAGCTAGATTAAGAAATTAGATCCTAAACCAAATTCTCTCGGTTTTAAAATTGAAGAATGAGGTATTTAGGTAGGAAGTAGCTCAACGGATGCCCCAGATCGTTAGCGGTCGATTTCATTAGCTTGATTAAGAAATTAGATCCTATACCAAATTCTCTGGGTTTTAAAATTGATTATTTCCTTACAACCAAAAGATGCAGTCGTATTTTAAGGTCATGATCATCCTGCAACAACCGAACTCACATGGAATCGACGACTTTGCAGAGAAATTTCACCAATCAAACTAATAATTATACATGATAAAGCCACGAACCTATTTCAGCCTATGTATATTTTAGAACATATGCAACAGAAATGGGCATGCATTTTTTTTAGGCTTTCCAATATATAATCATAATAATCTAGAGTAACTATTATTCAAAATAGGATACCGGATAACACAGAAAACACTGCAACAAATAGTTCCACGCAATTCCGAGTACTGCCTATATGTGAATAAGTCGCCGATATACTACTGAAAAGCCACTGAGCAAAAGAAAAATAGTTGCAGCTGTTTCACTGGAACAAAGTTCTCCAGAAGTTAGAGACAGCAAGATCACTTGCCACGTATCGTGATTACAGCAGATGAATATTTTTAGCAGTTAAGTCGGTATGAAGAATCTTCTTCGAGATTCCAATCTAATTTATGCATTGACCCTCAATGTTGTCTCTAATTTTTTTTTTTAAACAAAGAGCATTGATTTATAAAACGAAATCCAGATATTAATGGAAAACCTTGTGCAATCAACAACACAATTGGAGATATATATTAAACGGTACTGAAATAGAGAAGAAACCTGGAGCTCTAAGGATAAGAACAGTGCAGCGTCAATTTCAATTTCGGCTTTCGACAAGACTGACTTGGATCCTAGTCATGGATATGCGTGCATGCTTTCTCTGAGACCCTGATGACCGGAAAGGAAACTGAGTATCGCGGGATTTCCCCCTTTTTCCTAATCGTTGTATGGAGTTGGCGAAAGATGAAATCTTTATGTAGTCAAAAATCAAAATATATAATAAATTATATAATTCTGTTTAATTTATTTTTTTAAAAAAAAGGTTAAATTGAGGTTTAATCATTAAATTAAATTAGAGAAAATTGGGGATAAATCCCATTTGACAAATTAATTGACTAATAGAACATGAAATTAGAGATTTTTAAATGTCAATAAGGATAAAATGGGAAAAGATTAGGTTACCCTTAATGTTTAGTAGATGAGAAAAAAGAAAGTAAATACATATTCCAGAAGGTAAATTACCCATGCATCCTTTGCAGCTCTAAACCTACAAGTTACAAAAACAATGTACATATTAATATGAGAGTGAAAGCCAGTCTTACAAATATAAAATTCCTCAAAGTAAAAGTCTCAATGCTTATGATCCATGAAAACTCTCAACAATGCAAATCAAAATGCTAAACCCACTTTACCTATTGCCATGATTAAACTCCCAAAACATAGATAACTCCCCTAATTAATTTATCAAAATGGGAATTTATCCTCAATTTTCTTATTAAATAGTTAAATAAATTATGCTATTTTTTTGCCATAAAAATGAAATCATGCTTAAAAAGACACATAAACATCGCACGCAATAGGCAACCGAACTCTCAAGGGCTCTCGTCTGGTTATTTTAGGATCGACTCTTGGAGCTCCCTCTGTACTTTCATTGCGGGAGCGAGCAGGAGTGAAGTCGAAGCTGACCTTTTTGTGCTCCTCCAAGGACAACTCTTTCCCCACTTCTTCACGCTTTGTCCGTCTGTTTGACTGTTTTCGACAATGGCGAATTTCTTCTCCTGGTTTTCCCGCCTGCGCTCTTCGTCCAAGTGCTTCTACGAAAATCTGAGAACCCCAAATTTTCATAACTTTAGGACCCAGAAAAATGCACCCACTACAAATGTTATGGACTTCGAGAGAGCAAGGAAGCAATGGATGACATGGTCAAGCTCTGTGCTTCCTTTGGCTCTCGCAGTTTCTGCTGGATCACTTGCTTTTCAAACCCAGTTCAATCCTTCATTATGTGACGCTCCTAATTCCAATAGTCGGTGGGTTTTTCTTTCGGCTCACCAATCCATTTCAGCATGTCAGAAAGTATCTATTTTGATCACTCAGAGGCGATGGACTCTTTAAATACGTTTATGGACCATGAAGATGAATAGATTATGCAAATCTAGCTAGTTATCCTCAGTGGAAATTAAGCTAGGGGAATTGGAGGGGGAGAGGATTGAATGTTATCTCTATATATTATTTCTTCACTCTTTTTGCTCAACTCCTTATATTTTTCTTCGATAAATCACAGTTTCAAGTGCAATCTGCTAGATGTGTTAGCATATTGTCACTGTTTATTATTTCACACTATCGCCACGGCGCTCTAAGTCGCCAGATAACTTATTACCTAGCTATGTTTCGTTTCATCTTTTTTGTCGCCATACAATGGAGGACGCAAGAAAAGGTCTGACAATATGTTTTTCAATGATAATACTATCATGCATAAGCTCCGATCCCTCCCTGTACTGCTATACTGCAACTAATTCTCATGATACTTTTTGGAATTGTTAACATTTTTTTTTTATCAAAATTGTCTCCACCCCTCTTTACGCCAATTATAATAACAACGAGTAAACGTGGAATTGCATGCCTCAAAGAAGCAAATGCTGGATAACGGTAGTGACATGGATTTTCTTACATGGATGATAGAGGTGCCAGCACGGGGGGAAAAGGTAGCACCCAGTTTGTGGTTAAGGGATCACAAAAAGAAATTCCGCAGGATCTTGTCCAGGAGTTGAAGGCCATCTGTCAGGTGTGCGACTCAATTTAATCGAGGAACTCATAAACTTAAATAAAGAAAAGAAATCAATACCTCAAAATTCCTAGATGGGTTCTACTGTGCAAATAGATTGGGTTTAAAACTTCAATCTTATGGTTAAAGGTCTGAGTGTTTTATAATTCTACAGGATAACATGACACTTGATTACGACGAGAGATATATCCATGGAAAACCACAGAATAGCTTTCACAAGGCTGTTAACATACCTGATGTAATCGTTTATCCAAGGTGAGACTAACTGTTTACCTTTTGTTGAGATTTTTATGGCCACTGATGTTTGCTTGTGATATTGATTTATGCCTTATGAGTTATCAAGCGGTCTTTTGTTTGCTTTTTCAGTTGGAAGGTTGTTTGAAAATAGACGAAACTGATAAAATCTAGTCGATCTCTTAGTTGAATGATTATATAGATAAATTAGTACTCAAACTGTGCTTTCAGATCAATCAATTGATTCATTTACATTTGACCTCTGAATCCCACCAGAACTTCATTTTTCTATTTCCAATCACTTCCTTTGAGTGCCCCTAATGCTTTTTATGTAATTTTATTGAGAGGTGATGTTATGACTTCTGTAGAATACATTAAAGTTTTATATAAGAGAAACATTTTAGTGCCACCAATGCTAATGTGATATTTGATTTCTTATCTGTCATGCTATTGATTTCAATTATGCATGTATTTTCTCTATAATTGTAACCAAAAGATAAAAAAATATCCATACTTTATACAATACCAAGAATGGGCATGAATAAGCCCAAGAAAGTAGGGGAGGTTATTGATTCGTCAGAGACATTCTTGGAGTTTTTGGTAAGGTCTGTACATTTTTTCTCTCATGTGATGATAATAATCATATTTGCAGATCTGAAGAGGAAGTCTCCAAGATTCTTAAAGCATGTAACAATCATAAGGTTTGAATATCTTCAACTTAACCCACAACTCTAACCATGTTTAAGCTTACTGGCTTGCCCTCTTGATTTCATAGCTTAAATTTTGTAGGATTTGACCAAGCCCATATCCTTGATATATCTTTCACAATCCTGCCCCCTAAATTGCAATTTCCATGTTACTTTAGACGTCACAAACTTCATTTCTGTTCTTAGTTTGGCTTTGTGCTTGTTCGTAGGGGTACAATGCTCATGTTGATAATGTTTACCAGAAGCTGCTGACCTAGGTTTTCCTTCTATTTATAACAGGTTCCTATTGTACCCTACGGCGGTGCTACATCAATTGAGGGTCACACATTATCCCCTAATGGAGGGGTTTGCATTAACATGGCGTTAATGAAAGTATGTACCTGTTTATTTTCAATGATAGTGGAATATTTAAATGTAATTATTTCAATTATTAAATCCATCCATATTTTTCTATGGAGTTGGTTTGACATCTTTTAGTTATGACCCTTCTCTTTATATAGCTCAATAAATCTGGCATGTTATACTTCTAGGAGGATTAACATGTTTTCCTTGAGAAGGCTTATATTTCGACTTTTTTGAGGATAAAGCATCTCAATGATTTTGCAAAGGAATTGGATGGCTCTTTTGAAGACTTGAGATGCTCTGGATGTTTTCTGGTTTTCTGGCTCATGATACTAATAGGTCTCAAGCTGAAAAATGTTCTCAAGATCCTATTGGAGAGGTGGGCAGAAGAATGAGGGACATCGATAGAAAGGATTTCCCTTTCCTTTGCGTCATGGTTATAAACTAGTGGCTTTAGTTTGATTGCGTCAAAACATTCTTTCTTGTTTACCTTTAACTCTATGATTAACTGGTTCCAACATCATAAAAAACTGAAGCCATTTTTTGGCTTCCGTTGCTTACTTCCTTTCACAATGAAGTGAATTGAATATGTAGTATGAGGAAGCTGTGCTAGGAAGCAGCTACACTCCTAATGATTGAAGCAGTTTCAGCAAGATTGCCATTACAATAACTTGATTTATTAATGCTTGTACCAATATGTAAACAAAACATTTGCATGCATGTATTCAAATTCTCCGCCTAGATACCATGAATACTAGTACATTTTAAACATAAAAGCTGAAACTTTCTTGAGATGTCATCTTTTGATTATACTTCCTGTTCAATTGATAGAGAGTGAAAGCATTACATGTTGAAGACATGGATGTGGTTGTTGAGCCTGGAATTGGATGGATGGAGCTTAATGAGTACTTAGAACCTTATGGTCTATTTTTTCCACTTGATCCAGGTTAGTTGATTGCCATGATAAGACAATTTGCAAGAATATTTATTTCCTATATTTGGGGGGAAAACTGGAAGAAAACAATATTTTCAATTGCATATTCCTTGATTAATGAAGTTTGTGCCTGTTATGTGTAGGCCCTGGTGCAAGCATAGGAGGCATGTGTGCCACTCGCTGTTCTGGTTCATTGGCTGTCAGGTGGTCACTTTCTTCTGTTTCTATACAATTTCATTGATGTTGATAAACAATGTTGTGTTCTGGTTTTGGATTAGTCATACATCACAGTTTCTATTAGTCTTTAATCACCAATCTGTGCATTTGCATACTGTTGTCGTTCAGCCTTTTGTAGGATTTTCTTAGACTGTTAGAATCTTGCCGTTTCCTTTCTACCCATATACATGCCTTATGCCTACTAATTTGTAGGTATGGAACTATGCGTGACAATGTCATCAGTCTCAAGGTCTGTTAATCTCAACCTTTGGTTTCTGATGCATTGATGTAATGCTGTATTTATTATGCTGCATGTGTTCCAGGTAGTTCTTGCCAATGGAGATATAGTTAAGACAGCATCTCGTGCTAGGAAGAGTGCTGCGGGGTTTGTTTTATTCCATTTCTTTTTTAATTAACTTCTATTTTTTCCTTGTTGTGTTCCTTTTAAGACATAGACAAAAGAAAGAATGTGAGTAAATGAGGATACAAGAAAGAGGGACACGAGCTGCGGAGCTGGTAAATCTTATGCTCAAAACAAGAGAATATAAACAAGAAAGGGGGGGGGGGATGCCTGGGGGTTTAACTAATTTGTAATTATCTAGAAAGTTCAAAGACAGTGATAAGATAACCCTTAAAATAGATTAGCATGATTAGTTGTGCTATTTAATTGCAATATGATATTAGTTGCTTCATATTTTGTGACTCAAATATGCAACGAAGTAGTGTTAATGATATTAAATTATATATCTTAGGTATGATTTGACCCGCTTGATGATTGGAAGTGAAGGAACTCTTGGTGTAATAACAGAAGCAACACTGAGGCTTCAGAAAATTCCCCAGCATTCAGTGGTAAGTTTTTATTTTCTTTCATTCATTGAATGTTTTATTTTCTCTCCATCTTTTCTCAGGTCAACTGAACTATATTTGTGATCAATTTATTGCACATGTGTCTATGTCATTGTAATGTGATTAGAGATTGAATATGAATGGCACGTTTAATTCATGTGGAAATGTATCTTCTTGTCCCTTTTTTTGGTGACCACTCCATCCTTTTGAAGAGAAGTCATCTAAAGTACAGTTCTTTACCTATACTGTGAATGGTATTTTCCCTAGATGATTTGCCTGAAGCAAATATTTCTCTAGAGAACTTATTTATATGGCATCTACTTGCTACAAGTACTTGTTTTGAGTTGTTGCTATGCCTATGGATTGCCTAAGTTGTTGAACTACAGGTTGCAATGTGCAATTTCCCTTCTGTAAAGGATGCAGCAGATGTTGCTATTGCCACTATGATGTCTGGTATACAGGTGGGACTCTGGCCTTAAATCTGGATTCTTTCTCTATTCAATTATAATTTTAAAGTTACTGCTGGTTAGGTTTCACGGGTAGAGCTATTGGATGAAGTTCAAGTGAAAGCTATCAATATTGCTAATGGCAAGAATTTACCTGAATCTCCAACGTTAATGTTTGAATTTATAGGAACAGGTGAAAGATGAATTTCTTTTGCCCCTTTCTTTTCTCTAACCACATTTACTGTATATATTTGTATATCTCCTGTATGCATCATGTAATTGGAGAAAATATGTGTTTTATAAGCTCATCCCAGAAGACAGAAATGAGAACAAAATAAAGAACAAGAAAATCAACAAATTTTTCTTTAGACAATCTCATTTTCGAAGGTGCTGAATGAATTAATCTTCCTTCATGTGTAAAGCTTTATTGTGTGCTGATTATTTTGCTGATTATACAAGAGTCACACAAGAACTCAAACTGACATTAGGAATGAATAAGCAAAAATAGAACATGTAAAATTGAATGAGAATGTAATACGCTCAACCACAAAATTCCACTGATAGAATGAGAGAAAGAAAGGAAATCTAGTTAGATGGGTCTGTTTATTTATTATATGTCATGATAAAGAAAATAAAGAATGCTGGATGGCCAAAGTAATATAGAAAAAAAAGAAGAAAAAGAATACAAGACTGGTTATAAAACCCCTTGCATGTATTATTCACATTGCTTTCAAAGATGTATTTCCGTTTCTAATAAATGCTTCTCAAGTTTCAAAGTAATTGATTTACCTAATTTACTGTTATATATTTTTCAGAGGCATATGCTCGTGAACAAACACAAATTGTTCAGAGAATTGTTTCTGAACACAATGGCTCAGGTTTTGCATTTGCCGAAGAGCCTGAAGCCAAAAAAGAACTCTGGAAGGTAGGATTTATTCCTTTATAATATTTTGCAATCCGCTCTTCCCAATCTGAGTTTGTTCTGTCACACTCTTGTTGCTGATCTTGTTCCTTTTAACTTATTTTACGCCACCAGAGACGCAAACTATGGGTATAATTCTCAATACTCGAGATTCTTGCCTTTAACTAGAAATTATAGTAGAGATCGTCCTGGTTAAAAATATTAGATTCTGGTTGGCTTCTTTTTCAAGTTACCTCATTGCAACCCCAATGTTTAGTTTTCTTTTAGGCTTTTAACTTCTATTCTCAGGTTAATTTCTTCTTTATGTGCAGATAAGGAAGGAAGCTCTTTGGGCATGCTTTGCAATGAAGCCTGATTTGGAGGCAATGATTTCGGTTAGTTTTGGAATTTTATGTTTCGATCTCTAATATGTCGGTTTTGTCCAGATATTTTCAGGTTGGGTGACGTGAGGAAACGTATAAAACTTGTCATATAATCCTAATGAATGCATTTGAATCCATATTTTAAAATTATCCGTGTCTAACTTGTTCAATTTGGATTTTAATATAGTGCATATACATGTTGATGATAAACAAATAAAATGAGGAATGGATTTCATTTCAACGCATTTCTCTTGCCTATGAGGGAAGTTTCCAGTCTTCTTAAAATGTCTGCCCTTGTTGCCCCCAAGATTGAAATAATGTTAAGAATGTCTGCAAAGGCTTGAAAAAGTATCATGTAAAACAAAAGCTTTTGTTTTGCCTGACTCTTGTTTGGGTATCTTGATGTGGTCAGAGTTGCTGCACTTGTCAATATAATGAGTTCTAATTATAATTTCTTTGCCGCTGCTTTGAGGATGTCCAAGGACAGTATCCCCGGTTTTTTATTCTTAACTTCTGCAGGACGTATGTGTGCCTCTATCTCGCCTTGCAGATTTAATTTCGAGGTCCAAAAAGGAACTTGATGCTTCTTCACTGGTTTGGTATGTCTGATCAGGGTTATTTGTGTTCTGGATATTGAACTTGGGTTAAATTTTAAGATCCATGTTGTTGGATGATGATAAAATATCGAATGAACTTATTCTCATGATGCATATTCCGTTTGTTGCTGTCTTATTGCCAGCACTGTAATTGCCCATGCGGGTGATGGTAATTTCCACACAGTTATTCTATTTGACCCTACCCAAGAAGAACAACAACTGGAGGCAGAGAGACTAAATCAATTTATGGTTCATGCTGCCTTGTCATTGGAAGGTACAGTTCATCATGAGTTATGCTCTTCGTAGAATAAAATTTATTGAAATATGCTGTTAGTGTGATTAATCAAGATCTGCTGGGTAACGGTTTATCAAAAGAGTTGGTTCTAGGTAGAGCACAATAATATCATATGATCCATATAATTGACTCCATTTAGTAGGATAAAGCTTTTGTTATTGTAGTTGTTTATGCTGTTAGTGTGATGTTTCTTGTTCTCTGGTCCAATTAGTGGCTTGATGTATCTACATGTTTTTTGGTTCTCTTATGTCACGATGCTTAGAAATCTTAAGTCTACGATATGTTGCTTTCTCTAATCCTTTGTTGATACATTGTCCTGAAAGAAAGTTTTTTTTTTTTTTTGGCAACTTTCAATCAGGAACTTGTACTGGTGAACATGGAGTTGGCACTGGGAAAATGAAGGTACTTCATTAATATTTTTTTTTATTTCCATATGATTATAGTTACTCGTGCAACTTTCCAATGATGCATTAGCAATTGAAATTTTGGAACAATGGATATGGTACGTTGTCTATCACTAATAAGTTTAGCTCTAGGAACCTGATTTCCTGCCTTAACTGTAAATAGCTTAGTATTCTTTCTTTTACGAAGTTGCATGCTTCCTGTTTTTTTCCCAGAATTTAAATAGTACTTCATCGTCAATTTTGAATGATGCATTTACTTGTTAGATATAAAATTTTACCCTTTTGGTAATTAAATCCTCATCCCGATTGCTATGTTAAGTACCTGGAAGAAGAACTGGGAATAGAAGCATTGAGGACAATGAAGAAAATAAAGGCAGTGTTGGATCCCAACAATATCATGAATCCTGGAAAGCTCATTCCTCCGCACGTTTGTTTGTAAAAGCACCATGCAGTGTCTAGCCTTCTTCAGATCTGAATGAAGTCATCTCTACCACACTAATTCAGTTCATAGAAATGACTCGGGCCATTGCAGATTTTCTGGCCTCTTTCTGCCTGTGAACCTACATAAGGTGACTTTCTTCTTGTTGTCTGTATAATATATTCACCCCATAATTGTCGAGACCACCCTCTTCTCAAGCTGAGATTACTGTCAATTGCATACAGTGTAAAGATTATTTATGTTCATTTTTCTATTCAGCAAAACAGGGTGATGTCTGCCACAGTGAACTTTTAAAAATTAAATACAAATAGGTCCATCAAATTTCATTTGATACTAATAGGTCCTAAGGGGAGTTGTGTTGTTTACAAGTTTTAACATCTAAGAACAGATATATAAGATGCTTAGTTATCACATAAAAGTTTTAAACTTTGCATTTTCGCAAGTAAAAGAATGGGTGGTTTTGAAAGCAATTGGGGACCAAGCATCAAAGTGACAACAAAGCAATCCTGAGTGATGACGAAGGGAGTGACCTACATTGGTAATTGGTGAGTGCTGTTAGGATATACTCAAATTAAACCATGTTCAGCGATGCTCACTTCCTCAACGATCTTTTTCTTCCTCTGTCATTTTCTTATTCCGACAATAGTCATTTTTCCCTCCCCTTTTCACATAGAATCTCCTAGATTGAGTTGATGATCTTGGATCCATTTTTTGGGCCTAAGGGAATTGTTTTTTTTAGTAGAAATGATTAATTACTTAAAATATAATGAATTAAAATTTATATTTTTACTCATATTTAATATCGAATAATATTTTGAATAGAGTTATTTTTAATTAAGGAAAAAACTATTATCACAAAATGCAATTGGCTTCTACTCATATTTTGTATATATTCTTTCGATCTTTAATGTAAGAGATATTTATCTAATTCATAAAAATTAATAAATATAAATAAATTATTTAATTATAGCATGTATAATCTTGTTTTTCTAAAATACTTATATATAATATTATATTATATGTCAATTTTAAAATTTAGATAAATTAGTATAAAATATGATAAATATTAAAAATAAATTAAATTAAAGTATAATATTTAGGATCAAAAGTTATCCTTAAGTAACTTTTACATTTAGTAATGAAGGAGAAATTCAGATAAACGACCATCAACCATGCACGATTCTCCACTCACGCTTTTAAACTCTGTAATCGCATGTTCATGAATATGATTATGATTAGCCTCGTCATCAAAAGAAGCAACAAACAAAACGACTGTAGTTGCTGGCTGATCTCAGATTAATCAAACCCTACATTAACTATATTAATTTATTCAAGTGGGTACCAAAACAACCCTGCGATTAAATGTAATCCACGTGTATATACCACGGTCGTAATAATAATTTCGACAGCATTAATCCACTTTTCATTATTAAAATATATGAGAGTATTTGGTATATGTTAGCATCGCTCAAAAGTTATACCAACAACGTTATCTGTTCCTTTTAATTATCATTTCCGTCCGTTTAAAGCTGGGGAAAAAAAAAAGTGTCAGTTAATTTTATTTTAGAAACATGCTTAGGTTTGCACAAGGCTCCTTCCTTGTCTTACCAGGATATTTTATGCACAATTTCGAACTCATCTAATGCGATGTGGCGTGAGATTAGTGGCTTAACACGTCATCGAGAACCTAATTAACATGTAAGCATATTGCTTATGATCAAAATTGAAGAAAACGCACTGCCACTAGCCAAATATGGCTTTAATCGTGGCACCACCACTATTACCAGTAGGACCAAGTGACCAACACACGAAACTGACGTTCCTCCAAAAACAAAATGACACATTAATATGCATTCACAATCAAGATATTCAATTTCATTCTGGGATTTTGTTTTTTCTTTTATTGGAATTAATATTGCTGACTAAATATTTGAATGGTCAGATCAACGCTATACTTAGAACATTATCCTAATTGTGTCGTGCTTTCTCTCGAAACATCGAACACTATATCTTAAACACCCAAAAAAAAAAAATGAAAACACGAGTGATTCTTATGATTCCTTCGGAAAACATGTGGTCAACCATGCGACACTAGTTCTAAGTATTCTGATCGATATGATTATGATCTAAGAAATTCTCCATTAATAATTAAGTCCAAGTTTATCACAGTAGTCCTACTCTTCAGTCAGCTTCGTATAGTGCGCAAATAGATAATATAAAGCAGCAAATAAAACTCAAATCTATTGATAAAGATGCGACTTAAATCCTATATGTGGACCTTCTCTTTTCCTAAAATCAGACAAATCCCAGAAAAATAAATTACTCTAGCTTTAATCCTATATATAAGGAAAATAGAGAATATTTTTTTTAATTATATTTATAAGTCATACATGAATATACAATTTTACCATTTGTTTAAATATGACAAAAGTAAAAAATTATTAAATTTTAAGATATAATTATTAAAATTTATTTATTTTTCAAATGAAATATGCCGGAGGTCCGTTGTAAACAGTACCAGAGAATTAATCCCTAAAAAATTAAGTCCACAGCTAGCTACATCAATGTATAACATTACTCAAGCTTATTCTATTTTTATATACTAATATATTGACCACATTAACAAATTAATTCTTTTTTTTTTAGTTTTCACAAATATATATTTACATTTTTTTATTAGGTGTGTGAAATCATTGTTAATTATTATAACTTCATAACTGCTCCTAATTAACACAAGTTATTTTTTTATAACGGAAAATAATCAAACTGCTTAATTATATTAAGTAACTAAATTTGTTCATGTGTTCTTTATTTGTCTTCTAAATTTGCATACCATGTTTACCAGCCAAGTGCAGAAGATTCAAGTTTTGACTAACTCTCTGTTTAGAAAAGAAGAAATCGAAGTGGAAAGAGTGGATAAAACGAAATGACTAATTAAGGAGGTGGCTTCCACACACAAATTAATTGATAATTATGCACATTTTTGTTGACTGACTTTCTATTGTCATTATCTCTTAATTGGATATATTGCAGAGGACGACAATCACGTACGATAGTTTTATCATACTAAGACCTCGTCCTAGATTACAATTAAGGAACAATATCCCTTAATTAAGCATGATCAGATATTTTAAAATTTTGCTTTGCTTGCGTCAGTTGATGTGAAAAATATCATATTCCAAGGATCTGAACTTTTCAAAATCCAAAACCATGTCGCATTTATATATATAATTTCCATGTTGAGCATATTGTGCATATACGTACAGTACACAGTCTTTTAAAAAATGTCAACATATAGGGAATAAAAGAAATCAAATAATCTATATTGCCAACTCTTCAAAATAACGAAAAGGTAAAAGGACAAATATCCCTACAATATACATACGACGCTAAAATGCACACATGATACAGAAATCTCTTGTGCCAACATGAAATTTTAGAATTTGGTGAAATGATCTTAATGCTCCTCACATAAAGAAAAACACCTCTCACCCCGCCGATCGCCGGTGGCAAAGCTCTGACAACCAAAAGGTGTTATGGTCGTTTTATACATATTAAAGTTTGATAACTACATTTTATAATTATTTTATATCATAATACTCCTCATATCCTTATTATAAAACTTGACTATAAAGTTAAACTTTATCTTAATTATAAAATATATTTTTTATATTTATTAACTTTTTAAAAATTATCTATATCAACACTAACTCAATAATAATTAAATATAAGAGAAAGTGAGGAGTCAAGAGAAATTATTAGAATATTTTAGATAAGACACTTAATATTAACTAATTTAACTAATTTTTTTATTTTAATTAAATTAATTAAATATGTTATATATTAACGATCGAATGAGTATTAAAAAGTTTTAGTTGCTCAATATAATATTCATATAACCTTTTTAGAATTAAAAGGTGGCGTGATCAAATTTGGCATTAACCAACCTTTGCAAAAAATATTCTAGACTATAGTTGTTGCTTTTTAAGGTGCTGATTTGAATTTTGTATATTTCAGAAATATATTATATATATACTTGTCTTTTTCTCAAGAACTACATCGATCATCCATGGAGAGCCACCCATTCCCAAAGCTCATCTACGAAGGTTCCCATTCAAAGAACAAAATAAAAAACCAACCAATAGCAAATTACCAATTATAAAAAGGAAAAAAAAAAATAGCTCCGCATACCCCTTCCACCACATTTAGTGATCGTGAAATTACACAATTGACCACCCTCGTTTCTCAATTTCCCTAACTTGGTTCTCTATATATACTGATTCATACGAATCGTGTCTCCTCAAAGAAATCGAATTTACGAATCAGCTGTAAAACCCATTTAGACCTATTATGGGTTCTCTTCCCCATATAGTTGAGGATTGCATGGGTTTTCTCCAACTCTACAGCGACGGTTCCATTTACCGCAACAATGACATGAAATTCAAGGATTCTGTTGTTGAAGATCACTCTGTGCTCTTCAAAGACTCTCTCTTTCACAAAAATTTCGACCTTCGTCTTCGAATTTACAAACCCCAACCATCATCTGATTCTGATCTCACCAAAATGCCTCTGGTAATGTTCTTTCATGGCGGAGGCTTCTGTTTTGGATCTTGTACATGGCCCCATGTTCATAACTGCTGCGTCCGCCTCGCTTCTGGGCTCCGGGCGGTAGTGGTGGCGCCAGACTACAGGCTGGCTCCCGAGCACCGGCTTCCGGCGGCGTTGGATGACGCTGTGGAGGCACTGAGGTGGGTTCAGAGGATGGCGTCGACGGGGGAGGATGCATGGCTGAATGGTCATGTTGACTTTGACCGTGTGTTTATTGTGGGGGACTCGTCCGGGGGTAATATTGCGCATCATTTGGCGGTCCGGTTTGGATCCGAAGCAAGAGATTTGGATCCTATACGCGTACGAAGTTATATACTGTTGGCGCCATTTTTCGGTGGGGAGGTTAGAACCAACTCAGAGGAGGGTCCCCGGGAACAGGTTTTGAGCCTAGAAATACTTGACAGGTAATTTTGTTTAAATATTTTTTTTGCCCAAGACAAGTAATAATCACTATTATTTGTTACGTACTTCCAAAATTTTGTCCATATTTTTCTATAACACGATCTTATCCTCTACTTTGTGATAATTTGCGTATTAATATAGTCTTCCTCGATCTGCATGAGTCTACAGTCTACAGGTCAATATAATCTCGTGAGGCAGGCCAATATTTTTTACATATTTTATTCATTTTTATTATATTGCATTAAATGCAATCAATTCTGTGACCGACCAATTTAAATATATTATCTGTGTATGTGCTTTGTGAGATCGTGTGTGTGAGAGAGAGAGAGAGATTTTTTATATTGAATTTCTTGAAATAAAACTCTAAACTCGGGGGAAAATATGTACAAAATATTAATAAAGAAGAGTAAAACCAGGAAATCACATATATACTGGTAGATCTGCAAAGATGAACTAAAGATATATATATAAGTGTGGTGATATAAAACTTGAAATTATTTGAGTCCATAAAAAACGAGCGAGTAATCCATATCTAGCAGTATCCCAAGAAAAGAGAAAAATATACATAAATCCCATGAATACCTATCTATTTTCCTTTGAAAACATAATATATGAATAAATAAGGAAAGCTTTTATCTATAGAAGAGCATGAAATTCAAAAGAAAATGATAGGAAGGAGTGGTTACGTAGGTGAGGAAAGGGATACGAAGGAGGTGGTAGTGGAGGGGTATGAATAAAATGAGTGCGTGACCCCCCCCCCCCCCTTCATGAAAATACCCGCACAAATTCCTCACTTCGCCTTTTGATTGTTTTCGTCCATATCCACACATCTCACTATGTCTCGAACTACAACAATTTCCCTTCCCTCCACATTTGTCCTCTCTGCAAAATTATATTGGAACTACTTTATACATTTATTTTGATCACGTATTTTTTCTATCAGTTGGACAATTTCAGTAAAATGATTTAAAATGACGTTATAGGAAAATAACAAACATATTTTATAAATAATTAATTTTTTTAATTTTAATAGTTTAGTCATCTAATTCATATATTTAAGACTATGAGGACTTCCTATACTATTTAATTTATCTCATAGTATTTAGTTTTGAAATTATCCCTACCAATATAGGTTTCTACTATATAGAAATTAAATTCTAGAGTTTACTAAATCAACTATTAGTTGAAAGCTCACTCTACTACAACCGCTTTGGGCATGTAGGCTGCAAATTAACCTCCTTACTCTTTACTGATAAGATTATTTACTTTCAATAGGGAAACTACCAAAAACCTAACCAAGCGAAGTCTTTACATGTTCTGCATGATCCATACACGTCTGAACCTTAAATATCTCAATATTCATTTCTAAGTAAGAAACTTGAGCTAACTTGACTCTTATATGGAAAAGGGTGAAAAAATCTTATATATAGCTCGTTTTTTTTTAAGTCATCTCGCCTGAAGAACCTAACTCTTAGATAATTAAGATTGGTAGATCTGTACGCATTGTCCTCTAGTATATATGGAGAAAAACACCTGTCAGTTGCATGTTGGAGGGGTGAATTATGTCACCGTCGTGGAGCCACCACAAATTCCACGTCAACAAATCTGGACCAATTAAATATGGAGATGGGTAAACGTATCTGTCATAAGCCTTTTTGCTGGTTGTTTCTAAAAAGAATTTTGCTTTGGGATTCCTATTCCTTTTCACATCAATTGCTTTCGCAATTATTTCAATTTCCCATTTGTATGGGTCAGGTCCTTCCCACACCAAGTGCCCTTCCTCCCATTCTTCACATGATTATTCGCTTTAATTTGTGTCAGTATATGAACTAGATTACGCCACTTAACTTAAACCTAACTAATTCAGAGACTATGTGGCTGATAAACATTTGAACAGAAGATTCTAAGAATTCAAATTGCGTCACTTCTCACTGTCTTGCAAAGAAAAAAGTGGGCACACCACCCTCCCTCCCGCACATGCAAAATTTTAAGAATAGTTGAATCTTCCAATATCAACCCACTAATTCAAATTAAAACATCATTTGCATTATTTTCTTTTCTCAAGTGAGGACACGCCTAATCCAATAGCAAAATGATTCCTTTCTCTTTTATGGTCGAAACCTTTTCTCTTTTCTCTATCCATATATTGTTTCACCGCGAAATCCCACTAATAATTAGATATAATTAAATAGGGTTTTTGATATTGACATGTATTGTGGATATTGAAACAGATTCTGGAGGCTTTCGATGCCTGTTGGAAAGAACAGAGACCATTCATTGGTTAATCCATTTGGACCTGAGAGTCCAGATCTGGGACAAGTGAAGCTCGATCCTATGTTGGTGATCGTAGGAGGCAGAGAATTACTGAAGGATAGGGCAAAACATTATGCGTTAAAGCTAAAGGAACTGGGCAAGAATATTGAATACGTTGAGTTTGAGGGAAGAGAACATGGGTTTTTCTCGCATGATTCTTACTCTGACGTTGCAGAAAAGGTCGTGCAAATCATTCAACGATTCATGCTTCAAAATTCTACTTAAATAACCTCTCAGCTTTTCATATATTGCTGAGAGATAATGTTAAGATGTTTCTACAGGGTTTAATTTTCAGCTTGGTATAATAGTAGTTTGTGAGAGTAAGATTAATGGAGTAATACATGATTATAGCTTGTGTGTGGGTGTAATTGCATAAGTAAAAGCTATATATAAAATTAAGATCTAATTTTATCTAAAAATTATCATATAAAAATAATATTGTCTCAAAATTTTTTTAAGTTTAATGTCACCTCAAAATCATTATAAAATGAGTAATGTTCCTTATGAATATTAACGATAATATTAATTTTTTGACAGTTATAATAATTTTTATTAATAATTTCATACTAAGATTGAATCCAATATAATAAAAACTTACCGGTGTATGAACGATATAATGGGAGTGCCATTATCTTTTGGTTTTGTTGTATGTATCAGTAGTAACCAGTGAGATATAGAGAGAGAGAGAGAAGACAGGGGTGAAGGTTGTTGAGTTGGGTCCAATCATGCATGTGTCAAATATGAATGAAGGAAAGCTCGAGCAAGTTATATCTTCAAAAATGATTGAATATTGTGGAATATTTCTAAAATGATGTATGTTGTGATAATCATCGTCATTATCTTGAATCATATAGGCTTATTTGATTAATTAATCATCGCTCAACCACTCTTGTCAGCTTGTGAAAATTGTCGTCTCTGGTGTTGATTACATCATGCATATGATATATTTAAGCATTGAAATTTAGAAGTAGCTAATTACCTTATAAAGTAAAAGAAATTCATTTGAATAAATTTATAATTTGATCTAAAAAAACATTTAATCTTATATTTGTTTATGGCATAAAAATAAAAGGAATTAAATACACAAAATTCCTCTAAATGATAGATCAGCTGCATATGATATCCATAACATTTAAAAATTAAATTAAAGACTCTAATATTTTATATTTTAATTATTAAATTTTTATTATTAAAATTATCGTTAAAGCTAATGATTTTTGTCATGCCATAGTTTTTATAATCTTTGTTATATAACATGCTATTTAAAATTAAGTAGTTTATATTTTTATTTGAATCATAATAAATGTTTTTAAGAATTTATTTTAAATAGTTAAAAATACTTTAAATCACATGTCTCAAGCGTGATTTAAGTATTTTATGTTTATAAAATTTTTTATTTTAAATATTTTTAAAAAAATTAAAACTATATATCAAGTGTCAAGTGTTATTTTTAAATAATGTGATATATAATAAAAAATATTAAAAATATTATATAACAAAAACTGTTACTTTTCATGGCAATAGTTAAAACATAAAACATTAAATTTTTTAATTTAATTTTTTAAATATTAGAGTTATAATATACAGCTGAACTAAAATTTAAAAAGTTTTATATATTTTAGGCAAGTAAAAAATACTCAATGCGCTCCTCATGGTCGAAAATAGTTTTTTCCCAGAGAAACATGTTATGGTCCAACTATCGTCGGGACAGAATTTATATAAGAATATCGAAGACAGTATAAAACACGTCAATAATTAATATATTATTGTAAACGATGAATTTATTTATTTATTAAACTTTGTAAACACATAGTATGAAATATTAATATATAGTTATATATATATTTTTTCCTTTAAGAAGATTTCTCAGTTGATAAGGATATGACTGATATGCTCCACGAGGCCTGACCTAGCCGAGTGAATTATTACGACGCAACTCACCTACGTATTTATTAAAAATAAATTATTGGCCTCAGGATAATGAAAAACAGACAAACAACACGGACGCAGCAGTAAACTAATTGTATAATGTTGTCTTAATTTAAGGTGAATAAAGCGATCTTGTCTCGCATCAAAATCTTTCTATGACGATTTGGTGGGTCCGCTTCCAGGATCTCCTCCACCTGAATCTATATGATTTAAGGTGAATCTAGCCGAGTTAGCTAACTCCCTTCATTTCACATGATTTAGCCTTATACACACACAAATATGCAAGAAAATTTATACTTAAATACCCTACCAAAATATTTAGATTTAAATTTTTAAAAATAAAATCATAAATTAACTGTAAAATAAAACTAGATAATGGAGTAAATTTGTATGCTCTCCCATTACCAAGAATATTATAATAAAAAAATTCTCAAAAAAAAAGTTAATACAATTTTAGTCTTTTAAATTTATATAAATTTTAATTATGATCCCATAGGGTGAAAATGATATAGAATCCTTAATTAGCTGCTGGGCACCACGATGAAATGAAAGAATTGGCGTGCGTACTTGTCTACTTGACAAAGTGTGACAGCAAAAGCTTTCAAAATGCACACGATGCTCCTGTAAAAGCCTTGGATTTTATATCTAAAAATAGAATAAGTTTGTTGTGAGCACGGTTTTCCATATTCGAAATGTAACTGACAAAATTTGGACGGAGTAGAAAAATCTAGTCGACAACCCCTAATGTTCACTAGATTTCCCAGGATTCTGGCATTCAAAAGATTCGATTTTGGGGTCAGTACATCGAATCGGTAAATATATGACCCCACATCTCATTGAATTTGTTGTTGTTTACCATTCAAGACGGCAAGAATCTTTGGTAAATCATTTCGTGACCACTCAAACGATGGTCACGAACGCATATCTTGGATTCTGCTAAAAAAGCGTTGTTTAAGCAGTGGAAAAATAACACGAAGTACTGAAAAGGATGAAGGCTATAACATGGAGCACTCAAGACCTGGGAATTGTCGTGTCTCGTAAAGTTCTTGAAACCAAGATGGACTCGCAAAAAGATTTTGGCACTGTTCGGACTTGGATGACTTAGTGGGTCGTGAAGGGGAAGCTACTATTTCTCTCTCTTCCCCTCCCCCTCCCCCTCCCCCTCTTTCGAACAAGGCATCTTTTATTTTCTTTTATGCTAAGCTTAGCTCTCCTCCTATAGAGATAATTCTCCTAAATCCCAATTAGGATTCAGACATTTACTTGCCCTATATTAACCTATTTGGTTAGATCTAACTCCATTTGTGAAATCTTCTATATTATGATTTCTAACAATAAAAAAATTATTCTTTTTTTAAGTAGATATAAGATATCTACGTACGACTGTAACTAATCCTCTTATATTGTAGATTTTTTAAAATAGTTTTAGTACTGAAGATAAAACCCTCTACATATGTACTGTCATAGAAAAAAATATTTTTTATACAAAAATTTAGGTATATTCGGTTTCCTACTAAAATCGGTACACAACTTTAAGACTCATAAAATATTTACAGGAAACTTATGATATCGCCTATCAAATCAACTTTCACGATAGCAGTGAGAATCAAACTTTTATTCTTATGGGATATAAGTCTATTTCTTATTACCTGTACTAACTCTTAAAAAATTTGTTACAAAAACTTTTGAAAAAATATTGGATTCACCTACAATTTAAGGGCAGGGTAAAGTCTTCATTCCTCTTAAGCGATACCAATATCGGATAGAGCGAGTTGTCTATTAGCCTCAGGCATAAATCTAAATACCCAAAAGCTAATATGCTTCCTAAAACATTATAATAAAATAATATTCTTTAAAAATTAAAAATTAAATATACTATAAATTAGCATGTCTTCCCTTTCACTTGAAGCTAATGACAACAAAGTTGTTCTCAAACACGATTTAAACCCAAGATTCTGGCCCTGTTGTTGAGGATTTTCGTAGTTCACCGGCAGTTTTTGACTCAAAAAAGTAGATGTAGGCAGAGCTTGGGAAATGGGCTTAAAGAGGCCCATTTGGTTTTATACCAGTTCGGTCCATGGGCTTTTGCCTTGCCTTGTGGGGATTCAATTACTCCATTATTCTAAGTGTATCAATAGCCAATAATAATTTATATATATAGTAAAAAATATATCCATATTCTATAAAGATAATTATTCAATTTTTACTATTATCGTGAGGGTTCTTTTGATAAGCGATCTTATAAGTCCCTCCATAAGCGATCTCTGAACTCTGAGATTGTGCATTGACCTTAATGGAAATTGGTGTCGAATCCACCTAATTTTTTTTATAATAAAAAAAATGTATCAAGACTGTAATTGGGACTTGGATATAGCTGAAAAGGTTAGTTTATCATAACATGACAAGTTAACATTTAATTTTTTATTAGAAGATGTGTATACATTTATTGTCCGATACTATATTGAATATGATTGCTTATAATACGATTATACTTATTTTAGCAAAAAAAACTGATATGCAAATGCTAAGAGACTCATGGGTAATTTCTAAAGTTAAGCTAGAAATTAGTTCCATAATACTACTAACAAAGTTAGCTGGATGAGTATGATATGCAATGCAAATTCATCTTAATGCTTGCTCTTGTTCCTTTTTCAGGAAGGGAAAGAATAATAATGTCAGTTGGGCAGGCAGGTCTTCTTTTCTCTTGACGAGCCTTGTCTGCTTCGATCTGAATTAAAGCCACTTGCATCAGATTCCTTCATGAGAGCCTAAGCCAATATCCACAACTGCAGTGAAAAAAGTTTCAATCATATGGATGCCAACTACATACATCTTTATGGAAAGGCGTTTTTCTGGGTCGTGTTTGGCTTGCTTGCTTTTCAGAATACATGCATCGTATTCCTTTAATTCAGAGCTGCGTTATCACCATTAGAGGGGTTTGATGATAACGTTGCATCAGTGCATTTATGTTTTACTTTTCTTGGACTTCATCTCAATGCGATTAATTAAGTAAATAACATATAATCATGTTGTGAATAGAGGCTTGAAGTTTTAAGTAAAAAAGTTAATTAGTTCCCTGAAATACTATAATCAAGCCACTAGTAGTGAGTCAACCAACTAGTCATAAATATTTTTTTTATGGTTATAAGAGAGGGCTTAATGCCCAAAAAGCTAAAGAATTAAACTATAAGGGATTATCTTCTAAATACTAAGAAACAATATTTTTTAAAATTGAAGGGCAAGAGAATATAATTGCTGTGTTAGCTAATTCTTCATTTGTAAGCACATAAGCCAATTTATTCTGACATTTAGCTATATGCTCAATCTTCACTTTTTAGTATAGTTTTATTAGAATATATATCTATGATAAAAATAAGGTACATCTGTTGTAGCTATATTCAATAACATATTCACAACGTTTTTAACAGATTTTAGAATAATATTTTTATGTAATAGATTTCAAGTTAATCTTATACTTTTATAAACAGCCTATTATTTTACTTCAATCATACCACATGTCCCTAATTGAGTTGTGAATTCAATTACTTAAGTTTTTAAATGATCTTAGAAAACTCTACCACATCCTACTTTATCAAGATATGTAACAAGAGTTTTATCAATATTTAATTTAAATTATCCTAATGAGAGAGGTTGCCAAGTCAGGGGCTACGAAGCCGATAACCTTGATAATGCGAAATCATCATTTAGATCAGTCTATTAAATTTGTACAAAACGTTCAAATGTTTGCATAATTACCCGATATGGAGTCCAATGTAGTCATAAATAAGTTAAATAATATACATTTTTTTTATACAAAGAAGATTTTTTTTTCTATCCAATTTATTAAAATTTTGTTCTGATTATGTCCAAATCTAACCAGTATTATGCATATAGCTATAGTGAATTAATCTTTCAATAAGAATTTTCTATATATACTAAGATTTAAATTTAAGATATTATTTAAATAATATTAAACTACTTATTACTCTAATTAACTCCTCTAGATGTAAATAAGGTAAACATGGCTGAACGCTTTTTTAACCTGCAGTTATCATCAATGCGGGCCCAACCTACAAAAGCCAGAACCTCAAGTAAAACAAAAAAAAGAGAAACTTCATAGCAAACTGAGATGACATGTTAAAGTGGGCTTTAAACTTAACAGACTCAAAACGAAATCGACAGTGATCCTGAAAAGTCATGGCTTGTTGGAATATAGTGCGTTGGAAAGTCATAAACCTTAGTTTTAAATTAAGATTTGGCTCAAAATTTAAGTTTAGAGAAATTTTAAAATAAACAGTCATATTTATTCAAATGGGCTTTTAGACTAAACTATGGTTTAAAACTAAGATTTCAGATAAGCTGGTCAGAGTAGCTTCTGGAACAGTAAACCACGTTTGAACTAACCAATTACTATATTATCCCTACTTTTTCTTACACCCTCTCTCCTATTTTTTCTTACACCCTCTCTCCTACTTTTTCTCTATTTCTTTCTTACACCCTCTCTCCTCTCTCCTCTCATCTCTTATCTCTCCTCATTTAATACTCATATCCTTTTTCGTAATTTACTAATAATAAAACCCCTTCTATAAATAACTATCCAAACACTCATTTATTCAAAACCACTTTTTTTTCATAATCTCTTCTCCAAAAGCCATTTTCTATAAGCTATTCAAAATCCCTTTTTTTTCATAAGTCTGTTTTTAAAATTCTATCCAAACGGGGTTCATATAGGCTCTTTTCTGTACCCACAAACTAAGGATACGCCTTTTTTTTTTAAATATATGTAAGGGAAAAGAGTAATGCATCTTTGGTATCTAATTTAATAAAGGACCTTATCCGGTTCGCAACGGCAACTTCACCCTGTGATTCAAGATCCGAGTAGCCGTTGAGGAGCTTCACAAAAACATAATTCACTGTTTTTTCTTGTTTGGTCGGCAAAAATATCATTCACTTGAAAATCCAGTTGTAGCGTCCTTTTGAAGCTGAACTCTTCGATGTGTAAATATCTGCATATAATATATATCAATCCTACCCCTATTCATCAATCATAAATAACACTGTTTTGGTCGGATACGATGCAAAATGTCGTCAAAACAAGTACGGTCAATTGTAAAATTCTTATATATGCCTTAAAGTGGGCCCATCGCCCAATTCATGGGCTACGGCTTTGTATTCTCTAACCCAATTTTTAAAGGAGGCACTGTTTTTTATATGTAGGGACGAGGGGGCGACCCGTCTTAAAGGGAGAGAAATAAATAGAAACCGTAAGATCTAGGGCATTGCATGCTTCCCACGTGAACAATTTTTTGGTGACAGAATATTTATTTCAGAGTAATATCGGATTGCCGCGAATTTCACAATCTTCAGTTTGTGCTTTGTAATAATTTTTTTCTATAATTGTGATCAAATAGATATGCATGACGAATACTGAATTTTAGCAAAGGAGGGAGGGTACGCGGACGATGAACAACAATTGTTTGTTTCTGGGTCTAATACATTTAAGAATAAAAATAGGAAAAAGGAAGATTCAACTTTCCCACCTAACGCTACTTATCCGCTGCAGCTATTGCCACTCTCGTTCTAATCCACATCCAATTCCATTAATACTTATATTTTCTGTGGAATTAAATATTATTAATTATGATGTATGACAATCAAGGCCCCATCATGAATTATAAGTGGTTTGAAAAGGAAGCAAGAACATGCACATATGATATATTTTATACGGCAGGCATTGGATTTTTTTGTTTGACCAACAAAGAAAATTCAAACCAGATAAATGGACTATTTCACGGCCCACGTTTTTTAAAATAGATAAGTTTTTGTTACTCAAACTTACTTTTCTTTTTTTTTTTTAAAAAAAGGTAATGATAGTTAAAATTTTTAACAAATATTATTTTATTATAATTTTAATTATGATGTTTAGAGAGATATTCTAATTTTTGAATGTCTAGATTTACGTTTGAGGGTAATAGATGGCCCACCTCGCTCAATATTAATATCGTCTAGGAGGAAAGAAGACTTTATCTTATTTTAGATAGTAGATGAGTTCAATTTTTTTTTTTAAATTTCTTTACTAAAAAAAAAGGTCAATGATATTTGGATAGTGAAAATCAAAATTTGACGTCATGATGCTAAAATTTAACTCCGAAAACGACAATCCTATGTAATTAGAATACGTTTGGACCATTCAGAACAACATGATAATTGATTAATGTCAAATAAAAGTGTAGTTACTATTACATAATTTTAGAATTTCACCTTCCGCAAAATTCTGATTTTTACAATAATTAATAACTGAAAAATATGATATTTAAAAAATGTAAAAAATATATGGTACGAAAAGAATTAAGGCGGTAAATAGCTGTAAAATTGGCTGCGGAGTGAGCAGCCGAGCCATCAAACATGTCACTCACTATCGCGGATGATACAAAGTACAAACAACGCAGTACGCACCTTCATCCACCGTTCATCTCTCTCTCTGGGTTTTTGTGGGGGTAGGGAGCCCTTGAAACTTGAGAGAAGCTGCACTATTACGATCTCCAAGAAATCTGGGCCCAGACGAACATATACAAACAAACCCAACATCGATGCAGAAAACAAACAAAATCAGATTCTAGGGTTTCCAAATCATCTTTCTCTTTTATTTTTCCCTCCCTCTCAACAGCGTTCCCGCTTGTGTATTATTTCCCCACAAGGAAGCGGGGACTAGCGTTTTGGTCCTTTTCTCTCCCTCTTTCTCTATTGGCTGCCGGTTGCTGGTGCCCCTTCGGATCTTAAATTGAGGGCGAAATTTCCAGGAAAATTTACCTTCAATTTCTGTTTCGTACGACCTCGGCCGGCGACTCGGGATTCCTTACTGCTAGTCCTCTAAGGTTATTTTTCTAATTAAACTTCCTATTTATGGCTTACTTTTGTTTTTATTTTTCAGAATACTTTGCTTTAGAAATATTTTAGTTTGGCGAATTCATTTCTCGCTAAGGTTGGAGCTTATTTTGAAGTCGAAAATGCTGGCGCTGACACTTAATTCACTGGAATAATTTCGTTTCCACCTTGTTGGCGTTGTTAATTTGCCTTTTCATTTGGTTTTACGTCATCTTTTCTATCTCGTAGGTTTGCCTGAGGTCTTCTGGTTTGAGAGGGACGACATCGGAGGATTTTGGCATAGTGTGAGTGTAAGAGAATGCCTAATGGTAACATGAAGAGAAGATGCTATAGCTCCCATGAAATCTATTATTCTCCGATTATTGATCTGTCAGACCTTTGATGATTTTCTGTTTGTTTAAGTTCGAATGTGATTTGTTTTATGGATTCAGAAGCAGTTCCATCTTCCACGAATTCAGTAAAATGCTGTGACTGCCGCTGTAGTTGCTCGTTGGCAGCTGATTCTTCGGCAGCCTGGCTTCGTACTGTTAAACGGAAGCTTGACGAGTTTGAACAGGACGACAAATTCTCTATACCTGAGTTGGATTACTCCTCAGTTGCACGGGTCCAAATTGAAAATGAATGTGAAGCGTTACGTGAGACAGTGACTAGGCAACAGCAAGCAATACAAGATCTATGTGCTGAATTGGAGGAGGAGAGAAATGCTTCAACAACGGCAGCAAATGAGGCCATGTCTATGATATTGAGATTGCAGAGGGAGAAAGCAGAGATCCAAATGGAAGCTCGGCAGTTCAAGCGTTTTGTAGAGGAGAAGACTTCACATGACCAGGAGGAGCTTTTAGAATTGGAGGACTTGTTGTATAAGAGAGAGCAGACAATACAAGCGCTTATATGTGAAGTTCAGGCTTATAAGCACAGGATGATGAGTTATGGCCTCACGGAATCAGAGGCAGCAGGTGAAAGGAACCTGAGCTGGGGGGAATTGGGTGATCAATATGAACTCCCCACCTATGACTACCCTCTTTTAAAATGCATTGGACACGCTGCCACGGATGCCGAGAATGATGACACAGATATTGAGAAATATACATTCGGTGAAACTCCTTCCGATCAATTGAGAAACTTGGAAAATAGAATCTCCCAAATGGAGAGAAGTTCTATTCATAACCAAGTGGATGGGGATTATACGGGGAACACTATTCTGGAGAAGGAGTTAGATGGACAGTCTCCAAGGTGGACTAAACATTTGAGAAAGATATCCAACGAAACAGGTTCATTCATAGTGGGTTCTCCCAATAGCTTTAGGAAGATGGATTGTGTCTCACAACCAGATGACCCTTCCAATTTGAAAAGGGCGGATTATGCATCAGAATCTGGTGATGATATGGGTGATAGAGTTTATACGGTTGACTCTGTTCATACGGGCACACCACACAAAGGTTTTTCAGAGTCCAAATATGGAGCTGTTAATGAAGATTATTCGACTGCTCCAATGGAGTCACTAAATCATGCTGCTTTTGAAGATCCCGACATAAAGAAGCTTTACATGAGACTTCAAGCTCTTGAGGTTGATAGGGAATCAATGAGGCAGGCAATCATTTCAATGCGCACTGATAAAGCACAGGTTTTGCTACTTAAGGAAATAGCTCAACGTTTGTGCAAAGGGATGTCCCCGCAAAGAAGAATGACAGTGAAGAAGCCAATTGTTGTTCGTAGTTTTTCATTCTTGTCACTTTTTAAGGTAACAAAAAAACAAAACTATGAACATTATGCAAGTGTTTTTACCATGTTTTAGATTGGATGTGATTTTCTCATGTCTGTTCATGTTTTATTTATTTTATTCAAGTTTTAAGTGTCATTATTCATTTCATTCGTCATTCATCATTTGTTTGCCCTTCAGTGGAGGTTTTAAAGGTATCCTGGTGGAGGTTTACCTAAAATCAGATTTCAATTATCCAAATTTTTGAAAATGTCTCACAGGCAATTAACAAGCAAATACGTTGTTTTTCTTAGTTTGTTTTGCAATATTGGTGTGGCTAACTTATCAGGTTAGTACATGAAACGTTAATGAATTCCTTAATGGCAAATGTTCCCCCTAGCCCAAAAAAATTTCCACTTTCAAATGATTGTTGTGTTATTGTTTTCATCAGGAAAGAATTCTACCGTTTTACTTATGCTCTTTTTTTTATCTCATTTTGTATTCAGTGGATGATATCGTTGGTTTTTTGGAGAAAGAAAGCTGGTCAAAGCAAGTAAGTAGATATCATCATGATAGCTCTAGCATATAGTTTTGCCTCGCATAAATTGATTTATAATTTTGTCCCTAATGACTGAGTAGTCTACTGAGGATTGTGCCAAATCAGGAATTAATTGCAACCATCTCAACACAAGAACTTAATTTAAAGAGAACACAATTTTAGAATTTACACAGCCAATGCTCATAAAACATATAGTTAACTGTAGAATGTCCTCCTTTGACCCTATGATACCAGTTTATATTAGCTTAGGTTTGGGTATTTTGAAAATTATTGGAAAATATAGTCCTTGAATAATTCATTGACCATATATTATCCATCTTCCACAACTTTGACAATAGGTATATGTTTGGGCTACCAGCCAATGGCGTGGGCTTACTAATGCTTCTGGACAAGAGGCCCCGTGGGAGGCCATGGAGATGCGTCTCAGTCACCCAGTTGGGATATTAGTTCTTGAATTTCTGTACTGGCTTACAGAGGGTAAGCTTGGATGTGAGAATACCAATCGCAAACTGAATTTTAATCACACTACTACCAATTTGAGATTTTTCTCCTTTTCTTCCTGCCTGGATCTTTTTCGTGCTGAGAGAATGGTGTTCTGTGCAGTTTTCTATTATTTCTTCTGCATGGTTTGTTTGAGTTGAGAACGAAGCGCATGTCTTTTGACAGTTCTCCTGTACATCGCATTGTTTCAAGGTTCCTCTTTATTGGACTATGCAGTTTTGCTTCATTTCTCAAGTTCACCATTTACCACTAGTTTGATTGTGGGTTGTCGCACATCTCGTTTCTTTCTGTATTTGTTATGTAAATTTGTATAATATTCATATTGTATATGTAATCAAGTATTAGTGACAATTTGTGGTTTACCGGGTCTGCCATTTTTGCCTCAATTGAATTGGTGAATGGGGTTGGGCAACCAGGCATATTAGGGGAACAAGAAGTTGATCGAGTCATATTTGACTAAAACGAATTTGCAGCTGCGCGCTGGACCAATTTACTTCAAGTCAAGGTTTGACAACGCGGGGATGTTGGAGAATTACAGGCTTGCTTGAGGTATGTGTTCTGGATTTGTATGATTGCCATGTTCATCCAAGAATCTTTATAGAATAATTCAAGAGAGGCATACATGATTTGTTGGCTGATTTTAAAAATGTAGAGGGGCATAAAGGTCGATTGCATTTCAGAAGAACACGGGACAATTTTTCTTTTATTGTTCTTTTAGAAATAAATTGGGGTAGTAATGGATTCGATTGATCATTTTAAAACTTTTCTGGCCTTGCAGGCTTTGTTCTTATGTTGTCCATAGGCTTCAAATGAGATAGATAGGTGCGACTGGGTTAATGGCAATGTAATTTGCTTGAATATATTCGTTAGCATATCAATGTTAATATGCCAATATAAATGGTATTGAAAGTTGCACTGTGTACAAATCTTGAACATTATTAATTAATTTTTTATTTCACGTTACTGGGCGTAAATTAAACAGTGTTTTCTTAATTCTTTAAAGTTAAAATACTCCCAAAAATTATATTTTTATCATTAATGTTACTTCCAAAAAAATAAAATTTTAATTCATATATTAGGCTAACAAATTTCATATTTGTTTTGTTATGAAAGTATGTATTTGTTTCTTGGGAAAATGAACAGAGGTGGTTGTATGTAGTAGGAAGTAATTTTCTGATTTTAGAGAGAATTTAAATTTTTAAGTTAGAAGAAAAGATTCCTATTTTACTTGATGAGCATGGTTGACCCAAAAAGATGGGCGACTGTTTTTTTTAATTTTTATTTTGAGAGTAATTAATGGAAGTTGAGGTGACTCTGGCTTACGAAAGCATCGTTCGTGACGCGATTTAATTCTTCTTTAGGGCTTGAATGCAATTTAATTCTGAAGCAATTAGTAAAAAGAGGCAAATTAGTGGAAAATGGAAGAAATTTAGAGTAAAGAAAAGGATTTTTTTTAAGAAAAATATGGTACCACGTTAGAGTATAGAAGTAGTATAAATAGTTATATTTATTTAATTTATTTTTAGATTAAATTATTAATTAAAATTAAAATTTTGTTTAAGTTATAGATAATAATTTTTAAAATAAAAAAAATTATAAATTAATAAATTATTATTTTAATTTTATTTTTTTATATTATATTTTTTATCTATACTCTATTTTTTTTATATTCTCTTTTATTTTTAATAAAATTATATTATTTTTAGTAATTTATTAATAATAAATTTTTTTATAGTAATAATTATTTAAATATTTATTTATTTATAATTATTTTTTAAAATTTTTATTTAAAATTATTTTTTAAAAATTATCTATTTTTTTTATAAATTATTTTTTAAAAATGTATGTAAAGAGACCATATTTGATTTAGCCCCTCTAACTTGTTTTTTTTTTTTTTACTTTTTGGTGAAAAGATCAATCCATTGAGCTTTGCCACATGTGGTTATGTACCTATAGGTCTATAGGGGTATTTATAAAGTTTGTGGTTTGATATGCCTACTTGAGCTTGTGAAAAAAGAGTTATGTCTAACCTAATAAATATAGAATAGGGCTGGACATTGAGTTATAAAATGTAACATATATTTTTTTTGGGTTAGACACTGGGCAAGGGGTTATCCTGCCCATGGGCACTCATTTTTTTTATTTTTTTTACTTTTTTTTCCTAAATACTATATTTAGAAGGGAGAATATGATAGCTACTGGTGATTAAATGGTTATTTTAGAAATATAAGTAAATAAGTTACGTTTTTTAATATTTATAACTATATTAATTTTTTCTTTTTCTTTAACTCTACTAATTATAATATAATTATATTATAAATTATAATTATTTATTTTAGCTTTTTATATGCTTAATTCTTATCAATATTTAAAAAATTGATATAAAGTTATAATTATAAATTATTTAGACTTCAAAATTTTTTTTATATGCAATGAATTTTAATACTTTAACTATTATCTTTTTATTGTCTTATTTTTAATAGATTATAGATATTATTTAACTTTTGATGACATATGAATATGATATTATTTTAAAAATTTATAATTATAAATTATTTTTTATAACATGAGCATGACATCACAATTTAGGCATGTCTAATCAGCTCACGTCCAACTAGTCTATATCCAGTTTAAAATAGTTAAGGCTTTTATCAGATAGAATCGAATATTAAATTATAAAATATAGTCTATATTTTTTTTAGATATATTATTAAGCAGAAGGATTGCTTTACCCATAATGTACCTATTTGTTTAAATCCTCCTAATATTAAAAAAAAAAACAATTAGTATCAAACATGACCACTTTTCCTTTTTTTAAGAACTGAGTTATGATGTACTCTGTTAATTCGCCCGCTTCCATTACCTCATGTATGAAATCTATATATACTTCCGCTACAAAAACCGAGGTACGGACTGTGAATACATCAAACAGACACCGGCTTACTCTTGTACACTGAGTCTAACCCGGGTTGCTCGCACGCTCTGCATGGCTTTAAACAATGCCGTTGTGGGCATTGGAGGACTCATCTCCTTTGAGGCGGGACCAGAGAGGCGAGTAGCCGGCCATGAAAGCTCTCTAAATTGCTCAATTCTGATAAACCAACACACTAACATGTACTAGTGCTCAGCTTTGTTTCTCTAGATTCTAGCCCACTGAAACATGAACCTCCGAAAATGACCGGCAGTAGCAGTAATTTGATCCTCCAAACGCTGAGGCTTAAGAATCCCAAGCTGGTGCTTCTCGAATATTGCTCCGATATTCGTGATCTCAACATCATCCATGCTCATATGATAAGAACTTTTTCCTTCTTCGACGTATTTGTAGCCAGTCGTCTGATTGCCTTCTGTATAGACGCAACCATTGGAACAAGCTTGCTGGATTATGCCGTTAGGGTCTTCTCCCAAATCCAGAATCCTAATCTCTTTATCTACAACGCGTTGATCCGTGGCTGCTCAAGCAGTAAGAATCCAGAAAATTCATTTCATTACTACATTCAAGCCCAGCGCGTAGGCATTCTCCCTGATAATTTAACTCTCCCATTTTTGGTTAAGTCATGTGCCCAGTTGGAGTCTGCCGCTATGGCCACTCAAGCACATGGTCAAATCCTTAAACACGGGTTTGAAAACGATGTCTATGTGCAAAATTCTCTTGTTCATGTCTATTCCACAGTGGGGGACATTAAGGCAGCGAGCTGCATTTTCCATATAATTCATCGATTTGATGTAATCTCCTGGACTTCCATGATCGCATGTTTTAGTAAATGCGGGGATGTAGAATCTGCACGCGAACTGTTTGATAGAATGCCGCAGAAAAGTTTGGTGACGTGGAGCACAATGATCGGTGGTTATGCTCGGAACAATCGTTTTGATGAAGCAGTTGCACTATTTCAAGTTCTTCAGGAAGAAGGAGTGATGGCTAATGAAGTAGTGATGGTGAGTGTGATATCTTCATGTGCCCATTTAGGTGCTCTTGAAAGAGGGGCGAAAGCCCATGAGTATGTGATAAGAAACAACTTGATTATGAATGTGATCCTTGGAACAGCTATTGTTGACATGTATGGAAAGTGTGGGAATATTGAGAAAGCTATTCAGGTTTTTGAGCAACTCCCAGAAAAGGACACACTTTGTTGGACAGCTTTGATTGCTGGATTAGCCATGCAAGGCTATGGGCAGAAAGCCCTTCAATATTTTTCTGAAATGGTGAAAGAAGGGTTTAAGCCAAGAGATATTACATTTACAGCAGTATTAGCAGCTTGCAGCCATGGGGGATTGGTAGAAAGAGGTTTGGAAATATTTGAAAGTATGAAGAGGTTTTACTGTATAGAACCAAGGTTGGAACACTATGGATGCATGGTTGACCTTCTCGGCCGGGCAGGGAACTTGATGGAGGCAGAGAAATTTGTTCTCGAAATGCCAGTGAAGCCGAATGCTGCGGTGTGGGGGGCATTGCTGGGAGCTTGTAAGATTCACAAAAATATAGAACTTGGAGAAAGGGTGGGAAAGATTTTGATCCAGCTGCAACCAGATCACAGTGGATATTATGTGCTACTTTCAAACATATATGCACGCACTAACAAGTGGGAAAATGCCAGTATCATCAGACGAATGATGAAGGACAGAGGAGTTAGAAAGCCACCTGGATTTAGTCTCATTGAGATGGATGGAAAGATTCATGAATTCACGGTTGGAGATACATCACACCCGGAAATTGAGCAGATAGAAAGAACGTGGGAAGATATTCTCCAGAAAATTAGATTAGCAGGGTACGTTGGTAGTACAGATGATGCATTGTTTGACATAGATGAAGAAGAAAAGGAAGATGCACTTCACAGGCATAGTGAAAAATTGGCTATTGCATTTGGAATTCTGAAGACACAAGCTCATATTCCAATTCGCATAGTGAAAAACTTGCGAGTCTGTGAAGATTGCCACATGGCTACGAAGTTCATCTCAAAGGTGTTCAAAGTAGACTTGATTGTCAGAGATCGAAACCGGTTCCACCATTTTAAAGAAGGGTCGTGTTCTTGTATGGATTACTGGTAATGAGCTTTATGAAGTTTTTCCATTTGCAAAATGCTCTTTGATTTGGGTAATATATATATATATATATATTCAGGAGAGGCTTCACATTTTATGATTTCTGCACTTGGAGTTGAAGTTTTTGAACTATCGGACACATTGATTATTCGGGATATGGCTGTTGTCATCAAATGCCTCTTCAGTTCCTGTCCTCACGACTTTGAGCATATAAATTTGACACATTATTAGTTTGATGTTTGTGTGTGTATTTGTGGAAAGCTTCTCAATTCAAAAAAAGAAAAAGAAAAAGAAAGCGCAACTACTTAAAAGTATATACAAAATACAACTATACCGGATAACATTTAAACATGAGCTGCTTAATGCGAATGGTCGAAATTTTACATGACTACATGGGGCTTGAGGAGATGGGTGATGCTCAAGGGGAAGCTGGTTTCAAAAGGAATAGTAGTAAAAACGTAGAAATTAGTTTGAATAATATTAATTTTTTTGTACAAGTCTAATAATTTGGATGAATTTTTTATTTTCTGACCAGTTTGGATACTTTTTTTATTTTCTGACCAGCTTGGATAAATTTTTTATGTGGCATCGGATTGAGGTATATATGAATTTTGAAGGTGGAGGATGTTTTTGTTTAAGAGAGTGCCCGAAAAAAGATGGCACATGATCTTTCATCAAGACCACAGAATCCAAACGCTTTCGAGGCTTTTCTTCATTTCTTCAACTCCTGATTCTCCTTCCTCCCAGTTTTATCGGATGTTCCTGAAGGGACATTCAGCATCATGTCTTACATTGATAATAAGAATATGAAAAAGATTAGAGAATGAGTAACATTAATCTTTAGACAATGCATTGGTTTTACCATTCATAGTAAACGTGATCTGGCGAATTGTGTCATGGTGCAATTCGAATTCCCAGAATCGATGCGGTTCCCTTCCCCGAAGCACAATTGAATGACATTTACTGTTTCCCAATTTGATGTTAGAGCGTCCCCGGATTTTGATGGGAAATAAACCAAGCGGGAATGGCTTCTTGGATTCTGTTTCGGCCGCTGTTTTTCGAGAGAGCCCTCTGGGCGTTAGGCTTCCTGCTCGGGACGCCTCCACCACCGATAAAACTCCGGCAAATGCAGGTCCTGATTCCTCCAAAGATTCCGCTGCTCCTAACGGTTCTGAATCTTCGGGCTCAGGTCAGAGTAGATCACCTGGAACGGTGAAGATTGCCGATGTCAAATCGGAACCACGGGAGCCTGAAAATCGTCCCGCTGATGGCGCAAAATCTGACAAATCCGCTCACGTTAAAAGGGCGTGCAGTGTTGGACGTCAAATTGAATCGGTGTTGGGAAGAAAACTCAAAACTTGAAGGATGTGTATAGTCTGGGGCGGAAGCTAGGCCAAGGGCAATTTGGGACGACATTCTTTTGTTTAGAGAGGACAACTGGAAAAGAGTTCGCTTGTAAAACGATCGCCAAGAGAAAATTGACAACTACTGAGGACGTGGAAGATGTTAGAAAGGAGATTCAGATAATGCACCATTTGGCTGGTCACCCCAATGTGATACAAATATTTGGTGCTTATGAGGACGGCGTTGCTGTCAATCTTGTTATGGAATTTTGTTCTGGTGGGGAGCTTTTTGACAGGATCATACAGATAGGACACTACACTGAGAGAAAGGCGGCTCAGCTCGCAAGGGTAATGGCCCATGTTGTGGAGGCCTTTCATTCTTTGGGTGTCATGCATCGGGACTTGAAGCCGGAGAATTTTCTGGTCGCTAGCCAGGACGAAGATTCACTTCTCAAAACAATAGATTTTGGGCTTTCCGTGTTCTTCCAACCGGGTATATTCATAACTAGACTCTGAGGTGGTTTATAAACGGTATTGCTTCATGTATATTTAAGATTATTATTACAGCCGTAAGTAGCATTGGTCTAAGTCACAATTATTTAGAATGCGGACTGTTACATCTTGCGTCTGTTTATCATCTCTGTTGACTTCGATGGTCCATGTTTCTACACTCAACCCATGTCGCTGTTGAGTAGGAAATGATTAGCTGTTTCCCGAAACTAAATTTTCTGTGTTGACCTAACCTTAGTTCTTTGAATTACTATGAACAAAATTCTACTGGTAGAAAGAGAATTGATGACCTGCTAACTATGTGGGTTAGATATCAAATATGTGAGCACAATGCAGGGTTCGTTCACTCATGTTGCAGACAACAATTGTGATTAATAACATTTCAAAAATCTTATCCCTGAATCTTAAAAGCTATTGTCTTTAAGCTTGTTGACACTTCAGCTCTTGCAGTTTACTGGGCTTATTACAAATTGGGAAAAAATATTTATCCTTTCAGGTCAAACATTCACTGATGTAGTTGGCAGCCCATACTATGTGGCCCCTGAAGTTCTGCTGAAGCACTATGGTCAAGAATGTGATGTTTGGAGTGTTGGGGTAATCATTTATATATTACTATGTGGAATTCCTCCATTTTGGGATGGTGAGAAGGATATACCATCTGACTTTGTCGTGTCAATTCCTTTGCAATATCTATTTGTGTTGGAGGTGTATATGAATTACATGAAATTTTTTTAAATCTTTTGTACTGGATCAGAGACCGAAGAAGGAATTTTTGAGCAAGTTTTGCGAGGAAAACTTGACTTTATCTCTGAACCATGGCCTAGCATATCTGAGAGTGCAAAGGATCTTGTCCGTAGAATGCTAATAAGGGACCCTAAAAAGAGGATGACAGCGCATGAAGTTCTCTGTACGTATACATGTTGTTCTGTTACATGATTAGTCTTAGTTTCAGCCTTGGAAAGTTTACACTCTCCCCTCGTTTAATTTCATGTCACGTGTAAGACATTCTTATAGTGCTGGATATCTGGATTTAACAACCTTATGTGAAAGTCTATCTTGTTAGCTAACTACTTACTGCAATCTCTAAAAGCCGTAAAAGGTGTGCTTATGCTGTCTGCAACATATTCTGACTTTTTTAGTAAAACAGATTCTGGCCTTTTGTTCTATCTGTTTGTTTGAAAAAGAAAAAAAACATATTTCTCTTTGAATTTGGCATTTAATACAATTTTCAGCTACACAGAATGTGAAATATATTGGCATTTGGCCAGTTCAATTAAGTATAGAGGAAAACATAATTAGTGAACCCTGTTTTCTTCTTGGTCTTTAACGAACCTGATGTTAAATCTAAGCTTTCGTCTTAGGTATGTCAATTGATCTGTGATATAATTGTTCTTAATAAATACCATATATTGAGGTCTATTAAGATTATCTTCAAATATTCAAGTTCATTAGGAGGAGCTCTTGATGTGCAGGCCACCCTTGGGTTCAGGTGGATGGTGTTGCTCCTGACAAACCTCTTGATTCTGCTGTCTTGTCTCGTTTGGAGAAATTTTCTGCTTTGAACAAGCTTAAGAAGATGGCTATTCGAGTGAGTACCCACCATTTAGATTAAAATTCCAACTTGGAAGTTACGAGTATCTAACATGCTTGCTGTGATGTTGTTCTGTGTATTCACTCAGAAAGATTTCTTTGTGTCACAAATTACAAGCATAACTCTTAGATTAAGACGCTAGCAGTATATTGTTGATTTTTTTTTTTCAGAATCTACTGGGGAAAAAAAATCAACAATAGTGTATTTGTAAATGGAAAAATTTATGCAACAAATTATTTATTCGAGTAATATTGTACTTGTATATAAACTGGGTTAGAGTTTGTTCTGAACTACTACTTCATGTTGTCACTTGCTACATCTGGTTTGATTCACTTTATTCATCTGGTTTGATTCACTTTATTATCCTTTGGAAGGTAATTGCCGAAAGTCTGTCTGAGGAGGAAATTGGAGGGCTGAAAGAAATGTTCAAGATGATAGACGCAGATAATAGTGGACACATTTCTCTAGAGGAACTGAAAAATGGATTGGAGAGAGCGGGTGCCAATCTCCAGGAACCTGAAATTGTTAGATTAATGCAAGCGGTAAGTGTTTGCATGTTATATGCACCGTAAAAGAACGATGCTGTCTTCTTCTTACTGATATGTGCTAGGAAGTATATGAAAGGAGAACGAATTCTTCCTCTTCCTGTTCTTATTTTGGTTCTCATTCCGTGGAATTATATTCTCTCTCTTCTTTGAGTCCTGGTATTGTTGTGACGGGACCCTGCCTGAAACCACCTATGAACCATTGAGTTCAGTGGGATGAAATTATGCATAATTGTGTTCAACTGAAGGATTGGTCATGCGTTCCATCGGTTTAACCTTGTGGCTTTTGTTGTTTAAAATGCAGGCGGACATTGATGATAGTGGCACCATCGACTATGGTGAATTCATAGCAGCCATGCTTCATATGAACAAGGTTCATAGGGAGGAGCATCTATTTGCAGCTTTCAATTACATTGACAAAGATGGGAGTGGGTACATCACACGAGATGAACTTGAACACGCCTGCGAACAGTTTGGTCTGCAAGATGTTCAACTAGATGACATGATAAAAGAAATTGACCGGGATAATGTAATTCATTCTGTTTTTTTTAATAAGCATAATTTATTCTGTTTATGCAACATAAATAGAGGGTCCTCTGTATTTATTGTATATCTCTGGCTTTGCAATTTTATGTCTCTCTTACAATGCAAGTATACTATATGCATGTCATTTCTCTGAAAAAGTGATGTCACGTTGAATAGTTAAAAGTGTTCATATGCTGTGTTATTAGATAACTTGATCCTATGCTTTATAAATTGAAGAACTTATTTTTTCCTTCTTGTGTTCCGTTCCTTTCTCTGAAGAAGTGAGAAACTTTATGCATGGCATTTCTTGTTCCCTTCTTTTTTTTGGGCAACATTGTAACCTGTATATTATGCTCATTTCAGGATGGACAGATTTTTTTTTTTGGTACAAAAATTTTTGAAAAGGGGTTGGGTTCACCCACGATCCAACGGTAGGGCGAAGTCTCCCTTCCTCTTAGGCGATACCAATGTCGGGCAGGGCGAGCTGTCTATTACCCTCAGGCATAAATCTAAGCACCCAAGAGCTAGGATGCCTCCCTAAGCTCCGGGACTAGAACCACAATAAAATAGTATTTCCCAGAGTTCAAATACTCTAAATGGTAGTATGTCTCACCTCTTCACCAGTTGAATCTACAGACGATGGGTAGGATGGACGAATTGATTACAGTGAGTTTGTTGCAATGATGGAAGACGCTGGTATTGGCAGGAAGGGACTAGAAAATACAATGAGCAGAATTGCGGGCGCTTTCAAGCCTCACTGAACTCTTGGCAAATAAGGGATTTATTACACAACTTTGGGCTGGCATCTTAGCTTACACACGGCAGAGGATAGAATTTTGTTCAAGCTTTTGGGTTTGTTTGGATTGAAAAGCACGGAGGATATGAAAAAGGAAAATTTTTTAATTCACACATATTTCACTTGATTTAAATGCAAATAAAACCTCTCTCCAAATACCCCCTAAGTTTTTTCATTCTTCTCAATCCGAACATACTCATGGGCAAAAGGAGTGGACCGTTGAATAGCCATCTTGCAACACAAACAGTGTGCATGAGTGCACTGTATCATGTTGTATCTTCTCATGTATACGCACCCGAGTACCTTTCGTTTTCTCCCTTTTTGTTTTTTGTAAACCGTCATTTTTGCTGATAATGCAGTCCAACTAGTGTGATAAGATTGCATATAGTGTTGAAATGAAACGCCAGAATTTTTTGGTCACAGAAATAACTGACTGTGACCTTGTGAGGATAAGGTTAATAATAGTATTTTGGAAAGATGTATTTTTTGACATTTTACTTTAGATCTGTCAATTTACGATATTTATTGCTCCGATCTGGACCTTCATTCTGTCCCCTTCTGGCTTATGCGTCACCTTCTTAGCTTCTCAACAAGCATCATCATCAAATTAGTTATCCCTGCCCATTGCCTTAATTGACTATACAGCTAATTATGTCCTGAATTCTATCATCTAAAACACTAACCACAAATAAAGTTCCCCAAATCTGATTTCACATTCACTACAGCCAACTCGTCATTTCCTCCTCCTAAGCACGGTTTTAGATGACGGAATCGAAACTTTTTCGGGTTGGGACTGTGAGAACTGAGAAGAATTCTTTTTCTTGAGGATTCTGACCCAAGCGAAGAACAGAGGAAAATAATTCATGGGTGGCTGAGGGGAGGCTCAGCGATCGTGTCTGCCATGGATCGCCACCATCATCGCGAAGAAACACCGCCCCCAATAACTCGAAGTCGATCCATGGCGGCTGCCATGTATGCTATCTAGATACTGTTCTTCAACCAATGGCGGCTCAATATGGCAACATTTTACAACTTTAAGATTAACATTACTGGTTAGAATTCCAAATCATCCTCTACGAGCAGGTGAACAATAAAAATGTCCTTCTCAAATCTTGTTTTTATTATTCATTTAGTAATTGTTTTTTTTTACCTCAAATTCATTTAGAAAACTTGAATTATATATGGAAGTTTTGAAATTCACTCATCACTTCTTTTCATTTACAAAGCTCTAATTAATCACGAAACTACTACGCACCATTTATATATATCCTCCTCTCCTTATAGCACGTTTTTAACTTCTTTTAAGTTATTAATTTTGTTTTAAAATTAATAAATTAAAAAGAAAAATAAGCCTCATTAACAAAACACTAAATATCAGTAAATAATGATGGTAAAATGGGGGGAAAAGTTATTAATAAGGTTGTCAGTATTTTATAAAATAAAAAAAAAACATCTTTTAATTAATACTTTATAATAAAGAATAAAGGATTATCAAGTTTGTGCGTGTGCTAGCCTGATTCAACTTCACGGCAAATATGTTTAGCGAAAGGCTTATTTTCAAAACAGAGTTGAACACGAAAATCTAAATCATGCTTTGGAATTTCAAGCGGCCAGGCCGAAAGTGTGGGGGGCGCCCCGGTGGATCCAAGTAAGACGGTATAAGCACATGGAAGCAAAATGGACGAAGAAAGTATCTTAATTTTTAAATATTTAAATTTATATTTAAAAATAAATAATAACTCATTTTATTTAATGTTAATATTTAAAAAAAAAAACTTTACATGCCAGTAAACCTAATCTCTTTCTAACAATTGCCCAGTGGTGAGCACGTGTGAGATGATGTGCGGTGCTAGTCACAGGCCTCCAAGAAGCCAGTAAACGGTCCACAGTGGATTCTGGAAGGTACACGTGGCGAGGAAGCATGACTCAGCTCCACATCATGTCCCCAACTTCCCAATGATGAATATATTTAATAATTTATATAATCACTAAGCCCCGTAATATTTGTGGCCATATATTGTGTCGCTTGCGTAAGTCTTATCTGAAACATAAAAAGGCACGTGTCCTTTTTCACATTATTATCATTCATTCCATAAATAAACTATTATAAAAATCATATCCACGTGTATTATTTTGTATCAATGAATTCTAAATTCATCATGTTTAAAGCTATATTGTGAATTAGTGGCCAACATGATGATTAATTGAAATGAAATAAATTAATCAATAATAATCCACTAGAGGAGAGCCATCATTATCCTCCGAACTAGGTTATGGTGCTCATCAAAAGTGATGAGTACTAAAATTTCTAATTTTTAATTTTTTTTAAAAAATATTTTAATATATGCATAATCTAAAATAAAGATAATATCTTAATTATCAATTTTTTTATAAAAATATACATTTTACCTAACATTGACACTCCACGTGTCACAGTCACGTGACTTTTCCTCCCAGCCAGGGCAGGGCACCGCCCCGCGCCAACCCCTCCAATTTTGTGGTTGTTCCCGCCTTTTTATTTGCTCCATCCTTAATATACTTGATTGGTGTAACTTTCATGTCGGTGATCTTTTCATAAACGGAATTCCTACAATTTCTCAGAAATACATATATGGTTGTTCAGATTAAGGTTTAAGGTGTCTCTATAGTTCATCGATAGTTAATGGGGAAGAGCCTGCAAGAGGAGCGACAAGGTGTGGAAGAAGAAGGACCAACTTCTCGTACACCCACAAAAACACCATCCCTTTGTCAAAGTACTCTCCTGTCCTTTTCTTAGTGGAATAATGCCGTTCCCATTAATATTATTGCAATGAAAATAGGAGCACGCACGTGATGAGTTTTTAATCTATAAACAGCTAGCCAGAGCGATTGGTGCTTTGCGTGATTATACGCACTTAATTAACAAGGGCCCATGTGCATAGACAAGATTAGGCAGGGTAATCTCTCTATCTGGTGTTCTGTCTAAAAAATGTATGAGCTATATTTTGTAACCTGATGCCCGGCCCTACCCGGTAAAAGCCCTAACAATTTTAGACTGAGTATGGGCGGGCTGGATATGCCTAAATCGTGATGTTATACTCATGTTGTGAAAAAAATCTGTAATTATGAACTTATAAAATAATACCATATTCATGTGTCTTTAAGAATTAAATAATATCTATAATCCACTAAGAATAAGAGAACAAAGATAATAATTAAAATCTTGAGATCCATTGCATATAAAAAATAAACGTTAAAATTCAAATAGTTTGTAATTATAACTTTATATCAATCTCCCCAATACTGACAAAGATAAAACATCTAAAAAAATAAAATAAATAATTATAATTTATAATGAAATCATATGATAATTAACAAAGTTAAAAAAGAAGAAAAAATTAGTATAGTTATAAATATTAAAATATATAATTTACCTACTTAACTATTTATATTTCTAAAATTACCTTATAGTCACTATTAGATATCATATTCTCCCTTCTAAGATAGAGAAAAAATAAAAGAAGGGGTGTTCATGGGCAGGGCAGCCCTTATGCCCGATGCCCAACCTGAAAAATATATGGGTTGTATTTTACAACCCGATGCCCAACCTTACCCTATATTTATCGGGTTGGGTAGGGCATAGCGGACCACAGACTTTATGCACAGCCCTAGCTATGGATGTTCCAAGTGATATATACTTATTTAATAAAATCTCTATAATACAAAACCAAAGATTTTCTCTGATGATGACCATGTAATACATGGATTTGTAATTGTATTATCACTCCGAAATATCCCTAATAATATGCAACACACCTTTCATGAAAGTCAAGTAGCCCCGCATATATAACTAGGATATATATATATATATATATATATATATATATATATTCAGAATTTAAATAGAATTATACCCTTCATGAAAGCTTCAGAGAAAATCCCTCATGGCCACGCATTGGTTTGAGCTTAAACGATGAGAAAGAGATATGCAGAAAGGACAAGACAATAAAGGAACAAGTTGGCACGCACAGGAGTTTGTCATTTTACAGTAACGATATGAATAATTGAATTCAAAGCACTTACACAAATGGTATAACAACCACGAAATGTCACAAATGTAACTGAGAAAGAAAAGATGCGTACACATCTTCTTGGACTCAAGAATCCAAGAACCCTAGCTTCCCTCTGGTGCAGGGCACAGCCTCGGATGGAAACAAAAACCTCAAGAAGCTAAGGTCCCTCCAATTAACACTGTGAGGTCGTCATCTTCTTCATGATTTTTGTCTGCATCTGAGCTACTTGTTAACAAGCCACCCCCATGCATGCGCATAAGGTTTAAACCACTTATTAACTTATTAGTACCCAAAGTACGGGTGCATGCATGACAATAATAATAATATCAATCATATAACTCCTCCCTCGTCGTCGGTGATGAAAAGCATATGGAAAATGATAAATGAGGAACACTTGTACGGCAGAGAAGGGAGACGAAATACATGAGGGTGAGGGTGATCGATGTACATCAATTTCTACGTAATCAACAGGTGAGGTGCTTATCAAGAATTGAATTATATGGGGTTCATATTTGCTAGCTGTGACAGCAACAAGGGCATTCTGGTAACTGTGCATGGTTGGGGGCTCTTAATTAATTGCTTTATATACGAGGGTTGAGTGATGGTGAGTCATGAATGTGTTGCGCAGGGCACAGGATGGAGCAAAAACCGGTTCATTTAATTTGTTAGCTCCTTATATTATAATGGAGTAGGGAACAACGTTCCCATTCCGTATAGGATCTCTCTCTAAAGTTAAAAGCAGCTATTTCTCTGTCGTTCTTCAGGCCTCGCCTTCTTCTACTTCTCACTACTTTATTTTTCTCCAGAAACGGTATGGCTAAACTCAACTATCTATCCTCTTGTACTACTTGCTGTTCTACCCCATATATATATATATTCAAAAGTCTCTTAAAAATTGTTATCGTCTTTCATGCATGGCCACCAATAATATTCAGTAGCAGCAGAGAGACTGTTATATCATGTATTGGATATCTCTGCTGGCTCCCACTCTGTCAGAAATATTATCTTCTACTGCTTGTTATTTATTATAGATCCTCTATCTTGTTCCCTCCCTTTTTTTTGCTTTTTGTAAAGAGCTCCGGCAGGAAACAAAAACTATATATGGCAGAGATGGCAGTTTCCGGTATGGACTTAGTTGCAATAAATTAAACTAGTGATCAATCAAGTCAGATAACTGTACTCTACAGTGGATGATACGACAATCAAAACGATATCGAGAGTGATATCAAACCCTTTAACAAATGCATTATTCCTTGTGCTTGTAACTCAAGTGCTGAGCACAAAAAATAATACAGTATTTAATTTCCCTCTTAATGAATTAACGGTTTTTGCTCAACTTACTTTAATGATGGGACTCATATTTTTGTGTGATCGATCGGTCAGAAATGGAGAAGAAGAATTCGAGTGGGTTAGCGAGGACAATATCGGAGCAGTTAGTGGAGACGGTGGTTGCAGAGCTGAAGTCGGCGCCGTCGAGCGAGTCGATAAACGGGATAATGGATAGTGGGGGAAGCGGAGGAACACTGTCGAGGAAGTCGAGCAGGAGGATGTCGCCGGGAGGGAAAAACAGTCACATAAGGAAGAGTAGGAGTGCTCAGATAAAGGTGGATTTGGACGAAGTAGGCAGCGGCGCCGCCCTGAGCCGAGCTTCCAGCGCCAGCTTGGGCCTCTCCTTCTCCTTCACCGGCTTCACGCTTACTCCTGATGAAATCGCTGACTCAAAGCCCTTCAGGGACCAAGACATTCGTAAGTTCCTATCTTTCTTCACTCTCCTTTATTGCACAAACCTCAGTCCATTATTATAATTATCTTCATTTTCTTGTGGAGGCCTTCGAAACTTAAAAAAAAATAAAAATAAAAACAAAAGAAAAGAAAGAAAGCAACTCTAGAGATATGAATATTTTCTTGATTATTATACATGATCCAAATACCAAATTATATACAGCATAATTTATATTCAATTTTATTATATATATATTCATATTAACAATATTGATATAAAAAAGTACCGATTTTACGGAATTAGTTGTCTATAGTAAGTCTACATATAATACGGGTGGTACGCAGGTACCGTTCTTAGGTGTAAGGTTTGTTTATGCTACATATAGGCTCTTTAGTCATTATACACAAGTTCTAATTTTTAATTGTCTTCTATTATAATTCTTTTCTCGATACAATCATATTATAAAATATAATAATTTTTAAATCTTTAATATATAATATATTTAATTTATTTATATTAAAAAATTAATTAATATAACATATTTTTTAAAAAATATTTTAATTTTTTTTATTAATTTTCTTTCTCTTTTTGCACTTAATTATTGTTAAGAAATTTCAATAAGAATAATTTAAAAAAATTATAAATATAAAAAATAATTTTTATATTTATAATTAAGATTAACTCTTTAATTAAGTCAAAAATATAACTTATTTATTAAATTTTATGTATTATATGAAGTCTTGCGAGTAAATCACACAATTAATAACATATTATGAACTATTATATAGTTATTTGATTAGATTAAATTTAAATATTATTAGCTATAAATGGAAATAATTGTCTTAAAAGATGTTTTCTGTATTTACGCCTACTCGTTGGCAAGGGTGGATGGTTTTAGTTTATCCATATTTTTTTTGTATTTTTTCTCAACGCATTCTCTACTTCTAATTCTGTGAATAAAGAAGATGCCAAGACTACATATTTTTGGGACATAAATAATCAAAAATTATTTTTTTTATCACAAAATAAAAAAGACATGAGTCCAGGAAAGTCGGAAGCAGAATAGTTGACCAAAAGAAAGAAATGGTCCCAAGAATAAATAGAAATGCATGATTGGGGGATCAAAAAGCGAGTGAATCAGGTAGTTGAAAGCACAAAAAGGACCAGAACAGTACTTCATGCACACCAGCTTGCAGCGATCAATTAAAACCATTGAGGTCATTCACCAATATTGGCATTAAATCTTGCTGCTGCTTTAGTGAGAGAGAGGGAGAGAGAGAGAGCAATAGATTAAAAGCGAGGCGTGATTATCTGAACTCTTTGCTCGGCTTTGAAATGGGAATTCGAATGACCTCTCCTCTTAAACTTGTTTCCATCTCCTGATTGTAAAGATAGCGTCTTTGTCAAATATTGGACCGTATTATATCGAATCATGTTCTCTTCAGTTCTATCTTTTTCCTATCACAAGCAGCAGGTTGCCCCCGGCACCAAGAAAATAAAAACCATAACGTTCGCTATTCCTCGTCTTCTTCGACTACTGCCTCCTTTGACTTTTCAGACGTTCATTTTCAATCTACTTTACAAAACCCTCCTATGTACCGGAGGTGGATCATCTTAAGTATAGAATTTTACTGCAATGCGTGCAGTAATTATATCAGAAAAGTTACCCTGTTCAAATCACAATACTAAACAATAGATATCTCGATCAAAATAATTAAGGGAAATTAATGTCGATCCGAGCCCTCTTGTTACCATTATTATTGATTGGAGCTTTCCCCTCTGCTCTCCTGTTTTTCTTATATTTCTTGTCGCTCTATTCCTATTTTCTGGGAGAGCATTTTGTCTCACTGATGGGCCCCTCATTAAAGTTAAACTTGACTTTCTCATCGCTCTGTTAGCTAGCATGAGTTAGTCTCCCTGTCTTGTGTTTCGGTCAGTGGCTGTCTCACTTCGGAATTTTCGTTAGCCCACATGCATCGAGCATATTGGACTTGTAGGGAATCACACAGCGCATAGATGTTATGAGAAATGGGAGAAACCCATGATGAAAATCCTTTATGAGCCGCTTTCATTATCTCACTGATATTTTTTTCCTGCTAATTGAGGAGACCACAACCACATGTTTCATTAACCATACATACAACACGTATAATGTGTACACCTACACTGTACTGAGCAAAACTTGTAGCTTCCTCGAATAGAACTCAAGGCTTCTGCTGAAGGATCTTTTTCCCTTCTTGTGTTGTTTAAAAAGGATTGCATATGTATATTGCAGCGGAGGATATTGAAGCTGGAACTTACCACTTCAAGTTTCAAACAGAACCCACTTTGCCTATTTTCCTCAAGGTAAGCTTCTCTTCTCCATTAATTTCCTCGCCTACACCTATATACCTCCCTGCCGGGTGTTCATCAAGGCTTCCATAGAGCGTAAGATTTGATGTGTTATGCTCTGTATTTGAGCAGGAAATTAACAGTGAATATAGTTAGCATATAGCAGGACAGAGAAGTAAGAGCGAACACATTAGTTTCCTGCACACCTGAAAGATCTAGGTTCGGGTTTGAACCCAGCTGGTTTTGGAACTGCAAAACATGGTGTAATATATGCATAGCTAGTTAACAAGAAAATTGAAGATGCCTTGGTGCATTGAGCTCAACTTTGATGCTTAATTCGAGCTGAATTCTTGTTTGGTAATGTGCAGTTCAAGGATGTGAGCTACAAGGTGGTGATCAAGGGCATGACAACAAGTGAGGAGAAGGATATCTTAAATGGGATTACTGGTTGCGTGAATCCAGGCGAAGTTTTGGCACTGATGGGACCCTCAGGGAGTGGAAAGACTACCCTTTTGAATCTTCTAGGAGGCCGGTTGATTCAGTCCGCTGCTGGTGGTCCTATCACTTACAATGAACAGCCATATAGCAAATATCTCAAAAGCAAGATAGGATTTGTGACTCAAGATGATGTTCTGTTTCCTCACCTTACTGTGAAAGAAACACTTACATACGCAGCCCGTCTACGACTACCCTATACATTAACAAAGGACCAGAAGGAAAAAAGAGCCTTGGATGTCATCTATGAACTTGGCTTGGAAAGGTAATATTTCCCATGAAATGCATAGTAATATATATATATATATATATATATATATATAATTATGGATGAATCAAACAGTATGTATTCAGGTTAAAAGAAGTAAGGGAAAGTTAAAGAAAATGCTTAACGAGATTATTGAGCGAAATCTCCTACTTAATAACCTATCTAAAGATTTAGTTTTTGATAGAGCACAATGATATTGTATGATTTATGTAGCTGACCCTATTTAATGGGATAAGGTTTGTTGTTGTTGTTGATAGATGATGTTCTTATTTCGTGTAACTTAGGTGCAAAGACACTATGATCGGTGGCTCCTTTGTTCGGGGGGTATCTGGAGGAGAGAGGAAAAGAGTTTGCATCGGTAATGAGATTATAATCAATCCTTCGCTTCTCTTTCTGGATGAACCAACTTCTGGTTTGGATTCTACAACAGCCTTGAAGATCGTTCAGATGCTACAAGACATAGCAGAGGTATATACTATTTATTATTCTAATCCTTTCTCTTCAGGATCAATGAAATTTCATGGCAACCTATCAATAAAAAATACTTCAATTTGATGTCAGGCTGGTAAAACAGTGGTGACAACAATTCATCAACCATCAAGCAGACTATTTCACAAATTTGATAAGTTGATCCTACTGGGAAAAGGAAGCTTGCTTTACTTTGGCAAAGCATCTGAAGCAATGCCTTATTTCCAATCTATAGGATGCTCCCCTCTTATTGCCATGAACCCAGCAGAGTTTTTGCTAGACCTCGCAAATGGAAACATAAATGATGTTTCTGTGCCATCTGAGTTAGAGGATAAAGTGCAGATGGGACACGCAGTAGTTAGAACGAAGAATGGGAAACCATCACCAGCAATGGTACAAGAGGTATGTTATCATTTCATTAGGAAGCAAAACTTGAGACTACATATTTTCCATTTTATTCTAAATAATTTAACTATGCAAAACAGTATCTAGCGGAAGCATACGAGAATCGAGTTTCTGAAACGGAGAAGAGAAAGCTAATGGTGCCCATCCCACTTGATGAATCACTGAAGTCTAAGGTTTGTTCTCGTAAAAGACAGTGGGGTGCCAGGTGGTGTGAGCAGTATTCCATACTGTTCTGCAGAGGAATAAAAGAACGGAGGCATGACTATTTCAGCTGGTTAAGAATCACCCAAGTTCTATCTACTGCAGTCATCTTAGGATTACTTTGGTGGCAATCAGATGCTAACAATCCAAAAGGTCTTCAAGACCAGGTAAACACATACATGAATCTTCTTACCTTACAGTTTACAAGATGGATAATTTTTTTCCCTCTCTAAAACCTTGACTTCTCTGCATTTACAGGCAGGGTTACTTTTCTTCATAGCGGTGTTCTGGGGATTCTTTCCGGTGTTCACAGCAATATTCACATTTCCTCAAGAGAGAGCAATGTTGGCAAAGGAGAGAGCAGTTGACATGTACAGGCTAAGTGCATATTTTGTGGCTAGGACTACAAGTGATGTTCCATTGGACTTAATACTACCAGTTCTGTTCCTGCTGGTTGTCTATTTCATGGCCGGTCTGAGACAAAGTGCCGACTCCTTTTTCTACAGCATTCTCACCGTCTTCCTCTGCATCGTGGCAGCTCAGGTACACATTTATTCAAATACATGTAGTGCTAAACTATAACCAAAATAACCTCAGATTCTGGCTGATGGCAAAGCAGGGACTTGGACTCGCTATTGGGGCCACACTAATGGACATGAAGAAGGCAACAACTCTAGCTTCAGTGACTGTAATGACCTTCATGCTGGCCGGAGGATTTTTCGTAAAGGTAAGCTTACAGCCCTTTTTCTGTTTTATTTCTCTTGGGTCTAAAAAATCTTCAATTCATTTGATTAACCCATTTACGTGCTCTAAAATTTGGTAGGAAGTACCGAAATTCATATCGTGGATTCGGTACATTTCATTTAACTACCACACATACAAACTTCTGCTGAAAGTGCAATATGGAGGGCTCTCGCGATACATAAATGGGATGAGAATTGACGATGGTTGGACAGAGGTTGGAGCTCTGATAGCAATGGTTTTTGGTTATCGGTTATTAGCGTACCTTTCGTTGCGGCGGGTGAAGGTTCCATGCGGAGCTTAGAAGGAAAGTTATAGATTGAGTTGCTAGGATTTTCATCAAACAGAGCGTCAAGGAAGCTTCTTCTCTTTAACTTTCTCTACATAATATTTTGCTGAAAATTGAAATCCCAAAATAGCAATTTAGATCGATGTTAGAGGCTGCGAAATTTCAGATAAGCTTTTGTTTCGTCCATGCCTTTGTCTCTGTATATATCTGTGCCCATATCACCCCTTGAACTTGTAAGTTGAAGTTGAAACTCACAAGTTTTAGACTTTATTTCCCTGCCGGCATTTATAAAATTTATATATTATTTTTATGTCTTACTACTTTATATTTAACATAAGATGGGATTTAGTTATAAGCTTACGCCTTTCTCGAGTATTTTTTATTTTGAGAATGAATGATAATATCCTCTCTCTATATATATTTCTCTCCCTCCTGTTTCCCTTCTGGTTATTCTTCTTTATTCTTGTTGAGTATCCTATATATATTTTTCGTTTTCATAAAAAAATATACTTCTGAAGTAAAGTGACAATTGTCTTTTTGAGTCAACTGAAGATTTTGGTTTAGGCCAGAACTTGCCCCCATAGATAAAAAAACGACATTTTCCTAATTCACCTTATAAAGTCCCACCCCCTGAATAAAAATAGAGATAATAGGATTGCATAGTTTTAATTTGATTTATAATAATGTCATTTAATTTTATAATTATGGTGTTTCTCTGTCAGTTTAAATAAAGAAATACAACAAATGTTGGAGGTATCTTCCTCTCCCTCAAAGAAAAAAATTAGAAGTGATAGTAACGGATATGCGGTTGTATGTGCTGGCCAGTCTGGTCAAATAAGGATAGAAATAAGCCATATGATCTATTAGAAGTATCTAGTATGGCCTATATTAAGCCTAATCTAACATGATCTATTTAAAAAAATATATAGATTTAAATCTATTTAAAAATCTATTTTTTTTTAAGAGGTCAGGTTTCAGCTTTTTAAAAACTTATTAAACCTGTCAGGCTGTTTAAATCTATTATTTAAAATATAATTAATATTAAAGTGTAATAAACGTATGTTAAATCTAATACTTATTAAATATAATATAAGAATTAAACTATTAAACTAATACATATTATTATAAATTCTATTCTTATATTTTATTTTAACAGCATGTTAGGTGGTTATTATAAAAGCCTATTAGATAATTTGTTAGTATAATTAAAAAAATAAATTTTTTAAATAAACTCAGATTAATTTAGGCATTTATACAGGTTAAATTTAACAAAAAAAACAATAGTTTATAATAAATTATAGATTAAACTTAAATTGAATTCTCATGTAACAGCCTTAATAAGCCTACAGCCAAACCGCAAAGGAATATGCTACTACTACTGACAGTTTCCCGTTATTTCATACCTAAAATGCAAATTATTTAATGATTCCATTTTTTTTTTTGGATCAACATTTAATATAGCATCTCTGCTTAGGATCATGGGGGAATTTTCAGTTTTGGCCTTAATATATTTAGTTATTTAATATTTTTCATAATTATGCGTGCTTGTCTTGTCTTTTCTCTCGTGAAAGAATCGCCAACGAATTTGGATCCAGATTCTTCGTGCTCGCTTGATCACAACCCATTCATCTTCCGCCTCTCAATTACCTTCTCCCAATCCTTCTCGCCTTCCCAAACATCTGAACCACTTGCAGGTAATCCTATCCCAATCCCACTTATTAGTCTGTAAACGCCATTTTCTTCTGTCTTGTGATTGAATTCATGCCATTCTTGTCGATTTGCCGTAGAATTTGGAATTTGAGTTCGATCGATTCCACTAGTTTGGCGATTTATTTTGTTGTCAGTTTCTCTTTACATGCACCTAGGTAGAACGGGAGGTCATAGGAGTGAATCTGGCTTCCGAAAGTCGATGATGACTTTCTCTTGGACAATTAGAATCCTCCCCGAGGCGAACGAATTTATTTACATAGGTTTTACTGGGGTCGGTGCAGTTTATGAGATTCATTCTCTGTTATAGAAATGAGTTTCTTGTAGCTTATTGCTGTCTTAGAGACTCTCACGTTTTTTCACTAGCTTCGAGAAGTTACATTGGTGATAGAGCTTTTTTATTATTTGTGGAAGGGGTTAAGGGTTTTGCTAATTTTGCTTCTAAAAGAAGTTCTGACCTTTTGTCTAAATATAGATGAACCCGCAATTTTCCACGCTAAATATTCATCATTCTCTTTAATCTTATCCTCTGTCGGGATATAAAGAATACCAGATAAATTATCTTTAGCAGGGAAAAAACAAAGAAAGAAAGAAAGAAAAACCCATTATCCTTCTCTAATTCAAAACGGAAAACGAATATGTTTGTTACCATTTGCATGTATATGGTGCTTATACCATGCCAGATAACTAATCATCACAAGAGTTGAAGTTACGCATAAAAATAGGGGGAAAGAAAAGATTATGAATGTGCCTATTGACATAGGCACAAAATAAGATGCTTATATAATATTGCATCCAGTTACTTTGTTGTTTTTTTTAGCAATTTTGGGTGCTTGTTTACTTTCACTTGAATAATGAGGATGTTTATTCTTGCAGGATCAAATTGGGATTGATTGATCAACATGGATAGGCTAAAGTCTTCTGCACGTCTTATGATTGTCTCAGATCTTGATCACACAATGGTATGTTTTATATTTGTCCGCCTTTGCAGCTCCGATGCTTTATTATGTTTCTAAGAGGATTTCTTTGGAGAATATGATCTACTTATAGGTTGATCACCATGATGCTGAGAACCTTTCCCTCCTCCGCTTTAATGCCCTTTGGGAAGCCTGTTATCGTCATGATTCTTTGCTAGTTTTCTCAACTGGAAGGTCACCTACGCTTTACAAACAATTAAGGAAGGAGAAACCCATGATAACTCCTGATATAACCATAATGTCTGTGGGAACTGAGATAACTTATGGCAAATCAATGGTGCCAGATGACGGATGGGAACAATTTTTGAATCAGAAATGGGACAGGAATATTGTCATTGAGGAAGCAAGCAAATTTTCTGAACTTACTTGTCAGGTACAATATATAGCTGATCACAGTGATTGATTGGTTGTTGTCTGTGATTCAGCTGTTGATATTTGGTATGACTTGTTAGATCCCCCTACAAAACTGATTTGCATAGTGTCATTAAATGAATTGATAATTAGTGGAGGTCCTATCTGAAATAATTGGTATTGCAGGCAGAATCAGAGCAGCGACCCCACAAAGTAAGCTTTTATATCAAGAAAGATAAGGCTCAAAATGTGATAGAAGCTCTTTCTGAGGCATTCCGAAAGCGTGGGGTAAAGATATAACTCCTTTCTTACAAATGTTTTCTTCACCAGTACAGAATCCTCATTACTCATCAACTAATTTTTGTATGCGTTGTATCAGCACTGAACTAACAATTGGTTTTTCTGAGTTTATAAATTAAATAGTTTTCAAATGGTGCTTCACATTTTGGCAGTTGGATGTTAAAATAATATATAGTGGAGGAATTGATTTGGACATATTACCACAAGGCGCTGGCAAAGGTCAAGCTCTTGCATATCTGCTAAAGAAATTTGATACTGAGGGAAAGCGTCCCGTTAATACCCTTGTCTGTGGTGACTCTGGAAATGATGCCGAGTTATTCAGCATTCCAGGAGTCTATGGTGTCATGGTTGGTGGTTCAATTTGTTTATTGCCATAATTTTCCTAATGATGTTAGTTTGGATTTGTCAGCGACAATCTCTTTTGCTAACTTAATCCGTTTTCATTCATTATGTAGGTGAGAAATGCCCAAGAAGAGTTATTGCAGTGGTATGCCAAAAATGTCAAAGACAACCCCAAGATCATCCATGCCACAGAGCGATGTGCATCTGGGATTATACAAGCCATTGGTCACTTCAAGTTAGGCACAAACCTGACTCCAAGAGATGTTCCAGACGTTGCAAAAGATGTTGAAAATGCATCTCCAGGACATGAAATCGTAAAGATTAATTTGTTAAGCGAAAAGTGGAGGCGTGCTGAAGTTGGGAAGTCTGAGCAATTCCTTGCAGATCTAGAAGCAGTTTATGTATATCTGCTATCCTATCCCGCAAAAATTATTAATGCTGTCAATTAACGCATCTTGTCCATTTTAATTGCTTCTCAATTGTCTCTCGTTTTATTGCTCAAGTGTTATAATATTCCACTAATTTACTTGGACGTGACATTTATCATAGATCACCATTTAGGATTTATCTTCTTGAAATCTGTCTCAACCATTCTCTTTAAATATGCAGGATCCATCTGGCACTTTTATTCATCCCTCCGGTTCTGAGCATTGCATTGGGGAGCTTGTAAAATTTCTCAGAGAATCCTATGGGGAAAAACAGGGAAAACAATATAGGATTTGGGTGGACGGGGTATTGGCTACTCAGCTCAGTTCAGATGCTTGGCTGGTGAAGTTTGATATGTGGGAGTCATGTGGTGAGCATTTTTTTCTTCCTCTCACGTTGCTAGATTACCATGGTCTTTGATTCGTCTTCTACTTCTTACCTCAGAAAATGCTATAGTATATTATGTTTACGTGTTGTGATTCTTTATTACGTGGTTTGTGCAATAATCTATCTGTATGGAACAGTGGCTGGACATCTGTAAGGTTGTTGGAAAATCTCTGTAGAAGCTCGTGTTAAATTAGATTTCTGTGTATTGTCTTCAACTACTAATTTGCTGTCCTTGTAGGTGAGACGCGGCAAGGATGTGTGAACACTGTCATACTAAGGAAAAAGGTCAGCTAATGAAGTTTAACTATTAATACGTTTAGTAATATTCATGAGGTCCCTTTATTGTTGACTGAGAAGAGTGAAATATGAGTTTCAGGATTCGGGGCGGTTCAGCTGGGTGCATGTGCATCAGACACGGTTGGAACAGCCAGGGAAAGATGATCAATCGCTTTAGCAGGTTACTGAGGCATAATTCTAAGTTCAAGAGTGCCTTGTGATTCCTTTTGCAATAAATGCCTTCCGTTATATGTAATTATACTACGAAGGTCCAGATTTCGGCCCTAATCAAGGATATGATTTTGATAACTTTATCCAACTTCATTTCAGTATGAAGTTCACGTGGGTAGTAATCCAACCCCGGTTTTCACCTCTCTCTTTTTATCCGCGGGAGGAGTGTTGGGGGGGGGGGGGGGAGTTGATTGCGGTCTGCTTAATTCATTGAATGTACCAAGACCCTGCTGGGCGTATTATTGGAACTGAAAGGGAAATGTGACTATGAATCAAAACAAGAAAAGGAATAAAGTTGGACTTTATAGTACGTTTGATATGTCCAAAAAGAAAAAATTTAATTCTCATATGACTTATGTTTTGGAAGGTGTATTTGAATAATGGAACATTGGATGTTTTATACAACAGCCCCAGCTCAGTACAGAATTAATAAAGAAGTAAATGTGGGCAGCCACTGTCCTTTAAATTCCTAATTTCCTGTACAGCAAATTACAAGAATCCTCTTATCCTGATAGGTGGACGATTCTATTGGATTAAAGGTGGTTTCAACTCGTAAGTTAAGCATTTCCTTCTTTAAACACGTGTAAGATCTTTGGACGATTTTGTTGCGTATAAATAAGGGAGATGATAAGAAAAGATAAAAAAATATTCTTCATTTTTAAATTTAATTTTATAAAAACTGTTTTTTTTAAAGAAAAACTCAATAGATTTATGGAGTCCAAGAAGAAGGGCGACTTTGTTGAATTCGTGAGTGTTGTGAATGAGTTTCGTAAGCATGCTATGAAGTTTGAAGCGATATTCGCAGTTCTAGATTTCGAAGCTCCTTGGCAGCAGCTACAATGGATTGACAATGGTAGACTCTGGAAATTGGCTTTGGATGTTAGTGCTTTTTTTTTTTGGATGTATTTCCTTATATAATCCTCATTTTATTAATAAAAAAGAGATGTAAGTCATTGAAAAAAAAATAAGGAGAGAATAAAATAGATCTATGCATGGGGTGTTATTAATCAAGAAATATATGCACCAAAAAGAAGTGCAACGGATCTATTCCACTGCATTCCACGTCAAACAAAAGACTAAGCCTTTTCTTTTGCTTTCTGAGTTACCTACTGCCTAGGTCTAAAGTCGTTCACACCTGACAGACCTAAAGCTGGGTTGTTAGAATAGAAACGATGTTATATGAAATGACTTATTTTTTTAGTATGCTCTTCAACAGCATCCAACCTTCTTATCATCAGCAAGAAACAATATAGTGATATTATTTTTATATATACATATAATTGTAAAAGTCCATTGCTTTCAGCTGAACGTCCAACAGCATAGCCCCTTCACTTAAATTGTCCACAGATCTGACTTGCTTTCCCACCCAAATAAATTTAATTGAAATTACATTACCTTACAAGTATTTGCTGCACGTGTAAGTACGAACATCAGTTGTTGTCCAATCAGAACAGGGTTTTGTCTGACAGTTTATTCATTTCCAAGCGGGAAAGAAACGGAAGAGACACAAGTCCCCAACTGGAGGAAGAACGAATAGTCAATGAATGAAGGGTTGGTGACAAATCACAACATGAACAGAAAAATTGGGGGGGGGGGGGGGGAAGATGAAAAATAGGGCCCAACCGGGTTCGAACCGGTGACCTCTTGATCTGCAGTCAAATGCTCTACCACTGAGCTATGGACCCTATGCTGTTCAATGTTCTTAGTTTTTAATTTATGACAGTAAAAACCTGGCAAAGATGACCTCAAGAATAAATAGCTAAACTGAATTTCTAATTACGAAATAAAAATCGGCACCGTAAGTTAAAATAATCTGTATGTAGTTTTACGATTTTGAATGACGGGGGCATATGGATATAGGGGATGATTTCGTGTCATGTCAAATTAAAGAAACATGATGGAGAGGAGAGATGGGCCTAAAACATATGAATTGAGTCTCCGTTATGTGGGTCCCCAGAAAAAGGAAGCTTCTTCACTATTTGAGGCGTTCTCCAATGGGTTATGTGAAGTAAAAATAGGTAAAGAAAAGCGACCGTCGGCCTTACGAAGAGAGGCTAATTCCGTTTCCACACGTTCCACGGATTCATGGAAACTATAAAGACTCCAACAACCACATCCACTTTTTCTTCCATCCCCTCTTCTACCAGGATTCTTCTTCCCCCTCCCCCCTTTTCTTCCCCTTTATCTTCCCATTTCATGCCTAACTAACTAGTATCCAAATTCAGAATCAGAGATCAAAGAAGGTGATGATGGAGAGCCCTAGCAGGTACGGGTTGTTGGCCGTGTTTTCAGTATCGGGAAGCATAGCGTTTTTGTTTCACCACCTCCATAAACGATTGATGTCTAACTTCATGGACGAGTTTGAGTTCCAAATCTCAGCTGGTATTACCATATATTCTCTTTTTTTCTTCTCTCTTTCCCGAAACATGGATTTTTGTGTGTGTTAAAATAATGTGGTGAAATCGGTGAATACAAGGTAACTGTGAGAAGGGACAGGGGAAGAAGAAGAAGAAGAAGGTGAGATTCGCAGAGGTTGAGGAGGTGAAGGGTCATAAGAGAAGAGAATCGAAGGACGTTATGCCTCCCAATGGGGCAGCTCTTTATAGAGGCATTATCGAGCATAGGTCGTCCCTCCGTTTCTGACCTTTTTTTGTTTGTTTGTTTTTGAATAAAGTAGTGTTTAACCTCGTATTCTACCAAACACGAACTCTCTGTATTTCCATCATTTTATGAATTTGCAATCTTCTCTCTCTCTCATCCCTTTCTGAAGATGCAAATTAATTTGCGCCGTTAAAATTTGATTTTAAGGATTTGGAATTACAATATTAGAGATATAAAATTGGAAACATATATCCATGATTCAGCCCCATTGTATATGGACATGGATTAGTGGGCTTAATCGTGTTATGGTCAATTACCTAATTCCCCGTTGCTTTTTTTTTTTTTAGACAAAAAGGATTTTTTAAATCTGGGGAACAATTCAGGTTAACTTTGATTACAAATATTCAGATTAATTCCAACAAAAAATATAATTAAAGCGAGGAGGAGGAATATATAGAAGCCATATAATAGGCCTGTTTGGCAAATTACTAAATCTAGATTTAGCTTAAAACCTAGGTTTAGAGAAATTTTAAGCTGAATAGTCATATTTGTTCAAACGGGCTTTTGGGTTAAACTATAGTTTAAAGCTAAAGTTTCAGATAAGTTAGAATAAACTACTTATGAATTAACCAATTACTATATTACCCCTATTTTTTCTTACATTTTCTCTCCTACTTTTTCTTATACCCTATCTATTTTCTTTCTTACACCCTCTCTACTCTCATCTCTTATCTCTCCTCATTTAATACTCATACCATTTTTTGTAATTTACCCATAATAAAAGCACTTCTAAAAACAATTATCCAAATACTTATTTATTCAAAATCATTTTTTTTCATAATCTCTTTTTTAAAACCCATTTTTTATAAGCCTATTTTTTTCACAAATCTATTTCTAAAATCTTATCCAAATACACACAATATAAGTTGCCCACGTAAAGGGCAATACTTCTTTTCAGGCACGTTTTCTTATTTATGTATATATTCCAGATTTTGAGAACTAGAGTAACTGATTTACAATTTCTGTAAAAATTATACGGTGTAGATATATTGATGTTGTGGAATATTCACGATTTATGATGATCGCCCAGAATGTAAGATTTATCTAACAAAATAAATGAACATGATGGCAGGCCGATATAATTGAACAAGGCAAGATCATTGTTTTGTTTGATCCTCTGGACTTCACTGCGGGGTGCTGGGCGTGTTTTTTTTTTTTTTTTAATTTTCTTATAACTTTAGATTCTTTAAAAAATTGTAAATAAATTGTGTTTGCAGTTTTTGTGTGTGAATATTTGCATTTAATTAGTCCTAGAAAAGGTCAAGTTGAACCTCACATTCAATTCAAGCGTGCTCATCGTGAACAATAAGCAGATAGAGAGAATCGTTACTCAGCTCGCATGTATATAGAACTCTGAGGTGGTTATGAATTTAACAGCTTTTTTAATCAATATTATAACAATTATTATTGAATAAGTAAAGAGATTATGGAACCCAGAAAAACGCAACTTTATTCAAGCGCGGGGACGGATAGGTCAACAGGCTGCGTGGCTCCATCATTTCTTCGTCCATTAATCTAGGTGCGCCCTCCCCCTATGCCTTTTAACACCACTACTATCATACACACACACACACACAAACCTGTTTTCCGCTGCCAACACACAGACAGTGTGTGTTTAGTTTAAATTCCAACTATGATTTAGAAAAAAACCTATCCAATCGTCTTTTTATTTTTACAGTCTCAGTGTGAGTGATAATTTAGTATTGACTCAGGTTAGATATATTTTTTTGATCTTTAATATAAAAAATAATTAATATTTTTAGATAGATTAAATAAATCAGATAAATAAGTTAATTATAATTAATTAACTAATTGAGCATATTAATAATAGATATGTTATATAAATTTTTCTTAAAAAATTAAATTTAATGATAATTAATTAATTTAATTTATTTAAAAAATAATAATTTTTATATTAAGAATAAGAGGGAGTGTACATTGCTGTCATCGAAATTGGAGATGATTGTATGGACAAGAAGATTGGAAAGGGGTGTCTTGGAACAATCTGGAGTCTTGACACTATGGTGTCCGGTGGCAAAAGGATCGGCAGAGGAAGAAGTGAAAAAGGGACAAGAGATGGTATATTGTGGCCACGCATTCATACATTTGACCGCTAAGCATTTATGATGCTGTACATCCTCGGAGATGATAGCTCATATATGTATCATGTAGGATTCACTCTTTCAACTTAATCCAAATCAGCAACTCCTCTCATTCCCACCCACCATGAACTCCATTTCATGTAATTAATAGTAATGAAGATGCATGACATCAACCACGTCATATACAAGTCTGCTTCTGAGTATACGTATAAATTGAGGATTGGTGAGGGCAGATACGTGGGTTTAGTGTTTAGGATGAAGCGTTGAGGGCGGGTCAATCCCTGAGAGTTGCAGGTCCCACATTCCTCTTGGCCTCACCCCTACCTCTCACTCATAGATATTCTATGTATGTATATATAACCGCACACATACAACAACGTGTGTGTGTGAACCGTGGAACAAGTTCTGTTAATGAAAGGCTGTTTACTGTTGTCATGATTCCCATGTTTATAGGAGACCAGGAGTCACAATCCCCACATAAACCAACATTACAGCGCTCTCTCTCTCTCTCGCACACAACTCTGATTCTTCATACGCATAACAAAATCACAAACTCTTCATCAACAGTTTCTCTCTGTCTCGCAATCAATTTTCGCCAACCCCTCTCTATTTCACTCGCCATATATATCCTCATCCATCCTCTCCTATTCTACGCTATTCTTTCCCTATGTCCAAGCCCAGGGTGGTCAAACAACAGCGCGCGGCTCCCAACCGCCGCCAACACCTCCTCAGGACCCATTCCGCCGCCTCCATGAGCACTCGCCTTGGCGAGGTGGTGGGAGGCACCGCGGTGGAGTGCGCCGTCGTGTGCTGCTGCTGCCCCTGTGGCCTAATCAATCTGCTGGTGCTCGCACTCTACAAGGTGCCGGCGGGGCTGTGCCGGCGAGCCCTGAGGAAAAAGCGGCGGCGCTGCAAATGCGGCTGCGAAGAGGTCGAGATCCCGATTCACCCGATCGTCTGCGAGGACGACTTCTCCGACATAGAGTGGCAGAAATCGGTGGAATTGGATAAGGAAGCGATGGCATTTGAGGAGGAGATGTGGGATATGTTTTGCAGTACTGGGTTCTGGAGGACTGCTTCCACGAGAGAACGTCGTCAAAATCCGATTCCTTCTGTTAACTCCGAAGATTCCCTCTTCCACCTTGCTTCGCCCCAACCCGATCGTCGTTGACGTCATCGCTTTCGTCTTCATAGCAACAAAGGTTTCTTGTTCTTTCTCTGGGATTTGTGTGTTTGTTACCGATTGACTTTTGGCGCCCTTGAGGGGTTATTGTTGATTGTGGAGTGCATTTCGGAGTGTTTGAAGGGTCAGTCTCAATATTATGATTTCATTGATTCGAGAGCAAGAATTTAGAAGCCCATATGAAATTTAAATATCTGGGAATTTCCTCAGGATGAAGTGGATTCAACTTAAGATGCCGGTTATTGGCGGGTGTTATGAAGCGGGGAATACGGGAACACAATGGATTTCCTGCGTTTAGGGGTCGTGACGCATCTAAATCTAACCATTTCTCGACTAGATGTTCTTTTGACGCTTGATGGCTGGAATCTAAAAGATGAGTTGTGGGATTTTACTTTTTGGAAATGATGTGAGATATTCCAAATCTAATGATGTCTACATCCAAAATGGCATTAGGCTGTGTGTTTTAACTTTTTCAATATTCACCACCATTTAAACCCTAAATTAGCTTTAACAACTAAAACCGAGCTGCATGTGGAATGCGCTTTTTTTTTTTTTTTTTGCCAGCAATAAGTTTATTTCTACTGAGAGTATTCTTAGGTGCCACGAGAGTACAACTCCATTCTTGCTTTACCTATGGTAAAAGTCCTCCTTTTTTTTATCTTGGCATTTGTGTAAAATTATAAAACGTGACAAATCATACTGTGGGTCCCATCATTTTCATTCTTCGTTAATTCTCCCTCCTCCTACGGGGAGATGAGTCTCAAATATTTTCTATTACCTCTCCATTTAGTCAAAATAACATAATTTAAGTATTAAAGACATGCATTATGTTACATAATAAAAATAATATAATAGAAATTATTGTTATCATTGAGGATGTTTTCAACATATAATATTAGACTTGTATTTAACACTTAGCGTATTATTTTAATTAAATGGAGAGGCAAGAGATTAGAGCCGCAATGAGAGACTCCCCTCTCAAGCTAGGGGAAATGGGGTTTGAATGGGATGCGTTAGGGAGTGGAGCGAGAGAGACGAATGTTTAGAGAAGAACAGAGGGGGAAGCCATTGTCGAAGGATGTGGGGGAAACAGTCGCTGTACTATGATTGGATGGGAATATGTGTAATCACAAAGGAGGGCAGCCATGGATCATGGGATTGGCAGTGATAATGAAAGTGGGCATCAAAAGTTGAGGATTCTCCAAATTAAATGTGCTGCCAGTACTTGTGTGGTCCATTCCCTCTTCACATCATAGTATGCACTTCTTCTTTCTCCCTTGGAACACACGCACACCTTTTGAAACTCAAACATGTAATTCTGCTATCTTGTTCATATTTTTGGCTCTGTTTCTGTCTCCATTTGAATCAGGAATATTTTTAAATACATGATGACACGTGTAACTTTTGTCTCAAGTCGCATTCTCCATTGAATCTTAATGGTGTTACTATTTTCAAAATAGTGCAACACACGCACACACACGAACAAAACAACTTATTTGTTTCCACAATGCCGACTCAGATGTATGCAAATAAGATTAAAGAGTGAATACGGAAAAGAAAACTTTATATACTTTCTTATGCGTTTTTTATGGCAACGGATATTTGTGAACTTTAACCGCCACGTACTATTACCTACTTCCTGTTTTACTTTTAACGTTCGAATGAATGTGTTATTTTTATATGGTTTTTATCTTAATTATACATTATGTTACTGCATTGTACTAAAAGCTATATCTTATATTTATATGTCAGTGAGTATTAAAGATGAAGAATATACATATAATGTAGCCTATTGTAAAAATTATGTTTTTATATATTGCTTCTCTACTAAGACTAAGGCACAGTATTAGGTTTAGAGAGCGGTTACAGGGACTTATGAAATAGCTACCAAATGAGCCCTCACAATGGTATAGGGTACAAACATGTTTTTTACAATATATGTCAACTCTTATTTGTTGGTTTTTTATAAGAATTTTTGGAGAGGGGTTGGGTTCATCTAAGATCTAGGGGAAATATCTCTTCTTTCTATGTAATACTAATATCGAGTAGGGTGAGCAGTCAATTACCTCAAGCGTTAACTTATGTATCCAAGAGTTAAGATATTTCTCTAAATATCACGATTGAAATAACAATAAAATAATACTCTCTAATAATTAAATATGTTTTAAATAATTATATATTTTATCCCTTTATTAACTACGGGTGATGGATCTTATTTGGTATGGATCATGAATTATGTGTGTGTTTCCTTTTCGGATGATTTAAAGAGCCTGGCCCAATAAGTTTACGTACCATTTGGTCTTGGTCAAAAGGCCCATGATGGGGCTATGTAGCCACTAGCCAGGGGAAGATGGATCATCCTAGTTACAAGTGCTTGGATTGCTCTTTAGCTTTTTTGTTTTCCCTTTGCTGTAAATTCTGAAAAATGTCACGTATAAGAAGAAGACGTGGAGAGGATAGAAATGAAACTGCCGCAGGAATTCAAAATCCCCGATTCTTAACCTTAGGATCTATATATACCACAAGAATGTTCCTAACTTGAAGAAGGGGTTTGTCATTTGGATGAATATTATTGTCCCCAGGCAGCAATGTTGCGTATCGTACTGCGCACCATTCAGAAAGCCTTTAATTATACATAGAATCTTCTTAAATTCCTTGTAGATTTGTTTTTAATAATGATAACAATAGTATGTGTATGCTAACCATAACCATGTCCATGTCACTATGGTAATAATCTCACCTTAATTATTGTCATCCCACATCATCACGCCACTTGCTTAGTCGCTTATATAGACAGAAAAGGCTTAAATCAATGAACAATTGACCCTTTATTCCAAGTTGTGGAAAACGGCTTTTTATCATTTCTTGTAAAAAAAAAAAAAAACATTTGTTCACCATTTTTAGGTTACCGAGTTGTTTTTGTTGGGGGGGGGGGGGTTAAATTGTCTCCTTCAGTCTATATAAATCAATGCCTGTAAAAAGAAAGTCTATACAAATCAACGATCTCAATGCCAAAAAAAAATGATGAGCTATACCATATAAAACCAAAATTCTGAAATATCTAAAATAATTTTTAAGAACTGAATAAAATAAATTGTACAGTAAGGATTTATTTGTTTGTTCTCACCTAAAAAAAATATGCAATTCCTGTGCACAGTAGGTTACCTTAACTTGTTTATTTTTTCAAAAATAATAATAATAATAATAATAATCAGAGTAGTTTACCTTACATTTCCCGCACTTCCAACTCCTGGCCTAGCGTATTCCATTAATTATTTGCTTCTTTTGGGGGGTAATGCTTTTATTTGATGCCTAACCTGGGGCTAATTTCGAAGAGTTAATAACAAAAAAAAAGTCATGATCCAAAAACAATAGTAAACAATGATTTAATTATTCAATAAAAATTATTTAACCTAATATATGTATATCACTATAATATAAATCTATTTTAACTAATTCTCACATACTATAAAAAATTAATCAATTAATTTAATATATTTTATACTTAAAGTTTTTTTTAAAATTTGTTTCTATTTTAAAAAAAATATTCTTTACATTTTTTTTACTTAAATTTTTTCTCCCCATTTTTAATAAAAATAAAATTAGAAGATATTCATTAACATCTCTCTCAAAGTGGATTTATATATAAAACATAATGCAATTCACATACTGTCATTTTTTGGACTTTAATTAATTAATTAATTTGTTATGAGAATGGAATCTTACTATCTTGACAAAAGTGAGAGAGAGAAAACGAAAGAACAAAAAAAGAATGGATTCGGGAGGGGAGGCATCGGGGGATTTAAAAGGGCGAAGAAAAGCCAAACAGGTGAGCTGCAGATGCCCCTCATTTGATGCTGTGCCTACGGGGATGAGGGGTTTGTTTCATTTTCCAACGCCGAAAGAAAAATTTAGAAAACAAACCCATAATTGAAGGTTGAGTTCAAGCCCTATTCTTTTTCTTCTTCTACATTATCTTCTTCTTTTTCCATTTTTGTCATAATTCCTCCCATTAAGTTGTTGGGTTTTCATTTTATTTGCTCTGGATCTCTAGCATTCTCTGGGTTGCCGATTCAAGGCTCGATCTCCTCTTGATGTGTGCTCCCTTCGTTTCTTGATCTCTTTTCTGGAGCTTGCCAATTATCAATGGAGGTAAGTAAACCCATTAAATTTTCTTAACTGCATTCAAATTCCTCATAGATTTCAAGGCTTCTTGTCTTATTTGCGTGTCTGGTTTCAATCCGAAAGTGCCATTGCTTCTAACAGGGGTTGATTCCAAATCATTCTTTATCTCCAAAAATCATTTTTTTTTCTCAAGGGCGTGAATCCTGTGACGACATTCCTCATAACAGAGAACTTTTGCTGGTTGACTTTAGAGGATGGCAGATTGTTTGAGGCGTCACTTTGATACGACGAACGTGGTTTATACTAGTATTTTCCAGGCGGCTAGCAATAGGTTCTAATAAGAAGTTAAGAACTTACATTAGGGAAAAGATACAAATTTTAACGCCACTAATTCAACCCACGATGAAGAATTCGTGAATCTTATCGGGTGCATTTTACTGGTGGATGCTACATTCGTTCATGGGGTTTATAACGGTGTTACTGTTTTTTTTTTTTTTTTTACGTAATTTGCACCAAATATTTTGGTAAAAGGTAATATTGTTTGTGTTAGGAATTGTGGTTCAATGATTCTGAAGTAGTAATATGCAGGGAGATTATAAGCTGACTGGGAGCCTTCTGTCCAATTTGGACAATGACTCAGAATGCATTTCCTTTTGTTTACTTTGACAATATGATTTATTCAAGGGCAACAAAAATTACATTTTCTGGCTCTGAAGTTTGGGCTGATGTATTGAAGGTGCCGGACATGGAAGACAAGAACAATGAAAGTCATATGACATCAGCTGCAGCCTTTGTGGAAGGGGGCATTCAAGAAGCATGTGATGACTCTTGCAGCATATGCCTTGAGGATTTTAGTAAAAGCAATCCTCCAACGGTAATTTGTTTTTTTGATAGACCCTCCAACGATAATTTTTAGTTGTGTGTACCGTTGTTGTACAATTTCAATTACATGGCACGTATGATTTTATTTCAAAAACATTTGTTCACTTCTATTCTCTCTCGTTTTCAGGTTACTACTTGCAAGCATGATTTTCACCTGCAGTGCATTCTTGAATGGTACATCTTAATATATGTGTTTGTGTGTGTGTGTCGGATTTTATGTTTTATGTTGGTTAATGATCCCTATTGTTTGTGCTGGGTATCAATGGCAATAATGTGACATAACACATTATTTATGACTTGTGAATAGCGCAACTGTGTTGATTTTATATTTTATATCAGCATATTGATTAGAAATGGAGGGGTTGAAAATGTTGGTATAACGGTCTGCTATCAAAACTGATCCATATTTGGCTTCCTCGAACTTTCCATTCAATAATTTTGTCAACTATTTGATTCCTAATTGGAGTTTTCTCTGGTGCAAAATGCCTGAGTCCCATCTTACCAAGCAAACCATAAGATATTGACAATAAGCTCCTAAATTTATTACCGCCAGAATATTAGCATACCCAGTACCCATTTATAAGTAACTGGTCACTAATACAGTAAGATACATGTGAACCATAGTGAGTTCATCAAATATTTTCACTGGCTTATTAATCTGGTTTGCATGGGGAATAAGAATTCGTTGCCACTTTTTTGAAATACTTAGACATGTCATTTGTCCATAAAGTAAATACTGCCCAGAAATTTTGTAAGTTGTAGCCTATAAAAAGAAAAGAAACTATAGAAATAAGCACAACTTTCCAAATAGTTTGACTTTTGATGAATAAATTTTGTTTCTATCTTAGTAGCTTTCTGTTTAATTCCTGTGTAATTTTCATGAACACGAATTTATCAAGTTTTCAATTCTAAAAACTGGCTATTTTGAGCTGCTGATGGTTGCAAATTATTTAGATGCTTATGTTTCTGAAAATGGAAGAGGATGTGCTATTATTTGTAGGTGTCAGAGGAGTTCCCAGTGCCCTATGTGTTGGCAGTCTATTAATTTCAAGGATTCTACCAGGTTTGATTATGTCTTCTCTTTAGAGATTTACAGCGTGTGTATATGTATTTGGACGGTTTTCAAACTTGGATGTATGTTGTTGCAGTCAAGAATTGTTTGAGGCAGTGGTTCAGGAAAGGAATTTGAGAGCTACTTCCTCAAGAAATGCAACGATTTTTCATCATCTGGGTCTTGGTGATTTTGACTTGCAGCATGTCAGTTATTTACAAGTATCCGAATGAATTCAATTGTCTCTTATCTTTTGTGCATCACAATTCTATCATTATCTATTTCTTGTGATCTTCCTCTTTCTGTAGTTATCCGTGGGAGTAAGTGAAGCAGATATTGAAGAGAGGATAATTCAACATTTAGCTGCTGCTACCGCCATGGGAAGAGCCCGTCACCTTGGTCGGATAGAAGGAAGTAGGACTAGGTCATTTCCTCATGGTCGTGCTCCTTTCATAGTGTTCTCAACTCCTCCACCTGGTGCTGTTTCAGCTGCTGGAGGGGGAACCGAACCTACTGCAATTCCTGTAGGAAATCCTTCTACCCCACTTACATCTGAAGGAGATGAACCATCACAGCAGATCCCAAGCCTTCAAACACACAGTTCTTTACCTGCCGGATCTACTGTCACAACGATGAATCGTGAAGGAATTGTTTTTAATGATCGGTAGCTATAACCTTATATTTCTTAATGGTCGCTAGTAATTGTGCTCATTAGTGAAGTTATACACTTTCATGCACTCTGCGTATTTTTGTTTGTAGAAGTTCTGCTGTCCATTCTTTACCACCTGATGAGGGCGGAGCAGGGCCATCAGAACTTCAGTCATTTTCCGAGTCACTGCGATCCAGGCTTGGTTCAGTGTCTATGAGGTACGATTACTTTGGAAGCCACTCTTTCTGGCTGTTGTGCTTGATATAATAGCATACTACACATATAAAAGCACGCTTTGTGGATGAGCTACTATGTTTTTCTTGGCCAAATCAGCTTAACTGATATTAACTTGTTATCAAAAGATACAAAGAGACTATTTCAAGGGGCGCAAGGGGATGGAAGGAAAGGCTCTTCTCTCGTAGTACTTCCATGTCTGATATTGGCTCAGAAGTAAGGAGAGAGTTGAGTGCTGGAATTGCTAGTGTGTCCCGATTGATGGAGCGCCTTGAAACAAGAGAAAAGAACGATAGAGCAGGTGATAGTTCTCTGTCAAATCATTTGGCTGCAGAGACAAGCAACCCAAACAATGGTGAAGCTCGTGGGGTTAACACTCAGAGTGACAACACTTCAGCTGCTTGTTCTGCTGGCCCACGTTCAGATTGAGATCTGTTATGTTTCTGCTACTGCATCTTTCCTAAGCATCTCATATTTGAAGGTAAGATTAAGTGGTGGTCTTCACCTTCCAGTTTCAGCCAGAACAGATATTGTCGTCCATGAATTAAGGAGCACTATTGGTGTTGATGATAATGTTACGTATATTCGATGTTTCTGGTCATTGTCGTTCACTGTGGGATATGTATGCATTCTAATAGGAGTACTATTGATGGGGTATTAAAAGGAGTCTCTAATGTTTGGTTTTCATTCCCATCTCTTTTGATTCAGTTGCAAGCATGGTCTAAACATTGTGATCTGAAGCCCTTGTGGTGTTGTTGCAGGCAAATTACTACTTCAGACATGACATGCTGAGGAGCAGATAATTTGGGCATAGTCACTGCCATTGTATGAATTGATCTGACATGCAATAAAATTTAGTATCTGAAAGACGCTTGTGCATCAAGTGATGTACGATTGATTTTCTTTTTCTTTTCTTTTTTTAATGTAAATATGATATAGATAATGATGAGGGCCGGCAATATTGATGATTACTGCGTATTTAAGTAGTCGGCTGCTGCCCTGAACATATTATATCTTAAGGAGGGTGTCCCAATTCGTTGTGATGTTGTCCACAATCTGTACTCTTCTTGTCATCTTATGCTGTGATATCACTTCAATGCTGTTTCCAACGCTTAAGAACAGCCTCTGCTGGCATGGACCTCAAGAAAGTTTCATCTAATGTTTTTCCTTCCATTAACACCTAATGTACGGGCCAAAAAAAGAAGTTTTAATTGATGATTCAAGCATAAAATTGATGCACCAACGAGAAGGGTTAGATTTGAAGAACCTTACTGTGTTTCAAACACATTGTTATATGAAATCAATGCCACCACAGGGCACAAGATGTTTAGATATGGCTGCACGGACAAACATGGAAAGAGTTCCTATATTGGGAACAAAGGATGTCATAACGTGGCGAATGTAAAGGTGGGAAACGGGAAAATGTGAAAAGGGAGTGAAGCAAATCCTTTCATTAAGGAGCTTTGTTGTGCTTGAAATTCTGAACTTTTTCTAAGGTCGCAATGTGTGAAAGTAATAGAGGATGTGAAAAATCGGGAAGGGAGTAGGTTGGATATAAAATAATGTGATTTGACGTTGGGTGAGAACTTTGAGAGATGTATAAAAATGGGAGATAGAAAGGAGGAATAATAAATGTAGAGAATAGGATCGGAGAGGAGGGGGAGGGATTAAGAAAAGGGCAAGGGCAGGTGTAGGGTGAGAGAGGGGATGGGGACAAAGGAACCACCGACGGATGACACGTCGCCGTTTTGATTTCATTAATAGGGCTTGGGGGGGATGAAGTAAGCTAATCATGGGGTGGGTGAGGGTCACGCGGGACAAGGGCGATTGGAGGAGGAAGTAAGCGAGGCGAGACATTGATATGTAGCTTAGCGTAGAGATGAGGCCATTTTTATTCATTCCCCACAACACCGACACTTTGCCTTTTATTCTGAGCTATTCTCCCACGTGTGATTATTTTAGTAATCTGTAAGCCTGCTCATTTAAACCCCAAAATAAAGGTATTCAACCAAGGAACAGCAAGGGTAGGTAGGTTGGCCTGAAATAATCATGTCCAGAGATTTCTCTATGCATTACTCCCTCAAATTTATATTATATTAAGAGAATTGTGCGGAGATAAATCTGTTCCTATTTTAAAACACACTGATAGTAATAATATATTTCAAACTTTCGGTATTATTTTCCATTTCCCTCTATTAATTATTAATTAGATTTACCACCTTAATTAAGAGTAAACTATATATTTATTAACCATGAAGAAAGAGGGGTTAAGGGAGGACATTAAATTAAAGAGAGAGAGAGAGAGGATATTAACGAATAAATCATGATTGAGGTTTCAGTGTGAGCGGTGTCTGTCGCTCTCTCGGCAATCGGACAGGCTGGCCTTCCATTTTCATTACTTGTAAAGTCTCATCATTAACTGCGCCCCAAGTCTTCTGTTCCTCTCTGCTTTTTACCCCCCGCGTGTCCCTCCCCTCTTCCTCTGCTCATTAAGCAATCTCTCTCCCTCCCTCCCTCAAAATAAACTGCCCCACTTCACTTCCTTCAATTCTTCTTCAATTCCGCCCCTTCCTCTTCCTCTTCCTCTCTCATTCCGTACCCCATGGCCTCCCTCCCTTCTCTCTGCTATGGTGTTCCCCCCTCCCGCCCTTTCTTCTTCCTCTCCCTCCTCTTCCTCTCCCTTCTTCCATTCCACTCCGCCCAGAAATTCCCTTCCTCTTCCGTCTCCGGTCAGATTAACTCCAACTCTATTCTCGTTGCTCTTCTCGATTCCCATTATACTGAGCTCGCTGAGCTCGTGGAGAAAGCTCTTCTCCTTCAGAAACTCGAGGATACCGTCGGCTCCAACAATATCACCATCTTTGCCCCGCGGAATGAAGCTCTGGAGCGTCAGCTCGATCCCGAGTTTAGGCGTTTCCTGCTTGAACCTGGGAATCTCAGGTCCTTGCAGACCCTTCTCATGTATCACATTGTTCCCAGACGAATCGGTTCCAATGACTGGCCCTCTGAGAGTTCTGGAGCCGTTCCGCACAAGACCTTATGCAATGACCATGTGCATTTGGCCAGCAAGGGTCCTGCTAGTAACGTTGTTGGTTTGGCCGACATCGTTCGCCCCGACGACGTCGTTCGTCCTGATGGTGTGATTCACGGCATTGAGCGCCTTTTGGTCCCGCGATCGGTGCAGGAGGATTTCAATCGCCGACGGAATTTGCGGGACATATCGGCCGTGATCCCAGAGGGTGCGCCGGAGGTGGATCCCCGAACCCACCGGTTGAAGAAACCCGCTCCAGTACCCGCCGGCGCTCCTCCCGTGTTGCCCATTTACGACGCCATGGCCCCCGGTCCTTCACTCGCTCCCGCACCGGCCCCCGGACCCGGTGGTCCTCATGGTCACTTCAATGGTATGCGTCAGGTGAAAGATTTCATTCACACTCTTTTGCATTACGGTGGCTACAATGAAATGGCCGATATTCTGGTTAACTTGACATCTTTGGCCACCGAAATGGGAAGGTTAGTCTCAGAGGGTTATGTCCTGACGGTGTTGGCTCCCAACGACGAGGCCATGGCGAAGCTAACCACAGACCAATTGAGTGAACCGGGTGCACCGGAGCAAATAATATACTACCATATCATACCGGAGTATCAGACGGAGGAGAGTATGTACAATGCTGTGAGGAGGTTTGGGAAAATTCGGTACGACACACTGCGGTTGCCACACAAGGTTGTGGCTCAGGAGGCTGATGGGTCTGTGAAGTTTGGGCAAGGGGAAGGGTCTGCATATCTTTTTGATCCTGATATATATACAGATGGGAGAATTTCAGTACAGGGTATTGACGGAGTTCTTTTCCCGGCCGAAGAGGAGGCAAAGACTGAGCGAAAAACAGTACCAGTCGTCAAAGTGGCCGCCAAACCAAGGAGAGGTATGATATGATACATCTCTTTTAGATTTTCTACCGGCTATTAAATCTTTAACTATTTATGCTATGTTCTTCATTGCTTTTGGCTTCGGGGGGGTCATGGGGACACCAATTCTGAAACTTCATTGATAATTTAGGGTTTTAGTCCACTAAGTTATTGTTCTTTGCTGAGGCATTTAGGAAAGTAACTGAGGTAGAAAGCAATAGAATGTTTTTACATTTTAGTACCGTGCTGCATATTGACATAGGCAAAAGAGAAAGTTCAAGAGATGATGTGTTTTATGTGAATGGAGAAAACAAATGGAAATCTAACAACTTCAGGGTCAGTCTGATCGATAGAAACAAGATGGGAAAAGTTATTTGGGTCATAGAATTTGTCAACTTTTATGTTGACCATCCGCGTGGCAAGGAAGATGGGATCCTGATACCATTTTTAATTGCTACTGCTGTAGTTTACTTTCAGTTTTGGAGTTGATAATGATTTTGGTATATACAGTAGTTTCTCTGAAGGCTGGAAACAGCCTAGCTTTGCGATACAGTGCCAATTCGGGAATACAACATGTGACGGTGGACTACTTTACTTTTTACCAAGTGAAATTTGTGTCGCGTAGTTATTTGGAGAATTTATTGCATTTTATATTGAATTCTCGACTGTAGACTTGTGGGTCTCAAATTTTATGTCACTTAGCTTGCTCTTCATTCATAATATAAAGGGAAAAGTTCTGCTTAGTTAAAAATTGAAACAGTTGTTATGAGAGTGCATGATGGCTTAATCAGGGGTCTAAGATCCGAGACGCTGTGTGCGGGGGAGCTGGGCAAGCATCAGATTGAGAAGAGTGTTGTGTCATTAATCTCTAAAAAATCATTAAAATTCCCCCATGATTCTGTTCCCTTGTCTCGACTTGTCCTTGTGTAAAATAATAATTCAGCCTGCCAAGCTGTGAGCCATATTCTATTTCTGCACCCACCTCAATTTAGCTGCCGACACAGTCTGTCAAACCAATCATACACCCTTGGTTTTGTTGTTTCGTATCTTTTTATGTATTTTATTTATGGTCAACTTGGCATGTTTCTTATTTTATTTAACTTCCAATTCTTGAGTGACTAATTTTGTTTCTACACGATTAGTTAGTTGATACATATTCTGAAGGGATATAAAAATCAACTTGCTTCTATCGTCCGTATTTTCTTTCTTATTCAATACGTTGGAAGCTGTCCAATATACCTGTTTATCAGTTGACTTACAATTTTATTTACCTAATATCATGTGCAGGGAAGTTGCTGGAAGTAGCTTGTAGCATGTTTGGAGCTTTTGGAGGATCCTGCTAATCGAATCGTTTTCTCAACTAATATCGTAAAAAAAGAAAAAAAAGAAGAAAATTTTAAAAAATAATAATAAAGGGGTAAATTTATGTAAACAAATTGCTATATGGTAAGCTCTGCCACCTTTCATTGCATGGTTTACATCTTATCTCATTCATTATTTTAGCAAAAGTAACAGTGTTTGTTTTCACTTTGCGTAATGCAGTTGTAGGGGTAATCATTTCAATACAGAAGGATGCATGTTGAGAGTGATGAAGTTGGCAGGATTTCAGTGGAAAACTCACAGAAGATAAAATTCTGTCATTTTTCTTTACATACTGTAATTACATACCATTTTTTTATTACTTCTATTTTTGCCCTTTTTGTGTTGATTCTGTCTTTGGCTCTGTCCCTGTGTATGCATAAATAAAATTGAAATGCGACACTTCTCTTCATCCCAGATTGCAAAAATTTTTCACTGCCTGTGTGAAAATTAATACACAATCAACTCTCATTCTCTCTGATTATTATTATTAGGCACTATTGTTTGAGGACGATTTGCTGACTAACTCTGAAACTGACTTCTGAGCGGAAAAGGAAGCTAAAATAGGGTTTTTTTTTTTTTAAAAAAAACAAAGGACGTAGCTTTGTTTTACCGTTTCAGCGGAGACTTGCGAGTATGAGAGGGTACTAAACTGAAAGCGATGTACCTTTAATGGTGAAGGAAGTTGTTGAGGGGTTCATATTCTTGAAGAAGACAGCATAGCTAATACCTTGCATGGCGGGTAAGAAAAGCCATGTTAGGAATGTGAATACGACTTTGTGGCTCTTTACTTTTTAACTAAAGCTGTATGATATCTATCTACATCCCTATGTAATTAAAGTGCATGATAAACTATTTTATAAGCTGATGTAGAATTCTTGTGATCCACAAAATTCTCTATTATCGAAATTAAAAAACACAAATGTGTGTTCATACTTAAATATTTAATACACAAGAAATAAGAAAATATTTCTTTAATTGAGAACATAAATTGATCTACTTGAAACTTGAAGGTTAAGCTGTATTAGTCATATGATTATTATAGGATACTACATTCAACGATCGGTTTCATTTTTTTTTATAATATTACAGAAAGATAAAATTTAAACTTAAAGTCTAATATTAATATTATAATTTATAATTTAAGAAGTTAGGATGTTCTTTTACGTGACTTTTTCTTTTGTGGTTGTCTTTTCTAGAAAATGTAATTGTCATTCATTATCTTGGCCACAAAAAGTCTTCTGCACTTGTCTGTTATACACAATTACAAAAATTCCTGACAAAAAAAAAAGGAAATAAAAATTTCAGCTTTGCAAATGTTATGTTTGTTCTTCTGTAGTATTCCTTCCTTCATCCCCTCACGAATCATCATTCCTCAAACTCCTTAAACGACGAAACACCGCATGATCACAGATAATAACAGAGCATGAAAAGATTCATAATTGTACAAGTTAAAGAATGAGATTGTCAAAAGAAATCCTATCTCTGAAAATATTGTTCCTTCGTAATGAACAATATAATATTAGGACCACAATGCCCCTGAAGCAACCTATCCACAAGTATACAGACAATCCAAACTGCCCCGAACATTGGATAATATGGTAAATTATTAACAAAAAAAAAAAAAAAAACTGATTCCCCCTTCTGTTAATACACTGATAGAGCCTCCCTATATCCAATCTTAAATCTATCGCTACCCCTTTCACTCTTTTTGCCCATTTCTGTGTTGCCTCTTTGCATCATTGCCACAAATTCCTTGTAATCTATTTGCCCATCCTGCACCACAAACATATCATATCATTCATAAGTTTAATTTTTTTAATTACTCTGAAATCAATTCTCATTTTTGATTCAGTTAGTGCAATACACACACACACACTCACGTTATCTTGATCTGCTTCTCTGATGATTTCTTCCAAATGGAAATCTTCTATGCCAAATTCTTGGCAAGCTTGTTGAAGCTCGTCTGGTGTGATATAGCCACTTCCATCTTTATCAAAGTAAGAGAATGCTGCAACTAAGTGGTCTTCTCTCTCAATTTTATTTAAGTGCAATGTGGCAGCTATGAATTCTTTGTAGTCAATTGTTCCACTGTTATCAACATCTGCCTGTATTCCCAGAACAAGTTTCATAGGATCAAATTAGAACGTTGTTAAATGCCACATCCCATTTATTATGATGTTGGAAATATGAATGTGAAGTAGCATTCATCTTCTTGGTGAAATGAAATACTCAAACAGAAGCAAAAGAATAAAAAACAATCATATGTACTGAAGATGATGAATGTGGACTAATACTTACTGCTTGCATTAGATCATGTATTTCTGATTCATTTAGATCAGCACCAAATCTTTTCAGTCCATTCTTTAGTTCTTCGAATGTAATTTGACCACTGTTGTCTGTGTCTATCATCTTAAAAATTTCTTTCAATCCAGCAATTTCTTCTTCAGAGAGCTTCTCTGCAATCACCTGCAAACAACAGTCAAAATAGGGTTTTTTTAGAGTTATGTTATTTAGTCAAGAACTTGGCAAGTTAACTTTTTTGAGCAAAAATATTGGTCATCATTCCCAAAACATATGCAAACAACATACTCTTATAGCCATTTTCTTGAGCCTACTCATGGCAGAAAACTGCTTCAGGCGACTCAACACTGCTGAATCAAGAGGTTTGTCAGGAGCTTCTCCATCAACTCGTATCCAAGGATGACCTGCAACAATGAATAGTTTTATCATTAACATCAATTTGCAAATATGTATCATAGTAATAGTGAGCTAAAATTGACCATAACAATTCTTATTTGAGTTATCTGAACAAGCAAGACAAGGAAAACTCACAAAGAACTTCATGAGCAGTTATCCGTTTTCTTGGATCTCTAGAAAGCATCTTCCTCACTAAGTCTTTAGCACTGTCTGAGATTTTAGGCCAAGGATCTGATGAGAAATCAAGCTTCCCTTCCAAAACCTCCTTGAATATATCCTCCTCGGTTTCTGTTATCACTCAATAAAAAGTGTGCATAAATGTTAGAGCCTCGCAGAAAAACATAATGTAAGCATATAAATCATCATCATGTTGTAAACATTTTGAGAATTCATAATTACCAGCCCAAAATGGAGGCACCCCACATAGCAGAATATAAATCATCACCCCAGCACTCCACACATCTGCTTCTGGACCATAACACTTGCACAGAACTTCTGGTGCAACATAATAAGGACTTCCTACAACGTCTGAGAAAGTTTCTCCTGCATCATTGAGACCGTGTATATAAGAAAACAAACAGGTGTTTAGAATCTTACGAGATAAACAACTAAGTGAAAAGGCATCTGACCAAATACCTGGTTTGAAAAATGTAGACAATCCGAAATCGATAGCCTTAAGGGGAGAGTCTTCATCCTTACTAACGAAAAGAAAATTCTCCGGTTTAAGATCCCGATGCATGACTCCAAGGGAGTGACAAGCTTCTATAACACTAACTATAGTCCTGGCAAGTTTTGCTGCTTTTCTTTCAGTGTAATGCCCTCTTTCCACAATCCTATCAAACAGTTCACCTCCTGCACATAGTTCCATCACAACATGAATTGCCACGGGATCCTCATAAGCTCCTTTTATGGATATCACATTAGGGCATCCTGCTAAGTGATGCATTATCTGAATCTCCCTCCTCACATCCTCGACATCCTCATATGTCAGCAATTTACGCTTAGCAATGGACTTGCAGGCATATTCTTTACCTGTGGTTTTCTCCACACAAAGGAAACTCGTTCCAAATTGCCCATGTCCTAGCTTTCGCCCCAGTTTATAGAACTCCTTAAGATGACCAGTTTTTGTTTGCAAAACAGAATCTGCTTGCAGCCCTGCAGATGCAAGCCTCTTCACCTTGTGGGGCTTTTTTGGTTTTATAGGTTCCCCTTGTTGAATAATCTCTTCCTTTTGTACACTCGTCGGGATCGGTCTGGTCTCTTCCGTTTGCCTCAGCTTCACCGACTGTGGTAGTCTTGATTCCTCCATTGGTGGTTTGGAAGATTTAATCTCTTCGTCCTGTTTTTGAGGTTGAGGTGATTTTATCTCCTGTATTGGTTTCGTCTCTACCTTGTCGATTCTCAATATCTCGGGTGGGCTGTTTTGAACAATCTCTGAAACATTTGGAACTTCGCTTCTGGACGATGATTTACTGGTAGGAGAAACCATATCCCCAGTTGGTCGTGACCACCAAAGTGAACTGGAAAAGGAGGGAAATAATGCACCCCTGGAGATTCTTGATCCAACGCAGTTATTACCCATTTTACAAGAGTCACTTTCTTGTTCTGATCGTTCAGCTAACAAGAACTGAAAGAATGCTAATAACCCGATACGCTATTTAAAGTGCAAACGCAGACAAATGAATATCCGTGTCTGTTGTAATAACTTCCATGGAAGTACGCAGAGAAGAGCATGGAATGGGAAATGCATATAAACAAGTTTATGTGAGACGAGGAATGAATGAGGCAAGAAGGGAAGATTTCGCGGAAGTGGGGGGATTTTGAAGGCGTAAAAGGGAAAAGTTTGTGATGATTGAAGCTGGCAGATAAGAGAAAAATGATTGTTGTTTATGAGACAGTGCGAATGGGACGAAGAGGAAGTCAAGAACAGGAAAAGTCACATAATTAAGGTATGAAATGTTTGATTGTGAAAAGAAAAAGGAAACTGGAGGGAAAGAGGGAGTAACAGAAAGCGAGTGACCGGTTTAACTGGTGCGTAGAATGTTTCAAAAAACGCGGGCCAAAGCCTTGAGGAAATCGGAGGGTCCTCAATGATGCCCCGGTTTAAGGATTGATCCCTGGCATGCACCAACCCGCCGGCGGCCGGCCGCCGTTTACACCTGTTCAATATGCATATTTATTTACGTTTTAGTTTTAACTTTTTGAGATTTTATATGTTTTTCATTGCTTTACCGGCTCATCTATGTTCTCGTTGAAGCTTAATCAAATACTCTTTCTTCCATCTAGTACGTTGTGGACGAATATTTTTATTTTATCGGCAATTAACGTTTCACTTTATTAGAGAATTAACAGAGAAGATGATAAAACTCCCTACCCAATAAAAAATTAAATTAAATTTGGTGAAATGGCTTCAATATAAAAATTTCTGCCCAGTTATATCAGATAGTAGTGAGATGGCAGCAATGAACTGTTGTATTTTCTGCGGTCAGACACGGTTGGAACTCGTAAAAGGATATAGCTTAATTTATCATTTAAAATGATAATTTTAATATGTTAATTAATCAGTCAACTGGAAGATAGGCGTTTATCCGGCCCTTTAAAAAATGAACATGCGTATAATTTAATAAAATTGGCCCTTTCTATTGAGCGAATTGGACACCCATTCAATTCAACAATCTTTTATTTGACATACTCAATTTTCAACGCTGTAGAAGTTTACAAAGATGGGGAGCAACGAACGAAAGCCTTTATTCTGTCCATCCTGAATATAAATAAAATAACGCCATTAAGATAAAACAAAATTTTATGAGAAAGAAGATACACTAAGTTGCATTAGCAATTCAGAAATCTCATCACCATGCTTGTGCTTGGGAGCAACTGATTGATTCTCCAACATGAGAGTAAAGAAGACTTCACTGCATTGTGGGATCAAATTCCCACCAAACTAATCACCCCATCATCATGAACCCCCCACTTCCTGATGCGAGTCCACACCACTCAAAACGTGTTTATCGGTACCCCAATTTTATAATTATACTCTTGCACGTCTTCACCTTTACTTAAAAATCTATGAACTCTCCTATTCAGACTTCTTGAGCGCGACATTTGACCTAGTGGCATGTTTGAATTAACTTTTAGATAATAGATTCTAAGAAGATAAATTTTAGAGAATAAATTATAAAAATAGAGATATTTAGATGATTAGTAGTAAAATTACTTTTTATAATGATAAATTATCATATAATTTGATTAAAATATGGGAGAGGAAAGAGGAGAGAGAGTAGAGAAAAAATAGGAGAAAGAAGAGAGTGTAGAGAAAAGAGAGGAAAGAGGAGATAGGATAAAGAAAAAAAATGAGAGATAAAAGAGAATATAAAAAAAATAAGTATAAAATAATAATTATATAATCTATAAACTCTTTTACTATTTTAAAAATTATTTTTAATACCTTATTCAAAATCATGATTTTAGCCAAAATCAATTCTAAACAAAAATTATTATATGAAATTTTTTCAAACTAAAATTTTAACTAAAATTAATTCTTAAAAGCTGTTGCCAGCCACCTAATCTTTTCTCCACCTTCAAGAAAAGTTCAGACAACCACCTGGGAATTTTGGGGCAAGCTGTGATGCCCAATCCAAATATTTGCCGTGTTTATTTTTATGCTATACTTAACGAGCAATTTGAGGGAAACGATAGGAACTTGGTAAAGAAAATGTGAAGAATCAACGCAGAACAAGCACGTTATTGGTATACATTCCTTGTATAGTCTGCGCTTTCACAATCCACTGTCAAACACTAAAACATATCCGAAAAAGGCTGACATGTACTAATATTACGTCAGTGGCTCTTTTCAAACGTCTTTAGCTAAGCCAGATAGATCAGCATCCAATGATCCGTACTCTTTGGGTTTGGGTTTAGAAGAGGGATCCTGTCCAGGAAGTTCTTCAATAGGTATACCCTTCCTCATGGAGGATGAGTCCCCATCAAATATTCGTGGAGCCCTTGCAAACACATCGAAGAAGCCATTGCTCATTTCTTCAGCTGCTTCAAAAAAACGACTGAGACCTCCAAACAAATTACGTTCAAGGGACTCAATGTCACTTTGCATCCCTGATGACCCAAACATGAATGACCCTCCCCTCTGAACCACATCAGTGACATCTTCTTCAGTATACTCCTGGTTTGATTGAATCACTTCAACAGGCCTGAGAAAAGAGGTAAGGGGGCAGGAGGTAAGAACCGGATTAATTAAAACCTTTCAAGTAAGAGCAAACCCACCAAGAGAAAAAAGATCAGACCAAAGGATGCAAGCGATAAGACACAGGCTTCAACTGTTATTCCTGTTTACCCGAGGTAGAACAAAACCTATTGCAAGAAACTAGAATCAACCCTTTGGAACATCTAAGCAAACTTTCTAAAAGCCTAGGCTGCTCATCCATCAAATATCATCTTAGACCCTAAACCCTAATTTATCGCCTGGAAAACTAAATAGTACTTGATATTATCATGCCTAAATATTCAAGGACACACGATAACATGCATAAGGTCTCAATGTAGCTATGCAAATCAAAACATAAATAAGCCCCAATCATCTATTTCAATGAGAGCTAAAGTTTGACAATATTGAAAACTGACTCTGAACAATGCCAAAATATGACCCATTGGACCAACACTCATCTGAGACCCATTAAAACATCTGAATTTCTTAATTTTTTTACTTACAGGCATGTCTTGAGTAATATTTTAAAAATAATTAGTAGGCAAATAAATAGTTTTTTATATTTTAATTTTTTGGTAAGTAGTTGCCCCGAATTAAACAAGTACAATTATAAACTCACGCCTACTAACAAGAGTAAAACCAAACAGGCTACACTGCGCACAACATCTTCACCTGCAAACTTGAGTGTGGTGTAGCTAGCATGATTAAATCAACATACATCCCTACACTATGTGAGGCTAGCTCACTTTCTTTATCTGGAAGACGAGTAAGATTTAACCCCAGTTCTTCACTACCCATTCCTTAATATTTATCAACATGTTACTACTATGGTCTCTGATAGCATCCATGATGCTCATAACATAATTTTCTTAAGTCCCAACTCCCAGCACATCGTCTTGCCATCCAATACAAGAAAATAACATTTTTTTCCTTAGGCATATAGCATCAAACAGGCTTTTCACAAGTTTGTAAGTTTTATACTTGTGGATAAAATCAAAATGGAAATCAGTAAACATTTTTATCTCATGGCCTATCACAAAAAGCAAAGAACACAATAGAATGTTGACAAAAAAATTCCAAGTGGGAGGACCATGGACATCAGTGAATATTGAGTGTGATGTTCATGAAGCACATGAAGCTTCCCCCCCCCCCCCCTAACTTTTTATCTTCAGTAAATTCCACCACCATACTTCACATATATGTCCCAAAAGCAGATTTAACACAAAATCTCACTGCTTCTATTTGTTACGAGGAGGCATTATAAGACCTCATTTCTGGACAACTCTTTTCTCACAGTATTTTGCTTTACTTGAATTCATAGTTTTCTAATCTTAAATGTCAAGGCAATTTCACTAGACCTGCTTGCTCATCAGTTTCTGGTTTTAAAGATTTCCATTAAAACGATCAAATCAGTAAGAATTTCCACAATCACATATCCTAAGAACAAAATACGCCACGGTCTACAACAATTTGGTACCTAATCAACCATATGTTTATATTCAAGAAGATGACATATTGGCCAAAAATATGAGCCGCAATGGCAATTTGCACCACTTAAACCATTGGATTGCATGTTCAACTCTAGCAGTGGAATTTTAATGGGTGGGTATACATGCTGATATTCCTCGTTTCTGGGAATGAGGTCGGGTCATACAGCAACTCTAATACGTGACTTCAAAGCCAGCTTTCGACACCTCTTTTACAATAATCAGTAGTTCATGTAGGAACGTTCGGCGCTCCACTTTGAATGTAGCAGTTCAGATAAAATACATCCGAAGTGTTTCTAATCCAGAATTTGAACTGCTACATCATATCATAACTTTTTACATAAAAAGGTAAGGTTAAAAAATGTCAAGGGATCCATAGCATGAATAAATTTTCATCAATTTGTACTTTACATCATGCCCTAGAAGATCAAGAAAACAAACACGATATCTCAATGTAAAGGTTGCTATAAGCGTCGGTGAAAATTTTCAAATGAAGCAAAATAATTCGTTCACAAGAGTTGGCATCAGAGACTAAGGAAAAAACACCGACTCACCATAATCCCTCAGCGGAGCATACTCAAATGAAAAGGTACTGAAATAGAGACCCTAAGGAGGGATAAATAAGAAACTTACTTTCCAATACAATCCCTGAGGACCTCTTCTGTTTTGTCGCACTTTCTGACGAATTTTCCAGGCTCGACCTCCTCAGTTCTGCACTGGGATTTCACAACCTTTCTGGTGGAACAACGATCCTGGGAAGGATGGCCAGATCTGCCAAATTGGCTAATGTCACGCGAAGATATTTGTTGGTCGTCATCGTCGTCTCTCCAAACCCATCCCATTATGGAATCTCCCTAGCAATTGCAAAACGGCAATACCAGCATAAGATTTCACCCACAACTTTTACGGTTTGGCTCCAGGCTCACGGTAGTTTCTTTGGGGGGTTTTCGTTTTTATAGAGGCCCTCTTAACTTTCTCTCCAAGGAAGCAACCAGAAGCCCAAGTCCACGTGGCTCTATGACCCCTTTGGCACGTTCCAGAACTCGCGGTCAATTGGAAATATGACCCATGAGAAAATAAAAAAAGAGAAAAAAAAGGTTGCCATAGAAGTTTCAACTGTCGAGGGGGAAAATATTTTCACTAATTTTTGCAACGATTATATTGAAATTATAAAAATAAATAGTTTGATAAGGTTGGTTCGAAATAATGTTTTTCCCTTACTTTATAAATATTTTCATTGGTTTTTCCGGGTAAATACTACTTAAAGGTATTAAAAATAAATTGTTTTTAGAAGATTTTATTAGTTTTCTTGGTAACTATCTTTTTTTATAATATTAACTTGATCATTATTATTATATATTCTAATTTTGAATTTGTGACTACCCCTTAATATAAATGCACCAATTATATATATATATATATATATATATATATATATATATATATTTTTTTTTTTTTGTAACTATCTAGTGGGACTGGAATCATCAACAATCATGCGATTACTGATCAGAACTCAAACGCCTTATCCATTAGGCCACAGGCGTTGAAGGCACACATATATATATATATATATATATATATTGAAGGCATATATATATATATATATATATATATATATATATATATATATGTTTGTAACTATCTAGTGGGACTGGAATCATCAACAATCATGCGATTACTGATCAGAACTCAAACGCCTTATCCATTAGGCCACAGGCGTTGAAGGCATCGGATAGGTATGCAATAATAATATCAATCAATTCTTTTAAAATAAGACTCGTATATTGGATTGAACTTCAACAAAATCCTAGAATGAAGTGGAGCCATTCAAAGTTCAAACATCTGCTAACTACTTTTTTTTTTAGACAATTTTTTAAAAAAATGTTAGGTTTATCTACGGCTTAAACTTGTGCATGTAAACAGTGAGGCTCCCAAAACAAAACATGCTCCATGTGGGGGGAAAGACGACAGAATCAGTTTGATTGAAGGGTGCAAATAAGACTTTTTAAGTAGAGTTCTACAGATAAACTAATTAAAGTTCGTCTTAATTACATCTCATTCCACTTTCACAAGAAGTTTTCGCCTGGCCTATTATTAATCAATACAAATATATAACTATGAACAAGGAACCGAAGAAAAAGTCAGAACAAGATTATTATTACCTACTTTCAGAAAATTAATGACAGCAAAACTGCACAAGGAAGGAGGATCCAAAGCAATATTGCATGTCAAAATTTCTTCTTTTTCCCTCGAGTTCAAGACATTTTTTATTACTTCTTGTAAGCAGCACCCATGTATATTACAGGTATAGGCTGATCAGCAAAAGAATAGCCTAATGCCTTTGTGGACAACAGCAATAGCTTAATGTTACATATATGACAAATGGTATTTTGAACTGAAAACAAAAGGAAGAACCTCGATGGCATATATAACCACCATAATGTTACAATACCTGCATCAACCAAATGCTAGAATAGCAAGTTGACAGGAAGCCGGAAATTACCCCATTTTCTCATCTTCTGCTCTTGGCGGTCGAACTTTTCCTTCTTAATGACGGCAGAAAACAACAGTATTGATGCTTTTTTACCCTGCTTGGCTTCTTTGATTGATCAGAAGACATATCTTGGACTGCATCCACATCTAATGGCTCATTACTGTCCAGTGTTTTTTGGTCCAAAGTTGGGGTCTCTGTTGCCCCATTTTCCAAGGAACATATAACATTCTGCTCTGGAGAAGCTGGTACTACTTTGTTGTAGTTTACTTCCTTTAAATTAGAATTTGTACCTGTACGCCTGCAGTGGATAAAACAGAATCAGATTGTTAATTAAATGTTATTTATCATTAACAACATTATGGCTATTTGGCTCACAAGAACACAATAAGTAATAATCACCTTAAGCTGTGAGTGTCAGGGTTATTCCCAAGTGCTTCTTGAGAATTTTCCTCCAGTATCTCTTTGTTCAATACTTTGACAGTACTAACCTCATTTTTGGAACACAGTTGATCAAGTTTTGAGGAATACATATAAACTTTGTCATCCTTTTCCTTGGAGGGAGACTCTTCACGGGTGAAGTTGAAGCTAGGAGAGGGATGGGAGGAATGAAATCCATGTTCTCGAACAGCTGAAATGGCCTTCTCTAATGTTTCGAGAGCCTGCTCCACCTCTGCTCTGATATGTACATTCCTTTTGCCCTTTAACTGAATCGCATTAACTTCCTTAATTGGAATATATTTTACTTTCCCGTCATCCTCTTCAATGTGATCAGTTTCTTCACTATCTGCCTCCACAATCTCACCATATGCATTGCTATTATCTAGTGCTTCTCCATTCATTGATGTGAAGTCATCTGCATGATGGTTGCCCTTATCCTCCTGAGACACATCTTTTGTCTCGTCTTGCTTACTTTCAATAACATCTTCAGCCGGAAGAATGTCTACAACCTGGGCATCCATAGCCTTCTTTGACCCATTAATAACAGATAGAGCTTCACGAAGTCTCGAATACAATGGCTCCTCCAATGCCTTAATGAATCCTTCATCATGGTCCATCATTGAAGCCACTGACTGTAGCAAAATCATACGTTGGATAATGAGCCGTTTAAAGAGGAAAAAAACATAACGGGAATGCTGGGATAAAAAGAATATGAAAAGAATCTTCAACCTTCTTATAAAGTCTGAATCCACTGCCAATGAGCTGTCTTGAGATGAAGTTGATAAGTGATGGAGGTACGATATCCAACTTTATATCCATGTTTGCTATCGTCCTACAAAATTTGATAAACTCTGAATCAGCTTTGACAATCAAAATTCTTTAATGTGCCTGCCCCCGTGTTTTACTTTATCCCACATGTAGTTAGAAAATGAAGCCCATACCTAATCTAATCCCATTGAATATAAAGCCAGTTTGATAGACATATAAAGGCAAGATAAGAAATGCCAACATTGAGAACCAATAAAGTCAATGAGAAAAATCAATCAAACAAGGTAACCATATCGAACAAGCAACCAAAATAAATGATCAGAGTGAGAACAGTTCAAATTCCGCAATTCATCCCCCACCCAAGCCTAACATACTCGAAAGCTTCTAATAGCTGAAATTTTATTACTACCAATGAGTGACAACTAACAACAAATTTTAAACCCAACACAAACTAAAAATTGATTTAGGACCTTACCGTTGAAAACAATTTTATACTCATCATACTCAGCCACATTCCAAAAATATTTTAACTTCAGATATATTCATTGCCAAATTATGAGCCCAGTACCCAGCTCACTAAAGTTATAACTAAAGAAATAAAAAAAAGTATATTGAATCTCGTTATGCCTATAAAACTATTCTTTATTTTGCCTCTTCTTTAAATCAAGCAGATCATGTAGGATCTACTATGCATTGAAATTGACCGTTCCAAGTGACTGTTTCGCTCATTTAGTTCCATATCCAAAGTATATACCAAGCTCACCGAAAATAACTTCTTTCTGATGTCACCTTTTGCAAAGCAAAGCCTCCCACCACTTCAATTCTAACCACACCGTTTGCATCAGGAATTGCTTCATTGTTGAATCCATAAAGGTGCCCATTGAAGCTCCTTGAATCAGGAATCTGAGACCAAATTCATCAGGGTTATTGAAGCTTAGATCTGGATCTGAATTAACTAAAAAAGAAAATATAGAAGAAAAAATGTCCAAGCAACTACCGTATTTATAATGACAACAATTAAGTCATCCTGGAAGTACTCAAACAGATAATAGTGCATGACAGCCTCCCTTGTGGAAAGTGGCCATGAAAGCTTCACCCTTTCTTCCAAAATTGCAAGTATAATAATCAGGCATTAGAAAGTTAAGATCTATAGATAATAGAGGGCAAGTGCATTTAAAAAAGAAAGAAAGATCAACGACAACAAGAAATCAACCTTACTAAAGATAATTGTTCCCCAATCCGGACCCTCTGCAAACAGTCACTCGACAGGATTTTGAAAGTGGGAACAGTAAACTGAGGCCACCTGAGAAATGAAAAGTGTGACAAGGATGTCAGCTCTTTAGTTACTGTTTTCATCCCTGGTCCAATAAAATTAACAACATAGTAGAAGTGAAATTAAAAAACTTCAACCTCTTAGGTTAAAAATTGCACCCAGCTTAAAAAATCGATGAGATATTCATATGAGTAAAAAGTACTTGATATCCAACTACAGAATCTTTCCCTTCATTTGTTTGGTAAAAACAACGGGGCAATCATTACCTAGATTCAAATCATTTAGAAATTATGCAGCAACATAGCATCGTACAATAACAGAAATGGATTTGCCAAATCCCTCTCCAAAATTGATCATAACAACTAGGAGAAAGCCCCACACGTTGAAGTGGAACCCACCACTTGAGTGGCCGAACACAATTAATCAAATCTTACAAGAATGAGAAAAAAGGAAACCAAAGAAGCAACATTAGAAAACTTCAACGTCTTTGCTTGAAAAGGCACCCACCTTAAAGAATTAACAACATTTTCATATTGGCAAAAGGCATTGGATGTTCAACTATAGAATCTTTTCTTTTTAGTAAAACAGATAATACAATTATTACTTAGAATTATTTTTACAGTATAAACAACTTCTGGAATCACATCATAACAGAAATAAATTCTCTCCAAAATTGACTTTGGGGAGAGTCCTAGACGTTCATATGAAACCCACCACTTGATTGGGCCCTATACACCCTACATCCGTCTTTCCAAAATTGAGAGAATCCATTTCCCGTAATAACATAAACAATCCAAAAAACGAAGTAAAGATATCTTGAAACTAGAATCTTTCCATAACTCAATGATATTCCAAAAGGTATAGAAGGAAGCAGTTATTTTCATTAAGTGGTACAAGTTTCGCCCTTGTACAAAAGTTCATCAAAAGCATAAATATGACAAAGCATGATACCCACCATTTCTTGTAAAGGGGTGTCTCCCATGACATACATAAACCTGCAATAAGGAACAGAACTCGTTGAATTTAATGCACTGCATTCAAAGCAGCTGCTGTCAAAAGGGTGATGCTAAAATTTTGGTTGGAAAAGTGTGACTCACAAACATCTACGGGCCCATCAACATAGCCTTCGGCTAGCAATGTATGAAAAGGAGTTCCCTCTGGTCCTTCACGATACATAACTCGAAACTCTTCATTATCTTGTTTCAACTGAAGGAAAAAGAATGACAATGAGTGTCTAGGATTTTATTGGAAAATTCATGAATCTGCCATCCAAAGCATAATCAGAGTTCATAAAATAAACTTCATAGAAACAGCATCAATTCATTGAATTCTCAGCAACGGGGTTCTTCTGGACCAAAACCACTAAACCAATGAGGTCAGGTCCCTCATCAGTTATGAACTCTTTAATTCTCCATTTAAAAAAAAAAAAAAAGCCATGCATTCTTCATATACATATAAAAAACAAAAACAAAGAAGAAGAAAATCGAATTAGAGGAAAGGAAAATTATTTGGCAACGGCTAAGAGGTTTAATAAAGCAAAAAAGAGAACTGCACAGACTAGATAACATACTTTCCAATCGGTGTGTGATGTTTTAGATCTGTCACTACCATCTGCAGAAACACTCCTCAACATATCAAGAAACTTGGACACTTCTGCAGCCCTGGTTTCCACTGCTTCCTCCCCGTACTCATATACTGCATAAACCAAATATGATTGAAGAAAAAAATTAATAAACTGACAAAATATTTGCAATTCACTTCACTTATTATCAATGCAACCTGAATAATTTGTAAGGCAATAAGAGAATATAGTAACCTATTTCTTGTCCTGAACAACGTAGTTGCCTTTTGACAAGGGCTTTTAGCGCCTCCTCGTTTCTCAGATCAGGTGAGGAAAGCGTCTTGTCCAGCCTCTCCCTATACTGCACAATCTTTGGTTTCTTTTCCATCTTCACATCAACAAGGAAAGTTGAAAGAGCCTTGTCTCAAAAGTCATGTATGAAACTGAGGTGAGGCTAGAGCAATTAGTTGGTTTTTGAATCACCAACTAAGCCTACAGCCATAAAAAGTTCAATGCAAGGATAAGAATAGCATTTAAGAATCATGACCAGATATTGTAAAGGGCTTAAGGCACAGAGCATTGCAAAGATGGCATTTTTTGGCTACTGATTGGCCGTTAAAGGATTCGCTTCATTGGCCCTAAGTAATGATAGTTCTTGGTTATATGGATTAATGCAGTATCCAGTGAACCAGGAAAATCAAGAAAGCTGGTTAATGTTCAAATTAACACTTCCCATGAAGCTCTGTAGTCTAGACTACAGTTCCTCCACGTTGATCTGGACAAAATTTAAATCAAAGACACCCTCGCGGACAACAACAAAAATTAATAGAATACCTCCATACAGAAACAGATTTTCGTGAATAAGAATCACTAAGAAAAGATAGAAAACCAGCATGAATATTCCGGTAAAATTGACTGGCTAAAACCTAAACCAAATTAATGGTTCCAAGTTAGTGCATATAATTTCCAAGGCAAGCAGAATAAAGGAGATCACCGAGACTAAATTAAAAACTAAACAAACCTTGAGATACCATGGTAACTCACGGGAAACCGACACGTAATTGACCAAAACCAACTAACTGGAATGCCTTCGGGAAATGTCCTTTTAATTGTTGTGAAGAGATTACAGAACCCAGAATTAGAGATGCGAAATACTCACCAACAAATGCCGATCTAAACTACAATCATTCATCACCACTGCGAGGAGACAGCTAGAGCTCCCAGACGGAAGGGGAACGTGGGGTTTAAACTTTTCTCCTTGAGCATGAAGGAAACCGGATTGGACTAAAAAGAAAAATCCCGATTCAATACATGAAGACGCGGGTATTAAATAGATAAGAATAATCGTTCTGGGGAATACGAAAGTAACAGTGTGCTTTGGAATTAGGTTGCGCTGAGTTGAAATTCAAAGCAACTTTGAATGCGTCAGAGTTAGAAGGGACCACGCAAGAGCGAAGAAGGAAGGAACATGATTAAATACAAGCATCGAGAAGGAAGCAATTGACGCCTAAGGTGAGCCAACAGAATGGTCTTCATGTCAAGGCAGAATTAAAAATATTGCCATTAGTGAAGAAGGAAGAAAGCTGAGCTGTTTTTTTCATCCCCCCAAATCCAATCCCAGCTGATTTACTGATTGGTAAGGACGAGACAAGGCACGTGTATTGTCTTCATTGGTAATCACGCACAGAGCTTCGCTGTTTTCGCCGTCTGCGACAGCGGATCGCGAACGATGCCGCTAGATTCATTCAAGTTTGATTTGGTATAGTCCTAGATTAGATTATTTCCAGTAAATTACCATGCAAAGGAGATACTTCTCACAGCTAAAAAGAGTTGTTTCAAGAAAATCCGCGTGTAATGGCGCGTAACATGAGAAAATGGAATGGAGGAGTAAGGTTATTGATAGACCATTATTTTTAATTAATTTTAATTGACACTTTAATCAGATGATTTGGGGAGGTATTGTTTATAGAAAAGAATGGAGGAGTAAGGTTATTGATAGACCATTATTAATGAATGGCAACGAAAGATGTTTATGGTGGATTCCTGGTACTGAGTGGCAGATGGCAAGAAATCCGAAGAGAATTCACAGGGAAACACTGAAACAGATGAGTTGATAACGATTCACGTGGTCCGGGAGGAATACGACGTTGACGCTTAAAGTGGCACCCAACTACTACGCAATGCATAATCCAAAACGCCCTCCTTTCTTGTCACGTATCGTATCATGTCTCTTTTCGCTTGCCACGGAGTTAATGATATTGAAAATGTAAATCCTGCGTCACGAGTCCAATATACACAAAAGCCATAACTTGGGAAAATAGATACCTATCAATTTTTTTTTCCCCAAACTCTCTATTTTTTATATATTTTAAATATTTCTCTGTAATATAAAAAGCTTCATCAGCCCATGTTCGTGAATAATATTTTGACTCATTTCTCATGCTTAATTGTCTTACGTTAGTTTCTCTTCTTTGAGAGACAACAGGGGAAGAGAAGCACACCACATTATTTTCCCCAGAACTCCTCCATGGCAATAAGAAACGAGCAAGTGAACAAGCAAGCCATAATTTTTTAAATAACTAAATTTGTTGTATAAATCAAATTCTCAATTATTTACTTAAAAAATGTGTAACTTGCTCCAACCTCAATATATGTAAAGTGATTTAATAACTAGTCTAATTTATAACTAAATAAGAAGCTGTTATTTGTGTGAAGTTGTCGCAATTAATTATTTTAATCAGTACTCTTAGTTTATAAAATTTAGATTGTCTATATATGATGTGGAGTGTGGATGACTTAAATCTATATTTATTTTAATCGATAAAAAATTTAAAATAAAGATAATCTTTTAACTATTATTTTGTAAAAAAATATTTTTTTATTTAAAAATATCAAATCTATACTATTTAAATTAAATTGACAAGATATAGTTTTAATAAGCTCCTCATTAAGATGAGCACCGAAATGGGTTCTATTAGAGGCATTGCGGCAATAACAGGAATAACTCACATTCACACCCAATAAATATATTTTGATAAGATCGCAGAGTTTGAAAGCCGTCACGTCAATACAGTTAAAAATAGAAGTGGTTGCTATGAAATGAAGCCATATAAATGCTATGGAATCGATAGCCTCCTTAGCCCTTGCCATGTATTCATCATGTGATTGCTACATCCGCCACCGTATCATTCAACGCAGTTTAATAATCTAAAGATTTCCTCCATGATTAATTTAAATAAATTAATAGATTTAAATTAAATATTTAATTATAATAAATATCATATAATTTATTAAAATATTTATTTATAACATTCAATTATATAAATTAATTTAACAAAAAAATATAAAATATTATATTCTTATCATTTTTATTTTAAAATTTAATTGAGAAATTAATATTGATTATAGATATAAAATATATTTCATATTTATTATTTTTTAAAATTATATCTATTAATATTTTTCCAATAACATTAAAGTAAGAGAGTATATGGGAGAGTTAAAAAAATTTATTATGATATTTTAAAAAATATATATTAATTAATTTTATTAATTAAATATGATATATATTAATATAGGATAAATATATAAGATAGATTAAATTTTTATAAATTATATTTAAGAAAATAGATTAGTATGTATTTGTTACCGTATCTGGAAAAGAAAACAAACGCAGTATCTCACCCTTGTGTTAATTAAGAGTTGAGACTAAAATCTCAATCTCCATCTACCGTCTGAAACTGCCAGCGAAGCAAAATAGATATATTTCTCTGGAATGCCACAAACTGAATCGTCCTTGTCGATGTAAATGGAATGGAACCCTACATATATTCAATTAGTTCAACTTGCAGGACCCCGATGCTCAGTTTCCAGTCAATTTCTTGCCCTTTTTTTTTTTTTTAAATGTTCTCATAAGTCCCAACTAAACATCTTACTTCGTGCGTGACAGGTTCAAAACTATAATAATATAATATTCGATTATTTTTTAGAAGTAGAATTCATTATTCCTCTATTTTTAAATTCTTACAAGAATACGAAGCAAAAAAACATTGAAGCGCGTCTCTTTGCAGCTAGCCTATAAAGGAATTTTTATTTTTATATGATGATTTAATTTGTGCAGATTTTATAAATTTGAGTGGCCATTATTAATATTACTATTAATAACGTCAGTAATTAATATAAACACCTATATAATATAAAAAAAATAGCATACTATACATGCTAAAATTGTCAATAAGATAGGCTAAAGTAGAGAACCGTATAACCTTTATCATTATTATTATTATTATTATTATCCTTAATCATTCCCCCCATCTTTCAGTATGCAGAGTACATACCTGACATATATATTAATTATTTATGTCTAATTTTATGAATTCGTCTAAATTTGTGTTTTTCACTTGAATTGTTCATTTTAAAACATTCGAAACCTCTCCCAAACTTAAAAAAAAAATCTAATTTTTTTCATAAATATGATAAAATTTAAAGATATTTAAATAGTAAATTATTTGTATACAAAAATATAATAAAATATTAAAAATTGATAAATAATAATATTTTCTTGTGGTTATAGCTTAACACGAAATAATTATTGTTTTTAATGAAATCTTTACAAAATAAATATTTTTATAAAAATTGTACCCTACTCCCTATATTTTTAATATATGATATATTTAATCAATTTAATTATATTAAAAAATTTAATTAAATAAATTAATATGATATATTTTTTTAAAAAAATTATAATGATATTCCTTAATTATATTCTTCCATCTATTACTCTATTATTATTAAAAAAATACTAATAGAGATAATTTTAAAAAATTAATAAATATAATGGTATATTTAGTAGGATTAAAAAGTTTTTATGAAAATAGAAATAAAAATAGAAGTGAGAGTATAAAAAAATTAGATCAAAAATAAATTTTAAAAATTTTAAAATTCATTAATATAATACGAGTTGTTTCCATTATATCAAGTAGAATATTTTATTTATATTTTTACTTTTAATATATTAAACATGTCTTAAGGGTACGTTTGGTGGGATGTAACTTTTTTTATAAAAGTAAAAGTATAAATAAAATTATGCTATAATTAAATTTAAAAATTTATTTAGTATGATAGAAATAAGTATGAAATTGATATATATATTTTTATAATTTAGGTTAAAATTATTTAAAATTATTTTATAACTTGAAAAAGGTTAAAATTATATAAAAATTTTATAATTTAAAATAAAATAAGTTAAAATATTTTACTTTCACTTATATTATCCAATTTCTTAATTTTTTTATAGAACTGAAATAATTCATAATATTAAAAATTAAAATTAAAATCAAAATCAAAATCGCTTCCGTTATATTAAATAAAAAAAAGTGAAATATTCTATTTTTATTTTTATTTTTTTATTTTTATTATACCAAATGCACCAGATTAAACTAGGTTACAGGGGTAATTTAGATTTTAATTAAGTTTATATTAAACAGTGGAGGAATAGTATTTAACAATGTTAAGTTTTAAACTAATGCCACGTGGCATGGTAGTAGACGAGACCGAACGAACGGCACGGCGGAAAACAAAGTCCAACCAAACAAAAGTTTCTCTCTCCCTCAAGGTAATCTTGTTCTCGGATACCTCTATCCGCCGTTTGTCCCAAAGCTAGGGCTTCATCCTTCCTCCGGTTTTTCAAAGGCTTGCTTGGCTTTGCTATTCTTCGCCTCTGTTTGTTTTTGCAAGTCTCAATTTTCCACCGCCATTATTTTCCAATTACTTCATCTCTTATTTATATTCAATTTTCCCTACAGTATTTGGGTAAAGCTTCTCCTTTCCCCCCTTTTATACGCTTGATTAGGTTTCCAAACAAAGTTTTATGATTCTGTCAAATTTCATTGCCGTTGCCCTAATTTTTGGATCTGTCTGATGTTTGGGAGATGAGCTTCGACTGTTTTATGATCTCTTGCTCTGTCTTCCATTTGACTGCTCATATCGGCGCCTAATCAAAATCCGAAAGAAAAATGAACTTTCAAGTCATTAAGTTCATTCGAAATAAATCTAATTGAAGATAAACTTCCCGTGATTCATTCGGAGGCTTTAATTTTCCTTTTCGTTGCTTCATTATTATTTTATTTTTATACATCGGGAATTGATTGGTTGGGATAAGATGTTATGGTTGCATTTAGTTGAATTCATTTAATAGTGGGGAGCTTGAATGAACTGTCTCCTTAAATGAGCTGAGGTCCTTGGGATTGTAGACATATTATTATAATATCGGTCAATTTGATTTTGGAACAGGACATGTTATCTTAATAATTTGACCAACCTATAAACATGTTATCATAAAATTTTGGATGAGCATCTCACTCCTTTTAATCTTCAATGATGTGGTAACCATGGTGTTTTTAGAGGATTTGCTGCAGCTAATAAGCATAATAATCTGTTAATGGCTGTTTTCGATTTTATATGTTATCCCCTCCCTACTTTCAGCGAGGCTATCCTGCGAGAAAAGAAAGTCTTTCTTACCATTGCCGCCTTCTGCTTATTACTTTACTGCTTCTGTCTTCCTATTAAGCAACTATTTGGGGAGTGGAAAAAGAAGCACTTCGAAATATTGGCACTTGGGAGCTTACATGGGATAATATTTGCCAGATTTAAGTTAAGGTGTTATCGTGCATTGGGCTGTCTATGAGGATGGACACTTGATAATCGTTTTTGTTTCCTGTTTCCTGTTTTATCTTTTCTGTGAGGGGTAAACATACTAGCTAGCATTATTGCAGCTATTGGTGGTAGAAGACAACGTATTAAAAGGATTTTGTGGAAGGTGATAGTGCAAGTAGTTGATTAGGTTGTAAGTAAATAATGTTGTGCTTGATTTGTGTTTTTATTTATTTAGTTATTTAATTTTGCCAAGTTGTTGTGCTTCTTGTTTCTTATTCATGTATCCATATAAATTGCAGGTGATGAAATGGAGGACTGCTTCAGGGCTAATTGGACTCCATCTCAGGACCAATATTTTCTTGAGCTTATGCTGTCCCAAGTGCGGAAAGGGAATAAAACTGGCAAAGCATTTAGTAGACAAGCCTGGGCAGACATGACTGAGAACTTTAACATCAAATTTGGTTTTAAATATGATCCGGATGTCTTGAGGAACCGACTCAAACGCTTCAGGAAGCAATACAATGAGATTAAAATGCTTCTCAGTCAAAGCGGTTTTCTGTGGGATGGAACATTAAACATGGTGATAGCTGATGATAAAACATGGGATGAACATGTTAAGGTACAACAAGACACTTTCATCAAACATTTGCAAAAAGCACTTGTAAACTTGACGTTGCAATTAGCTTGTTAGTATATATGCAGGACCATCCTGACTTGCAAGCTTACAGAAATAAAGTCGTGCCGTATTATAACGAATTGTGCATAGTTTGTGGCCATGCAGTTGCCGACGGAAGATATAGTCTTTCATGTTTTGATGTAGACTTTGAACGTGAAGGTAGGAACAAATACCACAAGGATGGATTATATATATGTGTGTGTGTGTGTGTGTGTCTGTTTGTTCTAAAAGGAACAGTCTTCTAATTTTGAACTATTGTGATCTATCATCAGAAGCTTCAAAAGAAATGGGTGACCAGAGCTATCCAAGTGGAGGGGATGGTCAGACCCATCACACCAAAATTGACTGGTCTCCAGTGATGGACCAATTCTTTGTTGAACTTATGCTGGGCCAGGTGTGTAAAGGGAACAAGATCGGTCGCACGTTCAAGAAGAAAACATGGGCAGACATGATAGAAGTATTTAATGACAGATTTGAGTGTCATTACGCCAAGGTTGTCCTGAAAAACCGTTTCAATGTCCTGAGGAGGCATTACTGCTCTATTAGGGTCCTCCTTTGCAAAGAAGGGTTTAGTTGGGATAAGACGCAACAGAAAGTGGTGGCTGATGATCAAGCTTGGCATAAATGCATCAAGGTACATGTTTCCTTGGGCATAGTTTCTTCATTTACATATTTCTTTTTGAATGATTCTGACTATCATACGTACTCTGCACTATTGGAGGCAAATCACAACTTCCGGCTATACAAAATGAAAAGCATGCCTTTTTTTCCTGCCATGTGCATTATATGCCAGAATGAAACTACGCCTGCGAGCATAACAAACGCGCGTGGCAAGTCAAATCTTAAAAATGGATTTTCTGAGGACAAGAATTCTACCAGAGATGCTCAACCGAAACCTAATGCAAATAAAGGAGAAGAGCGAATAAATGTTGACAAGAACTTCACAAGAGAAACCCAGCCGCTTTCTAAATCAGATAAGCAAGCATTGCATTTAGGTGGCGAAAAGAACGTTCATGGTCATCAAAAAAGGCATCAGCCTGAAATGCCTCGGAACTTGAACGAGTCTAAGAAGGCAAGAAATGGTAATGGGAGAGTGCAGGATGCTCTGAAACATAGAATGGCTGCGATTTCAGTTTCTTCACTGACGAAGAAAACAAAGAAAGAGGACAAGTACTCTATAGATAATGTAATCAGTGTGCTTCAGACTATACCAGACATGGATGACGATCTGATATTGGATGCCTGTGACTTTTTGGAAGATGAAAGGAGAGCGAGAATGTTTCTAGCTTTGGATACTAATCTGAGGAAGAAATGGCTAATGAGAAAACTTCGTCCAGAATAATTGATGAGAGCTAGTGCACACTGCATCCGTCGTCACTTGCTAGTTTTCTTGAATCTTGTTACATAATACGGGGAATAAATTATAGATCCATTGGCGCTCAATCGCTGAACATAGTGCTGTGATTCTTTTGCCTAACCAGGGTAAGTATTGAACATGAAGAGATTATATCTGAGATTATTTTTGGTTGATAAACATGTTGACTGAACAATTAAGAATGATACAGCTCTACTACAATTTTCTCATGAAGTACTCATATTTCATATCCTTCTTGTGGTATATTTTAATCGAAATATACTAAATGTTTTTTTATATAAATGATAATAGACTATGTACATGAATTTTACATAGTTCCCTGATTAAATTATGTATATTTCATATTTCAATTAAAAAATTATATATCTATATATAATGATATATAACTACAATAAACTCTGTTCTACTAGATAAAATTAACTCGTATCAACAATAATTTTTTTTGAATAAATTGTTATATATCTATATATAATATAAAGAAAACTAATTAGTTATATTATTTATAAATCATGAGTATTGAGTAATACTATAACTTTTGCAAACCTTATAAACCTCATATAAGAAATATGATAGCTTAATAGCAAAATTATGCAAATCTTATCCATGTATAAATCTAATCCCCCTTTAAAACAATGTCATGAAAGTTTTTTCACTAAAAAAACAGAAAATATCTTTTTAGCTTGTAATAGAACATAAGAATTGCAATCCATATGAAGGGGGTCCGTGTGGGGTATGGTCAATTAAAAGTGTTAAATACAGAAGACTAGTGTTTCAAAAAGAAAAATTATTAATAATGTTTACCGAGTCTGAGATCTAGGCTACGGAATACAATAAAAAAAAACCGCCTATCTGATCCGGACAAAAAAAATAAAGTTCATATCTTAAAATGACCAATGTTTATATACATGGTAGCAAAAAGATATAATGATCAATCCTGCCATAACAATAAAAAAGAGGGGGGGGGGGGGGGGGGGGACTGCTGAAGAACTAGTACTACTCATTCCCCTGTGGCTTCTAGAGTATGTACGAGTCTAGATCCTTCTATCCTTCCCTTTACACTCGGTGAATCACACTAAACTTTTCTGTAGAAAAGAACATAAGCAGCAGAAGTCTTTACCAAGTCCTCACTCACAGGGATAACCCTGCTATCATCAAACTCGTACCATTTATCATGTCCATACTGCATCCAAGCAAGTGCAAGTTGACATGAGTAATTTCAACGAATATACCAAAATGCCAATAATAAATTAAATTTAACATTGATAACCAATATGAACAGATGATTCTATAGAGCCAACAGCACCAAACAATTCAGTGTACCAGCGATAGCTTCTGTTTATTTAATTTTTTTCTTTTTCAAACTTCTATAGTCAATACAAGCCTCAATGTTGTTTGTAATTGTCCACCTCTTAAATATGTGATAGGCTAATGAAATATTCCTCCAACCTTTAATATAGAACATAATTGTAAATTTGATCTTAGTTCCAAAGATAAGATCTATTTCCCATATTTATCTATTTTTTCCCTAAATTACCCTATTGATACTCCCTCAAAAATAATCAAGAGAGCGAGAAAAGGAATTAAGGAAGATGGTTATAGTATTATATAAAAAACATGCTATATTAACTAACTTGATTAACTTCTTTAATCTAATCAAATTAGTTAAGTATGAGGACTGGAGGAGTATTTAGTTTATAGTAGGCAAACAATCAAATACTTAATTAAAAATGAAGAGAAATACTGTTTTAACTGATTAAAAGCCATCTACTATAAAGAGGTACTTACACGAACAAATGCTGTATAATGACCTCCTCCCAATCCTCCATAATGACAGCTGATTGCATACAACTCGTAATGGGGGGAAAATGGGCTATTCTTGTGGGCAACATATTTTGACAGGTCCAAATCATTGATCGGGAAATCGACAAATGTTTCTAGCTTGTTCTTGAAGTATCGGCTGAATGAAAACCTCTTCAAATGAACAACAAGAATTTCAGGTAATCTCCAAAGATCTAGTTTTTTAGTCGCTTGCTGAGGTTTTTTGCATTTGGGACAGAACCTGTTAGCATAGCACACCAGATTGCACTATTAAACATTAGAGAAGCTAAAATATGCCTGGCCTTTTGGGCATAATGAACACAGATTAACATTTAAAATTTGGCACTTCAAAATTGAAATAGCTTGGCATTTGAATGCCAATTAATCAGATTTGATTAATAAAATTAAAAGTTCGGCCCAGCAGTTGTCATATTATGTCAAAGAACCAATTTAACAATTATAAAAAGACATAACAAAAGGCCTGAACCCTCCTGATATAAAAAGATATAACAATTTTAAAAACATATTCAAAAATAAAATGACAGACACAGTTTATCTATACAAACCACTTGTCATCTGGCCCAAGAGGCTCCTCTTTTAAGAATGCTTCAAGGCACTTGTAAACAGAAACAGATTCTTGTGTTCTTTTGGCGAATAAATTTGGCTTGAAAACCTCAGGCAATGAGCTGAGTAGGCAAGTATCATATTTTGCTATCATCTTATCAGACCATAAGACAGAAACCTCCAGCTTCTTGGGTAGCAGTGTGAGTGGTAATGGTTTATCCATTTCTATCTCGACATTCTCCATTCCTAGCCGTGCAGTTAAGTAGAATCTAAAGTCAGCCTCCAAATCTGAATCTGAATCACCTTCCAAGCACGCAGAACCAGTGGCATCACTCAACTCCTTATCTTTACTAACTTCAATATCATTATCATGCTCATCTAAGAAATCTTCAGAGGGCATCAGAAATGGATTAATTAACTTCAGAAACTCCCTGCGAATGTCATATCCACAGGAAACATTGGGCAACCTTGCCACAATAGGAATGCCGAACAAACTTTCTACCAACTTCTCCCTTCCAAAACTGCACTCCCTGAACAAAACAAATTGCACAGCAAACATAGCAGACTCCAAAGATCAGCAAGGAGCAGGTAAATGACACACCAATAGCTATGAAGAATTATACAATAATCCTCCGACATTTTATTCTGTTTTACTTCATTCTATTTGAGACATAAGCATCACATTAGCTCTCAGAAAGTTTACAATGGCGTATGAGTCGGACAAGATAAAGAAAAATATGAGTGTCCTTAGGTTATGTCTAGTATGTGTTAAAACGTCCTCCGAAGTTGAGTGTCAAATATAAAAAGTCAAATCTACTCAATTTTTAGGAGTATCGTACTAAGGTTTTAAAGTAACTAATTGAGAATAAGTGTCATGCATATATACCTCCTCTCTTGAATGGCCAGTACTACAGAAGTTCATAATGAGCAGAATGAAGAAAATTAAGATGCAATTCCTTTGGGAATTGTTATCAAATTCTAACTTTGTATATGTCATTCATATTACCATCCTAGAGCAATTTGTTTAATTCTTTGATCACCTAAAATAGTAAAATCCATAAATGACGTGAGTGGAACCTATGTTCTTCATTTTCAAACTTACAACAAGTCTTATCCCACTAGATGGGTCAGCCACATTTATTTAATTAAAACATCATTATCATGCTTAGAAAGCTTACTTCGTCACCTGCTGATGCATGAAAACAACGAAGGGGCCAGCCTCATCTTTTGGCAATCGATAAGCAACTAGTTTGTCCTCATCTCTAATCAAGGCTAATGAATCAGATGGTTCCTCCAACAGACGACAGATGCGATACCTGTATATCTGTAGTAAGCTCTTGTCAATTGTTAGAACTTGCCCAGTAAATTAAAGGCAACTATCTCAAATATGCTTCATATCACCAGGGAGGCAGTGATCCCCTAAAATTCAACTCTACAAAAATTCAACTTCTTACCTCAGCGACCAAGAGCATCTCATCATCTCTTAAGGAACATGCATCACCTAAGGCCTCAATAAGATCCTTCAATAATCCACTCTTGGGTAATGTTATGGTAAATGTGGAAGGCAGGGCAATCCCATTAGTGCTCAGGACAGTCAAAATAATTGTCCGCATTGTTGCAGAAGGTAATGGCAAAGATAGGTGCATAAAAGGGTCAAAAGTGATAGAAACCTTCTTGCAAACAGGGCAGACCAATGTCGAACGGAACTGACCCTATAAGAAAAGGGAACAGAATAAGTTTAATTTTAAAACAGGAAATTATCTCATCCAAAGTAGCCTAGCATCCAAAATCAACCATGAAACAAATAAAATGATCCTCAAAATAACACCAAATATATTTCTGAAAAAGTCAAATCTTGCTAGGAATCACAGGCAATTAAGAATTTTTCCATACATCACTTTTGTACCCCGTAAATTTCAGGACTTAATGTTGAACCTATTAATATGAAAGTGGAGCTCAGTGTTGGCTAATTGCTAGTTTTACATTACCATAATTCAATATATTGTACTCAAATCCTCTGCTAGGGACAAATAGATGAACTTTTTCTATCAAGACTCTCAAATTTCTATCTGTCACGGATATAGAAACCTACAGGCCAATGTATACTAAAGGACGCATGAAAGCCAAGAGACAATCAAAGAGGATATAGGATTTTTCACATAACATCAACAAAAAAGATTAATGAAAACTCACTTGGCACAAGTCAACTATTATGGAGTCATTGCGTGCAAGGTGGTTATGCCAATATTCTTCTGCTACTTCTTCATCTGGACGACCATCTTCATCTTTTACTTCGTGATATGGTTTGCGCTTTACACGATTAAGGTCTTCATGGAGTCCATCCAACAAAAAAGCAAGAAGTTCCTGCGCAACAGGCACTTCAAATCTTAAGAAATTATTTCACCTAAAAAATTATCCAAAATTCATTTTCTATATGAGTAGGGCGAAAGTGACATTGTTTTAACATGCAAATCACATGGTAAACAAGAGATACTAACTTGAGAATCATGCTGGTTATAACCGCTAAACTGAGGAGCAAAATTAGCAAGCTTCATCTTGAACATTCTTGGTGCCACAGGCCTTGCTCCAGGAAACCACAACTTTCTAAGTAAATCCCCAAAAGCTAAAGCAAGTTCTCCCTGAAAAAATTTTCAAATGGAAACAGAGAAACTCAGGGATTCCAAAAAGAAGATACTTAATAGGGGTAGAAATGACCACCAAGAAAGAAAATATATATCATACATTCATTCCCAAGGGATTTTCATAATTTATTTCTTCCCGGTAATCTCCCAGGAAATGGTCAACAAGCTTGGGGGTGTGAACCAGACATTGAATGGCACTATTCATAAAACAAGTGTTTCCAAGATTCTGTAATCCTGTCAAGCCCAAAGAACCAACTGCTTTATAGCTACTCCTTTGAAAGGAGTTCATAGCTGTTACATTGGAATTCACATTGTGAGTGGTCCCATTCATCATAACAGAGCCACTGTGATACGAACATCCCACCGTAGATCTATCTACAAACATCTCATTGCTTCCATTAACCTTCATAGTATCAGAAAGTCCATAAACTTGCAGCTCCAAGAGAACCTGCATGTACAAGATGAAGCATGAATGCTATAAAAGACTGAATAAACGATTCCATGTTTTGCAAAACTATCAATAACTTTATAACAGATATCTGAAATTATTATTGAAAAAAAAAAAGGTCATAAAATTGACAGGGTCCATTTGAGTTCATAATCAAAAGCCCAAAGCATCCCCTTGGAAACAACCTAGGACACTGACCATTTTTTTTACAATAAATACCACTATCGAAATTTGTGGAATGTTACAAGTTAAATAGCTCATCAAGAAGTTAATTAACTCAAAAATATTTTAATCCATGTAAAAGTTAAATATAGAATCAAATTTAGCAGCTGCAGCAACTTCATTCAATTTTGATGTCCTCAATCGAGACTTCCTAGTTCTCAATGAACAGTCATTTGCATAATGGATTATGTTGATTTGACCAGAAGCTTTTTGGTTGAAATGGTCCAGGCATGGTATCAAAGCCCTTAAAGACCACATGGTCAAGAGATGCATCATTGCCACCACAATTACTCCTGATTAAGAATAAGTTTCAGCACAAAGATTATTGGACTTTTGCTTTGTGCACAGTTTAACCTAAAGCGCTTGTCGTTGACATTCATAAATTCAAGTCGTTCAGGCAATTGTCTTAGCTTTTGAGTCTTTATTTCTCATATGATAAAGGAAGAATCACTTCAAACTCTATGTAAAGCATAAACCCATGATATAGTTATGGAAACCCCCAGGGAATCCGCAACTCACCCCTTTTTCAAGTTGCCCAGAATACTCATTATCGTCTATGAAAAATTGAGTTGTCTGGCCTGAGAAGTCCAAAATGTGTACCTGCATGTTCCATGTTATAAATAAAAAACAGGACATGTACAATGTCTCTACAAAATTAATTGTGAAATAACTCACAGCATATTCAGAGCCGAAAATATTGCAGGCTTTCATGTAGGCATCAACCGTATTTTCCTGAAACCATGCTGTCTATTATTAGCCATTGGTAACATAGAGATACTCAAGAATAAATAGAAAATCAAATGACATTCATGGGGTACGATCCATCCAGAAGAAGAAACCAAGAACATCACTAAAATCAAACCTTTTGGCTTATCTTTGCTACCAATGAATTTGTTTCCCATGAAACAAACATCCTAACTTGCAAGGAGAACAAATCTGGCAAGCAATCATCTGCATAGAAGGGGCTCCCAAAATCCCTCACTGCATTACTATTATCACTACACCTACAAGAATAGTTAAATGAATCCAGACTCAATTTCTAAAAAATATGTCATCATGAAGAACAATTCAGAAAAATATTACAGCTTGCAATGAAAAGAAATCCATCATAAAATCCTCAGCAGATGAATGTTAATCCTAAACTTCACAAGAGAATTCAAATTGATATGCGGACAGCATCTGTCAAGAGGAATGCTGGTCAAAACTCAATTTCTACATAATACACATAAGCCCTCTATAAACCAATAGCGTCGCATAAGTTCTGCTAGGATACAGGAAGTGTGGGGGGCAAAGAATCTCGACGTGAAAGCATTATGGCTTCCCATTCTACAGGACCTGATGAAAGGGCACTTCAGCATTTATTAAGGTAGCAATTGTAAAGTGCTTTTGCTTATTAACATTTTTACTGTTCCTTCTCAAAACAACTTAACAAACAATTCAAAAATTATAGCAGGCTACAACTACAGAATCCTCCTTTTATGGGAGGGATTTAATACTTGATTAGGTTCAGTGCTCAGCATATGTAACATGTTCACCAATTAAATTTACTAGTCAGCCAGGTAAATCTGGAAGACGATGCAATGCTATGAATAAAATAACGCAGTTTGTGGCATGAGTTCAGTGAGTAAAGAATGTTGCTTATACGTAATAATTTTGAAATTACACACCGCACAGTATTGCACAGTGGAATTAGACACAATTGAGAGGAAAAATACCGTCTTAGGACACAGAATGATGACCACAATAAAGGCATTCAATAAGTCGTCAACATTTTGATTTTCTATACGCAGCGACCTATAAATGAATTCAAAGGGAAAAGGAAAACGCAGAATTTGTAGGCGTGTTTGATTTTAAGACCCACCTTTTAAGAGCACGCAACCACAAACCTTCAGGAACCAACGCATATTGACGGCCTGAAGATCCCATCTGACTATCCATCGTTTCCTCCCGGTTGTCTTCCTTTCTTAACTGGAGGACAATTTCTGAGTCCGACTCAGAATCAGAGTTCGTTGATACTGTGTATAGGACACGTTCTACTTGATCAGCGTCCCCTTGTACTTCCTTCCACCACCTGCAACCCCGGGGGAAGACATAAATAGAAGAGTGTGCTTGTAGTGCGAAAAAATCAATCTTCAAAATAAAGTTAACAAAGGCTGAAAAAGATAATTAGGGCAAGCAAGGGAAACATCAGTTACAAATTCATTCATCCATAATTTTCGCAGGCGACTGGTATTCCAGTTACTTAAGGGACAAGGATCCCACGCTGACCACGTCTTTGTCGACACGGACACGTAACTGAACCTCTCAGGACGCCCGCCCTCCCTCCCAAAAGAACGGTAGAATGAGGTAGGGGAAGGGCAATACAGCAAAACAAATGAATGCCTTTTCCGTCCATATTGATTTTCCAATTTATTTAATTCCTTTCAGGGGCAATCGTACAATGAGATAAGAAGGAAATAAGAAAGAGTGAATCACCTGTAAAGAACCAAGTAGAGGGGCTCATTCTCCAATTGAGGCTCTTCTTCTCGGACGAAGCGACGTTGGGGACGGGAATCGAAGTCCGAGAAGTAATCATTGTGATCTGAGAATAAACTGTCCATGGTGAGGAAGGAGAGGGTTTTGGAGAGTAGGGAGCGAGCAAGGGACTTGCAGAGATGGAAGGCGGAGAGAGCAAGGAGAGAAAGCTTCTGAGAGAGAAAACGGGTCGGTTTGACGACCAGGGAAGAAAGGCGGATCTTCTCTGAGAAACGGGTCATAGCCTTTAAACTCCGTTGCCTCGCAGACCGCACGTTTAAGAACTCTGGTGCCCAAAAAATAAAAAAAAAATAAAAAAAACAAAACGAAAAGGGCGAACACGCGCCTAAACACGGGAGGTGGCATGGAGAGGGTGGCGGTAGAATACACGCGCGAATATGAAGGGTGAGGGTGGAGACGACAGATGAAATCTCATCTGGATGGTTCCAGCCTCAGGGGTGTCCTAGTCCGGTCCAGTTACAGTTTTTCACACATGCCTCGCTTTGCTGGCTGTAACGTGAGATGATCAACTCCGGTAGCAGGAAATTGTGTGGGCCATTTATTTTCAAATCGGGCTAATGGGCTTTGATACTTTTGCCTAAAACAGAAAAAGGCGATAGCCTTTTACGTTCGGTCTATAACAAAAGATGGAAACTGGGATCACTTTGAAAATAACACTAATAACTAATAAAAAATTAACATATATAATAAAAAATAAATTATTTTATAAAAATAAGAATTTAATTTTTATTATTATAATATTTCATTTAATAAATAATATTATAAGCCCTTTATAAATATTCTTTAAATTTTAGAATTATATTCTGACTTTAATAGAGGATTAACGTCAAATTTATTTATATTTTTTATATAAAAATAATAATAAATGACTTGTATAAAAAAGAATAGATAATAGATGACTAATGGAGGTTAAGTTTTTGAGTGAAAAGAGCTAATGTTTGATTTGTATAGAAACTTGTCTAAGGTAAAAAGGTGATTGATTGGGTTCACGTGCATACTTTTAATGTAAATGACAATGAGTTATTTATATGTTCGGGATAATCCTGGAGTTTCAGCATTAAATTTGTTTCCTATTTATCCTCTTAATTCTTTCTCGTAATAATAACAATAACAATAATAAAAAATATTTAAATATTCATATAGTTCATTAAAATATATATAATAATTAATTACAATTATGGAAATGTACACATTTTAAAATTTCCTACTAATTAGTGATCATACAACTATAATAAACAAAATCTGCACATAATTAAAATTATAAAATTCACTTATAAAAAAATTATTTAAACAAAAATCACAATTAACCAACATCATTTATAACTATTGTTATTTAAACTTATAGTCGTTCACTACTAATCTAAAAGAGTTTTAGTCCCTTAAAACAAATCAAATTTCAAATCCTCATTGTGAGTTTATATTTAACGTTAGATAATTTTTTAAATATAGTTGACTAATTGAAATATAGAGATCTAACAAAATGTGTTAGCCTAAATCATAAAAATACCCACATATATTACTACATCATAGTGCTTAGAAAGATAAATAAATAGATAGATCTACCTGACAAATAACAAATCATGAATAAATAAATCTTCAATAAAATCTATCCCTATCAAAGTATCATTGCATCATTTTGAGCATTATATCATATGAGATAATATTAAAATCTAGTTTATTTTAATAATATTTGTTTTTATAGTTTTCAAATATAAACATACCGTGAATTTAAAGACACTGTAACTTAACTATAGTGTAATAATTATAAAATAATTTTAGATTGAATGATTCGTGTGTGATTATTTGGAATATTAAGATTTAATATTTTTACAATAGAATATATAAAGTTGGTAAACACAGTAGACATGTTGAAATTACTGTGTGTCCGGATATAAAAGAATCTGAGAGAGAAGTGATTGAAGAGGGGGGAACATTAACTGAATTTTTTTTCTAACTTGATAATAAAAGGGGAGATGTTGGGGTATTAGATTTTTTTATATAAATTGTATTACAATTATAGATATAAAAGTTTGGGCCAAGCTTACAGGAATTATAAAATTGCTCGTAATTCGATACCCAACAGAAAAGCCCAAAAAGAGAGTAGACATAGACAAGGTCCAAAAAATTCCAAACTGGTCCTCACACTTTCTAGTCCAAGACGTTATCCTTTTCTTGTTGCCTTTGAGTTTGGACTTGACCTCCAAGTCCCAGCTCAACAAAGCTTCCGTGATTCTATAGCCCACAGCTGTCCAAAAAGAAGCAATTCCATGATACTCTTGGAAACCCCAAAATCATGGTCTCATAAATACTTTTACGCACTTATGTATTATTTAATATTTAACAAACTAATAACTTAGTATCATTTAAGCAAGGTCTCGACTTCAAATTTTAATATATATAAAAAATCTCCGTCAGGAGACTCGCCCACTATAGCCAAGATATAGTTGGAACAAAAATCCGATGAATTGAGTGGGTAAAAAAAAATTTAACAATATCTTAAATAAAATTATCTATAATAAAAATATATATACTTACCAAAAAAATACTTCTCTATAAACTACTCTCACATATTTATATAAAATTATTCTAAAAAGCTAATCCAAACATGATCTTAGCCTAGGATTAAGTCAAAAATAGTGTTATATGGAATATCGATTTGTCTATATTCAAAAAAATCATGGGCAAATAATATATAAATAAAAGATGAAAAAGAGAGAAATTTGTGGAATTGTATTCATAGTATTTTTTGAATTGAACTAGCAAACACTTATGACAATTTGAAATTGTAAGTAGAATCAAATTTATTATAGAGAGTGGTAATAAGGGCATATATGTATGATAATGAGATACAGGGTCCATTTTGTTAATGATACCACTGCGAATAAAGCATGCTTGTGATTGCCAAGTAAGAGAAGAAAAAGAGGATGGGAGAAAGCATGCTGGGAGAGAGTTTGAGATTGAGACGTTGCATGTGTTGTGTATTATTCCAAGTGGTGTGTGCGTGCCACTTCATATCATAACATGTTCTGAAACTCGCTCCCTACCAATCATGATGTACACCTACCCAAAAAAAAAAAACCATATTCAAGCTTATCGTCGAACATTATTTCATGGCCTTCCTTCCTTTGACTAATCCTATAAAGTTAAAATCTCAGTGTTGTTCAAGCCAGCCAACTCAAATTGACACAATAATTTCCATGGTCTCTAATTCTCCAAGAATACCCAACCCCATCACATGCCTTGAGCATATTCCTGACCATCACTGTGAATAAAGCTATTAGCGAAGGCAGTGTCGTACAAGGATTGAAGAAGTAATCTAATTGAGTGCAGCGTAGACCTATGATATGTGGAGAGGACATGAAAATAATTTCTGTCTGTCTGTGATGGGGAAGGCATCACTTCTGGGATTCCTTCACGGTTCGATATGTGTGGAAACTTAGGCCCCATTTGGAACTCACCCATGCCTTGTCATTCTCCACCACACTTAGTGACGTCTCCATAATCATGTCTCCATTTGAATTTTGAATGCCCAAATATCCACACCCTCAAACAACATGTTATAACAACCTATCTCCGTTCTCCAAAGTCCCTTGATTAACTTGATCACTCTCACTAAGTACTTGATTGACTCACTTCTCTTCTATCACTGGATCACACGTACAAATATTAGTTTAATGATAAATACTTGTGTATTTTAAGAATTATATGTTATCTTAACTCTATAAAATTAAAATAAAACAATTCAATTAATTTTAATTTTAATTTTGGTTGATTAATAACAATTTATTTAAAATAATTCACATTTTATATTATTTTAAAGAAAAGGTAAACATATTAACTAGATGTATCAAAATAATAAAGAAGAATAGTGCTAGCCAATGGAATGTTTTTCTTAAGTGCGAAATATTTTTAATAAATCATTAATCAACTATAATTAAAATTGATTGAGTTGTCATATATTGATTAGATATAATTCAGATGATATAATACTATTAAAGTATGTCAATATTGTTCTTAATTTGATTAGAGAGTGTGTGTATATATGGATAATTAACTAGAATGCCCACGAAAATCATCTATATTATCATCCATTACTTTTACTTTAATTGATTAATATTTAAACATAATTGATTAGCTATTTTAGGAGCTAGCACGTTCTTTTTTTTTCCTTATTACTCACTCAATTCATCATAGCTTTGCCCCAATTATATCCAGATCTGACTCGTGGCGTGCACCTGATTATGGTGGGTAGATCTTTGAACGGTGATTTTTTGCATACGACCATACTCGAACTCAAGACTTCGCTTAATTAATATCGAGTCGCTTACCACTCTAACTAACTCTTGTTGGTAACGTGCAGGTTCTATTTGGTTAGATATTAACTTGTCACTAGCTTACTTGGTGAAAAATAATCCATAGTTAATTTTGTTCGTCATGAGTATTTTTAGCTCGTAAACAATGGCTTGTGTTAAGAGCAACATTTTTAAAAATCAAATCAATTGTCCTCAAAATAAGAGGAAGCAACTCGCATTTTGAAAATATGTTCCGCTATAATTGATTAATCAGAGCCCAATGTGTTTTAAAATACATCTGCCTTTTATCGGGGGGGGGGGGTTTCAGAATGACATACCTGAATTAAGTTGGTACGATATTTCAAAATATTAATCATTTTAGAACTTCAATAACATATTAATTATTGTCAACGTGTTTTACGGCTCATTAATAAAATAATTAGATAAAATGAGGATATTTTAATAGAATACCATTAGATTTTGCTATGCTATAGACTCCTCGATAATTTCCTTTAGTTCGTGTACAAAAGCTCTAACTTAAACAGTGATTTTTTATTAAATGGACAAATTCCACCGGATTATTCAAAATTTGGTGGGAAGGTATCAGGTGGCCAACTGGGGCCCAATTACTTTAATTTAATATTTTTTTATACAATTAATTTAATAATCTATTTATACATCAATTAGTATTTATTTTTAGAGCCGACTTTTAGGATGGGTGGGCAATAATATCGCAAAGTTTGGTTTAATGGCATGAGACGGCAGACGGCAGACGGCAGACGGCAGACTGCCCAGGCCAGATCATATAATATATTAATATTATACATTTGTTTAGAGAATAATTATTTTTTATTGTTAAATTAATAGAAGCTTTAATGTTTATTTATTATTTTTCGGCCTGTGCTTTGTTTTTTGTCCCTCTCTTTGGTTAATGGGTTCTCAGCATGACCGATGACACCAACTTAATTGTATTATCTATGTCTCTCACTTTTTCATCGTAATATACTTCTTCTATTATTAATATAGAATTTAATTAATAAATTAATTTTAATTATAAATATAATATTTATTTTATATATTTATTAATTTTTTTAAATTATTTCTATTAATACTCTTTTAATAATAATTTTAGCTTTTATTGTGCCTTAGCCTAACTACGGATAATGATTTGTCTTTGCATTCGAATCCTTCTAAGTTATCTGGAAAACGAGAGAAACGAAGTTTGTATGATGGTATCTTATTTATTTTAATTTAATTATTTGATTAGTGTCATGTAAAACCTTTCATCCTGTGCGAGAGATTGCTTGGGCCTTTTATCATTTAGCATATAATAAATTTTGAGATGCGATATCCTAGATTGCACAGTCAAAGCACCCGTACACAAGAGATAGAAAAATATAAATAAAATAACTAATTATGCTTATAATATTATCCACCATAATTATAAAGCTAAAATACACCAAAATTTAATAAAATTTAAGATAATTATATATACATTATAATATTTTATATTTTAATTATCAAATATTTATAGTTAAAATTAAAGGTTTTTATCATGTTATAATTTTTATATTTAAAAAATAACACTTCGTGTTTGACATATCATTTTAAATTTTTTAAATATTTAAATTATCTAAATTTTTTAAATAACACGTCGTGTTTGACATACCACTTAAAATTATCTAAATTATCAAGTATTATTTTTTAAAAGATGTGGTGTATAATAAAATATATAAAAATTATAACATGATAAAAATTATTAACTTTAAAAAATATTTTATTAATAAAGATATAATAATCAAAATATAAAATATTAAAATATTTAATTTAAATTTTTAAAAATTATAAATTATGTACAACTGATAAAAAAATTTAGAAGAATTTTTGTATATTTAAATTCAATTATAATATACTCGTTATAGAATAGAATAAAATAATGTTTTACTGAATAATAGTTTAAAATATTAACATTTTTAGCTATTAAAAGCAACAATTGATATATTTAATTAGTTTTTAATTAAGATAAATGTGACGGTAATAATAAATATAATAGAATTGAAAAATGTTGTGTAATATTCAATAAATGTTAGTAATTATTAATTGCGGTGTATATACAGATTTTTTTTTTTAAAAAAAAAAACGATCTGCTGTTTTCACTTTTCCGTGATTCCAACGGAAAGAACAGTTTAACCTGCCTTATTGGTATTTACGGGTTAAGATTCCGAAGAGGTCAAATCAGCCTTATTCAAAAATATAATAAAATGTCACTGGATCAACTATTTATTGGCCTAACAAATGGAATTATAATTAAAAGTCTTCGCTTTAACGGTTAATGAATTTGTAGCCAAGCCCATAATTAACTGACAGTTTGTGGACTGAACCTCCACTCTCGGGAACAATAAACCAATCCATGGAAATTCATAAATATTTTGAATTTAATTTAACTGATTTCATTATACTATAAATGACTAACACATGTATGCAACCATACATACATACATACATACGGGCATGCATGCGTGTGTTGGCGGATATAGCTGGCATGCGATTCGCTGGGGTTTTGGTAGATGTAAATATATATATAACTGTAGTGGAATTTGCCATGTGGTTACATCTTCTTTCATTATAAACTATTTAATAGTATATAAATACTATTGCAAAATTGAATCGGAATAAATAATAAAAATAAACGGCTGAATAAAATATTTTAATTAATAATCTATTTAAAAGTATAATATTAAATAGAATAATAATATCGTATAATTTAAGTATATATATATTTTTTTATAAAAAATTATAAAATTTGTTATTGTTATTGGGGATGATGCTATTGCCGTTGCTTTCATTTGAAGAATATATGTGAATGAAGGTGCATTGAAAACAATTGAGGGAAGTCATTGAAAGGGGAGGCAGAGCGTGTAAAAGGCAAGTGAGCACATGCGCATGCCCTTACCAGCTGTGGAGTTCCTCCAAAGAACAATTACTTTCCTTCACTCAACCCCCTCCCCCGTGCTCCTCACGTGCCTTCTGATTCCCTTCCTCTCTCCCTGGCATTCTTGTTTTCAGTCCAAAATGTGTTGATGCGGAATCTGGAGACGAGGGCACAATAATATAATATGCATCGCTTGACTATGAATTCAACCATTTTAAAAAGCGGCAACTCACCCCTGTTTCGAACAAGATGACAACCTTATCAGGGGCCTCTCTCTTCTATGACGGAAACGTGGAACATTTTGAATTCTAGTATCCAACGTCTGACAAAACACAGTCCCTAGACAGCTAATCAGTTAAGCGAAGGCGCTTAATTGGCGATCTGTTTGTTTATGCGTTTAAATTCAAAGCTCATAAGTAAAGATGCGTCAGTATTAACAAGTTCCGTATGGGGCCTACCACCCGTAAACTCATATGGCCAGCTGGATTTCGGTGTCGTTTTTTGCTGTCACCACATCCCTCCCTCGTTGTAACTGGCAACATTCCCGGAAAAGACGCACTTACCCCTCGTGTGACACATTTTGAAAAGGTCTTTATTGTAATGTCAACGTTTTCACTATTTAACGTTCTCCGTTCGGTTTCGAATGCGCCTTCCCTTCCCTCACGGATTTTATTTATTATTCTTCTTACTGGATCGATGGATATATTATTGAGACGTTATTCCTTGAGATGCGTCGTTTCGCCCGAAACGACGTCCCTCTGGGGCTCTGCTTTAAGTTTAACTGCGCCGCCAGCCGAGATGCTGCGGCCCAAAACGCAGACGTTCTGAATTGTGGCGGGCGGTCCTGATCGCTGGAAGCCTTATTTTTTCCTGTGGGGGCCCCCACACCACCTTCTTGACACCCATTATCTGTACTGTGGCTATCTTTTCACCCGTTCACTTTCATGGGGGTCTTCATCTTCAACAGGGATTATAGTATTGGGTTGGTGCCTCAAATCTCCGTGGAGTTTTTTCTTACCCCATCCATACACATGGTGCATTTGTTTTAAATTAAATTAATAAAACAAGCATCATTACACAAGCGTTCGTGTTAACACACCATCATAAAATAATAAAGTAAAACACGCAACAAAACGCAACACATACATAATTCTTCTTCTTCTTAATATTTCTATTAATTTGTAAATAAAACTCGAGACATAAATTATCTTTTGAAGACCAGCCTTATCGATTGTTGTTAGCTATGGTTGAAAACAGAAGCATCGCCCATAGTACATCATGTAGTGTTAGTTTATCTGGTGAGATTACAACTATATATATACTCCATTTGTTTTACTTTATATGATGTGGATTTAAAAGGTAAATATTACCCCTATTGGTATTAAAAAAAAACGAACAAGTTGTGACAAAAAACATATGGAATTCTGCGATATAGCATAATAATCTATTCGAGTGGGCGAATTGGATAAATTCTCAGATTTCGCCCTCAAATGTTGGACGTGGGGCATGTACGTATGATGTCAAATTATAGAAGGCATGGGCAATTACGCTATTTACTTGATCAATCTAATCCATTGACTTTTAATAACACCACGTAAATTAAACAGTGCCCACCATTTTGACTAGAAAGGGATTTGCCAAAGTTTTCCATATCTTTTTCAATTCACATGCACGCCAAGACAGCACAACATATATGATATACAATTTGTAATTCGTAATGTTCAGATTGGACTATTTCTACATATCCACATCCTCCTACTTAAGTCATCCTTGGCATCATTCCACCATTGCCAGGAATATATAATTCCCTTCCCTCTTAGCTTTCTATTCAATTGGCCTATTTAGAATTAGATTAAAGGATTGTCAATTAACCCAATTTCATGTCCTCTCCCAATCTCACTCTCAAAAAACGAAACACATATATACATGATCACGAGACACCTTGGTTAGACATACAAATGAAAACGGAGTCATTTGACTTTATGGGCTGATGAGAAAATTCCTTCAGTCTTTATGCATTAATTTGGAGGTGAGATTATACATATTACTACTTCTAATCTTAATTATAAGAGTAAATTAATTTTTTATATAGATTAAAAAATTGAATAAATAAACTAATTTAGATTAAAAAATTGAATAAACAAACTAATTATAACTAATATAAGAGCTATACGTCAACTAATTTATGTAGATTGTAGAGTATACAATATGAATTTATCTCAAATGTTAGATTTTGTCATAATGAATGGTATAATTTCTCTTCTTTAATCTATATTAAAAAATCTATTGATTTTTATAATTATGATACAACAGAATATTATTTAATGGGAAACTAATTATAATGAAACACACACATGTATAAATTGAAATTGTTGATATCTTTGCAGGGATTTTTTTAGTAGGAGAGACGTAAATAGAAGGTTATTGAAACCGAGAAACAATAAAAAAGGAGACTTTTAGGACACACTAGGGTTTGGCTACGTAATGCATCATCATGCGAAACACCCCTAGGCCAATGGTTTCCCCACACGTTTCGTGTATGCTTGTTCAGTAAGCGTCATTATTTGCCATAATTAAAAAACGGAATCATACTATTACCAACTCTTGAAAAATTAAGGCTTTACGTACGTTGAATATATTAGACGGTTGGGGGAAAATAACCTTTAATGCCTTGATTATATTTAGGTATATATTGTAGGCAGAGAATCTGTTACAATATATGCTTTTGCGCCTACCAGTGATGGTTAATTAATCAAAACCATACTAGCTAGTTAATTAACTTGTGCAATCAGTCAGTCAGTTAGCACTGGACCGCATCATGTTATAACATGTGATCTTTATGGTAGACGTATGCTCCAAAGATCTATGTTGATTTGTTTGATATAGTCATAGTAACAGAAATAACCACGGGGAGAATCAGATATGGGATAGAGGATGAAGGCGAAGGAAGACGACTAAGAAGGTGGTGAAGCCAAGCTGTAAAGGTTAGTTGAAGGGATTAACGAGGACCCAGTCCTTGCAAAGGGAATATGCAGGCGAAGAGGATCCCAACCCAACTTTGGAAGCAAAATTTTAAATATGATACCAAAATCCACACGCTACCCATGTGGTGCACATGAAGTTTAACTTAAAAACCTTGCACCCGTACTATACCTCGCCCTCTCCACAAGGGAAAACAAAACAACAAAAATTAAATAGTCCAATGCAAACTTTTATACATATATATATTATGTTACACAAATAGTTTAGGTGAATTGGATTATAGGAATTACTAAAGTAAAGATATGACTATAAATTTAAAGAGTTCTTATAGAAATATTTACATATCATCACTTACTAATGAGTAAATTTCTTATTAATTAGAATAACATCTTGCTTAATTAAACTATGCTTGTATGCATTTGTTCTATTTTGACCCGATACTAGTCGGGTCCTTGTAAATCCGTGAGAAAGTGGCAATAAAAGGAAGCAATTTGGCATTGTGATGAAGGGCGCACGTTCGCATCATAAGAAGGCAATTGTTTTTGTTTTGAAGTTATTTTTAGGGTGGGTTTGGCTCGGTGGAGTCAGAAGTGGTGTTTAAGGATAGATTGAAATGGAGGGAGAATTCCATCCATGTGAGTAAACTTGTTGTGTGGGAGACAGGTTCGAATGTTGGATCAAAATAAGTCAGGGGCCTTCATTTGCTTTACCACCGCCCAGCACCAACGTATGAAAGTGACGCCTCATGAATACCACCGATGACTTAAGCTCAGTATGAACACAATTTGCTTTCACACACACATACACGTACGCGCACGCATATCAAGTCTCTTCAATGTTTCATTTATTTCGTTTAATTCATTACAGACTGTCGTTTCATCCCTATATTGACACGTGGCTTTAATTTTAGGCCTTTTGTCGTCATTTATTTCTTTCCCCCAACGGTTGTTAGCAACAAAAAGTGGATGGGAGAAGGTTGCTCAATCCTTAATAAACCGAATGCGTAATTGCAGAATTAATTCCAAGAGATCATCAGCATTCACATTCTTTTTTAAAAAAATTGTTTTACCAGAAATCAAAACAAAACATTGATCTCAAAAGACTCTTTTGGCAAAAGCAAAAAAGAATCTAGAAGGATTCCGAGGAATAGGCAAATTAGTCAATGGGTAATTGATAAATTAAGCCATCATATTCCTGAGCCAAAGTTACTGGTGTTTTTTTTCCCACCCAAAGTAAAATAGTAAAGAACTATAGATGAAATCAGGCTAAGGAAAAAAATAACAATAGATGACGAGCGAAAGAACACGTAATTTTGATTTTTATCTTGACTTTGAAATTAGGACAAAATATTAAAAAATTGAAAAGGTTTTCCAGATTCTTGCAGAATAAAACCAACGAATATATTTAGGATATATATCATCTATAAAAAAACCGCCTTTCCCTCTTTCGTGGAGAAGGGATGTAGCTCGGGAAGGGAGAGATAGAATTTATTTCTTCAAAATATAATCACACAAAAAACTTAAAAAAAATACATCACAAAAGTCTAAAAATTATTTTGGTATTATTATGAGTTATTGTAAATAAATCTGAGTCACACTCACTAAATTTATTTATAAATTATTATTAATTTATTTTTAACAAATTATCATATTTATGTTTAAATAATTAAAAGGTTTACCTGCCATCAATAACCAAATCTATTTAAAACAATTTTTTATATAAAAATATAGAAAATCGGAGGTCTTAGCCTTTATATGCTAGTCTACATAATAACGGGGTCAAGGCCTAACGAAACTTTGTTACGTTGCAGAGCGATGCCGGGGCGACAAAGACGGGAAAACGAGACAACCCCTAAACGATTAACCATGGTATAATCCACCCAGTTTTTTAAGGTATGCTATATAAGTTTAACCCAAGTTAATTCCTTCTACCCCTACCCCTACCCCTACATACCATCAGCTCTCTCTCTCTCTCCATTTCACACTCTTTTCTAACTTCTCTCTAAACTCTAAACTCTCCTTCTCTAACGGCATCTTCTTCCTTTCCCCTCCTCGATTTCTGCGGAGATTTTCTGGCTCCCCACCTCCCTTCCATGCTCTTCTTCAACCCCTCTTCTCTTGATTCCTCAAGATCCGATCATCTCTCCCAGACCCCCCTTATATTTATGCTTTAACCTTTACCCTTTTGAAGATTGCTCTTTTTTGTTTCTGGCCGAGACCTACAACCCACAAGGGTAGCTCGAAATGGTGGTGAAGATGATGAAGTGGAGGCCTTGGCCTCCTCTTGTTTCCAGGAAGTATGAGGTTACGTTGATTGTCAGGAGGTTGGAGGGTTGCGATCTGCTGCGGGACTCTCCGGAGAAAGGGGCTGATGGGGTCGGGAAATTGGCGGTTGAGATTAGGTGGAAGGGTCCCAAATTGACCTTGAGCTCCTTGCGGCGGACTGCCGTCGTTAGGAACTTCACGAAGGAGGTGGGCGTCGACGCCGTTGCCCCTGACGCCGTCGTCATGTGGGACGAGGAGTTCCGGAGTTTATGCAACCTATCGGCGTATAAAGACAATGTGTTTCATCCCTGGGAGATCGCTTTCACTGTTTTTAATGTAAGTCTCTTCTTCCTATTCCCATTTTCTCCCCTTTCTATTTCCCCTAATTTATCGGTTTCAAATATTTCCTGGGTTCTGGATGAAGAGTTATGTTGCTCAAATCAAAATTGAAGAATTATTGTTTTGTTTTTGTTTGGCCGGCGTTAAATTTTAGTTTGGTTCATCGGCTGTCACCGTCTCTCTGCCCCTTACTGTTATCGTTTCTTGACTTTTGGTTGGGGATGCATTTGTGTATATTAGCCTTAAAGGAAAATCTCTTTCTTTTATCTCCATTTTTGCTACTATGCTACTCATGACATATATATTGATGTCCTTTTAGATATACAATAGATAGATGATTGGAGGCTTCATGATTTTTTGGATTTTAGTCGAATGTTTGGTCAGAATAAGTTTTATCTGCCAAGAAAATTTCAATTGCGGGTTATTTGTCTAATATACTTGGCCACTATAATATTGCTCTAATTCGATGGGCTCAGGGGGGCAAAGGTTGTGTTTCATTCTTATTTCTCAAAATAAGATTTGGATTTTTTTGTATACCAGGGACTGAATCAAAGGCCAAAGAGCAAGGTTCCCGTCATTGGAACGGCGTTAGTGAATGTTGCTGAATTTGCATCTGTAACTGATCAGAAGGATTTTGATTTGAACATCCCTCTCACACACCCAGGAGGTTCTTCCGAGTCTTCTCCTTCACTTTGTGTATGTTCATCTCTCCTTTTACCTGATTGTCCTTACATACAAAATTTGTAATCTTTCCATATAGGCTGCTAGGGTTATCTGTTTTATTGTACCTTTCTGTTTTGTGCTTCCTTGTATTTTTCAAACCGTGCATAACATTTCCTGATCCTGCAGATATCAATGAGCTTGGTAGAGCTAAGAGCTGCTCAAGAAAACACAGAGATGGTTCAAAGATCCATAGTGCCATTACCTTCACCAACTCAGTCAGGAGAAACTACACTGGCTGAAAAAGATGACCTCTCGGCAATCAAAGCTGGACTTAGGAAAGTAAAGATTTTGACAGAGTATGTATCCATTAGGAAACCGAGAAAGTCATGCCGCGAGGAAGAGTGCAGTGAAGGCAGGTGCTCTATCCTTAGTGAGGATGGTGAGTACAATTATCCATTTGACTCTGATTCTCTTGATGATTTTGAGGAAGGAGAGTCAGATGAGGGAAAACATGGTTCCAGTGTTAGGAAGTCATTCAGTTATGGAAAACTGGCCAATGCAAATGCTGAAGGATTATTTTATTCAAGCCTGAGGGTAAATGGCGATGATGAGGGTTGGGTTTACTACAGCAATCGCAAATCAGATGTTGGGTGTTCCCAGATGGAAGATTCAACTGTGCCAGCCGTTGACCCTTCTTTATTACAAAGTTCGAAGCGCAGCATACTTTCTTGGAGGAAGAGGAAGTTAAGTTTCAGATCTCCTAAAGCAAAGGGAGAGCCCTTGTTAAAGAAGGCTTATGGAGAAGAAGGTGGTGATGACATAGATTTTGATCGTCGGCAACTTAGTTCTGATGAATCCCTTTCTCTTGGGGTGAGAGTCTACTTCCAACTTATTTCCTCTTTATTATCTCCATAAGCTATCTATTTTACTGTCAGAAAATAATGCCTTTCTGGATGTTACTGAGGACTTTGCAATTAATAATTACCGAATAAAAATCACATATTTGCTGGTTTCAACTTGGATAGGGATTAAGTTTTTGACTTAACCTTTCTGCTTTGCATACTGTTGTTGGTACTTGATAAGCTTATCAATGACTCTATTGTTTCACACTTTCTACCAGTGGTACAAGACTGAAGATGACTCATGTGCAAATCGGTCATCAGTCTCTGAGTTTGGGGATGACAATTTTGCTATTGGCAGTTGGGAGCAAAAAGAAGTGACAAGCCGAGATGGTCATATGAAGCTTCAGACCCAGGTCTTCTTTGCCTCAATTGATCAGCGTAGCGAACGAGCTGCTGGTGAGAGTGCCTGTACAGCTCTTGTTGCTGTAATTGCTGATTGGTTCCAAAACAATCATGACCTCATGCCTATAAAGTCCCAATTTGATAGTCTAATTCACGAAGGCTCCTTAGAATGGAGGAATCTATGTGAAAATGAGACCTACAGGGAGCGATTCCCTGACAAGCATTTCGATCTTGAAACAGTTGTTCAAGCCAGAATTCGTCCGCTTTCTTTGGTTCCTGAAAGGTCCTTCATTGGTTTTTTCCACCCTGAAGGAGCAGATGAGGAAAGATTCGACTTCCTTCATGGTGCCATGTCTTTTGATAACATTTGGGATGAGATTTGTCGAGCCGGACTGGAGTGCCCTGATAACGGTGAGCCCCGTGTTTACATTGTTAGTTGGAACGACCATTTTTTCATCCTCAAAGTTGAAGCAGATGCTTACTACATAATTGACACATTGGGTGAGAGACTATTTGAAGGATGCAACCAAGCATTTATATTGAAATTTGACAGCAGCACTGTAATATACAAAACACAAGATGCCGCCCAGTCATCTGAAGAGAAACTAGGCGGCGAACGGCAAACTGTTGCAGCAGTGTTAGAGTGGGATAATGAACATACCCCACAAGCTAATAGAAAAGAGGTGGTTCCCGTGGCGGAGGCTGAAGAGAAGTCGAAGAGCGAGGAGGAAGAGGAGGTTGGATGCAGAGGGAAGGAAGCCTGCAAAGAGTACATCAAAAGTTTTTTGGCTGCAATCCCTATTAGGGAATTGCAAGCAGATGTGAAGAAAGGCTTAACATCATCGGCACCGCTTCATCAGAGACTGCAAATTGAGTTTAACTACACGCAGCTGTTAAAGTCGAATTCTGTAACTCCTGTGGCCGAAGAAGCATCGTCGTCGGACTCTCTTGCTCTTGCGGTGACTGAGTTTTCTAGATAAAAGCTTACTGTTGACTTTGAACCCAAGTGTGATTTGTTCTAACATGTTCTAAATAATAAGTGTTGTCTGATTTGAGGCGAAATTAACAAAGGGAAAGGCAAGGCTTGGTCATTGCCCGTGATTTGGCTAATGTTTTCTTCTTGGGAAGGTTATTTTATCTTTGAAAGTGTAAATGACTCTAATTTCCTTTTCAAGTGAGCTCAAACCTTTTGGCATCTAACAAGTAATGGGAAGATTCTACTAGTTACAGCTTTTAGCTTGTTTTTTTTTTATATATGAATTTTTAGAAAAAAATTAGTTTCCTTGTGATTGGATGGAGTTTTCTTTTATTTTTTAAGTAATACTAATATCGAGTAAATTGAGCTATTTATTATCTTTAAGTGTAAATTTATGTATTTAAGAGTTAAAATATCTTCTCATAATTAAAACTATAATAAAATAATATTTTTTAAAAATTAAATATATTTTAAATTGTGACATATTTCTCTCTCAATTTGCGACTTTTCTAATTTTTAATTTTTGGCTGGCCTTTTTATTTAAATATTTTAATCTTCCGAGAGAGCAAGGGTACTTTAGGCTTACCCTTTCCCATTCAAAGGTCTTTTGTGTGCTCATTATGACCAGTTGACCATTGTAGTAATAATTAATTATATAATATTTACAAAATTGAAAAGCGAACAAATTTAACTAGTTTAAAGTTTAAACTGACAAATCGGAATGGAGAACAACTTTTTTTAAAATAAGTCTAGGGTATTTATAATAGGAAGCAATGACTGGTTCTCTTGTACCATAAATTTTTTAAAGGGTTTTTAGTAGCTATCATGTTAGCTATGAGATATTTTTTATACATATTGGTAGGGGTGGAATCCTTGAAATAATTTTTTTCTTATATAAAAAAATTTAGTTAGGTCTTAAAAACAATTTTGATAGCCAAGCCGAATCACATTTTGGAGGATCAAATGGGAGTCCCAAAACGAAAATGGTTGTTCCATGGGCTAATTCTTGTATTTTCTTTTCCTTTTTCAAGCATCATGGTCTCTTTCCAAATCACCACATCCATCCAGTAAAGATCCCAAGTCTCACCCCTCATAGACTTCATAGTTATCGGCTTTGCTATATTTGTTAATTAAATGGGCTTCTGCCTCTAGAGCCCCTTTTTTTTCAACAAAACGTTAATTAATATTAAGGTTGTTTGTACAAAAAAGAAGAAGAAATATTAGGATTGCATAATCAATTCCGCCGTCTGAGGGTATCGAACCTACTATCACGTAGTTTCTGAGCCAGGACGGCTACATGACACATGGTAATACCTGGTTAGTATTTGTCCTTTAACAAATATGTATTGTTCCACGAATAACTTGCCTTACCCAGAAGGATAGCTATATTTCTCATAAGTATAATTTAATTCTTATATATTTTCTCTTTAATATAGTAAAAACTGAAAAGGATATTGTCTAAAGAAAACATTTCCAGTATGATTTGAACACAAACTTGCGGATTTCTTTTCACCATTAAATCAATCATTTGATAGTGTGTTGGCCAATGAATATTAATTTTTCATACATTGAAGACATTTGATAGTGTTCAGGACATGAAATATGTAATATCTAAAAGATTTGAAATTGAATTACCCATGCTCTCAAGGAGTTTTTTTTAACCTTCCTTTGATTTGTTGACCTTTAAAAGAGTCTTTTGTACTAATTACATTCTTATTAGCCCATGGTACATTTTTATTATTCTTCCAAGATTTGGATTAGACTAAAGCACTCAAGCTCTTAATAACTCAAAAGTTTTGTCTGGCAAATTCAATGGGGCACTTTTGGCTAATCAGAGAAAAATAATAGATTATCTACCTTTAGTTATCATCATACAATCTCTTTGATTCCCCCCCCCCCCCTATTTTTCAAAACAAGTAACTGATCCGAAGTCTCATTTTTTTCTCATCTACATCTCAATTACTATTTATCAGTAAATTATTAATTGCCACAACTTTTCTTTTCCCTTGTAATGATTCGCAATTATACAAATTCTGCTTTTCAGCATCTAGCTAGCATGATGATTGACAATATTAGATTGTTTACCTTTAGTTAGTTGAAACATCAACCATCACTTTTTGCTGCAGAGCTTCTCATACGAACCATTTGAAACTGTTTAATCTTTTGCAATAGCATATACTGTGTAGATGCTGAAGAATTAATGTCTTGTATCATCTTTTCAAAAGTTATCATCAGAATTAGCCGTTAATTATGGACACTTTGTCGTATGCCCCTACCATCTTTTGGGCACATAACCCTTTTTCTATAAAAAAAATATCAACTTTCTTCCAAATTCAAGGAGAGCCATGTACATGCTTCTGCCCATGAATCAATTAGTATTGCCCAAAACTGATGAGTTACCTCAAACATGGTTGCATTTATCAGAAAGAAATAGAATCATTGTACCTGTACTTTTATCTTCAACAACATTTTTGGTTCTTCCACTTCCTGTGATCTTCATCTAATTCCCTTTTCCTTTGTGATGGACAAGGACTAAAACGATTATACCTTATCAACCAAGTTCTGCCCATTTGTTCGTAAAGACACCATCTGTTGGTACAAACATCAAAACCAGCAACGAGAACTAACTTCTCCAAGTACCATGTTTATTTAAATACTTAGCATCAGCTTATAGTCAATCCATTCAAATACCATTCTAAGGACTACCAGATTACAAATATTATACCCATAGAACAGAGTAATAGATATAGAACAAGACGGTTATACAATACAAAGATCAAGACCAAGATGATCCTCTCTGGTTAGATCAAGGTTATTCTAGCTAGCAGCAAATGGGGCATTTGACAAGCCCATTCTCGTTGCATTCTGGACATCTGATGCACAATTCTTCGTTTTCGCCATTGCTGGTGAATACTTTGCAACTTCCAGAGCAGTTAGAGCAAATAGCAAACCCCATGTTAGCACACCCAGTGCAAGGGCCATCGGCTGAGTCAACCGGTATTCCTTCCAGAAGCTTCCTGAGCCATCCCATCTCATGCAGTCCAACCACTTGATCAGCTCCTCCAATGTACCTCCCTTTGATGAATAGCTTGGGAGGGATCACTTTGCTACCCAAGATCTTCCAAAGCTCCTCTCTGTATTCTAAGTGCAGAGACACATCCCTTTCAGAGTATAATACTTTAAAGCTTCGCAGCAAGAAATGGACCTTCTTGCAGTCCTGATAGGTTTTCCTTATGCCGCTCAGACTTGTAGTGTAGAGAATTACTGATCGGCTTCCCCCTGGTGGGCATATCTCCTCAAAATCTGTCAGAGAAGGGCATAATAATTTGCTGTCTTGAGGGATATTAGTCTCCATTTTGGTCTCTGGCAAGGTAGGATCCACCGGGTTTTGCTTTCCAAGCCGTGTCTCCTTCAACCCTATGGTGGATATGACCTTGGTTTTGCTGCTGAAGCTGAATTCCAATTCCATTTCTTCTTTCTCAGCATGCTCATCATCTTCACTTCCTCCATTAAGGGTAACATCCAGCTCAATCAGGTGATTGCCCTTGAGATCTTGATCATCATAAAAAGATGGTGGGGTTGCATATTTCTGGGTGCAGAATATCTCTGGAGAATTGCACTGAAAAGCCAGGCCTTGTTTCAAGTTGCTGAAGCTTGGGGCGAGTTTCAACTTCCTAAGTGATATATGTTAAAATATAGTAAAGGGGTATTATGGTAAATAATAATGGGGAAGTTAGTTAGAAGAGAGAGAATATGATGATGACTGTCCAGGATAGGATATATTGGCTGTAACCATCCTCTCAGGAGCTATTGAAGAGAATTATTCCATTTCTATTCCTTTTTCTGTTATTAGCTCTAACAAAGGTATCAGAGCCATATATCCGGCCAATGGCGCCGCCGGATACTCGGTCTACTGATAGGCTCACCGACTTGGAGACTCGCTTGGAGACACACCGAACATCTGTGAATAACCGTTTGGATCAACATACGCAGGAACTCATAGAGCTGAAGCAAGAACTACAGCAAGCTGTGGGGCGTATAGAGGAATTCATGAAGCACCTATCTGAAAAGATATCAACCACTGAAAATGTTGCAGGGAAACAACATATTATAGGTAATGGAGGAAATGGGGGTTCGTCATCTGCAAGTCGATTCCCTGCTTTTGGGTCCTTCCATGAAATGCACAATACAGCTTCAGCATACTCTATTCCAACGAAACAAAGCCGAGTGGAGTTTCCCAGATTTGACGGCTCTGATTTTCGGGGATGGGCCTATCGTTGCCGACAATTCTTTGAAGTTGACGGCACTCCACCTGAACATCGCATTCGTCTTATGAGTATTCATCTGGAAGGGCATGCGCTGAGGTGGCATCAAACCTTTATGCGTCATCGCTTATTTTCTGACGTTCAATGGGACGATTACTTCCGACACATGGAAGACAAATTTGCAGATGTTCGTGATGAACACCCCTTGATTGCTCTTAAGAAGCTTCAACAAGCTGAAGGCTCGGTTGCTGATTATGAACGGGTCTTTGATGAGTTGCTGTCGGAGATTGATATTCCAGAGGAGGTAGCTGTCAACCTTTTCATTGGTGGCTTACGCCCCGATATTCAGCAATTCGTCCTTAGTTTTGCGCCGACCACATTAGCTAAAGCTTCCTGTTCAGCTCGTTTACAAGAAGCCACAATACGGGCTATCCATGATCATGCTCCAACTACTAATCGGGATTGCAAGTCATCCAAACCGCTTATATGGTCACACGGGCCCAACTCTAAATCTGTTTCAGTTATGGGCCCAATCCTTGGGTCCTCCTCTTCCAACCAGAAGGCTCCGACCCAAGTCTCCATTAAGCACAGTCAGCCATTGTCTGTCTCTGCATCATCGGCTTCGTCCTTAGGCAGACCTACCAGACAGCTATCTAGACGAGAAATGGATGATAAACGTCGGAAAGGACTTTGCTACTGGTGCCCAGACAAGTATAGTCCCGGTCATCGTTGTCAAGACTCACATGTCTTTACACTGGTCGTGACGGAGGATGATGATCATTTTGAGGACGCTATGGGTGATGCCCAACCGGTTTGTGACGGAGCGATCAATGCGATTGAGGGCTATGCGAATACCTCCACATTGAAGTTGTTGGGCCGAATTAAGAATCATCAGATTATTATTTTGCTGGATACAGGGAGTACTCACAACATTCTGAACATCACCGTCGCTAAACGGCTCAACCTCAAGGTTCAAGATCGACTACCCATAAGATTGGCTGTCGCGGACTCTCGACAGGTTTCTGTTTCTAAGTTCTGTCCTGGTCTCATGTGGGAAATGGAGGGTACCGCTTTTACTTCTGATTTCTTGGTTATGAAAATAGATGGATATGACGCTATTTTGGGGGTACAGTGGTTGAAGACTCTAGGGCGTTTTACTATAGATATGACCTTACATTCATTTGAGTTTCAATCCAAGGGTCAACTAATTCGGTTGCAAGGGTTATTACCTACAAACTCTGGATATTCAGAGGAGGTCCAAGCTAGTCGAGAGCTCATAGTAGCTAATCAGCTTTACTTAATTCACAACTCTTCTCAATTACAGGTTGACCTTACTTCTCCAGTGCCACTAGCTGGTGAGCAACCTTTTGCATTGCAAACTCTTTTAGATAAATTCGTTGATGTTTTTACAGCACCCATGGGTTTACCTCCGGTAAGACGGTTTGATCATGCTATTCCTCTTATTGATGAACGACCAATATGTTGCAAACCTTATCGTTATGGTCCTGTACAGAAAACAGAAATTGAACAACAGGTTCAGCAGATGCTTCACAGTGGCATCATACGGGAAAGTTGCAGTGCTTTTGCAGCCCCTGTGGTTTTAGTGCAGAAAAAAGAGGGTACATGGCGTTTTTGTGTTGATTATAGAAAGCTGAATGAGGCTACCATTAAGAATAAATTTCCCATTCCTGTTATTGAAGAACTCTTAGATGAATTGGCTGGTGCTGCTTATTTTTCTAAATTGGATCTCCGTGCTGGGTATCATCAGATTAGAATGAAGGAGACTGACATACTTAAAACAGCTTTCCGTACTCATGAGGGCCTATATGAATTTTTGGTTATGCCTTTTGGGCTAACCAATGCTCCAGCTACTTTTCAAGGCCTTATGAACTCTATTTTTAAAGCTTTCCTCCGGAAATTCATTTTGGTATTCTTTGATGATATTTTGATTTATAGCAAGGACTGGGAAACTCATCTGCAGCACTTGGAAATCACCCTTTTAACTTTAAGGCAACATCACTTATTTGCTAAGGCCTCTAAATGCATATTTGCTGCTACTCATATTGACTATTTAGGCCATATCATTTCCAGTCAGGGGGTACAGGCTGACCCCAAGAAATTAGATGCTATTGAATCATGGCCAGTACCTACATCTCTGAGAGAGTTACGTGGGTTCCTTGGTCTCACTGGGTATTATAGGCGTTTCATTCGCCATTATGGGTCTATTTGTCGTCCTCTTACAGAATTATTGAAGAAAACTTCTTCCTTCACTTGGACTCCGGTTGCTAATGATGCATTCCTTGCTCTTAAGGAGGCCATGATGTCTCCCCCTGTTTTAGCACTTCCCAAGTTTACAGATACTTTTGTAATTGAGACGGATGCTTCTGGCATTGGTTTGGGTGCAGTTCTTTCTCAGGCTGGTCATCCCATTGCTTTTGCAAGCAAAGCTTTACCATCTCGGAAAAAGCCTTTGTCTGCGTATGAACGTGAGATTTTGGCTATTATTTTTGCTGTCAAACAGTGGCGTTCCTACTTGTGGGGCCAGAAATTCATCATCAAAACTGATCATTTGCCCTTGAAACACCTCTTGGAGCAAAGAGATTTAAGCCAAGAGCAATTTAAATGGCTACATAAGTTATGGGGGTTGCATTATGAGATTGTATACAGAAAAGGGAGTGATAATTTAGCTGCTGATGCTTTATCTAGGCGCCCTGAAGGATCTTGTTTTGCTCTTTCTGTTCCTATTTCAGGCCTTTTTGACCGTGTTAAGGCCACTTGGCTTAAGGATGGACAAATACAGCAGCTTATTCTTGACTTAGAAAAAGATTCCATGTCTCATTCCCACTATACTTGGCAACAGCAGCTGCTGAAACGGAAGGGCAGATTGGTGGTTGGCAATGATGATGTTCTCCGTAGGGATTTATTGACTTATTTTCATGCAGATAGTATTGGAGGCCATTCAGGTATCCATCCTACCTTCAAACGTCTTGCTGCTTTCTTTTATTGGAAGAAGATGGAGAAGGATGTCCGGGAATTCATACGGGAATGTCCTACTTGCCAAAGATTTAAACCTGAACTGGTAGCCTCTCCTGGACTTCTTCAACCTCTCCCTATACCTGAATATGTGTGGTCAGAATTATCCATGGATTTCATCAGTGGTCTTCCTAGATCATATTCTAAGACCACCATCTTGGTGGTAGTTGATAGGTTATCTAAGGCTGCTCATTTCATGGCTCTAAAGCATCCTTTTACAGCAGTGGATGTTGCTCGTACTTTTATGGATAATGTGGTAAAGTTGCATGGATTTCCTAAATCTATCGTTACCGATAGAGATCCAATTTTCTGTGGCAGATTTTGGAAGGAACTTTTCCTATTGTATAAGGTCAACCTACAGTATTCTTCGGCTTATCATCCTCAAACGGATGGACAAACCGAAGTTCTCAACAGGTGTTTGGAGTGTTACCTCCGTTGTATGACTGGAGATTTCCCTAAACAATGGGTTACTTGGCTCTCCTTAGCTGAATTATGGTATAATACCTCCTATCATTCTGCAATTGGTATGTCTCCTTTTGAAGCGGTATATGGCGTCCCTCCTCCGGTTCATTTACCCTATATAGCAGGAGATTCTAGTAATGACTTGGTTGATCGCACTTGCCTCTCTCGTGAGCTGGTGATTCAGCTGTTAAAACAGCATTTGAGGAAGGCTCAGCATCGTATGGTACAGCAGGCTAACAAACACCGGACAGAGCGCCAATTTTCTGTGGGTGATATGGTTTATCTTAAGCTGCACCCCTTTCGTAAGAATTTCTTAAATAATTCTTCTCTTCACAAATTGGCCGCACGGTACTTTGGACCATTCAAGATAATAAAAAGAGTAGGTACTGTGGCTTATGAATTGGAATTACCTCCTCAAACCCGTGTCCATCCAGTTTTCCATGTGTGCCTTTTAAAACAACATGTGGGGCCTTCTACTACAGCAGTTTCCTCTTTACCACAAGTCGATGATCAAGGGCAGTACTTGATGGAACCTGATAGCATTCTGGGCCGGAAAGTGGTTAAACGCCATAACCTTCCAATCACTCAAGTTTTGATTCACTGGAAGTTTACTCAACCTGAAGATGCTACTTGGGAAGATCTCTCAATCATTCGTCAACAATTTCCTGCTTTTGACACTGCTGCACCTCCTACTCAAACAATCCTTGTGGACAAGGATTCTTTCTAACCAGGGGGGGGGAGTATTGATATATGTTAAAATATAGTAAAGGGGTATTATGGTAAATAATAATGGGGAAGTTAGTTAGAAGAGAGAGAATATGATGATGACTGTCCAGGATAGGATATATTGGCTGTAACCATCCTCTCAGGAGCTATTGAAGAGAATTATTCCATTTCTATTCCTTTTTCTGTTATTAGCTCTAACACTAAGCAACTTGCCTTTCATTGTTTTCATGTCTTCTAGCTCTCTGAACCGAGATGGCATGTGGTGTTTCCCACTAAAAGGAAAGAAGGAAACAAGAAAAGAAGAGGCGAGAATGACTGGTCGCATGAACACTATATAGAAGATATCGTGGTTCGATGATAAACTCTCCTTTAAGCATTCCAATGGCTATTTTATAAAGTGGAGACTGAAAAGCTGTTTAGTGTTGGGTAGCTTTACTAAGATATGAATTATCACTGCATCGTGTGGGGGCAAAGCTGACTTATCTCTCTATCCCCCTTTTATCTGATTAGAATGCAATGACCTATTACCTACCATTTGGTGCCTCAATCATGGTATGATCCAGGAAGGACACTTGTCAACTAGAAACAAATCAAGTGGCTAAAATTCTCCTAAATGATTTTGATGATGAGGAACCCAGTTACTCTCTAGCTCAATATGTGACAATATAGCACATGGTTCATTGGTTCTGTGGGTTAAGTACCCACTACAAATAGGGAGCCCGTGGCTGGACCACAAGGTCCACAACTTACCCCTCATTTCAAAGGAGACAAAATGTGCCAGTGGCCATAATTCAGCCCCAATTTTGTTAAATGAATACGTTCTTTATCAAACTAGAGTCCTTGAGATATGCAATTAAGAAACCAGACCGAACCTTCTTTCTCAAAGTATCACCGGAGTTCTAATCCTACAATCTGCAATCACTTGCAACCATCACGCAAAAAAGTGGGAGTCCCCCTAAAGACAGTTTAGAGAGAAAAAGGGAAATAAAAAAAAACAATAATGATTATCACCGTACGTTCATTACCAGAAGTGCATATTAACAACCAATCAATTTTTTAAACATGAAAAAAAATTGTGATTAGGAATAGGTATTATTAACATTATGTATGGATATGGATACGCTTAATGATTAAAGAGCAGAGTACGTCGTATATAGTGCCAACTTCTCCATGATTCCACTAGAGAAGAGTACAATAATTGGACTCCCAATATCCCAAACGTGTGAATTAAGGAAGGGACATAAATCATTAGACTACATCCTCTAAGTATTGTCTACATGATATTTGTAAACCAATAACTGCCAGTCAGGTCGATTCCAGTATTGCATGGGTTGTCTTTACAAATAGTTTGTTTGTATGTATGTATGTATGTATGTATGTATGTATGTATGTATGTATGTATGTATGTATGTATGTATGTATGTATGTATGTATGTATGTATGTATGTATGTATGTATGTATGTATGTATGTATGTATGTATGTATGTATGTATGTATGTATGTATGTATGTATGTATGTATGTATGTATGTATGTATGTATGTATGTATGTATGTATGTATGTATGTAACCGACAACATATTTCAGGATCAGTACTGAAGTTCACTCAGATATCAGCCACGGAGGAAACAAATCCAATAGTAAATCCGAATTTGATGCAAGCCAGCTCATTTTTGTTTCCATCGTACATCTTCATGTTCAAAGAGTAAGAACCCTGCGATCAGCAAATGTGAAACTACGGTAAGAGCCATAATGCAGCAAATTAAAGTGACACTCCGACCGCTGGATAGAACATCAGATAAAGAGATGTTGGAGTGACACCTTATAATTCAAAAACAAAAATTCCTAACAAAAAAATCCATTGTTTTACTAGATGTAGCTAGAATGTCCAGATATTTAGTTTAGACGCCTTGAAGGATGCCCTCTGGACATTAGACAATTCGACAAGTATACCATTGGAAAATATAAGGCCGCAATGATAACTGACAAGATGGAGGAAACCAAAAATGGACAGTGCGACCTAAATGATGAATGATACATCTAAATCCAAACATCAACTCGAAACCACCATCGTGCATGCCCAAGGGAAAGGACAACCACAAGCCAACGAACTTATTACTCCAGTATAAGGAGTCTAAATTTATGCACTTTCACAAGGGTTAATTTCAAGACAATTGACAAAAGATCAGAGAAATAGCAGTACTAAGTACTGATCAAAGTCAAATAACCCGTGTAAGCCTTAGAATCAATATTCGAGCTATGATAAAATCCAACTTCTTATCAAATATCCATAATAAGAGATGAGCGTGAATGTGCGCACATGCAACACAAGAGATGAAAGTAGAAAGAACTTAAGGAAGTACTTTGTCTTGTCATAATAAGTCCGATAGGTGCTTCAGAGTTTCAGTAAGAAAATATGGCGAAAGTGAAACAATGAGAAGATTGTGTGAGGAGGGGCAAAACAAGGATTTAATAAGCACCAATTAAAAATATTGCAAATTATATATAAATAGAACGCTAATACCATTCAACAAAGGTAAGATGAGATACCAAGTTTCATCAGAGTCCGGCTGTGTTCCAGAATATTTTTACTCCCAAAAACACATGCATCTATAAACAAATAACTTACGGAATGAGTGAATCCAGGTAAAAGTTGTGTATGAGCAACCACAAAATCACCAACTGAAACAGGGCAAGTTGTCTCTCCACAGAGATCATGGGTCTCACTGTGTATGTGACACCCGAAATATGCAAGATCGATCGCCAGTTTCCCTCCAGATATTGCTTTCTCTGAAACAGGACATGAGTTTTGATGTGAAATTAATAATTCAAGGCTTTATCTTTAGTTACCTGAAGAAATACTCGATAGAGTTTAACTTTGTCCATTTATTAATTACACAATATTAGTCCTGTCATATAGGTTTTGATATAAATACAGGACATATATGAAGAAATTACTAGAGAAGGACGCCAACAAAATGTAAGGTACAATGTTTTCCTTCCTCGAATGGTGATATGTTTTAAAGCCTGGGTTAAAGAAAAAACAAGGACATCCTTTTCTTCCAAGACCTCATCTTGGAAATCCTCCTACACTTGGTCAAGCGATTAATGCTACAAAACTGAAACGGAATTCATACTTCCAATTCACCATTGTATGGGAATTGGTACTTAAAATTACAACTATTCAATTCCCATGCGCACACAGGTTTAACTGAATTAAAATAAACAGGAAACAAGGAGTAAATAAACAAGCGAGTAAGATGTGATATTGATATTGCACAATAACAGTGGTAGCAGCTATGCTGAATGTGGCAGGTTGGCCTCTTGCATGGGATTAGGAGATATCTCAACTCCATTGACTTTAACACCATAATCGGTTTTCTTATCTGAATTGTAACACGTGAAACAGCAAAAAGCTTCACTGATTCAACCATTAGGCCGGAGGGTGGGGGGGGGGGGGGGGCGGATTCTACCATACAGTCGGACGAAGCCTAACATTGATGTCAGACACCAAACAAAGAGATCATAATGCTGGACAAAATGAATACCGGATCACAACATAGAAGCAGAACTCTACAGGAAATGAAGCTTGTAATTTGAAGTTTCAAGGGTAAGTTTCATTTATTCATTCGAACGGGGAAAGAATCCTTTAATCAATTAAGAAAAGGGGGGGGGGGGGGGAGACAAAAAGGACTCGTGAAGCAGAACGTTTAATTTAAACAGTGTAATGTGGGAAAACAATAATTTGAAGAGTGGAAGGGTGAAAGAGGGTGACCGCAGTATTTGACGTCGGTAGAGTAAATCAATGTGATACATGTTGAAATTGGTGGATTAAGAAAACTTCATTCGTAAATTTTGCTCATTTTAACAGTTGTGATGCAATTCATGAATTGGTGGATGAAGGCCACAAGCACAAATGAGATTTGACAAGGATTGTTTGTTCCCCCTTAAGATAACTGCACACAAGGGCGTGTATATGGGATGAGATACTTAAGGGTGGTTGTAGCTAAGTACACGAGATTCAGCCTACGAGTCCATGAAATTACCAAATGATGAAAAGAGAATGGCATGAGTGGCGGAAGCCACGTGTGCAGAGATGAGATATAACACTTTATTTATAGTATAGCTCATTCTAACTCTATGTCTCTTCCGAGTACTTAACTAAGTAGGCGTGTTGGCTGCGGAGGGAACCACCGGAGCCAGAGGCGTTGACAGGGGAGATGTTCGGCAATTCGGGCACGTGGGGTGCTTTCTGAGCCAGGGGTCTACGCAATGGAGATGGAAGAGGTGGCCACAATCAGGCAGCACCCGAACCACATCAGTGTCCTTGTAATCCGATAGACATATGGAGCAACATGTGGTGGCGCGTGATTGGTCAGAACCATTGTGCTTGGCCTCACAGAATGGCAGCTTGGGGTAACTTAGAATGGTGGCCTCATCTATGCCTTGCACATCGACCACGGAATGATGAGGAGGAGCATTAATCCTGTGAGACGGCTGAGCAAAGGGAAGGAGCGGGCGAGCGCAAAAGTAGGAAGCAATGGTGAGAGCAGTGATGATAAGCATGACGCCAATGGAAACTCCCACGAAATACCAAAACCCTGATGCTATGAACTCAGCGGAGCCTGGTGCATCGTTCATCTTGTAAATTAATCACTAAACCAACACAAAATGGCATTAAGGGAGTGATTAAGAATAGAATGAGGGGGACGTTCAAGGCAAATACATATATAGAATGGGATTAATTAATTAATTAATTAATTGGAGAGAATTGAACACGACGAGGGCTTCATTGCTTTGTGAAGGTGCATGCCAAATAGCATATTTTTCTATTTCATTTTTTATCAAATAATTTTATTGGCGAACATAAGGCATGAAGATAGAACAAATATAATAAAGCATGAAAAGAACACGTGTCGCTCTTATATATACATACATTTATGCAAATAGTGCGTGGCAGAATCAACTTAGATGACTTTCATCATATGCGAGAGTGGCTATTTAAGATTCTTAAAAAAATTCCATGGCCACAAAAGGAAAAGAGAGGGGGGAAAAATCCTCAACTATTTTGCTTCTCCAATATCATAGGGAGAAGGGGTTGCATGCGAGAGGACATGAATCAGGCCATTTCAATATCTATGGTAAGGTACAGGGCTTATTAAGAACCAAAATGATAAGGTTTTGATTGAGCCTGCCTGACGAAGATTTAATAAAAAGGTCCCATTGAGAGAGTCTTTCCAGCTTGACTTAATTAAAATTTAAATTACTTAATAGTGAACCCCTAATTTCAAAACAAAAATATCAAATTCTTATTTTTAAAATGATACTCCTCTAATACAATCGTTAAAATATTTAATTAATTTAAAAAAATAGGTCATTCTATCTAAAATATTTTTATTCATTTCTATTAACCCATCTTTCTTTTTTTTTATTGAATTATTGTGAATAACTTAATAATAAAAATAATTTAAAAATATAAAAAATGTTTTTTATAATTAAAATTATGATTAATTTTTTAATTAAATTTTAGGCTAAGGAGGAGGTGAGGAGTATATAATTTATTATTGGATAAAGTTATCACTTGAATTTAAAAAAGATTCTCGAAGGCAATGCCTCCCGCACACGCCTACCGACCGATTCATCGTCGCGTGATCTCTCAGCCCAGAACCCGTGGCCTAACCAACTTCCCTACACCCCATGGCGGTTCTCAGGAAGCTAGCGACGTCGTTAATGATCGTGATGACGGCGGCGGCTGTTTTAGTGGACGCCGGAGACACGAACGGAGTGTATTCTCCGTGCACGGACTCTAAGGTGGAGCGGTCTGACGGATTCAGCTTTGGAATTGCATTCGCATCGAAGGAAAATTTCTTCTACAACAACACTGTCGAGCTATCCCCTTGCGATAGTAGGCTTGCTCTCTCGTCTTCCAACTCTCAGATCTCTGTGTTCAGGCCCAAGGTCGATGAGATCTCACTCCTCACTGTCAATTCCTCTTCTTTCACTCCGGTTCGTTCCCTCTCTTGCTCTATCTAAATTTGCGAGTAAATTTTCTGGATAGGTTGTTCGTTTCTCAAAATTTGTGAGTAAAATTTCAGGAGGTTTACAGGACCGAATTCAATTGAGGAAAATCACTGTAGTATTTTATTTTCTAGGGTTTTTGTAGAATTTTTCAGCGATTCGATTTGCCGTTGTTGCTGTTGCCTATGTAAGATTACAGATAATGAGGCGAATTATTCAGAAGTCGAGGGAATTGTTGATATTGTTATGCGATGTGCTGCTTAATAGAGAACTTGAATTATGGAGGTTTCGGGCAAGCATGCAACCTTGCGTTTCTGGCCTTCAATAGCGGCAAAATAAATAATGATTTAACCTGGCCTCATTGAGTTTAGGTTATTCGGAGTAACATTGTGGCGCATTGATCCAGCTGCCTATATTTTTCTATTTTTATTACCTAAATAGGGTGTATACTGTCAGTTTTTTGTGATTAGCGTATATATGGTTACTTTTCTGTATTTCTGGGCATTCATTTAAGTTTTTCACGTGTCCAGGATACCTATGGCTATATGGTTGCATTTGCTGGTAGAAAATATGCGGCAAGGTCTCCTCCTGCATTTGTTGCAAACAGCACGTATACTGTAACTAGTTTTACTCTGGTAAGGGGATAATGAAAGTTTTTTTCGATATCTTTTTGGTTTTCCATATAATTTTTTAAGATCATAATCCTTATTGTCTATCGAGAAACAACTAAAATGTGGCATTGCAGGTCCTTGAGTTTAAGAAGGGCAGGCTGCAAAATTTATATTGGAAGAGAGATGGTTGTGCTAAGTGCACGGGAAACTCCAACTTTGTCTGTCTCAACAATCAAGACTGTGCACTGAAAACTACCAGCTGCAAGAGCCATGGAGGAACTGTGGATTGCAGTCTTGGGATTCAAACAGCGTTTTCTGGTACTGATAAGCATCTTTCGGTTCTCAACTCCTGGTATGAAGTAGAAAACCTCCGACAGTATTCACTTTATGCCCTTTATTCGAATCTGAGGGATTCCCTCACTAGTCAGTATGACAAGTTTTTCTAATGCTCTTTAGGCGAGGCGATATGTATATTTCGTTTATGCTGCTATGGTGCGATTCATGTGTTTGCTTACATCATCAATCATTCTCTTAATTCCTGTTTCCCCTTCTTTCTAATCAAAATATTTGAGAACTGAGAACCATGGTGTGTAAATTTGCATATTAAAGCATAATTTCATTTTGCACAATAGATTATGTATGAATTTGTTGCTCTTTGTTCCTTACCTCCAAGATGGATCAGGACGACTAAAATTGGCAGCCCTTGTGATTTACCTTGTTTGTTCCATATAAAACGTGTTTCACATATATACACATCTTTGTTTTGTTTTGAAAGAGAAATGAGGTTCATCAAATAATATTACATGTCATGCAAAGAATAAATACTAAACACCAGTTATTGACTGGCTGAAAGATCATGTTGCGGTAAGCATCCGCATCCGTGCTCATCCAATTGAGATTAGCACTGGTGCTCAGCAGCCAAACAGGATGGTCGCTCGCTAAAAGATTAGCCACACCTCTGCTTTCTCCTCTCCTTCACCATGGATGATCGCACAGGATTTTCAGCTCCTTCACCTTCTTCAACAGCCCCTACCTTACTTTTCTTAAAGGTAGCTTTTTCAGATGCGTCGTTCTCATTCATGTCACATTCTCCTTATCAGCCAGGTTGTGTCGTCCTGCGTTTCAAGTCTCTCGTTTTTTTAGGTAAGCCTCCGTTATCCACTGCAAGAAACACTGACTCGCACTGTAGATTTTTAAAAGGGCTTTATTACTAGCTATGAGACTCTGTGTTGCCAGGGATGGAACCCTAACTAGGTCTCAGTTAAGTATTAATTGTGCTAGGTCTCATAGTTCAATTAGAAACGAGTTTATAAAAAAAAAATTTAGACAGTTTTAAAAAAGGATTTTTGAAGAAGAGTTTATAAAAAAAATAGTTTTGAACAAATGAGTGTTTGGATAGTTATTTTTATAAGTATTTTTATTATTAGTAAATTACGAAAAAAGGTATGAGTATTAAATTAAGAGAGATAATATATGAGAGGAGAGAGGATATAAGAAAAAGTATGAGAGATGGTGTAAAAAATAGTATGGGTAATATAGTAATTTATTAGTTCATAAGTTCTTTTATTATTTTATAAAGTACGAGTTTATTTAAATTTTAATTTTAAACTATAGTTTAGTCTAAGATTGTTTGAATAAATATAACAGTTTGTTTTAAAAAATTTAAAATTTAGGTTTTATCCAAACTTAAGTTTAAGTTCTTTCTAAACACACATTAAGTCTATCTCTATTGTTATTAACAAATATTGGTTCACTTCGTAAAGAATTTTCTCATAATCTATAGAATTATGAGTTCAAATATTGTTATTGACGTAAGAATTTTGTTAATGGGGATATGTAAGTATCTGTGTAATTTACTTAAATTTTTTTTTATAAAAGAAAAAGTCTACCTCTCTTGTTAGAGTCACCATTCTTGCTTTATGGCCCAATTGTGGATATGAGCTTCATGCCAAGTAGAGGTGGTAATGCGGGTCAATTGCCAGATACGGGTTGGTCTGCCACGGGTTAGCCTAAAAGCGGGTCAAAATTAACCGGTCCGTTTTCAGGCGGGTTGATGAAACACCAACCTGAGCCCGCCAGTTTTTTTTTTAAATTATCTATTTTTTTAAAAAAATATTTTCATATATATATATTTTTAAATAATTTATATGTATCAATATTAATTGAAAGTATAATCTAAAATTGTTAAAATATTTATTTTTTTAACTTTATCACTATCCATATATAAATCTGTCACAAGTAAAATAATAATAAAATAAAATATATATTTAAAGAAATGACTTGATAAGATAAAGTTAGCATAAATTAAGTATAATGTAAACTTTAATTTGGTTAAAACTCTAAAATTAATAAAGTGTAATATAAATAATAAAAATTAATTTTTTTTAAAAAAAAAAAGGGCTAAGCGGGCTAACCCGCCAACCCGGCGAGTTAGCCCGTCGCGGGTTCGGGCTTGGCGGGTGCAGGTCAAAAAGACCCGCACCAAAATGGGTTACCAAACCCGCCATAAATTGGCGGGTTGGGCCTGCGGACTCAACCCAAATTCCTACCTCTAATGCCAGGCCCAATTATTTTCTTATTACTTCTTTTCTTATCTTTTCTTTTTGGGCTAAAATATAATCTTGTTGATTTGGTCGCATGAAAAACAGACTATACCACTAATATTTTCGACTGAAAAATGAAACGACACTCTATATAACCCTCGTACGTTTTTTTTTCTTTTGTTTTTTGTTTTTTTGTGGTCCGTGTGAACAGAAATATAATTGGTTATTAATTCCTACTAGTGGATGAACGAAGTCCAAAAGCCAGCTCACTCTAGATTTCATTTTCTAAAACATTTTCCTTTTAAAGATTAACAAACTTTTGAGTGCAAAACTAACTTAGGAAGTGGCTTTGGCTTGAATAATCAAAACATTATTGAAGACTTCCTTCCCATTTAAAATTGCAATTTTGTTTTGAAGCTTGGTATCCAAATACGTACTCGTCTATCTCCACTAATATGTGAAACATATAATTAAAAGAATGTTGCCTAACCCACAATAAATGCGCATTGATATTAAATAATTGTTGTTAGTGTCCTACAATATTAGTCCTATATAGTTCGGGAAGGCGCAATGATAAAGGGTCCCACTCACTTTTGCTTCATTGGTGCCCCCGTCAGAAAGAACTAATAAAGTTATGAAAATATAATTGCAGAAGATTATTTAGCAGATTTTTCAATTTGTAATAATCGAGAGAAGATTCAAAGAAGAATTGTTTATAATAACTGGACAACCAGATTGTCTAAAATCTAATCAGACCTAGATGGAAATGACATGGACATAGAAACGCTAATCCACTTGTTTGATGCTTGGTGATGAACCCACTTCTAAACCTATGGCACTTTTTAATTCACTCTGCCACAAATAAGGAAGAAATTAAAAATTCAGGCAAAATTAACGTTTATTTTTCTGAAACTGTGATAATTTACAATTATTTACTCCCTACAATCAATTACTTTATATAAGAAAATTAGTTATTTATCTTTAATATGTTAAGCATATTTTGTCATGCTGCTCATCTATGTTTTCAATCCTACACCATCTCTAATAGTTTGTTTCTGATGTATATGTACATGCGTGCTCTTCCTTTTCTTGCCAATATAGATGTGATTTTGGACGCATGCTCTTCCTTTTCTTCATTTGTGATCATCGCCTTTGTCCCCTCACAGAAAATGACTTTGACCTTTCTTGAATCTTCTTCTTCCCCAATTAATTCATTTCCCCTTTTGATCTGTCTATCTATGTAAATTAAATCATCCATGGTTTTTAAACGCAGTCATCGCTTCATGATTATTATTATTATTTTGATTTGATTTGATTCCCCGGGTAATTTTATGTCTTGTCATTTGTATTTGCATTTGCATTTGCATTTATTAGAGTTCATTACTGTTTCTGATGCATCATGTTCATTATAGAGGTTAATATATAATCCGTTTTTGTTGCTTAGTGTAAAGGGCAAATTAATGAATTCTTCACGCCCACCTTTGCCCCTCTGTGTATATATATATGTATGTCATTTTATGAATTTTCTAGTGCGCTCGTTATGCACTTAATTTGTTTTGAAGCTTCTTCCACTGTAACATTTTCTGTGTTCAAATTAAAGTAAGTCGATTTAATCTCTTTTGTTGATTTCATTAATTGAATTTGAACTCTAATTATGAGTAGGACCAATCCAAACTCCTCTTTATTACACACTTGCACGAGTACTTGGACCCTAATTATATTCCACGTTCATGTTAATTACGAATTAGAACATATATACTTGCTTAATTGGATCAACCGTATCCTTCCATTTGGCTCTCGGAATAATCTAGAGGCTGATGAGTATTCTAGTCTATATAGGTTCCATGATATATGTATATTTGTCTGTCTGTCTCTCTCTCTCTCTCTCTCACCTGTTACATCATCGAAGGTGGTGGAAAAAGACTTTGCGTTTAGCGAAAGGTTAATTATGCCAATAATATTTAATATTTTACTATATCCAGCTTATGTGAGCTGCAAAGGCATACTTTCTGAGCAAGGAAAAGGTACGTAGCTCTAACTGAGACTGAGAGGCTTATGCAGTGATGTACCAGAAATTTACCCGAAATCTCAAGAAGTGAATTGAGTTGACAATCTGTGAAATAATTTGTTATAAACTTTATAGTTTATAGTGATATATATATATATATATATAATGATCATACCAGTTCATGTTCTCAATATATTCATACATATATACATAAATTACTGAGGGAGTGGGGGTTGATGGAGAGTCATAATCAGTTGGGTTGACTTACTTGGTTTATACACATCACCATTCACCGCCAAAAGCTATATAAATGAGTGCGTGTGTAGATTATAGCTAAGGATATTAGCTTGCTTTTAGAATCGTGTTCAAAAATTACCACAACACTATATATATATATATATATATATATATATATATATATATATATATCACTCTTATCATCGCCGTGATATACGATTGCTGATTGAGGGGTGAATTCATGTGTTTTCAAGTAACAAGTTATTGACTTTCACTGTTTAATTAATTTATCGGTCCAATTAACATCAATATTTAATCATACTCATTTCATCTGACACTATTATTTAATTTATAATATATAATATATTTAATTAATTTATTTAGAGTAAAAAAATAGTTAAATTATTTCCTCTGTTTCTTAATATAATACTAAGTTGACTCTTTTAAGTAAAATACAAAAATAAATTAATTAATTAATTATAATTAAATATAATCATTCAATATGATATATATTATATGCTCATTAATTTATCTAAATTAATCAACTAACTTTTATATTAATTATAATTAATTTTTTTATTTAATTTTATTAATTTATCTAAAAAAATAAATAATTTTTATTAAGTAACGGTTAATAGTTAACACGACATGTTTTTCGAACATTATAATCAATTTTCTTAAACACATCCCTTCCTCTCTTATCTAATAATTTATTAGTTTATTAGTATTAATAGATATAATTTAAAAATAAATTAATAAATATAAAAAATAAATTTTATATTTAAAATAAGTATTAATTTTTTAATTATATTTTATATAAAAATAGAAAAATATGAATAAATGTAAGCTCTGTATTAAAGAGATGAAAATCAGACGCACGTCAAGGTAGTAAATAGCTAGATTAATAACTTAAAAACAAAGGACGTCATATAGGCAGTTATAGGGTGACACTCGTATTATTATAGACCAAGAGAAGAGGTAGGAGAAAGTAGTTGACATTAGCGTAATTGGGCGGAGAAGAGATGAAAAGAAATCCAGTTTAAGATAAGGGCGAAAATATTTTAAAAAATGGCCTGTGAAATTTTATTTTTTTTAATAATTTTTAGAAAAAAATTATAAAAAAATAATTTTGAATAAATAAGTATTTTGATAATTATTTCTAAAAATACTTTTATTATTAGTAAATTAAAAAAATAATCAGATTATTAAATATAGGAAAGAGATGAGAGAGGATGTCAAAGAGAGATGAGAGATAGTGTAGAAGAGAGACGAGAGAGGATGTAGAACATAAAGGAGAGGGAGTGTAGAAGAGAGAAAATATGGTATAAAAAAATAAGGATAATATTGTAATTAGTTAATCCATAAGCTCTTTTATTATTCTATAAATTACTTTAATTAGTTTATCTGAAACTTTAGTTTTAAACTATAGTTTAGTTCAAAAATCCTTTTGAACAAATATAACTACTTGTTTTAAAATTTTTCAAAACTTATATTTAAAGACAAACCAAACAAGCACATAATAGAAATGGAAGATGGTGCGTGTTGAAATATCTGTGTTTTTTATTTAGTTTTTAAAAAATATATTTTAGATAAAATTAATTTTAAAGTGATTATAAATAATAGATTTTATGTAAAAAATAAATGTTTATATGCTTATTATTATAATAACTTTTATAGGTAAAATATGCATGGATAAATAAGAAAGGAAAGATAAAAAAATGATAAAAATTTATATGGTCAAAATGTTCATTTTTCATATTTAACGTTTAAAAGTTGTTTAAAAAACGAGTAGATTTTATTTATATAAAATTATAATTTATAATAAATCAATTTATAAATAATTGTTTTAATATGATTTATATAGTTCGTTTGGATAGAATTTTAAAAAAAATCTTTTGGACGTAGTTTTAAAAAAAGTTTATAGAGAAGAGCTTAGAGAATAAAATAGTTATGAATAAAAATGAGTGTTTGAATAGTTATTACTAGAAAAATTTGTGTGATTGATAAATTACTAGAAAGAGTATGAGATAAAAAAAAATCCTTGTATTTCCTATTCTTCTCTCTCGTGTTCCTCTTTCATTCTGACGACCATAAACGACAATAAGATGACACACCACGACACAAACTATTGTGAAGGATCATAGTAACCCACGAGATCGACTATAGTGACTAATAAAGGTGACTCGATCCAAATGACCCACAAGACTGATTATAGTAACGGACCATGATGACTCATGAGAATAGCATATTACAATGACAAGGAAAGAATGAGGAGGTTAAAGTATAAGAAAGATGAGAGAGGAGAAAGTGAAAAAAATAAAAATAAAATATTAATTATATAGTTTATAAATTATTTTATTATTCTATAAACTATTATCAATAACTTATTAAAAATTATAATTTAATTTAAAAAAAGTTTATAGAGAAGAACTTAGAGAATAAAGTAGTTATGAATAAAAATAAGTGTTTAAATAGTTATTACTATAAAAATTTGTGTGATTGATAAATTATTAAAAAGGGTATGAGATAAAAAAAAGAAAATAAATCCTCGTGTTTCCTATTCTTCTCTCTCGTGTTCCTCTTTCATTCTTATGACCATAAACGACGACAAGATGACACACCACGACACAAACTATTGTGACGGATCATAGTAACCCACGAGATTGATTATAGTAATTAATAAAGGCGACCCGGTCCAAATGACCCACAAGACTGATTATAGTAACGGACCACAATGACCCATGAGAATAGCATATTACAATGACAAAGAAAGGAGGTTGGAGTATGAAAAAGATGAGAGAGGAGAGAGGAAAAAGTGAAAAAAATTAATAAAATATTAATTGAATAGTTTATAAATTATTTTATTATTCTATAAATTATTATCAATAATTTATTAAAAATTATAATTTAATTTAAAAATATTTTTAATAAATATAATTATTTATTTAAAAATAAAATAAGATTTAGGTAAAAACACTTTTTAAAATGTAAATTATTGGCTAATCCAAACGGGTCATAATATATTCCAGCGAAAGCCCTTCTGAATATGCTCCCTTTCTATAGAACGTGCATTTCTCTTGCCCCCTTCCCCGCGCGTACGTACCTAGTACCTACTTCATTAAAAGCCGCTCTCTCCCATCGCTTAGCCGTATGGTGGTGGTGGGGTGATAAATATTATTATGAAGTGACAAAAGTAGAGTACAGTGATTCTAAATGGATGTGGAATGCAAATGCAACCTCGGTAGTGTGCTCTATTGTACGTGCCATTACGCTAGATTTCCACTTGGATCCTCCTCCCTTCTCCCTCTCCACGCAGCTCTCTCTCTCTCCCACTCAATAATGCCATATATTCGACCACTGATTCATTACTTTTATTCGCAGTATTGCCTTAAGGTTACGTGTATCCATGAATGGATAAATAAATACAAAAAAAAAAAGTCCCCTGTGAGATGCATGCATGCATGTCAACTATATATGTTAGACCAATTTAGTGTATCAAGCTAATTCATCAACAATAAAGCTGGACATAGATATTTTTTTCTTATATATATAACAGTTTATAGATATATTTATTTTAATTTTAAATATAATACTTCAATTCACTATATTTTCTAAATTTTTAATTATTTTTTTAAACTCTCCCTATTAATATTGATGATATTTTTTGATCAAGTGAATAATTTCTCAAACAAATAATTAGAATATATGCTTTTGGAAAAATTCAACAAGTATTTTTTATAAAGACTTAATATAATTTTTAATTTTTTAAATTTATCCTTATTTTAATTTTAGTTATTTAAGTTTTAAGTTATGGATTTTGTTCTCTTAATTTTTTTTATCTAAAATATTGATTCCTATAATTTAATAAAATTTTTGATCATTTTATCTTTTAAAGAAACAAAACTATAATTTAAAATTTATATACAAATTTAGAAGATTAAATATTATATTAATTATTTCATAAATAATTTAAATCTTTATACTTTGTTTATCTAAGATGAGCAAGTACCCTACAAGGCTAAGACCTTTAAAAGAAACAAGGAAATAAAATAAAAGTAGAAAGAAAAAGGGCTTTTGAACTTTGATTGCCTTTACAGCCGAAGGTGATGGGGTTTCTTAAAGAGGAAGGAGTGATTGCATTTATTGGGGCCCATTACACCAGAACATGCCAACATGGTCCTATTTTAGAAACTACCACACTGCCCAGAGTCTTTTTTTTTCCAGAGATGGGACACCGGAATTTCAAGAACCAAGTTATGTGCACATGCTAATAAGGTTGTTGATTTGTTAAACACAATTGGTAAGACCAGAAAGAGAATCGTTTTGAGGATCTTCTTGCGTTGTTTATCTGTAAAGTTGATTTTTTGTTTTAAAAAAAAAAACTTGTCGTTTTTATAGTCTTAGGGAGAAATTAAGAATAGGAGGAATCTATGATGGATATTCGCCTTCCTCACGTGCTCAAGTCAACGAGGCATCACATAATTATTCTCAAAATGTTGAGGAAAAAACTTTATATAGCAACATTGATTGGTCCAACTCGTCCATAACGGGTAAGCTTCCGAGGCTCATGGAAGTTGGATATATCACAGCGATACCTAAATTGGTAAGAGAATAGCTCACCTTCTGTATATATAAAGTAATTAGTAAGTAACCATATAATCACCCATCTTTCCTTAAACCACGACAAATTTAATATCTTAATAGAACTGACCTCATCTGTTATGTTTAGTAGAGTGGATGAGCTAATTAAAATTCCAAACAATTATTCCAGAACTTGCGATGGCACGCTGTATTGATTATTAACATCATTAATGATTTATAAATAATATGATTTTTAAAAAAAATCATTTTAATAATAATTCCAAAAATCAGGTTCCAACAGTGACGCCTGGGATTCTCCTCCTTTCCGGATTTTGGAGACAGCGAATATGACATGTTCTCGCAGGAAGCCACACGTCACAATAAGCTCGTCCCTTGACTTTTCCGGATTTTGGTTTCACACTTGTCATTTGCAGATTTGGTATTTTAAAATTTATAAAAGGCAAAGATGTGTAAATTTCTTGAAAATTATATACACAATTTAGTGCTGGAAATCCAAAATAAGATTTTAAAAAAAAATTAACTTAAATTTTAATTTATAAATATTTTAAAATAATTAATCATATTTATCTAAAAGAGCTTTTGGATCAAATTATAATTGTAGATAAACTATTATGATTAGTTTATAGAATAGTAAAAGATCTTGTAAAATATTCAATTATTATTTTACCCTTATTTTTTCTTACCTTCTCTATCCCCTCCCTCTTCTCTTCTTCACCTTTCTCTACTCTCTATTATCTCCTATTTCTTTTTCTCTTTATCTCTTCTCTTATATTTTTAATAAAATAATATTATTATAATAAATTTTTAATTATAAAAGTCCTTCCAATAATAAATATACAAACACCCATTTATTTATAATTATTTTTTTTATAAGATCTTCTCTAAAAACTAACTAAATTTTTTTTATAGATCATTTTTCAAACTCTTATCTTAATATATCCCTAGTTAATTGGGTATTGATTTTATATTAAATTCTTCTTTTATATTTATCTAAAATCACTTTTAAAAAAAAGGCTAATTTAAACACCATTTAAGTCATACTTATATAATAACATAAGATCTTAACAATTTAAAGTTTGAATATTTTCTGGTTAGCTTGTGCAAGGTAATTTATTTGCCTTCTTACTAAAATTGTCGGAATATACAGAAGTTTGCTCAATTGTTTTCTGGCAAAATATTTTTGCTTTATTATTGAGTATCAATTAAGAGAGTTTCAACTTGAGACATCCTATTATCTATCTAATCAGAGGCTTTAAATTTAAGATCCAGCAACGGGTATTTAATTATTACAACATCAATTTAATAAATAGGCGTGGGGGGGGGGGGGTGGGAATTAAGAACGTGGGGGGTGGGGGTCTAAAGCAGGAAAGAGACCGGAGACCATCTTCTGTGGAACTAACCTTAAAAAGAAAGGAAGAAATGACAAGAGTACAAGGCCCAACACGCTACACTCGTATCAATATGTGGTCCTCCATATCATGAATTTTAATATCCCTGGTCTGGTCTAGTGCTTAAAATAATCAAGGTATGGGCAAATTGTATAACAGCAGTTTTCAGGTAAATGTCAATGAAGCTCAACCCAACTTCTTCTTTTTTGGGGGGTTTAAAAAAATAGGAGCTCAATGTGGAATCGTGAATAAGACAAGAATCTTTCCACGTGTTCCCAATGGATGGGGATGGAAAGAGCCAGCTACAAAGTCCCATAAAGTTCAGATATTTTCACTCTCCGGTTTTTCCCATCTATAGTATCTATCGCGAAATAAAACAATTCCCACGCGGCATTCTTCTTTCTTTTTGCTTAATTAAGAGTATAATTTAAATTTTTCTATTTACCATATCAACTAATATTTCAATGGGCTGAATGAAATTAAGATTGTCGACCAGAACAAAAGAATAAGGCTGACTTTGGGACTGATCTTAGGAGTTATAGTGCCACTTGTCATTTTTCCTTTAACTCGTACTTCATCCATTTATCGTTAACGATGATTTCTCCAACGAATGAGTAAGGGCTAAACTAATTTTCTCTCTCTTAATTTAAAACAAACTGTACCTAAATCCATGAATGCGACATAAGTAACTCATTGTTTTTAGCCATATACTGCCCCTATAAAAAGCAATTGCCTTGTAGTCTTTTGATGGGAGTATTTTCTATTTCTATTTTTATTTTTATTTTTATTTTTACCAATAGCATTTCTATACAATCAGTACATTTTCTTGACACTCCGGGAAAATATATCACTCCATTATTCACATTTTAATTTTTTTCAGCTAGATTTAATTTTCCTCCGGGAACAATGCCGTTAATTAAGGAGGAGTATATTAAATATTAATTATTGCTTAACTATTTCAGCATAGCATGTTTATGTGGTCAAAGCATGGAATGTTGAGACACACTTAGAAGCCACCCGGTCACTGACAAGTACGAAAGGACACCACATGTACCGTCCTACGTATATTAAAAGAATGGCATAAGTCTTTATCATCAACTAAATTCATATTGACTCTGTGAAAATAAAAAATTACCCAAGAGTTGGATAAAGTAGAAAAATCCATTCTTTAGGCCAACATAGCCACGATAAAATCACCGACACAGTGTGGAGCAGAGTAAAAACTAAAATCTTTGGGCTGTTGATACCGCTCACAAAACAAACTAGAGATAAAACCGAGAGCCGAGATTAATAGATTGCGTCAAGTGGATTAATTTTCTAATTAAAAAGGTATTAAGAGATAGATAGACAGACAGGAACTAGTGCTCTTCTTTAATGCTGGCACACCAGCCCTCCGCCGATAGATGGGAATGCCATTTTTTTTATCAATTTAAGAATATATTCTTTTTTTTAAAAAAAAAACCAGAGAGGCGCACTAATTATGCATTAGGAGCAATATTATGGTATTTTAGACTGGCTTCAAATCTGGGAACCCACTTTAATCATATCAATATTTTAGTATTAAATTAAAAAAGGGGGTCGGGGGTGGAAGGGCCACTCTTATCCACCCCTCTCGTGAATAGCTGAGCATGCCAAGTTGCCAACTCAGCTTTAGTCCTCTTGGATATCATGATTATAAAATTAATTTTAGATAAAATTTTAACTTAAAAAAATTTCACATAAATAATTATTTTTATCTATAATTGATTTTGTTCAAAATTATAGTTTTAAATAATCTACTGAAAATAGCTTTTAGAACAGTAAAAGAGTTTATGAACTATTCAATTACTATTTTACCCATACTTTTTCTTATATCATCTCTCCTCTCTCCTCTCTCCTATATCTTTTTCATCATATCTCATCTACACTCTCTCCTATTTTTTCTCTACCTTCTCTCATCTCTCCTATTTATTCTCTACCCTATCTCCTCTCTCATACTTTAATCAAATCATACCCTTTTTGATAATTTATCAATATAAAAAGTAATTCTACTACTAATCATCTAAATATCTCCATTCCCAAAATCTATTATCTCTAAAATCTATTCTTCCCATAATTTATTCTCCTAAAACTAATTCAAATAGGTCTTTAAACATTGTGAACGGTAGAGATAATTGAAGTAATTATATTTAAATTATTGTTAGATATTAAACATAGATGCTTATAGATAAAAAAGCATATTCTACCTACTCACCGCTCCATACCCATTTTAGTTTATTTTATAAGCAATATTCTTTTTGATAGATAGTTCTATACATAAATAACAATTTGTATTTGTATGTAAATTTATTATGTTTGTTATATATTTATCTCTAATTAATTAAATATCTTTTAATATCTTTTATCTCTATATTATTTTTCATCAATTCTCTCACCCATCCAGTTGCTGTAGGATTGGGAGGGATAAAACTAGGATGTATTTAAGTAGTCATTCCATTATGAGCTATGAAGATTGCCGCCATGCAGTTCGCTCATCTTACTAATTCTGTACTAACTTTCTAATTATAGATTCCCAACATCTGTATGTTTCTTTTTACACGCTAATGTAATCTTTACCCCAATCCAAAACGCACAAACACGTACCGGCTCTCATTTAACTTTTATTTAATATTTTATACCGTAATACTCACCCTCAGTTTATTTTATCCATAAAATATAATTTTTAACACAACTCTGCTTGATTTCATCGTTACGGTATAATACAAATTAAGTAGATACTAAGTATTATATAAAAATTATAACTTTATGTTAAATATATACAAAAACAGAGTAAAAAAATATAACGGGATTAAAGGATACTACTGGTATATAGAAAAATTTGGATTATTGAGAATGGGAGGGAGAAACGAAGTGGGAAAAAGTTGGGAGTGACGACAGAAATGATGATTGTAAAATAAATAAAGTAAAAAAGGAGTGGGATGAGGGTGGCACAGTAATAAAGGATTACACTCGGACGCTTTGATCGCCCGTCTTCTTTCCATTCTACCCTCTCTCTTTTCCGGAGCTCGTGTGCTTCTGCTTCTCATTTACCGACATGCTTCCAACCTAATGGGGTTTCTCCGCTTTTCTGTTGATTCCCATGTGAGTCTTTCTCTTCTTCCCCCTTTCTTCCGATCACTGGCTCTTTTCCTTCTCAAGCTTCTCAGCTTCTCAGCTTCTCTTTTCTTTTTCTTTTGTGCTTATCTGTATTCACCCATCTGCGATTTATGGTCCCTTGTGGCCGCATATGTTGGTTTCTACTGTTTCTCTTCCTATTTTAAGTTTTGAAATGTTTCTTGCTGGGGCTTTATCCGACAATCATTCTTTAGATCAATAACTGTAGATTTTCTGTCCTAATATACTCTCATCTCTTGGTGATTCAGCTAGGCTTGAACTGACGCTTCTGTAGAAGACTAGGTATTACCAAGGTAAAGCAGTGTTTTTATTCTTGCAAGTTTCCCTTTCCTTTCCCCTCCCCTCCCCCTTCTTATATTTTTTTTTGGTTCATTTTTGAAAATTATTTAACCACGTTTCCCTGCATATTTTCACTCGTTCAAATATACCGGTGGTTTTTAACTTTTTATATTCAAATATTTTCTTACAGGAAGTAGTTTACAGAAATAAGTTAAATCGTCTATTGGATCGTATTGGGGGTATGTGTATATGGCCATGCAAACTGTTTATTTCAAAGAAGCTGACGGAGCTACTCATCGTTCCGCTGGGCATATGTCATCTGTAACTTCGGCTCCTTGGTGGAGCGCGTTAGGGTCCCAAACAATTTTTGGTGAATCTTGTGGACAAATGAAACATTTTTCACTGGAGATTCCCAACTATGTAGATCAACTTGCTGCCAATAAGCAAGCAGGAAGAGGAGCTGAACAAGTGTGCACTCAGTTCGCTATCTTTTCGGGTAATTTTCTACTTCTATTTAGAATTTGGATCTATCTCCTAGTTCATGGCTGAATTTTAGAAGCTTTTATGACCTCAACAAAAAAGGACATGACTAACAAGTTCCCATTTATCTTCCTGCCGAAACTTTCTGAGATGAATATCATATGAGGTGGCCTATGATAGATGAAGACATAAATGGCTCATTTAAATAGAGGGAAGCTGGAGATGGGATGACTTGCTCCTTATTTATATTTATTGCTGGATATTGTCTTCCTACTTATCTAGTTAAATTCCCATAAATGATAAGATGGGTGTTTTTTTTTTGTGTGTGTGTGTGTGTGTGTGTGGGGGGGGGGGGTTGAGGATTATCATCATCCATACAAAAGTAGTACTTTGTTTTCAGTTTTTCACTAGATCTCATTTTTGTTCAAATGTGATTCCCATTTCTTACAGTCCCACCTGCTCTCTTAGCTGAGCTGGCTTACAATAAAATAAATCTGGGTTATTACCGCCAGTTTGATAACGAAAGGCCTTCTCTTAATACTGCTTGGCGACTATCTCTCTCAAATTAAAAGGGAGACAAGCATTCTAAAAAGAAAGATATGATAACAGCGAAGCCTGTTTAGATTGATGGGTTCTTTACCAGGGCCACATAGAAATGAGCTATGATGTATATGAAAAACCTGAATTTGGATGCTTCCTTTAAGCATGCTGATTTGAGCATTGCAATGATTAGAGACTTGATTTGAGTACTTCTGGAAATGTTCTTACGCTGTCACCTAATAGAGACTTCCCTTTTGCCATATGGTGTTCAGTTGCTGATATGCTTTGGGAGGAAGTAGATCCATTTAGTAGTGACGGTTAAACTAGGTAAAGGTATATTTTTTTTAGAAGTTTCTCTTTCCTTAAATGAAATTCCTTTCAAGGCCAATTAAATCTTGTTATTTAACACGCTGGCGGAGCATTAGGTGAAATTGATTTGATGCATAAGTGTATCTATATTGGTTACAGATGGGTTGAAACAGTGTAATGATTGAGAGTTTTTGAGATAGAGGCTCTTATCAATTGGATACTTTCACTGGACTTGAACTCTGCAAGAAGATAATGAATAAATATTACTATAATCTTACCCTTCCTTCCGCTCTGCCTCTTATGCTGACTTGAAAGTTCGATGAAGTCACGGGTCTGGCAATCTAGTTATCTGGAAGTTCTATTTATTAGCTCTTATTGAGCAGATAAAACAGGATTCAATCTGCTGACTGCGTGCAAAAAGTTGATAAGATATTTCTTAATGGTTATGCTCCTATCTAATTTTTGGTTGCTTCAATTTATGTCAGAGAGTGGCATTTTTTTTCTCTAAATTGTCAAGTGAGAATTCTTGCCTTGTCACTTAAATCCACCTATGATTAACTAGTTAAATACTTTTTCTTCAGATGATTGTAAAATGTCAGGTGATCAGAAGTCTCAAACTGGCTTATCACTTCAGTCATCGATTCCTGATCCTCACACTCGTGTTGAGCTGGGAATTAATCAGCCCGTGGTAAAGTTCCTCACAAAACGACCCCTTTGATGTGTTATTATTTAATTTCTCGTGGACCTTTCCATTTATTTGTTAATTTTTACGTTGTAGATCTGCGCAAAATATCCTTATATGGATCAATTTTATGGGCTCTTCTCAACTTATGGACCTCAAGTTCCGGTCAGTCTTTACCCCATCATCACCTTAGTCTATATAAACCATGCTATGCTTTTAACTTCGCTTACATGGGAACTTAATTTGTTTTGTCAATTCATAGTCACTTGGTGTAACCATAAATGAGAAAGCTAATATTCTTATAATTCTCTGAAGTTTATCTAGTTTGACTTTGTATGGTGAAAAAGTGTAGTTGATTGTGTGCTTTTCATTGTGTATAGCTTCTAACGCCCTGATTTTCAACCTTGAGTGACATTCATATGAATAATTAGGTATCATAGAATACGGTAATTTTGCTTATCCTCATACTAGCTGTAGTTTATGCGGCATTATTCTTTTGCTCTTGATAATGTGTTACAAAGATTCCGCTAATTTTGAATTCTGATTCAAAGTTTTATTTCTTTGTAATAAACCAGGGCCGTATGATGCTGCCACTTAACATGGCATCTGATGATGGACCGATTTATGTTAATGCTAAGCAGTACCATGGAATCATCCGACGCCGGCAGTCCCGGGCAAAGGCTGTGCTGGAGAATAAAATGACCAAACGTCGCAAGGTATAATCTCTTATACTATCAAAATTTGACCTTGAAACACTAGCCGTGGGGGTACCAAATCAATGTGGAGTTGTGGCCAGTGGTTGCTGAGCAAGAATAAGTTGATATGTTTTATTGTTTTTAATCAAATCACTTGTCTCCTCAATCTTAAGTAAGACTCAGATAACCAAGAAATAGATATGGTGATATAGATTTGCTTGATATCAATCATGAACAATCAAATACCTTCATCTTCACCTGATGGCCACTCTTGATTTACAGCCTTATATGCATGAATCGCGCCATCTCCATGCGATGCGTCGCCCAAGAGGATGCGGTGGTCGGTTCCTGAACACAAAAGCCATGAAGAGCAGCAATGCAAAAAGTGGAAGTGAAGGGAATAAAACTGGTGATGGTCAAATGCTGTCCGCTGGTTCTCAAAGCTCCGAAGTGCTGCAATCATCAAAGGAAACAAGTGGCAGAAGTCCACACATGTGTGGGACAGAGGTGACTAGCATGTATACAAGGGGAGGTCTTGATCATGGCTTTACGTTCAACCATCTCGGACCCGCTGTTCATCACACTCTTGTAGGCATGATGGATGGTCACAGTGGCGGGGGCATGGTTATACCCGCTAAATGGGTTGCAGCACCAGGTAAGTGCTGCAGCCTTGAAGTTTGATTCTGGCAAGGGGACACAGTGGGATTGGGGAACCAAGGTTGTACCAAATCCCCATCCTTGCCCCAAACCAGAAGGAGCTTAGTTGCGTGTGACAAGTTTCGTATGTGAGGCTCTCTCCGACATCCGGTTTGAAGGCAATTCGTCCTTGGCTCATGAAAATTTGCTGGCAATTCGTCCTTGGCTCATTTACTACTAATATTATTATCTACAGAACTACTGTCTGTCTTTTCCCCTAAGGCATGTCTGTCTATGGCGTGTTGATGACTTGATATCCTGAAACGGGGTTGGCTGAAATTCGGGCGTTAGAATAAGTGTGTGGAACTCTAGTTTGCATTTTGAACTGAGCTTGGTGAGCGTGGTGGTGTTTTTTTTTTCCGGAGCTGACTTTTGTGAATCTGTGTACCATACAATTTGACCTGTTATGTTTGTTTGAGGAATAAAACTTTTGTCTGGACTTGATTCTCTCTAGAAAGCTAACCTTCTGTACAAAAATCTGGCACCATGTTTGGTATATGTCGGTTTGAATTTTGATGACGCCGCGGGCCAGAAAAACGAAAGCGAGAAAAGTCGATGCTGGGCGATAGGGCTGTATATAAAGCCTGCGGCCCGCTATATCTTGCTTAGCCTCCAATAAAAATGTCTTGTTCAGCCTGATAAATATAGGGTAGGGTTGAGTATCGAACTGTAAAATACAGCTCATATATTTTTCAGGTTGGGTACCAGACATTGAGGCTGCCTTGCCCTGCTCTACCCATGAGTACTTATTTTTTTATTTTTTTCTCTATCTTAAAAGGAAGAATATGATAGCTACTAGTAATTATAAGATAATTTTAGAAATATAAGTAGGTAAGTAGATAATTTTTTAATTATCATGTGATTATATTACAAATTATAATTATTTATTTTATTTTTTTAGATACTTTATCTTTGTCAATATTAGGGAGATTGATATAGAGTTATAATTACAAACTACTTAGATTTCAACGCTTATTTTTTATATGTAATGGATCTTAAGATTTTAATTATCTTTGTTCTCTTATTCTTAGTGGATTATAGATATTATTTAACTCTTGAAGACACATAAATATGATATTATTTTAGAAGTTCATAATTGTAGATTTTTTTCACAACATGAGTATGATATCACGACTTGAGCATGCCCAACCCATTCATGCCCAGCCCAAAATTGTTAGGGCTTTTATCGGTTAGGGCCGGGCATCGGGCTATAAAATGTATCCCATGTATTTTTTGGGTAGGGCATCGGGCAGAGAGCTACCCTGCCCAACCCTACCCATACACACCCCTACTAGGTGACAAAAGCTGAAAGTTGGACTACATAATATTGACTTTGAGTCTGGTGTGTTTGGCTTAAAAGATGTAAGAGAAAGAGAAGTATTTTAGTAGAAAGAAAAGTAAGATGGAAAATATTATTATTATTTTATTTAGATTAACATTAAGGAAAAGGAAAGTGAAAGATTTTTATATTATTTTGTTTAATTTAAAAAGAGATTAGAAGAAAAATATTATTATATTGATAAATTTATCTTCATATTATTTTATATAATATTTTAATAAAATATAATATATAGAGAATTTTAAAATATTAAAAAAGTTATAAATATATTAATATTATAAAATAAAAATATTACTCATTCTTTTTAAATTTTTTTTCCTCCCCTCTAAAAAATTTACATACCTAAATAAGGAGAGAGGAGTCAAGTCACTCCCTTCTTCTCCCGTCCCTCTTAAATTATTCATACCAAATAAAATGTAAAGTAAAATTTAGAATTTTAGATTAAATTATAAATTATCTATTTAAGTTTATTTTTTTTATTATCCACCCAATTTATTAGAATTTTATTCTGACTATATTTAAATATAATCCATGTCACTTATTTGATTATATTGGGTGAATCTTTCAATAATTTTTTTTATATAAATAATATTAAATTATTTATTATTTAGACTAACTCTTATTGATCTATTTAAGTTTGTTAATCAGGAGACCCACTTCACTGAAAATTACCTTTATCCATTGATACCTAAAAGTAATGAATGATTGTACCCAAAAACAAAAAAGGTATGAATGAATAACAATGAAGAGGCCCTTAAATGGGCATGTTATGGGCCTCCCCAAGTCAGTTACAGTAAATGACAATTACAACCTTACTAACAGATTACACAAATATTATCCTCCTAATACATTTACAACACTCCCTGTCATGGTTCAAAAAAAACAAGGTTGGGATAGGATATAGGCCCGGTCCATACTATCAGGCGAATAAAAATAAAATCTAATAATAATAATAAAACAGAGAGAGAAAGGACAAAGGAGGGAATGAGAGAAAAAAATCCGAAAGCGAGCGAACCTTATCCTTCTCCCAGCTCGAATGGAAAGCCTCGATGTTGCTTCTCTTCCTTCTTCATTTGTGTGCCATGTCTATTTCTCATGCCTGACTTTTAATCTCTGCTCTATCAGCCATTTCGCTTCTTCCAAGTTTCGACCTCGTCTCTCTCCATGGCTGCCACGGCCTCTCCTTCCTCTTCTCTCTACAGTCGACTCCACAGCCTCTACGTCACTCCCTCTTCCTTCTCAGTCACCCTCAAATTCCCTCCCAGACCCATTTCTCAGAAACCTCCCAACCTCAATCTCAAATCCCACTTCCTCAATTCTTCTCCTCTCTCACTCTACCATCTTCGTTTGTCTTCGGCTGCCTTCGATGGATTCGAAGTTGCTCAAGACAGCACCAGCGCTGAGCAGGTAGAACCAGAAGCCGAACCCTCTGAAAAATCAGAACAAGAGGAGGATGACCAAAAGTTATCTGAGTCAAACGAAGCTGGGAGGCTCTATGTGGGAAATTTGCCCTTTTCAATGACTTCTTCCCAGTTATCCGAGATTTTTCAAGAGGCGGGCAATGTGGTGTCTGTAGAGGTTCGCAAATTCCCTCATTTCTTTCAATGATCCCCGCTTTTCATTTCCTGTTTGATTCAAAGTTCCACGTTCTTGATTTGAGCAAGTTTTTATAGTAATTGAATTACTGTATGGATTGCCCTTATTTTGTATAATTGAATTCTATAGATAGTATATGATCGCGTCACGGATAGAAGCAGAGGATTTGCATTTGTCACAATGGGAGGCGCTGAGGATGCTAAAGAAGCCATTCGGATGTTTGATGGCTCCGTAAGTTTCATACGCACTTACTCCTACCAATACATACAGATTTTAAATGAACTATTTACATAAGCCTGAAATGAAAGTTTATATTGAATGAGTGCAAATATCATCCAATACTATAGTTAACAATGTTGAGTTTACAAATGTGCAAAGTTTAATGCAAATTTGATTGGCTGACTGTGATGATGTGCAGCAAGTTGGAGGTAGAACGGTGAAGGTAAACTTGCCTGAAGTGCCAAGAGGAGGTGAAAGGCTAGTGATGGGGCCAAAAGTAAGGGACAATTACAGAGGCTTCGTGGACAGTCCTCACAAGATATATGCTGGAAACCTTGGATGGGCATTAACTTCACAGGGTCTGAGAGATGCTTTTGCTGGTCAGCCTGGCTTTTTGAGTGCCAAGGTCATCTATGAAAGGGACACTGGAAGATCTCGAGGCTTTGGGTTTGTCTCCTTCGAAACTGCTGAGGATGTTGAAGCTGCTTTGAATGCTATGAATGGTGTGGTAAGAACAATCTTGGTAACTTGGTTGGTTTTGCAGCTATAAATCTTCTTGTGATGTCACGATTTCAGTGTAATCACTTTGGGGAATGTAATGTGTTTTCAGGAGGTTCAAGGCAGGCCTCTGAGATTGAATTTGGCTGCAGATAGGACAAATGCGTCTCCTCCATCAATGGATGAAACTGCAGAAGCTAATGTTGATACCTCGGAATTGGTGTCTAGCTTGAACACATGAGGAATTTTGCCCCTTATGGTCCTCCATTTCCAGTTCATTGTTACTCAAATTGGTATATACTAACTACACGTCCCGGCGGTTGTTGTGGTATGTATGTCTGGAACAGAGATGCTCGATATATTATTCAAGAAATTCATGTTCAATTGAATAATGCATAGTTTCCTAGTTATAAAAGAAAACAGGCTTTTCAATAATTAAGGATTTCATTTGTCAGACTTCTGCTAGTTTTTATCTTCCCTCTTTTCCCTTCAATTTTGATAAGATGCTGAGGTTTTGACACAACATGGGGTAACGACATCAATATATTCAAACGTTTATTTGTAGGGTCAGTAATATCACCTCCTTCCACCTTGCCTTCGCTAACACTTGTTAACATCAATACATATACATGGGCAAGTGTAATAATAAATATCAATATATATTATAATCGAAAAATTATAGCATTCATTAGCCATAAACGGTGCTTGGGCTCTGTGCAAAACATGTATTACTTTTAGTTTCAGCTCTTTGATCATGGGAAAGGACGGAAATAGTGACATGCATGACGTAGAACTGCAGAGCACAAATAATCTTTTTATTTCCAGTAGAACAGGAGAAAATTATCATTGAATTGGAAATCTTCGGACTTCTTTGGTTCACGCACAGGAAGAGTAGGGGTTTGACCAAAGCAAAAGCAGCGAAGCACAGAAGTGAAGGATAAAAAAGGGAAAAACAGATGGATGTGCTCTGCCCCATCAAAAGCATTGCAAACGATCATACATAGTGACCCTAAACAGTAAATAATCATCTGTCGTTCATGGGACTGCTTTCTGGGTATTCGCTTCGTAATGTAGCACTTTGACAGAAGGAACGATACTTCAAGTCCACTTGCTCTCGGAGAACAATAAGTCAATAACTCAAAAGGTGTTCCGATCAAAAGAAAAAAGAAAGAAAATGGAGGATTATAGGAATGAAAAAACAGTAAAGCTGCCTAGAAGTCTGTCTACGAGGTATCGCCACCGGCTAGAAGTGCATCTGCCGCAGAGTCCAGGTCATGCGGGAAAAAAACCCTGCAAACCGGATAATCTTGTAAATTTTCCATAACTAATTTAGGATCTGTTTTTCACAATTGAACACAAAGTTTCCTTCAACAATGGACAATCTCAAACTCGGATGGGAACCACGTTACCTGCAAGTGTTTTGGTACAATGTTTCACTAAGTTTACCCAAGTCGTTGATGCCTTTACAGCCAGCAACCATCTCAAGAACTTGCCTGGCAACAACCATATTATTCAAAGAAAATGGTAAATCCCTACGTAATTTTAAACACACTTGGACATAAGCCTAAGGTAGATAACAATTGCAAACGCTGAGACCAAACTTGTCGAGTAATATTTAAGTGTTGGTTTGAAATTAGAAGGCTCTAATATTCTTAACTAATCCCACTGACAGATTTTTCTTTAGGTGATGGTATCACAATGATGTACATCAATTAATCAATTTAGAAGTTGACACCAACCCGGTATGAGCAAAATCATTTCAATTACCTAACTAAACAAGGTTCATTCCGGCCTTTGACCATGCACTCTTGATCATACTTCTCCTTCTTTTTAGAAGGCCATGTAGATTTAACAAATCCAATTCCTCCATGAGTGTTCTTGATTTCACAGTATGGTGAGTCTGTTTCAATCATCATTCTCTCAACAGGAATACCTTTCACTACATCAAGGTTCTCAGTTGTCTTCAAAGAGCAGCCATTTATGCCTGTACAACAAACACGCCATGCCATCAGTGAGACTCAACTAGACTGTTAGCATTTACCTATGTACAAATTATTGAACTGTGTGATTTACCTATGTACGTATTATCAAATGAGAGAAGCTTAATACAATCTTCTGCACTGCCAGTAAATGAATGAGTCACTCCACCAGTGAACCTGTTATATAAATGGAAATGATAAAGTCCATTTAAATTCCTCAAGTCATGATTCTAACAACTACTAACATTTGAAACACATGCAGTTTTTATGTTAAAATTTCAGGTATGAACTTTTATGATTTGGGGTTAGTGGTGAAAATGAGCTTGAGGCTATTTTTTATATGCTGGTAATATAATTCCTACGTAATTAATTCTCTATCACTTTCTTTCATAGTATACATTAAACTATTATTGCTTGAGTATCTGACAATAAATCAGTGGGCCTTGGCAACCACACCTGTCCCTATTTCTCTCAATTAATTCACAAAAATCCGCGGCAGCTGCTCGCATGTGCAGAAACATTGGCAGTTTTGTGATATGTGCTAATTCAAATTGCTTCTTGAAATACCTAGTTTTCACAATAACGCAAATTATCAACAAGATGATATTAATAAAAAGCGAATGAACCAAAAGACTTATGCTAAAACTGCATACTTCTTTTGAATCTCAGCCGGGCAAAAGTGAAGCCTATCATAGTCTAATCCACATTCTCCAACTGCAACAACCTAGCATAAGAAATTATTATTATTGTTTTGGAAAAAGTCATGACAGGAAATAATTTGTTTTATCCTTAGATTACAAGCATACCTTTCCCTTTTGAATTCCTCTTTAGCCAATGACAAAAGAGCCTGAAAATGCTTTTCTGGATCTCCACCGTCCTCAAATTCCTGAACCAAAATAACGAGGCATTTAAAAACACTTCAACTCAAAGCACCCATCCAGAGAATTTTTTTGAAGGAGGAAAGCAACCTTACAACGTGTTGGATGCACACCAACTGTGCAGAAAAGCCGTCCTATATTAATCATTAAATGGCTCAAGAGGCAAATCTTGCATTTTGAAAGTCTATATGGACCATAAAGTATGGTAATATACACAAGCCATCTGTTTCTGCAATTGCAAGAGCTTCCCTTGATTCCTCAAGGGATCCACCAGTTACCTACAACAAACCAAGTCCGCACATTAAAACCCATTACATTTAATCAGATCAAACTTTTGTCCATTAAACATATTATAGGCAACAATAACATATCAGTAATCACATTCCTCTTGTTTGCTTTTTAGGGATTTATGATATGGTTTTTACTCGTTTGGGATTTGTGGGTATAGTGCCATCCTCACTCATGGAGAGAGTCATCTGAAGGAACAAGGGATTCTACAGCGTCAATCAAGGAAAGATTTCCTAAAGACAATTGAGGCTGATTTTGGAAAATGGGACTTAAAACAAATAATACTATAACCTTAACTGGTGGAAACATTAAGAGAGACTACAAAAAAGAATTCTTCAAATTTCTTTTTTTCCACCGGATTTCTTAACCTTCTCCATTTCGTTTTTGAGGAATTTTCACTGTTGCCAGGAAGTTTTTTCTTAATAATCTGCCCCTTTGCAATATATTCACACACTAAGGGGATTTTCGACAAGTGTATAACTTTACAACAAAAACTTTAGTTTCATAAATACCCCAATTCAAGCCTAAAATCCTGTAAACAAAGAGATGTGGAGAAAAGCACTTCCAATCGAACCATACAAAAAAAAAAAAAAAATCAACTTGTCAAACTCTGGGTCGTTTCATCTCTTTGCTTAACTTGCCCTGCCTCGTCTACTGGCTAAAATTATATCCTTTCGCACCTCGCAACTTATTAAACAAATCATACCCGCAATTAAAGCTAATAGCAAATTAATCTACATAAAATGGAGATAAAGGAAGAGGATATGGCGGACAATAATTCGGTCGACCCCTGCACTCCAAGCTCTGCTCAAGATCGTTGCAATATCAGAGACGTGACATTGCTTGCCGTTGTATATTCCTTTGAACATTCCATCTGTTGGAAAACCTTGGTGTTTAGAATTACTAAACTGGAGAATAGAAAACAAACACGGATTGTGATAAGACGCCCGACAAGTATTTGATAAAATGCCTGACCTGTGAAGTTGACAGCTATATCTGCATCGGTTGCGCAGGATTAGTTCAAACTCTGTGGATTAACCGTCACAAATGAATCTGCCAATCAATTAGTCTATGCAGTAGCTTACCTATCATTCGAATAGTTGCCATGCCTCCCCTGATAAAACGAATTCCTCTCAATGAACTGCCAAACTGCACGTTTTGCTTCGCTGCTTTATTTATAGGACCCGCTGCCGGTTAACTACCCATTTACCGGTAACACTCACTGGGACCCACACCTAAATTGTCTCTTATTTGTTCTTAATAAGAAGTTTAGATGATGAATTTTAACTATACAGACATTTACAAATTATCTACCAACACATTTAAATTTAACAATGCCTTTTTAAATCAACATTCTTAAAGCATAACAAGAAATACTACTGTGCGAAAACAATATCTTTACATTGAACTTTGTAGCATATGAGCTCTGAGATTTTCTCCATTTTCATACTGAGTTGCTTTCCCTTCATTAAGCTCGACCTAGTTTGTTTTACAGCCAAACAACATGTCTTGTCAAACACATCCATATGTTCCTCAAAAAATATCAAAATGATGGGTTTTATTTTTCATTATCTTCACATCTCAAAATATATAATTTGGAATTCAATTTAAAGGAAAATTTCTTTTAGCAGAATTATCTGATATAGACATTCTTCATCTTTTAATGAATAGCATTTTATATATAAAAAAAAAAACTCAAAGCATTGAGTCATTAACTGATCCCTATGTTAGTTTGTAACCTTGGTTTGAGTCTCATATTAAAATATATTCAACTTGGTTAAATATTAGATATATCAAAGTCATTGTTAGAGCAGTTTGATCCGAATTAAATTCGCCAAAATTAAAAAAAAAATACCAATCAATCTTGTTTGGTTTCTTTCAATTCGATTTAACTAATTTGTTTGGTGCCGGCCTTAGTTTTATTTTTAAGCTTTTCCCTTCTCTATAATCTAAAAAGTAAATTAATATTTTAACTAATTAAAAGAACACATCATAGTTAAAATTTATAAAGAATTCATAGTATCATAACTCCATTATATATTACTGTCTCCACCAATATCAATGATTTATTTCTTGGGTCCGAGTGCAGCATGGGAAGAACATTCTTCTCTGGGGAAAATATTTCTATGATAAAATTTCAAGTAATGACAGCGAGCTCCAAATAGTAGTATGGTATGTTTTGTTCCCCTTCAGGTTTACAAGCTTTCAAGTTGATATTGATGATTGATATGAGTCCCAACATCAACACTCTATTCAGCAAACGTTGTATTAACAGAGCAAGAATTTGAATGACAATGCAGGCGGCGGTTGAAAGAAAGAAAGAAAGCTAATAACCAATACAAAGATTAAAGAACTATACAAGACGATAATGAGAACGTGTCAGTTTCTGAGAAGAATGGGGAGAAGTATGATCAAGATGATAATGAGAAGCAGCAAGATGCCCAAACAGGTCCATTTACGGCTGTTTTTCTGGTGCTTCTTAGCTACATGGAGTTGTTGGACCCCACTCCTTACGAACGAATTAGCTCGAGCCATGTGGCTCTCTATGTCGTCCAATTGTTCCCCCTGCGACTGCACCAACACCGCCATGTCCATGAAAACTTGGTGCAGCTCGTTCAGATTCCTCTCTATCTCCCTCACTGCGTCATTCCTCTCTTGTATCTCCTTTATCGTCTCTACAATGCTCGCCCTCCCCTGCTCCTGTATTGCCTTCTTCAAGAATGTCTCGCTTTCACCTTCATCAACCATAATTTAAAGCAACTTCTGAATTAGAATTTGAATGTGTTTATTAGAAGCTTCAGAAAGAAGAAGCAGGCATGGTAGTTACCAGTGGAGATGAGCAGGTCGATGGTTTTTTCGTCGGGATTCTCACCGGTGACGGTGAAGTACCTACGTTTCACGGTTTCCCTGTAATCCGAGGATATCTTTTGGCGCAGGTTGTTGAAGCTGTCCATGGAGTCTTTCAGCTTTTTTCTCAAGCCGCTCACCACGGAGGTCCGAGTGCGGTCGGCGGAAGAGCCGGGTCCGCAGCCCGGCAGGATTCGGTTGGCTTCGTTGGAGCGGTCCAGTGCTTCCAACCGGACCTTAATGAGCTTAGCTTTCCTGAGAGCGAGGGCGAATTCGGCGTCCATGCGAGACCGAAGCTCCTTGACGGATTCGGCGGTGTGAAGGGTCTTGCTGTGTTCGTGGGATTCACGGAGTCTCTGGTTGAGCCTCTCCAGCTCCTTGAGTTCCTCCTTGACGGACTCCACTTCCGAGAAGAATTTGTCGAGGTTGACTCCATCCCTCGACGGCGACGTGTCCGTCATCTGGATGACGTGGTGCTGGTTATCCGGCGAGACTTGCTCGCCGCGGAAGCGGGAGAACGAGCCGGAGAACAGGTCGTTCATACCTCGCGCTTCAACTGAAAATGAGAGAATTTTAGAGCATGTCAGTTGAGAACAGAGATGGGAGAAGGTCAGAGACTTTAAAGGCAGCTTTGAGCTCTGGCTTTTAAAAGAGGGTAAAAAGATAGGGGGACTGGTCAAGTGGAAGGCCAGTTCAAGTTCAATAGCTGCAAGAGACAGGAGAGGGCGTTAACAGGTCAAAACAAGATTGGGAAAACAGAGACGGGACAAATGGGCACATGGGAAATTTCCTTCTTTGTTTAATGCTGTTTTCTGGGAAAGCCGCTCCCACAGAAATAGTCAAATACGTAGAAGGGTACTTTGTCGTAGGAGCTGAGGAAGCTCCCTTATGGTTTGGTTATATGGGATTATAAAGAGTGAGACTATTGGTTGATAATGAAGTTGGTGATGATGGAGAAGCTGAGAGCAAAAGGGAATTAAAGTGTGTGAAAGTATACAAGAGACTGGGTTGTAAGTATTGGACTATTGGTACGTATGTGTATGTACCATCTACCAATCCATCATTTTGCATGCAGCGGGTTTCGGTTGCTTGGATGAGAAAGCGAAGGATCAACCAAAGTCTGAAACTTGTGTTTCGGGACCTTTTCAGTTGGCCTTCATTGTGTTTTTGGCGCCATTGATTAGCCCTTAGCACGCAATTGTAGGTGATTAATTGTAGGTGATTAATTACTTCGTTGATTCTTGAGGTCATCTCAATCATCATCATTATTATTGGTTGATACTTAATATATATTCTAATTAAAGAATTAATATTTTTTTATATATAATACATATTTAATATATATTTATTAAATTTTTTAAATGAATCTTATTGATATTTTATCAATAATAATTAAATAAAAAATAATTATAATATTTAAAAAAACATTATATTAATTAAATAAATTAATTTTTTAATATAATTAAATTAATTAAATATATTTTATATTAAGTATAGAAGGAATATTAGCTAAATATTTATAAGGAGGAGTATTGTTATTGGAGAATCAAACATCCCATCCCTAGAAAGAAAGAACTTGCCACTTTAATGTCTCGTTCGGCTATGCGAGTTCTAAGACAAAGTAGTTTAATTGGGGCGAAACACGGTCTAATTCTAACAGATGTTTGAAAGTTTGAAACAGTATTTCTTTTCCATAGGAAACAGTCATTCTAAGAGAGAGTATGTTTTCGTGGAGGATATCAATCACAATGCGCGTGGATTATGTATATCAATTATTTAATTTGCTCTTGTTCATCCTTTATTAATTACTTGCACCACATGGGCCGCCGCCTCATTTGATTAACGGAATGGAGGCTCCCGATCTTTAGAAAAGAGACGCTATGCCCAAGAAAAAATTTATGTTAATCTCATACTCTGCATATTACGTAAATATCCCAAAAAGAATACACATATATGCCGTCCATAAACAGGCAACTGATCCTCTAATATAAAATTAATTACAGAAAAATAATGTAATACCCAAAACCATAAACTACCTCAATAGCAATAGAACTACGCTTCCTCCCATCTTGGATAATATATAAAACTGTTGAAGATCACCGTACCTCTCAAATCATGTCAGTCTCACCTCAGCCAGGTCCTAGCTCTAGAGCATAAAAAAATTCTCTAGTTTCATGCCAAATCCAAAATATATGAATCCCACTAGCATCGCAATCTATATTACTAATAATCGACTGTTAGTTTCTAATTTTAAGCTGAAGGAGGAGGAGGCGGTGGGGGTGGTGCAGGTGGTTGTGGTGATGACGACGAACTGCCACCATTGTTTTCCCATGGCCTCACAGTGAAGAGCACGACGATCAAGATAATCGCAAGAAGAAGCGTAATGGCATAACAGGTCCATTTCCTGGTGTTCTTCTGGTGATTCCTTGCTGTCTGTAGCTTCTGGGCTCCCCTCTTCACAAACGAGCTCGCTCTCGCCACGTGGCTCTCAATATCATCCAATTGTTCTGCTTGGGATTGCACCAGAACTGCCATGTCCAGGAACACTTGATGCAACTCCTGCAGATTCTTCTCCAAATCTTTCACCGCATTGTGCCTCTCTTGAATTTCGTTGATGGTGTCCAGTATTCTTCCCCTGCCTTGCTCTTGTATGGCTTTCCGAAGGAACGTCTCACTCTCACCTGCCAAGTTTGTGTCGAATTAGAGAAGAATAAGTGGATCGTTACTTTCAAGAATCTGTAAAAAGTAAAAACACCTCTCCATTTAACTGATTTGGCAGATTCCGCGTATTTCAATTATGAAGTTGGTGATTCAAGGACTGACGGTTGACAAAGGGAAGAAACTAATGCTATAACCATTTCCCAAATTGTTATGTCAATATTTTGGTGGATAACTTCTCCAGAAGCAGAGCAATTATCCATGAAAGCTTCATGCGAATCATGTTGAATACAGAAACTATCTTAAAAGACAGTAAAATGATAATAAAAGAATACAAGTGATGTCACCTGTGGAAATCAGGAGGTCGATGGTCTTCTCGTCGGGATTCTCACCAGTTACCGTGAAATACCTGCGTTGCACGGTCTCCCGGTACTCGGAGGAGATCCGCTGCCTGAGCTCATTGAAACTTTCCATGAAATCCTTCAGGTTCTTCCTCAAACCATTCACCACGGACGTCCGAGTCCGGTCCGATGACGACCCGGGTCCGCAATCAGGAAGGGTCCGGCTGGCGGCGTTGGATCTATCCAGTGCCTCCAATTTGACCTTGATGAGCTTCGCCTTCTTCAGAGCAAGAGCAACGTCGCTGTCCATGCGAGAGCGAAGGTCCTTAACGGCCTTGGCATTGTGAAGAGTCTTGCTCTGCTCGTGAGAGCTCTGCAGATTCTGGTTGAGTCTTTCGAGCTCTTTCAGCTCGTCCTTTATAGATTCTACGTCCTCGAAGAACTTGTCGAGGTTGCCAGCGCCGGTGGAGGCCGCGACGGAACCCATCTCGATGACATGGTGCTGGTGATGGTCCGGCGATGAGTCCTCGCTACGGAAGCGAGAGAAGGAGCTAGAGAACAAGTCATTCATCTTCAGACGAAAGGATTAGAAAACAAGAAAGGATAAAAAGAAACAGAAATTAAAATCAGTTTGAAGAGTAGGGCATTGGGAAGGAGGAGGAGGTAAAGAGAGAATTTATGGGCATGGGAATGTAAAAGAAAAGTCAATGTAGGCAGGGGACGACGAGGCCAATGAAAATCTCTGCTCAGCGGGAGAGAAGAAGGAGATTGAAGAAAGCGCGTAGAGGGTGGGTCGGTTTATTTCTTACGCCAAATCATAATTTGAAAGGGCTGCTTTCCTCGATCTCATATGCCGGAATTTCCTCACGCGGGTTCGAGAGTAGCACGAATTTGAATTTGTAATTTGCAACGGTGTCTGTTACATAAAATATAATTTTACCAATAAAATTTCGTTTTATTTTGATTTTTGATTTGATTAAATCAAGTTTAAAAGAGAAAATCTTAACTGCTGAAATTTTATCAAGGTTGAAATTTCGTTTGGGGCAAGCTTCGTAAATACCAGGGTAGGAAGCGGTTCAACAATCCCAACAAGAAAATAGGAATTACAGAAATCAAAGTATTTTTCTTTTCAAAATGAAAAAAAAATTAGGCTATATATGGTACACTCGTATAAGGTGATTTGTTAGTTTGAACTAAAATGAGAAACAAGTCTACTCGGTCTTACCCTACCAAACTGCAATTCGAAAACAGGGACTAGATATCTCTTCTATCGCATTTATTTTTATGAATGCATGAAATCCAAATCCCATTTCTTTCCTTCCAATAACCAAAAGCCACGATTGCGAACCGCATCTGCATACGTCCCAGATACCCCAGAAAATAATAATCCACCATACCTTTGGCAGTGTTATCCTCACCCCAACCTAACACAGATATAATGTCAGCAGTAAGATTATCTTAATAAGAATACTTGTTTAATCAAATTGGGTCGGTCCAAATGCATCAGCCGGTTCCATGAAAAAAATATTTCCGCAATTATTCTGTGAACAAAGAATGAATATTTTTATCCCTTTCCTCTCCCTACGTATCACAGTTCCTTGATCCTATCCATATCTAACAATACATTGAAACATAATATACAACCCATAGTAACAAAGAATTCAAGCACCTGTGAGTGATACAACATTTTTGCCAACTTCTCATGTGGATTGGAGCACAGTTAGGCAGTATGTATATCCCAGGCACTTTCCTGACTGTTGCCTAGTTTCATCTTGATCTCCCTGACCTTCAGCCAGTAGAAGATTCCAATGCAATGCGTAATTTGACAGATCATATATCCCAGGAGAGAACACACATATCTGAAGAGGAACTTCAGCTGAGGACATGGACTCTAGGTGGATATTGGTCGAGCTTGATCCAGACCAAATGTATGGGTAGACACTTCCTAATGATAGAGGCTTTTCAAGTTCTGTCCCACTAATGTTTGATGTGACTTTTACTTCATTCACCGGTGTGACATGCCGCCAACCTCCTTGATCATCATCAGAAGATGCTGAGTGAGCCCTGTTTACACTATTCAGATGCCCACCATTGACAGCAGAATCCGAGGTGGTAATGCGCACGAAAGCAGTGGCATCAGAGTAATTGTGAAGATGCATCTTCAGATTTAATTCACAGAAGGATGCAGAGAAATTATGATGTAAGGTTCGAGGGCCATCCAACATCCATGAGAGAGGGCCCGTGCTTGCAGTACTATCAGGAGAGAACAAGAGATCAATATAAACCCAGAAAAAGCAAGTAAACAAGGTATACATGATTGGCTACAATATTTCAGAATGTCAATCAGATGACTTAGGTTTGGAATAGAACTTGCCTGCAATGGCATGCATAATGAGACATAACAAGAGGATGGTCAACAAACCCAGCATTACTGTTACTCTGCCGCCGTCCAGAGATCAATACAAAATCAACAGTGTTCAGGTCTCCCCGTGCCTGCAACAAGACGAAGCTCTCAAGCTCATATCAATAATAGAACATTGCAAAAGTAAAAATAATCCAAAGTTTAAGGACTAGGCAATAGTCAATCCTCCATGATTCAAACCCATTAAAGTTAACAACATTAGCCAACTTAATCCTCAAGGTTTTCGTTTTTATTCAGTGTTGTCCTTAAATCTATTGCAGTTGGAGCAATCCATACATGGCATTCATTAATGATTGAACATGCTAATTTCTTATCACTAACTGGTCAGTTACTCAGCAACAAATGGCAACATAACATAAGTCCAAAAAATTAGTATTATGATGGTGATGATTCAGGTAGAAACTTCCACTATGAGAAATTATAAAAACAAAAATTATGTTGGGGTTATATTTATTGGGCTTAAATAAAATACACTTTTAGCCTCAGTAGTTTTATAAAAAATTAAATTTGGTAACCGTACTTAAAAAAGTGTAACATTCCTATTTTTATGACAATGTCCTATTTTTAAGACCCGCTAAGTGAGTACCCTACCCATGCTCATCCCTCATCATACATGAAATTTTCTACAACTTTCTCACTCACGAAGAAGGAAGTCATTAGATCGCTGTTATTACATGCATCACCTAAGGGTAATGAAAATATTAAATAATGACAACAAATTCTAACGCCAAGGGGGGAGGGTGTGTGTGTGTGTGTGTATGAGTGATGGGCTTGATACGAAAGAGATATGCCTACCTCATGCGGTAATTCCTGCTTCAATCTTTCGTAATGGTGGAAATTGACCAAAGGCTCACTACTCGTATCATAAACTGAATCCTCACTACCTTGAGGAACCAATTTGATATCATTTTTGACAGGCTTAGGAACCAAAGATATATTGTCCTTAGCAGTCGATAGGATCCTGCAATTCTGATGGCAAACGCTAATCTAATTCAACCGGCTGAAAGAATCACATATTAAGGCACACATGCTTTTTCAATAAAATCTAGATTGCCAGTATTTCACAGCAAAGTCATACATAGAAAAAAGACACAAGGACAGAACGGGTAACACAAGTCAAAGGAAAGCACACCAGTTCAGGTAATTGAGTATTGCCATATATAAAATCTGAAATATTATGATGTAGCCTCTCTCTACATTTCTTCACCATAACTTCTCAGCTAATAGCCTCTTTCTTTCTTTGTTTCTTCTTAAAGATCACAATCTTAGTTATTTCCAGAGGAAATATCAAAATACAATAATACAAAAATAAGGCAAAAGAAAACCAAGAGTTAAAAACCGCCGTAACATTCAACTATAATCAATCAGATCATTGCAAGAAGATTGCATTTATCTATACTCTCAACATAGTTGAACCCGACAAAACCGCAAACTGGCTTACATTCATGCAAATGACACAGTTACTATTTTACAATATTTGGGGATAAAAAAATCCATAAACAATACCAGTCTTTTCCTCAGAAAAACAATCAATAACTACATTTTTTATCAAAATAACCACTTTACTTGATCACACTTTCCCACTTTTTGCTTCAAGTCATCTGCTGTTAATATAATTATGTTCTTCATCAGAAAGTTAGTTAATAATTGTCAGTCTAACCTATGCAATCGCTTAAGCAACGCTTAACTGCTTTGCTTATTAATCTTTTGACATCTTGCTATCACCCCTTAACATGAAGTCTCTCCTCCATGCCATCATAGAAAGCGCGTCTTGGAGATAGATCACAAAATTAAAGCCTTGAATACAAACCTTTATTGTTAAGAAACATGATATTGCTTGACCGGCCTTCAATGATTGTGAAGGGAAAATGGTATCAGCAGGCTGAAGTAACGATATTTCCCAGTTGCTCCCAAAAGAGGACAGCTGATTAACTTGGAAATCTTCTGAGGCTGCCTTGTTAACAATATCCATTCGAACAAGGTACTCTTGGAATCTCAATGGAGAAGGACTAATTTGAAAAGACACGTCCAATGATGGCAATACCTATGGAAGTAAAATATTAGAATTAACAACTGGTAAACAGAGCCTCTAGAACCTATACATGCAACCAAAAAATTACAAAAACTATAATTCTATAAATTTCCATTGCCATGGCAATGAAGACACACATACGGTACGAGGAAAGAAAAACGAAGCAAATCAAGCCATATATTTTTCACTTCAAATATCTATTATATCAACCTGTAGATTGTATTGTAACCGAAGAATACGGTATTTGATGACACTTGATATATCTCCAATTTCATAATATATGCTTATATATAGAGAAATATCTCCAGGAAAAGCTGCCCTAAACCAAAGAGGCCATGCGAATGGTGTAGCACCCTGAACAGACGTGCCCTGAAAGAGTAATTCATGATACCACTAAGTGAAAAGTAGCAATTTCAGATCAGACTTATATTACAGAACTCATATGAAAAGCATTCCATACTAACCTCCGGAAACATAAAGACTGTGTCAGACATGTTAAATGGATTAGCATTTGCCTCACTTGGTACTGAATCTACCTTCTTCATTAAGCAAGCAGGAAGCTTTGACTTCATACTTTCCGGATTTCCAATATTCAGAAATCTAGGATGGCTTATCTTCACTTTCAGATTCTGCCAAAATCCAAATTGAATAAGCATGGAGACAATGTATATATGAAAGAGCAGGAGAAAAGCCAGTTTCGGCATGACATAGGGAAGCCAGGCTACATCCGCCTTGTGGTGAAATTATGTTTCTGCTGTAATTGTAAGCATGCCTAATTGGCGCCATTACAACAAATGAAGCCCTAACACCCCCCCGGCCCAAAAAACAAAAAAACAGCTACAGCAGACCATCAATAACAATTCCTGACATTCAAAGGTTAACCACCATACCTAGTTAATCTGATATAAAAAAAGAATTCAAGAAATATTTATAAACAGAAAGTAATAACTATTTACGGTAATTAAATTCAAATAGTTACCTTAACAGGAAATTCTGATGGGTTTCTCAACTCCAAAACAAGGTGCCGTAAATCTCCCACATAAGCCTTGTCAGGGAAAGGTTGAATGGACCCTTGAAGCTTGGGTATGCTCTGTGATTTTAGGAGACAGAATGTTCGTTAGGTCTAATCTTGAGATTACAAGAAGTGGACTCAGTTGAGATATGCGTAATGGAAAAAGGGTAGAGTAGTAGCAAACACCTTAATCACTAAAAACTTCAAGTTTTCATTCGTTGAGTGCTTCCCTTTCCTCTTTCCCTTTGAAATGTTCTTCTTTACATGATTAAAGTCAAAGTCATGAAAGCCGACTATAGAACCCAACAATTTCCACCTAACACCAAGAACTTCCAGAGTACCTTCTTCTCTTGGAGTAACTGATAGTTGCACCTGAATAGACAAAGTGAATTTTGTAAAGTTGGCAACAAGGATGGAAAAATATCGATATCAAACATTTTAGTGCATCTCAACGAGAAGATATATCTAGAAGTAATTAGCATAGCAAGGGATATTTAGACATTGTCATACCAAATCAAAAGCACAATAAAGAAATCAGATACAAAATCCTATCTCAAAACAGGTGAAAAAAAAGTTGTATTAGAATCGCAGCAATTTACTGCAATGCTTGCCCAGATGTTCCAAGGATCATTCCAGCCCTCAAAGTGAAGAAGTCAATGACTCATCTTCACCAAGCCAGGGAGACTGAAAAGCCATCCGGAAAAAATGAAAAACTTTCATCTCTCGACAAACTTTAATTAACCACCTCTTAAAAGAGGAGCTGAGATGAGAAAAGAATTCTAGAATGCTATAAACTCACCATGGTTGTTTCACCACCTCTTAATAAGAAGTCAACCTCCGACACCAGAAAAGAATTCTCAGAGCTCATGTCCCTGCAGTGACGTAGCCAAGGGATAAATTTATCTTTGGAATACAAAACATAGCAGATGTGAAACTAACAGGTTAAGATACATACCTGCAGGCTGTCACCTCTTCACGTTTACCCGCATTATCATTTTCCATCCTTGAAATATTTTCATCTTTACAACAATTTACAACCAATTAGCATCAAGAAAAAAGGCTAAAAATATGAAATTTTGATAGATAAATTTTAAAAATATGAAGAATCCTAGCACATAAATGACAATGTCAACAGTACCAGGAAAATGCTTGCAGACAAGGGTAACTCCAGACACAGGAATTGGTATTTGAAGAGGGTTTTTGAATTCAACATTCACCTTCACGGCTTCTGTAATAGGTTAGTGAAACAATGCATAAACTTTATAAGAACAAGCAAAATGAGAAACAAAAGATAGTATAATTGGTGAGATAAAAATTAGCCCAATTGCAATTCAAGTTTGTGTGCTTACAATATTGAAAAAATTAGCATAAGACAACAGGCCATCTAATTGTTTTTCATAAACATTCAATAAAAGTCCAAATCTGCTTGCTTAATTTTTCAAAACATAGGAGACTAAGCTAATATATTACTCATGCTGAATACCTGATCCAAGGTTTAGTCCAAACTTAAACGGTCCTGGCCTTCACCACTTCGCAACTTTACCCAACCCCTCACACAAATTTGTTATATAGGGTTCAAGGTTCCAATCTACCATGAAATTTCTAATTATTTGGGAACCTGAATGATCTCTTATGCCCTTGTTCAAGTCCTCGCATATCCTCCAAATTGGATGGACTAGGAGGGTATAGTTTCTTATTTCTACTGTGTTTATCCCAGTAAGCCTTCCTTCCATTTCATGAAAAAGTCTTTTTGAGCAGTTTCATTAGAACCACCAAACAATCCAAATAAGATTATTTGTAATATTTCGTGAGTGGTCAGGCAAAATAAGCATGTTTATTCTAGCAGTTTTTACTAGAACTACCAGCAGCCTACACCTAACGCAAGCATATGTTTCAATAAAGTTAGTATATAGAATTTCAAACTTTTATCCTTTTTCCCATTCTTTAAAAAATAAAATATTCACTGAGATAAAAGAAAAGTAGTACAACCAAGGAGGACAATGAATCCTCCTATAGCTATATGCAAAGCCTAAAATAAAGGACTTTAGCTCAAAAGAACTTTGCAAGTCCATTCAAGAGCCAAAGCACTCCACCCATTTGTCAAAATGTAGAGCAGAAAAAGATCATTGCTTATCACAAGAGTAAAAAAAAAAATATTGGAAAGAAAAGATCAAGAAGTAAAATGATATAATTAATTATTCAATTTAGTAACTCCAAATGAAGTCCTATGATGTTCATACCTCCTGCAACACAAACATTTGATTCTCTGTACTTTTTTGTGATAAGCTTTGATTGCAACTCCAACCAATTGCTCTTCGTAGTAGAAAGCGATGGTATTATTTCTTCCTCCAAGGAACGCCACAAGCTTTCTCTAGTGTTAGCCTGAAAATTTTATAATGAGCAACACCCTACGAGACTATATCTATAAAACCCTGAACACTCAAATACAAATATGAAGAGAATAAACATATATAGAGACATAATTTGATTTTTCATATAGCCAATATCAAGAGACGCACAATTACAGGTGCTAGTCAGCAACTTAGCATTCAACTTAAGAGTCAAATAGAAACATCATCTTCTCAGAAGAAGTTGATTCTGTGCACCGTGAAAAGATTCTCCAACAAGGTATAAAATTAACAGATTTATCTGAAGCTTGAAGGAATGGAAATTCAAGTGGCCAGTTACATATGGATATTTATAAGGGTCAAGGACCCAAGACACATTTAGTCTTTCAATCCACTTTGCAAGTGGTAAGGCTTGACTAGCTGGTCGACTTGTAATTTCTGATGCTTTTGCAGCCAGTATAACAAGAAAACCTAATGAATAGACGTTTTGGTTGATTATGAATGATTTGACATTAAGAGAATCTCATATATCTATTCTTTCATTGCATGATGAAAAGATTAAGGGACATGACCAAGTATCCATTTACGCACTCAAGGGAAGATATGCATTTTGTAGTTTAAATAGAAATTTAAACTGAATGGTAACTGTGACAAGCCTCTCCAGGAAAAAATACCAAAATTAAGGGCGAAAAAGAATAATATCACCCGTGATAACATGTCACCGCAATGCCACTGTATGTCACATTTATTCATAAAAGCACCATCCCTATATTCTAACAAATTATAAATTTTCTAAACAGTAATGATCAGCAAGGGCTAAATAAAAAGGGAGGGGAGAACATGTTGAGAATTTAAACATGACAATTCATGTTTCTAGACCCAGAAAGTTATTGGACTTACAGCCGAAGGTGATCCAAAAGTTCGGTGGTCTTCAAAGACAACCTTGAGTGAAGAAATGTTGATTACAGGCAACCGAAGTCTGGATACTTCAAAAGTTCGTCCTGTTTTCTATCATATCAAAGAAAAATTAATATAAGTGTTAAATTAATTAGCTCTTGTCTAACTCTAGCATCTAAAAGACACTCCAGAACCAAAACAAGAAGCCACAAAATGATTTGAGTAATTGCTGGCTATGCCACACATATAATGCAAGGAAACTTAATTACTTTAAATCAAATTATCAATCTTAGGCGCCCATAAAAATTCTATTAAACATAAAACACTAAGTTTTGAAATACAATACTCCAAACAAATAAATTAAAAAGAACAAACTAGCAGGTTCTAAACATTTGAAAAGTCACTATCACCTGAACTATTTGAAGAAAGTCACCCAAAAATAACTCCTGCGTTGTCTTGCACTGGTGACCACAAGCCAAAATTTCCAACATATGCTTGACGGCCACATCGCCCATCCCAAGAGAAGCAAACCACCTAAAACAATCATCCTTTGTTGAAAACAACAAAAAGTTTGCAGAATGTAGATACCATAGTTTATTCTGATGAAAACCCATGTACTATTGCTGAACAGGGTCTAACTTACTGTCCTATATGGAAATGAACATGATCTTTGATATAACTCCATGTAGTTTCCCTAAAAACAAAGAGAGCACTTCTGTATGTTCGGATTGCATGTTTGATCTGCCCAAGACCAGGCAAGAAAATTAGCAAGAGAAAGGACCACATCACAAGGAATAATGTTTCTGCAAAACTTTGACAGACCAATACCTGATCACACTTGTTATAACGATCCCCAGAAAGCACTAGATGAAATCCAAATTTACGTAACATGGAAGTTTTGGACAGCAAGTAGCAGTAGGATGCTTGTTCAAGCATCACAGCAGAATGTAGGATATCCTAAAACAAAAGAATTTTGTCAGCAGCAGAAGAAATGTTTCCCAAATTACTCGTTTTAGCACCCAAAAAAAAATGCCTTACCTCACCACAAATGCGGAAATAAATTGGAGCTGCCTCCTTATATAGATCTCGTGCATTCAACATTTCTATCCACCAGAGACCACATCGCGTGGCATTTTGCTGCCCAGATGAACTGAGTTTCTGGACAAAACAATCTTGTAAAAACCAACATGATAGCAAAGGAATAAAGCAGCAGTAGAGCAGCGTCCAAGACAAAGCTTATCATCTAATCGACATTTATCATCTGCAAATAAACCATACATACTAAATAAGTGTTAAAGGCAATTTCCATGCAATATTCAGCTTCCTTTCTTGATTGGTCCAACATGAAGTACGTAAGTCCCATCATTTCCTGAAACAGCAGGCCATGCAAACCAAAAATGAACGTATTGATCATTCCAAAATCAGTTAGCGTATAACAGTAATATGAAACTTAAAATAACAAAAGAATAGTACACAGAGATCTAACTGCAAATTAGATACATTTCTCTCATGGATTTCCGAGAGTGAGAAATAAGTCATAAATTTTATTATATGTATTAATATTTTAATGTTCAACAGAGTAACGCAAGAACTTTCACTTATCTCTAACTCAGAATATAAACATAAATCTACTGCAGTATCCTGCCACCATTTCTACCCCAAAAAAAACCTAGTCTAACCAAAACATATGTCACAAACCATGCAACATCAGAGCACCCTTTCAGCAAGGAAATTGGAATTAATTAAACATGAAATTACCTGCACACCAGCATAGTACTTCCAAGCTTTATCAAGTTTGTAATCCTTGGAAATTAAGCGATAGTTTGACAAGGCAAGTTCATAATCCCTTAACATGAAAGCATAATCACCCAAAACTCGAATTTGGGATTCGGTGGAACTAAAGGCATACCTTTAACCAAGAAAACAAAGGCTATATTAAAGAACGAGAGGAAGGAAATAAGAAGCACTGGAATCCTAATAAGATTCATGCACAGCATACATAGGACCATTGACAGAATCTGTGTTATCCTCTTTCCCTTTTCTCCACCATAAATTTTTCATTTGGTTTCTAAAGCCTTTCCGTATTGCAGAAACCTAAAGAAAAGGAAATATTACATAAAAGGAAAGAGTAATGAGAATCTTCAAAACAATAGATGCAAAAAACACCACACTCATTAAAAGGAAGAAAAAGATGAATATAAAATACTTGTTGGTTGAGCACATGAATCTTTTGCTCCATGCTTGGAATGATGTGATTGGATGATAAATCTTGCATTAGGTCTTTAATCTGTACTCAGGCCAAGTAACAGAATATTAAAATGCATCTACAGAGAACCAATGTTATGTAAGAAATTGTCTGTGATGGCAGAACGAACTTACCATATTGATATCATCAGTGTTAAGAAAGAAACCAAGATCTTGACCAGGAGAGACATCGGATTTCTGCCACAAATTACAGAAACAACATTTACATGAACAAAATACCACAGAAAACAGAGGCCCGAATAATACGTGTCTGAAAGCTGAACCAAAAACTAAGAATCATTTCAAAACAAACTCACATAAAAGGGCCTCTAGTGAGAGAAAAAACTTACATATGGAGCCCACGGGTTCTCTTCATGTTTGACTGGAGCATCAGTTGAAGAATTGATACATAGCAACGAACAGTCACCAGTACCAAATGTGCTCCTCATTTCGGGCAACATTTTAGTTGCTCTGCCAAAAAATAAAGCATGGCATGGAGAAAGTTCATCAAAATAATTTCCATGGCAGCAAGAAAGGCCCTAATAAAAACTTTTGTAATAGAAAGTATGTAATTTGGAAAAAGAGTTCTCAGCAAACTATAATTTTAAGGTAGTTGATTCATGATTGATTTCTTCAGTGGATCCCTTGAAAATATTCAGGATGAGCCAAGTTCTGAAATCTAGCCTCTAAAGTTATATATATTTATTATTAGTTTATTTCTTCTTCTATTGTCCACAACTTGGGTGGTAATGTCATACCCATGTGCCGTCTTTCATATGAATGTTACTTATAAAGATAAAATACTTCAGTTTCACACCTACTGTGAACCAAAAGATAATCTAAATATCATAAATGAAAGAAAAAGAGATGAATCAACCGGGGGCCAAAAAACTTCAAAAGCTCCTCTATGTAAATACCACAGAATGATCCACTTCCTGAAACATTCATATCCAATAAGCATTCAAAGACTCACTCCAAACAATCTATGCTATAATAATAACACAGACGCTCCATCCCAATCATGACAAAGAATCGCTCAATCCAAAGCACACAACAACACCAACAACAAGCCTTATCCCATTAAATGGGGTCGGCTACATGGATCATACGACGCCATTGTGCTCTATCGAAAACTAAATCTTTAGATAGGTTATTGACCAGGAGATCCCGTTCAATGACCTCTTTGAGCGTTCTCTTTGGCCTTCCTCTACCCCTTTTAATCGGTGTCCATACTATTTGATCCACCCTCTTCACCGGCGCATACCTTGGCCTTCTTTGTACGTGTCCAAACCACATAAGACGGTTCTCTACCATTTTCTCTTCAATAGGTGCCACTCCAACTCTTCCCCGTATATGTTCATTACGAATCTTATCTTTTCTTGTATGCCCACACATCCATCTCAGCATCCTCATCTCAGCTACCCCAATTTTATACTCTTGCTGTCCTTTTAAAGCCCAACATTCACTTCCATAAAACATTGCTGGTCTTATAGCAGTCCGATAAAACTTTCCTTTTACTTTATCTGGTACTTTCCGATCACATATAACCCCAGTAGCTTTTCTCCATTTAAACCACCCGGCCTGAATTCTATGATTAACATCCTCCAAAATTTCACCGTCCTTCTGTATCATTGATCCCAAATATTTGAACTTATCTATTTGTGGAATAACTTGATTTCCCAATCTGACCTCCAAGTTACTTCTAACTTGTCTCTTATCAAAATTACAATGCATATATTCAGTCTTACTTCTACTCAGACGAAAACCCTTCGACTCTAAAGTACTTCTCCATAACTCAAGTTTGAAATTAATCTCTTCTCTTGACTCCGCCATAAGAACTATATCGTCCGCAAAAAGCATGCACTTAGGGATTTCTTCTTGAATAGGCTTAGTTAGAACATCAACTACTAGATTAAATAAATAAGGACTCAAGGCTGATCCCTGATGTAGACCAATCCTTATGGGGAAATATTTTGTTTCACCCCCAGACGTTCTTACAGTAGTTGTTACCCCCTCATACATATCTTGTATTACCTTGATATATGCCATACGAACACCTTTCTTTTCCAAAGCTTTCCAAAGAACCTCTCTTGGCACTCGATCATATGCTTTTTCTAAGTCAATGAAGACCATATATAAGTCTCTTCTTTTAATCCGAAGCACACTAATATGAACATTTTTCTTTTCCCATGAAGAACGAAGTTATGAATCTGTGTCAAATGTAATGACAGCGAGTATAATGTGACAAGTCTTTATGAATAAGAAGCTAAAAAGGAAATAACATTTATACCTGTCAGAAGGGCCATCTTGATTATCATGCACTAATAAATAATGCTTCAAAATCTTTGGATCCATCATGCCATCATTAAGAAGGGAAGGCAGCTTGTTGGTGTTAAATAGGTCAATAAATCTGTTAATTGGTTGTTCATCCTTAGAAGAAACAGCCAAAAGACCTGCAAGTTACTTATAGGTGAGAGGAAAGGGGGGAATTTTATCAATAAAAAAACTTAGAACAAGGAAATTTTCATAAGGGTTTATTTGTCTATAAAATCTACTATACTTTTCGAGACAATTATAAACAAGATATAGGAATGCTGACTAGTTCTGAAAACTTACATGCCACAGGATGATCAAAAGCTTCATGGTCTGAAAAGGAGACCGCACGGATGAGTTCTTTGTTAAAAAACTGAAACCAGGATGGGGCATTTCCGGATTGAAAACCTAGAAAAGCAACAGTTAGTCAACCCCAATCCAAGATAACTACAGAATCTCAAAAACCCGAGGAAATGAAAATTCTAAAATCTACCAAAAATAAAACACATAAGCGCGCTCACAACCTAACTAAATTAGACACGGCACAGCTAACGTCAAGACAGTAGGAGCAGCAGCAGCAGCAAACAAAACAAATTATGATTAACACAGATTTTACTGAGAGTATCACTTACTCTCGTGTACATGATTAATTTCTGGTGTATCCAAACTCAGCTCACTGAACTCTTTCTCCCCTGCCTTTGTGATAACTTGCTTTAAATGCTCTTTACCTACCTAGTTAAAGGTGAGAACACACAAAAGGAACCAGATGATAAATTCCAAGTGCAAAATATTTTTACACATTGGTACTTTTGTAGTGCAAATCAGAATCCCAATCATTCTCAATTTCCCATGACAAAATATCGCTAAAAATCGACTTCACACGAATAGGCAAGAAAGAAGTTCAAATTAAAGTTGTTTAAGCCTCTGTTACGGAATTCCATGTAAGCTGAAATTAATTCAAACTCCGCTGTCAGCTGTTTGGATGTCTACAAGTCTACGAATAAATTGTCACGCGTTAATCCTTGCAACATTACCAACCAAACCATAGCCGAGTCATGTGCCGATGAAATGACCCGGCGGACAATTACCTCCAAATCTGGCATCCTGACATCCGAAGCATAATATAATCGCAATTTGAACTTCTGAAGCCTATAGGGCTGGTCACTGGCAGTCCTTACTGGCACTGCAACATACAGGCCGATAAAACTTGTCACCACCCTTTATAAAGGGCTCGAAAATGCGGGCATTGCTAGAAAATGAAGGATTACCGTCGATGTTGTCAAAAGAGCTGAATGGGGACAGCATCTGAAGGAAGCTGAGGCCATTCTTGAGGCAAGCCTCTTCGACAGAAGGAGTAGAAAGTACCATCACGACTGGAGTGATCTCGTCCAGTAACATCTGGCCAAGCGGCGTCTTCGCCGGATCCATGATCTTCTTGTTTCACCGGTTTGTTGGTGATTCACCTCCAATTTGCACCACTGTGTAAGTCGCCTCACTAGCTGAGTCAGATGCGACAATGATTTCCCACGAATTTTGGCATCTCACTGCGATCGAATCAGAGAGGGTCGGCAACATGAGGAGGACGGGACTGGTTTATTTAACGACGTCGTCCCGGGTTTCTCACACTTCTTCGCCTGGTTCGCGGGAGTTTTAACACCGCCCTTTGGTGGTGCGATGGTACGATTTGCCACTTGTACTCCTTTTCGACAAAATTGTTTGATTTGAAATTGTTTTTAAATTAAAATTTAGTCAAAATTCTTTTGTAAAACTTCAGTTTTAACGAAATTCAAACATGCACTTAATATATTAAAATAATTAATATTAATGTTGATGGCTTTGGAACAAAAATAATAGATTATCATAGCAGAGCTATTTATAGAATCAGATTGGAGATGATGGCATCTGCACTAACCTACAAAGTTTTCAGCCAAAAGAAATCTCACCTCAAAATGAATATTATTGAAAAAATTAATTTCAGTGAATGAATTAAACACGGGTAATGTTAATTTGAAATCATTGTTTTTAAAAATATTTTTTATTTTCTCTTATTAAATTATGATACATTAATTTTTTATAAAAAGACACAATGACTTAATTTAGAAAGATAAGATTATATTACAATGATCTAAATAAGTTAACTTTTGTTCAGGGGCAACAAATTAAATGATTTAGCCATAAAAATTATTAGATGCCTATTATTAAAGATATACTTTTTATTTAATTTAATAAAAGAAAAAAATATTTAATAAATTTGATTGTATATCATAATTTTTTAAAATAAAATTAGTCAAAAAAATAAAAAAAATATATTACTTTTAATACATAATAAAAATTATATAAATAAAATATATTACATTTCATAATAGTTATAATCTATTTCAAAAATATGTTTATAAAATGTTATTACCTTTTAAAGATTTTATAATTATTTATATGAATGATATTTTAATATTTTTAAATAATAAAAATAAATATGAAATCATTTAGAGCAATTTATAAAATTAATAGAAGAAAAATGATTAAATATTTTATCTAAAAAAACTAAATTAAAAAAGATTAAAATAAAATTTTTAGGGTAATACATATCTTCAAAAAATAAAATTATAAGAACATATAAATAAAAAATATTAAAATTTCTAAAAATAAAAAATAAGAAACACTTACTATCTTTGTTAAGATTAATAGATCAAATTAAAAATTATATACCTATTATATATATGATTTTAAATTATATTACTTTATTTTATAAATAATTACAATTAATGTATGGGTATTATAATTCTCAAATATATTTATAATATATTATTTTATAATTATATTTATAATGCATATATATATGTAATAATTAAAAATATTATTATATCATGTGTGTGAGATTAGGATAGTTTTCGGACAGTTTATCTCGTCCTATAAACATTCTTAATCTTTATCTAGTTCCATAAATATTATTAATCTACACTTTAATTACCTAATTAGGAATAAATTTAGTAGGTAAGTTTTAACTAGTATGAAACATTAAATTTAGGATTAATATAATTTATATCCTTTAAATATTTTATTTTAATTTTAAACCATCAAATTTTAAATAGTAAATTTTTGTTGTCAAGTTTTTTATTTTCATTACTCAAGCTTACCTTATTTTGCTTTTACACTCTCATATTTAACACTGATAACTTGGGAGGGACTAACAGCTTTGGAGAACCAAAATTTATGTTCAAAGCTATAATAAAGGTAAATTTCAGGATAAATAACTTGTATTAACTCATCACGACCCTATTCATAAACCGCGACATTTTTCAAAAGCTTGATGCTCCGCACTCGCTCGCCAACTGCAGTGTTATAAATGTCCATCTGCTCGAGGACTTTGTTATTCTTTGCAGGACACTCGCACGTTCCAAAACATCTCCTGTGCAGGCTAAGAATCTCGACAATCGTCATGTCTTACCGGCCCAATTACCGACGTGGACGAAGGGGTGGCGCCATATCATCCGGGCGCGGAGGCGGAGGCGGAGGCGGAGGCGGAGGGCAAAGGTGTTGGGACCCTGCATGGCGAGCCGAGCGCCTGAGACAAATACAGGGAGAGGTAATATCATGGTGTAAATTATACCCCGGACGAATTCCTTATTAGTTAAACAAGTAATATTAAGATAGGTTGGGCGCGATGTTGTTTTGTTTTTAATGTTTGTCTCTGAGATGTTTTGAGTGACAACAGGATTGAGTTGCAAAGTTTTTAATTGGCGAATTGGTTTGTAAAACTAAAAGTTCAGATTTTTGTTGGTCTCTCTGTGGACACAGGCATGTTAAATTACTCATAATGACACCTCAATGTTGTTTTAACTATTGTACCAAAAAAAAATGTTGTTTTAACTAATACTGTCTAGAAATCCAAATATTCACTTTGTTAACTGGGTTTTATTTATTTTTTTCTGAGATGCAGAAGGAAGTCTTAGATGAGAACGAATGGTGGGGTAAGATTGAGACGATGAAAAGAGGAGGAGAGCAAGAGATGATCATTAAGCGTAATTTTAGTCGTGAAGACCAGCAAACTCTCGCCGAGATGGCGTATGAACTAGGGCTGCACTTGTAAGTCTGTTATAACTTATATACTTAGTAAGTTTTTCATTCAACGAAAAAATGAAGTGGGACGGCATGTCTGAGCGCAAGGCCGTTGTGCTTACATGCGTTCTCTACCAGCAGTCTTATGGCGTCTCCTTGGATTAAGGAATATTATACTGTATACTTTACCTAATGCTCGACTGTGATTGAATTTGCTGGGATATCCACCTAGCTTATGTATACTCAGCAAAAGTTGTCTTTTTTTTTTTTTTTTTTTTTTGTGGAAATTGAAAAATTTATTAGACACTTTGACAATTCTGATATTTTTATTCTGTCTGACATTTTCTTCACCTGATTTTGTGCTTGGGCAAAGAAAGCCATGCATATAACAAAGGGAAAACTCTTGTCGTTAGCGAAGTTCCATTGCCTGATTATCGTGCAGATCTTGATGAACGTCATGGATCCACACAGAAGGAGGTAAAGTATATCACTATTTATATGCTGAATACCCATTTTTGGCCAGAAAATTTTTGTAAATCCATTAATGATTCTGAGCTTTCTGCAGATTAAAATGTCCTCAGACATTGAGAGGAGGGGAGGATCTCTTTTGAATAATACACTACCCAAGGGGGAAGGATCAGTTAATGTGCCTTCAACAACAACCATTGAGAAGCTTAAGCAAACAATAGCTACTACGAAACCTGTTTTTGCTGAGCAGACTGGTTCTTCCAATGAGAAATTTAGTTTTGAACTCAAAGAAAGACAGGAGAAAATGCAGTTACACGGTCTTTTTTGACATAATATTTATGTTGCCCCTTTAAACTCTTTTCAGAGTTAAATTTTATGTATTTATTTGCAGCAAGTGATAGTTTGAAGAAAATGAAGTCATTTCGGGAAAATCTTCCTGCATTTAAAATGAAGTCCGAGTTTCTGAAAACAGTTCAAACAGGTGGGCAAATTGTCTATCAATAACTCTCTATTATAACAGTTGATTCACCAGCCTTGTTGTTGTGGACCACACTTTTTATTCCTTATTAGATATTAAATGATCCAAAGGATGTAGTTTTAAATTTCAATTGAATGCATACTATCTTTGACTTCCTATTTCTAGGTATGAAATATATAAAGATTTTATAAATATCTATTACTGAAGGTTTGATATGTTTAGCATTTGTAGATCCTTGGGAAAATGAAAAAGGAAGTAAAACCTTAACTTGGTACATCTTCCTGGTCGGATAGGATCTCATTTAAAATTTTGCTTATTTGTTTAAAGATTACAATGATCCTTCCGTATCAAAAACTAAATTTTGGCTCGAATAAAGTGCAGGTATTGGTAGTTTCAGGAGAGACAGGTTGTGGCAAAACAACTCAACTGCCACAATTCATTCTAGAAGAGGAAATATCGTGTTTATGTGGAGCTAGTTGCAACATAATTTGTACTCAAACCCCTCCGTATACCTGCAATTTCTGTTGCAGCTCGAGTATCAGCTGAAAGGGGGGAGAGTCCTGGTGAAACAGTTGGTTACCAAATTCGCCTTGAAGCAAAACGTTCTGCTCAAACACACCTCTTATTTTGCACCACTGGTGTATTGCTTCGTCGGCTGGTAATTTAAAATTATTTTCCATCTGAAACAATTCTTTCTTTAATACTGTTTTAACATTTTTTAAATTTTAGTTTCTTCAATTGCCATCGGTTTGTCTTTTCCTGAATGTAATTCACATGTATTAGTTTTTTTCAATTTCTTTTCCAATGAGACATTTTATCTTTACCTCCTTGACTATAGAGTGTTATCCCGAGAGTTATAAGTTGTGTTCATGTAGAATGTATAGAATTCTATTCTGTTAGGAGAAAGGTAACAAAATTTCAAGTCACAAAATCAGTAAGATCACTAGATATATTGTGTTATTTATCTTTAATTTGGAAAAGGATAACTATTTAAAAAGAAAGAAAAGAAAATCCCTGATTCCCTGTACCTACGATATTCATAAATTCTTGCCTGCAACTTGTGACGTTTACTTTTCCTTTTCGTTTATTCAGGTTCAAGATCCTGAGTTAACTGGGATTAGTCATCTGATGGTAGATGAAATTCACGAAAGAGGAATGAATTAAGACTTTTTAATCATAATTTTGCGTGACCTTTTGCCTCGTCACCCAGATCTGCGTCTCATTCTATTGAGTGCCACCATTAATGCTGACTTATTCTCTAAGTACTTTGCAAATGCGCCAACAATACACATACCGGTATTGCATCTTTTATATTTTTCAGTTCTTTTTCCCCTACATATGTAGTAACTGGTTTGTGTGTTTTGTGCCAGGGATTTACTTTCCCTGTGGTGGAGTTCTTCTTACAAGATGAGCTGGAAAAAACTCGATACAGCATCAAGTCAGAGTTTGACAATTTTGGGGGAAATGCAAGGAGAAGAAGAAAACAAGAAGCTCCTAAGAAGGATCCTCTGACTGAATTGTTTGAGGCATGTATATTTGACGTATCATACAGCGTAGGCAGTCTATGTGATGTATAAAGATGCCATGAACTCTGTTTTGTCTTCTTGAGTTGCATTTATGTTGGAATGAGACTTTAGTGTCATGTCTTTACTGTCTTTTTTATTTTAGAGAAAAGGGAGTTCAAGTGGAGTTTTTTTTTTTTTGTATTTTTATAACTGGAGTCTTTAAAAAACATGATCTATGGCTATAGATACTAGATATCTCTAATTTTAATTTCATCCTTGAAAATAGCCCAAGCTAAATCATAGTAAATGGAGACAGACGTTGCTAATTAAAGTTCTAGAGTGATTTGTGAAAATCAAAGAGTTCAAAAATGATTAGATGAGATTGTTTCTTGGAGGATCACGTGGCAACTACCGAATGAAAGAAATTTTAACTTTTTGTTGAAAGGCAGACTGCAACGATGTCCCCTAAGGGATGCTCTTCTTGTGGTGACATCATCAATATACATAATTTTTTACATTGGACAACTTATTTGGGTATGCTATTATATGTTAACAGGATGGCAATGTTGGTAATTTGAGACTGTAATTGCTTCATGGTAGTTAGGTGAATCTAGCCACTGTCTTAAATGGCTATAGGTGGTGGGATGTAGAAGCATTAATTTAGCTTATGCTTGGTTTGCAATGTAGTTTCTGCTTGCAAGATATAGTGTCTTTTAGTTTGAGAAAAAAACTTATAGTGGAGAAAAAGCAAAGTAGCTTCCTGTGTAGGGTTGAATGTAAAATGCTTCTCTTTGCTTGGTATTGTAATGCTTCTACTTGTGGTACCAATGACCTTTTTCCATTTTTCTTTTTTGATGAGTTATCCGGAACTTTGTTGACTGGGATTTTCTTTAGGCTTTTCATGTCATCAATTATATGGTAAGTTTGTTTCCTTTTGATGGCTTCTTACTGTACACTGGTCACTATTTTAATATATGGTGTTTGTGTGTGTAGATTGACTAATGTGAATGTGTGCAATATGCATGTATAAAGTTTTTTGTTTTATTATTGCAGGATATGGATATAGATAATCACTACAAAAATTACAGTTTACATGCTAGAAAGTTTCTTGAAGCTTGGTCTGGTTTGAAGGTTGATTTGGGTTTGGTATGTGCTCTATGCTTTTGTTCAAAATATGATGTTCATGAGTTAATTTTGGTGATTTCTTTTTCTACCAGTAGCTCAACTTCTCTTATTCCATTTTATTTACAATGATGTTTCAGGTAGAGGCAATAATTGAATATATATGTCGAAATGAAGGTGATGGAGCAATTCTTGTATTTCTCACTGGTTGGGATGATATTTCCAAACTCTTTGACCAACTTAAAGGAAATAACTTTCTTGGAGATCCGAGCAAGTTTTTAATTCTTCCTTTAATATAGTTCAATGCCTACCATCAACCAACGTGACATATTTGACCGTCCTCCTCCTAACAAAAGGTAAGCCCTTTTCTTTTGCTGATCTTATTTGACGGATTTCTGCTTGGGAAGTAAACTAAGAAAAGTTTGAGAAGTTTTCATGCCCCCTTTGATTCAAAAACTATGTAAGAGCTAAAGGAAGCATTCTGAAAACTATGGCAGAAGTTGCATCTGTTGCAGTCATCTGAAATAATCATGGCATTTGGCCAATTATTTGATGATTAGATCACCATAGATTAATTGGTTCATTTAAGTGGATGCTATTTGGATGACACTTTAAATCTTATTTTGCTGTTACTGCCTCCTTCAATGTTCTATTAGCTCACTAGAGCATCATCATATTCCATAAGCAAGATTTAAGCCTCTGCCTTCTGCTTTCTTTCACCTGATAATAGATATGTGCAGGACAGAATATTTGCTGTCCTGGTCGGTACAAACTTTTGGAAAATCTACCTGTATTTTTGGGCTGACACAGTCCTTTGTTGTTATTTATGTTTATGCTGTTGTACTTTTAGAATTTCATGAAATTATATGATATGATTTTCTTGTCATTTTGGCCTTTTATCCTTAGTGGTTTTACAGTGCATTAACCTTGTTAATCTACTCTCCATGGTGTTGTTTTGATTAACATCTAATTGTTTTGCTGTCATGTATCTTATTTTCTTGTCATTTTACCTCTTAGATTCTGATTAATGTTACTCTGTCAATTTAGAAAAATTGTTATAGCTACAAATATTGCTGAGAGTAGCATCACCATAGATGATGTTGTATATGTCATAGACTGTGCAAAAGCAAAGGAGACTAGCTATGATGCTTTAAACAAGCTTGCCTGTCTGTTACCGTCATGGATTTCAAAGGCTTCAGCTCATCAGGTATTAATGACACACGGTTGTTTTTTTATGTCGGGGAACATATTACACTTCTGTGGCTGACTGGTTGAGCTTGTGATGATTGCTGAATTTCTTAGTCACTATATGTTGTTTTCAATTTTACTAATGGGGGAGAATATGATTTTACTTATGGGGGAGAATATGTCAGGGACGAGGGCGTGCTGGTCGTGTAAAGCCTGGAGTTTGTTATAGGTTGTATCCAAAAGTGATCCATGATGCAATGCCTCAGTATCAGTTGCCTGAAATTCTCCGAACGCCGTTGCAAGAGTTGTGCCTGCACATCAAAAGTTTGCAGCTTGGAACTGTGGGATCATTTCTAGCAAAAGCACTTCAACCACCAGATCCTCTTGTTGTTGAGAATGCTATTGAACTTTTGAAAACAATCGGGGCATTAGATGTTAAGGAGGAGCTTACTCCATTGGTATATTGTGCTGTATATTATTTTCTCCATTTGTGAGTATTGCTGGCTTTGGATTTTATCTGAATTTATTTTCATCTAACAGGTCGGCATCTTTGCACCATACCCTTGGACCCAAATATAGGGAAAATGCTTCTGATGGGTTATATTTTTCAGTGTCTCAATCCTGCCTTGACTATCGTTGCTGCACTTGCATATCGTGACCCATTTGTCTTGCCCATAAACAGAAAAGAGGAAGCTGACGAGGCAAAGCGATCTTTTGCTGGTGATTCTTGCAGGTCGGTTATGTAGCCAGGCACTGTGCTCCTTTCTGATAGTGTTACTATGGATTTTACAATTATGTAGCCAGGCGTAGTCCCATCTGTTATGGTAGAGTCGACTTCGGCAGAGGGAGAAAACTGGACCCTGAATCTGGCTCTGATACCATATTAAATTGAGATCCGAGAATGCTTGTTAGAACAAGGAAGAATGAAGGTAATATTGCTTGTGTATTCTCTATGCAGCAGATAAATATATATATATATATATATATATATACACATATGAACACATATATGTTGAGTATAATCCGCGGGGACAAACGGAGTGAATCATGGAATACATTCAATAGGGTGATCTCTATAGTCTCTCCTAATTAATCCCCCATAATCAGGCCTTAATGAATGCTAATTAAGTGTATGATTTCTCTTTAATTGGAATATCTCCCACAGAAATTCTAAATGTACTTTTGATTCAGTGATCACATCGCCCTTCTGAAAGCATTTGAAGAATGGAAGGATGCAAAACTTAGAGGACAGGACAGGCAATTCTGTTGGGATAATTTTCTATCTTCGGTAACCTTGCAGATGATTGATGATATGAGAATGCTTTCTCAATTTATTATCAGACAATGGATTTGTTGACAAATCCAGGGGTGCTAACGTAATTTTTGGTCTCAGTTAATTTATTAATTGAAATGTCCTTTCCCATACCTTACTCAATTTGTTTTCTTCTCTCCTGAACATGTTTTGGTCAACAGATTTCCTATTGACTTATCTTCCATGTGTACTGGTGCTATATGTCTATGCAGGCTTACAACCAATACAGCCATGATTTGGAGATGGTTTGCGCAATTCTTTGTTGTGCAGTGCAAAAGAAGAGGGAAAAGGACGGCTTTCTACACTAAAGAAGTAGGGAAAGTTGATATTCATCCTGCATCTGTCAATGCAGGGATTCATCTCTTCCCTCTGCCCTACGTGGTGTATAGCGAAAAGGTTAAAACGACCAGCATTTATATTAGGGACTCAACAAACATATCAGATTATGCTCTGCTTCTGTTTGGTGGTAATCTAAGTAGAACTGGGGAGGGCATGGAGATGCTGGGAGGTTACCTTCATTTCTCTTCTTCAAAGAGCGTCATTGAGTTAATAAGGGCAATTTCTCTCTCTACCTTAAATATGGACTTGAGCAATGCATGCACAATATCTCATGGTAATGGAATTTGCGGAAATTGCGTGGGGAGCTTGACAAACTATTAAACAGAAAGATTGAAGAACCGGGATTGGACATTTCCGCGGAAGGAAAGGGAGTGGTTGCTGCTGCTGCTGAACTACTTCATAGTCAGAATGTAAGATGATCTTTTTCCCAGGACTGACGGGGACCCGTTTGAGTCCTTTAATTCATGGAGAATTAATTTCATGCACCATATTGTTTGTTCGAGCGACGGTGGGATTGCTTCGTGATTCGGCGGGCCTCACGTGGCATCCCTCTGTAAGGAAGCAATCATGTGTATTGCTTGTGTAAACTATATGGTGCCTCCGAGAATGGCTTCCGTTCATGCCAATCCCAGATATTAATTAGGACGATAGAGATACAAACAGTCTTGATAGCGATGTCGTCTCACTATAATGCCTATCCTCGATTTACGTGTGTTGTAATTGACTAAGAATAATGAATAGTAATCTCTTTTTAAGCTTGATTAAATGCGGAATGAAAAGAAATGTAGTGACAAGTACTCCAGCTTAGTGTTCAACATTTTGGACTGGCGTAGTGCATTACTGTCTTGTAAGTTGTGACCTTTTTTAGTTGTATTATATATATATATATATATATATCTTAAATATAAAACTTAATTTATAATATAATTTATATTATAAATTATATTTTATATTAAAGATGGGGAGTATATATTTACATTTTCATCTAAAGGGAGCGAGGAAAAATGGACAAAGCGAATTTTCTATGGAAATATTGACTTGGAAGTAACTAGGAGCCTTTGAAATATTGAACTAACTAGGAGCTTTGACAAGTACAAGGTCAGAAGGGGCCTCCTACATCTTAACCACTTGATATTGGTGGTTCTCAAACTCTTCGAATTTTAAGTCCTTTTATATATATGGTCCCTGAATTAACGTTCTTCATGCCAATAAAGGCTTCGAAATTATACCACCGATGACTCCAACTTGATCGAGCACATTAATGTTTCTCATATCCGGTCAAACAACCAGAGTCAACACATGCTCATATTCATTTGTGTTTGGATTGTCGACGTTGCATGTTAGATTAGATCAACAGTAATTTCCAGTTGGACTTTTGCCACCAAACTGCATTTTTTGCATTGCATGATCCCAGAAACAGCAAATAATTTAATCTTTTTTGACAAAGCAGAGTTTAATTATTTCTGATCCAAAATTATCATATATCACGACAATTTAAAAGATTTATAATTGTAATTCAATGTTTGTCAAATGATCTTTCTAAAAGCAGGCCCAAAATATCATCTTTTCTAAATGCAGGCCGAAATAATATTGATCATGCATTTTCAAGTATTTTTTATCATATATATATATATATATATATATTGTCAACTTTGGATTTAATATTATAGTTATAAATCTTTCGAAATCGCTAGCGAGCTAGCTCATCGAGGACGTTGTTCATGCCGCAAACTGATCGTTGACGGAATTGGTAAGGTTGCATTACCGTGTGCGAGCTGTACCTTTCCATACACCAGCCATTATTATTTATTCTATAAAATGATTTGAATTGCAGTTCACTGGTTTTTATTTTGGTGTTTTTACTGGTTTTTTAAGAATTTGAGCATGCTATATATGGGTCGAGTCTGGTTTTCTAGAAAGTAAAAAAGTCGCATCTTCCCAGAAAAAAAACATCAATTCACTAATTAATCGTGTGCTTAATTAATTAACAGTGGTTCTTCTTCAACCTGCAGTTAAATGCTCTACCAGTGAGCTATGGACCCCATGTTACGAAAATCATATGTTCCAGATGGTTTGGATATATACAAAAAATATTGTTGGATGTAGAATAAATCAAATAGTATGGTGGTTTAGGAGAAAAGAAATAGAGGAAGACCAAAGATATCACTAAATTATATTATTGAATAAGGTCTTTTAATTAATAATTTATCTAAAAATTTGATAGCTAATAGAGTTCAATAGCATCTTGCAATCTATCTAGCTATGGGATAAGCTAGCTGTTGTTTGTGATTCCTCTTAGAACTCATGAAGGTCAACTTATTTTTAATGGTAGCAAATGAAAGGCATGCATGAATAAAAATCTTATATATTTTTTTGTGCGCTCATATAACGTAAGCTTACGATATCTGACCAATTAATGACCAATATGATTTGGTCCAAAACGGTAAGTGAACCAATTACCTGATCAATATGTGTGATACGTCTGGGCTGCGGCTAATAGACTGGTTCCGTCGGTTTTAAAAGTATTAAGAAAGAAAAACAAGCAAGTCAAACAGTTTGTTAAGAGACTGTTTAACAAATTATTTTTAATTACTTCCTGTTAGGATTACGTGACGTTTAATCTATCCATGTTCTACTTAATATTCCATTCACACATTTTCCTTGTTCATGATCTAGCCATACACAGATGACGATCACAATCTTGAAGCAAAGCCCTGGCAACTACTATCTATTTTCATTTTCCTTCATGACGTCCATTTGACCATTTGCTTAAAAAACCAAGTACGGTAATGTTAATCAACTTTTAAATAGTTGTTCTTTGTGTGTGTGTCTACTCTTTTTTCCCAGTTTATTTGTAGATAGATATTATTCAACATGAACTGTATTACATAACTGCGATTTGATCTCCAGAGTCATTTTATGTTCTTTCATTACTCTGTTGAGTACTACTAAGCAATTTAATTATAAGAAGGAATTCAGAGAGGACAAGAGGAAATTGGCGAGTGACACCATGTGTGTTAGGAATCCATATAAGCATAATCCATATCGATCAACCAATCTACCCTGCATGGGCTGTAATTGATGCCCATACTGGCGTTTATTCTTCATATTTCTCGAAATAATTCTGTACAACAGAGCGCAAAAATATACAAAAGGAAAAAAGATGTCAAAACTGAAAACTCTGAACTCATCAATTCGGGTAAGAAAAAAGCAAATTGCTGGGTACGCATGGAGAGTTCCTCCAAGCCCGAGAATGCATTCTGAGAATCTCTCTGGCTTTCTCCTGAGCCTTTCGCCCACTCTCCACTTGAAGCACCAAACACAGCTTCGCCACTACCCCGACATTCAGCATTTCCTGCAATACGCTTGGAGTTGCAGAGAACTTGGCAATGGACAGCAGAATCCTCGCTGCCCTATCGTTGGCCATCGTCGACACCCTCAGAATCTTCTTCGAAACTATTGCGATTCCTGCTCCATGACTCAGTAACTCAGCTCTCCCCTCGGCACATCCACATAGCGTCTCCAACAACACCATCATCATCTCACATGGCTTCCTGTCCTTACAGTCTAGAAGAAGCTCTATCAGCACCGATACACCTCCGGATTCCACTGCTCTTATTCTGTTTCTCCCCCATGGACATATTTGGATGAGTGTTCTTAGAGTCGCCTTCGAGGCTTGCTGAGATATCTGGTCTTTCAACAGTTGAACTAATTCAACGAATATTTCAGGTTTCAAATGGGATAAAACCGTCGGATCAGCCACTTCAAACATGGATTTTAACAACAAGACCGCATAAGCTCGTGACTCGTAGAATCCCCTCTGCATGATTCTGGTTAAGCATGCAATGAATGATCCGTTTTCGAAGGTTACGAGACTCTTGAAGCCGGCCTCGGACAGGTGGAGGCTATGGAGGATGCTTAAGGCTTCGTCGCCTCTGCTGGTTTTCAATTCAAACCCATCATCATCAGGGCTGGCCTCTTCGGGTGTGTAGGAGAAATTTGTGTGACGGAGTACAATGGATGCCAAGAATTCAACGGCGCCGGCGGCTTCTATGCTACGTTTATTGGCGTCGCTTTCGGAAGCAATGGATTTGAGTGTTTGGAGGCATTTAGCTGGGGAAAGAGAAGATCGAGAAGCGTCTTTGATGATTTTGGCAACCTGAGTTTTGGTGACGGGTGGTTTTGGCGTGGGGATCCTTTGGATGCCTTGAGAGGCGTTGAGGGTACACCAGGATTGAATCAAACGACGAAGGGTGTGGTTGGGAAGGAGGTCGGAGGAGTCAGATACGGAGAGAGGTAGTTTGGTGACTGGGCAGGTCTTGTTTTTGCCGGAGAAGAGCCATTTCTCGATGCTCTCTCTGTCGTAGGTAATCCCGGAGGAGACGGTGATGGGATCTTTCATGATTTCTAAGGAGATGGGGCACAGGAAGAAGGTAGGAACTTCAATATTGTCGTCCATGTCTCAGAACTACTGAAGAATCTCCGGTGGAATCTGAGAAAACCTGGCTGGAAAGATCGTTAGAATCAGAGGATGAAGTAGAAGATGGCTGCAATGAGTTAAAGATGGAGTTGATGATGAGAAAATGAGAGAGGGAAAGGGGTTGTTATTTATAGGGGAAAGCGCGTTTCAAAGTCAGAAACACGGACAAGAGAGAGAGAGAAGAATAGAAAAGGCCAGAGTAGCACATGCCGTTTTGACCTTCTAGTGCTTTATGAGTTGGTTCCTTAGCGAAAGTCCAAATTGGGGGTCGTATCGTGTGAGGGTTTGACCCTAAAACACACATATATTGCCATTTCACTGTTCAGATTCAGACTCTCTCTCGCTTCCCAACTCCACACTCTTTCCATCTCACTTCCATCCTCGTTCCTCTCCACCGGCATTCTCGTTTCTACTCCCTCCGTTTCAGTTGACTAATTTAATAGGATTAAAAAAATCTCAACAAATCATTTAATTAATATATATTAAATATTATTAAATTATATAATAATTTATAAGTTATATAAATTAATTTTAAAAAATCAATAATTATAAATATTTTAAAATACCCATCTAATTTTAAATATATGATTTAATTTATAATATAATTTATATTATAAACTAAATCTTCTATTTAAGATTGAAAGAGTAATGTATTTAGCTTAATTCTTTAATTTTTATAAATTAGTTCTAAATACTTTAAAGAATGGATGTAGTATTTTTGTTTTCAGACACCTACTTTATTGCCTTTGTACACATCTCTTCTTTATCTATTTGTAACCTTTTAGATTCAATATAATCAAATTCAAGAGAGTTCATTAACTAATTTATATAAATTAAAAAATATATTATATAAATTATTTTCTAGAGTTTCTATTTAGTTATAATTAATCAATTAATTTAATTTTTTTAATATACTTAAATTAGTCAATTAATTTTTATATTAAATATTAGAAGAATATATAGATGCAATTCATCCTCTGTATAATTTTGTTTTCACGTTTCATCATATGTCTTGTACTTAATTTTTACACAAAAAATAAAAAAATACGTCTGATATTTGTGGATGTGTGTGTGTGTATAAATAGGTTGTGATGATGACTTATATTTCTTATCAATGTTGAAATTTATATCGATATCATAAATAATTTGGTTCATCGTAAATTTTTCACATAAAAGGCTGATTTCTTGCAATGTATGCAATTTGTATATAGTGCAACATATGAAAGAGTAAAAACTCTGATCCGGGAGGCTTTAAATCAAATAATGTAAAATAATTATTTGGTAAAGTTGACTTTATATTTGTTTGTGTATTTTTAAATGGGTTTTTATATTTAAGTAGGGGAAGGGAGACTTCCATGTATATGTTATGCCGAACATGGTCAGAGCATCTTGCAAGCTTGATTAAAGTGATTCCTTGTTTTATAATTTTGTTCATATTAGGATTACTACTGAGATATTATCTATCTTTGAGATATAAATAATATTCAATCCCAAAAATCAAGATAGAACGACCAATGTCTGAGCAAATATAAATTAGACTTCAAATATCACTTCATAAAAAAAATACAAATTAGCGATGATATATAAGGTTAATTGAAATAAATTTAAGGCTATATTAATTTTTCATTATCAAATTATGATAATTATTTTTTTGGTCATCATTATAAACACAAATTGTTCAACAAAATTAGAAAAAAAATTCTGAAAATTTTCTTAGCCAATTTTTCTGAAGTTTAAGCATTAGAAGATAAAGTATAGCTATATAGATTTTAGAATTTGGATTATAAAATGAATCTAATATTTTTAATTTTAATATCATTTGACTAAATATAAAAAATAAATTCCTTGTCTATAATATTTTAATTTTCATTCTATTATATCCTACTCTATTTCTACGCTTTCTGAGAAAGCTAAAAGCAGACTTAAAAATTTTAATAAAACATGATCAAAAGTTCGGAACCTTGATGCTCATATCCTCTAGAGCCTTTGTCAGATACAAAACTTATTTATCCTCCCGCAATTTTAATGTCGCACACCTATACATATAAAGTCAAATCAGTAATTAAGTATTAAAGAACAATAAACTATACAAAAAGCAAACATCATTATTTAGGTAGAATAAGCCTTGTGTTAAGTATTACAGTGAATGGACGTTGAGCACTTTAGTATTGTCACTTTTTTCACAGCATCTTTGAGTCTAATGAAACTGGGAAGATGAAGGATTGGTTCCAATTTAATTGAGGTCACACAACCCTTAAAAGATCTGAATAAATGCTTTTGAGGATCATAGTAGATAAAAAATCTAGGAGGATCATAAATCAAAATTCCAGGATCAGCAGAACCTGTTATAGGCTTATATAAATGTGGCAAATTATTTAAATCATCACGGTTCAATTTAAAAACTTCAGTCCAAGATTGAACAACACCATACGTTTTCATAGTCGAAAACCTAAGACCCTTTGTTCTCGACAATGTATGTAGAAACTGCCCTTCAATTCTCCAAAGCCGATACGACTTTTAGCTTTCATGCTTGTCAATGTCAAGGGTGATATTGTTGAAGGACAAGGGAGTGAATTGAACGTCTCACTTTCTAAATCAAAACATAAAATTGATATTCTTGTGTCATTATAAACAGGCTAATAAAGCGATCCATTCAGACAAGTGGGAGATCTAATTGTTGACCATTATGGGCTATGATATTCAATGTTTCTCCATAATCCAGTCCCTAATGTGTGTATTTCAATAGTTGCATAACTATAGGGCAAACCACCTAGAACGATTTGATATTATATATCTTCTTATCACCCTTATAGTAATTAGTTCTCCTGAGAAAACCAAGCCCAGAATCAACACTGATTCTCAACAATTTATCATTCTCCTGTGATTGGGTTGCAAACAATAAGTGGATTTCTTTCAAAAGGATCACACAAGCAAAGTAGGCCATTACAAGAGTTCACTGCATCAAACTTATCATCTTTTCGCCTAGAATTTATGTACATCCTTTTCATAGTCCTTTTCCTGGTCTCAATGACAGGCATCATTTTAGAATCATAAAGAGGAAGTTTGAACTTAACCTCAACCTTCATGTGATTTTCACAATTGGGTCTAGGAGAATCTTTACATGAACAAGAATGACCACGATCATTATCACTTGGCAAATTCTAGACTCCATTGCACTTTAACTCATAAAATTCAAGTAGATGGAGAGTTCTTGAAAGACGTCTAGGATTTACTTATAGGCACCAAAGTACTGATAGGTGCAGACTCAAAATGCATTTGAGCAAAATGTGGGTCTGAAATAATGGAGTGCCAACTCTTGCGTGTAAACTTGCAAAACAAAAGTGACTTAATTGGAAGTTTTAGTAGCATATTGGGAACAATATCATAAGGAAGATCGGCCAATGAAGTCCCAAGTCGATCAACTTTTGGGTCATCATCTTTTGTTCTTCTAATGCCTTTCGAAGTGTTAGAGTCGGCTAGATCCCTTTTTCTTTTTAGGGCCATCCTAGCTAAAAGCTAAAGAGGAAAATAGATTTGAAGTTAACACGTATGCCCAAACCAAACCAGAAAATCAAATAAATTCATATCATAGTCGCTTGATACATTATAATTAATAATAACAGACTCTAAATTAAATACCAAAGTAACAATATCTAATTACCCATAAAATGCTGTAGATTCTAAGAAACATTGGCTAAGAACATTTTCTAATTTGTCTAAGCACAACATTTATGCGCAGCTCCATTGCCGTTATGTTATTTCTGTGGAATATTAGTTTGGGGGTTTACGATTATGAAAGAAAAAGAAAATCAAGACTCTTTAAACACCTTACTGCACATGCAAGGTGCACCGTAATAATTAAGACAATAAAAAAATAATTATATATAGTCACCTGAGACTCATCCCAAAATTAATGGCATTGGATATATTGATTCAACGATTTCCATTCCCTTCTAAGATGAAATAACAAACCAACAAAACTCTCCATTTTAATTCTTTCAAAATAGACATCAATATCAACTGGCTTTTTTCGTAAATTTTTTTGTGCCACTATTAAAATTTTCGAGTTAGATCTAATTCCATAAAGCATTTTCTTATCTTAGAAGATAAAAACTTAGAGCATATTCAAAATTGGGACTTCAACACGCCTGCAGGCTCAATTTGCACATACTTCACCAGGAAAAAAGTATAGATAAAAAAATATTAGCAGAGTTGAAATCCATGCCTTTATTTTTCCTAAAAATCAAGTTCTGTCACTTTGTGTAATACAATTGCTCTGTACAATGGGTTCATCAATCTTAACATTCATCCTCATGCGAAAGAAATCTCATAGCTACGAAAAAAGGAGATGAAGATAATTGATTCTCACAGCGCTTATGGAAGACAGCGAGAGAGTGAGAGACAGGGAGAGCGCGAAAGACAGCGAGAATCTGGCGTACGTCTTGCTATCCGAGATAGCGAGAAGGGAACCCCTGAACCAACGGTGAGCGATGCCGCCGGGGAAGACCTGATCAAGTGAGGAGAGCCAGCTGTAAGCCGCTGATGTGAGTTGTGCTAGGGCTTCTCCTCTTTCCGTTCGAGTGATAGTGGCATGCCAGACCACAACTAACTAATTTTTTTTTATAAAAAAACGGGTTTTTTTTATTAAACCGTGTATAATCCTTTTGAAATTTAAAGTCTAAAGAGTTTCAACCTCTACTAACAAGAGTAATTAGGGGTTCAAACTAGACTATGAATATGAAAAAAAAAAATTATTAGAGAAATAAAATTTATTTCAGTAATTTTTATGTTTATGGAGAATTAATATCTAACCATCCATTAGAAGATACTATTTAGATTCTAAAAAGTACATTTTTCAGAATTTAAAAATGTATTCTTCTCCTTAAAAGAATAAAGCCATTTAATTATTACCTCAATTAATAATTTATTAATAAAAATGGGGTTTAATCTAACTAAATTTACAAAAAAAAAATACTCGGCAATATCAGACCAGATCAAGTGGTCTTAGCAACCGATAACATGTTATGAAAATAACAAAAACAAGAAAAAATATTTCTTATTCACTTTCAAGGTGCAAGTTACATGATACATAAATATAACTCCTATTCTCTTTCAACGTTAAAATTACATGATACATAAATATAATAAAAAAAGTAATAAGAGGATGAAAATATCATACCTGCAAATGATGGAGAAGAACCTTCAAGGGACTGGTAAGAAACTCTCAATGTCTATGTGTAAATCCGTTAGAGACTCGAGCTGATAAAGACAAGTAGAGAATTAGAGAGGAAAGAAAAATCTACTGATTTGTTGAGATAATAAGGGATATGGAGAGATAATAAAAGGATGTGAAGAGAAATGATGACATCCACATAAATATTATATTATCACCCATCAATCATCAACTTTATTTTAAAATCTTGTAATATTCACTCCAATAATCCTACTTTAATTTCTTTGTTTACATGCCATATATCGATAATCATAATCATTAATCTACTTTAATCTTTAAAAGATTTTAAATTCTATAATTATAATTAATTAATAATCTCATTAACTAATTTTATAATATTTTAAATTTATACAATATTTTTTATACTATTTACTATATCGTATTATAAGGTGGTGAACCCTAATGATGATTCATAATAATCATAAACTATTTTTACCTTTGAAAGCCTATAAATAGTTAATCAATTATAATAATAAATAATTAATCAATTATATTTTTTTTGCATGCTCTCCATGGGAGAAATCTAAAGTTGATTTTATGTTTTGGACCGCCTTACTGCCTTTGTTAATGATATTACTATCTTGTAACCTTTTGTGTATATATCCATCCAAGAATAAAAGGGGAAAGCAGCTGCTATAAAAAAAATGGACAAAGAATGAGCCTATATAGGGGTTGATTGTTGAAGAACGAAGATGAATCAATTCTGAATCTGTGAACAAATTAAGAAACATTAGAAAAAACCTGTAAACATTTGAGCAGAATTGAAGCATGCATGTGACATTTTACTGCTGCTGATGTACCATTTTTTGGATAATAAAGCGTGTGGGAAATTTTAATTCTCTGCTATCTTGGTGCTCAAGCAAAGATCTTTAGATCCAAGTGCGGCATACTATTTGCAATAATTTAAGAGCTTGCTTTGAAGAACTCTAAAAATCATGTCATCTCAATTTCAAGCATTGCCTATTAATTTACTCTGTTGGGCAATTTTTTCAGGTGTTTGTAGGGCAAGCATCCGAGTGAAAGAGGGTAGAGCGGTTAAGCGATTACACACTTTGGCATCGGTTTTCATGCGTTTCGTCAGCATTTTGCCACAAAACTAGGTGACTTTGGATGAGAAATCGGAGAAGCCCATGATCCAAGAAATAGGGGTCAACGATGGAAGTTTATATGATCATCGTGAGAGAGACATTCCTTCCTAAAATGCTTGCTCTTCCCACGTGAATCACACACACACCATGACGCCAATAATTTGCTTATCATAGTCGCTACATGCTCACAGAGTCTAATATTATTAACTTAAAATTTGGGGTTAACCATCTTTTGTTCTGGCTAATCAGTTAACAAATAAGAAAAGACAACGAGTATTCTGTATAACTAACGATTAATAACGTTATATATAGTACCCAGCAAAGTACGCCTTTGATCCTACTGAAATCAGGAAAAGAAAAGCAAGAAGGCGATGATAATAAGTATATACGCCACTGCTACAAAATCTGCATGGCTTATAGTAAAACTTGCAAGAAGAGGGAAATGTGGTTGGAGCTGATTGTGCTCCTGCCATTGATCTTATAACCAGAAATCTTAGAGCGTGAAATGTGAAATGGCAGTACCGAGGAGTTTGCTTCCTGAACAAGCCTCATATCATGAAGCCACGCAAGAGTAAACACCGACACCTTATAATTAGCCTACGGAACCTGTAAAGCACCACCTCGACAGCCTACAACTGTGCATGCGTCCTCATGTGCCGCACGCCTCCATACGCATTCCCTCTCTGCAAACTTGTATATAAAACCCTAGCTTTTCGACTTCCTACCAATAATATAAAATCCCATATACTCTTTACTGATTTCTTTCAGGTCTCATGACGACGGGTGCAGAGGATAAAAGAGATGATGGAGAGAGGGTGGAAGCATAATACTGAGATATCACCTAATTGTCCCCGGTGTGGCTCTTGCAACACCAAGTTCTGCTATTACAATAACTACAGCTTAACTCAACCTCGCTACTTTTGCAAAGCCTGTAGAAGATACTGGACCAAAGGAGGATCCCTCCGCAACGTCCCTGTCGGCGGTGGCTGCCGGAAAACTAGGCGCCATACTACCAAGACTTTACGAGTACACTCGGCCTTGACTAATGCCCATCCCTCAACTGTTTCATCTTCAAACTCCTCATCACCGCAGGCGTCTGATCATGCTCCACATATTGATCTTGCCCTGATTTATGCCAATTTTCTCAATCAAAACCCAGGTTCAAGTGATCAGGAGTCACACCATCATCAATTCATGAAAACACTAGGTTTTGATCCTTGCATAGAGCATTCGAGTCTATCCGACATAGTTTTTGGTCTTTCTGAACCATCCACAATAATAGAGTCCCATTTCAATGTTGTTGGGGATCATCCTCATCTGGGTGGGTTATTCAACTCCATGCAAGAGCATAAGGAGGACAGAATAATTGGTACCAGCGATTTTGAGCTGCTACCATTACCAGGTGAGGAGGTAGCGTCGCAATATGGTATGATGATATGGTCCTCCGAAGAATCTCATCATGATGAGATGATTGTCGTAAACCAGGCGCCACCTGGAATTCAACCTCATCGTGTCAATGGTAATTGGGGACCCTTCCTTTACTCGACCGATGTTTCTTTTCCCGGCCTTTGATTACATTTCTGTTTCTTCATATTCTTGCTTTGTTTGAAGTCAATAAGGACTAAATCAGTATTACTGAATAACTCTAGTATATATGTATGCCGTGCTATGAATAATCGATCCGAATTTTCAGTTCAGCAAACATTCCTTGTTTCAAGTTGACTGTAGTCGGCTGTTCAATGAACAAATTAAAGATACTCAAATCTGTAGTGGCTTTCTTAGCTCTGGCCTTTGTACTATTTCCTTTTTTTTTTTTTTTTTGCTTTTTTGGCATCTGGCTTTTGTATTAATTAGTTCTCTTCCGCTTACGCGAATGATGAACCATCCCTTTGTTCGTACAAACTGCAAAGGTGATAGTGCATTTGCACGGAAATTATAAAAAATATGGGGGGAAATGGAAAAGGGTTACACTAAATAAGGAAAATGTGATAACTCATAGAAATTCTGATCATTTTTACATATTTTCTAACTCTTTTAAATATTTTTGGATAGAATTGTTTGTATTGTTGATATTTATTTAAAAAAATATGCATGTTACCTAGCAAATTCAAAAAGATGAATTATTTGGATAAAATGTGAATATTTTAATTAAGCTAAATTTCATAAGAATTTTTATTGATTTAGGAGATTGGAGATAGAAGAACACATCAAATAAAGAGCCACAAGACACCTTGAAGCAAAAAAAAAGCAAAGAATTAAAGTTTGAAGCCAAAGAAGCAAGTTATAGCTCAAAATATAAAGAAAATGGTTTCATTTTACCATTTTCGTAGCCAAAATCACTTATGCCATCGCCAACCATGAAGAACTATTGAATGGTGCTCTCCATACCATTTGCCATGGCAAGCATGAAACCTCAACGTGCTGAGAGTTCACGATTGGAACTTTTCACCCTCTTTCTACAGGTCGCTACGAAGAACGTGCAAAAATAGAAACTCTATGTTTCAGTTGCTAATAGAAAATGTAGTGTTTTATTGAAGAAACCCGATAAAAGTCGTCATTCTGCACTTGGAGAGACCAAGGATTACAGGTTTTGAGCTTGGTAAAGAAGATTTGAAGACTCGTAGGCTTAGGATTGAAGCAAAGAAGTATTTCGGAGCTACAATCTTTAGTTTTTCTATTTCTCCTTCCCTTTTCTTACTTTGTTTTATAATGAATCAGTTTATTGTTCTTAGTTTGGTTTCTTTGAAGACTACTGGTAGCTAAAATTCTCATTTTTAGGGTTATCTTGAACTATTTTATAGATTGAATCTTATATTTATATCCTTTTATAAGTGATGATAGTTATATGTGTTGATTTTAACCTATTCTTGATATTTGATCACCATTATATTATTTTATTTATTTGAGTTAGACATGAGAAAGCTAGTTTAAGTGATGAATTTGTTTAAAATTATATTTGACTTAAAAAAATTTTAAGAATTGATCATTTTATTTGGTTATAATATAATAAAGATATTATTTCAAATTTACATTGTTAAGAAAAATATTTTTAACTTAGTTTTTATTAATTGGATTAAGAGAATGTCATGTTTTGAAATTTAGACCGTACCGGTCTAGAATATGAATAATTTCACATTCTGAAAGTTTAAAACCTTAAATAAAATATTTGAAATGAAAACCATAATAAATTGTAATTCATAAATCAAAAGCAAGTTCTCTATAAGAATCTTGACAGGATAGCGATAAACGCAAACGTTTAAAATTTCTATAACATTTTTTTAAAATAAACAAAATCATTTTTAAAAATTATGTGGAGTATTTATCTTCTTTTTAAAATAATACAAGCACTTTCTAAATGAAAATTATGTTAAGTAGTTCCCTGGCCACTCTGCTACCCATAACTATTCAAAATTTTGTATCATGAATATATATTTATCCTTTGATATATTGATTTTTAAAATTTGATAAATTCCTAAGTTATAACAGAGAATGTGCATTTTAATAGAAAAAGCATTTAGTTTTGACTTGAGAAAACTTAATTAAGTGTTTTAAACCCTTTGACAAATATATATTATAATTGATTGTGATTAGAAGATAATTTTATTAAGGTCCATAGATTAAAAAGACTATAGATGACTCTAGAGGCCTCTTTTATATTAAAGTGAGAATTTGTCATATACTAATTTTAGTTAAATAACTCTTTAATTTTTACATTAATTCACTCTTTAATTACAACAATATTTTCTCAAATATTTGATTCCTCAACCTAATGGAAAATAAAATTCAAAGAATACACTGTCTTTTATAATCTCTTGAATGACAATTTTTATATTACTTATTCGTATGCTTGTAGACAAGCTCTCTCTCGTTCTCTCTCACGCGCGCGCAAGCACACAATATTCACATAACGCGTGCTTCATATTTTATGTTTATCTTTGTTTCAACTAGACGAAAAGTATTATTTGGAGCTTTTGAAAATCCATACGCCATATGGTTCCAAGGAATATTCACGAGTCACGCTGGAACAATGAGTTTATAAAAGGATTATATAGTCAAAGGAATTACCTGCATCTTTTTTCTTTCCTTACGTTGAAGAAATATTTGAATTCTCTTGACAATATTTATAATTTACTCCTACCTCGTTCTTATATCACGAGGATGGAAACCATCCTAAATCCTAATGATGACCAACCCGCCCTAGATTTGATTATAGATTGCAAAGAACGATGTACTGGATGATGCTCTGGATCTTTTGTCGTGAAATGTATGGGATAGAACAGATAACACCTAAAAATAAATTTTGAAAAAAAATGTATTTATTTTTCTAACATTCGAATATAATTAATGCATAGAAAATGACTGCATATTTTATCATTTTTGCGTGAGTTTTTATGTAGACAAAAGATCTGGGAAGTTTATGTGACTTGTATTTGTATATGCTTCTCAAGCTGTTCCTAATTCAAACCATCCATCCCTTAGCAATACATTATGGCCAATCCGTTTCATTCTCCATTCCATGAACAATTACACGAAAGTTATGAAATGTAACAAAATATAAAAGTCTCTCCATAGGCCAAGTTGTTTTTTGACCATAATTTAAGATGATAAAGCGAATTTTCTCATGGAAATATTGACATGAACTAACTAGCTAGGAGCATTTGACAAGTACAAGGTCAGAAGGGTCCTCCTACATCTTAACCACTTGATATTGGTGGTTGTCAATAACTCTTCGAATTAAAGTACTTTTTATATATTGTCCATGAATTAACGTTCTTCATGCCAACGCAGGCTTTGAAATTGTACCACCAACAACACCAACTTGATCGAGAACATTAATTAGTTCTCGTATTCGGTCAGACCACCAGAGTCAAACATGCTCTAATTCATGTTGGGATCGTCGACGTTGGCATGTTAGAGTAATTCAACAGTAATTTCCAGTTGGCCGTTGCCACCAAACTGCTTAAAAAACTTTGTGCTTCACATGATCCTAGAAACTCCATGATCCGAGAAACACCAAATAATTTAATTTGTTTTGGACAAAGCAGATCGTTTAATTGATTTATTATCCAAACTTACCATATATATATCATACCATTTCAAAGGTTTATAACTATAATTCAATAGTTGTCAGTTGTCAGATGATCTTTCTAAAAGCAGGCCCAAAATAATATTTATGCATTTTCAAGTATTCTTATCATATAAATTGTCAACTTTTGATTTAATATTTCAGTTATTAATGCTTCGGAATTGCTAGCTCATCGAGGACGCTGTTCATGCCGCAAAATGGTTCTTGATGGAATTGGGACCATGGCATTACCGTAGGCAAGCTGTTCCTTTCCATACATCAGCCGTTACTATTTATTCTATAAAATGGTTTGAATACTATTCACTAAAAAATGGTTTGAATAATTCTCAGTTTATTGGTTTTTTAAGAATTCCTGTTTTGATTGATTTTAGTTTTAGGGCGATAGGTGAGACTTTTAAACCGATTTAGGTTGTTCCATTTCAAACGAACTATATAGCTCCGGAAATTTGAATATCATAGTATGCATGCTGCCATGGATCGAGTCTGGTTTTATCTAGAAGTAAAAAAAAAAAAAAAAAGTCGCATCTTGCTAGAAAAACATAACGATTCGCTACTTATTCCTGCTTAATAAGTGGCTGTTCGTCGACCTTTCATGAAGGTCAGTTTATTTTTAATGGAGCAAATGAAAAGCAAGAATAATTAAAAATCATATATAGTTTTTGTGTTCTCATGTAACTGAAACTTACAATATCTGACCAATTAATCACCTATCAATAGGGGGACCGATATGATTTAGAAGTATTGAGAAAGAAACGAGGAATTCAAACAGTTGGTTGGGAGACTGTTTAACAAATTATTACTGCTTCTTGTTTGGATATTCAACTGTGAACGGACTAACGTTAACGTGGAAGTCTCATAACAAATAAAGTTAACATTCCCATAAACTTGAACTTTAAGATTTTGAATTAAAATGTGTCATCGTTCTTCTGATGTTGATCACTACCCAATGGTAGACCAGAAAAGTTTGAATAGAACCGGATCTAAATGTTCAGGAAAGTTTGGGTGGAGCCGGGTCTAAATGTTGGCTAGGTATGAACCCCATAGACCAGGCCTAACGGTGGCCCCCAGTTGGTATTAATTCCCTTCTCAAATCTTCTTTGTTCATGATCTAGCGATAGATATATAGATGATGATCACAAATTCCCAGTTTATCATCTTCAAGTAACCCTGGCCCGCAGTATACATGGCTCATCGTCAAGGAGAGGAAATTAAAAGAAGATTAAGGTCCATGAAAACGGAAGTGGTTCGATGCTATATAATTTCATTTTCCTTCATGACGTCCATTTCCTAAAAACTCCAATTAATCAACAGTTTTCAATAGTTGTTCTTGTGTGTGTCTACTCTTTTTTCCCAGTTTATTTATAGTTAGATATTATTCAACATGAACTGTATTACATAACTGCGATCTGATCTCCATGTATTTAGTCGGTGAGCTTATATTTTTCATACTCTTTTGAGTACTATCAAGCAATTTAATTATGAGATGGAATTCCAAGAGGACGAGAGGAAATTGGTCAACGACACCATTTGTGTCAGTATTCCATTATAAGCATAATCCTTATATCGAGCAACCAATCTATACCCTGCATGGGCTGTAATTGATGCCCATACTGGCATTTATTCTTCGTACATATCCCTCAAAATAATTCTGTACACAGACTTAAACAACTGAGAGAAAAATACACAAAAGAAAAAATAATGTCAAAACTCTGAATTCAATTCGGGTAAGAAGAAAGCAAATTGCTGGGTACGCATGGAGAATTCCTCCAAGCCCGAGAATGCATTCTGAGGATCTCTCTGGCTTTCTCCTGAGCCTTTCGCCCACTCTCCACTTGAAGAACCAAACACAGCTTCGCCACTACCCCGACATTCAGCATTTCCTGCAATACGCTTGGAGTTGCAGAGAACTTGGCAATGGACAGCAGAATCCTCGCTGCCCTATCGTTGGCCATCGTCGACACCCTTAGAATCTTCTTCGAAACTATTGCGATTCCTGCTCCATGACTCAGTAACTCAGCTCTCCCCTCGGCACATCCACATAGCATCTCCAACAACACCATCATCATCTCACATGGCTTCCTGTCCTTACAGTCTAGAAGAAGCTCTATCAGCACCGATACGCCTCCGGATTCCACTGCTCTTATTCTGTTTCTCCCCCATGGACATATTTGGATGAGTGTTCTTAGAGTCGCCTTCGAGGCTTGCTGAGATATCTGGTCTTTCAACAGTTGAACTAATTCAACGAATATTTCAGGTTTCAAATGGGATAAAACCGTCGGATCAGCTACTTCAAACATGGATTTTAACAACAAGACAGCATAAGCGCGTGACTCGTAGAATCCCCTCTGCATGATTCTGGTTAAGCATTCAATGAATGATCCGTTTTCGAAGGTTACGAGACTCTTGAAGCCGGCCTCGGACAGGTGGAGGCTATGGAGGATGCTTAAGGCTTCGTCGCCTCCGCTGGTTTTCAATTCAAACCCATCATCATCAGGGCTGGCCTCTTCGGGTGTGTAGGAGAAATTTGTGTGACGGAGTACAATGGATGCCAAGAATTCCACAGCGCCGGCGGCTTCTATGCTACGTTTATTGGCGTCGCTTTCGGAAGCAATGGATTTGAGTGTTTGGAGGCATTTAGCTGGGGAAAGAGAAGATCGAGAAGCGTCTTTGATGATTTTGGCAACCTGGGTTTTGGTGACGGGTGGTTTTGGCGTGGGGATCCTTTGGATGCCGTGAGTGGCGTTGAGGGTACACCAGGATTGAATCAAACGACGAAGGGTATGGTTCGGAAGGAGGTCGGAGGAGTCAGATACGGAGAGAGGTAGTTTGGTGACTGGGCAGGTCTTGTTTTTGCCGGAGAAGAGCCATTTCTCGATGCTCTCTCTGTCGTAGGTAATCCCGGAGGAGACGGTGATGGGATCCTTCATGATTTCCAAGGAGATGGGGCACAGGAAGAAGGTAGGAACTTCAATATTGTCGTCCATGTCACTGGTAAAACCCTGGCTGGAAAGAAGATTGAAGTCGGATGAAGTAGTCGAAGGAGTAGAAGAAGATCGATAGCTGCAATGAAATAGAGGTGAGGTATTTGATTTGAGTAGATGCGAAGAAGAGAGAGGGAGGGGGTTGTTATTTATAGAGGAAAGCGTGTTTCAAAGTCAAAACACGGAAAAGGGTGAGGAGAGAGGTGAATGGGAAGGGCTCAAAGATGACAACTTTACCTTGTCAGACATATCAATAATGGGAGAAGAGTGGAAAAGGCGATATCGCACATGTCCTTTTGACTTTCTCTCTCCCCCTCTCTCTGTGTCTTGAGCGGTATCATTATGTTCATTCATTGGTTCCTTGTGGAAGGTCCAAACCGTATTTCAGGTTTGACCGCGAGTTGCCCATAAACAGGTTGCCATTTTCACTGTTCAGATTCTCACTTCCTCCCACCAACATGCTTCTTTCCATTTTTTATACAAACGCCCACATATTGCAGAACTGGTCTCCATACTCCTCGTAGTAATATCATCATGATATCTAGTGAAATTGCACCGTCTACATACAATTTTAAAAATTATATTTAAAATTTTCAACTGCTAATTTTTTAAATAAAAACTGACTATTAATAAATTATTTTTATTTTCAATCATATATACATTAAAATATTTTTTTTAAATAAAAATGAATAAATCTAGAATATCTAAGATAAATCTGGACAGTCTAAATTTAATAGTTATCATCAGGTGATGATGGTGAACATATGTATATATATTGTTCCCAGTTCGTCTTCCGTGGCAATTCTGTTTTCACGTTAAGTTTAATTTATATTTTTACAAACAAATAAAATATTAATGTTTGATAGTTGCGGATATATATGTAAATAAATAGGTAGAGACGATGGCGTATTAATTTATATCAAATCGTATTATTGACTGTAGCTGATTTCTTGTAATGTATGCAATTTGTGCATAGTACAACATATGAAATGGTAAATATTATGATCCGATAGACTTTGAATAAAATGATGTAAATTAAATAATGTTTTGGTAAAGTTGACTTTATGTTTGTTGATGTATTTTTTTAAATGGGCTTCATATATATGAGGCAGGGGGATGGAGACTTGTACATATACAAAATACGGAACATGGTCAGAGCATCTTGATAGCTTGATTAAGTGATTCCTTGTTTTATATGTTTTGTTCACATTAGGAGTACTGAGATCATTATTATCTTTGTTTGAGATATAAACAATTATTCGCTCCCGAAAATCAAGATAAGAACAACCAATGACTTAGCTGGAAAATATGAATATATGTCTATATATATATGTGTGTGTGTGTGGGATATGAGAGTTGAACAATTAAATTAAACGTCCGTGATTGTTGAACACTTCAGTGTTTCAATACTAAATACAATATCGATCACTTCATAAAAAATACACACAGGCAAGAAAATGAAAACTTGACTAATTATGAGAATAAAAAACACAGGGATTTTATGATTTTATTTTCATTCAAAAAAAAAGGAGGAAAATGTATTCAAGCTATGCACGTCTTATATAAAAATGTTATCTTGGATTGCATACACACACTTGCACAACATATATGACAGGTAATATCATGATGTTCTTCCAGATCTCGTAAAATATCATAATAATTCTTCTTTGGATCAATAACTAAAACATTATATAACTGTTTAATTGATCGATCAGATCAATTATAATATGCCTCTGTGGTCTGTGCTTATGGTGGAGGAATACCTTTATAATAACATTCCAGATGAGAAGAAATTAAAAAAAAAAAAGGAGTAAAAAACAAAACCTCCAAATAAGCCTTGTTTCCCTGGTAACTATCTATGTATATATCAAACCCCTAGAACTTACGAGTAACGTCATGTTTTTTAAGAATAAAAGATTTAGATAAATTACGTTATAATTATTAATTATTAGAGTAAAGCTATGGCTCGCGTCTCAAAAGAACATTTAGAAAATATTTGTAGATTATTTATCGAGAAAAACATCATATACCATATAATATGGCCCAATTCTTTATAACAAACAGATGCATCGTTTGATCCAGGGATCATGAGCACGAAGAAGTGCATAAAAATTTCATTTATTCCTCCTCCCGAACTTTTTTTTTTTTTTTTGCAAATAATGTGTTATATAAATATATACAATAATTATCATACAAATGCTAATTATATTATTTTTAATTTTTCAATTTCGGTAGGGTTAATTTTTTAACCATTCAAATAAGATGGCGCGCAATTGAATCTTAATTATTGGGAACGCAGAGTCTATATAAATAAAATTAAAATTATAGCAGACCACAGTGTGAGACGGTGATGAGGAGTTAGTTGGCTGGGTATTAAACTTTTTAAGATTATAGAGATATATTGGAGTCACCTTTTTATTAAAATAATTTAAATTAATTTGATACAGTTTCATTTAATATTATGCAACTTTAGTTTTTTTTTAATTATTAAACGTGAGATTTCCATATTTTAATATCGTGTGTAGATATCGCGTAATGACCACCCCGGAATGAGAGGAAGACAAAAGGCTCTTTCCCAATAAAAAACAAAAGACAAGGAGAGATAATAGATGTGAGCGACAAAAGAAGAGGGAACTGGACAGGAAGGAGATTGGAAGGGGTAGGGGAAAAATAATGAAACGATTTTTTTATTAAAAAAAAAAAAGGGCGATAATGATGTAACTCGAAATGTCGGCCGTGATTAGTGTCACGTGGCTGACCCCACACGCAGTCAACACTCGATCCCCATCGCATCATTTTAATCCGAACTCGCATCATTTTTCTCATTATTCTAGTGCCCGGATTTATTAAAACTAAAGAAAAAGTTGTGAATGCATGTCACGTCTACATATCCAAATATAAGACTTCCTTGATAAATATTATAAATATAATATAATTCTAGATATTGAATTATGATTGCTAACGTGGTTGTGTTGTATATAATAAAAATATATTAGTTATTCATAATATCTCAAATTAATATTTAATTTTTATTAAAATATATATTTATATTTTAATAAAATTTAATTTTCATTAAAATGGATATTTAAATACGACTATCTTTAAAGAAAACTTACATTTAATAAAAAAAATTAGATTTTGATCAATTTTATCTTTTCTATTTAATTATTTTTTTACTCTTTATGCTTATCACATCTAGTTTGCTCATTTAAAGAGGGATATTTTGATGAATTAGTTAATTAACTGAATCATATTATGAATCATATTACTGAGGAGCCAAATTAACATCATTAACTGGATCGGAGAAGGGAGAGTAAAAATGTATGTGTATATCAGTATTTAAGGATTTTTAAATTTCATGATATTAATTAAATACCTTAGTCATTGTAATGGCTCTGAGAATTTAATAAGTAAAATCTATTCAAAAAAGTATATATATTATTTCTGGCAAAATTGTTGCCAAGAGTTATGAGCAGATGAGTGGTTAAAGGCGAAGGAGTAACTCGGCTTCTCGTGTTCCATTCCTTGTGGCTGCAGATTTTGGAGATTTATTTTTTTCTTTGGGCGTGTGAAATTATAATCCCACCCCTCCCTTTCACTGCAGAAGCGTACCTCCCTTCCTCAGTTCCTCTAATTTCTTTGACGACACAGGCGGAGAGGGAGTGGCACAGTGGAAGCGTCACGCAAGGGGAAAATCATTGCCGTATGGTCAATATCTGCCCTGTCCTATCATTTTCCCTCTGCCTATTCCCTTTATCAGCTCGCCCCTTCCTCTTATTCTTCAGTCGGGCAACGAGCAGGGGAGTAGAGCATCCGTGAGAGGGGAACAGAAGGCTACTTAAGAGGAGAAGAAAACTGAACTCGCGATGATGGTGGCAATTTAGCAGAATCGTTGGCTGGGGTGATGAGTCCTCCGACTTTGTGTCATCGAGCCGTCGGTGAAGTTAAGATTTCTAGGTTGGAGAATCAGTGCGTCGAAGGTTGTGGCGAGAGAGGGAAAGGGGTAACTGAGAAGCTGAAGCTGCTGAGATTGATAAAACCTCACAGTATCGTTGGTAGCCAAGTTGAGAATTTTGGATTCTGTTTCGCCATTGGTTTTTAGAGCTCCGGCGTCGTGGTTGTTAATTGGGAAATAGATTTCCCATTGGTTTTTGTTTTGTTTGCCGTGAGCAGAGTTGTAGTGATTTCCTGTTTCTGTTGAATGCGTTCTTAGACATGTGTATTGCTGTGTTGTAGTCGCCAACTCCCCTGTTCTAAATTTTTAGCCGTGTAATTGATTGCCACTGCTCTCTTCTTGACTGAATCATGTCTATAAATGATGAGGATTAATCTGTGGGAATGATTGGCGAGTTGTGATGGGTATGAGTAAGAATGTTACAATGATACCTGGTTTGCAAATTTTCTCTATTTGTTGTTCTTATATTCATATTGTTGTTGTTGTATCGTTGTGGGTGGTACTGATGTGAACTAATATGAATTGGGACTGTGATGCCTGGTTGTAGGGGAATATAGGGATATATGCATACGCTGAGGACACTGCTGCTCTGTGTGTGTGTTCTTTGTGTAGTGTATGTGTTTTGGGGGTATTGTTGCAGGATAATCTTGGTCAGGGAATGTCGTGAGCATATATGCACAAGTGTATATATATATTCATGTGAGCAAATCAGATGGTACTGTGAGTGGTCATGGATTTGATTGAGTTGGAACTTTGGGAATATGATAGTCAAACATAGCAACCTGGGATCTAACTAAATATCACAAGTCTTGGGTTGGGCATGTTATGTTTCAAATTTCTCAGTTTGTGGCAGTGGTCATGACAGTTTTAAATCAGAGTTAATCAAAGAAGAATGGTTGGGAAGAGAAGCTAGAAATTAAACTTAGCATAGTGGAACCAAGTTGCCAAGTCTGAGAATTTTGCTTTGAGAAATCATATTTGTCAAAATTGTGGTTCTAGGGTTTTGTCTTAGTCTTTGATTGGCAAATCACTGGGTTATAAGCTTATCAGGATTTCAAGTAATTAAATTTGATATTGGGTAATGCTCGCTATCTGGGATAGTTGAAAACCTATATTGTATGGTTATATGTATATTCGATTGAAACAATGTAGGTTGGTTGGTGGTTTATGAGTTTATGTATTAAATCTTTGTGAATGATTGATAGCGGGAAATGAAATGGAATCTTAGGTTAAAGACGAATTAATTCTGTTGAGACTTTAAATAGAATGTTAATATATTATTTAGGGATACTAAGGAATTGAGAAGTGAGAATAACGAAAGTGATTGGCTGAAAAGAGTAAAGATTTTAAAGCGTGACAGGTGAGTGAATAATATCCCTAAAATTTATATTTTCAAATGCATTGTCATTTCAAATATTGAATTTTAAATATAAATTACGAAAAGTAAATTTTATGAAAGTATGATTTAAATCGTTAGAAATGATTTTCTTTCGATTGGTTTACAAATAAATTACGATTATATATGAAAATGAATGAATAAGCTTTTGAAAAGAGTTTAGCAAAAGTTGCATCGAACTGATATTATTTATGAAATATACTCCTATGCGAATTTCATATGGTTTTACAGTAACTTGCTTTTAAATGTACATGCTGGAGTTTTTTAAATTCAAAGTGGTTTTTACCAACAGTTATGACATTAAAACGGCTGAGATCATTACATGTGAAATAAACCTCAAGCATGATAGAAATATTTTAGTAGGACAAAATACAGAACACTAGTTACTAACAATAGAGTACTGTTAGTCCTTGGTGCACCTTGGTTACCCTAGCATTCCGTGGGTTTCGTACTTGCGATGGGTAGTGGCTAAGCTACTAGATTATTCTATGGGTTTTTTACTCTCGATGGGTAGTGATTGAGCTACCAGATTATACCGTAGGTTTTGTACTCGTGAAGGTTAGTGACTTTGAGTCACCGGCAATTAGTGGCTTGGAGCCACCAGATTGCACCGTAGGTTTTGTACTCCACGAAGGTTAGTGGCCTTGAGCCACCGACAGTTAGCGGCTTCGAGCTGCTAGATTGGTTAGTTACCCTCGTGGATTTTGTGTCCACGTTTGTTTTTGTTCTGTTAAAATTTTACAGAAAGATTATAGTTTTGAAATGATTATTTTTAAACGATTAATTTGAAATAGTTATTTCAGACTGATTTGAAATGGTTATTTGAAATTGTGGTTTTCCCTGAAATACAAATATTTACGAAAATATTTGCATCAAATTACAAAATATTATAAAATATATTTTCAGCATGATTATGCATTGTTGACTTCCACATTCTTTTAATCATATTTTTTGGGACATTATTCACGAGTAGATTATTTGGCTTCAGATAGTGCAGGTGACCCTAATACTCCCACTGAGCAGTAAAGAGCCTCACTGCCTTTCCAAAACGTCATTTTTGACAAATACTACTTTTGATGTAATTATCATTTATAAAGTACTTGAATTATTTTGATAAATGGATAAATGCTCCATATAGTCCTTAGAAAATGTTATGGGAACTTGAACATTTATAGTCTTTTGTAGGATCATTGGGAGATCGGTTATACAGTGACGATGCTACCGAGATTCCTACATAAGACTTTCTTTCGAATTATGAAATCTAATTTATTATAGTTTTCGGTTCAAAAGTTTCATTTAAGATTTTAAGCTTTCGAAAAATAAAATTATTTATATTCCGTGCAGGTCACAGTTGAAATTTTAGAACGTGACAGTCATCTACTAACATTATTTTTTTCTAATTTATAAAGTTTTCAATTTGTATGTATATAGAGGTATTTTGGTAAAATTATAAGTTTTTGAGAGAATTTCACTTAGGAACCAATTTAAGAAATTAATTACGAATAAGGATATTCATTTAGTTAGTACTTTTTAAAATTATTTGACAAATAAGGAAAACTTGTATTAACCAAAATGCCCTAAAGCAATTTAAAAAGGGTCAAAGAAAAAAAGAAATAAATAAAATGCCCTCCTACCTATGATATATATATATATATATATATATATATATATATAAAGTTGCATGGAAAAGTTGTGGAGCGATGGCGCCGTCACCATCTCCGGAAACGATATATATATATATATATATATATATATATATATAAAGCTATGGAAAAAATTGGAGGTGCCATTCCAAAAATGTGCAGTTAAATCAATATGTTTAACAACTTATGTCCCATTTTTTTTAAAGAAAAATCAGAATATATAAAGCAAGAGAAGTTTAGAAGAGGCGCTCTAAAAAATTGTGATTTGTAATATTCGTCTCAAATAAATATATGATATAAGTTGTTAAATTGATGGGGCATTAATTGTGAAATTAATTACTAAGTTTGAAAGGGAGATACACTTTTTAATTTCTTATAAAATTCCTAAATTGATTCATTTATAAAATTCTCCCTAATTTCCCCCCTAAATGTTAGTATAAACCCCAAAGTCCTTATTTTATGCTTTAAAATCTGAGAATTCTAAAATATTATTGTTATTTGTTTAATCCCAACAAATCATTTTCAATGTACATCTTCAAATTTCAGAATGGGGTAGCTGCCTGGCGGTGAGCACCCCACGCGGCAAGTGGGCGCTGCTGCTGCATCCGGCACCCTCGATCGCCATCACGCCATCTTTTCTATTTTTATTTCCAATAAAACGTATCTCTGTGCAAATCTGACTATTATTGTGAGAATAATTTTGTGAAAGGAAAAAAACCGGCGCCTCCATCCATTTCCTATCTTTCACTTGTTTTATTCATTTCCCATCCTCAATATTCTTCTTTTCTAACTCACCAGATAAATATATAAATAAATGCCACCTGGTACACAATATTGTTATGTATAAAATTAATTTCAGGTAAGTATTTATTGCTATTTATATTAAAAAAATTAATTTCACTTCATCTAAAGAAAGGAATGATTTAATTTCAATGTTATTGGTTATATATGTTCCAAATTTTGTATTTTTAAAAAAAAATAAGGAAAATTTGCACTGAAATAAAACTTGCCTGAAGCAACCATGAACTTAAAGAGAGAGAGAGAGAGAGAGATGAACAATTCTGAATGAGTCAATTGCGAATTATATTCGGCACGAGCAAGCTAAGGTGGTTGTTATTAGAGTACTATTTTTATCGCTGAACGGAACAAGATTGATTAATCAAATGAACATCGAATGTCATTTAAATTTCATATATAGGTTATTTTAGTCTTAATTTCTTATGCCTATTTTCCTCAGCAAAATGGAATCAATTTATTTAAATGCTTTTAGTCCATAAACAGGATCTAAGTGAATCTCTTTCTTAATATAAAAGTTAAATAATTAATTTATAAATATTAAAAAATTAATTAAATTAATTATTTTTAATAAATATATGTTAATTTATCTATATTATTATTTCTAATAATATGAATTAAACTATTCCTGAATAAAACTCTCTTACTATATAGGGAAAGTTGAGAGATAAAATAAATTAAAATTTTATATTTAAAATTAAAGTAAAACTATTATCTAATATTAATTAAAGCTAAGAGATTATAGTCTGTGTTTGCACAAACATAACTAAAATTAGTTAAGTTTCACTTAACTAATTTTTATAAATTAAGAAAATTATATTTATTTAACTATTTTTTTAAAATGAAGAAAATTAATTAAATTGATTATTTGTAATAGTTGAGTATTGATTTTTCTAAAATACCCTATATTATTATGTGCATTAGAAGTATCTCTTGACAGAGACTCTTTAATATATGTGCAATTATATATAATACTTTAGAGAATAGAGATAATGTTATAAATTTAGGAAATAAATTAAGGTGGATTGAAGTTTTATATTTATGATAAAATAAACTCCTTATATAGCTCTTATAATTAAGAGTGGAGATAGTAAGAAATATCGATAAAATTAGATAATATTTCAAAATTATTAAAAATAAGAATAACATATATAAAATTCATAAATTGAAAATATTAATTTATCCGGATAAAACGAAACTTGGTTGGTAAGGGAATATTAAAACAGAAGATATTTTCAAAAAATTAATATTTAACTAAATAATTTTATATTAAGGACCAATAGAAGGATGAGTTTTATAAGTCAGTTTAGGTGATTAGTGGAATGAAAAATGTGTTAGAAGTTTAGGCCTCTACTTAACGTGAGGAAAATATTACGTACTATGATTTTTCTATAATTGACAAAAATAACTTTCGACGGTTCCGATTCTCATGTTGACCCGCCATTTTTATTTTGATACCCGAACTCCTCCAACATTAATTGACAAATTAACTATGTTATAAATAATAATATGTGGTGATTCTGGGACTTGATTGGAAAATTAACATTATTATTAAAATTTCTGTGAAGCCATAAAGATATAGTATTGAATGTTGAATATGGGCATTGAGCTCCTATAGTGGGCTTACCAAGTCAATATAGTCTTCCCAACGGTAACATGAAATCCACGTGACAATTATGTCAGAAATTATAATGAAATTAATATATGGTTGACTTGCTTTATGCCCGCAGCAACTTGCATTAGGCTGCCTCCAACAATGACATTTACATAACGTGAATCACAGGGGCAAACATGACTATTCATTGATATTTACACGTCAAAATGGAAGGAAAAAAACACAAGTACATGAACCAAATAGTTTTTCTTCAAACCTTTTTTCAAATACTACAAACTATTATTACCCATAGGTTTTAAAACCATTATTTTAATTTTACACATCGTTTCACAGATAAGTATAATTAAAATTCAAATATTGTAAATAAAATAGTCTGACAGTGCCAGATAACAGGAGATCATTAAAAAATTGTTGTTAATTACCAGCTTTATAGAGTGATCGATCGCAATGAAGGAAAGGTCTAAAAGCTCACAGCATGGAGCGATTCAAAATTGTCTTAAGGAGAGATCACGAGGACCAATTAAAACTCATGAAGTTGTTTTGCTTTGAACTGTAAACAAATGAAGAACCCAAACCCAAAAAAATAAATATAATAAAGAACTGGGGACGAATTAAAAGAAGGTTCGTGAGGTCAAAAGCCACCCCACGATAAATTAACAACATTCGGGGGGCATTATTTTAGAGGACTTTATCTATAGAGCTTGACCGGTTAATTAATTAAAGCGTCATAAAAAGACCGAACCAACTCTAATTTTTGTTCAACTTATTATGGCTGGTGCTAGAATCCATTTGAATTACTTGGTTAACTTGAAAAGTACTAGTAATTTTATTTGGTTTGACTTTTATAGCTGGAAATGGTAATTTGAATTGTTTTAAGTACTAAAAAGTCTACTCACAACTGCAACAAGAGGCCAAACAAAACGTGACGTTGTTATAAATTTTGCATTACAAACTTGTCACCTGCATAACGAAGAAGTTAACTCAGTTTTCAACGTTCCAGAAGCCAAATTTCAATGCTTGGAATTTGAAATGTGTCATTACTCCTTTGAACATCTTAAGAACAAGTCGTCAGAAATTACTTGTGTGCCTTGGTATGGTGGGTATAGTCTAAGCTGGTTCCAAGTAAATATTTGTACCGTAGGCTTAATATGATCGTTGTGAATATTTTATGCTATTAATATATCAATTCCAATTCCTACCCCATTGAAATATTTTCTTTCTGACCAGTAATCGAAAGACCATTTCTGTTTGGATTTTTTTTTTGAAAAATAAGGGTTAAATTAATGGAATATTATTGAAATTTTATAACATTTCGGTCTTAAAGAGAAACTAATTAAATTAATCTTTTGGTCTCCATCTCTCATTCCCAAAAGAAAATACTTGGGTCAAGATTCAAGTCACTCGCATTTGCCAGTATATATGAACTTTCAATCTTAAGCGCAAATTATGACATTTGTTAAAGGAAAAACCTTTAATTGTTCGATAAATTCATGAATATATAGTTCTTAAAAGTATTGTAAACGATCATGAGCAGCCTTAGAATATTAGAGACATAATTTATGGGTGGGTATGTTTTGGCCCCACAAAAGAGAGGATTAAGGGCATTCGCCTTTCCTATATGAGAGAATCTGACATGTTTGAACTGGTTTTTTGTTAGAAATTTTTTAAAAAAGGGTTAGACTCACACACAATCTAAGAGTAGGGTAAAATCTCCATTCCTTTTAAGTAATATCAATATCAAGCAGAGTTAACCATCAATTGCCCTCTAGTGTTAACCTAGGCATCTAAAAGCTATGATGCCTCCTAAAATATTGTAAATGAAACCACAATAAAATAATACTCTTAAAAAATTAAATATATTTTAAATAATTGTACGTCTACATCACATCTTGATCAGCTAATTCTACTTACCATAGGTTGACATGTATGAACTTACATAAAAGAAGAAGCAACAGCAAACACGAAACAATCGGTCCACTAGTAAATTGGCCCAACCATAAAAGCCCATTTAGCATAAACAGTCACATGTTCTTACTTTTCACATATTTCATTTAAGAAATGATACTACATTTTAAATTCATTTTTTTTAATCTTTGGCGCATTTTACTAATAAAAATATACGAAACATAAAAAAAAATACACTGTTGAAAATTTCACGCAGTTATATAGTTAAAGCTTTTATTTAGCAAAATACGATTTTGACGTATCTTGCCATTGAATCGGCATGAAAAATAATACGATGAAGAGTTTGAATTCTTGATCAATACCCCATAGGTCACCTCATACCTACTCTCATGTAGCTAACTGGCTAAGTTTAAAAATTGAACATTATATATTTATATATCAATGTAGCATAAAATATATGACCTTGAGGTACACAATGAGATTGGCAAGGATTATTATATACTATTTTAGGAGGAAGATGCCTTATAAAAAAAAAGTTATGTGATTAATTTATATTGAATATAGATATTAGTTGATGTCCATAAAAGATGAAGTTAAGATTTGACCATGTAGTTAAATAATATAGATGATGTTGCTGTGTCTTATATTTTATACTTCATGATTGTATCATGTCGTTGAAGGAGGTATTGGAGGAAGCCACGAGTGTGGCCTCTGATTGCATCTTGCTTGTATGTATGTGTAATTTCAATCTGTTGAATAGCACACTTCAACTTCCATAGCTACGTATCCTGAGAACCAGTAATATATCCATCAAATTATACTTTGCTCACTAGCCCTTACGCTTTTAATGACATATTCTATTTTGGGAGGAAGACATCACATCAACCAAGTTATGTAATTCAAATTGATTTCTATTAAATACTGATATCAATCAATTGATTTTTCCATTTCTTGTGGCTAGCCAGCCGATATGTCTTCGACTTTCAATTTATGTATAACATATATACCCACAAAAAATGAAGTCAGTATTTGACCATATAATTAAATAATATAGATGGTTCTATTGTATATTATATTTTATAATGTAACTACGCAATTTATATTTGAAGACGGCATCATCGGGCCTATACGGATAAAGTCATTCTACTGTTTCTCTTCGGCGCCAAAGATACAAAAGAAACAAATACAAAAATCACGGCATCTTATGTTATGGCCACTGGTTGGATAAAATTTATGTTTCGATCTAAAAGGAAAAAAATCTTTGCTAATCGATTTATCTAACGTAGGCATGTAACTATACACCCCCATGTTTTGAAGAATATAACGTGATCTGGAATCAATGCTATATATAGCTGGGCAGAGACAGCATTCAATGATTAAACTGAATTCTCACTTTCTGAGATACAAGAGAGCACTCTAGCTACGATATACTTATTATAATTTACCACTAAAAATTGAGAATGTTTAATTACTCGGCTCGAATCTGAAGGCATTAATTAATTTGAATATATATATATATATATATATATATATTCACCTGTGCAAACTTGCTTTAAAAGATCCAGGAAAGCAAGGCGAGTTCTTCCAAACCTCAGAATGGGACTTGAGGATGTCCATTGCTTTGTCTTTTAGATATGAAGGATGATCGGCCTGAACCAACATGCAAAGCCTCGACAATGTCCCAAGCTGCAACATCTCTTGGATTACTGCTTGCGAAGCACATGATTTTGATACCTGTGACAGCACAAATATGGCTCTTTCATCTGCCGCCGGCGACACCTTCAATATTCTCTCCGTCAACACCGCAATGCCGCCTCTGTGACTCACGAACTCAGCTCTCCCACTGGCGCAAGAACACAGATGAAACTGTATTCCTAATATTAGCTCCGTCGTTATCTTCTCGGGCGTCCCCAGCTCAATCTCAATCAACTCATGAACTGCACCGGCCTCCACCATCAACTGGCGATTTCTTCCCCACGGACAAGCTGCTAACAGCACTTTCAGACCAGCGTTCATCCCTTGCAGGGTTATTCCATTTCGTAGGACTTTCACAACTGTTTCAAAGAACTCGGGTTTGAGTCTCTCCATGACGCTGGAGCTGGCCTTCTGGATGATCGTTTTGAGCACCGTAATCGTGTGGGACTTGAGAGTCACAGAGTTGTTCATTATTTCAGAGGCTAAAACCCACGTGAGAGAATCCAAAACCTGATCATTTTGCTGCAGAAGCAGCCTGATTTCCCCTTGGGGAACCTTAACAAACTGCAACAAACTGAGAGCCTCTTCGAGCCCCTCTCGAATCCATCTTTTCTGAAAACAATCCAAAACGAACAAGACCATGGCCCTGGGAACACCAGCCTCCACCAAACACCTCTTATTCCGGTGGTTCTCGGCGGCGAGCAGTTCTAACTGGCGGAGAGCTTTGAGATACAGGTGAGGGCTGCGAAGGTGGGAGAGGATTTTGAGGACCTGAAACTTGTCGAGGGGAGGTTTGGGGGTGGGAATACGATCGATGCCGAGGGAGGCATTCTGAGTGCACCAAGCTTGAATGAGACGGCGAAGGGTGTGGTTGGGGGTCAAGTCGGAGTCTAACGGCACAGTCTGTTTGGTGACGGGGCAAGTGGTGTTGTTGGAGGTGAAGAGCCAGCGTTCGATGCTTTCCCGATCGTAACTGATACCGGTAACGGCAGTAACGGGGTCTTTCATGATTTGGAGGGATATGGGGCAAATGAAATACTCAGGAATCTCAACTTGATCCATCGAGCAAGAAACAAAAATGAATGAATTAAGGCGTGATTAGTTATTAGCTAGCAGGAGGAGGAGGAGGAGAGTTGGGTGTGAAAGGAAGGAGAAGTAGCAGTAAGAGAATGCGGCTAGTGAGGATTAATAAGAGAGAAGGGGGTACAGAGAATATAAAAGGGCGTTCGGCGGTCAAAGGAAGAAAATTAAAGCCTACTTTGAAGCACTCACGGAATTGTAGGGTAGTTTTGTTTACGTCGATCCCTATGCACAGGGGCATTCACTTTCATCTTTTTTGCGCTTCCAATGGGACAACTGAAATGGCCAAGGGAAATGAACTTTTGAGTATGTTTCAAAAATTAAGAAAAAATTTCAACTTCATTGATTATTCTATATAATTTAATAATTTTTTAATTTCATCCTTATTTAATATACATTACATCCTATAAAAATAAAGGAAATATCATAATAAATAAAAAATAAAATAGTATATTCATATCAAAAATTTATTTTTTATCCTATAAATAAAACTAAAATAAACCTCCTTTTAGCCTCATAGATAGGACAAGAGGAGTAGATCCCTTTGTATGTTATCAAACTCATCACTTCAGAAATGGGTTTGTGTTGAACGTTTTGATGAGCAGTTTATATCTGTGTCGACATGTATGTTTTTGGAGAAGCTGGTCAGATCACATTCATTAAGTTGCAAACACGCAACACGTCGTTTTCTCGTGTTATAATTTTCATTAAAACATTAAAATACCAGTGTTTCACATACATTATAGGGACCTTTGTTATATATATATATATTTCCAATTGTTGGACACACCATGCATAACTTTGGTTTTCTCTGCTGTTTTTCCCACTCAAACAAGCATTTTAATTATTCACACACAGCATCTTTTTACCTTTTCCCCTTAATTTCCTATTTCTCTCGTTGTTACACTTGTTAATGAGGAAAAAAATATTTATACGCCAAGAGCCGGATAGCAAGCCCGATATTGCTCTCTACGTAGCCCCAGTTTCATTTTTTGTTCACAAATACATAAAAAAATTACAAAAATCTGCTGAATACTGCTGTCTCAGATAATACTAAACGTGTCCTTGATCACAGACACATTCTTACCAATCACACGTTTTTGAAAGGAAAAAAGGTACAAAATGTTGACCCATAGAACTTCTCCAATAACAACACTATATACGATTTATACTTTAATAGAGTGAGCATAATGCAAGGTGGATCTGATCTGTGTGTTGTGAAAGCTAACTGTCATATCTTGAAAAAGAGTTGGGAAGGGTGCTTCAATTAATATTGTGGGAATCCAAAGGCGAGGGGGAAATAGTTATGGACATCAGGACATCATAGAAGGCAATAATTTAATTACTTGTATAGCTAACAAGACAAGCAGGGCTATATGAATGGGGAGATGAATGGTACTTCAATTTGCCTTTTTCTTCTTGAAATTTTATTAATTAATTAATTAAGAGTGTGTAGTCACGTGAGGGGATGAAATTCCACTGCGAGTCAAAAGGGGAGACCCAAGTAAACGGGCAAGTTTACTCGCATCGATTATACGCGCAATCCCCACTCATCATCCTAATTCCTAACTGTTTCTCATGTTCATTGGATCTTCTCTTTCTGCCCAAACCAATACGCCTACTTAATTCCTGTTTAGTTTATTAATCTCCTTCTCCTCCTCCTTCGATCTAGGGTTTGAAATTATACGAACCAATCCTGTTTGAAACATTCGTATATCACCCTAAGCAAGTGTTTTATCTTGTACGTGAAGTTTGAGAAGAGTGTTTGCTATATATAAATAACGCTACTTTTGTATTATATATATAAATGATCATTTACATATATGTATATGCGTATATTTTCTTTTCATATATTTATATATACATGTTTGTAATGTCCAGTTTCCTTTGAAAAGAAAATTAGTGAAACAACTAGTTGTTATAATATGCACTTAATTGTTGAGGATAGCTAAATGACGAAAAGTGAGAAAGCTTGATTGATTAAGCTTTTAAATAATTTTGAGAGATTTAGAGAAATCAAAGGGGAAAATATTAGCAAAGGGAAAGTATATGACGTGCCACGAGGGATTAGATGGACCTAAGATCGGCCAACAAAGCCGGCTGATCTGGTAATAATATTCTTCATCTTTGTTTCTTATATTGATCTGCAATTCCAAGTCAACGTTGTTGTCTGTTTGCAACAACACCCTCTGCTCATTAATTTCACGAGACCCTACAACACCCACTTCAAACTTGTCTCCCTTTTCAATCCTCATCATCATGACTCTTTCCATTACAGGCGACTTCTCTACTCTTGCTTTATATATGTCAGTCAACTTTTTCAAAAACATTGAAGCCTGTTTGTTACTTTTCTATTGTGCGATCAAAAGGAACATGTGTTTGACAATTTAATGGTCGTTACATTTGTGATTGTCACTGTCCACCGTCGTTCAACTATGCATCTCATAGCAACATCGTAGAACATGGTCCTTTCATTTTAGTCTGGTCGAATTTCAACCTTGGCTTTGCATGCATCTAGGTCTATATATATATATGGTATGGTAAGAATCTTTGAATACATCTACTGATCTACAGGCACATGGTGCAAACTACCTTAATACTACTTCTACGTCGCATTCTTTTAAAAATTGTTGTCTAAATATTAACAATATGCATACTTTCTATGACGGTACCCTATATTTTTTTCGCTAAACATAAGTATTCTAATACTGCTTGAGTCATTGTACACTATATGTAGGTACCTATTCTAATGGTACCGTATTATTTTATTAAGAAATATTTAACCATGGCAAAATAACACTCAAATCACACAGATGATAAAAAAAAACAATTACGTCAAAGGCAAAGACTTAGACCCGCTAATATAAAACAAAACGCAAAACTTTCAACCCAAAAACAAACAAAATGGGCAAAATATTAAGTCCATATGGAATTACGTACGACCCGGATACTGATAATAAAAAATGAAGCAAAATTTTACTATTTTCCCATATCAACTCTGATTATATTCAAATGTTTAATTAGAATCTTCATTATCAATTTTGGGATTACCTCGTGATTTATAATAAGCACGTTTGTTGAGCCTAATATGCTCAATTTTTTTTGTATTAAAATTTTTAAAAAGAGGTTGTATTTACCCACAATCTAAAGGTAGTACAAGATATCAATTATTCTCATATGTTAAACTAGGCACCTAGAAGCTATAATACCTTCCAAATCGCTATGACTGTAATCATAATAAAGTGGTACTCCCTAAGAATTAAACACGTTCTAAATAGTCGTATATCTTATCCCTTTATTTGTTAAACTTATGAAAGATAGGTTAATATATGCTCATTTGAGCATATTAATATGCTCGAATTCAAATTAATGCGCAACACCAATTTTCAAGGCTGATTGGGTAATGAGCTGGGCAAAATTTACTTGATGGGCCTTGATTCCCCTGGATACGCTGCTTTCCCCCGGTCAATTCTGTTGTGGGCCTGAGTCCAATATCTTTGTCTCGGGCTTGCTCATTAGTCGAAACCGTGGTTAGTTCAGTTGTAAATAGAGCCCGTCACGTCATTCCTTGCGGTGTTAAAAATGATTGATAGGTGAGTTCTACGTCCTCGAACACCAAAACTCTGCTCCTGGGCTAATTCGCTATCAGACATTCAGATGAATTACAGTACTCACAATTCACTATTATAAGTGAGTATCCAAAGAGACTAACTTTTGACTCAATGGTTAGGACTTGGGAATTGAATGTGTTGTGTATTCAGAGTTCAGACCCGACAGGAACATTTGAACATGGCGCACTTATATCGCCATTTGAACAGGTTGCAAAGAGAATACTACATCATTTCTGGGAGATGCCAATGATATGACTAACTACTATACCTTCCCTGGTCAATCCAATCGGAACAGAACATCATCCCTTTTTGGCACAACACTGTAACCTTTCTTGTGCCAGGCATCTTCCAAGTTTCGTTATCTCCATTCTTATCAAACTCATACTGAGCTGCAAAGAAAAGCATTTGTCAGTGTGCTTCTAACTGTAAAGAATGTTATATTCTTTGAACGACTGGTTTCACACAGCAAGCACGATCATGATGATGTCCGCTTGACCTGTTGATTCCTCTGGGCTGCTCCAACGTTCTATTAACAAAAAAAAAAAACACGTCATATCCCGGTTTTGTCATTAAATGAGTGGAATGAAATTACCAATGCATATTAGGAGGCCAAAGTCAACAAAGATGTTAAAAAGGGGGCACATGGTTTGACTGTTGTCTGTGTTCATCAAGTCACCACATTTATGTAGAAGATAACTATGATATTTTATATTAAGTAACAGCATTATTAAACCATTAAAGCCGCATATGCTTTAGCTGAAGCAGAAATCTTTGAACAAGTGGGATCTTGCTTGTGCTTATCCTTTATCCAACATCATTTCCCCTTACATTATAAGTTATTAACTTCAATTTAAACTTTGTCCTTTTCTGACCCTTCCCCCGTATCAGAATCGGATGCAGTATATTCAAACAACTATAGAGCTACGTAGGATCACGGGTATCTACGTGTGCTTGTGTATTGGCGTTTTGTTTGTGTTCTTTTTTATTTTGCAACATATAGTTTATGCAGATCGCTTTAGGACTAGTTATATTTGTGTTGTCGCTCATGATTAAAGTGAGTGATACTTTGAAAAGAACAGTCCTCGTAATGGCCAACTCAGATGTTTATATTAGATTTCGAAGGCTTTTGCTCAAGGATTTACGCCTTAGCTGAGGGAACAACCAAAGTGTTCTTGGACTTTTTAAGGGTCATTGTTGACTTTATCACTTACTTATTAGTCCAATCTATTAGACCAAACCCAAAATAGTGAGATGAGAGTTATTACTACTTACTGATAGAGTTAAGTCAATTTAAGTTCATGATTGTATTGGCGTGATATAATTATTCAGTTCTAATTAAAAACCAACAATCAAGGATAATGTGCCTTTTCTAATGAATCGATCCTAATTAATCTTTTACTTGCAGTGACTATATTTTTTTTAGAGAATACTTATATTACCTATCACTAAAGTCCTCATATTAATAATGAGATTTAAACTTATGACTTTATAAATTATAAGTGAACTATTTATTAACTAGATCAATTTTTATTAATTTATACTGACTATATTATATCCTCACAATAATTAAGGATACTTTCCCTATTTTTCATGATGTGGTTACACCTCCATCTCCATAACTTCCTAATTCTTTTTCTGAACGATCACGGGTTCATTTGAAAATTGTCTTGGGTGACGATGAGTTCATTCACATGGAAATTTTAAAGTTCACTTGGCGATTCTGTTCTCTTCCACGGACGATAGGCACAACATAATCAGCAATAACAACACATGTATACCACCAATCAAAATATATTTGTAGTTTTACCAAATAAAAACTTTATGACACGATCAACCCATCTATACCATATCTTCAAAGCTTACAAAAATAATATACAATCATCAACCATATAATCTCAAATCCTAAGCTAGCCTAGCCATCTTAGAACTCAAATGGTTTTTGCAGGGTATAAACTATAAAACCTATACTAATATAAATTTCCTTCTTTCTTTACAATACCATGGATTCTTTCTTCGCTATCCCCCCCACCTAGCATATTACCACGAGAGACCCAGTCTCTTTGTTTAATCAATGTCTTATTCAAGACACGAAGTCTGGCAACAATTGTGCAGCAAACTTCTTGGGGTTCTGCATATTGATATTCTCAAATGCAGCTGAAGAGAGAGGTGTTGAAGTGTTTATACCACCAAACTCGTTTGGTTCACCCAGCTCCATCCTTCTCCCAAGTTGAATGCTCTGGTTTGGAAGAAATGTTTGATGTGTTGCTGCTGATAATGAGTCACAGTGGGGAAGACCAAGAGTGAGGGAAACTCCATTATTACCTGAGAACCTTGGCGTGAATTGCTCTGCTTCAAACCTATCAATTTCTGCGATTGGGTATTGCCCAAATCCCCCGATGAAGTTCGTCTGATTTCCCATGAAAGAGTACCCATCTCTGCTCTGCCTCTCATCGCTAAATTTCATGGAGATTTGACCATTCCCTCCATCATCAGGCTTCATATCATCATTGATTGTGGACTGCAGAATCTCGTGGTTCCTTGGTTTCTTGGGACTCGGTTGTGCGATTCCATCTAGCTCTGAAGTGCCCATGAAGCTGAACCCTGGGTGGTTTCTGGCATTTCTTCCAACTGGTGATGTTGATGGCGTAGATACAGAAACTGTTGGAGGGTTGGGGTTTGTGGAAATGTCTGGTTTGAAATTGAAGCTTTTGGGTTCAGGGGCAGAGGCAGGAGATTTCTCTTGTGGGGCTGCTGCAGATTTCATGGCAGGATCTTCACTACTCTTGCTTGATCTCTCATCCCCACCGTTCTGTTCGTGCTCCTTCATCTCCTCCTTGTACATTTCTTCCACCATCGGCTTCCACAATCGGACTCGCGCATTTATGAACCAATTTGAGACCTGTATGATTGCAAGCTTGGTTAACAAGATGAATAGAATAATTAAGAGACAGAATTGCTCAAAACAGCAAAGATTATTCATTACCTGGCTCCTGGTGAGCCCTGTTTGTTTTGCAAGCATGTGTTTGTCAGAGTCCTTGGGGTAACTGTAACCCAAAAAGTCAGTGGAATCAACATACAGTTGAGAAAAAACAGAATCTGTGATCGGGAAGTTGAAGCTAGAATTTGAGATATGCTTACGGGTGGAGGAAGTGCTCGAAAAGCCAAGCGCGAAGAACCGAAACAGATCTTTCAGGCAATCCTCTCTGGGGTCTCCAAGCATTGTGCTGGATCATTCCCAACTGTTGGAGAGCTCGCTGTTGGCGAAGATGATGGTCCACGTATTTAAGCCTGGAACCTTCCATTTTTGTACCAAAGCAATCTTCCTCCCCTAAGCTCTTGTTGGCAGCTCGAATTTGGCCCAATATTGCATCTTTCAAACACCGAAACTGCTTCGAGATTGTTTGTAGTGCCAGTGCTGTGTATGTTCTCGCCGACCCAATCCCTGCAGCTTGTTCAAATGAAGAACTCACTATCTGCATCTGATGGTGATATTGTCTGTACCTCTGCTCCACCTTTAAGTAACAACAAAAAAGGATTAATTTTAAATACCCCAAATCCATGCTGCTTCGTAAATTAAAACCCAGATGATTAGAGAATATCAAAGTTTACCTCGTCAAGCATGGTGATTAACTTCGCCTTCTTCATCTGAATATCTTGTTTCTCCGCAGTTGAGAGCTCGGGGCCGGGCTTGGCGCTTCCATCTACGGCAGGCGAGCCATCTCCACTTACTGCCGTCGAAGACTCTTTAATCGCCTTCGTCTGGCTGCTACTTTTCTTTGCCATTTCGCTCTTTATGCCATCGTTCACGTTCACGACCTCGTCTAGCAGTTCCTGCGCTGCCTTCAAGTACTTAGAGCCCAGGAGCACGCTCTGAATCCCTGAAACACCATTAGTAACTCCAGACGCCGAGGACGATGACCCACCTGACGCACGGATATCATCCCCTGACATGGCTGGCGCCTGACTCTGTGATGGTACGTCACGCTCGACCCGGAAAGACCCCATCCCTGCCTGCTGAGAGGAAAGGCTGAGGGACAGACCCTGTTGAGAGCGTGGGATATCACTCGCCGCCGCGTTCGTGTTAACCGTGCTCCAGAGGTTGTACTGCATGCGGGGCACGAATCCATGCAGAGCAGAGACATCGTGATGGGGGTGCATAGAGTGGTGAGTGGGATCGTGAGAGGAGGCGGCGGGGAGAGGGATGCCGACGAATTGTTGGGTGTGAGAGGGTAGCGCGTGTTGTAGGGTTTGGGGAGGGAGCGAGTTGTTGGGAGAATTGAGGAAGACAAGGTTGCCGGGATGCGATGGTTGCGGCGGAGGCGTGTCGGAGTACTGGATGTAGCCTGGGTTCATGAGCACAAGAGTTTGGAGGCCGTCGGGGGCCTGGATTTCTGAATTACCATGGAAGTACGTCGCCATCGATCTCTTTACTCGTCACTTGACTGCAAAACAGAGAACGTCAGTTAGCTTCTCAAACTCGAACTCCTTCCACCAAAACTAACATCACAAACTCATGAATAATCGTCTCCCTCTCTTGTTCTAGAGACATAACATCATGCGTATCTAAATTAAATTAAGACCATGTATGTATAATCTACCTTTAACCTCGTGAATTACTCCATCAGACACACTAGCAGAATTATAGTTGCTTAATTTCACTGTGACAGGGTCGATCTTCTCAAATGAGTCCTGAAAAAAAATAAGCAGTCAAGACTCAAGAAGAATAAACGATGTGGATCCTCCTCCAGAGCCTGTAAGGATCCAAAGGTTTTTGTGTATGTATATAGCTAGGTTCATGAACTCAGATTCTCGAGATTTATAAAATACTTATTCATGTGTCAAAGTTGCAGAAGAGTTTCATGGTGTTAGGCTGAGAGAGGTTCCAAGAAGTTGGAGAGAAGGAAGGGAATGGAAAGGGGTAGGGTTTGTAGAGGAGATATAGGAGGAGGACAGAAAAAAGGAAAAGGGGAGGAATTGATTATTTATGAGTTAATGATGAGGAGGAGGAAGTAGTAAGTACCTGGTGTGAGGGAAATAAGGGATGGAGAGCGCACGTGCTTCATCATCGTCTCTGCACTGCAAGGGGAAAGAAGAATTTGAATTACAATGACCCAAAACCTAAGAGAAAACAATAGACTCGCCACTAAAAGCAATAGTTATGGCTAACATACACGAAAACAAAGCAGCAGAGATAGATGGATCAAAACCCCAAGCCCCTCCCTCTCTCTCTGTACATATGTATGTATATATGTATGTATGTATGTATCAGTCGCTTCGCTTGCAGAGAGGAAAGCTCACTGTCAGACTCAAATCTCTGCAACTCCAACCCCAGCTGAAAAAGGAAAAAAAAGAGTTGAAGAGAGAGATGGCCTTAAAAAGACTCCCGAGAAAGATACCCATCTTTATTCAGCTCGTTATCCACTCGCTCTTCACACCAAATATTTACAATTTCTTTGCAGGAAAATAAATAAACATATAATTGTATGACGGGGCGACTGGGAATTATTACATGTACTACGTATTAACTCTCTTTTATTTTTGAAAGAGAGAAGTACCTGAGAATGGATGAAAACAGAGGAACTTGACATGATTTGACCCTCCCATTTCAAAATCACTCCATGCGGCCAAGCACCCTTGGATGAATGGGAAAATAACTTTTGGGAGGATGAGAGAGAAGGGTCTGTGTTCAGAGGAGCGTCATTTAAAAAAAGAAAGAAAATTATGAAGAAAATGATAAGTTGTGTCAGAAGATCCAAACAGCTGAAAAACGAGGAAACGTCGTCTTCCACAAAGTTAATTGATTTATTTATAAAATAAAAAAGAGGAGAGGGCAAGATATAGAGGGGGTGGGGGTGGAAGGTGGATCATGAAGCAGCAGAAGCGGGTGGGTTGGAAGGATCTCACAGCTCTTTTTTCTGCATTAAATATCTCCTTGTCGTTTTCACAATTCCAAAGTTCTTTTTTTTTTATTTTATTTTCCGACTTATTTTAGGGATTTTTTTTTGTGGTTGGATATGTATGCCCCCATGAGTTCCAAGATGAAGCAATTCGATTGCCAAGAAACACCCACCCAACTGCCCTACTAGCCCCCATCTTTAATGCCCTCAAACCTGAAAAAAACCATCAACTATTCTAATTTCTCCGTGATTAATATTCCCCAGCTTTTAATTATGGGTTATACTACTATTTCAATAAGCTCACGGATTTAGCAGTGTCATGGTAATGGTAATTATTGGGGGGGAAATGAGAGGGCCCCAATCAAGTGCATGTAGATGCGTATGTGAATCATGACCCCTCAATAAGGGTCCCACCTGGGCCCCCTGCATCATCAGACCTACCAAGCATCGCCACATCATAGCTTTTACTTTGAGATCTATAAACTATTCTCCTTTTCTTTTAATTCGTGTATATATATAAATAAAACAAAGGAATTAATTATTAAAAAAAATCCCCTTATTTTCACGCTGTCTACGTTTTCACCATCAATAATCTTTGATGTCACTAAATGGAATAACCAAAGAGCAGATTAAAAAAAAACTAATTTTCCCATGATTAATTAATTAATTAATATGAACAGATAATTGACAAGGAAAGAAAACGAACGGCCGATTATATAATAAGCTATAACTCTTTAAAGGGCGAGGTAATCCCATCATTGGCGTGGAAAGGCACAGAATAACTAATATATAATAATTATTGTATAATATATCATATGTATTTTGAACTATGTGTGTATTGATTTCATCTCAAAATTTAGATTTAAGTAAAATTTAGATTTAAGTAAAAATTAAAATAAATAACTATATTTATTCAAAATAACTTTTAAATAAAATTATAATTTAAATTAAAATTTTAGATAAATTAATTAGATTAACTTATAAAATAGAGCTTATAAATTAATTAATTATTATATTACCCCTACTTTTTCTTATACTCACTCTCATTTCTCTTTTTTTACACCCTATCTTTTCTCTTTATTTTTTACACCCTCTCTCATTTCTTTTATATATTACCTCTCATCTCTCATCTCATTTCTATACTCTCTTTCGTCTCTTATCTCTCATCTCTCTTATATTTAATAAGTATATATATTTTTGTAATTTAATAATAATAAAAATACTTTTAAAAATAAATATCTAAATATTCATTTATTTAAAATTATTTTTTATAAACTATTCTTCAACCAATTTTTTTAAAAACTATTTAATTTTTTTTTATAAATTATCTTTTAAATTTTTATCTGAAGGTCCTGTATATATATAGGCCTATATATATAAGTGTGTATATAAATAAATATAATAGCTAGTACTATTCCTTTTTTTTGCCGCATAGCAGCCTTTGAAAGTAGGGCATCGCCATCAGTAACTATTATTGAAGGCGTATGATGTTAATGGGACTGAAATTTTCGAAGTTTGGAACATTGTTTCACAAAACTGATGATATTCGGATTTACCCAGAAAACAACGCGGGGGGTCGGTAGGTGGTGGCGCTGCTGATATATTCTATATAGAGGTGGTTACTATGAATGCTTTTTTTTTTTTTGTATATTTTTTTTTTTTGTGTAACGAAGCTGTCGTAGTCTCGTGGACATCAATGTTGTCAATGGAATTTATTATCCTCTCTCATGCGTGCGTCTTTCTTTCACGAAAACTCACAATTGAGAACTTTTTAGTTAATCACTGAAGTAGACATGAACAGATCAAAGAGCGGTTTTTAAGTGGCCAGTGGGTGAAAGCACATTGGATCTCCCACTCACCGCCACTTGTAAAAAACAGAGAAAAATAAGTTTGCTTGAGTTATGGGTATTATTCAATTTGTCAGAGACATATGTACTTGAATGTACAAAAAAATATGATCAACATAAGGATATCATTACTCAAAAGGTTTATATAGCCTTATTATTTTATTATTGTCTTGTGAGATTTCATGAAGCTGACCCATTATCGTTTTTTTTATAGAACAATATATAATTCGCGGACAAAGAGAAATATGTACAACATACAAGGAATTGATGGGGAATATTGTATTTGACTAACTCATATTTTAATGTCTTTTTATATACATATTCCTGTCTGGAACACATACATGCAATATATTTGCGTGTTGCTTATATATAATGAATCGTCCTTTTGTCCAAAGGGTGGAAGCTAGCTTCTCTTTTTGCTTTTTTTATTTTCTTCATTGAAAAAATAGTAAGGCTCCACAGAAAAAGAAAGATGATAAATCGAAGATGAAAAGGGCGGTGAGGATGGCATCTCGTGAACATCTTTCTGAATTTTAAGGGCACGGACAATAAATATAAATATAGGGAAAAAATTGATTATTTGCCTATTTATGTACGTCCCAATTGAGGGAGAAAAGGAGGCTCAGAAAGAAAAAGTTTAAAACTCACTCCGCCTTTAGAGGCATGTTTGGATTAACTTTTAGAAGATAAATTCTAAAAAAAATAGACTCTAGAGAATATATTTTGGGGAGAATAGATTTTATAGAGAATAGATTTTGGGACTAAAGATATTTGGATGATTAATAGTAGAATTATTTTTTATATTGATAAATTACAAAAAAGGGTATGATTTGATTAAAGTATGAGAGAGGAGATAATGTAGAGAATAAATATGAGAGGAGAGAGGAGGGAGGGTAGAGAAAAAATAGGAGAGAGGAGATAGGGTAGAAAAAAATAGGAGAGGGGAGAGAGGATAAAGAAAAGAGAGGAGAGAGGAGAGAGTATAGGAAAAAATAGGGGTAAAATAGTAATTGGATAGTCTATAAGCTCTTTTACTGTTACAAAAGCTATTTTTAGGGTGTGTTTGGATTAGCTTTTGGAGAATAGATTTTAGGAAGAATAGATTCTGGAGAATAGATTTTGGGAAAAATAGATTATGAGAAAAAATGATTTTAAAAATTGGAGATGTTTGGATGATTAGTAGCAGAATCGCTTTTCCATATACAATTTACTAAAAAAAGACATAAACTAATATGATAATTATATAAAGAGAGAATAGATTTTAAATTTTTTTATTTAAGTGATTACAAAATAATATATATATGTATTTAAGTAAAATAAAAATTTACAATATTCACTTAAATTTTAATTTTTTTTTCTACTGAAAATTTTATTAAGATTAACTATATATATTAGAAGATGATAACTTTTATTAATAAATTTATCTTTTTTTTTAAATTTTAAAATTAGATTTTAAAAAAATAGTATTTATTTTTATTTTTTTAAAAATAAAATTTATTATTAATTGTAAACCCTCCAGTGGGTTTATGTAACAATTTTCTCAAATGAACAAAAAAGCTGCACACAGCTGCTCTGACATGAATTCTTTCAAAACCATGGTTTGAAGACTCAAACCATGGTTTGCGTACACAATCGATTTTAAAAAAAAAAAATAGTGTTTGGCCTTCATTTTCCCAAACCATGGTTTTTCTCATAATCTATTCCTAAACGCTATGGCCAAACACACACTTAGTAGATTATTCAAAACCATAGTTTCAAATCATGGTTTTGGCTAAAATCAATTCTAGATAAAAATAACTATTTGTGTAAAATTTTCTCAAAATGAGATTTTATCCAAAATTAATTTTATAACCATAGTACCCAAACATGCACTAGATTTAGCAAGGGCTGATGCTTTTACAATTGAGTGCATGCCCCCTGAGGGTGACACGCAGAATTAATCAATCATTCTCGATCATCATCTTTAAACAAAAGCATTATATTTGACAAGTTTGGCACAAGCTGGGGTTAAAAAATCCGCCAATGCACGAGTTATTATCGATCGGCTCATTGAATACTTAACCTAGACAAGGCTCATATAAATAATTAACAGCGCACTTGCTGAAAATTACAACTTTTCTGTACATGACCGTACCACTTGTGTCCCTTAAAATGGAACTTGATTCTGTTGATTTGAATTTAAACCACAAGTGCCCCACATCACATCATAGTAATCGATCTCAGAGGCCTTTAGTCTTTACCCTCTTATGCTATTCAATCCCACTTATTATTATTCCGTTCATGTGGGTGTGACAATTTAGTTGTATATTTATATAACGTATACAAAAGGGGATTTTGTGAGTCGGTATGGGCCCTATGTTGTTGCTATTGTGTATACGTTTCAATATATATATATTATTGTCGATCCCCTAAATATAATGTTATAGCTTTAAATTATGTTATGTGTATAAAAAAAAGGCTCTGTTGAAAGAGGTGAAATCTACTTTAGTGATATCTACATTTTAGGAAATGAATTGTATGATTTCTACTGAAACTATATATTGTTGTCATGGAAGCTCTTTCCCTTGTGCATGCTTGTCTCTCACTTGTCATATGTATTATAGTTTTAATTTCTTTTATGGAGATAATGAATTGAGAGGAAGAGAACAATGGGAAAGGTATAAGATTTCTTACTTAAACAATTCCATGAAGTTATAGAATGTGTCAAAAGAGGCCATGAAAACGATGGCAAAGGAGAAACTACGTTGGTGTGTTAATGGCACCAAGTTCGTCTAAGTCACATAAATACATATTTGCGACCATATTCAACCATCAGGACAAAATCTTCCCAGTTACATCATCACATATATGTATTTTAAAGAAGTCAGAAACAATACTAACACAAATATGTACCCATACAAGAGATTATCACAAATATCCACTAAAACCGAAAATTTTCAAATTTATAATCAGTACAAGAAATGAGCTGTGTGGTTGAGAGAGAGAGAGAGAGGTGTTAGGGGGGAGAGGGGAGGCTAAGTCATAAGTGCGACAAAGGGGTGGACCCCTATGTTTGAATAGAAACAAAAGAGGGTGTTTGGTGATATCTACAATGGGATATTTCTCGGAGGGAATACCCGTCTGGAGACGCAACTAATGCGATTGGGTTATGGTTAGAGAGAGAAGTAAAAGACCAAATAGTAAAAAGAAGCCTAATCAATATTGGCATAAAAGTGATGGGGCCCCCTCCTTCACCTTGTACCTACTGAACTACGACCTTGTTGCCTCTTCATCCACTCTCACCATCACATGTATGCCTACTTACATATAGCATCACTACGTAAATGTCATTAATTAATATATATAATAAATAGGTGAAGAGAAGAGAAGATATATAGGTACGTGTATGTGGTTATGGGATTGTAATTTTTGGATGAGACGGCTTTTTTTCTGCCCCCAACTTCTGCCAACCTCTCTGCTTTTGTTTTGCTTTATGGTAATTAACTTGGCCTCCTCGTATCGCTCTCTTCTTTTTTCCACCATTTATTTATTTACAAGTGCTTTATAGTCAAGTTCATTGAATTGCACGTCCATATGTGAACCTTCTCCTTTCACGTTCCCATTCAACTGTCTATATTTAATTATCTCCTCACCCCTCCGCATGTGTGTTTGGGAGATTTCTAAAGAAGTCTGTTTGTTTATGATCCCCAGTTTGATTTGCTTCATTTTATCAAGTAATCAACAATCACATACACCTTATATGTACACACACACACACACACATATATAAACAGTACACACTAATTAAATCCTAATACCTTATATCATTCTTCAACTTCCACTCTCACCATCGACGCTACTGATGAGTTGTTGTCGTGTAACTTGTTAATTATTAGGTCGCGTATGATATATAAATAGTTCTTGTATTTGTCATAAGTTCTATGGTGGGAATATAACTTTTGAAGATGAACCTTATAAATTTTTTTGCCCATCATCAACTCCAATATTTAATTTTTGAGGTGTTGTTGTCTCAAAAACTTGTTTTATTAAAATTTTTACTCTATGTATTTCCTCCCTATCCGTGCCGTTGAATGACCCCTCTCATCTCATATATACTGTAATAGTTAGTAGTTTGAACGTCGCTCTCACGTTACATTTCAAAACATGATTGTCATATCAAAATAGGCATGCAATAGTACGTCGATCGAGTAACTAGTAAAGAGTGCAAGGCAAACAGTAGTGTAACGAAGGGATACAAAAGTAGGAAAAGCAAGGGGAGGCGTCCGAATTAAATTGGGAGTGGATAAGACCCAGGAAGCAAAAACCCTAAAAAGCATGTTTGGAGGGGGAGGGCGGGGTAGGTTGAGAGTAATAGAAACTTGAAGAAGGCGAAATAATATAGAGAGACAGCTTCCGCTTATCTTGGCTATCATAGGGCACGCAATCATGCATCCGCATGTGCTTCCATCTGCTCTCACACATTCTACCTTCACTCGTGTTCTCTCCATTCCATTTTTCTCCTTTCTCCCTCTTAATTCGCGCCTAATTGATATCCATAATCTATATGGCGCCGTCCTCTTTAAATACCACACCCTCACATGCCTGCCTAAATTATCCTCTTTTTTATTCTTCTTTCTTCAGTTTTTCACCATTATTAACCGCGAAAAAGAGGAACCCAATACCCTGTCTGGTCCATTTCGGAAATTAATACGGCTTTCAGTGGCTCCTCACGCGTGCTTCTCTGCTCCTGCTTTAATCACCTTTATGTTTTTATTTGCCTTTCCCCCCCCCCCCACCCCCTCTTCCCTTTTAAATCGTCTTTTTAACACATGTATATTCATTTGGTTCTAATTTTCTTCGGTCGGCCGGAGGAATTTAAATACACAACAATAGCTAGCTTGACAAAACACACACACACACACACACGAAAGGGTAGTTAAGGTCAACGACGATCGTTTGAAACTATTAATTGTTAGTAATTACAGTTACGGTTTTGATCTCACAATTATTTTGTAGGATCTTAAGACGGCCAGATTTCATTAATTTTTACCAACCGTGAATCGCACAAAGCCCTCGCCTACCTCACAAAAACTGAATGTTCTGACATAATACTCTAATTGATTTAGCTACTCGTCACAATTAACCCCGAGTCATCTTACCATTTCCTCCATTTGAATCTCGCATCACTTAACCAGAATAAACCCGGCGCTTTAATTGATTAATTTTTATTTTTTTTTTTGCACTCGAAGGGAGGGGGCCCCACGTGGCGAGACCCTCTACGAGTTCAAGAACTCTGGCTAAATTTCTGCGCTGTGGGATGAAAGGATGTTGTCGTTTGGTTTGTTGTGGAGGGATGAGAATTTGGAGTGTTGTGGGGAGGAGGGTTGTCCCCACTCCATCTGTAGGCGTGTCAACCCCACGGAGCCCCCGGCTCTACTCTTCTCCGGGAGATTCGGTTTCTCTTTTATGGAGGGGGTGGGGCCCCACTGCTTTTTAAATGAAGGAGTGTGATGCCACGAATATAGCGGGTCCCACCCCCTTCCTCCATAGGTCAACAAAGCAACCAATGGCAAGGAGAGATGGGTCTCTAGGCAACCTCCCTTTCTCTTTAAATGCGGATTTATCTATGGGCTTCTCCTTGTCGGCTTCCTTTCTTTTCGACGTGTCCCCCCTCCATTGCCCCCCACCCTCTTTCTTTCTTTTTATTTTCATTTCCACTTTTCAAACTTATTGGACCCTCCATTGAAGTGAGGCTCAAGCAACATTAGAACCTCACCTTCCTCGTGTTCCGTCTACGGCCGTCGGATCATTCCCTCAACCCTTCTGATGCATCGATGCGTTTGCCATGTCCAGCGACACCACGTAGGCTATCCTGTTTGCGATCGCTTCTGGATTTAGATGTTAAAGTGACGTAATATGCACGCAACTGTTCCATACGACAAACCCAATAATCGTTTTAAATCTTGGAACGATTGTTGTCAAACAATGTGCTCGTCGCCTATAATTGAAAGAATGATCGAACCCGTGTATTTTGCACTTGTCGATCTAACGTATTTGGCTTATGTCAGGCTCCATATTTTATTTATTTTCCTATTATTTTTGTCTTTATTTTGCGTTTAATTTAATTATGTGGGTGATACTGGGTTGGTCAAATTAATCCATGGCAAGACAATTCTCAATCTTTACTCATTTATTTTTTGCCTACCATCTCAGCTCTTCGTAGCATACAAGGTACAAATTCTAGTTCTTTTTCTATATGTTGTGCGCTACGCCTACGCTCATGCAAAAGCACAACTCTGCAGATTTACCATATATTATATATCTTACGTTTTGTTATACTAGCGATATTGAAATTAATATTAACGGGTCCATATAATCTTTTGATAAAATTATATTTAAATCCCCTATAAAAGATCTAATTATAATTTTTTTTATGAATTTATTAAACAACTATAAAATTTTATGGAGATTTATAATTAATTTTTTTAAATTATAAAATAACGAAACTGATTTTAAGAAGAAATAACTCAATAAATATAAATAAAATTTTTTAGAAAAAAGAATAATAATTAGGAAAAAAATAGAACGATTGAGGTATTTTTTTTAAAGATAATACTATTATTTCTCAATTAAAAAAAAATAACCTTTAGTTTTATATGATTTTACAATTATTCGATAATTTTTTAATTTTTTTTATGATTAGATTATTTATGGGAATTAAACGCAAATTTCTCAAATCTTTTCCCGTGTCTTATCCGTCAACTCTTCCCCAATCCCAATTTTGTCTCGTTGCTGTATTGAACTACGCTTTTTTCAAATTTTGGACGTAAAGTATAATTGATTGGTCAGCCTCTAATTTCAATATGTGCTATAATTATAAGTTGCCAATATTCTTGAAATTCTAATGAATATTCCTTTTATTATCGCGGGTGAAGTAACATTTTATTGAACAAGTATGTAGAGAAATATGGGGATCGAAATGGCATAACCTTGCGTCTTCAGATTCTCGTGTCTTCTAAGTAGTAAAATCTAAAACGTGAATAATTTGACTTTCGATTTTTAAAAATTACTATTACTTGTAATCAAGGAGGGCCATTTTGGCCTCAAGCGTTAATTTTATTTTTTTTTTAAAAAAAACAGTATGTTGGATCCTTGAATGTCATTTTCAAAAATGAAAGTGTTAAGTACCATTATTCAAAGTGCTTAAGGGTCATTTTCGGAGGAAAGATTTTGGCAGGGCGAGAAAGAATAGCAACCTTTAGGGACATGATCGGGAAAAGACAAGTGAATATGAATGGCGACTGTCCCTTTCTGTTTGCCGTTTAGGACAATTCTCTCTAAACGAAGGGTTCCTCCGCCCTAAGAAAAATTAACACGCTTACGCACACTTCAATTATATATATATATATATATATATAGGGCAAACGCATCAGCAAGATGTAAGCTTACATCAAGAAAAACAGATAGTGTGATTTGGGTCTAGGTCTTCTTGTTTGTTTTGTTTTATTAATTAATAGCGAGACCCACCGGAACGACGTTGCTAATTAACTAATACCAACTGCAGCTTGCCAGCCACCTTTCACATCTTGTCCCTTTTCAAGTCTCCAAAACACTTGCTAACCTAATCTTCTGTTTGGCCCGTTCCTTCATTTTCTGTGACTACCCTCTTTGTTGCGCCTTCAAAATTGAGTTACAGTGGTCTCTTATACATGGGCATCATGCCATCATACACACACACACACACGCATATGCATGAAGTCGAGATAAGGACATACGTACCCTTAACGTTATAAATTATTGATCGTTGCAGGACTCCATACAGGTACTTTCCGTATTTGGGGCTGCAACAGGGTCAACAACATATAATGTCGATCAAGCTATATGGTATTTTAATTGTGATCCATATGTCGTTTAATTAACCGGCCATCTAGAATTCACCGACACAACTTTTTAAAATTTTTACCCATTTATATATCTAGCTAATCACTGTTTGACGGGAATTACCAAAATTAAATGGTAATTAATAGTTACTACATACATAATCATGAATGATAATCGCAATAATAAGGGAAGCATAATTGGGTCGTTGAAATCTGTAATTATATTGCGTCAACAAACATAGGGCAATTATATTTGCTTGAGGCTGGAACAGTGGTTGAAAGATTCCACTTAATCTTGGTGTTTCCCTTTCTCCTCAGTCTTTGCCTGCAGGCTATATATATTGGTGTACCTAACAGGGGGCCATATATATAAGTCACTCAAATTCCAACCCTCAGCTGAAATATTGGATCATTATATATATATCGTTATCATTAAATTTTTAGTTTGATCTTGGAATGAATTATGAAAATACGTACTAGTTATTCCGAATAATTAGTAATTTGCAAAAGCATTTACTTACTTTATCCAGACCAGTCTGCACGTTTGACCCTTCGTTTTCTTTTCCTCTTTTTCCTCTCTGTGATAGATAATAAGATAAGGACATACGTTTCATGTTTGGCAAGTTAGTTTCTCAAAGGCAACCCTAAAAATTAACCCATCACTTGGTCTAAGTTTAGACTATTAACATATTATAAAATTGGACTTCTTTGGAAAAAGGGGGTTTAAAGAAAAATATATAGTGAAATAAAGAAGGACTTGACGGTTCTTTTTTAAGCTCTACGTTTGTTTATATTTAATCGTTGTGATAGAGAAAGACAGGGATTGTAGACTACGGAGTTACAAATGGATAAGATGGCGACGTTGGATATGTTATTCTAAGAAGCAGCTTAATTACGGGGAAGACTTAAATGTTCTCTTTATGAAAAGATAGAAAAGGAATATCCACCATTTTTTTAATTGTATAGTTATAATTATTATTGAAGATTATAGGGCAGTAAGCCTTCCATGATGAAAAGATACTTGAGTGCTAAAATACTAATTAATGCGAGAGGGTCATTGTGAAAATAGATCTCTCCAAGTATCAGGAACTGAATAAACAAATTAAAAAGGTATATGAACTGTCGTCGCCGACACTGTGATCAACAGACCAAATTAAACAAGCGCGGCTCATGCGCTACCCCTTGTAAACGAATTGTGCGTGGGAAAGCTCAAATAAATACGCAAAAAAACTAATATTAAAATTGAATGTTCTCTCTTTTGCCTTTTGTTCTTTTATTTGATTCATGAGTTCCTATTCAGCATCTTGTGTGGCATACATATCAAACTAGATAACAAGTTTGAGGCTTAGTGCTTCCAAAAGTATGGACGACTCTGAGTCTGATAAGGTCTTATATATGCACCCACGTAATTCATTTGTATTCTCTACGAATATATCAAGAACTTGCAAGCTTTGCTATCTCTTTTCTGATGGTTTCTTTTTCTAATGATAATTAATATAGTTTATTGTTCAAATTCCGTATGAAATATGCCTACTTATAGTGAAATTCGATATGAAAAGGGAGGTAGGAATGATCATATATCTCGGGTGAGAAAGCATTATAGGTAGCTTTAGTGGGTGTGTTTAGAACTTTGGATGGCTGGAAGGAGTTTGGTGTAAGAGCAATATAGAAAAGAAGAGAATGTGTGTGTCTGAGAAAGACGAGAAATTAGAGAGAGAGAGAGAGAGAGAGGAGGAGTGGTTGGGGCCAATGGGTAAGTTACTGAAATAATAATAATGGAAAGGAGATTATATATGGGACCTGTCTAATGCTGCTTTTACGTACCATTGTGTTGTGTTGTTGTTCAATCATAAGATTCCCATATTCATATATATCTTGCCCCAGTGGTATCCTACATGTCCTTCTCATTTTCCTTCATTCCAAGCTCCTTCATTTCACAGCACGCAGTACTTTCCCTCTCATCAGTTCCTTACAGCTTTTCTGTGATCAAAAGCAAAAGCATATATAAGGACTCGTGGGCGTGGACCAGACCACTACTTGGTCCTATAGTATGAGTTCCATAGCCACAAAAATCTGGCCCAAGCCCCTCCCTACTACTAGCTAGCTGCAGCGACCCCTTTGGAACTTGAGGAGCAAGATTATACCATCTAGCATCCATTCAAATATAGGCATTTTGATTTTTCACTGTGCTCTAAAAAGAGAGTAACTATGGCAACAAATTTCGCGTCTCCATATGTATCTCTGTCATCTCCTAAAGCGATCCAACTTATATTTTGAGCTCATCTCTCTTTCTTGTGCTTTTGGGAATATAGGGGCTGCAATGATGAAATATCATTAAAGGTTCCTCTTTAGTGTAATCATTGCGTCTTTCCTCATTGCTCACTAAACGCAGTTTCATTCAAACAAGCAAAGGATCATCCCCTCTTATCCTATTTTCATGCTTCAGTTGCAAAGAAACTATTCTAGGTTTCCTCGCCAACATTTTTATATCATTGCTTCATTACTAATGATTAAATCGTGCATTTATTATCTTCTTATGTTTATTTTTGCATTTTTAATTGACAAAAGTCCATTAATGTAGCAACAGGTTTGCACCGTAGACGGATTGAGATAGAAAAGGGCTTCTTTTGCTACCTAAACACAGACATCGGTTATTGGGCCAGCGTACTACATGAGAGGCCCATTATCGGCCAGTGAAACAAAATGTGAGCCTCGTTCTTTTTTGGGTCTTAATCCACTACTTAATTAGCACTGACCTTTCTTTTTTATTTTAACTATACAGTTATGTCCAATAAGAGTTAGTCCAAGTGACAAGCGGTTCGATATCCTTTAAATGAAATCTTGAGTTTGAACTTTGGCGTATGTAGAAAATTCTTGTTGGGAGACTCACTCACCATAGCCAGGTGAGCGACGCGGGTCGGATCCGGATGTAGTTGGGGCAAAGCTCCGGTGAAGCGGATGGGTAAAAAAAACTATACATTATGTTTTATAAGAAAATTCATGGTAATTAAGCCTAAAAAATTGCTCCTAATAATTTCTATAAAGTCAGTGAGACCATGTTCTTTATATTAGACTCACTTCAATAGGACATGAACTGAAATATTGTGGCAAAGTATCACTGATTCGGTCATACCAAAAAATGTACGGAACTTTTGCCCTCCCAATACTGATTTCTTATGTCACAGCCCCTTTAAATTAACAAGACCAATTCACATATATAAGACTTTATTACATGTTGGATAAAGCCGACCAGATCATTTCTTATGAGACCATCAGCAGCTATCACTTTCATATTTCACACTGTATGCAAGTGATCGATGAAAAACATTTTAATTGGTGAACGAACAACCTGCTTTCATTAGAGATAACATTAATAATCAACGATATGCAAGTTAAGAACGATATATAGAGAGATCCCTTGATTTGGAACTACTGCCACAACACCATATTTGATCTGTGAATATAAGGCATTATTCAATTTCAGGAGATAATGATGTTAGGTATAAGGATATAATATATTGGGATGATGGGTGGGACGCTTACATAAAGATATAAGGCATTAAGGCATATAAATATAGAAGCATAAATTTTAGGACATGATCAAATCGCAACACTGTATTGGGCGATAGCAGGACACGATGACAATATATATTAACTTATCTTTTTTTATTGAATTTTATAATTTGCTTAATGGAAGTACCATTACTTATGTTTATTTGTCTTAACGACGACTGACAATCCCCATTGAGCCTGGGGCTCTTTTTGTATTGTGCTAATTAGGGTTAGTGACATACAAGCTGTAAAGCTCATTTATGTGCTAGTTAGTGCCTACAGCAGAAAGCACCAGTCAATTTAAGAATTATATATTTCTAAATTAAAAATTAAAATCATGCTGACATGCATCCTTATGATAAATATTCGTGATAGTTACCAATTAGTATGTGGAAATACAAGAATGTCCACATCATTGAATTTCATATTTCTAATTAAGAAGATGACACTGTATAAATGTAGGTAGTAAAATCTAAACCATCAGTTAGCTAGATCCCTGATAAATGGAGTCTCCTGATTATTTTGATAGAGAGAACACATACCAGGTCAATGTTATTGTAACTCTCTTAACCTCTGTAGATTATAAATAAAATATCTTCCATTAATTATTATAGACCCCACGTTATGGTGAGTGGTGACACCGTTTTAGTATAAGTCATTAATTGATATCATCGTTCCGACTTAATGATCAAGAGTGACTTAAACATCTCCAGCTATAGGTATCTTTTGTAAACATGTATATATTGGTATATTCTTTCATCTGCCCACCTAAGCATGTCCTCGACATTTAATTAGGAGTGTACATGAGCAGAGTTGGGCAGGGTATCCCCTTGCCTGGTGCCCTGCCCAAAAAAGGTCTGGGCTATATTTTATAGCCCAATGTCCGGTCCTACCCGGTAAAAGCTCTAACTATTTTGGGTTGGGCATGGGCGGGCTGGGTATGCTCAAATTGTGATGTTTTGCTCATATTGTGAGGAAAAAAATCTGTAATCATGAACTTATAAAATAATATTATATTTATATCTTCAATAGTTTAATAATATCTATAATTCACTAAGAATAAAGTAACAAAAAGATAGTAATTAAAATCTTAAAGTTTATTGTATATATAAAAAAGAAATATTGAAATATGTAGAGGTCGGATATTTATAGCGTTATTACAATATCAATAATCGAATACTTAACAAGTAAAACAAAGGAGCAATTTTGGTATCTACATAAATATAAGAGTTATGTTTAATATTTTAAAAATGAGCAAGGAGAGTTGCTAACTAAAGTAAAAAATATAAAATTACAAATAGAATAAGCTAAGAAAAGAATAAAAATTTAAAAAAAATTAAAAAATAATAAATATATATAGGGCCGGGCTAAATGGGCAAGGCAGTATACCCTGCCCAGTGCCTTGCCCTGCCCAAACTTTGGCCTAGCCTGGCCCTGCCCAAATACATTTTGGGCAATCTTTTTAGAGTTAGGTTGAGCGATTTTTTTTTGTGAGTTCAAACGAGTGAACCGGACCATAGGCATTGTGAACACTCCTATATTCAATAACTATTTTATTTCAGAGTTCTCGTAATAGCAACTTAATTACTTCTACGTACACTATTATAGAAGGCTGCATATTAAGTGCTAGTTTATCAAAAAAATTTGGCTGTTTGTTACGTACGGCAGCGCCTGGCGTATAAAAAATTCATTGACTGCAATATCATTATATTCCTGGGTCGGTGAATATTAATTAAGTCATATTTTGCTTTAATTTGTTACTGTTTTTAAGCTCAGAAATATGAAAAAGATGGTCCACGAGGACTGTAAGCCACTCAAAGCGCAAACAACATATTATTAATTAACTAATCCTATTTTACCAAAAAAAAAATTAACTAATCCTACTTTATTCCACTAGAGCCATCATATTCTTTTGTTGGTTATGACCTAATTCAACCAAGTTACGTTCACTTAATTAATTTGATTATTCGGCATGTTAAAGAATATATCAATTTGGGATTATTAAGTGGGTGGCATGCATGCAAAGGTGTTCACTTGAGCCGAAGAAATGAAATGTAACTCACTTGTGTCTCATTCATTTTCTCATTTGCAGGCCTGCTCTGCACAATATTTTTTGATTCAAGTGTAGTACATATGTGCGTGTGTAAATGACATAGAGAAAGAGAGAAAAGAGAGAACCGTACGCACAGATATATATGTATATATAGGCCTACCACAATTAAGCTGTTTGCTGCCAATTATTTGATCTCCCCCGATATAACCAAATATTAGAAGGTGGAGGACAGAGATCCCTACCGAAGATTCATAATAGTGGTCAACCATGGCTACTGCCTGAATTACTTTTTCAAAGTAAAAGAATTACAACTTTTTACCGTGGGTATTATACAATTTTCTTTTCAAGGGTAATAGCGTACGGTCCAAATTTATAAGAATCTTTAGAACCTTAAATGAATAAAGTAGATCATATAGTATAAAATCTTATCAATATAGGTAGAGGAAATCAAAGGAAATACTCAATATGAAGTCATTGTTAAATGAAACCTTTTGTTAACAATTTATCTAAATATTTAGTCCTTAATAGACTACTATAACAACATGTGATTGATGAGATAACTCTGTCTAATAGAATAAATTCTTCTAAATGTTGTTATTGTGTTATTGTAAAAATGGAGGCATTTGGTGGATGAATTTTTAGAGAGTTATGGGATTCTCTAATTATAATAATTTACTATCTCTTGCTCAACACTAGAAGCATCAACTGATGCTCACCTGATAAAAGAAATTAAAAAAACGAATATTCTTAGATTTGCATCACATGACCGAACTTTTGCATCCTATTTATATCCTTCAGAAGCAAATTCCGCCCCACTGCCTCAAGCCTCTCCATCAACTTCCCTTCTAATTAGCAAGCAATCTCTTCTCTGGTTTGGTTAATTAGCCTTAATTAGAGCCATGGGGATTGAGTCAGGAACACAAGTGAAAGAAGGAGGTTGGTGGAGTTGCCTCAAGAATATGCCTCACAAGTCAAAGTCCAGTGTCATGAGCATGGCGGAGGGCATAAAGAAGACTGGAAAAGATGATCCAAGGAGAATCACTCACTCTCTAAAAGTAGGAATAGCTCTCACACTAGTCTCTCTCATATACTACTGGAGGCCTCTTTATGATGGCTTTGGTGTTGCAGGAATGTGGGCTGTTCTCACTGTCGTTGTAATCTTTGAGTTCACCGTAGGTAAGTTCATACGGATCAATGATCATAAATTAAAGTTCATGTATTTTTATTATATCACGGACAAATGTAATATATATGCTGTTCAGGTGCAACCTTGAGTAAAGGCATAAATAGAGGATGTGCAACATTAGTAGCAGGAGCTCTGGGATTTGGAAGCCAACACTTGGCTATTTTATTTGGAGAAAAAGGGGAGCCTGTTGTGCTTGGGACCCTTGTCTTCATTCTGGGTAAATAAATTAATGTGTTTGAAAGGAATAATTTTATGGGGCTTAGATATAAATGTTTGTTTGTTGTGAATATGCAGCGGCAGGCTCTACATTTTCGAGGTTTTTCCCGAAGATAAAGGCAAGATATGATTATGGGATGGTGATATTTATATTGACATTCAGTATGGTGACAGTATCAGGGTACAGAATAGAGAAACTCTTCGAGCTTGCTCATCAAAGGTTCTCAACCATTTTAATAGGAGGAGCCACATGCATGATGATATCCTTATTCGTTTGCCCAGTTTGGGCAGGCGAGGACCTTCACAAGTTGGTCTCTTCCAACGTTGAGAAGCTCGCTGATTACCTCGAACGTATACACAGATATATAAAATTTATTTACTTCATATGAGATCTCGCGCGTGATTCTAATTGAACTCTTGGTGGCATTAATTTTCAGGTTTCGAAGGTGAATACTTTCAGTGCTCAGATGATAAAGCAAAACCGGAAAAATCAAAACTTGAAGGATATAAGAGTGTTCTGAACTCCAAAGCAACTGAAGAGTCGTTGGTGAGCATTATTAAAAAGTGTCTCTTTTCGAGATTTTGTTCAGCACTTTCATCACTTGATCTCAGGATCTTATTTTCCGCAATATCAACAGGCAAATCTGGCAAGGTGGGAACCAGGACATGGCCGATTTCGTTTTCGTCACCCTTGGAAACAATACCTCAAGATCGGAGCACTTTCTCGGAAATGTGCTTACAAGATGGAAGCTCTCCATGGTTACCTTAGCTCTGAAATCCAAGTAATTAAAACCCACTTCTCATAGTTTATACTTATAAATTAATCGCATAGTTTGTAAGCCACTTCTCATGCACCAACATTTTTTAATATTATACGGTTTTTGGTCGCTGCAGGTTTGTTTAGAATTTAGTCGGAAAGTTCAAGAATCATGCACGAAGATGACTTCTGAATCAAGCATCGCACTGAGATCATTATCGTTGTCCATTAAAACGATGAAAGAACCTTGTGAAGTAAAACCCCACCTGGAGAGTTCTAAGGCAGCAGTTAAAGACCTGGAAATCGCAGTCCAAACTGCTTCCTTAGAGGACATGGACGTCTTAGCAATAGTTCCACTAGCCACGGTGGCATCCATTCTAGTAGAAATCACAAAGACAGTCGAGGAAATCTATGAAGCTGTTTCTGAACTCTCCAACTTGGCTCATTTCGACAAAGTGGAGCCCAATGTCTCGCCGGAGAAGCCACACTTACTTCGCCGAGGGGTCATCAATCCTGTTGTAGACGGTGGTGGTGCAGACGATCATATTGAAATTATTACTATCCAAGATTCCGACACTGCAGGGAAGGGACCAAAGGGTGCTTCTTGTAAATAGATTAATTTTAATTCTACTTGTCATCTGTTAGTACTGATTTGAGAGGCTAGCTAGTAAGTGATCGATCGCTACTCAACAGTTTTTCTCCAGATTGAGTGTTAAAATGTAGTCTCTGACCTCATCTTTGGATAATATTGTTAAACTAGCAAAGCCTCTGAGCCACATTTGGTGCTTCTCTTTCATGACTTTGATATATCAGAATAATGACGAAAGAAAGTGCGCAAAAATGAAGAAGCCGAAACAGAGGTGACATGGGCATTTTGGTTTTCCTTGAAGATGCTTGAAAGCTTAAACTCTGAACTTTAATGAATTTAATGGGTGGTTAACGTACATATGACGCTCAATATGTTTATTGAAGCTATACAAAAGTATCATTATACATTAGTGACTGACTAGACCCTAGAGTCAATCTTCAAGATTCTATAACTTTGGCAATTATGACCAAGAAATGCAGCTGCCTGCAATATATGATATTGAGACATGGCTTCGACAGCACAATTGGAAGAAGTCATATGCTCTCTATACATATCCTCCACAGTAAGAATGGAATATTCCGCCAAAAGCAGCATTTGAGACTTTTATGACTTTCCCTAAGTATATACAATTGAAGTTCAATTCCCAACAAAATAGCAGTTAGTTGAAACAAAAGAGAGAGGCGTACATATGCGCCTAATTAAAAGACGAGTTATTTTGGTTTAATTTCATACTTATATTTGATTAGTTTTATAGCTCAATCTTTATTTGTCTTTTACACATTCATGGCCAACTAAAATGAGTTTTGATTTATTCCATGACTCCGTTTTGATCAAATCATTACGATCAACATTTTGTTGCAAAAATATGACATTTTTTCAGTCAGTATCCATTTATCTGTATGGTGACAGAGAACAAGAATTTGAATTATGTAGGAGCAGAGGGAATCTGATAATTATATTCTTGCGAGAGAAAGAGGCACTTCATATATGTAATAGACACAATAAAGAGCAAGGTTAAACAATTTCATTGGTATATTAAAATAAACAGAGTGTCCAGAAAAGTAGTTGTATACTTCTGTCTTCCAATAACTGAGACAAGCCGTGAGTGGCTATTATCCCATATAGCTCAAGGCAAAGTCTTGTACTAAAAGCTGAACATTCGACAGCCACCAAATCAATAGGAACTCGATTTAATAAATGGTAGAAAGGTTGTTTATGCATCGAGCTACCAGAATTCAGAAGTCTCTAGAAAAAGATGCCCATTGTTATCCTTAGCTTGACCTCAGTGTCTACAAACAATGTTCCTTTTCGGCCGCCTGAGAGAAGTCCTTCACTTTTAATTTAGGATTAATTAGGAGAATATACAAGTTTTCAAGCATGGACTTTTTGATATTAAAGTCATGATCATCAGTTTGCCGCATTGTTCCTTTTTCACTCAAATGGATAAATTTGCATTCACTGAACATTTGATTTTATTCAGTACACATGCATGTTTTCAACAATAGTTTTCCTCAGTGGAAATATTATTCAAGTGCCTGTAACTATAGGCTCCCTCCATTTCCTCTCAAATTTTATGATTCCCCTAATACCTAACAATATATATATATATATATATATATTGTTAATAGTATAAAGAGGAACAAAAGTAAGCATGGGCTTAACCAGATTAATTACAAGTTGCAACTAAAAGACGGTACCTAGACACTGTGAGCACCATGTTTTCAACCTTCGTCTTCAAACATTTACCTTGTTAGAGGGTTACCACTTACCAGTCACGAGGTTATTAATTAATACCGCGCACACGAAATGGGAAGCAGGACGGCATGTAACCTCATAGTTCAAGGAAAAAATTATACCCAATCTGACGTATCATATATTGCAGATCAAAACTTTTCAGATAATTAATTCTTTTTATCGTTTAAAACGTGTCTATACCTTGTTATGCCAACGAAAAAAAGTTGCTACCCCTTGACTCGGAAAGGAGAATTTACAAGCTCTTCTGAGCTGCTTCTCTATTTTATGTTTCATCGCTTTTGTTCGCCATAACGATCTCTCTCTCTCCCTCTCTCTCTAATATATTTTACGTACGGTTCTCTTTAAATATCTAATGACCAAGCTCTCGTTCAATGAAAAGACGCCTTAATCTTTCTCGGGAGATTGAACTGTATTTTGATCACATTCCTGTGTTTTCACGAACGTACAGTTACCTGTTTTATATCTTCAAGACGGAGTAAATATTGTTATTCAGGACCACAGCAAACCCGATATCTTCTTTGAGGTATTCGCAAGGTTACATACAATGGCGAGGATCGATGGTTTATTTCAATCTTTAGCATCCTCAATACATTTTATGTTTGTTCCTTTTTCATCAAACCGATGCTTATTCATAGAACTTTACTCTCACTTTACAAAGGGGGGAAACATGTTCCAAGGGAAAACTGAAATTTTGGCATTCCAGATGTGTTTGAAAAATAAGCTACATAAACTTAGGAGTGAGAGCATGAAAGGCTGCTAATTAGAACTAATTACAACAAACAACTATTATTAAAGTTAACACTACGAATTCAACCTGGTAAATCTATTTGCTATACTATTCAGTATTCACTAAGGCAAGAGATTGTCCTTGCAGTGCTGATTGTCATAGTCGTATCATATGTCCCAGAAACTGCTCCACTAACTACTAAATCTATTTACCAGCCATAGATAGGATTTTCTACCTGAGGGGGCAAGAGATGAAGGTCTTTACAGTGCTGCTTGTCATAGTCACGTGTACCAGGTATTGCTCCAGTACATAGCCTCAGGAATTCATTCCCAGTGAGGCAATAATGAGCAAAAGCCAAGCCTCCATCCACTACTTCCGTCAGATTAGGCATTGATGCGGACCTTCCCACAACCTTTCCACCATCCTTCTCTCCTTTCAAGACTTTGTCAAGCTCAGAATATTCCATGAATCTTTGAGTAGCAGCTTCCCACGAAAGTTGATATCTTTGCTCAGGGGTAAGAGGGTGTGGTTCATTGGCTAAAGCTTCTTTTACTTTTGCCACAAAATCTTCAGATGTCTTGTAAGTCAAACAATTCGGGAATGACATAAAGAACTGATTTGACGGATGATCAGCACACACTACAAATTTTCCCATGGCAAGAGCTTCAGCTGTAGCCGTGCAGAGCACGTCACTAATACTAGGATTTATAAAGACTTTGTACCTTCAAGAAGGGAGGAATAATGTCAAAGGGTTAACCAAATTAAAAAAAAAAATGCAAGACCATTGCTAGCATCTGGTTAATTTAAACAGTGTCCCGTCGGAGGAAGTCCAAGTATGAATGCATGGAAGGAAGATGTAAACAGTTTCAACATTGCAGTCTGCATAACATGTAGTTAACTCTATGATGCAACTAAGTGCAGTTACTTTTCCAATTTAACTTACATACGGTTTATGATAATGCAAGGGTTCTTTCCGGTGAATATATTCTAACATTAAAACAAAACCATTTCAATTTATCCTTACCCATGAAGAGAATCATCTGCATGGTCTCTTCCTTTCTGAAAGTTGAGATTTAAATCCAATAGCCTAGCTGCACTCTGAACTTCATGAGCGTCCTCTCCATTTCCAAATACATCCAACTTGAGGCCATCAAGGTCACTCTTATGCTTTGCTAATAAATCTATCAATTCCTTATATCCCTTCGCCCACACCATCTTTCCCAAGAAATATGCTCCTTTTGTAAACGCTTTCTGCCCAAGCTCCCTCTCTGCGGCAATCTTCTCCCCAATTTTCAGAAACTTGGGATTCACACCATGAACGTTACAAATTTCAGACTTGGGTAAATCCTGAGTGGCAGCTGAAAGACGAAGAACCTGGATAAAGATGAACAACTTAGGTCCTTCTGTCTTGTTAAGTTCTCCAATAACAATCTAATTCCAGTGTGTATTAATTAAAAAAACTACTTTTATTTTTTTATTATCACAAGTGCTAGCTCACATACTCAGGATAAAAATCATACCTTGTGGCAGTATGCTCTTGTCACCCAGTTGTTTATGTGTTTCACAAGGAATGCTTGGAGGGCCCCATTTTTCTCTCTCTTGATGTATTCCAAGTAATTTGTGTGGACAATACCAACAACGTGGTTGAATTTGTCCGTCCAACGCCTACCATGATGGTACCAATTCAAATGTTCAGGTTCTTCCAGTATAGCGATGTCAGCTTCCTTAGATGGTATGAATTGAGAAGTGTCTCCAGCAGGTATAATACTACGTCTTGCTTTAGAAAACTAAACACAAGAAGGACAAATACCTCAGAATTTACTTTAATTTAATTCGACACAATATAGCATATTGCCAACTTCACACAAGAATTACCTTCCCAGGATAAAAGGAAACTTTAAAGTCTGGCTTGAAACCAATCCTTTCCTCAAGCCAATTCCGTATATAAACTTCCTGCTCTTCTGGTGAACTAAAAGTGAGATTGCTGGGATAAACTAGTTCTTGATCGGACTTACAAAGCCATGGAACCAGTAAAGTGACTTTTTGCTTTGCAGACTGTGATAGATATGCTGCTCGAAATAGTGGATTCACAGCTGTTCCTGTCATCCAAGGAAGACTGGCAGTTGTAACTATTGCAACGTATCTTTCAGTGCCTGATGAGTCATGCTTTGCATGTTCTGTCCAGAACCCACCATCATATCGGTGACCTGTGCTCTGAAGGACACTTGCTATTCGCAAATCCAATTCATCATTTATATTTCCATTCCCAAGAGCAGAAGATTCTTCCCCAGATAGGGACTGCAGGAAAAGTTGGTTTTTGCGTTTGCTATACAAGCTTTGCACTATCTTGTCACATACCTCTGCAATCATATTTGAACAAATATTCACAAAAGGATAAAGTGAACTCTACATTATATGAAAGAAACAGGAAACAGCTGATCTATACATAGTAAAGAAATACAGCTTCTATTGAACATGTATAAAGCTGGATAAAACATGACAAATAATTCCCAGGTAAATTCTGTACCCCTTCTGACTCCAAGTTGATCCAAAAATGGCTCAGATTGCCTAACAAAACTGGCCAAAAGTTCAGGCACATCCAATGGTGGCACTTCCTGCAACAAATGTTAAAGGGAAAAATATTAAACATGGTACTTGATCTAAAGCATGGACTCGGGTGCAGAAATACAAGAATCAATTTACAGGGAAGCTAATGAAGCGTGCAAAATTATGTTTAACCACAATGTATCCTTCATTTCCTATTTATAGTATTGATCAAAAGACTCGCAATACACAGTGGTCATAACTTACAAAAGTTGGAGCCTTCCACTGACATAAACTTTTGTTTCTTTACACTGATGAAGTGGATAACATATAGCAGGTTTGAAAAAACAAGGGCAACTAAAGAAATTTGACACAAACCTTTGACTCTTGAGGCTCCATGCACATCGATTTCTGCAAGAAATGAAGATATCACATCTTAGAATACAAGGATTTATAAAGTTGATGCTCAAATGTGAAACATGCATATGCTCACTTTAAAATAGTAACTACTAAATATGAAGATTTAATAAAAGTTCCACACACACGAGCTTAACACCTAATTCCTTAACAGAATGCAAACACTGGTGCAACACATAAAATAGACAGCATTTATATCGTTGGTTGCCACTTAAATTGGGAAGAATCTATAGGCCCACCATTAAAAACAATGTCAAAGCAGAATGCCAATACCCTGTTGCTGCATCGTATAGATAAGCTTAGTTGCAGAATTTGGCCACAAGTCAGCACAAAATTGACTTAAGGTAAAAATCGAGAAAGAGCAAAGCTGAGAGGCAAGAACACCAAGCTCAATCAAGTGGATATGTAATACCAATTATTTTCATTAAGGCTTGATTAAAGTATACACATCCATCCTAACAACCCAGTAAGTCTGTTCTTCAGATAGAATGACTTTTTCTTCTTAAAAGTTCCCTAGATACAATATACAACTCCATGCAAAATGTCCGAATGAAACTTTATCATTATGAATAACAAATAAAAATATGCACATGCATCCCACCAAAATTTGCGCGCGCGCATACGCAGCTATAGAGTATACTTAACACATATCAAGTTAGGAAAATGAAATCCTTAAAACTGGTTCTAGAAAGCTTTATTTTCCCCTATAGGTGGCACTTGCCATGAGAGCATCAACTATCAAGCTATCTTTAACAAGAAAGCAACTAGTATGCAATTCGAGCTCAAAGTACCCATAGAAACACTGAACCACTTGCTTTTACCATGAAACTGCACAAACTAAACTGTTACTGGGGGGAAAGCAAGAAGAAACATACCAAGCCCGATTTCAGTTTCTCCACAAATTCGCCATTCTTGAATCCATCAAAAATCTCTACAGACGACCTCCGTTTTTCAAACTCTTTTAACGTTGTCTTCAAGGCTCGAATTGGCTCCCAATCCCTAGCGGACTGCCCTTCCCCATCCGCTTCACCCTCTCGTTTCCACTCCCCCCAGAACTCCCTAAAGTTCAATCTCCTAGCTCTCTTACCCCTATCAAAACCGAGAACTTCATCCCCATCCTCAACCTCGGGTACAATTGCATCCTTTATCGCCGACAAGTCGATCCGAATCCTCGACCTGGGCCGCCACTTCTCGAGAACCTTCTTACTGAAATCGGGAGATGAATAGGCCCGTCGAATTTCGGACAGCTTGGGCTGCAACTTCTTTACAAAATCGATCTCGGTCTGCGGGGAAGCCCGTATGGCCGGAACGGAAAACGGGGAAGCCGAATTGAAGAAGTTCTCGAGCTCGCGGTCGAATGAGGTCGCAAGGTTCTTGAAGGTGTTGGCTCGGTCTCGCATCAACCGGAGATCGGCATCTGCAGAGTCCCGAACCTCCCGCCAGCCCTTGGAGATGAAGGAAAGCGCGTTGGGAGAGGGGGGAGTTTGACTCTGGGTGGCCATGGCGGGACCTGAACTAGGAAGTAAGCAAGCAAGGAAAGAGCTTTTTATGGTTCTTGTAGAGTTGAGAATTCAGAAGTCCAGAACAATGGGGCGAAATTGCAGGGAACGCGCGCAAGGCTTACTACAAGAAGAACAAAGAAGTGGAAGAAACGAGAAAGGACTATCAACGGTTGAGAATTTGAAGGGTGACGTGGATGAGAATCACATGAGGTGCTGATATGGTGGCGTTCTATTGGGTCCTGTGGTTTCGCGCTAAAGGGTATTTTTATTCTTCTTAGGAGAATATGCTTGTTTTGTTTGGGGTCTTCATATAGGGAAATAGGGTCGGGTCGGCTGTGTCGCCGAGGTCCATCGAGATTGAAGTTGTTGCCACTTGTCAGGCACCCAGAGTGATATTCTCTTGCATCTATAAGTATTATTATTTTTGTTTCGAGAAAAATTAGCCAGGACTAAAATTCTACTTCAACTTTGATTATTGCGTATAATTATTCATTTATAGGCTGCTTACTATGTAACTAGTGCGATCATCTACTAGCGTAAAAGCTATTTTAGTCACGTGATTAATAAAAATATAAAATTCAGCTTTGTAATCTTTTGTAGATTTGACTTGGGCAATTTTATTTGAATATTTCATATCTATTAGGGGGGAATGCGTGTCAATATGGACTAGGTCCTAGTCGGCAACTTGAATTAAGCACCGTGTAATAATGCTTCCAAACGGGTGAACCGTAGGTGGAAGCGAGATGAACAGAACACCTGACAACTAAGCAAGTAAAGTACTCTTTGCGGGATGTAATTGGAAGCTAAGGAATATATTTGAGGGACCAAGCAATCATCTCTCTCTCTCTCTCTCTCCTTCCCTGGCTTGGACGAGTGGTTTGCCCCTGCCCCAGCCCCAGCCCCAGCCCCAGCCCCATTCCCTCTCTATGGACTACTGCCAATATGTGCCCATCATCCTTTGTCCTATCTTGCCTATCTTGTATTCAATCTGCGGTTCCACAACACCTGTCATCAACTTCTTTTATTTTTAACCCATAGTACGTGTTTCCCAAGTGAAAAAAAATAAGACATGCGGAACTATTTGAAATATATCCAATTATTAAAAAATAATACTTTATTATAATTTAAAATAATACTTTATTATAATTTCAATTGTAATATTTAAAAAATATTTTAATTTTTAGCTACCTAATTTTATACCTAAAAATAATTTATAGTTTATCCTAGTAAATATTAGTATTACCTAAAAAAAGAGATTTTATTCTATTTTTAAATTATGGTATCCTTTTTCAAAAAAAAAATTAACATTGTTTTTTTCATTGGACGCTTAAACTTTAGGTGAGGGTCTAAGAAATAAAATTGATGGTCCATTTTAGAGGACCAAAAATGGTCATGGGCCACTCAGAGTTAAACGTCGGACTTCGTTAAAGCGCACTAACAAGGAACTTTGATTTGATGACCCTTTGAAACGCGAAAGAGGGAATTGGAAACAATTCAAGAACTTTGCAGGAAAGGCAAATGGGGTTGCTAACACACTTCTAAATTTCGACATCTGCTATTCATGATAAATATCATTTACAGTTGAAATAATTAGTAGCTTCCGAGCAACTAGAATTATATTCCTCATTAGTTTAATTTCTTAGCTTTTGGACATTGGCCCTCTCTAGTATAGAAAAAAAAAAAAAAAAAACCTAGCAGGGAAGCACTACGGATTTTACTAAGCAAATCTTTGATTTCTCAAGGGTACAATAACCACAAAAGACTCGCTATATATTAATATAATCACATAATTGCCACTCCCCAGTTTTCTCTTGTGAGCATACAGGCGCCGGCAAAGATTAATAAATAGTTTACACGAAATGAAATGAAATGAAATATATTTGAGTCAGCCGATAGCAGAGCCAGGAAAGACACGTAGAGGTCACGTCAGCACGCAAACCCTCGCTTCTACCTCAAACAAGCAAAACTGCATTTATACAGCCGTCATTTTCTGGGTTATTTGTCACCTGGGCATATTTACCTGCATTATCACAAACAACCAGCGTATTAATTTTGGTATCAGCGAGTGGTAAAGAGACATAGAGACAATACTGATCATCATACCCCATACAACTTTCCCAGCTGGGGTGACCAGACCAAGTTCACTGACATTCACCTGAAATTCAAATTAACCAAGAGAATGAGTAACACTCTGATTCTCAGTTTCTCACAACACTTAAAATATCATTGCCCAGCAAAAGCAGATAATTAAACAAAATGGCAAGTGGGGATGTCACGAGACAGCTTAATCCCATATGGACTCCATTAGATTGAAAAGAAACCTCCAAGTAGATCAGGAGATTTACCTCAATGATAGTTCCCTTGGTCATGACACCAAGGGAGGTGTACATAGGACCATTTGGATTTTTCTTTACTCCAATTATCTCTAGATTGAAGGTACATTTCAGTTCTGGATGAGTCACGTGAGCTTTAGTAAACCGCAATCCCGTAGGACGAATGAAACGCTCATATTTTGGAGGTTTTCTGGTAAAACCAGGCCCAACAAATGTAGCTTTTGTGACCATCCTCTTCCATTGCTTAGCTGCAAAATGGTAGGTTATAATATTTATCATGTGCATTTCTAGCAGGTGAATAGATCATTACATATCCCGTCTAATTTATTTTATTGAAAACGAAATGCAACGAAAGACCAAAGATCATGGATGGACATAGACTGCATTCAGCAGCAACAGAATATCACAAAACCCAAGCTTGAGAATTAGCATATTATATTAGCCACAGCTTCACTTTCAGTGATCAGTCCAAAAAAAAAAGAAAAATAAATTAGCCACAGCCAAATGAAAGAACTTCAGGCAACTAAATCAAGTCAAGTAACAAATGGAGGTCACTTGGCTTCATCCATAATCAAAGCTAATAAAGGAAAAGGACACTTTATCCACACGCACACACAGAGAACAAGGACTTGTTAAGCCATGAAATTTGCATCAAGATAATGAGTATACAAATATGAAAAATACTATTACAGTTCAAAATAACGTCTTTATATTTACCCCTAAAAAAAATAACTTCTTTATGCCATTTTAAACGTATTGCACTAGTCAGCAACTGATACCATATGTTTCAAAGTTAGAAATTTATGCCAATTATTATCAACATAAACGACTAAATCATAAAGAGCCCAGCAAGGCATGTATATGACTTACTCTTTCTTTTGCCAGACCTGACCACTTTGAACATCTCATCTTCAGCCACCGGACGCACCTAAACCAAAAAAAGAAACACTTAATTAGTTATTAGTTGCAATTAAAGTCCCTTATCCCCAACACACACTCAAACAAGTTACAAAACGCATGGCCTTAGAAGCAAAATAAAAAAGCAATCGTTTTACATTTTGGAGCAGAAAATTGAGTATAATCTTACCTTAGGTAGAGGAACATCCCACTTCCCAGCCTTTTCCTTCCTTTTTTGCTTAATGGTGTTGCTAAGAACCTAATTTTTTTTATCATTAAAGAAAGTGTTAGTTCACTTTACATAGAATTTAGAGGAATCAAATCCATCTTTCTGATACAGAAAGTGGCAAGTGAGACAAACTTTTGCTCTGGTTGTATTCTCACGATCAAGAAGATATGCAGGGACAGCTCCATCGTGAACATCATCATCAACCTTGCGCCTGGATGTTGACTCTTCGTGCATGGCCAAACTGTTGATCAATGATGGTGAATTTATCTCTTAGGAAGTTGAATATAGTGAGGAAAATGGTGAAAAAGAACTATACTGACGGTCTAAAATTAACCAACTATTCTGAAATAATCACAGCATTCAAGAACTAACTAACACATCAACCACAACTTGTTCTAGCATCCACACATCACACGCATGGCATATCATCTATGAAAACACTACAGGCCCATCTCTTATAAGCTATGACCTATAACAAAGCATGATTTTTCAAATATTCATACAGGACATATTCAAATGTCTATAATTAAGTTTCCAATTACTTGTGAAATTATGGTGTTTACATAGTAAACCGCAATACTCTTTCCTTCACTATTCCTTCCAATTACCAAACAAACCCGAAAAGATACCAACAGAATTTTAAAAACACAAGTAAGTCACAATGAAGAAGGAGGGGGTGTTGGAATAGGGGAGAAGATAAAAGCAGCATTCAGCCATGAAGTAACACTTATAACCAAAAGAATAGAATTATGAGTATAAAGACACGTTTGTTTGATCATTGCAAATTATAAACACAATTAAACGTTGACTGACATCTTTTCAATCAGTTCGGCATCATATTTGAAACTAATCTGAAAAAACATGATTTAAGAGTGAAAACTTAATCAACTCGAAGTAATGACTCACGTCTTCTTCATCTGAGCCTTTTCGGCATAATTTTTCTTGGCAATCATCTTGCCCTTGATACCCAGAGCCTGTTCCACTCGAATTAACAGAAGGTAGTTAGAATAATGGAGACACGACTAAAGCAGGTAAAAATGGAAGTAATTGAAATCTTAACGAGAGAATGGGGGAAACAATGCGACCTTCTGAGCGATGGCAGAGCGCTTATGAACCTCACGAGCCTCCTTCTTGCGCTTGCGCTCGAAGTGATCAAGACGATAGCCATGACGCTTTCTATGGAGTTCGATGTAATCCCCTTGCGGCTATAATACAGAGAAGAGAAAGAACGGAACAGGAAAAATAGAATCAGTACACGCATGAGATATTCTAGCCATGAAGGCTGCATGATGAAGCCGGAGAACAAACCATGGTGACGGCGGCGAATTCCTCAGTTCAGACTTCGGACCGAGACAAGTCGGCAATCGTTATTCGGAGCTTCGTTTGTGAACAGATGCATAAACCCCAGTTTTATGTAGGGATCGAGTTTCTTAGGGTCTTATATGTCAACTTGAAGAGGACCAGTGAAACTGGGCATTTTGAAATATATGATTGGGCTAAACAGTTTGTCCCATCAAATTCGGATCGAAGCTTGATGATACCAAAATTATTGGGCCAAATTGAAGGTGGGGGGAAAGGTTATCTGATTGCTTTTGCCGTTTTCACCATTAATAGGATATGCCACTTTTGTTTGGAGGAGGGCTTATTCAATGTAAACATTTTGAGTAACTCATGACAGATGGAGGTTAGATTTGTATAAAAGAGTTAGTGCCTCAAAATATAATAAATTAATATTTAAATTTTTATTAAAATATATATATTTAATATTTGATAATATCTTAAATATAATTGAAGATACTTATACCTGCACACACAAAAAAAGAAAAGTATACGAGTCATACAGAGTGAGGGAGAAAGAGGGGTGTGGATTATAGAACAAGGGCTTGTATGGGCTTGCATTTGAGCCATCTTAAGTTGACTTCTAGATTTAAAAAGTACAGCGGACCAAATTTTAAGTGTTTGGTATATTTAACTGATTTTGACTTTTCTTTATATTTAAATATTTTAAAATATCCTAAATAAATTTTTTTAATAAAATTCCATAATGAATTTTAAAATATTAATTTATATTAATACTATTCTGTTTATTTGAATTTCTATTTATTATTTATTAATAATAATGGAAAGGAAAATGTCTTAATCTGAATGGTACTGTAGATATGTACATATGTCAGTATGATGACAGATTGACAGCTTAGCTCTGCTGGCTGATAATAGGCATGAAAGCTTAAGTGGCCCCAAGTCACACCAAATCATAGCATACGTACCCCCCCCCCCCTCCCCCCACTTCTTATGTATTCAATAATTGCTGATTCGGCGTCCCATTGCTCCGTGGTTGTTTCCTCCATCTCCGTTATCCGCTTCCCTTCTTCCCTCTTATCATTGTACTCGGGAGGGACCGAATAACCACCTTGTTTTGTCATTTTAAATACACACACATATTTAATCTTCACGCTGTACCATTTTCAAAAAGGCTACGAATAGGTATGATCGATTTTGGTTTCCGCGGGATCGATTTTCCACCCAACAAAGGGTACACGTAAAAGAGTGCTACCATATGGCTGGGTCAAATTAAATCCCTTTTGGCCCATTTTCAAGGACTCTACTTTTGACTGGAAAAATTGGTAGTAATGAAAACCAAACCAATACTTTCGGCTCCTACATCACACATTGCCAGTAAAAACCGTAGAAAAAGTTGTGGGCGTATTTGGGACGGCGAGGTAATCTAGAGTGGTGGCAATGATGCATATATTCTAAAGCTCTTTTTCAGACATCGCAATCTTCCTGATATCTTGTTATATCTTTGATTCCCCCGAAATTAAAGCGAAAAAGCTTGATTAATGATTAAAAAAAATTAAACAAAAGGTAACAATAAAAGCTAAAAAATGGGCCTTCAACTTTTGACTAATTGAACCCGAAAAACAGCATTCTTTTTTTATTTTTTAGATGATGGATTCATCAGACACTAGAAACAAAAAGCATAGAATAAGGATATGGGGCCCGACTTTGTCTGTGGTACGTGCCTTCCTCCAAAACCAGCTTTTGCGACCTGGCTTGGCCTCAATTCCCATACTTTGGAATCATTTCACTGTTCCCACTCACGACTGGTTCTCTCAGCCCACCTCTCCCCTTTAAATTATTTAATTAGATGCCCCGACAATTTTATGAAATTAAACAAATACACTAATGCCCGTGTATAGGCGTACCCCACCACTTCTTCTATTATATACGCCCATTGACATAGAATGTGGATTAGTTATGAATTACAAGTACATGTTGACGTGAGTTAGTTTTATTTTTTAATAAATTAAATAAATTATTAGTTGACTATTTTAAATAGATTAAATAATATAAATATAAATTCGTCTTTTAGAGATTAAATTTAATCATAATTAACCTATTAATCTAGCTTATTTAATATGCTAAAAAGAATTAACTATCTCTTATATTATGGATTGAAGGGAATAATATTTTTTGAAATATCTTCTTCATAAATGACTATAATGTCATAAAAAAAGAACTAATCACCCTAAAATTTAATGACAACTGAAGGGCATATAATAACGGATTTTAGTACAGAAAATTATAATAATTAAGCTTATACTATTCATTTATCATAAAAAAAATTTAGTCATTAAATTTTTTTATGATCTCATAATATTTTTTTTTCTTTTTTTATATTTCATGAAGGGTATATATACCCTTTCAATGCTTATAATGCAAAAAAAAATCATATTTATCAATAAATAAATTTTTAGATATTTAAATTTAAATAGGAAGATGGCTTGCTATATTAACTAATAGATTGATGTTCACTACCTTTTCTTATTCCTAACAACCAACCAATTATTGTAATCTATATCAGAAATTAAAAATAATAAAATTAAATGACGCGACAGTTTATCCCAAGGGTTCGCTTCTTGATGGTAACATCAATTAGAAGTAGTGACTCTCTTCACCATCAAACTTTATTGTAACGTATATTTTTAGCTGGTCATTAAAAAGGCGTCTAGAGCCAATGAATGTCTTATTATTACGGCACTGTAAATCATTTATAGATAAAATATGATGATGCCGTATGTAGCTAATTTTCTATGCGATAATGTATTATAGTATTGCTTACCTTATTTTGTTTGTAATGAAAAAACTGGATACGTGCATGCACGGAAATGCAGGTGGTAAGGCCAATCCAGCCTCCGACATAAATATATTCGTTAGAAGTTCGAAGTCTCCCTATGATATCGTTTTCAACCACTCAAGCAACATCGCGTTTCCTCACATTCACTATTAATTTGATTAAACAAAACATAAACGAAATCAGCTGGATTGCAATAAGCTATGTTACGTTGCTCTTGCTTCAACTGTGGAAAATGACAGCTTCAAAATATTACCATATAATTAAATACATGATATCCCAGAGTTAAATCTCGCACATGTTCTCTCTATCACTATTCGCTAGTGCTTTGAGAACATTAATCCTTTTCTCTTCGTCGAACGTACGAGACAATTAATCTTAAATGTTATTCCAACATCACCCCATGTTCTTGATCGTGTCGTGTACTTCACTTTAGATCATGTTATTAGCCTTATCGAGTCTTTTGGGATATGATAACTGTTTAAGCATGTTTCCATTTGTAGTCGTGAAGATAATATTTCTCCACAGAGACTTTTACTCGTAAGAACATGGATTCCAGCTGTTAAAACTATATGTATGTTAATTAATTCTCACTTCAACCGGCATGATTTTCCTTCAATGGGATAGTTAAACCATTTTTTGAATTCATATAGTCAAATGTTGCTGTTTTAGAAAAAAAATATCGAATCCTCTTTGTTAGATTGCATTATCAAGAAGACGAATGAAACCATTTTTAACAGCATTTCTTATAATATAAAATCGGAAAACAATAATTTTATGAAACTTGCGCCTTATCATTCTTACCAGACAAAACAGGTTATAGCAGAGCTTTCAATCTAGCTGGAGCACATGATATAATGTATAAGCAATAGCAAATTCTCAACCCCCTAATAATTTCTTGTCCAACTCAACCTGCATATTTATTTAATTTAGTATGAGGAGAAATTAAAATTAGGGCACAGTTGATTTCAGAAAACACCAAGAATTGAATAAATCCAATATATTACTATTTTTTTTTGTACCAAAATTTTGAGAGAGGGGTTAGGCTTACCCATGATTTAAGAGGAGGATGAAGTTTCCTTTCAGGCGATATCAATATTAGGTATGACGAACTATCTATTACTCTCAGACGTAAACCTAGACATTTAAGAACTGTGATATTTTTTTAAATATCGCGACTAGAACTACAATAAAGTAATACTTTTAAAGATTAAATATGCTCTAAATAGTCACATATCTCACTTTTTTTACTAGTTAAATCACAATGAGAGATAGGTAATTTAATATACTACTATAAAACAACAAAAATTAGGTCTTTCCCCGCGATTCTTAGCAAGTAGAAAAAGGCCTAGTCGGTGTTCTGTGACCTCATCACCAGGGATTTGAGTATGGAGTTTTGACTTTGATTTACTGGGTGGCTTGCATCCTGCTGATCCGTAGAAATTTCACTATAATTGGACTGATATTATTAGGCACGTGAATATGCATGTGGAATAATTGGAGTTTGGACGAATGTATATATGCTTGGCTGTTCTCTGTTCACCATAAAAGATTGCACGTGACCATGTGGCTATGATCATTTGACTCCTCACCAATAAATTAAACAAGATTATTTAGAAAAATAATTAAAATGGTAATATTGGCATTATCTGGATCGACGATGAGTGAATTGTAGAGATTCCAAAGCACCTAATTCTGTCGTACATGTGAAGTGTGAGGGCGTGTCACGATTTATTGATTCGGTATTTTGCAAAATAATCACAAATAATGGTGTTACTGTTACATAATACTTACTCCTTAATCATATGCAAATGAAGAACTTTTGAAGTTGGTTAGATCAAAATCCGTTAAAAAAGCAGTTCCTATATCCTGCGAAAGCCAAACTTTGTTCTTAATTATCTGTTATGTGAAATTAATCACCGCATTCCTGATTTTGTTGTGAGGCTTTTAATTTGCGTTTCATCAATGGTTGCTAATTAAAGCGACTTACGTCGTCGTTAAGATATTGGATTTCTAGCTTATCTGACGATATGCCGTGGGTAAAATAAAAACATCAACTCGTGATCGAAGCTCTACAACATGAAGAAGAAAAGGTAACCCATCCTAAGCTTTTGACGGCAGGTCGTTTTGCTCTGTGTCCTCTCCTCTGACCACCTTTTTCATAGGGGATTTTTTTTCGGACTGTGGTTTAAGCCGATTTTGGAGTTTGTGTGGATACATTAGCGGTAAAAAATTTCAGAATACTTTCATATTTTATTTATATTATCTTTAAATTTAAATTTTAAATTTATAAAATTTAAATTTTAAAATAAATAATTATATTCATTTAATTTTTTTTGTTTAAAATTAATATTTTAGATAAACTAATCAAAGTTAGAATAGTAAAAAAATTCATAGACTAATTAGTTATTATATTATCCATATTTTTCCTTACACCCTCTCTCATATATCTTTTACATCATCCTTCATCTCTTATTTATCTTATATTTAATAATCATATCATTTTTTATAATTTATTAATAATAAAAATATTTATAGAAATAACAATTTAAATATTTATTTATTGAAAATTATTTTTTTATAATTTTTTTAGAAACTTTTTTTTAAAAATTACCCAATTTTTTTTTATAATTTTTTTTTAAAATTTTATCTAAATATACCCTATACCCTTAGAAGGCACGAGTCTGGTTCATTTTATAAAAAAAAAGAGCCTGGTTAATTTTGATTAGACCTCATAGTTAAATAATTATTGAATCGTTTTACTTTATTATATGCAACAGGCTTACATATGTTAATTTTCTAGGGGTCATGATTTATAAAACATAGAAGCGTGTCCCTTTGGGTACATCCGGGAATACAAGGCCGCGTTTTCAATCCCAGATGCAACGTGGCGCTTAAGAAGTCATTGATAAAATGACGGGCGTGATTTTGGGCAAGCTGGACTGCGAAATGGACAAGCGAATCCGGAATATGGATGAGGCGGATGAACGGATCTGAGCTTCCTAGTCTCAGAAGAACAAACTAGACATTTCAGTCTTTCATTGCAAAAAAAAAGTTGATCGCAGTTCTAAATTGTTTCTCTCGCTTCGCATCTGAAATCCGCGTTTTCTTCCTGCATTTCTTCGCCAGCTTTGAGCAGATGGTATAGTTGAATGAAGCAGAAGCATTTCGTCATTCACTTATGAGTCAGTGTTTTAGATGAACCGCGTAGCTCCCTCCATGGATGAGCGTTTCCTGAAGATTGTTTCAGCACTCATTCTCTCGCTTGCTGTAATGGGTTTTAGTGCCACTGATCCGAATGACGTGAAGATTCTCAACCAATTCAGGAAAGGCGTGGACAACCCGGAGCTTCTGCCGTGGCCTGAAGACGGTGGAGACCCATGCGGGAGCCCTCCTTGGAAGTACATCTTCTGCAAGGGAAATAGAGTTTCCCAGATTCAGGCTAAGAACTTGAACCTGAGTGGTCCTCTGCCTCAGAATTTTAACCAGCTCTCCATGCTAGAAAACATTGGTCTTCAGAACAACAAGCTCAACGGGCCGTTACCGTCTTTCAGTGGGTTATCCAATCTGAGATATGCATACTTGGACTACAATGACTTCGATTCCATTCCCGCTGATTTCTTTGACGGGCTCGTGAGTCTAGAAGCTCTGGCATTGGATGATAATAATTTTAATGCCAGCACTGGATGGCAATTCCCCCCGCAGTTGCAAGATTCATCACAGTTAACCAATATTTCCTGTATGAGCTGCAACTTAGCCGGTCCATTGCCGAGTTTTCTGGGGAATTTGTCTTCTTTGTCTATCCTGAAACTTTCACGCAACAATTTAACTGGTGAAATTCCGGCGACTTTAAGTGGCTCGATTTTGCAGGTTCTATGGTTGAACGATCAGCAGGATGGCGGTCTCACTGGTTCTATTGATGTGGTGGCAACCATGACTTCGCTTACGAGTGTGTGGCTTCATGGAAATCACTTCACGGGGACGATTCCTAAGAACATTGGGGATTTAAGTTCTCTCAAGGATCTCGATCTCAATTATAACCAGTTCGTTGGCCTAATCCCTGATGCTTTGGGTAAAATGAAACTCGACAGTCTTAATTTGAACAACAACCACCTAATGGGACCGATCCCAAATTTCGCAGCAGGCAAAGTTTCATACGATTATAATCGTTTTTGTCAACCCAAAGGCGTTCCTTGTGCCCTTGAAGTCATGGCACTTCTGGACTTTCTGGATGGGTTGAATTATCCTTTAAATCTAGTTGAATCTTGGTCTGGTAATGACCCATGTAAAGGTCCATGGCTGGGACTAAAATGCGATGACTCTGGAAAGGTGTCAATGATTAATTTGCCCAAATTTAAACTCAATGGTACTCTGAGTCCCTCACTTGCAAACTTAGGTTCTCTTGTTGAGATCAGACTGGGGGGCAACAATCTGAGTGGCCAAATACCTAGTAATTGGACTAGCTTGAGTTCTCTGACACTGTTGGATCTCAGTAACAATAACATTTCTCCTCCACTGCCTCATTTTAGCAGCAAGTTGAAACTTGTCGATACTGGGAACTCTTTATTGAATGGGAACCCAGAGGCCCCATCATCTGGGAACAGCTCATCTTCTGGGAATTCCATTCCTTCAATTGATACTCCATCCCCATCAACACGCACAAATCCCAGTCCCAATACTGCTCTTGGATCACAAACTTCCAACAGGAAAATTTTGGTGGCAATCGTAGCCCCTGTTGCAGGTATTGCGGCGGCAGCTTTTCTACTCATTCCCCTGATATATTGTTACAAGAGGAGAAAAGATAGCTCACTGGCTCCAAGTTCACTAGTAATCCACCCTAGAGATCCATCTGATTCAAACAATATGGTAAAGATTGCTGTAGCTAGCAATACCTACGGAAGTACGTCCACATTAACAGGGAGTGGGTCAGCAAGTAGAAACAGCAGTGGAACTGGGGAGTCTCATGTCATTGAAGCTGGAAATCTTGTGATATCAGTTCAAGTTCTTCGAAATGTGACTAAGAATTTTGCCCCAGAGAATGAGCTTGGTCGTGGTGGATTTGGTGTCGTATATAAGGGAGAGTTGGATGATGGGACTAAAATAGCAGTAAAAAGAATGGAAGCTGGTATAATTAGTAACAAAGCGTTGGATGAATTTCAGTCTGAAATTGCAGTTCTTTCAAAAGTGAGACACCGTCATCTAGTGTCTCTCCTGGGTTACTCTGTTGAAGGTAATGAGAGAATTCTAGTTTATGAGTATATGTCCCAAGGGGCTCTTAGCAAACATCTTTTTCAATGGAAGAGCCTTAAGTTGGAGCCACTTTCTTGGAAAAGGAGGCTCAATATCGCATTGGATGTTGCTAGAGGAATGGAGTATCTCCATAGTCTGGCTCATCAGAGCTTCATTCACAGAGATCTTAAGCCCTCCAATATTTTGCTTGGGGATGATTTTAGAGCCAAAGTCTCAGACTTTGGATTGGTTAGACTTGCTCCTGATGGTGAAAAATCTGTAGTAACTCAGCTTGCTGGGACCTTTGGCTACTTAGCCCCAGAATATGCAGGTAATTCACTAGCTGTTAAGATTACATATCCTTATTTCCTGAAGCAGTCTAGAAGTTTTATTTGTTTCTGTAAGGTGCATATTTCTTAGGGAGCAGTCTAGAATAATTCATAGCCGGTGGATACATTCTGTTCAAACTGTCTTGAAATTGAATTGGATTTGACACTGTTAATGAAGTAGAAAAATTTGATCGAATTTAACCTCAATATGCTTTAATCTGTACATTCAGGAATGAACTGGATAACCTTTGCAATTCTTTTTATCCAAAATTGTTCATTTCAGTAGCAGATTTCTAGCATCACATGCTTCAACCCATACGGACATAATTTACGAGGTATATATAAATATTGTACTAATTCAGCTTTCATCTTCTGAAATGTTTCAGTGACTGGAAAAATCACAACCAAAGCAGATGTCTTTAGTTTTGGAGTTGTGTTAATGGAGTTGTTGACTGGATTGATGGCACTTGATGAGGATAGACCTGAGGAAAGCCAATACTTGCCTGCATGGTTCTGGCATATAAAATCTGATAAGGAGAAACTTATGGCTGCTATTGATTCATCCTTTGACATCAAAGAAGAAACTTTTGAGAGTATTACTGTCATTGCTGAGTTAGCTGGTCACTGCACTGCAAGAGAACCAAGCCAACGACCAGATATGGGCCATGCTGTGAATGTTCTCGCTCCACTCGTTGAAAAATGGAAACCCTTTGATGATGACACTGAGGAGTATTCTGGAATTGATTATAGCCTTCCCCTTAATCAGATGGTGAAGGGTTGGCAAGAGGCAGAAGGAAAGGACTTGAGTTACATGGACCTGGAAGACACTAAGGGTAGTATCCCCGCAAGGCCAACTGGATTTGCAGATTCTTTTACTTCTGCTGATGGTCGCTAGAACAAGCGGTTTGTTTATGGTCTCTACTCTCTAATACATAGCTGTAGATAGCAAGCTTTTCTGTGTCTAAAAACGCAACTGTTTAGAACCCTCTGTTTCAATGGTGAAATCACCATGAGATTTCATATGCTTAGAAATCTCATATGTATGCTTTGTATGTTGAACTACGAGACTCTCAACTCTCAAGTATTAATGCTTTTAGATAGTCAGCCATAATCAACGAGTGTTTGCCATTTGTTCATTCATTAACGTTCGGTGTTCCTTTGTCATACGAATTGGCTTGTGGGGTTGTCTATGAAAATTTGAGTATAATGGTGCCTCATCCAGTACGATTGATGACGCAAACATAATTTCATATATATCCTGTTTGTTGGTTTCCGGACTTTTCATTGAACATTTGATTTTGCATGCAAGCTAATTTTCCATTTCCCCCTTGTCCTCCTTGTTGGAAAACAATGCATGCAATTATGTTTAAAAACATGAAAGAAGAATCGCCTAACAATTTAGTTTAGTTATTTTGGTAAAAAATTGCAATATATCATATTTATAATATTTGAATAATATTTTTTTTTCAATTTTAAATATATGACTTAGTTTATAGTATAAAATATATAATTTATAATATAATTTACATTATAAATTATATCATTTAGGATCAAGAGGATAACCTACATAAATCTTTGTACAGACATTGCTTTCCATTTAAATTTGAATTACCCTACTATTTTGGTACCACAAGAAATGAAGTGCCTGGGGAAATGAAATCCTGGTTCATTGTCAAGTTGACAACGAATTGAGGAATTGTTAACCCAATCTGCTTGGAGGGGCGCATCGTGGGCAGGAGGAAGGGGGTAGGGTGTTAAGATGAGTAGACCGCTAAATTGAAAGCAGCCAGCGACGTTGTGAGGTGATTCTTGATTACTGACTAACCTCACATGGCATCACCATTCATCGGGATGATGTTCATGTCTCCGTCAAAAACTCAAATAATTATATTTTGCCCATCACAAGCACAAACAAACACATTTTCACAATCACATGTTATCAATCAGCATGTGTTTGCCATATGTCGTTAACTTCCGATGCAAATTTCAGACACAATTCAGATGCGGTTATTAAGCTATTTCCCACTAACTAGGAAGTAGGAACTAGCGTGAATTCTGTGTTCCACAATATTTAATAAATAAGTTGTAATATAAAAAGGACGAAAAATATAATTCGTTGAAGTTTTATTATGTGGATTATAGAAGAATATCAAATTAGACAATGTGATGCCAGCTATCTGACTTGAATTGCGGTTTAGCTGCTATATCAAATTGTAGAATATGAAAAATCAAACTCATATTTTCACTAAAAATAATATTAAATACAAATAATATTACATAAATTGTATAAAAAACATTACATAAGTAAAAGTCTTATTTGCCCCCTTTCCTCTGCATCATTGATTCTTTCATTCATATTAACAGCATATTTAACATATTTAGATAAGAGTTTAAAAAAAAATTATAAAAAAATTACTTTTAAATAATTTTTTAAAAATGACTTTTAGATAAGAATTTATAATAAAAAAATAATTATAAATAAATAAATAAATATTTAGATAATTATTATCAAAATGATTTTTGTATTAAGAAATTATTAAAAATAGAAAAAAAAATGAGAGATAGATAAAAAGATAGAAGAGAGAGGAGAGATGTGAAGAAGAGAGAAAAAAAGAAATAAGAGGTAAGAGAGTAGAAATGGTAGAGCAGGAAGAAAAGAAATGAGAAATAGCATAAGAAAAAATAAAAATAAAATAGTAATTTGATAGTTTATAAATTTTTTTACTATTTTAAAAGTTAATATTATTAACTTATCTAAAACTATAGTTTAATATAAAATCCTTTCTAGATAAATATGATTATTTATTTTAAAATTTTCTTAAACTAAATTTTAAACTAATATGAACCTCCTTTGCTAGACGCTAGTTCATCATGAACATGAAGACATCAAGTTAAATCAGGCACTAATACACCCATCTGTAAGCTTACAACTGATGAAGCGAAAAATTAAACAGCTATTTAAAATTTATTCGATCTCTAAGAAATACTATTTTACTGTAATTCAATCACAACGTTTATAGAGACATCTTAACTTTTATGTTTGAAAGTAATAAACAACCCACCCTACCCGATATTGATATCACTTAAGAGGAAAGAATTCTTCTTTTTTCTAAAAAGTTTTGAAAAAAAAAAGCACATATACCACAACGAGTATTTCCGCAAACATACAAGAAGAGCCAAAAAAATATATGGAAACCATGAACAAGAATTTCCACAACACTCCTAAATCTCTTCTTTCCTGCTGAAACTTGTCAACGACTACAATTAACAACTATTGCACTGAAATTAGGAAACTACATACAAGCATTGTTGTTAGCGGAAGAGAAGCCCAGGAAGTGAACGCTACGGCTTTAAAGCAATGTGAAGCCTTTTCCCGAACAACATTTCTATTCAAATCTTCTACAACTATCAGGAACCCAACTTCAATCCAGTGAGTCACTACTACAACCTGAAATGAATTAAGACAAATAGTCGATTAAAAACAAAAAAAACTGTAATGTAAAGGGGATGTTAGATACTCTGGTTTTACATTATGTTTCTTCCGTTGGGTAAAATTTTAAGATGTGAAATGATTTCGTTTGATGAAGTAGAATGATAATATGTGACCCTACTCAAATTGCTTCTGGGTATCTTAGGTGCGGCCAGGCGTCTTAATTCCTGGTATACCAGATAAACATAGATCAGTTCACAGGTCCCTATTTTGTAGGCGCTTTTCTTTTCTCTCTCGTTTTTTTTTCTTGTTTTGGTTTTTTGGGGGAGGGGGGGAGGTATGTGTGTAATTATGAGGTACGGATCACAAGCACAATTGCATTATTGTGTTACACTCTCTTCGAGCTCTTTTTGAATGATGAATGGAAAGGATCTTAGATAATGTGACATATCAAGGGGCTACAAGGACAGAAGTGGAATTACCTAGATAACTCTTGCATTCACAACTCTATAATTATACAAGAGAATCCATCCACCTCAAACTTTTCTTGTCAAATTTAAATGAAGCTATTTTACCATTGTGCCACTAGAGAATGTAAGAATTATTTAGATATCACGTTTCTAAGATTAAAAATACTGTTATTTGTATCATAATAATGTTTCTTTCACTCACAGATGTTCTAAATATCATTTGGATAGTATTTCTATGAAGCAACCAAGAAGCTTCTTATTCCTCTGATTTTATACTTTTTAGGTTTTCTGTGAAAATAACCAGTAAGAAGGAGCATGAGTCTCAAACTTCCCATCGACAAGTGAAAAATGTTTACAGAAATCATCTGAAGAGAGGAGATGCTACCCCTCTGATGATCTTGCAAGGTTAGCAACGTACTAACCAAATTAATACACACACATAATGGGGATATATGGAAGAGGGGGATGGCATCTCTAACACAAGCAAATGAACAGTCTAAAGAATCTAAACTAGTGCCTTGAAGTTTTAAATCTATTGTCGCACTGGACTTACCAACAATATCATTGGTAGATGTCGCTACGTTTCTGCAGAGAAGCAGCCAACATGATAAGCCTGAGTAATATCTGTATTTTGGTCTTTTGAGGTGATGGTTGACAACAGTTTTGAAAAAGAAAACTGCCAATAGGGGCGGTGGACAGGAGGTAACAGTAAAGCTGACTGTTTATCCATAGCAAGTAGCAGAAAACACTTACTGCAGAAGCAGAAAAGTGAGATTCATAATTCTGATAACCGATATAGAAATCCAAAGAATTTGAAAACTGAAACAAACCTGCAAGACCTTGTAAAAAGGGTCTGGTAGCTGCAAATCCAGTGCTACAACAAGAGAACCAGAAAGGTGAGAAAACCCTGTATACATAGGAATAACTATTGGTCTCACCAAACTAAGCATTATGGTCATGCTGGAAACTTTGAAAAAGATAGTTTCAGTACCAATAAACAATACAGAGACGATTCAGCTTGGTTTCCTAGAAAATATTGTAGAGCTGTAGCTGCATATTCCTACGACAGAACCAAGAAGAAGATATAATCAGAAAGACTGCATTAGAATTGCAAAATTATGAAGTTAGCAACAAAATCTGTTACCGTGATATGTCTATACACATGATGAACTGAATACCCCCTTGCATGCACATAGCTTCCTCCCTATTGAAGATTATAGACAGTTAAATACAATGGAGCAAGGGACCGAGCAACATAGGATTTTAGAATATATTGATGTGATTTTATTGTCACTTGAATACAGAAACGAAATTTAATCAGGGTTCAAACCATACATACATATTTAAAATCAAGTATCTAATAAGCCAGATATATGACAAGCGGAAGAACAAATGAGGATTTTTTGTTTGGTCTCAAGAAACAACTGTTATAACTGCAATGGAGGACCACCAGTCCACATAAACCATGCCAATTATCATGAAAACCATCTCAGAAGTGACTATTTTAAGTATTCAGGAGAGGTGCTTATAAACAACCAAGGTCTCAGTCTAAATATGAAGCCTTCTAACTAATGAATTTGATATTATTCTAGCCTTGTTAACTTCAAAAAAGGTGTGATAATAAATATTCAAAGCAAGTCAGACGTCAGCCACCTGACCTTACTCCTTTAGCTTTCTAGTCTCTACTTTAATCTTTAAAATACAGTCACCAATAAAGTAAACACAGGATATGCAGAAGAACAATTTCAAAAGTTAGCTGCCATAAAAGAATAGCAGTCTGTTGATTCTTTCCCTACAACTATGGCTTCAGGAGTGGAAAATTACACATTTTCCAAATCTAGCAGAACATTGATAGTGGCTTCACCAATTCATCTAATACGGAATCGTGGAGTCATGCAAAATAACCAAACAAGCATTTCATATACCCAACAAGATTCTTCAAGAAAAAAGTAACAAGGACAAATTTCAAAATAATATTATCTAGTGTTACCTCATCTGGAGAGAAGAAAGCTACTGCATCAGGCTCTATGGAGCCAGCGGGGTGTAAAGATACAACAGCTCTAAAGACAGATGGAAATAGCAGATCTACGACAGCAATTTTGTCTACAGCACCAGCTCCAAATGATCCTGGTCTTAGGTTATTTGATCCATGGAAAGTATGTTCTAGAGAATTCTCATTTTGTGATGAGCATAGTGAAGAAGCTCTTTTTAACCAGTCCAATCGTTCAAAAGTTAAAATTTCCAGATTTGGCATTTCTTTTTCCAAACGCTTTAGAACATCTGGTAATGTACTAAGATTACTAACTTCATCTTTACAATCCAACATGATTTCTTCAGAACCACAGTGTTTCTTTGAAGGTGTTTCATTATGAAGGAGTCCACTATCAATATGAGGGAAGAATCGCCTTTTCTGATCAGTGAAGGCTTAGAGAGCCAACCTGAAATCATTAAGAAGCCTAAGTAAGCAATCAATGCATAAATCAGTAACGCTAAAGACCCTGTTCATGAATTGCCTTGACAAAAGAGGAGCAGAAAAAGGTTGCCACGCAACTTTCTTAAATGGCTAACAATTTAAATATAGTCAATACTTGATTTTGGAACTGAAATCTAATATAAATGAGCTTTAGTGAGCAAGCGATAAGTTGATATTTGTTACCGCCTATAGGACAACATAGCCATAGCTTTGTTATAAACTAAAATTTATAATATTCTACACAGCTTAGGCATGAGATAAATCTTCTAGTTCCCTCTTCACTTGACTCAGCATGGATGTCCAACTGTCTCCAATAGTATTCTGAATGCCATTACAAAAACTGAAGACCTAAGGTGTTCACCTAAATTATGCAAAGATTCTTGAGAATATTACAAAAGGTCGCCCGCATTGTCCTTCCACGACACACTTACATCTAATTAATTCCTTAAAATTCCTCCTCATTTGCCAGCCGTGCTACTAGCTTGCACAGTTTTTCAGTTACCAATGAGTAATAAAAGGGATTTTTGAAATTCAGGCAGCAAAAATGTAGAACCAATTGCCATGCAACGAACCTAGTTCTGTCGACGGCAGAAGCCCCAGCTTGCCCCGCAAGCTGTCGTTTCCAAGCATATGCAACTACAGCGCCATCTGGACAAACCAAAGGCATATGCAGACCCCAAGAGTTACTTCGCGATCGAAGCGATTCATTAAGAACCCCAGACTCTTCTAGCTGCCTTCCTATCAACACAAAATTACATAAAGATGCATAAGCAAAAAAAAGTCAATAAAGAGAGACAACGTTAAAGCAACACTTAGAGTCTAAAACCAAATCTTAAAAGCAAGAAACCAAAACTAAAAAAAAAGGCCATCCCTTAGTACAATTTCGTATCGAAATGGTAGAAAGAGGGTACCAAGGGAACGAAGTTCTTGCAGGTGTCGACGCGTGGAAGCATCTTCTTTGTAGAATAACTGCAAAGGCTTAGTGCTTTGATGAGGCTGTGAGGCGATGAAGAGAGCTTCGAGAAGACGGTCGGCGCCAATTCTGATATCTGCGATGATTCGGGCAGCTTGGCCCAGCCTATCCATTGCTAACGCCACCTGCTTCGGCGGAGCCTCCTCCGAAGGGCTTCCGGCAGAAGCAGAGGTGGATGTTGAATTCACCGTTGCCGTCACCGGCTGACCTTGTTGCATTTTGTTTTTTTGCCTAATTCACGCGAGTTTTAACCGACTATATCTAAACTTAACCCGTGTATGCAACTGAGTATATAGTGGTAAGTCTCTCAACGGGATACCAACCGCTTAGCACTCAAACCCGTTGGTCATGTTGTTGCATTTGCTTTGTCCACCAGCGATTGATCTCGCGATCTCGGCTCCGGAGTAGGAGTTTGATTTGAGCGCGAGGCGGCCCGGCGAGCGGGGTTCCGATGCCCACCAGATTGGGCCCATAACCCCCAAGTTTGCGGATATATTGGGCCCAAAAGATTTTTCACTTTTAAAAAAAAATTAAATACCTTTCTCCTGTACCAAAAACATTGTTTTTTTAATAAGGTATTAAAAAAAAAACAAACAAAATTGAAATACAGCCGGCGAGGATCGTGCTTGTTCCCGCTTCGTCGAGTCCTCTCGTTCCGCCGCCGCAAACTGACCCTTACAGGCGTTCATAGTCAATTAGTCATATACGTTCGCCGTTTCATCGTCTCCGGCACCTTGGAAACATAAGTATCTTTTACTCCTCAATCACAATCATAGGTAGTTCCTTTACCTCCTTCTGTTCCTCTTGCTCGTATTATCTGTGACGGAGACTGATGAGGGCAAGAATAATCTCATATTCTACTTATCATTGAATGAGCTTCATTTTAGTTCTCTATCCTGGTCTTTTAGTCTTCTTCGTAGGAGGTTTTCGTTATATTCAGTTGCGACGTAAACATCTTTTTACCCTGCTAAACCGCTAAAAGTTTAACTGGTCCGTTTGGATATTTTCAGTGCATAGATTGGCCGGAAAATATGACTCGTTCGAAAGTTCCTTCAAAGAAAAAGCATGGCGTGGACTTTAAGGTTACCAAAACGCATTAGTAAAGTTCTTTCATTATATTTACTAAAACGTACTAGTATGAAAATTCTTCCAGTTCTCATTGATTGAACAATTTCAGAAAATAAAGCGAAAGATAGGGAGGAAACTGCCACCACCTAAGAATACTACAAATACTGAAATTAAATCCAAAGGTACTAAATTATTTCGGCTGCAATTTCTTTCTAGGTTTCATTATTGATATGACTGTTCGCTGGTTTAATAACCAAGTCAATTTTGAATATGCTCTTTAAAATAGGCTTCTACGAAATTGCAAATGAAATTCTTCTTTGGTTGATACTTCAAGTTCTAAACTACTTCACATGAACTAGTTCTATGCTTACACACGTTTCTGGCAGCAATTATTTTGCCCGAGCAGAGGGTGGCATCAGAGAAGGCAGGCTTAGCAGTAAACAAGAAAGGTTTGACATTAAAAGAGCTTCTTCAACAAACATCCCATCACAACCGAAAAGTTCGAAGAGGTAGTATATCCTTGTTGAGTGTTTCTTCATCATGCTAGCAGTGTCAGTAAACCTAAAAACAAATATTATGTTTGAAGCCAAGTTAATGTTGAAAAAGAAAAACAGACACCAAAGACTCATCTGTGCCAAATCGAGCTGAACTCGATAGAGAAAAGTTTATTGGGACATGAAAATGAAGAATGCATAGGTAATCTTTACAACAAACTTTTTCTCGAGTCAACCACAATTGAATAAATGAATTGTGAAAATGATGAATAGACGTTCCAGACAGAGTGCTTTTTCTTAACTTTCAATTAATATTATTGCATTCGTACTAATTTAGTTGCAAGTTAATTGTTTTCTTTGGGATCTTAGAGAATTAACTTGAATGGCACATGATGGTTGCCGCATGTATACAAATTATCTTTGCTCTTTTTAATCAAGTTATTGATTATTGAAGCATTCAGCTTTTATTTTATTTACGTGGTACTCAATGGTAATATAACCTAATCCTTCCCCCTCCCCCTCCCCAAAATTCAAAGATGCATTGGCGGGTATCAAGGAGCTGTTCATCAGACATCCAACAGAACTGAAGTTGCACAAGTATGCTGTTGTAGAAAAACTTCGTGAACGCATTGGTGATGATGTTAAAGTGGTTCGAGACTCAGTGTATGATCTATTTAAGTTAGTGATTTTGCCTGGCTTTGAAGAGGTATTTATAATTTAGTTCTCCTCACTATCTTTTCTTTATTGCTGAAATGGAAGCTGGGTGACCAATAATCAAAATAAAATATTCTAACCTGGTATAAGATTTATTGAAAAGCTGTGGAAAGGTTGTTTTTCTTTTTTACAGTCGAAAAATTTCTTTTTGGGGTCCAAAAGTTACTTGCTTAGTTGCATGTCCGATATTTTTTTGAAATAGTCGATTTTGATGCTCTCTTCAATCTTGGTTCCGGAGATACAATTTGTTTTACCTTGAAGCATCTTGTAGTCATTATATTTAATGCCACTGTACATTTATCCTTTTCCACGATTCATAAACTTTATTTTGATGTTTATTTCTCCCTATATTTTGTAGGATAATCGGGAGCTGGTTGTTTCCTTGCTGATGGCTTACATTTTTAAAGCAATGACACATTTAGCAATTGACATACGGCTCAAAGCTTTTGAATTCTTGGATCTTGTTCTTGAGTTTTATCCACCTTCCTTACCTTTATATGCCGATAAGGTGACACCATTTTTTCTCTAAAAGATATATGGGAAATTGCTGCCTGAGATGCATATGGATGTATTCTTTGTTGGGGAAGAGAATGTTAAAGGGCATTGATTCATGTTGTATTGGCAGTAGGCTCCTTTAATTTTGCCGATGTTCCTGCAATGGGATATTGATTTCTGCAGCCATCCTTGCCAATATTGATATTTTCATTCTTTGCTGTAATTTTGTGGCTTAATTGAAATAGTTATGTCGGAGCTTTGTATTTACAGTTTTGTTGGTTGCATGATGAACAGATTTTCCAAAACTATGACGATATTCTTAGGAAGAACCAGTGCCATTTACAGGACAAAGGGAAACTGAAGGTTGCACTTGTTGGGTTGGTTCGCTGCTTGTCACTTTTGCCATGGAATAAACGAGAAACCGATTTGCATGATAAGGTATCTTGTTTTCAATTAAAATAAAGTCTATGTTTTGGTAATTCTTTGTGTAAAGTTAATTGCTGTTGACATTTTAACAATAAACTAGATTTTGTAAAGTTGTACCTTTGAAAACTGTAGTGGGGATATGGAATGTTTTATTTGTTTGTCATTGTAAATGAGTTAGACCGTTCTATGGGTTTGTTTTTTTGGCTTACACTATGCAGACTTGTAACTTCAGGGAGTGCTTGGTGTTGCTCAGAACCCTTTAAATAAAAGATTATTTTGCATAATGCATATTATTTACTGGAATGATACATATGACATTTTTGTGGCACTCAGCTTCTGAGATTACATTTGGTTACTGTTTTTGACCACATCTAGAATTGCTTGCTTTTTTCCCACAGACTGTTTTTTAAAATACTTTTGCTTATTTATCAGCTGCTTTTGGCTTCGCCAACTTGTCTCTGACGCTTTCTTTAATTTCAATAGAATGATGCTGGAGAAAGGGTATTGCATGCTTTTGAGGATGATATGCCTGCAAAATCCAGCGGTAAGGCATCATAAATTTTAAAACAGATAATTAATATTCTGATGTTGATGAGTTTGAATAATTTTTTAGTTGAATTGCTTATTCAAATTTTAGATTCTGCATTCTTTTTATTCAATTGAGACACTAATGGTCTGACTGTCCTGTTTTATGCTTTCTCTGTTTATAGGAATTCCTCTTATCATAAAGAAACTGAAGGATCTTGTGCCAGTATTACTAAATAGTTTCCAGGAATTTATTCCTCAAGCTCGGGCTTCTCCAAAATTTGATGGGATGTCTTCTTCTTGTATGCTGTCTATACTTAATTGCATAGATATGATAATCAGGTCCTTTATTTATGGGAGTAACAGAGAGCAGTCACAGTCCCAAAGTTCTCTTGGTGACCTTGGCATGATGATATGGGATGACGCTATCTCTTCCTTAATGTTGAGGAAATTATTTTCTTTGTTTCCCCTCAATCCTATGCACGATCATTCAGAAAAGGTACTTATTTTGTGGGTTTGTTTTCTAAACCTTTTCTTAGGGAGGGGAGAACTGTTGATGTACTAAAACAGTGTTGTGGTTTGCACTCTCAATGGACCTGATTCCTTTTACCTATGCATTGCAGGAATATGATAGATACCTTGAACTTAATATGGTCGTTACAAAAATAGTTTTTCAACTCAATGAATGGATCTGTCTTCCTTTTGATTTGTTGGAGAAGTTTCTAGAATTTCTGGAAAATGCATTGCTTGGGAAGGTTTGATAAATGCACCAATTACTGTTTTAAATTTTGAGCTATTGAGCTATACAATTTGAAAGTGGTTGGACTTGTTGCTATGCAGGTTTGTGAAGCTTTACAGTCAGCTAACCCTGTCTGGGAAAAGCATTTAATTCAACTCCTTCCTTTTATTCCTAAAATTGTTACATTTGAGGCAAGCTATTGGACACCTCGCCTTCTTCAGGTTTGACATATGATTTTAAAGATTCTGAATATTGATCGTTTCTTCTTTAAAGCCGTTGACTGGGTTTTCTTATTTTGTGTAAATTATGTAACTTATTTGTTTTGATAATTAACACTGCTTGAATGCAGGCGTTTACACAGGCATTCAGGGAAAGCAAGCCAGCTTCTTTATTGAAAATGGCTTGTGTTTCTGCAATTGAGGATATGCTAACTTCTGTGAGTTTGGCTTCATTTTTATCCCTAATAATTATTCCAAGTTGGAGACTTACGGGTAAATGAATTTATACCTAAATTGAATGTGTTTATATTTTGGTGCAACTTATAGATCCAAAGTAAGCTTCGTCTAGAAGCAAGCAATCCAGAAAATCTTGAATTTCAAGATGCTTTGATTGCATGGATAAGAGAGCTCCCTTTGTTGCTGATCCAGGTTGGTGATAAACACCCAGCCTTCTCACAGGTAAACATTAAATATGTGAAGTTTTCAAAATGTAACTTGAGGTCTTAAATCACCGATTTACTAACTCCTTGTCCTTTAAACATTCATTGTTCATTAAGGCTGTGTTACGTCTTCAACTTCACATTGGACAGTGTGCTTTGTTGAACTCATCGCTTGTTTGCACATACGACAACATGCAATACTCATTGCAGGAGTTTTACTGTGCATGTCAAGAAGGTAAACAAAAACACTGTTAACTTGGTATTTGTGGTATATTACCTATACTCTTATTTCCTAACCTCTCATCACATTGCCTTTTCTTGTTGCAGGAAATATGTGTTATGGTCCCTTTATCAAGCTTCCTAGAGAAGTTCAAGAGCTCTCTTTGTGTTGCCTTTACTATTTCTCTCATTTGGATTCACATTTCTTAAAGACAATATCATATTGCTGCCTAAGTATCTATTTTTTCTCTTAATAAAATTGTAACTGGCTTTCATTTTTTTAAACATTTTCTTCACTGTTTGATCTCTTATCCCATGCATGATGATTAGTTTCTTGTGCTATTCATTTATAGATTAGAATTTCAAAATTTTCACAACACTGTACTGTTGTGTGTCAAAATTACCAACTAGTGTTATCTATACCCGTGGCCTTTTATGCGTGATACTCTGTGCATTTGTGAATTTTCATTTACTTGTTGACTGATCTGTCATGTAAAACTTGATTCTAAGTTGTTTAAGCACTTATATTGTTTTAAAAAAAATACATATCCAAGGAACATATGAAAGTGGAATGTAGTTGTTGATAGAGAATAAATTCAGAATATGGCTGCTGTCTCATGAAAAGATGAATATAATTGTCTGACTGCATTGTTTATAGGTTGCATCAAATAAATATTTAGGCTTTTCAATCTTCGCATTAAGGATGTGGTTTCAATTATTTGTAGTATTTTAACATAAAACGTGGGAGCTATATATAATATTGCAATAAAAATTTTAATTCGAGAATAAAGTCCCAAAGTATGCGGTACAGAGATTTTGAAAACAGAAACACTTTGTGAAGTATTGAATAATTAGTAAGTGGATGCACCAACAATTAGTTATACCTTTTTACAGTAATTACACTTGCTATTGGTGTTTTTACAATATGTCCAACGTCATTAAAGTATATGCTTATAAACAAATGCGTCAGAAGGTTTTTATTACTGAACACCATGCATTTCTCTCCCCTTTTTGTAGGCCCTAATCTAGATCCCCATGTGTTATTTCGGACAATTGAAGTTCTTCATTCAGTGTACAGAGCTGGACATATTGATATTGCCGATCACTTGAGTTTCTTCATTACCTTGCTCTCAAGCTTTAAAGTTTCTCATGGTAGGCCACAGATTTAAATGGTGATTGGCACCCCCAAGTGGGGTTATATGGTCAACTTTCTCGGGCTTATGTTTGTGGGAGATTGTTTGGGGGAATTTATTGACATAAAATTCGGCTTCTTGATAATTACTAGATAATAACAACTTTGACATTGCATGCTTTACATGTTCTTGAGCTTGTGAAATCGTGCGGGTGAAGAAAATGGTCTTAGTCACTGTTCATGTATGTATGACTTGCTAGGCACGTAATACTGCCCCACTGTTGTTTAAGTATAGTGATCTAGGATGGCTGAATTAGGGAATATCGACTTTTCTATTTTATTAAACATATCTTCTGTAGTCATCCGATGTCATTTTATCCTGGAGCTGTTGTTGACTGAATTTTGCAGAAGCTGTTCCTCCTGGTTTGGGTAATGATCCAATCTTCAAAACTTTCAAGTCAATTACAAATGTTCTTTGTTCACATCTGGCTATGATGGGCAATAATTCTCTTGTTCTAGAAATGCTAGAGGAAGTGATACTTGATCAAATTGTAAGTTGATTCAATTTCTTCCTATAACCAACCAATTCATTAAGTTTCGTTTGCATGGAGTTCTCTTTTTTATTGACTGAAGTACTCATCTCCCTTCCCCCCCCCTTTTTTTGATGCTTTGGTCCTTTTAAAGACATTCTATAATCATGAGGTCTCATATATGTACTTGCATTGAGTTGTCTTTGTTAACTGAACTACCATTTTTCCGTTTTTTCTCCCTGACTTTTATGATGATTTAATCCGTTCAGAGATGTTCCCAAATGATGTGTTCTCACATTTTTATTGTGTCGCAGCTGCTAAAGCCCCCATTGGATAACAGTTGTTCTCTCCTAAGAATGCTTGTAACAGTGGATGTTAAGCCTACAATGCTTTCTGAGAAAAGTATTGACGCTCTGGGAGGTTATCTTTCAGAATATTTGATGGATGTTGTACAAGTGAGTATATTATTTAAAATTCGACAGCTAGTCATCAATATATGCCACAGCTAAGTGGGGATTTAACCCTTTCATATTACTTTTACATTTTCAAAGTCATGCCTCTCTTTGAAAGTTAAAATGATTTATTTATTTATTTGTCTTTTGCTTTGTTATCTTGAACGTTGAAAAGCAGCAAGATCTTTGACAAATGTGATAAGTAAGAATATATTAAACGAATTAAACTTAAAAGATGAGGTTATTTTTTGAAAAAAAAAATTAAGATTCTCCTTAAAATCAGCAAAAAGTCAATCAAATGCAGAGTTGGAAGAAGTTCTATCTAACCTTGCATTTTTTTGTTTTGTTTTGGTTACTTCACCTTCTTAGTCAAGTTTATTTGGAATTATATAACTACAGAATTATAGATCATGGTTAAAACCAAAGAGACAATTCATCTGGAAAATGGCAGCTACGTATTTCTGATCTTCTGTAATTTATTGTATTCTATTTTACAATCTCATTTAACTCTGCACTTGTTTTCAATACCTTTGGTAATCTTGTCTTTCCTCAAGTTTCATCCTCTGTTATCCCCTTAATTCCTTGATTGATTATAGATTTAACTGTCTTACAGTGCATTCCAGAAGATGATATCAAGCACAATCAATTAAGCACTCTGCATTATTACCTACTTCCTTGTTTTTTCTTGTTTTATCGGTGCCACAAGCTTATGAATCTTGTGTTGAAGAGCATGAGATCCGCTATAGGAGGAAGTTTTTCAGCAATTTCTGGTACATGTATTCAGTCTAGAAAGGCCTTCTACAATAGAGTAAATGCGGTTGCTTCTCTACTTTCTTTGATGCACAAAGATCCTAAATTGCAACAAATGTTGTCTTTATTCAAGGCAGATATTGATAACATCCTACAAGTTTATTTGCAGGTTGGTTGGTGCAATAACACCCCCCTCTCTTTTTGGCCCGAGATCTTCAATATTGTTGACTGCTACTTTGAACATGTCATTCTTGACTATTAGTTATGTGATGATACCTTATAAAGAGTGGATACGGTTGGTATTTTATGATAGTTGACAAAAGCTAAAATCTCCATGATGTTAGATTTTCACGCTTTTGGAGAGGTATGAGATGCATGTAAATGAAGGCTTCGTAAGCCTCCAAGCGTCTTGAATATGTGTGCAAGCACATCCAACTGGGGTACGTTAGATACCCTAGTATCCTAGATGCTTTGATGAAGATGATGGTGCAATAATGCCTCGTGAATAGTTGATGTCAAAACTTGTGCTTTTCTACTTTATGATTTTTTTTAGTATACAAATGTTTTTGACTTTTCATAAATATGATAATTTGGTCTTTTCTTTACTCATTTTCTTTGTTTTGGTGCAGTTATTAGAAAATATCAGTGTGGGAATTGAAGAAAGGGATAAAATACATCGCTCATTTGATCAACTAAAAATTTTAAGAAGCTCATTACCCTAAGGGACAGCGACTGTCTAGTGAAGAGTGTTTTAGAGCCAAGCGCCTAACTTGTCCATGTGAGTTTTCATGATTGGACCACCATTATGCCTTGGGCTTATTTTTCTTGAGACTTCTCATTCACCCATATTGTGAATTTCAGAGTGATATGCATGCATGCATGCATGGAAAATGCTTCTATTTCATGTTGAAACAGGTGGAATGTGGAATGCCTTGTTATGTTTTCTAAGTTGCATGTTGAAAGGATCTGCATAACAATTACTTGCTTTGCTGAACTAAATACATGCTCCCAAAAAGAAAAACTTGTTTCCTCATAAGTTGTTTTTTGTGCAGTATAATCTTGCCATTGTAACTTATTTTTTAAAGTTTGCATTTAGCTCATCAGATATATCATAATATGACAATCATTGTCACCAAATATTAATTCATTGATATGTCTCATTGGGTCTCGAATTTGTGAGTTCCTTTGTCATTAGAGGAATAGCTATTCATTGAGTAGTTCTGATTTCCTATGACTAATCTTCACAGAAATGGTGAGCACGGAAATCTGCTTAAATCCTCAGAAGGATGATAAGCACGGAAATTTGTAAGACTGTTGTTTTCACTCTTTCAACATTTAACGTGGCAAAATTTCCTTCCATTCCCTCTCACATGGTAGGCTTGCGGATGAGTTTTATGATTGATTTAACTTGCAGTGAATACTGGATGACAACTGTTCAAAGGGGAACGCCGAACGTGTTCATTTTGAGCTTCGTTAGTTGAAATTGATATCTTTGTTGACCATTTATGTTAAAGCGGGAAGATAGCCAAGAGTATCACTTAAGTGCATTAGTCATCATGTCAATCTCTTTTTTAATTTGAAGGAGGCAACTATTAATGACTTGAAGTTACTAGCAAGATGAACACACAACCTCCCTCTTATAATGGAGTTTCTATGTCATTAGGCTATAAAACTATTGGCTATCATGTGAATCTATGAAGTGTGTTGTTGTCGTCCTTAACTGGTAATTCGTTTTCACCATGGGTAAGCAATTTTGAGATCTGCCAGCAGGCAATTAGTTTCTACGTGGGAGATATGTAATATTTGTCTTCATTTTTCGATAATGTCTTGTTCTAACAGCCTTGTAGCCATGAGTATCAATGGCGTATTCCTCAATGAAATGATTAATGTTGCTGGAACTTCCACCTTGTCTTGTTGCTTTTTGGTTCTCTAGTTTTTCTAGAATTGACCTCAAACTTTAGCCTTGCATGAAAAGAAAATTAGAGAAGAAAGAGTATTAAGAGGAGAAAGTCTAAAAAATAGTAAATCTTTTTACTATGTTTGGAATTTTTTATCATAGTATTCTCTTCCCATTTTTCTCTCTATACAAACACAAGGTTAGAGTTTAGACCGTTTGAATGTCTAACGGCAAATGTTTTGTTTTTGGGGAATTAATTGATTGGAAACTAATTTCACTTCATTCAATAGCACTTAAGAAATCACGTCCGGTCATGATATCATATTTTCTCAGAGTAAGTATTTTTTTTTTTTTTGCATTTCGTTTAAGACGAAGTCGCATCATGAATGTATAAGCTGCATTATTTCAGAAGGTATGGAATGTTATTTGAATAAGAGAATTGGTTTCTTTTATTGAAAATTAGAAGGGAAAAAAGAAGGCATTCGGCTTCTGTACCCATATCCCTTTGACTATGACGAATTTACTCAGACGAAATAAAATTTGATCTTTCCTTACGTAGTAAGAAAGCCATGTAAGTTCAAACATGTTAGCCCTCACTCAAATTGAAACTGTTAGCGTTTTGATCTATTGCACTTTATTAGAATCTTGCAGTTGAGAAAGTTAGAATAGATCACCAGGTATCACAATCTGGCAGTTTATTAGAATCTGCCAGTCCAACGCACTTGCCAACCCGTTTCTTAATTGTGCGAGGTAACCCAAACCTTACTGTTTGTTCTCCTCGTGTCAGAACATTCTTGTAATGTCAAAAGTTTAACTTTTTAAACTAAAATCATGTGAGTTAACTTACTATATTGGTTGGTGTATCATAATTTCTTTAGTCTGATTCCTAACTACGTATTAGTGAGGGCGACATTGGAGCATGGCGAAATCGACGCCTCTTCTCATCAACATATTTTGATGAAAATCACTTCCATATTTATTACTCCTCAGTGTATTTATAGAATAAATAATTGTGGCATGTTAATATCTACATTTAGATATTAAAAAAACCTAGAAACCTCTATTTCGATTATGTTCCTCCCCTTTTCCGCCAGCAATTTTGATTATGTTGTTCTGATCAAACAAAAGTTTTTTTTTTAAATATGTTATACTATCAAAATTTCGTTGTCTATGTTATTCAAAAAAAAACAAAGAAAATTGTATTGTCTTCATAGCAAAAGTTTTCTTCTGACTAACATTTCTAAATAAAACCAGTTGCATAAATTGGGCAATCCATTCCTAAAACTACTTATAATGTATAAAAATATGAATATGGACTTTTTTCTTTTTTATTTTAAAAAGTTAGACATAGGATATGTAGAGTTTATTATTGAATGGATTGTGTATTTAAGTATAAATGTATAATACTTATTACTTGAATGAAGTGATTGTTTATCTTTTTTGCACTTTATAAGGAAAATAGTCAAACTTTCCAGATAAAAAGCCAGCTTTTCTTTCTTTCTTTACTGGTCGTTTTGTTCGCGTCTTACTTGATCTCCAGAAAGAAACAGTGCCGGGTCCTGACACGTCATCATCCCCCGGGTTTGTCGAAGCCAAACCACAACTTTATTTCCATTAATGCCCCTGACCTCCTTTCCGTATTTTAATAAACCATACCTAAAACCCCTACCCTTTTTCTCTAGCACTCGTTTATAAAACGCTCTTCCTCTGTTCCATTGCCTCCGGTTTTCCCATGTCTCTCTGTCTTCGCTCTCTTCCTGACACTGATTTCTCCTTCAAAATGATGAAGGGGAGCGCCGGCGTCCTCTTCTCTGTCGTCTTCTTTGACGGTGAAAACACGGTCAACGTCGGCGAAGTCATGGTGGACTCCTCTATGAATTTCAAGAATTTCCAGTCGGATCTCAGCCAAAAGATTGGCGTCTCTCCGCACCAGCTATCCGTTTATCTCGGCAGCCACGACAGTAACCGGAAAATTCCTATAACACGTGAGGTCAATTTCGCCTCCATAGTGCTCGAGAAAGGCGGATTCTTCTTCGTGAAGCGACGGCCCAGGAGGCATAAGACGCAGAAAGAATCTCGACATGGTGAAAAACCGAGCAAGAAGAAGGCCCCTCTGGCGAACGTGAAGCTTCTAAGGCGAAACGCAGGTATCGACTTCTTCCCGACTCTACCCGTGTTCCAAACCCCAATTCTTGATCGGATCGAGTACGGAAATCGGGTGAGGAATCTACAGATCGAAAAGGAGCGGTACCTGATGAATATGGGGCTCGGGGGCTTGTGCCTGGGAGAGGAATCGAATGGCAATGGCCACGGCAACAGGAATGCGAATGGCGGTGAATTGGTGTGCAAGGTATGCTCGGTTGGGAACGCATCAGGCCGCGATGTGGGTTTCCACTGGTGTGTGCACGACACAGTCACAGAAGGATTTAGGTCTCCGGCGGGTCCGATTGCCAGACCAGTGAAGAACGTGTGTTCTAGGGAGCGGCAGTGACTGTGAAGGATGCCCTGGGATTGGGCATATAGGAGAAGGATAACAGACGAAACGGGAACGTATAGTAATAGCATAATACTTTTGGGGGAGTAATTAATGGAGAATTAGATGATAAACAGATGAAGGTTATTATGTAGCAAATACCATTTAGAGCTAGTAGATAGACGACGGTTGCCACTGATATGAGAAAGGGTGCAGTGGCTTTTTGGACATATTGCGAGCTGATGAAAGTGATAGCCAGGGGAGGCATACGGGGTTTTGCTTTTCCCATGGCATTCTTGTGTTGCTGCATCTTACAAAACAAGATTGAGACTGCAACTTGAAAATGATTGAGACATTTGTAGGCCCTTTTCCAGTTATAGCTTTGTGATTGCTTTTGCACAATGTGGGGTTGTTGCTCTCTCTCCCTCTCTCTTTTAATTACAAGCATTGATTGCTTTTGATCTTGCTTCATATATAACCTGATTCTTCGTTCTTTCTTGCTCCATAACAACATTTGGTCGAGGTTTCTGAATTGGCTGATTGAGCCAAATCCGTCCTAACCCCCGACCTTTATCTTCTATTTCCTTTCTTTATTGTCCTTAATAACCTGTCTCTCCCTATCACAAGAAGGTATATATATTTGTGTCTAATATACATCGCTTTATGACCCGAGCTTGTCCCCCGCGCAAGTTCCCTCCCCAAGTGCTCTTCCCAATTATATCTTTAATCCCTCATATAATAATAATAATAATAATAATAGTGAAAGCCCCCTTTCTTTCTCCCCCGCTCTCCCTCTCTTATTGACTCCGTCGTTATTCATGACCACCGGCCCTATTGTCTTCACCGTAGATCGCCGTCATTGTTGGTATCAGTGTCTTTTCTTTCACTTTCTCTGCGTCTTTACTATTTTCTTTATTCCAAGTCTGTTTATTAATTAAAAAAATTATATAGGCAGGGCTAATTGTATTTGTAAATAAATTAAAGATTCTCTGCCTTCTGCCCTGGCCGCCTTGATTACTCTGTGTGGGTTCTTTCAATTTTTGCTTTTCACCCTTCGGTGTACGGTTCCTTCATTTTTAATTTAAACATTTTAAATAAATAAATTATTTAATTATATCTAATTTTAATTTTTTAAAATAAATTTATATTATATATTTCTTAATTTACATAAATTAATTAATCAGTCCTTATATTTGTTATAATTAATTATTTCTTTAGTCTATTTTAAAAAGATCAACTATTCTTATATTAAAAAATAAATGTATCGTGCATGCATTTTCAATTATATTGACTAGAAGAATAAAATTTATAATTTTAAATTTGCTTTTAAACTAGATAGAATATGTGATTAATATTAATTGATTAAGAAGGATTAGGATGGCATGTAGAGGGACTTTTTTGAAAGAAAAAAATCTTGAAAATAGATGTTTATAAAGCAAAAATAAGCTAGAACTAATTGTCTTAGAGTTTAACTGGCAAAAAGGTAAGACATGCGATCATTTGAAGCGTATATGACTTTTAAAAAGTACTATTTTATTGTGATATTTGGGAATGTGTTTAGGTTTATACCTAAGAGTAATAGACGGTTCGCCCTATCTAATATTAGTATTGTCTAAGAAAAAATAAAATTTTACTTTATTTTAGATCGTGGATAAAGTCAATATCTTTTAAAAAATTTGTGTATAAAAAGAAGAAGAAAATAAGCTAGAATCTAGCTCTTCTTTCCGACGTGGCTTTTGCTCCGCGGCTGCTGTGTAAGGGAACCGTGTTATACAAAAATATCATTAAGATACTAAAATTTAAAATGTTAAAATTGGATTTTAAAAATTTAATTAAACATAAAAATGTTAATATCATTAAGAAAAACGCTTTCCCTGGTCAGATATTAATGTATGAAATAAATTAAAATAAAGTTTCGCCCAAAAAAAAGAGAGGAATAGGATGAATGTGTATATGGAATGAACATCATGAGTTTAAATTAAATGGGAGTTTTTACTGTGTAAAGACACGCATCCATGCATAGGGAATGAACTTACAAATCTTAATGGAAACAGATTAGGATTTTCAGTCCGATAATATTCTGGTTATATCTATTATTCCTCTTGATTGTTTCAAATGTGGAAGTAATAAAACAACTTTAGATCGTTTCCATAAGTAGTTTATCATGCATCTATCCTAGTTTGGAGAATGTTTCAAAATCCAAATTAATTAAGAACTTATGATGATATGATATTGCTCCATGGTGTTATTTTGAAGAGTTCATTATACATGCACACATATAATATGTAAATATCTTTAACATTGGATCTTGAAAGTTCCATCTAGAATGAAATGTAAGTTGCCTTTTTTTGGGCCAACGGTGAGTTTATATACTTGTCCAAAACGAAAGTTTTGTCATGGGAAATTTCTAATTTTAATAAAAACAGAGAGAGAGAGAGAGATTGTAGGGTGAGATGTTAAGGAAGGGGAAGGTTAATAATTACTATATATAAAATGAAAATAAATAAATAAAAAGTGAATCAGACCAAAAAGTAAAAAAAATATTAATTAATGCTGTGCATTAACGAATATATTGGCACGTTTTAGAAATATAATCACTATATAGGCTCCTTTTTCTTTTATGCAATATATGATATATTCATTTTTGCCAGTGAATAAAAGCATTTCCTTTTAAACGATTTACTAAACAATGCCCTATTCTCTCAGTCTCGTTTCCCGACACTCGTAAACCGCATGGTGATGTCGTCGTCGTCTTATTCTCACTATAAAGTCACTCATCCCCAGCTCACTTAATTTCCTCTACTTCAATCGCTCCCAACACACCCATTTCTCATCAGTGCTCTGCAATGGCGGATTCTGGGTATCCACTTTACCTTCCCTGGAGATCTGACCCTTCGCTCTTCGTCTGTCCCGACCTGATTTTCCCACCCTACCCACAGGTTCTTTCCCCCGGCTTCAATATTTTTCGCATATCTCAGGTAGGTTTCAACTTACACCACACGGGTTTTGATTCTCTTGAATTTAATTTCATGGTCGAAGGATTTCGTAGTATGGTTGGATTCCTGGTCCCGGGTTGCCTCTGCCCCTTGAATTCAATCTAGCTTTTCCGCCTCCCCTTATGCATGCTACCAGCTGCAACCTTACGCCTACCATTGTCCGCCACCTCCGACTCCGACTCCGACTCCGCCTCCTCAGGTGACCTACTTGGTCCCGTCCCACTTAGCTCGGCCTCGATCTGAAACCAAGTTTTTCTTTTCTTCGAGTTTTGTTAATTCTTTTAGTTTGATATATCGTGTGATGCTTCTCGTACAACCATGTCTGTTTCTGTTAATCGATGATATATGTAATCATGTACCTAGAGTTTTCTCAATTATACGGATAACCCAGATGAATTAAATGAATCATGTATGGTTTCTCTAATTCCTTGCTAAGATAGAGGAAAAAAGTTGCAAATGATACATAGGTCTGGAAGGTGTGAAATACTTGATACAACAGTTGCTTTGATAATTAAGATGAATGGTTTATATGTATGTAAAGCTTCAATTTTGAGAACCCGTTTAGCTTCAATTAGTAATGAAAAGCCTTGTGGTTTAATCGATATTCGTAGCAGGCGAATGACGTCGTCTATGTGGGAATCCCATTAGTTGCTGGTTTGGCGGTGGTGCCACAGTACCTTCAGCCGGTTCAGGTAAATGTCACTCAGGTGGTTGCCGCAGGGACTGGTGTGTTTCATCCTCTTGTCACGGGCAACTACAGACATGGAACGATAAGGGGTTAGTTGTTTCATCCTCTCGTTACTTTGGATTATTTGATCTCTAGATTAGAAAAAAAAATGATAATGAATGAATGCATGGTGTGAAGGGCATGCGGCAGGAAGATGGACAGGTAACAGACAGCGGAGAGGAGAGGCTGCTTCGAGTTCAAGAGACGCAAGAGCCTCGAGTCAGAATAATAACACAGGGACGACATCATCCTCCCGGGGAAGGAAAAGACACTGAGAGTCGAAAATATGCCATCGTCCCTTCAAAGTTATTGCGCTGTGTGTCTATACATTGAACGTGAAATTTGGATTCGTCTCTGGTTTCTTGTTCAGTTAATTATGCAAGACTCTGTCTATCTTTACCGCCCTAATTAAGTTGTCTGATCACAGTTAGTCATATAAATTAAAAAAAATTAAATAAATTAATTAATTCTAATCGATATAAAAATTAGTTGACATAGATTAAAAAGTATATCATATGAATCTACAGGTCAAATTTATTTATAATTAAATATTTTTTTAATTTCTTAAAAAAATTAATTAAATTTTAGATTAGGAAAAATAAGATTATATATCTAATAATTTTGTAGAAAACTGAATTGTTTACAAGTCATCGTCATCAACATTAAATCAGTATATAAAGAATAGTACTGTTGCATTCTTAAACATTTTCTTTTCCAATCTATATTTGGCAATGAAAAAATCCACATCACAATTGCTGTTGTAATCATTAAACCGGCTATTTTTTACTTGCCAGCCAATTGGGTCTAGCTCTTTGCTGTAAGATTGCTAAACGATTCATGAATTTACCATGAATTATTAAATACAATAATAAACCCATAAAGACTACTAAATAAATCCAACTAATAATAATTGGACACCTAATATGTAAAATTGGGATATATTAATTACAAGCCTTTCTTTTCTCTCCCCCACAAATATTTGCATATTCCGTAAACTTGTTTTCCTCCGCTGCGTCCCGTTCCTCTTCTCTGCAATATGCCTCCGACGCAAAATGATCACGATTATTCACCTTTGCCTCAATCTGAATTAGATCAAGCTCGGACTCGTGACGACGAGGACGATCATCGTGATCACCCTTTGTCGACTTCCACCACCGACAGCGATTCTTCAGATAACGAAACAGGGAATTGCGTGAACGGCGACGTAGAACCCCACAACGAGAGAGATCACGATGTTAGGTTTTCACCCTTGCCCGAATGTTCTGAACCGGACAATGGTCAGTCTAGTGAAGATCGAGATCTTCCGCTGTCCATTTCCGTCGAATACACGAGGCCCAACACCGCTGATTATTATTCCGACGAAATGCAGAATGACGTCAACACTAATGGCAACACAGAAACGGCTCAAGACCTTCTCGGCCTGACTGTATTGCTAATGCTAATCTTCTCGCCTCTCTACAAGCGCATGGAATCGCCGACCGGGGATCCTGTCCCTCCTCTTTTTACCCTGAATTCCATGTATGTTTCGAACTTCTCCGCCGCAAACGGGACCCTGACCGCCACGTGGGACGCCAAGTTGACGGTGGTGAATGCCAACGTGTCATCCATCTATTTCAGATATACGGACTTCGTCATATTCTACAATGACAACCCAGAAGATGCTCTTTCGGGCTTATCGTTGAACCCATTCTACTTGGACGAGGGAGAGGGGGTGAAGCTGCACCTGAAGTTCACGACGAGCGGGGGCGCGTGGGAGGAGGATGAGCAGCGCGTGGAGAGTTGGCTGGTGGAGCAGATAGGGGAAGATAGGGTGAAAGATGGGTCTCTGAAGTTCGGAATGCAGATGAACGGGGAGGCGATTTACTACGGGGACACATGGGTATCTGACGTGGAGATGAGTCCTCATTGTGAGGGATTGAGGGTTCAGTTTTTGCCGAACCAGGGCTCAGGAAGGTTGACCCAGCCTGATAGGAACTTCTCGGTTCCTATAGGATGGAAACCTTTCTCTTTGTTTTAATTGCACAGCCATGCACGTAAGCTGAATTGCAAGGGCCTCAAAATGTAGACTATCCATCTTTGAAGGTTTGAAGAGGTTGTGTAATGGTTGGGGTTGTAAATATCTATTAACATAACATCGACGTGGTACTGTTTGTAAATGTCTGTCATGATTATAACTTTCACTGGATCAGCCGTATGGACAAATGTTTCACAGTGACATTCATTTCTTCCCAGTTTTTTGTGTCATTCTTAATATAATTATCCATCAAGAAAAACTATTGGAAACAAACAAAAGGATTTCCAAATGTAACACACTTGAGTTATGTTGCAAATGAAACTTGAGTCAGCTGCAGCCCCAAAAATATAATGTGTTTGATGGACAGGTATATATATGCACACACACACACACACACATATTCGCTTACAAATATTTTATAGTAATATAGGAACTACGCTAGCGTTAATTAATTAATTTGATGAAAATCCAGCTGTTTGTAGCGATCATGATCGGCAATAATGAGTTTTCCAAGCTAACTGATGCTTTCACGCACAGCTGTTAGAATTTCTAATATCCTTCATACATATACTGCATATGGAGTAAGAAATATACCCCTGAAAAAGGACTGAAGCTTCAAATACACACACCCACACACACGTACGTGGAATGGGTAAACTTAAGATTAAAGGTAATCATAGAGTGCGACTGGTACGTCATATTATAATCAAGTGGAGGAAGACTCCTCAGAAGTCAGAAATGTCCATTCACTGTAGCGCCTGGATAAGGATTGGCAAATCACTCGGTTACACACGTACGTGCAGAGGAAAACGCCTCTGCCGATTGGCTCACCAGGAAGTTTCAGGAACCACTGTGAACACCCTTCCGTACGGTTTTGCTAATCTTCCTCATCATAGACATAAGCCCATAAGGACCCTGTGGGTGGATCTTCCGCACGTTTAGCTTTTGTGCATTTAATTTGGCATTATTAGTCCCATCCTATCATCAGATTATCAACCAAAAAAAGGAAAGAATTATTCAAGTGACTTACAGTAATAACAACTTGTTAAGAAATTAGTCGTGGCATTTAATTGCTAAGAAGCTTAAATTTGATTTTGAAAAGTGAACCAGCTTAACAAAATATATACCAAACAAGTCCCCAATTAACTGCACACGATTCTCGATATAGGAATTATCTTCTGAGTAAGCGCGATTCATTTGGAAAAATGGTTTTAGATATAAATAACTTGATAAAAAAAGTATTAATAGTAACCTTTAGGAAGTTTTTCCTTACTAAATATCGTAATTTAAGGAATTAAAAATGTGAACTTGTCAATAGTCTACATCTAAAAATAGGAAAGCTCTCATGAAGCTTAGAAAATGCACCGAGGATCTATACACAGGTAGCTTAGAAAACGCCCATTAAAATCTACGCTCTACACGCGTGTGACCGGCCCTCTATATTTCTGCTGATCCTCCCTCTCCATCATCCCCTTTCAGTGTTTTGTGAGATTTTTTCGCCTTCTCTGATATTCCGCCCTTGAGACTTACCCCCCTCTCTCTGTGGAAAGAGAGAGATCAACAAATTAAACCGTCATGGGTTCATCATCAAGCGATGACGATTCCCCAAAGCGAAAGAAAGCGTCTCAGCCGGCGGCGCAGTATCCATCGTCGCATGGCTCCCAATCCCCTTACCCGCCGCCGCAGGTGGCTTATTACCCGCCTCCGATGGGTTACCCACCACCGGGGCAAGCCCCCTATGGTTACCCCCCATCGGTCGGTGGATACCCCCCTTACGCCGCTCAACCACCGCCGGCTATGTACAGCGCCCAGCCCTATGGAGGACCTCATCGCTCCAGCGGCTCTGCTTGCTTTCGCTCTTTTATCTTGTTCATCTTAATCCTCATTTTGTGGTATTTTGTTCTGGTCATGATTGCCTCCTCCAATTACGATTCTGATCCCTTTTACACAGTAGACTCCTTTTCGGTTTCCAATTTCAGTACCTCAAATTCGGCATTGACGTGCGTTTGGAACACCACGATCAACGTAACCAACCCGAGCTCCAATAGCAACGTCAGTTTCACCGATTTTATGGTGCACGTTTTTTACAACGATGAAGAGCTAACTCAGAGTCAAGGGAAGTCGTTGGACGTGGGAGAAGACCAAATCGGACAATTGGAAATGAGCGCCGTGTATAATCCCGGGGTTCAGCCGCAGCTACCGAATTCGACGGTGGATGAGATGGCCAAGGATCAAGCGACCGGCTGGCTCAAGTTTTCGTTGGTGCTAACTGCGAAAGCCCTCCACAATTTCGAGTCTGCTTTCTTCGTATGGACGCTCAAGCAAAGGATTGCAGCCGAATGCAGAGATTTGAGGGTTCAGTTTGTGAATAATACTGGTAACGCCGCCTTCAACGACGGAGGAGATCATGTTCGATGCGTCATGATTCTGCATTATTGATCACTATCTATTTCCTGTCCATATGTTCATATTCTCCCCCTTTTGTCTTGGTGGTGTTTGAATTTGGAGACAAAACCAACCATGGTCTCTAAAGCTGTAATTTTAGATAAAATATTAACACCTCTTATTTTTTTATAATTAATTTTTTATACAAATTAATAAACTATTTAAATATTAATTTTTTATAAAAATTAATAAACTATCTAAACATTAATTTTTTTCTTCAATCAATTTTAAATCTATAAACTATTTAAATATTAATTTTTATTCATAATCTATTTTTTTATCAAAATTTTTAGTATAAATTAAGGGAACAATTTCTAATAATATTTAGTTTAATTTTTAAAAAATAGATTTTGAGAAGAGAATTGATTTTATAAAAATTTATTTTTTATTAGTGTGTTTGAATTATCTTTTAAAAAATATATTTTTTAAAAAAATTGGTTTTTAGAAGTAATTCTTTAATTTTTCTAAAATTATAGTTTTTATATAAAATATATTGTGAAAAAAATTAGTATTTGAATAATTGATTAGTTTTGATAAAAAATTGATTATGAAAAAAATTAGTATTTAAATAGTTTATTAATTTTCATGAAAATTGATTGTGGCAAAAAAATAATATTTATATAATTTATTAATTTTTATAAAAAAATAATTATTGAAAAAATTAGAGTTTTGATAGATTATTAATTTTCATACAAAATTGACTGTAAAAATTGTGAAGTATTTGAATTAATTGATCTAAAATTATAGTTTATATTAAAAAATAATTTTTTATAAACATAATATTTTAAAATCTATTATATCTATAATATATTCTTTACAATCTATTTAACTAATAATTTATTCTTTAAAATTTAATTCAAACACACCCTTAATTAATTCATTAATTTAATCAATTTTACCCTTAAAATTTCAAAATGTCCATGCTTGTAGATACGATTCTACATACATGTATACATCTATATATATTTCTTACCCAAATCACTCCCTTCCTTTCTTATAAGAATTAAATTATAAATATAATAAATATATAATTTTTATAACATATATCATTTCCGTTAAGAGAAATTTGGAGGAAAATCGCCATATAAAACTTTGTCATGAGAAAGATCTGACTATTAGTATTTGTGTAGTATTTTTAATTATATAAAAATTTATTAATTTCTCATTATCAATAAAACTTTTAATGAGAATTTTTCTTTTTTTACAATTTAAAAAAAAGAGAGAGAATACCAGGATAAAAATATACATGCTAAAATCGACCGTCAGCATAGAGAAAAAAAGGGAAAGAATTTCAAATTTCCGTTTTTGCGCCTGTTTGTCAACGGTCAACCTTGTTTCCCTGCCTTCCGAGTCGCCTCAGCCTCTGGCCTCTGTCACCTCACTAACGCTAACGGGAAATCAATTTCATCATTGAAAGCTCTGTCCACCAACTGCCCATCTCTTCCGATGCCTTTGATTCGAAGGTTTGGAAAGCTGAGAATCACGGACTCGACTCGCACCTTTTGTGGGAGGAAATTACAAATTAGGGGCTTGTAGACGACGATGTAATCAAGGGCATTGGGGCCGAACGAGCGCTTCAAACCGTCAGATTGGAGATCACAGTGTTGGCTTGGTTAATTTAAGTATGGTATATTACGCAGAGGGAGGAGCACTGGTCCAGGATTGACTGCGCCCTAGTAAGCATTAGGTTTTCTTCCTCAACGGGACTGCCATTTCAATGGGTCCCTTCCAGGCCTTGGTTTAATCTGTGAGTATTGCACACAAGCACGTTGGTTGACTACATTGTTCATCATTTTTAATTAATCTGATCAAAGGAACAAAATGTATCCTTTGGAATGATAATTTTGCGGCATGCGTAGTTTACGCTTAATCTTCTGCCCCTCGCATATACAGCCCTGAACGAGGAACTTGGATCCTCAGCTCAAGTTTGCTGTTTCTGTGGACCGTGGGCGAATTGAGTGAACCGGCGACTTGTTCAGAATCATACGTAATCACTTGTCTTGCTGCTACTTTGGCAATCGTGGTAAGCAGCAGCATTTGAATATTACTAAATACACACTTATGTGTTCTCTGTTCAATGTCTGATAGATTGGAACTCGTTTAGCTTGCCTTGATGCCTCCATATGTCCTACTCACCACGATACAAAATACCACTACAGGAGGTGAAGTCCCTCTTTTATGGTGTTTGCTATTGTTGCTCTCAAGAACCTGATATCAAGTGTTTACTTTACTGCTATTAAGAAGGATGGAAAGGTTCCATTCTAACATCCACCCCTTTCACTAAACAGGAGGATACATGTAACATTTCTCAGTTAAATTTTAAAATGAAAAGGGGGAACTTCATACTTGATATCAATATCCAGTCTATTCAGTTGTCACGATTATAGTAAGAAAAACGTTATTGCATTTGCTTTGTGATCAATCGGCTTCTGAGTTATAATTTTCTTTCTTCTCTGTTTTTAAACTTTTAGATAAGCGACCTTCATACTTCAGGTTGTATCAGTATCGGATCTGCGTTGTAACAGGAAAAGTTGATGTGTCATGAGATCCATTCTGTCCTGCTAGTAATTGGATTATGAATTTTTTGCTTCAATAGATAATTTAGATTAACTAAACTGATGGAAAATTTGGGTTTGTTATTATTTGAGATAGACGGTAATAATTATTTTCTCTTTCAGTCAATTGATTAGACTTCAGGCACTTATTTTGTCAACTTACTAAGAATTCGTGAAGCGCCAACCTAATTGTACTGTTAGTGTTATTTACTTATTTTCAATAGGTAGTTGACATATGCCACGTGTACCATGCTCCAAGTCCATGCCATGTTTTGTAGATTTTTGCTTGTTAGATATTAAGATAAGAATGCTGTTATACTCTTAGAATTGATGACATGTTAATTGGATAGAATTATACCACATAGTAATTTCTGCATTTCAGTCTCATTAATGTTTCCTGCTTTATTAATTTGGATCTAGCGCTAGCATGTTTTAAAATCTCCAAATAACCAATAGTTTAACTGTTAGCATCCCTTGTTGAGAGAACTGCTATGTCTTATTCTTCTTCAGTCGCATGGTTCTTCTTCTTACAATATAAATATCTCTGTAAGTGAACTTTCTTTCCTTGCTAGCCGTGGATGATGTAACGAATTGAATCATGGTCTGTAGGAACTCGAAATGGTGTTGGTGCTATTAGTGCCAGTTTGTGCGTACCACCTAGATAATTGGCCGAAGCCACTGGCTCGCTGCAGTCTAACGCTCCTTGTCTGAGTTATGATGATTTAAGTTGATCAAGACAGAGCATATCTCAGGCCAAAAAAAAAAAAAAAAAAAGACAGAGCATATCAGTAGCCTTGTTGAGAGAGTGCTTTTTCAAAGTTTAATATATGAATAAATGTTATGATCCTCAAGTGAGATGGGAATATTAGGATTGTAAAACGGGTTCAGGGTTTAATGCTCTAGTTATTATTATATCAAGGTATTAAAGATTTCTGCTTAAACTAAGACTTTTTCCCCGAAAGAAGATAACTGTTTAATTTGGGTTCGTTCCCAATATCAAGCTTAAATTTGATTAGTCTTGTTGGAAGAGAAACTGCTTATTTAAAAATCAATCTGTATTATGCTAGACGGATTTCTTAGATATTTTAGCATACATATGGTAACTCGCATCCGGATATGAACTGCGTCTACTTTACTTTCATTATTGCTGTTTTTTTTTAAATGCACAAGATGCACTTGAAATTGGTAAGCTGGTCTTTTAATTTTTTGGAATACAAAGGCAAGAACTAATCTTGAAACTTGTATCTGAGTTAATCGTTTACATGTTTCCTTTTGTTTTCCCCTATAGCTTGGACATTGAGAGATGGAGTGTGTGATTTTGATAATCATTATGCTCTGTGTTTTTAGTGTTTAGGCTATAAAGCTCGTGTACTACTTGGTATGTTATCTCGGGCTTTATGAAAATGAAAATCTTTGTCTGTCATTTCTGATTTCTGTAACTTAAAAGAACTTCTTCAGACTCGTTTTGCCTTCTTCACCCCATGTATTAAGGTTTTCTCAACAGCCTCCCTCAGAACTGCTTCAAGGAGTCACTCTCATTAACATGCATGAATAACATAGTATGTGCACTTTCCATCTTATAACTGCTTCAAGGCATCAGTCCAGGAAGACGATGTTACAGGAGAAGATAAGAACAACCAAATCAGAGAAAGACAGGAAAAATACGATAATTGGCATTGTCACCACATCATTATATGATTCATACAGAACACATGACAGTATTCCATAGTATGCATATTTCCTTCCTGATAGCGAGGCATGCATTGAGGAGTTAATAGAACATCCGATGTATCAGCTCTCTGGGCTGTGGGCTCTCCTATTTCTGCTTATTCTCTCTTCCTCTCGCTTCTGAATTCATTCGACTTAGCTTGAAGATCTTGGTAATTTGCTTAGAAAAAACTTACAAACTTGACATATATCGGGTGAGATTCGGGGAATCAAATCTGTGAGGTTATTCAAACATCGATATTCCCAATAACTCTTGCACATGAAGACGAATCAAATAGGTTCGTGCTAATACTCGTGGCACATGACAAGACATGCTATGACTTTTTCTCAGGTTGTGAAGATGGGCGCGATGGGGTCAGAGTGTTGAGCACCTCGATGTTCAAACGCATCCGTTTTGAGGCACATGAATTGCTTGTAACTGAATGCACCTTGTTGATTCCTCTGCTTCATAGGAAAGTAATTGAGGCAGCTAATTATGAGATTGAGTTCTCCCATGGTTATGAATCTCACCTGAGTTTATAATGATTTTGATCCTAATAGTTGTTGAAGCTTTTGACTAGTTCCGATCAAATGGTTGATGAGATTATTAAGATTGTTATTTGTTAATTACTGCATCGCAGTATTGTGATTAGCAAGTGAACATGCCTAAGCAAATATATTAGGAAGGCGTCTATCATGCTAATAATGTTAGGTTTAGTAGGTAGAGCTGTTAAACCTGACCTCAGTGTTTGTTTTTCTTTGAAGGTTCTTTTTAGTTATGTTTTTAGTCCAATGTGATTAATATACATTATAAATCCGTAAAGACGTGTCTGCATCACATTCATATATATGTCTGGCATTTCCTTCTAATTGATCACCTTTAATTTCTGGGAGAAGCAATGGTAGACCGGGGGGGACCCAGGGAGTCAATTTATGGCTTATCAATGCATTTGTTTGCTATACGTAACTTCTCTTGATACTATCCGGTAACATTTCTGGAACTCCAAAATGCTCGAATATTTTTATGGTGATTCTAAATTAGAATAAGTTTCATATTTGGATGGTTTCATAAAACGTTTATTAAAATTAACCTTTTTACTTTTAACTATATGCATCTTTTTTTATATAAAACAAGTGGTTTATAGTATGTATGCCTTGGCATTAATTAAATTACGGTTTAATGCTATGCAGCATATTAATTTCATTGACAAAAATGGAACAAGAAAAAATTATAATATATTTGAAATATCCAAGTAGTCAAATTTTAAAACAAGACGAGTATCAAGTATAATTTAATTAACTATCAAAGAATATAATTTACTCAGTTTTAAAACGACAAAAACATGAATGAATAAAGTTGATGTCTCTTGGAGTTTGGTTAATGTATATTACATCGACCCCTTTAAAAAATGCTGTGATTTTCTTTTATTATATTAGGACGCTTTTTATCTCGAAAAAAAAAATCATCATGTTTTTGTCTGGTGTTAGTAGGTCAAGATGCTCTCGAAGTTTGCTTATGCAGCTTATCTAACTGTTTAGAATAAAAATCATTGCTTTATTGAATAATCAAGACAATACAATTGAAAGAAATCCCCCTCCGATCCCCTTTCGTTCCTTATCGCCTGTTTGATTCTTCTCGCCTTTTGTTTTTTAGCCAAGTTTCTTTCGCACCTTCTGAATCTTGGAATTTCCTTCCCTCTTGAATATGAATAATAAATACTTTATATTTTATTCTTACACATAAAAAGAGAATCTATTTATTATCTCGATGCAACTAAACAGATTTACCTCTTCTTGAAGGAAGCCTTATTTGTTTCTACTTTTTCATTTGTGTCTCTTTTCACTTTGGCATCCTTTGCAAAGAAAACTATCCAGCATAAAGAAATCCAGTCTTTTAATTTCAATATATATAAAGGGGAAAAAAAGGAAATATACCAAAAGGAAAAAAGATAAACCACTTGGCTGTGTCCGTGGTCTTCGTCATCATATGGTATCTGATGCTCAAAACTTTCGTTAGTTCGCTGTAATTTCAAAGAGGTTAATTAAGAAACAACATATGCTTAACAAGATAATATTAAAAAATGCTCTTTATTTTGGTCATGCCAACCATTGGTCCTTATATACGGTATACAATAAACACTTACATTTATCAAAAAACAAAAAACACCTGCCTATCAAAGAAAATAAGAGAGTAAAAACTAATAAAAAGGCGTCGTTTTTTACGGGAAGCAAACTAAAATCAAAAGGGTTGGTGAATTGGTTGGGATATTAGGGTAAAGTTGAGGAATTTTGGGCGGTTCGAGGTGGATCTTATGGGAATCCTTATGAGTCGAATATGATGAAACCAATCACCACAAAAAGTGGGACTCCCCATTGGGATAAGAATCATCCTCAATGTCAGTGCAAGTGCATAAGCAAGAACCCACCACACGTACATTATTGGAGGGTTAAAGGCGAATGAAAAAGATTGATTGGGTAGTGGCTATACTATTTTTATTGGCTTATATATGTTATGTGAATAGGCATGGAGGCTTTAATAGTACTGTGCATATTTAAATATATTAATTAGACCCTCTCCTGCCCACCATCTACAAAATAATGTCCTGTGGACCAAAATGTCAAATCAAGTTTGCGTTTGTTTGTATTGTTTATAGGGAGGAATTGAAGTATGTGGTCATGAAATCATCATCATCTTCATTCAATATTCTATGGCCACAGGATTTTTCTACCTCTTCAATAATCCGCCCTACATGTGTTTCGTCTGGACTTTCTAATTGTCGGCCGGCTCCTACTTTTGACAGTAGAGCAAACCAAACTTTCAGGCTTAGGTTTTGAGAATTCATATGTGCCACCATTTATTACATATATAATTTCACTTTTTAAATCATTCCTCTTTCATCTCTCATGCCCCTAAAAGCCAGCACGTTGCTTACGTTTTAATGTAGACTGTGAACTTTCAACTAAAGAATGAGTGAGAAAAAAGAGCCGTTGAGATGGAGGAGAGGGAAGTTAGGTGGGGTGTCAAGTGTCAAGAAATGAAAGCAATATATGATAAGGATGAGATAATGCTTCTTTGCGTAGCATAGTCACTTCACTTTTGATCATTTTTCTTCTGTCTAATTAAAACTTGCATAGCACTTCACTTAACTTGCTTTTCACACCGACGAATCCCCCCCCCCCCCAAAAAAAACCTTACTTTTCTCACCAGATACACATCTGAATGTTGTTAAATTCTGCATAAAGGCGCAATCGTATACTTCCGTTCCCTTCAGATATACGTTATTGTATTGGGACTAATATATATATATATATATATATTCTCAACTTTTAAAATGTCCAAATCCTAATTCCTTTTTCCTGTTCTCTATTACTTTTTCTGCCTGAATCTCTCGCTTTCTGTTCCCCCCGATTCCAAGTAGGTGTCATTATTCTTCAAAATCTGGAACCATCTAAAAAGCTTTCCGGCTTAATCATCGCCCAGAAAAGAATTGTTGTTAATGATGTATAAATAATGCATAAGCTTATGGGATGTCCCTTCGGCGGCTCTTGTGTTATCCCAGCAATAATAGAAGAGGGTGATTTATTATGTGTGGATGTGAAAGTTCTGAGATTATATATATGGTCCCTACGGCTTCTGTCAAATTTGGAACGGACGAAGGAGATGGACAATTGATTAGTACGTATACCGTGACATGCTTGGGGATTTTTGTTTTACGTTTGTACCTCAAACAACATATTATTATTATTCACTAATCAATGAAACGCATATATATAGATCCTTTTCAAGAACTTCCGGAAACAAATCCCAAATCGTTAAAACTTGCTATCTGTCAGTTAGTAGTTATGAACACTAGCCATGATTAATAATTTCTGTCAATAGAAACGTTTCATAAATCATAAAAATTCCCTCTCACCTGAAACACAACACTTGAACTAATTAGCCGAAAATGCAATCCACTTTTCCATTATTATAAAAACAAATAGAAAGGCGTGAACTATCTGAGTCACACATGTACGTGTATCCAAGGATAGGGGGGAGAGGGATTCATAATTGATTCTCTATCTTCTCTCATCCCTCGAAGCTTTATCTGGTGATAGCAATAAAGAAAGGAGAAGCAAGAACAAGAATTAGGTCGGCGTGGTTGAGCTGGAAGGTTCCCTGCCAGTGATAAGGGGGGCCCAGCTGACGTGTCTCTACCACCTTAATTTTCCTCATTAAACATACAATGACCATGAGTATGCAGCCATCGATCCATATCACTATCGAACTTAATATTTGATTCAACTTGTATCGGAAAATCACGGGCATAACTGAGAGGAATTTATTAAGAATTAATCTTATGTTAATAACTTGATCCAATCAAGTCTCTCCCTCCACACATGCATGAAATTAGCCGGTGCATTATTCAGAGAGTTCACATTTTGTCCCTTTTCGTTTACCCAAAAATTGAAGGCCGGCAACCCTTTGTTGACTTGGTAAAGCTAACAAATATGTATAGGTGCTGAATAATTAATTAACAGATGTGCTTCAGCTATTAACTATTGCACATACACATAAAACTAATATTTCCCATATTACTTTCAGACATGTCACGAATTATTTAGCTGTATATACTGAAGATTGTGATGAAATTGATTGATGGGAACTATAACGCTCGAAAACATATATCTAGTTTGGAAGTAGAGAGTGATATGAAGAAATAAATAAAAAGCGGAAATTAATATATTTAGTTTACATTAATTAGTGAGAGACTCAGAGCTGTATGCTGATCTAACCTAACCCAAACCTCCACTATTTATTTGTAGTGAGTATATAATTTCAGACTACAAGTCCACAAGCAAGTAGCAAGATCGATATACCATATATATCATTTTCAATACAAGCCCACTTTGTTTAATTATATATAAACACCAAAACACCCACCAAGGCGTCCATTCCACGACACCTCCCTTTCCTCATCACCATACCACCACTCCACTGATTCCCTCCCTCATTATATACTTATATTATTAGCTCTCCCAGCGCCACTTTTGTCACCTCTTTCTTCTCATCTCTCTCTCTATCTCTCTCCCTTTCCCGTCCGTTCACCGCCGACCGCAAGCAACCACCATCATGTCGGAGAAAGTGTGCCCCCACCACAAGGATAAGCGAAGGAAGATCTTCCGCCGAATATTCGCGGGGATACTCATCTTCCTGTTCATAGTCCTCGTCTTGATACTCATAATCTGGGCAATTCTCCGTCCTACCAAGCCTGCCTTCGTCCTTCAAGACGTCACTGTTTATGCCTTCAACGCCTCCGTTCCCAACTTCCTCACCTCCAACTTCCAAGTCACGCTCTCTTCCCGAAATCGCAACGACAAGATCGGAATCTATTACGACCGTCTTGACGCCTACGTCAGCTACCAGAACCAACAAATCACCTACCGTACTTCAATCCCACCGTCGTTTCAGGGTCACGACGAAGTGGACGTCTGGTCGCCATTTGTCTACGGCACCAACGTGCCCGTGGCTCCCTTCAACTTCGTCTCCCTGAGTCAGGATCAATCCAATGGCAACGTCCTCGTCATCATCAAAGTGGACGGACGCGTGAGATGGAAGGTTGGGGCCTTCATTTCGGGCCGTTACCATCTCTATGTGCGGTGCCCGGCGTTTATTACATTCGGGGCCCGGAGCAACGGAATTGTCGTAGGAGAGAACGCCGTGAAGTATCAACTGGTCCAGCGATGCACCGTGAGCGTGTGAAGATAGATGCAGGAACGTCAACGTCCATCTGTAAGAACGTAATTACACTGTGCCCATCTCTCTGCTAGTGGCTCCTTAATTATCTAGTATTTTTACAATTCTCTGTGTTTCAGTTTTTGTACAATTTTTTTCTTCCCAATCCTCTGTTGATCCACGTAATGAAGGTATCCGGAATTGTACATTTTGCTATTTAATAAAGAGGGAATTACGCATGTGGTATGAAAATGACAGCGATAGCAAAATTACAACTTATTAAGAAAGGGATCCATTGAGTTAAAAGTTGTTTCTTTTCAAGAATAAAAGTATTTTGTTTGAAACTTGGGACGGGATAACAAATGGGTGTTGAAGGGAGCATCCGGCGTCACTTTCTTCCTTCCCTCAACGTTTTTTAACGGGAGGAAAAGGTTGCATTGTGGTGACCACAAACCAAAAAAAGGCGATTAAATGGGATGCCGAATATAGGGTTGATGTATTAAAGGGGGAGATGAATTATGGTTGCGTGTAGAAGAATGGGAGAGGGGATTCTTTTGTTTTTGGTAGAGGGTGCACATGAAGTGGCGGTGATAATAGGGAAGAGTGGTCCTTTTCAAAATTCAGGCACCTCCTAATACAAATAATGAATAGAGAATGAAATGAATGAATAATGGAGGAGACACGTGGTTTGCGGAAATGAAGGGGAAGGGGATGGGAATGGAAAGGAAACCAGGAGGAGGGCAGGAGCCCAATTTAGGAACCTTCTTTTATGGCGCATATCAAATCACCCCCCATGTGCTCTCTCTCTCTCTCTCTCTCTTCACCACCTAATACTAACTCAATCCCTAACACACACACATTTATATAATATTTAAAGTAACATGTTTAGGCTGATGTTATAATTAACATCGAATCTTTTATTTCTAGTTTATAATTGAACTCTCGTGCCATTGAATTACAAAACTATTGACCATTCGCTCACACACACACACACACACACACACACACACACACACACACACACACACACACACACACATACATACATACATACATACATACATACATACATACATACATACATACATACATACATACATACATACATACATACATACATACATACATACATACATACATACTGTTTTCTCAAGCATTTAATCGCTTGGCTAACGCTAAATACGAAATGAACGGGATTCCCATTGCACATGGGTTACGGGCGCGTTCCTTCCACACCCGGATTTTTTATTGTGGGCTTATTCTGAGCCCAACTTGAATCGTGGGTCTTTCTAACAAACATTTTCAACCCTCTCATTTTGGGCCGACTTGGCCCAATATACATCCTTACCCGGCCTTTAGCCCATATTTTCACTTTGATTGAGATCGATAAGATAATTTCATGGGAAAGAAAGACGAATGGTAAATAGATGAAGTGATGATTTAGAAAATCAGCAGCATAAAAATATCTGTTCACATTAAATCATTGGCTAGCTAATTAGATTAACTTCGTCTTCTATTCTAGACCTTGGTATTGCAAGCAAGCAATATTATTTAAGTGTTTTACTTTGTAAAATTTTAAAAAACAAAAAATTGGAACTTTCATTTTGTTGAGAAGAAATGAAGGGGCGAGTGGGATTAGAAAACCGGAGCGTCCAATTCATAGGAAACCAAGGATAACCACCGCTATGCATGCACATATACATGGGGCATATGGATAAGGATGAATTGATTTATTGAATAAAGTGGGGAGATGAGATCATGAGACGCAGTCATGGACTGAACAGTCGCATGAGAATTTTCGTGCGTACGGTTGTTTCTGGTCAACTGTCTTGCAGTCTTGGGAAGCGCTAGTCAAATCTCATCCCCTGTTTTTTTTTTTGTTTTTTTTGTCTTGTGTTCAGCGTTGACCGCTCCTCATGTCTGACCCCCTCAGCCGCGTTATAACTTTTAACACCCTATATAAATATACACTCCTCCATCTCCCTCCCCTCCGTACACCATCACAAATACTTTCCGTCTGCTTCATATTATAACTCTCTTGATTTGATCATATAACCATGGCTGACAAGTCTTTTCGCGCCAGAGGCTGCTGTTGCTGCCTTTTCAGCTTCCTCTGGAAGCTGCTCATCGCCATCATTGTCATCGTTGGACTCGCCGTTCTCATCTTCTGGCTCATTGTCCAGCCTCGCTCCTTCAAGTTCTACGCTTCCGAAGCCCAGCTCACCCAATTCGACTACGCCAACAATACTCTCCGATACAACCTTGTCCTCAACTTCACCGCCCGTAACCCCAACAAAAAGCTCGGCATCTACTACGACGATGTTGAAGGCACGGCCTTGTACCAGGATGAAAGATTTTCCAACACCGACGTCATCACCTTCAGGAACTCTTTCCGCCAGGACAAGAAGATGACGCATCCCATGAGGGGCGTCTTCTCCGGCCAGCAGCTGCTGCCTCTGGATGTACTTCAAGTGTCTCAGTACAACGAACACAAGTTGGCCGGCGCCTACGACATCGATGTGAAGCTTAAATTCGAGATTAGATTCAGGCTTGGGAATTTCATTACGGGCAGCTACCGTCCAAGGGTCAACTGTGGACTCAGGATTCCCCTGAGCGCTAATGGAACAACGCCAGCCAGTGGGTTTCAGTTTCAGCCCACTAAATGCAGAGTCGACTACTGAGGCTTTGCACCACCCCTGCCTCTGCACTATCATTTAATTTCTTCGTTCTTTTAATCATAGGGTCCTTGTAGAATTATTTCATTCTTTCTACGCGCATGGAATGCCATGTGAACCTGTTCACCGGTATATATGCTAATAATTTTTATACTTAATATTCAAGTCATTTTGTTCATCTATATTCTTCCATTTACATTTCTACGTGCCAATCTTGCTTTGTTATCCGCTAGAAAGGCTGCCATAGGCCCATACATACGGATACGCGTATATCTTCAACATAGATGGCCGTACTAGATACGTTTGCTTGTGCATTGAAAAGTTCTACGCTTTTATTTCCTGTGTCCGAAGCGAGCCGAAACCTTTCGTGATAAAGAAAATGCCTTTGTGCATTGTCCCTTTCAAAGCATGGTGTTAAAAACTTAAAAAGCTTCATCCTTGTGTTTGACTTATTGACTCGTGAGAACACACGGTTTAAGAAAAATTCAATAAATAATTAAGAGTCTCAATTTCGCTTCGTTTTCTTGGGTTTTCATCGATTCATTAGCTCCCAACTAAAACTTCATTTTTTTTGTCTCCATCACTTTAATGAATAATTTATTTTCAGAAAAAAAAAGTAATTCCATATTTAATTTAACATCGTATTAGCAAAAATATCAAATGAACTTTTCAACTATCATTAGGCCACCAAGCACCACGCCCCCTTCCACCTCCAATCCGCAAAATCCTTCCCTCATTAGTCGTCATGCATTTGCTTATTCAGGTTGATTTATTTAACTTCTTGATTATCCTATATCTATAACTAAACTAATCCATAATCTGATTGCCGTTCGCCCTTTCCACTTCTCTTCTCCAAATCTATATAGCACCATCCACTCGTGATCTCTTCTCTCGTCCCTTTTGCCAGCACTATTGCCCTTTTCAACTCGTGCGTCTTTGAACATGCCTGCAAAACAGTCCCAACTGAACGGGTCCTACTATGGCCCATCCATCCCGCCACCCACCTCCTACCACCGACCAGGCCGCGGCACCGGCGGCTGCTGCGGACTCTTCTCCTGTCTCTTCAATCTTCTTATTACCATCATCGTCATCGTCGGCGTCGCTGTTTTCTTGTTCTGGCTCATCGTTCGTCCCAACGTCGTCAAATTCCACGTCACCGATGCCTCCCTCACTCAATTCAACTTCACCTCTAACAACACCCTCTTTTACAACCTGGCCCTCAACATCACCGTCCGAAACCCCAACCGCAAGCTAGGGCTCTACTACGACAAAATCGAAGCCTCTGCATCGTACCAGGATGCCTGGTTCGATTCTCAGACTCTGACGCCCTTCTATCAGGGCCACAAGACTACAGAATTTTTGAACCCTGTCTTCGTGGGTCAACGCTCCTTGCTCCTTGACTCCACCCAGACTTCGGAGTTGAACAAGGACATGAGCTCTGGGATTTATAATATCATCGTGACTCTGCGTCTCAAGATAAGGTTCAAGATAGGAGCCTTGAAGACGTTCAGGTTGAAGCCCAGGGTTAAATGTGACTTGTCAGTTCCTCTCACTCTCACCGGTGCACCTGATGGAAATTCACCCGCCGGTGAGTTTCAGACCAAGCGGTGTGACCTCGATTACTGATATCATCAATTCCTCTTTCGCTTAATCATAATAAGCACATACCAGTGGACGAGACCCATTCAGCTACCTTGTTGCATAATCTTCGTTTCCCCCCCTTTTTTATTGGGTTTTGATGTCTGATGGATACGACTTTAACGATATACGGTATTGCTGTATCTTTTTATAATTTATCATTATTATTATATATATAGTTGCATCGGAGTTGTTGCCTGTATTATCTTTGTCTTATTAGTGTATAAATAAATTGCGATTTCTTTCATTGGTCTGTTTGTTTATCGCATTTCCTGAGTTTGGTTGAGTGTAAATTTTCATTCTTTGTCTTTATTATTAGTTTAATGCATTTCCACTAGTTGAGTATAATAGATTGACTTGTGGTTGCGAACAAGTTTTGGTGCCTTTTTTTTTCCTTGACTCTCGAAGAGTTTTGGGTTTTGAAATCAGAAAATAAGAACCATAATGAACGCCGCTGGTGCTGGAGTGAGATTTAGCTGGCAGTTAATGTACTAGTACTATTTTATTCTTGGTGGATTGGGTTAACATCTGAGGCAGCCGCTTTCCTTGAGTGCGTCAATGCGACTGTAGCATAAGAGAAATACCACTAGTAGAATGGAGAAAATTTTCCTATCACCGGCCGTCAGCGTCGCGGACTCTCTTATTTGTGAGATTAATTTAATTGATGTAATTAATTAATATAAGATATGAAATTTATAACAAATAATATTAACAATAAACATTCAATCTTACTTATTATACATTCTGCATAATACATGTCGATCAGGATCACCTAGTCTTAATCATAAATTTATAAGGAACATTGAGAGTATTATATATATATATATATATATATAATTAGCCCCCAAAAAAAATGTTTCAACAGCGGCAAATCTAGAAGCTAGCAACCAATAACGTAGCAGCAGGTTCTTAGCATGAAGCAGATAAGAATTAAAGTGAACAAATAATAATATTGGGACGAATTCAATAAAGAGACATGGAACCGGTCAATTCTGGATACAATAATAAAATTATATTCGCCCCCCCCCCCCACCATATTCGTGTATGGGTAATAAATAATAGAAGGGAAGCCAATTTTGTTATTAGCTGGGGGTGGCATTAACAAAAACAGAGATAAATGGGACGATATATTGAACCGAGCTTAATAGCTTGGAGAATAGATCGGGTTACAAAGTTCTGGCTATGAGCTTAGCTTCTGGGTACGTATTATTTGAATAAAGCCTTAGCGCCCAAAGGTCCCCCAAACAGCACCTAAGAAAATTATTTAACACAATTCTCCTGCAAGTCTGTAACTAATGCCATTCTTAAACTTGTGTGTGTGTATATATATATATATATATATATATATATTGGATTTTGAATACAACAGGTAAGCATAAATTCTTAAATGAATAATAAATTAAATCAGATGTCTAATGAATCAGTTCGACTGACCAACTGAACGGGTTGGCCATCCCAGTGGAAACATGCAACCACTTCAATAATGGGATTCTTTTATGCATGTACCTCCACGCAACTTTATGCAACATTTCAACTGTCTTAACTTAATTAGCAAGTTTCTTTTCCTTTTTAAATCTACCTTAGCCTGTAAGCTTTGTCTTTTCCTCATGAATCTGACTCAGAATCAACCCACCACGGGGATTATTGCTGACCTTTTCGCATCTTTATTATGTGGGACTTATAAGATCTCAATATCGATTGCCTCCAGCACTAATGGTTCTCTCTCTGTTTGGCCTCCAGCACTGGTTCATTAAGATGAAAACATTGAAATATTGTTTAATCAAATGAACGTGAGACATTGAAGAATATGAAAAATAGCACCAAAATTCACGCCAATGAAAAAAGAAGATAGACCCAAAAAAAATAGAAGGCGGGCTGACCCACCATAAAATATATTGGGCCTTCAACACACTCTCACCTGGACTGCTCATATATTATTGTCTGAGCCCAATGCCAATATGTATAAAATTCAAGTTGGTTTTATCTCAGAAATCAAAGCGCCATTCAAAAATACATTGAACTCGTATCGCATCGACAAAATCACTTAAAATAAATTAAATCGAATATCTGCCAAAATTTTTAGAAAAGGGAAACAATTATAGAACGTTGGGCAAACCAAAGACAGCGAAAAATGGATGTACCGCAGGAACAACAGTAATTCCTGAGAGTTCGATTATTGTCCTGGCCATTTCAAGAAATATCATCCCATAAAAAAAAACGACGATATATATTGTTGTATAAAAACGATTCAACAATCAACAAAAGCAGAAATTGGTTTCGACAGAGCTATACATGTTTGTACGCAAACCCAGAGAGAGCGATGGATGTGGAATGAATTGGCGTGTGGCGTGAACCCCACCGGGAGGAGGGACGTTCTTTATTGAGGTTGGCAGAGAGACCGCATCATCATCGCTCACTCTGTAACAGCAGCACATGAAAGTACCTTGGACCCCTCAATCTCATCACTTTCGAATGATAGTTATCCCAATAAGGAATCCCTATGAATACAAGGAATCCCAATATATATGATGACAAGTAGACGCTCCTCATTCACCCCCTCCTCAAATTCCTTCAACGTCTTCCAACTTGCTAGAGACTTTTGGATCCAACACTTCCCTTACTTTCATGCACAACTCAGCCCCGGTGTAAAGCAAAATAAAATTAAACAAAGGGTAATGCATGCACACTAGCACAGTGACCTTAACCAAAAGAGCCCTATGTTTATCTCCCCTTAAAGCCTGCTAAAGCCTCCTATGCCTTCTTACAAACTTTGTCTCCATCCTAAATCCTTCTGTTGCTCATGGAGACCGGTAATAACCCTTTTCTTTTCAAAGCTCCGAAGTTTGTCTTTATAGGAATATTTCTTGGCTTAATCTGCCTTTCTTGAAAGCCCTCTTCATTCTTTACCGTCATGACTTTTATTTTTTATTTTCCCCCTTAGAGTTGGTTGCATTGGATAGAAAACAAGATTGATTACATGTATACATCGGTTTTAGGATCAATATTCCTTCTCTTATGCATCACAATTTTCTCTCTTTAGTTTTCTCTGCCAGCTTTATGTCAAAGCATATCTACAATTGGACTAACCTGTTTAGATAAAGTTCCCCTTCGGCTTCTTGATTAGGCTCAAGTCACAATAAAGAACAAGAGTGGAACAAATCAGACACGTATAAACAAACTCTTGAGTGTCTACAGAAATGTTATGCAATGATTATTGATTATGCATAAATGAGCAGGAAGTTATTTAAACATATATATATAAAGAGAAAAATTAATAATTTGGTTATACAGTTATTACTAAATTAAAACTCAATAGGTAACTCAGTCATTCCCTATAATTTTGAGTTTTTTAAAATTCAATACATAAATTTTAACTCAATCAAATTCAATCACTATAACTTAAACTATTTAAAATGCTTGTGCTTATGTTTCAAAAAAATAAAATTATTAGGATTAAAGTTATTTTTTTTAATGTTATGGATTGATGTTTTAAATGGCTTAAACTATTAAAACTAATTATATCGGGTCAAAATTTAAGGATTGAACTTCAATCAAGTCAAATTATAAGAATTAAATTACACAAAATAAAAGTAATATTTAAGGTTTAAGAATCAAATTTTAATTAAATGCTATTAATTTTTTCAATATATACGTACGAATATAGCTGAGTGGGCAACATGTTATTATTTAAATGGGATAAAATGTGTGGATGAGCTATATGGATATATTTTATTTTTCCATATAAATGTTGGAGGTGTTAGTTTGATTAGAAAACAAGGTATGAGAATAGTCAAATGAATTCAAAGCGGTGGGAAACCAACCTACTGCAACTGGGTATAAAGTTGAAAAAGAACAAGAGAAGTGGGGAGATTAGTATGGGATAAACAAGAAATGCAGGATGAATGTATATCTTGAAGAGAAAGATGGATACAAAGAAGAGCTTATCAAAAGGGCGATTAGGAAGATTTCAATTAATGGTGGTTAGAAAAGGCTAACACAAAGAGAAGCAAAAATATGAACATGGCTCTAAAGGCAAGAAAAGAAAGAAGCAAGTGATTGGGTAGGGTAAAGTAAGGAGAATTAAGGAGGGGTCCGATTATATTGTACGTAGCAGTTACCCTAATGAGTATGTCTGATATTCCCACAAGGCTTACGACTCCAGTTAGTCGAGGGAAGGTAGGTCCATGGTGACGCAGCCTCCTCCTTTATCATTATCATCTTCCATTAGGTAGTAGTTGCTGCTGCAATATCATGGACCCATGCGTATTGGGATCCATTCCCTTTCTTGACTCTCTTATATCTTCTCATCTCACAACAAGGAAGCTATTATATCACCAACATGTACCACTAACACTTGTTAATTACTTGTCTCAAATCAGACCCACACCTCATAAAAGATTAAAACATCCCTCCTTATTTTTGTTTAAATAGAAAAGAAAAGAAGCGGCATAGAGATTGCGAGAATTGGAAATGGAGTCTTCTTTTGATTAATTAAATATAGAAATGCGAAACACGAAGCGGGTGAAGAGAAAAAGGAGAAGTGGGCCTGGGCCCAAATATATTGGGGAATATCAATATGGGCCCCCCGCCCATTTGGGTATGCGCCTAGCTAAATTGACTACCACGTAGAGTAAATTGGTCAAAGATAACGAAGTGAAAAATTCCGCACTTCATATTCTTTGTACTTTTATTAAAAAAATTAAGGGATATAATTAATTGTCCACAACGAAATTTGAGATGCCCATGTTTAAGATGCACAAATATTATATTTGAAGATTCCTGTTTGGCGTCAATGACCTGCAAATAGGCTTTTATCTAACTAGTACGATTTTATCCACAACATCACACACACACACACACACACACACACATATATATTAGTTGTTCGTGGATCCCTCCCTCTATTGCCCTACCTTTTACTGTAGTTATGACAAGTAAGATATGCGGGCACATAAATTAAGGAACGGCAAGATGATGTCATTTTTATTTTCTTCTAGAGCCGTGGAACAGTTCATTCTTATATGTGAGAATAATCTCAGGGCATAAAAATAAGGTAATTAGGTGAATGAGATAATTAATGGCGGAATAAAACCCTGAATTAAGAGATGGACCTATAAAAGCTAAGAGGTGAATGAAAGAGAAGATGACAGTGGCACTAAAAACTGGGATCGCGCGAGCTCCCAAAATCTGGGAATTGATTGGTATACGAGAGCGAGGAAAAAGGATGAAATTAAACAGGAGTGAGCGACGCTGAAATCCAACAAAGCTGAAATATCGTCCCCGACCCACAATAGAAGGAACAATCAGAAATCCAAAGGCTTCTCTCTACCCCTTGTCTCCCCACAGAAAGTGAAACCTAATCTCACTTGAATTTTTGCTCGGTTTGTTAGAAAAATTACTTCCTCATTCTTTTTAAATAAAACTATTAAATACTCACATGTATCAACGCTTTTATAACGAAACATACATTTTTGTGCTAACGTGTATCGAAACATTAATTTAAACTTAATAATCTCTACTGTATATTATTCACTTAAAATTTTCACTACTAATGACTTACTCAATTTAAAATATTCGTCCCTATCAACATGAGCATTGCTTTTGTTCATGTATAGGAAATAAATGAGCTTTTTGGTAGATTCCGAAGGAACTGCAATTTTTCCTTTATTTGCAAACTGATGTCCATAAGAACTATTCCGCATAAACTGCTTTTAAATATGCTCATTAAATTCCTCGAAGCTTTAGACCGTCAGGAGAAAAATTGAACAACCACTGAATAGAATAGAAGAACAAAATGATCCCCATCAGATGCTCCCCATAGAATCGCATTATAGAAGTAACCTCTGCAAGCTAAATATCCACCAGAAAAAGAGAGGAGCTATATTTGTTGTACAAAAGGGACAACCACTTTCGACAATTATTACGTTTTTATTAATATTAACTTGTATTAGCCTTTCTTCTTCTTTGTTTTCCTTTTTTATAATTTGTTAAGAATATATCTATTATTACGTGCTAACTTTATCTTCCTGCTTTTAAGGCAAAATAGATTCCATTGGGCGATGCTTCGTACCGCTTTTATTAATGTATAGCAATAAGACCGGGTATTCGGCGAGTAATAATACGTTGCGCACATGATTCATCAAACTCAACTACTTAATTTCTAATAACAACAGTGAATTCTCGTTAGGATAGTTTAATTTCATGACGAATTTGTCCAAAAAAAATATTTTCTTTGGTTACAAGGGGAAAAACAACAAGAGTTAACTTCAAATGGAGGGTCACAACAAAAATTTAGGACTACTCTAACGCTTTCGGTTGAGAAATTTTCACTGAGAAATTAAACGATATAGTGCCAGTCTTATTAAATTATCTCGAAGCAAAATCCATCAATTCCCTCATTTCGTGCTTAACTTTATTATATTTATAGAAAAAGCCTGGTTTCACAGGCACATACAATCGAGTATCAACACACACTTGTAGCTGGGCGAAGAATTAGATACCAGACACAGTACTGCTGTGACAGAGAACAAAATATGAAATGTTGCCAACTAATCAAGAAAAATTAAATTGCAGAGAAAAAAAGCTGAACAACGGACGAAAAAACATAAAAGATGGACAATTAAAGAGACAGCCTAAGATGGAGGTTTGCTGCTTTCACGGATAGCAAAAAAGAAAAGGATGATATGAGAGACAAGTTAAAGGTAGGAGAGAGCATAAGCATATAATGCGGTTTTAGAGAGAGCGAAAGAAAGAAAGCATTCATCGAAACTCTACCTTTGTCCACCACTTATACATTGATTGATTTAATTTCCTGAAGACCATTTTCTTTTTAAAAAGCCATAAGCGACAAATTCTCGACTTATGTTAAGGGTTTTAAATAAAGTTGTGAAGATAATCATCTTTTAGCAACTCTCTAAAGTAGTAACAGCAATCTTTAAGGTTTAAAGAAGAGATGCTTATCTATCTTTCTATTTTTTAATAATATTGATACTTTTCTTTATATATATTATGCTTCGCGATTTTATATTTATTTTGAATCCATATTGTACCGCAACCTTTTCTAGCTTTCCAAAGAGGAGAATGTTGGATTATGAAAATCAATGATTCTTTTGCAAAATGCAATACACAAAGCATAAAAAGTAGTGCTCTTTTGATGTATCTTAGTGAGCATTTTACTTTTTCCCTTCAGAAGTAGAAAAGTTGCTTCACCAATTTGCACAAAACCTCACGTTATGGATCATTGTTTTAACTAATAATTTGTGCAGTCCAATATCAACTCTACAAGCATAGATTAAGGATGCACTATGCAATTAGCTTGCCAATATATATCACTTCCACTTTTTTCTTTTTCTCCTTTTCTAATTTTAAAAAAAATCGCCTGCCCTCTATTCATTTATGTTTTACAATTAACCGAAAAACTATTCATCAAATAGTTTATCAACAAAATTTTGCATCTTAACGTATAAGTATCAAATAATAATCGACATAACCCGGATATTTATTTATTGCATTCAATTAAATCCGGGTGATCAAGCTCCTAACTATCGACTCAAAACGAGATGTTTAGCGAAACCCAAAGTTCATCAGAGATAAAAAAAAGAATAAAAGTTTACTTATATAATGCAAGAGATTTAATTAAAAGCAACAATTGGGAATAAAGTGAAAAGGTATTCGGCATGATTAACCCTTCACTATTTGAACTCTTAATTATTACTTAATCCAGACAGAGAGCTGCTGTAGATTCCTGATCATAGACTTTACAGCATTTTGGATGGCAGGTTTAAGAAGACAATGACTGTGTACATATTCCAGCCATTTCCGTAACAGCTGACTTTAATTATTTCATAAAGAATAAGATGGACTGATAAACATATATCCATTAATGTACATTTAGTGCTCCATTTGACTAATCCTATTTATTTGAAATCAACCATTCAGAAAAATGGCTCATTTGATAATAGGAGTAATGGATGGTGCGATCTTCGAAATTAAAAAACCTTAGATATAGGTATTAGGTAGGGCTTAAAATCTTTTGTTTTGATTTGAGCACGGGGTCAAGCATAATTGATGATTTGGCATTCCTCGTATAAGGCATCTGTACAGACCCAAAAACAAAACAAATAATATAAATCATAGTCATTTCCAATGGAATTATTATAAAGGTGAGGGTGATTGCAATAAAATAATTTTTCTGAAAAAAATATATAATTAGGAAAATTTTATATTGCTTTTTAAATCATGAATTATTTTATGGAAAATACTTTTTATTTAAATTACATGAAAAATAATGACAAACTATAGGTATTTGTTGGTGATATTCTACTCAAACAATTACGAAACTGGATCACGATTTGTAATATTATATATATATATATATATTAGTGCTAATAATTCATACTTGTGATGCGAAAAATGGTATTTAATAATTCATACTTATCAATAATTTTAACTAATTTGTTAACAATTACAAAAGTATTATTATATCATGTGATGCATGGCACAATTATTTTTCTAGCACTAGCTATATTATATAAAATAAGTATTCATGAGCAATGACTAATGTGGTTTGACTCCAATTTCATACAGGAAAATGAGTTTAGTTCAAAAGAAATGTATCATTAAAAAGTTCAACAATATTTCTTTTTTCAACAAAATGATGAATACAAAAAGCTTTCACACGTATTTTATAAAGTGTATCAAATATTCGAAAGTATTTTATCAAGTTCTTCAAATATCTTAAAGTATTTTATAGAGCATTTAGTAGCATCAATTATTTTTTAAGCGAGTCTAGCACTATAAAGTATTTTTTGTGCCTGGGTACTGGATGCACAAAAAATATTTTAGGATATTGAATGTATATAAAAAATATTTAAAATACTGGATGTACAAAAAAAATATTTTAAATACTAAATGTACCTGAAAAATATTTAAAAGTGCTAAATGCACAATAAAATATTTTAGTGGATACATCTGAAAAAATATTTTAGAGTACTGGATGTATCTTAACCTTTTATTTGATAGGAAAAGAAAAGATTTTAGTGAAACAAACAAGATGTTAGGAAAAAAAAATTCAATTGAACTTTTACAACTTACAAGCTTCATATGTACGAATTTTGAATCGTGTATACGAATTAAGATTTTCGTTTGGTGCTGCTTACTAAAGCGAAAACTATCCTTTTTCATGAACTCTTGCTCTCTTTTAACTTTCTGAGGTAAGAAATGTCTCTACTTATCCCATCTTGGAAGCATTATATTCTCTCCTAGATAGTGTTTTTTCTTTTCTTACTATATAGCTTGATTATTTGATTCACTCCCAGAAAAATGGTAGGCCCCAAGCTCCGCGTTGAAAAGATTAGAGATATCATAAAGTGAAAAAGATTAGAGATATTATAAAGTAAAGTTATTGTTTTCTGTGTGCGGAACCTAATAATAACGAGTACCATGATGGGGCGACCCCCAAGTTCGCATTTGATGACAAGATAAATAAATAAATTGTAGTTATAATGTATTATGGAAATAATTAATCATGAGGTAATGATTTCCGATCACGGTAGTGTTTTTAGTGAGCTTCAATAAGTTCACTCTCGCAGTATCACAGCTAAATGCTGTTCCAGTCTTCTGATAAGATTGTATCTTCTGGAAGGAAAATGAAGAATCGATCGAAGGGTTCAATTACAAAGAAAACGTAGGCCATGTTTGGATTGAGAGAAAAGTGAAAAATAAGGGGAGTGCTAGGATTTTTTTTTTTAAATAGTAAAAAATTTACCATTTTTAGAAGTCTCCCTTTTAGTATTATCTGTAGTGTCAAACAAATGATAACATCCAGGGTCCTAAATTATTGGGAGAGTTCATTGACAAGTTATCAAGAATAGTTTTATTGGCAAATTAACGTTATTGCTAAGAATATCATAACATTTGTGTTGGAGTGTTTGTGTGTTCGATCAAGAAATCATTTAATTAACGTAAAATATAGACGTTATTGCTGTAAAACATCATGGGGAACGACTCTCCAACTTTGCTTTGTTCCATACTTGAACATATCATCAGCAGATAATTTGTTAAGCAAAGAAGCCAAAACCTATATAGTACCCCCCAAATTCTATAGTAATAGAGATAGGATATGACAATTTAAACTCGGTAAATATACATATAATTCTACATAATTGATTTGAAGTACTGAGGCATGTCATCACATTTCACCTCCAGCCTTAGGAAATGCAAGGATATGATGAAACCAAAGTGAATAAGAAAAAAGAAGCCTAAAAATAACACAGAAAAAGGAGGAAGAAGAATGATTATATTTTGAAAAATTTCTTGGCTTCATAATTCCTGAATTTTGAAGATTATCCGTCCATCGACGGATTCAAGAAGACCAATGTCATCCACAGACTGATCCTTTACGCAGTCGTGATCATCATCATCGATGGAAATATTCAAATCCAAAGCCACACGAGGACTTGTCTCCTCCAAACTAGCTACATCCTTCTTCTCTTCTTCACATGACTTCTGCTTCCCTGGTGGAGAGCACACTCTTGACCTTGAACTGAAACTTTCGCAGCTCAGAATTATGATCGCATCACTTAGCCGAACTTCTTCACCATTTGAGTCCGTTATTCTTCCTCTTTCAATAACCATTTTAAATCCCAATTGAGAACGATAATCTACTTGCTCTATATCTTCAACTAGAAAAACTCTATGAGGATTACTAGAAACTGCGTCCGCGAATCTGTCAATATAACTCCAACTTTGTTCGTCTCTTGATCTCTTGTTTCTGCAATCCTCGGTTGAATCCGCTCTTGTTGAAGAAAAACTGCTTAAGGCTAATGAGAAGAGGTTCCTATGAGACCCAAACACAAACCTTGCGAGTTCTCTGGCTATTTTCTCTTTAGCTTCCACAGCTACTCCCTGGAATAACAACCACGTTTCTTCTTTTATTTCACTGACGTTTTTTACCTTCCCTTTTCGTCTTATCATGCCGGAACGGCATTGTAGAATTGTACTCACGATTTCTGGTATTATATCTTTCTGCCACGGCACTTTTCTCTCCAGACCATCGCATAGGGTTTTGAGGTTCTCCGAGTTGAGCTCTCTGAACCTGCTCACGTACTCCGTTTCCATTGCGTCACTGGAAGAGGTGGAGTTTGGATTCGATGATGGAAATGCTTGTTTCGTGTCCTTGTGCTCTGGGATGTAAATTTTCAAAGTGGGCTCATTGGACTTGTTACAGTTATTAGCACTTGATAGGATCCAGAAATTAGGGTGCGGCTGGTCATAGGAAGTAGATGAAGAAGGTGATACGGAGGAGAATGTGAGGGTTTTCTCAGTAATTTGGATTGAATTGCAAGCGGAGTTCCACTTTTGGCGATCTCGGACACAATCCTGTTAACAAATTTCATCATATACGATTACAGACGATTTATACAAAGAAGTAAAATGATAATGTTCCATTAATTTTTAAGACCTGATCCTTGGAAGAAACTACTCCTTTACTATCATTTTTGCACTGTTGGAGCCATGCGGGAAGGCTTGAAGTGCTGGAGTCACTGTTGCAAGTGCTGCTCGGCAAGCTTCGAACTTGGATGTCGAACGTGGCTGATGGCTCGGCCGGGCAATCCGGGCTCTTCTTATCATATCCTTCTGGTAATACCCAGCGGGTTCCGTTGTCGGCTTTCTTGGGGGACTCATTTTGTAGGCCACTGAAAAAGAAAAGTGAAATTCAATCGATGATCACGAGATTAATTACGATCATTCGATAACTCTTCTTTAATTTATTCTAGGTCATATACCTTAATTATTAGAAGCCATCCAGAACAGTAACAACATAATGGAAAGGAAAAATAACTAAAAGAAAGGACACCTGGATGAAATAATATATTGAAGAATTCCTAATTGTTTTGGAAGAAAACAAAAGGTGAAACTTCTTTCTTTGTTATTTCCAATCTGTGACAAACAAGACTATAATAATGGCAGACACGTCGCTCGTACTACCATTTCCCCATCTCGCTTAATTAACCTAACTTAAAAAGAAAAAGACAGTTGCTTTTTCTTCATTGATTTGGAGAGAATCGAAATGGAATGTAAATCATGAATTAAAGCCGCACTAGTATTATCACATCTTACTTTACCTGTCGGCGATGAGACTCAAGCTCAAGCTTCCCACAGGTACTGTGAAAGGATGAAGGCCCCAAACAGTCTGCAGCGAGGGATATCCATTTCTGCATCTCATGTAAGTCTGAAAAGTGGCCACACCCATAACAGAAAATCTTCCATTCTGTCCAATCCCACTAATAAGCTTCCCAATCTCCATGATCATGTACTCCACGGAACAGAAGTTATGCCCTCTCCCAGCTTGCTGGCTCGAACCAGCCCTATACTCAAACACCCAATTAATATCTCCTACATACAAAATAAATCCTTTGCTATTGCAGCTGCTTCTAGCGGAGTTCCTAAGCTCCTCAATCTTGTTCTCAACCTGTACTCGAGACACGTGCCCAAAAGCAGAAAGAGAAAGATAAATGAACTTAACATCTTTCATATACTCATCGTCAACGTCCCCTTTCTCAACTTTCTCCATCACTCTTCTTACCACACCCTCTAGACTAGCCACACACTCCCCCACAAGCACACTACTCCTCATTCCTTGATTCCTCAGATAATCCAAAACACTAGTAACGTCCTCCTCCCTAACTACCGAAACTGAACCCGAGGTTTTCCCAACATTCGAGGTTTTGTTGTTATTACTATTGTTATTTTCCTTTGACTTGCCGCTCACAGAAGGAGAAGGGGTGTTCTGGGAACATATATCCAAGGACACCGCTCGTTCTACATTGCTTTTCACTTGGGTGCTGGAGAACCCGGCCTCCCTCATGACTCGGCTTACGCTGGGATCATCCAGGATTGAAATTATGAGTTGCTCCAACTCTATCTTCACCGATAAGAGAGGTTGATGCTGATTGTCGATGGATCCTCGGCGCTGGTGGGCCTGGGCTCGCTTGAAGGCGGCGACGAGAGCGTTGGAGATAGAAGGAGAGTGAGCCGGGGGACCTAACATGGGACTCGACGAATTGGAAGCCGGTAAGCGGTTGAGTGCGACGTTGAAGCAAAGCTCTAAGGCCTTGCACTGGAGAGGATGAGAGTGAGATTGCAGGCACGCCGAGCGGAGGAGGCCGTTGGAAGCAGCGAGCATGGTGCTTGCCACGTGGAGCGGAGTGACCTGAGCGTGGCCCCGACGCTTCGCCAGAGTCACTGCTTGCTTCACCATGGTGGCCGCCTCTGCGGTGAGCCCCTGTTGAACTGCGCAGCTTCCTGTTCTCATGTCTTCAGCCTAAATAAAAGCTACAGTACTCCGAGTGAGAGATCAAGGAAGTGGAGTCTGCATTAATTAGATTTATATATCGACTCTGATAGGGAAAAGAAGCTATGAGGTTCGGGGTAAAGGATGATACATGGGAAAGAGGATTAGTGATATGTATTTGCAGGTATAGCTTGCGATCGAAGCCTACCCCCGAGTTACTCTATAATGAAGAGACTTAGCTTGCTAAACCCATGAAACTTCGCTTGTCTTTGTATCTGATCTATGTGGGTACACAGAGAGAGAGAGAGAGAGAGGAGGAGGAGAGGGGGGAGTAGATAGTGAAACTTATGGAAGGAGGATAGTGTGCTTTTCTTGAGGAGGAGGAAAAATTTGGGGTCCAAAGTTGATTTTGGTATAGAAAGTGGATTGCATGTGCTGACGAGCAGGACTAATGCACCAGTATCAAAGGCAACTCAGCTTTGCTCTCTCACATAGTACTCTCTCTTGCTCGTACACCAAAATTTGTGAAAATAAAAAGTTAAGGAATTGGGCAAAGTGGGGCACGTTCTTTTTATAAGCGCGTATCTAAAATACTATTATATTTTCTTGTTGCATGAGAAAGGAGAAGAAGTAAGTCACGCAAGGCGCTTAATTATCTTGAATTCAACACTTACTTCAGAATCCACCATATATCCGTAGTGTGGTCGTCTTCCAATAGTACACTATTGCAATCAAACTCGATTAAGGAACGTAACTCCAATATAAAAATATATACTTGTTTGAACGATGGGGGCCCTCTCGTCATTCCAAATGGCTTCATTCCTTTAGATAGATAAATAAATAATGGCAGGCTTAAGAGAGCGAGCTGGAGAGAAAATGGGCGACGCTCCTATAAGAGAATGAGAGAGAGAGAGAGAGAGGAAACATCTTTTTCACTGTCTGCCAAAAAACGAGGACCTGAAAAGAGGAAGGGCGGTTAAGAAGGAATGGGGAACTGTGTACGATTTTCTTCCGGACCCAAAGACGGGAATAAAGCGTCACACTTTGCCTTCCTCATTTTTATTTTATGGGAATTTCCGAGATATAACCTAACTTACACACCTTTATGAGGCCTCATATGCATGGGGATTAAGACCAACATTCTCCTCTCATCTGAATCCCACACCCTCTCCCTCTCCCTCTCTCCCATTTACTACATAAAGTTGCTCCTTTTTTCTGTTCCCTATAATTCATTCCAACAGAAAAAATAAGGATTACCAATATATATATATATACACAACGACCTTTATAACTGTAAATATATACATACATTAGTTCCCCATTCATTTGTATCTCAATATTGGTCTCATGGCAAATTATGGTCGAAAATCATCGCTATTTGTGATGCCCCCAGAAGGAGAATGGCAAATATGGAATAATTTTAACAGTTAATCTTATGATTTTTTCTTATTTTCAAACTTTTAAGCTAATTAACCGTTCCTTAGCTAATTGAAATTAACGAAGATGATCATTTTAATGTAAAATACAGTGAAAAGAACGGATTTCCGATAATTAAGATTTAAAACTCTGTACTCAACCTCGTCTCTACAAGAGGGCAACCAGGGGCATCTATCTAGAAATTTTATTTAATTTTACCCAGACAAAGACTAAAATTAACTATAAGTTCCCATTTTTTGCGTAACTTTCACCTTTTGACCCCTGTGATTCGCTCTGGAGACATCAATGATCAATTTTACTACTGCTAGTTTGGTTGATCGTGTCATTCATGGCTGCTCTATTGTTAGAATTGATGAACGTGCATTTCTCAATCTTCGTTGAAGAGTTTGCAAGAATTTTAATACCCAATGATCTCTTTGCATGGAATATCTAGCCAAATATTCAAGGCGATCGCCACTAGAGACCCAAAAAAAGAAATGAAGCATTGCAGAAATCTTCTGCACGTGCGGTCAAGTTCACACTTACTCATTTCAAGATTGATTATTGATTCTAACACGACTGACTTTAATTTCCTGAGCTGCACATTATTGTTCTACGCAGTAGTTTGATCCTATATATGAACAGAAGGACCACTAGTGAAGCTAGCTCACTGGCTGACTTCCTAATTTACAAACATATATAACGAGACACCAAACAAATCCTACACATATCTATATCACAAAACTATTTGTGTTAAGCATATATCATCAAAAAGGAATCCTCATTCTATGAGACGAAGTGAAATTAAGAGCACAATGCATTTGAATTTACAAAAGAACAACATTAAAAGGGTTAGTGTCAGCAAGTGCAAGGGGTTATGAAAAATATATAAGGGAAAGTCTATTAATTATACATTTCATTCTTTATGGTCCACCTGAGCTGTTAGTAAGATTTTAGTGTGAGTGTGTTGTGTAGGTATCTTAGACAGTTGTGTCTATTTTTAGGGTTTTGGGTGGAACACATCAAAGTATTGAGGAAAGGCTTTGCATAGAAAGCAGAGCAGAAATAGCATCACTCATCTCAGTGCTGCCCTTACATCAAGGCATTCACCAAAAAGAAAGCTTAAAAATTCTATAAAGAAATGAGAGCATATTTTCCAGCACAGGGGCATATCACTCTTTTATTCCTCAATCATCTTCCACTTTTACTTGTTTTATACAGTGATCCGTGACCTATCATGAATGCGTGCTTCAGTCAATTCTAATTTCTGTCACTACTGCATCTGCGTGTAATTTCGCAAGAAAAAGCTGTGTAATCCAATATATATATGCTGCTCGGCAACATATCCAGAAAGAAAAGAGTCCATGATCGAACAGTCATGGGTAATAACCAGGGGACTAGCCCTCACTGAAAAATACTTCTTTTAGCATTTCACTTCACAAGTTCACAGTAAATAACTCCATTTTGGCACTTCATTATGCAAATTAAAACCCACATAAATAATCCAACGTCGTCACTGTGCAAGTAATTTGCGTGCACGTGACAGGCACGAGACTATACGATGAGTCTTTTTTTTTCCTCGTAGGATACTGTCCTTAAAAAAAGCATAGGTAATACAAATCTCGCAACCGTTTATTCCTTTGTGGGTGGGCGAGGGTGGTATATAGTGGAGGAAGCCAAAGAGGTTCCAGTCAAAAAGTCTTTTGTATCTGTGTTTGGCATAAAAAGACTTACAAAGAGCACCAAATTATTTGAACACACAAAGCACTCTGCTATGCTACAAAAGCAGAGTTTGAATGAAACAGAGGAATATGTACACTTACAACACAACCTAACTCAATACTTCTCTCTCCCCCACCAATAACGGTTAACTTTTCTTTTCTTTTTCTTTTTTAATAAAAAAACGGATAAGTGTTTTAAGACCAACAAAAATGAAATGGAAAAGCCATCCGAACTGTTAAGAACTATATCTTTGGTTAGACACCATGAGATTTGTAGGAAATTAAAGTGAAGGCGAGGACAATCACCTTTCTCTCCTTTCGCTATCGAGGTGTCTTGATTTTGCGGGAAACGCATTTCATTAGAGCTAAAACATTTAAAATATATGATCATCTTTTGGCAAGAGTAATCATAAAGCAATATTAAAAGTAAAATATGGCATTATCTACTCAAAAGGGACGCTCATTTTTATGCTTTTAAGCCTTCAAATAAGCATCTTCGGCCTCTACGTGGCCATGTGGCTGAAAGCAATATCCAGCAGAGGCGAATGAAACTGAGGGCACAGAGTGAGAGAGCAGAAAAAATATTAGTTAATAGTATTGGGCAGGATGGGCAGCTTTAAACTTTAAAGGCTAGAATGGCATGTAAAAGTTAACCTAATTTTGACATGACAGCCTTGTTCGTGTAAAAGCCATGGAATTACATCCTCTTTTCCCAAAAGTTGCTCATTATATAATGCTCCATATCGGTGAACTAAACCAAATTGCGTTTCACTTATAACTTAAAAAGACAACCTAATTAGAAGCAAAAAAAAAATGAAGAAATTTTAGCATTTCATGCCTTCCTAATTTGTGTTAGAAAATTTCCGGGCTCAATTAAGAATGACAATCAAAACCCACGAAGCGTCGAGCATTCTTTGAAAGCGGCAGTATGAGATGCCTTATTTCTATTTTATGTGAACAGGATTGGAAGTAGTTTGCTTTCGAATTTATTGGTGAATGTGATAAAGTATGAAACATTGATAAAGACGCACTAAAACTAAATGATTCTTAATTATTAAAACCTTAAACAATAATGACGCCATAAGTGTACGTCCAACATATCTAAACTAAAACGCAGATACTAGGAGAAAATATGTAAGCTCTCAATCCACGTCAATTCATCGAAGTTATGGATCGTAGCTTCATAAAAACTATGCTGAACAAATGGTTCAGCATACTTATCAAAATGAGTAATAGGATGCCCCAGTCCCCAGTATTATGCTTTATGATTAAAGGGATACATCCTCCTTTTTTGCTGCTTCTCTTAAAAACGTGTTTGCTCCTTAAGAAAGATCTAGGTAGTGTTGACTGTAAATAAAATATTAGTTGAGGAGTTATAATTTAGAAACTTTGGAATTGGAGGAATGTTGTGATCTTTAATTAAGGAAAACCTTTGGCTCCAGAAAATGTTATAAGTTTTACAATTTTATGCACACCCTAGACAAATTTGTGTAGAACAAATAGCACACTATGGAAATCTTACATAGACTCTCCCTCCAAAAGGATGTTCACGTTACCATATCAAGATCTAGTTGTATGGCAAGTTGTAGTGATATGATAAGAGACTCTAATAGTAATTGAGTTATAGGTTTTATTCATTTTATTAGATCTTGTGTAGTGCTTTTGATACAGAACAATAGGCTATCTTGAAAGGACTCACAGTTATATAGTATACGCCAAAGTTCAAACTCAAAATCTTATTTAAATAATATCAAACTGTTTATCACTCAAACTAATCTCAGTTAATTAGTATAATATTTTTTGGGTACAACCATTAGTATAACTAGTTTCATTGGGCATTGCCCACTTTATTATATATATATATATATATATATATATATATATATATATATAAAGGTTCAAGGGCCACCGAGTCCCCCACCCTCTCCTCCCTCGTGGAATTTTAAAATAATTATTTTTAGCGCTCTGAAAAAGAAAAATGGGAAAGAAAGAGGGTGAAAAGGTACATGAGAATGTTTACCTTCAGTATTCCTTTTAGAAATGATTTCAGAAAATTTGAACGTCTCCCCCCCCCCCCCTTCTCTTTTTTTCCTTCACTTTCCAGTTAAATGCAGACTAAATCAAAGAAGGCCGCCTTTTTTATCAGCCCACACATCTCCGGCCAAATTATTTCCATATTTCTTAATCTGAACGCTGCATTTCTTCTCGAAGATGCCGCATGAAAGCGAGACGATCGCACGGAGAAGAATGAGAATAAAAAACTATTGACATTGATACGCGCAAAGTAAATACGACCACAAAAATGGGTTGCATTTATAATTCATGGGGAATGAAAATGAGAAGGAATAGGTCCTATAAGAAACCAATAATTCAAATACCACAGACAAAAAAAATCAGATTTTTATATGAGATCAAAACCTAAATCTGTCAAAGGAATCTACCAGTCAGGATGCCGAGAATATAGCACACTGCACACATTGTTTACTCTTGCTTCATTAATCACCAGTTCTTTTGCTGGCAGTGTACATAAATTACCTTATGCAAAGTCAACCAAAATAGAGAGGGGAAACACACAAAAAATGTGACAAAATTGTACAAACCAAAAATCACTCACCATCACAACTTTAATCGCCTCAGCTTTCTCCTATTCCAGAATTATTCTGAACCAGTGGGGTAAGAATAAATTCAACAACTGGTCTCTGTTTACAGATTTGATTCCAAATTGTTTATTAAGCAGCCTCACAAGATTTTGAATTACAGAAACCAAAGGTCCATCTGCCACTTGATCCAACAGATTGCAGTAGCTTGCTCCTTTTTTATCCCTTTTTTACAGGAATTAAGAACAAACCAAGAAAAACAGACCATCAATAGTATATTCAGAACATCATAGATAATGAAAAACAGATTTAAATATTAGATCATCTAAAGAATAAGAAAAACACATTCGTATATTGTTTTTTCTTTAATATCCCATTATACAACTCTTAAAATTTGCAAAAGGATGCTCCAATCTTAAAATTTTGACAGATTGCATAACATTTTGACAGACAACACCTGCACATAAAAGCTTTATTACTATAGACTTAATGCCTTGTTCTCATATTGAAACCAAGTCCTTCTCAGAGGACCACATGTGGACCTAGACATTGAGAAGCTAATAAGACATTATACAAAATACTACAACTACAATTAAGGTGTCGTTTAGAAAAAAATAAATGACGTTTTCTTCGCCATATCAATCATCCTTTGCCAAGAGAAAAGAGATGTTTCACCCTCCATATGCTACAAAATGAAACAGATTCAACTGCAAAATGAATCGGGAAACAGACACCTCTCTTACAAAGAAAACTGATTCAACTCTACAATGAAATCCGGTCTTCTGTATAGAAACAAGTAGACTAAAAACGATGAGAAAATATGGGAAAATACCATCCTTTCAAAACAAGTATCACAGCAGCAGTAAAGCAACTAATACTAAAACTGCGCCTGCAATCAGCCAAATAAAAACAAAAGTAGCTCCTTAATGCTCTCCTCTCCTTCGGGCTTGAGCACAACGTATGGTCATTTTGATTTCCACATCCACTAAGCGTCAAGAAAAAGTTTTAGCATCATCAATGACCATCAGATACATTCCCTTCACTGAGATATTCATCTAAGATCCAAGGTCAGGAAGGATAGTGGATAAAACCCGCCACTTTGTTAATCACGCATATTTCACCAGCAATTTGAAGATGACAATATAAGACATACAGTTAAGTGATTGTGGATATATAGATCCAACGCTGGGACATAGAATATTTCATTTAATTGAGAATACCTGCTGGGGAAAAGAATTCTTTTAGCATTAAAACCATGAATAGCAGTTGCAATTGGCACGCAAAAGCTCCTAACAAAATATATTTTTTAATTTCCTTCCTTTTCTACTGATATTCTGACAAGATTAGCCACTAGATTCAAGTAAACGTACCCTCTAGCAAGAGAAAGGTATATAATTGATAGCATAGATCTCTTAATATTTGAACCATGTCAGACAAGCGCTACAAAACCAGAGGACTCATAATAAATTCATAGAATATGCCATAGCTAATTGTAGAACCAAAGACGATTTAGTGCAATATTTAATACTGCGCTAAGCAGAAGCATACTCATCGTAAGTAAAAAGAACGGAACTACACCATTGTAGGTATCAAGACTCCATGCACATATTCTTGTCCAAATCGTCCTTTCCTCATGATGAGCAAACCTAAGAGCCTCAGTAGCATGTAAGGGAAAGAAGACTAGCGCAGTGTCCTGCAGTTAGAGATATGAAGAAATCCTATAGGGCTTTGGTTGAATATAGTAAAGGAAAAAGAAATCGAAGTCCTTGCAAATCCTTCACAAAACTGAACATTGGTGATATTAGATCCCCTTGACATAACAATCATACTACATGGTAAGTGGCTTCCTAATATACACGAAGCAAGCTGGGAAACCATGTAATCTAATTCTAACCTAACATCGCTAGAGACCAAGATAACATTGGTACCCAAAGATTTAAGATATGGTAGACCTAGTACATACATACAAGGCTAAAATATGAAGCCCTATTTCCTACCCATTCAAGATAAAAGAACGGCGTAGATATAAGATATGGTAGAAAACAACTAGTAAAGAAAAAACCATAGTTAAAACATAGAAAACAGAAAAGGAATGGGAACAAAGAAAGCTTGCATTAGATAAAATATGGGAAGAGATACAGATTGAGAGAGACAAATGATTAAAAAATGAACAGAATACAGCCTTAAAAAAGATACCGAAGCCATGGCTCCCCCTTCAAATTTGAATGGAAGGTTTAGGTACATTTCTCCAGTTATCTGGGGCGCGGGGATTGACATATTTTTAATGGCATCCCGTTCTGTATAAGTGGACTAGTTGCCTTGTTATGCCCGTACACAACTCACATACCTGTAACCTCGGCAGGAATTGAAGATCATAAAGATCACGAACGCAACAGATTATTTGTTTTGTTTAAGAAAACCGGTCAGAGCAACAGAGACAACAGGCCTACAGACTTAAATTACCACAACAAATCAAACTCGAACTTACAGTTGAGCTAACTATATACTGTGTGGATATTAGGACCAAAGAATGAATTTTGGAGGATCTCGACTCTAAATATAAAAAATTTTGCAATTTCTACCATACCCTAAGGGTTTGTTTGGTTGGGGGGTTTTGAAGTGGAGGGGAGAGGAAGAGAAAGTGTGTTTGGTTGGAAAAAATATAGGGGAGGGGAGGGGAGATTTTTTGTCTTTATTTGCTCCCCTCCTCTCTCTTAGCTCCCCTCTAAAAGTGGGGATTTTTGGATAGGAGAGAAACTTTTCATCCTTTTTGGACAAAATTACCCCCACATTTTTTTTAATATTCTAACTATACCCTTAAACCTTTTTTTCATTTTTCTCACACCTAATTTTTTCTTTAATTACATAATAATTATAATAATTATAATAAATTATAATAAAACTTAATAAATATAATAAATTATTTATATATTATATTAAAATATATAATAATTATAAAATTAATAAGAAACAATATTAAAATTTTATCATATTTTTTATTTTTTTTAATTTTATTATATATATAAATGAGATAAAAAAATTTAAGATTTATAAATTAAAAAATAATAATTTTGATATGAATATTGTAAATAAAGAATAAATAAATTTAAATAAAGAGATAAGGGTATATTTGTCAATTTTTAATTAACTCTACTCCCTTCTCCTTCCCTCTCTTTCTGAACCAAACAAAAAATATCATTAATTAATCTCTTCTACCTTTCCTTATCCTCCCTTAGATTAATCTAACCTCCACTCCCCTCAGCTGAACCAAATAAAGCATAAGGAATCGAGTTTGTAGGAAAAATCAAGCGGGCAATGCATGAGGCACGGAAAAATTACTTGAACTGCCGCCCGGTGAACGAATCGCCCCATGGGGGGCGAAGGGGGATGGAGCGACCTCTTTCTTTTTGGGTCCCGGCGGCAATGCAACCGACTGTATAAATTTTAATTTTATATTAAAATTAAATTACTCAACAAAATAATCTGTGCAAGATTGTTAAACCGGTGACAATGACAATGACAATGAGCCGAACCTGAGGGATGAATTCTATCATCTGCTCATATAAATTGAATAATTTTTATAAAAAGAAAGTAAAATAAAAATAACAAATATTAAAGTATGACTTTGTATTAGTAATATTATATTTATAGTTAACAATGCTTGATATGTTGATAGTACCAGATATAGTTTAGAATTTATTAATTTTTAGAAAAATAAATGAAATAATTTGTTATAAATATAATATTTTATTTTTAATGTTGAATTTTGTTTTACTTATTTTAAATAAAATTTGGGAAGCAGGTAAAAAAATAAAAGGAAAATTGATAACCTTGAGCTTTTTTTCTAACCTAATTAGAATACTTTCACGGTGAGTTTTAAAAGGGGATTAAAATAGCAATTAGCTATGTGCATCGTCATTCAAGTGTTTTTTTTTTTGGTATAAAAATTTTTGGAAAGGAGTTGGGCTCACCCACGATCTAAGAGCAGGGCAAAGTCTCCCTTTCTCTTAGGCGATACCAATGTCAGGCAGGGCGAGCCGTCTATTACCCTTAGACGTAAACCTAAATACTCAAGAGTTAGGATGCCTCCCCAAGCGCCGCGACTGGAACCACAATAAAGTGATACTTCCCATGGTTCAAACATACTCCAAATGATAGTATGTCTCACCTTTTTATTAGTTAAACTCACGGACGATGGATTTTAAGTGTTGAAGATGAAGGGTAGAGCAAGGAAATGTAACGCTAAATGGGTTGGCCCAAAAAAGGAGTGGAGGGCCAAAAGTATTTTGAGTGATGATGAAAAGATTGAGCATAGCTACCTACAAGGCTAAATCTAACAAACAAAAATATTAGATAAATTAGTGTTTAGATATCTAAGGGGCACCCTCATCTGGTGAAGGTCAGTGCCTTGTATTTATAAAAGAAAGAGAGATTGAGCGTAAGTGGATAACGTGGATTGAATGAATCCGACAAAAAGCGAAATGAACATGTTAGAGGCGGTTCAGCGGACAAAGTTCAAGTGGACCTTCAAAAACAAAATGGTTGGTCCCCATCGGGTTTTCGAATCCCACAACTAGAGTACCTGCCCAACACCCTCCACGTCACATCCTGAGTGAGAATCATCGTTAAACGTCAAAACTGGCTGGGTTTGTAATAATAATTTAGACATAGGCTCGCCCGGTGCACGAAATCTAATCAAATACTGTCCGTTACATTCTTCATAAATTTATTAACACCACCACTGACTCTAAAAAGTTTATGCTTGTTGCTCTCCCCGTCCTCCTAAATCCTAAATATAAGGCTATCTTACCCATTCCGTACGACCTAAGTTAGCCCTGACATTTAATGGTAAAAACACTAAATGCTGGGCAAGTTGTGGGGTTTGTGGCTTAACACGACTGAATTTAGTCTTTCGCGTTGGACAGTAGATGGCCATGGCCCCCATACGAAGAGAGACTTTAGTCGCAAGCAGCCCACTGCTCTCTCTGTTGGACTCATTTAAAACAGGGGACAACAATAAATGAAACAGAACCTTGTCTTCCATATATCTAGTGCTGCTGCAACATATGGTCCTTCTTCAAGTTGCTTCTTCTCTAAGATAGCATTTAGCTGTATTTTTTAAATATCTAGTTAGAGCTTCTATTTATGGCAATATATATAGAAAGAATCTTATAACTAATACTAAAACATTTTCGAAAAGTCTACACTATAAGGAGATTATTCATCATTTTCAGTAGTTGATACCTTGACTTACCAAAAAAGAAAAAATTCTAAATCGCCATAAGTCACCCAAACTGATCCGTATTCTGCTCAAGAGAAACTGAAGCAAAATAAAACGACACGAAAAATTGCCCCCAGCATTCAACATACTTTATGGGGAATATGACTTTGCACGACTTTAATTATTCTAGAAGTTTACTTGAGATTAAACTGCCGTGAGAAGATTTTGGAATACTGTTTATTAATTAAATTAGATTCACGATAATTAAGTCGGTGAAAGGGATCGGGGTGGGGGGGTTATGGGCGAGGTGTGAATATGACATTGATAATGTGAAGGCCACGGGCGGGAACACGTGTGCAGGTTGCAGACATTTTGGCAAACTTGAGGAGGCTATGTAAAAATGGTCCTATCAAATATCAATACAATTACAGATGTATGTATTCCCTTTCTGGAGTCGCTTTTATGAATATGATTCAACAATAGAAACCATTCAAATAAAGGGAAAGCACACCCAGGAGTCGTAATGGCTAAGGAAGCACATTTCAACTTTCACCTGATTATTCTATTATTTGCGGCGTCAAAGACAGAAATAAAGTGGGAATTAAGGAAACGGAGAGGAAATTTAGTGCAGAATATAGTTTCAACCTACACTTTACACTGTTCTAATTAATTTTGAAATATAGTGCAGACCCTTTTTTTTTTATTATTATTATTATAGAAACAATGTGTAGAAGATCTCTCCATATCATCTAATCGTGGAACCGGGGTATAAATAGATATATATATATATATATATATATATATATATATATATAAAGTCATTTAATCTCTACGATGGTAGAGTTGTTGTTCCTTGCGGATAACTCCCAGAATGGTGTGATAGGAGGTAGTAATTCATGGTGGAGATAGAAACGCACACGTACGCTCCACTAAATCCAATCTTTCGAATAGTAAGCCAATATCAATTGAACTAGGCCGAAAAAGGGGTAAAGAAAGCACTACTCAGTGAGTTTGGTGTTAAGAAATGCCCTGATTTTCAAGGTGCGACGAGGGTAGCTAGGGTGCCCTGAGCACCATTTCGATGCCACCCACTTTTCTGAATGTGGCGAATGATGAGTGGACATTCCAATTAACAACCCCTCCCACGTACGTGTCCATTCGGCTTCCAAGTTAGTTCCCAACCTTCATCATCGCCCTTTCCTACTTTCTCCCACGAATTCAAACCCCTTTTTCTCAAGTCATCTATTTCCTTTCTCTCACATTTCGGATTTCTTTGTGCAATTAATCCGTAAGGAAGCATATCACTGTAATGCGAACTGATTTAATCATAGGATATGGTTTATATTGTTTTGCCATTAATTCAGTGGTGACGTTCCCAATCCCATCCCACCTCGCTGCAATATAATAATACTCCAACTCCCACAACAACAACAATTGGCGTATACATGTGGAATTCCTCTATTCCGTCTCTTATCTATCTCCCAATTATTGCACGTCACCGCTCTTATCACTACAAGGGAGACACGCCCGAATGAGGACCAGGAGATCAGTAAATAGCGTTCCTCATCTTTCGAGTAAGATCAGGTGGTCCTGCGTTTTCTTTCAGCTCTTGTTACCATCTCCACATTCAATGCTCGGTCCAAATTCCATTCCAAATAAGGTACTACTACATATGTAAAAGTCAACAGCATCATAGGGGGGTTAAACTTCATGCTTCTTTTACTGCGTTGGCCATTTTGGACTCGCTCGACTACTGTTGGTAATTGACAAAACAACAGTGGAGAAATGAAACAAGGGTTCTCGAATAAACAACAAGACAAACTGACAAGGCAGATGGTAATTAATATAATGCAGCGGAGATACCCAAAAAGAAAAGAATAAAAGCTTTAGCTTACCTTACCCACCACTGAAAAGAGAACTTTCGGAAAGAACATGAAAAAGGAATCCATCCTATTTGGAAAGAAGCTCCTTTTCGCTCCCATCGCAAAAGAAGGACGCCCTAGAGATTTAGGAATACATCCTCCCTTGTATGCCAGGAAAATAATTTACACACTCCATGAATCCTTACCAAAAAGCTAGCAACTCTTTTATGCTTTCCATTATTTTTTCTGGGATATCATTGTCAGTATTTCACGATGAACTAATTACAACACACTATATAAATATCTCAATTATTTAATGCACCGCTTCATTATTTCCAATTTCCAACCTCGCCATTTGAATTTCATCATACAATTATTGAACGATAATAATAAACTAGAATCAATTAGCTGCACTGGCGCCTAGTATTCCGTGTTACTTCAACCATAATTATTCAACACATAAAAAAACAATCAGATGACGCGCCCGCCGCAACGCCTAACGTACACTCCATGCCCTTCTTACGCCCTCATACTAACGGCCGCTTCCAACGGTCATCATCTCCGCCTCACGCACTGCGGCAATGAGTCAATGAGTTGTCCACTAGGTTACCTGGTAACCTCGTCCCAGTCAAGGCGTTCTTGCGACGAATGCCTAGGTTTCCTTATTGCAACTGCGGGGTCCAAATCCAAACCTCTCATTTTCCAAGTCGTATTCCACGTAGAAATTCTGCTGCTGATAGTTTCCAAGAATAACCGCCGGCCCATTGGCCACAGACGGAATGGTCGCATTATCCGACATAACCGTCAAGCAGGCAACTTGTGATTCGCCCACCAACGAGAAATAGTTCTCCACGGGCAGTGTCATGTTGGCACCCCCTCTGAATTTGATAGTGAATTCCGGGAAAGTAATCGAGTTCAGACCCGAGAAATCGAAACAGGGGCTCAAACCGGATTGAATTTCTACGTCCTTGGCTCTTGTGTAATTCGCCATCTGTTTCTCGAATCCTTGTGCCACCATATCGAAAATGGGCCTTTCCATAAATGTGAAGGTGGAGCCTGAGTCCACAATGGTGCCCCCATTCCCGTCTGAATCTGGCTCAAAAAGCTTGGACGGAATCTTGACTCGCTCGCCACCGATGATGATTTTTCGAATGGTTAGGTAATAATACTCGCGGAGTGCTGGGTTGTTCGCTGCTGGGTTTTTCTGGAACGGAGTGTAGCTAAGGCCGTCGGTTTTAGTGCCGCCGGAGGACTCACTCTGCAGAATGAGGTCACTGCTTCCGGTGGAGTCGTCGAACCGGTGAGAGATCAAACAGTAGGAGAATCTCTTGAGACCCATCTGCGAAGGCAGCGATTCAGGCCCTCGACCAAACCCGGCGATTCCGGCGGGTTGACGGATCGACATGATGGAGCAACCAACGAGAAAATCGGGCACGATTTTCCCAGGAAGGTCGAGGCTTTCTAAGAGTAATAAGCCAGCGGTTGATCCCAAACCATACTGAATCATATAAAAGGGGCAAATCTGGGAGCAGTTTTGGGCAGTGGGTTCGCACTTTTGGCATCGAGACTGAAGATCGGGTCCGAGAATCCAACCACATTTTGGATTTCTGCAACCGACGAACTTGGCGGAGGAAGAATTCTTAGGAATAAACTTGGGGAGTTTAGTGGCATCGATGTTGGGGAAGGAACATCTGGAACAGAGATAATGAGAGGAGCAAGGGAACCAGACGAGGCTACTTCCGGTGTCCAAGACGAAAGGGAAGGTTTGAGGCGGCGTGCCGAATCTGAGATCGACGGAGTATCCGCCGTAGCTTTTGGGGTAATCGGGGGTCTTGGTGAGAGAAGAATTGGAATTGGATTTACGGTGCTTGAGGTGGTGAGCTCTGGTCAGGGAAGCAGAGGCAACGACTTTGAGGGTCTGAAAGGGATCGGAAGAAGGGTGTTTGGCGTGTAAGGGCGAGATAGGAAGAGTAATGGATGCGAAGGATGAAGTGAGGGAGATGAAATAAAAGAGGCAGAGAAGATGAAGAATGAGGGGAGAAGCCATGGAAGTATAGTGAAAAGAAGAAAGATTGAAGGATGGAGGGATGAAGCGTGATGTGTTGGGATTTGGGCATATAAAAGCCCCGAGCCCATGAGGCCTTGCCGCAAGGGGAAAGCTGAGACCGAGAGACTGGGATTCTCTCTTTGTTGAACCCGATAAATAAAATAAAATAGGCGAGTGACATAGTACTGTATGTAAAAAAAGATTATTTATTTTTCTTTGAATACAAATTTTTATACAGTAAAAACTACTTTTTAAAAAAATGACGTAATTTAGCCCGTATTTCAGTACGAGGATTTTCTTGGTTAAAAGAACAAGGAGTTTCAATTTTATCTATTCCGCATGATGAATGATAATTATACTCTATTAATTGGCATTTCGATATACTGGTAATAAGTTAATATTTTTTTTTTCGATAAAAAAATGTAAATATTTTTTTTGTAATGTTCCGGTAAAGGTGTTCTTTTCCATCTGTGTTTAGGAGGCCTTCTCGATCTACGGTTTGGATAATGGTGAAATTAAAATAGTGATTTGTGTTCATAGGCTTGCTTGCATAACTTGAAAAAATAAGCAAATTTGTAAGAAGTAACTTTTTTTTTATATAATATTGTTCATATTTTACTTCAATATAGATTTTTATATAGTAGAAAATCCGTTTTAGGAATTGAGTCCAAGATCCACATGATCTATTCTATACGTTTCATATTATTATAAATATTTTTTTAAGAGGGTAATATATTTTATGCACAGTTGATTAACCGTTTTGTTTATACTGAGTATATGTTAGATAAAAATGTAGTGTAGTAAAAAAGTGGGAGTGGAAATGCAAAAGGATAGTTTTGACTTTGGAGGGAGCAAAGCAATTTTAATTTGCACGAGGGACGGGTGGACGTGGAAGACGGGGACAGCGTAAGTAGGAAGGGGACAATCCAGCAAGGACGCTCCCTATGCCAACGTTACCATTGACAATTACACCTTCCCATGTGATCCCGCCCTCTCTCTCACACACACATTTTTATTTATTTTAATTAAATATTTTTATATAAATAAATTTATATAAATTTTACGAATATTTATAAAAAAATTACAAACTCACACATTTTTATTTATTTTAATTAAATATTTTTTATATAAAAAAATTTATATGAGTTTTACAAATATTTATAAAAAATTTACTAATTTTTTTAATTTATAAAATTACTTATTTTTTTATTATTCACTCAGTTCATTGAAATTTACCTTAACTTCATTAGAATCTGACTCATGTCGTGTATTTAGTTATAGTGGGTGAGTTTTCTAAAAGATATTTTTTGTATATACTAAAAATTAAATTTAAAATCTCATTTAAATGATATAGAGTTATTTATCATTTGAATTAACTTCTTTAATTATAAAATTGTTTGTTAAAGGAGCAGCGAGAATTAAGAGTACGGAGATGTTTTCGGCTAAGGCCCAATCTCCTAGAATTTGGGCTTTATTCTGTCCAATACTTTTTTCCATGGAATCTTGTCTTATGCCCCAAGCCCAATCTCAGGCTTTGGTTTCTCACTATAAACTAATCCTCCAGTCCTTTCTACAGCAACCTATTAATTATTTTATGTAGATTCAAATATTTAGCTAATGTTAAAATTAATCGTAACAAATTTTGTCAATCATGGGAGGTTGTTCAGTAGTTACGAGTCTGTCGATTAGTTAATGTTGGACAAAAAGCCTTATATTATTAACATTAAAGGGGAAAGGGGGGAGGGGGGGGGGGAGATTCTTGTAATATAATACCGTGAGTCAACGCCACCAACACTATTTAATTCAGGTTGTTCCACTACATTTTATGGTACGTGATATATTGTCCATGTGTTTATTTTATACGTAAATTTAAGTTTTAAATTTAGGTTTAGATAAAATTTAAATTTTAATTTTTTTAAAATAAATAATTATATTTATTTAAAAAAAATTAGATTAAATAATGATTTAAAATTAAAATTTTAAATTAGCTGATCAAAGTAGTTTATAGAAAAGTAAAATAACTTATAAATTAACCAATTACTATATTACATCTAATTTTTTTTATACCTTCTCTTATCTCTCTTCTATACCATATTTTATCTTTCATTTTTTTTACATCCTCTCTCCTCTCTACTTTTTTTTCTGCATATTTTCTCCCCTCTCATCTCTTATCTCATATCACTTCTATATTTAATAATCATATAGTTTTCATAATTTATCAATAATAAAAATATTTCTTGAAATAATTATCAAAACACTCATTTATTCAAAATTATTTTTTTCATAAGCTTTTCTCCATAAACATTTTTTTTTCTTTGTTTTTTTTATTATCCACCCGATTCACTATAACTTTACCCCGACTACATTCGAATCTGACCCGAGTTGCGTATATAATTATAGTAAATGAGTCTCTCAACGAGAATTTTCTAAATATGCCAAACCTCAAATTTGAGACTTTACTTAAACGATATCGAGTCACTTACCACTCTTACTAATCTCCATTAGTTTTAGAAACTCTTTTCTAAAAATTATCTAAATTTTTTTTATATAAATATTTTTTTAAAATTTTATCTAAATGGGTCAATAAATCAAATCATATCCGCGTTGGCTATAAGATTGGGTTAAGTGAATTGTAAAATAGTAGGCACGTGCAACCGCGTAGGTATTGGTGTCAAATGCTTGGGGGCACTACTCCCTCTCCCACAAGAACGTCGTTGTGACAATGAGCAATTAATAATTTAATATAACAGAAGCAATCAGAAGTAGTGCCCGACTCCCTTTTGAGATGAGGCACTTGTATAAGCTGCGTACCCACTTTGAGTCTCTCTCAAAATTAAGTAAAAACAGGTTCTTTTAATCTCAAGTGTACATGGATTCCATGCATGCATGTAATTGTTAAGCAGGGTTATCCCAGTAAGCCTCATGCCAAGAGAGGAACGTTGTTTCAACGATTACTAAATAGCCTGTTTTCATAACAACAACATCAACATCAAGCAGCAACACCATAACATTTCATTATCAACGTTCATTAGTTTTATTGCTCTCAAGTCTTCGGTTCTCATTCAACAACTGCCAGCCGGCAGATCCATGTTTGGTTCAGTCGGAAATCAATCGAATTTAAAACACAACTGATTCAACCCATGATCAGAATAATTATCAAGTAAATAAATGAAAAAAGAAGCAAGGCTATAATGGAATATGTCCCGATAGATTTGGACTTTGAAGGGATGAGAAGCTATTTTATATTCCCGAATGAAGTACATCCGATCATTTCTCACCAGTCACCACTTCAAACAAACAGGAAACACAAGCAGTCTTCAGTCCACACATGGACGAGTTAACTTGAGCAGAGGAAATGTCCATTTTCTTGTTACGCATAAACACCAAGCACTTTTTGTTAGCAATTGGGCGGCGAAAGAGCCCAAGGAGTAGAAACACAAATAAGAGAGGAGCACTAACTCATAAAATCCTCAGGACTATCATCCACTTGTTTCTCATCCTCAATATCAACCTCCAAAATTTCCTGAAAGAAAGCACAGAGGAAACAAATTCTGAAATTGTGAAGCCTCTCAGTCTAGTTAATTGTGTTGTCCCGATGAGATAGATATAGAAGGGACTCACCGGAATCCTCTGCTTGAGATAAGTACTGACTCTGGCGAGGACATCGGAACGCTTGTGCCCAAAACGACCCTTGAGTCTAATCTTCACGAAAGGTCCGTCCAGCTCTGCCAGCTCAACCTTCCCTGAATGAATTCATTCACCCGACTCTTAATTCTGCGTTCAATCCGTAAATACACACGCTCGTGGAGTTACATAAACACACCTGCTCTCTTAACAAATTACCAGTGATACCGACGTAAGCATCGAAGATCGTAATATTCTCCTCTCGGGCGTCGGTCAGGACCTGTCGCACGTTGGAGTGAGGAAAGGTGGATTTTGGGCATTCTCTATCGCCCGCTTTCGCCGACTGGATTTGAGTACATTGTAATGATTACATCTGCTGTGTTGAGCTATAGGAACTGGTTACTCTCTCGTCCATCTTGCATTAAGGGTATCAAAGACCCACTGGTACAGTGACATGCTCCTATTTTGCGGCTACGAAGGCACAGAACAGAACAGAACACAAAACTAGGAGGATCGGATATGGATAACATCACGCTTGCCAACAGCAAGTGCTAACCCACCTGTTCCAACACACCCAGAGGAAAAGAAATAAACTTGTTATCTTAGCCCGAAATGGGGGGAATAAATGATTCCCTGTTTACCCGTTACTGGAACAGTATAACTTCCCTGCTGCTAATTGATAAAATTCTGACGGTTTGAGTATCCGCATTGTATGTTTGCAACGAGCACGATTAAGAAGAAGAAAAGCAAAAATGACTCGATCACATTAGGTTATACTTAGGAAAAATTTGAAGATACAGCTATATAACTCGGTCTCCTCATACTTCTAGCAGAGTGCTGATTGATTAGAGGCCGATAACGGAACCAAAACTGCTTAGAATGTATCTATCATTCAAACGCGAATAGTACACTGATTACAGTCGAAATAAAATGTGAAGTTGCCACACAAGTCGCTCAACAACCCAGGTACACCAACATGCTTTAATTGTCATAATTCACAATCCGCGCCTCAAATTTCAAGACTTCAGAAAGTTTTACAGAAAAAAACAAAACCCTTAACATCCCTAATTTCGATAAATGAAATTTATGGAGAGTTGTTATAGTCAAAGAATATATTTCTGAAATTAAAAATAATTTTTTTTTAAAAAAAATAACCATTGAAAATATTTTAGGACTTATAAAAATTAAAAAAAAATATGAAATGAGTAGTTTAGAGACAGAAAATTATAAAAGAATTTATTTCTTTAAAAGAGGATTAAGTAAAATAAAAGCTAATTTTTTAATTTTAAAATTCTATTTTCTTAAAAATTTTAAAAAATAATTGGGAATAATCGTTTACTCTAAAATTTATAGAAAAATTATACTATCAGTTAAAGAAGCTATTGGATTAAAAAAAATATTCTGTTAAAATGATTAGTTTCTAGAAATGTTTAAAAGTTTTAGAAAATTTGGGGATGAGTAAGGATTTCAGCTTGTAAACTTGAAATCAAACTAAAATGGTAGGTTTTGGTCAGTGCATGTGAACCTCCTCTGTTTATGCGATTTTGAGGGGGCGTAATCGGTTAAAATATGGGGCTTTGAGATTAATCACTGATTAAATAAAGAATGAAGTTTAATAAAGTGAAATCAATCTTTAAATTCGAAAAGTGGTTGCACCATGTCCTTCTATGCTCTGCTTGAGTTAGACGTGAACTTAAAGTTTTGAAGTTGGGCTCTTTGAAATTGAACTAAGGCTGGTGTTCTTGGTTGTTTGTTTTCAATTTAATTGCATATGGAATATTTAGGGACTTAATAAGCTTGTTGTTCCCAGTCTAAAGGTGATACTCTGTTTTGGGTGAGTATTGCCGAAAAATTTAAGCTTGATGTATGAGAATGGTTGATTTCAAAACTCTGGTTGTTCTGTGTTGAATCTGGTGGTCTTGGATGTTCCCTAATAACTATTAAGAATGTTTTGATTGCTTTATTAAACTGGTTTTATGCGTTGGTTTGTGTGAGCCACGATTTCTGAAAACAAAGCTTGATGATTTGAAGGATATATGGATTCCTAGAGTCCTAAATATTGATGACTGATTTGGAAGTTTGGAAGTAAGATTAATGTAAAACAGGTGTTTTGGGATATTTAGAGAAATAATGAGTGCCGAAACAACAGGTTTAACATAGGAAAATATTGTCAAGAGAACTCAAATGATTGATGGGTGTTTTTAAAACTATGCTTTAAATTATTATAGTTGTTTGAAAGAAACAAAATGTATTTTAAAGTTGAAATTTTAGAGCCATGTAATGGGCTGCTCGAAATTTCTTTAAAGAAATATTGATTCTTAAAAGGGATTGAGTCAGTAAATTAATCTAGTTAAAAAATAGAATATGTGAGTTATGAAAATGTAAGGGGAGTTGTTGTTTGCTATTCTTATATGTCTAGCAACTATTTTTGACAGTCAAGGTTTTGACTAAAATGCTATAATGATAATTTTTAAAGCTGGAAAATAATTTTTAGATTCAATAAAGAGGGCTATTAGAAAGTTATAAAGAAATCAAGGAAGTCAATTATTAAGAATGTATACAATATGAAATTATTAGTGATAATGAGATTAATTGTGTTTTGGAATGTAAAGAAAGTGAAATCTATCAATCTCTTTTCTTTTTCTATTCGGCCAAGCCAATGGCAGCAATAGGAAATGAGATTACTAAACAAGAACAAAACAAGAAAGTAAGGAGTTGGTGTTGGGTTATGAAAGAAGCTTATTATGGAAGTATTTTGTGCTAAGGTTTAAGTATTAATAAATTTTATACAAATAATTATATAGAATTTGATTTGTGTCCGAATGTACCAAGGAACTGAGAAGTAAATTTAGAAAAAAGATAGTCAGGTAGTAACTATTCTTTTTTAAATTTATATGTATTTAATTCTATATGTTTATTTGTATTGTGGTCCACATGCGTAGTATGGTAGATATACACAAGCAAGATTTGATACGTGTTAATAGGGGTGTTCACGGGTCGGGACGGGACTGGAACAACCCCATCCCAATACAGGACACGGGACACATTTTTTGTCCCGTGTCCCGTCCCGTCTCGAATATGTCCCGGTCCCCAGAAGGGGACGAGTCGGGACGGGTTCGGGCCTTTTTTTTTAAAAAAAAGAATATAAAAATATTATTTTATAAATTATTCTATATAAAAAATTATAACAACTTCCTCCAAATATTACTATTATTCCCTTATATGATTTATAAAAGGAAACAAAAAAGGAAATTTACTCTTCATTAAATATAATTTATAAAAGAAAAAAAGAAAAAAAAAAGTCGGGACGGGACGGGACGACCCGAGGGTCGTGCCGAGAACCGTCCCGTCCCGATATTAATATTGTCCCGTCCCGAAGGGAACCCGTACCGGTCCATTTCGGGACGGGACAGATCCGTCTCGAAATCTTCGAGATCGGGACGGGTCACCCATGACCAGTCCTACGTGTTAAACATAGTTTGACGTACGTAAAGCATGGTTACAATCTAGGATGATTAGTTGTTCGCAAGAATTATACTATACTCATAAAAGAGTATCAAAGTGACTAGCAATTGTTGAGAAAATATTTAGGTATTTATATTAATTTGAGATTTTACATATCTTATTTTATATGCTTTATTTGAATTGTACATATCCGTATGAAGGATTAATCTACTAAGATTTTTTTTTTCTTCCATGATGCATAGCTAGGGCAAGTGGCTAAAGGAGCAAAAAATGGATATAGAAGAAGACTTAGTTAAAGTAGTTCAATATTTTGTCTAAAGATTTGTGAAACTTGTATATAAAGTCATATACACTTTATAGTGAAGTATATGATCCTTCCTAAGAAGAGGAAGTTCAAATCCTAATATAGGTAAATGCCATCAACATTAATGGCTATATAATAGTATTAATATTAAGCTTTGAGTTTAATTATGAATGAAGTAAATACATGCTAGTCAATAATTATAAAATCATGTCTTCACATTTATTTGAAATTTTTAAATGAAATTTAAGTATTTAAATCAAGTTTAACTTTAAGAAAAATTTAGTTATGGATTTTTAAATTTTATAGAAAATCCTATTCCTTTATACATAAGAAGAAATCTTTTGGTATTACAAAATTTTTGAAACTTTACTTTTTAAAGGAACTGTTTGAAGTTCTTTACTGAAAATTCTTAGGTAAACCCTTAATAAAGGAGGTGTCAGTGCTCAATTCATAAGGTGTCTCACATTTAAGATTCATAACTACTACTCTCAAGTCTTCTCTTGACTATCATCCAGCCTAAACAGCTGCGAAGTACTCCTTGCTGAGTTTAGGGTCTGGTTTCATGGACTTCTCACCCGGCTTCCACCCAGCGGGGCAAACTTCATCTGGGTTCTCCTGCACATACTGCAGGGCCTGCAAGAAAAATATACAGAATGCGAAATGAGGATATTAGATGATGGAGATAGGAAAAAGAAATGACCAGAAAATAGAAATTGTTCAATCTTGGTGTTGTCTTAGTTGAGTGCGTAATTACCTGCAGTGTTCTCTTTGTCTCATCAACACTTCTACCAATTGCCAGGTTGTTAATCGTAGAATGCTGGATAATTCCTTCCTTGTCGATAATGAACAATCCTCTCAACGCAATCCCCTAATCATTGGAAACACAAGGCCAAGAGAAGTGGTATGAAAGCTATTTCACAACATTTAAGCACTAGATGCTTTCTATATATACATTTACGGATTTACCTAAGCAGCATCTTATATTTTATTCCATAGGGCATCCAAGTTAAAGCTCCAAGAGAGAGTCACTTGGAAGAAAGGATACCCATGATATAAGTTTTTTCAAGAACACATGGTAACTTGATTTGAATAAAGAGAAGGTCTTTGAGTAGCAATTATACAAAACCAAACTCATGCCTCTTTAAAAAATTGCAAGGAGCTATAAACACAATTAGCCTTTCCTAGGTTTGTTAGGAGAGAAGACAGACAATCCAAAAAAAAAAAACAGAGCTCTCTGAAATTTCAGCAAGTCCCAGTATTAACAATTTTAAAATGACTAAACATACCTGATCAGGAATCAACACGCCATAAGATTTTGAAATTGATTTGGTGACATCAGAAATCAGTGGATACTTCAAGTCCCCAAGACCACCAGACTTTCTATCTGTTTGAACCCATGCGAGATGCGAGAACTACAATAATAAAAGTAAAACCATTAATCAAGCAGACAGAACTTCAGGAACTAAAACTGAATATGCTATAAAATTGTAAACGTGAACTTAAAAGGATGTGCCATGCTATTTATGGATGGATATATAAGGTCAAGGGTGCAACATATATTATGAAACTTATTGGCAGCTATTTTTCCTTTCCTTTGTTTATGAAGGCAGTAAAAGTTGGCATACTCTTCCCCTCTTCCCTCACTTTCTTTAATAGTTAATATAACAGCCACTAGCAGAAGGAGATAATAAAAAACTATACAAGATAATTTAACTTACCACACTGTCAACTGAAACACCCAATATCTCAGTATTTAGTGCCTCAAACTCTGCGTGCCGATCACTGAAAGCAGTGATTTCTGTGAATAAGTAGAGATTATTAGAAAGGAACCAAAGAAGCTATAGTATTGACTACTATCTTAATAATCTCATTCAAGTTTAGTGACAAACCTGTTGGGCAAACGAATGTGAAGTCCAAGGGGTAAAAGAAGAGGATGACATATTTCTTTCCAATGTAATCAGAAAGTTTGACCTGGAATTAAACAACATTTTTAAGCATAAAGCTCTTCAAAAGGTATTATACAACATACAATTGAACAAAAGAAAATTGACTTCACAAGCAAAGAATCTACCCATAATTAAAGGACATAAGAAGAATTGTGTCATCTACCTTGATAAACTCTTGGTCAAAAACAGCCTCCGCTTCAAAATCTGGTGCTTTATTTCCAACAAGAGGAAGTTCATCACTCTGTAAAATAAGAAGAAAAACACGTACTTTAAAAGTTAAGCCAAATAAAAAGTTTGTAGGACACTTGAGATCCAGTTTTATCATAGAAGTTATTGCAGTCAATGGTTAAAGTTGATTCTGCCTGAGCATCAAAAGAAACACCCTAGATTTTGCAATACCAGATGCTCGAATGTCACAAGCATCTGACTCAGCCTCTGACCCATCGTAGTGTTTCACTAAGTGCTTGAAATACTTGCTTCCTTGCACTCTCACCCGTGTTGAGATTTAGACATTTAAAGTAAAAAAAACTTTTAAAATGCTTTTAAATAAAAGAGAACACGACCAAGAGGGTAGAAAGAGAGGGAAATGACCCCATTCACGCTTTCACTCTAGTCTCACTATGTTTCTCGCTTCAAAGACATTTGAAATCCAGAGCAGCGAAATTCCTTAATGTTATGACTTATGACTGATTAGCATTTCAACGGAATAAGATCATCATTTTATCAACGAGTTTTAACACGCTGCAAACAAAAAAAAAAAACGAGTGCTTTACTTTGCAATTATCCCGCAACGAACCAATAGAGAATAGTTCAATGTAATACGGCAAATATCCAACATCAGAAAGCACGGGCCAGAAAATCCTCTAAGAAACAAATCCATAGAAGTAGAGGAAATTTCACGTAGAAGAGTTATTTATCACGCAATGTAGCACTGTTTCAGACGAACGATGTGCTAGACGAGAAACACCACAATGAAGTGCGCAATACCCAAAGTGAACAGTGCAAAATTCACAATTAATCAGCCACGGATGAGGAAAACAGATAAATACGGGGAAAGAGAGAGCACTTACAGAGGAAGCCTTGACAACGAAGCTGCGCCTAGAATGGGAGGCGCGATTCGAGGAAAATGAATGGGGGCGAGCAGCGAGTGAGGGTTTACGAAGGCCGACGAAGGACTTGAGGAGGGAAGGGGAGAGAGAGAGGGAGGGAGAAGATAATTTGGGAGAGAAGAGGGTAGGATTTGAGGAGAGGATAGCAGCGGAGGCAGTGGAGGAGGCCATCTGGTAGAGTTCAGCGCACAATTCTCTCTCGATCCTTCTCTGCCTCACTCTATTCTCAAAGCCTGAGGTTGAAATGTTGGGTGAGGAGATAGATAGGATGCGTCAAGGGTTGGTTGGCGAGACTGGATATGGACTATATACTAAATACTTTATAAATTACAAAATCTTTAATTTCCCTTCTATTTTTTTAATCAATTAATTTATTAAACGCACAAATATCAAATATGTGCGACAGGTTCCCGATTGGGAGCTCATCCAAGCATGCCCACCAAGAGCTTGTCATCACATTTTGTATGGGAAAAAAAAACTTCTATGACAAAATAACATTTTAAGAATATTTTATTCGATTTAATCAATCAATTACATAATTTTCGTTACCCATTCTTTTTTAAAAACTTAATTTCAAAATAATTATTTTTTATGCTAGATTTTTGAAATTTTGTTACCTAATTGGTTTTTAATTTGTATTACTTTTTCATAGAAATTTTAGTTGCCTTTTTATGCAAAAAGTATTTAAAAAATTATTATGGGATCATAAAAAAAGAAACATAATTATTAAAAATTCTTAATAATAAATTAGTAACATGAATTTATTATCTTTTACATTTGAACTCTTTCATCATGTGTTGTTCCCTTATTGTCGGACTTTTCTAGTGATTTTTTAAAATCTCATAATATTTTTTTAAAAATTATTTAAGTTAGTTCAATTCATTTAAAATAATTTATATAGATTAATGATAGTGCTGTACATCTTTGTATAGCTGTTGTAAAGTTCATACTTCGTATGCAAGTACTACTCACAGAAAGAAAAAGAAGAAGAAGCAGAAGATTAAACATTCTTGTTCTTTTGACGCTAATGACATTGTCTTATTTAATAAAAACACTTCTTAGACTAATTTAGCTATAATAATGGTAAACCAGTTTAACAAGATAGATAAAAAAATAATAATTAACAACATATTTTTCAATTTAAAACAGAACAATGGGATGTTTGAAAAGCATTTAGAATTAGATAATGCTACGGGCGTGTTTGGTCTGTTGGAATTTTTTATGGATTGTGTACCGAAAACAAAACAAAACAAACCAAAACAAAAATGAGTTATGATAGCGTGTTTGGAGTGAACAAAAAGAACCAACAAGTGTAATTTTATCTATTATTAATTATTTATCCTTTAATTACTGTTGCTTTTAATATTTTAAAAATTTTAAATCCACTTGTATGTCTACATTAATCACTTATACATACAAATGAAGTATCTTATAGTAAGTTACCCTGCATCACTTCTCCTTGTAATTTAGTACATAACATATTAAATTGTATGTCTATTTATCTTAATATTATTTATTATTTTTTTCATAATCCCTTTTTTATTTTTTATTTTTAAACTTACATTTTTTTCCTAAATATTATTTAAGTTACAATATTATTATAGTAACAATTGTTGACTCCTATGTTATTAAAGAAAATCATGGTTGAAAAATAATCTATAACTAAAACTAACTTAGGGAGGTTGCGATGACAAAAATGTTGAGGATTAAAATTAAAGGCTAGTAATTTGAAAATTTTAAATTCAGTTAACAACAAAATTCATTGAGGGATGTATAATACATTTAAGGTGCATTTTTTTAAAAAAAAATTCATGAACCTATAATATATTGATTCCAAACGAATGAATAAGTAATATATTGATTATGGGATAAAAAAGGTTCCCGCATGATGACAGAGAAAATTCATGCACGTATGGATATACAATGTATTGTTACAGGAGAACCATTAAGCATTTTTTTTAAATTTATTTTGGGTAAATAAATAATTTAAATTTAATACATTGCCTTAAATGGGACAGCTTTCACAAGAATATATGCACATAGGAGATATTTTTCTATTATAAAATAAAATGCAGAGACCTTGCATTGAAATTCTTTCCAAGATTAGATGCATTGTTTTTAATATCTTACATATATTTTGCTTTGCTAATTATATAGACATAGATAATCAAGGCAAAGGGATTTTGCTAATCTTATATCGATAGTGACATTATTCCATAATTTATCGACCACCAATATTATTGAATAGGAGCGGCCACCGAGTAATCATAACCATATAAACTATAAATAATACAACATGAAAATAATTGTAGTCACTGTCCTATATTACTAAGGTAAATGTAAGGTTCAAAGGACAAAACTTAAGAAAAAATTACAATTACGAACTCAGAATTTTCAGGTAAGAAATTTAAAACTACTTATACTAAATTTTTAGTTTAAATTTTTTTAAAAATGTTTAACATTTCAACCTAAAATCGTGGGCACAATTCAAAAATCTGTCATCAATATATATATAAAAGTAAATTTATTTATATTAAAAACCAACCGTCCAGGCCACATGACACAGGGCCAGCACTTGTTAAAAAAGATAAAGACAAAACACGTCCAAAATAAGATGAGAATTTCCGTGGTAAAAATATAGAGAGAGAGAGAGAGAGGGAGGGAGCCGTCGTAACCCCACAGTTCTCATCTATATTTTAATATTCGATATCTGGTGCTTTGATTCCTGAGAGATCCAATCATGGAGAGCTCTATCGCCACCACTCTCACTCTAGAATCATCGACAATGGCCCTCCGCCGCCGCAACTCCATATCCACATCCGTCGTCCTGCCTAAGAAACTCACCGTCCCTGCCGTCGCGCAGCTTCGGCGCTCCAGCTTCGACGCTCTCCCTAACGACATAGTGCAGGCGCCGCTGTCATCACCGGACTTGGACCAGCTCTCTCGCGGATCATCTTCTTTTGTCTCCTACACTTCTCTCAGAGATTTACTCCCATCCGCCACTCCACCACCTTCGGTCTCTGTCTCCGTGCCCGACATCTCCATTCGCAATCGCCTCGTCAAGCACGCCGCTTGGGCTTACCTCCAGCCAATGTCTTCTTCCCCCACCAACTCATCCTCCTCCTGCTTCCTTTGTCACTTCCTGCCTTATCTTAACTTCTTCTATCGCCGCCTAATTTCTGGTATTTCCTGGATTTTCCATCGGATATCCCGTGCAATCTGGCCTCAATCGCGATGAAATCACTCAACGATGGGGAATATTCGTTTAATTTCGTTTCGTTTTGTTTAACCAAATATAATGTTTATCGCTGATGTAATTTCGAAATTCCCAAGTTGTCTCCTTATTTTCTGCGCTGAACCAACGAATAATCCCATTAATCGAAACTCAGACTGGTGGTCACTCCGCTATCATTGTCTCAAAATGAGAAAAAGAGGGGGGGGGGGGGGGGGGGAAAGAAAAGGGGTAAAGCATAGCAATGGAAGATAATAACTTTGATCAAATAACGAATATGAATGATGGCGGGATTAATATGACTATGTACAAAAATACGATTTTTGTGTCCTAAACAGTTCTCAACTATGGGTTTTGGATCTGGCTGAGGATATCTTCAGGGAGAGATTCGAGACTTCGAGTTACAGAATCGAAACGAAGCTTCACCAGTTTCATACTTGGGTCTCTCCGAACTCCCAAGTGTTTGGTTTTCTGTGTTACTCCGACCACGATGGCGGCTTCTTGTGCTTCTTGTTGGCAAAAAATATGGATCGTTTTGGAGCCACACTTTCTCCATGTTTATCATTTTTCTGCAATTACAGAAACTCATGAGAAACCTAATTCAAAGATTTTCTTAAGGATCACAGACTAATCAATTTGAGGCACCATTCAAGAGTGAAGAGAATAATTCACCTTAGTGGCGCTGTTGCCACTAAATCTTTTAGACTGATCAGCAAAGTACTCGAGAACTTGCAAAAATGCTGACTGCCCAAAGTCTGAGCAGTTTTGCAAGTAAAATACGGCCAAATCCCAAATCCTAGCTCTCCACTCTAGCAACTTATTCTCAATTTCATTCTCATGACTTGTTACATAAGGTCGCAACACTGCATCGTAAATAACTCCCGTTCCCTGCAACAGGTAACAATTGTACATTTATCAGAATGCGTCACTCCTCAGCTTTCGTTGTTTATGAAAACCAATGGGGAGGTAAAAGGTGCGTTAAAGAGAGAGTGACCAATCTCTCACCCTGTCTCTGTTATTTTCTTACCTTGGTTTTGGGATACCACATGTAAATGAAAAGAGCCAACTTCAGCTCCCCGTACATCGGCAACCTTTCGTAAAGAAGTTCAGCGTTAATTTCCTACACAAGTAATTGCATCCTACAGTTCACAAAAAAGAAGGGGGGAAATTGCATCCTTCGCATACCAGGAAACAAATATGTCGGCGACGTTTTCCACGACTGTGAGAAATGCCACCAGAACCCTGTGGATCCGTTTACGTGTTAAAACTTCATTCGTATCAAACTCGCTTATCAAAATTAACAGCACAATTGCATCATTCTCGCCTTTCTTTGCGATTCTTGTCTCCATTTTAAATTTCAATTACGATGTCAGGTTATTTTTTACGGGGTCTAATGTTATTCCCCCCACCCCTTTTTGACCAGAGGGTCCATTGTTGAACAAATATTTGCTCTGCATCGCAGGGTATTGACTCCTGATTGGTTACCGCGACGCGAAAACAATTAATTAATGAAATCTCTAATTCATTGCTCGTCTATGTTTGCCCAATTTGATTCTAGTTAAACAGAAAGGGCCGGGAATTCCTTCTTGAGCCTAACTAATCCAGTTATGATCCCACGACTTAGACCTTTAAGCGCAAACTGAAAATCATAAATTTGACGGCAATCAGTCGAAAACAGGCTGCAGAAGAAATCTAGTACCAGTATTGACACCAGAACCGAAGCTCCTCATTCTGGACCCTGTTTCTCTCTATGGTCTGGTAGCATTTAAAGCCAGGGTAAGCATATCCGAGAAGCAATCTGAAATCCAGATAACTGACGAATCTAAGAATGCAAGATCAAATATCAAAATAACTGAAAAGGAATCACGCTCTGGGGAGAGGATACGTACATAAGACTTCTGGTAATGAATTCTCCCAGCATTTTCAACACCAACTATGAGAACTCTGAAAGGAAAGCAACTCGTCAAAATCGCAAATGGCCAAGCATCCAAAGTTTCTGAAACTGCAAGATCGCTAACGGCGACTCTCTACAGAAGGACAGGCGGGAGAGATAGATTTCCTCAACAAGACCTGTTCAACTATGACAATTCGGCTATTCGATGACTGGGAATGGGATTCCAAGGTAGAAAGATTCAGAAGCTAAGGGATAAAAGATCGAAGGAAAAAGAATATAAAAATGGATGAGGAATTGAGGATAATCCGCTGAGAAGATTAAACTTCGAAGCAAGATGAGACAATATTTAAGCAAGAAGCATGTGATCCGAAGCAACGAAAAGTTCGAAATATATATATATATATATATATATACACAGGGACAGAAGTAGAGGAGGATTCTTTCTTTACTTTAGAAAATTCTTTAAAGAAAAATGAAAGCAGGAAGAAGGCGAGGGATTTCTTGGCGCGGACGCTTCTCTTTATTTTTGGGCGTAACTCCCCGTCTGGTTTTATGGGGATGGTTCAAAAACGGTCTTCCAATTTCCAGGTGGCGGTTTAGTTTCGGATAAAGGTCAATGGCGTCATTTTGACCGCTGGAAACAGTGAATTCGTATAGAAAAATATTTGTAAGTTTGAACTAGAGCGGAGTAAGTCAGGGGGATCAATGCTTAATTATACAAGGGGTTTTGTTGATGGTGGATGAATCCACCAATAATACCATTTCCTTTCGCAAATAAAATAGTTGGATTCGCTTTCTGACATGCTTCCATCAAGACGCTTCTTCCAACATTAAATTAGGAACAAAACAAACATGGCTGCTTGTTTCCATTAAAGAAAATTAAAATGTGTTTTTATTATATAATTTTACCCGGTGAAGGCCTAGTTTTTTATTTTCTTTTAAAAAGGTCCCTTTCTACTCAATGGAATACAATTGTTAGAGAGGGACACGCAAACTGGAGGTATTGGGATGGTGAAATGGGTTGGTATTCATCATTGACCACATACAGCCCGGTTGTTTTCTAAATTTCCATTATTATTATTATTATTATTATTTAGTATTATTTGATGAGATCAGACTGGCTGTTCAGCGTCCTGGGCTTTATCATGTCTTTATGCGTGGGACCTTGAACAACAAGTCACGACTTCTTCTTTTTAACTATAAAAGAAAGAGAATGGAGGCATTGAAGGGCGAGTGAGGGGTAGAATGGAGATTTTGATATATGTTGACCTGGCTTTTAGATTATGAATTAGATGGTGCCGCTGACTGGGACGAAGCCATAAGACCCGAGGGGAGATGGGTGTTGTGTTAAGGATGTAACCAATCACAAAGGAGAAAACCTCGGTGGGTGGAGTAGTTTAACCGTTCCTAATGATTTAACTAACTTCATGGTTTCATTGATTTCTGCCCGTGCTTTTAGGCATCTCATCCCCAAACCATGAGTCATGCGTCCTCGTATATATGGACCCACCTCTTTCTTCATATCATCTCTACTCCTGCTAGTCCCAACCCCTTTGTTCTCCCACAATAAACTCGTTATACCGTTATGTATTCTGAAACTGAAAGGACGGCCAGCGCAGTAATAATACGTGGTCGTTTCCATTCTGTTGGTTTAAAACCCTACATAGAATGTGTTTTGATATATGATAAAGACTAATCTCTTTCAAATGCTTTTTTTATTTATCGATTCAAGATTTTAGCATGACCATTCACTAAAACTACAGTGATTTTTTGGGCCGAACAAGTCACTGATCATAAAACGTCAATGCACTTGTGTTTTAAATCGAAAGGCGGTTTGGATTAAACGGAGAGACAATAGACGTAAAGAAGCCCTTGGCCGAAATTTTAGGGACAAATTAATACCGATGAGTTCTTTCTTTCAACAAGATGACTTATATTTTGAATCCTCATAAGCTTGTAAAATGGGTCATTATACACAAAGACATAGGGAGTAAGGTGTTTTCAGTTTATTTAAGTAATTATATAGTACCGCTTTAGACTTATATAGAATCAGTGAATATGAAGAGTATAATTGAGAACAAAAACAGTAATTAATGTTTTTATTGAAATTTTAAAATATCAGATAGATAAAGAAAATGGAAGTGACCGCGAAGGAAAAATATACGAGTGAATATCTATTTTTGCCAGATTCGCTAATGCATGGTTTCACATTCTTGTTATTTATGGATCAACTAACACAACGATGGATGGATGGGAGATGAGAAAACTCAAACGGCCCCGCCGATTTCCCCCCCTCACTATTAAATGACAATCTCATTAAACAGGCCCTGCCGATTTTACCTGACCACTTGTGTAGGTAAATATAGGTAAGATGTGAATAAAAATTGAGACAGAAACATGTCCATATCTCATATATATGTAAGTTCAATTCTTATTATTATTATCATAATTCATTTAATAAGTGATTTCGTAAATCTCTCATAAAAATATTTTAAACCTTAAGACTGTGTCATAATCTTAATAGAAAATTGGTATCAAATTTATTTAAATTTTTCTTTTATAAAAAAAAATATATCTGTAAGATCTCCCATTCGCCGGATCTCACGGTAGCGAGTTTTTTTTTATATCACGTAATAAATTTGCATTGAGCATGGCAATTAGCTAGCCGGGTTGATTTGTTAATATATGCAATCAATCGCACGCAATTAGTTTGATGCGTCAACCAACCTCCGCGTCATTTTCCATAATTATCGGCTATCGGGTGATGGAAAATGATAAACGTCATGGCTTATTTCATACAATCAATACATAGAGTAACTTTGATCTGATACACAGACTCGTCTCTTTTATTTCCTTCTAAACGTACAATGCAACTCGCTGAATTTTAATAAGTAGGAGTAGGATATATACCGAGCGTGAACGTGCAAGGTAGATGCAATGCAACTCATGATGGGTCAACCACAGCCGCCTAACTGGCAAATGATAAATTATTAAACTAAATATTCCTCTTGTTAAAGATCCACCCCTGTTTGCAAGAGGGGAAATTACATATTATATTAAATGGAAGTTGATTCGTGATATATAGAAGGGCAAAATAATAGATGGTGTCGTCATGCCAGTGGATAACACCAAAAACGCCCCAGATTAAATATAATTAATTGGAAGGGGTCAAAATAATATATGAAAACGTGACGATTAGTTGGTATCGTGATCATACGATGGATCGTTGCGTGATTCAATCAATTCAGCAAATCCGTGGAAATTTGGAACCAACAGGGATGGGCGGTGACTGGGTCAGAATCGTTGTGTTGTGAGTACTAGAATATCCCGTGAAACAGGACGACCGTGCGTTTATTTTTGTGGGTAAATTGAGAGGAAGGTGGGTTCCTTTGATCACCTTCAAATACATGGCAGATCAAGAGATTTAAGTAATAATTGCCAGACTTGTTCAAAATCAGTTTAAACGCGACTCGTGTTTGTTTCTCACAATCAGTTTAAACCAATTGAACCTTCAATATCACGATCTTCCATTCCAACAGACAGATAATCGGTTACCGGTATTTGTGATCCATAACGTCCGCGTTATTCCCCCCCCCCCCCTCTATATAATACAAGCATAAGAAGACATCGCTTACAAAATACTCGTGAAATTATTTATTAAAAAAATCTTAATAACGATAGCAATAATCAAACTCATAGTATTATAATATATAAACTTATTATATATGTTAATTTTTATTAGCTTATACTATGCAATTTTTTTATATATATAATTTTTTTAAAAAAATTAAATTCACTCATAATTTAAAAATAAAGTAAAATTTTTACAGGGAGAGAGGACATGAAGCCACTGGATGTTGTATTTGGGCTTACAGGCCAACCCAGTCCAGATGGTGTAAAGCGTGCGTGAGTTTGAAGAGTTGGGTAAATAATTAGTGTTGAGGGTAATTTCACAGTTTTGAAGGGGTAAAGGCATGGCACGCGCTATGAGTGTACCTTACGTTTTGGTCTACTTGATTGCTGCCTTCATGACATGAATCTCCCACCCCCGACACTGGTTATCATCGTCTTTTTGCTTTCCCCATTACTTAAGCTTCCTCCTCTACTTGCACCCACGCAACCTCGTCTCTCTTCTACGAAACTCGTTACCCTTTTTGAATCTTTGGTTTCCCCCTTTAAATTTCTATTGCCATTTGCCAACATCTTCATTACACAATTTCCCACTGATAACGTTCTCAATACATACACTCTTTATACACCAGTTTATGACGACTTCATTATATCACGCACTCCTGTTACACCGTTGTTGTGAAAAAAACAAAAAAAAAAACTACTCGCGCACTTGTCATTCTTTAAAATTCAGTGACCCTGATTTTAAGGATATCTAGAATTCCCCCACAGTTTTCTTAACTAGTTAGTTGTAAGTTGGCCTCGTATAAATTTAATTATGTCAATTGCGTGTGTGTTGGAGCGCCGGTCTCACCTACCTCAACTTCTATTATTTAGTGTGAATTTGGATAATATTTTATAAAAAAACATTTATATCATTTTTTTAAAAAAATTTATAAAAAAAATTGTTTTAGATAAATTAGTATTTAAATAGTTATTATTAGAAAAAAATTTATAATTAAAAAATGTATGAATTTATTAAAAATATGTGAGATAATAGATGAGAGATGATAAAAAATATAGAAGAGAGAAAATAGGCGAGAGATTATATAAAATAGAGAGTAGATAAAAGAGAGAGGAGATATGAGATATAGTGTAAGAAAAAATAAAATTATAATTATAATTGGATAGTTTATAAATTTTTGTACTGTTATAAAAATTAGCTTTAATAGTTTATCTAAAACTTTAATTTTAAATTATATTTTAATATAGAAATATTTATAGATAAATATGACTATTCATTTTAAATTTTTTTAAAATCAAAATTTAAGTAAAAAATTTCTAAAAATCTTTTTTTTTAAGTTTTCAAACATGCCCTTAATTGCATCCGTACTAGTTGCAATATTTGGTTGATAATCCTTCCAAACGCGAAGACAAACTATGTGTGTGTTTAGAAACTATGCCCTTAATTCTAGATATCTTATCTCTTATAGTAACTTATGGAATAATAAAAGAATTTATAAATTAACAAATTATTATGTTACATTTATTTTTTCTTATACTTTCTCTTTTATTTTTTCTTATATTCTGTCTCATACTTTTTATTACACTCTGTTATTTATTTTCTTATACCCTCTATCCTCTTATGTCTTATCTCTCATTATTTAATACTTATACAATTTTTCATAATTTATCAATAATAAAGGTACTTATAGAAATAACTATATAAATACTCGTTTATTTAAAATTATTCTTTTATATTTTTTTTCTAAAAATATTTTTTTAAAATTATCTAAAAATTCTTTTTTTTTTATAAATTTATTTTTAAAATTTGATCCGGACCTTATATCAAACATTATTCTTTGTGTCTAATCTTGACGTAGGAACAACCGCAGCGTCAAATTTAGATCTGAGAAAGGACAAGTTCCTTTGTTACTATTTGTCAGACACATGTACTCCATACCTAATTATTCTTGATATTCACAAACAACTAAAATTCACATTTAAAATTGGGAAATGACAAAAGCCTGCGCAATTGTCTCATGGGCATGCTTAAACGGTTAAACCATGAACTCAAGAGTTCACAAGCTAAATGGTGTTCATCATTTTTCCAAAAAGTTCACGAGTTCTGTTAAAAATAAAAAAGACGTGAAAATAGAGAAAATTAAACCTGCGCTCCTTTTATTTACATGTCGTAAGAAAAACAGAAACGAAAACGAAGAGATATTTGGAAGGTTCTCAAATTAGGAGGGGTGGTCATGTTAAAGGGATTAACCTATACCTGAAAATACGGGCCAACCTGCTGGATACGGGTTGACCCGCCGCGGGTTAGCCTGAAAATGGGCCAGATTTAACTGGCCCGCTTTCAGGCAGGTTGGTAAACTATCAACCCGCGCCCGCCAAGGTGGGTTGGCGGGTTAGCCCGCCAACCCGCCAGTTTTTTTTTAAATTATTTATTTTTTTAAAATATTTTCATACATATATTTTTTTTAAAAAAAATCTTTTCACATATATATATTTTTTAAAAAATAATTTATATATATTAATATTAATTAGATTCAAAGCATGATCTAAAATTGTCAAAATATTTACTTCTTTAACTTTATCACTATCCGTATATAAATTTATCACAAGTAAAATAATAAAAAAATAAAATATATATTTAAAAAAATGACTCAATAAGATAAAGTTAGCATAAATTAAGTATAATGTAAACTTTAATTTAGTTAAAATTCTAAAATTAATAAAGTATAATATAAATAATAAAAATTAAAAAAAAAAACGGGCTAAACAGGCTAAACCACCAACTCGGCGGGTTAGCCCGCCACGGGTATGGGCTTGGCGGGTGCGGGTCAAAAAGATCCGCACTAAAATAGGTTGCCAATTTGGCAACCCAACCCGCCATAAAATGGCGGGTTGACGGGTTGGGCCCGCGGGTCTAACCCAAATTATCAGCTCTAGATTAACCTTTTAAAATTCAAGGAGAAAATAAAAATCCACGTCAGCTCATGCAGGTAGGCCGAATCTCACATCCAACGCAGAATGGTAGATCATTGCCCAATTGGGTACAAAATCAAGTGGTTCTCAATTTTTATTTTGCATTCTCCGTCCGTATTACAATTCTTCCTCCCTGTCATGTCAGCTTGAAGCCCGCGTGGGATCTTCCCAATCTCATTTTAAATTCACTGTTTAGTTTAAGTACTCCTTATTAAGCAAGAAAATTCAAATCTCGCTCTCATAATGCCACAAGTTACCCCGCATAATTATCCACGGGTGCGCCTCATAAGTACTACTAATAACTCTGACTCTGACTCTGACTCTCCCTGCACATCTGATCGGACGGTCGCCCTGTGCCCTCGTTTCTGTCTCATAAATCGGCGGCCCTGATGACCAGCTTTTCCCCGGTGAAGATCTTAACACAATCAGGGCACGTAGCATCTATTTGTACGATCCACCCCTCACTTCACATCATCGTCTTTCTTCATTTTCCTTCATTTATTTTCACACCCTGTTTCTCACGATCAATCGCTCAGAAATGTCTAGCTCCAGAAAGAAGCTTCTTTTCAACACCGTGTCCGTCGACCTAGGCTGCGGCAACTGCAGGAAAACGAAGATTTCTCACATACTCTATCCCAAGCCCACCAACCAAAAGCTCCAATCCCACAACTATTCTTCTTCAAGCTCCTGGGTCAACGACTACACCACCGCAACGTTCTCTCCCTACGGCAGCTCTTCTCAGGTTTCCAATGGCGAAAACAACGGGAGGGAGACGAAGACGGTGAGGGGTTTGGGCAGGGTGGGAGGCGAAGGCGTGGCGGTGGAGAAAGATTCCGACGACCCTTATTTGGACTTCAGGCACTCCATGCTCCAAATGATACTGGAGAACGAGATTTACTCGAAGGATGATCTCAGGGAGCTTCTGAGATGGTTTCTTCTTCTCAATTCGCCGTACCACCACGGGGTTATCGTCAGAGCTTTCACTGAGATCTGGAATGGGGAGCATTCTGGGAAGCCCAACTCACCCAAGTTTCACGTGTCTTGCAAGTCATGTGAGTCATAAGTTGCCCACGTGATCACGACATTGTATGAATCTTTGCACTGTCAACTCATCAAGAGTCTTCCATCATGCTTGTATCATCCCACTGTAAAAAGAAGCCTTAATATTCTCTTCACTTCTGTAATGTTTAGCTAGAGTTTAACTTTCTTCATCATTTCTAACGAATAACCATGGTAGAATTTAAGTGACTTATGGAAACTGAATTCTGGTCCCCTATATGACCCGAAGGTTTTGAGCGGCAGCCGGCAAGGTACGGTGGAAAAAAATACAGGCGTTGGGATTTGATCGATTTACAATTATTATAATGGTCCGAGTGAGGAGGGACAGATGGTTTAATGCTCCTGAAGCAAATGAGAACTAAAAATTTGTGTAACCACGGTGCAATTTCCCATGTCGGCATTAAACGTTGGCTTGTTTACATAATCCACCAGCTAGCTTGCTGCTAAAAGTACACGTACATTTATTTTATTCCACCAGGTATTCATTTACTGTAATGTATGCACCGATGCCACATATAACAAGGCTGCAGGCCTGTAATTAAACCCGTCAAGCGAGGTAGCTAGGTTGCAATGAATCGATAAGGCCATTAAACATTTTCAGAATGAATCATTTTTATGGTGTCTTTATCTTGATGTTAATAGAGAGAGAGAGATCACTCGCTGGAGTGGAAAGGTGACTAATCTTTACAGTCCCTGCATATTTAAAAACGGAGCATACATGACCATCCGAGCAGGGTGGGCATCTTCAATCCTTGAGACTAGGGGGAACACGAAGGGTCATCATTCAAATTTCAAAGGCAGAGGGAGCAGATCTTTATGGCAACACAATCTGTGAAAAAGGTGTAAACCCATGCAGCCACAAGCAGGCCAACCAATTTTAGCCAGCCTCATAAAATCCCTCAGACTTTTGCCATCCATTGAATGCTACCATGCCAAGTGTGTTAGCCCGAGTTATATTGACTAGTAATCACCATTTTAATAAGATTTATATACTTTATCTACTGCCTCTGCAAATAGACTATAGTATTGGATTCAGGTGGCCTAAAGCCTTAGAAGGAGTTGATGTCTACGGACATGTATCTAATTATGCGTTATGTTGCTTCCAAGTGGGCGAAAATCTTTGTACTTGATCCAGAAAGTTGAACAGAGCTTTAGCATCAGAGAGGGCTATTATTGTGATGCATAAAAGGTACGTCAGCAGGTCCTGGGTGACCTAGTGACAGCTGACAACACAAGATTTAGTAGGCATTCAAAGGTCAATATCTAAATCTGCACTTTGGTCAAGGCAACGTGACTAGAGGATTCAACCAGTTAAATGGGAAGGGAAGCAGCAAACTACCAAACTTCTACACCCCAAAGATGGATAGGGTATAGCAAAAGTTAGTGCGTAGAGCCTAAAGTCTAGTTTCGAACTCCTAAAAGAAAGCCGGAAGTGAGACATGAATATCGGGAGACAGCACACTTCAAATACAACCCAAATACACAGCAGAGCAAGTAAACTGTGGTTAAAAGAACAAGTTTACGCACCCACTTTTAGGAATGCATGTATCTGTCGGTATTGAAAAGTACATGGAGTTTCTAATGATCATATAGAGGAAATCCATATAAATTTTTTAATATATAATTAAAAGAGTTAAATCTAAACTGACAGCTTAAAAGAAAAATATACTTTCAGTGGCTAGATGGATTATTTTAGCCAAATTTATACTGAGTTCTGTACCTATATATCCTATGATGGTGTCTAAGATTCCTGTATCTATATGTCAGGAAGTATAAATGATTTAGAGAAATTTTATATGGGGGAATAGCCAAGATCCAAAGGGATTTCATCCTATTAAATATGATTAAATTGTTAAACCTAAACTTAATGGATGTCTTGGATTCAATAAATTATCATCTTTCAATCGTGCTTGTGAAACTAAAATTGGTTGGAAGTTAGTCAATGGTGATAAAGACTTATGGGTTGATGTACTTTTTCATAAATATATGCTCAGAAATGAAGATAATCTTATGGATGCAAGGAAGGGTGATTTGGCATTGTGGAAATTTATTTCCCAACAGAAATATATAGTTGAGTTGGGCACAAGATGGCATATTAGGAATGGACAAATGGTAAAATTTTTCACTGATAAATGATTGTTCCCCAATATAAATTTGAAGGAAATGTATAGTAGATCACTTACAGTTGAAGAGGAGGAAAGTAAAGTGGCAGATTGTAGTATTTCGGGCACTTGAAATTTTCAGAGACTTGCAAATCTTCTAACAGCAGATGGCCTTCGAAGATTAATCGGCACTCTACCACCTTTGATAAAGAAGGGTAATGATATTATGGCTTGGAATACAACAAGTGAGGGGACCTTCACTATTAAAAGTGCATATTTCCTTATCGAGTCTCAATCTGTTAATACATACAGCTCTATTTATAAAGATACCTGGAAGTGAAAAGGGGATGAGCGTATTCGTGTTTTCATGTGGATAACATTTAACAATCGCTTAGCAACTAATGTTTGGAGGAGCAAGTGGGCTTCAACTATTACAAGGTATCAATACTGTAATAACGACACAGAAGATATTCTACATATTCTTCGGGACTGTAGTTATGCGAGATATCTCTGGAGTAGTTTAGTCAATCCAAAGTATTATTCTGCTTTATTTAAAACTCCTTTACAAGATTGGTTTGCTTTGAGCCTAAAGAGGGAGCTGGGGTGTCATGGCATTACTAATTGGACATCAATTTGGGGAGTCGCAATTTGGAGTCTATGGAAATGGAGGAACCAACACATATTTGATACATACTTCTTAAATCCGTTAGATCCTTACATTATTATTATAAAATCGTGGAAGAGCTTTGTCCAGATTCAAGAGGAAAACTTAATTAGTGATCGTATAATCCCAACCTCCTCTAGTTGGCAACCTCTGCCTTTAGGACGAGTCAAAGTGAATATTGATGGAGCTTGTACGACTGAGCAAAATAGCACAGGATATAGTGGAGTTATAAGAGATCAATCAACAATATGGATAACTGGATTTACAAATCAATTGAGCTCTTGTTCTGTATTGGAAGCTGAGTTATGGGCAGTGTATAAAGGTCTTAATCTGGCTTGGGATCTAAGGTTCAAGAAAATTATCCTGGAATCTGATTCAAAGAATGTGGTTGATATGTTGTCTCATGGAAATGTGATAGATGCAATCTGATAGTGCTACAAGTATAAAGCCTCTTCTAACAGGTCTGGGAACTGAAGCTCCAGTATATCTCAAGAGTTTATAATAAGGTAGCAGATACTATGGCTAAAGATGGTTTGATTACTACGGCAATATTATATTTATATACTCTACATTTAGAGTCTCTAGTTATTTCTGATAGTTTGTGATCTAATCCCCTTCTGATATAGATTTTTGATATCGGGCACTTAGCCCTCTCTTGTACAAAAAAAATAGTTAAAAGTTAAGATATACAAATATTTAAAATTTATTTGATGTTTAAAGATATAATTTTAATTATAGTATTTGAGGAGAAATCATAACTTTTGAGTATTTAAATTTATGTTTAAAAATAATAAATAATTTATCTTATCTTATATTAATATTATTTAAGAATAAATAAAATTTTATTCTGCCTTAGTGTCTTTAACTTATTTTTGAAAAAAAATTGTAATAAAAAAAAGGACAAGCTTATGTCATGTAGGCCGTTTTGGAGGCTCATTGAAAGTGGAGCAAAAAATAAGACGATGACTCATGATAAAGAACGGATAAGACAATGGCCTATTGTCTATCAATTTAATTAGTAGAAAAGTAAGATAAATAATTATTTAAATTTTATTTAATTTATAATAAATATTATTTTATTATTGTTATAGTTACAACAATTTTAAAAATATCTTAATTTTTAAATATTTATATTTATATTTAAGAGTAATAGATAATTCACTTTATCCGATATTAGTATCGTTTAAGAAAAAATGAGATTTCGTCTTACCCTTAAAATTTGATTAAGTCAAATCTTTTTTCAAAAAATTTTATAAAGAAAAAACAAATAAGACAATGACCCATTTTTAGTGGGCTAAAATGTCAAACACACAACTATTTAAAGTGTGTTTAATTTTTAAATAGTATTATTTTATAATTTTAGTCATAATATTTAAAAAAATATTTTAATTTTTAAATATTTAAATTTAAATATAAAGATAATTGATAGATTATTGTAGTTAAAATTGATATCTTAAAAAAAAATATGTATTCTATATTTAAATTGTAGACTTAAAAGTTTTTGTACCAAAAGAGAAAAAAGAAGAAGGAAGAACAGCGGAGACTAGACTAGGGAGTTTAGGAACTCATTTAACGCAGTTTGAGAAGTGAGAATAGAGAAAGGGGCAACGTTGGATTGGGAAATGACGTGAAGCACAATTAATGCGGGGCCACCGAGCTAAGGTAAGGAGCCTTGACCCGCTTTTCCTTAACATTAAACTTAAATTAATGTTGTCCCACACAAACGTAGAGTCTCTCGCATTTTGGTTATTATCTCACGAGTTTGAGCATCCCGGATTGGTTTCCCCTAAGCAACTACAAACCGCGTCTGTCTCTTTGTCTCAATTGAAAAACATGTCTCCAGAAAAGATGATGAGTGTTTTGTGTTTTTCAACAGCGATGATATATGTCATCATATGTCATCGCTTCAGTTAATGAATCGAATTGACAAAAAAGAACACAAACAAAATCGAGATGGGTGGCCCTTGCTTTGCTCGGTTGAAGACTCGCATGTGAGGCGTTGACCCTTATATTTGGCTTTCGATGCTTCCTCCTTTGCGATTGCATCATTCATTGCAACCATTAACCTGGTATTAGCTAAGGCATGGAGGTTGAAATATACAGATCCCTCAGTGATTCTAGGCTGCTTTGGGTTCATTGAGCAACTCTCACCAAAGTTTGACTCGGACAAAAACAAAACACTGTAATCCGAGCCTGCCTTCCTGGATATGTACGCTAGAGGCTGCTATACTATATATTCTCTGAACGTGGTGAATGTGATTGAGTCATATTTTATAAATAAATAAATAAATAAAATTATGCGGACACAGTGATAGTGATGATAATGAAATTCTTTAATTAAAGTAGGCGGAGGCCATAGGTTTAGAAGCATCGTTGCTAGAGGGGAGCGGGAATCTTTGCAAAGCCAAGTAAGTGGGGCAGCCAAACGAGAGCCTCGGATATGGAGCTCTAGTATTGACAAATAAGCAAAGCCTTGCTCTTGGTCGAGGTTCTGGTGTTACAATATAATGTTGTCCGTGTTGGTGCTGGCAACTTGGTCTCCTCGTACAGGTTTCACATCATAATCCCTTTCGAATTGCCTCATTTCACCCACATTCACACCTCATCTGAGCGCTTAATTCCTCAGTTTAAAATCACTGTGACCTACAAATTTTAGACACAACTTCGTAGGAAGTTGTTAAGTAGTATAAATTATAGCATGTTTAATTAACTAACAACATCCTTACATTAAACATATCCATATTTCTAATGCTTCCCATAATTATAAATGGAAAAAAATTACAAAAAAGGTTAATGTTTTATTGAAATTTTAAAGTTATTATTAATATTTTATAAAATTACAAAAAAAAAAAGGAGCAGGTATATGTTTGCTGGCGATGGCGTGATCGGAGATCCATCGCCTGCAACTCTATACAGCAACAGATCGTGTGCCTATATCCTGAAAGAAACGCACTCCAATGTATTTCGATAAATATAAACCACGAAGCTCCAAGTATGTCTGTGCGTGGCTCATGAATGTCCTTTCCATTCCTTTTCAATTTCATATGAGAAGGGAACATCGATGAGCCGTGTTTGGTGGGATTTGGTCCCAAAAATCTTTATACCGCATTCACTATCTGTTTCAGCTGCTCTGAGGCCCCCTCAATTCATTATTTTGTCTTTATATTTGAATCTCCGGTCTTTTAGATGACTCATGCATGGAGTTGTGGGAAATAAGAGATTATATTCTTCTACCACTTCATTTTACTCTATAACTATTTTATCAATTTCGTTTTTAAAATTAAAATTACATCTACATGGCATTTCTCTCTCGCCCTCGACATCGGGAAGATGTCCCCCCACCCTCGTATATTTATTGTTATTACTTTCTTCAGCTTGAAAGTGAGTAGCAATGGTTTAATATATTATCTTCTGTGCCATAGGGGCGGTATGGCCCCGGGGTATGCTACCAAATGAAAGAAACCAAAGACCAAAAGGAGCGTACGGGGAGAGAGAGAGAGAGAGAGCATGGAAAGGATAAAAGGAAAGACTCGAAATGAACAAATTAAGTTGATCATGAATATGAAATCTCTTCTGCCATTGAGAAGACGAATGGCTGTATTCTGCGTTCTTGCTGAGTGATGTTAAAGCAGCCAATAGATTCTCAAATTAAAGAGGATACACATACGAGTTGCTGTACATGATTGGGGCATATAGAGACAATGCTGGATTTCCAACAAAAAGCAAACATACCCAATCCAATTAATGCATTTAAATTCTACGGAGCAATAAACCCACATATGCAATGCCTCTTGATGCAGTGCTGACTATGATCATCATCATTAACCTCAGAAATAAGGACCACCCTCATTCTTCTGCGGTGGATTTGTTCCCATCACTTGACAACGACTTCCCATTTCAAAATCCACGCCTCTTCTAATATATCTTCCCACCTCATCTCTAACCGTTCCTCAACCTTTGTCCTAATATGTTTAATTCTAAATCATCAAAACCCTTATCACCCACAACTCATCTCAAATTGTGTGTTTATTTTATTTTATTTATTTTTTTAAAAAAAGCTCCGAGGAGTTACTGTTAATGTCATTTTGTACAAAAACAAAATACATGCATTTATGATTATGTCCAGAAATTCTCACAAGTTATCCGCATGAATGCCGTCTAAGAAAAGCACCGCATAACCTGCAGCTATATATCCTCTGTTTCTTCTCCTATTCATATATGGTACATCTATTTATTAAATAAAAAAAATCATGTTTCCGGATAAAATAAACCTTGTCCATATCGAGAATGAGAGCGAGATTTTTTAATGCATTGGACGCAAGCAGGCTTTTCATACATTATTATTTGGCCAAGTTGGTTGCTAATTCATTTTTCTTTTCTGCAAAAAAGAGTTATTGCCACAAGATTAGTTAACCTCCCCAAATGGGTATTCCAGTTCTCTGCGCTGCAGTAATGAAGGAAAAGAAAAGGAGAACTGGAACGTGACAGTGGCACACACCTCACTCGCTTGCACCTTCTTCGTTCGTGCGACACACCGAATGAGAAAGTGGGAATGATAGAAACACGATTCGTCAAGAATTTGGGAGGGTTCTACTTATGAACTACTGCAACATTTACATTACAAAATCACAGCCTTGAATCAAGCATTCAAAGAAGAAGCCTCGTCGCCATGAGGTTCAATATCCCCCTCCTTAACTTGTTGTGACAATGACGAAGCCGAAGTTGAAGCCTGATTAATTGCATCAACCTCTTCCTCGGCTTCCAAAGAAGAATCATGAACACAGCGTGTACTAAAGGAAGAAGACAGAGACGAAGTAGAGAAAGATAAATGAGAAGAAGAAGAAGAAGAAGGGCAAGGAGAAGGAGAAAGGCCAACCAATAAATCTACAAAAGCAGCGAGAATAGAGACATGATTGCTTTTGGCATTGACCCTCAAATACCAACAAAGAAGCTCCTGCAGAGCCTCCAAGTGCTTAAGGGCGTGAGCCTCCACCATCTCCTCCATGGACTTTCGAAAGTCTTCGTAAGGGTCTCGAGACTCCATGGATAACACGAAGCTGTCTTTGAATGGCACGCGTCCTCCTTCTGCAGAAGAAGCTTTCGTCTCTAATATCGAGCTAGTGTCATCTGGCTCGAAGAACAACCTCCTCCGGTCCGACCGCAACCCGCGAACCAATGACTCTATGGGGTCGACTTCCACTACTTCTGGAGAATCCGAGTCGGTGGTGTTGGCTCTGAAAGAGAGGGTTCTGGGTTGGTGACAAGACGGCCACGGCCAGGAAGAAGAAGATGACCTCATTTCTGGCTTATTCTTGACAATAAGCGGTAGCTTCATTTTCTTCACCATCTGAGATTTCTTGAAGGGTTGCTGAGAGGATGGTTTGGAGCTTGAACAAGTTTGAGTTACTTCATTGGGGGAATTAATGACAAAATCTTCGCTGGTCTGTGTTCTGTGGCGTTTTAAAGGAGTGGTGTGACAAGGGTTTGATAGCCAGCTGTGTAGGAACTTGTGGGGCCACTTTAAATTCGATACTTACAGTGATCATTTAATTCAGTATTAATTATAGTTCCTTTTCATTCACTTCAAGTGGGACTACTCTATTTTCGTCACTTTATCCTCCACATTGTCGTGGTTAATTAATCATACCAATTTTTGTTTAATCTGGTGGCTCTTTTCTCGTCGACTAGTATTTTTCTCTTATATTGGTAATTATGTTCCTTTGGGCGTTTTGCCAAGAAAAAGGATATCGTTGCATTAAATAATGTATGTATTTAGTGACAATATGCATACCTGATTGGCAAAATAAAAAAAAAGACAATATGCATATCTGGGCAGATGTTAGTGGAAGAATTTGAATCCAACCCTCTGGTTTCCTTTTCTTCATTCATTCTCAAACAAGGCGAAACTTTCATTTCCTTTGGCACTTAATCAGTCATGATCTTTTGCCTTCTAAATGTTCATCATTTAATTTACTTCCTTGATTTTCAGATAATTTAATAAAGACGTCAACGATTGCAAATACCTTTAATTGGAATGAAATTAATTAAATCATTTTCCATGGCCTAGGCTTATTTTTTCAAACTGTTATATTATTATATATAATTTAATTAGAGAGTTAATTTTAACTCTAAATATAATATATATATTTTTAATTTAATTTTTTTATAAATTATCATTAATAATACTCCTTCAACCTAATAATCAAAGAGACTAAAGAAGGAAGGAGTTAAAAAATATTTAAAAAAAATGGCTGAGACCAGGTGATCGAGTTGTGCCGCCAAAGAGGGGGCTATAGAAGCGATGCACGAATTAACTTAAGCTGTTGTGGCACTGTGCATGGCATGTATATGCAAGAGAGACAAATTAAAAGGACAATTTTAGTTGGCTTTAATAATCATCCTAGTACATCTAAACATTCATATCTTTAGTTGATGATTTAAACGTCTCAGAAACTGGTCGGAATCTGCAGAGGTCCCACCTTCGGAACTCACGTGGTTCTGTAAAAGAAAAAACTGAACTACTTCAGCAAATGGACGTGGGGCTCAAACCTTCGAAACGATTTGGAGTGAAGGTGCAGATATTTACGATGGAGACCCCTGGCCGTGAGAGAGACACAGAAATGGATCAACTGTGTGGTCTTGGGTTCTTCCACCACATGGCGCATTGTTTTTCTATGTGTTCACTATTCACCATCTCATGAATTTTATGGTATAGTCATTTCACATTCAATGACTACTACAAGAGAAGGTCACAGTCATACTAGTTCAATTTATATCCTGTCAATTCGAGAGGGTTAATTTAAGGATAAGTTTGACCCTGTGGGATTCCAATGCGTGAGGGCTGAAACTGTGGCCGATTGATTGGGAATCAAAGGGACCCAATAAGCAATAACCATTACCACAAGTAGCAGAAATTGAAGTTGACGGCAGTGGTCCTTTTTAGGATATGGAAGATGTGGGAGGGACCTTATATGTTATCTCCCACATAGGACCATCACTTCCAAATCTTTACCACCTCATGAAATGAATCTTGTTTTTTTTTACCAACTCTCTGCAATCAAACAAAACAGTAAAACAGGGCTCCAACCCTCCAGTCATGGCCCATGCTTTTCATGAGATTTCATGTAACTACAGATTGAGAAGTAGTATTTATCTTGCATTTATATTTTCGATTGATTCATCAAAGGTTTTTGAAGTAGCAGATGTCTCTGCTAAATTGTTACTGACAATCGCACTGATAACGATGGACACTCACTTCAAGGACTGATGCACCGCTCCTACTCCCATCGAGTTGCAGAAAACAGAGTAGCGGTTTCTGTAAATTGACTTTGCCTACAATCCCATGCTTTTGATAATGTTGGATTCTAAGCTAAACAAAATTAGAAGAAAGAACACACACAAGTTCTCAAGTTAATGGGAAATTATTGTTAAATTAAGTTCATTTAAAGCATGAGAAGCTTTTTAAATTCATGTGTTGTATGAGATAAAATAGAAGGAAACTTCATTACAGGGGAGTGATGGGTCCCGCAACCATTTCAAAACTCATTAATAATCAAAGGAATGTGTCGTCCAACAGCAACAGCCAAGACCACAAAACATTCTGTCAATCCTCGCAAGCAAGCATATGTCAAATATATGAATAAATATGAACAACAAAAGGAAACAATAGAAGGCACCTCTGAATCCTGAGAATGTACAATTCATATATACATTATACATTGTCACCATCAAGGACAGCCTCGACCCACCCCATCCATTTATTTGATTCAGATTAATTTGCACATCTCTGCATCGCTCAGTCCTTTATTGACATAAAATTTACCACCTTTGAGCTTATCCTATATTCTCGTCCTCTGCACACACTCCTCCCCTGTTTCCTCATTCTAACCTCCAATTCCATATCATGTACAATATCTTTTTCCTCTAACAAAGGTGCTCACGTTTCCCTCACTTTCTATACTTCGTTACCAACAACAATTATTTATGTTTATAACCCCATTCTAAGTCCCATACTTCGCATGTAAATATTTTCAAATTGTTTATTTTATGAATCATAACTAATGTAATTTTATATAGATTTTATAATATATATATTTTGTTACAAAAAGTTGATGTGAATTAATATTATTTCCTTCACTAAGGTCATGACACAAACTCATCGTTCAGAGAGTACTTATAGAGAACTTACGAGATCTTTTATTAAAAGAATCCTCACAATAACAGCGAGAATAAAACTTGCATTCTTATGAGATACGAACATATTTTTTTACTATCAGTGTCAATGATTAACTATCGTTGGCTTATAAAATATATATTGAAATTGATGATATCTGTTTTTTTTCCACAAAATTACTAGACATTTGTAACCCATTCCAGCCCCTTCACAAACTGGGTCAAATTTTGAGTTCAGCCTAGAAGAGACATACTGGGTCTAGAAGATGACCTCCGCCTATAAATCACACTGGATACTCAGCCAGTTTCATTCTTGAAACTTTCTTTTAGAACACCGAAGACCTCCAGGCAGTGAGGCACATTACTAATGACAGAAAATCTAGATTGAGATCGCAAACCACTAGGCTCGGCTCGATTTCTTTGAAACTCGATTTACTCAATTAATGACGGGCGGGCACTGCCGTCCATCAATGTCCAAAACACTATTGGCCAATCAAAATTTACAAAATTTCCTTCAAAGTATGCGTATTAGATCAGAAAACACTAGATCCAGCGCCGGGTCAACCCCGAGCATCCCTATAATAAAAGTCATTGGTCCATTTAATAAGTATGAAGAAAGACGAAAGCACTCATGTATCGTAGACTACATGAGTTTTCATGTGTGGCATAAAATCTTGACTGAATTGTATGGTTAACGGCATATCAATACAACATGTTATGAATTTTATATCTTATATCATTTGCAATCCTGCTTTGAAAGAGTTAAATTCCAATATTCAACACACTGATAGCATCCAATCAAACAGTATCCCTTCGACACAGTTGACAAAGTCTGATAACAAACAACTTTGAAGCCATGGGGAGGGAAGGATGAAACCAGTTGGGGCATTCCCTGATATGTTCTTTAATTTAAGGTCCACAAAGCATTACAAGCTATATTGCAGGGTTCAAATACAATACGATATCACCTATAAGTCCTTGGACGCTAAAAGTAGGTCCCTTCTGAAGGCTGCACAAGCTTCCGGTTATAGGGAGCGGCCATTTCCTTCTTCAGCTGGGTCAGTATATCCTCCATGGTGTACTCTTTTTGCCAATTTGCAAGAACACCAAACTTTTTTGGTTCAACCTGTTTCAATCGCACATCTTAAATCCTGGACATAGACTGATTTTTTTAAAAAACTGGAAGGAAAGGATTCAATTTCATGCTATGACAATCATAAGAGAAGTGAATCCAGATGCTGTTCAAACAATCATCGTTATTGATAAAAAAGAAAGTAATCAGTACATAAATTTCCATCCCAGAAATCTAGATCACTCGAGTATAACCCTCTTCTAACGTCTCTGAACTTATTCTCAGTTGCTAATATGAATAGCAGTAAGAATTTTGTGGAAGATAATTGCGTGTATATGCCAACAGAGTATGCCCTAAGCACTGACCAAAAATATATAAAAGCTGAAAGAATTAATTGAAAATTAAGAACTGATACCACTCCAGTTTCATGGTTAACACAAGTCATATTGATCCGTGAATGAAATCGAACACTTGGGGGCTTCTCTGGGTAGTCTTTATCGCAGAACAGCTTCAACTGATAAATTCTTCCTTCATGTACAGTCTGACAGAGAAAGAGAGAGAAGAAATATTGAACCTGAAGCAGTTGCTTAATTACAAATATATTTAAGACAATAATGTTATCCCCAAGGGATACACAAGCTCAAATTTTCAAATTTCATGGTAGATGAATCATGCATAATTCAGATTTACTCACACCTAAAGCAAAGAGTATGCAGACTCTTCGACAGCATTATACGTGTTATACTTCCTGTACCATTCTGTATGGAAGCCAAGAACTACCATGAACCCATTATTAACAACATAATGAATACAGAATTGTAATAACACTTCAATCTATTATTGTCTAAAGCCAATATTATACAAACCGAAGTTGTATAATGATAGCCAATAGCCATGAAAGCCATCCACATTCATTAAAACATACGCACCCATGTACAGAAATGAAGCGCTGGCATCAGTGCATGATCCAGACATATGTACAAAAGTATGTGCAAGGAAACTTGTAACATATGCTCAGATATTATCATCTAGCAGTTACTAATCTTAGAACCCCATGAAATTAAGGACTTTGAATTTGTAATTTCCACACATGTACAAGTTCTGAAGGACGATGAATTATGAAAATTATTGCATGTATATCTCACTTGTTCAAATAAAATAAGCTGACTTTGCGCACAAACAGACACTGAAAACTAAATGTAGGTGTGTGAGTGAGATGTACATTATGGGGACCGATGATGGTGCCAGTCCAAGAGCGCATGTATATGTCATCACCATCGTCCATTCCATAGCTAACTGTCCCATCACCAATACCCTTTTCTCCCCGTTCAAGTTCCTCCAGCAATCTGAAGTTCCTTGGGACTGCATTCATGGATAATTACATTTAACAAGACACTTAGAAATTCAAAAGAATGTCAGCTAATCAATTGCTGTAAGCTAAACAATATCCAACTTGCGGTAAGATGTGCATTGTTATGTCTCAATAGTAGAGATAAACAATTCTTGCATATAATCATTCCTCCAAATTTTAATAGAAAAATTCCCCCATATGCTGAATAGCAATGATGCTGTGCAGTCTGGGAATAAGGATGTCCCTTTTTCTAATTCTTACCCTCAATGATCAGAAGCTCTGAACAGGTATGATATATACGAGCCACATGACATTCCTCATATGTTTTAATAATTTTTTACAAGTACAAGGAGATCATCAACCTCATGAAGCGAGCAGCGCTAACCTTTCTTGTTCACAAGGATTCTATGTATTTTCAAATTTAAAATGTTTTGGGACCAAAGTATTCCATTATTTAATGATCAAAGCATAAGCAGCCAACATAATCCAGAAGTGAGGTTAAAACATGTAAAGGAGGTGATAAGGTCTTCCGATTCTTTAATTGTATAAATACGAGTCTCTTCATGGGTTTTGCATTCATTCACAGAGATGGTTTGTCTAACTTGGCAGGCTTTTGAGAAAAGTGAGCAAATAGAATTAGCAGAAAATTCTTGACAAGGAAGAACTATCAATTCCCTTCATGTCTATCACTTCAAGCATACTTACTTTCCTGCTTGCTTAAATTTCAAGATTCGATGCTTCAGAAAGAGAGAGAACATGACCTCAAAACATGAAAATCACCCAGCGCATGCAACAAACAATTAAGCGATCCAACTTTTTTCATATAAAAGCTCAGTCATAAGGAATAAACATTTCACAGGGGCATCCGAGCACACTAATCTCTTGAGAAGCAGATAGCCACGAACAATATTTGATAATCATTGCCATAGTATACTCATAAATAGCCAAAACCAAGGTTTAAGCAAATTCACCAACGAAAAAAACCCCGTGTTAAACTGCAGGAACCGATCGAAGTCCCGCGCAGCTTATATCATCAGTCACGAGAAGAAAATTGAGGAACCAACATAAAGTACCATAAACAATTGAGAAACAAGAAAATATTCAGAAATGGGAACATCGAGTGTTTTAAAGGTAATCAATCAAAGAACTATGTATACCCATGAAACAGTTTTCGAAATAATACAGGATGAAGAAAAACAGCGTTAGCAACACAGGCAAAAGAAAAGGAAAAAGAAAAGCTTGGAAGAACAAGGTCATGGGTCTGCAACTCACCCACTACACTCGATCCTCTTGAACCAAGCGTCATGGATGACAGAGGGGGAAAATACTTCCCGTAGATGTGTTGGATCTGATGAAAATATGGGATTTTCCGGCCACGCAGTGGGCAAGATGGGAGACAGAACTGGAAAGGGACAGAGGCGGAGGTGGGAATAAAACAGAAGACGAGGGGCAATGAAGGAGGGAAGGAGGGAAGGAGGGTAATTTGGGAACCAAATTTCAGAATAAAGTGGACTCTCAAATTTCACGCATCTCTTTTTCTTTCATTTGTTTCTATTTTTGGCAGATTTTTTTTGTTTTTGATAAATCTCTTTTCGGCATATTTGGTTCACGCTTCTGAAAATGAAACGAACTGCGGCCCGTTACCTTTGCGTTGATCATTTTCCTCCTAAAAACCTATAAATGTATTAAATTATTGAGAAAATTATTATTAAGGTACTTTAAAATTTTGTACTTGTATATTTTTTAATAAATCTTTTAATTATACTTGTTAGCACTATTTATCCCTATAACTTTATCTAGTTAATATTGTTAGCTCTGATATAAAAATTAATTGTATTAACAAAATAAAATAATTTATTAAAGAAGGAAAAACATACAAAGACTAAATTAAAAATTAAAAGAAAATATAAGTAACTCAATAATAGTTTTTCTAGATTGAATGATTGAAATGGTTCATAGATTGAATGATTTCACTTTTGTTTGCACTCTCTTCCAAATTTCTCCTTCCTTTTCTATTATGAAGCTATCGGTGTTTGTGTTTGTGCCAGTCTCATTCCTGAATTTAGCAGTTGTATCTATCTGTTTAACAAGCTCTTCAACAATCTCATCAGCTCTCTTGACTATCTCTGTGCTTTGGCAGCAAAATTTTTACAATTAACGAATCCTTGATTTTTTATAAGGGCATGCTTTTGGAAAGTTGCTGTAGTGATTGTATTGCTTGGATCATGAATGGCTTCTGTTTCCGGAGAACGTTGCATCCAAACTTAAGCCTCACAATAAGTCAGTCCTTAACAAGGGGTTAACCCCTCCTTCACGTGACAACGATATTAACCAACCAACTAACTATATCTAATATCTTTCATCTTGTTAATTCTCTCCAATTACTCTATTACTGTTATTACATTCACAAATGTTGGCATTTGGTTTTCATATACAGTGACGCATGGACGACTAATTAAGAGCATCATTTAATAGCGCTTCTTGTGATCCCAATGCTTGGTTTGCTCCTTACGGAGGTTTCTACTCCGGCGACGCTGTGGCCCCTCTTCTTCGTGACCCTCTCTCTCTCTCTCTCTCCGCCCAATACAGTGTTCTTGCCCAGGTTGTATCCACATGTACCTGAGAAAATGAACATATCAGAAGCACCACTAGATCCCCTAAGGTTAATGTCATCGTCCTTCGCTTGCTTATTAATTTTTGTTGACTATTAGTTGTTCATTCATTCTGATTTCTCATATATTAATTGAACGAATTTATTTGATTGTCACTCCCAGTGCTCTGCTTTTTTCATTCATATAATTCTTGAATGTCTGATAAAAAGGTTGGAATGCATCAACCCATGCTCATCAGCCCTATAATACGCTAACATTTACATGTGAGCCTTGATGGTGCATGCATACCTGTTAAGGAAGGACAAGCAGTAAAAGCAGTCACAATATAACATATATATATACGCATACTTGTTACAATAAAAATATGCATCTCTATGTCGGACAACCAAGTGGTTTCTTCATTAATTTCTTTTTATTTTAATAAAAAAAATTGAAAGACAGAAGGAAATACTAGATTATATATGAAGAGGGAGGGAAAATATTGGACTGATAAAGGGAGGGCATTTATCGTCTGACGTAATACCTCCCTCATTATTCTCAGCTGTCTCAATTACTCTTGCATTTATTTGCTCTTCATCATCCCATCTACCACACCCCTTCTTCCCTTATTCATCTATTCATGTTTCAGTTCCCACTTAACGTTTCTTAGTTAGAGATTTCTTTACCCACAATTGGCAAATTTTGCTATTTGCTTACCTCCTCACTACGGATCGTGTCAGGGTATCCAAGTAAAACTAGGAACTCTTCTTGCTCTGTCTAAAATTGTTAGCTTGTAATCAGAACTAAAGTCAACTGACAAAGTTCTCTTTGAGATTTTGAGTCATAGGTATTCAGTTAGATCGGTCCACCCACTGCGCTGCATCATGAGTAAATGGCATGTTTGAGTGGGCCTCAGCTTTGCAAATTTCTTATGGTGATCAAGTACGGAGGATCCAAATACGGGAGCAATAATTTTATGTTTCAAATATTATTTTTTTTATCCTGTGTAGTCCTGTTCTGTCTTTGGTAGCTATGGGCTATGACTTTGCTCGGATGAAACGGTGAGATCATATGAAACAGAGTGAAAGAAAAAAGAAACAGAGAGAAGCATGGAACACGAAGTAGGCACCTGAGGGTCTAAGCCCTATTTCTATTGCATTGTCAGCTGCTAAGGACGATCAAAAGTGGAGCCACGTGATTAGAATATCTCAGTTCTCGAGTTTTACCATCAGTTAGTGTTTTTTTTACCATTTTCTATATATGATTAGGATAGTGCATATTACGATCAAGTCTCTCGTACCCTCTGTACAACTCTTAGTTTGACAAAACCCGCAGGATTTGATCACAGGGAAAATAGAGGAAAGAGGGTAAAAGGGAAGTGGCCGTAGCAGCAATCATACAACGGAAATAGAGAATAAAGAGGGCAAATAAAAAAAGAAAAAGTCAAAAAAGAGATTCCTAGGATTAAAAGCTAACATGTCCTACCAGAAGAAAGAAATGCAGAACTGGATTTAAAAAACAGAGGCAGCCTACTTTCTAGCTCCTCCTAATGGTGGGGTTGTTGCCGTCTTGAAGGAAATCGAGCAAAACGGTGCTTTTGCACTTTGGGCACTTGGGATCATCCTCGGAGAGCATCACGTACATGAGGCATCTCGGGCAGCCTACTAGCACCATCGAAGTCGCTTCCGGGCTGTGCGAGTATCTCTGCTGCCCGTCCTCTGGGTTCAGCTCCGACGACAGGCAAGAGCTCGGCGTCGACATCGGTGACACCGTCGCCGATCGGTTTGGCGACTCCAGTCTCCGGTCAACCCTCGGTGGGGATAAGTTCAGCTTCAAGTCAAGCTTTCGACCGTTTCCGTTTCTGCGACTCATGGTTCACTCTTCTCCCTCGATCCTGTAAGACCCGTTACCTTTTTTGACGAAAAGCACGAGTCAGAAAAGGAAACGGAAAGAAAGAAAGAAAAATCTAATTCAGTGACCTGCCGCTGCACCACACAACACGTGATTCATATAAATAATAAAGCAGAAACTAATGGTGTACCTTGAGGGACTGGTGAGGCAGAGCTTCTGAGAATGCTAAAACAGAGGGAGGAAGAGGGGATGACCGGAAGCAAAAGAAGCTCCGGGGGCAGGAAAAGTGATGGGTGGTGCGGGAGAAGGAGGTTGGAACTGAATTTATATAAGGAAAACGAAGGGTGGGTGATTTAAAGCTTTATTAAATTGAGGGAGAGAGGGGGGAATGAAGAAAGAGGAGAGAGAAAGAGATGGAAATGAATTGAATTGATGTATTGGGTAGAAGAAGAGTGTAAATTGAGGCCAGGAAGCGTATTAATGGTTGGAGAAAGATCCCAAGAAATATACAGGAAGGGGAAATTTGCAGTAAATATTGCAATTACAAAGTGCAGGAAGAGGGCCTTTCTTCATTCATTGCTTGGAGGAGTCGGTGTTTTATGAGTCTATCGGAGCCATAATACAGCACAGGAAAACCCCAACGGCTTTTAAAGCCATAAACCCTCTCATTTAAAAAAAATAAAAAAATAAAATTATACGTATATCTATCCCACCAACGAATTTAATGGGTAGAACCAAATTCTTTCAGATTGTGATCAGGGAAACTAAGTGTAACAGCCACACATACAAATGTTTAAATGGTCAACAGTAGCGCAAGAAAAAGGAAACAAACAACACCTTCTTTATACTGAATAAATTAGAACTTCTATTCGGTTGTACTATATTTATATACTTAGCTGGTCGCAATTAAAAAGTGATTAAAACATGTTGAATTCAATCGTTTTCTCTACCTGCATATTGCAAACGAATAACGTCGTAGTTGCAGTTAGCAGGAGTACTACTCTCCCTCTGACCCTCCGTAGGGAATAAGAAAATTGAGAATCTTTTCTAATTGAGGCATTCAGAAACAGAGGATCTTGATCTTTAATCTTTTTAACGCATGATCGCCTCAGATAAAAAAAAGGCTACTTTCTTTCTAGATGTGAAAACAGGGACAGGGAACTAAAATCGATCTATTGTGGACCTCTCTTGCCAAGTTCCCGTTATGCAAAAAGTCGTTGCTTTCCCATGGAATTACTGATTGCTTAACTCTGTAATCAGCTGAATACTGTTGAACAGTTCTATAGAGTATTGTCGTTGTCATGCTGTTTGATTAGTACCAGTACCAAAAATTAGAAGTGTGTAGGAGAGAGAAATGCAAGGGAAAAGAAGCTGGCGCGTTTTCCAGGAGAGGAACATGTTGGTCAACGTGGCAGTTTTACTTGCCACATGTGTACAAGATGGATTCGGGCTTTCCATAATTAGAAACTCAAATTCTCCCCGATAGAGCGTCCTTACTTCTTCGTCCCTTGGATGGCACAAATGGACCACTTAACCAGTAACCCGTATATTAAAATTTTAAAATAAACATGTAAACCAAAGACTGCCCTGTCAGTATACAAGAGGGGCCATGAATCTTTGGCGCGACAGCTTCAAATGGCGATATAATAAGTGCCCAGATGGAAATGGAATCTGAGCATTGAGACGGTGGTGTTGGCGGAGGATCAGTCAACAACGGTGGCGTGGGGATTTGACCAATAAGAAGAAGGTGTGTGGGTTGGCTTTAATTTTTTTTATTTCGTTAAATTATATTTTTATTTAAGCACATGTATTCCATTATTAAAAAAATCATGTATTCTAGATTCTATCGATATTAAATATAGTTATATCATAGTAAGATATAAATCTTAATTTATCACAATTCAATAAATTAACCCTTCGTTTGATTGTTATATTATTTCACTATCTTTCTGTTCTCTTTTCATACATATAACAGACACACACGAGATGTTATACAAACATTTCACTAACATTTTTTTCCACGAAACAGGTATTTTTTTTTTTAAAAAAAAAGACTAGCCCAAACATTCTTTGATTTTTTTTATAAGCAAACATACTGTGATTGTAAAACGAATAAATTCACATCTATATTCACATTCTCATTTTGATTTATTTTCCTGTTCCCATCCTTCATAAAATTCTTTCAATTTACCGAACAGTACTTTTGGAAATTTAATTTTGATTTGATTCAAAACAATTGTCGCTCTATAATAAAGCATTGTGTTGTTTTTAATATTATTTTACCTTTATTATATAATGACATTAAAGGTCGGGTGAATCTTATATTTTTATGTAGAAATAACTTATTGGTATAAGGATTTATTTATTAATTTATTTAAATGAATGCATATCAGTTCAAATCCTTTCGGCGCGAGGCATTCACATTGATTTGGAAAACATCGATCCTAGGTGCATGTATAATCAATTATTAAATGCAATGATTGCTGTACGTATAATTCAATAAGGGTATAAATTTTGAAAAGTCACGAGCAAATTAAAGAGAGCATTTTTGTCATGTTTTTAGACAAGTGTTGCATTCTCGCCTCACAAGAGATTATAAAGAAACATAATATAAATATCAGCAACAACCCTCCATTTTTGTGTAATCAGATTGATTTCATCATGATTAATATTTCTGAGTTCCCTTGAAAGAGAGATTTCTATCTTCTGCCAAAAAACAAGAACTTAAATGTCGCTATGATCTGATCAGAGGGCGAATTTTCGCCGAGCCCATTTGTTCCTATGGCTGGTACTTAAACTGTTGGCTTTCATTATTTTAATTAATAAATACGAACGTGCTCTCTCTTAATGGGTGCATTGACTAATGGGTTGGAGCTTTGATGAGAGCCTGCCAAACTTTTCAACACATAAAATATTAATATCAACGAACTCAAGATTATTTATGAGAAAAATACACAGTATCAGTTTATATCTTAACCGTGACTATATATAGCTAGTAAGGTTTTTAAAGAGCCGCAAGTTATGGAGTAGTGTTTGAGGGAGCTTCATTGCAAAGGTAGGCACCGATTTTCTGTTTGAATCGGAAGGAAAGCTTAAATTGAATTAAAGAAGATGAAGATCACAATTCAGAATAAGAAGGGGCCGGTGATAGGCAATGATGTGTATGGTTGTGAGCTTGAAAAAAGCTAAGCAAAGCAGTGTGAGGTACATTGAAGATGGACACATGATTCAACTCTTCGATTCATTTCGCTTTTAAAGAAAAGGGCTTGTCCTTTGTATTCATTTGAAACTACTGCTTTCATTATTCTGAAGGTAAAGATACGCAGCTAGGCAGACATTCTCCAAGTATATATTTGGATGGTCAATCATGTGATAGACGACAAGTATATGTATGCGGAGATAGTGTCCAGGGTTCAAACAACAAGCGGTGAAAAGTACAGAATGATTTTACGTTAGATCATTTTTAAATTAATATTTAAGTTAATAAAAGAAGTTATAGTTATAGTACTATTCTATATAAATAAAAAGAGTCAAACGACGAGGGAAAATTATCCTTTATTATACGTAACTGATCTTCATTCGAAAGCTGTTCTTTATTACTCTAGAACTGAACCGTTAGCTTGCACATTAATTGAAAGCACAACTGCTCTTAAGATGAAGACGAGTCAATGCAGAAGAACTACCCGTTGTTCACTTAGTTATTTTAGTTTGCTGTGTTCAAATCTATTTTTCAGGGCATTGTCCCCGTTCTCTTTCTCCTTCTGTGTCCATCGACGACAATATATAATACAACTCGCTACATGTTTCTTAATCCGAGTTAGGGTTTATGTCGGTGGTATTAGTTTCTTTCTTTTATATAGTTCGGAGTTAGGATATTATGTTAGTTTGAACTTTAGTCTTGCTTGTAGAATTTTTGTAATTTTATTTGTCACAGAAATTAAAAGAGGCATTAAAGTTTAGAGAGCTATTGGCGAGTGTTGTAAGCATATATAGCTACTAGATGGTGAAGTGATAGTTTTACGTGGAAAACTGTATAAATCATAGCTGTATATACCTATGCGTCTAAATCAAAGTACACCCTTCCATTAAGTCACATCTCCGATTGGTCCTCTGCCTCATATTAGTATTCACAATTCTCATTTCAAAACCCAACTTCGATCGGCAACATGTTTTTATTTAATACGAACGAAATGCCTTTGTTATTTTAAAGACATCATTTCACAGTAGTAACTGAGTGATAAAATTCAATATCAGTAGGAAGAAGTCAATAACTGTGCAAGTAATCTTTTAAAAACGCATTAATTTATATTATATATATATTTATATATATTCCATCGTTAACTTCCCTTTTCCTCTAATTCGAACTTTCGTTTACAAAAGAAAAATAGAGGCCACGCCTTAATTATATATTCGTTATACATTACCACCATTAATTATATTAAAATTAAAGAGGACTGTGCGCTTGTTCATGGCTTGTAAATCATGCATTTGTTGCGAAAAGAACCAGTTTTATTTTCTTTAGATGGGTGTGAAAAATAAGAATAATATTGTGCACTCAAGATATTTTAGGCAAATATAGTCAAATGACGAACGCCATCTTATGTTGGACCACCAAAGTCAAAGCATGTGATTAAACATGTTTTGAAACTCAAAAAATCTGTGTTGGGAGCCTTAATTTGGTAGATATGGAATTCAAGTCGAACTTGCCACATAAGAGATTCTTAGTTCATAATAACGCAGCGGAAAATGATCTACCTGTAGGCCATAGTTAATGATTGTAATGAGAGTGAACAATTTGGTGGACGTAGTTTTGAAACAAAATTGAGTTGTCGTTGCCGTTTCCCTCGTGAGAAAGTTGAATCTTCAATGTGCATAATCCCATTTAACCAAACGTACGTAACTCTCAGTGATATGAATCTTACCAAGATACATGAATTTTCCAAAGTGGAATGAATTGCGTTAAGAGTGCAGTCAAAGAGTGCAGTCAAAGCCAAAATAAAGAATCCCAACCGAAAAAACGAAGTACTAGTGGCATTTACATGATGTTAATAAACAAGCAAGCAGATCTAGGCCATAAATTGGAATACCCTACCGATGAAACTTTTGAATTGAATTCTCAACCTCCCCTCATTGAAATGCATTCAAAAGCATTTAGTTGCATAGCTACAGATTTATCCTCTAAATATGGGTCTCACTGGGGAGAGAGAAATAAAGGGGCTATCAATATGATGCTTCTGCTTTGATTACCCTAAAGGATCAGAGGCGAGCATTCAAAACGCCATTAACGAATCCATTAACTCAGCAGCAAACTCAAATGCCGCTGCAGTGAATTCCATTAACGCGCCATTCAACTTCCTTCTGCTCTACTAGTAATTTTTAAACCTATCACCCATTTCTGCGTAATTTCTGCTGCAGAAGCAAACCACCGCAGAAAATCGGTCTTTAATGAGGGGCTGTGCGTTACTATCATTATTATTATAGCAACCTCCTCAAGTAAAATCAATTGCACTTCTCAATGAGATATCTTTCAATACCTCCATTAAAAAACACAGTAAGCATTCACAGATTTGCCAAGTTCCATCATTTCACGTGATAGCAGAGCCTTCCACTTTGCAGGTATTATTGGACAACTTTGAGGTTGCTCATACATGATGTTTTATGGGTACAGCATAATACTATGAATGACCTTAAAGATGCAGAATATTAATATCAATCAATATATCTATAATAAATATAGAATACTACACTGTTTATAACTTATGAATAATGGTCACGCACATCCAACTTTATATAAATGCAAAGAGCTCACTCTATGCATATACGTTACAGATGCGTTGACGAATATGGATTCCGCTACGTTTTCGCTTTGACTTCTTAATTATTCATAGAAATTGATATGGGGTTGGTTTTTGTTTAGTTTTATGGATTTGGTTGCAATCGATTCTATAGCTTGATCAGGAAGAACCAATTCCATCATGTTAAGTGTACTTCATAGATATGAAACTAAGCATGCGAATAAAGGATGATCACATATTAGTCACCAGTGTTGAAATGGAAGGACATTGTGACAGTTCTATTAAAATTTTCAAGTATCGAAGAATGAAAAGGTGGAGCAACTATTAATGATAAACAATTCGTGTGACAAAGAGAGAGGCAAACAGCGAATTCAGGAACTGATCGGAAAGAGCTTTCCATGAGAATTACTTTTGATTTTAATGTAAATCGAATAGGGTTTGGAAGTGCATATGCTGGTGTTTGTCCATAGTGACTGTTAACCAGTAAACTCACCGATATAATTGCGTTTTGCTTCCATAAGCAAATGTACCGGATGTCAATATCCATGTGGAAAGCTTAGAATACACTCAACTTGGGAAACTTGTGCATCTGATGTAGGACTATACTTGATTCATTTAATAAACACAGAAGGATCTCCAGTTTATCTTAAACGGGAAGGTGAATTCAATCAAAAAATTGACGGCAACCTAACGGATTGTTGTAGCTGAGTGGCGCAGCTCATAAATGATAATTTTTTTTTTGGTACAAATAGCTCATAAATGATAATGATGAATCGACAAGGCAAAGCAGTTATTGAGCTGCTCCCAGGCCTCACAATAAAAGTCGATCCATTTATAACATATTCAATCAAGAGGATGGGAATAGAGTTGGCCAGGGTCATCCTCATAATTGGGCATCTGCAGTATTTAGAAAATTAGTCTCCGACTTGGGAGGGACATCCGCATAATTGGGCATCTGCAGTATTTAGAAAATTAGTCACTCACCGATCGGGTGGGATACTCTGTTGTATGAAATAAAAACAAAACACGTTGAGGCTTTGATGGTGAAGAGTCTTAACAGGTCCAAGAATTTTAGGTCCCGCTAGGATAGATAGAAACAATTCATATCAACTTGGAGCTGCTTAAAACCATGTTTGGGCTCAACCCTCCTTGCGCTGCCAGAAAAATAAACTACAGAACATGGAAGTCTGGAGACCTAATAGATGGTATAGATAAGGATTCATTTTTTTTCATTGCAATGGCATGAAAAAAAAAAAAGCAGAGATCAGAACAGAGAGAAGATGCGGAACATGGAAAAGCTTAAGAATTCTTGTGTCTTATGAAGAATTGTTCCAGCTGTGCTTGTGTGCGAAAATCTTTTACAAAATAATTTTTTTTCTATTACAAAATTATTTTAAAAAGAATTAGACTCAAAGTTACCTAAATTTAAATACCTAATAACTAAAATATCTCCCCAAAATAAATTGGACAAGAATACTTTTAATCGGACAAGAATTAAGGATTGCCCCTGTTTAGAAAGGGCCACCGACCTCCCTCTCGACGAAAATCCTTTCTTGACTTTGCTTCACATCTCCATAGTGGGCGTATACCAAGTTTTCAGGACCGCACTAAAACATTCACTTAGATTGAAACCAAGCGCACTAAATCGACGAAAATTTTCCTCTTACGAGAGATAATCTGCACAATAGTGAAATAAAACAAGCTTGGCATCTACTGAGGAAATTGATTAACCTTTTCAAAGGATACAATCAAGCTTGGCACCAGGAACGAAGAATCAAAGGTCTCGTCTAGTCATCCCATTGGCAGACAGTGCTAGCATTATATGATAGCCAATCTTACCACTTTCTCCGCTTAAATTTGTAAGATTTTATAGAGCTACGTTCGTATTCTGTTCCAATAGCAGCTTTCAACAATATATTCTGCATAACGGATTCTTACCCTATATCACATTAGCATCCCCGCAATGGTCAAACATAGTTCTGAAGGTCGCAACATGCTTCAAGAATGTCTAAAAGTGCACAACTATCTAGTATCTGTGACCAAGCTTCTTGGAAGCTTTGCTGATGCTACCAGATTCAGGTACTCTTTCCAGACTGATCTTTTGTGATATTATTTATCTGATACATGATGTAACATGCAACATCTAGACCAAGAGACAACTTGGTGAATTTTAATTGTTTTAAGTCAATGCGATGGGTTGTGTGACTAGCGTACTGCTAGTGCCACAACGTTTCAGCCGCTTTTGTTTTTGGCAACAATCTATTAGAAAATGATACACGTTTCAAGGAAGAAATAAATTAATTGCAACTTCAATTACAATCCGAACAAATCAAATTATAAAAAGAAAAAAAATGCAATTCAATTATCAAATAGATGTATTGCCATTTGTTCACAAATGGTAATGAAATGCTGCAGATATTTTATCCTAAGGCCTTAATGCTTTTGGGAGGGTCTTAGATAAAATTCGTTCAACAATCATGGCATTCACCAATCGGGTAGATGAGTATATTCCTCCAATGTCAGCATTCATGAATAAACTTAAGAAACAGGAGCATTGTGGGGGAAAAGTATTATAGTTCACAAAACTGATAATAGCCATCCTTCACTATAAACGCAAAGCACTTTCAAATACCTTACATTAAGTAACTAGACAAAAGCCAAAAATAACTTGAAACTCAAACCGGAGAAGCCCTCAGAACCTCCTGCCGGCCCCACCAAAACCACCGCGGCCAAATCCAAAGGATTGCTGAACGGGAACAGGATCAACTTGAACAAGCCCTGGAATCTCGCTCATGCCAAGAGCGCTGAGCATATCTAGAGTCTCCTTATCGACCTCAATCTGGTCCGTCTTAATCGCAGAAACATCGGGCACGAAATCCATTCTGCGCTCGCGCTCCTCCTCTTGAAGCTTGAGGGAGATACCCCGAACGGGACCCTTCTGGATCCTCTTCATCAGGTGAGTGGAGAATCCCGCAATCTTATTGCGGAGCCTCTTGGAGGGAATGAGAGCCACCTCCTCCAGGATTTTCTTGTTTGTGTGAAAATCGAGGGTCATTCGAGAGTAATACTTCTCGATCACTTGGCGCGAAGATTTCTTCACGGTTTTAGTGCGGACTCTTCCCATGTTGAGTCTGAGAGAGCGCTAAACGCTGCTATCTCGGTGATCGCGGGGTGTAAAGGCGGAGAGGCACTGATCCGGAAACCTACGACTCTGTCACTGCAAATTAGGGTTTTTTGGTATCTTATAGGAAACCTGCAAGATAAGGGGTTTGGAGAGGAGATTCGCTCTATCCCAAAATATTAGGGCCTGGGCTCAAAGGATTGGGCACATGGTATTTATCTTTTTCTCTTTTTTAATTTATTGAACATTCGTTTTTATCTTACTTCTTACGCTATCGGTAAAACTAACAATACGGGCCGCGACCGAATATTCTTTTCTTCAAAGGACATAGCCCAGCTAGTATCCCGTCACGCTCACGTATCGTTTTATAGGTGTAAACCTTCCTTGTATAATATATTGTTATTATTTAAAAAAAAAAAATTATACTACTCCTAGATAAGAGATGAGTTCAATCACTTTTTAAAAATTGATGTATAAAAAAAAAAGAAATATACGAGTACTATTGATATTGAAGTTTTCTATTCATTTCTCTTTCTCAATCCACAATACATTTCATTAAGTAACAAGTGCAAAGCATTAACATGTATAAAAGCCGAGTGCACAAAACTGACACAAGAGCGTCCACGAAACATCACACAAGAAAACCCTTGGCAGTGAAGTTTTTAACACCATGAATTTTAAACTCCTCGAATGTAAAATTTGGGGAGAGGATATTTAGATTAAGAAAAAAAAAGTGCACCAGAGAGATATTTACATACTTTGAAAAGTTTTAATCTTAAGGAATTCAAATAATCTAAATCTACCTATCATTTCCAGAGAGAGGAGACCCGTGCGTATACAGATGCACACATGTGGAAGTTCTACTGTTGATGCTATACATTTATATCGCAAGTGCCGATGTGGGATCACTTTCAAGAACTATGCAATTTCTGATTCCATTATCAACACATGTTTAATTTGATCCCAAACGCGTTGCCCCTGTCTCTTTCAAGACATTTCTCAATTGCAGTTTGCGTAATATATATTTTTAATTTGACTGATGGGCGATGACTGCCTTTGACAGGCTCGTGAGCAACGTTTAAAGAATATATAGTTTTCGACAGCTTCAGAGTATCAGGAATAACTTCCGAAGATTCTGCATTACACTTTACAAGCATCATGTGGTAAAGAAAGGGGAAAAAGAGTTTGACGTTGTAATGATTGTACTTGTACATCAATACTAATACAGTGAAAAACAGGAATTACAGCCGAAGTCCTTATTAGCTCCGCAATCAATATATAAGACGACCATACTATTCAAATAATTAATTATAACCAGTAGATGGAGACAATGTGAGCACCAATGGAGACTAAATATTAAGACTCAGTAGGGTAGTGAAACATGTGAAATGAGGAGTTAACTATACTGAAACCTCCATCGATGAGCAAGTTATGGCCACTCACGTACTTAGATTCATCGCTAGCCATATAAAGCGCCGCATTGGCCACATCATCAACCTTAAGGGTCACCCCCTTCAGATTAGCAAGCGAGTTCATCGCATTCTCAAGCTCTTCATCATTCACCCCAACGAACTTAGTAGCTAATGGTGTCGCCATGGCGTAGGGCGATAAGCAGTTCACCCTTATCCCAAACTGCCCTAACTCTACTGCCGCATTCTTTGTGAGCCCAACCACTGCATGCTTTGCGCAGCAGTACGCGTGTGAAGCAGCCCCTCCCACGTACGAGCTTATGCTCGATGTCGATATAATGCTTCCGGTACGGGCCGGAATCATGGCCTGCGCCGCGTGCTTGATTCCCAGGAAGACGCCGGTGACGTTCACGTTCAGCACGCGCTCGAAGTCGGCCTTCTCGTTGTCTATGATACGGGCCTTGTTGGGATCCGATATGCCTGCGTTGTTGAACATGATGTCTAATTTCCCGAAGGTTTTGACCGCTGTCTCCACAGCGTTTTTGACTTGTGCCTCGTCAGTGACGTCGCAGTGGACGTATAGGCAGTCAGATGGGCCGATGGAACGGGCAACGGACTGGCCCAAGTCATCTTGAATGTCCGCGATGACCACCTTGGCTCCATGCTCGGCGAACACTTCGGCGGTGCGTTTGCCGATCCCGCTGGCTCCGCCGGTTATAATGGCTACTTTCCCTTCCAACCTGCCCTTCACCGTATATAAAACGCATGCTTAGCAGTTCATTGATTCATGAACAAGAGATGATTATTACTTTCGCCTACTGCTAGATCTTTCTTACTATATAGTGTTTAGAGAGTGAGATCGCTCAATTACTTTAATTACTGTGCTTGTTAACATCAAATAACTCGAAAATTAATAAATGGAGCACGTGCTATATATATACCTTCTGTTGAGTGGGGAGAGTGAAGAAGCGGCCGCCATTGCCTGAGATTTGGAGAAAAGAGGGACCGTACTTGTTCTCTCTATAGATCTCTGGGAAAGTAAAGGAGAGACGAGTTCAGTGCGTGGTGGTGATAACTAAGCTAAGCTAGTATGCTCATCTATTTAAGAGAATTCTGTTGGGGTCTCATGGGGTTCGGAAGCACGTACCTTTATTGTAGTTTATATTGCTATAGGTAAGGTGGATGTTCATGGGGTTGGCTTATTTTATACGGTGAGATCATTAACTTATATGAGGTCGGCTTACTTTAATTATCATGGGTTTTGTCAAAACATTAAGATAGTTTAATTTGTCAGCAGTTAATGGAATGCGCGGTCCCCGGCCTAGGACGGTATGTGCGGGGCATCTTGTCGTTGAAACTTCCTTTGATGCTTATGTCGGCTTTGTTTTAATTTTTTAACTAAAATCCCACAATGGAATAGTCGATGCAGTAGTATATAACGCCAAAGGTGGATGTAGCAGTGGACTATGGGAATAATCGGAATGGAATCAAACCCGGTCGGGATCAGACACAGGTTTTGTGACAGATAAAGGTTGATATGAGCTGTGAGCCTCATTTCTTATTACCAAGATAAAAGAAAAAAAAGAAGAAGAAGGATATCCAGCTTTAGATAATCACTGACGAATTCCCGTCTGTCCAAAAGCTCTTGAGCATACATAAAACGCTCAAATAGGGACGGAGCAGGATAAGAGGTGCAAACAATGAACACAAGAAACTATCCTATAATCTGGCTGAACAACTTTTGGTAGTTCCCTTCTGGGCCGGCCAACACTACTCACCCACAAGTACAGAAGGAGGAAATCAACCGTCTCTCTTTCTTGAAGCGTAGCTCAACCAATAAACTTTCCATGTTGCGCTCAAGTGGCAGGCGTCATTTGAGCCCCCCCCCCCCTTCTCTGTTTATCAAATGTTGCAATCTCAGTCCCTCTCACACATTTATTACTTTTGAAAATTAACCCAATATTTAAAAAGGAAGGAAAGAATATTCGACGTACGTGATAATTTATCTTCTCGAAATAAATATTTTAATGCCACTGCGCTTACGTCATATTTGGACCGATTCCCATATTGCAAAAGCGAATTGAGACAGACATCGTCCACGTGTTTGAAGAATTCCTCGGCTCATACTCATTACTACTTACAACAATTCGATTACGTCTCACATAAAGCGACTACATGGCAGTCACCACAGATGGCCCTGTTTTATCGCTTCAGCAAAAGAGGTGTATTCCCATAAGTAAGACGAGTCAGTTCGCATCTGGTTAAGTAGTTGAGTAATACAGTTGTCATTATGTACACGTGTCATGAAATGAATGCCTGGTCAAAGAATCATGGACCTGAGACGGCAGTACGTACATATACGATGTCCCCACTATCGTCAGCGAGACTTCGTATGTGTACGTAGCTTCATACTATTGATTGCCCACGGCATCAGAAGACAGACTTCAGCTTATATACTCCAAAAATAAAAGTGGCGTGAAGTATGTAAATACTTATTGTGGATCTTTGTGCGGCCTGATGAATAATCATTCCCACCGTCGAGAGTGGAAGTGGATGTAATTAAGTCGTATTAGCACTAAGCAAGCAATTCCATTATGGTGAGAAGGAGATAAGGACGAGATGATTAGGAAAGTGACATATAAATATATTTTGTACCACAGACATGTCCTCTTCATGTTATCGTAAAAACAAACTATATATCATAACTATGGTAATAAAAGTATAGAACTACGCGTAAATTTTCTTATGGAACAAAGGAACTTTGTATAAATTTGTCTTCTATTGGGAAAAAAATTCCACTCCCTCCGGTCCCTATACAGTTTATCTCCTAAAAATAAAAGGTGGTTCAAATGATGAGGTGTCTAGTCAGAAAAATTAAAAGATGTTCCATTTTTACCATGTAATTATGGGGTTGAACAAATTACAGAGATAAATTATATTTATATTTATATTGATAAGGATATAATTGAAATATTAAGATATTTTTAACTACTAAATTAATCTAACAATTTCTTAATATGTATGCAAAACTTCTCAAATACCTTGTGGGAGATTGGAGGGAGTACATTAATAATATAATCTTCCTGTTACCCCACAAGATGCACTACCCTTACATATTATTTATACAATATAAACCATCCAAAAAATTATTTACAAAATATAATATTTATTAATCACACGATTAACTAGTGATGAAAATATGACAGGTTTTAGTTAAACAGGCATAATTGTATATATTAGCTATTTTTTAGATCTAGGAGCCTGAGCCTTTGACAGGCATACTAGCCTTAAATTTTTGTTACAGGCTTATATTAGAAGTAGGCATCTAAAAATGTTTCATATTTTAAGCCTTAAATATTATAAGTAGACTTTAAATTTACTAAAATCTATAACCTACAAAATGTAGGCTTGTAAAATATTTAAAAGCTTACATATTTACATATATAATGCTCTAAATAGGCTTTAAGCCTATTTATAAATTACATATAATTAAATAAGTTAATACATTTTAAACAAAAATTATGGCATATTTAAACTAGTAGGCCTAAAATTTAACATATTTACTAAACAAGTTAGGATTTATTAAGATCTAATCAGACTAAGCCGTAAGCTCTATTAAAAGCTTGACATATTTCTACCTCAACATTAACAAATAAAAAATATCAATTAATTAAAGATTAAATTTAAAATTTTAACGTAAGATAAATAAATAATGTTCAAAATATTTTGTTTGAAAAATTATTTCTTATGAGAGAAATAAAATTATTTTTAGTATATTATAATACCAAATTTTTCATAAAAAGTATATAATTTAAATTATCAATAACAAGGTAATATAATACTATCTCAAGTCTTAATTATAAGATTCTGTTATTTTTTTAGATATATCTAATAAGATAAATAAACTAATTAATTATAATTAATATAAGAGTTAATTGATTAATCTAGATATATTGAATAATATACTATTAATAGGGATCTATCTTAAAATATTAAATTTTATCATAATTAACAGTTTATTTAAATTTTTAAATCTATTTAAAAAATTAATTTACTATTATAATTATTATGATAAAAGGGAGTAATTCACTGTTAAAGACTCGGGAACGCAAGAAATAAGTTCTGACTACAAACTCATGTGGAAAAAGTTAAAAAAAAAAAACTAAAAACAATAATAGAGAAGAAAAAATGAATATTCTGGATGAGAACGGGGTAAATTATAGACCACTTTATACAAGTGATCTCCATTTTTCAAGTAAAAGTATTATTTCAAATATATACATCATTAACTCAGATATATAAGTTCAAGGCATTCGCAGCCCATTGGCCTCCATTCGAAGTCCCCTGAAAAACAATGGCTACAGAATTTGGTCAAAATGTCTTTTGGATATCTTTATGTTGCTCCCTGTATTTCGGCTTCATATCTGCCTCCTTCACACCAAGATTCCCTTCTTTAGCCTTTCGCCCCCAGCGGCAGGTCGCTGATTCGTTCCAAAATACTGGGTTGTACAGAACAGAGTTCTACACTCAGATACTGGATCACTTCGATTTTGATCCCCAGAGTTACCATACGTTTCAGCAAAGATATCTCGTCAACGACACTCACTGGGGAGGTGCCCCCAGTAAAGCTCCCATCTTTGTCTACACCGGAAATGAAGGAGACATCGAATGGTTCACTCAGAACACTGGCTTTATGTTCGAAACAGCCCCCTATTTCAAAGCCCTTCTTGTGTTCATCGAGGTAAATCCATGGCCATGAACAAGAATAGTTCGTTTTCTTCTCTGTATTTTTTTTTTTTGGGGTTGATAGTGAATGATTCAGAAAATGGAATGCAGCATAGATTTTATGGGAAATCGATTCCATTTGGGGGAGATAGAGAGAGAGCGTACGGGAATAATAGTAAAATTGGATATCTTAGCAGCACGCAGGCCTTGGCTGACTATGCCACCCTCATCGTAGATCTCAAGAAGAATCTGTCTGCCACTGACTCCCCTGTTATCGTCTTTGGAGGATCCTATGGAGGAAGTATATCGCCTTATCTCTTTATCAATTTTTTTTTTCATTTTTCTACTCAATTATTTGATTTTTTTTCCCGATTTGACCCGCCATGAATGGGGATGGATTGTAGTGCTGGCAGCTTGGTTCAGGATGAAGTATCCCCACATTGCCATTGGAGCCTTAGCATCCTCTGCTCCAATCCTCCAATTTTTGGATTTGGTTTCACCATATACCTTCATCGATATTGTCACACAAGACTTCAGGGTCTCTCTCTCCTCTCATTCTCTCTATAACACTTCATTCGGTATATATATCGTTATCACTTACTGGATATTTTGCATGAAAGCGTTTACATGTAGAGCGAGAGCGAGAACTGTTACAGAGTGATAAAAGGATCGTGGGAAGAGATACAAGAGGCAAGTAACAAGCCTGGAGGGCTAGAGATGCTGCGCAAATCCTTCGGAATATGCAAGTAAGATCGATTGGTGTCCTTCTATTTCAGCCATTCAGTGTTTAATGAGCTAATGAATGCAAGCCATTAACTATTTTGTTTTATTATAATGTTTTTTTTTGTGTGTGGCGCAGGAATTATATAAGCCCTGATGCTTTGACAGGTTGGCTTCGTGGGGCATGGATATCCACGGCCATGATGGATTATCCGGCCCCTTCCAATTTTATGAGCCCATTGCCAGCCTATCCCGTGAAAAAGGTACTGCCTGCTGATCATGATTAATTAACCCGATGGGGTCATTTTATTTTTCACGTGCATGGGAAGTTCATATGTCGAGATATAGATGATTGTGGAGATTGAATGGTGGGGGGATAATTGTGCAGATGTGCGAGGCGATTGACCAGTCGGGAAGGGGGGACGACACGTTTGCCAAGTTGCATGCCGCAGCCAGCATATACTACAATTACTCTGGAGATGCCACGTGTTTTGATCTCCAGGATGATTCCGATCCTCATGGTCTCTCCGGATGGCAATGGCAGGTACTACTAAACTTATCCATCCATAAAACATATTAGAAATTAATAATAGTTTGCGGCGTAGGAGACTAGGAATGACGGGGATTCACGGTGGAGATTGGGTTGGATTGTATCACAGGAGTAACCGTTCGTTAATTAATTGTTTGGACTGGCATACTAAGTATGGCTGCCAATTAGATTTGTGAGCCCAATATATCGTCCAATACTCAAATGTTATTTAATTTACGGTCACCTAAGGGCTAATTTGAGTTTTGATGTCAAATGTAGGAATAGAACGGTGAATGGGTCCTATATATATAAAACATTTTTAAGGTCTACAAATAAGTAGTCACACCTTAAAAATAACACTATTACATCAACTCCCTCAATAGAGTTAAAAATTAGGAAGCCTTTGGTTTTGACGGCATATTATAAGGTTAGAGGATCATAATAAAAACTTAATGAAGTTAAAAACATCAAGATTTTTTTTTTTGTACAATAAAAACATCAAGATGAAACCGACTTTAGGACAATCAAGGGACCAAAAGCTAATTTTTGTTGGGGTGCATCTGTGCCGTAATAAAATTCGAGGGATATGGGCCCCATTTCGTGTAAAATAGGAGGCCCATTATGGAGAGGAATGGAAAATGAAGGGCCCAAAATGCAATGAGATGCAGGCATGCACGGAGATGATAATGCCAGAGGGGGGGAGCAAGGAGGAGAGCATGTTCCCAGCTTACGAGTGGAAGTACGGGGACAGAGTATCTTACTGCTCAGCTATGTACGGCGTAGAGCCCAGGCCCCATTGGATTACTACCGAGTTTGGCGGCCCAGTCCGTACTTGCTTCTCATTTTAATTTAATTTTATTTATATATATATACAAGGAATGACCCCGTTCCGAAACATGTGTGTGCCAGGGGATTGAGAGGGTGCTGAAAAGGTCAGGCGGCAACATTATATTCTTTAACGGCTTAAGAGACCCCTGGAGTGGCGGAGGGTACCCTCCCTTGTCTCTCCGATTACCTTTTGACCTCCCCGTTTCACCTTTTTAACGTAATCAACTTCAATTCATGCTGCAGGGTGTTGAAGAATATTTCACAGACCGTGGTCGCCATTGTGGCCAAACAAGGTATATATTTCACACACACTCTGTGGTTGGTTATTTTGTTTGGGTGGGGGGCTTGGGGGATGGTCAATGCGTTGACCCAGGATGGAATGTGTGATTGAGAGCAGGAGCTCATCATGTAGACCTGAGGTTCTCCACGGAGGAAGATCCGCAGTGGCTGAGAGATGTGAGGAAGCAAGAGATGGACATCATATCTAGTTGGATCTCTCAGTATTATCAAGACCTGGACCACTGAGGCAGCATGTTTTTAAACTTGTCTGTCAAACATTGAAACATGATGGATTTGGGTGAAGATAACAGCAGAGAGATAAATAATAAAATAAGAAAGGGGGAGAATGTGGATCGGCATAATGGTGGGTTGTAAACTCCTGAAAGCTGCATCGGGGCGCTCATTCTAAACCCGTCGACTTCTAATAGCAATAAAGTAAAAGAGGCATATATATATATATATATATATATATATATATATATATCTCAAGGATTTGAAACATTGAATTTAAACATGCGTCCCCGTCCCACGGTTCATTGTATCAAGCACGCGAATATTCCATGTCCACACGTGCCATTAATTCCCTTCATAACTTTTATAATATGAAGAGAAAAACAAGAGGAGATTAGAAGCGGCTGGCTCAATCTTCGACCGTTGGGGTTTATCTTCGCAACTAGTTCCGAGTCAGGATCTAATACAAAAGCTTCAAACGTGTTCCTTCATTCTAAACTAGCAGTTTCATAAATGAGTAAACTGAATTCATGTACAGTTGTAAAAGCTAAACAGTGGAGTATTTATGAAATTAATGAGGCTCTATCCTTCACATATAACATCTCTAGTTACCAATGAGGATTTATAATTTAATTTTCATATAAATTAATTTATTTTAATTTGGCCATTGTGCCCTCAATTGTAAAAAGAAACAAGCAGTTTCATGTATTTTGTCGTCGAGTGCGGAAAAAGTGAATACAAATGGCCCACGCCTAGGTCCACTCCCCGCCTCCACCCCCTGGGCTTACTTATCCTACACTACACTCCGCAGGCCTAACCTCCTGCCAAACGTGCCACGTGCTCTTTACCTGCTCCTTCTAGATATTTTTTTTATTGGTATAACAATTTTTTTAAAAAAACAGTTAACTCATATGAGTAAAGTAAAATCTTTTTTTAGACGATATTACATTATACAGGGTTTATCTTTATACTCCTGTTATCCTCCTCCTACTCCTTCTATGCTAATTTCACCTCCTCCCCTCCAGCCTATTACTTTTATTCACCGCCCCCTCTCAAATTTTTATTTCTCTTCATTACAAATATGTACTGGCATATTTCAATCTTTTTCTTCCCATATATTGTTTTTTTAAATCTTATCAAAAGCTTCGATCATTTCTTTTTATAACAAAAAACCTACAAGTACTTCTATACGCCTTCTCTTTGACGTTTTGATCTTCTCACGCTTCAATAATCCGTGTGAAAGGCACGTCGTTGACAAATATTTACTATCCACGAATATACAGAAAAAAAAGAAAGGCATCATATAACTCACTAGTCAATGATAAATTTATTCTCCTTCTATTTAGTGTCCTGTCGGTATGAGGTATTTATAGGGTAGTCGACAAGAAATAATTTTTTTTTTGGTTGAATTTAAAAAAATTGGATAAATAGAGTTATCAAATCTTAATTAGGAGAATATGCAAGATAACAGAATAAGAAAAATTAATTAAATATTCTTAACCATATTCCTCCAAATTTTTTAAATCTAACTCAGAAAATTTTTCCATCACCTCCTCTTCTTCTTCTTTTTTTAAATCCTTGGTACCAAAAAGATCCTTGTGTATCGAGTCTAGTTCAAGCACGTAGTACCTCAACAAAAATTAGCAGTTCCCTAATAAATTTAAATTATTATTTATACTTTTATTTTCTTTCTTTTCAGCGTAATACATGTACATATATATAATAATTCTTCGATGGCAGAATATGTTATTGAGACAACCATGAGGGTGAGGGGCAGAGGGCTAAGAAAAGGAGGGAAACTGGCCACTCCTTCACTTATATTTTATATATCTTTAATTAAAAATGGTTTTAGGTGTTTATATAAAAAAAAAAATGGTTTGGGTTAGCACAATTTTTCCTTCATTAATTGTCCATACATGCTCACTTATATATATATATATATATATGAATTGTTCGTGAATATTTATTTAAGCTCAAATTGGTTGAATTTTATGTATCCCTTCGTTTGTATCCTATTCCCCTACGCTCCTTCTTTAACTGGATTGCCTTTTCCTTTTAGACTCCACGAAATGACAAATAGTTTACGTTCGCGGGAATTGCGAATCCGTGGACAACTTGACACGCACGTAACATATTTTCCCTTCTTAGGAATCGCTTTGAATATTTCAAAATACGCCTTTGAGAAATATTAACAACAGAAACATCTCAAGCACGAAGAAATCTCTGTAAAAATGCATGATTGGATCGATGGATATTACAATCTCCACGTATACCCTTTTGTGTATCCAAAGGAATATTACAGAACCATGCTTATTTAATGGCATATCATCAGTGATGTTAACCAAAGATTAGTGGTCTTTCCAATCAGCCAAAGCACCTTATAAATGGCACGTGTCAACGAATTAACTCTATTCCACGGCAACGGATCAACCCCTACTTAAGCCACTTACTTGATCATCATTTAATAATTTACCCACAAACACACACACACACATATATATATTAGCCTATATTATATAAAATATATCATTCTTTGATTCAACACTATTAATTATGGATAATTATTGACCCTTTGAATGCCTCCTAATTCAAGCACTAGCTTTCATCGCCTTTTGCCATTTGGCTCACTTGAATTCACTCCAACGCACTTTTCACCCGCATGTCTACTTGATGGCTTTCGCAATAAATAAATAAATAAATAAATGTCAACGAATTCTTATCTTTTTTTGTGAGTTATATCCCATTTTCACTGTTACACACAGAAAGGATCAGCTAGTTAATTAAATGCGATGCAAACTCATGGAACTGATGATTAGTGATTAAAGTGGAACGGAAAAAATTGGAAAATTGAGGCTCTAGAAGTGAGTCCCCCCTAAGAGGTGCAGACGAAGAAAAGTCCAAGATATCGGCCAGAGATTGCATTAATTTGAGAGCGCTAATACCGAAGGCATGATGGTCCATACACAAAGACAAGTAGTACCCAGCCCTCAAAGCGTATGGACTTAAGGACTAGGGTCCCCCACAGTCTCTTTTTGAATAAAGTGTTGGAGCTACCAAAATGGATATTTTGTGTTGCACGCGGCTATTACTTTATTCAAACCATATCTTCTTTCCGGTTTTGTTCATTTCCTTTGGTTGGACTTGTATCTTTCAACCACCTTCCCCTTTATGTTTGATGCATATCTCTACTAGACTCAAACTCTTCCTAGTACTTAGGAAAAAGTAGTCATAATGCATTCAAACATATACATTATTATGTATAAAGTATGCTAGTTAATAGATGGCCAAAAAGAGTGTGCCAGTTAATAAAAGGTGAAATGATCATTTAAGTTGTGGAATCTCTTCTGATTGTTCCTCAATTTTTTGCCTGATCAAATTTGATTATTGCATTAGCTAATTTTTTTTTTGTGGGGCATTGATTAATGAACAAAGCTCTACATATATAACCATTGGCATATAATGTAACATATAGTAATAATATATATGGATATTCCCTCTAATAATAGCAGTTTATTCCAAAATAGCATTGCTTGAGTAAGTTTTTCCTCTTAATTGATGTTACGTTATTCCGACAACCGAAGATCATACTGTGAGCTCCCGTTTAATAAAAATAGAGACATTTTTCGATATTATTTGTTGCGCATCTTAGAATTGCCCCTTACAGTATTCTAGATCATAATATTTTTTAAAAAATCACATAATTCGAACCTCAAATTTGGTTAAAACCTACAACACCACCAAAGCTAGCACGAGTTTGTGCGTGTGATGATGATAAGAGTGGGGAAGCTTGAAGGAGAGTTTTAAGTTGCATTATTGTATAGAATAAAGATGGGACTTTCGAGTGAGTAAATAACTGAGTTGTTTGATGCTCGAGTACAAAAAAACTATTAGGTGCAACATGGAGATGCGATTGAATCAACATGTATTAGATCGCGAACATCGTTGTTGGCCTTTTGTTACAAGTTGTTTTGGATAAATTACGGCTACATTGAACAATGCTACAATCTGGAACACTCTCTGTCACTCTCTCATATCGTACGTAAGACAAAACATTTCGTTAAGCCAATAATAGCGTTTCTCACAAAACCGTGCAAGCTGGCTGTGTTCATCGAAAGAAACTAGATAAGTAATAAAAAAAAAAAGAAGACTCTTTAATCTACGCCAACTGTTACGTTTATGAATTTATATATGTCCCCTTCCCCATAGCTGCAAATAATTTATTGCCAACACTAAGAAACGGTCGTCATGGACTGCATTAAAAATCAGTGCAAGGGCAAAACCCAGTTGGGGTGGGGTTTTACTTGGGGAATGAGGAAAACCCAGGATTGAAAAATATTAAATTGTTGATTCCGTCACCATGTGAATTACCCTATTTCCCTTTTGCAGTCACCCTAGTTTCTATTTATATCGATCGGGCGTGTCTTCATGCTTACCTCCTGCAATGAACTGTCAGAGATTTCCATATAAAGAAATAAACCACTCACGAAATGCCATTTTACACTGCAGATTCCTCACACTGAGGCCCAGCCTGGCCGAACGACGTTTCTTCATGGTCAAGGTATCCTGCACTTAGCCAAGAGTGTTTTCTCATTTGCAGATATCCGCATTTACATGCAAGAGTGTCTCATCATTTGCAGAACTCATGGTTCTTTTCTGGTTTTCTTCTGTACATGGGGTTCTATTTATTATTTGCCTGCTTGCCATTAAATGCACTCCATGTGTTAGTGTCGTTGCATATAGGGTCGACATGACGCAGAAGAGAGCAAATATACATGTGTATATACCTGGACCTGAGGATGACGCAATCACGGTGGTTTCCGTTTGTATTATTTACAGAATAATGAAAATAAACAAAGAGATCGATCGTTGAGCTCTATACCTATAATTGTGGCCTTTGTCTCCATTCTCTAACATGGACTTAAACTAAAAGAACCTTTTTGTAGGGCACAAAAGGTTGTCTGAATCTACCTGGAAATTGAGGTGGGTTTTGTCTTTTAAGTCGCAGAGAAGACAACTTAGTCGGAAATAAATAAATAAATAAATGTCATGATGCACAAACTATCTGATATAAAAAAAATGAAGGGAAGACAAAAATAACGGTCCAGATGTGTATAGATATATATAGAGAGAGAGAGAGAGAATAGTGAGGTTGTGATGAAAGAGTGAGAAGGAGGGAATTCAAACACTACTGCCCAGAAGGTGTGGTGTGTCCTCTTCAATTGGACAAATTGATTATTACAGTCTTATCCCATTATCTCTCTGCTGTGCGCTTATTGGAAAGTGAAGGCATCTCTCTGGAGCAAGATATTTTTTCTGCTCCATCGTCAACAACACATTATTCAAGTCCAACGTAACGACGTTTCTTTTGTTGCTTTCTTTTCCAACTAGGAATGGCCAAGCACCACTTATGCTGTCATGCACGTGAATTTAATTCTTCCGCCCTGAACTTATATTATATATACATCCATCATCATCTAGACCGCCATGTATCAAATACATGTACAAATTCAAAGTAAAACAGGAATACCTCCTCCTCCTGGTTTTGTTTCTTTTCTAATGACTAGCTATCTCATAATAAAATATTAAATAATGTCGGCTGCCCATCAAACCACTCGACATTCCAATTATAAAATAGAGAAAAAAGGCCTCTTTCTAATTTCAATTCACAGAAAATAAACCGGGAAATTTTAGTCCAAGAAAATAACCAGTGCTATATATAACTGGGGATTGTTGTGAAACTGATGAGGTATAGAAATGGTCAGTATTGAATGCAGGGGGGTGTTCATGAATGGAGAGTAAAGTGGGTATAGGCATGCCGGCCAAGGAATGGAAACGAAACAGCGCAGAGAGAGAGAGAGAGAATGAAATTTATTTTGTAGCTTGGATCGCCCAAGTGGTCATCAAGGGTTAATTATTAATATAATTAATTTCTTGTTTTACAAATTATATCCAGTACGTACTTGGGTATTATATTACTGACCAACGCAGAGATTCAAAACTTATGGGCTTCCAAATTATTTAGTAGTATTTGTGAAGGAGAGGACCCCACCAATCGATTTGCTTGCCAATTTAGTAACATGGGGATGTCTTTAATTTCTCTAAACTATAATCTCTCTTTCTTCATGAGATTCATAAACATACATGTTCGGTCCAATTCATTTATAATAATTCATTTTTATAATCCGCCTATGTCTCCCGTACGCAAATGCTATTCAAATATATGTTCAACCATCTTCTTGCTCCCCTCTTAACTCCTCCTCCCCCTCATCCAACTTTGCATTATTAATTATTATTTACATTGGCCATTTATTTAGAAGCAAGCTAAGAAAGCTACGCCAGTACAAGCATGCATTTTCTTCAGAAATTTTAATGTGCCTTCCCCCCCTCATACTACACTCATGGCTTATGAGCTATAACCTTAAAGTCTCGTACTTGCTGACTGACACTTTCCTCGTCCCCGTCTCTCTCTCTCTTTCTCTCACCGTCATTCCTTGGGTGGCTTGCTCCTTCAAATAGTTCCCCCATCTGAACTTCCCTTCCCTGTCCAGCGCCATAAAATCCTCATCAAGTTGTGTATCTTTTCTCACGAGTGAATAATTTATTGAGGAAGAAGAGGACAGAAGAAAATGTGCATAAAACCACTAGTTTCCCTGGACATTCTGCAGTGAAGTGATAGCAGCAGCAGCATCAACTACAAGGCATCGTCCTTATGGAACCAATCCACAACATCAACTCGTGCACGCGCTTTTTCAACCCTGAGGAAGAAGATGAGGACCAAAAGGAAACCATGTTCGAGAAGGCCTTAACGCCGAGCGACGTTGGGAAGCTGAACCGACTGGTGATCCCCAAGCAGCACGCGGAGAAGTACTTCCCACTCAGCGGTGGGGCCGCCGACGCCAAGGGCGTCTTGCTGAGTTTCGAGGATGAGTCCGGCAAGTGCTGGCGCTTCCGATACTCTTACTGGAACAGTAGCCAGAGTTACGTCTTGACCAAAGGCTGGAGCCGTTACGTCAAGGACAAGCACCTCGACGCCGGCGACGTTGTTTCCTTTCACCGTCACCTTACAGATTCTCACCGACTTTTCATCTCCTGGAGGCGCCGCAATCCTCATGCCAGTCCACCAGTTACCAGGCGTATGCATATGGCCGTCGCAAGCGATGCCACTTCCAGAGGTGGCCATGGGGGTGTAGGATGGACCTCCCCTACACCTTTCTGTTCTGGGCATACTTATCCCGAACATCAACTTTTGCCATATCAACCTCAAACTCTTCATGCACCAGGTCTCAGCTCCGTACTTATTCTCATCCTTGCTCGTCTCTTTTATTTCCTTCTCATTTTGAAAGATATCATGATATATACGCCATCATGAAATTGTGCATTGAAAGAACACCTTCTAATTAATTAATTGGGACAAATGTGGGCTATTTAAGTTCCCTCTAATCTGTGTATATCTGATGAGATCACCCAAGCTCTTTTCATCTCAGAACCTACTGCTGCCTTTAATTTGTTTCTTTCATCAGTAACTGATCGAATTTGAATGCTCTTTTCTGGTGGAGATCTACTTATATGATATATATATATATATGAAGAAACAATAATGGCTGTCGTTGTTATTTTTCCAGCAAGAGGTTTCCCAGCTGAAAGGACGGCGGTGGGAAACAGTTCAAGTAAGGTGCTGAGACTATTCGGAGTGAACATGGAATGCCAAGCAGAAGAAGCAGATGAATCAGGAGCTTCGACATCGCAGCACTCCTCCAACTTCTCATCATCATCTACGCTTCATCATTTCTACCAATATGATTATCCTCGGCCTTCATATGCTTCCAGTCCTCAATGCCACATGGTACGTCAACAACCATACTTCTGATGATGAGTTAGATTTTTTTTTTATAATATCAGAGCTGAACGCATTGATGATGTTCCTGTCATTAAAATGAAAGCAATAGTTATTAATTATTACAAGAGTAGATCGGTTAATGTTGAAGATTATGTAGTATCTTTCTTGTCTTTAATTTAAGGAGATTCATGCAGCTTATTTATTGTTTTCTGGGATTTTGTTGTTTCCTTTTTATGAAGCATATCAACTGAGGGGTGAATGTCAGGAGGGACATGTTCCCGCTACGTTTTGACTCTTCGTATTCAAGCAGCGGATATAATATATAATATATATTATCGTAAGATCGAAATAATAATATTATAAAGACTTTATGTAGGCCGTCCATTGTGAACTGTAAACTGTGAGCAGCTCGTTCAATTTGAACCATGGGAGGTTTAATTAATCGGTCACGCACCTTTATCTTCATTAAGTTGATCTATTTTTTTGTTTAGAAGGACACTCGAAGGAGCATATATTTAGTATATTTCATTAATCAAGATCCAAGAAACTATTGGGTTACCTTTGACCCCGACAAAGTGAGCTTGATTCGCTCTGTTTTTACCCCTCTCACTCTCACGGGGTTAAGGACCAGTATATATCGTTAAGAAAATAAGACGCAAAGCTGAACGCAAGTACATATTTGTTTTCAAATATCAGTTTCTGGTTTGGCGTCCACTTTAAATATCTGTCAGGCATGCCAACTGTGTTGGACACGTAAAAGGTTTATGGGTTATAACAAAGTTGATATATATTCTGTGGACTTAGAAAGTCTCTTATGAACACCATTAATCATCTATATATATGTGTGTACCATGATTATAAAGAGGTTGTCCTTTCCCCAGCATATTTATAGAGTCGAAATTGGGCTAAAGAGTGATGAATGGAAGTCAACTATGGTTGGTTTATTTCCGTTGTGTAGAAATGTGGTCAGGCCACTTCAAAAATTCAGCTCATCATTCTAAAGTCTGGATTCAATATATGGAGTTGGAACCATAGTTAAATCATCTCACCGACTATTCTGATTTTCATGTTATATATCGTCGCTTTTCAGCATGGTCTTTTACTGAATCACAAACCAATATTTCACCCGCAAGACAATTTCCCAATAAGATCATACATCATATCCAATCAAAAGGATGTTGAAGGAATACGACGTTAAAAATGTTGCTCAAAAGGATTGATTAAGATACGGATATTTGTTTCCCTAACGCGTGCGCATGATGAAAAAAAGGAGTGGCAGGTAATTAATTAATAGAATGTATGGATATATGTTGTCTGATTGCAACAGGATGTCAACCAGATGATGAGAAATCGCCCAGGATGAAGATTTTGGATGTGACACATCTGATTTGACCCTTTTAACCCACTTGTCAGGTACCCCCCACTCAACCCTCGTCAGGGAAAACCAAATACTTGATAAAGAAAGAGGACACAGGAAAAATGTAGTTTAAGAAGAGTGGGAGAAAAAGAAAATCCCTGATTCTCTTACCAACTTTGAATCAAATAGCAGTAATGGTAAGTAGTGACAGAAAGTAGAGTGAGGAAGGTGAATGACGTAAGTAAACAGGAGAAAAATTATGCGTATATATACATATATAAATATATATATATGGAGAGAGAGAGAGAGACTACTGTTAGGATTGTGGGTGAAGATTGCGGGAATGGGGGCATCATGATTGATGAAGATGAGGAAGGTATGGGTCTGGGGGGGTGGGGGTGTTGTGTTGAATTCTTCAATGGATTTGACTTTGATAGATAGATGGATTGATTAAAAATGGCGTTCGTACAAAAGCCTCATATCTCTCTCTCTCTCTCTCTCACTTGTCCAATATGTAGTAGCAGAGATTGTAGTTGTCAATTGTGTTTCTCCTTGCTGCTGCGTACCAAGTGGTAATAATCTCAAGTTGACAAGCAAAAATCTTCTATTGTCACAGTCTATAGTTTGATTATTTATGTTAGGACAAGGATGAAAGTGGGTGAAACCGGAAGTAATCATTTAGAGGGGGGTTGCTTATCTTGGTTTGTCGGGAGCATTAAAACATGTGGATGAAATTGAAGAAAGATGCAAAGCTAAACACGACATTTAATACAGAAGCACGCGCGTCAACAGAACCATGGCCCATGTCTGTTGCTTATACTCTTTTTGCACCAGCTCATCATATATAGCCTCCATGTACTTCATCAATAATCAAAAACTCTCACTCAGTACTCACTAGCTAGTAACTAGCTAACCTACTACTCCACCGTTTTCATGGTAAATGTGAATCGCTTCTTGCTTGACAACTGGATATGTCAGACTATCATCAGTCCCCACTCTTTAAAAAGTACGGATCGGAGATCGTGAGTCTTTTATCGATAGAACTGAATACTTCAACATTAAACCCCAAACAGCAATTATAGACTGTTAAAATGTTAAAGGCAGTAGTAAATCGGACACGAAGTCGTCCGAGGATGTAAACTGTTAAAATAGAGCATGCCGCAGTGAAACTGGAGATGAAAGCAGTGCAGTTAAACCCAGTTGGTAATGGGTGAAGGAGACAAATATTCCACATAAAAAGGACAAAGCTGGGGTTTATATTATTATGAGACGGAGGTGGGTACAATTCCACTGAGTCACTAGTTGTAGGAGCTAACATGCAGCCATCTTTTGTATAAAACGACAATTGGGGGCCGCGCAAATCAGGATATGACCCCTCAACGGAGTGCTTTTCGATTCAATACTTCATGACACTCGTGATCAGTACAGGTACTTCCACCTTCCACTTCAAACACCCCCCAAACACACACACAGAAAAAAGGAAAACGATCATCATCAATAATGCACTCAACTGTTTTTCAACAATGGCTTCACACAGTAACTTTAGAGCTTCTACTTATGGAAAATTAATGTCATGCGCTTTTCAACAAGACAAATTATTCCTCATCCATGAGCACTCATTTGGCCGACCCAGTTCAACAGACAAGAAGATTACAACGTTAATGCGCGCCCCAGTGGCTAGGCCAATTCTTCGGAGGACTGAACCAACCTGGTTAGCCAATGAGCCGGCAAGAGCCATGGTTCGCTCTTCACTTGACCACATAAAAACACTGTTCACTTCAGGGCATCGCATGTTCGCCTTTAATGTTTCGATTCTTAATACATGGATGATGGATCCGACGTTGATGTGTGGGCGACTGATCATTTATACCTGACCATACCAACATCATATTCATTTTGTTTTTTAGTCATTGAGATTTTATTTGGATAATTCAAATTCTAAAATGTAATTGTTTTTTAAATTCTTTAATGGAAGTGTCATTCACTTTAAGATATAAACTATGTAAATTTAACCTGAATGATTTATAGTCACAGGCGCAATGATCACCGAATCCAATCAGTGTGGCTTTAGACTCAGAGTTGATACCAGGAAGCTTAAGCAACGTTGAAGTCTGACCTCAGGGTAGGAATTGTTTAGAGGCCAACCCCCACATGATATTGCCGTTGATCAGTCTAATAATATCACAGCATAACATCATCGATCGAGGTAATCTCACATGTCCTGATGAATCTTGATGATCCCAAATTTGTTGTTTGAAAGATGCGCACTTCAATTTGATATATAAATCTCACCGACCATGTGTTGAATAGATAAGATTATCAAGAGATTCTTCCTAAAATGACAGGAGCAATGCCTCAATAATTTTGACCTCCACTACCTATTCAAGCTTGATAAGGAAATTTGTTAAATGAATAAGCTGATTGATGGAGTCAACAAAATTGTGGGACCTTCATCTCTGTCGGATCATTTCATTCAATCGAGTCAGTTTCAATCGTCATCAATATAACCACAAACCTTTCGTGCCTTGCCACTCATCCCCCATTTTTTTTGCCACTTAAACCAAAAGTTTGCATCCCCATTGTAAATGGCGCTATTTCACATAGTCATATTGTCTCTCTTTTCTTTCCTTTTTAAAACCACCTACCACCCTTGAGACAAAATTCAAATAATTACGCGTGCATATGTGTATAAATACAATTTGATCATACTTTGCTATTATCTATTTCCACCTGTTACTGGGAAACACGCAATTCAAAATCCAAATAAAGAAAACCGCACGTTCACGAGTGTTCACAGCATAAACTGGCAAGACTGACAAAATAGAGGGGGTTCGGCAATAACTAAATTCAAACATACATACACCATGAGTCCATGAATCATCAGTTGCCCCAAAAACGTCGAGTTTCATCTGCCACTTCGAACGGGGCAATTCAGCGCCATTTTAAATTTCGTCTCTGTTTATTCCAATCCATAGATTCTAAAGCCATTTGACATTTCATAAAAGATTGATCCATACTAGAATGTAATATAGAAGAGAACAATAAATCATAATCTATTCATTTGAATGTAACAATCTGTTAAGTTGATAATTTTTATTAAAAAAAACGTAAACCTAATTCTACAGGCAATTTTTTCCTCTTCAACTTTCTACATCTTAAAATATAAGGGTGGACGGTCCACAGCTTGTTAGAAAATTGCCAGGGAGTCATATATAGAGCTAATGTGATAATACACACTGAGCAAAGTTTGTGTGTAAACAAAAGAGAAAGACCCTATATAAGCGTCATTTACATCAGATGTTGTCAATGGAATGCTGGGATGAAAATTGTGCATTTTTTGAACACCTCATTGTTTATGGAAGCCTATCGGCGAACTCGAGTTGCACACCAAAGAATGTAATGGTTGCTGTACAGAAACATACATGGCTTCTTATGAGTCAGCTTCATTATCTTTCTCATCTGAGACCCCAACGGTAGTTGTCATTTTCTTCACTTTCTCAAGCTGCCTTAAGAGATCCAACCTTTCCGGGGCATATGTTGATGGAATCTGCCAGAACGAAGATGTGTTATATTCGAATGGAAAATTAACATCTGTAAAGAGAGAATGAACCAAGCAGACCCAGGATAGGGGTACGTACCAGAGCTGGTACGTATCGCTGAATAGCAGCCAACATGGCGGCATGCCCAACTGCAGTGACCTGTGAGAATAAACATTTTCCTTAGTAGGCAACACTATGCTAAGCAGGATGGAGCATTCAAAAGTAATCTGGACCCAGCTGATCCTAAATGCAGATACTTTAGATGAGAACAAATTATACTAAACTCACTGGAAGAAGCATTAAAACACCAATTGGAACAACTGAAGCCATGTCAGTCAAGGTTCTTTTAAGAGTTCTCTTCTCTTTTTCAGTCAATTCGTCCCCTATCAAGGCCCTTCTAACCAAGCCCGTGGCAGCAGCAACGTCAAAAGCCAGAAGTTGAGTTCCTTGCCAGACATCCTGCTCATTGGGCAATCATTCATCAATGCTCACATTTTTGGGCAACAAAATATGAGGGAATGGGCAGTAACATCATCTCATCAATTTCATAACCCAGACGAATTCATATACTTAATAGACCATGATGATATTTTAAGAAGGAAAATGCCTGAGACTTTATACCGTTCCTGTTTCTTTTAGTTTGCTGAAGGACTTTTCTATAATATTTCCTCTTTTTGGAGCCTGGACCATCTGAATACCCCCAGATTTCTCATCGTATGCACCATCCTCCACAAGCACCATATCCTATAAAAGGAATGTACAAAGATTAAAAATGGGAAAACTTTTTATACAAGGAAAACAACATGAGCATGACTAGTCAATACCACTGGTATGAACATGCAAATTTTAAGTCAAATTAAGACAACAAAGAGCAGAGAAGTTTGAACACCAACAATGCATGTATAGAAGCCACAAAGCAACAGATAGTACAGGATAATTATCTGCCTCATAAATTTTATTTCAGCCTCTTCTAGAAAGGACAACTTTAGCTTCAAGTTTCCAATTCAAAAGGCAAGATGACATAATAAACATCAAGATGAAGTATTTTGTTATTTGACAATTTTGCATGCAATATAAAATCATGAAAATGTAACTATATGTTGTTAAAGCTCCAGTCATACTTCATTTTCTGATTGATAGGTACTTCTTTGAACCCTTTTTTCAAGTTCTATCAGCTCATTTCTTAAAAGTTCAAAGCGGCGGATTTCATTGGATTCTAAGTCCACAACGACAGTTGAAGTAGGCAGTTCAATATAATTCTCCTGCAATGAAAACCAAGTACACACTACACAGGTCAGTACAGTACTCCGACTATAAACCAAAACAGATAGTTAAGATGAAAACTCTGCATACAGAAGTATCCGTATCAGATTCCTGATCAGGCTTTCTGGTTACAGGATTTACAAAGATGCTCCAGAACCCACGAGATTTGCTAACATTTCTGAAAAAGAAAAATTTAACTTATAAACAAAGTTAAATCTAGAAATGACAAATAATAGCTGGAACTTGTGCTTTTGAAAATTGATCACTTGATATTGTCATACGGAAACAATAGGTGAAGCTAAAATCTATCATAGAAATTTCACACCTCTTGGTTTGGTCTGCCCTAACATTTGCATTTTTTTGGTTTTTCCCTTTAATATAGCCTTGCATCTCTTCAACAGGAGTACGAGATTGACCATCATTAACTCCCTGAATCAATATAGCAAATATAAATTGACAAGATAACAAAGAAATTCACAAGAAGAAAAACAAGTACCATAGCAAGTAAGCATGAAAAAAATAAAATACAGTACAGAAAAATGATTTAGAACAACTCTCACAACACCTAATTACTTCAAAAGAAAACTGTTAAAACAATTTGGATGGTAAAGTAAGAAGCAAACAGAAGCATTTAAGCAGAAAATTTAGGTTTCTTTCAGCATTCACCATTTCTGTAACGCTAATACAAGCTGAATACCTCAATTGCTTTCCAATATAAAGCCACAAAAGAAGATGGAGACTTCAACATTAAAACAAGACCCCAACTTTTAGGGCCAACCAACATAGATTTACATGAACAGATGGACAGGCTTGAAAGACTTATAGTTAGTGTACAATGTTGATGACATGATGTAATATTATCAGAACTTGACAAATAAGCTTAAGATGATAAGAGCATACCAGTTGGAGAGAATCTGCTTTTGCTCGGAAAGATGCCTCAAGGAATTCGGCTTCTTTTTTAAGCTTCCTTATTTTCTCCAGGTCGGAACAAGCAGCTTTTAAATGCTCTTTTCCAGAACTAGCACTTGATACATGCAACTCTTGAAGTAATTTTTCAAGTCTTAGCACAGCTTCTTCAACACTCTCCAATGCCTGGTATTAAATGCCATTAAAAAGGCACAACATAAGGACATAACTGGGATGTCACTGAAACAAAAATTTGGATCCATCTATATCTTTTGCTTAGTGATTGTATATAGTCATAGGAGACTAAGTTACTGACTCATACAGTTATGCATACTAGCTAGTAATGTTTATATTTTAGTTTCAAAAGATTAAAAAAATTATTTATGCATGAAATATTATGAACCTGGCACATTTCATTTGATACATAGTAAGGCTGATTATATTTAGACTACAGAACTAATATTTAATCCATATAACCCTTCTTACACTTCTCCTTCTCTCTATTTATACTAATACCCATAGTTCGCTGACTAACAAACATATTCCTGACTTTCCGTCTATTTTTACACGCTTGAGAAAATCACTGTTTTAGAAGAATCATATGACTCGAACCAGATTTTGAGAAAAGACCCAAACCTCATCAAAAGAAGCTGACTCTTCTGAAGTTGTACAAATGGCTGATCTATTTTTCTCAACCATTTTCTTATCCCTGCATCATATTTTATAAAACAAAATTAGTGATTCAAATAATTAACTAATGAAGGTTTTTGGAATGTGCAGAACTTGGTAAAAAAAGGTTTCACATTCCTCTTATACCAATTAATACTATTACTAAGAAAATACGTAAGGAAAGATCAGAGAACAAAGGCAGAGAGTTAGATCTGTAGACAACTAAGAAATTCATCAGTGTCCAAAGAGGATATGAAGAAAATGAAAATCCAATAATCAGTGGCCGTCTTCACTGTTGTTATTTCAGATCTCAACTCAGTTCCTCCATTACGTCTTCCCAATACAATTATTCTCTAGTTTGAATTTTTCTTTTAAAACGAATACTCAATACAAAAAATTCTTCTGTAACATAAAATCCAACATTATAGCAAATCCTATAATGAAAAGGTAAAATATCAATGGTGAAAGCTAATGCCAAGTTGGGAAAATTCCCACATTTCTTGTAATTAAGCCAGAAACAGAAAAAACAAGAATAGATATCACAGTCATTAATCTATGTCACCATTTTATGAACAACTTTTATGTTTTGCGTTGCATGACCATGAGAGAAGCACACACAACTTAGTTAATAAACTGGAATCTCTCAATTATTTTTACTCTAGCTTTTGGATTTTGTGTTTTCCAGAATTTCATTTATTCTATTTTGTGCAAACAACATACATAACTCTGATGCAGGAATCCCAGTGCCAATGGGCGTATATTAGGAGGGGAAAAACACCATAAATGCAGATCTTTTCCAAATCTTACTTTATCATCCCAAGTTCTTCCATGCACACCATCAACTTGTTGTGCCTAACATAAAAGAAGATTGCACATGAAATTTTTTTAACCAAGATCTGATGCTTTTGTTCAACTATCACTGAATCTTGGTGCCTTTACCCTATTGATAGAAATCTAGCTGCTTTCACATTAGAAGGACCCTCCAGCCACGTACTGTATTTAATAAAGCTCTGCATCCAATGAGAGCAAACTTCTAATGCTTGGGTCACTGCTTCAGCATTTGGAGGACCTTCTGGTTTACTTCTATGCACATTCAACTGTTTTGCACTGCTGCTGTGTTGTGGATAAAAAGGAAACCACTCTAGCTCTTCACAAACCACCTTTGAAATTAAAGGGTTCTGTTAGTTGACATAACTAATTAATGAAGAATATCTATTCAATGTAAAGATAATACATGCTGACCTCAACATATAATTGATACAAGCTTATTGTTGAAAGCTGAGGGTAGTATAAAACACTGCCTCCAATAAGATACCTTCAAACAAAAACCGTATAGTTAAATACACAAAATTTCACAAAGCAATAAAAAAAAACGAAAAATGAGAAAGGGAAATCAGAACAGAAGCTGTACCTGATGTAATCGTCAACTGAATCATCTAGAGTATCAAAACCGTTTGCAGAAAGAAATGACCGAGTACTCCTTCCTAAAGCAATAAAGAAACCAAATATAGCCAAATCCTTCTCTAAAACCTGCATTATGTGATCATTCGATCAACGCTTCTGTAAATAACAAACTCCAGCAAAGCACGGCACATTTGAAGAGGCAAACTATTCATCTATGGTAACTCAATTAAAATCATCATCGCCCCTTCCTTTTAATGTTATTCACATGAAGATAGCCTCTCCCCCCCTCCCCCCCCCCCTCCTAAGATACAAAGTTATCATAGATCAACATTTGACAAGACAGAAATTTAGCAACACACTTCTGTTTCAAAGCCCGCCAAATTTTAGGAAAGCTGGCAAAATATCAATTGTACTGCATAATTCTCCAAGACTAACATCAAGACATGTACAACAAATATCAATTCAATAATATTGAAATAAGTTCATGGTCAGAAATGAAAAGACGGAAAAAATTGTGCAAAAATGCATTGAAAAGGACGTGTGATGGTCTGGTCATGGTGGTTTGGCTGTAGCTTTGAACATTTTAACAGTATCGATTTTTACACTCCACCCAACCACCTCCCTTTAAGAGGAGCCAAAACCAAGGTCAACTGCTTCAAAGTTAAACATGACTAACCTCAATACTTTCCGATGTTGTCAGTCTTGACCATATTTTCTCCTCATCTATAGCTTTCTGTAACTGCCTCTGGGCAAGATTTACCCAAAATGCAACCTCTTCTGAACTCCACTCAACTTTCGCTCTACATGCAGCAGCTCGAGGTCCAAAATGAACAAGAAATTCTCTATGCAGATCAATTTCCTTCATAGAATTATAAGCTTGACTTATAGGAATTAAATCAGCCATCTTGTCCATCAAACCACCAGTGATCTCCGTAATCATGGAAAAGAATTGTGAACAAGAAACTTTTGCTGGTCCAAGTTTGGTGATTGCAGCAATGCAGGTTAGTCCAAGCATGAGAAGTGACATGTCATGTCCGCTGCTAAAACCCGGAGACAAATTTTTTCCAGACCTGGGAATTCAGTTAAAAGATCATTTCCTCATTGTCTTCGAAAATAAAGCTAGGGGAGATATGAAAGCTAGTATCTCCATATATTGAAGCGCAATATTGGTACATACGATGAAGTGGCAGCAGTGAAGCTAATTTTCCCTTCAAACTTGTTAACGAAAGATGTCACAACAGCAGGAACTTGATCAGACCAAAACCACTCATGTGCCTCTGGCTGTTTGGCCGATAACTTTTCTCTGATTAAGCTCTCAAGGGGAGCAGATAGCCTTAGTAAACTGGACCAATGCAACATTTAAACAAGTTTAAGCCCCAATCGGCTATAGGATAGTGTAGAATATTCAAACTAAACATACAAAGACAAAAGGTGATAATTGATTAAGAAACACAATGATAACAAAAATAAATAAGCAGAAAAATCAATTTCCAGCACATACTCTTTTCTTCAATAGAAATTCATTCATTCATTCATAAAGAAAGTTACATAAGCACAAACACATTCGAGTAAGCGTGACAACTTGAACTAGCCGAAATTCATTTTTAGTCCATCCCATAAAGCACTTCCAATTCAAAGTCACAACACAGTTTTTCAACCTCAACAAATTCAAGCATAAATTTATGCCAGATGGTTCTTATAATGATAAATAGCTGATTTCACTGAACATATAAAGTAGCATAAGTTATGAGATACAGAATACAACATTAAGATGCATGCTAGCTGTTGTAGACACATATTGTCAAATAACATGTCTATTTCCTTTTGATAAGTGAGCGAGGTATTTTTTCCCCTAAAAATTCAGCAGACAATACTAAGCACAATACTACCTTCGTTGAACAAGTTCATTGACATTTCTATCTCCACGATCACCTTGGGTTGAAATTTCACTTGCAGCTTGCAACAAGGAGTACACAGCAGCCTGAGAATTATTGCCAACATTTTCTCAGTTTCTAAAAAATTAATGGAATGTGAGGAAACAATTAGCTTGACTGAGAAATGACTAATGGCAATGGTGGGAACATTGTAACAATATTTTAAAACACTGGAAACAGAAGAAACATAACCCATATTCAATTATGATGGAAGGAAAGTGCATCAGCAATAACTAGCTTAATGTAAACAATATTAAAGTTTTACATTTGTCTAAGTATGATAGTTCCTCAAGGAATGATAATCTAGAGCATGAGATGGACCCAACAAGTCCTAAGTTCTAACAACAGTGACAACAACTGTAAATTACCCAAAGCTGAAGACTGAACCCCGGGAGTGAACATTTAGGGTTTTTCATAAGAAATATAAAGCATTACTTCAACAAATGGAAATATAGAGCATAAATTTGCAAACATTTGAAAACGTAAAAAGAGAGGACTCAATGAAAAACTGCCAATCCAATAATTCCTTCTGCAGTTCGGTCAATTCAATTGCTAAGGACACTGATGAATTGTGTCATTCTTTTTATTACATCAATACCCACTAGGTGGATTTAATAGGGATAATACTTTGGGTGGAGAGTGGAAAAGAACTACAGTTCTGTGATTCTACCTTTCCATAAAGAAAAACAGAAGTATCCATGTCACACAAGTTCTTCCAAAAGTTAACAGTATAAAATGGTAGTTAGGTTCTTGCCTTTTGATGCACTGTGTGCTTTCTCACTAAGAAATTCTGAGTCATTCTACTCCTAGATATACCTCAATGATATTGATAGGCAATAAGAATAGACAATACACTATATTGACTCTGATATCTTCGCCTTTAGGCACATGCCTAACTAAGAAGAGCTTCTTTACATAACCATAAATATATGCTTGGATATTGGCATAAGATAGTCTGTTTGATCTCAGAACACCAACAATAATTTTTAAGATCACTCTTCTTATTTTCAACACTTATCAAACATCAAAAGAAATTTTCATGTTATTGCAAGGCAAATTTGTCAAATTTTCAAAGGAACTAAAGGTAAGTCATACATTACACATGATATACCCAGATAGTAACTGCTGAATAGCATAAATGACAATACCTGATATGATAGAGTCTTTGCCCAAGCATTTTGATCTATTCCAAGCCAAGCAGTTGAAAACCAAGATGCTCTTGAGAACAAGCTCTGCTCCTTAATTGCGAGCTCAAAAACCCTGCTCGCATCATATAAAGATTGGAGAAGTCCATCACAAATATCCTCATCTTCCAACGACTTATTCAGTTTCATCCTCATTTTCTCAAGGTCTGTACTGGTTTTAGCTTGAGGACTCCCATTTACAGTCACACCATCATCAGCAGATGCAAATGGGATGAGGTATGCTCTCCTTCTAGGTTTAGAAGACGTCAAGTAGTATTTTCTAGAACCCAGCAGTCCACAATCATTGTTAGACAATAAAGCGTGTCTAATGAGGCACCTCTTTCTTGAACTACCCCATTTGCTAAGAAGGAGATGCAAGTCAGACGCGTTTTTGCTCAGATAAGGGAAATCGTGTGGACTTTGTGACGCCCAGGGATTTGAAGAGCTGCCAAAAGATGCGCAATTAGTGTTGACATACACAGATATGCACACATGAAGAGTTCTTTGGAAGAACTAACATCAAGGGAGACAATGGATGAAAACAAAAGTGCAGCAGTTAAACTAATGATTGACTTTCATTCTAATATATATATATATAGAGAGAGAGAGAGAGAGAGAGATACTGAACCATAGAGAACCATACTTCAACCACTGACTTGTATATAATCCACAAAGTTTTAAGTGTGCGCAATGTTAATACCGCCTCATATCATACGACAAGCTTGCATTATAACTACTGTCTACATCTCTTTATCGAGGCCTCATCGAATTGCATTATCAACTGGGGGCTGATATTGCATAATCCAATCCGACAAAGTAAAAAGAAGCCTAAACGAATAAACGCGTGCTTAGGAGTTAGGACTAAAAATGTCGCACATTAGAAAATTAAAAGCGGCAAAATTCTGTGAATAAAAACCACCGTGAAAAAGAAAACGGAAAAACTTACATAGCTTAGGCGAATACATTTGACAGGCAAAAATTTCAATTGCTCCATTAAAAAAAAAAAAATCAATTGCCTTCTTTGTTTCCTCATCAGTATCTGATAACCTAAGACAGACCGCGTGCATATAAAAGAAAAGGCGAGCTAAAACCTAGAAGCGTCCACCAAAACTACTCAACTAAGATAGCAACCTGATGGACCAAAATTCGATTATACAAAATGAATAAAGAGAAACATGATGAATCACCTGAAGGATACAAAACTGTTGTGGGGTAACTTAACTGCCATATAGTGAATCAAGAATGCGGAGAAAATTTAGATAGAGGCGCCGGAAAAGTCGAATAAAGAAATGGGAGAAAGGTTCTGGAGTGAAGGGAGGGGAAGAGGCGTCGGTTTTGGGTAGGTGACGTGGCAGGAGGGGGCTTTATCCGAATACGTGGAGGAGGGAAAAATCACATAGGCAAGCGCGAAACAGAATCGGGTTCTAATTGCATATCACCGGCCCGCCCTGTTGCTTCCGTTCTTACTAACTCCGATTGATTCCAGTCCATCAGTTATGTAAATAAACACTTGTAAAAGGAAGTGAAAATAATAATTAAATTATTAATCATTAATATATACGTTAAAAAGTTTTGAAATTTATAATTGGTAACTAATTAAAATATATATTTAAATAAAATATTAATTTATAAATATAAATTATTTTAAGAAAATTATTTAAGGTTTAAAATATAAAAAGTTGTACATTTCAATTTTCAAGTTAATTTTATAACAACAATTTCTTATAAAAATAAAAAATTGTAACATTTTTCCATGACTCACCACCTGTGCACCCATTATCCCTTATAGAGAGAGGTTCGAATTGACAACATCAAGTTTAAAAATCCATTAAGGGGGATATTTTGTATCGTTTGAGCTCTAAGACCCTAATAAATTAAAAAAAATATATATATATATATAATATGAATGGTAATATATATTAAAAAATGAATAAGTAATATATATTTAAATATTTATAAAAAAAATGCAAGTTTATTGTAGACAAGCGGCACGTAATGTGAATATAAAGAGGAGTCTCAGGTCATGGATTACAGGCTTGGTTGGTGCATCTTTAATTAAGATATGTATCATGATATAATTATGAGTAATTGAGTGAGTTGTAACAGAGCTCTTAATTTACTTTTTTTTCCCTTTAATTTTAAATTATAGGCTAAGTCCATCCGGTTTCTTTATATCCTATTTGTTTCTTTCAACAGCGTATTTAGGTGGCTTTTACTATTTTATTGATCGCACGCACGTCACACAATTCGCGTTCCCTGCGAGCTTAATATACAAATGAAATAGGCCAACAATTAATTATGACCCATGAGGATAACGATGCTTTTGAATAATATTATTTTTTTCGTTTATATTTCTTTCGTATATGTTTTTCTATATTTTAAAGTTGGAGTGGGAGAGGACAAGTTATTCCAACTTTAATACTCATTTAATTATAAATATAAGATATAATTTATTGTGTAAATTTAATTACACTATAAACTATATCATATATTTAAAATTTGAAAAGTATATATATAAAAGTTATTGTGCCTATTTAATTTCTTTTAAAACTATAATTTTAAAAGTATTATTGGCTTAAATCATGGTCTAAACAAAAAATTAAACAAATAACCATTAAATATTTAAAAAAAATTAGAATAGACTATAATTTCATATAAGTTTGTGAGAATAATTTGTAGATGGCAAAAATGTTTTTGGAGCTGTGTAATTACCACGTTGTCTCTATATTTTTCTCTATAATTTTATTATATATATTTTTTGATAATTTATCTATAAAAAATTATTTTAATAATAATTATATAAATATTTAATTTTTTATAATTAGTTTTATTCTAAAAATCCTTCTTCTTAAACTATGATCCATAATCAATTTTAAATAATTTTTTTCTTATAATTTTTTTTCTATACACTAAATTAAATGGGCTCATAGTCACTATTCCAAAGCAACAACCCGATAATCAAAATGTGGAAGGAAAGAGAGATTATTATGTTGTCAATATACACTATATCCAAGAGACGGTAGTTAACGTGGCACATCCTGTCCAGATGAAACGTTGACCTTTAAGACACATATAATTACATTCACTCAGTGCAAGCAAAAATGGACTAATATGCCGTAAATTAAAGATTTTCCTGATTATTTTAATCAGGATAATGTTCACACCGACCTCAGGCTTCGAAGAGCTAGCCTTATCACGGTATCGTGCTTAGAGGCTGCTCTTTCTTTGTTTTTTTCATCCAGCCTATGGATTATATATATGTATAGGGCGTAATCTTGGGGTTGGAAAAATTCATAAAGAAATAGACAAACGAAAGACAAGTATTTAAGCAAATGACCGTTGACACTAATTAACCTCCTGCCATGGGGTCGTTATCAGAGTTTCGGAACTTCAATGACCATTAAAATGTAGACAAAACAGATTAATCAACAATTATTGTCAAAATTAGGCTTAGGAAACTAGTTAGTACAAGATTTTCCTAGTAGAATACCCTCAAATCGCAGTAAGGTATTTGGCACAGCAAATGATTGTTTGCCGTCGTTTTTCCTTCCCACAAAAAAACACAGCATTATAAAAATTTTTATAACTAAAAAGTTTAAGTTTGTCAGATTATGAGTATCCACTAGAGCCATGACACACCTCAAGGCTGGACGAATATTTATAGAAATATTTATGTATCACTTATTAATAAGATTTTTATATCAATAATAATATTTGAATTTATAATTTTATAGATATATATAAGACAACTTTTTACTAAGTATCAATTAGACCAAATTTTATTGGTATAGTGACAAAAACTCTTGATTCAGGTTTGACAATGTCAAAAGTGACAATTTTTGTTGTGGGGGAGGGTGGGTTAAAAGGGTTGAGAAATTTGGAGATTAGTTTGAGAATTGTGATTAATTAGACACATCTCAATGATTTAATTATCAGCCTAACTAATTGATTTACAGTTTCGAGAGTTGTGCCTCTCATTTAGTTCAATGGAACTCTTGTGACGATCACAAATCTAAAAAAAAAACACATTACAAAAAATTAGTATATTAAAAGGGAGAGCCTTTTAAACTTACAAACCCTATTTTATGTATGAGGCTCCTAGTGTGAAACTCATAATACCTTAGAGAATAAAGCATGTACCAAAACATGATGTACCAAAACCCTAAATATGGGTGAAATCCTTTTAGATACATGTACGCAACACATTTAATTATAGACATGGTCCGATGTAAGCAATATGGAACCTTTTTTTGTCATGAAATGTATGATTGTATGTGTGTAGTGTGCTAGTGGTTAGTTCATTCGACTTCAGCATGCATTGACCTTAAAACGGGGGAAGTAGATGAGACATAATTAATAATACTGTAAAGTGATGTGTGATGATATATGCATGAACCTACTTTCAACTTCTTATTTAGTATTAGTCTGTAATTTATAATGAGAAAAAAAAATAAGAATCAACGAACGTGACGCCATGAGACGAAGAGCGTAACATATAACTAAAGAGAGCAAGTTGAGGGAGGCGAATTGAGACGGCGACGACGCTTAGCTCATGTGTATGCTAAACCGCTAACTTGGCACCATTACTATTAGCTTTTTCTTTAATACGCCACTTTGCTTCTTTGAAAACGATGCTTTTGTGGATGGTTCTCGGTGCCCGCTTCCCTGTCAATACGTGAACATCTCTTATATTAATTGAGCCAGCTCTCTTTGAAATTAATTCAGTTTTTATTTAATTTACTAGTCGACAACTATCCACATTAAATGACCACGGACACATATCCAATAAAAGAATCAAATCTGGAGGGATTATGTTGTCACTGTGGGGTTCGCCACACCCATAACTATAATTAAATATGCCAATCCACATAAAATATAATAAATAGTACACCACAAGTGGAATATCAGCAGTCTGATCTTGTGTATATATAAAGCCCCAAGACCCCCCAAATCTCCACAAATTAAACACGCTGATTTAAGAAAGGAATCTCCTAATACATGGCTTGCAGTTCCGGCACCACCATAGCCGCCGTCCCCGAGGACCTCATCCGAACTCATATCCTGACGCGCCTCCACGGTCCTGCTCTCGCCTCCGTTGCCACCACATCTTCCCAATTCTACTCCCTCTCCACCGACGAACACCTATGGGCCAGTGTCTGCCGATCCTCGTGGCCTTCCACCAGCTCTCCCCTTGTCACCCCCATCATCCCCACCTTCACTAATGCTTCCCGCTCTTTCTTTTCCGACTGTTCCACCACTTCACACTGCACCCCCAAAAATGTTCCCGCCAATCCAGACCGAACACCCCAGCTGATCTCCGCTGTTGATCTTTTCTACGGCCAACAACTCCTATTCTCCAAGGCTCTAGAAACCGAAACGGTGTCCGGTTGGTTCAGGTGCTCGCCGTTCCGGCTCGACCTACTCGACCCCAAGGACGTGGTTCAGACTCCGGTGCAATACCCAAAAGACGAAAACGCGTATGGGGAGCTGAGGCTGAGCTGGATCGTGATAGACCCGGAGGGACGGCGCGCCATGAACTTTTCGAGCCAGAAGCCGGTATCGGTGAAGCGTCATTGGCTGAGCGGCGAGGTTCAGGTTCGGTTCGCGACGGTTCTGGCGGGAGAGAAAGGATCGGCGTCGGAGTTGGTGCTGTGCCGGTTGGTGGTGACGTGCGGGGGAACAGAGGGAGGGGAGATGCAGGTGAGGGAGGTGAGCATGGAGATGGAGGACATGGAGGGAATGCACTTGAACGGGAGGGAGAGTCTGGTGATTTTGCAGAGGGCGATGGAGGGTAAAAGGGGAAAGAAGAATGTTGGGGAGGGGGCGGAGGAAGAAGCAAGGAGGAGATACAAGGAGTTCATGGGGAAGAAGGAGGAGAGAAGAGAGAAGAAGGTGAGGGCAGAAGCGAGATTGGACATGATGTGCGTGGCTCTGGTGACGGTGTCGTTTGCCACCTTCTTTTCAATGTTTGTGTTGTGGTGATCGTTTCAGATTCAAACTCATGATTAAGTAGATTAGATCCATCACTAGGTTGCGTACATTCATCTAATTCCCAACCCCTTTCCATTTCATTGCATTGGCCTCAAATATGGGAAGAAGCAAAGGAAACGGCTATAATTGCAGTGTTATTTCAAGATATACATACCTGCATATACAGAGTTACAGGCTATCGGAAAGCTTTAACCAATGAATGATTCTATCTATGTATGTTTCATACCTCTTCTTCAGACGCGTATTCCTGGTGCATTTTCTTAAATAGTTAAAACTCAAATTCCGCACCAACCTTCTTTTTCTGAAAGAAATTTAGAATCCGATCGAACAACGTAACCGTTGCGATGATAGGTCAACATCCATCCATATGTAAATTAAATGAGAAAAAAAATGATTGGAGCTTTTGAGAGTTGGGATGGATACACATACCTTAAACAATCATGTACTCAAGCGTTTTAAAAGAATTTTACTGTTAACTTTTTATTTTAAAGAATTATCAGTATGATAAAAAAAAAATATAAGAGCCATCCAAGCTTTAAATAGATAAGTATTGCAATCCATTTCAAACTCTACGTAGATACACGAGTCAACTATGGTTAACCAGGACACAAATTTTAAGCATTATACTCTTTCAATTTTAAATATAGAGATTAATTAATTAATTTATATAGATTAAAAAATTAAATAAACTAATTATTTATATAAAAAAGTACGTGTCATGGTTTTCCTAAAACACATCTCTTTTTAACCATGTAGATTGAAGTATCATGAATATAATTTATAGTCTTACACGTTATACAATAATATAATTATATGGATAGTTTGAAAATAAAAATTTAATTATATGAATAGTTTAAAAAAATTAATAAATATTTACGATTAAAATAAATATCTAATTTTCACATTTAACATGCATATAAATATATTATTAATATAAATTAAATTAAATGCATTAAAATTCCCATGATATGACAACATACTATATATTTTTAACCGTTTGATCTTTATGGTTAGAATTTTGAAATTTTTTTATAAGAGCCTATGGAAGCTATAGAATTATACAACCAATTAAAAATCTTGAATTGTTTCGTCAAGAAGCCGTCTTAGCTCAGCGGTAGAGCGCGTGGCTTTTAACCACGTGGTCGTGGGTTCGATCCCCACAGACGGCGTTAAATGTAGCTTTTTATAAAACTTTTCTCAATTGAGTAAAGTTCTATCTTGCATACGCGTGTTTAGCTTAATTTTGTACGTGCCAATAGGCTCTATCTCGCATTCGCGCCTTCGATCCCCACAAACGGCGCTAGATTACGTAGTCCTCTAAAATTTTGCCATGCCCTACCTGGTATCAAATCCCGACCATCAAAATTATGGAAATTAATTAATTATATTACAACTTCAAAAATTACATATAATAGCTAATAAAAAAAATTACAACTTCAATTTTGGCTAACAAACCTTTAAATATAATATTTACTATGTTATATAATGTTATTCTTTGTACTAATTTAGAACCATGAGATGTTAGATTTTATTAATGTATTCAAAATAATGATGTCATAGTTCAGGAAGATGGTTTATAATTTCCCTAACAACTCAAACAGCATATTTATATATTTTACTTACAGTTTTTTGTTGCAAATTGTTACTAACAAAACAATTATAACATATATATATATATATCTAAAAAATTTACAGAAAGCCGCATTTTGTTCACGTCACAAAAGTCCTACTTGCTGCTATACGGGATTCTACATAATACTCGAGTTCCACCATCAAGTTACACAAGCAGACAGTTGGAATACAAGTGTGGGAAATATAGAGACCTTTCTTGTACTTTTGCTTATTGCTATAAAATCCTAACCTACAAGTTTAAAATAAGTACTCTAATACAAAAGTCCTACTACAATCACTTTGTGCCTACTCATATAAATAAATTAACTGGGTGCTGTTGGTTCAGAAGGTCCTCTGGCCATTGGCATTCCACCACCGTTATTGGATTTGGGTTTTGCATAACCCACAAAGATAACACGACCGTTTAGTGCCTGCTAAGACAGACCTCCATCAGTTCTCGCGTCTAAGTTATAACCTGATATTGACAAAGCATAAGGTATACACGTATTGTCATTACCTTCCCATCCATCCCTGTTATGGCATTCTCAGCCTCATCTCTGAGGCAAAGGTGTCAAACCCAAACCCTCTTGACCTGTCTGATACCTTGTCCATCACAATGTTCCTTCTTCGGATCTGTGATTGGCTCCTTCGTTGAATAAAACTTCCAGAGGAGCAGGGAGATGTGGCAGCAAGCGCCGATAAGCCCTGTGAGCAACACTAAGAAAAGGAACACGCCCAACAATAAAAACTTCGTCAAGCCATTTTCCACATTTGGTGCCGTCGTGTTTGCGGAGCCAGATTCCAACCCAAATAATAGGAATGGAGAAGAGGAACACCAATAAATTGGGATCCCAATCTAAGTGTTGCTCAAGTGAAATATGTGAGGAGTTCCAGAGAGAAGGTGCGAATTACAGAACACAAGGGCGAGAGAGTGTGTACGAGTTTGATGAAAGCACAGGGAAGGAGATGGCCACACGCTCCTATCTTTGTTTTTTTTATTCATTTGTTTTTCTAGAAATTTTAGGGGGCTAACGGGGGTTCAGTGGAGTGAACTGCTGATGTGTAAAAATAGTTCAGGTGGCAGCATTTTATTAGCTCACTAGACACAATGGATCTAAGGCACTGGACCTAAGTATGGTCCTATTTTTTTATGTATCTGCATCATACATTTAACATTTAGTATTTACTTTAAAAAAAAACTATTTAGTATTTACTTATTGCAAACCCTTTTCCACCTCTCTCATTTTTCTCTGTCTTTTCCCCGGTTATGTCTTTTACCTTTATATCCGTTTTCGTATGGCTATGAGAGACTAAGAATTTTTTGTACAATTAAATGTTTAGAAAAATTTAGCCAGACAATAATTTAAAGCCACATTTTTGTAGGGAAAATTGGTGATAAATTCCCATTTGAGAAATTAATTGGGGAATATGACGGAGAAAATATGAAGTCATAAGGTTCTCTGAAGTAAATAAGTAACCATATAAAATGATAACTTTGCCCTTTTGATCCTACATCTCTCTCTTTACTCTGATTCACAACCTCCATCTCCCTCTCTTTCGGAGATGGCGGGCCACAGCGACAACAGCAACGTGAATTGATACATATAACTTGATGGGGTTCTGTTAGATTCATCGATCCTTCTCCTCCGGCCACAGCTCGTGTGTGCTTTTTCTGACGATGATTGCCTTTCTCGACTTGGGAGGGATAAGACCCAGGTAGTGAACTGGTTTTGTTGCTTGGGTCTAAATAATTTGAGTTTTATCTGGATATTTTGTTGAGAAAGATACTTAGCAGTAGCATTGACTTCACCGGCATCGTCCTCGTGATTTATGTATTTTCTTCCTCCAGTCGCATCCTTCTTAGAGCATCATCATCCAACCATTTTTCAAATCCGACTTAGATGAATCGAGTTCTTCTTGAATGATTTCATGGTGACTGATTTTTGTTTTTTATTTATTATCAATGGAGTTTGAAAGGTGAAAGAGATGTCATTAAAAAAGATCTAAAGTTCGCCATCATTGCCATCACTATAGCTCGCCGTCACTAAGAAGAGAAGGGAGATAGAGGTTGTGAATAACAGTGAAGAGAGAGGTAAGCTCAGGAGGGCAAAGTTGTCCTTTCATGCGGATACTTATTTACCCCAAGGGATCTCACGCTTTATCTTTTTCTAGTTATACTAGAGATTTATCCCCCAATTTTCCCTTCTTTATATTTTATAAATAATATATCTTAATAGCTCTTTTACAAAAAAGTCAATTTTATTACTCTCTCCCTTCCTAATTATACAAACTAAAACTAAATGAAAACTTAATTTATTTTTAAATATAATACTTAAATTCATTTTATCTCTTAAATTTATAATTCTACCAATATAATTACAAATATTAAAAAAATATCTATTAAGAATAATTCAGATACACATAATTATAAAATTAATACACAATCATTACAATTTATTAATTTTCTAATTTTTTTAATTAACAAATTTTTTTAATTTTTTTATCCAACTAATCATGCAATTGTTGGCTCTACAAACAAATTCCGGGCCATTCTTCAAGACCTGGAGTTAGAGCTGTTTGTACACAGCCAGTGTGTTCAGCACCTTTAAAATCTAGCTTATTCCTCTGTAGAAGAGATCATTTACATACTTGACTTGCTGAGAGGCCGAACAGCATAAAGATCGCTTCAGCCAAAATGGCAGAGGAGGAGGAGTGTGTTTGGATTAACTTTTTAAAAGAGATTTTAAGTAAGTACATATGAATTTAGTGTAAAAGTACATTTAAAACCATGGTTCGAGCGAAAAAGGCCGAGGTCATGGTTAAACACCCAATCAATTGAACTCTACGTCTGCAGTCTACCAAAAATACAAAATAGTAATAAGCTGTTTGATCTATACAATGAGCAAACTTTCTAATTAATTATTATCGTCTTTTTCTAACATTTTAATAAGTACTTTAAAATCTAACTTGAGGATTAACTTTTTATAACCATAATCCCATACATTTGTGAGCCCTTTAAAGATAATCCACTATTCCATTTCTAACACACTACATGATCCAATAAAACGAATAAATTCTATCACCCAATTGCTTGTAAGCCGTGGGATGTGCATTTAATATACATTTCAAATGAGAACAAGATAATAGATACTTTGGCAAATAAATAACTCTAGAGATCTTCGATTTATACTACTTGCCCTTTTCATTTGAGGAAGCAATTAGATTTTGAGAGATTGGGATTAATTTTCCCATTTGTGTAATTTCTTTGTTTAGACTATAGCCTCACTTTTATTAAAAAAAAAACTAAATAGTAAAATGTAAAAGGCAAAACTGACGCAAAATCAAAACAATTATTGACACCATCCACCCGTTACGGGTATACCTGAGCAGTGGTCAAAGCTTAGGATAGACGGAAATCTATATGAAGTAACACCAAGAGATGTGTTCCTGCCTAAGGAGTATTACTATATACAGAACCAGGTCCATATGCAACTCTTCAATCCAACTTTAAACTATTAGTCAATGGTGCGGCTTTAGCAATGTCTGAAACACCATGTCAATGAATTGATCATCCTGGCAAAGGAAATTCCATTAGAGGATAAGCAGCTTAACAAATCTTATGGCAGCGGCCTAAAATAAAATTATAGTAAGCCTCCAACAGAATGACAACAAAACGTACTCATTCATTTCCCTAACCTTCTGTTGAAAAAACATAAAAAAACAAATTCTTACTATCCAATCTTTTACCCGTACGTCCCGGGTAAGAAAATTAAACACAGATGGATCCCCCAAACTTCATTTAATATTAATAGGTCCTAAGGGATTTAGTATTTAGGAGTCTGACTTGTAAATAAGACAACTGCTTATAAATATAAAAATGACTTGTAAACATTAAATAGTTTAATTTGATTTGTAAATGACGTAATTCGCCTCGTAAACATGAAAGTCATTCAATCTCTTGGGAACTAATAATATTAAATGAAATTTAGGGGACTTATTTGTAATTAATTTTATTACCCTGGACCCATGGGTAATTTTCCCTAAAACTAATTCCCCAAGGCTTGACCAAAAATCAGCTTGTCCTCTTGTGGTTTCTTTTGTTACTATTCAACAGAAAAATTATTCAACATATTGAAATATCTAATGAGAAAAAGGAGGAATTTAGGGGAATAAAACAGATGATAAAACCATAAAATTACCTGGACAAGTGATAAAAGTGCATCACGCACTTTCTCTCTTCTGATAACAGGCTTGTTCGAGGTGGAGGCATTAGTTGGGTTAAGAGATGGAGGTGGACTTGGCGGTGGAAATGGTTGACGTGGTTGTGGCTGTGGCTGATTCAGGAAATTAAGAAAAGCTGCAGAAGGTGCAGATGGAGAGAGAGGGGATGTTAAAAATGTAGATGGCTTCAAAAGATTGGCGTTTTGACTGCCCCTGTTGCTTGTATCAGAAGAGTCGCGTAGGAAGGCTTGTAGCGATGAAGCTGAATGAGAAGCAGACGGTACATTCATAGATGGGGCAGCAGAAAACACACCACTGGGAGCAACAGAAACAACGTTTCCAGAATGGTAGGGCTGTCTTAAACTTTCCACATTTGAAGTATAGGTACCAGTGACCTTATCTCTCTGCAAAGATTAAATCCATTAATTTCTAAGGTCACATAACTGGATACAGTTAAACTGCATAACATGAGCGCACAGAGCAGGCATAATAGTTAAAACTATATCCTAGCAATTACTTCATCAACACTTACCGAATTAATCCATATCAAAAGTCTATATATTACTCAAAATTGCCAATGCATCGATAGGAAATATACGGTCAAATACATTACTTTTACTCGGGCCCTATGCACTTGCAGGAATTTAAAATTTCCTGGTAGAATAGCATTACACCGGGACAACCTTTTCCTCCTGTTTCTCTAACTTTAATATGAAGCGCCATCTTCCAGGGTGCCTGTAAACTAATAAAACTTTTAACCCTACGTTTGGATGATAGCTTGGGTGGAAAGAAAAGTGAGGGGAAGGGATACTAGGAAAGAAAATTTCTTAAAATGGTAAAAAAAAATTTACGATTTTTAAGACTTTTTTCTCCTAGTATTCTTTCTTCCATAATTTTTTTCCCATCCAAACATAAGGTAAAAGTCTGTTTAGTATGAGGGAATGGAGGGGAGGAAAGGAAAGGGGAAATTTTAATGAGTTCAATTTAAAAAAAAATTAGAGAAGTGGGCTTATAGAATTTGAATAAAGAGAAAATGTAAGATAAAAGAAATTAATTAAAAGCTTTTAACCCCATGTTTCAATTTTTTTTCTAAATCACACTCATTAAAATTTCCTCAACCGTACCCTCCCCTTTCCCTCATACCAAACAGACCCTTAACTCATTTTCTAAAAACTTATGGCCCACATTTTCTTGAAGTAAAACATCTCTGATAATCATCGCAGTGGATAATGTCTACTTCACCATTATTTGAATAATGGAAGACACCAAAGACATGCTGATGTAAAACAAGAGAAGGGGGGAGGGAGAAATAGAGAGAAAGGAGGGGAAAAGGAAGTATTTGAAGGAGATAGTGATGGCAAAATTTTCAACTTTAGTCAAAATGAGGAAACCTAAGGCTATTTATAAAGTCCTGAGCATAGTTAAGAACAATCTGCTAATGAAAAATATGCGGGCTACAAGACTATTCAAAGAATAAATTATGTTCATGAATTACAAATAAACCTTATATTTATGAATGATAACTGATATGCTATCACAAATAGACTTCCTAGTAAACATCTTTTTCTGGGTTTAAGTATCATAGTATTGCACGCTTCACATATCTAGTTGTTCCGCTACAAGACCAAATCTTTCTAGGACACCAAGGAGAAAGTCAACATCCAAGCTGCTATAGTATATTCATACCAGGTGGTCTATAAGGTTTATGAAAGAAAAGAAAACTTAAAATCAGCATCAAAGAAGAACCCATCCAAAGGCAGAGAAAATTATGCTGCATGTGCAACTAGATTACATACATTGAGGCAGTCTACAAATGCAGGATCTTCAAGTGCACCAACTGTGGAAGGGGCGGCTACAAACGACTTCAGATGCTTTTCTGCTACAATTGCTCCTGGTTCAAGTTCCTCAAATTCACTAAAGCACCAAAATATGATGTATTAGCCACACATGATACCGCTGTAATTACATGTGAACTTAAACAATTTAAAATTTAATGCGGTAAAACATTGGTTAAATTACTCTGCAGAATTTTCTTTTAAAATTGCAGGGATTCAATTACAAACTTTTCAACAATAGGAGTGAGTGAAACTTTAGGGAACAACAGAATAATTTCAACTAAAATATTATGAATTTGTATTTCAAGTGTTCGTTCACTTTCCTTTATTTTATTATTATTTTTGTTCAAAGACGGGCAGGGCAAAAGAACAAACTCGCGTGCAAATACACAAATAGATTAGCCGCTTGACATGCACTAAGGAATATCTTGACTATTTTTTATATTTTTAAAAATAGTTTTTTTATACCAGAAAAATAATTTTAAATAAAAATCAAATTAAAATAATTTTTTAAATAACAAAAAAGAAATGGGAGGCTAAATAATTTCCCATTCTCCTGCATATATAAGAATTTCTCTTACATGGTAATAGAACTTGATAACATAAGATTCCATAAGACTTTCAAAAATCCTAACCTTTTGCTATAAGGCAATTTTGTCTTTGGAGCTGCCTTCGCGTATGCATCAAGTATGCTGTCAAAGTTAAAAAAATAAAAAATTGTATAAGCCATTAAGTATACTGCAACTCAGATGCATTAATAAGAAAAGAAAAGTAAGCTGGCAATCTGTGAGCATCTATTAACTAAAAGTTTGAGCAAAATATGCATAGAAAAAACATCAAAGACTTGACTTAGAACATTATGTACCTATTAAAGAGATTTGCGACTTCTTCACTTTCATCTGAATTGTAAAACCATATACCATTAACTTCTTGGGCAGCGTTCCTATATAATAAGTATGGCCTTTTCAGTTCATACTCAAAATCCAATAGATTTTCCACTAGGTTATCTGTCAGAACAAAGTTTGAATAGATAAAGTGATTCAGTAGAGACAGATAACAAAGACATAAGATTAAATGTATGCAGATCAGAGTAGCCTCCGTTTCTCCATACTCAATAAGTAAAAATATTGTTAATAAGGTAATGATAAGATAGCTAAAAGGGGGCATAATATACAGAAACAATGAACCCCAAACAAAACTAACCATAAAAGCTTATTCCAATCTTGTATCCAACATGGCAGGTTGGGATTCAGAGTTGGTACTAGAAATCATTTCTTAATGGTATATTGTTAAAGTTAATGTGTGTCCTTGTCATATCTGGCATTTAAAATGGAAATAACTAGTAGTAGCAACACATAAAAGTGGCAGAGCAATCAAATGGAATAATTTCATCATGCCCGACAGAATTGCACAGCAAATAGAATCACAAGGTTCTAGTGTTCTACTGCAATGGGAGTAGCACTTGTCAACAATACATGGTGATTCATGGTTAATGACAGTCATTTGATGCGATAATCACTGGTGATTGGTGTTAGTTCAAAATTAAAAGGAGACCATGAGAGGATGATGTTAATTGGCATAGGATGATGATGCCTGCAAGTAGGGGCAAAAACAACAAAAGCTATTTTTGAGCTACTTGGATTTTGCTTGTAAAAAGAACAAGCTTGAGTATAAAATGAATGTGCTTATATATTAAATAAACGAGTCCATCTTGGTAATTTGGATGCTTGGGTCATTAAGTCAGTGCTCAGCCTATTCACTACATCTCTAAAATCCATATATAATATAAAAACTCTCACATAAGCTACTCATTCTTCAAACACCATGTAATGCACAAGACCCGCACTAGTTAGAGATAATTATAATACACGTGAGTCATTGAATAGTTAGATACATTTTTTTAACCTTTTCATACAGGTACATAATGAAAACTTCACAAAGGTTTTCAATTATAATTTAATTTATATATGTATGTACAATATGTATTGTATCTGGGATATTATTCACAAGCTACTGGAGCTAAGCTTGTCCAGCTTGAGGTACACATTGCAAGCAATTGATTGAAAGAATGATTTATGTCACTAAACATAAATCATTCTTCCAATCAACCAATACCAAGGATGAGTTTGATCTGATATCTCATACTCTCTCTGTTTCATATTACTTGTCACAAAAACAATTTTTACAGAAACAAAAAAAAAATTGAATAGTTTTTGTAAAATCAATCTCCTACTTCTCTTAAATGCCCTTAGTTTTCTTTAAACAAATATTACTCCTATTTTAGTGCATTCTTAGAATCTAAAATTAACAAAGGGCAAAACAGAAAACATAAAATTTAAAGCATTCTTGGAATATAAAATTGACAAATATTATGAAACGTGTAAAACGACATTTTTGTTACAAATAATATGAAACGGAGGGAGCATGTAACACAAGGAACAGCAAAAAGAGAGAGAAACGGGGAGAGAAAGACAGAGGAACAAGGATATTGACAAATTAAATTTCGCCGTGTTCACTGTTAAAAATGGCTTTGTCAAAAGCTTCTGGAAATTAATTACTAGAAGCATGACTACGCTTAATACTACACTTCTCCAGTTCCACATTAACAATAACTGCTCCCACGCTACTCAACAATTGGAAAATAAAACACTTAAACTTAATAACATTATGAATATGAAACATAAAGTGATAATACCACGAGCATCAGTAATCAACGAGACTATTTGTCCTAATAAATAAACATATCAAGACCAAAATCGCATAGTTGCAATTAGCTTTAATACAGATATAAATCAAATCAAATATAATAGTGAACCTGCATTGCGGCGGTTCATTACTATGAATTGAAACTGAGGTTCTGCATTCCTGAACAAAAGATAGCAAAAACCACGGTGATCCACACCTAAGTGAATTCAATCGACAGCATTTACAGAATACATAAAGAGAGGTAAGAGCCAGTGTTTATCACCTCTTCACGACAAAGAGAGATCCTTCAACATCCTTACGACTCTATAACCAACGACAATTTCAAACATTAGATAAAAGTTTGATGTGAAGGCTTCAAAATACTATTGAATCCGGGAGGAGAAACAAAAACGAAAAAGAAACCAGAAAACAAAATGAAGAACTTGGAATAATGAAAAACCTATAATTGCGCAAGTTGAAATGTCTTTTTCCATTCTTTTCAAGAAACTGGAACAAGTTTTATGCTCGTATTACATTATAAGCCAAACAAAAACGGTGAAAAAGCGAGACAGTGAACTAAAATAGTAAGCATTCCCATGGTGCCAAAGGGAAAAGCTGAATTAAAATGAAGAACGAACCCATTGATTGCTTTCGATGTTGAACGAGTAGAAGGAAACATGAGAGGCAGTAAACAAAATGTCTTCGACGCATGGATCTCTCCTCTGGAGAACAGTGAGATTGAGCATCTTCGTGCTCTGCTGATCAAGATTCGGCGTCAATTTCTTGGTTTGAGACATTTTCATTCGATGATGCAAAAACCCTGAGCCCTTGCCACTGCGAAAGATGACGATAAAGCAGCAAACGCAGTAGCAGTGAAAGAGACGGAGCGGGGACTAGGACTTGAGGAGAAGAAAAAGACCCCAACCGTCTTAATAGCAAACTAAGTCGCACTCGGCCAGTCGCCCCCTTGTAGATTTTCGGTCTTCCCCGATCTACAAAGAAATTGCTCCGACCCAAAACGTAAAAAGAAGCGAAGAACGAAGACCAGGACAAACTAAAAAAGTGGAGGTCTAAAAAGTGATCATTTTATGGTTTATTATAATAAATTCATATTTTATATTAAGTATTAACAAGAATCTTCCCTTCCTTCGTTAAATCCATGATTCCAAGTGTGGGTCTTTCTCATGGCCAAAATATACAGATATTCTAATTTTAATTATGTATTTTTTAATTAAATATTCCAAATGTTAATCTTTTTAATTTTCCATAAATTTTAGTTTTTTTTTGGTCTGAACATAAATATGAGTTTGAGAAATTGTTGGTTCCTGTGAAAAATTTTAGATTGAACATCTTATACATAAATAAAATTTATATGTTAGTTTTATGCTCTATGCACTTTCGTAAGTATATATATGTGTGTTTATTTATTTTTGTAAACTTAAAACAAAACTCTACGAGACTCTGCACTCAAAAGTTTTTGTTGCTTGTTTCTTGTTAAAAAAAAAAAAAAGAGTCAAAATCAAATAAAAGGAGACCTATCCACCGCTAACGTAAAGTTTATGCATAAAGCTACATAAACATGAGAACTAATTAATAATTTATTTTATTTATAAATATAAAATTTAAATATATCATATATTTTTTATATTTATTATTTTTATTTAATTATTTATGATGATACTGTCTCAAAATAATAATAAAACCCATCAATAATTCAAATGCAGGCATGTTTTAGGAACTTAAAATTATTGGGAATTTAAACTTTCTTGATCCATTTCAATTACTTTCTCCATCCTCGATGTCACAACTATATTAGTTCTTTTTGGAAACAAGTATCAGTTTTTTTTTTATTTGGTATAAAAAAATTTAAAATAAAATTAAATTTATCTATAATTTAAAGATATAATAAAATATTTATTTTTTAAAATAATATTAATATTAGACTGAATAAACCGTTAACTACTCTCATATATAAATTTAGATATCTAAATATTATAAAATAATTATTAGTTACTTATACATATCTTCTTTTTTTCGACCCAAATAGGTGGGAAATAAATTTTTTAGCCCATACACACAAATCAAGGGATACATATTTCTCTTTTTTGGGCCAAACTAGATGGCTTCTTTGAGATTTATTTACATATATCCTGTTTGTATAAACTTTTAAAAAATTATTTATACAGAAAAAAAGTTTATGGATAATTTTTAAAAAATAACTTTTAAAAAAAGTAATTATAAATAAATTAATATTTAGATAATTATTACTATAAAATTTTCTATGATTAATAAATTATTAAAATAGATATAAAATATAAAAAATAATAATTCCCCCTTCTTCTTTTTTCCCCCTCTTTTCTTGTATTCTTTCCTCATAAGAAGAAGCAGCAATAACAATAGGGAGAGACGCTATGATTGGATGACAAAAGAAGTAGTAGCAAAGATCTAACCTAAACTATCGATACTAAAGATGTGACCCAGCGATGCTCGATGGACCACTAGTGGTGATGAAGAGAGGAGCATAGTGATCTCAGAGCATCTCCTAGCGGTTAATGACATCTACTTCCTCTGTCAGCAACAACAATCTACTATCTTACCTCTCTCTTCTTTTTCCCGTGTGACAAAAACTATGGTAGGAAGGAGACATTGGGGCAAAGAGAGTAGAGAGAGAAGATAATAAAGTATTAAAAAAATAAAATAAAATAATAATTAAATAGTTTATAAATCCTTTTATTAAAAAATTATTCCTATAAAATTATTTAAAATTATTATTTGAAACTATAATTTGATCTATAAATATTTTTACATAAATATAATTATTTATTTTAAAATTTTTATAAATTAAAGTTTGGATTAGCAACCTCCTTAAAATCTAAATTTATGAATTATCCAAAGATACCAACTCCCTCTAAATGTTTAAATAGTGGTGCGGATTCGAAACAGTAATGTCTTGCTATTGTTTTTTCGGCTACCGAAACAATAACGCATTTAACCTTTGTATTAAAGGAAAATATGAAGAGAAAGAGACAGAGACTTGAAAATCAAAGTCGCCGAACATGGACTCTTCAGAGAACGCAGTGATACTTAAATTCGATATCAACCCACATTATACAATCAACTGACTGGAGATTAATTCAAAGCTAGTGTTTCTGGAGAGCCAAAGCAGACATGATAACCAACAGCACAAGGAAAACCACGGCAACGAAGGACGCCACCACAGCTCCACTGGTAGCCTGGCAAAAATCAGTGAACTGATTGCATATGGCCAGCCAATTGGCGTCGTCACTCCCATTGTGTGCCAAGTATACTATGGCGGCCGATGCAGCCCCACCGGCAGCCGCCAGCGTCAGAAACACCTGCATCAATTCACTCACATAAGTTCATCTCCTGCATATGCTTGGATCACAGTTAGAGATCGAAGATCAACGTGAGAGATACAGAGAGAGGCTAATTATTACGGTGTCAAGGATAACGAGGAGAAGCCTTGGTCCTACAGCATGGGGACGTATAATAGTTACAAAGGAGAATGGTAGGGAAAGAACCAGGTAGCCTCCCACGAATGCCATTGTGATGACGAAGAACCTGCATTATTTCAGAATTGGATTACGTTCCAAGATTAAGAAAAGGAAAGTATGGAATCTGGGGATAATGATGGATCTCCTATATTACTGGAAAGTGGGGAAGTCGTCGTAGCTGGCTTCAAACTGGAAGAACTGAGTGAAGAAAGGGAGAATCTGATCAGCAGTTGCCATGGCGGCTGCAGCACCCAGAGCAGAAGCTATGGCTCCCAACCTCAAAATAAAGTCCATTATGGCTATCCCTTTCTTCCATCCTCCCTCACGTGCAGGCGCTCCTACTATGGCTGCTTTTCCTTGGCCTGCTACATGGCTTTTCTCTGAGATTTCGATGGTGGTCGACATTTTTTGGCCTTCAACTATAAGAGTTTGAGAATATTAATGTATGTGTAGAGATTAATGCTTGGGATGAAAAAGGCTTCGTGGCTGGATATCTTATAGAGCTAGCATCGTCTCAGGAAAGTCAGCTTTAGTGGAGGCTGAGGGGAGTTGTTGTCAACCTCAAACCATTTCCACTATGACGACCATGAAGTCACCTACATATATGGAAACGCAGGTAGAGAGGTCTGGCCTGGAAACGATAAAATATGTGTCAAACTAATATGAATGCACTTTCTACTTAATTAGCCATTCCCAAAAGTTTCTTTTTCGATTTCCTTTATCTTATTTTTTGTGTGAGTATTGTTTCTTTTTAATTAAGTCATCAATGCTTTTCGTCGCTTGCTGAAATTTTTTAACCAATCGATACGACGTTGAATTTAAGGTTAGGTGATCTTTTTAACAAAATAGAATGAAAATAAACCAAAACTGACCATGTACCAACTCCGCTCAGGGGATAGGGGCTATTTTCAAGTTCTAAAGGTGATTTTTCTTTTGGATAATACAAGGAAAGAAAACATTAAGGACTTGACTTCGATTAATGAGGAGGAGGAGGAGGCCACTTGCTATGCAATCAACCTCTCCATTGCAGGTTCTTTCAATTAATTTTCCATTTAAATCAAAATAAGGTAGAATTTTAGCAATTGATTTTAATATCAAATAATATGAGTCTCTTTTTGCTAAGTATCTTAAACAACTGTTAAGTTTAAATATGAATGATAGTAACTCTCGTTATTTAAATAAATGGTTTGGAAATTCAAATTCTAACCCTATGTAGCAACCCAATTGAAAGAATAAAAAAAATCTATGTTATGGGCTGGACCTACTCCTTGTGCTGAAAAAAATGAAGTTCTAGGTATACATAAGCTTTTAAAACACACAAAAAATAACTATTAATTTGAGAAGATATAATATCTGGTTTTTTACCACCATCTTTTGTCGTGTAGGAATCTCGAGTACGAAGTCCAAAGTATTCATTTGTTGAGGCACTATAAAATTCATTAATTTTGAACATAAAAAATAATAGCAGTTTCGAATAATTCAATCGGTGGGGTGTGCCCATATATACAGTTATTATTTCGCAATACCTTCATGGTGAATGAACGTAATATAATATTACACACTTAGTCCCAATTATTATGATACTGTTAAAATATTGTGGCATCATGCGGAAGTCGTCTTGATTTAGCTATTCTTTATTCAAGGATAATGTCTTTAAATTTGTTTGGCTGTTTTGGTTATTAATTACGTGGATGCCTAGGCTTGAATAATAAAGATTAAAGAGTGTTATCTAAAAATAAATTTTTAGAAAATGACTTATGAAAAAAAAAGAACTTTTATAAACTTTTAATAAATAGCTTTTAAAGAAATATTTATAAAAAAATATTTATGAATAAATGAGTATTTAAGTAGTTATTAGCATAAAAACTTGTATGATTGATAAATTATCAGAAAATATATGAGATAAAATAATAATTAAAATATGTAGAGAAGAAGTAGAAAAACTAGCAACAATCAACTCCTCCTGCGCTCCTCCACAGTTGACTGACAAAGTGATAGCGACCAGCAATTGAAGACCAATGACAGTAACCTTCATTCATCATCATCTCGTGCGTCTTCTTCTTCAACTTGCGACCTGCAACAGTGAGTTGTAGAAGGATGGTGACAAAGAAGAAGTTTGATGGCGAGTTACATAGGATGAAGCACAGGATAACGACAGATAAGGAAGAGCACGATAGAGTCAGAGAAGAAGCTTGATGAAGAGTCAAAAAAGAAATAGAAGAGAGAGAATGGGAGGGAGAAGAGAATATAGATAGTGTTTAAAAAAATAGGAGTAAAATAGAGTAATTAGATAGTTTATAAGTTCATTTATTGTTTTAAAAGTTATTACTATCAGTTTATCCAAAATTATAGTTTTAAACTATAGTTTGACCTATAAACCCTTTTAACATTAAGGTTTAAGTAAAATTCAACCAGGCACTATCACTCTTATGGATAGATTGTAATAATGTATGATAAGACAGAGATATAGATCGTATATTATATTAGAGAAAGGTAAGAAGAGTATCGTAGCAGAAAAGAAGTGAAAAGCACATTATACACTGTATAAGCTCAAAAGAAGCTATATATATGCTTGGAATATTACAGCAACTTCCTCGTAAGCAATTAAGTCATGAAAAGGACACTTTTGAAACATCACGTATATGCACACAACTTGAGAATTTCATAGCCAGAAGATAGATAAATCGGGCACAACATAACAGAATACAAAGGTAATTAATTATATAGTCTCATTAGTGGCTTCTGAGAGCCACACCAGACATGACAATCATCAAGACCATGGCAACCACGGCAACGAAGGCCGCCACCACAGCTGAACTAGTGGCCATGCAGAAATCGCCAAATTGGTTGCAGATGGCGATCCAGTTCGTGTTCTGATCGCCATTGTGTGCCAAGTATACTATGCCCGCTGATGCAGAAGCACTTGAAGCAGCCAGCGTCAGAAACACCTGCAATTCATAATCGTTACAGCATAATATTATAAAATATTAGCAATCACTGTACGTAATTCGATTAGTTAGAGCGCTTTACGGTGTCTAAGATCAGAAGGAGAAGCCTCGCTCCATCTGCATGGGGTCGTATAATGGTGACTACAGAGAAAGGTAGAGACAGGACCAGGTATCCACCCACTAGTGACATGGCAATAAGGAAGAACCTGCATTGGGTTAAACGATATAGGAGTCATATATATAAGATTCATTATTCTTGTCAAAGTCAGATTGAAAAAGGGATATCACGTACTCGAAAGTAGGGAAACTATCGTAGCTGGCTTCGAACTGGAAGAACTGAGTGAAGAAAGGGAGAGTCTGATCGGCAGTTCCCATGGTGGCAGCGGCGCCGAGAGCGGCAGTTATGGCACCTAACCTGAGAATGAAGTCCATTATGGCCAACCCTTTCTTACTTCCTACTGGTCTTGCGACTGCAGCTGCAACTCCTTTTCCTTTCTCCACGTTGCTCGACTCAGGGACATCGACGGGGGTTGACATCTTCTGTTTGCTTTGAAAATATGAGTAGATATTATGCTATGAATTACAAGAAGATGTATGAGACAGAAAGTCTGAGATGCAAAAGGGTCATCTTGGGTTTAAGCTTATATAGAGGGGATAGGGCAGTTTTTGGACGAGTTTAAGCCAAGGGGAGTTGTTGAGAAAATCATTCTCGCCTTATAGTTATTCTTTCTTTAATTTACCCAAAAGGTGATGGTTAGTTACCATATACCGAATTCTTTAGAGTCACTTTTGATAGTAAAGCAAGTAGAGATCAAATCAAAATAATTCCCAACTGGTCAGACAGACATAATCGTACTAGACCGAGTTTCTTTCTATTATTTCCTTATTTTAAAGAAAAACAAAGAACAACGTGGTGGACGTTGTTGGGGGTGTTTATTCTTCGTAGTACTATTATACTATATATGAAGAACTCTTGTCGAAGAAAACATTGTTGTTAAATTAAGCTGCTGACATAATAATCATATACATGCATATGTCCGTATAACAAACTCTCTTTTTATTAGTTAGTAAACCAAACCACGCATACGCAGCTTTAATTTCCCAATCCAATATTGCACCTCTTGGCTAATGAAGAAGATGCGAAGGAAAATTATTTAAACTTCCAAACACCCAATTACATCAAGTGCATTGACAAAATAAGTAACAGAGTGTGTGAGATCATGGTTTCCTTGAGAACATGGCACACTAGCAATTAAGTTTCAAGAAGGCTTACGTTTTTCAGAAGTACCAAGTGAATGAGATAACCAATGTATCGTTACAACACTAATAATTAAATTAAAATATTATGCAAGCAACTAACTATCAAATTATTGTAAGATAAAAGGCAATCCAGATTCACTATTTCACCGTTCGCTTTATGAAATATTGGTTATCTTAGATGAATTAATTATATCTATTTTTTAATTAGTTCGAACTTTGGGCTATCCTAAATGGGTGCCATACTTGGAAAGCATATAATGCCCTCCACTATTATTTCCATTGTTCGAAAATCTTAGCTCAAACGACACATCCCTTTGGCATTAATAATAAAGAGAACCTCGTATACTTGGGATTTAGAACGAAAGTGGCAGTGATGTGGGCAAGAAAAAAATTGAATGGGACTTCTCCCCAATTTTCCCTATTATAAATTTCAGCTTTTTTATTTTATTGTCCAACTGATTTATCAAAATTTTACCCAAACTACATCGAGATTCGATTCGCGTCGCACACCTGATTATAATGGATGAGTCTTCCAACAGAAATTTTTTACACACACCAAGAATTAAACTCAAGACATCACTTAAACGATATCGAACCGCTTACCACTCAGATCAACCCCCATTTTAATCCATGAATACCCTTGTGTTGTGTTGTTCCATTTTTTTTTTCTTTTTTGGGCTTGGTTGGGTTGTACATGAAGAATTTGATTTTTTTTCCATCTCTCTCTCTCTTTTTTAGTATAAAAATTTTTGAAAAGGAGTTGAACTCACATATTATTTAAGGACAGGGCAAAATTTCCATTCCTCTTAGGTAATATTAATATCGAGTAGGGCAAGCCATCTATTACCCTTAAGCGTAAACCTAGTCACCTAGGAGTTAGGATGTCTCTTCAAATACTGTAACTAGAATCATAATAAAATAACACTCCTCAAAAATTGAACAACCCCTAAATAATCATATATCTCATCCTTCACGAGCTGATCCTGATCCTATTAACTATGGTTCCATCTCTTTCTCTAAACGAAGGAAAGAAAGGAAAGGAAGACACAGCCCAAAATCCCACGCAACCGTTCATCGAGATATTTGGCCCAGCCCAATTTAGATCGGCAAAAACTGCGTTTACAGCGAGGGACTCCTTTTCGCGGCCGTGGCAAGCTCACCGGAGTCTCTTCCGTCTCAGCAAAATGTGGGCAAGAGCAGAAGGTGGTACTCCGGAGGTCACTCTAGAGACTTCCATGGGTTCTTTCACCGTTGAGATCCTTCCTTTATATTTTTCCCCTCCCATATTTTGTTTCTGTTCTTTTGCTCTGACATCCTGACGAACAATCATGGTTTCTGAAAAATGCTTCTTCCTTTTTATTATTTGTTTTTTTGGAAAATGGAAGACGGTTTTTTCCGTCAGCTATCGACAGGGTTGGTAGTATATGAGCATATTAACTCACCCGCTGTCATTGTCTTATTTTGGGCTCAGCTATACTACAAGCATGCCCCCAGATCCTGCAGAAACTTCATTGAACTCTCTCGCAGAGGCTATTACGATAATGTTAAATTCCACAGAATCATCAAGGTATTTTGCTTTTCCTCGTTGTCCGTGGCTTTCGTTATTTAAGATTGAGTCTTATTTAGATTCATCTCCACTGTTGAGTAGGACTTCATAGTACAAGGTGGAGATCCCACTGGAACAGGAAGGGGAGGAGAATCCATTTATGGGTACGTTTTTGAAGATTTTTAGTTTTGCCACTTCGATTATATGCAACACGATATTGGCACTTTATTAGCTCTTATTTGGCTCCGTATTGCCTGCTGATTTGTGTCTATTAGAGTTGCCTTAATAATTCTTTGCTTTCTGTTTGAAATTTTGTCTTGCTTGGCCATTGAATAGTGGCACTGATTTATCCACCAATAAGTCAAGTTTAAATATTTTGCATGGGATAATTTATCATATTGCTCCTCTCATTGTTTATCACAGTCCAAAATTTGAAGATGAGATAAGACAGGAGTTGAAGCACACCGGAGCTGGTATCTTATCCATGGCAAACGCCTGCCCAAATACTAATGGTAGTCAGTTCTTCATTACTTTGGCGCCATGCCCATCTTTGGATGGTAATGCCGTTATCCTATCCTCCTAAACACCTTCAAAATTTAGTGCTAACAGCAAATACTTTCAAAATACTATTGAGCTTATTGCACTATTCCATGTGTGAGATATAGTTCATGCGATTGTGTGGTGTATCCGCATCTTTATTTGTGGGTTCGGTTGTCTACAAGTAGGATGCAAGAATTAGTTGGAAGGAAAGCAATTACTATAATGCTTTATCATTCTTTAGTTTTGCTGTCTGAATTTGGATGTTAAAAGCCAAGCATAAGTAAAAGAATTGTCTAATTTATAAGGACTCTGTAGGAAGGATTGACAGATAACTGGATCAAATGACAAAGCTTGAAATTTATTGTCTATGAACTAAAGGAGAGGAAACTTTTTCACAGATGCGAGCTTTCAGAAACCTTTAATTTTAGTCCTACCAGTCTTTGTTCTGACATTCATAACTCGGTTTTAGTAATTTCTTGGATTATTTTATTGGTCATTACATAATTGATAATTTCTCAGTACTTGTTTTTTGCATCACCACCAATGGAATGAATCAAAAAGATAGAACTAGTGCAGAAACAGATTATTGAATTATTTGACTTCTCAAATGTAATCTTTTCATTTAGGTAGACACTAGGCAGTAGACCCAAGATTTCTTCTCCTTGTTATTTTTTCATTATGGATTAGAGAGTCCACTCGAGCAAACTTTTAGCTAGTTTCTTAATGATCTTTGTGAGTTGCATCATATGCTTTCCGCAATTGTTAGCAATTCTGAACTATTTATTCTGGTTCAACCAGATAAACACACCATACTTGGGAAGAGTTTGTGGGGGGATGGAAATTATCAAGAGACTTGGCAGTGTCCCAACTGATAACAATGATAGGTATGAAAAATATCCTGCAGAATTTTGATCAAATTGTATACACTACATATATACTGCATCTTGCCTTTAGTTTCTTATTCTGATTATGACACACCATATTTAGCAGGCCAAAACGCATCTTAGGGTATTCTTAGTCAAATGTTGGGATATCTTGGGGCGTGATGATAGTTAAAGTTGTTCTATTTAATCCTTTCAATAGGTATAATTGCTACTTCATGATTGTAACTTCTAGTTTTAATGCCTCTTGTGTGTATGCTGCGTCTTCCTCCTTCTCCTTTTCCTCTCTCTCTTTTTCTTTTCTTTTCCTTGTTTTTTGATGGATGTGGGGCTGGGTGGGTTCCGAGTTCCAACCATCTTATTATGTCATGATTGAGTTTTCATGACAGGAAGTTATACAGAAGGCATTTTTATGTTTTAATAAACTTGCTTAACGATTGCATTGGCTCAATGAAATTTTGGTTTAAAATCTGATATTTCCGTTTTTCATTTTTGAATCTTCTTTTTTAGTGTATAGGTTGTAATAACATGTTGAGACCAATTTCTTTTCGTTCTTTCTAAAATCTTACTTTTTGGGTGTTATGTGTCTTTCTCATCACATTATAATAGCAACCTCCAGCTTAGTCTTATTTTAACAGGTTATTTTTGCCCTAGTGGTCTGTAGGAATTTATTTGATATTTGTATTGATATTAGGCCCATCCATGATGTGAAGATACTAAGGACATCGGTCAAGGATTGACAGAAGTTCCCTTCCCTGATATCCGAGAAATGTTGCTCCTGCAGTATTATGTGGAAACCGGGCATTGTAATTTTATCATGAATTCCTTGCAGCAAAGGGGAGGAAACCGGAACTATCAATGGGAACTTTTATTTTATCATGGTTAGTTAATAGAAGTTGTGGATTTGTAACATAATGTTTAAATTCTGGGTAGACGAAGAGACTGCTTCTTCTGTCCTCAAATATTTCTTACCATGGAAGAAGAAACTCGCGTTGTGAAATTGAGAATCAAAGAAATTTTTGATCCATTGTGTCATTTTGGATGAGATTTAACGCTTTGACGAAAGACCTCTGTAGATCTGTGATCTTTCTGATTTTTTTTTTTCAATCTTCATGATCCCATAAATCATATCCTGACTCCGGAAATAACCAATGTTTCATACATTTATTATGCATGACCGAAATAGGTTTCCTTTTTATCCAGTTCGGGTTAATTTCTTGCAGTTGTTTTGAAAAACTCTCATTTCATTACAGATCCTTGGCTGGAATCTAAATTTAACAAATCATTTCGGGAAACCATCGGGAAAGTTTCAAGGATGCAGCAATTACGTAAATTATAAACTTTAGTCCCGATGATGCTGACCTAAAAGGCGACCTTCAGGATTACCTTGGGACGTAGCCAGTATTGATCAAGGGCAAGACCCCAAAAAAAAACCGGATGATTCCTCTTCCCAAGGAATCAGGTTTTGAACTGCTCACTTTCTGATGATGAATTTCGCGTTTAAAAATATACCGCGCCCACTTAAAATATTAATTTAACAATCGACTTGTTGGTGACTTAATTCTCAAAAAAAAAAAAAAAACAGCAACTAAAATATTAACAATCTTGTGTTTTGCCGCTATTCACTTTGAAGAGCAAAATATTCCTTCGCTATATTATGATTATCTGCAACATCAAAAAAAATAACAATAAATAACCTTGCCCAAAAGTAAAATATTACACAAAATTTACACTCAACTAGCTTCTATAATTCGTGGGAAAATGTGTATCGGCTACTGAAACATGTTGAAAGCAACATCAGATACTGCACTTGGAGTCCAAAACCGAATTGATGAATGTAGCCCAACATCTCCCAAAAAAATTGTCATTCTATGCCTGTAACTCTTGATGCAGTAATTGCTGCAGACCTCTAGCAAGCAACCACTACAATATACATCATTTCAACCTAATACTATTGCACCAATTCTAACAGTTCAACATCCTTGAATCACTAAAAAGGATTCTCAGATGAATTTTAACTAGAACCCACCTTTCCTTGTTTACTAACTAGAGTGATTCAATGCCCCCCCATTTTTCCGCAGCTGTGGATATTGATCTTAGATGGTTGTGATGAATTTAATTCACTGGTCTTGACAGATCCTGGGCTGCTCTCTCTTGAGTTGGCTATCCCTGTTGGCTCTGATGTCTTACCAGACGGGTCACTCAGTGGGGCTGATTGCTGCAACAATTCCATGCGCTTTAAAGAGGGAACATCTCCTTTACAATATCTGCGCCACATGTTCCTAAATGTTGATTCCAGGCCAAGGATAAAATTCGCTCCATCACAGAGAGGAGACTTGGACATGAGTTCTCTAAGACTCATCCTCAATTTTTGTAGGGCTGGTATGTCAGAGGCCAGCTGCCGAGCCAATTGCACGTATTCGTCTTCATTCCTCGCAACCAAACGCTCCAGACCTATATTTTGTAACATGACATATTCTTCAATTTTTAAAGTAAAGTAAAAGATAAATAATGGTGCTCAACAAACTAAGCTCAGATGCACATTCACCAAAACAATAAAATTGGTTGCGCTATGTGAAAAGGATGTAAAACAAACCCATTATTTTAAATTATTAATTAGCATGTTTGCAATGCAGGATCACTAAAGAATTTTAGACAACCCACTGGACAAACCATGGCATGCAACAGCGTATTGAGATCAAGGTCCCAAACCATCATCAGGCTACGGAGGATACCCTTTAAGAATGCTGGACTTCATCCACACTACAGAGAACCTATATTTTCAACTTTTCTGTTCTGCTTTGTCTTCTACTTGTATGTTGGGCCAAATAGATTAGATACTTACTCGAATACATGGGTCAGCAATTCTCAGCAAAAGGAAATGCCAACTGAGATCCAGTGAAGTCCGGACTGTTAGCTTGACAATGTTGAGATGAAATGAGATTTGTGCAGGGTATCACAAATTGCCTAGTATCGATCTAATCTACTCTAACCAGCAGCATACAGCTTTTCTTGCCCCAAAGATGAATCTTGCAGAAATGGTAGGCAAGAAAACATGGCAATTTAACTCTTTGAAAGAGGGAATGACGGGGAGGGTGCAGGGGTACACTGTATGTCCCAAAATCATTGTTGAGAATGAAGAAAAGAATTTGCTTAACCATGATTGGTATTTAAGGCTTTTAAACTCATTCTTGAACATGCAACCTCCACCAGCACTACCCAATACTGTCTTAAGCTTGATTGAAAAGATATCATAAAATGTATAAAGGTAGCAAAGCAACAAAAGTGAGTTTCTTACCAACTTTGCTAAGAAGGCTAACACCAACATTGTGTGCATGTACGGAACCAGCCATAGTGACGCATGGAACTCCCATGTATAAAGATTCACATGTTGTGGTTGTTCCAGCATAAGGAAATGTGTCCAAACTATACATGAAACAAGGCATCGCTAATTAAAAAGGGTATAGGGAAAGCTATATATCCCGTACATGTGATAGCAACTTCAATATTTAAAAAAGAAGCAAATTACAAATGAATAATAAGGCTTTAGTTGCACATATAAATACCTTCAGAATATAAAATAGATATTACCTGATATCCATAAGAGAATATGCTTGCATATGGTCATGGTTAAGAAGAATTAGTGGTAGAAGATCAACACATAGTGGTTCCACACCTAACTGCTCCAACGTTGTGAGAAATCTCTGTCTTACACTATCACAACAAAATGGTTTACATTTTACCACAAGGCGTGAATTTGGAACTTGACGTAATATCCTTGCCCAAACTTGCAATACTTTAGGTGTGATCTGATGATATGAAACAAAACGAGTCCATGAAGTAAGGGGACACTTCTCCCAGAACATGCTCTTAGTAAACAGAAAACAAGTTTAGTATATTTAACTTAAACCCTACCTTGGCAAGATTGTTAAAGCTACCAAACGTAATGAAGCCATTAGAAAGAGCCGGAGTAGGACAAACAGGCCCAGCCTCAAGTGAAGGTGTGTAACAAAGGAAGCATTCTGGTAATCGAACTAACTCCTCAACATGCCTGTAATTCAGGAAAGTACCATGAATAAAAACACTAACCAAAATTTTGGAAAGAAAGTGATATAATACAGAACAACGGTCAGAAAGTACAGAAGTTCCAGAAGAGATCTACTTCTGCTTTGCTTCAGGAGGGTCTGCCAGCGAATCAGTTATTCTATAATCAATTGCAGGTAAGCCGGTTGTATTAGGATAACCAATCCAAGTCACCTACATGTAAAGCAATACAAGTGGAAAATGTCAAATTAATAGACAAACAAAACATGAAATGATTGCATCATGCACATGATTAATAGTTTAGCACTACGTTTAAGGAGGAAAAAAAATAAAATAATTAGATGAATAACTACTTTAAGGTTCAGAACTGAATCACTCTACAGAATATCTTGTAAAAGTTAAAAAGATGTATTCTGAATTCTTGATCAATCAACTCCTTAATTCAAATTACAATAAGGAAGCCATATTAATTCACAACAATATGTACAAAGCATACTACTAAGACTAAATATAAATTGGAAGATCAACAGATAGATGAGAGGAATATGGCAAGCTATAAACAGGGATAAGAACAAAAATGAGCTCTAAACCAAAGGCAACAATCTACGTGAAACGATATTATCAAGTCTCAACACACCTGAACTGGTGCAGGCCGACATGCCATCATTCCCAACTTGTTGTTTGCAGTATGACCAGTAAGTTCTACCAGAATGTCAACTTGGTCCTCTCTGACCATGTTGGCAACTCTCTTTTCATCAATCCCATATATATCTCTCCAAATCCCACCCTTCTGTAGAACTCTCTCTCTAAATTTTATTGTTTTTGCATCTGCCTGCAACACCACATTAAAAGAAATTCTATAATGCAACGGTTTGTTTGGCGATATTGATGAAATCTTCAAAATAGCATTTAGCTGACCAAAGGCATGTGACAGACCCACTCTAACATGAATGGAAAATCATGTTCTTCTTAGTACCCATAAGTTGTTTAGAAAGAAAATGGAACACAAGGTACCCCACATACACCTTAAGAAGCCAACCAACCCCTTCTTCCAGCTTTTGACCGGAAATAGAACTGAATTTAAAACTTTAAGAAGCTATTTATGTCAATCACAATGACCTAGAGTTAAAAAATCAAATGCATCACAGAAGATTCAAAACTAGCCAATTGATTTACTAGAAAAAAAAATATATAGCAATAATCATCTACAGTGTGCATAAAAAATAATAATGTACCTTGACAACTGCCGAATAAACTGAGACTTTATAATTGGCGTAGTCATGATAGAGAAGGGGAGTCTCTATGAAGTAAGACACAGAATGGGTAAAATAATCAGGAGATACATATCCTATGACAAGAGGTCGCTCAGGATCTTTAGGGTTATCCCATGTTGAGTACTGTGAATATAATCCCATGAAGCGCCTACCCCAGTCCCTGCATGAAAACATTTTAATAGTCAAAGCTTTGGTGCAACTTGTTTACAAGCTACAAAACATGTTACTGTAATAAATTCCACAGAAAACATAAAACAACACAGCAATTAATATAAAAAGTCCCTCGCAACATCAAAACCATTGCAATCATGTTCAGAGGAACCATTTTTATGGCTCAAAGATAGACATTCTTGGGTTCCGAGGTTGGCAACTTCCCAGCATTAAAATTTCATCTTACTGAAGTACACCATCAAAGGATCCTTTGCATAAATTCAAATCTTCATTGTCTTCCAAATCCAAGCAAGTTCTCACTAGCCAAAAAAACTACTAAGACAGTTGTTTCTTTTTCATTTTATTCTATTTCATCAAAAAGAAACAAGTTCTAAATTGTTTATTTTTCTTTGTACGTCATCAAAAGTCAATTTTTTTATAGCAAGTTCTAACAAGTGAATATTAGAAGTTCAAAGGAAAAAAATTGCAACCTGTGAGCTTCAAAAAGATTATCAGCATGGCCTTCATCTATGTAATTCATTGCAAGCAAGCGGTTCTGCACATTAATGCTCATCAGAATAAGATACCACTAAAAAATCTAGCGCAAGGAAGTTTAATGAGCATGTACAAATAATTGGAATGAATAAAATTAAATAAATATATGACTTGAAAAAAAGACCTTTTAAAGTCACCAATATCCAAGTGAAATACCCTCATTAGCATGCCAACTTAGAAACCTTCCATTTTCCAATACAAACTATGAAAATAAAGAAACTAAAGAAAAGGAGTGAATTTTTCTTCTTGAACCTTCTATCATAACAAAATTGGATTAGACATGTTAATTGTCCGGTCAACTAGCATTTTTGAAGTATCACGCCAGGACAAAAGTTCTAAATTTCGAACAGACCACCTAGAAATTAATAGGTAGAAATTCTGAAATTTATTAAGACATGAGAAACCACACAACAACCTTATAGCAGGCTGATTCTTGATATGCCCATTATAAACCATTTATGTATTACCACAACATTCTAGTAGCCAACATGAAGTTTCATATGAAACTCCAGTTCATATAGATGCATGAACCTTATTTACAGAACTCAGCAAGAACAAAATATGTGTGTGTGTATTCACCAACAATGCACCATACCTGACCGGCATTTCGAGATTCAGGATCTAGCTTAAGACATTGCTCATAAGCATTAACTGCCCGAGTGATATCACCAATATCCCTATAAAGAACTCCTACATAACAAGAAAACAGAAGATTGTGCCTCAGAGTATAGCCCATTTTTTTAATTAATACAGAGAAAAAGAAGACACCACAAAAACCTAAAACACCTTTTAGAGGAGACGAGGAAAGCTTCCAGAAATCTTGATGACAAGAATATAAGCAAAACCAGTAACCATTTTTCACAACTACTTCTGCAAGAAACTTTTAGAAATTCAAAATGAACTTCCACTTTCCTACCTTTACCAGTATCAATGTCATCACACCATGATTCTTGAGCTTTTTAACCAGTTTGTCTGTTCATCTTTTGGTATAGCTACTTTAATATAGCAAGTTAAAAGACTTTTAGCAAACAATCTCCTAGACAAAGAGAAAGCTGACGCAATTCCCTTTAACCTATTTGGCAACTTTTGAAAGTTATATGAGCACAAGTCATCAAAAGGTTAAAAATCAGTGACTCTTTGCAACCATAAAGGATGGAGAGATGAAAATCGTAGAACTATGCTCACATGTTGATTATAAATTTTACAATTGATGAAGCCATGTAACCTAACAAAGTTTTACTGTTGATATGCCAAATATGAAGCAGCACAACATTGACTAAGACAACCCCTTCTAAGTCATTGCAAAACCACAACTGCCAGACAGAAAGGAAGTCTGAGGAAGTTTAAAGAGACCTAAATTATTGTATGCTTCCGCATATGTTTGATTTGCAATGATAGCTTTCTCAATCATACTTGCAGCAGCGTCAATTTTACCCTGAAGGAATGAAAGAAGACAATTAGCTATTAACTTCACATTTTTATCAATTCTAAATTCATAATTTGATCTATGCTTAACCTGGACAGTGTAGATAACACCAAGATTATTCAGTGATTGAGAAAAATTAGGTTTGATTGACAAAGCAAGCTGCAAAACAACAAAAATGATTGTGATGTAATATAACTAAATGCGCTCAAGAATAAGAGTGAAATCAAAAACAAGATTGTCATTGTTACCTGGTAACACTCTACAGCTTTATCAAGGTTGTCTTTATCTTTATATATAACCCCTAGATTGTTACATGCTTCCGCACAATGAGGATTGAAGTGAAAAGCAAGTTCATAAAATACAATAGCCTGAACAATAATTTTAATCAAAGCGATCAGTACATGACAATTTGTGGATATATGGATCTAGAGACATATACACTCACCTTGTCAAACTTGAGCATCTCGCCATAAGCAACCCCGAGATTATACATAGCATCAGCATAATGCCAATTATAATACAAGGCTTTCTTATAATAAGCCACACCTTGATTGATGTCCCCTTCCAATTTAACCTAGATACATTATCAAGTCAAAAATCAGAAACAAACATTTGAAAACTGGTCCTTGATTCTCTATAAAGAAAAAAAAGGAACAAACTTTCATTAGCACTGAACTATTATAGTAAAGATGAACTGCCCCTAGCAATATGTGACATTACAATAAACTAGTTGATAACTAAAGTATTTCAACAAGTATATCGATCAGAAAATGAACACCGCACAGAAAGAAAATTACACTACGGACTCTAAACATATCAGGCAGCAAAGGAAAATCAGAAAGATAGTGCAAGAAGTTATTAGTGTTTGACGGAATCCATATATACTAACCTTCGTTCCCAAATCAGTCAAGGCTATAGCCATATTATTCTTTGCAATCTCAAAGTTAGGTGAAACAGCTAAGCACCTGCCACAGAGCATCACCAAACCATATATAACAACAGTAAAAGGCAATTCACTGTGAAAAAAAATGATATTAAAGTCACAAGTTGAGCCAGAAAAGATGTGAATTCTAGCTTGGTTGTTAGACTACCTCTCATAGCAAGCAATAGCTGCTTCCAAATCACCACGATTTTTGTAAATCACACCCATATTGCAATATGCTTCCGCATACATAGGCCTCTCTGATGCAGCCTTCTCATAGAAACTAAGGGCCATGTCATATTGCATCATTTCAGAATAGACAACGCCAAGGTTATAATATGCCGGCTGCAAGAATGGAGAATAGAAAAATAAGATATACATATCACTTAGACTGAATGTTAAATAAATGTGGAAGAGATTTAGTTATGGAAGCAATGCATAACAAGAGAGAGGATTACAGCATAGTGAGAATCTATTTTGAGAGCTTCATAATATTTTTGAATTCCCTCTTGAGTGTTTCCTGAAAGCTTTATGTTGGTACCAATATCTGTTAAAACAATGGCGAGGCATTCAGAAGCTGCTTTGTATGAAGGATCCACTTGTAAAGCCTTCTGATACGACTGTTCCGAGTAATGTCAATCAGTTGGAGTAATGAGTCTGGGCAACTTGTCAAATAACTACTTAGAACACTAGCATGGCAAATATGCAACGGGAAAGAAAATGAGAAACCGTGCAATATGAGGGATAAGAAAATGTAAACAGTTAAATTTGGAGAAAATCGGGGATTAAACAGATTAGGGTAAGTTTGCCAAGTTCAGTTTTGCGATTTTAGCATCAAGAAAATTCAAGTGACCATATTAAATTCAGTTCCATATGACTAGCACTCAAGAACCATGATAAGTTGATGGCACATTCGTGTAGGCCACTAATTCATTTAAGGTAATATTTGACTATTGAATTCAGGGGCCCAAAATCTAGCCGTATATATGATTGGAAGAAGTTGCAGGGATGTCTCAAATAATCATACTTTTCATTCTACACATTATTTGCATGTTTGTATTTAAAGTACAATTTGCAAGCATGGCCTGGCATGAACAAGTAAAACTTTGCTGACTCAACCCTATCACGAGACAGGGTGAAATGAAATTACCAAATAAATTTGCAGTCATCATTATAAAGACAAGCTTCAATAAGAACAGGAAAATATAGAAGGGGTTAAGCACATGTCACATCATATATCAATCGATCTTTTAAATGTGCAGTAAAAAGGACATTTTACCATGGGAAAACCATCATGGACATACCTCAGCTGCCTCCATCAAACGACCTTCTTCTTTGTACAAAATACCGCAATGTGTAAGTGCACAAGCATTACGAGGATCCAACTTGATAGCCTCAGCAAAACTGTCAAAAGCAAGCCTCCCCATGTTCTGCATTTGCAGGCATATCCCTTTTCCTATTAAAGCCTCTACATTTCCACCATCATTCTCAAGAACACGATCATATAAAACAAGAGCATCACCAAACTTGTTCCTTGAACGTAGGATGTTGGCATACGAAAAATTATCTTTCCCTTCACCTCTCTCACGTACTGGATCAATATCCCCACCAGAGCCGCTACTACTAATTGAAGGTTGTGTCACCTTCAAGAAACCATTTTCTCCCATCAATTCCTTTTCTTTCCCATTCCCTGCACTGTTTTCCATCCATGCCATTTCACACGACTATCAGCTCAATTTCCTGAATCAGTCAATTGATTCGTCAAGAGCTTTGGACGTTCATTAGGGGCACAAGCAAGACGTATTACACGCTTAGATAATTTTGCAAGATGGTCAAAATTTAAAGACTGGTCAGATATTAATGACAATGTCACGAAGCTGGAGTCTCCCAGATTTCCGAAGCCAGGAAAAGAAAATTCAATCACACGGTATAGATAGAATGAAACAGTCAGCGTCAACATAGAAATGTTCATCAACATAAATCGATCGCGACTAAAGATTATTAAGTAAAACCATAACAAGTAACTACAACTAACATTAAGATGTCCAGACCCAAAAAAAAAAAAACAGAGTCAATAACAGTAGAAGATAAATGCGAAAAATTAGGCATCAAATTAGGGCTTCGAAGCTAACACGCTCAGAGTTGAAGCCTCTTGAAGTGGTGCAGTAAAAAGCAGAGCATAGTAGGTCGGAGTGAATTAAACGTTGGAGGGGTGATTCATGAACACCTGGAAATTGCAGAGAGGCACGGAGAAGAGAAAGCAGCTGCAGAGAAAGCTGAAAGGTGAAAGAAGAGGATGATCCAGTGGGGTTGGGGTGAGTCTCGCTCTCAGAAACAGCAGTTGAATGGGTGCAAAAGCCCAAAGCCCCTTGATCCACTCCGTTGATTACAACATTGGAATCAAAGGGACAAGCTTTGTTTCTCTAACCCCCGTCTTCTCTCCCAGCAGACATTACCATTTTGGCACCACAATGGCCACCAAGATTCTTAAACATCATAGGGTGTTTTTTAAGAATTAATAGATAAATACAACTTTTTACTTAAATAAATATCTTTTAACGTTCAAAAGTTTCCTTAGATTGTACTTGTTTCGTATGAAAAAGATTATACTTATTTTTCCAGTGTCCATATATCTATATGGACAAAAAAGAAGAATATTGTATTGAATTCAACGAAATATATGGAATTATATTGAAATAATAACAAATTATATGAGACATGAGAAGAGGGTTTGCCATACTTCTCTTAAAATATCACAAAAGTATGAAATGTTTGGAATTATATTGAAATTATAAAAATCACACGAGACCTGGGAAGAGGGTTTTTATAGTTATCTTATATGCGGTTTGATAAGAGTGCCCCAATTTTTTAAATTCAACTTAATTATTTTTTTTATTCCCCTCCTTCTCAATCTCTCGTAAGTTCCAAAGAGCCCATTAAAATACGTTTAAGAGCCACATGAAGGGAGAAAATATCAAGAACAAGAAGAACAACCATGTTGTTAAAAAAACAATAACAAGTTAACAACCATAGATTTTAGAGGGAGAGTTTATAATCATTTAAATTTTAAACACAAAAGAAGGTTTCAAAATCTCCTCAATAGCAAGAGACGTCTTGTCATATCTAATTTAATAATCTTGTAATCAACAAGAGCGGCCATGAGCTCTACAAATTTGTCGTTGTTGTCTGTTTTCTAGGAAAACAAATCAGAAATTGGCTACTAAATGGCAAGTTCGATATTTTTTCCCCTTAGAGATCACAAATTTTTTCCATAATATAGTACTCAATTTCGCTAACTTAAAATTATTAAATAAAGAATCACATTTATATTAATTTTTTGTATTTATTATGTCAAATTTTCTAATCAAACTTTGTCATACATACTATTTTTTTAAGTAAATTTAAGTTAAATAAAGATATTAAAATAATAAGATACATGTCATAATAGGATTAAATAATTTGACAAAATATAAGTAATAAATTTGATATAATTTTTTTCATCAAACGAATGCCAAAGTTTGACAATTTTAAGCATGGTATTAGTTTTGTTATATTTATATATCAACCTACGATTTGAAGGGATTTATTCATAGGGGAAAGGAGAATTAATTAGGCCAACAAATATTTTCCGAATATATTTCCCACGTCCATCTTATGCCACGCTCTTCTCTCACGTGTTTAGAAAATAATAAAATCAAGATTTTAAATAAATTTAACATAAATTAATTTAATTTAATTTAACATAGACTAAATTTATAGTTTAAAATCAATATTTTAGATAAGTTACTAAGATTAATTTATAAAATAGTAAAATAACTTATGAACTATATAATTATTATTTTATTTTTATTTTTTTATACCCTATTTTATCTCTATTATATATCATCTCTTCTCTCTCATATCTTTTTTTCACCTTTTATCTTCTTTTATCTCCTATATTTTTAATAAAATTATATCATTTATAATAATTTTTTAATTATAAAAATTTTTATGGTAATAACTATCAAAATATTTATTTAAAATTATTTTTTTATAAACTATTCTCTAAAAAAATATTTTTTTAAAATTATCTAAGAACTATTTTTTATAAGGTATTTTTTAAATTACTATCTAAACAAGCCTATAGTAATAATAGCCAATTCCACGGTCAAACTAAGATTTACTGGAAGGAATCGTGTATATTGTATAATATATATTCTTTAGGCCTTGGCGAAACATGAATTTCTCTTCTAATTGATATGATTTAAAATAACGCTATAAAGGGACGAGATTTTATGGTAGTTTTAAACCCGTTATTAACAGTTTTTTAAGCATGGGTGAAACCTGGCCTCTTCTATCCATTTTACAATTTTTTTTTTCATTACATATATGTAAATACACACATGCACTACCTTTATTTTAGCTGCCAAACACAACAAAGTACATTATATTGGTGTTGTTTGGGAACTTTCAAAACAATCAATTTTACGTCTCATTTTCTCTCACATATTTACCATGTATAACACAAAACCAATTAAAATAAGGTAATCCAAACACACGCACGCGCTTAATCTGCATGCAAGTCTACCAGCATTGAGGTGACAAAGGTTAAATGCTTGAACTGCAGATAGATACAGAACGACCAAACGCTGAAGATAAATATGACCGCAAATTGACCATTAGTTCCACCTTCCATTCTCTCTCTAGCTATGACATTGCTCTCGTATTTACTGCCTTGTTGCCCCAACCTCTTATCCTTCCATTCCTACACAACTTCCTCCCTTCTGTTCCCAGTGGCCTTTGTCCTCTGTGCGAAGCCTATTTCAGTGCCCTTCAGCTCATCTTCCCAGTAAATAATGTAAGAAATTTTAATTTATTTCTAGCTTCCTTCTCTTTTCAGACAGACAATTCCACTGTGTATGCCACTCTCTGTCCCTTTTTTGTTACATATACTTTCAATTTCTGTAGCTGCTCTTCTTGCTTTTACACTTCTCAATTATATTTGGTTTCCTAGTTCATATCTTTAATTTGTTTGTGGTTGGGGCTGACCATTATTATATTAGCTCATTTCACATCCCCGGTGGCGAGAGAATTAACTGACTCTTTATTTGTTTACTCCATAAAAGTATATAATCTCGTGTCATTTCTCAAGTTGAACCCATTTGTGATATGCGACCTTTTCAAAAATCATCCTTCTGTTTTTTCCCCTATATCTTATTTATTTTGAACTTCTTTATTATTTTTACCTCTCTTATAAGTATATTTTTTTAGATTTAAATTTGTATTCTTTTTGTTATGAGACGAACAGCGTGTTGTTGTGAATTTCTTTAGTCTTATTATTCGAGAAGACCTGGCTAAGCGAACAAAGATTCCCCTGCTCTCAACCAACCAAACTACCGTACGCATTAATAAATCCCTAGTCCTTGTTCTTAGTTCTTTCTCTTTACGTGCCATCCAACTTTCCTTATTTCTTCTGGTGGCTAGGGACTGACAGTTGCCTAAAAAAGAAGTTAGCTTAGATTATAACAATTGAATGTAACATACACATTTTTCAAATTTTATTCAAGGATTCAAATTCAGTATACCGGTTAATCACCACTTATCAGCTCCTAACTAGTTACTTAAATTTCAGCTCATATTGAACTCTCACGTGTAACACAACTATATATTTCTTTCGAATGAGAAAAATTAATTGTTAAAGAGAACTTGAACTCAAATTTTTGACATGCTAATGTATCATGCAGAAATTTCGCATGTAGCTAGTATTGTTGACCATGCAAGGCCACGTAGAGATAAAACCTGGGGTCCACACCTACGTTGCTCAGTGGCCAATCTATGCTCTGGCATGGTCTTCACGTCGCGACAAAAATCCACGCCTTGCCATAGGTAGTTACATGGAAGACCACATGAACAAGGTCGAACTCGTTCGCTTCAACCACGAGACATTGAATTACAGCACTGACCCTAATCTGGTGTTGGACCATCCTTATGCGGCAACTAACATCATGTTCTTCCCCTCGGAGGCTGACACGAATCCCGACATCATAGCCACCTCCGGCGACTACCTAAGACTCTGGGAAATCCACGATGATCGGATTGAGCTCAAGTCCCTACTAAGCGGCAACAAAGTCAGAGATAACTCGGCCATAAGCTCATTCGACTGGGCAGAGTTCGACACGCGTCGTGTCGCGGCATCGAGCGTGGACACGACATGCACCATATGGGATATCGAGAAGGAAGCTTTGGATACGCAATTAGTGGCACATGACAAAGAAGTTTACGACATATCATGGGGTGGTTTTAACGTGTTTGCTTCAGTTTCTGGGGATGGTTCCGTGAGAGTTTTTGACTTGAGGGACAAAGAAAGATCGACCATAATCTTTGAAAACCCAGTACAAGATTGTCCTCTGCTACGCCTCGAATGGAATAAAGGGGACCCGAGGTTTATAGCTACGGTCGGAATGGACAGTAATAAAGTGGTGATAATGGATATTAGGCAACCGACCACGCCGGTGATGGAATTAAATAAGCATAAGGCAAGTGTTAATGCTATATCGTGGTCCCCACAAATGGGACGCCAGCTTTGCTCTTGTGGTGATGATTCAAGGGCTTTGATTTGGGACGTGGTGGGAACTGGGTTTCAGCCGAGGAATAATAATAATGGTGATGATGTGAAGCCAGATTTGTGTTATGAATCAACGGCTGAGATCAATCAAGTTCGGTGGTCTCCTGTTCAGAGGGATTGGATTGCCCTTGCTTTCGTGAATATGTTACAGCTTTTGAAGGTGTAGAAATAGGCTATATATGATTTCCATGAGAAAGGGGACGGGACTTTATTTGTCACCGTAATTAATCTTATAAGTGGCCTAATAACCATCTTTTAAAAGTGCGGATGCAAGACTACTCTTGTTAATCGCGTGTCATTAAAGTCCAATCAGTTTCACGATCATGATTATTTAGTCAAATTACACAACAATTTCTATTTGTTTGTTTGTTTTGGGCAAGTTCTGAAGAAATATGCGTGTGTAGAACATAGAAGGAAATGGGCTTGTGTGGTTACAGCAAAAACTTTTCGGAGGAAATTTATCACCCAGCAGATAAATTTCCCTAATGAAACTGGCAGACAGAACGTCAGCAGAAGAAACGCATAGTGATGTTTAAACTTCAAACATTCTGAGATGAAACTTAATTTTACATAACTGATGAAACAGACAGCAAATTAAAGCATTTCCTGCACCGTGCTCTGGTTGTTATTGGACAATAGTAAAAGCAATTAAAACGAAATCAACAAACAAATTCCCACCAAAAAATAAAACCAGACAAACAAATGATACAAAGACAGCTAGCGGAGCCAGCAAGATATATATATATATATATATATATATATATCATGATCATTGAGAAACAATGTTCCTGGAAAGACTAACAGTTTGAAGGTGTACACAATTAGAACATTTCAGACAACAATTAAGGGGCCTTACTAAAACCCTAGTTTTTCCCCGGGTCCTGTATTTGGAATGAATGATTCAGCTTCTCAAAATTGAGGCCTCAGTTATCAATTACAACATTCAGTTTACAAAACATTAAATTGGAAGAGACCGAACAATCAGAGAAAACTGAACTGGTCCAACAGATTCATACACGCCCAATATCAAGCTGTTGTAAAATCCTGGCCCATTATCATCCATTACATGGATTGTCCTTTGGCGACTTTTCAGGACTGCTGAAGAACAAACTTTTCTTTTTAAACGACAGAAAAGGATACTTTATGCCTTGTATATATTTTTGGTAATTACATCATAATAGGAAGTTGGGAACTAACCTTACAAAAAGGAGAGCATGAAAAATATCATTGGAGTCCAAAAGGTATAAACCTATCCAGATAATCCAAGTTCAACAAGACAGATATTCATCATTTAACCCCCACCCCAAACCAACAAAAAAAGTAAAAAAGGTAATTAACAACACTATATAAATTGAACAACCCATTATCAGAAAAGATGCATAGACTTGCCTGTGATTGGGGTTTATAATTAAGCCCTCTACTCCCTCCCTCCCTCCCTCCCTCCCTCCAATCATAATTAACTAATTTAAATAAATTATATAATTATAATAAATATGATACAATCTTCTCAACATATACATATATATAATATTAGATTATCTATAAATTAATTTAAAAATAATAATAAATATTATATATAAAATAGATTAAAAAAATATATTTATGAGTAAATCTAACTTACAAATTAGCTTATATAGTAAGTATAAGTAATACTTAATTCTCTCTCTCTCTCTATAGAGACACACCACCACCATCATTTTCGTTTTCTGGTGAAATTATACCAACCTCAACAACTTAACTTGCACGTATACTATCTATATAGGCACCCTTCCAATATACAAATGACTGAACGAGGAGGACATCCACGTGGCGCACGAAAATCAATAGGGTTACGGTAGAGTTACGCTCTAATACTTCCTCCTGTTTCTCACAGGCGTATTCCAAAAAATAGAAAAAATACAAATTATGGGGTATCTAGTCAAAATATTAACGAATGTTCTGTTTTTACCCCTATAATTTTAATAAATATAGGATATAGGATGGAAGAGTAAGCAGTGTTGGTCGGACGAAATAACTCAGAAATTTCCATCATGTTTCTCATTCATAAGAAATATATGCATACTATAACATTCTCACATTATTTGAACTCCATTAAATTAAAATATAACATATTTTAATCTCAATTGACTAATGACTTATCTAAAATAATTTATATTTTATTTTATTTGTTTAGAAAATAAACTTTTTAATTTTGTTTAGATGAAATTTTATTTTTTAAAATTAAAATATTTGTTTTTAAAAAATAAAATAAATGAGAATTTGTGATTTTTGTAATTTTTTATTAGATAAAATTAAGATAATATGGCACTCGTGATGTATTATTATTTATTTTTTATATATAATATTATTAATGGATGCCTTCTGATAGCAAAATATGTGGGCTTTGATGTCCTTTCCGACAAAAAGCGGGTCACGCCATAATTCTGGTATATATATAGTAGACTATTTCCTCTTGTCGTTTTTATTAGAAAAAGAATAACAAGCTAATTTTTAAAGATTAAAAAATATAGTTAAAGTAGTCAAATTCAATAAATATGTTATAAATATAGAAAAATTCCCCCAAAAGTCCTCATTCAATAATTGATTATTGGATTATAATAGTTACTCTCATTGATAAATACATCTTTTGAATGGGGGGTTAAGAAAGAAACTTGCATTGCAATTTCTTATAAGACTATAAGAACCCTCTAAAAAATTCTCTTAGAAAAAGGGGAAGGGAGTATATATAGATGCAATAATTGCCACACGCTAACTTAAATAGTCAACAATTATTTTCCTCCCATGTTTTGACCAGGCATCCAAATCCAGAAACTATTTTTTTCTCTCTTCGTGCTAGTGTATGTGGCTCTAAATTAAATTAATATCCGCTTTACCTTTCTTCATGGGGCTATTGATATATCGTGTAGGTTTTTTTAATTACTTAGGATTTCGACTCGGTCGTCGCCTCATTAATTTGGTTCGGAAGATAGAGTAAAATAAAAGCAATGTAATGAAGGGATGTGCTGAAAAAAGGGCAATGAAATCACGAATATTTTTAAAATAATGAATGCATTTTTTTATCTATTTGAATAAAAATATATAATTATTTTAAATTAGCGATAACAGAGAAATATTACACAATCTAGATTTCGCGGAAAAAATTCTAATATACCATCTTCTAAAGTTAGAAATTCCCACTATCAATTAAAATTATTATTTATTTATTTATTTAATACTCTTTTTTGGCCTCGACTTCCTGGCTATCTTCGACCAATACCTCATGGGTTTCAACCCCACACATATGTTGATAAATACAGAACTATCAATGATATATAGAGATTCTCTTTCCATGCAAGACAAGACGTATGTAAACAGAGAAAATGAGGTGTGGGTCCAAAATATGCCATCGTTCTCACTTGTTGTTTCTTGTTCTCTCCGATCGAGCATGATAACTGAAAAGATTATTCCAGTACCAATCATGTATTATGACGAGTGAGCAAACTTCTGCCAAGTTTCGCTGGGGGAGATAAAGAGGCACGCAATGAAACATCAACGAATTAACGAGTTGGATGGAGAAAACTACGTGTGGAAATTCAAGGTCGGGGAATGTAGAATGCGAAGAGACGTGAGTTGATTGAAAAAAGATACTAGCATAAAAGAGACAGAATTAAATAGTGCTGGACAATATCAAGAGAAACATGCTTAAATAATTACGATGAGAACCCCTTAATGGGACATGTCCTATCAGAGTAAATACGGCCATTAAAAGGTACGTAAAAGCAAAGGCGAAAGTGTGAACAAACTAACGCAATTTTTTAAAAAAAAATAAAAAACAGATAGGAAAAAGAAAAACAATAGACGAGGAATTTGTAGAAACAAAAACGGTGCAGTCTATATATACATGTTGCGGAAGGAGAGCCGAGGTTTTCAACAGTCTCAACAGAGACAGTGGTGTAGTTACTCAGTAAATTCCTTTAAAATGCAAGAAAACCTTCTGTTGTTTTGGTGCATATGTCGATTTGTAATTGTGAACTAACGCGCAAACATAGGGAACAAAGTGATTGCGCGAACGCGACTTTTCATTTGACCAGTCCCGACCAACAACAACGTACTAAATTTCTGATTCTGAGTGCATGTAATTGCTGGGTAATTTAACACAACTTAGAGCTCTCCTGGCTACCCCTCGTACTTTCTTAGGTTTTTCCGGCAAGTTTCCAAACTACTTCAGTCACAAATCAGCCATTTAAGTTTTACAAGTCATTCTAGTGAATGCACATAAAACTCTTGTATTCACGATTGTTTAAACTTTGCTGTTTGGTAAGATCTTCTGAAACTTAATTGTTATTAGATTCATCCTTTGTAACCTAAGTGTCATCCCCTCATAATACACGTGCCACTCACTCACACACTCCGCCCAAACGGCCCCTAGTAGGTTGTTCTTGTTGATGATAGCCGTGTAAGGCTGAAATAACAAACCAATTATATACGATGATAAGCAGCTATTAATACACAAGAAAAAGAAAAGAGTCAATGTGTATATCCAGCACTCAAATTAATTTTATAGTAACACTCTAAAATACTTAAATTAATGCAATTTTACTCATTTATTAACAGAAACATTTAAATAACAATGTAGTAAAACAAAAAATTTATATAACATGCATAAAAAAAAGTTTACGTAATTGACTGGGCAAATATTGCACATATTTAAATATTTTATGGTATGATTATATATATATCTAAAATTAATTTAAGATATTTGACACACAACTTTACTTAAGAGTAAACTGCTATCGATATAATAATTTGATTCCAATACGGGAATGTAGAGCACGACGGCGGGTGGGGGGGGGGGGGCATGCAGTCTCTGCATCTCGGAGTTCCGTAATTTTTTTTATTTCAGCTTTAATGCTCACAAAACACTCTTTAATCACCAATAGCACATGCATTTTAAAAGCATATTATAACAAAAACAATGCATATTATACATGGTGAATATGCGCTATATAAATAATTTAAATTAATAAAAATAACACTTCAGATCACTATTAATGTCAATCTAAATTATAAAGTTTATAATTGTATATAATCAGAATAAGGAATACTGATCGCAAATTGTGAAGCTGGGTGATTGAGATTTCATCGTTGACTTAAAAAAAATGTCTTTCAAAAACTTCCAGACTCGGAAATCTACAGATCATAAAAAGCAGAGGGCCTGAGAGGGATTGATCAGAGAGCTAGAGAGGGGAAGAGACACAGGCAAAGCTTTTCAGAAAAGTGAGTTAGAAAATAAGATAGAGATAATTAGCTGAAAATAAAACAAGAGAGAAATTAAAGCCGTGGCTCATCAGGAACATGCACGAGCAATCAGCGATGTTTCTTGTTGGAACTATATATGACTTATAGTAGAAGATAAGTCTTGTCTTGTAATTTCCTGGATTCACCCGGTCGAGTCATGCTTGCTAAGAAACCAGTCAACTTGCTCCCAATCCAACAACGGCTCATCGTCCAAATACATTTGACCCGACCCTTTCCCACTCTGCGAAGCTTGTCCATGCTCTCCTGATGATGAACTCTCTGGTGAGCTTGCTATTCCTATAGATCGCTTTGATGAAGTCGACGCTGCGTTTTGAACTTGTTGATGAGACGACGACATTGAGCTTGAACCCCCATAAGCATCCGTCTCTCTCCTTGGAGGGGGCCTTCTGTCAAACGCTCGCAGGCACTTTGATTTCTTGTACACCCTGCATAAACTGAATTCCTGCCTTAACTGCAAGTCAAAGCACTTTATATTAATTCTTGGATATTGCAACTAGCTTCCTAATCTTCATGTTAACGAAAAACTGCACTAGTAATCAACACTCTGAACCAATTCTAGGGCATTAATCAAAGAAATTGAAATATTTTTATATATGAAAGAAATTTCATTTGCTGAATTAAAGCATCTGCTGGGAAAGTCCAAGAAAAGGCGTAGGTACGCAGTCCATTTATGTTTATATATATAAATGGATCTTGATTTTTGCATAAGAAAGTTATTGAGTCGATTGGTACGTACCAGAGGATCTGTTGGGCGAGTTGAGGACGGTTGAGCTCCGACGATGGCCTTGTACTCGTTCATCTTCCAATCGGTTTTGTGGCCGTTGGGGGCTCTTCCGTTGTAGAAAACCATGGTTCTTTTCATGCCGATGATGCGATTATCAGAGGAATAGACATGGTTCGGAGAGCCAGTGGCTTTCCAGTAGCCTGTTGTTGTGAGTCGTCTTGGTCTTCCTCCACGAGCTTCGCTTTCTTGTCTCGGAATGAAAAAGAACCACTGCTCCGTGTCTCCCAGACTCGCCTCTCCCGACACCTCTGTAACGCAAGAGAGAGATATAGTCATCAACTATATATTAACAACATATGCAGATCTTGATAATGTTATTTTTGGAAGGCGCTTATATATTTGCAATAACGATCGAGGCTTATTGTGAATTAATCTCATAGGCAAAGCCCATTTTATGGATATATGCACGTATGAGCGAAGAAGACAAGTATAAGATTAATATATTTGAAGTACAGCTGATAATCATAACAAGACGACCAAGGCTCTGATGATCATATCAAAATGTTGTAATAATGTGTGAATGCAAAGTTATAATTTTATGCAAAACTAGAACAATTCCAACCATTTATTCCGAGTCTATATATGGCTATTATGTGGCCTTGAGATTGGAGAAAATTAAACGAGGAGTAAAGGAGAAGAGAAGAAATTTACGTGGGAGATCCCAGGGATTATATTCATAAATATCAAGCACAGGTATAACCCGGTTGATGTCTTCCCTCTGATCTCCTTCAAGCTTTCTGTGCAAATAGAAGGAAATGAGTTCCTCTTCAGTTGGGTAGAACCGATATCCAGGTGCCATATTTTCCATCTCTCTCGATCTTTCTGCTATACACAAACCACACACAAAATATGAATTCGCAGTGAATAAGCTTCGCCCTTTTTTGGCTGAATAAATATATAATAATTGAATGAGCAAGCTTAATTTCTGCGTTTGAAGCTTGGGCAGCTTCAGGCCATTAATTCTCAAGGAAATGATGGTTATTTATATAAGAGAGGCTTCGTATGCTGCACACACTGCAAACTAAAGCTGTTTCGGGGAATGACTGAGGAAGTTAGGCGGGCTGCAAAAAGCGTAACTGCATACGAGTGAAATTAGAAAATATTGGCCCTTTGATAATCCTTCCGGCTTGCTTGGAAATTTCCACTCCACGCGCTTGGCACGTTTGTTTTTATTATATCACTCGTACACGCCCTTTTGAATATTCAATCTCGTCTACATATCTCATTTTAGAACATTTTCCTATGGCCACTTCGCCGCTTCTTTCTCCGTGCGTGAAACCCCAGTTTCTTGTTTTCTTTTTTCTTTTCTTTTTTTTTTAAATATTTTTTTTCTATAATTATTTTTTTACATGAACTTAACCCTAATATTTTGCTCCTGAGATGTCATCATCATTTTATTATGACGAATGCTTATTGGTGCAACGCCACAATTTTCTATTAACTGCTTCAATTGAGGGAAAAACTCGGCTTTGGCTCCTACGATGGATCGATCCTATGCATATCCGAGTCTTTCTTTCTCTCTCACTAAGAAAAAGATAAAAATATATATTTCAATTTTTAATATATATATATATATATAAGATTTTTATTATCATTTAGATTATAGATGTTCAGTGAACAATTACCTAAATGAGGAATTTCAAATGAGGTCGAGCTAGTCCTCAGAAAACCAGTAGCTTATTATAGGTATGGTTAAGGTATCTATTATTAAAAATAACGACTAATCCCCTTGTACTATATATTTTTTTAAAAGAGTTTTAGTTCAAAGTCATGGAACCCTTAAACCCTATCTATATCTTTAAGAAATATAACTAAGTGTCAAATCCCTTACTATTTTATTGTTACAAATTTTAAATACTGTGGAAATAGATTTTTTTAAGAGAAAATTGATAAAAAGTCTATATTTAAAAAATTTATAATTAGAAGGAAAGGGTTAAAATTAAGTATTGGTATTTGTTATATATCAATTCTTTAATGTAAGAATATTGTCTGTGTATAAAAAATATATATAAGATCTTTTTTTTATCTAATAAAATTTTTAAACATAAAACTTTTCACTAGTCTTACCAATTTTTAATTCGGGTGGACAAATTTTATTATGTTTTCTATCAGCACACAAACGCAATAATTAAATTTTGATTATAAGAAAGAGTTCATCTCTTGACACGAATTACGCAACACAGACCCTCAAATCCAAGCGGATGAGGGTAAATGCTGGTTATAAAAATGATACTCCCTTCATAATATATATATATATAACTTATTTAATTAATTTTATCATAGTAAAAAAAATTATTTAAAAGCTAATTAATATTAAATTTTTCTAAAATACTATAATCATTTTTATTAATTCGTTCTCTCCCTCTCTTATTTAACTATTGATAAAGGTAATCAGAGAAAAAATTAATAAATATAAATAATATATTTTATATTTATTTATAATAAATATCAACAGTGCTGAGGAGTATAATTAATTAATCTGGCGTTCGTTTTAATAAGTTAGTCCAAGTGGGTGACGATGAAGGGGATAGTCTGCTGTGGGGATTCTATGGTCATGCTATATTGACGGACTTGTTTGACATTTCAACGTTTCAGCCCATGGAAAATCATGCAAGTAAGTCCTTTCAAATTGCGGTTTAAATTAACGTATGTGAACGGGGGACCAGGAATTAGGAAGATCTTTAATTAGAAGTTCAAAGCTGATGCTCTAATTATATGTTGGAAACTTTGTCAGTGTGAAAAATGATAAATTCTGGTCTTCTTGAGGCACATAGTATGGTGTTGAATTTGAAGAAAACATGGCCGAATCAACTTCTTGCTCCTTCACCTGCAGTAGCTTGTGTTTTTGCATTCTTAATTCTTCATTCGGGAAATTAAGCTGGAAGAGTATAGAAAACTTGTGGTATTGTTTCTAGAGGCTTATAGTATAAAAAGTTTTTATATATTCTTAATAAGTACGTTTTCTACATTTCTAATTTATATTTTCTTTTTCTTGTAGAATAAAACTGTTTATCACTTTAATTAATAGCCTGTCGATATAAAAAATTGTGATATATTTGTAAAAATCTATAGACCAGTTTGGATAATTTTTTTATAAAAAAAGAATTTTTAACAGCTTTTAAAAAATTGATTATAAAAAAAATAATTTTAAATAAATGAGTATTTGGATAGTTATTACAGAAAAACTCTTATTATTAATAAATTACCAGAAATAGTTTAAAATAAAAAATAATAATTTATTATCTTTTGCACATCAACCACGTCTATTACCCTATTTATTTCTTCTCTTTTTTCCCTCCACTCTTCTCTCTCCACCTCCATATCGACGAGCATGATGGAAGCCAACCAGCTATCACAACCACGATAGACGTCGACGAGCCCATATCTCTAACCAATGTTGAGCACTAACAACAATAAGCATCCGCCAATGATGGACCAAAAGTGATGACGAGAACCAGCGACAATGGCATACGACGATGTCAATGAACGGCAAAAGAAGAAGGGGAGCAACGACGTCAACGAAGAGAGAGGAGAGAGAAAAGATAGGTAAAAATAAGATAGTAATTGGGTAATCTATAAGCTCTTTTACTGTTCTGAAAGATATTATTGATAGTTTATCTAAAACTATAGTTTAAAACTATAATTTGTCTATAAGTCATTTTGAACAAATATACCTCTTTATTTAAAAAAGAAAATTCAAATAAATATTTGAACTAAAAATCTTTTTGAAACCTAGATTTGTTCACTATCCAAACATGCATTATATCACCAACAAAAACAATTGTTGATTTACAAACAATATAATTTTGAAGCAGACATAGTAAAATGTGGAAGAAGCTAAGAAAACTTTTACCTTATATTTAAATGGGAAAAAATGAGGGAAAAAAGAATATTATGATAATTTTTTTCAATAATAATATATATTTTGTTACCAATTTTTGAAAATTTTCCTTTCCAAACATAGCCATAAGGTAAAACTCGTGATTTGACAACCACCGGGAACGACTTTTTCGCTCGCTATAGGACGATAAAAGAAAAGGCCTTTGAGAGCTCCATGTGCAACTTGCAACTTGCAACCTGTTCTTATTAGAATTATTCTCTTTTAATTTCACGTCTCTTTATTTGAATATCACAGGAGATATATGAGGAAAAAGAAAAAGTGGGGCAATTGGATTCAGCGATGCAGAGGAAGACTTAGATGGACGCGTTCTCATTAATGGTATTAAGTGATTGATGGCGAATAGAACGCGGGCCACAATAACATTAGTCCTCATCACTGCGTCCTAACTATGCTTAACCAGACAGCACGTAGTCTTAATCAAAGAGTAAAGAGACTTGACGGCAACGCGAAACATTAGACAAGGCAGCTTCTCAGAGAAAACCCCTTTTTAAAAAAAAAAATAGAATAAATGACCTATATTAAATGATACTTATTTATTAAGAAGCACTTGTAAAAGCTATAATTATTTATAATGACCATATCTTAGAATAAAAATTTAAAGTTGCCTCTTATAAAATCCTTATATTTTCTCTTACAATCTCTGCCACATTCTATTTTAAAATTAATATAAATTTTATTTTCTACTAAAATTAAAATCGTCACAATCACCTAGATCCTTTTTAACTTTTATTTTCCACAAGCATACGAATAATCTTATCCTCAATATATAATTTAATTATTAATATCAATATGTATCCCTTTATATCATTTAAGTTTGTTTTCCTGATTATATCAGCTGGTATAAAATAAACTCTACTCTCCAGAATAAACAAGTAAACACATTTATATCTTATCAGAACTAGTTGTGTAGGCTCAAATGATAAAAATAAAATATTATATAAATTGTGTAAAAAAATCAAAACATCATGATATATTAATAATAAATATGATCTCAACATCAATTTAAAATTTATATCATGTAATGATAAAATTATATAATATTTATTTTATATTAAAGTTTGTGTGGGTTTTAAGAATAAAATTATATATTTTGATCCAATTAATCAGCGTTTCTATTATTTTTCTGCAGTAGATATATAAATATTGGGAGAAACTTTGTTCAATTTATTGAATTTTCAAAATTTATATTAGTTTTAAAAATAGGATGTGAGCAAGAGAAAAAAAAGGTTTGGTAAAGGACAAGTCAATTATTTTTAGTTTTTATCTTAATATTTAGTCCTTCTAAATAATTATAATTTTTATGGTCATTTCCCATAAATATCATTTATTGTAAGTCATTATTTATTTTAGTTCTCAATTTTTTTTTATATTAAGTACTTATGAGAAAACTGAGTTACACAAGTGAATTAATTTCATCGTCAATCCAAATCATCATACCATGGGACCTTATCCAAAATTCCACCATATAATCAATGTTTTTGAATGAGCAACTATATTTGTCGTGCTATGTTTTTTTGGAAGAATGAGTAATTAATTAATTACCTGTGATTTGATAAACATGGTGTTCATAAACGCATGACTATTTCAAACCAAGGAGTGGACGATACGTAACTATCAGTTCATTCAGGCCAAGAAATATTAACGCTGTGGTTAGTGTAATATCGCTTTCAAAACATTTAAATGTTTATTTTAATTAGTAATTATATATAATCACCCACAACTAATCAGTAGCATGTGCCTAAATCATCTCTTAATTATCTGGTAAAATCGAACAATTCTTAGCATGCACGCATTTGTCTAAATTCCAAATTAAATGAACCGACAATGACAAATCCCGTCTCCGTTCCCTTTTTGATGACTCCCTTTTACGTACCTCTCAGCGTAATTAGCATAAATAGGATTTTCAAAGGGGGAAATTTTTTTAGTAGTATGCGTATCCTAATTAAAAATAATACCAGTAATTACTATACATATATAAGCCACATGATTGCCATATATATGTACACACACACATAAAAAACTGGTCAAAGGTTAATTTTTTTTTGGGGGGTTGTTGAAAATGCATATATTGAAGTCCTGTTGCTGTTGCAGTATGAATGAGAGAACAAAGAGTCAAAGTCTACAGATTCAATGCGGGTAAGCGAAGTTAATATTTTCTTTGATTAGTAACGTGCATGTTAATTAACAACGTGTTGTTTTGTAACGATGCTCTGAAAAAATAATGATATAAATGTTCGAGGAAAAAAAGGTCCGCGAGTCAGATGATTCCGAAGGAATTTTAGCTGTTATTCTTTAAAAGGAGATTAATAGAAGGTAGAAAAAATAGTCAATAAAATTATTGAATAATAATATTTAACTGTTATTGTTGTCCATGATTGACTCCTCTCTAAACTCACCTTTTCCCATTAGTAAACAGCAAGGCAAACTATATCGAACAGGGTCATTGTCAACCATGGAAAATATCGTGACCTTTGATTTTATATAATTATCCAACTTAATTTTCATATCTAAAAGGTGAAATTATTTATATTTTTATCAGAATTTCTAAATAAACAAAAGTTCGATATGAACTTAAAATTATCAAGGAAAATGTAATTTATCAAGGAAAAATTAAAAAAGTGGATAATTTTTTTGGAATTAAATATAATAAAAAAATTATATTATTATTCAACATTGTTAATAAATACTGAAAATATAATATAAAAATGAAATACTCAAAGTAGAGTGCAGGACATGATTGGAAAAATGAGTTATCCCCTCATTTTCTCTCCATATATAGGGATAAAAGTTTAAGACAAAATGTGGTGGTCCTCCTAACCTTTATTGTCCCCTACTTTTATTCCCTTATCCAAATAAAATAAAAATTATCTCCTTCCTCATTTTCTCTTTTCAGTTTTCTTTCCACCCCCATTTTCTCTCATATTCCAAACAAATGGTTAATGCTATTTTATCAATGGCAACATGTGGATCTTTTTTCCTCAACTGTTTCAACTTGTGAATAACATAAAGTATTAAAGATATTTTTCATGTCTTGTGATAGTAATAACTGTTATATGATAAACCTTATATTTAATTATTGTTAAAATGGATCATCATTGACATTGGATATTTTTAGATGCATCATATGTCATTTTTAAAGACAGATGTTCTGGGTCACATAAAGTATATAATACATTAACATTTCGGCTCGGTCATATAAATATCTTATAATCAGCTACGGGGAAATAATTATAAATAATATTAATACCATGCTTGGACTAGAATAATACAGATCGAAAAAAAAAAAGATCAGGAAATTAGAAGGCTTGATAAGACAACAAGAGAGGGAACCTGAAAAGGAAGGAAAAAAAAGAAAAGAAAACCTAGTGACAGTAAAGAGAATAAGTTAAAATGAAAAGGTGGGTGGGGAACTTATTGCTGAACTGGCTTGCATTAGAGATGCTAGTTTTGATCATTAAAACTTTTCTATTTTATTGACAAATGCTAATTAAGATGGACAGTTTTTCTAGAACCAATCTTCCTCATGTCATAGAGTCCAAGAAAATCATAACCATTATGAGTAAACATCTCTCCACACACATCTTCCTCGGTCTGGATTCATCCCATGTGGACGCTTGAACTTAAGTCTCCTTTTGTTTCTTTGCCAGTGAATGGCATAGATTCTTTGTGAATTCACGAGTTGAGGATTTGAAACACGACCCATGAATAACCATTTATCGTCAAATGATTCTCCTAAAACATGTTATCACATCACACGAATACATCAGAAATATGTCCGCATTCAATGCAATTGATATACATGTACCGTGGCAACAATATGTCAAATTCAAACCCCACTGTTCGGCATGGAATACTGGTCATGGTATAGAAAGATCTTTGGAAACGCGAGAAAAAAAAATATTTAAATGGAAGGAAAACTATTAAGAAAACAATATTAAGAGAGAAAACTTCTTAAAATAATAATTTTTTTTACCATTTTAAAATATTTTCCCCCATTTTTTTCCTATCTTAATATAGGGTTAAGGATTTTTTTTTGTGCAAATTTTTTTGAAAAGAGGTTGGACTTACCTACGATTTAAGGGTAGGACGAAATTTCTCTTTTTCTTAGGCGATACCAATATCGAGTAAAATAAGTCGTCTATTATCCTAAGGCATAAACATATGCACCTAGAAGTTAGGATGTCTCCTTAATTGCTGTAACTAAAATCACAATAAAGTACACTCTATAGAAATTAAATATATTTTAAATAGTCATATATTTAACTCTTTTACTAGTTGAACTAACATACAATAGATAAGGTTAAAGACTTTTAATTAAGAGTGTGGTGTCAAAACTAATAATATTTTTAAACGGTGTGCATTTTCAAAGCCCATTATAAAATTATAAAATAAAAAGAAAACTACCATTATCTAAGACTTCCGAGAGGGAGTTTTTTTTTGTCTTGGTGTTTTCTGGGGGGATGGGACGTTGGGTCTTGGTCAATGTTCAGTAATTTAATTGATTTGATAATGGCATTTTTGTTTTCTGGTGGAAATGAGTATGAAACGATGGTCGAGACGAGGGGCCATCGTGGGGAAAGGTTGGAAGAAAGAGAGAGAAGGAGGTCAACAGAAGCTTGACGTTATTCTATTTCCCTTAGTATAACGTGTGCTTTTAAGTCCACCCCCTTCCCTGTTACTACTATTCACTCTAACTAATCACCCCATATTTTTTCTACAACGCGCACATGTATATAATACAGCTCAACATTAACTACTTTGAGAAAATTAACGTTTTTTTAATCCATACAATTTTTAAGTCCGTACCTACACTTTAACTTAACATAATCTAGTACTTATAATTTTAATTTACTTATAATTTAGCCATTAAATTTTTGTTAAATATAACTTAATTCATATAATTTAATGATTCAAAATACTAATATATACTTTTTTAAAAATAAAATTATATAGTTAATAAAATTTAAAGACTAAAGCATAAAATTATTAAAATTATAGAGATTAAGTTGCATTGAATTAATATTTAAAGATCGAGTTATAGCCGAATAAAAAATGTACGGATTACAAAATTAATTTTCTCAATTATTATCAGCGTGTGCATGATAATTAACAATAAAAAAAATGCAATAATAATGTTTTGTATATTCTAATGAATTGTCTTAAATTCAAGAAACTTTTCCACGGGACCTGTAAATTTTGATAAAAAAATTTAGTTTAGGGCAAAATTTGTATTAAAAGAACATTGTAGACGATTATGGCACAGCAAGGAGTAATATCTTGACAATTAAACTTGGGGTGTGTTTGGATTAGCTTTTGGAGAATAGATTATGGGGAGAATAGATTCTGGGGAATAGATTCTGGGAGAATAGATTCTGGAAAGAATAGATTTTAGGAAGAATAGATTATGGAGAATAGATTTTGGGAAGAATAGATTATGAGAAGAATAGATTTTGCAAATAGAGATGTTTGGATGATTAATAGTATAATCACTTTTTATATTAATAAATTACTAAAAAGGGTATGATTTGATTAAAGTATGAGAGAGGAGAGAGAGAGGAGAGAAGAGAGGAGAGAGGAGAGAGAGAGAGGAGAGAGAGAGAGGAGAGAGAGGAGAGAGAGAGGAGAGAGAGTATAAGAAAAAAGTAGGGGTAAAATAGTAATTAGATAATCTATAAGCTCTTTTCCAGTTCCAAAATCTATTGAAAAATAGCTTCTTCAAAACCATGGTTTCAAACCGAGGTTTTGCCCAAAATCAATTTTGGAGGAAAATGGCTGTTTGGCAAAAAATTTTACAAACCGAGGTTTTGGCCCAAAATCAATTCTGGACAAAAATTGATGTTTGTGTGAAATTTTTTCAAACCGAGATTTTGCCCCAAAATCCATTCCCAAACGCTTTCCCAAACACACGCTTGAAACAGATATAAAACGGGATTATGTTAATTGGCTTATCCGTATATCTATTATTGTCAAACGAAATGTGCTACCTCTGCTTTTTCTTGTTATGGTATTGGCATAGGAAAAAGGAACTGGAGGAAGAATATATTAATAGATTATCCATAAACTCAATGTCTTAAACATTTCACTGAGATTAATTTAGTTCTTATAAATCGATGATCCCCCCAATTTAATTTCTTTGTTAATATTTAAATCTGGTGTTTTCCGGAACTTTATAGCAAATTGCACAGTTAGCAGCACTTTTCATTATTCATTGCATCCATGGGACAGCTGGACAGCCCAGCACTGGGCCCAAAATTAATTCATAATAAAAGGCCATGTAACTGAAGCCCATCTTGGAGCCCAACAGGCACGGGACTTAGGGGTAAACACGTCTTTCTAATACAACCGCCAACAAAGATATGTTTGGCCCTTCGAGCCTGGCCTGCGTTTTCCATGGCTAGCTAGGGTTTCATAGATGATTTATGAATTTCTTTTGGGAAGGGACCCCGAATAAGCATAGCACTTGAAATCGCCTTCCTTATCAATAATGGAAGCGTCGAGTCATGGCCTTGAGATATCAATATCCCTTCGTTTTGGAGGTCTCTCTTTTAGGGCTTCCCTTCTGGATCCTCCTTTCCCTAACCCGATTCATTCATTCTTTGGAGGCTTATGTTTCTTTTTTTTTTTGGACCTTTGGGCCTGTGACTTTTTAGTTTTTTCCTGTTTATTGATCTCAATGCATGAATTGCTTCAAGCCGAATGGCCGTATACGTAGATTCGATACATGGGAGTTCAGTTCCTTAAGCGTTTCTATTGATGTCTCAATTTCAGTTGGGAAATTTGGCCGAAAAGAATATATCAGGTAGGAAACAGATCCGCCATTTCTCTGTCTTGCGTTCTCTTTTGTTTGTTCAGCGAGGATGATGAATCAATTAGATGCGTGAAAGGAAAGTTCCTTTCTGAACTCAACAATTGAGGCATTTTAATATCCCTGACTTGCTGATACTCTGTTTCCCATACTACGATTTTCGTAATAGTTTGAGAACTCCGACGTTGTACTCGACCTTTTCCACTAAAACTTCTCTCTTTGCCCGCCGTATTTTCTATCAAACAAAAGTTCTCTTTTTCAAGTTTGTGGTGACTTTGAAGACTTGATCATAGTGTCATCTCTTTGTAGTTGGACGTGATAATCCCTGCCTTGTCATGATCCCTATCTTATCATAACTCTTGGCACCCTGTGCCAGAAGGCCTTTTACAGATCTTCCAATAGAATACGGAATTTTTCTTTGATATGTTGGGGGAGATACAGCTGAATGGCATTGTTGTAGCTTTGGAAAGTCATATAAAGGGTAAAATTAAACGAAAACGGCGACTTAACGCATGCTCTACCATTGAGCGTGTAACTTCACCTTAATCATGCTACCCATCGTTTTACTTGCGGCCATGGACCAACCAATTTAATTTAGGAGTAAAGAGATGGAAAGAAAGAAGGGCTTTAGTAAATGCCAAAGCTGACCGCTTAATCATTGTGTATTTGTTGGCTGATAGCGTGTCAAATATGATATACGGGATTCTAAGGTTATTTATTTGTAAGCTCTGTCATTTTCGACCAATGCCGTGCTCCTCTTGCCTCCGAACTAATCTTGCGACACTTTATGGGTTTGGCCCTCAAATGTGACTTAAAAATAGTTGATGTAGATCCCCCCTACGGATATGCCAGGTGTCTTGAATGATTGAACCCCGCCCCAAAGAAATATAACGTTTGTTGGACTGGATATAGTTTAATGGTCCCTAACAACATAATATAAGTGCGCGCCATGAAATGGATCACCAACAGCGGAAAATCGTAAAGAAATGCAATCAGTGGTATGATTATCATCAATATATTGATAGTATAATAATAGTTTGTGACCCCATCTTCATAATCAAACCCGGAACAGCAACACGAAAACGGACACCAATGCTACCTACTCTCTTGTCTTAGCATGCAATTATTGTCCAGCTCTTGTAAGCGTATAGGAAATTAAAAGCAGTTACTTACCAAAGTCACCGGTCAGCCGCATTTAGCTTTTCGTTCACTAACAAAGTAAGGCTAGAAGCAACGAGCTTGAAACTCAGCCATATAAAGGATTAAATTCGAGCCTTTGGCAATAACAAGGCGATAAATGAAAGAATTCAATCTCCAGCTAATTAGGAATCTTTTGTACCACAGGAATAGGACAAAAACAGAGTTCACGCGTCTCAGCCGTTGAAGAGTTATATAAAAGAATTGTTGTTCGTTTTAAGGAACCAACAATACAAATCAATCAAGAAAACCTGTTTTGCGCCATATAGCATTCCGCACCTGTCTAAGATCCCTCCCTTTGAGGGTTCTTCCAATCCCTTCCAGCACCGAAGAAGTGGTCTTCGGCGACACCCCGGAACCTCTGGCGACAATTTCGTGGGGCGGCAACATCTCATCATCGTCTTCAATATCGTCGTCCACTAATGCCAGCTCGTCGTTCCTCCTCCTGGCCATAGCTTTAGACGACAGAATTGGGACTTTCACCGGAGCCGACTGCTGAAATTTCCTAGACGGAAGGGACTGCGAGAAGTATTCCCTGTCCTGAGGGTTCTGACCCGACGGTCTAGGTATCGAGGGAACCATCCTCGAAGAAGTCGACGGGATAGTGGGCTTTCGACACAATATGGGCTGATCGCCGGAACGGAAAGCAGGTTCCGATAGCACAGCGAGTATGCCGGAATTCTGGGGGCAAGGGAGGCTCGGCTGGTTGTTGTTAGCGGGTGTTGGGGGTTGATGAAGGCGTTGATTCTCTGTTTCAGGGACATCGCCAGACCAAAAAAACTCAGCTTCATTGAGCTCATCGACAGCGCTGGCGACGGAGGGTGGAGAGAAGGTGAAAATCCCGAGTAAACGGTCGGAGGAGGAAGACGATCGGCGATGGCGAGATGCAGTGGGGTCCATTGAGTGGGTGGCTGAAAAAGCTCAGAAATTGAGAGCCGAAGCTGAAGGGGAGAGTGAGTGAGTGAGTGACGAGGAAGAAAGAATAAGGAGGAGTGATGTGGCCGAGAACTAAAATGGGGATTTATGAAGATATTGGTGGTGTGGGTGGGCCCTATTACATGATAAATATTTTCACATTCCTACAGTCTCACGTGATTTCAATTCTATCTAATAATAATTAAAATATAATAAATTCATACATTTTAATTTTATTTTATTCATCTAAAATAATTAACATTTTATTTTATATTTAAAAAAATATAAGCTTAATTTGGTTGAAATGAGTTTTTATTTTTTAAAATCAAATATTTTATTTTTTAAAAAAGTAAAATAAAATATTAATTAAATTATTATATTTTAATTAGATATTTATAGCACCTTAAGAGTACATAAATAATTCGCCTATTACATTACGTTGGGTCAGACTCACTCCTGACGTGGCCGAAGCATTGGGTATTGTTTCCTTGGCAAGCGGGTTCCATCGTTCGTGGCCTACAATCATAGCATTTGAAGTTTTAACATAATGCGGAATGGTGGATACATTAAATCATTTGTCCATGTTGGCAGTGAGAGATGGGGAAATATGCAGTATCTTTCGTGAAAGACACAACTTTAGACGCAAGAAGCTTCCTCATGTTTCTTTAGGATCACTTTCTCCTCCCCCCACCCCATGTTAATCTTCGAACGAAAGGAGATGACGATTTTAGTATACTAAGATTCTGCTCCCCATAAGTTTTGTAAAGTTTATTCGGTACGGATTTTTTTTTAAAATGAATAATTGTTTATTAGGATTTTGGTTCTGGAGATAATGATAATGGATAGATAGGATGACGCGTTGGAGGCATATTCAGTAATTAATGATGTGCCATTCCGCTGGTGCAAGCCGAGGTATGGCGTGTTGGTGTATCCACGTCTTCTCACCTCAACACCGTTCCCCCACATACAAGAAGGGCATATCCCCTGTATTTTCCTTTTTATACATAAATTGATATGACATTAATATTATTTGCATTCCTGTTGTTTTGTTTTGTTATGATCTGTAGGCCTAGCTATCCGTTTTTGTTTTGAAATATGATTCGGATGCTGATGCTCTGTGAGCATATTTTGTTTGCTAACAAATTCTTACCTCGTTGTCGCGACAACTTTTAATATATACTCACTACTAAACATCGCCAAAAAGGCAAAAAAATTACCTTTTTTTGTTCGGATTTTTAATTTTTTTTAAGTATATTTAATTATGAAAATTATAATACGCATAGTTTTATTTATTATCAAATTACTTTTATTATTCTAATAGTCGCTTGGTTGAGTAATCATACTCGAGCCCTCCAAGAAGTCAATCTATCATTTGCTCGGCTAATTCTCTATATAGACGATGGTTGTAGTGGAAAAGGTTCCAGCTACTTAAGTACAAAGGTTCTATAGTTTTAAATATATATATATATATATATATATGTAAATATAAAAAATATTTTTAAAAAAATAACTTTAAATTAAATATGATAACTTAAATTTGATCAGGTTATATTATCATATAAAAAATATTATATTCATCACATATAGATAGGGGTGAAAATATACTAAGTTTTTAATAAGGATATTGGCCTAATTAGAGTTTGATAAGGACTGATTTGTTTATTGAATATGTTAAATTTTAAGCTTATATAAAAATTTGTTAATTTAAATAGGCTAAATTTTTTCTTTTAAGATTTTACACATTTAGTTATTTGTATGTTACAAATAGATTCAAAATTATTTAAAACTTTTTATTTATAAATATATAAATTTTAAAATTTTCTAAAAGTTTATATGTTACAGATTTTGGTAAGTTCAAAGTTTACTTATTACCTTCAAGGCTTGAAATATGAAGCTTTTTAAAAGGCTATTTTTTTTAAAGGCTATTTAAAAATACTTTAAGCATGACATTTTAAAGGCTTAAATTTTTTTTAAAAAAATCATATATACATGCCTGGCATAAGTTTAGGCTTTAGATTATAGTTATATACTCGTACTTTTTAAATTAAAGTCTAACCTATTTATATCCCTAATATAGATAAATTTTTACTAATTATACTAATTTATAATGCTAAAAATATAAATGCGCTTGTTTTAGGATATGTTTAGATGAGATTTTGAAAATGGATTTATGAAAAAAAAAAATTTGAGTAGCTTATAAAAAATAGCTTTTAGATAAGAGTTTATGAAAAAAAATAATTTTAAATAAATGAGTGTTTGGATAGTTATTTCTATAAGTACTTTTATTATTGATAGATTATAAAAAAGGGTATGGATATTAAATGAGGAGAGATAAGAGATTAGAGGAGAAAATAAAGGAAATAGAGGGTGTAAGAAATAAAAGAGAAAGGGTATAAGAAAAATTAGGAGAGAGGAAAAATGGTGTAAGAAAAAATATGGGTAATATAGTAATTTGTTAATTCATAAGCTCTTTTACTATTCCATAAGCTACTCTAACTAGTTTATCTAAAACATTAATTTTAAACCATAATTTAATTTAAAAACCCATTTAAATAAATATGACTATTTATTTTAAAATTTATCTAAACCTAAATTTTAAATTAAATATATATTTTAAACTTAAATTTAACAGTTTATCAAACACACACTTAAACAGTTTACCTTGTGAAAGGTATTTTTTACCTGTCAAAATAAAGTACTTAGACCCATTTGGTCCAATTTAGGGTTATCATTGTAATAGGCATAAAGATTGATAATATATTATAATATAATTTGTTATTAAAAAATAATTATTAAATAATTAAATAATTCTAAAAAAATTAGGATAATAAATTAAATTATCAAACTACTTTATGAAAAAATGACAAATTATTAAAAACATGATAATAACTTAAGATGTCATAAATAATAATTGAAGTGCATGTGATGATAACTTATAATAATATAAATAATAACTAAGAACATGCTATAACAATTTTTAATTATTATTTATGTTATTTTAAGTTATTATTGTATGTCTCTCTAATTATTATTTATATCATTTTAAATTATTATGAGATGTCAAAAAACTTATTATTTGTCTATAAAATAACTTGATTATTGTAAAAATTAAATTTATTATCTTAAAGTCACTTAAAACTATTTTATTATTTAATAATTTCGTAAGATTTTTTTAAAAATAAATTATCTTTCTCGAACCTCTAAATAATTCTCTCTATTGCCTGCTTAATCATATCAATACGATAATGGTAACAACAAAGACCGATAGAAGATGAAACAAAGGAATAGCATTTCCCCTGTTTACAGGCATTTTACAACGGGGCCCCTATTCAGTTTTCATCCGGTGTGAGATACAAGGGGCATTTTTCTCTGTTAAATAGACCAACAGAGAATGCTTGTTTCACAGAGTGTTCCCATGCAAATCTAATATCCTTACGATACGATGTTAATTATATATTGATTTTATTTGTTGTCCATTTTTCCATATTTGAGAATTATAGTATATATCAATCTGATTATCTCATCTAAGCGTCCCCTACAATAATCAACTACAAAAACAAAAGAGAGAGAATATAATTAAAAAAATAATTAAAGTATTATTGAAAAACACATTATTTTAATTAAAATAAATTAATTTACTTTGTTGCAATGAACTTGTGTGAGATTTGCGTGATTATACGATCTAAGATAAGTTACATTATTCACAAGCTTCTCATACCTGTTATGCTATATATTGACAATATTTGAAACTGTATGTATTTAGCATTTATTTAAGTAATCTGAATAAAATAAATTTCTTTATCTAGATTTTATATTTATAAAACCGCCTTTTTTCCTTCTCCTTTTACCCCTATTTCATTTTATTCTAGCGTACATCACACGGCGGCCTTCAGGCTTAACGCATCCGGTGTGACAACTGATCGCCCCGGCATTGGTATTTCCGGAACAGTAAAACAAGGAAGAAAAACAAATTGTGGTGATACTTCGCGGTTGCTGCAAGCAATAACTAATATCTCGTTGATCGTTAGACTCGTGCTGACTCGTCTCCCCAAACTCGCCGCTCGACTCTGGAGCGTTTTTCCCGTCATCCACCGCAGCTGACTCACATACCTCCCGTCCTAATTCACCCACGGAAGAATCTAGAGTTCGCCTCTTCAACCAAGACTACCATGAATCCCACGGTAATTACTCTTCTGCCAATGCATATCTTCAAGATACAATCTCTGTGTTTTTCTCAAATTTCTCCCTTCTGATGGAACAGAACGCAAGTCTCCCCGGGTCGATGCAGAGCCCTAGATCTCAGTCTTCGCTGCCCTTCCTATCTGTCTCAGTCACCGATCCGGTAAAGCTCGGCAATGGCGTCCAAGCCTATATCTCCTACCGTGTAATCACCCAAGTAATTCTCTACTTTTTCTTGTTTTCTTTCCCCTATCTGCAACCCTTTTTTCGGTAGTTGGAAATTTTCCATTTAATTTAAATCCGACTTTCTGTGCACTTCGATTTGACTGTTTATATTTGACTATGGGCGGCGCTGCATTTAGTGAATTGCATTTCATTTCCGCACTAGTACGAAGGATAAAGTTAAATTAAGTTCCCCCATCTTCAACTTGTTTACTGGATTAAAAATCTATCTATAAATCATATAATACCGCGCATATATAATTATACTTGTGGGTATATATATTAAAGTATACGTGGAAAGAAACGGTGGTCTATTTTTAAGAATGACATGACGAGGGAGTTCAGTTTGTGGTGTTGAATGACATCAATCAGGATAAACTGGGATTTTAAGGAGTTGCAAACTTTTGTATAACGACTTGCACCAAGATCCAAGAACACAGTAAAATATTTAAACCATTAACTAGATATAGTCTGGAATAGATGATTGGAGCTTTATGGCGCTTTCTACCTGCATTAACCTTCCCATCGCTGTTTGTTATAGCCAGATAAATAGATAGACAGTAACAGAGATAGAACAATAGAGACCAACAGGGGGATGACATGTTTTTTGCCCCTCCATTCTGTTGTTAATAAAGTATAGACCTAACACATATGCGTAGATTTTTGTTAAGAATCAGCATGCATGTGTAAATTTTAGTTAAGAATGGAATTCCATTGACTTTTGATGGAGAAAGGGCAAAATGGAGGTTTAAAACATAGGAAATTAACTATAACATATTTTTGAGATCGTCTTTGCCATGTAATGGAATTGACATTCTCATTTACAAATGTATCCGAAAGCTCCATATGAATATGATTTTTCTTACACTTAAAGTATACAATTGTAGATGCTCTGCATGCAGTCTTCTATTGTCAATGCAATGATATTCACTCTCATCATTTGTGAGCATTGGCTTTTTCACCATCGATTTCATTGGGAAGATCTAACACAAGAGCCTACCATTTCATTCTCATGCTAATTGAAATTTATTTTGGCAGACAAATTTTCCTGACTATCAGGGACCTGAGAAGATTGTCATCCGACGCTACAGTGACTTTGTTTGGCTGCATGATCGTCTTTTTGAAAAGTACAAAGGCATATTCATTCCGCCTCTTCCAGAGAAAAGTGCTGTAGGTAACATCTTTTGGCAGGACTCTCTTTTATGTGCTTAATAATAGTCAATTCTAGAAGTTGCTATTAGCATGTGTGGTAATGCTACTTTGGCACTCAGCATCCATTTTTACATGCTTTTATTTTCTTTTTATGTCATTTGTCAGAGATTATTCTGGTCTCTTATATGGTAATGAAAATATGAAATTATCATGATTGAAGTGAACCGCCATATATTTTCTCATTCTGCTGCTTGGGAGGTGAAAAAGTTCTTTAATACATAAATTAACTACGTATGTAGTCTGATATGTTTCACTTATTGTCTTTTCCAGTGCAGAAATTCAAATTTCTAAAGGTGCTTATCCAGGCTAGCCTGGAAGTAGTGTCTTATTTCCAGTGTTTGATACCTGTATTCCAATAAGTATTGATTTCTTCTTTTCAAAACTTTTAAAGCCTCCTATATTTTTTACATCCTACGCTATGTGTGCATGGGCAGGGCTGGGCAGGGCAACCCCCTTACCCGGTGCCCTGCCTGAAAAATACATGGGCTGCATTTTGCAACCCGATACCTGGCCCTACCCGGTAAAAGCCCTAACTATTTTAGGCTGGGCATGCCCAAGTCATAATACCCTGTTCATATTGTAAAAAAAATCTGCAATTATGAACTTATAAAATAATACTATATTTATATGTCTTCAAGAATTAAATAATATACAAAATTTACTAAGAATAAGACAATAAAAAGATAGTAATTAAAGTTTTCAAATCCATAGCATATAAAAAAAATATTGAAGTCTAAGTAGTTTACAATTGTAACTTTGCATCAATCTCTCTAAAATTGACAAAGATGAAGCATTTGAAAAAAATATATGACGGTTATCATAGTTTAAAAAAAATAAAGAAAGAAATCAATTTAGTTATAAATTTTAAATGATACATTTAACTACTTGACTACTCATATTTGTAAAATTATCCTTTAATCACTAGTATCTATCATATTTGTTCTATGTGAAATAATATAATTTACAAATTTTAATATATACAAAAATAATTAACTGGGCAGGGTCAAATGGGCAGGGCAGCAACCCCTGCCCGATGCCTGGCCCGGCCTGGATATTGGCACTGCCTGAAATTACCCATTTTACATTAGGCCACTTTTTATTAGGTTGGGCAGGGCATATTTGGTGCAGGCTTTGCGGGCTCTGGGCTTCTTGCACAGCCCTATAATAAATAAATGAAGGGAAAGTTAGTTAAAGGGTCGATGGTAGTTAGGTTAGCTAATTGGGTATTAGGGACTATAGTCTATAAAAGGGCACAAGAGGGCTATTGTAATCTGGTCTTTGAATAATAAGAATTGAGCCTTTTCTCTCTACCTCCCTCTTCTCTCGTCTCCCCCCTATGTTTCTCTCCCCCCCTGCTCTTTCCCTCTCTTCCCTATCTTTTCTACACAACATACTGTGACCAGACATTTATATGGCATGCCCTGATGTACATTTGGCATGATTATTTAATGAACAGAGGGGCATCACCGTTGATAATGTGTAATCAATGCTTAAGAATCCTGTACAAGAATTGCACTATGCCTAAAAAGTTATTTGATGAATATGTTGATACTCTACAAAGCAATCCAAAATTACCTTTTTACCCTTATGTGTTTCACTCTGGCAGAGAAATTCCGTTTTAGTGCTGAATTTATTGAGATGAGGCGTCAAGGGTTGGATATATTTATAAACAGGATTGCATCACATCATGAGCTTCAACAAAGTGAAGATCTGAGGACCTTTTTGCAGGCAGATGAAGAGGTGATTCCTCTAAGTAGTAAAATTTGTTCCTCTGCTGCAGCTGTAGATGTTTTAAATGAGATTAATTTTCTTGCATTATCTAGTGCAAAGTTTGCCTCTTTACTTCTGCCACTGGCTCATTTTTAATGCACTGTTTTTTTCAATATAAATATTAGAATAAGATATATTGTTTATTTTGAAGATTGGTTTCTTGGATGACTAGCAAATAGTTGATGTGATGATTAAATTTTCTTTAGCGCATAATTATTTTTATGTAAAAATTGAATCATGCAATCATCTCAATTATCCCAATAATACCTAACTATCTCTTATTTCACATGTTGGAAAGCGAGGTATTGGAATCTCCCGAATATCTCTCCTTTTCTTGTGTGTGAAGATATTCTTTTGAGACTGTAAATGTCTAGTTTGGCTATTTTTGTCAATTTAAGTGGAAAAGAAAATCTACATTTTGATTTCTTTATGGTATTTATGCAGGCAATGGAGAGATTTAGGGCCCAGGAGAGTGGCATATTCAAGAAGAAGCCATCTGATTTGATGCAGATTTTTAAGGTAACGTATACTCTTAGTATCATGAAAGTTTTTCTAATAAGGTTTCCATATTTAAAAGGAGTCAAGTTTGAGTTACACTAATTCTGTCTGGAATAGAACAGCACTCACTGTCTTTTCCCCTTCCCGTTACTAGCTGTGAACAAGCACACGGAATGTGTATGAATTGGAAGGTGGAATAAAAGTTAGTTGGGGTGAGGAGGGGGAGATAATGGTAGTTTGTCTGACTCTAGTACTTCTGAACTTTTCAAAAGAAAATTATTTGATAAAGTTTTTTATACAAATAAGAAGTAAGTCTGCAGGAAAAAGTATTGATACACAAAAGTATCAAAGAAAGTTGCTGAAGTTTCTTTTGTTAGTAGTAGTATAGGTGAAGGAAGTTGGCTTCCCAACTCAACTAGTCATTGATGCATGGTATGCCATGAATACGTCTAGAGTAGAACAGTGAACTGGGTTTGAGGCAACACCGATATCTACTCTCTGTAATTGTATTTTGCTACAGTTATGCTATTCTACTCTGGTATTTATCACTTGGGTTATCATACATGGAATGTTACCCAGCAATAGATTGCCATTCCCCTGTCTGAGACAACTGCTTTTGCTTACCTGTCTGGCAATCTGGTTGAGTGTTCTGTCTGAGTGTAAGTCTTGGTATCTTAATTCATTTGTTATTGTTTGCAAATGCTGACAGGATGTGCAGTCCAAAGTGAGTGACGTTGTCCTTGGGAAAGAGAAGCCAGTGGAAGAATCAACTCCTGAATATGAAAAGATGAAACACTACATTTTTGAGCTTGAAAACCACTTGGCTGAAGCTCAAAAACATGCATATCGGCTTGTGAAGAGGCACAGAGGTAAGGTTTAGTTTGGTATATGTTGTCCTTCCCATTTTGCCCTTCAGTGGATCAATTTCACTTTTTATCCTCCCTTGTGACATGACCTATGCATAATGCAATTCTTACCATCTTACTTTGATGGTTCTGGCAGAGTTGGGGCAATCACTTTCAGATTTTGGGAAAGCAGTGAAACTTCTTGGTGATTGTGAAGGAAATGCTCTTGGAAAGGCATTCTCTGAACTTGGGGCAAAGTCTGAGACTTTATCAATCAAGCTGCAAAAGGAGGTAAGCTTCCTATTGTTTATTTTTGTGGCTTTCCGTATAGGCACAGTCACATGCTTGCATTATTGATGAAAACTACAGACCGTGATATGCTTTTCTGGCAAGCAGGCATATCAGATCCTGATGGATTTTGAAGAACCAATGAAAGATTATGTCCGTGCTGTGCAATCTATCAAGGTCAGTCTGGTTTGTTTCTCTTTTATTAATTAGTAAGTCAGCCATCAACATGACTGAATGTTCTGTTTGTTTTCTTTTATAGTTATGTAAGATTATAAGTCCCTACTGCCTCATGTAAATAATTAAAAGAAGAAAAGAGAAACCAAGATATTTATCCACTTTTTGGCTATTCTGAAACAGGCAACAATAGCAGAGAGAGCAAATGCCTTCAGGAGACAATGTGAGCTAGCTGAAACTATGAAGTTGAAGGAGATTAATCTGTATGTTCCTGAGTCTCTGGTTCCGTTGTTCACCTAATTTAGTATGGCACAATATAGTGCGCTTTTAATGTTTTTTTGGGCTGAGGTGGCACTGAATACTATTATTGTTGCACAATCCCCTACACAAACTTGTGACCCCATTATTTTCTTTACAAATGCAAAGAAGTTGGGGTTTTCCATGTGATCGGGGGACTAGAACGTACCGAATATTCTGATTCATTATTTATATCTGGTGGAATGCAGTGACAAACTCACGCTGACCCGATCTGATAAAGTGGCAGAAGCACAACATGAATATAACGAGGCAAGTTTTTATATGATTGTCATCCATTTTCCAATAAGCAATTATATACCTATCGGCTTGCTTGATAGTGACATTTGGATTTGTGGTGCAGTTGAAGGTAGAGAGTGAACAAGCAGCAAAGACATTTGAAACAATTGTTAGATTAATGAACGAGGAGATGGTGCGTTTTCAGGAACAGAAAACTAAAGATATGGGAATTGCTTTTCATGAATTTGCTAAAGGTCAGGCACGCCTTGCAAATGGTATTGCTGATGCATGGAGAAGTTTGATTCCAAAACTGGAAGCGTGTTAATTTGCCAATGAACCCTCCAAAGCTGAGGCGCAGTACACCTCACAGGTGCGTAAAGGGTTTGAAAGTCGCAGAGACAGCTCGGGCAAATCTTGCTTTTTGGGGCCATGGCAGAACTGCGCTATATTTTGACTTTTGAGAGTTATCTCTGCTGTTTTATCTGTACAAGTTACACTTCTTGTGTCCGGGATGTGATTGTCTTTCCACTTATGTACAAATTTCAAACTAAAGCTAAGAACATCATCATCTTTAGAAGTAAAGCCCCCGCTTCAATTGGTTGTTACAGTCAAACGAAATAATAATGTCTCTACAAAGCAGACCCTTCACCCTTCACGAGTTCCGCAAATGTTTAGTGAGAGTATATCGAGTTGGTTGGTACATCAAGCTTATCCAAGTAATATATTTAAAATTACAAGAGATACTTTTGTGGTGTAAAAAATAATGAGGCAGGGGTCCAGTGGAAACATGGTAAAAAGACAAATATATTCCTGACGTTTAAAAAAAGAAGCAAAATTAAAAGGTTTTATATTATGCAAGGGAAGGCACATTGGTTAATGTATTTCCCCCCCACCTATTTATGGGGGAATTTTCTAAAAACGGCGCGATAGCAAAGATATTTGGTGAAAAATAAATCCATTCAAATTACTCCTTTTAACACATGTAAAAAAAATGCCCCAGACATCTTATAATAAGAACCCTGGAGGGAGTAATTTACTCAAAATTAAAGAGAAAGAAGATGAAGCAAATGTAGTTATCTACGGTTTCATGTCACAATAAGATTCAGATTGACGGGGAGCGATGGCTAATTTGCTATGCTATCTCGTGGGCCATTATCTGGAGCCTTCCCTACCTCAAACTTGGAATCTGATTACTGATATTCCACCGCCACTAGATCGGACATGCTCCCTCCTCACTTGGCATCATTACTCCGAGAACTCACTGCGTAGTACGCGAAGGCGGGAACTCCATGGTACTTTCTTTAAGGCAATTTCTGTACCTCACGCGGTTCAATCCCCATCTTTCGTTCTCTTCCACTTCCCTCGTCTCCCCGATGCTTAATTGCCACAACCCCCTCTCTTTCTACCTTCGCAACCGCAATCAAACGGCAATTGCATTGCCTGTCGTCAAGGCCTCCGCCGGTAATGGCAGACCCACCCACGATGACGACGGTGGAGTCTCTCTCGGGACAATGGTTTTGCCTTCGGGCACTGACCTTAAAAGATTCGAATCCTTGCTTTTTCAGGTGTGCCGGCCATTTCTATTTGTCATCACCTCTACTCACTCCTCACTGATATTCTGTAACGGTAGTATCAGAAATGTGAACCATGGATTAGGCCAAGATTATGAAACTCTGTCCGACCAAAGATAGCCAAATATCATTGTTTCCATTCTTAAGGAGCATTTTAAACATTAATTATAACTCAATTTTTTTATATGATAAATGGATTTTCAGGATCTTTTTGTTATTATTATCTTGATTATCAATGAACACAAACAAACTTATTTTTAGTTACGAGGGAATATTGTTGGCCCAAAGAATTACTACTACTACTACGACCACGACCACCGATACCTATCTTTCAACTCTCAGTCATCTCTTATTTATATGGTCTATGGTGATTCATTGTAATGGGTATGACCATTTACCCCGTATCAATGGCATTGAAGGGGGTCTCAAATTTCTTGCTGGAAGATATGCAATAGAATTTGATCACCTGAAATTCATTCAAGGAAAACAAAACTGCAAATTAAAGATTCAGAATTTATCAAGAGCGGTATAAAACTTTGTAACAAAGAATTAGAAGAAAGAATACACTGACTCATTCTTCCTCTTTACACACTACTAAAAAAGACAATCAACTTCACTCTTGAGATGTCTCTAAAATTGAAATAAATACTTGAGGTCACTTCGAATCTGTCAACGGGAAGAGATTTTTTGATGGTGGTGTGAGAATGCTTGTCATGGCAGAACCTCAAAGATGAACCGTTACTTTGTCAAAGGTGCCAAGCCACACCCTTTCTGGTGCTAGTTTCTGGTGGATATGAGGGTGATGAAAAATATGGTAAGAACTTTGTCGAGAGATGGACTTATTGTCCTCATGAGAGGGAGATAAGATGGTGCAAGTGAGAGGAAAGAGAGTGGGAAAATGGAAAGGGCATTTCTTGTCGATTCATTCCAAAAATTTTGATCTTTTTAAATAACTTGAACTAATTTTTAACCCTTTATTGTAAATTTTGCAAATTTTTGGCACTTGGATAAAATTTTTCTAAGATATAACACGTTTAAGTACAAAAACCTAAGCACAGCTTGTCATAATTCCATTTAACACTTTAATAATAAGAAAGAAATCTTCAGACTTCATTCCTTTACTTGGTAACTTAAATGACTACTGTAGAAATGGGTTCTGCGGCCTGTTTTGACAGAAATACCATTTAGTTTGCCTCTTGTTCTTGGGCCGTGACAGTGGGCGAACAGTCTTTGCCCGGGAGCCAATCTGCCACTTCCCCTGCCTCTGAAGGTATGTTCATTGACTTCTTTCTGCAATGCATCTAACGATTCAATGTGCAGAGATTTCTAAAATCTAACCGCATCCAACAGAAACATTTGTTGTTGTCTATTATAGTATGAGGCCCTAATAATACATGAAAGATGCTATGGTAGAGGGTTCTAGGATGCATATATACATGCCAATCTGCAAAAGCTGCTTACCTGTCCTGGTGCGCTGTTTAAATGCCTGCTTGAGTTAAGCTCACTTACTGGGCAGAAGAATTTTTGGAATCTCTTGTTTAAGATTAACCTACAACTGCATTGATGTCAATTGTCAAACCTTATGGAGAAAATTGTTTCCCTTTTGCATATTTGATTGCTTATTAATGCTGCTTTGTTGGAAATGAAGATCTAGTTGTTGTAGGTTATTTGGCACTTTGATCCGGGATAACTGAATGCTTCTTTAGAGTTGAAAATAGTTTTCTGTGAAATTGAACGGGGGGACAAAATAGCGGGTGGAGCTAGATTGGGTTTTATCACGGTTGCAGATGGGAAAACAGAAGTTCTTGTGTATATTGACTGCTTGGTTTTTCCAGCAACTAATGACTCAGCTCCAATGTTCCGTGCCATAAGAAATGGACTCTTAAAAGATATGGAACCACCTGGTGAGCCCAGAATTATGAGGAGTCTTCTGCAAGCCCTTAAGAAGTCCGTTGAAATCGCCAGATAGGGAATTTTGTTTGTCATAATGTACCTTTAGAATTTTGAATCCCCCAGCTGATGTTACAATTTTCAATTTCGTCTGCTTTTATTTTTTTTGGACTGAAATTTCGTCTACTTCGTTATAACGTACCCTATAGAATGTCCTCGAGCATTACTTGGCAATTATTTCACTAATGCATCCGCCTTTTCTTGATGTGCAATTAATAATTAATCCTAGAGGTCATATTACTAAATTTCCTCTTTAGTTAGAATAGAAGAGTTTTTTGAAAAAAATAAAACTAAAAATAAAATTAAGTTAAAAATAAATTTTAAAAATTTATTTAGCATGATAAAAATAAGTAGAGAATTGATATATATATATTGTAATTTGAGATAAAATATTTATGTTATAAATTGGAAAGAATTAAAGTTATCTAAAAATTTTATAACTTAAAAAAAATAGTATAAAATATTTTACTTCTACTTCTATTATCTTATTTTTTATTTTTTTTAATAAAATTAAAATATCCTAAAATATTAAAAATAAAAATAATTTATATTACACCAATAGAATCAAACAATAGAAAGGAAGTATAAGATTTCATTTCCACTTCTCCCTTGTATCAAAAATACCCTAAAAATAAGAGATAATCTAGCTAAATAATATATAAATATTAAAAAATTAATTAAAGTACTATTTTTAATAATTTATATGAGAAATTATTCTCTTGGTTAAAAAAATTCTTTTAATATATGCCACTAATAATTTTTTTTAAAAACTATAAATTTAAAAAATAAAGCAATTGTTAAATTTAGGAGCTGAAATAAGTATTGAAGAAGAAGTCAAGAAAGGAGATGACTGAGGCTCATGGTCTAGTCAATCGGTGGACATATTAACTAATTAGCAATATAGCACCCGTAATTACACTTCTTTACAGTTTCCACTCACGGTAAGAATCTATACATATTTTTTCCGTATATTTATATTATTTTTAATGCATAAACTATATGATTGATTATAGTTGATTTTATTAATGCATTGGTTGATGCATTCATTTTATTTACCAGGCCACGTGCTCTAAACAGATTGGCTTTGTTCCAGTTTCTTTTGCAAACCCCCACGGCCCCATCCTCGCTCTGTTTTAATATTTTATAACCCAAAGTTTCAATCGATCTTCCCTGAGCACCGAACGATGACCGCTTTCGTTCTCTACTCTCACTTCCTTCCATCACCCGCACCTTCAACTCTCTGGCGTTCTAATACCTCAGTTCTTTATAACTCCTCTCCACCAAACCCCAAGCAATTCCTTCTTCCCAGATACACCCTCTCAAAACCCACAATTATCTGCTCTTCTTCAAAGGATGACAACAGCCCAAGGTTCTTTATTTCTCTTTTGTTATTCCCTTAATTATTTCACTCCTTCTGTTTAACTGTGTCGTGAATTTTGCTGTTGGTTTGGGCATAACATACCCTTTTTATTGCCAGCAACTTTTGCATTATTGAGGGGCCGGAGACGGTTCAGGATTTTGTTCAGATGCAGCTGCAGGAAATTCAAGACAACATAAAGAGTAGGCGCAATAAAATATTCCTTCTCATGGAAGAGGTTAGCTTACATACAATGTCATCCAGTACAACTTGTCAACCCTAGTCTCTTTCATGACTGATAAGCTTTCAATTCATTTATCGTAATAGGTTATTTGATGCTTTGAGCAGGTGAGGAGATTACGCGTACAACAGCGCTTAAAAAGTATGAAAGTCATCACTGAGGATGGAGAAGAAGCGTATGAGATGCCCGATATTCCATCATCAATTCCCTTTCTTCCGCATGTGGTGAGCTTCAAAATTGTGTATTAATTTAGCTACAATTATTGAATGATTCTTCTTCCCTCCGAACGGTGTGATATACTAGACTCTTTGACATTATTATTTATAAATCCATTTCCAGTAAGTGGAGAATAAAACTTGCTTCTTCACAGTTTCCTTTTGTTTCTGTATCATTACTCACATGTTCAAAATTAACTTGAAGCATTTGTCATTTTAATTTGGACTAACCTTGTGCATTTTCTTTTGAGTCAGACACCGAAGACCTTGAAGAAGCTCTATCTAACAGGCTTATCCTTGATATCTGCCATAATTGTATTTGGGGGGCTTATTGCACCAACGGTAATTTTATCTAGCAACATTTGACAGGATCAGAATATCGAACTGCCTGAAGAATGTCTATGCGGCCCTTTAATTTCAACTAATAGTTCTAGTCGTCTTACTATCTTACAGGCCTTATTTACACGTTCATATTTCAATTGATGTGATAAAAATCATTATATTATTCTATGGTGGTAATGTGGTATAGATTTCTAGCATTACGGGTTTTGTCATGCAAGTATATATGCTTTTGACCACGTTCACATTGGTTTCAAATACTGAAGTGTACTGCTACATGACAGCTGGAGCTAAAATTAGGTTTGGGTGGTACCTCATATGAGGATTTTATAAGAAGCATGCATTTGCCTTTGCAATTAAGGTATATCGATTCTCCGATTGGCCTACCTTTGTTAGTTCAAGTTTGCCCTTGGACTATTTCATTGATGAATAGCTGTTTTGTTGACGTTTGTCTCTGATTTGATTTGCTTTATAAAATTAGTCAGGTTGATCCAATTGTGGCATCATTTTCTGGTGGGGCAGTGGGTGTTATATCAATATTGATGCTGATTGAGGTTAATAACGTTGAGCAACAAGAGAAAAAAAGGTGCAAGTATTGCCATGGAACTGGTATGTACCAGCTTGGTCTGTGAAAATGTCCATTCTCTAAAGAACGCAACTTGGCCCAGAGTGCTTGAGACTGTTTTTACTGTTTGATTGGATCTGCCGCCACTTAATTCAAATTGCTTCTGATTTAAATTTCTCTCATTTATCATTGGAACTTTGGATATATTCTTAATGATCAGTAATTTATCATTTATGGACAGGATACTTGGCCTGTGCCCGCTGTTCTTCTAGTGGTGTATGCTTGAACATTGATCCCATCTCAGTATCAAGGGCTACTGACAGGCCACTGCGAGTGCCGACAACCACAAGGTGTCCAAATTGCTCTGGTGCAAGAAAGGTACAATATCTAGTAAAAAATATACATTATTTATTTATTTTTTAAATAGACTTATAGAGTGAATGTTCTAACTAAACTTATTCAAGAAGAAATCCCTAATAGCATGTTTTTTGCGGATGATATAGTTCTTGTAAGGGAGTCAAGAAAGGAGATTAATTTTAAGCTTAAGTTGTGGAGAAATACTTTAGAGTTAAAGGTTTTCGGCTGAGTAGACGTAAAATTGAATATATGTATTTTAATTTTGATAAGAAGCAAGTTAGAAGTAATTTGAAGGTCAGATTGGGAGATCAAACTATTCCACAAATAGATAAGTTAAAATATTTGAGATCAATTATACAGAAGGATGGTGAAATTTTGGAGGATGTTAATCATAAAATTCAGGCTGGGTGGTTTAAATGGAAAAAGGTTACTGGGGTTATATGTGATCGGAAAGTACTATATAAAGTAAAAGGAAAGTTTTATAGCACTACTATAAGACCAGCAATGTTTTATAGAAGTGAATGTTGGGCTTTAAAAGGACAGCAATAGCATAAAGTTGGGGTAACTGAGATGAGGATGTCGAGATGGATGTGTGGACATACAAGAAAATATAATATTCATAATGAACAAATACGGGGAAGAGTTGGAATGGTATCTATTGAAGAGAAAATAGTAGAAAACCGTCTTAGATAGTTTGAATACGTGCAAAGAAGGCCAATGGATGACCAGTGAGGAAGGTGGATCAAACAATATAGTCTCCGGTTAAAAGGAGTAAAGGAAGACCAAAGAGAATGATCAACGAGGTCATTGAGCGGGATCTCCTGATCAATAACCTATCTAAAGATTTAGTTTTTGATAGAGCACAATAGCATCGTATGATCTATGTAGCCGACCTTATTTAATGGGATAAGGCTTGTTGTTTTTGTTGTAGACTTCTAGAGTGGAATTTATGTTGTGAATATTGTTGACGAAACCCAAATGCTGATCTTCTACTTGTCTAACACCTTTCACCCATAGAAAGATTACTGGATTAGTATGCATGTGATGTTTTTAGTTTTTTTGCTGTATCTAGTAATCGTGATTACTAATAACAAGTTTGCCAGGTTATGTGTCCAACATGCCTTTGCACCGGGATGATGATGGCGAGTGAGCATGACCTGCGAATTGATCCATTTGACTAGACCAGATTTGGGGACTCGTGGTTCTTTAGATTTCATGTATTTTTGCAGCCATACTTTATAAATCCTTCATTCAACAGTTGAGAGGCAAAAAATTGTTGTCTAGAGGGAGATAGACTTCATAACCAACCTCCTGCTTTTTCCTTGTTCTTTCGAACGATATGCAAAAATTGGTTCCTTGGAAATTTGTTTACAGAACAGAATAACACAGCATAATGTTTCGTTGGAATCACAAGTGTTGCCATAGCCTAACTAGGTTTTTTCTGATTCTCATCACTCGATAACCAGAGCTACGACTATTACACGAAATGGTAACTTACAACGCTCCCATCAAATGGTATCACTATAGGCAGAATCCGCCGACAGATCCCCCCGTGGACCAAACTTTCGAAAATGAATATAAGCTTAAGGACTTCTAATGAAGTACAGACCTAAATTTCTTCATACGCTGTGCTTAGAACCAGGAAAAAGCTTCTGAGAAGCCTGAATTTATGTTGGATCGGGGACCGGATGCGTGAGGTTCAGTGCGTGTGAGAGAAAAGATTACGAACGATTTTTCATTTCCACTCTATTAAATCTCCCTTCCAGTTCCGGTTCTCAGGAATGGAGCCAACAAAACCAATGCAAACGAAAAGAGAATTAGCATCCTAATGAGTTTTGTATTTCATGATATTGCACAACACATTCTTATGGCCGCTATGAATTTCATTTCTGTCCATTAGAAACAGGATCATGCTATATCATATTTTCATGTCAATGAGAAAGAAGATGGACGAGGGTAGTCTCAACAGGGTCAAATGGGAAGAACACAAAGCTTTCTTTTTTAGTATTGAAATGCAAGTGTGTCAAGTATGAACTGCAATTGTAAGCAAACGCAGCAATACTGATCCATATGTAACAATTGATATGGGCCCTGTCACTATGCTACCAATAGTCCCCACACGAACAAGCCCCTTCCCTGAAATGGTGAAAGCGATTTGCGTCTCGAACAGTAATGGCCCTTCTCGTTACAGATGAGACCATCTTAATAAACGTGTGACAATCACCACAAACTCTCAGATTCTTAGACATCATAATAGGATCTCCATCAGGAGTGGCAATAAGACCAAATGCAATAGCCAACTTTTCACTATGCATATACAACATCCCTACCTTGGCTTCCTCCTCAACGTCATGCAGAACAAAACTTGTATCAGGTACATAACCAGCCATTTCTAACTTCTTAACCAAACTGGTCAGCATTCTGTTGATCTCCTTCCACCGGGGATGGGATCTATCTTCAACACTGAACTGATAGGTTCTGTTATTCACTTCAATCCAAGTCCACCCAGGAGGCTTCTTCAGCCTCCTTTGGGTCATCAGACTTCTAATCTTCGCCACTTTTTCCCACTTACCCGCTTTTGCATAAATGTTAGATAGCAATACATAATGCCCTGGTTCTTGGGGCTGTAGGTCAAGAAGAGAATTGGCTGCCTTTTCTGTCAACTCCATGTTCCCATGAATTCTGCATGCGCCAAGCAAAGCACCCCACAGTCCCTCATTTTTTTCTACAGTCACATTCTCAATCAATGCCATAGCCTCGTCGACTTTTCCAGCACGGCCCAAAAGATCAACCAGACAGGTATAGTGCTTGACATCAGGTCTCACACCATATTCTTCCCACATCAAATTGAAAAAATTACGACCCTCTTCAATAAGTCCTGCATGGCTACAAGCATATAAGAGGGACACAAAGGTGATCCTATTAGGTAATATTCCACTGCTCAACATCATATGAAACAATTCTAGGGCTGCTTTGCCATTCCCGTGATACCCATAAGCTGCAATCATGGCACTCCATGAAATAACATTCTTTTCTTCCATTCTATCAAATATCTCTCTTGCAGACTCAACACTTCCGCACTTGGCATACATGTCTATCATTGCTGTCCCTAAGATCACATCCAAAGAGAAATTATTTACGTTAATATATTCATGAAGAAATCTAGCCCTGTGCAAAGCTCCCAATTTTGCACAGGCGTTGACAATACTCACCATAGCAACCTTGTCTGGAACAACGCCTTCTTCCATCATCCGATCAAACAGAACAAATGACTCGTAGGCATTTTTGCATTCAGCATAAGCGCCAATCATTACTGTCCATGTTACAAGGTCCTTATGGAGCATTTTTTCGAACAGTTGATGAGCATCTCCAATCAACATAGACTTAGCATACATATCCACCAGTGACGCGCAGATAATTTGATCTAAATGCAACCCCAACTTCAAAACAATGTTGTGGATTGCTCGGCCCATTTCAAGGTCCTTTCTATCCCTACAAGTTCTTATTACAAAAGGCAACGTATAACTATCTAGTTGCACTCCATTTCTTATAACGTCCCTAAAGGTCGCATAACAATTAACATAGTCACCAACCTTAGCAAATCCACCAACCATCACACTCCATGATTTCGGGTCTCTTATTTTCATTTCTCCAAACAGAGCAGAAGCATTATCCGTAGCTTTATGGTAGGCATATATGTAAAGAAGCTTGTTTGCGACAACGACGTCTGCAAATACTCCGTTGACGACCAAGCGGGCATGAACTTGTCTTATCTGAAAGACATCTCTGCACCTCAATAGAAGAGCAGTATAATATTTAGGGTCCATTGTGTTGGGATTGCAGGAACTGCTTCAGATAGCGATTACATTCTTCTTCTACAAAAGCATGAACTGTTTGAACTGGGAAAGTATGGACCGTCAATCACGTGCTCTTTCAGTCTTTTCCCATTAAAGTTTAGAGATTTTCCTCCCAAGAAAAACAGAAGAGCTGTGTCCGAACTCGGAACTCGGAACTCGCAAGAGCCATGCAGAAGGGTCGAAATCCGCTTAGTGAGATAGATAGGCAACCAATGAAATGCTTGCACCAGGGTTCGAAAACACACCGTTTTATTCTTGTGACCCTTTTAACCGGAAACTTCTGCGGATTGTGTTGTTGTCTCTTCCCAATTGGACGAAATAGATCCTTTGGTTCTGCCTACGATGTCGTTTACTCTGTAGCTGGCTGCTTGCGCTTCCTTGGTTCCTTGATCCAAGCTGGCTCGGAAGCCGAAGCCGTAAAAAATGGTAGCAGCTCTCAGGAACGGAAGGGCCTCCCAGATCCTGAGCAGGTTCCTCTATTCACCGATTCGTCATCTCGCGAACACAAGTTCACTCGAAACTGTAGCCTACGAAGAAATGAAAGCTTATCCTGACAAACCTTACACCTCAACCGCTGTCATCATCCATGGCTTCTTGGGATCGGGTAGAAATTGGCGATCTTTCTCCCGCAATCTCCTCGCTGCTCTCTCCAATTCTTCTCCTTCTTCAAGTATCTATTTCTATAACTCCTGTCATTTTACTTCTAACAAGCCATTTACCTTCCCCTCCCCCCTAAAGTCTGGATTATGTATTTAATTTCATGTAGATTGGAGGACGGTACTATTGGATATGAGGAATCATGGAAAATCAGCGGACAGACAACTAAATCTCCCTCATACTATGGATACTGCGGCCAAAGATTTGGCTGATTTGGTAAAGGTTGAAGGCTGGCCTTGGCCTGAAGTTGTTATTGGGCACTCTATGGGTGGAAAGGTCGTTATGCAATTTGCTGAGAGTTGTAGCCTGGGTGACTATGGTGACCTTACTTCATTGCCAAAACAGGTCTTTCTTAGACTCTCATTTTTCTAGTTGTCTATTGATTTAATTATTTGTTCGATTATTAAAGTAAAAGAATCATCCATTTTTTAACTTTTATTCTGATTGATTACCTCTATTGAATGTTATTTCATTTTGAACTCCTCATGGCTTAGATTGCAATTTATCTTCATTTACTGGTAGAAAATCGAGTATTTGATTTTATTATATGTGCCTTTGAGAGTCATGGATTATAATTAACAGAGAAGCATAGGTTGTTGTGGCTACCCTATCCCTCTGTTAGTATGGCTTAATTAGTATGTAATGAAACAATTTCATTAAAAAAATGTACTTAATTGCTCTATAAGTAAGTACTGAGACATATAATCATCCGGAAAAAAATAATGGAAAATATTGCTTTGATCTAACTTGGGAAGTGGGAACACAGCATTTAAGATAATTAAAATATAGGGACAAAATCCAGTAAACCTATTACTAAGTACAACAGATGGGGATCTGACACTTTCATTGATGTATTATTAACATAAACCTCTTTGACGTAAAATTTGAATGGAAGAAAATGAGAGGGCCAATTTAATGCATGCCAAGATGCCTATATAGTGGGTGGGTGGGTGTGGGTGTGGGTGTGGGTGTGGGTGTAAGCATGCTGGTTGGGCTTAACCTTTTTCACGTGCTTACAGTTATAAACATACATGAAAACTGCATATATCAAGCATCCAATTCTTTTCATGAATGGATATGGAACAAAATGGATGGACTTCTAGAACGGGAAATAAAAAATTAAGCCTTAAGAGATGTGACGTCCCCACTTTTCCTTCATTCCTTTCCTTTTCTCCAGTTTGTATGCCGCTGTATTTCTCTCTCTCTCCTTAGTAGTGCCTGCCCAACCACTATCCTTTCTACGTTACTACATTTGTCGTGCGGACTAGCATGCTTTCACATGATTGCATAGATTTTCATAATTGGATACTCCAGTTTCAGTTTTTTTTTGGTACAAACTACAGTTTCAGTTAATTGAGAATAAGGATTTATCCCCTTTTTTTACCCCTGCTGAAAGCAGGTCTGGGTTTTGGATGCTGTTCCAGGAGAATTGAACCCTGAAAACAGCAATGAAGAAGCTCGAGATGTTTTACAGACCTTGCAAAGTTTACCGGCCCAAATCCCATCTCGGAAGTGAGACAATTTCTGAACATGTTCTCATGATTTAGTTTGTTAATAGGCTGTTGCTTACCTTTATGGTATAAAGTGGAGATGTCGTTTTAACATAAAGCTGAATCCTGCTTTGATATAGGTTTTACTGCCATATACTAGCACTACATTATAAACAGGATTTGTGAAGCTGAATTATTGAGCACCTGCTAATGATCATTTTAAACCATACATGATACGTAATCTGCAGCTTGCTATTTGGTAGACTAATCTATTGTTGCTCCTGGTTTCAGGTGGCTTGTGAATCATCTGATGGGACTTGGTTACTCCAAGTCATTGTCAGAATGGATAGGCACCAATCTCAAGAAAGCTGGTGACCATGAGACATGGGCATTTGATCTTGAAGGAGCTCAGGAGTTGTTCGATTCGTACTGGTAAACCAGATTGACTTTTTGTTCGAATAGATATAAATTAAAAACAAGGCAGCCAAAAGTTACTATTTGTTCTCTTTACCATATTTTTTAATGTTATATATTATTCTTCAACTACAATGGGTATTAATCCCGAATGTGAAATATCAATATGTAGGGAGAAGTCCTATTGGAATCTATTGGAGAACCCTCCTAAAGGTACGGAGATAGTGATCGTGCGTGCCGAAGATAGCGACAGATGGAGCCCAGACGCGATTCAGATAATTCAAAAATGTGCCGGTCGAGGAGAGAGTGATTCTCTTGGGAAGGTTTCATTTTGCGTTCTTCCAAATGCAGGCCATTGGGTTCATGCGGACAACCCAAAGGGACTTCTTGAGATTGTGGCTCCCAAAATAGCATCCCTTTAAGCATTCTTTGAAGACATCTGATAAGCTACCAATGGAACTTGTTCGGGTTCGTTTGTTTGAACTCTGCCAAGGAATGGGTTTTGAATGATCAGAAAAAAATTATCATAATAATCGTGTTCCTACTGCATTGCTTGTACCTCGGTAAGTGGAAACTATTTGTTTATATCGTAATAGAGGTGGAATTTGATGATGATTTGAATTGGAGGGGAAAAGGTAGATAGTCGGTGTTAAGGAATCGGAGATCCATTTTGATTTTGACTAATGCCTTGAAAAGTTGAAATCTTGAATATGTCCTGATATATCAATATATAACGAATTAATTAAATTTATAAAAAGGTGTACTATAATTATTTACAGGCTTTACATAAGCATTTTTTTAAAGGAATTGATAGTATAATGCATGAAGAAATATGTCTAATTAATGACTATAAATTTTATTTTTCTTGCACAAATTTATCCTTAAAATTTTCATTTAGAAATAATATTGTACAGAAAATTTCAAAATATAGCAATATTATCTTATCTTGTTAAAAGTTAATATTAATTGTTAAAAAATTGACAATAATTATTAATATTATGATGACAAAAATTAATATTGTTTTATTTTAATATTTCTAGAACAATCTTGAATCTAAAAAAATTTGGGAGAAATATTACTCTTAAATAAAAATTATTAATATTTTAATGATAAAAGTAATATTATTTTATTTTAATACTTTTAAAATAATTTTAAACTTAAAAAAAAAGTTGGGAAAATATTGTTTGTAAGTAAACATTTTTAGAATAATTTTTTTTAACCCTTTCTCCGATCGTATTAGCTATGCATTCAAGATCAGATCAAAGCTTAAGGACTTGTGTTGACTGTAGACTTTTGTTTGCCGCCGTAGACTTTAAATGGTTTATGGCTTTTACCGTTCGCATTTTTCTTTCGTTTTAATGTCATTGGTTGTAATGATAGGATGTTTCTTCTTCTTTTTTTAATGTTGGTAGGTAACCTTATTTACTTATTATACTATATCTAATTAAATTTAAATAAGTGAATGTTAAATTTAAATGTAGATTAAGTATAATGATGACAAGGGTTTGTTAAATAGCAAATAATTGATAAATATTAAGTTCGATGGTTTCTTTCCTGGATTAGTAATTGCGATATTTCTTGATTATTGAGTTCGATGGTTTTTTCTTTTCTTTTCTGGGGGTGGGGGTAGTCAAAGCTCACTAAACACTATTTTTTTAAGATTCATATTTAGTTGAGCATTCTTTCAATTTCAAAATATAAGTCTTTTATGATTTAAGCATACAAATTAAGAAATACAACCAATATATTAAAATAGTGATTACTTTGACAAACTTTGTCCTAATTAATGTTTTGAATGAATTGAAATTGCTGGAATAAATGAGGGTATAATAGAAAAATATTAATAAATACTGCTTTAAATATTTAAAAAGCATACAAAAATAAAACAAGAACTTTTTTCTTAAAAGGTCTTATATTTTGAAATAGATAGTATAAAATTGTAATTGTACTCAGGACAGGATATTCAGGGCGAATTGTTTAGGCACAATTCTTTTCCTACCGAGACCCGTGAGATTGAAATGAATTTGAAATAGGTGGAGCTTAGCTTATAAAGGCAAATTGAGAGGATACAATTATTTCAAGAGGGGACAGAGACAACGATGAAGGATCCACTTGACCACTCTTTATATACTATAATTTAAAAAAGGTTCACTGCTGTTCCTCGTATTCATCTACACTGGGATTTTCATGAATAAATTAAGAAGTTGTCGTGCCATGTGAACATTATGTTAAGATTTTCTACATTTAAGAGCGGAGAACAGGTAGAACCGTAGGCCAAAGAAGAAGGCCGAACAAGAAAAGTTGCGTGGGACTACGTTTCCAGCTTTTGATATAATATTAATATTAATGCAAAAGGGACGATGATTGTTACCCAATATTGATGGCCGATCTCCACTTGATTTTGATGAGTAGGCATATTTTGAAGGGGAAAGGGCACCTTTTTACGTGTGAATACTATACATGACATAATTTCATGATTGTGAGGCCAAAGAAGAAAATGATGGAGAAAGAACTCTCTCTCTAGAGATGGAGATTTATCAAATTATCAGTGACGACATTTGTACAAATGAAGCCCCGCTCTCTCTCTCCCCCCCCCCCCACCCAATATACCCATATGAACAGAATATGTTAAGGAAGTGGTTTTCCATTCATTGACGTATTTTTGTGAAATAAAACTTTATCTCTAGGTAAGGGAACTTGGAAAATATAATGTGAAAGAGATATATGGCAAGCATAGATTCCATGATACCAATTAACAACCCTTAAGTGTCTCATAATTCACATCATCATCTTCATCTTGTTGACCTCATTTACATGTTTCTAGACCCCATTCTTTTGCCGCTTTTCACTATTAGCGTCTCATCCAACTTCTTAATTGAATCAGAGATCTGTAATTGAAACTAGCATAGCCACAGAGGGTTCAAAACGGTGCCGCTAGCACGTTAGTGCTGGCATGGAATTAGAAAGCTTTAACATCCACTCAAGAAGATATAATCATTTGATCCTATCTATAGGATAATGAGAAAGGATTTATTTTAATCATCATATTATTAAATTTTTCATATAAATATACTATTTTAATTTCTATTTATTATTGTGTTGACTTTATTTCTATGAGGTATGATGTATATTAGAAAGTGATAAAGTTGTATAATTTTATGGTATGGTTTGGTTGAAAATGTTTAAAGTTGTTTTTATCTATATACAGTATACTGAAAATAATTTGTAAATAATATCAGAGAAATATATTGTGAGGGTTTCTTGGGTATTATGCTTCGTGATGCAAGGCTAAGAAAAATTATTGGAGGGTAATGGGAGAGGAATGGTCCAGCACCTATAAGGAATAATTTTTAATGTTAAAGTTGTCAAAAATGACGGTTAAGAAAACGACTATAAAATGAATGTTGGGATGGGAATGCGTATCATTTTAAAAGCTTCAAGAGGCAAAGTTGTAGTTTTCTACAAATTTATTTAAATGCTAATATTTCGATTGAATTAATCATTAGGCTATAAAATTTGTGAGGAACATATATCAAAATTATTTTCTTAGAAATTCTCATATTGTTGGCCAATGGCTGAAAAACCACGATTTACTATGCAACTTTCTCTTTGATGATTCCCAAAAAGTTTGAACAAACACTCCACCCCCCCCCCCCCTCCCATTTTCCTCTCGTTCCTAGAGTTTGGGTTTGAAACGTTGTTTATATATCCTATATATATATATTATACATACTTGTCAAGTCTTAAATCTTAAACGTTGATGAATCTACTAGACAGGACTCGAATTATAAATATTTTGATATATAATAATTAAACAATGACCCGATATCATTCACTGTTTATTATAATGCCCCCTTGTACACGCCACTCATCCAATGGCATCATTACAAGTACTGCCTAACATCTTCTCATATTATTAGACTTAGAAGGTAGAAAAGTGAGAAAAAGGGGAACATCACACTCATGCCCATAGTCAATTAAAGTGTTCAATCCCAAGTTTTTGAGGGAGAGACTTGGTATCTATCCCCTTGCTGTAAAAGTTGTCCATAAATTCTTTCATCGTGAAGTCTCTATACAATGGCGGTTTCTCCGGCGACACCAGCTCCGGCAGAGGCCCATAGTATCCATCTGGACCATCCGATCCCCTCCATTTCATCAGATTCAAGAACATCACTATTGAAATTCTCGATTCCTTCTCTCCATTCGCCAACACCCTATGTTGCACGCTCGTGTACTCTCCATTCGATATTATCTACACATGTATTGTAAATCACATCAATCTCCCAATAATACAAATAATGAACTACCATGGTTGTAATAGTACTATACCTGAAGCATGTCGCCGATGTTGACAATAAGAGCACCGGGGAGAGGGTTCACGGGGACCCACTGATGGCCGCGCTTCACCTGAAGCCCCGCCACCTGGTTCTGCAACAAAACCGTGATGGTTCCCGGATCCGTGTGCGGTGTTATACCCATCGTCAGATCCGGCTGCGGGCAGTACGGGTAGCAGTGCCCCACCATCACCCTCCTTTCCGTAAACGTCAGCTCCTTGAACTTCCCTCTCTCCAAACCTAAGCCCTCGCTCAGCAACTCCATCACCGTATCTGCCACCGCTTTAACATGCGAGTCCCACGCGAGCATTTCTCTTCCGCATATCTCCGGCAGATCCTCCACCTTCGGGGCCTCCGGCGTCATCCATGCCTGCAGTGAGTCATGCCAGCTGGCGGCGTCGCTCCGGTACAGGTCGTTATTGCTGGCGTACATGAAGCCCTGTCCCTCTTCACGTTTATAGTACTTGGCCTTGATGTGTTGGGGCTGGTCGTGGAAGGCTTTGACGGCCGCGATGGTCTCGTCGAGGACTGACACGTCGACGCCGTGGTTGATGACCTGGAAGAATCCCCATGTTCTTGCGGCTTCCTTGATCTGTTGGACAATTTTGGGTCTGTGGGGTGGAGAGGAGACGTTGGAAAGGTCGATGACAGGGATGGCGGCTTCTGTAGGGGAGGAGGAGGAGTGGAGGTCGGAGAGGGTATGAGGAGGGTGAACGAAGATAGAGGGGATGGAAGTGATGCCGGAGTCCGAGAGGCCCTTTACTCCGATCTTGGAGTCGTCGAAGTCCTTGACGGCCGCTGCTCGGTCGTAGCCAGCTGTACCGTTGGCCGCCATGTTTGAAGGAATATATATTGTGTTTCTTAATAAGTGATATCGGTGAGCAATATTTTCTTAGGCGCTTTGTGTTGAGGGGGCCGATAATATATACAAGTCTATTGGATCGCGAAATGTGCTGGGGTGGGCGGGCGGGCGGGCGGGCGGAGCACCAGGAATTTTTAATATAAAATATATTTAATTAATTTAATTAAATTAAAAATTAATTAAATTATCTATTATATTACTTTTTTAAAATATTATAATTATTTTTATTAATTTTTTATTTAATTATTATTAAAATAGTATCTATAAATATAAAAAAAAATTATATTTAAGACTAAGATTAAATTTTTAACTATATCTTGAAACATAGGAATTCATATATTTTGTATATAATATATATTTTTTTAAAAAAATAAAGATAAATAAAACCGGTAAATATTGAGTAATGATTATGATGTATATTAACAAAAATAATTCTGGTAATTGGAATGAGATGTGGAAGGAGGTTTAATTTCTATTACCATTTGACGACAGACCTTAAGGATTTGTTTGATTGGAGGGTTTTAAAGGGGAGAGAAAAATATGTTTGGTTGGGAAAAATGGAGGGAAGGGGAGGGGAGATTTTTTATCTTTTTGTGGTTCCCTCCCCTCCCCTCCAAAAGTAGGGGTTTTTAGAGGGGAGAGAAAATTTTACCCCCTTTTTTACTAAAACGCCCCTAAGCTTTTTTAATATTCCAATTATACCCTCAAACTTTTTTTTTATTTTTTTCACATCTAATTTTTTTCTTTAATTACATAATAATTATAATAAATTATAATAAAATTTAATAAGTATAATAAATTATTTATATATTATATTAAAATATATAATAATTATAAAATTAATAAAAAATAATGTTAAAATTTTAACATTTTTTTTATTTTTATTATATATAAAAATGAGATAAAAAAATTTAAGATTTATAAATTAAAAAATATTAATTTTGATATGAATATTGTAAATAAAGAATAAATAAATTTAAATAAAGAGATAAGGGTATTTTTGTCAACTTTTAATTAATCCCCCTCCCCTCCCCTCCCCTCCTGAACCAAACAAGAAATATCATTCATTAATCTTCCCTATCTTTTTTTACCCTCCTTTAATTTAATCTAACACATCCTCCCTATAATTAATCAAATAAAGCCTAAGGTCGTTTTACATGTGCGTGTATTTTGGTCAAAATCTGTTAAAAATGAATTATACAAAGGAGGTTCAGTATTTTTTTTTTTTATACAAGAAGGCTCAGTATTTTTAGTCAGTTCTATATACCTCATATTTGTTTGAGTGGGCGGCCCAAGAGGAAAAAAAGCACAATTTACTCTCTCTCTCTCTCTCTCTCCCTCTCTCCCTAGTGCGGACGATGGGATGGGATACATAACTTTGAAGGTGACTTTTTAAGTTTGTCATTAATTACGAACCCAACAATGCTGGATTAACATCAAATCCTGTAAATATATATATATCATCTCATGATTAAGACTTTTGATAGAAACATATCTCTTTCGGTGAATGGAATGCATCAGTCACTTCATAAAAGTTTCACTAAAAACAAAATTAAATCTAAGACATATAACTTCCCTCACAAAGTTTGAAATCCATATCTCAATATTCATTATTTACATTATGCATTTTCCCCTTGAGAAAATGTCCAATATTTGATAAAAGAAATTGCCCAACAGTTCGAATGATGTCTTGTTCTAAGAAAAGCAGATGAAAGAAAAAAGATCATGCTTGTTATGAAAGGAGGGCTCATAGAAGATTGCTCTCTATAGGAAATTAAAAATGATCTAAATAACGCAACATTATATTATATTAGTGCTAAAATAGAGCAAAAGAAAATGAGAAAATACAATATATTAATGAATCTGTGAAAAATAAAGCTGTAGGGCAGCCACAGACTTAATATTTTTTTATAGTTGAAACCAGCTCATCGAGCAAAAACAAAAGCTAAAGCAAAGTATAATATATATAAATTATAAACACATGCAGAAGCATGTTTAATATTTTAGTTCCGAAGAGCAGATTTCATAGTCCAAGCCTTGAGATTCTCCACATGGATGGGCTCAGTGCCGTTATTGAAGACGAACAAGTGGGCCGCATCAGCTACGGCCATTTCTGGATAAACCCTTGACAGTATGTTTGTTCTCCCTCCTGCTCCAAAACTTTCCACCACCGAGTGATCAATCTGCCATCCATTTCATAATCCAAACAAAGCTCATTACAACTTGTTATACATTGAAATTTGAAAGTTATTAAACCAAGAAATGGATGTTAGCTAATATACCAGACTCCTAAGAGAGAGCTTCTTATCCGCTAAATCCACGTCCACAAAACCAGCAAATGATGGCTTGTACACACGACTCCTCAGAGATGAACTGTACATGTTGACAAAAACCAAACCAATCAAAACAGATTTACCAACGATATGATTGATTGGATCGAGTGAAAATCAAAGTAATTTTTGGTAGACAAATTAACCTGGATGCATCAGAACATAAGAGAACCACGTGCTTGTTTGGAGACCTGAAAATTCTGAAAAACACAGGAGTGAACTCTTCCAGGTTCTTAGATGCCAAAGTGAGGAGCCCAAATGGTCCAACCCCACCTTCAACCTTTGACCCCTTTTCAGCACACAGATCCTGTGCGTTCACCCACTTCCGATCAAACTCTTCTGCCTTGTCCAACCTTGAAAACGAAAACGTCACTTCCACGTCAGCCTGTGCATACATCAGAATTAGATCACCATATATAAAGTTCCATCAAATTATTATATAGTCTTTTATTTGCATGTTATAATCAGACCTGGGCAGCTGTAATTCCTCTTACTTCCTCATATTCTCCCTTTCGAAGCCTCTTGTCGCTCAGCTGAACTTGCTTACCTCTAAGACTGTTCAATTCTGCCACCGGCCATTGAACCAATTGTTTCCCGTTCGAATCAAGCCACACTGTTCTCGGGATTCCCTGAAACACATGTGTACATATGTATGTATCAACTAAGAAAAATATATGGAGAGAATGGGAAATGATCACTTATTATATATTATAATTATCCTACCTGAATTCCAGCCCACCCTTTTCTGACATCATCAACCCTAGAATCAGACTCGTTTGCCCAACCCCACAGGACCCTTCGTTTCTTGACAGGATCGAAGAATGACTTGGAAGCATAGAAGTTACCGTAATCATACCGGAGGCCACCCCAGCCATCCTCCGAAGTGTTCTCCGGGATATACCTATCCTGCTCCCGGATGTACTTTCCGATTGTGTAGTATTCAAACCTCGTCATGTCGAGGCTATTCTTCAACACGTGCTTTACGTTTTTCCCCACCACCGATGTGTCCAGCCCTTGTTTGCCTCTCACTGGAACCGGGTAGAAGTCGGGGCATTCCCACATACCCGTCGATACTGAAGAATGGATCGGGTGTTTGGCTTTGACCCAATTCACGAAGTCCCTGCTTCTATATAGATGGGCTACTCCTCTTAGCCCCCTCCTCCCGCCGACCAGGATCCTCCAGTGACCGTCTCTCTTGCTCCACCACGCTGTCGTCGGGTCACGGAAAGCGCTGCCGTTGACGCCGATGTCTGCAACCACCAGAGGGTTGATGAAGTCGGGCTTCACCCATTTCCTGAGAAACGGGTCGGATACGTTCTCCGGTACTGCATAGCATTGGACCTGCGTTTGTTTTTCATCGGCAACTCCAGTGTAGAGGATCACTGGTCCTTTGCCCGGAACAATGGTGGCTGAACCGGACCAACACCCGTACTTGTCAAACGGTTTGGAGGGGTAAATGGCCGGTTCAATGGTTTCCCAATTGATTAGGTCCTTTGATACGGAGTGGGCCCACACTATATTTCCCCACACTGCTCCTTTAGGGTTGTACTGGTAGAATAGGTGGTAGTATCCCTTGTAATACATAGGTCCTATTTTGGCATGCACCATGGAACCTCAGAAAACAACAGAGGAATATGAATGCAGGATGGGAAGGAAGAAGAAGAGTGACTTACCATTTGGATCTACGTGTGATGAATTCGTCCAACAAGCCAATTTGAGCCCCATGAAGGATGGTAATACAAAGAAAGTTAGAACTCAGAACCATTCTAAAAAATTAAGAATTTTGAATGGCAAGGTAAAACGCTAGAAAGATGCCAAGAAAACAATGTTATATATATCAAGAAGATTTTTAAGTATATTCATGTTAAAAAGTGACCAAGAACTGAAGAGTGGCAACTAGGTGGGTCATTTTCATGCCAATATGCGCCACCTTCAAATCGTGGAAGCTGCATCGGGACTTCAAAATCACCAACAAGCTGGATTTTATCTTTTGGCAAAGAAATGTACAAGGAAGAAGGGCAAGAATATGAAGCGAGAAAGTACAGTATCCCTAGTCGACATAAGATAACATGGATTATCTTTTTGGGATAACATAGTTTTAGTTTTAGAGGTGGCCACAGTGACCTCTTTTTGTCCCTTTTCGGTATTTCAGCATCAAATACCTGACCACATGTGTCAAAATTCCAATATGACAACGTTATATCTTGTCATTAACTTTGATTCTCCAACAAGTCCCGATAGCTAGCACTATAAGCCCACGCAAAGATTTCAAAGACACAATAATTCGACATGATTTAAAAGGAAAAGGAATTGCCACTTGTGTGTGTGTGTGTGTGTGTGTGTGTATATTCAACTGTTAAAAAACCTAGCAGAAAAGAAACAAGAGTATATATCATGCTTCTCAAATCTACTTTGCACTTAGGCATGGTGGCTTATCCTAGATTGATCCCCAATAGAAGAGTTCCTCATGCATGGCTTCTGATCTATAAGTGGGACACACCCATGCACAAAGCCATAAGCTTAATCAGCTTTGATCTCTGTCTCACGCACACACACATGTCCACAACGTTTTCGTGTTATCTTACCACTAAGAAAGATCATTTGTATGCCTAACCGTGTCGACGAACTAGCTGTTTGGGCTACAATTGTTTAAAGCACACGTAATCGATAGAGTCCAAGCTTGTTCATGATATATATTACTCAAAAGACAAAAACAAAGAAGAAACAAAAAAGATGCAACTCACATGCCTCTTACTAGAATGAGCTCAAAGACTGATTTTTACCAAACCAAGAAGGAAGAGATGGCAAAATAAGGAAAGCTGGTATTTGACATTTTTTTTTACGAGAATCCTGTTTACAACATTCTAGCCGCCTTGCATGGAATTATCGACATCATCAAACCAAGGATCGCAGGATGAGACTAAAATGGAAAGAAATTAACATCGTTGCCACTTTTATGCCTTAGAAACTCTTTGTTTATTATGCTATGACCAACACTCAGGCGCCAGCATGCATATGCATATGATAAATTAAAGAAATCGCCCTAATATGTGGTATATGCTAATAAGCCATACGCCAGGAAAAACCCATTTCTTATAAACTTCAACTTTATTATGAAATGCTGAGTTTTACGTGTACAAAATCTATGATCAGAAGAAATTTTATAAATTTTCATCACAAGTAGAATTTTAGAGACTCTAAAGAAATTATTTTCATGAGTAGAAATTAGAGACTCTAAAGGAAATATATATTTCACACACTAAACGAGATTCAAGTTAGGGCTAATTCATTGTGTAAATAAATAAGGATGTTACCGTTGATCCAGTGCTTAGGAGGTTGAAAGTGATAGCCAGTTCTGCGAAGTTGATTCACCCTAGTGGCTGAAACGGATTGAAGAAGTGGGTATGTATCATGAAACGCTTCAACTGCATTATTGTTAATAGTCAGAAGGAGGAGGCAAAGTACAAAAGAAACTATGAGACACTTTGGGGGACTCATTATGGAAGAAAGAGTGTTTTGAATAGGGAGAGAGAAGAAATGAGAAAGTGATGGATGAGGAAGAGAAGCAGGGCGTGAAGGTTACTTATAGAAGAGAAAAGTGGAGGCTTTGATCAAATTTAAGGTATGACACACATCACAACTTCCTGAATCAGTTCTTAGTGTTAATTATTCCTTGGGCGATTATTTAGGCAAATACAATTAAACATTGAGAAATTATACACATATGCTTTAAGTTAGTTGATTTTCCTTCCTTTTTTTTTCCTTTGTAAATCAAACGTTGATTTGTCCTGAGAATAGTTTAAAAAATAACGGGAGGAATTATGTATTAGTACGGATAATTCCGCGCACGCCCTAGTTAATGTCTTACCAACAAAGATAACAGTCAAAATCAAAAGACTATCATATTCAAATTCTTCATTATCTCACTTTCTACTTTAATAAAAGAACAAGTATGACATGAGTTAGTCTAAGTGGTGAAGATTTCGAGTTTAAATTTATATAAATACATAAAACATTTTTGAAAGAGTTGACATTAATTGAATGGACAATAATTAAATCTGGTATAGTTAAATAGCCATATTAAAAAGAGAGTCACTGTAAATTTTATGATTGATGGATATTAGGATATATAGCCGTTGATTTTTGGAAATAACATTAAATCTAATTTATTCGAGTTAATTGGGTTAAATCACATGAAAGTAGATTCCTCTTGCTTGCAATAATTTTTTGCGTACCAAACCCACTGCCACAAAGACAAATTTTTAGAAGGTATTTGATATCGGATATCATCAAGTTAAATTCAAGTATTTTTAGACCTCATACTGGTAGCTATTCCAAAGAATTGTGTTTTTCTTTTTCTTTTTGTCGTATTTATTCACACAAAGACCCATTTATCATAATATAAATTTTTTTGTAGTTTTTTAATTTATTGGAATTTTAAAAACCAAAATAAGTAGATTTTTTACTCCTAATTTATTCTGTAATTAACTCTTGGTATTAATATTTTAATTTATTTTTAATTTAAAATATACTTGTTTTGACTTGAGAGTATAAATAAAAATGATTTTATACAATTTGTTTTATAAAAAAGGCATACGCATGATTGACCTTGCTCGTCAGTTTAAATATTTCAGTTATATATATATATATATATATTAAGCTAATTAACTTTTTAAAATAGACTAATGAAGTTAAATAAATCAGTTAATTATAATTAATATAAGAATTAATTAACTAATTTAAGTAGATTAAAGAGTATATAATATGGATTTATCTCAAAATAACATATTGATAGTTACTTGCTGTATTTGAACTAGTCAATATACTAAAAAATAATAATTAACTCTTAGATAATTTGGATCAGAGTATAAAGCTAACAGAATTCAAAAACATATCTTCATCAATCTGAACTTGGGCGTTTTCGGGCTTCTCGTATATTTGATCAGCTGTCAAATATCACACACCATTTCCGTCATCGTTCAGCGATTGCCATATATATATATATATATATATATATATATATATATATATATATATATATATATTCATGTTTTCTTGAAGCAAACCTTGCATTAATTCCACCTTTAATGTTGGGAGGTAAAAACGTTAATTAGCCTCACGCGATTGCATGTCCTTTTCTCTAACAAGGGATTTCTAAATTAAAGGATCCTGTATAATATCATGGGACATTCATCCTTAGGCAACTATACGTGCTTACATGGCAACAATTATATATAAATATAAAGAAAACCCCCAAAAGCGAAGTGTTTTGGAAGGCAACAGATGTCTAATGCAGGGAATAAAAAGATGATAGAAAGTGAAGAAGAAATAATAATGGAATGGTAAAAGGGAAAAGAAAGTAGAAAAGAGAGAGCTAGAGAGAAAATTGTTGGATGATGACGGTGTGATCACTATCAAAATTGAAGAGCACCATCAGTAATATTACTTACGTAGGAAACCAATAAAGAATCCAAACTCTGTTGTGCCCGATGTGCATTTAGAACTCGTCACATGATGCCCACACAATCAGCACAATGCCCTTTCCTATTATGTTTAACTACTACGCTCCACTATTTTAACCTTTTTCTCTCTGTTTCTTCTTTTGCTAATTACCCAATCACAATTTTTGTCATCTTATTCTTGGAAAGTAATCACATATTGAATCGTGTTTGGATTCAAATTTTAATGAAGGATTAATTCAACCTAATTCTAATACATAATCCACTTCCATGAACTTGCATGAGACGCATGCATGTTTGTGTCATTTTCATGATTATGTGTAGATGAATAACAACTATGTGTTAATTTAATGTACAAACAAAGACATTGCCAGCACACAAGCCAAATAAATCATGTTTGCTTCCGATCCCTTTTCCAGTTATGGTAATATGCACAAAGTTCTTGGAAAATGCGGGGAAAAGGAGAAAGAGTTCCATATAAATGTGTGTGGTTGGGCAATGACAACATGTGTAAGGCAGGTTGGTCGATATGCATATAGTTGCAGCCACATAGAACTCAACCCAACATTAGTTGACGACAGTGACACTCTCAATTTTCATTATCATCGCCCTTCTCACCACCATCGTTGGCTGTGTCCTATGATTCCATACTCATCACATATATACACATGGTCCCCACTTCCACACCCAAATCCAAGTTGAGTTTTCCATGTATTCAAAAAGAAGAAGAATAAATAGTGGTAGGGACAGTCCAGGACACGAGTCACTTGTTATTTCTTCTGCATTTTTGTTACATGTTCCTAACTTTGTTGCACGTGCTGGATCAATGTTTATGAACTACAAACCTGGGGAAGCTAATTAAGACTTGACCATTAATTGCTTCCCCGACTTAATTACCTAACAAGTTGCTCAGAGAGAAGTGAATTTTAGCTTTGCACTCACATATATGGTCAAACCAAGAATGATGCGTGCATGCTGCTTTGGCCAAAAGTCTTCAACATTTCTGAGGCTGAGACTCGTACTCGTGGCTATGCCATTTTTATGGTCCATATATAGTGTCAATGGCTAATGATATATGTCAATGCATTTTAACCAAGAATACAGAACAATATTAATTAAGATCAGATGCCTGCAGATCACAACCTGAAATCACCCAATATGATCTGCACACTGAAACAGCTTATATGCAGCCTTTTTGCTCTTATATATTTGTGCACAGAAATAGAGAGGCACTACTACCTAGGTAACAAACAAAATACCTGCTCCACCAGCAAAATGGTCAACTAGCAAATCATGCGGGATAAGACCCAAGAGCTTTGCCTGGGAAATCTGCTTAGCACTGAGCTTGAAAAGGTAGCGACGCACTGTGATGTGCGTGATGAACCTAGAATCCATTTTAGTTCACTATTTATCAAATTATGGTGTAAACTTTGGTGTTGAAATGATGACGACAAGATAGTGTGCATGTCATAAATTCATCTTATATTTTACTTGCAAAATTGCAGCAGCAATGCTTGAATCATGACACGTTCATGAACACTTGTCAAGACAGGGTACTCATTCCGTGATATTACCGTGGACGGCAGAATGCAACAACATATCACAACACTGACCCGCGAAGGCCACAAAAAAATTGGTATGGCAAATACACCTTAATAACGTTACTTTTTTGTAGTAACTTTTGCTATTATCATGAAAATACTAAAATACTCCTAATTAAAAAATTAAAAAATTTAAAGGTATAAAAATACTCATGAACTACCATATATTTTTAAGAGGTGCAAAAGTATCCTTGTAAATATAAATAAATAAATAAATTTTTCAGTTTTAGCAAAATAAAAAAAATCTATTAAATTTTAATACACTATTATAATATTAATAATTTTATGGTTAACACACTATTAATACACTAATAATTTTGGTCCTCTAAGTTTTTATCGAATTTTAATTTAATTCATTAAGTCTATAGAGTATATTTTCGATACTTTAATATTAATAAAAAAATATCTACTCAATTGGGGATTCTACAATTAAACATTGAAGAAATATGTTTATGATTTAATCATTTAATATGTTTTTTTATATATTAATAGTTAATTTTATATATTAAATATTAGATGATATCTTATTTAAATATTTTAATATGTCAATGTTTAATTTTAGAGTCACTATTTAAATTCATTTTGTTCATATTTTTTTTATTAATGACATCAATAATATTAACATTAAAAGACTGCAATACATTTTACAAATTTAAAAGATTAAACTAAAATTTGATATAAATTGAGAGAACCAAACGTATCATTAACTATAAAATTATTAGCATTATAGTAGTCTAGTATAATTTAATAGAGTTTTTTGTTTTGTTAAAACTGAAAGATTTATTTTATTTGCACATCTATAGATACTTTAACACCTTCGGAAAGTATACAGTATTTGGCGCAAATTAGGCAAAAGTTGAAAGGTATTTTTGAACCTTTACACTTTGTAGTTTTTTTAGTCAGGAGTATTTTGATACTTTCATGACAATAGCACGTGACCCATTATCAAAAGTAATAGTGTTAAGCTGTATTTAATAGTTTTAATATTTTTATTCATAATTTAAATGTTTAAAGGTATTTTTGTCCCTCCGAATAACCTACGGTGTTGAGCCTAATTTTATAAAAACGTATATGGGTATTTTTATACCTTAACCCTTAATAAAATCATTTTTATGTGGTTTTTGGGCTCAAGAATTGGGCTATCGTGACGAGAATGCACAATAATGATGTGGATTGACACCGACGCATTTACGTTGGGCATTCTGATCGACGCTGTAGAGCAAAGCCGAACAAGACCAAGTGGGGATGGGTGGGCTGTGCCTTAGATTTTGTTTCGTTGCAAAATAAAATAATTTAAATAATTACTAAATAGGGATTAATCCGAGGGATAAATTGCTCAGTATCACTTAAGTGAAATCTCAAGTTTAAATCTTGGCGTATGTATAAAATCCCCGTTAAAAGGCTTACCCACTATAGCCAGGTACATGATGTGGGTCAGATCTAAATATAATCGGAGTAAAGTTCCAGTGAATCGGGTAAGTAATAAAAAAAAAAGACATGCTCATATTTAGTGCATTAGCAAGAAAAGACAATTTAATATATAAGCTTCAAGAAATATTGACAACAACAGAGTAAAATTTGAACGAAGAATAATGATGCATTGAGTTAAATACTCATGAAATAAAAGGAAAAGAGTCTGAATAGTCTGATCATAGTATGATTAAGGGGAAATTATTTCCTAATTAATGAGATTCAGAATTTTTTTACAAGGCCTTAAATATGTGAAACTATTTTGAAGGACCAGAGCGCTTTTTCACTCTCGTCCTGGCTCTTCATTGGAGCCAAAAACTTTGCCTTGTCGTGCTTGGATTCTTGAAATTCCGTGGAGCACACACTTCTGTTCACTCGTTTCTTCGCTGAGTTCCCTGCTCATTCCTGATACCTCTCTCGGGGTGTAATTTTCCCTATTAACAATTAGTGCTGTACTGTCTTGGTATGGAGGTTATTGCTGATGTGGCTCTCTATCAGCCCTTGGATTAAATAAAATAAATGGCATTGGTCTGTCCAAAATGACCCTAATGCTCCCGCATCAATATGAACACAGATTCAAGATACATAAACCCTAATGATGCATAAAGTGGTAAGTGAAATGAATGAACAGTCGTACAGTGAAGCCACAGACACAGTTATTTTGCAGTTTTAAACAGAGTTCTATTAAATGTATGACAACAACTCTATCAACCCCAACCTCAAATTTTCAAACTATCGAAGTTACAGTTGAACGGTGCGGACTGAATTCAAGTTTGTTTTGAATCCTCTAAGGCGCTGGGGTGTGTTTTGGAACAAGGACAGTTAGATAATGGCGCCCTAGTTATTACCACCTGCGTGGGCTGCCCGCTAACAACAAAGTCCCTGTCGGCATGCACATGGGATTGGTCTGCACATATTTGCCTATTTAAGCAACATCCACACACATAGTAGTCAATACTCATTTGTGCTCCAGTTTTCTCTCCTTTTTCTTGACGATGAGGGTAAAACGTCCACAAACAAACACAAATTCTAGTACATCATGGTGACACGTGTCGTGCCTTGGACAACTCTTCCAGAGCAATGAGTGGAACAAGGTTCAATTGCCTAGATTTAAATTTTTTAGTTGATAATTTTTTAAATAGTTAATAGTTAAAAGATTATTTTTTAAAAAAAAATAGATAATTCATATTATATATGAACCGTTCAGATACCGAAATTATTTCCATCAATCGGTAGCGCCTATGGACTTTTGTAGGCGGGAGGAGTGAAAAGAATAGTGACAAAAAAACGAGAGCTTATTATAGATAAGCCCTTTAAATTGTCGAGAGTACTACGCACGTCAATGCCGTTATCTGTAAAGTAAAAATTGGTCAGAAATGGATGAATATAAAATTATACTTTTTATCAGTGAGTGTTGATATTTTGAGTTATTTAGAGTATATTTAATTTTTAATTAATATTATTTTATTATAATTTTAATTATAATATTTTGATAAATATTTTAATTTTTAAATATTTAAATTTATGTTTGAGAATAATTGACAGTTGACTCTGTTAGATATTGATATCGCTTAAAAAAATAAAATTTTATTTTATTCTTAGATCATGGGTTATCCTAATATTTTTTTAAAAATTTTAAAAGTTAAGAAAAATATATTATTTAATCATTAATATAAGATATATTTAATTAATTTAGTTAGATTAATAAAATTGATTAAATTAATTAATATATCATATATTTTTTAAAAAAATATATAATTCTTTTTATTATTTTTTATTTAATTATTATTAAAAATATCAATAAAAATAATTTAAAAAAATAATAAATATATTTTATATTTAAAATTAAAATAAATTCAAATGAAATCTTGTCGTTTTCCATAGCCATATGGCAAAAATTTTAATATTAAACTAAGGAAATTGGAAGTACGCACTACGCACATAGGAATTTAGCACTTCGGAAATTCTTCAGGCGCGTGACTATGATATTTTTGTAATCTGAACTGTTACTATTAATCTGAACGAAAACAATTAGTACTATTAAATTCTCTACGTGCAAGTACTAAACGGAATAAATTATTTGTTTCGTTAGTATTTTAGTTATAACGACTTTTTCTTAAGAGAAGAATCTTGGTGTTATATAGAATAATTACAAAAAATTAAATTTCTTATTTATTAATAACTTGCCATTTTCATCCGCTAGCATAATAAAGACAGCCATATTATTTGTATTAGTTACATTTCATAATGGATGACATAATTTGTTAGAAATTTATAAATTATATCAATATTAATATCAATAATTGAGTAATATTGAATGTTACTGATATTTTCATCCCTGATTAATTAATTTGGGAGTCAAAATATTCTGAGACAAAATTAGAGAAAGTATCTAATTAGGCTCATTTTTTTTTGGAAAAAAGTTATTTGTAACTATTTTTCTTATTATTTAATATCTAAAGGCTAGACAATGATAATTCATATGTCCAAGAACCGAGGTAGAAATAAATCAATCTTTTTATATCTGCTGACTACTGCTGTGGGCGTTGGCATATGTAATAGTAAAACTCATTAATTTTAGTAATTAATTAATTGGAGCATTTATGCTGCCCGCCAACGTGGTAGAATATGAAGTGAGGAGGGAGACCAACTCTCTCCAACTCATCTGTGGAATCATTTATAAAAGCTTCAGATCAAAGGATCATATTATTCCCACTGAAGAGAAGAAAAAGAGCAATGTCTGGTGATGTGGTGGACGCCGCCATGGGACGAGCAGTCGGCGGAAGCGAGTACACTTGGTGCAGGGCGGTTCCCGGCGGCACCGGCATCGCCGTCTTGGGTTTCCTCCTCTCCAAACCACCCCTACCCTCTCGCCTCCAAACTGCCCTTCACAAACTCCAATATACCCACCCTATCCTCAACTCCACCCTCCATTTCAACTCCAACGATTCCTCCTTCTCCTTCCTCACCTCTCCCACCACTCCCTCTCTCAACGTCCAATCTTTTGATCTCTCCGCCGCTTCCACTCTCCTCGTTCCCCACCGTGACTCGCCTGTTTCTCCCTTCCAACAAATCCTCGAACACCAGCTGAATCACAACTCTTGGAACCACCTTCAACGTCACTCCCACACCAACGTCCCCGTCTTGTTTGCAAGCATTTATGCTCTTCCCGACGAATCCTGGGCGGTTGTTCTCCGGCTTCATGTCGCTGCATGCGACCGGACCACGGCGGCCACTCTTTTGAAGGAGCTGCTTCCGCTGACGATGGAGGAGAAGGAGGGCGGCGAAGCGAGGAAGAAGGAGGAAACGGCAGAGTTATCATTGGCAATAGAAGATCTGGTGCCTAGTGGGAAGGAGAAGAAAGGAGTGTGGGCACGTGGCATGGACATGCTTGCTTACTCTCTCAACTCCCTGAGGCTGACAAATATGAAATTTGAGGACACAAAAAGCATCAGGTGTTCACAGGTGGTGAGATTGCAACTCAACCGGAACGAGACGGACAGAGTTTTAGCAGTACGTGAGCCTACATACATACGTATATATATATAGTTGCGTTTCATGAGGTGTTGAGAAGGGGTGTGTGTGTAGGGATGCAGGAAGAAGGGGATAAAACTGTGTGGAGCTTTGACAGCAGCGGGATTGATGGCGGCACACGGCTCCAAGAAGGGTGGCAAGAAGTATGGTGTGGTCACTCTTGTCGATTGCCGCTCCACTCTTCATCCTCCGCTCTCTCCTCACAATTTCGGTGCTCTCACTCTTCTCTTTCATTTTTCTCCTCACTATTTTCACAGAAAAATGCTTTGCAATCAATAGTATGTGTAAAAATAAAATTAATTAATCACCATCCATCATTTATTTGAAACATATGTTTTTCATTTAATAAACTATAGTACATATATAAAGGCACGCAACAAGAAATTAAACTGAGAGAGGTATAATTATAGCATATATGGTCTTTGTCTATTTACGGAGACCAACACACATGGTAGAGCTGTGAGAAGGCCATAGGAACAAAAATGAGACTGCTTGGTACCGTTGGCTACAGAGAATGTCATTAATGAAGTCATAAATCTGTTCATCTGTGTCACAATGAACGGTCAGCTGGTCCCTAATGACCAAACGATGTACCAGTACTAGAAGGATGTCTTTTTTTGGTTTTTTTATTGGGCTAAAACTGTGCAATAATTAAATGTCTAGGGTTCTATCACGCTGCCATTCTTAACACCCACATAATGAAGGGAGGGGAAGAGAGCCTATGGGATGTGGCAGAACGAGCGTACGAAGCATTCTCAAACTCCAAGAAGAGCAAGAAGCACTTGTCGGACATGGCGGACATAAACTTGCTGATGCGCACGGCTATGGAGAACCCCGGCCTGACCTCGTCGTTGAGAACGTCGATCATGTCGGTGTTCGAGGACTCGGTGATAGACGAAGTAGACGACGACGGTGGTGAGATGCAGGAGGAGGTGGGGTTACAAGACTTCATGGGATGTGCATCTGTTCATGGGGTGGGCCCATCTATTGCTGTGTTCGACACCATCAGGAATGGATGCTTGGACTGCGTCTTCGTCTACCCTTCGCCCTTGCACTCCAGACAACAAATGCACCACTTTGTTAGTACCATGAAGGCTATCCTTGTCCAAGCAGGACAATTTTATGCATGAATGAATAACAATGTTTGAGCGCGTGTGTCCCAGTTATTCATGAATTTATGGAATGACTACTTGTGTGCACAGTATTGAATGAGTAGTATAATTTAATTAACAAGTTTAATTTGATGATAGCTTCCAGTTTTCTAGTTAAATTATGATATGACGTCAACGAATGTTCTTCTTTTTGGTGTATTTAGTAAGTTTAGGTTAATTAGATATGTCATAATAGGTCATATATCTACTCACGTACGCTAACACTAAAGAATTAAATTAAAGAAGATGTATATGTTACATGTCGGGGATCATAGTCCAGTACATGGCCCTTGTGAAAATTTATTACGAGCCTATAATTGGGAAAAAGAAATTCAAGTAGTTCATGTTGTGAACACTGATATAATAGTGTGCGGGCATGTATGTCGTTTGCTTAACAGGAAACTCTAACCTTGTAGTTCTCGCCAGTCTTGGTTTTCACACTCCTCTAAATAATTCAAATTTAAGCAACAAGAGAATGATGTTAATAATTATACTCATATTAAGTGCGTGTTTAGATTCAGCGTTTGAGAATTAATTTTGGGTAAAATTTCAGTTTAAAAAAATTTAAAACAAACAGCAATTTTTGTCTAGAATTAATTTTGGCCAAAACCTCAATTTAAAACTATGGTTTTGAATAAGCTACTGAAAATATATTTTGTAACAGTAAAAAAACTTATAAACTATCTAATTACTATTTTACCCTTATTTTCTCTTATACTCTCTCTCATCTCTCTCATCTCTCATCTCTTTTCTTCACACTATATCATCTTTCCTCTCTCTTCTCTACACTCTCTCCTCTCTCTTATTCTCCACCCTCTCTCATCTCTCATACTTTAATCAAATCATACCCCTTTTGGTAATTTATTAATATAAAAAGTGATTCTACCACTAATCATCTAAATATCTCTATTTTTAAAATTTATTCTTCCCATAATCTATTCTTTTCATAATCTATTATTCCTAAAATCTATTCTTCAGAATCTATTCTTTCTAAAATCTATTCTCCAAAAGCTAATCCAAACACACCCTAAATAGTGAATACTGAACTAGTTATTGTTTACAAGTTCAGTTGAATAAAGAACAAAATATATGACTATTTAAAATATATTTATTTTTTATAAAATATAATTTTATTATAATTTTAGTTACAGTATTTAAGAAAATATATTAACTCTTAAATATTTAGATTTATATTTAAAGATAATTGATAACTTATAATATTTAACAATAGTACTATTTATAAAAAAGAGAAATTTTACTCTATATTTATATGGTAGATAAATTTAACCCTTTTTAAAAAGAATTATATAAAAAAAAAAATTAGTGAATGCTGGTGGTGGATTGGTGGGGCAGATGACGTTGTTGCCAAGAGGCCAAGCGAGCCTTTCTCGCCCGCATGAAGCGAGGAATAATATTTAATTATTAATACTACTCGTGTGGAACGGGGATCAAGTTCACTTTTAATTAAGCTCGGTGATGATCATTGAGAAGATGCGTTTTCTAATTAGATTACTCACGTTTTTTTTTTTTTTTGCTCTGAGCAGGGATCGGTCATGTTTTTTGGCTAAAAAATTACTCTTAAACGTGGAACATTATTGTACAGGAAAAAGATGCGGAACACTCTTAAAAAGGTCATGGAGAGACATGGTTCACGTTTTGGCCAAGAAAACATAGACCAATATTTGACTTATAATAAGCACAAGTGGGATATCAAGGACGAAACTCAGGTTATGCTCTCAATAAAATCACTAACAATTTCAAAAGTTTAAAGGATAATCAAAACTCAATATATGAATTTAATTATGGTTAGATTGCTGACAATTTTCTGTAAAAACAGTTGAATGTAAAATTTAAACTGTTATAAATTTTGGATCTCAATTACAGATCAAATATTTATGTTTCACTTATGATTCCTAATTCATAATTAAATTTTTTATTTACAACTCTTCATGTTTACGAATTATTTAAAAAACATTGTCAAGAAACTGAGATAATTTGAGATTGAGATCCCGGAATCTTTTTAGGTTCCTGTGCTTGTGCGAGCTGGCCGATTTGCAGAGAGTGTCGTAACGTATCTGGGTTGATTTCTCACTTGTCGTTATTAACTTTTGGATGATTGAATCATTACCAGCCGCGAAAGGTTTTCTTCAATGTAGCTCCTCCTTTTTGGGCTACCAAGCAACATGAGCCAGGAGGTAGAGAGCGAGGCCCCTCACCCACCCATGTCCGATTCCATTACCCGACCCGTCGGCAGCACCGAGTTAAGCTGGTGCAAAGCCGTTCCCGGTGGCACCGGGGTCACCGTCCTGGGTCTCCTCTTTTCCAAACCCCCTAATATCTCATTCCTTCAAACCGCGCTTGGGAACCTCCAAAATTCCCACCCTATCCTCCGATCCAAGATTCACCTAGACCCCTCTACTAATATCTATCATTTCCTGATTACCCCAAATCCTCACTTCGAAATCACACCCTTTGATCTACAATCCACGTCCCGCATCATCGCAACTGATTCCGATGACCACAATATCAATAGTGCCTTCCACCGAATCGTCGAGCACGAGCTCAGTCACACTCAGAACCCTTGGCATGACCCTAGCGGCTCATCGACGCCGGCCGATACCGACGTCTTCTTTGCGAGCACCTACACGATCAATGATCGCTACTGGGCCGTTTTCGTCCGGTTACACACGGCGGCATGTGATCGTACGGCAGCGATGGCTGTGCTGAGGGAACTGATGGCGCAACTGGAAGGGAAAGGGACGGCGGTGGAGTTGGGGAATGAAGATGAGATCGGGATGCCGATTGAGGATCTTGTCCCAAAAGGGAAGGCCAACAAACCCTTTTGGGCGCGTGGAGTGGACGTGCTTGGTTACTCCTTGAACGCGCTGAGGGTCGCGAATTTAAGTTTCGTCGATGCTAATCCACCTAAATGCACCAAGTTCGTGAAGTTTCAGCTGAACATGGACGAAACAGGGAGGCTAATTGCCGTGAGTCACTTTCATTTCTAACTCGAGCTTTTATCCTGTTTTGATTCCTTCTTAAGTCTTTGTTTTTAGAAAACAAATATGATAAATCTATAGCAGTTTGAACGACAAAATGGTAACCATTTCATATTTTAAAAAAATACTCTCGTCCTGGTATAAAAACAATAACTAGTATAACTATAATTATGTCGATATTTTCTTTTTCTAGAATGCGGAGATTAAAACGTAAGGTGCCATAATACAAGTATGCAACATTTTTTACGCAATGATAGTGAGATTTATTTTCATTGAAATACTAAACAGAGCATCATGGATCGCCCAGTAGAGGTTTTCACACCTTAAAATGCCCTGCTATTACCAATGGGGTTGGGTCATTTAGTCTCTTCCAACACGGTAAATCTAAGATTCGAATTCTCCGTGTTGACATTTAGAGGATGTTTGGTATGATAGAAATGGGGTGAAAATAAATTTTAAAAATTTGTTTGGTAGAAAACACTAAAATAATCTAAAAATTTTCACTTCTCCATCTATTATTTCAATTGAAATGGCCAAGAGGAGGAGAACTGCAAGTGGCTTTCACTCCACCCTCAATTCCCCCCAACCAAAAATACCATTAGTTCCTTCCTATACCAAATGATGACCATAAAGGATGTGATAGTGCGCTTCCTTTACTTTTGGCTCAAGATCATGGTCCTGTGTGTCTGAGTTTCAGAATAGAGCGCAGAATCAGAGTTGCAGAAAGAAAAAAGAAAGTCAGTTAAAAAGAGTACTAAAAAGAGAAACTTGTGGTACCGACATAAATGTTTATGATTTGAGCTAAACTTCAAGTTAGACTTGCGAGGTCGTAGTCGTAGCGTCTATTCCTCTACCAGGAACTATACCACTGGTCTGGCCGTCTGTTTTTATGCATAACTCTCCTCAAGAAAATGCCGTCATGTTCATAATAGCGTATCATGTGATATATATATATATATATATTTGGTTGCCGGTGTCTTTAAATGTGAGTCTACCTACACCCATAAAAATAAATGGGCTTGAGATATATAAGAGGTTAACCAATTGTGCAGGGATGCAAATCAAGAGGAATAAAGCTTTGTGCGGCGATTGCAGCTGCTGGAATGAGCGCCGTTTGGAACTCTAAACACCTTCCCGATGACCAAAGAGAGAAGTATGCTGTTGTAACTCTAATTGATTGCCGTTCCGACCTTGATCCTGTCCTCACCTGTAACCACCTTGGTAAGCTACAATTCCCCCAGGAACCTATGATATTGCTCTATTTTTTAGCTATTAAAACAGTTGGACCTGGATGTTTTAGAGTCTTAGGGATGAGCATATGTTTATTTCTTTCCTTCACAAAAGCAGTTGGGTTGTTCCCTTGTTTGGTTCAGGATTTTATCATTCTGGAATCTTAAATACACACGATGTGTGTGGAGAACCCCTATGGGAATTGGCAAAGAGAAGTTACACGGCCTTTGAGAACTCCAAGAACAACAACAAGCATTTTACAGACATCTCTGACCTGAATTTCCTCATGAACAAGGCCATTGAAAACCCTCATTTGACACCGTCATCATCTCTAAGAACCGCATTGATGTCGGTGTTTGAAGAACCTGTCATGGATGATTCAAATCAAATGCATCAAGACCTTGGATTGGAAGATTATATATGTTGCGCTTCAGTGCACGGCGTGAGTCCATCCATTGCCATATTTGACACCATACGAGATGGAAGTCTGAGCTGTGTGTGTGTATTTCCATCGCCTCTGCATTCCAAAGAGCAGATGCAAGACTTGGTGGATCATATGAAGAGACTTCTTGTGGATGGTTGTAACAGTGAAGATCAATGAGGGTTTCTCAGTTAGTGACGGTTGTTTTATTGATCAATTCATGATCATTGCTCGCTGGCTGTTTGTAATTCAGTTTCTATTCAGAGAATAAAAATGCAATCTCTCTATTGAATTGGACTGCGGGAAACAATGTTGTAACTGTGAGTAAGGACGATGGAAATCTTGGATTGGTGCTGGGTTGCGATTATGGATGTTTTAGTCTTAGAATGAGGAGAAGCTAGCGCAAGGGAGAGTACTTAAGGGGATGAGGAATAAGATGCTAACCTCATTCTTTGCTCAAGTGAATTTCCTTATTTTTTACCCCCAAAAAAGGAAAACTTACTTTCGTTTACATACAGATTGAATCAAACAACAATGCGTTAAACTGTATTTTACCTTTATTTGAAAAAAAAATAAAACTTTGTTTAGTACCACACACTTGCCCCATCAACAACATCCTTTTAAGCGAGTGAAGGCAAGTGAGCAAAAATATGGAAGAAGGGTGGAACGCATCATATTTTCACGTTTTCTCAAACGGGTAAGAACTGAAAAGAAGATTGCATACACTTGGAAGCATCGAGGAATGAAATGATGCCTGTTGATCACTTAGTCTCTCTGCTCCGTGGATGACAGTTGTAACTATAAAACAGGGTTTCAAAAAACATGTAAAAAGCAACACTTAAAAGGACAAAATAAAAATCTGAAATGCTCTCATTCCACAAACTAATTTAGTTTACATGTCAGATTAATCCATCTGAACCAACAATGGCTTCCATTGAATTTGAAGTTGAAGCTGAATCGGCAATCAGCGACATACATGCCCTACTCCTGTCTATCTTCTACTGCATCCTTTAATAACACTAACCCCATCAAAAAAGAAAAACCAGAAGGATTAATGCAAAGATAAAATAAGATCCTCAAAAATTTTGGCCAAGTCAAACTTGCCATTGTTGCATTGTATAGCAGCTAGAATCTCCTGAAACGTGGGCACACTGCAGGGAAGCACGAGGCCTTCCTCCGCTCAAACCCAAACTCATGGTAAGCCTTCCCCAAAAAAATCTTTATCAACGGCTGAGACAAATATGTTGTGGGAACCACTTATCTCTGACGTTCCTCCCCAACATACAGCGGAATATAACCAATCGGTATCGTGTTTGGAGATTCCTCCTCATATTTCTTCTGCAAACACTCGTGGTGGCCACCATCACCGTCTTGGTCTCCTCCAATACCAACCCCCTTCACCTTCTTGGCCAGCTTCTTGTTCGTAACCATCCTCTTTCCCAGCATTGAAGAGATCTAGAGAGGGAGAGTAAGAGAGGGAAATGGATGGGTTTGCGCTCGCTAGCTAGGTGAATGGAGAGTTTCGGATTATACCTGAGAGAAGGGGGATGTTGGTAAATAGTCGTCAGTTGACTTTTTTATAATTTGGAATCTATGGGGGCTGAATGTTGTTTTGGGTCTTTTATTGCAGATTCAAATTGTCTTGAAATGGTGGCCCTTGGCCGACCCCGGCCTTTGAACGGTTAAAGAGATCAAAGTAGAGATAAAGTAAAGGTAACCCCGTTTTAGTGAAGATTAAAGGGGAGGCCTTGAAGGCACTCCACTTGTGTGTGTGTGTTTTTTTTTTTGGGGGGGGGGGGGTTGTTTTGGTAATTTCATGTTTGAAATTAAACAACGAGACGGCTTATTATAATTTTATGGGGTTCGTTTTGCTTCCCACACCAACGACTACCCCTTCTCTAATCTCTCTTCTCACTTGCCTCGATGCTTCCAAACAAACAGTGACATTTAAACTGACGAAACGACTAATCACGGGTATTTTCATTATGAAAGCCACCTTAATTATTAATTACTAATTACTCTATCAAGAGTTAATCCGAAGTGAACTTCCCAGAGGTCTATCAATAAGGAATATCCTGAGAATCCACCACAAGATCAATCAAGTAAACGCGGATGACCAGCCAACTATAGTACTACCACATGTAACGCAAGTCCGACAAACTCACAAACGTGGAGGGAGGGATAGGATATTAGAAAATAAGTAGTGTCCCTCAAAAGATCAATCAATCATTCACTTTTTTTTATTTTTATAAAAAAAATTTAGATATATTTAGTATTAATCCCCTATCAATATCAGGGTATAACTTCAGGGATAAGAGAATATTTATAGAAGATTTACAAAATCGTCTATTACGACAGTAGCGAGAATCGAATTCACGTTCTTGTAATATATTAGTATATTATTTACCATATATGCCAACTCTTATTGGTCAATTATTCACTTTCTTTTATACAAAAAAGTTTAGATGAATTCAGTATGGATCCCTACCAAAACTAGTACACAGCTTTAGGGCTTGAGGCTCAGAGAATACTTATAAGAGATTTACGAGATCACATATTAAAAAAATCTTCACAACAATAATAAAAATCGAATTGAGATCACAAATTAATTCTTTATCATATATAATAATTTTTTTTATAAAAGTGAGGCAATAGCCCAAATAAAGTAATTACACAAGTGGGGAATTTAGTCACAATCTCTTAGAATCTAATTGATTCCTCAAATTAAAAGGGTAAGTAGTATGTATCGAAGATCTGGAGAGTCCTTCTTTTGCTAAAGCATCTGCCATTTTGTTCCTCTTTCTTGAGATGTATGTTAATTGTACCTCCCATGGCATGCTAATCAATTGTTTGATCTGAACAATGAGTAAGCTTTCAAACTGATTATTGTTCTCATTTTTCAATATGTCCACAAGTACTTTAGAATTTGACTCAATGATCAGCCTTATGTAACCATAAACCCAATCAATTGTGAGACCTTTAAAGATAGCCCACTGTTTCGCTTCTAATGCACTACATGATCTAATGAAATGGGAAAAATCCTATCATTCAATTGCCTGTATAATCTCTTATTAGACCCCCACAACTCACAATAATATATGAGGTTGACATGGCACCGTTAACATTAATCTTTAACCAACTTTGTGGTGGAGGAGTCCACTGTGAGGAACCATGAAATGATGTTGCTTGATCCACATGGTCTCTATAGGGTAAGCATAATGAGACCAAATTTGTAATATAACATGTTCTGGTTTTATAGGCTTCCCTTCACCCATATTAAAAACCACAGAATTCCTCTAAAGCTAAAGTTTTTAAATTGTGACTCCCCAAATAATGTTCTATTTATTACCTATAGTGCCTAACTCTCTCTTAAAATTTAAGGCAAATTAATATTTAAGAGAAGCAGCAAAAAAAGAGGTAAAATATCTAGGGAGAAGTAATTTCTTCCACATAACACAATGGCATCCCAAAATGGTTGACTTACAAAATGAACCCGCCCCAAGGCTGAGGTGGGCAGCGCCCATTAAAACTCTTCCCATGCTGACAGGCCCTGGCCCATCTATCCCTCCATCGTTATTTGTGTCCGGGCCACATTCTTCCCTTTCGGGGGCATAATTTATTTTATATGTCCAGAACTAAGATTATTAACACATAAACTCCGTAGTCTTCGAGAATTAACATGACGTTGTAATGTGAGTGGGGGCAACTGGAGAACGAGCATGATGGTTGATGACGACGGAGTTCCAAATCAAAGGACCGCTCGATGAGTACGAGATAACGGCTTGTTCATTTGTTCCTTTTCGTTGTTTACGACTGAAAACAGCAGAGTTTTATAAGAAAGGACGTACGGTTCTTTAGAATATACGTTGCAGATTTGCAGGCCGTTTGAATTACTAGAAAATATGCCGAAACTTCGGAGGTTCTTCTGATGCATTGGAATGCTTCATTTGCCTCTTCATACGGGAACGATGGAACCGGATCTCACATTCATCCCAACACAATGAATGTTCTAGGATCAAGGCTTAAGGTTTTTCCTTTTCCTTATCACAACTTTGAATATATTGCTAACTGAACTTTGAATGTCTGTGTTTGGTTCGCCTACCCAGAATTTGTATCGACATTACCACCTTAATAATTTCGTATCAAGAGTAAAAAGTATTGTTATAGGCATTCCCCTTTAATATTTGATAACATTGAAAAACTTGGATTGTCACATGACAGCTTCCCTTGAAATTTTATTAATTTCATAATAAGCAAAATAATAGCCCAGCAAGTATCCTTCAATTTGATTCAACACATCTTAGCTTAACTTGAATTTCGTTCTCGATAGTTCAAATGCTGTACAATAAGCAGAAAGGAAAATTACAGAAATTTCAATTAGATATGTATTGACAATTAATAAAATTTTAAATATCCCCATAACAAAATGGGTGTTTGGTCTAGTGGTATGATTCTCGCTTCGGGTGCGAGAGGTCGCGAGTTCGATTCTCGCAACACCCCTTACCCCTTTTGGTTGTCAATTTACCTCTCAAACCACTTGTACACGTATTCAATTTCTAAGCTCTGTTTCACTTCATTTGTGAGTCTGCTTTTGCCTGTCAAATTACCTCTCGACACGTATTCAATCTTTAAGCTCTGTTTCACTTCATTTGTGATGTTTTTTTGGGAACTATCGCCTTGTAAATGAACAAGAAGAACGGTTTAACCGCCTTAAAGTGTGGGTTTTGCCCTCTAAACAGCGTCCATAAAAGCCCTCCGGAGAGCGTTGGTCATGTTGCTTTTAGTTAAACATCATACTATTGAAAAGAATTGCACGAACCACAAGCTTTTGAAACCCTCTTTTGGGGACACCAGTTCAGTTCAGAACCCAGGAGGTCCCATCAATTTCCTCTTTTAACACAGTTTATTTCTTGACCATCCTCTTTTGACACTGGTCCGTAGAACAATCTTGTCTCCTTTCTTTATCACTTTTTTCCCTCCCACTAACATATAACAATGAATGGCAACGAGGTCTAGGACAGCAGACAAGAACGTGAGATTTTGAGCTTATAGTAACTTGAAGAGTTGAAGTAATATGACAAAAGATTAGGTGATCACTGATCAAGATGCCCACTAAATTGTTGTTCTTAATAGTTAATGGAATGAGATAAAGCCATGGGCTTTAGCAAAAGACAGGTGTTAAACAAGGGGAATCGTGTAAGATGATGAGTAGGCCTGATAATTTGAAACAGGGGATGGAAGGTGCAGAGGAAAACTGATGCAAATAATTGGGTCTTCATCTTCGTCTTGCATTGCTCCTCACTGTAAAGTCTATAGAGAGCGGGAGGCTGAGATCTAATGATCCTTATATACATGCAAGTCCAGGAATCCTTTAATCGATTATCAAAACTGGGGGTTCTGTATTCCTCTGTGTCTCCTATTCCTCATTCACTTCAGGATTGAGATTTTGCCGTTCGGAGAGTGGAGATTTTTTTTTACCCAAAATCAATTATAGCTGAAAAAAAATGCCTAAACATATGTTTTCCGGGGATTAATATATGCACTACAGAAAAGTTGAAGAACGGATTTATATATTGTAATTTTGTAATTTGTAAGCAGTAAGATACGCATAGTTTATTAATTATTATATATAATAAAATATATGGTGAATTGTTATTAATTTTATTCTTAAAATCTTATAATACTTATTTTAAATCAATCTAATTCAATACTTTTAAATTATTTATTTATAAGTTATAATTGATAATCATAATCATTAATTTCACTTTAATCTTAAAAAATTACATCACTAATTAGTTAATTATATAATAGTTTAAATTTATAATGATAAATCATAATAATTATAAAATATTTTAATTTTAAAATATTTTGAATTCCATAATATAATTAATCAATTATATAATATTTGAAAATTTTAATTATAATAATAAATAATTAATCAATTATAATTATTTTTTTTATAAGTTTCATTAAATAAATCTCTGGTCCTTTAAAAAAAGAAGTGTCGAACATGAAATTATGAGTTTTCTTGCAGAAAAACTCGCAAATCGAAGCCAGGAAGACAGGAGGGTGGATAGCATTGGCGGCTCGTGAGGTGTGGAAATTATCAGCCGGCAACTGCGCACACGACGCAGTCACATTGCGTCAACCAGGTTACTTGTACAGTTGTACTGTACATGTCCTTATTCTCTCTCTTCATCATCCCAATTCGCAATTTTCAAATACACACAAGCGCTCTCGCTCTCATTTCTCCCGCGAAAATGTGGACCCTTTTACTTTTTCTCTTCAACCTATCTGTCTATGTAAGCTTGAAGGGAGAATCAAACAGCTGAATGCGCCGTGACGATAGTAAGGCCTAACCTTCCAGAACCCTTTCTTGATCCAAACTCCACTTTACAATATTCATATCGAATTCTTGGCTTTTCATGAAGAAATAGATGCCATAATTGCTCAAATATGATCCAAGTACTCCAATCCCCACCCCACTTCCCTTCAGTTTCAAGCTCTTCCAGTCCATGTGGGCGTCTCAGCCCAGACAATGGTTCGCAACCAAATTCGCTTACTAACAGTTCCGCGGTTGGGGAAGACGTCGAGGACCATTTGGGTACAGAGGAGACGCAACAAGACGAAGATAGAGTGCCAGACAGGAAAAGGAAAGAAAGATACAGAGAGGGACACCAGCTGTCTATCTTGACACTTCTAATTGCTGTTTTTAGGAAATCTTTGATTGGCTGCAGTTCTAGTGTGAGAAGTGAACTCTCTTCAAGGGAGATTGGGTGGCCCTCCAATGTCAGGCACGTTGCGCATGTTACCTTCGACCGCTTTAATGGGTTTCTTGGATTGCCGGTTGAATTCGAACCTGAAGTTCCCAACAGGGCTCCCAGCGCCAGGTCAGCTCCTTCTGTAATCGTTACTTAAAAATCGGTTTGACAAATAGTTGTCAGATACGGGATTTGGTAGGTCTTTCTGCGTCTTTTTCAATATGTAGCTTAAGTCTAAATAACTATTTGGTGCCAGCTTCGTTTATCTCTTTGAAATGGTAGTGCACTTCATAAGTGATGTTGAGATTATTGAAAAAAAGGAAGCAAAAGATCAATTCATGCAATTTAGGTGGCTTGGGTAGAAAGAAGTCATGGTAATGGTATTTTCACATTTGTCAGTTTTGTCATTGGTGAACATGTTCTCATTTTCGCAATCTTTTATATCTCATTCAATGTCCCCCAATTCCTAACCCTTATCATCCATTTGAATGTTGATATACTTCTATTTATTTTCTGCAGTGCAAATGTTTTTGGGGTTTCAACAGAATCTATGCAGCTTTCCTTTGATGATCGAGGAAATAGTGTGCCTACAATACTCTTGTTAATGCAAAGACATTTGTATGCACAAGGAGGCCTGCAGGTAAGCCAGTCTCCCATGAGGCTTTGCTTAGGAGCTTTTATATTACCTCCTATTTAATACCAATAGGCTTGAAATCTTGAATGCATATATGCAGGCCGAAGGAATCTTCAGAATTACTGCTGGGAATAGTCAAGAAGAGAATGTAAGGGAACAATTAAATAGAGGGGTAGTACCTGGTGGCGTTGATGTGCACTGCTTGGCAGGTCTTATAAAGGTTTTGCTTGGCCTATTTCTCCAGCATCTTTTAATTTGAATCATTTACAGATTTTTTTCTGGAATTCAATTCTTAGATTGTAGGGGTCTGGTCATAAAGTTGGCGGGACTCGGTAAAAGCAGTAAATTGAATCAGTCTTCCCCTCCTTCTGGGAAGGGAAAGTGTGTTGATAACAGTGCGCTTAACTTGTTAAGGTAACCAAATAAGTAAGCTGGGTTATTGCACTAATTTGATTTCCCGTCGTTCTTTTGTAGGCCTGGTTCAGAGAACTTCCAACTGGAGTTTTGGACCCTCTTTCACCAGAGCAGGTGATGCAATCCCAGTCAGAAGAGGAATGTGCCCAACTCGTTAGGCTGCTTCCTCCGACAGAGGCTGCTCTACTAGATTGGGCAATAAACTTAATGGCTGATGTTGCTCAACTAGAAAACTTGAACAAGATGGATGCACGTAATGTTGCAATGGTATTTGCACCAAATATGACTCAAGTAAGTAAAATGCCTTGTCGTTTTTGGATAGTTGTACTTTTATTTTGGATTTGAATTCAGTAAGATGCAGAATCATTAAGTAGTAAGAGTTCATCCCAATTATCTATTTGCACTCAAAGGAATTAATGAAACATTTTTTAATTTGTGCAATATGGGGCGTTCGTTTGATTAGGAAGAGATGATTGGAATAAACTTTTCTCATTGCCTCTTACTGAATCTGCTTCTCATTGAATCCAAATCCTTTTATTCCCAGCTTTTGTGATTGAATTTGTGCGTGATATTGTTGGTTTGGCTACTGCTTTTTTGTGTAAAATAACATTTTATGTGTTTTATAATTTTTATCTCAGCTGGCTAACTTAATAGTCTGGCATTGTATGTAATATATAACTTTTTGGTAGAAAATAATTTTATCGTAGATTTTCTTTTACTTTTAGAGCTTGTGAAAGTTTTTAGAGGGGTATTTTCACTCAGCTATATTTTTGGTTTGCATTTCTTTCTTGAATCTTTTTTTTAGCGTGTTATGCAATATTCTGGTAAAAATATAGTATCTGGAGGAGGTTTTGGTTAATCCACCGAGCAATGACAGCATTTCTGACCCCTCTCTATTACAGATGGCAGATCCTTTGATTGCCTTGATGTACGCAGTCCAGGTGATGAATTTTCTCAGGACTCTTGTGATAAAGACACTCAGAGCAAGAGAGGAGTCACTTAAGGAATCGAATCCTGTCTCAAATCTAAATTCATTTGATGATGACGAGAACCAGAGCTCTTCAGAATTGATTTTAAATAATGGCTGTGAAAATGGAAATAATAGCAGCCAAGAGAAGGTAACTTTTTCTGAAGAACCTTTGATGGAAAGCCTCAATAATCTTACTGAAGATGACGCTGAAACTGAAAGTGGATCCAAAAATTTGTCAACTTCCACTGAAATAAAGGATCCGGCTGTCGGAAACAAGTTACTGATTGACTGTTGTCCGTCCAATGTTGTTTCTCAAGTCTGCTCCTTGAGAATTGGACTTCAAGAGAGTAGCTTTACTAACCTGACAAAGACATTGAAGTGTTCCAAAACGGTAGTTGAGGTGCCGGCACTAGGACCGTTAGAAAAAAACCGTGAAAATGCAATTGTTGGGCGCATAAATTGTAGAACAGAGTTAGTCGAAGCTTGGCGCTAATGCTGCAGAACTATGGACCCTTTGAGAGTTGCACAATTTCAGATACATAATTGAGAGCATTCAATTCTAGAGAGCACCAAGGAAAATCCATTTTTGAAGGGGAATGGTAGCAACTTCGAAAGAGGTTTCTGGGTTTCCACGTCTAAATGTACTGTTTCGTGCGTTTTTTGTGTTTCTGTTTCTGGGCGAATTTCTTAGCCATGTATCTTCATCGGATTTCATTTCATTAACCAAAAACTATGTTTAGTTCTGAACTGCTGATATTTTGAGTTCAGAATTGCTAGTCCTTTTAGCTCCAAAACATTTAGTGCTCGAGGGAAGTGGCTTCATGTTTTTGACTTTTGAGCTATGCCTGGAATGAATGTTCTCAGATCGGGTTCCGGCGCCATTACTCTGATTAGTCAATGTTATGAAATATTGCTTTTTCAGCCATGACCTTTATAACAACTAACCCTAAAGCAAGCCATAGATAAAACATAACTGGTGCATTTTTGGGCAACTGGGGCTGGTAGGCCACCGGGAAAAAAATCGCTTTTTGACAATGTTTTATTTAGCTTGAGGCTTATAGACCCACGAGAAGAAAAAAGGCATGATTATCCCAACCTGAGATTATTATGCATAATGTTCCACTAAGCAAGTCATTAGCGAGTATTTAATTCATCCCTTATCCCTGATATTAAAGATCTATTTTTCTACTTACTCCCTTAAATCATACCCAAGAAATGTTGAAGTCAATTAATGATAATGGTACAATTTGATCCCGCATCCTTGCTCTCATATTTTGAAGTCTCTGGCACTTTCATCACTCACAAAGCTCACGTTATCATAAAAAACTGTAACTTGGTGTCATTTAGATGTGACACTTTTTGCTTTTAGCCTCGCAGGAATTGATCATCAAGTCGTTGGCCACGCCTCCTGCAACTCCAGTCTCAAATTTTACGTCCTTCCTTAGGCTTTCTTTTCCATTCCGAACCTGATTGCTCCTTCAACTGTTAACTTCAACAATGGGACGTCATTCTATGCAACCACAGTTGAAACGGTGCACTAGTTTTACTTTTACCATCAGTCCCCCCAAGAACAGGCTCCATAACTAAAATGATGGAACCGAGTGGCATCTCTGACAATTCTGAGTTTCACGATCTTGCTAACCAACTTAATAAATATGTGGCAATCAACACACTCTCAGTCTCAGATTCTTCATAACAGTAATCTCTGTTCCAGCCCTTGTGTTTAATAGACCAAATACAATGGCCAGCTTTTCACTGTGCACCCCCATGCCAGCCCAGAGTTCTACACTCCTTCTTCCTTCATTCTCTGCTGATGGATTAATCTACTTCACAAGGCTTTCCAGTTTGTCCAACATTTTATATATATCATCACTTTGAGGATGACTTTTATCACCAGAAAGAAAAAGATGCACTTTTCCTTTATATTCAACATAGCTACATCCTGGCTCCTTCAATTTTCGCTCCCTCATCATGACTCGGACTTTCTAGACCCCCTCCAAGTTCTTGGCATCAGAATATAAATTTGATAATAAGACATAATAACCTATATTTGTAGGTTCCAGCTCAACGAATAGTTCAAATGCTAACTCTGCCAGCTTTACGTTTTTGTGAATCTTACAAGCACCCAAGAGGGCATCCCAAACTGCGCTATCAGGTTTTACTTTCGTTGAATTTAAAAGGTCCATGACTTCCATCAGTCGACCTGCCCGGCCTAAAAGATCCACCAAGCAAGAGTAATGCTCCGGTCCTGGCTTCAAACCGTACTTCGTCTCCATTGCATCGAAGTATTTTAAGCCTTCATCAGCCAAATCCTGCGTGGCTACACGAAGAAAGAACAGACACAAAAGCAGTTCCATCAGGTCTAATCCCGCACTTGATCATCTCATCAAAAAGATTAAGTGCAATTTCTCCGTGTCCACGAATTCCATATGCACCAATTATAGCTGTCCATGAAATGACACTTTTGTCAGCCATGCGATCTTGCTTGACCCTTCATCAAATTCCCACACCTAGCATACATATTGATTAAGGCGTTTGTCAAAAACGGATTGGAACCAAACCCACAGTACTCTGTCGTTCTACTTCAGAACCAATGCTCTGTGCACCAAGGTTGGCACAAGAAGATAGGACCCCAAAAAGCGTCACATTGTCCGGACGTATATTAATCGACTTCATCCCACAGTAAAGTTCCAAAACATGCCATTCCCATTCTGTGCATACCCGGAAATCATCGCATTCCAAGTAATCAAATTCTTCTCCGTCATTTCATCAAACAGTTGTCGGGCGGCACCTTCAACCTCCTCACACTAGACATACATAGTGAGCAAACAATTTGCCACAGATAAGTCTGCATCCAACCCAAACTTCACGCAAAAACCAAGAAGGCACATCCCAATGCCCAAATGGGAAGGGACCGTACATCCTGAAACCAAGCCCAACATCGTAATCCAGTCAACCGATAATCCCTCCTCCCTCATTCGGCTAAAGAACACGAGGACATCCAAAATGTTGGAGGTGAAGGTGTATCCTGATATCAGAGCATTATAAGGAATAGTGAAGTTCCTGCATGGGCCAACTTCATCGAACACATTGTGCATTTTGAACCAAGTTACATTTGCAATACATAGAGATGAGAGAAGTCGAATATAAGGATAGGGTTGGCACCCGGTTCTGATGACATGGGCATGGAGCTGGGAACCCATGAGAGGGAACAAGAGGACGGCACAGCACTTGAAAGCGAAGGGAAAAGTGAAGGTGTTGGGGAAACAACCAGAGCAGAGCATATGGCGGTGGAGAGTGAGAGCTTGGAGGAACTGTCGTTGCTTCGCTAACTCTCTTAAGCGATAATTCCATGACGTCAGTAAGTTTGAGAGCTTCAAGGGTGGAGGCTCCTTCGCTTCCCCTTCCAAGCACTGTTGTTGAATGTTCATAATGGCTCCTCTCCCGGGCTCATGTTTGTCGGACCAGACGCTCCCCAGATCGATAGATAGCTTCTCTCTTGTTTCTTGTGATTTTGCATATGCAGTATTCTTCGCGCATAAGGTTTCGGTCTTTCGGAGACGATGAATTCCTTTTGTATCTCGCGTGGAATTATAAGATTCGGGATGTAATAGATTCTTCAGGTAAGGCAAAAAATGTAGTAATAGATTAATTGTCACGAACTGAATCAATGCAGAACTAAAACAATCCAGCCCATATATAAAGTGGCATCTAATCATTCAGAAGTCAAAACCCATATTTAAGAAAACGGTTTCTTTTTGGCAACAAAATCAAAGGATTTTAAATTGTAATTGTGACCCACACGTGAGAGAAACATATAACAAGACAACAGTTCCCTTTGCTTTTCTTGTTCTTGCTATTACCTAAACTTTAGCGGGTTGGAACAAGTATTGCGGAAAGTTAGAGAACAAAAACGCAATTTCATTGAACTCTTGAAATTTTTGCGATCTCGGCATTTGGGACACAGGCACGTGTATATTAAGGATGATGATTCCAAGTTCTCTTTTTTTTCGTCTCCCCCCCCCCTCTCCCCTCTACTCAACAAGAACGAAGTTGACAGCTTTAAGGTCACAAGAAAATGGCACCTAGAGACAGCACTGATGAAGTTCGAGAGGAGTCAAAATTCCCACATGCAGACGTTGATGGGACATTGAATCCTGAGAGTAACAATGAGGTTCAAGTTGATCCCATATCATCTGAGGTTGCTATCTCTCAAGAAAATAAGGTACCCTTAAGTTTGAATCTTTTTCGTTTAACCATCAATTAATCTCTTCACTTCGTTATGCTGCCTTGAAAAAGAAGCCAGAACTCACCAAATTCGAACTGTTTCTATAAACTATACGTTCTCTTTTCTGCTGTGCTGTGCAGGAACAAGCTGAGATCAAAGAGAAGAAAATGCAAAAGGAAAAGGAAGACAGCTTGCGCAAAATCAAATCTACCATTATAATTTCAGGCATACTTGTCGCTGTGGCAGGAGCAGTCTTTGCCATAACCAAGAAATTAAGAGAGAAATAATAGCCTTCCCCCAACCACCATGGAAGAAACTTAGGAAACAGCTTGCTTATGGATTGGCTTTATTGTCACTTCCCTCTCTCTCTCATGGATAGATTAGTTCCCAAACGGGTTCCCAAATAAATCCTTGTGTAATGGTCATCGATATTTTTCAGCCCCGATGATTGATCCCTGAAAGAAAGTTGGATGGATGTAGATCCATTTTCAATTAGCAATGTTCACAATATTTTGGCACGCATTTACGAGGTCCTCAATGTAAAAGTTTTTTTACTATCCACGTAACATATATAGTATTACTTCTGATTTTTATTGCACCATAAACTAGATCTTAGATCTTATATTAAAGAGCATATTTGAATAGCATCGACTGGCATGTTAAAGTTTTCAAATCCATAAATGCTTCAAATTTTGAGCCTTTTATTGGAAATAAATATGCGAATAAATAAGAATGTACATAGTCCCCGCAGATCCATTGATATAAAACACTAGACTAGAGGGTGAAGGTGTCTCCTGTACAAGAAATATTCAAATAACCAAACCAGATGATAGCAACGAGTCCTTGTGACCACCCAATATAGTAGAACGAGGCAGCTCTTCTAGCTTCCCCTTATCCAAGAGGAATACTAGTTTAGCCATCCGACCCGTTTCCATGCGATGAGCAATTATCAGCACCTATTAACATGAGAGGACATAATAGGTCAACAATAAATACTAGAATCTTCATTCAGAGCGAGAAAAAAGAACAGAAATCACCAACAGACAGCAAGGACAGCGCCCATGTCTTTGTCACATTCCCGAGAAATCATTACATCAGACAGAAAAGGGGTTTTCTTACAGTGTGATTTTTCATCAATCGCTTTATAGCTCGTTTCACCAATAACTCAGATTTGCTATCTAAAGCAGAAGTTGCCTCATCCAGTATTAATATAGAAGAATTCTGATACAGAGCCCTCGCAATGGCTAGCCTGTAAATTTCAGTTAACTTGGTAATAAGTCAGTGCTGAAGTTTCACAAACAGCAAACGTATCCAATCAGTGTTAATCAGAAACCATTAAAGAAGACAAAGACTCGGTGTTCGTAAATGGAACAAAATGGAATTCAATAATAAACCTTTGCCTTTTTCCTCCACTTAAAGTTGAGCCCCTTGGTCCAATATTGGTATTATATCCTTCTGGAAGTTTTCTTATAAATTCATCCGCATTAGAAGTTTGTGCTGCATGTTTTACCCTCTCCATGTCAATTTCTGCTTTCAGATCCTTATAACCAATGTTTTCAGCAACTGATCCTGAAAAAAGTCTCTAAAGTATACACATGCATTATAGAGAAAACCATATAGATGTAACGGCCCCTCAAATGTAAACCCTTATCCCATTGGGTAGGGTAGTAAAGAATTAACATTGATAAGAAATCAACATGACATTATGAATTTATAAAAAATCACAATGGAGCTACCACTAGATCCAAGACCTAATGCCTGCTAGCAATCATGACTGGGAAAATTAAAATGAATTAAATTAAAAAAACACTGATAATAAACACTTACCAAAAGATCAGCTAATAAATATTTTAGGAAAGAAAATGATAAGCTAAAGCTTCTCAAAAATAATTTGACAAGTGAAGGTGTAAATATCGGTTCAGCACTGCAGGTACCAAATGGAAGAGAAACATACAGTAAATGAATATAAGAACTTGAGGCACTTACTATATCCTGAGTAACAAGACTAACATGTCTTCTCAAACTTTGCCACCGAATGCTTTGGATGTTATGATTATCAATAAGTATACAGCCTGCAAGCATGAAAATACAACCAAATGCCATGGAACAGAATAATAACTAAGGATTGTAAGACCTTTAGGTATATATAACAAAAATTGTGAGCCTGCATGAAGTATACAAGCAAACGCAGTGCTTTACTAGAAATATAAATATAAATAAGCATGTCTTCAAATGACTAACCAGATACTGGATCATAAAGACGAAGCAACAGTTTTATAAGAGTTGGTTTCCCTCCACCAGAGGGACCAACAATAGCAACTATCTCTCCAGCTCCAATGTGAAGATTCAGTCCATCAGAACGAGTGACATTTCTTCACTGTACTTAAATGAGACATTACAAAACTTTATCTCCCCTTTAACAGAGTCTAAATCAACCGCATCTGGCTTCTCAACCACCTATAATGCAGAATAAATGCATTTGGTACCAAAGTAAAATGGATTATTCAAACTTAGAATTAAATCACAGGACGTCATCTTTTGCTCAACAAGAAAACCCTTTTTTCATTATCAAGACCATAATCAACTTTCAGCAGGATGCTGTTTCAAATTTAGAAGTGTCATGGTTAGATATTGTAAAGGTACCTTATCTGTGAGCCTGGTCAGATCAAACAAGCGTTATATAGCTGGTTCTCCCTGCCTCAATTCATTGTATGCTTTTCCCACATCCAGCGTGATTCTTTATTTTCAGAATGATAACTTAAGACAGCTCCTCAAAGGCTGAACCACGATAGAAATGCAAATAATAATTAGCCCCCAAAAAAAGTACAGAGAAAAATGTTGTTAAACTAATTATGACCTTTTAAAAGGAAAAGAAAAGAGGTTGCAAATGAAATTTAATGATAAGATATGCAGATGGTCATCATCACATCAGTGACTAATTTCAACTAAAAAGGTTTTTGCAGTGCTAGGAAAAATAAATTCTAAATCTATGGAGAAGAAAGGAAAAAACAGATGGTCGGAGCAAACAAACATGACAGGGAAAAAGCAATTAGGTCTCAATAGATAACGCTAACTGGATTGGTTCAATCAAAAAGAGCAATGATGTCACAAATGAAACTAAGTTACTGCCTTTGAATGATCCTCTTGAAACCACTATTGAACCAGCACAAACTATAAATACGCTCCAAAATAAATAGCTTGTATAATCTGAGGAATAACTGCCTTCATCCTCTTCTTGTTCAGGAGTTCAAAAAAGTCAATCCTAGCCAGCCTCTTAAACATGCTGCTCTCGCACAGTTCTGCATTGTTTGATTTCACAAAAAGAATTGCAGGAAGGACCTGAGGCAACATTGAGATATCAGCTAACAAGAAATAACTGTGGCTTTGTATTGTGGTGCCAATTCATAGTATATTCAAATAGAACGATAGGATTTGCAAACAAGAGATAATATTAAACTTTGTCTGATAGTAAAATGAAGATCACCAATCACACAAATCTACCTCATTTAGATATGCCGAGAGAGTGGCAATGCTAAGTTGTAACTTTCTAGATATAGAACGAAGTTTCTGACCAAGAAAGGTAACAACAAGTGCCATACAAGGAATCACATGCAAATTGAAAACAAATTACCAAGATTAAATTTATCTTCATCAGTCACCAATCAAAAACAAGATTTCCACCGCCAGTCAAGTTATATGAACCAACAGAATAGCTCCTAACTCACCGCAGCTGAAATCAAATCAAAGAAAGGACAGGACCGATCACCAACATTCGCATCATCATAGCTGATAGCTGCAGAATGCTGGGAACTATGGTCTGAGACAAACAAGAGGTTACCATTAGTGAATACAGGAGAAAAGTGAGTGGGGAAATGAATAGAATACCTGTGGCCACATGCGGAGGTTGCCTGAAGCACCCTAAGTTTCATAAGAATGTATCGGCTAGAATATTGACTACAGCAACTGTCATGAAAATGCGAATGCAATGAAATAAGTAGCGGACGCCTACATGGACGATAAAACTTCCACGACCAGAAAAGAGATATTCTGTGCCCGGTCATTGATACATTGGCAAACTTTAGATTGAAAGGAATGGGCCTGACTACTAAATTGGTCCTGTTTGACCGTAAACTGCAGAATCTTGATAACTCGTAATTTCAAACACCAAAGGTGTACATTGAAAGTCGAAAGAGATCATAAAAAAGACAGTTACCCACATTGTGCAGAGCATACAAAGTATCAGCAATATCCGAAGCTTCCGCAGTGATCCGATACGTAATGTCCCCGGATGAAACACCATCCTTGCCTTAAAAATATCCCAATTCTCTCTGCAAAATCCTGTCGAAAACGTGAACCCTAAGCTTATATACAGCGTTCAGTGCAGCTTCCCATAAAAAGGCTTGCTGCCTATAACTTGCAACCAACCGGGCAATCACCAAACCTCCCAATACTAAACCTTCGTCTCGCAATTTGATAGCATCAATGCCGACGATAGTAGCAGAAACATTCCCGACTTTAGAAACGATTTTGGAGAGGGAGTAAACACATACGACGCTGCAGAGCCAGCCCAAGAGAAAGGTTTTATGCTCAGAGAGAAGCCAGGGTTTTAGGAAGTGAAGAGTCTGAGAACGTGAGAGAGTATTGGAAGCTTTGCCCTTTGAAGGAATAAAGGAAGGACTATTTGGTGGAGTTATGGATTGTAAGGGAAACTCGAAGTTGGGGGAATCTAGAGAAACGTTGAATGGGGAAAAGGGGGTACATGGGTCTCAGTTTTAGGCTTGGGGTTGAAGAACGGAATGGGGAAAGGGATGCTCATGTTGGGCAGGAAAATCTGTTGTCTAATGCTCTATTTAAAAAAAATATGAAATATATTTTATAGTTTAATATTTAATTTTATTTAATAAAAATTCTAATTATTTTAAATAGAGTATAGGTAGGTTGGACATATCTAAATTATGATGTTATACTTATATTGTAGAAAATAATATACAATTATAAAACTTATAAAATAATACAATATTCATATATCTTTAAAAATTAAATAATATTTATAATTCACTAAAAATAAGGTAATAAAAAGATAATAATTAAAGTATTGAAATTTATTGCATATAAAAAAAATTTTGAAGTCTAAGTAATTTGTAATTGTAACTTTGTATCAACTTTCTAAATGTTGACAAGGATAAAAATCTTAAAAAATAAAATAAATAATTATAATTTATAATATAATCATATTATGATTAGTAAAGTTAAAGAAAAAGAAAAAATCAGTATAGTTATAAATATTAAAAGACGCAACTTACTTACTTAACTATTTATATTTCTAAAATGACCTTTTAGTCACCAGTAGTTATCATATTCTCCCTTTCAAGTGTAGCATCTAGGGAGAAAAGTAAAAAAAAATAAAAAAATGAGTGCTCATGGGCAGGGCAGGGCAACCCCTCTGCCCGGTGCCCAGCCCGAAAAAAGCATGGGTTACATTTTGCAGCCTGATACCCGGCCCTACCCTATATTTATCGGGCTGAGCAGGGCTTTTTTTCACGGGCTCAGGTGGCATAACGGGCCGCGGGTTTTATAAACACCCCTAATGGGGGATGCGTTTAGTGATTGTTTTATGAGAACGGAAGACATTGCGTTCAGAAGAAAGAAGCGCACGATGCTTCCGTTGCAGTTGGGAGTTGGGACTAAGGGTGCTCATTTTATTCTGTGATGAGTTGTCTCGACTTAGTCCTAGGTATTTTGAGACTGCTTTATCTCATTTCATGAAAGGTTGAGATGAGACATCTCAAGACGAGATAAGGAAAAGGGTTAAAATAGGACAGATCTCGGCCTGACTCTTGGAATTCTCGTTTTTTTCCAAATATTTTTTTTAAAAAATAAAAAATATTTTTATTTTATTTATTTTTTATAAAAAATAAAAATAGAAAATAATATTGGTTATGTCATATTATTTATTAGATAATTGTATTTTTCTCTTCCTTATATGTATTTATTTATTTACAGATGAAGCATTAACTTCAGTTGGTGAAGTGAAAAAATTGAAAAAATAATAGTATTTATAGTATAATTAATGGTATTTATTATTTTAAATTGTTAATCATAATAAAAAGAATTTAATTTCTTCTATTATTTTTTGTGTTTTGATTATATGTTACTAATATATAGGATGTATATAAAATATCTAATATTTTTTTTAAATTGGATTTGAGAATTCCTGAACCTGTAACCAGGACATATTCGAGACGGGACGGGACACGAGACACATTTTGCATCCTGTGTCCTATCTTAGGATAGGATCAGGACATGATTATCTCAATTTTATCCCATCCCTAATTGAGACGTTCAACTTCAAGCATTTGTAAAAATTATATAGAAATGCTCGGTAGAAATATGCTAGCAATTTAATAGTATACGCCTTAATAAAACTGACTTATTTAGTTTACGTTGATTTAAATAAATTAGATTCTTTTTAAAATCTAATATAACTTATTTAATTGTATATAGAGTATTAATAGATTAAAAATCTATTTAGAGTATTCTATTTATAAATATATAAATTTTAAAACTTATTAAAAATATATATAAATATAAATTTTAATAGATTTAAAATCTATTTAGGATTTTTAAACTTTAAAATACAAAATCTTTATAGGCATAAGTAAAACTATAACAAAATTTTAGGTGTATTTTAAAAATTCAAGCCTAAACTTAAAAAAAATTATAGGCTCAGATGTAGCATCAAAATTTATATTTTTATTATAAGTTGATACCTATTTAACTACAACCTAACTGGCCTATTTCCGGCTCTCTCCTAGGACAATTTCACGTGGCATCACGGTGTTCCAAACTTCCAATTTCCAGAACCAAACGCTGTCAATTTTTTTTAATAAAAAAACAATGTCAAATTTAAATGCTTAAAATTATATGAAAAATATATTACACTTAATAGATCACCTTTTATTTTAACTCTTTTTTTTTTTGTGGCCATCAGCTCACTTTTGATTTTAGACAAGGACAATTGAATTTTGTTTATACATTACTTAATTGTGCCAGTAACTCATGTTCTTAATGCTTTTAACTTATTTTTAGATTTAAAAGTCATTTATTAAAAATGATCAAGTATTAAAATTAAATATATAAACTTAATCACTTATTCTTTTCTCATGGATTAAACAACGATTACTAAATATTTTTTATTTTATTGTCAGTATTAAAACAAAATTGATAAAAACATGTCTGTTTAACAAAAAGAGTTTTGGAAATTTTTTTGTAACTTAATTTTTATAAATTAACAAAATATGGTTAAATTTTAATGACTTTAAAACAAGTTCAAGTCTAATCATTATCTTTAAATATTTATTAATATGTTATTAGAGAATTTTAAATTTCATTCAGCATCCATTTGGCAGCCCATCCTTGGGCTTGGGGCATGCCGCATGCCGCCTTCAGCATTTAAGAACCCGCGCTCCCTCCCTGCATAGTATTTAACCCAGCCAGAAAGCATACTCCCTCTACCTAGGCGCTTTGTTTCACAGCGATTTGCTTCTGAATCAGGTGAGAACAATTCCAATTCGTCTTCGATGCATTTTCTGTCACTTGATTTACGAATAAAAGCTATTTTATGTCTTTTTTCCGGCTCTATAATAAATTTTCCTCGTATTTCTCCATCCGTTTTATGAAAATGGGTGTCCAGTTCCTATCTCTTACACGCTTTATGGAGGGGTTTTATTGAGTTTTATGGTTATAGCTATAAAATGCCTTATCGCAAGCGGCTTTCGCTTTTGTGCTTGTTGCAGTTGATGAACATAATTGTGCTCGTGTCTTTGTGATTACGGAACATTATGTGGTTTTGCCGTTATATTCTAGGACCTTCAATTCCATTTCCCTGGACCTTTTCATTTCTTTACAGCTTTAGTTTCTTCGCAATTAAAGGAGTGCATCCCCTAGTCCTTGCAAGTATAAGATCCTGTCGGATGACTGGGAATTTTAATGAAATTTCCTGTAGGGATGGATTCAGTCTTGACTTGAACTTGAAGGATGGAACTAGAAATTCTTTTAAGTAGTCACTTTAGTCAAGTGATATTTCTTAGTCCTGGAAATTATTCGTTGGGTGTTTTCGATCTTAAATTACCTTCTGAATGTTCCTAATGATTGAAGATTTTCTGGGTTTCTAAAAGAAACTTTTGGTTCGGAGGTTCGCATGGTGATAATTGTCAGTTATGAGTGCCCTTAACAATGTCTCTATATTGCCATTTTTCTCTCTATTGTGCTCAACTGATCGTGCATATCGTTTGAACAAACAATTGAGAGCCATTTCTTCACGATTTTCCTTGTGAGTGAATTAAAACAATGAACAAATCATCCATCGTTCTTACAAAGGATGTTCCAGATTGAGTGTTCATAACCTAAATATTATGGCTCTAAGTTATGACCATGCATCTGGGACCTGCTAAATTTTTTAGCAAAATGCGATCTCTTTACATATTTATATTTATAGCACATAAACAGCATTAAAATAAGCATTTGTGCAGTCTTTGTCAGTTTAGTACATTTTTGTTGTGTCTTCTGTAGAATATGGATACTTCAAATCCTGCAGTCTTTGTCAATGGAGAGCTGCTACAGTTATATGTTGGACGGAGGGTAAGGGCTGTTGTGCAAGTTTTTCGATCTGATGCTGGAGGTATAATTGGAAAATTAACTGATGAGAAGCAGATAGTTGTAAAGGGCTTGCCCCCGGGTGCTCTTGCGAATTTTGTTGAAGTTATTGGCATAGCTGACAGTGATAGATCCATTCGTGCTGAGATATGGACCAACTTTGGTGATTCAATTGGTATTATTTTCTTCCCACGGCTATTCTACACTTTTACAGTAATAATTAGACATGTTTTCTCATGCCTTGTTCGATTTTTTTCCTTGGTACTTTATATGGAATTCAAAGAATAAGTTTTTAGTTTATGAATAGTGTAACATATTATTGATTTTATTATATCCATTGATCATTGACATATTGATATCAGTTGTTGAAATATGCATTGTCGTCGTTTACTTGGTTAACTTAGGACCATAAGAAGCTTGGACCATGGCACATCAACCTTGATGGAAGAATTAACCAAAAGCAAAAATCTTATAAACTAGATGAACACCCTTGTTTGGTAAACACATGGGAAATGTAATCTTTTTTTAACACAAAAATTGAAATATATAATATCTATATTATCATTATTTAATAATAATTATCTTCTTTTAATCCTTTATCAAATGTCACAAAAGATGTTTTTCATTACTCCCCCCCCCCCCCTTTCATTTCATTCATGAACTGTAAGTTTATCTCTTTTTGACCCAATCATTAACCTTTTTATAATTTTAAATGGTGGAAAAGAAGATTACTCATGTTCAAATGAAGCTTGAAAAGGTTTGGTATTTGTGGAGGGTTAATACTGGGGGTAAAATGATGGTACAGGATTGGCTGGTGATCTTATAAATTTCAGACATTGGTGGGATTGCAGGTCCACTGATCATTTTGCACCCACAGTAAATTCGGGCCTCTGCAAGCCATGCCTGATTTAGTCAGTCCTTTGCACCTTAACATTTTCAAATACTGTGTTTGGAAGCAGTTGGTGGTGCAGACCCTCGTAACCATTTGCCCAAGTTAGGTTCCATCATAGGATTAGAGCATCTTCTTGTTTTCTTTACTCATAATTGGAAACTATTATATATCTGTACCCTTAATTAAAGATAACAGGTTTCCGTAGTTACTATAGTCGAGAACTTAATCTCCTCTATTGAGCATATGTATGAGAGCAATTATGCATTTTGTTTTGTTCTTTTTTAACCCTAAAAATTTTCCTCCTCCTTATCGAACCAACATTTTATTTGGGTCTGTTTACAGATACCTTTAGTTACAATAAGCTTTGTCTTCTTGCAAATGGAGAATTCAAGCACTTGTTCCTGTGAGGTAAGATAAGATTGTCTAATGCTGCGAGGCCCTCTGTATCTTTTGGAAAACAGCAAAGAAGGAGGACATTAGAGTTGAGTTGGCGACAGTGTATGGTAGCAACGCTGTCGAAGTTGGTTTATGTTATATTGGTATATATTATCATAGATTACACTAGTTAGCTTAAGCTCATTTTCCGTTTTCTCATATATTGTTTGTCATGTTTCAAGGAGGCCCAAGGGATTATGTCTCTTTTGCAAGAAATGTTACAAAATAGATACGCTGATACAAAATATGGGATCGTATCGATTTTAAAAAACCGAGTGTAGAAATGTGTTTGTAAAGGGACAAGTAGGCCATGAGGTGCATCATGTGCCATGTCGATAGAAAATTGGTTGGCAACGAGGAGTGTTCTTAACAGTTAACCCTGCTTCCACAAACTAAGTTTCAGCTAAAGGAACAGGGACTATAGCCAGTGTGCCGTGGAATGGAACTTGATTTTGAGAGAAATGCAAAATATAAGCCGTTTGTTACGGAAGCTGCCTGTAATAATAGTTTTGGACATTATCACAACAGCCCTCCACTGGATTGAACGAGCCATTGCGATAAATAACCGCAGTCGCAATACTGTTAATGGATAAAGTATTTCAACATAACATTTTGGATTGATGACTAAAACATGTACGGGTATGCTTAAATAATATCAAAGAGAACTTTATAAACTACTGATTTTGCACAAGCCTCCTTGTTTTGCTAAGGGCTTGTTTAGATTAGTTTTTTTGATAATAGATTTTGAAAAAAATATATTTTAAAAATAGAGATGTTTAGAGGATTAGTAGCAGAATAATTTTTTATATTAATAAATTATCAAAAAGAGTATAATTTGATTAAAAGTAGGAGAAATAAGAGAGAGTAGACAATAAAGAAGAGATAAAGTGAAGAAGAGAGATAAAACATGAGAGAGGAGAGAGAGTAGAGATGAGAAAGGAAATAGGATATAAAAAAATAAGGGTAAGATAGTAATTAGATAATCATAAGCTCTTTTACTGTTCTAAAAGTTAGTTTCAGTAGATTATTCAAAACTATAGTTTTAACCAAAATAATTTCTGGATAAATATAGTTATTTATTTAAAAAAAAATTAAACTAAAATTTTACCTAAAAGAATTTTTTAAGCTAAAGTGCCAAAACATGCACTAAGACTATCCACGAAGGCTGAAAAGTTCTTTGGTGGTTGAATCCATGTATTCTCAAAAGATTCTTGTTCTCCCCAATCATGGCACCGCTTGTGAGGATAGTATCTACAATCGTCAAGGGAGTATGATATGCAACGCTTTCCATACAATCTTACTTTAGAGAAGTAGACGCTGTTTCTCATTATTCCAGGGAGGTTAATCCCTGAATGAGGTGACAAGAAACTAACAAAAACAGTTGCTCCCTCAAGTGTATCCATCCTTTTCCATTCCATCTCAATCTGATCTAACTTAAAAATAACGGGTTTTTCACCGGAACACCCATAAATTACCAATACATCTCCTTCATGCTCTGTCATGAATGTTCCCTTCGACCGTTTGTTGGCAAAAAAATTCTCTGGGCATTTGGGTGGAGGTACCGTGAGAACACTCCACACGCGTTCAACTGGGTCAAACACCCCTAGCCATCCTGTGAAACTCAGGCAGTAAAACAGCCCATTACAAAATACAACACAGCCAATTCTGTGGCTATTCCAAATGCTACCGGCAAACGTCAAGCTGTTTTGGTAGTTAACAGTAGTCCATTCTGAGGCTCCAGGATGACATGTGCTAATAGCCGCAGCAAGGGGAGTAACATGCTTAATAGTAAACACAACACAACCGGGGGATGTAGGAGCACAAGAGAAGGAAGTTATCCGGTATGTCAGCTCAAATTTAGGCAGCTTAATCAACTCCCGAGTAAAAAGTTTAAAGAAGAACACCCGGGGAGATTGGGGCCGGTGTAGCAGCATCCAACCATCTTTTGTATAACACAATCTGGAGCCAGCTAACCCTGTAAACTCCCAGGAATAGGTCTTGCGGTGAACCGGGTCATAGAATTCATACCAGTTCCCGAATTTCGGAAAAGTACATAAGCCATGGTGATTGGTTTACGACACGTACTGCGGAGGCAGAAGAATCCCATCTCTTGCAAACAGCAGAAGCGCGAACATCAAGGTCAAACGGGAAAAAATCAATTCTAAGAGCTCTTCAGGAAGATCAGACCAGGTTTGCAGCTCCAGTGCTTTCTTTTTCACCTTAATTGCTGTTCTTCTGTTGTTTGTGACTGTATCAGTTAAACTAAATAAAAAGAATACTAGCTGAGTTCAAGATTGAGATATTTGAGAAAACAAGAACTGTTGGACTCAAACAGTAATTGATTCCGACAAAGATATATACAAAACTAAATTTTATCACACACGGAAAAGAACAAGGAAGAGAAAAAAGCCTAGACATTTGAACAAATTGCATGGCATCACTTATCATAACTTGTAATGTTGGATATACGAGCACAATATTACCACCGTTAGGAACGCAGCCATAGCCGGTTCCATGCATCTACATGAAAATTAGGCAAATCTAGAGACTAATATTGTCATGGCCCATCATCATCCAAATATACGAAATTTGGAGTAAAACTAACACAGGATGCGTTTTGAAAATAGATTTTGAGATTTTTTTGTCAAAAGCCGACTAATGTACTAATCTGAAAACATGGTTTAGGGCTTCAGAACAGATTTTGGGTTTAATGGGTGTTTGGCTAATTTGCTCTGACACCATGGTTTGGATTAAAAAAGTGCTTTAGGCATCCAACCCAAACACACACTAAACATTGATGGTTTAAGAGGAAGTTTATTGAAGATCACGCGGTACACCCTAAACCCTATGCCATTTACAATCACAAGACATAAACAACAAATATGGGGTTACCCACAAACGAGTTTCTTTAAAATTCAGACACGACAAGAAGAAATAAACAGGGAAAGTGAAGGGTGTGCCCTCAATGGAAACAATGATCCCTAATTTAAACGATATATTATGCGAGATTCATTTTTAACGTACGCAGAAGGGGACTTACGATTTCATCATCATTCGCCTCCTTTTCCCTGCCATAATGCATCCAGTGAAGTTGCTTTCCAAGTCTATCCGTCCATAGAGGTATGAAGCCCGCCGACAAAGAAGCGGGGGAGTAGGAAAATAGGGTAAGAAGGCCGGCGAAATTAGCGAGAATAGGCTTAGGTTAGACTTTAATCAATAATGCTTGAGCTGAAATAAAAATCTAAAATTAAAATACGGGCTTTAACATGAGCCTGTATATAGATCTTTTTTGAGGCCTCAGACTTTAAAATGCCTAACAAGACCTGAACGCCTCTTTAAAGACTACTTAGAATATATGGTCTCATTGTGAATACTAAAATCTTTGAAAGAATTTATATAAATTTATTGTGTGTGATAAATAATTTGATATTATTTAAATAAAATTTTAAATTTAAGTTTTAATATATACAAATAAATTTTATTGATAAACTCACCCACTATAGCCAGATACATGACGCTGGTCGGATTTAATGTAGTTAGAGTAAAATTCTAATGAATTGGGTAAGTAATTAAAAATAATAAATAAATAAAAACTTTTGAAAAAATTTATACTATTACAAAATTAGTTATTTTTTTATTGTAGATACTCTAAATTTATCAAAAAAAAATGTAGGGCTTTAAATTTTGGGACTCCCCATTGAGGGCATTGTATTATTTTTTTTTATATATGTGAAACTATTATATTTGTGTTTATAATTAAAACCATGTCATTTGATTAAATTGAAAGACAACGGAGATGTCCTTGTCTGGTTTTTAAATAGGCTTAAAAGTCTATATCTTACAGATAAAGTCTAATATAAAACTGTTATATTTGTGTTTATAATTAAAACTATGTTATCTTGATTAAATTAAAAGACAATGGAGATGTCCTTGTCTGGTCTTTAAATAGGCTTAAAAGTCTATATCTTACAGATAAAGTTTAATATAGTCTATAAATAATTTAATATCTTAAATATGATATTTTGAGTTTAAATTAAAATAAACTAAAAAAAAAACTTGAGTAATCTCTCTCCCCTTCTTCTCTTGGTAAGTATTAGTCTTCACGTACACTCTAAAAAAAATATGTTTCCAAGATAATATATAAGTTAACATTTTAAGACTACTAAAACAACCCTACGTTATGCATTAAACAATGTAAAAGGGCATGTGAAGTGTGATGCCCAGAAAAACGGGGGAAAAGGTATATGAAGAAGCAACTGACGGCGGCCGCACTTGTGACGGGGTGAGTGGGACCATATAAAACGCGGGAAGGCTTCGTATGAGGCACGGACCACCGAGACTGACTACCTATGCGTCACCTGGGTCATTGTCCAAACTATTCAGCCTTGTTTTCTCCATGGTGGTTTATTTTTAATGTTGCCCAATAAGCGCAGATTAGCCTAATGCTATAATTATCAGTTTAGTTTTAATGTTTATATATACATATATATATATATATATATGCTGTATATCTTATTTAGAGTAAATTACACTATTTACAAGTTTATTACTTTCATCAAACCCTACGAAATATACAGGAAATGTATCTAAGAGCCTGTTTATATAATATTTTAGAAAATAATTTATGGAAAAAAATTAGTAGCTTTTAAATAAGAGTTTATAAAAAAAATAGTTTTGAATAAATGAGTATTTGAATAGTTATTTCTATAAATATTTTTATTATTAGTAAATTATAAAAAATAATATAATTATTAAATACAAGAAAGATGAGATATGTGAGATAAGAGATGAAAGAGGAGAGATAGTATAAAACATATATGAGAGAGGAGAGAAAGTGTACAAGAGAGATGAGAGAGGGTGTAAGAAAAAATATGGGTAATATAGTAATTGGTTAGTCTATAAACTTTTTTACTATTCTGTAAGCTACTATGACCAGCTTATCTGAAATCTTAGTTTTAAACTATGGTTTGGTCTAAAAGTCATTTTGAATAAATATAACTGTTTATTTTAAAATTTCTAAAAATTTAAGTTTTAGTAAAATCTAGATTTTCCCACCAACTAAAAAGGCACTAAATCTATGGCCTGTTTGGATTAGTTTTTGAAGAATAGATTTTGGGAAGAATATATTTTAAAAATATAGATGTTTGGATAATTAGTAGTAGAATCACTTTTTATATTGATAAATTATCAAAAAGGGTATGATTTGATTAAAGTATAAAAGAGGAGATAGGGTAAAAAGAAATAGGAGAGATGGGATATGAGAGAGTGTAGAGAATAGAGAGATAAGAGGAGATATAATGAAGAAAAAAGATAAGAAATGAGAGAAGATATAGAAGAGATATGTGAGATGATAGATGGTAGAAGAAAAAAATAGGGGTACGATAGTAATTGGATAGTCCATAAGCTCTTTTACTATTTTAAAAGCTATTTTCAGTAATTTATTTAAAATTATAATTTTGATTAAAATTAATTTTAGATAAAAGTGATTGTTTATTTAAAATATTTTTAAATTGAAATTTTATCTAAAAATAATTTTTAAAAATTGCTCCCAAATACAAACTTAATAGAAGATGGGAGGGAAGTTGTTTTTTCTTTCCTTCAACCCATATTTAAGGTTTGTTAAGATAACTTTTCAGAAGTCACCCCATCTCTCTGCTCACAAAAGTTAAATTCAAGAGAACTTTCGTGCAATAACCAAACATACCCTAGACTACTAGTGACTAGTGAGGGACACTGGTGCTTGGTTCGTTCTTGTTAATTTCTCACTCTGTGAACGCAAGTAAGAGCCTCCCACCTCTTCTCTTCCTTCTCCCACCGCCGCCTGAACGTAATCCCTTGCTTAAGCTTCAAGAGACTAGACCTCTGTTTGGCTCCGGTGGATTCTAGATGTCATAGCTTACTCACGAATTGATTTTAATTATAATTAGAATTTTGGGCAGAAGAACCTTATCTGATCGATTAAATATATGGAGCAAATATCCGGGTCCGTTATCTAGGATTTACCCTGCAGCAAGCAAATTCAATTTTGATTCTTAAATTGTTCGTTGGTCTCAAAGATAAAGGAAAAACACAATGTTTCGACATTTGAGTTACTGAGGATAACAAAAGCATAAATATATTTTTCCAAAGAAAAAGAAAAGACAGGGATAATGATGAAAAGAGAGAACAAAAGCAAGGCTTGCATTCATGTAATTCTGTGCAATGTCATGTGTGTCTCAAACTGGAAATACGATGTCCGTTAGTTATACTAATAATAATTATAAGCAATAATCCCGTGAGTGCGCCGGATGTCTCCAAATTATAGACCTCATCATGAGACATAACACATGCTTTTGCCTAATTTTCATTAACTCAGCAGCTTATATATACATATATATATAATTATGCAGGAAGGATTTGTGTATGTGAGTACGTGTATGAGGAGGTCGTTTACGCAACGGACAAACTTAAATGGGAAAACATTCTTATAATCATTAATTAATGTTTTTGGTTCCCAGTAGCATCTCATAATAATATTCATTAGCTAGAGGGCTGGATTATTGCACCAATTATGGCGTAACTGATATGTATTATGCCACTGTTATATTTGCCTTTTATGTTCAAGTTTGTGGAGTTCATCCCATGCCGTAATATTGAATGTCAGTCTGGAATGAACAAATTGAACTCAAAATCTTTTACTATCCCATTCATTTCCTTGAAAGGTCTATATACGTTAAAACAAATCATAGCTCCCAACAATTTACATTCCTGTACTGATCTCTACATGCCTCTTGATGGTAATAATGGAAGTTATCAGTGAGTGAAGCATTCATGTTTCTAATGAAGGGGATGAAAACGAAGGCAACCAGAATAATTGTTGGAGGAGGGGATTAAGAGTATGCTATGTGGTAGCTGATAAGGGCTACAATTATGAAATTTAAGGAGAATTATAATGTTTTAAAAATAAACCAAGGTACAGTTTTCTGAATTGGAGGATCGAAGTCCATGCGCAATATGCGTTTTGCCTTGGCTGTCACTTGCTGCTTTGATTGATAATCATGGCGCACTATTTGTGTGAGAATTCACTTCTACACATTCTAGGATCCGAATCAGAGGGTGGATGGGAAACCATAAGAAACAAAAACCACCGGGAGAGCACGAGTCAAACGAATTGAAATGCCTCCCTCCAAATTACAATATATTTCTCTCCCCTCCTCTCTCTCTCTCTCACCCATTCCAATCTCAAAGTCTCCCCCTTCTTAATCATCCCCCCCCCCCCCTCTCCAAACCTCTCCAGACATCTTCCCCTTCTCTGCTTCTCTCCAGCCGGATTCCCAACTTTCCATCCTGCTGTGTGTTCCCAGACTACGATGCCACAGGTGGATTTAGAAACACTCGTTTCTGCATGTGCTGGCGGATCCGGCTGCGACCGCAAAATCGCCTGTGAGACCCTCGCCCACCACGATGACCCCTCCGGCGAAGCGCATCATCCTCAGCGCAACCCTGATTCGCCTCCCGAAGCAACCTGGCTCTCTAGGGAAGAGGAGTACGACTGGTGGGACCGGAACGCTGTCTATGAGCGAAAGGAATCCACCAAGGGCAATTCCAATTCCACCAACTTGAACCCCAATCCGAACTCCAATTCTCAGCGCTTCTCTTCGAGTTTTACGTCCAAGGCTTCCATCATTGGATTGCCCAAGCCTCAGAAAACGTCCATATACTTGGACGCCAAGAACCGCCGAAGCCACAAGCCGGGCAACGCAAGATTGTTTCCGAAACGGAGTGCGTCGGTTGGAAAATCGGAATCGGCGGTGATCGAACCGTCGTCGCCCAAGGTTTCCTGTATGGGAAGAGTGAAGTCCAAGAGGGATCGGAACCGCAGGTTTAGAAATCCCCAAAGGTCTTCCTCTGAAACAGCCACGGCTCAGGAAAAACCGGCCAGGAGCGGAAGGCTGAAATATGGATTCTTGAAAAGTTTCAGGGCTCTGTTCCGGTCAAATCGCAAAGAAAATCCAGCCCAGAAGTCCGATCTTGAACCGGTGGATTCGGCTCCAAGAAGTGAGAGCAAGAACACAAAGCTACGCGATAACAAGGCAAGCGGCAAGGAGGCATCATTGGCGGAGGCGATCCCAAGAAATAGCGTATCGGAGAGTGAACCACCCGGTTTGGGCGGGATGATGCGGTTTGCTTCAGGGAGGCGGTCTGAGTCGTGGGGATTAGGTGATTCTGAAATCAACGCTCAATCATAGGATTGGCCACGGTAACTACTCCGGCGACTGCCATAGTGGGCCCACTGGCACAAGGAGTTTGGTACATTGCGCGGGTCACGAGTCATTTTGCGGGGCCCAACTCATTCTAAACAGTCGTTGGGGTGACGTGTTACATGGAATAACGGTATAAACTGTTATCCACTTCCCACCGTGAGGTGAATGTTAAGCTTTCTACCCCTCACGATTTGCATATTTTTTTGAGTGCTCTTTATTTTACTCCCGTCTCTGTGATGAAGTTTTGTAAATACATACGGGTGTTTTTGAATGGGCAGTTGTAAATTTCTTGTGGGCAGTTTCATCGATGATTACTACTGTGCTTGCTTGTATTTGTTTCCTTTTTCCGAGTATGGTGATAGTCAGGTATACAGTTATAAAATACCATATAATGAAAGAAGCTATGCCTTGGCACAATTTTCTTATTATTTGTTGCATGTGAATGGTAATATAAATACATTAAATTATACTACTCTTGAGTCCTTAATATAATACATATATTTAACTAATTTTATTAGATTAAATAAGTTAATTAAATTAATTAATATAATATATATTTTTAAAATATCATAATCATCTTCTTTAACTTATTATCATTCTTTTACTAGATTATTAATGAAGGAATATCAATAGGGATAATTTAAAAAAATCAATAAATATACAAATATATCTTATATTTATAATTAATATTAATTTTTTAATTTGGTCGTATATTAATTATCATAACAGTATGAAATATTGCACTGGAAAAACAGCATATCTACGGGTAGTTCCTATTCTTGTTACAAACTTGAGACAATATGAATTTGAGGTGTAGTGTTATTTCACATGAGGACTTAATAATTGCGGTTTTATTTCTCATCAAATAACTACCTGGGAAGGGGAATCTTTTGTTTTAACTATTTTTTTTTTATTTTTGAAAAAAATGAATTATAGAAATTGGGCATGACATATAAGCGTCAAAGGTTCATTGATGGTGGAGGGATTTTGATTATATATTGAATTCAACTCCTGAAACGTATTAAGAGTAAGACGACGCAGGAGTCTCACCAACAGGTAGTAGGCTTGAATATGTGAGCAGGACGTAGAATGGAAAGTGGCATTGTAAAATGGATTCAAAGACGTTGGATGGCTGACCATGGTGACATGGGTGCCGATAATTCCTTGTACGACTAATTAGAAATTCGCCAAAAACGTGGTCCTAGCCAGACACATCCACTTCCCCTACTCACTATATATTGCTATTTATTTGTCGATGTTTCCTTTCACTATCAAGTTGAACCTCGTTGCTCCGCAAGGTTCTCACTCCTAAAATACGTAAATGCAAAGGGGAGATAGAGAACGTTGAATATTTGGAATGTCTGAATCAAAAGCGCATAAATAAATAAGGTGGAATTAAAAGAGGGATTGCTGGAGTGAGGGGCTATTGACGCCGCCCCTATAGGGCCTTTACTCTGAATTACGTCACGACAAAAAAGACATCCCATCCACAATATTCAACCAAATTCAGCGCAATTGATTCATTAGGTTTTGAATTTGAGGCTAAACACAAGACGCTGGTGTGAGTTTGAAGCACCATTGAGCAGTTGTTTTCAACGCATTCAAGTTGATATGGTTGACTCAACGAGAGGGCCAGCAGAAGGCAGCTGTATATGAGAACGAAAAGTCTGAAATCAAAGCCCGCAGCACGTGGAGAGAAACCCGGTCTCTGTTATGCTCAATTGCTCATACAAAACACAGCAAATACAACACTACTCTAAACTAGCTGCTGCGTCTGTCAAGTAATCTTGGATTCCACAGGCCAACCAGATTAACTGTTACTGACTGCCTGAGGATTCACCTCAACCCAATGGGTCGGATCTGGTTGCTTTTCTGGGAAACAAAATGGTTACTGCTTGCAACTGAAGCGTAACAAACTCAGGCTCCCTTCGGGTTTGGGCACGGTCGGCCTAAACATGTCTCTTCAAAGCTTTAAATTAGGCCCATTGTTCAAAGTCGGTTCAATGAGTTTGTCGTACTTGTGTCTGTTTTTTTCTTTTAGGGAAAAAATCTGACTGGTTTTAAGATTTTAAATTTATTATTACCATTCAATATTTGAATTTGGAGAAAATTTATATTCACTTCCTTGCATCCACCTCATCAAGTTTCCTGATATCATTTTGCCACGTGTTTTATTTTTTTAATATTTTCATTTAAGTTAAATCCACATAAAATTATAATAATTAATTGATTGCCAAAAGTATTATATTTTAAAGTTAGGATCTGAATCATAGACCACATACATCAATTCCGGAGTGAGCGATACGTAGACCCATTATTTACTCCTTCACAGCTCTCGTTTAATACGGAGGACCTTTTCCAATGTATAAAGTTTCTGCTTATTTATTATATTCATGCGGTAGGGCTAGGGTCTTGGTCTAAGTTCATTTAAACTATCAAGTCAAATTCTAAGGATACTGAGAATCAAGCGTAACCACTTTCAGCCATACTTTTGAATTAAATATTCAACCTGCTGAATCCTCCACTTTGAATAATCGATTTCTTGAAGATCCTGCAGCTCAACTGAAAACATCAACAATACAGCTTGAATTATTCCCAGTTGATTCTGAAATGATAAAGGAAATTGGAGATCAAAACCTCCCAAATTTAATTTCCGTTTTAACTCCTCTGTTTTAGCCTTTTTCTCTAATGTTACTTTTGTTAAGGTAGATAAGCTAGGTTCACTTGTTCATTGTTCATATCAGTTCTGCAGAAACTAAACTACGTATTAGTGTGTTTGGATACTTCTTAAGAGAAAACCCATCTAAACACCTCATAAAATTTAATAATAGATTATCTATGTCAAAATTATAGTTTCAATGTTAAAACTATAGTTTTCTAAAAAAAACTAATTATTTTTATTTTTGTATAAGAACTATTCTGTACTAAAATTATTTTTATTATTTTTTAGAAATTATTTTCTGAAAATTAATCCAAATACACGTGATGAAAAACCCAGTTAAGCACAATCCATGTTGAAATGTAGAAGAAGAGAAAAACTGCAGAAGTAGAAAAAGAGTGAAAACTACAGTTGCGGTGCCGCCCAAGCATGAAGAAGAAAACGTGAGGAGCTGAAAGTAACATAAAGGGGAGGGGACAAACAGTGTTTTCTGACCTGGAGGGTGTGAACTGAGAGAAAGATATAACTTTGTGCTTGGGTGGGTTGTCATTAACTTGCTTTTGAGCTGTTGCCTTCTTGCAGTCTAACTTGCGTATCCATAAACACACAAATCTTCCATTCCTTCTTTGAGAAAGACACGACACAGAAAAGCAACAAGAAGCCAGGCATGATGCAGACCCACAAACAAAATCCACTCCCACTACTTGCTTCACTGCCTAACTTGTATATTGTTTAATATGTTTACCATTAGGGGCGTCCAATGACCTTTTCCACTTTTTATTCATTAGGCCATATACGGATATACCATCCTACTCTCAGATACATTTGCTATAATTCCTGTTTATACCACTATTTGGTATTTGCAAGGAATTAAGATGGCGATGGGATATTGAATCATAACTTACTAAGATCTTTCAATATTTAAGATACTATAGAATATTTCGTTTTAATTATGATTTTTTGTTATCTTTCTAACATTTATTATTGATTGTTAACTTTTCAACTAAATTTAGAATTTCTACATTTAATTTATAATGTTAGAGTTGATACTATAAATAGTTCTCAGCACATATCATTTTATAAGTTTTCATTATGGATTGAATATTGAGTATTTTCTGACTCTCTCCTTCCTCATTTCCCTCTCCCAGAGGATGCCTGCCACCAAAGTCCAAAGAAAGGAATACGTCTATATTTGTATTGTTATCTCAATTAATTTGCTATATTTATAAGCTAGTGGATGAGTAATTGTGGTAATGGTATCTGCCTCTGTATGCTGCCACGAAATCATCACACTGTTGAAAATGGCGATCATTCTAAAAAGAGAAAGGAAAGTGGGCCATTAATCGTCTCATTGCGCACAAGGATTTGCCTTCGTCAGGCTGACATAAGTATTCACACCATCTCTCTTGATCCTACTGGTTGCTGCTCTGCTGAATTGTCACCAACGATCGAATCTGCTATTGTTAGATATCGGATATTAGATACACTACTGCTCTGTTTATCACCAAACAACGTAAAAAGAATCTGAACCCTACCTAAGATGATAGAATGGGCTGAAGGATGAGGCTTTTTAAACAACTGGGTATATGACAGTGTGCTTGTTTTCAGCAGACTCATGATGACATATTGATGATATTTGCATCAGAAGCAGAAATATCTGAGGTTGCTTTCAATCAAAGACACTTTAACTGGCTAAGTGGCTATTCAATTTGATAAAAGCAAAGCCCTGTTTCTCAATCTCGGCATGTCGTGTTGATTAATTAAGTTCCACTTTAAGAGTGTACCAATAACATATCTAAGTAACGCAACAATTGGGAGCCAAGTTGCGCAAGTAAGGCTGATATATAAATGGTAATATACTAATGGGCAATCAATTTGTTGAAGGCGAATCTATATCCTCAACACCCCTTTCCACATTCCTTATGGCCCCTCAAACAAAATTGGGCTTTCATTGTTATGTCATGAGTTTATATATTTGTTTTTAATTTAATTCTTTCCACTTTAATAAATTCGAAGTAATTTGGATAGTTAATACTAAAAATTATTTTCAACCCAGTATATATATTTTCTCCTATTTTCTTCTATCTCCTACCTTCCAGAGTTACTTCAGATTAATTGTGTTGTTCTATAAAGTACAGCTACTGTTAAATAGGTGGGTTTTGTTAGTTAATTGAACCGGTTACCATTTCAGTTAAACTGAATAATTTAATATAATTCTTTAAATATAATCTTGTATCTTGGGACAGGAGGTTTCCGTATAAGTTCATTTCCTAAGTTCTTACCCCCTTTCCAAATGAAGTAATCCAACTCCCCTAGAGTAACCTGCGAGAAGTTTCATGATTAGAAAGCATGCGTGTTGACAACATCACACGCCACTCTTGTTTTCAGAAAGCACTCCATCATCAACATACTTGTCGTCATCATCATCGTCATCCTCTTTTAACTTCTTGAATCCCACTCTGGTTCATTTATCAGCAAACTGGCTGGAGCTGGGTAATCTCCTGCAAAAAAACACATTCAAACTATCAATAATCAAGTAGCCATGATCTTGGTATTATATTAAAATGATGGGATGACACCCCAAGTTGTCTTTACTTTCTAAGAAAAAGCACAAACAAGAGACACACCCTTATATTTTTATTAACTAAAAGTTCCATATCACACTCTGCACCGCACCAATGAGGCACAAAAGCAGACAAATTTAAAGACACTTTATTTTCCAACGGGAAAAAAAAGAAAGAAACTTTATTTAAACTTCTTTTGGGATAATTAGACTCCTTTAAGGCAGCTCAATCTTAGTTTAGCATTAACTTTTCATTTTAATATGTAAAGCTGTGTAAAGACAAGACCCCATTAACGAGAATGATAAACCTGCCTCTGTTTCATACCATGATTAGAAAACGTTAAAAGATCAAACACGCCATAACTTCTGGTTTAGGTATTTACCATATACACAGCATTAGAAATAGTAATGGTCGCATGACAAATAAATGTGATCAAAGTGATACTATGTTATGAGGCAAAAACTCACGTGTTGAACTTGTGACATAAGCAGATACGTCGTGCTTGTTTTATTAGTGTCGTTTTGCTTTTTGTTGCATGCACAACCATCTAGATCAGGGCAGGTCGTAAGAGATGATGCACAAACACGGCACAAAAAGAGAGAGGAAAGTGGAGAAGGAAAAATTGCAAATTGCAGCTTGTGATCCACATTCTCTCATGGTGATGTTGAGTGTTGAGGAGACGCGCAACACCATACCCTTTTAGTCAAATGCAAATGGGTTATCCTATTTCAGTCAACTCAACCGAGACCAGTGTGATCAACTACTTCTTCTTATCTCACTATAGTCCTTACCTATTTCCTAACGTATATCAACATAAATCATATACATCATATTTTATTTATCTCCTTTAAACATAAATTAATATACAATTTATTTATTAAGATAGAAATAACAAAGTATAGGTTTTGTTTTTTTGTCTATTTCTAATGTAAGATCCTTTTCATGACTACAGGAGCATGATCCCTGAACCCAACTAGCATAAAAAGACAAAAGGGTAATTCTGTAATATTTGTCAAACTAGGAAGGTATTTTTCATTACCACTCTTTATAAATCAAACACAAGTCTCGGCTCACTACTCTTCCATTCAAGAAATCGATCGAAAAACAGAGGTCTTTAATAAAAATCCATGGGGAACTGCTTAGTTCTGCAAGACAAAGTCGTCCAGGTCATGAAGACCGACGGCGAAATTCTTGAATACAAGTCGCCCATTCTAGTGCATCAGGTTTTGAAAGGATTTTCCGGCCATGCAATCTCAGATTCCTTACCAGTCCTCCGCCTCCTCCAGCCCAGCACCAAGTTGCTCGCCGGCCACTTATACTACCTCGTCTCGCAGCCCCCAAAAGCCGCAAAGAAGAAGGTGAGATTCGCGGATCCTGAGGTACAAGGTTCTCAAGACAGTAACAGTGTGATAAGAATTAAGGTGGTCATCAGTAAGCAAGAACTTGGGGCCATGCTTAAAAAGGGTGGAATTTCAGTCAACAACTTCAACATGTTATCTCTTCTTCACGGCGAGCAAGTGACGGAGAGTGAAGATAAGTCTCACGAGAAAGATGAATGTTTTGAAGGGTGGAAGCCATCGCTTGAAAGCATACCTGAACTAGTTTAGCGTTATAATATATGTTTCATGTTCTGCCCCAGTTTCTTTCTTCTCCCCCTTTATATAGAACAGGGTCACGGATATATACATAGAATGAAAGAAATTTTGAAACTTTAGTATCTCATTGGTTGGGTGTTATAAGTTGACTTCTAATTCTCTTTAAACCGGATTATTAAAGATATCTGCAAGTTAACATAACGATCAATACAAATAAAAGTACTACGTGTTCTGTTGCTTTTAAATCCAAACCCGCCTTGTGCGGAGAAGGGTAGCTAACGTTGCATGCGGCGAAGAATACCAACAACGGATTCCTTCATCTTCTCCGACCTCGGCAATCTTAGCATAAAAAAGGAACAGGAAAAGAAAGACAGATAATATAAGATGGGCAACTCCTATAACATGGATTATAATTCTACAAATGCAGAAGCCACTTAACCCATAATCAAGTGAAATTAATGGAGAAATCATGATTATGTTTGCCATTCCTTAAATTTATAATGGTGTTGCCATTATTCTCACTCACGGCAATAGTGCATTTTCCCATTATTGCGATCAGTATGGATAGAGAAAAATTGATTCACGAGACAAGTCAACGACTATCGGTTCTGTATTGAACGCTGAGAGGCTAAGAATTCTATTCATATGGAAATCGGGGCTTTCAGTTCCCGACTTTTTGATACAAGTATAATATGACAGCGGAATGAGAAATGAAAAGAAACAAGGCAACAAGCAGAGGAAGTCGATGATGGACGATGATATTTCGCAAAACTCCCCGATAGAGTTCATGAAACAATTTTTAATTATCATGAAATAATTACCCAAAAATGTGTTATATATTTTTTAAAAACATTAACTTTTTTCACCCACTATTTTTAACTAATTAAACAAACTTCTCTGTCAAGAACAATGTTAAGATTTCACAAGACCAAGTTTTTTTGTTTTTTTTAACTTATATGTGCGTGTGTAAAATAGTTAGTTGGAGTTTATAAAAGAAATATAAAACACACAATTTGCTGGATAACATAACATCATAATTTGCCTCCGTAAGTTCAAACAAGTTTCAATTTTGCTGTCTATATCTAGCTTTCAGCCAGAGTTTCAGCTGCAGAGTTCTAGAGTTTCGTTTTTAATTATTTGCTTTGGTAGGATATTTTATAGGATTTTATGCTTCGCATTGCATTTTGCTTTTGGACTTTTGGTGTATTCTCATCTTTAAATAGTTTACTTCCAATGTTTGGGATGCGTAGAATTTGTAGCGTGGATTATGTATTATCTCCCTCAGGCCTCAACTTGAGAAAGATTTTTTTTTCCGGGTTTAATTTCGTTATTCTGTGTCCCTTCCCAATTTCAACGTGTTTTCCAGTGCTTTTTGCAACAAGATTACCTTCTCAAATTGTTTTTAATTTCTTCGGAGCAGTGCGCTATATCAACTAGAGAAAGTAAAATCAAAGGATTTTTACCCACAAAGAAAATGGAAAACGAAACGAGGTAAACAACTAAAGTACTAAACATAAATCGAGTAACGGAAATCCTGATCACAGAATGGCCGTGAAGAGGTTCCTGAAACCCGCTAAACCATCACCCTCGTCGCCGCCGCAGCCCCTTTCTCCGATCCCCAACCCCCCGCTTCCGGCCCCTCCTGATACTTCTCTCTCCCCGCTTCCTACTCTTACTCTTTCTCCCAACTCCAACTACCATCGCCTCCTTCACTTCGTTAAGACCCATCTTACTCCTCCTTTCACACCAGACGGCCTTCTCCACTTCCTCAGGTCCAAGCTCCATCACCATCCTAGCTTCACCATCTATGATTTTCATATCTTCAATTGGGCCTCCACCATCGACTCCTATCGCCACAACCACTCTACTTTCGAATGGATGACTCGCACTCTCGCTATTACCAACCGCCTGGTCGAACTACGAGCTCTTCTCCAATTAATGGCTTCCAATCCTTGCCCCTGCTCTGACGGTATTTTCTCTTGCCCTCGAACCGAATCCATATTCCAGTTTTCGATTAACGCTTTTTGTAAAGCCCGGAAACTGGACGATGCTGTTTTCGCTTTTGAGTGTATGCGGAGATTGATTGATGGGAAACCTAATGTGGTGATTTGTAACTGCTTGATTCATGGGTTTGTAAAATGCGGAAGGCACGATAAAGCGTTGAAATTTTATGATAAAATGATAAGAGATAGAGTCAAGCCTGATGTGTTTACCTTTAATATTTTGATCAGTAGTTATTGTCGGAATTCACAGTTTGTATTGGCTTTGGATTTGTTTAAGGAGATGAGGGAAAAGGGATGCAACCCCAATGTGGTTACTTTTAATACTTTGATTAAGGGGCTCTTTAGGGAGCGGAAGATTGAAGAAGGGATTGAGATGGCTTACGAGATGATTGAATTGGGGTGTCAGCTCTCAAGCGTGACTTGTGAGATTTTAGTTGATGGACTTTGTAGGGAAGGTCAGGTTTTGCGAGCATGTGAGATATTAGCAGACTTGTCCAGCAAGAGACTTTTGCCCAATGGATACGATTATTTTGATTTGGTGGAAACTCTATGTGGGAAAGGTAATGCTGCTATGGCATTGAAGCTTATTTATGAGCTATGGAACCAAGGAGATGCCCCAAGCTTGATCGCTTGCACTACATTAATTGACGGCTTAAGGAGCTTGGGGAAGACTGAAGAAGCATTCAGATTGTCAGAAAATATGCTTAAAGAAAATATAGTTCTGGATATCGTGACTTTCAATTCTGTTCTTCAGGATACTTGTAATATGCGAAGGACAACAGATGCAAATAAGTTGAGATTGCTGGCTTCAAGAAAGGGCTTGAAACCAGATGGCATGACCTATAGAATTTTGGTTTCTGGGTATGCACGAGAGGGCAGTCAAAAGGAGGGAGAGTCAGTGTTAAATGAAATGTTGGATAGGGGATTCATATCTGATCTTGCTACATATAATAAATTGATTAATGGTTTCTCTAATTGACGATGTTCTGAACCCTGGAAAGTTTACAAACTTGATAAGTGAGATTAGAGGCAATGTAACATTTAATTGGTCCTCAATTATGGCTTATGTAAACTCAATGCAAAGATGACTAGAAACTCTCTTGCTGGACATAAGAATTGTCATAGATGGAGGATCTAGTTTTGCAAAAAGGTGATGTGCAAATTGACTTCGAAGATGTGTGATTCTCCAAACTTTGGTCCTCTTTTTGCTGTTCGTTTTGAATGATTATTTTTCCTGATTTATTTGAAACCTGTGCAGATAAATGGGATTGATTCTGATTTCCACTTCCTCTCTCTGAGTTACCAGACACCATATCATTTGAACTTCAAGAATCAACATCAAAACAAATTGGGATCGGTTCTGGTTTCCACTTCCTCTTTATACTTACTATCAGACACCATATCATTTAAACTTGAAGAATCATCGTCACCTGCTTCTTTGAAGCTGAAAGATTATAAATAGTGTTGTATTGATTCTGCGGGACATGTCCAATCTTACACTAAACCACATGCATTTGAATTAATTTTTTCTGCTTTATAAGAAGCTTTCTGTATCTCATTGATAAATGTTTTAAGGCTGGGCTAGTCACTTGTACTCAGATGACTGTCCATATGTTCAGGATATGACACTAGTTTTAAATAAGCTCAAGGGCCATGATAATGAAGTACAGGCAAGTTGCTGACAAATGAATGACACTTGTTTTAAATAAACACGACGGCGAAACCCGCTCTCTCTAATGTGGTTCAAACCTCGATTATAAATCTCAAAATCACCGATCGCTTAGTACAACAATGTACCCGGTCTTAGTTAGATCCGTTTAAATACTTACTACCTTCTGTGCAAAAAAAACAACCAAATCACTAAATTAAAAAACAGTTGATTAAAATTAATTAAAGATAATCAATATATAAAAAATACAATATATTTTCCTAAAACACCTATATTTATAGACATGGAGAGTGGGAGAGATAAATTAATAGAAAACTGTAAGAGAGAATGACTAGAAACAAGATGTAAGAGATATAACTAGAAACAAGATGTGCTGAGATATAATATTAATTACAGGTAAAATTAAGAAAAATATTAAATTATGAGACAACCAAACTTCACCTTATAAAAAAAGCCATACTCTTTTCAACTTCTTCACATTATATTTTGAATATTTTGAACCGGAGGGATTATTAAAAAAACAATGCAATTATCCCAAGGGATGTGCCAGTCTCGTCTTCCAAGTTTTACTAATCAAATTTATGGAAGGAAGCAAAAGACAAAGCTTACAATTTCCACACTCCGCAATTCGAATAAGGAAATTTAGTCAGGCGCCAAAAAGCATCTAACTCTGCATATGATATGCACTTCCGATAAACTGCATACTCCAACGTTTTGTTTAAGCAAATAATGTTTGTTCATTATCTTATATATCCAACAATCAATGCAATTATGCTTGTGAATTAAGATTGACAAAGAAGCAATCATCTGACACTTATTACAAAAGGGGAAACAGGTATCTAGTCCATCAGGCTCACTCCAAATTTCCAAAAGTATGAAACTTCAAAGGCCAATGGTTCAACGATTTACTCTTCTGATGGCCTTTGCCCCAGCACAGGAATGTCTTCATATCGTTTCTGCACAAGAATAAAATCGAATTGTCACCATAAAAAAAAAATCAACGGCAAAACATCACAAGTATTAGAAATATTAAAATTTATGTGTGGTAATGAGGAAAAATTATTTGTTCTGCTAGCACAGATTGGATGGACAATGAAAATTTAAAATGGGCATATACGTGGAACTCTATTCATGATCAGAAAGCCTTGTAATAGGCGCAGTACATAACAAATTTCCTCACCCTAACCATTCCAATTTTCTCCTTTCCTATCAAACATTTTTACTGACCAAGATCCCATCCTCTTTTGTCCCCATCTCAAATTATTCTCTCATTTAGACTTAATTTGGTTAGAGTAAATATGCACAGGAGGAAAATGGCCATGTAATTAGACTCCCAAAAAAAAATACAAGGAAAGAAAAGCCACGAATATACATGAGACAGAGAGGGCAATTGCCGATGCACAACTTGCTCCCATGGAACTTTCTAAACACTCAAGAAAAATGAGGAATTAAGATGCAGAAAGATAGCCGTCTCAACATTTGTGCCTGTCAGAGAACAAGTCATCATTTTCCCCCTTAGGTAAAGCTAAGGAGAGCTTGACTTCAAGAGTGATCCAGCTCCCCTCCTAGTATTAGATTGAAGTGAAATATGCGTAAATTATTTTTTTAATTACCATATACACAAAACTGAGGTGATTCGTAGACAGAGAGTCACAACCTCCCATGAGATCAACTCTTCACGTCAAGATCATTTCTCTTCTCTGGTTTTTCTTTTGGAAAGTAGGGCCACCACAGCATGTTAAATGACACGAAGTGATGGATGATATTAGAAAGACTTTAATGAAACAGCTAAATCGTAATCTAGGCACAATCACAATGTGTCAAAATTGCATCAATTTCAAACCCAAAAGACTTATTTGCATTAAAAAGTATTCATAAACTGTCAGACTTTGGAGCCCATTCCACAATCCAGTGAGAAGAATGGCTATTGCAAACATCATTAAGTTGTTGACTAGCATTATGATCTAGGAATATAGGCAAGCTAAAAAGGGGCAGTATCATGGCTCCAATCTACTACACAATTTAGACGACTCAACAAAGTAGTAATTAAGAAGTTTCAGGGGAAACAGAATTCATAACACAGACAGAATTGGCAGACATGAATGAAAATATTGCATTCCTATTCCTAACACATAAAGAACAACATGAATGGATCCAACAAAGACATCATTTCAATTGAATAAATCAAATTTGACATTTCAAAACAGGTAAACACCATAAATTGATACTGAAAATCAAAAAATATATATCTTATATTTAGAGTGAAGCAGATTTGTTACCCCAACATTGTTGTATTCCCATAGCTTGTGAACCCCATAATCTACAGCCTGCAACCAATAACAGGTCTCATAATTATTCTTATCAAGTAAAAAATTGTACAAATCAAAGTAACAAATATTGTAAAAAAAATAAGCCCTCTTTGGAACAGAGTAATGGATTTTAAAACATTACACCCCTGATATTCACATCATCTATGCTAAACCTCATCAACCTCCGCCTACTCTTCGATTGTGAGAGTTGGAGTATTACATATGCGTACTTCCTATCGAAACACATTGGTACATATTCGAAACTCTTTCCATAATCAACTGTGAGTGAAACATGACAATAAAAAAACCTATCCTTTCCTAACCCGCATTGTTCGAAGTTTTGCATCAAACAAACAGGAATCAGATCATTTCTATGAATGATACTAGCAGCTGAAGCATTAATTGGTTTACCGGAAGGAAACAAATTCCAGCCTCGCCACTACGAAAGTGCACCTAATACTAAACAAATTCCTGGAAAATGCCGAGCAAAGAAAGCCGAAACACAACTCACGAGACTCCGATTAGATTCGACGAACAAGAGCTTTAAATTAAAACTGAGGACTGACCCGTTCTCCGAGGAAGGCGCCAGCGATGATGAAGGTAACATAAACGGAGTTGCGGCGCATAATGACCTTGTAAAGGCCTTCAAGAAGACCTCCTCTACTCCTTCGAGCTGCTGAATCCATGGATGATTAATTCGCTTCGCTGTATTTCTCTGGTTAACCGCTGATTGTGTCTGTGCTCTCCCTAGGGTTACAGATCTCTCTCGCTACTCCGCTCTGCGCCAATGTTAGGTTAGGTTCCTAACGCTAATGGACCGAAGGCTAACCATTCCGGTTCACTCGAACCGGACAAGTCGTCCGGGAATAATGCTTCAATTGTTTTTTTAAAAAAAGGTGATATTTTCCTTCTTTAATTTTAATCTTTGAAAAAGTGAAAAAAAATTGTAAATTGATAAATCTACTCTAAATATTATAAATATTAAAAAAATATTATAATTTAAATTGAGATTTTGAAATTGGTAGCCACCAAAATACTTTTTGGAAATGTGCTCTTGCTCTGGTTGAATTATTTTGGGGCCATAAGAGAGACGCTAACGTTGTAATTTTCCAAATACTTCTGCTTAAGATTGGGATGTGTTTGGATAAGATTTTTAAAATGAGCTTATAAAAAAAAAGGATTTATAGACAGTTTATAGAAAAGGGTTTTTTTGAAGAAGAGTTTATGAAAAAAAAATTAGTTTTAAATAAATAAGTATTTGGATAGTTATTTCCAAAAGTATTTTTATTATTGGTAAATTATAAAAAAGGTATAAGTATTAAATAAGGAGAGATAAGAGATGAGAGGATAGAGGAGAGAGGAGAAAGAGTGTAAGAAAGAAAATAGAGAAAAAACAGGAGAGAGAAAATAGGGTATAAGAAAAAGTATGATAGAAGGTATAAGAAAAAATATGGATAATATAGTAATTGGTTAGTTTATAAGTTCTTTTACTATTCTATAAACTGCTCTCACCAGCTTATCTGAAATCTTAATTTTAAATTTTAGTCCAAAAATCTGTTTGAATAAAAATAACTGTTTATTTTAAAAATTTTTTAAATTAAGGTTTAAGGCCAAAAGCTATTGGAAACCATATTCCAAACAGGCCCATGATATCATTGCCCGTGAAGTAGCTGATAATTGTTCAACTCCTTTTGTAACTTTTAATTTCTTCACATAATGCACTTTGTGATTTTGTCTTCTGATTAAAAAAATATGAATTCTTTATAATTTATCATTTTAAAAATCATAATGAATGTCGATTTAGAGCTACGAGTTACTGAAGTCATCCACTAACATTAGCAGTTCAAATGTCCTATTATGGTCATTGTTAATTTAATTTCGCTGGCCAATAGATGATTTTCTGATATCAGGCAGTTAATATTAGTGTTCGTACGTTATCTGCAACAGCCCCAGGCGTGTGACCTTTCTCTTGATGATGGACCTTGTCCTTTTCCTTTGTTTTTGGCTTCTCCTTACTTACATTGTGAAAGAACCAGACAACTTCCATCTCTATGGAGATTATTCTCACAATTACAAGATTAGCTTCCTTCAGACTCTCAAGGCCAAACTTATATATAACGCTGTGCAGTTCCACAAGATAATTAAAACGAAGCGGGCAAAAAAAAAAAAATTCGAATAATTGAACTTGCATTCTTCAACACCATATATCAAAACGCTGGCTGAAGAAGAGGGGTAACTTAGCGGCAAACCTTTTCTATTGCAGATGATACTTTGAACTCATAATCACTAGCTCAAGTTTTCCTTGGCACCATAAGCATGTGTTCGGCAAATGAAGGACTTATTCATGAAATCATACTCTCTGTGCAAGTACAACAAATAACAGGGTGGTTTTGATATAAGGTCAGGATTAATAAACCATGCAGCACAGGAACATGCTACAAAATGTGCTTGACAAGTGAAAAATCAAAGACCTGTGTTGCATGCTCAATCTCAATCCACGAGCAGTGCCCTTGTTCCCTGTTGTACCAAAGCCGCTCGTGCCGTCGTAATCCTGCTGGGAACAAAAAGAGCATCAAAAGCAGAGCAATTTATCCAATCTTTCAAAAGCTCTTCTTGACCCCACATCTCAGGAATCCAAACCCTTCCAGCTACTTCAACTCTGTGACGCTTAAGCCTCTCCCGTCCACTATCCTCTGCCTCAACGATTTCCTCTCTCACATTTACAGCAGACGAATCCAGCTTCTGAAAGACACAGGCTTTTGAAACTGATGGGTTTTGTGTATCATCGAAGCTGCAAGTGCTCATAAAGGAGCCTTTTTGCTCAATATTATCGTCGTCTGTTAGATGGGGTTTCTTCAATTTCAATAGTTGATGGGTTATCTGGTTATCTGAAGTTAGTCGGAGGCAGGGAGGCTTTTTCTCCCATTCCGAGCAGAGGAGAGAGGCAGAAGCTGAGTCTACAGAGGGTGTTGATGTTTGAAACTTTGATGGAGTGATGATTTTGTACTCTCCCTGCTTTTGACGCAAAGAATGGGAGGAAATTTTATTTACACATCGCCCGCAAAGTTTCCTTTTTGTGTGGTAAATGAGAAAATTACGGGTCTTGTTGGAGATGGGGCCTCAACGTGTGGCTTAGTTCCAACCTCACGAAGATGGGTTTCAACGTGTGGGTTAGTTCCAACTCGCAAGTACTGAAAACGCCAACTGATGGAAATCCCAAAGAGAAAAACAGTTTTGTTAGGAATAATCATAATAATAAAAAAATTATATGACCTTTTAAAAAAAAGAATCCATTAATAAGATGCACGTTTAAACGAGGAAAAAAGCATCTGGCACAGTAATTCTAATGTCTATTACATGCATGTTAATGATGTCATGGCAGACTAAATTGATCTCGAAAGCCAGAGATTCCTCAGAATCCCGGGTAGATTTTTGGAGAAACGAGAGGTTGATTTTTAGCTGGGAAATTATATCCCATTTTTGGCTCTCCACCAATGAGGTTAATGATCATGATTTTTGTAGGGAATCATCACCAGCCGTTTATCGTTGTCCACTTGAATATAAAAACTGTGATTTTTTTTTTCTGGAGTTGCCTAAAAAGATATTTTAAATTTTAATGGCCACCATAAAAAAATATTATTATTATTATATGAATTGATTTTTTTTTTCCAATTACAGCCTCTCCTGGGGCGTATAATACGCAGGATCATTATGGAAATGAGATGTTTGAGGGGGCTAGCAAAACCATGGGCTCTCTTCTCAAGTTTTGTCATTCCCCTCGGGGAAGAGAAATACTGCGGCTGATTGTATGGCCACGTGGCTGGTTTCCTTCAAACTTGGCCCCACCATCTTCACTAAGGTCACTGTATGTCTCAGTCACATTGTTCTCCAAGATATTGTCTTAGGGATTCTCACACCCAGGCGCAGTTCTGTAATTGATCACCTCTCCTTTTTTTTTTTTTAGTTGCCCCATTTATGAGATGCATTAGGATATTTGTTAATAACAGTGAATAATTACATATTACAGGCTTAGATGGTCCAAGGTGAGACGAATTCATGAACAGTCATAGTTGGCACGCTGTCCTGGGGAGGAACAAGCTGAAGGACACGACGGAGGTGGCTCACCTTATTCAAAGCTATGCACAAACTAGAGAGTTAAATAAAGGAAAACAGTTGCATGCTCAGCTTATACGAGATTCTTATCCACTATGCACCTTCCTCACCAATCACTTAATCAATATGTACTCAAGAAGTGGAGAACTGGGTTACGCTATCAAACTGTTCGACAAAATGCCACAAAGAAATGTGGTTTCTTGGACAGCAATGATTACTGGGTTTTCTCAAAATTGGAGGTTTCGTGAGGCTCTGGATACTTTTTGTCTAATGAGGAATGCTGGAGAAGCGCTGACGCAATTTGCTTTTTCGAGTGTTCTTCGAGCTTGCGTCTCTCTTGAGTCGATTGAGCTTGGGACACAAATGCATAGTCTCGCTATGAAGTGTGGTTTTAGCAACGAACTATTTGTGGGGAGTAATTTGGCAGACATGTACTCGAAGTGTGGTATAATGTATGATGCTTGTAAGGTTTTTAATGAGATGCCTTGCAAGGATCAGGTATCATGGACTTCTTTGATCGATGGCTATGTGAAGGATGGAGATTGTGAGGAAGCTTTGATAGCTTATAAGAAGATGATCAGTGATGATATTATCATCGATCAGCATGTGCTTTGCAGCACATTGAGTGCTTGCAGCTCACTAAAGTCTTCTGATCTTGGGAAGTCCCTCCACTCAACTATTGTGAAGTTGGGGTTTGAATTGGATACTATTCTAGTAAATGCTCTCACAGACATGTATTCAAAGTCTCGAGACACGGAAAGTGCTTCAAAAATCTTCCAAACTGATTCACATTGTAGGAATATAGTGTCATATACTGCTCTAATTGATGGATATGTTGAGGTGGGCCAAATTGAAAATGCTTTAAGTACTTTTGTTGACTTACGGAAGCAAGGAATTGAACCTAATGAATTTACTTTCTCTAGCTTAGTAAAGGCTTGTGCTCACCAAGCAGCACTAGAACATGGAATCCAGCTTCATGGCCAAGTTGTCAAATCTAACTTTGACAGAGACCCTTATGTTGCTTCAACCCTTGTTGATATGTATGGAAAATGTGGTTTGTTTGATCACTCAACCCAGGTTTTTGAGGAGATCGAGAACCCAAATAACATAGCATGGAATTCATTGTTGGGAGCTTTTGCACAACATGGTTTAGGAAGAAATGCCATTGAAACGTTTCAGCGGATGATCGACAAAGGGATTAAACCAAATGCAATAACATTTGTGAGTCTTTTAATAGGATGTAGTCATACAGGAATGGTAGAAGAAGGATTAAACTTCTTTCATTCAATGGACAAGATTTATGGGGTGATGCCCAGAGAAGAGCATTATAGTTGTGTCATTGATCTACTTGGTCGAGCCGGGAAGCTCAAAGAAGCTGAAGACTTTATAAATAACATGCCGTTTGAGCCAAATGCTTTTGGATGGTGTTCTTTTCTTGGGGCATGCAAAATCCATGGTGATAAGGAAAGGGGCAAAATTGCAGCAGAAAAATTGATGATGCTTGAACCTGAAAATAGTGGAACTCATGTTTTGCTGTCAAATATTTATGCTAAGGAAGGACAATGGGAAGATGTTGGAAGTTTGAGGAAGATGATGCGAGACGGAAACATAAAGAAATTACCAGGCTACAGCTGGGTTGATATTCAAAACAAAACCCATATATTTGGAGCTGAGGACTGGTCTCATCCTCAAAAGAAAGAAATTTATGAAAAGCTTGACAGTCTTCTGGATCAGATAAAGAATGCTGGATATGTTCCTCAGACAGAATTAGTTCTGGTTGACATGGACGACTCTTTGAAAGAGAAGCATCTTCATCATCACAGTGAGAGGATTGCTGTGGCTTTTTCACTAATTAGCATGCCAATCGGGAAGCCAATTATTGTGAAGAAGAATTTAAGAGTCTGTGCTGATTGCCATTCTGCTATCAAGTTCATATCTAAAGTTACTGGGAGAATTATAATTGTTAGAGATAGCAGTAGATTCCACCATTTCTCAAATGGTTCGTGCTCCTGTGGGGATTACTGGTAATGCCTGAAAGCTTGATGGTTTAGGAAGGGATCTGATGCTACCAGTTAGAAAACCACTGAAGAAATTTTAAGGAAATACCCTTCCTTTGATTGTTTACCTTGCTGTGGGCCAAAAAACAGTGGGGCGCACATGATTTTTTAAAAAAAAAAATCAGTAAATTTAATAAAAGAAACTAAAATAACTTTTATTTTATCATTCCCCATTACAAGGAGCCCATCTCCAAATCTAGATATCATCCGGTCATTCTCCATACATCTATCTCTAGCTCCAATTTACAATAAGAGCCGCGATGCTCCACCATGTATTGGTATTTTTTTTATTAAACAATTTACGAGTTTTCTCAGACCCAAGGGAAAAACTATTTATAATTTGATATTAGGTCGAGGAGACCGAGGATTGAAGACGCACGGAACTCGTACAATGAAAAAAACACTATTTATATACCTTTGCCTCCATATTCCTGTGGCTCTGTAGTTTTTCCCTTTAATTGAAACTATCATTTAGGATAATGAGAGTTAAGGTATATTATAATGAACATATTTATATCTCATAATAATATAAGTTTAATTCATTATCTTTTATAGACAATTTCTTAAATTTTTTATAAATATTCTTTGAATCTAAAATCGTGCCTTAACCTTAATAGAAGATTAATGACGAATTCATCAAAAAAAAATTTGTATATATAAATGAAGAAACTATCATTTGGGATTAAATTTTTCATTACGCTGAGCTTTATTATCTTTTAGTTAATTTTTGAGTTCATGACATTCACCCTCCAAAAATACAAACCAACTTTTATTGCTTTACTTACTCCTGATGAAAATTTGCCACGTCACATGGAGAAGTTTAAGGTGACATCAAAGTTTTTATGATTAAGAGGACAAAACAAATATTTTCTGAAATGCGTTAGGAGTTTCAACTTCCAAGTTAGAAACTTAAAGAGACCAGTTGCAAGTGACGAAGAAATTAAGATGGGTGAAGAAGTAACAAGGACGTTAGCTAAAGGATTATCAGGAACAAAGTTATGAGCTCAATGCCGAGAATCTCTACTAGGCAAACAACAAAATAGAAATTTATTGTAGCCAAAAAACAAAAGAAAGTAGAAATTTAGATACAATTTGGATGTGACGGAGAAATCAAGATTGACAAGTAACAAGGATGTTACCCAAAAGATTATTTTAAATATTTTGGCCACTAATGCGGAGACTTAATCAACCCCAATTTTACTATATTAAGATGGTGGATGATGAAAGGAGGTCATCTTAATTTTTGTTTACCGTTGTAACCTTCTGTGATCTATAAATGCATTATTTTCACGAAAAAAAGATTAACAGAACAAGGTAATGGACTCACAAACAAGCTAGCTGAACAAGTATCAATGCAAATCTCTAGTAGGCAAACAACAAAGTAGAAAGCTCACTCCCTCTCTTGGGGGTAACTATAAAGTAGAAACTAGAAACACTTCATTCCAAAAAAAGAAAAAAGAAACTAGAAACACTTGACTCATGAACAGAGGATATGCACAACTCTAACATCTAAAGGTGCCAACCAAGGTTTAAAGGGGACCTAATACCTTGACCAATTTGTTTATATTCCTAAAAGTTGATGCACTCATGAAGAAACGGAAGTGCTTATTATTACATTTTTTTTCCACCCCTTCTTGGAAGACAAACGAAAGGGTTTAAAGAAGGTAGAACTGGCTAAAAGGAGTATTAAGCTCTAGGATAAAGTGAACGCCCTTTTTTCTTCAAAAATTCAGGAATCTCAACTGAACCACCATCGGTGAATGAAGGTCGCCGGTTCATTCCTACTGTTGTTGTATCTCCCTGCGTAAGCTGATTTGCCTGCATTCGAAATCAAAGGCAGAGTTATGGATTTCCAGGACAGCAGGAAAGAGAGCGTGTTGAGCCATACCTGTAGGGGCCTCCCTTCAGTTTCCTCTTGACGCTTAAATCCAGTTGCTATTAACGTTATGCTTACCTGCGTAGAACCAAATGACATTAGCCCCAAACAGATGGATAACTAGCGAGTTACTTATTAAATATTTGTCTGCAGGAGCAACTGAATTACATGCACACATATTATAACTTACCTGACCACTGAGCGATGGATCTATCACTGCTCCAAATATTAAATTAGCAGTGGGGTCCACAAGGTCATATATAACCTCTGCTGCAGCATTTACCTGAAAATGATTAAGTTATAATGTAGCATACAGAAACGCATTAATACATTTCTGTTTTCTACTGAAAGCATGAACACCAAGTTTGCCGTTCAAATAGTCCTCTGGTCAAATTTTGAATCAAAGTTTAAAATTTGTCAAGGAAAGTTCAAAGCCTCAAAATCACAATCACTTGACAGAGGCGGAATGTCTTTAAACAAAGTTCCATCCGCCCCATAGATTTTGCATGCTTTCATAAATATAAGCACGGAAAACTAAGACTAGGAATCTTGACAAAAGGAAAAAGAAACTTAAAAGAGAGGTGATAAAACATGGAGGATGACCACTAACAATCAGCAAACAAAATCTACAATAATTAGAGGGACGTCTATCTACCTCAAACAAGGTCAGATCACTTCCACCGGTTATGTTCCATACAATTCCAGTAGCCCTCTCTATGCCAATATCTAGTAAAGGCGATTGGATGGCATTTAATGCAGCATCTCTTGCCCTCGTCTTCCCTAAAACAAAACACAAATAGGAGACGGAAGTTCTGTGATTCATGGACCAGAACAGGTTCATCAATTCAAGAAAAAAAAATGAACAGATCAGATTTCATAAACATCATCATCGAGAGACAGTGGTGCAGAGAAGTAAAATTTGATTTCTGAAAACCATACCCACCAATTCGTCCAACCAGAATTTTAAGGCTTCCATTCTTGTGATTTTGACATGCACGCCACAAAATAATACAATATTTCTTCTACCCCTACAATTTAAGTACCACCCTGCCTCTCTAGACACATCATATATTTTTTAGTGAGCAACACACAGATCTCAAAGTTCTTATTCCTACTTATTCCAATCATTGCATTATAATGTGAGTAGCACCATGTGCAGTTTCCGTGCTTACCAGTTGCAGTTCCTATCCCCATTAGTGAAGAACCTGCATTGGCCATTATTGCTCGAACATCAGCAAAGTCTACATTTACCAATCCTGGAATCTGCAATCAATCAACACAACATGAGCATAAATAAGGTTAAGACAAATAAGTTAAAAACTAATTGGATAGGAGCTATTGTCTGAGGAAATGGAGAAAACACACTTAGGGTTCCCATTTTGTTCATCCTTTTCCTTTTACTCCTTTATAATCAATTTCAAGCAGAAAATGGAATGAAGGGGTCGGGGGAGAATGCAATAGTAATAAGGAGGTATGTGTTCTCATTCAAGGATGTTTGTAGATTCAATACCGTAATAATATCAGATATACCACGGACACCTTGTCGAAGTATGTCATCAGCCAGATTGAACGCTTCAGTTACAGGGGTAGATTGAGAAACTGCAGTCAGTAGCTTGTCGTTTGGAATGACTATCAGAGTGTCAACATTATCTCTTAGGGCTGCAATTCCTTCTTGGGCTTGAACTGCCCTCCTCCGTCCTTCGAAAGAGAAAGGGGTTGTAACAATACCAACAGTCAGTATTCCCATAGACTTTGCCACACCAGCAATAATTGGAGCTCCACCAGTGCCGGTTCCCCCACCCATTCCAGCCTGCAAATATTGAATTTGAGCTTCCAAGGTCAAAATCATATGCCAATAATTAAAAAATTTTAGAACCTGCAAGCACCGGGGTTTAAGATGTTTTGGCACAGTAAATATGGAAATCTTAAGTTCCAAGATTCCTAGAAATCTAATCTAATCTAAGCTAAATGAAAATTTTAGATCGCCATGTTAAAGACAATTTTAGCATAACAGATATTGAATTCCATATATCTCATGCTCATATGGCTAATATTTGAGCTTTTGAGACGTTGAGATGCCAGCCTAACATATGTAAAACAATATTTCACTAAGGACAAGCTATTATTGCTGGTAGAGATAAGTAGTTGAACCTACTGTAACAAAGACCATATCAGCTCCATAAACTGCCTCTTCTATTGATTCTTTGCTTTCTTTAGCAGCGTTCATCCCAATCTCAGGGTTGCCACCAGCACCAAGACCCCGTGTAAGCTCTTGACCAATCTGCAAACGGTTACCAGGGATGACAGGTGACATTCTCATGGCTTGAACATCAGTATTAACTATCCAGAACTCTACACCCTTCATGGAACTCTCTATCATGCGATTGACTGCATTTGACCCGCCACCTCCCACGCCAATAACTTTGATCTTGGCTTCATTGTAATTACTTGGAGTAGATGCATCTTCTAAACTCTCAGGGACATTTCCAGCAGTTTTATCCTTTCTTGGATTGTGCACCGCGCTGTTCCCTTCCCCTTTGAGCATTGAAACCTCAGGATGTATATTCAGAAAAGGGTCCTGGCTATGATATGGGCTAACATTGTGGTAATTGGACGAACACTTAACCTGAAGCAACGCTGACTTTTGGTCGCCACCAGAATATCCATGCCTATCATATTTCATGCAACAACTTCTCCCAGGGCATTTGTCTGTCAATGTCCTTCCCCCATGAACAGTTAGCACCCCTGCTGCATTTATAGTTTTTGAAGGTGCAAAATTTGTAGGCATACAAGTTGCCATTTTAGGTAACCAAACTTCTGATAGGCAGGTCAATCGATGAAGGAATTTAGAGGCTCAGGAGACTCAAACATTTGATTCACCCCGAAATTCTTTCTGACAATACCTGTTTATCAATAACGGAAACATTTAAGGGAAAAAATATGTGCCCCGAAATATTAAGGCCGAATATAAATTTAATTAGAAGAAGAAGAAGAAGCACTATCTCGTTGAGAAGTGGCTCACGTAAAATGAACTAGAACTAGAACGGCGTATTGCATAATATAAGTCCATAGTAACCAGCAATTCCCAACGTCAACAAGTTGATTAGATCGGAAGAGCAAATGCAACACCAGTTGCACAAAATTCCGGTTGCGGAGAAAAAGGTAAACGCCATTAGGAATGGTAAACAAGCAATAGTTCATATAAACTACGAAGGATATAGACCTGAGTGAGACGAAGAGGTTTCAAATAGAAGCATTAAAGAGCCGCACATAAACGGTGGGAAGCAAGGTTCTCCTTCGGCGCCTTTTAGTTTGAGCAGCTGTGCTGTGGTCGGTAGTCAGTATTCATCGGTCGATACTGTCCCCTATTTTGTTGATGATAAAAAGGAAAATGGTCCGCCTCGACGAAAAATCTGAGGCGTGAAAAGGAAAACAACGATTCTGCTGTTTCTTGGGCCTTTTCTCAGTGGGCTCCAAAATGATAAATGTCTTGCCTGCCAGAGTAATTCAGACCACGAACTATTGGGGTTGGAGTTTGCCCAGAAACTATTGAGGTGTAAAACGACAAAGGTTTTTTTTCTCACTTTTCCTAGCCAACAAAAATGCTCACTTCCAATTTTTTTTTTTTTTAAAAAAACATAACACTTTTGTTTCGCTAATATGATTATGTATTTGATCATCATTCGTCACTTAATTTTATACTCGCTAATATAATTAACGGATTTTTCACGTAATTTACTGTTACTGAATTTTATATTCCCTCCTCATTGATATAAGAGATAGCTAATTTTTTTTTATTAAATTAAAAAAATTAAAAAAATTAATTATGACTAAATTTAATTTTTTAAAATAAATTCATATGATATAGCCATTAATCTATATAAATTAATCAACTAGATTTTATATTAGTTATAATAAACTGATTTATTTAGTTTCTTTAATTTATTTAAAAAGTTAACTAATTTTTATATTAAGAATTATAAAAATATTTTATTTTGACATTTGATTTTCTAAGAATTTCTAATTGATGACAATTTGTACAGCTCATGTGTTGAGAGAAAATAATTCAAATATTTTTTCTAATTCAATTATACTATAAATTAAATTTTATATTAAATATAAGATAGTAATTATTTTTATTAGCTCACATTAATGGATTTGGTGCAAGGTAATAAGGAGAAGATCACGCTGTCTTTTCAATACAAGTGACGATTGGTTGAACCTCGTAAGCTCTTCTTCATTATGAGACGATGAAGTAGTATCTTTGCAGGAACATGTAATTTACGCGTCTTCTTGAACAGTTTTGTAAAGTAGCATAATCTTCGCACGTCAGTATTACCCAAAAAAGACCTTGAGGGAGTGATTGCTGCCCAACCAGCGGCTTTGCAAATGGTTTGCCCTGCTCGCTATCAAAACATCCCCGTGCAAAGCTACGCCGTTTCGCTGGAAGCAAAAATGATTCTTTTCGGCAAGAATACTTGTCTTCAGCTCTTCCCTACAGTCCAGACCTAACAATAAGTGTTGATGCAGGCGCAACTAGGACAGAATTTCGTAACAAGCACGGGCTATGTATGAGGTCTGATCTATGGGTTGGTTTTCTTAGGAAATTGTCAGATCTATTCTTTGGTGACTTGTGAATTTGTGGTGGCCGATGGCTGGACCTTGTTCGTTATATTCCACTGTTAAAAGTTGAATCTCACTCCAAGACAAAAGAGTCGCATCGGCCTCCTATTACCTGTACCCAATCGACCTAAATCAATCTATCAAGCGTTTGCATTGAGGCATTTCGGATTCTTCGGCCTCGCTGCCGCTGGACAGGGACGCCAGTGCCCGATCATTCTTAGCCGTAGTTCCTGAGCCCTCGTCGTCGTCGTTGCTGTAGCTGCTGACTTCTTAGCTGCGCCTGACCGGAGTTAGGTTACCTGCCACTGCAATTCAATTTGACCCGAGTCTGATGACCCGTGATTAGCTCCACTATTCTTTGGGTTTTCTACTTTCAGGCATTCGTCGAATCAAAATCAATATCAACCTCGCCACAGCTTTGGTCGTTTGTTTCCATTTGGCTGTTCAGATAATCGGTTTCCTGTTACTGCCCGAGCGGACGATCGTTTCTTTCTCCCGGTGAGCCGCCTTTACCATTCATAATCTTATCCTTTCTCCATCTTTGATGGGATGTTTGTGAATCTGAGTGCGTTTGTGCTATCTGTATTTGACGACTGAAAAATATGATTGTGTATTCCGCTTCTACTTCTGTTTTTTCAGCTTGGATTTCTCTTACATGGGTCATGTTCTCTTCCAAATTTGCACATTCCATTCTCCTTTCAAAGTCACCAAAATACTGAGTCCTCGCTATAACAGTTCAGTCACTCTCTCCTCCAATTTTCTTGACTTCTGATTTTTTCCTCGTTCATCTTATAACTTGCTTTTTTTTTTATTTCCTTTTCCTTTTTTTTTTGGATTGGATTAGTACTCAGATTGAGTCTCATTTATGAAATTAACACATACCGGACAGTTTCTTGTAAAGTATTAAAGTTGACTCTACTCATAATAGGTTTGTGGAAACTATTTGCTAGTCTGCTTCAGTATTCGTAATTCTTCAAGTATGGAGTACCTTCCCGTTGAAGTGATTGGTAACATACTATCTCATGTTGGATCTGCTCGGGATGTCGTGCTTGCATCAGCAACATGTAAAAAATGGAGAGAAGCTTGGCGCAACCACCTGCACACCCTGTCATTCAATTCCAATGACTGGCCCATCTATCATGAGCTAAACCCATGTAGATTGGAAATACTCATCACTCAAACGATTTTCCAAACCAAAGCACTGCAGTGCTTAACCATTTTCATGGACGATGTGGATGAATTCTCTGCTGCCCCTGTCATTGCTTGGCTTATGTATACCAGGGATTCCTTGCGCCAATTACTTTATAATGTGAAGACGACTCCAAATTTCAATATCATTGAAAAATGTGGGAGGCAAAAACTGGAGGTGTTGGCATTGGCTCATAATTCTATTACAGGTGTAGAGCCCAGTTATAAAAAATTTCCTTGCTTGAAGTCGCTTTCATTAAGTTATGTTAGCATCTCAGCATTGGACCTCAGCCTTCTAATTTCTGCTTGTCCAAAACTTGAAACCTTAAACATTGTTAGCCCAGAAATTGCTATGTCAGATTCACAGGCTTCCATGGAACTCAACAGCTCTTCTGTCAAAAATTTCTATGTTGAATCATTTGGTTTGGACAAATTCATATTGGACTCAGATAAGCTGGAGAATCTACATCTCAAAGACTGTACCTTCGATGTTTTTGAATTATCTGGCAAAGGAACCTTGAAAGCACTAAAGATTGACGATGTGAGTGTCATCCATCTTGATATCGGTGAGAACACGGAGAATCTCGAGATTGTAGATGTTTGTAACTTCACAATTATGTGGCCAAAATTTTATCATATGATCTCCAAGGCGTCGAATCTATGTAAGCTGAGACTGTGGGGTGTTGTATTTGACGATGAGGATGAGGTTGTGGATTTAGAGACAATTTCTTCATGCTTTCCTCGGTTAACACACCTTTCTCTGAGCTATGACTTAAAAGATGGAGTGCTTCATTACGGGTTGCAGGGTCGGTCTCTTTTGGTGAATGTGGTGATGTTGGAAGTTGGATGGACTGCTATCAACGAGCTCTTCCAAGATTGGGTTGCCGGACTGTTGGAAAGATGTCCCAATTTGAAAAGATTGATTATTCATGGGGTTGTTTCCGAGGTCAAAACCCATGAAGAGTGTCAGATTTTTGCCAAATTTACAGAATCCATTCTTCACCTGGGAAGAAAATATATGGATTTAAAGATTGAGTGTGACTATGAGTAGTAGGGAGTTCTGCTGTAATCTTTGAAGCCTGTCAAACTCTTGGTTTGGTATGACTCTACAAGGAGGTACTTTTATTTCTCATAAGCTTGTTTGCTACTTGATATTTCATTTCGTCAAGGAGGAATCACATGGCTTCATAGTATCTGAAGCTGCTGATTCTTCATGTGAAAACAGAGCAGTACGTTTGCCTTTTGCGTTGTTACCTCCTTTTCCCCCTCAGTGGTCTTCATTTATTTTTATTTGACGGGTTTTCTTCTGCTATTTATTGCCTCACCCTACTATTCATCTCTACACTTCTCTGTGTTTGGTTTTCCAGCATAAGCACGTTTTGTTGGTTTTCCTCTTATGGACAACCTAGAAGCTGGGTTAGGTCCGACGCTTCATTCTTTTCGTGGATTGAATTGCTCTTTTACTATAACATTGGGGATTTATCTCATCGTATTGAAAATTTTACAAAATTAAGAACGATTCAACAGCTAAGAAACGTGATTATTCGGGGCAAAAAAAAAAACGAAACGTGATTATCTTTGCAAGAAGTCAGCTTTTTTATTTTCTTTTGATAAAGATAATTATATTATGTTTCCAATAGATGAATTACAAATTTGTACAAATTTCGCTAAGACATGTCATGTCCATACTCTACATCATTTAAAATATTATGTATGTATTTCACGAATATAAAATATTTAATTTTTTATAGCCTGGGTTGGCTAAAGGCGAAAAACTATTTAAAGTCGAAGTAAAATAAATTTGTAATTTTTGATTCAAAATAAAATTGGAAATAATTATTTTAAATATGTACGTGATAAATATTTTTGAAAAGATTGCCATGTTTTATAACTAAGAGTCCGTATGCATGTTTATAATGAAAAGATGAGTCTAATTAAAATTGAGGGATAAATGAATAATAGAATATTTTAAATATTAAAGATATCGGCCTTGAGTCGATTAATAATATCTGTTTTACGCTCTCTACTGCTCTGTTTCCCACATGATCTGGTTGGACAGCTGCTGAAGGCTGAAGGCTGAAGGCTGAAGGTGGATTTGGGCGGTGGCAAGCCTGCGGCAAGTTTCTTTGTTTCCTTTCTTTCTCTCCTTTTGTTTTTTCCCCTCTCTATGACTATAAAGTATGAGAAAGGGGGAGACGTGTATGGGACACTGATCGTTATAGTCATCATTATCATGTATGACAATGAGGGGCTTGGTTAGACCTACGTTATTGGTAAGGTGTCCATCTCTACTTTCTTCGCGCCAAATTAGTTGATAGTGTAGTTTTACTTAGCCTAAGAACAATTTGTCTTCACACTTCATATTTTGTAGGGAAAAACCATAAATCTTCATAATAACAACAGTTACTTATATTAGGAATTGAAGCAGTAGCGGAAAATTTATAGAACATGTAGTTTCACACATCTGCCTTTCAATATATTTCTCAACAGTAATAAAGTAACTAATGAGTTACCTCAAACATGATTTCTCCATCTTCCCCTGGGAACTCCTTCGGAAGCATGGGCATGGGGAACCATAATTGCTATTTCCATGGGCTTGAAGATCAAAGACACTAAAACTGTGAATTTAAGATACAACAGAAGACGATTAATACCATACATCATTTTCACAACAACAAAAAAGAAATTAAACATGTCAAGAAGCCCCAAGGAATTGCCATAGAGAAATGGGATGCAGATTGAAGAAAGACAAAAGTTGTTACGCCCATACTAACCTACCAACATGACCAACACCTTCAACATTCACAGTGACATCTGTAATGAACTGCAAAATATCATCAACCCGCTGCAAATTCGACAGAAAAAGTTAGGACAAGATTATAGATGGTGCATGAAAAAAGTAAGTTCTATGTCCACAAGTAAAGCAATCACCTTTGGGACAACTAATATAAGTAAATATGGAGTGAGGAAGATCGAGACCATCTCCTCGAGTAACTGCATCATAGTATACTGCACCACACAAAGCATATTAACATGAAACTAATTAGTATTCAAACAGTGCTTTCAGATAGACAACAAATAACTCGTAACGACAGATCAAGGTTAATGCAATTTCATCAAAACAGGAATTATAGAGGATACCTGAAATAGGGTTTCAAACTCGATGCGAACCATTTCAGTACTTTCTTTGCCACGCCATCTCTTTGGCATATAATGTGTATGCCGACCCACCATAGACATTGATTCTTCTGGATCTGAGTCCAGAAGCTCATTTGTCACTGCAGCCCGACTAATGGCTGTTATAGCTTCAAAAACAGCAGCATACCATAGCAACTTTTGACCATATATCTGCAATTTTTGTAGATAGTTAGTGATATGCATATAGGTAACATCTTTTGGGCGAAATCAGTTAAAATCCAATATCTGTGCCTCAAGCAAAGGTTCGTAAGCAAAAGCAAAGATGATCAGAATTGCAGTAAGTCCACCAAATATAAAAGATATGAGCTTCGCAAAGGTAGATAAAATAGGTGAATGGAATAGCTTGAGATAATCAGAGGCATGCACTACACTGCTATTAATCCGAAGCTTGAAGAGATGGTCCACCTACAACAGAAAACATAGGTCAGCTTAGCCATAAAGTAAAACAGATACAAACGAGATGGTCCCAAAAGTAAACGAGATACAAATCTTACCATGCTAACGATGGCAACTACAAATACCATATTCAAATTATTAATACCTTTCGAAACGTTAAAACACAGGAGAGCATATGAGCAAGAAATCATTAAAATGCACAATCTAATCCAATAACTCGTTAATTCATCATACCTTATGAATATGGTTACCAATAGATAGCCTCCCTTCAAATAAGATAGCTTGCATTAAACAAATACTAGTATAGTTTCTTAATAGAGTATATTTTCTTACGGATGGAAATCTTCTATTCTCCCCTGGAGGCTGGAGCAGAAATCGACTATTCACATCTATATGGGCATCCAGAGGGTTTCTATTTTTTACTCTTTTGTTTTCAATCTCAACCATATATTCATTATTTTGACAGAAGCTACACCTAGGAGGAAGACAGTCTTCCAACTTACATCAGACAAATGTCTCCTTGACGAAAAATTAGAAGATTTTCTTCATCCAGCATTTCTTCCTTCAAAATTAAGAAAACAAATCAAAATAATAAAAACAATGAATGGATGGAATCAAAAGAGATGAACTGAAGTCTCTATTAGTAAAAGAACAAAAAGAATAATGCTACCTCATTGAATTCCCTAAAGATCCACCTTGACAGATTTGACCATCTTCTAGATTTTTTTTTTGTTGCCCACCCAGTTCACTAGAGCTTTACCCTGACTATATCTGGATTCGACCCGCGTCACACACCTGGCTATGGTGGGTGAGTCTTCCAACGGGAATTTTCTGCATACGCTAAGACTCGAACTCGAGACCTCGTTTAAGCGATACCGAACCGCTTACCACTCAGACCAACCCCCGTTAGTTGACCATCTTCTAGATGTTGCCATGGGTGGATGTTTATAAAATTGTTCAGCATGCCTCAGAAAAAGATATACCAGCATGAAAATGACAAGAAATGGAGAAAGCAAAAGCATCAAAAGCGCAACTACCCTAAGCCTTTTCTTTAATGCCTGTGGATCGGACACAAAGTCCCTTCTAATGCAAAAGTTTCTGCAGATAAAGCGTGCCATATTCATGTTATTATGTATTGGACAATAAATCTCTTATAACACAAAGGAATACAGCATAATGAATGCTACAAATTACTGGAATGAAGTAAAGTCTAAAGCCCTATATCCACACAATTTATACTAACAAATAATAATATGCACACTTATAATACATGAAGAGGTATCTTTGTAGTAGGTAACACACCGATCAAACATGCTTCCCAAGATACACCAATTTAAAGTCCACTCCAGGGTCTTGGTTAATATTAAAAGATATTGTGTTCCATTAGGACCACATTTCACAGTAGGACCAGCACCTGGGATCCACTGAGAAATGGGGAAAGCAAGCACTCCCTTGTTGAGCATTCCAATCAAGTAGTTTTACTTCCGCATCAATATCATCATAATATCGTGAGTAGAGAGATCCTTCACCGCACAGAGCTGTCGTGAATTCTGCACCAAAACAACCTTTTAAGGAATTGTTGCCCAGGGCAAAGTTTGAATTTCTTTATCAGTAACCTGGAGACGGCAAGAACACCATGGAAAATTACAACAAAATCATGTGTCATGAAAAAGTTGCAGTTCTTGACAATATATTTAAGGGTTTTATCATGTTTGCTTACCTATCGTAGTAAAATTGACGGATTTCCAGAGTATCCTTTACTTAAGCAAAAAACTTCAAGAAACAAAATATCCAATAGATGGAAAATATTGCCAAGTAACCAACTATAGTAGCTTTTGTAAACGTCAGTGGGGTTAAAGGGTGTTGATGAAGAGCTTCTATACCAAGATCACCGGACTTAATTCCAGATTCAACTGCATGCATCCCACACTCACGAAGTCCATTCCAATCAATCAACATATAATAAGAAAAATACTGAGAAAGACATGGTAAATCCAAGACTAAGAAGTTCGGCAATCCACTCTATCATGATGCACCAAAGCCCTTTCCCACAATAGTAGCGCTAGAGCCTACCAAAGAAGAGGTCCAAATCGGAAATTGGCTCTACAATCAAGCTCTCACCATTAAGAAGCCCAGAAGGGCTCTCAGTACATGGACTTGAGATCCTTCCATAATCAGACAATTCATTCCCTGGTGGAACATCCTGAAGCAAACCAGTTGGCCAAAGATGATTCACCTTGATGTTTCCATTCAAATATATTAAAGACGCTAAAACCCCTTGGCCAGCAAACCATTGTCCAAAGACGCTGATGGCAGGTGAAAACAGCCAGTCCACACCCCAAAGACCTGAATACTTATAACAGGGTGCAAAGTTAAGATTAGAATCTTGAAAATGGCGAACATACAAATAGTTATTGCAAGATAAAATTAAGTGAATTACAGGATGGAAGGAGCATTTCACGTCAACTTCAAATTATTTGCACTAATTTTTATCCAACTTAACGCATCAGCATAAGAAAGAACATTCGGTTGAAGCTGATTGCACAGACTCCAAAAATTTGCAAAGTACTTTCACTTTTTTAATTAATTCATAAAACTGGCGCATTTTTTTAATATATAACAGAACGGGGATTCAAAGAGCTCCAGGGTATTTATCCCGAGCAAAGTCTGGGCGTAGTGAACCAACCCGCTAGGTTCCTTTAACAAATTAGGTAGAATCCCCACAGGAGGTGCGTTTTGCATATTAATTGCGCAGTTTTATACATTTATAAGCAAGTTACAGTCTGCCAGAAGGAAAACTTCATTTCTATTTCCCTCCTTTCAGCAAAGCTTCAATTCTAATGTTGCAAGATATGCTTAGACCATTAAAATCTTCTCACCAAATAGCAACTTTCATAAACATGATCTCATTTCAATCTGACATCTATGATGGCACAAACTTGACCACAACTATGTCCAGCTCTCTGCCGAGACCATGAGTACATACATATTGCACCAATGATGAAAAGAGGTAAATGTTGAAAATGACCAAAGGCACACGCATAATGCCATAAAAAATTTGCAAAAGGCATGTGGTATTAATTTCACTAGCCTAGTGCAAGCAATGAAATACATCAGTTGAACCCAGCCTCCCCTGTTAACAATATATCCAACCAATCAGAATTTGGATATATGGCGCGAAAAAGTTCTCTCTCTTTAGGAAGGGGGTTGTTCATGAGCTTTGCTTGTGCACATAAAAAAAAAGAAAGATAATAAAAAGAAAACGATTGAAGTTTGGAACAATCCTGATCATTGTTATGCATAAAGAAATACAAAAAATACATAAAATAACTAACTATACGGGGAAAAAGAGACAGTTATCTGCAAGTATGCAACTAAGCAACACGCATTAAAAGAGCTGGGTAATAACTGGGCACTGCGAGCGTAAATAGAAAGGAACAGATAGCCGGTAACCAAATTAGGACAAACCAGCTGAAATTAGAATAATTCAGGCGTTGAAAGCAGGTGGGAGAATGAGGTTAACCCACGGAACGAATGAAGTTAATCAAAGCGGAGAAGACATAAACGAAGCGGGTTTGGTTGCGTAGGGGAAGATGAAATTAGAGAGGACGTACATGCTATGACTTTCGAAGGCACAGGCTTATTGAGTTTCAACGTCAACGTCTCTTTCCGACCGCTTCCCTTATCCTACGTTTGTCTCAATAGAGGGGATGTGAGGGTTTAATAGAAAGAAAGGAAAAGAGAGTTATATTATTATCATTTTATTTAAATTAATATTAAAAAGGAGAGAGAGAAAAATTTTATATTAACTTATATTCAAGAAAAAAAGGAGATAACATATTTTTATATAAATAAATTTATTTTATATTATTTTATAAAATATTTTAATAAAATATAATATAAAAATTATATTATAATATTAAAAAAATTATAAATATATTAATATTATAAAATAATAATAATATATCTCCCCTCTAAATTATCTTAAATTTAGAGGAGAAATAAAATTAAAAATAAATAAATATTTTAATAAATTAAATTAAAAAAAAAAGAGCAAATTTTTTTTTTGTTTTTTTTTAAATTATCCATATCAAAGCTTTAAGGAGTGTCCTGATAGTATTATGACTTACGAGCCGTCCGGAGCTGAGGATGATGTAAATAGGTACTACTTCAGCCTTCCAGAAGGTACCAGGGCCGCGTTTCATCTCATTCTCAAGTCAATCGTCTCATCAATGTGAGCCATTCTCACTGTATCGTTTATAGGGAAAATTAAAAATGTAAAAAGAAAACTGTTCGAAGTAAATAATTTTTTGTTCTTGAGATACTAATTTGTAGCATTTTAAATAAATTTATTGTTGCTGGGTGATTCCATCACTATTTATTTGGCAAAGATTCTTAAAAAAAACAAACTGTATCAAAGGTAAATATTTTTTTCAGTCAATAGATTTCATTAGAATAATTTCTCTTTTTTCTTGGTGTATCTAATATAGTGTATATTTAGTAAATTATTAAATTTTAAAAGTTTTTTTAGATAAAATTTTGATTTTAATAAATTTTAAAATAAATAGTTATATTTATTTTAAAAAAATTAGATAAATTACTGGGACTAACTTATAGAACAGTAAAAAATCTTATAGACTGATCAATTATTATTTTATTCATATTTTTTTTATAATTTCTCTTCTCTTATGTCTTTTATATCTCTTCTACACTCTCTCTCATCTCTCATCTCTCATCTCTTATTTTCTATATTTAATAATCATAGCTATTTTAGTAATTTTTTAATTATAAAATTTTTTCTATTAATAACTATTTAAACAATTATTTATTTAAAAATATTTTTTTATAAACTCTTTTATACTGTTCAAAAGGGCTATAGATTTATTAACTACCCATAAGCAACAACGTAGCTTATTTCGTGTTTTATGTATATAATAACATCAAGTTCACAGAGTTAAAAAGGTTAAATTTTTGTGCATGACGTTGTAAATTTTTAAATTTTTATATAAAAAAATAGATATAAATTTTAAATTTAATATAAATATAAATATAAAAAATCTTCATGTGTCTACTTTTTTTAATATAAGGTAATAAACTACCTATTCTTTTTAGAATAAACTATTTATATAATAATTAATTTGAGGTGATGATCCTGATGAAATTCAATCATTTTAAATATATCAATTAGAAAATATTAACTATCTTACTTTTTTGGATAATGACAACTAAATTATACTAGCTGCAATGGTGAACAATTGAGGAATGATTCTAATGCTAACATTTGAAAAAAAAAATAAAAAAATAGAGCCAGTATTTCCTACAAAGTAAAGTGAATCGCTAGGGATTTTGGATGAGGCATTTGTCCACTTCCACGTCAAAAAAGGTACGGATTTAAATTCTATTTATATCAAGTGTGGTATGTAGTATAATTTACTAGTCATATTATTTTAAAAAAATTATATTTATCTATCTTAATTGTTCATTTCGATAGAAAGATTATTATAGATAATTAAGCTTGAAAGAAGTTGTTCAGCCATTCTTTTCTTTAAATATAAATATTATTTTATTAAAAAAATTTATCTAAGATATTATTAAGTATTAAATATAAATATATTTCATAATAAAAATTTATAAACTATGGTTGCTGATCCTTTTAATTAGTTATTTTCATAAGACTTTATTGTTAATTTAGGGGAAAAGGAAAAGAAATATATCCAAAATACAAGGCCCAGCCCAATGTTGAGAGAGCAAATAAAGGCATAAACGAAGTCCATGTGCATGAGTGAGTAAGATGATTGGTATCAATGGGGGGTTAGTTCAAGTAATAAGTGACTTGATATTATTTAAATAAGATATCGAGTTTGAGCTTTGGCGTATGCAGAAAATTTCTGTTGGGAGACCCACCCACCATAGTTAGGTACGCGATGTGAGTCAGATCCGGATGTAGTTGGAGCAAAACTTATATAAATCGAGTGGGCAATAAAAAAAATAATATGATTGGTACTTTAACTCACCGTGCCAATGGTTCGTTGGTGAATTTAACTAATAAAAATGTAATATATATAATTATTTAGAATTTGTTCAATTGTTATAGAGTATTACTTTGTTGTGGTCCCATTTATAACATTTAGGGAGACATCTTAACTTTTGAGTACCTAAATTTACGCCTGAAAGGTAATAAACGGCTCGTTCTACCTGATATTAGTATCGCTTAAGAAGAAAGGAGATTTTACTCAGCTATTAGATTATGAGTAAATCTAATATTTTTTAAAAAATTTTGTATACAAAAAAAACTAAAAGCTGCGCGGAGCAATTGTCACCAAGAATACGCACATAATCAATGAGGATTGGGTCGATTGGTCCCGTTCAAATCCTCATTGAAGGGTTGCCCACATTTATTAAGAAGCTACCTGTGCACTGAAACACAAGACGCACATATCTGATGATGAGGAGTTAGTTAGCAACTGAGATACGTGGCTGTATCTGATGCTACAAATTAAACGTGGAAGGTCATCAAATTCAGTCACGTAGAATAAGTTGCCATGAGGCGGAACAAGAGTGGGTGGGCAAAAGGGGGTGAAATCATTATCTCTTCTCCGTTGGCCTTCTTCCGTCCCGAATTATTTCTCTTTCGTCTGTACCGAATGTCCTTCATGCGTTTAGGTACTGCAATTTTTTTCTTCTTGCAGGGAACGTCTTCGTTCCAATATATATCACACCCCCGAAGAATTTTATTAGCCATTAATTGTACTGTACAGTTTCTCACTTGTGCGCTTATTTTTCTCACTCTGTCATTGTATCATTAAGATACTTATCAACTTTGGTTAGTTCGTTGTCCGCTGATGATGGCAGAAAATGCTCGTTTAAGAGATTCGGCTGCATAATTAAACCAATTCATTGTCGACAACCGATGGAAGAAGCTGTTAGCGATTAACGTCTTGATAAATCGGTTGACACCAGGTTATAGATTCTATATATCCAAAACGTCGTACGTCTTTGCTAACAACAGTGGAAAGCAGCCAAGGCTATCGCTCAATCTTACCGGCATTCCCAGGTGCGCAATATCAAATCGACTTTTTTATGATTTTGAATTCAGAGCTAGCCTTTCCAATTTTCTGATAATCCTCATATTGATCTTGACTGTGGCGGCCATATATGGTCAAGGCTCGTTTTTTATATATACCTAATTGCATTGAGTAGATTTGGCTAACGCTATCTAAACTCAATTTGGACTGTCACAAATTACTTAAATCAAACTGAATCAAACTAAGTCAGTGGCCACATATCATCACCATTGTAGCTCGCTGTTAGAATTATGGGACTTGTAGTGACGAATATGCATAATTTGAGATATTGCTTCCTAAGAAGACTCGAATTAGATATAATGAAGAGAACAGCAGTTGCTTAGGAACCTAAAGCATTGTTAGAAGAAAAGTAACCATCGAAGACCCGTGTTTATCATATGGATTATTTCAGCTTCCTTTTATTCCAACGGCTCTATCACTGTACATCTAAATTCACCTATTCTTATACCACCACAGCTTACCATTACGCTTTCAAATTCTTCTCTTACCTCCCTTATTAATTACCCTCTCCATCTTCTAACCATTACCCCACCCATCAAGAAAACATCTGGTGCTAATCAGGTCAGATGCAATTATGCAGAGATTTATACTGGCGATGATAAACTTACATAAATATCAAAAACACAAGTGGCCAAAGGACGCTTATCTAGGCGCTTGTTTAGTTTAGAAAATAAAAAATATATAATATTTATAATTGATAAAATAATACTATTATAATTACTATTAAGCAATTTCTTAAATCTTTTTAGAGGTAGATATATATTGTGCTATTCTTCATTCATGAAAGCAATTTTTTTTGCCACTCAATGACGTTTTTATTACATTTTATTCTATATTATACTCAGCAGAGGACCTGTGTTATACTGCACACAACCTTTGCTCTTAATATTGGAGATGGGTTCAGGGCCTTCTCAATTTTCTAAGACCGTAGTAAAACAGGCGAAGATATTTATATGGTGGTTCTATACGAGAGGGTGGCTATACCTCAATGGAGACGATGGTGCTGAAGAAAGAGATCATCCTGAAATTTCGATGTTAAAGGAGACGATGATATTGAGCTTTCCATGGAGAAAGCGAGGAAGGACACAATGGTGGGAGGAATCGGAACAGAAAATGGTAATGAGGTTACTGTTTGGGGAAGAGACTTCTGCATAGGAAATACGAATAAAGTAGACCGCCGGAGTAAGTTGAAGATTAGAAAAAAATAAAGGAATAAACAAAAATTAAAAAATATCTTTAAAATGTCAATAACAAAACTTTTTTGGCAGTTCATCGTTCCATCCGCAACATGTGTCCATATCTGGTTGGATCACATGTGATTGGATCGGCTCACCCAAAAAAAAAAAACAAAACACCAGAAGAGATATGCGGGCAGCTAGGCTTTTTCCTGCAATTCCAAAGCTCAAACTAGGCTTTAGGAGCTGAAGTTTCCATATGCTTTTCCTAATGGTCACCAGAATAGGAAATTAGTGCTTTCGGGCTAGTAAAATTAAGAATCATCATGTCTCTTCACACATACGCGTGGCCATTGGATACACATACATAAACACTTTTTGTACTTTATATAGTCTTATATATCTTCTATATGAAAGTAATAGCTGCAATTTATACCCCAGCGGCACATATTCCATTATCTGAGTCCTCACAGGAAAAAAAAAACAGAACTAGTGCTTGCTGTTAATTAATGATAAATTATAAATGGAACTATATATGCCACCAAACACGTTAGTGATGTTTTTTTAAAAAAAAATAAATAAATTTGCCCTTTTTTAAGATGAGAATGCTCATATGCAGACGCGCGTCGAACAAATTAGCAAGAATAAAAACTGAAGGAGAACACGTTAAAAATTCGTATTAACGAAGCAGCTTCTAGTTAAAGAAACTCGTACTGGTTCCTTCTCTAAAATTGGAACTTGTTTGAATCCTTAATTGAGTCTGTTTTTATTCTGAAATGACACTACCCACTAACGAAACTTCATAGCAAGCCTTGAGCATTGGTGGTGGAGCTTCTTTATGCCCTGAACCGTCCCACAAGAATCTCCCAAAAAACTAAAAAAATAATAGAGAAGAATCACACGTCCCGAAACAGCAATATCCATATCTTTTGTGCATGTAATTAAGGAAGGTTCTTCACGCAAGTCGTAAAGCGTTCTATACAAAACTCAGGATAGTCGCACTTTATGATGATCAGCCTCTGAAATGTGATTGTGAAGAAGAATTGTCAGATTTTTCCGGCTTTTAATAGATCAATAAAACAGCCTACCAGACAACTTGCATGGAAAGGACCCACAAAAAACAGGATTACTTCACATGATGCTTTCCGATATATATGAGGTGGGGTTTAAAAAGAAACACCTCATTGATGAGAAAATTCATTGATTAGGGATACAGCCAATCAGGAACCGATTCGGAGAGACCCATAGGGAGGGGTTTTTGTCAAATCATGGCCACTATAATATGATTTCCCCAGGAATCCCACAACGGAATTACTCGTTGAAATGATGTGCCAGAAGACCTAAAGGAGCATTTTAGCATTGTTATTGGACTTCTTTCTCAGAGGGGCCATTTGACCCGTACCGTACACTGTATATTTCAATCAAGATAGCTCATGTTCTTTACAGTTTATGAAATCTCTGTCTTCTTCTATCTTTTATATTTGTTTTTGTCATTAAATTTTAGAATTTGAATTAGTTATTTATAAACATATCATCTCTTTTTCAGTAAAACTATAAAACATATCAGTATTTTAAAAAAAAATCCAACAAAATAATATTGAGTTATACAGCTATATATGTTTATTAATAAAAATTGTATACTCATCATATTTTAATAAAGAAATCAGATAATAATGAAGATATAACGCATTGAATGCATGTTTTGTGGCCAAAAAGGAAAAAAAAAAAAACAGACTACATGTTTTTTATAAGAATAAAGAATTAAAAGAAAACTGTTCCTTTAAAGTTACTTTAACAGCACTATAAATATGGAGCTCATTCTAGCATTTGGTAGTAGGAATAATCTCACTGAAGGTGTATTCTGGTGTAGCTAGCCTCCGCTTTCGAGTACTCATATCCTCTCTCGTTAGTCGTTACTTAGCGTACTCTTGTAATGGCAAGAATGCCAACAGAACCTCTTGTAGTTGGGAGGGTGATAGGAGATGTTCTTGATTGTTTCAACCCAAGTGTGAAAATGACTGTGACTTACAACAACAACAAGCAAGTGTTTAATGGCCATGAACTGTTCCCTTCCGCAGTGACGGACAGGCCTAGGGTTGAGATTGCTGGAGCTGATATGAGGTCCTCCTTTACTCTGGTATTTACTATTTCCAAACCTTCTCTTCCTCCTCTCACCATCTTCTTTTTTAATATCTAAAACTCAAAAATTACAAAAGGAAATTAATCCTTTCAGAGCTGCATCATTTTTTAAAACTCTTTTCTATTATCTTAATGACCTTTTATATAATAATAATAGTATGCTCTTTCATTATGCAGGTTATGACAGACCCGGATGTTCCAGGCCCCAGTGACCCTTATCTCAGAGAGCACTTGCACTGGTATCAAACTAACCTGTTTTTTTTATTTTTCTTCTTGATAATAAAAACAAATTGTTTTATTTCATGTCCAGATTATGAATACTTTAGGTGACACTCTTAACGCCATACAGCCTAGCTAGCTACTGATAGATGACATAAAATGATAAATATAATCAAATGCATAATTATGTAAGATAATTCTTAATCATGTTTATATGCACCTTTCATCACAGTATCATTAGCCTGCAAACGTAATAAATCCGAACATCTGCAAAACTTCAAGTTTCTAACCGTTACTTGAAATCAAGTAAAACCAAACTGAGAGAGCGGGGACAGCCCAAAAAACATGTTTTGACAAGGTACCAAGAAAATCAATTATTGAGATCTACCTAACAGTCAAATTTGGTGGAAATTGTGTGTTTTTTCAGGCTGGTAACTGACATCCCAGGTACAACAGATGCCACATTTGGTACGTTCTTATACGTCATCACATAATTATAAATTATAAATTTATGATCTAATAAAACCACAGTCTTCGGAGAGATCTAGAGAGTAATATTTTTGCTGTTATGTACCTCGCAGGCAAAGAGTTGGTGAGCTATGAGATCCCAAAGCCTAATATAGGGATCCACAGGTTCGTGTTTGTGTTATTCAAGCAGAAGCGCAGGCAGGGTGTAACTCCTCCTTCCTTCAGTGATCACTTCAACACCCGCAACTTCGCCGCAGAAAATGAGCTCGGCCTTCCAGTCGCTGCCGTCTACTTCAATGTGCAACGAGAAACCGCAGCCAGAAGACGCTGATCAATCAATTAATCAACTAATTAGATGGTAATAATCAATTAATTAATGTGTGGAATAAAGTGATTATCTATATATTCTTCTGTGCTGCTGGGGGTATGGCGGGATATATGGTAGTTTCAGCATATCAGGCGGAGAAACGTGGCAGAAATTAAACTATCATTTGTTTTTTGACTCTGCTATATATTCTTGCTTCACTTTCCATCAGTCCGTTGTACTGTATTCATGTATGCCTGTTACCTTGTGGGTATATCAGGGGATCTCATAGCAATAAGAAGCGTGGTTTTTGTCACCTTTTAGGATTCTGTTCTCCTTCATATGCGTGTGTTAGGTGTTATTCTCAAGTCTGAAGAATTCTATTGTTCAATTCAGACATAAAAATTATGACTTTATCGTAACCAGCTAATAAGCGCTCCCACGCAGATACCTTATTCTTTCAAAAAGTGAGATTGGTCAGATATATATACACGCGCACACATACTTGAATTGGCTGCTCTTATGTCTTCCGATTTACCTTTGTGAGTCAAACCAGAAGGAACAGTCAAGTGTTTTCAAGATTGACATTATATCTGTCTGAAATCGACACGTATGTAGTTAGTTCAGAAGTGAAATGATGATATTGGTCATGCAATCTTGACCACCAATTTTTAGCGCCCATAAAAAGACGACGAGCATAATTTTTTAGAAAGAGACTCTTAAAAAAAAAGATTTTAGTATAGTTTTTGAAAAAAGTTTTCAAATATGAGTTTATGAGAAAAAAATAATTATGAAAAAATGAGTATTTAGATAATTATTATTAGAATAATTTTTATTATTGATAAATTATTATAAAATATATGAAATAAAAAAAATTATTGTTGACCATTTTGATACTGTTCCCTCATTTATTCTCTTACTCTTCTTCCCTCGATAGAGTGCACAGTAATAAAGAGCGTGATGATAAAGAGAATGGTGAGTATAATAGAGAGAATTAGCGATGGAAAGCACGGTAATAACTCCAATTCCCTCCATAGCAATGCTAAATAGAGACTAGCTTCAACATCCAGCGACTCACGTCATTTACCTACTAGCAATGACGAAGAAGACCACCAACAATATAGAAGATAGGAGGGAGGAGGGAGGAAAAAGAGTGAAAAAATGAGGGTAAAATTAATAATTAAATAGTCTATAAATTTTTTTATTATTATAGAAATTATTTTTATTAATTTATCCTAAATTATAATTTAGTCCATAAATTCTTTTAAATAAATAAAAATATTTATTTTAAAATTTATGAAATTTTTAACAAAAAAAAAAAAGAGTTTATAAAAGTATAGTTTACATTGCATCCAAACACATACATGTCCCTTTAACTTTTTACAGCTAAGTGTATTACACGTATGTAGAGCTAAAAAAATGGGTTCAATCTGCAGGTTAGGCCCATTTTCAATTAAAATGGGACGGGCTGGCCCGTTTTTAATCGAGTTAGCCCGTCAGCCTGTTTTTTTTATAAATTATTAATATTATTATTTATTTTATCCAAATATTACTTTAAATATTTTTATTATTGAATACTAGTAAAAATAATTACTTATTTGTTAATATGTAGTAACATATTATAATTTATTAATATTATGTTAATATTTATTTAGATTTATAGTTATAAAATTTGATAGTTTTTTATAAAAAATAAAATTTTTTAAGAATATAATATTAATTATTTTTTAATTATATTCATATAACATTAAAAAAAATTATTAGTATTCTAAAAATTTAAAAATAATTTTTTAAAAATATTAAAAAAATTATAAAAAAAAGTAGGGGGACTAGCGGGCTCGGGCGGGCCACACAGCCTGCCCCTAAATAGGTTAATCTATTTTTAACAGATTAACCTATTTTATTATCCTTACACGTATGTAGTAGCCAGAGCGATTATAAGTAGAGATACGGTATGAAGGATTCCAAATATAACTATTTTTCGTTTGTCATCTATTGATATGAGTAAGGCCGACCCTACAAAATACATTAATTATGGGGTGGTTCGTTTCTGTCTTATTCTCTTTGTCAAATAAATTCTGCCTTATTCTTCTGCCAAAAGCGCATTGATTGGTGCTCGGAAACCAAATTCGATTTTGCCTTTGCTTTTTCTCATGTACCACCGTGGTCACTCTTTTCATTTTCCTTGGGAGACCTGAATCGTTTTTTCAGTGGTGGCGTTTACTATTAATTCATATGAAGGTTGAACATGTAAATCATTTTAATATGATATAAAGGAAAAAATATTTGACAAACTTTTCTTTTCAAATTAATCGATAGATTGATGAAGGAAAATAAAAATAAAATTATTATTATCACAAAACTAAATATAAAGTTTACAAGAAGCTGTATTATTCATAAATTGTACATGCCATGTTTTGCATGCTAATGGTCTGTGAAACGCCCAATATCACCTAATTAATGATAATATGAAGGGAATAAATAGAACAAAAAAAATAAAGAACAAAGCAAGAATTACAATGAAATTGTAAAGTTAGCACCACAAAATAAATGAATTTACAATGGAAATCTACAACGTAAATCAAGAAAAATCCATCACAAATTGATTTGGGACGAATTCGCAAAATTTCCACGGTAAAGATTCTTGTGATGAATTGGCAAGGAAAATTTTTCTTTTATTAATTTGATAACAATTACCTATTGACTATAGGTTCAATTAGTGAATGGGTGATACATGTGACTATTTGAAGCGTGCTCGATCTTTAGAGAGTATAACTTTATTGTGTTTCAGTCGGAACGCTTGGAGAAGCATATTAACTTCTAAGTACTTAGGTTTATGACTGAAGGTAATAGATGGTTTGCTATACTCGACATTAGTATCACCTAAGAGAAAGTGAGATTTTATCTTATTCTTAAATCGTAGACGAGTCTAATACCTTTCTCAAAATTTTTCTATAAAAAAAATCTGATCATAATTTTTTTTGTGGTGATAGAAAATACTCCTTCTTTGCAACAAAAAAAAAACTTCATCAACTCCTATATGTAAAAGCTAGTTGAAAGAAGTTATTTTAATCTCAAACATAATATCTCAATCTATTTTATTTTTTAAATGTATATTTTTTTCTTAAATTATTCTTACTATTATACATATTGAATGGAGATTTTATCAGTGAGATAATTTTTAATATAAATAATTAAATAATATATTTTAAGAGAATCAGTATATAGTTTTTCATGATTAACTAGATGAGCTAAGCTTATTAATCTCCAGCAATAGGAATAAAGGGGGTATATTTGTTCTATGAAGAAAAGGGCTATAGATTTTTGAAAAAAAAAATATTGAAATATATACAATATAACATATAAATTAGTTGTAGGTCTCGTATATATTATATGGAATCTGGAAGAGAAATTCCTCCCGATCTCCTTCTTGAAGCTAAGATTCATCAAGTACAAACATTTGTTAAGCTTGAACTTGAACAGTGTTTAATCTGGTGCGAACGCGATTTCAAGGGACTTTATCAAGAAAAGCCCCCCCCCCCAACCCCATCTTTCAGATGCTTATATCAGGAAAGCTGAATTTTTTGGCCCATAATTAAATCTTGGTTGGTTAAAGTACAAGGATTAAATTAAATTTTGAGGTAAATCACGGGGACTAAAAAGTTACTTTTCTCTTTATTTAAATGTTAGTCTTATGTTCTACTAATTTAAATGTTCCAAGTTTAAGTGTTATTTTATTTTAAAGGTAGCTAAGCATGAGATTGTGTGACTTTCAAAGTTCATTGTCTATCCTAGTGGACAATGGTAATCAATGTCTTATTTTCAACGGAATATACTCAACAATAAAAGAAAAGGAACTCATAATGAATTATCCTAGTTTTGGTACAAAGCATTTATCATGTATGAAAGAAATGAAATACTCGTACATACACATACAGAACTGTGTTTTACTCAGAATGCAAACACATTTTTTACAGATCTCATTGAAAGGCATCACCAATCAGCTACCACATGCATAAAAAAACACAACTTCATTTCTTTCTCTAATTACAGTTAAGATACAAAGGACAAACCGTAAAGAAGTAAAACCCTTCAACCTTATTGTTCACGACTATTAAACCGAGAACAGATGATAGGGTAACAGACGAGTGGCTCGGCCAAAGCCACAGAATCCTGACCCTTCTGCAGCATCAAACTTGGGGCCACCTCTGACTTCCCAATCAAAGCAGCAATGGTGGATTGTATCACAGTCAAAGCAAGAGATGCCCCAGGACATGCCCTTCTTCCACTCCCAAAAGGTTAAGATGGATGGCTTATTAGGTTAAGATGGGTGGCTTATTTATAATGCATGAAGTTATTGACAATTTCATGCTAGAAGAATAGAAGATATCTCTCTTTTTGGCCTGCACCAGAATATGACGTTTTGAATGAGTTATAGAATGACGTCATTTTTTAAAGTAAAATGTCTCATACTTTTGAGATCTTCTTATTCATGACGGCATCAAGGGGTCGGGTCCCTGGCTGCGAATTGTGAAACTATCTGCTAGCTATCTCACAATCGTCCAGAAAGAGAGGCCAGGCTTCACCGGAGGAATATTAACAAACTTGATCCTCATTGCAATTAAAAAGTGATACTAATGTAAAATAAATAAGTTCTGGTTGGAGGATTTTTTTTAATTGTAAATTTTATAAGTTGTGCTTCTTGGGTTAATTTTCTCTTAGAACCTGTTTTAATATGTTTAATTGATTTTTAAAGGAATTGAACGGTTTAGATTCGTCATAAAAGAAAAGAAACGAACGGGGAATTAAACCCGCATCACGGTAATCTGTATCTATGTATTTGATTGAGGAATTTACCTAAACTCTAACAGTGGATGATGACTCAACTTCCATGCCCAACAGAACAGAGAAATTCTAACTATAATAACAACACAACAGAATCAAACAAAGAAAGAGATGGAGATTTCGTCACTAGTTGCTAAGCGCCATAACATAGTACGGTGACATATCAAGATCAATGATGCTGAATCACGAAGGGGGGTTGTGCTTGCATTTTTTGATTAAGAAGTTCAAGGGCTCCCAAGAATGGCAAACTAAGATATTCCCCAAGTGACACTGGCTCTGTAACATCTCCAAGAACTTCAGTTGAACTACCAGCCGGAACAGCGACAGAGATATCAGAAATGGGAAGCAAACAATTGGCAAGAAGTGCATTGCCAGTGGAAGTGTAGCAACTTTCCCAATAATGAGGCGGTGGGATGGCGTTTACAGCCTCCAGATCAATCTCAAATAGATCTTCGTCCTCTTCCATGCCTATCTCTTGGATGGCTTTCGTCTGCACTGCAGAATCTTCAACAGATGCAGTCATGGTTTGTCCTGTACAATTAACAGGAAGAGCCGTGTGTATGTGTCTGTATATATGTGTGTGTGTGTGTGTGTGTGTGTTTATGGTGATGGTGGTAAGTAGAACGCTCTCCAACAAATCTACAGTAAGTGGGGATGGTTTTCAACGCCCAACTCCCCTTAGCTGCTCCACCAAATTCAATGTGTAGCTCCCATTAGCCTTTCTATCTGTAATGACGATTTTTAAATGTGTAAGCACCACTTAAGCAGCTATTTTCAAGGCACACCACCTAATTACCACCTAGTTTGGGCACGGCTCATTTGAATTAGTCGTTTCTGCAAATTTCTAAAACAAAGGACTGCTTGTATCTGTCAGAAAATCATTCTGAAGCAAGCAGAGCCTGTTTTAGAATTTCAGCCTGTAACCTGATATCAAGCTCTGTTCATGAAACATTATATATTACTAGATAATATTCGTGAAGGGAAGCCCTTAAACAATAAGATCATAAAAGTCAATAACCAAGGGGAAAATAAACATATTTCTAAATTGAGAAGTAGGACGGTCATAGGAAGCAGTTGATTCACATTTACCAAAATCATAACATGAAGTCAGTCGGAAAGCTACCTACCTCAACAGATAGAAAAAGCTACGAATAGACAAAACCATAAAGCCAATCGCATGAGTCATGACTTTTCTTTCACATAAAAAAAACAGTATGATATCTTTGAATAATAAATAACAATATATAAGTATGCTCAAGTGTTTGGCCGCATCATCAACTAACAAACTTGCAAATAATGAACTGTGCCAGGAGGTTGCCATAACTCAAAGAAATAAGTAAAATAGTAATTACAAGACTTAGTATTCCACAGAAAAGGCACAAGTTTTTTTTTTTTTGTTACAAAAAAGAAAAGGCACAAGTTAAATCTAGAGGGGAGCCTTTAAGCAATGTCCTTACTGGAAGAGGTCCAAATAGAAATAGCACCCGAAGGTCAAAAGCCTTCACACTGTCATCACCCGCTATTGTGTAAGCCCCTGGACCAAATACCAAATATTGTGGAGGAATAGGGATAAGGAAAAACCCTCATGCTTCCTCCATAATCCTCATAACCGTGAAAACAAGTGTTTCAAAAAGACAAACGCAGTTCTTCCATAAACAAATAAGAAGAAAAATAATTGTATCTGGTTCGCATTAAGCTATAAATAAATACACAGTGTAAATACTTTGCATCCATTGGTGAGACGCAAAAATGTTTATGTAGTAGCGGAGGCGTAAAATCTTAAATTATGGAGAGTCTGGATGGATTCCACTACGGACTATGGGCAATTGCCGCCATGGGGGACAAAAGATGCCAGTACACCAAGCTTCATTAGGCTTTGCATGAACCAGTAATCACCAATAAGATTATAGATTTAAGAGTAGCTATAGTTAATTATTTATTTGTATATAAGATCCCGCAAATATCTTGTAGTATAACAGAGGTGTAATCTAAAATTAACAAAGAGCATGGATCAATATTTAACGATACCTAGCTCAGGCAACAAATGAGGAAAATATAACAGAGGAATAAAACCATGTAAACCATGCATGCATGAAACATGTCCATAGTCCTAGTCAAATTTCATACATAACATTTTCTTTTCCTCTTTTTCTGTTTACCATTGTCACAAAAATGACCGTTCAGCAAATCAAACATTCTTTTTTAAGTGCAGTTCCACAGAGCAGCAGTATAGGTTCAAATGTGAAAAGCACAAAGCACATGTAACATGTTCAAATTAAACCGGTTCTAGGCTTCTAGATTTGATTGGGGGGAGGTAGGAAGCTCGGATGTATAAGACAAAGAAATTCCATTCAACCCATAAAAACGCCGGTAGTCTGATAAAACTTGACTACAAATTTTCAATTTGCATTTTGCAGTTCCATATCATGTTCAAAATATAGGAAGTTCTGCACCATAAGAGTAATGGCATTTTATTCACCAAAACCACAAAATCAGGTGGTACGAGCAATGGCCTGAATGAACAGAACAATCATATAGTGGAGGTAAAACATTATCTTTCCCCTCTAAGTAGAGATAGTAATGACAATCACATAAAACAGCTTTTAAAATTTGATGGCATGCTCTTTGACCTAGGCATAAATATTCTGTAAAATAAACTGACAAAAATGAATGTCATGCACTCTTTCACCCTTCTTAACTTCTTTTCTCTTCCACAGAGTTCCACACACACGTGGAAGTCATAGCTCTCAAATATCGTACACGAAATCAAGTTTGGCGTGCTGTCCCAGTTTGAAGTCCCAAAAAATATGAAACGTTCAGGGATCAATAACCAATAGCCGCATATAGTATTTTTCACTCTGATGATAAGGGATTCAGGAGCCTAAACTGATCCACTAAGTATAATTTTAACAACACCAAATGCTTATATACTTAAGTTGACAGCCTCTCAAATGAAAGAGATTTAATATGATCTTCATGTTTTGGGAACGCCTATTATTCTAATAACCCATTGCACATACATAAAACCACAATTTTAAATCTGCTCAACTGGTATATGTGCTGCAAAGCATCAGAAATGTGATCCCCAAAAAAACAGAATTCAATAGAATATGCACAATTTCAAAAAACAATACTGCAACTAAAGCGATGCACAGTAAAAAATATCAATTACAGAAATATTTCCATTTTCTACAACTCAAATTTCCATCATTTTATCCCATGACTACAACATTCAGTGCGAATCACAACTAGAATATGACAAGCCATGAAAATAGGGTGTAAATCAAGAAACAGGCATATGCTATCAACCCACGATGTTCATCCCCACCATCCGCAAGCGAAACTATAAGACCAGTGGAAGACCTTGTTGCCCACAGCACAAATACCACAGCAACCACAAACCTCACGATCCCAAGTTGCGGCAAGAAAAGAGTCAGAGCAGATAAAATCACTACGGGCAACATACAGTACCCAACCACACTCGTACAAGTATGCAGATCTAAATTGCCAGTTCGACCAGCCAACATGTTGAATACCACATATAAGAAGATAGACGATACCACGATCCAGCCCAAGATCACACCGAATTGAATTTTTCCGGCAAGTAGCTGGAAAAGGCAAAAGGACATGTAGAGAAGAATCGGCCCCGATAAATCAGAGTCCTTGTGCACGACGTAATTTACCCGGTATGGATTGAGTATCGATCTTATTTTCTTCCAGATTTGATCCGGGTGGATCCCAAGCTCATCAAGCAGAGATTCCTCGTCATCGAAGTTCGCAGAGCTACCGCCTCCGAGGGGGCCTCCGTAAATTGTGCCGGAGGGGGCAGTTGCGGCTGCAGACCCCATGTCAAAGGACATGAAGGGAATGCCGGAATTGGATGGTCGAGGCGGTTGAAACGGTGCAGTAGGAACTCGCCTCTGCGCGATGTTTGATCCACCGGTGGTGGGGTTACCACCGGATGGAAAAACCACTGGCGGCACCGTGAAATCTTTCGCCATAGGATCTGATGTTTTGACAATCTCAACGCTGATATTCGGTTTCTTGGATTATAAAGAAGGAAGCGAGATCGACGGGAAAAAGAAATAAAATTTGCGAGTGCGGGGCGAGTTTTCGATGCTTGATACTGGATTACTCAGATTAAGCCGGCGTTTGAATTGCAAAAATATTGAAATAATATATAAAGTTAATTTTTTAAAAAAAAATAGAGAGAAATCCCTTTATTTTTAAATATGCAAAAAAAAAACTCAGAGAAAAGTAAAGCAACTAGTTGTATTTATTTATTTTGACCTGAAATCATCTTCCTTTGCAAATATTTTATTTGTGTGTTCAATGTTATTCTGTTATTCTTATTTTAAAAAAAAATTGGTGCTTTTCCGGTGAAGGAGAGAAATGGGTCATTCTTAAATTCTTTCGTTCAATTTTTTTTTTTTGCCCAATCTTAATTTCCTTCAAATGCCATATTATATCTGTGATTTTACGGATATGGACATTTTCTCTCTCTTTTTCCTCTTAGAATCCTTTCTCCATCTTTAGATTAAAAAATAAATGGTTTAGATGCAATATGTTCTAAAATACTATTATATTATAATATTACTAAAATATAAATAAACAAATTGAACTTATTAAAATTTAATCTGAAGAACTTATATCTATTGTATAAATAAATCGTAATATAATAATTATATAACTTTTAGAAAGGGGTCATTTTTTTTTCATTTTAGAACAACTAAGTCATTAAAAAAAACTTTAACTCAGAATAGTTTTTAGGGACTTGAATTGATCATCGTCCTTCTCGGCCAAACTCGAACCGCGGAAAACAGCCCGCCGTTGAAGCCGAAAACCGACCGTACTGTGACTGTTTATGCTGCAAGATATTGCGGACAACGAAGTCGTAAAGTGGCGCTACCCGGGAGAAGAAACAGTGAAATACCCCAGCGCAGCCATAGTCAATACACAAGTGTCACTGGACTTCGTTGTATTGACTATGTAAAGAATTCAGTTGTTTCTTTAAACGCGGAGGATAGGATTGTTATAACATTTTAGTATATTATGTGTGAGAAGAACTAAATGATAAATCATTGGGAAATTTCGAGAAAATCGATTTCTCACGTAAAATTAGCTGATTGAGATTTGAGTCGCACTGTGTAATATGACTTCTGAGGTTACCCTACAATTTCTAATTTAGTTTTGTGCCGCTCGTGCAATCATAACAATCCTTTTTGGCGTTTGTTTTACCATGCGGCAGGTACGAACCAGGGCAGCAGCGCATGTATTTACTGTTTATGGCATAAGAGTGGATCATATTGTGAGTTCCGTTTTCTTATATTCAAACTAAAAATGTTCCTGATTTAATGACTTTCAAACTTGTGATGTCAATTTTTATCTTTTGGAGATACAGAATGGAAAGAATGTGAACTTTCTTGTATGGTAATTCCAAGTTATCCTCTTGTATGCTGTGCAGATTGGAAAACAAGGTCACTCACCTTTCCTAAATTTGCTTGCTGAGATGCAATTTTCTGTATGAAACAGTGGCAAGTAGGGATCATCCCTCTTTTTCTGACCTCTCTAATGTATGCTGGATCAATATTCCTGAAGTATCTTTTATTGGTTGATTCTTGGAGGCAATGCAGAGGTTCCGGTGGAAGTCTTTCATTTAATTTGTGTAAAAATGCCCTAATGAGGTTTCTTGGCTGTTTTTCAACCACTTTATCCAATGTTTTAGCTTGGCAAACTTTTATTGTGGTTAGTTTTTTTAATGCATATTGATCTTCTGTCATTTACATCCCATTTAACTTAATTGCATTAACCAGAAAAGTGTAAATTTCTTATCTGGGTTACCTTCTTTTGTCCAAGTGCAATTACTACTTGCTAATCTATTTGTTGTACCAAGCTGCTGGCTCTCAACATGTAGCAAGTTTTAATATACCATAAACTATACTCATGCGAAACTACTGCCTGGATTGATAAGCCCATTACAAGAAAGATGATGAAATATCTTGAGCCACAGAATTTTAGTGTTTTCTATTTTCCATTACTCTACAATCTACACCAACTATTTAGCGGCAAGTGAACTGTTTATGTCTTCTTCTGATGTTCTTTTACATTCTTTGTTGGTTTGTAGGCACTATACTATTGTTAATATAGAGAGAATTTATAAACTTTTGAATAGGAGTTTAAATATATTTGAAGAGCTTTTCCCCATATACATGAAAAATGAGAATTATTCTTAGTTATAATTTGTTGAACAGGCACCCGTTACTGAGGAGATGGTATTTAGAGCATGTATGATCCCCTGACTTCTCTGTGGAAGACTCCAGATATACAGTGTTATACTTCTTTGCCCTATATTCTTCAGCTTGGGTAAGTCGTTACACGTCTACATGAAAAGATGTGTCTTTTTTGGGACACTTTATGAAGTAGCATTTTCTGTGTGATACACAAGTAGACTTATGAAGTAGCCTTTTGGCATTCATTAGTTGAAATGTCATCAAAAGAAGTGATCAAACGCCCATTAATATCGTGTCATGGTCTACAGCACATTTTAATAATTTCATGGAGATTTACAGTAAGCAAAACTACAACATAATCAAGGCTTCCCAAGGTATAGGTATGCTCATCTTTTACTTTATATCTCGCGTCTGTATCTTGTTTTCTCAAATTGTCCATTCATAAGGTTGATGTTTGTTTGATTCTAGCGGCTAATACATGTCAAGGCTTTGCCCTTAGTTTTGTTTGATAACAGTTTCACGATGCAAAACTGATAACAGCGAAGCTTGTGTGACAACATTGAATTTTCGCTCGTCCATTTTTTTAAAAAAATAAATAATTGTAATTATTAGTAATACTATAGCATATAGTAATTTTCTTGCAGAGAAAAAAATTAGAATTATTCTTTTTTAAAAAACAATTATCGTCAGTCCAAATTTTGTTACAAGTACTCCTAATTTTCAAGTAATTCGATTGTGTAAGTATAAATATAAATTATCGCCTATTATAAATATAAATAAGGAGAAATAATTATTAGATGCAATGTTCCTACCCCAAAAACGTAATTTTCTATATACTTAGATTTAGATTATTTATAGAGATGGGAAGGGCAAAACCTAGTAATGTTACTGAGACATTGTCATGTCCAACAACAGTCTGATATCATCGTCTGCCTTTCCCCTTCTCTTTCATTCATTCGTATTTCTTATCCTTCTTCCCTCCCTCCCAACCTAATCTAATGAATCCTCTTTGACTTCCTCAATCTTTTCCATGACGTCCTCTGATTAGATTCTCTCTTCATACCAGAATCTGTGACCCCTAACAACTCTTCTTGTCTTCCTCTCATCACCTCATTCTCTAAGTCTTTATGTACATCAAACCTATTTTTTTTAAAAATATATATATATTTTCTAATCTTAAATATAAATATAAGATATATTATATATATTTGGATAACTCTAATACTATAGTTTTAAAAAATATTTGGCTCAAACCATAATTTAAGAATAAAATAAAACAAACAACTTTTAAATGTCTAAAATAGTTTATAAACTAAATTATGATTTTAGATAAATTCTTAGGAATAATTTTTTGGAGAAAAAAATAACTTATAGATTGTATAATAACTATTTTACCTATATTTTGTTCACTCTCCTCTTCTCTATTGCTTCTTCTCAATCTCCGTGTCATCTTCAGTTTGTTGTTGTTGTTTCCTTCGTTGTCATCACTTATGGAGTCTCTTCCATCATCATCGCCTCTAGAGTTACCTTCATCTGTGCTCGTCGTCATTGTCCAAATCTATGATTGCCCCTGCCTTCGTCATGTATCTTCTCTATTGAGCTCTACTTTCTCCATCTATGCCATCGATATTTGTTATGTGTTGAAATGAAGATGGCTAACTAGAGAGGGAGAAGATAATGACAACTAAGAATGATAAATAGTAGAAGTGATAGAAAAATAGGTGAGGATAATAATGATGACAAACAATAAATAATTATTTATTTATTTAATTTTTTATTTTATATTTTTTTATAATATAATAATTATAAAATTTATTTTGATAATAATCATCTAAATATTTATTTATTTTAAATTATTTTTTTATAATTTTTTTTAAAAAAATTTATGTAGAGTCACTTTTAAATCATTTTCTCTCAATAAACTTTTCTTTAAAAAACATGCTATTGTTATAAATACTGAGAATGAGGATTAAATTTTTTATTTTATTTCATTTTCCCTATAAAGTAACCCAGACTTCAAGGTTATATAGTTCTTCGCTTCACCTCATTTTATTGATGTTTGATTGGATTGGTTCTGCTCAAGCTTGCATCATTAGGCGTGCTTAGTTATCATCTTAAATCGGGTGCTTGGTCATTAACAGAAAGAATTCATGTTCATTCAGACGTTTGACCTTTAATTTATCTTCAGAAAATAAAAAACCAGGTCCATATTTTCATTGTCGCTATCACACACAGGGCAAAATTAGGCAGGGTAAACTAAAACCATACAACAACAACTGTATATTCCTTTCCATTAGACACCTAGATACACCAGACATGGTTGTAGGGAAATGTAACGAGACATGAAAAAGAGAAGTAACAGTAACCTTACAGAGGATTCTAGGATCATATCCTGTGAAACACAGAAGAAACTAGAACTAATACTGTCCACTCTGGTTTTTTAACCCCCAAAAAAAGCAAAAGAGACCTAGTGAGAGGTCATGTTACTCCTTTCTCCATTCAGATTAGTGGCTAGAGCTGGAATCATTCTGGTTAGACCCTGAACCGAGGTTCAGGTCAAGAATTGCGTTCGCAGAATTGCCTTTGGAATTACCCTTGGAGAGCTTCTGTTTCAACTCCGAAAGCAGTGCTTGATTCTCTTGGTTAAGAATCTGAGCTTTCTTCCTTAGCTTCTCATTCTCTTTCATTATGTAGCAGTTCTGCAAGTACAGTTCTGAGTTCAACCTTTCCATCACTATGCAACACTTCTCCTAGATGCCCCTGCTCCCAAAAAAAAACAAGAGGATCTTCAGATAATGTAATTAAATTAAGTTCACATACAATGCAGTATACAAGGGATAAGCCAGGCTTACAAATACACTAACGCGTGTGCATAAAAAAGAAAGCTGTGAACTTTAAAATAAAATTTGATGAAACTGAAGAGGAGCAGAAGAGAACCGCCTTAATAATAACTGCTTGAAATAATTAGAGAGAAAAAGAGGAGGGGCGTGTTCTGGCTAATGCGTTGCTTTATAAATTTTCTTTGGTAGATACAATGATGACACTTAACCGAAGAAGCCAATGACAACAGGAAAAGGCAGAGCAGGTGGAGGCCAGAACAATTGAGTTCTATTGGACCACTATCAAATAAATAGAGCATATGGGTATGTCTCAGATGCTAAAAGAAACTAATAACAGAGGTGGGAATATCAGTTGTCCAAACCTGCACTCACTTGAAAGGTGAAAAATAAGAATGGTTGCTTTCGGCTGTCCCAATAGGGAAGAAAAGGATAAAGGCTATGCATTAAAGAGACAAGCTTCATGCTATTAAGATCTTGTGGGTGTTTCTATGTCTGTCTATTCTATTCACAGTTCTTGCTGTTCCACGCACACCACAAGCATTCAAGTTTTTGATGTGAAAGAATGCTTAAAAAAGGCTATCTAGAGAAAATATCAAATCCATATATAATAAAGAATGGAAGGTCACCATAGAGCTAGATAAAGACAAATAAACCATTCACATAGCATTTTTTTAATCAAACATAAAAGCAAGAGAACTATTTGTTATATAGTCCACACTTGAAAAAAGGGCAAGCATTCCTTGCAGAGGACAAGGTGGAGGATTTCTAGATACCCAACTATGTGAACCCTTATTTGTGATTCCCACGCAGGAAAGTAGAAGAAGCCAGAACAGAGACAGATATCTGAAATAATGAGAGAAACCAAAATCTATAATAATAATGTGCCTCAATCTACAACAGCACCATGTATGTCTTTCTCTGTGAAAGTAAAGCACTAAGCAGGAAATGGGAAAAACAGAACAAGAGAGAGAAACAGAGGGATGTGGGGTCTCTGCCTTTCTCAATTGAATTGAACTTTTCCAAAAAGATCACCTTTTCGAGGTAGTTTGGGGGAAGAGGACCTTGGCAGACGAAGCGAATCAGGATTATGGAACAGAAGAAAGAGGGAGAGCAGCGTGGGAGGGAGTAAAAGATGAGAAGGAAGAAGCCAATTTATAAACAGAGGAAAAGGGAAAGACGAAGAGAAGAAGGAGAAGAATAAGAGAAGGAGTGGGTGGGAGGACGTGCCTCTCCTGTCTCTGACACAGCAATCATGCATGTGTGAGCAAAGAAGGCGGCCGGTTAAGAGCCTAAAAGATTTCACGATTGGCTTCTATCATTATGCTTATGGCGTCATGTGAATGATGATGCTTCTTCTTCTTCACTTGGGGGAAGGGGCAAAATGGGAAAGAAAGAGTTGGGGGGTATTATGGAGCTAGGTTATGTAAAATGATGGTGGGCTAGGTGTCTCAAAGATTCGCAATGATGTCCGAAACCACCACCACCACCCCTTCTTCCTCGCCTCACCATACCTTCTAATCAATTACTCTTTTGTTTTTATTTACAGAGCCATTCCTCCTCCTTCTTCTCCTCCTCCCTATTTGGAGGCCCCTTTAAAACTCCCTTCCATGATGTAATTTTCATGTTTTGCAACTGTTGTCAGTAATCATTCTCATGCCGTAATGGCCCCTCTTCTTCAAAAATGGCGGTTTTTAATACTCTGATGATACTTTATTACTTTCCGCTCCCTTGTGAAGTAGGTAATTATCTGTGTGCCACCACCTGTATGTAGACCACTTCAATACATAATCTTTAATTTTATTGATGTTGCTGAGGGGAGTGGTTTTGTAACAATCCAGGCGTGAAATAACAGGGGAAGGTCAAAAAAGCAGAGGAAATCGGAGGAGAAGTGGTTTTGTTGTAATTGGGTGTGGGAGGGATCATGTATGCAAATGAAGGGTGAGGAGTGTGAGGCATTGATGATATTTTGTTGGGACGTTAGGATAAAGCGAAGTGATAATTATGGGAGAAGCTAATGAGTCTGATAGATGAAGCGGCGAGTTCAGGATTAACGTGAAATCTATGATACCTTGCAATTTATCGGACCCCTTTTGGATCCTTCTTACACACCTTTCTTTATTTGGCTCTTTCCTTCTATCTTGTCTACTTCTACAAGTATCCAATTCATTTATATTTCAGCATAGTAAGGAAATATTTCAATATAAAATACTAAATTCTCTCTCTCTCTCTCTCTGTTTTTGAAGAAAAATCTAATTACAGAATCAATCTAGGCTGTCCACTCTGCTGCAAAATGTGGGAACATGTCTGTTTTTTAGTGTGAGTGGCAACAAATACACCAATATGTGAAACATACGTCAATGTCCCTCTCTAAGTTTTCTAAGACTGTAGATAACTATTTATTTTTAAAATATACACTTTAATTTACTTAAAGCGGTAAATAGTGGGTTATTAAAGGGTTATGTGCGTGTATGGTTGATGGATGACTATGAGAGTGAGGTTGGGGTGGTGGGAGTGATTCTGCATGGCCACCTCTATAAGTGGCATTCATCAATGCCCCCTTCTCCTTCTCCATCTCCATCATTATCATCATCACATACCTCAGCCCTATAATTACAATTATGCAGAGTGGTAATTGCAAGCCACCCTCTTTTATTCATTATTTTTTTACCAACCAACAAAAATAATAATAACAAAAGGAATCAGAGATGATTGCCGTTTTGGGCATTATAAGGGAGCCGGCCAGAGGCTGATGATGGACCAACGCACGTGACGCCTTTGAAATTTCATCCCACTTTCTTAGATACAACTCATCATTTCTTTCTTTCTCTTCCCCTTTCCAAACACGTCCCCCACCCTGGCCCACTCCCTATCACTTCTTCCCCAACCATATTAACAGCTTGTTTCCGGAAAAAAAAAATAATTTTTATCCTTGATTTATATAAATTAAAATTTAAATAAAATATTAATTAAAATGTGATTTTTGTTTAGGTATTTTTTAATAAAAAACTATTTATAATATATTAAAAAGTGAGTTCCAAAAATTTTAAATCTTAAAAAAGCAAAACAACACTCAAAAACTATTTCAACTTTAATATAATTTTTAAACAAAAACAAACAAATCACCGTCAAGTCACCTCAAATATAATATTTTTTATTTAATTAGTTTGTGTTTATCATAGCTGATTTTTAAGGCTTTCTAACTCAATCTCAAATAAGACCTAAATTTCAACAAGTGGTGCAAAATATATTTTTTTAAAATTAAATTAGTCTTCCAATAAAAAAAAATTAAATTAGTCAAATTTTTTATATTTAATTCATTTTTCATATTTTTTTTGAAAGCCTAATTATCATTAATTCAATATTTTGAGATTTAAATGTCACCCTCCCTTTAAAAATATAACATGCCATTGGACATTGTTTTGCGAATGTTTTTTATTCGTGGGGGGCAATTGGTATATATTTAGTGGACAAAATAAGCTGTGTGAGTAAGTGTACATAATAATAATAACAGTACTAAAGGCCAAAAGAGTTAATGGACACAACTACTCTCTTTCCAATCCAATTAGGGTCCGTCCCTGCTTTCAATTTAATTCATTCAATACTAATATTAATACTAATTAAAAAATTAATATAAATAATAAAAAATATATTTATAAATTATAATGAAGAACGTTCGATTTTAGCTATTATTATAAAAATATTTTAACAGATAACTTTATAAATTTTTTTATAAATATTTTTTGAATCATAGGGTTATACCCTGATTTTAGTGATAAATTTACCTAATTTTTTCTCACTATTTTTATCTTATAAGTAAACCTACTTAATTATAATCAAATTACAAATAAACCATATTACGCTATATTCTCAATTATCCTTAATAAAATATCTAGTTGTTTTTTAACATATTAAATGAGTCAAATAAATCAATTAATTATAATTAAATTTAATATTTAATACGAGTTTTATATTATATATTATTTAATATATTTATATTATTTAACTAACTCTTATACTAATTATAATTAATTAATTTAATTTATTTAATATTTTAAAATTTTACTAGAAAGAAAGGGCTATTTAATCTGTTGGAGGAGGAGGGGCAAGGTGGTTGATGATGGCATGACCTTATCAATATATGAAGGCTTTTAAGTTTCCAATTACCTCTCTTTTATGAGGTCATTTTACATGATTTCCCAATTCCCATCATGAATACCGATTCCCCGCGTTGTTCATGATGGATTTTTGCATCATTATTATACATAATCATGAATAGAATTTCATATATTTAGACGATTTAGTGATTAATTTTTCTCCCAAATCAATTTAAAAAATTTACGTTATTAATCATCAGCGGTAAGTGCAGTGAACCCTACACTTGACTTTATAATTATTTTAATTGATTGAACTGAGTACCGGGGATCTCATAGGGGACCACGGCTATGGAACCGTCGTCTTCGCCCCCTTGTGTTCACATTTCGCCACAACACGGTGCTCATCATCGGTGTGTTCCCTAGAGAGAGGTGGAGAAAAACACATGAAGGAAATAAATTATATTTTATATTCGTATTATTTTGAAAAATGTTTTACAAAGTGTATATTGACCAATCGGAATAGGGATAACAGTGAGGGGAGTCTTTCGAAGGTAAATTATTAGAGGTATGAAGCCCAGTAAGAGATATAATTATCTAAAAGTTTTAATAATATATAAAAAGTTAATAATGAGAAATTCTAATATAAAAATTAATAATAAATTTATATTATCTACAATTTTTTCTCATTGTAATGTTATAAGTTGAATGTGCGAACGTGAAAATTGAAGGGCAGTTTAGGAAGAAAGTGGAAGCAGGGATGCTTCTATATGTATGATTAATGTGATTAATATGCATTGGGATAGTCTTTAAGATTTTAATGATGGCTTCATTAGTAAAGCAATAACTGGCAAGGAGGAGGAGGAAGGAATCATAGCTCATAAGGCGCCATGATACCTTGACCCGTCATCCCCGGGGGGGCCCCACGCTTATTACCTTTATCCAATTTCTCATTTGGAACACTAGCCGATCGTCTTGTATTTTATTATTGTGGGTGTTGTTAATTATACTAACGAGCACATCAACATATCTGACTTCTTCCACGAACATCTTTATGGTGCTAAAAGGAATTTGCTCCTGTTTTAGGATGCATATAAGGTGGCATACACACACACACACACACACACATGCCTTTTTAATGCCACCGCCATTCCCATTTTCAACTCCAAACAGTACACATCCATTCATAATAATATTCATTATATATATTATCCATTAAACAGTTAATTCTGTTTTTAACCTTATCCTCCTCTTATACTACAATTGACGGTTCCCTCTCTCCAGCTGTGGAGCTCATCTCTACTGGTATATGTTCTCTCGAGACATGCCGTCATCGCTATAAACTGCCACCAAAATGTTCAAAACCTTTTCCACCATTGTGACTAACATGAGACTTCGAGAATATGCTCATTGCTCAGTTTAAGTGGAATGGAAACATAGTCGTTTAGATGCAATGAATCTGTGCAAATATGAAAATAAATAATTATTTTCAATTCAACTTGAGAGTAATCAAATCTAATTCGACCGTATATTTTGAATCAGGCTTGCGCAGGGCGAGGAGCTGCATTATACATGTCTTGAAATGAGGTACTAAACTTTACACTTAGGCACAGATGAGAGGCTATTCAACCAGAGAGAGTCAGAGACAATAGACTCGTCGTCGTTGTTCCGATGCCAAGTCCATTGCGCATGCGTTGCATTTACCACGTCCAATATCCCATGTCCAAAGCTAGCCTCCCTGAATAGCGATATCTCCGGTTTTGGCTCTATGTATCTGTAAATTAAACCCACAACTCGACTTAGCATCTTCAAAAACCATTCACCGTACCCAATCTATCAAATACAGCTTTCAAATAGTTAAAATATCCTCTCACTTAGAGGCCAGGCCTTCTCGATTGCCTCCATCCCCAATCGTGATATGCACTGGACCGCAATCATCAGCTTTCTCCTTGTACACTCGACTCTACGAACAGATTATTAACGAGTAAGTTAAATCATATTCAAAAGAGCGAAGACGAAATTGGGAAACATGGGACTTACAAAGCGCTCATAGGCATGAACATGTCCTGCAAATACAACATCAACCCCAGCTTGATACAGCAAATCTTCCATGGAAGCCTTCATCGCATAGGACTCAGTTTCATTCTGGTGAGCAGTGTTGGAGTTATACCAAGGAGCGTGAAGAAGCACCACTATCCAAGGCGTCTTGTTCCTGTCCACCTTTTTCAAGTCGCCTACAAGCCATTTATACTGTGCAGAACCAGAATCAAAGTCGGTGTAGGATCCGAGCATGACGACGTGGACACCAGCAGCCTCAAATGAATAGTACAAGTTTGAATCGGAGGCGCTCTGTTCGAAGGGCATTCTCCACCTGGCATTGTAGGCCGTGAATGGCTTGCGGTGAAGGACTGGGATCTCCTCGACCTCATGGTTGCCCTGAGTGACCATCCAAGGACGCTGGCTAGCCAAAGGCTCAACCAGGCGACCGTAGGAGTCCCACAGGTCCTGATCAGTATCTGCATAAGATAGGTCCCCAGGTAAGAGCAACATATCGTAGCTTGAATTAGCTATATGCTGTAGGGTTGACCGAGTCCATTCAGTCTGGCCGAGATCACCTGCAGACACCCACACATATACGAATTAATGTTGCAGGAAAAAGTGAGGGAAATGAGGAGAGGAAGAAGGATGGAGCAGTGATCGACCTACAATGGCGAATTTGAGAGGGAATTGAGAAGGAGGGCTTTTGAGGGAGTATTGTGGGGAGGAAGGGGAGTCACCCAGACGGTAGTAGTAACGGGTGTTGGGGTTAAGAGGGCCGATGACGACGTGGTGAATTTGGCCGGAGTTGTAAGTGAGGTAGCGGTAGGAAGAGGTAGAACCGGTGGCAGAGGAGGCGTTGGCTTCAGGAGAAGGAGAGTAATGAACAATGGGAAGGGTTGGGCTGTCTGTGATCCATGAGATCCTCATGTTATTTTGGCCCACCTGAGATATATGCACCTGCATCATAATAACCCCAACTTATTTGGGCCTGCCCAACAAATAAATTCAAATCTTATTTTATTTATTTATTTATACATATTTACACATAGCATTGCGAAAAAGGTAAAAAATTAAAGTATTAAGTAGCCTAATAGCATCATCTCTAATTAATATACATATATATATATATATATATATATGTATCATGAATAATGCAATTTATCTTTTTTAAAAAATGAATGTTGTATTTTAAAAGTTGGGTAGAAACTCATGTAACTAGATGTGAATCCTCTGTGTTGCATATAACTCATATAAATAATAGGGTTTGAGGTTTGAGTCACACGGTGCACCAGGTCAAATGAAACTAAATTCAATTGAATAAGTTACTTATAAATTGCTGTGGATTTTTCTTTTTTGATATAAAAAAATTTAGATAAATTTACCATCAATTTTTAAAATTTAAAAAATATTTATAAAAAATTAATGAAATTATCTATTAAAAAAATCGTCTCAATTGCGATAGAAATGGAACTCTTGCCCTAGGATAGATTCGGATAAAGACACCGTGGTCACGTTCTCTCTGCCTCTCAAATTAGACGACATTGGTAACCCAACTTCTTGGGTCCGCTACCAAACCAAAACCACCGACCCAAATCACAGTTCGCTGGCAAAACAAGAAGCGCGAATACCCACCATGAAAACAGTAAAGGTTCCGGTCGCCGGGAAAACGCCAAAAATTAAAAATAGCGAGAGAAAAAAACTCCGTTTTCATTTCCAAGGAATACCGGGGAGTTATGAGTAAATGCAGAGATCAGAAAAACGACGTGCTAGGAGTTCATGACGAGTACCTGTTGAGGTGACGTATCAGAATCGTCATCCATGGAATGTGGGACGGAGATTGTCTGACGAGGAGGGGGGCGACGGTAGGCCAAAACGACGCCGAATAATCCCACCATTATCACCACCGCACTCGCCCAACGCGCCTCCATCCTCTTCGTGGGTTCTATTGTTATTCGTCAGAGCGTCAAAGGTAATAGCATCTACCTTCCCTGATCAACTCGCCTCCCAGGCCCTCATATAAATTGGCCCGCGTCGCTGTCAATCTTCTTTTTTATTGTCAATTAATAAATTCCTTCTTTTTGTTTTTTTTTATGGCTCCTCTCAGTAATTTATTAATTAGTTCCCTTATTTGTCTTCTTATCCTTGCATACAGATAACCGTTCTCGTGAACCATTGCAAGGCTCTTGGCTGCTCCAAGAAAGAGAATCATTGATGATCAGAGCTTCAATCGTCGCCGTGTTTTAATTAGAAACCGATTTACTAACATTTTGGATTCATGAACACTTGGTATTTAGTTCAAATCAATTTCTTCTAATTTATTTCTATATTAATATATGCATAAATAAATATAAAATCCTGGCATTAATTAGCAAGAAAACATGGAATCTTAGATGAGATAGGCCGATCGGCACCACTTAAATTTCGTCACGATTAGTACGATGGGATTGGGTGGCAGTTTTTTTTTGTTAAATAAGATGTTTGGCCCAATTCTCCGATCTATATAAAAAATTAAGCTGTTTTAGAATAAGAGTAAAAGCAGCTTTCTTCCCATAAGAAGGAAAAACTAAAATTAATTGTCACTTATATGCTGATTTGATCGAATAATAACTTATTGAAATACTTCCTTATTCAGCTATCTGATGAAGGAATATCGGGTAGACCGGAAAGGTAAAGACGATAAGGTACATTTAGAATTTAATTTGTAATTACTGCATCGCGATTCACAAGCAAACAATAGAAGCTAAATAAACAGGGTACTTCCAAATCAGGGAATTTAATTTCAGGGGTCAAACTACACGTACAAACCAAAGAATTACTCCGACGTATTCCCAATGACCCAATGGATAAAAACAAAAGCGATGATAAATATGTCTACGAAAATAATATGATCAATTAACTATCGAGTATTTCGGTATCATTTCATTTTATAATTATTTGAAGTTTAACTTGTTTGATAATTAAAGAATTAATTTGATGTAACTGATTAATGAAAACAACCTTAGTGATAAATTCTATGGAGATAGGCAAAAATATTACAGTAATTAGTTTTAAGAATGCATAACATTATGTGCCATTTTTGTTTTTTATGAAAAAATAGTAAAAAAAAATCAAAACTACACTATTTTCTATTCATAAGTTATCAAAATATCACTAAGCGGCATATGTATGCTTTGTGATACACCATTTTTGGAAAAAAATCATTAAAAAAATTAAAATTACACCATTTTTTGGGTCCTTAATACATTTATATTAACCAAGCAACCTGTATATGTTCGGTGGAATTTGAATAACTGAATCAATGGTATTTCTAGACATATGAATGGATGATGTTGAATGAATCAAAATGAGTGTGCGTGATGCATAATTTGTTACCTGTAATGCGCTCGTACCCATAATCCGCATATGGAAATCATAAAATAACGGAGGTAGCTATCTCCCCGTCGAAGCTTCATATACAAATATGTTACATATGTTACAGCACACCGCACCTTCACAATATTTATCCTCTGATGCTCATGAGACATCTAGGGCAGCCATTTCCTTATTATTTAATTGATACCAGTAATTAGTATCCTTCAAAATCATCTCTACAAACAAGTGAATGTAAAACCGACCACACAGAGAATATTATTAAGAGACTTTGCAAGCAGGTTCCGTGGAGAGGCTTGTGAAGCAGAATGAGTCTGAGGGGACAGCCTCGTCGTCGTCGTCATTACGATGCCAAGTCCACAACGCTTGCGTTGCATTCACCACCTCCAACATTCCATGCCCAAAGCTGGCCTCCCTAAATCTCGATATCTCTGGTTTTGGATCCACGAACCTGTCACCACCCAACAAAGCATTCATTCTTATATATTCCCAGCAAGGTTTTACGGTATATCCCCATAGCCATAGATTCACTATATACAATACAAAGTCTGAAAAGTGCTTAGAAACTTATTAATTAATTACTTGGTGGCGAGGCCTTCACGGTTTCCTCCATCTCCAATGGTTATATGAACTGGACCGCAACTGTCAGCTTTGTCTTTGTACACCCGAGTCTGACAAAATCAGCTTGTAGATTTATAAAGTGAAGCAGAAAGGGAATAGGATTAGGTAAGATGAGATGAGAGGACAACTCACAAAACGCTCATAGGCATGAACATGGCCTGCGAAAACAACATCAACGCGAGCTTCATAAAGCAAATCTTCCATGGCCGCCTTCATCTGATAGGACTCGGGCTCATTCTGATGAGCAGTGTTGGAGTTATACCAAGGAGCGTGAACAAGCACCATAATCCAAGGCGTCTTGTTTCTGTCCACCTTCTGCAAGTCGCCCACAAGCCATTTGTACTGTGGGGAATCAGAATCGAAGTCGGTGTAGGAACCGAGCATGATGACGTGGACACCAGAAACCTCAAAAGAATAGTACGAGTTAGCGTCGGAGCCACTGTGTTCGAAGGGCATTCTCCACCTGGCATTGTAGGCTGTGAATGGCTTCCGGTGAAGGACTGGGATCTTCTCGACCTCGTGATTGCCTTGAGTGACCATCCAAGGACGCTGGCTGGCTAATGGCTCCTCCAAGCGACCAAAGGAGTCCCATCGGCTCTGTATGTAATCCGCATACGACAGGTCTCCTGGCAGCAGTAGCATATCATAGTTTGAATTGGCTATATGTTGCAGCGTCGTCATTGTCCATTTGGTCTGTCCAAGATCACCTGCATGATTGCGTTTACAAATTTATAACAATGAGTGAACCCAGAGTGTGGTGGTTTGTGAATGAATGGGTGATATTTGAGATAACTACCTACGACTGCAAATTTGATGGGAAATTGGGAGGGAGGAGTGGTGAAGTTGTATTATTGGGAAGAATCGCCCAAACGGTAGTAGTAGAGGGTGTTGGGTTTCAAGGGGCCAACGACGACGTCGTGAATATGACCGGACTTGTAGAGGAAGTAACGGTAGGAAGAGGTTGTGCCGGTGGCGAAGGGTCCGTCGGCGTCAGGGGAAGCGGCGTATTGTACTTTAGCAGCGTTTGGGGTTTCTGTAATCCATGATATCCTCATCTTGTCTTGCCCCACCACAGATATGTGCACCTGCAATAATGTCATTCAAATTTCTCATATAGCTCGTTCTCCTTATGAAATCTCAGTACCTCGTACGATTGGAGGAAAAGTTGGAACTAATTTCCAGATTAATCTAAACAATTCAAATGTTTTATATAATCGTTTATTAAATTAAATTTTAGTATTCTTATTTTGTGAAATAATATAGCATCTGATAATTGTTCATGTAAAAGTAAAATAGAATCAGATAATCCAGGTCTGACGGATAGACAACCAATAATAATACAGGGACCATGGTTCAACGTTTTCCAAAAGGAAAAGGAAGTTTGTGTTAGGAAAATTTTACCCAAACTTCAATTGTATATATATTTTATAAATGGTAAAAATGATAATAGCGCGCACTAATTACTCAATACGATAGACATCGTCAAAATTAATTCAGGTAACCAGATGCACAATTAAATCAGCGGCAACACCTGAAAGGGAAAAAGAAGTTTTGAATATGATGATGATGATGAGAAAAAGATGGGATGGAAACGTGGCGCCACTCGCCTGCTGGCCAATGCCTAGAAGCGCCTGTGACGTGAACACTAAGTAAATGGGCAAAGAGAGACGCACTAACTAACCTAATGCTCCACACAAACCTCTCCCCTCTTCCCTTTCTATATCTCATCTCCAGAACTTACAGTTTCTCCGATCGATAATTATTGAGTCCAAAGAGTTCAAAGCAGAAGAGACGAACAAGTGTGGGATGGTGAGCGTAAGTACGTACCTGCTGGGGCCGAGCATCAGAATGGGCGTGAGGGATGAACAGTGTTTCACGGGGCGGTGGTCGATTGTATGCATACCCTCCTCCTGCCCATAATCCCATTATCGCTATCAGTAATAGTGCTAGATTCATTCCTTGCGCGTCCCCATCCATATCCCTTCTTCGATCAACTCTCTTACTATACTCTATAAAACCTGCGAATGAATCTAAATGAATAGGACCTTCCTCGGACATGTACCTCTCTGCTTATATATATAGATATACATGACCAACCATAAATAGTTTAATGACCCCGGGGAGGCCGCCTTCCGTGATTCCTGCATATTCGTAAGGACACGTGGATGTTTTAGAAGACGTTTAATGTTATTATACCCGGTAATCAGGAATAAACTATAAGTTGCTGCTCTTCAAAACGAAACAACGAGACGTTTATGTCTGACTAAAACATAAAGAAAAAGAAAGCGTACAAGGAATCAACCTTGAGAGGAATAGCGGAGTTTGTATTGAATATTGAAGATGAGGGTGTGGGGGGTTAGATGGCGATGCCGATGAAGGCGACGGGACTGACCTCGCCGCATGGGCCCCACGCGGCCAAGCCCTTCCTTTCTTTATCCGGACTTGCCGCCTTTGTCGGTGCCAAACGTCACCGTTTCCACCTACTTCACCGCATATATCAATCTCTTGCGCACTTTCTATAAACCTACATTGCGCCTTTTTTTTAGCTTCAGAATCACAGCTCAAATACTGGCAAAACAAAACATCAGCCAGAGCCATTAAGCACTCAAATATTTATTTAAATATTTAGTTAAAGGTAGAATCTCTAGTGATATGTTTAAAAACGTCTCATCGACAACACTTGAACACTTTTAAACTAAACTCAAATATTGGGCTAGTCGCTAAGGGAATACAAAATGTTAAGGGAAATCAACATGTACACGGTACCATATCCATCCTACTGCTTTGTGATGTTATTATTGCTATCAATCTCTTCAATTTCAATTTTCTACCATGCATAATTGGCGTTCAACATATAGTATTTTTCATCATATATATAATTAAATACACCTACACATATACATGAAATACTTGTAACTTCTTTTCCAAGTAATGTCATGGCAAGAGTTAGGGCCAAGCAATTCTCTCCAGTCTTTTGCAACACGTTAATTATCACGAAAAAAAGAGTTAACTGAACAACCGTAGTTAAACTAATTAATTGCAACCGTACCCAATATGTACTGAACATTCAGTTATAGTTTAATTTTGTAATCAATGTCATCATGCCACAAAAAGGGTAGTTTTTGGAACAGTGTTGTAGGTAAAAACACCAAACCAAATTTCATTTGCATAAAGCTACTAATTATCAAGGAGTAAAGCGGAAGCAAATAATGGACAATTCTGAGGCATTATGTTTCAGCTATGGGCCTTTGGAAACATAAAAAACTTAAGTTTTAAAAAGATTTTTGACCTAACTTTTTATTTTTTTTTAAATAAATAGCTATATTTATCTAAAAGAATTTTTGGACCAAACTATCATTTAAAATTATAGTTTTAAATAAACTGGTAAGAGTAGCTTTTAAAACAGTAAAAGAGGTTATGAACTACTCAATTACTATTTTACCTTTCATTTTTCTTACACTCTCTCTCCTCTCTCATCTATCTTTTTCACTATCTCTCCCATCTTGTCTCTCTTCTATCTTTTCAATTATCTTTTCTCTTTCCTTTCTCTTCTATATTTTCAATATCTCTTATATCTTCTTCACCCTCTCTCCTCTCTCTTTTTCACCATCTTTCATCTCTCATACTTTTAATAAAATTATATTATTTTTAGTAATTTTTTAATTACAAAAGTATTTTTAGTAATAACTATCCAAATACTCATTTATCCAGAATCAATTTTTTTTCATAAGTCATTTTCTAAAAGTTATCTAAAAATCTTTTTTTTTTTTGCAAACACTTTTCTAAAATTTTATCCAAACACACACTATATCCAAAAATGAAATTTATGAATGCAAAATAAGATTCAACATTTGAAAAGGTCCGAAGATTTGCGTTGGTTCGAATATAGGTATGTACTTGTGCAGGTTTTGTGGATAACTTCGATTGAACATACCATGTGTCTATCAAGCCAATATTTTGTGTGTGTGTGTGTGTGTGTATCTGTTCGCGCGCGCGGGCGCATACAGACGCGTGTGACACCGTTTGCAGGTGCAACATCATTGTTACCTGTACGTGTGTAGTCGAGGAAGAAAAAAATCCATCAAATGAATTCAAAATATAATATAGTAAGGGTCTCCTACGTCAAAAGAAGAATAGTGCTAAAATTCAGGAGCATCTTAGGTTTGTTGTTGTTCAGTAACGAGGAAGAGACCAGCTGAACGAGGATCGTACATACAATTAGAGTTCTCAAAGGAAAATGATTGCTTGAAATTAAGGAGATCAACAAGAAGTTTAATTTTCTGGATATATTCGAAACAACTCATCAAGATGTGGGCCAAACCCATGTCTTGCAGTACTGGATGTGGCGTGCTTGGAGAAACTTCCATCCCTTTGCTTCAAGCTCACACCACTCTATCCCTTCGTTGTATATAATAAAAAATGATTGAAGCTTCCATGATCTAATCTCTTCTTAATTAATTAATAATGTTGCATATATACGCCGTGTACAAATAGGTTTTTTCTTAATTTCACTTTGTACGTAATTATAACATGCTGTGTGATTGTGAATTTCAATTAGTACTATTGAGGAATATATATAGTTGCAGTACTGTGTATATATGGGCAGAAAATACACAATCTTTTAATTAAAGAAAGTAGTCATTAACCAAAAAAGTAGTAATTGATTGTTTTATTTTAGACACTAAATGTTTAACATAATTAATTATATGAAGGTTAGGGAACAGTGTCTTACAAATGAAGGTGCAGTCATCTATCTCACTAAGAGGAACAGTCAGGCGTCGTTATCGATCTATCTTTTATCTGTCCTTCTCATCATAGGATCTGCCTCTTAAAGTTTTCAATTATTATTATTTGGAACCAGTAAAGTAGTTTATCCCCTCTACGTATTTGTTTGTCTTCTTGGCTCTTATCTTAATATATGGAAACATCATATATACTAAACAACCAGTGGCTTTCATGCACAGAGAGCGATATGGGTACGCTTTATTCCCAGCTTTTAGGATTCCGTTGGATTCAATAAATAAACTTAATAAAATAATCAAATAACCATGATAATAATCTAAAAGCTTCCTTAAGCTTGCAGGTTAGGACACATAGATCACAGGTAATGATAATGCATGGTGATATAAAATGAAGGAAGTCCTGGTAATACTAATGATAACGAAGAAAATGGCGGCTATAAAACTAATTATGCATGCCGGCAAATTAAGGGTCTTGAATTTTGAAGCTAGAAGTAAATGGCGATGGGATGACGACGACGTAGTTGATGCATAATACTTCTTAGATCCTTATCTTAATATAAAATTTAGTTTATAGTATAATTTGTACTAAAAACTAAGATTTATATCCACATCTTATATTATTTTATTTTTTTTCTTTTTGTCAACATATTTTATACTACCTAGTTCCAGGTTGCAAGGCGCACCAGCCCAAACGAATCTTTAACTTCTCGTATTATTAAAACCATTTTATGGGACCCATAATTATGTCCTGCTTCCCACGATTAGACTTTTCATATTTGATATTAGATACTAAATTTATCATTTGTAATTTTTGTATTTAGGCATATTCCCTCAGATATTCCAATAACGCGTGTTCAAATGAATAATTTAGCCGACGTTGAAATCCCAAGTCTTCTCTTCTATCTTCTTTCTTTCTTTTTAATTTCTAAAGCGCCTTGAGCATAAGCTAATAATGACCCGGCAACGCCTAACTTGAGATTTCTAATATCATCCATTCACCCGTGTGTTCAGCCAAGAAAATGATTGGTCAGTCCTAGAAAAAATATCATATGAGGACTAGTAATTTAATATAATATATTATCATTTGAATTGAATTAACAATAATTATTAAAAAAGGCTACCTAATGTTATAAGGATATATGTATTCTATATTTATTACCATCCTTGATTGAAAAACATCTTCGTACGTAGTTTTAGAAAATACCAATAAAAATATGATCTTGAAGGAAAATAATTTCTAATTTTTAAGATTCTTAATAATTTGTCCTATATTACGAGTTAAGGGTTGCTAAAGCTTATTTTCCTCAACCAAAACAAAAAACACAAGATATTGAGGGAGGTTTACATCTTTCTAGCAAATGATGGCACCGTCCAAACATGTGGATTTCGCTTGCTAACCCCTCTGCTGGAAACATCATATCTCAGAGGTTTCTCTCTCTCTTTTTCTACCTTATTTTGCTTAACGCGAAGCTAGCCATTAATATATCGACGCCGAGAAGCAAAGCAAAATTATCGTCGTGCTTATATCTAATGATCGATACTTTGAACCAATGGTTTGTTCTTTCAATATTCGTAGCCGTTGAAGTACCCTCTAATGTCAAGCCCCGAGGCAGCGCAATACCATTACAACATTTCTCTTAGTCTTAACATTTACTTTTAAGAGTTAATTAATTTTTTTAATATAATATAAAAATTAAATAAATTAGTTAATTTTAATAAAATCTAACATTTCATTAGTCCATGTTTTTTCATATATAAAAACACGCCTCAGCAACCATTTTCGTGACAACCCTGTCCACCTAAACCAAGAACCCTTTGGAGTGATTAAGTTCCCGCGTGAATATTGATGTCCAAGTTAATATACATATTACGATATCCAATCACATTTTCGAGACTAACTTGATTATTTACTTGACGCCACAACAGACTCCATTACTGGACGCAGCCCTAAATTTCAATTATTTAATACAACAATCATCTCTAAATAGACTCCCCCCTTCCAACCTTCGTGCTTTTTTTATACATATACACGTAATATCAAGCTCATCAACAACACAACCTGTTCATCAGAAACCTTATTAAGGTACTAGCATTAGCTGATTAAGCCAAAAGAAAACAAAATGGGAATACGTGGGTCACTAATATTCCTTCTCATCCTTCAAATCCTATGCTTCCTGTCGTTCCCTCAGCCCCTGCCATCACAAGGCAATCATTTTTCTCGTCAGCCTGCAGCCCCACTAATCTTAACTCATAATGACCGCTCCAACTCCGACCCTCAGCAGGTTCTCTATTAATCTTGATCAAGTCTTTAATTTTAATTAACGAATCATCATTGTTTCATTCTGTCATATATATGGTTCAACATCCTTATTTAAACCTTTGCAGGTGCATATTTCGCTGGCGGGGAAGGACCATATGAGAGTGTCGTGGATTACAGAAGACGAGCACGTGCAATCTGTGGTGGAATATGGAACAGAGGCAGGAAAATACAGTGCAAAGACCACCGGGGAGCAGACTCGGTACCGATTCTTTTTATACAGGTCCGGCACCATACACCACGTCAAAATCGGCCCTCTCCGTCCCAACACCAATTACTTCTACAGATGCGGGGGATCCGGACCCGAATTTTCCTTCAAGACGCCACCCGCGGAGTTGCCGATTGAATTCGTTGTGGTCGGTAAGTTTCTGTTCCTTCTGCCCTTCTGTTTGGTTTTGATATAGCCGTTTACTTCTTTATCGCCGGCGGATATAGATTAGGGCTTCGGGTAAACGAAGAGTCAAGAGTTGACACAGGAAAATTAGTACGCGATAAGCCACGCGCGTCAGGAATCTTTTTCTGCGAGTTGGGAATAAAAGAAACCATATTCTCGGGCTTAGGAATTAATTAGTATAGTGGGTTTGATTTATAACTTCAGGAAGTCAACACTTTTTGTTGGCCAATCATTAGAGGGTTGACAGCTGGATGGCCAAAAGGATTTATAGTTTCATTGTTATCCATGTTAGCTAGCTTGTGATTTGATTTCCTTATTACGTGCAGGCAAAAATGTAATTTTAGTTTAAAATATTTTATTGTTCATTTTTTATTTGCTATTCCTTATAAAAATCCTTCTCCGACAAGACTAGACTAAAAAATAATAAGTAACAATAGTTTAAACAAATATTGGGTTGCGCATGTGATGCTTAGAGACATACTAAAACGTCGGGTATCGTGTCTTAAGGTGAAATTATTGATTATAAGTTTAAGTAGTAATCTAACAAAATTATAAGTTTTTTTTATAAAATTTTGTGTAAAAGTATTAGGTTTACCCATAATCTACGCGAAATCTCCTTCATTCTAAGTTATACTAATATTGTAAATGTGAGCTATCAATTACGCTTAAATATAAATTTAAATATTTAAAAGTTAGGGATGACTCTCTAAGAATCGCGACTATAACCATAATAAAATGATAGTCTATAAGGATCGAACACGTTTTAAATAATCGCATATCATACTTATTCGCCAATTTAATTTACAGACAATAGGTAACAAAATCACAAGTAAGAGAAGTACTTTGTGAGTTATAAGAAAGTGGGATAAGGGCATGTTTGGATTAACTTTTGGAGAATAAATTTTGGGAGTAATATATTTTGGAGAATAGATTTTGAAAATAGAGATGTTTAGATGATTAATAGTATAATCAATTTTTATATTGATAAATTATCAAAAAGGGTATCATTTGATTAAAGTATGAGAGAGGAGAGAATGTAGAGAAGAAATAGGAGAGAGGAGAGAGTGTAGAGAAGAGATAAGAAATATGATATATGGTAAAGAAGAGAGATGAGAAAGGAGAAATGATATAGGAGATAGGAGAGAATATAAGAAAGCGTAGGGATAATATAGTAATTGGATAACCTATAAGCTATTTTACTGTTCTAAAAGCTATTTTTAATAATTTATTTAAAACTATTATTTTGGTCAAAATTAATTCTGAATAAAAATGATTATTTATTTTAAAAAAATTAAAATTGATATTTTACCCAAAATTAATTTTTAAAAACTACTCTCAAACACACACTAAGATGGATGTAAGTCCAGAAAGCTGTGTTGGGGCTGAAAGTACTTTGGGTTTAAAATTGTGGGCCTGCACCCAACACGATGCAGCTCGCTCTCCCATTCAGCAAACTAACATCAGCTCTAGTGATAAAATGTTCAGTATCGTCGGAGTTCAAGATCTTGCTACAAACTAAAAAAAGTACTCTCTTGTTACAAAAAAAATTAAGAAAACTAAGAAACAAACATGGCCAATTGCTCATGCATGGGTCTTGCCCACATCTGACAACTAAGTTTATGTTGATCTCTGATATAACTTTGTGATTATATCTTAATATATACCAATAAACATAGATTATATTGATTTGATGAGAGGAAATAAATGTGCAGGGGACTTGGGGCAAACAGGATGGACAAGATCAACCTTACAACACGTAGAAAGCAAAGACTACGACGTGTTTTTGTTACCGGGAGACCTGTCGTACGCTGATACCAAACAACCCCTGTGGGACTCCTTCGGTCGTTTGGTTGAGCCAAGCGCCAGCCGGCGGCCGTGGACTGTGACCAACGGCAACCACGAGATCGAGTCTATCCCCATCATCTTCCCTGATCGTTTTAAGGCCTACAACGCCCGCTGGCTCATGCCCCACCGCGAAAGTGACTCTTCCTCCAACCTCTACTATTCTTTTGACGTTGCCGGCACCCACGTCATCATGTTGGGTTCTTACACCGACTTCGATGCTGGCTCTGACCAGTACAAGTGGCTCCGATCTGATCTGGCACGCGTTGATAGGCTCACCACCCCTTGGGTCATCGTGCTCTTGCACGCTCCCTGGTATAATACCAACGAGGCTCATCAAGGTGAAGGTGAGAGCATGAGAAACGCCATGGAAGAGTTGCTTTATAACGCACGAGTCGACTTGGTTTGTGCTGGCCATGTTCATGCCTACGAACGTTTTGTATGCCCCTTCTTTCTTTCTCTTACGTTTCATTTGGCTGGGTTAACTCAATTACAGACTCGATTATTTTTTCCTGCTGTTTTTGTTTGGGCCAATTACAGACTCGGATTTATGACAACAAGGCTGATTCTTGCGGACCGATGTACGTGACGATTGGGGACGGAGGAAACCGAGAGGGTCTTGCGTTAAAGTGAGCTGTCCCCATCGCAGTGATGACTTTTGGTTTAGTTAAGAAAAAGCATCATGGCTACTGAGTTTTTTTGAGTTTAATTGTGTGTATGTGTTTGTGGATGTTTTAGGTTTAAAAAGCCCGGGAGCCCCTTGTCGGTGTTCCGAGAGTCGAGTTTTGGACATGCAAGGTTGAGAATAGTGAATGAAACGCATGCTCACTGGGCATGGCACCGAAACAATGACGCTGATGCACTGGTAGCTGATAATGTCTGGATAACTAGTTTGAGCAGTATCAAAGCATGCTGGCACGACACATCATCCGCTGCTCGTGATGAACTTTGACACGTTGGATGTTTCGTAAAATAATAAACTTGCTTGCTGTCAACTTTGTTCATTACTTAATTAATGTTCTTTCTTTTCTCAGATATCAGTAAATATGATATATATATATATATATATATATATATATATATATTAAGTGACGGTCTTAACACGATACAAATTTGTTACATTATCAGTTACGGACTAGATTTCATGATGAGTGAGAACGAGCGGGCTATAGGATTTTAGCTATATATTTTAATTTGTTTTGTCCATTAGGCTAAGGTCCATGTAAGTGAACTCGATTTATATAAAGTTCTTATATGCCCATATACTGGCAGCGAATGAAATTTGTTGGTGGGGAAATTGGAGAAACTAAAAATAAGTTCCATCTTATGTGAGACTTCTGAGTTGCGCGGTTGCTCGGGCTAGGCTCCAGAGAGTTATACGAAGCCTGGTTTTATGGCCTAAAATACAAAAGGCCTACCTTGTTTCACAAGTCCCGTGGGCGATCCATCCGGCCATACACTAATCTGTGACTCCTGGGGTGGGCCCCATAAAAAAATAAGGTGGGGTCAGAGGGGATGGGGATGGGGATGGGGATGGGGATGGGGATGGAGATGGGGCTGTGCCCTTTCGGCCTTTTGATTCTGCTTTGGCGATAATTCCATATCACTTCTTGATAGGAAAGGAAAATCGTCCGTCATTATCTGCCACTTGAGTTCTGACGAATGTATCTACTACTAGCATTGATCCCATCAATCTCGATACTGATATATCATTAACGTATTTTTCCCGTAGTTAATTAATTTATATTCAGATCATTTCTGGTTATCGTCAGGGTGGGGGGTAGTGGGCGAGAAATCCGCGGCTCATATATTGCGGATTTTATATCCCCTTGAATGTACTTGTATTCTACCATATGAAAGTATTCTTTAAATCCTCCGGCCTTCAATTTTCACTAAATGGATCCTTTTTTTATTAAATACTATAAATGATCAATCTGAAATGATTATACTTTTTTTTGCTGAAATTATACTCGTTTGATAAAAAATGAATTATTCAAAATTAAATACCCTCCAAAATATATATGAAAAATTGACATTAAGACTAAATGTAGGTCAGGTGAAAAAAATGTGTCCTAATAAATACGAGCATTTATGTAAACTTCATAAAACTCAAAATAAAACGTTAGTCAAATGAAGACATTATTATGGGGTTATAAAGCATTTATGTTATCAAGCAGACAAGAAGATGGCTTTCATTTTATGTTTATTTATAATTTTATTTTATATAAAAAATTTTAAAAAAACAGATTGACCTTCAAGGTATAATGAAATCTAACTTTAATATCTCCCAATTCCCCCAAAGTGATTGAGCCCCACGTGCCCCCCAATTCAACCACAAATAAGAATCCATTTTAAAGCTGGTTGGACCTAGAATTGTAAGTAGCTCTTCGACAGCTTTCACCTAAAAAAGAAGACGATTCTATTTAGTTCTTTTCACAAAGAGCAAAAGCCAAATTACATGACTTATTCCATCTTCCATTAAAGACCTTAACATAAAAGCCAATTTCATCTTAAATTTTTAGTACATGTGCACGACGCATATCAGATTGAAACGATGGACGGCCTCGATCAACAACATCAAATCTCTTTCGGCTACACTTCGGTCCCACTTGGCCAACCAACGGCCGGGATTAAATCTTATGGAGCTTCTCCGCTATGACCACAGGATTCGCTCGACTTATTTCCTCTCGCCCCACCCCCTTGAAATCAAAGCTACACCCGTGTTTCTCCGGGTACCTGTGGACGCCACAAAACGTGATCCCGCACTTGCACTTGAACCCGGTAAACCCGACCCTTTTACGACACGTCGCACATCGGTTTGGTTGCGCCGCCGTCCCATCTGGTATGGCGACCGCCGGCGCTGAGATCGACGCGTCCATCGTAACATCCGGGGCTTTCGACGCCTCCAGAGAATGGAGGGGCTCCGTGGCCAGCGAAGGCGCAGGGGCAGATGCCGAGGAGAGAGCGGTTTCTATGGTTAATTTCGTTGCGGCTTCTTGTTGTTCCTTGAGACAGAAATCTCTGTAGCATTTGGAACAGAGATTCATGGTGGCCGGACTTCCGAAGAAGCCGCAGTTGTTGGCGCAGAGCCGGTAGCCTTCGGTTGTTTGGCATCGTTGCTCTTCTGCCATGTTTCCCGCGCGCGTTAGGATATGAGATTACGGATTTATCTTCCTGTGCTTAGAAAGAAACAAAAGATGAATTGTGCCTGAAATTGTGACGATTCAGAATCAACGAAGCTCTGACCTGCCAAAATTTATAGAAGAGAAGAAAAAGTGAGGATCAAGACTGAAAAATTTGTTCGGATTCATAGAAGATTAAAGACAATTGGAAAGGCTAGGCGATAGAAGATTGGAACCAATAGATGTGCAAAAAAGGGAAAAGAAAACAGATTGAAAACGGTTTCCGATTCTCGGTCTATAATAGGCGAAAGTTGCTGAATTAAACAAGAAAGAAGAGAAAGGAAACAAAATTGGAGAAGAGGGAAAAGAAAACAGTACCTGATTGATACGAAGGAATTAGTAAGATTGCTGAGGTTGAGGTATGGGATGCAGGAGGAGAAGGATGACAGGGGGGGAGTAAGAATGCCAGGAGGTGAGGAGATAATGAATCTTAAAGAGGAAGATTATGAAGGGTCAGGAGGGAGAAGAGAGAGAAAGAGGAAGAAACGCGAAATTGGGGAAATCAACAGTAATCATTTTCAGGTCACTATTAAGGGCATAAAATGATAACTAATGGGGATAAAAAATGTGGATCAATAGACGATTAAAAATTGGCACAAGAGATAGGGAGGACAAGCTGGCTGTGATTGCGAAGTGAGCATTTATTTGGATATCTTTTTTTTTTGGGACAGAAGTGTAACTTTATATTTAAAAAAAATATTTGCTATCCTATGAAATAAAAGACACGGGAAGTTCATGCACCGGATTAAAATATGATGCCGTGTGTGGCCTAGGGGGATGAACGAGGAAATTAAACACGGTGAAACATATTTTCCATGACCACGAGAAATAATAAATAAAGAGTAGTAGCGATACTGAATATGATTTTGAAATGACCAGAAGATATTTTCAATAATTTCTTGAACAGGTATGCTATAGAGATAATTAACGAAGGAAAATGAGAAAAGTGAAACAAGGAAAAGATATCCGGAAAGGGTGTTGGGCATAGAGTAATATCCCATCGCTCGTTCTCTTTCGCAGATTAAAAAATCAAACTAGTAGCCAAACATGTCCGGACAGCAAAATCTTTCATCTTTCATCTTCTGAGTAGCCAGATGTGACCAGAAATGTCGAGCATGTTGGCGCAAGTTGATTGTGGCATGACCTTTGGATTAACCAATTATGGGGCTGTACCAACTTAATCAAAAGTTTTAAATTTTATTACCAGAATACAGCAACACATATATGGTAGGAAAGGGTCCCCTCACGGCTTGAATATGGATTAATCTACACCTGTGGAGTCCTCAAAAAAAGCGATCGGCATAAGATAGATTTTTGGTGCCCTGGGCAAAAAATATTTGATTGTGGCATGAGGCTTGTTTATAATAGAAATGAACATTTCCGGCTTCCCCCTTCTTCGGGCAGTATTGAAGCCCATTGAAATGAACGAAGAAACAATGCAAGTGATTCATTCATATGCTTTTCAGCTTGAAAGATGCTGCACAGAATGGGGAATCGTTGGTGCTTGCAATAGTATTTTCACTGGTAATTGCCCCCACGTCAAGGTCTCCTTGGAAATATTCAATCTGGCCATGAAACGAGACACGTGAAAACGCTCTAATTCCCTGGGCACATCACATGCGATTGTTGAGATTTGTTCCCGTTTTCCACTTGGCCTCTCCTCATACCCTCTCAGGCTCTCACCACTTCATCTGCGGATCTCAGAGCCAACATGAACATTTGAAACTGTACATCAACATGTCATCAACAATGCCATATTTTAGCTGTGTCTGTTTTACGAAAAAGGGGAAATAAATGAGGATAAGCACACATGAGACAATAGAATGCATTAAACTGCAGACACGAATCAAATTAAACATCCACCTATAGAAAACTCTATAGGGCATTACATAAAAGCCTTGGACACAAGTATTGCAGCTACTTAATTAGATTGATGGCCAAACGAAAGCATCCTTCGAGCTGAATGAAACGATAGGATGGTCAACTTACATGATTAAGGCTACAAATCAACACGAAGAGGTACAGTTTCAAGGAGGGCAAAGATCAGCATAGGCTGTTGTTTAGTATGAGGTTCTATGGTTTGAATAAAATACCTAACCTTACTGCTTACTTGTACACATCTTTATCAAAATATTCAGTCAACAGGAATGGACATCTGAAAAATGAATAACTTGTATACTTTCATTGAAGCGTAGACAACATTGATATATAGTAAGTGTAGATATTACTTACATTAATGTAAACAAATATAACCAACAGATTAGTTGGGAAAGATTTGCGAACGGAATAGAACATAAAGTTTTATTTAAAAATGCAACTTTATAGATGAAATTAACGATAACGAGGGCCAATTTACTAATTATTAATTACTTGAGTGTTAATCAACTAATTAATTAACGATCTAGCTCAATACAAAGAAAGGCCAGAATCAATGAGTGACGGGATACTATGCGCGCGCAATATATATTGATATTGATGCCCCAGGAGAATAAACATTCCCCGCTATAAAGCTCCCGTTCGCTTAAATTTCCCCGACGCCAATCATCTGCTGAATTGTATTTGGGACTTGAAAAGCGCGCAATTTTCATCTCAGAAGCCGCATGGAGCCGCAAGCTCCCACCGCCACCGCCAGTGCCTCCGCTTCTTCCCAGCCTCATGAGGCCCCACAATCTCATCCATCGCAGCCTCCCGCAACTTCTCTCCCTCCCCCTTCCCCTTCAGCCCCTTCACTCTCTGCTCCACTGCATTCTTCCCCAAACCCTAATCCCCTCTCGAACCAGCCCCCAAACCCAGCCTCCAAAGCCCCCTCTCCCTCACCTCTTCCGTCTACATCGGTCCCCCCACAATCTCGCCCTCCCACCGCATTCAACAGAAATTTGCCGCAGCAACCACAACAACAGCAGCAGCCACATTATCCGCACTTCTCTTCGACTCTCTCTTCACTTCCTCCTGCATCTTCTGCCCCGGTTGGTTCTGGGTCTTCCTTTTCGTCTGCCGGCTCACCGTCGATTTCCGGGCCTTCTGCACCAAGAGGTGGCATGGCGATCGGTGTTCCCGCGCACCACCAGAACTCGTCTCCTCCGTTTTCTTCCTCTTTCGGGCAGCATTTTGGAGGGTTGGGGCGAACTGGAGTCAACATCCCTGACTCAACCCCTAATTCTACCACTGCTCCGGTAGGTCACATGCATCCGGGATTTATACGTTCTTCTTGATCAGCTGCGATAGAAGAGATCGGATGTCTTTTATTTCTTCTCGTTTAAGAATTAAAATAAATAAACTATCATTGAATATACTAAAAAGACCCGTCTTCTTTTGATCCGCTGGTTGCCATTTCCGAAGAGCTAGGAACATTTGTAGCTTTTTAGGCTTTCTGATTCGATGTCGCTGTTTAGGTGAGAGCGCCCACGCAAGGAATGGGCATGCTAGGATCTCTTGGTTCAAGTTCTCAAATGCGACCAGGTGGAATGCCTACACATCAACACCGACCCGTCCAATCGTCTCTTAGAGCGCCATCTGCCCAAAGTAATCAGTCCACTGGTTCACAAGTTAGTATATGGGTTCATTTTGTTTCTCCTTGTCTACCCTGCCTGTGAATGTGAAAGTTTTGGTAAAGAGAACTGATATTTCCATTTATTGATCATAATCTGAGATGCATACCTCAAGGTGAACGTTAATCAGGCATTAATTTGGGTAAAAGACACTAAATAGATAGTCAAGTGTTATTTAACTGTTAACGTGTGACCTAGGATTTTGGAAGTCTAACAATAAATGGTGAAAGGCTTACTATCTTTTGAGTGCAATTAAATTATGCTGTTGTTGGCGTAGCAACTTCGGTCTATGCATTTCCTAGTTACTATGTAACGATGTATGTATTTGTGGAGTTGTTGTCATTTTCTTTTTAGACATTTCAAGGAAAAATGTGCCGGTGATTCACCTATTCCTATATTTTCTGTAGAGTTTCCAAGGACCTGGACTCATGAGAGCCTCATCAGTGGGATCACCTGCTTCACCATCTATAAGTTCATCACAAAACATGCAGTCACTTAATCAGCCGTGGTTGTCTTCTGGATCACCAGGGAAGCCTCCTCTACCATCTGCTTCTTATAGGCAACACCCACCATCCCTGCAGCAAAGGGCACATATACCTCCCCAGCAGCACTCAACACCGACAGCGTCACAGCAACACCAACACCAACACCAACCTTTGCCATCAAATCAGTTGCATGAGCATTTGGCGCAGCAAGTTCCATCATCAAGGGCGCTTCATATGCCTCACCAGCAACAGAATGCAAAAGTACAAGGACCTGGTAATCAAAAACCTACTTCTCTTGTGTCAGCACAACCCAGTGCAGTTCAAGTAGGGATTCAGAATCGAACATCTAATGCAGATGCTGATGAATCTTGTAATAGAATTCTCAGCAAAAGAACTATTCATGAGCTAGTCAATCAGGCGAGTCACACTAATCTCTCATGTTCCTTTGTAAATTTCGTTGCCAAAATTCAAAATTCAAAATAAAGTCTACTGTAGATTCATCTCTCTCCTATCCCTTAGCTTTGGTGGGTGGCTTGGAGTTGCTTTTAGGCTTATAGTTCTTCCACTATGAAATTCATGTTATATAACTTCTGAGCTCACTTTTTTCCTTGGGTTTTTCAGTTTAGACTAACATGTTGTCCATACATTTAAAAAATTCGTGATAAATGTTAAAATGTCCTCATCAAACAACATTATCTAATCGGAGGAATACATAATGAAGCCAATTTATTTCGTGATTGCAGACTTCTGGCCATTCTTATTCAGTTTGAACGGATTAGTAGTAAATATTTTAATGTTAGTGTGAACTATATTAGTATCTCTGGGTCTGACCTGATGAAATCACTCAAAGGTGTATACTGTTGATTATCACTAGTTAAAAGCATGTAGAATGCTTAGCTATGCACAATTTTTCTAATAAAGGATGTCTGGATGTAGCGTAGATATTAGATTTATCAGCTGAGGTTACCTGAATTGAATTCCCATATCAAATGTTGTTATTGGAACTGTATTGTTTGAGTTAATTAGATTCTCAATGATGGTTTTTCAGATTGCCTATAGGTATCAGTGATGGCTGTAATCTCTTGAACTGTTCAAATTTATACCTGGGAAAGTCTAAAACTTTCGCCTATTCTTTAACATTATAGAGAAAATTCACAATTAACAAATATACAGTGCATTAGTGACAGCTATCCCCCATTTGCTCACCATAATCAAAATTACATTAATTAATCAGCACATGCTTATGTAATTTAATTTATTCGGAGTAGTATGTTATAAGCGAACCCCTTTGGAACTCTACTTTTAACAAAGTTGAACTCTCCCTGTAAATTTTAAATCTTTAAAATTAATTATTGAGCCTTTTCTTTAGATGTCAACAATACAGAGAACTCTAGAGAACTGAATCTTATTTCATTGATCTCTTCTAGGCACAACTCATTGGTGTTTAAGTACAAGCCATCTATAATATCTAAGTATGGCTCTTGAATTCAGTCCAGTATGGACTGTACATATTGACTCGTAAACTATATGGGCTAGCCCGTTAACATCTATCAGTTTTCCCCCCTCAATGTATTTTATTTTATGGAAACATCTATAAGTATTTTACTAACGCTAGAATCATTAAGATGCTAAGAACTGCTTTTTCTAGCTTTGCTTGATTAATGATCCATAAAATAATCGATTTTGCTCAAAACGTGGCTCTGCATTCACTTTGACATTCTGAAATAGTCACCATTCTTATGACTTTGGGATCCCTTATGATTTTCAAATGTGATTATGTTTTTGGATTTTGAAGTTCAATATATAATGTGACAGTATTTTCGTCTCAAAATGCTTTCTGATTCATATATTTCTTTAATGAATTTAGCTGCTTTTATTGGCAGGTTGATCCATCAGAGAAGCTGGATCCTGAAGTTGCAGACATTCTTGTGGATATAGCAGAAAATTTTTTAGAGTCTGTAAGTTTTTGGTTTTGGTTGTGTGATGATTTACATTTTTGTATTTAGCTGAAACTATTTTAAATCCTTCTCTCTCTACTACCATGTCAATATAAGAGATTCAAATAATCACTCTGTTCCTGCTATATATTGTGCGAAATATGTTTTATGTAGTTGTCTATTTGGGTGGTTTCTCTCGTTTAGGCCTTATGGGTGCCTTTTTTACCTTGACATGATGATAAATTCAGCTAGTAGGCTTTCTTCTTTTTAATGCAACTGAATCAAGAGCAGTTTCCAGCAACTTTAAGACAAGTATTGTTATTTAGCGTGAAAGTGTGTGCGTGTGTGTTTTTCCCTATTCATACTGAGGCTCCTCTGACTTTCCCATGTTGGTGGATATGGATAAAGCATATATTTCATTATGTGTTCTAATGGCAACCAAACTCACAATTACCCATCCTCCTGTTTTTTAAAATCCCCCGACATTCATAAAGCTTTTAGTCATTCATATTATTTTATTTACCATCAACAGTTACCGTTTTCTTTACCTTGAGCAGATCACTAAATCTGGTTGCTCACTTGCCAAGCATCGGAAATCGACCATGTTGGAAGCAAAGGACATACTTCTACATTTAGGTTAGTTGTTAGAAAAATTCTCTGCAGTCCGATTCTCATTTGATCCCAGATCCAAGAACTAATCGTACTTGTGCATCTTTATAGAGAAAAATTGGAATATGTCACTTCCGGGATTTGGTGGTGATGAGATTAAAAGCTATAAAAGACAGGTAAGTAAATTGTTGGCTATTTAAAGTTTAGAGATGTAAGTTTTCATTGGTTTATTTTGGTCTTTTTACATGTCAGTAACTTAATATTCTTGACTCTCTTTGTCATGGCTTTGAAGCTTGCTAGTGATATTCACAAGGAGCGTCTCGCAGCTGTAAGTATAAGTTTCTCATCCTTTTTATTTGGAAAGATAAATGGTATCTAGCAGTGTGTGTGTGTTTTGCAAAATGCACGCACTAAGAATTGCATGTAGCTGTCTATGCTTTAAGTTCAGTTGTTTGGTTTATTGACTAGCTTGTAAGTTAGCTCTTTGACTTCATGTTTTTGTTTTGATATTTCTTTCTTTATTATTATTTTAAAGTTTACTTGCACTTTTTTGCCCATATTTCAAATTAGTTCTTGCATTATAAAGATTATAACTGAGGCTTTGCCTTGCCCTTGTAATGCATTGATGCCTTCATGTGTGGCAAGTGTCTGCTATGGCCTGGCTTCATCATCATTACTTGTAATGCATGTAATCTTTTTCCTCCAAGCCAACCCTTAGGAAAGGGAATAAATTGAAATGGAATAAAACCTTCAGGGACTAAAATTAAAAAATGGAAATTAACATATCCCTATGGTTTACCTCAATTTTCTGCCAGGTTCTGATAATTCAAAAGTTTGTAAACCCACTCCTTATATTTTTCAATGGTTACATAGCTAGTCCTTAAGGCTATGTTTAGATGGAGAGAAAAGTAAGGGAAAAATAGGAGGGAGGGAATACTAGGAACAAAAATTTCCTAAAATGGTAAAAAAAAATATTATTTTTAGGAGTTTTCGTATTCTTTCCTCTCTAATTTTCTTCCCATCAAAATATAGGGTAAGAGTTTCAAATGTTTGTTCCCCAATCCCTGTGATACCGATGTATTTTGAAGCTGCAAATGTATTTGATGATGCGGAGGATTAAGTGAAGGATACATCATGGATTATTGAACTCGGGCTACCTAGCACCAAAATCGCCAAACTCATCTTTACCCTAGGGCATAAATTACTTCTGTGTTTTCTCTTTCCTTGCTTTTTCTAATTCAAAACGTCGCGGAAGAAATGTGTTCCTCCCCTCTCCAACTCATCTATTTATTTTTTCTTATGGGGCTAACTAACATGACTTGGCTCCCCTGCATACACTCAGCCCTCCACATCATCAAATGTGTTTACTCCATTAAGACATGTCAACATCATAGGGATTAGGTAACAAAAGTTTGAAATTTTGAGGACTATGTAACCATTGAAAAATATAAGGATGGGCTCACAACTTTTTGAACTCTACCTGCTTGAAAATTGAGTTAAACTATAGGAACTTGCAAATCAATTTTCCATTAAAAAATGAAAATTATTTTCTTGGTTATATTAAAAATCTTAATGATATGATTACATAGTTATTTTGGTTATTTTCTGGCAGATAAAGAAGTCGATGGTAGCAACAGAGGCAGCACACCATAAGGGTTCTGCTGGCCAGGCATCTGGTGGTGTAAAGGGAAGTCAAGGAAAGACACCTGGAAATGTCTTTAGCCCGCCCACTTCAAAGAATTCATGAGTTGCATGAGGTGTTGGCGCTTCATGCTGTAAGATTCTATCAGACAGGTTCTTCTGTTTGCCATCATGCTCCATAACATAAATGGCACCTATACCCTTCTGGCTATATGAACTGCAGTGCAGATTCAGGTGTCCACTATTGTGAAGTTTTAACTTTGACATTGTGCCATGCTGTGGAGTATCACCCAAAAAAAATGCTGTATAATGCAATGATTGCTTCATTTCTTTAATACTTGGGGATTAAGTGTAATACACTTCTTTTTTAGTGGAAAGCCAATCATTATTGTCATGTTCACATAATTCTTCCACTATCACACGCTCTGGTTCAGTTAGTTTGGAAATGCTAGAACTTCCCTCTGATCCTTATGTTGCAGTCAAACTTCTCCAACCTAAGCTGCTTGGAGGGTCATGAGAGTTCAAATTTCAAGTTATATAACTTATAAGCATCTTTTGATGTATTGCCCCCAATCTTGTGTTGCCTTCACGCAGGGTTAGTTTGTTTCCAGTCTGTAACTTCGATTTGCAAAATTGGGTGCTGGTCGGAGGTGTTTTTAGGAGATCCTGCAAAGGTAAGTTTTGGGGGTAAAAGAGGGGCATAAGAAGAGTTTGGATTCGATATGAAATTTCGTGGACGACTCCTGCCTTGCTCTTGGAAGGAATCTTTGCTACTAGTGCAATGCCCCAAACGCAATGAGATGGTCTTATTAATTATGAAAGTTCGTGAATGACTCCTGCCTTGCTCTGGTTGACAAATACATCCCTGAGTTCAACAATTCATGTAACATCGATCTTGTTTTGGTGTTGACCTTCAGGGTTTCAGCCTTCATCTCATGGGAGCGGCCATTTCCTCTACTGCAAGTTGTCCCAACCCCAAAGAGGAAAAACAGTCGAGGTAATAATTGAACCATATTAAATAGTCGGTGCAAGTTGACATGTTACGTGTTAAAATTGATCAGAGTTTTCGGAATATTTTGTACCACCCAGTTGAAGTCACATTATTTTATGTAGCTTGCCCCCTTCATCTTTGCTTACCTCTCTTGTTCTTTTCTCATCCTCCTCACGAGCATCTCAGCATTTGTGTTTTCTCTGGGTTGACGTTGAATGGTATAACATCTTACGAGACACGGTATCGCAACTTTCATGAGCCGGTCTAGAAAAACTATCAGGCAGGAATTGAAGGTAAAAATATTTGAACCCAATGTGTTGGAAATGAAAGGAAAGAAATTTAACGTCAAAGAATTATTAGTTGCTAAGTTTTAAATGCAATTGGTCATTGGAGAGTAAACAAAGGCATCGATTTAATTAGCGAATTGAGAACTGCAAATATGAACATAAAAGTAGGTAAAAGAATAGGGACCTATTATGCATGTCAACTGATTAGTAGGCAGGTTGATAAAAAAAATGATAAATAAGGTGGGTGAGAATGTGTTGGCCTAAAAAGAGAACCTTTTTTGATCGAGCTATTTAAAATTGAGGCCTTGACATGTGGTACTTTAAAACAGGGAAAAAAAATTATTGACCCGAGGTGGGAGATAATAGATAGCAGATTTTTGTGATCAAATAAATTAAATTAAATTATCACATTAGATTAGAGGCATACAATCTTGACAAGCTTAAAATAACTGGGAACGAAAATGAGGCAGGCGGGCCAATAATGTCATGTGCAAGCACATGCAGTGGAAATCTGGGAGATGATTAGATGCGGGGAGCATGTGCTTTTTCTTCCGTGGACCTTCTCATTTAATAAATTATAATTATGATTTGGTGAAAAACCAAAAGCTGATTTCAATTGTTTTTGTAATCCCCTACAAAGCTACAATACACGTGGTGTACGAAATTTGACCTACGACCCCGTGCTACAACGAATTAATAATCATTATATATTTAATATTTATATAAGAAAGATCTATTTGTATTATTTATTTCTAATGTGACATTAATATAATGCTAACAAGTAATATGATCTATTTATTATCTAAATCATTTTTTTCAAGAATAATAACATTTTTTAACATTAAGCATATATAATGTTCATTTATTTTAAAAACTAAATATACTTTTTTGGGGGTGTAGAATTTTGAATATTTTTCGTCAATTGGACGAAAAACAATTTTTGATTTTTCAGTTGATTAAAGCAAAGTAATATCAATTGAAAAGAAAGAAAATTAAACAGAGGTCCTCACTGGGTGAAGAAGGTAGCTGTCCCGTGAAAAAAAGGGAGCGTTGGGCCAAATGGACGGGATTGATGTGAAAATATAAATAGAAGACGTGGCAATGAGGCGTCAAATTAGATGCTGCGTCGTCCACCCCTTGGAAATGAAGTTTCCGACAAAAACTAGAGTTTTGGATCGAATAAGAAACGTATGGATCGAAAGAGATTAGGGGACGACACTGTTCTATTCCATCCCCCTTCAAAAGAATGATTTTATCAATACGATGATGATTCTATGGGTTGTAGCTTTTGGTGAGCAGCAACTGTTACCTTGGTTTGATGAAAAAGACGCTTCGCCTGGTTAAAAAACTCTACCCTTAAGCTAGGCCTCCTGCCAACAATGCAACCATGGATCTCCGTTATCCTTCGGCGTCTCCCCTGCCTATCAATTCTCTTTGATAAATAAAATAAAAGCCTGGTGCAAGGTGGTTCCACGTTAGCTGGAATTCTTATCTTCCTCTGCCTTTGTCGATTCCCTAACCCCCAAAACAAACACACAGTTTCCACGTCATTGCTATCTGCCCCTTCTTTGTTTCTAACTCCATTCATTCAAGTTCAACATTACTTCCTCACTAAAAGATAAAGTGCCCTTACCATCAAATCTCGTTTACCTGTGTACGGAAAACACAAAACAAAAAATAGAAATAATCGGATGTAAAAGAGAAATGGTAATTGACAACTGCAACGCTCCTTTCCTTTCTTCTCCTGGTTCAACTGACTCGACCCTCCACAAACGATCCAAGGGGCCCAATGGCAGCGTTACACGTGTCCTCCTTTTATTGCTCCAGCCTTGCGCACCAAGCCACGCCACCATCTTTTATTTTTGGGGCGGGCTTTGGTACGAGCTCATTGCTGCGTCGTCTTCATCGTTGCTCACGTCTTCCCCTGCATATTCCTTCGTACCATTCTTTTATCGTGTGCGTGTGTGTGTATGGGCTGTGTCCTTATACTTCTCTCTATATAATTGAGGCCTGCTTCATACCACATACATTCATACATTTAATTTCGAGGAATTGCAGTTCAAATTTTCTTCCTTGCTGTTTCGCCATCCCTGAATCCCTACCTCTAATTCCAACCGGTCATGGCGAGTGGGCTCACGGGCACTAATTCCAACGGGGTTTTGGGCCCTCGCGCCAATCCTGAGAAGCTCATTATCGATACTGACCCTGGGATCGGTAAGTTTGGATGTTTTAGGCTTTGCTTATATACCTTTTTCTGTTCTCCAAATAAACTGAAAAGGCATAATTAGTTCGCCTGATGATCTGATGGTTGCGGAATCTTTTTTGGTATGATTTTCTGTTGAGTTGAGTTTTGTATAATTTTCCGCCTGGCGAGTAATTCGCCTAACAATCTGATGGCTGGCTTTTCCTTCAGCTACATAATTTAATTTTCTTTTCATCTGTCATTGAACGGAGAAATTCATTGCAAGCTTTAAAATGTTTAATGTCGTAACGCGCGCGCGCAGACACACTCACCTATCTTAATCATGTTCCTTCACATCAAATGTTTGACTGGGTAAAAAAGCCAATCATATTTTTCTCTTCAATTTTATGTAAGCGTACTTTCTTGCATTTATTTATTTTTTAAATTTACCCATTTGGCCCCCTAACTTCTGTAGATGATACGCAAAGTCAGATCCTTCTATTTTAATTTTCTTCGAGTGTAAAACCAACAAAACTCGATTGAGAAAGCATTTAATCGGTTACTTTGAAGATTCCTAAGTGAGCATATAAGAGAATAATCTAGTTATTCACTTTATTTGTCGTTCAGAGGACGTATTTGATGGCAATTGGACTGTACCTGGAATTATTGAGCTTGTTATGGTTTAAAAAATCAAATTTTCAATCAGAGGAAGCGATGCTAAGTCAATCCATGATTATAATAGTTGGTTATTGTCCTTCCCTGAGAAATTTAGTATCTTGTTATCAAATTTAGGCATATCCCAACTTGATTTGAACTAGTCTTTTTTGGTGCCTAAATATGCAAATGTTCTTGGGGTGCAATATTTAAGTTCCAGCTTAATTTGTAATACTCATAGGAGATATTCAAGCCATGGAATTACTTCATGTCACTAAAGTGGTTGAATAATGGTTGAGGTTTTCTTGCATACTTTTTTATCAATTGTGTTTTACTGTGAATGCCATTTGGACAAGTTAATGATTTTGCTATCGGTAAATCCATAGATGATAGCATGGCAATCATGATGGCGTTTCAAACACCTGGGGTGGAGGTCCTGGGCTTGACAACCGTATTTGGTAATGTTTCTACAGAAGATGCCACTCGCAATTCATTGCTTTTGGTATGTGTTTATTTTTTAAACTGTCATCAACTTTGGTTGTGACTTTATTTTACAAAAGACTCAGTGTCTTTCATGTACATGTTCATGATCAGTTTGTCTTTTTGTTGTGCAAAAGGATAGTGTGAGATTGCTGGCTGTCAAAATGTTCCTGTGGCGGAGGGCAACCCGGAACCCTTGAAGGTAGTAATTTAACATGTACCTTTGAAGTTGACTTGAGTGCTTCAACTCAGTTAGATTATATTTAAATGTTGGGTTAAAAGGCATTTTTGTCCTTAAAATATTCTTACTGGAGCACTGGGTATCATAAACTATCAAGTGGTGCAATGTTACCCCAAACTTTAGAAAATATTGCGATGTCACCCTTGCCGTTAAAAGTGAACAAATGTCTTGATGTCCATTAAAAGCAAGCATAGATATGTATGTAGGTCCCACTCCACACAATTAACTGACATTTGCTCTTTTTTAACGGTAAGGGCGACATTGCAATGCTGTTTTTAGTTTGAAGGTAAAATTGCATCACTTGATAGTTTAGGATGACCGATGCTCCTATTAGAATTAGAATAGTTTGAGGGCAAAAATGCCCTTTAACCCTTTAAATGTTTACCTTACATTGCTTGCCCAGCCCTATCTTTCATCCACATGGCACTTCACGTGGCTTTTCATGTTTTAAATAATGGTTTTGTTATTTTTCTTTTGTTTTTGCTTCATCTTTTGAGTCTGAAGTATGCTTTATCCTTTGAAAGGGTGGAATTCCACGAGTTGCTGACTTTATTCATGGTTCTGATGGGCTTGGAAACATATCCCTTCCCCCACCAAAAGCTAAAAAAATAGATAAAAGTGCTTCGGAGTTTTTGGTGGAGAAGGTTTCTGAATACCCTGGTGAAGTATCTGTGTTAGCACTTGGACCACTGACAAATTTAGCTTTGGTGAGTTCTACCATGCTTTGCTATTAATGATCACGGTCAACGTAATATTTTTTTATTTCCATTTGCACGCACACATATATGTATGTTCTAATAGTTCAACCTTCGTGATTAGGCCATCAGAAGAGATTCCTGTTTTGCTAGCAAGGTGAAGAGAGTGGTTATACTCGGTGGTTCTTTCTTTGCCTTGGGGAATGTAAATCCAGCAGCAGAAGCAAATGTAAGTGGTGGTTTCATGCCTTTGATTTTTATAGAAGACAGATAAGGACTTATGGGCTTGAGGATTTTCCTTTACGTTCTGGAAGAATTGTACGTTTTAAAGTCATACTGGTCAAAAGCGAAAACAACATCCCCTTTTGAAGAGAAAATCACCTTTTCATTTATTTTTCAAAATCAAGAATACACTTCACAACATTCAATTCACAACGGACTCTAGACTGCAAAGAATTTTTTTTTTTTTTGCGAAGTTTGTGATCGTTGAAAAAAATGGGTCATGTGTTACGTTATGCTTCTTGATCAGATTTAATGTTCAGTTGGTCCTGTTGACTTCATTTCTTTTTAATTTGCAGATCTACGGAGATCCAGAAGCAGCAGATATTGTGTTTACTTCTGGCGCAAATATTGTTGTTGTTGGAATAAATATTACAACCCAAGTGAAATTTACAGGTGGGGTTGCAATTTACTGTTTTCTCTAATTTCTAGGCTACTTTTATCATGCAATTGGGTTTGTTGTAATGGCCAGGTACTGAAAAATGTCTTTTGGTTTCAGATCATGACCTCCTTCAATTGAAAAATTCTGGAGGAAAGCATGCACGGCTCTTAAGTGAGATGTGCAAATTTTACCGGGATTGGCACGTTAAATCTGATGGTGTCTATGGTAATATGACGTACTATTTTGACGTCTAAAACCATGCTGTTTAAAGCATTTTTCCTTAATTGTTTACTTTGTTGCCTACTTGGCATTGGAATGATAATGTGATATCTGCTTTCAGGAATTTTCCTTCACGACCCTGTCAGTTTCGTAGCACTTGTTCGTCCAGATCTTTTTACATACAAGAGAGGGGTAGTGAGGGTAGAGACACAAGGCCTCTGTGTCGGGCACACACTAATGGACCAAGGGTTAAAAAAGTAAGTCCAAACAATGGAATTGATATGCTTCTCTTTATTTTTGGTGCTTCATGTTTAAGTAATGCTCAGCACGTTGTCGTTTTGATTTCATATAGATGGAATTCGAGCAATCCATGGACGGGTTTTTCCCCTGTTTCAGTTGCTTGGACGGTGGATGTTGATGGGGTCGTTAAGTTTATCAAGGAGACATTAATGAAGCCCTGAAGTTCAGACATCTTTTCCTTGACAGGTGTCAATAACTGGGCCATTGATAGTTGAACTCCCTCCTTACTTGGAAATGTTATTAATCTGAATAATACCTTTATTGCCCCCAATGTCAACCATAACATAGGCTATCTAAAGTTCATGTATTGTTGAAATGTTGCCTCTTCATACTGCTTGACTTCTACCAGAGTGAGCAGTCATTATTTTCCTTATATGTTGCCTCATTGTACAATTTTAAACTTCCATCTCAGAACTTATTCCTAATTTCCTTCTCCATATATGTCTTCCAATTGGCCTAAAAAAGTCGGGCGTTCTAGAATAAGTAACTTTTGATAAATAAGGCGGCCGATGTTCTCTTAATTTCCAATATTCGCCCTTATTCTAATTTTGCGATGTGGTTTTTGTGAACAGAGATAATTGAGGGAATGTGAATAACCAAGCCGATGCCACAATTTTCTTTGTGGGTTTGAGTTTCGGTGACCTAAATATTAAACTCAATGGTGTGGGAGCGTTGGGGCATTCACCCCAACTGTGCAGCTAATTATGCTTGCACAATGCACCTTATATTATTGAAAGAAAACTCGGCAAAATAATATTTTATTTTTCCTTGCAATAGTTCTTTTTAGTCCAACTTATACATGCTCATGAGTTGGGTAAAATTCTCAAATTCTTAACGATTCGTGACAACACTGACTGGGACTGATCTTTCAAAAATTTGAACCTGTGTTATGCAATAAAATAGCCCCGACCAATTGAATGTGATCTTTCATTGCCAATAATTTACAGCTTCGCTTTGATGACCATCTCCATAATTAACCGTTTCTCTACCGTGCCATTTCATGGTCAACTTTTCCTGTCCACTGAACATGCTGAGGCCATGACAGCAGGCAATGCCCATTTTTATGCAGATTTTCTGGACACAAGTCCAAAACTTTCTGATAAAAAATTATTCACTTCAATAGAGCTATTGAATTATCAACTGGAGTTGATCCGAGTATTAATTGAATTATCAACTGGAGTTGATCCGAGTATTAAGCGGTTTAGTATCGTTTAAGCGAGGTCTCAAATTTGAGTCTTGGCGTATGTAAAAAATCTTTATTTGGAGACTCACTCACCATAGCTAGGTGCGTGACTTAGGTCGAATCCAGATATGGTCGGAGCAAAATTTCGGTAAACTGGGTGAGTAAAAAAAAAATAGAGCTATTGAATTGAGAAGGATCCTCGGAATTGGTCTCACCGCTGACTTAGGCAAATAGTACTTGGCAGTGCCTCTCATCCACAAAAGAATAACTTAGGCAAATAAGAAAAGATCCTCGGAATGGGTTTCAAAAAAAGCCTGGGATACCAACCCGTTACAACTGCTGAGGTTTTAGCTGTTAAAATTGCTGGAAATGTGTAAACGATTTGCATGCTTATAATTATTTTTTACGTAAGCTATGCGAAGTGTTTTTAATAATCATGTTTATATGTTTTTTTACATATCTAGTATCCTCTTTACTTAAGACCGAAACTTAAATTTTTTTTTAAAAAATATAGCATCATAGGCACTCGTATCCGTATTAATGAACATTTTTTAGCAATAAAACTTTTCTTCAATTCATATAATTTGTAGTATTAGTTTGAAAGAAGGAGTGGATGATCATGGTCTAAATCAACGTCGCATTTACACCCTAATCAGCCATTTCGGCAAGATCAACCCCATATAAATTGATTAATTAATTATGCCTTCTCATAAACCAAGGGTAGATGCTATGCTAATTCGTGCTTTTTCTAGGTAACCCTACAATCTGACATTACATACCCAGATTCTCCTCATTGCTTCCTCATGCATTGATTATTTCTCTACGGGAACAGATACAGTAGGAGATGAAGCCCGTTCACCGTGAAAGGAAAAACTTGAATCAAATAGGAACCAAGAGGTCAAAAGCCGAAAAGCAATCACATTTAATAAAGCAGTTAAACCAACTCTTTCCCATTCTTATTTATAGGCCATCCCCTTCAAACACTCAACACTTACCTACTTCACCGAGAGTTCCATTTCAACTCCCTCCTATATCTTTACCCACTCCACCAACCATGGATACGTTTCTGCTCCCTCCATTTTTCACTTACGAAATCGCTATAAAACCCGACACAAGGCCAGAAATAATTAAGATTCCTTAGAAGAATTCATTTAGTATTTTTCCATGGCTTGTGGGTGTTCTTCAACTGTAATGGCGGAGAAGATATCTTGGTACTGTGCTCTGTTTGTGGCAGTGATGCTGGTGTTGAGCTGCTGCGAGTCATCGGGAACAAGCGAGTTCGGTATGGAGGTGATAGAGGAGAATATGATGAAGAAGGGGTGTGATGAGATATATGTGGTTCGTGAGGGAGAGACACTTCAGACCATAAGTGAGAAGTGTGGGGATCCTTATATTGTGGAAGAGAATCCTCACATTCATGACCCAGATGACGTTTTCCCAGGATTAGTCATCAAGATTAGTCCTTTCAGCAATCGGTGAGATAGCAGAGCAGCAATGTTAATTACGTGAAGCTGTACGAGGTAAATATGGTTGTAATTGCGATGTACTAGGTTGGATTACTTTTTCAGTTGCAGATGGTTGATGTGAAGTGGATCAGTTGAGTTGCCAGAATTGAGTTTCCTTATAGAGCAATATATATACAACACATTTCTCTTTCTCTCGTGTAACATATGAATACGAGGTGTGTAATTGCAGCACTTGGGACTATTATGTGTAGAGTGTAGATTTGTTTCTTAGGTTCTTAGTTTTTCACGTTTGGATGTCTCCGTGTCGATCGAGGCACTTACAAATCTGCTGATGAGTTACAAGGCACTTGTTAATCCGCTTATACCGCGAAATGGTCCTTTTGAACTCTTTCAAGTTTTATAATTTGTAACGTGCTTACGCTAATAGAATCACTTTTTGTGCATGTTTTTTGAGTAGGAACTCAAAAGATAAAATAGAAGAGCAAGGTACCAAAAAACGAAGTAAAAAAACACAGCACAAACAAGGGGATAAGACAAAAAGAAAACTGAAGAACAGGCCAAATATTATTTTTTAATAATAAATAATAATTCCTTAGTGGGCAACTAATCTTCACATCGTTTATATAAATATGCATAAAATTCAGTTGTGGTCGACCATGCTTTCATTATTGAGTTGAATTGCGCTTAGCTCTTAGGCTTTCATATGAAGCTCATCTGCTGCTAAAATATTTGTCTGATATATCCTCAGTACTTCACTATATAAAATTTAGTGAAATATTTATGAATTACTTATAAAAATATTTATGTATCTAACTTGAAATTACAATCATTTTGGCCTAATAAGAAGAAAGAGTTTCGGATACGCTCGTATGCCTATGAGTCGGCGTGGGAATGGAAGAGAGAAAACCATGTTTGTGTAATGTACTAAGAAAAAGTTTATAACGAGAATAATTAAAGTAAAGTAGGTAGGAGTTGTGGCAAGAAAAGAAAAACCACATAAGTGGTTGGGAGTTGAAACACGAAACTTGAAATTAATTCCTGAAAATGTTGACTTGAATCTCATACATCATTAACTTGTGGGTTTAAACCTGCACTTTTATAATGCATCCATCAGTTTTACGAACATCTAACCCAAAATAATGGAACCACTCAAGATTCTCCCTAGAAGCACCATTCAGAATTCCACCCATCAAGAGCTTAACCACTCCAATGCACGATGTGTCCAAACAACCCTGTTATCGGTGCTTTTCACCTTATGGGCATATTTAGAAAAAGAAATATATCCCCTACATATTTATTATTTTTAAATAATTTTAACTATTTTTTCAAACAACACAATTCGATCAAAAGAACCTGGGACCGATGGAGTATTAAGTAATGGCTGACACATTATTTCTTAATTGCAATAATTATACATAGATTCCTGTTCAAGAGCCTCGTCTAATCGTAACCAATCATAGGGCTCATTTAGATAAAATTTTAGAAAAATGCTTATGAAAAAAAGAGGATTTTTAGTAACTTTTAGAAAAAGCTTATGAAGAAAAATTTATATAAAAAAAAGTAGTTTTGAATAAATGGGTGTTTGGATAGTTATTTCTATAAGTACTTTTATTATTAGTAAATTACGAAAAATAGTATAATTATTAAATATAGGAGAGATGAGAGATAAGAGATAAGGGAGGAGAGAGGGTGTAGAAATGAGAGGAGATAAGAGAGGGGAGAGGGGAGAAGGTGTAGAAGAGAGAAAAGAGAGAGTGTAAGAAAAAATATAGGTAATATAATAATTGGTTAATCCATAAACTCTTTTACTGTTCTATAAGCTATTCTAACTAGCTTATCTAAAACCTTAGTTTTAAACCATAATTTAGCCCTAAAAACTATTTTGAACAAATATAACTGTTTATTTTATTTTTTAAAAAAAATTAGGTTTTGTTGGTAACCAGACACACACGTAATGTTCAAGAAAACAGACATCCCTTATTTTGTTGTTGGGTACTCTAATGTAATTTATCTTATTAATATTAATCATTCTGTCTTTGTTTAAAACAAAAAATCCAGTATTCTACGTAATAGATGTCTGTTCTTTTTCTGTTCGCCCTGGCTCAAGCACCCCCTCTTGATGAAAAAACCGAGATTAAGAATTTGGTATAAGGACCAAATGTTAAGTACATAATTTGGAATCAGGATGCTAATTTGTTAAATGTTTAAGAAGGACCGGATCCTTTAAATAATTAAACTTAAAACGTGAATTTACAAAATTATCTGTACACATAAAAAGACACCAGATTTGGTATGAAGAAGATATATGGAAAGTGGGATCCAAGACTATCAACTATTCACACTGTTCCATAACTCATACTTTTTAATTCAAATGTTTTATTAGTTTAATAAAGTATAGGGAAAACCATGTCAACACAATTTGCAACCTGCAGGAATGTTTTCTCTATTGCAAACATTATTCCTTATTTTTCATATGACTTCCACTCTACTAGAAAATTCTAGACACTTGTCTCCATGAAAAAAGTTCCAAGAGTCCTCTAATCTCTCGTTTAACAGTTGACCTTTCATTTCTTGTCATTCAAACGTTCTTCTTCATTTTCCGTGTTTTTCACATATTCAATATATTTTGCAAAGCTCTAGAAATTGAGTGCAATTGTTTAAATATTACTCCTTCGATCCTAACTATAAAGCAAAATTAACTTGTAATTTTTAGAGAGTTTTAAAAAGTGATAGTTGATATTTATAATTTTATTAAAATATGTGTGACCCTTCAATTTTACATTTTATTGAATATTAATAACCATGTAGAGGAAGTAAACATATACTAACAACTTGTTACAATTAACGAAGGAAGGGTAAAATTGAAAAGAAATTTTTATGGACATGTAATCATCAATCATTAATTTTACTCTTAAAATCTTTTAATATTTTATACAATTTAGGGTTTAGGGTTTAAATAGACTTTTAAAAAAAGGCTTATTGAAAGAAAAAAAATAGATAGCTTTTAAAAAAAATGACTTATGGAGAAGAGTTTATAAAAAAAAGTGATTTTAGATAAATGAGTATTTGAATGGATATTCCTAAAATGACTTTTATAATTAATAATTTATCATAAAGTGTATAAGATAAAAAAAAATCATCATCTTCGTTCTACTGTTCAGCGACCATTCCACAATGAGTAAATTCAGCAGCGACCACTAGCACAACAACGGAGAGCAACGAGCAGCAATGATGACGGTAAGCAATGAGCAGCGATGGAGGCTTCAGCGACCCCAGTGAAGTCTTCAACAACGTCTTCCTTTCTATCAGTCTCATCTCCTTCTTCCTCTTCCTCTATCGCTGACCTCTCCTCAATCTAGAAGCAGTAAAGGTGACCTACCAAAAGTGACGTCTCCTCATTCATCGTCGTCAACGACCACTCAAAAATAATAATGAGACGGAGAAAAGCGACAAAGATGAGAAAGAAGGGAGGAGGGAGAGTGAAAAAATAAAGGCAAAATAGTAATTATGTAATTCATAAACTCTTTTACTGTTCTAGAAGTTATTCATAGTAGTTTATCCAAAACCATAGTTTTAAACTATGGTTTGGTCTATAAGTCTTTTTGTATAAATATAATTATTTGTTTTAAAATTTTTTAAACTAAAATTTGGGTTAGAAACTTTTTTAAAATCTCAGTTTAGATGCTATCCAAACAGTCACTCAATACTTTTAATTTCTTTATCTATAAGTTATAATTAATAATTAGTCATCTTATTATAATATTTAAAATATTTTGAGCTCATGATTATAATTAAGCATTAATTTCATTCATTGATTATATGTATTTTAAATTTTTAATAATTATAATAATTCATAATAATTATAAAGTATTTTGATATCTTAAAAGATTTTGAACATATGGTTGAACTTATTTTATCCGTGTAAGAATAAATTTATCTTATATGTAGAATAAGTATATAAGATTTTAAAACTTTGCCTTACAATTAGAGCCATGATTGGTAGCATTCTAATTCACTGTGTTTCATATTATATTCCATGCCTATGTTATTAACTTGCTGTGTTTTAATTTGATGATTGTAAGCCGTAACATAATCCCTCATCCAATTTCCATACCAATCAAAATGGACATAACAGAGGAATATGAAATAAAAGGGGAAAACACTGTTTATTACTTTCTTGGGTGAAGCATTCCTCGCAAAGTCGCAATTTATTCCCCTCCCCCTTCTTTTCGGCACGATTCCTCATAAATTAATTATTTAGATAACATTATGTTTTTTTTAAGGAACAGTAATTTCGGTTCTCTGTTGTCTTCTTCTCATTGGTGCTATAAATTCAGGAAATTTCTGATTCCTCACTCTAGCTACTCCTCCTTTCCCTTCTCCTCAAAGCCGTTTTCTCCTTACTCCTCAAAAGCCTTCCCAACACTACTCGCTTCAGCCATGGCCTCCCACCACAACCTCCCATGTTCTCTCCTCTCTCTTTTCCTTATCCTACTTCTCTCAGGTCTATACCCACTTTTTTAGCTTTATAGTTTTCTCAACCAATCCAAACTTCATAGTTTTTTTAACCTTAATCTCTGTTTCTGACAATATTGTTATTGCAGAACTATGGATTATGCAACTCGAGGCTCGTCTTCATTCTTGCCACCCTAAACTGTTCGTATTTGGCGACTCTTACGCGGATACAGGAAACATCCGAAGAGGATTGTCTAAGGTCTGGAAACAGCCTTATGGAACTACCTTCCCCGGCGAACCCGCCGGCCGATTCTCCGACGGAAGAGTCCTCACCGATTACATCGGTATGTGTGGGCTTGCTTTTTTCGTTTCTCCATGCTTCATCTTTCACTTTCTATCTGACGCGGTTACTGGCTCTCTCTCTTTTTGACAGAAGAAAACTATTCATTACTCGACTGATTCAACTTTTCCTTTTTAGCTTTTGCATGCTGCTTCATAATCGTGTCCCATTTGTATTCTTATCTACACTCTCACTCTTTCCCACTTAGAATTATTTGTTCACAATCAACAGTATGAGTATGATGTGGCCTTCACTTTCTTACGAGTGACAGCATGCTTTGCCCACAACTCTTTGCTGATATCATTAATCATTGCTTTCAGCGCTCTCCATATATATGGTTCTTTAGCACTCACTGGCCACCGCTACACATTTCGTGCTCCAAGAAATTGCCCTATTAATCATCACAAAAGGGGTTAATTCTCCATATATATTATCTCGCTTACAATTTAATTAACACGCTGTAAGGCGTGTATCATGGAATCCTGATGTGGCTTTGGTATAATTTTGTTTTAGGAAAATGACAATAAAGTCTCTAAAAATTGAATTTATAATAACTAGATTAATAATTCCCGACAAAATTTACTGAAAAATAAGTTGAAAACATCAATAATTGTAAATAAAACATTTTAATGGTTCCGCACTCATGCTGTTTTTCCAGTAAAAGTTATCAAACGCGGTTCTCCTTTACTGTGTTGAATCAATCATTACAATGTCAGATAAAGAAATGGAATAATCTATTCCTCAAATTAAACAACATCAATCAGATGATCTTGTGTCGTTTCTGAGCTATTAACATGATAATTGGTGCAGCCAAGTATGTGAAAGTGAAGTCGCCGTTGCCTTACGGAATGCTAAAAGGACAGCCTAATCATGTCAAACATGGGATAAACTTTGCTTTTGGTGGAACTGGTGTTTTCAATACCTTAGTTCCAGGGCCAAACATGACTACCCAGATCGATCAATTTGAAAGCCTCATCAATGACAACGTATTCAACAAATCCGACCTTGCCAAATCAGTCGCCCTCGTCTCCGTCGCCGGCAACGACTACAGCAACTTCTTGGCCACCAACGGCTCCATCAAGGTAAGTATTATAAATTACATATTTAAATATTACAGCTTTATTTTTTCCTTTAGGTTTAGTATCATCCATTATTCAATATATACAGAGCATATCGTCTTTTGTTAGCCTAGTGGTGAATCAGACGGCTCTCAATTTACGACGGATTCATAAGTCGGGAGTGAAGAAAATTGCAGTGACTTCCCTACCACCTCTAGGATGCGTTCCAGAGATCACAATCTCGTCCTCGTACAAAGCTTGCAACAATTCCTACAACTTACTCGTCTTGATTCATAACAGCAACTTACTGGATGCAGTAGAGAAGTTGAATGGAGAAAGAAAGGAGAATTTAAGCTTCGTGATGCTCAACCTTTATGAGAGTTTCTTGTCAGTATTGAACGACACCAAGAAACAAAACATGAATAGGAAGGAGAAGACGTTTAAGCCATGTTGCGCAGGCGTGAGCAGTGAGTATTCGTGTGGGAGTGTAGACGAAATGCAGGTGAAGAAATATAGGGTTTGTGAGTATCCGAAAACATCTTTCTTCTGGGATACGGTTCACCCCACACAAGCTGGATGGCATGCCGTTTATAGCAAACTGCGAAACACCTCTGATCTTCAACAACTTCACTACTAAATGTCAACAGAACCAGGGAGACTTTATTCTTGTCTCTTTACTCTTTCTCCGGTTGGAAGGAGGTTTGTGTCAGCCGTAATTTTAGTCAAAATAGAATGGTGTTTCTTTGTTGGTTTGTGCCGAGAACCAGGGTTGGAAGGTACGTGTGATTTTAGTTGTTATGCTTCTTTTGTACTTAGAACTTTGCTTAGTCTGTAAGGTGATATAGTTGGCGACAATTGTGGATCACACGACTGGTTCGAGTTCAGAGATTCCCTGTTCATCAGTCATCAGGATATGGCTTCTCTCGATACGTGGAGCCTTTTTTGCAGGAAAATTTTTATAGCCTACCAAATTTAACGCATACCGTTGCACCGTGTAGCTAAAATATAAGCATGATCGTAACGTTGAATTAGCTTGTGACGGGAACCGTGCGTAGGTAGTTTAAAATTATTTTATATAATTCTTTTGATAATGTGTATAAATTCTAATTAAGAGAGATTATTTTTAATCTAGTTAAGTTATTGTATTTTAAAAATGACTAAGAAATTTAAATTAAAAAATCAAGTGATATGAATGGAAAGAGAATATGAAATAAATAGAAGTCAGATTCTAATCAAATTCTACCAATATTTTTTTTAAAAAAATAATATCGCTTCGTACATGGACATCTGATAAGTAAATATGGACTAGTGGGTTTAGTCTCCGAGTTCCGATATCATCTTTTTTTTTTAGACCTTTCTGATATTATCGTTTGCATAAAGAATAAAAGAAGCATTTTAGAAATAATAATAATAATAGCGTAATGTTGCAAGTCCTTAATTGGTTTTAAAGGTTGCCCCTTTATTGTGGAATTGATTCAATGTTTTGCAATCTTCAAGATACGATCTCCCCCCATAATCTCTGCAGGAATATATTGGCAATTAAGAAGGGTTCTTTGAACCATGGAACAATCCACGGTTTGATATCATCGTCATCATGACCAAGTTGACCAGAGCTATTTATTCACTTTCCCTATATGAATAATAAACACGGATCTAAAATCAGTTCCCCCCAAGTGTAGATAATTACCCAATTTCTCCCCTTCGGATATCCATTACATTATATATTTGGATAGACTTTTAAAAGTAAACTTATAAAAAGAAAAAAAGACTTTTTTACAACTTTTAAAAAAGAGTTTTTAGATAATTGTTTATGGGGAAAAAAATTCTCTCTCCTTCACTCTCCCTCTATTCCTACAAATAGAACCAACAATGACAATGATAGAGGTTACTGATAGAAGTGAGGTTGTAGTGGCTAATGACTCACGAGCGGCGAACTACAACTTACAGTGACCCACGATGAGCAACGATGGATGAGTGATAACTGACGGCCCACAGCTTACAATGACACATACAGGAGCAGTATAGGGACACTGACGTGAAGGAGAAGAAGAGCAGAAGAGAGAAAAAGAGAGAATGAGAAAAAAATATGAGTAAAATAATAAATAGGTAGTCTATAAATTTTTTTACTGTTTAAAAATTATTTCTATTAGTTTATTTAAAATTATAATTTTAAATCATGGTTTTATTTAAAAACCTTTTTACTAAATTAAGATTTTGCCAAAAAAGCTTCTATGGTTTTGGATTCCTCCAAATAGGCCCACAATCATAAAGATCCCTTTCATTTACAGAAGTGGCCTCAAACTCCAATTCTGCAGTTGCTCCTCGTCTTCCTCCCTCATGGACTCACTCAACTACCGCTCGTCCATCCTCTCTCTTCTCCTTATTATCTTCATCTCCGTCTCAGGTACCCACACGGTCCTCCCTCTTGCATGGCCGATTGCCGATTTCTTTAACTATTTTCGTATTTGTTGATGATCGATTTTATACACATATCTACATGAGCTCAGGTCATTTAATTTTCGTTCTTGTATCATTTAATCACAATCAGTTGTACAGAATAATAAGCATGAGAAACATCACATGCATCACTTTCGCCCAACTTGTCTATTCGTTTTCGAGGATTCGTATGCCGATACCGGCAACAGCTGGAAAGGGATATCAAGTGCCTGGAAAGCCCCCTACGGAACAACCTTCCCGGCCAAACCTGCGGGTCGCTTCTCCGACGGCCGAGTCCTGACCGACTTCGTTGGTACCTACTTGACGTGAATAATACAATGTCTCTGTTTTACACTTGTTCCATTATATATATATATATATATATATATTTATATAGATGGAACGAAATTATTAAAGGAGATAAATATGGGGGAACGCAGCTAGGTACTTGGGGATGAAGTCGCCAGAACCCTACAGAATGAGGAAGATGATGAAGCAGAGAATATGAAGAAAGGAATGAACTTTGCTTTTGGGGGTGCGGGAGGGTTCGACACAGATATTTGGATTCCAAATGTTTCCACTCAGATTGATTATTTGGAGCAGCTAATCGAACATAAAGTGTACACCAGCGCCGACCTCATCAACTCGATGGCCACGTCTCCGTCGCTGGAAATGCTTACGCCCATTACGTGGCCACAAACGGTTCCTTTCAGGTATTTATCCCTTCTCTCTACACCTTTCAAGCGTACATGAGATTAGGATTACCTCATCTCACAAAGCCGAATACATAAAATAAAAGACCCATCCAAAATTAGCTAAATAAATAAAATATCTATTTAATTTTTTAAAATATTTTGTAGTTGTTGGTGGAGTTAATAAATAGTTACTTGTTAATTAAAGAAAAAAATATAAATTCAAATTCTAACATACTTTATTAAAAGTGGTGAAAAATTTTGCCACGAGGGATTACACCCTTGCCTAACTCGGAAAAAAAAAACGTTTCGTTTTGTCCTTTATCATGAGACATTTTTCATATAGCATATTCCACTATGGCGCTATATATTTTCTTTCTATACATATATTTCTTCACACGTAATCTCCGGCCATTTGATTGTCGGTTTGGTTTTAATGACTATACATTTATTTTACTACCAATTAAATGCTTTTGCAAATAAGATTGTAACACTTTTTTACGGGGGTAATTATAAATGGGTAATATTTACTAATCAATTGTTTTTTATGATTCAATTCAATTCAATGGATGGATGAAGGTGTATAGGAGATTGTAGGTTTAACCCTCTAGGCGTGATTTGTGCATGAATTTTTGTATGTGGAGTAAAGGTGGTTTAAAAAAATATTATAGGAAGAAATTTTTGAGATTATTTGTTTATCAATTTTTTTGGCCTGGATATTTAAGAAATATTAGCATGCATCATATATGCACTTTTTTTAAAATTTCTTTAATAAATATTTTTATACTGTCATTAAGTAAATGACGTCTAAATTATGAACTATGACTAATCAAGCATTATTATGTTCTCTATAAAACGGGGTGCGTTCACTTTAAGATGACTAAACTTTCCGGAATAATTGTCAGAGGCTGTAGTTAGTTTTTGACGAACCAAAACAATAACATTGGGTTTAGTTGGGTTGGGCTCATATCCAGAATGACGTCTGAATTTGGGCCCGATATCACTTGCCACTTGTCTAATTGGATCGCATGGAAATCCTGTGCATCCCTTCTTCTTTTTTTATTTAATTAGGATGTGCTCAACCCATCATTTATATATTCAACTAACAAAAGGGTGAGATATACGATCATTTTGGGTGTAACGACTCACCCTACCTGACACTGGTATGCCTAGAAGGAAGAAAAATTTCGCCCTGCCTTTGGATCTATGGGTGAGTCTAGTCTTTTTCTAAAAAATTTTATAATAAAAAAAAATTAGGATGTGCTCAAGCCACTTTGGATTAGACATAGAAGACAAATCCACTTTGAATTTCACTTCTGCCAGCAATTGAGCTTCACATCAGGATTCCAACAGATCTCTTAACATGTCAACCAACCAACTTGCTTCTTCTGAATTGAGGTTTGGTTCTATGTCATTGTCATTTTATAAATTTTAAGGGGCGAAAAACAACAGATGAGTCTACAACTACCCCTTGTATTAGCCCAAAATCTCCACGAATTGACCAATGACCAGATCTTTTAAACTAAATAATTTCAAAAGAAGCAAGGTGAGAGGAAAATGAGAGTGGAGACGGGTATAGATCATGTGTTTCTCACTGATTGCTTGAGTTCATCTTCTTTTTGTTTCAACTTTCAATATAACGAAGACATGCGACGCTGCTCTTTGATGTTACTGACGAGAGATGGTGATACGATGATTCACTTAAATGTCAGGCTTGTCGTGGTTTATTGCGTCAGTAGTGAATGAGACGAGTTTGAATCTGATGCGCATGCATGCTGTGTTGGGAGTGAAGAGAATCGTGGTGACAGCTTTGCAGCCATTGGGTTGCCTTCCCCTCGTCACAAATTTATTCTCACTCAACCGCTGTTACGAGGCCTTCAATAACTTGGCAACTCTCCACAATCGCCTCTTGAATCAACGCATTCTTCAACTCAACCGAATTACCCACAAACAACCACAACCATATAAATATAACATTCTTGATCTCCATACGAGTTTCACTTCAGTATTGAGCTACTCGAGCCATGTTGCGTCGGAGTAAACGTTTTGTATTCGTGTGCTAGTGTAGACGACAATAACGTGAAGAGATATGAGGCATGTGATCATCCCAAAACGGCTTTCTTTTGGGATTCGGTTCACCCTTCAGATGCTGGATGGCATGCAGTGTATACTAAGCTCAGAACCATGACGAGTTTTCAACGACTTCGAACTAATTAACCACTAAACATATCATGCGTGTCGGGGAATTCATGTGATAGAGGAACCAATAAGTGGCCGACCTGATTAGCTATTTCATTTGCACCTTAATTGTATCCATTTAATTTTAAGTTGTTAGTGTCACATCCAAAAATTTAAATCGTGATCGACATAAAATATGAATAATTTTATATTCTAAAAATCTAACGTTTTAAATAAAAATATTCGAATTTTTCATAATATTTTTCAAAATAAACATAATCCTTTTTAAAATTTATGTGGAGCTTTACCCTTTTCAAAATAATACAAATTCTTAAGAAAAGTAATTATATCAAAAGTAGTTTTTGTCAAAAACAATACTTCGGATCGGCAACGAGGCTCTTTACTGTTCAGCAGGAGGATTAGGGCCACCTGCACTATCTAAAGGCAAAATAATCTACTTGTGAATAACGTTCCAAAAACATGATTTAAAAGAATGTGAAAATAAACAATGCATAAACATGATAAAAATGTATTTACTAATATTTTTTAATTTGATGCAAATATTTCTGTAAACATTTATATTTCAGGGAAAATAACAATCAGAAGTAACCATTTCAAATCAATCTGAAATAACCATTTCAAATCAATCGTTTAACAACAATCATTTCAAAACCATAATCTTTCCATAGGATTTCAAGAGAACAAAAACAAACATGGACACAGTCCACGAGAATAAATAACCATAAGTAGCACGAAGCCACGAAACAGACGTGTGGACACACAGTCCACGAAAGTAAATAACCATGCATAGCATGAAGCCACGAAACAAACGTAGACACACAGTCCACGAGGATAACTAACTAATCTGGCAATTCGAAGTCGCTAAATGTCGGTGGCTCAAGGTCACTAACCTTCGTGAGTATGAAACCCACGATGTAATCTAGTGGCTCCAAGCCACTAACTGTCAGTGACTTAAGGCCACTAACCTTCGTGAACACGGAATCCACGGTATAATCTGGTAGCTCAGTCATTACCCATCGCTAGTACGAAACTCACAGAATAATCTGGTAGCTCAGCCACTACCCATCGCGAGTATGAAACTCACTGAATAATTCATCGAGCTTAGGTAACCAAGGTGCACCAAGGACTAACAGTACTGCTATTAGCAACCAGCGTTATGTATTCCATCCTTTCTAAAACATTTCCATCATGCATAGGGTTTATTTCACATGTAATATCTCAACCATTTCAATGCCATAACTGTTGGTAAAAATTACTTTGAATTTTAAAAACCCTAGTATGTACATTTAAAATCAATTTACTGTAAAAATATATGAAATTCGCATATGAATATATTTCATGAATAACATTATTTCAATGTAACTTTTGCCAAACTCTTTTCAAAAGTTTATTCATTCATTTTCATACATAATAATAACTCCTTTGTAAACTAATAGAAAGAAAATTATTTCTAACGATTTAAACTATATTTTTATAAAATTTACTTTTCGTAATTCATATTTGAAATTCAATATTTAAAATGATAATGCATTTAAAAATATAAATTTTAGGAAATATTATTCACTCACCTGCCATGTTCCTAAATCGTTAATCTTTTCAGCTAATAACTTTCAATTACATTCACTTCTCAATCCCTTGGCATTCCGAAGCAGTATATTAACATTTTATACAAAACTTCAACAGAACACATATCCTTAAACAATCATTTCAACTAGATTCATACCAATAACCATTTAATCAAAGATTCAATACACAAGCTACTAACCATCAACCGGTCTCTTTATATCTATGATGGATTTATCCTTTCATAATCATTATTCATTGAATCATTAACTATCAACCAGCATCCTTTAGCCCAAAACTCATCTCAATCCTGAGGTTAATACCTTAATGCCTTTAACTCAATTATAACATCTTAATATTTCCTATGCTGCTTCACGCATGTAATACATTCCTTTCACCAAGTTAAAATAATAATGGGCTTAAGTCTACTTCAAATCATAACCCAACAGTAGCAAACAGATACCTACACACATACCGAGCGCCTACCAAAAACACACACACCCCATAGCAGCACAACAGCATATGCACACGGCATTCCCTGGCCAAACCATCCATGCCACAAAACCCCTAACACTAACCACAGAAGCATATTCTCAAAGACATGTATGCGTGGTGTGCTCTGATCATTACAATCAAAATAACAGGATTCTACATAATATTGCCTCAGAAACAAAAATCCTTTCAACATCGATTTATATTCAGGTGCACATTCACAACTGCAGCAGTTTTCAAAAGTTCAAACATACATCCTCAATCCAAATAAAATGTTCCAATTCAACGAGACAATCAGTCTCACCTCCCTCGGCACAAACAGAGCAGAGAACACAATTCCATTTCCCACCCAACAACAGCCACAACTAGAGCATCCCAGAGCAACCAGAACAGACCCAGACAGAAAATGAAGGAGAAGAATGGCCAGAAATCTCCTTACCTGCCAGTGACAGACAAAAGCCCCAGGGTACGCATTGCCAGAAGGGATTCGTTGAGCTCACCGTGTCTCTGTCTGTTCCCAAATCACCAGCTCTTCCCTATCTTCCGCCTCCACTGCCACACAAACACTCTTGCACTGCTTCATGCATATGCCATGCCTATAAGTTCCAGACCAACAGAAAGGAGAGAGATTGTGGCTTTTGGAAATTTGCTATAGTGCTAAAGACACAGGGCAGCGGCGACAGGGTGGCAACTGATTATACATGCACGATGACAACAGCCAGAGAATTGGGAGGATAAGACTGAGATGAATTTCACGGCATCGCTCTCCTTCTCTTGCTATCGACACCGCAGAATAATTATAGACCAACAGAGGAGAGTGAAGGCCGACGATGGGATAAGGCAGAAAGAATACTGACAGAAGCAATGGTCTGAGCACACGGCCATGATGGCGTGACGCATCCTTCGTCGCTGCTCCCTTCCTCTGATGTCGTTGAGGAGTCGCCTATCGCGCCGCGAGCTCTGTATAGGAAGAAATGGCGAAAGTACGATTCAACAGAGTTAAAAGAGGGAGGGGCATTTTGGTAATTTTGCGTTCTAAAAATCAAAAGAAAATATACACCTCCTGCAATTGCTGGGGTTCGAACGCAGGACCTCAGGGTTAGCTTCTGCGCCTTCAACCACTAAGCTACTGCCTATTCTCTGAAATTTCCTGCCGCAAATATGTATATATGTCTTGATAATTTACCCTTCAGATTTGAAAATTTCCTGAGCCATAACAGTTAGCATGTCAACATTATAGGCACAATGATGTTATATGATCTATATAGCTAATTCTATTTAGTGGAATAAGAATTATTGTTACTGTAGCATGTCACATTCCGTTGATAGGTATTCAATTTAATCATATGTGCAACAAAAACTTTACCTACGAACTTTAGAGGTTGTTACCTTCACATTATGTTTCCATCTTTTCCTTTTCCTGGTGGCTTTAATTTGCCTGTGTCAGATCCCCTCCTATTATGTGATTATTTCGATTCAATTTTGTATAATCAGATAAACATTGGTGTTTTCCATATATGTTTATCGTAAAAATTAGGAAGCTTAAAAAATAATGCATATTATTTCCTTATTTACTTTTGAAAAAGTAAATTCCTCTTTTTAAGAATATATGAAGAAAGAATTAATGCAAATAAGAATGAACCCAGCGGGGTAAACTAAATCGGTTCAGCGAGAAATAGTACCTTTTTTATATAGTTTAGATTTGATTATTATTCTAGAAAGCACTTTTAAACTACATTTGAATATGAGAGGCAATACTACAAGGCCGTTTTTTAGTTTTTGTTAGAAAAATATAATCACCATAATAATTAGATATCACATAAATAAAAGTAGTGGACGCAAAAGGGCTTCAGATTAGGCTTGGACTCACTTTAATGATAAAAGAGAACAGAAAAGCAAGTAATTGACGACTTAATTAAAACAGAGATTATCGTCCTAAGTGTAAATGGGAAACGATCATATCTAACTTTACATCATTCCAGTATATGAAGGATTGAGGAGTAAACGTAGTATATATATATATATATAAGCGTAAAAGATGTGTCCAATGAGACAAGAGAGTAAGAAAACTCGCGTTCCTCAAGGCTTTGGTGATGAACTAATAACAATCCAAATTGAACTTTGACTCTAATTGATGCTACGGCTCATAATTAGATTAGAATGGTGGATCAAAAAGATAGGTATTCCAATTATTACATTATCCAATATATTGATTGAGGTTATATAACTCTCTCTCTCTCTATATATATATATATCTTTGTGAGAGTCGTGAGACACTGTCTCTCATGAGCCTACTACCACATAACTTCTCCCCTCTTAAATACAAGGCTTTATCTGGCTCTTAATATAAGATTTTTTATAAAATTTAATTAAATATTTTTAATGTTGTTATGAGTCACACTTTATAAGATTCTCATGGATAAAGTGAGATTTATAGATAAATTCAAGCGAATTTCTCTCTCAATATCCTAGTATTTGGATAAAAGCATATAATGACTCTAGATAAAAGGCTATCTATAAAAGGTTTAATTGGCAAGAAGCCGAGTGAAATGCTACGATATAGTGCTACCGAATCATTCTCCTATATGCCAATTGATCCTGGGAAATTTAATTCTCTTCTTCCATATATGCACTTGTGTTGATAACAAACACATTTTCAAAGTCTCTTTCACTCTTAGCTACTCTCATCCTCCCCCATTGCATCTTCGGAGCTTTTTGGATGAGCTTTAGTGAGATAAATAGAAACGTCGAGGGACGAGGGGTCCCATCTCTTTCTCAGTTTCCACAGACATCACATTCTCCTTTATCGCATTGCTGTCGCCGTGTGGGTACTTTATTGGCACTTGGGCAATATTTTCCATATCTCATGCGCACAATCAATCGTATAAAATAGTACAAGTATATGGATCACCCAACAGTCATACAAAATAAATGAAATAAAATTAAAACGAGGACATCAAACACATGTGCCCATTTTTTTCCCCTCTGTGACCCTGACACTGACCACCCCCACTGCCCATTTGCTTAATTTCTTGTCGAATCTTTAGCTTCGTTGGCGCGTATCTAACTTTTTTCCTTCAGTACAATTTGTATAACATAACTATAAATTCAAAACATAGAATTGGAAAAAGATATTTATGTTTATTTGTTACCCTAAACTTTGAGAAACGTGTCTGTCTCTTCACACGTGCTGTTGTTACATGTCTCCCTCCTATCGTATACCCTCGGCCTTACCATATTTTTTTTTACGAATATTTAAATTCACATGTTTTTAAATTTTAAAGTATTCATAAATAACTTTCAGATTCTGAAATGTATGCAAATAATAATTAACTTTGACTATTCTCATATATATTATTTTATGCTCGTAAAATTTTACTTCAGTCTCTTGTAAGAAACCCTTTATAGATTTATTTTATTAAATCTGTCCCTCATAAACACAACCCTCTACGATGAAGACTTTTGTATTGACTTGCATTTTCGTGCTCACATCTCTCGTAGGTGAATCTGGCCCCTCAAACAAGAGAATTATCATACCAAGACCAAAGATACGTATTAAACAAGAAAGTGAATGCATGATTGGAGCCTAAATTAACGTCCTTGTAAATATTAAATAAAAATATAAAAAGCATAGTGAATGCCATAGAGCGTAATAATTATCGGTTTGGGCGACGCAGTAAACTGATTTTTGTCATGTCAGCTTGGCTGATCATGTAAGGAAAGAAGGGGAACAAAGTAGGAGTCATGGATCTTGATTTAACACCAGGGATGGTGACCACAAGTGTTTTACTTTTGAAAATAAATAATTTTATTCCCCTCTTCAAATCAATTTTTTGGAATAAAGTGGGCCCTTTCATATATAAGTACGGTAGCAATAACTTGGTCTACTTAATTCGGTCGTATACACAATGAGAAATTCTTGTAGTGCACCACTTCACTCACTTGTGTGCGCTGACTAATCGCAATGCTCCAACTCAAAATTTTAATCAATATGCTAGCCCACTAGTCTCCCTTATTTTATTGTTTTAAAACTTAAAAATGCCTTGGGTTTTGTAAATTACCAGGCTACCCCTCCCTCTCATTCTCTCTCCCTTCCCTCTTTATTCCGTCTCAGTCTCAGACTTCCTCGCTCTCTCCGTCGATGGCCTTTCTTTGAGAACCACCGTTTAAGCAGTTCTCAGTCTCTCCCCATTTTGTTCTCAGGTGTTGACGACCGCGGTATATGGGTTAAAAACGCAACAGAGAAGAAAGCACGGTCGAAGCTTGTTACGTCCTTCGCCTCTCTTCCTTTTCTTCTCTAATGTCGATGACGTACGATGGCAAAAACGTTAGCAGGACCGGACAAAGAAAGTACTGCTCTCCACTTTCTTCTCATTCTTACTCTTTTAGCCTGTATGGAGACCAACTCAGAATTAGCAAATAAGAAGAGGTTCAATCTTTCGGGGATAAAGTATCTTGATCTGCATCAAAACCACATGAAATACTCAACGAATATGATAATTTCTGTGTCTATTCAGTAAAATCGTACGATATTTTCTCAATTTTTTTTTATATTGAAGCAGGGGTATAAAAATTTGTTGAACATTATTAAATTGGGTAGCTTAAATATGTTTTTTTAATAACTAACAAGATCTCTAAGCGGTAGTTTAAAAACTAATATTAGATATTATTAAATTTTATTTTTTTAATAAAATATTTTTTATACACATGAATTAATTCAAACACATAATATCATGTTTAAAAAATCTAATCATTTAATAATTCTTATTAAACAACAATAATAGCTAAATGGCCAAGAACCCATGGATCTTTTTGCTCGATCTGATAAGAAGAATTTATTAGATTCTTTAATATTAAATAAAAAATAATTGCTGTTAATTTGTAAAATGATTTCCCCACTTTCATGTGGATCTACCCAAACCGTACGTGCTAATTGGAATTGTAGAAAGAAGTTTCCCTCCATTCCTCTTCATCACAGAATAGCGATTTATAAGAAAACCCAAAAAAGAAACATTTTTATGTTTAATATCTCCACCACAGCAGCGATCGTGTTTGAGGTTGAGGTGGTGCTTCGATGCTGGTACCTGAAGAAAGAAGCCATTATGAGGTGAGGAAGAGAGGAGGGGGAGAGGGAAAGAAATGAGGGAGGGGTAGCCAGGTAATTTAAAAAACCCTGGTATAGATTATTGGAGAATAATTGGCTGACAACTATAGATTAATGGCGAATAAAATTTCTATTGGACAATGCATAAGTGACGGGTGCACTGGGTGCAAACAAGAATTTCTCATATATGGGTTACTTCAAAATACACCAAGGGGTAGAGTTGAAAAAACGAACTAACCTGTTGCAATCTTTGGGTTGATAGGGGTGAGTTGTGCAGAATAATATGGGAAAATATCAGCTCAACCCCTCCTCATTTTGATGACAGTTTTTTTTTAATGTTTTTAAAATATAAATATTTAAAATATTAATAAAAAATTTATTATATTAGTACAATAAAAAATATTGTTAATGTTATACTCTTAAAAAATTTAAATTTTTTATAAAAAATAATAAATTTTATAATTATAAATTTAAATAAATATTAATATAATATTAATTAATTATAATATATCAATAAATAAATAGTTATATTTATTAGTATTTGATAATAAAAATATTTAAAATAATTTTTAAGTTAAATAAATAATAATATTAATAATTAAAAAAAAAGGAAAAAAAAGATGAGTGAGCTGATAGGCTTGACGGAGCAAGATGCACTGGTAAAATGCCAGTATAAACCTATCTTTTTTTCCGTGTTAACAGTCAGAGGCATCAATCAGAATCGCAAACTACTTAATATTCATTGAATTAAGAGGTGGAAATGGCATTATTGTGGGGATGGAGAGAGGAGGTGAAATGTTGGCCACACCAGAAAAGGTTGATGCGCTTGCGAGATTTGAAAAGATGGATTTAATATATATTGTGGCACAAATTGAAACAGCGGGGCCACGCCAAACCCAGAATGAGATATACTTGGGAGAAGATGATGATGACGACGATGGCCGTAATATTCCTCCTTCGTTCTTTGCAAATCATCCATCAGTTTCCATTCTCCGGTTTTACTGAGTCGTCACGATGACGGTGATCATTTTTACAGAATTGATAATATAAGATATACAAGGGCCTACCAACTGGGATCGTGATTCGCTCCATTATTTATTTCATTTCAAATTCTCTAATTAATCCCCTTGTTCATATATATACAATGCCACGTCCCACACCGGGCCCCACTCTGCATGTGGCGTCACTCTCCCCTCTTAACAATAAAATCATCTTTGATTTTGCCTTCATCACTTGTGACGACTTGTGTCCCACCCCAACAATCTCACCTTAACCCTTCATTAGCTGCTCTCTAACAAGTCTCAACTCAAATTTCATGTAACGCCTCTTCTCTCCGTTTAGATTTTCATAGTCTTTATTCTTAATATATATAATATATTTAATTAATTTAATTATATTAATAAAAATAATTTAATTTTTTAATATGATATATTTTTAACATAACCTATTTTCACATGTTTAGTTAAATTAGATTATACGCACTGTAGTTACAAGTAAGCTCATTTACAAGTTACCCCTTTAGTCCTATTTATTATTATAATATCCATTCTTATATTTTTTTAGTAATATATATATATATATATATATCTTTTATGAAAGATTAATAAAATTTGGAATTCATTTCCCAAAAATGTCCTTTTCTTCGTGGTTTTATTATCTATCTCATTTCAAGTTGACTGGGGCTGACTTAAGAAAAAAAAATACAACCTCCCCTCCATTTTTTCTATAAATTTCAATTGACTAATTTTAAAAAATTAAAAAAACTAAATAATTTATTTTAAAATATTTATATGTCTTGTTTTTCTCAAAATTATTATGTGTAACTTATAAATTGATATAATCTAATAATTTTAATCTCAAAACTAATCTATTTATTGTTATAATTAAATAATTTATTTATTTTTTAATTTTATTAAATTAATCAACCGAGTCTTATAAATAATAGAGGGAATATAATTTGTTCTTCACACATAAATATTTAATTTTTAACTATTTCTCTTAGTCTATAAATGTAGTAATCAAATATGTATTAGAGGGATTAAAATGCAATATAATTATCAATATTAGTGTAGTATCTGCCGATATAAAAAATCATTGAACTTAAGCCTTAATTGTCATGATTCATGCCAAAAGCGGTCAGCTCTGTTGGAGTTAAGGCGCAATTGTCTCAGTTACCAGTGACACGTTGGCATATACATATACGTATACCCCTACATGTATTTGGATTTCAATTTCGAAATTTTGGATCTCCCGCACATACACAAGCTTATACTCATTATTTCAAAATATAAAATTATCGAAAATGTTAAATTTATATACATGAATATGTTTTAGAGTAAAATACCTTGACCACCATTTATTTATGTCTTGATTATACAGGACTCTTCTCTATTTAGAAAATATACAAGTTAATCAAATTTATCAACATCATTAGGAATATTCTGGAAAGATTCCAAAGGCATGATTTTTAACTGAAATTTATATTAAAATAATATTATTTACTATTTTATCCCATTCTAATTAATTCCTAAAATTTATAAAAATATATTTTATTTCCTTTTCTTTTATTTTTTGAATTAAAATTTAAAATTATAAAAGTTTACAATAAATTTTATAATATATTAAAAAGTTTGAAAATTCGTGAATTAAAATTATTTTTTGGTTGTATAAATTTTGTAAGGATATAAATGTTTAATTAATTCTTATTATAAACAGGGGCATTTTGGTAAAAAATTAAATTTAAATTTAACGGTCAACTAATATAATCTTAAATATACCAGAGAGGTTAGTGTAACATTGTGTTTTAATTTTAAGCGAGGTTTATATGAGTTTTTAAAACAGTAGGGAGGTCTGTATAATTAAGATAAAATTGAGGGATAGTTAAAATATTTTTCTCTATTTTTATATATATTCTTTGAATGTTATGATCCATTTTTGAACAACAATAAAATAAAATAATGGTATGATCTATTTATAAAAGATTCATTTAAAGAAAATATGCCGCCTTGAGTGATGCGAGTAGTTAGGAGACAATAGCGCGGGAAGACTATAAAGCCAAAAAAATAAAAACTGACATTAGAGGACTACGATTTATCATATTACAATTACAGATAAGGACTGACTAAAAAAAAGTAAAGATTTTAGAAACTTTATTATAAAAATAAAAAGATAGCTATCAGTTTTTATAAATTGTGAGAGATTTATAAATGCCGAAATTGAAACTTGAAAGATTAAAGAGGAAACAACAGTTGTAAATTACTAAATTGTGAATTTTTTTTAAATGACAAAAAAGCCAAATTCAACAACCTGAAAAATTAACCGATTTAGATACATGCACACAACACACGTTTGACAAATAATCAACATCTATCATCATTATATATTATATTCTTGGATTAGGATACATCGATATAAATAAGAATATATAAAAATTAAAGCTGCCTTATTTGTAAAATAGAAAGCTTACGTTAAGACGTACGTGGGGCCTTAATCTATTATTGCGATATTTCAAAACGCCTATAAGGCTAGTCTAATTATATTTTTGCCCCATAACTTTCCTCATAATGGGTCGAGCCCTAGATCACCGCATTATTCACAGCAGATGCGCCCATTCCGCACTTCGGGATTGTGAATGATGGTGGCATCGTGCGGTGAGGCTGAAATGTATCGAACAGATTTAAACATAGTTTTTTTTTTTAATAAAAAATAATACTATTATATATATATTTATATAAAAGAGGTAGCCCACAAATTAAAACACGTGAGGTAAATGTATGACGGATGTACTACAGCACACAAGACAAAACATCATGGGTGATGCACCAATAAGAAGATGCCTCTTAAAAACTTTGTTTTCTAGTTATAGTGTACTGTTTCTTCGTGTCCCTGCTATATCCCTCCTCTTCCATCCAATCATTCATCTTTCTTCACTACACTACAACACAACTATATATACTATTATACAGTAATATGTATACACTACTACTAATTAACTGTATAATGATAATGATATCGTTCATGTATGAAAACAATCCCTGTATATATATAGCCATTATATCCCAGCCAATGGCAATCCTTCTTGTTTCTCTCTTCTCTTCCCCATCCTTCCCTCCTCCTAATTCCTCTGTTATCCATAATATTATCCATCATTATGGAACTTGCGGCTTCCTTTCAGCATCTCTGTGCTTTCTTTACCTCTTACCTATTTTTTCCCACTACCACCACCACCATCATCTTCCTTATTTTCTCCCTCTTGTCTCTCTCCCATTCGTTAATTCCCAGACTCAATGTTTTCTGTAGCTGCGAGACTTGCCAGTCTTATCTCACTTCAAGCTGGACCAAAAACTTCCCTAATCTCTGTGATTGGTTTGCTCACCTTCTTCGAAACTCCCCTACTAAAACCATCCACATCCATGTCCTCGGGAACACGATCACCGCGAACCCAGAAAACGTGGAGTACATGCTCAAGACAAAATTTGATAACTTCCCTAAAGGGAAAACTTTTTCCATGATCTTAGGCGATTTCCTAGGTCGAGGTATTTTCAACGTGGACGGAGAACTGTGGAGATTTCAGAAAAAGATGGCCAGCTTGGAGCTTAACAAGTACTCCGTAAAATCCTTCGCTTTTGAGATTGTCAGCTGTGAAATCCAACATCGCCTCATCCCACTCCTGTTTTCAAGCCAAGGAAGCGTTTTGGATTTACAAGATGTTTTCAGAAGATACTCGTTCGATAGTATCTGCCGATTCTCCTTCGGGTTGGACCCTAAGTGCCTAGAGTTGTCTCTACCCATGTCGGAGTTCGCCGATTCCTTCGACCTGGCTTCCAAATTATCAGCCGAGAGAGCGATGACAGTGTACCCTCTCGTATGGAAGATCAAAAGGATGCTCAATCTGGGCAGCGAGAAGAGACTCAAAAAAGCAATCAGAGTGATTAATCTGTTGGCCAAAGAGGTGATAAGGCAAAAGCGAAAAATGGGGTTTTCAGATAAAAAAGATTTGCTATCTCATTTCATGGCCACCGTAAACGATGACACGTACTTGAGGGATATTGTTATAAGCTTCCTATTGGCTGGTCGTGACACGGTGGCTTCAGCACTGACCAGCTTCTTCTGGCTATTGGCCAAACACCCAGAAGTAGAATCAGCGATTCGGCAGGAAGCAGACAAAGTAATCGGACCCCATAAAGAGCTCAAAAGCTTCGAACAGTTGAGGCAACTGCACTATTTACAAGCAGCAACGTATGAAAGCATGAGGCTGTACCCTCCGATCCAATTCGATTCCAAGTTCTGCTTAAAAGACGATGTGTTGCCGGATGGAACATCCGTGAAGAGCGGAACTAGGGTTACTTACCACCCATATGCCATGGGTCGGTTGGAGGAAATATGGGGTCCGGATTGCTTGCAATTCAAACCCGAAAGGTGGTTGAGGGATGGGGACTTTCACCCGGAGAATCCATTCAAGTACCCGGTTTTTCAAGCCGGCCTGAGGATGTGTTTGGGCAAAGAAATGGCCATGGTGGAGCTCAAAAGCGTGGCACTTTCATTGCTTCGACGATTTCAGATCGAGTTGGTGTCGCCTAGTCACACCCCAAGGTTCTCTCCCGGACTGACGGCAGCTTTCAGATGTGGGCTTCCCGTACTGGTACGTGAAATCCAGCATCATAGTTCATAGTATTTCCATAATTACTCTTCACCCGATCCTTAAAACTACATAAATAGTAAACAGGCACATGGTACAATATAGGTTAATTTGCTAGGTAGCTATAGGAGCGTCCCATGAATGAAACAAAATTCTAGCGGAGAGAAGGCCATTGTTTTTGGTGCACCATGTGGGGTGTATTTGATGACTGGTGACGAGGGGAAAGTGACTGGGTGGGCGATTGTAGTGGCCTTTCACTGGACCCTTGCAGCAGAAGCAGAATGCCTTGTTGTCGGTGGAATCTCTGAGCTAGATTATTCTTAAATTAATATAATGGACTACAAACGTTGTTGGAGCTCTCTGTAGCTGTTGTTTTTTGACTGTGCTTGTGCATATAATCATCTTCCTCCTTGGATTCAACAGTTCTGTTCAGTGCGCCACAACAATTAATTAATGCACATGTTTGTGCTGTATTTAATTTGTAGATCTCAATTAAGAGAGATCAGTGAATAGCTTGTGAAAAAACTGGTATATATGACTGATGCGTATACCATATATTGTACAGATTATATTTATATATGTGATTTATGTATGTTAAGAATAATTTGCATGTATGTGTGAATGTTTGAGAGAGAGAGAGGGGGGGGGCTTATGTAGTTGAGACTTGCTTTTTGAGAAACGGTTTTAACTATTCTAACTTTTTAATTTCTGTTTTTCTCGATCGGATAGATAGGAAGGCGGAATTTTCAAATTATTATTTATTTTATCACCTTGTGACTGTTGCGGATTTGATGCTATTTTACTTTCGTGCTTTTTGGACGATAATAAAACGTGGGGGATAGGATTCTAACTTTAAATGACATAAAATTGCCTTTCAAACAAATTTGACTGAGATCATTTAGTAATTTAAATGTACCGACTCGGCCACTCCAAACGCATTTGACCCATAAGTTCTAACAAACATGAAACAGACTTGCTTGCCTCGTCCTCCCAACTAGGTAATCATCCTAATTTTACGTGAAAATTATGATATGACAGGCGAGAACAAAAAATGTGGGTACTGATCAAGAATATATAAAACGTTAATTTTGTGGTAATGAGCGCATGCATGGTTCGATATTGCGAAAAATAAAAGCACTATGTTGATTGTTGATATTATATATATAAAAAAAAAACACCGTGTTGATCATATCATCGTATGGTTATTATTTGAGGTCGAAAGTATTGGATATTTTTTATAATATTAACATAATTCTATTATTAGATATTATAGTTTTGAGATTTATAGTTATCTTTTTCTAATTTTAATATTTTTTCTATAAATTAAATTATATGTTTAGAGAAATTTAATAAAATTTTACACAGCTAAAATAACTATATGTGACTAGTATTTGATCATGTTAGTTGCACGTTGTACATATGTACTACTCCCTGTAAGTGTGGATTTGCATGTAAACGTGCGTGTTGTGTGAGTTTTTGAACGGGTTATTGATCAATTTACAATGTTGGTGAATCAGTATTTCGAGTGATTTGTTCTCTTAATTGTTCCAAAATTCGCGCGAGAGGGGAGTGGTGGGAGCGTGTGCGTCGTTTAGGTGTCCTTGTTTTCTCTTGTCAGCTGTTGCCAGCCAATGCGACACGTGCGCCCCACGGGGATTCCATCTGACGATCCCCCTCCTTTTTTGTTTTTTTAAAGAAGACAAGACGATTATTAAAAGAGGAAAAGAAGGTTACATAGTCTTAAACAGATAGTAAACTAAAAGCAGATCCGGAAAATAGATTAAGAACCTGAAATGGAACAGTAGACAAGGAGAAAGAGTGATTTCCCCGCCCCCTCTTTTTAAGACCAAAAGTAACATTGAATTTAATTAGAACAGTTAGATATATTTCTTTCAAATAAGAATATCAGTTTAAAAAAAATAAAAATTACATTTTAAATTTAAATGCCTTATTTATTTGTAACTGAGACGGAAATTGTCGACAATATCTAGCCATCACTAATTTTTTAGGTTTCGGTCTTCTAGACGTGCATGTTATGTCTGTCTACATTGCACTGGATCTACTACGTTAGTTCTATGATATTATTATTTTGTTATAAGAACTTCGTATTAAGAATTCCCCCTGTGTTGTCCATATAGAAAAAGGGGAACAAGAACATCATGTTACCAGTCCATTTTTAACGTCCGTGATTCGATTCGTACGTAGGGGCATGTCTCCTAGAAAATAATATAGCAGTTGCTGGTATATATGTGTACCTTATTAACAGCCCTCCAGTCATTGTGTTCTGCCCCACGTGATCTGCACCCGCATCCAAACACACACACACACACACACACACACACACACACACACATTTTGCTATATTATTCTTTTTTTGTTAATAGAGTATTTTGATATGTTGTATACACGTATGTATTCGCGGGACGATAGAATCCGGTAGTCCCATGCTTCCCTGTCGTTTTTCTCTATCCAAAAAATAAGACTACAGCTCTTAGTTGTCACGTTTGTTTCGAAAAGCTTGTCTTTTAGGCTAATGCCCATACCGATTAAAACATATAAAAAATAACATAGACTGTACTAAATGTTGATTTGATGTTGTTTGACAAAAATGCTCTTTGATTAATGAAGAAATAATGCGTACTTGCCTGAAATGCTTTGGCTTATGATATATCTTTAATTGAAGGGTGGAATCATACAGAAAATGATCAATACCCATTGAAATTGTAAGATAACAATTATTCTCATCTATTTCAAAACAGAGATCATATTCACTATACCCACGCATGGTTTAATAATTCCAATAATCAGTACAGAGATATATAATTTGGCCGTGAAATTCGTTTTATTTTTTTTAATAATAAAATGTGCACGTTGCTTTACCGTCACAGCATAGAACAACATATAAACACGTGTCACGTCCGTTTTTCCTTGGACGGATATCTCTCATTACCTTGAACAATTATTCCATCTAAAACCATTCTTCCAAGTTAGTGTACATGTTTTGAGCGAAGATCTTAATTAAATGAAAACTTATTGACGTAATCCAGTATCTTATTATAAAGTTGATTATTCCCATTGTTTATTGAGTATCTGTGCGCATCGTCTGTTTTGGCTGATCAAGGGAGACGAGTGACGAAAATTTTAGTTTATTTTGATTATGAATATTTAATTTCAATAAGGTCCTTGACACATTGTGGTTGGGACAATATATTAGCAAATTATTTTTTTAAAAAAAATTATCAGAGATATTGTAGAATATAATTTATTATAATTTTTTTAAAATAATTAAATAATCTTAATAGATTAATGTAATAATTTCAATTTATACAATTACTAAAATATCTTTATATGTATAAATGACTTAGAGAGGGACATGCGATAACGACTTCATATAGAATAAATGACGATATGAGACAAGCAATGACAACTAAAAATTGAATTTATTATTCTTATATTTTTTTAAACTATTTAATTATTTCGTATGACTTTTTAATAATAAATTCTCTCAAACATAACTTTTGTGTAATTTTTTCTATTTTTTATTATATAAAAGTGGTAATTTGGATTGATAAAGACGGATTCACGATGATGTTGGACTGACGTCATAAATAGTTTCCTCACCGTCAAAATGAATCAACTTACGGAGGCCCATTATTTGAAGTCCATTAGGCTACAAACTGAAATGACCTGGCCCAGTTAGCCTCTAAACAAAACTTAAAAATGCTAACAGTGATATTGCAACGTATATCCAAATAGACCAGTAAGTACCTCACTCAAAATCTCTAGTTCAGTTGACAAAAGTTTAGCTTGTGTAAAAAAAATTTGTTAAAAAATTTATTTATTATAATTAAATATATAATATAAGTTAAATAGGAATATAATTATATTAAAATTTTGATAAATTAAATGAGTAACTAGAAAAAAAAATTGATAAATATAAGATATAATATTTTAGATTATATTTAATATTTAAAAAAATATTATTTTTTTATAATTTTAATAGTGATATAAATTTATATTTAAAAATAATTGATAATTTATTATACATCATTTAAAAAAAATAAAGATTTTATTTTATTATTAAATTTTGAATAAATATATTTTTTTAAAAAAAATTATAAAAAAAAAAAAACAGTGCGTAAGTCTAATTTCACCCTCCTCTGCGCAACGAAACCCTCTTATTTGCTTGCCTTTTCCCTTTCATTTCTTCTCCGCTTTGATTGACATTTTCCGTTCCGTCTGTTAATCTCATTTTCCCACCTGGTTTAAACCCCTAAATTATCCAACTTTCAGTGGTTCTGTCCTAGTTTAGTTTCTGGGTATTTTTTTTTGTGTGCCCCCTTCGCTTCTCTTTCACCCCCTACATCTCTCTGTTTCCTGGTGTAGGTTCCAATATTAAAATAATTTTGCCAGGAAGAAAAATTCCAATAATGATGGAGCCAAATGAGGGGCTTCCAGAGCCATCTCTTGCCCAACAATTTGGTTGGAAAATGAAGAAGTCCTCGAAGAGGAAAGCCCAAAACGCATTCAATAAGAAGGGTAACTCAGCGGATGTGCAGACAGAGGATTCAGCAGGAATTCATAATGATAGGAGTGATCCTAGGGTTAGCACTTCATATTTTGATTATTCAGTGGATAATTTCTTCAAAGCCATGGACATGATTGATAAGCTTTGTGGGGAAGAAGTGGATTCTTATTTGGAGCAGAGTGAGGTTCAGAGACTTTCTGCCTCCGTCACTTTCTTGAGGTAAACTGTGTGTGTGTTTTAAATATTTTGATTCATTTGTTTACTGGTCTTGCAGTAGTTGTAATAATTTGTCTCTGAGCTTAAGACATAAATGTCATATTTGCTGGTTCATTTATCTCGTTTAAGATTTGCCATAATTGCTTTAATTTTGTCATGTTTCGGTATTCTCAAATTCGGCGTACTTGGTGTACATGAATTCTAGTTATGAATTACTTTATCATTTCATGAGTATCTATAGGGAAGTTGTGAATGAGCTAACCAAAGTTAGTCTTCTCTCTGTTTTGTATTAAATTCCTTCCTTGCCCCTCCTCTAGCTGCTCCTTTTTGTGGTTCGACCCGAACTCTGTTAAACTTCAATTGTTTTTTTTGGGGAAAAAAAACAATTTGGTTATGGATCATATTTTCTAGCTTTTATCTTTGTTTATGAATTTCTTCTCTACATTTTTATGCACGCTAACAATTTAGAACTCAATCAGCTCAATTTCTGGAGCGTCTTCTAGCTATATCTCTTAGATTAGGGAAGCCTAGGTTGCCTTAGTTCATCTGAACGTTCTAGATAGTTACTGCTTGTTGCTGAAGTTTTTTCTTATTCAAATGTTAGTAGTCGCACTTGCCAAAAAAAAAAAAAATAATATTAGTCACACATTGCTTGCTAATAATGGTTGTAAACTGATAGCAATTAACTTGATGGAATAAATGCATTAATTTTATCAAATTACATCTCCTATTTAAAAAAGAGAGAGAGAGACTATTATGTTGTTTAAGAGAGGGATACATATCATTTAACTTTGAATTGCATTATATGTGATGAAGGGATGCACTCTGTTATATCCTTAATTGCTTTTATTTCTTAAAATGTTGATTTTGTTATTTCATAAAGAATGTGAAACATATATGTACAGAGAATGGAGACATTTTCACTATGAACCTAGAAGCATTAGGTTTGCTTGTGGATTTGGAAGCCATGAGGCAAAAGGTGCAATCAACTGTATAAACTTACCTCAATTTTCATCTGCTGCCATTCCTGAGGTACAAGCTAATTTTATTGTCCTACCCTTTTCCTTCTGTTTTCTGAGGATGATCTTAGCTGCATAAATGTCCTGATTTCAATTACATTTCAACTTACATTGTCTTCATTATAGTTGTAGTGTTGCAAATATTTATTAGCATGCTGTGTTTTTGTTTTTACATGATATGCAGGAGGGGCTACCCAGGGATGTCAAATCTCATGAATCAAGGTATGAATGAGATTTTGACCATGTTGTTTGGTCTATGACGTTGCTATTATCTTAGAATATGCACTTAAATTAATTTTAAAATATATTATCTTTTATCTAGGTAGTGAGTTATTGTGTCATTATATTCAGTTAGTAGTCACCATCTAATTTAGCTTAACACTTCTAGTCATGTTGCTGCAGAGACTCTTTGTTGTATGTTGGGGGTCCTGTGTGGGCATTGGATTGGTGTCCTCAGATTCATTTGAAGCCTGATAGTTCAGTTAAATGTGAGGTACATGCTTTCTGTCTTTCTTCACAGCATCTTTTTAGTCTTCCTTTTATTAGTATGTGGTAAAGAGATACTCTAAGCTTCGGTCTTCTATACAAATTATTGGGAAAGAAATACACGAAGTTATGGATTCCTCCTTTTGTGAAACCTTATATCTGAGATGAATTTCTTGGTGATCTTTGTTTTAGTTTCTTGCTGTTGCTGTTCACCCACCTGGAGCTTCTTATCACAAGATGGGTAGCCCACTCAATGGTAGAGGTCTTGTACAAATATGGTGCGTTTTAAATAGCAGCAAAAGTGAAGAAGCACTGCCTCCTTCAGAGAAGAGTAAAAGAGGACGTAAAAACAAGGGAGCCACGAATGGCAATTCAACACAAATAAAGAGGCCAAGAGGAAGACCTAGAAAAAATCCAATTGAAGTAGCAGTGACTGATGTGAATTCTGAGACTCATTTTTCTCAAGCTCTTGTGCCATATGGAGTTTTGGAAAATGTTAAAGAGGGATGTCCTCCTGGGGAAAAGAGCAAACAAGATCCTGAAAAGAATGGAGTCACAAATGACAAATTAACAAAAATAAAGAAGCGTAGAGGGAGACCTAGAAAGAAGTCAAATGAAGTAGCAGTGAGTGATCTGAGTTGTGAGAGCGAACATATGCAGGCTCTAGCTGTTCAATTTCCTGAAAATTCTGCTGAAGTAGCAGTGACTGATATGAATTCTGAGACCCATTGTGCTCAAGCTCTTGTACCAGAAGGAGTTTTAGAAAATGTTAAAGAGGTATGTCCTCCTGCAGAAAGGAGCAGACAAGATCCTGCCAAGAATGGAGTCACAAATGACAAATTAACAAAAATGAAGGAGCGTAAAGGAAGACCTATAAAGAATTCAAATGAAGTAGCAGTGAGTGATCTGAATTGCAAGAGCCAACATATGGAGGCTCTAGCTGTTCAATTTCCTGAAAATTCTGCTGAATTTCATTTTGCAGATGGAGTTTCTAGCAATTGTGAAGAATATAGTTTGCAACCAGACTCTGATGCAATGTACAAGTGTTACAACGAATCTGTATCTGCATGCGCCCCTATGCTGGAAAAACCCGTTAGAAGTAGTAGGTTGAGAACTAATTTTAGGGAAGGTAAGTCTAACCATGATAAAAGTCCCCCACTGTCGACACAACATGAGGATGATGCAAATCATCAACCACCTTGTAGCTCTGAAGTGCATCTTGGCGGAGGTACTTGTTCTATTCCAGAATATGTTGCTTTGCCAAGAATTGTGTTATGCCTAGCACATAATGGGAAGGTAGCATGGGATGTGAAGTGGCGACCTTCTAATTCTTCTGATTCCATTTGCAAGCACAGAATGGGATATCTTGCTGTCTTGTTGGGCAATGGATCTCTGGAAGTGTAAGATGTCTACTTAAGATGTTTGAAATGAAAGGCAATCACTTTTTCTTGTTTGGGTCTCATTCTACTGTTCATAGTGGAGTCCTTGATATCTTTTCAATTTATCTTCCTATCACTTAAATGGGCCATCCTTGTTTTTATGTTTTTTTGTACAGTTAGAAACTGCAAAAACCATGATATTTTAGATCTGTTTGTACTGAATATCATTTCTAGATTTGCGATGTTTAAAATTTGATATACCAAAGGAAATGTAGTTTCAAGTAATAGATTTGTACTGTTTTGACAATTAAATTCTGATGAAAAGTTGAATGAAACCTAATGGATAATGAGTAAAAGGAGGATTAGTGTTTTACATTTGCAATATCTGGTGTTTGACGTTAGTGTTATGTACTTATGCCTTCATTCTTATCATTTACATACAGGTGGGAGGTTCCTAGTCATCTTGCATTAAGAGCAATTTATAAGCGTGAAGAGGCCACGGATCCACGGTTTATAAAATTGGAGCCTGTATTTAAATGTTCAATGTTAAAGCGTGGTGGCTTACAAAGGTATGCTGCTAAACCAACATTCCTGCGACCATTGCATGTATCAGCTGAACTTAAACTCTTGTTTGTTTGTTAATTGTTACAAATCAACAAGTTAAAGGTGAACAATTTATAAACCTGATTGATGATTAAATATGATATATGATACTTAAGCATTACTTGTTATTGAACTTTTATGATTAATTCATCGTTTTTTTAAATAATATTTTTTGCATTAATATGTGTGGGGTTAAATTTTCTCCATTGCTTTGTCTGACAGCATCCCATTGACTGTGGAGTGGTCTGTTTCACCACCATATGATTATTTGCTTGCTGGGTGCCACGATGGGACGGTATTATATACATACACTACATTAATTGCGTGCTCGAGTTATTTGGGCTTCTTCTTTGTGGATAGATGTCCATCTTACAAGTTAGGAAATATATTTGTCTTGAAGGTTTATGTGAAGGGAATAATTAGAAAACGTCTGGAATTTGTCCTCACAATAGTTATTCTGATTCTTCTCATCTTGATGGAATATGTATACAACAACAATAAGCCTTATCCCATTAAATGGGGTCGGCTACATGGATCATACGACGCCATTGTGTTATATCAAAAACTAAATCTTTGAATAGGTTATTAACCAAGAGATCCCACTCAATGACCTCTTTGAGCGTTCTCTTTGACTTTCCTCTAGTCCTTTTAACCGGTGTCCATACTGTTTGATCCATCCTCTTCACTGGCGTATCCCTTAGCCTTGGCATATGTATAATAAATATAATTTATATTTGTTTTCATCATCATCGATCAGTTAAAAACATACAAGTAAATCTTCATTGAAATGTTGCATTCAACAGTATATCTCAACTAATGTAATTTAATTATATCTAGGTTGCTTTATGGAAATTCTCAAGAAGCACTTCACTGAAATGTGATGGTAACATTCTTACCCTGATTTGGTTTTGTTGTGATGGGTTATTTGGATAAGCAAGATCATTAGATGAGCTTCCTTGCTGATTGTTTTATGTTCATCTGCAGATACAAGGCCATTGCTTTGTTTTGCTGGGGATACAGTTCCTATTAGAGCAGTTGCATGGGCTCCATTTGAAGGGTCAGTGACGATTGAAACTTCAAGGCGTGTTTGTTAATTGCATTCGATATATTTAACTGTTATTATACCTGCTTTAGAGGATTTGAACGAAAAAAGTATATTTTCAATTTAAAATCATCTTAAATTCTTATAGAATATGAATCCTTTTTCTATTTTTGATTCCCCCCTCCTTTTGGCTACATTCTAATCTCCAAGAATTCAAATACGTACACTGAAATCTATGGGGAGTTTTATTTGCTCCTTTTGGTTTAAATTTGCTTAGATAGTATCATTTCTTATTCTGCGTCCTATTAAAAAATTGAAAAAAATGTAGTTTGTCAAATTGATGGGCCTCTTTGTGGGGACATCTTCTCATTGCTATGGGGATATGATCCAATGCAGGCCTTCTATTTTTCCCCCCTCCAATGAAGATTTCTCAAATATATGAGCCAATAATTTACTACTGGCAAAATAGCCAGATATCATCTGTTTGTGTATCTTTTGTTCATATTCATATTTTACATTTCTAATGTTGGGAAGTTTTTCCTTTTTTCAAAAAACAATTTTGTTATAACTTTTCAGTGATCCAGAGAGTTCAAATATAGTATTAACTGCTGGGCATGAAGGCCTGAAGTTTTGGGATCTACGGTAAGTATGATTTCTTGAATTTATTGTTTTTTTTTTCCTTTACCAAAAAAAACACCTTGAAATAATTTTATTGCATTATATCTTTGAATACTTTCTCTTTAATAAATAATTTTTTATAGTGTTGAATTTAATTATTTTTCAAATTTTCCCATTACATGTCATTTACAGTATAGGATGCTGCTAAGAAAGGCCGGATGATATGCATCAAAATGTAAAAAATAGCATTGACAACATCCTGTCATATGGAAGGAAAAAAATTGAATTGCTTTGTAGAAATTGTAGTCATTTAACCTTTTAGATGGTCTCGTGATTACATTTATTACGGATGAGACTGTCTAATAGAATTTCAGATGCAGAAGGCAACTGGCCGGAACCAAAGCTGAAATTTCCCTGCTTCATATTTGTATGATCACACCAGAAATATACTGTAGGCATGATGTGCAAAGGAATAAGCTACAGGGCAATCAACCTTCCATATCACAGACTCTAAACAAAGCAGTAACCAAATATACACAAAATGCACTGATAATAATGACGGATAATCTCTAGCTTTTGACTCCATTGCTTCGGTTCTTCATAACCCCTTGGCCATCACAGCACCTCTCCTCCACTACTCCCACAACCTACCCTTTGTCTATTCATTCTTTTATTCTTCCCTGGCTTCTCTGGGAGCAACTCCTTTGGGCTGAATTTAACACTTGGGCTAGGCCAACAAGCCCATATCATGTTAATAGGCTGAAATCAAATGGTTCCATTTCTTTATTTGCTTCCAGTATTATTAGTTTGTTTTGCATTCATGTTCCTGCAGTTTCCTTCTTTGATTTAGGTTAATTGGCCTGTTCTCCGGTGGCCTACCTTCTCTTATATGGAGCAACTATTGTTTTGAAATAAACACGATTTTCCAGTCACTATTTTATGAAAATCTTCTCTATCAAGAAAGTGGGAATTGCATGAGTTTAACCAGAGAAGCAGTGTTTCATCATATTGTCTATATGTCCATGTACAAAATAGTCAAGTAGTTTTGTTGTTTCCTTGGGCATAAAAGGATTAAAGAACGAATATTGATATTTCATCATTTCCAAGAGATGGATTTCCTTTAGCCTTCGGGTTTGTTCAACTTGTTTATCATGGTAATATATATAGCGCTCAAAATTTATGCTGTTTACAGTGATCCATTTTATCCTTTGCGGAAGCTCCATCCTGTTCCAAGGATCATCTATAGTCTGGATTGGCTGTCAAACCCTAGGTAGTTTATATTTCTAACTGCATCAAGTACTATCCAGTCCTTCTATTAGGGTAATCTCAGAACAATTTTGTTTATTTCTGATTGTAGTTGCGTTATTATGACTTATGAAGATGGAACAATGAGAACCCTTAGCCTGGCGAAGGCCGCAAATGACCTACCTGTGAGTGGTAAAAGATTAAGTGGGAAAAAACAACCTGGATTGCATAGTTCCTCTCGGTCATCCTTTGCTATTTGGAGTGTTCATGTATCAAGAATAACAGGTACCACGTTTTACTATGCAGTTTTTGTGACTTCATCAGTATTGCATTTCACGAGGAAGAATTTCAGTGTAGGGAAATATTGCGTATTGCAAACTAATGCCTTGTATCATCACACAATACTCCTAATAATTACAGCTATATTTTGCAAATATTAGCCAGTTCTTAAAGCTGAGTACTCCCATTATTTTATTGTAGGTATGGTTGCTTATTGCGGTGCAGATGGTTCCGCCGTCCGTTTTCAGGTAAGTTGAACATTTTGCCGGAGATTCCATCTGTAATTACCAATATCGCTTCTTTTCATGATGAGGTGTATGCGATTCATTCTTGTAACTACCAGAATAGATCTCATACAAATTTATTATAATCTAGCTACTCGATCTGACAAGGGGATGTGCTTATTTGGTTGTGATCTTCCCCCCATCCACTCTTCTATATATTTTCTCAAGATCAAACTATTTGTAAACTAGGGTTGTTTGTATCTCGTATTTGGCTTGAACATTGAGTGCAGGACATGTTTTTCTAATAAAGGTTCAGATAGTTTGGCTCTTGATTTTACCCAGGATAAACCTAATTTTTTACTCCATCCTTGGTTAAAAAAAAATGGAGGTCGGGTTATAGATTTTTAGATGGCTGATACTTGTTTATATTACGAGAGCAGCTCTATTAGCATGAAATAGGGGGGGGGGGGGAACCAAAATAAAAAATTTCTGTTTCGCCGCTCCCTCCATTTCTTTTTCCTTTGTTCTGAGGTTTGCTTTCATGTATTCAGCTTACTGCTAAAGAAGTGGTGACAGATCCTATCCGCAATCGAGTGCCCCACTTTCTTTGTGGGTCACTCTCAGAGGAGGAATCAACTCTCACTGTTAGCACTCCTATATCAAATGCTCCTTGCCCAATGAGGAAGTCTTTTGACAAGGGTCGGCATGCTGCATCATCTTTCCGGGGATTTTTATACGGGTCAAATGTAACTGGAAATGTGAATAATCAGATTATGACAGATTCTAATTCGAATCCTGATTGTCAAGCTCTAGGTAAGCCCCTGGCAAGTTTTCCTTCCATACAAAAATTGAATAGCAAGTATTGTTTCACTTACGGAGTCTTCAATTTGTTTCAGTACTTTATGATGGTGACAATTCAGGTTTGGAATTGGCTTCGGTGGAAGCATCGACCACTACAGAAGGACCTAAAAAAACAAAATCAAGTGGAAGAAATGAGAAAAGACCAGTAGATAGCCAAGCTCTAGTGTGTGTAGATGATGAGAGTGCAGGTGGTGTAGAAGGTGATAATGAGATGAACGGAGGGAGTGTGGCTGAATCCTTTCCTCCGAAAATGGTAGCGTTGCATAGAGTGAGATGGAACATGAACAAAGGCAGTGAGAGATGGTTGTGCTATGGAGGAGCAGGTGGAGTTGTTAGATGTCAGGAGATTGTTGTGTCTGATATTGATAGGAAATATGCCGCCAAGAGATGAGTAATGTTATCAACTTATATATATATATATGGGGCCTTATTTATTTGATTCTATTCGAATATTTGGCATTTTCTCATAAAAAATAGTACCCCGTTGTGCTTTGGCCATCCCCCTCTACTTTATAGTCTGCATGGTTACTAGCGTTGTTTCCATCGCTAGGGGGGGGGGGGATTTTTTATGGTAACATTTACTTTTAGTGCATCGGATGCTCGAATATTTTTGAAAATACATATCTAGAAGAAATATTTGAGTATTTAAAACGTATTTACGATGATGAGTTTGTATTAATTCCAAGTTTAAAAGTGTGTTTTTGCGTTTAATCTATTTTTTTGGGTGTGATGTGCATAAAGTATCTTAAACTATCGTCATATCACCAGACTCAAAAAAATGGGGTGATGTGCCACACACCGTTAAATGAAAACTAACATCCACCACCTAAAGCCGTCGGCTCTCTGACGTGTGATCTGGCTTGTTTGACCATTGGATGGGGCATGCCATCTAATTTTATCTGTCAGAAGTTTTTTTTCAGAAGAAGAGAGCGTGCAAAAGTGAAATCCTACGAAAACTGTCAAAAAAAAAAAAAAACAGTGACAAAGTTTGTGTTAAGAAACGAAAATTTGAGCGAGTGGCGTTTATTTTGTTTTATTAGATTTTTCTATGAATTTAATAATTAAGAATTTCATATAATTTAAAAAATAAAATAAAATTTTAGGGTGAATTACTCTATTTTGAAGGAGATTGTATTGGTTTAAAAATATTTAATAATAATAAATGCACTAAATATTTATATATTTTTGTTTTAGAAAAAGATATTTGAACACGTTTTTAAAACAATAGCATACTTAAAAGTAATTTCAATATAAAAAATTGAAAGTAGACCATGTAAAACTTGTTTGTTTACTCAATGGAATTATTGTAGAGCAGTCGTTGGTGTTTTAAACCCCATTCTCAACGAGGCATTGGTCACCATGTCTCCAAAAGGAAACATCAAGAAAAGCAACTTTTTTCTTGGTGAGAAATGAGAATCACGAAAATAAAAGCGGCAATCATTACACGTGGCTTTTTGTGCCTCCTGTCCCTTCAGTGTTTCCTTTATTTCTGTTGTTCCCATCCCTGCTGAAGCCTGAAGCAGAGCGCGTCAACTTGTTCCGCCACCAAGTTTATGCGCAATTCTCAACTGTAACTTTCCATCTTACTATTCTGATTTCTGCAACTAGGCAATTGTGTACAAACAAAACCCAGTAGCGGATTTTAAATCATCTCGGCCCCATATACAGTAACCACGAACACACAATTTTTACTCCATCCACATTCGACTTACTGGTTGGTTGGTGACCACGTTTAATACCTTCTTTAATTGCCTTTGAGTGGATAGAGAAGATAACAACAACTGGACAACGCTACATAAATTCATTAAAACTTCAGAGACAGATAAGGATAGATATCTCCTACATTTATAACAAAAGCACCTGCCACCCACAGGCAGTGAACCTAAGCCATTTACTAGGTAAGTAAGAAGAAGCATAAACGCTCAGGACTTTTTACTCTTTAGTGGTTCCCCCACCAACAGTCGCGTCATCGTTGCCTCTAGTGCTACGAGGCGTTGGACGAGGCGGTGGTGGTGATAGAAGCGCGCCCATACGACGGAGAGATGAAGGGGTGGGTGGACATTTGGGAGAAAGGTTGAGCATCTCCAAGGCCTGAACTCTGAGCTCCATAGGATAATCCGCAACACAACCAATCCTGGGCCCAGCTCCTGTTGACCATTTGAGAGAAAGGTTGTGCCCCAACTGGTAGGACTTTGCTGCTTTCTTTGAATTGATTCTCCGCAATATAGCTTTCTTGGGCACTTCTGCTCTTGGGCTCTGAAGGCCACCAGACAGAGTCCTTTGATAACTAACTCCAGATTGAGGTCGAGTCTCTTCCTCTCTTTTCTCGGCTTCCTCAGAAATTTCGCGCTCCGGTGTTTCAGCAGTGCTTGATGCTTCAGATGTTGCTCCTTCATTAAGCTTCCCATCCTCGTACATATCTGAGTCTTCATTTGCCTTCTGTATCTGAAACCATGACCAGAGCTAGTCAATATCAATAAAGAATGTACGTACTGAATAATGAAGTTACCTACAGAGGCCATCCATGTCCCAATCAAGATGTTGCTAAGCTGTGAAACTAGGATTAATCAATACAGAAAGAAAATAATGATCCTTATTCTAATCAATCACCTCGACTTCATCAAGATTGACGCCTTTTTCCTTGAGATATGATTGAAAACTGTCAAGAGTGTCATCTGTTGGCCGGTAATGTCCACTATAAGGAGAGATGGACTGCGAAAGTGAAAGCCGTTGAGAATCAGAAGTCATGTTTTAGCACGATAAAGTGGAATCAGGACCATCGTACGGCTGGTTCCGTAACAACAGTTTAATAGAGCAAGATTATTCTACCTTAAGAATACCATGCTCAGCAACCAGTCTACCGGCAGCTAATGTAGCTCCTCCAGCTAGGAAACTGGAGTGGTGGAATAATCCTTTCTTTTTCTGAAAGGATATCAAAATGTGTTAGTTGGTCTGGAAAGACTTCTACGGAAGAAAATAGGAAACTTGAAAAAATGACTCATCTTGAACTGTTACCTCGCCTGCATAAAGTTTCTTAGAGGTGCTCATTACGAATATCCACTTGACACTTTCAGAAGTTTTCTTTGTATGAAGGGGATCTCCAGATTGGCTGTGGACGATCTTGCCCTCCTCCACAGTGTACTCATAATGTTTTCTTTCTTGCTGAAGAAACAATGTGAAAGAACCAAAAAAAGGTCATGTCAGGAAAGCATGAACATGCCAGAACCTTCGAAACCATACAGTAAAACTCATGACAAACAATATAATCGGTCAACGTCGCAAAAAAAACAAGAAGAAAAACCAAGTCAGTCTAAAGAATCGCATACAGGTCCAAGGTACTTAATGCATTGCTTTTGAAGCTTTGATCGGGGACACTCCGGGTGATCAAAATTCTTCCCTCCTCCTACATCCAACCTGCAGAATGTTGACAAAACAAAAACTTATCAATGGGTTCTCCCCCATTCACACTAAGAAAAATTCAACACTAATTTAAGTTGTCCCATCAAGCCTCAATCATCCTCCGGGGCAAAAGAAAAGAAAACAGAGAAAAGGAATAACAATCTTCTGCCCGGGTAAATTAGTCTCACCAATAAAAGAATGGTTGGCCAGCATCAGTTTTGCACCATTCCTCATAATACTTGTGTAAGTTATGTCCATACCTATGGCGGGGATCAATCTACAATTACAAGTATAATACCAATAGATACGAGAATTAGGGGTTAGAGCATCCCAGAAGTAAAAAACTAATTGGTAAAAAAATTAATAAAGGTATGAAGAGCGGTACTTACAGCTTCAATCCAATGCTGAAAGGCCAACTTCTGTGCCTTAGCGTCTTTGGATAAACCCTTGCCCACCTGCCCCAACAGTCCAAAATCGATTTGAATCAAACTCAGGTCGTTTTCTTATTGATTACAATCAAGCATATCACCCAAAAAAACACCCCTGTATGCCCCAGCAACCAGAACTAGTACACCAAAACAGAGGAGGGATTCCAGCCATACCTTGGCAGCATTCACTCTAACTCGACTCCACCGTGAAGCAGCAGTTTCAGGTAAATTGAAGAATGAAATCGTGCTTTGATTGAGCCTAACATAGTCTATCGCTTGCCACCTTCATCGTAATAAGCTCGGTTTTAACTTTTTACACAATAAAATAAGGAAGACAGAGAAAGCGCAAGGAAAATAGTCTCCGGGCACCCACCATAATTCCTCAGCAACAACGGCGGAATCTGCCAGTCTTCGCCGGGTGCGGTAACTCCTGTACACCTTCTGCAACTTCACCACGGCACTCGTATAAGGACACGCGCCTGCCGGCGCATTTGACGCCACGGACATCTGAGCGGGCCCAGTTCCCTGTCCCGAACCGTCTTCGCCGTCGGCATCCGTTGTTCTACCGTCAGGCACCGGCGAAGCCTTCCCGCCATTGGGAGCGAAAGGCATTTCAAAGCGGTAGGGTTTAAGATCATCCACCGTCGGAGAAACTACAGGGGAGGCTTTAAGCTCAGAGTTGTCAGTTACCGGAAGGATCGGATATGGAGAATCGGGAATATCGGAGGGCTTGAATTCGTCGGCATGAATGTCGGAAGTGGGTAGGCCCATGGAGTTAAGGGAGTACGGGAATGGTGACTTGGACTGAAGGTCAAAGCCGGACTGGGAGTGGGTTTGTATTTCCATGAGGGACTGGGTCAAGGAACAGATTCTGGTTTTCCCACAGAAACCAACACCGGAGACAGCAAATTGTGAGAGGGATATCTCTAACAGTTCACTTTATGTGCATGCGGGAGAGAGGGGGCTTGGAAGGTGGGAGAGTCAGACACCGGTTTTGCTGCTTTGTAGACTTAAGAGGCTTTTATATATACTACTTGGCACTTTCACAGCTTCACCGAGAGACCAACTGGTTATTTTTCCCTCATCATTTTTTTTAGAGGAATTAATTAAATTTTCTCATTATTTAGTCGCTGCTGGGTTCTGAAACGCCCTTCACCAGAGCGTCTGGAAGCCACTCGCTTTGTCAAATAGCAGCCTTCGTCTCCATTACCACCTAATGGGCAAAATAAAGAGGATGACGACCCTTTAGATTGAGGAATTCAAATTTGTAAAAATTACGAGAAACCAATTATTTCTATAACTACCACTAGCAACGTAAAATGTAAAATTTAGAGCGATTGGCTCTTTTTTTTTTTTTTTATCATGAGTCGTACTATTACACACTATGGAATACTACATAAGATGCAAGGCTCCTAATTATCGTTGGGAAAAAACCAAGTCGACATCATTTTCCTGAGCGTCCTTTTTATAATTAAGGATTCAGTATTAGCAACAGAAACGACTCAATAATAATCACTTGTTCTATCCAATTTAAAACACAGCCTCGCACATTAAATAATATTGCTTGGATTCTTATGGATCAGTTTCTTCACTTCCGTTTTTAGTTCAATGCTGGTGATGTATCCGCCCAGACTCATCTCTCGTCCCATTTCCCCATTTTCCCGTGTGTCCGTGTGTGTACACATTCTTTTTGGGGGGTCAGATTGTGTTTGATAAATAATAAAGTAATCATCATTTAATTTTTAATATACTATTTAATTAAAAATTTAATTTTAATTATAAATATAATACATATTATCTATCATATTTTTTAAATTATTTTTATTAAAATTTCCTCAATAATAATTAAATAAGAATAGAAGAAAAACTTAAAAAAATAATTGGGATATTTAAAAAATTATATCATAATTCATTTTTTATAATTTAATTAAACTAATGAATAATTTATTATTTGAGAAATATAGCTTCCAATGTCTATTATAGGACAGACCGAGTGGGCGTATTTTTCATTTTTATTTCAAATTGCCCATAATTTAGAGGAAAATACCTCTCGTAATCACAATTGAAAGATCCTGTTACATTTATTCTGCATCTGTCATAATCATTAGCCTCATAGAAAGAAGAAAATCCAATGAAATGATTCACATGTTTTGTTAAGCTAATACGATTAATATATATATATATATATATATATATGTCATCGTGAGCTTCAAAACCAATTGCACAATAAGGCCAAGAACGATTTGGATTCCACCCCTTCTGCTTAACTGTTACACACCATTATATCCAATCTGCAAACTTAACATTATAAACGTAAAGGAACGATTCATACAAGTGTATCGAACTAATTTGATTCCAAACAGCTTATCACTAACAAAAAAAAAGACATTTATAACAAACAAGAATGATGGGTTTGATGAGATTATTCTATATACGTGCCCTTTGACTCTTATTTATTTTAATTATCTCTCAGTCACAGGTGCTAAATGATAATTGCTAAGGACTAGCCAACAAAACAGACAACATGAGTTCATCTAGTAGTTATCAACAAGCTAGTGCTATTGTGATCTGATGTGACCAGTTCAAGGGAACAAAAACCGATTTATTACTTGTATCGAGTATTTTTGTGTTAGAAGTTGGCCAAAAGAAAAGGGTAGTTTTATACTACGTATTAGGAAAACAGAGAGAGTACGAGTCATCACTTGGCAATTTTCTCTCTCTCACTAAATTTTGCGAATTACCATAAGAGTCGTCGGGGGAAGTTGTTCGACCTTTAATATGTTTAGTTTTTTTTATTTTTTGTGTGGATACAAATGGTTTCAACTTTTATATATATCGAGGAAAAGGACAAGAGTTCCTTCTGGAGAATACGAACGCGTGGTGTGGCAATGTAGAAGCCGCGCGTGCACGTAGAAACCCAGGAGACAATTAATTAAGAGTGGATAACACAATTAGTTGACCACAACCCGTGCTTATGGCTAATCTTAACTGTCCATTTGCAGACCGTCTAAATTTAATATAATTTAGTTGTTATCTTTTAAATATTGTAGGATTTAATAGATGCAAAATATAAAATAAAAATAATCTTATAACTGTTACTCTATTTAAGTAAATTTATTATTGAAAAAAATACTGATTAAAAAAATTAAATTCAAATAGTTGAAATTTGATTTAAATATTTTATATATATCCCGTAATAGTAATAAGCATTTAGTACTAATGAGAACCGAATGAGGATCTCCCAATTAAACGATTAAACAGAAGGTAGGAAACTACTAGTGGGAAACACAAATGGTAAGAACGATGAGTAAATGAGACAAAAAATTGATGATCATGTGCCATGCCCTCCCCTACATAGTTCACAAGTGTCGATCATAGCATGATCATAAAATATTTCTCCCGATCTCATCATTTACATAGCATGATCATAAATGCTTTCAAGTGATCTACGTATTATTATGTTTTTTTTCTTTAAATTCAAAGAAAAAAGGAACAGCAGTGGCTATAATATATAATTGGTTGGTGTGAATGAGATTGGATGCTAGATTGTGTATTGGTCAAACACCACCTACCACTTTGCCCCGTCAACAGCAATTCACCCATTGATTTACACTCCAGATCGTTACTAAGTGACGACGTCGCATTCGTCTCGTGTACGGATGTCGAGGCCTTTTCTGAATTTCCCCCGTCCTACGGATTCTTTATTTGACATCCCTCCCTTAATCACTGTTTTCTTTATCATTCATTATACCATGTATGCTACTCATGCACTCCTTATTATGAAATCGGTCCTCCTCCAATTACACCCAGACCCATTTATCTGTGATTCACGTTGCATGTTACCCCTCAAGAAGCATTCCGTATATAATTTAGATTTTAAAAGGTGACACAGGCCCTAGAAAGGAGACGTGTAGTGGTAAGTTAATCTAGTAAGAAAGGAGATGTGCATGTGCATGCCGTGGACTTTACAGTCAATTTTGGGGTGCGTTCCTTTCCAACTTGTCATTGTTATTCACTAACACTTCACCCTATTCACTCCTTCCCTCTCTTCAAAGGTATACCACGGACACTTGGATTATCTGTCTCCTCCCTTTGACCGGCCAGTTTGGGAAGGCGAACAAGAAGGAAAAACATGCACCATGCTTTTCCCCACTCTAAGTATGACCAAATATTCCTACCTTTATCCTATATGTATTGTGATTATATAGCATAATTGCCTGTGTTCACATGAAATCTGGAATCTCCCCTTTTCAACGCATGTCCCGTGGTACTTATAACGTTTTGTCACTTCTGTTACGAATTTTTTCCTACAACACGTGTCGCGTGTCCAAAAGCTTTTATGCAATGTCGTGTTGACGTTTTAGTTAATTATAATTAAATTTAATAACTTAAAATAAATTACTATTATATATTTTTTATAGACAATACAAGAAACTAATATAAAAAATTAAAAATTAGAAGCTGGGTAAATATGATGCCATCTATTCAAAATTTTATTGTAGATTTTTTTGACGCGTTTTCGATAAGCTTGTCACTTCATGACCAGTCACGCTTGTCGCTGGACCTAACTAACCATAGATTAATTATCTTTTAACTTTTTTTCCTTTTTCAGAATTTCCCAAACAAATTAATAATAATATTATGTATGAAATGCACGGGCTTCCTATTTTCTTTCTCTCTCTCTCTCTTTAAATTTTGTGGTCTAATGGTGCTGGCCTGCCCAATATTTTCAGCTGTTGCCCATTGAAATATGTTTTTTTTTGTCTCCTCGAAGTTTTGAATTGCTGAGGACATGTGTAGCGTCTTGTGTTCCACATGGCTGAAAAAAAAAACACAAAAATTTGAGCAAGTCCACTCCATGGACAACTTCGTATTTGCTCCATACGATGAAGTCCTTAGCACTTGGCAGTTTGCCTGACACTCCATTTTATAATCGCGAGTGACTTGTGCACGGCACTTTAATTGATCGCATGATCTCTCTCTCTCTCTCTCTCTCTGTAGAATTTGGTCAATGAACGTTGCACTGTTTTAGAGCATTACAAAGACATTTTGTGATCATGTGCCACGTTTTTTCATTTTGCACCCTCACACTTCTCTTCCAACTCAACGTACAAAATTCGCTTCATACTCTTATGAAATGTCGTATTTTGTTTCATATTGTTAATATACATGTTTAAAAGGTTTAAGTTTGCTTTCAATTATTAATTCCCATCCTATACATTTGCTATGGAAAATAAATCAACCTTGAGTAGTTTAATTGTAATTTATTTTATTTCATCACAGGGTATGATTATTTCTCAAAATTTAAAATATAAATATTTTTATCATTTTTTTGTAATAAGTATATTTCTCAAATTTAAATTTGTGTTATCCATCTTCAACTGATACTATTACTTATTATCTCAACTAATAATTTATTGTTAGTTTAATTATAATTTTAAATAAATTTATTTAATTCAATAAGAGAGAATATCAATATATCTATAATTAATTTTTAAGAGCATAATATAGACCCAATTTAATTATCTGCTGCGTTACTACGCATTCACCTTTATGAGATTAAACAATAATATCCTTCAAACTCACAAGACATTGACAATTGTGATTCCCCCTTTTTTTTTTTAGCTCTTACTCATATGCTTCATCTTTATGAGACCCAACTATTTCGAGGATGGGTGACTTATTGGAAACGACGGTTCACAAACGTCGAAGTTCAAAACTACAAAAAGCCCCACTCCTTTTAAAAAAGCAAAGCACACTAAAATATCTTATGCCCTGTACGTTTCCTCAAATAATGTAAGGCACAGATTCACGTGTCTGACTTTTTTAAATTCCAACATGTACACTTATTTTTGTTATATAAAAAAAAATAGGTAGAATAACACCAATTTATTATTAAAATTAGGGGTAAAACTTTTGGACTAAGAGAATATTCATAGAAAATTTATAAAATTATCTATTAAAAAAATTCTCACAATAGTAACTAGAATCGAACTCGTATTTTTATAAAATATAAATTTATTTTTTATTATATGTAATAATTATAATTTTTAAATTTACCTTTTTTACAATTTAAGTCTTGGCCTAGCTAAAATGTAACCCAACTTCCCTACAGCATGACTCACACTTTCAACATTTTCATTAGAAGCAATAATGCGTGGAAGATAATGTGTCCATGTTTTATATAGAAGAATTAAAGGTAATAAGATATTGTACAACAAAAAGGTAAACAATATTGCCCAACTTTATAAAATGATGGCGACAAGGATAATATCGGAAAGCATAGGAGCCCTTCATTTGCCATAAATTAATCTTCCAGATTATGACGTTCTCACGTGTATTAGGCATGGTACTATGAAAAAGTAATATACAATATAATGGATATATAAAAGGAAACATGAACATTAATTAATTTTGAGATAATTCTGTTTAGATTGCCATTTTTGATACTATTCAAAATATTTAATTTATTAGGCATGCGCCCTTTAATAAAAACACATAATTTGTTAAGAAAATATATATATATATATATATATATATATAGTTTTTGGCCATTCCCTTTTTGGTCTTTTTACTACCTGGGGGGACATACACACACATTAAAAAACACTTTTGGCAGTCCATAAAATAGTAATATCGGAATATTATATAAGGGATAATTGGAGCTGATTATTACTATGATACATAATTCGCACAGATTTCGGACACTATCTTATTTCTAAAGCGATTCTCATATATCATTTGGGACACTGCAAAATTCTAATGTAGTTTGTCCCTTATATGAATTTGTAGTTTTTTTTTTTCCCTTAAGAAAATCATGTTATGGATTATGGGATCTAAATCATTAGATAGATAGATAGATAGATTATAGAATCCAGGCTAAAACAAAATATTTAGGATCTTAACTAATTATTTATACCGCCTTTTCAATATTATGATTAACAGAATAATCTGAATTACGTTCACAATAAATTGTTTTGAATAGAATCAGGCCCATTAACATCGGGGCCCAAGAAGTGGTACTTCTATAGAATTAGTGAGCCCAAAAGAAAATAAACCCTAGCACTATTTAGGAAATTGCAGGGCCGTTCCACTTCATTCGCCTGTCTGCGGTGGAATTTGCCGCTCGTTTAATCACTCCGGACCGGATCTACATATTCCCAGGTGATGCTCCGCTTCAGGACCCTCTGTTTTCTTAAGAATGTGGGACAACTTTTTTTTTTTTCTCTGATATTGAATGCTCGGATAATTTGGCAGAGTATGAAGGTGATCGCTGCGTATTTGCTCGCCGTGTTGGGTGGAAACACTAGCACTTCAGCCGATGATATAAAACATATCCTTGGCTCAGGTATCTATTCTTTTCAGTCCGAGTCACTCAACCTTTTGTTTTTCTTTATATCTTGTTTGTTGACAATAAAGAAACATCAACTGCGAGAGAGGGTTGGATTGTTGAGTTATATCATGTGGCACAATCATTGTAAAGATATTACTTGGTAGAGTCGTGTAGTGAGTATAATATTTAGGGGCTTGTTGATTATGAAACCAAACTACTAGGGCGCCAATTTTGTTTTTCATCATACTTGATTATTACTCTCATGTTTTGCCGTAGTTTCCTGGAGTAGTATTATATCAAGAAATATGAAAATGTTGAAGCATGTGCAATGTACTAGTTTTACATGTCATGGAAGATAGCTATTTTCTTAGATCTCATGCTTAAATTTTGTTTATACAGATGTTCAAATACTTAAGAAATTTGATTATCATTCTACTGACATGGAACCTGTTCAATTTCAATGTGCAGTTGGAGCAGAAGCTGATGATGATAGAATTGAGCTTCTCTTGTCTGAATTGAAGGGTAGAGATATAACTGAGGTTATTGCCAGCGGTAGGGAAAAGTTGGCCTCAGTGCCTTGTGGTGGTGGAGCTGCAGTTGCAGTGGCTGCTGCGCCTGGAGCTGGTGCAGCCGCCGCCGCTCCAGCTGCTGAGTCAAAAAAAGAGGAGAAGGTGGAGGAGAAAGAGGAATCTGATGATGTAAGTTTTGTTTACCCGATTATTCTGCCTTGCTACATAAATGAATTTTTGCTAATCATCCTTTTGACCTTTAAGAGCTCGTCAAGTATCCGGTCGTATGGAAAAAGTAATTTTTAAATATCATGACATTTTCTTATGTAACGGATTGCTTCTCCATTTTTGATCCCAAACGGAGCCTTAATTGACAAGCGTGTACATATATTGCTATCTGGTTTATTGGTTGGTTTATGCATCCTTATAATTTTTAATTGATTTTCGTTTCCTTCCTCCAATTTGTGATGCAGGATATGGGCTTCAGCCTCTTTGACTAAGGTCATTCTTTTATCTAGATATCTCAATCTATAGCTTTCTAATTTGGTCGAAGTTTTGTTCTGAAGAGCAATGTTGCTTCATTCGTATAAATGATCTGGAGTTTAATTTGTAAAAGATGTTCTGGAATTTAAATTTGGGTTTGACTATTTTTCAGTGGAATCAATTATGCGATTTTTCTTAATGACCAGGCTTAACGTATTTCTACAACAATTGCTTATTTGGATTCGTATTTGCAAGCCATCCCATTTATGGCCATGCAGAACAACTAGCAAATCGGTATTTCAATTGCCTGTTTAAGTGGATGCTTATTTACCGTTCCCACCATCAGGTTTCCAGAATTAATAATTAGAGGAATCCATAGAAAACAAAATAAGATGGGGATTATTGCAAAGGATGATGAAATAACTCCAAAAAACCTTGAATTTGGAACTCTGGGATTTTTCATTTTCGACTCTCATGCGATATTTAAAATGAGGAGAATGGGAAAATGTGCATAAGGCTTGTTGCGCAAATGTATGAAGAATAATAATTATTTTTGAATTAAAAATAGAAATGTTATATAAGTGGTTTTTTGTTATTAATAATTAGAATTCGGAATTTGATTATTTCACTTATTACTATTTTTTCGAAATGAAGATTGAATATTGAGCATTTTTTATGCCATAATTAGCACTTCTTATTGAACACGTAGAATATATTTTCTGATAATTAAAACAATAATGAGGCATTTTAAACATATTTTTATGTTATCAATTGAAAATAAAAAGATAAATGTATTCGTTTAATTTCATAGCATAACGAAAAAGTCCTTGTATCTATTTATATATTTGAAAAAAGTACCAAATAAAACACAATACAGCAAGGCTTTTAAGGAAGCCGAAGTCTTGTTCGCTGTCTTATTACAGAAATCATCCCAGGTCCATTATGAGAACATATAGAGAGAGAAATGTGAGAAGATTAGGCTAAAGATTATCGCTTGCAACAACGAATATGCATTTGAGAGAAAATGAAGCCACACAAGTTCTCTATAGAGATGATACATAGCAAAAGGAAGTCAATACAGAACACGATTTATATTTGTGATCACCATGCAATCGCTTACAAAATCATATTTTACTGGCAAAGGAAAGGCCTTCCTTTGCAAGCACATCGACATCCTGTACTGGAGGCTGAACCCTTGCAACCTTGGCAATAGCCTTGTTCTCCTCAGGAGTTCCACCCTCCAGAAAGGCACCAACAACTTTGCCGTCTTTAAGCCAGTACGTTCCGAACTTGGGCTTTGGTGACTCCGGGTTGTTGTCTCCAAACAGCACGGCGTCGCCAACATTGTCACCATAGAATTGCCATGACAGCTCAAAGGAACGAGAATAGAAGTATGGAAGGTAATCATATTCCTCTCTTGTTTTTCCCTCCTCAGCTGCCTTGATGGCCTACATAGAATAACATATTATCATCAAATATACATCATACATGTGAACTTTACACGAGTTTCCACAGCAGATATCCATTAGGAGAACCAGAAAACCATTGAGCATATAGTTCGCAATAGCCTGAAACACTGCATGTCCCAGGTCAAGAAAAGAAACGACGTATTTAGGGAAGCTGCTAACCTTCACTGCCTGCTCTGCTGATCTGCGAGCATGATCAACATGTTCAACTCTTCTCAACTCACCATACAATTTTAGAGGGAAAGTAGCAACATCTCCAACAGCATATACGCCAGGAACACTTGTTTCAAAGAAAGCATTAGTCTGCAACCATCAAAATGCCATCTTGGACGTCAATGGCTAGATGCAACAATCATTAAGTAATTTTTTTTTTTTGGTATTTCTCTTGAACTTATGGATATAGTACCACTGACCTTGATTCCACCCTTTTCCTCTTCGACCTGCCCTTTGAATAAAGCAGTCTGAGGCCTTCCTCCAACGCCAACAACAACAATATCAGCTTCCAAAACCCTGCCATCCTTCAGTCTGACTTCTTTTACCTGAATGGAAGATGAAAATCATGAAGCTAAATTGGCTTCGCCACCCTAAAAGTTTCATCTGAGTAAATATAGAGCATATCAAATCATACCTCTCCATCTGAATTAGAAGTGAACCCAACAACAACAGTGCCTTTAATGATGTTGACCCCCTTGTTCTTATAATATTCCTCATAGAAAGCAGCTAAACCAGATGTGAAAAGGCGTGGCACTGCAACAACAATTCAAAACTTCAGAATTTAGAAAAAGAAGAAGAGTAGCAAATGAGTGAGATGTGCATAGAGGAACAGCACAGATCTTCACTTACTGCACCAAGGTTCTGGATAGACCATGGTAACATCAATATTATTAAGTCTCAGCACTGCACTAAGCTCCAAACCGATGTATCCTCCCCCAACAACCACAGCTTTTGCATTCTTCTTTGCTTTGATTGCTGCATACAGTATATCTGCATCTTCAACCTCCCTCAAGTAAAATATGTTTTTGGCATCTGCTCCTTGCGTACCAAAATCGGTCAACCTTATGACCTTTTAAACAAGAGCAACAGGTATCAATGTACCTAGAAAGCTTGGAAAATAATGGATGTGGAATTTCCATATTCTATCCACAAGAATTCTTACTGTTGAGCCAGTAGCAATAATCAAAATCTGGTAATTGATTGTTTCTCCTGCTGCACTGATGAGAGATTTTGCGGCAATATCTACTTTCACTATTTCTGTGCTAAGGATCAACTCTATCCCTGCAATCACCAGTTAAATTTGCATGAGAAAGCTATTTTTAGGTTCAGTTCCATTCTTCTATTTTGTATAACTTTCATTTGATTAGATGACTCGTATATTGGTTGAATACACCATCTAAGAAAGACTGCATCACCTTTCTCTGCATACCACTCCGGAAGCAATCTTTCTCCTCCACTTCCCACACATACATGGAATCCAGGCAGTCTAGCAGGAGCTGCAAAACCCAAATGTGTCATATATTAAACAGAGCGAGAAAAACAAGAAACCTGGATTAACAACAACAAAGCTCACAATTGACTTTGAAATTCTTAAAAATTCACAAAAGTACGTGCAAAATTACGGTAATAAAAGCCATTGACACAAAGAGTTGGTCAAAGGAAGGGAGGGAATAAGAGAAAAGAACACACACATATGAAGATTTAGATACTTACACTCTGGAAATAGGTAAGCCTTACTCAAAGCAGGACGCTCATAAGGTGCAACCTGCACAAATGTACAATGAATAAGGGTATATGTAGGAGGAAACAACTGCATAGGGTGCAAGTAATAGATGCTGAGATTCAAAAGCAAAATCAGCAGAGAGCATGAAAGGATATATAACGAATAAAGTGAACGATAATCATCATTGAAAAAGACAAATTGCACCAAAGGAAGGGTTTTTGCAGAAATCTTTTCTCTCTAGAAAGGATAAATTCTAGTCACATGCCCCCAGGGAATTTGATGCGTGTATAAACTTTAGACAACAGTGTATGACAGGGAGTCAGGAACATATTTCTTATCAAAGAAAAGGGAGTACTTTTTCACAAATCTACAAAACAAACTATAAAGCCTACGTGGCGATGCAAAGTGCAGCTTGCAGGTCCGAAGACTGACAGATAAAGTCTATAAACATTGCCTCCAAATGCAACCAAAATTTATTATTGCAGCTTGCTAGGTTATATATCAATATACAATATACATGATATGATATGGACATTTGTTTGCGATCTGATCAATTTAAAGTTTTTGGCCAATAAAAGAAAAATCAATGGAAAAGCAATCACTATTTGCATCTTCTACAGTCCTACCGAGGTCTGCTGGGAAAGCCTTCACAAAAAAATGCGAGGAAAGGAAAAATGGATAAGAATGGAAAATCGTGTGAGCGCAGAAATTAAAAGCAGTATATTTTACCGCTTCTTTAGATACGATTGCCAGCTCCCCAGGCTTAAGGCCCTGTTTGGCAAACTCTCTTGCTGCATAACCCTACAATATTGAACAGATGTGAGCCACGGTGAATGAAAATGAAGATGATATAATAAACCACATGTAAGAAAAGTTTTCGGGGTAAGGAAGCCTAATTATGTTCTTGCTGTATGGGCAGCAAGAAGCATGTCCTAACAGAAGTATCGAACAGTTATAATATGTATTTTTGCAGACCAGTCCTATGCAACGCAGGCTTTGTCAAAACAACACAGTCAAAAGTCAAGTATCTGAGTTTCATCTGAACATTATCTATGCAATTACATTTCGAAGAGTTAAAACATAAGGCATGGTGTATTTACAAGTTCCAGGGAATGAAATAAAACAAGGAACTAAAAAGCCTTCCGTCAAGTGGGTGCCTCCAAACATTTGTAAGTCTCGACACAGGAGACCCAAATGCTTGAGAAGACAGTAAGAAAATTGTGTTCGGTTTGACGTTGGAAAACTTTCTTGTAAACGCACCAAAACCAAGCATGAAGTAAGTTCGCATGATTCTAAAGGATCTAGGCCGTTCCGACCCGCAAAATTATCCCGAATAACTCTGATTTAACAGGAAATTCCAGAAACCATCGTAAATTGACACGAATCAAACGGAAGGAACAGGTAAAAAGGCAATAACACAGTATTAAAAGTCGAGAATCAATGGGAGATTGCAAAACAGATTAGATCAGGCAAAAGAGGAGCGATGATAGGAGAACTCACCGCAGCAACTCCTCCTCCGAGGATCACGTACTTGAAGATCTTCGCCATGGACGATAGGTACAAATCGATGCGGTGAGAATTGACACTCAAAAGCTGAGACTAAAGATGCAGGATGTGATGTAGTGTAGGCCAGCGTAATTGGTCAGATCTTTTTTATAGGGCGACTACTCCGCTGAAGCTGATTGGCCCCCTTTTGAATTAATTGTGATCGTTTTAATTAATTCATTTATTTGGTGATTTGAGGTGTGTGTGAACACAGATACCGGAATTCGATACCTCGAATTATTCCACAATTCGGGGCCGATAAGGAATAATAAAGTCCCAAGGGGCTGATTCGGAAGGGGAACGAGAATTAGAATTCTAAAAACACCGCGGAGAAATTTGCAAGATAAATGGATTCTCTGAGCAGTATTGGTGCTGAGGCTATCCCAGAACTTGGGATTTAAAACCATTTCTGTTATAAGCAGGACCAACCAAATCCTGACGTGTGGTATGATAAAAATATCAAACAAATTAACCCGTGACCAAATTTAGTTTGTCCCAGCTCCTAGATCCAAAGATGGACATGAGTGAGAATATCCACGCGTTGCTGAAGGATATTGCCAACGTTGAACTAAAGCTAGTACAATCTCCAATATTCATTCATGTATTGGCAGGACAAGTGGAGCAAGTCATCCAGTACCATTTAAAATATTAAATCTATGGATATGCCACTCGGGTGAAAAATATGGTAATGCTATTTTGATAAATGCACGTTGGTATCCTGTCAGGATGAGTTACTTCCTCTCAAGATTTCTTTTTCTGGCCTTGTGCAGTGTATCTGATGCCGTTTTTTAAAGCCAACAAAAAAAGAAAAAAAGAAAAAATAGGCTCAGTTGGGTCGTATTCTCACGCAATTGTGTAGCTTTTTATTGTTTCCACCTCTTATTACGTGATTACATGATTGCAGAAATTGAATCTGATCTTTGCAGCATTTCATTTTGTTTAACAAAAGATGGAAACTATATAATTAAATATGGTTCCATGATTTTAGAAAATCTTTACGTTCATCGAGAGGCTTTGGTTTAGGAACAAAAGAGTGGCGATAAGCATGTATGACTTGGAGCACCATAGAACCTTGCCTCCAATTTTGATGCCCTGCAAGAAAATAAAATCAGTTCAATATATTTTCTCTATTTCAAGATCAACTGAGTTAAGTGATATATAATATTTTAAAATATTTTTCCTAACAATAATTATTATTTTTATATTTAACACCATGCAATTTTTTTTATTAGAATTCAACATCTTAGAAAAAAGTTTGATGTAATTTTATTTTTTGATATATTTTGTCAATAGCGAGCCCCTCAAATTTAACACATTTGGCCTGTTCTAATAGCCTTTTTTATATAAGAGTTTATAGAGATTTTTTTTTGAATAACTTTTATATAAGCTATTTTAGAGAAAATCTTATAAAAAATAATTTTAAATAAATGAGTATATAGTTATTATAAAAAAATTATTGTTATTAGTAAAAGACCAGAAAATATATAAGATAATTTTTTGACTACTATTAATCATCTTCAGCTATTCGATCTCTCTACCTCCGTCGCCTTCATAGTCTCTCGACTTTAATCGGCAATAGAAGTATCTCTTATTAATATCTGCTTCTTCTTTATTCTTGTCGATGGCAACAATGACATCTATTTCTTCTTTTTTTTCTTATTATCGATGACCAACAACCTTAGAGCATTTCCCAGCTATATTTGCTTCCTCATACAGTGACAACGACCTGCCATCTCGTCTCCTTTTTCTTTCTTCCTGTATGACATAAATGGTGGTGGAAAGAGAAGATATAAGATATGAGGAATAATGTCATAGAAAATATAAATAAAATAGCAATTGGATAGTTTATAAATTATTTTACTGTTTTATAAACTATTCTCAATAGTTTATTTAAAATTATAATTTAAAATTATAATTTAATCTATAATTTTTTTAAATAAATATAATTATTTATTTTAAAATTTTTTAAAACTAATGTTTATACTGGAAATCATTTTAAATGCTAGATTTCATAAATAGGCACTATGGCTGCTATTAGAAAAGCACCCGACTTCACCCACGTCAATTTTGTGTGCACGAGCCATTATGAAACCATATTCATTTTTATTGTCAGCAATGAGCATCATCCATTAGAACAACAGTGGCCACTTTTTTTTTTTTTTCCTTCAAATATTTGAAGGCAATAGGCAAACGCATCCAATTAGACTTGCCTGATACGTAAGTGATGAGGATTAAATCTTCAACATTTTGTTTAAGGATGCGACAGTATTTGTTACCCTCACCTACTTAACCTGAATAGCATGCTTTCCAATTTTATGGATACTCCTCTTGTTTGGATAGTGTCGGTCGCTGACCTTCACTGGCATGGGATAGTTTGTCTGTGGATGTCGAGCGTGCACGAGGCGAAAAACGTGTCTCAGGACTCATCACTCATCTGTCAAAGCTCTATCTCCCAGCATATGGTCCGTTTAACCTCACTCCCAAGACAAAGGAGTTTATGCTGCAGAGAAAAAGATCAAGAAAATTTAACATAAAAATAAAATAATGGATATTATGACACGTGGGGTTCGGTCAAAATGACAAGGGAAAGGGCAAATGGCAATGCAACGTGTAACAATCAGGACGAGGCGGCGGGAAGCTTAATGGCGTCATGGATGACCACTATTGTTTGCAATTTATCCCACTGGTATTATTTATAATCTCCACTAAAAATTCAAAAAAAAAAAAAACAAAGAAAAGAAAAAAGAAGCAAGTGAACCCCGTTTTCCAAATGGCTTCCAAAAAGGCAAAAAATACCTGTCTGGAAGGAACTGCTGGACTATCTGGGCCGAACTCAATTGGCCAGAGTCACCCGTTAGATTTATAACCATATCAAACTGAGAATTTGAACAAGAAAATAAGTGCTTATTCGTCACTCATGCTCTATAGGTTTATTTAGTGAATGAGTAAGATATATAACTATTTAGACTGGATTTAATCTTTAGAGAGTATTACTTTATTATAATTCTAGTTATAACACTTAAAGATGTATTTTAACTTCTTAATACTTATATTTATATTTGAAGGTAATATACAACTAGTCTTATCTGATATTAATATTACCTAAAAGAAAAAGAGATTTTATCCTGTTCTTATATCATACTGAGTCCAACTCATTTTTAAAAATTTATTTATATAAAAAAAGTGCTTATTGATCATCTTGCAACTGAAGATTTTGGATTGCAGCTTCCATTGCAAAAAGAAGGTGTGCGTTCCTGGGTGGGTTTACTCACCCACTCTAGGGGGAATGTTACGGTAATGGGCTTGAAATTTGAGGCGACCCATGCTTGGATCACACAACATGAGAACAGACTTTCACTATAGGTTAAACTTAAAATCATTTAAAACATATTTAATATATATGAAGTCCTATTTTATTATATTTTAATTATAATATTTAAAAAAATATTTTAATTTTTAAATATTTATATTTATATTTGAGAGTAATAGATAACTCATCCTACCTGATATTAGTATTACTTAAGAGAAAAGAATATTTCACCCTATCATTTAATTATAGGTAAGTCTAATCATTTTTAAAAATTTATTATATAAAAAGAAGAGATAAATAATTTTCTAAATATATATTTATTTATAGGGTAAAAGGGAGCCTTGAAATAATTTTAGAAATATAATTAATATACTAAAATTATTCTTTAAACTAAATTTAATAGTATAATTAATATCATAGAATATTTAAATTATTAGGCAGACCAATGCATCATAAGGTATTTATTCCTCTGATAAATTAACTTCACTAAACTGATGTCTGAGTAGAAAAATTTAACTATTGAAAACTCTATGCACATAAGCTGTTTATTTCCATCGTCCAATCCAAATCCAAATTGGGGGACTTGAGAAACACTGAGGGCGTGTTTGGATTAGTTTTTAGAGAATAGATTTTGGAAAGAATAGATTTTAGAAAAAATACATTCTGGGAATAATAAATTTTGGGAAGAATAGATTTTGAAAATAGAAATATTTGGATGATTAGTAGTAGAATCACTTTTTATATTAATAAATTACTAAAAAGGGTATGATTTGATTAAAGTATGAGAGAGGAGAGATAATAGAGAATAAATAGGAGAGATGATAGAGGAGAGAGAAGAAATAGAAGAGAGGAGAGAGTGTAGAGAAGAGAGAGGAAAATGGAGATAGTGTGAAGAAGATAGAGGAGAGAGAAGATAGATGAGAGAGAGTATAAGAAAAAAGTAAGGGTAAAATAGTAATTAGATAATCTATAAACTCTTTTATGGTTCCAAAATCAATTTTCAGTAGCTTATTCAAAACCATGATTTCAAATCGAGGTTTTGCCCAAAATCAATTTTGGAAAAAAATAATTGTTTGATTCAAATTTTGTCAAACCAAAGTTTTGTTTTAAAATTAATTTTAAATAAAAATTAATATTTATGTGAATTTTTTTTAAATCTAGATTTTATCCAAAATTCATTCTCAGGGTGTGTTTGGATTAGCTTTTGGAGAATAGATTTTGGGAAGAATAGATTTTGGAAGAATAGATTTTGGAAAAAAAGTGATTTTAAAAATTGAAGATATTTGGATGATTAGTAGCAGAATCACTTTTCCATAGATAATATGATAATTACATAAAGTTAACCAATATTCACAATAAATTATTACAAAATAATACACATATATATATTTGAGTAAGGTAAAAAATTATAATATTCACCTAAATTTTAATTTTTTTTACTGAAAATTTTATTAGAGTTAACCAATCTAGATGACCATCGAAAAATATGGAAGATAGTAATTTTTATTGACAAATTCATCTTTTTCTCAAAATTAAAAAAAAAGAAATTAAAATTTCATATTTTAAATAGTATTTGTTTTTTTTAAATAAAATTTAAATTATTAAAATCCACCAATATACTGTAGCAATTGAGGCAAATCAAGAAGTCACCGTGAGCTCAATTCTTGAAAACCATAGTTTGAAGACTCAAACCATAGTTTGAATCTTATAATTGATTTTTAAAAAAAAAAATTATGTTTGATAATTATTTACTCAAACTATAGTTTTCCTCTATAATCTATTTTTAAAAATGATAGCCAAACACATACTCAAAGTGGATGCCAAACACGCACATAGAAACTGGAGCATACGGTCGTCGCCTCCCGCCAATCCAAAAGCGGTGACGCAAACAGCAGGACAGCTCTGGGCAAGAGCAACTGCACCCGCAGGGGGCGTATCCACGGTCCTCCGTCGAGCCGGCCAGTCATACTATATGCATCCAGCTGTCAGCAGCAACGCGTGACAGCATTAAGCAACCCGCCACTTCCACTCGCGCGCATATTTCCTTCCTTTTTCAATGTCTTGACCTTCGTGTGGCTCATTGGAGTTCTGTACACCCCGTATTATAATAACATTTGCGATGCACTGAATATAAGTTCCGTTGTCATTTTGCCATACACGATACACAATTCTCTCTGTTTATCAGCTCAACCGATCTCATTTAACATTGTCCATGGAGTCAAGTTCAGATGATGAGCATGTTATACTGGTTTGCAAAAACCCCGATTCAATTGAAACGGAGACTGAGAAGGAAGAAATTCATGTATCTACCGCAGATATCCTCAACTGGGATCTTCAAACTATTCTCCGTTTTCCAACGATCAAAATTCGGGCAAGTCGAAGTAGGTGAGTTGCTCAATGCCCATAACTTCGGTATTTCTCTTGCGAAAACCGGAGTAATAACAGGACCTGAGTTCTTTGTCTCCCTTCTGTGTTGGAGGTTGTTAGATTCCTTTGTGGAATGTGAATTTATTTACCACCGGCTCAAGTTTAATCACTGAAATTATTTTCACTTTGTGCAACAGGCTCATGGAGCAATGTTCTTATTTCCGGGGCCTCTTCCTTGGGAGCTTCAGGTAAAAGCAAAACTGGATAATTACTTTTGAGCGGAAAGAGTATTAAAAGTCCCATTGGGTGGGAATATCATCACTTCAATTTGGGGCCTGCTTATGTAGTAGTCTATATATTTCCCCAGACTTAGGACTTCAAAATGAGACAGACCACGAGCCAGTTTTATACGATACCAAATATTGTCTCTGTGTGTGTGTGTGTTTCCCCCTCTTTTTCTTTGGTTCGCTCAAGCGAAGAATGTATGGTATATTGAACTACTGGCGTCACTCTGACAGTATTAAGATTTTGGCTTTTCCTCATTCTAATCGAATTGATCTCCCTTTTTTCTTTTGCCTTTTTTCTTTTAATGAAGGAGTTTGCGGCTTTTATTTGAATTTGAAGATCTGTACAATTCCTGGCTTGATAACACGCTTCCTATAACTTCTGTAGTGAATCGTGCCTGGGCTCTACCATTGTCGAGTGGAATTTGCTACCATTTATGGACATTCTGAAGTATCTATATGGCTGCCCGTTGGAGATTACATCAGATAATTTCCTCTCTCTTTATGAGGTAGATTGTAAAATGTTTTACCTATCTAATTTCATTGGCTCCAAAGAAACTGTCATATTCATGAGGTAATCTGGGACTTTAACCTTGTTTATTTTGTATGAGATTATGAAGAATTCAAATTTGTAAAGTGTAATTCATCCTTCTATTACATGGAGATAAGATCAAAAAGTGGGTATGAAAAAAACCAATTCCCCAACTACTAGTAGAGCACCTTTTCATTTGTTTTATGAAAGATTGATTATATTTGGCAATTGGCATAAACATAATTTGAATATAATGTCATTTACCATGGCGTATCAAATTCGTCAACAGGGCTATCCTTTCTATTGACCATCAACACATGGCTTTATAAAAGAAGAATTGACTTTTTATAAACGAATGATTTTATTTTGTCCAATATCAAATGGTTATATGGTTTCTCCTAGAATTCCGCCTTTGAAATATATATTTTTTAGATGCCATACATGTTGTGCAGTCATCTTTTGATCTTTTTCTTGTACATCTTAGGGTGCACTTTATTTTGGTGTGGACTCACTTCTATTGAAGTGCAAAATATGGTTTTCTGATGTGTCCTCATCCAAAGGATCTCAACCAATACAGCTGCAAATGGAGGACATAATTCTAATTTGGAAATTTGGTTTGGAGCATGGTAAAATACATTATTTTGACGTTTATAAGAAGTATTCTTGTTTGACTTTAACATTATGGATTTCACTCTAACAGATGAATTTTAATACATTGCATTTGCAGAAATTGATTTTATGCTGGAATTATGCACAAGCTATCTAGCAAGAAATTTTGTATGTTCTTAGCTTCTATTCTCTATATAGCTTGTGCTTGTGCATCCACCTTGTTAGCTTACATTACTCTTTGATAATGTATTTCCAGTAGGTCAGAATATTTTCTATTATTCTTAGTCCTATGTCCCTTCAGAGTCTAGACCCATAAAAACGAGGACATTCACAATTCCCTGTTTCTGAATTTAGCTGAGAAACTTTACTCCATTTGTTTCTTCTATGTCTAACGATAGGGGCACTTGTGGGATTAGCTCTCTAGTTTTATAGGTGAAAGTTGGGTGTTCTTAACACCCTGGAAGGTGGATTGAAATGATTTGTGCAAGAACTTGCTTTGAACATTGTTTTATGTAATGCTCTTAGTTGAAGAGGGTAAAATGTAGGTTCCTGTTAATCCTGTTATGAACTTGTTCCTACCTGATTACGGAAGGAAACATATAGTAAAATAGGGGAAGCATGGATTGTTGATGTTGGCTCAGTTTGAGCTGTAGAATTTAAAAATTTAATGCTCATGCTGATAATGCTTTACACTTTTGAGCTTGGCAAGATCAGTGGGGTTTGATAATTCTTTTGCTTCTACAGTTCTGTTAGCAGAAGAATGTTAGATACTCAGTCATACTTTAAAAGTGGTTTAATAATACTCTGTAGATAATGCGAATCATGAGTTTTTGTATCTTTTTTTATTATTAAATTATAACATTGATGATATCTGGTTTTTTACTTTGCAGATGTGGGCATCGACTATCACTTTATTTTACAAGATTCCATATGATATGTTGTTGTCTTCTATACAGCATCCTCACCTGACTGTTGAAAGGTTGACTTGCCACTATTCTTGGAATAGTTTGATTCAATTTTATGTAATTTATAAATCTGATACCGTAACTGTACAGTGAAATGCATCTTTCTGATGCACTTTTACGCTGGCTTGAATGTAACTTCGAGAATGTGGAAACCTTGGGCAGAGGTGAATACAACTGTGACAGAATGTTGAAACAAGTGAGGATTTACACTTTTTGTGTTTGTGTTTAGTGTAAAAAATTATTTGGAGATAAATGCAAGCTGAAATGACTCTATTATATATATATAACTAAACTCAAGTTGAATAATGATTTTGCGGCCACTAAACAACTGGTTTATGCTGATAACTGAAACCTAAATGTAATGAAGGATATGTAGTTTATGCACAAGTTTGCCGCAAAACTTTGATGTACTATGCAGTTTCTTGGCAAGTGTGGTTGTATGTAGAAGGGATTTTTCACACTTCTCAATTTGTAATGCTCTACATTATATATGGTGAAAATCCTTACATAGAGTTCAACTTAATCATCCAATGTTGTGTATTTGATTGGATTATTCTATAGATTTTTTTTTCTTTTTTCCTTTTTGAGTAAAATACTTCAATCTTGGTGTGTTTAAGATTTTATACACCGCTGCCTTCTCCCTTGGAAGCTTACATGAGCCTTGATAATGTAAGAGAATAATTGCATATTTTCCAAAATAATCTTATGAGATATAATTATCTGTCCTTGAAGTTGGTTGCTCTATTATATTCAAGGTTGCTTTATGGTTTTTAAATTGGAAGGGAAGTTTGTAAAGCGTTAGCTGTTATGTCAATCAGGGAAGATTAGTGTGAGGTAACCATATGAGAAATAAATAAGTAATTTACTAAAAACATTTATGAATACATAAATAGAGTTTTTCTTCATCAATAATCACACATGTAATCAAATTTTGCTTAATTTTTTTGTTTAAATTTCAATCAAGTAATTTAATATATCATTTTAAAGGATAATTATGCATAAACAAAGCTGTCAATTTTAGTTTAATATATGATCAATCTTACTATTGACTTTGTCACTTAAAACATTTTTACCATATATTTCATGGTCATTCTTCTTAAATAAACTGTTTTCTTGGGTTCTGAACAGATTCGTGTTGGCCTTTTGCCTTTGTGGTTTGCAGCAGGTATACTCTATTTTTCTGATATTTCCTGTGCCACTGTAATTTCTTATTAATCTTAATGTAGAAAGTTCTTGTTAATGAAAAGTAATTTGCTATATTTGTTGATCAGGGAAAAGAAACTCTTTATTTTTCGGACAGCTTGCTGAAGAAAGCCTTGATTCAATTTTCAGACAATTAAATATTTCAACCATGGGTTCACAAAATCTTTTAGGATATGATGGCTTGCAGCATCTCAGGATTCGGCTGACAGAATATTCCAAGGTACTTGGAATACATGGAAGCCACTGTATATGAATTTGGCTTTCTCGATGATCAATTGTTTAATGACAAACTTTTTCTGCTTTCTTTTGTAACCATGGGGAAAGGGGCTAAGCAAGCAATATTATGGATCTTGAATGCCAAATATTAGTTGAGAATAAGTGTCGGATAATTATACATGCTAGCCTTTATTAAATGTTGACACATAACATTACAATGGTGGTTGAGGGTAGTTACTTTGGCCCTTACTCTTGTGGATTTTGTAGGCAAGCTTGATGCTTAGTGAAACTTATCAAGAGATTCATGAAACACTTAGGTGATAAGTTCTTCATTCGTATAAGTTAGCTGCAGATTCTTATATGTAAAGTCAATTCGGTCTACTTTAGGTAAAGCCTAGCTGCTCCACTTCTATGCCTTTGGCATTTAAACTCTTCATAATAACTATTTTACAAACAGTGAATAAAACCAGTCATTAGTTTCTTAGTGTTTCAGTATCAGTAATTCATGCTCTTCATTTCATATACGTGTCCCAAGTCTGAGTCAGTTTGTGTTAGTTGTCTGCAATGAGTTTGGAATTTTATTGTGATCAAGTGATGGAAACTTTTCTTTGCATGCAGAAAGTGAACCTTTCTGACTGTCCCCAAATAACACCAGCAATCCTGCTTGTGTCACTGGTCCCTCTATCACCTCCAATGGACCTCGGATCAAGAAATATTATTGAGCTGCTTGAAAATAACTTTGAACACCTTATAAGAGACAAACGTGCATTCCCACAAATAATGTTGCGAACTTTGTACTTTGAAGCAGTTCAGGAGGTAGATATCTCAAAGTGTCAAAGATTGCCAATTGAATGTGCCATTGAATGCTTTTGCAAGTCCTTTCCTTCTTTAAAAATATTGAGAGCTGCTTATCTTCTGAACATCAGAACAACCAATTTTCTTCTATTAGCACTGAAGTGCCCTCAGGTCTGTGAAATTGATTTGACTGTTGACATTACTCCACTAATGCCAGCATTAGTTTCAATCATGTCATCAAGTCTTTCGGTGACATCACTGGTATCAGAGAGGGCTTCTAGTGTGAAATATGATGCTGTGGATGCCTTCTCATTCTATGAATTTGGACTACCACTTTCTAACATTACCAAGCTCACCTTGGAAGGAAGAACTGATATCTATGGTGAGCTGCTTATATGATGAACATATTTTACTTAAATGATTTTTTAGTAGTTTTATATCTTTGTCTTAATTGATAACCAATCAAGTTATCTTTAATTGTCTATGCCAGATTCAGATCTCCAGTACATCTCCAAAATTTGTCTTTCACTGCATCACCTGAATCTTAAAGGATGCATTTCAGTCACAGACACTGGCATATCAAATCTCATACGCAAATGTATAAAACTTTACTCAATTGTGGTTTGCGATACTTCTTTTGGGGAAAATTCAGTTCAAGCTCTTTCCTCAGCTATTTCTGATTATGCTAGCTTTTCCTCTCAACATATTAGAGACAAGCATTTGAGTTCTGTAGCATCTAACCTTCAAATCCTGCATATGGGGGGTTGCCGAGGTAAGTTGTTATCTTTCTCTCTCACTTTATATGTGGGATCTTCCAATACGGATTAGTGAATGCTGTCCTTAAATTTGTTGATGGATCCCGGGTCCCAAATGCTTAAGCTATTTGGATAAAGTCTTAATTTATCTTTGACTTGCCCTTTTGTGCAACAATCTTAAAATATGAGTAAACCACAGACCTGCCCAAACCTCCTGCTGAAACCTATATATCTATAGATAATATAAAATTTATTTGAATATTATAATAATATAATTAAATATCAAATCCTATCAATTTATTTAAATATTCTAAATACATTTAAATCCTAATTAATTCTTAATTATTTTCTTATTACATAGAAGCTGTTCTACAGGAAAGCTACCCAAAGATACCTGCCCAAAAAAAACGATAAAAAGTTGTTTGCCTCATTTTTTAAAGATCCCCACTGAGTAATGCTTCAAACCCCATAATTCAACTTCAGCCACAAACGGATGCAATTTGGTCTAAAGTTTTGACAAGATAGGCAAAACTACTGTAATTCTGTTATTGCATACATCATAAATAAAACTAAATATTTTGAAAAGAAAAAGGTCCTCAATACCCAAAGCAGAGAAAAAGATGTTTATAAATTACCATGCTTGGAACTATTTCCTCCTATATCAGAGTTATCCATTAGGAACAGATTGAAACGTTTTAGATAAATGTAGGATGAAAATTGAAGAGGAAAAAAAGTACATTTGAGACAATTGAAACTGTCCTCCAACTCAAGGGACAAAAAGTACTTTTGCCACCATTATTTTAACTTTACAGAGGACCAATGGTGCTTTATAATTTTTTATAGCTTGTACGGCACAATGTATACATTTAGTTTGGATTTTATCCATTTTGAGTTATTATTAGCATAAAGAACTATTTAGAGAAACATGTGTTGATTTATTTTATAGGTATAAATAAGTTGTCTCTACTCAAGCTTATGTCTCAAATGAAACTGCTGAGGGGTCTATGCTTGAGAGGGATGGACATGGTTGACCAAGCACTTTATAACTTCCCAGGTTCTTCCTTGGAGATGCTTGATGTTTCAGATACACAGGTCTGTCGTCAAAGTCTTGACTGCCAGCATTTTTGGTGTATCTCTCCTTAGTTGTACATAATTGCTTATTATTTTGTGGAAACAGAAACTTACATTTTTAGTTGATGACGGAGGTGTGGAATGTTGCTTAAATTCTGAAATATGACTGTTAGTGTGCTAATTTTGACTTGGCACATAATGGTTAAGATTTCCATATCTTCTTCAATTGTATAAGCATCAATGTGCTGTGATCTGGAGGTTGTTACTGGCTAATAAAGGAGTTTTAAACTTTTCCTATTGAGTCCTAATTGATAATTTTGTTTTATTAGCTGGTGAAATTACAAGCTAAACCTGCTTGCTTCAACTGTAGAACAAAAGATTGCGTTGGGCGGTACATTGTTGAATTTCATGGCCTCTTATGTTAACGTCTTCTGTCTGATTTACTGATTGATTTAATATGGAGTGATAAACAATAACATGCTGAATTGGCCAATAAAATTTGGTCCTTATGCAGAGATATTTTGGGTCATTATGACTTTGTAGATCCCAAATATCTAGTATTTTTATTCGTATATTGTCCTTTCTATGATAATTGTACATTCCCCTTAGTTTAATCCATTTTTTTAATTGTAGATATCTGGAGCTGCATTAGCTCACATTATTCATGGAAATCCAAATTTACAGTGTCTAAAAGTTAGAGGCTGTAGTAATTTATTTCAAGAGGAAAACTGTACTGAGGAAAGAGAATCTATCTTCTCTTGTTTGCATGAAGAACTGTACACCAAGCTAGGAAAGATGTGCAAATTGGAAGAAGTTGAATTTGGATGGGGCTTTTCATCACTCTCCTTGAAAGCTATGGAACCTGCACTGATGACGTTACAGAGAATCAATGTAGGTTTAGGTGGAATGCTTGGTGAAGAAGCATTGAGAAAACTACCGGCAATTTGTCCCATGCTAGAAACAATAATATTTCAGTTTCAGGTGTTCATTATCTTCCCTTTGGATCTCCGATTCTTGCTTCCTAAATAATAAAGAAAAAAATACCGCAATTGATGAAATTGTGATATAAATCAGATTTGGTGAAGGTCAAAGATCGACTTCTTGACCAATTCATGAAGGCTTTGATGGCATTTCAGTTACCATTTCATCTCAAAAGTTTAAGCTAGTTGTGGAGGGCCTAGGATTGGTTTTTATTCATATCGTTAACAAAAGAGTAGTATATACACTCTCAGAAATTATTTGAGTATGAAATTTTATATCAAATGGATGAACATTTTTTCCTTTAGGAGCAGTAGCAATGTTAACGTATTCGAGCAACACATCTGAAAAAGAATGGTGCCTTTGACACTCTATGGAGAAGCTATATAGACCATATCATAGTACTGTTACTGTTTCTCACTAGAGCAGTTGCGAAGGAGAAGCCATAGCATATTATCCAGGCCAGGAGGACAATTCCCAGAAGAATGAATATCATAGTACTGTTAATGTTTCTACTTACTCAGATATTCTTATTAGTCATCAAACTATCTCTATCATCTGTATAATCAAATTGAAATGGCATACGGAGATTTGCATGCCATTAGCTAGGAGTGCCTATTTTTTGTTTCACAATAAAGCTTCTCATAGTGCAATGGCTCCGCTACAATCCATTTAGGTTCGTAATTGTTACTCTCCTTCAATCAGACAAACCAAGACTTTTGCCATAAATTCATCTGATCAACTGCTAAAGTCCTATCTTTCCAATTCCTTATAAGAACATATTTGGATTCAATAAATTTTATTTTATTTTATTTGTCACCTGTCACTGTGCTCTAACTATTCTTGTAGTTATCCTGGATTCTCACATTTTATGATCATCTCACAATTCTCATTGATGGTTTGTTGTTTTTTGATTCTGAACAGGTAATATCTGATAGTGTTGTGGTGAACATAGCTACATCCTTGACAAACTTGCAAGAGCTAGCTTTGTGCTATTGTTTTGGTGATATATCCATATCAAGCTTCAAATTCTTCACGCAAAATCTTAGAAAGTTGAGGCTTCAAAGAGTAACCCCTTGGATGACCAATGATGATTTGGATATTTTGACTCAAAACTGCAGAAATTTGGTTGAACTTTCTTTATTAGGATGTCCGCTTCTTAATCCAGGTGAGGATTTATTACTTGTCACTACATTTTTTGGATGTGGTTCTGTTACATATACATCAAAGTTGAGTTTGAAGGGGATCTGTAGTATAGTTGTTAACCACTGGAAATTCCAAGCAACTGATGATAAACCCGTATGTTTGTTTACATGACTCCTTTTAGCAGATTCTCAACATATAATTTCACGTGGATGGCCAGGCCTCATTTCAATCCATTTAGAGGTTTGATAATTTCCTTTTTATACATTGTGCTTTAACATGTTGAAAATAGTCTTCTTTTCCCCCCTTTTGGACCAAAGGTTAAAAGTTAAAACCACTGATGAAAATAGTCGTACAATGGACTTGTATTTTGCAATATGTATACAAATTGTTAGTTTAATTCCCTAAAATAAGCACAATCTGCATTAATCACAATTTATTAGAGCTTGAACTATGTAGTTTTAGATGATGATCTTCTCTGTCAGTCTAGAATTTCATCAAGGCAGCTGCAGTTCCAAGAGCAGCTGCACTTGTCTTTCTCTTTTGGCTATACTTGAGAAATTTGAAGGAAAAAAGGTTGTGCGAATTTTTTCTAGGGACAGTTGTGGGGCCCATTGTGAAGGGAGAGAAATTGTTCACTTACTCACTATTTATGGGACTTGAGAAAAAAAATGTTGCTAACGTATTTGACTTGAAGCATCTCTCTGTTGATTGATTAATGGCAATTCATTATACTTTATGTTTTATTAATTTATCAAATGCATAATGTTTAAAATGTTGCATTAACCATCCTTTAGTTCGTAGAATTTTTAATACTGTTGGCACCTGTTGTTTAGGAATGTGGAGGAATAACAGCAAATGGGGTCTCTTCTCTTTTTGACTGCAAAGCTATTGAAGATCTCCAGCTGCGTCATAATGTAGGCATTCTATTGCCTTTTCTGTATAGTTTCTCTTGTGTTGCTTGTATTTTCGAGTCCGATCCATCTTGATGATTTAAGTACCGCATATTTTCCAATTGGAATTTTGTTGGATTGCTGCCATCTTCATAATTAATTTCTGTTTGGTTTAGAATTCAGTCTTATTTTTTGTCAATGCTAGAACTCAAGTCACCTTTGGAGCTTTATAATTTGAGCATTTTATTGTTGTAACTCTAAATTCTAAGTATTAGCATTACTGTTTAAAGTGTATGACCACAAATAGTATTGATGAAGATCAGCTATTGTAATTATGATTCTCCTCCATGTCTATTTATGTTTCCAAGAGCAAGAGATCCGAGATTTTTATCCCTATTAGAAAGGTATCATGTTATTATACAAATAAGGTCCCATCCATATTCTTGGACTATATTTTTATATCAAAGCCCCAAACATTTCATGGGGTGATAATCCATGTACTTGATTCTGAATTTCTGATAAATAAATGAAGGAGATTGATAATTACAATTGAACAAATACTGGAGGTTGTATTATGCATACGTTTAAAGCTTTATGAATTGTAATGTAATTCAACTTTTTTCCTCTATCATCTAGATCCCCCTTCATTTATGTCTCACGTGCTAAACCCCTTCATTTATGATTTGTACGTGCATGCTGAGTTGATTCTTGGGAGTTTTTACTGACAAACATGATTCAGGGACCTGGGCTGCAGAAAAACTTCATTTTTGATGCTGCTTCAACGGTATGATATATTTTTACATGGTTATTAGAGTTAGAGTTAGTTAAGAGGATTATTAGTTAGTTAGAGAAAACTACAAATAGATTATTAGTGAATGTATTGGGGTGTGTGTGAATCCTTCTTTTCCTATTCTACGTTTATCATGGTTTTGCAAAATGGTGGGAACTTATACCATCTTCTATGTCAACTATCAGATTCCAATGCTTCGAAAGTTGTCTCTGGATATATGCGATGCAAGCAAAGGTGATTTTGACATTCCAAAAGTAAGTCATCCGAGCATTATCTATCAAATTTGTAGTTTTACCAGTTCTTGGGCTGTCATGTCCTTTGACTGAAAAAAAAAACGTCTAGGCAAAGAGAAAAAAAATGAAGATTGTAGACCCAAAATCTCTCAGATTTAAAAAGAAGTATAAGCCTAGGTAGAAAAGAAAAAAAAATTGACGTAAGTCATTTTGATTTTGATAGGGATTCTCTTGACATTATATACTTTCAATTTTTTCTTTAATTATTTAATGTTGAACTTTTATATTCTAATATTCTCCCTACTAATTTTTTATGTTTTCTTTTTCTGTTTTTTTAGCTTCCTAAGCTTGTACTTCTTTTTGAGTATTTGTTGACAGTTTAGATTTTCTATCTATCTGAAATCCATGGTGAAATCTGATCATATTTGTCTTCTCTGAAATGCTCCAGGTCCATGCAGACAGATACTTCTTGAGTAGCTTGAAGATAGCGAGATGCAAATACCAAAGATGTGCATTTAATCTCCCAGCCCCTTCCCGGGGGGTGTGTAGTAGGTCTGTGCACGTGGAGACGATGGTATTTGTATGGAACAGCAGAGATCTCACTAGAGCAGTTGTGAAGGAAAGGCTTTGAATTTTAATCTATACCTCCCAAGAGCTTCATTTTCGAAAATGTGGTGTGAAATAGCCGGGGTCAAGTTGGATAATTCCAATAGCAGCGTCATTTGTGTCACTGGAGAAGCACCATCGCAATTAACTTTCAGTGTGTCAGCAGGGTGGAGCTTCCAAAGTGGGAAGCTCTTGGTTCAAGCAAGATTCAGTTTCAGCAGTACAAAAGGAGGTCACAGGGCTCCCAATATTCAAATACAAATTTTATTGCCTTCTCTGTAACTTAAATGTAGTGCTTGTTGTGGATTAATTTTTTTTTTCCAAGCTCATTTAAGTGATTTACACTATAGGAGAGATAAGTACAGGAGAGGAGGAGTTTTATATTGAATTGTGTAAATAAATGTTTTTGACGTGTACAATAGTGACCTAAACAAGCATATAGAATATTGAGAATTCTGAGTTTGATTTGTAAAGATAATTTGATAATTTTTTATTATATAAATACGGACACACAAAGTTATATATGTGTATAATATTTATTTTTTCTAACTATAAGTATTTTTTTAAAAGATAATTTTATTTAAAGTATTATCAACGATAAATATGATTTAAATCTTAATTTGTCATGTATATAAAAGATTTATTTTTTAACATATCTATTATATATATATGCATGCGTATTATTTAGGGCCCGCGGCAAATTTGGGTTGGTTTTCAACAGTCTAAAATCTTATTGGTATTTTACTTTACTTTTACACTTAATTATGTTTTTAACAATTTAATGGTTAAAAAGTAATTTTCACTCTCTATTTTTAGCTTCAAAATTAAGAAAAAAGTAAGATAGTAAAAATTATATAATGAATCTGGAACAATCTGGTCCCTCGTTACGTTACGTGAGATATATATTAAGTCTGAGGGATGATACCATCCAACGGTCCAAAGTTTTCATTCTTTCTTCCCTCGTAAATAATAGACAATAGAGACTTCGGCATGCCTTGTATCGCCTAACCCCTTGCTATTTTTTATTTTTTTTTATAAAAAAAAGAAAAGAAGTAGACATTCTTTTTGCATCTCCTCTCCCCTCCCTCCAGAAAGGATTTTCAGCCACGGGCGCTGTCTCAACCTGTGCGCGCGGCCATCTCGTACCTGAACCCTAGCAGGACTACAGTTGAAGCCGACAACTGAATTTTTCTTCGATTCAGGTACCCAACTTCTTCCCTCGCCCCCCTCCTTTCATTCGAATGTGGAATAGTTGGGATCTGAAATCTAATTGCTATTCTTCGCTTCTAGGACATCCTTCTTTTGAAATCCAATTACAGTTAGTGCAACAGATTATGTACTAAATTTTATATTCCTTCCTGATAATGTTTGATATCACTATAAGCTGTAATCCTTCTCGCAATTGGAGTTTCTATTAACTGAAGCGTGATTATTTTTCGACCCAGTTACACAGTTGAAGTTATTTGAAATTTATAAATATGAGATGGAATAACAGAGTGAGTCTCTATAGCTGTGAACTTGCTTCCTTCTTCGTTCTTGGCTACTTGATATCAGCACTTGCTTCCTATTATCCATTATGCAAAATCCCATTTTGATTAGTTCGGAGACGGAACATTTTTGGATTCGCATGATAGCTTGTCAAGATGTATTGTTTTTCATCTCTCAATTCTCAAGCTACCTCTTTCCTGAAGAGGATTTGTGATTATGTGAGTTTATTTATTGTCATGAAAACCATCACTCGGTCTTGGATTGGCTGCCCTTCATTCGGGATATGTGCTCTGCATCAAACTATTAATGGTTAACATTGACATATTTAAAAATACACGGCCTGTTTTGAAGTGGTTGATCTTTTGTTTTCTCTTTTCTCTTGGATGTCGTTGCGAACAGCATCCAACTAGTTGCTAAAAGTTTTTTAGCAGAATTTCAGTGTGTTAAACACGGGATGGGAGGCAACGTAGCCTCTTTGTTGAGTTGATGTTGGCATTTATTTCAATGTTGAAATTTTATTTAGGAATGCGACTTTTGTTAAAAAAAAGAAAGAAAATTGGTTAATCGCCTTAAGCCCTGTGCCATAGAACACTCCAGTCCCATAGAGCATTATTAGAGGACCTCGCCTGTAAAAACCGAGCTTAATGCATAGTGAAATGAACTATTTTATCCCAAACTAAATGAAGTGGCAAGCCAACAAAGATGGAACTTTTTAAAATTTCATATTATGATTTCTCTTTAGCAAACTTCTGTTTGACTTGTAGCAGGAATGGAATAGCCTTTCTCTTGTGTAATGCTGTAAGCTATTTGTTTGGCAATTGATTATCTTCTCACCTTGATAGTTTTTATCTGAACTACTGATTGTATAGCTTTTTCTGATATTGTTTACGTATTAAGTTACACATTGTTGGCAATTGATCTTCCAATGTTATGTTTCACTTGACAAATAGGAAAATGCCAAAAGTAAAGACGAATCGCGTTAAATACCCGGAGGGCTGGGAATTAATTGAGCCTACCATTCGTGAACTTCAAGCAAAAATGAGGGAAGGTAGCTATCTTATATCTTTTGCATGCTTTACAAATTTTTTGTATTTTGGTAACTCTTTGAACTGTTTTATAATGTTTATTTCTCTGGCAGCGGAGAATGATTCACATGATGGTAAAAGAAAATGTGAGACATTATGGCCTATATTTAAGATTGCACACCAGAAGAGCCGCTACATATTTGACCTCTACCACCGGAGGAAGGAAATTTCAAAGGAACTGTATGAATTTTGTTTAGATCAAGGATATGCTGACCGCAACCTGATTGCAAAATGGAAGAAGGTGCTTCTCATGAACTCTACAATTTTTTTGCTATAAAGAATATATCTAGTGTGCATAGTGCTCTATATATGCATTTAAAAATTGTGACCTGTCCATCGGAAAACTCTGATTACCCCCATTAAAATCTTGGAGTTTGATATAAGCATATCTTGAGAGTATGGAAGATTAAATGTTCAAGACGATCTTAGTTATGATATTGATATGGGCAATATATAAGGAAATGAGAGTTTCAAATTCATTTACTATGATTAAATATATTATTTCTTACAGTTCAACAACCCCTAAAATACAGTGCTTCTAGAAATGCAGGGGATTTTTGTGCTTCCCTTTATGTTTAAAAAAATAAATTTGTTTCGATATATATTCATCTCCTCTCATTTGTTCATTCTTTCTAGGTTTCGACTAAGTTAACCCTGTACTTGTTTGAAATTGCAGCCTGGCTATGAACGTTTGTGTTGCCTGAGGTGCATACAGCCACGGGATCACAACTTTGCCACCACTTGTGTTTGCCGAGTACCCAAGCAACTGAGGGAGGAAAAGGTCATAGAGTGTGTTCATTGTGGTTGTAGGGGCTGTGCAAGTGGGGATTGACTCTAGTATCATATGCAAGGAGAGATTCCTCATGATTAGTTTGTCTGCATGGTGAAATATGCGTTCCTTTCGATCTGAATTAACCTTGTTTCAAGGTTGTATTGCCAACTGTTTAAGGATAAGATGTGATTACTCTGTACTTTAACATTGAATACCCCGATGTAGTGTTTTCTTCCTTTACATCAAGATTACATGTTTGACGTAAACTATAAATTCTATAACTCCTTCCCTTACCTTACATGGGAAGGTTAAATCCATGAGAATATTATACGTGGGTAAAAATGATATGGTTGCAGGAAAGTATTGGTGTTTTATATGCGCACGATGTGTTTTAAATTTAAAAATACTTTTGTTGACTTTTGCAATTAAGTATGGAGTGCAGCATTAGTAGCCCTTAAAGCCTTTATTTGACTCTTGTATTGACTTACAGGGATAGTTTACAAGGGATTAGTTCTTCTTTAATTGTACTTTTTAAATCAGCTTTCTTGAATTACAATTTGTTCTATGGTTGGATGCAAAAAAGAAAATTCGATGTGTGTGTGTGTGTGTTTTTTTTTTTTTGCGTTCTTAAATATAGACATACTCGTTATAACTGTTGTATTATTTATTTTAAGTTTTTTTAATTAAAATAAATATAAATGTATATTTTTAACTGGATTATATGTTTTTACATTTTCATTATAAAAACTTATACAACTGAATTAAAATTTTAATTTTATAAAATGTAAAAAGAATAAATGTTTATGGTCCCTACTACTTTAGGCTATGTTTGGTTTAACTAAAATGATGATAGATTAGATTAATTTAAGAGAAGATAGGTAAGGGTGAGAGAGGTTATAAGTGTGAAAATAGGGGAAGAGAGATGAGGTTTTTAGTTTAGTTCAGGAGTGGAGAAAAGTTAATTTAAAGTTAATAAATATATCCTTATCTATTTATTTAAATTTATTTACTCTTTATTTATAATATTTATATCAAAATTATTATTTTTTAATTTATTAATCTCAATTTTTTTACCTTATTTATATATATAATAGAATTAGAAAATCTTGATAAATTTTAACATTATATATCATTTAGATATATATATCATTATATATATGCCTCTATATGTCTCCCTTTTCTTGTCGTCAGTTCTTGCTTACTTTGTCAAAAACTATATGCCTTTCAATTCCTATTGTTGCTCCATCCATAAGCAAGCTACTAGAATGCAAAGTTAAGGAGCTTAAAGCCTCAGCAGTCAGCAGCTGCCTTAAGTGTTGCCTAATCAGTACTAGTGAGGCATTCATGGATACTAGGTAGTAAATGTTCCATGCTCTGGGGTTTGACTGCTCCAACCTGCAATTCAATTACCTCTTAAAAATCTTTTTAGGTGTTATACTCTAAATCTCTAATGTTAATTCATAGCACAAATTGTTCCTTTGCGATGTATTTGTAAGTTTATGTAAATAAAATAATAAAGAACGATAACCTACCAAATGGAACCACCTAAAAATAGATATGATGAATAAAAATCGAAGATTAAATTTCAAATACACGAGTAGAAACCAAATGCTACAAACAGATGAATAAAAGTTAAGGTATTTCCTACCATGTTCTTTCAATCAAAATATAACATGTGAAGAAACCTTTTCTGATAATAAAACTATTCATATCCTGCCAGGCTATTAAAAGTATATGGTTATAAAATTATATCATACACAAGTTTTTGTTCTGAATATATAACATTATACCTCTATGGTTGCCACTGCCGTTTTCATGACTTCATTGCCCAGAAAGGAAGAGAGGAGAGAAAGAGCGAGCAAATATGAGAGTTCATGACTTCGTTGCTTAGAAGAATTTCCTACAAATGAATTTTAGCCCCCGCAGTCGCTGCAAAAAGCATACACTGAATAGTAGTTCCAGAAACGCAGAGTAAAGGCCGGTAAAACATCCTTAATATTTTCTAGGGAGCATATAAAACTGGGTTCACATTCGTAAGAGAAACCTCAAGTATGAGAAGAAGCAGAGAGAGAGTAAACGGCAAAAGGGGAGGAACCATGATTGTGCTTGTTGTTAGTATAAAGAGAAATAGGAATGAGATAGGAGGAGAGGCGACCGAGCAAAGAATAGCAGTAGGGGAATAGGAAGATATCATTAAAATATTAAAAAAATATAATAGATAATTTTGTCATAGGAAAAAAAATTTCTCTCCTATCTAAAAAATCTCTAATTTTAAAGGGGGAGAGAGGAGAGCAAATTACCACTAAAAGACAAAAATTTTAATCTCCCATCTCTTATATTTTTTTCAAGTAAACATATTTATACCTGCTTTTCTCTACCCTCTTTTTTAAAAACCCCCCCTAACCAAATAATCCCTCAGAGTTTAATCCCACAATCTTTCTCAGATGAAGAGAAGTGTGGGTTGCCACGTGAGTCTAAAGGTGTCGGCATAATTGAGAGAGATTAAATTAAATGAGACGGTCTTTTGCGTGTGAATTACACAATGAAATAAGTTTTAATAATATATAAAAGATGTTACTGATATAGGGTTTGATTGATATTTTCCCTCAATCATTAACCCCTCACATCAATGTATCAATTGATTAATTGATTGACTGAGATCCTGATATAGTTGACGATGATTTTCCTATTTGACAGCTGGTTCCAAACAATTTCACCCTCCCTCCCCTTCCTTGCTTCACACGTACGTAGCTTTGCCAACCGATGTTGGGAACTGCCGCCTCCACCTACAACATCTCTCTCCTATCTCCCACTACATATGTGTATTTCTGTTTGGTGATATTTGTTTTCAGTTCGCTTTATGTATTCTTCCGGACAAAAGGTCACAATAGTAACTCGGGATCACGAATATCTCGGCTCCTTCAGCTCAACTGTTTTCACTCTCCGCCACTGGAATTTTCACTCGACCTTCCTTCTTTTTTAACACTCCATATTCCTCTTTTTTAACCTTAACCCCTGAAAATGGCTTCTACTTTGTCAGGATTACTTCTCCCTCTTGTTCCTTCATTGTTCAAGGCATCGCAGTCCAGTTTTTATGGCGATCAAAGGGCTATGTCGCTCTCTTTTCTCTCAAGAAGGACCCTTTATCTCGCAATACGCCTTCCTCTCACTTGCTGCTTCTCTAGTTTTAAGATTTGTGTTCGTTGTTCGACTTGTAAGTGTCGTTTGCTTCGAATTCTGTTTGGTTCATGTTTTAAACTAACTATGAGAGTATTCGGAAGACCTTGTTGGGTTGGTTGCAATGCGATCCGTACATATATTTTCTTAGTTGAAGAGGTTAGTTTGTTTCAGTTGTGAAAGACAGTCACGGAACTGTTGCTTTTGATCAAGATTAAACCCATTGGAGCTGTTTTGTCGGGTTTTATATTTAAAACGTAACTTTGTGAAGTGCAAGGTTCTGGTACTAGCGACCTCCTCTTGATACTTGATAGTACTGTTTTATTCAATTTCATTTCAGGATATATTATAAACTAAGTTTTCCGCTGTTGATATATCATATCCAAGTTTGAATTCTGGATGCCTATTCCAGATAGAGCTCTGACGTTTCCTTTGTATTATATATATATATATATATGCCTGTTATACATCTTCGTTCTCCAAAATTTATAAGAACTTTATATTAAATATATTTTTCAATCTCAGCCAATCCTCGCTAGGCCACCTGTTATTACCGATGAAATGAGGTGCACCTGTCAGACTGACTGAATTGTAAGGAATTGGAAGACACGCAGCAGAAATTAATTTAAAAATTTTTCCATTCCTTGCCAGGATCTACCGTATCTGTTTAAGTCAAGTGGGAAGGAATATTACCCTTAGTGTGCCTCAGCAACTTCCACAGCTTTTGGTCACGACGTTCACAGCTTCTCTCTGCGGCTCGTGCTCCCTTTCTGATCACAAGAAGTCGACGACTCAGGTCGGCTTCCTCTACTGGTATCCACACGAACAGCGTTCCAACCACGAACGACGTGCTAGCGTCTCTTGTCCCTCCAGGGCTTTCTCAAGAGTTCATCCTCTCCGTCTCTATTTCGGCAGTTTCTTATCTGCAAACCTTTTGCAGAGTCCCCTTCGGCCTTTCTATGTTCTATATGTTTCTCTGTGCAAAACGCAGCTCCTAAAATCAGATATATAGGATGCTATGTGTTTTTCTCTGTCAACCGAATTGGATTTTGGAGTTAATCTTATATTAATTCCAAAATTAATACAATATCATATATTGTATAATTTTATAAGAAACTAATTAAATAAATAATATCAAATCCATCCCACAGATTTAATTACCCATTTATTTAATTTTAAATAAAGATGAGACTGAACTATATTTGATTTATTATCATAAATCAAATTTGAGATATCCTATCAATTTGAATTTTGAATTTCAAACGTGATAGAGATTTAATTTATCCTTATAAATTAAATCTTATAAATATCTCTTATATGAGATATCCTATCAATTTGAATTTTGAATTTCAAACATGATAGATATTTAATTTATCCTTATAAATTAAATCTTATAAATATCTCTTATATGAGATATCCTATCAATTTGAATTTCGAATTTCAAACGTGATAGAGATTTAATTTATCCTTATAAATTAAATCTCATATATACATATAATGTATATATACGAATTTTTATATATATATATACGAATATAAATATAAATAAATATATATACATTTATTCTGGATCATTCATTGAATCTGGACATGTCTTAGATTCAATGAATCTGGACATCATAGCTCGTGTTGGGCTATTTTGTGTGCGACCCTGTAGGCCCATATGAAGTTGGCAGTGGGCCATTTGCTATACTAGCCCACAAGTCGCAAGCGGTCTCTAGCACGACATAACGACTACCCAAATCATATGAGGATCGATAAACGATATAACCTTTTATACAACCATATCATGTCCCTTCTGTCACGCGATATTTTGGTCATGGATGAGGCATGGATAATGTCATCCTCCTATTCCTGACCGTTACTTTCTCGATCCCTGAGTAGTCTGACTATAGAAATGGAATTACCTTTCCATTACAGTATGGCCATACATTTCTCAGACTCACTCATCGAGGGGCCCAGTAATATCTCTCTACGAATGTGAGGGATAAATTCCATCTTGACCATTCACATTCCTCCGCATGAAAAACCACTAAGGCCGAACATAGTCTTTATGATCACTCGGTCAAAAGTGACTTTTGACTAGGTCAAAGCTGAGCGTTTTGTCATGTAGGAATCCATAATGATCTCAGATCAAATGGCGTATTGACATGGTTTGTATATGAGAGAAGCTTATGACGTTACCCATGCAGTTCTCTCATAGCGGGTCGGTCCAGCACCTTGTACTCTTACATGTGCTTATGACTTTGATTTATATCTCTATACATCTTCAAAGTCATACTGGTCTTATTTCATCTGTGCTCCCGCACAGATAATCGACCAGGGACATTTAGGATAATATCATAAATTATCCAAGGATGGTCATCATAGTAAACATGCAAATAATATGATAACTCAATTAATAAATTCATAAATCAATAATGTTCATAAGATAATGATTGGCCCCTAGGGCACGATGTCCAACATGAATTACATATGGGGCTTTCTGCCTCTTGGATTGTGTTTCTCCAAGTTGTATTTTTGCTATACAGCTCAAATAATCAAATTTCCGTTGATTCGTCTTATATGTGGTTTGGTATATTTGAAGAACAAGGTTTATCTATTAAATAACATCAGTTTGTCTTCTGATTTTATAAAACTGGTTGTCAACATTTGATGATTGGCCGTTCTGATTGAAAAATGCATGAACATGCTAGATTTTGGTTTGCTTGTGAAACTAATTATTCTATATATATGTAGCATTGGGAACATTTCTTTGACGGTGACTTTTGTAGGTTTCACCCGCGCTGGAAAATTTTCTCATGATTGTGACTCCAAGTCTTCCTTCGTTGCTGAATCTGATAAAGTACTTGTTCCTGGAATTCAGCATAATGCTTCATCCTTGACTGATAAAGTACTAATTATTCTGACTCCATCGGAAACTGCCCTCTGGCCTCTGAATTGAAGTTCCTTTTGTTTGCGGCATAGACATAGCAATGCTTGTTTATATTAAATCTTCTGAACTTACTTCTCCTATGCATTTGAGCGTGCCTTTTCCTATGGAGAACCCGGTATTAAAAAGTTCACTGGCTAATGCTTATGGTCTCTTCTTGGTTTGCTTATGCCTTGGGTTACATCGATTCTGCTCCTGCATAAACATCAATGACAAAACACAGCTTTTGACCGTCAGTATCATCGAGGACATTCACATTCACATAGCAAGTGGGTATTGCCGCTTCTTATAAATAATTCTTTGGGCTGTTTCAGGATATGTATGACTTCATGGCTTTAGACAGACCATCAAATCCTGTCATAGATCGTGGCATGGCATTAGATAAAATGATTAGGCTCATTACCATGATGGGCCTTGGTGGTGAAGGGTATCTGAATTTTATGGGAAATGAATTCGGCCATCCTGGTATGTAAAGGTGACTCTCTCTGTCAGCTTTTACAGAGAGGAATCACTACCCTTTATTGTCAATGATTTTGAGCCTTTATTGGTTGTATTGTTTTATAAACAAGTGTTAAGGTTATCCCTAATGTTTGCGTCCAGAGTGGATTGATTTTCCAAGGGGTGATCAGCATCTCCCTAGTGCCAAAGTCCCTGGGAACAATAACAGTTTCGATAAATGTAGGCGGAGATTTGACTTAGTAAAGTTCGGGTTGCTCATAATTTGTGCGTTTGCTGGTTTAGATTCCTGCTATTTGCATTTATGGGTTTTGTTTACCAGCGGGATGCAGAGTATCTAAGATACCGTGGGATGCAAGAATTTGATCAGGCCATGCAGCACCTTGAAGAAAAATTTCATGCAAGTGATATTTTCTGCTGCCTCCACTATTTTAAATTTCAACACATTGCAAAAAAGTCTCTTAATGTTGAAGGTATCTTACCATTATTTCATGGTGGTTGATCTTTTCCCTCCTTTGGGCCAACATTGTTATATCTATTACTGACGCTGAGCTGTGTGAAGTTGGAATTGAGTTCCATAACTTGTGGGAGCAAATTATCTATTTTCTATCTCATCCGAGATATATACTTGCTGCATGGCTGTTACTTTCTTCCTTTTTCTTTGAGATCTGATTTCACTTCCCCCAAGCTACCCTCCTTCATTACAGAAATTGACAACGCTTAACTGTCAATGCATGCAGTTCATGACTCCTGTTCACCAGTATATATCACGGAAAGATGAAGGTGACAAGATAATAGTCTTTGAAAGGGGCGACCTCGTATTTATGTTCAACTTTCACTGGTCCAACAGCTATTTTGATGACAGAATTGGCTGCGTAAAGACCGGGAAATACAAGGTACGATCTCGTGTATCATTTTTTGTCAATGAAGAAAAGCTCTTGCATCACTGCTTACCAAGACATGTTCTATTTGTATAATGGTTTCTCTCTTGCTTTTTCTAGATTGTCTTGGATTCAGATGATCCATTGTTTGGAGGTTCAATAGGCTCGATCACACTGCTGAGCACTTTACCACTGTACGATACTTCTCTAAACTCAATTGTGATGCAGATCTGTTTTTCTGTGCATGCGTTTACATTCGTGTTATGCTATATTTTCATTTTGACTCTACCAATGCGGAGTGGACAGCTATCTCAAGTTTTTCGGATGACCATGCAGGAAGGGTGGTATGATGATCGTCCTCATTCTTTTCTAGTGTATGCACCTGCAAGAACAGCTGTGGTGTATGCCCTTGCAGATTGAAGGTTAAAGACTTGAAACTTCTGTTATGAAAAAAAAAATCGCAAACTTCATGCAAAGCCTGTACTTGTGGGAAGTGCAATATGGCAAATTTGGTCCTCGAGTTTAAAAACCCTGCAACAACAGCAAAGAAGCAGAAACAAAGCAGAGTATCGATCAATGTGGAACGCTATTAATTTTTGAGCGGCTCGAGGTCTCGTGTTGTAATGCTCCATAGAGTATGCCCTTCTAGGGATCACCTGCAGTGGGCATTCTGTTATGGAGGGAGTCAAGTAAAGTTCAAAACTACGGTTGAAGTGCAAAACTACGGTTGAAGTGCAAAACTACGGTTCTCGTATTCACTGTAAACCCGTTTAATAGGTGCAAGTGTGCAAACTCGGCATTTCGGCATTTTGGAAATAATACTAGTCTCGACGCATCAGTAATTTCACAATGTTGTAGTGAGGTAAATCAATAATCATATGATGATTTACTGAAGAACTTGTTCTTTTTTGTTTTATTTTTACCCCGAAGCCTATGCTTGAGCGTGTCTTGTCTTAAATTAAAAATGAAAATGTATTTGTGCTGAACGAGGCAAAAAATACTTGTCGTTCAACTAGCGTCATGAAGGATGCTGCTTCTGCATCCTAGTTGTCCTCCATATCTGAACATTCGAGAGAATGAAAAACGTTTCCAGATCACAACGATTATGGAACAAAATACTTTTAATTAGAAGTTAATGAACAATCAGCGACTTGAAGGAGATGAAAGCCGAGATTATCTTACACAAGATGCAACCATACCCAGAAAAATTAACCAGAGCACCACCTCACTAAAGCCTAGGTGATAATGAAGCTGGTTTCAGAAGCAGAACTACGAGGCAACTGGTGTAAGACACTTGTGGGTGAAGACGTTGTGGTGGATGATCTCAGAGCCTCTGCGAGTGGTCCTCCCATGGAAGCCACATGGTTAGCCGAAGAAGCCCATCCTCCCGCCCAATTCAACTGCAAATGCTGTGGGCCCACATCCCCACTTTTGGGGCACGGATCCTCTGTATCATCGCCCGTGGACAATTTCAGGGACACGTCCGACGAAGCATTTCCGGGCATTGAAATGGAAAGGCATGTGGCCGAGTTGATGGAGCTAGCGTTACTTTCGGCATTATCAGGTTCCTGAAGTGATCTTGGCCAATCATCGAAAAAATGTCGCAGAATATGCCCATCTGATCTCCCCGCACCGTCCACGTGACCCCGATTTTGGTTTTCAAATACCCTCTCCTTTTCATTCTTGATGGTCCCAGATGAACTACGGAGGAAGAACCAGAAACACCAATCAGAGAATTACAAGAAAAAAAAAACCGAATAAAAAAGGCTGCAAGGGAAGGAAATGCCTTTATATCGGGTTAGAAAGAATGGGCTGGGTGTTATATGATCAGCATCTATAGCTTTCCCCTATTGATTAATGGGGCAAAATGAGGGTTTTCACTAAGGTCCTACCTGTTCAACATTACTCCCTGAGTTGAAGGCATTATTCACCTTTTAATTATTCAATTTTAATTAAAACAAACTCGAATTTATTTACTTTTAGAATATCAAAAGAAATGGTCTTGGAAATAAACCCAGGATGTCCCACCAGGGTAGAATAAGTCGCTCATAGAAAACAATTAAGATAAACTAATAATCTCAAAATCTTGGATGTTAGATTGCTATCTTACACAACAGTGGCTGAGAAAAGATTACCATCGTTTCAGCTGAAGGAGATCGAAAGGGGATCTCAACGTTGTTGGTGTCATATGCAGAGGAGCAGATGAAGAGGCTGTTGTGGCAGAGGGACATCCGACGCCGACAACGCCTCCAGCAGTGGCTGGCGTGGGTACTTCCACAGGCTTTCTTGAACGGTTTCGACCGCGATGCATGTGGCGCTCACAGTACTTCTGGCCGGCCACCACGTCTCTCGAGCACCGCCATTTCTTGCCGTCAGTCCTTCGGCATCGGCCGGGCTCTGGATCCATGGTAGCTCCTCCCCAGTATCCCGATTGCAACACTAATGCGGGAAAAGTTCAAAGATTAATGCAAAATGTAAACTTCGATTTGGACAGGTGAATGCCTAAAGGCATTAAATAGGACTCCAGCATAAAGTAGGGGAAACGTTGAATTATCAGTTTATGACAGCAAAACAAAAAACGTGCATAGTGTTAGGTAGCATAGAAAGGGAATCCTACATGAGATAGTTAAAAGAATGAAGAGGGGAAACTCACGAGAAGGCTGATAATGGAGGAAGTAAGGAGCAGAATGAAGAAGGCTCTTCTTAATTGGCAGAAGAAGCTCAGGGGGAACAACAGCACCCGCCAGTATGTACCTGAATATCAGTGCCTGCAACTCCAGCTCCTGCCACTGAGCCACACTGAAATAACTCCCCATTCCTATCACAAACCAAAAGTAATTTCATGAGAAGAGAGCAGAAGAGGAAACCGCCAAAACACAGATAAATACGAAAGAAGAGATGAAAAAACTGTAAAGAAAGCAAGAAATTCAGAAGCTACGCATCGACAGAAATCTCACTTGGAAATCTGGTGGGGGATAACGAGGAATCAGAAAACGCGGAGAGCGAGCCGACTTTGGTGTTGAGTTCGGGAACAAAGAGAGGGAGAGCAGGGGAAGAGAGGGATGAATGCAGTGGTGGGTGTAGACGGGATTCAAGCATGAGCCTGGGCATCTTTGCAAGGTGATATTCTTCTGATTCAGACTCGTGGTGGTTTTTCCATTGCTTCAGATGGAAGTCCATTGAGAGTCACAGGAGTGTGGTGGTGGGGTAGGCTCTTGGTTTAGTAGTTGGTGGGTAATCAGCCTTTGTTAAGAAGAGAGTGGTGTTGGAGAAGTGAAGAGCAAGTTTGTAAAATGGCTTTTTGCTGGGAGTAGTGCAGTTTCCTTTATATCTTTTTTTTTTTTGGCAGATACCTTCGAGGGAAGTGGTGGTGGGATGGGGGAGGGCTAAAAGAGCACTTGAGAAAAAGACAATGAGACAAGACAGTTGGGCGGGGGACAATAAAATAATGGGAACAAGGAGATCGCTAGAGAAGAGAGATGTGAGAAAGAACCTGCAGTCTGTCTGTCTTTCTGCTTCTTTCTGCCTTGGGAATACCACTTGAGGGATAGAATGGCAATCTAAGGTTTAGTGAGTTCTTTTCCCATTTAATTATTAATTATTAATGAAAAAGAATAAAATAGCGAAGTTAGTTTACCCTGTAACGTTGAATTTGTTAGAATTTGGATTCCCCAGGACTGGGGTTGGGTTTTAGAGTAGTCTTCTGAATAAGAGAAGGAGAAGGAGGAGGAGAAGGAGAAGGCAGAGGCACATTACAGTTTGCAGAGAAGATGAGAGAGTGTCAGAAGAGAGAGGTGGAGGGCAGAGTGCGACAATGGAGCTGAGGAGAGAGGAGGAGAGAGGATATCATCATTTGTCATTCGCCATCTTCCGTGACATTGCTTTTGAACGCTCTCTTGTCCAACTTCTGCCCTTGTTCCTGTTACTGTTGCTGCCTACCACTGCTACGTGTTTCTTTTCTCCCAGTCGGAGTGAGAAACATATATTTATTAAAATATTAGGCAATCGGCAGATATATATATATATGTATAAATTATGGCTTGAAAACGTTCGTCCTTTTTATTGACGCCAAGTGGGCTGGGTGATTTCACATGGTAGCATTCAGTCATTCTGGGCGCTCCTCTGTCTCTGCGTTCAAAAAGCTGGCTTCATACTAAACCAAAAAAAGAGGGAGCAATTTAATAAGGCATTGGCCAGCTATTGTTACCACTGTCAAACAAACACCCTCGTCTGCTTCCATCAAACGACATCCAATTCCATGCAGTTTTCATGTACACGTACCGTTTATCCACTATGATCCCTGACGCATTCATAACACCCAATGTAATTTACCTAATAACCTGTACTTCCTGTCGGCTTAAACACCTTCGATATCATAAATAATAATATACAATGAGCCATGTTATTTACAGGTGATGATGATTCATTTCTCGAGGTCCATATTAAACACGAGATATATATATATATATATATTTAGTTGGGATCATTTCATAGGATCATATGTAAGAAGACATAAAAACTTGTTCAAGTTATGGACAACTCGTGAGTAGCGAATAATTTGACTCATTGTTTAAAATTTATACAGCGGATATCATCCGCATTAATTTCGTTAGAATCATGTACATTCTCAAAGTATCATCATTTCAATATATGTTAGCATGGATGCTTCTACTTTTTAGTATGAACAAGGGTAGTTGAAGGGCAAAAGAGAAGGGCACACGTACGGTAGATGGACGGAACAGGTCAATTTCACGGGACCCCGTATTTATCCATCATCTCCTCCTCCTCCTCCTCCTTTATTCTTCGGGAGGACCACAATTTAAGTTTGGAGAAAGAGAATTAATTATAATTTAAGATTTCAAAAAATCTTATTAGAACTGTAAATTGAGAGCCCTATTTGAAATTTAACTAGTATCATGATTCTGATTAAAATTCCAAATTCTGTAGTCATAGGTTAGCCTATAGAAAATGAGAAGGGAATTTATTGCATGAATATTTTGAAAGAGAGAGATCGTCTGTAAATTTAACTGGTAAATGAATGAGAAATATAATTATTTAAAATATATTTAATTTTTAAAAAATATTATTTTATTATAATTTTAATTATGACATTTGAAAAATTATTCTAATTTTTAAATATTTAAATTTATATTTAAATATAATAAATAATATATTTTATTTGATATTGATATCGTATAAAGAATAAAAATATGAATTGATTTTTTTTTTAGTTAAAAGCTTTTATATAAAAAAAATATTTTGAAAGGGAGAACCCAATGGAAGTGCTCTGCTGACCCCTTCTCAAGTTGCCGCCCCGGTTGTTGCATCACGATCATGTCCACTAACTGAACCTACAAAGATTCATGCCCTAACAGCTGCACAACCCCCCGGGGCGGAAATAATTTAAAAATATATTTAAATAAGAGTTTAAAAAATAATTTAAATAACTTTTAAAAAATAATTTTTAGAGAAGAATTTATAAAAAAAATAATTTTAAATAAATAAATATTTATATAGTTATTTTTAAAAATATTTTTATTATTGATAAATTATGAAAAAAAATATAAGTATTAAATGAGGAGAGAGGAGAGATAAGAGGAGAAATAAAAGAAAGTATAATAAAATAAATGAGAGATGATATAAGAAAAAATAAGAAAGAGGAAAGAGGGTGTAAGAAAAAATAAGAGATGGTATAAAAAAGTAGGGATAATATAATAATTTGTTAATTTATAATTTTTTTTACTATTCTATAAGCTACTATAATTAGTTTATCTAAAATTTTAATTTTAAATTATAATTTAATTTAAAAATATTTTTAAATAAATATAATTATTTATTTTAATTTTTTTTAAAACATAAATTTTATCTAAATTTAAATTTAAATTTAAGATATTTCTAAACACGCATTCAATCAAAATATAACAAGTGCTGGTATCATTCACAAAGGAAAGAGATGACCTTAATTGATTGAGAATAAATTCATGGTCACTCTAAAAAAAATGAGAGGGAAAGGGAAGCACATGATAGGACATGTGAGCGAAATACATCACTGACACATAATGTCAGTAAAGTGGTCAGAAGTAGTCAGCACCAAGTGACTGCCTCACAAGAGACAGCTGCCAGGTGGACCCCATCCCCTCACGTGCCTTCACGTGACCCTCCCTTGATATTTCATGAAGCTTTTAAATAGAGAGAGAGAGAGAACCGTAATAGGAGCTGTTAGCAGGAATCAAAGGAGGCGATGTCATGTTGAGTTGCATCGAGTCACGCGACAGATGAAGAATTTTTGGAACTCTGCAACCCCCCACCACACATATATTTAAATTACCTTGTTTTCCCAGCGCACCCCTCTCTATTCAAAACATCCGTTTCCACTTCCTTCCCCCTTCATATATTTTTATATTACGAACGGATAAAAATCTTCCAGGACATAGGCAGCGCTTCCCAGATGGACCGCACGCATGCATATGGAATGGAACTTAATGGGCCCATTTAATTGGATCGTAAAGTGGATTATAATGGGCCAGGCCACTGTTCTTGTTTACACTCCCCCCTCTATTCGTCTTCTTTCGGCCCAGAAATATACAATACCCTCACACTTCACAGCAGCAGCCCACAATTTCTTTCCGGTGGTCTCCACATCCCAAAAAGTCCAAGATGCAGGCCTGTTCAGATTCTTTTCCTAAAATCTGGGCAAAACAATCAAGCTCTTTACCACTTCCCACACCCACCCCACCCCCCGGCAGAAAAAAAGAAAGAAAAAACACAGGGTGGATTCGCTGTATTGAAGTTTTCACCACACCCACGCCCTCTTGCAGTTTTTTCACGGATACTGAGTACGACTCGTGGTTGACTTGGACTAACTCTAATGTTTGGTCCTTGCATCGAAGCATAACCATGACACCTGTCGAAAAAGTGGGGCGCCCGAATTATTTCTTACCCATTGACCTCAAACTTGGCGCCGGATGGTTGGCCACACGCATCCTTGAATTTGCAGCCTGCCTACCGTACCATAACGCTACCAATGCATTAGACACTCGATTGATTTTCCAACCTGAGCTTGACTTGCCGGGCCATTAGGTCAGCCTTATTTTGGAGGAGCCGTTTCTACCATTGTCATCCCCCTCCGCCCTCCCGCATTAAATTTATAAGTACACATGATCATGATTCGGCTCGGCTATTTCTTGTTAGTAATAAATCAGGTTGGCTTCAAGCGTACTTGCGTTAACCACGAGGCACAACGCGTGATAAGACACGAATTTCATATTTGTCTGGTACGGTTTAAGCATGCAAATTGCTAGAGGAAAATGTAGTAATATGGGGAAAGGGACAGAGAGAGACAAGATTGGAATACGTTTGAATGCTGGGCGGGGAAATGATTGAGAGAGAAAGCAGCGGGTGGCATGTGGGCGAGTAACGACGAGCGACCATGAAACCCGTGTTGGGGGTGGCAGTTGGTAGGACATGGGAGGAAAGAAGCGGAGGTGGTCGATGTGTGGGGGCACTAAATTCTAGTAGGGAGAGGGCCCAACCGGTAATTAAATAATTTTGGAAACTTTGATGATGCCACCTCAGGGTGACGCAAAACAACACAGTTTTTCTAATTCCCCGCCATTGCCATAAAACTCCAAATAGTGGGGGGCTATGCGTTCTGTTTTGTGTTGGGGCGATTTTAAGAAAGGCACGCGGACGAGAGGGGCCACACCTAAAAAGAGATTCCACAGCCTGATTCTCATGATCCTGGCCCTTGGATTCCCTAATGCCCCGTTTCTCCCTCGCATTATCGGTTAATCACCACGACCCTCAAATTGGTCCCCCACTCCCGCCCGCCCATCCTTCCCTCACTTTAAAATTAAATGGCACCCACCATATTTGTTTACGATGCTCCAATTAAAGTACACATAAGAGGCAGCGATTACATAGGAAATCCAGGAGGGAAGCAAGGAATCTGCAGATAAGCGGAGGAGGAGGAGGAGTGCAGAATCAGTTGCGAGAAAAGCGAGTGATATTTCGTCAAAAGGTGGCACGAGCTGCGCTGTTCTTCATTGCTGCCAACAGCTCATCCTTTTTGTCCACTCCAACTCTAACCTTGTACACCCCATTCTCCTTCCATTTAATTTATTCCCTGCCACGAGGGCCATGTGAATTATCCCCCCCAAAATTTATTTATTTTTTTTTTTGTAAAAAAATATATTGGGTCTGAATGTAACTGCCAAAAATAACGGAAAACGATATTTGGATCCTGTGAATGCAACTACGCTGATGCGCCTCACATGCTCTGCTCTCTTTGCATCACGAAACAGCAACCCACCTCATATCCACAAATGCAACGGACAAACGCAAGCCACTTCCTGGGGATGGGGCACCTATCATCAGATATAAATTAACCATATTTCATAAAAATAGAAGCAAGAACGTTTATTTTACAACTTAAACAGTTATTTTTAAAATTATAACTAATATTACAGCCAATTTTCCCTAAAGGCATTAAAAGTGCGCAAGAGGATTTGTCCTGTATGTTCAGTTATTCACTCAGTCGGCCTACTTATCAGTGGCTGATGAGCCGAGCCGGAGGCATGGGGTGGGGCATGGGAGTTGGAACAGGCCGGCCGCTTTTAGTTAATCGGCTTTATTGTTAATTTTTGACCGAAATTGTTATTATTTGGTTACCAGCTAGGAAAACGGCGTCTGTTTTAAAAAAATTGGTGACTCCATTTCCACTTTTCCCCCCCATTTTTGCCAACGAAGCGACCGATGTATGTATTATAAATTTGACCGATTCTAAATATATCATACCCGTTGGCCAAGACATTGCGGTCAGGATCTTTTATAATCATAACAACAACTAACATGTAGCCGCACGCACCACCATGTATAACACCGATACATTGTTACTTTATAGCAAGAATAATTCATACATTTTAGTTACCATGCCTGTTAAAAACTGTTTCTTCTGACTCTAAGTATCAATTTTTTACGTTTCTTATTTAAAGAACTCATTTCCGCAGTCGAAACTGGTCGCGTATTCCACTCTAGGTAATAGTTTTCAAATGTTGCCAAGAATTCCTCGCTTAAGATAGATGCATATATACTCTCCTCATTATTAATATAAAAATTATTTATTCAATTTAATTTTATTAAAAAAATTAAGTATATAATATATACACTATAATCTCCCTAATGTTATTGCGTAATGTTGAGTTATATATAAATTTATAAGTATGATAATTAAATTAGTTCAAGAAAAAAAAAAGATAACAACAAGAGATAAAGTGGGTTAATGTGGATAAAACTTTGTCTCCTGATAATTTAGGTCATAGACTTGGGACGGAATGAGTGATAAGCAGTACTTGTAGAGCTGCAAATAAATATTTGCCAAAAGCAAAAAAGGTTACAGTGCAACTTATCTCATATTAATGTCTGATACTAGTAAATGGATGGAAGTATTGCGCAGTCAGGTTATTTACAAATTATCTCATCCTTCGTCCAAAAAAATTAGTCAAGATTGAACTTTCAGGACTAAACTATCGCTCCCCTATTTTGTTTCGGAATCACATTTTTTTTTAATATTTTTCATTTTAAAAAATCTGGAACCCTATAAAATTAAGTCATGCTAGTTCGGGTCAGCGAAGGCGAGGGAAGCCGAGTCGGGGCTAGAAAGAAGAGTAACCCAACCCAGTCAATGAGCGCACTCACAACGTTAAAACAGAGAAAGCAAGCCGGGCAGGGCAGCTCATCATTTCAGAGCCGAACCACAAAGAAAAGAGATAAAGCAAAAGCCAAAAAGAGAAAAGCTATCCCCAAACAAAGCAAGGAAAAGAGAAGATAATAAACGACAGGAACTGAAGCAAGAAGAAGAGCTCTTCTGAGAGGGGAAAGAGGGGCTGGACAAAGAAAACGATGCAGACGGAGCAACAGAGCCAGCTCGTCGTTCAGAATTCTGGAAGCCTTAGCTTCAGCAGCCATATGTCCAAGGAAGATGAGGAGATGTCCAGGTCTGCTCTCTCTACCTTCAGAGCCAAAGAGGAAGAGATTGAACGCAAGAAGATGGAGGTCAGAGAGAAGGTTCAGGCCCAGTTGGGTCGAGTTGAGGAAGAAACCAAGCGTCTCGCCACCATTCGTGAGGTATCTCACTCTCGTCTTCCTAGATTTCATACTGTTTTCTTGCTAATTACCCTTCAACTTAATTTCCTCGCAATTTTTCTTTTTCACTCTATATGCAACGTCTTTGTATTTTTTGTGAACGACTCATTTATCTTTCTCGATGGGGTTCCACAGTTCACCAAATATGAGTGATCTGAAGTCTAAACTCTAAATCCCTCTTCTTCATCCCTGCCTTTTTGACGGCCTTTGTTTTGGCCTTGGTTGGAGAAAGAGTTTTTCCTGCGAGGAACCTTGACACCTTTTTTGTGCCTACCGAACAAATAAGTTGGTGTGGTAACAGAACTTTGTGACTATGTTGATTTATAACGGCTAGATATTCCTGATTCAAGAAAGTTCCTCTCTTTTCTCAATTCATAATTTCTAAAATACGTGTTTTCTAGCGACAAGGAGAACCCCCGAGGTATGCAGAATCTCTTAGGAACTCGAATATACCCGATCTGTGAGTTTGTGGCCCGGATATTTGTTTTCCCTCTTCTAATCCTGATAAATCAAATTCAAGGTTTGATGGCAATATTCGTCTGGTGGAATTTAGGACTGCCTCGCATATTCTTCTTGTAGGACAGCGTTCTAGGCTACTAACCCAATAGTTGACGTTTTTGCTTTCTGAAAATTATGTCTCTTCCTCAGTTGAGCAGTTTCAGTTGTTTGAAAGTCGTGTATCAAGTTTCCAATATGTTTTGTGCCTTTTACGAATGGGAAGAACTAGCTACCGTTTCCATTAGAAGGAAAAGAAGTTAATGCGATTTAACTTAGCTTCGGGATTATATATATGCGGTCCTAATTATGCACAAAGATAGCGATCTGAAGTTTCCTGATTTTTTTGTGTTTGAGGAATATCAGGAGCTTGAGGCTCTATCAGATCCGATGAGGAAGGAGGTTGCGCTGGTACGGAAAAAGATTGATTCAGTGAACAAGGAGTTAAAACCGCTAGGCCATACCTGCCAGAAGAAGGTTACACTTAAACCTAAGGGAAACTCGGACAGTAAAATTTGTGTAAACAATATAAAAATATAACTCAGTAAACTCCTACATTTTGCAGGAGAGGGAATACAAAGAAGCTCTTGAAGCATTCAATGAAAAGAACAGGGAAAAAGTACAGCTAATCACCAGGTTAATGGAGGTAATTAGGGGGAAAAGATTCGTATATATGTTTATATGAGAATGATTTGTTTTGATATGGGGGATAATCTGTTCTGGGTTGTGTTGCGTTGCTGTGAATGCATGGTTGCAATCAAATCAACAGTTGGTGGGCGAAAGTGAGAAAATGAGGATGAAGAAGCTGGAGGAGCTGAGTAAGAACATAGAATCGATGCACACGAGTTAGCCCAACTGCTAATGACCGTTGATTAGGAATGTGAGGTATATGAAAAAGATGACGTAGTACGTATAGTATGATTGTGTCGGCGCTTGTGTATTTTCTTGTGTTAATGTTTGTTTTTCAAGTAACATGTGATGGCACATTAGCTAATTTACGAGGGGGCCAATACCCGCCTTACAAACACGCTTGTAACTAAATACGCTTTGCACTTGGCTATCATTTTTTTTTTTTTTTGCCCTTTACCCTTCAATTCACTTTTGTATTGTTCTATTTCCAATTTAATTTATTGATGTAATTTTAATTTTGTTCCGTGGTCCAACAAACCCTGATGATGGTATGGTGGAATTTTTTATTTATTATTATCAGTGTAATAAGTGAGTTGGGCAGGTGCAATGTTTTTGGTTGAATAATTTGTCTCGGTCAGGCCATCATAAATATGATTGTACCTTTCAGCATGACTAATTAATTACTCAATTATATAATTTCAGAAAAGTAAACTCTAATACGTATGGTATAATCAAGCATGTTCGGTTTTAACAGAAGAACTCAAAGGAGACCGTGCCATGCGATCTTGGTTGATCTCTTTTTATTAAAAAAAAAAAAAGTTAACGTGCAGATCTATCATAAAATATTTTCCTATGCATATCAAATACGATAAAATTTTATTGGATACAAAAGTACTCATAAAAATTATAAAATGGTGAGAATATGCCATAATTATTAAGTATAACATTAGCTATTAATTTTTTTTATTACTAAAACAAAGGATGTTAGATTATCTTAATAGACATGTTATCTTGGCATTATTTTAGAAACGTTAAGCGTACTTTTATATCTAAAAAAATGTATAGCATGTAGTGTGCATGGGAAAATATTTTACGGTTAGATTTATACATTAATTCTAAAAAAATTAGATAAGTTGAGTTTTAAAATATTATTAAAATTATAATAAATTAAGTTATTTAAATAATATTTATAAAAACACTTACAAGTCACTACATACTCCTTCGGTTCATACTATATATAAGTTTAATTTAACCATCTGGCGTGGTCAGAATCCTTTGATTTGCAGCGGAATCGTAAACTTAACAGTGTATTACTGATAATGGGATATTAACTTTTATTGGGCGACAAATACAATTGTCTTTTGAATGGGGGGGTAAAACTGTAAAAGAAGGGAAAGGACATGGCAAGATATAGTAGAGAATAAAATCACACAAAAAAAAAAAGGAATGAAAAAGTGTAGAACAGAGGAAGGAGTGGAGGGGTAAAGGAAGTCGTAGAATTTACTCAGCCATGATTATGAATGGCTTTGATCGCAACACCTGACACCTGACATGTACGTATATTTGGGATCTGCTAATTTGTTAATTTATGACGGTAAGACAAATTTTAGGTCAGCCAAAAGGGGGTCATTAGGCAGTCCCAAAGAGACAAAATCACCTGAGATTAATTAATTGTTTAATTAGTAATTAAAGAAGAGGAAGTGGGGAGGCACAGACGGCGATATCCAGCTTCATAGAGTCCTCTTCTCTATCTCACTATTAAAGGCACACACTTAAATTACAAAAAGGTCACATCATCCATCATTGTTATTTGGAACTGACGGTATCCCTATTCTATGATAACTGTTACTTAAGCCCCTCAAGATTTTTAGATATTTGCCCACGTCTAAAAATGGTAACGTTAATAATTAATAAATTTTGTATCATTTTTTCAACTCTCCATCCATATTGAAATTTGTTAAAAATATTAAAAATAAAATTATGCAAAACAATAAAAAATATACATATTAATTACTCCTCCTATACTAAATATAATACCTACTTTTTAAGTTAATTTATTTTATAAATTAAATATTTTATTTAGAAAATAATTGAAATGATAAACAAATTGTACCTACTCTTTGATCCATAATATAAATTCTTTATTCTAATTTTTTTATCCGATATATAAATATAATTTGATAATATCTGAAGCATCTTAATTATAATTAAGTAAATTAGATTTATATTTTGGGTTGAGATATTATATGAGAAAAGCTACACTCCTGTCAGATTAATATATATTAAAGTGAGAATTAATATTTTATGATTTCATTATAGTGAATTTATTGTGGGAATCAAAGTGAGCGGCTGATGGGCGCAAAGAGAGAGAGAGAGAGAGAGACAAAGGGTGGGGCACGTGGTATGTGGTGTCCCGGTTTAAGTTGTAACAAAAAGCGCGTGAAGCTAATAAGACCGTTGAACAGCGGAGGATCTTTGTCTGACCATGCGATCGATTGTTCAGAGAGGGCGACAATTTTTTGGGTTCTGCTGAGTTCCATTCCTTATTACTCCTCACAGACCGAGGCTTGTCCACTCTCTCTTATCATTTTTATGTACTGCCTTCTGCTAATAACAATAAAATAAAATTTTACATTAAAAATATGTAAAATTAATTTAATAATATAAGATCTCTTTACATCTTTTTAAATTTTAGATTCAATTTCTAAATACGAAATTTATGTTAAGAATAATAATTATAAATCTTAAAATTAAAATATTTAGTGATGGAATCTAAGTAATATTATATATAAAAAAAAATAAGGCAAGAGGATATACTATCATGTATCTTGCATGAGTTTCTAAATCTAAATAAACTTATAAACTCTATTATTTGCATTTTGTTTATAATGTAATCTATTATGTTATAGTAAAATTTATTTTTAAAATATGGAACACATTTTATTTTCTTGTCCCTACTTTCACGAGTCAACCGAGTCCTTCATTTTGAATCGGCAAATATTATATTAAAATTGAAAGATGCGAACCAGCAAACACATTTCAAAAGTCATTCTCAATGACGTCGCCCTCCACGTGTATCAAATGTTGATTATACACGGAGTGGTATCGTTCTTTTTCCCCATGATCCATAAGGTCACTACTCGCTACTGTTGCGACATCATTGTAATTTCAAGGACGCCCCTCCTCCCCACGCTCACGGCTTCGTTGTTTGTTGGATGGGAACAGGTTTGTTGTGTTTATTCTAGCCTGCCGCTTTACCTCTGAAGCAATGCCAAATCTTATAGGAGTGGGTTAGATATATCATTCACGGTGAAATGGGCCCAACAAGCCCGAAATATCTTATTCCCTCCCACTTCGTTCGTTTGGGCTCCATCCACACACATTGGCGGGGCCCTAAAATATGACCCAACTTAGCCTTGTGCATGTAACATTCTTTTTCAGGCTCGCGTTGGGGAACAATTAACAAAGGGAGAGGAATCACAATGCATTTGATCAATAATTCAGATTTGTAATATTACATATATGTATATATATAACAATTCAAATGGTACAAGTTACTCGACATTCAAACACGATCGATGATGAGTGTGGGGATCTTGCCGATTCATCAGGGCTCCTTGAACCGTTTAACTATTCCAAGCCGAACATCGGATTCCAAATAATGACGAGTAGTTCCCCATAGGTAATGGCAATAATAGGAGCATGTGGTGCGAATAAAGCCAAATAGGGGTTTACGTATTTATTTATTTATTTTATTTTATTTGGAGTGGGTGGGAGTAAAGACGGAGGAAACGACGGCAAGACATTTATTTGGAGGCATGGAATAACGTTCCGAAACTACATGGCCTCATTATTGGTGCGCCATAATATGGGGGTATCACTGCCAATATGATGGGGTGAGTCTCACTCTCATGAATGGCATCTGCAAGGAACAGGATCCATATATACATGACATGCCATTTCCATATCCGAGGTTGGATTCGTGACGGCAAAAGCAAATATCCAAATTCCATTTCAGTGGCTACGTGAAGAGAACCACTTCATTCTCTGCCCGACCATTCTTCTGCATCAACCATTTTGTCTCTTGTACATTCCATACACTGCGTAAATATCCCTTGTCTGCTCTCAGAGGGATACTTCAAGCATCTTCTCCCCCATTTCCAAATCCTACACCTCACCATACATTTGGAGCGTAGCGATTAACCTGCAGCCTCATACACACAACCCTGCTTCACATTACCCGCTAGCTGTTGCTCATATAAAACTGACACCCTCTTACTCAATTACCACTGCCGTACGTTATTTCCCGTTGAACAAATTTGGTTTCCTCCCTCTGATCCGCGCCCAATTAATTTCATCAAGCAATTAATCAAAGAATATACTGTAGTGACAAGAGAGAGGGAACATTTTGATAACCATACTTTCATATAATAATAATAATGGTTGAAGCTTTTAAAATGGAGCAACGGAAGGGAGGATTATTGGTATAGAGGAATATCGTGTAAAATAAAGCAAGTGTAAATAATACTAATATTGAGGGTTACTCTCGGGCTGATAAGCCCAGAATTTCGCCAAAGATATTTACGCTTTTATTGATAAAGCAATTGGAACAAATGAATTATAATTCACTGATGCGTTTACACATATATACATATTATTGATTCCACCAATTGGGCCATACTAGTATATTGGAAGCTCATTACAATTAAACCCAAAGTCCATCACTCCCCTTCAAGTTGGGGGCTAAAAATGTCAATAGCTCCTAACTTGCTGAGAAGTCTGTTCTGCATATCATGACCAACTGTTTTTGTCAATATGTCAGCTTCCTAATCTTCTGATCTAACATATTTAAGATCAATGAGCCTTTGTTGCAGTTTATCCCTGACAAAATGACAATCTACCTCAATATATTTAGTTCTTTCGTGAAATACAGGATTATTTGCAATGTGAATAGCAAATTTACTATCACAATAAATATTTACTGGACTCGGCATATCGATATTTAACTCTTTTATTAATCCTACTATCCACACAACTTCTGAAATAACTATTGCTAACGCTCTATATTCAGCTTCAGCAGAGGATCTAGATACAGTGCTTTGCTTCTTAGTTTTCCACGTAATGAGAGAATCTCCAAACTTCAATAAGTATCCTGTTACTGATTTTCTAGTAGTTGCACAGGATGCCCAATCAGAATCACAGTAGCAGCTAAGAAAATTGTTTGTATTTGCAGTTATCAAGATTCTCAAGCCTGGCCTCTGTTTGAGATACCATATTACTCCCATTACTGCCCCCATACGAGTCTTTGTCGGTGTTTGCATAAACTGTCTTAACACCTGCACAGCAAAACAAATATCAGGCCGTGTTGTTGTCAAATAAATCAATCGTCCTGCCAATCTTTTGTAACTCCCTGGATCCCTTAGTAAATTTGCATCCTTATCTCTGCCTTCTTCAAACGCTCTGAGCTTCAAAGTTGGAGAGATTGGCATACTGATTGGCTTGCAACCGCTTAGCCCTGTATCTGTAAGTAAGTTCAGAACATATTTTCTTTGTGACAAAATCACTCATTTCTTAGATCTAGCTATTTCTACCCCAATAAAATATTTTACCAATCCGAAATCCCTAATTCTAAAAACATTGTGCAGGTAATGTTTAACTTCTTTTATTCTGTCTTTACAACTACCAGTCACTAACAAGTCATCAACATAGAAGAGTTTCATTACCATTGCATCTGAAAAACGCTTAAAGAACAAAGAGTAATCATTCTTGCATTGTGTAAATCCTCCTGCAATCAATGACAGTGTTAATTTATAGTTCCAATGCCTAGAGGCTTGTTTAAACCCATACAATGATTTCTTCAACTTACAAACCATATTACCCTTGTTGGCCTCAAAACCCTACGGTATGGTCATATAAACCTCTTCTTCTAAATCTTCCTGCAGGAAAGTATTGTGCACATCCATATGATACAAGTTCCATTCATTCATTACAACCATTTTGATAATCAACCTTATTGTTATCATTTTTATAATAGGTGAAAAAGTCTCATGATAATCTACTCCTTCCTTCTGATTATATCCTTTTACTACCAACCTAGCTTTAAATTTATCTATCTCACCATTTGAGTTATACTTAATTTTAAAAACCCATTTGCATCCAATGGGCTTCTTCCCCTTAGGTAATGGGACTATTTCCCATATTTGGCTTCCCTCAAGAGCTTCCATTTCTGTCCTCATTACTTTCATCCACTCATCATTCTTTACTGCTTCTTCAAAATTTTTGGGTTCACTAACAGAATCAATTTTGCATAAGTAACACAAATGAGAGGGAGACACCATTTTATATGTTATGTACCTTTGCATAGGATATAAGCAGGAGCTTTTACGTTTGTCTTCTTGATTAGTTTCAACCATATTAGAAACATAGTCCCTAGACCAAATGGGAGGTTTTCTGTCCCTGACTGGTCTGGTATTAGGTTGGTTTGTAGTTACACTATCATTTATTTGAATCTTTCCAGTTCCTGTCTCTACGAGATTCTTGATATGGATAGGTTCATCATCAAATAGAAACAGTTCCCTCATATCTTTGCTTACTCCCCTTTGATCTAAAGAGTAATCTTTGAGGGGGAATTTATCCTCTATGAATGTGATATGCCTACTAACGAAAATTGTTTTATCTTTCAAGTTATATAGCACATACCCCTTCTGATTAGCAAGATATCCTAAAAATGCACATGGAATAGATCTAGGTTGAAATTTATCTGCAGAAATCAAATCAGTAGCATATGCTAATGAACCAAAAACTCTTAAGTCATCTAAATTCGGTTCTCTTCCATATACCTTTTCAAATGGTGTTTTGTATTGTAACACTTTAGATGGTATCCTGTTAACCAAATAGGTTGTCATTTTCACACATTACCCCCAAAACCTGATTGGCATTCCAGATTGGATCATGAGGCTTCTAGCAATTTGCATTAGGATTTTATGTTTCCTTTCCACAATTTCATTTTGTTCTGGAGTATATGGACAGGAGGTCTCATGAACCATCCCATTTTCAGTCAAATAATTTCTCAAAATATGGTTAGTAAACTCAATTCCATTATCACTCCTTATCTTCTTAATTTTAACATCAAATTGAGTTAATATGTAAGACACAATTTTTCACATAATCAATAACATCAGATTTGTGTTTAAGTAAGAAAATCCATGTTGAGCGTGAGAAATCATCTACAATAGTTAGAAAGTATCGATGTCCTTCATGTGTGGGTGTCCTATAAGGCCTCCATATATCCATGTGGACTAATTCAAAGCATACTCGACTCTTGATGCAACTAGATGAAAAAGGGAATTTAGCTTGCTTGGATTGAAGGCATATTTCACATGTTTTATTCAACATCATTCCTGTATCGGTTACAATGCTCAGATGTCTAAGTACAGAAATGGGGACATGCCCAAGTCTATTATGCAACAATGTCATGTCAATGTGTCTGCTGGAGTTTTTATTGTTTACAATATTAGCATAAGCATGTTTTCTATCAGATTCTAACACATACAATTCTCCTATCAGTCTACCAGTCATCATCTTCCTCTCTCTTCCATTTTGGAGATCCTGCACCACACAGTAATTAGGAAAAAATACTACTTTGCATTTATGTTCCTTAGTGAGTTTAGGCACTGAAATCAGATTGAATTTTAGTTCACATGCATATAAAAAGTTTTCCAGAATCATTGTATTATTTAACCATATCGTTCCTATATGAGTCACTTTTATACGATGTCCATTTGGGATCCTAATATTTTGCATGGGTCCATATGGTATAATTTTTTATCCCAGTCAGCACAAACAATCACAGCTCCTTGTGTGTCTGAAGGGTGGAGATACAGAGGATGGGTAAAGCTGATCCCAATTTCCCCAGTTGTGTGTTTATCTCCCATCGATTCTGTGGCTACAATTTTTAAATTTCTGCAAGACCCTTCCAAGAACGTGGTCACTGTGCGTCTTTGACGAAGCTCGCGGGTGACTCTTTGTTGCTGGTGATAGGCTGCTTGGTGCGATTCCTGGAATTTCTGCAAGACCCTTCCAAGAACGTGGTCACTGTGCGTCTTTGACGAAGCTCGCGAGTGACTCTTCGTTGCTGGTGATGGGCTGCTTCATTGAGTCGGTGGCTGCGTCTTGGTCTTTAGGTTGACGCCCTAGCGATTCAATCTCATTCTATCAGGTTCTTACGTATTCCTTGCTTTTTTGTCATGAATCTTGTGATTTTCTTGGTATGCTTTTTGGATCCCGACCTATGGCCCTGATACCATGTCGGGCTGATAAGCCCATAATTTCACCAAAGATATTTACGTTTTTATTGATAAAGCAATTGGAACAAATGAATTATAATTCACTGATGCGTTTACACATATATACACATTAAAGATTTCACGAATTGGGCCATACTAGTATATTGGAAGCCCATTACAATTAAACCCAAAGTCCATCAGTTACGTTTTATGGTATGGGGAGACAGGGGCCGAGGAATCCTATGCTGATGGAGGAAGGGGTAAAAGTGCCACGTCGGGAGACAGACCCTGACACGTGGATGAGTGAGATCGTCCATCGGTCCAATTGTACACGTGGGAAATGGACTAAGTCGTTTTACCAGAACCTTGTGAAATCGGGCATGCATGGGACCACTTTGGATCTCCTCACAGGAATACATGTGTAGGCGGTGGGACAATTAATTAGAATTCAAATAAAATTAGTAGAGAGGTAACATGTTAATTAATTTACCCAGGCATGCTACTGGATCAACAAGAGGCAATATAATAGACAAGTAATTTGGTATTATGTGGTCATGCAAGAATACAAGTTGAAGCTGTTGACCTCTGCGCGTAGTTAACCTGCAACAATCAGCTAACGAGGATGCGCATCTTCTTGTTATTTAATGCCCACGTATAATTGATAGTTAGCATGTGCTACATATCAACCTCCATTTGTAGGTTTCGAGATGAAATTTGGGGGCATGTATGTCACCTCAACCTGAACGCGTTCTTGTCTATTTATAAAACGCCGAAAGCCACCACTAACAACATTCTGTTTTAGATACGCGCTTCTTTCTGTCTTCGCAGGAATAATTCCGGATCGTCAATATGGGCGTACTTGATTTAATTTCTCGGTTGTTTATTCGATTAACTCGACACACTGTCTTGCGTATCTTTCCCTGTAAAGTATAAATAAATACATATATCTCTATATAAACAAAACAAATATAATGCACGTTCCTGTATGTTTATACTAAACTAGAAACATGGGCCTTCGCGGAAATCAAAACCTTTATTTTGAATTGCTGGCAAACAGCTACTTCTACATTTTTTTTTTAAAAAAAAATTCTGCAGAGGGAACACTAACATGGAGGTACGCAAGAGTTATTCAAATGGCTTATAGTTAACATAAGTGGCAACTACATATACACACACATGTATATATATCAGTAACCTTCATCATGACTACGTGCAACAACTAAAATGTTGTCGGTATTTAATTAAATCCTGACTATGTAACTATTCCAGTTTTGATTAAAATCGTGAATCGAGTGTTTTAATTAAGGAAGAGAGTCACGGGGGGACAGGGAGCAGGAGCCATTTGTTTGTTGTTGTCTTGTCCACGTAAAACAACAAGAAAGAAAAAGTCAGGAACAAGAGAGACAAATACACAAAGTCACAAAACAAGCGAGCATGAGCCATATTTTTCTTTCTTTTTCTTTTTAGGTTTTGAGTAAATAAGAGATGTACTAATACTCAAACGATAATTACAAAAGTTGGAAGGATGAAGGCGAGAGTAGGCAAAGGGACAGGTTGGAAGAACATGGTGAAACAGTGCCACATGTATTATTCTGTGTGAACGCAATTGACTTGTTTTGTTTTGGGGGCAAAGGTAGAGTGAAAGCGTGCGATGAGACTCGTAAGACGTCAAACACCATCCCACATCCCTGTTAGTTTTTGGTTAAAACTTGAAAAAGTTTAACTGTCAGTTGGGAACACAGGGCTTTACCTTTGCTGACAGAGAAAAGGGGAGTAGACGCTGATACTGCTAAATCATGTGTTGGGGAGCGTCACGCGTCGCTCTTCCCAACGCCACACCCCACAGTACAATAACCCCTCTCATTTATATATATATATATATATATATATAGGAACATAGTACATGCACTTCACAATATTTGTTTCTCCCAGAGATTATTATATCTGCATGCATATATGGGTGCAGTTTGAAATTTAAATTAAAGGTGAAGGAGTGAGTGGAAATGGACAAGGACTGAACGGGGTTATCGCTTCAAAAAATAGAGAGCAGAGATATGCAGCAGAAAGTAGTAGGGCCTCTAAGTCACTTCATTTTTGGTTGGGAGCGATCGTTTCACTATATAAGTGTGTGTGTGTGTGTGTGTGACTATGAAGCTAGTTAAAAAGATAATCCACCACAATTGAATGAAAAAGAAGCAGTTAAGACTCGAGATCCGGTTCTTCGCTGAGCCAGGGTTTTGGTATCCGACTTCAATTAGCAAGTTGCCACTCCCCCTGTTTTCGTCGTTTAGCTCCCGTTTCGACTCTAGTGCCATGCCACCCCTCACGTTTCCCAACCTTCTCTCCTTCGTTGCCCTCAACGTATTTGGTTTATCAAGTATTAGGGAACCACTGATCACAATAGCCTCAGATTGTCAAAAGCTCAGGTTTAATTGATTTTCCCACGATTTTTTTAATTCATGTTCCATCCAGCTGTAAAGCACGAGTTTCAGCAACTAACCTCATTTTTGCGAATGTCTTTGCACAAAACCAGTTCCTGGTCAACATATGCCAATTGGAAAGTAATAATGTGCACAAACCATTGGGATTATTTATGGTTGAATGTTTTACTTATAGACTGACAAGTTAAAACTAAAAACAGAGAAAAAAAAAGGAGAAAATTTATGAATCAAAGAACCGTATCCTATGATGCAGTTATTAATGAAGGCATGTGCGTACGCAATAATATAGTACTAATATGAGGGATCTGTGTTGCAGTAACCAGTAATGACAAAATAGTTAGAGCTGTAAGTCAGTAACAGGAGGAAACAGAGGTAATAAGTAACTCCAAACTTTGCATAAAACCCTGCGTGTATGTGTATGGTATGTTGCCGTGCAAAGCAGTTCCTTTTACGACGTGTGGAGTAGAGAGACCACGTAAAACAATTCTCCCTCCCTCCTGCTCTCCTGGGTCATTCCATCAAATATATGCAATTTGCACCAAATTTTATTTATTTTCTATTTATTATTACCCATTTGAAGACAACTCACTCCTAAATTTGTTTTTAGTCTAATAAAATAATTAATCGTTTATCACCGGTTCACCCTACCAAACCCAATCTTGCCTCGATATTTGAATCGGGAAGTCTCCTTCTTCCTTCTCCGTATAAGCTGGCGAAGGACACTATATTTGAACCTTCCACTTCTCATCACTACTAGAATGCTTTGTTTTGTTTCAGCAGTACACGTTTCTCTTCTAGCTGCCACTTACACTCTTCTCTTTCATCATGGCTCGCCAGTTACAGCAGCTTCTCCAGGAAGATCAAGAACCGTTCCTATTAAACGACTACATTTCTGATAGGCGGAATCAGCTGATGAAAAGGCCTTCTCCCAACACCACTCTGCAACTCAAGAAACCAAAACCAATCCATCATCATAACTCAAGCTTCCCCCCTGATTTCTGTAAAAATGCTTTCTTTTTCTCCTTTCGTAACACCCCTGATCTCTTGGAATTCGCATCTCCGGCCAAGAGCCCCTGTAAGTCCCCCAATGCCATCTTCCTCCATATCCCTTCTCGAACAGCCGCGCTCCGTCGCGAAGCTGCTCTCCGAATTCAGAAACACTCCTCGTCTTCTAAATCTAAAACCCACAATAAGACCAACGGCTTTGGTTTATTCAGGTCATTATTCAAGAGACTAACGCCGAGAAACCGAAATAGAGAAATACAGGGCGGTGGTGATGACGGAGGCAAGAAAAATCAAGAACAAATGGTATATACTGATCAGTTGAACGTTCCATGTTCTTACAATGGACGACCTAGCAGTGCTGTATGGCCCGAAACCAATGAGGATAAATCTTTGGACATGGAAACGTGCAGCAGTACTAGCTACTCCGATGAATCCCACGAGGTTGACCTTGTGTCCAAATCCCACCAGAAACACGTTAGAGATTCTCATTGCTATGATCACGACTTCTGCGAAAGCCCTTTCCGCTTTGCATTACGGAGTAGCCCCTCTTCTGGCCACCAGACGCCGGAATTAATGTCACCGAGTCTACCCAGAGCAGAGGTTTGTCATTTATTTTCTTATTCCTTCTATTTTATGGTGGCGAGGTGACTCGGTTGTAATGAGCCGAGTTGACTCAGTTGAAATGAGCCGAGTTGACCGAGTTCGTTCAGCTGTCGTATTTGTCGGCAACAATATCTAACTCAACAAGCTTGGCCGGAATTCCAGGGCTTTGGGCTTTTCTCGTTTCATGATTGTTCTCCCGATCATGTGTGCTCCATGCAAATCTTATCTCATCGTGTTCACTTTACACTGCCTTGTCCAGTGAATTAATTAATTAAAACAAGACAAATTATTATTTTGTTTCTTCTCTTGTTTTCTATTGTTACGCCCCGACATTCGATTTACTAGAAAATAATTTATCATTCGTGTCCATGTTTTAATTACAAGAATCGTTCTTTTGATAAATAAATAAAAACAAAATAGAAGTCAATAACAAGTCCAATTATGAAAGCGGTTTGAGTCCAAATCCATTGAAATTAGGTTAATGATTGACAAATACTGCTATACGCCGAATTTGGATTATATTCTAGTGATGGTTGTTATGAATTGTAATACAGGAGAAAGAAAAGAAGGGAACAGAGAGTGTCGAGAGATTGCAATTAAGGGAGGAAGAAGAGGAAGAGAAGGAGCAATTCAGTCCGGTGTCTGTTTTAGACCCACCCTTCGAGAACGATGACGAAGGGCATGAAAACAGCGACGAGGATGCCGGTTTTGATATGGAGTGCAGCTGTGCCATTTTACAGAGTATGTCACAAAATTTTAACTTTCTGCCAATGGGTGCTTGTTGCGCGGTCGTTTTCCCGCAACAAATGGCCCTACACTCTGATAATCTACTAGAACATACGATAGAGTAGGCTCATATTCTGATATGATTGTCATGTCATTGAAGTTTGAGAGTTTACCACTTAGGAAGTGTTTGGTGGGTCAACCTTAAATCATAGTTTAAAAAAAAATTATTTAAATTTTAATTTATTTTTTAAAAAAATAATTAGTTATATTTATTTAAAAAAAATTAAATAATTTTAAATAAATTTATAGTAATAATTTTTAAAATAATAAAAAAATTTATAGATTATTTATTTATTATTTTATTTATATTTTATTTATAATTTTTTTTTCTTCTTTATAGTCTCTATCTAGCGTTTATATTTAACGAGAAAGAAAATGAGGAATAAAAGAAAAGAAAGAGAAGAAGGTGAATAGTTGTCAATGAATAGTAACAATATATTATAATTATTTTTTTTATTTTGTATTTTTTTTATAATTTACCAATCCCAAAAATATTTTTAATAATAAATATTTAAATACTCATTTATTTAAAATTATTTTTTTCTATAAATTTTTCTCTATAAATTATTTTATAAAAATTAACTAAATTTTTTTTTATAAATATTTTTTTTTTAAAATCATCCAAATGGACCCTGAATTTGAACGCGACCCCACCCTAACAATAAAGGAGTTTGTGTGTTGATTTGGATGCTTCCATTCAATGCGATTGGGTAGAATTCTAGCAAGCAATATACTTATGGGTAAAGAGTCATTATTACTATTCAGTGTTTTACTAGTTTGTAAATGGTGGAACCCGTAAGAGCTATTGCTGGAGTCATGTGTTGCATTATTATACTTGGAGTAGTAGAGGTATCCCATGCTCAATTTAAGCCTATCAACCAGAGTCGCGTAAATGAAGAGTAAATGGTTTGGTACAGATAAAAACAGGGTCTGAACAGACATCCGTAACCAATTAAGTACATCTACGTATATAGACAAGTAGTTGATTTATGACTAGCTGTCTCCAGATCTGAACCTCTAACATGTTCTAATTATAACTCTAAGTAACTTCCACAACTGATGATTTCTTATTGTTATTATTAATCCTTTTCTTCTGTTAATTTGACAGGAGCGAAGCACCAACTGTTGTACAAGCTTCGTAGTTTTGAGAAACTTGCAGGATTGGATCCGATTGAACTTGAGAAAATAATGTTAGAGGAAGAAGATGAAGACGATGAGACATCAGATGAAGAGAAGGACTTTAACAGGTTAGTTTTAGAAGTCATCTGCCAATCTAGCATCCATGAGAAACAAGAGATCCCAGAAGATCACAAGAGACTGATTTTGGATCTCATTATGGAGGAAGAAAGAGAACTTAATTCCTCGGAGGAGAGGGAAATAGTGATAAGAAGGGTTTGCAAGAAGCTGGAATTGTGGAGAGAAGTGGAACATAAAACAATTGATATGATGATAGAACATGACTTTAGTAGAGAGGACGATGGATGGAAGAAAAAAGAAGAGCGCAAGAAGGAGGTGGCAGGGGAGCTCGAACGTGCTATTTTTGGGCTTCTAGTGGAAGAATTTTCAGAGGAGCTAGTGTGTTGAAATGGGTAATTTAGAAGCTTGTGGAGAAATTAAGATGAGGCATTAGCTTTATTCTTTTAGTTAGGAGAGTAGAACACAATGTGACTGACACTGTAATGAAAATGAAGTAGGCCAGTTAGATAAATGACCCAACAACTTAGAGCGGGTTGCAGATCAGTATGTACATGTCCCGTGTATGTAGCTGCCAGAGGATTCTGTAACTTCCAACTTGATCGAATATGATTTCTCAATGATTGCCCCTCTAGGTTTCATGTCCTAATGTTCACTTTTGGGATTGGGTTTATTTTGTTTTGCATTGTAACCAAACGAGGCAATGGAGCTAATCATTATGAGGTTCAGTCCTGCAATTTGTGACTTTGCTGTTTATCAAAGAACCTGTCGTTTTCAATGGCATGAAAACTCCTCTATAAATATAAGGCGGCTAGGGCGTGCTCCTCTTTTGACATTAGCAGTCTGACGTTTCGTCTTCTAAATGACAGTGATTATGCAGGTGTTAGCCAAGGGAAATCATGTGAAAGTAAATAGGCAAATTAATGGAAGCAAAAAGAACAGATCAAGTCGCGCCTGCAGGGTTTCATTGCGGTATATGATTTGGGCTTTACCTCAATGGGAACAAGAGGTCCAATCGGCGTAAAGAAATCGGCTATCGGCCACGGGTTGCTCCATTCCCATTGCCCTTTTGTTGCTTTCTCTTCTCTCACCCACCCCAAACCCCATTTGAAATCCAATTCACCTTGTTGATTTTATTGAATTCTTCAAGCTACAATTATTTTTAAAATCGTATTGCCTCAGTCCTCAGTCCAGCGATTATGTTCAACAACCTTGTTGATTTTGCCAACAACCTTCTTGTTGAGTTGAAAAAAGCAAAGTGCAAAAGAGTTTCAGAAAGGCAGAAAGCACAACCGACCAGTGAGTGGGTGCCACTGGATGTGTGGCAACGTCGCCCTTTTATTGACACGAGGGTTTAAAGTATCAAGTTTTAAAGCCCCCCGTAACTCATCAGTCATCTCATCTCATGCTATCAATAAGGGACCACCTTAGCCTATTACCATGTTATTGTTTATAATTGGCTCGTTTAAATAATAGTTTAGAAAATTATTTATAAAAGAAAAAAAATTTCTACAACTTTTAAAAAAAAAATTGGAGAAGAGTTTATAGAAAAAAAATAATTTTAAATAAATAGGTGTTTGGATAATTATTATTATAAAGATTTCTGTAATTAGAAAATTATGAGAAAGTATATGATTATTAAATATAGGAGAGAGTAGAGATTGTGTAAAAAAGAAATGAGAGAAGAGATATGATGTGGAAGAGATATGAGGGAATATGTAAGAAAAATATGAGTAAAATAGTAATTTATTAGTTCATAAGCTCTTTTATTATTTCATTAGTTAGTCTCCCTAATTTATCTAAAATTTTAGTTTTAAATTATAACTTAATTTAAAAACTCTTTTGAATAAATATAACTATTTATTTTTAAAAAAATTAAACTAAAATTTTACAACTTAGTAGTTTACCAAAAACACACAATAAATAATACCTATCCTGTTTCGGCATGACTTCTCTGACGAGAATTGCCCAGTTTCCAATTCCTGTAACCTCATACCCTATCTATATTAAGACAATACTCAAATTATCCCTATTAAACATTATCTAAACGTTTTTTTTTATTTTTAGTATTTCAAATTCTAACAATTTTTCCCTTTTTCCCTTTTTCCCCCAAACCAAGCGGTTTAATTTGGAAGGACTTGGTTCAGGTGACAATATGGGAGAACAAAATTAAAGTACGTGTCCTTAGTTCATGTTCTTTTTTTGATAAAAAGACAAAAATGCACTAAATTAAAGCAGTTTACAAGGTTCTAAAGCAGCAAGAACAAATAAGATTAGAAAAAAAAGTACCGAAAAGAAACTAAGCTAACAACATCCAAATCAACTCCAGAGAAATGTTTAATAAGAGATAAGATTTCCTGCCAAGCGATTGTTGAAATGGAGACATTAAAGGAGCTGCCAAAGAGAAAAGCCTTTCCACACAAGAGATTCTGAGAGGCCTCTCAGTATTATCAAGTTGGAATAGAAGATGGGGAGGAAGAGGGAGGCCCTGAAACATGAAGAAAGAAAAGGGAGACCTGGAGAGAAATGATTCATCCATATGAACTCCATAATGAGCAAACCATTGAAACATATGTAACATTGACAGAAGTGACTCTTGTTTTAAACTTATGAAAAAAGATATGCCACCCACTGCTGTAAATTGAACAGGAGTTCAAGTGCTTACTTCCCAAATTATTTGAAAAGGTTGATTTGTAAGCATAGCAAGCATGGAAATATCAAGGGAAGCTGAGATTTCTCTAATGAGAGCTTGGGGGTTCGATCTCCTACCATTGTGAATGATCTCATTTCTATACCTCCACAAAGAACTAAATAAGCAAATAGTCTTGTGAATAGTGTGAGAATTACCTTCCTAATCCAGCTGAATGAAAGTAGTCCTCAACGATTCAATGTAATCATCTAGTTCAAGTTTGGGATACGAATACCAATAACTCCGAACCATAATGATCTAGACAATGGACAATCAAAGAATAGGTGAAGAACAGTTTCTTTAGCATCACATCCAAAAACACAATCCAAGGAGCAATTCATATGATGCTGCCGGAGAACATCATAAGCAGGAATGGCATTATGCACAATCTTCCAGAATAAGAGAATCATCCTCATTGGCAATTGGAGAGACTAAATTCTTTTCCATATATGTTGCCAAGATGGGAGGAGAGAAGGACTCTCAACAGATAATTCAAGAAAACCTGCTTTGACATTATAAGATCCATTGCTAGAACCATTCCATATCAGGGAAGCATGTGTGTTTAGCCCACCAATTTCAAAACCAATGATAGTTTCAGCAAAATCAGAAGAATATAGCGATCTGATTAGGGTTTTGTTCCAAGTGATATGATTCTAGGAAGAAGGAGTATGCACCAATAGATCAGCGACCTTTTGAATACTATCTCCAGCAGGTTGTTGATCAAATTGTATAAGGCACCATAAGTGGTGGTTGATTGGAATAATATAACAAATTCTAACTTCCGTACTTAAATAGTGTTGATATATTATATGCGAAGATATCACAATGAAACGTTATTTTTTTTTTGCTTTGAACGGATGAAGACACGCATTATTTCCTGATGCTAGCTATATATATAATTAGTATGAATTTTCTCAGGTTATGCTATTCTTCAATAAATTAAAATCAGTAAAATCTGAGGGACACAAAGTAACACCTGTTTATTTATTTTCATTTCTGACGTGACTAGACTCTAAATTTTTAATTAAGGAGGAATCATCGCGTTTGAAAAGGGAGAGGGTGAGTTCTTTATCTTTTCTTTTTGGACACGAGACATTGAGAAACGGACTTGGCATACTTACACGTGGAACATAAAAAATTAAGCTGAGACATCAATTAGCGCACGTCGAACGCGTTTTCCAGGTGGCGCAGAAAGCAAAAACGTAGATCTGTATAAAGACGCACGCCGCTCTCCGCAAATTAATTGAAAGTCATAAAAAACGTTCTGAAACCCAACCTCCGTTCAACGGAAACAGTCTCTCCCATACTTAGCCTCTCGTCGGTTAAGAAGAAATGATGAATAAGAAGCGAAGAGCTGGAAGGAAGAAGTTCCAAGAGACTCGTCATCCAACATACAAAGGCGTGAGGCAGAGAAATGGTAAGTGGGTGTGCGAGCTTCGACAGCCTAACAACAACAAAGCCCGCTTGTGGCTCGGCACTTATGCTAACCCTGACATGGCCGCCATAGCCCACGACGTTGCAGCTCTTGCTTTCAAGGGCGATTCTGCGTCCTTGAATTTCCCCGACGCTGCTTCCTCCTTGCCTCGCCTTAATCGGCGGACCTCCTCCCTCAGATCCATCCAGTTCGCGGCCATGGAAGCGGCTGAGAAGCTTCTCTGCGGCTACGATGAAGCTGGGAAGAACATCGCAGCTTTGTCTATGGACTGTAAGTTTGAGTACTCGGAAGCATTAGAAGAAGAAGGGGAGGTGGCAGCGGCGGCGAGGAGTATGTATTGGGATGAAGAAGAGGTGTTTAACATGCCAGGACTCATGAACAGTATGGCAGAAGGATTGCTTATCACACCACCAGCCTTGCAGAGAGGCTTCAACTGGGATGACATGGAAACCACCACCACCGACTTGTCTCTCTGGGGAGACTGACTAATCCCAAATCGTAAGAACTCCCCCGGCATTATTATGTATAATCTCTACAGACCTAATACGCTGTACTATGATACTTTTGAAGGTTTTACGATGTTTTCCATGAAGTAAACGCCCGTTACAGCGATTCTAAAATATTTTAAAAATAGTTTAATTAAATAGTGTTATATTATAGACATACCAAGGGCTTTTTATTTATATGGTCGCGCACCGTGGGAGTTCGTCATCGTTGTGTGTGGGAGGATTAGGGTTTGCGTCATGGATCATGGAGAGTGACGGTGAATCATGGATACAAAAGCCTCTTTTTTTGGTTGTTAGTCATGAATTGACTTGGTTGTCGGTGGATTTTATTGGCGTTGAACAAATCTGGTGGTGCGTTGGTGTTTTTTGCGTTAGTGGTGGAGTCTTTACTTGCTGCGTCGAGTTCGAGAATGTGCTAATTATATGATTAATAGTGTGGGATGTCTTTTTTGTGGCGTCGTTGCCGATTCTGAAATGTTCTCCCTCCCGCACTAGCGTGGTTGCATTTGTTATTTCCACCTACATTTACTATTCGGGTTTGGGACGGTGGTGTTATACGCTCTGTGTTTCTGTTTTCTGCTACGATATTTGAGGTGTTCGGGAATCGGGAACGTGGCCAGGTTTTCTTTTTATAATAATATACTTTTTTTTGTGCACCAAAAAAATCTATTCCTCACATCCTAAAAGTTAATTTTAAGAAGTAAAATCTTTTTATTGCATATCATAATATAATTTGAGGTAACATATTTACGATGATAGATTTAATTTGCTTAAAAAGAATTGATAAACTCTGTTATTATTCGAAAGGGACCAGGGGAAGGATTTTTTTCTAAGAAAAAAGGAAAACAAAGGCTAAAAAGTGCGAATTAACCCCCGTAATAATTGGGTTTGTTTTCCTTTTACAGGCCACTTTGGGCGTCCCCGACTCTTTCATCCCTGTATAAATTTGGGCTTTATTGCCAAGTATATGGGCCTGCACGTTTTGGGCCCCTAAATCCAAGTAACCGATGAGACATTTCAGCTCGTTTCGTGACACTAAAAGTGACTCCAATTGGGGCTGATTCAAGTGATAAGCGACTCAGTATCACTTAAGTAAAATTTTAAATTCGAGTCTTGACGTCTGTAGAAAATCATTATTGGGAGACTCACTCACTATAGCCAGATACGCGACGCGGATCAGGTCCGAATGTAGTCAAAGTAAAACTCTGGTAAACTGAGTAGGCAACAAAAAAAAAGGGGGCCCAAAGGCGGTGATGCTTAGGCCTCTTCTTTCTCATAAAGCCATTTTTTAAAAAAAAAAAAAGCTTGAACAATGAAAGTAATTGACACCTTACCTTATCCAATATTATTATTGCCTAAGAACAAGGAGATCTTGCCTAAGCTTTTGTTTGTATGTAAACTTAATTTATTTTCAAAAATTTTTGTATTGAAAAAAATAAAATAGATGATTGATGGCCTCTATTCTTTACAAGAAAATGCTACCCTTTTTAATTGTGTTTTTGTTGAAAAATGAGGACTGACGAGAACTTGTGCCGTGTGCCACCTTCCTGCCAGATACAAATAATATCTGCATGTCTTTTTTTTTTTTTTCAATTACATTAGGAGCATTGAAACCTCATAAATCTCTAGCTATCTCATAGATATCCTAAAGTGACTTTAGATGGAATCAGTACAGTCATATCCAAAGAGGAATGAGCGAGTAACCAAGAATAAAGAATAAGGTCAAGAACCATCGTCAACTAAAGGGGAAGTCTCACATTATTTATCGAACAAGGACTGAGATATGATCGGAAGCATTAACTAGTCAGAGGATTAATGTTGGTTTGGACGATGAGAAGCCCGTAATTTTACTGTGGAATCCATGAGGAGTGGTAGGAGTTGACATGCACGCACATATATATGATTAGATAGCTAATGAGAGTGAGATTTGATATAAATAATAAAAAAATTATTTATATTTTATAAAGATATGAGTTATATTCTTGTTACTGTTATAAGGATTTATTTAGTAGATAATATCATAAATATTTTATAAATATTTTCTAAAATCTGAGCCTGTACTATAATTTTAATAAAAAATTAGTATCAAATTCACTAAATTTTCTTTATATAAAAATATCTATAAATATATATACACACACACGATTCGATATTCGTGTAGTTTCCATGGCACTACCTAATGGGGTTAGGTGCATCGACATGGAACTAATACTTGTTAGGAAGGTGTGCAACTACTTTTATGCCATGTATGTGGACGACCACATGATGCGAATTTTGACACTCGCCTATATATGAGAGCATCTCAGGACAATTAAATATTAAACCTAGAATTTTTCCACAACATTCACGATTAAGAAACTATGTACTCGCCATCTAAATAATGAATGCATTTGGGCAATTTCAATTTTCTAGTATTTTTTATAATTAATTTAATTCCTTGGACTCTTTCGATGATGATCAAATTTTCTAAGTCGTCTATTGTTATATTGATTTTTATACTACTACATAAGATTATTTTTTAAACCTGGCCGGGGAATTGAATATTCTTTATTCAGGAGAGAAGATTTATCTGCCCTTTACTTTTCCCCACTTTTTGGCCAAACCTGCCCTTCTTGACCTAAAAGTCGTAATCTCAATTCATCTCACTCATGGTTATTGCCGTCATCATTTTTTTGCTGCCCTCGTTACAGTGAATAAGTACAGAATAACAGGATCATTAATTACCGTTGCAACTTGTTATTGAATAGTTATAGTTTAATGGGAAACAACAGGCTTTGATTCATTAAACCGAACGTCGGAGCATGATGGGTCGCTTGACATTGTAAGACCAGGGTGAAATAAATAGAGTGCTTAAACCAAACAATGAATAAAAAGAAAAGAAGAAAGAACAGATAATTGTACGGAACGTAGAGAGATGATAAATGCGTGGAATATCTCCGTCACTGTGCACTAAGGGTAATGCGAGGGCGGCCAGATGAATATTATAAAGGGGAGAATTAACTCCGATTAGCCACCATTAGTATAGCTATCTACTAGGCAGACAAGAAGAGGGACGTGGAAAAGAAATGAAGTGTTCTCAGGCGTAGATTAGCCCATATAACAACAATCGGCATGATCGATCCTAGTGGCAATAATATGTTGTTAATTGGCGTAATGCCCTTAAGTAGATGATTAATGCGGAATCATATATACGTTTTAAAATTGGGAATTGACGAGGAATCTTCGAGAACATATCGCAGAGATAGTAGGCCAGTACAAACGAATTCACGTGAGCTACTAATTAATAGGCAGTTGAGGCGGAAGAAGAAGTTGAAGCTTTCCTTGGCCCACTGTATAAGTTAGTCAGATTCAGATTGACTGGTCAAACACTAATTCTCATTTGGATATATATACACACACACACGTACACATGAACGAACGTTTTGACCATTTCTCCACATATATGCATCGTGAATTACCTGGTGGTTCATGTCACTGCCTTCAACGCGGAAACCCTATGCCATCTATATTATATAAGCCCTCCAGGCTCCAGGCCACTCCAAATATTGACATAACCCCCTAACCAAACAAGGCTCTATCCTTGCTCATCACTTTCATCCCCGTCTACTTGGAACACTGATCCCCTCTGCTTCGTTGATTTTACTGATCTCCTAACCAAAATATATTTTGATTTGGCTTGTTATCAGACATGGAGGTTCCGTATCAACCCACGGCTTCAACTTGTTCCGGCAACGACTTCGTCGGCTACAGTATTCCTTATCTTCCTCAATTTCTTCGCTCTGACAAAAGGGTGTTCCTAGTTAAAAGGCTTTATTCCACAAGGCTTCGTGGTCGTCGTGGCCTTCTACCCTCCCTGGCTCGCAAGCTTGGCCGTTTTAAAGTCCGAATCATCGTTTTACGTGACTCCCATCCTAAACAATGCTCCTGACCAATTTATTTCTGCATTCTAATTAACCCACCTCCAATCATGTCTCTAATGTATTATAAGCAGTCTTTAATTCAAAATCTATTTCTCTGCAATACGCTGTCATTTTCTTTTCTCTCGTTCTCACATATATTGTCTTGAAGATAACACCACTGAAAGGTTAAATAATCTCACCTCCCGGAGTCTGAACCACAAATGAACCGATTTCAAACCAATTAGTATATATAGCTTCTGCTCTTTCTCTAACAAATGCAATAACATTACGTTATTTTTTCATACGTGCGACGTTGCAGGCTACGGTCATTAATGTCCACTCATATCATTTTATTTTAGAGGTTAAGTTTGGAATCCAACAAGTAGATATCGACTGATGATTTCTTTAAAGTTTATGAGAACATAAGAAAGAAAAGGCTGTATTTATATAAAAGTTCTACAAATAATTAAGAACGAAAAGTCAGAAAAAGACTCGCTGAAATCTCTCATTTATTTTCGAAGAACGAAATAACAATTGAATGATGAATGGAGAATTTTCAATTAGTCATTTACAAATTATTCCAAATCCTACCTTCTCCGAGATTTTAAAATGAGAATTTTTATTTGGCACGAAAAAAGAAAAGAAAAGACTATTCGGAGAACAAAAGGTGAACTACTTATTTGGGGTGCTTGGTAGTTGGGTGGAATGAGAGCAGTGGGGGGATGAGATTTAATTTGAAGGTTCAGATATAAGATTGGCGGGACAGTACTATTGATTCGCTTACCATACTTCCAACCTAATCCCATACTTTTGCAGAAATCAAGCTAACTAATTTTTTCCGATTAAAAAGCCAAGCTCCATTTAATTACCAGACCGTGATTCCGCTGTTTCATTAGTTCCTCTATCAACACTTGAACAGAATCTATAATTCGATCACAAACTTTTGAAACCTGTATTATCGTATCGTATCTTTAAATGATGTACAAGAATGCATAACAATGAAATATGAGGTAATTTGAATTCTTAAACATCAATGGATTCCTCGTTAGGTACGAGTAAATGTCTTGGGTTCTATCCCATCCCATCTGAGACATACGTAAAATAAAATATACCGATCAATAAATAACATAAGATATATTATTAGTTGCAGTTACATTGATGACGTTTTGAGAGATATTTTAATTATTAAGTGTATAGGTTTATATCTGAGGATAATCAACAATTCGCCCAACTCGATATTAATATAATATAAGAAGAAAGAAGATTTCTACTGCTTTAGATTATTGATGAGCACAACCTCTTTTTAAAAAATTTTATAACAAAAAAAAACATAAGATGTATTAAAAAAACATAATTAAATTGGGATCATTGATCGATGTGCAATCTTCAAATTGGAGACAAATGAATATACGTCAGCTAGACGTATATTCGTTGCGCAGAATAAGTCATGGATTGCATTGCATTGCATTTGCAGAACAAGACAGTTGAAGTGGGGAAGAAGACGTTGAAGTTGAACCCTTCCTTTGCCCACTGTTGAAAGGTATAGCCTTCACGAGTCACTGACTAATTCTCACTATCTGCATACACACAAACATACACAGAGTAATCAGTGTACACATATAACCTTTGACCATTCATACACGTCATTAATTACTTCTGCTCGCTCCATGCACGTCACCCCCAAGTATATCAAATTAATTAACCCAAATTCTTTCTTCTCCTCCCCGAACCAAATAACGGTGTTACTCATCAAATTCATCAGTGTAAATTCAGAATCATATGAATTCATTAGACTAAACTTGCAAGGAATTAATTGTATGCCAGATGATTATAACAATACAGTTTACGGTCATTCCTATCTCTTATTAATCCTTTAAAAAAACTAGATGTGATGTTTTGAATTCAAGTACAGACCTCGAATTTTCAGAATTAAATTTTATAATTTTTTTAAAAAACTTGTATGTATATATATAAATATAAGCTTTTAAAGTTTGAAGTTTCAATGAGAAAAAAGTAATGGGTAAATGAATTAGAATTTTCACTGTATTTGAACTATTCCAATTTCTAAGTACTCGAACCTTCTCCACGATTTAAAATTTGTCTAAATGGAGAAGTTAAGAAAAGGTGAAGTAATTATTTGAAGTGCGTTGGGTGGAATATTGATGAGAGCTGGGGTGAGCCACAATTAATAATGATTAGGAAATTTAAGATAAGGAAGGCGCGTGGGACAGTTCACTACTTCTCTAGCACTCACTACACACACCCATTAACTCGGCCGATGTGGGACATTGGGATCATAATGGCATCTCCCAGCACCATGCATACTGACTATTCTCTTCCCCTTCCCTATATGCAATTCCACTTCCCATACTTTCTTTTTTATAATTATTCAATTGAGCTGATTAAAAAGCCATCTACTAATTATACTGACTGGTGTCGGCGAGGTTAGAATCTGTTTAATTCGAGCATGATTACTTAAGTTCAATCCAAATGTATATATACGGTGTCTTGGAGAAATACATCCCATTTGAAGCATAACCCAGTTTAACAGGAATTAATTAGAGTCCAACACGTTTCAAATTAAACTGTAGTCATACCATAGCGTTAGTTTAGTTTTGTCATGAGAGAAAAAACTAAACAAAAGAAAACATTTATAGACGGAAAGACTTCACATAAGTCTTTGAGCAATGAAGTTTTGAAAATTCTGTCGTGCATTTAAATGTGAAAGATTCGAGAGATAATGTCATGTAATTGGGACATCAAAGAATTGATTACGATCCATATCTAATTATACTAGCTATTTTCAAGTAAAAATGCATATATTCTTATAATCCAAAATTACATATACTTCCTTAAAATCAAATCCAATTGGTGTACGAAGACAGTTAATATATAATAATATAAAATGCATAAAAAATCATGTAATTATTTGTAAGATATTAATTAATATTACAACTTAATCTGAATCCATATAAAACACGATGCTTAAATTACAGTCTAGCTAGTTGTAAACAAGTGCAATTTATTATTCAGCAATTGAATTAATGGAAAATGTTTATTCAAGTTCAAATTTTTAGAGACAATTGGCCTGTTTGGTAAGTTTTAAAATCATGATTTTAAAAGGGTCTATAGTCCAAACTTTGGTTTGAAAATTTTTTAAAACAAACAGCTATATTTATCCATAAGTGCTTCTGGGCAAAATCTTGTTTTAAAACTATAGTTTCAGATAAACTAGTAGGACTAGCTTTTATAATAGTAAAAGAACTTATAGATTACCCAATTACTATTTTACCCTTATTTTTTCCTCTTCTCTCTTTTCTTTATCCTTCTCCTCTACGAGTCGTCGTCGTCACTATTGTCATTGTCCATGGTGGGTAGAGCTGGGAAAACGCGGGCTGGGCCCATTTTCTGTCAAAATGGGGCAGGCTCGGACTGGCATGGGGCGGGCTACACAACCCACCAGCCCATTTTTTTTTAAATTATTAATATTATTATTTATTTTACCTCAAATATTACTTTCAATACTTTTATTGTTTAATACTAGTAAAAATAATTATTTATTTATTAATATGTGTTGACATATTATAATTGATTAATATTATGTTAACGTTTATTTAGATTTATAGTTATAAAATTTGATATTTTTTATAAAAAATAAAAATTTTTAAGAGTATAATATTAACTATATTTTAATTATACTAATATAACATTAGAAATTTTAAAAATTTAAAAATAATTTTTTAAAAATATTAAAAATTAAAAAAAAAGAGGGGCGGGCTGCGGGCTCAGGCTGGCAAAATGCCAGCCCATTTTTGGGCGGCCCACACAACCCGCTCCCTAAAAACCCGTTTTTCTAACTCTAATAGTGGGTCACAAGTCGTAGCTGTCACTATCCACACTGGGACATCGAGTCACTGTCCAACTGTATTCGTCCACGTTGAGTCACCAGAGTCACCGTCGCTACCATCACCATCCACGCTAGGTCACGATAGTCGGTGGATCGCTGAGCCGCTGCTCACCATCCAGATCTACCGCCGTGCACAAGTTGTCCCTGCTTGTTGTCGCTAGGAGCTGCTCATCGTCGTTAGGTCACTGTTGCTCACCATCATCCCTGCCGTCGGTAGTTTCCAGAAGCAAATAAGAGGATGAACAGTGTGGCCTACGATTTATTTATTTTTTAATTTTTATCCCATACACTTTCTGGTAATTTACTAATCACAAAAGTTATTTTAAAAATAATTATCAAAATACTTATTTATTTAAAACTATTTTTTTTTCATAAACTCTTCTCCAAAAGCCCTTTTCTATAAACTGTCCAAAAGCTTATTTTTTCTATAAGCTATTTTCTAAAAGTCTATCCAAACACACACAATGTCAACTTAAAGATGATTTAATATAATTCCTTATAAGGATATAAACTGATGTCAAGATTTTTATAAAATTATTATTTTTGTACAAACTGAATTATTTATATGTTATGCATGCAATTCATTGTTCAACCTCAAGCAATAAAAGGAAGATTCATCTTGTTTAGAAAATCACGTAATCCTTCTCATTAGAAAAGAAACCCAAATTCCAAAACAAACAAAAAAACCAATTAATTCAAAATGATGAACTAACAGTAACCTCATATTACAATTCTCAAGCTCCCATCAAAATGATTGTTAATCAAATACTAATTGACTTTAGTAACTTTTGAATTTACCGAATTCTCCTCCGATGACAGACAAGTCTTTCCTGGACCAATCAAATTCCATGTGTATGGCCTTTTGGAATGCCTATTTGAAAGCTCAATGGTTATTATTTATTGGTTGCAAAGGTATCTTAATAATCTTGTTTGTTTTCAATAAAGTCCCAATTGCAAATAATAATAAAGTCCCAATCGCTACTATACTGTCTCCTCTACTAATTCTAATTAGTGCGCCATTCATTTACCAATTCACCATCCTTGTCAATTGTTGGCGGTCAAGAAGCTGCCTCTGGAACTAATCCTCTAATTAATTAGAATGTTATACGTAAGTTGATGTAGTCCATGAACTTAACTCACACGATATATAAGGGAAGGGCATCCTATGTATATATATGTTGGAGAACAATATGGAGAAAATGCCTACTTTTCATGCATGTGACGTATGTAAGACAGTTATAATTTATGTGTTTGTTAACTGATCATTAATTAAATCAGAGAGAACAACTTTTGAAAAAAAAAACAAAAAAAAAAGTCGTCGTCAAGTGTATACATCGAATAACACTTCTCATGCCAGTGCGTCGCAAGAAATTAAGCAAAACTTAGGAGCTAATTAACTTAGTCGTTCAGGTTCTAAAGCGTGACAAAATGCAATAATTGGGTTGACTAGATTAGACAGGGAAGGGAGACGAGTGATGTCCATAGAAAACGGGTTTGTTGGTTCCTCTCACAGTAATGTCAGATCGAGAGAATGATGGGTTTAAAGATTCACCACTATATATGTAACACTGATATGTACACATATATATATATATATATACACCCATATATGGGACAGTTGTAATAAGGATGTATTTTTAGTTAATATAGAAAAGGGGCGGGGCTAAGCCGTCATATCTACTACTAATATGAGGGACATGTCATCCCTAATCATCAACAGAAAAAACCATAGACGATATCGTAACGGGCAATAGTGGTGATTATTAATCCTTTTTTCTCGGTGCTTATTAAACCATGCTTATCCCCTCATTATCACCTCCCTTGACTGCTCCCATCATTTTACTTTTCCTCCTGTGCCCCTTCCCTTTAATTTCCAGCTTTACCCCTTGGACTCCATTTCTCCTAGTTTTTTCTAATACTGTTTACTCTAGATGCCCACAAAATAGACATAAAGTATGTGATTGATCTCAAGGGAACAGGATCATTTGATGATATGAAGAAACCTAAACCTCTCATGTGCATAAGTTTTTACTATTTTAGTCATTTGGCCTGAACCCATCTTTATGACATGCAGAGACCAAACCGAAACCGCACTAATTAGCAAGTGAAATCTAGAGTGATATTTAAACACCTTAATCAGAGAAGGGTAAAGTGTAATTACGCATACATAATTAGAGAAGGGTAAAGTGTCAGCGTCCTAAACACCTTATACTACAGTCTGTTTTTCACGCAGTTGAACAGCCCTTGTGAAAACCCAAGCCCCTTGAATTTGACACGTCAACAATGGATGAGACAGTGGACCCACCCTCTTCGACTCACTCTATATAATGATAATTACCTATGCATAACCCCGAAAATTATCTATCCTACCATATCACATTATATTCTCATTTTAATCGCTTGGGATTAATAGTAGGTTGTAATCAGGGTACTCCTGTCTCAAAGCCTCCGTTTCAACTGAGTAATAATCAATTCACATTGACTAAAACCTTCCCCACTTGCCCTCCTTTTTCTTTATTACCAAACTAGACATCCTTCGGTTCCCGATCTTTATACTTCAATTAATTAAGAACCAAACAAAGTCTCACGCACCCGGCACCAACGAAATCAGATAAATATTTTTAGCACTAAGCTGTGTTCTCTTCAACCTGAACCCACGTTGATTTGAACTTAATGGCCTACACAACTAATTAATTGGCGAACGTAAAAATGTCCTTAAATACGGCGAGTATGCGTAATTCGAAGTAATTTCCAAACCTTAGGCGGGGAATTATATACAAGCTAGCCATTTAACGCAGAGTCTTGCGCTGCCATGAATATAATTAGGGATGTTTGTATGAAATAGGGTTTTGCTGTGTTAAGTGTAACCCTAGCCCTCAGGGTTGTTGAAGATTCAAAGAAGATAAAGTCATCCTTCAAATATGCCACGTCGACGGAGATTAATAAACATGTACACCAAAAGGCTTACAATTCATTTACCCATCGCTGCATGATAAATAGGAAGAACTCGAAGCATTACAATGGAACAGAATCAAACCTCATAATAATACAGTAGTACATATATAGACCGAGATTTAGTTTTTAGTTTTTTCCAAATATAAGGAGACACACACCACTCCATTTCGTCATATCAAAGCAAAGCAAGCCTTGATGTGAGAGTTCTCCCATAACTTATTACATGCTAACTTCTTCTTCTTCTTATCTTTGTTCCTTAATTAATAAGCATTAATTATAGTCATGCAGCACATACTATATAAAGAAGGGGGTTTTATGTGTCGGGAGACATTATGGAAATTTCCAAAGGTTTTGATCACCACCACCGACGTTCCCTCCGGCAGAATCGTCATCATCAGCATCATTGGTCCCAGTAAAGTCCAGAGGAGGAGGGGCTAGCAGCATTCCTTCAGCCATATTGACAAGAACATTAGGCAAATCAAAGATCAAATCCTCGTCCACAAACTCAGCCCCCGCATACTGTTGTCCCTCCGAAGCACTAGCATTAGCACTCGCTTGTTCATTGGGCCCGGGTAAGGCATCCCTGGCTGCCCCAGCAGCAGCAGCAGCGCTGGCTGCAGCAATCTGAATATCACGGGCAGACCGAGACGCCGGAACGGGCAGCGAAGAAGCTGAGTCAGGGAAGTTAAGGTCGGCCTCCCTGCCTTTGAGGGCGAGGGCGGCCACGTCATAGGCAATGGCAGCCATTTCAGGGGTAGGGAATGTCCCTAACCATATCCTATTGGGCTTCCTGGGCTCTCGAATTTCAGACACCCATTTCCCGCTACTCCGACGCCTCACCCCCCGGTACACCGGGTGACGCCCGGTCGCTGCACCGCTGCTGCTGCTAGCTCCGGTGGGAGCGCTGGTAGAACTAGAGTGAGTATTGGAACGCATCGTGGTGGCAGTTTGAGATTGAGATTGGTGAGATTCCGTGGCGGTTGGAAGTTGAGGGAAGCCATCATTTATGGGGGCTTGAATTTGAGGGGAAAATCTGATTGAAAAGGAACAGAGCTCAGAGATGAAAGTGCAGACCAGTTGTTTATGAACTGCGGCGTGTGGAGGGTTGGGGTGTAAGCCAGCTTTGTGTTGGATATCTGGGTTGGAGACCGTGTTCCTCAGCAATATATAAAAGACGCTATAACTTCCCCACGACCCACCCAATAAAAAAAAGTGAAAATCAGATAGTGATATGTATTGCATCTCGTTAGGATACATCAATAACCCCATTTTCTTTCTTCTGACATAGATTTGATGTATTGGAAAGAGAACATAGTTTTCATCTCAACTGTGACGATCACACATACAGACACTGTGCAAAACAACACTGACGTGTGTTTGGTTTTGGGATTTAATTAAAAGGTCAAGTTTTTACATTCTTATGTTTCCCCTAATGGCTTGATGATCTGTTATTTTTTCCCTCAACCACTGAGGTAGCTAGGGTTCGTGTTGCGGCCCCCGTCAAACTGACGAGACATCATCAGAGACAGTAGATTACCTCGTCATTACTATTAAAAGAGAGAAGCTTAAGAAAACCTTCTTTTAGTCAAATTCTGCATGATGATGACACATCTAAACTCTGTGGTGCAGTCGCATGAACTATTTCAGAGCAGCTTATTTATGCCGCATATTATTGTTACGATCGCAGCCAAAGTACTCCGACTGGCGTGTGTTTAACTATGAGGTTTTGTTCAATTAACAATAGAGATTTTTCTTGCTTTGCTTGGGGGAAAACATAATTAATTACTGATCCAATCTTTAATATAAGACATAGCTTATAATATAATTAACAAAGAGTGGTGTGGATCTGTTTTATATATAGTTATCTTCGTCAATAAAGCAGGGTCACACAAGAGATTCTTCAATGGAACAGGAAGAAGAAAAGATTCGTGTACATTAAATATGCCACACCCACTGATCTTTTGAAGTGTTTAGTTGCGCAAGAAATCAGGAGCATCGCGAAACTTTCTTCTTTTTTAAAAGGAGGTTGATGAAGGGAATTGATCGTTGTAATTGGTCAATAATTGTGGTTAGAAAATGGGAAGGTTTATTTAATAATTGAATGGCTTATATATGATCACCTCCTTGACCGATTACCGGCGCGGGTGCTATATTAACGTTCCAACTTTCAATTAATTCATCAATTGTTCTTTAATTTTAATTAAATATATAGCACTTTGATGTAATAAAAAAATATCCATTCTGATTTTGGAAAGTAGAGACTTGTGAACTGTAGTATCATATGTTTTCAAGAGATTAAAAATTGCAGGGTCCATGCTTGTACGGAAACTTTATGTTGATTTTGTGCGTGTGTGTGTGTGTGTGTATGCAACATGGCTCTGTAATAGAATATTCGCCCATAACAATTTTTATTTCAATCGGCATTATGATTTTTTTATTGGCTCTTTATTTGGCTTTTGTTTGTTTATTTTTCACATGACCACTGCTGTTGGGTAGCACATATATTTTTGTTAAAACATGAAAAAAATAGAAAAATGTTTTGAGACGTGAAAATGAGAGCTTTCTCAAGGATTAATTATTATGATATATGCCTTTGTTTAAATGGTTATTGCAAGGCATATTCATAAATTTCATACATTATATTCATATGTCTAGTCAAGTCCGATTTTTAAACAAAGTTAAAAAAACAAAACAAAAACTCCGGTTCCAACTTCGAAGTCTTTCATTTGTTATTGCTAATAAAAAAACAAAACTCAATAACATGCATATTATATATTAAAAACTTTAAAAATTCATGTGTGTATATAGTAATAGTACAGAATATATCCCTCCAATATACTGAGGACTGCCTTTCGGTTTAAGCATGTTTAATTTGAATAACCTAAATCTTTTCCTCAAGCTCATCGTGGGAATTATTTTCTTAAACGTGATTTTTTTTTATTTGGGATTAAATAGAGTTTTTGAAAACAAAATAAGTTGAAGATAAAAAAAATTATCTGAAGTGATCGATTTCAAATTTAAATTAGACTCCTTACTTTACATTTTTTTATATTTAAAATCGAGTGTTTTGAATTTATAAGTAAATAACCATAACAGAAACGATAGATGTGTTTCCATTTAAAAAGAAAGAAAATATTATTGAATGCGCAAATAACCATAAACAAAATGACATACTACCCATCATTGGTGGGAAATTATGATAACGATCATCAAAAGGGGCATGGAGTTTGAAAATATGCAGTTATATTATATATTTATGTGTGTGGGGGCGCACTGCCTTGGCTGAGCAGTGGTTGTCTCCTCATGCTTCGCTCAAGTCCCCCTCCAGGTGGGTTAGAATAGAAACGCCACCAGTAACTTTTTTCTTTAGGCTTCATCATATCAAGTATTTACGACTTTGCCACACTGACGTGGATAGAAGTGAGGGTGAGAAATGGAATTTTGGGTCTCGCTCGTTCATTTTTCTTCGTGCTTTGTTTAGTCATTAACTATAGGCACTCGCCGCTAGGTCATGCTTGCCTTGAATCCGATCGGGCCCTGTCTTTTCGAATCTCCACCTTCCCCCCTCTTACGTATATCCCATATTCTTTATAAGGAGACGTGTGGGGAAAATAATAGCAAAAATAGACATTATAGACAAACAAAGAACTGGAACACATTAATTAAGGAACTAATTAAACAGCGCAAAATGTAGACAAGATGGGGATTAACTAAACGGAAAAACCGAAACTCAGATAAGATGAGAGACGAGAGCATTGATGACGGGAGAGGTAATTAGATGGAGATCATGGGAGAGGAGTGGATTAGGAATGATAATAAGACGTTGATTCTAGAGGAGACTTGGTATAAATCAGAGGGGCCGTCGAAGGGGAATTATAATGTAGTACAACAACAACAACATAGTAATGGGAACGGAATTAATTGAGGTGGAGCGATGCATGGAATGTGTTCAAGAAATCGTATGAAGTAGTCTGTGTGAGGAGAGACAGGAAAACCCCACCAATGGGTGCTTTGGGGCTCGACACTTGCAAGGTGAAAGGGACGTTGCAGGGCAAGGGGTTTGAAATTTAACTCTGAGACCTACTCCATTCATTAATGGATAACGCCGCATTAATTCATTCTGTTTCTTCTTGTGAATGATCTGTCTCACATTTACGGTATACGTGACTATATATATAATATATATATTTATGCTGATATTTGCTGGAAAGGGAATGGGTAAGTGGACGTAATACCCAAGGCCGTAATTTTATACGTGGGAATTTTCAGGGTTGTGCCGCTACCGCGTATGCCTCCTAAATATATTGTTAGTTACTGTTTCATTCCGCGGTTATTTTGTCACCCAACCCATTTTACCTTTTCTTTCTCTTTCAACTTCTTCCTCTCCCCTTATCATCCATCCCCCTTTGATTCCCCCCCCCCCCCCTACGCGCTCTTCATTCTCGCGTAGGATTTGCCCCCGTTTTTACACCCCCCCCCCAACAACCCCCTCTAAATGCTTAGTTAGTTAATTAATTCACGACCACTCAAAATTTAAGTGAGTTATTTATTTATAAAAAACGTGCACTGATTTTTTTTTTAAAAAAATACCACTCCTTTTGATCATCTATATTAAAGTATTATCAACATTACTTATATTTTATACAAAAATTGATATAGGTGGGAGAAAATATTGTCATTTAAACAAGCGATCGGGGTTCCAAATCATAACCCTATGTACGTAACAATTTAGTTGGGGGGGGGGGTCTAGTACCTTATGCCCTTATTACTTCTGTGTTATCAATATGGCCTACTCCTTATGCTCTCGGAAAAATAAATATAGGAGATAAAAGATATTAAAATTATATGTATAAGATTAAAATAAACCTTTTAATTTAAACTTCTGGATCTAGAACCAAAGTAATAAAATATTATTATATATTATATACAATTGCTATAAAATATAAATATGCTACTTAATATATCATTACTTAAGAGGGAGAAGGAGAAATAAGATTAATGGATAAAAGAGACATATGATTGTAGTGCCTCTTTTATAACTCCCAAACTTATATTTTAAAAAAACTTCTGGTCTAAACCTTTATTTAAAAAATTTTAAAACAAGCAGTCATATTTGTCTAAAGGGGTTTATGGACTAAATCATAATTTTAAATAAACTCATGATAATATCTTTTGAAACAGTAAAAGATCTTATAGACTACCCAATTATTATTTTACTCATATTTTTCTTACTCTCTCTTCTCCCTCTTCTCTTCTATCTTCTCCCCACCACTTGTGTTGTTGCTTGGTCTCCAACTGTCATCCTCTCTCTCCTCCCTTGCCACCATTGCCATCCTCTCTCGTTGGTGCCGTGGGCTCTAGTTTTGTGAAGGAGGCAGAAGCCTATTCATCATCTTTTGGATCTTGTCGTGACCAACAATGGAAGAGAGATTAGGAATAAGGATGACGCCAGTGGAGGAGGGAGGTGGGCTCTGGTCCTTGTCATCGGAAGGAGGAGCGTCACATATACTGAAGAAGAAATAGGAGAAAATGAATAGTGATGGGTGGAATGTGCAGGTGATAGGGTAATTTTTTATTTTTTATCTCATACCCTTTCTAGTCATATACCAATCACAAAAGTCCTTCTGATAATAACCATTCAAATATCCATTTATTCAAAACTATTTTTTCTATAAACTATTATCCATATGATCTTTTTAAAATCTGTCTAAAAGCCCTTTTCTCTATAAGTTATTTTTCAAAAGCCTATTCGAATGGCTCGTAGTTTGTTGAAATAATCATAAAATAATTTATTTATAAATATTAATCAATCTAACAAAAGAATTAATTACTTAATACTACTTCCAGTCTTTAATATGATATATACTTAATTAATTTAGATAAATTAAGAAAATTAGTTTAAGTTAGTTATTTATAATGATTACGTATTATTTTTTTTAAAACATCGTATGTAATCATATGAATTGAACTATATTTGATAGAAAATATTTTAATGTGTGTAATCATATAAATTTATTTTGAAAAATAAATTATAATTTTAGAAGATAAAGTGGATTGAAATTTTATATTTATGATCAAAATATATTTTCTATCTAACTCTTATATTTATGACTTAAATGAGTATTAGTTTTTAATATAAGTATTTTTATATCCAGTACTATTGAGTTAGATTCAAGTACGGTTAGTTTTTTTGTACAAATAATTTTTAAAAATGTGTTGGGTTCAGCCAAGATTCGAGGGTAGGGTGAAGTCTCCCTTCCTCTTAAGCAATATCAATTTTAAGTAGGACGAACTGTCAATTACCCTTAAGTATAAATCTAGACACACAGGACCTATGATACATCTCTAAGTGTCGCAATTGAACCACAATAAAATGGTAGTCCCTAAAGATCGAATATACTTCAAATAATTTTATGTCTCCTTTCTTTATCAGCTAAATCCATTGGGTAAGTACGATTAGTTAGACCCAATTAAATATTTCTTTCCTCAAAAGCATTGTTTGCATCCATGTAATTATTGGTATATTTGAAATTTTTTGAATAAGCCCTTGCACTTATAAGAGATCCTACGTGCTCGATTAGGTTCCTACGTGCTCGATTAGGTTGGGTGGGAGAAAAAAGGCCAGACGTTAGTTAGTTGGGCCAGTAAAAGCCCAATCCTCGATTAGTGTTTGAATCATCTTAATAGTAAATCGGGATGAACAGCTGGCAATTAAGAGCGCCCCCCCGTGTGACCCTAGAGCCCGAGAACTTCACTGCAAAGTTGCATTATAACTTATAAGTTGGGGAGCCATGTAGCCCTGAGCAACGAAAAGTGACATTACTAAACTGGTCAACATTTGACAAAAAGCAGTATTAAATTAGTTGCAAATGCTTTGATCGACCCGAGGATAGCAACATGAATGCGTCCTGTAGTGGTTTGAAGAGGAGCTTTATCGTCTGCATCGTAGGGACATTCATGGGGATCTGTGGGGACGACGTGGTGTGCACTGTTCTCATCGGGCACTCTCAGGGATTAGGGAATATATTTGGTATTGGAGAATGAAAATGAAAGATGATGGGAATGGAGAAGAGTTGTCTAGGGTTATAGGATGTCCTTCCCAGGCTTATTCCATCCTAAGAGAGGGAGAGAACGTCACAATAAGAAACAACCCGTTTCCTTCTTCGGCGAGAGTTGGCTCCGTCGTTTTACCTCTATCTATTTCCTTTCTTCGCACCTTTTGGATAGATCTCTCCAATTTCTACTTTATTCCATTAATTCTCTATTCCTTTAAATTTATCAAACACAACAACAACGACATTTTTCCGTCCCCACATTATGCTTATACGAGCATTGGACTTTCGTGTTTTTGACGGATTGGGCCATCTTTGCTTGGGCTTATTTACCCACGGGAAGCTGAAAGAGGTAAGGGATTGTATATGTTGAAGATAAAAAGGTTAAAAGAAGAAAGAAAAGATAGATGTCGATGTGCGTAGAGTTGTGGCTTTATACGAGGGATGGAGTGGTTTCGTTTTGAACGTCATCCACGGCAAAAGGCCGAATCTTTTATTTTTAATCTTGACGAAGGATTTAAAATATTAAAAAGAAAAAGAAAAAGCCCAACGTGATGAAGTTTAGAGATTTTAAAAAGGTGAATGTGACAGCGAAGCCCAAAAACAGCTGATATGTGACGTAATTCCGATTTATGGCTTTTAGATTTTGTTGCTGTTGTCATATATTCAAACGTAAACTCAAGTTGTTTGTAAAGAAGGCTGTGCATATACTGGGCGGTGAGTGGAGGGAGTGGTGCGCTTTAGAATATATGTACCAATCAAGTGAGCGGTGGCAAGACGGGGACATATTTTTTTTTTTTGGAATAAGGGACAGATATACATGCTAGAAAGGGAGTGGTGCAGTATGAAATCGCATGGCACATGATTGAAGAGTGGGCTTTTATTTATTGGACGTGGTCTAGTCATTGAAGCCTGACGCAGGTTGAGGTGTAGAGATCGACACAGTAGTATCCTTGTAAAACTCAAGAGACAAGGAGCGTCTAGTACGAGGAAACAGCGGAGGTCGAGAAGCCCCTGTGAAGCAGAAGGAGGACGTCGGCTATAGTGCATATGCGAGACACCTGTGTACATTTGGATGCGAGAGATATCATTATTCAAACGCAAAGACACTTTTTCGCTCTCACTTTCTTACCCCTCATCATTTTTCATTAACCCCTTTTTCTTAAGCCTGCCAACCCCTTCCTCTATCCCATAATCACATTTTCAAACACCACCGCCGCCCCCCCCCCCAAAAAAAAAATTCCTCCAATTCCCATTTGCCGCCTCCATTCCCCCGCTGTGCCGGACAATTCTTGTTTCGCGGCCATCAATCAAATCCCCCCTTGATTCTTCGCCTTTTGCCCTTTTCCGCTTTTGTGTCACATACTCGATCGCAACAAACCAAACCGGGCTGTGTAATTATGTAATATGCATGGCTGATGTGATGTGGTGTTCTGAATGTTGCTGCAACTAGGTAGGTAGCCCCCAGCTAACACACACCAAGGAGGGGTTTCATTTTTCATGCAAACCCATCATGGTGGAGACGCGGGCCCCGCCCTCGGATCTCCTCCGATCACTATCCTCTCCCTAGTGCCAACTATCCATAAGTAGCAATTTTGAATTTCCGACTCCTCTCCTCTTTGGACTTTTCTACCCTCCACATGATCCCCATCCAATCATCCCCCAATCACACCTCGACACATCTCATCGTACCCCCCCCCCCTGCTGCCAATCTTTGCATCTGTGTGCCCCGTCTTCTCCGCAAGTCAAACATCCCCGGGCTGTTCCGCCAACACCCTACACATCCATATATACCTCCTCCTCATCATTCCACCCAGTTAAATTCCAGAATAAATATCTATATATTATACGAAATTAAACTAATGATGATGAGCATTATAATGGAAAGAAAATATTTATACTGCACAATTTGGAGGAAGAAAAAGAAAAAGAGGAGGAGAAAAGGAAATTGACGTCGGTCTCATGATCACGGGGTCCACTCTCCTGTTGGATGGGGCTTTCCTTGGGGGCAGATCCAAAGCTTGGAATGAGAGGGGAAGGGGAAATGTCAACTTTGGATCCGTCCATTCAATCTGGTCGTCCATGAGGAAAGGACGGGCGTGGGGACCCACCTCCCCCATCTTTCTGCCCGACAGCAGCCTCGGGGCCGGCGTCCCCCCTCAGGGCTGAGTCATCCAATCATTCAGTCCCTGGTGGCCACGTCATCCGCCTGCACACACCTGATCGGCGAGCTCCATGGGTATGCCACTCGTGCACACAATGAGCTCTCAGGAATATCAAATACGAAAATAGAAGAGAAGGGGAGAATTGTGTTTGGATATATATGAAATAGAGAGGAGCGGAAAAAGCGTGAATAGCTGGGGTGAGAATTGAATGCGTATGCACGGGTGGAACGTTCTGCTACTTGAAAAGCAAGCCATCGGCCCTGGGGTTCTGACCTGTCCCCATCAGGCGAACAGAGGGGAGAGGACTGAGATATTCTTGCAGACCTTTTATTTTCTCGGGCACGAATATATCACGATGATGCATGTCAAAATATTAGCAGCAGAGATTTTACTGACGAATGAGCTTGTAATGCATTTCCTTGGTTTTGGTGGATGAGCATTGTGGACAGCCACGGCAACGACAAATAATGGACAAGTGGGAAAATGGAGGAGGAAGAGGGAGCGGGAATTGAATGCAAAGGAGGGAGGGGGGGTTGTACATGAACAGAGGTCGGCATCACCAGCGTGTGATCACGTGGTGTTTGTATTTCTGTTCATTTCATCAGTTCCCAGCAACCCGACAAACCGTTGGGCCCACCTTTCCCTTTCACCCCCCCCCTTCCCTCATTATTCTCGTAACAATTGGAATTTGGAATTATTATAAACAATCAAAACGTACATTTACGTTAAATGTATGGACGGGCATACGCACCTAAAATATTGTTTTGTGAGGTGACATAGTTTGGAGTTGTTGAATTCAAAAGAGATAATGGACCACAAAAACTGATGAATGGATGCGTATAGCAAATTACAATCTCTATGAATTCAGGAAACAAGGGATTGGTTTATTGAATGAATGTGTGAAGGTGAATATCAGTGATGATATAAATTAGAATAAAAAAGTTAAATGGTAAGGGCTCAACTGACGCGGTGCATATATATTGTGGGAAGATAAAGGTCAGGGTCCCTCGATTACATCATGCGGGTATCCAAACCCCGCAATGATATAATATGCAATGACTTCTCTCTAGCCACTGTTATGCACAGTGAATAGCCTTTTAACACGATGGAAGTGCCACATTTACCGCATACATATACCGCATATAATGTATAAAGTAATTGTTGTGTCAACCCTTTATGGCACGAAAGCGGATGCGCGGTGATAGCTTCTTTCTTTGGTCAAACATTGAGATGGAATTGCACCCAACAGAAATTAAAAATGACGGATAATTCATGGAATATATATTGTTCCCAAAGGACACAGTCGTAATCTTCTAATGGACTATTCATACTCCTTCAGTCACGATTTGCATAAATACTTTAACACTTGACCCAAGGGAACGCATGCCATGTCTTAATTCGTGGATGTGTTAGTTAAAAAACACGACAGTTAATTTAGCACTGAACCATACAATATTTAGTTTAAAAAAAAAAACTGTCTCTTCAGGTCACCCACTTGAAGGTAAGTTCGCTTTTAACTGCTTTAATACAACTTCCTTTTGTGTACATCGTGATGGTTTGAATATCGAATACTATGCACATTTAACCCAATTCTCATCACCCCGCTTGCCTTATTGTGACCTTTTTCACTCTCTTTCCGGCGCATTAAGTTCCTATCTATGACTTGTGTTATGAAATTCCTGTGAATTCCAAAACAATAGCAATAAAATTAAATTACGTAAATATTATGAATATTAAATTATAGATGTCTATTTTTCTCTTTATCTTCTATCTCTTTAAATTTTCTTAAGTCATTATTGCTTATAAATAGTACATGTCATTTGTATTGTAGAGAAAGTGAAAAAATACAATATACTTCTATTATTTTCTTATCTTTATCTTTTCTCTACTCTTAATCTTGTGGATTAGTTGGTTAGTTTTATAATACGTTATCAGCACTACTGCTCTAGAAATTGATGTTATTGTAAGGTCTATAATTGGAAGGTAAGTTTCTATATTATTTTCATGTTGAATTATAGTTTCATATTGGATTACTTTCTAATTATCCAATATTCTTAATCTTGATCTCTATTTAACTTTTGTTATGCTTTTATGATAATATTATCATATCGAATATTATAAAACTTGAGTTTGTGGTTCTTAACATTACTTGAGTTTGTTATACTTTTGATGGTTGAACAAAATAATGAGTTTCTAATGAATAATCATGAATCCCATCCAACTGGCTCTACTGCATTCTCATAAGTAAATGTAGTGACAAATGAATCATCCCATGGTCGGGGACGTGGACGTGGACACGGCCATGACTATGAACGAGGCCTTGATTGTTGTTACCACTCAAGGTGGGTAAATAATGATGATAACCATAAAAAAATTAGTGAGAATGATAATTATATTAAAAATTTATGTCATTGTTGTGGTGGCAAAGATCATTAGGCTCGTATTTGTCATACACTAAGACATTTGGTTGACCTATACCAAGATTCGATCAAAAGAAAAAATAAAAATAAAGGCAAAGAGCTAAAAATAGAAACAAATTTTGTTGGGGAAGAAAGCGATTCTGATTATGGCAACATGGATATTACTCATTTAGATGTTGCTAATCTCTTTACCGATCATAATAGAAGAATTGATCACCTAATTGGTGATGGGAGTGTATAAAAATAAGCTAACTTTTATGATTATATGTGTTTTCCTTTTGCTGTATCAAAGTTATAATTCTGTCAATAAAAAAAAGGATTTCTACTTATTATGAAGTTATTTATCCTAATAAATAAAATTATTTGTATTTCTTTTCATTAATTATTTTTGTATTTCTTTTTCATTTGCCATATTCCTGTTAATAAAGAATGTCACTCATTGACATTAATAAAGAAGATTTGTGTCTCGTTGATAGTGCGATAACTCATACAATATTCAGAAATATAAAATATTTTTTTTCTTTGGTGATGCGAGAAGCCAATATCTAGACCATATCTGGAAGTATAAAGATGATTGAGGGGTTTGGAAGAGTTAATATATTGTTACATGGAGTAACACGATTATACATTGATAGTGCATTTTATTTCTCCATATCTAACAAGATTTATTGAGTTTTAAGGATATCCGCAGAAATAGATACCATATTGAAACAACAAATAAAGAAAACAAGAAAAATCTTGTTATCATATATATGATTTTTGGTAGAAAATGCACACTGGAAAATTTTTTTGCTCTTTCCTCTGGAATATATTATACATTTATTAGTGCAATTGAAACACATGCTATTAACAAATATATCATTTGCTGTTAACTTACTAGCAAGATATAGTTCTTCACCAACACGAAGATATTAAAATGGGATTAAGCACATTCTCCATTACTTGAAGGGTACAATGGATAAGTGATTATTTTATTCAAATGAATACAATACTAATTTTGTCGGCTATACCGATGCTGGATTTCAGTTTGATCCACATGTTGGTATATCATAAAAAGGCTATTTGTTAACATGTAATGTTACAATTATTTTATGGTGATCAATGAAACAAACTATATCATCTACATCATCTAATCATACAGAAATACTAGCGATACATAAAGCAAGTCGAGAATGTGTATGGTTAAGATTGATAATACATCATATATGTACTACTTGTGAATTGTCATATAATAAAATGATCCCAACAGTCATATATAAAGATAATACTGCATGTATTACCAAAGTAAAAGCAGGATATATCAAATGAGATATGATAAAATATATTTTTTCAAAATTATTTTTCACACATTATCTTTAAAAGAATGCTGAGATTAATATCCAGCAAATATGTTCTAAGGAAAATTTAGCAGATTTACTCACCAAATCACTTCCAGCAACAATATTTAAAAAGCTCGTGCATGATATCGGACTTCGCAAATTTAGAGATATCAATTGACGTTGCAAAAAGGGGGAGTCGATACACATTGTACTCTTTTCCCCTTGGCTAAGGTTTTGTCCCACTGGGTTTTTGTAGCAAAGTTTTTAATGAGGCAGCACTGTGAGTATATCAATTAAATGTGTACTCTTTTTCTTTCACTAGATTTTTATCCCATAGAATTTTTCTTAGTTAAAGTTTTTTTAAGGCACATTATTAAATAATGAACATCTAAGGGGGAGTATTATAAATATTAAATTATGGATGTCTATCTTTCTCTTCATCTTCCATCTCTATATACCTCTTCATCTCCCATCTCTTCAAATTCCCTTAGGTCATTCTTGTTTATAAATAGTACATGTCATCTATGTTGTAGAGAAAGTGAAAGAATACAATATATTTCTATCATTTTCTTGTCTTTATCTTTTCTCTCCTCTTAATCTTGTGGATTGGTTTGTTAGTTTTATAACAGTAAATTCATTTTTTCTTGGTTTCTTTAATTTCTTCAACTGTCTACTGTACAAAAAAATGCAAAAAGAAAATAAAAGGCTAGAGACTAAACAAGTAGAGGCGCACGCGAGACTTGAGCATCAGGGCGAGAATATTTTATTTAGATAAACAAGTCTCAGAATATAAAGCTTGCAATGTGTTTTTGTTCATTGGCACTCACGTTGTTCATGTTTTCAACAGCCCTCATAGAGACTATTTCCATTAAAGCGAGCAAATATCCCTTACTAACACTACTACTAGAAAATATACTTTCTAAACCAGTTGAAAATAGTTAAAGTTCAGTGTAAAAATAGCCTATGTAGAAAGTTCAATATTCTACACTAGTTATATATGACCGGTATAGAAAATTAGCTTTTTAAAACCAGTTTAAAAAGTAATATAAAAATAAAAAAAAGTTCAGAATCGAAAAACTCTAGGTTCATATCAAATAAACTTCTAAACCAATTTTTCCATTAAAGCACCAAAATTCTTTCATTTTCGTCACAAATTTGAAGGAGGAGGAAAGTGATGAAGAACAATATATATTTGTAAAACACAAGCAGAGAACAAAAATGAGAAAAAAAGAAAAAATCAGAGAACCCAAAAGTGAAAGAAATAGAAAATCAGGTATATCCATAGAATCAAAAATCCATAAATGTTGTCACTTTATTGAAGACGTCATAAAAATATCGTCATAATTTTTTCGAGTTACTTACTCAAAAGTAAATATAAATATATTTAAACAGAATACATAAATGAATTAGAAGAAAACCTAAATATATACACATAAACGAAAACTTAGAAATGCTATCACAATTCTTTCAACTTAACTAATCAAAAGTGACCATAAATATATTTAAACAAAATCTAGAAAGAAATAAACAAAAAAATAGATACCTACCATCGCATATATGGGTCTTCTTCTTTGCGAGTTTTAGAGGCGAGAATGATAGACTTCAACAATAGATAATAATGAGTATATGTATGGGACATCACATGTCTATGTCTTATTCCATGAGCTTTAGACGGTGTGTTATGAAAGCAGAGCTTCCTATTACCATGTGTTATTTATGAACAACGATGTGATTTGTGCAGATAGAGAAATATACAAAAAATAAGCTTTTTTGTTAGATTTTTAATAGTAAAGGCATTCTACATCGAAAGTCGTTCTGTTAGGTGTATAATATTTTATCTTTTACACAGGTTACATGTACGTCAGGTGTAGAACATTTTATTTTTTACACCTGTCACGTGTACATTAAGTGTAGAATATTTTATATTTTATATTTATTTTATATTTATTTACAAATATATCACTGTTTATATTTTAACACCGTCATGTGTGTATTAGCTGTAAATATTTTATTACTATTTATAAAAATGTTATCGCTCATTTTTTGTATACCAATTATATATATATCAAGTATAAAAATGTTTTAGGCGATATTTTTAGAAATATATATTCATGGTCGTATAAATTTCACATAACTCCTTACGAATAAAACTACCAGAACACAAAATAGGATGTCGTTTAAAAGAAAACGGACGGACGGGCGGGCGGAATACTGATTTCCGCGTGGAATGTGAGAAATTTATCTAAATGTTTTCCATTTAGGCTTTATTTCCAATGCCTGGACCTATTGCTTGCAGGTAACTTGTCACCGTATCCACTTAGTAAATAAGAAGCACAGGTTATGGAAAATGCATTGACCAATGAGTTTATTATCTCCAATGTGTCTAGCGGCACACAATTCGCTGTTGTTGCTGGCGTCAAGTTACAAGTTTAATCTTGTATCTTGGGATTAATGTTAGGCCACACCTGAAATTCTCTACACTCCTCTCTGTTAATGTTCTGTTTCTGACACACACTTTCCCTTAGATATGGCTATTTAATTTCTCCTCACAAACAAAAACAAAAAAATAGTTATGGTTGTTCATCTCGTTGGTTGTAAAATTGATACGAGAGTTCCGCACTTACATTTCTCTCAAACGAGGAGGGTAAATTAACTTGCCCTTCCTTATAGTTTCGTCAAGTAATGAATTAGGTCCCTCTAGTTTATTTTCTTTTTTGTCGAATCCTTCTGGTTCACTGTAAGTCTTTCTTTTAATAAAGGCTCTCAACACCGTTCAATGTTAATGATGTGGCAGCCCTCTCTCTCTCTCTCTCTCTCCCTCCTCCCTGGAAAAGGTTATTGCTCTCTCTCTCTCTCTCTCACATCTTTTCGGGCGGCTGCAACTGGTTCTCCTTAAAGTTTTTGAAAATGTCATATTATATCCCAATAAAGGAATAGAGGATCCTGAAAATGTACAATAAATTAAATTTATCTTTATCGGACAGTGTAAATTTTTAAATATTTAAAATTTTTACAAAATTAATAATAAAATTAAGAAGAGAGAAGAGATAGAAATAAGAAAATAAGAGAAGTATATATTATATTTTTTTTCTTTCTTCTTACAACACAAATGGTATAGCTTATTTGTAGGTATAGAAGTTGAAAATAAAGAGTCTAATAATTAATGGAGAAATAATAAAAAAATTAGTAATTAATAAAAAATAATGACTTAAAGAATTTGAAGAGGAAGAGGGAGATGGAGATGTATATCTATATTCTAATATTCATAATAAAAATAGATATTTAGCTTCCTAATTGGGTGGCCAAATTTAGAATAAGTTAGAATTTAAATAAATAATTAGTTCAGTTTATAATTACAAACTTGGTCACCAGCCAATATAGGATGTGAAAACTCCAACGGGAAGGATCATGCTTTCATGTGAAGGAAAAGAGTCTCAAAAGCTGACAATCATTCAGGTTAATTATTCAGAAATCATGGATTCCCTTAAGGAATAAAATGTAACCTGCGATGAAATTATTATTTCACCTGTCAACGGGGTATTGAGAACCAAAACTGGTAATTTAGTGTTAAATATTTATTAATTGAGTAATAATTGTAAAATGGGAGCAGGGTGACGGTGTCGTAGGGAATAATTACCAAAAGTAAAAAAGGTCGCGTCCAAGACACTATACACGCGTCAGCAAGACAAAACCCTGCTGTCTCGCATTCAGACATCTCCACTATTATCCACGCGTCAGTCTATCATTCGCAGGCTCCAACCCCTCCTAATATTAAACAACTAACTTGCACTCACACGGGGTTAAAACTTGACTGCTGCCCGTATTTCCCTTCTTATTTATCATTTAAATCAGCATCGTAGTCTCTTTCACTCGTTAATCTCAGTAAGATTTCGATTTATTATTTATGTTCTGTTTGATGCAAGATAGAAACTAAAATGAAAACGAAAAGAAGAATGATAATACTTCCTTTCATAAACAAAAAAAAAAGCCCCTCGCTTTGTAAAGAAGTCACTTTATCATTTAATAAATGCAAAAAAAGAAAAAACAATTGCTTGCTTTTTCTCTTTCCCGAAATACATTTTCCACGTACCAAACATAGCTTTAGCGCGAGTCACTGTTGTGTGCAAGTAATTCTTTTCTTTTTTTTTATCATTTTTGCACCATTAATTGATGATTTTCATTTTGAAATTAATCATATAACATGTGAAATTCATCTCAGTTGCCAGAAATATTCCTACTCACAATTTATATGTTGAGAAAATCATGCAGAACATGTCGGGCAAAAAAAACAACAACCATGCAGAACATGGAATTACTCATAAATTGCAAATCGATCCATTCAATATTTGCACTATGAGACTTTTATATTTATAAAACTGTATTTTTTTCCTAATCTTTAGTAGCAGACATAATTAATATAATAAGTGTGGGATGATCTACTCAGAATATTTATGCATATATTAAATTATATATTAGTTTATAAATTAAGTGAATTAATTTGAAATAAAAAATACATTAATATTTTATATCTATAATTAAATTTAACCTTCTAATTAACTTGGATATTAAAGACCCAATATAATATATCGTATTTTATTATTAAGCAGTATTCCATAAATATGTGTACTTATTAAGGAGAGAACCGAACTTTCCTATAGAAGGCAGCAAGCCCACCCCATCCATAGTGAACAAAGGCGCAATAATAAGCACCATTCTTCGCTGAAAAAGGCTTAATAATATAATCTTATTACCAATGTTAGAGAGAGAGAGAGAGAGAGAAGCATATTTGATATAACATACGCAATAGGCATACACACTTGCGCACAGACATGGGACCATCGTCCTTCGCTTAAAATTTGAGCTTTTTCGTGGACGACACGATCCGAGTCTGCCGCTTCTTCCCTCTCCTTCTTCCTCACTCTTTCTCACTGTCTTCTTCTCCCCGGCCCTCACTCCTACCTCTGCTTCCTCCTTCTCTACTTCCCCCACTATCTCATGGAAATGGAAGATCACCACAACACCCATCATCATCCCCAGCAATATGCCATGCCGGATCTCAGGCAGCTCATTAATGGAGCTCCCAGGCCCACTGCTACTCATTTCTCCTCCATTCCTCCCCAGGCAACGGCGGAGCTCTTCCAGCCTCACCGGAATCTCACGCCCGCCCACCATCAGCACTACGACATGATGATGTTCGGTCGTCATGTCGCCGATGTAATGCCTCGTGCCCTCCACGACTTTGCCTCCGATTCACCTCCCGCCGCCGCTCCACCCACTAACAATATTACTGTAGCCCCTCCGGCCACCACCGCCAGCGCTTTCACTTCTCCACTCAGTGGCTTAGAGGCCGAGACCCCAGGCTGCCTCGCCGGGGATGCCTCCACCGGAAGATGGCCAAGGCAGGAAACACTCACTCTCCTTGAGATCAGATCTCGTCTCGACCCTAAATTCAAAGAGGCCAATCAGAAGGGCCCCTTATGGGACGAAGTCTCTAGGTACTCATTTTCTTCTCCCTAATTCTTCAGTATCCATCTCCAATTCTACTACTCGCTCCTTCTGTTTTCAATTTCTTAAGCTCGAGTATTTTAAAACCACTATTTTCCTTTCCCAGTTTGCTGTTAGTTTGAGCTGCAAATTAACAATAAATTCAAGAGAACCGACTAAATTAAATACCAGTACATATACTCCGTGAGAATTAATTACTAGCTATATTTAGAAGACTGCACTGTGTTAAGTTAATCGTGGGCTGTGATTTCTGGAAACTGGGATAGCCAGCGGGGTGTATACAGTTTTGTCAACTGTTTCCCGCTGGAAAATGACAACACTGGCTTCAGTGGGATATCCAGGTTTCTTTTCTCTACTCAATTTGTGATTGCTGCTTGCGTGATACTTGAAGCGCTAATAAGTTGATATACGAAGACTAGTACGGTACAACCACTGACTCGTTTTTCCATTTTGAAAATTTGTACCCCTCCTTTAAGTGCAAGCTTTTCCATTTTCCTTTAGTTTTCAGTCTCTCAATGATCTAGAATTCATTGACGTCTCTTAGATACCTCTATGGACCCCTTTTCCTTATTTTGTATCTTCTGAAATGACATCAACCAACGGCTCTTGCTTCAAAATCTTGTTTCTATAGCAAGTTGAATGGTCATATATGCTTGGTTGTATTTGCTACAACTAGGTAGCAAGAACGAAACGATACAAACGTCGCTGCATGGCATTACATAATTATTAATTAATTACCTGAGAACATCGTCACATGGGCCTGCGTCATAGGGATATTTCGCCCAACCCTCTCTAACTAGGGTTCTAGTAACTTCCTATACGATTAGGCTATTTTGGTGTTTCCCTTCCATTACCAATTTGTTTTCACCTGTGTTTATGATATGATGATCATCAGGATCATGTCGGAAGAATATGCATACCAAAGGAGTGGGAAGAAATGCAGGGAAAAATTCGAGAACTTGTACAAATATTACAAGAAGACAAAGGAAGGGAAGGCGAGGAGACAGGATGGGAAGCATTACAGGTTCTTCCGTCAACTTGAAGCTTTGTATGGAGGGAACAGCAACTCAACCTCAGTACCAGAAACTAATTATGGTAGCAGCGGAATTGGCTTTCAGCCACCCTCCCAAATAAATCAAGACATGTTTCAGTCTCACAACCACAAGACTTGCGATAGCCTCAGCCTCACTAACTCAACAGATTTCGGCACGTCATCATCGGAGGACAACAATCTTTGCAGCATGGAAAATGATTCCACGGAGAAGGGGAGGAAGAGGAGTAGTGGAAGCAGATGGAAGGCCAAAATAAAAGAGTTCATCGACTCACAGATGAAGAAGCTGATTGAGAAGCAAGAGGCGTGGATGGATAGGCTCGTGAAGACGCTTGAACTGAAGGAGAAGGAGAGGGTTTTAAGAGAGGAAGAATGGAGAAGACAAGAAGCTGCGAGGTTGGAAATGGAGCACAAGTTTCGGGCTAAAGAGAGAGCGTGGATTGAAGCAAGGGATGCTGCTCTAATGGTCGCCTTGCAGAAACTAACGGGAAGAGAGGTAAACGCTCAATCTCCTGTTGAGCAGGCTCTAATTATGGCTAACGAAATTCAGAATCATAGGGAAAACCAGAACGAAGAGGGAGGTGAAATCCTCAACGGTGGTCATAGAGCTGTTGAGAACTGGACAAAAAGTGAGATTACGATGCTCCTAGAATTGAGGGCGGAGAGGGAATCCGGGTTTCAGAAAAGTGGGTGTTCGGAAGAGGTTATGTGGGGGGAAGTAGCCAACAAAATGGCTTGCTTTGGCTACGAGAGGACTGCTTTGATGTGCAAACACAAGTGGGAAAGCATAATCAGTTATGCAACTGCCAAGGAAGGAATCAAGAAGCGCAAGGAAAAGTCTAGAAGCTGTTTTTATTTCGACAACATCATCAATGACCAGCCATCCTTGTATAACCAACAAGCAACTACTCCGTATTGTGATATGAACGTTAACGATCAACGGCACGACAATGAGAGGCTACAAACAAATGATGGCTCTTCGCCTTCAAATTCCAATGCGGTCACTGCTGACGTTAATTGCTTTCCCTTCTTTATTAGCACGGAAGGATCAGAAAATTTGTGGGAAAACTACGACATGAAGATTAATAAAGGAAATCAAAACCACCAGTGAGTGAAAGATGTTTGAGTCCTTGCAGCCAGCCACACGGAGATTAATTTGACACTTTTTTTCTGATATGTATGCAAGAGCCAACTGATGAGGGTTTATATATATATATAGATTGATGAAAAATAGCCAAGTAGGCAGTCCATCCAGCTCATTATATATTTGTGGGCATTTAGGACAAAAATAACCAGTTCAACTGTTGTACGTTTTTATGAGGGAGACCAAGTATCACAGTTCACTTAAATATGCTCAAATGTGTGACGCCAGTTCAGGTGAGTTCTTTGAACCCATATTTTCCGTTTTGTTTTGGGCTTGCGAATGGAGTCGCATTCATTTCGTGTTACTTTGCACCATCAATAATGCCTATATTAGTTAGGCTTTTTTCTTCCTTCCGTGTAAAGATGAGAGAAGTGAACTGTGCGTGTCTGCAGCCTGTGCCTGTGTACTGAATGAAGATGAACTGTGTATTTCTGCATTGTCGCTTCTATGCCTTGTATATATATTAACGAGATAATAGCAAGATTGTAATTCAAGAACCAAATCAAGTGATATTTTTCTTACGAAAATACTTTTTGTCCTCAATAGATCAGTTCCTGTTGCTTCTGATTAATGGAGTAGACTTTTCTTCATCGACAGTTATTTTTATCAGAGAGTTTGAAATACAAGACTTTTCAAGTTGAGGTTTTTATGTATTGATTACTTTGTTTCCTGTTGAGCTTTTGTTTAACTCATCAGCTGGTACAAAGTTGGCGATCGAGTACAGTTGAATAGCTGCCATAAAAATTATATTTCAGAAAAATCCCGTTCTCCAATAACAAACTACGGGATGGTAATGGGAGAGTATAACTAATGCTGTAAAATGGTTTCCAGATACGATATTGTGAGCTTAGCACATGTCTTTTTGAACACAATGCTACCAAATAATTGCTTGAAAGTAAATAACGATTTAGTGTGTGTAGATAAATGCACCCACATAATGCATACTTAGATCTCTCTCTCTCTCTCAAATTATATATGTTTACCAGCATAAGGCTTGAAAGGTAATCACTTTATGATGCCCTCCATTACAAGTTGAGCCGAATCCGAGTGGCTTATGGGCTAATGCCCTCCGATGCTACTATATGAGCAGAAAGTTTGTAAATTATAGGACATGGAAAGTAGGAGTGCCATGGGCATCAATTGATTTTAAGCGCACAACAGCAACATCGATCAAGCAAAATTCATGTTTTTGTGTGTGTGTGTAGGAACTGACGGTAATCAGGATCATTTAATATCATTCAGCACACAGTAACGTTGCGCATGAGAGTTCTTCGGTGATGCAGTCGACTGAGTTACTAATTATATACGTGGTCCTATTGCTACTGCTGACCATTGACCTACATCACCCAAGCATAAATTTTGGTCCATACTCGCGTCTTTTGCTGACATTTGTTGAGGATTGCTTCTAGATATCATGGTTGTGTGTATGAAACAGGGGCGCGCGCACGCACGTGTGTGTATACATATATGAAACATGAGTATAGTTTGACAAACAACTGTGGGAGAGGGTTTCTTATGGAGAAAAACACACACACACACATATAACAGCAAGAAAAAGATCGATCACAATCGAATCAGGAGGCATTGTTGGGAGAGGATTTCTCTAATCAGGTGATCCTATTTTTTAAAAGGAAAATATCTCTCTCAGTCAAAACCCTACCCAGAGGCGAAACCCCAAAAGGAGAGCATTAATGAAAGTGGAAAGTAGTGCATGAGAGTAATGAGGATGAATGATTGAGGGAGAGATGAACAGTAATAAGAAGATAGAGAGAGGGGCTTGGGGTGAAGTCTCATCTGATATTGGTGTTGCGTAATAAGGCTGGTGGTGGGTACCTCACGTAACGTACTGAACTGCTTACACAAATAAGTGAAAGAGGGTGGGGGACGAGCAGTGTCCGTACTTGGGAAAGAGTGAAGAAGTTTCCTGCAAAAAGTGTTCCATCACACTCTGTTTCGGGGAGACATGGCAGTCAATATCATCACTGCTTTCTTTGTGTGGTTTCAGCTTTTTTGTTCTTCTTCGCTTAGCTTCCTAGTCCCGACGCCTACCTACAGGGTACTTCAGTAAATTAGCGGTCAAAGAATACCAAATTGCGTTTGCTATAATGGAAGGGCCTCATGTGTACAAGCATAGATAAAGTGAAATATTATAAAGGAAAATGTGCTTTCCCTCAGATGCTGCTGACGTGACTTCTTACTGAACCACCTTCACCCTCTACAAATAAAAAGAAACTGTATGTACCATATATAAGCCAATAATTTCTCACTTACCCTGATTCCAGATAGGGAATCCACTCTTTATATAATCTATATTGGTGGTAGAAAGGTAATCGTCATTCGTCAATGCTTATGGCATTCACAAATCAGGCTCTTTTCTGGATTCTGCAGGTCTCTGATACAGGGACGCTTACATCAAATTGTACATCGGAAGAGATTTTGCCATTTCCGGTCCAAAGTGTCACTAAATGTGGCCCATTAAATACCCATCTCCCATCGGGGTGGCATCTCTCGCACTTATAGAAATATTCTCAATTTAGGTAATAATAAAATATCTCATGAGTATTAAATGCTTCAATGGGTTAGTATCCCATTTTGATCTATTTTTATGCTGATCCCCTTATAAAAAGTAGTGGGCGTCCTTGGGATATGGTTAGGTTGACGAAACTGAAGAAAACAGTCAATACGGCCCATAAAAAGTTTATGGGTCAAATTTGGAATTCGAGATTTTAGCCCACTGAATGGGCCCTGACAGCAAGGGGCTGCAAGAACTCTCTACTACATTTATTATTTTAGTAAATTGAGTTATTTACTAGCCTGGGTAGAACCGGACAGAACAATCCTCTTTCCCAATGCCTTACCTAAAAAATACATAGGTCACATTTTGCAGCCCGATACCCTGCCCAGTAAAAGCCCTAACTATTTTAGGCTGGGTATGCCCAAGTCATAATACCTTACTCATATTGTGAAAAAAATATGTAATTATAAACTTATAAAATAATACTATATTCATATGTCTTCAATAATTAAATAATATACAAAATTTACTAAGAATAAGATAATAAAAAGATAGTAATTAAAGTTTTAAAATCCATAGCATATAAAAAAAATATTGAAGTCTAAATAGTTTACAATTGTAATTTTGCATTAATCTCTCTAAAATTGACAAAGATGAAGCATTTGAAAAAATATATGACGGTTACCATAGTTTAAAAAAAATAAAGAAAGAAATCAATTTAGTTATAAATTTTAAATGATACATTTAACTACTTGGCTACTCATATTTGTTAAATTATCATTTAATCATTAGTATATATCGTATTTATTTTATGTGAAATAATATAATTTATAAATTATGATATATACAAAAATAATTAACTGGGCAGGGCAGCAATCCCTGCCCGATGCCCGGCTCAGATATTGGCCCTACCTAAAATTACCCATTTTACATTGGGTCACTTTTTATCGAACTGGACAAGGCATATTTAGTATGGGCTTGGGTGGACTTTAAGGGCTCTGAATTTCTTACACAGCTCTACTAGCCTTTATATAATAGTATAATTTAAATTTAAATACAGAAAAACAGAGTTTGAATTGAAATAATTTCTATCTACTTAATGGGCCCTCATGAGATGCGAAAGACCTGGGAGACTGAGAGGCATACGAGACGAATCCGATGATAGCGTTCAGTCCAATCCTACCCGAGTTCATGTCGATGGATGCAAAACTAGCATTTTGCATGATGAAGCATGTAGAGAAGGAACAGACAAAGAGCAGATAATTAAAAGAGCCACTTCAATAATTTGCATTCAACAACATGATTCCGCCATCTCATACAGATTTCAATTGTACAAAAAAATTGAATTAAAACTGTCTAATCAAAGAGGGGGTAAAATATCAAAGTGGATACCGTTGAAGCTATTATTCTCAGATTATTTATTTTAATCATCCTGTATGACTAGAAACGGGAAATAAATCTGTGGAGTTCCAGCCTATAAAAAAAAGCACCAAAGCCCTGATGCCAGCAGATCCAATAACTCCAAAAACAAGGGCAAATCACAACCTCGCACGGTTTAATATTTGTAATCCTTGACATGGAGCGACTCCGAGGCACCCTCACCTTTTGCATCACCTTTGTAAGTCCCCAGGGTTGCCTCTGAGTTTGCCTTAGCCCTCACCAGCAAAGCAGCCTGGGCCTTGGAAACATTCTCCTCTTTCCCGGCCCACGCCTTGATGGTGCTCTGCTGAAGCGCCCTTCCGTAAGAGAACGACAGAGACCACGGATTCTTCCCCTTCAGCTTGTTCATGGCATTGAGGTTGACGGTGGCCTCCTCCTCACTCTGTCCGCCGGACAAGAAAACCACAGCGGGCACGGCAGCTGGAACAGTTCGCAGCAGAGCTCTAACGGTGTACTCGGCAATCACCTCAGAGGCAACCTTTGCGGAATCCGATCCGGGGGTCACCATGTTGGGCTTCAACAGGGTGCCTTCTAGAAGGACATGATGATCATTCAAGGCCTTGTAGCAAGCGGCGAGGACACGTTCGGTGACATCAGCACACTTGGCGATGTCATGGGGTCCGTCCACAAGGATCTCAGGCTCAACAATGGGGACTAGCCCGTTCTCCTGGCATAATACGGCATAGCGTGCCAGACCATAGGCATTTTCATGGATGGCCAATGGAGACGGCTCATTGGCGCCGATTTTGAGGACGGCGCGCCATTTGGCAAAGCGAGCACCGGCTTCGTAGTACTTTTTGCAGCGCTGACCAAGATCATCCAGACCCTGAGTGGTGGTTTCTCCATTGGTGCCTGCAAGTTCAACAGTTCCCTTGTCTACCTTGATACCCGGAAGAACTTTTCCTTCCTTGAGCACATCCACGAAAAGTCTTCCTGCACGAATCAATTAAGAATGTTTACCAAGAGGATCTCGCAACGCAATAACAGGGGCTGCATGAAGATAGCAAGAATACCTGAGGCGGTCTTCTGGTAGAGGGTTTCCTCGAACAAGATGACGCCACTGAGGCACTCGAGAACGCCAGGGGCGGTGAAGAGGAGTTCGCGAAGAGCGCGCCTATTTGATTCGTTATTCTCAACACTGATGCTGGCGAAACGCTTCCCGATGGTGCCCGTAGACTCATCGGCGGCGAGAATGCCCTTTCCTGGGGTGCCAATGTAAGCCGCGTTGGCAATGAGCTCAGCTACAATTTGCACCCGATTGGTTAGAAATGCAGGAAATGTACAGAGAATTGTAAGAAAACAATCAAAGGAAAGCGGAGGAAACTACAGGACACTTGATCAGAAGTGGCAAATCAACAACGAAAGACGTGAAATGAAGAGATCACAGTGATCTCATACCCTGGTATTTGCTCTTGAAGCAGGACATGGTCGATGGTTAACAGAGATAACACGGAGGAGAAAACGAATTTTGTGTGAGAAATTAGAGGGAGAAGTGGCTGGATTGAGGTGCTGAAACAGGTAGAGGGAGTTAATTTATGTTGGAGAGGCATGGGGCTCGCGGGGAAAGCGAGAGGTTATGTTGACGTACAGCTTCTTGTTTTGCCCCTTGATTAGTAAAATGCATGCCGATTTAGAAATAGACTAGAAATATAAGTTTAAGGTGCTAAAAGAAAGGAGGATATGGCATAATCATGATTGATAATGTTATTAATTTAAAATGCACGCATGAAAAGGAGGAATGAGGGTAGATGAAAACGAGGGGCGGAAGGGGCGCAGATGCCCGCCGTTGGAACTTGGAAGGGGTCAAAGAGCAAACTATGATATAATTAAGAAAAAAGAAAGTAAAGTCAGAACTAACTGAGATGAGAGCTTCTAATTTCCCGGGGGGGGGGGGGTAATAATCCAAAAAGGGACAGAGGAAGCTGTGGATGGAAGTGGTAAAATAAAATGGGAGACGAGAGGAACGCAGCTATTCCGGTGGGTTGGGCCCCCCTGGTCTGGGCTTTTGTTCCACTTTTTTGTGACTTGGATTCCTAATTTCCCCTCCTCCCTCCCCTCGACACAATCACTTTCTCATCTGTTATCATCACAGCAACAATATATTATTATTATTATTATTAAAGTTTTCGAATGAAACCAAACCCTCTGTCCAATGTCACGTGGATGGTCATAAACTTATGATTCCGTTTGTTTGATGTTATTATACCTCATGGATTCGAGATAGATTATTTTTTATTATATATATATATATATGGTCTTAGTTTTAATATTTAGAATTAAGAGAGAGATGTTACAGTGAAATACAGTTAGAGTGGTGAACTCCTTCAAGTGAATGCGTGATATTAATATATACACGTTTTTCTATACATAGGAGTTTAGATAGATTTAATATTTTATTAACAAAATTAGTATATAGTCCTAAAATTTAAAAAATACTTACAAAAAATTTATAATTACACAATTCTAAAGTTTAGAGAATATTTACTGAGAATTTATTATATCACATATTAAAAGAGTCATCATAACATAGTAATAATTAAATTCATATTTTTATAAGATATGAGTCTATTTTGTATGATATATATTAATTCCCATTTATAATATATATACCTTTGATATGTAATATATATATATATGCCTTTTTTTTATATACAAATATATATATATATATACACACCTTTGATAGGGCGGAGCAGGACAGCGTCCATTGGGATACGCCTTAAGCCATGACTCTTGTTAAATAGTAATATTTAGGATTGTAACTTGATTTCAGCCCGCAAAAGCAGAGAAAAAAAAATCTCCTGCTTAAGGCGTATGACAATTTGGATAGGCTGGGGGTTAGTCACCGATATCCTGATCGATATGGAAGAAAAAGCACTTTGATCCAAGTAGTGGTGCATCCGCTTCGCCTTGTAACACTTAAGCGGCGGATCAAAGGAAGCGAAAAATGAAAAAAGAAAAAGACAGGGTGGCCATTGGCCAACATCAACAGACATCCTTTTCGAGTCGGCAGGAATATGGATATTTTGGGGGCGTTGATGTTTTGTCAAATTAACTTCAGCTTCAGAACAAAACTATTCCAAATTTAACCGCAACAAGTAAAAAAAAAAATCAACTGAGCTTGTAGTTGAGCTATAAGAGAGCCGTAATAATTTAATTTGATTTAAAAATAGAAGTGGAGAAATTAAATGGAGAGGACAAACTTCTGGAGTGGTCCAGGCATAAGCGATGAATATGATCCGAACTGAATTAATGAACTGAACTACCGAAGTGGGGAACATTGCAGCAGATATAAATAGTTTGTGGATTTCACAAGAGCACAAGAAAAAGGCCCAGGAGTTAAAACGAAACAGAATGTCACACCCACGCACAGAGAACAAGTTCATTAACGTAAGGCGTATGATTTGAAGCTATATCACGTAAGTGATGCAAAAGGCAAGAGTCTTGTAGCCTAAGGTAGCAAGCGCGCAGGGCCATGAGTCCCATGATCCTCAACTAACCCATTCTTTCTTTAAATATGAACTGACAGGATAGGGCCACCACAAAAAACAAACAAACTATACGATCAACGATAAATAAATTAAAAATAAAAAACAACAGCAAGACGAAGACGAAGGAGAAGAAGAAGAAGAAGGTACTTTATGCTTGTTCTAGGCCGGCCAAGTAGATCAAACAAAGAAGAAGGATAAAAAAGGACAAGAAATGTAAAGAGAAGAAGAAAATTGTCGTTCAGTCAGGATTGTTACAGGCACATAAGAGCAAAGAGAAGCCAATTCTTTTGGGATCCTTATTTTGTGCCCCCAGAGTCTTCTCCTCCAACCATAGCCTGCTATCCATGCCACTCCTTGTCCTGAACATGAACACGGCGTACCTCTTGCTGGGTTTGAACAGCCAATCATGAACATCCCACATCATATCCACCAGCAATCCGTCCAAGAATATCGCCTGGTTCCCTCTGAAATTCCACCTCAACCTCTTCACTTCCAATATCGTCTTCTTGTCTATACTCACACACAGTACATGACCCTTCGACTTCGACCCTTCTTCCTCCACCACCCACTTTATTACTATCTCGTGCACCACCCCTGTTTCGCAGAACTGTGCTTTTGTCGAATAAATGCAACTCCCACAGAAACGCTCCCTCCGATGAACCATCGAATTGTTCGTCCCTACCGTTCCCGCTGGCGATTCCTCCTCCTTGTCTCCCAGACGCAGACCCAGTTCCGAGTCCACCAGAACGATGACGTAGAACCCGCTCGCCGGCTCTGGCCCCGACTCGTACTTAGCATCCGAGATATCCCATAGGACTTGGATTTTGAAGTCGTGGATTTGGAAAGTCTCGTCGCCTTTGCTCTTTCCTAGTTGCCGATAATTGGCATTAGAGGTGGGGGTGGTGGTGTTGCTGATGGCTATGCCGAAGCCTTGCCCCATGAGTTCCTTGGTCCAATTTAGGGTGATCAGAAGCTGTTTCTGCGGCGAGAGGTAGACTCTGTATGTGCAGGTGATTGAGTCTCGAACAGAGGCACTCTGTTTCGGACAGAGGTAGGCGTGGTTTGAAGGCCCCGAACAATATGAGTTCGATATTCGAACGGCGTGTTCGCTATGACAAGATGTTATGCTTCTCATTCTAAAACACGATCTCCTTCTCTTTCTCTCGATCGAACATAAACGACTTCCAAGTTGAAAGGCAGATGGAAAAAAGGTAGGAGGATGGGTTGCTCTTGATATCCTAAGCTGGAGAAACGGAGAGGGAGGGATTAATTGAAGATGACAAAAAGGGGAGGGGCCTTCTTGATTCTCAGATTTTCCATGTGGGATTGTCCTTTGCTGTTCTGCAGCATACCGCTGAAGAGAAACAGCACTCGAGACAAAAAATAAAAAGGAAGAAACCGAAAATCCGTGTCGCTCCAATAAAATACAATTTAACCATTCATTTATGAGAGTTCAAATACTTGACGAAACCGAAACCGCACGAGCGCCCTCGCCAGTTCACGCTCCCACAAAAATCTAATTAAGTCACCATCCATCTCATCTCATCTCATAAAACAAAAGGTGTCAGTTACTTGTGTGGAATAACTAGAGTTTTCAAATAACAAGAGTGAATTATTTAATAGGAACTGATCATGTTAATTAATGAGTTTGTGTGGCAAGCAAGCTCTGGTATATGGAGTAGTGTGAAGATGGGGAGTTTTAAACCTGATAGATACGCCGGTGACATGTGAATTGGGATGACAGTGACAGACATTTGATCAGGATAACGATGGCGATAGTGAATTGGTCATGATGAAGAGATGAGAGTGATGTGGTTGGACCCGCCAAGTAATGTCACACTTGTATAATTTACCTCCTTCGACCAAAGACGACCGTGATTGAGGTTTCACTTGCCAACATATATCCTCGTCTTATTACTCTTTCTTTGTCTGTAACTAAGCTTTTATACCCAAAACCACCCCAATCGAGTTAGCTAGGTCTCCAATTTATTCACAAATCCTTCATCCTAAATAGGGAATGGGAGTTCGGAGGTCGAACCATATTGACAGATATGGATCAACGACTTTAGTTATTCTCGCCAAAGAAAGAAAATCACAAACTGTGTGCAGGCGGCGTTACGTGCAGCAGTAATATTCATATTTAATCAAACCGTAAATTTAGGTTTGGGCACTTCACATCTGCTGTATACTTGGGTGATTGATAGAAGGGCAAGAAACTAGAGTGAATGCATTTCTAATATTATCCGACATTATCATGCTTTCTTAAAAAACCTTCAGAATCCTCCGTCAACGTGCACGGAGATGTAATTTACAATTGATATGAATTAAGTTGAGTCGCCCCCCTTGATATATGATCGCGTATGTTTGTTTTTCCTCAAGTGGTGCGGATAACAGAGGTATTCGTTATTACCAATGAAGCGCGGTGGACGACTTTTTGTAAGTGGGACTCTCCAGCCGCGGGCCGCACAAAAGGCAAGAGAAATATTACGGGAGAATTATGCCCACCAAATTAAAAAAAATAATTTCTTTTAATTACGGCCGATGTTTCAGAATTTATGTCTACCATTAAATTCAACATGGCGATGCATTTTATAATGAAAAAAAGTAAATATGAGATGGGTAACCCCACACAGCATACAAGTTCCTGGGGCAGGTGGGGCCAATAATGTCATGTAATTAATGAGGGCAAAGTCATATTCTAATTGATTGGTTTAAAAGGATCAAAGGCTTTCTTTCTGATATATTCTTGTTAGTCGTCTTTTTTTCCTTCTCCGCAGGATTTGTAACTTCACAATTCAATGGGCCTAATCCCTCACTAGCAGTAGATACAGATAGAGCACTGTAGAGAGTATGGGGCGGCCGAAGAGGGGAATGAAAAGGAATATTCGTTTCTTATCATAACAGTAGCTTGCGGCAGTTACAGGGAAGCTGGGGATGCGACGTTGATTCGTTACAGGAGGGGTAGGTTACTATGTTGCTTCAGAAGATGGCATTCTTGAGCGAAACTGATTCCGGCAGCCAGCTCACCATCCAAACGCCGCCATAACCCTCGTTTACCATTAATAAGCACCATGTTGACCATTAATATATGAGAGAATATTATTTGTCTGGGTGTCTATGCGGGAGCTACTGTGTTGCGGGTTGCTCATTACCCTCTTTTTGTTATCATTAGACGATTGGATTAGACAAAACTAGGGCCTTCGGAAGCTCGGACCCGGGCACATTTGTTTTTTGGTACATTACAAGACATTGAATATTAGTATGTGGCCCAAATTTAAATAGCCCACTTCCTATTGTTTTGTTTGATATAAAATTTTTTAGAAAAAAAAAATAGACTCAATTGCGATCTAAAAATATAACCTATTATTTTAGTAATTGTTTAAATTGCTCAGAGAAATTTGGGCCAAAGAAGTGATCATATAGAAACTTTTGAAGGCGGCAAAAGAAAATAGTCACTGATACAAGTACTAAAACAATATGTACCTACAAGTACTATAACTTGCTAACACGTTTATAAAAAGAAGATTTGACTACACACAATAATATTATATTCTTATTATTCATATTCAAAGATATTTTTTGCTTCTAAATATCTAAGAGATAATCTTTTTATGGTTTATTTTTTTTTAATTATTTGGGCGCTTAGCCTTTTCCCATAAAGGAAGAAGAAGAAGAAGAGTTATGGATAATGTAGGTCATGTCGGGAATTCCCCGCAAAGCATGAATGCATGATCTAATTATATGACTTGGCATTGATAAGGTGACCTTGAGAAGATAACCAGCGGTAACTAGTGATAGTGGCTGAATACACATGTCCTGATGGAACTGCAATCATGGTTGATCCATTGGGCTTTAACACAAGTTATCAGTTGCAATGGTGATTTTGCTAGTGCGGGATACACGTAATTACGTATTATCATAATAATGTATATTGATTGATGAGCACAATTAGATAGGTTGGGCTGGGTATGAAGCTGGGCAAATAGAATTAAAAGGTAAACTAAAGAATGCACTTAAAACCTGGAACTGACAAAAATTATCAAGCGAAGAACAGTGGAATAAGGGATGGTGGGTTGAGGGAAGGATGGAGAGAGCAGTAGCGGGATGGCGTCTGAAGCCACTCATATTTGGCCACCGTTTTATTTAAAGTACCCCGTCCAAGCAAGCACAGATCTCTGTTGGGGTTAGACTTTCATCTTTGTTGAATGATAGCGCTATCTGCCCCCTTCCGCTGGACTAGTCGCAGATTTAAATCTGACACTGACATGTTCCTGTGAATGAAAAAAAACAAGGGACACTCCTCTTTAGCTGCCTTTCTTCTTCTTCTTCTTCTTCAATCTTGTGGCCTTCTCTCAGTTGCCAGTCCATGAATGCTCTGTGGAATTCAGTCACATGATTCCCTTCCTCCTTCTCTGTCCCACCACCACCACCACCAAAACAACATATATTAATACACACCAGTCAAAGTAAAATCCCTCCCTCCCTCTCCGCTTGCGTCACCCCTTCCGTCATCCCAACTCCCATTATTGCCCGCTGCTTCTCTTGTCCGTGTATACATAAAATATATATTTTCCTTTTCTTTTTTGTGGGTCAATAGCTGTTACTCATCTCAATCGACCTAAAACTTGCGGATTCCAGATTCTTATACGGGCCGGATATTACCCGATCCTCCTCCTCCTCCACCGTCCCTTTCCCTCTTCTCCACCTCCTCCTCCTCCTCATCATCACGTAGCTCACCACCCCAATCACCCCCACCACGACCACCACCCCACCGACTACCCCCACCACCGTCCCCACTCGCTTCCTATGATCCCCGGCATCTTTCCTCACTTTAAAATAACCCACTTTGGACTCCACCCCTGTGCCCACCATCGTCTGAATCGGATGCTCCACCAAATAACAGAACCCGGTTGCGTTGTAATACAACGCTCCCCAACACCTGCAATCCTTCTCGCACATGCCCTCGCACTCCTCTACCGACGTCGCCCTTTCATACCTCATTAGCTCCTTGTGCTCCGGCTCCACCCCTCCCCTCCTCAGAACCCAGTACTTATCTTCCCCTATCCCTGCCCCGCACAAGTCTCCATACCCTTCCTTCATGCACCCCTCCGGTGAATAGCTTGTCCCGTTATCAAGACAGGAGCATCCCGATGCGCCCGGTGTGCACAGACCGTAGGGACCGCAGGGATTCGGCAGCTCGCATATCTCATCTATGGCCTGGTAGTTCAATGCCCACGTCGATCCGTCCCAGCAATAACCCTTCAGATTCCCGTCCGGTTCTATGCGTACCATTAGAAACAGAGGGTTCGGCCGTTGAAAGTTGTTGAACATCTGCACGTCCACCGGTTTGGTGCCTGTTTGGTACATGCCCAGATAGCCGTCGGTGCTGATTCGGGCGTACACGGGTCCGTTGCCTTCCACTATTTCCGCCTTAGCTTCCAAGGGAGTGCGCTTCCAATATAACTCATCAGATCCTCCTCCGTACTTTGCGTATAAGCCCATGAATTCATCCCCCATCCGCATCGAATAGAGCCCGTTCGACGTTACCAAAGCCATGAGAGCCGTGAAGTTTTGATCCTGAACGATGGTGTTCGTGGGAAAGTCAAAACTCTGCCAGATTACCGAGCTAGACTCCCCGTTCTTCTTCTGTACTTGCAAGTTGGAAGTATTGAGAAGCACGACGCGGTCACCGTTGGTGGCAGTTGACCACAAAAAGCCGGTTTCAGGATCCAAAATGACCAGACTACCATTGAAGAAGAGTCGAGTGGATTGGGACCACGAAGCCAAGTGAGTGGGGTTAGCGAACCAGAGAGGCTCGGAGGAAGCGATGTGAAGGACGGCGAGGGCGAGCTGGTTACGGTTGAGACGGAGGAAACCGAGGGAGAAGTTGCCGAATTGATCGCTGAGAATAGGTTGAAATGAAGTCACTGAAGAGAGTGGAGTTGCAGAGAAGCCTTTCAGAAGCTCTTGGTTGGAAGTGACAGCGAGACATGAGTCCGACGAGAGGAGAAGAAGGAAAATGATCAGCGGAAACGGGAGCCGAATAGGAACCATGCTGATGGACAAGATAGATATGAATAAGCAAGTGGAGTGATGTTAGAGGGATTTATAAGGCATGGCTAGTGGAGTGGTCGGTAAGAAACAGGTACACAGAACATCATAATAATTGCTCCACTCCATTGTTAGTCTATGACCAAATTATAAGCGGGAATACGAAAATCTTAACTTAAAATCTCAATTGCTAACAAAGATGTTGGATAATAGGTTTGATATATAAATTATTGAAAGGAGCATGGGTATCACGGGCCAACCTTTTTGATTTGAAGGCCGTATGGGAGTTATTTTATAAAATCTAATTAAGCTGGCTAATTTAGGTAGTCGGAAATTTAACTGTAGTTTGGTTTAATTGTAATATATAGATTGATTAGCCTTAGGTGTGACTGGCTAGGAGGTTTGAAAACAATAAACCAGTTGGAATTATATAATATTCAAATGCGCGAGTGTATATATCGCATCGCGTGGCTTTCAAGATGTCCACATGGTTTCTGAATTGTTTATAATGAATTGCATTAGTGGGCAGTTAAAAATTTGGGGGAAATAAATGGATCAGTGGGTGTCGCCGTGTCGGAGGATGACCATATATACCGTCATGGAGGAGATGAACTAATTCGTGCAACAGGGGTAACTTGTAGATCTCATCAATTGCCGTTGGGGTTTGGCTCGGTAGATAACTACAGCTTTGCTCTTAAAATTCATAGAGTAATGGAACTAGAAAGTCAAAGTTTTGGGAGGTTCTGGTTCTAAAGAAATTGAAAGGTTGATGTGAAAAGGCCACGCATCGCCAAAGAATGTGAGCTCCTATAATCAAGAGAGGAAATAGTGGGGGGGGCAGCATGCCATTGACACATGGGTGCATGTCTTTTTGAATATCACTGACACATGGAGTTGACTTTTGTTTTGGCTTTAATTCCACGTTGACTTTCCGTAGCTGGAAGCTGAAAGAGTACACGCGCATGCATCGGTTTTGTCACGTGCCGGCTCGACTTCCCAAAATGGCTATATATTCAGGACTCAGGAGCGAGCAGACCTGAAACCCATGGCGTGAATATGAATCAGGCCAGGTTTTTTTTTTTAATTATTAAAAAAAAATATAAGTAGTGATCGTGTTGCACGACATATTACATAAACAATTCACGAGAAAAGGTATGGGATGATGGAGAAAGCTGAGATGTTAGATAGATCCAAACTTTGTGAGGCATATTTAAAGACAACTCACGACCGCTGAACCCTTCCTTTGCTGCTTCCTCATTGCCCTCAGGCCTCCCCTGTTGTCTTTTTCCTTCGCCCTTCTGGATGCCATTTCTACAATTTGCTCCACGTCATGCTTGTCTCTTCTAAAATATAACTTGTCATTTTTTATTTATAATATATCACGACTATATTTTCCATATAAATGTTTAATAATATAAAAATTTCTCTTAAAATTTGAATCATATACTTTTATTAATTTTAAATATATACAGTACTATTTTGAGATACATATATATTGTCATTTTAAAAAATTAAATCAATAATATTTTCAAATATACCTGACTATTGTTTTTTAAGAAAAATATGACCCTATTATAATTTTATAAATATATATTGGTAATTGTCAAAGAAATAGTTGATGTTAAAAACTTACATTGATAAAGTGGACTTATTTTTTTTTATTATAAAAATTTTAGAAAGGGATTGAGCTTACTCACAATCTAATGATGGGGTAAAATCTCTATTCTTTTTAAGCGATATCAATATCGGGTAGGACAAGCAATCAATTACCCTTAAACATAAACCTAGATACCTAAGAGTTATAATGTCTCCCTAAATATTATGACTGAAACTACAACAAAATGATACTCTTTAGATATTAAATTTACTCCAAATAGTCACATATCTCATATTTTCTCTAGTTAAACCTAGAAGGTAAAGTTAAATTAAGATTCTTAATTCTTTATTTAATGTCCAAAATTACCCAAAAAGGTCCAATCCAATCCCTTATTCGCAGGGGGGAACACTCTTTCCACTTTTCTACGATTTTGCGAATATAACCCACAACCTCCCTTTTTAAAGGAGTATGAGGATACCCCACGAGTTAGTTAAGCTCTTAGCTGTTCTAATATTCGAAAGACGGGGTATGGGAAAAAAGGGATAATTATAAAAATATTTCGCGTTAACTTTTATTTTCCTTTCTCATTGTGCCCAAACGTAGGATTTGTGTCCTTTAATTGAAGATTCATCAATTGAGTCTCAATTAGGAAATATTAGCCATCAGATTGTGATCTAATGACGTTGAGGGGCAAGTTACAGATTTATGTTTTTTAGTAAATAAACAAAGATATTTATCTTAATACCATTGGATCATGATCCAATTGTTAATATCCCTAGTTGAATCAACTTCACTTGACGGATCCTATCCTATCTAATCCCGCAAACGTATCTTTAAGACATTTCCATCAACGTTAAACAAAAACAGCTTTAAATTAGCTGTACGTTCTAAAATATCAATTAGCATTAACCTAATATTTAAGTTGTGTCACCAACTGAAGCCCGTGACACTAAACAAAATTTAATGTCTAATCCGAGTTCTCAGACACGCTCTGACGTTTTCAAACGACTGTCAGCTGTTTGAGGGAGAAATCAACATACACACACGGGAACATTTAACAAAACCTCGTACTTAAAAAAACAAGTTTGAATTCTATATCCATGACCTATGGGTCTGATGATCGGTTGGCCACATGGATTTCACTGTCTTCCACGTTAGTTAAAAATAAGTGAAATGCTTACTTTTCTGCTGCTGGGCTCAGAATACACTGTTTCATTACGATGTGAACAGCTAACCGTGCACTCCCACTCCATCATCCCTAACTCGTTTTTGTCTTTTACTAGTTTGTTCTGTTTTCCCAGCATCGAATCACTCACCAAATCACAACAGTACCTGCTTTATCTTTCTTCGGATTAGTAAAATTACATGCACTAAACATCATGCACGTAAAATATTAATTCATGACTAATGCGATACGCATTCAACGCATAGAAATTTCAGCTTCTGTCAATGGAAAAAAATTCTTATCTTTTTACGACGGAGGCATGTAGCAATTATCATTATCGTATTAATTAAGAAAATATCGGTAGCATCAGTGGGCAGTCCACACACAAGTTTGGTGATGAGTGGACATCCACGAGACATATGATATGGTGCGTATTTAGGATCTCTTTTCTTTTCCAAACTTCAAGAATCTTCTTTTGAGTACCAAAAACAAAGCAAGACAGCAAAAACGTGTAAACTCTTTTAACAGTGCTGCCCACTTTAATTGGGACCACCATGATGGTGACAATCCCTCTTCTCTCTCCCAGTCTTCTTCCTCAGACAAACGCTTCCCTCTGCATGAGGCTATGCCGTGCTTGCTCTCTTCACATGGACTCTTTGTCTTCTGAGTTGACCAAACCAGACGTTAAAATTTGGCAGGCCCCAATGGAACTAGTAACTGCCATTTATTTTATCAGAGACTCCTCGTGACTGTCATCCTTTGCTAGCTCCTCTATTTATCCCCTTCCACCCTCCTTTACGCTCATATCTTTGCCTGCTACTTTCTATCACTTCTGGCTCTGAGCTGGCAAGAGCCTATGAAGAAACCAAGCCTTCATGTGTTCTTCGGCTTACTTTTCTCTATTCTGCTTCTCTTTCGTTTCTCAGCATCTGCTCGTCTTATTCTACCCACTCAAGGTAACTGTGAGAAACGACATTTGATTTCTTGGTGTTTCTTGTTTTCCCACTTTTAATCGGCTGGTTTCTGAGATCGAACATGATACAGATGAAAAGGAGGTGAAGGCCGTTGACGTCACTAATGCTGGCTCAACCACGGAGCTCAAATATGATGTCGAAGATAAGCGCCATCTTTCTGCCTCTACAATTTTATCTCTCATCCCCACAAGAAAGAGAGAGAATTAAAACAGAAGTTACTACCTTTATCCGGATTTTTTTTTTTGGTTTTCGCATGTTTTATCGTCGTTAGATGCAATTTCAAGCAGCTAGGGGAATCAGATGACGGTGATGAGAAAAAAAGAAGAAGATGAAGGTGATGAAAAAGATGAAGAATGCAGTGAGAGGAGGATGATTGCGGACGCCCACTTGGATTACATTTACACGCAGCACCACAAGCCTGCCTATAAGCATAAACCTTAGTTCTAATTCCTAGCTTCTATTGAACTAGAGACGGGCCCCATTGCTACGAAATATCTTCTTACATTTTTCCAGCCTTTAAATTTGTGATAAAGCTTTAACAAGAGCGATTACGCGAAGCCCTACCATGGCGCTATTACTGAACATTTTTTATCGGGAGCTTTGAAGAACGGTGCAGACATTTCAGTTTCACAAAATTCCGATTTGGTATCAGCTCATAACTAACCTAACCTACTTAAACAATATGCCACTGAGACTCAGATCTCGTTACACCGAAGTTGATCGATTAAATATTCTATGTAGAAACTGTTTGAGAAAACACAATCCAGATTACTTATCGTTCTGTTGCATTTCCAGACAATAGAAGGTCAAGGGGCTAGCTAGGCTCTGAGCACTGGAGACAGACTCTATCGACCATTGAGAGGTCTTCCTAAAATCATAGATTAACAGGTATTCGCGCGCGATTATGTGAAGGAACTGCAATTCCAACAATCTGAGTGATGACAACACAATGAAGGCCCCTTTTCTTTTCCTTTTTTTTGCCAAGGGATGCATTGAAGTCCTCAGTTTTATACTGAGTGGTTCTTTAATATTAGATTCAAGATCAGGTAGGGGCAGGTTGCTTAACTAAATTAAGGCAATCGAAACGTGAAAGGAATCATAACAAGTAGCCACATTAAGGCATAGAACGATGCTCTTGCTCTCACTCTCACTCGTTAGGGGGCAGGCGCAACTCTCTACTCACACTGTAGTTGTTTAATAAAAAAAAAAAGGAAAAAGTGCAAGTAAATTAACTAGAGACACCGCTAATTTCACAATCAACAATCTCACTACTACGTAGGAAAAAGGACCACAATCCAATCAACACATATTTTAGGCTATGCGATAAAGACACTGCTATTATTTTATCCCGGCACAGAATCGACACCCCCTCTCCCCTTCTACCAGAAAAGCGTGACACAGAATAATAAAAGGGTAAAAGGAAGAGGCAGGGCGCAGAGTAGTTGCTGTTGGGCGATACAGAGGGGGCCATCTAGCAGTTGTGATAAATATGGCTGCAAATGCTCTGGCTTGTATTAGCACCAGATGCTGCTAAAGTGCAAATCCACTATGCCATAGTAAAATAAAGGAACACAACCACGTCAATGGGCAAGTTGAGCTGCAAAAACTTTCTGCCATTTATATATTGAATACTATGGATTTCCTCCGAACTACAAGAAAAAAGAAAAAAGAAAGAAAACACTTTGATGGCTCTAAGCCCAGGTAGAGGCAATCATCAATCAATTTAGCACGGAAGAGCCATGAAAATAAAGTAAATGCAGAGTAAACCTGAGTACTCTTCAAAAGCTTCTGTCAATAATAACACCATCGCTCAGATGATCTAAATTAAAGCTCTAATCCTGTTCCTGTTCCTGCCAAAATATCCAAGGTTCAATAAATCACCAGCTAGAAAACCGCACATGGCATTCAATCTGAAGCAAGCATGTAACGAGGGTGAAGTGGCAAAAGAAAAAGTAACAGCCAATAAAAAAACAAAGGAAAAAAATACTATGACACAGCAAATCCAGGCCCACCATTCGCATGGTCATAGTAAAGAACAGGGCCTTCATTTCTAAATTCCAATATCAACTTCCACCCAAAACATATTTGCTCCTACCCAAAATATATTTGAGACAATCATGGTTAACTTGCTCCAACCAATATAGAGAGCTTAGCATCTCAAACATCAAAATTAAAAGATGACCATCCTATTCACCACTATCAGATAATATGCCTTACCTTTCTAGGGGCGCTAGACATGGAGCTCTCTGATAAGCACCAAGTGTGAACAATGGGGCCCCTTTTACTACTGACAATATACATCTCACTATCACTACTAGAGACAGGTAGGTAAACTGCCCCTTTGAACATCCACTCATCCCTTTCTTGACAATAAACATCTTCAAACAGCTCACCACACCGCATACATAAGCACTGATCTTCATCAGATGGAACCTTAGCATCCTCTTCACTTCTGTCTGATTTATTGCCATGTAAATCTATGGAATCAATACCCTCACGATCAGCTGAAACTTCATCCTTGCCAGCAACCCAGTCACTTGACCTTAAATACCATCTCCTTGAGGCCTTCAATATATCATTTTGTTCTCTTCCTATCGTAGCATGCCACTCCAAGTGTCTATTAAATTGTTCTTGATGTTTAAGCCTAAGGCCACAAATACTGCAATGATGAGGGAAATTATCCAATAGTTCTCTGATCACAGGTATATGCAATTCTCGGATCACACTGGGCTTAAACTCAAAGCCAATTAAACTTTTTATTTCTGTGGGGTTTGATTGACTAGACGAACTGTTTGCAGGCTGATCATCTCCGGTAGATAAAACAGGAACAGTTTCAGAACCAGTAACTGAAACAGCTGGCAAAGCACTACTGGCGGTGATGCTTTGGCTCTGATCTTCCAATTGAGTCAGCACCTCAACTGGCACCTCAGTAGATGAATCTATTTTTGCAGAAATCAAACCCTTCGCAACTAATGAGTTTAAAAGGTTTGAAACTGGATTAGATTTATTGTTGGTGGCATTTGACGTCTTGGCTGAGGCACTACTTGCAGTAGCGGAAGCTGGTGGTGGAGCAGGTAGCCTTGACGGGCCTCCAACCTTTCCTTGAGATTCTTTTGGCAGAATAGATGAGTCATCGTTAGAAGGACCTAATCGAGATGGAGATGCAACCCCAGACCCTGAAGAAACTGATGTTGTAGGAGATGATCCACTTGGTCGGGTAGGCCGAACCCCTGATTTCAATGGAAGGTTCCTTCTATCCGAGAAACTTGTATCAGGCTCACCGCTGGTGAAAATTCCACTCTTCATAACTGCAGCTAACATAGTACTTGTAGTTGACTGCTCTGATGTTTCTTTAGGGTGGGTCATCTTTTCCTTCATCTCAAACACTTGAGTGTTAGAACCAAGATGCTGCGGTTGCGAAGCTGCATTATGGCGACTTGGCTGAAAAGTAGATACTGAAGACAATGGGCCTAGCAAGTCCTTTTGATGTGAACTCTGTGAGTTACCAACATGAACAGTATGTGGAAGGACAGATGATGAATCTTGAATATCTTGGCTCTGTAGACGTCCAGAAAATTGAGACTTTTTAAGAGTCTGTTGATGGTCTTGCTCAGCCAAAATCTGCATTTGATGAGGATGGTGCGCATTAACTGATGGTGATGGAGACTGTTGTCGCAAAGGTGACTGCCAAGATGGAGAGTCTGCTCCCACAGAATGAAATTGCTGTTGTTGCACTGTTCCTACCGATCCTGATGTGGCATTTGACAAGAAAGGCCGATTCCCCATTTGGACATTAGAAGAATTCACAACGTTTGGCAACCTACCAAGAGTGGATCCAATGCCTTCTGAAGGACATGGCCTATGATTCAGCTCATCAAATGACTGCTGCTGCTGTGATTTCCAAGATAAGGATGGCCGATGACCAAAAGCAGGTGAGCGTTTCATTTCAGTGGATACATCCCTATCTTCATGGAACGTGCTTTGAAGGTGAGCTTCAACTGCCTGCGAGTAGAGGGGAAAAATTAGTCAACTAAACCAGCCTAGATCCATATCATGCATTCATCAACATATGTTGCTGGTTAAATCCCATTATTAACACATGGACAAATGATACACTATCACTCTATATCCAAAGAGAGCCATCTGAATTAGTAATGGGCTAGCCTATTTTTCCTAGGTATTGCATGAAAAACTGCTAATTTATACCCAATAAGATGGTCATCCGATAGAGGAAACGGTTGAACCCTTGAAACATCTCTCAACATACAACACTATCAAACATATAATTAAGTCCTCTTATTTTGACTTTTAAAAGGCCTCTCCACGTCCTAAAAGGATGTGTCAAATGATTTTGCAAAAATTTATTGAGGATGGAGCATATGTGGTCCATTGATCACTTGACTCCAACAGCAATATCTGACATCAGTAACTGAAATTAATTAAAAGCCAACTCTTACATTATAAGGGATAAACCAATAATGGCATTCAAGTAAGAAAATCTAAAGTATATCAACTGAATTCAACAAAATCTCTCAACATATCCTGAATAAAGACCAAGACCAGACATATTATCAATTCCAGTGAATGAAGTCTTTGATTCTAATGTTCAACATTTGCAAGCTTACCAAATGGTCATCATCAGCAGTCCAACAATCTTTGCTCAAGTTGTTAGAGGCATTGGATGCACCATGCTCAGTCAGTCCAGCATTCACCTCATCCCACATGTACTCCTCTTCCTCAGAATTTTTCCAGCTACATGACAAGACACTACTCTTAATGCTAGTTAAGCTCTGTGTTGACTGATTATGTTCATCCAAGTTGATGGACTTTGGTGCTTCATGATTTGGTAAGCTACGCTTGAGACTGAAACCATTCCTTTGGACAGACATGATGCCTGCAGCATTACTGCCTGCTTTGTACCATGCTTTATCATGGGCCAACTCAGAGGTCCTGACACCAGCTCTTCCAATACCCAAACTTGAATTCCTTGAAAGATCAGAACCATATTCATTGCCTTCATAGGATGCCCCAATGCCCTTTTCAGGAACAGAATCATTATATGAATCTCTATTAGAGCCCTGAATATTCTGCAATACACACCATTATACTAAAAACTAGGACATATATATAGCAAAAGGGAGGAAAATATTCAAAAAAACAAAAAGGAGGGAAATAAAAATTACTAATTCACATACATGCATGTTAGCACTTGACTCCACCCATGGTTGTGCAGCACCTAATGCTCTATCTGGCCTTTCCGAGCCATCACTAGAGTTTGCAGTAGTTCCAGCAATATCATTAGCTGTTCCTTTAATCTTCATAGCACAAATAAAGAAAGAACCAAGAAATCAATCATGAGATATGTGGTGTTAAAACAGGAATCTATGTCAACAACAACAACAATAAACAATATGACAGCAACGTCACAGCTATAACCAATCATACTTTTTGGGCCTGCACAGTATAGATAAAATACTTAGATCAATGAAAGATACAAGAATTCTACGTTCTGACATCTCAACCCCAAGTTCCCAACTGAGGGGAGGAAAAGAAAAGTTCCCAATCCCAAGTGCACATTCGCAAGCTCAGGTTGCTCAATAAACAGATTTCTAGACAGTCCAGTTTGGAAAACCTTGGAGTCTCTTGGATTCTTAGACTTTCAATACCAGATAAACCAATACAAACCATAAAAAGTGTAATTTGTAAAACTCATCTACTGCACGAATATTATGCAGTCCCAACAAGCAACAGACTAGATTAGGGCATGACGCCAAACTATTCCAGACCCAGTTTCTCCATACAAAGAATGCATGACCATGACTGCAGATTTTCCAACCCTCACAACATAAATAATGTTCAAAATTGACCTATCCCAAGGATATGCAACATCTAACAATCTGAACTAAAAGGACATTTGAGGGTGGGAATGCTTCACCTACCCTGCCAGATTGCTGAAGACGCTGCCTCTCCAAATATTTAGGATTCACATGGATACCATGCTGTGGTCGTTGTGACTGTGAATCACTCCTCAGTGTAGATGCAGAAGAACCATTGACAGCAGGAGTGAAGCCAAGTTCCTTCTCAATCATCTGGAGGGTCTGTGGAGGAAAGACTCCTTTCCAAGTTCCAAAAAGGTGCCTCATACTTGAACGGACAGAAGAATCAACCTGTCTGTATGCCTTGCAGAATACCTAAAATGTAAAGGAGTAATTGGCAAGTACCTAGTTAAAAGTAGGTGTGTAAAATCAGAAAGATATCTGTGGAAAAATGTAAATAAAATCTTGCCAATTCGTATATTAAGATAATCATTGTTCATTGCAAATGGAAACATAAGCTCTTACAAAATCATTACCCTTGTAAATAATCCAAATTTAAACAGTTCAGAGTATAAATTTTTTACCTTCACAGTCTAAAGAATTCCATTTAAAATGTTATTAATAAATGCATTTCACATAAAGGCATATGGGTCAATGTGAGGATAAGAAAACAATAGATATCTGACCTCAGGTAGTCTAGCAGCAAAGTATTTTATATAGTCCCGCCCAATATTCTTAACAATACTGTCTAAAAGATAAAGAGATGGCAGCTTTTGTTCGGTGGGAACCTGAAAATCATTACAGAAGTAGATGCAACATAAGTTTCTATGTATAACATATAGAGTTTAATCAAAGTCGAAAAATGACTGCTCAGACAGATGTAAATAAGGGAAATATTTGAACCAGCCAACCATAACCACATGGAAGTTGGCAACAAATTATATCAAAATAGAAGTAATGGCAGATTGACAATAACTAGCTCAAAATTACAAACAATGACCACCAGTCTTGTCTATTCAAAATTAAATGTTATTCCATTCCTTATTTTTAACCAGCTCTACAATCCTATGTCATGTAATATGGATGATATATATGACACAGTAAGAAAATCAAAAGATAAAAAATAAACAATTCACTATTACTGATTATTAGGATGAGATGTCCCACTCCTTGGAATATGTAGATTATTATGACTCTTCAAGAACACGTAAGATGAAATTTCTAATTAAATTGCAGGTTCCTTATCCATTAACAAGAGTCATTTCTTACATGTAAGCTCAAAATTGAATCATAGTTAATCTGTTCATTCTTTGTTTTTCACTTCTATGGGCACAAGGTATATCCCTCCTTTCCTCATTGTTAAAGAGATACACCAGCTTTCCAACAATTCTATGCTATTCATCATATTTAATCTGCCTTCTCATCTTTTCCAACAAATTAAATCTATGAGAAAAACATTACCTCCACATCACCTGTTTTCTTATAATATAGAGGAGTGCCCCTCTGTTCATTCTATGAACGCAAGCATTAGACAAATCTCTAGAAGACAAGCAAACAGCTACAGCACATAAATAAATAACGCTGCAAAGAGGGAAAGCACCAAACATCTAAAGCACTATGTAGTTATTATGTCTTCTATTTTTGTGCTCCAAAAGTGCTGCACCTCAATCGCAAATCAAAATCTTGATGCCCAAAAATAGCTCTTGACCGATATTACTTATCATAATAAATAGCTCATTCGCTCCAGCAGCTCTTTTGGCCCAGAAAAAATGAATATGTGAATCTATCATTTTGAACCTGCTTTAATTCACTTCAAGGCACTACAATATAATTGAAATTATACAAGTTCAATGCCTCTATGTGACTTGGCCAAGTAAATTGTCTCTTCCATAGATTAAATCGATTCTCTACATAAAATTCAGCTGCTTTCTAATTCTCCAATAACCAAAGAAACACAAGCTAAAAACTTGAGAGGTAGACAAACAATCACACATTAGCTTCAGAAAAATAAGGCAGTCCTATCATTCACAATAAGTGGCAGATATTCTATAAGCTAATTGAACAAAATAAAATTAAAAAAAAAAAAAGACTACAACACTAGTTGGAATTGCCATATTGGAGAGAACATATCCTCCCCCCAAAATACACAACACTCAATGTTCTAAAAGATTCTGCCTTTGTCTGCAAAGGAACTTGACACCGGGGAATTATTTGGATACTTCTTTCTTATAGTAGTGCTGTTTATCAGATGAAATTACAATCACTTTAATATTATGGTCTCATGAAGTTGACCGAACTGCTATCAGCAGGCTGAAGGTTAGTTTCCATCATTTTTTTTATCCATTATAAATGAAGCACAGTTATTATCTTTCTCAAGTGGAGAATTGTATAACATGAGATTTGAGAACCGCAACTACAGCTAATCTATAGCTAAAGCCCAACAAGACCCTGCCAAGGAAACCAAATGAAGCACAGTAACCTTCATCCAACTGATAAAATAAACATTATCATCGCCCAAGTTGGGAACTGCAATTTTACCCTCAATCATCATTATCGTGCAGGCATACTCAAATTGGGGGAAACTTGTACTTCAAAATCATGAAATTCCACTAATTTCAAGCTTGTGGTATACAGAAATTTCCTTATTTTACTTGCACTAAAATTTTGGCACACAGATACGAAGAATAAGTTATAAAACCACCAATTATAGTGATTTCAGGAAGACCAAGAATTCAAAACAATCGCCCTTTTTATTCCAAACGTCTTACAATTCAATATAATCAGCAATTGAGAACATAAACAGCTACACAGTGTAAACTGGGTTCACCTCTAGAATGTTAGCACACACAGCGGCAGCAATTGCCTTCGAGGCAAAAAGATTCTCGCCTGCAATTATGGTCAAGTTGGTAATTATCGGTTTAGAATTGAATGTCAGCTCAGCAAGTGCGGTTTTGTACTGATTGACAATCTCTTGGTGGAGCGATTGGGGCTGGTATCCACCGCGACCAGGGTCACTGCCTTCGGAATCTCTGTCATTTGTCCTAAACCTTGCCGGGGCCAATGAATTAACTCCAGAAGCCTCTTGTCGCTGAGGAAAAGGTCGAAGACTGGAATTTGAGCCACGCTCAAGCTCGTCGGTCAGTCGGGGTTTCTTGATACCCAGCTCTCTCGATCTATCAAACGGTCTACGCGAGCTATCCATGTCCATCACCGGATAACAAATCTAAACCCTAATACTAACCCTAGTACAATGCCAATCCTGTGGCTAATTTAGATAATATAAACAAACAAATGGCATCGAAACATTACTACTCACGTGAGTATTTTTGATAGAATCGACTAGTAATAAAGGAAACAATTTAAATAAACTCTGTTTTCAAAATATATAATAAGAATTGAATTGAGATAAAAACCCTAATCCCGATATACAATAATCATCAGAAAACATGAGGAAAAAGAGGACTGAATACAGGGCCTTGAATCCTGATTCTGGGGTTACATATAAGGCGAGGACGATTCCCTAGGGATCGAGGGCGCAAACGCTGAAGTGTAGTGTAGTGGAACTCCCTATAATATCCCCCTGTTAAATCGAGTTTGGAGTCTGTTCTATATATTTCAATGGGGAAGGCGGTGTGTTAAAAAAAATTGTAACGATAAATTTATACTCCAATCTCATTTGCTCGTCTTCTTGGAAAAAGAACCCTTACTTAGTTCTTGTTAAAATTTAAAATTAAAAGTTAAATATTTACAATCCATGGTCATAAAAATCATTAATGTGAAAATGATTAACCAATCCCAGGCAAATAATATTAACAAAACAATCAATTGAATTGTTTTTTTTTTTTTGTACAAATCAATTGAATTGTTGATTAGCTATTTTTACTGCTATGGAAGAATTAGAACCCTCTACCCACGGGCATCTATCCAGCATCCTTATCCCACGAATCATGAGTTCAACAGTACCAGAAATTGAGGAATGGACGAACTTTCAAATTTTTTTGGGTGTATGTACAAATAAACTTTTAACAATTTTTTTAACCATAAAATTTTTTAGAAAAAATTCATATAATAATTATTGTAACTAATTATTCCCAAAAGTTTAAAAAAAATCTAAAATTTTACTACAATGGGATGAATTGCAATTAATTTTATAATAACAAAAAGACAAAAATATCCCATCAATAAAAAAAATATGAGTATTAACATAATAATAAAAGTTTAAATAAGAACAATAAGAACGTTAATAAAATAATAAAAGTGTTAAATAAATTCCTATTTATTTTGTTAATAATTTTATTTGTCATATTAATATATTTATTTATTTTATTAATTTTTTTATTATTTTTATTAATATCCATGTTTGTCTAATTATTTCTATTGTTATTCTTGTTAAAGCATCAATTCTTTTTGTTAATGACTATTTTTATCTTGTTAATATTTTTATTGTTTATGTTAATTTTCTCTTTTTTTTTGTTAATATTTTTATTTATATTGTTATTTTTTTAATTATTATTGTTAAAGCCGCGATTCTTCTTCCTTTTATTAGTAGGGTATTTCTATATTTTGATATCATAAAATTGATTTTAGTTAAATCCCTGCAGTGAAGTTTTGGAGTTTTTATGAGAATTTTTAAAAATAAATTAAGTAAAGTAATCATTGTCTATAATTTTTCAATTCTGTCCCTGTGTGTCAATCAATTTTTTTGTTAATTGTTAATTGTTAAATGTTAAAATTATTTAATGTAAGCAGTATAATTAAATAGTTGAGATTCTTACTTAGGAGGAGTTATACATGTTTGGTAAGAATATGATGAAAACCCCTTTAGAAAAACTGTAAAAAAAAACATATTCAATAATTTTATTTTATTGGATGTGTTTTGAAATTGCAAAAAAATTGATATATAATATTGTCACATCCCACCTATAGGGTAGTAAAAGGTTTGAGAAAAAATAATACTGCTCTCCTGCATCCAATATAGTGACTGTTTGGAAAATAGGTAAACTTAAATTTAAAATTTAGATTTAATTTAAAATTTAAATTTAGATAAATTTTAAAATAAACAGTTATATTTGTTTAAATGGGCTTTTGGACTAAATTATAGTTTAAAATCAAAATTTCAGATAAGCTGATCAGAATAGTTTATGGAACAGTAAAAAGGCTTATGAACTAATAAATTATTATATTATCCATACTTTTTCTTATACCCTCTCTCCTACTATTTCTTACACTATCTCTCATACTTTTTCTCTCTTTTCTTTCTTATATCCTCTCTCATATCTCATCTCATTTCTTATATCTCCTCATTTAATACTCATACCCTTTTTCATATTTTACAAATAATAAAAGTACTTATAGAAATAACTATCCAAACACTCATTCATTCAAAACCACTTTTTTTTTCATAAACCCTTTTTAAAAAGTCATTTTCTATAAGTTACCAAAAAGTCTGTTTTTTCCATAAGCCTATTTTTAAAATTCTATCCAAATGGCCCATACTTCAAAATCCAATATTCTCCTATTACTTCGTCCTCTTGTTTTTTTCCAAAATGACAAAACTAATGTTTTTCCTAGCAAAAAAATTAGGCAAATTGGTTGCCCACAAAAGTCAAGACATGCCTCCCTCATTTTGATTTAAGGCTATGTTTTATTCAATAAGAGAGAAGGTATATTAAGTTAATTTAAAGGAAAATAAAAAAATATGGGATATTAAAAGTGTGAAGATAAAGGAGAGGAGATTGTATTTTTTATTTGATTCAGAAGATGAGTGAATGGTAGATAATAAAAAAATTAATAAATATATTATTATATCTTTATTTAAATTTTTTTACAAAATTTTGAAAGTGTGATAAATACCCCATGCTACAAGCGTGTAGACTACATGCCAATAAGATTTTAATCACAGCTTTCACACTTCGATCAGGAACAAGAATAAAGGGAATGATCAAATGTCAAGGTAAAAAATGAAGTAAATAATTCACATGAATATCACACTATCATTAGATCATGCAAGTCTCACTCTGGAAGTTGTGTATCCGTTACTTAGGCATTGTTTGGTTGATAATTTTTAGAAGGAAAGGGAGGATATATTAGTGTTTAGTTCAAAAAATGGAGAGGAATAGAAGGAATTTTTTTATCATTATTTGCTCTTCTAAACCCCTCTCTCACCCTCCAAAATTAGAGATTTTTATAGGGGTGAGAAACTTTGTTCATTTTTAGAAAAAAATACCCATGATAATTTTAAAAAGTTCCAATAATACCCTTCATACTTATGATCTTCACATGGTAATCGCACCACAGCTACAATGACGCGTGCCTCCGCCTCCGCTTCCTTAACTCCTCCATTCTCTAGAGAATGACGACACTGCCACTAGCTTTTCCCTCACCTCCAACAATAGTCCTCCGCTCTTGCTCCTTTTGTTGAAGTATTACATCTCCAGAGAATGACGACCGATGCCGTTAAAGAACATAAAAGGGTCTACAACATCAATCCTTTTGTTGAAGTTTTTCAGCATGGCTTTTTGCACCACCGTAGAGGATGATCAATTTCAACATCATATTTGTGTTTCCCTCATGTTCTCTCTCTCTTTGTGGCTTATTGTTCTCTCGATATGCTTCTTTGCTCTGTTCTCTGAAGAAAATAATATATTTAATAAAAATAAAATAATAAATTTAAATATAAATAATAATGGCATATTTATTAATTTATAATAAACTCCACTCCCCTCCTGAACTAAACAAAAAATATATCCTCATTTCCTATACTTATATCACTTACCTCCCCTCCCCTTTATTAAATTAACTTAACCTACCATTCATTTTATTGAATCAAACATAGCTTTAGAGTTTACAGATCAAAATGACATATATAGTTAATGTTTACATTTGATTTGCAATTAGCAAAATTGCAATCAGCAGCACCAAACTGTGCCCTTAGTTGGCTATAATTCCTTATTAGATGATATATCCTCACAATATTGATAGAAATCAAAGTTAGGATCACGAGAGATATCACGTACCACACTTGATACAGTTTTGCACTGGTTACTCTGTTAGGTTTAAACTTCAGAGTAGCTGATAATAAGTTAATGAAAGTTAATTTAGAACCTAATCTCTGTTCATAGTAAAATGTTACAAACACCACGGTTATCCAAAGTATTTATATACATTACAATAAGAAATCAGAAAGTACCTTAATATTTAATATCTATCAAGCATGAAGACCCTTGGACAGCCTCCATTCTCGTCATCGATAACAACAATTTTTCCAAATCTCATCCTCTCCCCTTCTCTCCACGCGCCACAGCCACTTCCATTCTTCAGTTGCTTCACCGCCGCATCCTTACAGTACTCATCCATAGGAAAAATCTTTAAAATGGTTCTAGGAGCACAATATCCACCCATCACCCATCACTCCCAACAAGAGAACCAACACATCCAGCCTTAAAGCTCTGCATTTCATCCAAAGAAACCCGCTCGTCCTTACTAATGTCATACCTTTCCACAGAACGTGTTCGACTTCTGACAGCTCCGACCATTGTATGCCTTTACCAGCCGCCAACCACCAAAATATGGTCGAAATCAAGTAATGCAACGCAAGCAAAATTGTTGCGGGCTTAAGTATGGAGGCAAGCTACTCCAATGAGAAATCATAAAAATTGAAACAGAACGTCGATGGAGTGGGTGAGGGGAAATCTATGGGAAACGATAAGGTGTCAAAAAGGGACCCTCCGAATACATAAAGGTAAGGCCCAATTAAGATAGAGAAGAAGTTATAGAAGCCATATGCATGAGGATTATAAGGCATAGTGGGGAGAGGGTGCCAAGCAAGAGAACATGGGTCAAAGAGGGAAGGGGAAGCAACGGAAGGGTCCTAGGGAAATATACAGAGAAGGTGGGAGAGATAACGGTGGCGGTGACAGAAAGAAGTTAGAGTAGGGGATGATGGGAAGAGTTTCTATGATTTGCATGTGGGTTTAAGGTGAGCGTGATGGGAGTATGGGGTGAAAGAGAGGATAAAGGCAGTAACGTTGTTGGGGAGACCTGGAATTAAGGTGAGAGTCGATCTACGTCGGGTAGAATGGTGACGGCGGCGATTTGAAGATGGAGCCTGTGTATGCGAAAAATTAATGGAGTAAATGAAAAACAAAAAAGAGTTTTTTACACTCGACGGGCAAATATAAAAATTGAAAAATAAATAAAGATAATTTAGTTAACATAATATATAATATTTTTTATCCCTTTAAAAAATCCTCAATTTAGAGAGGTGAGAGAGAGAGAGGGGTAGGAAAGCAGAAAAAGATAAAAAAATTCTTCTCCCCTCACCTCTCCTCAATTTTTGTAAACTAAACACATTTTTTACCCTTCTCTAATTTTCTATCAAAAATTCTGCAAACAAATAATGCCTAAGTGAGCAATTCAGCCATTCTCTTGATCAACTTCGGCAACATGGGGAGGCCAGTAGAACCATTAGTTCTTGAATGTATTTATAATTGTAATGTTTTAAAAAATTCAGAGATAATATTGTAATAAGTTTATACACACACATCAATACACTTAATAAATATTGATATTATATCTATGGCTAACTTATGCTTAATCATCTTAAAATTTGAGTTGTGCTCTATTTGATATTTCAAAATGTATAATAAACCCTCTAAATTTGCATTTTATTATACAAATGATTCCTTATGATCAATTTGTTCATTATTTTACTAAAATAATATAATAATATAATTGGGATTTAATTTAAGATAAAATTTAAGTCCATTTGTTTAAATCTATTAGAAACAGTACTAATAAAGAAAAATTACAGCAGCTGAAGATTGTTTGTAATTATATAAAGCAAATTGGAATATTGGCTGCTCGATTGTTGGGGAAAAAGGATATTTAGATTAAAATTTTAGTGAAAAACCCTACCTGAGCCTTTTGCCCTTGGCGCCCACCTCCATTGGCAGTAGACTCTTGGACGAACGCTGTCTCCAATCCGACATTGGACGGAGGAGAAAATGGTGGAAATTAAAACTGCCAAGACTCGCAAGGGTAAACGGGAGCTTGAGAAACGTGCTCCCAAACTCGTGCGTAGTTCATCGCTTCCTCTTTCTCTTCTGGCTAATTTGATTCTAGCCGTGAAAATTTTACCTGTTCTCTTTTGCTCAATGTATGCTTTCGATTATAACGAAATTTGGTGGCGTGTGTTATTACTGGTTGTGCTTTGCAGGTCGAATCGGGGAAGAAGACACTTATATTGCACGGGACGAAGACGAGCGGCGTATTAAATGCCGTGCTTTCAGAGATCTATCACCTTAAGAAGGAAAGTGCTGTAAAATATAGCCGTAAGAACGACAACATCAAGCCATTCGAAAGCGGTGGCGAGACTTCTTTGGAATACTTTTCACTTAAGACGGATTGTAGCATTTTCGTGGTGCGCATATAACCCTCCTCTTCTTACTGTGTTCAGTTATTTATTTTTCCATTGTACATTTATCCTGTTATTGTTATATTGTTATTGTTTGTGTTCAAAAGAATACTGTTTGAGCTAGGTAGAAGCACTTTCTGACTTCTGACTGACAGTTCCATTTCTTATGGTTTTCTGTCGTTATTACAACAAAAGCGCTAATAAACGAAACTATCGAATCACTTCTGATAAGAAAAAGAAAATAGAACTGGCATTGAACTGTTGGGTTTTTTTTACTCCTTATTTGTTTCATCACGATGCTTGATTCTACCACGTTACTCTGCAAACTTTTTTTTCCCTAGTAATTTCTTTCTTTGGGTATGCTCATGTTTTTCTTTCCTGGCGAAATAGCAAGCAGAGTAGTTTCTTAATGGTTGATTGTATTTGTAGTATGGATCTCACTCCAAGAAGCGACCGAATAACCTTATTATAGGGAGAACTTACGATCACCATATCTATGATCTAGTAGAAGTTGGGGTTGAAAATTTTAAATCCATGGAATCATACTCTTATGATAAGAAGCTAGCACCCAGAGAAGGGTCAAAGCCTTTCATTACTTTCATTGGAGAAGGATTCGAGAATGTAGAAGATCTTAAACATTTGAAGGAAGTTTTGCTTGATCTTTTTCGTGGAGAGGTTAGTCTCTGCTTTACTTACCTTGCTGTTATACTTTTTTTCAAATGGATGGATATTAAAGAAATGACGATCCTGATGTTTCTAGGTTGTGGAGAATATAAATCTTGCTGGATTGGACCGTGCATATGTATTTACTGCCCTGTCTTCAAACAGGGTATTACTTACACACTCTGCATTGAGGCTGAAAAAGTCAGGCAGCATTGTGCCGAGAATGGAATTAGTAGAAGTTGGCCCTACCATGGATTTTGTTGTTCGTCGGCATCGTCCTCCAAATGAAAGTTTGAGGAAGGAAGCCATGAAAACTACAAGGGAGAAACCAAAGAAAAAGGTGGGCCAAATAACCTGATTCTCTCGCATTTTAATTAATTAATATGAAGTTTTATTTACAATACTATGTGCATATTCCGTTGCTTACAGGAGAAAAACGTTAAGAAGGGCACAATAGAGGGCAAGGTTGGAAATATATACATTCCTGATCAGAAGGTAAGAATAATTTTCTGCTTATGTTTTGTTCATTACATTGACTGTGACTTATCGCCTTTACTCCATTATTAAACTTCATGTCTGCGTGTTACCCCAAAAAAATGCTCATATTTTGCGTTATTTATTTGTACTTTTGTGGAGGCTCAATTTTTTCCACTCTTATTTTCTACTTGGCTGTTTGGTACCATTTGGAATTGACAAATGGTTTTTGATTGGGGCATAGAACAACATTCTTTCCTACCATTGGAAGCTGACTTTTTATATATGTTGCTTGTCTACTCCTTGAAGAAAAGGATCATTCATTCTCATAATTTACTTTTGTTTAGATTGGAGAAATGGCTTTACCAAATAAAGCAAAAGGAGTGAAGAGGGAACGCCGAGAAGCCAAGTTGAAAACTGCGAGTGGGGAACATGAACATGAATCGAAAAGGAAGAAGGAGGATCTTTAAATTTTAAGTTACTTTAATGGAGGTGCTGTTAGTTGCATTTTCTTTATTTTCTTTTTTCTGGCATTGTGGTTTATCATCTACTCTGCCAACAGTTTTGCTGTAGTGTACCAAATGATTGACTCAAATCTGTTCGTGAACAATATAAGCAAACGGAAGTAACATGAATTTGTTGAGCATTCAGCAGTTGGCGAGTCTACCCAGAGATCTTCGGCAGAAGTTTTGGCCTTTTCAGACACTTCTGATTCTTGGTGGCGCAGATTCCCTATTTGCACGTAAAGTTGCAAACTTTTTCCCTTCAATCACTCTGGTTTTATGCCTCTGATTGTATCTTCGAAGAGGAGAATGAGCTCATTACAGAGTACTTCTTGATGATGTACGGCGGGTATGGTTCAACTTTCAAGTTGCTCGATCGAATTCTCTAGCTTTTCTTGGGCTCGGCGTCTGTGTTTCTGTTGAGTACTTAGTTTCCCCTCCTATAAACAATCTTAAACTTTAAAATTAGGTAACGGCGGACGGATTTTGTCTACGTTGGGAGGTCAACTACTTAATCCCTTCTCGCTTCTAAACACCAATCACCTATAACAGCACCGTTGGATAAGTTTTTGGAAAAAAAATTATGGAAAAATGGCATTTTGATCATTTTTAGAAAATAGTTTCAAGATAAGAGTTTATAGCCAATGATAGAGTTGAAGATGGAGAGTTTGTATCAACAGGTATAGAGAGAGAGAGAGAGAGGAGGGAAGAGAGGAAATAAAATAAAAAAATAAAAGTAAAATAATAATTATATAATTTATAATTTTTTTATTATTTTAGAATTTATTTTTAAGAGTTTATTTAAAGGGAGAAAGATAAAAAAAAAATTATTTGAATTTTAAAAGAATAAATTGGATTTCTGAATATTCAAAATGATAGATTGGGCAGGAAGTCTAATATGTCATTTATAAATTTGTGTGTAAAGATCATATTACCTTTCATTTTTTTAATATTTTGACAATACGATTTACAACTTAGCTAATGGTATTTACAATTCTGACAATGGTATTTGTAACTGTGAGAAATTAAATTTTGGCAATTGGAAGAAATACTGTAGCTTATTTGACAATACAATTTACAACTTGGTCAATGGTATTTACAACTCTGACAATAGTATTTGTAACTGTGAGAAATTAAATTTTGGCAATTGGGAGAAACACTGTAGCTGATATTGTAACTTATTTGACAATACGATTTATAATTTTGCCAATAGTATTTGCAATTGTGAGAAATCTAATTTTGGCAATTGGGAGAAACACTGTAGTTGATACTGTAGCTTCTTTGACAATACGATTTACAACTTTCCCAATGGTATTTACAACTCTGACAATGGTATTTGTAACTGTGAGAAATTCAATTTTGGCAATTGGGAGAAACACTGTAGCTGACACTGTAGCTTATTTGACAATACGATTTACAACTTTACCAATGGTATTTATAACTCTGACAATGATATTTGCAACTATGAGAAATATAATTTTGGCAATTGGGAAAAACACTGTAGCTGATATTGTAGTTTCTTTGACAATACGATTTATAACTTTACTAATGGTATTTACAACTCTGACAATGGTATTTGTAACTGGGAGAAATACTGTAGCTGACATTGTAGCTTATTTGACAATACGATTTACAATTTCGCCAATGGTATTTACAATTCTAACAATGATATTTGCAACTGGGAGAAATCTAATTTTGGCAATTGGGAGAAACGTTGTAGCTGTTACTGTAGCTTCTTTAACAATACAATTTACAAATACCATTGTCAAAATTGTAAATATCATTGTCAGAGTTGTAAATACCATTGGCCAAGTTGTAAATTGTATTGTCAAAATATTGGAAAAGTGAAGGATAATATGATCTTTGCATATAAATTTACAAATGACAGATCAGGTCTCCTGCCCAATCTGTCATTTTGAATATTCAGAAGCCCAATTTATCATTTTAAAATTCAAATATGCTTTTTTTATCTTTTTTCCTAATTTAAAATTATAATTTAGACAACTATTTATTTTAAAAAAGGATTAAATTAAAATTTATGGTGAGGCTTGTTTAAAATTTTAGTTTGAAATGATACCAGATACACCCAACATATCAATTTGGATAATATATTATTCATATTATCTCGATTGTAGATCCGCATGATATAGACAAGTTGTCCCAATACTGCTAAAAATCTTCACACCTACTTTAAACAAGTTATGATATTGGATAATCTACGGTGGAACATCCCAGATGTGTAAAACTCTCTGAGCGTAGCGTATCATCTCTTTTGGATTAAAAAACATTCATACTATCAGCAATACGATACGGATTATAATTATAACAAATTCACAAGGAGAATCCTTGAGAGAAAAACTTCCCAATCATGAATATTGACTCCTAAAAAGTCATCAATGAAAATTTCAAGAGAAAAGAAAAAAATTCCCCCAATGAAGAAATTGACTATAATCAATGGACAAAGCCACGGAGATCACAAACAAAAGATGGAGGAGAGGACATGCCCAAGTAAAAACTGACCGCAGCATCATTTGCGTATCATACCGCATAATAGGTGACAGTTAATTTTCTAAACACAAGGCACCAATGAAGGCTCGCTGAAGTCTGGAAGCTGCAGTCTTCACAACACATAACAGTGCCACTGGATGTGCCGCTGCCGTCATTTGGTTGGGAGCTTCGTTAAGCATTGAATTCTAATGGCATTCATTAGTTAGGGCAGGAATAGGATACTCTTGCCATCGGATTGGAGCATCCTCAGTGGTGATTTCATAAAACTAATGACTAATGGATTCAAATACATCATCAAAGGCATCGGATGATGGCACTACAGAGAGGAACATCCTTTATTTGAAAAAAAAAACAGGAATAATAATAGAAACTCTCTCTATCTCTCTCACTCACACACACACACACACACAGCTTCATATTAACAAGTGAAGAAATTTTTCTCTGTAGCGGGTAACAGAACCAAAAGCATACAACTCAGACACGACATCTTATCACAGATACAGACAACTCATCCGACTGAAACATGCCTCACATTAAGCTATAAGGAAGCATCAATTACTCGGCCCTTCGCTAAAGAGGCTTACTATTCAGCATGGCTAAAGCTTTCCATTGATTAGGTCATGCCATATGTCAGATAAAGAGAATAAATGAAAATAAGATCATTAGCATGAAAGAAACGAAGGCCATTAATCTCGTAAATTGAATAAACAGGCATGCAACAAGCAAGGGAGAAAATAACAAGAAATTAACCTGGTCTTCATTTGAATGGCATACCATTTCAGGATTTCCCCTTGTCTTTTGGTATCAAAATAGGCGATGCAAAAAACAAGCCAATCAAAACTCAAAAGAAGAGGCTTTCTAATACTGGAGTCGCATACCTGCACTTGTTCGCTTAAATCATCCATCAAGGGAGAAAATAATTCATACCCATAGTAAAAATAAGTGAATAAATAAATATGGAAATTAAGAATTAGAACGGGTAGATCAAGCACTGTTTGAAAATCAAATAGTTCATATATAAGAATCCTATGTCTATAGCATATTAAAGATCCAAGGGCAACAAGAGCAGAAGCAAAGCCCTATGGATCGACATTCTTAAATCTAAACATCTTTTGGGCGATCAGCCTGACCTTCTGTTTCATTTGGAGGGAGCTCATCAGTTGGCCAGTTATCGTCATCGAGACCTGAATTTCCTGTTTCTTGCATATAGCTTATATCCCAGAGGTCTGACATGCCACCTGTCACTCCAAATTCTGGCACTCCATAATTGATTGGAATTGGATTGTCCCACAGCTCATCCACTGAGCTAGAAGTAGCACCGCTAACATTAAAGCCCGGGTTCCATACATCTTGTTTAATAACGCTTTCAGTTTCAGGCGGGTAAAACATTGAAACACTGTTCTCCCTGGTCAGATTCTCTGGGATAACTTCTTGATCTGGTCTCATGACGTTTTTCCCTTTCCAAAGAGGATCTTCAAGCCCTAAGCTTGACGATCCTTCTCCCATGATATCTGGAGTAGTCATTATTTCACTAGCTGCAGCCAATTCATCTGATGCAGCAACATCAGCTTGCACATACAGATTTTCTGCTACTGAACCAAGTTCTCTTGTCCAATCCTGTGAAGGGTGCTCAGGAGACTGTTTAGTAGAAATTGGATTTAGTACTGGTGTTTCTGAAGGGATGGTAATGTCTCTCCAATCAGGTTGGTATTTTACAATCTGCCCTTCATTCAAAGAGTCTGATGTTCCTGTTTCGTGTTGGTGCTGCTTGACAAACTTCCTTCTCACTCTTGGAGAATCTATACCTGTGGGTTCCTTCCGTTGCCTCAGGCGGGCTAAAAATGCTGGATTTTGAAATAACTTTGACAAGAAAGAAACCATTTGTTTCTGTCTCTGCTCTGCAGACTCAAGCTTCTGGTTCACTTGTCCCGCTTGATGAACTGTCCTTCTCTGTTGTTGCTGCAAATCAACCAAATCTTGGACTAATATACTTCTCTCCTCTCTCAGTCTTTCTATCTCGACCTCAACTCCAGACTTTCCTGCTTTAGTGGATGGCACAACATTACCAGCATGCTGGGATTGCAGTGATCTGCGCCTTTGGATGTTCTTCAATAGATGTCTCTTCCCTCGCCTGAAACCTTCATTCGCAAACTCCCACTTATCAGGGTCAATCTTGCGGAACCCCTGGATAAAAATGCCAAAGAGACTTGAAAAATGAATAGAGTAGAAGCAGAAGTGATCTCAAAGCAATGAAGGGAGAGGAAAATGAAACAAATAATAAGCAAAGTATATGATAGAAAAATGTTTGGTCACCAAACTATAGGCCATCATGAGAAGATGGTGCTGTATTCTGAGTATTCATCTGTGAGCAATAACAAGCTTACGCAGACAGAAGGAAATTATCAAGATGATAGCATTCAGCAATAATCAAATTGTAACAAAATTGCAAATTCCCCACCGAAACCTGGGATACAAATTGCTGAAGATAACATCCTCACAATAGAAGAAACTCAGCAGGCCAAATATTCCGTCAGTCGCCACCCTCTCAATCCTAGCTACAATGGAATTAAGAAAACATCTGAACCAAGCTTTAATTATTCAGTCCCATTAGTAACAGATTTTACCCTCATGACTGCTACGAGTAGAAGGCGGAAAATTTACAAGTCCGCTTTTATCAAATGACACATAAAATAGACCAATCAAGAAATAGAGAGAAGAAAACTTGTCTCACTCTAGCTGCAAAAACACAGATATCAAGAACACATCCAACCATTCCAAGGCCAAATTGATAGACAAAGACCATTCAGAGAAGATTCTAAGCAAATAAGGAGAACAAGGATACACAAGCAAAATGCTCCCAAATTGTTACATTCCAGTTGATACAATATACTCTTCATATATACATGGTCGGTTCAATTACCAATCCTAGTTACAAAAAAACATCAAACATAGGGAAGAACTATTACAACAAATACAAGGAAAGGGGCAAAAATACAACACAAATTAATAAAAAAAAACGGCAAACACTATTTACATACAGATCACAGCAGCCTTTCCAGGCTGTGTTAAAGCAATACCCACATAAGTATTTAGCTGGCGGATAAAACTGGAGAAATTGTTATGCTTGAAATTCCTTGGCAAGACGATCCTCGCAAATTCCACAGGGTCCCATACCACGAAACTAGCACCGGCCGAGCCCCATGATATGATAGGATCCAGAGATGGATCATCCACCAGATCGTAAGTTTTCCATAGAAATGGCGGAATCGGATTCTCCTGTAAACAATCAAGCGGCTGTGGCACATCAACGTCCTCCAACCCACCGCTTATTTCTATTAATCCGGCCTTCTCCTTAATAGTTGCTGGTACCAAAGGAGCTCTCTCATCACTAACAGGAGCAGGAGGAGGAGGCGAAGCCAGAGATGTCGGGCTCATGGTTGAGAATTCTCTAAACTCCACTGAAAAATCACACAGAGACGAAGGAGGATAGCCAGAAAGGCCAATGTCCGCCATTGAAAGACTCGCTGAGGCATCTCCGAATGCTGCAGAACTCAACTCCATGGGAGAGAACCCATATGTTTCCTGCTCCAAATGACTCGAACAATACGTATCAGCCGGAGCTTTAACCTTCGACCTCTTCGGAGAATTTGGTTTTCCTTCGTCGTTCGGATTCATGTTGATCGCGGGGACCAAACAGTGTACTGGTTCACAAGAAGCAAAACCGATAAAAGAAGGATAAGCCCTGGTCGGCAGCGTAAACGATTTGCCCAGGTTTTTATAAGTTTGGGGCGGTAACAGTAATAATAGCATGTGTCACCGACAAGGTGTTCGAGAAAAATCTTAAAAGGGTAGTAGAAAGGCGGTGGAGGGTCTTCGTCGACTCCTCTTCTTGTACCTATAGTAGTATAGTAAGAGTCCATTGGATATTGGATTAGAGGGTGGGGTTGGCCTGGGTTCCATCTCATACCCAAAGCGCCGACCTTTGAGGTGGTTTCCTCGCAGTCACGTTCGTTTTCTTGGTTTCTTAGCGTGGGAGGTGTTTTCCCCTTTGAATTTCCTGATTTTTTTCTCGGTTTTCTTGGTGGAGGATGAAGGCCTTTGACACAGTTACAGTAACAGGAGTGTTCGCGGCTGTTGTGAACGGGACAGCGGGGCCCACATATATGGTAGATATTTATGTCGCATGTCCGGGCTCGGTCAGATATTATGAGAGTTGTTATTCATGCCTTGGAGGCGAAGCTAAGTCTAGCGACCAATCACAGAGCACCAAAACTTTGTTTTGGATTGTAATTTATGGGACTTCAGATTTCTTGTGGCCCACTGTCAACGGCTCAAGATTTTGCCTCCCTACTTAGTCAGCCAATGGCATCAAATATTCGGTGCCACGATTGAAAATGACAATAATAATAATAAGGTTTATTGTCCAAAAAATAGTATTTGGCGAAGTGCCGTTGGAATTCTTAATTTTATAAAGTATTTTTAATCTTTTTTAAAACCAGTGCAATTTTTCTTAATTCATTAACTATGTATGACGTCTGAGGAGTTGCGGGGAGTGCGTGTTATGCCATATTTAAAGGAGTTAGAGAAAAAAAATCCATAAAATAGTACACTATTGTGTAATTTCATCTATTAATTTAAAAAATCGTTCAACAATTTTTTTAATAGAAAATAGATGTTTGTGTTGACAAATATTATCCATTTGAAATTTTATCTGGAGTGCTATTAATATTTATTGCTTTTAAACCAATGTTCTGAAGACAATTGGCAATGCCATTAGGCACAGAGAAAACAAAAGGAAGAGGCGAATCAGTCTACCTCCCTTATTAGTTGTTGTGAAGTGAATGCTTTAGCTAGTGGCGGTAAGGATAATAAAAATGTGACGCTGAAAGAAAGAAAACAAATAGATGCCTTGATGTTTACTGTTTAATGACATCTATGAAAAGGGAATTGCAAAGACTTGTGAGATGGGGAGGGACTATTTTTTAATTTCTAACGAAATGGGTTGCAATCATAGCTATAAAGGGGTTTTAGTGACAACCATAACACCATCAATATATATATATTGTTGATGATCGAATGCTAATTATATACTTAAAAAATACAGTTAAATGTCAACTATATTAAGCTTCATAATTTTATCGCTAACTACTTCCTCCTAACTTATGTTCATTTTGTCATGAAACACTTGCCAAACAACCTATATTCAGTATACAAAGATATGTAGAAATGAAGAGGTACGGAATGAATTTATATATTCATGTGGATTCGGTTAGTAACTAATACTTAGAGAAGCAAATGGTTATCAACTTATGTAACATGCCATTATTGTAGTAACAGTATAGAAAATATTTTACATATACTCCGTGATTGTTATTATGCTACATATATTTGTTTAAAATTAATTCATCCTATAAATTGCTCTTCCTTCTTCTTTATAGCACTATTATAGAATCGATATGCAATGAATTTTAAAAGATTGCTTGGAGTTTATGGAAATAGTAATTGGAATTTAATATAGGTGATTTCAATTTGGAAGTGGAGGAATGAAGCTCTATTTTATAGCGACTTTTGGGTCCCTATTTGGTCATTATGCTAATATGGAAAAGTTTTGTACAGGTTTAGGACATATATTTGTTTAATAACTTGGGTTCATCAACTTTATCTACTTGACAACCTCCTTCTATAGAATGAGTGAAATTAAATATTGATGGAGCATTTACGTTAGCTTATTTTAGGGTAGGGTGGGGTAGAGTTATTAAATATTATAATAGAAGTTGGGTTATGGGATTTACTAGTGTTCTAAGGTTGTGTACCATCATTGAAGTAGAACAACTGGTAGTCCTTAAGGGACTAAAGTTGGTATAGGAATTAGGATTCAAGTATATAATACTTGAATTATATGCTAAGAATATGGTATACATGTTAACGAATGTAACAATTTATAGTTGGAGCTTATTGGTTTTATAGATATAGAGAAATATGAATTTATCTTGGGAGCTAAAAATACAATATGTGTATAGGGATTAAAATCAACTGACAGATATTTTAGTAAAAGATAGATTAAAGACGACAGAACTGTTATCTTCATGCCCTCATTATTTAAGGGTTCTTGTAAATAAATAATATTTAGGATTTGATTCCCTTATAAATTAATTTCTTTTAATTTAGGGCACATTAACCCTATCTTGTAAAAAAAGAACTTAGATCCATCTTCTTCCTGTACCCTGCCACTTCAAACTCGCAATATGCTTTGAAGGAACATACAAAGCCTGCATAATTAACCAATAACACAGTATCAAAATATTTTTTTAGTACAAGAGAGGGTGCAAAATAAAGAAATCTAAATTAGAGGGAGATTAAATCCTAAACAATCAAAAAGAATAAAAGACTCAAAATGAAAAGGATAAGAAAATAGTTTTTATATTGGTCAAACCCTCCTTAATTAGAATATATGTAAGCTTATTCTAATATTTAAGAATATATTGGAGCTTTAATTCCTAGACACGCTTTATGAATTTTTAAACTTGAATTATCAACAACTTACATTTATTCACATTTCCATTTGATAACATCTCAATAATATTTTTAAAGCCAGATTCTAAAATAATCTTTTTAAAACTAAGATCCAGACCAATAAATCTAATTCCTCTATTCGAACACGATAACCGTTCAAATTGCCCCGGTCTTGTTTACATTTTTCAAATCCAAATTGGCGTGGCACCATTTGAAGTGAAGTGAGCAGCCTAGCTAGCCTCTTGTATAAAATTGACGCAAATGTGTATAAATAAATTTTCAAATACACAAATGCTGGGCAGTACTCATTAGTTATTACTGCGGAAATCTGAATGCCTAGTCTTTTTTGGTACAAAGATGCCCATTTATTTATTTATTTATCTTGGTTAAAAAAATGCCCATTTATAAAAAGCCAAGAACAACTCTGACTAAAGCTTATTAGATGGGATTTTGTACTGGGCAGACCGTTTGCCAAAACGTTTGCCAAACCGAGAACCTAAACTGAAACAAACAGCACTTATCATTAAATTTGTTTTCGGCCGACAATCGCCCTAAGTACATTCTTTCTTTTTTTTTGGTTAGTAACATATCCACGCTATTGCACTATATCAGCAGTAAGAACATTCACAATAAAAGCGATAGGCGAAGAACAAAAGCTTATGCCTTCCGCTACATTAAGGGAGAACTTAGCTAATGAATCTGGTAACTCGTTCACATCTCGGCCACACCACACCAAACCACACTTACATTCCAATCCTTCTCGATCCACCCTTGAATATCTTTAAGAAGACGATTATCTGAGTTTTTCTCCTGCCAACCAATAGTTATGATCTCTACTAGCTTTCTGCCAGTACATTTTAAATGCTTCCCTTGAAATTGTTTTCAATTTATCAAAAGTTTATTTTCTAAACTGAGGTTTGGTACGATCTAATTTCTGTAATAAGATTTATTTATGAACACATCTCAAAAAAAAAATTGATAAACCAAAAAATTGTTTAATTGATTCATAATGAAAAGTACTTTTAAATGCATAATTACTAAAAAATATGGGCTTCATGATATGTAATTGTTGTCATGTAAAACTTAATTTGTTGAAAAAAATATATAGATAAAATTAAATTGTACATGCTGAATAATAAAAATAACATACAAATAACATTTTTTTTTACCCACCCAATTCACTAAAAATTTATCTCAACTATATCTAAATTCAACCCGCATCATACACCTGACTATAATAAATGACTCTTCTAATAAAAAATTTCTGTATAAAATTAAATTGTACATGTTATTCGTCGCGCACCTAACAAATAACACAATTTGATGGGTTGTTAAGTTTCAAAGGCACGTTTGCCAAATGTAAAAAGAAGCTTGTGTTACGTTCTCTGAATGGGCTTTCAAATGTATTGTTTATGTTTGGCAAACAGACTTTCCATACAATTTTTTTTCCGTTTTGTGTGTGTTTTTTTGGGGGGTGGGGTGTTTTAAGAACCAAACAAGCATGTCCTAGGTCAAAAGTCTGAAGTCACAAAGTTGGCTGCTAATACCATACTATTTCTTCGGATGTTAGTTCAGTTCCCACAGCAAGGTTTGACAGTCATCGGGTACTCCATTGACTGCCTTCAACCGTGATCAAAGCCAATGCCCAACAAAAAATGTTCAAAAATGCAAGCAACGCTGCTTATCATTAACTGAATCTAATTACAATGGAGAATTTACATGCAAAATCGAGGATAAAAGAATTATACATTTCTTCATGAAATTACAGTATCACCCGGTCAAGCAATATTTTGTTGGAATAAAGATGGATGACCGCCTTCCGTTGCATATCAGATTTCTTAAATTTCAATTAGGACACATTTACAATTGACTCTGCAACCAAGTAAACAAGAACAAGCCCTAGTCTATCTCCTTCTCTATCTTCTTTTTTCTTTTCCCGCCTTCTTCATTTACGTACAAAGCAAGAACTGGTCAAAAGAACCAGGACAAGCAAAAAATTTCAAGCCAAAGGAATACAGAAATTTGACAAAACCCCCCCAAACTCGGAAAAAACCGATTTTAGTTCTAGCTAGATTTGAACATAGCTTGCTTGCCTTCGTAAAAAAAAATTTGATATACATTCCCCCATACCAACAAGAAGACAGTACCCAGAAGAAGCGAAGAACCATGTCTAAGCCACATCTAGTGCTATACAAGGGCGATACAGATTTTGGTACGCACCTGGAACTCCTAAAAAGTAAAACAGCATAGTCCTGTTAGACATCGAATCTAAAAAAGTTCCGTAGTATGTGCATGAATATCAACTCTAGATTCCAGCCATTCAGGAAAGTAATGGTGGACGACCAGGTTCAGGTGCAGGGGGTTTGATCAGTGATCTCAAAGAATCCATGATACTTTCAAACGAAGGACGTTTCCAGGGCTCACTGCAGTAAATCGTTCGTATCAATAAAATTCATTATGGTATATTAAAGCAGAATATCAGTAAATTTATATGAACTCACTTGGCCCAGCAAGCCTCAATTATTGCAGCTACTTGAGGATTCAAATCTCGTGGGATCTCAGGCCTTTTTCCCTTGAAACCGACAACTGCCACAACCTACAAGACAATATGTCCTAATGAAGATTTAAGCACTACAAATTCCTCTGCGTCTAACACATAAAATACTCGACCTAAATGAAAATGATATGCATGCAAGTCAAGTCAAAGAATCCCTATATGCCAATGATCAAGCATCACACAAGTCCGCACATTAAAAACAATAATCAAGTGCACCACAAAGGCATCTTAAACAGTATAGCTTCCGCCCTTAGCTGCCTTAATACACACTTCAACCAAAATGCACGTTAGCAACCATTTTGGAATTCCCATCACCAACACCACCCCATTGGTCATTGAACCTTATGTTCCTACAAACATCAGATCTTAGGTAATTTCACGTATTAAGAAGGGATACAACTGACCTGTGCTGGATTCAAATTACTCCAGGGCTGTTGCATTGTTGCAAGCTCCCACAAGATTACACCAAAGCTATAAACATCTGACTTCTCATTTGATGGTTCATCACGTAGAACTTCTGGAGCCATCCACTCGGGCTAAGGGATCAAAGGAGAGAAATTGAATGCGTCATACTGAAAATGAACATTGGGAACTTAATATATATGGAAATACACGTAGTCAACAAGGAGGACTTACAGTCCCAGCAGCCGACTTTGATGAGAGAAATGTATTTGCCTTCAGACGGGAAAGCCCAAAATCACAGACCTTAAGGAAACGAACAAGAAAACGTGAGGTCTGTATTATTTTTGAAGGAGTTCCATGTAATTTCAACAAAAATCATAAGGTCTGTATTATTTTCTCTTGAAAGACTAGGTAATGAAATATATTGTTTGCTTAATTGGATTCATCTTTCCATTAAAGGCACCAAGAGTCATCTTATGATCTATTAGGAAAATAAACAAATGTCATTTAACACATATTGTACTGGAACTTTCAAGCTTGGTTAGAGATAAAGAATGAGAATTAGTGATCATATAGATTAGCATCAGTAACATCTCAGGAGAGAATCTGAGAGAGCTGGCAAAAGAAGAACAAAGTGGTTCAATCAAATGGTGGGAGAAGAATGAAGTGAAATTCAGCCAAAAACTTTACATCAAACTCCTAAGACTAAGTGTGCCTGAGAAATCTTCATTTTTTTACCTTCACAGTATATTTCTTGTCAACAAGAAGATTTGGAGACTTCAAATCTCTGTGAACAATTGGTGGGTTACGTTTATGAAGATAATTCATTCCCTTTGCCTGCACATGAAACAATAAATTTAACCAGGGAATATAAAGACAACGTTGCTACCCTCAAAGATAAAGAAAACCAAAAATAAAATAATGTCTATTTCTTCTAAGCATACCACATCATAAGCCATACTGAGTCTAACCCTTTCACCCAACATCTCTTTGGCACCAGGTTTATGCAACAGTCTGTACAAGCTACCCCTGCATTTAGCTCAATCTCTTAGGCTGGCAGGGGTTGAACATCATAACAATAAAAAGCATTTCATCATTTCTAGTCAAGAGTGACAGGTAGAGGTGTTGTAAAACCTTGATAAGTATTCTGTGACAATTGATAAGTTTGGAGGCTGGGTGACTGCCCCCATAAATAAAACAATGTTTGGATGTCTCAACCTCTTCATTATTGCAACCTAGCAAATTGAACACACAGATCACATCAACACCTAATGCAACTGGTATTATTTCACCAGAAAACAAATTAAGAACTTTAGATTACCTCCCTCAGAAATTCCTTGAAACGTTCAGCATGAAAATCTTGTTCCATCAGAATTTTAACAGCAACCTCCTGCAAGACGTAATGTTCTTAAGGTTGTAGGTAAATCAAGCTGAAAATATAAACAAGAATGAATGGATACTTAAGAAAGTCATACAATCCACAGGGTGAAACAAAGAACCCTGTCAAATGTGGAGTACATAATGAAACAGCAATAACATTCAAATAAATAAAACTAGAGAGATGGAGAAGCTAGAGGTAGAATCTAGCCTTTCCCTCAAACCAAAATTAATCACAAAATTGTAAAAATAAGATTTTTGCAGCCTTAAAGCCTCGTTTATTTCCAGTAATTAAAATTAAAATATTGAGAAATATAGTTCCACCTCAAACATTCCCTCTGATGTACAATAAAATTTTAAAACATCTCACAATAAAAAGGTTGGGTTTCAATTACAATGATCAAGCCAGTGGAAAGAAGATTGGCAAGGGAAAACTGGGAAGCCAGTTGACTGCAGCCAACCTTCAGGCAACAAACAGGTTTCTGTTGTTAATGGGCTCAAATCTGTTATTTACATACGCTTACAGAGTAAATAAAGTTTTGACTGTCTAGCATCTGCAAAACACATAAATTGAGATGACGCAAACTTAACGAATAAGGCGTCATGTAACAAATATATAGTTAATGAATTTCAGTGTCAGTGTAAATAACAAATAAAACAAAAGTTGCTTACCGAGCCATTCCACTCAGCACGATGTACAGTTCCAAAAGAACCTAAATATGAAGCAAATCCAATTAATGACTACTAATATTGATTGCAAGAAACATGTAACAGGGAAGAGCATCTGCTGTTTCAAATTCTTTACATGATATTCTAAATGCAAGACTTGAGAAAATTCATTTGGTAAACAAGGAGATATACCTGATCCTATTCGCTCTTTTAAAACAAGATCACTCCATGGTATGTCCAAATCCTCCATATCAAGGCCTAATTCTATGCTTGGTTTACTAGGAACCAGTTGACTTCCATCAACAAACCGCCTACCCTCAATAGCATCCATATTTGGATTTGTAAGTACTAAAGCCTTCATAATATCTCCATGGCCAACAGGTAGGTTATGATTTATAGGCAATGGAGCCTTGCCCAAAGTGGTGGAGTCTGCAATGTTCTGGGAAGGTTTACAAGAATTAAATGCTTCAGAACCTTGATCTTTTGTTCTGTTGCTTTCCTTTGAAATTAACCTAGGGTTATTTCTGTCCCTGCACTTCCCATCGAGCTGTTCTGAAATATAGAACTCAGAGTTGCCATTAGCTACAGCTACTCAATATTAATGATATAGTAACTTGCTTCCAATTCAAAGCTTAAACTAGCAATGAAAATCACACATACATAACTGCATATCAGTTTACATGGCCATGCATATCATAACCAATGTCAAACGCCTTACATGGACATCTATTTGATGGATACATCTTTCTGCCATTGTTCCATGAGTTGGCTGGCTCATATTTGTCTATAAACAGCCCAGCCACTCCTCATGTAATAAGTACTAAACAAAAAAGTTTTAATGCATCCCTACTCAATCACCATCTTTTAAAGAACCTAGATGACAGTTTTAGCTGCTATTTTCATCCATGAATTGGGAATTTGATAATCGTACTCAACAAAGGAGAATTATGGTAAAAAGAAAAAAGAAAGGTATCTCAAATCAAATTTCATCTGACGAATGCGTTTAGGTTTTGTTGATTTGCTTAGTGCATGACAGTACCACTTTTATTCAAAAAAAAAAACAAAAACAAAAATAATCTGATGATACTTTAGAATGTCAGATTGTCAGTGTTTTAATTATTATAATTTCAACTTCCAAGACTGACATGTTCTCCCAAATTAACAATGCAGAACCTAAATATCACAGTGGAAACCGCTGCTCCTTTTTCTGACTGAAGTAGAATGTGGGGGGATTCTGCATATCTGTCCCTTTATTAGTAATAAAAATTTTTAGGACATATAAGCTCAAAGAGGAAATATAATAGTTAAATAATTTCAGTAAACATGAGATTAAAAATAAAGTAACATTAAGAGACGTGTAATGGCTTGTAAAAATAAAAATGACAAAAACAAAGTAGAAGACGGAAAATTCAGATTACAGAGCTGTAACATTACTACCACCATATTTAACAGATCCATAGTAAGTTTGAAAGGAAGACAATTTCCTTATGGATAGTTAGCTTAAGCAGATGATTTCATCATTGGTTAGACAAAAATAAAATTAAAAAAGAAAAAAAATCTTGAAAATGGATCTAATCAAATAAGGCAGATCCTCCAGAGTATCAAACAACCTTAGAAGTATGGTTACTACCTGCAGAATTATTGTCAAAAGCAAGCTCAAGGGACAGACAATCAGAGAAATACTGTTTGGCCAGTGACCTGAAATCATTTGCAGGTTCAGCTGGTTTAAGTCTTGGAAAGCACAAGGGTGAAGGAAATGAGATGGAAGATGGACCATTGAGCAAGGAATCTGGCTCCCACAAGTAACCTGGTTTCCTAATTAAATCAACCAGATATTCCCTGTAATTATATGTAATCAGATCATATGTATCAGCATCCTAACATAAAGTTGATTTTGAATGTCAATATATACATGAACGATCTCAGAAAGCTAGCTACACACCCACTGCCCTTTCATAAATTTTGCATTCCCATGGTTACAACTAAAGTGAATCAATTTCTAAATTACAATACAACTTATAAACATTAATGCATATCCTATAATGATGAATCATATACCTATCACGTCCAAAACGGACAAGGCAAGAGGAAGCATCGTCTCTAGAGCAATATCTACAGCCCTTTGCAATCCGACATGGTAAATCAATGGTGTCAGCTAGTACCTGTAGATATTGTAGATCAAGTATGTCATCTCATAAACTTGATAAAATGGTCACTTGTATAAAATCACAGAACAAAAACATGTCAATTTAGCATAGATGCATAACCACAGCCATGAGCAACCACAGGGAAGTAGAAACTTACTTTGAATAATGTAGCACGATGTCTGCAGAGGCCAACAGAAAGACTGCCTATTGGAACAACAACAGATCCTAAGCAATCTTTAAGATCATTACTGCACTCCCTCCAAATAGAAAGAAAGTCATCCTCCCCAACAGATGCTGAACCCCTTGTTATGTCAATGAAACATAGTTAGAATAAAATAACTAAAAGACTAAGCTTACAGCTCATGCTGAGAATGCCAAGGAGACTCACCCCATTCGGTTGCACACCAGCTTGGCAAGCTGGTCTACAACCTCTTTAGCGGTTATACAGCTGGAATAAATACTATGCACTCTATTTTGCAATTCCTTTAAGCTGGGATCACTATGCTGATCAACCAAAACTACTTCCAGTGAAGAGTCAACACCAGGATCCACAGACTTCAGTGATTCAACAGATGGAATTCGACCATTTTCCTGCAGATCAGTGCACATAGTCCACACATAGGGATCCATCCCATGAACTAAGTAAAAGCCATCAAGAATTTTGTCGGAGTATGAAAGGCAGCCATTAACCTGGAGCTCATTATTAATAAGAAAACATCATAAATTTGTATGTCTACCAATAAGAGATGCAAATCCACCAATGAGAAACTACTCTGCATTCCTCCATTAATTTCTGGAAAGTAAAGGTAAAATGAGAGAAGTGGAGTAAAAGAAGAAAGGGAAGGGACTTTTACCGTTGAATTTAAACTACATAACAATGAAACAATCAAGGGTTGATAAATTTTACAATATAGAAGTTCTATGCAGCCAAAAAGTGGACATTTTCTTTAGGACCAAGCAAATCAGTTATTGCCTGAAGAATGAATCAATCAATATGGACAAAACAAGGAGCTAGATTAACAATCAGAAAATGGCATAAGCCGCTGACATTGCCAGGAATCTATGAAGCACGTCCATAGACCTGGACAACGTGACATGATAACAACTCCATTTTTTAATTATCCATGCTTCATAGTGCATAATTCACTACATCGTGCATATTTTTTCAAACTAAGATTGAAAAGTTAAAGTCTAGGACCAAGCAAATTCAGAAGTGGAAGAAAAAATTTCTTTAGGACAAAGCGGGTTATTGTCTGAAGAATGAATCAATCAATATGGACACCATAAGGAGCCAGATTAACAATCAGAAAATAGCATAAACTGCCGACATTGCCAGGAATCTACGAAGCATGTCCATTGACATGGATGATGTGACACAATAAATCTTGAGTTTTCGTACATACTGTAAAGCGTGCCTTTGTGAGACTGTCTAACATTAGTTGGACATAGAAACAACTCTACTTTTGAATTGTCCATGCTCCATAGCGCAGAATTCACCGCATCACACATATTTTTCCAAACTAAAATTGAAAAGCTAAAGTCTAGGAAGCTAATTCTCCTCCAGTCATAGCTATGACAAAGGGAACAACTAGTTGATCTACTTTCTCCAGAGGCCTGCTATCTTGCCAGTTAGTGAAAATAAAGAAAAGAAACTTTATATCTGGAATCCCAGTAACTTCTTCTAGTAGACTTAACATATTAATTCAAGATTCAACTCTACGTTTGTAATTAGTGAAACAAAACTTAATAGGATTTTATACTCATGCAAAGGATTAAAGAGTTCGGAAGAAGTTTGTCCCCCAAATGTGTTTTGATCAACGTTATTCAATCTTCACGTTGATGCAGTCAAGAAAGACCAGATGAACTCATGCAAATTAGTCATTTATGAAATCAGATCAATCTTAGAACCACTGCACCATCGTATAAGAGCACATTGTATATAATTTGGCTAATAATCTATAAGTACCATAAAAATCTTAGAACCAATCATGATACTCATAGCCATAGGATAACTATTATGTCTATTCATGTACTTCAATTTACTAGGACTTAATATCTCCATACCGCATTTTTTTGGGGGCCTCAACACAATAACACATGAAACCCCTAATGCCCAGTCCCTTGTTCACAGCTATTACCATGAGGTGCAACCAAAATCTAATAGCACAATTAGACCAGAGAATATAATGTAATCAGCATACCCAGAATCTATGTGACATAGCCTCCGGAGAGCTTGAGGATGACGACATTAAAGCAGATTCATCTGGGACTGGATCCAGAAAATTGGGATCATCAGCGCAGGTTGCATCAGATGAAAGCCGAAGCGCCAAAGCTAGCTGTAATTGATAACTCTCCTCCGTCTGCTGCGCCCAACTTTTTACTGAAGACGACCCTGCTGTTCGCACCGTAGTTTCCGTCAACCTCGGTCTTAAGTCGGCCCCAACACCAGCCCCTCCACCAATCCTGGCTCCATCATCTTGCATATACCCAAAGGCATCGATCTCATTGGCAGCTGCGGTAGATGAAGTCGGAGCATAATACTCCCCTGATAACGAGCTTTCGCCAAAACTGCTCTCACTAGACTGCCTCTGCAACCCGATCGATGGAAACAAATGTCCGATCCGGTTCGCCTGCTGAGTCACTCTATGATCAGCACTCAAGTCCCAATCAAAACCTCGGTCCAATTTGCCTTTAATGTTCTTTCCATCCCCAGATGAAGAACCAAACAACGAAGAGGTAGCAGCTGTCCCAGACGACACGGCTCCGCCGCCGTAGTGATCATCAGGAATTTGGCTCAACAGGGTGTAGTTGGATCTTCTACCGGGCATTTCCATAGGGCTTGCTACTATCCGTTGATCACCAAACCCTAAAACCCGCCATTCCTAATGAGCGGGCTGTCTCCCGAGCAAAAGGTGAGGTGACTGCGAACTTCCTCTCGTCGGAGAAAATTGGGGAACCCGGCGAGGATTTTTAATTCGGTGGCGCAATCGTAATACGCCTCTTTTGTACTTAATCCTTTTTAATTAATAAATTGTGAATGTTAATTAATAATATTTTTAGTTTGTTTTAGCAGTTCGGTAAATTTCCGGTCTGTGGGAAACCGGTGTTTTGGTTCAAACGGTGGGTCATCCGATCCCGTACACCTCTGCCGACCACCTATGCTGTCCGTTCATTCCACGCTCGGTCGGACCTTGTTGGGGACCACTCCACGGCATATCTCTGGGCGCCATTGATTAATTTTTTTTTTAACTAATGCCCAAAAAAACAATATTATGCAAGCTGAATCAATCTGGGGCTGGAATCGTAATCCTGAATCATAAAAAATATTATAAACATATATCCCACTTTAAAATTTCAATAATAAAATAAAACGATCCAAGGAACCATTAACCATAACAAATCATGCCAGTGGCAAGTAAATTACTAAACAATTTGGGTTAATGTGTGGATTAATTTAATAATCCCGATGGAGACAAGTGGGAACAGCTTTATCCAGGGATTGGGGGCTTGGATTTTATGGGAAACTTATTTTCTAACAGTTTCGTTTGAAGCGATAGATTTGGGCGGAATTAAAACCAGGGGATCATGGAGATGTTCAATAAATCTAAAGCTGTCCCCGTGCGTCATCAATGCGAGACTCCTTCTTTTCGTCATTAATAAATATAATTGATTAGATTATTAAATTCATACATTCATATTTTTTTTTGGATAATTTTTTTAAAAATAAGTTAAGTTTACCCAATATTTAAAAATATGGTGAAATTTCTTTTCTTTTTAGAGGATTTTAATATTAGGTAGGGTCTTAGACGTAAGTCTAAATACCTAAGAGTTAGGATGTCTTCCCAAATACCACGGTTATAATCACAACAAATTGATACTCCTTATAAATTGAATAGGTTCTAAATAGTCACATGTCTTACCTTTTCAGAACATACGAACAATGGGTTTCATACATTCATATTTTTTAGTATAAATTTTTTAGAAAGGAGTTAACCTCACACACAATCTAAGAGTACGACAAAATCTCTTTTTTTCTTAAACAATATTAATATTGGGTAAGACAAACTGTTTATTACCCTTAAGTATAAATCTAAATACTCCATAACTAGAATGACTCCTTAAATACCGTGATTGTAACTATAATAAAATAATATTTTTTAAAAATTAAATATATTTTTAATAATTGTATATCTTATCGGTTAAAATTAAGTGTTCTTACATTCATTTCTTTTTTTCTAGTACAATCATATTGTAAGATTAACCACAATTTTTTTAAACAACCCACAAAAGGAGAAAAGCCCTGGTAAGAACGGTGAGCCCATCCGTCGCAAAACGCAGTTGTCAATTGTGTGGCCCATTTTATTTGGAATTTGGAGGCCCATGGTCAGCCCATGACCCTTGTGACTAATATGCCAATGGACGTATCTTGTATTATGAATTCAGAGTAGTAATCCCCAAAAACATTTATTTGTCGCCATTAATGTCCCGACTTCTGGGAGAAGCGTTTTAACATATATTTTTTAATATTAATCATAAAAATAAATATTATAAAATAAAATATAGCAACATACATATTAAGGTCGACTCTGAGAATATTTTATTCTTTTATTTGGTGGGAGAAGATTTTGTTTTTAACGTGTACTTTGTTGGCCAAATTTTTTTTTCAATGCGTGCTCTTACTACAGATTTTTTTATTTTTAATTGTATTATTTGCTTACTAATAGTAAAAAATAAGAGTTCATCTTTTTAATTTTAGATATTGAGGAAAAGATGACGAAAGTTTTAGTCATGCGACTTTCGACTGTTTCAAGCTTTAGAAAGATAATCTGGAAAAATAGAGGGGAGAGGAGCGCCTTGAGGAAAAGGGACTACAGCAAGCGGAACCCACAACCCGGTCCACCCCCATGGCCATGGTGGATCGTTTGGGCTCTGTACTAAAATGATAGGATCTGGGTTTAAAAAATGAAAAATAAAGGAATTCTGCTAAATATATCAATGCCAAAATATGGAAATACTGCTAACTTCGCTAGACCAAAGAAAATCTCCAAATACAAAGTTCAAATAAATCACAAGTCTGAATCCTAACGTTTCCTACTGCTACTAATTACAAAAGATACAATGTAACTGCAAATAACTGCACCTCAACTATAACATACTAATTAATCATAAACTACCATAATAACTGCTAGAAATTACCAATAAGAATGATAATACTGATTATAGCATGAAGGTCCAATTTTCCCTTCAGTCCAAGCCCTCTCCTACTGTACGCAATTAAGGGCAATTAATAGTTATCATGATTCATGATACAATCTTGGTCCTAGTTTGGAAAATTGCTCAATAGTTGAGCTTGAAGACAAAAGCATGATGTTAATTATTAAAAACTATGTTATTATACACACGTGTCTAGGCTATATAGCATGAGATGACAAACTTTGCCTTGGTCATTCGCATCCCTTTCATCTGAAGCTTCTATCTTGTGGCTGTTAGAATAAAGTCATGGTTGTTAACCTCTACTTACCAGCGCCGCTGGACTTCTCTTTGGTCCTGGCCAACTTGCTAGCTGGAAAATGTAGTCTAGCCATAAGGGGACGTGGTGCTCGTGTTTCTCGCTCAAATCCCCGCACACAGACATATCCTGCAACAATAACATCATCTGTTTACACAAGCTGGGTTTCCACACAAAGCTTATCCAGCCAACTCATATTTTACTACTTTGTAATCTGTTTTTTCTACTAGGAAAAGTAGGTTTTTCATTTTTTTTTTCATTACTATATTTAAGAAGACTGCAAACTAATGATGATTTATAGTTTTTATATCAAAGGATAAAATCTGAGAACTAGATCTTGCCTCTCCAAAAGCATTGCTGAATTTCTTGCGTTGATAAACCTGGTTGACAAAAAACGCATGATCAATTCCACTTTGTAATAGATGGTGATTCTTAAGTTATTAAAAAATGATAATTGAGAAGCCTTTTACCTTTAAATATTGATGGAACGGATGTTCCAAAATAAACCGTCCGCCTATGAAGATTCCAAACCAAACTTCGGGGAACATTAATTGGTTCCAGACTAGAGTCATGGTCAGCAAATACCTGCGTTAAATAGTATGTTTAGTACTGCTTAATATTACAAAAATAAAAAATGTACAAGCAGAAGACATTTGAAATCTAAGATTTCACACAGCTCTACCTCATTGACTTGAAAATAGGTGCCATTTAATGGAAAGCTTCCTCGCATGGCTGTTCGACATGGTATCTGTCAATAATTAATCATAAATTCAAGTCAGCCAATTAAAGTGCTTGGAGATAACATATGGTGGACATCATAAATTTGATAAAGATCCAGACCAGGATTGTCCCCCGCACTATCTGTGAATCTGCTTCACGAATACTGTTGCATGAGAAACATTCCTTCTCATTACACAGTTGGCAATCTCCCTGGAAGCTGCATCTGCTTTCTGGTGGCTGTATAGAATCTGCTGTCTCACCTGATGCAAGCATTAATGCAAATCACAAAACATCAGAAAACTGAAATAAATGATATATCCGTGTTTCCCAACTTGTAATGCTACATGCTGAAGGCACAGACATAAAACCTATTTAAATACATAAGAAAAGGACATGGTAATTGTCCCTCCAAGGTCATCCAATCAAATTGGAACGATACAGAGAAGATTAGCATGTCCCTTGCACAAGGATGACATGCACAAATCAAGAAAAGGACATGGTAATTGAATTGCTAGTTAGCCTACCTGGAGTCCATATGGCAAGAAGGTATTTGCATGGATCATCAGGTTCTCGCCTGTCCCACTGGATAACAGAAGCAAAGCAATTAGATATATATCATAAGATAGAGAGTTTGATAAACACAGAGTGAACAGAAACTAACCCCTTCCAGAAGAGGATGAGAATCTGGGAGTTCATAACTGCAAGAAGGTGAAAAAGGAATCAGAATATATTACTGAAGCTTTTCACTATTATTAATATGGTGGATTTGATGTCAGATGAAATTTATATTAGCTACTTAAACTTCTATAAATGCCAGGTTTCTATTATCATATTTCTGGGAAATTTATCTCATCTCTGCAATTCTGGATACATGCAAGTTGATGCAAGTCTTACAACGACTGACTAGTTTTTGTTGGGAAGCCGAAACTCTTCCCCATATTTCCTTAGTTTAATTGTTTTAGTATTATTTCTGTCATCACATTTCACTTGCATTTTTTACTAAAACCTGGGGGGGGGGGGGGGGGGAACTCACACATGGTGCTCTGTACGCAGTCGGCTCACATTCTTTAGCTTGGGTGTAGGAATAGAAGCAGCTTCTGGAGTCAAAGCAACCAAGGCCCTTGACATTCCATCTTGAAGTTCCATGTTTCCTTGCATATAATTTTGCAAATTAAGAGTGAAATCTTCAATGTTAAGTTTGATCGTAGGAATTTCACAATTATCTTCATAGAATGCATCCTCTATATCATTTTCCAGTGCTTGTGAGCATTCTGGTTCTGGTGTTGCTGGTTCTTCAATGATGGGTTCACAGGTTACCATTCCAGATTTTGCTTCCAGTTGCTTTTGTTCATTTTCTTCAGCTGGAGTTGTGCTTTCAGGGAGAGACAAGGGTGACTGACCAATGATCCTAGATGGATTCTGATCAGAACCATTGTTTCCAGATGTGATGACTATACTTCTCTCCTCTGGTCCTGGCAGGGCAAGCCTTGCACTGCATTCAATGTTTATCTGTAAATTGATTTATCATGACTAGAAACATGCAAATTCAGGGTGATTTTCAATGTATTATTGTTGCCTGTATTGTCAATAGTATCTGCACTTCTTTTTGAAGTACATTGATATGGCCCCGAAGAAATGTCTAAGGCGGAAGAATAGGGAATTAGCCTTAGCCTAGATCATTCTGTTATCATTTTGGGGAATTAGCCTTAGCCTAGATCATTCTGTTATCATTTTGTTATTCTGTTCCACTTTGTTCGCCATTTTATTTATCATGTTGTCGCTGAATTTTAGAATTAGCCACGACTATGTAGGGAATTTCAGTTGCTTTCATGTGTTTCTATTTCCTATATATATGTTAGCTATTCTTGAGTTAACATATCAAGGAATAAATATCTTTTTAGGATATTGAAGATACTCACGGCTTCTAAACTCCCTTATTAGTGAGATACTTGCTGTGAGGGGATTAGGAGAGAATTTAATTTCTGTTTACAGCTTACTGCAGGTTACAATGTTAGCTATTCTTGAGTTAACATATCAAGGAATAAATATCTTTTTAGGATATTGGAGACACTCCAGGCTTCTAAACTCCCTTATTAGTGAGATACTTGCTGTGAGGGGATTAGAAGAGAATTTAATTTCTGTTTACAGCTTACTGCAGGTTACAGGACGAGAGCTTACCATACGTGAAAGGAGATCTGGATGGCAATCATGCAATGTAATGCATTCACTACTGATAATCATGAATCATATAAAAAGTTCGTATAATATTATAAATACCTTGCAAATGCACTTGCAAAGTGTCTACATTCTCCTCTCATTGGACATGCATTGCAATTTGGTTTGCTTTTTGTACAAAACACCTGCATTGATTTTGGTTTTTACTCCAATCATAAGTCACAACTGAGTATGATTAGTCTCTAGTGTAAAATATAAAATAGAAATACTTTACCTTTCCGAATGTAATCATCTGGTAATGCAGCTCATACCTGTAAGATAATGCAAAATACACCCAATCAATAGATAAGTTGTGTACAACTTACAGAGTTCATGAAAATACTTGTATCCATTCATTTACTAATGAAACTTGGAAAGAACTCTTTACAGTGTTCTTTGATCTAGCTTGCAAAGTCGGGGCCAGAGATATTTTTGTATAGATTCCAACACTGGGTACCTGTATCAGACCATATATTAGCAGTTCTTATCTGAATAGATTCTGGGCTTCGAACAGTATCTCTGTGATACTCACAATTCAAGTAGATGCAACTGCAATGACTCTGGCAGTGGCTGGAGGGGTACCCATCCCAGCCTTACTGCTATACGCCCAACATTTGTGTCTACCTATTATATAGCAATAAATGTTCAGTGTTCAATTTTATATCATCTTGTATATGCATAAACTGTTTCCAACTTACCGGGAAGGCAAGATGGTGCAGTGTCAAGAGTCGTACACATTCTACACTTTTCAACCCCAACCCTCTTATGCTTAGCAAGTATTCTCTGCAAGCATGAATTAGATTCTCAGTAAATATGGTGCACGTTGACTAGTGCTTGGGTGACATGGGTAGAGTGCACATGTCAATGAAAACAGCTAGTGAATTGAGAGTTCAAGATTTTTACAGCATTATAGAATCAGTATTTGCTCTTCATTTATAAATATCATTTAAACAGTTCAATTGACCTCATAAACTTACTTTGCTTGATCTGGAGGAACGTCCCTCAACCACTCAAGATCAATGCCTCCATGTTCTCCGATCAGTCGATCTAGGAAATCCTGCATGGTATATCATGTAAGATTTGCTATACAGGGATTTTATTTCTATGAAATGCGTTGATAAACAAATTCCAAGTAAGTTCTATCGTACCTTTATACGCCCAGCAAGCATGTTATTCATTCCTCGTTCTTTAATCGCATCAGCAATTTCATTGACATTTGCACATCTTACAGCATCCCAGTCCAAAGAATCCATGGTATCCGCAGTCTTTTCTCTTTTCCCTTCCTTGAGTTGTGCATGTATCCGTAAATTATCCCAGTCCACTTGTTTATTTTTATCCTTTCCAGGCTTCCTGCCCTTTGGTTTTATTGGGGCAGCATTTATCTCTGTGCTTTCCTTCATCACAACACAATTTTGCTCTCCAGAAGTTGACTCTGCTCCTTTCGGCATGAGGTCTTGAATCTCTGCAGAACTGTGCAAAAAGATTTGCTGCATTACATTACTTTGTTTGTCAAGGTGAAGGTGAGACGGCATACTTCCAGATTGAGAAATTGCAGCTTGATTCTCAGACTCTCTTGCTTGCAAACTTGATTTGCTCATATTGTTCTCATCTTTATCATTTGAGAAGCCGCTTGGTGGTGCTTCCATTTTTAAAGAATCAAAGCTGTGACATTCAAGTACTCCTGAGTTGGCGTTGAGATTCAGAGTATATTCACTCGAAAGGGTCATGGATTCTTTCAACGAGCCTTGAATAACATCTGATTTTTCCAAGTCTTCTGATTGTTTGTCATGCTCCATACCAATAGGTAGATCAAACGCTGCCTTGAGGTTCTCAGATGACTTGGTTCTCGGGCTGTTAACTTCATACGGCTGGGTAGAAGTTGCCATTTCTAAAAGCTTGCTGAAACAAATCTTGTTGTCCATAAGATTGTGCTTGGCTATGCTTGATAGGTCCTCTGCTTCTGAGTTGCTATCAGAGCATGACCCTATTTTCTCAGAATTTTGATCAACTGCAAATCCTCCTGATATTTGAGATGAAATGGCAGAGAATTGCGAAGAAACTATGTCAGTTAACTCTTTCCGAGTCTCCCCATGACATGGTTTTTCCTGCCTTGCCTGGGTGTTGATGGTACCGGGAGGTTTGCTCATTGAACTCTGGTGTTCACTAGTGCAGACTTCATTTGATTTCAACAGTATACAGTTTGATTCATCTGCTAAGCTGGTAATTGCAGGGGAATCATTGCTGTTGAGTGCTTCTTTTCCTTCAGAATGCTCAGTGATGTCTTTCATCAGAGAACTGTGGCAACAAACTGGTTGACTCAATACCTTGTCATCCCATTTTGTATTTTCCTTTGGTTCAATGATGAGGGCTTGTGGTTCATCGGCAAACAGGCTTGTGCTTTCCTCATGGTATATTTTGCATTTGTTGCTCTCTTTTAGAGGAAACCGAGCAGCAAGTGACATGAATGCAGAACTGTCAACAACAAAAATTTCAACAAATTACATTGCCATGACATCTCACTGGTTTATAATGTCCCATTTTTTAAACTTGCATAATACCTGGAAAGATGGTCTGAAACATTTTGAGTGAGGAAAACTCCAACGACAGAATCCACAACCGATCCTTTCCATTGAGAAAAACGCCTATCACCTGTTGAATTTGCTTTATATTAATACAAGCAATATGTGACCAAAGCAAATAAGTGCAAGGAGAAGTGAGCTTTTTATTGATTAAATTTTGTCAAGGCTGCAATAATGGCGCTTGGAGATGATTCTTCCAAATCTTGCATGGCGGTGTTTTGACATTTTTGCTAGTTTGAAATCAGATCTTCAAAACTATGAATTTGAAGATATCAATTTTTTATATTTTACCATTTCAGTAACTAGTGTGTGGTTAACTAAATTAAAATGCAGTAAGTACAATAATATCAGCTGTCTATGAAATTTTATATGATTGTTGCTTGTAGCATACTTCGGCGTCTATATAGTATATACACAGAAGCAGACTTAAAATGATATTATATTTGTCTTGGTGTTCATATGTGTAGGTCCTTGCATTTCTTTAACACATTTGTGGCCTTATACTTTCTTCTAAGTGTCAGTTGTACAAGAATAGGATTATTGCCTATAAGGGGCTTTTTCATGTTTTTATTCTAATGCTGGAAAAAATTAAATGTATATTGTTATCTTCCTAAACCAGTATTTTTCCTATTTAGTTGATTTTCTCACTTCTTCGCCTTGAGCACAAGATGCAGGTGATGTGTTGTTAGATATGCATGTCAAGGTGTATTCAAGAAAAAGATATGCATGTCAAAGATGAATAATTTCATCATTGCAGCGTGGCAATGATACCTTGTACAAGATGCATTCGGGCAATAAATGAGTCTGCTCGTCCACGGAATACTCTACGTTCTTCTTCCCACCATTTGGCCTTTTCTTCATCCGTTCCATCAATCCCGTCACTATTTATATCTAACATCAAAAGCTTCCAAACTTTATCAGTCTCCTTATCGAGATCAACTTTAGGTCGTGGTAATCGTTTTCTGATGGGATCAAACGACCCCTCATAGGGAAGGATGGCACCATCTCCTTGGGTGATCTTGTCCTTTTGCTTTTGCTGTTTGTAAGGGATTAGGGCCCTTTGCTCATGAGATGAAGTGGATCTGACATTTATATCTAGATGTCTAAATTTATCTGCTAATGCTTCCATTATCTGCATGTTATTCCATGGCTTTTGATGAGCAGCATCTGTACCAACAGCTTATGGGTATCAGGAAAACTTGAGTAAATTGTTTTTTTCTTTGACAACTATAATATAATTAAATAAATACGGTTTAGATGAAATACCTAATGACATGGTCCATGACGGCTGGCAACCATTCAACAGAAAGTCATGATGCATTTGATTTGTGCTAGCAAATGTTGAAATTGCAAGTTTTTTTCTGTTTTCCCTCCTTGTTCGTTTTTTCTTGAATGATGCATGCATCTTCTCTGCAACCAGAGTATCAATACTTGTAATTGGTCTTTCTCCATCCGCAAGTGTTTGCATGTCAGAATTGCTTAGTGGTATTGAGAATTGATTTGGCAGGATGTCACCGTATCTAGTAGTGTTTAGCGTAGCAGAATCACGAAACCTAGTTGGGGTTTTGGATCTTCTTTTAGTTGGCCTTGTCTGACTGAAAGATATGAGGCTTTCAAATGCTTGAGATCGGTCACGAGTGGCTCTATTTGTTGATTCAAATGTGAATGGGTTTTTCACTGCATTATATTCACAAGGAATCCAGCACTTGGAACTAGATTCATAAAGATCATAGGGATATGTTGCAAACCATAGATCCTTTGTGGAACTTAAAGATGTTCTTGATGTATCATTAGACATTGATACCTTCTCACTTCTCCTTTTCTTCTGAACATCAGGAAATTGAACCCAGCACCTCTGGTATGCATGCAATCCAGCATAATGCACCCCAATGAGATTCGTGTGGCTAATATCTACATGGTCAATAGTAGTGGAATGGTTTCTTTTGGTACCACCCATATGTAATCCCGTGGTCAGATTTTCAGTCTTACTGCTGTTGGAATTATTTTGACTTGATTGTGTTTCAAAATTTTCATGTCCATCCTGAGTAGTCGTCACCACGTCTTTTCTTCTGTGGTTCTCCGCAGAGTGCGCATTTGGCACAGCCCCAGGAGTACTGATGTTTGAAAGAGACGTACTTGGGATTGTATGTGTTTCTTCCAATACAACTATCCCTTTGCCAACATGTAGAATCACATTTTCTGTTGGCACAGTGGTTTCATCTCCCGGTTGTTCTGTTAATTCAAAATTCAAGGGCCTTCTGCAAGACTTTCTAGGAGGTCCAGGTATCCTAGACTCAGTTGATTCTCCTGCTGGAGGCATCTTAGAAGCCTTGTTTACTCCTTTCTTTCTCACATACTTCCTCTTGCCAGTTGGGTTTTCTTTAGATCCAGGAACAATAGACTCAGTTGATTCTCCTGTTACTTCTGCTGGAGGCGTTGTAGGAGCCTTGTTTATTTCTTTCTTTCTCACGTACTTCCTCTTGCCGGTTGGGTTTTCATTAGGTTGAGCGGGCTTTGGGGTAACTGGCTTTCTAGCACTCTTTGGTGTCCCTTCTCTTATGACCTTGGGTCGGTGTTTCTTCCTCCTTTGTTTTGGTGTTGGTGTTTGATTCAGATCAACAACATGGCTGCCTCCCTTGTCAGGGTTGTGATTCTCCTTTAATGGCGTAGAAACTGCAGCCAATGATGATTCCATGACAGCTTCAGAGAGTTCTCGACTGTCTGGTGTTTCACTGTTAGTGCTTGGGGCATTTTTCTCCAATTCCACATTAACCTGAATTCCCACAAGTTGCCTGCTTTCTCCTCTGATTGCTTTGTCTGGCGTAGGAGGTGCAGAGTGTGAAATGGTTTTACCACAGCAACCAGAGCTTGTGATTGTCTGAGATGCAATTGATGAAGTGCCTGTATTGCCAAAAAAACAAATCACGTGTATGTCATAGAGAATTCACTAAGAAAACAGAGGAATACCAGTTAGTACATGCTCTCAGTTCGATCAAATATTTCAACACCTCAGGGTCTACGATATGCAAGTTATTATAGCAAAATAGTCGTTTCTAAATTTTTTTTTTTTTTTGAGGGAAAAGGTTCGCTTTTTCAGTTGAGATGTTCTGAAGTCTAAATTAAAAAAATGGAAGGACATAGAAAAATGCCAGATCGTTTTTTTCTTAAAATTTTATTTTAAGCTCCATGAATCCTCAATTATTACATCCCCAGTATTCGAGTATTTTTTTTCCTTCACTGCAATTTGGTATGCAAATAAACTCCGGTAAAGGAGAGGAGGAAAAAAAAACATCTTTTGCTAAATGTTCACTTACCTTGGGGTTCTTGGGGAATGTAATTCGGTAACACCCTGGCGATATTCTGTAAAAGGTTGCTTTGTGAGTTGGAATCAGGAAAGAGTGGATTCTTGCCTTCACTGTTAGTTCCTGGATGCCCTTCGAAGCGAAGAGAAGCAGATGATGACTGATCACATGCAACTACACTATCAGCATAACTGGCATGAAGCGAAGCACACGAACTAGTCTTCAAGAAATTTTCTTGGCTCAGCTGATTTCCCTCCCCATCTGCACAGATCGGCTCTGTTCTTGGATGAATAGGCTTCAGAGGGGTGGTAGGGATCCAGGAAACCTCTTTTCCGCTTGATTCTCCCACCTCCATTCTTCTGCTTTAGCCCACAGGAACTCTTCTTCTCACTTTGGCTCTTAACTGCTCCAGGTAAACAAGAAAATGCGAACAGGAACGAAATTGCCGAGTGTGATCGCTCCAGATGCTCAGCTAAGCTGCAAATTTTCACCGCTTTGGTCCAATCTTGATATTTTCTTCCGTGAAAGACACACCGATAGTCGGGTCCATTTTAAGGGATGAACCTGCGAGGGAGAATAGGAGAAATCTGAGAAACTGGCATCAATAATATGTGAGAAAATGTTGTTTGATGAGAAGGAAAATTCAGAACAGAAAAGAAGAGGTAATGCTGTTGAGGGTAAAAACATCAAGAGGTGGGTTTTTGATCACCTTCCTAGAGTAACCGGTGACTGACACAGATAGTAAATAACAGCGGAGACTGGAAGAGAGGAAGGATTTATGTCATTAAATTGTGAATTAATTTGGGAAACAGTTTGTTTAGAAAGATGGAAACTAGAAACAAAATCTGATTCTCCATGAAACCTACTACGCTTCTTGCATGCGCTTAATCAAAACCACAATAAAACAGAATACCTGAGAAATTCATGGGGTGTTAGTGACTGTAGATTCTGAGTCAATGCCGGAGATCCGACTTCACATATCTAACAAAACTTTGGCGTGAAAAAGAAAAACGAATTCTTTCTCGAAGTGAGAGAACTGGGAAAGAAAGCAAAGAGCTGCTACAGCTTTTTATATCGCATACGGAGTTAGACGGAAATATTTCATTAACACGTTTTCGGAAAACAGTTTCTCTTCCCATTATCTCTGTAAACATACGGGAGCGGATCCTCTCCAAATTCCTCCGTCACTTCTCTCATACTTCACAGTGGGGCTGAACACACCTTTTTTTTAAAATAACATTATAAAATATTTTGTTAAATAATAGCAAGTATTTGTAAATATTTTTTAGTTCACTCAACACCTAAATATTCTGTAGTAACACCCATAATTTAATATCTAGTATCTCCAAATATTTTTTTATTAACACACAATCTTTTAAAATAATTTTTATTGCGTTTAGCTACTTCAAATATTTTTATTAATTTTTAATTAACTTTTATACCTTACAAAAACATATATGCTTGTAACTCTAAATAAAATAATAATAATATATTTATTAATTTTTAATTAACTTTTATATCCTTTACAACCAGATTTGCTTCCCGGTTAGGATTCTTACATGTGCAGTTAACTAGTAATTCGACATGTTGTAGATGCAAATACTCCAATTTCAAACATTTATCACCGGATCTGTGCGAATAATCGATAATAAAATATTAAGTTAAAAATTATTTACATGTTACTTTTTCCGCCAGAAATGGTTAGAACTTCTAGATATGTTGGTTCATGCTTGTAGAAAGGCACGTCTTATTTTATGTTTACGAAATCACCTGCAAGACAATTGGATGAGGGGAAATTGAAGGAGAAGCGGAAGGGTATAATAGAAAAATGGTTCCGAATGAACAGAAAAACTTAACATGCGAGGAAAGAAGGGAAGAGGTGGAAGGGTATAATTGTGAAACCACAATGGGCAAAACCACCGGTGCATGAAACGTCGAAAGAGGAAAGCACCACGTGACGGGAGTTAGTACGTCGTCGGATAATGTGGCAGCATGGCTTTCACTCTGGGCACGAGAGCTCAAGTGGCAAAGTCCATTTTGGGTTTCCTTTGACGTCATTTCTACGCCCTTACCTTTGCAGGCGTCAATGTACCTCGTCCCTTATTCACAAAATTACCAATCCCATATTACCAGGCTACGCATTTCTGATTCCGACAAATTCCTTGTTGGCCTTTCATTTTTTTCCGTAACAAATTTAAAGGTTGATTGAAAAAAAATTAATATTATTTTTCAAAAAACAGCTAGTCATATAATTTTGAGTTACATCATTTATAAATTATATTGGCTCTAATTATAAATATAAAAATAAAATAAGGAGCATACTTTAATCATAAATATAATATATTAATTAACTGTATCTCTAAAATTTAATAATTTTTTAAAAATATTCTTATATATTTATATATATTAATAAAAAATTTATTAATTATAATTTAAATATATATAGTTAAAAAATATATTTTATATAATCAACATATAATTATTATAAATAATTAATTTGATTAATTTATTTAAATAAATTAAATAAATTTTATATTAAGTATAAATGGAGTATATTATATATTAATTTAAAAAAATAATATGCAAGTTTTTTATACTGTAATCTATGATTACGATTTTTTTAGGATTTATTTCATTGTTTATAATTTATGTAATTGTTATTATCAACAGCGTGTAAGTTATCCCCTCTCCTTCACCAACACACCATCCCATCAGTAGCTAGACGAGTAGATGATCTCTGTGATTAACAAAAATCTCAGTTTTAGACCAAAAAAGGTCCCTGAACAATGTGAATTATTGAACATTGTATTCTATATTTTTAGTGTTATATTACTTTTTAAGGGTTTGGGGCCTCTCTATCAAGGACCTCCTTTATTATTTTATATTTTTTTTTAAATTATATAGTTTTGATGCAATAAATAATCTACTACGAGCTTTTTTATTGAGGACGTTATCCACTGTTATTAATCTAGGTAGAACGGCATAATTTTAATTCTAAATACAAATAGGATAATTATATATTAAATTAATAAAATAATACATAGTTCAAATTTTGGTCTACTGAGAGAATATCTCTCACACGGAGAAAGCTCTCAGTAGAGACCCTTGCCAATAAAGAGTTTGAGGAGCATAACGCTGGTGATGAACAATGACCTATTTAAATATTATTTATTTTTAAATAATATTTAATATTAAAACTACATATTTTTAAATAAATTGAAGGTAATAGAATAGGCACTTCCCCACGTTTTAAATATCCTTACAATATTTTTAAATATTATTAAATATAACTTATATTCTAAAATAAAAAGTGTTAACACAAGAAAAAATAACTTTCATCTCATGAGTGAGGATAATACATGCATTGAATATTAAAGAACAAAACAAAGATTAGAAATGATAATATAGACCGAGTAAATAAATAAATTAAAAATAATCATATAGACGATAAGCATTCAAAACCGGAGTTATCTTTATGGAAATCTGGAATAGGGCCACCGAACCATTTTAGTGGTCGTCTTCCCGGAAATCGATGCCCAGCTTTTTTATTGGAAGTTGTGAACAAGTAAATTATAGCGTTAATTAAAATTAATTATTTTTAAAATATATTCTCTCTCTTTTATAACTTTTAAAAGAAAATTTATTTTTTTATTTATAATATAAATTATTTTTATAAAAATTATTTGGTCCACAGTATAAATCATTTTGAGATTAATTAATAATTTTTGATTAAATTTATCTCTATAATTAATGTTTAAATGTGATCCATTCTATTCTTTTTATTAACAATTTTATTGAATACAGATAAAATTAAAATATATTTAATAAATTAACTAATATTTTTTATTTTAATAAATTATTTAAGGAAACTTATATTTTAGATAGAATATTTAAGATATTAGCCAAGAGGCTGACCATATTAGCGCTTTAACTATCAAGATAGAGGATGTCATGAACACCTGAAAAAATTTTCTAGTTAAAATAAAAATTATTCCGTTTTAAATAAAATTAATGGTTTAAACACCCCCTACTTAGTTCCATGAAGTGCAGGGGTGTCAGATAGAGAAAGGAAATAGGAAATAAAAATGCTCCTTCAATTTTGAAATACATGGTTTTAGCACGAATATAATGTTTTCAATTTTGAAATAAGTAATTTTTTATTTCTGAAAATTAATTTACTTAGATCTTAGATTAAATAAATTAAAAAATACAATTAATACAATAAAAAAATTGACCGTATTATTAAACCCATCCTTAACTCAATGGATTTAAATATTTATACATTATTCGTAAAGAAGAGCAGTGTTGGGGAAGCATGGAGGAGACACACACACACAAGTCCAAGCACACCTACCTACAAATAGCAATATTAGAAAACAAAAAACAAAAGACGAGGGATAAGAAGGCAACCCCCAGCATGATACTACTGTAAATACGAAGAACAACGTAAGAGAGCAGCACGGATGCTATTCATAAATTAAAAAAAGGAGTACTTTATCAATAAAAAATATATATGACTTGACTTTTTCGAATGCGTAATTAACGATACTTTTCTCAGAGACATGGACCCCACATTAAAATAACATATTTGTAACAGAATCTTTCGTTTTAGTTTTTTCAGTTAAATTCGTTAATATGATGAATATAATAGATGACATGTAAAAGATAAATAGACTAGTCAACCGTATCAACAGATAGCATTATATATAAATTATAGATATTAAATATATTTTCATTTTAACAAAATTTATTGAAATTTTTATTAATTATAAAAACTTAAAGTTAAATAAATATTTTTTTATTGTTGTATATAATATATCTTTAATTATTTATAATTTATTTATTTTTTAAAAATATTTATACATAATTATAAATTATACTCCACTATTAAATAAGAGTTATACTTGCAGGTGGCTTTAATAGATAAAATTTCTAAATATATATTTTAATTGATTTTATTATTTTTCATATAGTTTATACTTCTTCCAAAAAATTATCCAAATCATGTTATCCAATATATATAGTACCACTTTTTATAAATATTGTTGAAATTATATATATAATATTTACAAAAATTATAACTATAAAATCAAAGATGCAACAAGTCAAATAATAGATGTGATTGTGAGACGAAAAAGAAACGGTGGTGGTGGGGCGAGAGCAGGAATCTTTCTTGTGTGTCTACGAAAGATATTTTTGAGCTGTTTGATAAAATGGCCTTCCACTGCACGAGTTTTTCATGCTACTTTATTAGTTATCGGTCATGCTTCTCTACCAGGCTCCTGGCGCCACCAAATGCCGAGGATGAGCTTCACTTTTAAGTTGCGTGCTCTCCAACCTGTACTACTAACGGTAACTCTAGTCTCACCTTCTCGCCCTTATTCCTATTCCCGGATATATATTTATATGAGTGTGTATATATCGGCCATATAGTTAAAGAAGTAATTTTAATTAGTAGCGACTTTAGGATGGTAAATACATATAAAAAATATTTTAAAATGTTTGATGAACTATAAAATATTTTAGGGTGTTGCTATTTTATTTGTCAATTATCAAATAATACATTTAAACTTATAGTTGGAAAAAAATTAAACATATAGATCATATTTCCTAGCTTATGTAACAAAATACAAAAAAAATGTGAAATGAAACATGTTTTACCATGGATTAAGATATATGCTATATTTTAAAAATATTATTTGGTTCACAATATATATTAGTAGTTTATAGAATAATTAATACTTATTTATTAATTTTATTCATTCTCTAATAATAGCAATAAGAGAAATGTGAAAAAGAATGTTTGTTATTTAAGATACACAAAGTTAATAAATTAATTAAATTTAAGATATATTTAATAAATTAATTGTTTTTTTATTTTAATAAGGTGATTAGAACTTGAGAGTGATTTCTATTTTAAATTAAATTTTATATAATTTATATTAATATGGACGATTTTATGACGATATCATATCATAGAATCTACAACATACCATGGTTAGGTTAAGATATCTTAGGTCAAATCAAGTAACGAAGTTAAATTACTATCTCTTATTTTTATTACAAAGCACTAACTATTAATTTATATATTAATTAAAATAACTAAAAGTATTAATTATGTTATAAAATTTAAATGATTTTTAATATTAGTTTTATTAATTATATTAAACTTTATTATTAGATTATATTTTACCCTCACTATTTTTATTAAATATATATAAATAATTAGTTTTTTAAAATTAGACAGGTGACTTATAAAAATGAATAACAATAATAGGGGGAGTAAAAGGAAATGTGGTAGCCCACCCAACTTAACTGCCACCCATTTTAATTTGCCTGCCCTGTGAAAGAAAGGTATTATTTCTTTTAGACGTTAATGTACCATTTTGTTGGCCAACAAAAAACCATTACGTGCTTGTTTAGAAAAAAAATTTCAAACCATAAAAAAAATAGGATTATAGATAATTTATAAAAAAAAATTTCTATAAGAACTTATATAAAAAAAATTTAAATAAATAAGTATTTGAATAATTATTTGTAGAAAATATTTTATGATTAATAAATAACTAAAAATGATATGAGTATTAAATGAGTAGAGATAAAAGATCAGAGGAGAGAGTGTAAGAAAAAGTAGGGGTAATATAATAACTGGTTAGTTCATAAGCTCTTTTACTGTTCTATAAGTTACTTTGATAAATTTATCTAAAATTTTAGTTTTAAATTATAATTTAGTCTAAAAACTCGTTTGAATAAATATGACTGTTTACTTTAAAATTTTCTTAAATCAAAATTTAGACCCAAAAACGGTTAGAAACCACGTTTCAAGTGGTTTCCAAATAGGCCCTATATTTCAATTATTATTAGCTGCTGATAAATAACTACAGTAGTATATAAAAACTTATATATGTCAGAGTATATTTTTTTTATTCATCATTCGAGGGATAGGAGTACAAATATTATTTTACGGTCTATGAAACTCATAATTGCTAATAACCTCTTAATTCAAGGACTCCACATCTTGTCCAAGAGGATGCTGTGGGTTTTATATCTGATAGTGACAAAATAGGAGTGCTTGTGGCCCCTATCTCCCCTGGTACTTTTAAATTGTAAAAATAAAGGAAATTCATAATCAAAAGAAGGGAAACTTCGTCTAGAGGTCCTTATAATTTTGTTTGATTCATAGTGAATCCGTCGAGTAAAAACGTGAGAGATCTGATTATTTTAATTATATTTTTTTCTTAAAAATTATTATATTATTATAAATTTAATAATTTTATATTTAAAAAAATATCATAATTTTTGTGTATCTAAATTTATATTTAAATATAATTGATAGACTATCGTACATAATATTAATAACGTATAATATATATATATATTTTATTATTTTTTTAAATTATAGAGAAATTTAATTTTTTTATAAAAATTTTTATTTAAAAAAATTTATTTAATTTTGAATCAAGTCTCACAACTTTTTTTTATTTTTAATTTTCTTTAATTAAATCTATCAATCTTTACTATTAAATATGTACTAACGTAGTTATAGTTTGAGTTTAACTATGAGATATACGATTATTTGAAATATGTTTGATTCTTAGAGACTATTACTCTATTATAATTCTAATTGTAGTGATTAAGAATATATTTTAACTCATTTTATCTAATATTAATATTATTTTAAAAAAAAGTGAACTTTACCCCATTCTTATATAAATGAACTTAAACCCTTTTTAAATAAAAAAAAATGTACTGACGCTATTAAAATTTTCCGTTAACCACACCCTCATTGCCGAATGTCGTCTCCTTTCCACCATTTGACGTCATTTTCACTATAAAAGCGGCTCCTCTTCATTGGAAATTCACGCCACTTAATTACCCACGGCTTCCAAAACACTGACCATGGAGTCTCTTGTCCTCCTCCTCCTTCTGTCATACCTGCCAGCTTCCCACAGTAGCATCAATGGCTTCTCACTAGAGCTTATTCATTCCTTCTCGGCGAAATCACCTATTTTCAAAATCACAAGGCGATCATCCCATGCAAGCATCGTCGAATCCGTAGCTCCTCCCATTAATGCTTCACTCGTCGTTACTCCTCCCATTCAACAATATGAAATAGCGTTCATCATTGTGAGCAAAACAAGTGCATTGGAGATCATTGTTCATATTTTATAGAGTATGCTGATGGAGCCAGTTCCTCCGGCATTCTCTCCAAAGAGATGTTCTCCCCCCACCCCCCCAACTTCATCTTCTTGAATAGAGCCTATCTCGGACATGGTATTCGACCCAAGGGAAAGTGAAAAGTATTAAATAGCTGGTATTTTCGGTTTAGGTTGGGGAAGTCGTTCTTTAGGGAAGCAAATACAAAAACAAAGCGACAGTAAGTCATGTTTCAAGTGAGAGCCAACATTGACGTGGCTCTGTTTTCTGTGTTGGAAACAGAGCCAAATAGAGCATAGCCTTTCAATTAACAAAAGTGTTTATCCATCCCCACTCAGTTAGACCAATCCAATGGGGTCTGCAGGTGAAGGCAGAGGATGATTGGTGCAATAGGAAAGTTGGTTTTGGCCTTTGGGCTGCAACGTGACCAACCAAACGCACGTTCTACAAGTAGCGAAGGAGCGAGGGGGTCCTGTATGCGAACGAAGGAATCGACGGTGTTATCTAGAGATGGGAAGGAATGGGGACCGTTCTACGATTCGGGTGAATGGTGAAAAGGAGATGTTCGCCAATGAGTGAAGGAGGGATGAGAGCTCAGACTGTGTGGTTAATAGAACTTTTTAACAGTGTTAGTACATATATTTAACGTCAAGGACCGCGGATCTAACGGTGGAAAGTTAAATGACCAAATAAGGAAAAAATAAATCTCAGAGACCTAATTCATAGAGGGCCTTTAGATTAGTTTCCCTTAAAAGAATAACAAGTATATACTTTAATTAAATAACATCATATTTATATATTTGTCACATTATTAAAACTCATGCAAATATATAATTAAAGTCTAAAGGCATATGTTAATCTTAATGAGTCATTGAGACCTAATTTATTTAATTTTTTTTAATAAAAAATATTATTTTAAAAAAAATGGAAAAATTAATAATATTAAAACTCACATCTTCGAAAAATTTTCTAACACCGATTATATTAAGGAAAGAGCATTGAGAAAACTTTTCATTTCAACTTAAAAATATTTATTATTTTTTAATAATGACATTGACCGGAGGTTATAGATTCTTAAAAATAACAATAATTATATTGGATATATAATATTATTAAGTCATCTTATTTAACATTAAGCTATAAAAAATAATATAATCTAACAAGTCTAACTGTAAACTATGAAAATAATTTTTTTAATATATAAATTTTAGAAGGAAGTTGGATTTATTCACTATAGACTTGTCGCTTCTAAACTATAATTTTAAATTTTTTGTATGTTAAAACTTGTATTTAATTTTTTTTTAAATAAATAGTCATATTTATTTAAATATGCTTTTAGACTAAACTATTATTTAAAACTAATATTTTAGATAAATTAATCAGAGTAACTCATAAAATAGTAAAAGAGTTTATGAATTAACCAATTACTATATTATCTCTAATTTTTCTTACACCTCTCTTACTTTTTCTTACACCCTCTATCTTTTTTTTTATACCATCTCTCCTATTTCCTCTTATATCTGATCTCTCCTCATTTAATACTCATACCATTTTTTATAATTTACTAATACAACAACAACAACAACAAGCCTTATCCCATTAAATGGGGTTTTTATAATTTACTAATAATAAAAATAATTTTAAAAATAACTATACAAACGCTCATTTATTTAAAACTATTTTTTTTCATAAATTATTTTTTAATTTTTTTATAAACCTATTTTTAAAATTTTTTTCAAATACACATTATATAAAAAAACCGTAAACTATACAAATAAGGCTCAACCCAAAAGAAACTGTAAACTATAAAAGAAAACTCGGTAGATCACTAGGCCCATTTTAACTTTGATGGAACAAATAGGACATATCATTGGAAATGTGGTATACTTATGTTAATTTTTTATCTAATTTAACTATTTTTTTTAATTTTTATAAATTAATTATATAATTAAAATGGAGGGAAGTATTTAACATTATCTGGTCGACTTTAGATATTATAGACGGAGTAAGTTGCTTAAAGGAAACTCGATGTCAATCTCTATCATAAGCACGTTATTTTTCGTTTCCACTCTAGAGCGGGAGGCCTTTCTCTAATTCTCTTCAAAGGCATGACGGCACTTGAAGGATTGTATTAAAAATGAACTCTCGCGGGACAACAACTAGTTAATCAACTGTAACCTATTTGCAAACAGAAGAGAACTAAACTTGTCTCCTGAGGAGTGGGAAAGAAAAAAATAAAAAAAAAATTAAACTTGTCAAGTGGCACGTAATGTTACACCGGCCAATTTAGGCATTATTTGTGTTAGAAGGTATAATTAATTAGGTGATTAGTGTTAATTACTTATATCTAGATAATTCTAGAGTTTTATATAAAAGGCTCTAGCCCTTGGTTGATTAGTGTAAGATTGTGTAATCCTCACTATAGTGAGGGAGAGTTAACTTTGGTCTACTCTCAAAATTCTCAAGTGGGGTTGGTTCATCTCTTCACTTGAGGGTAGATTAGTGAGAAAATCCATGTGGGTTATGATAGTTATAAGAGCTTATTGTTCTTGAATAATTCATGAAATTCTTCATATATTTTCTCATCATTTCTCTCTAATAAAATTTACAATTTGGTTAGAGAATTTTAGACGAGAGAAAAAGATAAGGGAAATATAAGTGTGTTTGATTAAAAAAAATAGAGAGAATATGAGGTAAAATCTTTTGTCCTTATGTGCTCCTCTCCTCTCCCCTCTAAAACTAGAGGTTTTTGGAGAGGAGATAAAAATTTTATCCATTCTTGACAAAAATATCCTTTATATTATTTTAATATTCTAATTGTATCCTTATGAACAATTTTTTTTTTTATTCTCCTCACTTATGATTTTTGCTTTATAAAGCCTAATAAATATGGTAAATAATTTATATATTATATTAACATATATAATAATTATAAAATTATTAAGAGACTGTTAAAAATTTATCAAAATTTTTATTTTTTTAATTTTATTATATATAAATAAGATAATTTTTTTAGATTTATAAATTAAGAAATAATAATTTTGATATGAATATTATAAATAAAAAATAAATAAATTTAAATAAAGAGATAAGGGTATATTTGTTAATTTTTAATAAGGTATATTTATTAATTTTTAATTAATTTATTTCCCCTCTCTTTCTGAACGAAATAAGAAATATCATATCTCCTCCCTTATCTTCACACCTATAATCTCCCATATCCTCTCTTACATTAACTTAATCTATTATCTTTTAAGTTAAATCAAACAGAGCCTTAATGATATGCAAATCTAGTGAATAGGGAAAAGCATGGTAAGACAACTCTTCATAATTTATCTATATAGATAGCTGCAATTTTTATTCTATTTTTAGTATCTAACCTCTTCAACAAATATTTTTACTATCAAAATAATATATTAAATTATAGAAATGTTCAGTTGGGACAATACTGACAAAATTTATAAACAAATATAGAAATTACTAATAGTACATTATGTTAAAATTTTTATATTATGTTAAAACTTTTATATCACTTTTATCTAAACAGAAGCTCTTTACAAATAATGAAATTTATACAAGGAAGTTGAGAGCTCATTTGACTTATGAGCTTTGTCGTGATAGAATTGAGGATATCTATTATATATTTAAATTTCGTCATTTTACTATAGTACGTAGAAAAAAAATCATTTTTTGAGATCTCTACATTAATTTTTTTTAGACAAGATATTGTTAAGTGACTAAAGACAATTATTTTAATTAAGAAACTCCATATTTTTTAGAAGATTAATATAAGTATTATTTGTTAAAAACTGTAAAAAATTAAAAATAACTAAATTTTTATAGATGAAATATACTATCTCGACAAAATTTTAGCACATATTAAAGCAACAGTTAGTTATATTTTGAATAATTTTAATATTTATAGATTATTTTTATAGTTTTTTTTTTCAGAAATAGTCTACGTAGTTTTAATATAACTGTTTAGTTGAATAATTCAGAATTCGATGGTTGATACCAGGATTGCATTCTATCCTTGAAAATAATAGGAAGAAGCAAAATCCTAAAATTGTGGCACGGTCGATTTTAGCGGCGTGATGTAACGATGGAGGCGGAGTTCAATCTCAATAGCTAGCAAGGATCTAACGATGGAGACGGAGTTGAATCTCGAGCAAGTATATTTTGACTTTTCAGATACACACAGACAAGTAGAGAGCAGGCTTTGGCTCAGGGATTGGATTCTCAGGTGACAGAGTACCGTACTTGTCCTCCTCCACATCGGCCACCGCATTGCATAAAGTGATAAAGATAAGATTATCCAATCCAACCACACTGTCATTTGACTCACTCTTATTTTATGATGACAAGACTCACCGCTCTTGTACTGTAGCGTCTCTTGTATTAATCCACTGGCACTTTTCTTTTCTTTTTTAAGAAAATCAATTAATCATGTGATATAAATAATTATCATTACCTAACTAGAATAGTTCCCACGTAATTAGATTGTGCGTGGGTCATTTGATGTTAGTTAATTTATTAAAATTGTGGGTTTCTTTCATATATATAAATTTTATAATACATATTCATTCAATTGAATAATCCGAGGAAAATAATTTTAGACATACTTATACTTTCCTTCATTTTTTTAATTTAGTATTTATGTTATTTTTTATTGAATTATTTAATTTTATTTTGTCAATATAATTAATTTTTATATAAGGATTAACAATTATACAAAATTAAAGTTACAGGTTAACAGTACTAGCAAAGAACAATAAAAAGTATTAAAAAGGAAAAAATAACTCAAATAATAAATTAAAAATTAAAAAAGTATAAATATTTAATTTTTTGAAGAACAATAAAAAGTATTAAAAAGGAAAAAATAACTTAAGTAATAAATTAAAAATAAAAAAAGTATAAATATTTAATTTTTTGAAGAATAATAAAAAGTATTAAAAAGGAAAAAATAACTCAAGTAATAAATTAAAAATTAAAAAAGTATAAATATTTAATTTTTTGAAGAATAATAATACAATAAAAAGCTATCATCTGCCTTCGGGAGGAATATAATATCTTAGAGTAATAATTGTTCACAAATGAAGTTTTTAATTAAATAAAGTGGGAAGAAAGGTGGAAAACAGAGAATAAATACCCAATGACATGGACAGGGGTAAAGTTGTATTCCAAGGAAAATGATGGAGATTCTCTGCGTTGGTTGGAGTAATTAATTGTAAGCACTTGGAAGAGTGTGTCAAACGTAAATGATAAGGATGAATGAAATTTATCCACTTGCAAACTTCAACGAGTGTCCCAAACTATACTTCCATTTCTTTGCTTTGCTTGGGAGAGATCACTCGTCACTTGACCCTTTTCTTGGCACTATGTGGCCCACAAATGTGACATGCACTAGCCCTTCTCCCTAATGCCAATGACATCTAACTTAATCATTCCACTTCAATAATGAATTAATTTGAATATTAAACAATTTAATATTATTTAAATAAAATTTTATTCGGGTCAATGAAAACTCTTCTTCCTATAATCTCTATTTAACTAATCTGCATAATAATTTATTGTTAATAAAATCAACTAATAAATATGTGAAATATGTGACTATTTAAAATGTATTCAAATTCTACAAAATATCATTTTATTATATTTTAAATTATGATATTTGGAAAGATATCTTAATTTTTAGATGTTTAAATTTACACTTGAAGGTAATTTACAATGAAAATCTCTTTTCAATTTTTTTTTACTAAAAAAAATAATTCACAGAATAAAAAAAATGTAAATTGGTTATTTGTAGTTAATATGGAATCCATTTAATGATTAAAATTTAAATTTAATTCATAGAAATAAAAATATACAATAAATAGGGAGATTATTAGAAAGGAAACAAAATTTAATATAGAAATAAGAGAAAACGATATTTCATGTTTAGGATCAAATCAAAACCCTATGCCATAATGGATTAAAACGGGAAGGAGGACACATTTTTGCGGGGTTTGTACATAGGAAATAATTTTTTCCATATTTCTCTTGTGAGGTGGATATGGTATGTCTAAATTGTAAATAGAATAGACTAATAATGGATTAAACCAAAGCCGATTTGTCCATGCTCTCTCCCTCTAGTTATTCCAGATGCAGGGTTCTACCAAACAGATTTGTCCTAACTTTAATTGAAAATGATATTGTGAGACATAGCTGGACGATACAAATATGTGTGAAGAATTAAGAATTTAACTATTTAACAAATGATTTGGAAAAATGGTGCAACTTAAGATATATTTCGCTTGTAATGGTGTTTGGCATTATTAATTAGCCATTCGCATTGCCGCCCTCACTTTATTTCTGAACTTCTTTCAGCCGCCAGCTGTAAACATCACTGAGACGTGCAAATGAGATGGTTACGAAGTTTGTATATGGGAACTGGGAAATGCTTCGTGAAAACGTTGGGATCTACTTACATATTAATTACATGAAAATAGTTACAAAAATGTCGTGTAAGAAACCAACAATAACTTGGTCTCAAAATCTTCCTTCGCAGCTTTTTTCCTCCTCCATTCCATTCTTGTTCAAACTCGAACATTTTCTATAAAATTCATCAGTTTAATGCCCTTTGCTCATGAGATGAACGGACTCTGACGTTTATGTCTTCTGATTGCTTGTCACGCTCCTTACCAATATCCATTCAATGCGGAAATGCCATTTCTAAAATCTTGCAGAAAGTCATGTTTTCCATAACATTGTGCTTGACCATGCTTGATAGGTCCTCTGCTTCTGAGTTGCCATCTGAGCATGGCCTTATTTTCTAAGAATTTTGATCAACTGAAAATCCTCCTGATATTTGTGTGATGAAATGGCAGCGCATTGCGAAGAAACTATATCAGTTAACTCTTTCTGAGTCTCCCCATCTGAGCATGGTTTTGTTGCCTTCATTTGATTTCAACAGTATACAATTTGATTCATCTGCTAAGCTGGTAGTTCCAGGGGAATCATTGCTGTTGAGTGCTTCTTTTTCCTTCAGAATGCTCGGTGATGTCTTTCGTCGGAGAACTCTGGCAACAACCGGTTGACTCAATATCTTGTCATCCCATTTTGTATTCTCCTTTGGTTCAATGTAGAGGGCTTGTGGTTCGCTGTCAAACAAGCTTGTGCTTTCCTCATGAGATGAAGTGGCTCTGACATTTGTATCTAGGTGCCCAAATTTCTCTGTTAATGCTTCCATTATTTGCATGAAATTCCATGCATGCTTTTGATGAGCAGCATCTGTACCAACAGCTTATGGGTATCAGGAAAACTTGAGTAAATTGTTTTTTTCTTCCTCTGACAACCATAATATAACTGAATAAAGACATGAGGTTTAGATGAAATACCTAATGACATGGTCCATGACGGCCGGTAGCTTGAGATCGGTCATGAGTAGCTCTATCTGTAGCTCCAAGTGTGACTTGGTTTTTCACTGCATTATATTCACTTCTCCTTTTCTTCTGAACATCAGGAAATTGAACCCTGTGCATCTGGTATGCACGCGATCGATTATACTGCGCCCCAAACAGATTCATGAGGCTGATATATGCATGTTCAGTAGCTGTGGAGTTGGTCAGATTTCCAATTTTACTGTTTCTGGAATTATTCTGACTTGATTTTGTTTCAGTTTTTTCACGTCCATCCAGAGTAGTCACCAGGCCTTTTCTTTCGCAACTCTTTGTAGCTTTGGCATTTGGCACAGCCGCAGGAGGATTGGTGTTTGAGAGAGATGTAGTTTGGGCTGTATGTGTTTCTTCCAATACACCTATCCCTTTGCCAATATACAGAGTCACATTTCCTGTTTTCACAGTGGTCTCATCTCCTAATTGCTCTGATAATTCAAGATTCTAGGACCTTCCACATGACTTTTCGGTAGATCCTGACACGATAGACTCAGTTGATTCTCCTGTTACTTCTGTTGGAAGTGTTGTAGAAGCCTTGTTTAGTCCTTTATTTCTCATGTACTTCCTCTTGGCAGTTGGGTTTGCTTTTGGTTAAGCAGGCTTTGGAGTAACTGGCTTTCTAGCACCCTCTGGTTTGCCTCCTGTGATGACCCTGGGTCGGTGTTTCTTCCTCCTTTGTTTTGGTGTTGGTGTTTGTTTCAGACCAACAACATGTCTGCCTAGATCCCTTTGATGTGTAAAGATACTGTACATGCCAGAGCAAAGAGATTGGCAAAGAACGTACCAATTAGAATATAGAAAAAAGAATCCCACATTGACTTATTATACAAAGAATTGAAGGTATATAACGTCAAGAGCAGCCTTTCGACAACTTCCATAAATGTCACTCCCAATGCTCGTTATTGCAGCAACAACTTGTTTGGCACATTCTTGGTTGTGTGGGGCTTCGCTATTTGTGCTAGGGACATTTTTCTCCAATTCCACATTAACCTGCATTCTAACTTGTTCGTTTTCTCCTCTGATTGTTTTGTCTGCTGAAGGAGGTGCGGACTGTGAAATGGTTTTACCACCACAGCAAGTAGTGGGTGTGCCTGTCTGACACGGGATCCATGGTGTTCCTATATGGAAAAAGAAATTGGTGTTAGTGTCATGGAGAATTCAGTGAGGAAAGATGGGAAAGCTAGTTAAGGTATGGTCTCAGGTCGAGTGGTACGAATTTTTATCAACAAGACAGTTTGGCCGAGTGGTCCAAGACGCCAGATTTAGGCTTTGGTCCGAAAGGGCGTGGTTTTCAAATCCCACAGCTGTCGTTATAACAAAAGCTCTTCTGTTAATTTCCCTTTTATTAAAAAAGAAGAAAAAAATCAAGTTCCATGGATTCCCCAATGTTAACATCCCAATCGCTAAACGGAATGCCAATAAACTCTAAAAAGCATGTTTCCTTTTGGTTTGATTTTCACTTACCTTGGGGTTCTTGGGTATTGGTGACAGTGACGGGGGTTTGCTCGAGAGACACATTTTCATTTTGGTGGCTCGTTAACGTACAGGTAGGGTTCGGGAGTGGGTTGCTCTGTCAGGTGGAATCAGGAAAGAGTGGGTTCTTGCCTTCATTGAAGTGTAGAGACGCAGCATCTGCCAGAACCAAGAGATCGGCAAAACTCATACATTCCAAGCTTGAAACAGCTCCATCGGTGGGCTTTGCATTTGCACAAGTTCCTGCAGGTTCTACTTCGTCCTGCATCTTCATGAGTAATCCTCCATGAGATGATCACTGAGCTGATCAGACGCAGCTGCACTACCAGCATCACGATCACGAGATGAAGCCGTATATATACTAGTTTTCACAAAGTGGAGTTTTCATTTTTCGAATATACAACGAAATGGGAGCATGCTTCGCCTTTTCCTATTATTATTATTTTTAAATATTTTTATACCCTCGTAGATTCTTTTTTGCAATTTTTAATTTAATCTTGGCTTAAATAATCCTATAAAATTAGAAGATGAGCCCTGTTTTATGGTTCGGATGTGTAGAAAAGTTGGAGAAAATTTGAGAAAAAATAGTTGGAGAGAAAATTGAGGAAAGAGAGAAGTGTAAAAATAATGCTCTCTCTTTATATTTATTATTTGGATAATGGGAAGAAAATAGATAATGTTATTACAATGACAATAACATCTTTATTAAATTTTCCCTATTTTCTCTAGCAATATCATAAAATTAAATTTAAATTAAAAATCAACACTATCAAATGAAAAATTAAAGTCAAATTAATATAAAATTATTCTACGATTTTATGTTAAAATTTAAATATTTTGTGGAGTATATTATATCGCAAACAAGAATAATAAAATATCAAATGCCTAGAGACGATAATAGAAATAAAAAAATAAAATATTTAAAAAAATACCTAACATATTTAAAATGAAAAATTGAAGTAGAGATTTGATAGAGCAAGACCTAAACCAAAACTCTCGAGTTTAATGAAGATGCAGCCCAAGTAATGCAAGCATTGGATTTCTCCAAGTTCCCATTCATACAGAACAAGATTAAGGTTCCAAACTCTCTAGTTGTGTTTTGTGTTCTTACCTAACAACTACTCGATGCAAAATCACCAAATAATATGCGAAACCAACTCCATCGCAAGAGATCCACTTTTTCTCTTCAATCAAAAATGCCGTCAAGAAAGTATGGAAGCTTAAGATTCCTGGCAGGTGTGTCCTATAGGAAACACAGCGAAGCCCAGCTTTCTTAGTATACGTATGGCAATATCCTCCATGGAACAAGTTGACGATATTGTGCCCATATTTCTTTATACTTCTGTGCACAACGAGCTTCATCCCTTCTCTCTCTCCAGATCAGCAGAATTAGAAGATAAATTGGATAGAAGTATGGAACTGGTGAACTGTAAAAATGAGCGAACAATAAATGCCTGGAATCCTTTTACTAATAGAAATTAATATATGTTTTCATATGAAAGTTCAGCAACAAGACCCAAGAGATCACCTTATACCACAGGGTAAGCTAAAGGAGAGAGCCAGCAGCAGATCCCCTAGGTAATTGCAGTGTCTAGCAATACCCCTTCAACAAAAAATAATTAACTGCATCAATAACTTCCATGAAAAACAGGATCAAGAATATGGAAGTTTCTCACAACAGTTCTACGATGACAATGACGTGGTACCGTGATACAGAATAAAGTATAAATTTCAACTAAGAGGTTCAGATTTTCCGTAAAATATCAAAAAAGTGGTATGTTCTAGTGATTGGTGAGCATTTTTTTTTAAATTATGCTTGCCTTCTTAAAAAAATCAATAAGAACAATCAAACAAAAATAAAGGAATTAACATATGATGACTCTGATGAACTTGTAGAACATGGGAATGGCAAACTGAATCCATCAATTGTTTACCTACCAAGAACCCTTGCCCAAAGCAGGGGTAAAAGGAACTTCAGAATCAGCGTTCGTATTTGCAGTTCTTTCGTTGGATCTTGGCAAATAAATGGTAAAATCAAGCCTATTGCCTTTACTGGCTCAATCTCACTAGATTTTGTTCACCCGTAGATCATGGTTTCTTGCCATAAAGTGCCGTGTGCATATTAATATAATTTAATAACCTCTGAAATTTCCAAACAAATAGATGATTTTTTTAAACTCCATAATTTGACAACATAAAAAGTAAGGAAGAACAGGAAAGTATGCTCATGTTTCATAACGGGAAGAAAAATATCAGATGAAATCTTACCAATAACCAGAAGCAAGTAACTTGCCTCCAATGACTTTTGGAGGCTTACCCCATATAAGAGCCTTTGAATTCTTTTTGAAGTCATGTTTTTGCTTGTTAGCTCCTCGAAATACCATGTATCTGTGCATTTTTATTAAACAAAGTAAATATTAATATCGTCTCCCTAAAAAAATGCTTATGTGCTAAAAAGATATTACGGCCTATGGTTAAGTTACCCAATCACGAAGATAAAGCAATTTGCAACAACAGCAGTGGTCGATAGCTCCACCTTGTTCCACAAAAGCCACCATCCCTAACGGCAATAACAGATTGTTAACACATGCAAGATTTGCGGACGCCATATTATATAAAAAGGTACATCTATGCATAGCTGGGGTAAGTTCCTCTCTCCTACAGAGACCAATATAGGCCTAAAGTGCGCATCAACATCAAAGCATTTAAGACCAATTTTGGCCATTGCTAGTTTTGATTAATAGATAAACTTTATTTTCATAAGTAAATGAACAGGCTACACAGAGCAGTACAAATCCAGCACGTGAAGATTTTCCCACATTGAACTTCCGAGTATAGAAGGCAAGAGAAAAAATTGCTCAAGTGAGGGGCACAAGAAAGTGATTTTATAACTGTTCAAAGTAAATAGCTTTGTTTGCTCCCAAGAATTTCGAACAGTTTGAGGCTATAACACACCAATTCATAAAAATGTCAATTGACCATGGGAAAGGTAACTCTAAATCAAGATCTGCTATTTGATATAGAAGCATGGCTGTTATGAGGCTATATGAAGTCACAACTCACAAACTCTCCTCATGTCTTTTTTTACTGTTATCATTCATTTTGGGGAAAAATTATATGCAATTCCATATATCTTGGCCATCAAGTTCTAAATTAAAACATGACAAGTATATTGTTTTTACAGAAAACTGTATGGTTCTCCGGTTAAATTGTACATGAAAAAATATATACTTATCATGTTTTAATTGGGAAACTTAATGACAAGGGTATAAGAGCTGCATCTAAGTCTAGCTTTTTCCTAGCATACAGTGAATTTTCTCCCTTTCATTTGCAAAATCTTTATTTTGCTTTTTATTCCCCATCCCAGGTCATGGTTCTGGCAACTTGCCTGTATGCTGAAAGTGAAGGGAATCCACACTAGATCTCCAAAGACCAACATGAATCCCAGTCTCTCCGCGATTATGTCCCACCTGCAAAAGAAGATTCTCATTATTATCAGTGGATAAGGAAGATTGAGGAATAATGAGATATAATCGAGTAAATCCTTCACATTTACGGGCAGAAATGCAGGACATGCCATGAACTGTGCAGCTCATTTCTCAGATTCCACGCACCACATGGGACCCATACTAGTTTCACTTAGAAAAAAGTGACAGAAGATGTTGAAATAAAAAAAAAAAATACTACAAATAAAACAAGCATTTTGACAACATAAAATCCCCGACATGCCGGCAAGAACACAACAAGGCATAACTTCATTTGCACACATACAGACATTTAAACTAGCATAAAATAAAGCTTGAGGGAAACTAAGAAGCATAGATTTCTATAAAGTGCATCTAATCGAACAGGGAACACTGCACATAAAACATCTAACTGAAGCACACAAAATTTCTCAATCTACAGCAGAAAGGATAAGGTATGGACAGCAGTTTTCTAGCCAAATAATTCAATGAACAAGAAGCTCTCAATCTCTTGGCCAAGTTTTTTGGATCTCCTAAAAGTAGCGATTAATTCACTTACGTGGATGTCATGTACTCCTCATGTACAAAGTAGTCCAGAATGTATAACTGAAATATGAAGGTGAGAAATTCACACATCAGATGCCCGCAGTTACGGTTTTGTTTAATAACGAAAGATAGTGTGCATGATTTCTGGATTACCGCACAAAATAATTGATAAAGGATCATTGATTGGCCCAAGGTACCATCTTGAACACTCTTTGCAAGAAGTGATAAATTGATAAGAAGCCAGCCCATCATTCCAGCTCTAACAAAGAAAAATCTGCAAAATAAAAGTTTGGCCACATGTTGGATTAAATTGTAAAATTTAATCACAATGCATATTAGGATACGAAGTTAAACTTAGAACACAATGTTATCTTATCCTACCCATGTTTACACTGTGATTACTAGGATTGAGTAATAAAAAGCAAAACCCATTGCATACATATTTCATGTATACTTTTTCTGAAGGCATGCTGTATGGATTCAGTGTTAGACGGCCAGTTGCATGTGGAAATATGAGAAACAATGGTTGTGCCAATGCATTTTGCAGCACAAAAGTGGACAAGAATCCCATAGGGATAACAAGAGCATGCAAATAATATAGCTGACAAATAATTAAATTTTTGGTATAATAACATTACAAGATACCTAGATGAAAATATTTTCCATAAGATGTTAGGGAGAAATGTCATTCATACCATCTTGTAGCTTATTAATACACATGTGGGAATAAAAAAAGCATGGGGAAGTGATGAGTAGATCACATACTTGAGGTCAATACCCATAAAATGAGGATTCAGCTGTATTCCAAACCACCTGTTAAATTATAATAGAAAACAAATTTAAAAAATATTGACCACAGCAAGTCAGTTGACTCAAAGGACACCGCTATTTAGTATACATTTAACAAAACAAACAGAATTTTGCATGAAAAGCTAAGGCTTGGGAATTGAAAGAACCAGGAACCTTTTATATTGTATTGAATGAAAAGTGACCAAGACTTGTAGCATATATGCCATAGGATAAGGGTGTTGGCGGAAAATACATGAAACCATTTAAACTTGAGTAAACATCAATCTAAGCATCCTCACTATTTGGAACATACCAGTCATGAATAAGATTTCCACTGATATGAGGTTTTAGAGATGAATCTTTACTACGTGACTTGCAGCCAGCAAAATAGAGTACCAGAGTCACCTAACGTGTATATATGGAAGAAATGAACAAATAAAATAACTGAAAAGGAGGAAAAAACACTGGGGAAAGTAATAAGAATAGATGAGATAAAAGTTGTGCCATTAAGCTTCACATACAATAAAACTGAAGATAAAAGTTGTGGACAACAGCTCCAGTCCTCTCTCAGATATAACCTGCAAGAATCATCATCATCAACAAAATATATAAAATTAAAATCCTAATTCTTGTGCTCTTCCTGTGAATTCAAAATTGCTTTCAGTTTGCGTGCATTATTTTTCTTTTTTAAACTTTAGAGGTGCAATCAAGTTGCCATAATGCACCATAAAAATAAATAAATAAAATCGGTGTTTGGTTCTGCAGGATTTTATTCATCACGAAATATTTGTTACTGCATCTACAGACTAATGTTTTAGAAGCAACAAGCAATAAACATAAGCGGAAGACAATTGCATTGAACTGAATTAAGCAACAGAAGGTTCACGCGCAGAGAATACATACAGTAAGCAATATGAAACCCATATTGGCACTGATACCAAGAAGTGCAACCAACAGAAGTAGCGAGAACAAACCTGGGAAATGCGAAATTAAATTATATATTTACTCAGGTCACTGTACTCTCTTCTTTTAGCGCAAACATTCTGATACAAAGAACATATATTCAATAAAACTTACCATTGCAGCGGTAGTGAAGACGAGTTCCATCCGCCAAAGTCACACCGGGAACAACTTTTCCAGGAACAATGGCTCCAGCAATCGCCAAGTAAGTAAAGAATCCCACTAGTAAACCAACCTGGTACAGATGAAACAGGAGGGAAAAAATAAACAAAGGAGAAATTTCGCTATACCCAAATAATCGGAATGATGAACACTTAATCAACGAATTGGGTACTAACGGAGTTCCAGGACGGAATCAGAGCGTGAATCAGAAAATCCAGATCCATCTCTGCCTTTCTCATTTAAAATTTCTCAAATGCCCGGCCTCCAGATTAGATGCTAGGCTACTTGTTTTCCCTAGCTCCTTTCAGTCTTCCTCTTCAGTCTATCAGCTACTGAAGCCGCAGATTAGATATGATTCAACAATACGCGCTCCAAACCCTTTTCTATTTTAAATTCTCTCCTCTCCACGGCCCTTTTGTCTGTAGTCAAAATTCATGGCAGTTGACTAGTGGAGGTGCAAGTGTGCAACAAGCGGACGGGGTTTGCCCGTGGTCAGCCCACCCGTGTAGCACTAAATGGGTACGGATTAGCCCGTATCCGTTTTAAAACCCTTCTAAACCCATAATAAAGAGGCTGGGTAACGGCCAACGGCGGCGAAAGGACTGAGTAGAGGTGAAGGAGCGTGACACGGTGAGGGCTATGGTTACCGGCGCCAATTGCAGCGACATCTTTATTAGAAAGGCACTCGTGACTAAATTAGAGGGGATTGTAAACGAGTTTACAGAACTTGTTTAGTTTTTAAGCTACTAAATTGGAATTTGTTAATTCCTGCAAGTCTGTAACCTTAATTATCATTTTGAATACTAGAGGGGCATTTATTTATCTACTTATAGCAGTTTCGTAGATTTTCCAAATTAAATTTGAAATTCAAATCCCCACTCCATAAATTTTGTTCTGATTTTTTTCTATAAAGTTTATTCTCTCCATTTTATTAATATTATTAATTTTAGTGAAAATTTGATTATAAAAAATGAGTATTTACAGTTTTTTTTTTATTTTTATGAAAAAATTATGATAAAAAAAATTAATGTGTGCTTAGTTTAGATCCCAAATCAAGGTTTTGTAGAGACAAAACTATACGGAACCAAACACCCTCCAAATGTACAAGTGCATATATAAATATTAACTCCAGAATAATCCTCCTATCTATTCTTCCATAAATTCCTACTTAATCATTTAAAATTCAACAATACCTCTGGCTTACTCCCCTCCCCGCCATGGCTACTTCCTTAGTAGCGTTAAACTATCATTTCTACAACCACTTTTACCCACCATTATTGATTATTCCATACGTCCATCTTCTTATATTTCACATATCTTACGCGAAAATAGATATCGCAATAGGTCAAAAATTAGTTATTATATTAATGTAATAAACATGCAATTATTATTATTTGATTTATTATTTCCCTTCGGGGGAATATCATTTTACCTTCCTGAGAAATAAGTAGTAACCAGCCTTCCATTTTCTCTCCTCGGTGCTCGATGGTCTGCGGCAGTCATCCATGGAGTTTTGGAGTAATTTCACTTCTTTCTTATATATCCTTGCTTCGTCACTGTCTTCCAGAACATCAAGCGTTACCGGAATTTCACGCTTTCAGTTTTGAAATCGAAGATACGGTTTAGTCTAGTTTTATTACTCTCCAGCATTTGGCCGAACACGAACGTGACTCTTTCTTTCCATTCTTTTTGCTCGTTCTTTTGTTGTGTCGTTAGAACGCTAGCTAAAAAGCTCTGTTGATCACCGCGTAGCCTTTTCGTTCGTATTTAGCTTAATGCTTCTTACTTAACATCAACTTGATTTTGTGGGCTACTTCTATTTTAGTCTGAAATGTTCATCCTGTGCAAAAACTAGATATACTGAATCAGTTTTCACGCGACTAGATCATAACGATCGTGTTTTCTCCATCATCTCGCGAGGTGTCAAACAGCTATTTTCTTGTGTTGGATCTAATCACTTATCTTACGTATTGAACGTTTTATTTTATTTTATTTTTCATGTGTTCGTTTGTTATTTGCCGTTATCTTTTGCTTGGTTTTGTTTCTGGACAAAACTGGGGCCAGGACTGTCCTTAGTATTTTTTACTAGTGAGCATTGATCAACAAGTGGAAAATGATCTTTTCTTCTCATGTATGGTCTCCCTCTTTGAAACAAGAGGGAGTTTCCGTTGTCTCCCATCTCTCCTCTCTAACCACCACCAGTAGCCTTCACTTAAATAACATCCCGAATTTATCCGTTCTTTCTGATACTGTTTATCTCCTGTCATTCACTAGTTACTTATTCAACAAATTTTGGGAGCATTGGAGTAACGAAGTTTGTGAATACATTCATCGCAGCGCCAAATTTGTTAATAGTATATTGTCTTTGTATATGAACTTCCATCTTAGAATAGAAAATACTTGACCTCATAGTTTTATTGTAAAGGAAATATAGCATTTTCTTCTCTCTTGGATTAAAACTGCAAAAGGGGAATGCCGATCTTGTACTGTAGCAACTGTTCATAAAGCTAGACATTTTCACAATGTAATCATAATAGCGTGACATTGGATGTTTTTTATATCCCGAATGATATTTGTTGCATGCTCTCATTACTTGATAAGCATATGCTAAACCAAATGTGTTCAATATTCAGTACCCGATATCGATGTAATATACAGAACTTGACATGTTTTCATATGTCAACAGAACATATCATCTTGTTCCTTCTGAAAGACATGTTTGTTGGTACGAGTAAACTGGGTAATCAATGATCTTTGGATGAAAGATAATACGGCTTTAATGCAACTCATCTATTGACACACTTAAAAAATGCAGTATTTAATCCTTACATGTGAAAAGTTGATAATCCATTTTTTTTATTTTATCAAATTACTAGTGTGTGTCTCTGTCCACTATCTAAATTTTGGCTACGCATTAGACTTCACACTTTTAAAGTACAATTGACTTTTCAGGCGTCGAGGTGAAAAATGTAGAGTCTCTGGAGGTTACCCCAGAAGACATTATCTTGCATCTTACACAGGTCAAATAGAACGACCCATAAATAGTAAAACATTAGGTTTTGCGTTGAATGATTGTTGCTGGCTTTATTTAACTGATTAAATCATCACGTGACAGGCACGTCATGGAAAGGAGAATGAACCAGCCCACCTATTTGTGAAATTTGGTGATCAAAAGCTTGGGATTGGAATTCTTTCACCTGAAAAGTTCCCTCAAATATCTCTTAATTTGGTGTTTGAAAAGGAATTTGAGCTCTCTCATAGCTGGAAACTTGGAAGTGTCTTCTTTACTGGATTGTTCATAACCAACTACCCCACACAAAAAAGTATTTCAAATTTCTTCATGCCTGCGAAACACATTTTTGACTCAAAATTAACATTTCCATGAACATATCCTCCTGCCCTATTCCATCGTGCTAAAATGAGACCATAATTCCAAACATGACCTAGGAATTTGGGGGGGAAATACTGAAAACTGAACTTTATCTATTCCTTCTTGGTGCTATCACGTGACTTGCAAAAATATAGATATTACAAACTATTATAACTAAAAAACTAAATGAACAATTCATATTAGGACACTTAAAAAACTAAGCTTACTGGACGCACAAACAGTACAGACCAGATTACATGCCACACTGACTACAGGGTCTTAATCATTCTGGCCTTAGATACGGTGCTGCCACTATATTCGATGATCATCAAATTCACCTCCATTCTGCACAACAGCCCGTTCATTATCATTACCATTACCATTTCTGTTGTCCTTGTTGCCAGATTCTTGTTCCTTCTCCCTGTTCCATTGCTCAATTTTAGCTCTCCTTTCCACACTACTTTCTCTAACAGGACTCCTGTCCCTTCCCATGGGACTCCTACTTCGATTTGTTCTTCTCCGAGGGCTACGGCTCCTAGGCAACCGGCTCCTACCTTGGTGACCATGATGTCTGTCATAATCTCTTCTCCCGGAACCACGTCCACCATGCGAACGGTCATCATGGTTACGATTCCTCGGAGGGCTCCTGCTCCTGCTTCCCCCACGACCCTGCCATCGCCTGTTTCTCCCAAATAACTTCCGTCTCAACTCCCTAAAATCAGAAAAGCAGGGTGTAAATAGACAATCAAAACTAACATGCCAGTGCAGAAAATGTTTGAAAAGTGAAGCGCACTATGCTGAAAAACCCACTTGCTAATCTTCTTCAGGTGCATGAAATTGCAATAGCCACCACGATTGCAAACATTTTCCTCATACTGCCTACAAGTAGCTTCTCGAAAATCAGTCACAGGAGAGAAGTCAACAATGATGGGTCGCCCTGGTGGTGTCATTCAAAGTTAGAAGTTGTGGTAATAATAATTACAACAGTTTGAAGTGGGAGATAGAGGCCTCAATCACAAGACAGTACTCAGTGTTTCATTTTGCAACTTCTTAAAAAAAACATTCAAGTGCAGCAAAAATAATCTAGGTATGCTCACGTCCTGCCAGTGACAATCACATGTTGGAGAAACAGCAAGTATGAACAATGCAATATACTTCAAACAAAACACCATTTTATTGCTAGGAAAGTTATAATGAGCGGTATTTACCATGCCTTCTTACTTCTTAGTACAGGGAAAGAGAGATGCAAGGGAGAGCAAGCCAAATAACCAGTTAATCATGAACCAGAACCTAATTTCCCTTTTCCTTTTTGAAAAACATAAATCTCAATTCTCCAAAATAAGTTGATAAAATCACACCAATTAGAGTATAGGATGCAAGCAAGAATGTTAAAAAACTATATAATAGGGCATTCAGCAGAATACTGATACAGACAAAAAGATAAACCCTGAGGAGAGGCATAAAGAAGTGAAAGCATACCCACATGCATGCATGCATACATACTGATTGATACAAAGCACAGGGAAGTTGAAACTTGAAAGCACACCCACATACAGGCGCACACAATAAATGATTGATATAATTCTCCAGACCCTAGATGCTGCACTGGTCCTCCCCTATCTAACTTGCAATAACAGTGAACAAGACATGCTTATAGCTGTCATGACAAAAGGAGACTAAAACAATGGAAAACCTATACATGAGAACCCTTTCCATGGAAAATTAATCCCACAAGAGAATATCGAGGGCAGTTTATCAGATTTGACCGCATCCAGATAAAATATACAGCGAACATTACCTTACTTTCTTCCTGAGTCTTGAACCTCATCCATAGAATGACTCAAATGAGTCAAATGTACGACCATTAAGACCAACTCCCGGTCATGTTAGATTACAATTTATAGAAAGAGCTAAATTATATTTCTAGGGAAAAAATCAGTAGTGCCTGAAATCCATACAAAAAATGGTTCCTTTAGTATTTTATCCTAATCAAAGTTAACTCCTAAGATCTCTATACTAAACATACAAATGATAATTTTAAGGATGCAACATATCAGATACGATAGCACACTCCCGTTCAAATGGATTACCACTAAAAACACATGCCAGATGTGTCAATTCTCGAGATATTATGTGAACGGTAAATCAGTTTCAATCGGAAATGAAAGCAACCGTAAAGACTAACAAGAGGAAGCTAATATGTTATAAAACAATGAAAAGGGAAAAGGGATGAAAATTAACCTGAATAAAATCTACCACTCAGATTCATCAGCGCATTGGCAGCATGATCCTCCTCTTTAAACTGAACATATACGTTGCCAACCTGACCAACAAAACAATAAGTATCACATAATCAAACCAAAAGGACAGAAATAGGAAAAGAAATAAGCTGGAAGAAAGAGAAGGTATACCATGTGGTCGGCTAAATTATCACAAATATTCAAGCTCTGAATTTCTCCATACTTGCTCAACTCCTCAAATAGATCTTCATAGAAATCCTGCACTCACACGCCGACAATTTTTAAAATTAAAAATGTTAGTTCTGCGGGCGATAAATGCCGATTTCAGATGCTAACAGTAATAAAAGTGAAGGAACAAAATAAATATCAATAAAAAAAAAGGAAAAATCAACATCGAAATACAGAGAAAAATAAAAATCGAACCTCGAAGTGATCTTGGACCTTGTCGGGATCAAGTGCTTGTCCTTGGTTAGGGTCAACGACAGGAGTGATCATGTCAGGCCTCTGATACATATTGGAGAGAAGAAGAGTAGGGCTAATGGTTGGCTTAGTGTGAAGTCTGGAGCAGCGGTCGCCATGCCTGCAGGCTCCGATCTTGAAGTAGAAGGGGCAGTTCACCCTGTCCTTTTCCGTTCCGAAAATCGACGCCAAATGCTCCGCCATCACCAAATGAACGAAAATAACAGATTCGCCTTCCTGTACTTCACGTGGCTCGCGCGAGTCTCGCAGTCTGTGTTGGTTTTGGCTTTTTAGGGTTTGGTTGAAACAAGCACAGAGATCCCCTTCTCCAACGGGGAGTGGCGAGAGAATGGGGAAGAAAGGAAGAAGTGGGGTTTATGAAAGTACCTAGTCACGCAACGTTGTATATCGTCTCGACTCTCGAGCTATATGATTTGTTTAATATTAATTCATTAATATTAATAATTTCTTTTGGCAAAAAAATATGTAAGTTTATGAAAGTTTTCCTTGTTAAAAAAAAAGTCAAATATTTATATATTAATTAAAATTTTATATATACTGGATAATTTGTTGAAAATATTTTTTTCAAAACTGTATGTATTACAATAAATATTAAATTGTTTCTATCCAACAGATGGTGTATTTGTTGTGTGTTCATTTATCCTTTGTGTAACGTATATCATTGATTTTTTGTAATGTATATCGTTAATAAGACTCGGGGAAATAAATACATAAAAATCTCAAACACAAGCTCCTCTGAACAAAAATTAAGACCAGTCCTAGTCATGATCCTAATTTCTTAAAAAACTCAAATTCATGGTCAACAAAATTGAAAGGTTCTCTTAATTTCTTTTTTTTTTACTTTCAAAAGTATAGTCTTCCGTTTAATTTTAAAATTATTAAGTTGAATGCATGATAAATTTTCTTAGCTAAAAAGAGAGGCTTCTTTGATATGAAAAAGAATCATCAATATCATTTAGATACATGTTAAAAAGAGATGAGTAGTTACTAACGAGATTAATCTGAATAGTAAGTAATTCAGTATCATTTAAGTAAGATCTTAAATTTAAATTTTGGTGTATACCGAAAATTTTTATTAGAAGATTCACCTACCATAACTAGGTACGCGATACGGGTTAAATCTGGATATAATTGAAATAAAATTTTAATAAATTAGATAGGCAACAAAAAAAAAAAAGAAGTGAGCAGTTTTATCAACCAGCAATACAATATCTACAAGTGTGAATGGAAAATCCATATTGTGAGAGCTTTCTCTTAATTGAAGTTTACTTATGGCCTGAGGTTGGATTAAAGTTACAAGATACCAAATGGACCGAACTTTCTGCCTGTTTGATTGTAATTTTGAATTTTTAGCCATTACCACTGACATCTTTATTATTATTATTATTTTGGTTTAAACTCATCTTTCAATTTACATTGTATTTGTTTTTTTAAAATGTTATTTACATGTAAAAATGTACCACTATTTTTCTTTCTAGCACTCGAACAATCCTTCAATCTGTTTCCTGTGCTACCAAATAATCGCCTATAGTCTATAGATTTTTTTAAAAAAAAAAAACTAAATACGGAAATAGTAACCTTCAAGAAAGTAAAAAAAAAAAAGTGAAATTAAAAGGATCACTATAGTAATGATTAAAAAATAAGAATAACAATATTTATTGTTTCACTAACCTTAAATTTTGCATAATACATTGGGAAGAAGCGTTTAGTTAGGTGCTAGGTAGGTTGTGTGGCTAGAATTTTATTAAGATTTTACTTACCGAGAGAAGAGAATTTAAATGTGGGTCTTGTTTAATTTTTTTTATTTAAAATTTATAATTATAATACTTATTGCAATGGCACGATTCCATTATCGTGTATTTGCCTCTACTTATTTACTTTGGTGTATATCAAAAGATATTACTTTTGAATATATATATATATATATATATATATATTTAGAATTCTCAATTTTAGATCTCCCCACGTTAGAGTTAGAGGGTACATTTTCCCTGCTGACCATACGTGTTGCCACTTCATGCTCTCCATTGATCCTTCTTTCTTTTGAATGAACTGTTGCCATATCCCTCGTTATCTTTTGTTAAATGTTGTTCGCAATGCATGGTGATGCGTGATGGCTCTCACAGAGTCACAAGTCACATCTCATTTAGTGATTTGGTTTTACCATAACTCATTTAACGCGATTTGCTTAGACGCAAATTATGAACATGACTTTGAAAAACAAAATTAATTGCTATCCCCTGATCTTCAACTTATTCTCCAATTTCAAGAAGATGAATCACTTTAACCTGCAAAATTTATTATTTGAATTTGCAAATTTATTCTCTGAGACGATGTTTTCAGACAATTCTTACTTTTCTAAAATTCTTATAAGACAATAATGATATTTTTCTCTCAAAGAAAAAGAAAGAGAAAGAGAGTGAAGAATTTAGCTGGGAATAATTATTATGCTTTAAGAAGTACAAGGTATACTATCTGCGAATGTGAAATAATTCTATGTTATATTTGAATTAGTGGGAATTTGGATTTGGATTTTCACCAAATTCATTATTTGATTACGTAAAATTTTATAAATTTAGATTCAATTTAAATTCAAGCAATTTTTTCCTTAGAATTCTTCTAATATTTTAAATACCTAATCAACTATACTAATTATTTCAAATTGTTGATGTGTATTTTTTATACTTCCAAAGGGAAAAAATTAAATATATAAATTTTCATTGAGATTCTAAATATAAAATTTTAAATCTTAAATTCAAACTAAATCCGTCTATCCAAACCCCACCTTAGATTTAACTAGACAGTAGTCACTCACAAGTGCCCGATTCAATTCAAGATCACAAAAAATCTTGCAAAACTAGGGATTGGATGTAAGCTTGGGATTCAAAGCTGAGACTAAACCCGTACCAATCCTGAGATAATTTACCCTTTCACTTGGACTCATTTCATGAAATTTGATATTTTCGCATTGAAGATTTTTTTTTTTTTAAATATCATAATGGTTTGAATCCTAAACTTCAGGAACATGTAGTTCCACATCTATTTTAAGCACTTCCTCTTTCATTCATTTCAACTAAATCAGTCATTAAATATCACGTAATTATTTTAAAGTCTTTGCAAATAATTTTTACATCATATTTCAAAGAGATTGTACAGATAAAGGAACAACTTAACTAGAAAGCAATATAATTCAACATCATGGCCAATTCATTACTTAAATAATGCCAATATCACCTTAAAAACATAAATTTTTAAGATGGTGTTCCTTCAATACCTAATTTTTCCTGCACCGTTAAGAAATGACGCAAAGTAGCGTTACTTGCCTCTTACATCTGGGGGCGCACGTGTTCAAAGAGGATTATAATGCAGGCAACAGAAGAGTAAGTCCAAATATTTAGAAGCTCAACATTAACCAACTCGCAAATTAGCAAAACAGAGTTGTTGCTCCAGAAATCAAAATTCAAGAATTATTGGCAAAAAGCCCCTGTAAACAAGACTGGCGTTCTCTTTCTAACTATAATCTTATTCATCCCACAACCGAAACCATACGGGAAATCTCACTGCCCCTAACTCATGCAACGCTACATATTTCTCAGCTTAAAAACTCTAGTAGGGCTCAACAGGCGTGCGGAAGGATGCTCCAGCATAGACAGCATCAGAACCAAGCTCCTCCTCAATTCTCAAGAGCTGCCATGACAAAATAAAAACATTTACAAAAAGGCTAGACAACTAAATGAGACCTACAATTGACTAATATTCAACAAAGGCATATGACCATCACTAACCTGATTGTATTTAGCAAGACGCTCTGATCTGCATGGAGCTCCGGTCTTGATTTGACCCTGCTCAAGAACAAATTATGGCCAAGTTAATTTGGAATTTTGTATAAGACCTTCAAGGACACTAGCACAACTTTTCTGAACGATGGAATGAGATTATACCGTGGCCAAACCAACAGAAAGATCAGCAATGAAAGTATCCTCGGTCTCTCCACTGTGGCATTAAAAAAAGAGTCTCAAAAGCTAGCGCATTATAAGCTTGCACCGGGTTTATAGGCAATTAAACTTCAATGGTCATTAGCATTTCAAGGGGAGCACAAACCTCCTGTGGCTGGCCATTACGCCCCATCCAGCTTTCTTGGACATCCTGACAGCTTCAATGCTTTCAGTCACAGACCCGATTTGATTAACCTGTCTCAGGATTGTGTCAAGCGGAGATGTATCTTAGTACTTGATCCATGAACCGACAGAAGATTCCAATGAATTGGACCTAAAAGCATGAAAAGTAGATTATTACCTTGAGCAAAAGTGCATTGCAGGCTTTTACGTCAATTGCCTTCTGAACCCTCTGTTTTTTTCCAAGAGAGATAAATACAACCAATCAGTCAAAGTGATCCTTATAATGAAGATCCCACACTGCTTCTGCGATGAACTACAACAAAGAACACCTCCTCCCCACCCAAGTAAACTCAATTTTTTTTTAAAAAAAATAAAGTTCAGCGGTTACTATCTAACCTTTGGGTTGGTAACCAATAGATCATCACCAACAATTTGTACATTGGCTCCGACCTCAGCAGTAAGCTTGGCATAGTGCTCCCAGTCATCTTGGTCAAAAGGATCTTCAATTGAAACAATGGGATACTCTGATGCAAAGGACTTATAAAGATCTTTAAGAGCATCCCCAGATATCTTCTGTGAGCCATCATTGTTCTGCATGTGAAACAGAAAATACAAAAACAAAATTAACTCAGAACATATCTACCAAGGAATAACATTAACTACACACCATTAACATGGGGTTCTTCCAAAATTGAGTATTTGTTTATATAACATCACTAGTTAATGATCCTCTCAAACAGTCAGATATACAAACACATAATGCTAAGCAGGAGAAAGATGACAAAAAATATATCTTTTTTTTGGATGAACAGATAACAAACATATCTTAGTCCCATGGAAGAAGGTACAATGACACAAACCAGAAAAACCTCGAGGCACAAAACAGCAACTTGAAATATCAAGAAATGAAATATATTAGGAACTGCTGTTTTAACCATCAATTATACTACATCACAGATAAGTTTCCCATTTCTCAAGTCTTCAAGGTGACCCATCACCTCATGTGTTAATAAAACCATAATGTTTTTGGATAACAAGGTATGTTGAATCTTCTAGGGAAAAATAACTTAAATTTCAACTACCCCATAATTGAGTCCTTACATATTACAATGAACTCACCTCTTCCTTGAAGTTCAGGTCATATGTTTTGTCTGATTTGTAGAATTCAGAAGCAGCGACATCCATTCCAATGACAACCTAAGAATATAACAGAAAATTGTCAAATCCCCTTAAATGAAGGGATTTAAAAAGTTTAAAGAGCCGTAAGTAGAATTTAAGTAAGGGAATAATAAGAAACTTTACTTTTCCTGTGTAGCCAGCTTTCTCTATGGCAGTTTTCAGCAGTTCCAGTCCTTCCTTGTTCTCCTGAACCCTCACAAGAGATGCTATTGTCAGTAAACGACCAACAACTAATCATGGATCCAAGTTACATGCATGAACATAAGAAGGTTGCGTCCACCTGGATGTTAGGAGCAAAGCCACCTTCATCACCAACATTTACTGCATCTTGACCATACTTCTTCTTAATGACAGCCTACAATGACATAGCATAATTGCCATAATTGACTAATCAAAAAACAGCAATAAAAATTTACATTAAAGATGCAAATCAACAGGGACAGAAGCAGATATAATTAGGCAATGTAACAAAGAAACTGCAGAAAATCCAAAATTATGGTAACAGGACCAAAATAATGTTGGATACCAAAGGCTCAACCCTTAAGAACTAAAAAAGAAATGAATCACTCATTAACTAATATTGACAAAACAAAGCATACGAAAATCGTTAATCACACTTTGAGAGGCAAATGCATTTCACTTCAACAGACCTTCAAATGGTGGTATACTTCCACACCCATCTTCATGGCTTCCTTGAAAGAGGATGCTCCCACAGGAAGAATCATAAATTCCTGCATATATAAAAGGTTCAGACACTCATTGCATATAAACTCTCTCTCTCTCTCTCAGTTTAGATAACATGCCTGCATGGCAAGCTTGTTTCCAGCATGTGATCCACCATTAATGACATTGAAAGCGGGAACAGGCAACACCAACTTCTTGTTACCAGCAAGATTTGCAATATGCTGCGTAAAAAGGCATGGCAATATCAGTGCCAGATATTGAAATACACAGAACCATTACATTCCCCACCCAATAAAAAAGCACTTGAAAAATATGTACCAGATCTATTTGTTTTTCTCATAAGTATGGGTTAGGTCAATTCATAACATTGTGTTATAGAAAACATGCAAATGCTAGTTACATAAGATACTAGCTCTCTCGGAAAATCAAAATAATGACCCACTTGTGTACTTTACATGTGGCAAGTTATTCTCACAGCTCAAGCATTATATACCTTGTACAGAGGAATCTTCAAGACACTAGCACCAGCTTTGCAGACTGCAAGAGATACTGCCAATATGGCATTGGCTCCAAGCTGAAACCCAAAAAAACTGCATTAGGACAATTAGAATTATATGAGTGACGTAAAGTAACAAAAGTAATCCGCTAAGCACCTTTTGTTTGCACCAACCCCATTCATTAACAGTTCCATCAAGCTGTTGAACCATGAGATTGTCAATGCCAGTCTGCTGAGTTGGATCCTGTCCATTGTCACAGGCCAACAGTGGCGTGAGGTTATGCCTGACAAAGCTACTAAAATCCTCTACTAATGTTCTAGAAAACCATAATCGGACTATCACAAGATTGCTACACGAGTTTATCAGGGGCATACTTTATCCACATCGAAATAGTAATACTAAAAGAAAAGAATTTAACCAACCTTGCCAACCAATGCAGGGGCGATAATCTTGTTCACGTTATCAACCGCCTAAAAGGGGGGAACAAAGTGAGCAGGATACTGATAAAGATATATCAACGCGGGAATTTAGCATACTTTTCAGTGTAAGGGACGAGATTGACCTTCGATACACCTTTTCCGAGATAGTCAGATCCGCCATCTCTTAATTCAAGAGCCTCATAAATCCCTAAAACAAATCGGTTGTTTACATAAGAATATGCAAAATACCATCAAAAGGATGTATCTAAAATGACCAACATCAAGGGATATAAAATGTTTGAACAGAATGAGATTGGAATGAAAAACACTTAAAGCATTTCCATAGTTTCTAACATCACAGATCAGTGGAGATGACCGTCGAAAAGCAATTTTCCGCTCTTAGCACGGGAAAAAAAAAAAAAGGCAAGCAAGAGCACTGTCAAAAACCAACACGACTCACGACAAAAGGTAAACCAGATGCCAGACAAGTAAAGCATACCGGTGGAAGCACCGCTGGGAACGGCAGCTCTAGCAACGGTACCGTCGTTACATGTCAAATCTACCTGTAGGTAATCAACACCTTTATCAGAGATGTAAAAAACATTTCTGAAACAAAAAACCATTTCTTAAAAAGAAATAAAAACAAAGTAAGAAAAATGAGAAGATTCGATTCAAACTTTTAAATGACTATCTACTCAAATGAATCCAAAGCATTCATCAATACTCCGAGGAATCATTTACATGAAATAATCAAACTGATTCGAAGAAACACCAACAAACTGCAAAAGTAAAGAAAGAAAGATAGAAAGAAAGGATGATAGCGACGGTGAGACTGTTAACGAACAGGTCGGATGACTATAAATGATCGAAATCGAAGAGATTAAGGAGGCGAAGAAGGATTAAGGATAAGGAAATATTTAAACCTCGACGGTGGGATTGCCACGGCTGTCGAAGATCTGCCTTGCCTTGATACTCTGGATTGTAGCCATAGATCTAAAGTGAGTGAAGGGTGAAGAAGTGGCGATTTGCAAGCAGTTTGTATACGAGAGACAGAACACAGAAACCTCTGGAGAGTGGGTGTTATTTATAAACCCTGATTTAAGCTTCCAGCTGTTAGGTTTAGACTCGGAGCCATTGTTTTTGCCCGCCCCTAGTAGGAAAAAAGGTAACGATAAAAAAATATATTTTCTTTATTATTATTATTTTTTTGGCTTGCAGTGAACTTTTGCGAACCTTTTCGCAAGATGACAATTCATATTCTTAAGAACAGTTCAAAGACGAATTTAAAGTCTATATTTCAATTCAATAGCGGATTTTATAGAAGAGTGTGTCCTAATGATATCATTTGACCACTTTTTTTGTGGCAAGGATGAGACTTGTGGAAATGGAAGCAGGTCTCTCCATTTTTAGAATTAAAATTATGTTATTGTAAACGTAATATTTTTAAAAATTAAACAAAACTATCATAATCCATGTAATTCAACGTCTAGTTAAATTTACGTACATTGACCTGTTGAAAAGAAAAATCTTCATCACGATGTTTATAGTAAAAGTAATTGGGAGTAGGCCGAGTGAGCAAAGGGAAATGGGGAATCGTGTTTTTAAGATGGAAAATAGGCTCGGAATATTACATGGTGTGTGTATAATGTTTCTTATTATTATAAAATATAAAAGTATTACATCAATGATGCAATAAACAGTGATAGCAGATTTGAAGAACGAAAAGCTTTTATTTAGGATCTCTCGCTTTTATATGCAAAAATTAATAATTTTGTTTTATAAAATATATTCTGTGTTTATTCTCTGCCAAAAGTTTGGTGGACGCATGAACCACGTTGGCATGACAACAAAGCACTGTGCCATTGGTTGGCAAAGGCAGTGCCATCGTCTTCTTCGCCGAGATCCAGGCCAAACAAAACCCTTTTCGACTTCATGAATTTCACGCACAAACGCCCGAGTCTTCATTTCCAATATTTTTTTAAAATTATTTTATATAATTTATAAATTAATATATAATCTAATATTACGTGTGAGTATTTTATGAACATCAAATAATACTTGTTATAATTTAATAATTTTTTAAAATTTATTAATTTATTCAAATTAATTAAATAAAATTTAAATTAAGAATATTTTAAAGATATATCGTATAATTAATTTTGACATGCTATCCTATTGTTTTATATGAATGCTCCAGGGATGAGGATCATCGAACAAAACGTAAACGCACTCAAAATGAGTGCTACAGTGATTCTCTAAAGATGTTTACATGTTCTTACCCCCAAGACAATGGCATTTTAACTGGAAATATCAAATATTTGCGCAACTTCCATGATGCTGGTTATGATAAAATGAAAAAAAAAAAACGGATTATGACATTGGATAATTCTGGAATGATGGGGTTCCCGGGCAATCCCGTCCAACCGAATATTTTTTCCGGAGATTTGTTTTCATGATTTTCTATGCTAAATGCTAAATTTTAAGATAGGGATATTTAAGGAAATGCTGATCTTAAAACATCGCTAATATTCTTTCCCGGATAATGGAGCATCGGCCGCCATGCGGGTAACGGTCAAACTCAATTTTTGAAATTCCCGTTTTTTTCATTTATTTTTTAAACATGGATTAATATATCATAAATACTGAAATACGAATTACAATAAATTCAATTAAATCATATATTTTTTAGTTAAATTAAATACATTTTTTTTATTTTGGCCGGTATATACAGTTTTTTATTTTGAAATATTTGACGTTATGATATTTTTACACGTATAGGCTAATTGTTTGTAATTTAATTTAATAACATAGAATATATAAAACGAATTAAAAATAGAAAAATATAAATATTAGTGGAAAGAGTTGTGTTCATCTTGGAGGAAAAACGAAGTTATAGACCCAAAAATTCCAACCTATAATAGGCGCAAGGACTTGTTTCCAACTCTTAACTATTCTAATTCCGTTCAAATACTTGTTAAATATGATTAATAAGATAAGTCTCTCTCATTTAAACTTTTTTATTTTTTTTATTTATTCACTGATATCCCATACTACTAACAAATGACTAGTATAGTATACAGAAATATATATCCACAATAAGATAACTTTACTATCTCTAGATAATTATCATAAATACTCTTGATGGTTAAAACTACTTTATTTAATGCATAAAAAGTTACCAATATAGAGTCAAGTAATACTCATGAGACTAATGTAATTAGGGTTAATTGCATTTTCTTCTTTGTACATGTATTTTCAAATAGGAGACAATCATGCTCCTAGTGCTACTAAATATTAAATATGGATATATTATATAATTTATATTTATATTTTAATTCATCATATTATAAAATGTTAATTTATTTCATTAGACCCAACTAATTGTTGATTATGATTCTGATCAATTACTTTAGTTGCACCCCGTACTCTTTTTCTTGACTGGGAGTTGGTTAGAATTTTGTTTGCTAAACATAAATATACATAAGTAACATATAATTGGGGTTGACTAAATATGCAACTAACCAACAAACTCCTCCTACAAAACTAGTTAGCAAATTGCAAACATGGAATATGACTCAAGGATGAATCAATATTGATGGGGCTGGGCCCGACTTCAGGCGTCAGTATTGTTTTATTGTTTAGGTGGCTTCTGTGCTTATTTATTTTATTCATAGCCTCTAGCGGTGTTAAATTCAAGTAATAAATAATTTCATAATATTTAAATAAAATTTTGAGTTCAAATTTTAATATATATAAAAAAAATTTATTGAGAGATTCATTCACTATAATTAAATACATAATACAGGTTGGATATGGATATAATCAAAATAAAATTTTAAGGAATTGTGGGGGGGGGGGGGGGGGTGGGAATTGCAGCATGGGGTCTGGCTCAGGCTGAAAGGCAACATAATTAGTTTCTTTGTTGTGTGGTCATGAAAAGGCGCTCTATTTAGTTCGACAGATTGCAAAGCATAAACTAAACAAAACGTTGACGTATTCCAAGATACTGAGATCACATATATGCATAATTTTTAAAAAGCAGTATAAGCAGCAGGGTGTGCGTGCTTTAGAGCGCTGTGTAGAACACTCGGAGCGTGCCATAAAAGACTGATAAAAGATATTTTAACAGGATTAACGTTTGGATACTTTTTTAAAAGAATTCAGTTTGATAAATTGAAAATTATGTAAATCCGTTTTCCATGTGGGAGAATGGACAATATGAACAAAATGTTAGTTAAAGATTTTTCTAAAGCTGAAAACCAAAAACTACAAATAAGGCTAGATCATTTTTAACAAACCGACTTTCACCAATCCAGAAAATGGATTTTTGGTAAAAAAAAGAAGAAAAAACGGATTGAAGGAATGGGAGCCATAAAAGTGTATTACAGAGTCTTATAAACCACTCGCAAAATCGAAAAGTCCGTTTGGAGTATGCTTGTATATTTTAAAAATCTACAATGCACCTTAAACTCTTTTAATCCCTTATGTCTGATAAGGCTGCCTTCACACCAATTTCCCCCGACAAGCATTGAATGATTATTAAAAAACTGGCAAGTATAAAAGTAATTAAGGGTAATTTTATTTTAAAATATAAATAAATAACTAAATTATTTATTATTTATTATTAATCTTTGTTTTTACTGAATTCTTTAGAAAAACTTAGGGTATCTACTAGCAAACAAGTAATAATTAATTCCCTGTATTTTTTTAAAATATTTTAATACTGATACCCTCTACATATATATTGTTGCGATCCTGATTAAATACTTAAGTAACCACTAAATTTTGAATGTGTTCTGGCTAATGCTTTTTGAGACTGAATTTTATTTCTTAGTATTCCCAGTAACTGTTGTCTTATCCCCTACTGGCCAAAAACAAATCCCTTCAAGTTAGGGTGTATATAATATCCATAACCTAATCTATTCACTCAGTAAAAAAAATTATCCACTTCAATTAAAAAAAACTACTCAAAATATATTTAAATAGATGATTGAGCTAGACTAAATATCAGGCAAAACATGACATTAAATAAAGTAAATTTTCTTGTCTATTTAGCCCAATTTTATATTTTTTTATAATCTTATTTATTTTTTAAATTTTTAAATTTTTTATTTTTTATTTTAACTGATAACTCTTATTATTTATTTTTAAAATATTAAATATAACTCTTATATTTATATATATACTAAAATTATTTATATATTTCACTTATTAAATATTCGATTATTAATATTATAATAACGTTATAAATATTTAATTTCTATATATTTTAATCTATATTTTTTATATATATAATAAATTTTAAAATTTTAATTATTATTTTTTTATTATTTTATTTTTAATAAATTATAAATATTATTTAATTTTTAAAAATATAAATATAATATTATCTTATAAATTTATAATTATAATTTTTTTATAATATAAATAAAATATTATGATTTAAGCATATACAATCTATCCTATTTAACTTATTCATATGTAGTTTAAAATAATTAGAATTTTTATCGAATGTTGCCTAACATCTAATATCTGATAACCCGTACTTTTTCGGCAAGACATCGGGTCATACACCCCCCTGCTCCAAGTCTCCAAGCAAGCGTACAACACAGCGCAGGAAGCAGGCGAGGCTCCAAGATTCACAATCTGCCAAACCATCGAGGCCTTCCCCTTCTTCCTTGTAGGTGTCGTCTCTTCAGCCTCTCCTCATTCTCACTCCTCACCCAAAACTCTGCTCTCAAAATCCCCATGGCCGCGTCTATCACATTCTCCAGGCTTCTCTCCACCACCGCCACCACCGCCACATCTCGCCTCCCTCCCAAAGCGTTTTCCTCCACCCTCTCTTATAAATTCTCCACTACCCCTTCATGCCTCAAATTCAACCATCGCCGCCCTATTTCCGTCCCACTCTCTGCTTCTTTTACTACCAAATCCACCATTTCCGCCACCATATCCGTGGGCGATAAGCTCCCCGAAGCCACCCTTTCCTTCCTCGACCCCGCCGGCGATGTTAAGACGGTCACCGTTTCCGAACTCACCAAGGGCAAGAAGGCCATTTTCTTTGCTGTCCCCGGCGCCTTCACCCCAACCTGTTCGCAGAAGCACGTTCCGGGCTTCGTCGAGAAATCCGCCGAGCTCAAATCGAAAGGAGTCGACACAATCGCCTGCATTTCGGTCAACGACGTCTTCGTGATGAAGGCGTGGAAAGAAGACTTGAAGGTCAACGACGAGGTGCTTCTCTTGTCCGACGGCAACGGGACGTTCACCAAGGAGATTGGGTGCGAACTCGATTTGAGTGATAAGCCTGTTGGATTGGGTGTGCGGTCTAGGCGGTACGCTCTTCTGGCCGAGGATGGTGCTGTGAAGGTCTTGAACTTGGAGGAAGGTGGTGCGTTCACATTCAGTGGTGCAGAGGATATGCTGAAACTGCTCTAAATTCTAAAACCATGGTGAGCTAGGTCTTGATTGCTTTCTAGTTTTGCGGATTTTAGTACTCCAGTATAAGATTACTGTTTGTAGTTGGCTCAGTGAATGAACCTTATTATGATGAATAAATCTCGGTGCTGTCACGAGGAAATGTTTTGTTGTGGTATGTTACGCATCATTGGCGATTTTGTGCACTAAACAAAAAGGAAAAGAAAGGGATGGGATGTAATAGTAATCGTTTACACGCAAATGGTCAAGTGTTTTGATTTGATGGGAGGGCGTTTATAACTTTTGAGGGACAGAAGTTATAGAATCATGTTTAAGTTGTGTGATAAATTTGTCCAAAATCTGCCTTGCTCCCATAATTATTCCAACGAAGCTCTATCATGTCGAAACCACTTAGAAATTTGCATTAGAACATGAAATGAACGCATCACATTGTCTTCCTTTCGAAACGCGTTTTCACTTCTTCTCATTGTATTGGTTGCTACTTTTGGAAAACGCAATTTCTGCAATTCCTTATTTGACAAAGAGAACTCATATATTGTTATTACACGATATGAAAATGTAATCTACTTTTGCCCCTCCTAAAACAAGCATGACCCCCTCGATTTGCCGATTCCTCGTGAGACTGCTTCTTCCATCTTCCTATTGTGAACATTCTGCTAAACACCTGAATTTAACAGACACTTTTTAAAATACAGCATCCAAAACGATTTCTTTTACCAAGAATCGCATTTAGGAATAGTTTTGAAGCTTGGCCTTGATATATTAACAGCTTTAATTGGGGTGAATAATAATAGAAATCGTCTACAGACTACATTGTGTTGCGGCAACAAATGAATCTTATACCTCTTCTTTATCACTTAAGGGCAAAACCGCGACACTGTTCTAGTGTCAGGGTTAATAACTACAACCATTAGCTACATCAGACAGGGGATTTGCGAAGCTTAGTCTGGTAAAACACACGAATTGATGAACCAGCATTCAATTGTGTGGAGACGAGTTGGACTTGTTGAAATGCAAATCCTCTCTTGTACTACTTATTATGCCCTGCAACTCAAGTTTGAGGAAACGATTTGAGCTTCTTGTAGCTTACCCTTGTGACTAAGTCCAGACATAAGTTGATAACAGATGCGTTCATTTAGGGAAAAACCTTTGTCAGACATTTCTTTATACCAAAAATACGCCTCCTTGAAATCCTTCAAATCGCAATATCCCTTCACCAGTATGTTACATGTATCAGCTTTTGGACCCACTCCTTTAGCCTTCATGTCATGAACAAGATGCTTCACTTCCAACACCCTTTTATCTCTAAGACATACCAAAATCAAGCTGTTATAAGTTACCTTGTCTGAATTAATCCCCTGCTCAACCATCCGTTGGTGCAAAGTCATGGCCTTCTCAACATCCCCTTCTTCGGCATATGCGTAAATTATTGCATTATATACAACTCGATCCGGAACCAAACCCATTTCTAACATTTCCTCAAACAGCCTCCCTACTGTCAGAACCACTTCCTTGATGCTTGCATTGATCAAAGGACGAAACGTCCTAACTGTAGCTTTTATGGCCACTTTCTTCATATTATCATACAATCCAAGGCATTTCTGGGTGTTTCCTGACCTAGCATATCTGAGATCAAGGAGTTGTATAAGATTACATCTGGATTGTATCCACTGCTACCAATTTGCTGGAAAAACTCCTCAGATTGTTATCCTCCCATCTTTTCCTAGCCCATATATGAGCGTGTTGTATGTTACAAGAGTTGGACCTGGTCCATTTTTAACCATTTCCTCAAAAAATCTCAAGGCGTCTGTCATTTTGCCCATCGAGCAGCTACCTTCAATGAGCATATTATATATTTCTGCGTTTGGAGAAACCCCTCGGCTTGCCATATCCACAAGGATCAGTTCAGCTTCAAGAAGCTTGCCTCCTTTGCACAAGCAATTCACCAGAAGACCATAGCTTAAGACACTGGGCTCTATCCCTGCCTTTTCCATTTCCTCGAGAATCTGAAAACATAACTCATGCAGCCATAATCATTAATTAAAATATTATAAGTCTCCAAACTGGGGGAAACACCCTTCTCTGCCATCTTCTTCAACCATCTCTCAGCCTGGTCCACCTCCTTCATTTCGAAGAACTAGTTAATGAGGGTATTGAAAGCCACATAGTTAGCCTCCCACCCATGTTCTTCCATCTGTTCAATTGTCAGTATGTCTTTCTCTATGTCACCCTCTTGGCAATATGCATTCACTAATACATTGTACACTACCTTACTTTGTATAAATCCACTCTCTGTTAGTTTGGCCGAAACCTCCTTGGCCTTTTCAACCATGCCCACTCTGCATAATCCATCCAACAAAATACTACAAGAATACTCGTATATCGTGCCCACTTTGTCCAACTAAGCATTATTATTTGCACTCGAAACATCATCAAATATAATACGAGTGAATCCATCCGGCAAAAACTTGTTAGCCTCCATCTCTTGCAACAACGTCCTAGTTTCTGCCATCCTCTTCTGTGAATCACAAAGACCCCTCAACAAAGAATTGTAAGTGACAAGATTGGGCTCACATTTTCCACCCTCATCCTCTCCCTCAAAAACAAAGCTCTCTCTAACTCTCCCAACTTGCAGTATCCATCAATCAGCGTATAATAAGTAACCAAATTTGGAACTAGTTTCCTTTGGATCATTTCATCAAATAGGTTGTGAGCGTCTGTGATTCTCCGCTCTTTCCACAACCCACCGATTACCAGGTTATAAATAAACGAAGATGGGCTCACTCCTCCATGTCATCGATAAATTCGAGAGCCCTTTTTAAGTGTTTCAGCAACACTGCCGCCTGAACAGCTTTGCTGTATCAGAAAGTGTTGGGTTGAATGCCAGACTCCACAAAATCCGGGAATAGATCAAGATTTTTCTTATACTGTTCAAAATAATCAAAGTTTCCAGCAACCGGTTTACAGAACCTGTCGAAGGAAGCATAAAATCTGTCTTCAACAAATAGTACAACTCCATAGCTTCATCGACCATCTCGGACTCGGAGCAAGCCCGGAAAAGCAAATTTGAGAAGACGGGTTTCAAGGAGGGTGCGGAAAGGCAGAAGTAGGCGTGTAGGTCAAAGGGATAAGAAAATGGTTTTAAGAGAGGGCCAGGGATTTGATGAACCTTTGGACAGCATGTCCGCGACCCTCTTCAAGTAATTTGAAACTTGAGAACTTGTTCAAGCCGTTCCTGTTCTTGTGAATCGGATTGATTGTTAAATTCTATAGAAAGATCATTAATTTGGGTACGGTGGGTTTCAGCAAGGGCCTCTGAAACAGGTTCGGAGCAGAAGCAAAGTGAAAGAGGAACATGTATGAAATTGCAGAGCTCCTTCCTTAGCGATCCATGCAACTTTGGGAGGAGAACAAGAGCAGCGCGCCTTCCCATTTGCTGTGCACTACGAGATGGTTTCATTTTTCGTATAAACCCCCCCCCCCCCCTCTCATCTTATCTATGGGCTCCCCAATTCTGTTTTTTTTTTATTTTTTTATTTTAGTACAATAATTTTTTAAAAGAGTTAAGATAATCCAACAATCTCATCAGTTTTTTTTTTCATCCGAACAATATTAATATTAATATTAATATTAAATAAATTAAATTATTTATTATTTTTAAATATAAATTAAAATATTAAAAAATTAAAATATTCCTTTAAATATCAGGATTAAAATTATAATAAAATAATATTTTTAAAAAATTAAATATATTATAAATAATCATATATCTTATCACTCTATCACCTCTTTATTAAGATATCTTGAAAATGGAAATGACACTGTCTTGTGTTCCTGCTTGTCCAGCTAACTCTTGTCTACTTTAATAAATGAACCTTTAACCCCATGTGCTGTTTACAAAAAAAAAACAGAAAGAAAGAAAATAAAACGAAGGAAAATATTTGTATAATCTGTTTCCCATTTCTTCAAACTGTAAAAACGAATACACTGTAGAGAAGAGAATCCCAAAAAATAGGAACAAGTAATAATGATGAACAGGGGCTACAAAATCTAACAAACAATCCATCCAATCAAAGATGTTCCGCTCTAAAGAGGATCCGACGCCCCCGGTGGTGTTTCTTCTCCTGTATTCCATCATTCCATGCCAACAACTTTGTAATTTCCTTATCTTTGTTCTCTATTCACAATAAAAAAAAACTATTCAATTCTTTCCAGTCACTTACTTTGATTATGCATATCCCTTGAAAAGTGATCGATGGCCTTCTCTCTTTTCTGTACCAACAACCTATAATTGCCAGAACCTTGACCTTGCTCAAAACACAATACTATATTACAAAGCAGAGAGAATGATTGCACAGCCCGAATGAGAATAGTCTTCATTCTAGGAGTTGGGAACGAATGTGCCGACATATCCAACAGCCAATATAAAGAACGCGATCGCTTGCATATAAAGGAATATAAAGTAGTGATTTTCCCCGAACAGCACATCGTAGCAACCGCAGAAGAAGAGGTAGAATCCAACTCCGAGTTCCAACAAGTGAATCCTAATGATGTTTTGAACACAGAGCACATATATTAGAAATTAGTACTTGTGATTCATAAAGCGGAGAAGGTTAATTATGGGATAAGGAAGTCAAAAAATACTCGTACCTGTCTCCAATCTTGAATCGAGGCTTCTTGGGTGCTTTAGCTGCAGGTTTAGCCTTGAGAGCATCTCCAAGCTTCTCAGTGACGATCCATTCATTCACTCTACTTGCCTCTAGCAGACCGATGATTGTTGCCTTTGTTCGATGAAGAGACATGCAATTCTCGAACAGAATCCAGAACACCAGCAAATGAAGCGACCTTATTCAGAAAACAACGTCCAACAAAATCAATACGGGAAGTACAAGAATCATCAACGCTGAGAGAAAGGACAAGTTGAAAGGAATAAGGTTGGACCTTGGAGTTCCGACGGCATTGAGAAGGGTGATAATGGAAGGGATATATACAGCTCCCCACTTTGGGACGACAACCTCCGGCACCAAAACTGTCGCAGGTAATACAATGCAATAGAACACAAATGTGTTGATGTGGGCCACCACCTTCCGAACGAAGAAGAAACTGTAAATGACATGAATCTTCTTCCACAAGGACACTTTCTGCACACCATATATATACACACATGTACCAACTCAGAGGGATCAATTGAAAAAGAAGATAATACAATATGCAGTGTGGTTAGTAAACACAGAGGAGGCAAATTGATCACCTTGTTTCTGACAATCTCCATAACCATTTTCCTGAAGAGATTTGCTGGCCCACAAGACCACCTGTGCTGTTGGAAGCGGTAGGCCTTGAAAGTGCTGGGCAATTCATTCTTGACCTGTTCCAGAATTAACATCTCAGTAAAAACTATTGAGATATGAATTCTTAGAAATCACCATGATGTTCATGTTTGAGGTGGAGAGAGAGAAGGAAATGAAACCTGGATTTTGCCCAAGTAGAGGAATTTCCAGCCTTTGAGACTGGCTCGGACAGCGAGGTCCATATCTTCTACAGTGGTCCTATCCTTCCATCCACCAGCTTCATTCAGCGCCGATATCCTCCATACTCCCGCAGTCCCTGTTGTTCATATTCGCTTCTCATTTCATTTTCAACGTAAATTCCATCGAGAATTCCATCGAGAAAAAAAAAATAATTGAAGTTCCCATTTATGGGTTGATGTAATAATATGGGTCGCGTTATTAGTTACCGTTGAAACCAAAGAAGGCGTAAGTGGAAGACCCCACTTCTTGTTCCACGGTAAAATGGTAATCCAGCGACATCTCTTGCATCCTGGTCATCAAACACTCATCGGAATTCACTGCAAACCCAGAAAAAAAAAAGGCCACATCAGCAACGGAGCAGTTATGAGATTTCCAACGTGGTACTCTACAGTCTGCAATGATTTTTGCGGAAGAGATGGGCGAAATAAATTCATATGTCGGGTAGTAGAGAGAGACTGTGACTAGGGAATGAGGTCCACCATTAAAAGCTGCACATGCAGTTGCCGGGACACACAAAGAAGGGAAGGGAAAGGGTAGGGAAGAAGAAGATGATGAAAGAGATGAAGCAGCAGAATAGTATGAACAACAATGATGACATCATCCATAAACGACCACAAACAATGATAGCACCAAAGAAGAAGGATAGTGTCAATCACGAGACAGATATACCCTTCATTTGGGAGACACCTGCTGTGTTTTCATATGTTGTGACCAGCCACCACCCCAACAATATATACTAATAATTTAAGCCCACGGACCCTGGGTCCCAGCTTCAGCACAGGCCCTTGACTATTCTTGGACGCTGGGAAATGGAAATGGAGTTTACCCTCTCTTACTCATCTTAGTATTCTTTAAACTTGATACCAAATAATCATTACTTTCTGATCTCAAGAGGGAAAAATTGTTTAGTAGGTTTATTGTTTATATATCTCTGTGATTGAAATTGTTTTGGTCGGAAGAGCGAGATCTTTGTTTTACCAGGAAATGTCAGAGAATTTGTCTCATGGAATTTACCTCAACAAGGTTATAAATAGTAAAGGATGGGCTATGCTAAAAGATGGTTAATTATTATGAATCCCATAAGCAGAGAAAAAAACAAGGTTTCTGTGTTGTTTTCCTTATACTTGACTCATCCTGAACACACTTTCCAAAATATAGCCATTCCTTTTCCTTCAAGCCTTTCCAGCTTCTATATTTAACTCTTCTTTTTTCTTCCCCCTAAGATGTGGTCCAACTCTTATCTGACATTTCGGCTCCAAAAAGCCAAACAATTAATTGCCGCTATTTTTTGGTGTATCTAATATAATTACTGATATGGATGAGGGAATCACTAATTCAACCGCACAAAAGGTGAAAAAACACACGAGAACTAGTATTTGTTATTAATGAGTGAATCACTACTACTTAATGACCATCCATCAGATTATTATCAGTTCGTTCATGACTTTTCATGACAGATTGTACACAAAAAGTTGTCGTGGCCCTCTATTGCAGGCCATTGGACAAGAGGAAAGAATCAAGACGATGCATTATGTTCACTAACTTGTTTTTTGTAATAATATATTTTCTTGGAGGGTAGTTCAAACTTTATAGAGCGGGCCCCATCTTAACAACAAGAAGGGGAAAAAAAAGGAAATCAAGGAAGACGATACGAGATGCATACGTGCCTTAAATCAAAGACAACCAAGGACGTCTCTACTGTAATTTTTGTAATGTCATGGAACCACCACATAGGACCTACCTCTCTGCCTCTCTCTACCCAGAGAGAATTCCCAAAGCAAAAAAAAAAAATAACCCACCGACAGTTTTCTCTAGAGGAAAGGAAACTCTGCTTTTAGAACTCACGGTAAAAAACAAGATTAAGAGAGCCGACATTGAACAAGAAAAAAGAAGAAATCTAATAAATGAGAGAAAGTTTAAGTTATTAATTACCAAATTTCCAGCGAGCTTGAACGAGGGCGAGCTCAGGATTGTGAGCGAGGAATGGTATTGTGCGCCAGAGGAAATCAGACTCAGGTTGAAAATCAGCGTCAAAAATGGCAACATAATCGCAGTGTTTCACATAGCTATGTTTCATTCCCTCTTTGAGAGCCCCTGCTTTATACCCATTTCTGTTGTCTCTTACCTCGTACTTTATGTTTATCCCTTTGCTTGCCCATCTTTGGCATTCTAGCTCCACCAAAGCCTGCAAATTCCCAGCATCACTCCTTATTCCTTCCTTAATGCCAAGTTAAACAAGCACATGGACACAGCAACATTATTATAATCAGTGTATGAATTTTGCTCTTCTTTACCTTGATTGTCGGGTCTGTGGAATCATCTAGAACTTGTATTATGATTCTGTCCGAAGGCCAAGAAAGTCCACATGCTGCTCCAATCGACAGCTGATAAACCTGCATTTACAAGCAGATCCAACAGGGCTCAACCTGAATTCTGCGAATGAGAATTAATAATGCAATTCTGATTACTGTAGTGTAAGTTCTAGCTAGTACCTCTCTTTCGTTGTACATTGGGATTTGAACGAGGACCATGGGATAAGCTGAATTTCCCAGCTCGAGGTCGTCTTTTAGTGGCTCCCATTTGTAACGCTTCTCTGGTTTTCGCCCAAAGAACTTCAGCAGAGTAATGACAACGCCCATATACACTCTCTCCAGGAAGAGCATCAACGACATCAACAAACACAGAAACACTGCCAATCTCAGCATTGGAACCACCAATGGCAATTTGATTTGACCCCAAATGAATCCAAGTTGCATGGTAATGTCATCTCTGGCCCCTTGAAATGCATCTGGAACAACATTGGAGGATGAAAGACGATCCATGCTGAAACCTTTTTTTTTTTTTGTACAGAGAAACAGAGGAGATGAAACCCCACTGGAAGGATTTAAAGGAAGCAACTTTTGACAAAGGAGGAGGAATTTTTTTGTTGGGTATTTTTGCTTCAGGGTCACGCAAAATAATGGAGATGCAGAGAGCTGGAATGTTGTTCACTGTATCTTAAAACTAAAACCCCACTGAGCTTGAAGAGAAGTGAGGTGGATCTGGAATGAGGCCCCAGAAGACAAGAAAGGAAGTTTTGTGAAGCTTGACTCTTTCCTCTTCTCTCTCTGCGTCCTTCTTCTCTGCTTCTGCAATCAATTCAGAGGAATGCAGAAGGAGACAACATTTACAGAAGAGGAAGAAGAGATTTAAGGAGCTTCGTGATTGTAAATATATAATTAATAATAAAACAAAAATCAGAGAGAGAGGAGGGGGTTAGAGAGAGGGAGGGGGTCAGGAGAGTATATTGTATATGGGTGTTGTGTGTTTGAGTGTTGCTGGGCTTTTATAATGTGTTCGGCTCTCAATGCTTCTTAGGCACCCTAAAGCTGTTTGAGCGCCAGGAAAACATAAGGCTGGAAAAATAAAATTCTAAAATTGGAATGGAAAAAATAAAAAATCCATAATAATCAATGATATTAAAAAAAGCAGAGAGAAAGAAAAGTCATTATATTCCACCCCACCTGTGGTTTTTCTATATAAGGACATGGATACAGAATTAATATATTATGGAAAAGTAGAATGAGTATATAACTATATAGGGTTGTCTATTAGCTCCTAATAATGTAATTTGCGCCTTCAACGGTGAAAAATCATGCGTGGCATGCTCTGATTGGCTGATGGGGTTTGTTAAGCTGGGTTGATGTGGGGCCAGGATGATTTCAAAAATTGTGCAAATATTTTGCCATATGCTAATTGGGCTTTGTGAGGTTAAGCCCAATCTTGTAGTAGTTTTTAAAAAACAAAACATTACACTGTGATAAATTTAATGGTAATGATTTGGTGGTAGGGTATCGTATATTATATTTAATCCAATTATTAATTTTATTTTATTTGCATGGTTGCTCATGACGTTGAACATTTTAATAATCACGCCAAGTTTGTGCATTTACCTTTAATTCAATTTGTTCATTTAATTTCCATTTTTGTTGTATTATAGTACAAGGCACATGTGCTTCTGGCATGTTAATCCTACGTGTCCACCGCGGCACGTGTGCTTTGTTAAGGTAGGACTTAGGAGCAGTATTTATTTTACATTGTAGAGAAAAATAAAACCTTTTAAGAAATGTTACGCTGTAATATTTTATGGAAACACCTTTCACTTTTATTTTCGATAATTATTAATTAAAAAATATGTCATCAATAAATATAATAAAATGAAATGAAAATCATGTTATATATATAAATCATCAGCACCAAAAATTATCTCAGATTTTATCAAATATGAAGCTTGAAACCCAATTGTTCTTTTTTTTTTAAAAAAAAAAAGGAGAAAGAAAAACAACTTCAATATTTAGAGACGAAAAATAAATAATTAAATCATGGTCCCAGACAAGGGAGTCTATAGATGCCGACCATGTCTCTTTCCAATTGACCACCCGATCGATAAATGCATTGACCTATTTGCCCTTGCCGTTGTCCACCTGCGTGACAGATAAGAAGCTTCCGCTTCACAAAAAATGTTTTCTTCGAAATAAATGTGCTTGTAATCTGAATTTGTTGACCCTAATTACATATAAATTTACTAATTTAGACATCGAAATATTAGACCCCTGACAAAAGCTGGCTGCCGCCTCCATGAAAATGCTGGGTGACGATAACAGCGACTCCAATTTTTTTTTTTAAAAAACTGAGAATTTAGAAATTATAAGTAACTGACAATTCTCAACGAATCAATACAATACATTAATTGAAATCTCAGGCGCTCTCATTAACGTTAGGGGTTAAACAAAAGTTAGTTATGGAATTTAAATAAAATAACTCCTCTCGTATTATATTATAGTTATAGGATACTACTCTTATATTATAAACTGTCACGACCACAGGTAATCATTGGATTAACATGTAATTTACTCTCGTGCTCTCGAGGAATTTTAATTTTAAATATTCTAATTCAATTCAATTCGAATATGTTGTATCCGAATATTCGTGCATCCACGTGTTCCTAACTGTCAGTGGTAGTTGCAAATTTTCTTTGGTGTAAAAATAAATTTAGAAAATTTGCAATCTTCTTATTTTATTAAATATCTGTAGACTCGTACAAGTGGGGTCCGCTTCTCTCGACTGTCTCTCGTACAATAGTTGTGATACAAGGCTTGTATTAAATAATACTGCATGATTTATACTAACAAAAAAAAAAGCGATAATCAAGAAATTTCAAGCTGTCTACTTTGATCATTCACTAGATGTGGGCCATACATATTTCAATTAGACTGTAATATACGGAGAGTATTATTCGATCACCTGCGATTTAATATATTTTTATATTTTATATTAATATATTTTTTAAAATCTAAAATATTTATAAATCACTTTGAACTTGACCATAATCTATATCGAATAAAAAAATATTAAGATTAAAGTTCTCTTAATAAATGTGTGTTTTAAAATTTAAATTAATATTTTCTTCCTAATACTATTTATTATTTGGATTCTCCACCAACAGCTTATTAATTATCAAATAATAGTTAATTACATCAAAATGTACGGATCAACTCGTCCAGTTCAATTTAATTAGTTTTTTTTTTTTTTGCGGCAAAATCCAACCAGATTAACTCAGGTTAAATGAGTCTTTGCAGGTAACATTAATCTTGTAGAAGTTAGTCTTGAAGGGGTATGAACGCGCTTCAATCTAAACATAGTTCGAAGTCAGTGTTGGTTACATCAACATGGTAGGATTGGTATTTTCTGAAATTAATTTTGTAACGAATACACTAATGGGGTGGGGACGGGAAATTAATTATATTTAATCATTTTCAATAGTCATAAATCTTTCTTTATCGCCACCTAATTCTCCCTCATCCCCAGTCAAACACCGCATAGAATTTTTCACCACACTTGCTCAGGCCATTCATTATATCTATATATTATATTATCGTTATTCATCTAACACTTTAGCAATATATATTTCCGTTTTTATGTCTTTATCACACAGACAAATTAGCACTAATAAAATATTACAAGTAACCAACAGTTTCATTGATTTCAATTAAGATCGATTTGAATTGCGAACACAAATCAATTAGTCAAAAATCTTTCTCAATCTTCGCCTAATTAATATTCAATGACCTGTCGAATTAAAAAAAAAATTATCAAAATACATCTTCAGTTAAATATCCTCTCAAGTATATATTATGAATTAAACTAATTAATTACTCGTAGTATCGAATATGAAAATATAAGAGGTAATTATTGTTATTATTAGTTTAAAAATGAAATAAAATGTTTGAAGAGGGTAAGTGAGTGAGAGCTTTCATTCCAGATATGTATGTCTTAATTAGACATTGCACCTTACTCTACCCCTATTTCTCCTTCACTCATTACCCTTCAATCTTAAGCTTCTTCTCTCTCCTTCTCTTCTTCTTCACTGTGTTGACTAGTATATATATATATATATATATCATAGAACCAGAGCTCCAAAAAAAACACCAAATTAACGAGTTATTAAACGTGGTTTTTTAAAATATTACGTTGACACGTTTGAATAAACAATAACTTGAATTGAATTGAGCTTACCTTTGATGGAGGCAAACTCTTTTCCTCAACATTATTTATTATATGCTCGATTTTCTTAATGTCACAATTACATGTTCCATTTGCTCTGTACTCTGAATAAACTAGTTCATTTGAAAAACCAACCCCACAACGAGCCATATATATATGAGAATATTACATCAGCACACGAGATTTTTGTTTTTTATTTTCTTCTGTGCCCCTTTTATGCGTCTAAGCTGGTTCCCAATTCCCTGGAGGGTGCTTTTCATTTAAGTTTGGATTCTTTATTTGTATATACTTTTTCAAGGACTATTATTAGAATGATAGTGCTTTGTTCACTTTGGCAGGTAACACCCACGCAATCACAAACAGCAAACAGAGAGATTCATATGATTATCCAATCACGAGCAGAAAAGCTTGATCAGCACATAATATTTTTTGCTTAATTATATAAAAACCTAACCTATATCTTCATGAAACTATAAACAATGAAAACCAAGGATTAGAAAATGACGATCATTGGGTGTAAAAGATTCGATCCAGATGCCATGGGAGTCTTATCTGGCTTCACAGACACGAATGATCCACATAACAATCATGAAGAAGCACACACATTCACTGCTACTAATAATACCATTTCTTCCATCAAAAGACAAAATATATACACTAGGACACCATGTGAGGCCAACCATGTGTACTCTATATACAATGTGGAACATGGACCAGAACAGCAAGTAGGACACCATATGAGTGTGCCATGAAACCTAAGCTTAAGGGTGTTGACGTTGAGAACAGCTGCGAATTCATTTGCCAATAAGTTTCATGTAGGGCTCAGGAAATATTCTCGCGTATAAAAAGAACAACGCTCATATGATTTTTTGTATTTTTTTTAAAAAAGAACATTCTAACAAACTAGGAGAGGCTCGCTAGAATATGATCTTGCAAGTGTTCACAGTCGCAGCGATAAGGAATGAAGAAGATGGTGGTGCAAAAAGACAAATGCCATGTGTGGCCATGTATTAATGAGAAAGATGAGATTTCCTTTTTGGTGGTAAAATAAATGGAGTGAAGAAGAAACAAGACAGGCTGGAGGAGAATGATTAGGGGGGGTTTCCTAGTTTTGAATATTACGATGTCAGGCATGTCGTTGTTGTTGTTGTTGGGAGTTTAACAATTTGAGTTTGAGGGCATTACACTACACACACACAGTCACATATATGTAAAAGACACAACAACCACTATGAAAAATGTCCCACGTCTCTTTCTCCAACACAGATGACTATGTGGCAGCCAAGAGGTCACTTTTTTGTTCCCACCATTCAAAGTCCTTCATCGTCAAGTTTAGCTAACTCTCTAGTTCTTGCTTGTTCCCAACCAATTAATGAACATGCTCCTTTGCTTGTAATAGAAATCTCACCCCCTTCTATTTTTGTCTTCTCTATTCTTCCGCTTCCATCTTCACTCTTACATTTCTGCTTTTGACCGATCTCAATAAATAAATACATAACCTCACTTCTCTTCACTTCTGTTCCTTCTATCAACCAAACTGAAAAAGTCGTCTTATTTTTTTTGCTATGTATGTTTTAAAAACGTAGGGACTTCCTTTTTTAAAAGTGAAGGAGAGGGAATATATTCGTGAATGAAGCAGAGTACAAAACAATATGCCGGTATAGTGTGAGTTTGGATAAAATTTTAAATAAAAAAAATTAGATAATTTTTAGAAAAATACTTTTAAAAAGAATTATAAAAAATTAATTTTAAATAAATAAATATGTTGATAGTTATTATCAAATTATAAAGGTTACAAGATGAAATGATAATTTCATAAAGTAAAATGTATAATTTATATTTTTTGTGTGATATTAAAATAGTAAAGAATACATATATTTTATTTATTGGGTAAGTAAAAACAAATAATTAATAATAAGTTAATAAATAAGTAATTTTATTTATATATTATTTTATTATATACATGTATGTATATTTATATTAAATTATTAAAATATGAAAACAATAAGTAATATACGTAAACATAGTTTGTATTTTATACACACACACACACTTGTCTGAAGGTGAAGAGGAGCAAGAAAAAATGACGCTTGGAAAGATAGGAGGAAGAGTAATGGGAGATAGGATGCAGTAGGTACCTCAGGCAATAAGATAGGAAAAGAAAGGATAACTTGATATTTTAATATCTATAAATTATTTTTAATATTTTAAAAATTATTTTTATTAATTTATTTAAAATTATCATTTTAAACTTCAATTTAATTTAAAAATATTTATAAACTAATATAACTGTTTATTTTAAAAAAAAATAAATTAAAATTTAGAATAATTTTTTTTTAAAAAATTTGATTTTATGATCATCCAAACATTCCCATAAACACAAGGAATAAAAATTCGGACGGTAATATATATATATATATACACATATATATACACACTAAGACAGAGACTAGAATAAGAACAGCAGGAGAAGGAGCTAAGGAGGTTCTATAGCTTCGAAAACTCCCATAGCTCTGTACGTATGGTCACAGTTCTTTCTGAAATGGCTTTTTTTTTTTTCCCACTCGTTATCCGACTTTGACTTGACACTATCAGTAGTATTGTCATATCTTGGTCGAAGAAAGGGAGAAAAAAGAACATGGAACATGGGTATAACGCAACGAAGTTCTGAACATTTATGCATTTTAAATTGTCATACTGTATCTGACACGCCACACACATGGATGTGGAATTGTGGTTTTAACACGAATAGTATTTGTATATATTTCTTACCATTTTGTGTAGAATGAATAAATAAATAAGTATGAAAGGTGGCCAATGGCGATGACTATCCACCCAATCAATTCACTTGGTCATTTGTCCCCTCTTGTCGGTGTGCTGGCTCTCATCCACCTACTTCAGAATATTAATATATTTATAGGTTTGCTCATTCTTTTTGTTAACCTGAATATATATATATATATATATATATATATATATATGCTTATTCTACTCCACACGCACGAATGAGGCAGAGCCTTGTGTTATGGCGTACCAGCCGAGTTTTTAGGAAAATAAAATACTAAAACATTTTATAATTATGTTAAACTTAAATTTAAATGACTAGGAAAATTTGACTTTTGATATTATAGGATTATACACGTTGCAAAAGCATAATGTGAAGATATACAATAGGGGTATGATTGAAGAGGTGGCTATGCTAGGGTTGAAAAAAGTGATGGTAGTGCGTCGGCAAAGTTGAAGTTGACCATTCAAACTCCAACTTCCACACCTATAGTGGGCTTGGGCATTACACAAGTAAAGCCCATCTCACCTTTTTTTTTAGTTATCCATTCAATTCACTAAAATTTTATCCCGATTATATCCAGATCCGACCCGTATTACGCACATGGTTATAATGGGTGAATCTATCAACAGAGATTTTTTACATATACCAAAACTCGAACTCGAGACCTCGGTTAAGTGATACCTAACTACTTACTACTTGAACCAACCCCCGTTAGTAGTCCATCTCACCTTCATTGCCCTAATAAGCTTCAATCTCTTTCCCCTAAACTTTTTTACACCAAAAAAGAAAAACTAGCAGATTTAAATAATACAAGTGTGGCCTAGTGGTTATCTCATTTGATCACTTAACCAATTGATAGGGGTTAGAATCCCACCCTTAGACATGGAAAGCATTTTATAGCTTACGCATAAGTGGAAGCCTTGCTGTGAGGAAATTAATCACTATTACTAACAATGGATACTCTAGTATGTATAAAAAAACTAACAGATTTAACCAACAAAATTCGATACAATTAGTAGATAATTGGATGTTCTAGAAGAATATAAAAGAGATATCAATATTTAGTGTCTAATAATTTACCGAAAAATATTAGATCCAATAAAAGGATATTGAGATTTGTCTTATAGCTCTCAGTAGACATCATATAAGCCCATCGTGCAGCCCTTTTCCTTCTGGGCATCATAGTTTATAAACTATGCGTTGGGCAAGATGCCTCCACAGAGGTTATTAGAGAGGCCCAACAGTACCATCCAGTGCTTCCTATGTTTTGTAAATCCGTACAAGGATTATTCCTTTGTTTTTTTATTTTTCGGCTAAGTAGTGTTACAATGTAATTGATCAGCTTCAGACCCAACAAATGTACAATATAATCGATAATTCAGTCTGCAAAGTAGATTAGATAACAATTGATCACAATAAGTCATGACAACATTTTAGCTACTTCAATAAATCTTTTTAATTGCATTATACTCGTTCGGTCATTTACCTTATATGAATTCGTACCAGGCTCATATTTTATTGTATTTTATATTTTTTTAATATATTTTTTTTATTTATTCTTTTGATAAGAAAACAATTGATGTGAATTCGACTACAGTCTCCTATCAAAATTTATTATTATATTTACTGCGTCGATCAAGTGCTGTGATGAGTGGTTTTCACTCTGCCACAGTACCGGCTCAGTGCACAAGTTTGGGTTTTGAATTTAAACCAAGAAAGACGGTCCAGATTCTGAAGGGAACACTATTCAGAACCAACCTCATAATCCTTCAATTTTGATGTGTTCACAAAACGAGGAGGGTGAACACGATGACTTAGGAGGTTCTAAGAACTCTGCTGTTGTGATTCCTAAGTAATTCACGACTTTGATTTTTACAATAATTTCTTCTTGGATACAGAACCAGGTATCATTCATGCATCTGAGACATTATTAGCGTGAGAACGCTACTGATGAATGAGCACAAGTCAACCATACAAGTACAAAGTAATCTGCTGAAACAACAAACCTTCTTTAACTAACAAACTTCTCCGAGTAATAGCCGACAATCTTTTTGATACAGTAAAGAACTAGAGATCAAACAAAGAGATGAGTCCTCATTCCTTTCTAATTTCTGACAAATAATACTAATCAAATCAAATTACAACAAAATAATCTGCTTGTCAATCCAAAACAGTGCCAGTTAATTTCATTCTGTTTTTATCATGTCAGCCTCCAAATCACCTGAAAGAAAAATAACATGGTCCAAATGAAAATACGCCCCAATGACACCATGCTGTGTTGATTTAGAACAACTGTACCTAAAAGCTCTATTGGGTAGGCAGAGATATATTGAAGTCTGGGTATGGCCTTTGATCCGACAAATGTCGAGAACCGTTCAAATGCACATCTGAGTTCTGTTTACCGTTTGTGACATCCTCAGATCCTGTCAGGCCTTGTCCTTCTGCTATCCGGGACGCTGGTTTCATACAGGCTTCACCATTAGGATTTTCTTGTGACACGGGCCTAGCTGCCATCCCTGATTTTGGAGGAGAAGCCACTGCCTGTTCTCGGTTCTGCTTCTTCTTACGTTTCTTATGGAAATAACCGTTTGAAATGAAGCTTCCCATCACAATCTGAAATCCAATCAAACAAGATAAGCTGATAAATCTATGTGATATGTGGATTCATGAGTCAGAAGTTAAAGAGATGATGAATATAATACCTGGATTGGGCTAGCAGCTGTCAATAAACCGGCAACTCCACCTCCAAAAACCCGTCCATCCGGTCCAGCCAATGAGACACTCAACCCACCGGTCCGACTTGCCATGCCACTACCATTGTCGTTCATTGTGAATGACCCAGACAGAGATAAAATCTCAAATCGACCCTGAAACAAAACAATGGACTAACTCATTTCTCAAGTATGTTCTTTGACTGGGAAACCAGAAAAAAAATGAACTTTTAAATTCTGATGTGTGAGATTGCAGAACTGCAACAGAGTTGGGATGAGAGAGATCGTGCCTCGTAAGTCAACAGGCCACCGGAAGAACCAGGTTGGCGCATTGTAACATTGGAGATAGCTCCATTGGCAGAAAGAACGCATATTCCTCTGGGACCATTCTGGGCAAATGAAAGAATTTTTCCTGCAACATCCTGCAACATAATAATCTAAAGTACACTATATATTATGTGAATCTAAGCTAAGTATTCATTCACTCAGGTTTCTGCATTACCTCTCCGGTATGAACAGTCACCACGTGAGGCGTAAAATCCCCACCTGCGGGGTTTGCCAAAAACCCACCTTCAAAGATGGCAAAGGAGGTGTTAGAAGATCTGTTTCCCGGAGAATAATTTCATGCATATACGAGAGTTGGTTTCTTTTCAGCGATTATGAGCCCTAAGTCCCCTTTTGTGCAACGAAAGAGATTAATTCAAGGTGATTTCTTTCTCATCCAACGACAAGCCCCAGAGAGAAAGCAGGTTGAAGCTAAACTCACCAAAGGATGCAAAAATGTGGGGAAGAGGGTTGGGTCGAGCCCTTTTGGAGGAGGAGAAAGAGAGAGCGGAGCCAGACTGCGACTGGTGCTTCTGGTACGCCGTCGTTAGATTGCCTTCAGAGTCATATTTTCTGGGCCTTCCTCTCTTCTTCTTCCCCAACAAATCAAAGCTGCCTTGCCCGCCACTTGCCCGCGTTGTCACAGGTTCTGCAACCACTATGGCCCCTGCACTGTTGTTTGTTACCTGAGGCAGAGATGTTGTGAGTGGTTGTGGGGTTGAAGCCGACACACTTTCTTCCATTCCGAGAGAATGCTTTGAGTTTGAGGTTTGAACAATGAGGTCCCTGAAAATGGCGCCACAATTAGTAGAAGGAGTAGCTCAGAGGCTTGTTTGCTTTCTTCATGAAACAAAAACCACACTCATGCCGCCATTTTCTTTCCCTGTTGCAATGGTGCCCTCCATAAATACGGAAATTACCTTTAAAATAATATAATTAAATATCCAGATATTTTTCAAATAATATTTTAAAAAACTACCAAACAAACCACTTGGGGTCTAATGTCAATTACCACGATCCCAGTAATATTAGTCGTCGTGGGAATTAAATTGTCGTTTTCAGTGGGGGCTTAAATTAAATCCGCACCTAAACTACTTTTGTCGTAGGACATTTACTTTTACACCTGGGCGAACAAATTCTTATGGAGTGTTGTAGTGTTTATGGAAATCCAAATTGAGCCGCCTTAATTGAGTCAAATTATATGTTAGAAACAGCAGAAAAATTATATATTCGTAATATTTTCTTATATGGATAAGAATGAATTAATTATCTTACTGGAGGGCTTTCATTTAAACATGAAGTACTGGCAATAAGAGATGTTTTCCATACTAAATAGTAAAATTCGAACTCCTACCAAATGATTAAACTGTTAGATGGCTCCAAATGATGAGAAGAAGTTAACCAAAATCAATAGGACTTTCATAGTCACCCGTGTTATGCAATTTTGATGAACATGTTGTTCATTATTGACGTAATTGTTCGGTGATGTTGCATTAGTTAAACTGTCATATATCACTAGGTTCACAATACTAAATGCAATTACTGAAAATAAGTTTTGAGAATGCATGGTAAATAGTATTGAAATAAATAATCAGGCTACATTGATTTTTTTAATTCTTTTTTTTTTTGCCCTTTTAAGAACTAATATCCTGAACGTATATAATTTAGAACAGAGGTTTAATCTATTACCAAAGTATGATAGATTTGGTGCTTACTTTGGTTACGAATATTCTTTTCTTACTGAATAATCTTGTTATTGGAATAAGGATACTTTTTCAACATCAAAAGGGGGAAAAATCGAGTTAAACAAAAGCGAGTCCCCAGAAAACCATTTTTGTAATGTGAAGTTGATGCTGCTGCTTTTAAGTAAGATAAAAAAAAACAAGATTTTTTTTTCTTCCCAAAAAATGTACTCAATATTTATTAGAGTTTGGGGAGTTATTGACTCGAAAACAAAACCAGTTGCGTCTTTTAAATACAGAAGGGGAAAATATAAAAACTGTAGTTATAAAATATATAAGAGGCACAATTAAAAAAGCTCGAGTCCCTTTCTCACGCTTCCGAACTTCACCGGCATTTGTAATATATTTCGTTGGCATCGCCAGAACTAATTCCAAAAAGAGTATTCCTAGGAGCACTCCCCGCCCACTTTGGATTTATATATATATATATATATGCTCTTTGAATATATTAATATTAAAAATAATATTTATAATTTATAAATATTATTTTATTATAATATTTAAAAAAATCTTAATTTTTAAGTTTTAAATTTATGTTTGAGAATAATTAAAAGTTAACCTTATCTGTATCGTTAAATCGTGAGCCTTATGCTGTAGTAAAAATTTGAGTAGCAGGAAAATAACAATCATTTGTTGAAATCCAAGACATGAGAAAATCAATTTCCGCAGGGAATAAAATAAATAAAAATAACATATCTTCTGATAGCAGACTTCTTAAGTTGCGACCGTTGTATTTCTTTTATTATTATTAAGGAGCTAATGATTTTTCATGATAAAATTATATGAATTTAATCAAGGACGATTGTATTTTGTAATATTAAAAACCACTACTCGTATATTTTTCCATAAATCAAATATGACTCTACATCTATTAATAACTAATTCTTTAAGATAAGAATTCAAATATTGTACCGTTGAATTTTATAAAACAGGGAATCAATATTCATTTATAATCTCACATTTATAGTAATAATCATGTATTATATTCCTTCCGCTCGTGCATACAATTATTTTATTCTAAAAAAATATTTTATTATAAATAAATAGGGAAATTGAAGCAATTTTTAGACCATTTCAGTAATGTTGCTAATTTTAATAAATTTCTTAACTTGTAAGGAAATTAATATTTTATAAAATTATTGGGGTTTTCGAATATAAAAAATTGCAATTGATTCAATCGAGACATGTGTGTGAGACACGTAGTGCCTCGATCGATTCCCCAGTCCCCAGTCCCAACAAGACGATGTCTGTGAACTAAAATTAAAATTAACAAATATATATAATTAAATTTTTAATTTATATTTATTTAAATAAATTTTTACATCAGATTATAGTGTTTAAAATTAAAATTTTATATAAATTATTGAAATCAATTTTTAAAATAATAAAAAAATTTATAAATTATATAATTATTATTTTATTTCTATTTTTTCTCACACCCTCTTTTCTCTTTCCTTTTATCTCTCACCCCTCTTATCTATCATCTCTCATTTATCTTACATATTTTTTCCTATCTCTACTCTCTACTATTTTTTTCTACTTTATATCCTTTCTCTTTTTCCTATATAATCTCTCTTAATTTTAATTAAATTATAATATCTTTAATAATTTATAAATAATAAAATATTTTTAAAAATAATTATCTAAATATTTATTTATTTAAAATTATTTTTTTATAAACTCTCTTATAATTTTTTTAAAAGTTATTTAAATATTTTTTATAAATATATTTTTTAAAAGTTATCCGCCCCAATGACATAAAAAAAATTAATGTTATTTTAAGGGGGAAGAGAGATTAATACATACATAAGGCAATGATAATTAAGGACCTTATAATATAATTAATATAATATAAGAAAAAAATTACCATTAAAATCTCAAAATTTACCACTCAAACCTGTATATCGTCATTTTTTTATTAATTTTCTTCTTAATTACCATTTTTTTCTACATATATTTGGCCCTGAAAAAGGAACAGTGAAATAAAAGCTGTCGGTAAGACTGTTGACCGCCCTGACAAAATCACGCTCCCCATTCTTGTAATTAATTAACCAATAATCAATAAATTACTCCATCCTAACATAAAATATTTATTTACTGGTTCTTGCGCTCATCACTCAGCGGGAGCTTATGATTTTTTATTTATTATTTATTATTTATTCTTCCAACAACCAGTATTTTTATCCAATAGTAATCATGTATGTGCCTGAATCAGTCAAAAGGTAAATCAGATTCGTTTAAAAAAGAAAAATTAATTCGACATTGCGTTCTAGACTTGAGCACCTATTTAATTTTAAAAAATTTCAGCTTGATGATGATAACTTCCATCTTTCCATTTGCCACCTTTTGTGAAATTTATTGATGGAGGAAATAATATACCAAATTATTTTGAAAAAATAGTATATTATTTTCCCGGCCGTGTATGTGTGTGTATATATATGTATCAATATGCATTATTTTGATTAATACTAATAACTTATTTTTAATATATTTTACATGGATTTAGAAAATTTTTAAATTTTATTAGTTATAATTTAAAATTTAATAACTTCTTGATTTTATTTTTGTTTAATATAAAATATATCCTATAAAAATAAAGTGTACTCAATAATAAATATAAAATTTTATATTTATATAAAAATTTTAATATTATAACTCGTAAGTAAGTAGAATAAAATATTCTAGTAATATATATAGAAGGAGACGTCCACACATATGGACTATGGAGTGTTGTGTAATAAGTTAGTGGGGATGTTCGAAATATATGTGTATTTGTTTTTTGGAAGGAATAAAAAATACTGCCCTCAAATTCTAAATACAAAAGATCATTTTTATATTTAAAATTTAAAAGATATTTACAATATGCCTTATGATAAATTTTATATTTTACATTTATATTGATCATAATTTTTTTTTGTTTACAGAATAAGATTTTTTACAAAAAAATATAAATATTAAAAAGGATTATAATATACTCTATCTTATAGTACTATACATTATGTGTTATATTCATGATTAGAGATATATATACACAAATATTCTCTTGGCGATTTATAATCAAAATAAATAAAAAATTTAATATAGAATATTATTTTTACTGCCACAGGATAAAATTGATTCGCGGATATTTTAAAATTTAATGTTTATTCATTTGAACTGCAAACTGCTGGTGATAAGACGAAGAAGGATGACTCTACTTTATCTTGATAGTTATTATCTAAGTCAGACTAGAAATATAATTATTTTTTTAAAAAATTATAATATTTTCAAAATTAAGTTTAATTATAGTTATATATACCAAATTGAAAATGAGTATTATTATTATTATAAATTAATAAAAATATGAAAACTGATCTTAGGAAAAAGAAATAAGTAAAGTTTTGTTGTTAAGTGATAGATAGAAAATATAAAATAATTATGTTTAAAGTATTCTTAAATATTAAGTGTGATAATAAAATTTTAAATTAAAAAAAAATAAAAATTTACTATATTGTAAAAGAGTGGGAGATTATAACATCCTCCCACCACCGTAGTCTTAAAAAAAGTATCCAATTGCAAAGAATTGTATAAAAAGTTATTAAAATGGTTTCAAATAGGATAAAAGTTGATTTCCAACTAAACACTGTATAAATTATAATTTCAGCTCAAAATTTTAACTCGTGAATTATTAAAAATATAAAGTGTAGGATTTATCATATTCAAACTAAATATATCTGAATTTGAATCTCGACCGCAGGCATTTCCTTCGTTTTAACTGGCAATAAAAGATACTGTGGAAGTTTAAGCTGACTAATCTTGTTCTTTTAATGTATTGTTTGGTACGAGGAATTTGAGGGGGAGAAGAGAGGAAGGGAAGAATTTTGCTCCCCTCCTCTTATTTGATTCCATAAAATATTTAGGAGATGAGATCCCTCCCTTCTTTAATTTTACCTCCCTTCTAAATTTGGGGAAATTTAGAGGGGAGGTATGAAATTATTATTTTATAATATTAATATATCTATAATTTTTTTAATATCGTAATATTATCCTTATATTATATTTTATTAAAATATTATATAAAATAATATAAGATAAATTTATTTATATAAAAATATTTTTTCTCATTTTCTTAACTGAACTAAATAAGGTAATATAAAAATTCTTCCTCTCTCCTCCCTTAATCTTAATTTAAATAAGATAATAATAAAAAAAAATTTCCCTTTTTTTTCTTTTTTCTCTATTAAAAATTTCTCATTTCCCTCTCTTTTATTGAGCTAAATATAGTTTAAATGTGTAGTTAAAAATATTTATTACTTAAAATAGTATGAATTAGACTGTGATAAATTTCTGGAATATGCTGTTGGTTATTAGATTACATGGAACGAGGGATATCAGACGCTTTCAGATTAAGCTTTAAAAAAGACGACAGAGCAGTCTAATCATTTCAAACAAAACGCACGGAAAAGAAGAAAAGTAGAAAACGCAAATAATAGTAACAGGTGGCAGTGACAGAAACAAACAAGGATGCGATTGTATTTGACTGACTAATTACTTCAGGATTAATAAATAAAACTCTCTTTTGCTTTACCAAGCAAGCACGCTTGTAAAATCATAATCTTTTTGGATCTGGTTTGCCCATTAATTTATTTTATTGCTATTTCTTTAAATCCGGAAAACCCCAAAAAAGCATTCTAGGGAAGTGATATTCTCAAGCCCCCTCATCATGTGGGCCCTCCCATCTATCCCCCTCTCTCTGCCTAATTTCAAGTCTCCAACTTTCAAATATTTATCATTGCACTGATATTCAGATAAATCCTCGCCTTCCCCTAGAACATTCCAAAGTGATATTCCATTTTTCTCCCTCCGTTAAAATCTAATTAAATGATCAACTTTTTTTTTTTTAATATTATCAAACTAACTAATTGTATCCAACCTTTTTTTTTTATTATATTACTATATATTTAAAAAATTAATTAATCTAATTTTAAGGTTTATTGTTATATTCTCAATATATATTTTTTATATGATTTAAACTCTAAACTTAAAAAAAATAATAAAACTTTATATTAGTAGATTAATCATGTGTTAGTAACACTCAATTTTTCTTTGGTATTTGTCAGTCTTTTCAAGATTCAAAATGTACATTTTATGCAAAGAATGGAAAAGAAATTCCAACCTTGTCGTGAGAGATGTGTGTGGAATAAAGAGGGACCACAATGTGTGAGGGGATGGAAAGAGAAAATCGTAACTTGGATGTGATCAAGAAATAGAAGGAAAAAACAAAATTCTTCATGCCCTAACCTAACACCTCAATAAATATCTTTGGAATTGTTCTCATCCATGGCTCTTAATTCAACAGTATGCCTTCATAAAAAAAGGCATTGCAGCTTTTTCCATCAAGTCATCGCTAATTATATTACTTTTTCAATACCAACTCGTCTGTGACCATTCAACGGGGGAGTTTCCACTTGGCATTTTGGATGCATTCATTGCTAACTAGCTGTAGCCCCTGCAGCATTTGAATGTAGCATGTTTTATATTCTTACTAGCTCATGAATATTGCAGTTTAAAAAAGAAAATGTTACATGGTAAACAAAATATATTCTTAATACGCACTTACACATCCACCGTATCAAGTGCTCAATTGGGGAATTTTTTCTAACAAATTTAAATATCAAATAATTTTATTAATTTTAAATATATTATTTAGTCCGCTTGAATTCATTATTTATTTTTTATAAATAGGCCATGAAAGATACCGATTTACTCATTCCAAACCCATAGTTAAGAGCAAATTAACTAATTCACATAAATTAATTTTATCTAGTCCATTATGCTGGGGAAAAGTTGTGCAATAGTGAAAGTAGTATGGGAAAATAATAATAAATATTTTTTTTATTATATAAATTTTTTAAAAGAGATTATGCTTACCTACAATCTAAAGACATCAAAGTCTTTATTCCTCTTAAACGACACAAATATCGGGCAGAGTAAACTGTCTATTATCCTTAACTATAAACTTAAGTACTCAGGAGTTATAATATATTTCCAAACGTTATAATTAAAATTATAACAAAATAATACTCTTTAGATATTAAACATACTTTAAATAATCATATTTTTTATCCCTTATTAGATAAACCCGGGCAATAATAAATGATTTTGATTTCATGGAGCTGGTGTGCATTGTAAATTTGTTATAGGCGTCTACTTTCCAAGGTCTGTGTGACTTTTGAGGCCTCAATCTGTAGGCCCAAGTTGGTTCACCTTCATAAAATGGACCTGGCCCAAAACTAGTATTGGGCTAGTTTTCCTTTCCAGGGATTCAAAGGCCCCAGCCCAACCACGAGAGAAACTATGATGAATTGCTTGCTTCTGCACCGTACCTTCCTATATTCTCCAATATAAATGAATAAAAATAATTTTTAAATTAAGAAAAGATTAAAAAGAATCCCAAGCCCCCTGTTGAACATGTACTCGGACCATCTAAATTAAATTACATTTTAGTTCTCATGTCACTTTCCTTTTATTCTACGGCGAGATTACAAAATATAATTCGAGATCGATTCAAATTTTTTAGGGTTCCATTTTTCCGGGATGACGGCACACCGTACAGGTTGCAAGTTTGACTAAGTGATGATGATTTACGTCACATGACTTGCAAGTTGTTGGCAGAGAAAAATAAAATAAAAAGACTAAAAAGAGACTTGAAAGTTGCAAAAAAAAATCTGTATTTAGAAAGGCTATGTTTGTCTCAACCAAAAAGAAGATAGGTTAGATTAATTTAAGGGAAAATAAATAAGGGTAAAAGAGGTTATAAATTAGATTAATTTAAGGACAAATAAGTAAGGGTAAGAGAGGTTATGAATGTAAAAGTAGGGGAAGAGATATGGGATTTTTTGTTTGGTTCAGAAGGGGAAAGGAGGGGAGTAAATTTAAAGTTGATAAATACACCTTTATATCTTTATTTAAATTTATTTACTATTTATTTATAATATTTTAATCAAAATTATTATTTATTAATTTATGAATCTTAAAAAACTTTTTACCTTATTTATATATATATAATAAAATTAGAAAATCATGATAAATTTTAACATTATATATCATCATATATATGCCTTTGTATATCTCTTTTTTTTGTCGTCAGATTTTGCTGGGTTTGTCAAAAACTATATGCCTTCCAATTCCTAGTGTTGCTCCATCCATAAGCAAGATGTTTGAATGCAAAGGTAATGAGCTTAAAGCCTTGACAGCTGCTTTACGTGTTGCCCAATTAGTATTGGTGAGGCATTCATGGATACTAGGTAGTAAATGTTCCAAGCTCTAGGGTCTGATTGCTCTAACCTGCAATTCAATTACCTCTTAGAAATTTGTATAGCTATTGTACTCTAAATCCCTAATAGTAATTCATACCACAAATTGTTCATTTGCGATATATTTGTAAGTTTATGTAAAGAAAACAATAAAGAGCGATAACCTATCAAAAGGAACCACCTAAAAACAGATATAATGAATAAAAATAGAAGATCAAATTTCAAATAAACATGAGTAGAAACCAAATGCTACAAAAAGATGAACAAAAGTTAAGTAAAGGTATTTTCTACCATGTTCTTTCAACTAAAATATAATCTGTGAAGAAACTTTTCCTTATAATAATACTATTCATATCCTGTCAGCTTATAAAAAGTATATGGGTATAAAATTACATCGTACACAAGTTTGTGTTCTTAGTATATAACATTATACCTTTGTAGTTGCCATCACCGTTTTCAAGACTTCGTTGCTTGGAAAGGAAGAGAGGAGAGAAAAAGCGAGCAAATCTGAAAGTTCATGACTTCGTTGCCTAAAAGAATTTCCTGCAAATGAATTTTGACCCCCGCAGTCGCCCAGTGGAAGAAACTAAAGCAAAAGGCATGCACTAAATAGCAGCTCTAGAACCGTAGAGTAAAGGCTGATAAAACATCTTTAATATTTTCCAGGGAGCATACAAAACCAGGTTCACATTTGTAAGATAAACTTTAAGTATGAGAAGGAGAGAGAGAGAGAGAGAGAGTAAACGACGAAAGGGGAGGGACTAGGATCATGTTTGTTGTTAGTGTAAAGAGAAATGGGAATGGGACCGGAGGAGGAGAGGCTACCGAGCAAAGAAGAGCGACAGTATAATAGGAAAGTATCATTAGAATATTAAAAAAAAATATAATAAGTAATTTTATTATAATAGGATAAAAAATTTCTATCACTAAAAAATAAAAATTTTAATCTCCTTTTCTCTCTATTTTTTATAACTAAATATACTTATATCTATCTTCTCATTCTCTCTTTATCCAAAAATCTCTATCCAAACAATGCCTAACTATTGAACATTTTGGCCGCAATCAATCAGATAGCGAATGATTGTGCGCCACGGCCATAGATATGCTCCTCAAAATCCCTTCGCTGCCCTAAAGCAAATTATTAAACGACATGAAAAGCCAACAAAACGCACTGAAATCCGATGGTTATGGCTCAAATCTAGAGCCAAATTCAGGGAGAGATGTGAATGAAGGGCCCCCCACCAAAGCGGCATCTTCCTTTGAAGTTGTTGCCATTATTATCATACAGCACTCACCACTTAGACAGTTCCCGTTATATCCACATTCCCATAAAGCTCAGACCCCATGGCCCATTCCAAACTTCGATATTTTTACCTCCTCGCTTTGGTTTGGTTGACCCATTTTTTGACCCTCTCTTTCCTTGCTCCATTTATCCCCATTACCTCCTTGTTCCTCCTTCCTTATCCTCTTCCCCTTCCACTAATCTGTGCGTTTTGGTCGCCACCCGGGTGCTCTTGAAGATGCTGCACTCTTCTTTTCTCTGCCGGTCTCAATTTCTTCTTCTTCAGCTCAATGTCGCTTCAGATGCTGACTCCCACTGATTTTCTCCTTGTGAAGGGTAGGTTTACGCTCTCCCCCACAACCTTCTCTTTCTGATGGTTTTGAATCTTTGGGGTTTTCCTTTAATTTTAGGAGCTTCCCTGCTTTATTGGCCTCTGTGACTCTAATAGGAGGGAAAAATTGGAATTTCGAAAATGGGTCTGGGCTCGTGAAGGCTCCTAACGTTGCTGAGTGTAGATCAATGACTTGTGAACTTATCTTCTGTTTTTCTCCATTGCTTTGCTATACTGTCTATGATTTTCATCTTGTCTTTTATATTTCACAATCATAGTCCATATATACCGAATTCTAGCGATGTATATGCCTTTCTGTGGAATTGCGTAATGGATGCGTTTTCACCGTCTAATTTGTGGTGTACGTGCTGAATTACGTTCAGGTTACTAAGTTTATCCTATTAGTTGCATTGGATTGGGCATTTTCAATGGGGGGTGAAACGACAAACGGGTCATGGTTCAGCGTATTTTGGCCTGTCTCTCGCAAGACTGCGCTTGACAACAAGGCGTCAATCGGAATTTTGGCATCAGAAGTTGCCAGCTTGATGCTAAAAGTGGTCAATTTATGGCGTTCTCTGAGTGATATGGAGGTAATGAGTCTGAAAGAAGAGATTATGAATTCGGTTGGGCTTAAGATTCTGGTGTCTGATAATGATGATTTCTTAGGGGAACTTGCATTGAATGAGACACTTGATAATTTTGAATATCTCGCAAGGTCTGTGGCCAGGTTGGGTAAAAGGTGCACTGATCCGGTATACCATCGCTTTGAACTTTTTGTCGATAACCCGGCGCAGTATAGTTTTCAATGGTCTGGATGGGAATATAAATCTAAAAAGATGGAAAAGAAGGTGAAAAAAATGGAAAGATTTGCTGCTGCTATGACACAATTGTCCCAAGAGCTAGAGGTATTTGCTGAGCTTGAACAAACATCAAGGAGAATGCAGGCAAATCCTGAGCAGAGCCGAGTGAAGTTGCTTGAGTTCCAGAAAAAGGTTAATTGGCAGCGCCAAGAAGTGAAAAATCTTAGGCACATGTCTCCTTGGAATAGAAGTTATGACTATATTGTCCGGTTGCTGGCAAAATCACTCGTAACAATACTCGAGAGGATCATACATGTCTACGGAAATAGTCATCTGTCAACTCAGCAACCGAATGAATGTTCGGATATGGATGCTAGCCATCTTCCACGCAGCCATTCCTTTTCTGTTCCAATGCATTCTTCTTTTCACCCATCATATAATCAGTTTCATGGATTTCATTCAGAACCACTTGGGAGCAGGCCAGTGTCAAACTCAGACTCTGTAACTGACAAGAGCAAAAGAGCAAACACACTTCCACAAGCTCTTAATGCACCCGCTTTACGTGGAAAGCATCTTCGTTCAGCAAGCAAACAGTTAGCTCATATTGGTCCCTTCAAAGGATGCATGTGGGTAGGAAATGAGTCTCCTGTTGTACAGAGCTGCATGCCAACAACCGGAGGTTCTATGAGGTTGAATGACTGCCATATGAAAAGTGTTGATAAAATGAACATTGTGGATAAATTATCGCTGTCTTGTAGGAATAGAATATATTCTAAATTATCCATCAAAGGTCGCTTAAAGCCACCTCCAATTACCCTTGGCGATTCTGCTGTGGCTCTTCATTATGCGAATGTTATTTTATTAATAGAGAGAATGGTATCATCGCCTCACTTGGTTGACCTTGAAACTAGAGATGATCTGTATAATATGTTACCACCAGCCATGAGAAGTGCTCTGAGAGCTAAGCTTAAGTGGTGCACCAAAAGCAAGGATTCTTCTTTCTATGATGCTAATCTTGCAGAAGGATGGATTCAGGCTCTCGCACAAATACTAGAATGGTTGGCCCCACTCGCTCATAACATGATAAAATGGCATTCTGAGAAGAATTTCGAGAAGGAGTTCACCACTTCAAAAGCAAATGTTTTACTTGTCCAAACTCTTTATTTTGCAAACCAACCAAAAACTGAAGCTGCAATGATAGAGCTTCTTGTTGGCCTGAATTACGTATGCAGGATTGATAGAGAAATTGGCAGAAGAGATACGGCTGAGTTTGCTGGTACTAGATCTTGTAATGGTGTTTGTTTGGGAAAGAATGATATATGTAATGAATATGCATAGAGCTAGAGAATGACAGTGTAGTCCTCATGGCTCACGGGAAGGTGGGACCCGCATTGTATAGCTCTCGTTTGCAAATGGGAGAGTAAAGGGTTTACTGTTTAGCACTTTCAGGGTTCCGACGTGTTGAAGCTCAGGTTAGGTTTCATTGTATCGTTTAAGACAGGTTATGTACATGCACTCAGATACAATCTTACATAATTCCATCGAAGAAAGAGAGCTTCTTTAATATCATTCTAAAGCATTTGATTCCCTTCGTTGTTCTTTAGTTCTGCCAACTGTAAAGCAAACCATTAGACACAACCTTCTATATTCTATCAATCTCGTCCTTTACCATTGTCTTGTCTCGTTCAGTCCGCCACCCTCTCTTCCCCCCCCCCCCCCTTTTTTATCGGATGAAGTGTTGTTCCCCTCTTTGTTTATATTATGATCCGTGCAAATAAAAGTAATTTTAAGTAGGAATATATTATAGGGTAGAAAAAGCTTAACTCCTTGTGAAATTTGTTCAAGGATTACATGCTGCAGCTTTAGACCACATCTCACTGAAGTTCAAAGCAGGCTTAAGAACTAGTGTATACAAGGTGTTCATGTGATATTTGGTTCTTATAGTTTGTTCTCATTTTAGTTTTAGTCAATAAAGTTTTTTTTCATTTAAAATGTTAGTCCCTATGGTAAATTTTTTAACTGTTTCGCTATAAATAACCAAAACTTATAATTTGAAACTATAGGCACTAAAATTAAAATAAGAAAAAAGTATAAGGACTAAATATTGTATTAAGACTATATACAAATATTGACAAACTTCTAAATGCAGGTTAGAAATTAAAGCAATGCACTTGACGGTTTAGACTTAAGACGCAACGGAGTTTTTGGAGGTTTTGTAGAATTTGAAGCAAACCTATAGTAGGTACATGACTAGGGACAGGAACGGCCGATTGGTTTTGTTTTATAGTCGTTTGTAAGGAAGTGGGATGACTCGGAGGGGAAGAGCCTTCCTTAGCGTGATTCCCATTTTCTCAGTCATGTCCATGTCCTCAGCCTTAACCCCATCTGCAACAACCCAATCAAAAGCATGCAACAGTGAGCCCAGAGCCAGGGGAAGCACCCGAGACGCAAGCGGTACCGCAGGGCACATTCTTCTTCCCGAGCCAAATGGTATGAACTCGAATTGGTGCCCCCTGTAATCCATCTTGTTTCCCTCCATGAACCTCTCTGGCCTGAACTTTAACGGGTCTTCCCAAGAATTCGGGTCTCGCCCGATTGCCCAGACGTTTACAAGAACTTGAGTCTCTTTTGGGATGTAATACCCCAGCATCTTGCAAGAGTCCATGGCCATGTGAGGCACCAAGAAAGGAAGTGGTGGGTGAAGTCTCAGTGTCTCCTTGATCACTGCTTTTAGATAAGGAAGTTCCTCTATGTCCTTCTCTTCCAGCTTCTTGTTCGGCTCTATTTTGGTCCTCAGCTCAGCCTGCACTTTCTGCAGCGTTCTTGGATTGTGTAACAGCTCTGCCATCGCCCACTCGAGTGTGCTTGTTGTCGTGTCTGTTCCTGCAGTGAACATTTCCTGTACGTCCAAATTTTGTTATACATGCAGTGTCATGAACCGATAATAGTTCACTGGGAAGAAAGATAGCGAGGAACTTACGAAGACGATGACATTAATAGTCCTTGGAGAAAAACTATAGGTGCCTTTGACTCCTCCTTCACGAAACTCCAGCAACACATCTAAGAAGTCTTTTCTCTCGTCACATCGGCAACTACCTCTGTAATTCTCCATCCTTTCTCTGATGAAGCAGCCTGCGATTTCGAAGGCTTGCTTTATGTGAGATTGGGACTTCCTCTTTATTCCCTGAGGATCAAGCCACCTCAAGAATGGAAAGAAATCTGCAGCATTTGGCTTCCCAGCCAACTCCATCACCTTCCCAGCATGATAAAAGAATTTTTGCCCTCTCTCTGAATCTGGGTCCAGCAAGTCCTTTGAAAATATAAGGTTCCCAATGAGATTAAAAGCCATTAAGAAGAAATACCTCCCAATATCAACAGAGACACCACAGCCAGCAGCTTCTTCTTCAATGAAGTGAACCATACGGTCTATGCACTTCCGGCGAACCCCTTGCATGGCGTCTAACCGGCTGGTGACGAAGAACTCAGTGGTGCTCAGGCGCCGGAGCATCTTCCAGTGCGGGCCGTATTGAGACGTTATGAGAGAACCCTCGTGGCCGTGATCATCCCTCATAGCCTCATATATCTTCCTGCCAGCCAGAACCACGTCGTGGTTCTTGAACATGTCCCGAGCCACTTCGCTAGAGGATACGACCACGGTGCACATGGACCCTAACCAAAGGGTCATGACTGGACCATGTTTACGAGCCAGTTGGGCAAATGACTCGTGTGGTGACCAACCCAGTTGGAAAATGTTGCCAACCACAGGCCAACACGTCGGTCCAGGTGGAAGCTCAAGCTGAAACTGCACACCAGATTCCACCACCTTACGCTGCATTCGTCCCAAAACCCAAACCAGCATAGCCAGGATCAGACCCACGATCACGTACTCCATGAAGATACTATAGAATTTAGTCAACTCAGTTTGTTCATTCAGGTGGTTCTTTCTTATATAGCTGCTTTGGCCTGCTAAGACGTACGAAGTTATGCGTGCTTTGATGCTAACGTACGATTTGATTCTAGCGTACAAAATGATGTATGCTTTGTTCCAGTTCTATATTGTCATTTTGTTTGTTTGTTTGTTTGTAGAGGATCTCTTTTTCTTTAAATAAGTGTGATGCCATTTTCATTCGGAAGCAGTTGGGTTGAATCGTAGATGAAGATACAAGCCGGTATTGAGCAATATATCAAGCCAGAATTCTAAACTTCTTTAACTGACTTATGTTCTGTCGTTACTGTTTTGCTTCTTGAGAAGAAGTCCAGATTATCCATAAACTTGCCATCGTTTTACCAGATGGAGATAATTAAATATTTGATGGGGACATAGGAGACACTCGTACTTTTCAGGGCTTTATAATCTCATTTATTATTATATTTGCTTTCGGCGTAAGGTAATATTTTCATTTAGTTGTTTTATCTGTACTCCATATAATTTTCCAGTGAGCAGGCCAGGCAATACTGCAATAGTCAATTATACATTACGTTGAAATAATTATGCTGCTAATTATAAATTATATCTTATATTAAGAAATTGAAGAGGATTATGTATGTGAAGGTTATGGTAAAATGAGGTAATTTATTAGGGATTAGTAATGAATGTAACTTCCACAAATTTTATAAAGGGCATAGTACTATATTAAAGGGGACCACGCGCTAGTTTTCTACGGGACCAGATATTTCAGGATTATTTATAGGGGACCATTTTAATATTTATTTAATTAATGGTAATGTAAATATCAATTATAGCATTATAAAAATCCCCGAGAGTCCCAACATTCCCCACAAATCATGAATCGTATCAATCCCCAAATCCCCCCGCCCAGAAGGACGTCACAAACTGTCTGGGATTTATTAGCCATTCATAATACTCATTTACAATTATAATTCAAATGATAACGTTTTAAAATCCTCCATTATTGACTCTCTGCTCTTCTCTCGAATTATTTAGATTTTAGCTCTGGTATGGTTTTTTTTGTCTGTTTCACTTCAGTCTTCTAGAATCTTCTCCAATTATTAATTATATATTATATTGTTAAATCTCTTTTTTAAGTTTTTCAAAAAAAATACGGGGTTAACTGTTTTTAATACTCCCTCTCTCTCCCTGGCCCTCGTTTCAAATAAAACATGGAATGGTTGTCATGTTAATTTCTTTTTTCTTTACATGATTTTGGTCTTAAAAAAATAGGGGGAGTACCGCTCATTAGCCCATTGGGTTTCTGTGCTACCCGACCCGGTTTAACGGTATGTGAGAAAGATGACACCTGAATGACGTTATCTACTAGATGACTTAAATTTCAATAACCTTGTCAATAAAAATGATTTAAATAGAATAATTATTGCAGGCTCATTTTTCAATTTCAAATTAGTTGGCCCGTGAATATTTTCATCACATAGAAGACGACAAAAAATGTGCCCCTATTGAGAGGGGTTGCCAAATCAAATCTCAGCGTGGGATTAATATTTAGGGTAGTGCATGGGGGTGTGAAACTTCTTCCTATGAAAAATGTGTTATGTTTTTTTATACACAAACTTTTATAAAATAGTTGAGTGCACTCACTAGAGTGAAATATTATTATTTTTTAAATTACATTAATATTATATAATATGAGCTATTAATCAATTTTAAATATAAATTTAAATATTTAAGTGTTAAAATATTTTAAATATATTATAAATAATCGTATATCTTATATTTTTACTAGTTAAATCTATAAAAAAAATAAGTGGGGGTGTGTTATTAAAAAACATATAAAAAATGCAGATTGTATATTAAATAAATAAATAATCTAAAAGGTAATAATACAAGCTTCACTGGGCCACTTTTAAAATGGGTTGAACATAAGCAGCTCATATTTAACCGTTGCAAAAAGTTATAAGAAGCTCAAACATTTACTCAGGGTATATGGGTTCAATTGATATAGAGATAATATATATAATAATTTAGATATATTTAATTTTTAAAAAATATTATTTTATTATAATTTTAATTATGGTAATTAGAGAGATATTTTAATTTCTATGTGACTAAATTTATGTCTGAGGATAATAAACAGTTCACCCTACCTAATATTTATATCATATAAAAAAAATTTTATTTTACTTTTAAATTGATAGTGAGTATAATATTTTTTTAAAAGTTTTTGTATAAAAAAGAAGAAGGTCAAACATTTCCTTCACGGAAATTTATAAATTTACCCTTATTATTAAGACAATAACAGTATAGATTATCGTACTGTGCACAATTATTGTGTATTCCAAAATTATTATTTATCCACATAAAAACTATTCCTGGCTATCTTATCTCCTCAATTATTTTACATATCTATTTGTTTGCCATAATTATATTTTTCCCCGTTAGGTTGAAATGGTCCCCTAATTATTATTATTGTATATTCGAAATGATCCAGATCAAAGGCCCTCAAAACAAAAGTTTATGTCAAAATTATTGATATTTTTTTATTATTTCATTTTTTAAAGTTGTACTCTATTTTGCTTATGCATGGATTGTTATTGTCCTGGCGATGATGTGTTTGGAGAAATTTAAAATGCAAAATCTATTATCTCATGCATATTTACCATCCGTCATCCCCCACCTATATTTACCAATTTTTCATTAGAAATATAATCTCCTCTGATTTTTAAGATAATATCCTAATCATCTTTATTAATATAATATTAAATTAACTAATATTTTTTTTAAATATTATAATTTTTTTATTAATTTTTTCTTTAATTATTGAAAGAATTTCAATATAAATTATTTAAATAAAAATTGATAAATATAACTAATATATATTATATTTATAATTAATATTAATTTTTTAAATAGTCGTTATATTGATGACATGAAGAGTGATATATATAAAATTAAAAGGCCTTTAGGTGTCATGGTATGTCTAGAATCAAAGATCATAAATGAACGAATACAAATAAAAAAAAAACGAAGAGAATTTTAAAGTATGATTATTAGAGGACCACTATGGAAAAGGAAAGGAAAGCATTGTGAGGTCTTTACAAAGGTGCGGGAACAATGCCTCCCATCTCATCATTTTTTACTTTTTGCCCAAAAACAAAAAAAAGTTCTTTTATATCGTTCGACCACACTCATCAACTATATTTCACTTCTATTTAATATGAATTCTATTCCAACAATATAAAATCAACAAATAATAAATTAATAATAAAATTATATATTTATATAAAAAAATTAATAATATGATTTAGGAATAAAAAAATATTTTAACTATGCCTCATAAATAGCAATTGGGAGGAGTATTTAGTAACATGTGTAGGGGAAGAGAGGGAGAGAACAGGAGATGGAAGTAATTTAAAAAAGTGCTCAAATGAATCGATTTTAGCAAAAGATTAGCAGGTCAAAGTGGTTGATCCAGAATCAATGCATTCAAGTTGTATACCTACATGTGTCCGATCCTATTTGGTCCAGATTAATACGCCATCTAAAACATTGGTAAAGTTAACACTCTCCTTAATTTCACACTTGCTTTTATTGTCCTTGGTTGATGAACTTTTGTTTCTTTCCCCAGAGACATGAGGCTCTGCCACTGGACAATCTTAATGGTAGTACTACCGTGAATGACACGTGGTTCTGTTTTTTTGTTTTGGTACAATTGACACGTGGTTTTGTTGTCACAAACGCAAATGTTCTCATGCTTGATGCGTTAAATGTGTTGTCCAAATACACAATCTGGATCTTGGAAACTAAAAACAATCGCTCTTGAAACTAAAGCCCCTCTCTTCTCTACTCCATATTTAAGAGCAAAATAGAGAAAGACGCAACCAATAAATGTATTGATTAAGGTAGTAAGTTGTTTTATTTTTATAGGAGGAGAATATAATTTTAATTTTTTTTTAAAAATATATTCATTGAGATAGATGAAAGTCTCTTTCTTTTGTTCTACTAACATTTGAAAGATACTAACCTCAAGCACAAAATGATTTAGGAATAACCTTTACGAAATTAGAAAAAAAAAAAAAGCATAGAAAGACGCAAGAACGTCGCTAGAAATTTGGGACGCCAATCTCGGCGCCTCTTTATTCGGCTTTTTCGGTTTTCCCAAATCATCAATAAAGCAAGTGGGTGGTACCACAGTAATGTAATGGAATGAAATGGGGAAAGAAAAAGCTGAACATTTACCCCACTTCTGGCAACATCATGCACAACCCATTACTGGTGAATAAACCTACACACACAAGGCTGAGATTTAACTGTGCACCACCCATAATGGCCCCCTCATCAAATTTTAACCCCCTACCAGAAAACAAATAAGCTAAAGGGTATAACTACAGCTGTAAACAGGGTAAAGTAGTAATAAATATATGATTATTTACTGATTTTGTGGCGGTGGAATGAGGCATGTCCCTTGAATTATTTGCATGCTTTTTAATTAATAGATTCATGACTTAAAGTAGACTCCTCTTCTTTTACTTGCACAACAGGAAAAAGAACGAGGGATGAGGCAGATCAAATAATGACTTGCTCTTTATGGGTGAGAGCCTCAAGTATTTGTGGACAACAGAATAATGCATGTTCATTCGCCACATAGGGAAAGAAAAGCCCAAAGCTACCTAAAGTTGGTCACCATGAATTGTTCTAGATGATTCCCATTCCCTTCTTTCTCATCTTCATCGTTTAATCTCGTCAAATCCGCCATTGCTGGCACATATCTCTGCATACCCACATAATGATACTATTGATAGCTAACGCACGCTATTTGTAACGATAAATTAATCTTGCGCATGCTTTGGTCCAATTCATTAATTTGACGCCAAAGTCAAAGAGGACTTTTCTTTGGTCTGATACCTCAAAACAAAGGCAGATTAGCGAAGACAACAGAGGGATATCCTTCCTTTGTGGAAATCACGTATAGCACCAACCAAATAATAACGTGCCCTATGAGAAACATTAAATAGTAATCTTGGATCATGCCGAGTTCACTAATGAGCGTAGGAGCGAGTGATGCTGAGTAATTGAACTCTAACATGGTACTATAGAAGATTGAAGAGAAGGAGGATCAAGCAACCAACGTGACAAATTTATTTTTCTGTGTTTTTTGCTTTTTCGCAGAGAAGGGAAAAAGAAAAGGCAAGCTCTTGATACTGACTTTACTATATTTTCTTTCCTTTTCATGGCTGAATAACGGTAATCATGAGAGCACAAACATCCCTTTTTCCAAATCCCATACCAGCTGCCACCTTTAATCATCACATTCGCTCTGTCATTAATTACCACTCCTCTGAATCATAAGAACCAATCCTCACTCACACCCTCCCTTTAATCATGTTGCTCCATCCTCCCTCTATCCCCTTTGAAAATTGAAAATTCGTCATTTTTCGTCTTTGTTTTGAGCTCATGAACAACGCCTGAATTGAATGTCTCCGCTCTGTTATTTCTTTTGATTCTGAAACGACAATGGCGTCGTTTCTCCTTCCAGCCTAACTTCAGATTACTGATATATCGCTTCGCCATAACATGAACAAGCCTCATGCTTTAAACCTGGCTTTCGCCTTCGCCTTCACTTTGGCTTTCCTCTGTTTCACAACATCTCTCTGTTTAGCTCTGAATGACACCCAAGTGCTCACTCTGTTCCGCATCCAGACCGACGCTCATGGTTATCTCCTCTCTAATTGGACCGGAGCCGACGCCTGCTCCGCCACTTGGCGCGGCGTCTACTGCTCCTCCAACGGCCGAGTCGTCTCCCTTTCTCTCCCTTCCCTCAATCTCCGAGGACCTATTGACTCACTTTCCTCGCTTGTGCACCTTCGCCTCCTTGACCTTCATGATAATCGTTTAAACGGTAGCATTGCGGCTCTCTCCAACTGTACCCGCCTCCGGCTCCTTTACCTCTCCCACAACGACTTCTCCGGCGAGATTCCGCCTGGAATAGCTTCTCTTAAGCATCTACTGAGGCTTGACCTTTCTGACAACAACATCCCCGGTCCAATTCCCAACGAACTCTCTTCGTTAACTCACCTTCTCACGCTTCGCCTACAGAACAATGTGCTCTCCGGGAAAGTTCCGGATCTCTCTGTTTCGCTTGTTAATCTCACAGAGCTCAATTTCACCAACAACGAGCTCTACGGACGCTTATCGGATGGAATGTTGAAGAAATTCGGTGACAAAACCTTCTCTGGGAATGAAGGTTTGTGTGGCTCAACCCCATTCCCGATTTGTTCCTTCACAGACAGTCCTCCTTCTTCCGCATCACCGCCGCAGATAGTTCCTTCGAACCCAAGTTCGTTGCCTGAATCTCAAACAAGCGTAATTGTCACACCCAAAACCCAACGGCGAAAGGGGTTAAGCCCCGGAGCTATAGTAGCCATAGTGGTGGCGAATTGCGTGGCATTATTGGTGGTAACCTCTTTCATCGTAGCTCACTGTTGCGCAAGAGGACGAAGCTCAAACTCGATGGTGGGTAGTGAAAATGGGAAGAGAAAAAGTGGCAGTAGTGGCTCCGGAAGCGAGAAGAAGGGGTACGTCAATAATGGGGGAGCAGATAGCGCTGGCACTAGCGGCACAGACCGAAGCAGGCTGGTGTTCTTCGATCGTCAGAATCAATTCGAGCTGGAGGAATTGCTCCGAGCATCGGCGGAGATGCTGGGAAAAGGCAGCTTGGGGACGGTTTATAAGGCGGTGCTTGATGACAGTTCTACCGTGGCGGTGAAGAGACTTAAGGACGCAAATCCATGCGCCAGGAATGAGTTCGAGCAGTACATGGACATAATCGGAAAGGTCAAGCACCCCAACATTGTCAGATTCAGAGCATATTACTACGCCAAAGAAGAAAAACTTCTTGTCTATGATTATCTTCCTAACGGAAGCTTGCATGCTCTTCTTCATGGTAAGTCTTCGTTTTCAATTCATATATTCTGGTTTTTGGACTCCTTGATTTATTTTTACGCGTGCATTACTATTTGATTAAGAAAGATGATTATTCAGATAACATTCGAATCTTTAATTTTCACTGTTTCTTGATCAATGGCAGGAAATCGTGGTCCCGGAAGAATTCCACTGGACTGGACCACAAGAGTAAGCTTGGTGTTAGGTGCAGCAAGAGGACTGGCTCGTATTCATGCAGAATACAATGCAGCAAAAATACCTCATGGAAACGTCAAATCTTCGAATGTGCTTCTTGACAAGAATGGCGTCGCTTGCATCTCCGACTTTGGCTTGGCCCTATTACTGAACCCTGCTCACGCAATTGCCAGATTGGGCGGATACAGAGCTCCAGAACAAGCAGAAGTGAAGAGGCTGTCTCAGCAAGCAGACGTATACAGTTTCGGAGTCTTACTATTGGAAGTTCTCACCGGGAGAGCTCCTTCGCAGTACCCTTCACCGGCTCGACCTACCGTCGTCGACGAAGAGGAACAAGACGTGGATCTTCCCAAATGGGTTCGATCCGTTGTGAAGGAAGAGTGGACAGCAGAAGTGTTTGATCAAGAACTCTTGCGTTACAAGAACATAGAGGAAGAACTGGTTTCAATGCTGCATGTGGGGTTGTCTTGTGTTGCTTCACAGCCAGAGAAGAGGCCAACAATGGCGGAAGTAGCCAAGATGATTGAGGACATAAGAGTGGAGCAATCTCCATTAGCAGAGGACTACGATGAATCGCGTAATTCACTTTCACCATCCCTTGCCACCACTGAAGATGGCCTTCCTTGACGCTATTTTGCTTTGGTATGTATATGTTCCTCATTGGTTAGCCGTTGCATAATCTCGCTGCACATCAACCATGAACTTCGCTAGCTCTTCGTATCGTGTTAATTTACGTGTTCTTTTACTAAAATTCGCCAACTCTGTGTAATTGAATCTGATGATCATGTATTTCAGGTTAGAGTAAGTATTATTTACTCGAATTGTATAATCCATTTTTGACGTTGCATAATTAATCGGGTCATGATGATACAACTTGTTTGATACTATGCCTCAAACGGCATCGGTGCATGTTTCCATTCTCAGAAATGCGTTTCTTGAAACCGTGAACCTATTACTTTCAAATCCATTGGTATATTACAATGTGCTTATCTTCTACTAAAATCAACGGAAAAATGAGCTAAACTTAAGTATAATAATAGACTCACTTGTAGGTCAAATTCATGTTCTCATATTCTAACAGAGTAATTACCACTATCATACCATAACACAAATCATCTAGGATCAACATAAAGATACACAAGTATTATTATTATACAGAAGCACATATTATTACACCCAGTTAATCATGCTACCTATATAAATAGGGATTCGCCAATGTTTCAGCTGCCTCCAACCAACTCTGCACCAGCTTCCCCACACAGAAACCTGTTCGACTGTGATATATTTCTTTAATAGGCTCCTCACTGGTCATAAGTACTTCCCTCAAGAGTCAACATTATTTGCTCCAGTTTACCTAGTAATATATGTTAAAGCATCAGCTTATGGAACCGGTTTGGTCAATTAGTGTACCCACTTGTTCTCCACACAAAGCTTTTGAGATATTCCCGGGCTCCAGGAGATTGAAAACCACAACTGTAAAAGAAACCCAGTAAGTAGAGAAAAGACCACATTGTTAATAAAAATGAGGTTTGGATGCTAGAAAGCTTCAATTTGATAGCTAGAATGTCAACCAGGCAATGCACCAAACCTGAAAGATAGCCTTAAAATATCAAGCGCAACATACTTACCAGGAATAGCATTTTCCTCACAGAATGTCAGCGCTGTCATATCCATAGAGGTGGCGCCTCTTGAAACCAGCTCCCTGAAGGATATGTGCTCAAAAGTGAAATTGCCATCCCGGGAGTTGCAGTCATATACACCATCTACATTAGTACCCTTAAGAACAGCCTCAGCATTAACTGCAGATGAAAAGGAAATTATGCTAAAGTTAACAAAAATTACAGAGACGCATGTTTTGCCTTTCTTTGTAAAGGAGAGTGAGGGAGAGATGATGCAGAAAAATTAAGATGTACAAAATCTAATATGGCATACTCTCAGAAGCTCGAAGAGCGGCAGCTATATCAGTTGAAAAGAGTGGGTTTCCAGTGCCAAAACCAATGCCACCAAATATAACAACTCTTCCTTTCTCAAGATGTCTTATCGCCCGTTGCCTATTGTATGATTCAGCAAATTCATGCAAGGCAATGGTAGTTTGTACACGAGTTTGAACACCCATCTTCTCTAGAGTTGATTGGAGCAATATAGAATTCATCACAGTAGCCATCATGCTGGAAAGTTCAAGAACCCACAGTTGATATTATAATAAAGAACAATTAAGAGTGAATTATCTTATTAGACGATATCAGAATCATATATATCAAAAAGGTCTTTTCATGCCAATATAACCAATGTACTCAAGGCCAATAAGGCACCAGTCTGTACATTACCCTATTTGCAAGGCAGAAAGAAAATGCTAGCATAAAATCATGAGGCACCCTTAAAGTTATAGCAAAAAATTATGTGAGAAGAATCATAAATGAAAATGAGCATCATAGAAACACTTGATCAAAGGAGGACAAACAAATAGCGCTCACAAAGTAAACAAAAATTAGTAGACATCTTCAGCAAAGACAAAAAAGACTGTTATAAACATATTAACATAGATCTTATTCATAATAAAATTCAAATTGGCTAGATTCCAAGGTAAGAAGTTCAACCCCATGGAAGGGAAAGAGTAACCTTATGCTAACCATCCCTATGGACACATCCAGTTGATGACTGATGAGAAATGAGATACTAAGGATTGAATTTAATAACACGTTCTTATGTGACATCATGCTACGTATGGTTCATGCACCAAATAGGGCAAATTATCCTCCCAGTGATTCTACCACAGCCAACCGACTCAGCCAACTAATTTGTTTTTCAAGAACAAAGGTGAAAATGAAGCACAAACACTTCTAAAAGGTTGATGCCTTTGACATTTATATTAGACACGACACAATGATTAATTTGCACATATATACTTTATATTTTGTCATAATGCAGTGTCCTTATTGATGTCTTGTTTCCTTGTCAGTGGGCATGATTCCCACATTAAATCCTTGTTCTTCCGCATTCCAATGAACCGCACAAGATAGTTTCTCTAGAACTGCTTCTAACCTGGCCCTCAGCAGCAAAAATTTCTTATTTGTTTTCTTTGGTCATTACAACACGTAATCAGCATAGACCAGTATACTGAGACATAGATCTAAATAGCAACGTGCTTTTTGTCATTGACTTCTTGATAGAGCCAACAATATGGAATAAACGATATATTAGAGTAAATTTGAAAAGAACATACCCAACGTGGTATGCAGTACATCTTTCTAAACCAGTTGCAGTTACCCATGCATCTCCACAGAAAAAGTTACGACCTCCAACAACAATTGCCACCTGAGATATCAGATAAAAAGGTGACTGTCAGCTAAATGAAAAGGGACAGCAGACATCCCAGAATTCAAAGGCCAATCACGCGAATATAGTACCTCCACACCATTGCGAGAGGCTATGGCAACTTCTTTTGAAATTAACATGGCCACCTAGCAATTAAAATTAATACATAAAAACAAACAAAATTAGTTTTGCCGCACCGTACAAATAGAATGTTTAGACTATATCATTATTTGCTAAGAGGTTATGAGTCAACTAACAATGTCAAGCTTGGCAATTTCTATAAATGAATAGCCAATTAGAATTACTATTTCCGTTTTTTGAGGGCATATAATTAGAAAAGCCACAAACCTTTGGGTCAATATTGCAGGTAGCAGATCCAGTAAGAGCTGCTCCACTAATTTTGAAGACCACCCTTCGCCATCTAACATTTGACATTGGTTTTGACTTCAAGCTATTCAGTTGACCTCCACTGCTGGGCATTGTGACTCCATATCTAAAGATTAAGAGGGGGCATCAGCAATATTAACAAAGTTATAAATTCACAATCAACAAGAGATTAAAAAGCCGCCTGACAAAAAAAATTGAACGAGTCATTGACCAAGATTCTCCCAACTTGACATGCTGCACAGCAAAGTATCAATTTAGCATGAAGATTCTCAACTTTCCAATTCAAAGGCGTTAAATTAAATTATGACCATGCAGATTAGCAGATTCATGCAAAACAAATATAACTTATGTCCTCTAATCGGACAATAGATACTACAATGGATATGTCAAGCCTTCCATAAGTTGCTCTGTTTGAACCCCCAAAAAGTGTTGCATTTCCAAATGTTTGTGAGTATATAAATAAATGGAAGATGAAGAAGTAAGTTAAATAGGATACTTGTAATTGCCAAGTCTAAAATCTTCGCTGAATCAACTCCTAGACGGTTGAAGGCAACCGCTAACACCCTTGTACGGGATTTGGGAAGGCAAAAGCTTTATGGTTCCTAACCATATGGCTTACACAATTCTGAAAAATGGGAATAAGTAAAAACAGGAAAGATGGAAATTCTGCTAGTGTATCCCGACTAAATAGTAGCAACAGAACTTCTCAGCGGGTTCTGCTTGACCCTCCATGAAGAACCCCTTCATGTGGCCTGGTTTCTAGACAAGAGGAAAGAAACAAATTGCCACTTCACATTATCCCAGTATTGCTAAATCTACATAAGCTTCTTCATACTGGCACTAAAAGTCCGAACTTTTACTGTTTAAGCGATTAGTATACTTTTGATGACCTTGGGACAGAAGGCTCATCGCAGGGATAGTGCCAGCATGAAATAAATCCCAACGGCAAGGCATAAAAAATACATAAGCACCTAGGCACTAACAAGCAAGAAACGAGTTTATCGCACCTCTTTGGTTGTCTGGGCGAATTCCCCCCAGAACCGATCCCCTTGTCTTCATCCTGCACGTACTTTGTAGAAAGCGAATTGCCGACGATCTGTTCCATCTGCTTGAACCAAGGCCAATGACTGGCTGAAATGCAGCCATTGCTCATCCTGTGCCTTTCCAGCTTATACCTCTTCTTCAAATTATCGACTTTGTTCTTGCATTGCTCCACACTCTTGGTTTGATTTTCGCATCGCTCACTGACTATTGCCGCCACTTCCTCCCAATCCCTGCCTCTAAGGTTTCCTCGATTCAGCTGGGTGAACTTCTCTGTATAAGCCTCAAGAAGGCAAACAATCGCCGCGTCGCTCCACTCCTCCCTATCCTTCCTATACTCCCCGCCGTTCGAAAGCTTGGGCCTTTTGCACCCGTACGACGTCGTCCCGTCGCCGGCCTCCTCCCGATCGTTTCGCTTTTCGCTCTCGTCGGCATCGTTATCAAATCCATAAACTTCGCTGGCTTCGCCCACCGGTTCCGATGGCACAGGCGTGACGGCGGATGAGAAGGAATGTGGTGCGTAGGTTTGGTGAAGGTGGTGGTGGGGGCCAGCGCTTGATTGGGGATGATCGTCACTGAGGAGGGAGAAGTCGTCGTCGTCGCAGGAGGCCATAAGCGAGGACGTTACGGTTAAGGTCAAGGATCGTGAACGACGACGTTAGGGAGAGAGAACTGAAGGTTCAGAGACGCTGTGGGGGAGGCATTCACGGAGGCTCGTTCCGTGAGTGGATCTGCCCTTAGCCCCTGACGGTCCCGTTAAGTGACTGGAAGCTCAGATCTTTCCATTAACCTACCGGTTGACACGCGCGCGCGCGTGCCCTACATATTTTCCCCCTCCACAAGATGGAATTACTTTGGTGTTCTGCGAACTAGATAAAATTTTCACGTGTGTAATGTGAGAAAATTTGAGATAAATCACAGTCTCAATAACTTATTAATTTTAAAATAAAATATTTTATTCGACAATTTACCCTATATATTGACAATTTTTCATCCATTGCAGGTAGCCGGTTATAATTAATTAATTACGAACTACTTTTATAGTAAAAGTTTAAAATGTTATATATTCAATTAATAATATTAATTGATTATTGTCGTGGATTCCAAAATATTTTAAATATTAATATGGGTTATAATTATTAAAAATTATTATTATGTTTAAAAATTTAAAATATCACAAAATTATTTAATAAGATTATTAATTAATTATTGCTATATACTTAAAATTTTTAAAAGATTAAAGTATGATTATTAATTAGGATTTTTGGTTGCAATTTGTAGATAAAAAAATTAAAAATATTAAATTGAATGGATTCATTCTCATTTAGTTGAATTGTGTATTAAAATATTTTAAGTTGAAAGTTTATTGATAATTAATTTTTTTATTAAAATATTTAAATAGATTCAATATCGATTTTTATTAAAATTATGATATAATTTCAAATTTTAGAGAGTATTTATAAATAATTTATAATATTATCTATTAAAAAAATGCTTGTGAAAATAGTAAAAATTGAACTCATATATTTACATGATATAAATTTATTTTTTATTATTTATAATTTTATTCAAAATACTATTATGTAGACATATTTTTGTAATGCAAATATAAACGTAAATATTATGGGCTAATGAAAGCACTATCTAATCTACGAGGTTGTGCGTCTTGATAAGAGATAGGTATTGAATTATCTAAATTTTTTTTTATAAAAAAAAAAAAAAGACCCGCAATACAAGGGATTCTAATAATAATGGCTTGCGAGTTGAGCTGGGAGTCACATAAGACATAAGTGAAGCGACTGAAACTTCAAGAAAACGAAAGGAAACTACTCACGGAATTTTAGAAACATGGAAAGTGGGCGAAAGACAGGTAAGCGTGTAATTTTCCTGAATTGACTTCCCACAGAGAACATGTTGAAAAATGTACTTGGTTTTAGGGAAGGTTAAAGAGAACAAAGCAAAGAAGAGGGATTGGAGACGGGGAGCATGCAAATGCAAGTGCAAATACATGGGGCTGGCCGAGCTCACGGTTTTTGCAGCTAAAACCATGCCTCCCCCTTCCCCTGTCACCTGCCTCCTTCCACGCGCCGTTTCTCATACCTTATCTTTTGTTAACTCTCTCATTTTCATTTCATTGTTATCACTATTATCATTATTTTTTTTATTTTAAATAGCACATGATACAATCTATATTTTCCATCTTGTCTTCCCACATGGACATCAATTCAGCATCTCTCTTTTTCATTATTTTCTCTATATTTTTAATATATTGAAATTGAGAACTGAAAATGAAAAAATGGAAAATGAAAAATGAAAATATTAATAAATATTAAAGAAGGATAGAGACCAAATCCATGTCAAACCCAAAGCCCTGTAAACCGAGACTGGGGCTGTCATTGAAGCTAGTAAAAAGCGCATACCTCGGCATATTCCGCAGACCTTTTAAACCTTCTCCCTCAATTCTACCAGTGTTCGGACTTTTTACGCACGCCTCTTCTCCTCATACTTCTTCCTCTCTACACACCTCTCCGCTGTGTCCTGTACTTTGCTTCGCTGCCAAACATGCATTCCACTCACCTGCTTCTCGAGGAGCCGATTAGGATGGCCTCCATTCTGGAGCCATCCAAAGCTGTAAGTTTTACCCTCTCTTCTTGTTTCTATTTGCCGCCTTTTCTAATTGAAGAACATCTGTCGAATCTCAGGTAAGATGGATCCATGGCGGGCTTTTCTGCAGCCGATGTTCTCGTTGGCTTTCATTTTTTTGTTTGTATTCTTTCTGTGTTTTCATTATTTTCCTCAATTCTACAGACTTTCTTTCCTGCCATGACAAAAATTGTCGGCACACTGGGTCCTAAATCTCGATCAGTGGAAGCTATTTCTGGCTGTCTCAAAGCTGGAATGTCTGGTAAGACAAATATTTGTTACTTTATTATCATTCATAGTTCTCTTTTGGTTCTGGTTATGCTCATGAGAGCCAGTTCGTATAAAGCTGTCTGGCTCTCAATCTGTAAGCGATACCATTCTGTTATCGCCTTTCAAACATAGAGTGAAATTTTATACTGCTTGTCGTTTGTTTCTTGTAGTGGCTCGTTTCGACTTTTCTTGGGGCGACGCGGAATATCACCAGGAAACCCTGGAGAATTTGAAGGCTGCCATCAAGAGTACTAAGAAGCTTTGTGCTGTAAGTTGTCTTCGACCTTTCTTTTTTAAGATGTTTTAGGTAGATAATATCCTAGCTGTTGCTCTTCCAACTGGGCTTGGTAGATGAGGTAAAGGTGACTCAAAGCTGGTCAACCGATCATTCTTTGGCTTGTTTGTTTCGTTGAACAGGAGGAGAAGAAGCCATTGTCTTTTAACTTTTTACTGTTTGATAGCAATAATAAGCATATTCTGACTGCATGAAACATATGGAATCTTTTTCCTTTTGGTGCTTTCTTATTAAAATAGTTATAATGGAAAAAATGTTGACTATTGGAATTCTTTTGCCTTATCAGGTTATGCTGGACACAGTGGGTGCAGAGATGCAGGTTGTTAACAAGACAGAGAAAGCTATTTCGCTTCAGGCAGATGGCCTGGTGGTTCTAACTCCAGACCAGGGACAAGAAGCCACTTCGCAGATTTTGCCCATTAATTTTGATGGACTAGCAAAGGTTCATTGATATTCTCATCATCTGTGCTTTTGTCGTGATATGACATGACGTACTCTGTGTCTTCTATTCTCAGAGAGAATGTTTACTTAAAACGATTTAATTTTTATCTATTTGCACCCCGATGCCCCTGGAGTGCATACTTGAAGTCAATAGTTGCTCTCCTTAGTAATGCCCTGGGTTGTGTAGCTGGAAAGATATGTAATGTCTGATAATATCCAATCAAAATCCCATCTCCGAAAGATATTTTAGCCATCTTTCAATTTTAATTTTGCTTTTGGTGTTAAAAGTAGTAAATTCCAATATTTAGCTGATTCCAAAATAAGTCCAAATATCTTTATTGGCCCAATATTTTTCTCTGCGCAATTTGAAGGAACTTTAGTTCGGTTTATTATTTTAAATGTCACTTTTTGCGCACAATTATGCTGGTTTTTCCTAATTCTAATTCATGTGATAATCAGTCGTTTATTTTCTTTTCTATGAAATGTATTCATTAGTTTTAAACTTAATGTTTTATGTTCACTTTTGCTGTTTACAGGCTGTAAAGAAGGGAGACACCTTATTTGTTGGTCAATACTTGTTCACTGGAAGTGAAACAACTTCTGCATGGCTAGAGGTAGGTGGTAACAAATATTCAGGACAGAAGGAAAAATTTATTCCATACTTTTTAATTTTGTAACTTAGTGTTCCTCTGTGTCTTTCGTTAAATTATCTCGTTCAGCTCATGAGTTGGCTATTTTGTTAACTGCATCAATATTGGTTCTAACTTCTGTACACAGTGATTTTGTGATATGGAAGTATTAATTTATTTTGCTTCAGTAAGCTTGACTTTAAGTACAAAACAGTTGCAGCCAAAGGCCCTAGACAAAATCGGTAACTCTTGAGATCATGTATGCATGATCAATTTTGACTGAAATTTTTGCAGGTTGCTGAAGTCAAGGGGGAAGATGTTGTTTGTTTGATAAAGAACTCAGCAACATTGGCTGGGGCATTGTTTACTCTGCATGTCTCTCAAGTTCATATCGATTTGCCTACTCTATCTGAGAAAGACAAGGAGGTAATTTATGCTGTTATCTTGCATTTGTAATTAGTTACCCATAATTCCACATGGAGCATTTAGCTTTGCTGCAGCTTCCTTAACTTTTCCTGGGATATTTTATGTTTTTTTAAGGTTATAACCACATGGGGAGTTAAGAACAAAATTGATTTTCTATCATTATCATACACTCGGCATGCAGAAGATGTTTGTGAGGTAAAGTGCATTCCATGTCCAGTACTGATGTCGATTTCAAACTTGCATTTGTAACTTACAGAATTTTATGTGTGCAATGCAGGCCCGTGAATTGCTTTCTAAGCTAGGTGATCTCAGTCAGACCCAAATTTTTGCTAAGATTGAAAACGTTGAGGTGAGTTTCTTACCTTAATGATGTATTCGATAGACTATTATTTCTCTGTAATTCTTACTGGCAATGCTGACTCAGATATTGTCTCCTCATCTGTATTTTCTAGGGATTGACCCATTTTGATGAAATCCTTAAAGAGGCCGATGGTATTATACTTTCCCGTGGAAATTTGGGCATTGATCTTCCTCCTGAGAAGGTTGCTTCCCTAGTTTTTATTCATTTTGAATGATTTCTTTGAGCTTTGAAGTTCTTTTGTATATGTTGTTATGTGTTGTGTTGTCTCTTTAGGATTAAAGTATTGATTTCATAAATTTCATTTTAACAGCATGAACTTGATGCTTTTGGTTCTTTAATATGAGAAACAATGAAAACTAGTTGTCATTGAACAATTTTAAATATTAAATTGAATTGATGGTCCATTATGTTCCCACAAGGATCAAATGTTTGAAAAATTGCTCTTAATTTTAGCTCATTTTATTTCTAGTCCGTTTTTGAGTTACAACATTTTTCTTGAACTAAATAAAGCTGAGTAACTGTTAGTTATTTTGCCCCTTGTGACTCTTACATGTTTTCAGTTGTCTTCGTTCAGTTAATACTGATCCTGATTAGAGCTAAGACTGATTGCTTTGGAGAATATCTAGATGTCAATCAACTGCCTCCGCTTTTGTAGGTATTTCTATTTCAAAAGTCTGCCCTTTACAAGTGTAATATGGCTGGGAAACCTGCTGTTCTTACACGTGTTGTGGATAGCATGACTGGCAACTTAAGACCAACTCGAGCAGAAGCCACTGACGTTGCCAATGCTGTTTTAGATGGTAAGCCTCATATTGTGATGTTACCGTGCTGTTCTGTTGACACCACTTTGTGTGTTGTCTAGTCACCTTGTAGGGGATAATCAGACAGGAATATTTTATTGTCTCTTTTTGGTTGAATTAATCTTTAATGATTTTTTTTCTTGTGCTTATTCACTTTTCCCATCTTTATTTCAGTGTTATGCATATTTGTTTTGCATGTCGTCCAATAACCTACTGCAGTTGATTGTTGTGACATTAGGAAACATTGGTCTTCTATTTTTCATATTTCGTTCCTGTTTTAATGATCTAGTCTTTGCATCAGTGCATATACTTTGTTATTTATTTAGAACAATTTCAAGGTAGATATCTTTGCTTAATTTTTTAATCAATGCAGGAAGTGATGCAATACTTCTGGGTGCTGAGACTTTGCGTGGTTTATACCCTGTAGAGACCATTTCTACTGTTGGAAAAATTTGTGCTGAGGTGAGTTATTTTTATAGTTCACTTGTTATGATTGTTATTATGTTTATTGCTTTGGATTTTGATCTAAATGTGATTGGTTCAGTCGGTATGCTAGGTAAAGCTTGATTATTCTGATCAAACACCAGTTATTTTCATGTTGGTTTATGACCTTATGCTTGACGTTCCTCCATTTTGATAAATACATTCTTTTGTTTTGATGCTCAGGAGCCCCTTCTTTTATTGTTCTGGGAAATTAATACATAAATGGACCAAAACAAACCATACATTTGGAATTTTATATTGAAAATAATATGAATTGATTCTACTGCTATAACTTCTGAAGAATTATTGCAAATTTGCTGTAATGCCCATTGTTTCTGATATAATGTAGAATACTAAAAATTTTCGGTTTTATGACTGAAGTTAATCATGTTCTGATATAATGTTGCTTCTCCCTTGGCGGGATATAACTCGTAAAGGGTGCAAACTAACTAAGCTTAGTGGTGAATAGACAAATTTCAGATAATGACCATATATAGGTAAAATACGCTGGCGGGGGCTTAAAATTGGTATCATTGGACGGTAGCTCCTTCAAAGAAATTCTTAGATGAGTTATACTATATAGGAATCACCGTGTGGTAGAAAGGTACCAGTAAAACACTTCATTTAGAGGTCTGAATGACCCTAGTTTATATGAAACTAATTTTCTTTTCATATTAAGGAGTCAATGGGAATTTGCGAAGCTGACTTGAAGGTTCCAGATGAGCAAATTAGCTTATAGTACTCAAAATCCTTTTATTTCTGGTTGTAATATGAAATTATATGATGGATTTCTTCCAAGATAAGGAACTGTGTTGTATTTCTTTATTCTTATGTTTATCTGGTTCATCAGCTTCTTCTATGCTTATTTTTTGCATCGTGTTTGAGGGGGGATTGCCTTAGTCTCATTGTGGGTATGGCATTGGCCCCGTAAAATGGAAATCTTCAGCTGGGAATTTCTTCGAATCATATCAAATGTTATTTGAATTGTCATCTATCATGTTAACTGATATTCTCTCTGCCTTTTCTTTTTCTTGTCGCTGCCTTTATGATTTAGGCTGAGAAAGTTTTCAATCAAGACCTTTATTTTAAGAAGACTGTCAAATTTGTTGGAGAACCGATGACCCACTTGGAATCTATTGCATCCTCTGCGGTATATACATTTTCTTACTGCTCTTTATTTTATTATTATTAATAGTTAGTTTTAGCGCATATTTTATTATTTCTCAAGAATGTATGTTAGTTCTATGTTGGTTTTGCTTGGCTGTCATGGTGGTTGATATTCTTGCATTATTGAAAGTAGGCTTCTTATATTCAACTATTTATCTACTTAGGTACGGGCTGCTATTAAGGTGAAAGCCTCTGTCATCATTTGCTTCACTTCATCAGGAAGGGCTGCTAGGTACTTTTACAGTGACTTATTAGATTAGACTGTGCTCATATTGGAGTTGATATTGGCTAGTTGCTTACAATGCGGAAATCAACACAATGTGTTATACTTATAACATATTTTTCCCCTTTCGACATCTCCGCTTATTTCTGAACGTTTTGTGACTTCTAAACATGTGGCATGTACTTTTCAGATTGATTGCAAAGTATAGGCCAACAATGCCTGTACTCTCTGTTGTGATCCCACGACTTAAGACCAATCAGCTTAAGTGGAGCTTTAGTGGAGCTTTTGAGGTTAGTTCTTGACTTTTGAATCTACTTAATTTTCTTCTAGCTGTCAATAGGTGTGACCGACTTTCCTCCCTCCTTTTGACAGACTAGTTTTTATCAACTGTAGCTAATAAGCTTTCCATAAAAGATTACCATGAGCATATGATGTTAATGATATCAATATACCCTCACTTAAGTAGGTGCTAGGAACTAGGGTTTTTTCCTCTAACTGAACTCTCATCATGCGCTGTACATTTATTGGCATGGTTTTCAACACTTGCTTACTCCATTGAACTATTATATTCTTCATGCATTTTGTTTGTTTGTTTTGGGTCATCCATTTATCCAAACTTAAAAGGAATTACATGTGTGACGCAGGCAAGGCAGTCCCTTATTGTAAGAGGTCTCTTTCCGATGCTTGCTGACCCTCGACATCCTGTAAGATACTGTTTTCGTGGCATTGCTATTTTCAGTACTTGTTTCATGAGATTATCCCTGCCTGATATTTTTTTTGGTGAAAACCGTCTGGTATTTTTATTTGAGAAGGAATTAGTTGTTGAATTTAGGTCAAGGTGAAGAAGAGCTTGACTAAGGACTGTATACTAATTGTTATTTGAAGAAGTACAAGTTAACAAGAGAGTCAGGATAAGTTTGGATGAACTATTTTACGTATTTATTGTCACTTTCGCAGTCAAATCTTATAATGCAATTTATGGCCAGTGTTGCTGGAACATAACCTTCCTCCTACATGACTCGTGGTTTTTAGTATTATTAATGCTTTGTTCTGTAGTTATCAGCATAAATCACCAAATCGATGACTGCATGCACCTGTGGTGAATTTGATCTTAATACTCTATGCCTGTAGGCGGAGTCAACAAGTGCAACAAATGAATCTATTCTTAAGATTGCTCTTGATCATGGAAAAGCAGCTGGAGTTATCAAGTCACATGATCGCGTGGTTGTTTGCCAAAAAGTCGGTGATGCATCCGTGGTGAAGATCATCGAGCTTGAAGATTAAAATTGCAATTTTCCTGAACATTTTTAGGGTTTTCCTTTATTGATCAATTCCGATAATTTTGAAAGCAGGCAGATGATTCTGCTCACACTAGAGGTTATTTTCATCGGGGTTTGGTGGCTAGATATACATTTTGTGCATGGGAAAGGAATGGGAATGCAAATATTACTGGCTGTCTAATGCCATATAAGAGGAACATGCTTGCCAAATTTTCCCCCATTAAATTATAGTATAATGACTCATCTAACGAATAGTATATCTGATGGCATTGTCAAAATAAGATGCAATATTATTCACTGCTCCTGTACGTTCCATTCATGTTTAGTTTGGAAGTTCTGAAACTTGCATGGTTGATCCAAAGTCTGGTAGTGTTGAGTTCTAAATTGCAACTAGATGTCATTTCTCGTGTGGCATGAAATCTGAAGAATTAAGTTGTGTATAACTTGTGGGACAAAACTTGGGTTTATTTGTATATATCCATTACAACTAATTCTCCAATGAAATCTTAATTAACATTTGGATTTTATCATATAGTTATAGCTCCGATATATTGAAGCTAGTGAAGTGAGTAAAAAGTTCAGATGTCAAGATTTGATGAGAGAATTGGTTCTAATGGATATAAACAAATGGACCGAAGTCTTCTCCTAACTCGTAATAGCAAGACTTGTTAGCTTTTTTATTATATATAATGTGTATAAAACAACTATACTATTTATGTTGATGGTTTGTAAATAAAGTTGCTTGTTTTTGGATTAAACTGCAGAGCTATGATGTACTGGTTCGACCGTTGTTAAGCTGCATAGAGAAGTGGTTGATGATGTTTGGTTAATTTAAATGTAGATTAGTTTAGGACAGATAATAAATAATAGACTTGTATTTTATAAGTATACAAGTTTAATTTCTTTTAGCATTATGAAAATTTAATTGATAAGTAATTTTATAATTTTTTTTGTAAATACTCGTCTAGTCTTGGTGCCTAAACTTTATTTTTACTAAAAAAAAATAATGTTCGGTTACGTGGAAAGCTATCGCTGCATGCACAGTGAAGGGTTGAGTTGTAGTAAAACCCGGTTGTTGTTAAAAGTAAACCTTGACCTCTAGACGAGGTCGTGATTTGATTTAGTCAGTTTAGTCCTGCGGGAAATGTTATTAATGGGGCGACAAGAAAGCAGACTTTGCTAATATTAGTTTGTCACATTGAATTTGGATAATGCTCCTATCAGTTGGCCTTCTCAAAGTCAACACTAGTGCACGGATGTGAAATCTACTGAAATTCTAATTAGAATAGAATTTATAATATACGATATCACCGTTAACAAATAAGCGCCCGTGGCCTAATGGATAAGGCGCCTGACTTCTAATCAGGCGATTGTGGGTTCGAGTCCCACCGGGCGTGTTTTTTACTTTTTTATTTATATTAATTTGCATACATAAGATAATACTGAAACGGCAACACGCTTTTGTTCCTTAGCAGCTCAAAAAAGTGCCTCCCTCCATTCTCTACCCAAGTTTGCACAAGGCCAATTCATACAATATACATGTATTCCAAGTTTCAAACACATTGCCATGTCACTAATCGAGTAAAAATACAAGTTGGAAGAACCCTGATCCATTACATAGAACTGCGATACATTATATATTTATCTTCTATCTGTAATCCTCAAGCACATATCTACCCCTTGCAGTTACAAGAATGTTGCTGCTGCTGTTGTCGGTGATGGTGAAGATTGACTCAACAGCTCAAGATCCTTCCGCCGTAATAGCAAAACCATCTTCTCATTCTCCAGTTGCCTCCTTTGATTCTCAAGCTTTGCTCTTTCCATGTCCCTCTCTTTCTTGCTGCTAAATCTCGCCCATTTCAGCCTCTGCTTCTCCAGCTCAAATGCTTCTACCTCGTACCTCAGTTGCTGTTCCTCCAACTGCATTGCCTTCCTCTTCATCCATTGCCTCTTCTCCCACGCGCTTCTCCCTCCGTCTTGTAACACACCCATCACTTCGGGGCTCGTTTCCTGCATTAGCTTCGACGACGACCAACAGGTTTGTTCTTTTCTTGATCTCTTCGTTGATGCTCTTCCTTCATAATTCTCATCCTCGTCTAATTCATGTGCGTTCCCAGTTTTACGACCTCTTGAAACGCCTTCTCCTAACTCTTCTTCGTCCTCATGAGAAGAATCCTCTGACTCATCGTCTTCGTCGTCTTCTTCATCCTCTTCCCTGCTTACCTCCTTCAAAATCTCGAGTCCTTCTGATTCTGGCTTTCTCAAATTAGTCATCCCAACTTCCGGTGAGTGCGAACACTGTCGGTGATGTTGCTGTGGTTGAGGAGGCGCTTGAGATGGCTCTGTTCCCACCTCCGGGGATTGTTGTTCCGGCGGCCCACAGGTGGCGCCGCCGCCATGGCCACAACTATTGTGGTAAGCACACATTTCCCTGAAGAAAAGGTGCTTAGAATTGAGCAATTTTCGAACTTCCTCTTTCCTTTTTGGTGACAAGTCCATCGTCTCCAACAAGCTGTGATTTTCCACCACCAGACAAGCTGTTCCTTTACCCAGAATATCATTCACTCTCTTGTACCTCTTATTCAAATCATTAAACTTGTCCTCGCATTGTTGAGGAGAAACGAAAAAGCCCTTCTCCATCATAGCCCTTGACACCGATTTCCACTTGCCTTTCTTTTGTAACAGACCCGAAGGTTTCTTCTTATCTGCCCCGTCTGAACCACATTCATTATCGCCAATATAATAAACCGCCATTATCAAGAGCCTAACCATAGTGTCCGTCCACTTCATTCTGTGCCACTGCGACACTTTCCTCCTATCACCGGAGCTAACGTTGCCCTCTGCTCCGAAGCAGCCTTCATCATCGTCACTGAGAGCCATTTGTTGATTGATCTTCGCCGAATAAGAGGGGTAACCATGCTTGATCGATTGTTGTGTCGGTGCTTGAGGAATATCAGTTTCATGGTGCGAAGAAGCGTAAGAAACCATTTGAGAATGATGCATATGATGAGAATTTTGAGGAGTCGACAGGTTTTATTGTTGTTGTTGTTGCTGTTGTGACGGGTTTTCTAATCCAAGCAAATCAGAACTGATGCTCTAAAACATTCCACCACCAAGTCCATTGGGTTCAAACAACACCTAAAACAGCTCATATACAAATACCCAACAACAGTTCGGAATCGCCTAGATAACCAAATCTGGTAAGAGCATTCAACGAGAACGTACCCGTTAATTGAATAACTGAACAGTAGGGGCAAGACTGAAATAGTGAGCAATGAAACATTGGCATCGCCGGTTGCAAAGGCATGAATGATATTTGAGCCGAAGACCAGAAAAGATTGCTGCTTTTACAACTTGAGATTCTTGAAAGACTTGAGAAGAACGATGTAAATCCGAGGAACGCAACGGGGAGTACATGGTATTGGAGAAAGAGAGAAACCAGCGGTTTTGTTGGGCGAAGATGGTGGGGGTGACAGAAAAAACTGCCCATGGTTTTGGTTTGTTTCTTACAGCTTTGGAAGATCGACCCACAATTTTTGTTATTGTTTGCCTTTTTTCCTTCTACGTGGCCCAAACCAATTGCTTCTTGATTCCTGTGTGCTCAGTGATATGATAACTTTCACTTTCTTTTTTTATTTTTGTTTTCCAAGGGATGATCTTAATTCTTGCCATCTGTTAGAAAAATTAATATATTTTTAATCATGATTATTTCCTCGTTGTTAAATATAAACTATATTTATTTTAATAAAGTTATTATCATTATTATATTTTTAATTTCATAGAAAATAATATATAGTTTTAAAAAATCAGGATCCTAGGTAGCGTTTCTTTTTTTACATCCTTTTATCCGGAAAAGTTAGTTGAGCATGTCATTATCAAAGCGTCTAAATTTTTTTCTTCCCCAATTTAAAGCATCTAAGATTGAAAGGAAGAACACAAATTTTCGTGGGGACGAATTGCGTATAAAACTACTGGCCCAGAAAATAAAAAGAGAATTGCGTATAAAAACAAATACCGATAATGATGATTATTATACCTTAAAATTAAGTTGCCTGTATTTGAATGGTTGAGCTACGTGGACGGTCGAATTAATCAGGATTGTGGGGAAGTGTGCTGAGATCATATCTTGGGATTTATGTTACCAGTCTTGTAAATGTGGAGATTCTGGTAATTAATGAGTTATGATTCTTTTCTAATACCCTTTTCCTTTTTTCCTATGCTCCTTTCCTTTTTTCATCAATTAATAATATAAGGTTCGGGTAAGGGGCAAGTTCATGCTCCTATGATATGGTTGTTTTTAAATATATATACCATCTTATCTCTTATTATAAATAATTATATATGATATATTATCATATATTAAATGATACTATCTCTCTCAATAATAATTTAAATATTATCTCAACATATTATAAATAATTAATTATTTTTATTAGATTTAATTACCGTTTGATTTGTCATATGATTATGATTAAATTGACCAAGGGCAGGTAGATACTTTTTTTTCAATGAGCCTAAAAATATTTATTGTTAATAGCAGTGACTAATCACCTTATACAGTAAACTTTTTAAATGAGCTTTAGTGATGACCATTAAACTTTTCCTATACACATCATTAGGGATTAAAATCCTAACTAAGTACTTAAGCAATATAATTACATGTTTGCTGTGTTCTCTTAGTTAGGAAAGCTGAATTTTTTTTGTCCCCCTGATTCATTGGAGTTTTACCTCGACTACATCCAAATCCGACCTGCGTCGCGTACCTGGCTATAGTGGGTAAGTCTTCCAACGAAATTTTTTTGCATACGTCAAAGCTCAAACCCAAAACTTCATTTAAGCGATATCGAGCTGCTTACCACTCGAACTAAACCCTATTATTAGGAAAGCTAAATATTGCGTGCAGTTCATTTTTACGAGTATTTGAGAAGTACGATTGGCCCAACAAGTTCAATCTAGTATGCTTATTTAGGCCAAAATGAGTCAGGCCTAGGAGCATACAAGGATTTGCTTAACTCTACCTTTTTGTTAATTAAAAAGTGTAAAAAAATTACCAACGTGGGTTGGTACGAGTGGTAAATAACTCAGTATCGCTTAAGTGAAGTCTCGAGTTCGAGCCTTAACATATACAGAAAAATTTCATTAGGAGACTCACCTAACATAGCCAAGTATGCGACGTGGATCAGATCTGGATGTAGTTAGGATAAAACTCCGGTGAACCGAGTGGGTAACAAAAAAAATTGTATCAGAAAAAAAAGTGTAAGAAATACCTATACTACATGGGTCAGCTGACAAATAGATGAGACATACAACTATTTAGAGCGTGTTTGATTCTTTGAGAGTATCACTTTATTGTGGTTACAGTTGCGACACTTAAGGAGGCATCTTAGATCACGGGTGTATAGATTTACGCTAGAGGGTAATAGACAGCTCACCTAAGAGGAGGGGAGACTTCGCCCTACCTTTAAATAGTGGGTGAACTCAAACCCTTTTAAACAATTTTTGTACTAAAACAATTATAAAAAATACCCATTTTTTATGAGTTCAGCTGGTGAAAGGGTGAGACATACGATTATTTATAGCGTATTCGGTCTTTGAGAAGTGTCACTTTATTGTGATTTCAATCATGATTTTTGGGGAGATATCATATTTCTTATATGTCTAATTTTATATCTAAGAATAATTGACAATTTAATATATCTTTAAATCGTGAGTCTAACTATTTTATATGTTTTTTAAAAACAAGTTAAAAAAGTTGTATAAAAAAGGTTACAAAGGGTGGAGAAGTTGAGAAATGATAGCATGATGTGTTACTTGATAACATCCAATCCGAACCTTCTTATAAATACTTACTAGCAATATGCAGATATTAAATAAAGAATGTGTTAACATAATTTAGAGTTTAGAATTTAAAAAAATAAAAATGACCCGACACATAAACATGCTTTCCCATGGACTACACTGCACACTTCCATATAATTAAAAACTATAGAAACTAAACTAGAGTTGATTTATTGGAGTAAGACTCATTTAGATTATTTTAAACTTTAAATTTGAATATTATAAAATATATTTATGTTAGAAATAATAACTATAAAATTTAAAATTATTAAAAAGGATAACTATAAATTATAAAATTAATACTTATTTATATCAATAAAAATTAATTTAATTAATAAAAATTTTATTCATAATTTATAAAGTTATAAATTTAATTCTAACATATTATTAATAGATATTATATAAGTACTAAAAAATGAGGTTGCCAAAAAATCTAAGGCATTGTTTGGTTGGAGATTTTTATAAGGAAGGGTAAATAATAAGGATATTTGGTTCAGAAAATGGGGGGGGGGAGGGGAAGGGAAAATTTTTATCTTCTTTTGCCCCCCTCCCCCACTCTCTCATCCCTCCAAAATCGGGGTTTTTTTGGAGGGTTGGGAGACTTTTCTCCATTTTATACAAAATTATCCATGACCCTTTTTGAATATTCCAATGATACCCTTCAAGATTTTTCTGTTCAGCTCCTTCGTTCTCCTTGCTAACATATGCCTTCATCTCCTCAACTCCTAATCGAGGCAAAGATGAGTCGTCAGTGGTGATGCTTGCTACAGACTTGGGCACACTTTGGGCTGGAGTGCTGGCTTCTCGAATGAACCTCCATTCTCAGAAAATCAAGTCGACAGTGGAGACATGCAGTGGGAGTAGTTCTCAAACGAACCTCCAGTTTTACTTCTTCTCCAATCGCAATCAGCCTGTCAGAAGGGAAGAGTAAGTCAAGAAGAGGCAAATCGCAAAGCTTCTCTAGTTAAAACAAAAATATAACAAAGATAAAATAATAAAGATATTTTTTTCAATTTATAATAAACTCTCATCTCCTTCGAACTAAATAAAAAATATCATATCTTTTTCCCTATTTACATCTCTTACTCTCTTTTATTCACCCTTAAATTAATTTAATCTATTTTTTTTAATTGAACTAAATATATCCTAATGCTCCAAAATAAAATCATACAGAATAGAGGACCCACAATTTATATGGGCCCCAACCCGGCAGTCAAAATAGACTAAATGCTTTCGATGCAACGCGGTAGATGACGATTTAGACACGGACATTTTCCACATGCCCTTTTTAAAAACACTACAAGAGACTTATATTTCTTTACTTTATTTTCATTTTTTGAACTTCTTTCTCTTTTCTTTTCTGGTCAAACAAACTTTTTTTATTAGAATATTATTATTTAACCAACACGGTCCAGCCATGAAGTTCTAGAAATAAAAAGTCCTGTGACTTGTGTAAAACGAAAGGGTGAGGAGGGACTAATAAGTACTTACTGATGGTTAAAACCATTTAAGCACAACTTTCACATTTAGGTTAACGTGCATCTGAAAAAAAAATATTTTAAAAAAATACACAGTTCTCAAATCTAATCCAATGGTTACGTAAAAAATTGAGTGAAGAGAAACTTTTGATTTTTATTTCAATTAAAGGTGACCTCTAATCAATCAAAGAATCCAACGGTGTGCGGATCCAGTTTTAAAATAATTCTCACTCAAAAATTGTTATGAAATCCCACATTATGAAGTCACACAAGGCTGAGGTTTATGATTTCCGTAGATTCTCTGTTTTAATAAATTAATTTTTTAAGATCAGATTCTCCATTTAAATATAATTATTGTATTAGTAAATAATTTTCTAAAGTGAAGGGGGATGGAGTGATTTATGCTCCATCTGTCTCATTATATTTATATCTTTAAAAGAAAACTTTTGTTTTATATTACATATCTTCTCTTTTTAAAGGCTAAATGCAACACTTAGTCACTTACCCATGTTTATATAAGAAAAAAAAAATTACTGATGAAGGAATATTAAAAGGAAGAATTTTAAAAAATAATAATTTTTTTTACTATTTTATGATTTTTTTCTTAATATTCCCCCCCCCCATATTTTCCTTTCAATTTTTTCTCTATCTAAATATAGTGTTAGTAATGATGTTTCTTCCTAATATACTCACTCTTATTTGTAATTTCTATTTATAAGTTCACTTGCTGCTTTATCGTCTCATCATTAAATGTAAAACAGATTTTTTATTAATTATATATTTTTAAATAAAAATATAACGATGCGATTTATTACTCGTCCTGCATCTAAGCAATGCCAATAAATTAATATACGTAATATCCAACGTTTAAAGGATCATCAACGAGCAAACATGACTTCTAATTTCAAGAAACAGGGTAAATGGTTCCAATAGAAGATTTATGCCAATTTGAAATTTCACGAGTCACATAAATAAAAAAGTATTGGGATTTTTTTTAATTTTTTTTTCCTTCAACTTTTTGTGCAATTTTAGACGCTTTTTCACTTTTGCTTTGAAGGCAGTGTTATCAATGGATATATAATATCGCATATTGATGTGTTTTAGTGGTATCTACGAGTGTATGTGTGTTTAAGAAATAGGCTAGAGATAATGCAGCAGAAAAATATATTTTGGTCATATTATCTTACCCCCAAAAAATAAAATAAATATAAAGGTTGTATAAATATATCGACGAGCAAAGACGTTACACGATGGGGTATCAAACCCAGGTTTGCAAGAAAACGTTTTGAGTCACGTGTTATACGGAATCACCGAAAGGAAGGGCTATGATTCCTTGTCAGGTAAGGCATCATTGGTGTACCTTAGCACCAAATTACTGTCCGGAAAAGCGGGCCCCACCGAACCCCACCCCTGCTTCCGCCACAGCTTGCAAAATCCCTCACCTCACACCTTCCTACTGACATATTTTGTCGGAAGATCTTTTCAAGAAATTGCCCAGGCTCATGCGAGGAAACTGTGACTTGATTTTATATGTTTCTTGAACTCACCAATTGCTCGGAATCATGTACGCTCCGTGTTCGAATAATTATTAATTCCTTTTCTGTACTTTCTGTTCTCATTTCTCATTCTTCTTGTCGGTTTACCTCGCTCCGGCCCTGTTGCTGCACCATGACCTGAGGAATAGATCGATTCTCTGTAATTTTGAGGACCTTGAAGAGCATGGGGGCCTCCCTATCCAGCCTGGGAACCAACGGCTCGACCATTGGTCCGGGCCTCGGGGACATCCCCGAGAGCTGCGTGGCTTGCGTTTTCTTGTATTTGACTCCGCCGGAAATATGCAATTTAGCGCACCTCAATCGAGCTTTCCGTGGTGCGGCGTCTTCTGATGCTGTGTGGGAAGCAAAGCTGCCCCACAATTACCAAGATCTGCTCGATTTAATGCCTCCGCAAAGGTACCAGAATTTGTCCAAGAAGGATATATTTGCGCTGCTATCTCGACCAATACCATTTGATGGTGGCAATAAGGTGGGTGTTCTTCAGGTTAGTTTTTATTGGTTTTTTATTTGATACATCAGAAATAAGTTTTTATTGATTATAGTTGAGCACTTTCTTTCTTATGATTTGGGGTTAGGGTTCTCCCGTAATTCTGTTTCTTGAAAGGGTACGTCGAGTTTGTGCTCGGAATGTATTTGTTTGGGAATTTAGGGTATTTTTCTACCGAGTTTGGATAGATTAGGAGTCTGAATTTGAAACATTTAATCTTTGTATTCCGTTAAAATAATGATAGAGGGTTTTACAGGAAGTATGGCTGGACAGGGTCACGGGAAGGGTTTGCATGTCCATATCGGCAAAAGCCATGGCGATTACTGGAATTGATGACAGGAGATACTGGAATTGGATTTCTACTGAGGAATCCAGGTTAGACTTCAGAAATCTCTCATTCTTAGTGCTTGCTTGATCATACGCTTCAACCTCCGACGATGAACACACAGATAGTTTTTTCGTCTCTATCTTCGATTCTTTAAATCTACATTTCGCCATTGATTCTAAAAGTGATTTGCTTCAATAGCAAATGGCGTGCTTCTTTTGTTGGTTGATATTTTTTCATGCCTCTTCATCCAAGATGTGATGCAGAACTGTAGGTGACCTGGGTAGAATTTTGCAATGCTGAACATGAATTCTAGGTTAGAACACCGGATTTTGAGATTAGAATATGGTGGATATGTAGGTTCACTACAGGTGGCCGGTGAATGTGCAAGAAAACGTATGGGTCTCGTTCTTATACAAAAGTGAAGGCTTAAGAATATTATTTTTGCTTTCCAACATACTCCTCGATTGGTAGGGCTGTATGACGACAGAGGATCAGTTGAATTCAATAGAAAAGGTTGTCTAATCTAGTAGTTGGATCTAGATATAACTAGATTTGCAGCTAACTCTGTAAAAGTTGATTCTATTTATTTGGTCTAGAGCCACTCAAGATTCAGTGCAAGTACTCTTGGTTTGAGTCCTTGGAAATTTCTTTTATTTGCTTGTGACTGTTTTGCTGTGGTTTGATTAGTTTGCCTTGTGTGCTTTATTTGCTTTATAGTACTTGTCTTTTTGGGGACTGGGACCGTAAAAGATAATGCCTTTTAATTGCCATATGACCAAGTTCATGGTTTCGAATTAATTAGGTTCTAACTTCTGATTATTTTTGTTCGTTGCCGTTTGTCGGCGCAAAAATTTCTTATGCTTAATGGCCTAGCCTAGCAAGTTCAAAACCCCTTTTAGAAAATGCAAAATACTGAAATAGTTTTAGGCTCTTAACTATGGGAGGGTCAAGGCAACACGCCTTGGCTCAAATTTGAGAGCGAATGTACCAAAAATTACCTTTGAGCAATTCATAGAACTACTCAATTGAATTAGGCTTGCCATCCTCTTGGAGCAGTTCGCAGTGATCTTCCCTTTTTTAATTTTTTGTGCTCTTTATTTTGGCCCTAAGTTAGTGTAGCTCATTGGAATTAGTGTGACTATTTGGCAATCTCATAACTTTGTAATTCTGTCTTGTGTGAACCTATATCTATTCTCGTCAAATTCTGTCTTGATACCTATTTTTTTTGGCCAACTCTCTTCTTGAAAATATTAAAGCTACTTGATTGCTCAACGCACACAATCATACTTCTCTGCTTAACCTTGCATATCTTGATCTAGATGATTGTCAACTATTTTCCTTTTTATTTTTGCTAATTATATTTCATTTTTTCATAACTTGAAATGATTTTTTAAAGATGTTTTCAATTTGATCTAGTATAAATAGGTTTACCTGATTTTGTTAACATAAAGTAAACTGATGCATGAAATTCTCAATCAAGAAAACAAAACCATATACTTTATGAATCAAAGCCAGATTAGTTTATGCCCCCTGTGAGTTCCACTTCACACAATATGCTTCAATTAATCGTTGAACTTTCTGCTTATATGATATTTGTGGTGCTTTTTCCAAATTGTAGGATTCCTAACAGATCTAGGCGTTGGGGCAACTTTATTTTAATTTCCCCCTGTTGTATTATGTCTGCATTACGTTACTTCCCCATTTCTATATTTTTTACTGCGTATTGTTACTACTTTCTTAGAGATATTTTACTCATTATCTTCAGGTTTCATACTGTGGCTTATTTGCAACAAATTTGGTGGTTTGAAGTTGATGGAGAGGTGAAATTTCCTTTTGCCGCTGATACTTACACCCTCTTCTTTAGGCTCCACCTGGGACGATTTTCCAAAAGGCTTGGGCTGCGTGTGTGCAATTATGAACACTCGCATGGTTGGGATATAAAACCGGTAAGATTTGAGTTTTCAACTTCGGATGATCAGCAAGCATCATTTGAGTGCTTTTTGGATGAAACTGAGGGTGATGATGCATATAGTAACCATAAGCGTGGAAACTGGGTTGATTACAAGGTTGGCGAGTTTATTGTCAGCGGATCAGAACGGATAACAGAAGTTAGATTCTCTATGAAACAGATTGATTGCACACATTCCAAAGGTGGGCTTTGTGTAGATTCTGTATTCATTATACCTAGTGATATGAAAGCGCGGAAGACAAGAGGCGTTTTGAAGTAGCCACAAGAAGAGTAGGGAGTTTTTGTTTTATAGTCTGGTCAGACCTCAGACATCTCAGAATACTCTGTTTGAATCCACCATACAGCATATACTTCTGAGGAAAATTAAGAATGAGGATTGAGGAGGATGTCATCTTTTGCGGGTTTTTTTGGCAGTTGGTATATCTCCTCTTTGTTCATGTAAACAAAGATTTCTCTGTTTTTTTTGGTTGTTTCTATGGTCTATACATGTGTCAGATAAAAAAAAAGGAGAAAAAAAGGTGATTCCTACGTAATTGCTGTCATCATCTTGCTTGCTCCAGTTGCCCTCTATGTAATTCCTTTTGTAACTTGGTTGTGGTACAAGAATAGAATTTTAGTCAGACATGTTTCTGCCTCGCACTTAATTTTGGAAACACGATTATGATATGGCAATTTTATGCTTAAGCCTATGCGTTTTATGGTTAAAAAAAGAAGGCCTTTGCTCGCCTTCAAGAGTGAATTCGCTTCACCTGTGTACTCCTGTGAATTCTCAGTGTTTGCTATAAATGTATTTAACGGTGTTGCTGAAGAAATCGAAGCCAAGTGGCTAACAAATAGGAGTAGGATATAGCAACCTATGGAGCCTTTGCTTATAGTCATATGTTTCCTCCGCCGTCCGTTCATAGCATGTTGTGGTTATTTGATTTCACAAATTCCACCCTCAAGTTGTAAAACCGATGTATTGATGGGTTATATGAGATGTTTGTCTTGTTTACCCTACATTCACCGTTTCCGACATATTCCTGAATTATAGGATTTCGAATTTATTATACTCTTGTCTTCTTGTATTCTTTCAGCTCTTTTATTGAATGTCAGACACTCTCAAATTGTGGGACCCCATAACTATTTCTAAACACGTCCGTAACTGTTTCGAGTTTCAACTTTAAAGCCTTCCCTCAGGAGCATATGGCCTTTAATTTCATGCCTGCTACACTGGCGTTTTTGGAATTGACTCAGGAGAAATAACAGAAATTACATGTAACTTCCCTTAGCTTTTTCCCTTCCTTCTCATGCCATCACTTCACTGGTTTTCCCTCATACGGTCTCTGCATTGAAATTTGAATTAGAAAGAAGACTCAATTCTCTCACAACACTCTTACCTATATAACGTATGAGGACAAATGAACAACCTTCTTGTCCCCCATTCTTCACTACCGCGAATTAATGTTGTTCTGTTCATAAGATCGCTCCCTAATCCCTTCTTTAAAATTGTGCGCCGTACTCTAAATCATCGACCACCTCCCTAAAAATAAATGGCGTTACAGCTCTGTTAGTTTTTAATTAATTTAATGTCACAAAATGTTAAAACAATAAGGACTTTGTAAAGGTTGAGGGATCTAATTAAAAATTGTGTGAAACACAAGCCAACAAATTACTTTGCCCTTTTCCCTTTATATATCTTTCCGAACTTTGGATATGAGCTGGTAGTGGATCTGGGCCGATTGATTGCTGGATTGGGCTTGGGCTTGTGGGTCATCTTACGGTGAAGAATTGGGCTGTATGGGAGAAAGGGGAAGTCCACAGCCCATTAATTCTCCCAACGCACCGCTTTCCATATTCTAGTGAGAATGATGAAATTGGTATAAATGAGTTGTGTCCCATGTTGTTTACTAGTAATCGCGCACACAGGTGAACGTTGCAGAATAAATGTCTCGTATGGCCTTATGGGGTTGTCTTCTGCAGATTTGAGGTGCCGTTTCAGTATTCGGATGTTCCAAACAACACATATATATATATATATATATATATATATATCATTGTTTTGGGGTGACACAAACCAAAAAGATTATGCAACCCCCTGCCCTCAGGCAAGGATTCAACGATTGGTCAATAAAATATGATATATTTATAGCGCCCATTTGTTGTATTTTAATATAGTAATATATTTAATTCATTAACAATTTTAAAATATTTGTTTGTTTGTTTAAGAGATATGTATCCGACCCCTTGGGGTTGGTAATCTGTAAGTTAACAGATAATTAATAAAAAAAAATCATGGGATGGTTGGTGGTTTAAGACTTATTTGAGAAACTCGCCTCTCAATTTCTGAAGCCATAAGAAACCGCATAGAAATGCATATATACAATTCAGTGTTTGAATAACACGATGATCTAGTTTTAGCTGAGGGAAGAGAGTAATCTTACTCTTCAATATCGATATTAGATTATTAGGTTTGTAACCGTTATTTTTATTAATAATTTATATGCAGGGCCCCTGTATTTTGGAGCCTTGCCTGCGTTCTGATCAAAACAGCATTCCAGATCGGAAATTCTGGACGAAGCCATTTGACCAATCGAAACAGGGACGAGCAAGCATGTGGTGGGGCCACACCTCTAAAATCAACAGAGCTGTTCATTTCCTCAAGTCTAGCCAGGAGCGAGAAATTAATTAATTAAAAATATTAAGAGCCCTATCCTGAAAAGTCCTCCCTACTGGTCAATTAAATTATTGTTAAGTACGATTTCGAGTTATAAAATACTGGTACTTTAAGAACTTCAATTAAATTACTCACTAATGACCCACCACAGGCATTGAAGTGTTCCACCAAGCAACAATCATTGAGGTCTGTTTAATAAAGGTCCTGATCTGAGTTTTGTTGTTTCTCATAATGTTATTAGACATTATTAATTATATAGCTCCCTCCTATAAAATTCCTATGCTATCCAGACATCATCATCGTCTACTAATATATAGCTCATTCATGTAAAATTCCAGTGCTATCCAAATTCCATCGAAAAATAGAAATTTTATTTTATTTTTAAATCGTGAATAATTTTAACTCTTATTTAAAAATTCTTATAAAAAAATGAAAATATCGATTACTAAATATATGTATTACTATAATATAATTTATGCCATTCAATACATTTATTTATCGATTACGCATTGATTCATCCAAAATGTTTTTCATCTCTGAAAGCTAATACTCCTTTTATCCTAAATATATAAGACGTAGTGTAAATTATGAGGTTATTTGTCTCACTTGCATGCGTGACTGCATGTTTGATTTTCAAAAAATAAAACGATAAATAAAATTTTAACCGAGTAGAGAGATCTAAATAAGGGGCTTTGATTGCAATATTAAAATTTTATTTGATCTTGATTCCAAATGCTCCAACCACAATGGTAATCAATAACGTATTTTGAATGTGAGCTTTTCAAATAATTAACTAAAGTGACAATTTTTTTTAATTAATATAAATTCGTGACGCACAGTGAATTGAAAAATCCAGATTTTTAACATGAGTTGGAATGAGTCGTTGGATTGAATCAAAAGGAACTGATTCCGATAATGAAGATTTATTTTAATATAATTCATGCACCTGTTAAGATGGTCCAGTGCGGATTTTGGATGTAAATTAGTGGTTGAATTGGATGTCGAAGTCAAGTTTGTTCAATCGTCCTTCCTCATTTTATTAATCAATCCCAATGTAAGGTCAACAAAATAACCACGATAATAATAAACAATCCCGAGATCTGTAGGGTAAACCTTTACATATATAATTCTCTAACCCAATTGCTTTACCCATTTTTTGCAATATCTTTTGGTCGTGTTTGATTGGTACAATGGAATGGAATAAAAAGAAAAGAAAAGAAATGGAAGTAAGAAAAGCCTTTTTGTAGTGTTGCTGTCCAATGACTAAAAAATTCTGAAGCTGGAAACATAATACATTAAATGGGGGAAGGTGTTAGCGAGTAGCTAACAGTCAACCGCCAAACTAAATCTGCACAGGCAAGGGGCCATCTTTGCCTTTATTACTTGGATACGATCAAGTTGGTCAATTAGGCAGTAACCAACATCAATCTCACCTGACGCTCAATCTGCAAACTACAATTTTCACATAAAGGAAAGGCTTATTGCTTAGAGACAATATATCATGGTCAATCAGGAATTGACCAACAAACAATCCTAAGCTAACACTGATTTTCACACAAGATAAGGGCCAATGTGGCCCCTATTACATTACATGCACATAACCAAGGATCTTCCGTAATGGTCAGCTAGACGTTGACCAACATTCGCCAATGTTCTTATCCTTCCACAGTCTTCACTATACCACTCTTCATTGACTGCTACAGAACCCTAAAAATCCCATAAATTCATGGTTGTGTATCATCCGGAAGCTCCTCTCAGTGCCAACCACGCCTGAAATAAACACAGCCTACAATTCAGTATATGTTATAGAGATATACATTTCAGAAATATATGAACGAGAGGTTGGTTGGTTTGCAGTACCCATGGTGACAGCGCTGGCAAAAATGACGCCTGAGAGAATGAATATAATAATGGATGCCCTCCTAAGAATTGCTATCAATTTTCTCACAACGAATTGTCCCCAGAAGCCAGCCAAAATAGACACTGATATCAGGTATAACGCTGCCAAACATGTAAACAGGCAATGAGGCTAGAGAACATTGATACCTATATATATATGTACTTAACTCAAAAGTTAATCTGATCTCTGAGAGCTAAACTCTCCACAGTATAATAATCTGATCTCTGAGAGCTAAACTCTCCATAGTATAATTCTAACTCTTATATTAGAATTTGAAAAAAAATTAATTATCATACATCAGGATGTGCAATTAGAAATAGCTGTGAGGTTAGGCATCAAACTTTCACCCATTTTCATTCCCAAGGCAAGCAAAGTTGAGAATAAAATGTAAATTACCGTATGGAATGGGGAACCTCTTGAGAAGGTAGAATTCCACCACCGACAAAGATGAAGAGAACATCATGACAAATGTTGCTGTTGCACTGGCAACCTGCATTATAGATAAAAATATAAACCTGAGTTAATAATTTAATAGCTTCAAAACAGACTGAAGGACGACATGTGAACGGCCTCTACGTACCTGGGGGATGACGCCAATCTCGAGAAGAAGAGGACCCAAAATGAAGCCACCTCCAGAACCAAGAAGGCCTCCAACCGTCCCCCCTAAGATGCCACACAGAGCGCCAAAAGCAAGGTGAAGAGCTGTCCATTCTATTGAAGCCTGACACATGGATTCCGGGTTGCCTGTGCTTAACCTCTGATTGTAATCCTTGTGCAGCTTCACTGCTTCATACCCAAACACCACAAGGGCAATGGGAAACTGAGGTATCAAGAGAAAAATAAGTTATTGATGATTTTGGGCCCCATGCGCCACAACCCAATAAGCCAATTAACTCATATGAGCTGTGAATGTAACCTGTAGGCTGAAAAGCACCCAAAACCATACACTGCATGCCTTCACTTCATTCTGCATAGCGGACCCACACCAAAAAACTATGCATAAGTTATAGCACGAATACAAACTTGAATAGTGTATGTGAAAATAAGAGAGAGGCTTGCCTTGATGACTTGAAGTAGCAGGAAAGAAACCCACACAATCATTAGCACCAAAATCCTTTTCCACCTAAGGTTGAAGCAAAGAATTTGCTGAGAAGCAAACAATGAGTCAAATTAGTGATAAGTTTATCCCGCCTATGAATTAAGAAACAAAATAAATGTAGAAGAGTGCACTGGGCAATTACATACCATAGGTGATTTCTCTTCTTTAGGTATCATCGGTTCATATTCCGTGTCGACTAGAACTGCATGGATTTCAAGAGATCCCGTCACTATCACTTTAAGACCAGATAAAAAAATTAAGGCACACAAGACAAACTGCAGCATACATGAGCCGGACACTGTACAAAACAGTAATTATGCACTAATAATGATAGCACTTTTTCATTTTACTTTTACTTCAATGATTGATTCGGTGAGACACTATTTTGGGGCTTTAGAGTAGATACATTAAGCGAGTCCGAAAATGAATCCTAGTCCAGCTGTAAGTTGAAGTACGGCTGTCTTACTTTCTCCACTAGAATTCACCGTAGTCGCTTGTTGCTCGGCAATTTCTTTCTGCAGTGAAAAGGAAAAAAAAATCCAGCGAAACGTGGATGAGTTGCCATCGTACAAGCTTCTGTTTTTTTTTTATTAAAAAAGAAGGAGAACTGGTCTTCTTTAATGAAAATAGGAAAAAAAACTAACCTTCAGAATAGTCTCTTCCTTCCACATCTCGATTCCCTTAAAGAAAGATCTGGATGAAGTTCCTGCGGACACATTAAAAAAAAAAACAAAAAGAAAAGAAAAGAGAATACTGGGTAAGTAGAGATTTTGAAGCTAAAAACTAAAAAGCCGTCCATTCAAAGCACATGAGCTGTCCAAGTAAGAACAAAATCAGCCAGACCTATAAAGAGGATAATGATGAGAACAGTGATAAGCCAATAAGGGAAGACCACGCTGAGGGAGACGCCTACAGTGATTCCAAGCATAAGCATGGGCTGGAACAGAAGGGCTAGATCATAGTCTAATATGGGAACTTCTTTCGTCGGATGCTGCACTCTCAGATTATACCAAACTGATGACGCCGATGCGCCCATTATCATACCTGCAGCCAAACCAACGGCAAAATTAGCTTGAGAGGGTTAAAATCAGGCTAAGTACCAAGTCCCGGATTTCGTTTGTCCGCCGTTTTTAGAATAACTAGCATGTCTGCCGGAAATTACATTTGGAGAGAGCAGCCGAAGATTTGGTATCAAATCCAAGAAGCAATGTGAGCATGGGGACGAAAATGCCTCCCCCGCCCACGCCGCCTACCGTTCCACATGCCGAACCTAGGAATCCAATCAACGTCGCCAGCGCAAGCCGCCAACTCGCCTTCAATTCCTGCACCCACAGGAACGAATTAATTAACGCTATCGCATGTGTAGTCTTGGAGTTTAATATAAACTGAGTAATTATGTAGCAATTATAATGAGAGAAAGCGAGACATACGGGCCAAACTTTCTGGTTTTCGGATCCGTACGCATGGGATTGAAAGGGAGTGGAATTATAGGAGGAAAGAGAGCAGGGAGAAGGGAAATATGGTTGATGGATGAGGATAAAGGCAGAGAGGATAGCAGCAGAGAAGGCAGAAAGAAGGTAGAAGACGAATCTTCTGGTGGCGATAGGCATGGCTAGGAGGGGAAGTGGCGAGGAATGAATTTCGGAGAATATGGAGCAGATATTCACTCGGCCCAAATGCTATATTTAATGGCGACGATGCTGCTTCCCTCACATGCATATCCCCTTGTACCAAAAAACAAAATAAAAAATCCCTCCCCCAATTCCCAAATCAGATGCCGCAACGTGTCGACATGTTGTTGGACAATTATAGGTATTTGTAATGTGGAGCCTAAAATTTTATGAGGGTTTTGGTAGGGACAGTCTTTGGAGATTGCCCCCTGCCTATGTCCGGAAAATAGATCCTCTCAGCCGCTCCTTATCGCTCAAATCACCCTTTCTTCACTTTTCCTTTATTTCCTTCCTTCTTCTCTCCACTACCCAAACTAAAAGAAAAGTTTTAAAATAAATAAATAAATATTTTTTAAAAAAAGTTTTTTTTTTAAAATGTGTTTTTCAGTTTTTTTAAAAAAGTATATTTTCTTAAAAGCACTTTTTAAAAACTTTTCTTTTTTGGAAAAACATTTTTAAAAAAAAAAGTCTTCTTTTCTCCGCCACTTAAACTGTAAAAAAAACATTTAAGAAGACTTTTTTTAAAAAAAAAAGTTTTTCTAGGTTTTTTTTAATAAGTTTGGGCAAGAAGAAAAGAGAAAGGAGACGAGGCAAAATATAAAGAAAGAAAAAATGATTACGAGAGATGAGCAGGTCGCTGAGAGAATCTGAATCCCCCATGTCCTTCTACATTTTGCAAGTTTTGTTTTGGATTTGGAATTTAGTCAGCTTTGGAACCTGGAACATCTTCCTTAATCCCTTTTTGTAAATTCGTTTCCCTCTTCGTTTTGTTTTTATCGAAGGGGAGTGTGTCATTGTATGAAAAACCAGACTACAAACACTGAAGTAAAATCCGAAAAACGGAGAAACAATAAATCCTATAAACACCAAAAGAATTAACAAGACACAGAGGAATAAACGAAGTCAAACCATGTAAGTTGAGGGTGAGAATAGTAGTTTTCAAACTACCATGATCAAAAGAAGTAGTAGATGGTGGTTATACAAAGACGTGCCCTCCCATGCCGACCTTCCTTTGATGCCAATGCTACACCGGCAGCTTCATTAACACCTCCTATGAAATAAAGGTGAAGAAATATCTGGAATTTAAAGATCAAAACCTAGAGAAACGATGATAATGGTATAATTAAGCCAACATTCAGCACAAACAAAATTAACTCCTAAAAAAGGCACAACCAAAACCAAGCAGACTCTCACAATAAAACTAAAAACTGAACACAAAACAACAAACTAACAACTAACAAGGGTGGCCATGACTCTTGAGTCTTAATCCAGAACTAGAGAAGCCCCCACCCCTGGTAGCCCCAAGAAATAACTCTCATGGTACCTGGGTGGCTGTAAGCCAGCCACCATACCACAGAGGAAAAGCCATAGGAGCACTGTCCATTGCAACGGCCCCTCCTTGAGCAGCTTCCTCACTAACCTTCAGATTCTTCAGAGTATCGAACCCACCCAACCTCTTAGCTTCTTTCAACAGATTCGAAACCTTAACCCCTTTCACCTTCGATTTCCATCGAGTCAGTGACGGAAGTAGAAATTAAGGATTAGAGGGTCCAACTTCTAACATTTTTTTTCTTGGATAAATAAACTTTTAACCAATATTTTGAACTATAATTTATTTAGAAAAATTTAAGACCGGCACTATCATAGCTAATTTATTTTCAAAAACTCTAAAATAATCTAAAACTTTACTAATTTTTAAGAACTAAATTGAAATTAATTTTATGATTCCAAAAGACATAAACACCTACCAGTATCATGAGAAAAAAAATAAAGGTATTAATGTATAAATAAAAACTTAAATAATAACAATAAAAATATTACTAATATTTTTATTTATTTTATTAATACTTATATTTATTTTATTAATATTTTTATTTATTTTATAATTTTTATTGTTATGACGGTTAAAATCTCTATTTTTTTATTAATTACTCTATTATTAATTTTTTATTTTTTATTTTATATTTTTTTTGTTAATAACCTAATTTTGCCATTTTTTTAATTGTTATTGTTAAAGCATTAATTTATTATTATTGTTATTGGTTTTTGTATCTTTTTATCATCACAAAGTATGGTGATACAGAGAATTCCGGCATACGGAACGGACCCCTTTGCCCCTCCCCTAGTTCCGCCGTGCATTGAGTCGAATAGCGTGAGTAGTTTTCAGAACCTTGGTCCCAATCATCTTCGATACTATGGCCACTGGCTTCGAATCCTCATACTCCTTCGTATTATCAGTTTCAATCAGCACCATGTTTCCAAATGTCGAGCCGCTGAGTCGAAACTCATGGAGAGCCTCGCTACACTCCTGAATCGCCGTCACCACACCTTGTTTCAGATCTTCGAAAATCCGGCCCCAATCACAAATTTCACCCTCGCTGATCAGCATCCTATCCTCACCATATGGAATCCCAAGCGAGAACCAACGAAACCCCCCCGCCGCCATGACGAACCCTCTCACCGTGGAGAGACCCAGAAGAAGACGCCGCTTCTACAGAAACCATAGGAGAGACCCTAGACCTATCTCGAATGCACGTCCTCTTTACTTAAATTCGTTTCCCTCTTGATTCTTAGAATCATGAACAAATTAATACGGAAATAGTCGATGATTTAGGAAGTTATTCGCTGAGTGTTGTTTCCTTTATCGAAATGAGAATATCCTTATTAGACATCAGTTACATTCTGAAATCCACTTCTTCGTTTTGGAGAAATGTTATGCTCCTGAATCCTGCCTGGACTTTTGGATGGACCGAACAATATTAATATGTCAAAGGTACGAACCAATCATAAATACGACGACTTACTTCATTATTTAAATAGTCAGGAGGTGTCATCCGAGTGCATCGATAGCAGGGCCAAAAAGGACACTACATTATTTGATTGAGGAAAAGCTTGCGAGAAAGTGGATGATTTTATAATACATTATTTTATGGTTAGTTGGTGGAATTCTTGTTTATCATAAGTTATATATAGCTGCAGGATTCCGGCAACAAAACTGCATGTGAGCTTCGTCCTGATCACCTTATTTAAAAAATAAAAAACAGGAAATTGTTGCTATCTCTGCCAACCAACCCCAACTTGTGTGAATCGCCGATTAGTTGCCCTGTGATTTTTCATTCATCTGTGGCCTCCGTTGTATCAAGAGCTTTCTTGCACCATAAATTATTGCCCCTGCCACAATAACCACGTTCTCAACGCCAACAATGATTTGGACAAATAAAAATTAATTTAGTGGACTTTATCTGTCCCCATCAACCGAGTTCCCATCCAAATTAAATTAAAAATGAAAACATAGTCAGTATATTAATTGATAAATTAAACAGAAACCAAACATGATTTGATTGCCTACCTTGCTTATCTTTCTGACTTTCTCATCCCCAAGGGTTTCATTAGATGGGAAAATTTTAACAGACGTAATAGTTAAAAAAAAAAAGAAATTGGGCCATGGCTGTAATATAAACAAATTTGGATCCTGGGTCTTTTCCTAGAAGGCTGAGATTCTTCAGTGGGCCCCGCTAGGGCTCTGAATTTACAGGTTTTAAAAATTTAAAGTGAGTTACGGCGGATTCTCACTACTCCTTTATATTTTTATATTTCTTTTATAGATAACAACTATTCATTTTAATTATGTAAATTAAAATTAATTAGCGTAATAAAAAATTCTTATATACACTGCCCAATAAAATTTTAACACTTCACTCTCATGAAGTCCTCGGTGTTATCTACCTCTCCCCTCATTTATGTCATTTACTCTCTCTCCTCCTACGGAATCCGCCAAAATCAATTTCTCAAACTCAGGCCCCACCATTCTTCCGCCTCTGCAACTAGTCTTCTTCCTTACCCCATTTAAATGATTCAGTTTTTGAGAAACTTCCTCACTCTCTCCCCCTCCTTTTCTTTCTCCTAGAGATCTGATCAGTTCCAACACCCAACAATGTGAAGATAAGCAATCGTATTATTGTTCAGTCTGATCTAAATTATTCTGAATTTAGATAAATCCTCTATCGAATAAATTAAAAAAATATAAATATTTAATAGTAAAGTTCTGTATTATTGTTCACTCATTTAAATTAGTCTAGACTCCTACTAAATTATCCAGTTAAAGTGAGTTAAATCTAAAAAATTATATAAGAATATTTAAAATTTATTTAAAAGTAGTTTAAGATTTACTTTTTAACTTTAATTTTAATAATATGATAAAGTCACACATTGTTATCTGTTGAATTAATATGAATAAATGAGATTTTTGCCCTTGAAGGACACTAATAATGTGCGCTTATGAGAGGATTGTTGAAAAAAATTATTTGGGCGGATTCCGTGGGGCTAGAGAGGGTCAATGACATAAAAGAAAAGGGGGGGGGGAGAAGGATAACACCTATGATTTAAATTAGTAGATATATTAAAAATATAATTTTTTAAATATATATTTATTTATGAAGAGTTGAGGGAGAAAATAAATAGGAAAAGAGTGGTGGGAGAAAATGGACAAAGAAAAATAGAGATGGGAGAAATATATAATTAATTAAGATAAAAATAAGAAAATTATTAAATTATTAAAAAAATAAAATATATTAACTTCTTGATATTTTCTCAATCAATCAATCGCTGGGAGAAATATATTAACTCAATCAATCGAATTGCAAGAATAACAACTAACATATATGAGATTAATATATTTTCTCTTTGTAATTATGAAGATCATATGAGGGAACGATTTCAATCGCTGGTTTCTGCGAGCGTTGGAAAGTTTACAAACAAATTTCTATCGTTATAAATAACATTACACTTGTTATTTAAGTTATTAAGTAATTGGAATTTCTTTCATATAAGAGAAGATAAGGTAAGAGCCAGTTTCGCCTTAGAAATCATTTTGATTATTCGATATTTTTAATTAAAAAATAATAATTATTTTATATAAATGTTCATAAAACTAGTCTTTTATTTTACTAAAGCAGCGCCTATAATCTCTAGAACTTCGACCCTGACTCCTATTATTTTCTTACTGCTACAGGCCAATTATTTTAGCTAAAAATATATTCTTTACCCACACACCAGACATATTTTTATTCTTTTTTATATAGATAGCATGAAAGGTCCAGAATACCCTTATAACATTAAAAAAAAAAAATCAGAACAGAAGCCAGCAACGCACAAGGGACCATCTCAACAGCCAAAGGTCACCGGAAAACACCGTCATCAACAGGGGTCAAGCAACTAGATAGTAGTGTATCGCTGAGTGGGACAATAGAGTAAGGAAAAAGTCTCACGTGATAATATACAATATACAGTAATAAACAAGTTGTATGAATGGACATCTTATATAAACCTAGTGCTAAATGTTTATACTAGTAATTTTTCAAAAAAGAATTATAAATGAAATCTAACACTAAATTTAGTATGAATAATTTAGGAGAAAAGGGGAGAGATTTGACTCCTTTCTCTTATTTGGGTATATAAATTTTTTAGAAAGGGAAAAAAATTTCTATCTCCTCTAAAATTAAAAAAATTTAAAAAGAAAAAATAATATTTTAATTTTATAATATTAATATATTTATAATTTTTTAATATCTTAATATTCTTTATATATTATATTTTATTAAAATAATATAAAATAAATTTATTTATATAAAAATATTTTTTTATATTTTTTTCTTAAATTAAACGAGTTAACATCAAAATTCTTTCCTTTATCTTCCTTAATATTAATTTAAATAAAATAATAATTTTTTTATTTTTTTTCTATTAAAATTACTCTCCTCCCTTCTACTCACACACCCTAAGTCCTACTTCGGCCTACCAATCAAGCCCTTATTATATCCTATTGTATTTGTTGTGTTCCTATTAAATTGGTAATTGACTTATCTGGTTTCTGTGGTGTCGGTATATTCACAACAGAGAGACGTATGGCTGTGAACTACCGTATTACCCCTTAAGGATGCCAATTTCTATTTGGAATTCTCTGCTGAGTCATCATCAAATCAAATCATCACACTATGGTCCTTCCTGGATCTTTTACTTTTGAAATAAAAAATATGCTTTACCCCGTCATCTAAATGTATGTTTAGTTTAACTTTTGCTTCAAACTTTAATCTTAAAAAATTTTAAAATAAATATTTATATTTATTTAAATAAATATTTAGACTAAATTATAATTTAAAAATAAAATTTTATATAACTATTAAAAATAATTTTTAAAATAATAAAAAAATTTATAAACTATCAAATTATTATTTTATTTTTATCTTTTTTTTATATTCTCTCTTATCTCTTTTCACCTATCCCTTCTATCCTCTCTCATTTTCTCTCTCTCTTCTATCTTATATTTTTTTTACCTTCTATCATCTCTTATCTCTTTTATTTATTTTTTATTTTATCTCCCCTCTCCTCTTATTAAACTATACTCTTTTTAATAATTTATTAATAATAAAAATATTTTTAAAATAATTATCTAAATATTTATTTATTTAAAATCATTTTTTTACTCTTTATAAACTCTTCTGTCTAAACTTTTTTTAAAAATTATTTAAAAATATTTGTTTATAAATTATTTTTTAAACCCTTATCTAAGTGCACTCTAAATTTTATACGCATGGAATATGGATGAGCAAAAACTTAATAGAATTTTCACATGATCCAATTTGAACCATCCTTTTTAATTAGTAACTGCATGATATAATTTTTATTACTGAATACATATTTAATTTCTTATTAAATTATATGTTCATTATACCTTTTTGATAAAAAAATAGATGACGAATACGACAAAATAACATGGAAATGGGCAGAGTCCAAGTCTAAATATGAAATATCCAGCCAGACGTAGAAACGAGAATGACTAGGTTGAAAGTGGGAATATTGTCATTTTGGTTGTGGACTCAACAAGGCCCATGCAAAGGCCCTCAAGACCACACTCTATTTTTGTCCCACATCATCATCACCCCTCATTTATAATTGATTAAATTAATAAGAATTAATATAGATAATAATAAATATATTAATATTTTATAATAATATAAGTTTAATTTCTATTATTGTCATAAAATTTTTTTAATAGGCAATATTATAAATTCCTTATGAATGCTATCTGAGTTTAGGATTATACTTTAATTTTAGTAGATGACTAGCGTTAAAATTATCTAAATTTTTTATACTAAAAAATTGATTAATTAATGGTGCTTGTTTTCTCAGGTTCTCCTTCATCTTTTGTGCCTCCTACACAGGAGGAAGATGATTTGCTGTAACAAAGCTATAAGAAGGTTAAAACTAATGGGATCAAGATTGGTGGTGAGAATATTCTTCAAGATCATTGGCTAAAATTAGACTCCAAAAGTTTTGAATATGCTAATGGTGGGCCTACATTTGTAGAGAAGCTTAAAGGACTTCAGAGATACAGTGAGGATTCATAGGATGACATGGTAGGAGATCATAAACTTTCATACCTTCTCCTTTCCAGGGAAGAGGAAGCAAAACCTTTACAGCCCAAAGCAGTGATTGTCAAATTATATGGTAGAGTTATCGAATATAAAAACTCTACAATCTAGGCTACAACTGGCAAAAACAGGTTTAATAAATTTGGTCAATATTAACTATGGCTTTTAAGTAGTTAAGATGTCAAATAGAGAAGAATATTTCAATGCGTTAATAAGAGTCTATGGATAAATCTATGGCCATTATTTGATTGAGACTTTGAAAGTCTAAGTTTAGGCCTAAAAAAATAACTATTAATAAGGTTGCGGTATGAGTTAGACCAGGAGTATCTCTATAATACTATGATGAAGAAGTTTTCACTATCATTAGAAACTGAATTGGAGAATAGTGAAAGTAAACACTAATACTTATTGTCAATTAAATGATCATTAAAGAGTTAGGGCCGAATGGTATTCGCAACTAGAGACTAATTTAAGGTTTCAATTCAGAGTCCATGAAAGAGAAGGAATGAAGTTACATTTGATAAGAACTTCATGAAACCTTTAGATCTTTACTAAGTTATTATGTAAATATAGAAGAACTTTGTACAAATTCAAGATGAGCATTTAACTAATGATTTAATCTCATCAATTCCATCCGATTGACAATTTCCCCTTTTAGGATGGATCGAATTAAATATTAATAGAGTTTTTATGACATCTCATGGTAAGGCGAGGTGTGATGAAATTATTTGAGATTATTCAAGAAGTTAAGTTGCTGAATTTACAAGTAAATCAGACTCTTGTTGTGTAATTAAAACAAAACAATAGGATATTTATAAATGACTAAAACTAATTTGAAATTCAAAAAGATTATTCTTAAATTCAATATTAATAATATTATTGATATGTTGTCAAACCTAAACGTATAAATACAGCTTGTTAATTTTATGAGTATAGATCTTTCTAAAGCTATCAAGAGAACTGAAATATATTTCCAGAGATCAAAATAAATTTATGAATATTTTAATAAAAAATTATTTGACTACTTCCCCAATGTTATATTCTTATCCTTTACATTTAAAGTATTTAAAGGTTAATGAATGCTTGTAATATAATTCTCTTATAGAGTAATTTATTTATTTTGGGAGTTTAGCCCTTTGTTATAAATATATATATATATATATATAATTGATTAATTATGATCAACAGCTAAGAAAACTACGGACTACTCGTTCAAACTCTAAAAAGAACACCCTCACAGGCCCATTACAGAGATAGGATGACACAGTTCTACTGTACATAGCGAACGCCCACCCCTCAAGGCATGTCATTTTATTTCAAAAAACCCAAAGCTCTATGTATTATCAACGAACACGATAACCACCAAAAAAAGGGAACAACACTTGGGACACATTAATTGCTATATGTATGTCTGCTAGCTAACAGTGGCAATCCTCGATCACATTTTCTCGCGGCGGTCGGAGCGGCTGACGCCTTCATCAACCACGCTTCCCGCGTCGTTGAAGGTTTGACCCGCCCTCTTATCCGATACTTTCAGCGTCGCCGCCACCTCTCCTGCCGGGCTCTCTCTCACATCTATCACTACCTTCTGTCCCTTCACTCCTCTCTCCCTGTAATTTCCATCCATTAATCTAATTCTACTATCGAATCAACATATCAAACCATAATGATTCTTACCGATCGTCCTCAAGCTTGGATTGATTGGATTTTCGGCTTGCTTCGTCTCTATACTCTTTTCCTTGCAGCTTTAGCTCTTCCATTTTCCTCCTTGCTTCCTCCTCTGTCCCACTCCATTTTTCCTGCTTGCCGACGCTTGCGTCATTTCATGCAACAAGAATCAAATGACATACAATGAATGCCCATTACCATAAAACATTATTATTTCAGACCTTGGTGGTCTTCTTTCTAGTCTCTGCAGCTTTCTGTCCTGTTGCTTCCGTGGCTTCTACAGCCTTATCCTTAGCCGATTCAGTCGCCTCTGCGGTCTTCTGCTTGGTGGCCTCCTTGATTTCCGCCGCCTTGTTCATGGCTGCTTGTGTCTTCTGCTTGGTGGTCTCCGCCGTCTCATTAGCCATATTCTTAGACGACTGCGCCGCCTCTGAAGCCTTATGCTTGGTGGCGTCCGCCGTCTCATTAGCCATATTCTTAGCCGACTGCGCCGCCTCTGAAGCCTTCTGCTTGGTGGCCTCAGTCGTCTCCACAGCCTTATTCTTGGTGGACTCCGCCGTCTCCGAAGCCATCTGCTTAGCTTCATCTTTCTTTCCGGTCAAGTAACCCATAGCCCTTCTAGCGGCATCCGTGGCAGAGTCCTTCAACTCCCCAAGCTTCCCCACGGTAGTGTCCTTCCCTTCTTTAGCTTTCTCAGCCGTATAGTCTCTGTACTCCCCTGCCTTCTCCATAGTAGCATCCTTCCCTTCTTTCGCTTTCTCTGCTGCGTAGTCTTTGTACTCCCCTGCCTTATGCATCGTGCTGTCCTTAGCTTCCTTTGCCTTCTGAGTCGCATAGTCTGTGTACTCCCCAGCTTTCTGCATTGTCGCGTTCTTAGCTTCGTTTGCTTTATCTGCAGCATACCCTGCTCTTACATTGGTAGCATCCTTAGTTTCCTTGGCCTTCTGAGTTGCGTATTCCGTTGTCTCCTTCGTCTTCTGGGCAGTGTAATCTTTGTACTCCTTGGCCTTCTCTGTCGCCGCATCATAAACCCCACGGGACTTGTCGGCTGCTATGTCTCTCACTTCTCCTCCGTTATCAGCAACCTCGTGGCTCTTTCCGACAACAGCTTCCTTTGCGTGTTCGTACGTATCCTGCACTGCTCTTAACATAGACCCTATAACACTAGGCTTCTGCTGTCCTACTTCGCGCCTTTCTCTATTGGTATCTTCAAGATCCTTCGCAGCTAACTTGGAGGCTGCCTCCGCACGTCCCTCCTTGAATCGCCTTTCTGAACTCTTAGTAATCCCTTCGTCGTGCTCTCTTTCTCTGTTCACGTCTCCGACGTCTTTAGCGGCAAGTTTCGCCGCTGCCTCAGCTCGTTCGTACTCGAATTGTCTTGACGCCATTGTTCTCCTACCTCACTTCCTTACTCGATCACTGCAATTACAAAAAAACAGAGAGCAAGAAACACAGCTATTACTTTCAAAAGTTATTGGAAGATGTTGATTTTTCACGGTGCCGATATATACGAGAGGGAGCAGCTTCAGGGGTAATATATAATGTGCGACCTGTTGGGTGGGTTGTGACACGCGTAATGAAATGAAACTAGAAGTGCCACGTGCTGGATGTTGGGGGAGGGACACTTGGCAGCTATGCTCGACGACGGTGTGACCCCGTCCTAAGAGATGCTTCTGGCTTGTGACGGGCATCTAAGGTAAGATATTGTCTAATTTGAGAGAACTGTGGATTTCTGACAAAGGGCAAGTGTATGGCCCACGAGTGCAGTGACATGGCATCTCTTGGGTATGGGACAAGTCAAAGCGGCTGAGTTGATCATTGTGTCGTTTTGGTGGAGGGATCCTCTATGGGAAATTTTCTTTTCTGTTGGATGAGTTTAATTTTTGGCCAAGTGCTGGAAGTTTAAATGCCCAGGTACTCCAGAGAAGATCATTCAATTCAGGAAGCGATTATACCTCGTACTTATTTGCTATCTTGTACATTTTGTACACTAACGAGAAGCGGAACCAAATGGAAGAGTTGATGGGAACGATGTTTAGTACATGTGAGGAAATTAAATATTTGTAAATAGTGTGTCTAAAATGATTAAAGTATAAAAAGCAATAGACAAATTAAATATGAAAAGAGTGAGTACCATTGACCCATGAGTTAAGGATTGTAGAAAATAATTGAGAAGCAAAATAAAATCATTAATTGTAGCATCAAAATATGCACTAGCTTTATATTCTTAACATTGAAATAAAAAACGAAATCAAGACCGGTGTTTAATAAGGATGGCATAGTAGATTATATAATTATATATTATATTTTTACAAATTTTAACTGACAATAATGTGATGAGCATATAACCAGATGCAGTCCAGTTTATTTAATGAGAGCCCTTCGAAACGGGGGAAACCAAGAGGAAAAGAGACACAAGTAAGAAGCGTGGCGTAATCACATCAGCAAGGATCTGGTCAGCTTGGGGGCGATTCCGACAATTTATCAAAAATTTCATTTTTGTTCTCCTTTCCTTGGAGAACGGGGGAGAGGGAAAGAAGTGCTACGGACCACATATGTAAATTACTTAAAAAGATTCGCATGTTCATTTTTGGTCCATAACAGAGGCTTTCATAATTCATACCAAATATATGTTACTTAAGATTTATTTAGCTATTTATATACTTTCACTGTCATCATTTTTTCGACTAAGGCTGTTTATAGGTAGGGCTGGACAGGATAACCTCTTGCCTGATACCCTGCTCAAAAAAAGCATGGGCTGTATTTTACAGCCCGATACCCTGCCCTGCCCGATAAAAGCCCTAACCATTTTGGGATTGGCATGGGCGGGTTGGGCATGCCCGTTGTGATGCTCTGTTCATATTAAGAAAAATAATCTATAATTATAAATTTCTAAAATAATATTATATTCATATGTCTTCAAAAGTTAAATAATATATATAATCTACTAAAAATAAGATAACAAAAAGATAATAATTAAAGTATTGAAATTCATTGCATATAAAAAAAGTTTTGAAGTCTAGGTAATTTGTAATTGTAACTTTGTATAATTTTTCTAAATATTGACAAAGATAAAGTATCTAAAAAAATAAAATAAATAATTATAATTTATAATATAATAATATTATGATTAGTAAAATTAAAGAAAAAAATTAATATAGTTATAAATATTAAAAGACGTAATTTACTTATTTAACTACTTAGATTTTTAAAATGATCATTTAATTATCAGTAACTATCATATTCTCCTTTCTAAATGTAGTATTTAGGGAGAAAAGTAAAAAATAAAATAAAAGAATAAGTACCCATGGGCAGGGCAGGGCAACCCCCCTGCCCGGTGCCCAGTCCGAAAAAAGTATGGGTGACATATTATAGTCTGGTGCCCGGCCCTGCCTTATATTTATCGGACTAGGTAGGGCTATTTTTTCGCGGGCTTAGGTAGACATACCGGGTTGCGGGCTTTATGAACACCCCTATTTTTGACACTCGCTTTTATAATTTCCCACCTTAAATACTCGTAACAGCACAAATTTAGAATCTAGATTGCTTTTAAGTTATTCGTTGCTTAATTTTAATTAATGTCACGGTCCAAGTTGGATCGGAAGTCTCCCCCCCCCGGGGGCAAGTTAAATTGGTATTGTGAGTTAGTTGTGACACGTACATGTAAGCAGAATGCAAGTAATTTTCTATCAGTTTGAAAAATATATTAAAACAGTGTAAAACACGAGTAAAAAGTAACTCGATACTTCAATTTAAATGTAAATAAATTTGTCGAGATAAATTACACTTAAGCAAAAAGGAGTCTAAACACACACACACACACACATATATTCACCCCATCTCCCTGATGTTTTTCACACGAGAAAAATTTGACTTTTAATCATCACACCCTTGGCTCTTAACGACTCATAACAAAAATCATATTAATTCAGACTAAGAGGCACATCGGCATCTAATAAAGAAGCGGAAATGCTAATTTTTCCCATCCAATTTTATACAAGACACTGAAAAATCAGAATCTGAAACTATCCAAACCTGAGAATCAATGATCATCGTGAACTTTGATATTCAACCTTCGAAGCCAAACGGAATGAAGGATCATATGGAACACATCGAATCGCTTAGGAGGATAATGAACCTCAAAATGTCTCCTAATTTGTGCCACTCTTCTCTTCTTCCTTATATACTGCCTCGTCGAAATGTTCATCAGTATGCTCTTCAAATTTGGTATGTCCTTCACAGAAACCTCCACTGAGAACGATTTCCAATTCAAAACATCACTAAACGGAGGCACATAATGATCTGAAATCAGCACCGGAACACAACCTGTGTATATTGCTTCCACCACTCTCGGACTCGCTACCTCGTACCCACTAGGACAAAGACAGTACCTGCTCTTCCTCATCATCTCATAGTACGACATTCCCTTTGGGAGGTACTTGTGAACCTGAATATCTTCATCCTTGTTCTCCCAATGCTGTAGAAGAATTGGCCTGATTGGCCCATGAACCCCTCCTGCGAAGAATGCCAGAATCGGACGTTTAGATGCCGACGGCCCACCCACGAACCCGCTTATGGTTCCAGTTTGAAGATTAATCTCTGGAAAAGATACATCCTTTGCAGGGTTGAATCCCTCCGAGGTGTTGGCGTTGCACAGAACACGTATCGAGTTTTTGTACATGTAAGGAACCGAACGCGAAGTCTCTGGCCCCTGAAACACAACAAACAGTACAAGCTTCAATAATAATCATGACATCCTCATATTTTTTAGGTTGCTGTCGTGTTTTTAGGTGAACATTACATACCCAGTCATGGCAAGCGAGAATGAAATGATCGGCTCCGAGGCTTCGGTTCCAGAAGGGGTATCTTGAAGAGATGAGATGAACATAGTCTCGGACAGTTTTTCTTATGGGACCAAAATCATGCGAATCACGCTCATACACAAATTGAACCATCATTGCGACGCTAAAAGGAAGAAAGAACATGTGTGCTTTCTCTGGGTCTCTTGTTCGGAACTGTTTGTTTATCTCAATAGCGTGAATGAAGTTCCCTTCCATGGCGTATATGCTTTTGCAAGGCCCGTTATGAAATACCGGTTGCTCTCCTTCCTCGTACACGAACACTTTGAACTGTTTCTCCATTTCTATGTAGCTTCTGTATTAATTAAGCAATGTTGCAAAGAACAACGAGTTAATTAACAGTAACACAGAAGGAATCGACAGTTACGGAGTAACAGAAAACTACGGTTTCACATAGAAAAAGGAGAAGAGTGCACGAGTTACCTGTGGAAGGCTTTAGCATTCCAATACATTGGGCCCACAGGGACATAGTCTGGATCTTGTGTTTGATTTCCGTTTCCGGCTTCTCTAATTGCTGCTCGAGCTTGTATGAGTTTTCCTTCTGTTCTTTCTAAGATGCTCATCTTTCTTTCACTCCTCTGTTTCAGAATAGGACCATAAGATTCGTTCTTTGTATTACCCCTGCCGGAAAAGTTTAGGATTTCTCCTGTTTTGTTCTGTTAAAGAAGTCCCGTGATCAGAATTAATACGATTGACAGCAAAATCCCAAAGCTCCACTAAAAATCCTTTTGCAAGATTAACAATAATCAAACATTTGTTGTTATGAACTTCATGAGCATTGCGGCTAGACATAACTACACATGCATGGATTAGACACCAGTCTTCTCATATGATTTATGAAACATGAATGCCTTTAATTCCATAATATCATATAGTCTTTATGCAACAGGTGCAGAATAATATAGTATTGAACGCCAATATTCATGGGGAAAAAGATGACAATGAAAGTGAAGGGAAAATTCATGGAAGTGGCCGGAAGTCTTACAGGTAATTGGAGTGAGGGTATAGCCTGAACGGAAAGCGGTGGAGTAGAAGAATGATCGAAGGCAGTGTCATCTGAGATAGCTTTCTCCTCCTTACTGTGAGCATCATCCACAGACACCACCACCCTTGACCTTAAATCCAAAACCCCTTCTCTCTGTTTTCCAGATGAGTCCGGAATTTCCACAGTGGTCACACGACTGTTTAACGAAGAAGAAGAGGAGGAGGAGGAGGGGTGAAGAGAGCTCCATGAAACACGTCGAATAGCAACTAAACTCCAGTTGAAGGGATTCGGACCCCAAACAGAAACAAGACCAGCAACCGCCATAAGAGGTAACATAAGCAACAGAAGATTCACAGACGAACATGAGTTTGAACCTAGCCATGCACCAGAATTTCTTCTACCACCGCCCATCTTCATCTCTTTCTTCCTTGGAGCTCAATGACTGAGAATTATAAGCACCTCTATATATATAAAAACAAAAGATAGCCAGCTAAGCCTTGCTGGTCTCCATCTTCAGTTACATGGCGGCAGAAATTAATGCCTCTGCTTCAGTATTATGTCTCTGTTTGTTCACGCAGAGAAGAGCAAGGGGAGAGAGAAACAGAGGTAGGTTTCAGGAAGAAGGAGGAGTTTTGGTAATAAATAGTTGAAAGGCCATGCCAGGCGTCTTCCTATTCGATCCTCAATATCCGAGTTTTTACATGCAATTTTTTGTATTTCCGTCTTTACCCTTGCTCCCTGTTCTCCACCAACAACACCCCCCCCCCCCGATTTCCCTATTGAATGCTCTGTCTGGTATTCTGAGACTCTCTTTTTTGGATCAGCCCCAAAAGAAAAAGACTCTCTCTTTCGCAATTCTGTAGGGCAGCCCACTTTGGTTTCCACGTGTCTCGTTATCCTCTTCCTCTGATTCAAACGTGTCGTTTTGAAGGCTGCCAACGTATCAAGCAAGGCGTTGTATGCACTGCCCTTAAGGGTAGCCCTGCCGTTTTAGCGTCGCGCTTGATTATATATTCAAATGGCTAAATCTTTAAATGAGATAAAACTGTTGTTCTTTTGAGAAAGTTCTGTAAGGCTAGTTCCAGATTAGGAAAGAGAGAGAAGAGTCCAATAAGGGGCATAATTGTAATTGGAGGGAATATTAGCCTGGCAGGTTGAGTAAAATCTGATGCCTTGGTCTCTCGTGCAGGCCACCTCCCCCATTTACTTGCTCGGCATGAGAAGGAATCCCAGGCATAATTTTAGCCGCTTCACCAAATCAACCTCCATTCGATTTCCATTGATAGCAACATAAAATTAATAGAAAATCACAAGTTCATTAATCTAGTTTAATTTAACGTGGTACGCCGCCACGACGATGTGTACGAGAATTGTCAAATATGTTAATCACCCAAAACCCAACTCGCAATTAAATGTTTGCTTTTATAAACATGTGTAATGGCGATTGAGGCAAGACTGGAGTTATTTACACTCCAACGTTGTCATAAGTACGGGATGTATGCTGTTCACACTTTGCACTAATTGTCGCTGGTGTTAATTAATTAGTTGAAGTCAGACCCAATATATGCAAACGGTGCATGGTTTTGGATATACGACCGCTAGCAAATATAACGTATCACGTGAGAAGGAATCATATTTTACAACTTTACATGTACTCAACAAGCTAACTCATGATAACGGTGGCCGTATAATGCTATAACCGCGCAATTGACGGAAATATGATATACTCCGTGCATCTTTCTTTCTTCGAAGCCGACCGACCAAACAAGACCTTGACCCCCCACCATAACTCATCCATGCTACGCGTCCACCGCCAAAATAGAGTGATGATTTGTTTCCTGTACATGTATCTTTTTTAATTGAAAATAATTTTCACACACTCCACTAGTGATGATGATGTGATTCTTTTCTTCTTACACTGAAATTGATGATAAATTGGACTAGCCTATTTTGTCAAACCCCACTAGTGTTGATGATGTGATTCTTTTCTTCTTGCACTGCAATTGATGATAAATTGGACTAGCCTATTTTGTCAAACTCAACTAGTGTTGATGATGTGATTCTCTTCTTACACTGCAATTGATGACAAATTGGACTTTTTCTGTTTTTCATACACTCGCAGGCACAATTATGCAAGAAATCTAAACAAACTACTTTTCCCTTTGGGGTGATTACGTGCAAAAGGATCGAACGTCCATGATAGAACTTCTTATTTTTTGTACCAGAAAATGTTTTGGGTAACATTGGGGTTCAGGATTGGGCAGGGCCTTCATAATCCTGACTCTGTAGACTGTAGCTCACGATACAACATACCCGTAGAGAGAGAGAGAGAGAGTGAGAGAGCTATATTTTTTTGGACCTCTCGTAGGGGCTATAAATTTGTTTGGGCAATTTTGTTTTGCCCTTTTTTTCCATTTATTTTCTCATTCAGAACTTCAACCATATTTATATTAAACACCGTGCTATGGCAAAATGCAAAATGTAAACATGGTTAAAATACTAGACACACAGGTAGTCACATTAATTTAATTCAATAACTTGATTGGAGAATGTAAAAAGTTGAATTATGATCATGATAAATTATATGGTAAAATTACTTGCCTCGCAATATTATGCTATATTAAAATCATATAATTAATAATTATGTACATGTTGCCGTTAGTTTACTGTCCTGGTTTCATATCACTCCATGGGAGCAAAAGGTTAATAAAACGACTTACGAGCAGATATCTGCGTGAGGAGGGCAAAGGGAAGAAACGTCGTAATGGTGGGGGTTGAAGCCCCAGTGGCAGACATTTCGTGGAATAGAAGCAAATAGGATTGAGGTTAACTACTGCTCAGCTAATCCTCTGATTCCCAATGGATGGATCTCGTAAACACCAGGTTGCTCTTCTTACTTTTCCTTCTTCGCATAATTCAACCATCAGAAGCACTTCCTGATTGAATTTAACCTAGAAATCACTGTTTTACTGATGATAAATCCCTGTTCTTGTTTGCGGCTGTTTTTTTGTTCACTCTTCAATCTTAATTATTCAAGAGTTTTCCCCTGTGGATCTTTCTTACTGTCGTGGCTCATGAATAGGAGTTCACTCCTCATTACTGTCATCGCTCATGAATAGTGATTCATGCTTCACTTTTTGGTATGGATGGGATGTTCAGGTATCCTTGAGAGGAGCAAGCGCAAAGGAGATAACAAGGGACGCCCTTCTTGAGAAGGTTTCCCGGGAAAGAGAACTTCGCAATTATGCTAAACGGGCTACTGCTGCTGCTCTATTCATTCAGGTGCTTCCTTGGGCAGAGTTTAGTTCATTCATTTATTTCTTTAAATTTATCCCATTTGAGATGACGATATGTTCTCGTTGGACAAATGGTTCTGTCTTCTTTTTTAACCTTGAATGATCCAATTTCTTTCAAGTTTCAAACATTCGTTATTATTTTAAGGTGTATTCGTTACATATACAAGTTCGCGAAATGCAATTAGGAATGATTTTACTTGATAGAGTAACATATTGGAAATTTACATGTGGCAGGGTTCATCTTAACTTTTTTCATATTTCTCATTTTATTTGTTGTTGGGAGAAAATAAGGGATATCAGGTGAAATATATACTATTGAACAATTTTATCAGGAGGTTTTGCAATTGACATCAATGTTCGCAGTTTGCACTATATCAATCATATAATGAGCTAACATCTCTGCTTAAATTATAAGAATCCAGAAGTTGTTATATATTTGGTTTCTACTCTGCGTAAAATCAAAACCTAGAAGTCTGTTACCCACTTTCTTACTATTGACGTACATTTATGTATTAAAACTGAGAAATAAACTGTTTCCTTGATGTCATAAGAGAGTATGGAGGCGCTACAAGGTTACAAGGATGGTTGCTCAGCAACTTCAGCAGGAGTGGGAGACAATGGTGAATCATTACACTGGTTTTACGGCAGCAATGTGGATTGCTAACAATTTGTTGCGACCATTTCTTTTCTTTATAAGCCGGTTCTCATCTGAGCATCAGAAGGTTCACGGCAAGAAAATAGACTCTATGAGGATTTGCTTTACAATCCTATTGGAGAGCCTGAACTCTTCTGGTTTGGCCCTCATTTTGATGTTCTTTGTTGGATTTCAGATTCATGTTCCAATAATTTCATACACTTCAATGTGATTGCATTTTTCAAGATGTTATTTGAATATGAAAGTAATTTATTTTGAAGGTGCTCTCTGTTCTTAGTTTCCAAGCTCATCTGTAATGCACTTGTAGTTCAGTGGATATGCATATTTTATTAATCTGAAAGTCTGTCCACCCTCTTTTGATGTGATTCAACTCTATTAACTTCGGATATGGATCTGTGTTTTTCCCTTTCATCTTTGTCAGAGCCTTAGGTTGGAAGTCCATTGTGCTTTTAACATGGTTCACTGTATGCCTGCAGTTCTTCCTTCTAGTTGTTGTATAATGACTTTGCAAATGGTGTTTATATTTTTCTTTAATTTTTATTTGAAGAATGATGGTGTAATAGCGTTTTGAATCTTTAAGTACCCGTCCATTACCTGTCAGGTGTTATTTTTAGTAATGGAGTAATGAAGAAGTTAAATTTTCAAACCTGTACCTCCCTGAGCTATATGAGAATTTTGATGGATATATCTTCCCTTTGTCTAGATTCAAAGAGGAACTTCTGCTCTCTAGGAATTGGTACACCTGAAGAAAGGAGAATTTGGAGTCACCAAGCTCGAGGGTTGATTTCTGTTGGCTTTGCCATTCTTTCAGAGTTTAGTAAAGGCATTTTGAGAAATCAAGATATTACCTTAGTTACCTCCCTTGCAATGCGTGTTCTTGTTATCTTAACTGATCTGAAAGGCTGGAAAGGCATTACTGATGACAATCGTCAAGATGCTGACATAGCAGTGAAAGGTTTGATTGAGTACATGGGGAGTAATGCCAGTGGTAGTTACGTGTCTATTAGTAGATATATTAATTCATTGGATAACTATTCTTCACAAACAAAGAATATTAACCAGACAGATGATAAATTTTTAATTACTGCCAGTACAATAACTTTGGCATTGCGGCCATTTTATTTGAGAAGCTCTAATATTGTCAGTGCCCCTGCTATGTTGGATGTGAACCATGCTGCTAGGCAGTATTGCATATATATGCTGACAATTCCTTGGCTTGTGAAGCGTCTGCCTCCTGTTCTTCGACCTGCTTTAAAGCACGACTCTATTTTGTTCCCATGCTTTCTTGGAATATTGGTAAGCATCATTAATCTAGAACAAACTCTCTTGTATAATGTTTCTCTTTAATTGAATGGCCAGATGACACCTTGATTGTATTTATTTACATATTAAATCTCTAATTAATTTACATCTTTGTTTCATTTTTCTTTCGAGGTGAATGAATCATGCAGTAGTGCCAAGCATTGATTTACTTAGTTGATGACTGTGCATTCATAATTTTGTCTTTGCATATTTAATTAGGCATGTGCTAGTTGAATTCTAAACATCACATAATATGTTAATATCTTTGCTCTACTGAATGCGATAGGTCTTGGATAATCTTGGGCACATGCAAAGTTAAGTAAAGAATATTATCTGAACATATGTGGGCCAGATGAATCGTTCTTAACTTTAAATATTAAAAAAATATGACTAAAACTTTATAGTCCGTATAGTTTTTTTCTTTTCTTTTCCTAAACAGACTAGTTACTTAGAAGTTAGGAGTTGATTGAAATAGTGGGCCCATGTAGATTAGAATGGCATTTTTCTTCTGTTTTCCATGCAATAGAAACTACAAATTGTTTTCCCTTTTTTTTTTGGGTAAAGGAAATTGATGGATGCTGCTAGATGAGGGATTTGTTTTTCTATAGCAGTTTAGATAATAATTCAAATGTGAATTTTCAACATTAGTCTTTGAGTCAACAAAGTTAGAAAACATTATAATTATGATTCTAAGATTCAAATATATCAGAACTGATCGAACTGTGACAGTGATGACAGATTTTGAGGGAGAATATTTCAATGGAGACATCACATTTGTTTCATTTAGACACTCTTATCTCTTCCAAGGCAATTCCGGCAGTTGGTTGGGCTCTCACTAACATTATCTGCCTAGCGATGGGGAATGAACATGAATCTGTGGATCCTCAATGCTTCCATCAAGGGTTAGACCATGCATTATATGTCCATGTTGTTAACTATCTTGTGGAAGCCCTATTGGCTCATCTTAATGGTGTTGGATGGATTAAAAAGGGGAAGAAAGCTATTCAGAATGATGTTGAAGCTTCAGCAGAACCCATGGGTACAATTTTTGATGAGAATGAAGCGGCGTACGACTCCTTACTGATTCCCTACATAGATCAATTTAGGCCTGTATGTCAGCAGTGGCATCTTCAAAATCTCTTGGCTGCATCAAACAAAGTTGCTACCAACGGGGCTGGGATTCTGCTTCCAAATGGTCTGGAATGCTTGGGAAAGCTGGACCTAAGTGATATTGCTCTTTTTTATTCAAACATGCTAAACATATATTCAGTCTTGAATCCAATTCGTGGCTCCTTGCCAGTTCTCAACATGCTATCCTTTACTCCTGGGTTTCTTGTCAAGGTGTGGCATGTATTGGAGGATTACATTTTTCATGAAGACAATCACACTTCTAATAACCACATGAGTGAAAAAAGCAAACATAATGCATCTGAGAGGAGGCTAAAACATGTCAGTAAGGATGGGGTTAATAAGTGGGTCGGTGTTCTTCATAAATTAACTGGTAAGTCCCAATCTGCAACGAATAATGCTGAACCCATCAGCAGTCATCGTGAGCCTAGCCAGACGAATGAGGATTCATCTGATGTATGGGACATAGAGCCTATGAGGCGTGGTCCACAAGGCATTTCTAAAGATACATTTGCTCTACTTCATGTATTCTGTGCCACCTATTCTCACCTACTTTTAGTTCTTGATGACATAGAGTTCTATGAGAAACAGGTAAACTGCTTGGTTTCTTTTAGGTCTGCACCCACCTTTTTTAATGTGAATGTTATGATTCACACTTCAAAAACTAAAGATGCTTTTTGCTTTTTTCCAATATCCTTAGGTTCCATTTAAATTAGAGAAGCAACGAAGAATTGCATCAATGCTCAATACTCTGGTGTATAATGGTTTGTCCCATGGTATTAGTGAGCAGAATAGACCCCTCATGGACTGCGCTATCAGCTGCTTACATTTAATGTATGAACGGAATTGCCGGCATCAATTTTGTCCTCCTGATTTGTGGCTTTCACCTGCTAGAAATAGCCGGCCTCCTATTGCAGTGGCTGCCAGAACTCATGAAATTTCATCAGTCAATAGATATGATGATTCATTGACTGTCCCGAGTATGGGTTCTGTTATCACCACAACTCCTCATGTTTTCCCTTTTGAAGAGAGGTATCTATGTGATTGTCAATCTAACATGTTTTCCCTTTTCATTGTCATATTCTGTAGGTACTTTTGAATTAGAAAAAAAATTGATGATGAACATGTAACAAGGAGAAACGTTGTTTTGAAAGTAATAATCTATGGGATTAAATTTGATTTTCTTTGTAGAGTTGAGTGATTTATTTTGTATGTGATATGGCAACAAAAATGAAATTGTATTACTTCACTTTCTATGATGGATAGTGGTTAATGATTCAATCTATCACTTTGATAGAGTTGAGATGTTTCGAGAGTTCATTAAGATGGATAAAGCCTCCCGAAAAATGGCCGGGGAAATTTCTGAACCTGGTTCACGAGCTATTGAGATAGTAGTACGTCGGGGTCATATTGTTGAAGATGGATTTCAGCAACTAAATTCCCTTGGGACAAGGTTGAAATCATCCATCCATGTTTCTTTTGTGAGTGAATGTGGCCTTCCGGAGGCTGGCCTGGATTATGGTGGGTTATCTAAAGAATTTTTAACAGACATATCAAAAGCGGCCTTTGCCCCAGAGTAAGTTACAGACTTTGTTTTATTATTGGACTTTTGCTATTGAGAGCTCTACCTCGTGAGAGCTGGAGGAAATCCATCAGTGGAGAGCTCAACCTCTCAGGAGGTTCAACTCTTCATTTCACTGCCCTTTCTTACTTTTGTTACATGGTTGTGTTCTCTTTCTTGAGCTATCTTTGAAATTAACAATTTTCCTTTGTTTTAGATATGGGCTATTTTCCCAAACCTCAACCTCGGACAGGCTTCTAATACCAAATTCTTCTGCAAGATTTTTGGATAATGGTCTTCAGATGATCGAGTTTCTTGGAAGAGTAGTTGGTAAAGCACTTTATGAAGGAATATTACTTGATTACTCTTTATCTCACGTTTTTGTACAAAAATTATTGGGGAGATATAGCTTTCTTGACGAGTTATCAACACTTGATCCAGAGCTATACAGGAATCTTATGTATGTCAAGGTAAACCTCAAGAGACACATCCATGCTGTTTCCTCTATCTCCCTGGCCATATTAGTTATTCATTAATGCTAAGCAAAAATTAATCATGAGCACTTAAAGTGCCTCTGGCTGTTAATTGCCAGGATTTTGTTTATTAAGTTTTGACACTGTTTTGATGTTGGCTTTTGACCTACAATGTTTGTTCTTCTATATGAGTCGGGTTCAGCTGTGGTCCTATTAAAATATGTTTAATTATAGAACATATGTGGTTTACTCACGGAGCTGATTCTTGGTGCCTAAGGTGTGTAATAATAGAATTGCGTACTAGGTCATTTACACTTCAGGCTAGGTATGCTAAATTGTTTAAACTGTAAATATTAGCAGGACCTTATAACCTACAAAAAGAAAAAAGAACTGAAAAGGGAATTTTGAAGACAAGTTTTAAAATTCTCAAGCCTGATAGTAATTAATTTTTGTTTGATTTTATGGGATCTATCTGCTTACATCATTGTGAAAATTGTTGCCATTAAAGGTACTTTATTCCTCTGTTACATTTATGCAGTCTTTGATTTTATAGTCTGCAGTAAGCTTCACATATTCTTTCATGCAGCATTATGATGGTGATGTCGAGGAGCTCTCTCTTGATTTTACTGTTACTGAAGAATCATTTGGTAAATGGCATGCTGTTGAGCTAAGGTCTGGTGGCAGAGATATCTTGGTGACGAATGAGAACAAAATGCAGTACATACATGCGATGGCAGACTACAAACTTAATCAACAGGTTTTATTATCAGCAGCTATTACAGTCTTATTGAAGTCACTCACTTTAATAATAAATCCCTGCTGCATCGTTGGTGAACCTGTAATGTTGAATTGCAGATATTGCCCTTCTCAAATGCATTCTATAGAGGATTGACTGATCTTATATCTCCATCCTGGTTGAAGTTATTCAATGCAAGTGAATTTAATCAGGTATTTCACTGGATAAATTTATATTTTCTTTCTGCCGTTTTATTTTACACTGAAATTCTGTAAATAGAAAAGCCATGTCCATGTTGGAAATTTTATTACAAGTTCATTCAAGTGCAGATTTGAGACTTATGTTGTTGACCATAGTAACGGTCGGAGTCTCCTAGCAGAAGCAGGTCATATTTTGTATTTTGAGTGAGGTGAGGAGAGACTGGCCTCTCGAATGCCAAGGGCTTATTTTATGTTGTTGTGAGTTGTTCCTTGTTTTGAGCACTAGTATCTGGGTGTAACATGGGCATAGGGTTTTGCCCAGAATTAGTGGATCCCCTTTGTAACAGTGATTTGGTATTTTGCAGCATTGAATATCAAAACCTAAGGATTTCCTCATTTATTTCTTCTGCTGCCCTTCTTGTATTTATTTTCTGTTTCTTATCATCTTCTAACATATATACTTTTCATAAGTTCCTTTTCACAAGAAGGTTCTGAATTAGACGATGATGCAGTTACTTTCAGGGGGACAGTATGATATTGATATTGATGATTTAAAAAATAACACTCAATACACTGGTGGTTATAATGAAGGAAGTCGGACAATCAAGATATTTTGGGAGGTATTGAACTTGAAACCTTAGTAAATTGATTTCCTTATTTTAGTTTTCATTGGATGCATTTTTTCCCTCAATCCATAAATCGAATATCCTTTAGAGATATTTCAGCAGTTTTTTTCAATCTCTATCATGTTGCATGTACCTTTTATTGTTGTTATAGCAACGTAGATATGTCATAATCTTATTTTGGATAGTTGGCAGAATTGGATTTCGTATTTTCTATCTATGAGCAAGAATTGGTGGCATGATGGAACAAATACATGTCCTTTATTTTTGGTGTTTTCAATATGGTTGCGCTGGGTTAGTTAGTGTAAGACTGTAAGTAGGATTTCTCTTTGGCAATATCTTAGGTTGCCTTCAGCACGTTAGAGGTTGCATATCTAGTTCTTTGATAAGTGAGCTTTACATCTACTCAGAATTGTGGGGCTAAATGAACTAGGTAATTTGGTATACTGTTCAAGAAATCTCATCATGATTATGGGGGTCAGTTTAATGCCAAACCAACTGTTTAAATGAAAATTTATATAGCTTCCTTCCAGAATTTGAATGCATATAGGCTTGAATAATCACATTACAGAACGATGTTACTGGGTGGATGGTGCTTTTCCAGTTGGCAGAAAGCTACATAGTTTGTTTTAAAGATTCATGTCAAACCAAATGTTAATCGAGCTTGATAGAACTCATTTAGAATTTTAATGGGGATCAAGGTTGATGGTCATATTACATACTGGCATTACTAGGCAAATGGTGGTTTTCTCTCTGTAGAAAATTACAGTTTGGTTTTTATGGATTTCTATCTAAAAAACGTAGTAGATAGTTAACAAGCACCAATGTTGTAGTCTTCCAGTTAAAGTAGCAGGAAACCTATTCCTTTCTTCTCATATATCATGAGGCTGCTGCCAGGACATCTCCTTCCATCCCCTCTTTTCTCTCTGACTCTCTAAACATTGCTAATTTCTGAATCATGTTTATTTCTGAAGAACAATGTGTTTTAACTTTTATTTTCAACCTCAGGGATTGCATACGTGGATTTCACATAAGCTTATTCTGTTGATACCCATTTGAAGTCATCAGTAATCATTTTCAGTTTTTGGCCTATGGTCTGCAGGTGATTAAAGACTTTGAACCCCAAGAACGCTGCATGCTTCTTAAATTTGTCACTAGTTGTTCTCGTGCTCCATTACTTGGGTTCAAATATTTGCAGCCAACTTTTACTATCCACAAGGTATGCTTGTTATCATGTTTGATATGCCCCATTTTCTTGTTGCTTCTATTGTTATGGGACATGGTTTTTGTTTTCTTGCTATTTATTACAGAAGGTGAAATGCTGAGTTAAGAAGGTAGGAAACACAGCATCCTGAAACTGTTTTAATTTTCTGTTGAGCTAGATAGAATTTAATGCATCCATCACAAAATTTTGAAGGACATTGCTAAGAGTTTTAGTTGTATTTCATCTGATGCTCAGTGCTTAAGTTACTATAAGCTGAAAGAGTTGTTTAATCACCATGCCATTTATCGGCAACAGAAATCTCTGGTCTATGCGTTCATCATCACTGCAATTTGCATGGTTGCATCATCTTTTAACGTGACCAGTCTACATATTTATGTTTTGGCAACACTCTTTTGTGTGGTCTGGTTAGGGGTTTGTTTCTGCGACCTTGTAAGGTATTAATCACGAGAACTTAAAAATTGAGCTGGTTTTTTGCCCTACACTGACGTGATGTGATGCTCCTCTTCAAATTGAAGTTATCTCACCCCCTCCCCTGCGTTCTCCTATTTAATATATCGTGACCCAGTAATGGAGTCAAAATAACTTTTAATGAAAAAAAGTAAAACAATAAAAATTTGATTCTATTTTGCGCAGGTTGCTAGTGACGCCCCTCTTTGGGCGTCATTTGGAGGACAAGATGTAGAGCGGCTTCCTTCAGCTTCAACCTGCTACAATACCCTCAAGGTACTACTTATTTGAGGAGTCCATAATTAGCTGTGTTTATGGGCGTTGGAGTCATTTTATCCGAGATAAAGGCATTTGCTATGTAAGGCATCTCTTGTCAGTTGACAGATTGTCGAAATATTTATTTATTTATTCAATCATTACAGCTTCCAACCTACAAACGTGCAAGTACATTGAGAACGAAGCTTCTATATGCAATCAGTTCAAATGCCGGATTTGAGCTCTCTTAATTTGCTTCAGGTAATCAATATGTCTGTTTTATAGTTGATTCATCCCACTTTTGTTGCTTCTACTTGATAGATTATGCTCAGTCTGCTACACTGCTTTTCAGCTGCCCAATATAAGGTTTATACGTGCAATTACAGGACCTTTCTTTTATTGTCATAACATTCCAACACATTAGAGAGCAATATTCTCGGTTGTATTCTGAGTAACGCCTAAGTGATCAGGGATATTCCCTGTGCTAATAGAGTATCTGCCAAGGCGTTATTTGCTGCTTCAGATGGATGAAATCCATCCCAAAACACGTACTCTGTAGCATTGGCACATGTTCCCACGGACACGGCATTGCAGAGATAGGAGGTTTCTAGTAGTCCTGTACCACAACAGGCCCTTCTTGCTTCAAAAAAACCTGCGACCACAGAAGTGTAAATAACTAAATGGTGACTTTTATTTTCTCGGCGTAGGAGAGAGTGTAGTATAATCTTGTTGGCAAAGCTTAAATCTTTAGTGTGCTGCTGGGTGAGATGTGAGCTCTAGAAATTGGTAATTTTGATTTTGTGTTAATGCATAACTCTAGACTGATTAACATTCTATCTTTGCTATGTTGCTCATATTTTATGGGATTTAAGAATAGTCTACAGGGGGCTCATTTTCAGGTACATACCGTTGTCACTGGGGCTGCTGATGAAATCCAACAGAGGCTGGTAGATATCAAATACCACAAGTTTTAGACGAGGGAGTCTGCTCTTCAAACTCTCAGATGTGCTCTTAAGTTTGTTGTTAAACGAAATGGCATCGTGGTTCAGTCTGGCAACACACTGGTTGCGTCCGGAGCCAAATAAAGTAACGGCTGCAGGCAAGCATCCAATTGGCGGCAACGTTGTTACTCCTATCCTCCTTGCTCCCAGTCCATAGAGATTCTGTTGCATGTTCATATTAAAAAACATTGTTATACAGAAGGACCTGTGATTGTGCAGTTGTATTGTGACATCGAAAATCTTGATCATTGCTGCTCACTCATAATATACACAATTGCTAGTTGTCTTGTGCGGTTGTAACATAGTGTTTTAAGTTACTAGTATGATCATTGTTTACGAGTCAAATTTAAAAATTTACAACTTATTCAATGTGTTTTTGGGCAAGTTATCTAGAAAAATTATTAGTAACAAGTCAAATTCAAGAACCTATTAATAATTATGTGCTTATGTGAGACTTATACATAATTTTCTCCTATGAAAATTTAAAATCATGTTAATTAACACTTTTTTGGTATAAAAATTTTTAGAAAGGGGTTAGGTTCACTTACGATCAAAGGGCAGGTTGAAGTCTCCTTTCCTTTTAAGCGATATCAATGTCGAGCAAGATGAGTCGTATATTACCCTTATATGTAAACTTAGACACCTAGAAATTAGGATGTCTTACCAAGCGTTGCAATTGGAATTATAATAAAGTGATATTTTTAAAAAATTGAATATACTCTAAATAGTCATATGTCTTATTTTTTTTATTAGTTGAACATATAGACCATGAATTTTTTTGGGGGAATATTTTAATAAACATTAGGTAAACAAAAACATGTTGATCCGACAAAAATCAGATCAATCCGGCCCATTTAAGAAGGCCAAATCTTGGGTAGAAAGGAGTCAGGCTGGGCCCATAAAATAATGCGGAGATAAGATTTTTTTTTTTTGTTTTTTTCAATTTGGGTACGCTGCTAACTAAAGAGCTCATATTTAAGTTTTGTAACCCGTTCAACTAGCGAAAGGGTAAAATATATAATTATTTAAAGTATATTTAATTTTTGAAAAGACCCATCGTCCGTGGGTTCAGCTGGCGAAGGGGTAAGACATACTACCATTTGGAGTGTGTTCGAACCCTGGGGAGTACCACTTTGTTGTGGTTCCAGTCGCGGTGCTTGGGGAGACATCCTAGCTCTTGGGTGCTTAGATTTACGCCTGAGGGTAATAGACGGCTCGCCTTACCCGACATTGGTATCGCCTAAGAGGAAGGGAGACTTCGCCCTGCCCTTGGATCGTGGGTGAGCCCAACCCCTTTCCAAAAATTTTGTAACAAAAAAAAATTTTAAAAAGTATTATTTTGCTGTAGTTCTAATTGCGATGCTTGGAGAGACTTCTTTGCTTTTGAGTTTAGGTTTACGCCTGAGGGTAATAGAAGGTTCGCTCTGACTGATATTGATATTACCTAAGAGGAAGGGAGATTTCGTCTTGCCCTTGTAGGTGAGCTCAACCCCTCTCTAAAAATTTTATACAAAAAAAAGTTTTGTAAGAATTTAGCAACAAAAAAAAAGTTTTGTAAAAATTGTATAAATTAAACTTTATCTTTTAAAATGACTTTAAAATTCAAAATATTTACGTCAATCATTTTTTGGTAAAATATAAAGAATTTTAACTTAGAATCATAAAATATTATTTTTAAAAAAATGTCACAAAAATAATATCATGCATGCTTACTTTTTCCTAACTCTATGTGGGAGTGGTCTTGAAACGGATTATGTGTGTGTTTGGAAAAAAAATTTTAAACTAGCTTATAAAAAAAATGGGATTATAGATAGCTTATGAAAAAGGGCTTTTCTAGAAGAACTTATAGAAAAAAGTGATTTTAGATAAATGAGTGTTTGGATAGTTATTTGTAGAAGGGGTTTTATGAGTGGTAAATTACAAAAAAGGGTATGAGTATTAAATGAGGAGAGATAAGAGATGAGAGGAGATAGGAGAGAGGGTGTAAGAAAGAAAAGAGAGAAAAAGTAGGAGAGATGAGAGAAGGTGTAAGAAAAAGTAGGGGTAATATAGTAATTGGTTAGTTCATAAGCTCTTTTACTGTTCCATAAGCTGCTCTGACCAGCTTATCTGAAACTTTGGTTTTAAACCATGGTTTAGTCCAAAAACCCGTTTGAACAAAAATTGCTGTTTGGTTAAAAATTTTCCCAAACCAAGGTTTGGGGCCAAAAGCCCTTTTCAAACCATGGTTTGGGGTGTTTCCAAACACATCCTATGTGTGTGTTTGGAAAAAAAATTTTAAACTAGCTTATGAAAAAAACGGGATTATAGATAGCTTATGAAAAAGGGCTTTTCTAGAAGAACTTATAGAAAAAAAGTGATTTTGGATAAATGAGTGTTTGGATAGTTATTTGTAGAAGGAGTTTTATGAGTGGTAAATTACGAAAAAGGGTATGAGTATTAAATGAGGAGAGATAAGAGATGAGAGGAGAGAGGAGAGAGGGTGTAAGAAAGAAAAGAGAGAAAAAGTAAGAGAGAGGAGAGAGGGTGTAAGAAAAAGTAGGAAAGAAGGTGTAAGAAAAAGTAGGGGTAATATAGTAATTGGTTAGTTCATAAACTCTTTTACTGTTCCATAAGCTGCTCTGACCAGTTTATTTGAAACCTTGGTTTTAAACCATGGTTTAGTCCAAAAGCCGGTTTGAACAAAAATTGCTGTTTGGTTAAAAATTTCCCCAAACCGAAGTTTGGGCCCAAAAGCCCTTTTCAAACCATGGTTTAGGGTGTTTCCAAACACACCCTATAAATATTTAATGTAACTTTTGACACATCCTCTCTACATTATCTCACAAACAATACTTTAATATAACTCGGAGAAACAAAAGGTTAATGATGAACGCTGATTATGATATATGATATATGATATATGATATAGTGTGTATTTGGATGAAGCTAAAATTTAGGTTTTAAATTTAAGTTTGGATAAAATTTAGATTTTAAGAAATTTTAAAATCAACAGCTATATTTGTTCAAATGGATTTTTAAACTAAATCATGATTTAAAATTAAGATTTCAGATAAACTGATCAGAGTAGTTTATGGAACAATAAAAGAGTTTATGAATTAACCAATTACTATATTATCCCTATTTTTTTTACACCCTCTCTCATACTTTTTCTTACATACTCTCTCTTTTCTTTTCTTACACTATCTTTTATCTCTCCTCTTATCTCTTATCTCTCCTTATTTAATATTCATACCCTTTTTCGTAATTTACCAATAATAAAAATACTTTTAGAAATAACTATTCAAACACTCGTTTATTTAAAATCACTTTTTTTTCCATAAACCCTTCTCCAAAAACCCTCTTTTAAAAACCGCTCAAAAGTCTTTTTTTTTTCATAAACCTGTTTCTAAAATCTTATCCAAATGAGTTCATAATTGTTAGAGAATATAGAGAAGATACACTAAATTAATTACATTTGATATTTAGAATCCATCCCAAAATTTCCTTCTTAATTATGATTATATGTCAACTAAAATGATCAAGGGATAAATTAACTGCCCGCAAATTACGCCATTAATCTAGAATGAGATGTAATTGTAGAATGACGATATGGTGATGTTAATCACCCCACCCCCGGCGGCCCAAAAAAAAACAAACCTGAATGAAACTAGTGTAGGATGCCATGAGAATGTCCGAGAATTGATCAGGGGAATAGACTCGATTCAGAAGGGGATTAATGTAGTAGTTCTGGATAAAATCACTGCTTCCAGCACTAATGAGGTGGATCGCACCTGAGAAAATCTCATTGGCCCTAGCATTTCCCACCATATTCACAACTTTGCTCTGATACTCCTTACAGTGTTTCAACTGCCGAGTCAACGAGATTGCCCCCTACAAAACCACAAAAAGGAGAGGAAGTTGATCATGTTTATTTGGACAGAAAATATATGCTTTTAAGAAATCTTATTTACATATAAAGCTGCTGTCCCTTCGTGGTAACCAGAAGCACCAGAGGCAAAGTTGGCTCCTATCAAAAGATTCGTCCCTCTAGCCTCTTGGCTAAGATAAGCAGGTTGGTATGAAGTAAACCCGAGGTATTCAGCTGAAAAAAGGAAGAAAGAATAAAGCATAGCTTTTCAAAGAGAGGGTTAAGGAGAAAAAAAATACCGGGCTTATAAATGCTACCACATGCTTACCAGTGAAATCTATGGCAAGTTTTCCATTGCAGAATCTTCCGGTTGGTCTGTGAGGGACGAAGTCTCTTCCATAAGGAGAAAAGTTTGCCTTCACCAATGTTAAGAGGTTATTATTATTTCCCACGTCAACCACAGAGTCTCCGAATATCATTAGCGCAGGAACCAGAGGATCCCCATGGACGAGTGAGAAACCCAGAACAGCAAATAGTGAAACAAAGAAGGAACTTGAAGCACACATAAGAAACTTGACTGAATGAAGAGGGAAGACAATTGATATGATAATGGCAGATAGGGGAATTCAAGTAGTGGAAGAGCATTAAAAGAAACCAAGAAAGGTCAAGTGCAATAATAGACATCAGGAAGAGCAATGATTCTATAAAAGGTGCCTACGTACGTGTCAAGAAGCAAGTTCAACACCCTTTGAGAGTTAATGATTTTGTCCTCTCATTCAGTCTCTCTAGCCAAAGTTGTCATCATTTTTGGTTAGATAACGTAATGGATTAGGTGAAGACAAATATTTAGTTCACGCATAAACACTTTCTCGAGTTTTAAGGGGGAAGTCTATGCCTCACTGTAAGTGGCTCTCAGCACAAGGCACCGATGTGGGGAACTTCAACTGGTGGGCAATGTGCAGAACATTTTTGCCCATAAAACGGAAAGATGACTGGTCCAAAAAAGAAGGCTCCAATATTTATATTTTAATAATTATACCTGAGAAAAAAGGAAACAGCTTGTGTGTATCTAATCGGAAACCACTAAATGTGCAAGTTGCTTTTGCAAAACATGTAATCATAACGAGCATTCATACTTCAGATTTGAAATTAAAATTCCAAGTCTTATTAAGCACCAAGCATGATGGTAAATGAAAATTGAAAAAACTAGAAGATGCAAAGATGTTCTAGGAAGGTATTAGAGAAACTATGCAATTTCTGCAACAGCACGACACCTAGAAAATTTGTGGAATTGCTTCAAGCTCCAACAAGAATTCCTGTGAATTTTCACAAGAACTATTAGAAGCTGTGGAAAAAAGTAGTTAAACATTTGAAAATGTTCAGTACAGCTCGCAAGGAAATATCCCACTGAGTAAATTTGGGGTCATTTTAGATATTTAACAATGGGAAGTAGTGGGGGGCATCTTCCCTGCACCTGTTGTGTTTATTAAAGAAAAAGAGGATGGTGTTCAAAAGTTCAGACTACATTTTTCAGTTCATAATTTATAATTATGCTAATTTCCCACATGGCCTCAATAAAAATAATCTGAATCTCATGTCCTCTATGACGCAGAGGGAATTCGCTTATACATAAGTTTGAACATTCCGTCAAAGAAAAGAAGCCCAACATGGAATACATCAATTTGTAAAAGGCAAAGGCAATAGCATTGAGTAATCCGGAAAGGAATAAGATTCCAAAGAGCATGAAGAAAGGGAGATGATGGTGGAGTAGTCATAAAGATACATATCATTGTTCCTCTAAAGAAAGGGCAAGCAAGAACACATGGCATCAAATTATAAACTATATTCAAACCTTTTTGATAAAATAGCAAGGCTCAAATTCAGGATTTTCTGAGCATTTTAAGTTCTGCTTTCATCAGGAAACACTTTACGAATCGCTGAAACATCTCAATCATCTTAATGGAAAGCACATCATCTAAGACACAGATTTTAAAGCCAGTGATCCTCAAAGCAGGTGTTCCTTTGGCTGTATCTTTCGCTGGGTTCATCTATGCGTGGATCCTGTCAAAGAAAAGCCCATCTAAGGCCTTTTCTTCATCAGGAACTAGAGTAAAGTCCTCAGAAACTGATTCTCAGCCATGGATTACACGTGAAGAAAGTTATCATAGCCTTGCTTCTATAGAAGATGAAGTGCCTACACCTAAAGATACCAGAGTTCTTCAGGGAACCTCGGTTCTTCATGACAACCCGTGTTTTGAACAAGAGATTAATGGCCTACGAAACCGGGTTGAAGATCTGCAATTGAGAGAGTTGGTGTTACGGTTGCAATTTGACCGTTTTTGTGATCTGAAAGAGCAAGAGTCTCTGCTTATGGAAATCCGAAATTTGCTGTCCCTGGAGAGTGCTCGCGTTGATTTCTATGATAGGGAGATTTCGTCAATGGAGGCAGAGAATAAGAGGTTGGAGACATTCTCTGTCCAATATCTGGACATCATTGAACAGCTTCAGCAATGGAAATCAGAGAATAGATTGCTTCGGAGGAAGGCTAAGAAGCTACTGAGAAAATCAGAAGCACAATCTCGCCTCATTCACGAGCAAACTTTACTTATCAAGGTCCAAGAAGAAGAAGTGATCAGAACCCGCGATGCCTTGCGGACAAAAATCAACGTTATCGATAAATCGGAGGATGAAATCAGCAAGATGCAAAGGATTTTGTACGCATTGCAGGACGAGAAGAATGAACTTCTAATGAAGATTGAAACAGCAGAAGAATCATCTGCGTCTAAGGTAAGAAACCAGCTCAATAAATAAATAAAACCATAAACATAGAAATGCTAAGTAGTATAAAGCATTGTGAAATTGTAGTACTGTTAGTCAGGTCATTGAAAGCGTTTCCCATTGGCAGATGAAAGCAGAAAATCCAAATGAGGAAGAGTACAAGCAGCTTCTGAAGGAGTTGGAGCAGCAGAAGAAGGAAAGAGCAGGGGAAGAGAAAGAGCTGATTTACTTACGGTGGAGCAATGCATGCCTGAGGCACGAGCTGATAAGGGTGCATGAGCAACGACATCAAGAGCGGAGACCGGAGGTAGACGGCGTCGAACTGGAATTTGAAGGAAGGGGTGGAATGGTTCAATATGAGTCAGAGCAGGAATTAGAAGAATCTCATTTGGAGGAGCATCAGGACGTGCATGGCAATGATGCTGCTCATAGCGATGGAGCTGGTGGTGGTTGCTCCAGGAGAAGAAAATTGATTAAGAGGCTCAAGAGGTGGGTGGAAGGCAGCGAAAAGGCCAAGTTGAAGGTTGTTTCATGTGGAACAGAGGAACCAGCAAGAAGGTCTTGCTCTAGTGCGTGACCCAAACAAACCACCAGCCAACAAACTCTGACACTCGCATCAAAATGAGATAGCTTGTTGCATCAGGAACACTCTCTAAATTCTAATTTCAAGGGTTCTTTATATTTCCTTAGCAGAGACGTCGATTTCCAATTCAAAAGAATAATCAATATCGCATATCGATGTAAAATTGCACTACTTTTGTTCGAGTATATCATCAATTGTCTTCACTTTATTTTCTCGTGAAATTCAGCAAGTAATGAATGTTTTCCCTGATAAAACTGTAAATCTGTAATTAACAGTTACTTGCATTGATTATAGAAAATCAAGGTGTAATTAGCCTGAAAGGTGTAATATGTTCATTCTCCTAAACCTAACGGGTATTATTAATGCAAATATTAACGTCGCTGAAGCATAGGGGAAGGAATCGCATCCATGCATGGCAGAGTAGATTTTGCCAAAATTAATCCTTTTAATCCATCTAAATCTAATCAAATACCAAGCAGCTTCATCTCTGAATCATTCCATCACTACAAATACTAATTGATAGGAGTTAAGTCAACCTAAGCAAGATTAAAAAAAATGTCTTGTCCAAAAAGTCAATAGAATCAGAAGAGATACTGCAAGGTTCATAATCCAAAATCAAATCTTGAGAAGACTCGGCTTAACCAAGCACTCCTCAAACTAAGAACTATCTCCTGGATGAAGTATTTAGTTCACCGCAACTTCAGCTGAAAGGAAAATAGGATGAAGTACATCCTGACCAGAAACTTTGGTCTTGGAGTTCTTGAGCACCTGCACGGCTTCTTCCACCTTGGCAGTAAGAGACTCTGGAGACTCCAGGAGAAGCAGCAATTCTCCATTGTCCATCTCCAAAAGCATCCCTGTAATCTTCGCTGCTAGGCCAGGCTGTCAAAGTTGCAAAATAGACAAATCGTTGTAGTTACATTACAACCTTACCCCAAAAATCAATACTACAAAAGAGAATTTATAGTAGTGCAGCGGTTTCACCTTGAGTTTATGGATTAGAGGGTACAGATGCTCGCCGAGTATCTGTTTCTGCTGCTCTAGAGTAGCAGCAGCAAGCATGCTATGCAGCATTTCTGATCCCGAAGATCCTACAGAAGAGCTACCACCAGAGGAGACTCCAGATACTTTCTCCATTTCAGGCTGGCACCCACTGGGCACGTACTTTGTCGGCCCAGCTCGCTGCAAAGCACGAAATTTGGATATCAAACTAATGCGTTTTTAAATTTTCTGAAATGAATACAAGAGCTTGAAAGATAACATTCTAATCATCACTAGCATCAGAGCTCATTCTACTCAATGAAATAAGAGGCACCCCCGCAAGACTATATCAGAAAACAAGGAATGCAAAATCATCCAACAAATCCTTAAACAATAAAAGTTAGAAGTATCAAGATTAAGAAAATAGAAACTCAGGGTATTTGGAGAGAGAGTTGCAGTCTCTGTGCAGCAATCCTACCAGAAGATACAAGACATCTTCGAAATTGCGTAAAAAACTTTATACGCGAACAGAACCAAACCTGTTGTGTACTTAATTCTTTTGAAGAGTTCACTGACTGAAAAGGCTGACGCAATTGTAGCATATTTGGAGCAGAGTGAAGATTTCCTTGTGAAATTGTTTGCCCATTCATCCTGCCCCTGTTTTGCCTATTTTGCCTTGTAGAACTGGAAACCTGTGAATGAAAGGAGGAACCAAAAAAGTTTATGTCCTTAACAGAAGTGCCACCAAAAGATGATTTCTTCACCAACAAACACAACCGTAATACTTTATCACATGCAAAACAAATGTATCCTTGTGGAAACAAATGTAGTTCACATTGAGCTTTCTATTTTTTGTGGTGCATGATATATTGAGCTAGTAAGAAAAGATTTTCTCACCATAGGAACAAGTGGCTGTTGAAATGGTCTGGCAGGAGGTACAAAGCTGTTAGCCCTCCATCCTTGTGTCAACCCCAAAGGTTGACACATTAGCCCAGGTCGAGAAGGAACCTGTGAAACGGCTCCGGTAGCTGCATAATAATAAGGAGAATATCCGCCAGGAATAACAGCTATTGAAGGTCCAGATAGTCCTGCTATTCGCTGTGCATGCTGAATCTGCAATTGTGCTTGCCTATCCTCCTTCCTTTGAGCAATAGCAACATATAATGGTTTGCGATGAAACATGTATCCTGTGACACCCACCCCCACACACGCACATCAACTTAAAGTAACTAAAACAAGACAGTAAAGGCACTATCAACACAAAAATCGTAAAAGGAAATGGGAATACTAATAAAACTTGCATTAGATATTTCAAGTTTCATTAAGGCGGGATGCGAATTTGCATAATCATAATTTCTAGTCATACATCAACATACCAAAGCAATATTAATATGATACAATATATTTACAACTCTGTTCCCCGTACTAAGTTAAAGATTAACTATGCCACGCGCCTTAAAAATTCACCAACTCATGATAACTGAACACTTTTTGTTTCGTAAAAAGCAATTGATACTGAAAGTTTATTTAACATTCTATTCAGTTGCACAACTTCAAAAGATAACCTATGCGAATTTGAAGAGTAGGAGGAATTTTATTCTCGTAGAGATTGCCCAGCTTTATATATGGCACAATGAACAAATAGCCATTACATGTGCATGTACTAAAGAGTACCTCATAGATAATGTCATAATGTTAAATGGCTGAACATAGAGTATAACTTGTAAAGTATACGAACCGCAAATGTCTGAAATTGTTATACTGAAGACATAATTCACCCTATTAAAATCCATTCATCTACACTTATAACCAACTTACCATGAAAGGTGTTCACAGCTTTATTAGCCTCCTCAGCGGTGGAGAAGCAGACAAAGCCAAACCCTTTGCTTATACCTTTGCCATCTCGCATAACTACTGCAGATGTTATTGAGCCACATGCACGAAAAAGATTCCGTAGTTCTTCATCACTTACGTCGTCATCAATGTTCTTCACATAAACATTTGATACCTGGACGTTAAATAAAGACATACTGAGCCGTCAGAAAAGGGAAATGGCAGGATAAATCATTAAAAAGGGGGCATCGCACACCTTGTATTTTAAGATTTGTTCCTTGCGTTTCTCCTCAAACTGATGGTGCAAAATAAGCTCACGCTCGGCCTTCTTTTGTGCTCTGGCTACGTATAGAATTTTTGAACCTGCTTATAACAAACCAAAACCATATGATATTGGAGATTAACAGCAAACAGCAAGTTTTTGCCAACAGAAATTCTTGGTAGATCAAAGGATAAACATACTACCAAGTTGTGATCCATTCATTCCTTCCATTGCCCGTCTAGCATCATCTGGGTTATCATAGTTCACGAAGCCAAAACCCTTTGAAATCCCATTGTTATCCTTCGCAATAACTAAGCTAACAATTTTCCCAAAAGATGAGAACTTTTCCTGTAGAAGCTCTTCAGTAATTTTCGGGTCCAAATTCTTGAAGTACAAATTTGTATATTTCGCATCAGGATTTGGCAAAATGCGGTCACTTTTTTTGACAAACTTTCCAACATAGCTGTGACAATAGAAAACACATTGAGCTTAACCTCTGGAAGTAATCTTATACAGAAATTGAATACAGCAGCTAGGTGAAAACGCAAAAAACATGCACTTCATTGCACAATTATTGGGGGGGGGGGGGGGGAAAGGCTTCATCATACTAATAAACAAAGCAGAGTTTCACTTACATTTGCTTGTCGTTAACAGTAGAGCCATTCAGCTTCTCGATGGCAGAATTTGCAGATTCCTCTGACTGAAATTGAACATAGCCATATCCTTTGCATTTTCCATTGTCAGACATGACAACTTTGCAGGACAAAATGATACCAAACTTTTGAAACAAATCTTGTAATCCCACGTTATCTATTGTTTCAGGTAGATTCTGCCATGGTACGAGAAACACTTTCTCATAAGAATGCACTTCAGAAGAACCGGAACCAAACAATGATTTAATTATCTCATTTAAAAGTTGCAAATACATACCTTAACAAATACATTCCCTATTCCACTTTTAGTTGCATCAGGATCACGATTTGACCACATGATCCTTATCGCTTTTCCATTCAGTATAGAATGATTCTTCACCTCAATAGCACGAATTGCTACTCGAATCCAAAGACAACAAATTAAGGTATATATCTTCAGTATTTTTACTTTCACCAAGCTATCAGAAAATCACAATCTATAATTTATATAGAAATGTAATATAACTTAATCTGAAAAGTTTGGGCAAATAACATGGGAAACGGGCATTCTTAAGCGCAATATTTAAAATAATCAACAAAAGCTTTCTATTAAACCTGCTCAATACAATGGTAAAATGATATTTCTTTTGTAACATCTACCTAAATCAGAGAGAATACTAGACACACACACACACACGACAAAACCACGTGCCAGAGGATAATTGAGACCTTATGTTCATGGCTGACAGCTCTCTAACAAGCCAAAACATGGTAAAGGAAACAAAACCACCAGAGACTTGTTAAATTTTGAGTTTCAGCCAAATTAACTTAAGATCGACAATGTGACGGATTAATGCGATTTACAATGCCAGCTTGTCATTTTTTAGACTGTGAAGCAGGTCAGAGACCAAGAAAAATCAAAATGAAGAGAAATTTCTTGGAAAAGGTTTAATATAGCAATCAAGCCAAGCCTCTATAACCTCCGTTAAATCAAGGGACCAAGAAATGAGAGACTAGTGGTCCCCAGATCTTTTGATTTGATTTATTCTTAATACATTAGTATTATATTATTATCAGCTGCGAGGACAGCAAACGCACCATGCAAGAAACAATGCGAAACAATGCCGCACAGAAAACCAGTAACTTGATTTAGAAAACCCAAAAACATTCGGGTAGCTTCATCGAACGGGCATCGTTAAATAAAAAGAGAACTCGTACCATCTTGAGGAGAGACGAAGTTGACGTAGCCGTAACATAGCGACCTGCCGGTAGAGGAGTCCCTACAGACCCGAACAGAAGTGAGGCTCTTGAACTCGGAGAATATTTCAAACAGCTTACCATCGGTGATGTCAGGGTGGAGGTCGCCGACGTAAAGCGAAGCAGCGGTCGAGGCGACCGACGTAGTATTCGCCATCGATCAATTGAAACGCCTAACGCTCGTCTCGGAGCTAAAAAAGAGAAAAGAAAGAAAGCAAAGATTTCTTCCAAATCAACGCTGCAGCTTTTCTTTCCAAAACTTGATAACAGTTGATATTTATGCGCAGATAAAGAACAGCAGATTTTGCAGTGTCAAATTCTTGAATGACGAATTTTGTCAGAGAGAGAGAGAGAATGAATGTGAGTAATAAGTAGAGCAATAGCGAGAAAAAAGAAGGCAAGAATGAAAAATGAAAGGGAATTCTGATCGGGTTAGTGAGAGAAAACGAAGGAGGGTGTGATTTGAGCGCGCGCGAGGGGGAGAGAGAAGAGAAAGATGCAGAGGGAGAAGGTGGTGTGAGGATTTTTGCATGGACGCGGGAGGTTGGGCCGTTCAGCATAAGGGCTTGCGCGAGCGTAGATTTCTGGCCACGCTCGCGTGAAGAGCGTTGAAAGCACGGATTGGTTTCAGGCTTAGGAATAGTGGAATACCTTTTCGGCTCTGACTTACGGGAATTCTCGCCACATAAACCAACTCAGGTCAATGACAGCGATCCTATATCATGGGCTTTCCCTTTTATTTTACCCTAACAATGACCATACAATTAGAAAATGTGGTAATCAAATACCATTATAGGCCGAATAAAAAGTCAAATAAATTCATACAACTACAAATCATAATCCATGCATCAGGATTTGCATGAAATACTACTTTTTTTTTTATATTTTTAATATAATTAGTTGTTTATTTATTTTTTTTCTAATTGAGTCGTTCAAAGTTAAGATTCCTGTAGTTACTTTTTTTTTTTTAAATCAGACGCGTTGAGGTTTAGGCCCTGTTTAATTTTATTGAAAATCATGATTTTAAAAAATTTTTAGGTAAAATTTAAATTTTAAAAAATTTTAAAATAAATAATTATATTTATTCAAATAGACTTTTAAATTAAATTATAATTTAAAATTAAAATTTTAGATAAATTAGTCAGAGTAATTTATGGAACAGTAAAAGAGTTTATAAACTAAACAATTATTATATTATCCATATTTTTTCTTATATTATCTCTCCTACTTTTTCTTACACCCTCTCTTTTCTTTTCCTACACTCTCTCTCATCTTTCATTTTATATCTTATCTCTCATATTCATACATTTTTTCATAATTTATCAATAATACAAATACCTCTGAAAATAACTATTCAAATACTCATTTTTTTAAAAAAAAAATTTATAAGCTTTTCTCCCAAAATTATTTCCTATAAATTACCTAAAAGTTATTTTTTTAAAACCTATTTCTAAAATATTATGCAAACACACACTTAATTTTTTTCTATTCTATTTCTATTATTTCGTGCGCGTTGTGGAAGAGTAACATAATTATTGAAATAGGTAAAATTTAAGCATTATATTCAAACTTTTCTAATTTTACTCGTTTAAATACCCTGATCATGCCAAGTTTTTTAAAAAAGGAAAAACTATCACCGCCCAATCTTATCATTTTCTTTCTATAATTCATAAATAAGAAGCTGATGTCATAAAACTCTTTTCTTTTTTTAAAATAATATTTTTTAGTCTGAGCTAATTGTTTAAACTTTATGGTTAGTATTATCTTTTAAGATACATTTAAAGTATAGTTTTTATAATAAAATATTTTTTAATTTTATTAATTATTGTTTACTTTCATGTATCAAATAAGCTTAGATTTTTTTCAACCAAAAAGTAAGTCTAGATTGATACTCTTTAGTTTGGTAAGATTTTAATTTCATCATATCAAACACGCCATAATAATGGAGTATTTTCGGATGGGGCAAGCAACAGCCTATCGTTAAAAAAGGTATCGCCTTATAAAATGGTTTGGGACACGCTTGCCCCAAGTTACCTGTCACTACACGTCGCCAGAATCACCTCACAAGAAAGGCATCACCAACTTACAAAATAGACTTCTTCTTTTTAATAATAATTGTAAAAAAAATACAAAATAGATTTTGGCATGGCCAAATTCATTGATCCCCTTTTGTTGTCTGTCATTCATTAAAGAAATTGCCCCAAGCAAAATACAAAAAATAAATAAATTGCCAACATAGTGAAAAAGAAAAGCAAAGAAATCTCATTGCTAACTAGTTCTTGATATTTCATCCTTCCCACTTGAACCATTTGGTAAGCCGTAGCAAGACACCGAAATAGCCTCACTGGACTACGATATTGCTCGGAAGATAGGTACAGCAATGAGAGTTTCAAAAATGAAATTTTAGATGCACATTTCCAACCTCAAAAACCATCCATGATACAATTATATTAGAATCATACTGTTGTATATACGCTTAGTATTATAGTACAACTACATCCGCGAAGATAATATACAATTCTGGCAGTTCTCAACAGAGTTCCTTTACAGTGAGATCCTAATTTTGGTAAGATGGATACAAGATTCCCCATTTGCAGAATAAATACAGAACCAAAACATCTTAATTTCCACACCACATCATCAGATGGGATAGCCGATGATAACTAAAAACATCAGCAACCCAAGAATGAAATTTTGAATCACAAAAATTGGGACCCCTAGAAAACTGCTATGTGCATAAAGAAAGCTGCAATGCTTAAAGGCAGCACCTTGGCGAGAATGCCTGACTCTGAACTGCTCACACTCAGCTGTCCCGCGCTAACATACTCGTCCTTGGTTGTGGTCACAGAGACATTCACAGACAGAGAACCTGGGCAGCAATTTCAAATTACGACTTAGTATGGGATCATATACATAATATATTCCTCGCTGGCAAGCAAGAGTCCTGTTGTGAACTTACAGTCATAGTTAGCCCATCCAATTCGTTGATGAGCTAAGTCGTAGACAAATATCTTATCTTTTAGGACAAGATCTGCAAATTTAAAAACAAGGAAGTTGATAAACTCAATGCTTCAAAATAATGGAGCGTGGCTTGCAGATTCAATACAATAGATGCATAAGTGAGAAAAATGAAGATGGAAAGGCAATTTATGATTAGCGCTCGTGGTTTTTCAAACCAACTTTTATCATCATATGCATTCCAAGTAAACGTTTTTTTTTTTGAGAGAAAAGCACTCATTTATGCGAGTCTTTGAGGACTTTATTTCTGTTTAAACAATCTTGTTCAAGTTCCAACCTCATATTTTGGTTAAAAAAAAAGTTCCAACCTCCTAAAATTGAAACTCCCTCCTGCACTTTCTGGAAACCAATACACCACTCTGGAACTCCATCCTGTTAAAGTTAAATGGTACGTCAGGGTATAATCAACGGACCACATTTGAGAAGAATCTCTTATCCATAAGTAAGGAAAGATGCAAGATGTGATCAAACAGAGAAACCAAGACACTTGCAATGAAATCAGAATGTAAGAGGTACTGTTCTGGTTCTAAAACCATGGATGCTCCACCAGCAAAGATCAAACTGACTGAAGGAAATATATCACCTACACTGAATAAATAACAAGAAAAATTTCAATGAAATTTTTAAAAATCCTTTAAATGTATACTTTACTTTTATGAGAGAAAAGTACATCTAGTTCTTTATGGGAAACAGTTCAAAAATAACCTGGCTGAGGCCAAATAACACTGGCTTCCTTTTGAAATGACGGGAGTGGCAGACTGTGAAACAATGGTAGTTATCTGCATATTCATCAAGAAACACAACATCAGTAGCTGTAGGTAAGATCAATTCATTTGCTTGCAACACAAGATGAAATAAGGACTAAACCTCAACCAGAGCTAAAGGGAAAGGGAAAAACTTGTTTGCTACCCTTCCGCACTTCTATTTGAGAGATACTAATAATAATCAAGAAAGTAGACTTTGATATGGTGGTTAATTTTTGACATATCTAAACCATGCATGGGCACATTAAACCATAGCTTGTTTAAATGAAAAATAATTTAATTTAGATCAAAGGTATGGGAAATTCATCTGCATCTAACTTGTGGGCAAAAGGCCTGATTCTAGACACAATGAATGAATCTATGATCTCAGGATATATCAGATAAAACAAAAGGCATGTGAGGCTTGGAACGTAAGTGTGCCACAATGAGAACTACTTTCTCAGGCTTCATTGTTATCCGCTAACAATAAACAAAATCCTCATTATGGATTATGGAAACTGCAATCAATTTTAAAACAAGGCAGACCTCAAATAGAAGTGCATAACACACAAGAGAATAGAAGTTAAGACACAAAAACCCCTCTCTTTTTATTCATTCTGTAGTGTAACTGATTATAACACACGAGAATGTAAGTGTATATTTATCTGTTGACGGAGATTTATTAAGAGAAAATAATTTGACCACTTACAGCATAATGCTTAAGAATTATAACCTAAGAACCTAATAACTTACAGCATTGACCAACGGATCATATGCTTCTTGAACAAGGTATGACAAGGTTGTACCCGTATCAACAATAGTTCCTCGGTTGTTAGATGTTGCAAAAACTGCAGGATTAATAGGGAGAATTCGTCCATTAACACCAATGCTCTGAAGATTTAAGTTGTAATGAGGCCTGAAATTCGTTAAGGAAGTAGTCAAAGCACTGCAATATATTATATAAAACCACATATTATTAAACAACAAAAAACAGCACCAAGCATTTTAAGAATCTAAGTTTTTGACAGCAACATCATCTTCTATACTCATTTTAAGAAATTTGTATAGACAAATTAAAATAATACACTGTATACCACCTTTTAATTTTAACATAAGAAAATTATCATTAGAAACTATAACCAATTAAAGAATTACAAGTCTTAAAAAATGAAATTCCCATCTAGTTGTTTCGCACTCTTTCGCCCAGGTGTGGCATTTAGCATCTTCCCAAATAGAGATAACACAAAAAGAGACTAAGGTTTGGGTTAGGATAGGGGCTGGCAAAACCCCTCATAACAATATAATGTTGAGAAACTAAAATAAGCATACTGGTCTGAAATCTGAATAAAACAAAACATGAATTCTCAATTGACACTAAAGAACAGAATATTTCCAATGTTTAATGAATTCTCCAAGTGATTTTAACGAATTCTCATGAGATCAACAGCATCAATCCTTCATCTCTTGTCATCCAAATAGTGAAATATAATACTACATTCCTAATTAATTACTTTATAAGTATTAAACAAATGTTCAAACCATTAATATTTGACACTACTGAAAATGGTTAGTTTTCATGAATTTCTTGGAGCAAGGCATGCAACTTAGACATTTCCTCAATATCAATAAGAGGTGATCTGTCAAACAAAAGATCCCCACCAACTTGGGAAAGAAAAAGATAAAGAACACAAGAGAGGGCTTACTGTGCCGGGACAAGTGGACTATAAACAAGACTTGGCTCCAAAATCTCACCAAGAACTAGTATGCCTCCTCCATTACCATCTCCTTTTAAACAATGAGAAAATACTTTGGGGGTGATGCCTCGTGATGATAATTGTGAAATAACGGATAGAGCACCAGGGCCAAACCCAAAAATTCCATCCACTGCCTTATCTGACTTAGTCAAATCTCCAGACTGATAGGTACTACACCTGTTCCCAGGACAACCATTAGTTAATTTCAGTTATCCACATTAACAAGAAGGGAAGGGAGCTAAACTAAAATAAAAGAAGCATTGGGAAAAGATGTAGATAAGCTCAAAGATTGAAGATCAAGTTCCATAGGTTTTCCCTCTCCTCCATGCGTTCAGAAACTCACTTATTGACCATTCAGACCCTGCCAATGTTCATCCATCCCCCTAAATTCCCCTCACTATACTTACGGATTTGCTATTACTTTGAACCAGAATATTACAAGATTTGCGGCTTGAAAAGCTCGGATTATAGTCTTTAGGGTAAAAGAAGCCATTATTTCGAAAACTGGGCTCTTTCGACTCTACCATTACTCTCAGCCCTTAACATGTTTCAGATCCCTACATAAGCGCAAACTTTAATAATAAAAGCTCAAGAGCTCACCCAAAAACAACTTTAGCTGAAGAATTAGCCAGCATAGACTGCCCAAGGATCATGTCAAAATACATTGCATCAGAAACATAATACCCTGATGTCCCACTTCCATCTCCATACTGAAAGGTGTAGCTGCACTGATTAATCTGAGGGGTGCATTCAGTTGCGGCACTTTGAGTTGAAGAAGTGCATATTGGGTCTGAGCAGGAAATCAGCGCAGATGTGGATGAGCTGGCTGTATCAAAGAAGTTGAGCTGAATCTGTAGAGTGCATGACATAACCAAAAAGAACAAGGCAGTTATGATATAGAATGCCACTTTATTTACTAAGTTACCGAAAGTATGAATACAGAACAAGGACCAAAATTTTACCTCCAATTCACTAGATTGAGGGCAATTACCGCAAGTATTGCAATTAACCCACAATACGTCGCTTCCGGTATCAATCTGGACATTGAATTCTCTTGGAGGAGAGCCCAGCTTCACTTTTGTATAATACAACCTAAACAAGAAAACCAAGATTACCTCATGCTTGAAAAGTAGTACTAGTGAGTTGTTAACTTTTTAACCAGTGTCTCGAAGAGAATAACGAGTAAGAGGAAAAATATTAGGCCCGAAAAAGAGGACCCTGCAGAAAGTCGCGAGGAAGATTTTGGGCAGTGGAGAAGAAACAGATTCCATCAGCTAGAGGTGTGGTGCAAATTCAGAATTTCGGAAACTCGATCACCATCCTTTTCTCGGCGTCTCGTTGAGGAATCAAAAAATAAAATTAAAAACCAATAATTACCTAGATAAATAGAAACTAAATGCTTAACAGAGAAAGAAGAAGCGTAGGATACAGGCAAGCCAAGAAACGCAACTTGAAGCAGCATAATAAATGCGAGAGCATTAAAGATCCTTAAATGCGGAATGCATGAAACCCGGGTGATCGAACTAACCGTACCCAATAGTAGAAGGATCAGATAGCCCTTTGACTGAGAATTCAACAACACCACCTGCTACACCTTGCAAGATTCGAACGTGCCGAGCTCGGTCGCGAGCTCTGAGTGCTTCCAGCTCTACTTGCCGACTGAGAGGAATTGCCCGTTCCAGAGGGTACAACCCACCGTGAACTACCGATACCGGCACCAAAACGGTGGCGAAGGCCAGTAACATCAAAAGAAAACTCTGCATGTTCAATGTTACCAGGGTTTCCTTCGCAGAATTTAAAGGAAAAGATTGCGTCGATGCTAGTTTTCGTGTATCAAGAGATAAAAAGGGTTTCGGGATAACGGCTTTGCAGCACTGTTTATCGTCAGCTAATTCAGATTAGATTAACACTACTGACAAGAGGCAAATGCCTTGGCAATATATAGAACCCGTTGCGTCTCTCTATAATTCTTTTTTCTTGGTTTCCCTCCTTTCCCAGAAACACAATTATTCTAGATTCCAGAATCAATTTTTGTTTTTCTGGCAACTCATTGTTACATCGAATACTTTATTATATTTTTTCACAGGTGCGACATTGTATCATGTCTCCATTTACACATGAAAGAGACCATTTAACGCTACTCTCTCTCTCTCTATTTCATATCAACTGAAAAAATCAATCCAACTTAAATTATTGGGTGCCTACTGATATCTTATCTCTGTTGTGATATCACTGGGAGAATAGAACAGAACACTTGTCTGATAACACCCAATTATCTCTCCTTTTGGCTTTTCCAAATCCAAACAGACTGGGACCCTTGTGTATGTACGATCTTTGATTGAAATTTGCAACTAGGTGACTAATGCTATCGAGCGTACCAAGACTGAAAAGATGGAAAAGGAAACGTTCATAAAATCAAGCATGAATACGGGTCGAAATGACAGTGAAAAGAAGATGGAGGTTTCTCATCTAACTTCCGAGGAAAGAAAAACACGTTTCATATTTTATTTTCGGCGGACATTAAAGGCTGTTAAAATAGTGGTACACAACCAGAATAATGCTCCTTCCTCCCTCCTTAATTAGAGAGATCTTGACATAGATGCTCTCATTATCACTTTTTCTCACTTTTTTTCTTATCATCATAATCTTATTAAAAGATTAAAAAAATAAATAGTTAAAATAAGATTAAATTTTAATATTTTTTATTTTTTTATAAAAAATAAATGGTTGAAATGCATATAAAATTATCGTTTTCAATAAACATATACCGCCATTTTTTTATATTATAGATATTTGAAATGTCAATTTTATCTTTCTTATATTTTTATTATCTTATCAATTCATGTAATTATCATTTTAACTCATATCATTTCTAATAATTTATCTATCAATAAAAATATTTTAATAACAATTATATAAATATTTATTTTTTTAAAATTATTTTAAATATAAAATCTATTTTATAAAATATATTATCTAGAATTATTTTATAATTATTTTTTTAAAATCTATTATCTAAAAATTAAATCAAATACAACCTATAATGGCTTTGACTAGGGGTGTGCATGGGTAGGGTTGGGCAGGGCAGCCCCCTGCCCGATGCCCTGCCCAAAAAATACATGGGCTACAAAATGTCAGGCCCTGCCCGGTAAAAGCCCTAACAGTTTTGGGCAGGGCATGAGCGGGCTGGGCATGGGCGGGCTGGGCATGCCCAAGTCTTGATGTCATGCTCATATTGTGAAAAAAATTTGTAATTATGAATTTCTAAAATAATACTATATTCATGTGTCTTTCAGAGTTAAATAATATCTATAATTCACTAAGAATAATAGAACAAAGATAATAATTAAAATCTTGAGATCCATTGCATATAAAAAATAAGTGTTGAAATCTAAGTAGTTTGTAATTATAACTTTGTATCAATCTCCCTAATATTGACAAAGATAAAGCATCTAAAAAAATAAAATAAATAATTATAATTTGTAATGTAATCATATGATAATTAACAAAGTTAAAAAAAAAAATTAGTATAGTTATAAATATTAAAAGATACAACTTACCTACTTATATTTCTAAAATTACATTATAGTCACCAGTAGTCATCATATTCTCCCTTTTAAGATAGAGAAAAAAATAAAAAAATAAAAGAAGGGGTACTCATGGGCAGGGCAGCCCCTATGCCCAGTGCCCAGTCTGAAAAATGCATGGACTGTATTTTACAACCGGATGCTCGGCCCTACCCGATAAAAATCGGGCTGAGCAAGGCATAGCGGGCCATGGGTATTATGCACAGCCCTAGCTTTGACCAGCTAGCTTTTGAGGCTAATAGGGAAGGAATTGTTGGCTAAGTGCTAATGTTTGTTGATAGTTTTATGATCTGTTTTGATTTCCTTCCAGTGTCGCTTGTTTTAACCTCTTTTATGCCTCTTTGGATAACACTTAACCCGTGGTTTTGTAAGTGCTAATAGGTTAAAAACTAAATAAACAATCATTAAATATTTTATAAGAATTTATAAATTAAACTTTAATTTAAAATAAATTTGAGAGAGTATTTTTTTGCGCTATACAAAGACTATTTTTCCCTTTTCCTGCTCTCTTTTCTCTCCCTCTCTCTCTGCTCCTCCACTCTCTCTCCGTCGCTGGTTCAGTTGTCTTCTCCTCCGTCGCTAAACCGTAACTGCTGGGCTTCTTCGTGCTGTGCGTGGACGGGCGTAGGGGGAAGTGGATGGAATGGAGGGGATGGATGGGTGGAGACGATGGAGGTGGAAGATGATGATGGGTGACGGGCTGAGAGGAGATGATGGTGTCGGCTATGTGGAATAGAGGTGGAGTCGTGGATTGGGGAGGACGATTCGATGCGTGGGTGACGACTGAAGGGGTGAATGGAGCCGGCTCTGTGTCGTCTATATACCGTCTCTGCTCTGTCCGTCTACGTATGCTCCATGTTTATGATCATTCATCTTTTACTGATTTTTCGCTTTTTTAGTCGAATTCTCTCCAACTTAAATATATATAGATATATACGCAACTCTATATACATTATAATTATCACTTGCTGTAGTGCGTCCTCCACATATATTTATGTATGTATTATAAATACTAATTATTTATTATTAATTATCTAATAAATTAAATATATATTATTTATTATTTTAATATCAAATAAAAATATTCATGTATGTATTATAAATTATTAAGTATTTATTGTTAATTAGTCAATAAATTAAATACATGTATATGTATTTATATTATTTATTATTTTAATATCAAATAAAAAATATAAATTTAATATTATATTTTATATAGTTATATTTTTTATAATTTATAAATAATAAAAATTATTCTGTTAATAATTATTTAAATATTTATTTTTTTAAAAAATATAGGCTCATATCTATAATTATTTTTTCAACATATCAAAATTTAAATCTAACGGTCTTAATCAATGAAATTCCTTTTGCCCGTAAAAAAATATTGCCGTTATAAAGGCACGTATTGAGAGTGCTTAATTTGAATGATAAATTTAAAAATAATCTTCTGAATAGAAAATATTTTTCTATCTTATAAAAAAAATGTTATTAGGAAATTAATAAATTTAATATAAACCCAAAAAAAAAGATTAATACATATAATTTTTATATGGATGCATCTGCACGTGTATTGAGAATGCTTAATTTGATAGATAAATTTAAACATAATATTCTGAATGGAAAATATTCTTTCTTATAAAATTAATATTATAAATAAAAATATAAATTTAAAAATAATATTCTGAATGGAAAATATTCTTTCTTATAAAATTAATATTATAAATAAAAATATATTTTTACAAAATATATATTTTTATATAATTATGAAATATATTTAGAGGGTTGCTTTTTTTTTGTTTGCCTACCTAGTTTATTGAAATTTTACTTTAATTATATCCTAATATAATTTATGTCGTATATTTGGTTATAGTGGGTGAGTTTTCTAATAATTTTTTTATATATATATCAAGGCTTAAATTCGGCTCAAATTCAAGATCTCGCTAAACCACCTACTCTTATATTTATCTTGGGCTCATTATATGCAAATGGGCCAATACGCTGTGTCATGGAAGCCCATGGACCAAGCACACGTGCAGGCTCTTACGGCCTCTGCTTTTATATTTTAAAAAAACAAATAGGAGCTTAAAATGGAGGCGGCGTCAACCGTACGCATCACGCAATCACCGTTCCCGCGATGGCGGTGAAACCCTGATATAAAATGTAGCCCCAACCAAAATTCTAGCATCACTGTAATTTGGAAGTGGAGAGGGCATACTAGTAGCTTCGCGTTCCCTTCGAAACCCCTTCAATCTCTTCGCTCAAATACGTATACTGTGCTATGGCGGAATCGGTTTCTTCTGGCGAATCCTCCAACAAAACTCCACCGCCGGTTCCGGCACCGGCTCCTGATCACAGTTGGGCTGACGAGGCGGAAGAAGAAGTTTGACAAGAAGCGAGTGCTGACACTGCGAGTTCGTCGACAGTCTTGTCGCTTAACGTTGATGAATTAACAATCGACGAGAAAAAGAAGAGTCCTAAGGTTCTGGACGAACCCGATGATTCCAATATCCAAGCGGTACGAACTCTAATAATATGTTAGTTTCTGTTTCTTTCTTAGATGGTATTATTTTATTGGCAAGTGTGATCTTCATGGGAGCCCTTGATACTTGAATCTTAGGGTTCTGGGTTCAAAGGCGGGTACCAACAGGAAGAGGATAAGTGTTATTATTTACTGTTTGAATGTTGATATTGGAGCCAATATTGGATATCCTGAGAGGGGTTATCAAGTTCAATCAGGCCCCGGACGCTTAGTGTACATTAGAAATCCCAATGGGCCAATTGACTATGATTTTAGACTAAAGTTGTGTTTTATCTACGACAAAATGGTTTCTTAGCGATGAAACAAGGTATTGAACGAGTCGCTAATTTCTCCTTATAAAATCACCTTCGCGGGAAAGAAGTATGGATTCCTTTTGTTTCACCATTTTTTATTGGTAAATGGAATCCATTCCAGGGTGATAGGGTGTGGACTTACTCTACTGATGACTTAGAGTTGAAATTTGATGTAGGTTACATCGGGCGATATTCCGTATACTTCAGCGAGTACCTTTGAAGATTTAACTCTAACCCCAGAGTTGCTAAAGGGATTGTGTGTTGAGATTAACTTCCAGAAGCCTAGCAAGATTAAAGCTATCAGTTTGCCAATGATTTTGAACCCTCACAAGGATTTGATCACTCAGGCACGTAATGGATCTGGCAAGACAACTTGTTTTGTTCTTGGATGCTGAGCCGTGTTGATCCTTCGATGCAAGCCCCTCAGGCCCTTTGCATTTGTCCAACAAGAGAATTGGCTATTCAGGTGAAATTCTGTGTTTTTCATTTGTTAAGTAAGCATTTAACAGCCTGACATGTAGTTTGAGCATAATGATGGTAACTAAATATTCCAGAATATGGAAGTTCTTCGAAAGATGGGGAGTTACACAGGGATTAGTTCTGAATGTGCCATTCCCACAGACAGCAGAGATTATATTCATGTATCAAAACGACCACCCATAATGGCGCAAGTAGTGATTGGGACTCCTGGCACGATTAAGAAATGGATGTCAAATTAGAAGCTGGGTGTAAGCAGATTAAAAAATTTTAGTTTTTGACGAGGCTGATCAAATGCTTGCTGAGGTAATTTTTGCAAATTGATTTGACCTGCTGGTGGTTTAATTAGATTTTAAAGTTTTATTAAGCTAAGTTATTAAACATTTCCTTTTCTGACTTCATGTTCTACAAATTATTGGAGAACTAGTGGTATATTCTTTGAAGTAATAGCAATTAAAATATATGAAATTAAAGTTGTGATATATTTATCATTCTTACCCTCCAATCAATCTTGTTCAGCAACAATTGCATAGTAAGTGCTCTTTGACTAGCATGTTGGTGGAGGGGTGATCTGTAAACAACTTGGCTCAATTACATGCCTGATTCTAGTTGGTGAATACCCCAGAGAATGTATGTTAGAGATCATACGGCCATAGCTAAGTTTGTTGAATTGTCATCGGTTATGTTTTACTGAATTATTCTTGCTTATATTTTAAAATGCTGCTAGGTGTGGTTCCTGAATATTTTATTCCTTCATTTTGTTAATTGCTTTTAATTGTAACGCGTTGCAGGATGGTTTTAAAGATGGTTCCTTGAGAATAATGAAGGAAATAGAAAATGTCAATCTTCATTCTCAGGTCTGTTGAGTCCCCTCTCAGGCAATTGTAAGTAGCATATGCATGACGCATCTATCCTGAGGCACTGCATGCACGGACATTTGTAGACATGTAGTTTACAATCACAGACATGGATCTGTTGAGGTGAAGTGTATCTTGTTCACTCTTTGTTCCCTTACAGAACTAGTGGAAGATTTCCAAACTACAAAGTTTCCACAGTTTTCATCTCTTGCAAGGGGAAAAAAAGAACTAAGGAGTATTTAACGTTTTAATGCTATAATCCCCCCCACCCCCACAAATAATATGGCCATGGAAAAATTTAATGCCTCCTGACTTATGCTAATAAGTTGCCATGATTAAAAGTGGATTTTTATGAAAGGGAATCGGAAATACAATTGATGGGTATATTAGTAATTGTGAAAAAATGTTTTACTTAATGTGATTGTTATGTAATATGAACCTGTCTGCCTGTGATATAGCCATGTAGCCTAAGAAACATGGACGTGGACATACCTTGTGTATTTGTCCAACATGTTTTAGACATAGATACAGCTCCTTTCTAGAAGTATCTGTGCTTTGTAGGGTGTTTACTTTTATTTAATAGTTTATTTTTATTTATCAGAAAATGTGGATTCCCAGAGTCACTTATGCTTTTCAATAACTAAATGGGATGAAGGTCTTTGACCTTTTTTAATTGGCATATATTTCTCCAGGTTCTTCTTTTTTCAGCTACCTTCAATGACACTGTCAAGAATTTTGTTTCAAGGGTAGTTAAGAAGGATCATAATCAACTTTTTGTAAAGAAAGAACTGTCTTTACAAGCAGTGAAGCAATACAGGTGAACTGTCCTGATGAGCTCTCTAAGATTGATGTGATCAGAGATTATATATTTGAGATAGGAGAGAATGTCGGGCAAACTATTGTATTTGTGCGCACAAGAAACAGTGCAAGTATGTTTCATAAATCACTTGCTGATGTGGGTTATGATGTTACTTCCGTACATGGTGCTCTTGACAATATTGAGAGAGACAGGATTGTTAAGGAGTTCAGGAATGGTTTGACTCAAGTTCTTATATCTACTGATGTTCTTGCTCGAGGTTTTGATCAGCAACAGGTGGACTTGTTAACTTCTCTTCCGTTTTTATGCATGCAATGTGTCTGTACAGTGTGCTGACAAACTGCTTTTCTTCGTATATTTTCTATACAGGTGAATTTGGTTATCAATTACGATCTCCCTGTGAAACATACTGCTCAGTGTACCCGTGAGCCAGAACCTGATTATGAAGTATATTTGCACAGGGTCGGTAGGGCAGGACGTTTTGGGCGCGGGGGTAAGCTTCTAGTTCATGACATTCTAAAGAACTTTCTGTTTGAACAAACTAAACTGATATTGGGCAATGCATATATACAAGAACTTCCAACATTATCATCCCCCAAAATAGCCTCCAAGTCTTGTGGTGTGGCTGATCCATGTAGTGCAAGGCCAAAACATACAGTCTTGCAGGGAATATATGGATTCTGCTTATTCCACTCCCTCCTCAAAATCCTCTCTTGATTCCTTTAATAATCTGTGATTCAACATCGTTGTTTATCCTCTCTTTTCTTAACAACTGCACAGCAAGGGGACTATAAGTATCTATTCCCATCTGAACCTCACGATAACTATTGGCCCATGCAAGCCCCATACCATCTAAAATACCCAACAACTCACTAGTTAGATGCATTGCCCAATATTTCTGCAGAACCCACATGATCATTCACCGATGGAACCCTTATTAGACACTAACTCCTGCAATTTCTCGAGTTTTCTTGAAAACATCATTACGTTAAGGGTCACCCAACCTTCAGGAGGTTTATTCCGTTTTATTTCCTTCTCAACTCTCGTAGTATATGTCTCCTAAGCGTTGCCAGCTTAAGAGATGTGATTTCAGTTAGTTAGTCATAACACGTTTCATGTGCCACCGTAGTTGTGGTGTAGAACTTATTTTTGTGTGCATAAAGATACTGCTATTTCTGATATCCCAGAATTTTCAGCAAGTAATGGCAAAAATAGTCTCCCAAGCCCCTATTGATATTCCAATCCACCCTCTATCTTTTTGCTGGCAACATACCCATCATTAAGACTCTCTGAGAAAATGATTAATCTGTTACTCAATGGGAGATTTATGGTTTTTATAGGGTCAAAAGTTGATTGAAACTGGTTCTGTCTTTTGTACTAATTGAACTAGTAAAGTTTAAAGCAAATAGGTCTGACTGCATGAGCCTGCTCGAGTGGGTTCAACAGCAGTATGTGGGGCTTATTCAATTACTCATAATTTCAAAAATCAATACATGCTTCAAGATTATAGAAAACCAAATTGTTCATGAGCCATGATCAGTGCAGTATATTTCGAATTTTGTGCAAATAGAGGGGCCCACTTTAGTTTTTATTAATTAATTATTTATTGAAATCAATATACGTTCCCTTAAGCAATGGATCAGATTTCACAGGCTGTGAAATGTTGAATTTGTTTTGAGGTTTGTTTTATATGATCCTGTAGGTGCTGTATTTAACTTGGTATGTGGGGATAGGGTTGAAATTCTGATGGAAAAAATTGAGGAACATTTTGGCACCCATGTAACTGGGGTATGCTCCTAGACAATGCAGTGCTATTTAGATCATGTTGCTCCTTGCAGCAAGATGCAAACGATGCATCTTAAAATTTTGTTTATGATTCGGCATTCTTTCTTTTAGGAAGAGTTACATCCGCACCTTAAATATCACACGACTTCGTTTGATGTTACTGTGGGTGCAGGTCCAACAAAGAAATGCTGATGATTATAAACGCGCTCTTAAGGAGGCTGATTTGCTGCAATAATATGGATCGCTGTAGCTAATCGATAATAACTGTGGCCGTCACTGGAATGTGACTATTTACTGATCTTGCGATGTGCGCTGGCTTGATTTGTTGTATGTGAGTGCACTTTGAGGGTTTCGTTATTCTCTTTCTCCCCCGGTTTTTATTCTTTTAAAAAGTCGCATAGTGGTGGAAATTTTGCCCCGTAATTTATGGGTTGTGTCGGGTGATGGTGATGGGATTATTTGAGTAAAAACTTTGTATATCTTGTAGTTGTGATGTCTCTGGAAGATGCTGATTATAGAGAAGGACTTCCAATTCTGTAGTTGAAATGGTCTCAGCGTCCGTTATTGGAGAAGGGACAAACATTTTTGGGGAAGAAATGAGCACAAGTTACAACGATAACTCGCAACATGCCTTTGTATTTTCTATTCACCAGATGGATATGGTCATTATATGCACAAAAGAATGGAAGTAAGTTCGGTGAGTTTAATTTAGCATTTTAATTTACTGATTGTGCACAAAAGAATTCCCCTCCTGATTAATTATGAACAAGTTCCAGGATAAATTGATTTACAAAGCCTTGTTTGAGCTTAAGCATCCTCGTCATCAGGCTCGGGCAAGGGAAATCCCAGAAGTGCGGCGACACCAGAGAGATGAGCAAGCTGTTGTGCTGAGACATGCATGGGAGGATATACCAGAACTTTCCCTCCTGCCTTTCTCACTGATTTAGCCAAATCCGTATACCTGTGCCTCGTCTCCACATCTGAGCTTCTGTACAGATCGTCCGTTATCAGTAGCGTCTCAATCGCCATCATCTCCTGCGCCTCCTCCACACTCTTTGGACCATAACATGCCAGACCCGAATCGCGGTCCACCATGTCCCACAGCTCTCGGATAGCCCTAATCTCCAACCCCGCCATGCTATCTTTTATAATATTCATCACCCCTTCGTTATTCAGCACCTCCTTCAGATAGCCCTTACATCCTGCCACCACAATTCTCAACTTCTTGTTCTCAATGGTTCTCATCTTCAATCTTTTCGCTTCCGACAGCGGAAATCTCCGAAACTTGTCCTTTGCCGATCTAGCGCTCGCTATCATTACGCTTTTAATGCTTCTGAAATCCGCATGCTTCACAAACGCATTAAATATGTCTTGGGAAAACACGGTGTTCTTTCTGGGAGGGGAAGCTTCGATTGTAGAGCAGAGCGGGTTAATCCGTTCCCGACCAAATAAACCTCTCCTTGGCTCTCTTGTATATGAACCATGGCGAGGTCAGCGCCCGGGGATTCTTGGAGGTTTCGGATAATACTGCCACAGCATTCCAAGTCTTCTTGGAGAGCTCGAAGACTTTGTTCGTTTCGAGGTCAAGTTGTGGAAATCGCTGGCGGCGACGTACTTCTGGTCCTCGATGCTCCTGCCTCTAACTCGCAGGGGGGAAGAATCTTTGTCGAAGTCGAGGCACGAGACTTTGACGGGGAGGGTGCGTTTGACACGTGAGGTAGGGTTCTTGGCGGACTCCTTGTCAACTTTGTGAGTCGTATTGGCGGTTACGACGTCTCCGTTGGCGATGAGGTTGTAAACCACCCATAAGTCGTCGGGTTCGTCAGGGATCATCTTGACCGTTCCCGGTCGGTTCAGTGCAAAGTCCTTGTTTAAAGTCTTCATTGTTCTTTGCTGAATGATGATATGTGTAATTGGCGAATTTGTTTTTTAAGGGTGTTATTGATTATGTAAGTTGAACAAAAATTTATAGAAAAATAAATTTGACTCTAACTAGGATTCTTCTAAACACTAATGCAATCTTAGAAGTTTGAAGGGATTATGATAAGAAAGGTCATGATAAATAATAATGATGGAGACTGGGGAATATGATATATAATTTTAAATGTTGAGTGATTTGAGAAGATATTATATTATTTTAAAATAATTTAATTTATGAATGCATAAAGCTCAGAAAGATATTTAGAATAAATTAAATTAGATCATAAAAGACAATCCAATTATATAAATTTAGAACGAGATTATGGAAGATAATATGATTATATGAAGGTTCAATATTGTCAAATAATATTTTTGGGAGGATATTTCTAATAACTATTTAAAATATTGATAGAATCTAAAAATAAATATCCTAAAAAACGTCCTAAAAACTCCAATTCGACAATCAATAGTAGTAAGGAGTAACCATCTTGAGTTTTTTTTTATTTTTTTATACAATTTATTAGAATTTTATTTTAATTATATCTAGATCTGACCCGCATCGCGTATCTGGTAATAGTAGGTGAGTCTCTTAACAAGAATTTTTTGTATACACTAAGGCTCAAACTCAAAATTTTACTTAAATTATATTAAATTACTTACTACTTAAATTAAATTTCTGTTGGTTAACCGTCTTGAGTTCTGTATGCACTATCTCATTTGAAAGCTCTTGCACCTAGTACCAAAAAAAACGAAAGCTCTTGCACCTCTAGATTCTCCAATATGTCCGTCCAAAAAGGATTCTCCAACGTGGAAAGTGTTGTTGGGCTTGTTTCTACATCTTAAAGTTGGGCCTCCATCTCAAATATGTCCCTCATCATAACTTGCAAGAAGGGATAGCGAAGTTAATAAAAATTAATCCGAGTAATAAATGACTTGATATCATTTAAATGAAATTTTGAGTTTGAGTCTTAGCATATATAAAAAAAATTTATTAAGAAACTCATCTATCATTGCCAGGTGCACAACATAAATCATATCTAGATATAGTTAGGGTAAAGTCCAAATGAACTAGATGGGCAACTAAAAAAATAAAAAAGGATCGCAAGTTCTAAAAGTGGGATTTGAAGTGGGCCCTTCACTTGAATAGTCAATTTCAGGGAATTTGTTTCCTGTATAATAAGTATAAATGATACAACCCATCGTCTATAGATTCAACTGACAAAAAGGTGAGATATACTACTATTTGGAGCGTGTTTGATCATTGGGGAGTACTATTTTATTGTGATTTTAGTCATAACATTTGAGGGATATTCTAACTCTTGGATGTCTAGGTTTATGCTTGAAAATAATAGACGGTTCACCCTACCCAACATTGGTATCGTATAGAAAGAAGGGAGACTTCGCCCTGCCCTTAGATTATAGGTGAACCCAACCCTTTTTTAAAAAATTTTTGTACAAAAAAAATGATATAGCCATTTAATATTAGCATAGATAGTAAAGAATATACTCATATCTCATAAGAATGCGAGTTCAATTCTTATTGTCATTGTGAAGGCTCATTTAATAGAATTTTATAAGTCTAATATAAGCGTTTTTTGAATCATAGAGTTATACCTTAGCTTTAATATGAAATCACTATAGAATATACCTAAATTTTAGGTAAAAAAAAGTAAAATTAGCAACCAGGCAATGAAGAATTGAGTAATGGAGGGCACGTCAAGAGGCAAACAATAATGCTTCCCACATCCATTCCTAACTCAGACAAGAGACCTATATGTACACACACACAGAGACATACATACCGGCTGGTTCATTGGCTTCAGCTATTCTCGTGTGGTAAAGGAGGGAGGGATAGAAAGAGACAAGACGATGAGACTCGCAGGGCCATTGATAATTGCAGAATTAATATTAGCGAGTTACACCACTGCCATAGTCTTGGGCTTCAGATGAAGCAAATAGAGGAATCATCCACGTTGCGGGCAAAGGACTGTGCCAGGACAGCTCCCAGAGCTGGAACGAATGGGTTCATGGATCCCACCCTATCAAAGGTACCTCTCTGCCACAACTATGTTTGCAATCCCTTGTTGATTTTCACTTTACAGGCTATGAGCTATATATATACACAGTGCAGGAAGTAAAGTGTCGCTGACATGTTTGGACAGAAGAAGCAGGGTTATATAATATACAAGCGACACAAAGGATGAAACTGGGCAATTTGATTTGACGGTGAACAAGTATTTGTATGGCAAGAAGTTGGATACGAAGCTTTGCTCGTGAGATTAGTGTCGTCCCCTGACTCTGCATGCAACATTTTCACCGATCTTGGTCGTGGAAGGTCTGGGCTCAAGCTCACTCGTCCCACTTCCATCTATCGCCATCTCATCGAATTTGTGCTCCAACCCTTCTCCTTTACAACTCCAATGTGTGATAAGCCTAACACTTCTGATTCTGATGAAGCCCAACAACCTGATTACTAATGTTTCCTTTTCCTGACCTCTTAATTCATCTTTCTTTCTCTTTTTATTTGTTTCGTTTCACATATGTCATTGTATGTTTCGTTAGAGGCGTCTATTATCTCTGTTCTCTTCATTTCGAAGTCTATAAACCTCTGTGTTCTTAATGAATGATATTTTGATCTCTAATAATACAACTTACAAAGCAGTAACAAGAGATTTTACAGACTACAGAACAGGAAAAATGGATAACGTAACACTTCCGGCCGGGATCTGTTTAGTGGAGAAGACTGCCAGCAAATTTCAAACATCGTTGTTTCCGATGCAACTCCTGCAACTTGCAGAGTAGAAAATCTAGATCCTTGGCTCAACGCTGATAGGTGCTAATATTCATTGGAGAATGTTAATTTTTTTTTAAATAAAAAAGAAGTCGCTCTTTGTAGAATTTTAACAAGAATAGACAAAATGTTGAGTATCATGCTAATTGGGGTACCGTGATCTATTTATCTTTAACGAAATTTGAAATGCTTACCGGGAGGCATGAGCGCAGAAAGAAGAGTAAAGTCGAGCGCATATAAAGTCAAGAGAAAAGATGCTGGGCCTACAATCCTATTGGGATTATAATATAAGAAAGGCCCCGTTGGAGGCGAGGGTGGAAATTGGCCTGTTTCTAACTGTCCACGTGGAAGCAGAATTAGCCACCAAAACTGTTATCGAGAGGAGTGCCCAAAGCTTTTTGTCTGGGAAGGCTTTTGAGCAAGAGTGGCAACCAGAACTGGCAACACTCCTTATGGCAACGAGAGTTAGACTTTAAACATACAGTATTTTAGAAGGATAAGTGAGAGATCGCTTGTAAATTTTTTATAAATATTTTTTAAATTTTAAAATTATATTCTAATTTTAATAAAAAATTAATACTAAATCTGTCTAAATATTTTTTATATTAAAAAAGCACTCCTTAATATTTCTATTTACCACGTGGTTTTTACTTGCATCAAGCTCTACGGTGAATTTATAAGGTTAAACTTCACAAGGTGATTTTTAATTTACTGATTATTTGGGGGGGGGAGGGGGGGAACGGACTCCTGAATGCTCAACGACTACATCGGGTGAACAAATCAAGTAAAGCAGTACATTAATTTATGTTTGAATCAAGGGGTTGAATGAGTTGTCCTCGATGTTCCTGCCTTGGACGATCACGGTGGCAGAATCTCTGTGGAAGTAGCGGCACGTGACTTTGACAGGGATGGCGAGTTTGACACGTGAGGAGGTTTTCCTGGTGGACTCCAGGTGAACTTTGCGAGTCGTATCGGCGGTGACGACGTCTCCGTTGGCGATGAGGTTGTAAACACCCATAAGTCGTCGGGTTCTTGACCTTTCCCGGTTGGTTGGGTGCGAAGTTCTGGTGTAAAAGCTTCATTGCTCTCTGCTGGAAGATGATAGGGGGATTGGCGGCGTTGTTGATAATATAAGTTGAACAAAGACTTGAATACTTATGCCAATTGTGTTGAAGAACACATTGCAAGAAAAGGAATAGGCCTAATGTGAGCGGGAGTCCTTACATTCCTTTTGTTTACAAGCTGAGGTAATTAAAGCATCGTTTCCTTTTTTATTTGAGAAGAAATATCTTGGTTGACAAAAGAGAGCGAAGATTTATTTAAGAAGAAACATATATTAGCAAATAAAGTTGGAGATGATTTTTTAAAAAAGAAACTAAAAATTGATAAATTTTAAATTAATATTTTAAATATTGTAAATATAAAAAAAAGTGTTAAAACATATGTTGAGATTTATTTAATATTAAAAGGTATTTTAGTCATTTGACTAAAAACTTTAAAATCCCTGTTTAAGTCTTGGTATTTTTCTGATATTTAAAATTTTAATTTAGAGTAAAAATTTTCTGATAACTTGGAAAAGAAAAGAAAGAAGGAGATCGTAAGAGTACACGAGATCAAGGGAGCTTCTTGTTTATCGAGGAGGTAGGGAAGTTTTTTTCATATTAAAATATTTATTGTTATTTTTTAAAACATAAATACCATTGAAAACAATATTATTTGAGTCATTATTTAGCATTAAAAAATTTTGAATTTTAATTCCCTATGTTACAAAGGTGTAACTATATTTATCAGTTTATCCGTATAGGAAAAAAATTCAGAAGACAGAAATGATATTTGGTCCACAAACCTCTTGAGCTTCTAATGTAAGAAAGGCCTGTTATGTATAGGATTCTCACGTCTTTCATTCCTGTTTCTTTTCCTTTAATTTTTAAATTAAAATCTGAACTCGTTTAGAAAAAGAAGGAAAGAGGGTTAGATGAAGTCGGGACGGTGAAAATTGACTGTCCACGTGGAAGCAAAATTAGCCGCCAAAACTGTGACAGGAAGGAGTGCCGAAACGCGAAAGCTTTCTTGATTGAAAGGTTTTCATTTCATTACCAAATAATAGATCGGAGGACCCGAGATCCCTGGAAGCCATTCGGACATGGCGACCTTCCTTTGGAGATCAGTGAAATTGCGCCCTCTGTTGCGTCGATCGGCGGGGCACGATACCTCTCCTGTAATAGTAGTTGCGGTCTCTTCCCTATCCGGTCATAGATGCGCTTCTTCTTTTACCTCTTCCTCCTCATCGCCCTCTCCCCCGTCGTCATCCTCTGATACATCTCCGAAGGTGGTGAAGAAGCTTGTTGATCGTCTTTCAGCTGTCATTGACGCTGTCCATGATCGCAAACTACCTCCTGAACTTCGAGGTCAGCGCAACAATGTTAGGTAATATATGGTTATTGCAAATAGTAGAGTGGCCTGTTTTTAAAGTAATTATCAAATTGATGATGGTTTTACGGGAAGGTGATTGGTTTCGATTTTGTCTAATTCCAAGGTTAATTCGTATTTCGTTATAAGTTTCTTTGCTGTTTTATCCATTCTCCCTCTTACTAGATAGGGTTTGGTACCTTCTCATTAGTAGGTTAGTGGCTTTATCATTTATGCCATTAACTTGAACGCAGAATGCCTTGGCTGATTAAAAATGTTGCACTGGTGGGTATTCCCACTCGCCGCGTTGACTGTTTTACTCTATCATCTTTAAATTTCATAGGACTACGAGCTTGTGCGTCTTCATGTAATTCTAGGTTCCCGCTGCTGAAGTGTATTGGTACTTGACTGTTAATTAGTGTTTCGTTTCATTTTCTTAACCATTTCGGATGTTAACTTAATAACTTTTATAGAGGAAGGATAAAAAGGGGTGGCTTGAAGCTTGTGACAGGTAGTTGGGCTCTGTAGTTTCATGCAAGACCAAATAAATGTACCCTGTTTTTCTGTGTCATGTTTTTTTTTTAGGTTTCTTTTGATGGATTCCTTAGTTCTTGATGTTTTAAGGCCTTTGTTTGGGTCTTCCTCTATTTCATGCTTTCTATTTCTGCAATTCGTAAATTTAATAGATTGCAATAAAATAATAGAGAAGATGAAAAGAAAGAAGAACTGGGGACTCTTTCTTATGCTAATAAATCAAGTAGTGTTGAAATTGTATGCTAGACTACTTCGTGAATACTTTCTCCATATCTTCTGCATAAAACTTCATTAATTATTGGACAGATCAGAAACTGATATCATCAACGTCGTGGAGCAAAGAATATGGCATTCCATGGAAGAAGGCCAATTCGAAAACTTGCCAGGGAAAGGTAAGCCGCTTAAGCTAGACACTAATCCTCATGCGGATCCAGCTGAAGATACCTTGTACAGAATCCTATCAAAAAATGGTTGTGCACCGGAGTGGGTTGAGCTTAACAAAGAAATAAGAACTAATATATCTGAATGGAGGACAGCATTGGAAAAAGCTTGGATAAATAAATGCAGTGATAATCTTAAGTGGGTAGAGAGTTCAGAAGCTTTGAAAACGCAATTACGAGATATCAATAATAAGGCGAGTAATGATTTTCATCTGTAAAAGCTTTGGGAATTCAATGGCTGCTTCTTTGGACTTTTATGTTCTGTTTTTTATAAGTGTGATGTACATTTAATAAATTTGACATCTTCCTGCAGGTTTTCCGATATAATCTCATCGTCCCTTTTGGTAGGCAAATGTTTGGCCTTAATTGGGAGAAAGAGCTTGGTCGTTTAGAAGATTAAGGACTCAATACTTTTAGTTTGTTGTTAAGCCTTAAGCAAGTTGATCGATTCTTGTGGAGAATCAAATTTTGTTTAATCCTGGACTGTCATGCTGAGTAAATTATCAGTTGAATCAAACCAGGTGAAATATCGGTTGCCTGGCTCAAACTATGGTTAACTCCTTTCCTCAGCATGGCTTGGATCGGGACAGTGAAGGAAATCCTCTGGGAATGATACTTCTGTGACGGCTTTATTGATAGGCTTGATGTTTGGATGTCTACTTTATGTAAGATCAAGGGACACAATTTAAAAAGCATGTATAACAGTATAAGAAAAACTTTATACTAGTTGCCACTTAGTGGTTAAAAGTGAACAGGTTAATTTTTCAATGATTTTACTGTATTTTTCTGAGATGTAGATCAATATAACTCGATATATCATGGCGTCACATGCGCAATCAAGTTCCTTTACTATTAATTTGTCTATCAATACCTTGTTTGCTTCGGTTTTGTTGATGATGATTGAATGATGCAAGGGTTTGAAGTGACAAGCATGAAAAAGAGCATGTAGTTCCTATTTTATCTGGGGATGCATGACCTGCCGTTGGGGAATGAAAAACGATCTCTCCTATCTTTACTGTTAGATAAAAAGCAAAACGCGCCCACAACTTGAGCTAATCGGCTAAACAGATATATTTTTAGGAATACAAAATGAAGGTTACCCGTACATATTGGAATACCATCATACCAAATACAGACAACTTCAGTAAATCGTACAGCACCCAAGATAGAAGGAAAAGGGTTTCATGATGAGAATAGAAGTATATATGCAACCTTATTCCTCAGGTAAGTGGTAATTTCTAATTTTTCGTATCGTCAATGTGGGCACTTGCCTAGTTAACGATAGCAGCAATATGCATAAGCGCTCTCCTATGGTAAGTGATACGTATCTTTTTGTACTTTGTCCCCTATCAAGGAGTTGTTGGTGCAGATTTTCAGATTCCTCATCCGACTTGTTCATAGCCTCTGCAAATTCATTTTAAGTTTTTTGTATTTGTGAACCCAAGCCCTAACATTCATAAAGATAAAATTCAGCCATCGTCAAATTATCATTTCATATCATACCTTGAATCCTTTCCACTTCTCAAGCTCATTTAGTTTCTCTTGAGAAGCAGCTAACTCAGCTGTACGAATTATTTTACACTGTTCAAGAAGGAAGAGAGCTACATTTTATAGGTGGGTAGCGTTACCTGATTCCTAAGTTCCAGGATACGAGGTTCCTTTTGCACATTTTCTTCTGTATTTGAGAACAAAAGGAAGTTGATAAGTTTTCCAATATTTAATTTGCTTGGTAATCATGAAACGTTAGTGCAGCAAAAACAATTCAATAACACACCAGCAAGCTGTGAATTCTCCTTGCAAAGTTCATATTTCAGTTGATCATATCATTTGGCAAAAAGTTGTTACAGCAAAATTAGAAATTCCAGCTTTCCACGTCAGCAAGAGAAACAAAGAACTGCACAAGACTTAGGGGTGCTCAAATTATGGATATTGCAAAGATTAAAGTCCTTATTAAGAAGTAGATACTTGAAAGTTTCACGTCTAGGGCAAAAAATGCGCAAGAACTACAAACAATGTTCATGCAGCACACTGAAAGCCAGTGATCAACACTATAACTGCAGAGACTTGATGAAAAGCAAGCTTAAAAATAGATGGCAAGGGAAAAGTACCCTAGCTGACAATATATCCTCGATCTCACAAGTCACTACGCTAACACTTAAAGGTTTTATATCAAGCTCAAAAGAGAAACGGATTTAACATAACGTAACAAAATATATTTAAAACTATAGAGATATAGCAAGCCCAGCATGACAGCATACAATTCTAAGTTCACAAACCAGCATGGGCAAGAGTAACAGCATGAAACTTACATTATTTTGAATTTTGACCTGATCAAGAGAAAGTGAAAAGTCCCGGTATGCTTCTTTGTCAGATACGAGATTCCATAACTCACCGGCACTGAACAATTTATAAATTGTGAAAATGATAAATAAGATCAGCACTATTCGAACAAAGATTTAATGAACTAATGATCTCGCTGATAAAAGTTCAGAACAAATAATCAGCACATTTTTCAGGTAATGAAGTAATTGTTTATTATATGAATTTTTCAAACTTCAAAATAGAACTGATATTAAACAGTTCATAGCAAGGTATCTTAGATATTACTTTACCTTTTGTCCTTCAAAACAGTACTAACTCCAGCAGCTTCAGCAGGTGAAACGTGAAGGAGACTGCAAACTTTCAGGAGGGCTCAACAAACCGGCTGCTTGAGGAAGTGTCACTTGGAGTCGAAGGTCTAGAAGAATTTGGCGAACTGACATACCAGGATTGCGAGGCATGTTCATTCGGACATGGCTGAGTCTTATGCTCTTCTGATCTCTTGTAAGTAAACCGTACCAATTACCTATAGTTAGATGTTTAATGATAAGTAGCTTGTTGAAATTGAAGAGCCAAAAATTTGATTTGATCGGTGGGAATAAGGCACCACAGTTTCCGCATAATTTGATGAATGAAAGAAATCGAAGACATACCAAATTTTAAAGCCTAATCCTGTCAGATAATCAGTGCTTACCACAATTCGAACATTGCTAACTGATCGTGATTGCAAATTTTGAGATAAAAGGACGTGAATATAATTGGAACTTGCTATTATTTCTCTCGCTTCGCTCTCGATCCATCTTCATTCAAAAAGTGCATGAAGCCCTGTGATCTTTCGGGGGATTTTCTTTTGGGGGCAAGTATCAGAACGAATCACTTTTTTTTTTATATATAAAAATATTTAGATAAATTCGATATCAATCCTTAAGTTAGAGATTACAATAACAATAAAAATTATAGTAAAACTCGAAGTCACCCTACCTGTTAAACGGCATTTCTGTTTTGGGCATTCTTTTTCCTTTTACTCGGAATCGGATTTTGGTCTGTACACACTTTAAGATCCGACATCTTATGGGCCAAGTCATGTTGTAATCATGAAAGCCTAGCCCACATATCAATGAAACCATTATTATGTTGTGTGATTGTGAAATTAAATAAATTTATGTCATTTACATTTAAGGATTCTTATTATTTTTAAATATTTAAAAAATAATTCTCTTATAATTTAGTTTATTTTAACATTTGGGCAGTTAGCCCTCATTTATAACAAAATATATATATTTCATAACTCATCAGTTGTGAATTTAACTGATAAATGAATGAGACATGTTATTATTTAGAACGTATTTAATCAATAGGAAATATCATATTGTTATAGTTACAGTCACGATATTTATGAAAGTATTATAACTCTTAGGTACATAAGTTTATACTTGAAGATAATAGATGATTCGCCTTATCTAATGTTGATATTGTTTAAGAGAAAATGAGATTTTATATTATTTTTAGATTATAGATGAGTCCAACCTCTTTCTAACAATTTTTGGACAGAAAAAATATTTCATAAGCCTTATATTTCATAATTATTTTGAATATTTATAGTTTTTTTTTGTGTATTGCAAGAGGAAGAATTTTAGTTATTGTGAATCATCAAACAGTGGGAGGCTCGTGTTCAAAATAATATGAATTATTCATAATTTCAAGATAATGTAGAGATAGACTAATATTAGATATGAGTCCTGACGTTTGCCACGCGGCACCATGCAGCATGTTGCTATACAACATACAAGCAAAATCTCAACCAATTGTATTAACATTAACATAAAATATAAAATCTATAATAATCTGTAAATGACGGGAAGAATTTCTTCATGCTTCATCTAATAAATATGCTCTAATCATACCAATTATAAAAACTCCAAAATAACGAGAAAATGAAATATCTATATATAGAGAGAGATTTTTTTTACTAGAGAGAGAGAGATTAGAGACTGAACATTCATTTAAAAAATAACCACAAAAATTGTACGAAAGTTCTTAGACTTTATTTGATTTACGGGAGGGTAAGTTAAGTTAATTTAAAGGAGGATAAAAACAATTAATAAATAATATTTTTTATTTAATTTATAAGAGAAGGAGAAGGGAGAGGAATTAATTAAAAGTTGATAAATATACCATTATCTCTTTATTTAAATTTATTTATTCTTTATTTACAATATTCTTATTAAAATTATTATTTTTTAATTTATAAATCTTAAATTTTTTATCTCATTTATATATATAATAAAATTAAAAATAAAATAAAAAATATGTTAAAATTTTAATATTATTTTTTATTAATTTTATAATTATTATATATTTTAATATAATATATAAATAATTTATTATACTTATTAAATTTTATTATAATTTATTATAATTATTATGTAATTAAAGAAAAAATTAGATGTGAAAAAATAAAAAAAATTGAAGGTATAATTGAAATATTAAAAAAAATTTGAGGGTATTTTAGTCAAAAAAAGAGTAAAAATTTATCTCCTCTCTAAAAATCTCTACTTTTAGAGGGGAGGAGAGGGGACCAGAAAAAGATAAAAAATCTATCCTCCTCACCTCTCCATTTTTTTCAATAAAACATATTTTCTCTTTTCTTTTCGTCTGAAACTCCCCAACTAAATAAATCTTTAGTGTTTCGTATTATTTCACGGAAAATAGCTTTCTGTAAGGATATTCTTTTTCTTTAAATGGTTAGACTCGGAAATTAAGTCTAGATTGGTGCCGCGCAATATCTACAAACTTGGCCGATATGTGTTGTGATTTGAAAATGTACTTTAATTTTGCCTTGAACCTTACCTGAGAACCAATTATGCATTTTGCGTATGGATGAAACAATAATTATCTACATTGGGATAATAAGCAACCTCACATCATTTCCTCCTCTTTCACTTTGAATGGTAACTATCAATTTTGTCCCGTCAAATCAGCCGCTCGCTCATGAATGCGTGAAATATCAAATACGAGTAGTGTGTTGTGCGTGCTTACTTTTGTGTTAAAAATAAAGCGTTTTTAGACCCAAATCTTATTATTAGAAGTGATTATAGAGAAAAATTATAGTTTTAATTTTATGTTTCTTATATTTTTATTTTCTTATTATCCTTAATATTTTACATTTTATGTAATTATAATTTATTTTATATTATTTTTAATAATTTATCTATAAAAAAATTATGATAACAACCATCGATATACTTTTTATATAAAATATATTTTTTAAAATTATTTTAAAACTAATTTTCTCCGTAAACTAATATATCCAAACACATCCTATAAAATATAACTCAACTTTGACTGAACTTTTAAATTCTTCAGCGCTTTTCACGGGCTTCACTGTGTAATTTCATTAACTGAACTTTTTTTTTTCGGTGGGGGGGGGTTTTTGTGTGGGGAATATATTAATCATAGTTATCTTAGTGCCTAAACAATTTTTTAAATGCGCTCAATAGATCTCATTAATTTCAGTTTATCTGACCCATTATGATTTTATGTCAAACAAATTCATATAAAACTATCGTAGAAACAACAAGCCATAATTAGGTCTAATATAAAGAATTAATTTTTTTATAATATAATAAACTGATATTTAAATTTTTAAGACGATATGAGAGATGTAACAATGTTTGAAACAATATCACTTCCACTATAAAAATATGTGCGCCTACAAAAAAAAACTCCCACAGAAACAAAAAAAGAAAAAGAAAACTTCAATCGAATACCAAAATTGTGATCATTTCTAAGAGCTTTCCAACCTTCCCTAGAGACAAATATATATTGCAAAGACTTAAAATAAACACAAGCATACCGGGTTATTATATTATTGTTATCAATCAAATGATATTTTCAGATATTGAAGCCAGCTTTAAAAAATAACAACTGAATTTTGAAAAATCACTTAATGGTGAAATTTGTCCCATTTTAAAAGTTAGGAAAGCCGTCTGTGTGGGTAAAAAAGCCAGTCCAGCATTAACAACTCAAAATATACAGTTTAACTAATATTTTATACCGCTTGGCAGTGAATCTTACGAGGTCAAGTGTTCTCTGGCCTGAGTTATAAAATTCATACCTGGAGTTGCAGTTTTAGCCGATAAGGATTGGGGTTATAATATTCAACGATAAGGTAAACCATACTATACATGCCGCTGGAGTCAAGCTGTTGAAATATTCCCAACAAAAATGGAATATTACGAAAATAGCCATTTAAAAAAATAATAAATTAAAATTAGGATGACGTGTAAAGAAACAAAAAGAGGGGGATTAGAAGAATGTCGCTATCTTCAATATGTGTGTGTGTGTAGTTTCTAATTAACCAAATAGAGGAACTTCAAACTCATAATTAAAAATCCTGTGACTTGAAATGGTAAAAGAGATGAGGCTTTTATATTAATAATAAATATGAAAGGATCAACATTAACTTGCGCTTGAAAAAGTGACTCGTGGAACTGGATCGAGCATTTATATGGTTATAAGTTTGTTATTACAACCTTAAATCATAAGGAAACTGCATGCAGCTGATTATATATATATATGTATAATTTTATTTTCCCTGTTCCCTGGTTGCCAGCCTTGCTCTCTACATAAAGTTTTCAACTCACTTATTAATTAGTATTATTACGTTCTGATTTGCCAGGCTAGCTAGATATGGTTTCTGCAAGTATATATATATATATAATAAAGCGCTTAGCTTTCACTTTTCCTCGTTCCTTTGCCAATATCAAGCCTCGAAATTAACGACACTGTACTTATTCTTGCTTTCTTAATTCCGCACTGATATCTGCATATATGTATGTAACTATTACCTTTTTGGGATATATACATGCATATGTACTTAACTGCATTTACCATTAGTTTCTCTTTCATATATATACTCTTTTATATGATTGGATTTATATAAATTTATTTCTTTTATACTATTTACTATATTATATTATTAAATATTTAATTTTAGAGTTTATAATTATCTTTTTAGTATAAATATCTCCTCCAATAATTAAATTTAATATCTAAAGAAATTTAACAAAATCTTATACTATGTAGCCTCCGAAAGATAACCCTAAAATGACTAAGAACACGCTAAGTAAAAGTATGCGTCTTGAACGCTGAGGTCATTGATCTGCTTTCTTGTGAGAATGAGATCATTCCAATGGAATCACTTTTTCTTTGTTTGATTTGATTGGATACTATAAGTTTTAATACCCACATAATTCGCATTATTGTCACGCCATCAACTATATATACTTCTATTTTCTGTTTATTAATTAGTTTACTTTTGACGCTCATAATTATGGTCTTAGGCCTACAAAAAATAAAAATCCCTCAATTTAAGCCTTTTTATCTCTCGTGCATATCTTTTAGCTGTATTGTTTCACAGATATTGATAAAAAGTCGCCGTTATCTTCTCCTTTGATTTCCCCACTTTTCCTTCCTTTTAAATGTTCTTGTTTACCTTTCATCTAAGCAGCGTACAAATGCGAAACATTCAATTTGATTAATTAAATAAGTGACGCAATATTAGTCAGAATATTATAATTTAATTCGAATTTCTAACAATGGGGGTGCCGTACGTGTATGTATGTTTATATGAAACTTTTTTCAATTTGACCGAAACTAGCTAGGTGGGAGAAAAAGAAAACTAGCTAGCGGCTCTCATTAATTTGGCTGTATGGTTATATGATCTTATTTCCTCTTGTATTGTGGGCACTATGAAATTTATTAAATTAATGTAAGATTAATAAAGGAGTTCATAGGTTATTTCAAATGGTGAATGGTAATCTTAGTTTTGGCGAATGTCACGATGTCGGTACTGATGATACGAGAAAGGTTATCTTGGTATGCCCGTAAACATTGTATGTCTAGTCTCTTAAAATTCCGCCAAGAGGATATTCTTTTCTTTTACTTTAAATGTAAAATATTGCCATTTATCAAATTATAGATCACGGTAATAACTTCTAATCAGCCCCAAGAATCTATTTAAAAAAATACACACTAGATTAGGAATTAATTATTATAGTAGTATATATTGCGTTTTTCCTTGTCATTGTTGCGGATCGCACAAGCATCTGGAGTTTCCGTCGGAAGCCTGAGATAATTCAACATTTAGCCACAAAAAGAAATTTACTGTTCGATGCAGAATCAAGAAATACACACACACATGCATATATAGGTGGGAATTAAATGATATTCGCGGGATGTTGGTTATAGGAGAGTTTAATTTAATTCCTCTTCCTGATATGACATTCTGCCTACAATATATATGCATGGAGATATATATATATATATATATATATATCCCTTTGGGATTATTAATGATATAATTTTTTTCCTTGAACGTAGTCGAAAATAAGGTTTTAACCTCCAAATATAAAATAATTAAGGGGAAAATTAAGTTAAGAACTTTTCGGATAAGATTAAGAAAACATGCAGGCATGTGTTGCACAAATAGAATAGGGCACTTGGTTACGTTATGTGAAAAGGATTCCGAGGGATTTCCATCTCTCGCTCTAGGAATTCATCGGAAGAATTTATTACAATGGTGTTTTTTCATAAATGTGGAAGTGGTAACAAATCCAACAGAATGATGAACATTTGATAATCTAATAATGACCGTATATGTATTTATTTGTTGAATAGATCAATGTGATCAAAATAAAAGGTTTATTGAAAGATACGTTGAATTTTTGCCGCTATATCCCATCCCCTTAATTAAGATATAATTACGAGTAATTAAGATATAAGGACCCCTGCATATAGGTTTTGTTTTTGATAGTGGAGACTAATAAAATCTAAAGAGCATGCTTCTCTATTGCATACATCTAGCAGTGCGTCACATAGAGAACCAGCTTCGATGCAGCGTGACACTAATAAGGCAAAGCCTTCCAAAGACTAATCAACGCCATGTGTTTCAATCACTAAATTTTAGTGACAAGTCATGTGATGAGATCACAAACATGATATTTTTCCCCATCCCTTATCCCATCAGATTAAACTCATTATAGAGGGTCAAACTCACAACCCCATGTTTAGGAAAAGATTTAGAGAGAGACACATGATTAATATTTGAGTCCTTAGATTTTTTTTTAATGGACTAATCCCTAGTAGCTAACAAGTTGATCAGTGACACTCTAAACATGATGGAAAAAGAAAGTGGCGAGTGTTGGAAACTATTGAAGTTGAGGATATGGTACTTTACTTGGATCCTCCATGGGACAATAACGGCGATTGAGGTTAGAAGAGGAAGACAGGTGGGGCCAGGGATGTAGGGTGGACCAACGTGGGGACGCCACATGGATGAAACCAGACACGTGCGCGAGGAAGACCTTGGACGCTTTTGGAACTATACACCTCCTTAGCTGATGCGAAGCCCCGCAGACGCAGAGACAAACTATCCCACGTAAGCGCCAAACCCTACTCTTCATCCTACGGCTCTCCATCTTCCTCCTCCCTCCTTTCTTTCTTCTCCCTCTCCCTCTCTCTCGCTTGCTTTGGTGTTGAATTCTAAGTCGAAGGCCGTTTACTCTCTCTCTCTCTCTCTCTCTTCCCCTTTCTCTTTCTCTTCATTTTCACCTGCGATTCCCTCTCTGTCTCCGCCATTGTCCTCCTTCTGCTGAATTCCATTCTCATTCCCTTTCCCTCTTCTTCTTCTTCTTCTTCTCCACTCAGTATTCTCCCGTTGACCCACATTCATCGCTTACTTGCCATGGTATCATTCCCATACATTATTTATCTTCTTGCTCTCTCTCCCATCTTCAAATTGATCTGAATTTCTGATCTCGAATGTTGATTTGCATTGATTCAGAACACAATGTCGGTGCCTCAGTGGCTTGAGCCCCTACTAACCACTTCCTTCTTCAGCGTCTGCCGCTTCCACGGCGACGCCGCCAGGAGCGAGTGTAACATGTTCTGTCTCGACTGCAATCGCGACGCATTTTGCTACTATTGCCGTTCCTCCAGACACAAGGATCATCAAGTCATTCAGGTATATGTGTGTGTGTGTGTGTGTGTATCCTCCCTTGCTTCTTCCTCTTAATTTTCCGATGCGGCAATTCGATAATGCGAACAATTAAGACTGGAATTAATGGGTAATTAATCAAATGGAATGATTTGTTGTACGTTTTTTATTGTGAATTTGAATTGTTAGATAAGGCGATCTTCGTATCACGATGTGGTGAGAGTATCTGAGATTCAGAAGGTGCTGGACATAAGCGGGGTTCAGACGTATGTAATAAACAGCGCGAGAGTGTTGTTCCTGAACGAGAGGCCTCAGCCAAAATCTGGGAAAGGAGTAGCTCATATTTGTGAGATTTGTGGAAGAAGCCTCTTGGACCCATTCCGCTTCTGTTCTCTGGGTTGTAAGGTGAGGTATTTCTCTCTATTCTTGCTTCATATCATTTTCAACATGTACATCATTTCTTTTCTTTATTCCCCTTGAATATCGTATTATTCCTTTTGGTAAGGTATGGTGAGATCGCCTATTGTATTTCACAACTCACAATCATCTTCATCATATGGCCATAACACCCACCACACCTACGTTTGAAAACACACCACCATCATAATTATAATCCCACCGCTACCTTAGCTGTTCTTAACCTTGATTATCTCGCCCTCCCATTGACATGTCCGATTGTTTATACAAATCATATAATTATGATAATCAAAGCAGAGCAGAGAGCATGGGTTCTATAGTTAGTAGGGATAATTATTGAGAGTGGAGGGGAACATGGGAAGGGTTACGCGTCAATCAGTAGAAGTAATTATTATAATTCATATTGTGCTAATTAAATTAATGACAAGATTCTGTGTGTTGGGGGTGGGAATCATTTATAGCTTGTGGGAGTGAAGAGAAATGGGGACGCAAACTTTGCTTTGGAGGGAAACAACGAGGCAATGGAGGGAATATCAGGGAGATCAGGATCAGAAGAAGAATCGCGTGAAGGCTCACAACAAGACATGTATCCGACCACGCCTCCTCCACCTGCTTCAACCGCACGAAGAAGAAAAGGCATTCCTCACAGGGCTCCATTTGCCTCCTAGTTATTATTATTATTATTATTTTCCTTTCACCCACAAATATTGGTAGATATTCAATTCCACCCAACCCAACCCAACCCAACCCACCTTTTTTTTTCTTTTCCATTTTTATAAAACAAGAACCCACTGTGAGGGAAAGAACCTTTGATTGGTGGGATTTTGTGTAGATGCCCAAAAGAGGGGAAGAAAAAGGATACACAGGAAATTTCTTCCCTTTGCTTTAGGATGCTGGGTCCCACAACCAATAATGCAGATTTGTTTAATATTTTATAGTTTTTTTTTAATATTTGTTTAATATTTGATAGTTGAGGGTGTACATGTCATTAAGAAATTATTTTCACAAAAAAAAAAAACGGCAAAGTCTTTTCGGAGTTTGTTTTGTATCCTTGGCCCACCATCCACATGGGCCGTCCACATAAAGATAACACCACCTTCTTCTTTTTTTTATGTTTATTATTATTATTATTATTATTATTATTACGTGCCTGTAATATAATGAGGACAAATCTACTTTCTATTTATCATTGCCAGTTTTGGCGTCCACACTGTGGTTGCCCTTTCTGTTATGTTCCATGTTTTCAATTTTCTAGTATATAATTATATATCCCTTTCTTCTTTCTTTTTCTCTCTCCGTTTTTCTTCGGTTCTTAGTTGTTATTATTTCTTTTTATCAAGAAAATTAGGAGAAATGCGGAGGGAAGGAGAGAGAGGGGGGGGGGAAGGTAGCAGATGTTGAAAGATCGTGTTTATTACGTAGCCTCGTTTTCTCTCCCAAATGAATGAGCCAAAGCAATTAGGTATAGAGCAGATGTAAATTGATAGCTACCCAAAGTTTTCAAGAATTCAACTGAAAGGGTAGGTAGGTTAATATTTTTTTCTATTTCCTAATTTTAAAATAGTAAGACGTGTAATGTTTGATTAATTATGTCACTAACTTTTAGATTAGAATATAATGTAACAATTTGTTTTTCTAAGCGTACTTTTCTTCATGTATATATGTGTAGATGACGACATTCAATATTAGAATTATTTAAAAAAAAAGAAATTTCTAAAATTTATTATTATTTTAAAATATTAATTTATCAGATGTCCTGAAGCGACATGAAAATATTAATTTAACTATAATAAAAATATAATAAATTGTTTTGTCACTAGTGAATTGACTTTTCTTTGCTTTCCAGGGTTCCCAGACAAGAGTTCTACCCCTGCACTATGGACCTAATAATTAATTTACCCAACAAGATATAAAGTTTGGTTGCCCCTTTGCGCTCCGTCCTTTTCTGTCTAATCACTCGCAGTGGATATATTTATCTCCACAGTTCCACACAAGAGAGATGACAATACATTTAACATTTTAAAATGTCCAGTAAGTTTTTCCGTCTTCTATATTCTTTAATTAATTAGCATTATCTTCTTGTGGCGGGTACGATATCTAGAAGGAGCGGACTGAGAAAGGAAAATTTCCAAACGCATATGAATATGCTGTAGCAATTCTTTTGGTTGTTTGCCAAGCCATAATACCATATTTTAGCCATCGTGTTGGAAAAGAGAGCGAGAATTTCAATAAAAACAACTGGTGAACTATCATGTGAACCTAAAAGAAACGGACCTGTATGAAAAGGAGCCGATACTTGTATCTTTCTCGATCGGCTCATGCATGCTCCATTGTAGCCTTCTTGTTGACAGTCCTGAAGTTTTTCTTCACACAAATTACACTGACTTCATATAGGATGCATTTGGAATAAAAATGTGTAGCTTGTTGATATATATATGGCCTTGAAATCCCACTAAATATTCATACTCGTGCGTTTTCTTTTGGTTACACTCACCTCAGGCGTACATAGTTCATTAGTATTAATACATCCACTTATCCAAAGTTGAGCGATAAAGCATTAGACGCAAACGAAGATAGGAACGCGTCACAAAACTATTTATGATGATGGGGCCATTCTTTTGCTACATTCAGCTAATCTACACGCATGGAACCAAAAGGTTACGGTATAAAAACGATGTGCTTTTAATTACCTTCTTTGTACACGTGTGAAAAATTTATTACACTTGAATTCTTCGAAGGAATTAAGAAAGAATGAGAACAAGGAAGCCCATTGAACGCAATCTTGCTAGCTATTCTCTTTTTTTTTTTAAAACAAAAAAAACAAACGAAACCGAATCTCAATTCGGTAGAATGCCTTTGGATCTCTCGTTTCTACTGTTCCGGAACTGGGCGAAAGACATCATCAACATGGACGACACCTGATCAAGCGCTTTAGCTTGCGCAATCCCAATCCCTTCAGCGAAAGAGGGCGAAGAAGAAGATGAAGCAGCAGCTTTATTATTTTCCTCGTCCCTTTGTATGCTGACAGAAACATACGACGAATGATCCATGGATAGAGACCTCTTCATCCCCATCATCATCGGCTTTTCCTGTTCGTGACGATACGCCATAGAGAGAGAGTGCTCAAGCGTGGCCGCTCCAAGATGCCCTCCTCGTGACGTCGAAGCAGAAGCACTCGTCAAAAGATCAGAAGCGACGATCTTATGATGATCATTTTGATGACAAACCTTTATTTCTTGAGCATCGACAACAGTTTCCGAAGCTACTGGCAGGGATGGCGGAGGGGCTAAAAGTAACGGCGCTCGACAAATGGGACAATTGGAATTCTGAGCGAACCAGAGATCGATACAAGGTATGTGAAACGCATGGCTACAAGAAGGCAATAATCGAACCTTTTCTCCATCCTGCAATTCGCCCAAGCAAATCGCGCATTCAGTCTGGTCCAAACGAAAGGCGTCATCTTTCTTGTGAGAATAAGGCAGAATTGGGATTTTTTTGAGGATTTCAGGGTCGACGCCACAGGGAATGTCATCGGCAGGGGGGCTTATCGGCTGAGCGATTTGCTGCAACTGTCGTCGGCCTTGAAGGCAGAGCCTGAAGAGGATGAAGTGGTACGTGGCTAAGGCGACACAGGAGCAGATGATGCCGGCGCCGGAGATGATGAGAGGATTCACAAAGTAGCCTACTTGGCCTTGGCCTTCAACGTTGTCGCTGTTCATGTCTTTTGTTGTTTCTTTTTCTGTGTGTGTGTGTGTGTGTGTGTGTGTGTGTGTGTGTGGCAGTTGCTTCTTCAACTTGTGTTTAATTATGGTAGACCGAGTTTATGGTTTTTTTGTTCGTTTTCAGAGGCTAGTTAGTTCCAACAAAGCTGGGAGCCGTTGGGGTGACTGCAAGAGAGATTTGCTTGGTGTGACCTCCACGTAGCAGCTTTAGACTCTGCAATCTCATCACCCAGTTCCATTCTGGTGGTACCGGATTCGACAAATGTCACTAAGTTCGTTTTTTATACTGAATCCTCCCTTTTATTTTAAATAAATGTAATACAAAATCTCGAAAATAATTTTAAGTAGAAAATATGTGTGCAGTTGATCAAAGTAAAGTTTTAATACAATGGGAATTTTCTTCAACCTTTCTATTTCTGTCTCACTCTTGGATACCAGTTCATATGATGGTCCTCAAAGAATAATGTCCACGACAATATTTTTTTATCTTTTTTTTCATAATTTCATTAGAATGGAGAGGTTAAAACTTAAAATACTAAAATATTTTATTAATATATTAATGTTGTTTCTATCAAATATAATATATATTAAATATAAATAAAACTTAAAAATTATTAATTTTTATAAGATAATTAATAAAATTTAAATTTTTAATCTATATATTAAAAGTAATTTATAAATAAAAAGGAATCATATTTGTTGAAAAAAAAAGCCATAGAATAGAATGGATACGTGTTTCCAAGAAGTCAAAACCTAGAAAGCCCAATATACTACAGTAAAGGGTCTAGTCGTAGACACTTTCGCTTTTGGACCAAAATACCCGGCAGATGTCCAAAACAGACAAAATCATATATGTTTTCTTTTTTGTTTTTAGCAATAACATACACACTTTCTAATAAACGTTTTACAATACACATGATCTATAATAATGTTATTCTTGTTAAACTAAGTGTGGATGAATTTTATTTTATTTTGATATTATTTGTGTATGTCTTGATTATGAAATATGAAAATCTGTATAATTTATGGAAATAAAAGGAAGAAAGGAGATTAATGTGAGTTCTTCCAGAGTTGTAGTAATAATAAGAGGAGAAGAAAATTCATACTGCTGGCATCGTTGACTTGTACTCGTCTCCATTTTTCAAATTCATTTTCATGCCCGTAACCCCAAAAGTTACGTTATTGCAAGCCTGTCTCGGATCATCTGTACAAAGAAGACGCAACTTATATAATACACACATTAATATATACATATACATTAAAATTTAAAATTGATATTAAATTAAAACGCCATAATTAGTCAAGGTAATTTTATTTTATTTCAATTTTTCCGATGCATGCTTAAAAACAGCGCGTGACTTTCTACCCTTTCCCCCCCTGCTATTTAGTCATAATGTATTATATTTTAATATAATTAAAATATACTGTTAACGATGATGGTAACCGGGGGAAGAATTCATACTCTGTAAGCTTTGAGAAACTCTTGCATGATTGAGCTTATAATTGAGTTATTGACAGATAACCTGCTCATTCCCCCCCCCCCCCCTTTAGATTGGACACTTTTTATCAGTTACCAAATTATTTGCGTGATTCTAACATCAAAAGTCTTATACTTGAAAACCTGCATCCATTGTCGCGGTTCATTTAATTCGACTCGATTTGAATAGAATCCCGTGGAAAAATAAAATATATTATAATTATAATGTTAAGAACGAGAATCTCGTTATTCCCATTCACATGAACAAGTGAGATCAACGTGGCACAACAGCCACCGCCCAGTTTCTATCATAAATAAATCCTGTTTAGTAGGATGGATTTTTTTTTTATAAAAATAGAAATAAGAGTAAAAATATGATAGAAATAAACTTTAATTTTTTTATATTTTTTTATAATTTAGAATAAAATAATCTAAAATATTTTTTATAATTTTAAAAAAATTAAAATTGTTATAACTTAAAATAAAATAATCTAAAATATTATACTTTTATTATTATCATCTTATTTTTAATTTGTTTTAAAATTAAAATAATTTAAAATATGAAAGATTAAAAATAATTTCTATTCCACTTAAAAAAAATAGAGATTTCACTTCCACTATTGTCCCAAACGTGTTAATTGGAGATTCCCACGCAAACTGCCACTATTACTATACGTCTCAACCAAAGCATGCTCTACAAATGTGTCTCCCTCCGTGCTCGGACACCCCCGCCATTCTCCATCGCCCCAAAACCCAGCTCCGATCCCCACCAACCTCCGTCACACCCTCCACCATTATTCCTACCCGTTACGCAACATGAGATCCTCCGGCAACTCACTCCACTTCGAGCCCGATCCTTCCCTCACTAATGACGACCTCAAGCCCACCACTCTCCCCCAACGCACATTCTCTGGCTTCGACTTGGCCTTCCTCTGGGTGGGTCTCGTGGTGGGTGTCCCTTCCTATTACCTCGCCGGCAGCCTCGTCGACCTCGGCATGTCATGGTGGCAGGGCATAGCCACGGTGGTCGCTGCCAACGCCATTCTTTTGGTTCCTCTGGTTCTCACCGGTCATCCCGGCGCTCGCTACGGCATATCGTTCCCGGTTCTTGCGAGATCCTGTTTTGGGATCCACGGTGCTCATATTCCCACCCTTATGCGAGCCCTGGTTGGGTGTGGTTGGTATGGGATTGAGTCTTGGATCGGTGGAGAAGCCATCTTCCTTCTCTTGCCAAATTCAATCAATCAAACTCAATTCTCTCAGACTCTTCCTTGGCTCGGTACTTCCCCACTTGAATTCGCTTGTTTTTTGACCTTCTGGGTGGCTCAATTGGCCATCGTGTGGAGAGGAATTGACGGAATTCGAGAACTGGAGAAGTACTCTGCTCCAATACTCATTTTCCTCACTTCCTGGCTTCTAATTTGGTCTTACATTAAAGCAGGTGGATTTGGTCACATGCTTTCATTATCCTCTAGGCTTTCCAAATCAGAGTTTTGGTCATTATTTTTCCCTTCTTTAACTGCCAACATAAGCTTCTGGGCTACGATGGCTCTGAACATACCTGATTTCACTCGCTATGCTAAGAGCCATACCGATCAATTCATTGGTCAAATCGGGCTTCCCATCTTCATGGGGCTATTTACATTCGTTGGCCTCGCAGTGACCTCATCGACGAAAGTAATATTTGGGCAAGTCATTTCCAACCCAATTCAACTACTTGGTCAGATTGGCGGCTTTTCAACGATTATTCTAGCCATTCTTGGAATAAGCCTTGCAACTATCACTACCAACATTGCTGCTAATGTCGTGGCGCCTGCAAATGCGCTTGTGAATCTGAGTCCCTCGTGGTTCACTTTCAGAAGAGGAGCTTTGCTCACTGCTTTGCTCGGGATTGCTTTTCAACCATGGAGACTTCTGAAGTCTAGTGAGACCTTTGTGCATACGTGGCTGGTTGGGTATTCTGCGTTCGTGGGTCCTATTGGGGGGATTCTTTTGGCCGATTACTATCTTTTACGATCGACCGATTTGAGCATCAGAGATTTGTATTCTCGTAGTCCTGATGGAGCTTACTATTACACAGGGTGCTTTAATTTGGTGGCGATCGTGGCTCTGGTTATTGGGATTTTGCCTGTGATCCCAGGTTTCTTGCAGAAAGTTGAAGTTTTGACTTCAAATATTCCTGAAGCTTTTGCGGTAATATACAGCAATGCTTGGTTTATCAGCTTCTTCTCATCTGGATTCGTGTATTGGCTTCTATCTCGTTTCACAAGAAAGGCAGACGAATATAAATAATTCCTCGTACCTGTTTCCTAACTTGTATCAATGCTATATGTGATGTCTGAAACACAGAAATATCATACCTATCATTGGAAAAGGAGTTACTCAGAGAGAATGAGAGGGTTGATGAAGAAAGCAAAACTTTGAACTAGTATTTCTAAATTTGTCACTTGTTAATGTCACACAAGTGAAGGTTCCATACTTGTCCGATGAATAAGAGCAGATTCAAATAACAGACGGACGTACTGCAGACTTCTAAGTTGCAAGTTAAACTAAGTTTGATTGGTCAATCTTAGGTAGTAATGGAAGACATGCAAGGAATCTTCTTTTCTCGCATTGTCCTGACGAGGATTTTCCTGTCCATTTCCTTGGACTAATACTAGGTGTTGCTTCAAGGAGAAATAGGTTTTATAGTTCAAATTTTAAGTGGTCTATACTTCTTGCAATTCGATCTGTAACTCCAGCTCCGTCCCTTTCGCCCGCACCGATGGCACGCCGAGCTCAGCTTCCTGTACAGATACAGCTTTATTTCTCCGTCTTCCGGCACCATCGGCAGCTTCGCGCAGCACGGGTGGAGATCGAACCCGCACGATCTGCAGTGGTACACGAATCAGCTCACGTCCTTCTCGCACGCGTTGCAGTAACGCGCCACCTCCCCGGCAGCCGGGTCAGGAGCTGGAACGAACATTTCTTGTAGAAAGGGTGGCAGATCGACGGCGAAGTTATGGCGCAACGGACGTGAAGATCGTAATCGCATATCGAGCATTTGTATCGCGATCCTGTTCCAACTAACTTACAAACCGTCGCATTTGAATGGGAATTCTGAGCAGTCGAATCTGAGCTTGTGTTCTGGGTGGCTGAAGTGGGATATTTCGCTGTATTTCATGATCGATCTTGTTTCAGAGAATTGCTTAAGGAGGAAGAGGAGTGCATGGAGATGAAGAAGAGGTATTTGCATTTATATATGAATTTGATTATTGGGAGGCAATAGGGATGTGGGATTTGAAGTTTGGGGCTTAGGTTTAATTTTGAGAGGCTTGTGGGTGAAGCAAATGGAAGAGAATTATGCTTGGTGATGAGATGATAATGGTGCAAGTTCCTGGGAATCTCCATGTCAACAAGAAGGGAGAGAGGCAGACAGATTAGGCTTATTGATGAGTCACGTCCCACGAGGACAATATATACGAGCATTTTTAAGTTTTCCATGATCATGTATATAACCTGCTAATCTGCTACCTTAATTAGCATAAATTTTAAAAAGTGGTTTCTTGCAGAAAGTTGGAGTTTTGACTTCAAATATTCCTGAAGCTTTTACAATAACATACAGCAATGCTTGGTTTATCAGCTTCTTCTATTCCTGAAGCTTTTACAGTAATATGCAGCAATGCTTGGTTTATCAGCTTCTTCTCCGCTGGATTCGTGTATTGGGTTCTATCTCGTTTCACAAGAAAGCCAAATAAATAGAATTAATTCCTCGTTCCTGTTTAACAACTTGTATGAAAGATGTCTGAATTACAGAAATATCATACATATAGGGTTGAAGAAAGCAGGACTTTGAACTTGTATTTTAAACTTGTTAATGTCACGCAAGTGCAGGTTCCATACTTCTCAGATGAATAAGAGCAGATTAAACGATCGAGCAATTATATAACAGACGGAAGAATTACAGATTTCTAAGTTGCTAGTTAAACTAATTTTGATTAGTTAGTCTTAGCTAGTGATGGAAGACATGCAAGGAATATGCTTTTCTCGCATTGTCCTGCCTGCATGAGGATTTTACTTCCCATTTTCTTGGAGCAGTACTAGGTGCTCCTTCAAGGATAAATAGGTTTTATTGTTCAAATTTAAGTTGAATTCCACAGATTTTTTATTACTAAATACTTTATTTTAGGTTGATATTGTTTATATCTTGAATAAGATAATCGATTTAATTTTAAAACATGGTCTATACTTAGTTCTTTCCCAAAGCAGTGGTCTGCAAGAGAAGGTAGAGAACCCTTTGGTTTTTTATGGGCTTTTCAGCCCACTTGGCGAATAATCCCAAGAAAAAGAAGGATGTCCATGGAAAGGTGTGAAAGGAAAGGGACAATAATTCAACTTTATAGAGATATATAACTATTTAGAGTATATTTAATTTTTATAGAGTATTAATTTATTGTGATTCCAGTTGCGGTATTTGAGGAGACATTTTAGCTCCTGTGTGCCTAAATTTATGTTTGAAGATAATAGACGGCTCGTCCTACCCAATATTGATATCGCTTAGGAGAAAGGGAGATATCGTCCTACTTTTAGATTATGGATTACGCTAACCCATTTTAAAAAAAATATATATAAAAGAAATGTAAAAGAAAAGGGGCATGTCACATAAAACAAAATAGATTTAAGTGTTTAGATTTACGTATGATAGTAATAGACGGTTAACCTTATCTAATATTGGTATAATTAGGAAGAAGGAAGCTTTCGTCAACCCTTAAATCATGGGTTAATATAATTATTTTCTAAAAATTTTGTAAAAAAAACAGAGAGAATGGAAGTGGGTTATCATTTGAGTCCATGACGTTCCCTACCCATACTAATAATTATAGATTGAGATGAGGCTAGGCCTACACTCCACGACCAAATTAACCCAAAACTCTTATCAGAATTAAGAATTAGACAAATTCAGTTGTGAGATGGGTTGCTCCTTTAATCCTAATAAATCAATAGAATCTAACATGCTGAAATTTTATTAAAATCAATATATGTATATATTTGAACTTCTTTTCTGGCAAAAAATTTTTAAACTCGAGGATTCGCGCTCACCCACACCTACAGACCTACTCACTGCACGTGCCTGCAAGCACCTATATAATACTAACATGTGTTCATATATATTATTTTTAAATTTTTAAGATACAGGCATACAAAATAAATATATATACTCGTGTGTGTATAATAATTTATTCATATGTATAGCCAACAAATAAATTCATTAAAAAATATAAGAGTATTAAATATTCAAAAGATTATAGTGTAAGGGCTAAAAAAACACATATATAAATAAAACGATTATAATAACTTACAAATAATTTTTTCCCTTTCTTTTAAACACAAAAATATAATTAGGCAAAAACTAATGAGAAAGTATTATATTATTATTATTATTGTAAACAGCTATAAGACCCCCCTAATTTTACCTTTAAAACCTCAAAATGTTATATTTTACTGTTAAATTTTGAATTGACGATAAGGAACAGTATAAAATAATACGAATGTGTATATATGTACAAGTGCCAAATGTATTTATATTGTGTATTTGATAATGAATATATCTACTTTTTTTAAGTATCGATATTTATATGAAAACTCGCACATTTTCAACTATGTCTGTGGACCCTGATCGTGAACAATTAGCAACGCAAAGACAGGGATATGCTTTTTTCTATACAAACAAAATAAAAAAAAAATAAACAAAGATCTGGACGTATAAGAGACATAAAATTCAACTCTCGGAATCAGTCCCAAAGGAGAAAAAAAGAACTGGGAAAAATTATATAACATGTTTATATAAATAGTTAAATTAAAGTGGGTGGATACTAAAATATTTCTTAAAAAATAAACACATATCATCATGTGACGTTGAACGGACATGAACATGGTCTCCCCCCCCCCCCCACTAGTTAGCTTAAACACATCTATTCTTATTTGGTGGTTTTTTTTTATTTTCGGTCAAACCATTTCATTAAAATGAAAGGAGTACCAAAAATGGTATCAGAAATTTCACACGTGAAATTGTAAAGGGAAAACTGGATATAAGCATCAAAAGGTGGAATATTTGGTAGGAAAGATTCCCCCTTAAAGCTGTAGATTCCAAAATCTGCAATCAAACTTTAAGAGAACTTTATGAGTTTACATTGAAGATTCCTGAAGTTTAATTATAGATTTGGAATCTTCAATGTACTTTTAGAGGGTTATCTCTTTCCTGCTAGATATTCCATCCTTTTTGTTCTGAACTTCTGATGCCCAATTTTGGTTCTGATGGCAGGTTAGACTGTTAGAGCAATACAGAACTTAAAAGACTTCGGTCATTCCGAATATTTTGCAATTTTTTTAGAGGGCCTCAAAGTCTGAGGCCTTTAAAAAATGGAAACCAGCAGATCACTTATAATTAATGAAGTGGCTAACAGAAAACCAGCGAAGAAGTATAGGTGTGACAGACAGGACATAGAATCTAATTAAAGCATTGGTCTAGGTAAATATATATATATATATATATATATAGCAGTGAAGTGTGTAGCATATAATGGAGAGCGTGCAACGAATAGAGAACAAAAGTACCCCAAGAATGAGTGAATGTAGAGGTAGCTAGGTAGCTAGCTTGGAAGCTGGAGGTTCTGTTATTATTAGTGGCGGAGGCCGCTGGAGTGAGGTATGTAGGACAAACTCATGACAGTACAGTGCAGCCATCTAGCAAATAGCAGCTCCTTCATTTGAATCTCTCGAGTCCATCAATTTTTCTATCAACCACAAATCACTCGGTAGCAACTTGAAGACAGCATAGCTTGGTAGGGTCGTGCAACTTGTGGCTGGCGATTCAATTACAAAATAGGATTTTGGCTAATTCGCTTCAATGTCTTTAATTAATTTGCTGCAGGGGGTCGTTTACTAGTTAATTTGTCACCTTCTGCTTTAGAATATACACGTGGCTTATGTTATTAGTTGATTCTTTTTTGTGAGACTCCAGCCATGCACACACATATATAATATATAGATTAACCCGCGCATTCACGCAATTAACTTTTTTGGTTATTTTATTACTGGTAGGCAAATTAAACGACAATCGCAAAGTTCAAGAGCTTCAAGCTAAGCTCAACACAGACATACAGCTGTAATGCATGCTCGTGCTCGTGGATAAGCTTCTCTTTTCTATTTTCAATCTCTGGACTGAGCCCCACATGTCAAATTATATTACTAGCTAGTTAATTACTCCTGCTATATTAATTATTGTTATGACTTGCAGAGCCTCAGTTTATTATAGGTTTGTAATTTCATAACTCCATCCCAAATAGGGTTTGGTTAAGAAGAGAGATTATGTGCGCGCTTGCTGGCCAATAATTCTGTTAGCACTCGTTTCCATTACCGCTTCAAAACAATATCTAAATGCTTTTGATAAAAAAAATTGAAGATTTTATTATTGTTGTTGTTGTTTTAATACATGAAAATTTATTTGAGGACGTAACTAGCTAGGTTGTATCTCATTTCAGCATATTTGACTTTCATAAACTCTTACGTGTGATATGATAAACTTTATATTTAGTCCAGGGTTCAAGTTGAGATAGGTTCATTGATCTCTCTCTCTCTCTTCACACACACTCTATTTTTTTTTATATATATATTTTTTAGTATCTCCGAAAACAAGAGACTGGTTTATCATCATCTGAGAGCGGGCATTATTGCATAATGAACTCATGTTTAAGAAATTAAAGTAGATTCATCAATTTCAAGAACTTTATATTCTCAGTATTGAATACTCCGAATAATTGAAACACATGCATTTTCCTTAATATTGTAAATCTTAACACACGGGCGCACAAAGGCTTATTTATGTCTAAAAACAAGGCATGTATAGAGGTATAAATACAGTCCAATCACACACACACTATAAAAGAAATGGCATTAATTTGGCAGAAAGAACAAGCGTTATTATATTTGGATCCAACCTCGCAGATTATAGGATGTGCCCATAGCTTTGGATCCAAACTCTAACCCTTATCTAGTCACAATATAAAACTCAATTTGAAAAACTCCACCCGACAGGTTTAAGAGATAAGATTGCAACCGAACCAACTGTTAAGAGATAAGATTGCTAAGTAAGCAGTTCTAACTGTCAATTCTGTACGTTTACATACATCTATCATTTAACTTATCTATCAAAATTACCATGAAAATTGGTAATTGATGACACCGTTTTCATCAATCGAACACGAAATGAATTGGCGAGAGTGATTGAATGAATCTAATTAATTCAGCAAGTTCATGTTTCATTTATTGCATGTGACTCGGAACTTTTTAATTCTGTCAAATTAAACAGTTAATTAGTAGATCAGATAATATCTGAGCTGTTTAGAATTTGAAGTAGTCCATTATAAATAGAAGGATTTTAAGGAAGCAAATTTGGTGTAATCAGAACTGTTCAACCTCGGCTAAAAAACAGTCAAGTGAAAAATTCTCTTTCACTAGTAAGTACATACACTAAGGGGAATTACATAGAAATCATATAAAAAGACATTATAAATAAAATAAACTTACTTATTACTATTACTTAATTACCCAATAATTAATCGCAGACGCTGCTGCTGTGCTGCGAACAAGAAAAAGCAAGTGAGAACAGCCTCATATGCAAAACATGTATTTTGCGATATTTAAAACTTTAATGCGAGGGTTGCCTAGAAGTGATGAAATTATATTTTGATCTTAAAGAAAAGTCGTGTATAGTTTGACTTGAGGCGATAAAATGAAGATAAATCTTTTATAGTAAATTTGATTTTAAAAATTTTGTGCAAACAATATACCAACTTAATCTTATAATTTCTATGATGAAATTATAAGTAATTATTTAATGGCCCGTGCATTATACACACATAAGTTGAAATAAATTGCGGGTTGTTATATATAATATTTTACTATAAAGTTTGAATTTGATATTAATAATGACGTGACAATTAATGAAGCGTGTAAGCCGCTTATCATAGTGGAACAAGAAAGAGAGAAATCATCTATTCATATAAAGTTACTTTAATAGTAGAAAATCTTATCAGGCTTTTTAAAAATTGAGCTCGAGTAGACAACTCATTTTAAAAGAGATAGTTATAAATTTTAAAATTAAATTAATTAAATTTTCTAATACTTTATAATATGATAAAAAAAGTGTGATAATATAAAAAACAAGAGAGGTCCGTCCGTTCTTGTTCAAAAGTAAGGTCCGAAAGTCTGGGTCTAGGTCCCCTTCAGATGCGTGTGTGCGTGGGTTTGATTGTGTGTGTATGTAACGTGTATAGAAATGTTCTATCATTCATATATACATATACATATATATATATACACGCTACAAATAATAATGACGTAAGCTGAATAATAATAATGACATGGAAATGGAGAGATGGGTAGGTCGTGGGAAAGAGACAAAAGCGTCAAAGTTGAATGGACGATGGATTATATGTATAATGGGTAGAAGATGGTGTGAGCAGTGTCCCTACAATTGCCTCACCGTGGTCTGACTCAACTCTTTGTCAACGGTATTCTAACATATGGAACAGAATTCAGAAACCTCATCCTGGTTTCTCCAAAACTTGCTACTGTTTTCCTCTCCCACTTTCCCTATATATACATGCTCATCTGTATTCTCCTCCCCACACATGCATATACCAATTCCCAAAGCTCTTTCTCCCTTTTATTATTGCTCTTTAATTATCTAGAGGTATAGGCTTCTTCACCAATCATATACCACATTTTGATATCTCTCTCTCTATATCCCTCCACATGCATGCACACTAAACTTCTTGATTTCAAGTATATTTACACATATATTAATAGAAGTTTAGACTTTACAGGATCACATTTAATTAGGTGCAACTTGCATGTTCGATTATATTTATGTAAGCTAAGGCATCACGAGGCTTTGATTTCCAAGAATATATTACATGTATATGCTTTTATTACTTGCAACAGGGATTTGATATGTCTCCTGCAATGTTAGTAGCTGATGAGAGGTGCGACGACGAAACTCCGGAAAGCCAATATCAGAAAGGTGTGAAGCTGCTCTGTGAAAAAGGGCTGCAAAGGGTACCCAAGAAGTACATATTGCCTGATTCTGAACGAGCCAGTAGTACGAACAAACAAGATCCAAATGTTGACACCAAACAAAATCTCGAGTTACCCATCATCGATTTTGCTGATTTGCTTGGTCCCAAGAGGCCCCAGGTGCTTCATTCCCTGGCTGAGGCCTGCCAACAGTACGGATTCTTCCAGGTTTGTGTGATTGGCATCAATGTCTTGAAGTGAGAGAATATATATATATATATATTAGAATCTGATGATTTATATTCAAGTTTGATCGATGCAGGTGGTGAATCATGGGATCCCAGAACATGTTATAAGGAAGATGATAGAAATGAGTGGGAGGTTCTTCAATCTTGCCTTTGAGGAAAGAGCCAAGTACATGACCACTGATATGACGGCTCCTGTTCGATATGGGACTAGCTTCACCCAAACCAGAGACACTGTCTTCTGTTGGAGGGACTTCTTGAAACTTCAGTCCCATCCCTTACCTGACTTCCTCCCTCGCTGGCCTTCTTCCCCCGTCGACTTGCGGTTAGTCTCTTTCTCTCTCTCTGTGTGAAGTGGTAAACATTTTTTACCATTCAGGCTGTTCATTCGTAGTTTGATGAAGCCGCACATTTCTCAAACGCTATTAGTTCATTTCTACTAGAATTAAATATTGCTGAATGCTGAATTCTTGATTGAATTAAATATCCATCACCAGCATGAGTGGACAATATGGCACAGTGCCCAATCTTGTTTAATTGTTTAGTCGTCATCACTTTATTACTTCATACGTCGTTTTATTTCCCCTTATACGCACGGTTTGATTTTAATATTTTGTAAAGGGAAGTGGCGTCTACCTACGCACAAGAAACCAAACGCTTGTTTCTCTCACTAATGGAAGCCATTCTAGAGAGTTTAGGAATTGTGGAAGCCAACCAAGAGGAGACAGAAAAGAAGGAAATTCTTAAAGACTTCGAAGATGGGAGCCAGATAATGGTGGCCAATTACTACCCGCCATGCCCAGAACCAGACCTAACTCTTGGAATGCCTCCTCACTCTGATTATGGCTTCCTCACACTTCTCCTTCAAGATGAAGTCAAAGGCTTGCAGATCCACCATCAACAACAATGGCTCACCGTTGACCCTATGCCTAACGCCTTTGTTGTCAACGTTGGAGATCACTTAGAGGTTAGTTTTGTTTTGCTTTGTTTTCAAGATTACAGGTAATGGTAGCAAGTTTTCTTTAGAGGTTTTATTTGTTTATTTATTTGTTTATTTTGGTTTTGTTAATGGAATAGATATACAGTAATGGGAGGTACAAGAGCGTGCTACATAGGGTTTTGGTGAACAGTGTGAAGAGTAGAAGATCGGTGGCTTCGTTGCATAGCCTTCCGTTCAACTATGTGGTGCGACCTTCGCCAAAAGTCATTGACGAAATGAATCATAAACGTTATAAAGACACAGATTTTGGGAGTTTTCTTGAGTATATTTCCACGAAAGAGCTCAAGAGAAAGGATTTCCTGGAGTCAAGGAAATTGAACAATCAATTTTAGAGAAAATTAGCGAGAAGATAATGTAGAAATATGAGAATGGGGCACAGCTGTGGTTTGACTTTGTGATGTCAAATATAAATGTAATCACTATATATATATGCCCACCGGCCAATCATGTTTTAGTTGGAACCACTCTGATATAGATGTAACGTCATTGTCTTTTTTCCATCTCATCTGTTCTTCATTATTCTGGGGTTTTGCATAGGAGAAATGTAAAGTCCCTGCACCTCGTGTAATAGAAAATTTTGGCAATCTTTTTGATATTATTAATTATTTGGTGAAAAGATGTGTGGAATATTTCATGTAAAGTTTATGCCTCCCTCAAGCCATACGGTGGATCTCATTAATAAATCTCTAGAAAGCATATAGTGACAGGGAAGCTATCTTTTGCGTGATATAGGTACGTAAAGGTCCAAGAACATGATCTGTGGTGAGCGCGTTCGAAGAGGCAGGAAAGGGTAAGAGAAATCCCTTGGTGCAGAGTTGAGAGCATGGATAAATTCCTTCATTATTTCTCTCATAAGGGTGAATGGTTAATTCATCAAAGCTTTCGATTACTTGAGGCCTTTAAACGATGTTCCCACAACACTGTCATGTCCTTTTGTTTTTTTTTGTGGGGGGGGGGGGGGCGGCGGCATATAGAAGGCTGTGGAAAACCATAGAAAAGCTTAAAAAAGTGCTTTATTCAAACCAACCAACCCCGTTAACCTAAGTTGAGTCAGTGAAAAACAAAAAAATTTCATCAGATTCATGAGTAGATCTAATTAAATAATTGGTGCATTCATTGGAATGTTTTCATTTCATCACTGCATACTTATACGAGAGATGCAAGTGTCGCAGTAAACTCAATAACTTGTTCGAGATCAAAATCTATAAACTCTGGATCAGAGAGATGAGAAGCCTTTAATAATGTTTGATATGCAGAACTCTGTTTACTTTTTAAAAGAAAATGAAAAAGTGTTCATTTTCTTTTTAGAAAACACTTTTCACACTCCAAACCAAACGTGGTAAGGATGATAGTAAGAGGGAAAATAGAAGAGTCAAATAAGATATTTTTTCTAAAAATTGTCTTTAAAAGTTTTTTATATAAAGTCACCGTGAAAAATATTTAAAAAAATTATTTATAAAAATAACACTGCTTTTTTTATGACATTTTTTTCGCATAACTACCATAAATTAAAGCTGAAAAATATTTTTATTAGTAGTATTATTTTTATTAGAGTTTTAATTATAATTTATATTCATAATTTTTGTTTCTTGAAAATTAAGTTAGAATTAGATTATTTCGATCTTTATAAACAAAGCAATAATTATTTTTAATGTACGCGACATTAGTGAATAAGATAAAATTAGGTTTTCTCTTTTACTTTCTTTTATATTCTCCCTCTATTCAACTCGTCTTTTGGGGCAAATTTATTAATTAGATAAAAAATATTCTAGTCACTCCATGTATGTATGATTAAAGACCAGGTGCTCTTATGAAGAGAGATGCCTACGAAGGCCATCAATTCCAGGCCAAACCTAGTTGTAAATATTTTTTCAGATAAATCTAATATATCTATTATTAAAAATAGTGACTAATCTTCTCCGTAAACTTTTTTTAAAAAAACTTTAGACATGAATTTGCTGTAGCATCTAATGAAACAACAAAATTATATAATGGGCCAAGTTCAAAATTAGGCCTGGCCTCCAGAGAACAGTATTGGGTTTGTTGGCCCATTTATTCTGGGTCTGTACTCCTTTAGAGTGTATTATCATTTCTATCAAATATGTGCTTAGAGTATTTAGAATTTAATCTTCTCATGATATAATTTTTATCATATATGTGTAAGGAATATGCTGATTAAGGAGTATTTAGAATTTGATCTCCCTTATGATGTAATTTCTTATATTTAGGGCAGATTAACTCTCTATTGTAAAAAAAAATCACATATATGTGCTCATATATATATATATATATATATATAAGTCAACCCTTTGCTAAAAAAATTTATAACAAAAAAAAAAACCTAAAGTGTAGCCTGATGTTCATAATTTCACAAGAGTCTTCCATGCATGGAGTTGCATCAGTGCGCATCAGTTTTATGGCTACATATTTATTTATCGACGAGTTAGAATTTCATTACAGCAATTTTAAAAATAAAATTCTCCGATCTCCTTATCATCAAATATGAAACACGTCGGATCAATAAACAATCCATTAACTTAAAAAAAAAATTAAAAGTTTCATTTAAAAAGGAAACTGGATGTTAAATTCATATTTTTTGGTGATTTAATTTATTTCTAGAACGTCAACAAATAGATTCTGCTAAAAAAAAAACAACAAATAACAATTGGTATTTATACTAATAATTAGTTTGAGAAAAAGAGTTATCATATATATAATATTTAGGGTTTGGTTGTTTCTATTTTTTTTTATTTTTTTCTCTCAAAACAGTTTTATAAATTTAAAAAAATTAGAAAAATAAAAAAAATATTTGGATAATAGTTCTAATAACTTATATTTAAAAACAAAAAAAATATAAAAATTTGTTTAGAATAATTATTTTTAAAATAATTTTTAAAATTAAAAGAATATGAGAGATATAATAAAAATTATAAAAAAATATGTTTGGATTGAAAGACACAAGAGAAAAAAAAAAATTCTGAAGTCAGACTTTAATAAAATATTATGCCGGTAGTTGAAGATTTAATCGTTCGTAAGAGATCATCATTTGATTCTCTCTTTTTTTGGGTGCGATTTGTTTTCATGTTTTGGATGGAAATTGATCTATGCGCCCCATTTTGCAACCCGTCTTGTTCCCCACTATTTGTCTATTTAGTTCGACTTTTTCTCTTGCTTGGACAACTTTTGTTTTGTTCTGTATTACAAGGTTCGTTGTTTTACTCCAAAGCGTCAACTCTTTTCCTTTCCTTACCTTTTTTTTTTTTAAACCCCAAAACTAAGCCATTGCCCATTTGTGAACAGGCTGGTAATTCTGTTGTTTGGCAAAATGGCAGAGCTCTTCACTCTCTCGTGTGCCTTAATCAGCTTCGTAGTTTGCAGTCGCACCATCTTGTTATCTTCTCCTGTCTCGATGCAACTGAAGGAATATCAGAGCGTTGAGACCTATAAATTCCTGACCAACCACCGCGAGACGCGTCAGCCTACAGGTACTGTTCTGTTTCCTTCGGTTTTGCTTCCTCTTAATCTTCACTTCTACTTCATGCCTATCAATATATATATGTCCCCTACAATGTAACGCCAATGGTTGAAGCAACAATTAAATCACAGATAGCTGCTAGCTTACGGTTCACGTTGTTTCTCTCGCTAATAGAAGTTATCCCCCCTTCCCTGCCCCCCCTCTCCCTCTTGTTGGTAATGGTGGTTGAGGACATGAAAAGTAGTGTGGAAGGTGGTGGTGATGGTGAATGTAGTCATGCTTATTTTGAATTAGTGGGAGGGGCTGGGGAAGAACCGAATATGGCCCATACCAGATTAACACAGAGAGTTGGAGGGGCCAAAATGTCTAGGCTGCACCAAAATAGATCATCTAAATCAGTGAAGAGAATTGACTTCAAATTCTCCCATTTAAAGGCCCGCCAGGTTCCTTTTATTCTATTTCATTTTTCCATATCCCTTTTAGTTTTCTTCTCTTTAATAGTTTTGCTTGATTGTTTAACTTTAGGACATAATTGGAAGGAATCAACTGTTCATTGCATTGTCTGTGTCTTTTATAGTTTGCAGTGAATTCACCTTGTGCCTTGTATATTTTCACTGGGAATTGATGATCATAATGATAATGCACCTAATAGGATGTAGTTGTGATAAGCGGAAACTAAATGCTGTTTCGTGATCAGAGAAGACATAAAAGCAACCAGGTGGAGCGATTAAATTAAACGCACAATATAGTAACATTTCTTGCGTATTTAAAATAATATAATTTTGACAGCAACTGGAGATGTTTACGGAATGTGGAATTATTTAAAATCAAGAACTTGGTACAGACTTCATCGAACTCGGGTTACAGGGGAGGATTCTGAAATCTGACCACAATATTTTGGCATTGATAATGAGCTGGTAAAATATGACTTAAGTGCATCTCAAATTTATTACTTGCTGCCTTGCTGGCTTTCAATTAGTAGGCTAAAATAGTTATGGATTATTACAAATTAAACCAGCCGCTACAGCATGCTGATTTCTTCATAGAAAAATTATGCTGATATTCACAAGGTCTTGAATGATATTAACAGTTGCATGTGGAAATCCTTTCAAAGGGTATTTTATCCTTGGGGTTGCAAAGGGAAAAAAAGGCTGCTTCAGTCATTAATTAATGCTGATTATGTATAACAGGTACCCAAGGGGTGGGACAAGCTGTTAATTGCTGTTATCTCTGCAGAAAATGGTAAAACAATTGCAAAATCAAGCAGAGTTCAAGTGCGGAATGGAGGCTGCCAATGGGCGGGTTCTATTTCAGAATCCATATGGATTTCAAAAAATAGTTCTTCCAAGCAGATACAAGATTGTGTCCTCAAGCTTGTCGTTGCCATGGTACTGCCATTATTGCTGCTATTGTTTTATTAAGTACTCTTATTTATATACTTCAAACCTACTCAGAATCCATACTGTGCATGGGATTTTGTATTTTTTAGGTGATTTCTCTATCATGGTAAAATCTATCATAAGAATTTCTTTTTTTCTCTAAAAGAGGAACATGTGACTCAACTTTTCAACAGGGATCACCAAGATCTGGCATCCTTGGAGAAGCTACAGTAAGCATGACCAATTACGTGAATTCAAGTGTTGCTGTTCCGCTTTCAATCCCACTAAATAAGTGCAACCATGGGACAGTTTTGCATGTGAGTCAGATAACTCAGGCCTCTGGAATTTATTTTTTGTTTTACATATTACTGATTGCAGAGAAAGAACAAGCATCCCTTTCTTGATTTTCTGGTCAGCTGTGTCAAATTGGATGAATGGAAAGTTGAGTTTCCTCGAATTGAAAAGGATGATGGGATGAGACTAAAATTTAATCATATATGAGGCAATTGATGCTTGTAAAAATAGAGAAGAGTCCCCACCTTCGTTGTTGAAGGTGGGGAATGATAAAGGGTTTTAATTTGTGTTCTTTTACTGTATTTTGATGACAGTTTGAATGATAGTTTTCAGTTTTCACTCAAAATAAAAAAAGAAAAATAAAATGGCCATATTCATAGTTTGCTCATTCTCCTGAGTCCTTATTATATCACAAATGAGCACACTTGGTAATGCATTGAGACATCTATAATTCATGTTAGAGGGAATCGGTTTGTTTCCTTATTGCAGATGCAGTATTCTTGTGTGACCAATATGTGATCCGTGAACATGTTAATGTGATGATGGAATGACCACTGATTATTTTTGGCTGTAACTTGTGACTGATTATTCCTCTTTCAACTTATATTCATCCAGACTTTCATAAGAGTTGGGTAAGACTAGAATAAGGTCTTATCAATGGAGGTCCCCTTGAAAATTTGACTAAATCACAGTGTAGGGGTTTTCGCGCCATCTTTTTATGAACAACTAAAGATTCTTTTGACTTGTGAATAATATAAGGCCCAACTATTTGTCTCTTTCTCTCGGGGCTGATATCTAAAATATGTCGTGTTGTACTTACTCATAATGTTTCTTCTTGGTGGTGTATAATAGGGTGGAGAAATTTTCGCTTTCGACTTATGAATAATATAAGGCCCATCTGTTTGTCTCTTTCTCTTGGGACTGATATCTGAAATATGTCATGTTGTACTGACGTATAGTGTTCCTTCTTAGAGGTGTATAATAGGTAGTAGAACCTGAACGTAATTTCAAGAAATTGTATTAAACTAGGCTCAGCCCATGCAGAATACTGCATGAGTATATAATAGTTCAAAAAAAGGCACTCAAATTGAGAAGGACTGTAAGTGCTAGTAACTTTTGTTCTAGCACACAAGAATAAATAAAGAGAAGATAAAGTAAAACCTCTGTATTTAAAATGAGACAAAGTCGAGTAAAGATTAGAATAATCCATGTATTTATATATAATATGAAATCTATAGAAAGTTATATCATTCATAAGTTATAAACCTTATGTCTCATTTTAGATTCTGTGCAATGCACGGGACGCCCATGTTCTAGTTACTATCAGTAATCATGCAAGCTTAGAAGAGTATATGAAGTCAAAACTTAGGTCCTTTTTACCAAAGATACTACAACACATTGATATCACTGAACTTGGGTTGGGTAATTTTTTTTGGACGATTTGAGTTGGTAACTAAGTGGTTCTACATTTTACAGGTAACTGTGCAGTGTCTCACACGAAAAGAACAATTGAGGTATATATTTGAGGGTAGTTTTCCTATCATCTTAGACTATCGTTCTTGAGAGTATTGATCTCTAGTACATTTTCAGGGTTCAAGAATCGAGAGAGAGATACCAAACAAAGGCTCTGAATGCTGACAATTATGATGTCGTTGTTGAGTGTAATGGATCTAATCATTCATATGTACAGAATGTTGAATCTCCCTCCAGTGAGTCTACCACTTCTCCTCCAGAAGTTGAGAGTAGGGTAAGATTGTAAATTTCCCCTTTGAGAATATTTGTTATTTGGCATAGAGTGTGATGGGTACCTAAGTGGAATGGGGAACCCCACCTTAAGGGAGAACCAACCCACTTAAAATACCCCATTGATTATCCCATACTATTCAATATAGGATTTAGTATCACATACTACTTCGTTTTCTATGAAATCTTAAGGCCATTTGTTTTTTAGAGTCTAATTCAGCAAGGGTTCCTGTATATCTATCTTGCATGAGTTATGACACATTTTGTTGTTGTTTATTCTAAATCATTATACTTGTGACATGTTTTCCCTTGACTTTAGGCAACAAGTTACTCTGGACCTGGTTCACATGGCAGTTATAGCTCTGCTGAGGGGTTCATAGGAAGGGGAAGTATCTCTCAGAATAATTCTTTAAGAGATGATGGACCCAGCCGAACTGGAAAACCTGATTCAGTCAGTTCCCAGAAAAAGTCGTCTCTCTGCTATGTTCCTTTTAATGATTCTTCTCAATCGAATTCTTCATCATTCAATTCCCGGACTACGGGCCCAGGGAATTTGTATTGTTTGCAAGAGTTTTCATCTTCTGGTGTAACCAGTTCTTCTAAGGTCCGTCTTGATGCTTCAGAGGACATAGTTGAGGAACTTCGTGCAGAAGCTAAGATGTGGGAGATGAATGCTCGGAAACTGATGGTGGATTTGGACATGTTAAGGACAGAATTCTCAGAACAGTCTAAAAATCTGGAAGATTTAATAATGGAGCTTTCAGATTCGTGTATGGAACGTGATAATTTGAGAAGAGAAGTTGAACAATTGAAGCAGTCATTGGAGGATTCATCATCACAAGTTGAATTTACTCCAGAAGTAGAGAAGGCCCTTAAAGATGAGTTGAAGTTTCAGAAAGAATCCTATACCAACCTGTCTTTGGAATTGAAGAGGAACCAGGAAGCAAATCTTGAGCTTGTTTCTGTTCTCCATGAACTCGAAGCGACCATAGAACAACAGAAAATTGAGATAGAAAGCTGTAACACAGAGATTGTGTCCCAAAATGGAGGTGATGTAGATCTGATGAGAGAAATTGAAGTTTTGAGAGAAAAAGTTCAAGAGCTAGAGATGGATTGCAATGAGCTGGCAGATGAAAATCTTGAGCTTTTATTCAAGCTTAAAAAAGTGAAGAACAATTCAAGAAAGGGAGCATGTGAGGATTTTCCGCCAAACATCTCAGATGCATTCCAAGCACTCCATTTAGAAGACATGCTTGAAGCAGGAGTCACCGGCAAGTTTAAAAATGATCAAATTTCAATTCAAGAGCTTCAGAGTTCGAAGGATGCCCTTGAAATCGGAATGGCAGAACTGAGTAAGGAAGTAACTGATAAAACATCTCAGATGGCAGATCTTGAGGCTGATTTGTTGTCTAAGGAAAAGGAGATTTGGGTTCTGCAGAAGCGACAGAGTGAGTTGGAAGAAAAGGTATGCCAGTTTCAGAATGAAAAAATTCAACTAGAGGAGCATATGGAGGTCATGTTGAAAGAGAGAGATATTAACACTAAATGCTTGAATGATTTGCAAAATGATTTGGGAATTCTTAGCAGGAGCATGGACTCCCATGTTTCTGCCAATGAAATTCTCAGAAGAAAATCGTTGGAGCTTGAAAATGGAAAACATAACCTGGAGCGTCACATATCAGACTTAGAAAAGGAAAAAGAACAATTGGCAATGCAAATGTCTGTTTCAGAAGCTCAACTAATGTATTTGACAAATGAGAGAGATTCTAGTCTATCAGAATTAGAGAACTCCAGATCTCACGCCAAAATGCTTGAAGAAGAGATTATGAAGATAAAGTCTGAGGTGGATTCTTCAGTAGAAGATTTGAAAGAAAACTTAAAGGTGGCACAATATCAGTGGTCAGAGTCTCAACAAAAATGTGAATATCTAAGAAGAGAAAATCAGCAGTTACAAACTGCTATTGAGAACCTCGCTAAAGAATGCAATTCTCTTCAAAAATTAAATGAAGATTTAAGAAAGCAAAAGCATGATTTACAAGAGCACTGCTCAATCCTTGGAAATAGGTTGGGTGAATCAGACCAAAGATTTACAGTTTGCTCCGAAAGAGTAGAGCTCTTGGAAAATAAAATTGCTTTGATGGTGGAAGAGAATGTATCAAAGGGGAAGAGTCTAATTTCAGAATTAGATGTTCTTGTTGATGAAAATATCAGACACAACGAGAACGGTCAAAGCTTGGTGAATCAGATTCTCAGGGAGAAGACAGCAGAAATTCAGAACCTTCAACAAAAAATTGAGCACCTCAGTATGGAACTTTCAGCAACTCATAATGAAAATGAAAGGATAGCTTCCAATGCTACCCTTGAAATTTCTGCATTAACTGCTGATAAAGCCAAACTGGAATCTGCCTTTGAAGAAGTTCAATCTGATGTAATTTCAACTAAGAATGAGATGAATATTATGCAGACAGATTATGAACGAAAGCTGCAGGACCTTACAACTCAGTTTTCTGCTTTCAATAGTGACCAGGAAATTTGGATGGCTGACGATGAAAAGCTGTTGAAGCAGGTGGAGGATTACAAATCTAGAGAACTAAAAGCCAACAGCACTCTGAAAACCCTTGAATCAAAGCTTAAAGTCACTGAATATGAAAAACAACAACTTATGGAGGAGTCTGAGAATTTGAAGATTCAGTTGCAACAGATAGGAAGATTTGAGGATGAAATTATGGCTCTTAGAAAGGAGCTGAACTGGACCAATTCTGAGAGAGAAAGACTGGAAACATCTTTATGCTTGACTTCTGAATCATGTGAGAATCTGAAGGCAGAGACAAATGTACTTGCGACAAAGATTTTAACCTTGGAGAATGCTGTATCTGAATTGGAAGACTGCAGAAGAAGTAGAGTATCCCTAGAAGAAAAGCTTGTGCAGATGGAGAGTTACTTGAAGGAAAAAGAAACAATATCTGCCCAGGAAGCTGAGAAGAAAAATGAGCTCAGTCGCATCAAAAGCATAAACAGGCATTATCAACAAACAATACGACTACTAGATAAGGAAAAAGATGAGTTCAAGACAAAAGCCCAATCCCTTGAAGAAGAATTGAAACTAATTAAGGAACAAAAGCAAAATCCAATATCTAAGATTAGGGGGAACGCATTACCTACTCATGAGGCTCTGAAGGTATAACAACTCAGTGTTCCTTTTCTCATCTTTGCCTGTTACGTTTGGTGTCATTTTTTTTTTTTAAATTTTTAAAATTCTATTGTGAAGAATGCTAGCCAACGTCGTGGGATTAGGACAAAGCCATTCTTCAGAAATGATAGAGAAACTGTGCATGATCCACAAAACATTTCCACTGACAAGCATCAGAGTGAGGTGATTCATTTAATTAGAATATTATTCTTCCGGTCCTAAATATAGTACCTAATTAGAGAGTTGATCTTAATCCTAAATATAAGATCTATTTCCCATATTTATCTATATTTTTCTAAATTACCTCTATTGATACTCTCTCAACAATAATCAAGTAACAAAAGTAGAGAGGGAAATAAAAAAGATAGTTAGGGTATTTTAGAAAAAATATTTTATATTAACTAACTTAACTAGTTTCTTTAATAATAATTAAATTAGTTAAATATATCTTATATTAAGGACTGAAGGGGTACTTTACTGTATTTTGTACTAGAATTTAGAGAGAAAGGAACATAAACTGGAGAAGACCTGTATAAGTTCCTTCTCAAGAGTTTGTTTACAATCTTCCAGACCACATAAAAGATTCTTTGTAGTTGTTGGATCTTACTTACTGGTGGCCTCGGACTTTTATATTACTTTCTACCTCCGCATTGAATATTATGATGTATATCTCTAGTTTCTTACATGTGGCCTTATATGGTAATCTCTCATAACTGCAGTTATACTGAACATTTCGTAATATTTCTTAATGCTTATGTTCTTGGACTCCTTTTTGTTTTACAGGTGGAAAATGTATTTGAACTTCTTGATGGGGGTGTTCATGCTGTTGAACCTGATTCATTATCGAAGATCGAGTTACTTGAGACTGAACTAATAAAAGCTAAAGGAGTGAATAACATGATTGAAGATCAATCAAACTGGTTAGAAGAAAATGCTGTCCCTTAAAAACAAACTAATAAAAGTTTTGATGTGTGCGCGTAGCCCATTACATTATTTCAGTTCGGTTTTAAAGGGTATGCTGATGCCCTAAAAGGACACGAATATATTTAAACCATCGGCTATATCTTTTTGCAGATTATGACAGCATTCTGATTTTTCTCAACACCAGTCAATATCTTGAGACATTTTCTGATTTCCACGTGCTCTTATTTCACAGGTTTCAATCTCATGGCCAGAATAACAATGAAGCCCCTGTAAAATCAATTGCAGAGGGTGAAACAGGGACAAAAGAAAGACTTGAACGAACAAAATCAACGCTAGAGGCTGAGTTGAGAGACCTTCAGGAGCGTTACTTCCACATGAGCCTAAAATTTGCTGAGGTGGAAGCTCAACGTGAGGAACTTGTAATGAAACTGAAGGTGGCTAAGAACCAAAAGGATGTAACCCTTTAATTAACTTTCATTTTCAGCTTTATTGATTCAAATGTCCGATTTCCCTACCTGCAAAAGAATAGTATTTGGCTTTCATGGAATGAATCATTGATTGGGATCATAATAAAACAAGAGAGGCCTACGTTGCATATACCAGTTACTCCAAGAGGAATAACACTAGAAGCAAGTGACTGTTAAAATTTAGTTTGATAGTCATTGAATGAATGTTACTGTCGTTGATTGGTTCCAAAATGCTGCTATTTTTTAATGAAAAAAAAGGGAGCATCAATAATATTTTTGTATTATAGTGCCTAACGATGATCCCACTAACAAGGAGCGCAGGTGCTTGCAATCTTGCATAGGTTGAGCCCTGAACCGCTTTTAAGCAATTTGCATGACTAATAGAGTAACTCTTTTTCTCCTTCTCGGGTGGTGTGTCGATGGAACCTATAAGCAAGATCCAACATATAACTTATTACTCATAGGAAAACTTTCATGCTGCTAAGAGGTCATTGGTCGGATGTTCGGTATTATAAATTTCTAAAACAATTCAAGTCAGCTAAAAATTGAAAGGTTAAACCCAACAAACATGTCCAATATCAAATTTAAGTGCTGTGATTTTTGATACTAAATATGTGTATCAATATTGAATAGTACTTTATAGTATATTGGGTCAATGAAGTAATAATCCACATAACACTAATTTTTAAATGATTTTCATGTCAAGAATATCAGCTGTCGTCAACATACATATCAACCAGAAAAAATAAACAAATAAAAAGAAGGAACCTTATAGTTAAAATATTACTATGAACCCAAATAGATTAGTGGCACTGACATTTGGTATAAATGCCTACTTTAACTTTTTGACATGTGAGACTGCGCCTGCTTACTAACTACCCTTTCTTGAAATAAATAAAAAAAAGGAAGCAAAACAAAAAGGACGTCAAATTAAGGGCAAACGAGGTGGAAGTATTGTTCTGTCTATTTTGGCATCAAATAATATTCTTGTGGAGCTTCTTTGTTTACCACTTATAATGCACGTCACTAACTGGCGCGTGCCCTCACCCAATTCTTTTATTTGTTTTCTCTACTTTCGAAATTTAAAAAAAAAAATTGCTTAGCTCATAATGGCTGTAAGCTGTAACTTCTCTACGTAATTGGCTTCTCTTATCTCACCTGCTCTTCAATTTGCCACTCTCTCCTGCTGTCATTCTGACGAATGCAAGTGACTAATTAGGAAAGTCTAGAAAATTCAGTATTGGATCAGCTGTTGATTTATTATTGAACCGCAATCCATTTCTTTCTCCTATCATTTGAGGGGCTATTTTAAATATTTAACTCTCTGGTTATTTATTTAAAAACCGGTCTCAAAACACTCTTGAAAGAGCATAACCTCTCTTCAAAGGCATGCATTACGCTTAAAAGAGGGAAAAATAGAGGATCAAGCTTGAACTAAAAGGAAGCAAGGAATAATGCCGTTTGCTATTGTGACTAAGAATATGAAATCTTACTCAAATGAGAAAAAGGCCCTAAAATACTGGCAGGGAGAAGAAGCATTTACTAATTATATATATTATTACTTTTTAGTATTTAATATAAGATTTAATTAAAAAATTAATATTGATATTAAATATAATATATATTTTTTATATTTATTAACTTTTTTCTTAAATTATTTTTATCGATAATTTCTTAATAATAATTAGATAAAAAAATTTAAAAAAATAATTAAAATATTTTAAAAAAATATTATATTAATTAATTTCTTTAATTATATCAAATTAGTAAAATATCCTTTTTCTTAGACTATTATATATAATATTTTTTTTTATATTTATTAATTTTTTTCTTAAATTATTTTTATTGATAATTTTTTAATAATAATTAAATAAAAGAAAAATTAAAAACAATAATTAAAATATTTTTTAAAAAATATTATATTAACTAATTTTTTTAATTATATTAGTAAAATATCCTTTCTTAGACTATTATATGTGATAAAGAGGTCCCCATCTAAGGAGACTATTCCCGATCTATAACAAATTATTGAGCGACACTTGGCTTAGTTGGCTTTATATGTTGGCCCACCAATGGTTCTTATGCCTGTTTCTTACTCACTTTTTGTTAGTTACCTCGATCACTTTGTAAGGTTATTATGGTTTAACTAACACCCTTTATGAGCTCTGTAGTAAAAATGGAAGCCAAGCAGAAAAAAACGGTAATATGAGAAAAGTAAGGAAGGAAGCTGGACTTTTTAATCTTTTACAGTGGAGTCTCTCTTCATTTCAGTGAACAAACCCCCTCCATTTAGTATATAATTTCCAATTTTTGCATGGCGATTAAATTCAAAACTGTGAAACCCAGGAGGTGAAGAGTCATAGCTAAGGAAAAAAGAAAGTAATTAAGAGGGAAAAGGAATAGTCGTATATATGAGATATATGCGGTGGACAGAAGGGGGGAAACAGGGAAAGGCATATGCTTTGGAAGATCCCAATTTTCTTTATATCATAATTTTTAAATGTTGCTTTAACAAAAAGTCACCTTCTACACTAGTTACTTAAGTGAAGTCATCTCAGCCTTTAATTGCCGTCGCGATCAAAGAAACAAGCAAATCCTATAACAACCAATCTTACCCCTCTTTCTCAAACCCTCTCCCCTCTGCGACAACACCATGTGAATCCTTAAGCTTCTCAGACACCTCCCTCCATTAATTATGCATTTCGGCTTTGAGGGGGTTGGTGAAGAAGAAGATGGTGGTGGATATATATATATATATATATCTATAAATGTCCACACACACCATATATCTCACTGTGTCTATACTTTCCTTGCTCTTTTGCTTGTAAGGTGTGGAGCAGCGAGACTAGAATAAAGATTGCTGGGAATGAACCTCCTTCATGAAGGCGATTTCTCTTTAAAAGGGCAACTTCGATCCTTTGGCATTTTCAACTCCCTGTGATTTACCTCTCCAGGGAGTTTCCAGAAAGGCGAATATCTCCTCTACTTTATATTTGTATTTTTCTGGTTTTGTTTGTACTGTAAGTGTAATCCCGCTGCTTATGTTGCTACTCGTATAGCCGGAGTATTTTGTTTCTGTAACTGATATGTAGGCAAATCTCAGACTTTGTTTGATTTGCTGGCTAGTGCTTTACAGCTTTGCTTTATATTCTCCACTATCTCGTGTAGTGAGAACGTGTTCGGCAGCTCCTGAATAAACAAGGTTTTATAAAGAAGACGAGTTCCAGTCTTATTATCCCTTCTTCTTGGAGTGATTATCATTATGTGCTTCGGTTAATCTCATTTCCTCCCTCAAATCTATATATTCTTCTCATTTTGCAGGTTTTCCATGAAATTTTCTCCTTTTCACCTCTCTTTCCCCTTGAATATTGAATATGCAGTAGGATCTTGCGATCTGTTTGCTAGTAGGCGACATGCTAGCTGATTCAGAATTCATACGTTAGAGGGATATCGTTGACGCGGAATGATTGGCTAGGTTTTCATAGTAACTACAAAATTCTTAGCTTGCCATTGGTTGATCCACCCTACACCAGTCATTGGTCAATCGCGAGTCAAAGCGGGTCCAGGTGTTTCAGTTTCATATCTTCGCAGTCAATTATAATTCCCCGAGTGTAGATTAATAAACATAATCTGAGTCCAACTCCAAACTTAATTACTGCTATCGCTCCCATCCCTTGCCTTAATAATTTGAATAAAATATGGATTAATGTTTCATGCCTATTTTGGTAGTTAATTTATTTGCGGAATTAGTTAGATTACATGTGCTTTTTTCCCCAAATGAGTTACTGCTGTCCAGGGATCGCTTAAAACAAAAATTAAACTGTACTTGTATTTGCTACGATTATTTGAATTTGATCGCATGACTTGAGCGTTATATGATTTAAGTAGCCTGGTGTCTCATGCTGAGATTTTTATTTTATTTTCCTAGACATATTTATTTTTTTGTTATAAAAAAATTTAGATAATTTTAGTATCAGTCTCTCATCAAAGTTATAACACATCCTTATGGTTCAAATAACTCTTATAGAAGACTTACGAGATTGGCTACTAAAGAAACTTTTATAACAGTAATAAAAATTGAATTCATATTATTATAAATATGAGTCTATTCTTTATCATATATATCAATTTTTATTGCTCCAGATATGTTTGTGCTTAGTCAGATTAGCATTAAAGATAGCGATATATAAGGCATTGCATTATATTTTTTAAAACTCGAGAGTCAAATACAGGTGCATTTTATACTGGCTTCAATTTGCATTCACATTATTCCGGGCTAAAATCACGCAAATTTATTTATAGATAGATCGATACTTATCACTAGCTTGTCAACCAATCATTTCACATCATCTTTGCCTGATTAATTTGTGCTATGTATATGAGTATGACACTTGTAAATTTTTACATCAAAATGAAATTATTTCTATAGCTTTCATCCCCAGGTTGCAAAGTAGTATTAGCGGTGGCTCTGAAAAATATCGAATAACTAGTGACATATTCCATTAGATACAATAGAATATTCATTTATAAAAAATAAAAAGCCTTTCTTTACTGTTTTTTTATCCCATTTTCAACATATTAATATTTAAATATATATTTTTTTTGGTATAAAAATTTTTGAAAAGGGGTTGGGCTCACTCACGATCCAATGGCAGGGCGAAGTCTCCCTTCTTCCTAGGCGATACCAATGTCGGGTAGGGTGAGCCGTCTATTACCCTCAGGTGTAAATCTAGGTACCCAAGAGCTAGGATGCCTCCCCAAGCGCTGCGACTGAAACCACAACAAAGTGGTATTTTTCAGGGTTCAAATACGCTCTAAATGATAGTATGTCTCACCTTTTCACCAGCTGAACCCACAGATAATAGGTATATTAATATTTAAATATGTTTCGTTGTGAAATCCTTTTATACAAAATTTATAAACGAGTGGACCTGAAAAGTTAATAAGCAAGCCCAACGTCGAATAACACAAAGTCACGCCTGCCAACAAGATGGGCCTAGCAAAACCAGGGGAGCATTTATCAATGACGATCCAAAACGAATCGAGACCAAGTGTTGGGGCAATTCTGTAAATTAATTTGTGTTTCAATTTCATAAATTAATTTACAGATCTGCCACTTGTCCCTTTCCCAATTCCTAAATTGCCACCCTATCCAATTTTGTTCTCTCCGTCTCAGTTCCGCCTTTTTCAATACCAGTGAGTGAAACTCGTGGACCCGACTCGTCGCCTTCTTCACTCCGCTTCTCTTCGAATCAAATCAATTTCCAAGGCAAAGCTTTTTAAAACATAGCGAGCTCTCTCCCAAACCCTACATTAACTATTAGGAACTCTGTTACTCGTCTGATAGTGATCCTCACCAATTTTCAGCTTCAATGGCCTCCTAGTATATGTGTGTTTCTTTGTTGCCTGATTCCCTCATTTCAATCATTTAGGGTATCGTTCTATTTTCTTGTCGTTTTGTACATATAGTTTCTGACTCCTGATTGCGTTCAAAGAGGGCATGAAGCAAGAATTGGAATCGGAGCTTGCTCTCAAGATTCACCCTCTGAATCAATGTGATGAAGTCGTTCCTACTCCAACTTCTGAAATTGACGCTGGTTCAGAGTCTCAGTTGATGTTGTCTTTCCACGTCTCTGAGAATCCCGGCGGTATATTTAATAGTACTGTTGTAAATGGTTATATTGTTTATGCAAGAACAAAGAAGTCTCGGCATTTGTGCAATGGATCTTCCGACAATGGGCCACTTAAGAGATTCAGGACCTCTGAAGATCGGGAGCCAAATGCAGACCTTCCTGATGTTGGTGGCGGAGATGATGTAGAGGTAAACAACGCAGAAAAAAAATTTCGATCCTGAAGTCGTTTGTCATTTGGAAAAGCGTATTAGGTGTACTGAATTGAAGAACGAGCTCGCGCAGTTTCTTGCTGGGGAAGGTGGCCCCAATAAGGTTCCTGCTGAGCTTTTTAACAACAATGAGGTACAGAAAAATGTAGATAAAACAGGGAAGCGGTTTACGCGATCAGCGTTGAAACCAAAGATTGAATGCAGTGATAAGACGGGGACTGCTCGAGAAGCTGCTCAGACGGCAAATAATAGACCACCAGATGAGAAAGAGACTGTAGCTCTAAGTGCATCAACAACTCCGCGAAATAAGGTGGAACTAAAAATGTCCAAGAAGATCGTGCTCAGCAAGAAGCCTATGACTGTCAAGGAACTCTTCGATTCTGGTTTACTGGATGGGGTTTCAGTAGTTTATACAGGCGGGAAGGTTAGTTGTTACTTTTGCTCATTACATTTTGATACGATGGATTGTGTTGGTTTCAGTAGTTTATACAGGCGGGAAGGTTATTGTTACTTTTGCTCATTACATTTTGATACGATGGATTGTATTGCATGCCCAAGCTGAATTCTGGCTACACACGCCCGTGCCCTGAAAATGAAGCACGGTTAATTCCGGGTTGTTACAGATTTTATTTTATATTATATATATTATAATATATCGATTATAGTAATTGACAAATATAATACTTAATAATCGAGTAATTGACTGGCTTTGAAGGAGAAGCATAACGACTTCCGAGTCAAAAGTATAGTAGTCTCTTTGAAATGTAGCTTTCAGTTCCGTCGGGTTTAATTTTTGCAATTTGGCACGTTATCGTGTAGGCTTCTGGCCTGCGGCGTGTTATTACAGATGGAGGGATCTTGTGCTCTTGTTGTTTGTGCAATGGGCGCAACGTGAGTTATGAACTTATGGTATCGCCTTGTACACTCATTAATTGATACAGTCCATGCGTTTATTTTCCCCTTGTTTCTTTTGCCTATGAAGGTTATTCCACCTTCCCAATTCGAGATTCATGCTTGCAAATCATATAGGCGAGCAGCACAGTATATTTGCTTTGAAAACGGAAAGAGCCTGCTTGAATTATTGAGAGCATGCAGGGGAACTCCGCTGCTTACATTGGGGATGATAATTCAAAATTTTGTTTGTTCTCCACCTCGAGCAAAATTTTGCATGTAAAAAGTGCAAAGGTGAGCTTCACTTTTGTTATTTGGGGTCATTAATTTTGGTTGGTGTTGTTGTTATGTTCGAGAAAGTCGTCAGAAGCCAACATTAAATAAAAGAGTATATGGTCTTGATTTTCTTTTTTAAAGGCATATCATTTTTATATCTTGCTGTTATTTTTGTTATAATTATTTTCTACAGGATGTTTTCCCTCTTCACGAGTGGACAAAGTAGGGCCTATATGTAAAACTTGTGTGGAATCAAAGGAATCTGAAGCCAGTTTAATTGACGCGGTTGGCAAAAGAGTCAGGTACTAATTTCTTCTTTCTTTTGGGTTAATTAGGTCATTTGCTTTCATCTGAGAACCTTTCAGATATCCAGTAATTTGATTGTCAGAGCTTTTGTTTCTTTCATCATTTTATTATAATGTTTCAGGTCTCCCAGATCGGTTCCAGCCTCCAAACCGTCAAGTGATTCTGAAGTGTGCAACTCATCACAGATTAACAAACATTGGAAGAAAAGAACAAGGTTGGCTTTTATATCTGTATGTGTTATACAAATCTGTGCTGGCCAATACTAATTGCTACGTGATTTTATCCAAAAATTTGGTTGTTGATAGAGTATAATGTCGTCATTTGATCATGTAAAATACCCACCTAATGGCATAAGACTGCTTGTTATTGTTGCTTTAATTGTTATGTGGTTGCTAACCTATTGCAGTTTGATAGACCTCAGCTGTATTATTTCCGATTAACTAGGACTTTCAGTACAACTCCTCTTCAATGAAGTATGGAAGAGAAGAAAATGGCAAAACAGTCTGAAATACCTAGCTAAATGGCTAAGCAGAAATGGAAATAACAGTAAATAGCAACAAGAGAGCCTTCCCTGACGTTTGAGAGGTCAGAGGCTCTCCCAATCAACCATAAGTTTCTCTCCGCCTCCCTCTAGGACACACAACCCTAGAAAAACTAACTCTGATGACCCTTCTTGGACTCATTGGGCAGCAAGGTATCACTTAGGTCCATCCCTTTCTGTTGAGTGTAGTCCATTGGTTTAGGCTGTCTCTTTTTATATACTTGGCTAGTCTTAGTGTTGGGTCCATTACAGTTTTTGTTTATTGATTGTTTTAATTGTATGCTGCCAACTGTGTTATGCAGGACAACAAATCGGGTTAGTTGCTCAAAGTCTTCTGAGACTGCTTCTGTGCCTATCCCATCACAAAAGAAGTCTACGCAGAGGTTGAAGAAGTTTGTATCTGGCTTTTATCGGTTCGCAACTTTAATGTAGTTATAATAATGTGCTTCTTGGTGAATTTTTAAAAGAGAAACTTTTCTTTGTTTTTTAATTTTTTATTTTCAGGTCAACAAAAACTTCAGTAAAAGTGAAGACCCCACTAATTTCATCAGACGCAAAGTGTTTACCACAAAATAAGAGTCAATGGAAGATCACTAAAAAGTTAGTTTACCTCTTCCCCTTTGATATTTGCATCTGTATCTGGTTGTTCCTCCTTTTGTTTCAGTAACGTAATCACTTTCCATCCAATGTTTTCTTCTCAAGGGATCAGCGGTTACATAAATTAGTTTTTGAAGAAGGTGGATTGCCTGATGGAACAGAGGTAGCTTATTATGGACGTGGACACTGGACAGGTTGATTGTGTGTCTAATTCATGTAATAAGTTTATGTAAATTCCGTCTGTTGCTGTGTTGACGTATAAATTCTTACTGATAGAAATTGCTTGAGGGTTACAAAAAGGGATTTGGAATACTTTGTCGGTGCTGCAACATAGAGGTATTTCTTTTTAACAATTTTCTTGCGATTTCTGCTGATGCTTCTAAAGGTCAGTATGTTGTACAAATGAGTTTTATGTTTGAATTTGCTATGAAGGTCAGCCCATCACAATTTGAGGTCCATGCAGGCTGGGCTTCTCACAGGAAACCGTGAGCTTTTTTCTGTTTATGTTTATGTTTTTTAGGGAAGGTGGTAGGTTGGGTATTTGGCAGCTTTTTACATTGATTGCCACTTGTGTCTGGGTTTTCATGAAAGTGCTATGTTTTTGGGCAGTTATGCATACATCTACACTTCAAATGGGGTGTCTCTACATGAATTGGCAATTTCTCTTTGGAAAGGCCACAAGTACGCTGCAAAGGACAATGATGATGTTTGCATTATTTGTTTGGATGGTGGAAATCTGTTGCTTTTTGATGGATGCCCAAGGGCATTTCATAAAGGTCAGAATTGACAAAAAAAAGACAAGAAAAATAATGGACACGTGATCTGTTTGCTACTTTGTGCGTGATCATTAACTTTTCTTATTAGTTAGCCTCTAGTGCTGCACTAAGAACTTCTATAATCATATCACCTAGGCTGTTAATATGGAGAGTTTCTATAATGTTGCTGATATACAAGATGCTTAGAGCAAAACAAAATTGATATTGAGGTTCATGATCATAGATTGTGTATATTGTAAGAGACCTCATTCCATCAATCTGACCCATTTCATGTGCATTTTGAGTTTTGATCCTGCTCTTGTAGTAAGAGAAATGATGAAGGAGGAAGAAGAAAAATGCAAGTTTATGCTTAGCACTTTTTGGTGGGAGGGATTTCGATTTCCTCCTCACATTTGGTTAAACACACCTCCCCTCCCCTCATTTGGTTAGGGAAAAAAGGAGGTCCCCTCCCCTCCAAAATGGGGTTAGAGGGATAATGAAAATCCCTCCCCTCCCCTCCCCTCCGACAAAACCAAACAAGGGAACATTAAAATTCCTCCCCTCCCTTCTCCCCTACCCCCTCCATAAAATCCCTCACCTTCCAGCCCCTCTATTCTCTTCCACTAAAATCCTTCCGCTTGGTATTGCCAAACATTATGTGAGATGCATGGACCTTGGGGTTTTTGAACTACCATAATTGCGACCCCAATAAATTATCTGCTACCTCAATATTCTTTTTTGGTTTTACCTTTATGCCTTTGCATGTAGTGATGGAACATATTTTGAGATGAGTAAATTGACTATGTCCTCTGTTGTACATATAGTACAGTATGAGTGGCTAGTGAATTTTAAAGTAAAACATGAATGGAACGTCAGTGGCAGCGAGAATCATGAGAAGCTTTAAATATGTTGAATTTTCTTAGTAGAAAAACATTATAGTTGATTGCAGCAGATGATGGATAATGGTATATTTTCACATTAAGGGGTTATTTAGAATGATGATTTAGGTATCTTATCCTTTATTTCAAGTATTCCAATAGTATAAGGGTTGATTGTTGTATGAGAAGTTTAAATGGGCTTTTGATATTTCTCAAAATCTCAGGGCAGTTGCGTGTAATTTACTCTGTTTAAAACAATTTATTTGTTTAATTGATAGAATTGGCGTCATAGTTTGGATTTGCTTATCGGTTGTAATGTGTTGGAAATCATGTGATTAATAGTATTTATGGCTAATTGATATGTGTTTATTGGCCGGCTTTTATTATGTTTTCTGATCAACTTTCTGATTCTTTGTTGGTTTAATCTCCCTCTATATATATGTGTGTATCACACTCCAGAAACTAGCTAGCTGAACCCTCTGTGGCCTACATTTTCGTATAAATTGCACTCCATTCTCTTAAAAATAAAATAAGGAATTTCAGAGTGAAATTCTTCAGAATTCATAACTTGGGCATGCTTTCAGATAGTTAGAATGTTAATCTCTATGATAGTATTGATTATTATATTTTTTTCAACCAAAAGTTTTTCCCACCATTTGCTGATTTAGAAACTACTTTGAAGCAGTTGGAAGGGAAAAAAGAAACTACTTTGAAGCAGTTGGAAGGGAAAAAAGAAACTACTTTGAAGCAGTTGGAAGGAAAAAAAGAAACCACTTTGAAGCATACTTTTCCTATGTTTCATATGATGAGATGGTCATCTTCCAAGTGTACCATCGTGTTCAATTGAAATGTACAGAATGCGCATCTCTATTAAGCATTCCACGCGGTGACCGGTACTGTAAGTTTTGCCAAAACATGTTCCAGAGGGGAAGATTTGTAGCACACAATGCCAATGCAGTGGCTGCTGGAAGGGTTGACGGGGTTGATCCTATTGAACAGATAACCAAGAGATGCATTCGCATTGTCAAAGACATTGAAGCTGAGCTGAGCGGCTGTGCTTTATGCAGGTAATAATTCAACCTTTAGATTCTAAGCTTGTTTTGTTATCAGCTTATGTTATCTTTATACTGATGCTTGTGCTGATCAATTACTACCATGTGTGCTGTTATGTTTGAATTATTTATCCATCTTGTGAATTTGTTAATTTCCACCTTAGCTATATATTACAAAGAGACAAATTTTTCATGTAGGGGTTATGACTTCAGCAAGTCAGGGTTTGGTTCTCGCACAATTATACTTTGTGACCAGGTATGCATACTAGTCTCCTCCCCACCCTTCTCTTCTTTAAAGTCACATTCAAGGCATCAAATATCTAAAAGAAATATATGGAGTTTCACTAGGGTTCAGTTTCTGTGCTCATCTCTGTGGTGAGATTTAAACCGTCTAAATCCATTGGTCTAGATTTAAAATTTTCAATTGATAATTTTTAAATGAAAAATTCATCATTTTGCTGAATGATAGTTAGGAGATTATTTTTATTTTAGATTCTACACTGATTAAAATTACAAGTTATTAAAAATAAAATTATATTATATCTAGACCATCTAATTTTGATCTGGGCAGTCTAGATCAGTGCGCCCAAACTTCTTCCCTTTAAGTGTTCATAAAACAGCACGATGAATGGTTTTTTGGTTCTTTATTGATATGAAATTATACAGATCACTTCTGTTTCTATCAAATTAACTGAACATGTGGACTTAGGCCCCTTTGACTTCACCAATAAAAAAACCAGACGTGTGTTTCTTATCCCCCTCTTTTCTTGGTCCAGTGTGAAAAGGAATATCATGTAGGCTGTTTGAGGGATCATAAGATGGCATATTTGAAGGTACGTGGTTTATTGCCATCTTTATTAGTTGATGTATTAGTTTGGACACTGATCTCTCTTTTCCACTGAATTTGTTATGATGTGACTGGAACTACTAGCAGGAATTGCTAGAAGGAAATTGGTTTTGTTGCACGGATTGCAAAAGAATACATTCTACTTTGCAGAAGTTCTTGGTTAGGGAGGCTGAGAAACTTCCTGACTCTCTCGTGGCTGTTATAAAGACAAAGCAAAAGGAAAAAGGTTTGCAGTCTTTCAATGATATTGATGTAAGATGGAGGCTTCTTAATGGCAAAATTGAATCTCCTGAAACCAGGCCATTGCTGTCAGAGGCTGTTTCAATCTTTCATGTAAGTTGGGCCTGTTCTCCTGGATTTTTTTCATCTTTGTCTTTTTGTTTTATCCCTTGAAGGGACGGAGGTAATGAAATGCTTATTTGTTTCTTGAATAATTGGTAGACCTGTTACGCATTCTTACCCAGGGCAAACCATATTTTCATAGCTGTTTTGATAAGTGTCCTTTGGATTTGGTTTTCCTTGATTCAGTCTGATTGAGGCTTGGTTGATTTGTGATTTAACAAATATTGAAGCAATTTTGGAGGAACCTATTGACAGTAAACTGCTGAGCTAATATTTCACCTTTTGTATAAATGCATGTGAACTCATTTGTCTTGTGATTTTATGATCAACTTCATGTTGCCTATGTTCCTCATGGCTGTGACAAGCTTATGTTAATTGTAATGGTTTTTATCTGAGCACAGCTTCAGGTGTTGTTTGGGCACATGCGGGCTACAAGTCTACTTCTCTTTTAGTACTTTTTTTTCCCCTTGAGGAACCTCTTTGTGTCTGACAATTTGCATGCTTCAGGAATGCTTTGATCCTATAGTTGATTCAACTATTGGTCGTGACCTTATCCCAGCCATGGTTTTTGGGTAACAACTTTTTTTAGCCTTATTTGTACCATCTGTTTGCTTTTCATTCTCTGATCAATTTTTTCCGTTGTCCCAATTAACTTATGTCTCACTTTCAGAAGGAATGTGCGGAGTCAAGAGTTTGGAGGAATGTATTGTGCAATATTGTCGGTCAAGTAAGAAAAGTTCTTCTGTCTTGTGTTTTTAAATTTTATCACTTACAGTGCTTTTCAAAGTTTGTTTTCTTGATATTGCAGTCCAACTGTTGTATCAGCTGGCATGCTTCGAATTTTTGGTAAAGATGTGGCTGAACTTCCTTTAGTAGCAACAAGCAGTGATAATCATGGGAAGGTACGAGAATGTGGTAGTACTGGACCCTGTGCTCTGTAGTGATTTTATTCCTTTAGCTGTATTTGTTATTTAACTTGGTTAAATCCTAGGAAGCATGGACTCACATGTGGACACACAGCACTTTTATGGACGAGGCTAAGGCAACACCGCATAAATTGAGATGTTATTGGCTAAAAAAAAATTCTTACTTGTTTGACCCCCAAAAGAAATTTACATATAATATAAACTGTTACCTGGAGTTTTATGATCCAAAATGTTCACATTCAATGTAAAGTGTTGGCTAGAATTTTTTTGAAGCGTATGTGCTTTGTAAGTTCATCAAATCCCTTCCTCTTTCTCAAGATTTGGCCTTTATGCACTCTGGAATTTTGATTTATTGCCGTTGTGTAATATGATCGCAAAACTCCCATGGTAGAAGTGCATTAATTTTTAACACATGGGTTCACCCTGACAGGGCTACTTCCAATTACTCTTCACCTGCATTCAGAGACTGCTGGCAATGTTGAACGCAAAGATGCTTGTGCTACCAGCTGCTGAAGAAGTAGAATCCATATGGACAGATAAATTTGGGTTCCGCAAGATGAAACCAGAGCAGGTATATATATATATAACATCGTTTCCATCTACGCCTTACAACTTGGTGGCTAACATTTTTGCCCCTACTCCAATACGTAGAAATGTGATGCAACCAGGTTTTATTATGGCTGCTAATTAAGATTGTCATTTTTGCTGCAGATTACCAGTTGTAGAAAGAACTACAGTCAGATGGTGACATTCCAAGGGACTTCCATGCTTCAAAAAATGGTTCCGCACTGTCAATTTTCAATGTGAAAGGCGAAAACTCGTAGGTTTCTTGTTTTGTTTCCTTTTCTTCATTGCTGGTCGGGTATATACCTTCTTTCGAGGCATCCTGGAACCCGTCGCTGTCCATGCTCAATTGTTTAATAAATTATAATATCATTTTCCCATTCTAATTTTTGTTGCTCTCATAGCCAACATAAGCTCCTGGAATATAGCAGCTTCATTATTTGTTTAATATTCCTCTAGTACTAAATATAAAATTTATTTTTAAGTATAATTTATACTATAAATTAAGTCTTGTATTAAAGATTAAAAGAATATTAATTATTGAGTTTAATTTGAAATCTATAAATTAAGCCCAAAGAGTTATTAGAGTAAAATTATGAGTGGATGAAATGTATGAAGTTAACTCGAGATGGGTGATTGAAAATTTTTATAAAGGATTAAATGTTTAAGGTTAATGAGAGTTGGTATATATGGCAAGTAAATAGAAGGTTAGAAGTGTTCAAATAAAGCAATGCATTTATCAATTACTTTTTCATTTTAAAAATGTTAACAAGAATAAAATTAAAATTCGATACTTGTAAATCATATTTTATATTTTTGAAGAATTTAAAACCTTGAAAATATCATGCAAATGATCAAATGTGTTTTCTTCTAGTAAAAACTTTGATATTTCACCTTTTATATTTAAAGTCCGATGAAGTTAGTTGTTTTGATAATTATTTTGATTAAATCTACCTTTTATCATTAATTTCTATATTCTACACAACTTTACTAACTTCATCAAGTTGCAGCTTCAAAGGATGCCAACGGTAATTATATAAAAGCTGGCCTTTCCAGTTAACTTCCATAGCTTTCAATTCTTAATTCTTTTATCTTCATTTTATCAGTTTTACATTTATTTATTTATTTTTGGGTACAAATCAGTTTGACATTTAGATCATACGAATCCGCGTGTCGCGCAACTCCACGCAGGAAATGCATGGCCTTTAAACTGTCAAACTAAAATAGAAAACTTGGAACTAAACTTAGGGCAGATTAATTAGGTCCAGGCATATTCTGCCACTTGTATTAGTTTAACAGGTTAGCACTTACCCATTGTTTGGGTAAGATATATAATTATTTAGAGTATGTCTTATCTTTAGGAAGTACTATTTTATTGTGGTTCCAGTCACAATACTTGAGAATTCATCCTAACTCTTAAGTACTTAAGTTTATATTTGAGGGTAATAGATAGCTTGTCCTGTCTAATATTGATATTTTGTCCTATTCTTAAATTATAAGTGAGTCTAATATATTTTTAAAATTTTTTGTATAAAAGGTCAGCACTTAACCCTATTAGTAAACCTGTTATGGTATCGATCATTTTAAGTTGGACTTAGATAGGCTTAACAGAAACATTTGAGAAAAAAAACCGAACGATGACTGCAAAAATTGTGAGAATGGGATAGGATAAGGACGTTCCTTGCTGACCTTCATTTCCCAAAAATTAAACGAAATATCATTATTTAAAATTTTAATCTTCTGAAAAGTTAATAATAATTAAAAATAAATATTCTAAAGCTAGATCTAACCGTATAACTTTAGAACCCTCATTAATTGTAAATTAATATAATTTCATAAACTATATATATATATATATATATATATATATATATGAAGCCGCGTAAAGTTGAGTTGATGAACTTGTTAACACAAACAAAAGTGGCTTAGAGAACTCGCACGATGCGCCAACAGAATCTGATCGTATTTGATGGGATATATATGTTAAGCAGCCATACACTTTGTCGGTTTAAATATTTGAAAATTCAGGCCTAATTATAATTAGTATTCCATATATATATATATATATATATAAATCATGTCTGAACACAATCGTATATAGAATGGAATAATTACTCCACTCAATGCAACTCCTTCTGCACAATGTGGGTTTTATTAATTTAATTAAACCTGTTCCTCTCAAAGTCAACCCTCCATCGATTCTGTAAAAGCTGCTACCTTTTCCCCACTCAAACATCGTCATGCACCCATCCACTTTTGATACTACGCCTGTCTCATATATATTCATCAATCTCTTCTTCTTTTCCTCCTTCCAATAGGAATTTAGCACACAACTTTTTAACAACTCAAAAGTGCTCAAAGCGCCGTGATGTTTCAATTAGCCAGAGCTTTTAAGATCATTTGGCAGTGTCAACAAAGTCGACACAAGTAACTGTTTAGTTAATTTGTGTACACACACACGCACACATTTCGTGTTGTGAGTTGTGACGGCAAGATTGCACCATAGCTTAATAAGATGTATTGGGTTAGGGGGCATCACGGCTCAAGGTCAAAAAAGTGCCACGATAGATAAAAGAGCAGCAACATCTAGCCTTTCTTCAACACGTCCCATGTCATAGCTTTCCATGATCCCACTCTCTTCTATTATAAATGAAAAAGTTATAATATAATATTTTTCTTAATTTTAATGTACGATTTAATTAGATAATTAATTTTAATTTTAAATATAATATTTATTTTTTATATTTATTAATTTTTTTAAATTATCCTTATCAATACTCTCTTAATAATAATTAAATAAAAGAATAAAAAAATAAGTTAATAAAAATAATTAGGATATTTTAGTACAAATATATAATATTAACTAATTTAACTAATTTTTTAATATAATTAAATGAGTTAAATAGGTCATACATTAAAGACAAAAATAGTACTAATTTACATATATTAACAAAATTAAGTTAAATTTATTATTTTATAAAAATGAACATGTTTGTTTCTTTAAATTTTAAAGTATTTTTGACATACTAAATATAAATATCTCTTCATATTAAAAAAAATTAAATTTTAATTTATGAAACTAAACTTAAGTGTCATTAGTGTAATTGGGCGTTATTTGAATTACTTATATCTTACACTCGTATTTGAATTAGTGTAAGTGGCATTATTTGTAAGTTTATATTTCATTTCCATGAAAGCCCTATTACATCAGTGTTCCCATTTGCTTTTTATACAGCAAGCACCATACACCTTTTACAGTAAGATTTAGCACTGATTAACGATATTATTGTTAATAATAATAATAATATTGATGTTTATAATAATATAAGTCGCATATTCACACTAAATCATAGCTAATCGGTAATATTTAATAAATATAACTTTTTTTAGGATAAGACTATACCAACGACCATGTAAGTTTCTGGAAATGTATAGAAGTATTAAACACTTTGCATGGAATTCGAAAACAACGTTAAAATATAACGACGATTTAGGATTTTTTTTTGGTATATATATATATATATATATATATATATATTGTTTGATTTCCTTATACCGCTAAAGTCTAAACCAACTCTATTGATATATGTGGCTTAATAAGTAACAATGATATATATATATATATATATATATATATATATAAGATTATATTGATGAGATTCATCAATTCTCCACCACACCTAACTCTTTTATAATACATTAGATAAAGAGGACATTGGATCTATTCATAAGTTTATAACAAACCTTAAGAAGAATTAAGAAATAGAGGGTATACGCGCATACATCAGCATTACATGAAACTCTATCAATTTATTTATAGGTCCTCTTCAAATGTCTTTCTTAATTAATACGAAATAATATTATGGAGCAATTAATCGTCAATAATAAATATCAAAGCAATATAAAATTCATAACAAATTACAATATTATTCATAAATTATGAACACAATACATAACTCATTCTCCCCAGATTTCTTGAAATACAAGATAGATCCACCTACTTATTGTATACGACATCTATTTCTTTTTCGGCCGTGAGTATCTAGAAGGTTTGAAATTTCGAATTGTTGAATTTAAATAATAGGCCATTTAAGTAGGGCTTATTTCCAAGCTAAAATTATAAATTAAACAAACATTTGACGAGATGGGGGTTTACCCTCTCATCAACAGCGACTCTTCAGTGAATAAATTAAAGCAGACGCGCGAGAAGAAAAATAGAGAGATATGGCTTGGGGTGAGAGACCTGATTATTATTATTATTATCTATTTGACATCCAATTAACCAGTACGTTGAGATTGTCGCATGATGTCTCGAATTAAGTGTGAAGTATTAGAGTGAGACGAACCTTGTTCCTGAACAGCCCTTTTAGCCATCTTCCCAAGTTCTGTGGCTCTATTCCTCCTAATTTCACCTTCTTCACCACCTTCCATACACATCTCTATCGCTTCTCTGATTCTATCTTTCTTCACTAATACCCCAACTTTGCCTTCATCCCCCCACCTCACCGGAACCTCGACGCCCACCCGAACTCCCATCTTGAGAACTTCCACGATCAGCTTCTCATTCACGAACTGCTCGGCAAACAAAGGCCACGTCATCAAGGGTACACCAGAGCACACTCCTTCTAACGTCGAATTCCAACCACAATGGGTCAAGAATCCTCCAATTGCAGGGTGTGATAGTATGAGAATTTGTGGGGCCCACCCTTTTATCAAAAGCCCTCTTCCTTTAATCCTTTCCTCGAGACCTTCATCAACCAACCATTTCTCTATCTCAGAATGATCTTCTCCGGCTGTTTTAAGTACCCAGATAAAGGGTCTTTGTGATGACTCTAAAGCCAACCCAAGTTCTATTAATTGCGATGGAAGAAGCCGGCATAAGCTTCCAAGGCAAACGTACAAGACTGACCTCGGTTGCTTCGTGTCGAGCCATTCCGAACAATATTTCTCTTCAATCGAAGGCTTGTTTCCCCTCTCAAACTTGTCCAAACTCTCTTTATTGCACAAGGACAAGGGACCTATGCTCCAAACTTTCTTATTCATAGCCTTCTCGTACTCCTCGGTATATCCATGTTCTAGCTCTTCGAAGCTATTAACGACAACACCATAAGAAGACATCTCAGCCTCTCGCATCTTGTCTCGGAAATCATCTAAGTCAGGCTGAGCAACGAACGCTCCTGGAAGCTGAGCTTGTGTGATCTCGATGTTCTGAAGCAATCCGGGAATAAGAAAAGGCTCTAGATCAGAAATTACAGAGAGATGAGCATTGTGAAGCATGATATTGTAGGAACACAACAACGAGAAACAGCACATGCCATGAAAGACAATCCTGGGAATGTGGAACTTCTGAGCTATTAAGGATGTCCAGTAGAGATATTTGTCGGATATAATACAGCTAGGTTTGGGAGTGGTTTGGCTTCGGAGGTAGTCCTCCAAGGGCTGTTGCATCATGTCGAGTGCATTGTAGAAGTTTCTGAGGAGGCTTCTGGAAGGTAAAACGTCAAGATTCTCGCAGCCTAAGGGAAGACCCACTTGCTGGCAAGGGAATGGGATGTTGAGAAGGCGAATGGGAAGACCAGATTGTGAAGCTCTGTCAATTGTGTGCTCGAACCTTGAGGCATTGCGAGGTGTTGTGAGTAAAGTGACGATGACGCCTCGCTCAGCCAAAACCCTAGCCATGTCTATCATGGGGATCATGTGGCCTTGAGCGAACAGTGGTACCAATACAAAGTGAGGTTGCTGAGAAGCCATATTAGCTATACGCAAGCTTAGCCAGCTCAAGTATAGTTTTGTCAATGATGATAATGAAGGCGATCGAATATACTGAAAAGGCCATCATGGCCGGCTGCATTATATAATGGCCAGGTCTTCCCAGAGGATCGTTGACTTTGAATAATTCAAAACGGAGGCAATAAGGTTGGTTTCCCATTTATTAAACCTAATTAATTGCGCAATATAATGAGAGCTTTCCTTTTTGCTTCTGATTCTCAAATCTCAAGTCTGAACCATCTGCTCCTTTGACCTACCAAGGATCCCGTGTTGATTCCGTTATATATGGGTTGCGTAAGAGACGAGTTGTATCTTGTTGTCCCTTACTCGTACTAATATTTAGCACATACATTTCTTTCTAAAATATGTCTGCAAAGTTATCTGTTATTTTCCTCAAATATTTATCAACTCTCATCTCAGTGATCTAAGTAGAAGTAACGATAGTTTATAAGAGACCAAAAACATAATGCATTTTTCAATTTTGAAAATAATTTTAAAAAAAAAAAAGAGCCCGGTACGTAAATGCTTAGCCTTGTATACCTAAAATATTTCTTTCCAAATAAATCAATGTAAGAATATTTAATTTTTTAAAAAATAAAAATATTATTAACAAAAGTTAATTAGGTATATAGTAAATCATGAAGTGAAAAACATTAACACGTCCTAATTTAATTGAAAAAAAAAGGACCACAGATATATAAAGTTAAGTATCTGAGATTTTTTCTTTCTTTTACTTTTAAAAACGGTGGGAATTGTCCATGTAATAGGCATTCTCTTTCCCAGGGCTTACGGCTGTTTTGCGTAGGCGCGGTAGTTACGTACATGAACGAAAATATATATATTTGCCGTTGAATAATAATAATAATAATTTTATTTACGTTACGTTACGTTGCATAATGCCCAGAGAAGGAAAACTATACTGGTGGATTCACATTAAGACGCCGGATCAGTAAAGGTGTGCAATCATATTAAAAAGAAACGAAGTAGGCATAGAAATTGCATATTATACACACGAATACCTTATGAACGTACGCCACCAGTGTCAATGTCAATCTTATTTTTTCCATTGTCTTCTCATGATCTAACCTTAACATCACGCCTCTGGAAATTAATTACATGTGCTTGGCACCATATATATATTAGATAGATTCAGACAGGGCTTACTTTCTTGGTTTCATTAACAAGACGAATGCACATTTCACAATAGACTTCCTTTCCACAAGAGCCATATATGTGAAAGTCCTGCATGGACAAGGGAGAATATTCGGTTGGTTGAAACAAAGAATTCAATAATTTGACTTTTCACACGGCGGGTTGGTAAAACACGGCATACTTCTATTTTCAGGTGGGGGTGTTTGGAATAACAAGCACGCATGGGTTGTTATATGTTCATCAGCTTGAAATTAACTGACCTTTCTACAAAGCTATTGTATGTAGAGCTGGTAAATGCATGGTTGTTACCACGACCAATTAATGAGTTTTGGCTATACGGGTCTAGTGTTGGTCATGCAAGCACGTATTTTTAAAATGTCTCAAATGCAAAATTATAATATTTAAAATATAGATTACAATTTTTTAAAGGATAAATAAAAATATAACACAATACAAATGCTTTAAAATTTGATTATTTAAATTTAAATTACTGTCATCATGTAATTAAAAAAATACTTACATTAACTGAGGGCTTTTCAAGCATGAAAGCTCTATTCATTATTTATTTTAGAGACAATTATTGAAGTCCATCCCTTTAAAAATATGGAATAAACAGAGGCCAGCTGATCATTTTTCTGGCTTTGCTTGTCCAGCTTGGCTATTTCAGAAAACTTCAAAGAAGAGGATAAGTCAACCTCTGGAGGCAGATACAATGTCAAGGGTGCCTAAACGAGGTCAGTTAAGTCCAGAGTCACTAACAGTTGAGAATTTTCCTTGATAAGCACTACCCTCAAATCTTTAGTATTTTTAAATAATTTTCACATGCTAAAAGAAATAATTAAAATATTAAAGTTCTTAAAATTTAAGTAATTTTTAACATTATCCTTCTTAATTACACTAAATTATCATTATATCAATTTTACTCTCCCGTAAAAAAGATTAAAATATTTATTATTTAGTGCCTTATAATAATGGCAGGAATATCATACCTGGAAATTAGAGTGTGTGTGTTTAGATATGAGTACATGCAACTTCATGGAAGACACTTAATGGAATTATTGTGATAAGAACAAAGTGATATCACCGTCATTATTAGGTCAGACAGTTGTAACTAACTAGGACGTGGGTAGCTATTAAGTAATGAATCCGAGGGATATATAAATCATAGAGAGGGAAAGAAGAAAAAGAAATGGAGCTGCAGAGTGAGGCCATGGAGAAGGTATATTCTGTATAAAGACTACGTCAATTGTAAGAGAGTAAGAGAGATGTTAGCTACAGTTAGTCACTTCTCCGCTGTAACTACTGAGTTGTTGAGGGGCTACACTTCAGAAATATACGATAGCGGTAAAAAAATTTTTTCCCTCACCTAATTTATTAGAGTTTTGGCAGGACTATATCTAATCTGTATCGTGTATCTAATTATGATAAGTAAGTCTCTCACTCAAACTCAAGACCTTATTTTAAGATAGGGGTAAATTAAGTATTCACCAAATTTGCTTTAGGTGGTTGTGGGAAAAACCGGCTATTAAAGCTGGTGGCAAGCACAGCAACGAGTAACAGTCCTAAGAATTGAGAAACGCAAAGGCCCAAAACAATTGGGCTGAACAGAACCCAACTTTCTGCTCTCTTGGCCCATTAGACGTGTTAGCTCATTGAATTGAGTATTGGTGGGTGCACATATTTACTACTGAGTCAAGAAAGGGCAGGGCTGATCACCTATATTGGGATTCCAAAACATGGGGACTAAATCTCTTGCATTAAAGGAAAACAGAGATCATAACATCCTATATCACATTGCATTCAACTAACTGTTGGGCAATATGAAGCATGAGATCCAATTTAATGGCGCATGCTTAAAATGAGCAAAGTACTATTGCCTTCTTACACGCTTACCGAGTAATTGATTATATACTTAGCATATCAAATAAAATGAGCAGAGTGCTGAAATATGACAACCATATCAAATATGACACCCACATGCTAATGAGCATAGCTCCTACGTGAAAATCTCTAAAGACAAAATTTGAACTTAGCCCTATAAGCAGACACTATACTTGAACTCCACTCCCATCAATGTATCAATCATATACTTGAGAACGGGACGACCATTTGCCTTTGTTGATTTGGTGCATGATATCTTGAATAAGCAAGTTGACATTAGAGTAAGAAGACCCACCTACTTCTACAGCATTCTTGGCCATCTCTGCAAGCTCTCTAACCCTCCTTCTTCTCTCTTCACCTTCCTCTGTTTCATCCATTAACTTGCATATTGCCTTCTCAATGTCTTCCTTCTTCACCAGCACTCCTATTTCATTTTCCTCACCCCATATCACAGGACTCTCCACCCCAACGCTCACGGCAACTTGTAATATTTTCACTACAAGTTTCTCATTGCAAAACTGATCCCCAAATAGTGGCCAAGTAACCATTGGCACACCTCCACATATTGCTTCTAATGTTGAGTTCCAACCACAGTGTGTTATGAAGCCACCAATTGCAGGGTGTGATAGAATTAATACCTGAGGAGCCCACCCTCGAATCACAAGGCCTCGTTCTTTGGTCCTCTCCTCGAATCCATCTTCTCCAATCCATTTGTTCAATTCCTTTGATTCACTTGTTCCTTCCCTGATGACCCAAATGAATGGCCTGTTCGATGCTTCTAAAGCCAAGCCAAGTTCTATCAACTGTGGCCATGTTAGATTACATAAGCTTCCAAGGCATGCGTAGATGACACTGTTCGATTTCTGCAAATCAAGCCATCTCATGCATTGGAACTCGTCAATGGATGCCTTGTTTCCTCTTTCAGCCTTATCCAGATAACCTTTGTTGATAAGTGAAACAGGGCCTATGCACCACATTTTACCTCCTCTTAATTTCTTGTAATCTCTTGCATACGATGGCTCCAACTCTTCGAAAGAATTCATGATTATCCCGTAAGTGTCTTTCTCTGCTGCTAAAATTTGGTCAGTTAACTCTTCCCATCCATTTCTGGATGGTTCTGATAACTGAGCTTTGGTCATCTCAATTCGGTCAGGCATTCCTGGCAAAACAAAATACTCTGTTTCCGACGTTATGTTGTCCCAAACATCATTAAGGCGAACGTGGTGCATACACAAGAGACAAAAGCAGTTTGTTCCCACAAAAGAAATCCTAGGAATGTTGAATTTGTTTACGACGTAGGATGTGTAAGGCAAACACATATCAGAGATTATGAAACTTGGCCTTGGTGTTAAGTCTTGGAGAAGCTTTTCCACGGGTTGCTGTAGAAGGTTCGTTGCTTCGAAGAAACCCCTAGCAGTTCTTAGTGAAGGTAACAAATCAAGATTCTCACATCCTTCAGCGACTCCAGCTTCTTTATATGGGAACGGAAGCTGAACCAGTCGGATTTGAAGGCCAGAGAGAGAAGAACGAGATAGAATTGAAGTGAAACGAGCTGCGTTACGAGGTGTTGAGACCAATGTAATGATATTATTGCGACGAGCTAGTATTCTTGCGATGTCGACCATCGGAATCATGTGGCCTTGAGCCATCAATGGAAATAGGACAGCGTGAAGCTGTGGCTCTTGGTCTTGGTCTTGGGATGGTGAATCCATTCGTGCTGGGGATTCAATATGCTTCGACGTATGAATTATGAAATTGCAGTGTGGGCATCTCTAAGCTATTGCATATGGCCGTAAGCTACTTCGCCAGTGCATAGCAATGATAGCTTGCCTCTCCACCGCAAGTAAGCAATGATAGCTTGCCTCTCCATGGATAGATGTCATGCATGTCACATCATTGGGATAGAGAGTTTTTTTTTTTTAAAAAAAAAGCATTTACTATATTATTTAATATAATATACATAGGACAGCGTGAAGTGGGGATATTGGCATTGGGAATGGGAGGTACCTTGTGGCATCTCTAACGCTCAATAAACAGCCTTGGCGACGATGTCACAGCATTGGGAATTTGTGAAATCAAAGGTTTCAGAGGATTATGATGTGCACGGATTTTCTGGAAGCTCTTCATACCATCTCCTAACATACGTGACGGAAATTACCCGATCTAATATTGTTGAAAAATATAAGAACAGATATTTTATAGGCAAGGCATTTTCTCGATTACATTTTTCACTGCTCCGTGTGGGGAGAGGACTGCAGGGAAAGATATTTTGACGGAGGATATCGCCAAATTACGAAGTTGTTTTTTTTACTGGTCTTTACCTTTTTGTTTCTCAGTGTGTGTGTGTGTGTGTTTGTGTTTTTTTTTTCTTTTGGTATAATTTCTCACTGTTTTATTTCCAGAGTAACAGTTCTCCGAGCTTGCTTGGTAGAAGTTTTTTATTTCTATAGGGTTAATGATAAATTTGTCTTCTTTAAAAAAAAAGTGTACGATCATGAAAAGATCCTTTGAAGATTGTAAAAGCTTGCTTTGAATTTGCACTATAGGCACACTACGTTGTTCACCGACCTCACTGGTTCTTTCGGCTAAGGCAACCCCCTTTTGGATAAGGAGAAGCTGGTTTGTGGACCTCATTCCAATCTCCAGGTATTACTTTGCGAGAGTTGGGTTCCTTGTCATTACTATGGGTTCCTTGTCATTCCAACCGACAGTGACGTTTCGCCACCCTTCAAATTATATAATATTAATTATACTTGTGAATAATTAAATTTCATATATTATTATTCAATAATACGAAGACGTTTCTATTACTGCTGTTTTTTTATTTTATTTTACTATCATTATCAGCACGGAGCTATAGCATCAATTAAAGAAAAAATTAAAAAAATTAAGAAAAAATCTACATTCTACTAAACTTATATCGAGATAATTCACAAGTTCATGATATATCTTCACGTAAAATCTTTCCCATGGCATTGGCATGTTGCATTTAATACCTTAAAAGCCCCAAAATCCACGCACCCTTTCAATACGTAAAGCCTATTATTGTACAACATTAATGTACAATGAACAAAAAAAAAATATGGGTTGGGGGTGTTTTTTAGAACAACAGACGGAAAATAACAAACAACAACGATGATTTGAGTAACCAATGTATGTACACACTATTTACATTAGCCAACGATGCCCAGAGGATCTTCACGCGATTGCTGCAAATAAGCATAATCAATCTCTTCAATAAAGGCCCGTCATGATTCTTGATAATTCACCCTTGTCTTTCTAACTCATGGGAAACTCTTGTTCCTGGCTCCTCCGTGCTGAGTCCACTCGATCCAGACGAGTTGATGACAATGAACAAGAATTGGAGGATTTTAGTAACAAGCCCAGAGCAGCAGAACACGTTGCTCTCACAACTTCAGCCGGTGATCGACTCATTTTGCTCACCAGCATCCCAAATACCTGAAGGAAAATATATCATGTAAAATTTCAGCTATAGCTGTAATGCTCCAAAATTGCAACAAAACTATTCCTTCCCAGTGGAATTTGCGATGATCTATATTTGAATTTGAGGCATTTTGCTAAATGTCAATGTTATATGACTAAAATGCCCTTGAGAAGAAAATAATAGGTCACATTGAGAGTTTATTTCATCCGATCAAGGGTATCTTTGGAAAATTTACAAAATGGGTAAAGGTGAAAAAATACCAATGAACTTTTACCATAGGGGTGCCTAACACCATATGGTTTTTATGGGTGTAAAATTAACCATAACGTTATAAAATGGATACAAAATGCCAAATTCCGTTAGTTGACTATTAAAAAGAGAACTTTTAATTAAAAATGCTAGTATGAACACATATATAGTATAAATATGTCCTAACTAATATCATCCATTTAACAACTAATATAAATTTATTATTTTTAAAATTTTATTAAAAATAAGAATGTTTTAACGAAAAAAATTATAAATTTGGAGGCACAAAATGGTTTGAGGTTTTATACTCATTTTTAAAAAAGAATTATTATTTAAAAATAATAAATTAATATTAGTTGAGAGATGATAAATGATATCAGCTAGTTATAATTTGGCCATATATACGTTCATGTTAACATTTTTAATCAAAAGTTCTTTCTTTAACAGTGAACTAACATAATTTGGCATTTTTGTAACCAGTTTATAACGTTATAGTTACCTTTCCATCCAAAATAACCGCGTGGTGTTGGTGACCCTAGGGTAAAACTTTATATGAATTTTCGCTACTTTACCCTTTACAAAATTTATTTAGATATCAAGTGGTAAAAAATGCCTTACAATATGAAAGGGGGGAAGTTATGGATACCTGCGTATGGTAGTGTGTTAAAACATGCGGTTCGTCCGATAGAGAGAGTATGCTGCTGGAGAAGTATACAGCATTTGCTTGAATCATTGGCCACGGGGCATCAAAAGCCTGCCTCATTAAGAACGTAAACGGTTAAATTTTGCAAACTCCTAGATCTCTGTGTAATATACTTAATATTTGGGCTCATACAACTGACGAAATCTTAAACCAGAAAATATTATGGAGCACGCCCTGATAACAGTATAAACATTGCTCAGACCTAGTAAAAAAAAAAGATGAATTCATGTCACATAGAAAGGGCCTGTGATTATTATCAAAAAGAAAAACAAGAAAGGGCGTGCGCTCATTCATTTATTTTTATTACCTGGATGATAAGTTCAACAAATTTTATTTTTTTTCAACATAGCAAATATAATAACCTGAACTGTTGCTGCCATATACGTCTCAACTCTGGAGGAAAGATGCTGGATAAAATGTTTGGCAATGTCTCTGAGGAAGTCCTCATAGTTAGTTCTGAAAACATAAAAAGGAAGCCACTCGTCATATTTTCCCTTAGGCAGAAAGATTCCTTGAATTATTTAAAACTAAGAACCGCAGAACCATACCGGTGATCAGAAAGAAAACTGTGCGTGTTCACCGGTGCAAGCAACCCTTCACTTTCCATCATCGAGCAAACCCGCTTCAGGGTTATCTGTCAATTAATACATTTGTAAACAAAAATTTCATTACAAAAGTTTCTCCAAAACTGCAATTAATGAAAATCCAAGAATATCATAACAGATTACCCGACAGGCCTGCCTGACACTAACATCTTCATCATGCAGATGCAAAACAACATGAGGAACCGCAGCATGTACCTTTAAAAACATAAATTTATTTTTAGATGAGTAAAATGAAATAGATTTGTAATTTTTGCAGATCTGGCCATTTAAAAAGATGCGTATACCAACAAAATTTCCCTGGAACGTTTGATTTTTTATCATATATTCATAAACAAGAATAGGTACGGAGGAGGCATTTTTAAATGGATCATACAAAGAAATAATGATATTACTATTATTTTCCTTCAGTTTTGAAAATGAATGGGAAAGGAAGGTACCTAATTACCATTATAGAATGTTCATAAAGACCATTCCACAAAACCACAGGCGAAATTTCGACATATTGCCAAACGTTGTGCTTCGGAAGAATTTAACTCAGAAACAATGGGCTGCTTTTATATTAACTGAAGCTTAGGTACAACCCTCTATATTGCTTACTACTTTGAGCACAACTAGACAAGTTTTCTATGCAATGCACAGAATTTAAGGAAAAAGTCATTAGTATAACTTGTAAATAATACCATTAGAAATAAATTTTATAGTTATAAATTTTGTAACATCTATGACTATAAATAGGGTCTTGGTGTAATGAGGAAGTTCGTGAATGAATATATTACAATTTCGGTATCTTCTCTCCCTTAATGCCAACACCATTCAAATGAGATAACAACATTACATTCAATGTTTTTGTAACGCTATTTTTCAAGGGCCAATATTACTCTCTTTTTTCCCTGGCCTGTCAAGAAAAGATTATTAATACTCGAGGAAGTGTTTTTAATTAGTGATAGACAACATGAACGAAAGGGTATTAATCAAGAAAAGATTAACATACATTATACGTCCATCCAACAAATATACAAGTTTGACAACTATAAACTGCATAAATTAATTGGGCTAGTGTTTCACTTAAAAAACTCATACACATATTCATGGGTCTAATTTTTTTCAAAAATATAGAATAAAATAAGCTAAGGTAATACAATCACAGTTAGTAACATGCCTGCTCAAGAAACGCCTCCCTTTGTGCTCCCATTCCATAATTGCTAAGCACTCCAAAGGCTGCAAAAGAACTAGCTCGCATCTTTGCATTCATGCTTGCCTATTTTTAGGAACTTCTTATCAAACACAATTTATGCTAAATTGGTATGTAAATCACAAATGGCATAGAGAGATTCAATATCAGCTTCGACTTCAATAAGATAAGCAAGAACAAATAATATACTTCTGACCACGACATAGTGACTTCTGGACGAGAACCAGAGTAAGTATCAAAACCTGAAGGACCAACTATCTCTTTGATTAATACATAAATTTCCTATATATAGACTATGTTAACCATTGTCATAAAGGCCAACCGCCACAAAACATGGGGAAAAATTACAACCAGAAAAAAGAGAAATGTATAAGTGGCCTTACAATCATACAAATCATATTTGCATAAAATTGCAATATATTATAAATATTAAAATATTTTCATATGTCCCAATTACTTAATATCTTTCTAGCAGTACAATACTGACTACCAGGGCTTCCAGGAAGCTAAAAATCATCTAAATGACGAGCAGAGGCATGCATTAGTTTTGCAACATTTTAACTAACACAAGACTTCCGTTTTTTTCCTATTAATTTAGTTTTATGCTGTTACAAATCTATTGAAAATATCCCAAAAACACGATCATAATACAATGTTAAATACTTATCAAAAAAAGAAAGAAAATAAATAAATGTTCAATAGCATGTCACTAAATCCTACACTTAAATCCTTAAAGTAAGACATCCTATGGTACATTTTCCATTTATAGACCACCAGATTAAACCATGAGAGTAAAATTGGGGAATTTACAATTAAAGAAATCTAGTCAGCTTCATGCTACAACTGAAATAATCTGGCGTGAAAATTTCAATTACAAGTTCACAGTAGCTGAATATCAGATACATCACTATACTGATCCAAGCAACTAATAAAAACTTAAATTTTACACAAACCTGAAGATTTCGAAGCCGTACTGCAAGATTAAGCAAAATGGGCTCAACTGCATCATTAGGTGAAGATTCCAGGATCTGTACAGGCCGAAATCAATAAGTAAATAACTGAAATTTACAGTAAACAAGAAAACCACGCACAGGATACAGAAAACCTAACCATTAGCAAGCATGATACAGCAGTTAATTGCACAAATTCATCCGAATCATCCAGCAGAGCTAATATGACCCCTAAAACTTGAGTTGCATACTCCAGAATATTAATTGATGGAATCTGCAATTTGATGTTCGAAGAAACCATACTTAAAAGAGAGACCAGAGGGAATATACAGAAATAATGGTTCCAATTTAGAAGAAAACATGACACCTTCACTAGCCCTCTTAAACATAAGCGTCGAACAGTTGAAGATTCATCAAATACATGCTGACATAAAACCTCAATCATGTGCTCTAAGAATGATTTAACACCGCTGCTGTATCAATGGTGAGACGAACCAATAAGAACTTCAAGAGGATGCAACTGATTATTTATATAACAAAACAGAATGTGAAAATAACTAAATAATTAATTAAGAAGCCAATAGCATCTGTGAATTTGATCAAAAGAAAAAAAGCACCTGTGAATGATCCAATTTTTTTTTTAAAAAGTAACTTGGATAATTATACATTTATTTGCATTTCACACTAATAAATGTATTTCTATACTTTAAGATATAGTTATATATATGATTACAGATACACCCAAATTAACCCCAAGCAGATAGATGAGATCAGTCACTTCTAACTGGAATTTAATACGATGGCAGTGACAGCCTCAAATTTCTTAATGATTGTTCTCCTAGGACGATGTCGAGAACTCAGGCAAAGAGAATAATAGCATGATTTTGGGGAAGGTTCAGAAGAGGAGTGCAGACTGGAAGTGCAAGTAAACAAGCAAAGTATCCAGGTGCTTGCCGAATTGAATCACTTCTTTTTTCAATAAATACTTGTTAACTATTCAAGATAACAAAACAGACATATATTCGTTAATAAATCTGGCTCCAATTGAGATTCAAACATGAACTTTCTTAACTATGCAAAACTCATTTCCTTAACAGACATATATTCGTTGTTAAATCTGGCTCCAACTGGGATTCAAACATGAATCCTTCAGTAATGAAGACGACTCCAATAACACATTGTATACATCCCTAACCCATCATGTGGCAAGAATACTTTCCTTGAATCACACATTCAAATCCTATCAATATCAATATTCAAAATCCAAAGTAAGATCTATAGCAAGTCATCTTATTCATATGTCATAAGTAATTCAACTCATTTTGTCAGACTCCGTGAAATACACAAAGGCCCACCTCATTCAACAAAAGTCACTGTATCCCCTAGCAATTTTATATAATTCTCATAACATAGTTAACAAAAATGCCGCTGCATACGTTAGTTAATAGGAAACGATTTCAAAATAAGGCAGAGACACCGATTTAACAAAACATGTCAATATAAATTAAGGGCACCGAATAAAAGGTATTATTCCATACACACCTATAGCAAATAAATTCTGACAATGCTGCCGCTGCAGCTTCCCGATGGTATTTATGGGGTCGGTCCAACGATTTTGTCAAAAATAGACAAATGCTTTGTACCTAACATTTCAACCATACAAGAAAACCTGTCAACATGTGCAAATGAAGACAGACAAACAGACTATAGAGGCTATAGAGGTTGTTGGTTATTTCAAAAAATGAGTGTTGAGAACAAATAAAGAATGAGGCTATAATGATACTGGAAGAATTTGTTTATAGAGCCACTTAATCAAAAGGTGAGTGTGACACATGCCATTTGGATGGCCACCATACTTCAGGGGCAATGCCAATTAGAGCCCTCGGTGCCTCCCTAGGTGGCACTGCTCTGAATCGGTCAACTCCCCCCTGATACCATGTAAAAACTCGTGTATTTCATTGATTGTAAACAAGGGATATATACAGCAGGAACTAATCAATCTAGGCTGAAAAAATAGAGATACCGACACATACAAGGAATACAAAATAAAATCCTATCAAATGTCTAATAAATGTAAATATTTACATATTAAATATCAGACTTCAACATATTCAAATCCTGAGGACAGTTTTGATCATTCATTCCTTAAAAATAGGGGTGGAAAGTAAAATCTGGACAGCTTCATGGATCACATTACCCAACAATTTTATTACCTATTTTCATGTTAGGAATGCATGTGTAATAAGTTTAGTAGTAATTGGGGTTGCTTGAGTCACCTATATCAGTTGTGTCCTATGTGAAATAGGATTGTTTGAGTCACCTATATAAGGTTTGAACTTTTATCAGGTTTTTCTTGTTGCTTTTCCCAGGTTCCTGTGTCCCTTCTACATCCCCTAGTTAAGTTGTTCAGCAAGATGAAATAGCATATATAATACCTCTTTTGGCCTCTTTATAGATATGCAGCCAGCTATGTCTCCAATGAGATTAACCCAACTCTCATTTTCAGACAGTTCTCCATCTCTTGCCAAGATCTGGATAGATAAATCATTTTATTCCAAATTTGCTTCCAAGAATATTTTCCATCCCTTAAAAGAGAAAATTTAAAGCATGTCTACCTTGCCCATCTCAAGGTCACCGACACATTCACAGAATGCTTGAAATGCAGTAAGTAGACCCCTACAAATTCAAGAGATTAAACAGAAGCAACAGAGTTGACAAAAGCGATTGCATAGCATGTTAAGATTTTTTTTTCATGCATATTCTCTCTGCTAATACATATGGCTTAGACTTAGTCTGGAGTCCTTGGTGAATCCGTTCTCAAACACCAAACTCAAACATAAGACCAAAATATTATCCAGAAAATTAAGATGGTGAGTCAGTAAGGAAATTCAAACTAATCACGCATTTTACGGAGTATTTTTTTCTTGTTCAGTAGAAAGTTATTTTTAATTATTTTCAAATTCTAATTAAACCAGATTGACAAGCAAACAATTATGGGTGCAAACATTCTCACAATCATTATATATTAGGAACCAATGACTCAGACAGTTCAAAAGTCATGGCCATGTGATACTTCAAATAGAACCCTGCACTTTATATTTTTAAGGTCACTGCAGCAGTAAATACCAATTCCATGTTCATACTTAGTTTATATAAAGTCTTACCGTAATGGTTCCTGCTGACCCGAGTTAGCTAGACCATGACAGCTTCCAAGTTGCAGCATTAGCTCAGATATAACAGAGGCATAGTTTTGTTCAACAACCCTTTTCCCAATCTTTCCCCCACCTCTGCATCAACGAGAGGCTTGCTAAACAGATTACCCCAAATATAGCTTAAATGCAATCATGAGAAGCTGATAAATGAACCTAAAGAAAGCAGTAAGAGCTAGTATTGCAGCCTTCAGCATGCCATCCTCTGTCTGGTTTTCAACAACATGGCTATCCGCAACACTGTCCAAATCAACTTTGAAGATAGAAGCCTGGCTAAGTACAGATATCACGTGTTCCAGAAAAGATGTTGACAGCACCATGTGCTGAGAAAATACCTGGAAGAAATATAGGGAATAAATCATTATTTCACAAACACAATCATTCAGATAATTGTATACACCATCACCTGTCCCGTGCACATAGGAAATGACATGAGTGCTAAAACATTGTCGTTATAGCAGTTCAGTAACTCATTTTTCATAGGAACAGAAGAGTTGAACGCATAGGACAGGGAATATAGAGAAAACGTACCAAACAGTATATTCAAATCAGTCACACATTAGATTTGCCTCATCCCTCATTAGCAGTAACTAGAAATGTAAGTCAACTTTTAACTGGACATCCAACTAGCCCCTGAACAATATCCCCTAATCCTCTAAAACTTCAAAAAACAAATGTCATCAAGTGATGACACAAATTCACGAAAATAAAAAATGTACTTAACGGAATTGTCATCAAGATTCTTGTGATTATTCATCACAAAAAATCCTGAAAAAGAAACTATTACAACAAAATATGGGATTAAAAGCTCAAGGAACAAAATAATATTCATCAATTAAACATGTATCGAAGTCCCAAAATTTAAAAATTTCTTGAACACCATTGAATCAAGAAAACCAACAGAGCAGAACACTAGAAGCTATTATATAGACTAGAAATCAGAAAACCTCCAACGAACTCAATTTAGTATCCCTTTAGAGCTTTTGACCTTTGTTTGCACTTTACACATAGATGTTTTCCTTTCAATGACTGCTAAAGTTCAAGGGAATCCTTTTTACTCATCATAATAAGGACTATATAAGAAACATAAATTGGAGATCGAATAGGTGACACAATCTTGAAAAGAGCAAAACAAAAAACAAAAAACAAAATCTAGACCAACTCACATAGAATGCATCCTGCATGGGCCAGCCACCACGGAGCCTAGATATATCCTTTGTCACTATATCCCTTTCAGCAGTAGCCAGGACTTCATCAAAAACAATTTTTGGACTAGTGTTTTCAGCCATAGAAGATATCTTTTTACCCAGTAAAGGATAGAAGCAGAACTCTAAAGGGAAGGGGTAAAAGAGGGAAAACCAGATAAAACCATGATACTGATCCCAAAAAGCTAATGGGAGGTAAAGATAGAAAGAAAAAACACCTCAAATATCAAAGCCGTATGAAATTTAAAAGTGAAAATGAAAAGGATACAGCACCAAGAGTTTCCACACGCAAATGCTTATCAGTTACGTAAACAGTGGCAGAGATCAGTGATTGGGTTGTCCTATCATTGTATGCATAACATATCAACACTCAACATAAGTTAATTTCAAAGTTTACCAGGTAAAGAACCCAAAATTAAACTATTCAAGAAACCTTGAGATATCAATTTCACTCAGCTCATGCCCCCTCTTTGTAACAAACTCAATAACAGCTAGAATAGCTCCTTCAGCTGACTGCTTGATCTTATCACAAATCGCTACAGAGCAATTATGCAGTGTAACTACCAACTGCCAGAGAATCATCAATGAAACCATTATCTATGCTGGCCAAAAGATCTCAACAAAATCAACAAAAGATAGATTAGAAAATTAAAATTGCCTCATCCTTGGTCAACAAGATGCAGATTGAGGACACAATCCTGTTGAAAACTTCTGATGGATCAATGGAAGTATCCTGAACATATTTAGGAAACAAATAAGATCTGTGGTCTCAGTTTCAGTTTCTCTGTCCTACACCAATTAAAGGAAACAAAGAGAAAAATAAAGCATGGTAATAGAGTGACTAATGAACTTACATTCCTTAATATGGCAATAACATCCTCTAACGAAGACAAAGCACCATATGACAATTCTATATCTTCAGAAGTCATAGAAGAATTTGCAGGCCGTGGAAGAGAGAGAGAGATGCTGAAGAGTTGATCAAGAATCTACCAATAAAAATATCATTTAATGATCAAAGATCAAGATGGGAAAGGCTTTTTGTAACGTAGGTGAGACTTAATTTTTTCAGTCCACAGAAAAAGCCCGTTACTTACTTGAGCAGATATTTTTCGAACTTCCGAATTTGTGTCAACACAACGTGGAAGATACATTATTACCCTATCTCCTACACACAAAGCTTCACGGCTGGGCAATATAAATGCAGCTGGCAGTGAAAAAGAAATTAGTATTCATTGAAAAAAGAGACAGTTTGAAGTTTTCGAATGAAAAATCTTTACTTGGAAGTTTTGAGTAGTTCCCATATAGAGTCTGGTCAATTTGCTTGTTATGTGTGCAAATCCCACGGCAGCCAACTGCACAATACCCACCCACACAAACCATCCGAAACTTGAGAAGCATCTCATGGACTGCAAGACAGCCTCTTTTCCTTTGATACTCAATGGGGGAAGAAACAAATTGATCAATTTGCCTCAAAATATGTAATAGAAGCTCTGCCCGACTTCTTCCATCCTCTCCACTAAAATTTACGTTATCAATAATTAGCATAAATTTATGTTATCAATAGCTAGTAGGATTAAAGAGAATTTCATATAGACAAAAGTCAGTTTGATACAAAAAGCCTAGCACACATAAATGAATCTTGACAAGTCAGTCACGTGTATAAATGAGAGAGAGGGGACTGTTTCTTATGTTTTATAAATCATATTACAGAAAATAAAATGTAACACCAACCCTCATGGCAATTATGAATTATCTAGAATGAAGAACTGATAATGAACAAGATATAAGGAAGAGTAACAAATGTACAGCATGGCAACGTTCAGAAAGACAGGTAACTTTAAAAATAGAAGTTCAAGCAAAACATTGTAGCTCATTTTACTTAAATTACCTACTGAGAAGCATTGAACATAGAAGAGTGATCAGGTTGTCTATGAGGTTGTTGACAACATCTACTGGATCATTTGGTACAGCAAAGAACCCTAACGTGGCCTGTCATATTCATCTAGATGTTCAGGTACATGAAGCATTGTCACTCATACATTCCTTAAATTTAATGAGAGCACATACCTTCATTACATGTTTTCTAGTTTCGACTGTTAGTTTGGGCTCTACAGAGACCAATGTAGTGCAGGCACTGACAGCAAGGGCCTGCATAACATCAAATAATAAATAAATGCATGAATCCAAATTTGTAACAAAAGCTCACGAAATTTCTTCATCCGAGGCATTTCCATAACCATTATGCACACCTGAGTACGTAAAAGTTCATTGTAATCAGCAAAGCCATCATTGTCATCTCGACCCATCAAAGTTAATATATAATCAAGCAATTGATCCCTTCTTTTCAATGGAAATGGTGTGCCACTTTCAGCAGCATTAATAACAGCATTACCTGCAATATTGTCAAAATCACAATAATTTCAATTGTTCATGAAATTATCACACGTTCTCGAAATGCTTCAGCTGCAGTCAATTGAGTGGCAATCCACTTCTTTCAATCACAGAAAGTGCATTGTCATGCTTATCATGATTTATTCTCTTTTTCTCTAGTGAATGTTATGGTTTCTTTTAGGAATTACGAGGACATCATATCTTCACAATGCACTCCCCTTTGTCTAATAAAATTTCTTTGCCTCCAAAACAAACAATAAAAAATTCCCAAAAGATGCAAAAGGCGCATGTTTAATAACAATAGATTTCAAAAAACTCTCACACAGAATAAACACACAACATAAGCAATAAAGGGAGAGTTTCAGATGCAGTGGGCCATGTGAAATTTACATCACTTGCGTCATTCAGTTTTGGTTTGTAAATGCAGTATGCTGTTAGGATTATTGTTTAATGTATGTGCAACATGGAAAAACTGGCAAAAATATACCAATATCCAGAATGTAGCAAGAAAAGTTGCGATAAATCTGACCTAATAAAAACACAGGTATTATTGTACTAAAAATAAAGACAGCAAACAGGAATAACATTGAAAAGTTACAAAAATAAACATATCTGACCTAATAAATCAATTGCTGTAATGACAGCCTGCTTGGATCTGGGGTTTCGCACATGTAGAAGCCTTGAAAGCATGTTAGTCCCCTGCAGTATAAGTAGCTTAGAATCGTCCAGTTAAATATCCTAGAAGAAAAGATAGACAATTTTCATGCGAAAACATGGAACTCCTACAATAATTGGTAATTAATAATCAATTGAACCATTCCAAAATTGAAAGAAATATTCTCGTTCTTAGTTCACTAATCAGCAAAAAAGTCTTCCTATCAAAGTGAGAGGATTTCACGCAGTGACAGCAGCTGCACTGGTATTTCACTTCCAAAAAAATATACTCTGCTTAACAGCTTAATATCACTGCAACATGAATTTGATTATACGCACAACATTTATGTATACATGCCTTGTATCAAATTAAAAGACAAAGGCCTACCCATAATTCAAATCAATAAGGAACTGCATACAGGTCTCTAGCCAAAAAGTTCAAAAATATAAAGATTATGACAGACTAATAGCCAAGGACAACATCGCTATAACAAACTAAAATGCATTAACAACATACTAGAGCGTATAGCATATTGTGTTGTGCAAACTATGCGAAAATATAAAGCATAATTTTAGAAAAATTTAAAACACACATGATAATGACAAATATATGTAAAAGCAACCTCACCTAAAAAAAAATTAACATAAAAATCATCCACAAATCACAAACACACTTCTTTGGTGAAAACAAAATCAAGCACTTATCAACTTTCAACAAAATTCTAATTCTAAGATTCACCCTAACATAACTAAAACATTTCCTTTTCATCAGGATCTGATGATCAGATGCAACATCACCACTATGATCCTCATTCTGCAATCCTTCAACACCCTCTCGCTTTTGAGATTTCTGTTAGCTTATCAACCATATCAAGATCACAAGAGGAGGATGCCAGTGCCCTCTTCCCATGCTCTTGATATGGTATAATGCGTAATAAACTATTAAATATTGATGGTCCAAGGATGGGACAAGTGAATATCTGGTTGTCGCCTTTGCAAAATCACTTAAATTACGGTTTATATACTGTGATGGTAAGACACTGCACAGGCTAAAGCTACATTAAAATAGCTCTCACAGCGCAGCTAAAGTGGGGATATATGAAAGTTGCATGATGTGACATAGTTCCAAGAGCTTTAGTATTGAGCTATAGACTATAGTGCATTGTGAAGCAGGAACCATTTTGGTAGAACTGGGGGAAGGGGAAGAATAAAATGGCAAGCTTACTACACTAAAATGGCATCTTATTCAACAAATTAAAATGGTAATCTCTCTTTCATCTTTCTTTAAAAAATAAAATAAAATGGCAATCTCTTCCAAAATCAAGACAACCAAAGACAGATCATCATGAAGAGAACAAGAAATAAGCAGAGAGGAAGAGAAGACCAACTATTAGGGCATTTATTCTGGCTTCAATAACCGTTGATGGGGCATACTTTGCAGCATATCCATACATTAGAGCCAAAGCAGCATGTATGTCATCAGTGTCTTCTGTCCTAAAACTATCAGAGAAGAATGACAATATCCTTTACAGACAAAACACAAACATGTCAGATAAATGCTGAAAAGAGTTGAATCGCAAAGAATATGAAACAATAGAAAAACAATTAAGGGCTGATGAATACATTGTTATCATGTTCTGAAGCATTTAAAATTTGATTTTTCTTGTCCAAAACAAGTTGTCACATACTGACAAACTTCCCCATTCTTTAACAATACAGCTTCATCTACTTAGATACAGGCTTATGTCAAAAAGGTAGCACATCAGAGGGAGGTGCTTTTTTTGCCCTAAATTAACATATCAAATATAAATTGTAGAAACAGAAACCTTCTTACTTTCAGTAAAAAAAATGCATTGGAGTTAGATATTCGCACAAAATAATGCATAAATTATTCATGCTAATAATAGGTAAAACAATATGAAACGAAAACTGTATACTGTTAATACTATAAGTGGGGCATAAACCTATTAAGCATGCTCTGTCCAACATTATCCAGAATATCCTTCAGCTTCCCCAACACTGTATCCAAGTGAGAAGCAGCAACCTTATAATCACAAAAGGCAACAAAAAAAAACGAAGCTAAATTAGTAAGCAACAAGAAATGGAAGACCATCAAACAAAAGAAAACTAGAGAGTACCAATCCCATTGCTTTAGCTAACCCCAGCCTATTTGTTGGAATAGCAATGTTGGCCTGTATATACATCCAATCTATCTTATCACGAACATATGCTCTGTCATTAACCCTTTGAAGAAGCATTCCCAAGCATCTGCATTCAAGACCAAAGTCATTTTGCAAATCCTTTCCAATCTTAAACAAGCATTTTGGAAGAGATGGTTACCCCTGGAAACATAATCCCCAGGGATAGCCCATCTTTACTTTTTTCATTGTTCTTTCTGTAATAAAAGTCTGGGGCCCATTAAGATTAGGCCAACCAAATATAAACGTAAATTATTCAAATTAAGATTTCTCTTCTCTTCCATCCCCCTCCATTCTCCACAATTCAGCTAACCCTAAAGCAACTTAGCTTTTTTCATTGCATTGAAGTGTTGTAATGAATCATGAACTGATATTTAATAGGGCCATAGCAAACCCATCTTGCAAACATAACTAAAACCCTTTTTTCGAATCTATAATTTATATACGGCACAAGGCATCAGGAAAAAAGACTTTTCACACAACATAAGCCAGCATTTATTGTGTCGTGCTCTCATTAAGTCTAAGAATTCTCACTTAAAACATGAAGCATCTGTACCTGTGAAGAAGAGCAGTATGTTCATCATCAGATGCATAAAGTTCATAATTTTTGGCAAAAACATTACCAAGAGACATGATCCAATCTGAATCTTGAATTACATCCAAAGATTCTGCGAGAAACTGCAGTAAAAGACATCAACGATATTAATATCTCCTGTGCCTGCACAATTTTATTTTAATTCTGGAAACTTCCGGGGACATGTAACTTTGCTAAATTAGCCATGCACAACTAGAATAAACTTTCTTGTCTATCTATATGACAATTTTAATAAGCACACTGAATTTAAAACTATGTTTCAATGTCCAAGAAACATTCTATTTTTTTCCCCTAAAATTCACATAATTGGAACAATAACAAACTTGTACAGCAAAACAAATCAAGAATCCGCCATTCTTAAAGAGAAGATGTCACATATTGACCAAGAAGTTTGCTTTCATGGGATGCATTCTTACCAAGTAAAACACGTTCAAAAAGGATATCACGATGGCTAAGAAATCAATCATACTCACATTGATTATCATGTCATCCCAAGTGTCTTGATATGATACATCCTGTTTCAAGTCTTCTGTATCACTAACATATGCCTTCATCTTCGGAATCTAGAACTTCCCAAATCAACAAATAGTTACATTCAATCAATAATAACCAACTTACAGATTGACACAAGTTAGCAGGACATGACATATCATAAGACTAAGAAGCCTATTGTTGACTTATCGGTGAAATTTAGGACAGATGCTGACATGCATTATGAAATGATAAATCATCCAGACAATACACAATTGGAGAACTCAACAATAATGTAAATTTATATAAACTCAGTATTTATGAAAACAGAGCATTTAAGATCTGATAATGCTAAAGCCCCAAAGACATGTAACTGTGTAAGTAATCAAGTATGACACAGCACCATTCTAATGAGTATAGTTACAATAAAGATTTAAAATAGTTATAATAAAGATTTAAAATAATGGCCAGTTGACTGGTTTCCCAACATTTATCAAAAGGCATTCACAGAACTTGGGATTCCAACCAGTACAATTGAAATCCAACGTACAAAGTATTACCTCATCTTGCCACAACAAATTGATGTTTTTTGGAAACAAAGGTGCGAGATGATAAAGAACCTGCAAACACCAAAGGAAATTAATGTATCCCAATTTAAAAAATACACAGGAAACTAGTCATCTCAGTGTTGGAAATGTATGTACAATAAGTATAAAAAATAAAATTATCTTGACAATGATGGTTCAAACATTTTATGTCTAATAAATCAACTTGCTTGCTTACCCTTATTCTTAGTCAAAACAGAAAAAAAGATACAGAATATGTTGAATTTTGATTCTGATCTCCTCATTCATCACTTGAAATTCAAACCTAATCTCATTCATGACCTGATTAAGAACGTTTTATGTGAAGACTGAAGTCTTTTTTTTTTTTTGGTACAAAAATTCAGCCCTATGATTCAATTTTTAGCTAGCTTTTGTTCATAAATTTATGCAATTTTTAATTTTGCCATTCATGCTTTTATAATCCATGGGATCCCAAGCAGCTTTTTTTCCAGGGATCTCCTATACATATACAGCTTATTCCATTCCAAAGGATTCAGAAATCCTATTACTCTTTCAATAAGAGACCAGTACATCATTTCTCTAAATTTCTTTAAGGTATAATAACCTACAAGTGGGGAGGAGAGAGTTTATGATGGAAATGTACGTGATGGGGCTCAAGCCCAATAGTAGGTATAGGGAGAACTTTTTGGTTACCGAAGTCAATGATATCTAATAAGGCCTAAATGACCAAATACATTGGTGTGTAGAGTTACAAAATCGTGTACTAATGGTTAGCATGAGAAAAAGCATACTTTGCGTTGGTCATTAACATGAGGAAGCAATACTTGCTGATTGACGTGAACAAACTATAAGCTGGACTTGGTCGTTAACATTAAAAATATCTTTGGTGTTTAATGCGAGAAGACCATACGTTGATGGTAATCATAAGAATACCCCATAAAACCCAAACTTAACACCAAAGTGAGGTGAGGAAGATCAATAAGGGGAAAAATCAGAGACTTCATAACGTGTAATAAAAATGAAGACATAGTCAAAAGCCAAAATAAAATTATCAAGGAGTAAAACGAGCAACTATGTAAACTACATACTGAAGAAATACAAAATAAAAACATTTCTGTTGCCAGTCATCTCCCATATATTTGTAACTTCTCCAGAAAAAAAAAATCAGAATCATTTATCCAAATTTCTTCAAAATTAACAGTAAACCAAGGTAAGAAACTGCCCAAGATAGACGAGCAAAATTATAAACACCCGAACTGAAAGAAATAACCATATAGATAGTCTTAGCATATATTACATCGAAAAGAATTATATATTCCAGTTTCAACAGCATTTGAGTCTTGAGACACCCTAGCAGACTTCTTTGTGACAAGTATACGTCAAAGAATAAATAAAAATAATATAAAAAAAATTATCAAGGAAGAAATATGCTCACAGTCAAAATGTGGGTAGCCAACTGCCCCCTTGCCAGAGGATTATGCAAAAGCACCACCAAACGAGCAAAAAGTTCCTATAATGATCATCAAATATACAACCCACAGATCATTCTCATTATTGCAAACAAAATGTTTCCTTCATTTTTTGTGCCATTAAGAATAGGAGGATATAAAACAATAAAATGATCCGACAGAAATCAGATGTTATAGCAGAAATTTTACCTCAGCAGCCGGTATACCAGCATTGTTTTTACACTCACTCAACATATCATTGTCATGCGATCTATGCCGCCACAATTCAGAGATACACCTGCAAACCTGAAAAAATGGAAGCATATTTTCAGATTTGCTGGGGAGAACTCAGTATTATCAGAAAGAGACACGGTCAAAACTGTTGAACCAGGGTTATCACCCATCTAGAACTTCACAAATCTGGTCGAAAAGAGAACCAGTCAAAACTGGGAACATCAGTGAGGTTACTTGCCTCACTTTAAACTTCTTTAGTTGTCAGTACAAAACAGCATCATTTTCTTGTATAAATTATTTTTTTCCTATAATATTACACAATAATTATAATTATTAACAATTATAGATTTAGTTAACGAATTAGTTTACTATTTTGAATTCAATTTGTGATTATGAGGGAATATTAACTCAATTAGATTTTAATTATAACTCATGAAATCTATTAGTAATAGTTTCTTTATCTATATCATATTTTAATATATAAAATTAAAAATATATTTTTATTACAACCAATTTGACCATGATTTAACCACAGTCAAACAGTGACCCTTAAACTTGTGCCTTGACCAGTTTAGTCAACAATCTAGTTTTAAGAACATTTAAAACTTCGGAAAACTTGTGCGAGAATAGAACATTTCTTGTGCCAACGCATGCAAATGGGCAGAACATTACATGTTTTACAAGAAGCAATAAACAAGGAAGAGGACAACAAGGAAAAAAGATGCATTAAAGCAAAAGGATATCAAATCCAAGCAAGCATAAAAAAAAATCAATCCGGCATCCAAGATGAAGTTGAAGGACAAGGTGTAAGGAGCCATGTGATAGGGAGGGGAAAAAGGGGTACCCATGAGTAGTAGAAGTCAACTATCCATGAATCAAGTTGAAGAGCTATATTCTATGTTTACGAGTCAACAATAAGATTTACCATGGCAACAGCACTTGTATAGATCCGTGGAATTATCATTTTCAGCAGAAAAGGCCAAAGAATGTGCTGTAGAAAAGTTAAATATCAATTAAAACGATTTTCATGTAATTAAAAAATAGGAAATTATTAGAATAATCCCCTCAAAATAAGTTTAACCACAACGATAAATTGATATAAATATCTAATTTACCTCCATTTCAGGAATCGTAATAGTTATCAGAAGGAGCCCTTTCTCACAAATTGCTCTCAAGTCCCCTGAAGTCACTGCACCAATTCTCATCTGATAAAAAACAACATGCTATTAGGAGTTTATGATGGGTTGAGACCTGGGGACAAGTGTACAGAACATATCATCATTATTACAACTACAATTTCCAATGAAAGTTATAACAACGCATGGAAACACTGAGTGCAAAACAAAAGTGCAAGGCTTACAAGAGTACTTTAACACACACAAATAAAGTAGCCTGTAAAAAATGTAGCACGCTCCTACAAACATTTATTATAAAAACAAATCACAGGATAAAAACCAATTAAAATGACAGGGGAAGGACGAACACATGAATACCTCAACTTTCTTAGTTGGCCTGTCATCAATATCACTCTGATTTTGATCTGTCAGAGCACAATGGCGTACAAGATATTCAACGAACGACTCACCAGATGAACCAACCAAGTAACAGTGTGAAGCCATGACCACAATCAACTACCCACAAATTAAAAAATATCAAGTACAGAAGGAACAAATCACAAAATATAAACCGCTAACCAAAAGAGGCAAAAAGGGTAAGGATTTGAAACACACCAGAGGAATATTGGTTTACAATGGCTTACCTCTGAAAGTGCCTTTCGGACACCTAAATTCTGCTCATCTAGCAAGGATTTCACAGCTTCAACTAGCAGAGGCCTTTTACTGTGCCAAACTTCCAATAACCTTCAAATGAAGAACACTCTGTCAACTCAAACTAAAAGAAACAAGGTTAAGAAGGATCAGCAATAAAATTAGCGAATAAAAAAACCTGGGCAAAAGGTGCTTCAGAACACAAAGTGCACTAAAGGTCAATGGTTCTTCCCCCAGCCTGCATTTCTGGCAAAAGAATATTCTTTAATAACGAGTAGAAAAATGGAATACCATAATCCTCCTCAACACAATGCAAAAGCACAAGACTTCAAAGATTTTTTATAGGGGAAAAAACTATGGAAGAGAGGAGAAAATCAGCATTAAAAACCCTACTCCCAAAACACAAAAAAACTACAGACTCATTAGATCAAAAGAGCTTCCCAATCCTCCTAATCTTGAATAATAGCAAACTCAAACATCTAATCTTGAATAGTCCAAGTGGGCCAAGTATTGGGCCCTATATCATCAACTTTCTTTTCTTCAATAATTCCTTTTTCTGTCATAAAAAGTCCTCCTTTCATCAAATCAACGTAGAAAGCAAGAAATAACACTTCCAATGAAGATAGATCACAAAGATTTGCAGGAACTCACATTTACCAGGAATACAAATAAATCATCTGGATACACCAAGCCAACTGTAAGAAAGCAATGCTGAACCTCATTATATGTCTGTAATACACATCAAAAGAAACTCATTGAAGAGAATTTATTTGAAAAGAAAAATATTGGTGAAGTCAGCAGAGAGGTAAGAACAAGTAGTGCCGAATAAAGTAACTAATATGCTCTTGAAAAATACAGACACCTTGTGCAAATAAAGAACACCCCTGCAAAAATTCAGCTCACCTACTTTTCACACAAGCATGTGGTGCAAGACCAAACTGATAGCAACACAAACTTACTAGACATGAATAGTATCGTCTTTATTTTAAGTGAAATAGAAAGGGGAAGAACAAAAGTCACTAGGCAAAGAAGACTATTGGGTTTTTAGGACAGAGAAATGAATGCAAGACAAGGACAGAGAGCAATGGAAGTAATGGTAATTCTCTTCTGTACATTTCATCTATTCTGAACACACATATATATACACAGAAATATAAAATCAGAGAGGCGTGATACATGGAGAGAATCGGGGAAATATTTGATGAATGGAATCAGATCATATTTCCACAATCCTGCCTAGTTAATTCCTGAAATCCCTCCTAATTAATTCAAATATCTCCTACACTCCCCCTCAAGTTGGAGCATAGATATTTGTCATGTCCAACTTGCTAATGAGATATTCAAATTTGTCTCGAGCCAATCCTTTTGTAAGAACATCAGCTGGTTGTTCCTTGGAGGGAATGTATGTCAGTTCAATTGTCCCAGCATCAATTTTTTCTCTTATGAAGTGTCTATCAATTTCTACATGCTTAGTTCTGTCATGTTGCACTGGATTGCGGGACATATTTATAGCTGCCATGTTGTCTGATTGTAGCCTGATAGGTAATTCTGTTATCATTCCTAATTCTTCTAGTACTCGTTTTACCCATAGGCTTTCGCATATGCCAAGAGCGATGGCCCTGAATTCAGCTTCTGCACTGCTTCTAGCTACCACACTTTGTTTCTTACTGCGCCATGTGACTAAGTTTCCCCATACGTAGGTAACGTAGCCAGAGGTTGATCTTCTATCTTCTTGATCACCTGCCCAATCAGCATCTGTGAATATTTCTACATTTCTCTTATCAGTTTTTCTGAAGAGGAGGCCTAGGCCGGGTGAGCCTTTCAGGTATCTGAGTATTCTGTAAACTTCATTTAGATGTTTCTGCTTGGGATTATGAGAGTGTTGACTTACAACACCGACAGCATATGCGATATCTGGCCTTGTGTGCGATAGGTAAATCAGTTTTCCTACCATACGTTGATATCTTCCCATATCTACCTCCTTTCCTAGGTCTTCATCATCTTTAATCTTTTCAACCCTGATGGGAGTATCACTTGGTCTACAGCCTAACATACCTGTTTCTTCTAGGAGATCTAGTATGTATTTCCTCTGAGAGATATTGATTCCTTTTGCTGACCTTGCTACTTCCATGCCCAGGAAATATTTCATTCTTCCCAGATCTTTCACTTGGAATTCTTGGTTGAGAGCCCTTTTTATTCTCTCAATCTCCGTTAGGTTGTCACCGGTAAGGATGATGTCATCTACGTATACTGCTAATATAGCAACTTTCCTGTTTTCATGTCTGAAGAATAGGGTGTGGTCACTTTGTCCTTGTATGTAGCCCAGGTCTTTCAACACTCTGGTGAATCTTTCAAACCATGCTCGAGGGGACTGTTTCAAGCCATATAATGATTTCCTTAACTTGCATACTTGACCTTCCTTATTGTTAGGAAATCCGGGAGGCATCTTCATATATACGTCTTCCTTCAGCTCTCCGTTTAAGAAAGCATTCTTAACATCCATCTGATGTAGAGGCCAATCCAGATTAGCAGCAAGCGATAGTAGTATTCTGATTGTATTCAATTTTGCCACCGGTGCAAATGTCTCAGTATAATCCATACCATAGATTTGAGTAAAGCCCTTGGCTACCAAACGTGCTTTGTATTTGTCGAGACTTCCATCTGCAAGAAATTTTGGGGTAAAAACCCACTTACACCCAACTGCCTTCTTGCCTTTGGGTAACTCAACTATCTCCCATGTTTTGTTTCTCTCTAGTGCTGCCATCTCTTCCATCACTGCATTTCTCCATTCAGGACTTGTTAAGGCTTCATGTACATCTTTTGGTATCCTGAGTTGGTCAAGGTGAGAGATAAAAGCATGATGTTCAGAGGATAAGGCCTGGTAAGAGACAAACCTTTCTATGGGATACCTGGTGCATGTTCTTTGTGGTTTTCTGATGGCTATTGGGAGTTCAAGATCATTAGTCTGAGTCTGGGTTTGGTCAGAACCTGCACCTGGTTCAGACTCTTGGTGTGTGTTATTCACTAGAGGAGCATTACCTGTTGTATCTCTGCGAGTATATACCTGTCCCCACTTCTTAGTGTCTCCCCCTGAACTAGCATCTCCATCTCTTTCAGAGTCCTTGTCCCTTTCAAGTTCTTCTTGTAATGGTGTGTCAAGAGTGTAGATGTTTTCATGTTCCTGATGGAAGTATAGTGGCTGGGGTTCAAGCTCAGTTTGAAGTTCCAGAGGTTCACTCCAAGTCTCCCCCTGAACCGAAGAGGACGGAGAAAAAGGGATGGATTCATGGAAGGTAACATCGCATGTAACATAGAGGCGTTTAGTCAGGGGGTCAAAACATTTGTACCCTTTTTGGGTATTGGCAGGTCCTAGGAAAATGCATTTGACAGCCTTTGGTTCGAGTTTGGAAGTATGGTGAAGATGGACAAAGGCGGTGCACCCAAAAATCTTGAGAGGAAGGGTATTTTCCAGGTAAGGAAGGTGAAAGTGATTTTGGAGAACTTGTAGAGGGGTTTGGAAGGATAAAGGTTTACACGGCATGCGGTTAATGAGGAAAGTGGCCATAAGGATAGCATCAGTCCAATAGAAACTTGGAACATGACTACTGAATAGAAGAGCCCGAGCAGTTTCGAGGAGGTGCCTATTTTTCCGTTCAGCTATACCATTTTGTTGGGGACTATAGGGACAGGAACTTTTATGGGTGATACCTTGTTCTTTCAGGAAATGAGATAGTGGGGAATTGAAGTATTCAGTACCATTGTCGGTATGAAGGGTTTGGATTTTTGTATTAAATTGGGTGAGGACCATTTTATAGAAATCAACAAATGTTTGGTACACCTCGGTTTTGTCTTTTAGAAGAAAAACCCAACTAACACGAGTATGATCATCGATGAGGGTCATAAACCATTTTGACTGGGTACGGTTTGCAACTCGGGATGGTCCCCATAGATCACTGTGGATTATAGAGAAAGGTTTGGATGGGCGATATGGTGTACTTTGGAAGTGGGTGCGATGATGTTTGGCGAGTTCGCAAGCATCACAAGAAAAATTTGAATTTTTATTAGAGATTGAAGGGAACATCTTACACATATATTGAAAGTTCGGATGACCTAATCTCTTGTGCCATAACTCCAAATCACTAGTTTTAGGGAGAGACACTTTATTACAGAAATGAGATGCTTGATGAGGATAGTCAACCAGGTAATAGAGCCCATCTAGCTTCTTAGCAACACCAATCGTCGTCCCCGTGAGCAGATCCTGAAAAGTACAATGGGTAGAGGAAAAATTAGCTTGGCATCGTTCATCTCTAGTCAACTGACTTACAGATAACAAGTTGCATTGCAAGTTTGGAACATGTAGGACATTATGCAGAGTCAAAGTAGTAGAAACATTAATGGTACCACTGCCAGCAACCACAGAGTTAGAGGCATCAGCAATTTTAACAGTGAGGTTGTTTCTTTCAGGAGTGTATTTGGAAAAAAGAGAGATATCATTGGTCATGTGGTCAGAAGCACCGGAGTCAATTATCCAACAGTGGCCCATAAGTTTACCTTGAATAATGGAAAGACCTTTAAAGGCATTACCTTTCTTTATTATGGTAGCAATTGGTTGCTTACGTGTATGATTTTCAAGAGCCGTGAGGCGCTCCAAAATCAATGTTAATGGGTCTGGGCCTTGGACCGAATTGTGGGCTGTTCCACCAAGAGAATCACGGGCTGAGTCACCAATGGAGTTGTGGGCTGATCCATTAAGGAATGATCCATCAATGTGGGCTGAATCATATTGGGCCAGGGTCCTTGCTCCACTAGCGGCGCCTTGAGTCTCAGTTGAAGGAGTTCCGTCGGCCAGATAACCCTTCGGCTTTCTCTGCTTTGGCTTCCAATCTGCAGGCTTGCCGTGTAAGTCCCAGCACTTGTCTGTGGTATGTCCAATCTTCCTGCAGTGCTCACATACTGGCCGCTCCCTTCTGGCATCTCCACTCCGAGCGGCGAGGGCGGAAGCTTCAGCCACCACTGGTCGCGTCGTTGGGGAGGCGGAGTGCATCACCAGTCGACGGGCTTCTTCATCTCGCAGAAGAGAAAAAGCTTCAGGAACTGTTGGGAGTGGTGTGCGTCCGAGAAGGCGGCCGCGAATCTCGTCATACATTGAATTCAGGCCGACGAGGAATTCAAATAGTCGGTCTTCCTCCAGGTCGCGCCGATAAGCTGCTGCATCTTCACTGTGACGCCAAACCCGTTGCTTTAATTGGTCCAGTTCCTGCCAGAGATTAGTTTTTTCAAGGTAATATGCATTTAAGGGACGGTCACCTTGTCTGGTCGTCCACAGTCGCGAGCGGAGGTCAAACACCAGAGACGCCGTCGGGCGTTTTCCATACGCTTCCTTCACGGCAAGCCAGAGCTCTTTGGCGGAGGAAATAAACATAAAGCTCCGTCGGACATTGGGTACCATAGAGTTGAGCAACCACGACGCCACCAACGAGTTCTCAGTCTTCCATCGGCGGCGTGTGGCAACGTCATCAGTAGAAGGTGGGTCAGTTTGAATTACATCTAGCCTATCACGCCCATCGAGTGCCAGAGACATACACTGGGCCCATTCGACATAGTTGTCGCCGGTAAGACGCTCGGGGACAATTATTACAGTAGAGCCTTCGACGCCGACAGCCTTGGGTGGGCAACGCGACACACCGTCGGTCATGGTGGAGACAGCGTCAGCGGATAGTGATAACGGGGATCCCTGCTCTGATACCATATTGGGTTTTTAGGACAGAGAAATGAATGCAAGACAAGGACAGAGAGCAATGGAAGTAATGGTAATTCTCTTCTGTACATTTCATCTATTCTGAACACACATATATATACACAGAAATATAAAATCAGAGAGGCGTGATACATGGAGAGAATCGGGGAAATATTTGATGAATGGAATCAGATCATATTTCCACAATCCTGCCTAGTTAATTCCTGAAATCCCTCCTAATTAATTCAAATATCTCCTACAAAGACTATTCAAAACTCCACCCATCGGAGCTGGAATCCAGCAGAGACAAGGCAGGAAATGGCCACCCTAAAGTCTTTTACATTTCTGATTTGTTTTGAATTCTTCTCAGTCGTGCTATATTGATCACCTGTGATCTGCAAGGACCTTAATGGCGGTTGCAAGGTTTTTGGTGGCATAGGGGTTGAGGTGGAGTACCTCTTGTCTGACACTGTAATCCAGAATTTTCATCGTTATCACAGTCATTTTGTGCAATCTGCAATGTGCAGTGTATTAAGCAAAGGACTAATATGACCTATCCTTTGCTATGATGTGTTACTACATATGGGTTGTGGGCTGTTGTATGATTTGTACAAATATTCCCCTTGTTTAATGAAGTGACTGAATTCTCCCGAATTCCCACTGCCACTTATGCTCTCTCTGCTGTTAGTTGTTAGATATGGGAACCCTATCAAAGTCGCAAAATATTCAGAGATTTAAAAAATTATATCCCGAATAAAATGAACGAATATAGAAATTAACAAGAGGAACTTAAGATGCTACATGAAAAGTACTCCAAGCAAAAGAAACGTACAACATACCCTCAGTCCCACTTGTTCTTTGCCATCGGTATTGATACAAATCTCCAAGAGAAGTGTTGACAGTATCGGTGGTAGGTCCTGCAAACCCGCACCAATGAGTTAATTTTCTGCTCTTCTATATTATCTTAGGAGTATAATTCATCCCCCTATCATCTTTTTTCTTCTTTATTAATAAAAATAGTAAATTTTCATTTTCATAAAAATGAATTCATAATGAACTAATTATTGCAGGATAACATAAAAAGCAATTACTTATACGAAAGAAAGAAGATAAATTACACTAGATACATTTAATAGAGTTCTCACAATATGGTTGCATGAGGGAATTCAACTGAACAAAAATTTCAGTTCAAGGGGCTATCCTAAACAATGTTTCAAATCTAGCTTTGCTCTGATCAATCTAGCATTTGCTGTGAGTATTATGCCATTCATTCACAAGACAGGAAAGCAAGTCATAAAGCAAACTAATAAATAAATATCTCTCATCAAGTATGCACATATTTCTGTTACCAATATCGAAAAATCTGCCTGAAAGACCTCTATGCCTGGACCAAAAGAATATTAACAGGCATGGTAGTAAGTACACCAAAAAAAAATGAAGGTTTCCAAACAACAACAATGTACTCTATCCTAATGACACCAATGAAAATATAAAGTGATCAATCATTAAACTAAAGAAAAGTGATCATCCTCCAAATCATTCATAAAATAGTAAAATCAATCGCATAAAATATTTGAAGTTAAAATATCCAGTGGCACAAAAACTGAGGACAAATGTACTCAACTCACCGGCAATGTTCAAAAAAAAAACGTCACTGTATGAATTACCTCAAAATCAATCATAGGTGGACCACTTTCAGACTGAAGAGAGGCGTTTAAGAGGCTGTGAAGACTGCACGTTGCCAGGAAAGCAATATCTTGATCCTTTTTGTATCTGAGCAGAAAGGAGGAGAACAATATACGCTTAAATCATTCTTAACATTTTGAATACATCTGCCTAGCGTGAGAATGCTCTCAGCTACGCAAGGAGGAAACTCTTTAATATTCACAAAGTTTACTAAAAACCGCATGCAATGGTTGAAATGAAGATTGAAACAATAAGCAAACAATCTTACAAATCTAATATTGTAGGAATAAGCCTGGGTAAAGCAGCCTTTAGTTGGTTGCGTGTTATGAGACCAACCATCTGACCCAGGGCTTCCACAGATGCCACACGAACCTAGATACAGTAGGCCAAAAAAAATTATTAAAGTGTGTTACAATGAGGCAAATACATAACGTATACGATATATTAAAAAATGTGGTTAATAAATAAACAAAAACACTGTTTGTGCTTGAAACTACAGAACCATAGCTCAGAATTATGACAAGTAGCTTTGATAAAACAGTTCATATGTGTATTTTGAATTACCGGAATTAGTCATACTCTCATATGTTAATTGTAGATGCTCTTTGTACAACACTCTATTTGGCAATAAAAAAATTATTGGCCCAAAAAAAATTCACATGAACTGATTCAACCATAGTAATTTTTTCTCTATAAAAAGATAAGAATCTAAAATAAATTTTCCATTACTTAACTCTTCAGCAGACCAACAAAATAGTTTCTAAGAGTTGTGTGTCATCAATTAGTGGGCGGGCTTGTAGCTGCTCTAGAATGAGTCATGAAGTCATCAATTAGTGGGCTCGGATAGTATTAGTTACTCTATTCCTCCATTTGACCTATTCTAATTAATGCCAATAGACACAAACAGCAACCTAAAGAGCAAGTATGTGATTCCATTTAAGCTCTTCTTGCTTTTCTTATGCTAACTAAATTCAAAATAGTTGATAACAGCAAACCAAAAACAATACAACAATCAACATGGCATCTAAGAAAGACTATAAGATAACATTTTGACTCATTTCAACTCGGGTTGTTCATTTCTAAGTGCAAAGAAAACCACAAACACTTTGAGAAAAGGACAAATTGTACGTGAAGTTCTGTAGATGTTTGCAACCAAGTTCTCCAATAAAGCAAACTATGTAGAGGAACTTTAAAAGAACCAATCATCTGATGTGCCATAAAAAATACCCACATATTACAATTGTATTGGAAAACTTTGCAGCAAACACATCTTCAAAGTATACCTAAGTTGCGTAATGAAAATATAAACATAACATTAATTATGGTAGATGAGTATCCCTTAAGAAACAAAATCTTTTTAACATTCTATATATTGGATAATTACCCAAATAAAAAGAATGCAAATGGCCAATGAACTTCAAAAATTACACCATCCTAACAGTGAAACTAAGAAGAAAGAGAGACTAAGATTAATAATAATACAAATAAAAATACAACAATTAGTCCCAAACCTTAAGATCCCGCGAAGTTGACCAAACTCTAAGAAAAAGCTCAAAAGCAGAATTTAAAAATGACCTGCACTACATTTATATACCCCTTAGAGAGGCAATAAGAAAAAGCAATGTGGGTAATTAGAAAAACAAAGAAAAACAACAAAGGCCATGTATCAAATCTCACATGATATCTCCTTCAAACGGTGAATGTGAAGGAAAATCCATACTATATTGCCAAGCAGCTTGACACCAACACTTAAATGCTGTAAAGAATAATTAATATAACAATCAGCATGCTAATATTAGTTAAGCCAACAGCATTATAGTAAGGAACGCAAGAAGAATTCGATCTACAACTAGTGGAAAAAAGTCATAATCTACAGCCTCATGCCTACAAGACCATTTACGGCAACATAAAGGTTTGCAAGAAGAAAAGTGCAACAGGCTCTTTGTTCATGGCATGGAAAGAATGATATAGATAGAAAAAACTATAACAACCTTATACAGGATTTTATGAGCTTATCCCATCTCATTGCCTTAATGTGTTAAACAGTAGGGCAATAAAGGAGATCCTATAGTTCAAACCAAACTATTTGATGAGCAAAACGCTTTCAAGACACTTCATGCTTGCTTCAAAGAAATGTATAACTGATATTGCCTAAATACTGCCCAAAAAAATTCCACATCCAACCATGAGTATCCTAGCTGCAGTTGAAATAACATCACATGTCCATCAAAACAAAAATAAGAACAAAAATATACCATTAGCAAAAATTGGCCGATGCACATCTCTCACATTTCCAAGAATTGGCAGAATTCGTGAAAGTACACCTTTCCACCGAGGAATAAACTGTAGGGCTGTACCAGATTTAAAGGGAAGGAATCACATCAGGACTTATTTTTAACAAAATCAGAAAATGTTTAGATAGGAATTACATGAAAGAATGAAAGGATATCCTCCTAAGGCAAGATGAACCAAGACCATACATCTTTGCATATCCAACAAAGTTTTTTTAATGAAGACAAAAAAAACCGCATAGGTAAGAAAGATAATAAACAAAGATACAAAAGCAGAGGACAAGAGATCCTTCTCAAAATAAAAGAATACAAAGTAAGCTCTGCAGATGACCATCTTATGCCTTTGAAGATTCACAAGGGCGAAGAAATCATTCGTCAAACCCATGAAGAAGACATAATTATAATCCTCTCCCAAAGATTTCTTAGATGAATTTTTTGACAAAACATTATTGTATTCCATTCCAACCAAAGACACCACAAGCGTGCCAAAACTGAAGAGAACTTTGTGCTCCTTTTGTCTCCCCAAGATCTGTAAACTTGATGGCTAGAAAAGACCCAAAATATGAGCCAGGCAAGCCCAATTCTCATAAACATAACGACCAGCCTATTCCAGATATGCCAAGCCACTTCACAATGCAAGAAGATGCTTTTAGAATATTATTCTAGATAAATTACACATAACACAACCCTTCATAATCCTCTGACCTGCAACAAACCTCCCAACTAATTAAGTGGTCACTTCACTCTCTTACTCTCACCAGCTCAAAACAACATGAAGGCCTACATACACTTCTCAGTCCTATTAGCCACCCCAGGCAGAATCTTCAACAACACTGCTAACAACATCGGAACCCATTTTAAATCAATTGCTACAGTATCGTGAAGTTTAAAGATTTCCCATGTAAAACAGAATAGTGAAGTTTAAAGTTTAAATCAAAGACTAAACAGGGGACTAATTCAAACTGAAGGTTAAATCTACTCCTGAGCTACATTTTCTATTGGTAGATGCACGTCAAGCATTTGGGAATTTCCCTTATTTCTTAGATTTTTTTGGACTTTTCATCACTGTATCAAACAATTAAGAAACATTTTCAGATAAGTTTTTTCAGCGTATCCGACCAAAAAAAGTTTTCCAATGTACTAGAGAAAAATAAGATGATTATGGAGATTAAATCACAAAGAAAATTTTGATTACGTACGATCAGTAGAAGCAAATTTTGCAAGTATTTGGACCATAGCCAGTAATGCTGAATTTGGCCCAGATAAATGTAGAAAAATTTCTTCCATCATCTGCAATACCAATTCAAACAAGAGATTGAGACAGATTAAGTTAGCTTAAAATCTAGAAAAACAAGAAGTGAGGATAACTGAATGGTTTAAATGTATAGAAGCCACAACTTCTCAATGAAGGTGAAACCGAAAGGCAAAAGGGGAGATAGTATTTGAGCAATGCAAAGTGTAAATAATATACAATTTTAATTCTCAGAAAGAAAGCTATTGAATGAATTCATGATAAACCCAACTATTTCTCTGGAATTTCTTGAGCTAATATTCAGAGAGATAGGGATGCTTAATCTTGGTAATATTTTTCATTTTGCTTGTCAGACTTGTCTACATCCAGCCATTCCATAAAACTTACTAGGTCTGGTAAATGTGAACCAATTGCAACAAGTAGACCTGATGCTGCTCGTTGCCATTCTGAATTGATTTCCTGCAGAAGAACAGTCGCCGTGAATTAAAGAACTCATAAGTACCAGTTGACCATAAGCAACACGCACCATCTAATGAAGCCATTAACTGGACAGTCCAGAAAAACCCAACACCAAGAAAATAATGTCCAAGTAAGAATCTCATCAGAGTTCCAGAGATTTGTACAGAAAATTCAAATCCCCATGAGGGAACAAAAAGTGTCAAAAAAGTTTATTACTGGATAAAAGTTCATTAACCCAAGTATCAGAAGTCTCAGGACTTCCGACCATTGGTAATCATATACAACTCATACACGCACCAACTTAACAACCAAATTGTATGATGTGGAAAGTACAAAATCAAACCAACTAGTGCCTGTTAGGATGAACCCTGACCATAAGGAAGCCAAGAAAACAAACCTATCCCAGAAAGCAAGAGGCAGAATGACTCTCTATTTTAAGATTCTAAAGTTACGCTTCACCAATCACAATAGCAAAGCACTTAACTCTCCCACCCAAACCACAAAACAAAATAACAATTACGATAACAATAACAGAAATACTAATAATCAAGTAAAATAAAATTTGGCTTGATTTTACTCTGGTACCCTGTAGATTAAAAAATCGACAATCAAGTGGTGTGAGTCTCTGAGGTTTAAATTGTTGGCACTTTGGTAACCTATAATATCATTGTCTTAACTATTTATAAAAATAACGTGTGTGTAGCATGAAACTTGCAGATACCCCCAACTTATCCAAATTTCATCCTAAAATCTCCTGCTTTAGTCAAACTTGATCTTTTATAAAACCAAATTTCCAACTCTTTGAACAAAATCAAATATTTCATAGAAGTGTTTAGATGGAAATTAAGGGCAAAATTCAAGAGTTTATTAAGACGCAAAATTTGGGGAAGGTAGTGTCACATGTGTCAAATTTTGGAATTTGGCTAGCTAATTGAAGAATTTCAATCTTCAGTGCAACAGTAATTACGGGCTTCATACGGAAATTAAAAATTTAGGACACGTTAGAAATGCAATCATTCAATCTAGAATATGTTGCCTTGCGAATTGAATCTGGGATTAAAAATTGGGCAGAGGAGGGATTTCTGTCTCCAAAAAATAGGAAATTAAGGATTTTACAAGAATATTAAGCATTCAGAACAACGAATTCAGAGTAAATCCCTAATAATTCTTTCAAAAGTGTTTTTTCGCAAGTCATGAGACTGGATTAAACAAGTGACGTTTTCTTAGGAAAGACCCCTGCAAACAATCACTACCGCCCAATAACTGCTCACCGATTGCCTAATTCTCTCCACAGTATGGACTGATTAAGTAAAGAGAATAGTATTTTACCATTCAATGCAGAGCAAAAATATGTCCCATAGTCCAGGTTATAAAGCCATTACCTGCAGTAACATACGCATCGTCCCGCATGATAACACAAATTACCTTAGAGGATATCATTTCAGCTGTAGCAATCTTAGCGAGCTTTGCCATGAAAGAATCATCGACTTCTCTTTTTTCCAGAGAGCGAACTCCAAAAGCCATCACTTGGAAAACACCGGCCATGTTTCCGAATCGCTAAAAAATATTCCAACAACAAAATATTCAACACTCTAAATTACCGAGGAATTAATCATCTAGTCAATGGAAAAGCATAAGTACCCGACGTCCTCCTCGTGAAACGACTGCACAGCAGTCGAGAACTAAAAGAGGATTCCTACAAACACATTAGACCCAATATCCAGTTAAGTTTCGTGAGGAATAAATGAGTAAACCAGTGTGAGTAGATAGATAATCACAGAGCTGCAATGTCCTTGAGAGAGGCCATGGAGGCCTCCCTGACAGTGGAAGAATCATCTGCTAGCGACGACACCAGCACCTGGACGGCCTCTGCAACAAAGCGAAGCTATGAGATCGAAGACCGCAAAGAGTAGCCAAATATCATAATTGCAGATGAAGAACGTACCAGGGGCAGCAATTGAACTTCCAGAAGCCATGGAAGAACTGCACAAACTTCAAATCACAGGGGAAGCAGGGCCACGGACAACATAAGCAACCCGACGCCGACCAAAGAATGGCACCCACCTTCCTTTTTTTCCCGTTCACAAGACGCAAGCACGTAGTTTGTCTGGTATTTTGCACTCTAAGTTGTGTATAGGAGATTTTTGCGTTGCCACCTACCTTTCTCCCCCACGATCCCACCGTCTTTCTGGGGAAGAGGATTCTGGTATCCTTTGTTCGGTCATTACTTACTACGGCCAGTAATAATTGATTTATACGTTGATTGATTAATTACAGCTGTATCTATCGTCGCCGCCTTACTGCCGTAATTTATACGCTGATCGATTAATTACAGCTGTATCATGTTTGTGCATTACGGTAGTAATAAATGGCCTTATACCATGATTAGCGGCGTTCGCCCGATGCCGGTATTATTTACCTGATTCCACAAAAAAATAATCATATCTAACCCAATAAATATAAAGTGAAATTGAACATCAAACTATAATATATCATTCATATTTTTTTTGAACTAGACACCGGACAGAAAGTTGCCCTACCCTACCCTACCCATGAACATTTATTTTTTATTTTTTTTTACTTTTTTCCCTAGATACTACATTTAGAAGGGAGAATATGATAGTTACTAATGACTAAAGAATCATTTTAAAAATCTAAGTAGTTAAATAAGTAAGTTATGTCTTTTAATATTTATAATTATATTGATTTTTTTTTAATTTTACTAATCATAATATTATTATATTATAAATTATAATTATTTATTTTATTTGTTAGATACTTTATCTTTATCAATATTTAAAAAAATTATATAAAATTACAATTACAAATTATTTAGATTTTAAATTTTTTTTATATGTAATAAATTTCAATACTTTAATTATTATCTTTTGTTTACCTTATTTTTAATATATTATAGATATTATTTAACTTTTGAAGACATATGAATATGGTATTATCTTAGAAATTTATAATTACAGATTATTTTTTTCAACATGAGCAGAGCATCATAATGGGCACACCCAGCCTGCTCATGCCTGCCCAAAATGGTTAGAACTTTTATCGGGTAGGATCGAGTATCGGGCTGTAAAATATAGTCTATACTTTTTTTGAGTATGACACTAGATAAGAGAGTTATCTAGTCCAATTATACCCATTAACAGCCCTAACCATGGTAGTAATTGAGTGATACCCCAGCTGTGACAGTTAAACTGACTAATTGACCGATTGATAAGCCAGCTATACTGATTGATAAATCAGCAGTAAAGATGAATTAATTAATTTTTTTAACTTCAATTCATTCCTTTCCTTATTTATTTATTGTAGTAATTATATATACAATAGTTGTTAGCCGATTAATTGATGAGTATTACTGATGGATTTTTTAACCTTACTGATGGATTGATTAATTTGCTTGATTGTTTAGACTTTACTTTCTTTCTTTTTTTTAAGCCAACACACTGTTCAAACTTGATACAACTGATTCATTAATTAATACTTGAACGAAAATAAACTTATAGTTTAGACTTTAGAGTCAAATTTTGAAATTTACAAACAAAATAAGGAATTTTATATCTTTGGCGGTAGAGAATAAAATTAATTTGCAGATCGACTTGTAACTGAGTGGATTAATTATTTGTCACATTTAACATATTGATTGATTAGTTGATATGTTAACTGGTTAATTGCTTGCAGCATTGAAAAATTAGTACAAAATTTTGAAATGTTATAATAAAAATTTTAAATTAATGATAGACATTGAAATTTTTTTTATTTTTTATAATTTATGATTTTGTCTATAAAAAAATCCATTCTATCATTTTTTTTAATATTATACCAAATCAATTTTAAAGTGATCATTCCATTCCATTACTATCCTTACCTAGAATGACCGTCAACTCCACCGCAAGGATTAAAATGCAACTATGGGATTTGAATTTAGTACGGTTCTTCCAATCATTAGTAGAAATGAAGAAATCAAAAATGGATTTTACAGAAAACGGTTAAATAACGACAAGTAATCCTGAAAACGACTGTGCAACGTCAACGAGTGAAATTCAGAAGAATGAGACCCTTTGAAATACACATTAGTCAAGATCGTAGTCAAAAAGGAAGGCCTAGGAAAGAAGCAAGGGCCGAGAACGTTATATTTACATTAGTGGCACAGTCCGGTTCAATAAGGAGAACCCACAGGAGCAATGAGGCCCAGGTACCGCATTATCTTCAACCGGCGAGCCTTTCTTTCTGATTTCGGAGGAGATGCCACCTCCTACAAAATAATTCCATTATCTAAACACCTGACAGATAAAGTCCCTCTAAAAAGTAAACCATAACACAAACGGTAGAAAGTAGAAACTTGCATCAAAGTGAAGTTTGCGCTTGCGTTCTCTTTTACCCCTTCCTCTCTCCTTTAAATCATCTATTATTTTGCTTGAGGCTGATGAAGTCCATTTTTCTGATCAAATCATAAAAAAATATTATAACAACATCATAAACGAAAGGAGTGCATTAGATGAGCCATAACTTTCAAATAAACATATTAATTCTACCCTATATTTGAATGAGAAGAAAATTAGAAAGAAAAGAATACTAAGAGAAAAACTCCCAAAAATAGTAAATTTTTACCATTTTAGAAAATTTTCCATTCTAATATTCCTTCTCTACTATTTCCCCTTCACTTTTCTCTCCATCCAAATATAAAGACGGCTAGGGGCTAAATAGTCCCATATTTTCAGGCTAATCCAGTAATTTCATTAACTCACAGAATGTAAGTGATCCTATTTTTTTTTACTGTGTTTATGCAATTGTCTCACTCATTCCATAAAACTTAATCTGGATCAAAAAGCAAAATTTATACCACACGAGTGATCTTGCATGTCCGAGTGAACGGTCCTTTGGGGACTTAGCTTTCTGCACGGACTAAGTTGTTCCTTCCTCTGCAAAGCCTACAGTAGAATAAGGACAAATGAAACACAAAATTCTATAGGTTAAAATTGCAAAATATACTTAAGTCAGGGCATACAGAACTGCTTTAGATTAACATACTTGTTTTAGAGCTTCTTGGAAATCTTTTGCAGGGTTACTGCTCCTTTCTTCGAAACACTGTAACCCAAAAAAACAAACAGCACAGACATCAGATATTGATAAACACTTGGTTATGACAAACAAAGGAGGTAGAACCATGTCCCATGCTGAAAATAAGGTCCTATTTCTCCAACAACCCCTCCTCTCTAAAGATCAGAAATTGGGGAAACAAAGGAAGGGCAAAAGGATCTGAATAGTGAAAATTACTAGCTTCTCCACAAGACAATTTCAATTTCAATGGTCCATAAAATGCCTCGTGAAATACATGCTGCCTGGCAACAACTATGGCTGGCAGTGGGATGACTTTTCTTTTAGGGTTGAGATGAGGATCTTATTAGTCCTCTTTCTCCAGGATTCAGTTCCAGCAAGGTGTTTTCAAAACGAAATATCTAAAGAAGGACTCGAGAACAATAATAAGCTTCCATATGAGACAGAACAGTAAGAAAAGAACCAGACTCACATCCTCAAATGCTGAAAGATCTTTCTCTGGATCAATCCAAGCACTGTAAAGCACGAAGTAATTTTCAGCTCAATGTTTAAACATGTTAGGCACATCCATGAAACTCGCATTACACTGAAAGTAGATTACAATACCAGGGTTGATTCCCATAAAACTGCACCAAAACATGTCCATCACAGGCCTGGCCTGCTAAGGTGGGTCTTTCTTCCATGAGCTGAAATAATATTTTTAAAATAAGCATAAACAAGTTATAATATTTCTACTCTGGCAAACTGAGAAAAGATTTTGCATGAATATTCAACACTATAATGCACAATCTGGCAGACGAAAAAACTATATCATATGAACTATGACATAAAAAGCTCAAACTTCAATACTTGCAAATTGCCAAATTTGATGACTTAAGAACTTCTTTCAGTTCAAAAGAACAGCTTAAGATCTACAGCAGACAAGAACATATCTGATATATTAAATATAACTTCTGCATTTCACAAGGAGGCATGCCTCACAAATCCACAAAAGGATGAAGACAGGGCGGGAGCACTAGCACAAATCAACAAGAAAACAAAATAGGAAGTTCATCGTGACTCGGCTACATAAATATATCAATATTATCTAAAATTATGGTGTATCACTTCAACATATTTAAAAAAGCAAAAAGAGAGAAATAAATAAGATGGGACTTGAACAGTTGAACGCCAAAAATAAAGATGAATTCACCTATTCCAAAAGCCACTCAATCATCTTTTTCTCCTCTTTTGCCTGCCTATTTCTCCAATTGAATATATAAGTACATGTAACATGCAACTTCCCCATGTCCTTTTCTTTGTTTTTAAAAAAAACAAATCCCACTAAATTTTTGGGAAGTGGAAAGTTGAATGTACTTGCTAAATGTTGAAGGTAGGCTCTACATATAATCCTTTTGCACGAGATATCAAATGTAGGCTACAAATACTAATCAAATCAGACAAAAATATTTTGCCACAGATCATATCATTGCAAGACTTAATAAGCACTTCTCTGCCATATGGTCTGCAGGCTTAGAAATCCTACTATTTCATTTGCTTCGACATACGCAACTACTTATTTCAATATATGACAAGCATGTAGTAAATAGCAGTAGAAAACAAGTAGCATGGTAGGATATAAGAGTAAATACCTCCGCAGGCCACCACACTTGACATGATGTTTTTGCCCATACAACACTCCCTGGGGTTATAGCAATACAATTGCTGTCAGTAACAGGTGACTCCTGTGATGTGGATTCTGATACCGTGAGTGTGTTATTTTTTCCTCGTTGACCATCCCTACATTAAATTCTTAATCAACATAATGAGAGAGAGAGATGCAATGTTTTGTATATATTCGCACAGCCATGAGGAAAGGCCATCCAAACCATACCTATTGCTGCCAAGGTCAAGAGCTTCATCTCGGATAACTGATTCAACTTCAGTCACTAGAGCACCAAGATTTTCATCCCTATGGGAACCACTGCATTTAACAAGTGTGCCTTCAAGGAATTGTTCTTCTTTCATTCTATCCTCATGTAAACTGTTTGCAGAGACACTGTCTGATCTAACTTCTCCAGAAGATGAACCATGTGAAGAAACTGCAAGATATGTTGCCCAAAATAATGGTTACAAATGATTTTTGGCAAAACGGGCATTAGTGGTACAGGCAATGACATGTGTTTAGTGCTTGTGTACAAATGACAATGAAGTTATTAATTTAAAACCCAAAAGAAAATATTGATGCATATGAAATTAAATACAAGAATGTAACCTTTTAAAGATTTCATCATTTACTTGATCAAAGACAAAAAGTTATTGAATGTCATTATAATTATCTACGAACTGAAAATGTGCCTCCTATTGATTACTCTGGCATCTGCTTGAACAATTTAGTGTGATATTGGCATGATGACAAGTTGCCAAAAACTTCAACTTATAAGAGCAACAGTCTTAAACTGCATTGCTTCTCCTTGCTTAACCAAGGAATCATGAAAAAAAAATTAATAAATACATCAATTTTTAAAACTATCATCCAAACCATTCAGAAAGAAAAGGCATACATTAATATTATGAAGCTAATGAGCCATGCTCCCTTTGACAAATAAAGGAATGAGAATACATGTTATAATATCAATTCAGGATCATTTAATGGTTACAATAGTAGTGAAGATTGATTATTTACGTTTTATTGGATGAATTCTACAAATGGCACAAACATTACTCCGACAACTCAATATGCAGTATTTTACAGTCACATGACAGTACTAGCTGTACATCAGTAATCCATAGCTAACAAATAATCTGCAGAGACAATTAAACCAAAAGGAAGCAAAATTGGGTCTAATCCGTAGATAGAAGCTTAAAGCTCAGATGTTTCGGCTGGCTGTGCAGTGTATACGTAGAAGCAAAGGAAGACTAAACAAAATGCATTACAAAAACTAAGATAAACCGTGATGATCCTCGGTAATCAGAAGGAATTGACAAAAGCTTCGGATTTTTATCCCAATTTAAAGGAAATTCAGTTATCAATTGAATTGTTGATTATAAACCCAATCCCCACGGTGGTCAACACAATAGTGATTGAACAATTCGACGGATCAAGATTTATAGCCGTTAATCAAATAATTTTCATACGTTCAACCAAGAAAACTCATAAAATGTGGCATAAGTATTGAGAAGAGACATAAAATCGAGTAGAGGAAGCAACCTGGGTTGGAGAGATAAGCAGGACTGCGCATAAACACAGAGAAATCAGTGCGCCGTTTTGGTGGTGTGCTCCTACGCTGTTGAGAATGTTTTGGGATACAATCAATTGGGATTATCTTTTGGCTCTTCTTCTCAGGAGTCCTTCTCTTCTTTGCCATTGCTCCCAATGGAAGTATCAGTACAGACACAGAGACTCAAAAAATCTTAAGGGAACAGAGTAACCCTAGAACAGAAATAGAGAGATTCGATCTGTTTGATAACTGAGAATGTAATGTGTCAATTGGCAGTTTGAGGACAACTTAAATTCAAAGTTCGCCGCCTTCGATGATTATATCTCATTTGCTTTATACATTCCGATGGCCAAGCGGAATTGTCCCGCTGAAAACCTCCACACGACCGACCTATCCACATCCACATGTACAAATTTTGAGGAAACTATTTTTTCCTTTTATTGGTCTGATAAATTAAAAAACGGTTTTTCTTCCCTTTTTATTTTTCAATGTCCTGAATAATTCCTAATTTGCTAATAATGTAGGATAAGCCAAAAAAAAAAAAACAATCTCTATATTTTAATCCCCAGGATTTTTCCCGTTCTGACAATGTTCCTCAGACCCAACTCATTTGTTTCCAATAAAACACCAATAATTCGTAGATAGAGTAAATAAAACCCGAATCGGAATGAATTCAATTGGCGAAACCCTTCTCTTTTTAATTCTTATTTGGATTTGATTACTGTTTAACGGCAAAGATTAAGTTGGATTGTTCTGTGTATTCGGCTGTGTACATTGGGCCTTCCGACTTGAACTTGAGTGTCATACATGTCAATTAAGGAGATTTTTGGAGGCTATTTGAAGATTGAAGAGTACTATTTTTTTTATAGTTCTAATCATGGAGTTTAAGGAAATATTATAACTTTATAGTGTTTAAATTTATGTCTGAGGATAATAGACGGTTCATACCGTCTGATATTGGTATTGTGTAAGAAGAAATTATTTTACTTTTAAATCGTCGGTAAGTCAAATTTTTTTTTTAATTTTTTTTTAAAAAAAAGTAGAGAGACTTTTTTTATGTATTGTTCTGCTAGATTAATGAATTGCCTTTTTATAAAAAAAAATTGTCAATGATTAAGTAAAAAATGTAAATATTGGTTGTGAATGCAGGAATGAAAAATCAATAACAAGCGATTATTGGGTAAATATGAAAATGCAGAAGTTCAAATATTTTTCATGCACTGCTTCCCGCTACATTGTCAGGATTCAGGACCAGGACTTGGAACAAAGCCCTCCTATGCTCTGACACAGCTTGCGGGACATGTGTCAACAACTGTTTGAAAAAATTTCAACCTCTGCACTCTGCACAGATGGGTTCACGACCCAGACTTCGATGTCAACTCCTACTTCTAATGTAGTAGCAATAAATATATATAATAGGAGTGTGTATGGTACTTAGTACGCTAGCCCGAATTTAAAAAAAAATTGTTCAATCTAATTCAAAATATATTTAAATAGAAAAGGGCATCAAATAATATATGTCGTCTTGCCTATTTGACTTAGCTATATATATTAATTATTTATCCTAAAACATATCAAAGTAAAGTATCCATATCTAGAATTTCATATTGTTTTGTCTCTCTTATTGGTCTTGCTTCATTGCGATGAGAAGTTGCGAGTTTGACTCTAACCAATGAGTAGCGACTAATCTATAACTTTGGCCTCTCTGATTGTGAGTCTCCAGCTATCTGACTCTCCTCCAACTAGTTCTAGACCACCAATGCCGAGTATCAATTGTGAAGTTGTGACTACAAGTCTTAGCATCTCCTTCAACCTCCACCTCTCATCCCACTAGTTATAGTCGACCATCAGTGCTAAGTACCAATTCCGAAGTTGCGATTGCGAGTCTCCACATCTCCTCCAACCTTTGCTCTCCTGTGAGTCTTCAACTAGTTTCTACCTCTCGTTCTCACTATCTATTATTGTTCTTGGTACCATTCGAAGTGTCCATCTTACTTCTACATCTAGCTCGCTTATCATTCTCGTTCTCGTTCTTGTTCATAAATTTTACATATACCAAATTATGCCATAATTAAATAGTTATAGTTAAAAGTTGAAAATAAAAATAAATTGGTTCCATGATGCATAGGCTTCTGAAAGGGTGTGAATTAGCAAGAGATTAGTTTCATCAGTATCATTTGGTCACCCAAATGAATAACACACACAGTGATAAACTGCAAATAATATTGCGAATAATGCTACTCATACCGATATCAATAAAAGGGCACATTTTGCGTTTGAATGATAGAATTTGCATACCATAGAAAGGATATGTAAAATTATAGAGAAATCAGTAACAATATATGAACTTACTATTTAAACAGCGTAGAAAGGAGTAACTACAGCATTTCCTTTATGTTCCAGCGTTCCCTTTCTGTTTCCATATGTTACTTGATGACTATATGTAATTACAGCGTTCCATTTTTGTCAAATTAGAAACATCGAATTTTCTGATCAATCCTATATCTATTTTTGTTTAGGGGCCGGACAAACTTAAATGGATGATAAAGCTTCTAATGAATCCCCTCTTGAAATATCTCAAGACTTTCAACTCCTATTCAAGCTTAACTGTTTCTTTTCATTTTTATTCTGTAGATATTTCACATTTATCAATTTTAGAGAGATTGATATAAAGTTATAATTATAAATTATTTAAACTTTATTTTTTTATATATATAATAAAATTTAAAATTTTAATTATTATATTTTTATTATATTATTCTTAGTTGATTATTGATATTATTTAACTTTTATAGACATAAATATAATATTATTTTAAAAATTTATGATTATAAATATTTTTTATAGTATCATAATTTGAATATACAAATTCGTATATTCCTAATTTAAAATAATTAAATTTTTTATCAAATAGAATTAGATATAAAATCATAAAATATAATTTATACTTTTTTTTGGAGTAAGACACCTTGTGGGGTTTGCCCTTTGCAATATTAGGGGCGATGGTAAATATAGTCAAGCATTTTTTATTTTATTAATTTTTTAACATTCTCCTATGTTTTAGAAGGATGATACTGTGAATATTTGTGTCTCATTTGTTATTATTTAGTAATATTAATTATTGATACCGTCGCAGGCTACACTGAAGTCCAGATTGAAGGAGCTCTGAAGATAATTAATTGTGAGAAAGCCTATACAGGACAGAAGGTGATGTCATAACTATCAGCTCCTTTACATTGATACTTGGGAGGGTTATGATCACCGGGATAGGTGTGCGCCATACTGCACAATTCCTTGTTCCTCTTGGAGTACTCATCAGGCTGGCAACTACTATGGCCGCAGCAATATTTGGCCTCTTTCAACGCATCACACGCGCTGTTACATCCCACATATCTCCCCTCCTTGTTCGCCGCTACCAAAAATGAAGGGCACACGTCCTTAAGATCTCTAGCACAGTCCACCACTGGGCACGGCCCTGATCCGTCCACCAGCGTCCCTCCATTGGGTTGGATCCGGACCCGCATGTTCTGCCCGTGGACTAGACTCACTTCGTAGGAAACGACCGGGTTATTGATGTCGAAGTTGAGGAGAGTGACCGGGTAAGCGGGTTGCGGGCCCGCACAAAATAGTTTACCGGTGCCGCAATCCCCGGTTTGGCATGAGAAGTAGAAGGAGGCGTTGTTGGAGCACTGGGTCCGAACCCAGATGGAGCCGCTCCAGCGATCGTCCATGTTGTAAAATGTTTCGACGTCCGGTGGAAGTTCTGGCTCCGCATCCACCATGTCTCTACTGGCGGCTCGCCATATGGTGTAGGGGCACTGGTTCGTAAAATGAAATTTCACATCACAACGCCCTCCTGCATGTTACAACACAAATTTTAAAACCCCATTAGATTCATTTTCTTAAAATGAAATATGATTTTTTTCATCACAGACTCCATTAATTAATCTAAAGGTTTCTTACTTCACAACACATAGAGACTCTGAACTGTGCATGGAATGAAACGAGTAGCAGGGGAAGAATTATTGTTTATGATTGAAGCGAGAAACGAAAAGAAGAGAAAACCTGGAAAGAGTAACAGTAACGGCAGCAGAAACTTGAAGAAAAGAGCTCTGTCGGCCATGATCTGATCGGTATCTCACTTGAATGGTACTATTCAATACGGGGATGACAATGGTATTTATACATATATATGCAGCGTTACACAAACACAAACAAATACCTGATTGGATTAAGATCAATTTCTGATTTCCTATTTATGATAATTTCTTATTTTATTTAGATTGATAATTATATTTATTGTGATTATTGTTATTTATTGTTGATTGATTTTGTATTCATTCATTTTTATTTTATTTTGTTTTGCCAAAGATTCATTTTTATTTTATATCATATAAGCTCTTATTTTTAGTAATATGTCTTTATATTTTTATTTAATTTTGAATTAGATACCTTTCCTGTTATTAGCCCTCGTAAATTCTGCCCTTAATTTTTTTTTATAAGATTTTTTAGAAATAGATTGGGTTTACTATAATCTAAGTGTATAACGAAATCTCCCTTCCTCCTAACAATATCAATATCGCGCATAGCGAATATTCTATTACTTTTAGACGTAAATTTATACACATAAAAATTATGATATCTCCTTCAATTCTATAATTAAAATTATAATAAAATAATATTTTTTAAAAATTAAATATATTTTAAATAATTATATATATCACTATTTTATCAATTCAACATATAGATAATGGCTATAAATTCTGCCCTTATATGCGTCCATACTTGCACTTTCCAATGATCAACAGAGTTTCGAACGTCGTTTGAGCCCAGATCCATGAAGTTGAAGATCTGTACGTCTATTCTGATCGCGGCCACCGGCAATGTGGAAGATCCAAGAGGGCATCCATGAATTAAAAAAAGTCGAGCAAGAAACTACAAAAAATTTTCAATGAAGAAAGCAAATAATATTTAATTAGATATAGATTTTTAAAAAATAGACACTGGTAATTTTCTTTATTTTAGTAATTCTGACATCGAAGGTGTACTTATATTAGGAAAAGAGAGCAACATAAACTTTAAGAATCCCTTTTTATTTGTCTGGTTTTCTTTTCTTTGTTTTTTTGTTTTTGCGAACATAATACAGATAATTAATGATCCACTTCTGACTTCGTATTGATATCTGTCACAGGTTCCCACGCACTCCCTCGTACTCTGTGAGACTAATTTTCCGTTCACTGTAAGGTCAAAACGTTTGATCCCGTTGGCAATAAAGATGCTTGACTTTGACCCAAAGTTAAGATTTGAAACTCAGAAGATCACATTGGTCAGCGAATCCCGAGATTGGATCTGATATGCCTGCGTTCTATCCTTCCGATAGCCGCATGCGTATAATGGCTAAACAATATTTAGTTGGCCAAAAGGAGGTTAGACAATGTTTAGTTAATGATGATGGTGCGATATAGTTTACTCCTCATACCCATGTCAGTTTTATCAAATGCCGATGTGATAACGGTTAGCTGGGTGATATGTTTCGTTAAAGTAGTTAGGCAACAGTAGAAATAACTATATTCGAGGCTGGAATATATAATAGAAGTAATAATGAATAAGCTGAGACTTCAAAGTTCAAATACTGGGTTATTATCTTATATGATCTTCATCAGTTCCTTGCGCGGCACAACCACTGAGCTAATTAAAGGAATTGAGAATTATTGCATCAATAAAAATAGGATATACCAGAGAGAGATAATTAAAAATAAATAAAAGAAAGAGATATTATAAACATAAAGACAAAATTGTTAATTCGCACACAGTCATATTCTTCTAATGATGTTATCTTTCTTAAATTGATGGCTCAAAAAGTTAAAAATGACTTGTTATTATCATCAAACCGTCTTGCGGCCAAAACTGGCCAAAACACAGGTGTTATATATATATATATATATATATATATATATATATATATTCTTACACGTGCATATATACTATAAGTGTTAGAAAATAAATATCTCAAAAGCAATACAATCAATCCAGATTATATCACACTCAAATATAAACCTATATGAGATACAGCGGAAGACTTAAAGTTACCTATCGCCATTAGTTTTATTGATCAGGGGAGAACTGAGATCAAATGAGATACTTGTCAAAAGAGAACACTATCAGATAAACAACAGATTCTTCCAACTGGTGATTAGGCACAGTGATGGCAACTTGTTTACAGCCGTCACCAGTGGGGAACCTTCAGAAATAGAGTTGAGAATAGGGTTTCGCTCTGGACTCAGAGAAGAGATCTCACAAAGTGAATTGTGTTAATTTCCACCATGAGAAAATTAACCTTAAATAAATTGAGTCAATAACCCTAATTGGACTGGGCTCAATGACTATGGGCCACACTCAAAAATATTTATTAATTATCCTAATTAATATCTAAATACATTATAATAATAATAAATATCCAACAACAAGATCACAATACTGTGACATAGGGAGCCAATATTAAAAAAGCCTGGACTTCTCTTGGCTCACAGCATGAATTTAAGGACAGAAAGTGATGGCATAGTTGGGGTTGCTGAAGCAAGTAAAGGTGCTGGTCTTATCATCATAAGCGTAACTATAAGCATCGGGACACTGAGTCTTGAAAATTTGAGAGTATTGGGTGGACGGGCATTTCTCTGGCGTGTTAAAATCTCCGCTGCAACAATACCGTGGCTCATTGAAAGCCAAGCACGCACTCTTGCACGCAATAACTGTCCCATCCGACCCTACTACTTTCAGCGGATCTGGGCACACCGTGTTGATGTTCGCCGGACAGCTTGAGACTTTGCAGTCTCCGGTACCGCCCTGTGGGGCTATGGACATGGGCAAGTTGAACCCATCCACATTGCTCACATCATAGAAATCTTGTCCACCGTTCGCTGCCACCGAGAGTTCTATCAACGTTGCCGGTGGGATTGCCCCCGCACCTTTGCAAGTGACTTCACCGGAGGCACAATCTGCGGTGGCACAAACAAATTTCCCTGAGGCATTAGAGTATCCCGTCCGAGCCCAAAAGCGACCCGACCACGGAGAAGGCACATCCACTGAGTTAGATGCTGCACTCGCCAACTCGAATCCGGTTGTTGACAGCTGAGGGATTGGAGCTCCAGTTAGGGTTCCTGGCCATACGGCGAAGGAGCACTTGTTTGTAAAAGTAATTGTGGCTGCATTTCCTCCTGCACAAAACCAATTCTTGCAGATCAATATCTCCATTATATATATCATTAGTCATTAAGCCAAATATACTATGCTTCTCTGATTAGAAAGCTATAAATCGGGTTGGGCACGTAGATATGCTCTTATGCTGATCAGTTTAAAACTGAAGATTGATATATTAACTTGGCTAAAAATAAAGAAAAAAATAGGAGCAATATATATGTATGTATACGCTTATTATGTTTGTGAATGTTGTACTTGTACATCAACACACCAATCAACTAGACATTTGCCCCTTAATATGGTGGATGCACAAGCAAGGTACGAAGGGAAGGTAATACACATTTATACATACCATGGAAGAGGAAGGCCAGAGTAAGGTATAAAACAACTGGGGTATTCATTGAGAGGGTTTTCTGTGTTTTGATTTGACATGGTTTTGAGTTTTGTGAGGTGGGGTATGTTAGAAAATAAACATATCAGAAGTAATACAATCAATCCAAATTATATCATACTCAAATATAAACTTATATGATATGCAGCGGAAGACTTAAAGTTACCTCTCGCCATTAGCTTTATTGATCTGGGGAGAACTGAGATCTTAATGAGATACCTGTCAAAAGAGAACACTGTCAGATAAACAATAGGTTCTTCCAACTGGTGATTAGGCACAGTGATGGCAACTTGTTATTAGCCGTCACCAGTGGGGAACCTTCAGAAGCGAGCTGAGAATAGGTTTCGCTCTGGACTCAGAAAATGAGATCTCACACTCAAAATGAATTGTTAATTTCCACCATCAGGAAATTAACCTTAAATAAACTGAGTCAATAACCCTCCTGGACTGGGCCCAATGACTACGGGCCACACTCAGAAATATTTATTAATTATCCTAATTAATATCTAAATAGGTTATAATAAATAATAAATATCTAACATTCTCCCACTTGGCCCGTATACTCAATGTCATCGCCCTGTCTAGGTAAACTGATGTCGCGCTACAAGAATCAAGGCGATAAGTCCCCTTTTATCGGGTATTACCTTCCAAGTATTACATGTAGTACCATCACATAATGGGTATCACAATATACATGAACTCAATGTTCATAGGTTCCTGTCTCAATGTTTATCAATTCAACAACACAAATGTATACAATCACAAATTGAAATGATAAACCATAAAATATAATTTCATTGCTCATACCTCTACTAATCAAAAGTAGGACGAAGTCCCATATGAGGCACATGTGTGACAAAGATATTTGGCTTCAACCCTTTCGTCAAAGGATCAGCCAACATGTCTAATGTACTGATACGCTCAACTGAAACTTGGCCATCTTGAACCCTCTCTCTCAAGCAAAGGAACTTAAGTTCAACAAACTTGCTGCGACTTTTATTCCTTTTGTTGTTCGCTATGGCCACCGCAGCTGTATTATCACAGTACATCCTGATTGGCTTGGAGATTGAATCTACAATCTTAAGCCCAGCAATGAAATTCCTTATCCAAATAGCTTGTGAACTTGCTTCAAAACACGCGATGTACTCAGCATCACCGGTAGAAGGAGCTGTTTGAGTTTGCTTAGCGCTCCTCCACGATATAGCTCCTTCTGCCAATAGGAAGATGTAGCCAGATGTAGACTTGTTCGAGTCTACGCATCCTCCAAGATCTGAATCTGAGTATCCAATCACGTCCAAACTGTCTGTTCTCCTGTATGTGAGCATGTAGTGTTTAGTGCCTTGTAGGTACCTAAACACCTTCTTTGCAGCTGTCCAATGTGCTTCCCCAGGATTACTTTGGTATCTTCCCAACATACCCACAGCAAAAGCGATGTCAGGTCTTGTACAAACCTGCACATACATCAAGCTTCCTACCGCTGAGGCATATGGGACCCTTTCCATCTGTTTCCTATCAAGCTCAGTTTCAGGACATTGACTTAGACTAAACTTGTCTCCTTTTTCAATAGGAGCCACGTTAGATGAACAGTTTTGCATCCTGAATCGTTCAAGAATTTTGACAACGTAAGCCTCTTGAGATAAACCTACAAGACATTGGGTTCTATCTCTATGGATCTTTATGCCAATGACATAAGAAGCCTCACCCATGTCTTTCATGTCAAAACTCTTGAACAGAAACTGTTTCACCTCATGTAATAGTCCCAGATCATTGGTAGCAAGTAGTATGTCATCCACATACAAAATCAAGAATATGATTTTACTCCCACTAGCCTTGTGGTATATACAATCATCCATGATGTTCTCAACGAACCTAAATGATGTGATCACTTCATGGAACTTCAAGTACCACTGCCGTGAAGCTTGTTTCAAACCATATATTGATTTCTTCAGCTTGCACACCAATTGATCTTTACCTTCTGCAACAAAACCCTCAGGCTATTTCATGTAGACTTCTTCCTCCAGTTCACCATTGAGGAAAGCAGTCTTAACATCCATCTGGTGCAACTCCAAATCAAAATGGGCAACCAATGCCATGATGATACGGAATGAATCTTTCTTAGATACAGGTGAAAATGTTTCACTGTAATCGATTCCTTCCACTTGAGTGAATCCCTTTGCAACCAACCTAGCCTTGTACCTATCGATGTTACCTTGTGAGTCTCTCTTGGTTTTGTAAATCCATTTACAGCCAATGGCCTTAGACCCACTAGGCAACGCTACAAGTTCCCAAACATGGTTGTTTGCCATGGAATTCATTTCATCAATCATAGCATCATGCCACAACTTGGAGTTCACACTCCTCACAGCCTGAGTAAACGACAAAGGATCATTCTCAACACTTATATCACAGTCAACCTCAGCAGAATACACTACATAGTCATCAGGTAATGCCGATCTTCTCTCTCTAGTTGACCTCCTCAATTCAACCTCTTGGGTTGAACCAGGTTGCTGAACAATGACATCCTCTATCACAGCTTGTGGTGGTTCCACTTGTGTGATAGGTTGACCATCAGGTATGTGTCCATTTTGTTCAGCACCGTCAACTTGAGCCACAGGGTCCACGTCACGTTCAATGTCAATCTCAACAGTGGGATAAACATTGACTATTGACATCCCCTCATGAATGATATCAGTGGTTTGCTCTATGTGATTATCTGATAGACAATCACTCCCACTAATCACATCATTCTCAAGAAACTTGGCATTCCTAGACTCTACAAACCTTGTAGAAGGTGGAGGACAATAAAACTTATAACCCTTAGACCTCTCCGCATAGCCTACAAAGTAAGCTCTGATGGTCTTAGGATCCAACTTCTTCTCCTGTGGATTATACACTCTTACTTCCGCAGGATAACCCCATACCTTGAAATGATTTAAACTGGGTTTCCATCCTTTCCAGATTTCAAAGGGTGTCTTGGATACTGCCTTTGTTGGAACCCTGTTCAATATGTATGTGGCTGTCTTGAGTGCTTCCTTCCACAGAGAAGATAGCAGTTTGGAGCTACTCATCATGCTCCTAACCATGTCCAGCAAGGTCCTATTTCTTCTCTCAGCTACACCATTCATATCAGGTGATCCAGGCATAGTGTATTGAGCCACTATACCTTGCTCTCGAAGAAATTCAACAAATGGACCTGTTGCTTGTCCTTCACTAGTGTATCTACCGTAATACTCACCACCACGATCGGATCTCACAATCTTGATTGGTTTCCCAATCTATTTTTCTACTTCCACTTTATAATCCTTGAAAGCATCTAGTGCCTCACTTTTATTATAAAGCATGTAGACATACATGAATCGTGAGTGATCATCAATAAAGGTGATAAAGTACTTCTGACCATGCGCAGTCAAATCAGGGCAACAAATATCCGTGTGTACAATTTCTAGCAACTCAGAACTTCTTTTAGCCCCCTTATGTGACTTATTGGTCTGCTTTCCCCTTATGCAGTCCACACAAGAATCAAACTCTGAATGGTTTAAAGATGGAAGAATTCCTTCTTTATTTAACCTTTTGATTCTGTCAACGGAGATATGACCCAATCTCCTATGCCACAGGCTATAAGAATTCTCATCGATGACACTTCTCTTAGTACCATGCGTAACAGAAAGAGATTGAGGCGAATCAGAAATAATTTTAAATAAGCCATCAATCATAACCAAATTCGCAATCAAAACTGAATTCTTTGTCAAAGTCATACGTTTCTTAGAAAGAACTAGATGATAATCAAATGGAATGAGCTTTGACATAGAAATCAAATTCCTCTTGTAAGAGGGAACATAGAAAACATCATAGAGTTCCAAAACATTTTGATTTGAAAGATGAATGCGAAAGGTTCCAACGGCTTTCACAGGATCTCCTCTCCCACTGCCTGAAAGGACAGTTTTCCTCATTGGGATGTGGAGACCTGCTTGACAGAAAGCCCTGCATGGTAGTCGAAATGTGGATCATCGAACCAGTGTCAATCCACCAAGTGTCATCATTAACGCTAGAAAAGTTAGACTCAAAAGTAACACACGATGAAAGCATACCTTTCATTTCCATAATATGTCGCCTCACACTGCCAATACCTGTAAGCCTCACAGCACATAGTTCAGACGTGATGGCACCACCCATCTGCTTGTCTGTTAGCTTGAATTGCTTGTCTAAGGCTTCCAGGTATCCCTTAGCTGTGTCGCATTTAGGGACTACTGCCCTAATGCTCCTAGAGATCCTTTGTCTTATTAGCAGAAGAGATGAGCGGTTACTCCGCTCCCACATATTATACCTTTCCTTTGCCTCTCTATCATTGGAGGCATCATCAGGTCTCAGAGGTTTATCAAACCTCAAGGCATAATCTAAGTCCAATAAACCAAGCTGCAACAAAACATCGTCTCTCCAGTCAACATAGTTAATGCTGCCATCTAAGACTGTTTTGTCACTAACATCATACATAATCCTGGGAGCAGCAATTGGATTTGCAAAATGAGAACAGACAAATACATAAATAAGCTCACATTAGTAATTTGAAGCAATCACAAGTCACTGTGCCATATATGCATGCTTAGCTCAAATGTAGCATGCAAGCAATATAAATACGTATCACTAATGTCTACCTGTGGGCAAAGACATTAGTATAACCAGGTATTTATCTCAAATGGTAGAATTAGAACGCATTCGTAATTTTCCAATGCCTGTGGGCTAATCAGAAAACAACGAGGCCATTCTATCCCACCCTAATTAAATGTACAATTGTGAGATATCTACCTGTGGGCAAAGATAAATCACAGCTATACATTTAATTACAAATGATATTTTCAATCCAGATGTGATTAATGAATGCATACAACAAGTTCAATAAACAAGGATGCTGTGGCTACTCCTCAAAGAACTGCACGCTAATCACAAATATCACTCAAGTGTATTGAAAATCCAAATATGCACAATTTAATGGAGAAATTAATTCTCCCCCTAATTAAATGTTCAATCATAATATATCTACCTGTGGGTAAAGATAAATCATAACTATACATTTAATTATTATTGATATTTTAAATCTATATGTGATTAATTAATGCACGCAACACAAACAAATGAGGATGCTGTGGCTACTCCTCACAAAACTGCATGCTCATCACAAATATCAATAACGTGCATATAAATCCAAATATGCACAACACAATGGAGCATTTAATAAATTAATATTAAAATTCTCCCACTATTTCATGCACCCAAAAATGTCTAACAAATTAATTTCAACTCAAAAGGTTTTTACAAAAATTAAACAGTTAATTTAATTGCCAAGGGAGAAATTAAAAACAAAATAGGCAATTAAATAACATAAAAATTAAAATTTATAAATTCCTTTTTCTAAAATCTAAATGATAGAGAAATTAATTTAAACATTTACTGTGCATGTAATAGTAATTCTGATTTTCTGGAAAAATCAAATTAATTGGCCAAAAATAATTTTTTGGAAATAAAACTAATTGGCCCATACATAAATATCCAAAATTAGGGTCCAAAATAATTTCCAGAAATAAAACTAAAAAAAAATAAGGCCCAAAAACGCTTTCTGGAAGAAAAAAAAATTATTTGGTCCAAAATCAGCCCAAAACGCAAGCCCAGAAGACGGTACTGTTCAAAAAAAAAATTGGAAAACCAGTGGCCCAGAGGAATTGAAACCCAAAAAAAAATTGTGTTCCTTCAGCCGAAAACAGTACGGCCCATAACCCTTTTTTTTTTTTTTTGAAAAAACAGCCCAGCAACGCATAAGTGAAACGGTGTGTTTCACTGCAGGTCAAAACGGTGCCGTTTTGCTTAGTCATTCAGCATGCCTTCCAGACCAGCAAAACGTCGTCGTCCCATCTGCTGAGTCGGGTTGACCTAACCCGACTCAGCGACCCAAGTGCCAGTCGACCCGCGCCGCAAAGCTGAACCTGCAAGACAGCGACACCGGCGACGCTTTCCAGGCTTTTCTGGCTGTTCATTCTCCGTGTGCCGGCGACTGCGATAGCAACGACGACGGGCATCCAGTTTCTGGTGACCTCCATGGTGAATCACTCTCTCGCTGGCGATCTCAACGGCGAGTCTGTGATCTTTCCTTTCTCCAGCGAGAGCGACGGCAGCTGCGATGGTGGTCCATCTCCATATTTCTGGCGAGCTTGGACAGGGACAGACACAGCGACTCAGACTCTCTCGCCGTCATCGTCCTCGCCGTCGCTCTCTCCTCTCGCGTTCTCTCCATCGCGGGACACTCTTGCCGTCTCTTTCTCTCTCGGTGTTCAGGGAAAAAGATGGTTAAAGAATAAAGGATAAAATAAAATAAATTCTTGTATCCTATATTCTATCTCATGAACATAAATGATCAATAAGCAAGGTAGAGGTGATCTTAAACCAGGCTCTGATACCACATGTTAGAAAATAAACATATCAGAAGTAATACAATCAATTCAGATTATATCATACTCAAATATAAACTTATATGAGATGCAGCGGAAGACTTAAAGTTACCTCTCGCCATTAGCTTTATTGATCTGGGGAGAACTGAGATCTTAATGAGATACCTGTCAAAAGAGAACACTGTCAGATAAACAACAGGTTCTTCCAACTGGTGATTAGGCACAGTGATGGCAACTTGTTATTAGCCGTCACCAGTGGGGAACCTTCAGAAGCGAGCTGAGAATAGGTTTCGCTCTGGACTCAGAAAATGAGATCTCACACTCAAAATGAATTGTTAATTTCCACAATCAGGAAATTAACCTTAAATAAACTGAGTCAATAACCCTCCTGGACTGGGCCCAATGACTACGGGCCACACTCAGAAATATTTATTAATTATCCTAATTAATATCTAAATAGGTCATAATAAATAATAAATATCTAACAGGGTATATATAGGCTTCGTGGTCAATACGGACATTTATTACGTGGCTCTCTTAGCGGGGTTTTGTCCCCTTGAGCACGTAGGATGCCTTGTACGTTGCTAATAACGGAAGCCTCTTCTTGTTTTTTTCTCCCCCGGCCATTGCTAATATCGGAAAATCTGTTAGGGATAAGAATTGTAAAAACTAATTATGTATTTGCCAGCAGATTAGATTACAACAATCCAGCGAACTTTTTATCTTCTGTTTTAGATTTTAAATTCCAAAATGTGGTGTGATAAATTTAGACCATTAATTGAGAAGATTCAGCTCTTTCAAAAACTATATATATATATATATATATATGACACTTGAACATTTTACACAATTCATCGCATTTATACTATTATATCTAAATATATAGATATATAATATCTCAATTTCAAAAGTTAATACCAAGTATCAAATTATAAGGAGCCACGACTCTATATAAATAATTAAGTCGTCATGTATGATGCGTTTTCTATCAAACTCCATACCATTTTTTTAGTTTCTAAAATATTTCTCCACATATTTCAAAGGGATTTAAATATTTAAAAAATATTATTTGTGAAACTCTTAAGTATTATCATTTTCCACGGTTGGCATGGAAAAAATTATAGTACATATCTACCTTATCGTTTCAAAGTTAGCATTGTCGTTGATGCGCGTTGACGAAATCATCCAAAGATCACTAGTTATAAAAACGACTTTCTTTAATTCTATTCCCATCAAACTGTCTTTTTCCCATACATATGAGTTCTACATGAGCTTATGTAATTGTGCACGCACATATCGCCTAATCATCATCAAATCAGACTATATATGTTATTCTCATACATGCATCCATAAGTGCATGTATGTCATTATTGTACATAGTTATTGTATAATTATTCCATAGTGGACAAGTAATATAAAGCTCAGACTTTCCTCCGCTCAAGGACAGAAAGTGATGGCATAGTTAGGTCCGCCGTTGCAAGTAAAGGTGCCTTTGAGATCATCATAAGCGTAGCTATAAGCTTGAGGACACAGATTGCTGAAAAACTTGGAGTAATCGGTGGCTACGCATTTATTTGGATTGTCATATTCTCCGGTGCAACAATACTCAGGCTTCCCAAAGGCCACGCAAGCACTCTTGCATGCAATAACGCTCCCATCAGAGCCTGTTACTTTTAGGTCAGCTAGGCACTGTGCGTTGATGTTCGCGTTGCAGCTTGACACTTTGCAGTCTCCGGAGCCGCCTTGTGGAGCAAAAGATATGGGCAAGTTGAACCCATCCACGTTACTCACGTCATAGAAATCTTGCCCACCGTTCTGTGCCACCGTAATTTCTGCCAACGTTGCTGGTGTGGCTCCTCCGTTGCCATTGCACTCCACTTGACCGGAGCCACAATTTCCGGTGGCACAGTTAAAGTTCCCGGGGCCACCGGAGCATCCGGTCCGAGCCCAAAATCGTCCCGACCACGGTGAAGGGACATCCACGGATCTAGATGCTCCACTCGTCAGCTCGAATCCGGTAGTGGACAATGCAGGGCTTGAAGCTGAGTTTAAGGTGGCTGGCCACACCGTGTATTGGCATTTGTTCGTAAAAGAAATGGTGAGTGCATTTCCTCCTGCACGAAACCATGTCTCGCAGATTAATCGTCATATGTAATATTATATTGCTTCTCACAGAGCACACATGCTTATGTGAATAACATACGAACTAGCTATAAATGCATGCTCAGTTTCAAATTGATCATCATATAATAACCTGGCTGAAAATAGAAGGAATATCTATGAAAACACTTAGCCAAATAATATCGTGAGTTTGGTATATATCATACCATAGAGAAGGAAGGCCAGAGTAACGCACAGAACAACTTGGGTATTCATAATGAGAGGTGTTGTGTATTAGTGTGTGTAATGTGTTGCGTGTTTTGATGAGAGATATGTGATTCAAGTTGGTGTCTATATATATATAGGGGCCGTGGTGCTTTGAATAGTCTATATGGTAATTTAATGCGTGGAACCCTAGCTAGACTGCCGTGTACGTTGTGAATATTGAAAAGTATATAGCTAGCTTCCACCATCCACCGTCAATCATGGAAATTACCCATTATTATAATAATTAAGTTCATTCATCCAGAAATACGTTAAGTCGGCAAGATCAACGCTTGTAGGGTAACGGTAAATTTAAGGACAGTATATATATATATATATGTTTCCGGCGGTGGCGAAATTAGAGAGATATCCAAATTAGGTGGTAACGTTGTATTGGAAACTTGTCCCTGTGAATTAATTATATCGTCGTGATCTCGTTCGTTTGCTGCTGCACATGCCATCTCATCGAACAAATTGCTTTAGTTTTCAGCGTGCAAGGTCTATATATAGGACTCTTCCCCTTATCACTTCAGCCGTTAGAAAGGTAGGCTATTATTTTCCGCATAGAAACAACATGCGCTAATAGTTAAAGGAGAATTTTCGAGGCTGGAACTTCCTGATCGAATTTTCCTTTTAGTGGGGTCTAAATTAATGCCACTTAATTGTTAGGCCTGATAATAACTCGTACTATGATTCAAACCATGGAAACTTAACTAAGTTGGGCGCGTCCGGCGACTAGATCTTTCACTCTTGACGAAAATAATTAATTGTTCATTTGACTGTACGCAGTGGGGAAGACTCGTGCAGGCTAGGTGTGGCAGACTGGCGATGGCAGCCGCCTCGTATTATTATTTCAAGCTTCTAATTGACTCATTAATAAACGAAATAAAAGCTCCACGTTGTCCCGTGTCTTTGCTGCTATGCGCCATTAACGAATTTCTGACGCCATTTTGTGGCGATTATCCAGACTGGGGTATAATTAAGGTAGAAGTTGAAAAACATGAATGAAATTTGAAAAATATAAACATGTCTTTTTGTGCCTGCTTAAGAGGCTGAGGAGACATAAGTTATGCGTAAATTTCATCTAAAAATATAAGGAATTTATTATTCCATGGTTTACGTGTTAACATATTATTTTGTATTTTGCTACCTAATATAATTGATAATTTCTATTTATTTTAGCAACAGAAAAAAGAAGGTTTGATCATTCGACGAAAATTAATCTAGGTTTTTAACAATTAAATACAAAATTGTATAATTATCAACCTGAATAATAATTAAATAGTGTGAAAAAGCTTTTATTTAATTTTTGTTGTTATAAACAAATTTAAATGAATTCGGATCTAATTTAATTTTTATTTTATTTCTACGGGTTAAATGGAGTCCAACCGTCCAAGCATATACATCTGGCCCAACCCAGGCATCATCCCATGTTTTCAATCCTTGTAGGCTTGGCTCGACATATACCAATCCAGCAACTAGTGTTTTCTTTCCCTGTCCGTTTATTTTATACTTAAAACCCAACCAGTGATGATTTACGCGTACTGGGTTTTGAATTTCTGATTCATTTATTACAACTTGTCCTCCTGCCTTGTGGATATGAACAAGGTCATTACTATTCATCAGTGGCCAGTATTAGGTACATTCTTCTTACATGCATTTAACTTCTGTTTAAGCATTCCACGAAATGATATATAATGTACAAAGGACTATTTGGATAACGGTTTAATTGGCTCTTATAATTAAAATATGAAGAGGTAATTCTTAAATGTAGCACACGTTCCTATATTGCATCTAAAGTCAATAATGGCCACTGTTCTGTCAAATATTGCCAAGAAAGATTCTTTGCTCAAATTGAGACATCTCCTCATCTACATGTATGTGTATTCGTGGATTTGAAGAAGTGACTTGAGAAGAATAATTTTGAAGATCGCTACTTTCTATGTCCTTCAAAGCAAGCCATAATTCTTCCATTCCACGGGAACAAAGTTCTCATCTTTCGTAGCAGTTATAAATTATAACAAGTGTTTGTTCATACTATATAAAATGACGGGTACGGCTAACAGGTTCATTTTTGAATTACAAAGGTAAGCTAAAACTTGAAAAATTACAACGCTTCCAAGCTTAAAGACACAACTAGAAAAGACTTCTCCTCAACGGAGGCTGGCATTCAATATGAGGATCACGCATAAATTAGCATGCTTTCATTCAGGTAGTGGGGAACTGGTCCTGTACGTTAGTGACTCGTTGTTCCTTTTCTTTTAGCTATTTTGGTTTTCACGCAGTTCTGACGAGTTGTATACTTTTTTTTTCCTATTAACATTAAAAGAGAAAAAATAATAAATTTTTATATTATCTTATTTAGTTTAAAAAATAAATTTATATAGATAGAGTTAATGTATATTATTTTATATAATATTTTAATAAAATAAAATATAAAAATAATATTAAGATATTAAAAAAATTATAAATATATTAATATTATAAAATAATATTATTACGGACTCTTTTAAATTTTTTTAATTTTAGAAGAAAGATAAAATTAAAAAAAAATAAATTTTATCTAAATATTTTAATGATTTAAATAAGAGTAGGGTATAAAATCTCTTTTCTCCTCTCAAATCCATCACATCAAACGAAACCTTAGTTTCTGTCTTGTGGTTGCCTTTGCTTCTTCGGTCAGTTTGCTAGTCCTGCTACTTTCCTTTTCTAGGCAAATGAACCTCTGGAATTGTTTGTTTTTCTATAGATGGAAACACCTGAAAGTTAAGGGCCTACCCCTTACCACCTAACCCCGGCGTTTTCTATTTAATTTAACTTTTTCAATTTATATAATAATAAATTTAATTAATAAAAATATAAGATATAAAATTATTTTAAATATATTTAATCCTTAAAGAATATTATTTATTATAATTTTAATTATGATGTTTAATAAGCCATTATAATTTTTAAGTGTTTAAACTTAGATTTGAGAGTAATTATTTAAAAAAAAATTGCCTTATTCTTAAATTATAAATAAGTTTAATATATTTTTAAAAAAAATATATTTTTTTTATCAATTTAACCTAACAAATACTAATCAATCCCATCAATGGGACAGATTAATTAATATAGTAAATATTGTGATAAAATTCATATAATTTGATCTTCTATTGACAAAAATATTATGATTACATTTGAACGGCAGAGAATTTGGCATTTTGATTCTGTCATACACACACCATCCTCGTGTGCATGTGTCGTATTCCTATCACTTAAGAGAATGTGAAATTAAAACAAATAACTAATTGTAATATAATTCAAAGGCAGCTCATGGGGTGGATCTATCAGTACAATGGGACAATAACATGATATATAGTTTACATTTAAAAAAATGATTTTATAGTGAACTTACGAATTATAGGTTAGTTAATTAATTAAAGCACTAGTATTTGGATTAACTCTGCATGCTACTTAAATTTTGGGTGGGTGATGACACCTCATAAATCCACTGTCATAGCAGATGAAGCGGCATTCTTATCACTTCTTCCACAAGCTTCTATTCTCCCATATACAGACACGTGTCCGATGACAGAGACCCACCCTCAAGGAGATTAAACAGTGGCCTGGCGGATGTTCAAAATCAAAATTTTCAAGGAAGTCGAATATTTTTTATAATAAATAAGTTCATAAAATTATCCATTTCTTTCCTTGTCTCTAATCCCTCCCTTGATGTGACTACCAACCAATGACAAAATATGGAAGTAAAGGGTATGTTTGGTTAATAAAAGAGACAAGAATAAAAAAAATCAATTTAAATTTTAAAATGATAAATTAGACTTCTAAATATTTAAAAGGATAGATTGGACAGGAGACTCAATCTGTCGTTTATAAATTTGTGTGTAAAGACTATATTACCCTTCACTTTTTCAATATTTTGACAATACGATTTACAACTTGGCTAATGGTATTTACAACTCTGACAATGGTATTTGCAACTGTGAGAAATCAAATTTTGGCACTTGGTAGAAATACTGTAGTTGACACTTTAGCTTATTTGACAATACAATTTATAACTTTGCCAATGGTATTTACAACTCTGACAATGGTATTTATAACTGTGAGAAATCAATTTTTGGCAATTAGGAGAAACACTGTAGCTAACACTGTAATTTATTTGACAATACGATTTATAACTTGACCAATGGTATTTACAACTCTGACAATGGTATTTACAACTGTGAGAAAACAAATTTTGGTAATTGGGAGAAACACTATAGCTTATTTGACAATACGATTTACAACTTTGCCAATGGTATTTACAACTCTGACAATGGTATTTGCAACTGTGAGAAATGCAATTTTGGCAATTGGGAGAAACACTATAACTTCTTTGACAGTACGATTTACAACTTTGTCAATGGTATTTACAATTCTGACAATAGTATTTGCAACTGTGAGAAATATAATTTTGACAATTGGGAGAAATATTGTAGCTGATACTGTAGCTTATTTGACAATACGATTTACAATTTTACCAATGGTATTTACAACTGTGACAATGATATTTGCAACTGTGAGAAATTTAATTTTGGCAATTGGGAGAAACACTGTAGCTTATTTGACAATACGATTTATAACTTTGCCAATGATATTTACAACTCTGACAATGATATTTACAACTGTGAGAAATCCAATTTTGGCAATTAGGAGAAATACTGTAGCTTCTTTGACAATATAATTTACAACTTTACCAATGGTATTTGCAACTGTGAGAAATCTAATTTTGACAATTGGGAGAAATATTATAACTGATTTGACAATACGATTTACAACTTTGCCAATGGTATTTACAACTTTGACAATGATATTTATAACTGTGAGAAATTCAATTTTGACAATTGGGAGAAATACTGTAGCTGATACTGTAACTTCTTTGACAATATAATTTACAATTTTGCCAATGGTATTTATAACTCTGACAATGGTATTTGCAACTGGGAGAAACATTGTAATTAATACTGTAGCTTATTTGACAATACGATTTACAACTTCGCCAATGGTATTTACAACTCTAACAATGGTATTTACAACTGAGAGAAATCCAATTTTGGCAATTGGGAGAAACACTGTAGCTGATACTGTAGCTTATTTAACAATACGATTTACAAATACCATTGTCAAAATTATAAATATCATTGTCAGAGTTGTAAATACCATTGGCCAAATTATAAATCGTATTGTTAAAATATTGGGAAAGTGAAGGGTAATATGGTCTTTGCACATAAATTTGCAAATGACAGATTGGGCCTTCTGCCCAATCTGTCATTTTGAATATTCAGAAGCCCAATTTATCATTTTGAAATTCAAATGGTCTTTTTTTGTCTTTTTTCCTTAATAAAAATGATTTTACTCTAAAATTAAAATTATAGATTGTTAAAAAAAAAAAAAAACCCTCCCCCTAACATTTAGATGTATTTGGCTTAAAGGAAGAGAGAGAAGGGGAGGAAAAATATTTTAATAGAAAGAGAGAGAAGGAAATGAATTTTATTATTATTTTGTTTAAATTAATATTAATAGAAGGGAAGAGATAAATTTTCATATTATTTTATTTAGTTCAAGAAGGATGTAGAGGAAAAATATTTTTATATAAATAAATTTATCCTATATTATTTTATAAAATATTTTAATAAAATATAATATAGGGATAATATTAGGATATTAAAAAAATTATGGGTATATTAATATTATAAAATAATAATATCACAGCTCTCTCCAAATTTTCCTAATTTTAGAAGGGAGATAAAGTTGGGGAGGGGAGGGAATATTTTAAAAATTTTTCCCTCCTTTCCTAAATATTTTAATGAGTCAAATAAAGGAAGGAACGCAAAATCTCTCCCCCTCCTCCTAAACCCTCCATACCAAACAAAAAGTATATTTGATAAGTGAAAAGTGAAAATAGAAATTTCTGTTTAGTATAATATAAACCACTTTCACTTATAATATTTTTTGTTATTACAGTTCTATTAGAAAAGTTAAGAATTGAAATGATAGAAGTGAAAGTAAATTTTTTTTTGAATTATGTTACCCTAATTATAATTTTTTTTGATAACTTTAACCTTTCCCTAGTCATAAAAAAATATTTTAAATTATTTTATCTTAAATTATAAAAAATATACCTCAATTTGATATTCATTTTCATTATACTAAAAAAAATTTTATAATCTAATTCTATTAAATTTCTATAAAAAAATATTTTATCTTACTAAATGTAACATTATACAAATTTTATAATTAATTATAAAATAATAATTTCTGTCGTTCAAACTATAGTTTTCCAAAACTATTTTTATTACCTTTTTTTATATTCTCAATGATAATTTATCTCTATGAATTTTTGTCTCATTTTTCTTTTTATTTAATACATTTTATAATAATTTATTTATAAAAAATATTATGATAATAACTATATAAATAGTTTTTTAAATTATATTTTATATAAAATCTATAATTTAAAATTATTTTATAATCAATTTTATAATAAGCTAAACCAAACATACCAATACACCAATAGTTCACCTAGGCCCACTTCAACGAACTTTATATACTTACACACTCGCCCGCGCACTGGAAACTGTGAGAGACAATCTTTCTTCGTTAGTCAAAGGCAGAAGGGAGAAATGGACTTGTCAGATTTGAGAAGAGCTGTGGACGAGGTTGAGCTCATCGACGCTCACGCTCACAACTTAGTTGAGCTTAACTCCAACTTCGCTTTCATCCATGCCTTCTCTGAAGCCTCCGGCGACGCCCTTTCTTTCGCCCCCAACTCTATATCCTTCAAGGTACTTCTTCCTCACTTCTTCTTGTTATTCGCCACCACCGTCGCCGTTTGCTTGTAAGCTCATGATCTGGATTCCACTGGTTTAGCTTTCACATTGTCAAATCTGATAAGAAAAATCCTTATATGTCAACTTAGATTATTATTTGAGTGATTATACCCGTTGACTTATAGTTTCCAATTTACTGATTCATTCATCAATTCCCCTGTTCCATAAAACAATTCACTTCTGAGTCCGTTGTTATCATAGGAGAACCACGATCACTATACTTAACAACTGAAATGGTCAACCTTGAACAATTTTTTATTCTACTTCTCTCGTGTGTAACCCGCTTAAGATGAAAACTTGAATCATCTGACGCCATGCTGCATCTGTGGTTTAATTCCCAGTTCCACCTTACAATCTATTTATGCTAAAGTAAAGTGCTATTTGAATTCAATTTGCTCGAGAATTTTCAAATTATTTTGTTTGACATATAATTTGTGATCAAATTTTGCACTGACAGAGAAGTTTAAGAGAAATTGCTGAACTCTATGGATCCCAATGTTCTTTGCAAAGCGTTGAAGAATATCGAAGAGTCTCTGGATTGCAATCCATCTGTTCTAAGTGCTTCAAAGCTGCAAAAATCTCTGCCATACTCATTGATGACGGGATAGAATTGGATAAAAAGCATGATTTAAGGTGGCATGAGAGTTTGACACCTCTTGTTGGTAGAATCTTGAGACTTGAACGGTTGGCCGAGAAAATTCTTGATGAAGTGAGAAGCTTAGAGATTTTCACTTCTGATCTGAAATTGCATGATTTTTGGGCATCTTATATTTATTTTTAGGCACTATCTTGTTATTTATTTGTGTCGCTAAGCCATACGTTTGGCCAATGTTCTATTTAGTATTTACTTCATGGCATGTTCTAACTCTTATGTTGCTTTAGGTGTTGTCAGATGGATCTCATTGGACATTGGATATGTTCACTAAAGCATTTGTCTCAAAGCTGAAATCATATCCTTTGCATATCAATTTCTTTTCTTAACTGGTTTATAGTCGCGAAATTATTCACCCGTTTAACTGGACTCCTTAACATTTTTGTTACTATTGCTGGTGAGATCTTTGGATTGAAAAGCATTGCTGCATATCGTACTGGTCTTGAAATCAATACAAAAGTGACGAACATGGATGCAGAGGAGGGTCTCACTGAAGTGCTTCTTGGTAAGTAGAGTATGTAAGTTGGTTTCAATTTGATAATAAGGCTGGATATTCTTAGCAGTAATTCCTTATTTTCAGCCGGGAAGCCCGTCCGTATAACAAACAAGAACCTTATTGATTACATCTTCTTGCAAAGTTTGGAAGTTGCTCAGTCCTATGACTTGCCAATGCAGATACACACAGGGTAATGGATAATTCTTAAATTATCTGATGCTTCTACATGTGCTCGGATTGGTAGCTAAATGTTTTTGGGGGAATGGTTGATCTTTTAAAAACAGGTAGCTTTTTGAGGTTTTCAAATAATTACTTCTAAGTAAGTATAAATTGAGTCCATTAAAATTTCTTGTAAATAGCTATACTTCAGTTAATAAGGTTTCTTGAGCTGTCTTGCATTTGGCAGTGCGTCATTAATGTTGTGGAAGTGCAGTACTCCATGCCTTGCCCACTTCTAGGATTTTACCAAAAGTCTTAACGTCAAAGTTGCAGTTTCCTTTGCTATTTACTGCTTCTCTGTTAATATCATATTGAGTGTCCCATGCGACTCAAGTGGGATGGTATAACTGATCTACTTAAATACCTTATTGAGTGCCCCATGCTACTAATACAAAATTGAGATTAGGCATTCCAAACTACCTTTAGTCTTAATCAATATACCTTTCACTTTTACCTAATATACTATTTATTGATTTTTGTTTGAAGCTTTGGGGATACAGATTTGGATATGCGACTATCCAATCCTCTTCATCTCCGTGCAGTTCTTGAGGACAAGAGATTTTCAAAGTGTCGAATAGTTCTTTTACATGCATCCTATCCATTCTCAAGGGAAGCATCATATCTAGCCTCTGTTTACTCCCAGGTAAATGTTAGATGACTCAATAAATTATATTAGTACATACCTAATTTGTATAACAGGTTCCATGGCCTTGATGATAATGTACATTTTTTTCCTTCAGGTGTACCTCGATTTTGGGTTGGCAATTCCAAAGCTTAGTGTTCATGGAATGATATCTTCAGTTAAAGAACTATTAGAGCTGGCTCCAATAAATAAGGTGACAATATACACATTCCAAAAAATAAGATGAGAGTACTGTGCACTGATATAGAAAATAAGTATTACCATGCACTGGTGGGAAACATATTGCAGGTGCAGCATATGGAACTTATATTATAAGTTTATACTTCATAAACTATAGTTTTTAGCCTCAATTGTTATAACTCTTAACGTTTATGTTAATTTGTCTGAGTAAGGGAGTCAGAAAGCAGTGCTTTGTTTCTTTGCTTCCTGTGTTCTTCACCCTTTTCAATTTGTAAAAACTTCTTCACTATCTAAAAGTGAAACTTCAGCTGTTTTTTGTTCGGGCTGTGTTATGACACACACCGCACTGGCACAAACATGGTAATACGGCATGTGGAGTTGTATTATAGGTCTGTGCTGGTGAATTTAACGTATTGCATGAATAATTTGCAGGTGATGTTCAGTACTGATGGCTATGCATTTCCTGAAACATTCTACTTAGGTTGGTTAGCATCATTAGCATTTATTCTTTATGTACACATTTACTAAAACAATTTTTGTTTTGTTTTAACCACTTCTTTTGTTCTGTCTACCATTGTTCTGAATTGTCTCATATAACCTACAATCTTGGCCCTAGAAGATTCTACCTCCGCCCTGCCACAGTACTTAGTGCAAAACATAATTGATTGAAATGAAATAAAAATTTAATTTTACAGGTGCAAAGAAGTCTCGTGAAGTTGTTTTCTCTGTTTTACGTGATGTATGCATTGATGGTGATCTCTCAGTTCCTGAGGCTGTAGAAGCTGCTAAAGACATCTTTGCACGAAACGCAATCCACTTTTACAAGATTGAATCAGCCACTGGTACTACGATTTCACACAACAACTTGATCCGAAAGTCAAGTATTGCCTTGGAGGCTGATTTGTCACTTGTTCGTCTCATGTGGATCGATATTTCTGGACAGCATAGATGCCGTGTGAGTTTAAGTCAAGCCAATTTCTGTCTTTTTCTTGTTCCTCTCCTACATGAGAACCATTCATTTAAGAACTTGAGGAGAGAATTGCAGAAGAATGTTTACTTGTTGAATTAGAAAGGTTACAATTGTAATATGAGAAAGCAATTCATGTTATGTTAACAATTGGAAAAAAATTGATAAGGAAATTCAGTTGTCCATGGTCCTCATAACTAGGCTGCTGTTCTTATCACTCGATTTTGTTCACATCAGAATGAGCATCTGTTATAGTACTTAGAAATTTTGTTTGTAGATCCGCAAAAGGTTAATTTTGACTCTGCTTGGAATTTTTATTATTCATGCTATTCTTGAGATGCTGTGAATTTTTGTTTCAGGTTGTTCCAGGAAAGCGTTTCAATGATGTTGTTAAGGAGCGTGGGGTTGGTATGGCAAGTGCTTGTATAGCAATGCCTTCTTATCTAGATACAACAGTAGAAGGGTCTGGTTTGAATGCAGTCGGTGAAGTAACCCTAATGCCTGATTTGTCTACAAGAAGCAGAATTCCTTGGTACTCCGTTTCTTCTTGATGGGATTTTCTGATATTTTGTGTTGAGCATATATAATTGAATTTATTAAACTGATGCAACTCTCCTGTGATAGGAGCAAGCAAGAGGAAATGGTTTTATGTAATTTGCAAACTAAATCAGGTGAAGCATGGGAATATTGCCCAAGGGAGGCCTTAAGAAGAGTTTTAAAGATTCTGAAAGATGAATTTGACTTGGTAGGGTTTAAATTAAAGCTTGTCTTACTTGTGAGGTAGGGTCATTAAAACGAGTTGTGTTCGATGAGCTGCCCATTTAACTTGCAAATTTGGTGAGTTGAGTTGAGGCCTAACTTTAGAAATATTTTTGAGTCTACAAACCTAGCTCATTTAGCCTGTAAGTTAATGAGCCGGTCTGTAAGTTAGGTAAGTTGGCTCATTTAACCCGCACGGTGAGTCAGGTTTTGATTTTTAACTCACTAAATTAAGGTGAGTTAAATGAGTTAGCTTATTTAACTTGCAACCCCTGGAGGCTCGTTTAACTCACTTGACTCGTCTTACAGCTCTATTTGAAGTACACTGATGTTTAATGTTTGGACCTATGTTTCCAGGCAGTGAATACAGGGTTTGAGAATGAATTTTATCTCTTGAAGAGTATAACTAGGTACTAAAATTAATACTCTTTTCTAATTAATGATTGAATTATATACCATGACAATTGATTAAATAAGTTAATTAAAAAAAAAAAAAAACTGTTCAGGGAAGGGAAAGAAGAATGGGTGCCGATTGACCTGACTCATTACTCCTCCACATCAGCATTTGATGCCACATCCCCCATATTTCAGGAAATCATTGCTGCTCTTCATTCCTTGGGTATTTTTGTGGAACAGGTAAAAAGGAATTTATAGCATCATTAATTATATATATATAGATTTGATGAAAACCTTCTGTTGCATGAGTCTCATAGTGTTGCATTTCAATGTAAAGTTTCTGTAGCTTATGATTTGAAGTATGTATCTACATTATTTATTGAAAAGTTATGGAGGGAAAAAAGAAGGAAATTTGAGCTTACCTTATCACATTTACAATGAACATCATCTCAATTGTTGACTAAACTGTAATGATGTCATTTTGCATGCATCTTGATTGAAGTTCAGGTCTTCATTCTGCAATTTCCTCTCTCGAGGTTGTTATTAGTGGCCCTTGATCTTCTAATTCTTTTGTTTCTTTCTATCTATGTATTTAAGGTACATGCAGAAGCCGGAAAAGGTCAATTTGAATTGATTCAGAGCTATACGGCCTGTACTGAAGCTGCGGATGAGTTAATCTACACTCGTGAGGTTATTAAGGCAATTGCAAGAAAGCATGGGTTGCTGGCAACTTTTATGCCAAAGTAAGTGGAAATTCTATAGGACTTTAACTATATGAACTCTCTTTGGTTGCTTCAAGTGAATTCTCGGAAATATATATTTTGCGTGTGCATAACAATATTGTCGTGTAATGTTGAAGGTGCTTTTTGGATGACATTGGCTCCGGAGCTCATGTGCATCTTAGCCTGTCACAGAATGGTCAAAACGTATTTATGGCATCGGATGCATCGTCTAAATATGGAATATCGGCTATAGGAAAAGAATTCATGGCAGGAGTTCTGCATCATCTTTCTTCAATTTGGGCATTTATAGCAGCTCATCCTAACAGGTTGCTCTTCCTAATAGTACTCCATGCATCCTCTAAATATGAGGACTTGAACCTGTGAAATTTCAGATTCCATGATAAAGCTTATAATGATATATTTAATTATGTATATTAATCATAGAAAGTTGGCCCCTTTCTCTATCCTTCTTTAGTCCTTCATGTTTTCACCCTAGTTCTGTTTTTTGTGATACTTGTTCCTTGTAGTTACCAACGTCTACAACCGAATACGTGGAGCGGTGCATTCAAGTGCTGGGGAAATGAAAATAAAGAAGCGCCACTAAGAGCTGCATCTCCGCCTGGAATTCCTGATGGTCTTGTCAGTAACTTTGAGATTAAATCATTTGACGCTACCGCGAATACACATCTGGGCTTGGCCGCCATTGCTGCTGCTGGAATTGATGGCCTTCGTAGGCATCTTTCTCTTCCTGAACCTGTTGGTAAGATTCTGGATTTGTTGCCAACGAATATTCTTTTTCTCTTGTTATTTTGCTGGGTTACCTTATGATTAGGACCCTTATAATCTTCAAATTCCAAATATGCACATAAGGTTTTTCCCCCCAATACTTTTCATGAAACAGATACAGATCCAGCGAACTATCCAGAAAAACTTGAGAGGTTGCCGAGTACACTTTCTGAATCTCTGGAGGCTCTTGATAAAGATGATGGCATCTTTAAAGAATTAATTGGTGAAAAGTTGCTGACTGCAATAAAGGAACTTCGAAAGGTATGTACAAGGGGGTTTTCATATGCTTCTTAATTAGTATTACGGATTCTTAATATAATATTTATTTATTTAATTTAAATAAATTAAAGAAATTAGTTAAGTTAATTATTTATAATGATTGTGTGTTAGTTTCATTAAAATACCCCTTTAATCATATATTTAAATTACCTTTAATAGAAACTCCTTAATATGTTTAATTATATAGGGATACTAAGAGAAGAAAATTATAATTTTAGGAGACAAAATAGATTGTGGTCTTATATTTAGGATTAAAGTAAATTATTTATCTAGTTTTTATATTTAGGATTGGAAGGAGTAGTAAATAATACTCCCTCCTATATTATTAATATGAGAGTTAGATAACTAATTTATGGATGTTAAAAAAACTAGTTTAATTAGTTATTTTTAATAAATATGTTTTAGGTTTTTTATAATACCTTTCCTAATCATATCTTTAACAGAATCCCCTACTATATGTAATTAATAGGGAGAATTTAAAAAAAAATATAAAATTAAGAGATAAAATAAATTAAAATTTTATATTTAAGATAAGAGATAATAGCAATAACCAAGGTTTTATTCCTCCAAGTGAGATTGGCCACCATATAAATGGCATCAACATTAACAAGCAAATAGAATACGGGTGATTTGATTTTTCATGTGCAGGCTGAAATTAATTATTTCTCTGAGCACGAGGAATCATACAAGAATCTCATACACATCTATTGAATCAATAAGATGCTGATGGCTAGTATTAGAGTCTGGTGATATCTTCACGTTGAATAAAGTATTAGTGCTTCCGATTTTTGCGGTCCAAAACCAAGATAGTAATCGTTGCTTTCGTTCCTTCTCTTGTATTTCCCGTTAATGCGGATTTGTGGACTCTACTTATAATGGGTAAGTCATCGTTCGTGAATTTAGCTGATAAAAAGGTGAGACATATTATTATTTAGAATGTGTTTGAACTCTAGAGAATACCACTTTGTTGTAGTTACAGTCGCGGCGTTTGGGGAGGCATCCTAACTCTTAGATATTTAGGTTTACACCTGAGGGTAATAGACGGTTCGCCTTGCCTAACATTGGTATCGCCTAAGAGGAAGGGAGATTTCGCTCTGCTTTTGGATCGTGGGTGAGTCTAACCCATTTTCAAAAATTTTGTACTAAAAAAAAATATTTATAATGGGTAAGTGAGCCACTTAAGGTTAAAAGTTAAAACTCTACTTATAATGCGTTAAGTGAGCCACTTAAGGTTAAAAGCTAAAATCCTCATTCCTCCCGATGTATTAAAAAATCACGGGTAAGTTAATAATAACAAATCATCTTTTATCTAATAAAGCTATGTTATGCTCAAATTTCAAGTATGTTATTTTTACATCATCCAAATAAAATGTACTTTTATATTCAATTTTTAATATAAGATATATTTAATTAAATTGATTAGATTAAAAAAATTAGTTAGATTAATTAATATAGTATATTTTTCTAAAATATCTTAATTAATTTTCTTAATTCTATCTATCATTGTATTACTTGATTATTGATGAGGGAGTATTAATAAAAAAAATTTAAAAAAATAATAAATATAATAAAATATTTTATATTTATAATTAATATTAACTCATTAATTAGGTTTTATATTAAAAATTGGAGGAGTATTAATTTAAAAATTTGATTTATAGGTTCATATAGATTATCTCAATTTTGAATTAGATTTCTATATTTTATTTTGTTTGAATTTAGCTTCTATTGTCAGATTTGTTAATTTTAATTTATAGACGTTATGAAATTTTATTTATAAAAGTACATGGGCATTAAAACAGAAACGGTATTAAATGAAACGAAGCAAATTTTATGAAATATATGTAATTTTATAAATTAAGATTGATAGTGTTAAAACGATTTTTGTACTCAAGAATCTATTGAATATTTATAATGGATCAAATTATAAAGCTTCAATTTAAATAAAATAAGTTAGAGTTTTGATTCAAAATTGAAATAAACCATAAGTGGAATATAATAAAGTTTTTAACATTTTTTTTATAAAGGGTTGCATTATTTATGATTTAACAATCACATTTCATAATGATCATAGAGCTTCGCCAATAAAATGTAAGTAAGGTTGGTTCCTTATGTGTCATGAAAACCTTATTTTCGAACATCTTATTTATAAGCTTTTACTCAGGTCCTCTTATCTGTAAACCTCTTAAAGGAGTATTTTCCCTAACTAAATATTGAACTATTACCCATAGTGTGGGTTTAATCAGTGAAGTGATAAAATATGTCACTATTTAGAATGTATTTAATTCATGTGGAATACTATTTTGCTATAATTCCAGTTATACTACTTGAGAAAATATCCTAGTTCATGAGTATTTAGATTTATACATGAAGATAATAGACAGTTTATTTTACCTAATATTAGTATTATATAGGAGGAAGGAGAATTTTGCCATACATTTAGATTGTGGGTGAGTTTAATCTCTTTCTAAAAATTTTTATATCTAAAAAAAAATTAAACTATTGATAGTTATCTCTAAGTGAGAAAATGGGGAATATAAATTATGATTATCACCTGTCTCACATATGAAGATAATATTAATTACAATAACAACGTCATAAGAAAGTTACTCAGTACAATAATAGAAATACAACGTTAGATGGCAATTCCGTGAATAGTAAGGTTGGTTAATAGAAGAGAGCGAGTGGCTGTTGTGATTGGGTAAAGGAGGGGCAACGAGAAAAAAGCTGGAACAGTGAGAACGGCACACTACATTCACCAACCCAAATAACCAACGTACGTACCTAAATCTGCGTTCCCATGCACGTATATTATTGTTCACACCATGCATGATTTTGTACGCAGAAAAAAAAATCTGGAAAAACCAAAAAGTCACGAACCAGAGAGAGATTCCTCAAAGTAAAACGAAGATCCTACCCTAAGGCTCTGCCAATATCGTCTCTCAATCAATCTATAACGTTACGATATGGCATTGCCTTTGCGATCCCTCTTCGCCGCATTTCTGTTCCTTTCTCTCCTTCTTCCCCATCACGTTCATGCAGGCGTTCTTTCCCAGCCACGTTTTAAGCCCAGCCCTTGGAAGCAAGCTCATGCCACTTTCTATGAAGGAGGCTCTTCAACATATGGTATATTTTTTTAACCTCGCTAATTATTAGCAACTTTAAAATTTGGTACAAATAGTTTTCTTACTATTAATTACTTCATTATTTTATGAATTACAGTGTGATTCGTGTGTAACATTTAATCTCTTTAAACTTTCTTCTCTTATGGGTATAACCCTATAAATTTTATATATACGTATTATTTTCCATTAGCAAAATAACCCTTTGTTACCATGTCCAGAAAGTCATACTTCATTCTAATATATTAATGTACCGAGAACAACATGGCAGGAGGAGCATGTGGGTACGAGGATGTAGTGAAAGCAGGATACGGACTTGAAACAGCAGCATTGAGCCAAGTTCTGTACAAGGAAGGAGCCACATGTGGTGCATGCTACGAAATCCAATGCGTGAACTCACCATGGTGTAAACACATAAAACCTTCCATTTTTGTGACGGCCACCGATTATTGCCCTCCCAATTTCAACCTCCCCAGTGACAATGGAGGATGGTGCAACCCTCCCCGTGAGCACTTCGACTTAGCCAAGCCTTCTTACCTTGACATTGCCGAGTACCAAGGTGGCATTGTCCCCATCAACTACCGCAGGTTGTCGCTCGCTCGCTTCTTCTATGCATTATGCATATTATTCCTTTTCGTTGCTTTACATAATTAGGCGAATTGAGATTGAAAATGAATTGAAATAATGCAGGGTGGCATGCAAGAGGCAAGGAGGCATTAGGTTCACCATAACAGGGAATCCATACTTCTATCTGGTGTCAGTGTGGAATGTGGGAGGAGCAGGGGATGTGGTGGGCGTGGAAGTGAAGGGAAGTAAGAAGGTGAAATGGACAGTTCTGAAGAGGAATTGGGGTCAGAAGTGGGACACCAATGATGTGTTACTGGGAGAATCCTTGACGTTCCGTGTTAGAACAAGTGATGGAAGGGCCTCCACTTCGTGGCACGTCACTCCTGAGAATTGGCAGTTTGGGATTACCTACGAAGGCAAGAACTTCAAGTGAATTACTTCTCTCAACCATGTGACTTGGTTTCTATATGATCGTTTTATTTTCAAGCATGTCGGATCAAATTAGAGCACTTGAGAATTACTCACTATATTGATGATCTTCCCTAACCAGGCAGGGTAAGAACTTGTATCAGATTAGATCAATGTCAAAAGCAAATTTGTGTTCTTTCTTTCCCACTTCAATGTTTTATCCATTTATTACTTTTGCTTAATAATTTAATCAATTTGTTTACGCATTTGAAAGGAAATTTCAAGGGATAAGGACCTTAGTCAATAAGTCAGGAGGTTAACTATATATGCAGAGACAAAATCTTAACCATTGGGATTTTAGGGATAAATGACCGTTCTATGCATAAGGAACAACATGCAATATGAACTCGGGTCTTCCGAAGTTCAATTAGCTTATGGATGGTCCAGAATCTTTGAAAATTTCCTATGAAACCATTGCTAATTTACCCACCAACCTTGGGATAATTAAGTTCAGAGTACAATGAAATTAAAATTAGAATTCCTGATAATTTTTTCTTTACAGAGACAACAAAATTTACCATAACACACCTGTTTTTTTTTTTTTGGGGGGGGGGGGGGGTACACCCAACCCAATACTTATCTTCGTACTCATGTCAGCTTGTCAACATGATGGACCAAGATTACAAAAATCCATCATCTGTAGTAATGGTAACAAAACGACCGACACCCCCTTCTACAAACAACAAAGAAATTCACGAGCCATACAGGGAAATCCATCCTCCACACCACCTCTTCTCGTCCAGGGCATATGATACGACGCTTCGACTCTTTACCGTCATTGACGCCTACTCATCAGTCAGACGTTTAGCTTAGACGTCAATTTCTCCTTAGCGCGATTATAATATTCCAATGATCATCATCATCAACTTCAATAAGTCCAGACCAACGAATCACTTTCATGTCGTCTTCTTTTTCTTCCGCCTCTCCTCTCCAGTATCATGCCTTTGCTCACGTTTTGATTGTTGAGCACGTATTTCTCGTAGTTTTGATTTCGCATCACGAAAGATGGCATCTGATCTTGAAGCCATCATTTGCTGAAACATCATTTTAAACTAAATTAGCTTCTTTTCAAAAATGGTGTGCAAAAGATTCGCAGATTATAAGACAAACCTGGAGATGATCCATGGCTGCAAGGTTAAAACCAAAGGTATCTTTAGATCCCTGACACGTAAACAACACATGAAGTTGTCAATTAACGAAGAATGGCTAAATTATTCAATTATTTCCACTGATGATCACAAGACAGTAACATAACGGAGAAGATCTTCTATACATCATCAAGATCTCAAATAGCCAAAAAAAAAATTAATTCAAAGTAACAATAATGACAGCTTCAAATCTGTCTCTTCCAACACTTCAAAAACTGCAAATGTTTTTGCGTACGAAAAAGGGGCTGAATAGACACCTTGACTTTTTTGTAAAGAAAGTCATTGAGAGCAGTCCACACGTGTCTAGCAGCTGGGGTAGTAACCAGCTGATTATAATGTATCTGCAACAACAGAGTGCTAATCCTGCAAACGAGCTCAACCTGCAATGATAAAATCATAAGAAAAATGCTCGACTTAAAATTGTTTTGGGAATTGGGAGGGTTGGATTAGTTTGCAGAAATACCTTATCATAATATGATATCCAGTCCTTCAGATATGATAGGAGGTTCAAAGCATCTGAAAATGGTAAAGCCTGCATAAGAAAATTCAACTAAGTTAGACAGGAATAAAATAGAAGACGAAACTACAAAAATGTCAAGCATGACTAACAATTTGTGGCGAGTGTACCAATCAGCCATAAAGCTGGCCAAATTTCTTTATATTTTATACCTCTCAGGTAACTCATATAGAAGAAAGGTCAAAATCCTTAAATCCGTGACCCTTCATTAACACTAGGTTAACTGATGATTTATTGCTCTTACCAAAGTTGTTTGTTATTTAGTTGTTAATTATTCGTAGATGAATATAAGACTCCCCAAACTAAAAGTAACTGTGAGAATGATACTGTCTAGTCAAATAAATTATTAAAGAGAAATAAAAAATGTGCAGCTCCAAAATGTTTAAACAATTTTTTTCTTTTGGGTATTGCCAAAGTCTTGCATAATTTTTGTACAACTGCTGATAACTATCTAGAATGATCAATACAGTACTTGGGCGAAATAAACAAATATACGCAACTAACAAAACATAGAGATTGATCAATGCAAACACCAAAATTATTAAAGATTTTTTTTTTGTAATTTGAAACAATATAATCATATTTTTTAAATAAAATCAGGTTTGCTCCAATCAAATGCAATGCCCAACATGTCTCATCAGATGAGAGAAGGAACCAAAAACCAGAGACAACCACTTGACTACAACAATGAATGAAAGCGTACCCCATTCATACCATCAACGTTTGCTCTAGATCATTGGAGTGAACATTTGAAAATGCACTTAGAACATAATAAGAAGGTGAAAGCCCATTCATAACAGGATTTGCTTGAAATCCTGCAACGTCACTACTATTTTTCTTCGCCTGAAAAGCAGAACCATTTCAAACTATAATTTAGAAGAACTTTGACTAAACTGCCGAATGATCAACTGAACTTTGTAACGACTCAACCATGTTATGTACAGTAGAAAACACAGATACTGCATCAGAAAAGTCAGATGAACCTATTAACTAAATATTATTAACTAATAACTATATGATCATAAAATTAACCACTATACAGTTTGATGTCACATATAACTAAATTTAAGTTAAACCAAATTAAGAGACCTCGATTAACTATCATTGCACTTGTCCATGTATCTGCGAAACATATTTTTGTGCAAATGCACAATCCATCTTTGATCTGTTTAGATGCATTTAATTATGCATGCTTGAGCCATACTTTATCAGCAAGCATCAATTTCGATGACAAGGGTTCTCCAAGAGGGAACACTCATCACCTGGCAAGTGTGCACCATACCTGATGTTCAGCAATACGCTTTCGTTCACTGTCAGCTATGTCTAGTTTCTCAATGATTAAGTCAGTTGCAGTAAGAGTTTCCTGGGTTTTCTTCCCAGCGACAGCCACAGCTCCCTCCTCTGGAATTTCTTCCTTGGGAATGTACTTGTTTTCAAATGCATTGTCTATATCAGCCTCAAACATCTCCTCCAACCTTTTCTCCTTTTCTTCCTGCAATTAAAATGGTTTATCTTATTGAGGCGAAACAAATTATACTAAAAAGATCAACATTGCATCAATCTTCCAATTATAATCAAGGCCATTTGTCCTGTATTAAACAATCGTAGCCCGAGGCCAAACAAATTGAGTATACCTCAATGAAAAACTGCTCTTCAGTGCGATCCCAGCGGCGGATAGAACGATCATGAGATCCAGTGACAACATAATCAACACGACTACTGACAGCAAGACACCAAATATCCGCATGATGTCCTTCAAGAGTTAACAGTTGCTCAAATTTATCAGCATCCCAGTACTTTACCATGCGGTCTTTCCCAACACTAAACACGTAGTGTGTCCTGGGAACAAATTTCACTGCCGTAACACTACCATATAAATTGCATCAGAAACTTTCAAGTGAAATCTCGACCACAAAATAAATATAAATGACATGAAAGATTATGTAATACCTGTCAGCATGTGCAAAAATGGATTTATGACAGTCACCAAAATCTAAACCCCAAATCTTTATATTTTTATCTCCAGAGCCAGTCACTATCAGTTCTCCATCTGATGAGATATCCATACATAGAACAGGCAGCTTGTGGCCATATAAGGAAAGAAAGAATTTGAATGTGTCAACAAAGTGAATCTGAAACAAACAAATCAATAAACTCATCAGGATGACTAAGAAATGCTTGACAATGCAATAGTGCCGATGCAAGAAATGTGAGAAACACCAGATGTTCATACTTCATAGCCCATGCAGTCCTCAATACTCATCACTAGTGTGAACGCATGCAAGTGTCCATGAGATACACAAGAAGGGTGACATCTTCATATGGTTCGTAGACACATTCCTAGATCTCTACCCCATTAAATTTGCCTCTCCTCGCCTTTAATAATTTTGGGACTTGATATGAAGTTCTATGCCATATGCAAACTATCATTTTTCCCAAAGGGAGGTGTGGGAAGATGTAAGATGTTACATAATTGAAATACCAACAGAAATGAGAATGACCATAAAGAAAGTGAAAATTAGGCATGATCGAACGATATATGTAAGCAAATTGGTATAAGGCTGAGCCATCAGACCTTTACAGAATTATCTATCAGGGCAACAGCAATATATTTAGCATCAGGGCTTATCGCAACCACAAGAACGTCATCATTCATTTTCAAAGTCCTCACATTTGACACACTAAGCTTCTTTCTAGCCTGAAAGTAAACAGAAAAAAATAAGGTGTTACTCATAAAATAAACATGGCAATTGATATAAAATACCTGAGATTATATGAAATGTCTAAATTTTGAACAATTTTGGGATATATGACACTTAACAAAAGCAGCAAAAACACTTGAAGGGAAGGGCCCGGGTTTCGTTTCCACAAGAAACTGCTGTGTTTAATAACAAGCAAAAGAATTGAACACGTTGCTGTAAAAATAGCAAGGGCTTCTACTTATACTTTTAAGAGAGAACATACTAAACTATTTCTGCAAAAGAAGTTTTAAGTTTGTATTAAGATGTCATAAACAGTTTAAATAGAAGAAAACAAATGAATGATATGAGGAACGCACTTGACCAGGTTCTTGCTTTAATTGATACTCCCAGAACTTCACATCATGGTCTGCACTTCCTGTGACAAATCCATTCTCCTCTGGCAAGACAGCAATTGAGCGCACAGAGCCACCATGAGCTTCCACTTCTTCAAGACAAAAGCCACTTCCTATGTCAATAATTTCCAAGCTTCCGCTTTTAGTCCCAACAAGTCCATAGTTGCTATGGGGAAGAATTATACCACATAGTCCAAACCCAGAATCAATGGTTCGTAAGCAAGAACCAGTACTTGGGTTCCAAATTTTTACTGCATTATGACTGGTTGACATCAAAAGAGTGTTGTCTGAGCTAAGCGTCAAACTTCTGACATCTGATCGGTGCCCTTGAAGATCAATAGCTAGTGATTTTGTGGCTGCACCATTATCAATAGAGTAGAACTCCAGTAAATTATTATTCAAAGACAGAGCCAAAGTTGCCAGAGAATTCTTAGGAGTAACTGGACAGAAAGAAATGGAACATATCTTTTTGCTAGCTCTTACAGTATGAAGCAGCTTAAAAACATCTGGTAGGGTAACAGTAGGGTTAATTGTTTCATTAGGTTGTTCAGATGTAACAGCATTATCTCCTGCTGCATTCTCATTTTGTCTATCATCAATTTCAGTAACCTGCAGTGACTTTTTGCCATGTTTCTTCTTTTTTCGGTGAAGCCTGCGTTTTGCTTTCCGATCTGCTTCAGAATCATCTAATACACGATATATTTCTACTGTCTTTCCAGCAACTTGACAAGCTAACAAATTCCCCGACTTGTTGAATTGGACAGTTGCAACTCTATCCCTGTTTTGCCGCTGAATTTCACCAAAATATCTTAAAACTTCCCATTTATTTTGAATTGAAGAATCTCCGTTGCCAGCAGTATTGTCTCCATTTATAGGCTGATCATTCACTGAGTCATGCTTAAGCGTGTAAAATCGAAGTTCCTTATCTGCAGAACCGGTGACCAAGTACCTTTCGTCCGGATCAACGTTTATGGACCATATTTCACTATGATGACCACTAACGATTTGCATACAGTGCTGGGTATCAATATCCCACACTCTCAAGAACTTGTCTTTGGAGGAACTAACAAGCTTTTTCCCAGAATTCACGAAAACCACATCAGTTACCTAAAATGGGGAAAATAAACTTGAGTCAGAAAAAGAAAACCCATCATGACTTTAGGTGGTACAAACTACTCCCGCATCCCTATTAATAAATCTCATATTTCAGATTTTCAGAGTTTCAGCTTTCAGGTGTAATTAACGTGTTTTTCCTAAAATGCCCTATAAAGAATTAAAATTACAATAGGATGCACATGCTGATAAGGCACTTAATTGAGGGCATATTTGGAAAGAAAAAAAATAATTTTTATACATCACCTAGGTTTTAGTGTTTTGTTGGTTCGCGTCTTCAGAAAAAATGAGACATATTTAAGGAAGGGAGTATAAAACAGGTAACCAGGGAACCGATAGTAGAAGGCAGAATGTCTGCATATACAAGTTTAAAGTTGCAGCAAACCTGATCCCGATGACCACGTAGGCGAAAGAGCCCTGTCTCACCAAACACGTCCCATAAAATAACATCATTATCTTTGCTACCAGACGCTAGCATGGATCCAGCCTTATTGTAACGAAGAGCAGTAACAGCTCCCTTATGTCCATTTAAGGTTGTTTCACATGTTCCCGCATCAGGATTCCAAATTCTTATGCTCCCATTTGCATAACCACTAGCTATCTACAATCAAAACCATGCCATTTTCAGCTACTCGAATTCAAGCGTATTTTGGAATTCAACAGTATAAATAAGCCTTTATAGGGGAGTTCTAGCACAAAATTTGTTTTGCTTCAATTGACCAAACTAAGAAATGACAGTCAGCAAAAAAATATCCATGTCTCTTCATTATCGAAAAAAGCCAAATACTTCCCAACTGACGACATTAGATACCCATAGTAGCCCTCTTTTACGAGAATCCATCATTTCACGAAATGCACGTTCAATTTGAAAAATATCTGATTTACCATGGTTCAACATAGATCAAACACTTTCTAGAACAAACGACTAATTTGCTTCAATGCCGCACGCAAAGTAAGCAAACATGTTGAGAAGACAGTAAGTGGGAAACAGTTACTGTTACCGGAGAAGAGGGGGAAGAAGCGATTGAGGTGACAGCAAGAGAAGGACCACGTGAGGCAGGAGAAGGGGTAAGCTCTTTGGTGCAGATGCCCTGACGCACATGCCAGACGCCGACTTTTTCAAGGGCCGGAGCAAGAAGGTGCTTGCCGGAACTGTCATAAGAGATATTAGATTCAACAGACACAACGACCCCAAAGGATGCCACCGGCTCATATCTCAGGTAGGCTTTCACCATGGCCGGGCTGGCGGAGTTCTCCCTGGTGCTCAGAGGTTTATGCCTCCGTGGAGGGAAACGCAGGGTTTATACCTTTTCCGTTTTTTTTTTCTTTTTCCATTTTTCGTTTTAGGGTTAAACTTTCCGTTTTATATTCCTCGCCGACCTTTTCCCATGAGCACAAGAACAACATATGTGAGCCCGAAACGGCCCAATAAGTTGGGCTACATGTGGCCCATATGGTAAAGATATTTTACATTTTTTAAAAATAATGATTTAAATGACCTGCTCAAATTCTTGATTCACCCAGACGCATCATGAGATTATGGATGAAATTGATGGATGAATTTGCTAACATCTTTGAGATAGAGAATTATTTTTTTCTACTATAAATAATAAATAGATATATTATTTATAAATATCTTTTGAAATTTATTTATTATTGAGTCAATTTTAGTTAAAATCTAGTTTATTTAATTAGCTTATTTTCAATATTTATTAGATATTTTAGAAATTAAAGTATCCATATTTTTATTGGTAAATCCATTTTTAGAGATTATTTATAGATTTCATTTAATTATTTTAATGTAATTTCAGTTTATAAATAGGCTAATCACCATAAAGCTAATCATGATCCTATATCAGTTTTATTATTTTTAACTTTTGAAGATTCTCAAACTAAAAGAGGAGCTAACTATGTGGTATCATATTCATATTTAAATAAAAGTTTTTCTTCTCTCGTTTAGGAGGCGGAGGGGCGCTTGGAGGATTTCCGACAGATGCCCCAGGAGGTAATCCTTGGTGGGACCCCAGGTGCTGCTGTGCCAATGGCTGTAGAGGGAGATCGACCCCCTTCTGCAAACAAGAAAGAAATTCACAAGCCATAGACAATTTGGCTCTGAACCGTCATTGATGGCTCATCAGTCAGCCGTGTAGTTTGTAATATTCCGATGATGATCATCATCATCAACAACTTCTACAAGTCCAAAGGAACGAATCACTTTCATGTCTTTCTCTTTTTCTTCTGCCTCGCTTCTCCAATATCATGCCTTTGCTCACGTTTTGACTGTTGAGCACGTATTTCTAGTAGTTTTGATTTCGCATCACTAAAGATGGCATCTGATCTTGAAGCCATAATTTGCTGAAACATCATTTTAAACTAAATTAGCTTCTTTTCAGAAATGGTGTGCAGAAGATTCGCAGATTATGAGACAAACCTGGAGATGATCCATGGCTGCCAGGTTAAAACCAAAGGTTTCTTACACGTAATCAACACATGAAATTGTCAATTATTTCCACTGGAAATTATTTAAGAGTAAATAAATATTTTACTAAGAAAAGCTTGGAGCAGGTCTTAAATAAACACTCTAGTGCAATAGAAAAACTGGGAGTGGAGCAGTTAAATAGAGACTGATGATCACAGGACAGTAACATGACGGAGTAGATCTTTTATACATCATTCAAGATAAGCATATCAAATACCTCCATAAGATCTAATCTAAGAACTACTTCAAGAGTTCAGATAGCAAAAAACTTAATTCAATGTAACAAAAATGACAGCTTCAAATCTATCTTGTCCAACACTTCAAAAACTGCAAATGTTTTTGCGCACAAAAAAGGGGCTGAATAGATAGATACCTTGACTTTTCTATAAAGAATGTCATTGAGAACAGTCAACACGTGTCTAGCAGCTGGGGTAGTAATCAGCTGATTATAATGTATCTGCAACAACAGGGTGCTAATCCTGCAAACTAGCTCAACCTGCAATGATAAAACCATGAGAAAATACTCCACTTTTAAAATTGTTTTCAGAGGGTTTTGAAGGAGGAGGAGGAGGAGGAGAAGAAGTTTCAAGACATGAGGTATCAGTATAACAACGCATGCAGAAATACCTTATCATAATATGATACCCAGTCCTTCAAGTATGATAGAGAGTTCAAAGCATCTGAAAATGGTAAAGCCTGCATAAGAAAATTCAACTAACTTAGACGAGCAGATGTTCACAATCTAAAACTAAAAGGAACTGTGAGAGTGATAGAAGCTAGTCAAATAATATAATCACTTTAAAATCAAAGCAAGTTTGCTCCAACGAAATTCAATGCCAAACATGTTTCATAAATCAGATGAGAGCAGGAACCAAAAACAATATCCCAATCCACTTGACTACAACAATGAATGAATGTGTATATCCCATGGATACCATCAACGTTTGCTCTAAGAGATCCTTGGAGTGAACATCTGAAAATGCACTTAGCGCATAATCAGAAGGTGAAAGCCCATTCATAACAGGATTTGCTTGAAATACAGCAACTTCACCCCTATTTTTCGCAGCCTGAAAAGAAGAACCATAGCAAACTGTAATTTAGAGGAACTTTGTCTAAACTTCCGAATGATCAACTGAACTTTGTAGTGACTCAACCATTTTATGTACAGTAGAATCACAGGTACTACATCAGAAAAATCACATGAACTCTATTAACTAAATATTACACCCTTTACTTCAAACATAAGAGCTAGATAGGGAGGGATTCCATTTTAGTCATAAATATAAGGCGCTAATCTATTTTGTCTTCTAAAATTATAATTTTCTTTATAAAATATCCCTATATGAGTGCACATTAAAGAATAGTTTAAATACACATGATTAAAGAGTTAGGGTATTTTAGGTAAATCAACACAATATTAACTAACTTAATAAATTTTCTTAATCTACCTAAATTAATTAAGTAGATCTTATATTAATGACTGGATTTAGTATTAACTATCATCTGTTCTCCAAGAGGGAACACTCATCACTCGGCAAGTCTGCACCATACCTGATGTTCAGCAACACGCTTTTGTTCACTGCAGCAATGTCTAGTTGCTCGATAATTCAGTAGTAGTCAGGGTTTCCTGGGTTTTTTTAGAGATTTGAAGGATTGAAAGTAGAGAAAAAAAATTCAAAATATTATTAATCTTTTAAATGAATGAGAATATAAATAGGCATTTATATAAGCAAAAATATAAGCTAATAGACTAAATCTAAAATATATCATAATCATAATATCTCATATTTATTCTTCTAAGATATGATAATTTAATATTTAAATTTGATCATAAATAATATCTAAACTTAATTTTAGATAATTAATTAAATAACTAACAAAATATAATATTAATTAATAATTAATTTTAAACTAGTTCATCTCAACACTCCTCCTCAAGTTGGATCTATAATTTGAATATTTGTGCTTCTCAACACTCTCCCTCAATTTAGGAGGCAGCTTGGATGTAAGCAGCATCATTATAGAAGAACCAGAACTTTGAATTTTTAAACTAGTAGTGACTACTGAACTGAAATTGATTGGATCTTAAATCTGGATCTTAAGACAAAGTTGTGAACTTGACGAAGAACTTATATGTTGGAGGCCTGATAAGAACATTTGCAAGAGAGGAACTTGATGAAAAATTAAATGTACTAATCCCATGACCTATGAGATTTTGTGAGAAGAGATTCAAGTTATCCTCTTCCATTATATGTATTATTCAAGAGCAACATGCTCATACAATTATAGTAACCCACTTGGATTTATACACTAATCTAATTTCACTTGAGAAAGATAAATTAATCCCATAACCTATGAGATTTTGTGAGAAGAGACACAAGTTATCCTCTTTCATCATGGAGCAACTTGATCATATAATCATGATAACCCACTTGGGTTTACACACTAATCTAGCCTCACTTGAGGTAGATAAATTAGTCCCATAACTTATGAGATGTTGTAAGAAAAGACTTAAGTTACCTTCTTCTATTGTAACCCACTTAGGTTTACACACTAATTTAAACTCACTTGAGGTAGATAAACTATGAAATTTTGTGGAAAGATACCCAAATTATCCTCTTCCATAATATGTAACTAATCTTCACTTGAAGGCGTATCTTCTATTCAGGTTTAACCTTTTTCTTCTTCTTCTTCATCAAGACTTTAACTAAAATTTAATATTCCTGCTCTTATACTATGTGAAGATTTGAAGGATTGAAAGTAAAAGAAAACAACCTCAAAATATTATTAATTATTTGAATGAATGAGAATATAAATAAATCTTTATATAAGTAAGAATATAAGCCAATAAGTTAAATTTAGAATCTATCATAATCCTAATATCTCAGATTTATTCTTCTAAAATATGATAACTTTATTCAAATTTGATATAAATAATATCTAAATTTAATTTTAGATAATTAATTAAATAATTAATAAAATATAATATTAATTAATAATTAATTCCAAACTAATTCTTCACTAGCTACAGCTCCCTCCTCTGGAATTTCTTCCTTGGGCACATACTTGTTTTCAAATGCATTGTCTATATCAGCCTCAAACATCTCATCCAACGTTTTTGTCTTTTCTTCCTGCAATTAAAATGGTTTATCTTATTGAGGTGGAACAAATTACACTGAAGATCAACATTGCATCTATCTTCCAATTATATCCTGCATTAAACAGATGTAGCCCAAGCCCAAACAAATTGAGTATACCTCAATGAAAAACTGCTCCAGTGCGATCCCAGCGGCGGATAGAACGATCATGAGATCCAGTGACAACAAAATCACCACGACTACTGGCAGCAAGACACCAAATATCTGCATGATGTCCCTCAAGAGTTAACAGGAGCTGCAATTTATCAGCATCCCAGTACTTCACCATACGGTCTTTCCTAGCACTAAACACGTAGTGTGTCTTTGGGAACAAATTTCCCTACCATAAAGCTGCCAGATAAATTGCATCAGAAACTTCGAAGTGAAATATCAACCACAAAATAAATATAACTGTTGCGCAAAAATGGATTTATGATGTTAACAAATATCTAAATCCCAAATCTTTATATTTTTATCCGCAGAGCCAGTCACAACCACTTTTCCATCTGATGAGATATCCATACATAGAACAGGCAGCTTGTGGCCGTATAAGGAATTAAAGAAATTTAATCTGTCAACAAAGTGAATCTAAAAAAAGAAATGAATAAACTCATCAGGATGACTAAGGAATGCTGGACAATGCAATAATGCCTGTGCAAGAAATGTGAGAAACCAGATGTTCAAACTTCATAGCCTGTTCGGTACTCAATACTCATCACTAGTGTGAATGCATGCAAGTATCCATGAGATAGACAACGAGGGTAACATCTTCATATGGTTCATAGACACATTCCTCGATCTCTAACCCATTAAATTTGCCTCTCTTCACCTTTAATAATTTTGGGACTTGATATGAAGTTCTATGCCATATGGACACTATCATTTTTTCCCCTAGGGAGGTATGGGAAGATGTAAGATGTTACATAATTGAAATACCAACAGAAATGAGAATGACCATAAAGAAAGTGAAAATTAAGCATGATCGAACGATATATGTAAGCAAATCGGTATAAGGCTGAGCCATCAGACCTTTACAGAATTATCTATCAGGGCAACAGCAATATATTTAGCATCAGGGCTTATCGCAACCACAAGAACGTCCTGATTCATTTTCAGAGTCCTCACATTTGACACACTAAGCTGCTTTCTAGCCTGAAAGTAAACAGAACAACCAAGGTGTTACTCAAAATAAACATGGCAATTGATATAAAATAACTGGGATCATATGAAATGTCTAAATTTTGAACAAGAAACTGCTGTGTTTAATAACAAGCATAAGAATCTGTAAAAATAGCAAGGGCTTTCACTTATACTTTTAAGAGGGAGCATACTAAACCACTTCTACAAAAGAAGTTTAATTTTGTATTAAGATGTCATAAACAATTTAAATAAAAGAAAACAAATGAATGATATGAGGAACGCACTTGACCAGGTTTTTGCTTTAATTGATACTCCCAGAACTTCACATCATGGTCTGCACTTCCAGTGACAAAGCCACTCTCATCCAGTAAGAGAGCAACTGAGTGCAAAGAGCCACCATGAGCTTCCACTACTTCAAGACAAGTGCCACTTCTATGTCAATAATTTCTAGGCTCCCGCTTTTAGTCCCAACAATTCACAGTTGCTATTGGGAAGAATTATAGCACATTGTCCATACCTAGAATCAATGGGTCGTAAGCAAGAACCGGTACTTGGGTTTCAAATTTTTACTGCATTATGACTGGTTGACATCAAAAGAGTGTTGTCTGAGCTAAGCGTCAAACTTCTGACATCTGAACGGTGCCCTTGAAGATCAATAGCTAGTGATTTTGTGGCTGCACCATTATCAATAGAGTAGAACTCCAGTAAATTATTATTCAAAGACAGAGCCAAAGTTGCCAGAGAATTCTTAGGAGTAACTGGACAGAAAGAAATGGAGCTTATCTTTCTGCTAGCTCTTACGGTATGAGGCAGCTTAAAAACATCTGTTATGGTAACAGTAGTGTTAATTGTTTCATTAGGTTGTTCAGATGTAACAGCATTATCTCCTGCTGCATTCTCGTTTTGCCTATCCTCAATTTCAGTAACCTGCAGTGCTTTTTGCCACGTTTCTTCTCCTTTTTTCGGTGAAGCCTACGTTTTGCTTTCCGATTTGCTTCAGAATCATCTAATACACGGTATATTTCAACTGTCTTTCCAGAAACTTGACAAGCTAACAAATTTCCTGACTTGTTGAATTGGACAGTTGCGACTCTATCCCTGTTTTGCCGCTGAATTTCATCAAAATATCTTAAAACTTCCCATTTGTTTTGAATTGAAGAATCTCCGTTGCCAGCAGTATTGTCTCCATTTATAGGCTGATCATTCACTGAGTCATGCTTAAGCGTGTAAAATCGAAGTTCCTTATCTGCAGAACCGGTGACCAAGTACCTTTCACTCGGATCAACGTCTATGGACCATATTTCACTATGATGACCACTAACGATTTGCTTACAATGCTGGGTATCAAGATCCCACACTCTCAAGAACTTGTCTTTGGAGGAAATTACAAGTTTTTTTCCCAGAACGCACATAAACAACATCAGTTACCTAAAATGATAAAAATAATCTTGAGTCAGAATAAGAAAACTTGTCATGATCGACTTTCGAGTAGTACAAGTTGGCGATTAATTAAAACTAACTATGAAGAGGGAATCAAAATTAAAACTACGTCGCTTCCTCATTGTCCAAGAAGCAGAGTTAGCGGGAATCAAAATTAATAAAAAATTTCTTCCATAATTTTTAATTCATAAAATTAGATTCTAATTTCATGACTTAATAAAAGCGCATCTTCTCTATTTCTCTTTCCATATAGAAACTATATTTTAAAAATTACATTTAAAGACCCAATACTTTAAAAATTTAAATAAATAATAATGATATCAAATTCTGGCCCAAATTCTTGATTCAACCCGATAGAGCACATACATCATGGGATTGGAATTGCCACTGAGATTGAGATTTGGATGAAGTGAATGGATCAATTTGTTAATTATTTTCTATTACAAGTAATAAAGAGATATCATTTATTAATATCGTATATTTCTTTAGTATTGGTTAGGATTTAGTTCATTGAATTAGTTTTAGTTTATTATAAAAATTTGATGACTGGTTTTAGGAATCAAAATTGTATGAGAATTATCTTTACCCATCAATCAATCATCAATAAATCAAATTTATATTTAAAATTTTATAATATCAAATTTAATTACAAATGGCTTGAGTATAACAGTCATAGTTGATGCTTCTATAATATATGTTAGTGGGGCATTAATATCTCAATTAATATCATAATTCTTTTTCAAATATTCATATCTTTACTATCATATTTTATTAATATACACAATATATATTATTGGGGCATTAATGTCCCAATTAATAAAGTCTTAATAACTTTTCTTTTTATATTTCCAAAAATCTCGGATGCATTTTACAATTTGCAAAGAGGGAGAAATGAAATCTTTTGAGAATAGGAAGGCAAAAAGTACAACAAAATATTTCTCAATAAAAACAAAAACCTTATAATAAACTTTAAATCTATGAAGTATCATCATTTCGATACTACTTTCATACATATGTACCGTTCTAGTTAATTTATAAAATTAGATTTTTATTTTATAATTTAATAAAAAAATATATCTATTTTCTCTCCATATTACCACACCCCCTCTCCTTCCTCCTTATTCTTTCTATAGCGAAAAGAATAAACATACCCATACGGTGTGTGTTGGATGCATGGCATGAAAATTTATTTTTTTTTAATGAAAAGGCCATGAAAAATGTTTTTTTTTTTAAATTTTAGAGACCCCGCCTCCTGAGTCCTGAGTGTAGGAATTTCCAGGTAGAGGATTTGCAAGAGTGCCACGTTCCATAAATTTAGCTTTCTTCTATCTGTGGCATCGAACCAAAGCCTCGTATCACAAAAAGAACAAACCAAAAAAAGAACAAAAGAAACAAGGATAAAGTCTTGAGAACTACTATACCCTCCCTTCTGTGTTTCATAAAATGACGTTCCTCTTCTTTAATTTCCAATTAATTTCAAAAAATTTCATACAGGTGCTCGCATCAATTTAGGGCACACCAGAACGCATGATTAATAAAAACTAGATACCATAACATCTTTGATTTGAATACGAAGTCAACAAAGGACACAGAAAATGAAGTGTATCTCTCATAAAGCCTAGACTCTAAGCTAACAAACCTCTTGGAAACCGACCTCACGTTAGCCGTTAAAGCGGATAAAGATATCCCGTTTACAATGATACGAGATATTCCATCACATGCTAGGAGGTGGTGGAGGTGGACGAACCCCCTGGCCTTGCATTTGTTGGGCTAAATAATTTTGGGGAGGTGGCATTGATGGGGGCCTAGAACCCATGTTGAAACTGGCTGCTGAGCCGCTCGCAACAGGGGGTTGAGGTGGCATTCCCCCAGGAGGCGTAGGTGTAGGGCCATTTGACATAGGAGGAGGAGGAGGCAATGATCCAGGCATTGGAGGTGGAGGGGCTCTAGGAGGATTTCCAACAGCTGTACCAGGAGGTAGTCCATGTGGTGGAGGAGGAGGGGGTGGCGGAGCTTGAGGTGGCGGTGGTGCAGGCCTTGGTGGGACACCAGGTGCTGCTGTGCCATTGGCTGTAGAGGGAGGCTGTGGTTTGTTTGCCTCTGGTGGCTTGGGCTTAAAATACAACTGCAACTGCAGACAGTACCATTGTCTTTTCCGTATCAGATGATGAAAACCAAAAATCAACAGCTCAAGATCCTAAATAAAAAGCAAAAATGGGAAAAACAAAAGAACAAAAGAAAGAGGACAATTCCAATTAATTTTTGAAACTAAATTGCTGGAATAACTTCTTTCGCCGTTTTTGAATCATCAGTTTGCAGTTAGTAATGATGCATCAGGGCCATCAGGTTCCGTTGCCAATCATGTCATCCTCAACAGTAGAAATGAAGTTTTCGAAAATGCACTTAAGATCCCTGTTTCATAATTCATTGGCTTGAAATCTACAACCAATCACTACGTCTGAATTTCATAATTCATCAGCTATTGTTTACTTGTCAAATTGTTCTTTTTTCTTCGAGAAAAAAGCAGGGATATATGGGGACGAGGTGCAGGTTAAGTTGTCCTTAATGAATGAAGCAGATATGTCATCAACTTATAAGGTATAAACTATAAACCGATAAGGTATAAACTATAAACCGATATAGTGATGGCACTGACCGTGAACATTTTTGAGTCTGAGTCCCAATGTGAGAAAAACTTTGGTGTGGACTTATCAATCTCTGTGCTAGGAACCTAAAAATGCAGATTGATCAGACTCAAATCGTTGGAAATGCCAAAATTAACTTTAACTCAAATATAGAATAACAGGATTGACTTACCTTAAAAGCAATTGTCTCATACGGTTCAGCTGCAAACAGAAGATACTGATATCTTTTGTCGAAGGGTTGAACCCTCTATGAATGAACATGTGAGAAGAGAGAAAAATAGAAAGATTAGTCCACAGTTTTATAAACTGAAAAGAAAACTGTAACCTATATTTTTTTCCAGAGGATAAAAGTGCAAGTTTGAAGTCAATCATAATGAGTTTCGAAAAAAATAAAAGACAAGGATTAAAAGCTTTTGAAGGCATTTAAGTCAATGGATTGAAAGACCACCTGCTCATAAGAAGACATGAATCTATGCCTTGGCTTTGTGAGTTCTTCAATCTCAGGATATTCAATCTACATTAAATTCCAAATGAAAAGGGGGGGTTATCTATTAGGAAGTTGCGGTGAAGAAAAAGGGAAATATAAGACAAGAAGATAATACAATAGAAGACCTGGAAAAGAAGAGATCTCTGCTTTGTCTCTGGATCAAATTGCTTAGTCACTCGATACCCAGGCCGACCAATCTTGACTGCAACGTGCAAATACGTTGAATATCCATTACTAATTTTGTTGATTGAAAAGGTAAAGAAGTCAAATTTCTTAAATCAACCAAAAAAATGAGCTTTCTTAAATCCTTCCGAGTTATATGTATAAAATCAACATCAAATTATACGAACAAGAGATCAAAAGTTAATCCCAGTAATTGATAGCGATGGCAAATTTTCAACAGATTCAGGCATTTATACTCACCAAAGCAGATCATCATGGAATCATTTTATTTGAACTTAACAGATTCATCTGAATTATTTATAGCGATGATTTGGAAAATCAAAACTTTCCTAGCTCAAATAAGTTTCAGATTCTTACAGGCACTGATGTATTTCAATGTTATTTCAGGCTGATTAACGAGCTAACAATGCAGGAAATCAAAGACAGCCTAATTACAAACTTCGCCTGTTCTTAGGTTTAGCTAGTAATTGGAAAAAAATAAAAGACAATGCATCATCAGGATAATATAACCATACTGAAATACAAAGACGGAAAAACGAATGATAGGGATGCTTTAGAAATTAACAGCCTGCACCATGTCATAATTGTACACCTTTTTGCATGAGCACTTTCAGGTTAATTGAAATATTAAATATCACTTTGGAGTTTGGAAAAATGACAAGCTTGGAATTCTAAAGAGATGGTTTTCGACCTGCCTCCCTGCCTCTCTCACAAGCATACAAGCAGCTTTTATGTATCTAGATTCTAGATGGTCCTAAAAGGGTTATGAAAGCTTCTAAAAACTACAACATACAAGAGAAAAAAAATAAAATTGAGATGGACACCCTAGAAAATTCCCAACTACCTTAAGAATGCACTTAGTCAAATAAGACACTTTTCACTAGTTTATAGAGAGCTCCAAGGCCCCTGCTTATCCTTTCCATGTCTTTCTGCATTTCTTATGAATCAGTTATTTACATAAATAACACCTAACTACAGGGATTAAGGCTGCACTACTCAGAAAGTACGCAAAAGTTACGAATCAAAACTGAATCCACGAGAAGAATCTTTTAAATATTTTCAGCCGTCGCTTCATTAGTGGAATGTTTTCTCCAAATTTGGCAGCAGCAATCAGAGCTAAGGGCTAGACTAATTATCAAACATAAAACTTCGGAAGTACATAAAACTACGTCATCATTGACATAGAATTTATTCGTCGATGTAAAATGAATTTCTACCCAAACAATTCGGCAAACTACAGAACGATTCTGATATCGGAAAATATAGCCACTCCCCATTGCCACATCACAAAGGCAGAAGCCTCGATTAAACTTACACCAAGAGCACTATAACAACTTGCAAACAGAGCTAAGGCCACTTCTTGATACATTTCAAAGAAATAATTACCTGTCTTGCGAACCGAAACTTTACGCTTGTGGGGCTGAGGCTGAGCAGGTGCCTCTTTGGCCTCACGAGCTGCTCTCTTTGCCAGATTAGTCTGATGCCGCTTACCCTGAGTGTGGGCCAAGTAATTGCCCTCGTTGTTGTGTAAGGTGAGACAAAGCTTGCACTCGTAGCTGCAACCACAGAATTGAGCAAACCCAGTGAATATCAAGGAACCCAGAGCAAGGAAATCTAGAAAGCGTAAATCTAAACAGAAAAAGAGTAAAGATGAGACCTCCCCAGATGATTGCGCATGAAATAGGGGTCCTTAGCAAGATCAATAGTCTCGAGGGCAAGTCGGCGAAGACGCTCTCGACGGTCGATGGCTTCATTCTGAGCGGAGGCGGCTCCTCCACTCCCAGGCTTGGAACCCCAGTCTCGATCCATTCTGCTTCTGCTCCGAGGTCACGACTTGGAACCGAGAGCACACAGGATGGTGGCGGACCTTAGTGTGAGGAAGGATTCAGATGGAAAAAATAAATAAAATAAGGCCGGTTCGATTTTCGGCCGATTTCCGGGTGGGTTACTCCTGCGACACAACCCGAAACTGTAAGGAGATTTTTTTTTTGGGTACCCATGACTCGACTACTCTTGGGCCTTTGCATCGTTCTCCATATAAAATTTTTTTATTAATAAAAAAAATTTATATAATAAAAATTGACATATAATAGAAAATAAATTTATATTTAATTATTATAATAATTTATTTAATAGATAGTTTCATAATTTTTTTTAAATATTCTTTAAATTATAGAGTTATACCTTAATTTTAATGAGAAATCGATATTGAATTTTTATAAAATAAAATATATAATCTATTTTTTTAAAAGCATTCATATTTTTCTTTAAAATATGTTTACTTTAATGTTTTGTAACTGGCAAAACAACCTTTTTAACTGGCTAAATAAACTGTTCTAATAAATAAATATCATTAGGTAGAGTTTTTATTGTGGACATAGGTTGGTTAAGGTTGTCCCATGCAGGACAGAAAATTAATTACTCATATCCTATTTCCACAGAAATAATGATGAGGAGTAGGTAACATCTTACTATTTGCAATTGTTAGGGCCCCATTTTATGTAAACAAAAAAAAAAGTATTGCGAGAGCCCCCGTCAAACATTTAGGTATCAAGATAACTCCACCTACACATTTATAAATAGAAAAAACACTATAAGATCGGATAAAAATGAACAGAGTAACATAGTCAGCAAAAAAATAATAAATTAATGTTGCCCACTTATCATTATTAGAGTTTTTTAATAATTATAACCATTTTTATATTTCATAATAATTTTTCCTTTACAATACATAGTTCAACTTAACTTTATATATATATATATATATATATTATTCATGGGTATTGGCAAACCCATATTTTTATAGATTTATTCATATTATATCAGTGGATTTTTGTCATTAATTTGATCCTTAATTGTATGTTTGTGCACTAATTGAATCAATATACCTTATATTGAAGTAGTGTTTAAAAGGGGCGTAATTGTCATATTTTTATGATTTCTCCTAAACAATTATTTTTGAAATAAAATATATTACATTATTATGATTTTATATTTCAGAAATTTAGGAGAAATCAGAATTTACAAATGATAGCAAAAGACCATAAAACTATAAATTACATAATAAGATTCAATGGGCCAAATCGTAGGTTTTGATTCAGTATTTTTTTTAAAAGGTACGCACGCATAGGAGGCGAGAGCATTGAATGGAATTGAATTGAAAAAGAAACACTCATACACCTAAGGAATGAGAGGAGGCTGCGGAGAATTGAAAAATGAATTGAAAAGCACAAGGCAGTCGCGAGAGAGGGATTTGAGAAAAGAAAGAGATGCGCCTACACCAACACATTTTCCTCTCCCTTCCATTCACGCGGCGACTCCATAGCACACCTCTATAGTCAGCAGAAATAACAGCGACGTACAGTAGTATTATCCATGGTTGAGCTCTTAATATTAATGGTGGCATTGATTTCTATGGAAATCTGTGGCTAAGTATCATAATTCTCTAATTCAATGGTAAAAATATGAGCTTGAGATTTCAAAGGAGAATATAAGTTACTCTAATTCTTTACCTAATAATTATATTATGACTCTTAAATCTTAGGATTAATTTTATAATTATTGAAAATATTTATAATGATTTATTTGTATTTATTGAGAATTATTGAAACTAAATTTTTGCTTGACATTTGACATTGATATTTAATTAACTTTAATTTCATTTACTTTGATATGTGTCATAAATTATTTTGAGATTATTATGAATATTTTGTGATTTTTTAAGGTGTCTTGAATAATTGGATCGTTGTGTCTCTTGTTAGTTTAAATTCTATTTTTATGAATTATTGAGTTATAATTAAGTATTGGTTTTTAATATATTTATTCATAATTTATTATCATGGTGACAGTTAATAAATTATGACTTAGAAAATATTTTATGACAATTTGAGGTGGCTCGATTGTTGGATTAAAAGCTCAATTATAATTCTTAATTTATTATTTATAACTCTCGTATCTGTTGAAGCTATAATTGCCTACGTTATTAAATTGGAGGATTGCTTTTATTATTATTAATCACTTTGAATTTATTTTTTCACTTATTATCATTCATTATTCCTTTCTTTAAATTAAAAATATCAAAAATATTTTATTTAAATATATTTTTAATTCATTACATTTAGTTGTTAGTCAATCAAAATAAATCCCATTTTCTAATTTAGGTTACATTTCATTTAGTTACTTAGGAATTTAACTTCATATTTTGGCTCCTCAGAGAAAACGACCAGAGATTGCACTATACGCAATACTTGGTTTAAATTTTTAAAGTAACCCATATATGACATCGGATTAAGGTTGTTTCAAGTGGCGATGTTGGCGGGGAGCCAACAAATTGATTCCCTAGTAACTAAATGTCAAGTAACATTTTTTTGGGATTCATTCAATTGCTGAGCCAATCTTAGTTGTATTTTTGCTTGCATTATCTATTAAAAAAACAAAAAAAAATATTTTCTTTGATTTGTTTATTTTTTTTATTTCAGGGTTTTTTTAGCTGATTGCTACCGTTTATACCTAGAAGTGATAGGGCTTTAACTCTTATTCCCTTAAATCTTAAAATTGAAAGGTATATGGAAAAGATTAGAAGAAATAGAAGATTACGGGGTACAAGTCAAATTATTGTAGCAGAGAAGTATATTTCACAATAGTCAAATTTGTCATATAGTGAACAAGAGTCTAGTGATAGAGCTATCTCTAGTGAAAACCTATCTGTTAGTGATTTTAAATTAGAATAAGAAATTATATTTTTCCTTAATACAATCTCAATAACTTACTAAAATTAGAGTATATTTTTAAATTTAAAAAATATTTATAAAAATATTTATAAATGATGAAATAACTCTTCAATAACTTTTTTTTTAACTACACACAGTTCTTTGATTTGATTATGTAAGATCTAATATGGGTGAAATGTACAGTGATCCACATGCATATTGTCCTTGATCCAGTACGAATGTAACATGCAATGCTATACAAATCATATGGAGTATGGAGATCCAATGGAAGGAAAACAACAAAACAAATAAAAATAAAACACAGAAGATGGGATCGAGAGGAACAAGAGTGCATTGGCAAAGCGAGGTGGGAACTGTACTAATACGAGGCACCGTGCCATAAATGATGTCCAACTCCGTAGACAAAATGATTGTTTGGTGACATGATCTCTGCGGATTTAATTATTAAAGTGATACAAATCTTAATATTAGCTGGTTAATTATATTAGAGGGGAATCAGAATGTAATCAAACAGTTAAAGAGAGAATTAAGCAACAAAGAAGAAGTGGGACGGAAAGGCAAAGTGTAGAGGGAGGGAAAGTGGGGGCATATAGGGTTGAAACTCGACAGTGGGTGGAGCAAAGGAACGTGTTATGGAGGGAGCAGATAAGGACCTCACACTCAATGTTCAAACATTTCTGGTTCCTTTTCCTATATATCAGTGTTACCCCATTTACAAGGCCATTTCTTTTTCATCTATCTGCAGTCATATTTACATAATCATACAGATGCATTAACTCAACCAAAATTTGGCCAAAAACAAAACAACACACTTTTTTTTTTTTTTTTAAAAAAAAGCACCAGCTCCAGCTAGGCTCAGTGAAAAAAAGAATGCTACGCTTGTAGTGTATAGAACTACGTGTGTATTTAGAAATTCTTTACATTTAATTTTAAATAAAATTTAAATTTTAAAAATTTTTAAAATAAATAGTGTTATTTATTTAAAAGGATTTTTGAACCAAATTATAGTTTAAAATTAAGATCTCAGATAAACTAGTCAGATTAGCTTATAGAACAGTAAAAGAGCTTATAGACTAACTAATTACTATATTATCCTTATTTTTTCTTACACAATATCTCCCCTCTCTTTTACACTATATTTTCTCTATTCTCTTTTTTCTACACTATCTATCCTCTCTCATTTTTTTCTATACCTCTCTCATCTTTTATTTCTTTTATACATTATCTCTCATATCTCTTTTACACCCTCTTTTCTCTCTCCTCTTTTATATTTAATAACCATATCATTTGTTTATAATTTACCAATAATAAAAATATTTTTAGAAATAACTATCAAAATACTTATTTATTTAAAAATATTTTTTTCATAAACTCTTTAAAAATTATCTAAATTTTTTTTATAAACCCCTTTTTAAACTCTTATCCAAATGAGCTATCTATTTATTTCTTTTTGAAAAGATCAAGAGTAGAGTCAACCACCTTAAAAGCTTCATAACATAAAACCATTTTATAAATATATTTCTTAATAAAAGATAAAAACTAAGCTTCATTTTTTTTAAATAATATTAAATTTGTAATATATAATTTATTTAACTAATTTAATTTAAATAAAAAAATTAGTTAGATTAATTAATATAATATGTATTTTATAAAAACTTCAATAATAATTTTTAATTTTTTTATCTTTATTTTATTTGATTGTTTTTTTAAGTTATATATTAAGGATTTAAAACAGTATTTTTTAATGCGATCCCCATCCGGAAGATATTCTAGCCAGAGAGGATAGCTTGAGGAAGAAAACGACGTTAAGAATCTGAAGGACAAGGGCCAGGGATTCAGGAGAAAGGGCCATCCGAAAGAGAGGTGGGAAAATAATAAAGAAAGAAGCGTCACGAAATAAAGAAAAGAATAAATACGTTGGTGTGTGGCAACTGATTGTTCCTCAACTCAACTCGGGCCAACATAGCCGTTTTCTTTAACCTCCCTCCCTCCCTCTCTCTCTCTCGGCATTGCCACGTTCATAAATGACACAAAGATGCGAAGGTGATACCCCATCCTCCTTGCATTGCATTGCATTTTAGAGAAACATTTCTCTCTACCCCCTCTCTCTCCACTTATACGTTCCTTTCGCCGTACTTTTTAGAGAGAGACTCGTTACCTTAGAAAAAGTTTTCGTCATCCCGCTGAGAAGGAGAAAGAGAGAGAATGAGTTCGTCCTCAGGTCAGAGCAGTGGCCACGATCTCTCTTTCAAGATCTTGTTGATCGGCGATTCCGGTGTTGGAAAAAGTAGTCTCCTCGTCAGCTTCATTTCCAGCTCCGTTGAAGATCTTTCGCCCACCATTGGTATTTACTTTATTTCATTCACCTCATTCTGTTCGATTCCCGAGAAATCCTCTTTACCCATACCAAGGAAGCATATTATTACTTTTCATTGGTGTTCCATCCAGCATCATGCTATGCTAGCATTGGATTTCTCACAGATTATTCCTGTCTGATCTATGATTTGCAATCTACTATTGAACTGTAGCATTTTCAAATCGGTTTCATTTGCAGAGTTGCTGAACACTAGGAAGCCGCTTTTTGCAATTCACTATTGCATACGTAGAATTTCACTGATTTCTACATTTTATTTTTGCTGCAATAACTCAAAGAATGGCTCGTAATATTGATTTTGCTTTAATATTCTGGCCATCTGACGTTTTTTTTGTTCCAATAAATTAACTATTCTTCCAGAACTCCATTACTCCGTATCCCATGGAATTGGAATATAGTGACGATCTCGCTCTGATTTTGCTTTTATCATCAGATTGAGTTCTTGTATGATCTTATGTTTTAACTATCATTATGTTTGCCTCGTTCTTCATCGTCTGTAGGTGTTGATTTCAAGATCAAGGTGTTCACAGTAGGTGGGAAGAGATTGAAACTGACAATTTGGGACACTGGTATAGTCAATTCTTCTGCTCCAGATTCACAAATTTATACTTTATTTTAGCTCTGCATTTGAATTGGTGGCTAGTAGCGAATCGGATGCAAACGGATAGGCTGGAGTCTGTCCCTTTCTTCAGTTCATGACATAGCCAGGGTCTTCTGATAAATCACTTTCTCATTAGCATACACGACTACATTAGCGGTATGTTGTCTCCGACTCTCGAAATAACATTTCATCTGTTGCAGCTGGGCAGGAAAGGTTCAGGACACTAACAAGTTCCTATTATAGAGGAGCGCAAGGAATTATTCTTGGTATGCTTGCTCTTCTACATCAAAGGCTTCTCTGCAATTTCGTTATGGAAAATTTGATTGTTGCAACTACTGTCGAACTCTGTCTTGACTCTTAGGCATTATAAAGGGTTATAAATTTATAATATTTGTTTTTTATAAATGCTGTTTTCTGCTTTTAATATTTGAGGCCAAATGGGCTTTATCTTTCCCAGAAATATTCTCCAGGGTTGCTTTATCTTTCTACAGCAACATTGTTAGATTTGTCGCTCTGCCTTTCATGTCCTGTCTATGTGCTTGGAATCATTTCTATTTTCTTACTCAATGCTTTTTACTGAGTGCTCCATTTGTTTTTCACTCAGTTTACGATGTCACAAGGAGAGATACCTTTACAAACTTATCTGAAGTATGGTCTAAAGAATTGGAACTATATTCAACAAACCAGGATTGCATGAAAATGCTAGTTGGAAATAAAGTTGATAGAGTAAGTTTCTGCTCTAATCCTTTGCACGCACACACACACACACATGAAAGTAAACGGTGTACATAATTATGAAAGTTCTGCCTCTGATAAGTTTTTTATAAAATGAGTCTTATGCAGTATTACAATACTCCTAATTTTCATGTTTATATTGAAAAATGTTATAACTGTTGAAGAATCTTGTGGAGGTATAAAATGTAATGTTTGGATATATTCCAGTATTGAGTGGCAAACTGGCAATTACCAAAGCAACTGTGCTGACATAAGTTAAAGTTTTCTCAAGACAAAAGCGCCTCACGTCTTAACGCACGCCTTACATTTTTTGGCAATAATCTATTTAAGTATATGCTTTTGTATAATTTCAAGTTCTTACGTAAGTTACTTTTTCTTAATGTATTCTGTTCCTTAATTTCATTCATGGGTTGTCTCTGTTTAGGATTCTGAAAGGGCTGTTAGTACGGAGGAGGGCTTAGCTCTTGCCAAAGAGTTGGGGAGTATGTTTCTTGAATGCAGTGCTAAAAGTCGAGAAAAGGTGGATCAATGCTTTGAAGAACTTGCTCTAAAGGTACTGTTTAGATGCCCTTGTGCTTTTTTCCTTTTTCTTTTCTGTGTTACGTAATACAACTAATGTTTGAACATACAAAACTTATCGTAAGTTGTAAGTTAGAGACAATAGACGTAATATTTGAAACAAAAATAAACGGATGCATATTTGCATAATTTTGAATAATTGGCCATTTGTCATGAGAATTGACATGATTCTGTAGACTTTTTATACTGCATATCATGTTGTCTTTCCCTGTTCAAACATGTCAAGTTTTGGCAAATTTCGTAGATTATGGAAGTTCCTAGTCTTTTGGAAGAAGGATCAACCGTGAAAAGGAATATATTAAAGCAGAAACAGGAACCCCACGCACAGCAACACAGTGATTGTTGCTTTTAGAATGCAGCATTGTGGACATATTGAGTCTTGACAAGCGCATCTTGGACATATGTTGTATATGTAAGCTTCTTCTTTAGTTTCTTATTGTTGCCGTTGTCTTTCAGTTGTTTTATTCTTGTACTACCGCAATGCGGAAATTGGCACTCAAATCACACCTGTTAGCCCGGTGTAAATTTGTTTGCTCTTTCGTTCTCTCTTTTTTTTTTTCCTTTCTAGCCTATATATTTTGTCCACATCAGTAAATCCAGTGCAAATACGGTTGATCTCTCAGTTTCAATGTCACGCAATTTCAGTTTCTGTTGCTTTCATCTTTGTTCAAGAACAAAGAGCTGTGGTCCAAACACCGACAAGAAAAATAAACTACGTGACACTTGCGCAATTTTGCCTCCAATAATTCATACGAAATTAAAACCTTTACAATCGAATAGGAATAATCCTAAGTTGACACTACCCATCTCGAAACCTAATCAGATGGTCCCCACAACACCAAATATGAGTACGTCAAATCAGTCTGCTAAACCGGGAAAAAGAATGCTGTAATCAATTCTAAACTACAGTTCAGTCACACCAAATCAATCATTTAAATCGTTGAAAATTTACTTCCTCGTATTTTAGGAGAAATTTCAACGCTATAAACTACGAGCTTGCTTTGCAGTTTGCACCCCATAGCTCATTGTCGGGGATATAAAATATTCGAGGAAGTGCTGATACATTAGAGATATCAAGTGCTGCAGCATGCTGATATCTGTGGCGAAGTTGTAGACGTAGAAGCAGATGAGCCTTTGACCGGCTCAACTTTGCTGATTTTGATGGATTGAGTTTGAGGCTACATTATAAAATAACGAGTCAAAAGTAATTTTGGGAAAAACAATCGATAACTTTCCTAGGAAGATTAAGGAAACCAAGAAAATGTACCTCTGCTCTAGAATCACTCTCTGAAAGTCTCTGCTTTATGTCTCTTGCTATAGAAAAGAAGACCTGTTCCACGTTCAAGTTGGTCTTGGCACTCTGCTCAGAAATGTTTCATTAATACAAGTGCCTAGAAAGCAATGACCGATAGCCAGAACTAGCACTTAATGATTGATTATACGATAAATTAGTACACATTCTACTCACAGTCTCAAAAAATCTTATGCCATATTCATCAGCCAATGCCTTGCCTCTGGACGTTGGGACTACCTACAAGGACATTCATTATCACGTAAGTTACATTATAACAGAACCTAAGTCTAAAACAAACTCCAATCAGTAAGTACCCTTTTGCTCTCATCCATGTCAACTTTGTTTCCGACCAAAATTTTGTTAACGTTATCAGACGCATGCTGATCGATGTTCCTGATCCAATTCCTGATGTCTACATTTACAATAATTAGAAAAAAATGCATCATACTTATTTAATCCTTTTCAGAAATTCCAGTCAACTAAACTTCAAGTGAAAGAAAGTTGGTGGAGGTAGGGTAATACTGTTAAAGGATGATTCATCTGTTACATCGTAGACCAGCAATATTCCCATGGCACCCCTGTAATAAGCTATATGAGAAGCAATGAACAATATCAGCTAATTGACTATACGTATAGAAACAAATTGAAATAAGTTGAACGATTTCGTCAGAAAAGGAAGTACCGGTCGTTATTGTTCTGAAACGTTCTTGACCAGCGGTGTCCCATATTTGCATTTTAATGCGTTTGCCATCAACCTCAACTGTCCTAATCTTAAAGTCAATCCTGAAACAGGCACCGATGATTCAGGACTCTGTACAAAACCATGTGCATGTATTTGTGATTTTTCAGAAATCCTATGGTTCAAGTTTTGCATACGTACCCGATAGTGGTGATGAAACTAGTAGTGAAAGAATCATCTGTAAAACGCAACAGTAAGCAACTTTTTCCTACTCCTGCAATTCACTCAAACTTGTCACGTGAGTTTTCAAAACAAATGGCCTCAAATATCACCAACTGCTGAAAGCTAAATTGGAGAAGGAAACGAGCAAACTTGCATAGCTTTAGCTCAAAGCATAAGTGGTAGAAATAGCGAATCTCAAGCAACAAAATAATTATCATATACAGGGCCCTCATCGTCATAATTGATATCTAATTACAGTATTAAAAGAAAAAAAGTTGTTGACTAAGCATGCGCTGTGCTGTTATTTTTCACATCATTGGATTTGGACAAGAAGCGAATGAAACAGCGAAGTCCATTTGGATGGTCCTGTTGAGTCAAAGGACCCACAAATGAACAGACAAGACACGTTTCCAGATAACATTTGACATTTCTGAGGTGGTTCCATCTTGCTGGATTTTTAATCTAAATTTTTGCGATAAGTCAATTAATTACGCAAAGAATACCACAAAAGAGACACGAGCTCCATTTGGTTCTTGTATGAAACACAAGAAAAGAGACCACAAAATAATGAAAACTCGCTTTTCCCAAACACCTGATCTTAGGTTTTAAACCACCAAAGTGAAACAAATCATTACACAAGATTATGACCATCAGCAGTCAACCCACAAGTTAACAAACGATTACTGGCTAAAACTTTTAAGCAAGAGTGAATAGCTAAACCCAAAAATTGAACAGAAGAAGGATAAACAAATTAGAATAAGGAGAGACAGAGACTTGCCACTATCACCGATGAGAAGGAGCTTGATAAGGCAGTCGTAATCTGTGCGTGCTCTTGCTGCTGCCATTATCAACGTCGTTTTAGAGTGAGGCAGAACTCTCACACAACTCTTGAGAGAGAGAGAGAGAAGATGAGAGTTTAATACAAAGTTTACGTTATATTACAGCGACCAGAATCTGGTGCAGAACAAAAACGAAAGGAAGAAAAGGTCGACAGAGGGTGACAGACTGTGTTGTGCAAACCTGGGATAAGGCTGAGAGGTCCCAATGGCCTTGTCCTTGTCCTCATTTCTACGATGCTTTCTATTGGTGCCTCCATGACAGCTGTTCGCCTTTTTTATTGTTTAATTTACATTTCTTAATCTTCTTCTTTCAAGGTATTATTGGGAGATCACAAATACTTATTTATAATCAGTTATATTTTTTTTTATTCGTAGGTCAATTATTATTTAATAGTTACTTCTTTATTTTTGGGTTAGCAATTATTGATGTGGTGCTTGTACATGAATTATGGGTGCCACTGATGCGGTTCAGGCGATTAATCCAACAAGGATTTGTTGTGATTCTGGGAGAAGAAATAGCTCATGGTCTCATGCAACATCTTTTCCCAAGATATCTGGGCGATTTTCGTCCCTAAAAAAAATGACCTCAAAAATAGCTGTCGCTTTAATGTTCCTATCTGTATTTAAGTTTTCAGGGCATTTAATTCTTGGGGGCCAAACAGAGCCAACTTAAGCACTGTGGATGATTCACGGAATATGTTGTTGGTCCAAACAGGGCAACCGATCTGTATTGCCATCAACACCACCTCCGTAGCTGCCATCAAAATTTGAAGAGGGAAGAGAATGGTAAGAATATGAAGATGATAAAAGATAGGGAGGAGGCCTGAGGAAGAGAGAATAACGGGGTGCACCTGGAGATTGAAAAGGTAGAGAGAGGGGGGGGGGGTGCTGGCAATGGGACAGTGACAGAATGGCTTTCATTGTCCGACGTTGTCCCTACCGTACTTGGTGTCCAAATGCATTCATTTTTGTCGGATTTGCTTTGTCAAGGAGCGGCTAACGCACAAGGGATATGCCAATTGACCCGGAAACACGCCCCTTTGGGTTTCGCCCCAACAAACACGCCACCCTCACTCGTCCTCCTGCCACCTCACCTCACCTCACCACACCAAATATCAGATTGATTCCCAGCCTAATGCAAGATCCTACTTTAGACTTTAGAGTGCGTACTTGTTCTTTTAAATTTATATTTTAACCAATTCTTTTATATCAAAAAAATTTATATTTTAACCAATTCTTTTATATCCAATATTGATTTCTTTACTAAATACTACTCCCATATTCCATTTCATTTAAATATTATTTATATTCTGTAAAAAATTATAAATTATAAATTTAACTTGTTTCAATTTTTTTCCCAAATACATGCGGTGACGCTTGTATATATTATGGAAATTTTCTTGAAGCTGCATCGTTGTCTATAGATTAATTAAATTTCAAAGAACTTCCATAACTATACTCATTATATTAAATATTTTTCCTTAAAAATTTGACCCGATTTGCTGAATTTACAATGTCAATCTCAAAAAAAAAAAAAATTGCACCGTTTCTTCAACCTCCGGACAAGCACTTCGATTCTTCCATTCCCAGGCTCACAGAACATGGTTCTCGAGATAAAAGATTGGTTCTGTTTTTTATTTTTGTCTGGCAGGAGAGGAAGTCATGGAAAACTCGAGGATAGTTCATACTTGTTATGGTTGTAATGTGAATTCCATTGCTAAATGAAGTCGGAGGATTCAAAGGTCGGACCAATCAGGAACTATACTAGATGACATCGAGGGAGAGATTAAAAGTTATAAATTTTTTCAAGATTTTCAATGGTGCCAGCGCGGGGAGCTGGCGATTGAATTATTGAAATGGAACATAAGATTCAAATATTATTATCTGATTGAATAAGCTAACCTGAAATATAAATTATAAGTTCTAAGCATGAAATAATTAAAGTTTTCCTAATCTGACCTAAATACAATCAGCATAAAGGTAAAAAGGAACTGACGGTTTTCTGATGTATCATTTTTTAATTTACAGCACTAGTCAAACAACGAATATTCAGATTTTGGGTAGCTTAACGAAGCGACATCAAAACTAGAATATCTGTGAATAAGAATTTAAAATTATTCCACCAATCGCACTGCTATAGAGATGGCATGGAAGTAGCAACAGCGGCTTCCAGCAATCTCCTTGCGTCTGTGCCATGATCAGGTAATTCTGCTGGAGTCTGCCAAGCGAAAACTAATTTTCAGAATATGATTCAGAGTAGAAACGGAAATTTCTTATCTTCCTTTAAACTCTACCTTTCCATATAAGTTTGTCTTTGTGGGAGATGCCCCATGAGACAGCAATAACCTAATGACGTTAACATGCTCGCCTCTAGCAGCGTGATGGAGCGGCTGCAGAAACAATTACGATTTAATGATGAAGAGCAAATCAGAAATCTATCCAATAAAATATTGCAGGTACGGTGAGGACTGAGATACATCTATTTTATCTAAACCCCCGAAAGTGAGAAATTTCCAGAGGACCCAAAAAAGAAAATAATAATAAACTTTTAAAATTGAATACTCAACCACTCTTACTTTAAAGAGGATTAAAATAAAGGGCAGCACAAAAGGCATAAAATTAAAGCCACGTGTCAATATAGTGGATGAAACGACAGTTAGTACTGAATTAAACGAAATAAATGAAACACTGAAGAGACTTGATATGCGTGCGCGTGTATGTGTGTGTGAAAGCAAATTGTGTTCACAGAGCTTAAGTCATCGGTGGTTTGCTCACATCTTATTTTTGCACCCATCATATCTTTTCTATCTCTTTATAAATACAATATATGCACTCTTTATAAATGTAGAGGATCAACACAACACAATTTTATAGTTGATTCAACTATACAGCTGACAGTTATAAGTTTAAATGCGAGATTTTTGGTAAAAATACTCACTGTATCACCCTCTGAATCAACTGATTCAAGCATCCTCCGTATATGCTCTGCATTATCAACTCTGTTAAGTAGCAGTTGGACTATCTCAGCATACCCTGAAATGGTCCTTAAAGAAAAAACTATAAACAACAATACAGTGAAGTGAGCCAGATTAACACTTAGAAGAGAAACTACATATTACCTCCTGCACAAGCATCATGCAATGGAATAGCACCGTCTTCATCCTTACACTCCATGTTCGCTCCTCTTTCCAGAAGTAGCTGCATTAATTGAAACATTTATCAGTTGTCCATTAAATTATTTGCAATAACATGTCAAACAAGGAATAAGCACAGTTGACAAAACCTGAACACACGATAAATGGCCATATAAGCAGGTCAGATGTAGAGCCGTATCCCCATCTTCCACAGGTTCGTCAATTCTTCCAGTCAAGTTATCTGCAAATGCGCAGAATGAGGGTAAGCACCAGCACAAAGATGATCCGACATTCTAATGAGAGAGCATTCAGATGTCCCACAAAATAAATCGATTGTAGCTATTGCAGACAGCATTAAAATCCTCCCTTTCCACCAAAATGATGCCAATCTCCAGATGCGAAACCTTTAGTGTACACTACTGGATTTATAAAAGATGTCGTAGAAACAAAATATTGTGTCTGCAATACTTAAATTTCTATTGACTGCAGCAACCAACTAACTTATAAGCTCAAACTCTTTCTGCGCTAGAGGCATAATGAATTATCTAATTCTGAATTCTGATTTCAATCACTAAACAAAAATAGCGTACCCTGCTAAATCAAATCTCCGTATTGCACAACTACTTTAAATGAAATTTGTTCTTCCTGAGAATGAGCATCTTGATGATGCGTAGAAAGAGGAGAGTAGAGAGAATAGGAAAATAAAGAGGTAGACTAAGAATTTCGAACTTTCATTAACAATTGTAGCCTATTCTCCATCATCTGTTAGACAAGAATAGTAAGTTAAAGTATTAACAGACTTAACTATTTCCATCTACTCGACTATGACCCCTAACAATATTCCCCCACCCCCTAAAAAGCTTAATCCTCAAGGGCAACCATCATTATTACAAAATTCAGGACACGTTCTTTGAAAACTATAATATTAGACCCGAGTAGCATCCAATACAGTTGCATCTCCTGCTGTCATCCCATCTCATAGTTACTTGTTAATAATGTTCTTAGCTTAAATTATCTCACATCTTGAGCTATGCATTCCTAAAGTCTAGCTGTAAAACAAGTGATCAATTAATATTTAGACAAATTAACTATGAATGAAAGATCATCAAAAGCCTATTTAATGCTCTATAAAACTTCCATTCTGCCTTAATTGCATGAATTCTTATATCAGGCCTTCATAGATAGGCCCAGAACATCTTCTCAGAGCTGTTGCATATGTCTCGCACGAAATCCTATCCTTCTTGATATACATTCTATGCCATTTGAAGCCTTCTCCATCTAAACGTAAACTAGCAATGGTTATCTTCATCTCTTTTGGTGTTTCATAGGAATTGCATATTTGTTTAATGAGAAGCTATCTAATAATCATGATTCACTTACCTCTAATGATCTCCTGAGCAATCCGAATAGCTAAATAGCTATCATATTTCAGCAGCAGCTAACATATTTCAAATTTCAACAAGTTAAACGAGCCACGTGTTGATAAAAGTAAAAAGGAATAATAAAAGTAAAAAATGGAGACCGGGAGAATTCGCAGACTTAAAAAAGATGCCAAAAGCACAATCAAAATAGCTATAACTTTAGTCAGTTATTGGAAAGCGGAACGTGAGTATTAGTTTGCACCTTGAACAAGCAACAGAGGTTGAAAGAGGTTGAAAATTCACTTTAAGAAATTGAAAACAACAGCTTAGAAAGGGTCAGAATTCAGCATAAGAGATTAAGGCAAAAAGTGGGAACCTAGAGCGAGGCGGACGTTATCGGGGTCACCAAACTGAGAGGCGGCGGCTAAGTCGTGGAGATGAGGAGGCGTATCCGAATCCTCAAGCTCCAAAAGGCCATTTTCTTCAAAGAGGGCGTTGTCATCTTCGAAGTTGTCGTCGTCGTCGTCGTTTAGACCATTGCGCCTCCCTGGAACCGCCATTCTGCCCTGTCGCTCTTTTTGCTGCCTACGAGTTCCCAGCCCCACGAGGGATGCTCGGGGCCGCCGCTACTAAAGGATACTTAACTGTATTTAGAAACGAGTTTATAAAATTAAAAAAAAATAGTTTATAAAAAAAATTTAAAGAAGAGTTTATAAAAAAAATAATTTTAAATAAATGAGTATTTAGATAATATTTTTATTATTAGTAAATTATAAAAAATATATAAATATTAAATGAGAAGAGATAAAATATAAGAGGACAGAGAGGAGAAAGGGTATAAGAAAAGAAAAGAGAAAAGATGTAAGAAAAAATAAGAAAGAAGGTATAAGAAAAAATAGGAGCAATATAATAATTAGTTAATTCATAAATCTTTTACTATTCTATAATTTATTCTGATCAACTTATCTAAAACTTTAATTTTAAATCATACTTTAATCTAAAAATTTATTTGAATAAATATAGTCGTTTATTTTAAAAAAAATAAATTTAAGTTTTATTAAAAAAAACTTTTAAAAATATGATTTCGTTGGTTACTAAACAGCCCATGTCATTTTACAGTTTAGACAAATGATAGCGATTAGGGAAAGTAGACTTTTTACGAGCCAATTTTGCTAAGAAAAGAAACTTTTCTTGTTTTTTTCCCTGATACTTAAATTTAATCTAATAATCTAGAATATTTATTATATTTTTGTTGGCATCACTTGATGATAATTAATTCAATGGCTTCTTTATTCAAAGGTCAAATGATATTTTGTATTCACAAAATTATATTCTATTACATTTTATTTCATTCTGATCTGCTTACCAGATGTAAACTAAGATAAATATTTATTTTATTATTTATTCAGTCCCTTCATTTTTACTTATTTTTATGCATCGTGATAATTTTTAAAGAATTGCATCTCTTAAAAAGAACTGCTGTTAAAGATGTTAATTTTTAAATATTGTATCAGAAAATAAATATGAGGGGGTCGTTGTCCGTTAGAAGCATGAAACTCAAAGAATAGCTTTTAAACCTGGCGCAAGTAATTGTATCCATTTCTAATTATTGGAAAACTATCATTCCATGGTCTGCAAGTACCATCCGGAGTGTTTGCATCATCATATTGGTTCCAAGTATTTCAACCGTGAAATGTAACAAATCCTGCGTCAGCCGAGTTGATAAGATTTTAAAGTTGGCCTCTAAGTTCTTTTTCTTTGGTTTTGATCCAACCCAGCTTACTCAGGCTGATTAACTAAACTTGGATGGTTTAGACCATCAGCCTTTATTAATATACATACTTATTGTTGCTTAAACTGAAAACTATTACAAAATACGGAAAATATATATCAAACATACATTGGGCGAATTAATGACAGGCCGCCAGCTCCTCAAGCACAATCGTTGGTTGAAAGAGAAAATGAAAAAAAAGAATTGTAAATCAAGAGTTATAAGAGGCACGGACCCAGCAAGTAAACTTCATTGTCGATTCTGTGCTATCAATGGGAATCAAATCAAGCATTAAAGAATAATGGAAAGAACCAACAACTGTATGCAAAGTTGATCAGTGAAAAAGAATGATAATAAGGTATATAATAACAATAACTGATTCCTGTCTTGGCGAGGTTAATTAACTAAATGAAGTTCAATAATGGCAATCCACCAAAGAAGATGCGGAGAAAACAAGAACATTTTCTTGAGACTGAAACGGCAACTTGGATTCTCTGTGATCATCTTCTGGTGCGGGAAGATTCAAATCCAACTTGAAAACATTCTTGGGATTGTTGTTATTGGCTTGCTGCTGGAGTGAATTGTTCACCAAGGTTCTGTGGCGCCTCATATGACCCCCCAAAGCTTGCCCAGAGGTGTACTCGGCCCCACATATAGAACACTCGTGAACTTTCGACTTATTACTGTTACTATTGCTGCTATACGAAGCCCTATTTGAAATCTGCAATGAGAGGACGAAGCTTGGGTCCGTGGGAGCACACGGGTCATGAGCCTCTTCGTTGGCAAATGCAACAGATTGCATCTTTTCTTCAGAATTGTTTGGCTTTTGTTTCTTGTGGCTGGCTCTGTGTCCACCGAGTGCCTGGAAAGAAGGGAAGCATCGATCACAGGTCTTGCACTGATAAACGTATAGCCCAGAGGAAGCCTTATCGTGGTTGTTGTGAGAAGAGGGTTCGTCACGGGCATGGCCTTGAGCCAGAAGGATCAAACAATTAGCCATGTCTTCTTCTTCGGTGGTCACCCTCAATTGATGATCAGTCGAGGTTGTAGCCATATCTACTACTGATGATGACCCGCCGGAATTTTCTTCGGTGCTGGTCCTGCCGGCGCTAGAAGAAGAAGAAGCCATGGATAGCCTGAGTGGAGAGGGTAGCCTGGAACGCTTGGTGCGCTTGCCCTTCATGACTTGGCTTTCATGATCCTTATTCCACATCACAAGTTCCTGGCCTGTGACCTCCATAATTAAGGTTCTTCTCTTCTTCTTCTGGTGTCAAGGGTGGATGATGATGGAAGAAGCAAAGGATAAGAGTGGGAGTTAATAAGTGAAGGATATAGATATATATTAATGGGTGGCGTGAACAGTATGAGAGTGTTTTGGCGTTGCCAGAGTTGCGTTTCCAACCTTGGAAGTTATATATAAGGAAAATGATACATGAGAGAGAGAGAGAGATGCAATGTTAAGTATGATGAGGGGAGGAAAGGAGTAAGATTCGGTTGGCTTTGAAGCAAACCCGTTACTTTTTCTCAACGATTCCTTTCACGGAGGATTGGTTTGCAAGCCTGGAACCACAGAAATTTGCAACTTTCACCCTCCTCCTCATATATGCTTTTTTTTTTTTTTTATCTCCTTTTGTTTGCTTTTCTTCCTTGTCTTCCTCTTCATTCTCTCTTTTCTACCCTTTTGCCTTTCTTTCCTCGTTCCTGCATATTGCTCATTTACTACAGCTTATTCCACTAAATTAACCAATCTTTAAAAGAAAGAGTCAATTAACAACCTCGGAAGTGTTGAAATTTGAAGTTGGAGAGATCCTTGTGACTTGTGATGGAAGATTGTATCGCATTAATTAAGATATTATTAATATTAATTGCTCCCATGAGTTGAAGATGTGGGTATAATTTATAAATGGAGTAAACTAGTAGGCACACTTAATCAGGGAGTTCATGTGCGGTTGACCCAACCACCTGTGATAGCCCTCAGTGGACAACATATACAACCCAACAATCACGCTATAATTATTTGATTATTATGATCTTTATCAAGATCTCATACCCAATCATTAGGTGTCGGTAAATGCACTATATAGAGACCGTGACCCTGTCTTCCTCATAGCCTATACAATTTTCCTCGTATTGATTCATGGGAATCTGAGCTGTGCTCAGGGCTTTCACACTCAGAATAATGGAACTTTCCTTTTTTCTACTAGAATTAATGGTCAGTCAAATTGTTATTCATAAAACAACAGTAAGTTGATACCTAGCGCGTGAAACAACTTGTTTCGTGTTAGGGTTGAGGTGAATTAAATTAAAATATATGTAGAGGGGAAGGAATGAATAAATGGATGGTGGAGGAGTGAGGTACGTAGCGGGTTTGGTGGTGTAAGGTATAGAGTATATATGTGAATAGAAGGTTAGAGGGGAAGAGAGATTCTTAGCGTAAGGAATTGTTTAGGGGTTGTGAAGGGCACGTTAACTTGCAACGCCAGCATCCTTCACCTATGTATGTAGCTTACCTTTGTGCTACTGCCTCAAGGCAAAGCATCTTGCTACTTCACTGCTCTCTCTCTCTCTATCATTTCCCCATTTTATTACTATATATCATTTAACTCAGCATACAATTCCCTGCACTACCTCTCCACCTTCTATCCTATATATATATATATTTGAATATTATACATATTGGTCAATCACTATGGAAGAATAATGTTGCTTAAGCTTAGACAAGACACAAAGCGAGTTGGCCGCTGCCAACACCTTATGTTTTGCACACAGAACATGCCTTCCATTATTATTTTAGCTTCCCACAATAATCCACTTCTTTCATACTTTCACATGCGCAGCTGCCACTCTTAATTATAATACTTCTATCTTTAGAATCATGAAATTATATATATCTGCATGAGAGGAACATCGAGATGAAGATTCCCAACATGATTGTGCAAAGGCATGCACTGTGAATCGCCATAATTAATTCGACAGCCAAAAGCTATACATATACAAAAGTTGGGAACCAGTGGTGGAAAATGGCACTAAATTTTAAGCTTTAGAGAAAGAATTCCATGTTTCAACAGCAACTTTATTAGGAGTACCTCATGGTGATCAATTTTAACTTTTTATGTATGTATGTGCCATGTAGATTAACTATTAAATAGAGGTATCAGTCAATGCGTTGATACAAAAATATAATTATAAGCACTTTTAGGTGATGAGGAAGTGGGTTTTATAACGTAGTTTTGACAGATGCGAAAACTATTGGCTATACACACACACACACACACACACACTGCAATCGCTTTCTTCTAGAACTGGTAAATGCAAAAGCGTGCCGGCTGCATCCAACTTGTGTTGCTTGAGGTAGGAGTATGAAGCAGACATGCTCACATGAAGCGTGAAAAAGCATACTAAATTGTAACCAAACTCTGTTGTGCTGCAGTTGGGAGCTCCGTGAAAACTTCAAAACCTAGCTCAAGCTGCTCATTATATGAATAGAATATCGAAGGAAGGCCACCACAAAACGTGATCATGGGGCAGCACTAACATAGATGGCATTCCTTCTTCACATGATCCGACCGCATACTACTGTTCCCTGTCGGTTCTTATAATTAATATATTCGCAGACTTCCATTCCCACACCAACATTACCATCCATGTTGCCACGGCTTCAGAGGTTTCTTCCTCACTCTTGCAATATGGTTTTTTCCGAAACCTATCCACAAATCGAATCTAATTAAAGTCGCACACCGAGGCAGGTCATTCGGATGCTTATATGTTTTTGCACTTGTTATTTCGACATATCATTAAAATCACCCATGTGTTTTTTGCTATTGTGAGATTTGTGAATTCAAATTTTAAAATAGAATGGACATACATAGATAGTACACCGAGGACAACGACTTTGTGCCAACTCCCTGCCCATATTTTAGGTTTGGTCTATTTGTCCCCATTTGCCATAACTATGTGAAATAAACATGTGAAATGGCACTACCAAATGTCACCGACTTGTTTTCGTATTATCTATTTTTGAGAGAAAACAAATCTACATAATTCATTGAAAATTTCAGGCAAAAGGTAACCTTGTAGTTTTCGTTGATATCTAGGTTGTAGGACCTTTCATACTTAACATCACTTATTTTGACAAGGATAAACAAAGAGTAACGTTGTTTCCTTTTGCTTTCAAATTAAGTAAACTATGTCAAAATGTTTACATACAATTCAAGGGAACTTAAAATACACGGAAGCATTTGCAAGAGAATAAATCCACGTTAGGGACAGTACTAATCTGTGTTGTTTTGGCTGTCATGGGCGACTTTCCTTTTTTTTTTTCTTTTTTTATAATCATAGGTATCCCTCCTATCATATGCCTTATTCGATGCACTATTATATTGGGCACTAAATGTTAGTATATCTTTCTCTGGGATTCAAACATGGGTTCACTATATGACTAAACTCTTATGCTATGCCCAACATCTAATAGTTTTTTTTTGTATAAAAAATTTTAAAAAAGGGTTGAACTGACCCACAGTCTAAAGGTAGGGTAAAATCTCCTTTTCTCTTAGGTGATACTAATATCGGTCAGAATAAGTCGTTAATTACCCACAAGTATTAACCTAGACACCTAGGAATTATGATCCATCCTCAAGTAATACGACTAAAATAATAATAAAATAATATTTTCTAAAAATCAAATGTATTGCAAATAATTATATATATTACCTATGCATAAGCTAAACCTACGAATAATGGGTCCAACCTCTGTTAGTTGACATGGGTGGGTGACTTTCAATTTGGGGAAGAAAATGGTCCATGTAGGAAACTTAGGGCCCAATAAGGACAAAGGGCCTTGTTAATCTGAATCCTCTCCGGTAATGGGATGCACGCTAAATGACCCAACGCTCTATTGGGCTTCAGATCCGAACTCTTGTGTTTTTTTTTTTTTTTACAAATCCGAACTCTTTTTGTTTGCGCTTGCGGCTTCAGATCCAATGTACAATTTTTAATTCTCAACTCCATCCTTTATTCTCGTATGGGCTAAATGACCCACGTGTACGCTTTTTTTTCTTTTTTTACATTGGCGTCTAACTGATTTGGATCAAATCAAGCTAAGTCTCATAGGTGTAAAGCTCTCAAAGTAATAACTTTTAAAATAACCATGGCATTATCATTGATAAAATGCATATGCGTTTGTCTAGACATGTGTAATATACACATTCTCTCACACGTGGTATGAAATTTAACTTGTATGATATAACTTATGAATAGTAAAATTTAATGTGTGTGTACATATATTCTAGGTCATGACTTTGGGGGGCCCACAGATCGGAATAATATCTTCATTTGCCAAGGCCTCATGCTCCACCGCTCCACTGCTGCACTGCTCCACTTCAAGTCTCCAGAATTCACTCGCGGGGTGACAACTGGTTAATATACGACGTGGGACGAAGTAATTTGGCTTGGCCTTCGCTGCCGTCTTAACAAGACGTGTAATCACGGACAAGACGAATGCCTCCAAACAGCTTGCTTTAATTTGCTCAAGTCATGTGCATTTAAGAGAAATAGGCCTAATTTTATTATTATTACTCGTGGGGCTAAGCTTTGATTTAGCGGCAGTACAAATGGGCCCATGCCATGAGATTTTACGGTTTGGCCCTTGGAATTGACGGCTGTTTCCAAAATGCCCTTCTCTGTGACCTTCTTTCCTTTTCCAGAGGATACGTCCCCCATCTGGATCTGATTTCCCCAGCCGAAAGCAACCCCTCCTTTTGGAGCCTCCTTCATCATCTTCATCCTTCCCGCCCCCATTCAAACATGAAAATTTTGACCACTTAAAAATACCCTCCTTCTTTATTACATTCACCATCACGCCACCATTAATTAATTAATTAAACCAGTTGCACCGCCTGTTTCTTAGTTTTATCTCTTATAAAACATATACATCCACTCTAAATAAACTTCTAAAACTTATTTCTAAATTAATTTTATTTTTACTTCTACTTACCGTAATTCTGACAAACAATTAGATATCCCTATCCTTTTCCCCAGTTCCTTCTGGGCTTTTCTTTACCAACTTCTATCGTGATCCACATCTAGAGCATGCTCCATGTGAACATCTTTAATTTCGTTTCACATACCTGTGGATAACGATGGGGGTCACTTCTTGCATATGCGGTGTTTGAAAACTTGAATAATATAGTTCTGCGAAGAAACAATCCGTGCCATGGTGCCATCGAGAAATTGAAAGGAATTAAATAAAAGGACTGGAGAATAGGTTGAATACTATTTTATTTACAAGGCGGTGGTTGGGGTAGGGAGAATCGTTATTTTGTTATCATTTGTGCTCCTTCCTATCTCACGGGCGGTGGACAGCAAAACGAGAGAAACAACCATGCTGAGAGAATGAGATGTGTGGATTCTCAGAGAGATTCCTAAATCTAAACACAATGGAGTGTTTTCTTTTCCTCTTTACCAGGAATATAAGGAGGTGTTTGGTATCCGAAATGAAATGAAACTCAACAAAATATTAGAGTATTATAAAGTCTATAATGCATCACCCATGCATACACGTAGTTACTCACGCACATAAATATGCCAATGGCTTGATGCCTCATGCGAGTTTTCAGTTGAGAATGGGGACAAAGGGGAACAGTTATTGTGGGTTCGTTGATTCGAACGCATTGGATATCCCCTTCGCTGTTGCCTCACCTACTTAGGCAGTGCTTTAGTGACTTCGGGGCTTTACTTCATCTACTTCAATTGATCAGGTCCCCCGGGAAGAGCATGTTTCTCGTGGGGATTTTTAATTCTATTTCGGGGACTCCTAATACTGGATAAGACTCGATGATAACTTGTTTGTTTTTTAGCACAAGATACGGTAACCCGTTGGATATGCAATCTTTGTGAAAGAAACACCCAGTTCACAATACAATGAACAAATAATAAAAGAAATCTCAAGTGAAGATAGCCCCCCAATCATTTTTGCTGATCTCATCTACTCTGTATATCAGAAGGGAGAGAAACAACTAACAAGATTGATTGGGTTAAACTAAAAGGGTCAGCCTCTTACAACACGACAAAATATCTTATAATATTTTAAATAAAATTATATCTCTAAACCTAGAAAAGGAGAGAGAAACAATAGTGATATTGTATATAACGTAAAAAACTAATTATTTATAATATAATAAATTAAAATTTAAATATTTATTAAAAAAAGTATGAATATTTATTGCTACGAAGCATATTTTTTATTTTCAAAATATACGATAACATGGTGCATATGATAACCTATAATACAAACATATTTATGCATATACAGAGAGGGAGGGAGAGAGAAGAACAGCCGAAGGACGGGCAAAGAGACGTTCAGTGGATGGGGGAGATGAACAAAGTAAAGACAAGAGGGATTAGGAACCGGCCCAAACCCCATATTTTTCTCTTTTGACGAACAACACTACTGGATTCATTTTTAATATGGTTAATGAAATAAAAGATAAAACGTTTTCTATTAAATAATAACAAAAATATGAGGTTCAAAATAATTAATAATAAAAGAATTAGATCGCGGGCTGAGGTAGAGTGAGACTAGAGCGGCGTTGCTTGCGTGAGGCCGGTGGGAGGGACGAGGATTGGGTATCGCAAATGATGCGGGAAAGGGCAGGGGATGGACCCCACTTGTCACGTGGTATCCCGTTCCCCACATCACGTTGTGATGGTTCGTACAGCTGTCAGATAGGCATTGCCTTGTGTGGGGGGCATTGACCAATCAGTCTTCATGCAGCATTGGCAATAATAATAAGCTAAAGTGCACGGCTTTTTGTGTTTTTTTTTTTTTAATGTGTGGCCCACGTCCACCTCAGGATTACGTGCTTACCCTCTTCCCTCCCTCCTCCTATTCTAATCCTCTGCTGTTCAAGCGGCGTCCGCAATTAGATTTTCCTAATCAAGAAAGGGTAAATATTAGGACTCCATAATTTTACATTTTCTATTAATCCAGTTTAGAAACAGAGTACTCATAAATTATATTTTAGATAAAAACCAAGTATGATTCTACTAATTTATCCTTAAATTGCCTTCCGTTTCTCGGTTCAGCGGCTATAAAATTAAGATATTTTACATTCCATTTGAAAATAACAGATCGTCGGTAATCCTCCGGAATCCATATATGTTTTGAACGAAACTCGGGAATAATCAAATGAATTAAAGAGATACAAACGTCATCTGAATAATCAGCAGGGAGAAGGTAGTCGCATGATATCTTAGAGGTCAATTTGTATGATTCTATTACTTAATTCAAGAAACTTCTGGACGTATAGTAAGGGCACTCAATTTTTTTGTTAGCCGATCCGTAAATTAAAGAGGTCAATTTTAGCATGGCTCAGCGTTCGCCTCAACGTGTGGCTGTAGTTTAGTGGTAAGAATTCCACGTTGTGGCCGTGGAGACCTGGGCTCGAATCCCAGCAGCCACATGATCGTGGATTTTGGTTTTCTTGAATGGGAAATGGAGGTTCATGGAATCTGAACATGTGGCTTATGGGACAGAATTTTGCTCACCATGTCTACGGATAAAGACAAACTCTGCCCGTGCAGCACCAAGTAAAAGGCGGCCAGTTGTAGTAATCCTCTCCGCTCCCTCATATTATTTTACACACTCTTTTTTCTCTTTTATTTTGTTTTTTATATCCAACTTTGTTTCCCTTATATGGCCGAACAGCAGATATGTTTCTTAATAATGTTATTAAATTGTTTAAAATTTATTTATATTATCTTGAATTAGCATATACATGGTCACTCATGTCAATTAAATCAATCCCATAATAAACTATACGTCTAATCGCCCTTGGGCTCACGTCGGTTTCTTCCAGTTCTATGTTCAACGGAATTCATTCTTAGAAAAAATACTATATATAATTAAGTTGATATTTTAATTTGAGCAGAACATGCAAGAACCCATTGCCAGAGAAGCCATCGCCATGATGCATTGTTGGAGCTGTTTAGTGGATAATTTCCATTGACCACCATTATATAATCTTTTGTTTTTGTTTTCATAAAATAAGAGGAGGAGGAGGCATATGCTGGCGGATATCCTCCTGTCATTCTCACTTTCCATATCCCCCCCCCCCCCACCCCAAGCTGATGGTTTTTAATCTGATGACGAAAAGCCTGAAAACGCCCCCTTCCCTATAATTGAAGTACGAGCAGAGACTTGAGCATCCAGCCATTGGAAAATAATTTGCTGATTCCTTGATTTTTAAAGTCAGTCCATCCTAAATCCCCGTCGAAATCAGTATAAAAAGTAGAGTGTGTCCTGGTTCACGATCAGAATTATTATTTATCGCCTATAAGTCTCGGATAACAATAAAATAAATACAGGAAAATCTGAAATAATTAATCTTTTTTTTTTTCAAATTTAACATGTAAATGGAGTTTGTTTATAGAATATGATAGTATAAATAGCAAAATGTTCTTTCTAGATTAAATTAGCAGGGGATTAAGTGGCTAGCAATCATCCACTGCTAGAATTTAAGAGCGAGGAGGAAGGGGCGTGCATGGCAATCTCCCTCAACCATTAGATATTTAACAAGAAGATAAAGGCCGAATAATAAATATTAAGTCGGTGAAAGCAATCGGATTAACAAAGTCGGAAAATGTAACGCCTTGTCGAGCCCACTTCACCGATCCAGGCGAATTTAAAATGCAGATGAGCGCTTAAAGATAGTAATATAAAACACCACAACGATAATCTAGTTAACTTGATCATGCCCTAATCATTATCCGCCACTGATGATTATTTTGGCCCCAAACAGAGCTTTTTTCTACCTAATCAAACATATCGTCGCAACAATGTCCTCTATTTTATTCTTTTCGAGAAACTTCTAATTGTTTTTTGTTCCTGGGACGAATCGTGGGTTCATTCTTGGCTTTTAATTGTGAAAATACGCACACAACCGAACAACCCGATCAGGCATTCATTGTAATATCATGAAATCCATTACTTCTATAATTATATTTATAAATTTTAAATATTATTCTTATTTAATATATATTATACTCTATTCTATCCTAATTATAAGATTTTGTTAATTTTATTTGAAGAAATTAATAAAATTAAATAAATTATTTTAAATTGTTCATATTTATTTTATTAAACTAATTTATTTAATTTATAAACTATTAATGAGACTATATAATATATATTATAATTAAATAATTTATTTAATTTTTTAAATTGTTTATATTCTATAATTAAGATTGCAAGCACCGTATGAAAATAAAGTTAAAATAATAATACTCTATCATTATGAGGAAAACAAGAACTTCGGTCCACTTGGGTTGCCTATTTATTTATTGTTTTCCCCTGCAGAACCAGAAAGCGTGCAAAGTGAAACGCATACGCCTAGTCATCACGCCAACCCAATCAAAATAAAAGAACAACTACGACCCACGTATAATGCCCTCAAGCCTTCCAAAAAGTAGGTAGAGCCATTGTTTATCAGGCGTTCATGTAAAAAATACACGATCCATGACACGATGTACGAATTTGATTCGCTTTGCTTCAAAATACACGGATGTATCTGGAAAGAACCAGATTCCTATTTTAACATATAATTCAACATTCACTTTTTATCTATTAATTAAATAGACGTATCCCATTTTATCCAATTATCCTTACATAGCGCATATCCCTCAATATCCATCATAAAGGGCTAACGCTAACCGACTGGGGCATTTCAATTCCTCATGCCCAAACCCCCCTCCCGCATAATTACAACTATTATCAATATTGCAAATTTAGCAGCTCCCAGCCTGCCGACGAATAACGATATTTTCCCAAACTTTATAATTCGCTTTTCATTTCTTCTTCTTTCGTTTACCGGAACCTGCTATAGCCTGTTTTGTGAACCTCCTCACTCTCGATATAATGGCTCCTCATCCCCCAACTCTCCCCCGCTGAGAAGGGAGAAGTGGAAACCAGCACTTGCTATTCCTACAGTGTCTGATCTCTCGACACACACCCACACTATGCCGATCCGAAACATCGCCGTCGGTAGGCCTGAGGAGGCAACTCAGGCGGATACCTTGAAGGCCGGCTTGGCCGAGTTCATCTCCACCCTCATCTTCGTCTTCGCCGGTGAAGGCTCCGGCATGGCCTTCAACAAGCTCACTAGCGACGGTGCCACCACCCCCGCCGGTCTCATCTCCGCCTCCATCGCTCACGCCTTCGCCCTGTTCGTCGCGGTCTCCGTTGGCGCTAACATCTCCGGCGGCCACGTCAACCCCGCCGTCACCTTCGGAGCCTTCATCGGAGGCAACATCACCTTGTTGCGAGGCATCGTCTACTGGATCGCTCAGCTTCTCGGTTCCACCGTTGCTTGCTTGCTCCTCAAGTTTGCCACCGGAGGACTGGTAAGACCATCATTCGGCACTTGTCTCGTGAGGCTCAGTTATAATAACAGTAGATGGGCTACAGGTTATTTGTTAAATCCGATTTTATTAGTGGGTAGTAGTAATCCTGAATAACGGTATTGTTCGGGTTTGCTTTGCTGCATGACAGACCACACCGGCTTTTGCACTGTCGTCCGGAGTTGGAGTATGGAACGCCGTGGTGTTCGAGATCGTGATGACATTCGGGTTGGTGTACACCGTGTACGCCACAGCCGTTGATCCGAAGAAGGGCAATTTGGGAGTAATAGCGCCCATCGCGATCGGTTTCATTGTGGGAGCCAACATCCTGGCGGGTGGGGCCTTCGATGGTGCATCCATGAATCCGGCAGTTTCATTCGGGCCAGCGTTGGTGAGCTGGAGCTGGAACAACCACTGGGTCTACTGGGTCGGGCCACTTATCGGCGGTGGGCTCGCTGGGCTCATCTATGAGGTCGTCTTCATCTCCCACTCCCACGAGCAGCTCCCCTCCACTGACTACTAAACTCGTGCATGCATGAGACGTTTGAGAATCTTTCTTTGATTAGAGGGGGCTGCTTTTTATTCCCTTGTATCTGAAAATTGTGTATCTTTGTTCCTCTCCATCGTCTTTTTAAATTATGCGTTGAATCGGTGGGCGTTGATCTTGGTCGAATCGTGGTGACGGGGGAGGATTTGGTTCTCTCATGTTGTGCCGTGCTGAATGTACTATAACGCGGGTCTACGTGTATGATTCATTTCGACTCTTTTCATCCCCTCGCAAATCTTCTTTCCTGCTCTTCCTCTTGCGAAAGAAAGAAATAAATTGCATCGTTTAATCCAATTTTTATCGGGTAAATATAATTTATGATTTCTCGCTAAGCATTCGAGAGTAAATACACACTCAGACTATGATTATGTAAGTATGAACGATCAAGATTGTGTGTTAGATCACGCTCATCATTTTCGTAATATTGTCTAACATTGTATACATTTAGTCATTGGCTTAAATACGGGTGGGAACAGTATAAACGAATGAGCAAAAATAGGAGGGGCAAGGGGTTGTGGTTAAAAAGTGAGAATGACCCAACAGTAAACTACAAAGAGAAGAGAGGGAGAAAACCACCCGAGGGGGGGGGGTAAAATCAGGAAGGAAATTATAAGAATAAAAGAGGGGTACAGGCAAGCAAAAAAACAGAGGAGAATGATGAGAGTTGAAGGTGACAAGGCAGGGGGGAGTGTGGGACAGCTTCATGTGAGCTTCGCAATTGTCGATTCACCCCCAGTCTTCAAAGTTCAAATCCCACGTGTCCCCATTGCCACGCAACACTTTCAACTATTCTACCAATAACTATTCTATTTGCCCGGTTTTTACTATAAAATTTATTTGAATGAAGATAAAGTTGGTGAAAAAATGTATGATAAATTGGAGTAGGAAAGTGGAGACTTTAAGAGAGAGATGGGGAGAGGTCAATACGATAAAACATCACAATCTGGTAGCCATGGAAGAAAGTGGAGGGAAGATTTTGGAGCTTATTATGATAAATGATGAGAGGTTGAGAGGGGGAAGGGAGCGGAGAGCACGTGAAACAACTGTGGATTAGAGCACCCAAATTAATCAAACACCACTTTCGCTTTCACTTTCATCATTTAAGATAAGCCTTTTGCCTGGGTCCACCTTTGCCTTTTAGCTTTTGAATTTCTTTCACTCACATCCAAATACGTTAGATTCCCTACCTATTCCATAACTCGAAGCGTATTTTTTGTCTTCAATCCCTTCATTACTCTCTCCCACACCTGCCCCCTCCTACAACAGACTTCTTTACCTTTACAAGTAAACAGATTAAGGAGATATGTGAGAATAGTTGATTTACACTCACTCCATTATTGTGGGACCAAAGGCCTGTGACAGCAAATACAACTGGTACCAAATACTCCAAACCGGCCTAATCTGCTCATGTAGGCGCATCATTGATTGATGGTGTATGAAGGAATGATAGATAAATTAAGAGGTAGGTGAATCAATCAGAATAGAGGACCAAAAAAAAAAACATGGAGGAGATTATTATGATAAAGGAGTTGTTGAGGACCACAGATAACTGTGCATGCCATTGCCAAACTCGCTTTCGTCTCAAGTAGGGACAAGGAGAGAAAGAGAGCATGTGATGCGCAAGAGTGATAACGACAGGGCTAATTGTGTGTAAATGTATTGCTGCGTTCGTATCCTTATTTTGTTGCTGAAAATGATAGGTGGGGCCTGCCACTCTCCCGCTGGTCCCTCCCTATTTCACGCCCATCCATCCTCTCTCTTGTGGAAGCCCTTGCCTCCTTCCACCTCACATCTTTCTCTGTTTCTGCGTTCTTTTTTTTCCTCAGATTAGTGACACAAAATAAAAACATCTTCCTTTTCTCAATCTGTTTCTATAACACTGTTTCTCCTGTTCTTTATTAGGATTTTGTTCCAATGATTCAGTTCAATCTCAATTCTCATACAAACACAATCTGAGGCCACCAAATCCACGTCATCTTAGATAGTAATTCTTAGTTTCAAAACATTTACCCCTCATAGCCTAAGATTGCTCTTGCAGGACATTAACAATCGACGGGATTGCTACAGGTATCCAAAATCACTATGGTTTATGGCCTTTTTTAAAACAGAATGATGGGCCTACTTTAGGTGTAATGCTTTTGAAAGATTATGCAATGTTTCAATACCTCTATAACTGACTACAAGAAGATGAGTTAATCCTCGTAATAATTCTAACACGGATTTAAATTCTTATCAAGAGAAATTGTTCATAGTTAATATATGATGTTGTCTCAAATATAATTTGCCTTTAGAAGGATACCTTTGGCTAGCCCCAAAAGAATACCTCTGTAACGTTTGTTTTTTATATGCAATGAATATTTAGTATTGCCTAAAACAGAAACACACATATCCAGAGATAGAAGCCCCCTTTTTCTTTCTTTGTTTTTTTTTTCCCCATAGACAAAAGCCCCCGTTTTCTTGTAACTGCGTATTTTTGCCTATTTGCAAAGCTCACAATTTCAATCGGCGATTGTCATAATTCATTTTGCATTTCTAATGGGCTCGTGGGCTACGTCTCTTGGAACGTGACTGTGGGTTTTGACAAATTGTCCCTTTTCTGCTGTTGATATTTTTCTGGGATGGGCTACATTGGCCTTCATTGACTGGACCTGGGCTCACCGATGCAGTACAGAATTTATTATTGGCCTTCCCTACAATATTTTCATTTTTAGCCATTTGTAAATATACTTTTTATATAACTAGAATAACTTGCTCACCATAGCATATTAATCTAAGTAATAAACAATTCAATATCATTTAAATAAGATTTTGAGTTCGAATTTTGGTGTATTTATAAATTTCCCGTTAGAAGATTTACCTATCATAACCAAATACGCAATACGGATTATATTTAGATATAGTCATAATAAAATTTTAATAAATTATGTGAAGAAAAAAAACTTGCTCACTTATTTAAATTTGAATTGAAAGAGACGGTTTTCTTATGAAATAGTAACGCGTGAAAAGAGGAACACGAATAGACAATGACAGCTGGTTTCGTTTGTGTATGATATATCAATATTTTCCCTTAATGAAAGAAACAAATGGTATTTAAGTCAGGAAGTAGCCTAATATGATATCAATATTTAATATATTAGTTAAATTATTTAATAAAATATATTTTATTTAAAATCTTATAACAATTCTCCTTAATGTACTCTCTTATTTTTTAATTTTTTATTTTTTAAGGAGTATTAAAAAAATTAATAAAAATTAAAAATAAATTTTATATATAAGATTAATATAAACTTCATAATTATATATATTAAATATTAAAATAGTAATTTTTATTGGTTATATTAGTTTAAATTATTCAAAAATATATGTTAACCTATTTAACAGTATTAATTAATATAATTAATTTTAAATTTAAATGTTTTAAATCTATAGAAATTAATATTTTAGATGAGATAAAATATATAAACAAAAAATAATATAAAAATGTATATATATACTAAACAAAATCTTGTTAAAACTATAAAGAATTGGATTAAGTTTAACCCCCCTTTTTTTTGCCCACAGGCTGGCAACTGCAGCTGTTTATCTTGATTCTGAAACTTTTCTTATATTCCGCCAGTTTAGTCTTGTGTTCAAATATTGTGCTGATTTGGGACTCGGCGATAAAGCGGAAATGGACGATGAAAAGAGGGGATCTATTGAGGAAGTACACGTGTCAAACAATGATGGGTCACATTCTGATACAAGCTGACAAGAAACAGTACGGCGAATCCGGTAAAGGTTTTCCTGATCCTCATGCCATCATCTGCCACGTCCCCATGTGGATCCCCGACATCCCCCCGATGTGTCGTGCCGTCCACCGACTCTTCAGTCTTTGCCCCACCCACACGTTGCCATCATCCTCTTCTTATTCTGGAGTCTGGACCAGTCTCCCCTCCTATCAATCATTGACCCGATATCCTTTATTCTAATATTTTCTTTTAAAGGGAGGATGCAAAATATTATTATGATGTTTAATATAAAATATATTTAATTAATATATTTAAATTAAAAAATATATAGTTAAATTAATTAATATAATATATAATTTTTAAAATATTATAATTAATTATCTTTTTAAATTTTCTATCTTTATCTATTATTTAATTATTACTAAAAAAGTATTAATAAAGATATTTTTTTAAAAAAATTAATAAACATAAAAAATAACTTAAATCTTATATTTAAAATTAAAATTAATTATTAAATTATGTGTTACATTAAAGTCAATATAAGCATATACATATTTTGTTTTAAAATTATTTAGATCAAGATTGGTCATTGTGTACATTTTTAGATATCAGGAATGCACGCTATCTTAGGTTACCGCATATATAAAATTGTCGTTTATTTCACTATATATAGATATTTTCACATGACACGTCAGACGTATGAATGTTAAAATCGTACAAAAAATTTAATGACTACATACCATGAAATAATCTTTTAAAGTGATTTTATGGTTTAGAATAATTGAATAGTTAGCTTAATATAGACATTATTCGTGCATTTCTCAGTGGATTACATTTATATAGCCACTTTCTTTCCTTCCAAGAGGTATTTTCTGCCCATATCTTGACAACGAGCATGGCTACTATGGCAATTTTTTTTAATATATAAAATATAAATTAGATAATAAAAAATATATACCTTCCAAAATTCTATAAATGAATTACCAACTAAAAAGGGAGCAAAATGAGCAAGACGTTGTGTTTTCCTAAAATACGCCCTAGTCATATGCCAAATTCATTGAACGCGTAATATTTCTTCATAAGATATTATATTGAATGGATTGGCGTCGGTCTTTGTGATTGTGATGATGATGACGTGTGCTAAAATCCAGAGAAGAAAACCTAGATTCATAGGCATCCATATTTAGAGTAGTTTTGTGATTCTGTCGTATTAAATCCAAATACGTGGATTTTAATTTGTCAAACGTGTAATAATATCAATAGTGAAATTAATTATATAATGAACAGGGCGTGAGTCATTACTAAAGTACTCTGAGTAGATAGTTGAAAGTTTTTAAGTTAAATCTAGCTTCTTGTTGCTGGAGATCTGAATCGCATGATTTTAATAAAATATTATTGCCTACAAGATAACAAATCCCCTCTAAAAATATATTTTCATCTTTTATTTAAAAAAATTAGATATATTTTAAAGTTTTATCTTATAATATTATGTTCTCTTTAATTTTCTTTTTATCTAAATAAAAAGTAAAAGTATTACTAAACAAGTCCTTAAATAAATATAAATATATTTCAACAATATTATGAATATTACAAAAAGTATAAATCTTTTCGCATCAAACCATAAAGATTGCCTCAGAGTTGATAAAAAGAAAAAGAAATTGGGGTTTTGGAGGAATTATCTTGATATGCAGTTTGCGCTGATTGTAAATTAAATATGCATAAGTAAATACTACAAGTAATTTAAAAAGGGAGTGAGTAGTCACCGTTAGGTTCCATCGTCACCCTTCGGAAGAGAGCGTTTAATGATAGTAAGTTATGTTTAATAATTGACAATAATGATTAAGTTGGCCGGCGCTAGCGTGTCGCCCGCCACCGGTCTCCCTCACGTGCAAGGAATTAGAAATAAGCCGTAGGGGCTCTTTTGGTATTTCACTACTTCCCGTCTCTGATATTTTCCCCTGCAACTAGCCTTTCCTGCCCCTCTCTCCTCTCTGGAGAGAAACCTTCCTTTGCGCCTCCCAACTCTGCCTTCAGGGTCCAGTCTCTGCCGCCATTCTCATCACCATTTGAATTATCTTTTCGCTTCCCGTTTAGGGTCTGTCCTTTGTCCTTTTCTTTTCTGTTTTTATTTTCTTCCATTCTCATCATTGTTGTCTTGTCTTCATTCGTCTAATTTTACTCATAATTCATTTTTAAGGGATTCAACGGAAAGCAAGAGCAGAATCTGGAACGATGGAGTGCATCGTGGAGCCGCAGATGTCAGCTCGGGGAATTTCTCAACTAGATGACGGCTTTCATTCTGAGATGGGATATGGCTGCTACGGGTATTTTCCCCCCCTTTTTCTAATTTACAATTTTCCCCATGCATTGAAGAGTTTCGATTCCTCTTCAAGAAAATCGCTTGTAAAAACTAATTCAAGTGCTACCGTCGTTGGAATTTGAAGGTGCTCACACTATAGAAGGAGATGCAAGATAATAGCACCTTGTTGCAATGAAATATTCGACTGCAGACATTGCCATAATGAATCCAAGGTTCCACCCCATCTCTAATTGATTTTCTTTTGTATATGATTTTGTTGAACGATGGCCGTCTAAGTTCTAACTTTGATTTTATATTTTCTGGAAATAATTATAATTTTTTTTTCTCCATGGACGTTTGAATATATGCTTCCACTGCTTTTTTTTCAACAGAATTCGATTGAACTGGACCCTGTTGATCGCCATGACGTTCCTCGTCACAGTTTAAATAGGGTACGCAGCTTTTAACTTCGTATCTTATTTTATTTCAATACATATATACATATATTAGATGAAATAATAAATATACTCTATAGGCAAAGTCAATTTTAAAAAAATAAAGGAAGAAAAGAAAAGGAGTGCTAGGTCGTTTTTTCTTTTCCTTCTTCACTTTCCTACCACTTTTCTATTTAATAAATTATCACTAATCTTTAACCCTAGAAAAAGTAAAAGAAACCAGCACTCAGTCCCTATTCAACTTGAAAATGAAGTACTAACTCGAAATACTGATTGTGCCATTATTTTCAGGTTATCTGTTCCTTGTGTAGCACCGAGCAAGATGTAAGTGCCTTCTATCTGAAAGATATATCATCGCAGAGACAGTCAATGTAAATTGATTAACCCTCTTTCTTGATATATGTTTCCACTTTGCAGGTTCAACAGATGTGCATTCGGTGCGGTGTTTGCATGGGAAAGTACTTCTGCTCCAAGTGCAAGTTTTTTGACGATGATGTTAGCTTCTTGCCTCATTTTATTCCTGAAATCTTGAGTTCCCTTTCTAGGCCTTTAATAATAACTGGAAAATTATTTGTTTACTCCAGGTATCAAAGAATCAGTACCATTGCAATGAATGTGGTATCTGCAGGTCCAAGCCATACCAAGCCTTGAATATTTACATTTAACTGTTTCATGCCTAAGGATTCATCTCCAATTAATCAGTTGTTTACTTGACATTCTATTTATATCTACAGAATTGGAGGCGAGGAGAATTTTTTCCACTGCAACAAATGCGGTCAGTGTCTGAATACGTTTTGCAATTAGTTCACTTGAGAGATGAGCCCTTTGTGTTTCTTTTCAATACTCATATTCAAACTGACTGTTAACTGCGTTATCATGATCTTTATTTGTCCGTAGGATGTTGCTATTCAATGTTGTTGAAGGACTCACACCGTTGTGTTGAAAAAGCTATGCATCACAATTGTCCTGTTTGCTTTGAGGTAAAATTAGAACTTAGATAGGCAGGGTCCTGATATCTCGAATAGATATTCTTTTTGCCTTGTATAGTACATTAGCACCAATCACTTAATCACCTGTTTTTCTAACGTGCAGTTTCTTTTTGATACCACAAAAGACATTACTGTATTGCCATGTGGTCACTCTATCCATCTGGAATGTGTGAGAGGAATGGAGCAGCATTTCCAGTGAGTTCTACAACTGAAAGGATATATAGAATACAATGATAGTTGTGTATGTGTTTAAGCACCGTTGCTTCATCCTGACAAGAATACTTGGCAGGTATTCTTGCCCTGTTTGCTCAAAATCTTTTTGTGATATGTCGCGCGTGTGGGAGAGACTGGATCATGAGGTATCTTTATTGTCAGAATTATATATCCTGAGTATTTGCTGACAGTATTTCTGGAAAGAGCTATACAATTTCTGAACGTTTCAAGTTATTTAGGTTGCATCCACACCTATGCCAGAAATGTATCAAAATAAGATGGTAAGCACGAGTAGTTCATTGTGTCTCCTTTTAGTTGCAATGGCGATTATAATCAAACATTATGAATTTCTCTGCTGGGAATGGCTAGGTCTGGATACTATGCAATGATTGTGGGGAAACATCAGAGGTGAGCTTTCACGTTTTGGCGCACAAGTGTATAAAATGCAAATCCTACAACACTAGACTGACGCAAGGTGGACCTGCTTCATCATGCTCATCCAACGTTGAAGAGCTAGTGTAATGATTCCATCACAATCAAGTTGCTCATTTGAAATAGTTTAGTGCTGTTATGTGTACCGTGACACCGGATAAACATCAAAAGTGACTTAGCTAATGTTCACGTACTAGTGGATGACATAGCCATGATTTAGTTCATAGACTAGTTGGACTGATGCTGCTACGCGCTCACTAAATCTCCTTTTCACGGATTTTCTTTTTAAATTTACTACGTCAAAGATAAAATTTGTCTATTTAACTAAAGTTGATAGTGTATTTGCATGAATCTAGGGATAAGTCGCATTGGTATTGATCAGGCAAAACTAGAGGTGCTTAACGCATTAATGCGGACAAAATGGAGTCATGCGCGCGTTTTCTCGTGACTTTAGTAGTGAAGTGCCTAAGAACTACTATTATTTTAGCAAACAATTATTGGAGAATCGAATTGGAAGTTTTTTTCCCCCTGGAGATGGATTAAATGTGGGTGGGAGTAAACTTTCTTCTTTTTCCCCCGATGCACATGAGTAAACTTATGAAGACAATTATTAGTATAGTCGGTCTTCCCAATGCACGACCAGAAAAATGAATGCTTTAGCAAAAACTACAAGGTCCCGTTCTTAATTCATTGGTGCCATTTATTTGTTTGCCAAACCCGTTCATTCATTCCGTCCGGGAGATTGTTGCTGCAAGAACTTTACAAGTTGATTTTCTTTCACAAGGCCTCTGGATGCCACAAGATTTAGTTTTCTTCGATCAAAGCCTCACTAACCCCTATCATCATAATGCCGTTCAGTTTGACCGAGGCTATTGAAACAAAAGCCCAAACTCCAGTATAGTAGGTTGTACAAGGATGCTAAGAAATCTGACCCGATCCAAGTCACAAAACCCAACTATAGTTAATAGTTAGTACTTTTTAATTTTAATATAAAATCTATTTAATTAATTTAGATAAAATAAATAAAATAATTAAATTATTTATTTATAATAATTATATATTATTTTTTTAAATTATCCTATTTAATTATATGTATTTGAATTACCTTTAATAAAAATTATTTCAATATGTATAATTATATAAGAATATTTTATAAAAAGATTATAATTTTAAAAAATAAAATAAATTAAGATATTATATTTAAAAATAAAATATATTTCTCTTCTAATTCATATTTATAATTAGAATTGTCTTTTGGGGATGCGTCTTTTATTCTTTGATCTTATCCTTTGCCTTCCATATTGCACATTCACCTATTTCTTCTGTACGCTATTACATTCAATAGGAAATTTACCATCATATTATAAGCAGTAAAGTAAATTACTTAAATCCCATGGAATAGAAAAATTTACCAAAATGATTGAGGGTGAAAATACCTTTAGAATTACAAAGAAGCCAGAATGAGTATATCTCTCATATATCTCCCCATCATGTCATCTCGACATGTACTTCTTTTTAATAACAAAATTTTTCCTACCACTAAGTTTTGAGAGAGTGAAGAGATAAGAGAATGAAGATAAAAAAAAATGAGGAGAGGAAGTGGGAAGAGATTTTAGTAGTTCATGCCATGGAGAGAAAAATCTAAATATGATATGTGGATTGGTTACACGTGTTTAAAAATATAATTTTCTTTTTATTGAGTAAATAAATTTTAATTAAAAAAATAAAATTTTAAAATAAATAAAATATAATCTTTTTTATTCTTAAAATAAGAGTTAATTAATTCTTTTAATAAATTAAAAAATTAAAAAAATAATTATCAAATCCAACTATTAAGATAAATTTATATTATATATTTATTAATATATTAAATTAATTAATTTTATATTAATTATAATTAATTAATTAATTTAATTTTTTAAATCTATCTAGTTAGTAGAATATACTGAAGCATAACAAATAATTGTTCCTTGTATTTTCATTCTTTTAAGAAATAGTTAAAATTGTTTAGAGGTATTTCTTTGTATATGTTAACCTTACATATTCAATTTTAATAAATATGAATGAATATTAATATTAACGGTATTTAGGAGTATAAATTAATCCCCACTCTTCTCGCTTAAACTTCGAGTCTTCAGTTACGAATTAAAACTGAATTTTTATGTAATTGAAATTTTAAAATAATTACGAATTTGTTAAGATTGAAAATATAGGTAACAATAGAAGAAAATTATATTTGGTAAGCTTCAATATATTTTATCATATTTTAATTACTTAAAAAATTAATTTTTAATTAAAAAATTATTTAATCAATCATTATAAGAGAAAATTATATTTTTAAACAGATTTCGGTTTCTCTCTATGCCTGACTATTAAAATTTCTTATTCCGTGGGTATCAAAAAGCTATTAAAATTTCCTCCTACTCTCTCTCCCCTGCGTCCCCTCTCCCCTGTCCCCTCCCCTAAAGCCTCTGTAGATAGAGAACCTTTTTTATTAAATAAAAGAGTACATGTCAGATGACATAATGTGGAGAGAAGCGAGAGATAGGCCAACTCGTTCGACTGAAATTTATTCATAATTATTTTTTTTAATTTTTTAAATCTTTTTTTAAATTATTTAAAATTTAATGTTTTATAAATATTTTTTTAATTCTTATTCAAACACGCCAACTGTTAGGTACTTAGGTTCAGCTTTTAAAAACTAGATTATAAAAAAATCGATTATAAGTTGATTTTTAACAATATATTTTATAAAATAGATTTTGTATATAAATTAATTTTAAAAAAATAAATATTTAGATAGTTATTATTAGAATAATTTTTAATAAATAAATTATTAAAAATAGTATGAAATAAAATGATAATTATATAAAAAGAGAAGAGGTAAAAAATTAGAGGGATGAATTGTTATTTTTTATGAGAATATATAAAAATACATGTAAAAGTTAGTGGGATTAGCTTAAAGGAAATTATAATTTTAAATGAGGTAAATTGCATTTTTGTCAATAATCATTTCTAATTCTAAAAAGAGTGTTTGGCTACTTTTAGTCCTAAGTCATGATTTGGGTTTAAAAACATTTTTTTAACACAAACTAAACACATGCTAAAGGCTTTCTCAACATGAACATCTTCAAGTGTAGTATTTTGGCAAATTTTTTCAGACTCCATAGGATTTAGGTAATTTATTTTATTGTTTATAGTAGTGCAGTAAATTTGCCCACCTTCATAGCACCAAAATTTATTGTCTTGGTTGGGTTAATGCCCTTCAAAAATGGTAATGGAAGGCTTTTTTTTCTATCTGGAAGTGCAAGACTGAGAGTCGGAGTAAATGATTTTGTAGTTTACTCGTGAATCTGTATAATATTTTTTAATTTTTAGTATGCATGTGTAAGGAATTAATGAGGTTTCACTTCTAATTAAACTACACCCCGAACTAATCACTTGCATCCAATCAAAAGGCCTCGCTACAGGGAGGTTGGCCACTTTTTGATTTGTTTCACATTTACCCTGGGGGAGGCTTCATTTTTAATTTCAAATAATGGATAAATGTAAATGGTATAAAATATACGAAGGCTTTTTTGCATTATTCACTGAAAAAATAATAATTAAAACACAATAATAATAAACTTACAAGTGGAAAAATAAAAATTAAACCAGTAATGTGCTTGGAACTAAACGGTGTCACAGCACTTATTGCATCGGATGAGGAAAACAAATGAATGTGTAGATCAAGAATAATGTAATGATTAACGAATACATGAAATTAATAGTGAGGTTTATTAGTATTGTAGGCGTTTGGGACGTAAAGTTGTATTTCTCGATTATGAAGGGGCTGCAATGGCCGCGCGTTTGTCTTCGCATACTGTGACAGAACACACGCAAGACATAATCAGTACATGTTGAAGAGTCAAAAGACTAGTAGTCAATGATTTAACTCAATGCAATACGTACGTAGCATTGGAAAAGTTAATCACACACACACACACACACACAAACACTTACATATTGGACTGAATTGACGAGTAAATTGAGTTGCTCTCTTGATACAGTCTTAATCTGATGAGATAATTAACTTCAAGAGTTCAGATGACAAGAGAATGAGAATATAGAGCAATAAATGAGATGAATTGATAATAAATAGGAATACCTTGTTAGAAATAGTCCAAATGACGCCTTCGGTGCAAGGAGGTGCGGTGAGGGATCCAATGTATCTGTAGTACATGTGGCCACCACCCACAACTATCTCTGAGGGATCTATCACCCCTATGCTCTTCTGTTCTCCTTCTTCTCCGATCTCCTTTATGCTCTCTTCCAACTATATATATTCATTTCCATTATATAGTTTTATTTGACACATCTTTAGTTTTTATAGTTGGCACATATATGTATATGTATACCTTGGAGAGAAAAGGATCGGGATGACCGAGCCTGTAGAGAACAGTAAGCACGGCGGTCTTGTTTGAGCCATCTGCCTGTGTGAATTGATGAACCATGTGCAGCTCCAACTCATACCTTATTATTGGGAAATTAATCAGTCATAAAAAAAACACAAGTTAGGTAATTAGGTTGAATATATTAGGAATATGAGAGATGAGAGAGAGAAGACGAACCTCTTGCCATTGATGAGGTGCTCGGCAGGCCAGTGCCAATGGGCTCCTTGGAGAAAGAAATCGGTGCCGTTCACTGTTAGTGAACCCGCATCAGCCTCCCAATTCACCTGCACTTTCCAAACTCACTATATTATTCTTATATCCTCCTGTATGTATATAGGTTTCCAGGCAATATAATGCAACGCAATTAATAATGTTGAAGGGGCGGTGGAAAGACGTGAGAAAATTAAAGTGAGTGTGAAGTGTTTACGGTGATATCACGGCCTCTGTTGAGGATTGAAGCAGTGGCAGGCTTATAGGCCTTATGTAGGTCCTCCAAGTCGGAGACCACTTTCACTATGCGACTCCTCAAATCAATAGGAGACTGGACTGTCCCATTCTTGCACGCTGCCCATTCTGGTTTCAGATCCCCCCATCGTGATGGCCCCTTCTCGCTCCCTTCTATGTAACTGAACTCTGTTATGGACGAGGTAATTGAAGCTCAATCTCAAATTAAAGTCCAAGGATCGGGAACATCAAAGAAACATGGCGTGTGAGTGTGTGTGTGTATGCATGATAATTAATTACCAACTTCAACAACTCTGGTTGACGTTGAGCATTGTGACATGATTGTTACTAATATCAGCAAACATGGAATCAACGTCCTGGTTTGTCGTTTCATGTTTCTGGGACAAAAGATTGAGACTTGGAAAACAGAGTTAATGAGAATGTTTCAGATGCCAGAAGCTGGATGAATTCTCAGATGTGATGGTATACGACATATTTTGTATGGTGGAAGGTTTTTTATATAGAACGGCAAGGGACGTGATGAAGTGGCCTTGGAATTGGTCGGAATAAAGGAATAGAGGGAAACTTTCTTGGAAGAAAACGTCCAGTGTTTTGGTTTAACTGTATCTCCTTTTTTTAAATTATTTATTGTCACCATTTTCCATTTTTACGGTGGGGGCATGAATCTGGTTAAAAGAAAGGGTCTCACAGAAGTTGTCTTGTGTCCATTCTGGTTATCCACATCAGGAAGCAACATAAAAAAGATTAATTGATTTCACCCTGTGATTTAGATTAAGGGGATTATACATTATGACTTAGTACGATTAATTGGAAGGAAGAGGTTATGTTGCCTTTGGATTCATTTGAACAATTCCAAAAAGAAAACGGCGAATACTAATTTAATTATTAAAAAAATTAATCAAACGATAACCCGTTGAGTAGATCAAGTTTACCTAATACATTTTTTTTTTGGGGGTCACTACTTAATTACAATTTGCATTGTTAGCTTTGGTGTGGCCGGCCTCCCACTGTCATGAGCTCATCTTGTGTTCTTTCTTTTTCTTCTATCAACTATGTGGTGATATATTTGAAACCGGAGAGTAATAGAGATATTAAAACAGATGGGTGCTTTGTTCAAGCTCCATTGCTAGCCATGTGTATTTTTTAGTCCCTTCATGTGCATTTAATCAATGACCCAGCATTATAAGACTCGGTCATCCTTATATTAGTCATCTCTCGTGAAAAAGAAGTCAGTAGTTGCCTATTTTTGTAATACTTAACTGGTTCTAACTCGTTTTCTTAATACGATAAAAGTAATTAATATGACCTTGAGAGAGTGATGGAACGGAAAAGATACTCTACCTGCTATCTAACTAATTTAGTAGATTAAAACAATTAATTAAATTATTTAATTATAATAATTATATGTTAATTTTTTTAAAATATCAATTTTAATCTTATGTATTTATAGATATCTTCTTAATATATGCAATAGTGAGGGACATATTTGAAAAAAAGTTATAATTTTAAAAGATAAAATATATTAAAATATTATATTTATGAATAAATCTAACCTTCTACCTAACTTATATAATTAGTAATGAATTGAGTGTTTCTCTAATTCTAAATATTCAAACTAGATAACTATTTTATAAAAATTAAAAAGTTAGTTAATTTAGTTATTAGTAAAAGTATGTTTTGATTTTCATAAGGCATTTATTTTTTAATTATTTATACTGAAAACAGCTCCAGTTAATTAGAGGTGTGTTAACCTCTCCGCATCTAATTTGGTGAAAAGCTTGGTTTTGATGGGAAGTATGGTATTACTTAGTATTACCTAATCAGGCATTATCTGAAAAAGTATAAATTTGAACATCGGATCTGGTCATGTGAGTGTTACATGATCTATACAAAAATAAATAAATGTTAAAATTATAGTAATTTAATTTTAATATTTTGCCTTTTGAGGTGTGAATGACAGAACGAGGAGGGATTCCTTTAAGCACAGATGAATAAACAATTAACTAGTTGCATATAGTACTGCCATTTTGATCTATCGCCTAATTTCAACCTCAACTTGTTACTTTTGGAATTTGCTGGTCCTTATTATAAGTTTATTTTAATTAATTCTTATAAATTAATAAATAATAAGTTGTTAAATATATCTTAAATTTATAAAAAAGATTCAATTTCTCCCTTATTAAAAAATATGTATTGAAAAAGTATATTGTAGATTTGCTCTCACCTCTTTCCTCATGCAATGAAAGTAAAACTAGAAAACAATAATTAATAACCCCTTATAAGGATTTATATTAATGACAAAACATTCTTATATAATTAACTTATAATAAAGTTTGGAGTAATATTCTCACAGTATGATTTTTTTTTTTAAAAAAAGACTGCAATGGCACTTTGGGGAAAAAAAGTTGTATTTGCTTGTAGCTGCTAAACTCCTAATTAATGAACATTCAACCGCTGCATAAGGATTTCCAAGAATTTATTATCATAAGAATATTGAATAATTTTTTAACAAATGACATCAAAGATAAAAGGACATGTAACATTAACTAACTTTATGTTCTTTTTTCAAAATCATTTTCATGTCATATTATGTTTTAAGAAATTCTAGAAAACTCAAACTCTCTTTTTTGGCCAAATAGAAAATTCAAAGTCATGAAATATAATCCAGCATAATTTATCTCTCTATGTTTAGTTAATGAACAGGATTTTTTAAAGAGAAAAAAAAGAACAAACACAAGACGGCTCAGCCTCATGGGATCCTAAGCAAGAGGAGGGGAAAACGAGGGAAAAAACCGAATTAACGAAGTTAGATGAGTATTGATATTTCTAAACACTTGATTAAAGAATTTGGGGTAAAATATGGAAGGCGAGGGGTGGCTTTGTTGTTTTTGTTTCCTTGTCGTCCGGCCAATCTGTCGAATAGCAGCTTCAATTCCTAACTAACGGCGATCTTATTTAAAGACAAGAACAAAACAAAGTAACAAATCTCCTCTCATACATGATCTAAGAACAAAATCAAACAAGCCATTCGTCTCTTCTTGTCACTTTTTCCAACTATTTCCATTTTATTTGTCATTTTGAAATTCAAAGACAGTATTAACTACGGAGATGATATAGAATAAATTTAAAAAATATTTAAAAATTTAAGAAATTCATGTATAAAAAGAAGGTTGAAGAATTCTAACATCTACAAGGTGATTGAACCTGTAAATGGTGTGTTTGGTCGGAGGGATTCGGAAATACTGGGGAAGAATAGTGGGGACAAGTTTGGGGACCACGCATGAACTTTGCATAATCGGAGAATACTTTATCCTCTAACAACAACAATAATAATCTTATCCCAGTTGTGTTGCGTAGATATTGAAATGGGTTAACCCTACCCCGACATGGAAGTAATAAGATAGAAGGCTGTGGGAACAGTCAAAGTGGGGTGGCCCACCAAGGAGAGGCATAGTCAAGAAAGCGATCACAATGGCATGTGCGACAACACGGCTCGTTGCTCTCTCAGAAGTCATGGCTCTCATCACTGTGTCCTGTGTGTGTGCAGAGTCTGTGATGAAGGCTGCAAGGCTCAAAGCAAACCTCGACAGAACATAACCACCTCTGCTCCTTGGTGAAGCTCGTGCGATTCTGTCAACTTAATTTATGGGGGAGGTATTTTCTCAACTCCAAGTTTAGTCTTGGAAGCGATCGGGTGCCTTTAATAGAATTTCTGCAATTGAAGTGAGGCCTCCTTTCTGTTATACTTACTCCCAAGTAGAAGACAGTAGCAAATTATATGGATATTGGTTGCAGGGGTTGCACTTCACATGCTGCAGACGAAAAGAATATGAACGCTCCATTGTATTAATGTGCACATATGCCCTCTACATTTTCCCTTTGCCATCTATATCTCCTATCCTTTATTCTTTATTTGGCGCCCATACGCCATCTTACTGGAACTTGCATATCCAATAAAAATTCTTTCATTTTATTAACCAAACTTCCTCTCCATGATTTACTCTTGTCTGTACCCAAAATAAGGCCTTTACTCACAAAGGTAACTGTATCGTTACGAGGCTCTTTTGTATATTCATATTAATGACTCTCTTCTTCTTTTTTTTAATTTTCTTTTACCATTTTTGTTTTAAAATGGGGCCCACATGTTCGTGACGAGTGACAACAAACAATTATTGCCCTTCCTATCTGGGCAATCTGGAAGCACATAAGCTCCATGTCGTCCGCTGCAAAGTGACACCAGCATTCAGACCTTTTAAGCATTTTGGCCCTGCCTCCCACGCTCCGCTCATGGGGCTGCTCATCGTTGATTCCGGTTTTCTTTTCATAAACCACTGGCTTCATTCAAGAACATTCTAACCAAGTAGTTAATTCGAAGCGGTTTAAGGCATGAATCAAAATATGAATATTTTGGCCTATTTTCTAAACAATCTTGTGCCGTTTGAGTTACTCGAATGGCCAGCTTTTACGCAGGAGAGGGATGTCGGATCTACTTGCGGAACAGTTAAAACTTAAAAAGAACACAACATCCACGTATTCGAGCGTACTATCATATTAGTAAACAGCGTCACATGCACTGATTAGAAGGTAGAAATCGATGGCAGCCAAAGCGAATCCGAACTGCAAGTTCATTCAAAAAGCTTACCCAAAAAACAGAGCCAAGCTTTCGCTCTGTTGACTCGCGGCTGCTATAAAAGTTAGCATATAACACCGCAAATTACGTCAATTCAGCTTAAAGCAACAGAATTATGTCCATTATATATAGTGTACACACTAATTTTTTTCTTGATAACAATCATTTTGCTGTAAAACGAAAGACAGACAAAATTACTTGATTCTAATCGCCCCTGTAATTCATTTCTTATCCTTAATCATTTATATGTGTAGTGAGGAGAGCTTCAATATAGGGTATAGGTATGCAAAAGTCAAAATGGAGAGTACCTACCCTTAATTGGTGCGTGCTTTTAATTTCCTCAGAACTTACAGTGACAGTGAAGTGGAATTTTAAGCTCAGAGAGAGAGAGATGCCCCATTTTCAAGCTAACACTCGCGCTGCCTTGCGAGTTGCATAAAAAACACCAGACCAGTTCCTCGAGAACAGCCGGATTCCCATTCCACAAACTTGCTCCTTCTCTCTCTCTCTCTCTCTCTCACCTATCCAACTTTTTACTTTTGTGCATCATTATCCTCAGGACATGGCTTGTCAATGATTATAATAAATAAAGGGTCCTAACAGTAAATACGAAACGACACTGTTAAACTTACTATTAGGAGGATAATACGACCAAATTATCCTCTGCCTCCGCTCACACTTGCTCCTGTAGTGTAGTCTCAGTCCTTCACTGCTTATTAATGCTTGTAACAAAACACTAGCAACTCTTCTGGCCATGGAGGTTGGACTCAGAGAGAGAGAGAGAGAGAGACCCCCGAAAGTGAACTGCTTTCTCTGTTGCATCTTCTTCATCCACAATGCTCCAACTAAACTGCATTGTGCCATTCTTCATTCTGGTGTCTTTTTCACCACTTGGAATAGCAATGCTGAACCTCACTCTTACTGGCCAGCATCCCCATCCCGATTCTGTCGTTCGAGAGTTTCACAGGTACATGTTACCTCTGTTCCTTTCGTGGGTGGTCCTACATTGCAATGTAGTATCCTAAAATAGGTCTAATGGCTAGATCTGGGTGAATATGCATTTCATTATCATGATTTGTTCATGTTTGTGTTGTAGGAAAGTGAATGCTTCAATAACGAGAAGGCAGATGCTAGCAGAGTCGCAGATACAAGAGTCGTCATGTTTAACAGGGAACCCAATTGACGATTGTTGGAAATGCGACCCAGATTGGCCCAACAACAGGCAGAGGTTAGCTGAATGTGCTATTGGGTTCGGGCAGTACGCAAAGGGAGGCCAGGGCGGCGAATTCTACATCATCACTGACTCGTCCGACGACGACGCCGTCAACCCGAAACCTGGTACACTCAGATACGCCGTGATCCAGACGCAGCCACTGTGGATAGTGTTCCCCAGTAATATGATGATTAAATTGTCTCAGGAGCTCATCTTCAATAGTTACAAAACTCTTGATGGCCGTGGTGCTGACGTTCACATTGTGGGCAGTGGGTGCATTACTCTCCAGTATATAAGCAATGTCATCATTCACAACATTCACATCCATCACTGTCACCCCTCAGGTCACTAACCACGTCTTCCTTATCATTCTCATAATTTCCTTTTTCCTTAACCTAATATTTGGTGAAATTCGTTTCATGTTAAATATGATAATCAACCCAAAGCGCGTTATTTTAAAAAGTTTTGAATTCATTCAACCAAGTGCAACGTTAATGAAAGAGGAAGATGACTTATTGGAGGCTATTGTTTTACCCGTCTGATGACTCATGCCACTGTATTGTCATTGTAAAGTGCTTGCTTTGCTAAACCATAATTCTCATATTGTTTGTGACCGGCAGAGAATATTGTGTTGAAATTAAATGCATACTTGACTGATCTTACTCTCAATAAATTATTGGCATCTATTCTTCAGTTTTTTTCGGTGGGTCCGGGCTTGATCCTGGATTTTAGCGAGTTGTCAATTTTCAGACTGGAAATTTTCGTAATATTCGTTATTAGGATCAATGGAATGCATATATAATTTTTACAAAGAAAAGGGGTGGGGGTTAAGAAGATGTTTGTCGTGGGGTGAACAGGGAACGCTAACGTGCGATCCAGCCCGGATCACTACGGGTGGCGAACAGAATCCGACGGCGACGGGATATCGATATTCGGGTCGAAAGACGTATGGATCGACCACTGCACGCTGTCTCGGTGCAAAGACGGGTTGATTGACGCCGTCATGGGTTCAACGGGCATCACCATATCCAACAACTACTTCTCACATCACAAAGAGGTGATGCTTCTGGGCCACAGCGACGACTACAAGCCGGACTCCGGCATGCAGGTCACCATCGCCTTCAACCACTTCGGCGAGCAGCTGGTACAGAGGATGCCTCGCTGCCGGAGGGGGTACATACACGTCGTCAACAACGACTACACGCACTGGGAGATGTACGCGATCGGAGGTAGTGGGAACCCTACCATCAACAGCCAGGGGAATCGGTACACGGCGCCGGTGAATCCGTTCGCGAAGGAGGTGACCAAGAGAGTGGACACGGGGGAAGGGAAGTGGAAGGGGTGGAATTGGAGATCGGAAGGCGACATGATGGTAAATGGAGCATTCTTCGTTGCTTCCGGCGAAGGGGTGGAGGTCAAGTACGAGAAGGCCTACAGTGTGGAGCCAAAGTCCGCCGATCACATTGATTTCCTCGTAATGCACGCCGGCGTGCTCGGCGTTTCCAGGTTTTCCTGTTAGCTGTCTTTCATTTATTTATTTGTTTTGTGGGACGCTCGCTTGTGTGATGAAATGAAATGTGGGAACGGCAGGGACAACAATCTGGGGATGTGGAGGAGGGGTCCGAACGGAGAAGGGGATGAGATAACAGTGACAGGCCCTGAATACACCGACGATATGGCGGGGACGACGAGGTTGATGCCGAAGCCGTATAGAGTGGTCGTGATATGGTGTCTGATAGCATTCTCGTGGGGTTTATTATGTGAATTATGATAATAATGGGGCCTTTTGAGTAGCATTCTCTAACATTTTGAAGGATCAAAGCATTCAACTGTGATGCTTTCTTCTTCTTCTCTCAATTGGAATGAAATTGAAAGGGGCCTAATTAAGCACCATTAAGGCTGTACATATTCTTCTTCTTCTTCTACTCTCTTCCTCTGCCTCCCTCTTTTTTCTTTTTTTTTGGTGTGTTTTGATTGTCCTTTTCAATCATTCAGGGTGACAAATATGAAACAAAAGGGCGAAAACATAAAGAGCTGATGCTTTACATATGCTTTCTCTTCCTTTCTTTCTTTTGAGTCCCACTACAACGCTGCTATGGGTTAATTATATTAAACTTGTTTCGCCTTTATCTATTCTAGCGTGGGAAACATAGATACAAGGTTTTGGGAAAATGCAGTGTATACAATTTTCTTTTTTCTTTATATATACACTTCTAAAAACTAATTCATATGGCTACCACCAAGGCCCAAATAATTGGGATATTTTAAAGAAGCAAAGGATTCGAATGGATAAAAAGATACAAGAGTTCCAATCTACTTCCAATACACTCATTAATCACGTTTTGATGCGAGCCCTCAATCAAGAATAGTGTTTGGTAGGTTTTTGTCCAACCTCGGCCTATTATTCTAAGTTCTAACCAAAAACGTGCAAAGGATTAGATTTTCTCCATATGGCATATGACGCCAACTTGGGCGTTCGGTGCATGTAGGCGTATCTTGTTCTTATGAACTTGTAATATATATCTGACCAGTAGATATTATTTTCTTTTCCCCTTGACCAACTCTCAAGCCATAGTGGCCCTTATCTACTTATATTATAATACCAATATCTACGTAGTTTTCTCTATCTGATTGAATATTTATAACAAATAATGCCCCCAACAAATTAAGGTGGCCTCCCGTGAATGAATGCGAATCATGTCCAAGTGGTTGCTTACTTGAATGCTGGATGCCACTTCCACTTTATTGAAATTTTGCTTCAGCCTTCGCTTTATATATGCAACAAATTATTGCCTGTTTTCATTACTTGATGTTAAATTTTATTTTGGTACAAGTAACAGCAGCATGAGTTAAACCTGCAGGCACTCTAGAACACGTTTCTACACCTTTTTCCGAAAACAAGGGAGAATTTGTTTCGTAGTTTGCTAAATAATGAAACAAATAAAGGAATACGAAGGAAGTTGCTTTTTTTTTTTTTTTATGTGAGAGAGATCTAGTTTATATAAATTTGAAATAGTGATTACAACATGTGATTCAGAATGAGAAGTACATTTATATTCACTCACGTCATAGAGCAATGCAATTTTTATTATGGCAATGAGTAAATCTACACGATACATATTGAAAGTGTGAAGTCTATGGTCAATTCATGTCCCAGATGGAACCTGAATAAGAATAAGCCCATGTATCAGAGTCAAACCATGCAGAATAAGATTCAGTGGACTGTGTGCTATTACAATGATGTTCATATTCAATTTCATTCTGATCTTTTTGCAGTTCTGATATCCAATCTGATACTCGAATCTCGTACGGTGAACTTGTCATTTCCCATTCTGATGTAGGAAAAGCTTGAGAGGAATTATCCTTAGTCTCCCCAACATTTCCTCGCCATTCAAGCTTCATTTGGTTGTAATCGTCGCAAGCGTAATCATTCGTGTTTTCCTCACTGAAGGCACCTTGTTCAGTGTTGTCTGGTTTATATTGGAACTTATCTGAATATAAAATCATTGAAAACACACGGGCAATTCATTAATTAGCACAAGTTCGTTCTAATTCTGGAAAACATACGAAGAATTGTATATCTAGCCTTGTTCGAGTCGTGCTTTCTTTCTGAAATGAGTTCTCCAATAATTCTTGACTTCATTGTCGGTTCTTCCAGGTAGACTGCGGGCAATCTTTGACCATCTGGATTGCCCAACAATTGAAAACAATAAACCGTCATGCACCGCGTGCTCAAATCAGTACGTAGTGCCATAAAGCGCAGTAGAGAACAAGGGACGAAGAACCATACTTGTTACCCCATTGCTGGTGAAGTTGAATAATGAGTTGCTCTTCTTCAACACTAAAAGGGCCATGCTTCAGATTTGGACGAAGATAGTTCATCCACCTCAACCTGCAACTCTTCCCACTTCTCCTGAGTCCTGTAAAACATCAAGTTAAGGCCATTATATGACATGTTTTGATACATTATTATATGAAGTCTTGTCCATCATTATACATACCAGCTACTTTGGCAAGCGAATCCCATCTTCGTTCTCCCAGACAAGTAACAAAGGTAGTGAGTTGCTCGTCTTCTTCGTGGAGCCAAGGCCCTTTACGCAACATCTCACCTTTCATGCTCTGCTTCATATTGCTATGTAACAAATCACAATCTACGTTGTACTTAACTGGAGAAAGCTGTAAGGCCATATATAGAGAGAGAGAGAGAGAGAGAGAGTTACGTACAGACAGACACAAAAAGGGAAGTAAAAAGAGCGATAAATGAGAAGAAAGAAGAGGGAAAAAAGCGAAAAGGAGGGTGTGACCGGAAACTCTTTCGTAACATGGGTGGGCATAACAGCAGAGGATGTGTCCACAAACTATTGGCTTAAAGATTAATGAAATTGGTGCTGACCGAAGCATCCATGGGGATATATTAGGTCGTTAACTCGTCTGAGATTGGATGTACTGCTTTGATCATTAATTACTCTTGGCATCACTAGTTCTGTCACCTTGTGCCAAGCTAAGACTGTCCTTCGCCTCTGCTTCAACTCGGTTCAGAGTTATGAAGTTATGGATACATGATATTTGTCCTTTCTAAACAGGATAAAGATGTTTATGATGAAAAGAGAGAAAAAGCTGAATGGATAGGGATTGGGTTTTGGAAGGTAGCAGACAAAACCAAAATTTGTATCTCCATCCAGATCTTTTATTCTTCAGATTCGTTGGAGGGAGCCCCAGTCTGGAACTTCACTAGTGCGAAACAGGTGGGCTCAACACACAACCCCGCCCCCCCAAGTATCCCATCTAACATTTCTATTTGATTAATTTCATAACCCATGTGGAAAAAGTATTCCCATAGCATGCTACATGTTTCAAACGTTTCATAGGATATTTGCTTGAGTTAAAAATAGTGCTTTGATTTTTTTTAAATATAACATTTAAAAAACTTCTAAAACCTTTAATTACAATTACAAACAGCTAATAGCAACAATTCAAAGTAGAATCAAAATTCGTCGTGGGAAGTAAAACTTTTTTCAACCTCCCTTTGATTTGTTTCCCCTCAACTTAATCGTCAAAAAGACCACCCTATATTTGATTTTTTTTTCCAGTACGCGTCAATATTTGATTTTTTTCAGTAATCATCCATCATAAGAATGACTATTGAAATATTAAAAAGTTCATTCCATCGATTTTCGTTCTATATGGATGTAAGAAGCACAACAGAAATCTCAGCTCAGCGAGCAACAAATGCAATATAGGGAAGAGCAGACCGCCATTTCATTACATGAAAGGATGGGATTAGATTTTCAACCTATGCGTGCCTCTTGGTTCAAAAGAGAAGATGAATGCAAGAAATTAGAAAGGAAGAGTAGAACAACATTGTCACCGCCTCGAATACCAAAAAAGACCAATTTATATATAGATTCCATTAGGAGTACTCTGGTAAGTTTCAAACCATGTCTCTTTCCAACAAAACCATCTTGATTAGATGACTTGGACAATGGCCAATCAAGTAATCTGAACAAAACAGAGAAAATCAGTATAGGCAAATATACAGTGACTCCTCTTGCCTTGGCTTCTAATCTATCGACGTTCGAACTGTGACTGTCTCATCTTTTCACGCACAGTATATCCATAGGATCATAGCATTAACGATCTATAAATGATTTATTCATAAGGTTGACAGCATCATCCATGAACTGCAAGTAGATAACAACCCTTATTAATCACCATGGTTCAAAACTGGAAGTATCACTTGAAATCAATAGATAAACAAGAAAATTTTAAAAAGTGACATCTCAGTAAGCAAAAAAGCAGGATTAATAAATCTAAACTGAGCAATGATGATAAAGATTCTTAATCATAAAATGTATTATCGATTCCTCCCAAGTACTGAAAATACATTCAAATTGATTCTGTGCATTTAAAGCAAAAAATCTTGTACAGAGCATTTGCGACAGAGAAGCATGGGTTTCTGCACATAGCATGTGGCTTTATGTTGTGTAATTATAATAATAGAGAGGAGTTGGTTAGGAGTCCGTTACGGGTCATTAGTGCCTTAGGCCGATAAATAATGAGTAATTAAGATTTGAATTTATCATGTTCAATTAGAGTCCACTGATTCCTTGAAAGCATGAGATGTACATAAAAGGAAGGACTTAACCTTCCCAAGCAACTTAAGTTCCCGTCCAACTGGTTCCCAAAACTTCAGTTCCACAGTGATAGGCCAGACCTGTCAAAAGATGGACGAGCCCAGGAGAGTGTCAAGCATATGCAAACATAATCTGCCTAAAATAGGCATAACCAACAATATTTCTCTAGATGGTCCTAAACTCTTAGAGCCACATGCTTTCTGTTGTTGATGTTGTGAAGCACATGACTCAAGAGGTGAGTAATAGTTTGTGTGTGTGTGGAATCTTAAAACAGGGCAACGGAAGAAGAATATAACTACAGAAAAATCAACCAAAGGGAGTATAACTTGAATCTAGAAGCGCCGTGCTTGAATAGGTCACAAAATTTTCAGGAGACACATATATAACATATAAGGAATAGTAATAATCATTCACGGATTCACAACTTCAATTCCCTTCAATCAAAAACCAAAACAGTTGGAGAAAAGAGATCTACAAAATGCCTAAACCGATTGCAGATTAACTACTATTTCAAAACTAGAAAGTTTTATGCAATGCAGTGCTATCTCCTATCTGTTATATAAGAGGAACGTGAGATTTAGGAACTCAAACCTATTTTCCATACCCCTTATTTTCCCCTCACTTTTCTCTCCATCCAAACATAGCCTAAAGCATCATGAAATCCTGAACCATCCAACATAGAATCTGGCCATCAATTAAATCGCAGGTTTCCTATTGGTTGAAACGAAAACAATATATAAAATTCACAAACTTGCATCAAGTATTAAATTAAACTAAATAAACACGACGAATGCAAATTTAGTTGATATTAATACGACAATCCAATAAACTAACAGGACCCACGAGTTCAGTTTTGGCCCCTGATTCTTCCATGCATAATTCAGTTCAAATTTCCAAGAAAGAAGACCGCACCTTGACGCCAAGTAATTTAATCGGCGTTATCTGCCCTGGTACGATACAGTCAGGACCGGCTGCTTCCACTATGGCTTCCTCGCCCAACCCACTTCCAATGGGATTGGGGTGCTACGTTATCCCGAAACAAATAAGTAAATTAACTGCAAATGAATGAATCGATGGGAAATATCGAGAAAATTAGAGAGGAAGTGGGAACCTTCATAACGGAGATGGCATAATCGGAATGCGGGGTTTGGGAAAGACGGAGAATTGGAGAATGATGAATTCTGGGAATAGGTTTCTCCGATGAAGCTCTCCATGGAGCATCCTTCTGAAGTAAAGCAGCTCCACCTTTCTTCGACATTTTCCCTGGCCTCACTCTGCCTTTATCCTTTCTATGCGACCTCCACTTCCTGGTCTTCGAGAGGATGATGATGTCTATATAGTACGGAGTTGATAGACCAGGAACAGGATAGCCATTCTCTAACATTGAACACGCAAAACTTATTATTTTATTTCTCTTTATGAATTTAATGACAAATAAGCAAATAGCATGAGTCACGCGCAACTCACGTTTTTCCTTTGAAAGGGCTTATTAATGAACCTAAGTATGTTTGGATTAGTGATGAACAAATGTAATTTTAGATAATTATAATTTTATAAGTGACACTAGTTATAAGTAATATTGGTTAATTATGATTTCTGTTTAGATACAAATTAACTGATTTTGTAAATTTTGATTATATTTAAACTTTGTTTATTAAAATTACTTATGAATGTATAATTATGATATAAATTTTATAGTTTTTTTAACATTTATAAAATTATAATTAATAATAAATATTATTAAATATAATTTAATAAATTAATAAATATTTAAATATAATTTTATTATAATAATAATAATCATTATTATAATAAAGGAGTATGAGGGTAGAGAGGGAAAAATGTATTGCTAAAATCCATCAAGATTATTCTAAATGCATAAATAACCCTCGTATCACTTATACAAAAAGTGCAATAAGGAACTAAAATCACAATTGACTGGAATTTTAAAAAGATTATCCACATATACTAAATAAGTTTCATAATCATATTTTTAGACTCAAACAGACTTATTTAAATTTCTGCCGCTAAACTAAACAGGCTCCTAACCGAGCCTCAACAACTGTTTTCAATATAAAGAAAATTTAGACCACAAGAAAAGACAAAAGAAAAAGAAAGGAGAGAGATTTATATCCATGTATCTATATAGATTGTTCGCATTTAAAGAATATATATATATCCATATCACAAAGATAAGAAAAATTTAAAATCATTTTCATGCATTTATGAAAACATTAATTATTATTAGTTCGACTTAATAGTTAAGAGAAGAAAATAACATTTTATTCAAAGAGCTCTCAAGGTTTGTCGAGCACAATCCAATTTCTAATTCAAAAAAAAAAAAAAAACCGAGTCAAACGAACTGTAGGAAGGAGGAAAAAGAATTCACGGCCATGCATGGTAATAATAAATATAGTCGACAATTTCGACAGGGTTACATTCACCTGAATGATGCGACGTAGCAACATGCTGCGTCATGGCGTCAAGAATAATGGAGGGACACTTCCGTATTTCTCTCCGTAGAGCAATAAATACAACAAAATATTTCACAAAACATTCTTAATCTGCTGAAGATATCGGGAATAGACTTCCAATACATTATAAAGTTACATTTATCGCTGCTTTTTGCCGCCTGATGATCATCCGCCTGAGAAAAAATTAAGTGGGAAAGAAAGAAACCCAGAAAAGGAAAAAATGGGAAGCAAATCCGTAATCCATCAAGGCGAAGAGGCTAGTCTGTGATCATGGCATCGACCCCTCTCTCAGCAGCAGCATCTGCGAGTCTCTTCCAATTCAATAGTCGCTGCTCTTCCAACTCTTTGGCTTTAGCCACTTTCTCTTCATACTGCCTCCGGCACTCTTCAAATAATTCAGCATCCATTTCCATAAACATCTTTCGAACATTCACGGTCAGACCATGAACTGCCTGGTTCCAGTGACTCTGGATATTTTTCTCCAACACGTCAAATATTATTGGTAATATCACACTCCGGCTCTGGGCAATTAAGCTTACTATGTGCTCATTATTCCACAAGAACAGGGCTCGTTCTGCAACCTGCGTCGCAAAATATAGCTAAGCAAACCATTCCGCAGGGAATACTTAAACAATGCAGGTCACAGACTCACAGTACCAGCCAAGACAAATTTCGGTGACCTATGGAAGGTTTATTTATAAAGACCATTAATGATTAACTCCCCCTTTCTTAAAGTAAAATATAGAAATGAATTAAGTGAAAAAAAGACCCCAAGGAAGGATTCGGCACCACACCACTTTCTTTCTTTTTTTAACTTAGCCATCAATTTAGCACTAGGCGCTAGCAAGCCTTACCACAATTGACATTCATTAGGGCGAAAACTGGGAATTTTTTCACAAATTATGAATTACATAGATCTCTTTTAAGTTTTACTGAAATTATATAGATATCCCTATTTTTTAAAAAATAATACAAACTTCTCTTAAATTTTGTTACATGCATCCCCTCTATATTCACAACCTGCACAAATTTCCCCTGGAATAAAGGGTAAATTACAAAGTTTCCTAAATGTACACAAGCATTACCTAAAAATAGGAAGATTATGGTATTTCAGCTAAACTCATGAAAAGTATGTTAATTTACTCTGTCTTCAGAGGAGGTATGTGGAGGTTTTGAAAATAGAAAAGTGATCTGTATGATTTTAGAAAACTTAGAAGGTCCTTGTAATTTGCATTTTTTTTTTTTTTGCTTTTGAGAAAAGTCTGTATAGGTTTTGCAAATAAAACAAGATTCTAAATAATTTCAAAAGAACTGAGGAGATCCATGTAATTTACTCCGACAAACTCACATAGGAAGCAGTGCAGTAAAATTACCTATCTGCATAAAAACATTGGTGGTAATTTCGTTAGTGATGATCAACGAAGAAGAATTCAAAAAATATTTAAGCTAGAGATTAAATCAGTGAATCATGATAAGGACTTTGAATACAAGCTCCAGGAATTCCAATTCAATAATTATAAAAATACAACCAACCAAGAAACAATAGTTTCAATGTTATAAGCAAGGATAAATAATGTTTCACCCAAAAACAAAAGCACAAGGATTAGCAAATGATTAGAGTTGGCAGTGCATTTTGCTCAGAGCAATATAAATGTGCCATGCGGGAATGCATATGTAAAAGCAATACACAGTGAATCTGAAATAATGAAATATTAGCGAATTAATTGTTTTATTAAAAAATCATCTGTGACCAAGCAAAATCATTATAGACCCAAATATAGTATTACCAACAATTGAAATCATTGCCAAAGGTCTCAACATATCGACCAATGTACAATTTAACAATAGGAATTCCTAGTTCAAACCATTTAACACCTTAACAAGATCATTCAATAATGAGAAGCGTGAGTAGGAAATATAATCATTAATGTTTCAGTTGTGACTCGGGAGACCCACTTCTAACTAGATTCAAATATGAGAGTTTGAGAAGAATTCAGATAGCGTCTTCTAAATTTTGCATATCAAAATTTGTTATTCCACGGTTCAAACCAAAATAAATAACTTCTACATTATTGGGCCTATTATCACCATCAATTACAAAATAAATGGATCAGGATTCAAGTGCTAAGTGCCAACCATAAAAAACATGGTGGGAAACCAAAAGTTTCAAACCCCGGGGTACAGAGTGATAATGACTAAACAGAGCAAGGCAATTTGATCTTTGTCTCCAACTTTAATTGGATACCCTGGAATCATCTATTACATGTTAAGACCCTAAAAGATAGGCCTATAACCAAGCTCTAGGCTTACCTTTCTCAGGATCTTTCTTGACTAGACATGACTTCATAATAGTCTATACACTGTCCAAATTTATATTCATGACTAAAATTTCTGCAGAAAATCCTATGATGACGCCAATATAGTCCCTATTTCAATTACATGCTCACTGATTAGTGTAAATCCTCCAGTACAGAAAAAACATATTCATGGATTTCAAGTTTCAACAGATCTCACTTGGGGCACATAGGAGACAAATTCATCTCCAACTTTCGATTTTTCTGGCATTCTTAAAATATCATTACATGTATCCTCACAAGCATAGAGGCAACAAGAAACAAATAAACTATAACTTAAAAATTGCTTAAAGAGAAATTAAGTTGCCATCCAAAGGACCCAAGCCATAAATAATTTTTTTTTCTGAAAAATTCCCTATTGATTAGACCAAGGTTATCCACTATACAAAATTACAAACAATAGAAAAGGCACTTCCAGATTTCATCAGACACGTCAAATATTAGTCATCTGATGAATTTCAATTTCATTCGACTTTGTCAGGTCACTATTAGCTTCTTTGTAGAAGAACCAAAATGGATTAAAAGCCCACGTCCTCGCAATAAGTATGAACACTTGTCTGTCTATGAGTGAATTTCTGTGCCTAAAACGCCAGAAGACAATTAAGTCGCACAGATAGGACTTACTTTATATGCTCTCCTTGCAAATAAATACTGTAAACATATCTTCTGCCCTTTTGCTATTAAAGAGAGTAAAATCAACCAAAAGCTACAACTTGACTAAAAGAACCGAAACAGAATCAAATACATGAGAGTTTGCCACTAAAAGAGTAAATAGAAAAAAGGAAATGGCTATTAATGTTATTAGTAGACAGGCAGTTTACAGCTAGAACCTATGCTAAGCAAAAGAAAAATAATGTGAAGACGCCAACTTCAGTTAGAAGGACAGGAAAATAAATAAATTGGACACTACTTTGGATGCGTTATCCATAATTCCATATAGCAAAATTACATAAAAGGCCTGTTCAACTTGCAGCATCCAAATTTCAGAAAGGCCACTAATCTTAATCATAAACATTAAATTCCACAAACCTGAAAATGAGAACTATTGAGGCATCGCGCAATCCTTCTAAACAGGGGAACCATGCAACGTTGGAATTCAGCAGCTTGCGTCGCCTCTAGAACTTCCTCCAGTTCCCCAAGGAAGAGAACTTCCTTCTGGCAGTTGGTCACGGGCCAGTACTTCAACAAACCCCTAATGACTGTATCAGCCAGCTTGTAATCCTTTTCGACAAACTGAGTGATGCAGTACGACAACTGCTGATGATATACGGCAACCGGTTTAGGTTTATGTAATGGTATTAGCGCCCGCACCAGAAACAACTTGTGCTCCTCTTTCATTGGCAGTGCAAACCCATTGATTATACTCCCCAGAATCTCCAGAAGCTCGCCAATACCACTATGCTTCTCGGTTTCATAAATAAAACGATAAAAAATGTTATTAATTCCCTTCCTAATAAATGGCCGGTGAACCATGAATTTACCATATATGCGATGGAGGATGGTTTTCAAATATTCTCGCTCCCGAGGGTCCTCAGAGTCAAATAAATCAAGTAATTTCAACACAAACGAATGGTCAATATACCGCTTGGCAACCTTAGTATCCGTATCGGACGAGACCACGTATCTCAGAAGCAACTCATACGCAAACTGCAAATGAGGCCACGCTGGTTCCAAACAAGGTTCATCTTCTTCTGGATCGGTAACCTCTTGTCCTGTATTTTCATGGGACGCTGGAGGCAAGCATCGGAATATATTTACTGATATCATTCTTATCATTTCCCCCTGACAACCCTCTGAAATTTTACCCGACCCGGATTGTATGAAGTCAACCAAATCCATAAGTGACTGCCGCTTGATTTCTTTCTCTCGAGCGGACTTCAGGGTGTCCGTAAAATCAAAAACGTAACAACAAACATTGCACTTCCGAAGGAACAAGTTCTGTCTTTCCGAAACGGGCACATCGCGAAACATCGGAAGGGGTTCGATAGTACCGGAAGGCGGAGCGACAGCCACAAAATTAGGGCCCGATGCGGCAGCACCAGTCCGAGAGGCATGGTTACCGACCACATTGGCGGGGCCCGCGCCCGGGCCCGAATTGCGGTTCCCTGTAGGACCGGAGCCATAAAGCAATGACTCATTAGGGTCGGACCTGGAGGGCTTTTTGCCCCCCTTCATGATTTTCTTAAACATTTCTGAAACGCAGCAAACCCTAACCCTAAGTTGTGGAACTGAGAGACGAGTTCAGAAGTAGCTCGTGATTGGATTCTGAATGAGTAAAGCAGTAACATAAACGCCAGGGAAGTTAGTCCCAGGATGTCCCTAATCCATCAATGCTTCTACTCCCGAATTTCCGCATCAGAACCGAACGGCTAATGGATCTGACAGTGGGAAAGGAAACATAAATGTTTCGATGTTGCAAAGTGCTCCGAAAATTCAGAGACAATGGATCAAAGTGGGAGAGGGGAATTAACGGACCAGTTCACTGGAATGCGGAGAAGGCGACCGGTCCGAGATGCGTGCCGGCGATCAACGCGTCGATGAAGAGGGAATTGGAGAAACAGAGAAAGAGATTGAGAATGGAAGGGGGAAGTTGTGGGTACTATTGAGGAAGATGGAGAGACGCATATGAAGAGGGATGATTGTAGCTGACATGATCGCCTTTATAAACAGTCACTTCGCACGGATCATTTTATCCCAAACACAGCTCACGTTCGTACTCCTTCACTGGTGCAATACTAATAATAACAAGAATGATAATCCTTTTTATCTCTGTCTATTTTTCCATAAAATTACTCATAATTTATTTTAAATATTACCCAAATATATAATTTTTCATTTTATTTTCATATAAAAGAAATAAATTAGTTAAACTGAAAATATTAATTTACATATATTTTAATTTTTTAAAATATATTTACTGAAAATATATATTATTCATTCTTATATTAAAATGTGAAACATATTTTTATTTATATTAAATTGATTAAATTTTATATTTATACTAATAAAAAATTTAAATATTACCAATAGTTAAACTGTATGTTGAAAAATGTATGTAGTCTAATCTTATTTTTATTTTTTTCACATTTTCTTTTAATATGTTTTTTTCCTCTACTAAATGCCTTTCTCTTATTTGTCCGTAGTGCTTCACCCTTAAACAAATGAAATGAAATTACCTAAACGGTGCAATATATCTATGTATTTTCAATTTTTCATTCAGACTCGTACGTACCTGTGCAACATTTTTAATTTAAACGCAAACGAATCTGCACACAAACTTTTTTTTATACACAATAAATTTTTTTAAAAAAATTAAACTTACTTATAATTTCAAAATAAGATAAAATATTATTTCTTTATAAATAATCAGTCCATAAAGTTTGAACCTATATATAGAGTCTGTTTGGATTAGTTTTTAAAAAATAAATTATAAAAAAAATAGATTTTAAGAATAAAATATTTTAAAAATTGAGATATTTAGATAATTAGTAGTAAAATCACTTTTTATATTAGTAAAATATCAAAAAGGGTATAATTTAACTAAAATTAGGAGATAGGAGAAATGGTAGAGAAGATAAATGAAAAATGAGAGTGTAGAGAATATAGGGGAGAGAGGAGATACGGTGGAGAAGATAGATGAGAGATGAGAGAGGGTAGAGAAGAGAGATAGGAGATGGTATAAGAAAAAATAGGGGTAAGATAGTAATTAGTTAGTCCATAAATTTTTTTATTGTTTTAAAAATTAGTTTCAGTAGTTTATTCAAAACTATAGTTTTAAATTATAACTTTAACCAAAATTATTTTTAAATAAATATGATTATTTATTTAAAAAAATAAATTAAAATTTTGCTCAAAAAAAAATTTAAACTAAAATGCCAAACAGACACATAATCTCACTCACAAAGAGGGACTGGACCTAAAAGTCTCTTTCTGAGTAATAAGTTAGTCTTTCTATGGTTTGTCTACTCTTAGGTAGTGAGTTTAAATTGAATAATCACAAGGACACAGATTTTTTAATTAAAGTAAATAAATAATATTCAAGGCAGCCTAATGTTTCTTTTGAAGTTAATTTCAGAATGAGGCCCAAAAATATAATAGTTTCCTGAAATAAATGTATGTAAAACCAGAAATTGTAGTTGAGGGTTTCTTTCAAGCGATGGATACGTGGCTGGTGTGTTTGAAGAGTGAGGCATGTGAGGGTCCGACGACCCAGTTCGATTGGGTAACTAAGTGGTTTGAATCGATTTCCTATTTGTGTGCAGATGGGTCCATTAAAATCCACAGGCATCAAGAGCGTCATTTAAAGTGGGAAACATGGCAAAAGAAAATTAAAATGTAAAGGGGAAAAGGAAGAAGACGATGAAAGATATGGAAGTGAGTGAGTGTGTTTGGAAATAGGAATAATAGGTCCCAGGGGGTGTCAATAATCATCCCATCATGAGCGTCTTGATTCATCGATCGAGTTTGGGTCAGAAGTCAAAACATGTTTTACCCAGCACTCTTGACCGAGTATTTCTACTTTCTTTCTTTTTTTTTTTGTAAAACATGACGTGCTCTTCCTGACTACCAAGTCCAATTCTCAAATTCCTTTTCCTAAAATCTAGGTATTTTTATTCAGGCAAAGTGCTTTATAGTTTCATCAAATTTCAAATCAGATCTATGTGGTTATTTTCCCTTTTATCATAGTGACTGCTTTACAATTTTTATCTAGACGAATATTCTCTTGTTTTACACCTAGGTGTAGGATTATCGATCTACAATCATTGTGAAAGCAAGAAAGAGCTTTAGATCCTATGCAACCCATTTTGTCTATTTCTTCTTCACGTTTTCCCCTTCATTGTTCAAGTTTAGATCGATGGCCATAGCAATGGCCATATCTAACGTTCAACATTTTCTCCCTATCTTTCTCTTCCTCTGTTAATGTTAAAGCTCATTGTGAAAATCCCTCCGGCTTCCATAAAACTCAGAAGAAGATGAAGACGAGTGGAAGAATTTTAGTGATTGTTATGCTTTTTTTTTTTTTTGCCAATTCAAAATCTATATGGCAATCAATATACTTAATTGGATGTTATATTCAATGCCACAGAACTCTCTTATCAGCTTAAACTAACAGAATATAATAAACAGAGTAATTGAGCAAATAATAAGGATATGATAAAAAGAAAAATAATCATAAGGACCTTATTCAAAATTTAATGAAACTATAAGGATTACTTATTAATTTTTGTTTTTATTTAATGTGGTTTTGAGAACTCCACATTTCAGTGACTCACTCGATTTCCATGTATTTATATGTTACATGTGTGTGTTTGTCCATGAAGGGTAAGATTTGCTATATTCCACATCATTCAACCCAACTCCCCTTTCCTATAAATAATGCCCTTGTGGGCCCCAATTAAGGCTTCAATGTGACTGGACTTGGTCTTTTGGTCGGGACTGGCAGGATCTACTTTTTCAAGTCGCATGTCCCGTAAAACCGTATATTGTGATTTTACTTATTCAACCGATATATTTGCCTTATTATCATGCGCATAATGCAAATTTATATTTTGTAAAGTTGATAAAATCATAAGTTGCCAGTTGATCAACTAACTTTAAGTGAGTTAAATATCAGAGATACACTAGAATTAAAATATAACTTTAAATTATTATTTTTTTATAAATATATTTATTGATTACAATTTAAATTCATAATTTTATATATTATAAAATATTTTTTTATCAATTAAATTAATTTTATTTATATGCTGAATATATATATTAGCTTGTTCATAATATATATAATTGATATAAGAATATCAGTAACACGGCAGAGTCAGTCAAGGCATATGCCCTTCTTAATTAGCTTGGTCAATAGACTCTTAATCGGTCAACAAAAGTCAACAGTCTTAAAACCTCGTCTAAAATTATCTTTTGCTACTGGCTGCATTGGGGTTAACCACTAACACCTCCAAGTACGGACACTGAAGTGGGTCAAAATAATTATTTTAATATATTTATGGGCCGAGTTCATAATAATCTTGGGCTCACTCAAATTGGACCATCGTTGAATTGGATAAAATATAATCCATAGGATTTCCAAGCTATACCACGTCCGCAATATCAACCATTTGGATCATCGGATAATTCATCACTTAGAGAAGATGAAGAAGGGCTCCTGAATATAGATAGAACCATGATCCGAAGGACTCCATTAGAGACGATGAGCAGGAGCAGGCACCTGTGAAGCAGAAGCCCAAGAGGATTGCAACCTTGGACGCATTTAGAGGCCTCGCCATTGGTCTACATCTTTCTTAATACACGGAAAAATTCATGTGCTATGTATATATATTACTTTAATCGTGGATTTGAATGTTCCGGTGAACGTAGTTGATGATACTGGTGGACGATGCCGGTGGAGCTTATCCTCGGATCGATCACTCCCCGTGGAATGGCTGTACATTGGCTGATTTTGTCATGCCTTTCTTTCTTTTCATCGTTGGGGTTGCCATTGCCCTCGCTCTCAAGGTACACTCTCTCCTTTTATCTCAACTTTCAGAACTAAAATTATGTGATTGAATCATACATAGATTGAGAACAAATAAATTCGTCAATGAATGAATGCAGAGAGTGCCCAAGATGAAGGATGCCGTGAAGAAGATAGTCCTTAAGACCTTGAAGCTTCTCTTTTGGGATGTTCTTCTGCAGGGTAATCAAAAGTCCTCAAGGGTGTTAAGCTATATGCTCCATTATATTAAATACATATTGATTATATGAGACCACTTCAGGTGGATACTCTCATGCTCCTGATGATCTCTCCTATGGAGTCGACATGAAATTCATACGACGTTGTGGCATTCTCCAGGTTAATTTGGGAATTATATATTTAAGAAAAAATGATATAATTTCAGAGGCATTCTATTTTATAGTTTGTTGATTAGCCACTTTAATAATGAGTGCAGAGAATAGCGCTTGTATACTGTTTCGTAGCTCTGATAGAGACTGTTGTAACTGAGTGACTATTTTAATTATTATATTCATTTATTAGGTATTGGGCAGGTACACTTAGTTAGTTATATTTGTTATTGGTATTAATTATTCTATTGTAACCATTAGGCCTATAGATATAGAGGCCTTGTAATAACATTTATGATATATATATATATATATATAATACATTGAGTAACGTTTATTTTAGACTAGCCTTTTTATCATGGTACCAGAGTGGGTTTGTGCTCCTTGGCCAATAATCAAGAAAGAAGGCCTAAAAATTCTTGTTGGTCTGAGTGATAAACGATTCGGTATTACTTAAGCAAGGTCTCAAGTTCGAATCTTGACGTATACAAAAACTTCTTGTTGGGAGACTCACCTACCATAGTCAGGGGTGCGACATGGGTCGGATCTAGATGTAGTCGGGGCAAAGTGGAGATGAACTGAGTGGATAACCAAAAAAAAAAGAAGGCCTGAAATATTTTTCACGGAGTAGAATCAAGAAGCAGCTCCAAAGATAAAAACTAAGACCTATCCCATGTACAGTCAAGAAACATTCATTTGAGAGATCCATTAACAAGAGAGATCCATAATCCTCCATCTTCGATCGGCCAGAGAATTCCCCTCTATAGACTCACTTTACGAATTTGTGCATCATTGCACTCGATCGCTCATTGTAGCCATCTATTCGCTTTAGTAGTCACATCATTCTTGTTCGACATGTTGAATTCTTTACTTCCAGTGAGATTCTTCTTTGATCTCTTGCCTCTGCTGTGATTTTTGCCATAGCCGACAAGCTTTCTAAACTCAACTATAATCACCCTCTGTATCTTCACCTAGCTGACACTCAGGATGTGACCTTGGTTCCTCAACTTTTGATCGGATGCTAAAACTACCCAATCTGGAGATGCGTCATCAAATTTGCTCTCCATGCCAAGAACAAGTTAGGGTTCGTTGAAAGTACCTACCTATACTTGAATGGCGTAAGAGGAGCATCTCCAAGATAGTGGGATCGTTGCAACTCAGTGGTTCTTTCTTGGTTCATAAATTCTATCGACAAAGAGATAACAAATGGTATTATTTTCTCTCATAATTCTCATCTAGTTTGGTTTAATTTAAAAGAACGTTTTGACAACATAGACAGTACAAAGATTTTCTCTCTTCATCAGGCAATTAATTTTCTCAGTCAATGAAGTATGTCAATGTCTACCTACTATACTAAGCTGAGGGAGTATAGGACAAGTACTCAGCTATAATCCCTCTTTCTAATTGTCAATATGACACTGCTAAGGAGCATGCAAGAATTTCCCTATAGCAACATCTTTTTCAGTTTTTGATTGGCCTTAATGAGTCTTATCAGCAAGTAAAGAGTCATATATTCCTCATGCTCCCGTTGCCTTCTACCAATTAGACCTGTTCATTGGTTCTCTAGAAAGAATCCCAATAGCTCCTCAATTATCCTCTTGTTACTCTTGTATCTAGTAGCAACATCTTGGCTACCAACACTATAAGAGAAGGTCGAGACAAGGGTTGAGGTAGTAGAGGAAGAGGTAGATATCAAGATGTCATATGTTCTCACTGTAATAAACAAGGATATTAGAGGGAAAAATACTACCATCTCATTGGTTTCCCCCTCCCCCCCAAATTTTGAGAAAAAACAAGATGACCAAACAAATCAAGCTTTTGTCGATGACTCTATTAAGGTGGCACGGGCTCATCAGGATCTTCCATTGCAACATGCTATGTTTACTATTGTTCAGTATGAGAAGATATTTAAGATGTTGCAACGTGATGCTAACCCTAATAAGGTTGCTATAAGTATCCAAGTAGATACCTCAGGTCTGTATTCTTCCCTTTTGTCTACAGATTGGATATTAGATTTAGGAGCTAGTTGTCATATAGTAAATTCTGTTAATATGTTTGACTCATACATTCTGCATAAAGGACCACCTAAAATGGATAAAATTCCTAATGGACAAAAGATAAGTTTTACACATATAGGAACAATAAATATTTCACATGGGATATCTCTTCAAAATGTTTTATATGCTAAATAGTTTTGCTATAATTTGATTTCGGTAAGCAAGTTGGCCTGTGACAATCTATGTGTTTTGCAGGACATAGTAAATGGAATGATCAAAGGGATTGGTAAACTTTCAGGAGGACTATACTTGCTTACCCTACATGATAGAAGAATAAATAATGTTTTCAAGAATGTATCTCATGATAAAAGTGTTGATAAGATGAATCTTTGGCATTATAGGGTGGGACATGCTCCTATAGATAGAATTAGAGGTATTCCTTATGTAGATTTTCACTTAGATAAATGTCCCAAATCTCATATTCATGACAAAAAACAATTTTTGCATCATCAGGAGAAGATAAATATAGAGCACTAGCCAAGATAGCATATGAAATTACTTGGCTAATTGGGTTGTTCAAGGAGATACAAATCAATAATATCAAACTATTTAAAGTGTTTTGTGATGACAAAGCAACTGTTCATATAGCTACGAATCCTGTATTCTATAAAAGAACTAAGTACATTGAAGTTAACTTTCATTTTGTGTGTGAAATATTACTAAATGGAATAATTACCTTTCAATACGCTAGGTCGTCTGATAATTTAGCCGATATACTTTCAAAGGTTTTGAGCTGATGTTAGCATGATTATATCCTTATCAATCTAGGCACTTGTGAATATAGAGTTCCTAACTTGAAGGAGAGTGTTGTAAATAAGTGATTATTTTAATTATTATATTCATTTATTAGGTATTAGGTATTAGTTATGTACAATTAGTTAGTTATGTTTATTGTTGGTATTAGGTATTCTCTTGTAACCATCAGGCCTATAAATATAGAGGCCTTGTAATTACATTTATGACATATGGAATACATGGAGTAATGTTCATTTTAGATTAGCCTTCTTATCAGAGACATTCACCACCAAGCTTAGACCAACCGCCTTGAGCCCTGGACACATCTCCATTTTTACCGCCTATCGATTGCAGTGGTAAGAATTAAGAAAACAACATCACTTTACCACATTCTCAACTTGAAGCTCTGAAATATATATCTATATCTAGAATTTGACTGATATGCATGGCTTACGTGCTAGGATCGGGGGCGGGCTTTGTGGCGTTCATCATTTACATGGTCACAACCTTCGCTCTCTATGTTCCAGATTGGAGTTTCGTTGATCATAACCAAGACGAACTCAAGAAATATACCGTACACTTGCTCTCTCAAAAACAAACGTACAACGCATATGTATTTGCTTTGTTTTGGCTATTGTTTTATTGTGTTGATATTTTCCCGATTCAATAATTAAGTTATGTGCGGGATGAGAGGACACCTGGGGCCTGCATGTAACGCGGTGTGATATGTAGATCTAAGAGTTTGGGGGGTTAACCATCTCTATTCTCAGCCTGTTTGGACTCGGTTGAAGGTGATGATCTTGTCAATTTGAATATGCATGCCAAGAACCAACTCTGCCTTTTCCTGTTCTTCATTAACACTTGTATATTTATGTATGTAGGCGTGCACATTGAGCTCTCCCGCTCAAGGTCCTCTTCGTGAAGATGCTCCGGCTCGGTGTCACGCTCCCTTTGAACCCGAAGGATTGTTGAGGTTCTTTTCTTTTCCCATCCATTAATTCCAAAATCCATAATGAACTCTTATATATGAATTCAGTCATGTTATTGAATAGTTGTTTTTCTTGTTATTTATTTCTGTATCAGCTATCCTATCCGGCACCATCGGCATCCATTATGGGCACGTCTTGATTCACTTTAAGGTTACAGACTTTTCCCCTGCTCACGAATAAATTATAGTACTCTCTTCTATTTACATGCAAGTCTTATATTGAAGAGATATATATACAAACGTGAATATTTGCGCAGCGTCATTCGGAGAGGCTCAAGCAGTGGCTCTCCATGGCAATCGTGCTACTAGTGGTTGCCATCATGCTTCATTTCACAGATGGTAAGCTACTGAGACATATATTAATCTACCTCTTCAAACAAATTCCATGGATGTTACAAAGTTTCACACGCATGCATGGAATGCAGCTATACCACTGAACAAGCAACTCTACAGCTTCAGCTACGTTTGTTTCACGGCTGGGGCAGCTGGCATTGTCTTCTCTGGCTTTTTCTGGTAACTCCTAAAAGCGTCACTTTTCTTTTCTGAAAAAGGAATTAACTTGGGACCTTAATTATCACTTTGCTTCACTGGTCTCATTGATACACACACACACACAGAGATCAACGTGTGGGGGTTTCGGACTCCATTATTGTTCTTGGAGTGGATAGGAATGAACGCGATGCTGGTGTATGTGATGGCAGCTCAGGGAATCTTCGCTGCGTTTGTGAATGGATGGTATTATAAAGATCCAGAACAGTCACTGGTAAGAGGCATAATCAATAATATCCCTTTTTATTTGAAGGAGGTAGAAGCTAAGCAGATTTGACGTAATGAATGAAATTAGGTACACTGGATTCAGAAGCGTGTATTCGGGGATATGTGGCGCTCAAAGAGGGTGGGAACCCTATTATATGTCATATTTGCAGAGATCACATATATGTCACAGATTAGAATATGTTGGAAGCTGTAAGTCAAGAGAAGACAAGAGTGCCTATAATTAATGTCTGAGATTTGTTCCAGCCAGATTCTTCCTTACTTGTTACTGTACCATAGTTCTAAATGGATCCAATGAATGATTATTTGGGTGAAGTTCCCTACGTGATTGGTTTGTGTGAAACATGTTAGCTCATCTTGTATAGGCTATTTGATACAAGGGATTTAAAGGGGAGGGGTGAGAAAAAATATTTGAGCTAGATTTAAAAAAATTAAAAAAAACATAAAATTTTAATAAAGATAAGATGAAAAATAAAATAAAAAATGATTAAAAACTTTTAATCCCCCTTAACCCCAAAATGATTATGTATTTTTTTATTACCCACTCATTTTATTAAAATTTTATCTTGATTGTATTTAAATTTAATATGTATTATGTATTTAATGATAGTAAGTGAGTCGATAACGATTATATGTTTATTTATATATTTTGTGGTACTCTAGGGACAGATGGCACGGCCCACTTAAATCCAGACGGTTAAAAATATACTTAACACACTTGCTCTGCGTCAACGGCTGAAATGGACAAAAACAAGGACAACTCAAAGGCAACCGTGTTGGAAGGGAAAAGACGAGAAAAAAAGAGAGCAAACCCGTGGTGTCAATAGCACCATTTAAAATACAACAACACTGTTTTTCGTCAAAAAACACACAGGAATCTTGTCCATGTCAGACTTCTTTGTTGATGCTGACAATCGCCAGAAAAGACAGACAAAATCTTTTAAAATGAGATCCTGACTGAAACGGCTAGAATTTTTTAGGTCACACCAACTAACGAGAGGTTTTTAGTTTTTCCCGATTCTCAAACAAATTCCAAAAGAACAAAGAAAAATCTTCAATGTGTAAATATATATGAATGGCATATGGAAAAAGATCAAACAGCGAGAAAGACATCAACCTGATAATATCTGCAATTACAATCCGTGACCAATGGCTCGTCTCAAAAAATATCTCAAGGCAAACTGTGGAGGATTATGGCAGGACATACAACAACTATTCAAAGAATTTAAGTCTTCGCCCAACCTCCTTTAAAATCTGAAAATGAAAGCTTTGGAATCTTCTTCGTCTTAGTTTTATCTATCTATCTATCTATATATCAGAGCAGTCAAATGCTGGACCAATCTCTGAGTCACTGACTCAGATGAGTGCCACTGGTCATGCAATTCCCATTCAACGAGTGTCAATATGTATATGATATTATATTATACACTATAGGGAGAAAGAGTTGAATACATATATACATTTAGGTATGTTTACCAAATTACAATACTTCGCTTTCATTTATAATAATAAGCTTCATGTACTCTGCCTTTTTTTCATCCTGCTCATCTCTGTACACTATGTTAGAACTTAGACTACCGCAGCTCTGAAAAATGATCAAATACTAAACATCATTTTCACAACATATACATCACAATTACATCTAACGGTGGCTATGAATTATGATATATAACTGTAACCGACCAAATTACACTGTACATATAGAGAGGTCTATCCGAAAGAGACACTGTCGCCAACCATGATTCATTCCCAACCCATCAACATTTTCCAGACTCCTTCTTCAATCTTGTTCCTTGTAACACTTAATCCTTCCCCTTCATCAAGTAAGACCTTGTATACTTCCCACTCGCTGTCTCCAATCACGTGTCTTCCAATTTCAGCCTGTTCAACACACGAACATTTAACATTTATATCATTCATTAATGTATGAAACCAATATGAACAATACAAAAAGAGGAGTAAGTACCGAAAAGATGCAGATCCCAAGCTTCTTGAGAGCATGAGTAATGTCATAAAAAACGAGTGGTCTTCCCTTGCTGGACAACTCCACAGGGTTTGCCACCATGAGTTCCATATCAGGACCCCTGCTTATTACTGCTACTCTGAGCGGACGAATCAGCTCCATCCTCAGGCGAGAGGACAACAATCTCTGCTTGTTAGGGTCCACTATCTTTTTTCCATCTGCTTGCATTATGAACAAGTCTATCTCACATTTCCCTCTTGATTTTATTGAGAACCTCCCATAAGAAATCTGCCCCACCATCACACACCATTAGGTCTGGTTTATACATATAAAAGCAGAGAAGACTAGCTACCATCATGTTTCGAGTTTATTTGAGTTTGGTATACATACCTGAATGTTGTAGTCCTTGAGAGTTCTCATGATATCATAAAGAAGGCCTTTGTGATCTTGGCAAATGATTTGAACAAGCGTGTGAGAAGGGCTCAGCAGGTTGTCCATCGCGATAGAAACACTCTCGGATGTGAGAGTTGCACTTCGAACTGAATCAGACAATTCCATGTCAAAATCGTATTCTGTGATTTCAGTTGGAAGGAATGAAGATGACTGATAGCAACTGCTGATTTCTGGGCCGACCAATTCAATGTCAATACTAACTACAACATCCTCCATAATCGCTCTCAACTGTGCAATTGTGTCTTCCCTCCTCGTTTTTGTATGCAAGAGTTCTCTGATATAGTAACAAGGGCAAGCATACAACATTAAAAAGCTATACGAGATGGAGTTGCCATCTAATAAACATTCTGTACAGAAGCTAATTAGCTTCAAATTCTTCAAAATCACATTCTTTATCTTCTGAAGAAAACCATCAAATATATTCAAAAGACGCCAGAAAATTCTTAGTGCATTTCCTTGAACTGACAAGATTGTTTCCATTTGAGTGTCTAAACTCAGCTAACAACACATTAGTCCTACTCAAGCTTTATTTTTTTATCCTATAAATTAATGAGTAAATCCAGTATCAGTGAATCAAAACGACACTTCGTTTGTAATGAAGAGACAACTAGAGGATAGCAAATGACAACATAAGGCGGTTCCAACCTGGTGTCAGTGATGAAAAACAGATCCATCACTTTTCCATCGGGTGTAGTAGATACCTTCACTTTCTTTATAGTAAGCTCTAGCTCACATAGAACATGTGTCACATCTGTCACAGTAATAAAGAAGCTCAATCATTTCTGTGTAACAATCATGTGACCTGACAATAATCATTTGATGGAAACCGAATAATTCATCATCAACATATCTTGGAAAGTTCTGCAGATTTAGGCAGTATATATATATGTGTGTGTATATCACTATTCCCTGAACAATACACAGTGAGGAAATAGGAAAACGTTCAGATTTGTCGAGAAGTAGAAAGAAAAGAAATTGTGTGATATCAACTGCTAAGAAGTTAGTCGTCTTGGACCAGTCAATAATAGTCACAATCAGCGAGAGAAGAACCAAGAATATTGATAGTTGAAGACTTGGATTGGCAGGGAAAGATTCTAAAATTACCATGTAAAAGCCCATTACGATCATAGCAGCAGAACTTCAATAGGAAGACGTCTGGAGGCTTGGGAGGTTGCAATTCGGAGCGGTAGTAAGAAATTCCAGAAGCAGAAGAACAAGATGGGCACGCAGCAATTAACCTATTTAACAACAAATTCCACCTCGTTTCTGGTTTCCCAACCACCCAGAATACTATGTAGCACCATCTCCCATCGGTTGACACGTCTTCATTGCGTCAAAATAAACACAAGAGAATTAGTCTGACATGTATGAAACTTCAGAGTCAAAGCCCAAAAGAAATACCGCTAACTAATTCTCTAATTTACGTCAGTTTCATTCAGAGCAAGCCATAACCATATTTCTAAACTCTCAGATCCAGAGGAACAACCGAACAAAGAAGAAAAATCGCGGTTCTTTTTAATTTTATTCAGACGGAAGCCAAATCCTTTATTTCCAGCAGAGGAAAACAAGGTGTGAGAATTGATAGGAATATGAAAATCGGGTTACCTCCTCTGACAATGTTTAGTCGAAAGAAGAGAATGATGCGACACAAGTCTCGACCCAGGCCAGTCTTGTCAGGACAATTTACAGTGATAACGGTTGGGTCACCCTCTTTCTCAGGTTCCCTGAGGATCACTACGTCGTCGTACAGTATGCCCATAGGATACTTGGTCTGCAAGATTGCTTACTTCTTCTGGTTAGGGTTCTGAATTCTAATGATATTTGAGGGTATGCAATCTGCAGTGAGGATATCGGGTACTGATAAGACGTGATTTTCTTTCCCCCTTTTAACTGTGGGAGCAGAGGAAGAAGATGAGGGAAGAGACGGGGTAGAGGCAGGGGTTTATGTCTCAGTCGCTTATGTTTGAGGGGTTGGTGATAGTGCCATTGAATCCCTTTGTCGATACGCTCGCCCCACTTGGAGTTTCCATTTTATCAATCTCGTGTGCTTTTGACCATTTCGGCACTTAAGTCCATATAATATGATCTCTGTCACACTAGCCTTCTAAGCCGGTCACCGTTCTTATTATTTTATTTATTATTCACTAATTATTAGAATAATGATAACGATAATTACTTTATACCATCTTTTTAACAAATAAATCATTAAAACTCAGAACATTCTTTTCACATGGAGGGGGTGGGTGAGAGAGAGAGAGAGTTTGGGGATATATATATATATATATATATATATAAAAATCGGGTTATTCATGATGTTTTTATCCACTCACAAATAGTTAATTCGACGGATTGCAATGGTGCCTGCAACAACATGTTAAATAGTAGAAAATATATATATTAAAGAAAATGGAGAAATTAACAATGGGATGAGGATGAGTGGATGTACCCGTCGTTGTGCATCTCTGCCCCTCCTCTTCTACATGCCTTGCTTCGTCCCACTGTGATGATGTGTACATCCTATTTTATTTTTCTGTTAAAATATTATTATCAATAATATATCATTGCATGTCGGCGATTCTTCGTGGAAGTTTCATTAACTCAACTGGGAACAAACCCGACCATCTCGTATCTGACATCCCCTCATGACTCGCCCCCCCGTGATTCGACTCATGCCAATATGTCTCAAAAACATCCCCTATCTTTTGAGCTGAGAGGTGAGGGAAAATCAAACTATTGAGGTAGAATAATAGAATATAATACCTTAGAGATCTCTACATATGAGGGGGAGAACAGGTGAGTCGGCCATGGCGTCCGTTTCGCTTTTAATACATGAAATAATAAAAAAGAAATATTTGGCAAGTGGCTGGGGTGAGGTGGACCAAGAATGATATAGAATCTTTGGTAATTAATTGAAGAATCCGATGATGGTACGTACCAATTCCCAAATGTTAGGCCAGGTGCATTGCCAAGTGCTTCCGTAATCCTTCTTTTAATTTAGAAAAAAGAGGGAATAAAAAGAATATAAGGCTGCGTGTTCACCTCACCTGAACTATATAATACATCTTTAGGAGTTGATGGTGTAAGTGGGCATAGAAATTAACGAGGACTATTGGAGGGAAGGGAAGTTGGGGTGGGCAGCAATTACCCCGTGTCCGTCGGCCAAGGCAACAAGTGGAATACAGGAACTCCACCACTCGGTGCCCTCCTCGTCCGTAATGCCCACCTCATCCCATGACGTCATATTCCCCCCTTCCGATTTAATATAAATCGTTTCCTTTTATCTCCTCTGGTTGCTTTATTACTCTGAGCCTCATCGTTTCTTACACGTGTTGTGCGCAGAGGACGTGTCTTCATAAAAATCTAGACGGACATATCTTTAACATGTTAAATCAGAGAGGGAAATTTTCATCTAGCGGCGATCAAATGCTTAATAGTATACTACTTAATTAGACTAAACACGTTTTATTTTCTTTTTGTCACCAACTATATTTAAAAAAATATCATAATTCTTTCATAACCTATTTTATTAAAAAAATTATTGTCGAATAAGAAAATTATAAATTTAAAATTGCTTTGCATAGTTGTTGATTTTGGATCCATAGAAGTAATGAATTTATGAAAAGAAGGCAGTTTTCACAGAGGAACTGGGGGCATGATGTGGAAATTAAAGGAGGAAAACAAAATTGGGAGAAAAATCCCACGTTTTCTGTTCAAAATCCATGTTCCAGTGAATGATGGTCTCGTGGTTATCCACTTAAAACGGACGGGTAACATCCAACACTGCTTTCCATCTGCCAATGGAAACAACCAATTAATTGCTGAAATCAAGTGGACACAATAAATTAATACTTTACATTATATATATAACATGTATAATAGACACGCATTATGTAAATATATCTAGATTTTTTTAAATAGATCTATAAAATTAAATTAATTAATTAATTTTTATTAATTTAATATTTCAAGATGAATTTATATTATATATCATTCAATTTATTTAAATTAATAAATAAATTTTTATATTAATTATAATTAATTAATTAATTTGATTTTTTGAATGTATAGATAATCCATTCTATAATGCCACTCTGTGCAGTTTACATCTGAGGTGGATAAGATCACTACCTCACAGGTCGCTATATGAACGCACCTAAAAAGATCGCAGTTTAGTTTTTTAAATTGGTTGGTTGGGCGTAGGGCCGTGTTATGCCCTAAAAGCTATAAAAATACTACTACTTTCAATTAATCAAATAATTTTCTTCTCATCTGATAATTTTCATGGGATAGGTAAAGCGACTATTTTTCCTCTTGCCTGCAGCTTGCCCGTTCAGACCGAACCAGGAACACCATTTTCCTCCCCACCCGAGCCTTCTTACAAGTTACTACTCATTGTAGAAAAGGTCAACTTTTATTAGCATTCATTCTTTCAATCTCACTCACTTATCTAAATATGAAGATTTTTGTAGGATTATTCACTTTTTTTTTATACTTTCAAGTGTTGTTAAATTTAAACAAAGGAAAATCTTCCAATACATTCCCTTCTATTCTAAATACAATAGCTGATTAAAGAGTTTATTTTAATTATAAATATCTAACCTCAAATCAATTTATTTTTTAAATTTATAATATTATTCTTTTAAAAAAAATTAATAGAATGATTTCTAGTGCAAATGATGAAAAATCGTATAAGCAAGTATCTTTTATAAATAATTAATTTTTTCAATATTTATAAATTAATCATTTAACTTTTATATTAATAAAGAAAGGAAGAGATTTATCATGTGCAGACTTAAATTAGATGCTAAAGCGGAGGACGATGAGACATGAAGAAAAATCACAAAGGGCCCCCAGGGTATCCGTAGCATGGATTCGTGGGTTGTCTGAAAGGCAAGCAGATGACTTTTTTTTCCCTTTGTAAAGTTTTTTTGATAGAAAAAATGTAGAATAACAAGTTTACTTTGTAAAGTTGAAAACAACTCCACCAAACATGGGAGTCCGCCGCCTCCACGTCCCCCTCACACCATACTTTTCCTATGCAACTTCAACATTTTTCCATCTCAACTTTTAATATGGTGTGCCAAACGCGGCTTATTGCCGGTTCAGCTGTTCACAAATGCCATCGTTTGTATGGCTTGAACCTATTAACGTTTAAATTAACTTCTACTCTATGCCCTCTTGCCTTGTTTTACTTTAGTCTTACACGTTTGACACTCCTCTGTCCCCAACGAAGAAAGGAAAACAGACAAATGAATTATTTCCGGTCGCTTTAAATATCGAGCTGTAGTATGATAACTGCCCATTTGAAAGGATGGGAAAGTTCTTTACGGCCTAAGCGCTCGCCATCATAAAATCTTTATACCGAGTTATATCATTAACGAACTTAGCCCCCATATAAATTCATTTTTGTTCTTGTGTTCTTCAATAACAAAAAGAGTTACGAACAGTGTCTCAAACCACGTAAATGGGGTCATACCTTTTCCGTCCAATCAAACCTTACGGCAGAGAAACTACCCCGGCTTAATCCTGCTTCTTATCGATTCGTCCAGGTTCACCAGGTTGTTCTACTGGGGCCGGTCCAGCATCCGCATCAACCTGCAAAAGCAATGAAGGTGTAATTTAGTTTAGAGCAAGGTAGCCGTCAAATCAAACATATTAACATAAGCAGTTTATTAATATTCAGAGTCCACATAGCGTAAACTCGGAGATGCATGTCATAAGCATGGCAAACATTCAAAATTTCACAGAAACCGGACAACATATGGAAACGTGAAAAAACCATTTCCAGTTACCCCTCACTTTCCTCTTGGTGGTGATCAGGCTCCCAAAATTGCGTGTTGCGAAGACATGGACACAGACCGGACAACATATGGAAACGGCAACTTACCGCACAAACTCGTCATTATCAACAAAGTCAAATGAAGGGTTATAAAGGGCAAACACTCGTGACCAGAAAATTTCAAATTATTTTTTATCCATAAAACCCTAAGTCTTAATTCATATAACCACAAGCCCAAGAACTCAACCTTGTCCTTAACAAAAGAAAACTCAAAAATATCCGTAGTTCCTTGACACATGGGTTCGGCTACAAAATCCCTAAGGTTACTCACTTCCCCTAAGAACCTTGATCTGCATCATGCCACCTCAAATTAGAAGCTCATTCACAATCCAGATCACAGCAAATAGCAACCCCAAATCGTTCATACCTAGGTCATCACTAGTCAGCTAAAAGAGACAAAGGAGATTCAGTGCCTCCATTGATATACATGTGTGTGTATAATATATATATATATATATGTACGAGTGTTTGGCCATTAAACTCGATTGATTGCACATTCACCTTCGTTTGCCAGGAAGAGGTGATTGAGAGAGGAAATTCATGTGTTCATTTTATACATGCAACCACACAGTGGAATGGGAGCAGGGCAAAAGGGAAATTAAAGACACATCTCTCAGCCAATATTGAACCTTTTCAACTTTGACCAATCTTATTCGTTTCGAATTCACACTGACAAAACTGCAATTTCTAGATGACATTTTTGCTGGCATACTCCAGACCAAGGGAAGAAGTTTTTTCAACACAAAAAGGAAGGATTACCTATGATTTGAATCCAGAACCCAGCATTGTATACCTACCACAGAGACTACACAGAAGACCTGGAAGGTATTTTAGGGACAAGAAGAATAGGTTCCTATTGAGTAGCTCAATCTGTGATAATCATAGATATGTGCGCGCAACAAATCTATTCGAGGACAAAAATGAACTTGCAGGTTGCAGGGATGAGATTCATAACAAAATCCTAAATATAATTATTTTCGCCTGTTGAAATCTTAAATATCACTTCGCTCAACTGCTTTTTATAACATTAAGTCTCCAATAAAAGCTCTACACAGAGATGTCGAGGGGAATAAAACTTGTGTGCTGTTTGATACATCTGTTACTTAAAATGGATAGGCTTATAAAGAGGGCATGAATCACGTAAGTCATGCTGAATACTACATTTGTTATTCCACAACTGTTGCTCCTTTGCATTAAGCATCTCATATCCTACTTCAATCAAAAGTTGCTTTAGAGGAAATGCCTCCACCTTATTAAGAGTTTATCATAGTGTAACAAAATACTAGCAGATTAGTTACTCAGAAGCAACACTTAATTTATATTATAATGATATTAGCTAATGACCTATCTAAATACATCCGACAACTTATCTTAGCTAACGAATACACTGTTTCATTTTAGCAGATCCTGTGTCCTTTCCCGTTCAAAATAAAATGATTTCTAATGAGCATGCATCAAGACGATACAAGATTGAATGATTTGTTAAGTCAATAGAAAATTGGATATCTTTTTGACTATGCGACTGGTTTTTACTTTTCTTCTTTCCCCCCTTTTGTGTTGTTGCTGAAAATTGTATTGCCAGGCCAGAATTTGATTTATGGCCAACCCAGCCTGGCCCCTGGCCCTGTCTTTGTGCACTACTAAATTAGAGGATCGGGAAATTCTGTAATGGAAAAGGCCAGGAAGTCAACTGTGATGATTGTTCTGCTTGTGGCATAAGATAATATCTCTGTAAATATATCAGGATATGTAGGCATTCGTTTACCTATGTTTAAAACCGTTAATGCTCCCAATGATCCGCAACTACGACACAGTTACAATGATCTACGTATGAGATAGTTACTTCCACAATCAGGGATAATATCATTGACCACTTCCTATTACTAGAAAGCAACAAAGATTTCCCTCAAATCCACAAAATGATCGATTCGGTCTTCTTTTTAATAGAATGGCTTCTTAACTTTAATAGGAAAGGTGATGCTCTTAATTGTTTTATTAATACAGAAACTACCAATCAGAGATGGGTGCAGAATCAGTTTAATTATAGCCCAATGTATTGCCTAAATAAAATAAGGCATTCACTCACTCTGACATCCCTTTTCGCTGTAGGCTTGTACGGACATGCTGGAGGAGCCCTCTCCGGTTTCCTGTACTCCCACCCGAAAAGACCATAGATTTTTCTCTAAAATTTATGAAAAAAACAAAAGGGAAAAAAAGGATTGTAAGTTAAAGATGTATGCATATCAAGAACCAAGAATTTGATGAAGAAATAGAGAATCCAGAATGACAAAATTTCCTGCTATGTTTTTAGTTGTAGCCCTTATAGGTTAATGATTTATTATATGCAAGTCTAACTGCTAATCCTCCAGAGTACTAAAAAATAAAAACAGGCCAAAAATCTCGGCTTCAAGAATGAGATCATGAAAGCAGTGAAGCATTGAAAAAGAGAGAACACGAGCGTAAAATAGGATGATGAGTGCCGAAGGTAAATATACCAAAATATAATCAAATAGGAGGGGCAGGTTGTTGACAATTGGAACGAGAAAGAGGGGCAGCAAACATGCCAGGCAAACCTAGAACAAATTCAAACTCACAGTATCAGATAATTGAACTACAAACTTGAAATCGGGAGAAGATAAGAAGTCAGATTGCACAAACGTGAATAAGCTAGAAATTACCATTTTTCAATATTTGTTGTTGCTGGCAATTCCGAGGAGGTATGGGGTATCGAGAGAGCAATTAATGGTCAAAATGAATATAGGATCTGAAAGTAATGGAAAAAATAGCTGTTAAAAAATTGGCCCATACAGGTCTCGAACCTGTGACCTTCGCGTTATTAGCACGACGCTCTAACCAACTGAGCTAATAGGCCAGTTGAATTTGGTCGTGATAGCACAAGAACTCCAGGGATCTCATCTTTCAAGAGACTTGGTGGAAGCCATTGTCAACAGTTGGGTTCCTCATGTGCCAATGTAAGTAACATTCGGCTTCCAAAATGTGTAATAATGGATATAGAGACTAGAGAGGGAGAGCCGATTGTTAGCATCTGGAGATGAAGCTACATGCGAATTGGTCTTGCAAGAGTTGCTTGCTGTCTTTTAGGGTTGTTCAGTATTTGAAATTATTAGAGCATACTCGGGATCTGAAGTATTCAGCTACTCTAAATCATGGGTTACTGGGTTTTTTAATAGGAAAGTCATCACAATTTTTCTGTACCAAACTCCCGTTAGAAAGGTAATTCTATATTATGATGATGTTTTCTTGTTTTTTTTTTGCGTTATAATTTTGGGCCAAGGCAACTGCTGTATGCCTGTGACTACAATGATAGTGATGGAAAGAGGGGTCAGGGGGAGGAACACTTGTGTGTTGTTTACTTTTGTCTTGGGAATTTCAGCTATTACCACCAACTTCAGCCTAACCTATGATAGTATGGATTCACACGTTTGGGGAAAAGTATACTGTACAAATGGTCATGATCTAGTTTTAATTGCCACAATTTAGCGCTCAGCCTTCATTGCTTAAGTTTTGTAATGATTTGATGCAAAGTGTCAGTTGTCATAGTGCTTAATCAGCTTGTTTAATCCTTAGCCGTATGGCAGATTCCTTATCCTTATTACCGCTGCTGGTTGAATATCCTTTGCTATTGAATCTGCTCCAGTTATATCATCTGTAGAAGAAACTGATGTAGAATAGGCAGTTTTTAGGGCAAATGTGACAGAAGGAAGATAATAATGAAGCTTTTCTCTCTTTCCTGAAGTAAGGAACTTCTTGACCAACTGCAATTCCAGTGGTATCTTATAATAAGGCTGTCAAAGCAATGAAATGACGCTTTAAGATTTAGTTCTAAGGACTTATTTTCTCTCTGATTCTTTGGCTTGTCCAGCCATATTTATCCACCTTTGTTAAGATTCTTGTTTTCCACCACGTGTAGTAGGTGGTTCATTCCTTTCGATCTTTTGATCCCCGCTACACGCCCCTCAGACACAAAGAAAATGTCACACAGGAAGGTCTAATGGTGAGCCTAAGGACAAATGTAATCAAGTCGCCAGGTTTTGCGTGTGTATATATATTTCGAAAAATGGCTCACCGCTTTCATAATCTCAGTCGTTTTGAAGGGTTTTAGAACAAAACTATGACACGATAGGTTGAAAGACCTAGAGAGTGGGATTAACATGTCCTCCCCCCGTTGAAATTTAATTTTAGTATTTGGGTTGTGCGCCACAGAATGGATAGCCTGGTATAACTCGTTTATGGATATGGATCAGCCTCCTACATTTTATTTAGTAAGAGCTCAGGAATTGGAACGTGCCTGCCTGACAAGAAAATGGTTTGGTAGAAAATGATGAGTTTGATCTGCCTTTTTTTTGAAAAAAAAAACGGGCAAATTGTCGATGGAAAATCCAACCACAGTGCTGCGATTGCGGTGTGATGGAAAACGGTTATATTGAAAGGGAAACCAAAATGATTCCGACCTGCCGGATTCGAACCAGCGACCTAAGGATCGTCTGTTGACACAACTACAGTCCTCCGCTCTACCAACTGAGCTAAGGTCGGACCTGAGGGAGTATTACACTAAATAATATAATACATGAAGCATTCGCTTTTAAGAGTAGAGAACCATACTGGGTACGACAAAACTTACAGCTTGGGTTTTTATTTGTATTTTTCCTTGTTTTAACATGGATTGAATGGAACCATTTTGGATGGTTGCCAGCTAAACACGAACTCACCCCATTCCATTGCATTCGCCATGAATAGTGATGCTTTCTGCTACGTACGAAACGTGGCATTAAAGGTTGATGCCATTTCTACTATTTTTTTTTTTTTACAAAATTTTTTTGAAAGGGGTTGGGCTCACCCACAATCCAAGGGTAGGGCGAAATCTTCCTTCCTCTTATGCGATACCAATGTCGGGCAGAGCGAGCCATCTATTACCCTCAGGCGTAAACCTAAACATCCAAGAGTTAGGATACCTCCCCAAGCGCCGCGACTGGAACCATAATAAAGTTGTACTCCCCAAGGTTCAAACACACTCCAAATAATAGTATACCATTTCTACTATTGAGTGCACTCTTTTTTTTTTGTTTTTCCCTTTTGTCTTGTTTTGTTTTGCCAGCAATTCAAGTGCACTCTTTTTCATCCCATTATTAAGTGCACCCTTTTTAGGAGAATAAGAATGGAACGATATTTTTATCGTGTCTTGCAAAATTCGAGAGAAATTTTCTTTGATGGGTAAGAACTCTTCATGATAACGCCATTTGGTTCTATAGTGCTCAAGGATTAAATCCATCTTCCTTTTGCTCAACCGTTTCAGAGTCCCTACCTAAAAGCTTTGACAAGCATGGGAGAAAGGAATCTTTCTGGGAAAAGTTTGAATGCGTTTTGGGGCCATGGGGCAACATCATTATTGAGATTAATCAAACAAAACATGTCATAATCAAAACTGTTAAAAGAATGTCAAAATGCAGAGGAGAGGATACTCAACAGGGTCTCAATTATATTGGAGTGTGGACAAACATTCCATGTTTTGAACTCCAATAATTCTAAATGCTACACGCCAACGTCCCCGTTTGTTTGATCTGGGCATCTTCATCATCATCATCTGCCCCATTCCCAAAAGCATCTTCAACCAGCAATCATACTCGTTTAATTATAGAAAGAATGACGTTTTCCTAATCCAATTCATACATATGTATGCCTTCTAATGTCTCTGCTGTCGCATTCTTCAGCCTGCTTTCCTATCCTTAACAGTACTGTGCCTGCTCACAAATCAAAGATCCATATTTTATCTTTGAGAGCAAGCAGCTTTTAGGAGTCAGATTAATTAATAACAAAATTGGTAAATTTAGTAGAGAAACAGCTGTGAGTGATATTGTGTGAAACTTTGTTATTCTCGTGTATTTTGGAATTTCTTCGTTGATTTCTTCTCTATCTGCTGAATTCTGTATGCATAACTCTGATGCAGTTGAGTTGAAACTCATGCTACTCCTGTACTCTCTCTCTCTCTTAGAAAATAAATAAAAAACCTTGTTTATTGACAAAAAATATTTCACATGTTTTTATGTACTTAAAATATTAATATTTTAAAAAAATATATACAGAGAATATCGTCGAACTCAAAAATTTTAAATATAGACTTTTTTCACTGATTTTCTGTGTCCCTCCCCTCCCACCCCCCCACCCCCCCAAAAAAAAACAATTTTGGTTTATTAGATGCAGGACTCAGGCACACATGACACAACATGGTTGTTTTTTATCATGTGTTTTCTAAGTGACGTATCTGTCCTTGGGTGTATTCCGATACTTTGGCCCGTTAGATTCTTTTCTCGTGGAGTCTAGTGCTAGAAGAGCTGCGTTTGTTTCTTTTGATTAAGAAAAAAGTTCAGGTGATGAAACATTAAAAAAAATGGAACAATACTAGAGTGTTGAAAAGGTACTTCCACATACAAAGGACAATGAAAAATGAGACTCATATTAATAACTGAGGATTCATTGCATGAGTCTTGGATTGGAGAAGAACATGTCCAACACAAAATCTCGTATGCAACATTTAAAGAACAGTAACATCATAGAATGAAGAGCGTGCATATAATATTTGACACTCCCTCCAATGCCACGATCCACCCAATAATAACCATAGCCTTCCTTGCTTGTTATTATTTGACATTGATCTTATTCCTCTTCCTCTCTTCCACTTTCTTTTTCTCCAGCCAAGCATCAACAAATGTTAAACAAAAACAAAACACCGACATAATATTATTAATCTTCCAAATTTGGCCTTCTCCGGAGCCTTACTCTAGGACACTTGCCTCAATGTCGTTGTCAAGAAGGGTGGGGCCCAATTTAAGACCCGACACAACGAAGAAAAAGAGAAACTTTTTGAAAGATAAAAACAGAGGAAGTCACAGTCTCACAGATATGAATAGTGTTTGGGGGAGTGTTTAACATCAGTAAAAAAAAGCCTTCCAATTTCAGTGGGAACGCCAGCATTCTGGAGTTAGTCTGTGGTCTCTTTTGGGATCCCTGCAATAATTGTAAGCCATTTGGTATCTCTGAACCCATCTCATGGCCTTGTACTGTTGTCTTGTAAGGCCACCGGAGCGATACGGCGAGGCGGAGACAGGGTGGCACCTGGCCGGAGCATAGGCTGAGCAACCACTAGCCTTAAAGTTGCTGTACGTTGCAACAAAAGGCTGATATCTGTAATCAGCTTTGTACTTGCCATCTTCTGTTGCCCATGATGATGCGTCCCATATTGAACCATAAAGCCACATTGGCCTCACTGGAAAAGTTGCCGCACTCTTCCTCGGGTACCTCCTTATGGGCACGTCATCCACAAAGAATCTGAGTAAAATAAAAATATCATTTTAGTAGAAAGTTGAGTGAGGGGTTTTTGTCTGTAATTGCTTGCTCATTTTATATAGTAGTAAGTTAATTAATCAATACCCTGAGTTGCCAACAAAGAACACATCATATGATATCAGTAAATTATTGTTACTCTTACTTGTCACTGAGTTTAAGTGTTGTAAGATTTTGTTTGACCCACAGTCACACTTCTTTACTTATGATGACATTCCTGTTTTAATTTTAAACCTTTCAGATCCCTTTCGCTTTCTTCCTTAATTTCAGAGATGAAATCTTTATTGGCGCCTAGACTGTGATGCCAATTTCCAAGCACCAATAAAATTCGAAGTCCAAACTTACACTGTTGGTTCTGCTTATTTTAATCCTATCTATTCATGAGACAATGAATACCCTGTGTCCTACTCCTTTACTAAGACAGGGAATTTATGCATTTAATAATCACACATTTGCACAGATACAGTGAAGTTGTACAGTGACTTACATTATTTCCTTAGGACTCCAGAGGATAGCATAGTGATGAAAATCTTTGGTAGGATCAAACCAGAGATGGAATTTCATCTCTCTGCCTATGATTTTACGATCCCCGCTTCCTCTTATATAAACATTGGTCTGCAAAGTGTAAGGCTTCCCAAATGTTGTCCCCAGAAACTCAATGTCCACCTCATCATGGAAGCCTGGATGTGCTTCATTGTTTGAAAGCTGCCATTGATCAAACCACAAGTGATTAGTTAAGTATGAATATGTTATTCCTGGTTCAAGTACTTTGATCATATCTTACATAGAGGGATGTTATGACGCCTGCAGTATAGCCAGGTTGAAGCTTCATGGACGCACCAAAGTAGCCAGACCGGAATGGGCGAACAGACTTGAAGCCACTACCTGTTTAAAGGAAAAGATATAGAAGAAGTGGATTATTACTTTTTCAGATAAAAGATGAAGATTCAAGATATGAAATGATGGTGAGAAAGTAATTAAACCTGAGGTTTTATCAAGCCATATTCTTAATTCATTGTTGTGCAGAGTTTGGTGCTGAGGACCCCAGAGGTTTCTAAATCCTTTGTAAAAGCTCATAGACCTGAATTTGGAGCTTGGCCAGTAGCCAGGTGAAGGTGGCCCGTAGGCATTGCTTGAAGGGATCACAAAGACTACAATAATGAAGAGAAGGAGAGCCATAAAGATAGAAGAAGAAGAAGAAGAAGAAAGGGTGAATAAACAGAAAGCAGACTGAATCTGCTGTGCATAAATGCAGGGTGTGATAGTAAAAAGGGGGAGAGGCTGCTCAGGTCTGATGTCTATGGAAGAAGAGTGTGGCAGTACAGTTTGATATAAATAAGGAAATTCGTGGGTCCCTCCAAGAGAACTAATGGTGAAATTTAGGATGGCTTAGAGAATTAAACATAAAAAAAAAAAAATCATTGCAGATCCTAAGTGACAAACAAGGGGAAGCTAATGAATTTATTTTATAACTGTCTCTTACACATTGCAATTACTTCCCTTTCAAACTATTATGACATAGATCCTGTTAGTCTAGTTCGGATGCAGAAGGGGTTGATGGGGTGTCTTAAATGTGGCTCTGTATGTCGTTTTTCATGGATTTAAATTCCCACAGGAACCTTAGACTTGTTCCTGCAAAGCCCTCTACCTTCATTGAAGGCACTTGGAGCTTTGAAAGCAATAATTGGATTGGCCCTTCTGTTTTGTCCTCTTCATCATTCCCATATATCCCTTTCATGGTGTGTCAGCTACAATTACCATGCAGGGAGTAGTTAAATGCCAGTTTCAATAAACGAATATATATCAAAGAAATGATTTATTAAAACAGGTAGAAATGTTGGTCAAGATCTGATTGAAACAGTTTCTCATGAATCAAAGTGAGGAATGGTGTTTTGACCTTGTGACTTCATGGATGGATGGAGTGGGTCAGGAGCTATCCATATTGGACCCAATGCGTGATTGGATTACATCTGCACCAGCATGATTGATTGCCACGTGGAATAACCCATTTAGGGATCATAGCAAAAAAAAAAACACTTCTCTAGTCATTATTGAGGTTCTGAGCGGGATATTAATTTGACACAACAATAAATAATGTTAGATTAATGCAAAAGAGTAGTACATATTGGTAGCAACCAATCACATTATGAGTTATGGGCACTTTATATCCAGAACATAGACAAAAGAAAGTGAAATTCTGTCTAGGGCTGTGAGACACAGAAAATGAAAGATGTCCAGAAAATTTCTATCCTGGAGAATAGTAGGTTCTGTGAGTCTTGCACTCTCATTAATGTCTACCCTCTTTCCGGTTCATCTCCTCACTCAGCTATGGATATTGCAATGCTTATAGCCAAACTCACTAATCATTGTCATTTATAGGATTCTTTCAAATCTTATTAGCAACTAATTACAGGAACTTAATCTGTTTAGTGAATAGAAATTGGCTATTAATGATGGAGAATCTGATCCTTAATGATATGTCTTGTATATTTTTCTTGCTACTTGAAATAGTTATTACTTTCCGTACAAAAAAGGTTTGTTTTGCGTTGTGGGGAGCAATGGAAATTGAGGGCAATGATTAATTAATCTTGAGTGAGTGCTCTCAATCATGCTCTTTGGAGACAAACGCTAAAAACCAAGGGCTATTATTAGTCATATACAATTTTCTCTAACAGTATGGAAGATCTTGAACAATTTTGGAGAATTTATACGAGTCGCCAAGTGCAACCAATTAGGTGAACTGCATATTTAGTTCCATGCTCAGAGCATCTTTCAGGTATTTAATAACGCGGGCAACATAATAACTCAACACACACACATATATAAATGTATGAACCTGAAGACATGATTTTTAGGGAGTTTCAGCTACAAAAATCAAATGGGTACATTGTATAAATAATGACCCGACAAAGTAAGAGGCACTAGCAATATGTAAACAACCTAAAATGAATGGAAACAATAAATAAATAAATATGGTCAGAGAAATATGCTTAACAGGGACTTATGTTCCCTGAATTTTCAAAGAACAACATGCAATATTCTTCTTTTGTTGAACTATTTTGTCGGTCACTGAGAAGAAGACTGTGAGAGGGTTGTGATTGGGCAGGGTTAATAGGAATGGGACCACCTTTGCCGACAAATCAAAATGCTCACAGGTGCCTTGAATTGCTTCTGATGATGACGATGATGGTGAGTGGTAACTTTATTTTCCCTGTAAAGTCACCCGTAAGAGCTACAACTATATAGGCCAAAACCATGATTGCATAATCTTAGCCCCATGAGTGACTTGAAAGAATATCAAGTTATCATTTTTCTTCATATGCAGATTTGATCTTTTTCTGATCATAGAAGATTGAAAGCGAAGCGACCTGGTCCAAATTTGGTGCAGGATAAATTATTGAGTGAGCTGTAATGAAGTGAACAAGATGAATATTCACTTGTAAAGTCGTCGCAAGCCTAAGGAAATGAAAGCTGTGTAGTTGTTTTACCAAGTATTTTTCTATCTGCACCAATGGAAGTCACGTGAAGACTTTGGCTTTATGCTTCCCCAAGTGCTCAGACACTCAGATTCGTGCCTACTCTTTGCACCGCCAATATGATTAACAATCCATGTTATTATATTTTACATTATGGGCTTAATGCCTTGTTTATTTGGTAAGAAAAGTAGATAAACTATTTCTGGTTCAAAAAATATCTGAAGTTTGATAGTTTTTATACTATTTTTAGAGGTAATCATGTCCACTCAATTTATTAATTATATAGCATTCAGGCGATTACAAGTCACACATTGTATTTTGATCGAAGGAGTTGAACGCGGGGATGAATCCATTAATGGGCATATAAACCTGTCGGATTCGCTCAACGGTTGCTTTCCAGAGAGTCAAAAGTTGGGTTCCGAAAGTCAGAGTATCAGGTGTAAAATAATGATAAGTGCAGTCACTATTCACAGGCACGACTTTATGGAGAATTGGGCTCATTGTAATCTGGGCTTTGAGTATTGAGCTAAGCCTCGAAGTTACACCTTTGTCCCATTTGGGCTTTGTACTTTTCACACCATATATCCCAGATCCAGTTCTAAATGCAAAGGAAATAATTGTATCGAAAAAAAATGCAAAGGAAATAAGTATTACGTGGCTAAATTATCCTTGCGCATATACTAAAAAAAAACCTTATACTTGCGCACTAATATTATATGTGTATATATAGATTTTTTTAATTTTATTGAAATTATTTTTTAATATCCAATTTTATCTGTAATTTGCTTGTACTGCAAAAGACTCTAGTTCAATTGTCTGAAATGCCAAATCCAGAGATTCTAGAATGCCTTTTCTTGATTAAAATATTTATTGAAATAACCAACAATTGGGCGGGGTGTCCTGGGATAGTGAATACTTCCTAATTTATATCAAAAAAATATTTATTAAAATAATATTTAATTATTAGTTTATCCTTTCACTTAGTTTTGATGGTGTGTTTGGTCAAAAAAGAGTAGATGAAAGGATAGGAGAAGTAGAGAGAGATTTTAATGAGTTAAATTGAAAAAAAAATTAGAAAAGGAGTATTAAAATTTCTAATGAAATTTCCTTACTTTCTCTTCTTATATCTTCTAATCCTCCATCTAAATTTATCTATAAGATTGAAAATTCAAAAAAAAAAAAAAAAGTAAGCAAGAAAGATTTTATAAATACATAGAGAACTTGTCACACGTTTTTCAAAAACACTATTTTACACTACCATGTTTAGAGTGATTGGGGGTAGGTCGTTTCAAGTGAACTTTATCTAGGGGATTAGTAGAGAAAATATCTATAGATTTTTTTATATGTTTAAATAAATTCATTAAAATTGTCCTCACCTCAACTTCCCGTTATTTCCCCAAACCAAACAAATAGTTAACGCTCCATGCATCGCACGTGCCATTGCCGCAAATCCAAGGTCCAACCTTCTATAAAAGAGGAATACAAGATCCGGCTTGTCCACCAATAAAGACAAAAGTCAATCTTATCAAGGCAAAAGTCAAGAATGCAACCTTAGACGAACTCAGAAGGCAAACGACATACCTACCAATAGCCACACAAAGGCTCCGCTTTAATTAAAATCATTCTCCAATAGCAACTTATTCAACTTCACGTTTTTGCATTACGCTGAAAGCACGCATGCTGGCTAGCTCTAGCCATGTAAAGCCCTTCCTTTGACCATATGGATTCTTAAAAAACCCTATCGATTATTAATTATCGCTACCAACAGGGCTAAATTATAATGATACATAAGAAGACCTAATTAATTTTAATCCTATATTCAGATGAAAAAAAAATAAGGAGAAAAAAAATACTATAAGAGAAAAGTCTAAAAAATAATAAAAATTCGTATAATTCTAAAAAAAAAATCTTCTTAATACTATATCTCAATATTTTCCCCTCACTCTTCTCTATATCCAAATCCAAATATAGCAATTAACCATGACTTTAATGCCATTTTTGTTTAAGCATAAAAAAAGTAAAGGTGATAGGATGTTTAATGCACATGCATGTTTGGTTCATATTGTTTTTTTTTTTAATCTTTGGATAGCGTACTACTAGGATTTAATGACATTGCAGTTCATATACATGCACCCATCCATGCTAAGTGGTCTTTTTTTATATGTATTTATGTATTAAAAATAAAAAAGAATGTGAATGTATACTAGATTCCTTATTATCTGCACTCATTTATTTTTATTGTTTTGTTTCAAAAAATACATATTGTTATTTGATATTTCATTTGATGTGATTTTGCCCTATATATGTTTCATTTTTCACACGATGCTTTCGTATTCATAAGAACTTTGGTCCGTTGAGAATTCGTCATCCACATCACATACGGATCCGACCCTCCTGGTCCGGATCATAAGTTCGGTTTCAACAACAAAGCAAGACACCAAACAAAGCAAAGCATTAATTATTTCATTCAGTTTATCGGTTATATGGACATGACCAACCTGTGCCAATCATATATTACATGCCCATTCCTCACTTTCCCCGATATCTCTTCACCATTCCTTTGATTTGAGGAAAACAGAAAACAGTTACAACAAGAAGAAAAGGAACAACAGCACAGCCATTCCAAATATCTCGGCCATCCCCATTACTTAAAGCAGTTCACTTTGCAAGTTCAGTGCAATTCTCAGCTTGGCCAGAATACAAAGCTATTCTCTATTCTTCATCATTTGTTGGCTGGGGAAAGGAAATTTTATTCTATTTTTTCAAACTAAAACCCAGGGTTGCTTTACATGAAAATGAAACTGCTACAATGTGCTACCTTTGCAGTCCAATTTTCTTTAGCTCCTTCCAAAACCAATCTGTTCACATTTATGTCTACCAAGGTAAATGGAGATCGATAAAGCAATCAGGGAGTGTGACGTTCAAAGGCTTCGCACCAAATACAATAACTCCATCTACGTTATTCAGAGAGCTTTATCTTTATACTCGTAAGCTTCTATTTATCCCCTTTTATGGGATTATTCTACTATGTATGATTTATACTAGATTAGTCGTTATCTTCCTTTCTTGTTTTTCTGGGTTGGGAGTTATTATTATTATTATTTTGCTGTTTTCGCTGCTTAGCATATATTGAAAGATGTAAAGCATATTAAATTCTTTTAATAGTTGTTCTAAAACTAGCCAAATGAGTAGGCCTCTGATGTTGATGGATCTAATTTATGTCCAAACTTTTCAATCCAACAATTCGTATAGTTTCATAGGAGTACTATTTGCTATTGGGCAGCTGGTTATTGACTGATTAAAACTGACTGCAAGAGTATGGCAAAGGGGTTCTGCCCCGTCCCCTCTTTTAATGTACTTTGCAGGTTCATTTGCCATTCATTCCTGCTTATATTAAAATATAAATGCAAATGGTTCATTTTGACTACATTTTAGTAATTAGTTTATGAATTCTGATGACCATCAATATTGTCACAATTGATTGCCCCTGTTTTAACGAAAGAGAGAAAGAGGAAGAGAAGGGGGAGAGGTGGGGTGGGGTATATGATAAGGAAGGATTCATAACTTACTAAAATATGCTAGCTTGCTGATGTTGGCCACTAATTGTATTTATTACAGAATAGAGGAGGTCGCCTTTAGCTTCAATGGTGGAAAGGATTCAGCAGAAGTTTCAATTTATGTGATCTTCAAGCATATGTCTGTACCTTTGGTCTCATTGACAGTGACATTGAATCTTTATATGTAGGTTTTGTTGCACCTACTCAGAGCTGGAGATTTCTTGCATAAAGGGGGGCAGAATATTCCTAACGGAAGTCCACAAGATTTTCCAATTCGAACAATTTATTTTGAGAGTCCTTGTGCATTTCCAGAGGTCAACTCGTTTACCAGTGACACAGCAGCCGTGTGAGTAAAGTTTCTTGTACCTTTCTAGTATTGAATTCAAGCTGCAATTATACTTGCCTCTGTGGGCTTGGTCTCTGCTGAAGATTGTACCACTAACCAGTAATTCTTGTTTGAGCAGATATGCTTTGCAAATTGACAATATTCGCTCAGATTTTATGTCCGTTTTGGAGGCCTTGTTATAAAATAAGCCAATTAGAGCTATTTTTCTTGGAGTCCGTATGGGCGATCCTTCTGCGGTATCTGTTTTTTTTTCTTTCAATCCTAAATTTCCTTTTTTAACTTAATATCACATTCTCTAACTTGATATTTTCCCAAAACTTAATCATTTCTATATACAATTGAAATTTTAGTTGTCTATTTGTGCATGATTGCCCCAACCTTGCTGATAGGTCAAGAACAATTCTCACCTAGTTCACCTGGGTGGCCGCCTTTTATGAGAGTGAATCCCATTTTAGATTGGTCATACAGGTATTGAGTTTTGTTGTATGCTGTTTCTCTTAAGCACTTTCTATAAATTAAGTCATAAGTTGTGATTTTATCTATTACTACTTTCTTTGTATTTAACTTTTATCTGGACAAATGAACAATGGTAACAGACTTAAAAGATCCCGAGAAGTATAATTTTCTTGGGATCTTTTTTAGAAATATTTGCTGCTTGTTCTCTTCATCATTAATGCTCTTGGTCTTGGAATGTGATGGTGTAAGTTGCTTCATTCAGTTTCATTTTAGGACAAATTTAATGATCTTAACCTTCTTATATTTCTATGACAGGGATGTGGGCCTTCCTTCTAACTTGCAAGGTGTAATATTGCTGTCTTTATGATCAAGGGTAATACTCTATATATATGATAGACCTCATGGTTGGGTTCAATGCATTGGCATGCTTTTGCTTTCGGATTTTTATTTCAATTTTTTAAAGATTTAAAAAACAGCTACATGTAGTTTAATCCTCTTCTTTAAAACAAAGATAACCTTGCTTCTTCCCAGGTTATGATTCTGAGTCTATAGATCTTTGATTCAAAATTTAATAAATGGACTATCATGGTTCTCATTTAGCATTAGTTGTTTGAGTGTTTTGGGACTTTTATTGAGTGATCATTTCTTTACTTGTGCAGTTATACCTCAATTGCGAGCATACATGACACTGTTCCGAATGCATTATTAAGCATTGGCAATTCTTCCAATGAATTCAAACCCACATATATGCTTTCTGATGGAAGACTACAGAGAGCGGGGAGGGCTAAAAAGTCATCTACTTGCAGACAAATTCCCGCTAATAGCAATGGCTTGAATAGATTGAACTTGCATAAAACTAGCTTACTGACAGCATCAGTAATTGCTGTGGGAGATGAGATTCTGTAAGTACCTTGTTGGTATTACATGGATTATCTATCAGATAAGATACTGGATATTCTAGGAACTTGTATGCATTCTTTTGGAATTTGATATTGTTGATACTACTAATTATATTACCTGTGGCATAAACCTGTCAGGCTTTCAAGTCAAATATTTTAGAATGATGTTGTTTTGGGAACAAATGGTATCTTTTTTTTAAAAAAAAAACTTTTATCAATAACTGCAACAAAATGATGGAAACAATGATGAGATGAAATCTGTATTTAAAATTTTCCACAATGTGTACTGTGCAGTGCACAATTGAGTTTTCTATTATCCTTCTTAATGAGTGTTTTAATGAAATTCCGTGCTTTCTATTCTCTGCTCATAGCTCAGGTTTGGTATTGTTGAGGATCAGCTGGGACATTCTTTGTGTAGGAAGTTGCATTCTGTTGGTTGGTCTGTGTCACAGGTTTCTGTTGTTCGCAATAATGTGAGTTACATATATCTGCTCAGGTCCTACCTGTGTGTATGTTAAGCAGTCTGATTTGCAGATATCTGTACTTAGAAAGTACTCCTGCAATCAGCATGGGGATAACTAGTGATATATTTACAGGGATTAGGCCACATATTTAAACTCTGACATAAACACTGTTCATTTATTCTCTTGCGTCAGATAGATTCTGTTGCTGAAGAAGTTGAACAGAAGCAATCTACTTGTGATATGGTAGACATTACAGATTCTGTGTTCTGCTCATGTAATTTAATGATGAAATGTATTTTGGGCTGTACATCTGACTCGCTTATTGTAGGTTATTATATGTGGAGGTGCAGGTCCATTGCATTCAGATGTTACATTAGCAGGCATAGCCAAGGATTTTGGCGTACGTCTGGTGCGTAACTTCATTCAATATAGTTCCATCCTTCACTCAAGGACGTTATGATGGTTCCCTGGATATGCTTGCATCCAGTCCCTCATGATAGTGGTTCTTAAGTAACCTGACTTCCTTGGATGATGCTCAATCTTCTTCTGCTGGCTTGGCTAAGTAGATAATGTATAACACTATAATTGATGGTTGGTCATTTGCTTTTAATGTAGGCTCCCGTTGAAAATTTCAAAGAATATCTTAGGCATATTATGAGTGATCAGTGCACTGGTAACTGGAATGAGGTAACTCAATGTAGAAAAGTTGGTTATCTCACGCCTATCTAAAATATGTTGTAATTTTTTAAAGTTAAAATTGACCATGCGCCTCTGCATTCATCTATTTTGGTCTTCACCTTTCAGATGGCTCATTTGCCTGAAGGCATCACCGAGTTGTTGCGTCATGACAAGTTATCGGCGCCTTTGGTATGTCCTTGGTTCTCAAATAAAAGAAAATCCAAAAATACATAATGACCAGAAGATTGGTTACCTATTCCGAGGAGCAACCGACAAAAACTGGTTTTATTTGCATTAAAACAAATTTCTTTGCACCGACATATGTATTTATATGATGTGATTGAAGGTTTGGTAGTTTTAATGTGTTTCCTGCAGATAAAATGTCAAAATGTAGTAGTTCTCTGTGCAACAATGCTTTGGAGCTGGAAGAGGAATGGGACTGCTTGATTGAGTTGACAAAATCTTCTGAGCTGTTCGCGTTGCTGAAAGCCTATGTGTCAAAGAACGTGACAACAAACCTTTCAGATGTATGCGTTAACCACCTTTTGTTGTTTATCATCAATAATCATAAATCTGGCATGATTTCACACACCCTCACACATCAACTGTTGGTCTTAAAAATAAGATTGATGGTTTTAAGTACCAGCTCGCAATAAGAGAGCATTACCAGAAGTACACGATAGACAGCAGCTTTTGTAAAATGTTTGAATTCAAATATTATCATTTATCATGCAAGTTATTTTGATAACTATTATAACATTGACATGCTATTTGTTATTTTACTGTCAGTTTCTTTTTCTTTTTCTGGCTGATCTCATTTTATTGTTGGGCTATGTAAACTTCAGGTGGAAATGGCTCAACCTCTAACAAAGCTTTGTCTTGAATATCCTGATCTCTATAATGGTAGGAAACCTGTGAACTATGGTAAATTTTAGCAGCACAGAACACTGCGTTTATTTCTTTCCTATTGTAACCATCGTTTCAATATACAGGGTGTTACCGCAAATCCAGATATAGATATTTGGTTGTAAGTTTCACAGGAAAGGTGTGGCGAAACCTCCATATTCCAAAACCTGCTTCCGAAACAGAAGTAACATTTCTTGACATGATGCGAACTTCTCTAATGTTATTGCAGGACCAAGCACGCGTTGAGTCAGCTGTAAAAGCATTATACAAGAAGTTTGGGTCAGATGCTTTCATGGATATAAACTGTGAAGATTTTGGCGTTCTTGTAAGAACCATGGAAAGAAAGTCAAAGCTGTTGTCTCGGTAGAACAACAAAAGTAGCACAAGCTGATGACATAAAACTCTGACTTGGGGTTTGGACAACCAAATCCTTCTTGTTGAATTATCAGATTAGCTTAAATCATAGCCCTTATGCATGCAGGCTATAGTTTTTCATTGGAAATCCTCCGTCTGTACCATTTAGTTAATGAAGCTAACGACATCCTCCGAAGTAGCTTCTTCACTACAGATTATAACATAAATATACCTCCTAGTTTTGGTTATTGTATGTAATGTAAGTCTGAAGTTGCAAACAAGAATAGCTTTTGAAAATAAAAATTGATGTTTGGCCTTTTTATGTAAGTGACTTGGTAATATATACTATATAGGATTACCAATTTGTTCTAGAAGTGGAAAAATATATAGAACGGAATGGAATTTGCATGCGAGTGTATTGATATACCCATTTTTTCCTCTTCATTTTCGCGAACAAATTATCCATGGCTATAAAAGTTAAACTAGGGTGCTAGGAAATTAGGAAACAGAAGAGACACCTAATTATAAAATATCAAGACCACATTTATTTTGCTAATTCAAGTTTGACTTGGCTTCTGAATATAATATATATTCTGTCTAAACTATTGGATAGGTGGATAATAGGACAATTAGGTGTGACTGTGTGAGCCAAATCTTAAGAGAGAGAAAATACCAACGTCAAAGTTTATATTGAAAAAGATGATAGCAAAATCCTATATTATCAAACCGACACATTTGATTGAAATGGAGTAGGTTGAGGGGCGAAGAGAATAATGGAGGGTACCCTAATTAATGTAGTTTCACCACAAGTAACCTAATTATTATTTTTTTATATATAAAAAAATTTATGTGAGTTTAACACTGATTCTTCATCAAAGTCAAAAAATAACTCCAGAGCTCAAAGAGCACTTATATAGAACTTATGAGGTTGCTTATTAAAAAAGTCATCACGATAGTAGCGAAAATCAAACGCACATTCTTGTGAGATATGTGTTTATTTCTTACTATAAATGCTAACTTTTATTCCCATAAGTAACTTGATTAATTTGGTAAGGGGAGTAGCTTTATTTTTTGGTACAAAAATTTTTAAAAATGGGTTGAATTCACCCACGATCTAAGGGCATGGCAAAATCTCCTTTCTTCCTAGGACTAAATAGTCGCATGTCTCATCCTTCGCCAGTTGATCCACAGATAATGAGTGGTGAGGGGAGCAACTGTTTTTTTTTTTGTACAAAACTTTTAAAAATAAGTTAGACTCATCTATAATCTAAGAATATGGTGAAATTTCATTTCCTCTTAAATGGGTGAGCAGCTAGTTCTACAAAAAGTATACCATCTTTCATTCAATCGGTGCTTTAGCTCATTGGGCTATTGAGGCCCAACAACTCTAAAAGTGGATTTGGGCCATCTGGCCCAATATATTCACAGGTTAATGCTGAAATGGAAATTTTAGCCATTTTAGCCCACCCTCATCAGCACTTGATAATCATTAGCAAGCGTTGTTTATTGTATTTGGTGCCAAATCAAATTCATAATCATTTAGACGAATATTCTGGATGACATGATTTTAACTCAAGTGATTAGATTTTAGTGCCGAAATGTAAGGAGGTTTGAGGCTTCTAGTTTTGAGTTTAACGCACCATACAAGCAACTTCTTGGGCTACATCATTATCAATTACTAGATAATGTTCTCAGTATATCCGCTGAATGTGAATACTAAACAGAGCTCACTTAAATGAAGGTGAGGTCTTCTATTTAAATTTGTATTCATATATATATATTTAATATTTAAAAATATTTTAAATATAATTATCTCTAATAAAAAAATATATATTTATTTAAAAAATAAAAATAAATAGTGGTGATATAATTCCTAGCTTTCATTAGGACACATGGTATGTATGTATGGGACAGAGACAATCGTTTGTAATTGTCAATTGTCAGGAGGGATCGATGCATGCATGTACATATACTGCTCAAACAAGATACGATGACTTCCTAATGGAACCGATCATGCTGCGCATATGGATTAATACTTTGTATCCATACATACGTCTCACATACGACCTTCCTCACATCTATTTAACCATATAACTTTGCATTTATTATTATCACTTGAATGTTTTGCTTTAAAAAATAAAAATGACTTAATCATAAATACGTCCCATCATTTTCATATTAGGAATGCGTATCCATATTAATCATGATGTTACTGCATTTGGTTATCTAGACTTGCTTTAATTTGGTCACCCAACATTACCTCTCTCTCTCTCTCTCTCTATATATATATATATATATATATACCCACACACACACACAAACCCGTGTTATTAGGCTCCCAGTATAATAAGGGTCAAGGTAATCGAAGTAGTAGTAATATAATCATTCCCCGTGCTTGTTTTACAAGCATCCTATTTCATTCAAGCTCATTATACCACTATCTACATACCCTTGAACGTCATAATTTTATACATTCTTGATAAAATATCTTACTATAAATTATTATCTCTTTACAATTTTAATAAAACATTCATCTTTTCTTTTTATAAATGTATTTTTCATTTACTCTCAATTATTATATAGAGAAAGAGGGTATATTTGTAAACAACAGCTAAAGAACTATTTAAAAAAATATTATATATGTCAATTAAATGCATACAAAATTTTATATCATCTGAAGTATTAAATAATTTGAAAAATATTTGTATGTACTGTTTTACCCGTTAATCATGTGAGTACGCCTGAGAAGGATAATACAATTTCAACTTGATGATGGTCTGAAACATTTTATAGACCTTTTAATTTAAGGGTACATATCTCCTAATCCTAATTAAGCCCAAAGTCAACATTGACCAATTTCATATCATCCATCCTACTATGCCGAAGTAGGCAAATTGTTTCAGGAGCTAGCATGCATCCATATCAAATAATTAAAGACTTATTATATTATGGACACACAATAACAGTGGACCCCACTAGCCAGCCGTTCCCGCCACAGGGGTGAGGAAAAAGAATATTATATTATGGACACACAACGTCGTTTCGTTGCTTCTTAACTTATTACTAAACGAAGAATCTGATCTTGGACTTCAGAGAGAAACACTCGGACTTTGTTTCACGATGGAACCTAACTTGGGAAATATTTCGTATTAAATGAATCAGCTTCTCTTCGGTCATATCTTCCCACTTCCAGGCTTAACATGTAGCCATTAGGAGCTTTCTGTCATTTGGTTACGTCTGGAAATAGCCAATATAATCTACTTTCTTTCTATTAAATCTTCTGATTTTTCAAAAAAATTCATTGGTCTTGCATAGGATTAATATTTTATGTAATGCTGGCTACAAAGTTTTATAGTGTCTGCTATAGAAATTTAGGTTAATATAATTTTTAATTTTATTCTTATTTTAATTATAGTATTTTAACTTTTAAACTATAGATTTTATTAGAATTCTGTATTAGGATTGTGAATTGGGCCTAAAGTCCAATAAGAATGGGTTTGGCTAGCCTGTGTTGTGTATAAAAATTATTAATTTTTATGTGTTCCATTTTTTAGAATAATCACTTTTTGATTATAGTTATAATATTTGAGAATATATTTTAATTTTTAAATATCTATATTTATATATGAGGATAATAGATAGTTTGCTTTACCTGATAATATTAATATTATATAAAAAGAAGGGAGATTTCGCCTAACTATTTTTTAAAAATTTTTATAAAAATAAACGATTTGTGTGACAGAATAGAATAATTTCCGTTGCGTGTTTAGTCGGAAATTTCTAATAGATTTGGATCCTTAAATTTCTTTCGATTTAAAATATTAGTTATTATGGGTTAATAAATACCTAAAGCTACCATGTTAGTCAAAATGCGTACAGGCGTCATAGATAAATCTTCTTAATGATTTTGACGGGGAAGATGAGATAAACAACTTTGTAGAGCAAATATAAACTTGTAAAAATATGGAATAAGAATATGGAAGATTTCGAATAATTAGAAAATAACTTATGCGATGGAGAGAGAGAGAGAAATATCTTGCATGTTTTTCTGCTAGCACCGAATTTTCTCATGAATGTGTTTTTTTGTTTTCTGGGAAAAAGACTCCTCCCTTTCGTGGGTTCATCTTGCGAGTTCAATAATAAGAAAACACTGAAATTAAGTACGATAATAATGTCCTACCACGAGAACAGCATTCTATATATTTTTCCGGGAATAACGAGGAAGTCAATTAATATACTCCATCCGTGGCATAGTATACATATGCTGAAGTTTTTATTCTGTTTAGTAATAATATCTAAGTTAGAATTTTAACGAATTTAAAATTATTTTTAGACTATTGTACTTTTTATTTAATTAGAGAGAGTCATCAAGACAAGATGACAGAAAATTTAGAAAAAATAAATAAATAAGATTTTCCTTTTGGTTATATCAGGGATTTATACCTCAATAAGGATATTTTGGTCCAAAGGCCATTAGATCTCATAAATTTCTGGATTAAATAATCACGAAAGTATTTAGAAGTGTCATATGGAGAAGGCAGGAGGGGGAGAGGCAGCATATAATTATATAATTGGACCTCCGATTTGACAAATGTTTACTTAAGACTCTGGCCCATGGCTTGAAAATACGTGCTTAAATGAATGGACCATTCTTCCAAAATTTGAATTATAGAAACTTCTTTGAGTTTCTGGGTGATAGATGATTGCAGTCATAAGAGGCCGTGTGCCCTTTGACTTGTGCTATTTCTCCCTCTCTCAACCAAAAAGCTTCTTATGTCCCTCGCTCAACTTGGTTTCCTTCTCTACCTGCAGCCAAATACAAGCCTACCTGTGGCTCCCTCTGTCTCCCACGATTCTTAACCTGAGTTATTCAATTTTAGTTATCCATCAGAGCCATTTCCAAGAACTTCCCAGTTCCAGAGATGGGTCGAGCTCCTTGCTGCGACAAGGCCAACGTAAAGAAGGGACCATGGTCTCCTGAAGAAGATAAACAGCTAAAGGAGTACATAGAGAAACATGGAACTGGAGGCAATTGGATTGCTCTCCCTCAAAAAGCTGGTAAGATTTTTTCCTCTTGTTCAATTTTGTATGGAGACGATGAGATTCTTGCTTCTGACAGCCGCAGAGTAGATAGCGATGTTGTTCCAGGAGCTTTCCTTTTGTTTCTCTGTTCTGTGTTACTGATTTGGATTTCTTGTGTATAAGGTCTCAAAAGATGTGGGAAAAGCTGTAGACTAAGATGGCTCAACTATCTCCGGCCTAACATCAAACACGGCGAGTTTTCCGATCATGAAGATAGGATCATCTGCAGCCTCTTTGCTAGCATCGGAAGCAGGTATGCTGCAGATTAATTTCTGGTTCGAATTAATTCCCAATTCAACAGAGAGTCAGAGCACTAATCAAAGAGTTTGTTTTCAGTCTTTGTGGGGAAATACTGTAAAATTCAGATCTGATTTGAGCATACACACACACAGACACATACACACACACATATTTATTGCTTTCTTGTGACAAAGTGCAGGTGGTCAGTGATAGCATCTCAGCTGCCTGGAAGGACTGATAATGATATTAAGAACTACTGGAACACCAAGCTTAAGAAGAAGATGATGACCATGAATAATCCTTCTTCAGCTCATCATCATCACTACCAGGCCACCTTTTTACCCGTTCTCCAAAATTCAACTCCATCTCCATCCTCATCGTCAGCATCTTCACCATTATCATTCACAGACAGCACCAACTCTTACTTCCACCCTCCTTATGCTTCTTCATTCTCAGCTGCTGAGCAATCCATTTCCTTCTCGTCGTCGGCGAATTTCTTGTACGGCGGCCATTCCCCTTGTGCTTCTGCTGCTGCTGGCTCTTTCTATCAACCCCAAGAAAGCTTCATGGGTCCCGTGGATCAGCTAGTCGCAGTTAGTTGTAGTTCTTCAAATGGGAGCTGTAATAATAGCAGCCAGATGAGTTATGTGAGAGAAAATGTAGCTGCAGGATATGTAGTAGATTATCAAGGAACTATGGTGGAACAGATGATAGCTGCCAACAATAATATTAACTCTGATTATGTGCAGAATATCATGGGGATGGAAATGGAAGAAAGTGAGAAGGTGATGGTGTGTGATGGGGACTACGTGAATGGTTGGACGGGGAAACAAAATGGAGTGTGGGAGGAGAATCCGCCCTTAGATTATGGGATAGAAGAAATTAAGCAGCTAGTGAGTTCTAATAGTTGCAGCAACTTTTTGTTTGATGGAAGCATGACACAGAAAAGGGCCTTGTACTACTACTGATTCATTTGGACGGTGTTATTAGGAACGGCTTCTACTCGGAAGCGTTTAATAATACAACTTCGCTTTCATTTTTAATCTCTATTATGAGTATGTATGTTATAGTCTTGAACTGTTCTATATACTTTCTGGGAAATAGGTTGGTCTGGGTAACTCTTCGTCTGTGCCGTTTAAAAAATGAACGAAAGAGTATCCCCGCGTCTGTGCCGTTTGAAAGTAAACGAACGAGTATCCCTCGTCCACCACATTTATTGGAAAATCCCATCCCAACAACATACAGGTTTTTTCATATGGACGTCTTGAATATTTTCAGTCCTTTAAATATTTGTTAACTCAGCAACTGCGACATCACTTAAAAATTTAGTTTATTAATAACTGGAGAGTTATTATTACTTGCGTGTTGCGTACGATTTGAATCGCTCATTGGTTCTTAGTATTATTTGAAGAAAAAACAACGTTGTGCTGAACCGTCCTTTGAACATGCCCGTTGGATTAACTCACATAGTAGTATGGATGCTCGAAGTTTTCAAAGAAAAACACCACACGAGAAAGTCATGTGCTATCAAGTTGGTAGGCTGTAGTATGGATAGATTTTCTTCTTTCCTTAGTTGAAACTCCATAAACATTTACCATCTGAATGTTTGCACGTGATATTTTAATTTAAATAAATTAAAAAATAAATACGACATGATATCTATATAATACTTTTTCTTATCATAAATATAAGAATTAATTAAAAATTTTAATTTTATATACACAAACCTATTTTGTATTGTCTCCAAAAATTTATAATATTCTCTTTATTTTTATTAATATTTTAAAAAAATTAATATATATTTTTTACAAATTAGATAATCTAAATCCTCCAATTAGGATCGGAGGGAGTATTATTGCCTTCAAATTGATAAGGATGAGATGAGTGGGAAGAGTATCAATGATTCAGATCCTCAGATACAATAAAAATCATTCACAGGAATATGAAAAGCAATAAGTAAACAAAAACTCACAAGGAGTTAAACTAACCTATGCAATGATGGTGATGGAGGGGATCCCCATAATTGAGGCATGCCCAATCTAGAACCATCAATTATGGCATTCCTACAAGGAAAAACAATGTTTATATAACTATTATCCTCGAGTCTCTCTCTGTTTTTTTTTTGTAAACAAAAATTAAAAGGTATAATTTAATATCCGTGACACACACACACACACACTAAATATGTTTTGTTATTGCGCTCTTGATTGAGACTTGCGGACCAATGCGGGGCATAACAATTGATATGAAAAAGAGTCAACAATAAACAAATGCAACATGGGGGAAAACAGGGATTTCAAACATTCATATTAAATAAAGCCTGCTCCGTATAATGCAGCTCATAAAAGAATCCTCACGGAAGATCAGTCCAAAACACCTTTCAAAATGAATTATCTTAAAGATAACGATGCCTTGGATTCTACCCATTAAATTATCCAAAGTAGCAGATATGTATAAATATATATATATATATATATATATATATCTTTTCCCCATTATGTTTTCTTCCCTCAGTGTGATTAGACGCATACAGCAGGATTTGCCAGCTATAGGCATTATATATTGCACATTAAAATATTGTCTTAAAAGTTCGTGGAAAAGGGTTTTGCTGAATACCTAGTCTGCTTTCTGGTATCAACAAAGTTTTACTCCCTTCTGGATTTGCCCCATCAAATTTCCAATCACTATCTTTATCATTGTTTATTTTCCCTCTTGTGCAGATTTTTCCAATTGCTTTTTGGGATTTCACATATGTGTCCACCCGAGGAGGATGGAGAATTCAAAGGGATTGGATTTTTGGATTGGCCAGTCAGTGAAATCTGGCATTGTCAATTGATTTGTTCAACAACGCCACAATGCAATGACTTTATCTTCCCACTAGTTCCCATGCACCCTAGGTCACCAATGTAGATGGCCTTCATTCATTATCACACAAGTATACAAATAAAATTTAGAGTTAATTATCAGGTTAGAAGACATATCAAAGATGAATTTGTTAAGAATAAATGAACCAGTAAAAAGTATAACTAAACAGTGTCATCAAGTATCGATATAAAATATGTACAAAATCTATTGAAAAAAAAATCATATCTTTTACTGGGTATAAAATATATAGTAATATAATCCATTTATCAGAATTTTTGTAGACGCATGAGATCCAATGATAGTTATAGAAAAAGTGATGTTCAATTTTTTTTTATTTATTAGTGACTATTTCTAAAAAGGTTCTTATCAAAATGAAAAATGAAAACAATAAAAGGGGTTTTCCATCTCATTTTGGGCCAAGCTGATTTTTGTTGTTGTTGTTGTTATTTTGAGAAACTTAATTCTACCGTGTATTTAACCAGTAAATAAATAAGATATATAATTATTTAAAATATATTTAATTTTTAAAAAATATCATTTTATTATAGTTTTAGTCGTGACGTTTGGAGAATTATTTTAACTCCTGAGTGTTTAAATTTACGTCTGAGGATAATAGATAGCTCGCCTAACATTAGTATCGTTTAAGAAGAAGGAAGATTTCACCATACTTTCAGATTTGGTAAACTTAACCCCTTTTTACAAATTTTAATAAAAAAAAAAGATAAACTTAATTCTGTACGGTACCATTAATCAATTCTTTGGGCTGAGTGGAAGACTCCAAATCTCAAATAGCGTAGACTTCGATTTTACAAATACGCTGTAAAATCAAGGAGAACCGAAATTTGAAGACTATAAGCGCATAAGATTTATAATTAAAAAAAATTGTCACTGAATTTTATAAATTGAAGCAGATCTTTCCAACATTTGATTATATAAATTTAATACTTGAAAATAATATTTTCCCCAAAAATCCATATCGTCTATTGACTTTTCTGTCGGTCGAATCCTAAAAGTCAAAAACTACCCACACCAGGCACTGTAACACGTTGTTCAAAAGGAATATTATAGTGACAACAGAATAAAAACGATTATAATAAGACGAAGACTTTATAATAAGTGATTTTAATATGTGAATGATGTGCAACCATATTATTTGAATAAGCGAATGGGATTTAACCGCACTTATAGGTTCCAAGGTCCAACTCTACCAATGACCGAGAAGTTTACCTTCATTATTTTACCATTTTATTTTCTTGCCTCACTGTTAGCCTCATCCCACAGCCCAAGCATTCAGTTCCATTACATAAAATCTTCCATTATATTGGGCCACAATATTTTTCTTAATGGCCAGGCATTGGGCCTTCAAGCCCAATGAACGTCTTCTCAATACTACATGTCTAGCCAACAGAAGGTGACTATCCGCAACTTTATAAGAGGATAGGCCAAAATAATACTGGATGTGGGAGAGTTATAAGAGATCAATTGGTAAGATGGGTTGCTGGATTTATAAATAAAATGGGCTTTTATTCTAGACTATAAGTTAAGATATAAGCGGTGTATAAATGCCTTAATTTAATCTAGATTCTATGATTCAAGAAAATTATTCTCGAATCTGATTCTAAGAATATAGTGTATATGATATATCATGGAAGGGTGAATACATGCAGTTTGTTAGCAGTACAAACACAGAGCCTACTTCAACGGTTTTGGGAACTAAAGCTTCAATATGTCCTAAGAAGTCAAAACAAGATAACAGATACCCTAGCTAAAGAGGGTATAACTACTACGATAACTTTATACTTGTGCCCTCCATATTTGGAGTAACTGGTTTTTATTGATAATTTGATATATAATCTCCTTATGATATAGATTTCTTGATATCGAGCTTTAGCCCTCTCTTATACAAAAAAAAAAACAAAAGGTGATCTAGTTGATATAATGAGTTTAAATCTAGTTGTTGATGTGATGATCTTATTGGTGAATGATTTATAAATACCTCTTTATAAGTACTATTTGAGTCTAAAAATATGATATGACCCTGGTGAGTCTCTAGATTGAATTTATCTAAATTTCTTTTATAAAAGTAAAATACTACATCTTGACTAATGTCTTGGAATCACATTTAAGAATCTTGGAGATGGCTGTGTCCTTGAACCATCCTGGTTCTCAAGGAACGAATGGGACTTAAGTCCCCATCTTTGTAATTTTCTCATTTGTGGGTACCGTTGGGCTTTGGGCCCTCTCTTCAATGAATAAATGGGCCGACGGATTCAAATGAACGAGATTGCCGAGCTTTGAAGCATGTGAGATGTTGCGAGTATGTAATTACCAGATGAACTATTTGGAGTGTTTTTTAGTTGTAGGGAGTATTATTTTATTATAATTTTAGTTGCAGTATTTAAAAAGGTATCCTAACTTTTAAATGTCTCAGTTTATATTTGAGGGTAATAGACAGATCACTTTGCCATACATTTTTATCGTCTAAGAAGAATATAGACTTCGTCCTGTCCTTAGATCTTAGATAGTAAATGAGTCTAACTTCTTTTTAAAAAAATTTGTACCAAAAAAAAAAGAAAATTATCAAATGAACCTTGACAGATGGTAACCCTGCTCCACATAACGAACAGAAACAGAGAAATATGATTGAGATGCTGGGAATGCAGTGGTCTTATGCGATGGTTTCATGATAAGAAAGGCATCAACATTCGATCCTCTGGTGTGGTCAGGGGAGAGTGAGAGTCACCAACATCCAAAAGCTGCCATATTTAGAATGATAGAGCAGCAGGCTCATATACATACATGGCGACTTCTTTACCAAGCACGCCATCATACACATACCCTGGCACTCCGCCAAATCCTCAACCTTGTCTCCCCCTTCTATATTTCTCTGGTTCAGATGTGAATCTTCATCCCACAACAGTTTCTTTCTTGTCCTCTTCTTGTCTGTCTCTGACATATCTGTGTTTCCCTTATTTTTTATCTTGTTTTGTGGGTACCCTTTAACTTGGGCATTATCTTAGCAGAAGGGTTGCTTTGATAGGTCACATACATTATTACATTACAAGTTGTTGGTTGGCCTGACATGGCAGTGATGAGGTCCCCAGGTGATGCAAAATTATTAATTAACAACACTTCTCCCCACCTATTTCAGGATTTTGACGTTGCATGCTACAAATTTGCTACGTCCCTATAGTTTCGGTTTCAATAATTCAGCTTATCACATGCATCTTCTTCTTTCTCTTCTTTTATTTTTCATCTCTTTGTTTGTTTCCCTCTTTTTCTTTTTATGAGAGCGGGTTAGAAAACTCGGTCCTTTGCCTTCACCCAACCTTTTCAGCTTTTCAACCTTTTGGCCCCGTCCGTTCATTAATTCTCAATCAAGTTCTGTAACTAACTTGTTATGTCTTCGGTTCTACTCGGACTTAATTGATTGTGGAAATCTCACTCTTAGCCTTTTTATAGTCCCTTTGACACTGAAACCAACCAGTGAAATTGATTCTATGTTGGTGATAATAGTACGTTTGGGAAGGAGTTCATTGTGACAGTAATAATAAATATGGTAGCTTCCATGTTGAAGGTGCAAGGACTTTTCAAGGAATAAGAAAAGTTAAACAACATGTTGCCCAACTCAACTTTTAATTTCCCCCGTGGCTTTTAACTTTTGTGATTAAAATCTTTGCCCCTCACTTCAGTTTCTATCAGAAAGCGACTAGCAAAATCCAAATGCGGAGACAAGCCCTAACCTTGTCAAAAATTTCTGGTGATAACGCATACCAAAGAACCACACTTGTCCGCTTCTGCTACATCAACTGTATATGTTTTTGTGTTCTTATTTAAACTTCATTTTCATATGATCAAGATCCTGTTTCATTTAATTACCCAATATTTGTTCTAAAGCTGGATCGCTGAGTTTGACATGAATCTTCACCCAATTAATTAAGATGCTTATGAAAGCAAAAAACCCAAGTGCGAGACAAGGCAACAAATAACGAAGAAGCGTGATTAAAACATAAGCACAGTAGACTATTTTGTCATTCCTTTTTTGTTTTGGTATACAAATTTTAAAAAAGGAATTGGGCTCACCCACGATCTAAAGGAAGGACAAAATCTTCTTTTCTTCTAAGCGATATCAATGTCAGGCAGAACGATCTGTCTATTACCCCCAAACGTAAATCTAGGCATTTAGAGCTATATTTCTATAGATCGAATACACTCCAAATAGTCGCATATCTTATCTCTTCGCCAGTTGAACTCACATACAGTGAGTGATTATTTTGTCATTCTAGTCCTTGATGGATGTCTAAACTTTTTATATGGGCCCATGATCCATGTATTAGCATCCTCACGACACTTTAATTCTTAGATTATTATACATTATTTGTGGTTCAACTGACAAAGAGATAAGATATGTGATCATTTGAACATGTTCGATCTATATAGAATACTATTTTATTATAATTCTAATAGGATCATTTGGGAAGACATTTTAATTTCTAAATATATTGGACTAGGCACAATTAGTTTCATTACCTTTTCTCTTATCCTTGAAAATTTAGTTTAATTTTTCCCTACCATATGTGCCACATTAATTACCACCAATGCATTAATTCATTAATGAATAACAGTGGAAGATAGTGACTGGAATGGAATATTATACATTCTTTGATCTAGCTAGCTAATTTTACACTAAATATATATAGAATTATATATTCCAACTAGACTCATTTTTTCCCTCATAAAATATCATCATTTTGTTCGTACCACTCATGCCCCTCCCTCCAGATGAGTGTGTAGGACCTACCCTTCATATAATTTATACTAGGTTATCGCGTTATATCAAAGCTAGAATATTGCAAGTGTTTGTATATATGGGTTAATATATATTATATAATTGCTTCAAAAATTTAAAAGGCATAATGCATATTATAATTCTCAGAGATTCTATCTCCTTTTTTTTTATTATTATTGGAATAATGTAATCTCTAAGGTGCTGTGAAAGCTTGAATAAGATTATCAAAACCATGTGGCTTCAACATTAATATTAAAGTCCTAAACCCAGCTTACGAAAAGGATACACACATGAAGAGATAGAGGGTGGACACCACTTTGTGGGACGGAATATTGTTCTCTGTTTGGATTAAAATAAAATGAAGTTCCATCGTGGCAGAGTAATGCTGCCATTAAGGATACCTGTCATGGAAAACAAAGACGTTTCTTCGATTCTTCCCATTAGGATTCCACGAGCCATTTTGGGAGGATATATATATATAGATTCTGAAACCAAACCAAAAAGCCTAATAACAAGCAAGTGGGCGCATCACATATTTACTTGGCTGGTAGGAGGGTAACTAGGTTTGCAATGGATGTCTGTTTGTAAATAAATTTGCCTACAATATATAATATCCAAATGTAAATGGTGGGATTTGTATATATATTTAATTAGTTGACATTTTAAGAGGCTACGCTTTTATATATGAAAGGAAAGGTTATGGGAGAATTATTAAAGGTAAAGTTGGGGTGTGAGATTTGAGGGATTAATGTAATAAAAACTAATAGTCAATACATTAAGAAAACTGATTGATGAACTTCAAACTGCATGTGGGTTGGTAGTTGGGAACTTAATTGGGATTTTCAAAGACGACTGTGTTTGGACTTGGATAGTGGAGACAAACGCCTTGGCAAATGCTGCGTATGCCAAAAATCATGAGCGTCGCATCCCAGAAACGAGGTCCATAATTTGCTCTTCAATCCAATTGTAGACGATAAAATCAATTATTTTGCTGAGTCAAATGGTATTGACTTTGTTTAGAGTGAAGAAACTGCAAATTTTGCCAACTTTATCCTTAAAAAAATTACCTGCATCGGTAATGGTACTCATCATATGTATCATGTGGACGAATATGAAAAAGCTGAATCGGAACAAAATTTGAATGTTTGCATGGTGGGAGTCATACTCGACCGATCCCTAAGTCAAAAGCATGATAAGCTAGCGACCCAACGCTACTTCTAATTGCAAAGCTAATTAATGTTTAAGGTACTAATCCTTAATTTGTCACATGTAAATGTTAATTTAATTTGAAGAGGATATGGGCATCATGATCGATCACTTTACTTGAACATCACAATCACAGCATTGGGTCCCAACTCTTTGAATTCATTTGCACTGCTCAAGAAAATACTATAAAATCAACAAAAGAAACAAGACTTCACAGAAAGTTGGCTTAGCTTCCTCCTCACTCATATTTTCTTTTGCTTGAAAGGGTGCTTCTCGCGGGGGCATTCACTGAATCCATCGTATTAAATTATATTGAAATCTTTCTACAGTCATTGTTCCTTCAGATTTCATAGCCTGGACCACTAAATTCCTCCTCAGCTCCCAAAACGAACCTTTCAAATGGATATTCCAAATACGTAGACTCGAGCAACACTGATACGACGTCTACATCCCCACGTCGCCCCACTCTTTTTAAGTTGATGATGATAAATAATTGATAGCTTATGAGATTATTGCAAGAAATATATATGTGTGTGCGTGGTGGGTCCTTCATCACTTTTGTCACAAGCTCACTTCCATCATCTTCTCTGTCTCCGACTTGCCATTTTAAAAATATTTACATTACAGAAATGAAAACAGAGATTTAATTTAATTTAATTACGAGAGAGACAATATAATGGCATGGTTGGTGTCACTATGAAAATTTTGGGATGTAGCTATATATAGTGCTGGATTCAACTTTCATTTAATTAATGTTCTAGTAGTGCTAATTGAGACTGTTCAGATTTGAATGGAAAACCCATAATTACTGTTGAGTACTCATGGCGTATTATTAAAGAACCGAGCATGATTAGTGTTATTAATGAAAGGTCTCAAGAAGAGAGGGGAGGAGGAGGGGGTTTCTCTTTTTGACTTGTTCAACGCTCTCTCGCGACCCCCTCATTATGACATATTGACAGCTCCATGCCCCCTCCCCCAATTATGCCGAAGCGCTTATATTCAAATCCCATCGTTTAATTAGTTTTTCCTCTCTCTCTCTCTTTTTAACTAATAATTTGTTGGTCTACTCGTGCATAGTTGGACTTCTTCTTCTTCTTACAGTTTTTACCATATTGTATTGGGTTTTTTGGATGGTACTTCAACTTAATATTTGAGGAGCAACATGATGCCATATATTATATATTAACAAAAAATGATTTAATTAGAAGAAAATTTGTTAAAAAATCCCTCATTGCAAAATTTATTACCCATAATTACATGAAATTTATTCAAGGATTCGAGTATAATATTGTGCAACTCTTTTTTCAAATAGTATGTAAATTATCTTTAACTAAATAGACAGAAAATATTTATATATAATTAAAGATAAGTTATAGATAATTGAAGAATGAATTACATTTGTATAAGATGAGTTTCACATATCTTTGAGATTTTTGAACCTAAAGATTTTTCAGCAATTCTCTCTTTAATTAAAAAGAAAAAGAAAGAGAAGACACGAGATGAGTGAGGTTAAATTTATGAGATAGTTAAACAGAAGACCAGGTATGCGTGAGTGAGGAGTGCGGCTGAGGCTGCCCCATATGCTATCAACAGTGAATACAAGGCCAAGTGCAAACCACAGTTCAAATATTTCTAATCAAAATGATGTGATTACTGGTCCCTCATTCCCCGTTCATCCAAATTATTTCTCATCAAAGTGTTCGTTCATTATTTTACTTTTTGGAGAGCTAGGAGGAGGAAAGTTGGAAACTTGGAACGAGACAGAGAGAGAACCATTTATGATACACTGCATGGAATCAATCCCTGAATGGAGGGAATCTGAAATCACTTTCTCTATTGCTATTTACTGTCTGAATCCTCAATTCGCATTTCCAGAATTCCATATCTCATCACAGCGTAACCTGTGTCATTAGTTGTTGGGTTCAGTCCCCTCCATTAAAATCTCACGTCAGTAGATAATTGCTTTTCTCAGTTTTTCAACTCTCCTACCACATTTCCTGTTGGAAATCGTGCCCTAGTGGCCAATCATTGTCTTATGAACATTATTAATTTATGAATTTATTAATTGAGTTATCATATTATTTGCATGTTTACTATGATGACCATCCTTGGATAATTCATGATATTATCCTAAATGTCCCTGGTCGATCATCTATGTGGGAGCACAGATGAAATAAGACCAGTATGACTTTGAAGATGTATAGAGATATAAATCAAAGTCATAAGCACATGTAAGAGTACAGGGTGTTGGACCGACCCGCTATGAGAGAACTGCATGGGTAACGTCATAAGCTTCTCTCATATACAAACCATGTCAACATGCCCTTTGACCTGAGATCATCATGGATTCCTACATGACAAAATGCTCAGCTTTGACCTAGTCAAAAGTCACTTTTGACCGAGTGATCATAAAGACTATGTTCGGGCTTAGTGGTTTTTCATGCGGAGGAATGTGAATGGTCAAGATGGAATTTGTCCCTCACATTCATGGAGAGATATTACTGGGCCCCTCGATGAGTGAGTCTGAGAAATGTATGGCCATACTGTAATGGAAATATAGTTCCATTTCTATAGTCAGACTACTCAGGGATCGAGAAAGTAACGGTCGGGAATAGGAGGATGACATTATCCATGCCTCATCCATGACCAAAATATCGTGTGACAGAAGGGACATGATATGGTTGTATAAAAGATTACATCGTTTATCGATCCTCATATGATTTGGGTAGTCGTTATGTCTTGCTAGAGACCGCTTGCGACTTGTGGGCTAGTATAGCAAATGGCCCACTGCCAACTTCATATGGGCCTACAGGGTCGCACACAAAATAGCCCAACACGAGCTATGATGTCCAGATTCATTGAATCTAAGACATGTCCAGATTCAATGAATGATCCAGGTGAATGTATATATATTTATTTATATTTATATTCGTATATATATAAATTCTTATATATATATTATATATATATGAGATATATGAGATTTAATTTATAAGGATAAATTAAATCTCTATCACGTTTGAATTCGAAATTCAAATTGATAGGATATCTCATATAAGAGATATTTATAAGATTTAATTTATAAGGATAAATTAAATCTCTATCACGTTTGAATTCGAAATTCAAATTGATAGGATATCTCATATAAGAGATATTTATAAGATTTAATTTTAAGGATAAATTAAATCCCTATAATGTTTGAATTTGAAATTCAAATTGATAGGATATCTCAAATTTGTTTTATGAGAATAAATCAAATATAGTTCAGTCTCATCTTTATTTAAAGTTAAATAAATAGGTAATTAAATCTGTGGGACGGATTTAATATTATTTATTTAATTAGTTTCTTATAAAATTATACAATATATGATATTGTATTATTTTCAGAATAAATATAAGATTAACTCCTAAAATCCTTTTCGGTTAGGGAAAACGCAGAGCATCCTATATATCTAATATTAGGAGCTACGTTTTTGAAGAGACACACACATAGAACATAGAAAGGCCGAAGGGGACTCTGCAAAAGGTTTGTAGATAAGAAACTGCTGAAATAGAGACGGAGAGGACGAACTCTTGAGAAAGCCATGGAGGGACAAGAGACGCTAGCACGTCATTCGTGGTTGAAAAGCTGTTCGTGTGGATACCAGTAGAGGAAGCCGACCTGAGTCGTCGACTTCTTGTGATCAGAAAGGGAGCACGAGGCACAGAGAGAAGCTATGAACGTCGTGACCGAAAGCTGTGGAAGTCGCTGAGACACACTGAGGGTAATGCTTCTTCCCACTTGACTTAAACACATACGGTAGATCCTGACAAGGAATGAAAATTTTTTTTAAGATAATTTCCGTTGCGTGTCTTTCAATTCCTTACATTTCCTACCCCCTTTTGTCTCATTCTAGTATTATCACTACCTATTTACTCATGCCATGTACGTCCTCCAGGGCTTACCTATTCTTAATCATCAATGCCATTCTCATAATTACCACTTTTTGGCTCCAACACAAAAGCCAAAATAGAAAGAGAAAGATTTGGAATGTTCCTGGTTAGATGCCTGTTCTTTCAGGGCAATTAACAGAGCGTAACGTTAACCAAAGAGTGTTTTGTTTGGCAAACTTGAAATGAAAGAAACAAAAAAAAACTTCTGCAATTTCTTGTTATTCAAGTTTTACTAAAGGGTATAGTTAAATCTGGATTAGATTTTAGATGACCACTGCGTCATAATAATTCCGGCAGAAAGGAATTATAAAGCTACTATGAGTTTTTCTAATTATTGACCGGATGCTACTGAGCGGAATAAAGAAGAGACCACCTTGAGGGAATTTGCAGTGTCAGAGTTCCAGTCACGGTGTTGTAATTACTTTAGAAAAGTAAAAGGAGCTGGTTTGCTGATCTTGAGTAAAAGCAGAGCGTGATGTAAGAACCTGCTTTACAGAAATTACGATTGATCTTCTGACCGTAAAACAACACATATAATAAGTCGCGGTCATTTTCAATGAAGAATCAAATTTTGGAGGAATCGCTGCACAGCAGCTCCACGAGGTACAATTTTGATAATTATTTTACGTTGTTTTCATAGCGCCGGCTATTTATTAAGGTATTTCCTCAACTTTGAAAATAATTTTCTCCAGAAGAAATAAAAAAGGAGAGGAGAAATGCATAATTACTTCCATTTCTTTGTATGTTGCACAACATGTCTGGTCTCTCTTGTGTCTCAGAAGGAACCTGCGGAGTTGGAGGAGGCATGGAAAGAGTGCAAAATAACTTGAAGTAGAAGCAAGCTAGAACACTGGAAATCAATGGCCATCAAAATGCTATTTACACAGGATAAAGCTTTTTCTTTAAAGAAAAAATATTTGAAGTGTTTCTTTTTTTTCTTTCTTTATCTTCTCTCCTTTATCTGAATTCGTTTCGGTCAAGAACCCATATATTCCAGTTTTCACAGTGTGTCCTTTGTCGGGTGGAAAATCAAGCTCTCTCTCCATGCCCCCGAAATTTCGGTGTCTAGCTTCTCCCCATCTGTCACTTTCCTATTTTTTTACAGAAGAGAAGCAATATGAACATTAACCCCCTGTGCTGCTTCCACTCTTCCTAGATAATATTCAACTCTTCACACCACGACCGCTCCATTATGAACAACATGACTGAAGAATGACGAAGGAGCGAAATATTTAAACTGGAGATAATAAGGAGTGAAAAGTGAGCATCAGAAACATGAGCTGAAAAGCCAGGTAAGGCGTGTGAGATAATAAAGAGGGAGTAGGAAGTCGTTGTTAAAGCTAAGGATTCTTGCAACTGTCAAAAGATTCTCAGGAGATAAAGACCATTGAGCACTGAAAATGGTCCGAAATGCAAGGCCTTGAGCTCGTGCCCCCTGCTCCCATTTCCGACTCGACGGCGGAAAACAGAGTCTCCAACGCAGAGGAAGCCACCAAAGGAGAAACAAGGGACATGGAAGTCTCCGAGCCCAAGAAAGATGTCGCAGAGAATCCTGACCCTGTTCTGCCCGTCGGATTCGGCAAGCTTTTCAGATTCGCCGATGGATTAGATTACATTCTGATGGGAATTGGAACGGCTGGGGCAATTGTGCACGGGTGTTCTCTGCCTCTGTTTCTTCGGTTTTTTGCTGATCTTGTGAATTCTTTCGGGTCTAACGCCAACGATGTGAACAAGATGACCCGAGAAGTCATCAAGGTAATGCGATCACAATAACAGGATAATTTGCGATATGGAATTAACGTGTTCGTGTGTTGAGGCTTTAAATGTGGTACTATTTTGCAGTATGCATTTTACTTCTTGGTGGTGAGTGCTGCTATATGGGCATCCTCGTGGGCAGGTGAGTTCTCTAGACATGGTGTTTTGGTTTATAGGGCCGTGAATGTTACTAGAATAACTGGGTTTTGTCGCAGAGATATCCTGCTGGATGTGGACCGGAGAGAGGCAGTCGACGAAAATGAGGATAAAGTACCTCGAAGCTGTCTTGAACCAGGACATTCAGTATTTTGACACCGAGGTTCGAACGTCCGACGTTGTTCATGCCATTAACACTGATGCTGTGATGGTCCAAGATGCCATTAGCGAGAAGGTGAAGCTCACCCACTTCCTAATTGAACCGGTTCGTCTCTGTTTCTATTATTACCATAAACACTGATAATACTCGGTGCTTGCCTTATGTGCAGCTGGGTAATTTCATTCACTACATGGCTACATTCGTGTCTGGATTTGTGGTGGGTTTCACGGCCGTTTGGCAGTTAGCTTTAGTCACACTCGCCGTAGTCCCAATGATAGCTGTGATCGGAGGCATTCACACGGCCACGTTGGCCAAGCTCTCCGGCAAAAGCCAGGAAGCTCTCTCTCAAGCCGGCAACATTGTGGAACAGGTAAATTTAAACTTCTATGTCTTCTTCACGAGAAAAGTTCTAAACTTTTATGTTTCGGCATCTGAGTGTTGTTCATATATATATATATATTGAACTGAATTGCAGACAGTAGCGCAAATTCGAGTGGTGCTGGCATTCGTGGGGGAGGGCCGGGCATTACAAGCCTATTCGTCGGCGTTGAAAGTAGTCCAGAAGATTGGCTACAAAACTGGACTCGCTAAAGGAATTGGATTGGGTGCCACTTACTTTGTCGTCTTTTGTTGTTACGCTCTTCTGTTATGGTACGGAGGTTTCCTCGTCAGGCACCACCACACCAATGGCGGACTTGCCATCGCCACCATGTTTGCTGTTATGATAGGTGGACTGTAAGTAACAAAGTATTCGTATTCGTTTATCACAATTCTCATTGTTTAAAGCAATTCCTTGGTCACCAAATTATATATATCTGCACAGGGGTTTGGGTCAATCTGCTCCAAGCATGGCTGCATTTACAAAGGCCAGGGTTGCTGCTGCAAAAATTTTCCGCGTGATTGATCACAAGCCAGGGATAGACCGAAACAGTGAATCAGGGTTGGAATTAGAGTCAGGGACGGGACAAGTGGAGCTAAAAAATGTAAACTTCTCGTACCCATCAAGGCCAGATGTTCGGGTCCTCAATGATTTCTCACTAGTTGTGCCTGCTGGGAAGACCATAGCCTTGGTGGGTAGTAGTGGCTCCGGCAAGAGCACCGTCGTCTCTCTCATTGAGAGATTCTATGACCCCACTTCTGGTAAACAGAAAATTTCTTCAAATTCATTTTATTCATTATAATCTTGTTTGATTACTTATTGAGCTATACTCTGTTGTGCAGGACAAGTTCTGCTTGATGGGCATGACATTAAAGCATTAAAGCTTAGATGGCTGAGAAAGCAAATAGGACTAGTAAGCCAAGGGCCTGCATTATTTGCCACAACAATCAGAGAAAATATACTGTTGGGTCGGCCGGATGCAGACCAGGTTGAGATTGAAGAAGCTGCAAGGGTGGCTAATGCTCATTCGTTCATTGTCAAGCTTCCCGAAGGCTACGATACCCAGGTTAGTAGAAAAATGAGTACATTATTATTGTGTTGGCTATTGATTGAACTCAGCAATAAGATAAGCCAGTCAGATCAATCACATCATTGGATTTAAAAAGACCTGCACAGAAGCACCCACTTGTTTCTATGGTCGCCACTCATTTTTTGAGATTTACGATAAGATATAAGGGATAACTAAAATAGACATAATCTATGCCAAAATTATCACAGTAGGTAAGTAACATCATAAGGCCATGTCTCATGTCGTGTGCATGGAGCAAAGCCGAACTTTGTGGAAGGTTTGAAACCAATTATGTGGATCTTGACCAACAAGAGGTTTCTTGTTTATAATTGCAACTTCTATTATGATTGTTTTTTTAATTTGGTGAATCCATTCAGTCAACAAGAAAAACCCAATTATTACTATTTTATCTTAATTTTTAGAAGTCAAAGCCAGGAATATTGCATTTGAAAAAGGGTAACATGCTTCATTCTACAGTGCATGTGCTTGAATGCAGGGGAATGAATATCTATTCTTTATTAAAAGTCGAGACAAAATGCCTGTGGAGGATTGATTAGGTGGGAGTTGCGCTGAAAATAGTAACAAAACTTTCAAGATTCAATTGTTTGCTCTTCTTTAATTAATTACTCACCATGAGAACCGAAGATGCTTTCTGTGTTTGACTCAATAAACTCCTTATTTATGAATAAAATAAGCAATCCATTATGCTAAGATAATGAAAATGCAATGTCGTTTCTATAGATGGAAGGTACTTTTAATCTCTTGCTTGGTTCATGAGAACTAAAAGGGGCAAAACTTGAATTATTATATGTTAAGTGATAAACTATTGAAAATGGCAGGTGGGAGAGAGAGGGCTGCAGCTTTCCGGAGGGCAAAAGCAAAGGAGGGCAATTGCAAGGGCAATGTTGAAAAACCCAGCTATTCTTCTGTTGGATGAAGCAACAAGCGCATTAGACTCCGAGTCAGAAAAGCTGGTTCAAGAAGCGCTAGACCGGTTCATGATCGGTAGAACAACTCTTGTAATTGCTCATCGCCTCTCCACTATTCGAAAAGCTGACCTTGTAGCTGTACTTCAACAAGGAAGTGTTTCTGAAATTGGAACTCACGATGAGCTCCTTTCTAAAGGTGAAAATGGAGTGTACGCCAAGCTTATTCGAATGCAGGAAGCAGCACATGAAACTGCTATGAGTAATGCCAGAAAGAGTAGTGCAAGGTTACCTATCTCCAAAATTTGTAGTTAACATTGTGTCTTAAAGAATATGGTCATCTTTTCGATATTTCCAAGCTGAACTCAGATTAATTATCTCCTGACGTTATGTTTTATCTGTAGGCCTTCGAGTGCTAGAAACTCTGTCAGCTCACCAATAATTGCTCGGAATTCTTCTTATGGCCGGTCCCCATACTCACGCAGGCTGTCGGATTTCTCTACTTCTGACTTTAGTCTGTCCATTGATGCACCACATCCAAATTACAGGCTTGAAAAGTTTGCCTTCAAAGACCAAGCTAGTTCCTTCTGGCGCCTTGCGAAGATGAACTCTCCTGAATGGCTATATGCTGTAATTGGTACCATAGGCTCTGTTGTTTGTGGATCCCTTAGTGCCTTCTTTGCTTATGTCCTTAGTGCAGTCCTTAGTGTCTATTACAACCCAAACCACAAATTTATGATCCGAGAAATTGAGAAGTATTGCTACTTGCTGATTGGCCTTTCATCTGCTGCACTTCTCTTTAATACACTCCAGCATTTCTTCTGGGATATCGTGGGAGAAAATCTTACAAAGCGAGTGAGGGAGAAGGTGCTGACCGCCGTGCTCAAGAACGAAATGGCTTGGTTTGATCAGGAGGAAAATGAGAGTGCTAGGATTGCAGCAAGGCTTGCTCTTGATGCCAACAATGTCAGATCAGCCATTGGAGATCGCATTTCAGTAATTGTTCAAAACACGGCCCTTATGCTAGCTGCTTGTACTGCAGGGTTTGTTTTGCAGTGGCGCCTTGCCCTTGTCCTTGTAGCCATCTTCCCTGTTGTTGTCGCGGCCACGGTTTTACAGGTTTGCTCGCATTTCATTCTAGCATTCTATGGATTGAATTTCAATTGTGCTCTTACTCTTATGAATCATTGACTGCATTGAATTATGCACAGAAAATGTTCATGACTGGTTTCTCCGGAGACCTGGAAGAAGCTCATGCCAAGGCCACACAACTAGCAGGAGAGGCCATTGCAAATGTTAGAACTGTTGCTGCCTTCAACTCTGAAACAAAAATTGTTGGTCTGTTCACTTCTAATCTTGAAACTCCACTACGACGATGCTTTTGGAAGGGACAGATTTCTGGAAGTGGATTCGGGATAGCTCAGTTTGCACTTTATGCATCCTATGCACTTGGTTTATGGTATGCTTCTTGGTTTGTGAGGCACGGAATATCTGATTTCTCTAACACAATCAGAGTTTTCATGGTCCTCATGGTTTCAGCCAATGGTGCTGCTGAAACTTTAACCCTGGCACCTGACTTTATCAAGGGAGGCCATGCCATGAAGTCAGTCTTCGATCTCCTAGACCGTAGAACCGAAATCGAGCCTGATGACCCTGATGCTATTCCTGTTCCCGACCGTCCTCGCGGTGAAGTTGAACTCAAGCATGTTGACTTCTCATATCCCACTCGCCCCGATATGCCAGTATTTCGTGACCTTAATCTTCGTGCTAGAGCTGGAAAAACTCTTGCCCTAGTTGGACCTAGTGGCTGTGGAAAGAGCTCAGTCATTGCACTAGTACAACGATTTTATGATCCAACATCTGGGAGAGTGATGGTTGATGGAAAGGACATACGAAAATACAATCTCAAATCTCTCAGGAGGCACATTGCAGTGGTACCACAAGAACCTTGTCTGTTTGCTGCTACTATATACGAAAACATCGCATATGGGCACGAATCAGCAACAGAATCTGAGATAATAGAAGCAGCAACACTTGCCAATGCCCACAAGTTCATATCAGCTTTGCCTGATGGATACAAGACATTTGTGGGAGAGAGAGGAGTTCAACTATCAGGAGGGCAAAAGCAGAGAGTCGCGATTGCTCGGGCTTTTCTGAGGAAGGCCGAGGTGATGCTTCTTGATGAAGCAACAAGTGCACTTGATGCAGAGTCAGAGAGGTCTATTCAGGAGGCTCTGGATAGTGCGTGTTCGGGAAAAACATCCATTATAGTTGCACATAGGCTATCAACTATTAGGAATGCGAGTGTTATTGCAGTGATTGATGATGGGAAAGTGGCAGAGCAAGGATCTCACTCACATTTGTTGAAGAATCACTCAGATGGGATCTATGCACGAATGATTCAATTACAGAGGTTTACACAGAGTCAAGTGATGGACATGACCTCGGGTTCAAGTTCTTCCTTCAGACAAAAAGATGGTGAAAGAGAAAGCTAGTTGTTCAGAAACATATCCCAGTTATGCCTTATTATACCCATTATGATTATTGGCTTTTGCTTCTTGTTTTTTTTTTTTTGGTTTTTCCCCTTTAGATGGTATAGTTTGTGTATTATCCCTCTCCTCCAATTTAAGAATGTATCTTCTTGTGTTTATGAATCTTACCAAGGAAATGACAGACAATTACACGAATTATATTGAAATACATTGACAGATAGGTTCAAATTCTGGAGAACTTTTTGAAGGCATTCCCTTTTCCAATTTTGTTTTAGACATAGATTTCTTTCTATTAGAAATAATTTTTTTTTAGGTATTATTAGGTATTGAACGTAGACACCTTTATCAATAGAGATTTGAATATTCATTCCCCATCTTCCCTTCCGTTAAATCAAATTCCCTCTTATTCTTTTTCCAATTTAGCGCTATTAGTTTGTCATAGTGGGCACTTTATGCCTTGCAGAATAAATGAGTCCACATGGGTGGTGTCAATAAATTGCAACACGCCTTGACCTTAATAGCCGTTCACCTAAACTTTCATATAGAAAAACTGTAACAAATTAAAGGACAAACATTTTTTTTATAATAAGCACAAGGTATAATTATGGAGAAGACCTGAAAGCATGTTGTTGGTACATGAGCCTAAATGCCTAATATTATTTATATACAAAAAAAATTTAAATGGGTTTCACATTGATTTCTTACCAAGGTTAAGGTATAACCCTAGGGTTCAAAGAGTATTTACAAAGAATTTATAAGATCGTATATCAAAAGAACCCTCACAACAATAGTAGGAATCAAACTTACACCCTTATGATATACGAACCTATTCATTATTATATGTGTCAACTCTCACTGATATCTAATATTAATTTGGATTAGGCTTTATGAAGCACTCTGGCCCATTGTTTAGGCCCAATTTCCAGTCCATATAGACCCAACTTGATCGAACAAACTACTCTCCCCATGATATCCCATAAAAGTTTGGAAAAATATCCTTAACTCCTAGATCATTTTCCAATTATCTATTGATTTTTTATTTAATTGTTTTGAGAATAAAGACATTCATAACTTTTTATTGAAATTTTGAATAAATTTTCATATATTTCTAAATTTTATATAAATCTTGAACGAATTAAAAATCAATACGAGAAATAATAATAGTTGTTTTGCCCCACTACTCATAAATTTATCCCATCAACAATAATTTAAAAAAAAACTTATATTTTTGTGTATGATAAGTTTATTTTGTAATTATAGCATTGTAATTCAAAAAGAAAAGTAATAATTTTATTTCAAATTCAATCTATTATATATTCCATACACTGTAATTGTGATGATATGCTTGTATGAATAAATTATTATGTTATTGCCTTAGATTCCACAAAGTCTTGCATTATATGATATTACAATTAATATTTATATTATCCTTAGATTACCTTTTTTGAGTCATTAGCAATAGCTGTACAATAGAGAGAGATAAGATTTAAAAGTAGATTCAACATTAATCTCCTATTAAGATCAGAGTACAGCCGCAAGGCTTAAAAAATACTTATAAAGAACCTAAGAGATCATATACTAAAAAAATATTTACAATAATAATAAGAATTGAATTCTTATTCTTGTGAAATAAGATTTAATTTATATATTGTAGCATAATCCACACCATCGCAATGCACCATTCTTGTGCATTAACCTGACAGGGCAAGCATATTCGGAGTTTTCAGTTCTCAGTCATATTCTTTTGCCTACGCATTTTATTCATCAAAATTTAAAATATAACAAGTAACGCATGACTAAATTATTCGTGTTCATATGTTGAAGAGATGATGATGAGAGATAAGCTATAAGGGCCTTACGTGATTCAATGCAAAGAGGGGTTTGGGGCAATTTTGGGATGATGACGTTGGGTTGTAGGCTGGCAGAACTAAGTGGCTCGTCTTCTTGACTTTACCTGATGGTTCCAAAACATGACTTGCCGTGTCAACTCTGTTTCCAACTTGTTCTTCCCCACAAGTGATCACATTTCCTCTAATTCTTCCAAAATTATGATTTGCTCTTTTCAGCATTCACACATAGATCGTGTGTCTTCCCAAATCTGGCGGTTCAAGCAAAACAAACCCAACATATACACCGCTTCTGCCCCAAACAGCCAAATCCTAAACTAATTTTCTAATTATGGCTCAGGACAAAATGCCAGCTTCAAATATAGCAACTCCAACCAATTTTACCCACATTGTCATTTATTTCTATAATTTACTATTTGAAATTATTTTTAAAGATTTTATTCAAATCAACATACTATTCAATCAACGAAATTCCTATGAGATTATTCATCAAATTGAACAGAAAAAAGATTCTAGCCAAGAAATATAAGAGGAAAAAAAAAAAGTGACTTCCCATTTAAACAACTTTCTTCCCTTATCATCTCATAAATATCTCCATACTCTCTAATTACAGTAAGTTTCACCCCGACTTTTCAATTCTAAAGGAAAGGTGTGCAAATTATCATCCTTATCGTGCTTGCCGCAATCACATTCATGTATCGTATTTACGGTTTGGTGAGACTGAGGAGCCCAGCTAAGAAAAGAAGGAAAACATCAATATGACATTAAAAACAACAAGAATCTCACTACAAATGGGGCACATTGTCACAATGGAGGCAGGAATAATCTTCATAAGAGATAAATATTTCCTGGGATTAAACCGTATCAAAGTATATCAGGCTCAAGTCTTCCAAATGGTCTTACCTAAAATGACATCATAGCAGTTAAATTGTGAGATTAAACCAAAATATGATAGGACCAACATGTGCTAATGAACAATTATTATTAACGTAAAAAATGCAGGGCCACAAGAGATAACAGCCCCACTCCTTTTCCCAAAAATAAACAAATTTGACCAGTTTGCTCAATGCATATATTACCAAATGTGCCCGGCTTCAAATGCTAAACTTCTAACACGAGGAAAAGAATATCACTAGACTCAGATTCCATGGATGTGTTAAAAGAGAGCAGGGACTCTAATTCCTTCTAAACTATGTTAATATAACAAAAAACTTAACTTCACTGCACAAATTCATAGTAACTATAGTACCCTAGTGCACCCGCCCACGCATAAGGCAGTTCAACTGACCAACTTCTTTATCTTGCCAATTGGCAAAACCTGTGAAGGGATATGCACATCGATATTGAGGACGCACGCAGGCCCAACTAAGAAAATCTTATCACTGGTAAATAATAAGAAAACTGTCTAAAGGTCAGACTTAGATTTGTACAAGATATAACTGGGATTAGGAAACTCTTTAACAAAGATATGGATAAGCATAAGGCAAAGAAGTCTCCGTCATTAACTAGCTACAACATCAATTCACATGCTTGAGTTTATGGGTCTTCAGCAAGTCAAAATTTGTTACATCCAAAGTCTTGACGGAATAATTTACCCAATGGTGACAATGAAGTAGCATATGCTACATTTGTTCCACAATGCTAATAATATAATTATTATAAGATTTGAATATCCATCACCGATAACATCATGTAACCCATCCAGCAAACTAATACACTAGAGATCTTAATCCTGCACCAAGATATATATTTGGAAAGTAGTTCATGTTTTACTTCAATCTCCGATGGTTAAATCAAAAGAGATCAACAGAATGAAGATAACAACCATCTATAAGTGTAACCATCCTTTTTCCACATCATAATTTTTTAAAAGATTAACCCTGGATAATTTGGCCCATAGCATAGTTTACATATTAGAACAGAGTATAAAACTTGTGTACATGCGAACTTTCATGCGTGCACGTTTTGGCAAATCCAAACATTCCGAGGATGGCAACGCGTTTCAGTATATATACAAGTTATCTGAGTCAGATCAACTATCTGTCGTTCCAGATAGTCGATTTTCCCCTGCTTACTCCAAGGCATTCACATTCATGATCCTAAAGGCGTTTGACAAACTCACAAACCACTTCGGGTCACTTAAATTCAAACCAGATAACAAAAAGCATCCAGAGTTAGGATTATGATAACCTTCACATGACTAATAACGGAATTTATCAGATCCAGGGATCCTTACCTTATCTGCAAAAGTTTCAGAAAAGGAACTAAGGGATATCATAGGTTTCTACTTTATAATTATACTCTCAATAAATAAGTTAGTGTTTTCTCTTAGCACATCGAGTAAACTCTTCTATGTTATCTATCCAACAAGAAATTAATCACGATCCTACCCGTTTACTCTCATTTGCTCCTATTTCAACAAGTGGCTCAGCTTGCAAAGTAATAGTCTTATCTGAAGCACTTTCCTTTAGCAGCATTAAGTCTCAAATCATAAGAATACAATAACCACGAAATTATTTTATGGTGCAGGATGAGACTATATCCAAATTCTCACTCCAGTCTTTCCTAATCTCAGCAGTAAAGAAAGTAGTTATATGAACAAATAAGATGTTGCCTATGAAAGAAAAGAGCAAGTATATTTCAGCCAATTTTAGCAAATAAAGAAAAGATAAACGAGATTAAATGAAGTTAATGAACTACTAAAAGACCACATCTAGTCCTTAGAAGAATACCAATTATGCCAGCTTGATGCCGTAGGCTTGATAACGTAGGCCTCTATCCAATATTCATTCACACAATAACACAATCTGATAGATCGGATTGATACAATGAGCAATTATTACTCTGATCAAAATCTTTGACAGTAAACTTTTGATCACATTGTCGGTAAGAAACGACAGAGATATAGCTACCAAGCCGCAACATTAAAGCACCATAGCTTGCATGAAGAACGTGTGTCTCTCCAAAAGAGTAGAATTCCTCCTTACATCTTACTCATCATACTACATCCGTCGATCTAAACCCCCGTACACGTCTTCATTCTCACCCAGCTCTGTTTTCTATTTAATGTGAAGGGTTCATCTCCTGGATACAACACACCCGTTAGTTCAAAGGCTAGTACAAGTCATTGGCCCGCCATCAATTTCCTCACCTCACTAGTAGATCTGTTCAGGCAGAGTCTACAGCCCAACTTTCCATCTTAGATCCTACCTCCAAGGACCACAGAAACCATGAGAAACTTTATTTTTGAGCAACCTGATCAGACAATTCCAGAATATGCTTCAACTAAGCTGCAATATGCCTGGGATTCTATCCGAAACCCAGTGATCATCCCACTCTTGAAACTAGCTGTCATACTGTGCTCAGGTATGTCAATTATGCTATTTGTTGAAAGAGTACTCATGGCACTTGTGCTTTTGGGGGTTAAAGTGTTGAGGAAGAAAAAATACACCAAGTACAAGTTGGATGACCTGAAACAAGACCTAGAAAGAAACAAAAACTACCCCATGGTGTTGATCCAGATACCCATGTTCAATGAGAGAGAGGTAAGCTTTCTTTCTGACAATGAAGCCATGCACCATCACAAAATTCTATCAAATCCCTAAATGATATTTATCATTTTCGTATCCAAAGATCATGCATCCATCCGATTCTGAAATAATTAAGTTTTAACATCAGTTGATAATGGTAGATACTTCAAAATAGCCATAATAAACCATAAAAACATTTTTTATTAGTAATCAGGAGAAAGCTTTAAATGAAGATAAATCAATTGAATTTTTTCTTCTCAAACATTTCCTGTAGTATGCCATTACCTTACTCTTTGCTCTTCTTGCTTTTTTTTTTTTTTTTTACTCTTAAACGTCTGTTTTTAATGTTAATTTTTCCTACCTTCTTTTAATTGACAGAAACAAGCATCTGGTAAAGGAAGCTAACCAAGGCTTTCCAGCCAGATTGTCAATTCATATAGTTTAATACCTCCCCAATCATACACATCATTTTTATAGCAAATAAGCAGTGTAAACAATAAGCATAAACCCCAGCTAACTGATCAATTAAAAGAAGCACATGTTGTCTATGCTTGTATAACCAGAAATTCACAACAAAAGCCAAGGGTAAGAGTGATTCCTGATAAAGATGAAATACCTTCAAACTATAAATTTGGATTTCTGTCACCAGGTCTACAAGCTTTCCATTGGAGCAGCATGTGCACTTTCCTGGCCATCTGACAAACTCATAGTTCAGATTCTCGATGACTCCACCAATCAAGTCTTAAGGGTATCTCACTGAATCCAGCAAATCTTCATTGCAGACCCCTTTCTTGTATAAATTTGCTATAACCATGTGCCTATAAATATGCAGGAACTGGTTGAACAGGAGTGTCATAAATGGATACGAAAAGGTGTTAATGTCAAGTATGAAACTAGGAGTAATCGAAATGGTTACAAGGCTGGTGCTATGAAAGAGGGTTTGGAGAAGGAATATGTCAACAACTGTGAGTTTGTGGCGATTTTTGATGCAGACTTCCAGCCAGATCCAGATTTTCTTTGGAGAACCATTCCTTACCTGCTTCAGAACCCAAAGTTGGGCTTGGTTCAGGCCAGATGGAAATTTGGTACATAACATCAACATTAAAAACTATTTCAGTCACATTAGTATGGATGCGTGGTTGTTAAGACCTCAGAAATTCAAAGTATTGCTGAACCCTTTTTGTTACATGCAGTAAATTCAGATGAATGTATAATGACCCGAATTCAAGAAATGTCACTTGATTATCACTTCAGTGTTGAACAAGAAGTGGGTTCCTCAACATACTCATTCTTTGGGTTCAATGGTAAGTTAGTTAACAGGATAACTAAACTACATTTAGAAAAGTATATCAGCAAATCAGCTGACTCAAATTTCCATTATAATATACAGGGACAGCAGGAGTTTGGAGAATTAAAGCAATAAATGATGCAGGGGGATGGAAAGATCGGACCACTGTTGAAGATATGGACCTTGCAGTCAGGGCTAGCCTTAAGGGCTGGGAATTTGTTTTTGTTGGTGATGTGGCAGTAAGTTCTTAACTGATTCTTCTCATGCTATGTTGACTACATCTAAGTTTCAATAACTATTAACTAAAACATTTCTGCCACTTGCTAGGTGAAAAATGAACTACCAAGTACATTTAAAGCCTACCGATATCAGCAGCACAGATGGTCGTGTGGCCCAGCTAATCTCTTCAAAAAAATGACCAAGGAAATAATCTTTTGTAGTGTAAGTAAACACCAATGTTTAAAACGAACAAAAGGGCCCGATTCCCTATAGTTATCATGAGTTACAAACTTTTATAACCAATAAGTTGATTGACACCTACTTCTGTCATCCAGAGGGTATCGGCTTTCAAGAGATTCCATCTCGTCTATGCTTTCTTCTTTGTGAGGAAGATAGTTGCACACTGGGTGACGTTTTTCTTCTACTGCATAGTTATACCAGCCAGTGTGATAGTTCCAGAAATCACTCTTCAGAAGCAGATCGCAATATATATTCCAGCAACCATTACAATTCTAAATGCAGTGTGCACCCCAAGGTAAATGGTTCTAACAGCAGTGCAAGTTTGTCTAATGGCCCATTCATCTTAGTCATTCAATAATCTCTTATTTATGGAACAGGTCCCTGCATCTTCTTGTACTCTGGATACTTTTTGAGAATGTCATGTCACTCCATCGGACTAAAGCAGCAATTATAGGATTGGTGGAAGCAAATCGTGTCAATGAATGGGTTGTCACTGAGAAGCTTGGTAATGCATTGAAACAAAAGAACAATCTTAGGCCAAGGAATTCACGATTTCGGTTCCGGTTCCGATTTACAGAAAGGTATTTGCACGTTTGCCTTGAGTCTGTCTGAACAAAGCACTTTGTCCATCAGAAACACATCAAAATTGCCACTAAATCCATCTGTAACATAGAAAAATAGTAACATCAAAGAGAGAACAGCGAAATGTCAATAATGTCTTAATTGCTTATTCTGTAAAATTTGCACTAAAGCATAATGCAGCATTTAAGACAAGCTCACATTTTTAGAAAAGTATATAACCCTAACATAACGAATTATTGCTCATTGTTGAATAATTCTTATGCAAACTTATAATCCTCTGATTTTATCAACAGAATCCACCCACTGGAGATTCTCATGGGGATGTTTTTGCTGCACTGTGCAATCTATGACCTGCTATTCGGGCACGACCATTTCTTCATCTATCTGTTACTGCAGGCTGGAGCCTTCTTCACAATGGGCTTTGGGCAGGTGGGAACAATTGTCCCCAACTAAATCATAAAGGCAATGATCAAAATATTAGCATATTGTGCAACTTAATCAGTGCTGCTTGTGCTTGGGCTGTAATTCAAGTATGTTACCTTATCCATAGGTATAAAACAGATAAGGTTGTTCTAGGCTATATCCTAGCAGAACCCGAGCATAGATAGTTGAGATCATCTGGGTAGCAATGCCTATCAAGCATGAATAAAATGTAAAACTGTGGACAATAATGAAGCATAAGTGGGTAAGTTAATGTATTGTCTCGTTCATCAATAAAAGTTTGCTTTCTTATTTTCCATGAATCAAAGTGGGGCGCCTTTTAAGACTCGTCTCTGGTTGAACACTAGCTTAAATGCTTAATTGCTTAAAACGTAAAGAAGATACTTAAAGGATGCAAAAGACAGAACCTTTAGTCAACATGGAGGAAATCAAAATGGATCAGTCTTCAGTAGATTATTTTCTAACCTTCCACGATAAAAGGCTAAATAGAGTTAATAATAAATAAACTTCGCCATGAAAAAAAAAAAACTTACCCCAAATAAACTGCTGCTAATTTCACAAAATAAAGAGACCAGCAACAGAATAAAATACAAGGGTGATAGTATCATCCAGCGCCCACCTCTGTCGGTGATGCTTTTCGTTGAATAAAATTGAACATGCAAAGAGCAGAGAGAGACGCGACATCGCATCATTTTCACCGAATTGGTAACCCGCTAATACTCTATCAAACAATGCCATTTCAGAAAGGCATTGTTTTATGTAGAATATCAGAAAGACATTTCAACCAGTAAAACAAGTCTGAACCATCTACCTCTCTGAAATCGATGGAAAGCGAACTGCACAGATGGAGGGGAAATCTTAGGTCTTCAAAGGAGGCTTACAACGCTTATTTGAACATTTCTGGTGAGGACATGAATGGAGTTAACAGCTTGACACGGTGGCCGGCGTCCGTCCGCGGGAGCCGAGCTGAACTGGCGGGCAATGGTATTGGTATGGTGTCACCGCCTCCCAAATTCGCAATCACAGAGGCTTCGGGTGGGGGAATTCGTGGGCCTTCTGTAGTTTTGATTTCAGGTCCTCTAGCCTTTTTGTCCACAAAGCCTGTTTGCATTTGAAATGGATTGAGTGAATAGATAGCCCATCATGAGATGGCAGGCTCAGGCCCAATGAATGAATTATGCAGACAATGTATTCAAACTTCAAAACATAGAACACTGAGCTCAACTGTAGGTATGAGACATATTATTATTTAAAGTATATTCTATTCTTAAAAAAATACTAGTTTATTGTTATTTAAGTCGTAGCATATGGAGAGGCATCATAATTATTAGGTACCTAAATTTATGCCTGAAGGTAGGGGTGTGTATGGGTAAGGTTGGGCAGGGCAATCCCCCTGCCTGATGCTCTGCCTAAAAAATGTATGGGCTGCATATTGTAGCCTAATGCTTGGCCCTGCCCAATAAAAGCTCTAACAATTTTAGGCTGGGCATGCCCAAGTCGTAATGTCATGCTCATGTTGTGAAAAAAATCTGTAATTATGAATTTCTAAAATAATACCATATTCATGTATCTTTAAGAGTTAAATAATATCTATAATTCACTAAGAATAATAGAACAAAGATAATAATTAAAATCTTGAGATCCATTGTATATAAAAAATAAACGTTAAAATCTAAATAGTTTGTAATTATAGCTTTGCATTAATCTCCCAAATATTGATAAAGATAAAGCATCTAAACAAATAAAATGAATAATTATAATTTGTAATGTAATTATATGATAATTAACAAAGTTAAAAAAGAAGAAGAAATTAGTATAATTATAAATATCAAAAGATACAACTTACCTATTTATATTTTTAAAATTACCTTATAATCACCAGTAGCTATCATATTCTCCCTTATAAGATAGAGAAAAAAATAAAAGAAATTGTGCTCATGGGCAAGGCAGGGCAGGGCAGCCCCTATGCCCGATGCCCAGCCTTGCCTTATATTTATCGGGTTGGGTAGGGTATTTTTATTGCGGGCTGGGCAGGATATATCAGGCAGCGGGCTTTGTCCACACCCCTACCTGAGGGCTAGGGAGGTATCATAGTTATTAGGTACATGAGTTTATGTATATGAGTAATTGGCAATTCGTTCTATTTAATATTAGTATCATTTAAGAAGAAATGAGACTATGTGTTTCCCTTATATGGTGGGTGAATTTAACTATTTTATAAAAAAATTATAACAAAAAAAACATAAAATTCTATTAGACAAATACCCATATTTAGTACCGTTCCAATAGAAGGAATGATACTTTAGTAAGAAAGAAAATCACAGGAAAGAAATGATTAATATGTTCACAAGAGAAAGAAATTAATGTGCAAAATTGATGGCAATTGTTATGCGTATATATAAACCAATGTGCGCCCAAAGAAGGAAATAAAGGAGACCACGTATTGACATGGCACAACCATTTGAGATGAGGTAGGTCTAAAGGCATAATCAGAGGAAGCTTCCCAAAGATTGACGTGAGGGAGTACGTGCGAACATTGCAACGCCCCATCTGAAAAATGTGACCGTGTCTGAAATGTTCCTTTGGGAAGGACCCGCGTGTTAAAAGTTAAAACAACAGGGTGTGGCTTTATGTAGACCCATGTGCATCACATTCACAATCATGGTTCATGTTCATCATAGATCGATGATGATGAAGAATGGTACCAGATAGGAGTAAGAAGAACACGGCTTCCTTATTTTCGTAATTTTGTGTACTGCCCTTGTCCCATCGCTTTCCCGTGCGTTTTCATCATTGTGTCCCTGCTCCAGATTCCCGAGTTAGTCCGAATCTTTGGCTATTCCGTCTCTTATCGGATTTAAAATAAATAAATAAATAAAAGTGGGCTTGGCATGTATATATATGATCTAGGGCACGAAAGAGTCAGTCATATATAAGTTATTATAAATTATATATCTTAAATTGGCCGTTACTGCTATTCTTAATTAATGTTAGATAGCAGTTGGTAGATAGTAGACAAACTTATCTTCGATTTCGTCAATCGGGACATAGTAGTTCTTTTTTATTTTTCCAACTCACTAACTACTAGTTATTCGCTTGTCAATCGGCATCATCGTTATTTAATTTAAAAGGCTGATACTCCTAAATAGTGAATTCAAACGTGATTATTTAGCTCTCTTTAATCTGCTTGCTTATTAATTGAGTTAGGCAGAGGAGAGTGCTGCTTGGGGTAGGATTCCAAATCACAAGGACGAGGCAATTTCCTTGCAATACAAGCTACGACTGCGACATATCCCCCACCCTCCTCCCCTGCGATAAATTTTTCCCAATTTACAATGCTAATTACTGCTTCACGGTGAAATCAGACCTCAAGTTCTCAATGACCCCTTTACAACTTGACAAACAGAAATTAAATAACAAGAAAACATAAAATAAAATCGTGGCAGGACAGCACATAGAGAGAATTTACTATGACCGATGTATAGGAACAAATAACAAATAACAAATAAAAATGAATGACATAATATCTGAATTAATAATCTCTGCAAGGTAAAACATATATACGGGAACGGGCACATATAACATAAGATTGGACATCTGTTTTCTTTTTCTTTTCTTTTTTAAATAAATGGACCTATGTTATTGTATTAAATTAAATTTGAAATCAAAATGGATGGAAAAGGGAGGACAAATAATTCTGGCGACCCCTGCGAAGGGGAAGAGAAGGTTGTTAAATCCCCTCATGAAAATTGGCTGACCAGTCAAAAGGGTGAGATTATGGTACATCCGCGCCTTCTAAACACGCATACATAACATAGCTTCACATGCATACATAACATAGCATCCCCCATGCCCAACCCCACTTGCCTCTCCTCCCTCCCCCTTTCTCTCCCTCTTTCTATATATACCCACACAGAGACCAGGCCTTGCCTCCAATTTCCCTCTTCAAAATAACAACCCACTGCTACTTCTGATCAAATCCAAACCCTAACGTTCTCATTCCAATATGGGCGAGGTCAGTTCTCTTTCTTCACCCCCCTTCTTTCTCCCCAAATTTCATTCTCTCCGATCATTTTTACACTCTTATTTCATTCTCCCCTTTCTTATTCTGTCTTTTATGCACGCAGAAGAAGGACGACGCTCCCCCCACTGTCGTTTACAAGCTCGATATGCATTGCGATGGCTGCGCCAAGAAGATTAAAAAAGCCGTCCGCCGCTTCGCCGGTACGCTCTGTTCCTTCAATTCCACCATCTACTTGCTTTTCGGTTTTCCTCTAATTTGGTCTTGGAGGTTGGGCAATCCCTCCCCATATTTATTTGCTTCAGAATGGCTCTTCAAATCGGGAATTGAAGCCTCAATCTTGGCCGTTTTCTATGGTTTCAGGTGTGGAAGGCGTCAAGGTCGATATGTCCGCCAATAAACTGGCGGTGATTGGTAAAGTGGACCCCGCTAAGGTGCGGGAGGATCTGGCCGACAAGATCAAGAAGAAGGTGGAAATCGTTTCCCCTCAACCTAAGAAAGAAGCCGCCGGCGATAAAAAGCCAGACGAGAAACCGGAGAAGAAGGCCGACGGGAAGAAGGCCGATGAGAAACAAGACCAAGATAAAAAGCCGAAAGAGGTAATTGATTAATCTAGTTCCGTTGCCGCTGAAAATGCCTTTTCTCAGTCAATACGAGATATATATAGTACTCTAGTTAATCTGCGAATGGGCTTCTCTGCCTAATTCTCGTATTGCTTATTTGTTCACGGCACCCACGTTTTTCATGTTAAATTTGTTTGGTTACGCTAATTGCCAGTCGACTTTAATTTAAGTAAACTTGTTTTTGCTGGACTCAGAGTACGGCGGTTTTGAAGATCAGATTGCATTGCGACGGCTGCATCCAAAAAATTCGAAAGATCTTGCTCAAGTTTAAAGGTGTGAAGCATTACTCTCTTAGCTTTAAATTTGACCAGAGCTATTGAATATATCCCCCCAATTGCCTATTAATTTATTATTATCATTTTTAAATGACCACAGGTTTTAGATAATGATGATCTCATAGAATAAAGAAATTAAATATTGAATTGAATTCATATTTCATAGTGCGACTTAAATAATTGAGCCGTACTTAATTTTCTGTGGAAATTTATGACCTGCAGGAGTTGAATCCGTAACCATAGATGCAGGCAAGGACTTGGTAACTGTGAAGGGGACGATGGACGTGAAAGAAATGACGCCGTATTTGAAAGGGAAGCTGAACCGGAACGTGGAGGTGGTCGCACCCAAGAAAGACGATGAGAAAAAAGATAAAGGAGAGGCAAAAACCGGTGACGGTGTTGGAGACGGAGGCAAGAAGAAGGAGGATGGGCCAAAGGTAGAAGTTAACAAGATGGAGTACTACGGTTACCCCCCGCCCATGCCGATGTACTGGCCCGGCGCAAACTACCACCCTGGGGAAACCAGCTACGCCATGGAATTCCAAACGGAAGGAGGGTACACAAACCATCCAGGGTATGCGAACCAGGGGTACGGTTCACCCTACTACATGAACCTTGACGCTCCGCACCCTCAGATGTTCAGCGACGAGAATCCCAATGCTTGTTCCGTCATGTGATCCCCTCACGGTGGACCGTCGACGTTTGAGATTTAATGATTCCTTTCTTTTCTTGTATACACTCGGAGGCTGTCCCGTATAATTGTACATAGAAGAGTATAGCAATGGAGGGAAGGGCCTAATTAGGTAGCTTGAGTGGTGGATTTTGTTTTGTCTTAATATCGACTAGGTTATTTAGGCAGAGTTAGAGGATGGGCCGCCGGCTTCATATTTTGTTTGTTTGTGATTGATTTTTCTATTGAATTAATATTCAGGAGTATTTTATTACAAGGGATTTTCAAAGTTACAGGGTGGTCACTCTCACTCGGCCTTGGTAGGTGGCACCCTACCTGTATAATTGTAGGATTGTTACCTACCACTTGGGCTTGTTATTACTACTTACTGTGCATGCGAACAGCTTGTTTAGCAAGGCAATAGAGGAATCTTCATATCGAGGGGACGGTTGCTAATCAAATCAAATTATGAGAGATCAGATCTTAACGCGTGATTAATTATATAGGAGCGATTCCTAAAGTCCAGATTCCCATGTTTCCTATGGGATGATGACCTTGGATCGTCTTGACCCCATTATTAATTAACTTGGCCAGTTAAATAATTGGATGGTGGTTAAAAAAAATCTGCACAATAACAGTTGAATTTAAATATTCGTTTCTTATGCGTTGAGACACAGTTAGTGACCTTCTTGAGGAGTTCAGCTTCATCCCAAGGTCAAGGCAACCGGGCGAGTTTGACGGGGCAAAAGGTTTCCAGCTGTAATGGGGGGAAATTCCCCGGTCTTGTCTTTGGAGGCGCTGTGAATTCGTGGTCTCGTAAAGCTGACCAGTGTTTTTTCTGTTTCCGAAAGAGCGCAATATTTCATTAAGGACTTTGACCGTCATGTTGGTCATATGATAATAAATGGAGACGGGTTTAAGGAAATCACGTTACCTTAAATATTCTTTAGGGTGGTCCTTCAGCATTGGCACTAGCCAAGAAACGGAGCATTCTTTTTAATTTGTCATATATCAATCTTGAAAAAAATATAAGAAGTGCGCAATATATATACACACGCTAACTATTCATGACGAACTATACACGTTCAGATCGGATTTACTATTTTAGTAAGTTCTATGCATTTTGTATTTATCATGCTTCTTTAATTAAACGAAAAATATGAAAGACGTCTTCAACTAAATGAAAGGTCCATTGCACACATATATCCAATGTTTTTATTTTTCTCTGTGGCGTCTTTTCATCGTTAATATTACTATAAAGCCTTTTTCTATCACATTAAATATACAGCCTATGGGGGACGATGGTCCTTGCTGGAGCCGTTTAAGAATATTATGTTGCATACGCGCATATATATATATATATATATATATATATATAATTCACACATTTAATTAATAAAGTGGTGAGACATATAAATATTTAGAGCGTGTTCGATCTCTAGGAAATATCACTTTGTTACAGTTCTAGTTACGAGGCTTGATAATGTATTTTACCTCTTAAGTGCTTAAATTTATGCGTAAAGATAATAGATTGCTCGTCTTACCCGATATTGGTATCGTTTAAGAGAAATAGAGACTTCATCTTACGCTTTAATCGTGAGTGAATATAATCCTTTTTTAAAAATTCTTATGCCAATATATATATATAGTTGTTCACATAAATGGAATCTTTTACCCATTCCTATTTGTCCGTTATTAAATCCAGAAAATGTTTCGGTTAACTAATTTTCGGCCAATTTTGATTGAAATGTAAACTTTAATCCTTTAGTTTTGAAGATAACTTCAGATACAACTGTAAAAATACTTATATATTATAGGATTATGACGTTATCTAAGTTATATATAATTAAAATATAATAACTCAATTTATAATTTATCTAAAAAATATACAAGTAATTTTATTTTTAAAAAATAAATATTTTAACTTAAAAACAAATAAAAATTTGTTTGAACTAAATTAAGATATTTATTTTTTATTTTAAAAAATAAAATATAATTTTTTCAAATAAGTCAGCAGATAACTAAAATTAAAATATATTCAATTGTTATATTTTAATTGGATAGAATTTATATAATATGATACTCATAGAGTGTGTAACTATATATGTATTTAACATACAATTAGGTCAAAATTTTATTATAATGTTTATGAGTAATATAATACTTATGTTTTGTCCCATGCTACCCATCTTATACACTGTTTATTTGTAAGAAAGAAATATTCAATAAAAGGATCTTATATTATTAGGTGCCGAAGAAATTAATAAACACCTAGTAACTATATATGATCCAATCAACGAGACAAATCATAAAGCGCACGTAAATGGTTCCGCCCTAACGTACCTTTTCACACGACAAATCCTAAACTAATAAGTGTTTAATTTATGTATGTGAAGATACCTCCACTTGTTTGGAGATAGATGTATTTTTCGTCCTAATCTTTTTTTTGTTTTTTTTTGAAAAAAACGTGCATCGCAGTGGCATCTTCACTCACGAAACCCCACACACAAGTATATTTGCAAGGGAATATACATGCCCTTTGTTCTGTTTTATGCGATCAAATGGATTAGTCAGAAGTTGAAACTTAATTAATAATAAATACGAACCCTTTAAATTATTATACTACGCACGTATAAAAAAGTGTCCCACGGTGCAACCAATTTTTTTTTTTAAAAAAATCGAATATATTGGCGTAAAAATTAATTTAATTAAGGCACGCGCGTTGTTACTGCCTGTAAATGGATCTAAAATTTATAAGAACAATATAATTCTCTAGCAGGAGGACTCGCCTTGTTAAACTAAAAATTTCTAACCGTATAGGATTAATTAGTTAGCAAATTATAGGGCGATCACTAACCTGAGTTTTTTTGTTGTTAGTTTAATTGATTGGGGGTTGAGTGGAAGAAGCTTTAGTTCGCTTTGTTGAATGTTGACCTACTTTCGTATTGGCCAAGTGGTGATGGCATTGATGATTACTTTACCATGGTCAAGACATCATTCAAGAAGTCAACAGATTTAAGAATGGCATATAGAATTCGTACGAGACGAGATATATGTTTGGGATTCAAATGACCGCCTTGCATGCCATGTCAATAAAAGCTTTAATTTCTGGACTGACTAGGCATTGAGCATCGGCCGAAAACGGGAATAAAAAGAAATATGGATATTTTGGGGACGTGTTGGATGGGCGGAGAGGAGGGGGTGATGTTGTCAATTCAAGATCACGCAACACATCTTCCTCATTCATCCATCAGTCGCTGCTGAAAGCGGGGTCCTTCAGGAAATTGTCTCTTACATACGTGACCCTTTCCATGTTACTATCCATCAATCCACACCTACGATCACCATTCGATGATTATTAATTACCATTATATATTAATCCAATCACAATGGCGACCACGGAAAAGATATATTGACGTGGAAGTTTGGGGGCATATCTGGCTAAAGAGTCTCCACAGATACATTCATCAATTCCCTCATAGGAAGCGCTGCAAGTCGCTATACCAATTGCCCTTTCTTTTGTTCATTTCTCATCTAGCTGTGAGTGGGTCCCATCTTCCCATTAGCCAAACCCCCTGGTTGATCCATGGCCGACCGTTGTATCATGGAAACACTGGGTTGTTAATGAAGTCATGCCACCGGCCCAACCAAGCCCTTCTCACTGAGCCCACGCTTCCTCTTATTATTATTTATTTTTTTAATTTAATAATGAGATTCACTCTCGGTTGCCACTGTCTGTATTTTTTTTAGTGCTAATTATCTCCGGTCTTTATGTTGGTAGAAACGGCGTATAGCTAAAAATTAGGTCAAACGATCCTTTGGGGGGCTCATAAAGCTGGATCCTGTTCGTCACTGGCCTTTAAGTTATACCAGCGGTGAACAATTGATTAAAAATAAATAAATATGGACCATGCGTGCGAAGATTAAAATGAATGTTGATTGGGGGGGGGGCGAAATTGAATAAAGTAGCTTGACTCTGACAACTTTTTTAGTGTATACAGCGTACGTGATATCATTAGGAAACATCATTTCAAATTTGTTCGCATGGACGAAATAATTAAGTTTGAAATCTATAAAGCTGCCTCTGGTTTCCTTTTCAGTTGCTATCAGCTCACTGCTTAGTAGCAGCAGCAGTTTTGTTCATAATAATAATAATAATTTGATCCGTAAACCCCATAGGCTCTCATCCAGGAAAAATAACAGCAACATGTGCTGTGCGTGCATGGGATAGAAAAAAGATCGAGTAGTTAAAATATTAATTAAGAGAGCATATAAATAAAATCATCTGTCCGAAGAACTTCACGGGATGATCTGCGGAGAAAAAATAAAATAAATGATCGCAACAAAGACTGTACGGCAATTAATTTATCACCGTACAGACCAATGAGATCACCTAACATTTCAACGATAATGTAATTTAATGGCTCGTTTTTGTGGTTTAGGTATAACCTTGTGTGCGGCAACACATTCTTGAGGGAGTTAATTACATTATCTCACCTTTTAAAACCATAACTATCTGAGGACAAAGACGGGTTTCTCACTATAGGTGGACCGATAGCAATCGGAATATTTTCTAATGATAACAGTTTAATAAGTAAGACAGACGCTGGCGCCATCTTAGCAGATGGCGATCTGGAAAGACAATTATGAATCGATTTGTTTTTTCTGCTCTTAACCACTGTTTGGTTGTTAATTAATTAGGAAATGGCCGACCTGACCACGGTGTCAGCTAATTAATTACAGACGAAATGGAAGAATCATATGACCTCCCATCCATTGAAGGATTGATTAAGGTTATTTATATGCTAAAAGGAAAAGGATTTGGGGGATGGGTTGGAGAAGAGGAAAAATAGTGAAATTGAAGAGCGGCAACGGGGGAATGATATTATTTGATTAGTTGGGGGAGCAAAGAGGAGTGGTTTAGGTAATGAGAAGTGAGAAGAGGACACAGGATACAGCAGGTAGGTAATTAAGAAACAAAGGAGAAAATAATAGAGTAGTGGTTTTGGAGGAATATTAAGAAGGCGTTGATGAGGACGTGGAAGGGAAAAGGAGATTTTTTCAACACCACGTCGTTTGTGGTCTTGTTTTGAACAAGAGCACAGAATGGGGTGAGTCAGTGTTGAATGCGACACCCTCAATTTGTCATCTCCTCCTCCTCCCACATACATCATGATTCATGCATCAACTCATCATCTGTATATTACTCATAAGCATGCATCTTAGCTTCATTACCTCGTCATGCCAGATTATCATGTGTGTTTGTATTCTTAGCTTTAATTTCTGTATAAATATACATGCAGGTTCATTAGGAAAAAAAATAGAGATACTCGTGCGTAACGATATATTTAAATTTGATTCGGTTCTATCAAAGGTCTAGAAGCATGCATCCACAAGGAGCAGCCAATAGTCAATTAATTTGTTGCGGACTAGGTAATAGTCAATAAGTGGGAGTTCCTCTTATCCATATCCAAATATAACTATAAATATATGGCTAAAAAAATATGACCATGGATATTCAGTATCAGTCTTTTTTTTTATTAATACTCTTTTCATGCTTAATATAATATATAATTGAAAAGTTAATTTTAACTCTAAATATAATATATATTTTTTATATAATTTTTTTTAAAATTATTTCTATTGATATTTTATTAATTATAATCAAATAAAAAAATTAAAAATATTATATATTAATTAAAATTTTAATATATTTAAATTAATTAGATATATTATATATTAATAGTTATAGGGAAATATAGCAGCTAAATAATAAAGTGGGTATACCACAAAATAATCCCCAGTTTCTTTTTCTTTTTTTTTTTTGGTATGAAAGAGAGTTGAATACCCTAACAATAAACTTAATCTATATGGGGATTAGATCCCAAACAATCATGACTAACAAGTGATGTCAAATGTGAAGGACATGAATGCAATATTGACGTGTAAGTCAAACCATCCTTCGCGAGCACATCAGCCACTTTATTTTGTTGTCTCGAAATATGATAGATCTGAAGCTTCCATGGAAAAAGCATAAGGTCTTGTATCTTTGAAAGCAAAAGACTGGGAGTATTCACAGCCCTATTAGACAGAATTTGCACAACATTCTTCGCATCTGATTCTAGGATTATGTTCTTAAATCCTAACTCCCAAGCAAGATTCAGCCCTTTATAGATTGCCCATTGTTCTGCTTCAATGACTGTACAGGATCTCAATCTGGTCAAAAATCCAACAATCCAATTACCTGAGTGGTCCCTAATAACTCCTCCACACCCTGCCTTATTATTCCCTCTCGTAACAGCTCTATCAATATTTAATTTGAGCCATCCCACAGGAGGAGGTTGCCATTCAATGGTACTTTCTATACTAACACCATTTCTTATCCCCTCCTGTTGAACCTGAGTAAAGCTTCTCCATGTTTGCATAATAATCACATGAGGTTCCATCGGTTTCAGATAATCTTTATCAAATAACGCTTGATTCCTCCAATTCCACAATTTCTAATAAATAAGAGCAGATGTTGGATAGACGGCCCGGAGATCCTATTCTATGCAAGTAACACGTGGCACCATTTTGGAGTCTGATTTACACCGCCATGAAGCTTGTTTATTTTCTTTTTTTAGCTTGCTCCTAATATATATATGTGTGTGTGTGTATTTAATTTAAAAAGTGGCTCAAATTGTTGGGACAAAGTTGGGGGATGCTCTCAATTTTCAAGCTTACTATGTTCGTATTCCACCTGAGAAGCCGCCGCCGGTATTTACTTGAAACGAAGAAAAAAAAGCCCCTTTCCCTCATCTCTCTCTGGGAGTCCCTGTCTTCCCAGTTCCCATCCCATCTGAATCCCATGCACGTTTTAATAATTGATCTTTATTCAGATGGAAGTTGCCTATAGACCCCAAGCCTAGGATTCATGCTTTGACCAGCCACTCTTTTTTGGGTTCTGGGCCTTCACGGTTTAAACGACTTTGACTTGGTCCGAGCACTACGAATAGCGGGCTTCTAGTGATAAGGGAAACAAAAATCAAGCTTTGACTTTCCAAGTGAAGGATGTTCAAAAGTCAAGACAAAATGAGTAAATTAATACCAATAGAAGGAGTATGAGAGACAATGAACATGCAAGTTGCCAGGCAACAATTCTTCGAACTCGCCCCATTTCCCCCTTTGTCTCTCTCTTTTCCGGTCACCATACCTTCAAGTTGCCGCGGGTCCTTCTTGTTTACCTCCGCCTATGTTTATCCCCCATTCCCGTCGCCCCCTCACATCCTTCTCTGTTGCACGGGATCGGTCTCCTTTTTAGATTTCCTATTTCATAACAACATGTAGAAAGTCCTATTATTTATTAATTATAAATGATATTTATAAAAATTAACTAATTAATTTAAATAATATTAATTATTTATTACTAACGTAGTTTAATTTTATTAAAATATTATATTTCATCATAGTTACTATTGGATATGAATTTGTTAACTTGTGTAATAAATATAAATATTCTAGAGATACATTATAAATTTGAGGGACAAAATAAAATAGATTATTATATTTAAGATAAAATTTAATCTTCTAAAAGATTATATTAAGGCCAAGGGAACACAATTATTCCAAAATTTGGATAAAATATATGGGATTTTTTTATACAAAATATATGGTATACGTTTTAATTGGTTTATAATAGGGGGGCAGGCAAACACTAGGCCCAAAAATAGAATTCGCTAATGGGCCTTTAGATGTTGATTTTGATTGATGTACTCGTTACTTATTCCGTGGTAGGAGCCCGATTCCCTTGGGCCCTACTATGTGAAGAGGGCCGCATCCAATGGGCTCAGAATTCCTCTTTCATTAGAGATTTTGTTCTTCAGAAATCACAACCCCTTGTCAATGCAGATTGATATCACTAGATTTTATTTTATTTTTAAATTATAAATTAATCTAATTTATTTTTAAAAATTTATATAAAAAAAAGAAATAACACTTCTACTTATTATCTATAGATCAATTGACGAAAGAATAAAATATATAATTATTTATAACGTATTTAATTCTAAAATAATATTATTTTATTGTGTTTTTAATAACGATATTTATGAAAATATTATAATCTTTGGGTTCCTAAATTTACTTTAAAAATAATTGATGATTTATTTTACTTAATATTAATATTATATAATTTTTAAATTATTATGTGAGTTTAACTTTTTTTTAAAAAAAATTGAAAAAAAAAACAAAGAAATCACACCTGAAGTTGAAGATATCAACGTCATTGGAAAACTCAGGAACACACAGTGCTACGTTCCACACCCACCGCAGCTAAATCGTATGAGAATCTAAAGTCAAAACCTGATCGAATGGCATCTACAATCTCACTTCCACATTCTCTGACAACGCCTGTTCGGCCCCGGCCCAGATTCCTTCCTTCTCGGATTCACCGGATTATATGGATCAACAATGCTAGTGGTGCTTCTAGACTCTCCTATTTCCCTCGTTCTCACCCTCATTCTCCTCATCTTCCTCTTCCGCTTCGCCATCCTCTTCTTTTTCCTCCTCCTCCTCTTCTTTCTCTGCGCCGACCTAGTTCTCATCCTTTTTTGACGTTCTCTCCCCTAATGGCCTCTCCTCAAGCTTCTTCTGCCTCCGATCACTCCTTCCCCACCAAAACGGTATGCTCTCGCTTCTCTTACCTTTTCAATTCCACCAATTTCCTGGCGGAGTCGTCCTTTTTTGGGGATTTCTTTCTCAAATGCATTTTAATGAATTTCGTGTGCAGGATAGGGTTGTGATCAAGGGTCGGGTTCAGGGGGTATGGTACAGGAATTGGACCATTGAAAATGCCACGCAATTGGGACTGAAAGGTTGGGTGAGGAACAGGAAGGATGGGTCTGTGGAGGTTCTATTATCCGGAAGCCCTGAAGCGGTGCAAGAAATGGAGCAGAGGTGTCGCCGAGGCCCGCCCGATGCGGTGGTCACCGGGTTCGAGGTTTTCCCCGGCCAAGACGACCCTGGCAGTGGATTCGAGCTCAAGCCTACTGTCTGATTACTCTATGTAAAAGCAGAATTGTTTCTTATTGCCCTAGCTACTATAAGTACACTCACTGTCGTCATAAACAGCATAAATAATGCATCTGAACTTTGAATACTCGGACGAATATATATATATGGACCATGTGGTCGTGACAATCTGATATCTAGTTATAGAGTATATGTGAGCTTGAGTAATCTGGTTGTTTGAAGAATGTTGCTTCTGCGTCTCCAGGATGAGTTAAGATTATAGCTCTGCGTGATGAACATTCCTGGATGGGCAAACTCTTACGGCACTCGCTAAATAAGTTGTAGCGTTTTGTTGCTATATTGTGCAGACATTCGTTCTGAGAATTTATTGTTCTTAATCGGTTATGGGGGGAAATTTTCGTTTGACTGTTCACCGCTTGCGACTTTCTGGCTTCATCAAAAGTGGGTACATTAGACTCCGTTCTTTTGTTCTGAGTTTGTTGCCAGGTATATATAACAGTGCTTAGAGTCGGTTTAATTGGACAAAGGAATCCTTTGAGCTCTTATTTTCATGTAGAAGGTGAAGTTGATGCATCTTAAGGAATTCTCTGGCGGTTGGCACTGATCAAGGAATGGTCAAATTCTGCTGTTGATCCATGGTTAAACGGATAAAAATAACTCTTGCCTATAAACTGTCACTATATATTTGCTCTTGTGGCACATAAGAGTCTATGATGATTTCTGGTGAACATAAAAATCCATGCGAAATCTTATAAGGTGTTGCAGCTCTACAGGTAATTCGAAATCAAAATTAAAATCTTCTAGATATCCTGAACCTCTGTATAAAGTTGTGAGCACTTGCGTGCATTTTAATGGATAGAAAGTGGCAATGGCTCTTGATTTGTTTAGCCACTGGATGAAGGTAGATTAGAAAGGAGTTTTGAGATGGTGTTCTCTTGAAAATGGGAGGCGGGAGGTGGGAGCAGATAATTTCGTACTTGCCTATTGAGAAATTCTGTGTTTGTTTTTTTGTTAACAAAAATTTAGATAGTTAGCATAAATCTCCTGCCAAGTTTAGAACACAATCAAAGAGCTCCGAGAAAGTTTATAGGGGACTTATAATATTATATACCAAATAAGTCCTTACAATAATAACGAAAATTAGGCTTGTATCTTTGTAAGATATTAACCTGTTTTTTACTATATGTACAAAGTATCGTTGTACATTTTAAAGGTTTTTTTGTTCAAAATTTTTTGAAAAATAGTTGGGTTTACCAGGATCCAAAGATAGAGCAAAGTCTTTTTTATTATTTGATGATAAAAATGTCGAGTGAATAAACTGTCTATTACTTTTAGGCATACATTTAGATATTCAAGAATTATGATGCTTTCTCAAATACCTCGATTAGAATTACAATAAAGTGGTACTCTTTAAATATTGAATATGATTTAAATAATTATATATTTTATTTTTTTTTATCAGTTGAATCTATGGGTTGTGCGGTTTAATGTTTTAATGATATTTAAAATTTGATAAGTTGCCATATATTGTTACGAATTTCCTCCTGTTGGGCTTCCGATGGATCCCTTGTCCTACGTCAATGGGTGAGAACAAAATGAAGAGACGGGTGTTCCATGGGCTCGGACCCTATTTGAAGAAGAAGATATTAATGGGCCGAAGAAGACGGCGGTCGCTAATTAGTAACTACTACATGATTGTACCCATCGTCCAAAAAAAAAATTGTGCCCATCAATTTAATTTATAAAAAAAATAACATATATAACTATTTAAAATATATTTAATTTTTAAAAAAAATATTATTTTATTTTGATTCTAATCGCGACGCTTGAGGAGGTATATTAACTCTTAAATGTCTAAATTTATACTTGAGAGTAATTTATGGCTCACCTGCCTGATATTAGTATCAATTAAAAAAAAAAATTATCATACTATTAGATCATAAAAACTACTACATGATTGTTAGTGCATGGGCCAACAATTACGATTGTCTCAATCTTTGATGATCTTTTAATTTACCTTGACTTAGTTGTATTCTCGTTGCTTGTGCTGACTTCAACTCGGAGGGCTCTACGCATCAGTGCAGTTTTCAGTCTCTATTAAAGCGTAGCGTGGCATAAGGCGACTGTCCATCTTTCGAAATCTATAGCTTATCAAATTATTCAACAAACACATTCTCATAATTATCATGTGGGTCCATAATTTCACTTATTGAATATAAAATATACCTATAATATTTAATATATGATATATTTAACTAGTTTAATCATATTAAAAAAATTAATTAAATAAATTAATATTATATATATTTAAAATATCTTAATCATCTTCTTTAATCATATCCTTTATTTTGTTACTTGATAACGAGACACACGTTATATTAATTTTATTGTGATACATAAAATTTTAAAAGCGAGACACACAGTTAGGCAAAAATTTTAATACATAAAATTTTAAAAATAAGTCACACTGTCAACAGTGAAATGTATATTAATTTTATTGTATATAACGGGAACCAATTCAAACCATTGTTATATCTGTTAACTGAACTGATTATAAAGTGTTTTTTGTGTATATTCCTCACTGCTACTATTTATTTATAAGTCATTTATAATATCTTCCATATAAATTAAAAAATAAAAATTTATTGATTCTACTTTAAAATTTAACATCTTTTTAATTTTATCCGTTTAATATAGATTATATTCCACAATAATAAAATTAACTCAATAATAAATAAAAGATAAAATTATATATTTATATAAAAAAATTAATAATGTAATTTATAAATCATATAAATAGTATGAAATTTGAAGTATAATAGATGCACAGTTTGGACAAAAGGTCATGGTCAATTACCATCTCCATCTCATTGCAATCTCCAGCTTGTTATGATTGCAAAACACTTACTGTTCATTTATTTTTCTTAACATATATATGTAATGTATCATGTATAGTCCATGTATTACGTTGTGTCATGTTTGTGTGGACGAGATTGCACACTACATTTATGCAGACGTTATATTGTAGGGTCTCATTCTATATTCGTCATAAGTTGAAAATATTTACTGTAAAAAAATTAAAGTTAATGGTAAACGTATTTATTAAAAAGTTTAAAACTACCTTTTTAACTACGTGGAGTTACTTGTGATAAAAATAAAAGAGAAAATAAATATAAAATATCACATTATTTTACAAATTACCATAACAACAGCGACCACTTGATATTTATATTACAACAACTACCTATTTAGAATATAAAATATTATTGTCTCTTCTTCTAATAAGTATATTTTTTAGAATTTAAATTTATATTGTTTTTTTATAGGATTTGTAACACTTATCATATTAAGTAACAGCTTGTTGTGGGTTTACTTGATGTCTATTGGTATATATTTTTACCGATTTGTTATTTATTATATATAACATTCTGGCTAGGATGCCTTCTTTAATGATCCTTAGTATATATAGACAAGTTAGGTTACAAAATGTCTGAAGTATTAATTTATATATGGTGGCAAAATTACACATACCTCCTATAAACTTTATGTTATTTATAGATAACGTCCTTAAACTTTGAAACTTTACAATAATTAAATTCCCCTAAACTGTTATATTTATTACTTATTTACATATAACTTAGGGACTTAAGGTGTTATACACACACAAAAACATAATGTAAGGATGTATATAATTGATGATCGGAGTTTATAAAGTTAAAAGTTAATTAAGGTGAGTTTATTTATATATAGTTTAAAGTTTGAAGGAGATTTTGTGTAATTTAGCTATTTTTTTAATGCCTATTTTGGAAGTGATTTTGTTGACCTTTTCGTTTGAAAAATATGATACCAAAATTTTAAAGTCTTACATGTTGATAATTGAAGATTCCGATAAGGTATTATAGTTGTGGGTATAACGGTGTCCCTAAAAAATAAAATAATAAGAAAAAGAATAAAGACTTTAAAGAAAGGAGACTCAGCTCAGTGATGACAGATGAACAGCTCCTTCTGATCATCGATTGAAAAACTCCATGGAACTTGAGCCATCATATATAAATATAAAACTAATTTAATTTCCAGAGACCAGAGCGCAGACCACCGCATGCTAAATTGTGTCTTTTAAAAAAAAAATAGCCAAATAATTAAGAAGGTACACAAACAAAAACCTTATACAGAAACGTGACTGAAACAAAAGTATGGAAATGGAAAAACAACAATGGTGGGACGCTATGGGAACGCGTTGAACAGTTTTAGATTAATTGCCGACACCGTCGACAAGACATGGCGTTGCTGGCTAACTCATCAAAATGCACGGATGTCCCCCTTCCCAAATCCTACCTTCAACGTCATACAGGCGCATGTTCGTAAGTATACCTAATTATGATTATTTGTCGTTCAAGGTTGAAGAAGAAAAATTTGTGACAATATTATAATCATATAATTAGAGACAACAATTAGGCATAAGAGCTTCGGTGGCATTGCAGAAAAAGGAGGCTAGCGGACAAGGAAGAATGATACAAATAAGCTTCAAACGCGTCAAAGGTCGCATTAATTAATAACATGTCGCTATATATCTGCGTCATCGATCAACACGCAATGGTGAGAATATGGAAGCTTCCTGCATGTTTCCTACTCCAGGCAATACCTTCAATATATATATAGAGATTCGATATGATGGTCATCGATCGGGACTTATAATATTATATAAACACATGCATGACTTTGAAGCTCACTACTGAACTGATCTCGACCTGATATCAGAATCCAAGCCTGTGTTTAGAAGAAGATGATGAAGATGCTGAAGCAATGGAAGATCGCCAAGGCGCTAAATGGTCTGTCATTGGGGGCGAAAAGTAGTGTTAGAGTGAGAAGATCGTCGGGTGATGAAGCGGCGGCGGCGAGGAGGGTGCCGGAAGGGTATTTCGTGGTGGTAGCTGTGAAGGGCGAAGAAAAGAAGAGATTCATAGTGAAATTAGATTGCCTGCGTGATGCTGCGTTCTTGAGGCTGCTAGAGAAGGCAAGTGAAGAGTATGGCTTTGGACAGAAGGGTCCTCTTGCAGTGCCTTGCAACCCTCAAGAACTCCAGAACATCATTGACAATCACATGCGCTGCACGTGACCCCTTCATCTGTCTAAATGCTAGCTAGCTTCACACTGGGAAATTAGGTATACAGGGAGTGATGTTCCCCATCAATGCTAATTAAAACGATATATAGCATTATTAGTTTATGACTTGGGCAAACACACGATTAGGTTTTTGTTCAGTTAATCAAACACTTATGTAAGATTCATTTTTCTGTATTATAGTACAATTATTTAATTTACATTTGTCGTACTGTACCTTATTCTGGCCATGTTGTCTGTCGTTTTTGGGATCAATATTGGCCATACGCCATATTACCTGTCTGTCCTACTGTACCTTTGAAGATTGTCAGAGTTTGGTTTTTGTTATCATTTGTGTTTTGATCTGATGTATGGAAGGCCTCTCAGATATTTAATTTTACGATTGCTTTCTTTAGATAGGTTTTTAAAAAAAATTTATAAAAAAATAGTTTTTAAAGTTTAAAGAGCTTATAGAAAAAATAATTTTAAATAAATGAATATTTAGATAATTATTATAAGAATAATTTTTATAATTTATAAATTACTAAAAATGTATAATATAAAAAAACATCTCCTCTTTACAATGTCCCATCTTCCATTGTAGCTCTTTCTCTCTCTCACATACTCCTTCTTAGGTGTGTATATGGATAGGGTTGGGTAGGGCAATTCCCCTGCCTGGTGCCCTGCCCAAAAAATGTATGAGCTATATTATGCAACTCGATGCCCTGCCCAGTAAAAGCCCTAACTATTTTGGGCTCAACATGGGCTAGCTGGACATACCCATGTCGTGATATTATGCTTATGCTGTGAAAAAAAATATAATGATGAACTTTTAAAATAATATTATATTCATATTTCTTCAAGAGTTAAATAATATCCATAATCCACTAATAATAAGGCAACAAAAATATAATAATTAAAGTTTTGAAATTCATTGTATATAAAAAAAACTTTGAAGTCTAAGTAGTTTGTAATTACAACTTTACATCAATCTCACTAATATTGACAACAATGGAGCATATGAAAAAATAAAATAAATAATTATAATTTATAATGTGATGATGAATAGCAAAGTTAAAAAAAAGGAAAAAATTAATATAGTTATAAATATTAAAAGATATAACCTACTTACTTAACTACTCATATTTCTAAAATGACGATTTAGTCACTAGTAGTTATCATATTCTCTCTTCCAAGTGAAGTATATAGAGAGAAAAGTAAACAAATAAAAGAAGAGATGCTCATGGGTAAAGTAGGGCAGGGCAACCCCTCTACCTGGTGCCCAGCCCGAAAAAAATATGGGTTATATTTTATAGCCTGATGCCTAGCTCTACGCTATATTTATCGGGTTGGGCAGGGCATTTTTATTACAAGCTCAAGTGGACATACCAGGCCGCAGGCTTTATGCATAACCCTACTCCTTCCATTTGTAGCGTACTACTTCATATCTCTCTCTCATCTTCTCATATTTTGGCCATATCTCCACCAACAATGGGAAGACTTACAACGATGATGAATGGAGGAAGAAAACGATGACTTATATAGGAGAGAGGAGAGAATAAAGATGGTGTTAAAAAATAAGGGTAAAATATTAATCAGGTAGTTTATAAACTCTTTTATGTTTCAAAAGTTACTCCTACCAACTTATCTAAAACTATAGTTTTAAACTATATTTTAACTTAGAAGTACTAACGAACAAATATGATTATTTATTTTAAAATTTATTTAAACTAAAATTTGGGTCAGAAATCATTTTAAAATATAAGTTTATAGGAAACCAAATAGGTACATAAGCATTATATTTCAAATATGAGTTTGATTGAATAAAACAATATAGTAATAATGCCAAGAAAAACTGGTCGAATGACGACTACAATATTTTTTGGTTGATTCATGGAATATTTTTGACAGCAGTAAGAATGTGAGAGAGAATAAAATGTGAGTTGGGATCTAATGAAGTGAAAGAATAGAAAAAATATTTTAAATTATTATCAATAATAAAATATATTATCTAAATTACCCAGTAATAACAGTGAAAAAGTGAAAAAGATTTAGTTTTTATTTCCAATTTGAAAATATACTTTATTACGGATAGTTTAAAATTATAGGAATATATTTTAATTATAAGCTCAATATTCATGAATAGTAAATGAGGGTATCTTTGCCAAATGTCAATCAATTTTTGAAGAGAATCTCATTTTCAAGTGTTGTGAGAACACGAGTCTGGCTAGAAAATGGAATAATGAAAGTGTACGTTACCTAAACTCTAATGAGATATTACCCGACAAATTTGAGATAAAATTACCATTCTCGTTCTCTTTCCACTTGTCCAATTTCAATGTACCAAAATGATCGAGGCCATATAGCTAGTCACCTAAAATTAGTTTAAACGGTAATTAATTAAGACGTTTTAAAGTTTGACTAATGCATATCAGATGAATAAAAAACAAAGCATGTCAGGACATGATGGGGCATGACCCTTTTACATGAAGGAATAATAAGTATCAGAATTTTTTAAAATTTTACTGCTACTTAATATAAAAATTACTGTTAATTTTTTAAAGTAAATTTAAAAAATTAAATTAATTAATTATAATTAATATAAGAATTAATTAAATAATTTAAGTATAAGAAAGAAGTTAGATATATTAATTAATTGTAATGATTCTATATTGATTTTTTTAAAATATTTTTTTAATTATATATATTTAAATTATTTTTAATATGTACAATTATACATAATATATTAAAGAAAGAAATATAATTTTGACATATAAAACGGATTAGGGTCTAGCAACAAATCTAATATCTCAACTACCTATCATAATTAGTTATGGATGGATGGAAGAGCAGTGGAAGAAGGCGTATCTCCTTGTTGATAAGACTTTGTAGATGGTAAAGTGTCTGCATCGGTGACGTTCGTTCTATAGTTTGACGCAGAAAAGGACGATAAAATAGTACATCGATGGTTGACACTTGTGGTTCATGCAGAACCACGTACGATGTTTTTCACCTCTAAGCGTTCCCTTAAATCTGCTGTATCTACTTCCAAATTAAATCAACCCGTTAATAATTACCGAGGACATACACAGATCTCCGATTAGATAACTCAAGTCCAGGAAACGTGGGGCTTATAAACTTGAAGGATGAACAGCTAAAACTACCGATATTTCTAGTTTTGCCGACACACTGGTATAAATCCCACGGATCATTAATTTGTACAAAAAAAAATGCACGGAAAATTTATAAATGAGCCCGGTCCCTTCTCTTCTGTCTCAGAAACTTCCACATCGATCATCCAATATTCATTATTCGAAGATAATCCCTTGAGAAGCTTTTCAGTGGTCACAAATCAATCCCTTCAAGATAACGAGACCAAATAAAGAATTGGGGCTTGATTAGTCAATTACAAGATGGAGGGGCCTGGGAAATTATGGATACGATCAAGGATTTGCACCGTTAATGCCCCGCGTATGATGAGAAGGAAGAAAATGACCAGTCAAATGTTGCATTTAATTCCATGTTTCTCAGCCAACAAACACAAGGGCCTCCACCCTAGCTCTCAACAAACGTCACGTATGTTTCTCCATATTTGGCTTATATACGTTATATATATATATATCATAACGGGTTAATATCTATTCCAGGATATTTGCTTCATTTAGTAACCCCTTCTCTTTATAAATAGAGAGGCCTGAACCATTTCATGCAGAGTTAGTTAAGATGAGGATATTTTAGGGATGGGGTTTGTGTATATATGGATAGATGAAGTTAAATTCTTAGCTTCCTCTATCATTTATACTCGCGCACGTGTGTGTACGCGTTTTGATGTCCACTGTTGAGCGCTGTAGACCCAGGAGATTATTAATTCATAATGTGTCAATGATATATGCAGCTGTTAACTCATCAAGTGCAGAATATGAAACTTACTATTCATGTCTGGAAGCATCACTTCACACTCTTTGTTTTCCAATTCGTCTGAAATGAACTTGCTGGACTTGTGTTTGATCAATCTTATCGACAATTCGTCATTACAGTGCCCACTTGCATCGTCCTGTGATTTTTACTCGATAAAACTTCGCACCCGGTATTTAAGAAAACCATTTAAGAAAACCCCTAGCTACATGGTTTTCTTTTTTTGGACAAACCATTGGAGTTTTCAAATAACAGTTGAAACAAACTCATCAGTAGTAATAAACCCTGAATATATTCTCTCGCTCTACAGAAAATTTCTCACTGATCACTGTGCACAAATAATATATCCATCACAGATATTTTGTACAGAAACCCTGAAGTTTCTCCTGACAAATCTAGCATGCAACTAGCTAGCTAGGGACTTGGAATGTTATCCAAAAAGTTTGATTAAGACCGTACACTAACTCGCCATAAAAGGGTATGGAAGTAAAATTAGTTTCAGAGACTTCACTTTAAATTTGAACCAGATCGCTAGTTAACTTCATTAGTCAACTATAATATAAAAAAAGGAAGAACTAATTATGGAAGCTTACTTCCTTAGATATAACAACGGCCCGCGTGTGAGAAAGAGGAAAACGTTGGGTCTATGGCATTAAATGGACAGTAGCCCAACACACCACATGTCTACCCTTGTACCGTGTCGTATATGAAATTTCATGGCCGTTTCTCTCCCTCTTCATTTGCTCAATATAAATAAGCCACTCGTTTATTACTGGACACTGCAAGTTCACTAACATACACATCAAGAAGTTGAGATACAGATGTTAGAAAATAAACATCTCAATAGTACAATAATCAATCCAGATTATATCATACTCAAATATAAACCTATATGAGATGCAGCGGAAGACTTAAAGTTACCTCTTGCCATTAACTTGATTGATCTGAGAAGAACTGAGATCCCAATAGGATACCTGTCAAAAGAGAACACTGTCAGATAAACAACAGGTTCTTCCAACTGGTGATTAGGCACAGTGATGGCAACTTGTTATTAGCCGTCACCAGTGGGGAACCTTCAGAAGCGAGCTGAGAATAGGTTTCGCTCTGGACTCAGAAAATGAGATCTCACACTCAAATGAATTGTGTTGTTAATTTCCACCATCAGGAAATTAACCTTAAATAAACTGAGTCAATAACCCTCCTGGACTGGGCCCAATGACTACGGGCCACACTCAGAAATATTTATTAATTATCCTAATTAATATCTAAATACGTTATAATAATAATAAATATCCAACATTCTCCCACTTGGCCCGTATACTCAATGTCATCGCCCTGTCCAGGTAAACTGATGTCGCACTACAAGAATCAAGGCGATAAGTCCCCTTTTATCGGGTATTACCTTCCAAGTATTACATGTAGCACCATCACATAATGGGTATCACAATATACATGAACTCAATGTTCATAGGTTCCTGTCTCAATGTTTATCAATTCAATAACACAAATGTATACGATCACAAATTGAAATGATAAACCACAAAATATAATTTCATTGCTCATACCTCCACTAATCAAAAGTAGGACGAAGTCCCATATGAGGTACATGTGTGACAAAGATATTTGGCTTCAACCCTTTCGTCAAAGGATCAGCCAACATGTCTAATGTACTGATACGCTCAACTGAAACTTGGCCATCCTGAACCCTCTCTCTCAAGCAAAGGAACTTAAGTTCAACAAACTTGCTGCGACTTTTATTCCTTTTGTTGTTCGCTATGGCCACCGCAGCTGTGTTATCACAGTACATTCTGATTGGCTTAGAGACTGAATCCACAATCTTAAGCCCAGCAATGAAATTCCTTATCCAAATAGCTTGTGAACTTGCTTCAAAACACGCAATGTACTCAGCATCACCGGTAGAAGGAGCTGTTTGAGTTTGCTTAGCGCTCCTCCACGATATAGCTCCTTCTGCCAATAGGAAGATGTAGCCAGATGTAGACTTGTTCGAGTCTACGCATCCTCCAAGATCTGAATCTGAGTATCCAATCACGTCCAAACTGTCTGTTCTCCTGTATGTGAGCATGTAGTGTTTAGTGCCTTGTAGGTACCTAAACACCTTCTTTGCAGCTGTCCAATGTGCTTCCCCAGGATTACTTTGGTATCTTCCCAACATACCCACAGCAAAAGCGATGTCAGGTCTTGTACAAACCTGCGCATACATCAAGCTTCCTACCGCTGAGGCATATGGGACCCTTTCCATCTGTTTTCTATCAAGCTCGGTTTCAGGACATTGACTTAGACTAAACTTGTCTCCTTTTTCAATAGGAGCCACGTTAGATGAACAGTTCTGCATCCTGAATCGCTCAAGAATTTTGACAACGTAAGCCTCTTGAGATAAGCCTACAAGACGTTGGGTTCTATCTCTATGGATCTTTATGCCAATGACATAAGAAGCCTCACCCATATCTTTCATGTCAAAGCTCTTGAACAGAAACTGTTTCACCTCACGTAATAGTCCCAGATCATTGGTAGCAAGTAGTATGTCATCCACATACAAAATCAAGAATATGATTTTACTCCCACTAGCCTTGTGGTATATACAATCATCCATGATGTTCTCAACGAAACCAAATGACGTGATCACTTCATGGAACTTTAAGTACCACTGCCGTGAAGCCTGTTTCAAACCATATATTGATTTCTTCAGCTTGCACACCAATTGATCTTTACCTTCTGCAACAAAACCCTCAGGCTGTTTCATGTAGACTTCTTCCTCCAGTTCACCATTGAGGAAAGCAGTCTTAACATCCATCTGGTGCAACTCCAGATCAAAATGGGCAACCAATGCCATGATGATTCGGAATGAATCTTTCTTAGATACAGGTGAAAATGTTTCACTGTAATCGATTCCTTCCACTTGAGTGAATCCCTTTGCAACCAACCTAGCCTTGTACCTATCGATGTTACCTTGTGAGTCTCTCTTGGTTTTGTAAACCCATTTACAGCCAATGGCCTTAGACCCACTAGGCAACTCTACAAGTTCCCAAACATGGTTGTTTGCCATGGAATTCATTTCATCAATCATAGCATCATGCCACAACTTGGAGTTCACACTCCTCACAGCCTGAGTAAACGACAAAGGATCATTCTCAACACTTACATCACAGTCAACCTCAGCAGAATACACTACATAGTCATCAGGTAATGCCGATCTTCTCTCTCTAGTTGACCTCCTCAATTCAACCTCTTGGGTTGAACCAGGTTGCTGAACAATGACATCCTCTATCACAGCTTGTGGTGGTTCCACTTGTGTGATAGGTTGACCATCAGGTATGTGTCCATTTTGTTCAGCACCGTCAACTTGAGCCACAGGGTCCATGTCACGTTCAATGTCAATCTCAACAGTGGGATAAACATTGACTATTGACATCCCCTCATGAATGATATCAGTAGTTCGCTCTATGTGATTATCTGATAGACAATCACTCCCACTAATCACATCATTCTCAAGAAACTTGGCATTCCTAGACTCTACAAACCTTGTAGAAGGTGGAGGACAATAAAACTTATAACCCTTAGACCTCTCCGCATAGCCTACAAAGTAAGCTCTGATGGTCTTAGGATCCAACTTCTTTTCCTGTGGATTATACACTCTTACTTCCGCAGGACAACCCCATACCTTGAAATGATTTAAACTGGGTTTCCATCATTTCCAGATTTCAAAGGGTGTCTTGGACACTGCCTTTGTTGGAACCCTGTTCAATATGTATGTGGCTGTCTTGAGTGCTTCCTTCCACAGAGAAGACGGTAGTTTGGAGCTACTCATCATGCTCCTAACCATGTCCAGCAAGGTCCTATTTCTTCTCTCAGCTACACCATTCATGTCAGGTGATCCAGGCATAGTGTATTGAGCCACTATACCTTGCTCTCGAAGAAATTCAGCAAATGGACCTGCTGCTTGTCCTTCACTAGTGTATCTGCCATAATACTCACCACCACGGTCTGATCTCACAATCTTGATTGGTTTCCCAATCTGTTTTTCTACTTCTACTTTATAATCCTTGAAAGCATCTAATGCTTCACTTTTATTATAAAGCATGTAGACATACATGTATCGTGAGTGATCATCAATAAAGGTGATAAAGTACTTTTGACCATGCGCAGTCAAATCAGGGCAACAAATATCCGTGTGTACAATTTCTAGCAACTCAGAACTTCTTCTAGCCCCCTTATGTGACTTATTGGTCTGCTTTCCCCTTATGCAGTCCACACAAGAATCAAACTCTGAATGGTTTAAAGACGGAAGAATTCCTTCTTTATTTAACCTTTTGATTCTGTCAACGGAGATATGACCCAATCTCCTATGCCACAGGCTATAAGAATTCTCATCGATGACACTTCTCTTAGTACCATGCATAACAGAAAGAGATTGAGGCGAATCAGAAACAATCTTGAACAAGCCATCAATCATAACCAAATTCACAATCAAAACTGAATTCTTTGTCAAAGTCATACGTTTCTTAGAAAGAACTAGATGATAATCAAATGGAATGAGCTTTGACATAGAAATCAAATTCCTCTTGTAAGAGGGAACATAGAAAACATCATAGAGTTCCAAAACATTTTGATTTGAAAGATGAATGCGAAAGGTTCCAACAGCTTTCACAGGATCTCCTCTCCCACTGCCTGAAAGGACAGATTCCTCATTGGGATGTGGAGACCTGCTTGACAGAAAGCCCTGCATGGTAGTTGAAATGTGGATCATCGAACCAGTGTCAATCCACCAAGTGTCATCATTAACGCTAGAAAAGTTAGACTCAAAAGTAACACACGATGAAAGCATACCTTTCATTTCCATAATATGTCGCCTCACACTGCCAATACCTGTAAGCCTCACAGCACATAGTTCAGACGTGATGGCACCACCCATTTGCTCGTCTGTTAGCTTGAATTGCTTGTCTAAGGCTTCCAGGTATCCCTTAGCTGTGTCGCATTTAGGGACTGCTGCCCTAATGCTCCTAGAGATCCTTTGTCTTATTAGCAGAAGAGATGAGCGGTTACTCCGCTCCCACATATTATACCTTTCCTTTGCCTCTCTATCATTGGAGGCATCATCAGGTCTCAGAGGTTTATCAAACCTCAAGGCATAATCTAAGTCCAATAAACCAAGCTGCAACAAAATATCGTCTCTCCAGTCAACATAGTTAATGCTGCCATCTAAGACTGTTTTGTCACTAACATCATACATAATCCTGGGAGCAGCAATTGGATCTGCAAAAATGAGAACAGACAAATACACAAATAAGCTCACATTAGTAATTTGAAGCAATCACAAGTCACTGTGCCATGTATGCATGCTTAGCTCAAATGTAGCATGCAAGCAATATAAATACGTATCACTAATATCTACCTGTGGGCAAAGATATTAGCATAACCAGGTATTTATCTCAAATTGTGGAATTAGAACGCATTCGTAATTTCCCAATGCCTGTGGGCTAATTAGAAAATAACGAGGCCATTCTAACCCACCCTAATTAAATGTACAATTATGAGATATCTACCTGTGGGCAAAGATAAATCATAGCTATACATTTAATTACAAATGATATTTCCAATCCAGATGTGATTAATAAATGCATGCAACAGATTCAATAAACAAGGATGCTGTGGCTACTCCTCAAAGAACTGCACGCTAATCACAAATATCATTCAAGTGCATTGAAAATCCAAATATGCACAATTTAATGGAGAAATTAATTCTCCCCCTAATTAAATGTATAATCATAATATATCTACATGTGGGTAAAGATAAATCATAACTATACATTTAATTATTATTGATATTTTAAATCCATATGTGATTAATTAATGCACGCAACACAAACAAATGAGGATGCTGTGGCTACTCCTCACAAAACTGCATGCTCATCACAAATATCAATAACGTGCATATAAATCCAAATATGCACAACAAAATGGAGCATTTAATAAATTAATATTAAAATTCTCCCACTATTTCATGCACCCAAAAATGTCTAACAAATTAATTTCAACTCAAAAAGTTTTTACAAAAATTAAACTGTTAATTTAATTGCCAAGGGAGAAATTAAAAACAAAATAGGCAATTAAATAACATCAAAATTAAAATTTGTAAATACCTTTTTCCAACAAATTAAAATAATAGAGAAATTAATTTAAACATTTACTGTGCATGAAATAGTAATTTTGATTTTCTGAAAAAATTAAATTAATTGGCCAAAAATAATTTTCTGAAAATAAAACCAAGTGGCCCATACACAAAAGTCCAAAAATAGGGCCCAAAATAATTTTCAGAAATAAAACTCAAAAATAAGGCCCAAAAACGCTTTCTGAAAAAAAAAAAAAATCTGTTGGCCCAAAATAAAAATATGCAGCCCAGAAAGGGGAAAAAAAAACCATTGGCCCAACGCAGGCGGCCCAGCAGCTGAGAAATTGTTTTTTTTTTTTTTTAATAACAGCCCAGCAACGAGTCGGCCCAGAAGACTTGACTTCACTGTACAGCCCAAAAACTCGGCGGCCCAAATTGCTGCAGCAATTTTTTTTTTTTTTTTAAACACCTTTAGTGAAACGGTGCGTTTCAGCTTTGGGCGAAATGCACCGTTTCCCTTTCACTGTTGCTGAGTCGGGTTAGGTCAACCCGACTCAGTGACCCGTCGACCCGAGGGCTCAGCTATCACCCGCCGCCGTGACGCGTCTCCTCAACTGCAACGGGACTCCCTCTCTGCGGCGATTTCACGGCAACGCTCACGGGAGTTCTGCAGCAGTGTCTCACAGTGAATTATGGCGGGACTCTGTCACTGTCGTGCTGAAGAGGTCACCGTCGGTGGAGTTGTGAGAACCAAGCAACGTCGGTGACTCTGCTCTGGCGACTTCCGGCTCCTTCTCTGGTGGACAATTTCAACGGTGACACCGCGCAGTGACGGACACAGCGACTCAGACTCTGGCCGTTCACGCTGTCTCACATCTCACCAGAGAGCTCTCGCCGTCGCCACTCTTTCTCTCGCCACTCTCGCCACCGTGGGACACAGTGGAGGAAAAAAAAAAAATTAAAAAATGGTTAAAGAATTAAAGAATAAAACAAATTCCTGATCCCATATTCATCTCATATTGTTATTTATGAGAACAAAATGATCAATAAGTAAGGCAAGATGATCTTAAACAAGGCTCTGATACCACATGTTAGAAAATAAACATCTCAATAGTACAATAATCAATCCAGATTATATCATACTCAAATATAAACCTATATGAGATGCAGCGGAAGACTTAAAGTTACCTCTTGCCATTAACTTGATTGATCTGAGAAGAACTGAGATCCCAATAGGATACCTGTCAAAAGAGAACACTGTCAGATAAACAACAGGTTCTTCCAACTGGTGATTAGGCACAGTGATGGCAACTTGTTATTAGCCGTCACCAGTGGGGAACCTTCAGAAGCGAGCTGAGAATAGGTTTCGCTCTGGACTCAGAAAATGAGATCTCACACTCAAATGAATTGTGTTGTTAATTTCCACCATCAGGAAATTAACCTTAAATAAACTGAGTCAATAACCCTCCTGGACTGGGCCCAATGACTACGGGCCACACTCAGAAATATTTATTAATTATCCTAATTAATATCTAAATACGTTATAATAATAATAAATATCCAACAACGGCCCGCGTGTGAGAAAGAGGAAAACGTTGGGTCTATGGCATTAAATGGACAGTAGCCCAACACACCACATGTCTACCCTTGTACCGTGTCGTATATGAAATTTCATGGCCGTTTCTCTCCCTCTTCATTTGCTCAATATAAATAAGCCACTCGTTTATTACTGGACACTGCAAGTTCACTAACATACACATCAAGAAGTTGAGATACAGAGCCTTGCAGAAGAAGATGATTCGGTCTTTGATTGAGAGAATGGTACAGAAGGGTCTCTCGCTCCTGGTAGGCAAAAGTTCTGCACGCCGCCAGCTGGATGAAGAAGAAGAAGAAGTGGAAGTGGAAGCAGCAACTACGGTGCCGGCCGACGTAATGGACGGCCAATTTGCGGTTCTGGCCATCGAAGGTAAAGAAAAAAAGAGGTTTATCCTTGAACTGGACTACTTGGCTGAACCGGAATTCTTGGCGCTGCTGGACCGGGCTCGGGAAGAGTATGGTTTTGGACAGCGAGGAGCTCTTTCAGTGCCTTGCCGCCCTCAAGAGTTAGAGAAGATTCAAGAGAGTCGCAGCAGGAGAAACTCGCTTTCAACATAGAGACAACTTCAGCAAGTTTTACTGGGTCGATCTGGGAACGTGTCCAGTCACGTTTTGGTCTTAGGGAGCATGTCTGGGGATGAAACTGTTCGTCAATAGTTTCGAGCTGTCATGTGTTAAATAGTGCGGTTAACCAGAGTCAGTTGAGTTAGTTAATCTCTATAACAATCTGTTTGGTCCCGAGATATATATATATATATCTTAGGAAATGTGCTAAACGTAGATGCACCCATATAATACTCTTGTTTCCCTCCTCTCTTCCTCACTCTTATTCTCTCCACTCTCTCACATTTCTTTAATTATCTTCACAAGGTATATAAGAGTTTCCTTTAACGACATATGAGAGACAGATACCAGTTGTCAGTCTCCCAAAAGTTCTTAACCTTTCTCAATGAAGCTGGAAGAATATATAACACTTTCTTTGGAAACAAGTAATTACTAACGTCAGTATTATTATTATTATAAAAAGAGGCAACGGTAGAGGGATGTGAGCTTTATAGTTTCCTGCAAGAGATCATAGCAGAATATGCAGAACGGAAGAAGGCAAGATCAGTAAACTACTTGGTCACTGTCAATGTCTGAAGGAATATGCACGTACGGTTGATTGTGATAATGATATGCAGTTTGGAACATGTGTATAAACAACTCGTTGATCCAGTGAAGAATGGCACTTGAGGTGCAGAGTGGACTAGTTCAATGATATCTAATCTGGCTATATGTGTTGTGAGAATATTTATCTCTAAACTAGGGTCTTTGCTAATTTAAGTGCTGGAATTATACATGATGATGTTATGTGATATGATCTTTGCTACTACGTTCCTTTTGTTCTATAGTAAAATGTCTTGTCAACAAATATGCAGATGAATAAGGATGGAGGCTTGGTTAAGAGAGATTTTTCAACTTTATCTATAAAAAAAATTATATCTCATATACACCCATAAAAACGAACTCATGAATAAGCAAATAAACGTAATCCTCAATTCAATAAGGAGTGTGGGTGGGCTTTAATTGTAAAAAAAAAAATGTTAATTCTCCAAAACAAACGCACGCACACTAGTTGACTGGCTACATACCATTTTGGTGTTATATATATGTAACTTATTTGCAGGAAAATGTCATTAACTTATAGACTAATTAATGATATTTTTCTAATTTTATTCCTGTTAAATATAAATAATTTGTAGGGTAGTTAATAGCTTGTTTTCAATGCCCTTTTTTTAATATGGGCAAATATAATTTTTTTTTATCAATTTAACTTATTCTTTGCTATGCAAGAATAAGGTACATGTGATTTATATAGGACCAAAGTAGTAGATGAATTAACAGTTCTCCTAGACGGAAAAACAAGTGGCAGTTTTTTTTTTCATTTTCATATTCTTTTTTTTTCCTGAGTATTTCTTATAATACATACCAAACTTAAATGTTGTTTTTGAAATTTGAAGTTGTACATCCATATTTTAAGCTTGGCGAGTTGTTTGTCCATCAATCCAAGCTCTTGAATAGCATATTTTGCATTTTTTTTTGTAAATAATTGCTAATATACTTTACTTTCCATGGATCAGTTTTTTTTTTATGGTCCACGGATCACTTTGTTACAAAGTACAAACTGAGAACAATTTGGAGTCAAATTTAATGGACAAAAAATATTTTAAAATTTTAACTGAGAAATAAATTCTACTATTTTTGAATTTTGAATAGTATCATTTAGTATAACTTTATTTTTTAGGTAATCGACATATTGTTTTATAAGCTTAGGGGAAAATAGGCATCGACCCAGACCAGAAATGGGTTTGATGCATATTGATATAGTGTGTGTTTAGATAAGATTTTAGAAACGGCTTATGAAAAAAATAGGCTTATAAAAAAGGGATTTTGGAGAAGAGATTATGAAAAAAAAATGATTTTAAATAAATGAGTGTTTGGATAGTTATTTTCAGAAGTACTTTTATTATAAGTAAATTACGAAAAAGGGTATAAGTATTAAATGAGGAGAGATAAGAGATAAGAGATAAGAGGAGAGAGTATGTAAGAAAGAAAAGAGAGAGGGTGTAAGAAAAAATAGAGGTAATATAGTAATTGGTTAGTTCATAAGTTCTTTTACTGTTCCATAAGCTACTCTGACCAGTTTATTTGAAACCTTGATTTTAAATTATAGTTTAATCTAAAAGCCCGTTTGAACAAATATGATTGTTTGGCTTAAAATTTCTCTAAACTTAGATTTTGAGCCAAATAGGCCCATAGTATGCGTTTGAAAACTTTGTAAATTTAGGTTTTAAATTTAGAGCAAAACTTATATTTTAAAATTTTTTAAAATAAACATTTATATTTGTTTAAAAGGGTTTTTGGACCAAATTATATTTTAAAATTGAAATTTCAGATAAGTTAGTTAGAGTAGCTTATGGAACAGTAAAAGAGCTTATGAACTAACCAATTACTATAATATCCCTACTTTTTCTTACACCATCTTATATCTCCTTTCTTTTCTATACTATCTCTCCTCTCTCATCTCTCTTCTATACCCTCTCTCATCTCTCTCCTATATTTAATAATCATACCATTTTTTATAATTTACTAATAGTAAAAATACTTTTAAAAATAACTATCCAAATACTTATTTATTTAAAATCACTTTTTTTTCTATAAATTATTCTCCAAAAACTCTTTTCTAAAACCTACTCAAAAATCCCTTTTTTTTATAAATTATTTTTAAACTCTTATCTAAACGGCCATAATATTGATACTGAGTTCCAACAGGATAGACCCAAACGCCCAAAGACAAGCTGGCCACACGGGCTGCCCTTTTCTAGTAGATCAGAACAGTCCAGATCAAATTTGGCTAGTCCAGATTTTACAATATAATTTTTACATTTTTAAAATTATTCTAATTTTACAAGATGTAAAATGTAGAGTGAAAATAACATCTTAAATGTCAACTCTCAAAAAATAATTAACAAAAATAAAATAATGTAAGGAAATGGGCGATCCACCCATAGTGGATCAAACCCGACCGATGGGAACCAGAGAGCTGTGTACATGAGAACCGAGGGAAAGTTTGAAGTTCAAATGAGGGAGTTAGATACGGTTATCTAACCCCCCTCCCCACAGGTTATATATATGTGCATACACGGACAGAAATGAAGTTGGTTGAAGAACAATAATTCTCTGTTTCTGACGCTCTGTTTTCATTATTCCTCAAAGTGTATTTGCCGTGAAAACTAACCAGAGTCCATACAGAGTGCTCCGGTTACGTGTGGATATCTAGTGTATTGAGAAAACGATTCCAGGTACGCCCGAAATCCTTCAGTGGCATTAGAGCATAGTTATTCGCTTCTGTATGCTTCTCTGTATTTTCATTTTTTCCTGGTTATGCACTGTTCTGTTGCATATATGTATCTTAAAGTGTTTGTTTAGTGATAAGATCAATAGAACATACATTTAAAAGATAAAGAGAAGCATTTTTAACGTAAATCGAAATGAAAATTTTCATTTTTCAAATTGGGTCATTAGAAAACAGAGGATTTAGGACTTGAAAATGATCCCATTGTGTAGAACATGAAAAAATGATGGAAAACGACTCCAAGAACGTCAAAATCGGACGTCAAACGGAGAAGTTATGGATGAAAAAATGAGTCGGGTCGTCGGACCCGACCCGTTTTCCAGTCGGGTCTGTGCAGACCCGGCTGGAGGTAGGGGATGACACTGTTCATCCCCCAGAACGACGTCATTTTGCTTTTTTTTTTAAAAAAAAAAATCTCGCGACACTGTTCACGGCGGACTGGGCTGCGTCTAGCCCAGTCACAAAAAAAAAAGAAAAGAAGAAGTTTGGGCTTCAAGAGGCCCAGAAAAAAAAAGAAAAAGAAAAAGAAAAATTCGTTTTTTTAATTAAAAAAAAATATATATATTATTTTGGGAAAATTCTGGTGGCGACACGTGGCAGTGACACGTGGCAGCACCAGAATGGCGCGTGCAGTACACGCGCCAGAGCCGAGAGTGGGCTTTGTTCAGTTTTTTTTATTTTTTCTGAATTTTTCCTTCTTGGGGCGCGTGAGGGAGCGTGGGACCTCCGATTGAGGTGCGGTTTGTTCCTAAAAATCCCTAAAATCAAGATCTTTATTTTGACATATAATTTGCCTAAATTGGAAGGCAATTCTAGACCTATTTATGAATATTCAGTGTATTTTCTAACATTTTTTTGTGTTTAAAAATTTCAGAAAATTATGATAATTAATATGTGTTATTATTTAGGTGAAAATGACTTCATCTAGCACTGAATCTCTGGGATATACTTTAAATAATGATATCTCATTTTTGGATGAGTTCAATAACCTAGAGGAAAACCTTCAAGAGGATCCCGAGGGGGAACCTGAGGAGGACCCAGAGCAAGATCTTGATAACCTTTCTGAAGAAGACCCAGAGGAATTGATGGAGGAAGTTCCACAAGAAGAACCAGAAGAAAGAGATGATTCCGGACCGTGCTCGGAAACATTATTCCCCATCGAACCACTTCCTCTACAGCCTTTAATGGTGTCTTCAGATTTAAACTCCAAGATGGTGCCTACTCTTAATGGTGAACCTCAAGTTGAGGATGGAGAAGAAGTGAATCAATCTCTTATCCTTATTTTGGCCATGAACATAGCTGAAAGAGATGCAGCTATGTTAACAAACATGAAAGGCATTAATGGCTTCATTGGAAAATACATTGAAGGCATGACAGATAAGCATACTGAATTCTATTTGAAAGTCATAATGGAATTTATAAGAGTCACAAGAGTAAGAGGAAAGCCCAATGCAGGACGCATCAGAAAGAAAAATTGGCTTACAAGAATAGAATTTGTATCTAACCTTAAAAAGCATCTCGTGAGCTTAAGAAGCTAAGAAAAGCAATGTTAGAATATTGTAAAACTCATTAAATAATGTATGTTTGTACTTTAATTTCCATTACTTTACTTTGTTAAAGACATACTTTTATACTCTTTCTTTGTAAAGACTTATTATTATTACATGCCTTGTATGCAAGAGAAACATGCTTCATTTTAATTCTTTATATGTTATGATTCATGTATATTTTTTATAAGTGTGAGTTTTTTTTAGAAGATGAGTATTCTGAAAAGCAATATTTCATAAGAAAAGTACTTATATTAATTTTGATAGAGAATGATGGCGTTGCTAGTGCTTGTGTGATGGGAGGTACAAATGTATTCTCTTGATCATGGGTCTAGTGATATTATTATTTTTCGATCAAAAATTAATAAAAGTACATGATATTGTATATTTTACATGTGTTATATATATGTAAATTCACTTAAATGTTCTATGGTTCAATAAATTAATGTGGGAAAGGTTTGTCACAGAACCGATATTGAACAATGGCATCAAAGAACATTATTGCTGAATTAAACAAGGGGGAAAAACTCAACGGGGACAACTGGGATATTTGGCACCGAAAGGTCCAATATATTCTAGAAGAACAGGATGCTATTGAGCCATTAACAATGGCCATGGTAGAACCTGAGGCTGGCAATACGGCCCAGCACAGGAGAGACCAGGAAGCTTACCAATCCTAGAAAAAGAAGAATAGCATTGCAAGAATCACTCTATTGAGTGCAATAGCTGATGACTTAATGTGTGAGTTTGAGACACATAGAACGGCACAGGCAATGTGGATTGCCTTAAAGGATAAGTTTGGAGGAGTGCCAACGACTAAGCTTAGAAGGTTGACTATTAAATTTGATACCTATAAGCTAAAACCAAATAATCCTATGAGGCAACATCTAAGAGAGATGTCCACAATGATACGTGAACTGAAGGAAGCCGGACATAATCTATCTGACGAACAGCAAGTGCAGGCTGTCATCAGATCGCTCCCTGCCAGTTGGGAGCACATGAAAGTTAATCTGACCCATAATGAAAATATCATTACTTTCAGTGATGTAGCTAAGCATTTGGAGCTAGAGGATGAACGTCTGGAGGCTTATAAAGCCACTGGACAAGCCTATTTGACCGAAGGTGCTGGTCCTTCCTAGTCAAAGCCTGAATCCAAAAAGGGCAAGAAATCTCATAAAAATGGGAAGAGAGGCGATCCTCCACCCAAGAAGGGCAAGCAACAGTTTAAGAAGAAGGGAAAGAAAGGAGGCAAGAAAAAGCTAGACCTAAAGAAGGTCAAATGCTTTGCCTGCCAGAAAATGGGACATTTCGCACGTGACTGTTCTAAACAGGCTGAGAGCGAAAAGGTAACAGTGAATTATGTGAATTCACATGTCTCATTTGTTTCTAGCACTGTTTTTCTGACAGAACCTATTTCTTTTTCTTGGATTATTGACTCAGGCTCCACAGACCACGTAAGTCGAGATCGAGGATCTTTCGTGGAATACCGTCGGTTGCCATATCAAAGCAAGTGGCTTTTCGTTGGCAATAATGCAAGGATCGAGGTTCGAGGTATTGGCACTTGCAAACTAGTTTTGTGTAGTGGAAAAACCTTGATACTGCATGATGTGCTTCATGCTCCTAACATCCGATGAAATTTAATTTCTGTAATTTGCTTACTAGACTTTGGGTTTAATGTAAACTTTCATGATAAAGTTGCAGACATTTGCAGCAACTCAATATTTTATAGTTCAGCTTTTCGGTTTCAAAGCTTCTTTATTTTGGATCTTGCTAATGATTTTAATGTTCATGATTGCTTTGCTATTACTTCAAATAATCCTGATATGAATATTTGGCATGCTAGACTAGGACATATTAATCAAAATAGAATGATTAAACTGGCTAAAGAAGGCTTGTTGGGGGTGATCCCTAACATGGATATGTCATTATGCGAAAGCTGTCTAGCTGGTAAGGCTACCAGGAAACCATTCGGTAAGGGAATACGAGCTGAAAACCCATTGCAATTAATCCATTCTGATATTTGTGGTCCAATGAGTGTGAGGGCAAGACACGGAGCTTGGTATTTCATTACCTTTATTGATGATTTTTCACGATATGGTCATGTCTATTTGATTTCACATAAATCTGAGGCACTAGAGTGCTTTAGAGGATACATGAATGAAGTAGAGAATCAAATAGAAAATAGAATCAAGGCATTACGCACTGATCGAGGTCGTGAATACCTTTCAGATCAATTCAAACAGCTCTGTGAAGAAAAAGGGATTATTAGGCAACTAACTATCCCTGGCACACCTCAACAAAATGGGATTGCTGAAAGAAGAAATAGAACTCTTTTAGACATGGTTAGATATATGATGGCCCAGGCAAACCTTCCAATTTCACATTAGGGTGATGCTTTATTAACGGCAACTTTCATACTTAACCGTGTGCCCTCAAAATCAGTCACTTCCACACCCTACGAGTTATGGACTAAACGTCAGCCAGATCTAACCATCCTTAGACCTTGGGGCTCGACGGCATACATCCATGACAATTCTCATAGACATGGGAAACTGTGTCCTAGAGGGAAGAAATGTATTTTTATAAGGTACTCTGAATCCTCAAAAGGATATGTATTCATAAGTGAAATTGAAGATGGAACAGTGACTGAAACAGAATCAAGAGATGCTGTATTTATTGAGACAAAATTTCCCAGTAGGGGAGATGTTGACCGCACTGTATCTCTTTATGAGACTCAGGAGCAGGATAGTGCAGAACAAATTGACAAACCAGAATCGTCTAGGCATGTCAATCTGAGTGGGAGCTAAGAACGGTCAACGCAAAGACCGAAACAAATGAGAAAAGATAAGCAAATTGCTCCTACCAGAAAGAGTAACAGGGAAAGTGTTCCAAAGAGACGCTTACAAATAGAAGGAGAAGCACTCTTAGTTACTCCAGAAGGGGATGATGAACCCCGCACTGTTCATGAGGCCTTAGCAAGTCCTGCAAAGGAGGAATGGAAGAAAGCAATGAAAGAGGAAATGGACTCAATGATGAAAAATCAAGTTTGGGAATTGGTTGATCTGCCAAAAGGGCGTAAAGCCATTGGGAACAATTGGGTTCTCAAAATCAAAAGAAAGGTAGACATATCAATTGACAAATTCAAAGCTCGATTGGTTGCAAAGGGATATACACAACAGGAAGGTATAGATTATGAGGATACTTTTTCACCTGTTGTGCGTTTCAATTCAATAAGACTTATTCTGGCAATAGTAAACAGTTTAAACTTAGAGTTACATCAGATGGATGTAAAAACCGCATTCCTGAATGGTGATCTGGATGAAGAAATCTATATAGAACAACCAATAGGTTTCATTAAAAAAGGGTTTGAACACAAGAAGTGTAAACTCAAAAGATCCATCTATGGATTAAAACAGTCATCCAGACAGTGGTACTTGAGGTTTCATAAAGCAATTACCTCATATAACTTCCAGATGATAGAGGAAGACCATTGTGTCTATGTTAAGCGGTTTAAGGGTAACTTTGTGATATTATCCTTATACGTAGACGATATACTATTAGCTGGAAATAGTCTTGACTCTGTGATAGCTATTAAAGAATGACTTTCATCAAATTTTGAGAAGAAAGACATGGGTGAAGCGGAATACATACTTGGAGTCAAGATTCAAAGGAATCATTCCAAGAGAATCCTCACTCTTTCACAAGAGAATTATATCAATAAGATACTTGAGCGATTCAATATAAGTGAATGTAAACCCATGGATATCCCTGTGGCCACTGGAGTGGCCATGAGTTCTGACATGTGTCCCAAAACTGAATCAGATAAAAAGCAAATGGAAAGAGTTCCATATGCAAGTGCCGTTGGTAGCCTGATGTATGCAATGATGTGTACACGACCAGATATTTGTTATGCCGTAAGGCTGGTTAGCAGATTCCAGTCCAACCTTGGTGAGAAACACTGGAAAGCAGTGAAAATGATCTTGAGATACTTAAAGGGCACAGCTGACTATGCATTGTGTTATCAAGGAAGCGATCTACGTCTAATCGGATATTCCGATGCTGATGTAGGCGGTGATGAAGAAGAACGAAGATCGACTTCAGGATACACCTTCTTGCTTAACAACGGCGCCATATGTTGGAGTAGTAAGAAGCAAACGCGCATTGCTTTACACTCTATGGAAGTTTAGTTTGTGGTATGCACTGTAGCAGTGCAAGAGGCTATTTGGCTGAAGAGATTTATCAAGCACCTAGGATTTGGGAACGAGAGTACCAATCCGGTGTTGATACACTGTGACAATACTGCAGCTATAGCCTACACTAAAGACCCTAAGTATCACAGTAAGACCAAACACATTGATATAAAATATAACTTTGTGAGGGATTATATAGCACATAAAATTGTAACTGTACAATATATTTCAACCAAGTGTATGGTTGCAGATCCCCTAACCAAGCCAATAGGCAAAGAAACATTTGAGAAACATGTAAAAGCCATTGGCATGTTAAAAATGTAAAGTTACAGACTGTATGTAATACTTTTGTTTTTATTAATGATATCATGTCATTTATTATTACTTATATGTCTGGGTAAAAGTATACAATGTCTAGTATGTCGTACAGGTTGAAAGAGGCAGCTCTCTCACACGAGCAACCGCCTTTGATGCTATAGAAGCGTTCAAAGATGAGACATGTGTTCACCAGTAAAACAGCAAGAGTGCTGATATGGTAGAGAAGAAACACAATAAGTGTCGCATTGGCTTAAAAGTGCAGTGAGTCGAGATGAGATCCATGAGTAAGGGTATGGATCGAACAATGGATACCCACATCCATAAAACCTGTTGCCAGATAACAAATTCTTCAAAATTGATATCATATTATGTGAATATAATTGAAGAGTTTGGGTTTAGATACTGTGAGTGTCTAGACTTAAGTCTGTACGGTGTGATTGATAGAATCAAAACGACGTACACTCTTTAAGGATAAGAGGAACACCGTAACATGTGATTCATACCACATGTGCTAAAGAACTGCAAATGGAAAGTAAATGAATCAATCCCTGCTTCATTGTTGTGTGAGTTTCAGAAAGGTATAATCTTTTCATTAACGTCCTTTGACTTTGACAATATTATGGAGGTATGTTTCAGGGATTGCTACTTTGGTATATGTCCTGTGGTCAAATTATATATGAACCAAAGGTATTATGCTAGGAAAGTGGTTGATTCATATCAAAATGATATATGAGCGAAAGAAAGATTGCCAAAATATACATATCCATGCTAGTGTCTTTGACCGGTCCCTTGTGATATTATTTTGTTAATTTCATAAGTGTGGATACTATACATAAGTGGAGGCCATCTGAGTTATATACTGACTCAAGAGGGATTAGATTAGCCATGAGAAAAGTGTATATGGGAAAATCTAGGACATTCAAGGCACTATAATTTATTTGATCGAGCTGCACTAAAGGGTTGCTTTGTTCTGGTCTCTGTGAAAGGGATTTCTAGTATAAACGCCCGAAAGGAGACGTCATGCCTACGCGGTCACGGCAAAGCACCTAGTATGAAAGAAGGAAGAAAATGAGATTTGAGCCATAATATCTAATCCACCATGTGTGAGTGGGAGATGTAAGGAAACGGGCGATCCACCCATGGTGGATCAAACTCGACCGATGGGAACCAGAGAGCCGTGTACATGAGAACCGAGGGAAAGTTTGAATTTCAAATGAGGGAGTTAGATACGGTTATCTAACCCCTCCTCCCCACAAGTTATATATATGTGCATACACGGACAGAAATGAAGTTGGTTGAAGAACAATAATTCTCTGTTTCTGACGCTCTGTTTTCATTATTCCTCAAAGTGCATTTGCCGTGAAAACTAACCAGAGTCCATACAAAGTGCTCCGGTTACGTGTGAGTATCTAGTGTATCGAGAAAACGATTCCAGGTACGCCCGAAATCCTTCAAATAAAATAGAAATGAAAAATCTGGAACATCCTTGTTGAATTTGAAGGATCCAAACGAGTAAAGCGAACCCCGATTCCCACAGACGCCATAGCTTTAAAAAGACCGAGGAAGACATACTAGGCGATACCATATTCCATATTCAGAACAAGAAAGCATAATACGTTTGATCTTCAACAGAAGGATCCTTGTTCTCCAGTATAGCAACCAAACAAACAGATCACAATACAATGCCAGCAATTACGCCACCAAAAGGAAAAAATGACCTAAGGGAAATAAAGAGGCCAATTGAAGTAGTATGATTTTCGAAGTCTCTTGTTCATGTACTGGTTCCACTGCAACAGCATAAATTTTTATAAGGACGCCATCGCTTGATCAGAACAATATAGTAAAGCACAAAGTGTAACAATATATCAATAACAAAAAAAGGGTCTAAAAGAGTATAGCATACCTGGAATTGATAAGGCTGGTTCTTTTTCCTTGCTTGTTTCCAGTGATACTGCTCAAATAGCATTGCTTTATCGTGCCAACTGCATGTCATAATATCTTTAATTACAAGATGAACTAATACGAATATCAAAGCAAAGCAAAATCGTCAACTCAGAAACTGCAGCAATCATATTTGTCGTATGCAAACCAATATGACAAATGTCTCACAAAACTCTCCTGCATAAGTGATCATTAACAATCAGAACATTGGATAGGACTGAACCAGGGCCTTGTCCTCTCATTTTCGTTTTTCCTCATACAATGGGTATTTGCATTTGAGAGGTTGAAGAAAAACGGATAAGAGAGAATCGAAGTGCTGGGTTTAACAAAGGGCAGTCCCACAGACACAGTCAATCCCACTTTGAATCATTAAGGTAGAGACAATTAGGGGAAATTTTTTTAAGAAGGCACGCATAGATGCTAATCTCATCAGTAGAACGCCTTCTACCGTACCATCTATTTCTCATGCAAAGTAAGATGTCAGAACAGTGACAAGCAAAACAATTTAGTCATCTATTCTTCTCCACAGGGGCAGAACGACAGGAGGGGCAGGGGGACAGCCGCCTCTCATGTCGGCCAGAATTCCTCTATACCCCTTCCCTACCCTATAGTTTATTTGTTCATCTGAAGAAAAAATAATTGCTAAAATTTTTCCCATTTGGTCCCAAATTTCTGGTTCCGCCACTGCTTCTCCATGATAAATGAAGAATGGTATAAAAAAGAATAGTACATAACATCACGACACAAATGCAAACAAGGGAACCAAGCTGTTTTCAGACTAGAGACAAGACGCAACTGGAAGCCAGTCTAAAGATGTAAAGATGGCTGTGCATTGGAATATCTATATATTTATTGAACCTCAGTCATAAAGATGTAATTAATGGTACAAATATCAGGCCATCAAGCTCTCAGTAGGTATGCCCATTTGATGAAAAAAATGGATTCAATTGATTCATATAATGACAAAGTATTGATACAAGCTAAGCATAATACAAAATTGAATTCAGTCAAGTCTAGGTCCCAGATAGAGTCAACAAAACTAAGACAACCCACCTAGAGTCACTTTCACATCTATCCTGCTATATGTACAAAAGAGGCCAATTCCAATTCACCACACAATATTGCAGAAAACAAATGCTCAAAATGTATAATCAGCACTTCCAAGAGATTAAAAAAGTAAAGCAGGAGCACACTTCAGTTGCTAACATTTTATTCTTAATGCAATGCCAGAACCAGATAGCATTGCATTGCAGGGATTATAGTGTAGTAGTAATCTGATTAAACAAAGCATTGCGCTCCTGAATCCATCATATGGATGCCACCACTTTGTGTTATTCTTGTTTACAGATATAAAAAGTCCTTTTCGCTGTTATGATATTTTGGTCTTGCCAAATAAATTACACTTTATGACTAACAAATATCAGTCGAATATATTGGCACCCAAAAAATAGGAGACCGTTTGGTTGCTGGAAAGGATGAGAATGGAATGGATTAAAGAAATGAAAACAAAAACAAAATGACCAAAATATAGAGGGGAGATAGGTCAACAGTGTTCATCAGGGGAAGGGGTAATTGAGTTCATGAGGTCATTGGAGGGTGTGGTGATTCCCACATTTGTGGTATTGGGTTTTCCCATGGGAAGGATGATGCTAAGAGGAATGTGCAACCAGCTCATCATGCTTAAATGGAGACTTAATTTTGTTTTTATTTCTTTAATCTATGCCATTCTCACCCTTTCCAGCAGCCCCTCTAAAATTTTTCTAATTGCCATGGACCTTGATTGACATTAAGTAATATCTCTAAAACACATAAACATGGAAATATGTAAGGAAATGGCCCCCATAAATTGATTGCAGTTAATATTTAGCGGGTTATATGAGTATCTGAACAACACCACGAGAAATAAATCATGTTACTTTTTTCGCAAATAGCTTTTCAGTATCATGCAGATGGGATTTCCTACACCGTGTAGTTGCCCGATAGTTCCAACAAGTATGAAACAAGCAGCCAATAGTTATAAACTCTTCCTTGCCATAGAATATCAAAACCCGAGCTTCCATTCACAAAAATTCGACAAAAAATACAGGATTAAAAAACTTGTAAAATGAAAAAAGAGGATAAGAAAAGAGTGTACTTGAACTGATTCGAGAGTTGCCATATACTATAGGGATTAAAAAATGTGATAGCACTGAATGCAGCAGCTCCGATCCAAATGTTGAAGAATCTTTCCGATTCGGCATGCGGCACGCCCGGGTCGCCTCTATAAGCATTTCCGAAGTACTTCTCCATCCTCCCGCAGCCTCGCTTGCACCTATCTCCTATCCCTTCCTTAAGCGGGGATTCCGAAGTCTTGTCCTCATAAACGGAGAACGCAAGCTCTACGATGCCGTTTCATTATTTCACCCTACCCAAAGGCCAAGGGTGCTTATCCTTAAAAGAGTTTATTGAAAAAATGGAAATGAATAGTGTGTAGATAAAAAGAAAATTCTAAAACTATATCATTTAAACTTTAAATTATTTTATTTACTATATTTTATAAAATATTGATATAAAAAAATAACAACATATTTTTATAGTAATTATTGATTTAAAATTTTAAAATTTAAACTATATTTTTTGAGATTTTTTCATAAAATTCCAACAATAAATAAATAAAATTTAAGAATTTAAACTTGATTTAAATAACTTCGTGGTGGCACAAAATGTTTAGAATTTGTAAATATCATGTGATGTATTATAATTACGATAAGGAAAAATCTTACTAAAATATTGTATGAATTTTAAAATTTTAAATTAAGTTTTTTTATAAAAATATGTTAATATTTATTTATCAACTATAGTCCATATCTATTATTAAAGTGTAAAAACAAAATAACTTTAAAATTTTTAAATTTAAATGTATTTTTGTAATATTTTCCTTTATAATTATAGACCGCAAAAAGTCTAAGATAAATTACACTCCTTTTCTTTCCTCTTGCCATCACTTTTTTCATGTTATATAAATAGTGCTGCTCTTCAAATAAATTAATACTAGCAACCGAATATATTAAAGCACCTACAAGGTGTTTTTTTTTTTACTTATGTTATGGGAGCTTTAATCTTAAAAAAAAAAAAATCTTTAACTCTTATCTTCGTCCAGCCTCGCCTTGTCACTCAGAACCTAACCCCAATGGCTACTGGCTAGCCATTAAAATATTTAACTCCCCATTTGTATGTGGGATTAATCCATTTAAATAAAATAAGTACAATAATGTCACGGTTAAAGATTCCAACCGTTTTCATCTACTCCATATAAAGATTATATATATTAGCATATTTATTAAAAATAATAACTCTATATTATGATCAAATTCTGTTTCTGAGTATAAATTCTCCTATTTATATTCTAAGTTGTAGTTCTTTTTATATATTAATGGATATATTAATGAATAGATAGATAAATTATATATATCTCTTATTAAAAAAGAAATTAAGTAGTATTTTTATTTAATAATTTAGAGATTAATTTTTATAAAGTGTAAAAATTATTGAAATAAATTTTATATTTTTAAATAATTTTTTTTTATTCACATAGACTGATTTAAAGTAAGAATGTCAAGCCACCAGCTATTTAGCGTTGGTGGCCTTATTCCCCAATTTGATTTCAGGTAGACAAACAAAAATCATTTTCTTTGCCAACAAGAAACGGAGCTAACCGGCTTATAAATAAGAGCAGCCCACCTCCATCAGATCTATATTTTGCTCCTTATTCAATTTCCCTTCCTCTTCAGATTTTTATCTCTGCAGAGCAAAGACTATCTTAGTTTTCTGTTCTTTGCTTCTCCTCCGTTATGGTTAATCAACCTGAATCCTCAGATTCGTAAGTTTTGCCCTTTATTTATCATCAGATCTCCGGTTTAGTTTGCTGTCGGATTCTTGTTTTTGTTATTTCTGTAGATTTCGATTTCAATACTTTTAATTTACTGGGTTTCTATTTTTCCGTGGGACTTCCAGTAAGGGAACGAAGAGAGACTTCAGCACAGCGATCTTAGAACGCAAAAAGGCGCCAAATCGGCTAGTTGTGGACGAGGCCGTCAACGATGATAATTCGGTGGTAGCTATTCACCCTGAGACCATGGAAAAGCTCCAACTTTTTCGCGGCGACACGATTCTGATCAAGGTAATGCTCGAACAATTCTGACATTATCTAGGTTAATACTAGAACTACAATATGCGGGTTTCGGGTTTGGCACATTTGTCACAGCTTAAATGTGCTGTGAGCAATTGAAATTCATATATCTATGTGTGTTTGCAAGGGGCTCAGTTTCGTGCGTTGTCATTGAATTTATTTATTTTCTTTCGGAGTTCAAATCCTGATAATTTGTTCGCAGCAATCTAGCACTAATTGACGCAGCGTTGTAAAGCACTCCTTTTGCTGCAGTCGTGAATAATTAAAGCATTCCCTATCTAATTACTGATGCTTCTTTGCTTCCAGGGAAAGAAAAGGAAAGACACAATCTGTATTGCACTTGCTGACGACACATGCGATGAACCAAAAATAAGGATGAATAAGGTTGTTAGAAACAACCTTAGGGTGAGGCTCGGAGATGTTGTTTCCGTGCACCAATGTGCCGATGTGAAATATGGAAAGCGAGTCCATATTCTTCCTGTGGATGACACAATCGAAGGGGTAACTGGGAATCTGTTTGATGCATATTTAAAACGTGAGTTACTATGTCTTTTTTGTTTACAACTATGGGTTTTATCTGTATTGGATGCCTCAATATCATCCACGACATTTTGTTGGAGTGGGAGTATTTCGTTGGTTTTTTGGGTGACAACTCCCGCTATAACCTGATGATTCAGTTAAGTTCGAATGCATGTCATTTGCTCACTCAGTCGTTGAATTTCAAAAGAGTACTTTGTTCTCTGCACCCATAAAAAAAGAAGATAAAATAGAACTCACACTTGCAAGAAAGATAGTTGCTTGCTTGTGGCATGGATTTATTCCCTTATGCGATTGAAACGTGTCTCTATCTCTTGAGTTGTTAGATTGCATCTCATGCTTACTATAGATAGGCAAGCATATTCATCCTGGAAACATCTTGGTCCTGTGTGTGTTTTATTGGTGCCGGGGGTATTTCTCCACTCTGCATTGGTTTATTTAATAGTTATTTTGGGAAACTGTTGATTGCTGATTTAAGCATGCAGTGGGGGAATAGTACAACTTAAGATCTTTTATTTCATTGGCATATGTGATTGCGGCATTTAATTCATATAATGAATTCCTGCTCTTTATTTTTGCAGCTTATTTTCTGGAGGCGTACCGTCCGGTGAGGAAGGGTGACTTCTTCCTTGTCAGAGGGGGGATGAGAAGTGTAGAATTCAAGGTTATTGAAACTGACCCTTCTGAGTACTGTGTTGTTGCCCCGGACACTGAGATTTTCTGTGACGGAGAGCCTGTGAAAAGAGAAGACGAGAATCGGTTAGATGAGGTTGGTTATGATGATGTTGGTGGTGTAAGAAAGCAGATGGCTCAAATTCGGGAACTGGTAGAATTGCCACTGAGGCATCCTCAGTTATTCAAGTCTATTGGTGTAAAGCCACCGAAGGGAATTTTGCTGTATGGGCCTCCTGGGTCTGGTAAGACTTTGATCGCCCGTGCAGTTGCTAATGAAACTGGAGCCTTCTTTTTCTGTATCAATGGCCCAGAGATCATGTCAAAACTGGCTGGTGAGAGTGAAAGCAATCTGAGAAAGGCATTTGAGGAAGCTGAGAAGAATTCACCATCTATTATCTTCATTGATGAGATAGATTCAATAGCTCCCAAGCGGGAGAAGACTAATGGAGAAGTTGAGAGGAGGATTGTTTCTCAGCTCTTGACACTCATGGATGGGCTAAAATCCCGAGCTCATGTGATTGTCATTGGAGCCACAAATCGTCCCAACAGCATTGACCCTGCTCTTAGGAGGTTTGGAAGGTTTGATAGGGAGATAGATATTGGTGTTCCAGATGAAGTAGGGCGTCTTGAGGTTCTACGCATCCACACAAAGAATATGAAGCTTGCTGAAGATGTAAGATTGGATTTCATTTTCCCATAAGAAGTTGTCTGATTTTTAATTTTCTGAAAGAAAATTGTTGAATGTGCTGTTTGCAGGTGGATTTAGAAAGAATTGCTAAGGACACCCATGGGTATGTTGGTGCTGATCTGGCTGCCTTGTGTACTGAAGCTGCACTTCAGTGTATTAGAGAGAAAATGGACGTGATTGATTTGGAAGATGAGACAATTGATGCTGAGGTACTGAACTCAATGGCTGTGACGAATGAGCATTTCCAGACTGCTCTTGGATCAAGCAATCCTTCTGCCCTGCGTGAAACAGTAAGTACTTTGGCAGTCCCTTTTCAATGCCAGTTTTTCCTTTCTCTTGTTCTTTCTTTTGTATTTTACCTCCTTCACACATCTGTAACTAAGATTTTGCTAATGAACCAGGTTGTTGAAGTGCCCAATGTCAGTTGGGATGATATTGGTGGTCTTGAAAATGTTAAGAGAGAACTACAAGAGGTAATTGAAGCTCTGGCGTGAATTACTTGACCTTGCTTCCTTTTGTCTACCTCTGGATTCTGATACTGTTGTTTTGCAGACTGTTCAATATCCTGTGGAACATCCTGAAAAATTTGAAAAGTTTGGAATGTCCCCATCGAAGGGAGTTCTCTTTTATGGTCCTCCTGGATGTGGTAAAACTCTTCTGGCCAAAGCTATTGCTAATGAATGTCAGGCGAACTTCATCAGTGTTAAAGGTCCTGAGCTGCTGACAATGTGGTTTGGAGAAAGTGAGGCTAATGTGAGGGAAATTTTTGATAAGGCCCGAGGATCTGCTCCCTGTGTCTTATTCTTTGATGAACTCGACTCAATTGCAACTCAGGTTTGTACTGTACTGATTTCGAATACTGCACTATGCTGTGTACTCTGGGCAAGAATTGGCTTCTCAGACATTCTTATATCCACCCTTAACCTAAATACACTAGTAGAGAAAACTGAATAATTAATATACCTTGAAGATGGATATTGTTTTTATCTTGCCTTCATGTCTTACTTTATTTTGCAGAGAGGTAGTAGTGTTGGAGATGCTGGTGGCGCTGCTGACAGAGTGTTGAACCAACTCCTAACAGAAATGGATGGCATGTCAGCAAAGAAAACTGTTTTCATTATTGGGGCCACCAATCGGCCAGACATTATAGATCCTGCGCTTCTGCGTCCAGGCCGTCTAGATCAATTGATTTATATCCCCCTTCCTGATGAAGAATCCCGGCATCAGATTTTCAAGGCTTGTTTAAGAAAATCCCCCCTCTCAAAAGACATTGACCTTGGGGCCCTTGCCAAGTACACTCAAGGCTTTAGTGGTGCTGATATTACTGAGATTTGCCAGCGAGCTTGCAAGTATGCTATAAGGGAGAACATTGAAAAGGTATTGTTCGTCAGGCTTCTGTTATTTTTTTTTTCTCCCATAAAAACGTTAATATAGAATTGAACCTTTTTTACAGTGTTACTTGAAAAAATAGCATGGCAGTTTCTTGATGACTCACAACCAATAGAAAAATGTGTTATTGGATTCAATTTGAGCTTATTTATTTATTTCTCCGTCAGGACATTGAGAGAGAAAGAAGGAGAAGGGAGAATCCTGAAGCAATGGAAGAGGACATTGAAGACGAGGTAGCCGAGATCAAGGCAGCTCATTTCGAGGAATCCATGAAGTATGCACGAAGGAGTGTGAGTGATGCTGATATTCGCAAGTACCAGGCATTCGCTCAAACATTGCAGCAGTCTAGAGGATTTGGATCTGAGTTTAGGTTTCCAGATGGTACCACTGGTGGCAGTGGTGGCGATGCCACAACTGACCCATTTGCAACTGCTGCTGGGGGAGCTGATGAGGACGATCTTTACAGTTAGGACTCGTGCGGTTATTTATATGTGAATGGCAGTGTCATGTACCTTGTTATTTTGCGGATTAAAATCCTCATATGGAAGTTTACCATTGGATTATTATTGTTACTTGGCCGTGAGGCATTGGGTCATGACGAGCTGACCCTCTCTCAAAAAGAGTTGAACAGAATTGCTTTTCAACTTGTTATAAATTACAAGTCTGACAGCGTCTTAAATTGTATGGTGCCCATTTCGCTAAAGAACATTCAAGTTTATTGAAAGGAAACTCGAGTTAATCGTATGGTTGTTTATCATTGGTTTCATTAGATTACTTGTATGGATTCTTTTGGCCGGTGTACTACTCTTTTTCTTTTTTTTTGTTAAATTTTTTCTTTCTCTTTTTTGTTACAGGGGTGTAGTACTCTGTATTTTTTTGTTACAATTTTTTTTTATAAGAAGTGTGGCTATTGCCCCAATACATATAGATTATATTAAGAGGGAAATTAATTCCAAACATTTAGAATCAAGTAGTTTCTTTAAATGGAACGGACATGTATTATATATTGAAGATTTAGAAAGATTTTCTTTTGTCAATGTATGTGCTATCTTGTTCTGTTTCTTTAGAATATATTTCAATTGTATTTCTCATGAACTACTAATCAATTGCTTAATTCACAGAAAAAGTAGGTTGTAAATTTGAGTATTATTCTCTCTTTTCAACATATTAATAAGGAGTATTGAATCTGACTCAAGAATAATCTTTCTATAGTAATAATTCCATGTGAGTAAAAATTTTTTCAAAATAGTCTATTGTTCAAAGTTATAAATATTAGATGATCTAATAAAATGTGTAAATTCTATTAATCAATTATCTGTTGAGTCCTTTGTTACAAAAAATTTTTAAAAAACGTGTAGGACTCTGTTGTAATGGATCATCATTAAGCCAAGAAGTGTCATTGGGCCATTTCTTAAATCAGCTTTGAAGCCTTGCCCAACGACAAGTGTTTTTGGAGATGTGTAGAGTTTGGTGGCCTAGCTCTAACACATCCTTTTCTGCTTAACGAGTTTCTGCTTAGAGAATAAAATAAAATAAAATAAATGAAGACAATTTAGTCAAATATGATTGAAAATGATTAACCTAAATAATATTTTTGAAATGGGGTACAAAGGAGAGTGGCTATGATAGACTCTTTCATGTTAACCCTATCTCTTTACTAAATTTTTGTGGTAAGATTGTCTTATAAATAAAGTAGAAATACAATTTGTTTTTTGTTAAAAAGCTAGGCGTCCAAAAGGAATGCATGATTAAAGAAAAGGGGGGGTGGGGGTGGGGAGTGGGAAAAGGAGACATGGTTAGAGATTGAGATGGTAGGCTGGGGTCCTTAAAGAGTCCCTACTTGAATACGTCTCATTCATATGGACGGAGTAATGTCCCTCCAATCATGAGACGGGGCACCCCTTCGTGACCTCTGGCACATAGGTAGCACACATCTCCTTCGTGATTATTTACATAAATACTCTGTTCTCCTTTTATATTATACCCCCCCCCCCCACACACACACAACAAAAGCAAAAGACATCTTCACTTTCAACATGGGGCCTTTCATGAATACATACATCATGCCTTGTCTCGCGATTTGTAAAAGCAACCACACATACACCTGCTCTCCAAATGAAGGTTCTCTTAACTTCAACACCCGCCGCCCCCCCCCCCCAATCCCCCCAAGAATTAAATCCAAGTTTATGTTTTTCTTCCCTCAAATTAGGCCATTGAGGCTTGACCAAATCTATTACTTGCTGTTGAATTCTTCAAGTTTACTTGCTGCTTTTAATGAAACATTTAAATTTTGAGGACAAAGCCCCCACCTTTAAAGGTGCAAACTTAAAAAAGGGATGGGAATGGGACCCCCAACGTTAATTGGGGCTTTCTGTGGTCTCGTGTTTCCTCAACAATACAACTCTTCCCTCCCTCACATTGGACTCTCTCAAAATTGACTAATCATATGCCATTTTCAAGCTCAGATATGAGCTTTCCTTCGTGCGTTTTTACTTCTCATGCAATTTCTTAAATTGGGTTTTACCTGTCCTTCCTTCTCTTTCCACTTTAATTTGATGTCATTCCACTTTAAATTGATGTCAACATATATAATATTGGCATGAAGTTATGATACCTAATTATTGATGAATGCCGCATGAAAATAAACAAGAATAAATCTAAAGGCTATCTTCAATATTCAAATACTTTCATATAGTTTATCAATAAGATTCTCATATTAAAAATAAAATTTAAACCCGTTACATTATCAATTATGGAAAAAATCCTTACCAATTAAATTAACATTTATTAGCATGGTCAAACTTCTTCTTACCCTACCTATCTTAAATTACTTGTTTTAATTTCTTCAAATAAAAACTTATAAATTATAAAATATTACAATTCATAATTCACAACATTCAAATTCTTAACATATAAATATATTCATCACTGATTATAATATTCGAATTCCTACCTTAATATTCAGAAATATATATGAACTTCTTGAGTTGATTCCTCATCATTAGTCTCATCACCTACAACAAATAACAAACCAATGACACAAATTATTATTATTATTATTATTATTATGTTTAATTATGATCCAATTATATATATGTACAAAATAAATAATATTAATAAAAAAATTGAGGGCATTCCCATTTTGACAGATTTGATATGAAATAAATCTCTGCCCGATAGTTAAGAAGGTAAAGATATCTAAAGACCTCTTCCACGCGTCATCAAAGCTATAATGTACATGCCAATTGATTCATATAGGACCTGAACTTCTTATTTATCACCACATGCTACGCAATTTACCCTTTTTTGCTAAAAGGAATGGAATGGAATGGAATGGAGGGAGAGGTGGGAAAGGGAGATTTTAAAAAATTAATAAGTTGGGTCACAAAATTTCAAAAGAGAATCTCATTACTTAAACAAGTAGTTAAAGGTTTAAATACTAGCCCTTATCTCTGTAGCAACTTAGTTGGGACAGATTTAGCGTTGCATCTCCAAAGAGACTAGCCTCTTGCTTAATTTCTACCATATTGACAGAGATTATTCCCTTGTCCCTAAAAAAATATTAATTAAAAATTTTTAACCCCGCTTTTCTATATTTTTCAATTCAAACATAAAAAAAATTTCAATTCTCTCCCCCTGCCCTCCAACCAAACAGACAGAGGATAAGGTAGCATCTGATTATATATATAGATGAAGAAGATATATGATACCCCGAGGCCTTATGGCCTGCTCAGTGGTCGCCACGCTCATGCCAACAGAGGAGCATCGCTATGCAACGGCGAAGAATGTAGAATTTGGTTCTCTGCTTCTTCACCATATGACTGCACTTCTGCCCGAATGACTCCCCATTCGGGTCGCAATTCTGCTGCTCATTACGTTGCCCCGACCCGCTTTCCTTCGCTGCCATGAATCTATCGTCCAAGAAATATAATGTTACCGCTTACGTTTGCTTCCACCATGTGTTCATGTGTGCGTGTGTGTATATATATCAAGATATGTATACTCTCTAAATAAGACCTGTCCGGGTTTGAAAGCTTAGGAATCATGGGTTTTCTAGATCAAGGAGGGCACTTACTAGTGCAAACCACACTTGTCACAATCACAACTTTGCAATAAAAATAGAATGGCCCAATTATGTTGGCATTAACTTCACTTTCCTGGGGACAAAAAGTACTGCAAAATTTTTTTTGCTCTCCTCTAAATACATGGTTTTCAATTCAAGATGCGGATGTATTGGAAAGAAAAATGAGAAACAGGGTTTCAGAATCAATGCGGAATTCATAATAAAACATCGATGTAGGTAACCTTCAACATCACGAGGCGAAAAAAGTTGTATATATTACTTTGTTGGGAAGGGAGAGGGAATATGCAAGGGGTTAAGAGCTAGAGTTTGAATGAGTACTAACTCTTTTGCCTTGTTGGAAGGACACAGAAGGTGGCCCATGGCCTACATATTTGCTTGATACTTTCAAAAAATACCATAGTGAATTGAACTGATGGGTATATAACAAGCGGCAAGAGTGTAATTATGGAGGCCTTGGGAGTCCCCTAAGAATTGTTCTGATGCTCTTAGAACCTAGTGAGTTTTAAGCATAATATTGCTTTTATCTTGTCTACTTGTTCTTCTTGCTCGCGGCAACCATGACATGAGATTTCTTTCATACAATATATTTCTGATGCAGTGTCCTCTTCAGTGGTCACACTATGTCTGATTTTAACATGCCTACCACAGTTCATCTTTTGGCCTCCTTAGTCGTTTTCTCTCCATTGGAGGTTTTGTCGACAGCCTACGAACATATTCAAGCTATTCATTTTCTTAAGTAATTGTCAGTTGTAGAGAGGTTTTGGTTTGTTTTCATGACGTGAACGGCGTCCCAACTTTCTTTCGAAGGGTCTTCTTCTATGTGTAATCTGTTTTTTGTTTAATTCTGTGATCATTTTCATCATTTGCAATGATTTATAAGTATCTCACTTAAGCATGTCTCTGACAAGAACTAATCATCGACATCATTATGAAAAGATCGGTGAGTGCTACACCCACAAATATGGGAGAATTGTTGTACAGGTCCACTACATGTATAGACGCTTGCCTGTGCCTTTCTGTTTTCAAACAGAATCACAATAATCCACCTAATTAATGTACACGAATGGCTTGTGTATATATATAAATCACGTATGAAATAATGGTAAGTCTATTAGTATTATACTTTATTGTTTAAAATAATAATAATATTTTGTTTGGTGTGCGAAATCAGCTCGGGATTTGGTGCTTTGAATCACAGGGATCATTCAAAATGATGAGTAATGGGTGTAGCCCAAGATTCGGATGATACTGAAAGCATGAGGTTCACGCACTTAGCGCATGAAGGGCCAACCATCAAGAAAAAATGATATGGATGACGGATCTGTAACTGCATATGATTCGAATCGAGATTGTTCATATAAATTTTGCCCCTATTTTCTCACAGACTGGATCTCTGATCAGCAAAACGCACAATTCAAACTCGATTCTCATCTCGTTGAAAATGCAACGCGAATGAATAAAGCATGAGATTCTCAATCCTTCTGTTTCTGTCATTTCCATTTCATTATGAATATTGCGTGCGATCTTTGGCGAATAAGTTTGGTGTAGTAGTTGTTGTTTGATTTGAAAGCAAGGATGGTATGTTTCAAGGTTACGGGTGGAGAGATAGAACCAGAGATCGACATGGTGTCGTCAAAAACCATACTGGATCTAAAATTAAAGATCGAGAAGGAATTGGGCGTGGAAGTGGAGAGGCAGAGGCTGTGGTACAACATTAGAGAATTGAGGAACCATGAAGTGATTCAAAGGTACAAGTTCAGGGAATGTGAGACACTGAATCTGTGGTTGAGGCCAATGGGAGAAAGAAGGAAAGTGCACGTTCTGGTGAAGCAAGAAGGTGCCAATGGATACGTGAGGGTGAAGGAAACAGAGAATGTGTCTCATCTACTTAACAAAGTTGAGAAGTATTGGGGCATTCCTCCAAGTCTTTTCACACTTCGTCGTTTTGACAAGCACATGGAGGATGATTTGCCTCTTCTTGCCTATTATATCACTGAGGATACTGAGGTTGAACTTTGTGTTAACATTGAACCTCGTTAACTTGACTATGATGAACTTGGCAATCTGCAATACGTTACAACTTACGGATTGATGTTTGATTATAAATACTCTCAGAACTAAATCATGTATGATGATTTATTGTAATTGATTCGTGTTAATATATACATGTATATGGTTTGTTAAATTGGTAAGCAGCAAACAAAGATTATTAGATCGTTTTTTTATTTAACGCTTTGTGAGCGGCCGAGATCTATTTATTTATGATTTTGGGTCTTGAATTTAAAAGTTGAAGCCGGACCATGCACAATAGAGCTGAGGGGGCAAAAGACCTTGCAACCCAGCATCCATCATCTGCTATATAATTCGGATCTTCCATAATTATCAGATATTTTAAGAATGCCATTTCAATATTAACATGTATATATACTCTTCAAAGCTTCTTTTTCAGACTGCCAAGCCTCTAGGTTCTTTTAAGTAATGAACCCTGGCTTAGCGTCAGATTTGCCTACAAAAGCTTGATTGTTACTGCTCTCAAACTTAGCCAGGTTAGGGGAAAAACAGCCATGGAAGATTAACAGCACAACCTTGTTGTTTACTAATCTACACAAGCAATTCCGCATATGCATCAAGTCCGTGGCTCCCAAGGCACTGCTTCAACTTGTACAATGCTCGGCTCTCTAACTGTCGAACCCTTTCCTTAGATAAACCAAACGTGTTCCCAATCTCTGATAATGACTTCTGTTCACCATCCTCGATACCAAATCTTAGCCGGATTATCCTCCTTTCTTTTGGGCTCAAGATGCTTAAGAGGTTTCGCACATGCCGCCTCATCATCTGTTTTCCAACACTCACATCTGGGACCTCAATTGCTGTGTCTGCAGTAACCTCCTGCAGTAACAACAATGTGCTCAATCATTTATGCTTGAAACACGTATTACATTATGTATTCTTAACCACAAGACACATTGTAAAAATGATTACTAATATGTATTCAACAACATCAGGAGACTATCTTCACAGAATGTCACGTCAAAGCAATATGATAATAAGTATCAAGAAATGCTGATATAACATTGCACAAGCAACTAAATATACAAGATCTATAGAAAAAGTAAAGGATAAATTGGTTAGGCTTTGTAATGTCACAAAAATATTTGATTCAATAGGTAATAGATAATTCCAGACTCAGGTACAAAAGGGCTACAGAAGGAGACATGCTAGAGATGGACATTATTAGCACGTAAAGACTCAATTTTTGTTCTTACATTTATCAACACAAGCAAAGCCCTCAATACAGTAACTCCTCCAAATTACAACAGAAAGCTAAACACACTTCGCATGTTCTTCACACTCTAAATAATGACTTGGGGCTAGCCCTTTCATGTCAAAAGTTGAGAAACTATATCATATACATGGAAATAGAATTAACTGGAAATCAATACCTGGAAAGTGGTATCTTGGTCTGCCCACACTGTTTGTTGCATCGAAATTGGAATTCTTGCAACATATAGCAACTTTTCTAACTTGTCTACTGTAATTCCTACCCTTCTTGCTAGTTCTTCTTTGGTGGGATGTAGATTTCCTTCTCGAATGTACACTTTCTTTGTCTCTGATACCTTGCCCAAAAGGGTATATACATTCTCCTGTGGATAATTCACTGGTTCCATGTTACCAAGAAATAGAATTCACGTTTGCATTATAAAAAGCAATATTATAGAACATTCACTGCTGAAGCAGTGCAATGGGACTCCATTATTGTTCTATCAACAGATCAACAAAATCATAATTTCTAACACTTGAAAGAAGATATTTTTGCCCCGAGGGAGAGAGGCTTTCCACAAAAAACCAAAAACATGCTTACGTGAATATAACTAGTTAAAACAACAGAGAATAAGTAGATTGTGGTGTACCGGCAGACGAATTGTCCTGGAATGTTGAAATATGGCCTTCCTAATTGTTTGCCTTATCCACCAGTAGGCATAAGTACCAAAACGACAGCCTGCTTGAGGTTTAAACTTCTCAACACTCTTCATAAGCCCCATACTTCCCTCCTATGAGAGCACCAGAAAAAAAATGTGAAGTTCTAGTGGCTACTTAATGTTTATCATCAAACATCTTTTTTCCCGATGGATGGTCCAACACCAGAAAAATAGTAATCAAAAGTGTTTTTCCATGTTCAGAAACAATACAGGTTATATGTGTTGCAAATTTAGTCTTTATAATAACTGCGCAATCTGAGAGTAAATAAAAAGCGAAACAAACGTAATATAGTCCTAGCTGCGGCAATGTAAGTGGCTTCAATTTCTCAAAAGCTACCTGCAATAAGTCCTGAAAACTGAGACCACGCCCCTGATAATGTTTAGCAATGTGAACAACCATTCGTAAATTTGCATAAATCAGCTTCTCTCGGCTGCAATTAGCAGAATAAAGCTGTAACCGCAGGGCTAGACAGGTGAGGCCCACACCATCAGCCCACTCAGCCAAAGTTGGTTCCCGTCCAAATTGTGATTGAAGTCTTCTCTTTACTCCTTCCAATCTCAATAAATCCTGTTACATAGTCCATGACAAAGCAATTGAGGATCCATAATCCACCATTCCGTACATGTGAGTGATTAGGAAATTAAGAGAGAAACCTGTAGCTGAAGAATCAATTGAGATTCTTCTTCAAGAGTCAAAAGTTGCTTTGTCTCAGGACCCCATAGGAACAAGCGAAGGGGATCATTTTGATCAAACCCTTCATTTATCTTCTTTTCTACATGTAACCTTCCTTTTACTTCAGCCTTTTTAGAAAGGTAGCTTTCATCATCGAAGACTTTTGCCTTTGATTTTTTTCTCTTCTTTAATTGTCTCTCTAGAAGCCGTGTTGACCTCACAGTTTTATTCTTTCCAAGGGAAATGTCATCAAAACTTGTGGAGGCCAAACTGAACGAAAGTTTCAGGCATCAGTCTCCTAATAAATTAACCTATAAATACGAAATATAAATTAAGAAAGTAAGACGAGAAGAGCTAACCCTAGAGGAGGTAAAACATCATCATCAGCTTTGATTGATTTCAAGTCTGCAGCTATCGAGGCAGCTGGTTTTGAGGCAGACAATGCTTGCTTAGCAAGAGCAACAGCATCATACTCTTCAACTTCTGCAGGATTCTCTGTGTCAATGGTAACAGGCTGCAGAGTTGACGACGTTTCAATTTCCTCTGCTGGTAAGGAAGTCAACCTGCAGTACATTGAAATCAGCAATTACAAGACAAAGAAAATGACAGGAAAATACAATCGATATAATCTTACAAGTTCCTTAAACATGGCCAAATTTGCAATTGGTTCTTAAAGTCATGCACTAGCTGATCAGCATTGCCATGATTATTGTCTTCACGAACTAAGGCCATATCCATATGCCTTGTATTTAATGTTGCCTTCAATAAAAACAAACGCAAAAAAAATAATTAAATGTAAATTATGTGATGAAAAAGAGAAAGCCTGTACATTGAACCTAAGTAACCAATAGGGGCATTTCAAGAAAAAGGGTCAGGTCACCAAATCATATATGAAACACTATCACAAAATTGTAAGCTGGTGTCAGTTTGATTCCTTAAGATGGCCTGTCAACAAGATCTAGGTATGAAAATGCAAGAAGTATGAGGGATCTCATTATATGCATTTAACGAAGCTTGAGTTTGATGCAGTGGCTATATGAATTAGACATGAACCTGGGATGTCTTTTCTTCCTTATGCATGCGCAGCGCAGGTCTGCACTCATCACGTTGCTCTTGTAGAAGAACCGATGCGGGAAAATGCTGAGCTGCAAAACTAGCAGACCTAGAGGTAACTGTGGGAGTGGCTTTTTCATGAAATGTGAAAACTGTAGATAAATGGGCACAAGCATGTCAACGTTTTGAACTCTCTCAAGAGGGGGAAGAGAAAAGAGAAGGGAAAAAAATCATACAGAAAAATTAAATTGAAGACTATATGAATATAAGGAGTTCAAAAATCAGAAAAACTGCAAATCACAAGTGGAGAACATTGGGCAGGTTGAGAAGATTTGCAACATAAATGGAGATAGACAAAAGAAAGGAAGAACTGCATGCGCAACAGCTGCAAATGAAGGAATATAGAAAGTTCATTAAATTGGACTGCTTTGTTACTACAAGAGCAAATCAGTTCAGGGTGAATGAATGGAAGCAATAGGGTGAAAATAAGCAAAGCACCAGGCCATGCAAAATAGCTTGAATGCTTGATACATAACTTATTTTCCATCCAACCATTTTTTTTATCTCTTCAAAGAACCTTCCAATTTAACTATCCTCAGATGCGAATATGACAATTTCCTGTGATACTAGCGCCCAAACATCACGTATGAACGTGGTAAGTTAAAAAGCGAACCTAAATATCGTACAAACCCAACTACCTCATTTCGATGACCAGAACTTCAGTCATATTATATGATAATACGGATGGACACAAGCCACTCGATCATTAGTCGGCGCTTCCTTTGCTTTCTTCATGAAGAAGAAAAGGTACAGACTTTAATGTCCAAGTTAAAAAGCAGGCACCATCAAATAATCCAACTAAATATCTCCATTTTGGGAGTTTCACAGCAAAGGAAACGAAACTCGAGAAACCCACCCCAATCCCACCTTCCTTAAATTACAATAGAAACGATAATGAAATGCAGGGCGTAGATAATGGAAGTTTTGTGGTAATTCTAACAAGTATACCTAAAGAAGAAGATGAAGAAGACGAGGGAGGACCGCTCCAGTGATTATTAGCTCTTGGTGGAAACGGGGATGAACTAAACAAATTCTTTGCGGCTTCCATAGAGGATTTGTTATTAACAAAATATCACATTAAACAACTACAATTCAGCAAATATTACGGAGGCGTGTACTTTTACTTTTAATCAGCTCCTTGGGTTCCATAAGAACAAAGATGAAGCATCCATGGTGGATAATATAGATAACGCTCGAGCAAGGGACTGAGGTGTATTCCAGACCTCAAAATCTTCTTTAAATCCCAGAAACGGATGAGGTTCTCATTCGGACTAACATTGTTGGGTCATCCACTAACTGCAAGTTCATTTCCCAAGTGAGGGCTGTTCCTATCGTTATTGCCCAAATTTTTGCGAATCAATCAATTTCAACTAGCCTGGTTTATTGGTGGAGGCCCAGTTTTCCTACCAATCCATATGAGCAGAATAGTAGAAAAAGCGAAAAACGCCTCTAACTGCCGCACATAATTTTTATAACAAAATAGAATTAGTGTAAATAATAAATAATTTAATATAGTTTAAAAGAAATTTTGAGTTTAAGTTTTAGCGTATATAAAAAATCTCTTTTAAAAAATTTATCTACTATAGCCAGATGCACAAAGCAGGTTAAATCTAGGTATAGTTGGGATAAAATTCTAATAAATTTAGTGGATAACTAAAAAAAAATTATAACAAAAACAAAACTGTACATAATTTTAACAAATATTTAATTAATTAACCATTTTACGAGGTTGCCCTTACCCTCTAGGCAATTGTTTTTTCTTTCTCTCTTTTTTCTCACAAAATAAGTATGAATTAGTTTATGAGTTAAAGGGTAATTTTATCTCATAAATATCCAACCAGTGGTATTAAATAAAGAAAAATGCCATGCCCCCTCAACTTTCAAAAACAGCGCTATGTTCTCTACAATTAATAGATAGACTGAAGTTATGACTTTATGATGGAGTCAAATAAATTTTACGTATAAATCATTTGACTAATTCATTAAAACTATAAAATGATAATTAACTTATTAAATTTATCTTAGATTAATTTTCTCTCTCAATTTTTACTGCTCAGATGAAGTTTTAGAAAAGGAAAAAATAATAACTCAGATTTAAGCCTTAATTGTATGGATAAAATTAATAAATAAATATTAATTACTCTCTAATTAATTTATAATATAAACCATAAAAAAATTCTAATGACTTATATTATACTCCCTATGGTTCATTTTGTATAAAAGGTTTTTAATCCTGATTCAATGGGATTTAAATATTTTTTTATATATGTCCATATTTAATAAATACAACTAGAGAGAGTAACAGTTAGTAGGAGTATGATATTAGTGATACGGGTGAATTAGTTAATAACACGATAAAATGGATAGGAGAGACCAAATCACATATGAGAGGAGTATGTTGGGCGTCAAATGTGATACGGGGGAATAGATACTTTTAGAATTGTCATAGTTTCCAAGAATGGTCAATGCATATGTCAGTTCGTCAGTTGACTCCCAGAATTTGAGACGGCCCCCCTCACATGATACACCTAAATCATACTAATTGCCAAAAATTTCTCATTTTTATCCATGTAAATCGATTGATTATCCCCCCTCCAATCTGATTAACCACTCTTCTCAGTTCTTATCTAACTTATATCTAACAATGTCTTCTGCTTAGTTTTCTTAAAATTCATGCCATAACTTAATATTTCCAAACAATCCATACTCTATCTATCCAGGACACCTCAAAATTCAGTGACTCAAATTGACGCAAGCAAGAGGAGTTTTTATCATCTAAATAAATGGTTAGAGATTTAAATCAATGATTGTATATGTAGTGACTTATCATCTAACTCCTTGCAAAGATTCTATTTCTCTGTGTATCATCTCCCTAAAGTGTCACATTAACTTGTAAAATAACTGATCAGATATTGTTAAATGTTCTTACATCTTATTTTATAGAATAAAAGAACACAACGGGAATAAGCTTAAAGAAATTTAGGGGTAGTTGAGGTGCAAGTCTTTTTTTTTTTTATCAAAATATATATTTATTAAAAATAATTCTATTTGACTTATTATTAGAAATTAAATATAAAAACTTTACTATCAATTCAGATCACAAGATTAAATGGCTAGAATCACCCTTATTATATTTTTAGTTATTCATCTAATTTATTAAAGTTTTATCTTTACTACATTTAAATCTAACTCACATCATATATCTAACTATAATAAATAAATTTATTAATAAAATTTTTTTATATACACTAAAACTCTACTTTTCTTGGTTTTTTGAAACTATTACGTGTACGACATTACGGCGGGACAACGTAAGGTGCCACAGGCGTGATGGATAGTGATCGCACAGCGGAGGCCCACTGGACCCACAAGCACATCACATAACACTCCATAAACTTACAAAAAGGGAAGCGACTCTCACATCCATGCTACTGTATAAATGGGCTTAACCTCTTTGTGGGGTCAATCGTATCTATCCTCACCAACTCTCTCCCCCACCCACAGAAACCCTCACATTGCCATACCGTCCACTTCAAAACCCTAACCCTGCACATATGAGCTCCGAGGTGGTCCTCCATAGATTCTCCCAATCGGACCCTAAACCTAACGCGGGGCCACCCACCACAACGGATTCCGACTCCAATGTGCAACTCTCCCACCCTCGAAAATCCACGGCCCTATCTTCCTCTCGCTCCTCCAAAGACCGCCACACCAAGGTCAACGGTCGTGGCCGCCGTGTCCGCATGCCGCCTCTATGCGCTGCCCGAATATTCCAACTGACCCGAGAACTCGGTCACCGTTCCGACGGCGAGACGATAGAGTGGCTGCTACGCCAGGCCGAGCCATCTATCATTGCCGCCACTGGCTCCGGAACGGTTCCCGCAGAACCCGTATCCACCAGCAATGTTGCGATATCGTCCTCGTCAGCCTCTGTTCCTTGTCGAGTCCAACCTGTTTCCGCGGTTAGCAGTGGGCAGGGGATGTTTGCAATGGCTTTGCCACCGCCGCAGCAGCCGCAGCCGAGCTGTAGATTGGACTTGTGTCAGCCAATCGGGATGGAGTACGCTGCGGCTGCCGCCAATGGGTACAGGAATATGCCGTTCACGGCTTTGTTGTTACAGCCCTCAACGGAGGAGACGGAGGAGACGCAGCAAGATGAGACTACTAATAGCCTCTCGCAGAATTGAAGCGTTAAAGCTTGGATTGTTGCTAGCTTAGTGAATCTCTTTCTGAACCGTGAATGTGTTTAGTCTTTCTTTCTTTTGGATCCGGGGGATGTGTTTAGTTGAATGTGTTCTTCGTTATTTCGTTTTTCTCCATTCTAGAAAGGAAGAACAGGGTGATAAAGATGTATATAATTACAAACGGTGTCAAGGATCCTTTATATATTATATTGCATATATGTTTGGAGTTTGGACTCTGGTTACTTCATGTACAATCGTCGATTCTCTTTGATTCGATGCCAGCAAATTCCTTCAGTACGTGATTAAATGAAGCATTCAACCTATTTAATTTAATCTTTATGTATAAAACTGGCCTTCTTTCAGAAGGCTTGGAATCCAAAATTCACTTGGGATGTGAATATTTAAGCATTACCAGATTTATGGTTACAGAAAGAAAAATCTATCGAAATGTTATAGTAATAAATTGGCCTGTAGAGATTTGAGAATAGTCCGTCAGTCTCAGTCCTAAACCAAGAAAATATGTTTTTGTTGGTACATTGAACCAAGGAAATATGAATAAATTCAGGCGCGCTCTCTTGGCTAGGCCAGATTCTAATGCCTACTCCCAAAGTTCCACCACCTTTTCTTCCTCCTTGACTCGCTCGAAGGCATATCTGAATCATATCAACATAATGCGATCACAGCTATTATCAGAACTTAATATAAAATAAATAATACTCCAAATACCTAAAAACGAATCGATTAAAAAAATGCCAGTTTTTCGAACTGCAGGAAGCAATTGAAAATTTATGGCAAAAAAACGAGGGGAAGCGTGATCACTAGCTACGATCAATTTCAATTTCCAACCAAATACGACTTTGACGAGTTTATCTTAAACTGTCTCGATATCCTTGCATATTCAAACGTGGGGATGGAAAGTTCTTATAGTACCTCCTTGAGGATAGATCGAATTGTAATGCACTTCTGCCCAAAAGCTCAGGAAAATAACTGCAGCCAAACACACACATGATGGAAGATGAAGATATCAGCTGGGTTTCAAATACGAAACGAATATGCCCAAACACAAAAAAATGCACGTACGGCAGAGACAATAACACTGACAGTTGTTTGATAAAAAAACGTGCATAGTTCCGATATAATTTCATCCATCAATTTCCAAGATTCCTCTGCCTTGAACACGACGAAAATAAATATACAAAAAATTTTAGGTTATATAATCATTCAGAACAGATAGCATTTTTTGAGAAGGCGCCACTGCATTATCTTACAAGTCCTGGTCAGGTTTGGAAAATTTTCCAGTTAACCAGTCAATAACTGTGACATTTAACATAATTGACCCAAAAAGATAAAACTAAATTTAGTAATACAAGAAGGAAAAAATCCAAGCACAAGTAAAAATCTCAGGCACGGGCCTCTTTTACTTTGCCTAAGCAGAATCCTTTGGTCAAATCTCACAGTGAATAAAACTTACCTCTTTTTGGCTTCTCAAAATGAGGAAGTATCTCTATGCAACAGGTATCCTTGAAAGAAGTAATCAAGAATATTTGCACACCGCACTGTAGGAAACAGGAGATCAAATTCAAAATTATTAGTAAAAATGATACTGCATATCTGATTAGTTGACTGAGCAGAGAAACAGAGAAATGATTGAAGAGACTCTAAGTACGACTGTTGAAAAAAAAACAGTTTAAGCGCAAAACGAACAGCCCAACTTGAAAAGCCACAGCTTGGGGAAATTAGAAGTGTCACGCCACATATTCATATTTATCTGTTAAGTTTGTTAAACAGATTGATTTTGTCTCACAGTCAACGACAGAAGAGGGAAAAAAGTTCCGAAGTTCCGAAGCTCATACCGAATCTGCAACTGCTTGAAGAGTGACATGATCACCCCATTCACCGCTCCTATTTTCATTGACAAGAAAAGCGAAAAAAGGGTGATTAATTAATCTCTAAAACAACTATCAAGAACATATTTGGACATATAGACGAGAAAGGCTGTCGGATTATTACTTAGACATCTTCTCCAAATATTCACCGTATTCCATGGGAACATATCCCTCATAAATCTCCGGATGAGACTTAAGCTGGCAAAAAAACACCATCAGAACCAACAACAATAAACAAGAATAAAAGAACTATCACATTCCATCAAGCATAATAAAGTCAATCCACTAGACAACCAACCTGGTTTACTGCTTGTCGTCTCACAAACTTGTGGTACTCAGGTGTGTCATACAATTGATCCGATAATGCATGAAACTGGGGGGAAACAAATGATTGTCATTACTTGATGTATACAAACAAAACCTAATGAAATGTGCTGTCTGACAGCTAACAGAAACAAACCTGACAATTACCATCACCTGGTACCTTGCGCTCTACAAAGTCGTATAACTGCAACCTGTTTAAAAATAAGCAAGAACAAACACAAGGAATAAATAATTCTTCCAAAGAATTTATGTATTTATGAACCAGCGAAGAAGAAAGAAAAACAAAACAAAGTCCATCAGTGGCATAAGTTTCATACTACACAAACAAGTGAATCACAAAAAAAATACAATTGCTCACCTTCACGGGAGAAAAGTAATGCATGTATCATGAACGCAGGCATATTGAATTTTCTTAAAGAAAGATAAATATTTATTAAATAATACCTATCCAGAAGCCTTTGATGATCTGAAGTTGCTTCATCTATTGAAGGAATATCTCCATTAATTCTTGGAACATGCTACACAGCAATAAGAAGCAATTTTAGCACAAAGGGTCTAGTAAATGAGTTATACAACTGATTAAAATAAATAAGCGTGCTAAAACCAGATCACTAGTGAGGGACTATAGCTTGCTCTGAACTTTCTACCAAAAGAAAGGGTGTTGAGGTGGGGGGTGATTCTGAAACTGAGTAGCTTAAGTTATGAATAATGCCCACGCACCATAAATAAATAAATAAAAACAAAACAAAACAAAAAGAAAAACCTGGAAAAGTTATTCAAGAAAAAAAGTCGCTTCACTCATCACTGTGTGTGAAGAATCATGAACTGTGTGACTACCACTACTGTCAATTAAAACTTACATGACTTCAACATCATTTTATGTAACAAGATGAATAAGCAGTCCGGGGGAAAGAGGTGAAGACACTAGCCCTAGAAATTGATGTACAGAAAACAAAGATAATGATAGATCAATTGTTAAATGACCATGAAATGAAAATCTGTAGAAAGGAGAAGAGTTTATTTAAAAGATTGCTTCACTAACTGGATGATGTATACAGATATATCTATAGAAGCAGAAGACGCTAAGCATACAGGAATTGTAGTCATTTGACACAATCTCCTTCCCACTTCATCTTTAAGTGGGTCAGTCAGCTCCAATGAGTATTCTCCCCCTTCGCAAGGACTAGAACATGAACTATAATGTTCTACATCATCAATTCCTTCCTGGACGTAATCATGGTCTGCATAGACAGAAGTTTTAATCAAATTAGCCAACTTCTGGGAGACAAATAAAATAAATCCCTTGTATAAACAAGCAAACAGTAGCTTTACTGATACCTTCTGAGCAATGGTTCATCGCTGAAGAGTTATGACACCCATATGCCAGCTCAGGAGCATGATAATGCTCCTCACTTGCCTGTGAATATCTAGAACTTTCAGCTATGTCTAGCTGTGAAAATTCTTCTTGAAGGGTCCGTGCAATCATCTCATCATTCTCTATATGATTACTCTCAGCATCATAATGGCCATGGTAGTAGTTTGCATCATATATGTTACCAGTATCATGTTGGATTATGTCACCATAGTATCCTGGATTGTAACTAGGGTCGCCATCAAGAAGACGAAGACCCCACTGAATAATATCTGAATTTTCATATAAAACCATCCCTAAAAGTTAATTTGTGCACCAAAAAACATCTGAAGCCTTCTTCTAGGCAATGTTGGAACTGTTCTTCACCAGCAACAATGCACCTGACGAAAAGAGCTGTGAATTAAGAGATTGGAGACTCAGTAGCAAGTAAGACAATGAAACAGAAACTTGTCCCTTCAGCAAAATTTATTCAATATGTAAATTTCTCCCAAGTATTCCCTAGTGTTTCAGTTACAAACAGAAAATCTACATGCTATACCATGACTGGAGAGGAGGCTGCTTTTCAGACAAGGAAATGATGGGTATTCACTACTCATTGCTGAATATGAAACAAAGAAATAACCCAGGGGATATACCCTCGTCCCCTCTTTATTTTATTTCAATAAAAAGTGGACGCCCAGTTTAAGTCCAGCTCTAACTCCATTTTACTCTATCGTTTAATATCGCTAAAAGTTGGCATAAGTTTAATTTGAGTGGGAGTAAGTTTCTCCTTAATCACTTTGTAGATATCAGCCAAAAGATTTTAGATGTTACAAATTTGAACTCTTGAAGGGGACTTTCGCTAGTCTAATCGAAGCACCACTACTTTGGCTTGCTATATAAACTGGGAGGAAGCTTCTGCTACTAACATCTAGATCCCCTGTCTCTAAGCTATAAAGAGAGCTACATAAAGGTAACATATGCTGCTGATTCTTTGATTATTCCCTTGCCCCTTAACTGAGTCCACAGATGAGTATATCGCGCAAGCGTGATAAAACGTGAAAATTCGACTGCAACATAATTGAAATCCAGAGGATCCAGACAATAACTGTTTCAAGCTCCTAATTCAGCCAAGAGACGAGATCATTCCAATCCATACGTTGATAGCGTCGCTTACACCGATCGGAAACGAACCCAAAATATGCTCGAAAAGAAAAGGTTCGAATTCAAATAACCAATGATCCAATACAATTCAGATAAAGGACGATTTAAAAGAAAGAAGCCACAAAATTGCCGGCGAAAAAAAGAGCAAAACATACAAATAAGAGCCCTCCGACCTTGGATTCTGCGTCAAGTGAATTCAGAGAAGTCATCAAGGGTGTGTCCAGAAAAAGGGAATAGGCAGACAAGTCAGAGGGATTTCACAAACCACTGTTGAGTTTGGAGAAGTGAGAACGCAACGGATGACAATAGTAGTGCCTTGAATGTATGTGCGGCAGGAAATGGAATTAAAAGGCGCCCTTCACGCGCTTATATACAGTTTGCCACGGCGCTAAAGCTCGAACTCTGACATTGTTTTAATAACTTAAATTTGAAGCACTGATTAAGCGGCATTTCCTCGGACGGCTTTCTTTAATCTTCATAATCCGAATCATTTAATCTCCCGTAATATAAATTAATTGAGGTTGGAACTCCAGATCGTTAATGATCGTTGATCAAAGGGAAGACCGGATTTTTCTTGTGAGAAAAGGGGCGGTTGGATCTGACAGAAAGGGAAAACGGACGGTCAAGATCGGTTGCTGAAGGAGGAAGGTAAGGGACGTCTGGGATTGGTGGAGTATGACAACAAAACAACGGCTGGCTATTTAATTTTTATGAAAATGACTAATGTGACCTTGTTCAATTCACATTTCTTTTGTTCCCGATGGCTGAAAGACGACTTTTCCATCCTAGGCGGCATGAAGCAGCGAGGAGTGGTCGGCTTAAACTTGGATTAAACATTTATGATTTAAATTTGAAAAATAAGAACTTTCTCCATCATAACTTGCCGCCTAAGTCATTTCCACGTGTACTGCACTAAGACTCTTCACCCTCCGATCATTTTTGTATCCTTTTTTTTTTGTATTTTCAATTTTGTCGTATTTCTTTCTGTGGTCCGCCTCCATGTTGATGTTACACCAACCATGTCATACTAAATTCTTGATCAATCTTCAAGGAATTATTTTGTTTTTTAATCATGTTTATATTTGTGTTTAAATTAATTTTATTGTACTTCCGCTCGAATACACACACACTGATGATAGTGAATTTGAAAAAAAATCAACAAAAAAATAAAATCGATCGGGCCATTAGTCGTTACCTTAGATTTCAAGATTCTAGCATGAAATCCGGATAATCTATCACACAATAAATGATGAATATTTGACCATCCGTACATGATACACTGATATTTTTCTTAGTATAAATGAGGACGAATATAAATTAGCAAAAAACTAATCATAATAGGGATCAAATTTTAAATATTTTTTGTAGACGATATCTCTCAAATAAATAAAATATGAATATAATACTTTTATAGACTTTAAGATATCATTTACCAATATATTAGTCGGTTAATTTTGATCTTTGAATATATATTAAATTTTCATATCTTAAGATAAATTCAATAATTTTTGTATTTGTGTGACAAATAAGTTGCATTCATAGTCCATCGAATTATTTAACATATTTATAACATTTTTTATATCTGATTCTAGTATTATTTTGTTGAATCCAATCTCTTAAGCCAATTTTAAACCCTTAAACACCCCTATTGTTTAGCTTCAAGATCATTATATGATCATAGAATAGACATGAATCCCACAACCCAATTTCTAGAATAATCTCGAATGATATCATCACAACCTGTTGTATTATGAGTTGAGGTAAGCGCTTCGTTTACATTTAATTTTACTCATTTTGATTGGGGGTTAACAAATAGGTAAAGGTGATGCATCAAATCTATTAAACATAAAATCACTCTGTAGCTACATAAATATTTTCCATATTTGTGTAATGATCGAGTGATAATCTATTGGTTTAGTAAAATCATTATCAAACAAAGCTTTATTCTTCCACTTCTATAAACTCCAAATTATACTCCAATTATTCTCTCCATGAGCTCCCAACTACCTTTTGAGATTCATAGCAAACCAATCTTGTAAGGATGCCCTATAGAAGGAAGACCAATTTTGAGAGTGAATTAATTAGGTCTCTAGCATAACAATAATTGCAGAGTATATGTAAGATATCTTATGTGCTATCATTACAATCTGGCATGCTGTATCGACTGAGGATTATCTACTTCTCCAAGTATTGATAGTTAAATGATTGTTGAAAGCCATCCACATAAAGACATGAATACATTTAACCCCTCTCCACTTCCATATATCCTTATAGGCAAGATTATAGTCTTACATAGAGTTATCCTCAAGCAAATAGTAAGCACTTTTAATAGTAAAATTACTCTCATTCGTAGCATTCTAAACTATCAAATTATTACTTGCCTCTGACATTGGTAGTATCATACTAATCAACCTTTGAATATGTTTCTTGGGATAATAGTAGCCAGCCTCTAGTAATCACAAATCCCATCTGAAACCCAATCTACAACTTTATTATTTTTTTCCTCCGTAGTACATGATCGAAGACATAAATCTTTAAAGTATTTATCTGGAAACAACCACTTGTTTTTTAAAAAAATTTACTAGTTATCCATTTCTAATATGCTACCTAGTACCCATTTCAACAATACCTTATTGTTTTGATATGAATTTTCATAACATAGAATCTCTTTTTATTGCTTTAAGTATATTCTCTACATTTTTTAGAGTCATTGATGGGTTAGGTATTAGAGTAGGACAATCAAGTTATGGCCAGTAAGTCTTATCTCCTATTGGTTGGAACTCATTATTATATGTCATTTGCATGATTTTCAACTCAAAACTAAGATGCACATATTGTAAATGATGCATGCCTACTTTTGTACAAGCAACAATGGCATGCATATATGGATATTTTTCTGCTTGAAATTCTCCATAGTCACATTTTTATCAATCAAATTCACCTTGCAATACTAGTAAAATTGATATAATTGAACATTATATGACTCAATAACCTCAAATGATGTTATGATATTCTATCAAACTCTCGAACAACACATGTAGATGGTGTCACTATGTCTAACTTCTTTGTTAATGTCTCATAAAACATCTGGCCAATGCAATTTTGGCATGAACTTGTTGGGCACTTTGGATTTGGTTGAGAACAGGATGACTTACAAATTATATGCATATTTGAAAATGGCACAATTACTAGAAGAGATTCATGTATAAAATATGTTGGGATAGAAAGCACATTTAAAAATTGTAGGGAAAGAAGACACACCTAAACACTATTTAGATAGACAAAGTTAAAATTGTTTTGTCAAAAAATAACTTCTAAAATCGTTTTGTCGACTTTTAATTTTTACAATTTAAAAAATTGTTATATTCTCAAACTCGTAATAGTAGTAGGGCACAATTTTTTCAAAAACATAAAATTTATCTAATAGATGTCGACTTTTACTTCCCATGGTATAATATATTGGATAAATATTTTTACAGTATTATGGTAAAAAAAAAAAGAGCCACTCATGAGCTTCTAACAGTACCCGCTGATTCACATTTATCATCCTAAGAAATAATGCGCTCCGTATAACAATTCCTACACAATAATTAATTCAATTTTCCTAGTCTCTCAAGTTAGGCAAATGAATATTTCAAAATTTTCCCTCAATTTTAAAATTTGAAAAAAAAATCGGATTTTTTTTTACTTATTTTTCTAAAAGTAAGTATTATTACTTCCTAGATTAGCTGAATCCTCCCGACGTATGACCGTATTGGTAATACTAGTTCATGCCATACTGCTTCAGAAAATAAGGTCTAACAGTATTGGCTCAAATCTAGACGTGTTTTCTTTACTACATGAAATTTTAAAAATAATCTATATCATTTATGAACTGTCAGTAATATAGTTATAAATTTCATATTTTATATTAATGATCAGATTAAAAACCAGCCAATTACAAAATTATAAGGTTTTATTTCCGGTTGGCCAGGAAGCACTACTCAATATGAAAACAATTCTGCATCATCCTTTTTCTTTTCTAGCCTGAAAAATTCTGTATCATCATTGGTTTAGCTAAAATGTATCTCTTCTGAAACGGATCTTCGCAGAACTTATTGGGAACTGCAGAAGAATGGGGTTGAAAATTACATAACTAAACAAAGATTAATTCACAATTCCAACTAAACTATTTCTCACACATTTAGAAAAAGGGGGGGTGTTGGAGGCTAACCCATAATCCGGGTCAGTGTTGACCCATTTCAAATCGACTTCATCTTTTTAACCCAACTTTCCCCCTGCTCAACCAAATGTCACCAGCATATCTGCCTTGGAAATCCTTAAATTATTCCTCTTTCTACTTAAATAGCATTCCTTTACATTTCCTCAAAAAGCTAGACAATGTAAAATCAAAAGACTAATAATCAATAGAACATAGGATGACAGCTTTAATATATATATATAAGCTATGAACGCTGCTTCTCACCTCAAATTTTGTGTGAAGTGATGTAGTTAGGAAATATACAAGTATTCTTTATTGTGTATCTGTAGAGCAATGGCTAATGATTCCTGTTGTGAAGAAGCAGCAGCTGCTTGGCCTTCAACTAACACATTTGATCGAACTAATGCTACAATAATCAACTAGCTCTTTGATGTTTTGGTCTCCATATCCTAAAAAACCAATTAGTTTCTCCAGGTTTCAGGTCCATATTCCTTCTCTTGTTCTTTAATTTGGTTCCTTGCGCTGATGCAAAATTCTTCAGGGGTAGCTCTGGACTTGCACTCAATGAAGATTGTGCAATCTGATTCACCATATCCAATACCTCACTCATCTTAGGGCGATTCTTTGGGTTTTTTACTAAACATCGGTTAGCTACAATAGCGAGTCTTTGAGCTGACTTAAAAACGTGCTTCCTTTCAAGCCTTGGATCCAATATTAGTTGAAATTTCTTCCCATCTGATAAGTATGGCCTCACCCATTCCAAGAGCTTCTGCTCACCCTTTGGACGATTTCGATCAAAAGGGCGCCGGCCAGTGATGAGTTCATAAAGAAAGACACCATAGCTCCATACATCACTCTTGGATGTCAGACGGCCAGTTTGAACATATTCAGGAGCCGCATATCCCATCGTTCCCACAACCTGATGAACATAACCAGCATATGAACGCAAAAAGCATATTTTATCATTGGAAGCCACCTACAATTAGTGCGTGCTGCTGGATTCAGTGCTTTATTAAGGCATAAGAAAAACAATGGTCTTTTTACCACATGTAAGACTTGAACTGATCAATATCCAGAAGCAACAAGAAAGGGTTTAAGATTTCCTGTATGAAGTTGTGATTCACATAATGACATATCAGATATGAAAACTCAGCCCCTAATACCTCTAGATTCAGATCCCCAAGCATGTAAAGAACTTGTCTCTGCTTTTCAATTCATCAGTCCCTAAGATCAAATGCAAATCTATCTCTCTATATGTGACTAGTGACGTTTTTTTTTTTTTGACAGAAAAGTTTAGGTGAGTTGAAATGGTGAATAGATATTGTAGATCAGTACAAGGGTCCATACCGCTGTTGAGACATGAGTTAATCCTTCAGGTGGTCCCAATCTAGCTAACCCGAAGTCTGATAGCTTTGCATTCCAATGCTCATCCAGGAGGATGTTTGAAGATTTGAAGTCTCTGAAGATTATCTATGTATCACACATCCAGACATAATAAGCACAGTAAACTGTCACAAAATATTTCAGTAGCAAATGAGACCGAGTTTATAAAATTCCAATTTAGGTCCTGCCAGCTCCATTTCCCTTTCAGGTTCAACAATCTAAAAGAGACTCAAGCCAATTTGTAGACAATGCTTAATTAAATTGATTAGGCAAGTTAGTGTTTGTATATACCTGAAAATCCATTTCCTCGTGCAGGTATGTTAAGCCACGAGCTGCGTCTTCAGCTATTTTCAATCGTCTACTCCATGAGAGAGGATTCTCTGAACGGGGTGATAAATGGTGTTCCACACTTCTGTTGGGCATATATTCATAAATCAGAAGCCGCTGGATTCCTCTTTCATCATCATCCGCACAGTAACCCACTAGTTTTACCAGATTGGGATGCTCAACAATGCCCAGAACATTAACTTCTGTCACCCATTCTTTATGGCCCTGCAAACACCAAATCAAAATAGAAGATTTATGCATTGTACTGCAAAAACAAAAATTGCATAGATGAACAATGAGCACAAAATAACTCTAGGCTTTATTTGGTACGCTGAAATAATTTTTGAAGGAATGGAAATAGAAAAAGGAAAAGCAATAAGCATCAAATGGAATGGAATTTTCGGACCCAAAAGTATGTATAGTAAGAAAAAGTAAATGTAATATGGTGGTAAACTTCATTTGGTGTGCGTGTGTTTGGATAATGGAATGGAATTTATTGATTCCCTTTTCATGACCAAGTTCCATACTATCATAATGTAGCGATAAGATTATCACGTTGACTTGACGGCAAAAGTTCTGTGCATCAAGTAAAGCTTACCATCTATAGCACTAAAAATTACCCACAATAAGTGTTCTAGCTTCTGGTAGGCTATATTTGAACAAGCTTATTCTAAGACTAGTATAGTCTTTTATTCTTTGTTTAGAGTCACCACTATCATCTTAGGTCTAGTTTAACGAGAAATACTTTTACCCTTGCTTTGCGCTTTCTTTTGTAATTTTAGTTTATTTCATTTATCTTCACGTTCTGTTTGTTCATCCGGAGTTTTCTTGTGCCTACAGTATTCTTCCCCCACAAGCAAAGGAATATTAATAAAATCCAGAGGTTCCGTCCTTTTTCTAGAAAAAATTATCAGTTAGAACAATAACCATGTGCGTCTGTTCAACATTGCCTTATATTTTACTAAGATATCGTTGTGATATTGTTAAAGCAACTAACTATATATACATTCTAAAGTACAAAACCTAAGACAAAGAATCCTTACCTGCACTCCTCTTTTACCAAGTTGTTTAACTGCAACTTCAAGTTTTCTGTTAGGATCCTCTCCACTCTTGATGAATCCCTTGTATACACATCCAAACCCTCCCTCTCCAAGCAAAACAGAGCGACTGAAATTCTTTGTGGCTGATTTTAGTTCGGGAACAGTGAAAACTTTCAGGTTGCTGGGTCTGTGAGACAAACTGGGTAACGCAGTCCTCCTAAGGGACTCTGCATTGTTTTCTGACTGATCCTTGGAATTCAATTCAGAAACAGATATTCTCACATCATCCTCAGCATTTGTGCAACCGTTAGAACGACCCGAGGCTGACTTCACGCTCATCGGTGGTTCCTCCTTCTTCTCTCCGTAGCGGAATAGAAAACACTTCATTGCAACGGATTGATCTGCATTTTCAGAAAGGAGACGAAAAATTGAAGATAAAACTATGGAAAAGCAACACCTCATCTGCAGTGAAGTTCATGGATAGCGACGACGGCTCATGACTGCTTAGATACTTCAAAATTTAGCAACAGAAAAAGACTCTAATTATGCATATATTGATAGCACTGCATCAAATAAACAATCGCACATGGAGTATGGCATCCCTTAGCGGCGTATCATTGCTTATAATTTCAGATAGCCGACTCAGAAAGGTTGTTATAAAATAAAATCTAGTGTTTTTCAACAGAGGCGAAAAAGTCGACAAAAAAAATTTAACACCTTATTTGGTAAAATAAGATCAAGAACTGGCATATGTTTCCAAATTTCCCGTAATATAAATCTAAAAGCAGAGATGCCCAAAAATGTCCACACATATTTTGGATAATATGGGGGACCATTTACACTGACAGTTTCCTTCAACTAAAAAAGGAGGCTATAAGAAGAAATTCTGAGTAGGCTCACCTCCAGTAAGTGGTAGATAATCTGATCGCGAAAAACCTTCAGAATCTAAGCTCAACGAATTCCCTTGTTTCTAGGAATCTGATACCATCTTAACGCATTGAGCCTCAGACAGAACTTGCTGCGAAAAAACAGGGAAGAAAGACTCTTGGGTCCGTAGAGAAGTCTCCACACGGCAGCTTCGGGTCAGTTTACCGAACAAAAAGATTGAAAACAAAAAACTCAGTTAAGAACCTGTATGTTGAAAATATTATTATAACCGAGAGGAAGTGGGAACGGGGATTTGGATTTTGGGAACGAGCAAGCAAACAGGGAAACAGACGTGATTAGGTTTGATTCGTTGAACACACGGCAATATTTACCGATCTCCGAGTAATGAAAATGCAAATTTTGTTTCGGGGGGGATTTTCACCTCGATTAACACTTCTCCTTGTGCAAATCAGAAATCAGGAGGTGCCCTTCTTTATTTTTTACAAAATATTTTAATTTAAGTATATTCCACATTAATTTTTTATTAAAATTAAAATATAATTTTAAAACTCAAAAACTCTTATAAAAAATTTATCAATTTATTTATCTAAGTAGATTTTTATAATAATAATAATAATTAAATTTATATAATTATAAATTATAAAATATGAGTTTATTTTTTATTTATAAGTATGCTTGGCTGCCTTTTGTTTAGGCCGCAAGAACCTTCCCTCACTTTACCCCCAGTTGACCGAGCTCATACTAGTCCCAGTCAAGGCCCTTGACTGAGCATCGTAGACTTCTAGCTAAGATCATCATTTATAATCGGGGCCCTTCGAATGACTACTTTACACGGAAGTGAATTGATCAGGCCAGGTTCATCACAATCTTACAATTTTCTTGTGAATGTTGAAATTATGTCCATCAATCCATTTGGTGTTATGTAAATATCCTTCCGTTTTTTGTAGAAAAATAAATAAATATTTTTTTATTTTTAATATAAAATCTAAGATTATATAGTATATAATATTTTAATCTTATTTTTTATATGTGTCAAATATCTTAATTTTATTTATGATATAATTTTATCTATAATTATTTTTAATTTAATATAATTCTTAATATTTAAAAAATAAGATTATGTATAAAATTATACTAAATTAAAAATATTATAAATAAAATGATATTATATTAAAAAGATTATGGATAAAATTACACTATAAATAAAATTATAATAGTTAACATATATGAGAAATAAAATTAAAATATTAAATATTATATAATTCTAAAATTTAATCTATAGCACAAATTTATACTATAAATTAAGTATTATATTAAAAATATAATAAATATTTTGTTTAAGATGTTTCATCTTTCATCTTTAATACACTTTAATTCACTGAATATATTAAAGAAGTATTTGTTAGTTTAACTTAGACTACACATACCTAATTACCTATACCTATACAAGTTTTATTATACGAAAATGAGTTGCATTGTTGATTAAAGTTTTAATTGATAAACCAGTTTGCCACATATTTAATTGGCAATGACATGAGATGCAAAACTTAAATGGGCTACCTATTTCCGTGATTGCCACTTAGTTAACCGTCTGGTTTATTTATTTTTTTTTTATATTCACACAGTTTATCATAATTTTATTCTGACTATATTTAAATCTGACTCGTGTCGTACGTTTAACTATAGTGGGTGAGTCTCCCAACAATAATTTTTTACATACACTAAAACTCAAATTTAAAATCTTATTTAAATAATATTAAACTACTTATTATTTAGAAAAAACCCTATTAATAACTGTCTAGTTCCATTTTCTTTTAATAAAAAGACAGCTTATATCAAGTAGTGAAATTGTTTTTTTTTTTAAATAAACACACACGCGTATATAGATATTGGTTTTTTAGACAACATCCATTTTTTAAGTAGGGATGTCATTTAAGCTTGAGGCTCTTGTTTTTTTAGATATTTATTGATTATTAATAATAATATGCTGGATTTCGTCCAAAAAAAATATTTTTCTTATATAAGACTATGGGAAGAACTTCAATTTTTAATGCCATGATTTGAAGCTATGCATGTTTTCTTATATAATGGTCTCCTTTTGAATTTATTCCTCCAAAATAACACGATTGAACAAGGCACGTGAAATGCCCTCGAATCGATGATCACATAACAGCTCACGAAATAACACGTACTATATGAAATAAAAGTCCAAGATTGAAAAGGAAAACAGCAGATTTGGGAACCACGTGCGATCTTAATTACTAGTTGCTAGGATAGTGAAACGAACAGCAATGTGTTAATAGGATGTTGGAAGCGTGCACCACACCGTCGCGATGACCGTTAACATTATCCGTTTTCACGTCAAATGAAATCCAAAGCCGCAGGTCGAAGCTAAAAGTATCTTCCTGTAGTACAGTCACCAATTACTGCAATTTCTACCCATCCTATATAATCTCCTCTCTTGTCTTTAAAAATCTAACTAAAATCTAATATATTTTTTTAAATTATGCTTACATCAACTTCTTTATATCTATCATATTAAATACTCTGATCACATTTATTTTATTTTTTTAAATATAGATTTAAATTAAATAAAAATATTAAAGGAAATATAACATATGGTAAAGTGAGATTCGATAACTCCATAAAATGAATATAAATAATTTTCCTTTTGTAAAACTATTCATATACCTATCTGGTTTGTATTATGTGACGTGTTTGACTATAATTTAAAAGTAAAAGTTAGTAGTTTTAGCTAAGTTTAATTTGGGAATGCTATAGTATTTTTTTATATCAATCAATAATTTTATTATTATTAATAGGAATTAATTCGAGTGGTAAGTTATTCAGTATTATTTAAATAATATATCGACTTTAAGTCTTAACATATATAGAAATTTTTTGTTGAAAGACTTACTCACCATGACCAGATACACAATACAGATCAGATCTAAATATAGTTGAGATAAAATTTTAATAAATTGAATAAATAATAATTTTTTTTACTTGAAAAGATGGAGAGAATGAGGAAAGATGTACGAAATTTAAACGGACCAGTTGTATGGTAAATCAATAATATGAAAAGTAATTTCGGGAAAGAGAATATATATTGTTATTGATGAAATACTCCCTTCCTCTTTGTTTATGAGATATCTGGAAGAGAAATTATATAGTATTTTTTTAATAAAATACCACGTTGATTGTATTATTTATTGCAATTGTCCATTTTTACTCCCGTTTAATGGGAAAAAAAGGAAAATTTTAAAGGATATGTTCAGCATGAGTCAGAGTTTCTTTTCACTTTTAGATGAAATTAACAAGTTTTCAACTTTTCATACTTCTTTTTCGTTAATTTGCATTTGAGTTGTGTTATATGTCTTCTCAAGATCAACGAATGTCTCAATATTTAAAAATATCGCAGCGGGAAGTTGCCACCTTAATTAAATTCCGCCCCGAAGTCGGGTGGTATTTTGTGGCATTACGGGTCGAGAAGTTGAACGCCGTTAGGCAACGTTAAAAGCGACGACCGCCAAATCCACGTGTCCATTTTCAGCGGACTTGAAACGCACATTTTATTACGACCTCTGTCATAAAACCTTTTGGATTCCGTCGAATAAAAAAAGTGCACTCTCCATCTCCCTCTATCCTTCCGTTTCGTGTCACTCTTTTGCGGTTCGAGGCTTTTCTGGTTCGAACATCCGCTCGAATTTCTCTGACACCCTTTTCCTCCTCCTCATTATCTCCCTCTCGCCCTTCCTCTCTCGCGTTCTTGCCCTCTCACTCTCTTCAAGGTTCGATCTCTTTGTCTCGTTTGTGTTTCATCTTAGTAATGTATGTTTTGCTATGCTTATTCTCGTCATGGGTAGTTTGAGCTGGCTTGCTTTTATGACTGAGCTTGGACTCTCTCTGCTTCATTTTGCCCGTGTTTATAACTAGCGACCCGGTTTTTACTCTGTCTGGTGCTGAGAAACTGAGGAGAAAATGAAAATTGTCAATATTCTGCTCCTTTCGCGGCTTACTGTGCATGTGCTTATATACCCGCAGGACCGCTTGTTACTTAATTGGCTACTCGCTATCCGTTTGTTTTTCCTTGTCGGCTGTCTTCCTAAGAAATTGTTCTTGGAATTGGGTTCCTCGAGGCAAAGTATACGATATTCGAAGTCTATCTTGTACTGATCCAAACCTTTGTCATTATATTTTTTGACAATTTTTTGGAAATGCCTAAAAGGGTTAACTTATGTTATTATGTTCTTGCAATGCTGTTTAAAATTGGAAGTTGTTCGGTGCAGGCTTTGGGCCTGTTCAACCATCTAGTCAAAAGGTTGATGAGGAAGAAACCGTCTGCTTGAAACATATCAGTTGTTGTGTGTGATATACCAATGAAAAAGAACAGATAAGTTATTCATAAGAGCTTATCGACAAATATAGATAAGGCAACTTGTAAAAGGAAATTCAAGTCAGAGAAATTTTACTAAGCTTTACAGTAAATCTGACAAGGTCTGGAACTATTGGTAATGGGCTCCCCTGTAATGTCTACTTTTAACTCTTAACTAGATTTGGTTTTCTTATCACTCTGATTAAATCTTTGGACGTAGATATGCATGCGATTTACTTTTAAAGTGGAAGTGTTCTATATTTGCCATGTCCAAACCAAGTCGAAGCCTTACAGTTGTAGATATGTATGAATATTTTACTAGCGAAAAAGATGTTGCATGCATAATAATGTACATATATAAACGCCTTCCATTTATTAACGCGCCTTTCTTCTGACTGGGGAAAAAGAGTAAATTGGTGTGCAATGAAATTCTAGGATGCACAAGAGAACGTGAGATGGATCCAGAAGAATACTTGCAGATGTGTTCCGACATGAAATGCCAAAGGGTAAGGATTTGGTCATTATTGTAAATGTCTTTACTCTTCAAGCATGCAGAATTTTTACATTATATCTTAGGCACAAATGTTTGACATTCTTCCCCAAATTGCAACATTGGCGAACTATCTATCTGCGTTATGCTATTTTCTGTCTACTGTTGAAAATCAAGAGATCATGTGAACTAACAATCGTAGTTATTACAATTCAATCCATGCTCGGAAAACTCTTGACATCCTGGCATCTAGAGTCCATTTATACAGAATGCTGAGGTTTTGAGCTTCGCAGTTTTATGTTCGTATGTAGGCTTATGAAGGGAAATGATTGTGATTGTTGCTTAATTGTATTGGAAGTTTATTCAATTTATTAGAAAATAACACTCAAGCATAAATGTCTGTGGTACATACTGATTCATATATGTCATTTATCTTTTGGGATTTTTTTTTCTTTTTTAAAACTATTATGCTTGAATTTGTGCGTACACATGAGCCTCAATTCTTGAGTAATCTGCTATTTCCTCTCTCATAAGTTATACAATCTTTTGATATATGTAAACGTTCATGATTTATTATTTCTCTGTTGTATACTTTGCTAGGTTCAAGTAGATGGATCATTTGTTCCTGCCATTCAAGACGAATCAGTGGAAGTTGAACATTTGCTTGCAGAACCTAGGAATGGTCATGTTTCAGTGGATGGCATTTTGTATTTTCATGAGGAGAATGTGGGCAAATGCTGTGCTGTTGAAAATCTTTCCTGTGGATTTGAATTTGGTCTTAGAACAAGCATAGGTAAATCTAAAATGGGTCAAGTGGTCTGTAAATCTATTTATTTACTTGTTTAGAAGTGAACCTTTGTTTAATGTACTTACCAGCTGACAATTTGTTTTTGGCTACCAGTTTACCTTTTGTTGTTTAAACTTGGAACAACTACAAAAGTATAATGAGGAATTGAAAGGATCAAATTGGCAAGAGAAATCGCAAATTTAATGATAAATGAGACTGCTCACAAACTTGAATCAAATGTTGGATCTCTAAAGATATGAATGCATTTTTTATTGTGATATTTTGATTAGATAATTTATAACAAAGGTTGCTGATGGTCTATTGATGCTGCCTTATTTTCTCAGAATATTGGTCTACTGATGGTCATTGAACGGGATCTCCTGGTCAATAACCTATCTAAGGATTTAGTTTTCGATAGAGCACAATGATGTCATATGATCCATGTAGCCGACCCCATTTAATGGGATAAGGCTTGTTGTTGTTGTTGTATTGGGAACTGCTAGTTTCAAATTTTGGTTTAGTTTTACTGATTGCTTACTACTGTACTTGTATTTCTCAGGTGGATCAGATTCTCACACAACTTTGAATGGAAAAGATGATTTGAAACTTGAGGTACCTGTTTTTAGTTACAGCTATTAGTGGAGTAAGATCAAAGCTATGAGCTCTCTCTCTCTCTCTCTGTTTATATCATTTATTTTAATTTTTTATTGCTAAGAAGTAATAGACAAGATATTTTTTTAGGTACTTAATGGGTTGCTGGATGATGTTGAAATTGATGGTCTTAATGCGACAGATGGGTTTTCATGTGAAGATTATCTTTTGGGTAGATAATTAACTTTCGCAAGTTGATTTCTGCCGTGATGCTTTGATGAAAAGAAGAAAATAAACTATTTATGTTTCCTGACTCCTCTATGTTTTCTGATTTGAATACTACAAATCTGTTTACAACTGCAGATTTTGAATTTGCTGACAAAGCTGTGGGTCCTTGGGGAGAATCTCTATTGCAAAGTTCAAGCTCTGAGAGTCATTCTCCAGGATTAAGTGGAAGCAGCAATGGTATTGGTGGGGTATCTGAATCATTGGAAGTGGCCATCGAACAATCTGAATACAAAAATGATTTTCTAGATAACAGAGTAACTCGCGACTTACATGGTGCCTTCGGGAACAATTCCTGTCAAACATCAATTGAAGATGACATTTTCAATTCACTTGATGTGCAGCATCTAAATGAGTTGGATAATGATCCCCCTTTAGCAGATAGTGTATTGTCTTGCAAGAAGGAAAAGGGTTCTGCAGATGAATGCCAAACTGCTGCTGTTAGAGAGAAGAGATGCCGTAAGCCTACTCTGAGGTATATCGAAGAATTTTCAAATTTGAGGTCAAAAGAAAAGGCTTTGAATTCTGCAACAAAAAATAAACCCTCGAGTTTGGCATCACATCACAAGCTTCGTCATATAAGGTTTAGAGCATTGAGACACATTCCAGAAAAGAATTCTGATGGTCAAACAAGTTATATGGCACTTCCTGAGTTGCAGGTGCACAAGCCATTCCTGAAAAATGAGGTATTGATTTGGACCTGTGTTCTAGGACGCAAACTTGCTTACTATCTGCTTGCCTTTGCACCTTGAGTCTAAGTAGATTATTGCATTTAGATTTTCATTCATGATTCGTAAAATGTGATATTCATGGGCAGTCCTTTTCTGCATCCCTTAAGTACAAGTGTCACCATTCTATATCTTGAGAAGATAGCTGTATATTGATGTTATTGCCTAATATCCGTGGCTAATGGCCTGCAAATCTAAATTATTGGCCCCTTTTTGATGAGGTCAATTTCTTTCTTAGGAACTTGAATATGATGATGAGTCTAATGCATCTGAGTCCGAGGATGAATGCGTGACACCAAAAAGACATAGGAAAAATGATCGGAGGAAGCACCAAAAAATGTGGACTTTATCTGAAGTGATCAAGTTGGTTGATGGCATTTCTGAATATGGAATTGGTCGATGGACTGATATAAAACGTGTTCTGTTTTCTTCCTCCAGTTACCGTACACCGATTGATCTTAGGGTAGTTTTTTTGCAAAGCTTCAGTCATTGAGTTGTCACCCGTTCTTCCAAACTTTATTAGAACCTACTTGTGATTTCTGCAGGACAAGTGGCGGAATCTTTTAAGAGCCAGTTCAGCGCAGAAATTTAACAGCAAAGAGGTTAACCATCTGTTTATTGATTTTCCATGTGTTTTTTTTATGGGATAACATCATGCATATTCGAACTTAGTTCATTTGAGGAAGTATTTACCTGAACTCAGTGGCACGCAAGATTGTATTTATTGACAGTCATATGGTATTGCAGACTGAACCAAAGAATCAGCACACCTTGCGTTCCTTACCGAGTACTGTTCTTCGCCGTGTCCATGAACTGGCTGAAATTCACCCATACCCGAGAGAGCTTTATTCGAAGGAATCATCTGCTGGCCAAGTTGGCTCCTCAATTCTTCCAACTCGGACAAAAGGTGGTCCTAGCAAAAGAAATGTCCGTAGGAAGAAATGTATTTGAATATCAGTAATCTCTTTTGTGAATAGACTAAGTGTATCCAAGCTCTCGAGTACTCTGTTCTATGAGAAACAAAACCAAGCCATGCCCGATGTGGAGGAACTAGGAACCATCCATGGTCTCATCATGGATGAATTGTGGGTAGTAGATATTGAACACTTAACGTGCTGTAGATTGTAGTTAAAGATGTCAGACACAACTATGTGATTTGAAGGAAGCCTTAGTCATTGCGGTTTTGTTTTAATCGAAATCGAGCATGACATGATTACAAACATTTGCCCGTATGCATTTTGACGCGCAAATATAATTGCGGAAGTGTATTAAAAATGTTAAATTTTACTGTGATAGGAATCACGAAAATGGGAGGAAAATTTCGGTGATTCTCGCGTTGGGAAGATTAAGGCGAACTGGTAACCTTAGTGTATCGGTTTTGTAAGAAGATTAAGGAAGGAGTATATTACATAACAACTTGAAGATATTTTACAGAGAGGAAACAATCGATCAAATGGGCGAGAACCCTCAAATCTACACATCACACCGCGCAAACCAGGAGGAACTTTGTTACATAGCTGCAACTTTGTGTCATGTGCCAAACGTGCTATTTATGTAGGACATAAATCTACGTATTCTTACACAAGTTCTTATGCTTGTCATGAGTCCTAGATTTCATAACCTCAGAACAAACCGCAGGCCTCTTCATTTACAGCAGACTCAGATTACATGCCACCTCTACCATCAAACATGGCCATTATTATGTTGGAACTTGGAAGTGCCAGCCCTATTGTGGAAGCTCTCTCTAGCCATTGCAGTAGTGCTTTTAGGGTTGTTGATATTGGTGCTGTGTTTTTCAGTGCCTTCTATTACTTTTCCCCTTCCAGCGTGAAGTCGCTGCTCTTTGCCATATATACCACCCAGCCTCAACGTACCAGAGTCTACTAAGCTGGAGTTCACAATTATGACTGCAAGTAACAGAACTATGAGCTTCATCTTGAAGAAGTTCAGCTGCTCTGCTTTCTACACATGCAAACGAATCTCAATATAAGTGGAGAATTGGCTCTTTTTATTCAACCAGAGAAAGTGGGTTTTCATGCAAGTTCACTATGATTAATTATTTCAAGCCGGTGCAATCTGGATGAAGACAAATCTTGGCCCAAGATAAGGACGGAGAGGGATATCTTTATGTTGATAAGTGGATCATATAAAGAATTGATAATGATTGAAGGGGTCAAATCATAGAGTTGGAGTCTGCTAGCAGCATCTTCTACAGCACGCGTTTCTAATCTCACTGGTTTCTTTTTTAAAGGGAGCGCTTCTATTTGATTAGTGCACATCAAATCAAGGAATACAGTCCATAAATTTATCAAGGATTAATCTGTGTTAGTAAGCTAACTGTTAATTCCAATAATATAAGTGAAATAAACTATCCCCACTATTCCTATAAAAAAAACAAAAAGTTTCCCCACTATCGGCCTGGCCCTCAGGGTCCAAAATCCAAATAGGCCTCACAAAATACTGAACCCATGTCAGCCTGCTATTCTTGTACATATATGGTCTTTTAATGGCGGCTAATTGAATCTAGCACTATCTACCATTTTAATGTGAAAATAATTAAAATAAAGAAATACAAAATAATACAAGGACACCCTTAAATTTGTAATACCTTTAGTGCCAACGTTGATTTAAATTCTTCAATGCACAAAAAATAACATAATATGATGTTTTTGAAATATATTAATTTGATATTATGAAAATAATGGAAATTAAAATTAAATATTTTAATATATTTATATTTTGTTTTAAAAAAATTACCCTTAACCTAATCTTCCCCATAGGAAGAAAGGTCCGCACCCACTATATACCTCTTTTGGGATTTTATCCCACGAACTCTTATCTAAGAGGGGTGTCCGTTGCTACTTGAGTCAAACACTCTTAGTAGAGGTATATTAGTTCCTCTAATTCTAAATATAATATTTTGTAGTGCAAAAAATTATTTAGGAATAGAGGGACTATCATCCAATTAGACATGAAAGATATTTTAGAAACCAAACGAAACGAGTTAGTCCACACATGCCACCTTTTCCAACGACAATGTCCATTCAAAAGTACATACAGGCATATGTTTAACATGACAGAGTATCCCAAGTTTGGAAGAGAAAGCGAAAGCTGGCGAAGAAGGCATGGAGAGACATTAATGGAGGGATATGGTTGTGGGAAGTCACTGAGCAGAAGAAGTGAAGAACAAGCATGAAAAGAAAGAGAAATGATTATTGGAGTGGCGTGCCAGCTCACCATAAAGCAGATTTGCACGTGGAAGCAGAAGACTGATCACCCTTAACACTAAAATACAAGTCAAATCAAATATGTACAAAATAACAAATAGATTTTATTTATCATATTAATTAATATTTTAATTTTATTTATAATATTATTTTATCAGATAATTTTTTTAATTTAATGTAATTTTATCTATAAATTTTTAATTTTGTGTAATTCTTAATATTTAAGAAATAAGATTATAGATAAAATTATAATAAATTTAAAAAATTATCGATAAAATTTTCTTAAATTAAAAATTATAGGTAAAATTATATCACAAATAAAATTAAAATACTATTTATATATATATAAAATAAAATTAAAATATTAAATATTACTCTACCCAATCAAATAATAACAAAAATGGCTGGTGGGCCTCCAACCTTGAGGTGTCACCAACCATCTCTCTTAGCCTTTGCCACTCATTCTTGAACACTCAGACTCATGCATGTGCTCTCTCACTCGTTTTCCTCACATTGTATTAACTCCCTGCTTCCTTGCTCCTCTCTTCAAACTGTTCACTCTTCACTTTACTGCTTCTGATTTGATTCAACCAACCAAGCACAGCGCATGAATACACTTTTGCCTTTAAGAGGGAATGAATCAGTGAGCTGGCTCTCAATCATTTCTGCTCCATCTTAGTGAGCATCATCAGAATATTAGACCCACACAAAAGGGAACCTCCAAGTTCAAACCCTATCCTTCTTCTCCTTTTTCATTTCAATTCCTCAACTTTTTTGGAGTTCTGTTTCCAACATATAGAAAATACAGCTAAAATATCTTATATATAGTCCCACATGATATCTGAAGTAATTATGACGATCAATATTCTAGTTACAGCTAAAAATCTTTTAACGGACCAGAATCTACGGTCAAAATCAAAAGGATCGCACATTTATTGAGGGTCAAAAGTTTCAGCTGCTAAGAAGAACTATTGACTTTTTTCTCTTCTCTGCGGCCAAAGATCCTTCGTTTTTTCTTCCATCCCTTTTGCTTTGCATAGCCCATTTCCTGCATACCTGAAGATCATATTCTAGATAAGTGGTAAAGCATATCCCAAATCCACACGCACCACGTTTCTGCTACAAGATTGAGTAAGAAATACTAATGTACGGTAGTGCACCATTAGTTTAGTCCACCTTATAAAAATGCTGCAGCCGACATCCGCTAATTTATTTATGAATTGCTTAATTGATTCATCATCATCATCACCATCACCATCACTATCATCATCCCCCTTCATTATCCAGAATGTGATCAATCCCACTTTCATTTCACGCACTTTCTGCCACTAAATCAATTGATCTCACTCACGTTCATTAACGTTTGACAGTACAACAAGTTGAAAGATTACAACTCACAAAAGCTAATTTAAAAGCCCTTATCAGATTGAATTAGAGTTTGTAATATTTATCCTGATGTATTAGGGAATAAGTGGGTTCGCACTACACCCAAGAAACTATCCCATTCCCATCCCTCTTTAATATCCTTATCTTCTTTCTCAACAACAATTCGTGGGACCTAAACTTTTTGAACTTCCAAATATCAGTGAGCAAGTACTAGTACCAACCTTCTTCAAGAATTACAGAGAAAGACAGAGAGTTCTTACTTAGGAGATATAGTATTAATTTGTCCATAATATATGCATATGAAATCATTGCTAGTGCATGTTCGTACAGTTTCGTATCAAGATAAATGACTAACGAAAGAGGTCCCCGCAACTATGTGTACTAACAAGTAACAAGCACTAACAAAAAAAATATCATTGATTCTAGATCCTCTAATTTGTATTAGCATAAGTTATTTATCACGCCTACCAACCATTTAATTCTCCCCACAAGTCATACTTCCCGTGCCACACAATTATATATACCTTTTCGCTTTCATAGTGGTCACTGCACTTTTCTCTGTCTCTCTCTCCCCATTTCTCTATCTCTCTCTGTACACACCCAATAACTATGAAGAGAAAGTTTCTAAGAGGGTGGCTTAACAAGTGGAAGAAAATGAAGAGTCGAGTGATACCTTGTTGTGCCTGTGAGTGTTGCAGTAAATGGTCCTTATGGTCGCCGTCGTCCATGCATGAAAGAAGATCTATCCCAAGTGATGTACCAAAGGGTCACCTTGTTGTGTATATAGGGGAGAATTTCAAGAGATTTGTAATAAAGGTCACATTACTCAACCATCCACTCTTCAAGACATTGCTGGATGAAGCTCGGGAAGAGTACGATTTTGTTTCTTATTCAAAATTTTGCATCCCTTGCGACGAGCGTCTTTTCCTCAACGTCCTTCGCTGCGCTAGCTCTCCCAAGAACAGAGGAGCGAATCTTTGTATTTGAGAAATCAGACGTTGGGATATTAATTACGTCCAGTTTCTTTCTAACAAGTATGCTGATCTGTAATATTTAGTGATATCGTAGATGTAGGCACAAGTGTCATTTAGCTCACCTGTGTAAATCAATTCTATTTGTTGCTCTAATCAGAATAAGATATATATAAAAGGGTTTCACATTGATGACCAAAGAAGCCAGTTCTAAAAACGTTCGCATTGGCATATTAATGGCGAAATTTTTCATTGGCTTGACGCATTTTGAAGTGCTTAAGATAAGATCGATATGAAAAATATTGCATTTGCCCAAAAATTGTCACCGGTCAAATGCGTGATTTAAATTTACTGTTCCGTTGGCAGAGGCCAGGGCAGCAATAGATCTATGAGAGAAGTTTATTCCTAGATTTTACATAAAGTCCAGATCAGCGGTGATTGTCCATTTGTTTGGGGAAAGAAAAGAAAAGAAAAGAAACTCAGAGTACCTTGACTAATTCCCGATCTTGCCAAATGTACATAACACTCTGTTCCAAGAGGATATGATGAAGTTTCTACAACATGAGAATTGAGAAGTTGAGAATATTACGGGAGACTGTTTTTGAAACAGAGGGTAGCTCTTCTGAATATCTTTTCTATTTACACGGGACCTTATGTGGTCATAACTCTATTTTTACTAGAATTGAAACTGTTAGTTTTATGTTTAATTTGATTTTGCCTTTACAGGTTATTTAACCGTAGTCAAAACTAAACTAACATTCAATGTAGATATTGATTGTGATAGATACATCAGTAGACAGACTATTTTGCGTCTTGATCTGTGGTCACCAATCCCCTCTAGAACCTTTTAAGATGGCATAGAAGCAAGCGAGAAACCTGGACTCCTCAATTCTATAAAAGGAATAATGAAATAGGAACTCAAGCAGCCATCAAATCAACGATTGTTCCGAAGTTAGTAACCTGAAGAAAAGAAATAGATGTCATCTCTGACCACTGAACATTAGCCTTGTAAAATCAAACACATTGCTCAGCAGCATACATGGAGTCGCCCTAACTTGTCTCTTTCAGCCACAACCTTGCACAATTAACTCCCAACAATGCGAAATAAGTTGTCTGCAAGGCAAGTCTACGGATGAAGCAGGGCAGTAATCATGCATACCAAATGAAATGTCATTTAGTCTGAACCAGCTCCGCAGTCCATAGAGATTCTTAAACAACGAAAATGCATAACTCACAACACAATGACACGCGGTTTAATGTGCTTTTCCCCATTTTTGTGGCTAATTAAGTCAACAATTGCCATAAATTGTCCCAATTAAACTAGAATATAACACCAGACAGCCCTAATGAGGCTAAAGTGACAGTTATAAGATAACTCCTGGCCACATTGAGAATTACATTCTCTCATTTCAAAAAACATGATCGATTATCATCACAAAGAAGAATTGGTTGAACCAATTAAATCATTGCATGAATAATATACACAGATGTATTCTCGTTCAGAATATACACAGCTAGTACATTGGCCTCCGTGTAAAGCACAAAAATTACAGAGCTGGTGACAAAATTACATACTGGCAATGATGCCCGACAAAGCTGCAAAAGTGAGAAACATTAACAAGTGAAAGATTGCAGCAAATTAAGTATTGCAGTTAAAGCCAGCAGAAAAATCGTGACCCAATCACCACCATCTATCATCCATGACCTTCAAGCAAGCCTTCCAACTCTCTCTGCCCAAACCTCCTACCCTCTAGGTTCGCATCCTTACACTTGGCCGCAAAGTAAAACATCAGCCAAGCAACCATGAAGTAGACCTCCATCGTTGATTGGAACATCTTGGCAAAAGATCTTCCACAAACTCGGGCTAAAACCCCTCTCACAAATGATCCACAACAAATAGCTTCCAAGCATTTAATTTGTATAGCTTGTTTCAACATTGAAGATATCAAATAACACCCTTCCTTTACAATTTCTCTACCACTCCTCCTAGAGTCCGCTATAGAAACCCAGGCATCAACAGAAAATATGAATGCCACAAATGTATCAAGTAGAAACCAAGTGAACAAGAACCCGGAAATCTCCTTTTCAAACCCTCGAATCCACGGAGACATAACTGAGAATGGCATCAATTTCAATCTAACAAACAGCTTGAAAAAAGAATACTGGTCTTCAATTTCACCGAAGTACCAGAGTCCAAGAAGCTGAGTCAAGGCGTCCCTGACGGCCCACCTCATCAGAATGAACCCCGAAAGCCTCTTGAGTCCCAATCTGGAACCATCCCAAATCATACCAGCAGTTGAACCAAATCTCTCCAATAGATCGTTAACAACAGCAATGAAAACGACGCCCAAGACCCATGAATATGTAACAAGAAAAACTAAAATCACCCATACGTAAGCCGCGGACAGAAAACTCACAAGAAAAAACAGCGCCGCAGCATCACGACGACCAATTTCAAATCCCTTCATAAAGAACTGCAAATCGACAGCTCTATCTACTTCCTGACCAGTTCCCAATTCAACCTTTTCATTTTCAGCTTCGTTGTCGTTATCGACATCTTTATCGTCTGCAAATGATAAACCTTCTGCTTTGAAGGTGATTCCGGAGCGAACCACTTCCGAAACCCTAATCCCATTATCGATAACAAGATCCGAGAACCCTGATTTCATGTTAAACGAGCCAAAAACCACAAAACTGCCATTAACGGACGATTTATTGTTGGACCAGAATAAGGAGCGGCCGTCATCATCATCGCTGGAGAAGAAGTCATCATCTAGAGTTCCGACGCGAGTGAGATGGAGAAAAGGGCGACGACGATTGCGGCGAAAGGCCGCAGAAGAAGGATCTTCGGGAGATCGGATGCGATTGGAGTTGGAGTTGCCGGCGAGTTCAAGGTGAGAGAGGAGGCCTTTAAGGGAGGGATCGCGGTCAATGAAAGAGGTGACATGGGTAGTGCCATTCTCAACGACGGTATGGAAGGATAAGATGAGAAGAGAAAGGAAAAGGAAGGTGACGATATTGGCACAGAAAGAAGAGGCAGCTTCTCTGAGTAGTTGGGCAGTGGATCGTAGGTTCAGCAACCGAGGATGATGGTACATGGCGGTTCTGCGATTTTCTGTTGTGCCTTCGAATTCGTATTTTTTGGGTCGGCGGGTTTTTTCGATTCGAGGTTTTCGCCGGGGGGAGAAAGCTAGGTGGCTATGCAGCTGTGAACTTCCAGGTAAGAGAAGGAACTCTACACTCTCCACGCGCCGAAGCACACCGTGAAATGGACGGCCGGAGCGGATAACCTATAGCGGCTGGACGGTTCGCAATTAGATTTGTTATTCATTAAACGGGCGGAAAATAACCGAATTGTTCGACGAATTATAGGGTTATCGGGTGGCATCTCCGGAGCTCCCATTTTGTAAGAAATCTTTGTGGGCCAACGTCTCCAGTAAATAGATAGATAAATAAAAGTAACTAGTAATATATACCAATGAATAAGATTTTTTTTAGGCATTATTTTTGTTGGCCAAAATTTTTTTATGTTATATTTAACGATATATTTTTATTGTTATTGTGAATCATTTTTATTTTTATTTGGATGAGAGTATTTTTTTTTATTTAACTTCTTTTTTTTTATTATTAAATCAAACAATGTCATACAACGGAAGACGTGTATAAATCGAGGTCACATTACTCCTTTTATTTGGATAGACAAAACTCAAACTTAATCTTTTTTTAAAATTCTTGACATTAAATTTTTCAATGAAAAAATAGTAAAAATATCGTTTTAAAATTACGAGATAGCATTCAGAATCGTATTATTTTATCTTATCACGATATTATTAATATATATATATATATATATATATCCCTGTCATGTTTCAATGAATAATAATTTAGTGACAGACAGACAATGGATATTTCTTTGGGAACTAGTAGTTCTAATGATATGATGATAAAGTTGAAATACATTTATTTGATTTGATTTGCATGAATGTGAACGTTTAACATATCATGCGCCCTTGTAATTTTGTATTAAGCCTCTCCTTTCATTCCATCGAAAAAGGCTACAAAATGTTGCTATAGCTTTAAAAGAAGGAAACGGAATGAACTAACAAAAGAAAGGGAGATAGGAGATAATGCCCAGGCTTAATAGTCGTAAACAATATAATTAATTCTGACCAAAAACAAAAAAAAAAAACAGCGTGATATAATTAAAATCATTATATGACCCTAGGGATGGGATGTAGGCGGCGTCGCGTAATTAAGTACACATAACCTGATTTAGAGTTGAAGTGGATGATTTGATATGATTTTGCTTTCGGAAAGACTCCATCGAACCAATCAAAAAATAAAGAACAAGAGAAAGTTTAGACCAAGATAATTTTTTTAATTTTAAAAAGAAAGAAAGATCCTGTTAGATACTGTCAAGTCTGAGAAAGGATCCGAGTACACGGCTGCCAGCTGGGAGATCCAAATCTGTTGCTGCAAATTATTATAAAAGAATAAAAATCTGACATTACATTACATTTCTTCGTAAAGCAGGACTTCCCTTGTTTCATAATTGCCCTTCACATGCTGTAGATTATGTCATCTCACCTAGAAGCTTGGAGGCTTGCACTCCACTTCATCACCCATTCTCTGCAACTATGTCTATATTCCCTCGCCATGGCCTCTAAAATCCCAAGTTCCCAACCCCATGACTACGAACGCAACTATAAATTAAAATACAATAAATCCATCATGCTCGGTGATTCAACTCACAGGTAAGACATTCGATTATTTAGAGTGTGATTAATCTCTAGAGAATATTATTTTCTTGTAGTTCCAGTCGTAATATCGTAATATTTAGAGAGGCATCCTATCTCTTGAGTATCTAAATTTACGTATGAGAGTAATAGACAGTTTGTCCTACCCATATTAGTATCGCCTAAAAGGAAGAGAGACTTCGCTCTACCATTAGATCATATGTGAATCTAACATTTTTCTACAAATTTTTGTCCTAAAAAAAATACAACAATGCCTTCTCAGTTGTCAACAATCAGAATATCATCTGAATAAGGATTACTCAATTGAAATCAGGCTTCTCTGGGAATTTACACACAGACCTTTGCATGATGACACTTGCCGCGTAACATCCAGCTCTGATGCATTCTTCTATGGTCTCTCGTGAATCAGTTGTGACAGATAGTTACGCCTTGGCAGGATAAAACAGATATCATGACAACGAATAGTAATTTTTTTCTTCATATATATATGTATAAAATAAAGAGTTTATGCACGTAATTGTACAAGCAATTTATAACTCCTAAGCAATTGGACGGTTACCTGCTCCGTTTGTATCAACAAGTTTCTCTTTAGGCAATGGCATCACAGGGAACTTTTTCAACACACACAAGATCTGCTCCTTGTTTGATAGAAGTGATCCTTTTGTGTGCTCTCGATGCCTTTGGTAACTGGCAAATCTTCAGAGCTATCTCCTCCACATTATCAATCAAATCAATTGGTAAAGACCTAATAAGTCAATATCTAAAGCCCACAAATGCAGAGATCTGCTAGCCATAGCAAGTCAAATTTACCCCCCAGCCATGCACTTTATAAAATGACCTTGCCTCAGTCTCGTATCCGAAAACGAAGTCCATATACCTGAATCCAGAAAGGCCATGCTTTAGATCAATATATAAATTTTATTCACTTGAACCTGAATGAGAAAGTTCCTTACGGCCAAACTTCATCAAGTGCGTCCTTGAAGAACTCACAGATAAACGAGGCAGAGAGATTCATCATAAAGACCTGCATACAGAAGCAAAATAGGAAAATATCAGAAACAGCAAGTAAGAAGGCAAGGACAATTTCATCTTATCATTATTATTTACAGCTGCATGCTCGGCAACTAACTGAATGGAATCCGGGGAGACAACGAGGAAGAAGCCAGCAATGTAGAAATACTTGGTCTTCTCAACTAAAAGATAGCATCATATCAGATATCAGTCACCGGGAATTACGCGGAAATGAGGGGGAGGGGGGGAAACAGGTAGAGACACAGCATAGACCGAAAAGCTAAAGCCCGAATTTCTGGTCTCTTCAAATGTTAAGGCTTGTAATTTGCAGCGGCTAAATTGGCAACTAGAGACCTAAATTTAAATCCAACTGAAGATCATTAAGAAAAGATAAGAACACATCCAGACTGTTACAAGAGTCTTGAAGCCGAGATATAAGTTCTAGAAAAGTAAGTATTTAAGGAGATCAGGAAAAGATCAGATTGATATCTGACCTTTCAGTGTGGTTTCATCTATTTGATATTGGACCTGATTTTGGATAAACGATGTTATTTTAGAAAAGATTATTCCAGGATCCGCTCCAGAGAAACAGATTACAAATAAAGTATGAGACAAGATAGAACCTACAATTACGCCAGAATCTTTTGAACTATTGGTCATCTCCTCTCAAAATTTATCATTTCCAATGCAACCAATGTAATCGTCCAGAAAAGTGAGATGTGATCTTCGACAATGACGATCAAATATGAGTCAATCATGAATTTTTGACAAATCAGATAATGAGAGACCTAGTATGCACACGATAGAAAAAGTTTGGAAAATAACTGATCGTCGGATATTATCCATCCATAAACTTGTAGAGCGCAAACCCAGCAATAGTTAAATAACTCGCCGTTACGCAAGAACCAACAAATTCTCTAAACTTGATAAACATGATAGGTCGTCTCTAACATGTGGATTCAAGAGCACGCAGTAGGTAGGTGCGAAATGAAGCTCAACGAGACATGAAAGATTAGACTAACTCAGATTGGGGAACTATTTGAAATTTAAAACAAAGAATATTGCCTGAGAATCAGCCAGAAAATAAAGGAAGAGAACTACTTAGAGAATGAGAGGCGAAGAACAGAGACGAGATCAAACGTGCTTACTTGTGCAGGAAGTTGTCAAGGAGAGGATTGTGCATTCCCAATAGAATGCCTTGGGATGCCATTGAAAGATGATAGCGGAGACAAGAAGAAGCTTAAGGAGCGACTTGGCAGAATTTGGAGCCATTTACTGCTTCACAATCTTTTATTTTTAATCAATTTCGTATCAATCAGAAGATATCACACGCATCTGCCATCCTCTTCTTGAGAAGTCAGCATCAACACTCCTCCCAACTCGCCATTCTCGGTAGTGGGTTGAAATCCGCATAATAGTAGTACACTCCAAAGCGTCCGGAATGAATAAATAATGCGGCCTCTCTCTCTCTCTCTCTATATATATATTCACACGCGTAAATTCCGAGGATATGATTCAGAACACCCCACTTGGAATGGGCGACATGAAAATGAGTCTAATAAAAAAGATGGAGCGCAAATTAATTATGTATAATCTTAATCAATATTGAAAAGTAAGATAATATCCATCATCGAACATGAAAGTAAGATAATATTCTAAATTCTAAAATCGATTAATGCTAGTTCTAAAAGTTTGATGTATTTTTGAAAAGGGAAAATGAACGTTTTAGCCCTCGTGTAATTTTAAAATGTGGGTCAGTCATTTGGATTCTAAGAGAGGACAAAGAATTTGTGGAGTCCCCCACCCCCCAACCCCAAAATTCCAAATCAGTTACAATGAGGCGTCCTATGAGAAAGAAGGGACACGAGATTATACAAAACTTGTAATGTAATAAGAATGTGCATAACTTTGGAGTACTAAAACATAATAGCATTTTCTTGGCTATTGAAGATCAGGGTCAAGCTAAAATCATATGGTGAAGAAAATTAGTCAGCGTAGACGCCGTCAAACTTCCACATTTAAGTGCTGGCCCAAAACTAGTAGATATGGTACACAGGAGTGCTAGTAAATATTTAATAATATTTTTTATTTTTAGAGAATATTATTTTATTATAATTTTAATTACAATATTTAAAAAGATATAACTTTTGCCTAAATTTATGCTTGAAAGTAATAGACGACTCATTCTATCTAACATTGATATCGCTTAAAAAAAAGAAAAACTTCGCCTTATATTTAGATTATATATGAATTCAATCCTTTTCTAAAAATTTTCGTACCAAAAAAAACACTAAGGGATGCTAGTAGGGACAAACTTATGTGGAATTCAGAAAGTTTGGTGTTATAACAATTAAAAGGTTTTAGACTGGAGAGCTTTCAGGTCCCAAGAAAAAAAGTTGGAGAAGTTAATCCTAATTAAGTGAGGCATTGCTTGAAAACTGTAACTGGAAACTTAAAATGATAGCTGCAACAAATTTTTTTGCTTTGTCTTCTCTACTCAAGGAGGACATGACTTCCCGCTTGGTTATTCCATTTCAAAATTTGTATGGACGCAATAGCTTCCCAGATAATCCTCTAGTAGGCGTATAATCACAAGATAAAGTTTGAAATGATTGTAAAAGAAAATATTTAGTTTGATGACATAACATAATCATATGGTGCTTTTATTTGGCTACATTATTGACAAAGAATAACAATTAAGGATAGCCGAGGTTTTCCATCCACGCGGTTACATTTTAAGAGTATAGACTCCATCGCCCTCATTAATGCCATGCAACTGCATCGGCCCCGAATATTTGAAGCCATGTTTGCCCATCCATTCCTCATCTTTTGAGGTAAGGTATCTATGCAGATGAGCTGTTCATTTAAGTTGATGTAATCCTACCCTTCTTAACAGGAAACAAAACTTGTAAATAAATTAGAACTTGGCTGGGGGGGAATCACAAGGAATGAATTTTCTTTTTGGCTGATCCCAAAGCAAAAATTTAAAGATGATCACAAATTGCTTTTGTAAAGTCGGTTGTTGATGAACTGCCACCGAGGTCAGCAGTTCGGTACTTCCCTTCGGCAATTGTGTTGAGTATGGCATTTTGAATCCGCTCCGCCTTGTCATGGAGCTCAAGATGGCGCAACATTGTAACAGCACTCAGCAACAAAGCAGTTGGATTCGCCAAGTTCTATATAAATCCAAAGAAAATATGAATAAGCAACATGACATCTTGGAAAGAGCGTCAATGACATTATGACCCAGGCAGCATTTGAGGGGACAATAAATTGATAACTACATAACAAAAAATCAGAAAATCTAAGTTTCTTCTTGGGAGATCATTAATTTCTGTGCAAGTTATCATTATCTAGCCTCAGTCTGCCAGCCAATCTATACAAGGTACACAATAATAGGACCTTGAAAGAGGACCATGTCAATTAACGTAAAACTTCAATAAAAATGTTTAAATAAATTGAGCACATATAGTTAATTAGTGCTGCAACAAAATTTTTCAAAGCAGGGTAACAATACTAGCAGAAAATTGAAGTACACAGATCATAGACATTTCAAAAGATTTCATTTGAAAAACACCGTCACCAAATTTGACTTCCTAATTGCGAAAGGCATGTCCACTACCCCAAGTCTTCAGTAGACAACTAATGCCTATGATATTGACAGAACTTGAACTCTTCCTTTTCAACTTTCATACGCAGGTCACATTCCACATTTCAGGGGAAACTTTTATTTTTCATTATTTTTGTAAATAGTCGCATTCTATGGAAGTTTAAAGGCATTTTATATCTAAAACATTATAATTAAACTTGTGAATAGATATTGCCTCAGATTCCAAAGGGGAAATGTTCATCATCAGTAACCAGACAAGTGTGTTAAAAATAAAACCTATAACTTCACCGTGGATCTGGATGGTGGGGAAAATCTGTAACTTAAGCTATTAATTCCTCCAATGCCATCACAAAACAAGCACAAGTGGGGCAAAAGCACCCCAAAAAATGCAAATTTTACAATAACAAGGTGAAAAGATGGATTGTTCAAAAAGGGAAAAAAAGGTGAACAGATTGAAGATTAACGAAGATTAGGGAGTGGTTGGGACAGCTCACCTTTCCAGCAATATCAGGTGCTGAACCATGCACAGCCTCAGCTAGTGCGATACCACCCTCACCAATGTTGCAGCTGCCGACATTACAAAATTGCATCAAATGGTATTCATAACATTCTACATTTTTTAACAAAAAAAATGAAAATACCTTGGTGTTAAGCCTAATCCTCCAATCAAGCCAGCACAAAGGTCACTGATGATATCACCATAGAGGTTAGGCATCACTAATACATCAAACAAAGCTGGATTCTTCACAAGCTGTAAGTGGGTAAGAGCAAGTGTTATTCCTTTTCTGACACAACAATTTCCAAATGCAATTGTATCATACATCAAATCTGCAAATATTCATATAGGAAGACACCATACCATCATACAGCAATTGTCAATGACAACTTCCTCATAAGTTATCTCAGGATACTTCTCAGCAACCTCACGGCAACACTAAAAACAATTCAAAATACAAGTTAATGGGAGAACTCATGGACAAAAATTGAAGCCAATTGATTATACTTGCAATTTTATGTATCTATGAACCTTGAGGAAAAGTCCGTCAGTTTTTTGCATAATGTTGGCTTTGTGTATAGCAGACACCCTTTCTCTTCCATGTGTCTTGGCATAATGAAAAGCATACTCAGCCACTCTTAAACTTGCTTGACGTGTAATAATTTTGAGGCTTTCTACCACACCTCTCACAACCTGTCAGCAGTAGATGAGGGGTTGATGAGAGTTAATATCAGTCATAAATTCAATGATAGAATGTAACATCGATTGCCAGAAATTTACTTGATGTTCAAGTCCACTGTACTCCCCTTCTGTATTTTCACGGATAGTGATAAGGTCTACATTATCATAACGAGTTTTGTAGCCAGGAAGACTATAACAAGGTCGGACATTGGCATACAGATTAAGTTCTTTCCTAAGAGTAAGGTTTAAGGAACGATGACCTTTTCCAATAGGTGTGGCCATTGGTCCTTTCAAACCAACCTTATTTTGCCTAACTGATTCTAAGCTTTCCCATGTCAAAAAACTCTGTGTTCTAGGGTCAATTGTATCTCCAACATAGTGCTCTTCCCATTCTATCGGAACTTCGGCTGCACTGAACACCTAATTGCAAACAAAGTTGTTAAAAGAACAGTACATTAAATTCACTAAATGAATCAAGTTTTATCAACATGCATAAGCAGAAATATACAGAGAAAGAGAGACTAGGAAGACTAAACCACAACTTTTATCAATCAATTTCAGCAACCAAATAAATCAAATTTTCCATTCAATTATAGCAACAACAGAAATCAAATTACCAAAGTCCGAAACAATTTTTATAATCCATAAGCAAAACCGCCTTTATTCTTTACTTCTCCATGTTGATATTAAAATTCAGATATTCAAAGGATACTATAGCTTGAAGATAGTATATGTAGGCCCTGCTACGGACTTGAGAAGTCTCATTCAGAACTTAACTTTGATATATTTCCAGGCATAATATGAAATGATCCATCCATCTTATATCATCTTCACCTTGAACCAGATTATAAAAATCACGTGCGCAAGAAGTTTAGGTTGAAAAGGTAATAGTTTAACGATATCTTCCAAAGTTCAAACTAGTTACAATTATGGTGACCTTGAGATTCAGAGGGAACTCAGACAAATGACTTCCTGGAAAAGGTTTCCTATAGTTCCCAGTGTTCAGAACACAAAATAGTTACCAACGAGAAAAAATTCCACTATTTAGTGCTGAAAAACATTTTCGCATGCTTGGTGTACTAGTCAACTGCAAAATATTCCCTCAATGACTTCTTACAACCTTCTCAACAACGGAGATTCCCTTTCAAGTCAATATAATAAAAAACATGAGAGCTTTTGATAAAATTGGATTCATTTTAAGATATTCTCTTCGAGATTTTTTTTGCCTGAAGTTATTTTTTCTACAAAAGTATTTTCCAGCCCTCAAACTATTTCTGTGAAAACAGAGGGAGAGGGTATCAAATAATCACAAAAACGATGCCCGTTTTGAACATAATAGCAGGCATTAGGGCAGAGATTAGTGCAGAGAATACTCTTCAGAGAATTGTCCAGATGCAAACCAAACCAACCAAACGGAAACACATAATTAAAAAATGCGGAGAACAGCAAATCTGAAAGTGCAACATTAGAAAAATTAAAAGACAAAATCCAAAAGCATCAACGCGGAACAGACAGTTTAACAGATGATCACAAGTCTCGACATTGAATTAATGAATTTAAGGTCAAAGTAAACCCGGGGCCTCCGTACAATTTGGACAGTAAGAAGCATATGAATCAACAGCGGGGCTCCAAATAATTAATTCCGGTACAGTGATCAAAACAAAAGTGCGAAGAGCTGTTATTAAAATCAAAGGTAGAGAACACGGAATTGTAAGTAAGAAATAATGGCAGGGGAAGAAAAACCTGTTTGACAGAGTCGGCGATCTCGGGACCAATACCGTCGCCAGGGAAAAGAGTGGCTCGGATCGGAGTAGAAACGCAAGAGAAAGCCCTGAGATCTGACAGAGAGGAAACCTGGCTGCTGCGACTCCCAAGAAATCGTCTAAGAAGCTGAGAAGCCATAGTTGACGACGACCACCGATGAAGATGCCAAACTATAAACAGAAAGTCGAATGTTCCGAGCGCCAACGCAGGGGCGTGCAACCTATAGTACAAGGAGTCACTTCACCTCACTGCTTTTTCTTTTTTCTGTTTCGTGGGGTGAGTGCGATGGCTAGTCCTTCTTAGCGCTTTCTTTCCACGCCGACCGAAGGCCCAATATACAACAATCCCTGCCGAAGCAACAGAACACCTACTAAGCTTTTTCGGCCCAAACACCTAATATGATGCGGGTTAGAGGATGAAACAAGAATGAGAAATTTGGTTCCTTACCCATCTTTTTGTATCCATTTACGTGATAGATTACAAGATATTATGGAATTGTGGATGAAGTTAATGGATAAATTTATTAAATGAATAATATCAATTATTTTTAAATATTCTCTTAAAATATTTGGCTACTAAGGGAGAGTTAAGCGAGATCATTTCTCCTTATTCCTTATTAGAATATTTTTTTTTGTTTTATTAGTCTCATGAGTTTAAAATTCTTACTTATATTTTAATATAAATTTTTCTTTTGTATTTATTAATTTATATAATTAGATCCTCATTTTATAATTTAGTAGAGACTACTCTTCTTTACTTCTCGATATTTTGACACTATAAATAATGGGAGAAAATATTTATTTTAATATCTTATTATATTGGTGTATTATTTCTTTAATCTCTTTTTAATTTTACATGGGAGAGAAAAACTAGATATCGTGTGTGTGTATTATTTTAAACTATGAGAATAATTCAAAAAATAATCTCCTAATTTTCACTTAAGAATCATAAATATCACAAGATAACTCCATATTTGGCTCCCTATTTTCTTACACAAACACACACACATATTATTTTAATTTAAATTTTAAATTTTTATTCAAAGCATTGTGATTAGATATATGAATATAACATATTATCAATTTATCATAATATCGTCCATGTGGACATATGATGCAGTACTTATTTTTTAAGACAGTTGTTGGTCAAATTTTGACGAGTGATTACTGATTTGAAAGAAAACGACTACCCCCTATGTCTCTGGCCTTATACAAGTTCCCTGAACAAAGTTCTATATTGTAGCATTGACCAATACATTACTTGCTAAAGAAACATCCCCATTAGCGCTCCAAGCCATGATGACAAACAAATTAAATTTCAATTTCAACGAAAAATTACAATATCTCCAACATTAAGCAAACTAGAGCAACCAACTCTCTAGGTTGATTAGCCTGAAGCGGCCTTCATCACCAAACTAACAAACCAACTGTTTATAACTGCGCTGCACATACCAAGATATATATAAAAAAGGAAACCATCTCCACAAGGAATAAGCTGAAGAATTAACAGATTGGAAGAGGGGCTCCATTCCACTGGCCAACACATTCCAGAAGAGGATCAATAATCTTGCCCTGACATAAAGCTGTGAACACCTTGTCACACTCCTCGCCCGGTGAAATCACCCTCTCGCCGGTCAGCAACTGAGTTCCCAGCTCCTCTCTCACAAACTTGTACAGAGGATATGATCTGCATTCCTTGATCCTGTTTGGAATCTCAGAATTGCCGTTCTCATATGCAACTCTTGCGCTCTCAACTTCCTTCGGCAACACATTCTTCAATTCCTCCTCGAAAGTTCCAATCTTTTGGAAGATTGATGTGCTTGTGTTCTTCTCCTTCTCGGCATTGGCCAGTGCATGGTCCACGAGAACTTGCCTGAGTTTCTGCATCAATGGGTAAAGAGCACTGCAGGGATCATCAGCGTAGGCAAACACGTACTCTCTGTCTACAACTTTCAGTAAATCCTTCTCGCAGAATCTTGAAGGATGGAGTTCTCCATTCACTCCTGTGGTCAGAGTTCTCTTGGCAACTTGGCTAACGGTGTTCTTCACTGTGTTCTTCAAGTTCTCTTCCAAGTGCCTCAAGTCAATTGCTTGGCAGAGAGCGACCAAAAATGTGGAAGACATGAGCTTTAAGATCTCAATGGCTTCGTTTGTTTTCCTAGACGAGATCAAACCCAGAGAGTTCACATCTTGGTTGTGTTGCTCTGCACTTTGGACGTGGCTTGTCACGGGATTGGCAAGATATTGAAGTTCAGAGCAGTAAGAAGCCATGGCGATTTCAGCTCCCTTGAAACCATAATCCAAGCTAGGGTTTCTACTGGCAGTGAGATTGGAAGGTAAGCCATTGTTGTAGAAGTCATTGACGAGCTCAGAGAACTGAGCGAACATGAGTTTTCCGATGGAGGCAATAGCCAGACGAGTGTTGTCCATGGAGACACCAATTGGGGTACCCTGGAAGTTACCACCGTGCAGAGCCTTGTTCCTTGAAACGTCAATCAAGGGGTTGTCGTTCACAGAGTTGATCTCTCTCTCAATTGATTTGGTGGAGAATCTGATAACTTCAACGAGAGGGCCAAGCCATTGTGGTGAAGTTCGAAGGGCATAGCGGTCTTGTTTAGGTTTCTGCAGAGGATCCATCTCGTGCAACTTCTTGGCTGCTTTAACATAGGAGCTTCCATCCAAAATGTGTTCCATGATCGCAGCGGCTTCAATCTGGCCGGGGTGGTGCTTTAATTTATGGGTCAAATGGTCTGTAAATTCAGGCTTCCCTTGCATGACTTCAGCGAAAATGGCAGAAAGAACTTCAGAGAGCACGGCTAGAATGTTAGCCTCAAAGAGAACCATGGAAGCCAAGCCAGAACCAACGGCGGTACCATTTACAAGAGCAAGCCCTTCCTTGGGCTGCAATTCGAAGAACTCGGACTCGATGCCTGCCAATTGAAAAGCTTCCTTAGGGCTAAGGGCTTCTCCGTTGGGTCCAACGGCTTTGGAGTTGGGTCTTCCGGTCAGTAAACCGGCGATGTAAGACAGAGGGACGAGATCGCCGGAGGCTGTGATAGTACCACGAAGTGGCAAGCATGGGGTAATGTTGTGGTTGAGGAACTTGGTGATGGCTTCTAGGATTTCAAATCGGATGCCAGAGTATCCTTGGAGGAGAGTGTTGATTCTGACAAGCATGGCGGCTCTTGTGGCGGAGTGTGGCAGAGTTTGGCAAGACTCTGTGCCATTGCCGAATATTCCGGCGTTCAAGAATCTGAAATATAAAGGACGCAATGATCAGAAACGGTATTCATATATTAACCTTCATATTCGGGGAATAACTGCCAGATGAACAACCCGGGTGAAATTGAGGAGTCAACGGCCACAAACAAAATTACAAAAAGAGAATAAATTTGATCACTGATCAGCAATAACTTGGTTGAGAATTAAGATACTACACCGAGGACCATCCACCAGAGTCATGTACGGAGACCGACCTGGCGGCCAAACCGGTGACGCATGTTCTAACACGCGTGTCCTAATTCCTCCTGACGCTTCCCAGCTACCCGCTAAAAGTTACTTGTCTCCGTATTACCATATATATTTTTGCTTTTTGCTATTACCATATTCTAGCCACCTACCTCCTTTTATTTTAACTTTTTAAAGACCCTTTTATCAGGATACATATCCTAGCCAATAGTTTTTGAAAATCGTGATATAAAATGATTTTAGAGTTTATATTCTAACAACAACCTACAAAGTTAAATTATTTGTACAAAAACAAATTACACATCATGTATATTACAAAATTCATATATTCTTATTTCCTTTGAATATTTAACGTGATTTCAAAATTTACACTAAAATGATTTTTTTTAAAATGTCATAGAACCTCTTTTCCTTAAAATAAATATATCAGGTACAATTATATTGTTAAATATATATATTTAATTTTAATTTTCTTACATTCTATGTAATTTGTATGGTATAAATAGTTTCGTCAACGAGTATTCCCTATTTTTCAAAATGAAGTTATTACCCCCCCGCCCCCCACCCCACATATGTATTACTAGGAGAATCTATATCAAATACCAGCTAGTATTAAGTTATCTGCCTTTTAACGGATTTGGTAGCTTTTTGCCTCTCTTTTTTTTGGAAGTAACCGATCATCCGGAATTTTCACATGTCATCATGGAAAGAAACACCAATGGATTCATGAAGAGGGAGCAGTAGAGAGGAACCATACCTGATGAGCTCTTTCTGCAGAGCAGCGCCTTGCTTTGTTCTCCGGTGAGAGGTAGCCCCGAATCCGGTGGTTACCCCGTAGCTATCAGTTCCCTTGTTCATGCTGTCCATGACCCAGTCACTGCTGGCCTTAACGCCGGCCCTGGCCGACTCCGAAAGCTCCACCTTCACGCCCTGGTCATGAGAGGCAATGGCAGCCACCTGAGAGATGGTGAGAGTCTCGCCGCCAAGCCTGACAACCGGCTTCCGGTACTCCTCCACCATGCGCTTCACCTCGTCCAAGTGGCTTCCCTTGAGGGACTCTGCGGCGACGCCCCAGTTCAGCGGGTCAGCCGTGCCATTGCTCAGGCAGAAGGATCCATTCTGATGGTGACCGTTGGCCTTGGCGATGGACTCCATGAGAATAATGATATAGTAGTAGGGGAAGAAGAATGAGGAATAATTAATATAGATCAAATTAAGAGATGGAGAAGGAGGTAAGAGGTTGAAGAAGAGAGGAAATCTTGGGGATGAAGGATGGGATTTCCTGGGAGGAAGATGGGGAAGAGAATTGAGTTATATAAGAAAGGGTGATAAGGTGAAAGCGTGGTGTGGGTAGGTGGGCATAAGGGGTGGCAGAAGGCAAGGAGGGGGTTGGTGGTTGAGAATCATTATGTGCCGTTCGATCTCAACAAGAGATCACACAGTCAATGTGTTGCAACGTGGAACTACTGTATCGCATTATAACAATGTCATTAGTGGTTAGCTGGGTGCCATGTCAATGCAAGCGGACGACGCCAGAGTGGGTGAGTAAATAAGATGGGGCATATTTCGTATTTGGAGACGTGAACCATGTACGAATTGAACCGGGAAAATTGTTGCTCCTATATTTTTTTAAAAAAAAAAGTACACCATCGTAAATTTTTCATATAGTAGCTAATGTATACGAAATAACCAAAATTAGATAATCTTTTAGCATTTTGTCACAAAATAGTTTGACCCTTGGTATAAAAAAATCTGGTGTGGAGGGCATGCATGCCGACCACCAAATTATTTTTAGATTTTTAAAAGGTTTAAAAAAATAGTTTTTTTTTTTTAAATAGATAAGGCAAGAGTAGAGGCAAGGAAGCTACTACACACATGCTTATGAGGGATTAAGAAGAAAACAGATTCTGGGAGCCGAGAGGATCCTATTCCTATCTCGGGACAGTGATGTATTACTTGATTTTATTCGTGTCCCATTTAAATACAGTTCATATTAAAATTACGGTGCATGAGGTGTAAGAACACGAGGGTAATTTACAATTTTGTCCAGCGATCGATATGGCTACCATTCACACTTTTGTAAGATTAGTCGTATGGTTAGACTCTCGAAATTACATGTGGTCGGCAGTATTGAATCGTGGTTTCTGTAACATATTTAACGCTTAGTTAATATGAAATCCCAAGAAATTTCTCTTCTAAGTTTCAACTAAAATCTATCATCTTTTGTTTTCGTGATTAAAAAGATTAATGAATATAAAATACGTGGAAGAAGTTATATGGTGCCATTTTTAAACCGACAATCATAGGTGTATTAAGCGTACTTGGTCATGTTTTAGTTAAGAGAGAGACAAATTATATAAGATTCTCCGTTCATTTCAAATTATAAGCTATTTTCATATATGCCCTTATTTGATAGGCTAATCTAATCTCACAGATAAATATAGAAATTTCATTCAGTTCAAATATCTACAAAAAAAGACGTTTTTTTTAAATAAATAAAAAAGAAATCTCATTAATTACTCGTAGAAAACACCAAAATACCTTATATTTTTTAAATATAAAAAGATTCAAAAATGTTTTATACCATTAAAGATGCCCCAAAAAGTATATTTTTTCCATCTGAGGTTGCCTCGGTGGCAACAGCAAAGCCTCATTTATCCACTGAAGGGTCTTACATATATAACCTTTTAACCAATTTAAAAATTTTTAAAAAATAGTTAAAACTATCATTTATAGTCTATATTAATATGTAGAGAATTTGTAATATTTTTTTAAAAATATTCCTACCATTTAATGCGAGGAAATAAAAATATCTCTATACATTAAATAAATATATTATAAAAAACTAATGAGAAATAATGAGAAATTAAATAATCCTCCAAATTTAACAGAGGAGTTATTTATTTAATTGGAGTAAAACAGTAAATTAAAAAGGATAAATAAATTATTTAATTCAAATATATACAATTTATTTTTTAAAAAATATTTTTTATATAATATTAAATTATATATCAATTTATAAAGGAGGTGAGTCTGTTAAAAAATAATAAATATAATACTCTTTCTGATCCTAATTATAAGAATTATATTGGAATTTTAATTTAATCATAATTATAAAATTACAATCTAATTTATTTCTTAAAATTATAATTTTTTTTAAAATATCTTTATATTATTATACACATTACTTTAAAATAATTAATTTTTTTAATTTAATTTAATTAATTGAATATATCTTATATTAAAAATTAGAATTAGTTAGATGAAATGAAATAACATTTACATGAAGATCAAGATTTACCGCAAACTAAGTGCTATATATTTAATAGGAGGGGAGTGTTATATTTAGCATCAAGTCACAGCAAGGAGAAGAAACGGAATAAGATGTCAGCGTGGAGAGTCGGGTTGAGAAATAGGTGAGGTAAGTTTGGTCTATAGTCAACTTATGCCCTGTTTATTTATTTTTTTTTAGAGATGAGTTAACTCATATTTATACTCTAATATGTTTAAATCTATATTAAATAAGTTAAATTGAACTCATTTGGGCTTCAATGAGCATAAACAGCCCATTTATTAAAATATATATAATATAATTATTTATCATAAAATTAAAAAATAAAATATTATAATAATAACTATAAATTTATAATTATACAATCCACAATACTCACATAATATAATTATTCATAATCTTAATTATTCAATTAGATTATAATTATACATCATCTATATTATTTTTACTTGTGATAGTTGTAAACTGAACTATTTATATTTCTATAAAATAAATTTAAAAAAATATGTTAGTATGCAATAAAAATAAATTTAAATAGATATAATATAATAAATTAATAAAAAAATATGGGCGAGCTACGAGCTGCTTATTAATTTACTTGTAGTCTACCTGTATATTTTATTATTTATACTTATTTAAATTTATCTGTTATAAACCTATTTTAAATAGATAAAATAATACTGAATTACGTATAGGTGTACAGATTTCTGTCACTTTACTCACCCATGGTGGAGAGTGAAGTGAGGGAGAGAGAGAGAGGGACTGACTTGTCTGTCACTCTTCAAGGGTTCCGCTCAACTTGTGGAGACGAAGGTTGAAGACAAGATAGCATGCACCAGAGAGAAATCAAAGCGAGTCATATGTTTGCAATTTATAGATAAAGAAGTAGCAAGGAGAAATGTTGTTTGAAGATTGTGGATTAAAAACTGAGAAAGATAGATTTGGAAAGATGGGAGGATGAGGAGAATAGATCTACAATTTCTCAAGTGAAGCCTGAGGGGCGATCTATCAGCGATTTCTTCTCCACGAGTTTCAGCTGATCCGGTGTAGGTTTGGCCCCACTGGATCTCTATTCTCCCAAATATTTCCCACCAACCGAACAAATGATTATATATTCTTATAATAATTAAATTGTGGTGGTGTTTTTTAGCTACAACACAAATTAATTGAAAATTCTGGGCGTTTTATATATATATATATATATATATATATAAAGTAGATTTTTTATTTTAAATATAAAAATATTCATGATCTATTTTCTTGTCATCTTCCCAATATTGTATGTAAAAAAATTTAATCATCAAAATACAAATTACATTTTTTTTGACAGCAATATGCTGTTTATTATAATATATAAGTAGGCATGTTTTTAAAATTTGAAGCAAGTTAAATTATTGTTCAATAAAAGAAATAATTAAACCTACTGATAAATTATAAATATTGATTTTTTATATTTTAAAATACAATATTGTATAGGTAAATTCTACACACCCCATCTAAATAAACCAGTTTTTATAATTACCAACCCCGTAACTAATTATTTGGCAGGTAATGAAAGCGTGGTGTCAGGATGAATAATGAACTGACACCCCGTGTTGGAAATGCGTTGTTATTGATATTGTCCCCTGGCAAGTGACCCCCAAAGTGAGTTATGAAAATGGGCTCCTCCTTCTCCTTCTCCCTCTCCCCCATAAATACCATTTTCCTGTAAAAAAAATAATAATGAAAATAACACTTTAAAAAATGTTTTCCACATTTTTTTATTTTCATGTCACTTTCTTCTTTATTATATTATAATATAATTATAAAAAATAAAATAATAAAAAAATACTTTAAAAATGAATAAATACTAAAATAGGATATGATATTAGTAATGTTTGATTTATACTTGATAATACTTAATCTAGTTAATAATTGTTATATTTTAACCTTTATTATTTCTTAAAATCATTTTCTATCGCTTTCTCTAATTATATTATAACAGAGAGTTGGTTATCCATCCAAATCGCTTACTTTAGAATCGACGAGAGGAAAAATTCATTGAATCTCCATCTGTCACACACACACACAAGATGAGAGAAAAGAGAACACCTCTTCTCTGTTCTATTCAACCAAATCCCTCCACCCTTTCAGATCATTCTAACGAAAAATGTTTTAAGTAGAGAGCTGCATTATAAGTAAATTAAGAATTTTAATTATTTTCATCGCGTAAAAAATAAAATACCTAGTATTTATTTAATTAGTATACTTATATCAGGTTTTTTGTATCAATTTATTCAAGTTCTCAAATCATATTTATCTATGTTTATTGTTTTCTTTACCAGTATTTAAATTAAATTAATATATTAAAAATAATATGACACATGTTAGAATAATATTAGAAAATTTGACGAAATATATATAAATAACTTGATATAAGATTTCTTCCTCATTTTATATCTAATAGTATTGTTATTTAATAATAATTTGTAATAATATTTTTAAATTGTAAAATTATTTTTTTTTACCTCTCATGATCTTTCATTATGCATTCAAAAAAATTACATGTTTTTAAATGTAGTTTTGAATAGCTTAATGTATCCTTGATTGATGAGATCACATTGGTCAGATTTAATAAATGAACTGTAAATCAGATCGGCTGAAATCTGAATAAATTTTTTTATAAATGAAACTATGAGGTCGCAGTATTTATTCCAATATTCCGAAAACAAACAAACACAACCGAAGCACAGTCACAGGAATTAACGAAGACAGAAGTATACTCCGTTTCATTTTATTGACTTCTTCCCGAATTTATTGACTTTGTCTCCCTCAATCAAAATCCCCCCCCCCTTTTCTTTTATTCTGAAAAAAAAAAATCCCCTCACACATACCGCAAATTAAAGAAATAATTCTCCAAGTGTCCCCCATATAATCGAAACCAAATCCGATCATTATCTTTTTTTAATTTATTCGAGTTTAAGACTTGACATTAGCTGATCTCAGCGTACGTGTAATGCACTTTAGAGATTTAGTTTGCCCTAGAGGCTCATGCATCAACAAATATATGATCTGGCATTTTATATATTTTCTAGATTTGTTATAAATAATATCATAACAGTTTGAAAATAGAAAATTTAATCATTTCCAATACCGGTATTACAAAATAAGCCGCCATGTTTGACACAGACGAGGTACCGTAGTAGATGCAGTCTTTTTAGATTAGGTTGAAGGGAAAAAAAAGTGGTGACGAATTTTGTAAGGAAACTTATATTTAAGTCAATTTAGTTATAGAGAAATTTAGAAAAATTAGATTTTTTTTTAATTATAAAATGACTGAATTATAGTTAAAAAAATATTTTAGTTATTATTTTTCCATCCTTAATTGTTATTTATTCATATGAGAGTTTTTATTTTTATTATTTGAGTGATTTTTTAGGATAAGTTCTATCATTTTATAATTTTAAAAAAATTAATTATAGGTATTATGAGTTTTCATAGTTAATTAATAATTTCTCAAAACTCCTATATAATTAGACTCCTTATTAATAACTTAAATATAGTTTTAATAATTTTTAAGCGATAATAAAACGAGTAATAAGTGCAAGTCATGGCCTGAAGTCAAATACAGACAGAGAACGTGGTCAAACCGAATACTAGTACACGCTATTACTTGCATGCATGTTTAGAAATATTCAAACTAAAATTTTAAAATAATTTGTAATGTAACATTTAATTTAAAAAAAATAATTATATTTAATAAAAAAACTTTTAGATAAAAGGTTTAAAATTAAAATTTTAATTTTTAAACTAAATTATAATTTAAAATTAAAATTTTAAATAAATTATTAAAATTAGCTTTTAAAATAATAAAATAACTTATAAAATATTTAATTATTATTTTATTTTTATTTTTTTATACCTTATATCTTTTCTACTATATTTTTTCTCCTTTTTACCTTATTTACTCTCTCTTATTTTTAATAAAATATATATTTTTTAATAATTTTTAAATATAAAAATTATTTTAGTAATAACTATCTAAATACTCATTTATTTAAAATTATTTTTTTATATAATTTTTTTAAAAAATTATTCTCTAAAAGTTGTTTAATTTTTTTTTCATAAGGGTTTTTTCAAATTTGTATAAATAAACCAATTATTAATTAGTTAAAGACTGTTTCAAGAAGCAATAATTAATCAAGCGGATCGTTACCTACCTTTAGTTTTTTTAACTTTTGTTGGGGGCTAGGCGAGGTGGTGGTTGTAATAACTTGTAAAGAACAATGATAAAGGACAGTGATTTAGGCCTACTTTTATTAAACATGTCAATATCGATCACTTAATTTGCGGTTTATGTTGGTTTCTATATACTATCACTTATTTAATTTTTATATGCACTTGATCGATGACAGTGTCATGATTATCCCTCTTCTTTGTTCTGATCGGCTCATGAAGAAATAAATGAACGATGAGCTGAGTAAATTCCAATCAGTCTGTGCTCCCTCCACACACGCTATTATAATATAAGAATCCAATTAACAATTTCACATACATTAAAAAATTACAGTTAAAATCCCCAAAAATAAAAAATAATAATAATCGCAGTCAAAATTATTTATTAATTATAAAATTTGGAAACTACGCGCAATGAAATTCATTGATAATTAAACAACGTGGTTTATTTAATTGAAATATTATGTAGTAGTTGGTTAAAGATTAATATAATATGGAAGCAAATTAGAAAAGGATTTTTTTTTAAAAAAATAGATATTTTAGATAAACTAGAAAAGGATTAATAGATATTTTTTTAATAATAATATAAATTGCAATGTACTGTAATTAGTAAGTTTAATCACTTAAATAAGTCTTTTATATTATTTGCAAAAAATAACACTTAGAATTGGTTACCTATGATTTTAAAAGGAAGAAGATAGGGGCTGGAGAATTAAAAAGCTATATTTGGCTATTGTTTGTAATTTTAATTAATAAAAAAATAAAATATATAATAATTTAAAATATATTTAATTTTTAAAAAATATAATTTTATTGTGATTTTAGTTTTATCTAATATTCTAATTTTTAAATATTTAAATTTATATTTAAGAGTAATAGATAACTTATCCTATTTAATATTAATATCGTTTAAAAAAATTTATTTTACTTTTATATAAAAAATAAATTTATTTTTTAAAAAAAATTATAAAAAGAAAAAGAAAAAAGAAACTATGTTAAAAGACGTGTATCCATTTTGATTTTTGAGTCCCAAATAAGGGGGACTGGACAATGGAAAAGTAAAAGGACGTGTCCACATTTCACCAACCCCAGCTATATCTTCATTCCAGACTCTTAATGGCTAGCTTTAATTTCCACGACTTTCATTTTTTTTTTCTTTTTTCTTCTTCTTGTTTTTTTTTTTTTAAAATAAAGGGTGTAAGCAAAAACATGACATATTAAAAACGGGGTTTTGGCTGTGTTTGTCTTCCTTCCTTGAGGTCCACTCTCACCATTGACCGTTTTGCTTTTCTGCCTAACTCGTATTGTCATCGCCATTACCTACCCCCTTCCCATTAATTTAAGCTCTTCCACTAGTACTATATATTATAAATTATGCACTTGAAATTATAATTGTTTAAATTGCTGATTGGAAATTCTAATTTTAATTTTCCATCTTAATTTTACAATTTACGAAATAGATATATGAGAAAAAATTTGTATCAACTTATATAAAAATGCTTAGTATAAATAAATGCTATATTTTCTCCGAGTTGATTTTAAACGTATGTTTGGTTAATGTGCAATCCAAACGCAAACGCAAGTTTATGTTTTTTGGCCCTCTAATTATAAATTGTCACAATGAGAGAGTAGATAGTAACAGTTGATCCTGCCTTTAATTCATTAGAGGGGGAGGGAGGGTCCTCTGCTTTTAATTAAAAACCAGTACCATTGTACCAACTTCTTCCTCCGCCGAAAGATTCTCTTTTGATAAAGAAACATATAAACCAGCCTGTACCAAATTATGGCCACAATATTTGTAAGATTCATATTTGAATTCCTATTGCATTTTAGTTTGGTTGAATCATCCTTCAATTGTCCCATGTTCCGATGACAGTGACCATTTTTAGTGAGTGGCTGATAGAAGCTTGTTTTCTTTTTCTTTTTCTAAATACATATATTTTTCATATTAAAATAATTATATCTAAGGTACTATCAGATATTTAATTTAGATATTTTTTTATTAAAAATTTTAATTTTAATTTGTTACATATTTATGATAGAAATAGATAATTAATTTATAAAGATTAAATAATTAAAATAATTTATCGTTCATCCTCGTTTCGAAGGCATATCAAACGTACGTAGGATTTAGATTTCTCGCACACATCTACCTCTCGTCCTCTCCCCGTCTTGTTTGTCAAATGGTCTACACAAATTAATCTTATTATCTTGAGAGAGATGTATGTGTAAATCATACAACTTTTTTTATTTATAAATTTATATTTTTAAATAAAGTATATATTGCATTGATATACTTCTAGTAAGAAAAATAAATTAAAATCATATTTATTCTGATCAAAACGTATTCACAATCATTTATATATTTATATAAATCATATATATATATATATATTATAATTAATATAAATAAATTCATTCCTACATTTAAATAAAACGATTTGATACTAATTCTAAACCATCTTAACTACTTAAAATCCATTATTTCAGCATAATAATTAAGAAAAAGGTCTAATTAAATATTTTTCATATTAAAGAAAAAGTGATTGGTTGAGCTTGCCAACATTCCCACTTGCCCACTCATAGGGAAAAAATCACAAAGCGAAAAGGAAAAATAAAAAAAAAAAAAAAAAAGGGAAGAAAGAGACGTCTGAATTGCTCTATATGTTACCTACCCCAAGCAAGAATGCCCCAATTCTAAATTTCTAATGTATTATTAAAGCCTCAAATTTGTTTATAATTTTCGTTACATCAGGAGATAAACACCCTCAATTACTAATTTCCTGTTTATTGGATGAGACGTTGTGTACACAACTACAAACAAAATCTTGAAAATATGGGTATGATGTTTACACTTTAACCCCTAATATATTGTTTAACTCTTGTTTACTAACTCAAATACTAGGTTCCGAATATGCATTGGTGACCATAATCTCCTTGAGGTTTTTATTAATATTTTCTTTTATGTTTTCAGTTTATCTTATCCATATGCCATCTCCTGTCTCAACATTTAAGTTAGTTAGATGATTGAATTTAATAATAAATATAAGATCTTAACTTAATTTATATATAATATCTATCATTTTTTTGAAATTAATTTATCTAATTTATAAGCTAATATATAATTTAATATTATATATTAATACTCTGTGGAGATTATGCTATATTTATTATAATTAATTGATTTATTTAATTTTATTAATTAATTTAAATTAATTAATTAAATTTTATATTAAAGATACGAGTGACAGAGTGAATATATATCAATGAATTTTTCAATTATAATTATTATTAATATTAGAGTAGATAGAATTGCTTAAGCTTGGGATATAAGTGAGTGGTGAGGATATTTTGCGGAGTGGATTCATTGAAGTGAAGTGGGTGCCATACTATTTTTTTCTGTTACAAGAATTTTTAAAAGGGATCAGACATACCCATAATCTAAAAGTATGATAAAATCTCCCTTATTCCTAAGTAATATTAATATTAAGCAGTATGAGCGTAAATTATTTTTAAACATAAATCTAAATACCTAAAAGTTAAAATATCTTTTTAAGTATTATAATAGAACTATAATAAAATAATTTTTTAAAAAATAAATATATTTTAAATAGTTATATATTTCGTCAATTTATTAGTTAAATATACAGTAAAGATGTGTGTGGGTGGCAAACTTAGGTAAGAGGAGCATTCCAACTAACTGTTCAATGACCAGAAGGTGGGCTTAGCCGTCCCTCAATCACAGGGACGTGGTCGGGTCGGGTTAGTTGTACGTCCCTTTTTTGTTTAAATGAATAATTATCATAATTAGTGCTCTTAGAATTTCTTCTCCGATTCAACATGATTCCCACTAATTATACCGCCAACAATAAACTAGACATCATAGTCATCCTCGTTTGCCAATAGCACGTGATTGTTAATGCTGATCTACCCCTCCTCTCCTACTAGTTTCTAAATGTGGGGGCATCATTCGCTTGTATTAAAATTTAAAAATAGGGATATTTTCTAATGCCCTTATTATAACAAAAAGACCTCCCATATATTTTCTTTAAAGTATTAATTCTTCTCATATAGTATCCCTAATTAATTAACCAAAATTTTGTAACTAATGGCTTTTTATTGAGGGTAATTTTAAGATTTTACAAGAAACAATTGATTTTAATTAACTTTCTGACCTTACGTAAGAGGGAAGCCTTGAAGGGGTGAATTTTAAAAGAGCAATTTGGCTGTATACAATATATTATTCTCCCATGTCTTGTAATAAAATGTATACTCTCATAAAATTACTATCTTGCGCCTCTCACAACATTAAATTCTTGGTGCCTAACTTTTCTGGCTCCCAAATTAAAGGAGAGCTTCGGGCAAATATTGTATAGTGAAGGAGTGAGGTGGAACAATATCATTGCCTCTATGCTTAGTGTTGGGGTAATATCACCATGCTTAATTAAGCGTAGGTCTCTACTCGCCCTGGTGTTTGTGCATGGTTTTTTAATTAATTAACGAAGATATCAGTTTCTATTCTAAACAAAGGAGGTTTGATGCAGTGTGGTGTGCTTGATGTGTTAGTTTATTCATTGTCCACGAGCGGACCTAATATTTCAATTCATTTTGCTAGCACGCTTGCATGCACTGGACAGAGGAAAGCAAAGATGATATGCCACAAAACTGAATAAGTCAATTTACATCTAACAATCCCCCCCCCCCCTCTTTTTTCATTTGCTGCAATTACGTGAGCAATTGTTGTCCGATGCATAAAACATACAAGGAAATTGAATCTGCAGCAAGGAATCTGGTTGAGGGAGACAGCAGTAAGAGCAAAATACTACGAGTTATTATTATAGGGCGCTGAGGAGATAATCCTGCGTGAACCATTGCCTTCGACCGTGACGAATGATTTGTTGGATAATCTGCGCTTGTAGCGTTTGAGAACAGAGGCCAAATTTTCCTTTCCCTTGGGGAATGCTACATCACCCGCGGCAGTCCCGGTGCGTCCTTTACGACTAGAGATTGCAATGTCCACGTCCTTTATGAGGTCAAGCATCATTGGTGCAGTGGTGAATTTCCCCCTGCCAGCTTTTGCTGCAGGGGGAGGAGGCAACACTCCATTTGAGAAAGTAGGGCTCGACTTTTGCTGGTGTGATGCCGGAATTTGTAGGCAAAAGCACGGAGTCATCGCTTTACGAGGCTTTGAAAAAGCTGGATCAATTACCCCCTACAAGTAAAAGCGAAATCAATTAGGAGGCCAGGAGAATACAGAAACCAAGGATGAATTGAAAAAACCCAGCTATGTCGGCAGATTATGGTAAGCAAAAAATACCCATTTTTATGTACTAGTCAACACTCTACAGCAAGAATCCACAAACCACAAAGATTGAAAATTAACTGACTCCAAATAAAAAATAAAGCAAATTCGTGGGCATTTACCTGGAGGCGGTTGAGTACATAGGTGTATTTCCCCCACAGCTCAGGGCGGCTCTCCATAAGTGAAAGCTCAAGGATACGGTGAATACACCACACCCCAAAGCTTATTATCAAGTCTGATCTCCATATACAGCCCTCCCCACAGTGAGGAACTGATGTCACTGAAAAATTAAAGGAGTTTGTCTCCCTAGTTTCGACTTCATAGAGGAATTTCTCACTTGCAGCTACACGATCTATTAGGTCCTCATCAACCCCACCATTCTGTCTAAACAACCAATCAGACCCTTCCAATTTCAAGAGCCTGAGAATGCAATGTCTAAAAGACTGAAGTTTCACCTCCATAGCAACAACTGAAGCAGTCTCTTGAGAAATTGAACTAGGCCGAGTTCCAACACCTTCCATTCCGACACTATGGATTTTACCTGCTACACCAAACTGCTCGAAAGGCTGTTTTGACCAGAGAGATCCGGTATCAGAATCAGAACCCAATTGTGATGAGAGGGCATCTCTGTAGTCCTTTGAAGGGGAAACTTCATCAAAGGCCAAAGGTGCACCTCTTCTGGATCCCGAATTTGAATACCGTGGTTCATAACTAGTTTTAGCAGATCCATATACAGAACCCTCAAATGCCGCATTCTTATCAGATGCATAAACATCCCTGCGGGGTATAGCATATCCTGAAATATCTGGCAAGCTGTGGTATTTCTTCGTATTGACTGAACTGCCTACATTATCTGCAGGTCCAGGAAAGCAAAAATCATAGCAAGATGTCTCAGATGGCAACGTGGAGTTTCTAGATATTGTGACATTCTCAAATCCTGGGGGTCGTCCTGCACCTGCACCTGCACCATCTTGTAGTTTTTTCCCCAAAGCAAATGCAATTGGATCCCTGTAGCTTGCATTAGTGGCTGTTAAAGGAGATTTTAATGATGACAATTTGCCTTGACCATTTAAATTATCTGGAATTCTGTCTCTTCCAACTCGACTAAGGTAGGATGCAATTTGATAACCATGTACCGTAGCTGGCTGGCTATCCCAAACCTCAGATGAAGGTAGATTGCGCACACTGGAATAGCGCCTCTCCCCAGAGTAAAGAACCTTGCGGTTGGAGTTCTGTCCATACGCATCTAATAACTCAGTGGGGTTTGCCTGAAAAGATGAGGAACTCCTCTGCAGGCTATATGAGGGTTCAAATGAACTTTGTATCCTGGGAAACTTGGGAGAGTCATAAAGACTAGAGTTCATCAAACTGTCTGATGTTCTACTTCCTACTGATGTTACGTACTCAGAACAGTCATTTCCAGATGCGTTTACTTTTTTGAAGTAACCGGAAAATCTCAAATCAACACCAGACAAAACATCCAATTTCTTAGCCTTTGCATCCTCGATTGCTTGTCCATGATAATCATACAGTTCTCCCCAAAATTCATCGAGAATAGCAGCTAGGTTACGCCTTGCGGCACGTCCTAAGCCTGCTAATCTCGATAGACTTCCAATACCCCCTTCATCACTTTTCCCACTAAGACTCCTGAAAGATGCAGGGCCTTCAGATGTTGAAGATGGAGCTGCTGCGCTAGCCACTTTGGATAATTCTTCAGCTTCCCACGAGTCTCCATCATCATCATCCCTCTCAGCATTTGTAACTGCCTCAACTTCCACAGTCTTCTCAAATTGGGCACTTGCCTTCAGTTCTTCAGTTTTGGTGGCCGCCAATCCAGCATCAGAAATCTCATTTGCAACAGTTGATAATGCCTCTGAATTTGGAGGGGAAGCAGATTCCTTAGCAAGATAGCTAGGGGGAGTAGGCAATTGTGTAATGGAATAACTCTCTTCTCCAGTAGTCACATGAAGCTCTGAAGTCTCTGAATCTATTGCTAGAGTTGGAGATGGTTCCTTCACATTAAGAGATGCATCTCTATGACATCTAGTTTCAGTTAAGTCTGACTCCTGACTTTCAATCGGTGGAACTTCTATGGCCTCTGCCTCATCACAGTTCCAAGCCTGAGCATCTAAATGGGCGCTCGCAGATTTTAGAGGTGTGATAGCTAGCCAAAGCATCAAGCCAAATAATACACAAGCAGTGCTAATAAGAACTGAATAAGAAGCAGACATGCCACTACCCCCACCATTCCATCTCAAATAATCCACCCAATTGCTATTGCCAAATATCATTTCTACCACAAAGATAATATTTAACCCAAGTATCCCAATAAATACTACCCATGCCAAAAATTCCATAAATTGAGAGATCTTGTGTACACCCATTATTGATTTAGATGTAGCAATTCGGAAAAGGGGGATCACAGAAGATGGAAGTTGCAAAGCTACCACAACCTGAGTGAATACAAGCAGTTGATACATCCCTTCAGCACCTGCACTCCAAACACAATAAAGGGCAGGAAGAACAGCAATCACCCTGATTGTAGCATAATGAAGCCAGCCTGGAATGTCCAATTTCAAAAAACTATGTACAACTACTTCTCCCCCTAAACTCCATGCCAATGCTGTGGTCTGATTTGAAATAAACAAAAAGAGAAGAAAGGCAGGTAGTGCCATCGGACTTTGCAACACCTGTAGTGAGAATTTAGATTTTTTTTAAGTAGAAGACAGATGCTATAGTATAACTAAAAATTCTAATGTAAATTAAGTGTGGAGGGAAATTATACCTGTTCCATTGGTGATAGTGCATCTTGAAAAGTAAGCAAAACAAGACCAGTACCATTGAACTCATTAGCTGCAGCGCTCATCATCATATTGTTTACCAAATAAATGCCACTGAAGACACAAAAGATTGCTAAAAAATGCTTATGAAACATAGCATCCTTAGAAACGTTTATTGATCCCCGATGCCACTGCAAAAAAAGTGGATGAAGTTTCAGATTGACAAACCTAAATATCCAAGATCAACAAATGCATCAATATGAAGTAGCACACTATGTACATTCTTTTTCCTTCTAGGTCTGCATATAATGAGAAGTTTGAGAAGGAAAACAAACTTAAAATCATCATACAAACTCCAATAAGAAGGCGCTCTACTTTGATATTTTATTTGAATATTGCTTGTTAAGGAAAACTTCAGGAAAACTCTTACTAAAATTCCGTATGAATAACAATATTATATAGTGGACCCCACTGCTTTAACTTTTTCCAGTCAATTTGAGAAATTTACTGATTCAGGATGCGTGTCAATTAAAGGGGATGCCTTCATGAAATTAACCGTTAACTTGGCATTAAGTAATAATGGTCCGTCAAAATCATGATGAAAACTATTTCAAAATCTAACAATATATACAATATATAGCTATATACAATTAGTCTGAGTTCCATGCGTTGTACATAGTTTGAAAAATAAGCCACACTATTTTATGACCCATGAATAATATGGCTTCTTAAAATTTTAATATTATATATATAAGACAGTGTGACTATGAAAAGTAGTAACCGTCCAAAAAATATCCCATCTTTATTTTAGCTGCAGATAATCCCACAAAAAGAACTGTTGTTGTTTGGTGACCTGTAAACTACCATTTTATCATTTTTTAGGGGAAATTCTAAAATTTAAGTATAACAACCTAATTGCAATAACCATGGATGTAGAAATGAAGCCACATCAATGATACTTTCTCATATGAAAACTCTAATGTCAGATGGAAACAAGATTATAACAACAGCTTAAAACGATTGAAAGCAAAGATCTCAAAATATAACAGGTTTTCTGAAATGAACCAAACGACTTATTGTTAGACTTCTTAATCATTGATATTTTTCATCAAGCATTCATTTTAGAGGTATAGAGCATTAAAGCTGAATCAGAAACATGCTTAAAAGGTAAGTACACTAAATGCTTAAAAGATAAGTACACTAAATGCTTAAAAGGTAAGTACACTAAGTATATAAGAAATAATAGTATGAATAACATCAGGCATGAGGATATGATTCAATAGAGACCGGCAAAACATGTCAACAGAGGGCCCAATAGATCATATGAGGTATGCTTCAGCAACCGGTACTCTACCTACTAATTGCATATAGAAGATCACAATATCACAATCATTCAATTTAGCTCCATCTGAGATAAAACTACTCATTTAAACCAAACTCAAAACACCATAAAACTTCAAGTTCAAGGAATTCCTTGTCTTTTCTTTTATCTGTGTGTGTGTGTTGTCTGTGATACTAGAGTATGAGCACCATAACAGTAAGAACCAACAACAATATTTTGAAGAACATTATACTATAAAATTCAGACCGAACACTCCCAGCAAATGTAAAGACTCCCATTGCAATTATATATTTTAGCTTAGGCATTTAATCGTGTAACTGCATCACAGAAGCAGTAGTTTTTTGCCCAATGAACTTAGACATAAAATCAAAGAAAAATACTGCTTACACAGCGAAATGGCATCTGGTCATGCAAGCCATCTACCACATGACAAGAAAGAAACTACATTTCCATGAACAAGTAAAACACGAGAGTTGTATATGGATGTTCTAGCACAAATGTATATAAGAACTACGAGAACTGAAAAGAATCAGTACCTGTACAACAGAGGAATAAAGATAAAAGTTGTGGGGTACAAGAGTTGCTCCCAAAAGACTCATAAGCACAAATGCGCTCTCCCCACTCAACTTTGTTAGTACTCCACTTGTGGATACTGGAATCTCAGGTCGATTTATTAGCACCCCAAAAGCAGCAAAAAGCAGTACAAAACCAGCAACAAAGAGGCCCATGACTTTTGCCTTCCCATTGTCCTAGACAGAAGGAAATTGAATAAGCCACTGTTGATCAAACAAGTGATAAATAAGCAATTCATAAAACTTACAAGAAGGATGGCAAGAAGCAAGTGCGAAGCAGCACTAGTAGCAGCCAACAAGACACAGGTGAACAAGTCCCACCCAAAAATTAGATTTAATACGTGAGCCATGCCCATGATCTTGCAAATCAAGTAAAATTGTGGTCAAAACCAAACCGCAAAAAAAAAAAAATGAATATAACAGGTTACAGAAGTCAAATCTCCAGTGATTAGAAAGAATGAAATTATTACCACATTAAGGTCTAGAATAATCACTGAAAGTTCCGTTTGAATTCCAAGGAACATGCATGTCCATGCACCATACTCATCTCGGCAAATCTTTGACACAGAATGGAAAATTAGTCTATAAACATTATGCACCAACCAATTGTATGCATGTTCTAGATTTGCTCATGCAAGCATGTATTTGGTCTTCAAGGTGGAGGTAGAGAAAATTCAGTAGTCAAGCTTACCATGACAACCCACTCCCCCCTCCCCCTCCAAAAAAACAAAACAAAAGAAAAAAGAAAAATCCATATTCAAGGTTACCATCAGATGGAATGTTCCAGAAGGATTCAATTTGAAAAAACAAAAATTGAAAGATTAAAAATAATATTAATTATGTACACAAAATGGGTCAATTTATGATGCCATCTCCATTTTTTTCCTGTTTTCTTGATAAAGGTAACATAACATATAAACAAGAGGGGAGAAAAGAAACGAGGAAACAAAACAGTGAAGGATCTCCTTATTCTATATAATTAATTTTAATATGAATGAAACAACTTTAGAGTACTTTCTTTGCTTCCAAATCATGTCCAAAAGGGTGGAATGCAACATAAAAAGTGCCTATATTGATTTTCCATAAACTTACAACTTAATCCGTTAAATATTAAAATATGTGCTAGTAAAGATGAAATCATCTAACCAACAGACATTGGCCAGGAAGAGGTTATGATTACTTGAGTATGAAGTCTCGGATTCAAGTTTGGGTGAATATAAAAGATGCCTTTGAGAGCTACCCTATTTGGGTCTGAAATACTTGAATCTGACTCGTTAGTACAGATATCAAATACCATATTTTTTTTTAAAAAAAATGAAATCATCTAGTTTCTTTATCATTGTGTCCACCAGCCTTTGACCAGCCATATTTCAAATAATAAGATTACCTTATTTCATGTTTTCCACTGATATGCACTAGAATTGGAAAGGTAAATTAACAGTAAATTGACAATGGTACCTCTGCAAGATCTTTTCCGGTAATTACCCCAATCTTAGCTGATATGTACTGACATAAGATAGCAGCAAAATTGAAAACAAGCATGAATGCCATCAGATCGAACCCAAATCGTGCACCACCTTCAACTGTAGCAGCCCATTTTCCAGGGTCAATGTATCCCATTGAAATCATAAGCATAGGTGCAACAGCATGAAGGGATCGATGAAGAAATGAAGGCAGGTAGTTAGCATTCATTGTCTCTGCCTCCATTTTATTGTTCATCACCTCCAACAATAAGGGTTCACAAAATTATGATAATACTTTGAAGTTGCAGCATTCGTTACAAAGTCATATCAATTGCATTGCTGTCAGCCACTGGTGTTTTTGGTATTACTAGTGAACAATTCATCCATCACCAGTCAGTCATAGAAATGTCAACTGCTTCAGTAATCAACTTTGACTTGTGAGAACTCTGCTGATAAAAAAGCTGAGCCCGCTGTCAATTGCAATCACAAGTTACTAACACTTTAACAATAGCTTCTCCTTGTATGCCGGCCCATTATCTCACATTAACCATCAGATACCAATCTGGTGTTTTGAATCAAATCAGCCACCTTCGCATTTTTATTAGAACCCTACTACCAATTTTATTCATGACCTTAAGTCCTAAACATGACCGAAATTCAACAAAATTTATGACAATCTTCTTGAAGACCTGGGACAAAAGGATCTAATGATCCATGATTGATCCATTCGCTGCCTCCTCAGACTTCGCCAATCCTGTAATTGATTGGTAAATGTAACTATTATTACCAAAAAAGATAATGAAAGTACGACAACTCCTATTGGAGAATACAGATAGGATTAGATTAAAAGAAATGCTCAAAAAAGGAAATCGCAGAGGAGAGTTGTATGCCGTTTGAAACTCTGCTTTGACCCCAACACTAAAAAAGGACAAAGCAACCAAGTTGTTCAAAGTACTCCAAAAAAGTAAAAGGAAAATTATATCCAAATATCTAATAAGGCATCCTTACAGGACTCTTATATAAAGAGCGTTAGCTTTAACAATCCTCATAACCACAGAAGCATAAGTTACAGCATCCCAGCAAAGTAAAAAGAACGATCAAATTCTTATAAGGCTTTACAGAGAGGACAAAAGAAAAAATAAAAACCAGTAAAATATAATCAAGTCCCAAAAAAAGGAAAACAACGTTCAGAAACGAAAAAATGCAGCTCCCAGAGAAAGGGCGGAGGCAACCCCCAAAACCTTACATTTAAAGCCTGAATAACTGAAAAGGAGAAAATGGAAACGCTACCTTGGATCTGACGAATGCCGATGAAGCTATTGCAGGTGATTTTATCGAATAAAGGCCGTACAAAGTAGCTAGGGTTCAGAAATAATGACGTTTTCCTGTTCCCCTGCAGTCTACTTTCACTGCTGCGAGTAGATCTCAGAGAACCAGAATAATCCACTTGATCATGAGATAAATAATGAAACCGGGTATAATAATATTGCATATGAAGAGAGAGAAGAGGATAGCTCGATTTCAGGGAAAGCAGAAAGAAAGTAAACACAAAATATTATGTGTTGAGTTGCGACCCCATACTGAGGAGAGAGAAATGGCGAGGGGAGCAGGCAATATGAATACGACATACATATACATGTATGTGTTTATATATATATATATATATATTAAAATTGAAAATTAATATGTAATCCAATTAAAAACAAAATACTAACAATTTTTTACTGCTTTTTTCATAAAACAATTTCACTGTCTGACATAAATCGCGCGCAATTTTGTTTGGATAATTTTTTTTACTTCTGTGTAATATTATTGCTCGGATTATTCTGGATGTCTACCTATAATAGAATATATAATGGTCTCTTCATAGAGCGGACTGGCTGAATGTTATCTTCTTTGTCTCTTGTACATTAACTATTCTTTCTCCCATACTTTAAAGAATAATGTTGTTCTTACAAGTTCAGGTAAAAGAAGAAAAGGGTTCTTGGAAGGAGTCCACGGACAAAACCTAACTGCAAATAAAGAGTGTCTGTTTGAATTTGCTACAAATATAAGTTTCAAAATAATTTTTTCTCTAAATGTTAGTTTAATTTTTTTTTTAAAATAAATATTCATATTTATTTAAATAAATTTTTAAATTAAATTATAGTTTAAAATTAAACTTTTGCATAAACTACTGATAATAACTTATAAAAAATAAATTTTTTTATACATTATCCAATTACTATTTTACTTATATTTTTTCTTACACCTTCTCTCCTCTCTCATCTATCTTATGTATTTTTTATCATCTCTCATCTCTTCTATTTTTAATAAAATTATATATTTTTTAATAATAAAAGTCATTCTATAAATACCTATCTAAATACTCATTTATTTAAAATTATTTTTTTAATAAATCTTTTCTTCAAAAACTCTTTTCTAAAAACTGTCTAAAAGTTATTTTTTTATAAATCTTTTTCTAAAAATTTATCTAAACATACCCTGAGTTAAAAATTTAACATTTTATTTTATACTATTTCTAACATTTCAAATACAAATTATCTCCTTCTTGGAAAAAAATACTCCTCTAATTATTAATATAAAAATTAGTTGATTTTTTTAAATAGATTAAAAAAATTGAATAAATTAATTATAATAATATAAGAATTAGTTAATTAATTTAAATATATTATGGATTGTATAATATGACTATTCATCTTAAAAAATAATATTTGGTTATGACTAACTGATTTATTTAGTTTTTTTAATTTATTAAAAAAATTAATTAATTTTTATATTAATAAAAATACAGATTATTTTCCATTTGTTTCGATAACGTTTGTACGTATCCAAGCAAACAAGAGATAAGGAAAGTTGTTTGAAAGGCATGTAGTATCAATGAATGGTACGCATATCGGCCAAAAACAAAAAAAAATACAATATGTATAACATGTGATAATTCTTTTTTTTGAAAAAAATAACAATAAAGATTAAATATTTTGTAGCAAGTATAAAACTTAAAATTTATAACAAGCCCTAACCTAAATCATAGCTTATATTCTCAAAATTCATATAACCAAATACATGGGATCATATGTCCAATTATAATCTAAATTATATTATAAAATATATCTTATCCTAAAAACGAGTGGTCAGTAAAATAAATCATCAACAACTCACAAATAAAATACTTAAGAATACTGTGGGACGAATGAATAACTGAATTACTACAAATATACATAAATCCCTTTTTTCAGTCCATCTAAACATATGCTTTTTATCAGATTCAATTGTATGAAGTTTGACTTTCCATTTTAACAAAAGATATTCTAAGATGTTCAATGTTTGAGACCAAGCCTGGTGAAGCTTCTGCATTAATTACGTTAGTTAATCGCTCGATTTACACGGCTTCTTCTTCTTCTTCTTCTTCTTTTTTGTCATAACTGAACAATCTTTTTGAAATGGGAAAATGCGATGGTTTGAAATCATAGGGGGACAAACAAACGATCAAAGTGCTAGGTCAGCATTCACTGTTATTATTACAGAGAGTCAAGCATCTCATGTTGAGCTCAGAAATGGGATTGGCTCCTGTTTCATTTAGGAATTTATTTGTGTCGATTTAGTATTCGTGGCATTTTTAATGTGAGAGAAGCCAGTAAATTCACATTCAAGGACGAAATTGTTATCGTGTCTAAAAATGGACCCAAGTTAATGTGAGGAATCTCATTGTCATCGCATGGTCAAAAGGCGGCCAATTAACTTTACTATAATATTTTGGATAGATTTTTAAAAAATAAATTATAAAAAAATATTAGACAACTTTTAAAAAAATATATAAAGAAAATTTTATAGAACAAAATAATTATAAATAAATGAATGTTTAGATAATTATTACTATAATGACTCTTATAATTGATAAATTATCATAAATGATATGAGATAAGAAAAATTAACTGTTCACATCTCTTATATTCTCTTTCTATCAAAGATGATGACAACTCAGCAACTGATGGTGAGCCGACAACAATTTGCTTTGGAGGAGTTGAAGATGACGGAGCTGGATGGACGAAGGAACGAGTTAAAAATGAGAGCTGGACTATCCAATGACTTATGCGTCGACAGAGGATATCGACAACCCCACAGTCTAACTTGACGACGATCTCTAGTTATGATGGTGCATACACGGCAATGGCAAGCTTCAACAACAATGGTGACAGGGAAGAGCAGAAGACGACGAGTTAAAAGAGAGAAGATGGATAGAAGAGATAGTGTATAAAAAAATAAAAATAAAATAGTAATTATATAATCCATAAACTCTTTTACTGTTCTATAAATTACTCCTATTAACTTATCTAAAATTATAATTTAGTCTAAAAACTATTTTAAACAAATAAAATTTATTTTAAAAATTTTCTAAATTAAAATTTGAGTTATAAGTCATTTTAAAAATAATATTTGATAAATTTCTAAAAACGCACTACTTAAACTTTTAGTTGTTTTTCTTTCTTTCTTTGTTTGTCTATTTTTTTTTTCTTTGAGATCAACGTATTAATTAACATTTAAGTTCAAGTGAGAAAAATCTTAACCCTTTTTTCATCTTCTTCTTTTCAGTTGTCATCATTCAATTGCAAAATTATTCATAAACGTCATTAATTATTTTCTAATCACAGATTATCCTTTTCAACATTTTATATTTAGCCGGGTTTTAGGAAACAATATAATTTTCTTCCCCACGTTTTGGTAGCACGTAGCTCGTGCTTCATGTGCAAGTCCATTTGAGGGCGAAGAAGAAAAGATTTTGATTTGTTTGTTTTTTTGGGAAAGCCCCCTTTTATAAAGATTGAAAGGAAGGAATGAATCTCCATATCGATGCGCATGCAGTCACTTAACTAACTCCCACACTTTGTTATTGCTGTAAATTGCGGTGTTATGTGTTATTTAAAATATCTTAATTTTATAAATGCTTTTATATTAAATTAATCTCACACGTTTACTTAAAATTACTTTAAAAAAAATTAATCCAAATATTTTTAAAATAGAAATTGAAGTTTGCTTTTAAAAAAATGAGTTTTTTAAATAGAAAAACTCTAATATTTCGGGCCCGAAACTCCAAACCATAAAACGGAGGTCCCGACTGACTTTTCGGCCATCAATTTTGGTAAGGACATTGAATTTGGCAACTTCTAACTCTGAAACTCTTTTTTTTTTTTTGAATAAAAAAATTGCCATCAACGTGGCCACGGCATTATAACGTCAAACATTCATTGAACCTGGCTAGCTCCTCAGCCTTAATTAATTCACAATCTTCACGTCATTATTTAAATGCTCGTATTTGTTTATTTTAATATGGATGCCACGAAACCATGCACGATCAGTCTTTACGTCTATATAACTTTGAAACTAAATTGTGGCGACCATGACACAGGTCCCTGAGCTGCTTCCTGCATGCAACAACATGGCCTCCCAAGTCTGCACGTGCTTTTTTGCTCACTATATTCTTATTTTTTGGTCTCTTGGTTTTAACTTTCTCCCTCTCCTCGTTAGAGAGAAGTGGATTTTTTTAGGCACTAATTTTTTTTAAAAATAATTAGATTTACTTATGATCTAAATCTTCTAGTGATACTAATATCAAATTGTCTATTATTATCTACCGTACACCTATAAATTAAGATGTCACTCTAAATTTTACGACTAAAATTATAATAAAATAATATTTTTTAAAAATTAAATATAATTTAAATTTTCGCACGTCTTCTTTAATTAAACTCACAGGTGAGAGACTAGTGAATCTTTTCGTTGCATCTTTTCCAAAAACCCAGAATTATCAAAACCGGGTTGTCCTGCCTCCATGGGCCCACCCGATGGGCTTGCGATTTTTCCTAGCCTTGTCCTGGGCTTGGCCCTTGAAAGCTCACATATTTTCTTTGTTTAAAAAAAGTAAACATTTTCCATATGATAATACAAATCTAAAATATGTAAATGATCACAAATAGATTTCTAAAGTAGTAAATTAATCTTTAAAATCCAAACTAAATAATACAAACACAATTCTTTAGTTTTCACTTATCATCATCATCTAAATATAAAACATTCGACCTTTTAGAAAGGATTTTTTTTAATTTAATAAATCAATATTTTATGTTAATCATTCAAATAAAGCCATGAAAACCATTTGAACGCAAGACAGGAGCAGGTCATAGGTCGGCTTCAACTAATACGAAGGGTCAAGCCAAGTAGGGGTGGTCAAATTATCCTGTCTCGAGTTATCCTAATTCAATTTGAGATAATTTAGGATGGGCCTATCATGTCCTATAAAGGGTTAGAATGGGACATCTCGAGACGGGATAAGGAAGAGGATTGGGATGGGAAGAGTCTCAGTCTAGCTCTTGGGATTCTCGTCTCTTCCTGAATATTTTTTTTAAAAAAAAATTAAAATATTTTTATTTTATTTATCTTTTTATAAAAAATAAAAATAGAAAATTGTATTGGTTATATCATATTATTTATTAGATGATTGTATTTTTCTCTTCCTTATATGTATTTATTTTTTTATAAATAAAACAGTAACTTCAGTTGGTGAAGTGAAAAAATATAAAAAATAATAGTATTTATAATATAATTAATAGTATTTATTATTTTAAGTTGCTAATCATAATGAAGAGAATTTTTTTTTTATTTTTTATGTTTTGATTATATGTTACTAATAAATAGGATATGCATAAAATATGTAATAATTTTTTTTTAAGTTGGGTTTAGGAATTCCGAAATCCGTCCCAGTCCCGAAAGAGACTAAGACATATTTGGGGCGGGACAGGACACGAACACATTTTGCGTCCCGTGTCCTATCTCGGGACGGAACCAGGACGGGCTTGTCCTAGTCCCGTCCCGTCCTGTCCCATCCCTAAAGCCAAGGGCCTTTATTGGCTGCTAGATTAAAAATTAAGTTTATTTACTAGTATTTTTTTAAAAAAGAAATATGCTTGTATATAATATAAAATATTACTTTTATTATTAAAAAGATACTGTTATTTCATGTGATGGATCGACATATTGTTGGTTTTGAGCGACCAATTCAGATTTGCTTAAAGGATTGTGGTGATGCCAACAGCTTACTACTTTGCTAAATTAAATATCTTAATTTATTTTGCGTTTTCATTCTTTCATTCACATTTCAACCCATCTCCCATTGTTCTATGAATGAATTGATTGAATCTCAATTCTCAAGTGGAGATGCCAAACACCACAAGTCCCCGAGGTAAACGGATCTAGATGGGGCCCCGATGTTACCGGTGGATCCCAAACCAAAACTAGATGAGATCAGACCACGTGCAATCCATTAAACTACGTCAATCTCCCACAAACCAATCATTAATGAAAATATGCATTTCGAAATCAGTTGATCTATTATTAAACAAAAAAAAGTTTTTTTAAAATATAAAATCAGGTAAAGACTCTCGCATTTAAATATTAATATATATGGAATAGAAAGCACAAAACATGACGTTTTCAGATGAAATATCTTTCATACTCTCGAAAAACAAGACAATCATTATTAAATAATAATAATAAAAAAAATATCATGAGTACTAATTTATTTTGCGCTGTGAAAATAGATTTCTCCTTCAACCAATAGTTAATAACTTAATGCCTTAAATGGTATAAAAAAACAGAGAGAAATGAAACACCAAAAATAAAGCAAAAGCAAAAAACCAAGTAACTTCACACTCAGGAAGACACCATCAGACTCATTTTTGACAACAAATCTTATCCTAATAAATAAAATTAATCATATAGGTTACACAACACTACAATAGTTTATCAATTCTCAGAGGTTTTTAATGTATTATTTAACTAAAAATCCCACTCAATAACACGCTCTTATTTTAATAATAAATAAGATTAAACAATAATGATAAAAATATAATACTCTTTACACTACATTTGTCACCGGAGAAATAAGATTTAAAAAGCAAGAACCTCAATAGACACACCCATTGATCTAAAAACACAAGATCAATTTGGTAACATTTAAAAAACCAAGATTGAGGAGCGTGGTCAATTTGGTTTAGCAGTAGCGCGTGATCGTGGCCTTCCCATTGATCTAACGCTCACAAGCTAGGGAATCAATTATCATCTATATCTTGTAACCAAAAAAAAAATTATCATCTATATCCCCATTTACTTTGTTGCTAAAGTGTGTGTTTGGATCTAGGTTAAAAAATCAATTTTAGGGTAAAACTTCAATTTAGAAAAATTTTATACAAATAACAATTTTTATCTAGAATTAATTTTGATCAAAACCATGATTTTAAATAAGGTATTGAAAATAACTTTTAGAACAGTAAAAGAACTTATGGACTATCTAATTACTATTTTACCTATACTTTTTTTTATACCCTCTCTCTTATCTCTTCTTCATCCTATCTCCTCTTTCCTCTCTCTTCTCTACATTCTCTTCTCTTTTTTCTCTACCCTCTCTCCTCTCTCATACTTTAATCAAATCATACCCTTTTTGATAATTTATCAATATAAAAAGTAATTTTACTACTAATCATCCAAATATCTCTATTTCCAAAATCTATTCTCCAAAAGCTAATCCAAACAGACCCTAAAGCTATACTTGAGTACTTAGTTCTCCTCAACTCTCTCTCTCTCTCTCTCTCTGGTATGCACAATTGCACATGATAGACAAAGAAAAGAAAAAGAAGCAACAAAACTGAAGCAGTCAGTTCAAATCTAATCATTTCCCCCCTTTCATTTGCTGCAATTAGGTTGCCCTGTGTATGTCACAAACATAAAAGGAAATTAAATCTGCAGCGAGGAATCTGGTTGAGGGAGATAGTCTTCGGGGGCAAATTGCTATGAGCTATAGGGTGCTGAAGAGGGAATCCTCCGTGAACCGCCACAGCCTTCGTTTGTGCCCGATGATTTGTTAGATAATCTCCGCTTATAGCGTTTGAGAACAGAGGCCAAAATTTCCTTTGCCTTGGGGAAAGCTACATCACCGGCAGCAGTTCCCGTGCGTCCCTTCCGGCTAGATATTGCAATTTCCACTTCCCTTGTGAGGTCAAGCATCATTGTTGCAGTAGTGCATTTCCCCTTGCCTGCTTTTGCAATAGGAGGTGAGGGCAACATTCCATTCGAAAGAGGAGGGCTTGACTTTTGCTGGGGTACCGCCAGAACTTGAAGGCAAAAGCACGGGGGCATCACGCTACGAGGCTTTAAGAAAGCTGGATCAATTACACCCTGCTCATAAAAGCAAAATTAATAATGAAGACATAGGAATAAAGAAATAAATGAGGATCAAAAGAGGGGAAAAACAGGGTTTTAGCCATGTCAGCAGATCATGTTATGCCCCAAATACCCATTTTGATGAATGTCAAAACTCCACAGCTAGAATTAACTATAGGGCACATACAAGAAAACATAAAACTGAAACATATCCAACAGCATCGGAAAAAAGAAAGCAAACGCTTTGGACATTAACCTGGAGGCGGTTGAGTACATAGGTGTATTTTCCCCAAAGCTCTGGGCGGCTCTCCATAAGCGAAAGCTCAAGAATACGGCGAATACACCACACCCCAAAACTTATTATCAAGTCCGATCTCCATATACAACCATCCCCACAGTGAGGAACTGATGACACTGAAAAATTAGAGGAGTTTGTCCCCCTAGCTTCAACTTCAGAGAGGAATTTCTCCCTTGCAGCAACACCATCTACTATATTCTCATCAACCCCACCATTCTGTCTAAACAACCAATCAGATCCTTCCAAGTCTAAGAGCTTGAGAATGCAATGTCTAAAAGACCGAAGCTTCACCTCTATATCAACCACTGAAGCAGTCTCCTGAGAAAATGAAGAATGTTGAGTCCCAACACCTTCCATTCCAACATTATGGATACTATCTGCTACACCAAACTGCTCAAAAGGCTGCATCGACCAGAGGGATCCGGTGTCAGAACTAGAACTCAACTGTGAAGACGGGGCATCTCTGTAGACTTTTGAAGGGGAAAGTTCATCAAAGGCCAAAGGTGAACCTGTTCTAGATCCCAAATTTGAGTAAGATTGTTCATAACAAGTTCTAACAGATCCATATCCAACAGAGCCGTCAAATGGGACTTTCTTATCAGATGCATAAATATTCCTGCGGGGTATAGTGTATCCTGAAATATCTGGCAAGCTGTGGTATTTCTTCGTATTGACTGAACTCCCTACATTATCCGCAAGTCCAGAAAAGCAAAAATCATAGCAGGACCTCTCAGATAGCAATGTGGAGTTTCTAGAGATTGTGATATTTTGAAATCCTGGGGGTTGTGCCACACCAACACCATTTTGAAGTTTTTTCACAAAAGAAGACTGGAGCGGATCCCTGTAGCTGGTATTAGTAGCTGTTAAGGGTGATTTTAATGATGGCAATTGGCCTTGACCGTTTACATTATCCAGAATTCTGTCTCTTCCAACTGGACTAAGGTAGGATGCAATTTGATAACCATGTACTGTTGCAGGCTGACTATCCCAATAATCAGATGAAGGCAGATTGCGCACACTGGAATAGCGCCTCTCCCCAGAGTCAAGAACCTTGCGGTTGGAGTTCTGCGCGTATGCATCCAATAACTCGATGGGGTTTGACCGCAAAGAGGAAGAACTCCTCTTAGGGCTATAACCATATTCATATGTACTTTGTTTCCTGGGCAGCTTGGGACAGTCATATAGGCCAGAGGTCATCAGAGTATCCGGATATCCTACTAATGCCGATGCTACATACTCAGAATAGCCATTTCCAGATGCATTTGCTTCTGGAATGGAACCAGAAAATCTCAAATCTGCTCCCAATAAGACATCCAGTTTCTTAGCCTTTGCATCCTGGGTTGCTTGTCCATGGTAATCATACAGTTGTCCCCAGAATTCATCAAGAACAGTAGCTAGTTGACGCCTTGCAGCACGTCCTAAGCCTGCTAATCTCGATAGACTTCCAATGCTACTCCCCCCTTCATTGCTTTTCCCGCGAAGACTCTTGAATGAAGGAGGGCCATCTGCTGTTGAAGATAAGGCACCTGTGGAAACCACTTTGGATGATTCTTCAGCTTCCCAAGAGTCTCCATCATCATCATCCCTTTCAGCATTCATATCTGCATCAACTTCCACAGTCTCCTCCAATGGGGCACTTGCTTTCAGTTCTTCAGTTTTGGTGCTCACCAAGCTAGCATCAGAAATCTCTTTTTCAACAGCTGATAATGCCTCTGAATTTAATGTAGAAACTAATTCCTCTGGAAGATACTGAGGAGGGCCAGGCCATGTTGTGATGGAATGAATCTCTTCTTCAGTTGTCACATGAAGCTCTGGAATCTCCAAACCTCTTGCTAGAGTTGAAGGTGGTTCCTTCACCTTGAGAGATGCATCTCTTTGACATCTAGTTTCAGTTAAATCTGATTCCTGACTCTCAATTGGCGGAACTGACATGATCCCTGGCTTATCACAGTTCCAAGCCTGTGCATCTAAATAGGCACTTGCAGATTTTAGAGGTGTGATAGCTAGCCAAAGCATAAAGCCAAATAATAAACAAGCCGCGCTAATAAGAACTGAATAAGAGGCAGACATGCCACTACACACATTCCATCTCAAATAATCCATCCAGTTGCTACTGCCAAATATCATTTCTGCCACAAAGATAATATTTAACCCAAGTATCCCAATAAATACTATCAATGCCAAAAATTCCACATATTGAGAGATCTTGTGTTCACCCATTATTGATTTAGATGTAGCAATCCGGAAAAGTGGGATCACAGAAGATGGAAGCTGCAAAGCTACCACAACCTGAGTGAAGACAAGAAGTTGATACATCCCTTCAGCACCTGCACTCCAAACACAATAAAGGGCAGGAAGAACAGCAATCACCCTGATTGTAGCATAATGAAGCCAGCCTGGAATGTCCAGTTTCAAAAACCTATGTACAACAGCTTCTCCCCCTAAACTCCATGCCAATGCCATGGTCTGATTTGAGCCAAACAAAAAGAGAAGAAAGGCAACTAGTGCTACTGGGCTTTGCAACACCTACAATAAGAATCTTAAAGTTGCTCAGCAAGTGACTGACAGATGTGATAGTATATAAATATTATAAAGTAAATTAAGTATGGAGGGAAATTAGACCTGCTCCATTGGTGATAATGCATCTTGAAAAGTAAGCAACACAAGACCTGTGCCATCAAACCCATTTGCTGCGGCACTCATCATCATATTATTGACCACATAAATGCCACTGAAGATACAAAAGATGGCCAACAAATGGCCATGAGACAAAGCATCCTTAGAAGAGTTTATTGATCCCTGATGCCACTGCAAAAAAGTGAATGAAGTATCAGATAGATAAGCCAAAATATCCAAGATCAACAACTGCATCGGTTTAGGGGCATAGAGTTGAATCAGAAATGCACTTCAGAGATAAGTAGGCTAGGTGAGCAAGATTTATAAGTCAGTAGCATGAATAATAACATAAGGCAAGAGTATATGATTCAAAAGAGACAAGTGAAACATGCTAAGAGAGTGTACAACAGATCAGATGAAAAAAGGTGTAACTCAGAAAGCCATCCTCGGCAAATTAATTGCACATACAAGAGCATTAATTAAAATTATTAAATTTGGTTCTTTGTGAGATAAAATTATTGATTTAGGCCAAATTGAAAAAAAAGAGAAGCCGATATTAGTTAAGTTGAGTGTGGACGAAACTCAACACCCCTTAAACAAGGTCTCGAGTACAAGCCTTGTGGATAGAAAACGCTGCAGGAAAGCTACCCTTGTTCAGGATCTGATAATGTTTGAACCTAGATTAATCTGTAATATCAGTTACCAGATGGTCGTCACCAAGAAAACATAAAAATTCAGGTTTAAATGTTTAACTATTTTATAGAAAAAAAAAATTCTACAACATCCTTGGTTAACAAAAAAAAAAATTATTCTTCATCTTTGTGTGTATATATGTTATCTATGACACTATAGTATGAATACAATGAAAGGCAGATAATACATTGCTATGGACAAGCATAACACGTGAGATGCATATCCATACACAAGTACAAAAATAGGGCATGAGTGGAAGAAGGGACATCAATGTTCCAGTACATATGCATAGAAGAGCTATAAGAATTGGGAGGTATCAGTACCTGTACAATAGAGGAATGAAGGTAAAAGTTGTGGGGTACAAAAGTTACTCCCAAAAGACTCATAAGCACAAATGCACTCTCCCCACTCAACTTTGTTAGTATTCCACTCATGGATACTGGAATTTTAGGCTGGTTTATGAATACTCCAAAAGTAATGAAAAGCAATACAAAACCTGCAACAAACAGGACCAGGAGTTTTGCCTTCCCATTGTCCTAGACAGAAGGAAATTTAATAAGTCACTGTTGATCAAACAAGTGGTGAGTAATCAATTACTAAGACTTACAAGAAGGATGGTAGGGAGCAAGTTAAAAATAGCACTAGTAGCAGCCAGCAATACACAGGTGAACAAGTCCCACCCAGAAATGAGATTTAATATGTGAGCCATCCCCAGGATCTTGCAAAGCAGGTAAAACCAGTGTCAAAGATAAATAAAGAATAAAAAATTAAAAAACAAAAAAAAAAGTCAGTAATAAATATTAGAGGTTACAGAAGTTAAATCTCCAAACAAGAATGAGATTATTACCACATTAAGGTCTAACATAATCACTGAAAGTTCTGTCTGAATTCCAAGGAACATGCATGTCCACGCACCATACTCATCCCTGCAAATCTTTGGCACAGAAAAAGTGAAATTAATCTATAAGCATTATGCAATAACCAACTGCATGCATGTTCTAAGTTTACTCATGCAAACGTGAGATAAAAATTAATCTACAAGTAGGCATAAAATAGAATGATCCAGATGGGAGCAATTTGGAAAAGAGTCGAGAGATAAAAAAACGAGAAATGAGGAAACAAAGGCGGAAGTCAGGTCGGAAGGATCACCTTATCATCTATAATTACTTTTAATATGGTTAAAACTTAAAAAAACTAAAAAGAACTTTCCCTGCTTCCAAATTATGTCCAACAAGGTAAATACAACATAAAAATGCCAGTAATGAATTTCCATAACCTTCCAACTAAAGCTATCAAATGCTAAAATATGTACTAGCAAAGATGAAATCATATAGTCTCTTTAACCTTGCATCCTACCAACCGCAGACCCCCCATAGTTCAATAATAAAATTAATTTTCATTCATTTTTCCCCACTGACATGCACTGGAATTGGAAAGGGGAAATGAGGATCTGGTACCTCTGCAAGATCTTTTCCAGTAATTACACCAATCTTGGCTGATATGTACTGACATAAGATAGCGGCAAAATTGAAAACAAGCATGAAAGCCATCAGATCAAACCCAAATCGTGCACCAGCTTCAACAATCGCAGCCCACTTTCCAGGGTCAATGTATCCCATTGTGATCATAAGCATAGGTGCAACAGCATGAAGTGAACGATGAAGAAATGAAGGCAGAAGATTAGCATTTAATGTTTGTGCCTCCATCTTCTTGTTCATCAACTCCAACAATGCGGGTTTACAATATTATGGCATAACTTCGAAGTTGTATTAATTGTTGCCATACATCAATTACATTTCTAGACTGCCCCTAGTTTTTTAATATTATTAGTGAAAAAGTCCATCAACCACCACTCATTCACAGGCATGTCAGCTGCTTCAATAGTCAACCATAACTTGTCATATAATTGCTGATAAAGAAACCTGTGAGCCTGTCAATTACAATTGCAACAACTTAATAAATAGCATCTCCAAGTAATCCATAACCTCCCAACATTAACTGCGACCATCAGATACCAATCTGGTGTTTTTAGTCAAATCACCAAGATTACCCTTCCATTTTTTAATACCGCCCTACCACCAATTAATTCATGCCAATAATTTCTAGACATAACTGAAAGTCAACCCAATCTATGACAAACTTCTTGCAGGTCTATATGACAAGCACGTAATGATCCATGATTGATGCAATTGTTGCTTCCTCAGGCTTCGTCAATCCTGTAATTGATGGATCAACGGAACAATATTAGTACCAATGAAAAGAAAGAAAGTGCGCCTGCCCGCATTGGAGAAGACATTAGATAACGCGATTGGATTTAAAGAAACACTCAAAATAGAAATCGCAGTGCAGAACTCTGTTTTGACCCCAAAAAATGTACTAATAAGAACGAAGCAACCCAGGTGAACTCGGTATTACAAAAAAGTAAAAGCAAAATTATTTCTAAATATTTGATGAGGCCACCTCATAGAACTCCAATATAAATGAAGTGTCCGCTTTAACAATCCTCATAACCGCAGAGGCAGATACAACATGCCATCAAAGTAAATGGCTGTTAGAATCGTAGCCCAAAGAAACAGAAAACTGTTAAAAGACTGATCAAATTCTCAAGGGGCTTCACATAGAGGAAAAAACAAACCAATGAAATACAATCCAGTCCCGTTAAAAACAAAACAATGTTCAGAAACGAAGAAAAAAAAGTTACTGAAACCAGAACCCTAAAATTCAAAGCTTGGGCTACGAAAAAAAGATGAAAGGAAAATGTTACCATGGATTTGACGAATGCCAATGATGATATTGCTGATGATTTTATCAAATAGACACCGAACAAAGTAGCTAGGGTTCTGAAATCCTCACGCTTTTATGTTCATCTGCAGTCTTCGTTCACTTCTGCTAGTAGATCTCAGGCAGCCAGAATAACCCACTTAATCATCAGATAAGTGACTAAATTCGGTAATATAATATTATATTGAGAGAGAGAGAGGATGAGAGTTCAATTTTCCGGGAAAGCAGTGAGAAAACGTAAACTTTTATTATGAGTTGAGTTTCGAAGCCACCTCGAAGAGAGAGAAAGGGCGAGGGAAGTGAGGGAGATGTTCAGCTCTAAGATAAAATAGATTACTGTGTCAATCTCTTCTTTGGCTCTTGACTGTTTTCTCTATCTCCCTTGAAAGAGGGTATATCTTTCTCTCCTATGTCTAAAGGCAGAACCTTTCTGTGATAAAGAGTTGGAAAATTAACCAGTTCCCTCAAATAGAGGTAAAAATGGTCTGCCTTGGTCGCCAAATCGTTGCATTCAATCAAGTCGTGAATGATATATATATTTACAACAAAGGAGCTTGCCAGGATAGTTTTGTTTGTCATCTTCCATTGACAGTCATGACAGTACTTTTTTATTGCAACCTTCGTTTTCACTGAGTCAACTTCCCTCCTCACGCCCACACCGGCTTGAAGAGATACCTTGGTATGCCAGAAAATGTTATACTCAACGCTTCAAATACAAAGTCAAAACATCTGCTTTTAATTGTAGTAAATGTTTTTCTAGTCAACTAGTAAATGTTGTATATATGAGTAGTAAATAGGTAAAGAAAATAAAAGTAATATTGTTCGGCGTATTTTCTAGCTTTATTTTATCTTAAAGTTATATATACTTATATTAGATGAAGCCATATGAAATGAGTTGCATCAGTTTTATTGTTTATAAATATTATGATTTCTTGTAAATTTTATATTATGTGGAGAGACATAAATATACGAAGAACCAATTAGGATCACATGAATTTCCTTTTGTTTGAGTTTTTTATTTTTCTTCCTGTACTAAATCAAGTCACACGTGTGATTTCTACAAATTAACAACCGCATTGGAGAGACAGTGGAGACAAATTGCGGTGGAAAAACTCGTAACCTTATAAGATATTAAATGATGATCAAATAATGACTCGAATTTCCAATGTTCCCTCCAATAGAATTACAAACAAACAATAATTAATAAAAATTAATATATATAATAAAAAATAGAATCACATCATATAAAAATATAAATTTAATTTTTGTTATTGTCATTATAATTTATTTAATAAATAATCTTATAAGCCTCTATAAATTATATAAATTTTAAAATTATATCGTAATTTTAGTAGAAAATTGATATTAAATTTATTCTCATTTTTTTTTATAAAAAAAATAACAAACAATAAAACACCCCTGTGTGCGTGCCTTTTTAATGTTCCTTGTCCAACTCATTCTTTTTCTTTTTTAATATCAAAGATTCCATGTGACACACGCTAGTTAAGATTTACCACGTAACAAGTAATTAGAAACACTGCTTAAAGTCTGGCTCTTGATTTAATATATGATACTTTCGAATCGATGTATATATATATATTTATATATTGTATAAATTTTATAAGAAAATCATATTCATTACTGTTTTCGGAGTCCTTTTTGTGTTGAAGAACAAATGCATGTCTTGGTAAGCTTCTTTGTTGGAATATATCAACCATTTTCCGAAAATTAAAATTGTAATGGATCCTGAAACTCAAATCTCGATCCCTCTAATTCCTCACGTGGCTAACCATTCAGCATATCATATTATAGCCCATCGCATTCACTATCACTCATCTCTATTATTAATATAAAAATTAATTAAAGATTATATTTAATTTTAAATATAATACCTCAATTTATTATCTTATAAATTTATAATTATTTTTAAAATATTTCTATAAATTGAATATATCAAAGAGTTTATATCAAATAATAATTTCCATGAAAAATATCATTTTTAAAAAATTAAACTATATTTATTATAAATAATTAATATAATTAATTCTTTTAATTTATTCATATTAGCTAATATGAAGTATAGGAGTTAGTAATTAGTGTGTACTTAGTAATTTTCTCTCTCGTGTGTTTTTTTGAAGTCAACGTGATGTGCTTCATTTTTTGTTTGGAACTGTCTAATCTCGTAAACCACTGATTGATCTCACTTTATGGCATTGCCTATGTGGTGTGCTCTGGCAATTGCACGTGAAAAGCAGAGCATGTCAATTTTTTTTTGTATAAAAATTTATATAAATTTAATATAAATTTTCTACTAAAATTAAAATATAATTTAAAAATTTTAAAAATTCTTACAATAATTTATGAGAGTATGTATTAATTTTAATAATAATAATAATAATTAAACTTATATATTTATAATATATAAATATATTATTTATTATCTGTATTATTTAAATTTTGGGTGTATATATTTATGGGTTATAATAGCGATGGAGAAGTGGCCAACTGGGCTTCATTGTACTACTTCCTTTCCAAATCTTCATGCCTACGGTTGGGTCCCAAATGAATGTGATGCAACTTCAGCTTTCCATTCACCATGCATCGTGTACCCAAAAAAAAAAAAATCACTATGCATCGAAACGTAAGGCGTTTCCTCTGTTTCCTTGCCACTGGTTTCGTTTCACTTGTTCATACCATTCTCACGCTCACTCTGCCTCCATCTTTAGTTTGGCTTGACGATATTCATGACTATTCGGCACGACCAGTTCTTACCTAAGTCCTTGTCATCACTTAATGTTCTCAAGTCAAGTGATAAGTCTCGAAGGCAAATCTGATATGAAGCAGAGTTCTGATGCCCTGAGCTTGACGTTAACCATAAGTTATCTACATGCCTTACCAAGCACGAAACATGATCCAATTGTATGGTCTGAAATAGGATATTAGGTTCCTCGTATTTGGTTGGTGCTTTTGGTTAACTTCATTAATTCTTACGGTTTTCATGGTGCATCTTTTCTGGACTATGCAAATTATTTTAATTAAATGAATGCAGAAGTCTATTCCACCAATAATTTCCTGTTATATTTATTCTGACTTTTGGTCACTCGCAGTAGGCAATCTTCCAATTTCGTTTACTCGCATGCATATTCCAACGATTCATAAACTATTCTTTCTCTTCAATTCCGAAATTTGGAATAATAACAGGGCAAGGCCAGCGTAGGTTGGTAAGAACCAACCATTTAACATCAGAGGGAGAAAAACTTGGCACAGATTTGACACTTAAGATACTTAATCTTTCTCTTTAATTCTAGGAAGTTGCACCACGTTCGGTCAGTTCCTTTTTCAGGTGGTCTTCCTCTTCCTAATTCTCTTATTCCGGCGGTGACTGTGATGTTTTGCAGTGATAGTCTCAAATAGGTATATAAAGCAGAACTAGTGGTTAAAGCTTTTTTTGTAACCCTACATTAAAAGTCACGTTTCATTTCGCATCCTTCCTTAAATATCTTTAACTTTCCCCACATAACAAAGGAACAACCACAGAATCTGAGTCCGAGGAACGATCCTATATCGAATTTGAATCTTACAATGAAGTCCACAAAGAGACGACGTTGTTCCTTCCACAAACTTTTAGCTTACTCACAGGTATCACCTGCACTTTTAATACGAAAGAAAACAGCTAAACGGTTAATTTGTTGTATGTGCCTGTAGTTTCACTATCAAGCCATCCAACCTTTTTTATTCACATGATTTTTATGAAGATTAGCACGGAAAGTTTTGCCTCAACTATTATGTGATCGAGTTCTTGAACCAAATCTTTGGTGTTACTATATAGAGTGTTCTGACATACCTTGTAGCAGGTGAAATTCAGAGGTTTCAGTGGAGCGCTGTGGGTTCTGGTAGATCAAAATCTGTAAGGTCTGCTTATACCTATGATATCGTACTTAATGTTGTGTAGTATTTGGCTATTAGGACCTCTCGAGTTTTGGCGCTGATTCTTAACTATTCATGTGAATTCAGGTTTCAGGATAATCTTGAGAAAGATATATTGATGGATAGCATAGAAAGTCCCATGTCGAGGAAGCCAGATTACAAGATGAATGCGAGAAACATGTTGATGCAGAGAAAGAAACTTTCAAGGGTGTTTTCTGAGGATTATGATGCGTCGAAAAGGAAGATATTCGATCCAAGGGGACCGACAGTAAACAGATGGAACAAGATGTTCTTAGTAGCATGTCTGATTTCACTATTTGTGGATCCCTTCTTCTTCTACTTGCAAGAGGCTAAGAAAGACAAGTGCATTGCTATATCTGCTGGGCTCGGAGTTTCCCTCACCACAATTCGGTCCATGATTGATGCATTTTACATCATTCATATATTCATTCGGTTTCAAACTGCTTATGTTGCTCCTTCCTCTCGTGTTTTTGCTAGAGGAGAGTTAGTTATAGACCCTTCAAAGATTGCATCAAGGTACCTCCGAAAAGACTTCTGGCTTGATCTTCTTGCTGCCCTCCCTCTTCCCCAGGTATGTTACCACTACTGATCAGATTTTCTTTATCTGGAGTTTTGATTTTTTTTTTTTAATTTTTGTAAACATGAGTTATTTATTACAATTCTTGTACATAAAATAGGTGTTGATTACAGCTGTAATTCCAAATCTAAGGAACTCACAAATGATGGCTTCAAGGCAGAGTCTGCGCCTTGTGATCATTGTCCAGTACCTATTGAGGTTATATCATATCTTCCCCCTTTCATCCGAAATAGTCAAGGCAAATGGAGTAATGATGGAAAAAGCCTGGGCTGGGGCAGCTTATAACCTTATGCTCTACATGCTAGCAAGTCATGTAAGTCACTTATGATATGGTTTGGTGGAGTTAATTGGTTGCTTTGCTTTCAAATCCAATGGTTGAATGCTAATTAACTGGTCCTGTATGTTTCTCAAAGGTCTTAGGATCCTCCTGGTACCTGTTGGCAATCGAAAGGCAGGATGAATGTTGGAAAAAAGCTTGTAATCTTGAGTTCCCATATTGTCAATACCGTTATCTTGATTGTCAAAGTATAAGTGATCCAGCTAGAGCAGCTTGGTTTAGATCAAGCAACCTGTCAACTTTATGTGATAAGAACAGTGATTTCTTTCAGTTTGGTATTTTTGCCGATGCTCTCACTTTGGAAATGGCAAACTCAAAGTTCTCAAGCCGATATTATTATTGCCTGTGGTGGGGCCTGCGGAATCTCAGGTAATAATATTTCATTCATTTTGACCATTTTTTGTTAAGTATGTGACCACAATCTAATCAATTGTGACAAACTTGCAGCTCTCTGGGACAGAATCTCCTAACCAGCACTAACGTTGGAGAAATAAATTTTGCTATCATTATTGCAATTCTTGGTTTGGTGCTTTTTGCACTTCTGATAGGAAATATGCAAGTACGTGAACTTTCATATGTATCAATTTTAGAACAGAACAATCTAATTTCTGGGACATTTTCTCATATTATCGTGTAACTTATTGTTAACTGTGAACAGACGTACCTGCAATCAACTACTTTAAGACTGGAAGAGTGGAGAATAAGACGCACAGATACAGAACGATGGATGCATCATAGGCAGTTACCTCATTACTTGAAGCAAAGTGTGAGACGCTATGAGCAATTCAGATGGGTTGCCACGAGAGGAGTTGACGAGGAATCCATCCTTCGAGACCTCCCTGTCGATATCAGACGCGACATCAAACGCCACCTGTGTCTAAACCTCGTCCGACAAGTGGGTCTTCATCTTCAATTCCTTGTCGCTTCCAGATTTCCCTTCATCGTATAAGCAAAGTTCATATGCTAATAATAACAGAATATATCCACAGGTACCGCTGTTTGATCAGATGGACGAGAGGGTGCTAGATGCAATATGTGAAAGACTGAAACCTTGTCTATGTGTTCAAGGAACGCTCCTAGTTCGCGAAGGAGATCCCGTGACTAAAATGCGCTTTATCATTCGAGGACGTCTAGATTCTTATACCACAAATGGTGGAAGAACCGGGTTCTTCAATTGTTGTAGAATCGGACCAGGTGATTTCTGTGGCGAGGAGCTATTGCCATGGGCTCTGGACCCATGTCCAAGCGCAGTCCTTCCTTCATCAACTCGCACAGTGAAAGCCCTAACAGAAGTGGAAGCTTTCGCGCTCGTAGACGAAGACTTGAAATTTGTGGCGGCTCAGTTCAGGAGGCTACACAGCAAGCAACTGAGGCACACGTTCAGGTTTCACTCGCATCAATGGAGGGCATGGGCTGCTTGCTTCATACAAGCGGCTTGGTTTAGATACAAGAGAAGAAAGGAGGCGAGTGAGCTAAATCATAAGGAGGATGCTAGGGAAACAATGGTGGAACATTTCTCTGCGCCTTTGTACTTGCAACCTCGAATGGGTTCGGGTGTTACGATGTATAAAGCGGCCAACTTGGTATGTAGCCCGAGGAAAGGTGGAAGCCTGCGATATGGTTCTGAACTAGATATTATTGGTTCACTCACCAGGAAGCCCCTTGAACCTGATTTCAGTACTGTTGAAGATTGATCAAACTAAGTATGTGGCTTGCGATTATGCGTGGGGTGCTATTAAAGGAGTTTGAGCCGTTAGTATTGTAAATTTTGTAATCCTGGATGGATTGTGTTTTACGCTCACTGAAATAACTATCACGCATGTCGTTCTGAATTACTAGTATGAAATAATTAGCTTCAAGTGTTCGACAACTTCTCTCCGCTGTTATTCAACGTACTCCAATTTTATTCAAATAAAATTTATTTGAGACATAAAATATGAATACATTTTCTAGTTAGTGTTCAAATCTTAGTTTAAAATATTGTGAGCCATTAAACCTAACCTTGACAATTTTTTATAAATTTTTTTTTATATAAAATTTTTTAGAAAGGGTTAGACTCAATTATAAAGGCATGACAAAATTTCAGACGATATTAATATTGGGTAGGGCAAATTATTAATTATCTTCAAGAATAAATTTAACTAGGTACCCAAGAGTTATAATATCTTTATAAGTGTTATGACTAAAATTATAATAAAATAATATTTTTTAAGAATTAAATATATTCAAAATAATTATATTTCATATCCCTTAATCAGGTGAACTTGGGGACAATTGGGTTTTAGAAAACTTATCATATGATGACAAGAACCTTTCTTTTGGGCTGAGAAAATGCCGTATCTGGTCTAAATTTAACTAATGGATAAGGCCCAATATTGCAGTGGACCTAGCCTTAACACAATGAAAAAAGTGTAACACAAGAGTCGTGAGATCCCATATTCCAAATCCACTTGCAAGACTAAATGATAAAAAAAAAAAAAAAGTCATAACTGTAAAAGAAAAGGCCTTTTGCTTTCTGATATATATATATGATTACTTTTTACCGGTCAAAAATGTTACCCTCAATGTCCTCCTTCCTGGTCAGTACCATTTCCCCCACCTTTTCCTTTTTTGAACTTTCCCAGAAATGAATTTCATGAAAACAAATTGTTATAATCAAATTGGATTATACACAGCGAGAGTTGCCAAGTTCGAGTTCCAATAGGTTTATATAATGCAAAATTGTGGCATTGTGCAAAGGCCAAAAGGTATATAAGTCAGCTCTGAATATTTAGAGCGAGGATTAATGATTCCTTCACAGCGGAATATGTCTTGCAAGCTAACCAACACAGATAGCAAAATCGGCGCTTTTTCCTTCCTCTGATGGATGCATCAAATAATTAAGCTATTTCATTGACCGTAATGGTGCTTAAATCAATCAACATCTGTATTAACATTTTTAATTGTATTAATATTATAATATGAGTTTTATTCTCATATCCAACAAAGCACGTAGGTGATCCCTCACCAACCCATTAATAATCTTTTCAAACTTTGAGCATTTTATATATTATTTATGTATAGTAAAGAAACAAACACATCTGATATATCTGCAGAGATATGTGATGACATGAAGATCCTAGATGACCCACCAAGTTAAGTCTTTCGTGTGAATGTTTCAGAAAGCAACCTCGGCGGTGCTGAGAGATGTATGTTGAAGCATTCACGTTGTCTCAAAAATACGAGACAAATGGTCTCTCAGGAAGCCATATCAATTAGTGCCCTTCATGTTCCAATGCCCAGTTTTCTTTGTCTTTTCTTCCGAAATGATCGCTCTTCCAATATTTCCAGGATCTCTTTATCCAGTGAACTCCAAGTTAACGGATTCCATGCACCTCAATCTTTTGCTTCTTATCTTGCACATAATTACACCTTTAATTCTCCCCCCCCCCCCGGCGTAAAACAACCATTTCATATATTCTATTGGCTAGTTGAATTAAACTAGAGTTGATATGACTAGAAGGGAAATTAATTAATGGGACTCAAACTTCGGTGGTCGTATAATATTTTTGTTGTGTTGTGTATAATGGGTTGGGTGTGATATGCATGGTGATAATCCAGGTGTAATGAAGCGCATTACTTAATTAAATTTTGATGTGCTTTAAACATGTTTGTGGGGTGGGTCATGGATCCAAAAATGTGAGCATAGTTTTTTTCTTTCCTCTGAATTTTCAAATGTTGTCTTCAGAAAGCAATCAAAAGCACATGTTACACACTTGATTACGTATCATTGTTCTTTTGTTTGGGGAGTACTTTGTTTGACCAGACCAGTTTGTAAGTTTAACAGATGGGGAAAAAATGACAGCAAAATCAAAATTCATCTGTGAATAGCGTGGGACTCCACTTTAATATTTTTCTGCTGGTTCAAAAGTAGTTCATAATTTGCCGATAAAAAATAGAAAAAAGAGAACGACATGTTCAAAACAATGATGATTCCAAAGCAGCTTTTAGGCTTTCATTGAGTTGTGGTAAGTTTATAGCAGAAGAAAGTAAACGCAGTCAAAAAGGGGATTGTTACTCTCAATCATTCAAAAGAGGAAGTATTGATTAGGTTTCCTTAATCATTTTCCAAACAAGGTTACATGAGCCCGATTGCCATTACAGACAATATGCGGATGTCTTAAAAGGGAAGAAATATTAAAATAAACAAAAAAAAACACTTGTTTTGAATGAAAGCATTCATGTCCGAGTACTGTCTGGACAAATCACCGTAGCTTTTTCATTTCTTCTAAAGTAAGGCTTTTCTGTCGACACGAAAATCAGCTCACAGTAAAAAGCCTATTATTTCTCGTTATATATATCTGCCCATGAAAGAAAATTATCAGCAAGTAGACAAAATTGACCAAAACGGCACCAAATTCCAAAACCAGGTCGGTTACATTCTCACTTCACGTCTTCGCCCACAATGGTCAAAGGTCCTTGAAATTAGGCTTTGGCTTCTAAATACCATTTCAATTCAGTAAGGCATATTTATACGCACGCCAGCATGACCACGAAAAAGTTTCTTTTCTTACTGACTCAGCTTAGCAGCGAAATTGTATACATATTACAGACACACACCAACGTACGACGTCTATGCCTCAAGAAAATAACAGAGCATATAATTAAGGACCAAGTAGGAAACCCTATCTGGAAGGTACAATAAGTGAAATCATGAGCTGTATTGCCATGCAAAGCGATGAGAAATGAATAATGATGATTGCATCGTATTCTAGCAGAAGGGGATAGAGTGACCGTGACAGAGGAGTGAGTGACACGTGTAATGACCCCATTGAATGGTAAATGATCAGGGTGGGGTCAGGGTTTTTTTTTTTTACTGGTCACCCTTCCCAATCGCCTGGCTTACAGTGAGCATAAAGTTACTGGCTCAAGTGCTGTGTGGACCTCCAAGTCAAACCACTCAATGCCCATGGAGCAGCCTTTTTTGTCTCTGTTTTATCCTTTCCCTCTCCTTTGTATCTCTGCTCGAATATGCCGGCCACATCCTCCATCACCATCCCTTACCCTCATTTCTTGTCCGTCCATCTTCCGGGAACTCTTGGGATTCGTGCAATCTAATTATCAACCACCAATACACATCACTAAACTGTATCACAGATGTCCTGAGTTTAATTGTCCACGTCACCCTAGCTAGCATACTATTAATTCTTAGTTAACCTCGAAGACTTTCAATGGGATCGTATTGCTGTGGGATTCAGATGAAGAAAACAGAGTGTCGACAATGGTGCCGGCCAAGCGTTAGAAAAAAAGGGGGAGGGGGTGGACATGGAAATGGAAGAATAGAATAGAATAGAATTTTGTGAATCCGAAATAAATTGCAAAACACCGGGAGGAGACAGAAAAAGACCACACAAATACGAATAGAGTCAAGTTGGGAAAAGATGGAATTGACTTGGTTTCAGGATTCAAACTGTAGCGGTTTTTTAAGGACAAAAGCAAGTGGAGGAATTTTTAAAAGAACCGTTTGCATGGCGAGTTAATGTTTTGTTCCTTAGGACATGGTCACATGGGCAAGACAACTATCCGAGGGTAAGATTTTAGGTTAAATCGTGGGACGAAGTGGTGGGAATCAAGTCGAATAATTTGTTGGGAAGGAACTGAGAATGGACAGGGGTGGTTCTGGTTACCGTGTTAGAAAAAAGAGGTTTATGTGTTGCCGCTCCTCAATTATGAGTCACATCCAAACAAACAAAGGAGGTATCTTACCCTAACAATACGCATACGTCGCTGTCGAATTTTCTGGCCGATAGATGCCGACCTCATAACCGTAACCTTTTTCTTCAAACACCTCCGAACGGTTCCGTTTTCTCGGGGCGCAAACCTTTTGGGCTTCGAATCTTTCAAGAAATATTCTCCATAAATAAATATCAATATCAGTATCAATAAAAATAGATACAAATAATAAAATATAGATTTATATTTTATAAATAAAAATTTAATTATTGTTATAAAAAGAATTTTAATAGACGATCCCATCAATTTTTTATAAATTTTCTATAACCTTTAATAATTATACAATAACTTTAATAAGAATAGGTGACTTTTAACAACAATAAAAAAAATACGAATATTAGTATTATTAAGATGGCTAAACTGAAGCCGGCAGAGCGAGAGTACGAGGGATCATATTATTACGTGAAGTTAAAAAAAAGAAAAAGAAAAGGACCATCTTAAAAAAAAAAATTAAAGGGAAAAGGGAAGAGAAATGAATGATGAAGAGTGAGGGAGGCGGCAGCTAAAGTAGTGAAGGCAGAACATGCAGCGATGAATGTGACGTCGGTTAATTTGTCAGACTCAAAATGAGCGTTTCTGATTCTGCCCTAACTCTGTTATCTCTTTTTCTTGAAGCAGATCATAATAATGTTAATGTTACTAACCAGAAAGAAAGGCTTAATTTTGCAGGTGCAAACTTGAATCCATTAACCAAAGCTCGATGATTGTTGAGAGATGAATTGAAAAATGAAATCAGATAAATCTTCGAACACAGTAATTAACAAGTTTAAAAAAAAAAAAACTCACAGCTCAAACCTCAAGGTACATCCAAACATTCAAAAGCTGGAAGTGGCACTCACTACTTTGTCTTTTTGCCTACCTCCAAACCCGAAAACACAATTTCTGTCCCATTCTAGTATGTGCAGACGCTGAGATATTCATTCCACAAAATACAGGACTAATCATGTCTATTATTAGGAATCTCTTTTTATCTTGGATGGTGTTCTTACTATAACCGTGGCGTTTTCTTCGCAGTAAACTATGAAAACACGAGTTAAGAAAATGAAATGGAGTCAAACAAGGAGATAGTAGCAAAGTATGAGTGACATTTGTTCTTGGAACGGGAATTTAATTAGACCATACTCTGTGGAGGCAGGGATAGGCCAGAGAGTTATGGGAGTGAAGATGGGGACAAGTGGATAAGCAAAAAACAGTGAGAGTGTATTGGGAATGAAAAAGGAATTGTATTTGCAGCCAACATCAAAATGGGTCGGCCGTTGGTAGGACTGGAGTCTACTGTTTCACCCGCTTCCCTTTCTTCACTATGTCACTTTTGCAAGTATTCTCGTTATATAGTGATTAGTGATATTTATTTTCAGAATTAAGAACCTCAAATTCGTCTCGTGACTGATATATATCGTCAGACTAAGTCCAGTTCTCAAGGTTCATTATGAATCCCAAGTCAATAAGTCGGTAAACTTCAACATGCCTGAAACGCGCATGAGGGCATGTTGGGGGATTGGCCTTAATATTTAAGCACGAGCTCAATCCCCATTTAAGAAAGAGTGATCACGCGTTTATATTCTCCAAGTGAGACAGTGGACGGAATTAGACAAACAGAGGTGTGCTAATAAAGCTAAACAGGACCAGCCAGAAAGGGCACTTAGTGATTGGAGCCCTAATACTCAAACCAGTAATATAGTAACAGTGGCTTAAAGCGTAAAGGCTGGATTCATGTTCATCAGTTCCAGCAATCCTGGCAATACTGCTACAAACAAAATGCTTATGTCAGAGGTCCATGAATCCATAAAAAAATGAAGAAACTGGGAAATGGGGGTAGTTTTAAAAAAGGAATTAATAGGGATGGGGTTTTGGAGAGGGTGAGGTTTTGATAAGGGAATGGGGACCAGATGCTCGAAGAAATGCGGGAAAGAGGAAATGGGGGAATGGAAAGGAGCGTGTGGAGAAAAAATCAAATGTTTGCTAAGCGTACAGCAAAATTGTCGAGAGAGGGTACAAGCTCATAGGTTTATTGGCCACTCGTGTCCTCTTAATCCAATCATCGTCCCACAATGTTCAAAAGAGCCAGAGACCCTGTTACCACCCCCATCACGCCCGTTCACAAAACCATATCAGGCACTCTGAATTTTATAATATTTTTTTTCTGAGGTCTGTGGCTTACACTCTCAGTGAAGCAAGTATGGGTTTAGGGTAGTCTGAAAAATTGTGGATGAAATGGTTTTCGTGGTGGGGTAGGCGTGGTCCTTTTCTGGGTAGATGAATGGATCTTGGCCTTTATTATGTTTAGTTACATCACTTGCACTAGTCAGGTATGAACACAAAAGCAGAACAATTAGAAGATAGCGTTGCAAGCAAAATTGATAATTGGCACTATTACGGCTGTGACGTTGGACAGGCAGGCAGTTCTCATCCACACTACAAAATTTCCAGTTGCAGAATTCTATACTAGTATAAAATTGAGCCCTCTTCAACCGACTGGGATTTTCTATTCGCCAATTAGTTCCCCACTGTTCCTGTTCCATAAACACTGTTCTTTGTCCTCTCTCTACATATATTAGGTGAACTGGGGTGTTTGCAAGGGGAAGGTAGGTTCCTTTTATGGCAAAAAGGCACATAAAAGTTAAAAAAGAATTTTGATATTTAAATGATCAAAGTAGAGTAGTATTATTCTCTCGGAAAAGCCATGGTTTTTTCCTTTATTTTGGTCGTACCAAGGCAATTGGGCAAACGAGAGAGCGGTGAGTAGTAGGCGCACAATTGAATATTCCGTTTTTTCTTTTACAATAAAAATAAATTATATTGACTTTTCTTTTCCCGGATCACCTAAATTACACTTATATCCCTTTGACTAATACAATCCCACTTATATCCCCTTGGTTTTAAAAGTTACTCCCCATCTCCTTTTAATCTTACTTTTATTAATAAAATTAAAATTTTTATTTTTCCTACAAATTTGTGATTTTTTCATGATGGTAACCTAGTTTAAAATAAAAGTACAATCATATTATAAAAGTTAAGTTCTTTGATAGGAAGAAAATTCAAAATAGAGTGTTTGCAATGCACTTGACTCTTAATTATAAAATTTAAATAGGGATTGCATTTATTTATAATATTTTTTTTAAAATTATAATTTTTCTCCTATATACGATTGCCCTTATAGGATTACATATAATAAAAGATATATATTAATAGTAGTTTAAATGTATATAATTAATAGGGTATTTTAAATAAACTAATACACAATTATTATAATTAATTTATATAATTTATTTAAATTAATTAAGTAAATGTTATATTTAATAATAGAGGGGGGCAGTGCTAGTATATAAGGGAATGAAATGTCCTAATGATATTTATATAAAAATATCAGGTTATTTAATTTAACCCGACTTTAACAAGAAGGGGAACAAACAGCAGTTTTGTGAGCCTCAGGCAAGGTCGTTTGTATGTAGGCGTGGTTTTGGAATGCAAGCGTGCCAAAGGCACATATCACGTGCGATGGGGTTTATATATAGGTATGAAGAAGAGGACGCACTTCACTGAATGCCCAAGCAATCAAATGGTTGTAGTTGATACTTGTAATTTCCATGACACACATGAGTTTTCATAAGCAGAGAAGCATGAGGGGAATCTAGGACGGAGATTCTTTTTGGTTGAACAAGTGTTTTTATATCATTCACAACAAAAAAGCAGAGTGAGACACTGTGTGGGTGTGAATATAATTAGTTCCTAGCAATGGAGATAGAGAGTGAGATGAGGAAGTCAAGGTTTAAGAGGATTTGCGTGTTCTGCGGAAGCAGCCAGGGCAAGAAGAGTAGCTATCAAGATGCTGCTATTGAGCTTGGCAAGGAATTGGTATTCATGCTTTCCTACATTACTATTTTTTACATATTTGTCCTGTTTGGTTAATTCCCCAGCATTCCCTGTATCTTGTTTTGATGAACACAACCAGAAGGCCTTCTGGTTTTTTCTTTTTCCTGGAATGCATTTCATAAACAATAGAGTTGAATCCGTGCAAATCCGATGGAAGTGGTTAAACTTTATTACTTAATGTACTGCAGATTCTGCTTCCACCATAAGTTTCTTTTGGGTAAACTCGCTGTGTTCATGACATGTTTGATGTTTGTTCATGGTCCTCTGGAAATCAAAATTTACATTGACTTTAAGGTTTTCTCTTTCTTGAGTTCATAACTAGGATGTATATGATGAAGTGATTCCAAAATTTCCTGTTTTTTACGCATCTTCTCGGACATGTGCTAGCGCTTCATCTCTGAATTAAGGACGCTCAATTTTTGCTTATTTTTGCCGTTACCTGGGTAGCTCATCTCCTCTAAACCGAAGAGTTTCAACTTTCAAGTCTTGCAAGTGGCCCCTTGCTGACTGAGAGTTAAAGAATGATTTCTCCGCGCCAACTTTTACTCCGTCTTGGGGTTTGAAACTGTTAGAATGGAAGTGTCATCAAATTATATTTGCAGATGGGTCATCATGAAAGAATTTTTTTTGACATCATAGTATGATTCCCAGTCTTGTCTGCTTTTGCTATTTCGTATTCCTAGGCTGATTAGATTAATGGGGTCTGCAGGTGTCAAGGAACATCGATCTGGTCTACGGTGGGGGAAGCATTGGTCTAATGGGTTTGGTTTCACAAGCAGTTCATGATGGCGGTCGGCATGTCATTGGGTATGGTTATTTTCTTACTTTTCCTTAGCCTTCCCTTTTTAAAATTTTCCTCTTTGCTCCCCCAAATATGTTGGGGAAAAGGAAGATCAAGTAAACAGAATCAATGAGTAATCACTGCTTATGTGGGATTCTTTTTCATTTGATACTGATTTTGTCACGTTATTGTCTCTCCCAGAGTTATTCCCAAGACGCTCATGCCTCGAGAGGTATGTCTGCTACACATAGGAGAGAAACTGAGTATTTTTATAGTATTGCAAATTGCATTGTTTATTTCTTTCTCTTCATCAAGGCATCGGACTCAGAATTTATTTCCCAAATTTAAATTAAATCAGTACTCTGTTTGATGAGTATCATTATCAGCTATCACATAAATAAAAAGCATTAATGATATCATCATATACATGAAAGTTTTCGTTTGTTTCCGAGAAAGTTCATCTGGGTTCATCCTCCTTCTCCCTGGGTTAAGCTTCTTCGCAAAGCTCCATATTTCAGCCTTTTTCTTTCTCCTGTCTGGTCAATGCTTGGCTGTCCCATCCTCCTTATCAATATCACTAGAATAGATGGTTGTATCCCAATCAATCTGCATCCCTTCTTTCTCTGTTTTTCTATTTGGCAAACAGTTCCATCCATATACGTTTAGCTGACAAGCACTGTGCCATTTCTTCTGTTTAACTTCATTGTCTTTTATTGTGAGAGAACTATTTCTATCCCCTTCTAATAATCAGTTGTCAGTTATAACTTACTGTTACTATCTGGGAAATAGGCAGGGTAAATGTATATAAAGAATTGTTGAATTAGTCTCCCTTTGCTGCAAGGAACCCTTAGAACTTGCAATCTGCATACTAGTCCAAATCACGTGCCTTCTTTCTCTCCTTGAAATTGACATTCTTGTCCCTCTCTTATCCTTGGTTCTCCCTGTTGCAGCTAACTGGCGAAACGGTAGGAGAAGTGAAGGCAGTAGCAGACATGCACCAAAGGAAGGCTGAGATGGCTAAGCATTCTGATGCCTTTATCGCCTTACCAGGTCAGTCTTCAAAAACAAGTGCAGAGGCACAACGATTAAAATTAGAATCATAAAGTTCTGCTTCTTTTTCTTTACCTATTTTTATTACATAGGATTCAGGTATTGACTTTATCTCAAAATTCCAAATAAGTTAGAAAACAGTAAATGACATTTTTGTTTATCAACCTATTCTACTTGCTATATATGTAAGGTAACATACAACTCCCAAAAATGTTTAATTACCCACTACATCCTATGAACTCAGTGGTTATTTTATTTAACTACTTTTTGGGCCTAACATCATTACGAAGATTACCACGCCTAATCATGGATGTTGCTTAACAAGAGTTTTTTAAGTTCTTATCTATGATTTGGAAGTGATTCCTAATGGATAGGGTCGACTAGTCCTCCCCTTACTAGACATTTTTTGGCCAATGCTAAACATTGAAGAATTGAGGAAACATAAGTGGGGTAGGATTTTTCTTTATTTTAAATATGGCCTTCGCAGACATCTTTCCGTACCACTATTATTCAATTGGAAATTAAACATGTTATTGAATCGGGACACTGTTGTAAAATCAGTAGTGCGTCCTGCAGAGTCCAAAACAGCTTTTATTGAGGTTTCCACATAACCCAAGGCTAGGATTAGAGAGCGACCCTTCGAACATACCTTGCTCATGGTCCTGACCTTCTATAATTTTTACACTGAAAATTAGATCTCTCTGGGGCTCTGGGCAATTGTACTGGTTTCATGGCATACCCTTTCAAAGGGCTTTCTTTCAGTTATTATTGCCCACAGTAATTGAGTGCTGAGAAACTAGTAAGACAGAAGAGGCATGTGATGGCAGAATTGCCATTTGCTCTTTATTGGTGGGACCCCCTGTATGAAAATGGAATCCTTAGGTCAGGCGGCCGAGTGGATGGAAGAGAATATGAGCTAGAGGGTTTAAAAACCAAGTCAAAAGATGACCTCTTGACGCTATGATTATGAGTTCCATTGAGGAGTTTGAATCCAGTGCACCTGGTTCCACAAAGCCAAGACTAAGCACCACATATGCCAAACACAGTGACATACTGATAAAAATCGTTTTTTTATTAACCTAATGCTGTATAAGTTTTTTGTATCATTGGTATAGCTTATGTTTTTTAATTTAACTTTTTTTTAAGAAACTCGTACACGTACAGGTGGCTATGGGACTCTAGAAGAGCTTCTTGAAGTCATTACCTGGGCTCAACTTGGGATTCATGACAAACCGGTAATTAACTAATTATATATTCATTCATGTGCTAGGAGGAATCTTTTAGTCCGTTTTATCCTAATTAGGTCTGACATTCCACAACTTTGTAGGTAGGATTATTAAATGTCGATGGATACTACAATTCCTTGCTATCATTCGTTGACAAAGCCGTGGAAGAGGGATTTATTAATCCTAATGCCCGCCACATCATTGTATCCGCGCCAACACCTAAAGAGTTGGTCAAAAAATTAGAGGTAATTCAATTCAATAGATGCCCTTATTTACAACACTTTCTGTGTTCAGAATTTCCCTTTTCCTCAGCTTGATGTCATTCGTAACCATATAATATATATGACAAAGGTTTGTGCTCTTCACTATTCATTTTGATTTTCATTATCTGAAGTAACTTTTCCTGCGAGAAATCAACTGCTTTGATGTCATTATGGAAATGTATAGCTGCAAAGATAAAAATTAAATTTTGAGATAATGATGTGAATCAATATCGTTTTTTTTAACCTGACAATAACGTTAACAGAAAAGGAAAAATGATTGCCTTACAGGATTATGTGCCCCGTCATGAAAGTGTTGCTCCCAAGTTGAACTGGCAGATGGAACAGCTGGGTTATCCGGAAGAGTATAATATTTCAAGGTAGCTAGGTTTACTTCAAGTGCATGGAATATGAAACCTAACAGAAGTAACTTTGAAAGTTGGAAGAAGCAAATTTTTAGAATTACTCTTTTTTTTTTCTTTTTTTACCTTTGCCATTAAAATTTTCTTCTGTAAATTATTGGGATTGACCTGAATATGTGATACTTGTTAGTTTCCTACTTGTGAGAGTCTGATTTCTTTTTAAGTTGTAAGTATTAGGGGCTGTGGGACTTATTCTTCAAAGTCAACTAGTTATTAACTTGCCTTAAACGTGTTGTCATTATCTATTTTCTATGCCACCTCCCTGACTTGGTCACCTAAAAACTCCAATCATTTAGTAACTAATGTGAATATTTAAAGTGATCGATATATTTACCTCAGAAATTATAATTTTATCCTTTTTATGAGTGAACAAAATAGCATTGTTTCACACTTGAAGGCCGTAAGTAGATTTTTAGTCTACTAAATAGGCCTATATAAATATAGATTTTTAATATGCTTTAAAGCTTATAAATTTACAAATAGAATATTTGAAATAGGTTTTTAGCATATTTAAAATATATACATAATTAACATAAAACTTAATTTTTAATAAATTATAAATAGTTATTATATATGATCTAAAGTTTCAGTCTCTAAAAAAAAAGAGACAATAAATCGATCCGCATATTAATAAAAACATTACTATAAAATTAAAATTGAACAATACAACAATCTTTGCACGATTGCATTAAGGCTCCCAATATAATCTCCTTCTCTTCTTATGGTTCTTGCCCAATAGAAAAATTAATTTTAAATAAATAATCAGTCCACAAAGAATTCAACTAACATACATGAAATATAAAAATAAATAATTATAAAATAATATTTATACCTTTTGTTTTCTCTTCAATATATATTTGCGACGAAACCAATCCTCATCACACAAAAGAACTTTAATAAATTGTTCATTTAATATCGCACAATATTCATCAATCACTCTTCCCCGACACTAAATATGGATTATGATGACACAGTTGAAATAGGGATAGCTATTATATTAGACGACATATTAGATAAAATTTTAAACTTTGTACTATTGTTTTTTTCATCACTATAAGGCACATAAAGATGAAGAAGAATCAAGAGCAGTAATATAAGGATCATTGTCAAGATAAATTTCTAATTCTGATTTAGTAGGAGGAACTGAATGCCTCTGACGAATTATGTTCAATATTCATTGCATTCTATTATTTTTTTTTCATGTATTAGTATTTGTCAAGGTAGTGACATCAATATTTACTTCACCACATGTAGATTATGAGTATTCTTTATACAACTCCATAAATTCAACATATAAATCCTCTAATGCCTTTTTCACATTCTTTTTAGCCTCATTTTCTAGTTTATATATCAAGAGAAAACTTATTTCAATAGCATCTAATTTGATCATTAGATACAAAACACTTATAATAACCATCAACAAGTTGCATTCCCTCCAATATTTATCACATTTTCCTTTCATAAGTATTGCCATCGCATTCATGAACAAGTTAAGAGACTTTATTGCTTCAATAACTTGTTTCACCCTATAAAATTTAGCAAGATATAAGTTAGCAGTAGAGTATTAACTACCTAAAATAACATGAATAGTATCATTAAAAACTTCTAAGAGATGACAAACATTGTCATTATTTTTCCAATGATCAGAATCCAATGCATAAGTATAATGTTGCTCTTTTTCATGATAAGTAAAAAAGATGTGTTTAAATGTCATCGCAGTCATCAACATCAAGAATATAAAATTATATCTTGTAGGACAATCAAGATTAAGTTTATTTTCTTTCAAACCCTTTAATCCACAACTTCACAAAAAGATTTCAACATTTCATCTAAGACATTTATAAACTTGATATTTTCACGAATGTTGTAAATGATATATTTAATGGTGCTAAGGTTATCTTGTACTAACAAATTCAGAATATGTGCACAACATCTAACATGAAATAGTTGCCCACCAAGCACCAATTTATTGCTCAATGACAAATTTCCATTCAAATTTCTTGAGCAAAAGACATTGTAACTAGCATTGTCAACAGAAATTGAGATGATTTTATTCTCAATATCCCATTATCTCAAGTACTTGAAAATTGCATTTGCTATATCTATTCCTTGCCTTGGAGCGAACACTTTAATAAAACTCAAAACTCTCTTATGAAAATTCCACGTAGTATTAACAAAATGACTAATGATAACCATATATTCAGCTACTTTGTGACTTGACTTCGACATGTCTATTATAATATTTATCTTGCTCACATTCTTCAATGTATTTTTTAAAGCATTCTTTTTAGCCTCATATAATTTGAGACAGTCACTTCTTGCTATTTTATGATTGACTTTTCTAAAATTTAAATTTGCATATTCAATTGCCTATATCAAAACTACATCTTCTACTATGCTAAAAGGACTCTCATACACCATGATAGAAGTATCTATGATTTCTCTCATTTTTTCATTGAAAAATTTAATGTCAGGACCAATAAATGGATTAATTCCTGATTCACTTGATGGCCAAAATTGTATGGTAGTTTACTTTTTTTTTGTTGAGAGACAAATAACTAGTTACAAGCAAATATCTGAATGCCTTTTAAGATAGTTAGTGCTAACTCCCATTCCATCAGTAGATAACTTCTCCTTACATATAAGCACATTGTTTTATTGACACTATTAGAAAGTACAACTTCAAAATCTTTCCATACCTCTAAAGTTTTTCTCTACATTTTTGTGATCGTAGAATCTTCTTCACCTCTATAAACTACTTGTTAAGAGGTATTATTGTCATTTTTCTTAATTTTCTCAAATTGAGGTTATTGAGGAGTATATTCAATTGTATTGTTGTTTTGGCTATCAATTATAAATTATTCAACTTGTCATGTATAATATTAAAAGTATAACATGTAAATATCTTTCTCATACAGAGCTACAGACATAATGTAATAAGATATAATGAAAAAAATTACATATTTAATAAATTATTATTTATATATTTAAATGTATATAGCAACAAATTACATAGCAACCACATAAAAAAAGAATAAACAAAGCAAAAAAATACAAAAAAGGGTATAATGTTCATATATAGGAGCCACAATATTCCACATATACACCAATTTAAAAGGATCTTCCTCAAATTTATTTATTTTATAAATAAAAGTAGAAGATGTAATATATACAAATTTTTTTTGATTCAAGTGACTACTACTAAAAAGAACAAAGACAAAGAAGATGATAGAGTTTTTCATTAACAAATAATATATATATGTCTTATTAAGAAACAATGGAGTATAACTATAAAATTCTCATAAAATATAATTATTATTAATTATTTAGATATATTTTATATTTAATATAATTTAAAAATAATATTATAAATAAATTTAGTTTATTTCAAGAGAATTAATTATGATAAAAAATAATTTAAGTAAAAATTAAATGAAATCTACCATAATTATAAAAAGATTTTTCTTAAAATATAAATAAAGTACTATGATATATAAATATACAAAATAAAACATATTGTGGTAATATTATAAATATTCTATATATACCTTCAAAATAAAATACTATACAATTAATATAGCTTTAATCAAGTTTCTAAAATTTTTTGTAGGGTCTTAAGATGAGACAATCACCTAAAAAATATTAATACTAATAGGGTGAGACAAACGTCTCATTAATCATACTCATTGTGTATACTAACATATGCTAATAAGATGTCAAGTGGGACCTCACAAAGTATAATATATACAAAATAATATATTATTATAATAAAATCAAATGAATAGCATACCCAAATTTCTCTCCTCAAATCAATCGAACGTCTTATTCCGCTTACCGAACCTATGGGTTAGTGATAACTGATCACTTAAAAGCTAACTGATCAAATAGTACGGATAGACCAAAATTCACAGAGTATCTAACCGGATCATGGATTCATTCCCCCTCGATAAACAGGTGGGGGTGTCGCAGCCACTCGATAAATAGATAAGGCACGCCCCTCGATAAACTGGTAGGACAAAAATCAATCATTAAGCTCCAATGAAAGCTATACCATGTGGTAGAAATACAACTCAATCATCACCCATCCTCAATGTATAATTCTTAAAATAATTTTATTAATCAAAATCTCAATAGCTTGATAAATGTCACAAAAAAGGATTTTTCTTAAGATAACTTTCTTCAAATTCTAATATCAATATATAACAAGTTTATAATCTCAATTCAAATTTTAAATCTCACAAGACTATTTTAAATAAAAATAAAAAAAAATCTCAATATAATTATATTAATATCAATATATTTTTATATATATTAAATCACTCACAAATATCATATTAGCACACACAACGAGTAGAAAATAGTTACCTTCTTTAAACATAGAAAAGGGAATGACAGAAATGATTAAAAAGAGAAGAGCCGCCTCAATAATCAAGTCTGAGAAATAACTCAGGGTGTTAACTCTATTTATAAAACCATAATAATAATTTAAATTCAAATCCATATATAAATCTGAACTCAAATCTTAATAATTATCTAACTAATAATAATAATCAAATCATAAAATTCTAAATTAAGAAAATCCATATAGCACATTTTATTAAAAATAATAAAAATACTAAACTATAGTAATTTAATTAGATAATATTTTTAAGTTATTGATAAATAATATTTTTAATTTTACTTAAATATAAAGATAAAAATTGGGATGTTACAATAACTCCACTTAAACTTAGTTTTTTTTCCTCATCTCAATCTAAAAATCTAAATGTTAACTTCTAAAACTGTAACATAGTTTTAAGGTGAGAACGGTGGTAACTATGAGAGAAGAGAATAAAAAATACATATTAATTTTAGATATATTATATCATATTTAGATAAAATAAATATAAATTTTAGATATAATATAAAAAATTAAAATTTAAAATAAATAATTAAATATTTTTTATGATAAGATAGATATAGATTTTAGATTTATATATATTAAATCATATTTATAGATATTTTATATATACATCTTATTTATTTTTTTATATTTTCTCCAAATCTAATCCTATCTAATTATGAGGATAAAATGTATTATTTTAATAAAATATATTTTTATAATTTTATTTTGTAAGAGATATTATAAAATAAAGGAAATAAGATGAGAGTAAAAGAAATATATAAGGCGTGGATTTCAAGAAAGATGAGATATTTAATTGTAATTTTTTTCTAAAGTTTACGGATAGAAGGAGATAAGGGGCAATATGACAGGACTCGAGGTCATCAATTGTAATTTTCTCTAAACTTTAGAAGGAATATGCGGGGTATTTAGCTATAATTTAAACTAAAATATATATATTATATATATATAAATAATATTAAACAGCCGAGTCCTACGGTAATACTTTTAAAAAAAAATTCGTCTATTTAAACAAATATATTTTTAAATAGACTTAAAATTTAATTTATTTATTAAACAGGCTAGATCTTATTATAGTTTAATAAAGCAGGCGTGGCTTATTTCCACTTCTACTTGTGGATAAGGCCGCCGAAGGGGAAGGGAGAAAAGTGTCGCAGGGTACTTGTGTTGCAAACAGAGAATCAAAAAGAGACAAGAGGAGAAGACAAAAAAGGACTATAAATGGGGCGAGCAAAGAGAATACATGGTCCAAGTTGAATGGGCGTAAGTGTCAATAATGACGTGAGTGATGGCCATGTTGAAGGGGCAGTGTTTGTAGTAACTGGTATGGTGAGCTCAAAACTCCAAGGGTGTTTGAGAGAGACAAGACTGTCCCAACCAACGACCGTTAACGGACGACCAGGGCCAGTACTTGAGTGAAACCGCGATGGCAGGCACTGCATTCCTCAGGAACTACTCGCCTAAGTTGGATAAAGAGACTACAATTTGTAGGGCCATCTATGGACAGTTGCCCAGGCCACCAGGGCTTCAAACCCCATACTTAAGGACAACATGATACCATTGTTGTCTTGGCCCCAGTGAAACCTATCAATTGCCAGTGGTTGAAAACGCTGCCTTTTAGAATTGAGACGGTTGGTTGGGAGGTGATTCCAGAAGCTTTAAATGGTTCTTCACTCATTTTGGATGTTTTCCTTTGCTGAGAGGTGCAAACGTGGCAAACATCAGGAATTGAAGGAGTCTGTCCCTACAAGGGCCACATATTATCAAAACCCTCAAGATAAGGCGCTTTCATCATGCAACAGAGTTGAAAAGGGAAGGGTTATGCGTAGTGACTGAGGACTTAAAAAAAGAGCCCATCTTGAAGAAAACCCGGCTCTTGATTTGCAAATGGAGGAGAAGGAAGATTTTAGCGTCAGAAAGAAGCTCCTTTTAAGGTATTAGTCAACCTGAACGGTAATATTGGCAAATGACTAAAAATAAGGGGTTGTTGTCCGGGAAGTTATACAGAGCTAGTTTTGGCAAACATGCTACAACCAGTGGTAGGACAACTATCCAGCCAAGCAGCTTTCAAAGACTTTTTTTTATTTTTATTGTTATGGTAGGGTCGAGAGTAGCATGATTTGCTATATCACAGCTCAACATCTGTTTAAAAGACAGCCATAACATGACATCCCTTAATTGCCACTGACGACAGTCTCTAAAACTCTGTTCGTTGTGTGTCCGATAAGGAAGATATCAACATCAGCTACGTGCTTCACCATCTAAAGAATTTATTAAATGCAGCTCTCTACATGTGCAATGGCCCTTATCCTCATTTGCGTGGGGATACTTTTGTCCTCATATCATAACCCACTCTCTGAATGATTCCTTGTTTGTGGAAGCTCTCATGTTGCTAACTAATGACGGCATGGCACAATATTCACTAATTTCTCTTTTCAATAGTATTATAAATTAATTATTATTAACTACTCACTTGAGTAAAGCATCACCACTTTAAGGTTAAAGGCTTTCTGGGCTGCAACTATAGCAAACAGTCAAGGGGATCAAATGAGAGGCAGAGCCTATCAAAGCACCTTCTTCATAAGTTGGATATTCCATTATTGCATAAACTCAAGCTCTTACTCATGAACCTCATAGCTTGATTAGATGAACAGGACAGCGAAAGTAGATATATGGAGTTAAATATCTTAAAATCAACCATCAACCATTCAAAATATTCCAAGAAGCACTCAGCTATCCCGCAAAGTTGCACTCAAAACCTTCACTGAATTCATGTGTCAATAATTTACATTCGACATAACGGGACTTTTGGGTTCAATTTAACTCCAGCCAAAGCTGCATTTGAGGCCTATCAATTTGACTGGATGCTGGCCGTCATAAGGTATCCGTTCCACCCCAATCCATATTTACTTTGATTTTTGACGTCTTAACTTTACAATTGATACTCTTCCTTTCGCGTTCATGGGTTGCGGAAGGCCTAAGAATCCATCAATCTACAGCCACAATAAAACGGAACAAGTAACGTGGTTAAGTAAACAGATTTCATTTTGTCAGGCTACAGCATGAAATGTGAAATACATCTAGCACCTGTTTAAAAGAAGTCACTAGCATGTTATTAATAGAAACGAAATTAGAAGTAGTGAATGAAAACCGAGCTGTTTCCACTTACTTGAGCTATGAAATTCACTGAACTCCCTTAACTATTTTCATCATTTATTTTTCCATTCACAGATGATTCTGGTCCCGTAGAATCACATCCCTTCGATTCTTTTGGATTGCAGCACTCGGACTTTCTAAAGCCTAATCTTTTTGGGAAAAGGGTCCAACTTTTTTTCGTCTTTGCTAGCTTTCGAAGCTCATTCTTGATGCTTGAGCATTCCTTCTCAAGCTCTTTAACACGTTCTCTCATGTTTTCAGCATCCAGTGGCGGTTCCAGTTGACGTTCGCCATTACTCATGGGGAGGCCAAGGCCTCCACTGGTGGTTTGTGAATTCTCAAGATTGTCAGAAACAAAGAACCAGCTAGAAATTGATGTGCGGAGACGAAGCTGTTCAAAAAATAGAACTTGCACAACTACTCTTAGTGGAAGTCTTTCATTTTGCGCCGCATGGGAGCTTGCTTCCAATGAGAGTTTCTGGCAGTTCATGAGTCTGCAAATTTGCTCCCTTTCAGAATCTGTCAGCCAAGGATGTGCCTGTAATTTCCATATGGTTATGTTAAACTTATGATATTTAACCAGATAAACACTTTTTTTAAAAAAAAATAAATAATATTGTATGCAATCTACAAGATTCATTTGGTGTTACACAATTGTAGTTACATATGGTGTTGGACATTTTGGAAAAGTTCTTATTGTCAATGCTAAATCGTTCAGTCAATTGGAAGTGAGGAAAATGAGTAGAAACACATTTCTAGCAGAAGCTATACATTCCAACATGGCCTTACCTTAAGGTATACGTCAATTGCATGATATAAACCATCTCCAAGTGGCCTGGCATAATCTGGAATTGCAGCAGCAAGTGCATGAAACTTGGGCAACTTCAAACTAACATCTGGGGCCACCTCAGCAAGATATCCATCCACCAAATTTGCCACCATTGTCATATGTGTCAATGTATCAGGTTCACCAATCAATGGTCCCTCTTCAATTATGCAGGGAGAAGCTGATACAGATGTAGGCTGATATATTGACAAAAAATGATCAAGAACCCTCTGAATGCAGTCTACATCATAGAGAGTCTCAACTGAGTATCCCATGTTTGGAATGAGAAGATCCACAAGCATAGCCTGATCTAGTTGATATCCTACCCTTTTCTCCAAATGTTCTCTGCACGATGGACTTGCATGCAATATCATGGCCGTGCGAAGCAGCCTAAGCAGATTATTGGAGGATGTGACCCCCCGCTTATTAGGAAGCAAGTTTACAATTTCTTCCATTAGAGCCCTTTGATCTGCTTCAGAAGTGGTAGAAATGGTTATCCCTGGGTTAAGATGATTTGCATCGTTGAAGCTTGATTGCCTATTCATCAAGGGGAGAAACCTCCTAACATAATATACCAGAGATCCAGCAATATTCTCTGGTTTCATACCTTTTGATTCAATGGTTAAAATTAGTCTTTTATATAGAGGTAGGCTTAAGAAGGAAACATCCTCATACCACCAATGTTCACCTAAAGATGGGGGTTTCATCTCAGAAGAAATACCATTCCATAACATAGCTTTTTCTGGACTCTGCTTGCTATTACGTGCTGCCATGGGCCAATTGAATAATTTGGGATCTGAACAAGCCTTCAAAGCCAAAGAATCAATGCACCTTGAAACAATGTGGAGGTCTTCTGCGTATGATTGGACTTCTTCACATGTTTCAAGAGCTTTTATGGAGTCTGGCCAATTACCGAAAACTTCATCAAATAAAGCCTCTGTATGCGATATAAGATTCCTTTCCCCATAATTTTCAGTCATTTGGAGGTATTGTGCTGCACATCTGAGGCTGACTACATTCAATGCCGTGATTTCTATTTTAACACCATAGCAAAACTTGGTTACAAGCTCGAATGTTTTAGCTCCACCAGGCACATCATGAAGTTGCAAGACGCAAGTTGATCCATCCTCGTTTGGGAACTCGGCAATGAGGCTTTTTAGTAGCCCACTTCTAGAAAGCAATGGGAACTGCATAAAGATCAAAAGGGGAAAAGAATCTAAGTTCCAGCATGAATGTGTAGTTGCGTCCAGTTGATGGAGAGCCAAAAAAAGGCTGAAAAAGAAAAATCGCTGAAGAAACTGCATGCATAGAAGAATCTTTTTCAATTAAAATATGCACCTTGTGGAGATAAAAGGACATCTCGCCTACTTCAATGATAACATCACTTGGAAGTCCTGATGTGCAGATCCTGCATGTAAAATAAAATGAAGACTGATGAACCGAATACAGAATGACATTGTAGAGGCATTTCCCAGCTAACAGTATCAACTTATGAAAGCAATAAAGAATCCAACAAGTTCAGTATGCCATAGACCTATGAAGGTGAGCTCTTTGATGCATGCCCACCACTTCACCACAAAGTCTATAGTTGTAAGATAAATTACAGAAGTTCCAGTAAGCATATTAGAGCATTGGATTTGATATCTCTCCCTGATTATAACGAACACGTTTTGAGAAAAATTTATCAATCTGTCAGCCCGAAATGATTTTACAAGTTGAGGTACATAGAAGGTTTACTAATTCTTCCTTTGCACGTCTAGTTTAAGATCATTGCCACTTAATGGTATCGACCATGTTATAAAAAAAATTAAACGAGAAAACCATGCGGGTATTTCATGTGTTCTGCTATGGGCTTGGGCAGTATCATACAGTATACCAGTAAACGGAAATATCCTTTACGTATTCATACTCCGACTACTCAGGAGATGGCATGGCGTACACCACTTACATTTTTCTCTTTGCACGGCCAGAAAGTATGCAGTGAATGGACAAGCATTTAAAACACCCATCTTTCTATTTTTTTTTTTCAGGAGACAATTTCTGCATTTTGATCACAATGTCAGTATGATATGACAAGAGGGGCATTGCGGACGATACTGGAAACCTCAAGGAGTGAAATTCCGAAAGGGAATGATCAACAACTAAAACATGGGTTAATGCCAGATCTATTAGTTTAGGAATCAGAAAGACTGAAGAATTAGAAAATGTATATTTACCAAAGAACTGCATTACAGCAGAAAATAGGGAAAGGCTCACCAAGATTGGCCTTCTAGGCGGAAAGATTCGGACTTGGATCCCAGTTTCAGGAACGCCATTTCTTGATTGTTGAATCCAACAAAGGTTGGGAGTTAAATTAAGAAGGAAGAGAATGATGAAGCATAAAAGGGGGGCACAAAGAGTGAAGTAGTTTCATAGGGAATGTGATCTAAGAGAAGTAGCTAGTCTAAAGCTAGAAACTGAAGCAGCGAAAGAAACGGTTGGCGTGGCCATATGGGGAGCTTGATCACACTCCTTCAAAGGTTGCCCACATGAAATGCCACGTCACCCTCCCGAGTTTGTTGCCAAATAACAAATCTCATATTGGACTCTCGCTCACCCTCTCACTACCTTATACATGATTTGCAAAAATGTATATTTCTCTCTCTCTCAAATTTAATAGAAATTTTTGTTCCATTTTTTAATTACTATATTTTGTCAATCATATACTTTCGTACATAAGGTCCTTGTAAATAGGATCAGATATAAAATGCCGAAAATTCAAGACATTGAGAGGGGGGAAATCGGGGGAAGAAGAGTAGAAAAGAAAAGAAAACGCAGTGAAGAGAGACGTAGGGGTGGCTGAGCAGGGATTTGGTTGGAGGCTACATGGATGGCCCCACGAGTTACGTAACTGACCACACAGGCTTCCCTGACTTTATTTTTATTTTATTTTATTTTTTATACTATTTTTTTTTAAATTAAACCCAATTTGAGAGTAGGATAAAGTCTTTTTTTTTTAGATGATCCTAATATGAGGAGAAATGAATTATCAATTATCCTCAAATTTAAATCTAAATAGCTAAAAGGCAAGATATCTCTCTAAATATCATAATTAAAATTATAATAAAATAATACATTAAAATTCCATAAATAGTCCTACGAGTCACCTGAATCATCAGTTGGTGTGCTGCCTTTATTTTGTTCTTACTTATACAAATTCCCACGTTATCCAATTACTGGTTACGATGTTCGTTGCCCTGCTTCCTCACTTTCTATCCGTCACATCCAATTTTTTCCTTCCATAAAACAAATATTTTATTTATTTACATCCTCATTGAATATATTTATGCGTTCACCAAAGATTGGAAATATTAAATCTGATTAATATTATTTCTAGCTCCAACTACGATGTCTTCCCTAACTTTAACCCCCCGTCACGCTCCACCCAAGAGCCTTTCATTTGGTTTCCTTCACCAAAGACCTGTGAGTTGGGTTAAAAAAGTCGTAAAACCGAAACGTCTTCCAAGTCTAATAAATTAGTGCGCAAAACAAACATAGATTGCTCCCACAACACAAGAACGACCTCCCCGTATCCACACACACCACTTGAATTTTGTTGTCAGATAAAGCCCTTTTCTGTTATTTTCCGCCTGCCTGCTTTTGTATTCTTCCATCATCCCTCCTATGCTCTGTCCATGTCTCTGAATCTCTAGCTTCACACACATATTCTTCAATTCCCTTTCGTTCATGTTTGGGTCTATCATCTTCCCCATCTTTTGCTGTATCCGAGACTTGCCCCTGATGAAAGCCTTTGTGTCGCTTCATCCCAATTCTCACTTAGAACCATCTTGGCTTTCCGCTTGTCCTCCAATTCTGAAGACACCACTTTCCTGCTTCTACTGAAGAGCGATGGAGCTAGTTCCACCGGTTCAAGGAATTGTAATAATCGACTTTGAAGTTTGAATTGAGATTCTCTGGTTGATTGCAGATCTTCACCAACTAATTTGCAGTTGCTGACAACTAGCATATATTCTGCTGTTTTTTCATATTTGTTCCTGTCCTATATGCTTTTTCAGGTGAGAAATTTATAGAATCCCCTTTTACTGATCTTAAAAATAATTTTATATGTCTATCATTGGTCATCTACTGCTAGACTTGATTTGCAGAACTTGTACAGTTGTAGCCATTTGACTGTCGTGTAATTTTCTTCATCAAATCAAAGATGATTACGTTTAAGGATTCCAAAGAAAAACTGAAAGAGGAGGTGGACAAGTGTTTGGATGCTCAGCTATGGCATGCTTGTGCTAGTGGGATGGTTCAAATGCCATCAGTTAATAGTAAAGTTTTTTACTTTCCTCAAGGTCATGCAGAGCATTCATGTGCAACAGTGGACTTCAACACTTGTCCCAAGGTTCCACCTCAGATTCTATGTACAGTTATGGCTATCAAATACATGGCTGATCCTGACACTGACGAGGTTTATGCCAGAATTAAGCTTCTTCCTCTTAATGCAAATGAAGTTGATTATGGTGATCGAATTGGCGAAATGAATGGTTCTGAAACGCAAAATAAAGTTCCTTCATTTGCAAAAACCTTAACACAATCAGATGCCAACAATGGTGGTGGGTTCTCTATTCCTAGATATTGTGCTGAGACCATTTTCCCTCGCTTAGACTACTCTGCAGATCCTCCCGTTCATACCATCCTTTTTAAAGATGTTCATGGAGGAACATGGAAATTCAGGCACATTTATAGAGGCACCCCGAGGCGCCATCTCCTTACAACAGGATGGAGCACTTTTGTACATCATAAAAAGTTGGTTGCTGGTGATTCTATTGTATTTTTGAGAGCAAAAAATGGAGATCTCTGTGTTGGAATTCGACGAGATAAAAGAGGAATGAGTGGCATTCCAAACTCTTGTTTATCATGCTGCTTCAACAAGTGGGAATTATCCTCTGCCTTGCGGAGGATTTTCTTCCTTCTTAAGTGAAGATGATAAAAAGTTACTGAGAAATGTTAATAGCAATGGATTGAGCTCGAGTGAGGATGCTATGGGAAGAATCAGAAGAGGTAAAGTAAGGGCCGAAGCAGTGGTTGAAGTTGCAACTCTTGCTGCTAAAGGTCAGCCATTTGAGGTTGATTATTACCCGAGGACAAGTGCTCCAGAGTTTTGTGTGAAGGCCTCCTTGGTTATAGCAGCTCTTCAGATTAGGTGGTTCTCTGGAATTAGGTTGAAGATGGCCTTTGAAACTGACGATTCCTCGCGTATAAGTTGGTTCATGGGAACACTATATCTTCAAATCAAGTTGCTGATCCACTTTGCTGGCCTGATTCCCCTTGGAGGCTTCTCCAGGTTATTACTAATGAATTTATGTTGTTTCTATGTTTACTTAAAAATGTGCATCTCTGTTTCTAATTTGACGAAGTGATGGTTGAAGGTTAACTGGGAGGAGCCAGATCTGCTAAAGAATGTGAAAAGGGTAAGCCCGTGGATGGTTGAATTGGTATCAAGCATACCTACAATTAATCATTCCTCTTTCCCATCACCATTGAAGAAAATGAGGATCAACACTCAGATTTTCCCTTGAATTGTGTAGCAGAAAGTTCTCCTGCTGGCATGCAGGGAGCCAGGCGTGCTTATTATGGTCTATCCTTATCTGATCTCCACCTCAATAAACTGCAATCCAGTGTTTTTCTGACTAGTTTTCAGCCTCCTGATCACCCTGCATCACCCTTGAGGATCCTCAATAACCCCACAGTGAAAGAACTTAGCATGAGTAAAAGCATATCTTGTGTAATACCTTGGGAATGTTCTGCTCAATCTTCAAAGAAACAGGACGATATGAAGACAACCCATCATCAGCTTATGCTTTTTGGCAGAACTATTCTTACAGAAAATAGTTCATCAGATGGAAATGCTGATAACTTGACCAAGTTTTCTAATCTCCAATATGACAAGGATAATTTAGAGACTGGTCACATTAAAGTATTTGTGGAAACAGAAGATGTGGGTCACCATAGACCTCTCGTTGCTGGGGTCTATGATGAATTGTATGCTAAGTTGGAAGACATGTTCAGCATAGAAAAATCCGAAATGGTGAAACGGGTTCTTTAGCATGATCTAAGGGGCAGTCAAAACATTGGCGGTGATGAACCATTCAGGTAATTAAGAATTATCAAGTTATTGTTTATATCAATTATTTCTCCTGTACTTTTGAATATAGACAGACAGACAGACACGCACGCACACACATATATATAATCAAACTTTGAGCTCGACATGTTGATCTCTGCTGTTATTGCAGTGACTTTGCAAGAACAACTCGGAGGCTGACCATTCTAAGGGATTCGAGGAGCGACAATGTAGCAGTGCAGAGGAAGAAAAATAAGATTTGTCATTTCAAGTTTCAAGTGAACAGCATGTTGATCAAGTATATGTTCCTTCCTATTTTGACCCCACTCTTCCTGGAGAAATGGAAAGATCTATCCTCTGATCTAATTTTTGGATATTTTTTCTCCGGAAATTCAATCTTCGATGGGTTATTTTCATTTTCAAATTCTTTGTTCCCAAAAGAGATATCTGGATTCTATTATTTGTACTGTAGAAAGGACTGCGTCTGAGAAAGGTTCTTCAGTACAAAATTAGTAACTACATAACTTAATCCTACCGAAATAAGGATGGTTAACGCGTCTCCCTAGTTTTTTTCTTTTTATATGTAATTGCTATTAATGAGACTGTACCATTATGATACTGTAACCTATGTTTTATGGTGAATTAAATAATTTGTTAAGGCCCAGATTTTATTCAGTGATACAGATCTAACGCATGACCTTAGTGTTCATTGACAGCTCTACCTTCTACTTTAATTGGTACCAACAAAATAACTAGTTAACATCCGGAGTTGGGTTTAATAGAAAAGTTTAGTTATTCATCATATATAATAAATTAAGATTCAAAAACAAAAAATTATCTGTGGATTAAATGATAATATATGTGACTATTTGAAGTGTATTTAATTCTTAAGGAGTATTACTATATTGTGTAACTAGTCATGACGCTTAAGGAGATATTCTAACTCTTAGATGTTTAGGTTTATATTTAAAAGTAATAGACGATTCTCCTACCCGATATTAGTATCTCTTAATAGAGATTTTATCCTATTTTTAAATTCTAAGTGACCTTAACTCTTTATAAAAATTTGTATATCGCAAGGTTGAAAAACAAAAGAAGAAGAAGTGGTTGGATCTTTCTTTGGTACTTACAACTCAATTCCAAAATGTATTGGCCGAAATTTGTTTTTTGCTACCATATTTTGGTTACAAAACGCAGGCCCAAGCCCAATCTCAACTCACTCAACCGACGCCAATCCTACAATCTGCAGCTCCATCTCCAAACGACGTCCCAGCATCTTTAGTTTGCCCTAACATTCGATCTTCTTCCCACCTCCGTCTCACCTACTTCTCGAATTTCTTCCCAAAGGTTGGAGATAAAGGTACCGTCTTTTTCTTTACCCTTCAATCTCCTTGCAACCTCTTCAGCATATATTTCGATCTCGACTATCCTCCAACCCATGTTTCTGCTTCAATTACCGAACACCATCCTATTTTCGCAGAGAAGCCTATCGACCACTCGCCATTTTAAACACAACGCAAACATATTTTATTTTATTTTTTATTTTTTTAAAATTATCGGAAGCAGTTGAGACGAAGCAAGGTCAAAATAGTAGCCCATAGCTGTTTGGGCTTATTCCACCGACTCAGAAGCCCACTCCACATGTTGGCTGAAAGAATGTTAAGAAGCCCACTACGCAAGGAATCTTGAAAATCTAAAGCTCCTCTGTGCTATATAAATGCACGAGGTCGTCCGGGAGATAATCTGTATCTTGTTCACGATCAATTGCAAAGAATTGGAATTAGGGTTTCGGGCTGTGTGAGTGAGTCGAAGATGATTGAGGTCGTCTTGAACGATCGATTGGGTAAGAAGGTCAGGGTGAAATGCAACGATGATGACACCATAGGCGACCTGAAGAAGCTGGTGGCGGCGCAGACTGGCACTAGAGCTGACAAAATTCGCATTCAGAAGTGGTACACCATTTACAAGGATCATATCACTCTGAAAGATTACGAAATTCACGATGGCATGGGCCTCGAACTCTACTACAATTAAGGTGTGTTCTCTTTCCAGTAAATTGTTCTGTCTTTTTTTTTTTATAAACATTTTGGAAAAGGGGATAGAGCAGGAGAAAATCTCCCTTCCTCTGATATCAATTTTAGGTCTGTCTATTACCCTAATCGTAAAACTAGACAACTAGGAGTTTAGATGCCTCCAAAGCGATTGGAATCACAATAACAGAACACGATGGTTAAAATTGTTCTGTCTCTGTTTTGTGTAGTGGCTCTTAATGGGACATCTGAAAATTTTTAGGTATTGTGAACTATTTCTTTATCGGTGAACTCGGCATTTCCTCATAATTGTAGTTTTATGGTTAGGGAGTCGACGATCAGTGATGCTGGAACTTGCGTGGGCAAATATATTTGTATGCCATCAACCGCGGATAGAACAATTCCATTTTTTTTGTGTGGAACCCTTCGATCAGTTTGATTCCAATTGTTAAGATTATGAATGAGATTTCCAACGATTCTTTTTTGGTGGAACAGCTGCAGTATTTTTGCTTCTGGACACGTTATATGTCATTTCGAATTTATTTCTTTGTTGTTTGAATTATATCTCGGCTGTGATATTTATCTGTCAACCCTTTCAGATTGTTTGATTCTACATATAATCAGAGTGGTTACCTTATTAACGAAGTTATAATTTTTGCAAGTTTCTGTGGTCATCAATCTTAAGGTGAAAGGAACATTTGGTGCCATTGCTAATTATGTATTTGGGGGTGCACATTCTTCATGTTCATGTATGAATTCTTATCATTGCTTCTATGGCATACATACTGTAATAATATATGTGGAACGCATGCATCACCTCTCCTTTTTATGAAATAGCTATTGTACATGAAATAGCTAAATGCAGAAGCTAAGCAGCGTAAAGTTGTATCATCACGAAACAATATGAGTATCTTGTGGTTCATCTTTTCCCTTCATGCCCTTTTTCTGTACAACAACAAAGTTGGGACTTCTTTTGGGCGTTTGAAATTTAAACCATTTGAGCCTTGAGCTGAATGATGTTCAATCTCAAAAGGCTGGTTGGTTTTATTCCGAGGTTGAAATGAAAGCTTGGAGAAACTTTTCATGCTGGGACTGATGACTGATCTTGATTTAGGGTTAACTTATGAGAGAACTAGAGTTGTATGAGCCCGTGGAAAAAGGACTGGATTTTTTACTGTTACCAATTTGATTACAAATAATATATATGATTGCATCGTAGTTGAACTTGAAACACCTAAACGTGGTTTTTTTGGGTTATTTTAATAAAAATTAAGAACATATGTTTCTTTCCGTGATCTTGCATTATGGTAAGCTGTTTTCCTTTTTGTTTCAGGTCCTTTGTGTGGCTAAGAGCTGGGGGCAATATCGATGGGTGGGATCTATATGTAGTTTATGTATACTGGTATCTTCAAGACTCGTTGGTTAATGTATCCATAAATAATACTCTCTTCTTGGTTGTACGTGCCTACACTCTGATCTAATCAACTCTGATTGGTGTAAGTGTCTGATGATTGCCCATTGCTTATGTCTCTTCTTGCCCTCTTTCGACATTTGCCTCCTCCCCTCCTGGTGGGCTTTGGGGCCATGCTTCCGCTCAGTAAAATGTACGTTCAGGCTTCTATGAAAGTTCTGATGTGTTTAGATTAGAGTTTGCAAATTTGATTCTGGTCGCGATTAATTTTGCAATGAAGTTATCATAACGTGATTTGTGTTTAGATATTAGTTTAAAAGTGGTTTTGACAAAATGTAACTTTGCTATGATTCTAATTAAAAGTAACTTTAATGCGTGATTATTAGAAAGTATATAGGTTGTATGAAAAATCTTTAAAAAAATACTATTTGAATTTTAAAATTTTAAATCAATTTGTTTATTATAATTTATAAGTTATTGAGTACTCTTGTAAAGCAAGTAATAGCATATTTTTATAGTAATTATTAATTTGAGATTTTGAAATTTAAATAGTATTTTTTTTAAGACTTTTTTCTAAGTGTATGCTAGTATATTTATTAATAATGCCTTCTTATATGATGAATAGTTAAATACGTAATTTTATTTATTAATAATGAAGAGAAATATTTTTTTATTTTAAGAATTGTTTATTTATTTTCTAATAAAATACTATTTAAATTTTAAATAGTTAATGATGTGTGGATCACTTATTACTGGATGGATCAAAATCAAATGGAAGTATAATGAAATGGATAAAATAAATAAAAAATAATGGTTTGGCATGTGATATAGTGCCTATTTGAAAATTTATAAACTTTGATTTAAAATTAAGGTTTGGTTCAAAATTTAAGTTTGGAGAAATTTTAAAATAAATAGTCATATTTGTTTAAACAGGTTTTTGGATTAAACTATAGTTTAAAACTAAGGTTTCAGATAAACTAGTCAGAGTAGTTTATGGAACAATAAATCACTTATGAACTAACCAATTACTATATTACCTTTACTTTTTCTTACACCATCTCTCCCATATCTTACTTTTTCTTACACTATCTCTCCCTCTTTAATTTTTTCTTACACCATCTCTCCTACTTTTTCTTACATCCTCTCTCCTCTCTCCTCTCATCTCTTATCTCTGCTCATTTAATACTTATACCCTTTTTCGTAATTTACCAATAACAAAAGTACTTTTAAAAATAACTATCTAAATACTCATTTATTCAAAACTATTTTTTTTCATAATTTTTTTTTTAAAAATTTTTTTCTATAAACTGTTTAAAAGTCTTTTTTTTTTTATAACTCCGTTTTTTAAATTTTATCCATGCCCATATTGATAAATCAAAACGTATGAATGACGTGGTTCTAGATTCCTGTGTCTTCAGTGGCTAAATGTTTTTTTTTTTAACTTCGTCTTCCTTCTTCCTCTAGCACGTTGATAGCCTCCTTTTCTTCTCTCTCTCCCTCTCCTTTTTTTCAACTTTCTGAAACATCGTTCTGCCGATCCTGTCACCAATTCAAAAAATAGAGGTGGGGGAGATGGCTCGTTGGTGAGAATTGACTGTAAATATTCATAGATGCAGCAACGGAAGCTATTAGTGATGGCAAACAAATAATATTGTATTTTAAGCTCCATGAATTTAAAGGATTGTTATTTTTCCTCATCCACGTTGAAGTATTGTGTCGAGATTGTTTTTCTTGCGGGTGCTTAATGAATCAGTCAAAGCTTTCCATACGCAAATCTAAACACTGAAGTTAGACTGAGCTGCTTATTGCAAAACGCAGTTTGAGAGAATAACCACATGTCCATTTTTTTAAAAGACAATTTTGTTTAAAGAAAAGATCAAAATGATACACATATCATTGGGATTCATTACTAGTACATATCACTAGAACAAACCATTAAAGCCTAAACCACGGAAAGCACAAACAAAGCTAATGCAAACACAACCCAACCCAGCTTGCTAAAAAATACACCTGACCTAGCCCCAGCCCCGACATTGCAAATACGAAGAACGAAGCTGAAGATATATATGGCAACTAGCATCCTTTGCACTTGAAATGGAGCAGATTATTAACCATTCACGAAAGCCACTGAACTGAGGGTAGGGGTATCCTTGGAATACAAATTCGACAACTGGAAAAATCTTCGAGTATCTTATAACCTGACATGGGAGCCAAGAACTCCGTTGAGCCTCATGTTGCAATGCCCAAAGCTTACATTCGTGACTGTAATGGAAGATTTGTGATGACACTTGGCAGACACATGCATCTTTCCTTCTTGTTCTTTCATCGGGTGGGATGCGCAGTTATATCTTTTCTAGAGGCTTAGACTCCGATTTCAATTTGTCGGTTAAGTATGTGTGACGGTGACGGTGACGGTGACGGTTTTTCTATTCTTCTTCATTTTAATTATTTTTCAAGTGGCCTGGTGCATCAATGAGAGAAACGCTGCAAGCATTAAGGAAGGATCAGAGGTCAAGGTAAAATCATTGCAGCTTTTGGCCAAAGATAATATTCTAATCAAGCACTTCAGGAGAGAAGGATTCTTCAGTTTCAGACTGCGTTTGACCAAAAAGGCATGCAACTATTCATCCTTAATTGCTGGGAGGGCGTTTAGTGGAGCTTTCATGTTTGTTAGTTAATTTTGCTACCTTGCATTTTACGACTTTATCCTTACCATATTGGTCGGTCTCAGGAGTAGTGAGCCGATGAAAACTGAAAAAACATAGCGTTACACGAGAACAATGCTCAGATGTTCAGGAATCAAGAATAGTCGACTCACATCATAACTGAATCTCTTGCATCAATATTAAAGGCGGCTATCTGTGACGGGTATGACAGTACCCGACCCTTATGTATTGCTTTGCCTTTAACTCGTTCCTCCTTATTTCTATATATAGACGTACTAACAATGCTCTTACCCAACTCTATGCAAATAAAGCTTGCTGTTTATATGATCTCAATCATGATGTCCAGCAAACATCCCCAACGCAGAGCTATAATTTCCAAGGACGTAGATGAGGATGATAGATCTCTCTACAATTGTGCGAGGAAGTATGGCATGATCGTGAAACAGGTACAAGTGTGAGGCTAACAAGTATATGTTTTTAGTTGTCATCTTCAATCTTCCTCCAGTAAGCCAACTCATACTTTCGCTGGTCTAATATGCTTCAGTTTGATGAGTTGATGAGGATATTGAACAATCCAACCAATACACCAAAGTCGACGAGGGTAAGTTATATATTATATCTGGTTGTTGTGATATAGCTTACATTTCTGCTCAGCCTATTGATCTATGGACTGTCTAACAGAGATATGCTATATTTGATGTGCACTGTATATTCATGGGCCTACCTCTTTCAATTGTAAATAGAGTCGAAAAGCAGGTGCTTCTGGCACAAGCATGGCTGCTGGCTCTAGCCAACCTGAAAGTAACGGAGCACTAGCAGAGGCGGTCACCAGATTTCTGCATGAACTTAGAGTTAGCCCCACAGATTCTGGGTTCTCAAGCGGCACACAAGGTTGTTCCAAGACTAACGAACAAGGAAGTTAGAGACTCCAACCACACAGCCAAAATTCTCTAATCTAAGTCTAACATGCAACTATCAATCACTCAATGACTCTATCATGTGCAACCAAGCATCTTTCGACATAATCCGGCTCCTAAATCTGGAATGGCTGCAAAAGGAGACCATTCTATTCGGCATACAAAAAAAAAAAAATCATGAACTATTAGGCATTCATATTAACATTCCCTGTAAGTGTGATGGTCCTACCAAAGGATGGCAAAGATGAGGGTATGAGCTATGTAGGTCCAAGGCTGAGTGAAGTGGCAAACGAAAATGGCCAGTGACTCTGTGGAAATTTGCTATCGCAAGTCAAACAATCAAAATTCTCTTGCTTGAAAACGAAGGGCAGGTTCCAAATATCTGTAGATGATTCATGCTTAAATGGCCACTTCTTGAATCTAAAGCTTTTAATCATCAGAATAATGATTGTGTTAGACACCTTGCTTTTTCCTCTTCAAGCTCTCGTTTTAATGTTTCCACCCTTTCAAGTAAGATAGCGTTCTCCTGGTAATTTAGAAGGTCATAGTACATTCAAAATGTCAGAATATAAACAAGATTTTTTTTAATAGAAAATAGTGACAACATTAGATTGAACTGACAGCTAAATTGCTACTTAAAATATAGCAGTTCACAGAACCATTGATTACATTGATTCTAGTTTCTCTAGCATAGAGAAAGGAATATGAGGGAAGAAGAAGAAAGTATATCACAACTGATAACTTGTCAAAATATACCTTCCGCAGCATTGCCAGTTTATGATTAACACTAGAAGAGTTATCCAACTTCAGAGAGGAATCCTTACTCTGCCCCATACGCAACTGGAGTAGTTACAAGAAGGACATAGTAAAAAAAAATATATCAATTTCTACTCTTTCAATTCATCAAGTACCAAGACAAGTTAAAAGCAATTGATGTGAACAAGTATATAGCCTCAATAACTACCTGCTATGAATAAACAGGCAGAGGAGTTAAGTACCAATCAGAATTGTAGAAAAACGGAAACAGAACCCCACTATTCATACTGTAAGGAGAAAAACGAAAATCAAATAAAGAATGCATACCGCTTGAAGTTCCTCGAAACATTTCCTTGCCTTATCTACTTCTTCATCATACTTTAGCCTCCATTCAGCAGATTCGTCCATTGCTTCCCTGTTAGCTAGATCAAAATGTCGTCTGCAAGCATTTGAGAGAATGAAAACTCAGTGTACAAGAAACTGGACAATAACTTTAAAGATCGTTAATATAACAGAAAAGCACAAATTTAATTCCCAAAGTAATCTTGGAACTTAATCTAGTATAAGCCAAAAAGATCATGATTCTAACCAGTACGGTGACCTTCTTTAGAATGGATGTCCTCAACTGGTTTGAGCTAAATCCAGCAAAACTTAAAAAGTAATCGAATTACTTATGCTGATGGGTTAAACTATGCGCCATCAGAAGAAATCAGCAATGCTTTGCAGTACAGTCATCAAACAAATAAGGGGATACTTTCACAATATTCTCATCGATAGTTATGGTGGAACAAAATCATGGAATTAGCTTGGTGAGAAGGGTGAAAATTCTATCTAGGTGCAGGGAAAAGTAACAATTACATTAGTCTTGCGATCAATATTTTAACCCTATTGCCAAACGAGGATTTCAAAGTCTTATGCTAAAATGAATAAAGAGAGTTCTGTTTCTTTCTCTTAACACGGAAGAAAAGCATTACTTCCAAGTAAGTATAATTACAGCGTCAACATTGATATTTTTCAACGGACCGAACTGACACAGGAGCTGAATTTAATTGGCGATCTGAATGAATGTAAGCTCTAGTAGTGAAGCGATTGCAGAAGAACAATGTTGAGAGTAAATTGATGGAGAAGACGAACCTCAATAGCTCGGTGTCATCGGAAGAAACATTATAATCAATAGCCCAAAGTCTGAAATAGACGGCAGTTCCCATCAACATTAGAAAAGCCAATCCCGCAACCATAGACCTCCTCCTTCCTCCCATCGTTACCGTGTTCTGCTTTCCCCTCACTCTATCCCTCCGTCCGATTCTTGGCCGCAGCTCAGATTAGCTTCCCTGCGATGCTTACTGCTAACCTTCCAACAAACACAACTATAAAAATTGGTCTTTTTTCCCTTTGAATTCAACACTACGCAACACTCAGTGAAAAAAAAAAATCAGAGAGAATAAATTGACGCTGGTAAAATTATGCAAGCGGTTAATTCAGTAATCTCTCTTTATTTTTTTATTTGGGTGGGACAAAATTTACTTGAATTTTTATGAGAAGGAAATTGGCTTTGGTGTTCTTTCTTATTTAACTAAATTATATTATCAAACTATTTGGTATTATTATGTTTATAATTTTTAGAAAATACAGTGCATGTATCTATTTTTTTTTTTTTGAGAAAATTACATGACATTTAAACCAGAACAATTAAACTTATCAGTGGCAACAAAATTTAAAATTAAGCGGAAGTCGGTATGTATTATTATTAATAGATTAGAAATAAAAATATAAAATGTGCGTTTCACAGAGTGGAGATATTGTTCATGTACGTAATCTTTGGTTCTTTTATACAAAAAATTTAGATATATTTTAGTATTAATTTTCCACTAATTTAACGTTTATAAATGCCTTATAAATTTATCTACGGTAATTAAACTCACATCCACCACAAGTCCATTTTTTACCATTTTGTTATTTCGTACATGTAGCAGCGAGAATGTACTATTCGATGTGCTCCATTATATATCAAGTCCAGTCTTTTTTTTTTTTTATAAAAAAAATTATATAGATTCAATATTAATTTTTTATTAAAATTAAAATAAAATTTTAAAATTTAGAAAATATTTATAAAAAAATTATAAAATTAGTTATTAAATGAGTCATTATAATAATAATGGGATTAAAACTTATATTTTTATAAAAAATAAAGTTATTATTTACTATTTATATTAATTCTTATTATCAAATATAGTGTAACCTTATTGCCAACAATGAGTTTGGTTCTTTCTTACACCCACCAAGTCAATATTTTTTTAAATATATATAAAGGTAGATGGGTTGAATATCAATTTTTTAATTAAAAAAATAAATCAGATATAATTGCACCCTTTGTTTGATGGTGTCAGGTTAATTCCCATGGAAATCAATTAATTCTCATTTAATTCCTCGTTCCCTCGTCACCAATGTGGACGCACTACCTTCCTAATACTACTTCCATTTTCCTACGTCTTCTTTGCAAACACTAATGCCTTCTGTTTCCCAATTTTTGTCCCTTCATCGGTCCCCGAACCAGGTTGCTTCATGTGCTTTTAACAAAGCAAACACACAAACTGAGAAGGAAACATATATAATTAGATTTCATTCCTTTTCTTCTCCCTCCTTATCCAAAACGACCCGCCTCAACAATAATTAACACACACTTTATCTAACTAGTCACTCATTCTCAATTCCGCCGCCTAATTTCCTATAGATTGCCTGTTCATCTTGCCATGCAGCCTTTTTCCTTTTTTATATTTTCCTTCTTCTTAATATAAAATTTAATTAAAATATTAATTTTAATTTAAAATATAAAATATATTTATTAATGTTTTTATATTATTTCTATTAATACTCTTTCAATAATAATTAACATTTCTCTCAATATTAAAATATTTTTAAAAAATATATTATATTAGTTAATTTAATTAACTTTTTAAATTTTATTAAATTAGTTAAATAAATTATATATTAAAAATTAGATTTGAGGGGTGTGTGTATATATATATATATATTCCGCAGACTCTTTATTCTCTTCCGTGATTGAACAAAAAACTGAGTTAAAACATGTTTGACATTATGTTTCCGTCGGTTGTTAAGCACGAGAGCTCCATTTTACGACTCGCGTGTTAAGTTGTTGGTCAATTTTATCATATTTTTTATTTAAGGAGGAGGAGGAGGAGGAGAGAAGGTCCAATGGCTCATTCAAAGTTAACACGGCATCAGCGATGGTGAGTAGGAAAAAGAGTTTTATGTGCGCGCCAGGAGTAGGAAAGAGAGTTAGTTTTATGAATGTCATGTGAAATAATCGATCTTGGGGAAAATCTGACTCCTTCCTTGTGGGGGGTTCTTGGGGATAGAGACGCCACGCATTGTTGGGCGTGTCTTTAAATTTTGGTGAATTATTCACAAGTTGTAACAGCATAATCATTCCTTTCAATCCCTTCCTCTGTCAACCTTATTCATCCCTTCCCTCCTTTTGCAAGGCTTGAAGCAATGAGTCCTGTTCCGAAACATGCCAAAGCTTCGCCTTATCGGGGTATGGAAAGAAAAATATACAAAGGCTATTCTTGAAATAGAAAGTTCTTTATCATAGGATTATTATATTAAAGATTTTGATGTTTGTTGGATGGAACCATAGAGCTTTAGTATTGTAAGTGCAGAAAAGGCCATCGCCTGAATTTTACTCCAAGTTACATTTGTTTGTAGTAGCTACCAAGTACCTTTCCCACCCACGCCAATCCATTACTCAGCCTACGTCCCCATCTTCCTCATTGCGTCTCCCTCTCTCTTTTCCCTCACTTACGTCCCTCCCCTCCCCATCATTTTACTTTATTTGTTGCTTTTTACTCCTTCAATTCCTAATATAAAACTAATTTAAAAAAAATTAAAAAATAAAATAAATTATTTTAAAATATTTATACTTATTATTTTTTAAAAATTAATTAACCTTACTGATATATAATTTAATAATAGGTATCAATATTTTAAAAAGATCATATAATATATACTATATTAAAATATATATATATATATATATATTTATTAATGTTCTCAAATTAGCTTAGTTGATAAGAATGGAAAGAGTAACATCCTTCACCCAAAAAAATGAAAATTTCAAAGATACAACTGAATATAGGGTGTCGGGATAGAACTTGAAAGAGCATTAATCCATACAAGCACTACGAGACGAGTGGTCCTGGGTTTAAAATGCTGTACACACAAGATCAAGGGGGCTCATTGTCAATACTCATAGCTCCTTAATTTCCTAGTTAAAAAGGCGCTCAACCTACCAAAGTCTTACATACAGGAATACAAAAGAAAGATAAAATGCCTAATCAAAACAGAGCTTGAGGGTGGCTTTCCCAAACAGAGGAAGCTAGGCTAATAAGATAACAGCCACTAGAGGATCATATCCTCGTCGCCTAAATCAAAATTGCCAACAATTATTTTTTTTAAAAAAAAAGTCATCGCTTTCCGATCATCATCTCTATACTCTAATGACTGTGATGTGCGATCCAACGCTAATCTTCAAACCCCACTTTCTTCCAGATGGCATTTCTGACCCTGCGCAGGTCTCTGCCTTTCAGGGTCCTTCCGATCCCTTCGTGCACCGACAGAGAAGCCCCTCTGGTCCTCGCCAGATACTCATGCGGAGGTATCTTCATTTCTCCGTCTTCATCGTCCTCGTCCTCATCCTCTACGTCACCGTCTCTCTCCTTCTCACCGTGCTGTTTATACTCCTCCTTCAGAATCTTAGACCAGTCCGGTATGTTCAGAGGTAATGAGGCCGATCCTCCTGGGTTCACTCTGCCACCACCCTCCACCTTCCGGGAAGGCATCTTCAAACCCGATCGAGAACTCGACACAACCTTCTTGCTCTCTGACATATCACTGGAGACATTCCAGATGTCAGCTTCATCAAATTCCAACACGGCCTCTGAGGATTTGGGGTCGAAACAGATCTCTGACGTTTCTGGAAATATGCAAGTTGACCTGGAGAGGAAGCTCTTCCTTGAAGCCATTGATGAAAAACCAGAAGCCTTAGAGACGCGTTAATTTGTGTCTGTGTGTGTGTGTCTCTCTCTCTATATATATATGTGTGTGTGTTTGTATATATGTCTATCTGTAGCTCCCTCTATCCTTCCCTGGCACTCTGTTTCCTAGTAAGTAGTTTGGCCAAGTTTTCATTTGTCCAACCCTGGATGACGCCTTTTATTTATAATAATAAGGGGCTTTGAAGCGAATGGATAAACGTCACCATTTTTTGGCTTTAATTAAAAGGGAACACTAGGGTCCGAGCGGGTTCACGCATCTTAACATGGGCCGAGTTCAGAAAGAGACGCAGGTGTAGAGGGTGGAAATAATTGGAGGGAAGGGAGGTGTAAAAGATGGAGCTATCCGTAGGCGGAGAAGAGTGAACACGTGGACCAGTGAAATGTGAGAGTGGTCGTGAATTGGAAGATCCATTGGAGATGCCAAATGTGAAGTTTGTGGAAAAAGGAAGACGAAGAAAGCGTAGGCTCCACACCATGGCCCATCACCGTTGAACGAAGATATGTACTTGTACATATCTTCACACCTCACGCTGACTATGCCCCTTCCCAACAAAATGTTCCAAACTTCCAATTTCATAGCCCTGCATCTAATTTTCCATAATTAATTAGCTCCATTCTTCTGGAATTTCCATCACCTTATTGATTTCTTCCCCAACAAAAATATCATCTCAATCGTTTGTTTATTAATCAAGTATTTTCTTTCATTTCTACAAAATACGCTTCAGAATTGAAATTTTCAATCGTCTTCCTATTTTTTTTATTTTAAATGATAATACTATTATGAATATTAGAATATAGATATCCATTTTATATCTTCTATCTTTATCTTTTTTTTTATATTCTTTCTTCATCTTCCTCTTTCTCTTTAACTTTCACTAGGTCATTCATGAATTTTATTACCTATAAATAGTGCAAAGCAAATGGAAGAATATAATATTTTTTTTTATTTTTTTGTCTTTATCTTTTCTCTCCTCTTAATCTTATGGATTGGTTAGCTAGTTTTATAACACGTCATTAACACAACTGCTCTAAAAATTGACGTTATTGTAAGATCTATCATCGAAAAGTAAGTTTCTATATTACTTTCATATTGAATTATAGTTTAATATTGGATTACTTTCTAATTATTCAATATTTTTAATTTTGATCTCCATTTAACTTTTGTTATACTTTTATGATAGTATCATCATGCAAATCTTTTAAAACTTGAGTTTGTGGCTCTTAATATTACTATAAAGAATTATCTATCATGAATATTAGATACAGAAATTCATCTAAATGTCATAGGTTTAGGAAACATTATCAAGGAAAGCAATCAGGATCCAACAAAGACAAAGCTAAGGCCATGATCTTTCTCCACCATCACTTGGATGAATGACTAAAAATTAAGTATTTAATTGTCAAAGATTCACTTGTTCTTTAGAATAACCTAAAAGAGAGGTATGATCACCAAAATAATTAATTAAACATTTCAAATGATTGTAAGACCATTGTTTATGAAATCAAATATCCCAATATCTACTTGAGGATATACAATTTTGCATGCAGTAATATTAATTCGTATCAAGCCAACTAATAATCTCAAAGCCTCCCATTTACAAATAGTTTTTGGTCAGGAATCGAATATTTCTCATCTAAGGACTTTTGGATGTGCGGTATATGTTCAAATTACTCCACCACAATGCACTAAAATGGGTCATCAAAGAAGGATGAGAATATATGTTAGATATGAATTTTCTTCTATAATAAAATATTTAGAGTCAACAACAAGAGATTTATTTACGGCTCAATTTGCTAATTGTCATTTTGACGAATCAAATTTACTAATATTAGGGGGAGAAAATAAGCAATTGAAAAATATAGTTAAAATAAATTGTCATTATCTCATCTTAATCCTTGTACAAAATAATGTAAGTTAGAAGTTTAAAAGATAATTCATTTATAGAGTCTAGCCAATCAATTACTAGACGCATTCACTGACTCCAAGAAAGTGATCAAGTCACATGTTCCAACTGTGAATGCTCCTATAAGAATTGATGTCCTTATTGGACAATCTACTTATACAAATGAATCAAAAGCACGTTTGAAGCGTGGTAGGCCCATCGGTTCTAAAGATAAAAATTCTCAAAAAAGAAAATGAGCTACAAATATAGATCGTCAGGTTGATGATATTCAATAAAGTTTATTGACTCCAGAAGAGTCATTTGACAACACTAATATATAAATTTTTAGAGAAATTCAGGTACCTGAAATATGTGAAAATAATAAAATATCAATAAATTATGTTGTCAATAGAATATGATGGGATCGAAATAAAGTCAACGTTGAAAATATTTTTGTATATAATGTAATGCTTGATGTAATAAATGATTATGAGGATCATGAACCAAGGTCTATTATGGGATCGAGATAAAGTCAACGTAGAAGATATTTTTGCATATAATGTAGTGCTTGATATAATAAATGATTATGAGGATCATGAACCAAGGTCTATTAGCGAATGCAAATAAAGAGATTATTGGACAAAATGGAAAGACACAATTGAACAGAATTAAAATCATTAGAAAAATGAAGTTTTTGGCCCTATGATTCTTATACCTAAAGATATAAAACTAGTTGGATATAAATGGGTTTTTGTAAGAAAAAGAAATAAAAATAGTGAAATAGTAAGATACAAAGTATGACTTGTTGCTCAACGATTTACACAAAGACCTGGTATTGATTTTGTAGAAACATACTCACCAGTGGTGGATACAACTACTTTTCAATATCTAATTAGTCTGACAATAAATGAAGGACTCGATTTGAGTCTAATAGATGTTGTTACAGCCTATTTATATGGCTCACTTGACAATGACATTTATATGAGTATCCCTAATGGATTTGAGTTGCTGAAATTATACAATTCAAGTTCTCGATAACAGTACTCAATTAACTTAAATAAGTCTTTATATAGATTGAAGCAATCAGGGCACATGTGGTATAATCGATTTAGTGAATATCTATTGAAAAAAAGATATAAGAATAATCAGATATGTCCATGCATTTTTATAAAGATTCGGGAATGAATTTGCTATAATTGCTATTTATGTCGATGATATAAATATCATTGGAACTCCTGAAGAGATTTTCAAAGCGTGAATTGCTTAAAGAAAGAGTTTGAAATGGAGGACTTGGGAAGAATAAAATTTTACCTTGTACTATAAATTGAACATCTGAAAAATTGGATCTTCATGTGTCAATAAACTTACACGAGAAAAGTCTTAAAATATTTTTATATGAATAAATCACATCCATTGTATACTATGATGATTGTAAGATCTTTGGAAAAAGATAAAGATCCCTTTAAACATCAAGAAAGTGATGAAGAACTATTTGGCCAAGAAATACCTTATCTTAGTACAATTGATACACTTATGTATCTTGCTAGTCACCTTTAGACCTCAAGAAAGTGATGAAGAGCTACTTGGCCGAGAAGTACTTTACCTTAATGTAAGTTGTGCGCTTATGTATCTTGCTAGTCACAAACGACCATATATATCCTTTGATGTTAACTTACTAGCAATATATAGATTTTCACCAACACGAATACATTTGAATGGGGTTAAGCACATTCTTCGTTACTTGAAGGGTATTATAGATATGTGATTATTTTATTCAAATGAATACAAAACTGACTTTGTCGGCTATGCCGATGCTGGATTTCAGTCTGATCCACATGTTGGTAGATCACAAATAGGATATTTGTTCATATATAATGGTACATCTATTTCATAGCGATCAATGAAACAAACTATATCAGCCACATCATTTAATCATGCATAAATACTAGCAATATATGAAGCAAGTCGAGAATGTGTTTGGTTAAAATTGATAATATATCATATACGTATTACTTATGGATTATCGTCTAGTAAAATGATTCCGACAGTCCTATATGAAGATAATACTACATGTATTACCCAACTAAAATAATGATATATCAAAAGAGATAGGACAAAACATATTTTTTAAAAATTATTTTTCACACATGATCTTCATAAGAATGATGAGACTAATATCTAGCAAATTCGTTCTAAGAAAAATCTAGCAAATTTGTTCACCAAGTCACTTCCAACAACAATATTTGAGAAGCTCGTATATGATATCGGACTTCGTAGATTTAGAGATATCAATTGACGTTGCAAAAAGGGGGAGTCAATATACGCTGTACTCTTTTTCCTCTTACTAAGATTTTATCCCACTGGGTTTTTTTAGTAAAGTTTTTAATGAGGTAGCACTGTGAGTGTATCAATTAAATGTGTAATCGTTTTCTTTTACTAGTTTTTTATCTCATAGGGTTTTTCCTAGTTAAAGTTTTTTAATGAGGCACATTATTAAATAATGGATGTCCAAAGGAGAGTATTATGAATATTAGAATGTGGATGTCCATTTTCCATCTTCATCTTCCTCTTCCTCTTTAACTTTCATTAAGCCATTCATGAATTTTATTGTTTATAAATAATGCATGTAATTTGTATTATAAAATAAGTAGAATAATTCAATATATTTTTCTTATTTTTTTTGTGTTTATCTTTTTTCTCTTTTTAATCTTGTGTATTAGTTGGCTAGTTTTATAACAAATACTATTTTTTTATGCAATGCGATTAATTGCCACCTCAGCTGTTCAAAATATCGTTAATATAGCAAACAAATCTGGTTAGCAATTATCAACGTTCGAAATAAAAATGTACTTAAACTATAATTTTTTGTAAGTCTAGAGGAGTTTTGGTGCCGAGAGTTCATCGACGTTTTGATGGCCAATATGGGATTTCAAAGCCGATGAGGATCCAGATTCAAGGGGCCGCGTTCAATGAATATAATTTAGTTCAGCTCTAGCATTTTCGCTGGTCAATTTCTATATGGCTCTCGCCTTCGTTACATATCAACGGCTTACTACCTGTTTGGCATACTTTTAAAACAATAGTTTTGCCCCTAAATCATAGTTTTACAAGTTGGGTAGCCAAAAGTGCAAAAAATTCGAAAAGTCACTCTGTGGCAAAGCCGTCGTTTTGAAAGAAGTGAACCTCTTTTTTTTACTTTTGGGAGCAAAAAATGGGGTGGTTGGGTAATTATTATAAGGTCAAATTTTTTTACCCACAAAACATGTTTAAAATGTAAATCTGTACTAAGTTGTGTGTGTGTAAGCAACGTAATAGAGGAGTTGAAAAGAAATGAAAGGGAATATGCCTTCAGTGACGTTGACGTGGACGCGGATCCCCAGAAAAGAAATGAACGAAAGTAGTTATAAATGGGGATAAATCCATCAATAATAGAGCATAATCTCCATGGCGATATGTTTTGATAAGATAGAGGAGATTTACTGGAGGGAGAAAAAGAGGGTGCCTGAATCGAGGTAAAGAGATAGAGAGGATTAGGTAGGCAGGAAGAAGGGAGGAAGGAGGATGAAGTTGAAATAATGGAGGAGAGAAGCCTAGAGAAAGCAACCATGCCGCCTAACATAATGTGTATATATATAGAATAGTGGTGCTTGTGATTCATGTGAATAGATAAGCGTATATGCATGGGGGGCTCGTACGTACGTGGGAGTAGATTCTGTAGGCAACTGGGGGTTACGTTGCTTTGTTCCCATTCATGGTTTTGCCTCTCTTCACAAAATGGATCGTGTGTGCGCGCGCGCTTGCTTTTTAAAGCAAAGCACAATTATGGTTATCCAATCCTGTGGCAGTGTATAGAGATGCCCAGAAGGGGGATTTCGATCACTTTCAGTTTCAGATAAGGATGACCTTATGATACGACCTCGCCTGCATCACACCCCATCCCTTGTGCGCTTGCATACACCTTACTGTATTCCCCTCCCCCTTTATTCCCTGTTTTAACTCTACCAAAGGCCGCTTTTCATGTTTCCTCCCCATTTCAGACGTTTTAAGTACACCAATTTTATTTCTTATTTCTCAACTTTTAAAGTATAATGAGATCAATCCAACACAAATTATTTTAATCCATGTGGCATTTGTTGTCTTAAAAAATATACATGAATATCTAGGGTTTTCGCAATTCCCTCGATCCTCTGCCCTTCAATTTCCCCTTTCTCGGAAGAATCTTGGAAGACTTGAAGCCTATGGCGTCCTTCATCTACCCTCTTTTTCTTCTCAGACATGGATGATGGAGAACCACGGCTCCGGATAAAAAAGGTCGATTCTCAATTTTCCTATCATTAGTTTTTTTTAGACAAGACATCTTTCAACTAATATCCAAGTAAATAAGTGAAAAAGAAATCAATTAGAGGTAGCAGTAGTACTCGCACTAGCTAATTCCTCCTGGTTAATCCATTTGATAGCAAACAAACCGGAAAAAAAGAGAGAGAAAACTACTTAGATTGGATATTAAGAGAGTATATATCCATATATGTCACTACATACATCAGCTTATATGTGTGTACAATCCGCTCGCTCTCTAAATAAGTATATTTAACAGTATTAGTGACACGTGAAAAATTTAATATTGTTAAAGTTGCAGTGATTGATAATCTTAAACAGTGTAAATTTTTTAAGGAACTAAAACCTCGTGTTTAAAAGTTTATTGACTAAAATCCAAATTGATGTAAAGTTAAAGATCTAAAAATTATATTAACTTTTTTTAAAATAAATTATTTCTTTAATTCTATTGTGCGTTTCACCTCCCCTCTTTATTCTTTAAATGAAAAAAAAAACATCAGAGTACAAAGAATACAAATTAATGTATAAGAAATACTCCTCCTTTTCTAAGAGAGAATATATATATATATATATATATATTTATCTTTTTCAATAATTACATTTTTCAAAATTTAAATTTATATTTTTTTCTTATGAGAATGAATCAGTTTACGACGTCAACCAATTTTACTTTATATAATTAACTAGTGGCATTTTTTGTTGGAATTGTTTTAATAAATTAATATGTGGATGTGCATTAATTAATTATTTTGGAAGTTATTGTAAAAATTTCAGCAATTGTTTTTAAAGTCAAATGGCAATTTTATCCTAAAAGTTTCACGCCAAGAGTCATGGTTGCCAATATTTTTTTTTAACAATGTTACTTTAAAAGTTCACAAAGTATAACAATATCACCATGAATATTACTCAAAATTAATTTTGACTGTTAATTGACTTATATACTGATATGAATAATATGTGATATTTATATCATCTTTTATTTTAGATTAAAGTGTAAATTTACCTTTAAAGTTTTCACTTGAAACGTTAAGTATTCAAGAGTTTTTTTTAGTTCAATATCATTCCAACCGTTATCCAGATTTAATTTGAATGTTAATTTTACCAAATATATTGAATTGACCATCCATCCCACGTGACATTTACTTTATTTTTTTAATAAAAGGTCTCAGCTGTAGTAGCTGAGAAACTATATGACTCAACTCCAACATAATTACTTTAATATAGCTAGTTCGTTTAGGTACTTAAATATTTCATAACTTTTTTGTCCCATTTATGGTTATTGTTTCTGTGAAGCTTGGAGTTTTTAATTTTTTTTATTGTTTATAAATATGACTTGAGGAAAAAAATTGAAATGGATGACATGTGTATTGACTAGTTTAATATATTTTGTCAAACTAACAATCAAATTGTACCTATATAATAGTATGAGGATATTAAATAAAAAAAATTAGATACCTAGTACTTATAAGTAAATTTTTTTAAAATAAATTTATATCTTAATCTAAAATAAAAAATAATGAAGAGTTCACGTGACATATCTCGTCAATATATATAGATCATTTAACTGTTAAATTTAATTTTAGACAATATTGAATAATATTTCTATGCTTTATAGACTTTTAATGTTATATTTCTTTCAAAAAATTTCAAGCAACCAGCACTCTTTGTGAAAAAAATTCTGGATAAAATTGCCGTGTGGCACAACATGAAACCACGTAACAGTAAGCAGCTTTCTTATCACAATGCGAGATGTCTCACTCCCTTTGCTCCTAGCTAAGTAATCATGAGACGAAATTAACGAACTTTACAGTTAATGACCATAATAAAATGTGTTTAAAGTATGCCAAAACAACTCGGTACAATTAAGGAAGGGCAGCATTGGGAGAAAAAAAAAAAAGTAACCAGACACCTGCAGGCTGCAGCGTGGATTACTCGAGGATGTTACAAACCAGATCAATATGAACACTAAACAATGTATTTTACTATTTTGAACCTGTTTAATAACAGTTTTTAAAAATTAATTTTAGTCAAAATCTCAATTTAAAAAAATTTAAAATAAACATCAATTTTTGTTCAGAATTATTTTTGGTCAAAATCTTGATTTGAAAAAATTTGAACCAAACAGTTATTTTTGTCCAGAATTAATTTTGAGTAAAACCTCAATTTGAAACTATAGTTTTGAATAAGCTACTGAAAATAGATTTTAGAACTGTAAAATAACTTATAGATTATTCAATTACTATTTTACCCCTATTTTTTTCTTATCCTTTCTCTCATCTCTTATCTCTCTTCTTTACACTATCTTCTCTTTTCTCTCTCTTCTCTACACTCTCTCCTGTTTATGCTCTACCCTCTCTCATCTCTCATACTTTAATCAAATCATACCCTTTTTAATAATTTATTAATATAAAAAGTAATTCTACTACTAATCATCTAAATATCTCTATTTTTAAAATTTATTTTTTTAGAATTTATTCTTTCTAAAATCTATTCTCCATAATCTATTTTTTCTAAAATTTATTTTTTAAAATTTATTTTTTTTAAATTTATTTTCTAAAAATTAATTCAAACGCGCACTTTATCGTCCTACCCCGAACGAGTAACCTTGTATTTTTTTATTATTATTATTTTAGTGTGCGCGCACATACAAATTGAATCTCTCTCTCTCTCTTTTGATCCGAGATTGCCACGTCATCTCCACGGCTATGGACAATATAGGCAAAATACAATTAACTCGTCATGACATTGAATTATTTGATTTCTCTGTAATTTATATGCTGTTTGGCAATTTTTTCATACATTTATAAAATTTTTAAAATATATCACATTATTCATAACTCATAAGATATTTTTTCTTAACTGATCTATTGATAGATGCCACGCTTTTGTTGGCTTACTGTCAAAGTCCCCTCTGCAGTCTCATTAGAAGGATATGTGTGTGTGTGTGTGTGTGTGTAGAGAGAGCTACTTTAAAACTACTCACTGTTTTTTTTTTTTTACCAGTGAACCCTACTCACTGTTTTGATTATAGCACTGAAAATGATGTCATAAATATTACACAATAAATCGCCTCATTTCTTTTATTTGCCTTTATCATTATATCATTTTCTCTAGGATTTGTTAACTATTTTTTGTTATCAAAAATTTTAGAAAGTGATTACCATGCACATTCAAAGAGCAAGAAATAATCTCTTTTTTTTATATATAAGATATCAATATTAGATAGAACGAGCTGTCAATTATTTTTAAACGTAAATTAATATATTTAAGAGTTATGATATCTCCTGCAATATAATGGCTAAAATCACAAAGTGATACTCCTAAATAATCAAATATATTATAGATAATTGAATATCCCACCAATTCACAAGTTGAATCTATAAATAATAAATTGGGTTGGTTAGTTTTTTTTATTTTTATATAAAAAAATTTAAAAAGAGGTTAACTTTGAAGCCACTTAGGTGGGCTTATAAAAGGCCATTAAATCTGGGGATGTGGTTGTTATTTTAAGATTATTTTTTTTTCATTTTGGCCCAGATAAGGTTTCATTTTCTGAATATTGATTCTAGAAGCGTGAACTGGCTTTTTGTTTATTATAATTATTTCTATTATATTTAAAGAGAATTGAACTCACATAAGAGATTATTTTGAAGAAAAATTGAATGAGATGTTTTGTATCATGACCCGACACGAGTTGGGTACATTAGATTATTGGTTAATGTAACGAATTTTGTTTGGTGGATCAGATGATCAAATAGTGTCATCTCCTCTGTACCAGAGACTTGGGACGGATGATATTGCTTTTCATGTCGAACTTCCATGGCGGATGAATCGCATCATAAATGCCATGAAGATAGACACACGTGATTTCATGTGCTTAATAAAACTATACCAAATAAAGTATTCTTTTGTGTCCCCCCGAAATCATATCCCCAAATATTCTCTGTACAGAATTGATTGTTTGCTTGGCTTCAAACTAACCTGAGCCTACGAAGACGGGAAAATATTGAAAAGGAAACGTGTGATGAATATATATATATATATATATATATATATATATATATATACTTATTATTTGCTGCAGCGATTGTTGGAGGAAAAGGTAGGGAGAGAGTGGGAGAACAGCCATACTGGAATGCAAGTGGCGATCATATATATTCATGGTGTTGTGTTGTACAATAATCATGCACCGTCCCACACTTCTCCTCTCCTTTCCTTTCATACCCCCAAATCTAACGTCCGTTAAAGTCTGTCCCCAGCTTGCACCACTTCAAATTTATAAATATATTACTGCATTATTTTTAATTATAAAATATATTTTATTAATTTAGATAGAATAAATAAATTAGGTCAATTAATTAATTATAATAATTATGTCTTAATTTCTTTAAATATTCCATTTAATCGTTTACCTCTAAACTACCTTTAATAGATACATAATTTAATCATTTATATTTAAACTATGTTTAATAGACATCCCTTAATATCTAAAATTTTATAGAAATACATTGAGGGAGAAAATATAATTTTAAAAAATAAAATTTATGAGAGTCTTATATTTATAAATAAATTTAACTTTCATATGACCATTATAATTAACAACGGGGTGAGTATTATTCATATATTTATCTGATACTTAATACATAATATATTTAATTAATTTATTTATATTAAAAAATTAGTTAAATTAGACAATATGATATAATTTTTATAAAATATCATACTCATATTTATTAACAGTATTTCTTATTTAATTATTATTGAGAGAGTATTAATATGAGTAATCTAAAAAAATTAATAAATATAAAAATACGTCTTATAGCTAAAAAATATTAACTATCTAATTAAATCATATATTAGATATTAGAGAATTATTATTTATGATATACAAATAATATAGTTTTTGAAATTTGTTTTCTTCTCTCCCTAGCATCTTCTCAACATGTTTCAACTTCAACACACCTCTTCCATATAAAACTCACACATAATGCGTCGGCCACTGTTACGAAAAATAGGGTCAAACAGGGTTCATCAAATTTCTTCATTACTATTTATAATATTTTTATTACGTTTTCGATCAAAATGGATTAATACAGGTATATCCTATTAATTAAACCTGCACAATGAAAATAAAGCTATTCGAATAACATCCATTTAGTTGTATTCGTAAAATACAAGGTTTGCCCGCATTTATTTCATGTTGATTCTTAAATACATACATACATCATTTAAACAAACAAACAAACAAAAAAACACTGCACAGCCACCCTGTTGCAAGTTCCATACACGTGGTTGGATATCAGCCGAATATCCGATACGCCTAACCGGGCTCAACTGTAACCGAATGTAACAGATTTAATTTATTTTGAATAATTTTTTATTGCACAAATATTGGCAAATATATATTTTTTTTCTATTTATTATTTTTTTTAAATGAATGTATAATGTATACTTTATATTTAAGTTAGTGTTATATTAAATATATATAGATAAAGTTAATTAGAGTTCATTCCGATAAACACAGGTGAAGAAGAGTGACTTAAAAATAGGATAATAGAAGAGTATAATAAAGATTTTATGAGAAAAAACAAATTCAGAAATAAAAAGAGTAGCCCCTTACGTATGGTAACAGGATTGTTAAAAGGTGGAGTTGGAGTAATAGGCTTGGTTCAGGTAAAGGCGCGGGGGAGGGGTATCGGAGGCAAACTAAAATATGAGCCGTCTCGTCTCTGTTTCCTTGCTTTCCCCTTTCTCTCAGCTTTTATATAGTGGGTATTTGGAAAACTTTTAAATTTAAGTTTAAATTTGGATAAAATTTAAATTTTTTTTAAATAAATAGTTATATTTATTTAAATAAAATTTTAAATTAAACTATAGTTTAAAATTAATATTTTAAATAAGTTAGTCAGAATAGTTTATGAAATAATAAAATAACTTATAAATTAATCAATTATTATATTATTTATACTTTTTCTTATACTCTTTTTCATATTTATTCTTATACCCTCTCTCCTCTCTCTTACTTTTTTTACATACTCTCTCATTTATTTTCTTATACCCTCTCTCCTCTTATCTCTTATCTCTCATCATTTAATACTCATACTATTTTTCATAATTTACTAATAATAAAAATATTTTTAAAAATAACTATCTAAACACTTATTTATTTAAAACTATTTTTTTATATACTCTTTTTTATTTTTTTTTAAAAAAATTATTTAAAATATATTTTTTACATAAACATATTTTGTAAAATCTTATCCAAGGGTCATAAAATAAAATACTGGAGTTGATGTAGCTTTCAGAAGCTGGTGGGTTGGCTTGGTATCCGTGTGTCATGCTCTTTTTTGCATGTGACCGCCCACGTTGCCCCTTCACTCTTAGCAACAGACACATCAATTCACGGCAATCACTACCCTCCCACTCCATCCCACTTACCCTCCATTTCTAACCCCACACCGATCTCTCTTCCCCCCCACTTTTCTAATTTATCCTCCCTCCCGTCTCTATCCCTCTCCTCTGTCAAATTTTTCTTACTCGATCTCCTCTCACCGCTTGTGTTCATTGAAATTCAAAAACACCCTCCCCCAACCACCGCAATGAACATTATAATAAGCACAAGGGACAAACAAATTTTAATGATCTGGGATTGGCATTAGAGCCAAGGCTGAGGCCCTACGGTCAGGCCCCACCTGAATCTCTGATACAAGCTCTCTTTATATAAATACAGTCTTATCCTCATCCTCTCTGCCACTCCTTCCAAACCCACACGCTTTCCACTGTTCTCTCTCTTCTCATTCTCCTTCTCCTTCTCCGTCATGGCCAAAGACCTCGAGGGAGCCGCTCCTCACCCTCACAAGGACTACCATGACCCCCCTCCCTCTCCTCTCTTCGACGCCACCGAGCTCCGCAAGTGGTCCTTCTACAGGGCCGTCATTGCCGAGTTCGTCGCCACCCTCCTCTTCCTCTACATCACCGTCTTGACCGTTATTGGTTACAAGAGCCAGATCGACCCCGCCCATAAGGGAACCGCCTGCGACGGCGTCGGCATTCTCGGCATCGCCTGGGCCTTTGGCGGCATGATTTTCGTCCTCGTCTACTGCACCGCTGGCATTTCTGGTAAATTCTCTCACTTTTCCCCATTTTCTAAACACACCTGCATGAGGAGGCTGATTGATTCGGTTCAATTTGGCGTTATCAGGAGGACACATAAACCCGGCCGTGACGTTTGGGTTGTTCCTAGCGAGGAAGGTGTCGCTGATTAGAGCGATTATGTACATGGTGGCTCAGTGCCTGGGAGCCATATGTGGTTGTGGCTTGGTCAAGGCATTCCAGAAGGCCTACTACAACAGGTATCAGGGTGGAACCAACATGTTGTCTTCTGGCTACAGCAAAGGCACCGGTTTGGGTGCTGAGATTATTGGTACCTTCGTCCTCGTCTACACCGTCTTCTCCGCCACCGATCCCAAGAGAAATGCCAGAGACTCTCATGTTCCCGTGCGTATAACTTTCCCCCTTTACTCTCGAAACTTGAAGCTATGGAGTGAATTATTTGTTAAACTTGTTCACATATTGAGGCAAAGCTTGAATTTTGACAGGTGTTGGCTCCTCTTCCAATTGGATTCGCGGTGTTCATGGTTCACCTGGCCACCATCCCCATCACCGGCACCGGCATCAACCCGGCCAGAAGCTTTGGGGCCGCGGTCATGTACAACAATCAGACGGCATGGGATGACCACGTATGTTGTCTTTATAAAGAGACACCTTCAGCTTTAATTCGTCTGATTTTAATTTCCTAGCTAGCTCGCACAGACGAAACCGGGCAATGAGAACTTACTACATACGGTTGGTTTTGGTTTCAGTGGCTATTCTGGGTCGGTCCCTTCATTGGCGCCGCCATCGCTGCAATTTACCACCAATACGTGTTGAGAGCTCAAGCGGCGAAGGCTCTGGGATCTTTCAGGAGCGGCTCCAATTTGTAATTTTCACCGGGGGCCGGAGCAGAATCAGCTTCATCGGCGGGGGCAGCCGAATAGGATGGATGAGGCCGCTGAGGCTGAAGCTGAAGTGAGTTGCAAATGCATGGCGGATTGCAATTTGTATATCCTCTGATATCGTGATATTATCATTGTTAACGCGTGGTATGAAGCGTCAGCAACCAGGTTTATTATTTATGTATTTTAGGGGTTACCTTCATTTAAATGTGCGTCTGATGTACTCTTTTTTTAATTTTAATTTCGCATTTCTCTGTATGTGTCGTTATTTTGTGAAGAGAGAGAAAACTACTGTGGTCATGTTGAAATCACGTGCATTGATGATGATGTTGAGCTCCTTTTTTTGGTGAGGAAGAAGGGCGTTGTGTCAATTTATTCTGCGAGGCGTTTATGGATTCGGTGGGGTGGTCAGTACTCAGCAGCCACCACAAAGGGGGTCCATGCACGATTTTTAAAATTTTGGGGCGCTTCACCAGGTGGTCCTCACTTGAGATTAATGCATATTTGGATATTGCCTACGGTAGGCTCATTCCATCTTGTCGTAGAATTTGAGTTTTGTTTGAAATTAAACATCACGAGTTAATTCTTGATGGTAGCTAAATAAATGCGGGAAGCGACATAGAGAGACTCGTTTATTGAATTGATAGTTTAACGTTAATCAAGTGCACGAAGGTGGGGGTAATGGCCACGTAAGCGAGATGGGACTAGGAGAATTTAACCAAGCTGAGTTTGGATTTTTTTTTCCTTGTGGCCACGAGTAAAATTATGGCACTTCTTATGGTTTAAATAACATTTATATAATCCATCATTTAGAGGTTAAACTAACGTATGAGTGAGATATATATTCATTTAGAGCGTATTTATTTTTTGGGAAGAATTATTTTATCATGATTATAATCGCGGTACTTAGGGAGGCATCCTAACTTTTAAGTGTTTAAGTTTATGTTTAAGTGTAATAAATAACTTCCTTGCCCGACATTAATATTACTTAAGAAGAAATTATATTTCGTCGTACTCTTAAATTATAAGTGAGTCCAATTCTTTTTAAAAAATTCTTATACCAAAAAATAGCATTTATAAAAATATTGTCATCCTTATTCTTATTTTTCATATTACGTGTGTGTTTAGATAGACTTTTAAAAAATAAATTTTAGTAGTTTTTGAAAAGGGTTTTTAAAAGAAAAGTTTATGAAAAAAAAGGTAATTTTGGATAAATGAGTGTTTAGATATTTATTACTAAAATAATTTTTATAATTGAAAAATTACTATAAAGGATATGATTCTATTAAAAATATGATAGATAATAGAGGGTGCAAAAGAGAGATGTAAGACAAGAGAGAGCGAAGAAAAATGAATAAGAAAGAAAGATGAGAGATAATGGAGAATAGTGAATAGGTAACCGAGATAATAGATAATAGAGAAAAGAAATATGATATATTGTAGAAAATATATATGGGATAAAATATAAGAAAAATAAGAGTAAAATAGTAATTAAGTATTTCATAAGTTTTTTTACTATTATAAAAGCTACTCCTGTCAACTTATCTGAAATTATAGTTTTTTTTAAATTTTTTTTAGATAAATATAATTATTTATTTTAAAAAATTTTAAATTAAAATTTAGGTTAAAAATTATTTTTAAAATTCCAAACACACCATACGATACGTGTACTTTTAAAGAGGAAACAATATATTTGAACAGTTATATGCACGTGTTGTTGCCAGTAAATATTATTTTACTGCCTATTGGATCTACTTTCCCATTTTCAGAGGCATCGTATCAGAAGAAGAAAACAAGTCTTCGTTTAATATTGTCACCACGTGAAGGGTCGCCGTTGCACGTAACTTCTGCATGGAAACAACATCGGGAATTTCGTGTCGTACATGGCAATCACATTTTAGTAAATTGGATTTTGTTTCCTTCATTAATAAGAATAAATTGACACACAAATATCTGTCAGGCCAAAACAAAATTGATATATAATATGTGAACATCTGAATTCCTTTTCTTTCAATTCCATAAATTTAAAAATCTCGGTTTATTATTTGGATGCTATTCTCAACTGAGAGAAGTCACTTCACCGAGCGAAAATTAAGTGACTCGCATGGATATAAAGTAGGTTAAAAAAAATCGAGTTATATTTGAATTTATTGAGAATTTACCTATACTTTTGCAGATAATAAATAAAAAAACAGTTTTTTTTGTTGATACAAATAAATTTATGTGGGTTCAATATAGATTATCTACTAAAGTCATTTATAGCTCCAGGGTTTAGAGAGAGTTTATAGATGACTTATAAGATTGTTTATTAAATTTTTTTTTAAAATCATAGTGAGAATTAAACTCATATTTTTATAGAATATAAATTAATTTTTTATTATATGTATCAATTTTTATTGGTAGACATATATATTTCTGTGAAGGACAAAAGGCTCAAAACGGGAAACAATGCTTCAGGAAACTGGACAAGCGAAACTAGAGTGAGAAGCCTGTTCTCCTATGAAAAGGCCTGCTAAATGAACAACTGAGCCCGATTCTCCTCTTGAGGGAACGGTAGAGTGAAAGGGAAGAGAGAAGCACTTGTAATAGGAAGGAAGAATTAGAATCACCTTTCTCTAGTGTGGTACATATAAAAGAGAAGATGAGGGAAACCAATGAATAAGACGCCTGAATTATAGGTGTGTAAGATGCCCAGTACCTGGTATACCACCCAAACTCGAAGAAAAATAGCCCCACTTGACCCAAAAAAAAATGATCCGAAATAAAACTAAGCAAGTTTGGGCCGGGCTAAGTGTCAGGTAGGGCAGGGTATTGGGCGAGGTATGCTGTCCTACCTGTTTGGCCTAGCCTATATATATTATATTTATAATTTTTTTATTTAATAACCCTAAACCTAAAGTGTAAACCCGTCCAGTGTGAGGTTGCGACTGCGAGAGTACGAGTGCTCTGAGTCCATTTTCATTCAAATTTCAAAGCGCTGCCCTGCGAGTCCTGTGAGTCGCCGTCTACACCCGTCGAGGTGTCGACCTATGTCTTAGTCTTACAATTATTCTAAACACAGCAAAAGAGGCAGAGGCCAGGATAATGGCATCAGAATGAAGAGTTGTTCAGTTTCAATAGGAACTTGCTTTGACAAAAGACGAGGCCCTTCAGATGCTAGTGCTCTTGAAGCATATGATCAACGCCAAGGTTTCATTCGCAGTTGAGCTCTTTTTCTTGTGATTTTTTTATTGTTTCTATGGATTCTCAATTTTTGCTAATGTTGATTCAGAGCATAACAAGATTGATTTGGGCTGGTTATGAAATTTGAGATCTTTTCTGAATTTATTCTTATTGTACATCAGCTGGCTCTATTATATTTAGAATCTATTGGCTGGAAATTTAAATTTAAATTCTCTAAACAACAAAGATACCGATTTGGTAAAATTTTCCCCAATTTCTGCTACTGTTTGCTTCTTGAATTTGCTTGCAGATGAAACTTTAAGCTTCATTAGTATTCTGTATATGTTGAGGTAGAAATCATTTTCTTTTGGGTTGATTGACAGAGCTTGACTTATTGTCTTGATTGTGTTTTGTTTGCTCCCTTAGTCTTCTTCCTTCTCTCTATTATCCCCCACACTTTTGCTGATCATGTGTCTCAAACTCTTTTGCATCCTTAAATTAAACATTTTGTCCCTTACGATGTTGATCTTCTACAAGTTGAATTTAACACATGATGATAATTATGTGTTATTTTTTCCTGAATAAATGGTTGAATATCGTTCCTAAATACTTTTGCTTGCACCATTTTTTCCCACCATTGTGATTAATGACTTTGTTACAAAAATTGAGCTAGTAATATGTTGTTTACTTCATATCTGAAGATGATTTTTGCTCCAAAGGAACCCCAACTTTTGTAACCCGCATGTTTGTCAGTATCTTTAAGGTGCCCATGTTTTTATTTATTTATTTATTTGAAAGTTATGAAAATAAGATTGCAATTCAATTGATTATGACTCAGATGAACCATAGCTTCTTTAAGGGTGGTTTATAAGGCTTATAACTTGAGCTGACCCTCAGCTTCTACTTGACTTGAGAGATTGCATGATAATATATTTGGGGGCATATTTTCACAAGGTTCTCTTCTTTTGATATGTGTATCTTCATGAGCCCATATTCATATATTTTTCATCATTTCACATACTTGTTTTACTCACCATTTCTTGCCCAACTCTGATGAGTCTTCTGTCTTCCCACACAAAAGAAGAAAGTTTTCTGAAGCAAAGATGTTGTAAGCCCAAATGCTCAATCTCACATGGAGTGCCAACTCGTATCATGTTTTGGTTTCTTTTTTCTGCAAAGACTCCATGACATTACTGCTTTCTGACGCAATGGAGAGCTAGTATTTACGCTTCTATTCCTAATTTCCTATGATCTTCTGCAGCCAACACAGACAAGAAAGTTCCTTGGTATTTTCATGAAAGAATCTGCATTAAGAAGGAAATTCTACTAATTAATGCGTAGCCAAAAGCTTAGAATTGTTTGTGTTGCAGTGCTTAAATTTCTTGAAGTATATAGTATTATGGATATTTTTTAGTTGATTATGGATATTTTTAAAATTTTTAAGATATAAATATAGTATTATTTTAAAAATTTATGATTGTATATTTTTTTTCACAATATGAGTAGGACATCACTATTTGAGCATGCTCAACCCACCTATGCCCAACCCGAAATGATTAGGGTTTTTACCGGGTAGGAACATGCATCAGGCTGTAAAATATAGTCCATGTTCTTTCAGGCATGACACCGGGCAGGGTGCTACTCTACCCATGTATACCCCTAGTCTGAATGACTATGATACGCCTAAATATTATTTTATTGGATAAAAAATAAAAACCGTTTGTATGTAGAGTGGCAAGCATCCCTAAATATGTAGAACCTTTTTTGGTTCAACATAATTGACAAACCTATTATAAAATCACATATGAAACATATTTATTAGCTTGTAACCATATTATTTTATCTGATCATATATATATATATATATATAATATAATTGTTAAGAGGTTGCTCTAGTCATTGCCCAATCCTTCCCTCGCATTTGATCAAACATTGAATTCGTGAAAACAAGAGGAGGTCGCCGTATATCAGTATCAGCCACGAATACGCCATTAAATACCAGAAATTGAAAATCATTTCCAATAAATCTCTACATGCAACATTCAATCAAATATTATATATAGAGAGAGAGATTGAAGTTTCACTTATCCAACCATCCAACATACTTACATGCATACTCCCTTTTCCTCCATTCATTCCATAAAAGCCAATTTACGAAACCAAAAATCTTGATCTTTCAATGTCTATCGAATATGCAAAAGAGTGACTTTGCTTGCGCTTATACTGCAACTTACCTTGTCAATCCGAACCAGCTTCGGCTCCTGCGGTGGAGGAAACAGCAGAAAACGACGACGCTCTGTATTACACTCCTCCTCCATATGGAGACGATAAGTTGGCCGAATCACCATATCCCTTAGACGACATGGCTTCAGAATTAGAAGGCTATGACGACCACTACCCTCCTTCACCTCTTCACCTACATCTTACTCCCCAGGAATAGAAGAAGACTACCCGTACAACGGCGAATATACTTCTCCTTCATGGCACCTTATATTGATGTCATGGCTCCTGAAGTCGAAGATTTTTATGATGATGATTATTCTCCTTCTGAAGCTCCTAGTACCACAGATTCTGGCAGTTCAGTGGCTGCTCCACCGCCAGCAGAATGGGGTTATAGAGCTGAAGACGATGATGGGTACTTCAATGGCGAAGATGAAGAAGGTTATGGTGAAGAGAACAAGAGAGGGACGATTGGGTTTGTGATCGGGGCGGCTAGTTTAGTGGGATTGGGAGGTTTAGTGTACAAGAGGAGGAAGGCTAACCAGAAGCGTAAGCATCCTGTGTACTCGGAGTTATCTAGGACTGGGGACGTCCCATCCATTCTCGTGCCTTTTTCTGCCTCATCACATTCTTGAATAATGTTATATGTGCTCCTGTTAGTGTTCGTGATGCTAGTCTCTTTTCCTTAATAAGATATATTTGCAACAGATTCCATCGATCCCTGTTGCAGAAACGCCCATGTCTTACATTCGTGTTTAGTTTAGAATGATAAATAGACTAGTGCTTATGAAATGTAGCCTGTAAGCTTATGCGTCCAACATATTTTCACACACACACACATGTTAGTTAAGGAAGTATATATGCATTCTTAACAAGTTATTTGAAGGGGAGAGCTAAATGTGTGTATTCAAGTATGCTTGTACTTCATCCCCCATCTCTGTTTAGCAGGTATTAAAAAATGATGGAATAGGATGAATAGAATACTTGGACAAGTTATGAAGGAACTACTATAATATTACACGAGGAATCACCCAATCTCCATCTTTTGTCCGACATACCAAAGGCGGAAACATTATCCAATATCCTGCTACAACTATAACCTGCCGGCCATCAACATGTATTGTCCAATAAGTTGACCCGCCAAGTACCAACAAGACTTCCATTATACTCATAATATGGGTTATTTTGTTGACCCGCCACTTAAAAGTTTAAACTACCATTAATTAGCAACAAGATAACTCGAATATTTACTTATGCCCACTTGTATCCCGTATTCATACACGCAACTCTTCAACATGGAGTTTAAAACTTCACTCAAAAATGGATAGACTGTACTATTTGGTGCGCATCCCAATACAATGAGGATAATATACAAATATTTCACTGATTTTTATAAATCTTTCAAATAATGATAATCAATGACGATGAATCCTCTTGTTATTATCCTTAAAAATATTTTTGGTATCCAAAAAACCCTCATTAGAAGTGATTCCCCTTTAATAATTAAGAATACAAGTTCTCTGTATCACTTAAGTCACATTTTTTTTACTTAATTTATATTATTAATCTCACATCCTGTGCTCAAACTAGACATTTGTTATACTTTTAAACTCTCTTATTCTCATTTACACAACTACTAAAAAATTTTCAAAAGGGATATTTACAAAATATGCAGAAAAATAATAAATAGCTATAATTTTTTTTTGTCATTATTTTTTTATTAAGAATATAACAAAAAAATTCTCTATAACTTAACATTTATTATATATATTTAAAATTTTTCTCCACGAATGTCTACTTGCAAAAACTTAGATAAATTGTATACCAAAATCTGTTATAGTCCAGTGTTATATATATATATATATATATATATATATATATATATATTTGAGTTCCGTTTTACCACGATCGAGACTAGCCACTAATTATTAGTATTCTTTTTTTCGGGGATAAGGGGAGAGAAGTCAATATCTTTTGGACTAAAATAGATGTCTCTTTTAGATTTTGTGACAATTTAACCTTTTAATTGTTGATGGTGGAAATTTCGGTAGGGTTGGATTTTGCGTTTGTTTCGGCTAAACTTTGAGATAAGGGAAACAGGCCGAGAAAGGCATAAACTTTAGATAGTATCTTATGGACGAGGGACTGACATGCCGTATGCATTGCACTCATCTTCACTCTTCTCTCTGTTGTTCGTCTTCGCAAATTCTTATGATGACAGTCTATTTTATTATCTGACTTATCCGCTTGATCACTTATTGCTTTGTTTAAATCTGTCTTTGGTTATCATCAATTCGTATTTTAGTATTTTACCTATCGTCTCTTGAGAATGATGAGCTGCTGATTCGATATTGACGGGATTTAAGACTGTCTGCCATCTAATGCCAATTTCTTAGTCTGATATTGACTTTTTGGCGTGGATCTTTTATCGCTTTAGTGAGACGATGTTTTTCCTTTTATACTGAGCCGTGATTAGTAGTTTTGAGATGCTGTTCCCTTCATACTTAGGGAGCATGAATCCGGACCCGACACTAACTAGAAGAAGGCTACATGACAAAATTTGAGATGTTCGTATATAATTTAAAGTGTCTCATTATGTTGAATCTAATAGGAGTGTTCGATATGTGGCTACATGTGTTTCATAGCTTTAGATTCTGGTTCAATCTCTGTTTGAAGTTTTCCTTCTTTCTCCGAATTCTGTGGGTCCGTTCTTGTGTTCTCATCAATGGCTTCTAATCATCTATGACTCTAACTCATAGAAGGATAAAAATAAGATAGATTAATTATAATGTAATTCTTTACTATGACAGTGAAAATCATGGTCCAATTTTTGGTTGTCATATATATATAGCCTACAACAGATCTGTTGGAAGAGATGCTTTTTACGTTTTTATCTTTTTATTCATGTTAACATTAAATGTTTGCTCCTTCTCATTTAGAGAATAGGTGGAGCCTATTGGTTCAAAAGATAGGATTTTGCGTAAATCGATTTTGTTCCCCCGTCCTGTTAACACATCTAGTTGTTAGTTTGGACATTCCATGTCATGTCGACCGTTATAATGCTGTAAATTGATTTAATCCTCTTCCTCTGTATTCAGTCCTTTTTCTGGTTATACGGGATTGCATATGCTGAAAGGGAATGACTGCTATAAATAGCTAAATATATGTTACTAGCTCATCCTTAGGGGTTAAGGTACAATTTTTATTCTAAAAGTTTACAATATAACTCCTGATAATTAAAAAAGTTAACAATTATCAATGTTTTGCCATAAATTGAAAACTTTAGGGAAAAGTTGAGCTTTGACCTTAAGTAAAACTATATGGCCTTTTATGCTATAAATTTGTAAGATAAACCGCAGTTCCAAACCATTCCGATTAAAATCTAATGGTATAATTAATCTAGGCTACTAATCCATAGAATGCGTTTGGATTGGGCTTTTAACATTTCAAAAGTCCTTTGAACACATTTACTTTTACTAAAATACAATGAGACATTTAATTAATCTGAATGTATTCAATCTATAGGGAGTATTATTTTATTGTGGTTCTAGTCGTGATATTTAGAGAGTCATCTTAACTTCTAGGTACCTAGGTTTACTCCTAAAAATAATAGATTGTTCGCCCTATCCGATATAGGTATTTTTTATGAGAAAATAAAATTTTGTTCTGCTCTTAGATTGAGACTGAGCCCCAATTTATTTTTAAAAAATTTTATAATAAAAAAAATCCCAAATGTTGTTTCGTTATGGTTTATGCACATCCAAAAGTCTGTTTGGAGGAATCTAGAAAGCCCATCATAAAAAAGCAACAAAGGGTAACTTTTCATTTGAAAAGTAAGAGGTGGATGTAACAAAAAAGAAAGAAAAGAAAAAAAGAGAAGTGAGAGGTGGATATAACAAAAAAAAAATCAAAAAGAAAAATGAGAGGTGGAACTGGGCTGAGTTTAACTGCAAGAGCTAGTTCCTCATATTGACAAATTAATATTTAAATTTATTGAGAGAGATACCTATATTTAATATCTCTTATAAGATTATCTCTAATAAAATTATACATATTTTTAACCATAAAAAACAGATGTAGAGACCAATAAAAATTAATCCATTCATAAAAAGTTAGTTTATTATCCTTTTTTAAACTTAAAAGACATGTCTCAATGATAGTGAATACAAATTTATACTATTTTTCCGCATGTTACTATTGCTGATTTTTTTACAATTTTTTTATTATGCATATTTTTCAACATTTCAAAATTACTTATACATAATGTTATTTTATATATACTATTCAAAATATACAGTTTTTGGCCTCAAACGTATCAGTACTTACTTCCCCACCGTGCATCCATTAATGAAATGCATGCATGCATGCTGTGGATTTCTGCTCCTGCCGACTCCATGTGTACTGGCAGGCAAAATTAATGGCATCCTAAATTATGGTACTACCTATGGACATTACCTCTATGTTACTGTAATTAGTAATTACCAAACTCGATTCGATTTTGTGGTAGAGATGTTGGGAGAGGGTCCGCACATTATTAATTGCAGCGCCAACAACTTTGATGATGCCACCTAAAGTAAATGAATGAGGCGTGAAATAGTGGTAACTATATTTACTCTCTCCTTTTCATAAGCCGAGTAACCTACGTTCAAATGAGTTATTATAAATAATAAATATGTAAAAAATTATATATTTTTTTTAAAGCATCCTTCCCTATGAAATGAAAAAGGTGGGTGAGAAGCAACGAGTGAGAAAATAGACGATAATAAATAAGTAAGAAAAATGTATAGGAGAGACCTCTATTTAATTGAGGATAAAAATAAAAAAATTAAATATTTAAACATTATTAAAATATATTTTATAAAAAGAATATGTTTAATTTATAAAGTTGTGTCTTATAATAAAAAACAAAGAGAGTAAGTATCGCCATCTCTCACCAACCGCCTAGACATGTGTGCCTTAACCCAAGTTCTTCACTAAAAATTTGCTCTCTTCGTTTTTTATAAGACACAATTTTATAATAAAAATTATTTTTAATTATAAGATATAAATATATTTTATCTTGTATATATAATTATTTTTGTCTAAAATAACTAATTTATTTAACTGTTAATCATATGTTGGCATGTGCGTGGAAATTCATAACGTCTCTCCACTAGTAATAAGGAGGAGTGGGTTTGGTCCGTAGGGACAGCGCATTCATTTGGGACTTGGTCACTTTGATGATGTCGTGCAGAAATTGTCTGTCTCACCATTTCAGCATTCCTCATGTCTCTGTCTATTACTCTGCCTCTCTGCTTCTCATTTAATTGGTCGTCAACCGGCCCACCTTCACTGTCCCAGCTCTTCCCAATTCTTGTTAATGCTTCATTTTTTAATCATCTTCTTTATAAAAGTGCTGTTTTAAAATTAAAAACATTACAAGCACTGATGATAACATATGAACCGTCTGGATTATAAGTGATACGAATGAGAGGAACATATGGAGTGCACATATTGAGATTCATTGACCAAGGGGCCTTAACTAAATAACTGGGACTGTCACAAACTAGCTTTGTTAATGGTGCTTGAATGAATGCTCGAACGGAGGCTAGGCGAGTGTGAATCTAGGCATTGTCTTCCAAAGGAACAGAAAATCTTGACTTTTCATTTTTTGGGCCCATCGATAAGCTTCCTTAGAGAAGATGGGAGACAGGGAGGCCTTGCGATTCAATTAGGCCTGGCCCACTCTTTCGCCCCCGTTTTTCTTTCATAAAATGGCCTTCAAATTGCGTTTGGTACCATCTGTCAGATCAGTTAGAGAAGGTACAAATTGGTTCGAGTGATAAGCGGCTTGATATTGTTTAAACGAGTCTCGAGTTCGAGCTTTGGCGTATGCAAAAAATCTCCATTGGGAGACTCACCCATCATAGCCAAGTACGCGACGCGGGTCAAATCCGGATGTAGTCGGGGTAAAGCTCTGATGAACCGGGTGGGTAATTAAAAAAAGTTAGGGAAGGTACAACATATGGTTTGTAAGCTAAACTGGTAAAATTGATAAAAAAATAAGATATAAAATTATTTAGAATATATTTAATCTCTAAAAAATATTATTTTATTATAATTTCAGCCCTAAAATTTACAAAAATATTCTATTTTTTAGATATTAGATTTATATTTAAAAATAATAGATAATTTATTTTATTTAATATTAATATCAATTAAAAAAAATAGAATATAGGGAACCAAATCACTTTTAAAGATTTTTGTACGAAAAAAAAAAGTTAAGGAAGGTACGCACTCCGTCCCACGATAGCGTAGTAAAATATCTAAATTGCCCCCATCTATTCTTTTCTCAGGGTCCTCCTTTCATATTTGTTTTTCCAGAGTATTATGACCGTCTCAGCTCCATTGTCTTTCATTCTTTTTCTTACCAAACACTATTTTAAAAATACTTTCCCGTTATATCCTTTCATCCCACTTTTATTCGTGCAAGCTTCATATTGTGATTGGACAAAATAAAGAGAAGGTCCTTATCGGATTTTGGTAGACAATTAGGCTTAAACATGTATATATATACTGCAACTGTACAGTGTCCAGCTAAGGAAGAGAACACACGTCTAAATCTTTAAAAATATATTTATTAAAAAAATAAAAATCTCATCATAAATCTCAAGTTTAAAATAACTAAAGATCAGAAACCAGAAAGAAAAAAAAATAAGTATAGGGTATAGCAGTGGTTTATCTCTCTTTTATTTTCTTCTTTTTTCTTGGTTGCATTTGTTTAAGAAATTGTTGAATATGGATGAAATTTCGTTGCATGCAATAACCGTTTTCCTCTCTAGTAAATCATAGTGGATGCGTATAATTCAAATGCTAACGATGATTCGTGGCAATGAAATGTGAATATGGATAAGCATAATCGATCTCCGATACGTCAAATCAAATGGCCCTCCAATCCACATCAAGGCCGGAAAGGGCCCCTCCTGTTAAAAATCCGAGCTTGGTAGCATATTATGTGCCTATTGCCTCTCAACTAATCCAATTTGCTACTTTACGACTTCTCTTCTGAAGAAAATTAAGATTACATTCTCTATTTATTGCCTTAATCAGTGCGACCGAAAGGCGATAACAAAGAAGATATTACTCGGACAAGGGGTTCAAATTTTATTGCCTAAATTACAGCCGAAAAAGGAGAAAACAAAGGAGATAATTGAGACAATCATCATCAAAAGGGGTTGACTCAGGTAAACACAGAAGCTAATTTAAAAGCTCAAAAACGGAGAAAACTGGGGCGTGAGAGATTCCATTTATTCCGTTTCTTAACGATGATGATGATGATGAATGGCAATTAAGAAATATTAGAAAGGGGAGGCATATGGGTGCCCGTGAATGCTTGATTTGGGAAATGGTATAAGTTTGATGATTGAGGAGGATGAGAAGGGCATGTGCACCAGAGGTGGTGGTGAAGGGAGTGGCAGAGAATAGAATCTTCAGTGAGAAGGGCAAACACACAGAAAGAGCCAAATACTCTAGTCACGAAGGAAAGGGAAAGCTGTGCGTAAGAGTTGGGTTCCAATCAGGCAGAGGCACAGCGAAGCAGGCAGAGAGAGAGAGAGAGCATCCTATTCTATTGCCTTCACTAATTCCTACCTTTTCAAAATATTTGTTTGGTCGACCTTTTCCCACACCCCTCCCCAATTGGAAATCTTGCAGCTTTATCATCAACTTTACCTCATTTTTTCTTTCTTCTCCCCCCTCTCTCTCACCTGTCCTTTTTGCAGGCTTCTCACATGTGCTTTAGCCCCCGTCGCTTCTCTTTCCTCTCCCTGGCACTGTTCACTCTTTCTCTCTCTCTGGATTCTCCCAACCCCAAGTTTTTTTTTTAAATAATTGTTTATCCATGCAAAGCCCTATCCAAAGTTCATCGCGTTTTTGCTTTGGAGGATTGGGAGGCAATAGGTACGTACTTTTCTGTGTCTATATCCTAAACGGTAATGAAAATTTCTAGCTTCGCATGTATACTTGTCTTTCTAGAGCTTATTAGTTTTAACAATGATGATGATGGCGTCACTTTATGGAGTTAGTGCGTTAGTTCAAGTTCACATGGTAGACCACATGTCACTCAATCATGAGAATCTACAAGTCTGCCAGAGTACTAGACTCATAATAATCAATGAAAAGAAGGTTGTGGGGAGAAAAATTAAATCTTTCAACAGTTTAATAATAGTAATTCACATCTTTGTCTTCACATTGTAGATCACCTATTTATCTATGAAGGAGGTAATCCGGGTGAACTAACTTGTTATTTTTTCCTTTAGACATTTATGCACGATCTCAGTTAATTTGTTATTTGTGAAGAGGTCGGTTGAAGAAGGGCCCGGGAACAAATGAAGAGGAAGAAATTATCAAAGGAGACCTGCCATGTAAATGCTATGTTGTGCTGTATTCCTACGTCATGTGTACTAAATGAACAGGCGAACAGAAAACAGCACAAAGTATAACAGGAGAAGGACAACAATGAGCAAAATCTTGTTCTTGAAAGAAGTCCAATTGTGGGGGAGATAGGAATCTAAATGTGATCCAAACACTTAGAGACAAAATCAAATTCAGAAGATAAAAAGGACCGATTCCCTTATGTAATGGAAAACAACCCTGAGGAAGGAGGAAGGAGGAAGCAGGAAGCATTCCTTGAGCCATATTAAACCCTTCTCTTATTTATCTGCCTCCCACTCCTTCTTACCCTCCTCATCCCCAAATGTGAGCCCAACACCCTCAAATCTGAGAGCAAGTTTAAACAGAAAAAGAATTATCACCCAGGTAGATGTGTGGAGCTTGGTTTGCATCAGCCCATGGGAGAGACCTGTCCTCTTCCTTCTGACTCAAAAGTTGCAGCTTTTGAAGGGTATGCATTATTTAGTTAAGCTTGCCCCATCGTCTTCCATGGAGTGCCTGGCTCCCTGTATGCCATTTGCGTAGCCCATCAGTGCAGTGGTGGCCTTGGCGAATGGCGTGCGAGGAGTCATGCATGCTGTCTATTGCTATTCATGAGGGCAGACTTAATTAATATCTATCTATATTTTTTCATCCCATTTCATTCAGTTTTTACATTTTTCAACTCCTTGGTGACTCTTCCATGCATTCCTTTTCTTGCTTTCTCTTCTTTACTCACTTGGTTGTCTGTCTCGTCTGATTTGCTGCTCCGAGATTCGTTTATTTGGACTTGTCTTGAGAGGTTCGTTTCTAAGGAATTAGACATACATATGGTTTGTTTGACAATTTCAGAAATCACTTTTTCTTCCTGTATTATCATTTGGGTGGTTGTTGGCTTCTTTTGCATTTGTTCGCATCTCTATGACAAGGGAGTTCAAAGTATCGTTGATAGGTCATATCTTCTCAGACAGGTTGAGCATAAAATTGAGCCAAAAGATAAATGAGGATGTTATCACCTGTCAATATCTAGCAAGCTTTATCCAGCAACGAATTATTCCGTGAATTGGTTATGTATGTAGTTCAACACTGCTATAGCTTTTGGTAATATGATCGATGATTCATTAATTAATATGCACACATTCAGCTTATAATTCCTGCACACATGCATTCACACTAAATGCTATATATGTACTTATTTTTACCCAAAAAGAGACTGCTATGTACTTTTTTACAGAGGGATTGCAGTATTTGATCATCATTTTGTGGCGCTACTAATTAAACCAAGAGAAAATTATAGTTGATCGAGCATCCTGAGTCAAAGATGTATATGTATAATGACGACTAATCTTAAATCTTGAAGTTATTATTTAAAAAGATTTAAAGACTAAAAATTTAAACTAAATAAAGACTTTAGATTATTATTATTTTTAAAATTTAAATCTTTTGAATAAATATATTAGTATTCTTAATTCCAGTTCTTCAACTGTGACTTTTATACTGAATTAATCTCACTTTTCCTTAACTTGCTCATCGTGTAATTTTCAAATGGTGGTAGGATCCAGCTCTTGTTATTCTATTCATATTTCACACTTGAATCAAAATTTTGTTAGCTAGGCACTGAAAAGTACTTGGAGGAAGATGCTAGCATTAGTGGTGCACAACGGTAAGCAAAACAGAAAGAACTCATGATATCCGTCCTTTGTTTTCTGTATCATTTTTCTATATGATCATTAAGCAAGTTGAAGACTAGAAATAATATGATTTGAACCTTTTAGTGTGTGTGCGTGCGTGTATGAGATCATCGCATGCAACAGTATTGAGATCTTTCCTTGTTTAGTATGTTCATAAACAGTAGAATCTCAACCGTAGTTGACATTTATGGCGGGTCGCTGAGTTTGATCCTCACAAGCAATGACGCCATGAAAGCCTCACTTTTCTCTTGAAAACAAGCTGCTGCTGCTTCTTCTTCTTCTTCGAGGAATTCCTTCGATGGCAGCATTGGACTTAATTGCTACTGTAAAAGATTGTTGTACCTTCTACTCGATGGTGTCCGCCAACTCTTTGTTTCTCTCTTTTTTCCTGTGGATATACTGCTCATTTTATTAAAGCCGTCGATCGGTGCGGGATCACTTTAATGTTTAAATATTGTTGTGAACGCTGAAACATCGTTCAGACACTCATGATGCCGATGTTTATATAAAGTTTGTGATTTAGATATGGATATCTCTCTTCCCTCTCACTTTCATTGAGTTCCCTTGTCATAGAAGGAAACTTAAGTGGAAATCCTTGGTTACTCAGAGACAAAAATACATGGACATCTTGTTTAGGGAACACTTCAAGAATAATCTCTTGATGAATTTATTAAAAAAAAATAGAGAAACTATAACAGTACTCTACTAATATTTAATAAATTTATTTATTTAATTTAATTAAATTAAAAAATTAACTAAATTAGTTAATATAATATATATTTTTTTAAAATATTTTAATTATTATCTATTTTTTATTTAATATTGTTGAGGGGATAATAATAAGGTATAATTTAAAAAAATAGATAGATACACTGTTCACATGATTATGTCGGAACCTACTTCTGATTGTAATGACTTTATGCCATATGAAGTGTGTTATAGCCATATTGGTGCTATTGACCGATTGCTTCTAGGTTTTCTGTTTTATTCTTTTAACTCCTACCTTCATGTTGTATTCCAAAACAGAAATTCTCTTACATGCGAATCGGTTTATTGTCCTTTTCCAAGGTTGAAAATAATGGAGACATAGCTAGCCAAATCTTAAATTACTCCCGTTTAGAAGACAAGCTTTAGTTATAAATACAAAATTTTAATTTATTTTATCTTTTATATTTATTAATTTTTAAAATTAATCAATTTAACTTATAAATTAATACATATTTTAATGTTATAAGTGTTTTAAAGAGATTAAATCATATATATTAAAATTAAATAATTTATTTAATTTTATTAATCTAATTAAATTAAATAGGGAGTGGAGGAGTGGTTGGTACCAGTTTAATGTAAACATGGGAGAGGGGACCAAAGTGCCAAAGATATTTTGGAAGTTTGATGAGATGAAAAGACAAGCGGAAATTAAAGAAACTTACGCGAAAAGACAACATTAAAATATTGTTATGACTAAGTAGCAAGCATGAACACTTGAGAGTCCAAACCGAAAAAAGCACTTCGATCAATTTAAAATTAAGAGAGTAAGACTGATCAAATTTGACGGCAAAGACAAACTGGCTAACCCAATAGTAATACCACTCAATCAGTGGGCTTTCGCCGCTGTTTTGCAGGCAACTGCTTTCTGATTGAAAGAAAATTGACCTAATCACAGCTTTTTGTTTAAATAATGAAGAGTGTGAAAACATTAAATAAATATGTTAACGGTCATATACCACATTTTACGTGTGAAAATCTCTATGTCTCTACAAATATCAGTGATTATGCAGGAAATAAACCTGATTACCCAGAAATGACCATAAACAATTACAAATGAGCAAAAGCAAAACTTGATGAATAAAAAAAATCAATCCTCGAGAGGATTTATTTAACGGGCGACAATGACCGAACTCCAAATGCCCTGGCTTGCTCCACTTGAAATAGATTCGGGACTTAGTTCAGGTATTTGCTGCCTTATTTTGATGTTCCTGAGATCAGCAACAAAGCCTGGTTTTGAAATTACAACACCTTCCATGACATTATTCTTATTGCTACTCAGCATTTCAACGGCCTCTGTCATTCTTGGCCGATGCTTGGCAGTTTCTTGCACGCAACGCAGCCCCACTTTCAGGAATCGAATTGCTTCTTCTGCTACCAAGTTGATAGTCGTAATCAGAGGGTCCACCATTTTTACTAGCTCGTTTGCTCTATAAGCTGCCCACACCTGCACACATGTTCACACACACATTAATTGGACCCCACCTACATGGTAACGAAATGGAACTATATATCCTTTTCCCCTTAAAGGAAGCGAGAGGATTAAATTTCTATACGTACCTTCTCTACTAGGAAACGATCCTCATCCTGATAAGCATCAACTGCTGCTTGGCCGCTAACAATTTGCAAGAGTAATACTCCAAAGCTATACACATCTGATTTTCGCGTCAACTTTCCAGTGGTGGCATACTCCGGAGCAAGATAGCCCCTTGAACATCGATCACAAAATAACGGACACCCGTTAATTAGCCAGAGAACAAGCATGATCAGATTTGTTTAGTCAAGTGTTACGTAGTGGTGTCATCACTTACAATGTCCCTGCGACTCTGGTGTTGACGTAGGACTTGTCGTTCCTAAATAACTTGGCGAAACCAAAGTCAGCTAGTTTTGGTGTGAAGTTTTGATCGAGAAGGATGTTGCTGGGTTTGATATCTCTATGGACAATGTGGGGTTTTAGTTGCTCGTGGAGATAGGCAAGGCCACGAGCCACCCCTATAGATATGTTCCTCCTCAGTTCCCATCTGAATTTCATCCTTCTTTCCTGTGTGACTGCAAATATCATGAACCAAAACCCAAATGTTATTTCAGGGTCCGCTTCATTAATTTACTTCTTCCTGATACATACGTACGAAACCAAAAAGGTACCTAAAAATGTTTGGGACAGGCTATTGTTTTCCATGTAGTAGAAGGACTAAATATCTTCGGGCTTCTTCCACACAACACCCTCGAAGACTAACTAGATTTTCGTGCTTGACGAGAGACATTGTAGCCAATTCCGCCACGAACTCCATTTCTCCTCGCATGGATTCCAGTTCGATTGAAAGCACTTTCACGGCTACGATTTTGCCGTTCCGAAGCTGGCCCTTGTAAACAGAACCGAATCCGCCTTCTCCAATCTTGTCCCAGGAATTGAAACCACGAGTGGCTAATTTCAATTCGCTGCGAGAGAATACACGAAGTCCTTCGCTGCTGCCTCCTTCTGGGTCATCTACGGAGTAATCACAAACCCAGTGTTAGATGAGACAGTTTAATCTTTTTGTAAGAAGGAAAGAAAAGCGAAAGAAGAAAGAATATAGAAGATAGAACATGTCGATTAATCAGTGTTATGGCTCAGGGATTTTAAAAGGTTATATGTATATTTGTTGCAGAAATATCAATAGGGTCGCGGGTAGCTGAGTGGCTGAAGACTCGGGAGTGGCCTCTGAGGTCCTGCGTTCGAGTCCTGGCTGCTGCAAGGTAAGGGTTTATTTTGAATTTTTAGCACGCGAAATTACGAAACTGCCCTCCTGCGTTTTCCTTCTCACCGTACGCCCCTTTCTTTCTTTTTCTGATTCAGTCTCCCGTGCCTCACCTTTCCCAGTTCTGCGTCCCGCGGCGACGCAGGCGGGGAGGCAGCAGGAGCAGGGGAAGGCTTTCTCCTAGGGTCGGCTTGCGGTCAGGAGCTGTCGTGGGTAGCCGTCCTCCCCTGCGGTGCCTCTGTCCGAGGAGCTGCGCCTTCATGATTACCGCTCGCCTTTAAGTGTGGCGAGTGGGCAAGCGAGGAGAAGGGAAGGGAATCACGAAACGCAGTGAGGGGTGTGACGGTCGCCAGTGATTGGGATTCTCTGTGCTGGAGCGCCGGGACGCCGTTGTGTGGAGGGGCCGGTGTCGCAGTGGCTAGCGGGGCACTGTAGCAAGTCTCGGAATCCAGCTTCCGGTTTGCTCTCCGGTGGCGGGTTCGGTGGGCTCTGAAGGTAAGCTTCTTAAGCTATGATTCGTATTCAATTCTCCCGCTTTTCTCTGGGTTGTCGTCGCGACTCACTCTGTTCGGTGGATGATCCGGTGTTCCCCTGTTCTGGGCAGCAGTTCTGTTGACAGAGGCGAAAGGAGCAGAGAAGCGGGGTTCGGTCGAGTTCCTGCTCTGTGCCGTGGCATTGCTGTGTTGGTTGAGTTTTCCTTCCGGCGACAGGGAGGTAAGTTTCACCTTTCTCCGGATTTTCTCTGCAACCGTGGCTGTGTCGCTTGTGTACTGGACTGTTGTTTTCAGAATTTTGAGATTTTTGCTCTGTTGGAAAGGGTTATGTGGAGGTACAAATGCTCCATGGTTTCTGGATTGTGCTGCCGTGTGCATGCTGTGATGCTGTGTGTGTGCAATCCGATGTTTTAAGGGGGTATAGGAATTGTATGAAATGGGGAGACCGAAAGGGTATATTGTAACTGTAGCCGGAGGTTATTTCTGTTGGTGGGTTATCCGGAGCCTTATGTGAATTGTTGAGATGCTTTAGTTGAGTTAGAAGCCAAAAGAGGTGATTTTTATTGATTAGTGGCAGGAGTATTGAACCCTTAAATTGAATGATTAATGGTGCATTAGTGTTGGAGGTGTTAAGTTAGAAATGCTTTTATGGTTGAGGGCTTTAAGCTGAATGTTAATATGTTGCCTCAATGTCAGGGGTTTGAGAATGAAGTGATCGGAGTGGTTGGACTGAAGAGAGTAGCTGTTAGGAGCGTGGCAGGTGAGTGAATAACGTTCCCTAAGATTTACAATTTTCAAATGCATTGTCATTTCAAATGATGAATTTTAAATATGGATTTCGAAAAGCAAGTTTTACGAAAGTATGGTTTAAATCGTTAGAAATGATTTTCTTTCGATCGATTTACAAAAGATTACGATTATGCATGAAAATGGATAAAGAGGCTTTAGAAAAAGATTTGACAGTGAACTGATGTTATTCATGAAATATTCCTACGTGAATTGCATATGTTTTTACAGTAACTTGATTTTGAATGTTCATGCTGGGGTTTTTGAAATTCAAAGTGGCTTTATCCATGATTATGATATTTGAAATGATTGAGATCATTACATGTGAAAAGGACCCCACGCATGATGGAAACGTTTTAGGACGGAATACAGAACACTGGTTGCTAACAGCAGTACTGTTAGCCCTTGGTGCACCTTGGTTACCGAGCTCGACGGATATACGTGGGTTTCGTACTCACGACGGATATACGTGGGTTTCGTACTCGCGACGGATATACGTGGGTCTTGTACTCGCGACGGATATACGTGGGTTTCGTACTCGCGACGGATATACGCGGGTTTGTACTCGCGACGGATAGTGGCCTTGAGCTGCTAGATTGGTTATTTACCCTCGTGGACTGTGTGTCCACGTCTGTTTTTTTCGTTCTGTGGAAGTCCTACGGAAAGATTATGATTTGAGTTTCATATTATTGTTTTCATGAAACGTACATGTGTTACAGAAAGGTTTGCATCATATTATGAAATATCATGAATTAAATTGTTAGTATGAATATACATTGTTGATTTCCGCACTATTTTAACTATGTTTTGGGACGTTATTCACGAGTAGATTATTTTGGCTTCAGACAGTGCAGGTGACCCTAATCTTCCCGCTGAGCAGTAAAGAGCCGCGCCGTTGATCCAAAGCGCTGTTTGACAACTCTACTTCTGATGTAATTATTTTCCTTATAACTTGTATTATTTCGAAAGCGATGGTGCTCCACCTTGACTTTAGAAAAGATTATGTTGATTTTGGAAAACGTTATGAAAACATGGATGTTGGTAGACTGTTGTAGGAACATCGGGAGGTCGATTATACATCGACGATCCTGCCGATAATCCTACACCAGATGTATTTTGAGTTAAGAAATTCAAATATGGTTTTATGAATCAAAACGTTTTAATTACAGCTTTAGGCTTACGGAGTATGAAATCAATCATATTCTGTGCCGGTCACGGTCTAAGTTTAGGGACGTGACAATCAGCGCGCGGAAGGTATATACTGATCTGTCTTGGCTCTTTGACTGTTGCTGAGAAACAAGCGAGAAATGAACGAGGAATCTTCATGTCTGAACTCTGAGAATAGAAACGTAAGCTGTGTCGTTGGATGTCGATGAGGGTTTGTGGTTACATATAAAGGTTTAAAATTTGGGAGAGAACAAGTTTGGAGACAGAATGGGAACTCGGAACGAGAATACACGGTAACTCGGTAAGGTTGATTGACGACGTCTCTGGCATTCTCCATTTGAATTTCATTTTGGTTTTTTAAATAGAATTCTTCAAATTCTCGCAGCTCGATTCAGTTGGGACGTTTCGTGGCTTCTTCAACCCCTCCTGCAACTTCTTGAATTGCTACTATCAAAATAAAATAATCCCGCTTCATTGCCTTTCTAATGATTCAGAAAACTCCGCGTGACTTTTTTACATGCAGGATTTTGTTTACAACAAATAGCAAGGTTGAATTGAAGGAACTTCTTTTTTCCCAAAACAATATGGTTATTCTATTTGGGCTAAAATATATATTAAAATATTACTAATTATTTTGCTTTCAAGAATTCAACAAAAGGAGGGGGACGCGTTTGCATATTGTAAATTTTGGGCATATTTAAATAAGAGTTAAAAAAAATTATAAAAAAAAGAGTTTTTGAATAACTTTTAAAAAAAAATTGGATAAGAGTTTATGAAAAAAAATATTTCTGAATAGATGAGTATTTGGATAGTTATTATTATAATAATTTTTATAATTAAAAATTACTATAAATGGTATGATTTTATTAAATATATAAGAGATGAGAGATAATAGAGAAGATAGATGAGAAAATGTGAGGAAAAGAGAATATATAGGGTATAAGAAAAAGTAAAGGTAAAATAGTTTGTAAGCTATATTACTATTCTATAAATTAGTCTTAATAGTTTATTTAAAACTTTAATTTTAAACTATAATTTAGTCTAAAAACTCTTTTAGACAAATATTACTGTTTTTTTTTAATTTTCCCACCAAAGTTTTGCCCAAAAGGATTTTCTAAAAATATCGTTTGTGTATTTTCCAAACCCACACTTTGTGAAGATGTTAATTTTTTTTTATACAAGAATTTTTAGAAAAAGATTATACTTATTCATAATCTAAGGGTAGGGTGAAGTCCCACTTATTTCTAGGTAATATCAATATCGAGTAAGGTGAGCTGTCTATTATCCTCAAACATATATTTAGATACCTACAAATTATAATGTCTTATTAAATATTATAATTAAAATTATAATAAAAATAAAATATTAATTAGAGTCTTAGGTCAATTATGCTTCTTTCACAAAATATAAGCATGTTAGGGTTTGACCTTCATTCTCATGTTAGTAAATTTGAATGATACTCTTCCCTATTCTTTTTATAAATAATATTGTCTTTTATAATATTGATTTTATATATAAATAATAAATTATATTTTTCTAAAAATTTAATATTTTTTTTATCTTTAGTTAATTACATGTTTCTCAGTTTTTTTTCCACTTATCCTCCCTCCCAACCAACATCTTCATATATAAATGAGGATATACTTAAAAAGATAATTATATTTTTAACATATTTATTATTTTTTAATTTGCATAGTTGTTATTTATAAAAAATAATGAAGAAAATAAATCTTAAACTCTCGTTCTGCAATATTCCTATAGTTGACACTGTGTACGGAATTTGTTCGAGGCTATCCTCTTACCTCAATTTCTTCCCATTTTTAGCGCCATACAGAATTTGAAAACTGAATCTGAACTTGAACAAGCCTTGTCGACCGTGATTTTGACTTCGATTGTCAAATTAATCCATCCCGAGTTTATATTATCTCATAATTTTTATTTAGACAAATTTTGAAATTGACAACTTCACCTCAACACTGCTTTTTTAATATTTTTCTAACCATAATTTATTTTTAATAATAACGACAGATACATCTTTAAGTTTTTAATCATTGTCGTGTCTACAACGTGATACCGAAGAAATTAAACAAATCCCAAATGAACGCTAAATAAAAGTGTGATAATTGACAGTCCACTTGTATTGACCATTTCATCTTCAAGATATTTAGGCATTATAATCAGAGATATAATATTAAATGTTTACCAGAAGATGAAGATATGATATTATATATATGTATATACATGCGAGATATTATTGAGTGCTGTACCTATAAATATCACAATAAAATCATGAGATGCCTGTGGCATGTTAGGCAATTTTTGCTCATCACTGCTAGAATGCCAAAATCCTCCCCCCACCAGTGCACACACGGAGATAGTTGTCCGGGGCATAAAGGTTTTACTTTCTTTCTTTTTTTCCTTTTTCGGTACCATAAATTTGATAAATTTCACGGTTCTGCAAGATTACCCATTTTTATGCTTTTTATTCCAACAACATGGATTTTTCTTCTTCTTGGGCCATAGACCTAGAAACTCGTTTATGTAGAAAAAATTACTAGTCACCATCTCAAGTTCAACTCCTCAGAGCTGCCGCCCCATAAGGGAAAAAAATGAGCTACAGTGAGTTAGTGGGTGGAAAGCAACACTAGAGACAAACACTGTGGACCAGAATTTGAGACTGTTTTACGGATTTAGCATCAATTATTCATTCGGATACCTGATTTGCTAAAGTGGAAAAGAAAAATAATTAAAAAACGAAAACAAAACGGTGTAGTCACTTTATGACAAGCTTCCAGTCCCTCATCAATGGTGTTCCTCGGTGGAGGCTCACGCAATCCCATTATGCTGGCCACCCAAACCTACCGAAAGATTCCATCTTTCTTTTTCTCTTTCCCAGTGCCCTCTCTATCAATGCTTTCCGCATTGGTTCCCCTCCAAGTTTCATCCATCAGTCCGATCCTTCATAACAAGCCTATAGCTCCCTCCGCGACAAGCCCTGAATCTTCATATGCGCCAAATCTCGGATTTGTTTTTCTTCTTCTTCTTCAGGTGGCGTCTTCTCGGTTTATCTTCTTGTGAATACTTCCAAGTTTGCTGCAAAGTGCTAAAACAGGGACAAATTCTGCGCGTTTATCCCTTCGGAACATCCGGATATCTGGATTTTTCGGCCCCTAGAGTAAAATCAGACAAAAACACTGTTTTATTTTAGTTGAAAACGGGGCGTCTGGATATTCTTCTTCATTTCTCGCAATTTTTAAGAAGCATCTCATTCCATGGGTAACATAGGAAGTAGCAGCGCTAACGGTCGACGGAGAAGCAATAGCAGACAGAGTCATCCGCCGCCGCCGGTTAGGCCGCAGCCAGAGATCGCGTCGAATCGGCCTGTGCATCCAGCATCTACACTTCAGATATCGCAATACCCAAACTCGAATCCTTCCCCGTATTTCCAGTACCCAGGTCACTATTCCGCACCCCATCAGGCTATGCCGGCGCCTTTGCCTGCTCCTCTCGATCACCACCATCGTGCGAGGCCTCATACACAAACGGACCCATCGTGGGCGGGTGCCAGTTACCATTGCGGGCCTGCTATGCCTCTGCCTCCACCATGTGTAGAACATCAGAAGGCGGTTACCATAAGGAACGATGTTAATGTCAAGAAGGAGACTCTAAGGATTGAACCCGATGAACAAAATCCTGGGCGGTTCCTTGTTGCATTCACATTTGATGCCACCGTTGATGGGAGGTAACTTTTGTTTGTCCATTTTTAGCTCAATAAAGAAAATCTGTGTTATGGTTATCTATCGGATCATGTAAAGAGGGTGCCTGTTACGTTCTCATCTATTGAAATTTGATGGTAACTTGGCTGTTGAACTATGATGACAATTTTTCACTACAAGTTACAAACATACAGTACAAAGAAAATTTGTCAGCATAAATTGTGATCAGTTAGCATAAAGAGTTTAAGCAATGAAGACAAGCAAATATAGACGTGATCACAGTTTAATATTTTAATAGTTGATAGCATAGAGGTTACTAGACTAAACACGCATGCTTTGGATAGCTCATTCATTTTTTTATGAATGCTAATTTCTTTGTACATTTCTTCTATATATCAATCTGTCCATGCATCGAAAAGACATTCAGTTGCAAGATGTTATTTTCTTTTCTTCTTGAAAAAGGAGGAGTTAATAATGACTTGCATAACTTTTATAAGTCGGCTTTACACAAGTTTGAGCAATTCTTTTGGCAGACTTAATGTATGTCTAGTTTAGGAAGGAATTTGAAATGTTTAGCTAGTAAATGCTAAATTTCCATTTCTACGGGAATTTATCATTATGTCAGAATAATGATGATTATGATGAAAGATGGACATTGTTTAGTATTGTTGTTCATTTATCTGTTCTAATAGTGTTGTTTCTTGTTATCTTCATCACAGCATCACCATTCTTTTCTTTGGTAAAGAAGATGGTGGCTGCAACCTCACGCCAATGAAGCAGAATATTCTGGCCCCCGTAACTGTAAGTTTCCAGCAAGGTCTCGGTCAGCAGTTTAGGCAGCCAATTGGAACTGGTATTGACTTTTCAATATTTGAGGAGTCAGAATTATCAGGAGTGGGTGGAATAGATGTGTTCCCTCTAGCAGTGAAAGCAGATGCATCCTGTGATAAACAAGACGGATCAAATGAAAATTTAACATCTGGTAACAGAAACTCTCAGATAACTCTAGCAGCATTTGAGAAGGAGAAAGGAGAATTCCGGGTAAAGGTAGTTAAGCAGATCTTATGGGTAAATGAAATGAGGTATGAACTGCAGGAGATATATGGTGTTGGAAATTCAGTGGAGAGTGACTTGGACGAGAATGATTCTGGAAAGGAGTGTGTCATCTGCCTCTCAGAGCCACGAGACACAACTGTTCTTCCCTGCAGACACATGGTACTTGCTGTTTGCATTTCTTATTGAACATTTATGAATAGATGTTGGCATGATGCTAATTTAAAGTAAACCAATACAAATGTTTATCTCAGCCAAATTGAATCATTAGGATTTGCCTTCAATTAGTCTGTCTTCGATATTGATGATCATATATATATATATATATATATATATATCAGTCCTTGGCTTCATCTTGATATCCGTTGGCTGCATTCCTTTGCTTGGTGCAGTGCATGTGTAGTGGGTGTGCTAAGGTTCTGAGGTTTCAGTCGAATAGATGCCCAATTTGCAGACAGCCAGTTGAGAGGCTTTTGGAGATGAAGGTCAATAATGATAACCGACCTGAGGAATGACATTATTAAGATTCAGTGTTGGTGCTTCCAGCTTCCTGACCCTGTACAGCCCAACTATTATACTTGATATTTCTCCGATCGTCACAGTTTTCTTTCCCATACTTTTCCCGAATTTCAATTATGGAAATGGAGATTATGCACGGTAAGCCGTTTGTCAAATACAAAAGGCTCACGTATTACCTCATTTATACTCTAAGCCAAGTTATGCTTACGCCAAAGTGGGTTGCCATGGAAAAATTTATAATTAGATGTTTTTTCTTCAGATGACTTATTGTTAAAATTGCATGTTTTCTAGTTTTCTGGGTTGATGGTTTTGTCGTCCCTCACAGATAATCTATAATTTGTTATGCTTCAGCCGACAGGTTTGCCATTTACTGATAACTAACCTTATCATTTACGTGTTGGTGGAGTATTTGCAAATTTGAAATCTTTGATTATCATTTGTTAATCGCTTTCATACATTCTACTGACATTTTAACAGATATGGTCGGTGGTGTTGGATATTTTGTCTGGTTTAAACTGAAGCTGGGTATTTCAGGCCATGGTGGTGATGTGTTTGGGTAGCACTAGTAAAGTACATCGAGGTAAAAAATGACATTAAAACCATCATCTGTTTTCTTTCTCGCCAGGTAAATATGTTTTTCCCAAGATTATTATGAAAACATCTAGGTACTGGTCGTGTGTGTGGTGATCATAGCATTTCATCGCATAAGCGGTTACTACTTTGCTTTGGTCATGCTCTTCACAAGTTATGGAACTCTTTATGATCTGTTTGGGAAACAGCGAAATATGATGAATAAAGATAATTACACACAATTGCCTCATCAGTATCAATATTGCCTAATCAGTATCAATCTCTTATTTTATTCACCGGTGATGATTTTGAACTGGATGAAACAGGATGAAATTTATCTTGGCATCTATCAAGAGAAAGGCAACTTTGCATATATCTAATCACGATTCCCATTTTAAACCAAAACGAATTTTTTCTTCGGCAGCGATCTATGGATCATCGAAGCAAAACTATTGTAAAGCACCAAAAAGATGCTAAGGCTCGTCTTTCTGGCCACACGCTAAGCCCAATCACAAGTATTTGCATATGTGTACAATAAGGATAAACCAATGGGGGTTGATCTGAGTGATAAGTGGTTTAGGGTGTGTTTGGATTAGCTTTTGGAGAATAGATTCTAGGAAGAATAGATTCTGGAGAGAATAGATTTTGGAGAATAGATTCTGGGAAGAATATATTTTGCAAATAGAGATGTTTGGATGATTAATAGTAGAATCACTTTTTATATTAATAAATTACTAAAAAGGGTATGATTTGATTAAAGTATGAGAGGAGAGAGGGTAGAGAATAAATAGGAGAGAGGAGAGAGAGAGGAGAGGGAGGGGGAGAGGGAGAGGGGAGAGGGGAGAGAGAGGGGGAGGAGAGAGAGAGGAGAGAGGGGAGAGGGGAGAGGAGAGAGAGAAGGAGAGAGAGGGAGAGGAGAGAGAGGAGAGAGAGGGAGAGGAGAGAGAGATGAGAGAGATGAGAGAGAGTATAAGAAAAAAGTAGGGGTAAAATAGTAATTAGATAATCTATAAGTGCGTGTTTGGGCTTGCATTTGGGAATGAATTTTGGGGCAAAATCTCGGTTTGAAAAAATTTCACACAAACATCAATTTTTGTCCAGAATTGATTTTGAAACAAAACCTCGGTTTGCAAAAATTTTTGTCAAACAGCCATTTTTGTCCAGAATTAATTTTGGGCAAAACCTCGGTTTGAAACCATGGTTTTGAATAAGCTATTGAAAATGGATTTTGGAACTGTAAAAGAGTTTATAGATTATCTAATTACTATTTTACCCCTACTTTTTTCTTATACTCTCTCCCATCTCTCTCCTTTCTCCTCTCTCCTTTCCTCTCCTCTCCTCTCCTCCCTCCTCTCTCTCCTCTCCCTCCTCTCTCCTCTCTCTCTCCTCCTCTCTCTCCTCTCCCCTCTCTCTCTACTCTCGCTCTCCTCTCCCTCTCCTCTCTCCTCTCTCTCTCCTATTTATTCTCTACCCTCTCTCCTCTCTCATACTTTAATCAAATCGTACCCTTTTTAGTAATTTATTAATATAAAAAGTGATTCTACTATTAATCATCCAAACATCTCTATTTGCAGAATCTATTCTTCCCAAAATCTATTCTCCAAAATCTATTCTTCCCAAAATCTATTCTTTCCAGAATCCATTCTCTCCAGAATCTATTCTCCAGAATCTATTCTTCCCAGAATCTATTCTCCAAAAGCTAATCCAAACACACCCTAAGCTCTTTTACAGTTCTAAAATCCATTTTCAATAGCTTATTCAAAACCATGGTTTCAAATTGAGGTTTTGCCCAAAATCAATTCTGGACAAAAATGGCTGTTTAGCAAAAAATTTTGCAAACCGAGGTTTTGTTTCAAAATCAATCCTGGACAAAAATTGATGTTTGTGTGAAATTTTTTCAAACCGAGGTTTTGCCCCAAAATTCATTCCCAAATGCAAGCCCAAACACGCACTTAGTATCGCTTAAACGAGATCTCGAGTTTGAGTTTTGGCGTATACAAAAAATTTCTGTTGGAGACTTGCCTACTATAACTAAGTGCACAATACAGGTTAAATTTGGATAGGGCTGTGCACAATGCCCATGGCCCGCTATGCCCTGCCCAACCCGCAAGAAAAATGCCCTGCCCAGCCCGATTTTTACCGGGGATCGGGCTGCAAAATACAGCCCATGCATTTTTCGGGCTGGGCAGGGGCACCGGGCATAGGGACTGCCCTGCCCTGCCCATGAGCACCCCTTCTTTTATTTTTTTTTATTTTTCTCTATCTTAAAAGGGAGAATATGATAGCTACTGGTGACTATAAGGTAATTTTAGAAATATAAGTAGGTAAGTTGTATCTTTTAATATTTATAACTATACTAATTTTTTTTAACTTTGTTAATTATCATATGATTATATTATAAATTATAATTATTTATTTTATTGTTTTAGATGCTTTATCTTTGTCAATATTAGGGAGATTGATACAAAGTTATAATTACAAATTACTTAGATTTTAACGCTTATTTTTTATATGCAATGGATCTCAAGATTTTAATTATTATCTTTGTTCTCTTATTCTTAGTGAATTATAGATATTATTTAACTCTTAAAGACACATGCATATGGTATTATTTTAGAAATTCATAATTACAATTTTTTTTTCACAATATGAGTATGCCATCACAATTTGGGCATGCCCAGCCCGCCCATGCCCTGCCCAAAATTGTTCGGGTTTTTACCGGGCAGGGCCGGGCATCGGGCTGCAACATGTAGCCCATGCATTTTTTGGGTAGGGCACCGGGCAGGGGAGCTGCCCTGCCCAGCCCTGCCCATGCACACCCCTAAATTTGGATATAGTTAAGATAAAATTTTAATGAATCAGATAGATAAAAAAAGAAGAAAATAACGATCAGCTGGGACTGTATCAATTTCACTTGATCTAGGGGACTTGGAGGCTTACGCCAAACCAAGTCATTCCCAGCCTTTTAACAAAAAAAAAAAAAGGTCATTCCCAGCCTACTATGGGTTCAAAAGGTTAAACTGAAAAAAATATAACACAAATGACTATTTAGAATATATTTGATCCTTAAAAAGTATTATTTTATTGTGATTCTAATCACAGTATTTGGGTAAACATTTTAACTCTTGGGTATCTAGATTTATGTTTAAGGGTATTAGAGTCTTGCACGACATTAGTATTATTTAGGAGAAAATGAGACTTCATTTTACTTTTGGATATAGGTAAGCTCAATCATTTTTTAAAAAAATTTATACAAAAAAAAAAGTCATTCCCCTCAATCATGGTTTTCATGATCGTTCAAAGTTGTTATTTTAACTTGTGTTTAATTTAAAACATCTCCATGAAAGGGAAAAATACAAAGATGCATGCTCTGATTTCATTACCAAAACGATAAGATGATGGTTGTTCTTACCAACCTCCTTCCACTTCACAATGACTACCTCAACTACAACTACAACACAACACAAAAGTTGGACTTTAGTCTGAAAATACATCAAACACAGGACGCCATCATCCCCAAGCGTTTACATCTCCCCACCATTGATGGACATAAACGCCATTGCTTCTGAGGCCCCTGTGGATATTCATGCAGCTCTCCTTCGTCTTCACACCTTGACCATCTCCTACGTCTGGGCAGCCCAGGAACAGCTCATCAACGTAGCATATAGCTCCGCTTTCAAATATATCTGACAAAAGCTTCATCTCAACCTCTCCAGCATTCATCTTCAGCACCACAAAATCCGCATTTTTCACGGTTGCTTTGAACCACGCAAGGAAATCAAACTCTTCCTCTCCCACAAATGGATCCACGTCTTTCTCACTACTAAGCTCGGCTGTAGTAAGCTTTCCATCCAATCCTGGATGATAAACAAATGTAATACCAGGTCGTTTCAAGTGGGATAACAGGATTGAAGTGTTGTAGTGAACGAAATAGACGCTGAATGCTTTCTGGTCCATGGGGTAAGATGTGATGAACCGATCACTGGTGTTGGCTTTGTTCAGAAGCTCGCCTACTCCGATATCAATGTACACGAACCGTTTCCTACCAGAAAAGTCCACAAACTTGGGTAAATACGACATCCCTTTCGCATAATCCAGAGGTTTTTCCTCCACAAGCGGTTCCAGCAGCTTTATGAAAGGCTTGGTAAGGGTAAGACTAGGACAATCATGTGGAAGGGCATTCTGGTAGGAGACACTGGTTTTGGATCTTTTCTTGAAAACAACCAGATTAAGCCCATTGATATATTTGACGTGCAGGATGCTGGAAGATCTCAGTAATGAAGACACTGAACTAATGGACTTTATCGAGTCATTTGGATTTGAAGAGTCAGCGCCCACAAGGAGGGCTCCGATTCCGCCGGGCTTAAGGATGCGTTCAACCTCGAGCACAAGGAGAGCAGGGACCGCAATCTTATCAAGGTCCTTGGAGAAGACGAAGTCGAATGAACAGTCCTGGTAATTGAGATCGTACACAATTTTCTTCTGTTTGAGAGAAAATGGGTGTGGTTTTTGGACACCAATGACACTGGAGAATCCCAACCGCTGCATTGCCGGGACAGCCATTGGTGATGCCTCTCCGATACAGAGACTTTTGGCAGCGCAGTCCAAAAATTGTTTACCCATCAGCTCAGTGACTACATTCACAGTCAAATTTACGTCCTGTTTGCAACTTATAGATTCGAATGAACCCCAAAAGGTGTTCAGAATCCGAACCTGGAACAAATAGGAGCCGGGAGTGACGGTTGTAGAGTCCGAATGGGAATCGGAATCGGCCATACAGTCATCGTAGGTGACGGGGGACAGTGCTCCCAAATAGAAGGTGGGTAGGACGCGGATCAAAGAAAGGATGGAAACAGCTGAGGCGAGCACGAGTGTGCGAAAAAGGATACGCCTCGCTATGGACTCGCCGAGTGTCTGGAATCGAACAGCCCCTGTATCTTTATCCATGACAGTTTCAGACTTTATAGGCAGAAAAGAGCAAGCGAGACGGGAGGCAGAGTAGCTTGTCAAAAACGAGATAATCTGCATGAATAAAACAGGTGAGAAAATGAATGCCGAAACAGAGGAGGTGTAGAATAAGCGAGCGCAAACCAAACCTGGTGGAAGTGTAATAAGCAGGCCCGAGGATCGCCATTATTTTGAAACCTTGACTAGACTCTCCTCGGAAGAAGGTACGGGCTCGAACCTGCTCTGACCCATGTTTGGAGCACTGAATTCCAACATGAACCCAGGAGATAAATTCATATCCCGCAAACTTGGGGTTCAATAAAATAATGAGATGGCACGTGGCAGAAGGCCAAGAGACCCAGGGGGTTATTGTATAATGGATGAAGGGACGCGTGGGCTGTTGAGATGGGGCGATGGACCACAGCGAGAATAGCAGCCTCAAGCACCAATTGTAATAAGTAAGCTTTGTTGTGGGGTTGCGAGTTCTAACTCTACTTTGATTATCAGATAATAAAAAAAGGATTTATGGGGGCAGACGCACAGAGACACCCTGTTAGCTGTGAACCAAAGCTAGCGTTTTATATTTTTGCTTTTGAAAAATAAAAGGTTGGGTGGGTTTCTTTGGGACTTTATTGCCGTGGGATTAGAATTAATGAATGAGATGATTGAGCCCATTAGCTGCTCCATTATGCGCTCAAGCTGTCATTCTCATTTTTATTAACATCGTTCATCAACCCATCATCTATATATTTAATTAATAAAAAAATAAAATATATAATTATTTATAGTATATTCTACCTTTAAAAAAATATTATTTTATTATAATTTTAATCGTAATATTTAAGGAGGTATTCTAATTTTTAAATATTTAACTCTATACCTGAAGATAATAGATAATTTATACTATTTAATATTAATATTATTTAAGAGAAAGAAAGATTTAATTCTATTTTTAGATTATAAGTAAATTAATTTTTTTTAAAAAAATTTTATACTCAAAAAGAAAAAACCTCGTTCATCAAACAATGCCAGCTTGGGGGCGTGGTTTGTATATGTATGCATACCGCATAACATGAACATGATATTTCGCAATCCCGTGCATTTTCAGGACGTATGAACCATCCGTTGATGTCAGAAAACAAGGCGGTCAGATTTATACAGGGTGTTTGGAACGTTCCAATAAATTTAGATTTGAATAAAACTAAATTTTAAATTAAGTAAAACATAATTTTTAAATTTTTTTAAAATAAATAGTTATATTTATTCAAAAAGATTTTTAGATCAAAGTGTAGTTTAAAATTAAGATTTCAGATAATCTAGTCAGAATAATTTATAGAATAATAAAAGAATTTATAGATTAACTAATTACTATATTATTCCTATTTTTTCTTACACCATCTTTTCTCTCTCTTCTACACCTTCTCCTCTTTCTTCTATTTTTTATACCATTTCTCATCTCTTTTCTATACCTTCTCTCCTCTCTCATCTCTCCTATATTTAATAATCATGCTATTTTTTATAATTTATCAATAATAAAAATATTATATAAATACTTATTTATTTAAATTTTTTTTCATAAACTCTTCTCTAAAAGTTATTTTTTTAAAACTATTTAAAATTTTTTTTTCTATAAATCTTTTTTAAAAATCTTATTACACATAGTATACTAGTTCAAACTCAGTTATAAACCAATGGCTAAAACAAACCAAAAAACAAAACAAAAAAGGGTCACGCACCACGTAAAGCTATTAAATGTGCAGATTGCTCATCAACTTATTTTGCAAGATCCTCTCACATGGGATGCAGTGCTCATAGTCATGAGAGAGAATCTTATTTTGTAGTTTGTCGTTCTGTCTTTCTGAACTTTGTAATTTTCAAGTTTTAAATTTCTATTTACAAATTAAAAAAACTTGCGCTTGATTATACAATGAATTGAAAATAATGAAAGCTTCAGATTCTAATAAAAAATTAATTTCAGTTTAACGCTTGTAATCTTTTCTAAGAACTATCTTTAAGTGACAATGTGATTTATCATAAAAAAAGTGAACATGATTACATAAATGAAAAACAATCAAAGCGTATCAGGAAGAGTTACTCAAAAACCCATAATGCTTATAAAGTTTTAAAAAAAAAAATGGTGAAACGCTATTTAAAACACAAAATTCCAATATTTATTGCACGGAATAAATCGCCCACCACACGTTTTAATTTTTTTTATTTACTCAGAAAAACTGCACAGGACAGGAGCCTATGGGTTTAATCATGCCATTAGTTGAGCCCATTGACATTTTGCCGGGCGGCGGGCGCGCCATGCGTATTCCCAATCCCGCCTCTAACGTCTATTAGCTCTCATCCCCAGGAATGCTTCTGATTTCATTATAATAATCACTGAGAAACTCACTTCCATTCTCATTCCCTCTTCCTATATATCTATCCTCCCAAACATACTGTCATGAAGAAAACCTAGCGCCCATTGAACTTAGGTTTTTATATCAAAGGCCCTCACCAGTGATTTAAGAGGGCCTTTCGCTTGTCCTCCAAATTGCGACAATTCCATAAAAGAAGTGACCCCAAAGAGCCAACAGAATAAATAATAACCCACTTTAAAAGTACAAGGTAAGCGGGGATCAATTTCACATTATTCCTATTATTGGATCTACTCTGACAATAGCCGTTTTCTAATTACAGATGGAAGTGATAGACAATTCTCTCATCCTCTCTTTGCCATCCATGGCGGACCTCATCCTTGAATATACAGTAGGACCAGTTGGTTCATCTTATGAGAAAATCATGTGAAAACTAGGAAACCAACCGGATCAAAGGATAATCAACCAAGTAAAAAAATGAAAAAAGGGATTAAATTCCCTTTAGATTGACAGAGTATAGTCAGTCATTGTCTGTAACTAGTATTGCTAACCTTGCTTGGAAGTAGTGGTTTCTCCCTCAAGCTGGCAGCTAACAAGGTTTCAGAGCTGCTCGGTTGGCTATCAGCTATCCCAGGTCTCGTCCAGATTTTGATGTGTCCTTCCCGACAAGCAGTGAGTACAGATTCCTGGGTAAATATCAAGCCTGAGAGGGGTTCCGTGTGCGCACGATGAGCAACCAAAGGCGAGATTTTTGGAACATCACGCATGCTTGGAGCATGTTGCAATGTACCCAATGGGACAACACTGTCCCAGTGAGATGACTGGCTCCCAGCACTGTAAGTGGGGGATCCACCAGGTGCTCGCCGCAATGGTACTACAATCTCATCCATTTCCAGGTCCCAAAGAAGCAACTGCGTATCCTGACCAATAAAATATCTCAGTTCTAGCAATTGAGAAGTAATAGCATAATGCAAAATATGCAAATAAACAAATTGGCGATTTCAGAAATCAATCAATGGGGTGACAAATGTCAAAGTGATCTTAGTTCTAGCAATTGAGAAGTAATAGGAATTTCAATAATGCAAAATATGCAAATAAACAAATTGGCGATTTCAGAAATCAATCAATAAGGTGACAAATGTCAAAGTGATCGCACATATGAAAGGCCACTCTCACAATTCTGAAAGCATCCCTATGCTACTTGTGATACATTTCTGTCTTAAAAACTAAAGTTATAGGCAAAGCCGTGTGACACATTTTATTAGAAATTCACGATCCATTCTTCTCCATGAAGGCAAATTTTAGCCAGTTCAAAATTCCATCTCTAGATTGATGATAATTCAGCAAGTTGATTGTTACCTAAAATCATGTTCATAAATAACACTGTTCTAATCAAGCATTATGCAATACAATTTACATATGCAAGCTTTCATATCAAGGGACCCTATCCACCAGGTAATTAGAATTGCTTAACAATCATGTCGAATCTGAAAGCTGCTAAAAGCCTTCAACCAGTACCCAATCACCAAGCGAGTAAAGTTACGGGTGCTGGTCTTCCTCACTCATTTATGTTTCCATATGAACTCTAATTTTCTCACGTACGTATTGCTACGTCTAGAAACAAAAGGCATTTAACCATCAGCAAACTTTATCATGAGCAGGCAAAGAGAGTGTATTTTCCAAACGATAAAAATATATGTGGAATGAAAACAAAAAATTCATATGAAGATCAAGTTCTTGGAACTTAACACTGCCAAAACCACAGAGCACACGTCATTTTTTCCCAAAACATCTTAGTACCTGACCAACGGATCCAAACCGATACATAACAGTTTCAGTATTATCATTTGAATTTGGTGATTTCCAATATGAATCGAAAGCCACTCCACTGACCTGTAACAGCATGTGGCACATCTTAATTAAGTGCTATGATTATAAATATATAATGCTTGCTGCAAATTAACAAGAAACTTACCCATGAGTTGTGTCCCTCACCCCATGCCACAACCTTGCGGTCCTCCATGCTCCAAACTTGCACAAGATCATCTTCTCCTCCAGTCAAAATATATTTTGAATCCATGCTGTTAAGCAGATTTTGATTATGGTTTTGCAATCTCATTGTATGAAGCCAAAAAAAATGCGGATACTCTAGAGTGTGATAAATATAATTTAATAAATTATTATGCAATATATAAACCAAAGATGGAAATGAATCCAACAATGGCGGTCCATTCTTACAAAAATTACTTGAATCAACATGTCTCACCTCCAAGCACAACATAACAGAGCACCATAATAACTTTTACCACCACATATAAGTTGTTCCTTAGAGAAATCAAACACTCGCAAATAGCCTGAATGCATTAAGCCACATAAGATCAATAAGGTGTTTTTGCAAGAAAACCCTAGAAAAACAGCAGAACCACCAAATGCTGCAGGTGTTTAAATGAGTAAATTTAATGAATATACCATCTCTTCCAACAGTTGCTAAGTATGCACCATCATTTGAGAAAGAAATACTGTTAATTGAACCCTGGCATATATGCCATCTGGCTACTGGATTACTCTGCACAGAATATGTTTGGAAAAAAGATTGGGTTTAACAAACAAGTAGTGACGACTAAATGAAGCTGATTCATTCTTATGCTACTAGTAAAAGTCATGGGAATCGGGAGTTTAGTCATGAAAGCCATGCCACCAAGAAGGCTGAAGATCATTACATGCAAAAACCCAATAAAATCTTAAGGATATATTGATACGCAAAGATTTCTAATTATACTTCCAATGTACCAATATAAATGGCTTGACTCATTTGCATGTTCCACAGCACAGAATATGTGAAGAAATATCATTCTAAAATAGCACATGACTTAAGCCGTAAACCGCTTGGTGAAGATTGAGGCTAAATAAATAAATGATCTTACATTGACCACTCCATTAAACCATTCAAACCACCTAATGTTACCTGAGAAATGCAATAAATTATAGACAACTGCAAAATAAAGAATCCATCATGAATAAAGTAAATCTAAAATGCGTTGGATGTGTTATGACCTGACAGAATGTACATCTAGAAAAATGCTAGTAAAACTAGGTAATATCATTTATAAAAATTGAAAGTTTACAACTCTAAAGTTGAAATTGTATGTTTCACCTTTCCCTTGTTTGACCTATAACTCATGTGCCAATAGGCAACATCATAAACAGGAAAATATATGGTTCTGATACAGACACATATCAATGGATAATCATTACAGAATAGGAACAGACTTTTGATAAATTATAATAATTTTATAAATGTTAAACTTTTTAGAGATGCAGTTATCCTACCCATACTTTGCTTAGAAACTAATTAGACATCAAACTCAATACCTTACTGTAACGTGTATGAGAAACAGAAAATTGTGCTTGATCTTTAATAACTGGGAATGAAGAATCTCCAGCACCGTCTTTGTTCTGAAATGGAAGGAAAGCTAACATATGATCAAATTACTGTAAAAATCCTCATTATATGAGAACCTTGGACTAAGCATCTCTCTTTATAAATGAGGCTTGCCTTTTCATATACGTACAAATTCCCATCGGCATGAGCAACAACAAAAGCACCATCACCTCCAGGAATCCATGCAACACTAGTACAACGACTGTCCATAGCAATGAATATCAATCAAGTTAGATTCCAGACAGAACCTAAAAACGATATTCTACAATGTATGGAAGATCTTTAAAATAACTCAAGTCTAAATAAAATCTAGATAAAGCTAATAACTTAGGGAAATGGCTTCTAACTTGTCAAAAATTCAATGACAATGATTAAGACCATTGATTTCACTACAAGGCATCATTCACATACTTTACCTAGTATAAGTGCACACATGCACGTATGTGTGTGTGTGTGTGTGTGTGAAAAATAAACTACTTGTACACAAACAAACTACATTTATGCACTGACTATACTTTATTCAAGAAGAGAAGCGTGCACATAATGCAGGAGACAGAAATTACTCTACAGGACAACACCTGCAGACAAACACTAAAAGTCGTAAATACAATAAAGTTTATAATGGGATCAAAAATCCTTGAAAGCAGATTTACAATTCCCTGTGTAACACAACTAACTCAGCAGGTAAAAACTGCTGGAATTCCATGTCGAGAGCCCAAATTGCAGTATTTTGCACTGGTGTTTTTCTTTTTACTTACTGATAACTTTTAAAAAAGTGTATACCAAGAAACAAAGTTTTCCTCTAAGTCATAAGCTAAGGGGCAGAGGCAGGAAACATCTGAACTTGATGAAAGAAGATATCATCCCTTAGCTGTAAAACTTGACACATTTCCCGCTTTCTTAGATGTCATAAGCGTGGTGGGAGTCAAATCAAGGCTGGCCTGACTTGAAGATTTTATGGTATATGGTCTCTAGACTACAATATCATTCTACCACGTCAATTACCATGGACTAAACTACAAAAACATAAAACGAGATCCTATGTTATCCAAACCAATAAAAACAGCTTAAAAGCATGAAACTCAATCCCCCATATATGAAAGCTCTATGAACAACTTTACATATGATGGCTGATGGCCATTTAATAAAAAAAAACACCACTATTTAGGATCATTCAGTGGCCAGCAAGACAACCATCTATACCATCACTATCTAATACAAAAAGAAACCTATGTCTATAAAGAAGCCTTCTCAAGCACATAACTTGCCAAGACCTGAGAATAAAACAAAATACACGCATGGCCATGAAACCAGACGGCCACTTATGTCAACACTAAGAATGAATCAACTCTTGCCTGTTATTGACAGAACCATCTTTGTTGTAATGATGAGCTCCTATAAGCTTTTTACCGACATCCTGTAATTGCTGTCTCAGTGACACTGAGTAGACTACAATAAAGCACACAGGAGAAATGAATTCATAAAGCTTAAATATACATTAAAAAAGAAGGAAAGAAAGAAAGAAAGAAAGAAAGCAGGAAAGTTTGCAATTGATCGAACTAATTACCATCACCCGTACTCAAACCAATAAGCAAATCATGTCCATCCTTTGCTTCCTGATCAAAGGCGTGGCACACAGGATGCGAATTACTGAAGTGAATGGACTTTATGGGATCCTACATCCAAAACAAGAAACGTCTAATATAACTAATCCAAAATCGCCCCCCCCCCCTCAAAAAAACCCCCCGCAAAAAACTATATAATAATTCAAAGTCCATCATCTGTATACCTTGTCTTGAGAATTCAAATCACTAACAAAAATTGCATCACAAACATTGAAGATCAAGTACGTTCCTTTGCCATCAAAATTTGAATTAGCCATTAAACTACTTGAACTTGAGGCACCAAGAGAACCAATCCTACTGTTTACTCCAATACTCTTGCTGCTACCATTCCCTCCAACAAAACTAAGTGCACGGCTTCCATTGCCACCTCCCAACAATCTAGCAGCCGCTGACCGTACCCCACTGCTGGCACTAAAACTTAATGGTGGGGCAGTTGGTGTTGAAGGAGCTGGCTTCTCCTTGAGATGTGCAAGAGTTACCTAATAAATTAGTCAAACAGCAATGTGCTGCTAAGATAAATGACATATTGCAAACAGTGAAGGGAGATACCCATGCTTGAAAATGAAACACATTCTCCTAGAAAATTGAGCTTTCAGGATGAACCCCAGAACATAAAAACAAAACAATACAAAATAGCTCGATAATACTAAGAATAATCGACGAACTGAGAATAATATGAAAATTTTACTCGTTCATTCTCCGACTCAGTGAATTAAGGACTTATAGAACCCAAAATAACGTTTCAAAGTGGCTTTGTTTTATTTATTTATTTTTAAAAAAAGCTACTCTCGAAGTCAGAACTCAAATGAACAAATTTAGAAAAAAATTGTATCTAACCCTAGGAACAAAAACAAGAATCATCATCGATTCAGCAAAATGGGCGTTGCGAATACATCCGTCCCTTTTACATATAACAAATATATATTTGGATTACAAATATAAAGGAAAAGAAAATTGAGATGACCTGAGTGACGGTTTTGCCGTGGGCATAGTGAAGGAGGACGGAAGGATGTGACTTCTCGTACTGAAGCTTGTAGCGACCTTCAGGAGTCTTGAAATAAGTCTTGAGAGCAGGGGATTGGGCGGTAGCGGATGAAGACGGGGATATCATGCCGTTGGGTGCGTTGATCATGGTGGCGATTAAGATATGGACAGGAGCATAGGATCATGACACAAGGGTTCGAAACCTTGAATTGATTTGAATTGAATTGACTGCTTCACGCTGCTCCGCCCTCCGCAGCTCTGTTCCCTGTTTTCCACTGTGCATATGCTATGCCTTCCAATGGCTTCAGATCAAGAGAACGGGTTTGCATCATTTAGATTTTTTTGTTTGTTACAAAATTTTTGGAAAGGGGTTAGGCTCACCTACGATAAATCTCCTTTTCTCTTAAGTGATACTAATGTCATATAGGGTGAGCTGTCTATTATCCTTAGGCGTAAACCTAAGCACCCAAAAGTTAAGATGCCTCCTTAAATACTATGATTAAAACTATAATAAAATAATACTCTCTAAAATTTAAATACACTCTAAATAATAGTATGTATTATCTTTTTGCCATCTAAACCCACGGATGACGGGTCATTTAGATTTTAGTTAGCCATGGTTTTGCGGCTTATTGAAACGCTGCGAACTGCAAATTGAAATTAAAATTTTCTGAAAGAAAACAAAAGGGTCCACGATTTGACATATACAGATACAACTTCCTGCAGTCAACGTATGGGATGGCCTTCCAAAAGGGAGGGCCCAAAAGAAACACATTGGACCGCTCTACGCCATTTCATGTAGTAAGCCCACTACTCTTATGGGCCACTGGCTATGTATATTGGGCCCAAATAGAAGATAATTCTTCTTTGTTTTTGGTACAGAAGACAATTCTAAAATAGCCTCAGTTTAGGTTGCAATTGAAAAAAATAAAAATAAATAAATAATATCAAGAACTTTTTATATAATATCATTTTCTGATAAAAAAATAATATCCAGTGGCCAACTCAGGATCAAGTAAATGACATCATAAAATAATAATCAGAGTGAAATGATAGAGTTGTGCTAGACTTGAACGTCTAGTCTATAATTTTAGTTGAAATATGTTATGTGAAGTTGTTTGAGCATCCAATAGTGAATGTTCAGAACTCTACTCGCCCATGGAAGTTATGCAGTTAAATGCAACCATAACAAACCGTGGCAGATCAATTTGGTTAACTCATGAGTATGAGTAATAAAACAGAGAAGAAAAAGTGTTCCTGAAATCAAGTTGTAAAGGCCGACATTGATTGGTCCCGCCACGAGAAACTTGAAACTGAAGCAAGCATGAACATTTAGATTTGAGAGTAGTTTGGTTTGTGCAAGCAGTAGCCAAAAAACAACCACAGTCATTGACATTTCGGCCCCACATGCATATCATCAATCTGCCAATCCTGCCTGTTTTTCCTGCTTCTCCAAGCAATTGTCCCTCTATTCTCTCCGATTCACAGAGAAAATTTTAATGCACTGACGTCCTCTTGCCACCTTGCATATTTGCAACCTTTCACCAACCATTTACCAATCAAATTCCACTCACCTCCTTCATTATATATATCCCCAACACCTCCTTCCCCTCCACTTATACTACATTTTACTGCTCTTTCCTTCTCAGATAACCTCCATCATCAATGGCAAAGTTACGTTTCTTCTCTGATCTAATCCTCTTATTCTTCTTCTTGTACTTGCATTCAGTTTCTGCTCAAACAGCACCAGCAGCACCAACAGGCCCCACCAACATAACCCAAGTCCTAGAGAAGGCAGGCCAGTTCACCACCTTCATCAAGCTTCTCAAGGCTACTCAGGTGGCAGACAGAATCAATTCTCAGCTCAACAACTCAAACCAGGGCCTCACGATCTTCGCTCCCACTGACAATGCCTTCACAAGCCTAAAAGCGGGCACGCTCAACTCCATCAATTCCCAGGAACAGCTTCAGCTCGTGCAGTTCCATATCCTCCCCAATCTCTACACTATGTCCCAGTTTCAGACTGCCAGCAACCCCTTACAGACGCAGGCAGGAAATGGAGGCGACGGTCAGTTCCCCCTCAACGTCACAACGTCGGGAAACCAAGTGAACGTGACCACGGGAGTGGTCGACGCTACTGTCGCTAATACTATTTACAGTGACAAGCAGCTTGCTGTGTATCAGGTAGATCAGGTGCTGCTCCCTTTAGCGCTTTTTGGCGCGCCACCCATGGCTGCACCGGCACCGGCGCCAACTAGGCCAGAGAAAAATGTCCGGCCTGCCGATTCTCCTTCTTCAACAACACCGGTTAATACTTCCGGTGTATTGGGTCTCGGTGGCCTGAGAGTGAAAGGGGTTATCCTCAGTATTGCAGTCGTTGCTATGACAGCCTCGTGTTTGTGGCTGTAATCCAGGCCGATTCTTTTTTATTTCAAAAAGGAAATTTAATTTCAAGGAGCGAGTGTTTAGTTGATTGTTGATTTTGAATTTTGGATGGAGATGTTGTGGTGTACTATTGCTTTGCTGCAAAGCTGTAAAATGAGGTGAATGTAACTGAGAATTGTTTGTCATTGAAATACTCATGCGAGGTGGGAAGGCGTGGGTGATTCCTAGTTTCTTAAAGACTAAATAATGAAAAGAAAAGCGACCATCTAATTCCAAAACTTCCGTTATGTGAAACGAGAATGTGAACATTCTTTTTTTAAAATAGATAGATACTAACAACATGAGATTATAGATTGTATCAGACCCACTTACATGTCACTAGATAGACATTGTAAAGGCGTATTGATTCTCAAATTTGAATGAACTCATCAAACATAGAGATGGGCAGTAATGAAATGGCGCAGCCATTAGAAGAGAGAGTAAGTAAAATTAATGCTGCCATAATAGGCGGTGGTCAAGTTGCTTTTCCTCAACGAACCGGGGGCCCATGTGGCCTAATGAACTAATAGTGGGCTGGGCCATCATTTCTTCAGGAAGCAAAAGTGTCGGTGGATCCCAAGGATGGCCTCCAATACTTTACACATATGATATTATAGTTCTATGATATGTAAGGAGTTATCTTAATTTTTAGTATCTAGATTTATGTTTTAAAATAATATATAGCTCGATCTACTTAATATTAATATTGTCTAGAAAAAAAAAAAATTTTACCATACCTCTAGATCGTGGGGGAACACAATATCTTTCCAAAAAATCTTATATAAAAAAAAATGATTCCTATGTATAAAAGGCTAAAGTTTGCATGGAGAATTAGGATTTAAGAAAGTCATTCTTGAGTCTAATACTAAGTGTGTGGTTAATATATTGTTGAATTTAAGAGGTAATAGGTACAACTTGTTACTTTTACAAATATATAGTCTTATGAATTTAACACGGAATCTAAAGTTACAATATATATCTAAATATTATAATCAAGTTACGCATGTTCTGACAAAATATGAGCTAAAGAGTTAAAGGAATACGATAATATTTGACTCATGTTTGACTCTTACTTTTCACATTTAAGGACTCTTGTTATTAAAGAGAGTTTAAGATTTAATTCATTTATAGATTAATTTCATTTATTTTAGGCATAGCTACCCTCTCGTAGCAAAAAAAAAAGCCATTAACTGGTTCGGGCTTTTTCTTAGTCCAATCCACTCCTAATAGTGCGCGGGCCGAGACAAGTTTGTTACTTCGGCACAATAGCAAAATGAGATTCTCACAACCAAGGGCATGAGAAGTTTAACAGAATTAGCTAATCTCTCACTAAAAAGGCTCACATTTAATACTCAGTCTCAAATAAAAGTAAGTGGCCAAAGGAAAATGAGATTCTCACAACTTTATCATAAGACGAGAACTAAAAAGCCAGCTTTTGAGCAGTGATGTTGTGGTCTGTTGATGCGTGGTCCCTAGAATGCTGGGGGCAGTTTCCAAATCTTTAAATTATAGGTGCCAACTTTAAAATTAGTGTAGAATACAGGGGGGGAAAATGCTGATTTGCATTTTTTTTTACGGTCAATCCGTGTAGAGAAGAACTTGAATCTAGTGATATCTTATGGAGGCATTGGTCGCTTGCTTCTCAGGTGGCTTGCTGGCTTGGAGGAGTTATCTCAGCCGCAACGTTGCCTGTTCGAAACGCAGCACCCGAGAGAGAGAGAGAGACTGAGAGATCATCTCTTGAAGAGGGAAAATAAGCAATGAGGTATTTCAAAATACCTCTCTTTTCCGAATCCTCCCCAAAATATGTTAACATATGATTAGGTACGTCAACCAAATTCGATGGATGGAATAATAGAATCAGATAAAAAAGTCAACGATGGATTAATTAGAAAAATGCCATATTTAATATTTATTCATGAAATAATCAAGAATTTCTCGTAGCAAGTTATACAAAAATATCAGGCGCCAGTTGCTGCCAATTTTTCCGAGAGCAATATTGATCAAATTATACAAAAATTGATGCATCAATATGCTGTGTGTTTAAAACATGCTATACCGTAAAAGCCTCACAATATCCTCCTGGAAAGATAAGTTCCCCGATCACTTGAATCCCTATGAAACCATGATAAAATCTGGCCTATTGAATTTTTAAGTTTTCTGTAAAAGAATCTTAATATTAGTAATAGACGCACAAATGAAGAAAAAGAAAAGTTTATTAAAAAAAGTAAAACGATGCGTAGTTCCCGAAGTCAAGGCAAAAGGGAGTGAGTTATTGTTTGGTAACGAAGCCAGCTAGTTCCCTTTTTTTTTTATCATTCGAAAGTTGAAAAGAATTGCTATATATATATATATATATAGGCCCGTGTGAGGTCTCCAAAAGCTGGCGGCATCAATGACAAGTACCAATAAAAAGTAGGGTGTCTCGGGCTTATTTAATGTCTATCTTTCCCGTATCGTTTGAGACTTTTGACTCTTTCATTTTTCAAACACCACACACCTTGGGAACGCTCATGACTCAACCCACTTTATCGCTATTATTACTACTAACAACGTAAATTATTGGAAATTTAGTCAGCACATCTTTGGAGACACTGCCTCACCACCCCAACAACACACTCAGGTCACAAAATTCCGGATATGGCTTTTTTCCCTTTTAAATTGCTCCAGATAAATCATCTTATGAGTAATTTGCGTGTTTGTATAAACAACATATCAAATCTTAACGCTCGTGTATACTCTCATAAGTATTTGTTCTTGTTCAGGTTGTTTGCGCTGCCACGTACGAAAGACGGAAAGGTTGAGATACGACAATGCATAATTAATTACGTACCTTGGTGAAATACTAAAATCCTCTCACATAGTTAAATAAACTGATACTGATAAATGAGAAGAGGGGCCTGTGCGGCCAGGCAGAAGCTGATGAGTATGAGACAGTCACGTGGTGGTGTAGCAAGCAGGATCTAGGAACTAGGAAGCCATCACTTTCACTTTTTTTCAGTATTACTTTAGTCAAGGATTGTGTCGGGCATGCAGCCAATGCAACGTAGGCCGCATGGTAATTATTATTACTCTTTGGTTTTTACAGAGGATTTAACATTCATTCAAAACCACATCGTTTTCGGATCATCTATAATCGAAGCTGTCAAAGGTTTACTTTACAGTTACTATGCAGAGAAGCAACCATGAATTGTCATGCCAGCCCCTGGAACGCATCACTCTAGTTTGACCATATATCCACAAACAACAACTTGGCCCTTAATTCTCATTACTGAATCAGTAATCGATGTCATAGCGCTATACCATTTGACAAATCCAACGGCTTCACTAAAAGCTTCTCTATGCCTGAAGAGACATGTCAAGAACCCAAACTGGCTAGCTAGACATCAAGACTAGGCAATACTTTCCAAGATTCAGGGTTCTGCCAAAAAGCCTATCTATTTATAGAACCTAGATTCTCCCTACTCCACCACACTGCGCTCGACAAGCAAGAGACGCAAAGAACTTCGTCTTCTAAACTAAACCTCCCCCACTTCTTATATAGCTTCCTATTGCAATGTGGCTTTTAGCTTTCTGGACTAAACAATTTTACTCTCATTTTTTATCTCCTACCATGGTTGACGAGGTGCCAGAATTCGACGGATATATGGTCAGTAAAATTAATATTACAACGTACGTAAAAACCTAGTATTTTTCTTTTTGCGCTTCCAAGTCTAATTTTTTGGAGAGTCATGATGGTCACTCGGTTACGTTAGTGGAGTCATATTCATATACAACGCATGATGAATGCAAATTTTATTTTATTCTTCCTTGGATTTCTATCTAGGAAGAGAAACCAAAAACGACAACAACGCTAAGACAGAAGCAAACCTCTTGACATTCAGTGGGGTCCCCACTGCATTCTTGCTTCTTCTCGCAAACTCCATCTTTCACCCACCTCCTACACATTACAACTCGTTCTAGCTCGACGCCTTCCTTCTGGTTCGGTTAATTCATATTGCATAAGCTCATGTATGAAAGACTAGCTTAATTTACTGAGTAGTAGTACTCGGGAACTGAGACATTTCAATGGATGAGGCAATGGAAGCAAATTTGGCCAGCTCTTGGGGAAGGAAAGGGGAGCCAGCTCCTCCTGCCCCGCTCACTCCCAGAAAATCTCTGGTGTAACCATGTTCCCCAGTGTTCGAATGATCAGGATGCAGCTTCACTTGCGCTTGTTTGTTATTTTGTCTTCCATGGGATTGCGACACAAGCTCATCAAGACCAGTACTGTTGGACGAATGCGTCAATGAGCTGAAGTTATTGCTTATCCCCAACGCACCGACACCACTACTACTTGAACTAAAATTCTGTGATTGTTTCATACTCTGATACACTTGGTTCAGCTCGTTGTTACGGTTCTGGTCCGCGTTATTTTCGAGACTTGCCGTAGTCTGGGAAGAAGACGAGCTCATTACTCCAAAACTGCCGCTAAAGATGGAAGGGTTGCTGCTTCTGGTTGAACCCATCTGAGCCGCTTTCTGGAGAAGTGCAGTGGCTGACATGGGAGAAGCTGGCTTTGATTGGTTGTTTCGAGCGTCTGAATTATAAATAGATACTAAGTTTCCAGTTCCACTACTTTCTCCTTTTTTCCCGATAGGAAGTGACGATGGGGAATAATTGGACAAAGAAGGAGCAAAGGTATTATTAGGTTGAGGCATTTGCATATTGATCTCGGGCAAACCTGAAGAACTTGAAGAAGACACAAAAAGACCAGAATTAGGTCCAACTTCTAGAGGATTATTATTGATGCAAGGATTATTTCCCAGCTGGTTCAACCACAGCGACAAGTTTGGCCTCATTTGCTGGTCAGCACCACCCACCATACTCATGCACATTCCATCAAATTCTGAACGAAACCCATTTGCACCGAATTGAGAAATCCCAAATCCATGCGCCGAGCTAAGCTGAGAGTTAGAATTCATTACACTGATCTCTTCGTTTTTAAAATTTAAATCTGACGTACCAACTGAAGTGAGTCTCGCACCCTCTTCTGTCAAGGCATCGCAGAAAGCTCTGTGGGTGATGAAACTATCCTTCCTGTTATGAGAAATTGAACGAAGCCCCCATTAATTACCTAATCATTTACACTAAAATAAAAGAAGCAATAAATTCCCCCACAACAGTAGCATTTATGATTCGCAAAATGAGGTGAGATTGGAAATTTAGTATACCTAGAGAAGAGAGTACCACAGTCGCACTTATATTCTCTAGTACCACAAGTTTTTGTGTGAGCTTTCCAATCGGACTGGACTGCGTATTTCTTCGAACACTTGTCGCACTTCCATTTCTTCTCCCCGTGTTTTCTGCTGTAATGCTTCTTTATCCCGGTGAGGTCCCCCAATGCTCTGGAAGGGTCGTGGTGTACGCATGTCTTCTCAGGGCATATGTACACCTTCTTCCGGACCTCCTTGTTCGACCTTTGTCGCAGCTTCCATGGGAGGTTGTGTCCCCTCCGGTGAAGCTGCAGGTTTTGGTCTCTCTGGAAACCTTTGTTGCATATTTCACAGATGAATCGGTTGGTCGCCATGAGAGACTTAGGCGAGAGAGCGATGACTTCCGCATCTGGATCTGTCAACGTGACAGTACAAATTAAAACACTACCATTTACAGAAAGATCAAGAGAGAAAGTCATCAGCACAGAAGTAATCGAGTACGAACCTGGTGTTCCTGGGAGATTCCTCTTCTTCTTAGGGAGGGGAGGGGGGTTGAGTTTAGGGTTAGGGTTTGGGTTGGGTTCAGGAGGGAAGCCTCCGATGGAAGAGGATAAGGAAAAGGGGTCACCAGATAGCATTTGCATATTGGAGATAAAGGGAGGGACTATATTGGAAGGGAAGCAGAAGAGAACAGCGAAGTTTCAGCGGTATGAGACAGTACAAGCAAGAAAACAAAGGGGGTTAGCAGAAGCAAAAGCCAAATCAATATAAATTCTTTTGGATGCTACCCAAAACTATACTACAAGACCCTGCTGGCTGACTTCGATTCTGCCAAACTCAAGAAAAGGCCATGGCCGAAACTGGATCCTGAAATCACCTAATTACCAAATTACCAAGATAAATACATATATATATTGAACATCGAGAGAAGTTATATAGTAATGCAAAGGAGCTTCGGACTCTTGTGGCAGCTGATCTGGTTTCTGGTTTGTTTGATTTCGTAAGACCAAAACCACTCAAATACGATGGCTAGTAGATATAGATAAAGATAATATTGGAGCCTTTTCTTCTTCTGACCACTTCTCTCTCTCTCTCTCTCTCCCCCCACGCTCCCTCCCCCACCTAGCACAAGTAGCTCTGGGCGGGGAGAGACTGTGATCTGAACCTCATCATCTTATTGACTGCATCCTCAATCACGGTCAGCCATAGATTGTGATGGGCCACCACCCACCCCAAGACAGCCACATAGGGACACACAAGTCACACCCTCAATTTCGTCGAATTGTGTGTGACCCTGCCCCTTGCCTTGTGAACCAGAATGTTTTCATTACCAGAGGCCGATTGTGTTTTCCGGACACAAACTCCTAACTCCTTTCTTCAAAAGCCCAAATCTTCACATAAAATAAACCAAGTCTTGGGGATAGGTGAACATTATTATATTGGTGATATTTAACTAAGAGGTTTTGTAGTACTACTACGATAACTGTGATGCAGAAAAGGAAGTGACCTTTCTGAGAGGGTAAAATGATTAAGGCATAATTAGAGGGGAAGAGAGGTTATTTACAGGGAAGCATGCGACGAGAGGTCAGAGTGTGTGCGTGTGGGGTCGTAGTCCTAGTGGGGTTGAAGGGTCTCTTTTCCCGATAGGACCGTGGTCCGTGATACCTCTGCCCCCCTCTGTGTCATAGCGTGGGGCCCAGGAAATTTTAAACTCTGCTCAATGTGGGGCCCTGTACTGTACCCTCTCTCTCCCTCCATCATCCCCAAAAGTGCAAGTGATTCTTCTTCCTTCCCCTATTGCGATCATGTCCTCATTGGGTTATTTATTTATTAACCACTGATCCCTTTTACGCCTTCAAGTCAATGAAACGTCCCTTTCATGTTCTCTTCTCTTTACTCTCGTGTCTCCTTCATGTTCCTGTTACTTCTTACTAGGTACTTCGCTTTTATGTGTACGCCTACAGACGTGTTCCTACAAACTTGTTCCACCACTCGCCTTCGCTATTAATAATCTCTTTGCATCACTCCTTTTTTCAACAAAAAAAAAATAGAAAGCGTACGTCTATCCTTTGCTTTTCTTTCGACCTCTGGAAACAACTTGCTATTCACGCGGTATTCAGTAAAATAATATCATTTTCAGGTTTATTCAGTGATTTTCACGTATAATTGGGTGTTTAGCGGATGATGTCGGAGGAAGACTCTGACCTTGAAAATGATTAGGACACCGAGGACATTCTGTTAAGGAAATAGAGAAAAGGGCGGAATTTTCTTCGTTACTATAATATCTTCTGAGTTGGTAGAAAAGAGTCCTTTATACCGTATATACAATTTAGTGACGTAGGACACCTGTTTTTTGCACTCACGCTCAAGCATTCAACTTTCATTCACAATGGTTTTTTTTTTTTAGGTTGGAATTATTATAAGTGTGCGTTCTTACACGCGCACGCACACATATACATATAACTCGATCGATCCATAAAGTTTCAATATTTAATTATTTCAACAGATGCGAAGCGGTTCTTCTTTTCACTACAAATCAACCTATATATATGTTACGAGGAATAGCTATCATGGTTAAAATTTATACATCTTAAGATTTGGATCCGAGGATTTCTTGACACCCACTGAAAAAACAAGTTATCATCATCCACGGTTGACACACATTGGCCATTTTTACTATTTAAGGCTTGTTTGAAAACCCCTAAATTATAATTTTAAAATTATTTTTTATGTTAAATTTCTCTTAAAAAACTAATCCAAGTTAAACCTAAAATTAGTACTTCATTGTGGATAGCATATTCATTTCAAGCGATCTAGGCTACAATACTCTCACTCTACTATAGCTAAAGAGCCTGTTTATAAACTTGTCAAATCTAAGTTTAAAACTTAGGTTTAACTCAAAAATTAAGTTTAAAAAAATTTTAAAATAAATAGTCATATTTATTCAAATAGATTTTTAGACTAAACTATGGTTTAAAACCAAGATTTCAGATAAGCTGGTTAGAATAACTTATGGAACAGTAAAAGAATTTATAAACTAACCAATCACTATATTACTCCTACTTTTTCTTACACTCTCTCTCCTACTTTTTTTATACCCTCTATCTTTTCTCCTACTTTTTCTTTCTTTTATTTTTTACACTCTTTCTCCTCTCTCCTCTCATCTCTCACCTCTCCTCATTTAATACTCATACCCTTTTTCATAATTTATTAACAATAAAAATATTTCTAAAAATAACTATCAAAACACTCATTTATTCAAAATTACCTTTTTTTTCATAAACTCTTCTCTAAAAGCCATTTTCTATAAGCTACTCAAAAGCCTATTTTTTTTATAAATTCGTTTCTAAAATCTTATCCAAACACACACAAAATTAAAGAGTTCCTAGATTTATAGATATACGTATGTCGCCAAACAAACAGACAGACAAGAGCTGATCCTCGATCCGAAATTCTGGATTGATCAAATGAAGATTTGATTTGTCAACGTATAGCTCTCATCAGTAAAACTGAATGAAGTGATCTACGTGGTTTAGGAGTTCTAAAGAGTGGCCCTAAACAGTTGACCATGATCCCACGTGGTCGAACATGTTATTTTAGCCCTTGAAAGCTCATAAATTCTTCTTCCTCGTAGTAGCTTTATCGGTCAATTACTAGCTTGTACTATAAACTGCCTTACTTTCAAAATACCCTTGCCACGATAGGTAGCAAGTCAGAACTATAAGATTTGCCTTTTTCTCACTACAACTAAGTCTAAAGCCTAATATCACGTCGCTATGCCAATGACAAAAATTATCTATCTACACAGTACATTGACCATTGAGCTGTCTCAAACGACGTTCTTAAATTCATTGTTTTGAGCCCTTGCACGCATCTCAATTTACTTCCCAATTTCACCACAGCTAACTTTTAGGCTTTGGAAGGTAAGCTTTTTACAGTGCCAATCACCCTCCATTATATATCATTTTTTATTTCGGTGACCCTAATTCTATGAATGATCAGATAAGGAAATAACTATGCAAGTGTCGATTCTAGTATATTAAATTTAGGGACTGTAATGGAAATACCTTGCAAGATTGTAACCTCTAGACATTATTTACACAAAGAGATGCATAGGCACTCGATCGAATTATGGATGGATGTTAGGTGAACTTTAACAATCAAACCATTAAATAATCAGGGGGAAGTACTGGGGCAACCTTTTATTGACTATGTGTTGTTTTTGAGGAATTGAAAGAGCATCTTCGAGGTGCAAATGATATATTATAGTCTGATGGAAACAAACGAAAGGAAACGTAAATTAGAGGAACCTGTGTAATAATTGTGTCAGTAATGTTATATGTGTATATTGGACAATTCAACCGCTTTTGGCTTCTTGCGTTCTGGGGCAAGGCATCCTATGTTATTTCCCCCCATCACATGAACACACTTACACCCCCAAAATATCCCATGTGCTTGTTGTATTATATATTACAATTATGAGATCAAAGAATATAACTCCTAACTTGATTTTACAGATAAGCACATGAAAAGGAATAATTAACCGAACAGTTGTCGATATAATTAATAATAGGATACATATATATGTGTCCGACCAGATAACGACATCCCTTGCATCTATAAATACTACATAGAGAACCCCACCATATATACTTGTTTATAGTTGTGTTCAATTTTTGCTTGGTCATCGTTTGGAAAATTTCACGCACATCCGCTATTTCATCACCAAACCCCGTACAAGATTTTCAAAATATATGTCTCAACTGAATTATTTATATTGCCCTCTCACTAGTGCTTTATTCTCTCTTGTGCACCTACCTATGCGGTTAAGTGAAAAAAATAATAATTGAGAAATCACGTTCACCTTTTAATAATATTCACGTTACAGTAAATATTGAGACATGTTGTTTCCCCTTATAATAAAAAACTATACAGAAAAGGACTTGTGTATGTAAAATAATTGAGAAGATTTTTTTTTTCTGCTCCTAATAGTCATAACGCAATCAAGGCGTAGGAGTGAGTCAGTCCACCGTTTGAGTGTCTTGAGAGTTTGAGACATTAATTCCTCAATCAAATTGGAATCAAGTAGTGTTAGTGTTAGCGTTGTGTGTGTGTGTGTGTGAGAGAGAGAGAGAGAGAGAGAACCAAACCAGGTGAATGGAACCCAATCTTGCCGTTCTGAGTTATTCTTCTTTCCCATTTAAATTAATTAAGTTGGCATGAAGCTGCCTGATTAGTGATTAGTGTGTGTGTGTATATATATATATATAGTTTCTCCGATTCCGATGTATAGAATATGTCTGATCTGGAGGTATAATGCATGTATATCTGGATACTAAATAAATGTTATGTTAAAGAATGCATCCTATGCATATTTCAATATTTTAACTCGTCTTATATGGCTGTATGTCAGACTGCCACATAAGGTTCTTACGTTTAAATATCAATTCTTACTGATTCCATGATTCCGATCTTTTTTTTGGTGTGTACTGTGTCGTTTGTTGGGGAAGACAAAGTATATTCAAGATCAAGAAAATCAAACTTGCATTGCAATCTAACATTTCTCGACTTTGAGAAGACGTGGATCGTTTTGATACAAAACTATATTTATTTTCCGAGCTTCTTAATTAACCATCTCATTCTACTATAATGAAAAAAAAAGATATATTTATGACGCAGAAGTTCATAAATTGAAACTGATATATAATGCTATACAATATGTTGGCAATATTTAATTAATATTCTAGTTTTGAGTGTCTTTTATCGTAAAATTTAAAGGTTAGAGATATACTTGTGTAAAAGAGTACGTGGTGTGCTAGTAATGATGTCCAGGAGTGAAATTATTCAACAAATAAATTATACCGTTTATAATTTATAAATAAAACACATTTAGTTTATTATACATTTTATATCTTACATTGATGTTGAATGATGATTTTCTAAAACATAATAAATGACGATGATATGGCAAGTGGAGATGCACCAAACGATCGTGTATATATATATATATAAAAGAAATTGAAAAAGAATTATTACCCTCGTGATGGTTTAATTTCTTATAATAAATTGGCCACATTTCTCTTCTTTAGCATTCTTTGGACTCAGCATGGGTTCCCTGGCCCGTTGTCGCTTGTCTAAGCTTGTGTTTTTGTTCCCTCTTATTGTCCCCTTCATAGTTCTTCAAGACCACACAACAAGAATACATGGTCATTAATTAATATAATTGTAATTTCTGGATTCCCTATACAACATTTCGCCTTACTTTTCCTTCAAATGCATGCATGTAGAAATGAATAAGTGAATCTGTATCTACAGGTACTCCTTAAGCTTTTCTTTTCTTAACCTTAATAGAATAAATAAATGAAACTTAATAATTCCGTTTAGCTTCTCACCCACTGTTCAGTCAGAAAATTCATAATGGCATCTAATTGTGCTCCCCTTGGACCTGTAAGCTTGGACCAGACTGAAAAATGACTTAAAGCATATGAAAATCATGTATGCATTACTGCAGATTAGAATGACAAGGTAATTTATAATGTTCACACTCATGTTTTGTTTGTTTCCTTTGAAATTTGAGGCCTATAGCCTAGATTTAGACGCCATTATATTTATTAATTAAGCATGACAAACCCAAAGCCTCGATTTCTTCATCAGGTATACTTAACGTATATATTAATTGGAATGTTCTTTTGTATCCTAGTTCACACATGAACTTTTAACCCAAGTGCGCTCTTTAATTTGCCAATGTTTTCTTAATAGCTCTAATTCGAACTTTATAGATATGATATTCCCTGAAACGTCCTTGTGACTATCAAGATTAATACTGGGCTTCCTCCCAAAATATGTAATGGTTCATTGATTGAAGTACAGTTACATCTAAGTATTGAAATGATTGTTTCCAAGAAGAAGCAACCAAGAAACAGGATCAAGCTTGGTGTGATTATGTCTGTGAAGCTTTCATTCATGTTGCATGTCTTGGAGTGTAGTGCAATAAGAGTATGGTGTAGGAATAGAGCCAAACACAAGCATCTTTATACATTTCCCACTAGTCCATATATTTCTTTTCAATCCCAAATATAACTCAATTATTGACTCCCTCATCCAACCTTGCCGCAGAATCTCCTGTTGGTATAAAACTGGTAGCTTATATCTTCATGTTTGCTCAAAAGCAGAATTATTTGTACCTCTTACCATACACCTTCTCATATTCCATATTTCCATATCCAACATTATTTAACGTTAAAAGTCATATAACATGCTCAGAACCATTGTATGTAATAGTTTCCTGTTCATAATTTTATCGTGTCTCCATGGCCCAAGTGAATGCTTTTCGTTTCTCAACTAGAACAAGTAAATTAAACCCTATATTCATTACTTAATTAATTGCAACCTGAACTTATATTACTATTGCTTTATTATATTATCTGATTTCGTTGCTCCACTTGGAATAAAATAATGTTTCATATCAAAATCAAGTTTCCCCGACATTTATGCTCGGATCAGCTGGTGTTTCTGCTTGATTTTAGGACAGCTGTAACGATAACAAACTCATCGATCATGAGAACTTGTCACATAAGAAAAAAATTAGATATCATATGTTTTCTCCAATATACTTTAGAACCACTAGCATATTATCAAATGAAAAAAATACAACGGTATAACTATTAAGCAATCTGATTTGAGATTAATAGATAATTTAATTAATAAAGAAAATCTCGAGACTTGTCGTTATAAATTTTCACCAAGTCTGTAATCGACCGCCTTTAACGACCAAACTGAATCTTTTGTTTAAGTTTAAACGTAATCTCGGGGATTGAATGATGTGGCGTTTGAAGAATGTTTGCTACAAAACATAAGACAAATAAGTTGCTTTCTTATCTCTATCCCTACCCGTTCGTCATGCAATCTTTCGTACATATTATTATATTCCCCGATAATTGTCCCGTTTTGCATGACCAAGCAGCTTATATAGATCTCCATGCACAGCGATTTCAAGCTTACAACCAATCTTGGTCGATAATATCGATCTGCTATTCGTTGGTAAATTCCCTAGGTTCCTCCGTACGTCGCCTTTATTTCCAATGGAGAGAGATCCTAACTTGGAAATTCAACTCCCTCCTGGATTTAGATTCCACCCTTCTGACGAGGAGCTCATTGTTCACTACCTCAGAAACAAAGTGACCTCGTGTCGCCTCCCTGCTTCATTCATTGCAGACATAGATCTCTATAAGTTCAACCCATGGGAGCTTCCGAGTACGTGTTTATCACAACTTATTGAATCGAATATTGCTATCTTAACTGTTTCATTTGTTTTCTTCATGAATAAGTCACTGAAACAATTATGGTTGTTTTTTTTTTTTATGAAAGGCAAGGCTTTGTTTGGAGGGGATGAGTGGTTTTTCTTTACTCCGAGAGACAGAAAGTATCCCAATGGGTTGAGACCTAATAGAGCATCTGGGTCAGGTTATTGGAAGGCAACGGGGACCGATAAACCTATTCTTACTTCGTGTGGAATGAAGAGCATTGGAGTGAAGAAAGCACTTGTGTTCTACAAGGGTCGTGCCCCTAAAGGATCTAAAACCGATTGGATCATGCATGAGTATAGGTTGCTCGATTCAATGATCTTGAGTTACAAGCAAAGAGGGTCTATGAGAGTAGGGCAATTACATGATGATGCTTGAAAGTAGACCAAGTTTGTTTTCAATATAGATGTCAGCATGTTTTATAAGATTATAATATGTAGTTTTGATGTTTTCTCTTGTTTTTCCTTTTGGGCAGCTGGATGATTGGGTGCTGTGTAGGGTTCGTCAAAAGATCAGCAGCCCTAGAAGCACTACTTGGGAGGAGTCGAATGAACCTAGTTATGAACCTGCGAGCTACTCGCAACAACAGATGAATTACGAGAGTCCTGATGCTGATGAAACTGTCAAAAACCGTGTGTTCAATGAATTTCCCATGTTGCCATACATTCTAGCATCTAAGACGAATAATAATACTCTTCCTTCCATGAGAAATGCATCATTATGCTTAAGCAGCTGTCAGAGTAATGATAATTCTTTTGTCCATGAAGAAGACACCTCAAACATAAAGGTACAGTTCTCAGAATCTACTGCTGATGATGAGAGCTTGAAGAGAAAACTTAATGAACAAAGCCGAATGGACCTTTATGATTCTCCTCCCTTTAAGAAGCTAATAAGAGATCATGAGAGGGCCATGCTAGACATAGACGTAAGCAAAAGCTACAGCAGTGGTTTCAACAGCTTTGATCATTGGAACGCCACCATACATCCTCAAGAGCTTGATAACTTGGCCTTATCAGGATATATTTGAGATTTATTTCACGTACATATATATATATATATATATATATATATATGTTTGGGTATGCCGAACGTGAAGATAACAGATTGGTGAAACAGAATAAGACTCAGGAATAAGCAAGAGGGCGAAGCTTTAATTTCCCTTGTGTATGTATTAGTGTGTACTGTGGTTATATTCTTTATAGCTCACTGGTATTTTACATATGTGGAACTGTACGCCATTTGGTTTGCCTCATTATAACAGGTTACTAGAGTTGTGTGTAATTGATATTTCATAGATAGTTTAAGAATTGTAATAAATAAACCTTCTATTAATTTATGAATGCATTATACCGGCGGCCTAGAAGAGTTCTTGTTTTTGACTTAACGACCTATAAAAGTTAAAAAATGAGTTATAATTTCTATGTAGATGATTCTGATGAACATGTACGTGTAAGTTTTGAAAATGAGAATCCTTAGTTTTTTTTAATCAAATAAATTATATTTCGGCAAATAGGTATATAATATTAATTTGATTAAGATAGGACAATGAAGCATTTGAATTCCAACATATATGGTGTGCTTGGAACCCCCAAAACTTAGGTTTCAAACATGCGTTTTGGTAAAAGTTATGTTTTAAGAAATTTTAAAACAAACGACTATATTTGTTCAAACAGACTTTTAGATTAAATTATGGTTTAAAATTAAGGTTTTAGTGAGTTGATCAGAGTAGCTTATGGAACAGTAAAAGAGCTTATGAACTAACTAATTACTATATTACCCCTACTTTTTCTTACACAATCTCTCATCTCTCATACTTTTTCTTACACATTCTCTCATCTCTCCTACTTTTTCTTATACTATTTCTCTTTTCTTTTCTTACACCCTCTATCCTCTTATATCTTATCTCTCATCATTTAATATCCATACCCTTTTTCGTAATTTACCAATAATAAAATTACTTCTGAAAATAACTATCCAAATACTCATTTATTCAAAACCACTTTTTTTCATAAACTCTTCTCCAAAAGTCTTTTTCTATAAGTTGCCTAAAAACTCTTTTTTTTCATAAGTTCATTTCTAAAATCTTATCTAAACACACACATAATTGTAGTGTGACAGTATAAAATAAAGAAACTTGGATCGAATATGTTGAGGATTATAGTTACGTTCTTCAACTATGTTTGAATGAATGGTATGTTTAATAGATTTGTACTGGAAATGCAAGGAAGGATATTTTAATGAGAAAGTATCTTAGAAAGGAATGTTTATGCTACGGCCAGGAAATGAGTTCCACGACTCACCAATCAACACCCACCAAAGTCCAAACGCCTCGAGTTGATATGATCTTATTCAACGGGGGACAAGGAATCCTTCCAAGGGCACCCTGCACAAAAATTAAGGTGTCCAAATCTTGGCCCTTAAACAATTCTCCACCTTAAATTACTCTTATTTTGATAATTTAACCTTTCTTAATTCATAGTTAACTTCATATGTTTTGTTCAGGGTATCTTGGCTTGATAGTAGTTCCTTCTGTCTCGACTCCATCCGTGGTCTCCTTTTCACCGCTAGATTCAGCCCCTTGGTGTTTCTTAATAAAAAAATGATCTCCATCCTTCCCAATATCTTCCGTTTCATCATGTTTAACCAGGTAACCACCGCATCCCAATGAAAGAAGTTTCTCTTTGTAAGACAAAGGGAACACCCTTCGAGTAGGTGTTGCTTGAACGTTCTCCTTCAACCCCTCCGATTCCTTCTCACCACCACCGCCTGATCCAAAGACAAAGTTCATCGGAGCTTTGTTACCCTCCTCCCCCTTATCACGTTCTCTGCCCTCTCCCCCCTCCCCCCTCCCCGGTCTCCTTCTCCAGAGCCTCTTCCACCATCGCTTTCACTCGCTCCTCTCTCACTCATCTTTTCTCTTTCAAGGACAAAACATTCCGCTCACTCTTTTCTTTATTAGTGGTAAGGAAATACTCAATCTCATATAATAACTAGTTAATTATTTTAAATAAATTAAAAAAATTAGTTAATTATGAATTTATGACTAAATACAACCATTTAAGACAGATTCATGTTATATACTCATTACTCTACTCAAAATAGTCAATAAATTCTTACATTAGTTATAATTAACTAATTTATTTAATTTTTTAATCTATTTAAATTAGTCAATTAGCTCTTATATTAAATATTGGTTACTATATGATAAAAGCCCAATAATGAAGTTCACAACAAAATTGTTTGGTTGAAGCATGGAGACATTGTTTTCAATAAAGATTACAGAGAATAATAAAGAGTGCGGGCCACCAAGCGCATTTTCATCTCATTTACCTTTCTGCCTCCCGAGTGAAATTGAATACTGGTACAGAATTCAAGAATATAATCCCGATGCAAAGTCCTTTATGTAAACAATGTGCTAGTACTTTGTACAAGTATTGCTCAAGACAAGAAAGAATATCAACGCCAAATCTGGGGTGCGATATTGTGAAAGCAAGCAAATGAAAGAAGCCGTAACTATTTGAAAAAGCAGCGGGGCATATCCCCATATGCGGGAGAGGGATCTGATTGTAAAGGACAGACACATATCTGTATATCTCTCGAGTGCTGGCAGAAATACACACAACAGAACAGAACTTCACAAATCCAACAGATTCAATATGACCTCGGGGATCAAATCATTTCTTAAGCACACTGCAATTAAACGCTCAGGTCAGAAACTATTTCGAAGAAGCAAACAAGTGAGAGAATACACCATCTAGAACACAAGTTATACACAAGGTGAGAAATACAAGACATAAGATCCCAGTAATGCCGTGAGCGAAGAGATGAACATCCTCATCATGAATATGAGATTTTGGTTAGACATGGCATTAGTTTTTTTTAACACTCACATTTGAAACTAAATTCACACGATCATTATTTTTATTTAAAGTGGGGAAATGATTCTGGCAATGGATAAAATTTCCATCGTTATGATATCAATCTACTAAAAAGAAAAGATGAAGCTCAATACTCCCAAATTAAGTTCGTAGAATTTCAATCTTCATGTTTACCATCATACAGACATAAGTAAACATGGGCCAGAACTTTCCCATTCATACCGGTATTTATTCACGTATCCAAGTTTCCAATATTAAGGTGAAATTAGTGAGAAGAGGAAAATATATTGGGCTTAAAATCTATTAGATAAGAGTAATACTGATTTTTTGTTTCGGGTAATCATAAAGTAGTTGAGAGCCTTACTTGTATAAATAGGCAGCAATTCCCAAAATTATAATCAACAGCACAATGTCAATACAGAAATTTCGACTGGATCGAAGCTGTGTGAAAACCAAAACCATTGTAAGAATTAACAAGAAATCTATCACTGATGCTCTACCAGAAATGGTTAAAAATCTAAGCTTAAAAGAGGGTCTCTGTTAAATAACCTGGTTCACTGTGTCTTTAAGCCTGACATTGGTATTCTTTAGGTCAGATGATGCTTTGTCCACCTGGGAAGATCCCAAATAGTTTTCTTGTCATGTAAGCTTCAACTCAGAAAATTCAATTATGCAATCTTAACATTCCTACAAATTTCAAGCTTTAGCGACAGAATAAAGTTAATAAACTTACCTTAGCGTCAATCTCATCCATCAATGGAACTTGTCTATCTAGTTCCTGCGTTTAGCACACTGACTTAAAAATGAAACATAATATGATGGGCAACAAAAACACACAGGAGAAAAATAACCTCAATAAGGCAACTGACCTCATTCATATCGTGTGCCATGTTTTTCAATGTATCCAAGCCTTCTGCAATCATATCCAAACCTTGATCCTATAGATGCTTTGATAATGTCAGATATAAAAGCATTCTCCGATTAACACACAACACATACATGCAAAAATTAACAAAATTCTCTTCCCCCTCCTCGGGCCAATATGACTTGCCTGCTTCAGTTTACGCATTTCAAACTCTTGCCGAAATTTACTTGATTCCTCAGTTTGTTGGAAGTATTCATCATCAAATTGACCATCTATAATAGACATGAATCACATGACTGAACTACTCCAGAACATAAACTACTCTAACAGCACAAGACATGGATAACACCAATTACCTGAATCAAACCTAATTTCAGTACGGGAAGCTGAAGCAGCCCAACCTCCTGTTTTTTTGGGTGCAGCAGGGGTCCCTTCCGGGATAGCTTGGATCCTCTCTGGCAGTGCAAGAACCAAATCATTACGAGCAGCAAATTCTTCTGGTGAAAGCCCTTTTACCTGGGATAAATTATATTTTATCATGCATATGGCATGCATTAGAATGGATGATTTTAAAGCTTTGCATGCTAGCAAGTCAAGTAAAAAGTACGTAATTAAGCTATTGAGAAAACATTCCCAACAAAGAGCCAAACCATGTACGTTTATATAATCTTCTTTCTTCTCATTTTCAGATTTTATTCCCACAATTTCAATTAGATTACATAAATGTACATTCTCACAGCAGAAACTCATGTAATAATGCGTAAGAAGAACCATTTTAATTGATAGAACCTAGATCTGACAGAAAGCAAAAACCAACCTTCTTCACAGCCAATCTCTGCAACTTGGGGACCTCCTCCAGCAAACAAGCCTTAGTACGACGAATCTCAGCATTGATGGCCACAACAGATGCCCTACTTTTATCCTTGGAAGAAGTTTCTGCTTTCTACAAAGAATAGACTCCGAGATGATATTAGAAATTTTTTTTGGTGGGGTACATCACAATTTTTAAAGAAAATTCCATCAATTAGAGCAAAAATTCCCCTTAAAGTCTCCACCTATGTACATTATTGCATTTATCATTTTGCCCACCAAACTCACTGAAAATTTTAAACAACAAGATCCCACAGAACACTAACATTTCCTTGAGTTTCTAAAGCACTGAATAGAGAATGAAGAAAAATGAGGATCTGATAATAAGAAAAGAAAATGAGAATCTGACCTCAAGAGCTGCCTCGATGTCGGATTCAACTACAGCGTAGAGTCGAGCAAAGGCATCATCGCCGGAGATATTGGAATCCTTGAGCTTGTCGACGTCGTATTTGTCATACTTCTTGCAGATCGAATCAACTCTGGTTAGAATGTCGATGACGCTCATTTTGTCACTCGGAATAGAATCCAATCGGCTCAACCAGTAACCAACAGATCAGTAGTGGAAGAAGAGTCTTTTTTTTTTTTAAAAAAAAATCAAAATAGTTGAAGTAGAGTTGAATCTCTTTGTTAACGGCGCTCGAGTTCATTGGATATTGCCAGCAACTTACAACCTGTAGCGCCAAACTCGACATTTTTTTTTAATTCATAACAGTATAAATATGAATAACATATTATTATTATTAAGAAAAATGGCTGAAAATCCCTATTAAAATATTTATTGACCAAAATCAAATGCACCAAAAACAGATGGTATTGGCAATCGTTGAAAATAATTTAAACACAATTGAATAAAAGATGCGCTAACCTATAAATTACACATATTACCAAATGTAAGCATTTACATATATAATTAAAAATAGGTTAGAGTACATCTCTCAAGAATTATTTTTGAATAATAAAAGTCTTTTATTATCTTTATTTTTAGTTATAAAAATTAGTTAATATTTTTATATAAAATAAATAAATAAATAAAATTATAATTAATATAAGAGATAATTGATTAATTTATTTAAATTAATAAGTATATAATATTAACTAATATTGATATATTATATTTTATTATAATTAAATAATTTATTTAATTTTTATTTATTTAAAAAGATTAATAAGCTGAGCGGAGTAAGCGATTTTCTCTCATCATCATCATTTCTAAAATATATAATAGGAGCATGTATTTAAATCGGACCAATATTTTCTCGCCTAATTCGTTTCATCAAGACTTATGATTCTTATCCCAACAATTTTTTTTATATATAAAAATTTATGTGATTTAACATTGTCCTATTAAGATTATATTATAGTCTTTAAAATTAAGATAATATTTATAAAAAAAATTATAAAATTGATAATTAATTAAATTTTTATAATAATAATAAAAATTAAATTCATATTTTTATAATATACGAATTTATTTTTTACCTTGTAATGGAATTCACCCACCTCCTAATTTACAGGGAAATGACTAATACCTCAATTTTCTTGTTATGGCAAAACTAAAGTCAATTTTCTTTTGGGCCAACCAATTTTCTCCATATACAACGATCCATTGTTAATTGTTAGTTTGTTATGTAATATTTTTTATTTATAACTTTATTATATCAAAATCCAAAAAATCATACCTTATACTCTTAACTATCAGAATAAATTATAAAGTACCCAGAACTAAAGATTAAAATTATATATATATATATATATATATTTTAAAAGAACATATATAATTTAAGGAAAAACATACGATATATCATATAATTCATAGGTTTTAATATAAATTCGTGCGTAATATTTAAATGTTTATATAACTAGCGTTATCTCCACACAACACTCGCCTCTTTATAAAAAATATTTCAAAAAAGATACAGCTTGATCCCTTGCCAATAATAAAATGACAGTTCTAACTATGTAATCATTTTTATCAACGTCAACATCTATATAGAATTGGATTGGATGTCCAACGATACATTGGACCATAACAAAGTGAAACTAATGTTGGAGCACACCAAGACGCTGACTATACATAGTATAGTATGTATTTAGATAAAATTCTAAAAATAAATTTACAAAAAATAATGGACTTTTCAGCAGTTTAAATAAAATAATTTTTGAAAAAAAATTATAAAAAAATTATTTTAAATAAATGAGTGTTTGAATAGTTATTTTTAGAAATATTTTTATTATTGATAAATTATAAAAAAATATATGAGTATTAAATGATGAGATGAGAGAGGGTATAATAAAAAGTATAAGAGAAGAGAGAGGGTATAAGAAAAAGTATAAGTAATATAGTAATTGGTTAGTTCATAAATTCTTTTACTGTTTCATAAGTTATTCTGATAAATTTATCTGAAATTTTAATTTTAAACTATAATTTAATCTAAAAGCTCGTTTGAATAAATTTATTTATTTATTTTAAAAAATTTTAAATTTAAATTTTAAGCTAAATCTAAATTTTAAATTTAAATCTAACAATTCAGCAAAGATACCCATAATCTGGTCAAATTTTGCCGCCATCTTGCCACGGGGAACATTCCCATTGCAATTTCGACGTGTCATTACAGGTGCGGGGCCCACCCTCCCACTCCCCTCCCACTCACGGCTTTCATGTAAAATTGTCAATTGATCATAGGGTTAGGTCCCCTTGTTAATTCGAGCAAGTTTCGTTTAACAGTATTAATTCCTCAATACGAGCTCATTAACGTGTCCAAAAGCTCTCACTTTGGGTACTGTGCACGTGAGAATCTAACATGCAAAACGTGGGATTTTATAGACGATGAGCCAGAAAAGGGCGTGTTGCCTCCAGGACGCCATCTATATCCCCACGAATGAACCATGGCGAACTGGAATTCAATTTTCCATTCCTCACACGAAGCATACTTCGCAATTATAATGTTACTGTTTCCAACTCTGAAATAAATCTTGTGTTAAAATTTTAGATAGATAAGAGTATACGTGGGTTATGTTTTTATTAAAATAATTTGAATTAATTTGATAAAACTCTATTTAAGATTATATATTATTTATCTCTTATTCAATTATCCAATATAAAAATTATATTCTAATATCTTCATCCCACCTTATTTTAATCTTTCTTTTTCTTTTCTCTCGACGAACTATTTTGGCTTTCTATGCACAACTTAAAGTGGAAAGGATTAAATAATTAAAATATTCTGTCTCCTCTAATCCCTTTGAATCATATAGTAAAGGGTTGATAATTCCGTGTGCTGCATGGATATAAAATATAGTTTAGATCAAATTTTAAATAATTATGCATACGTCATTTTTTTTAAAAGAAAAATATTGCTTTGATGGTAAATCGGAGATATTTTTTTTTTTACAAATACTTCCATTAATTCCAATCACCACGTTTCTTCAAGTTGATGGTCATACCACCAAATATCCCATGACATATTAATGCAATAAATTAATACACAGTTGTCATTGCCCAATCATGTTTTGATGTCGCCAGTCTTTGACAATAACAAAATCTCCTAACAGTTCGTCAACAAAGAGAATACCACCGTCTGTGATTTTTATGTTTTCGATCTGATCCAAAGATGATTTTCTTCTGCGGGTTTTTTTTGGAAGATAAATACTACTGCCTGATAAACATAAACAATTCCGGAGTGAGGCCTATTTCTAAATAAAAGTACGGGCGCCACATCGGCCCACCTCAAAACATACCTTTTGATCGCATCCGTGCACTATAATCTTTTATTTATTTATATATATATATAAAGTCAAAATACTTATAAGCCACTTTAAATGAGAGTATCTAATGAATTATAGAAATATCGTCTTTTTAAAAGAAAAACAATAAGTCGTACAAGGATATAAAGTACTATAATCCGGAAAGGTTTGATGAGGGTACAAATAAAAACAAAGATACAAAGTGGGCGGATCCAATATCAAGAATTATTTGTCACATAATTTAAAAATGAAATTAATTCTTGTTCAAAAGGGGCATGTAATTATCCTCTCCACACTAAGATGATTTTTACTCTTTACTTTCTGGGCACTTCGGTATAATATTACTTTCAATCCCCGGCTAAGCAATGGAAATAATTCTTAATAAATACGGATAGTATCGGTTGCCCGTAAACTTGGTGAGTCCTGCTATTTTCTCCTTCTCTTGTTTCTTATTTATGCGGACAACCGCTTTATGGCAGCATTGTCTCCTTCCTTGATCAAACCTACCCTCCACTCTCTTTTTCTCTTGTTCAACTCTTCCTCCCTCTCTTCCTCTCTTCCACGCCCATCTCGCGTATTCAACATCGTTCCTCTACAAGCATAGGCGTCTAACAGATTTCTAAGGCACGTTTACCTGCTCTCGATTACTTTAAAATTTTCTATATGCTCCATATTATGCTGTAATTTGGACAATTGTACCGTCTTCTCCTTGTAAATTACTGCTCTGCGTACGAGCAATATTTCTGTTGATCAGTTTCAGATTTTCATTCCTGATCCTCTTGCTGATTGCTTCTGATGTATCATCTTCAGCTTTAAATGATCTTAGCAGCCTTCTATCGTTTGTTTGGTGGAAGGAGAGAAGGCCGTTCTAGGTGCTTCATGCCCGTGCTTTTTCCTTTTTAATTTACGGGTTTCCTTCTTTGCGGTTCGGTTAATTTTTTTCGTCAGAAATTTGGACTCCTAGGTGGTTTTAGAGCTCGATCTTTTGTTTTTTCACATTTTCACGTCCTTTGGCTCCCAGATTATACATACTTAAGATGCCTGGTAATAATGGTAGTTGAGTGCGCATTAGTTATTTAGGGGCTCAGTTGATGATATATTGAATCGCCTTTTCATATTGGTTACCTCGTCTCTATATCGATTTTGGTGCTTGATGGACATGTCACAGAATGCACTCACTTGGCTTTTCATGGTAGACTAATAAATGAATATCCAACTACTGAACAAATGATTTTCTTATTGATTACTGAGCTACAACTGACTTAATCCAGGATTTCATTCTCCCTTCATCTCCCTTTATGGAGTGTGTGTTGTTTATATCTCCGTGCATAAATATCTTTATAACCGGCATTCATCAAGCATTATATTATTCTTGCTATTACTATTACTCTTATTATTATTATTTAAATCATAGGCTTTCCCTTGTTATCCTTAGATTTCCTTAGATTCAGCTAGGTTTAGATGATTTGTTATTATGCAGGTTGCTTGATGCTGATGATAGACCAGACAGAGTTAGTGCTTTCATCTTGATTTTGAGCGCTAGATGAAACATGATACATCTGCATGTGCTGGTCAGATGTGTTTCATCGGATAGTATTCTCCGGTCTCTCTTCTTTTGGTTCCCCACGCTTCTAGAGCAGTATACTCTTCAAGTATTCGTATATCTCTTTAAAAGGTATTTGTCATATGGTCCCCTGTACCTTTAGGTTCGTATACAACAGAAGAGCTAACCAATATTACTAGTGAAAACTGGTTTTCCCTTGGCATTTGCCTTGTACTGATTTTTGAAGTGGGTAAATTTCTTCATTTGGTCTCTTCCATTGCATTATCTGAATTGCAGATGGTATTGCTGGAACATTTGGTTGGTGGAGTGATTTTAGAACTGATGAATTTGGCACGTTCTGTTTTGTCAGGATTTATTAGCATTATATATGCTGCTGTAATGGAATGTTATAAGCCTACTTTATGTAGGAAGAAGAAAGTATACAGTATCAAAGATCCTCTGTAACCTGAAGAATTGATTAGGCACTGTTCAACTGGAATATGGTCTTTAGATCAGGGATATCCATCTTCTTAGATTGGATACTCATTTCGGGTGAATGGCCTAGCAATTATGCTGAGGATATTGTGGCATTAGGGCTATAATGTTCTGATGCCTAGTGATGCAAGATTTTGGGGTGGAGTGTAACTGGCCATCTAGGGACAGTCATGGAACTTCATGCACACCATGGTTCTAGATCTAATTGATGCCTTGGGGTGATGGAATATGGATGTTGGTAAACCTTGATACTATCTTCCCTGTGCCTTGTAAAAAGCATTAGCTAAATCCTTTTATCATTTGTTTTAAATCTGATATCTATGATAGCTATTTTGGAAGTGGTGCTCTTTAGTGGGGTGGTACAATGGGAGTAGGAGTAACAGTCTTCATAGAGTTTTTGCTTCACTATAGTATGCAGACTGCAATTTGGATCAGTAGAACATGCCATCAATGAAGACTTTCGTCCATTCACCCTGAATTGATGTAACTTGACCTATTATGCTGGCGGGGTTTCATATTCTGCTATGAGTTAGTTTCTCTAAAAATGGAAGGATTCGTGGCTGGGTGATGCTTTATTTGCACTTGAGCTTGGGCATTTTGACTTTGAAGCTGGTCGATAAGAAATAGTTGGTTATATATTCACTTACAATCCTTGGTGTTGAGGAATGAGGGATACCGGCAACAAGATGTTGATAGTATCCAAATGTTGGATGCCTATTTTCTTTTACCTAGTCTATGCCAGATGGAAAAATAAGTTTTGCTTTCAATTTTGGGCTTATACATCCTAATGGTACTCTTGTCTTGGACAAATAATCTCTCACTGACTTCTTTTTAATTCACAACTCCCTTTCTGTCTGATATCCTTGTGTGGTTTGTCAGACTATTATGTCCCAAGCTTCTTATTTGTCATTGTTATTTTTATATTAAGCCCATGTGCTGTATCAAGATGAGCACTGTTATGAATTTCTTTGATAATTATTAATAAAATAAAAAAAGAAAATAATGTTTTACCTGCAATGATCATGTTCAATATGTTGTACCTTGGAAAAACTTGACATATTGAAACCGTACATTTTATTACTGCTTATGGTCATATTCATATGCTTGTCCGTCTTGATCTTCATATTTTATTTTGTAAGGTTTTATCATTTATTAACTGAAGATCAGAAATCTTTAATTCAAACTTGAAGCTTATAGTTAACTGGAAGGTGAAGCAAAGCTATATTTTCTCCATGATGCTTTGCATGAATATTACTATTTTGTGATGATAAGCGGGAATGAAATGATCTATGTAAACGATACTTTCTTCTCAGAACTTTATTGGACAGGCCATAATATGACAAAGTAATTATTTTTCTGTAGCCTACTCTTTGTTTGATTCTATATTCTCATACATTTTTGCTATTCTTTTAGTATGCTGTTGTGGCATTATAGTATTTTTCTTGTATTATTTCCTTTATTTTATAGAAAGAAATTTGTCAATCTCATAGCCTCATTTTAGTTTGTTGAATGCGATTTTTTGATTGTATTCAAGACGCTGGCAATGTTTCAAGCAACATGATATAAGAATAATAGGAGAGACGTCCTTGTCCTTACACAGATTTTTTTTTTCCATTAATGACATTCTTAACTAATATTATCATGTCTCGTGCAATTTAAAGATAAGACTCTCACGCAATTTAAAGATAAGACTAAGACAAACTCTGATGAAAGAACTTTTGACAAAATGTATTTTTGCTTTGGGGCAAATTAATCATACAAGTGGCTAATTAAGTCAATAAATGGTTAACACATTAACCACCTTTTGAGCATTGTTAAATACTTGTTAATTTTTTGTAACATATTTTCACTACAAATTTTATATTTGGAACTTTCTTTAATATTTTGTATTTCTAAGAGTTTCCATGTTTCAACTTCTGATCTATTTCATCCTTTCATTTTAATGATTTGAAATAATTGTATTCTTTTAGAGTTTATTTACCTCAGCTTTTTAATTTGAATATATTTGAAATAATTGTATTCCGATATATTTTTGCAATTCGAATATATGATCTTTGATTTCCCCCCCACCCCTTTAACTAGCATGGTTTCCTGGACTCTTCATTAACTTTCAAAGTTTTCAAGCTTCTGTTAAGTTGCTCATCATTTGTATGAATATTTGGAATGGGTGTAATTTCTCTATTTTGGCATTCTCCAATTTTATTTTGATTTTCTTTATTTACGGAAATCTTTGCCTCTTAGCACAGCATTTCATTCTAGTGGCAAATACTTTCTAGCGTCTACAGTTTTTTTGATCTTTTGCTTGTTATAAGGTAGACAACCTAACTCTGTATAGTTTTACCAATATAGGCATCCCTCAGACATTGTTAAGGTAAACTACAAATACTTTTAAAAGCCCTTCATATTTCTGTTTCACACAAAGCTCCTGTAAATATATATTGTAAAAATTATAATGCAGATATTTAGTACAAAGGAAAATGTGTGATGATGGATTTTCTTATGGTAACTTATATATTTATTTTATTATTCTTGTCCTAATTACTGATAATAAGGCACATACACGTGTGCCTGATGCTGTGCTTAGTTCATCTTTTTCAAGTGCAGGAAAAGAATAGAAAATGCTAACACACCTCTTAACACCTGCTGAGTGCCCCTTTGTTATCATAGTCCAGGTAATGTTTGTTGTGTGAGTCATCCTACTCCCGATCCCTCCTCTTTCCACTTAGTCAAATCTAATTCCTACTTCTACACATGGTAAAATGAAGTGAGAAGCCATTAGCCAATGAATCTCAATTATCTTCTAAGTTTTCGCTTTTTCCCTCATCTTTGTTTTGTTGCCTCAGACTGGAAGGCTCTCTCCCTGTTTCAGTGGGGAGAGGCAATCTGTGAGTAGATGGCTTCAAGTGAGTGGACTTACATTGTACTGTTGGTATTACTCCGTGGTTAAGGAGACTATGAGTGGCAAGTTTTAGTGTATTACAGCTGGTTTATGTAGATTGACTATTAATTCCCAGAATTTGTAATCTGCAGCATATATTTATAATTTCTATTGAAAATAATTGCCAGCGATAACTCACTAATCTCCTTTGTTCTGATGTATAAATTTTTTAGAGTTTAGATATAATGGAATGCTTTATAAATTTTTTCTTTATTGTCATGTGTTATTTTTCTGCATTTTGTAGTCGTGGAAATGCTTGAGTCTCCTGCAACGAATTTTATCCTTGCTTAGATTCTGAGTTTTATGATTGGTTTGAAGTCATTTTATATTTAGATATTGAATTCTTCAGATGATTTCTTGCTTTGCAGGTTGCTAGTTATTTGTAGATCTGGTTAAACTGCACTCTTACCTCTATTCTGACTGACGTCTGAGTTTGCTAGTGAATGTTATGGGACATAGACATTTATATAGCATATCTCAGATGCTTGGGAGTGAGCATGAGCAGGATTGGAATTATATGCATACTGATCAGCATAATGTGCAACTAGGTAACGTAACTCTACATGCTTCAGTTGCACTTCTATTTTGGTTCATTACCAATTTTGTAGGGTAATTATTGACCTTTTTGCATAAATACTAGATTGCTTATACTGGTCCTTTATTGCAGGTAGGGCTAGCGCTTCAGAGAACGGTTCTTCTATTTATCCAGTAGAAAATATGTCTATAGATGGCAGCTCTTTGGCTGCTTCTTGGAATAATGCCACAATGCCAAATGGATATGCGCCCTCAAGTTTCAACGTTGAATTACCCCCTCATCAATCAGATGCATCAAGATCTTCTCATGATCATTTTTTGTGCTCATCAAATCCTGGAGCCTTTTTCACCGTTTCTGAAAACTATGCTCACCAGCCTTCTTCCAATTATGATAGGCAAGCATTTCATGTTGCCGATGGTGGTTTCTTTGATTTTACAATGGGAAATGGAAGAGGGCCTCACAAAAGAAAGAGCCCTGGAATTCCTTCTGTATGTGAGAGAGGCAGCACAAGCAGATATTTCAGCGCAGGAAGCTCAACTGATCTCCCCATGTCTTCAGAAATAAGGCAGGAGAAGCCAAGCTTGGATTTTCAATATCTGCCTTTGGATCATGTTACTATGACACCCCCCTTCAGAGGCAGTGGCCTTTCAATAAGGGGTGAGGGTTCTTTAAGGAATGTTAGAAGTCGTTCTGCACTTGATTTGGAATCCAACCTTGCTAGGACGCATTTATCTAGCAACCATTTGCACAACTTATCTTCTGGTCCTTCCACTGACCATTCTAGCGCACTGGGTCTTTCTGGTCATAGTTCTAGTACTATGACAAGGGACTGGAGCCAAATGAACATGTCTCCTGCTCATGGGAGGGTATTATTATCTGGTTAGTTTATATATTCTTTTTTTAGACCTTAGTTAATAGAGTAAAATATAGACACAAATCATCGCAATTTCCTTCACTTTTTGTCTTAGATTAGAGATCTTTGTTTGACATTGCAGAATCAAGTGGATATAATCATGAACCAAGTCGCTTGCTAGTTGGAAGTGGTGTTAGTAATGCTTCGGTGGATGCTGGGAGTTACCATCATGAATATAATACAAGCATAAATCCTACTGTTCCTCAAAGTTTTCACAGTAACATCACTCACCCTGCTAGGGGAGTTCGAAGTAATTATTCCCAAAGATCTACTCCAACACCAACTCCAACTCCAACTTTTAGAGCCTCTTCAAGTTCATGTGTGGAACATATGGTGCCTTCAGATGGTGGATTGCACATGGGAGCTGAAGGTTTTATGTCTAGACATCCAAGACCATTGACTGCCATCAGTTGGCGGAATAGTGATAGAAATGGGAGGTCGAGGATATCTAGCGAGAGATATCAATCATTGGCTGATGAGGCTATTCTTCATGATCGATTTTCCTCTGAGGTATTTCTTGGTATCTTGGTGAACTGAGTTTTCATGCTAGATCTCAGAGTAGGAAACGTTTTCAATTTTAGATATACCCGTTTGTCTTGTCTTCAACTGGCACTATTTGGTTAACCTGGAGTGGCAGTGTTTGGTGCATTAGCAACTTTCCCTCTCTATATATGTAAATAAGCAGAATTATTCTTTTTCTTTCACCTTTCAAGTTTGACAGGCTGAAATTTGGTTTTGTTTGGATTTGCAGGGTTTCATGGTTGTTGATCGGGCACCGCAATATGGTTCTCGAAATATGATTGATCAGCATAGAGAGATGAGGATGGACATAGACAACATGAGTTATGAGGTGATTATGTTTTTTTTAATCTTAAATAACATCCTTAGAACTGTTGTCAAAGGCATGCATTTTTAAAATATTTTTGGGTTTTTGGATGGTTGGCTTGACCAGGAATTACTTGCTCTGGGAGAGAGGATTGGTCATGTCAGCACAGGATTGTCTGAGAACATGATTTCCAAGTGTTTGACAGAATCAATATATTGCTCATCTGAGCAGAGTCAAGAGGAAGGAAGTTGTGTAATCTGCCTGGTATGTTTTCCTTCCTCCCCATAAAATAAATTATGCAGCAGTGGTGGGTTTACGAGCTTGTGTTAAAATCAAAATCACCACATTATTTTGCTTCATTCTTCGTTATTCTCCAATTGTGCAACTTAGATGCTTTTGAATTGCATTAAACGAGTGTTGTTGTTCTTGATTTAAAAAATTACAGGAAGAGTACAAGTACATGGACGATGTTGGGACACTGAGAAGTTGTGGTCATGACTACCATGTGAGCTGCATTAGAAAGTGGTTATCAATGAAGAACATGTGTCCTATCTGCAAAGCTTCTGCACTTCCTGATGATATGAAGGATAGATAACTTTTTTTTAATGGGAATAAAGGATGAATAACTTAAAATTCATTCTGCAGTATTTCTCTACCTCATTTTGTGTATATATTATACATTCGAATATTCGTGAAAGTGAAGGAAACTGACTTCTTTCATTGAGGTGCTTCATATTGTTGTAATAGCAATGCTACTTAGAGTCAATAATGTTCCTTTATGTGTTTTTAAGTCCTGAATGGATTTTACATTCGCCTTTAGCTTCATAATCGACAAATGGATCCAGTGCTTACCTCCAAATGATTCATATTTAGGGGCCTGGAGCCGTGGTGGAGTCAGGCCATTGATGTCAATCAATGTGAAATCTATTGCACCCAAAAAAAAAAATGAAATCTATTACTCCACCTGTTTATTATATAAATTTTAAAGTGATTGTAACATTATACTATTTAGTATTTACAAATTATGAATAAAGTCATTTATTTTTTTTTAAATTTATATAATAAACAGAGCCCCCATGTCTATAGTATATGAACACCGTTTCTCGTTGGATTTCAGAACTACGTGTTTCTCTCACTGTTAAATACTATTTCCACTACAGGCCCGTAACCCACCAGCTGCAACTGGCATCGGCGACGGAATCCCTAATGCCCAAATTTGTTTTGAAGGAATTAGCGTATGTGATAAAGAATATGTATTTTATAAATATGAGATTAATTATTATTACTGTTGTAATAACTTAGTAGGTGATCTTATAACTTTTTTGTGAGCTTTCATAGTATATTTTGATTTTAGCTGAAGATTTATATTAAATTTATCTAAATTTTTTTATACTAACCAAAAATTTGTTTTCAGAGTCTTGGGTCTTTCGAGAGGTCGGTCATTTTTTCTTATAGTCCCTCTCACTCGCCAAATTCTGTAATCACTGACGAGAGATCTCACACCATTTTCTGATCTTTTTGGTTAGATTATTGTCAATTTGTCTGAGTAAATATGCAGATATTTGTGAAAAGCCTTACTGGAAAGACGATCACCTTGGAGGTGGAAAAGCTCCGACACGATCGATAATGTCAAGGCTAAGATACAGGATAAGGAAGGGATTCCCCCTGACCAGCAGAAGCTCGTCTTTGCCGGCGAGCAACTCGAGGACGGTCGGACCCTCGCCGATTACAATATCCAGAAGGAGTCCACGCTTCACCTGGTTCTCCCCCTGAGGGGTGGCATGCAAATCTTCTTCAAAACCCTCACCGGCAAGACCATCATCCTCGAGGTAGAAAGCTCTGACACCATCGATAACGTCAAAGCCAAGATACAGGACAAGGAAGGTATCCCTCCCGATCAACAGTTATGATCTTTGCCGGTGAGCAATTGGAGGACGCTAGGACTCTTGCCGATTATAACATCCAGAAGGAATCCACTCTTCATCTGGTGCTTCGACTCCGTGGAGGAATGCAGATTTTTGTGAAGACTCTGACTGGCAAGACTATCACTCTGGAGGTGGAGAGCTCGGACACCATATATAATGTCAAGGCAAAGATTCAGGACAAGGAGGGAATTCCACCTGACCAACAACGTCTGATCTTCGCCGGGAAACAACTTGAAGATGGGCGCACTCTCTCTGATTATAAAAGTCAGAAGGAGTCTACCCTTCACCTTGTACTCAGGCTGCGTGGTGGGGATGTGAAATGAATGTCTTGGATGATGCTGCTGACTGCATGTTCAAGATGTTTCTAGGGAGTTATCGAGTTTTTAATGTTGTCTTTTCTTTGTTCTTCGTTTTAGATATTGTGAAAGGCCATCGGATGTCCTTGCCTACAAATATGTCATTCTATCCATTAATGATTTGATAATATGAAATTGAGAGTTTTTCTGGTATCTGATCGCTATTTTATGCGGAGATTTATCTTCCATTCAAGAGATGCAAGGGTAAATTTTTCTGTAATAACAACAAATATTTGCGCACATGCACAGAATTTATAGCCAAAGGCCAAGAAAGGGTCTAAATTTAATATGAATTTGCTTGGTTTTATCACGTATGATAGAAACTTCAGAGAATCTGGCAAAAAAGAAAAAAACTCCACTACAGAGAAACTCCCTGAGATTCTTCTGGACGCCATGGTTGACGATAATGATGGACCTGGTCTTCTGGGTCCTGCGTATCCATGGTAACGAAGGAAATTAATTCCGTGTTTGTTTGAGCTGCTTATAAGTGATTTGGGAATGGATGGTAGGCTAAAATAAAATATTATCATTGAACTCTTGTTTTTTTTTAATAATTTATCATTTATCACTCTGAGGCTTTCCCGTCGCGAAGTGTATTAGAAAGCAGGCAAAAGTAAAAAAGCGGCATAAATTGGGGCATTCCGAGAATTGAACTCGGGACCTCTCGCACCCTAAGCGAGAATCATACCACTAGACCAAATGCCCTCAGGCTTCATGTTGGCTTTAGCATTCATTTCTCTCATTTTATATGATGCATTGGCCTCGTGTTAACCTGCAAGGAGATGACAAATGGGTTGATGGGTTTCTACTCAGTTGGAAGGTTTAATCATCAAGGAAATGGGTTACCCTAAACATCCATATAGTAGGTTTGATATGCGGGATTATGTATTCGTTATCATAACAAAAAAGAAAGTAATTTAAGGTGTCTTTTTATAAAATCTTATAAATTATGAGATTAATCAATTATCTTTATATAAGAGTATATTAATTATAAAATCTTGTAATGAGATTATCGTTTTATATTTATAGTTAATAAAGATAAAATATTTTTTTCTAATTAATATTGTTAACATCTTGAAAATGTTTGGCCGTGCATTCCATTTCTTGGAATCCTCCCCAAGTAAATTGTGTTTCCGTATTATTAGCTAGGAAATCAACGATCAACATTATTTGCTTTTACAAAGAAACCAACTTTTTTTATTCACTTTACTGTACACAACAGAAGAAGATAGCAACTTTGATCTCCAGAAGTATTGAACTGCCAAAAGGACAGCGATTTCAAAATCTTAGTAGTGGGCAACAGGTTGTAATTACCAATTTGATCTCCTCAGGCACGCAGATTTGGATGCATCAGACCAATACCCATTTACAAACAAAAACGCCATACATAATATTCGAATTCAATTTGACCACTTTTAAGTTATCCTTTTCCCTTCACAACTCACGGATTTAAGTCCCAGTTGTTACCCTTAATTCTGGGTTGTGGTTGGCACACAGGATATGCACACACGTTATATGATGAATCACTAGACAATACTCATATATTTCTTTGGACTCTCGGATTCCTCAGAAGCTTCCGAACGAGAAAGTTCTTCTGTAAATCTTGCCTTCTTACTGCTTATTTGGCGACAAGTCTTTGAATTTTTGCTTCCTTAACGTGTCATTGCATATTTCCGTCTCAACCCCACAGGAATCAAAATTCCCAGCGGAACTGAGAGTACGTAGCAGCAACTTGTGAAACAAATATCTGCGGCAAACACAATAATAGCCATAAGTTGTGGCTCTGTCCAGGTTGTAAGCATATGAGTCCAAATTAATCCAGCAGCCCATCTCTCATCCGATTCACCTGCTGGTGAATCGGATTTGGCTGCCTTGACAACTGTGATATTTCTTACTTGAGCTTGTGTTGTACTAAAGTTTTTTAGTACATTTGTTGGGGCAGTTCCAAATCCCAGATATTACTGAGAATTGTCTGCTCTTTCCTTGCATGTGAGGGATTGACCCAACCTCGTTTCTTGGCTCAGCGTGATTTGGCTTGAGAAGCATGGACAAAACCGTCATTTGCTAGGTTGATTCGATCACATCCACATCCTTCTTTAATTTGTCCCAAGGTCGTGTCCAACCCACTTGAGCAACTCGATCATTTGCTCTCTTTGTGCTTCTTTCCTGTTTCAACCCCCGCCACGTTTGTACTCTGCTATAACAATCAAGTAATTAAGCCTTCGATACCCCCAAAATCAAAGCTCTCTTTCTCCATGACAGATAAGAACCACTTTCTCGGCATTATAGAAGCAATGGAACACCTTTGGTTTCACCCCGTCGTTCTGTCCTCAAAAGAAACTACAACGTCAATTTCTTCCAAAACTGTCGAATTGCATTCTTCCACCTCAGAATTTCTGTCTTTCCCATCGTCCTCTGATTCCATTTACTATTTGTCTCCTCTAACAGATGGCGAGAGTTCAGCACAGGAATCCCCCAAGAAACATCTCTCATCAGATTCAATCTCAGCCTATCTTCAAGTATAGTCCAATCTTTCGAACGCCATTTAGTTCCTTTTACGGTTCAGATATACGCTCTCTTCGTTATGGGATTGACCCATGGCCGTGCTTCTTTTGCTCTTAAAAGGGTAATTCAAATGATGAAGAAGGAAAGAAAGAAGGCCCCACTAGGTTAATGATGTTTCGGGTAAAAGAGTTCGGTCATATTCATCTTCGCCAACCACGCAAAACTGCAGGGGAAACTTAAGGAAACAAGCTAAGAAGAGGCTGCAAAAGTCCATGAGCTGCAGGACACTGGGAGAACTAGAACTCGAAGAAGTGAAGGGTTTTATGGATCTGGGTTTCGTATTCAAGAAAGAGAATGTAAGCTCGGGAATGATGAGTGTAGTCCTGGGCTTGCTGAGACTTGGTATTCGACCCAATGAACAGAGTACAGAAATAGTTAATGCCCCAGAAACAGGGGAAGATCATCTTGCCATGAAACCAACGGAAGAGAAGAAAGATATCAAGAGACCATATCTATCGGAAGCGTGGCTGATAAAGAGACCAGAGTCACCACTACTAAATATGAACATCTCCAAGCTCCGTTCAACTGCCGATACGAAAAAACACCTACGATCCTGGGCCCACAGTGTGGCATCAGGAATGCACCGTTAATGAATCCTGTAAATGCTACTTGTACTTTTGTAAGTAGGGATGATGATGGAGGAAGTAGGAGTGAAGTGGGAAAGCGGTAAGAGAGAGAGGAGAGGATAAACATGTGTTGCCGAGAAGGGTTTGGACGACAAACAACAAGGTTTTATTGCCTCTCGAGATTTGTCTTCTAGTATTATTTTGCACCCACTCCCCTCTTCGTCCCTTATCTCCACTGTTTCCTTCCCCTCCCCTTTTGCCATTTATCATGCTCTAGCTTTCTTCATTCCTTTGAAAGGAAAATTACTAGTGACTATGAAGTATTAAAGAACAAGTATAATCATAAAAATTGCCTTCTTTCCTTAAACAATGTGGAACGGACTAGTTGCTCGATAATTTTAATTTGATAGTATATACGTACGTGTATGGATAAAGCTGAGAATGACTTAATACAATTTTTTGTTATTGGTAATATTCGTAAGACGTAGTTATTACAACAAGAAAGGAACAGGATGCATGAGGTAGAACTCTCATGGCTCTTTAGCTGAAATCCATTTGAGTATATATAGAACAGACCATTGCATAAAAGAGCAGGGGATGTACGTGAATCCCATTTTTTATATATTGGTAGGGGAGGCAGATCCATTTGAAGTGTTATTACGCAGCTAGTATTAAATGCGGGAAAGCGACTTCACAAGGAGTGTATTGTAATTGAGGAAAGTTCCAGGAAAGCTCACATGCGTGATGGCTTGTTTAGTCTTTCCCTAGTTTACACGATCGTGTAAACACACACGCACGGGACTTGCGTTAATGTGTCCGTGTTTCTGAAAGTATGGCATGGGTGGAAGGAAAAGCAGCTCCAAATCAGAGAGAATAATGAACCCCTTCTTTAATCGCTGTTTGCCTACATATGACATTTCCCCCTTATGGAAATGTAATGTACTTACCGATAAACTCAGTATTACATTCATCACTCGTACGGTGGTTGTTGCCCGCCCGGGGCCTCAACTTCAACCACCTAACTCAATATGTTAGATTTTTTTTAAAAAAAAAAAACTAACTTTGGGTACTGGTGCTCTTCAGTCAAATTTGTTATGATTATATAATATAAATTAATTTTTAAAATTTATATTTAATTATAATTAATTAATTTATATAGTATGGATACCGGTTAAAAGGGGTAGAGAAAGGTCAAAGAGAACGCTTAAAGAGATCATTGAACGGGATCTCCTGATCAATAATCTATCTAAGGATTTAGTTTTTAATAGAATATAATGGTGTCATATGATCCATATAACTGACCCTATTTAATAGGATAAGGTTTATTATTATTGTATAATTTATTTAATATATTTAAAAAATTAACTTTTACATAAAGAAAGGGAATATCTAAGTAAACGATTATGTTTTTATATATTTCCATCTCGTTGAAAGCAAAATACTTCCAATAGTTATTACATGATGTAAGGGGGGAGTTTGGATGCGAATGCTCCCCCCACCCCCATGCATGTGTGTATAGATATATATATATATATGATGCCTCTTATCAGGTGCTCCCATACCCTTCAATGTTCGTAATTTGCTGCCTTCTCGTCGTGATCTTGGTTTCCTTCCCACTTCAGCCCTTGCTTTTGCGTTCTATAGGCTACTTTGGCTAAATAAATATATGCTTCTCGAGCCTAATTATCTGTTCCCTTTTGCCGTCGACGTGTGTGAACGCAGGAACTAATGGAATGGAGCGTGATGCTTACGCGTTCTTGCAACCACATGACGTGCGCCTGCCTAGCCTCTAAAAGGATGCTTTACATTTACCAAATAATAATAATAAAAAAATAATACTAGTAGCTATAAAGATTTCTTTATCACCGAAAAATTACCGTTGAGAGAGGACACGTGTCCAAATGATTCTCCACCTGTCTTCCTTACTCTCGTTCGGGATTCCATGCCCACGTCTCAGTCTTTGTTTCTTTGCTCGGCTTTGTTCTGTTCCAAGGTAAAGAATACTCCCAACTTCATCTCCCTCCCCCCCTCTCTCTGTGCTCGCCCGTGACCTGTCCTCCTCACAGTATCGGCCATTCGACCACTCGCCGCCACTGTTTCTCAATGGGATTTTGCCAAAACTGAGCAATGTTGTTATTTTCCTGCGCATTCTCGACTATCGTCTTTGTCCCCTTTGCTTTGTTTCTCTGCTTCACCGGCAGCGTCTTCACAATCGCCACCACTGAATTCGACTTTGGCACCTTAACTTTAAGCAGCCTCAAGCTCCTCGGGGATGCTCACCTGGACAATGACAGTGTCAGGCTCACTAGGGATCTCGCCGTCCCCAACTCTGGTGCCGGCAGAGCTCTCTACTCTAAGCCCGTCAGATTCAGGCGACCCGGCACTCACTCCCCGGCGAGTTTTAACACCTTTTTCTCCTTTTCAATTACCAATCTGAATCCATCCTCCATTGGAGGTGGACTCGCTTTTCTAATCGCGCCGGATGCCGAGACCATCGGTGACGCCGGCGGCTTCCTTGGCCTCGTTAAAGGAGACGGCTCTTCCTCGGGTTGTCTGGCGGTGGAATTTGACACTCTGATGGATGTAGAGTTCAAGGACATTAACGGGAATCATGTGGGTCTGGACCTGAACAGTGTGGTTTCGACTCACGTTGGTGACTTAGAATCTGTTGGAATCGATCTAAAAAGTGGCGATCTTGTGAACGCATGGATCGAATACAATGGCTCAACAAAGGGCTTTAACATCTGGGTTTCGTACTCAAATCTTAGACCAAAAGATCCGCTACTCTCATTCGATCTTGATCTGGACCAGTATGTAAATGACTTGATGTATGTGGGTTTCTCTGGCTCTACGCAGGGAAGTACAGAGGTCCACAGCTTAGAGTGGTGGAGCTTCAGCTCTTCCTTCGACTCCAATTCGCCTTCTGGATCAGGTTCATCGGCTCCGCCGCCGCCTTCAACTCTGAGTACGATGAACTCAACTGCCAGTTCCGCGAAGTCGCCGCCTCCTTCATTGGCTCCTGCAGCTTCAAATAGTCAACCAGAGAATAGCAAATCGTCCTGTCAAAATGAGCTCTGTAAGCAAAATCCTGGAGCCGTTGCGGGGGTTGTGACGGCAGGGGCTTTCGTTTTAGCTTTATTCGCCGGCGCATTCATTTGGGTGTACTCTAAAAAGGTCAAACACGTTAAGAAGTCCGAGTCACTTGCCTCAGAAATCATCAAAATGCCAAAAGAATTTAGTTACAAGGAGCTCAAATCAGCCACCAAGTGCTTCAATGCCAATAGAATAATTGGTCACGGCGCTTTTGGGACTGTGTACAAGGGCATATTGCCAGAGAACGGGGATATCATTGCGGTGAAGAGATGCAGCCATAGCAGTCAAGGGAAGAACGAGTTCTTATCTGAATTATCCATAATTGGGTCTCTTAGACATCGAAATCTCGTTCGTCTTCAAGGATGGTGCCACGAGAAAGGTGAAATCTTATTAGTCTATGACTTAATGCCCAATGGGAGTCTAGATAAAGCGTTATTCGAGGCCCGAACACCTCTACCATGGCCTCACAGGCTTAAAATTTTGTTAGGAGTTGCCTCAGCCCTCGCATATTTGCATCAAGAGTGCGAAAACCAGGTAATCCACAGAGACGTCAAGACAAGTAACATAATGTTAGACGAAGGCTTCAATGCCCGGTTGGGCGATTTTGGTTTAGCTCGTCAAACAGAACACGACAAGTCCCCGGACGCCACGGTGGCGGCCGGAACAATGGGTTACCTGGCACCGGAGTATCTCCTCACAGGCAGAGCCACAGAGAAAACTGACATATTCAGTTACGGCGCGGTGGTTCTTGAAGTGGCCTGTGGAAGAAGACCCATAGAGAAAGATGCTAACGGTGCTGGTAAAGTAGGGGCGAGCAGTAACTTGGTAGAGTGGGTATGGAGTTTGCACAGAGAAGGGAGGTTGCTGACGGCCGCCGATGCTCGGCTGTGTGGTGAGTTCGACGAAGCAGAAATGAGGAGGGTGCTATTAGTCGGGCTGGCTTGTTCTCAACCCGACCCGTTTAACAGGCCGACGATGAGGGCGGATGTGCCAATAGTTCCAAGGGCGAAACCATGCACCAGTTATAGCACATCGCACCTCTTAATGAACTTGCAGGACAGCGTCTCTGACTGTAATGGCATGATCGCCGTCACTTCCTCGTCATCAGACAACAGCTTTAACGTTGGAGATGTCGTCTGATAAGAGTATGTATATAGATATTCATTTATTCGTGCATGTAGGTAAATTCCAACACAACATACGGTTTGAGGTACACTTTTTGAACATTAAAACGGGATGGTGGTGTGGGGCATTAGACAGGTAGGAATGGGTGTCCTTTGTGATTGGTAGTACCGGTTGGGTTTTGTAGAAGCTTGAATAAGCAAAGCAAAGCAACCATGTTGCAAGAGTTTGAGTGGAAGTAAGGTTAAATAGAGTATGAGAAGAGGAATAGGACGGAGGTTTGAAGGAAAGAGTTGGATCACAGGTTGGTTGGGGACAGCTGAAGCATGATGTTGATGTTGGGAATTTTGTCGCTAATAACAAATCCATATTGCAACGGATCATCGTTGTATTTATAAAGTGAAACCCGATTGCTTGTGTAGTTCTTGGTTTATTTAATCTTAATAATAATAATAATAATCTCCTACTCTCATATGTTGAGTGCGTCGGCGGGTGACATACAGCTTTCACTCACTTTTCATATCCTAAAAGCATCTTTGTCCGTTTTACATGTATGTATGTATGTCATTGTTTCCTTTGGAAAACAAGCTAATGCAATAAACTTTTTTTTCTTTCCTTAAAGTAGTGCAATAGACTTTTTTTTTTTATTAAAAAGTTTATTTTTTATTAAAGTTAAAGTATAATATCAAAATTTATAGAAGAATATTGATAAGAGATTTATGAGATTATCTATTAATTAAATTTTTATAATAATAATAAGAAATTAATTTATATTTTTAAAAGATATAAATCTATTTTTTATTATATATTTTAACTTTTATATGGAATAATGTCGTAAACTGAAGCAAAACGATTCGTCTACACCCATGACCATTAGTTCTTTTCGTTCCATCCATTAGTGGGCCGAACCTTTAACCTTTTTTTTTTTTGGCCTCCGTAACCATCTAAACTAAATAGGCATACTTTATTTTATTGGCAAATAACAAATAACTCAGTAACCTATTGTCCGTATGTTATAAGATATGTGGTTATTTAAAAAATATTTAATTTTAAAAAAAATATTATTTTATTATAATTATAGTCTTTATATTTAGAAAGGTATTTTAATTTCTAAATATCTTAATTTATATTTAAAAGTAATAGATAGCTCGCTCTATCTGATATTAGTATCATCTAAAAGAAATAGAGACTTTACCCTACCTTCATACCATGGTAATCCCAATCAAAATTATATAAAAATAAATAAATAAATTATCAACTCCTACTACTTTATAGAGTCAGCCTTTGAAAATCGGACGATTTGAAGGAGGGCTTAGTGGGGCTATATCCTAAGGGTGACCCACCCATTCCCTAGCTCTAAGCTTGATCTTTTAAAAAATAAAAACAAAATATTTTATATTGACTCATGGTTATTTAACTTACTAACTCAATTCAGTTAACATATAACTCAATGAGTACTTTAAAGTTCAAATTAAGCCATAATTCTTTCACATGTTGTCTGCTAAATTATACGCAATTCCTTTCTATTTTATGTTATGTAGTGATGACTTCCTTTATCTTTAAAATTTTTATATTTATGCGAATAATTCTTATATTATGAATTTTATTTATCATTTATCAGCATATAACTTAGAATTTAAAGGAGACATAGGCATATAACTCAAAGTTTGTAAGGTTCTCTATAATTTACAACCAATGCGATGTTTTTTCTCCAGCCAATTTGTCATTTTCTATATTTATAATCATTGTGTTCAGATGTCAAAAACTTTTTTTAAAAATTTCTGTCTAATTTTTTTATAAAAAAAATGGGTATAATTTTATTATATTTTGATTATTATTTTTTATAAATTATGAAAATATGAAAAAAAAAAGAAAAAAGAATTTGTTCCTCTTGTCTTGCTGGCTCTTGCTTTTGTTTTTTAATGGAATTTTGTCTTGTTAATTAACCCCATTGCGGGTGGGGAACCAATAAGCGTTTTGAAGGGATATATACTTACGCGTCAGCGATCTACCCCTATTCTGGAATCTTCTCATTTTTCTGTGAAAACCAGGCACTCCCTAAGCGGGTGGATCCGTTAGATTTTGCGCGGCAGCCATGGCCGATGACTTTGATTTTGCTAATAAAGTTCCTCCTTCTTTCGATCGCGTGGTATTAATCTCTTTCCTCCCTTTTTCTTTCACGATCGCATATTATTTAGATCTGTAAATGACACGTTCAATTATATAATTTTTTTTTTGCTCGATATTTGTTTTGTGCTAATGAATTTATACTTTGGATGATCCAATTGACATATCTAAATTCATTTGGTGTAATCATTATATGTATTTATTTTTATAAATCACGTCACTTACCAACACCTGAAATCCTTTTCTGCTAAGCATTGAAATAGATCATGGCATGAATGAGAGTGGGCATGCTATTTACAGCTCAGATCTTCGAATTCGTGAAGGACTTTGAAGGAAGATTTTGTTTTTCTTGCAATGGCAAAAAAAGTTTCCTCAAAAAAAGGCCAAAATGTGACATTTATTTTGATATAGACTGTTTGTTTTTAACATGATAGAATGTTGGTTCTTTCATTCAAGCCCGTGCTTTTTGCAAATCTTGGAGAGAATTATTGCGTGTTTCTTCATGCATCTAAGCAAAAAGGCTTTCTTGACTCGTTTGAATTATTCTGCTGTGGAGTCAATATCAATTAGGAATGATACTTTCAATTTTTTTAACAGCGATATTGATATACAAGTGTTCGTGTTCAAATTTTAACGAAGGAGTAGTGAGTATCTGCTAGTTTAGAATAATGGCCCTTACGATTTGATGGGTCATTTAAAGTTTCATGCATTTTAGAGTTGAGCTACGGTTTAAAATGTCGGGAGTCCGCTTGAGATGTTGCATACAGCACACTTCCTTTAATTCACTGTGTTATTAATTAGGCCAATGCTAATATATCAGTTGTGGTTAATGTGTTCAAGAATTGTAAGTGGTGAATTAGTTGTCTATCATTTTTATTTGTGTACGGTTTCTTCTCGATGATTTCTTCCTTATGTGTTTTTCTATCATGTCATTTAGGGAGATGTGATTAAGAATTCTGAAGCCAAAGGTTTCAATCCAGGATTAATAGTTCTCCTGGTTGTTGGTGGGCTGCTATTGGCATTCCTCATTGGAAATTATGCCCTTTACATATATGCGCAGAGAACCCTTCCTCCTAGAAAAAAGAAGCCAGTCTCTAAGAAGAAGATGAAGAGGGAGAGACTGAAGCAAGGCGTTTCTGCACCTGGAGAGTAGAGATTTGGTATTCACTGTATGCTCTGTGTTCTTAATGTGTACTCTTCGTGAAAATTTTTCTCCATCTATGGTCTTTAATATTCTAATTTTATCATGTCCATCTGTTTTTTAAGTGAATTTAAACTTGGCCATATAAACTAGTATTTAAGTAATATTATGAGCAAACGATTTATCTCATCATTTTCTGATGAGTTCATGGGCTGGGACTGCTGTCCCACACCGTGGTTTGTTTTGTCGCATCCCCTATAGATAACATGCATATTAAGCATGTCAAACTGCTCAAGTATTTTTGGATCTCCGCGTTGTGAGCTTCGTTATGCGTCTTTCCTGTTTTTACAGGATAGGTTTGCCCCCTCTTTTGGGTACTGCTATCGGTATAACTTAAGAGAACATGCCATGCAAAACTTGCTTGAGCCAAGTCATCCTGAAGGGGATAGGTACGTGATTTTTGGATGAAGTGAAGAATTAGAAATTGGGCCAATAGGAAGGCTTTATTTTTGGATTGAGGATACTATAATTTGCGACTGTGCTAATGGAAAATTGATTGTAATTTTTGTAGTCAATACTGCTCCCGGGCATATTTATAAGAAACGATTTATAATTCAATTACTAAAAATTATTTTTATTTATAAATAGGTCCAGAGGTAGTAGTTTTGTTCAGGCCCTGGGGGCAGGGGAGTGATTACAAATGGTACGGAGTTTTCTTATGTGAATGGTGAGAATGTGCTAAGCTTCGTAGATAATCGGATGATTATGTCATGTTGCTAGGAAGGAACAAGGCAATGGAAGTTCCCGATGCCGCTACATATGATGGCTTTTGATGAGTTCAATTCAACCCAGTAACTGTAACTGATCCCTTCGATATAATAGAATTAAGACTTAAGGTTAAGGCAGTGCAGTATGTCAGATAGGTAGAACAGGGGGACACTCGAACAGTGTATGAGAATATGTAATGGCTCAAATAGAAATAATAAGCAAATAATGGTTCCAACAGAAAGTTTATAACTTCTTAACCTAACCCTATGATTCTAATCTTCCCTGAAGATATAGAAAGTAGAGATTTCTTTGTGGTTATAAGCTCTCTTGCCTCTATTTTGATAGTTACTAGCCTCTTGAATACTATCACTTGATATTAAGAAACATGATCCTGCAAAAGTTACATCAGCCGAAAGGGAGTGTGTATAACGGGTGCACAACAGGGAGGAAGAGAGAAAAATGAGAATGTCCATTTACTGTCGCGTGCTGCTGCATGCAGAAATTGGACATACCGACATAGAGATCGTTTAAAGATTCTACAATGAGTGGTGATGTCTGTTAACTGTTATGAAAGGATGTTAGCTGCGGAAGATTATGCATTGAGATCCTGACTCTGAGTCAGATTTTCTTTCTGGGCATTAGATGTATTGATTCACTTTCCATTGATCTACTAAACGGGTAAAACAAAATAATGGAGCCTTGTTCTGTTTAACTTTGATTTAATTTCTCTTATGTAATTTAGCGGTGGCCTTCTTATTTGGACGATAGAATATGAAAAAAAAAAACAAAAACGGAATGCAGCAAGGGACTCAATTTTTTCCATCATTCAGCAGATACCGAATTTTAAGCCGGAAGCACGACCTGTAAGATCGGCTCCTCCATCTTAAATCACAGATTGTAAGACAAAGTTCCTTCGTAATATATAGTTAAAAACCGGCCAACATACATTTTCAATAGCAAGTTAGCAACTCCCATCTTAAGCAATGCCGAATATTCATTGCTTCCAACTTACTATTGGAAATCCCCAGAAACTTGAAGAAATAAAAAGGTTTTCATTCACACCATCTGATTAAAAAAAAAACAGTAGTGTATATCAAATTATCAATCAATCAAATATATATATATATATCATATATCCAACATATTTCCGATCTCAAAATACAGAAAAACGGGGGGAAAAAGGTTTCTCATGTGTTACACAATCAAGACACTGATCTAAGTAAATGACATCTATGTTGGTATTGAGACCATATTCACAGGACCGGGTAAAAGGTTCGACAGGGTTGTAGATACCAAATTCCAGGGAGACCACAGAAACAGAAGAGATGAACAAGACACAGGGAAGATGAGGAAGAACAACAATGTCAGGCCCCGCGTCCCATGGTCTGCTCTGCAGGGGGAGGCATCAGCAGTACTGGTTTGGCACTGAAGGCAGGATGAGGCAGCCTGCGACGCACCTCTCGAGCTTCTTGGCAAAGAGCACACGAATGACAGATCACATGTGTTGCAAAGTCACACGCTGTCTCATACTGTTCCAGCTGCGCTTCATCCGTCACAAAGCTTCCGCAGCACCCCCATGACCTGTTCAGTGCCTCGCAAGTTCCCTAATATTTACAGTTTTTATTCCATCAATTCAACTCTTCATGTGGCAGCTTAGGGATTGGAGTGTTTGAGACACATATACAGTAATTACTTCACCATTTAATATATAATTAGTTAAACGTTTCAGGGGAATCTGTCTCTTATAAGAGTTTGTCGGTTTGGATTTTCTTTCATGTCTTCAGAATCATATAAATTGAAGCAATGCATAATTAATATTGAAAACCACTTCAGTTTAGATAAACAAACTTGAAGCGAACAAACTGATTCTGCAGGATCTACACACACTAGTAGAAAAGTTGCTAGAGAAGTATGCAATATTGATATATTGTTGCATACTGGAAAACCCATCTTAGACTTGAAACTATTACATATGAAGATATTAAACATGAATTTTAAATTTTTAATGCAGTACTTCAGTGATAGCACTTCGAATAGTAGTTAGAAAAGCAGAGTAAGCCCAACAAGCATGGGGAAGTATAAAAAATATACTGTCCTGACATAATGCAATCCTATATTGTGATGGTTTACTTTTACATTTATTTAAACGATTGACTTTGTATGTCACATGCAGTCATGCTGGTATTCGTTATTTAAAGCCAAGTTCATAAGAGGTTTAAAAGCCACAACTTTATTAACTAAAACAATAATCAAACAAAAATTTGATCACCAGATAATATGTGGAGGAAAGAATAAGGAAAAAACTTGCCTCTAAATTGAACTTGCGACGAATAGCAGTACGGCTGGGATAGGAGAACCAAGGAGCAAGACAATTGCAACCAAAAAAGGATTTGCCAAATAGATACAGACCAGAATAAGGCAAGCAATGGTTGGCAAATGTTCCAGGAGCAGATCCAAGTCGCTCAACATTGCTCCCATAAAGCACACATGGAGCCAAGCTCCCAAGAAGACCTATTCCATCCGTGTCATGAGTTTAAGCACAAGAAAAATTGAAAACGTCTTGGGAACTCAATATCTTAAGGGAAAAACATATAAAATAGTAACAATAAAGTGCTCGACAAGAAATTGAAAATGTCTTGGAAACAGTCGTTCTTTGTCTTTTCAGTTTCCTTGATTCTATTAAATAATACATTCTTGCTCTTGACCAGTCTCATTGATTCGAAAGAGCGATCATAAGAGGCTTGGTAATTGTAAATAATAAACTAACCGAAGTTAGCTCATACATCATGAGCCCACAGAAATATAGGCATTCGAAGATCACATAAAGCTCACATCTCAAAATTTTCTGAAACCGAAGACGTAAGAAATTATGAACAGGGAGAGAGAGACTTACAAACTTCAAGATCGCTGCTGCAAAACTCATCGTTGCTACCGAGGCAAGAGCAAATGCTGGAGTTCCACTGAGCTCGGCCCATGGGCTCGCCCAAGGCCGCGCTCCCATGCACTAAGGGGACGCCATCGGCGGTCCAACCATATCCATTAGCAATAGAAGACTCCATGGGCGTTGGAGACTTGAGAGCCGCCGGCAGCTCCGGTAACAGTGGAGGCGTTTTGGGGTTGTCGTCAGCATGTTGAAACTGGGGAACAAGAGGAATGGCCTCCTCAACGCGATCATCCTTCATAACCATTGCGGAATTGGGAAATTTGAAATGCGTGGACTTGGTGAAGAAGAATTTAAGCGGAAGAAGAAGAAGGATATGGTAATGAGACCAAGAGAGGAGATTAACCAATGAATGTGATTGGAAGCAACCCGCTTCCAATAGCCTGTAACCGATTTTCCTCCCTTTTCTTCAATGTAATTCCCCCGCCTTCACTTTGACCCTTTTTTTTCTTTTTAAAATTTAGAAGTACTCCTTATATTTAGAAATTCTTTTAAAATTTTCTTCAATTTTAGACAACCGTGTTCGTGACGATATGAGATTCGCTAGCGTTTGCATTTTTCTCTTATTTTAATTATAATAAATAAATTGCTTGAACGATGAAGATGAAACCTTATCAAGTGACATTGCTATTAATTTAGCGGAGGACAATGCCGGCAAAAGAAAATAACAAAGGACAAAAACACAATACTGTTTTTTAATTTTTTGTAATAATCTGATCAAAATATGCTTAATTATTTTCTCCTTGATTTATATGGTTGATCGGTCTTAAAATTACATCTTGCATTAGGCTGGAAACAAAATCTTACAGCTTGGGAGACACAAGAAATGAAGGAGCAACAAGTTTTACTGACTATTCCCCCCAATTTCTTGCATTGAATCCTGGCTATTTATCTCAACAAGTTAAGAAGTGCTGAAAATTTATTAGACGATCATTTCAATCATATTCTTAATAAGAAAAAGAATTAAAATATAGAGAGAGGGAATGCTATCAAGAAATAAAAATAATAATAATTTACGTAATTTCACTATCCTTATTGACACTAATATAAATAATGTCACTTTAAGTTGAATAACTATTTTTTTTTTAGATTTATTCATCAGTGGTGTCTGCTAGTAACTGATTAGTTTGGTTTGTGGGAATATAAATGTAAAACTATTTTTAAGAATTGTTTTATTAAAAAAAGTAAATGTAATTAACTTTGTCATGGATGTAAATGGTAAGAAGCAAGGTAGAGGCGCAGCAAGAAGTGAGAAGATAGATTAAGATTTTATGGGTTGGAGAAAGTTAACATGAAAAGATAGATCCACTCTCATATCCAAAGACAAATAAAGGTACACATGTCTCGCGATAGGTGCGCCTTCTCTTTCATTTCACTACAAAGTTCTCTCACTTGTGAGGCTTCTTCATCTTGGGATTTTCTTCACCTGCAGAAAAAAACGAATGAGTTAACACTACAGAAAAAAGTTCAGATATAATGGATATAGAGAGACATGATCATAGTGTGCCTTGAATTGAAGGGGAAGAGTGGGTATGATGTGCACGAGGCGGAGGAGTGGAGGAATGAGTCTCGGGGCCTCTATAGTCAATCTCATAAGTGTCCCCTGATGATTCTGAATCCAGAACTCGCCATGATCTCCCTGTTACGAACGCGCAACACAGATTGTAATTAAACGAAGGAATATAGAGCTGAATAACAGCGAGAAAGACGCAAACCTCCTGGGAAGCTATGCAGAGAAAGAATGAGAAAGAGGAATAAGGTAGGCCTGAGGAGCTCCATACCCAGATTTGATGAGCCATTGATGATTTATGGGCACTTGAATTAATGAGTGAGGGACACCCAACGCTGCATGGGGCCACGCCGGTGAACTGTTATTTATTGAAGCATGAAAGTGTCGCCTTCCACACAGCAACAAATTAGAAGGTGTGATGCAGATGGGGGTTGGTTCCAATATATAATCATGCAGACCCCTCGCTCCCATCTCATCTCAAGGCACATGATGCTATTTGGCTAGCAATGGCATCTACGCCTGCATGGGTCCTAAATGAGTCAGTCGCCTGCCAACCACCAAAAGCTTTTCCACTTTGAGCATTTATGATGCCCACCAGCTCCCTTTTCTTCACTTTTACACTTCAACTACTCCTTAAATCACACCATATTCCCATACCCTCAATGGACATCTCTATGGGAATTGATACAAAGGATCATTTTGGGTACTAAAAAAAACCACAACATTATAAAATATGTGTTAAAATGTCAAATTCTATTAATTAACTATTTAAGAGAGAATTTTTGACTAAAAATGGTAATATGGATACAAATATGGTATAATTATGATCTAACTGATTCTTATCATCCATCATCTACCAACTGATATTAATTTATTATTTTACTCTTCCACCATATGATCCTTGGGTAAAAAGAAATATATATATATATATATATATATCACACTGTGAGGTCCATTGTGCTCTCGATATAATTAGGTCCAGCCCATTTTAATCGTGGCCCGTTGTGTCTGCTGGGCTCTAAGATTAAGGTATCATAACCAGCAATTGAATAAATACCAAGGCTCGTCCTGCCAGATATTAGTATCACCTAAAAGGAAGGGAGACTTCGCCCTACTCTTAGATCATGGGTGAGCCCAACCCCTTTCCAAAAAGTTTTGTACAAAAAAAAAGAATAAATACCAATTCAATTGGTAAAATAGCAAGATATACTATTATTTAAAATGTATTCAATCCTTAAAAGGTATCATTTTATTATAGTTCTAATCACAATATTTAAAGAGATATTTTAACTCCTAAGTGCATAAATTTAAACTTAAGGATCATTGATAGCTTGTCCTGCCTAATATTAATATTATTTAGAAAGAAAGAAAACTCCACTCTCTTGAGTGAATTCAACCACTTTTTAAAAAATTTTATACAAAAAAAAAGTAATTGAATAAATTATATTATATTATTTTAATCTTTAATATAAAATCTAGTTAATAATAGTATAATTTATATTATAAGAATAATATATTGGGATTTTTAAAATATTATATAACAATAAATAAATAAAAAGTAATATTAACTTGTTTAATTGACAATCATAACTTAGTTGTTCATTTATTTTTATTATTTATTGAATGGAGCCCCCGTCGTCCGAGAAGCAAGTTGTGAGTTGTAATTATCAATTTTGCTGTCACTCGATCATCTTTTTATAAATGTTTTGTCACGCAGTGTCACGTGCCATTGACTCTTCCACACTCCCACCATTCCATCAAACCCATGGACCACGGAATATGGTACCCGCATCATTTACTATTCTCTCCATTTATTTAGTTCTGCCCTAGCTTGTAACAAATTTTATACCCTATGAGAGTTGAATTATTGTTATTATTGGGAGAGTTTTTTAATAAATAATTTCATAAATTTCTTATAAATATTATTTAAATCTTGAGACTATATACTGACTTTAATAAAGAATTGATGTAGAATCCATTTAATTTTTTTTATATATAAAAGAAATTATACTCCATTAATTATTATTATTATTATAAGTCATCTTTAATCACCTCATCAGAATTAGAGAGATTAGGGAGATTTGATTAAATTATTAACTTTTTTTAAAGTAAAATAAATTTATAATTTTATCTATATTTATAAAAAAATGTCAAATTTATATTACATTATTCTCATAGCTAATACCTTTAAATATGATTAATATTAAAAAAATTAAGTAACTTATTAATCTCTTATTGGAGATACTTTATATTTTTCTAATCTTATTTATAACACACTTTTAACATGTCTTATCATGATTAAGAAATACCTTAAACCCTATTAATTATGTCTTAAAATTTAATAATATTATAACTTTACTTCCATTAATATATCCCAATAATACAAAGTGTACATAATAATTAATAAATAAAGTATAAACTTACTCGTTTATATAAAAAAAAAATAACAATGTGAAGTACAATATAATCTCCTGCCTCATAATTCATAAATAGGAGGGAAGGAGTAATGAAGATGAGAATGAGAATTGCTCTACGGCTTAGATCACTGGCTTGGACAACAAAACACTCCAACAAGTATTTTATATTTGAAAGTGGACGAAGTACTTCAATTATTTTCCTGACTTTGTTTGACTATTTTATGTTGTTATGGCTTTTAAATCTTTCAGGTACGTCCATTGTTGGATCTCACCTCACCCTAGTGGGACTCAAATATAAACAAGTACAGTAATTAATCGGAAATGAAATCTGGTCTAACCTAATCCGATAGGGAGCCGATAACTACTTAGTTTTGGATAAATGTTAATGCCAAACATGCATTTAATATAAACCAAAGCAAACGCACCTGATTTCACCGAAGATCAAAAGTGGTTCGCCTCAGAGTCACCAAAGTAATAAACATACGATAAAGTAACTTTGTTTGCAGTCCCAGTTGGCCAGTTTCCACCACCGAGCGGGGAAAAGTGGGTCAGAGTATCCAAAGGTACTTTAGAACAAGTTTCATGACATTAACTAACAGACAAACCCACTCCAAAATATACAGATAAAAAGCAAAACCAGAGACCAGCAATAGACCCTGTTTATTTTCGTAACATCGTTTTAGTTTCTTCTCTACAAACACATTCAAGTACGGTTACCTCCACGCCACTCGCTGACACAGTTTATGATATGAATTCACAACAGTTCTGTGTTTTTTTCTTCTTCCTCTGTACTCCTGATATAATTTACCCGTTTTATGTCACTCATCGAGCTAAGGAGATTCTCTCGTACAGCTCCAGATGTCCAAACAGTGACTGTATCGAGGGAGGAAGACGACTTTTTATGACTATTATGTACTCATCATCTACAGCTAGTGACCATCATGGGGAAGTAAATTGAAATATGTTATATGCAGAGTAATGGAGATGGGATTTGGTTAATTACGTATAATGCGGCGAGCATGAATCAGCCAAACCAAGCCTTCTCTTTTTCCAGAAATTTAATTCAGGATCAAGTTTCTGAGCGGTCCTTGCCGGCTCCGATTTGCACCTTGTGAGTATGAGAGGACGTGCAGAGTCTCCGCCTCCGTCCTCTCTCTTCAAGTCTCGAGCGTTTTCAGATTTGATAATTCTCTCTTCGATTGAATCTTCATGCTCTTCCTCTGCTCTCGGATCCAGTCTCCCTTCTTTATCTGAAACTGACTCTATCTGGGAGCTAGGTTTCTCGTGCTCAGTCTGCTGTCCGTTTTGCAGCTCTGTTTTCTGCCCCTCCTCTGTTTCTTCAATATTTAACGGCGAACCCCAGAACCTACAAGCCAGAGATGAAGATCTGTATGGGGCGGATCTACATCTGGTCAATAACAAGGCGTTTTTGGGCGGCATAGTCGGGACAGGAATATCCGCATTCGCATTCTCATTAGTTCGTTCTTGGAATCGCTCTTCCGCTAATTCGTAATCTTCATGCTGCGTTTCTCCATTATACTTATCCCTGAGATTCAATTGACTTGTAGCTGAATCCTGTCTGACCTGAGTTCTTTTACTTCGAAAATGAAATATGGTAAAGAAGCCACAGTTGGGCCAAAGGGACTGGCAGCGGCAGTGGCAGTGGAAGGAGCTGGGGCCCATTTTTGAGGCGAAACGGCGGCAAAAGAGACCACGAGGGAGCCACCAGCGGCGGCGGCCGCATCTGGAGGGACTCGTGCGGTCTTTACGTCGATTCCTTTCAGCGGAGGCAGGATGATGTTTGGAGGAGCGTCGAACTCGGACCTGGCCCATGCAGGTGACCTTGGGGGAAGAAGGTTCTTGAGAATCAATGGCTGTGGTCTTCTTCCTGACAAACATGGGGCTCGACCTCGACCTACCTCGGCTCCGACTGGCTACGTTGGTTCGTAAGAACCTCATGAGAGGAGGAGGGAACTTGTCGGTCCGAGCGGGACTGGAAATGGGCTTGGAAGAGGGCTTCATCATATTCATGGTGGTGGAAGGAAGAAGAGGGTGGTGGGGAGTGAAAGGCATAAGAAGAAGATAATGGAGGTGGAGATGTGGAGGAGGGCAGTTATGACGTAATTTTTTGGGGGAAGAAGCTTCTGCAAATATTTGTTGGGATGCAGTTATGACTCATTTTTTATTTCGTCGTTGCACAGGTGCCTCCTTCTCTCTATATTCCCAGTTTCTTCGTCTCTCCCTGTCAGCTTCATTTTTATCCTTCAGTTAATATTTAACTACATATTTTCTTCCGAACTATTCCGTTTCTTTCAAAAATTATAATTATTTTTTAAAATGTTTCTAATGATCACGGATGTTCATTTAATTCAGATTAGAATCTCTGGGTGACAGATTTTATATTTGGCCAGAGAACTTTATAATAATAAAAATAGGAAAAAAAATACACATTTTATATGGGATAGGTGGGCAGATAGGTAGATTTTATTGACACTGAATTTAATATAAAATAAAAAAAAAGGTAAGAAATAATATAGAATTTCGTGAGGCGCCCTAAGTACTATACGGGAGAAGATTTCTTTAGGAAATGGAAAGTGTACATTAGCAAAAGTGATGGGGATTGGTCTAAGGAAGTAGTTAGTATGATGGGAGTGATTGAGTGTGGCATTGAATTCAACGGGCAAGAATGTTCATTTGTGATTGATTGAAATGCGAGGGACCGGAGGGAAGGTCATCCCCAATATACTATATACCCTGTCCAAACTGAAATGAGATGCAATCAATCAACGATACCATCAATTACTACATATATTATTGCTTATCAAACATTCAAACAGAGCTGACTATTCAAATTTTAAATTTTTAGTTATTATTCACGGTATAAATATTTTTTTAAAAAAAAAATTTGCATTCAAGAGATAAAAAGATCTAATATGAACTTATACTAACTTTGTGGCCGTTCCTTTTTACCTATTTTAGTTTTTTTTTTTCAGCTCCAAAGTAAAGGCGCATTTCCCACAATTATGCAGTAGAGTACGTGAGTTAGATGAAATGAATGCTTCATCAAGATGAAATAATGATATTTGTCTGGCAACAATACTAAATCCTTGGTGATCACAAGTTGCTATAGGTTGCTTAACCTTTTATCCAAGACTTGATGATTATACCCAGCGGGGAAATCACGTCAGCGTCCCAACGTCCGATCAAATGGCTGAATTCATGCAATACCAATGACGTTATTTCGAGCCTTTTGCATGTTCAACAACACAAATCACAACTTCCCCCCACCCCAACACAAGCATGACCAAAATTAAGGCCTAAAGCGAGAGGCTCAGAAAAGTGGAGCTAACAGCCTTAGCATGAGCTCCAACTTTAGATTCCCCTGCAGCTTTTCCTCCAATTCTTCAAGTATTTTCAATGTACCAAAAATAAGACAATTTTTAATCTAATATTATTAATCATGCTTATTTTTGTTATTTCTTAATAAAAAAATACAAACATTATTTTCATTTACTGCTTAATTTTTAACACAATGAGATGCGTGGCAAACATAATCAACGAGATTTTATCCGTGTATTAAGGTGAATTATAGTGTTGGGGTGCCTATAGAAGGGGAGCAATGAGTGATCACACGGCTAGAGAACAAAACGTCAACACAGTCCCCTGGCAACTAGCTTTACCACCAACAAGGTTGGAAATGTGAGCTTTAGACATGTCGGATAACGTGGTTTTCCAACGTGTTATCAAACACAATATCAGAAGCCCTAAAATGTCACAAGGTGGCCATATATATGAATCCCAAAATAAATCAATATTTAATATCTAATTCACATATTATATGGATTGCAAATTTGTATTGTGCAAAATGGGTCAACGCTACCCTTCACCGTTCTACAAAAAGTATACGAGACTGCTAGAATTTTATGTTTATAATATTATAAAAATCTATCCAAGGAGTATACAAATAAGGCCCAACCATTAAGTTATTATCGATCCAATCTAGAGGGTTATAGTACATTATTTCCTGCAATTCTGCTCTAACTTATCTAGCAAGGACCTGTTTAATCCTGAGAACGGCCATATAATAATCCTCAAGTACACTAACTTAGACTATATGTTATTGCTATTCCTCCTACATATCCCACCAAGAACGGAGTCATTTCAGGTAATAATATGGACATGCCTCGGAATCAATAGGTCTTTTGACCCCCGCCAAGGATTGCTTTGACTCGCAGTCCATGTTGTTGGAGCCTGTAACGCTGCTGCCCTTTTGATCAGAGCCGGCATCGGTTTCGTCATCTGTAGACACAATGACCAATTGTACTGAGACAGCATCCACTTAACAAGGCGAACTTCTGTGGTGGTAAATAAAGATGCTTCAACTTGTTAAGGAAGCCAAGTGATATGGGGCAAATAATAAAGGAAAGATAGTAGTGCCTGATTGTGTGTATAGAGATATCTGAGAAAGGCGTCTGACAGTGTCCTTCAGTGCCTGGAGTTCAGCTTCCTTCTCATGGAGTTTGGACTGAGCTGAATGCAGTTCAGATTCCAGATCTGCAATCTGGTCTTCCTGCCGTTCTATCAGCAAATGATTTAGTCTCTGACTCAATTCAGATGCCAATACTCCCTGGAACTCAGTTCCATCATACCCATCATCTCCAACTTGAAGCTGCAATGGAATTTCTTTGTCAAACCCACATTGAACCACGGAAGATGAAAGAGCAAAAACTAAAGCAGCAGATGTGCCCAATATAATGAGAGGATCAAACTTTTTGGATCCTGGCACAAACTACCCACGACAGAAAAGCCAAAATAATTAAAATATATATGTATATGTGTGTGTGTGTACCGTAGGATTTTGGGAACATAATTATCTCATTTAAAGCTTTGAGAAATGAATACTGCAGGGAAATAGGGGGCATATATTCATTTCTGAGACCAACACAAAGATATCCAAGAAATTCACCTCGTGCAATTTGGGCCTCATTTCTTCAAGGGAAGGACTGTCATGACTACACCCAGGAAGCTTTTGAAGTTCAAGCTCAAGTTCTGCTTCCAGGTGTTCCATTTCTGGAACTGGTTGACCTGACTCTTCAGTAAGAGCACTGCTTCCACATTCACCATCATCGCTTGCTGCAGGAAGACTCGAAATTCTGGCATCAGTGTCCCTGACCTCACTGCTTGTCTTCCTTAGGATCACTTCATTCCGATCACTTAATTTGGGCGAGTCATTATGGTCAACGGAATCTGAAATTTTCCGCGTACCTGAGGATCTTCTTCTGTGGAGCTCAGATTTTAGTTCCTCAACAACTTTAGCTGTCTCATCCATAGTCTTGTTCAGCTTGATGATCTCAGATTTTCCAGCTGACATCATATACATGATTCCAAAGCCAAGTCCCCAACCAAATAAGGAGCCATCTGAAGGAGAATAACATGACATCAAATTCATTATGTTTTAAGGAAAATCCAAATTTAAATTAAGAGAATTAGAGCCTGATCTTATGGATAAAAAGGGACAAGAGATATCTAAAAGAACAATGTCACATGTCTCGGTAATTCCAAGTAACCTAAAAGCACCAAATTATTAATAAAAAAATAACGAGCAACAAGCTGCAAGCATGATTTATGTACAGCTGTCGACAAACTCAACCATTTGAAAATTCTAAAATTAAATATGAGCCTCAAGGAATTCACGAAATGGTCCACGGCTTTTAACCATCAATCACGTACGAAAACTCTGGTTTCAACAGAGAAAAGAATTGAAACCGCAAGATTCACAGTAGACAAGAAATTCAAATTATAAATGGAAGCGCAAAAATATTGAGGGCGAAAAATTCCTAGCAAATTATTGCTGTATGATAGCATAATGACAGCATTTTTGCCAAGAGGCGAAAAAATCATCGACGAGGAAAAGAATAATCATACCTTTGGAAGAACAAAATCCAGTTTTGCCAGATAGATTCTTGATGGTCTTCCTCCTCTTCAAGGAAAAAGATAATCGTTTTCCTTCCTTACTCTGCTCCGATCGCGCCTGTACATCAGATGTCTGCTCAATCTTTGCAATTGTGACTCCATTCTTGGACCGTCGGCGCCTGAACAAGGGTTTCTTTCGAGAACCACTAGCCCGAGATCGAGGGCCATCTTTCCTCAGAGATTCCGAACTAGAAAACCTGAAGATCCCTTCTTGTGCGTCAGAGTTGGTTTCGAATCCAGATCCCGAAAAACCACTAGTAGCTACATGAGGCTGAGAAATTGAGTTCTCAAACGTTATCTCAGGGTCGTCGTGGTTATGATGGTATTGCTTGGTTCGAGTGAGAAAGTAGTTAGCGACGAAACCAGTGGATCCGACTACAGCAGCAGTTAAGAGAGCCTGCCACATAGTGATAATGAAGAAAAGGGATCTGGTGAACGGGGAGACAGACCCCAAAACTAGCAGAGGGCGGTAGGGATGGGATCAGCGGAAAAAAGTGGCAAGCCTTGAAGGAAGAGGGCAGTGAAATGGGGTGGGATTCGATGTTGGCTGCTTCGCTGTCACGTGCTTCCCGCGTCTTCCCATTTTTTGATCATTTCGATTTTGGACTTCCACTACCTCCGCTTCTTGAGTCCCACACAGTTACTGATGAACGTTCCCTGAGTCCAACATAGATGGATTCCATTGTCTGAGATTTTTTTTTTTGACCAACGTGAGAATCTTTTCAAAATTAAATGTGGTACTGTTTACAACTTACAAAATTCGTTACTCACTTGTCAAATTTTATTCTAGTCGTACAAAATAAAAGTAGAAACAATACACCTTGAATTTTATAAACATTAAATTTATAAATTTTATAAACCATTGGATTATATTATGCGCATGTTTGAATAGATTTTTAGAAAAATAATTTATAAAAAAATAATTTTTAAATAACTTTTAAAAAAGAATTTTATAAAAAAATAATTTTAAATAAATGATTGTTTGAATAATTATTATAATAATTTTTATAATTAATATATTATCAAAAAATGTATGAGATAAAAAGAAAGTTACGAAGTGTGAACATCCCATCATCATCATTTTTCTCATATTCTCTCATTGAATGATGCCAAAGACAGAAGAACTAAAGACGATAGAGTTAGATGGAGGAAGAAGTTGAAAACCAATAACTGACACTTCCTAACGACTGGCGCTATCTTGTAACCAACAAAATGATAGACTTGGACGATGACCCAATGACCAACCCTAATGATAGAGGACGATGATGACTTAACAACCCACCTTGATGATAGAGTTGGACAATAATAGAGGAACGGCTCAATGACCCAATGGAGAAGACCAAAAATGACAGGAGGAAATAGAAAATAGTAAAAAAATATGGATAACATAACAATTAAACAGTTCATAAATATTTTTATTATTTTAAAATATATTTTCAATAAGAGCTTATTCAAAAATCATAATTTTATCTATAAGTTCTTTTAAATAAATATGATTATTTATTTTAAATTTTTTTTTAAAATAAAATTTAAGGTATAAATCGTTTTAAATGTAAGGTTTAGGGTAAACTTAAACAGGTACCATATGAATTACAAGAAGTATGCTCACTGGATTATATGAATCGGTCCAAGAGAAAAACGTGTATTCACTATTCAGTTACAAGTTTTAAGAAATTAAAGCGTGAAAAAATTAAGGACTATAAAACGTTTATTAGACATCTTTCATAATTGAATTATGTTTTTAAAGGTGATGCATTAAATAGATAAAAATGCAATGCATTAAATTATTACAAATTTTTTTTTCTTTCACTATATTTTTACTTTTTTTCTTCCAAGCCAGATTAGGTTTTCATTAATAGAAACAATGATTGAGTTACTGTAAATACTAAGCAATTATACTTTGTTTGTTATAAATTTTTGTTTGAAACAAGTTAAACTTATTTACAATATAAGAATAAGAAAAAATATCTATTTCTTTTATATGATACTACCATCAAATAGGACGAGCTGTCTATTACCTTAAAACGTAAAACTAAATATCTATAAGCTAAAATGTCTCCTTAAACGCCGCGACTGAAATACAACAAAATAATACTCCCTAAGAATCGAACATATTCTAAATAGTCACATATCCCATATTTTTACCAATTCAACTTATGTACTATGGATATAAGCAATTATATTTGTACACATTTTTAGATGCATTATCAGTTCGAAACATCTTTGTCCAGAAGTTTGGCTCGCACACTCGAGGAACATCTTCATTTAAGTTTTTACAAATTTCATGTCCCTGCTTGACTGCGTAGGATCACCGTAGGAGAATACTCAGAATTGCAACTAGCAGCACGCATTTAAATTTACATATCGTACAAGCACCAAAATGCCTTGCTTAATGAGACCCCTAACTAACTAAAAATTGGGACAGTACTGTTTGTATCCACCTTCGGCAAAAGACTGGTTTTGATAGCAATAGTGCAATACCAACGGCAAAACCACCAAAAACAGCACATCACAAACATCCGTAACCGCAAAACGAATGATAGATGATGCTATAAGGAATGGACCCTAAGAAAACTAGATTAACGAATGATAGATGATGCTATAAGCAATGGACCCTAAGAAAACTAGATTGTCCAGACGAACATTTCATTGGGGCAATATTATTATAAGTTACAAACTTCCCCTTATCTCTCTACGGAAATTTTCTTCCTAATCATGTTTATAACTTTGCTTAAACCACCCAACTAAGGAACAAGACAAAATATTCCCAGTGTCTATGAAAGTAGTGAATGCTCTGAGGCTCTCTGCACTAATAAGAATAAGATGCCCATTGATTTCCCTCAAGTCTACGGCTTCAACTGATATGCACCAAAGAAATGATAATTATTAAAGAATGCCACCAACAATAGCGAAAACCTATCCTGGTAGATAAATTTGGAGATGTGACAGCAGTCTACCTGGCAAAAGGAACAAGTGGAAATGCAATTATTACAACAGGGAGTAACACAATATGCAAACCAAAAAAAATAGAGAGAAAACCATTCCCTACACCGCATGCTTTTGACTATTTCTTCCCTTTCTTTACACTAGATAGAAACTTAATTAACAAAAATATAGAGGGGAAAGAAGCCATTTACAGGGCTAGTGATGATGTTATTAACGCTACTCAAGGAAATAATAAACCAAGAGACCATTGTCCTAAGCATCAAAGCTCATATATACTTTCCTTCCTTGAACTATTGATATTATTAATTAATTACTACATCCATACCCACACTGGGAAGTAAGATGGCTAAGGCAGGATGAAGTTAGCATTTACATAGAGATTTGATGTATCATATAGCAGTCTTACTGCTAAATTGGAGAGCTATAAATGGGATGGGAGAGTTCATAACAAAGTGCAAGACAACCATTGGCAAAGAACAAGATAATCATTAATGGATTTGACTGGTCACCTGAGCTAATCTGCAAAACACGTGGAATTTTAATGTTGTTTCCTTCTAAACTTCCTTGCAACTGTCAAATTAAGAAAAAGATTCTAGATTCCTTCCATGCAGGACCAGACCATGGAAATTCTATGAACAAGAAGTGTTTCCAGTGTTGTGAGCTACTGGGCTTGTTTATAGTTTCCTTCACTTCATGAAACACCATTCTACCAATTACCACTCACAATTGAACCACTTTGTATAACAAATATCCCCAATTCCACAAACAAGTTTGCAGGGCTCAATTGCATGACATACTTCACTGTCATCCAAGGAGTTTCCCAATAATTGAACGAACAACAAATTACATATGCCAAACCATCACAGGGCACGGCATAAATAATTTACCCACCTCCTAACTCTACACAAGCATCTATAGAGTTCTTTTTCCTCAATTAGAACCCCTACATGGACTCAAAAGACCTTACGCAGACTGCTATTTTCAGAGAGTTGTGTGTACAAAAAAATGACATATTTTTACTCAGTACCAAACAGTTTACTTCCCATAATTAAAGTTAGTGAATTGAAGATAATAGTATAACTGGAGAAATAGTAACTAATGTTATTTTGAACTTTTAAAATTGACAGGTGAATAGAGACATTTTTTTCTTCAAAAATGACAAATAAAAAACCGGGAGGTAGTATAATATATTTTAAAACTAAAATCATGCCTTTTGCTCTGGAACCAAGTGACAAATTGAATGGAAAAGTAGACTTGCGGTCAAAACCTTGCAAATAAGCTACAAACTTTTGCATGCTACTGATACTAGTTTCTTTCCACTTAACAGAAATAACTATATCTGTGAGACGAGAGTTTTTACCATGTTACAGTTGACAGCCACTCAGCAAAAGCTGTAAATATAATCCCTAGAGAATGCCACAAGCCATCATATCAAGGGTTTTGTCGACGATATTGAGCAAATGTTAGTTAGGATTGAATAATTATTTCGTTATCACATTTATTATGTAATGAATTGAATTTTATTCACCCCACATAGGATGTAGGGGGTTAGTGGATATTGATGACAGAGAGTCTAATTGCCCTTTCATTCCATAATCTCCTGAATCCAAACATATAATTAATAACAGACAACTCTCAAGATCAAGAGGCATGGTATATGAGAAAATAAAGCACAAAAGATGAATATAAACTGCTTACTCAGTAGAATTTTACAAGCTAATAGCATAATCCCTAACACAAACTACTCATCTCATATACAGGGGAACGTCTGCCAAATTTCTTTATCAAGGTAGCACCAACAACTCACGAGTCCATCAATTAGAGGGTATTAAAAGCCTCTTCAAAACATTATAGACATTCAGAAACATCCTATATTCGAAATTCATAGCAAAGCAAAGACACGGAAACCTGGACTTCGGTTTTCTTCTTTTAACTGAATGAAAGGACACAAGCTTGTATACCACGTACCTATTTATTTTCCAAGAGTCAGTCAGATTTAGAGTTGGACACCATATTTTCTCTTGCAGCCCTGGCATTCTCATACTCAAACTTCAACACATTATGGATATGGGAAGTATCCTTAATATAGAACTGCCTTCCAAATGCACTCTCTTCGATAGCAGGGAAGTACTGAAATAGAATAGAATTGACGATCCAAAACCATGACGCCCCGAGAAAAATTCCCAAGGTAGCTCCAGCGAAGACCTGAGCCAGAGTGTGGTAACCCAGATAAACCCGAGAGTACATGGTTAGGAGTGCCAGGGACCATGTTATAAAATTCAGGATCACGTTGTTCTTCGAATCCCAAAAACCGATCCCTTTACTAGTCAAGAGAGTGAAGTAGACGGCAAAGAAGAACATGTACTGAGAATGACTTGAGGGCCATCCATGTGAATCGCACATCTCCAGCAAAGCACATGTCTCGGGACGTGCTTGTTGAACCGATGTCTTGATGAACTCGTTGATGAATTGGGAAATGAGAAGGCCAAGAGCGAAGAACATTCCCTGGAGCTCGCGACGAAAGATGAAATGAGAAACGAAGCCACCGAGGCTGATGAAGACGGGGACTAGCGACACCCAGGCCAGAAAGTGGCCCAGCTGGTCACCCTTTTGGTACCGAACATGGGTCAGAGTCACGGCCTTGAGCAGAGGCGTTGCCATGGTAAAGAAGCGTAAACGTTACGGAAGTCTGATACTGAAGCTTGGATTTGCGACGAAAGGAACTGATCAGATCTGAGACATCGGAGGCTTGATAATTGAAGAGAGGGGTGGGGCCAATTCGGACTCAAGGATTAATTACGCTCACTCACCATGTATGAAATTTTAGGTGATATTAAGTACGTCAAGAATTAATTACCCACACAACATATATTTTTTAAGAAAAAATAAAAATTGTTAAAAAGAAATTAAACAAATTTACGTACCTATTTCTCTTTAATAATATCAATATTAAATAGTGTTAACTATCAATTATTTTCACACATTAATTTATACACTTAAAAATTAAAATATACCCCCAAATTTTATGAATAAAATCATAACAAAATACCACTTTGTAGATCTTACATAAATAGGAACTTACACAATCAACTCTATGATACAGTCTCCATCGGTCAGCCTGTTTTAGCCCAATTGAGTAATTGAAAGAAAAAACAAAAATAAATAAAAGAAGAAAAGCCTGTTTGAGCCCAATTGAGTGATTGAAAGAAAAAACAAAAAATACATTAAAGAGTAAAAGCCTATAGGGTTGCTATGTTGTGGAGTTTGCGGGCCTTTTGTGTGTTTACCAAAACCCACCAAAAAAATTGACATCTAAGGTTTATATCTAATAATAATAGACAGTTTATTTTATATAATATTAATATTATCTAAAAGAAAAAAAAAATTATCCTATTTTTAATTGTGAGTGAACTTAATCTCTTTATAAAAAAAATTATAACAAAAAAAAACCAAAAATTATTATATCTCATTCTCATAATCTCACATATTATTGTAATTGCTCTCTAAATTTTAGGAATATATTTTAGTTTTAACGGGGATTGGTGTTGAATATAACTAAATTTTGTTGTAAACAATAAAAAATCTCACCCACCCCTAAGCAATGAACATAATGGCTCAAATTTTCATTGAATCATAATCTCCAAAAAAAAATTAACCCAATGCTTTTCCCCTAAAAAATTCATAGCTATTTTGACGATACAATTCCAGAGTTTATTTAAACAAAATCTTAAGTTTAAATATTGATATATGTAAAAAAAATTTATTAAAAGACTCACTAACTATAACTAAGTGTATGACGCCGATCAAATCTGGATATAGTAGGAGTAAAATTCTGATAAATTGAATGGGTGACTAAAAACATAATCCACGATTTTACTTTAAAACTCCTTTTATTAGACTATATTGGTCAACACCAAATTTCAAAAAAAAAAAAAACTTACCATAAACGTAAACGCTAATATTAGTTACATGGGAGGGGTACATATCATTGATAGACAAGAACCATCCCAACTGCTATTTGGTATGGATAGCAACTCGTGCTCTTCCAAAACCTTTTCTCATATTTTGTTTTCTGATATTCCTTTTACTTCAAGTGACACCCAAACGAAGCAATACCTCACCAGCGAAAAACCCCTCAATTAAATTTGTACACTTTCAGTTCGGCTGCACCAACCACTGCCTCCACTGTGCTAGCGTTTATTCGCAACACATGCACAGCAAGCTGCTCTTAAAATCCTCTGCTTCATATCAAATATTCTTAACAATTTCTTCCACCCTGAAGGATTGTGCATTAGGCGGTGAGTGAAGAAAAAGAGTTTGCAGAAAATGGTTTCTGCAGAAAGATCAAAGAAGAAATCCCAGATATGGAAGAAAGCCATGATTCACTTTTCTCTGTGTTTCGCAATGGGTTTTTTCACTGGCTTCGCTCCTACAGGTAAATCTTCAACCTTCTCTTCTTCCCCAGTCGCCACCTTCAATAGACAAGAATTTGCTTCACAGCCTCTGCAAGTGGGGAACCGGACAGTACATGGCAACACAAGTTCGATTGCTCCGAGGTCGGAGGGCGAGCCAACGATGCCCAGATTCCCCGAACACAAAAAGAATCTCAGTGAGAAACCAGAGCCCGAGTTGAAACCTCGTAGGCTGCTAATTATTGTCACCCCAACGAGCACTAAACTTAGGTTTCAAGGGGTGTATCTGAGAAAGTTGGCCAACACAATAAAGCTGGTTGCTCCTCCATTGGTGTGGATTGTGGTGGAACCACAAACGGAGTCCACAGAAGTGTCGGAGATGATGAGGAAGACAGGAATTATGTATCGACAGTTGGTTTCTAAGGAAAACTTCACGGACTTGGAAGCAGAACTCAATCACCAGAGGAATCTCGCACTTAAGCACATTGAGCATCACAGGCTAAGTGGGATCGTGCACTTTGCTGGGCTTTCCAATGTTTATGATCTGGAATTCTTCCACCACCTTAGAGATATTAAGTATGATGACATTTTTTCCTCTTATTTTTCTGCGTTTTAAAGCTTGTGATATGGTGAGAAGGCATTATTATTTGATTTGTGTGCGTCGTTTTTGGGAACTGATCAGGATGTTTGGGGCATGGCCGATGGCAATGGTAAAAGCGAATAGGAAGAAAGTGAAGATGGAAGGACCAGTATGCGATTCTTCGCAGGTCATAGGTTGGCATCTGAGGAATAAGAACAATGAAACGGACATGTTGAGTTCCCAAATTCGTATTTCGAGTTTGGCATTCAATAGTTCCATCCTCTGGGATCCTGAGAGATGGGGTCGCGCTTCACCTGTTCAAGACCCCTCTCAGGTACATGTTTTAGAAAAATTAATATTTCACTACTTAAACTTCCACATGGTGGCACTAAATTAAAATTATAGAATTTTAGTTGCATCAATTTAAAATTTATAGAAAATAATAAATTATACTGAATTAAAATTTAAGAATTAAGTTTTGATCAGATGAAAACTATATATATATATATATATATATTATTTTTTAACTAGAGACGTGAAATGAATCTAATATTTTATTCCCTGAGCCAAACTATCATCTGCTAGTCCTAGAGCTAGAATTATGAGAAAAGGGTATCTATTGTTTGTTGAACGTAATCATTTGAATAATGCTTCAGTTTTGAGTGACTACTTATGTCTAGCTTAGATTTAGCTATTCTCCAACAACCCTATAAAAGTGGGCCTTAACAGAGGAAAGCCGTGAGATATCAGATTCATAATGACAGCATAATTGATTTGTTGAACTAATCAGAACAGTGACAATGGAATTTTGCACTTAAGACATGATTTCAATGATAGTGCGAATTCCTTCTACTCCAAGATACCAGGCACTCATTCTTTTTTGTTTTTAATGGTTTTGGAACCTTCATATTCTTATTATTAGGTTTCTTTTCTGATATTCTCAGAATTCATTGAAGTTGGTGAAGCAAGTGATTCTGGAAGACGAGTCAAAGTTGAAGGGAATTCCGCCAGACGATTGCTCCAAAATCTTGCTCTGGCGTTTTAATTTTCATGCTCAACCCACTCTCAAACATCAAGTTTTGAGAACTTTATCATAAGGCAGGGGGGAGGCAAAACACATTATCACATTATACTTAGTAAATATAGAGACAGGCAGATACATAATTGGGCCAGTCCAGAAATTTATTTCTCTATTATGATCAATTTATTCAATTTTTTTCCACTTTTACCCTTTATTGATAATGGGAGTGAGTGCGAGGCCCAATTACATTAGCCCAATGTATCGTTGACGAGCAAAAGCCCATTGGAGACCCAATCGACGGTGGACAAATTTTATTGAAGAGCATGCACTACGTATTCGTGTCGTGCTTTGAATTGCACGGGAGACATTATTCTTAAATTACAAAACGAGGGGAAATATACATTTTTTGGATTGGAGTGAAACTTTTTGTTCAGACTTACTTGGGTACCTTTCTTTTTAGAATAACGTAAATAGATTGCTATGCCCTCTTTTTGTTGTTGTGTGCCTCGTGAATGATAACCGAGCAGTTTAATTCCTAATGTCCCCTCCTGACGTGTTATTGACTTATTGGATGGACAAGTCAATCTCATCCAATTATGAGTAATCACTTTTCATAACTAGTAATCTTGCCATTATTATTGTTATTGTTATTAATATTACTCAACCAGTAATCACTTTTCATAACTAGCAATCTTGCCATTATTATTATTGTTATTGTTATTAATATTAATATTAATCGTTTGGACAATTAAGTTCCACCAGTACAATTTTTTTTATATATATAAGAGGGTTATAGCCCAAAATTAAAATTAATTGTAGGCCTATTTAGTTTCTTTTAAAATTAAAATTTTAAAAGTTTTTTTAGGCAAAATTTAATTTTAGGTAAATTTTAAAACAAACAATTATATTTGTTCAAATAGGTTTTTAGACTAAACTATAGTTTAAAATCAAGATTTCAGATAAGTTGGTTAGAGTAGTTTATGTAATAGTAAAAGAGCTTATGAACTAACTAATTACTATATTATCCATACTTTTTTTACACCATCTCTCATATTTTTTCTTACACCCTCTCTCCCTTCTCTTGTTTTTTCTTACACCTTCTCTCATCTCTCATCTTATATCTTATCTTTCATCATTTAATACTTATACCCTTTTTCGTAATTTATTAATAATAAAATATTTTTAAAAATAATTATCCAAACACTTATTTATTCAAAACTATTTTTTTTTATAAACTCTTCTCCAAAAGTCATTTCTGTAAGCTATTCAAAAGCTCTCTTTTTTATAAATATATTTTTAAAATTTTATCCAAACACATATTATAGTAGGGAGGAATTTAATTCAATACACCTAAATCTTGCAATGACACATGTTATATGTGGAAGAGTTAGATAGTCCCTCATTTGCAATGATATCCACAACTTAACTAGTATCTCTCAATATAAATTACAATTTTAAATAACATTGTCTGCATATAACATCATCAATATATTCAACTAATAAGTTGTTATATTATCTTATATTTTTTTTCTTTAACATATCAATAAGATATTTTGTGTATGATTCAAATATTACTTTATGATATCCTCTGTTCCATGCACCCTAAGACCCCTTAAATACATCACATTCCTGTGTCTCAATTGCATCACAATTTTAAATAAAATGTGTAAACCCAAATATCTATAAACCATTATGGTTATTTAACATACCCAGATTACTACTGTGTGTTGCAGTTTGTGGATAAAAATAGGCATAGCCCTCAAAATTCAGAAAGGGAATAAAGTGCATAGTTTATCCAAACAGGGAAAGAGAGAATAAGCTGCGCATGTGCCATGTGATATACACCCACCCGCCCGCATTCTTATATATATATATTTCGTATTTTAAATATTGACATATGGAGTTGGAATTTTTGAACCAAATTGTAAGCCAAAACCATACCTCATCCTTTAACTCTATACAAAATTTTATTCTAATCTCCTATATTTTTAATCGTACAATTCTAATGCCCATTAACAAAAAATGTTGATAATAATATTGTAATTATTGACAAAACATTCACATAATATATTGAGTTTAATTTTTAAAAAAAATAATAACTGAAATAAAAAAATATTATTTAAAAGTAATGTTATTAGACTTAAAATTTTGAAAAAATACATTATAAGATTAACAAATCAAGTTCAAACCTTACATAATTTTATCAAATTACGAATGGAAATACTAAAATTTATTAATTTTCTTTTAAGAAGCAGGGAGTTCGATTTGCAATGAAATTAATTCAAATAAAGAGAAGGATGGCCCACGTCAACGTGAGAGTATCTGTGAAGAGTTTTGATGGCAATCGCGTGGGGTTGCAAGTATTACAAGGCTGGGGACCGTAAAAAATATGGGCCGTTGCAGCTTTTAAATCACATCTACGGTCCAATTTGATTCTGACCGTATATAGGAAGACAATAATGTTATATTTTATAAAATTATTAATTTAATTTTTATTATTATTATAAAACTTTTAAAAAATTAATTTTATAAATCTTTTATAAATATTCTCTAAATCAATATGTCATAATTTTAATAAAAAATTTAAATTAAAACATACTTAAATTTTTTGTAAAAAAAAATATTGAGGTGATTATTATATTTTATGGATAGATGCGTGTATTTTTATAAAAATTTATTAACAGTTTATCTATTTATTATTCTATTATTTTTATTTTTATTTTTAATATAAAAATTAATTAATTTTTTAAATAAAATTAATTAATTATACTTAAATTAATATTATATATTTTTAATATATATAAATTAATCAATTATATATTATAATAGTTATAATTAATTTTATTAATCCATTTAAAAAATTTAACTAAATTATATCTATGCTCACCCTTATTTCGTTTCCACCCGCTAGTTGCACTAGGACTTGTGAATAGATTCATGGATCCATATTGGCATTTTTTTATATTTTTAATAAAATATAAATATTAGTTAATTTATTTATATAAATTAAAAAAATTATTTAATCATAATAAAATTTAATTTTTTAAAATAAATTTATATTATATACTATTTAATTTATCTAAATTAATCAAGTAACTCTTATATTAATTTTAATTAATTAATTTTTTTTATTTTCTTAATCTTCTTAAAAAAATCATATAACTCATATATATTTTTTTGACTATATCTAACTGTTATAAAATAATAGACATGTTGTTGATGTATACACTCGTCAATATTCGTAATGTAACGTCCTACTTAAGATACCTCCATTTTTTTTTTAAATAATGCCACTTTTCCCAGCCACATCGCATTTTGCCCATTGGCAAACCCTCTTCCCATGTTCACTGGTTAGTATTCCATATTTCAAACTTGTGCACTCTATTCCTTTTGGATAGTCAAATCATAGGGTGCGTCTTGATTGCAGAGAATTCTCATTAAAATAAAATAATAAAAAACAGGAGGAAAACAAAAGGAGATGAATTATATACGTACCTTTAATTCTGTGGTAATTTCTCTCGACTTAAGATTCATTTTATCATTTGTTTCCATTAAAATGATCATAATCAAAACTTGAATTCCCCTGTTTGACTTGGCATCGCAAATAATCTCACCCTTCTCCCTTCCTCGGTAAATAAAACTCGGGCCAATTTTCTTACCTGCTAATTAAAAGAAAAAATTGTGTCTCGTATTTCCATATCGATGGTAAGGACTGATAAGGATGGATTTTTTTTTAATATAAAAATTTTTAAAAATAGATTAAACGTTAAAAATAAGAAGATTTTTTTTATAGACGATATTAAATTTATTATTTTCAGGAGTAAATCTAAATACCTAAAAGTTAAAATACTTTCCCAAACGTCATGATTAGAACCATAATAAAATGATAATTTTTAGAAATTAAATATATTTTAAATAATTACATGTCTCACTTTTTTGCTAATTAAACTTACGAATGATAAGTGATAAGGATGGAATTAATTTCTCCATAAGCTACTTGACTAAGTCAAAACATGTAGGTTTATTGAACATTTGGAAAACATTGCAAACATAATTTCTCTCATTTATTTTTTAAATGCTCTATTTATAAAAAATAATTTTATTCAGTTGCATTAATTCAATAAAATTAGTGCGCCATATTATCTGATACGATCACAAATCCCATCAGGATTCTATTAATATTGATAGCGTGTTTCAGTGGGACTTTACATTCAAAGAAATTGTGATTTATATGTTCGACCTGTTTGTGATTGGCACATATAATTAAGAAAAGACTTAAGATCAGTCGGTAGCCAAGTTAATTGCTTTGTCAAAAAGTCGATTTCTCTTGTTTGTTAAGATTCCAAGATTGTATCCATGATTCAATTTAACAGTATGAGAGGATTTTTAATTTCGTTTTGGATGATTACGATCTATTTATGCGGGAAAAATTTGAACTTCCGCGCGGGTGTTTCTAACTTCATACAGGAAGAGTGGAGAACCCGTCTGAGTTCTGATCTTTGATCTTGTCGAGTTCGGTGAGAGAAAAAAGGAAAGAGAGAAATGCTTTTATGAAAAGAAAAAGAAAAAGAAAAAAGAATCAAGCATCGGTATGAGATAGATCTCTGTCACACCTCACCAGCATCCCTGCTGCTACACCGTAAAAAACCGTTAAAGGGCGGTGAATAATTAAGGCACGGTGGATTGGCCGCACGAAAATCAAAAGACATGGACACGGTGACTTCTTCGTATGTTTGATCCTCTGATATCGTCACATCGAGGTTTAATTTAATATTAATATGGCGGTGGGGACCACTGCGCTACACCCAAGTAGTGTGGGGCTCTTAATATCCCCCAAAAGCAAACCAGCGGGGCTTCTTCTTCCTTCTCCCCTTTTCTCATATCATGGCAAGCCTCTTGTCAAGATCTGATTTCGTTTCCCTCTGATTTCAACTTCAAATATTTTTTTGTCTCTTCTGTCTTCGAGATATGGAGACGAGTCACCTTGGGAAGTGAAGGCCAGATTTCATATTTGCGATTTGACATTTGGTTTTAACTGAGGTAATTAGTTCCATTCTCATCTTAATTGGTCCCTCAACTGCAATTCTGGTTTAGCTCCGTATTTGATACCCTGTGGCCTGTGCTTCATCTTTTTCTTCTCTCTGTGATTCTCTGCTTAGTTCTTCGACTGGCGAATATATTCCTGGGTCCGCTGAAAAACTTTCTCAATCTCAACAACATATCGGTGTTTCTAGATTTTCGCCGGAAGCGTGTCATCTGGCAATGCAGTTAGATGATTCTGCTCTTTTGTTTCTTCTCTGCGAAATTCTGGAAATGAAGATTTTTTTAGTCTGTTTTATGTTTGGTCAATATTAATTTGAAGAACCAGGAATCCAGGATCAGAAAACTGTTGTCTAGTTTTCCATAAGTTACGTATTTTAACGGGTCATTACTCGATATAATCGGTAGGATTACCGACAGTTCTGGATTAGGTTCTGGTTTTTATGCCTCCCGCAGGTTTACTTTTGCTGCTTGAAGCTCATGTTTGTACTGGCTGGGTTATCAGGTATGAGATCTTAACATTCGTAATATCTCCTGATTCTTGATATAAGGATCAAATCGAGGAATGCCAAGAAGATGGGGAGGAAGGGAAATTGGTTTTCTAGTGTGAAGAAAGCTTTCAGCCCAGAGTCAAAGAAAAAGGAAAAGGAAGATCAGGTATGTTATGTGTGTGTGTGGGGTTTATCTGAATTCTATGAAACAGTTCTGATAGTTTTAGCTCCCTACTATCGCAGAAATCAAGCAAATCAAAGAAGAAATGGTTTGGGAAGCAAAAATTGGAGATCTCCTCAGACTCATACGTGGGTTCTGAGAAAACAGCACGCTCCTCTGCTCCTCCACCTGAAGAAAATAAATCATATGATGTTGAGAATGAAGCCAGTCAAAGTCATGTTCATCAAGTTGCAACTTCTGTGGATTCTGAGGGACCAATCCCTGCTGTTCAGACACCAGTTGTTCCAATTCAAGCCCCTAAAATCTCTCGGTTTGCCGGTAAATCAAGGGAAGAGGTGGCTGCAATAAAAATTCAGACAACTTTTAGGGGATATCTGGTACGTCTTGCATTTTATACAAGACCAATGTTGATCACTCTTCAGAAATGAAATTCTTGTTAATTGAATGTTGAGTCAACTTGTTGAACTGAGATTTCTGTAAAAATGGTTCAGGCAAGAAGAGCTTTGCGAGCTCTAAGAGGGCTGGTGAGATTGAGGACACTAATAGAAGGGCCAATTGTAAAACGCCAAGCCACTAGCACTCTTCGTTCTATGCAAACTTTGGCTCGTGTGCAATCCCAGATTCGTTCTAGAAGGATCAGGATGTTCGAGGAGAATCAGGCTCTGCAAAGGCAGCTCTTACACAAGCATGCAAAAGAGCTCGAAAGCATGCGGGTCTCTGGGTTTTATTTCTGTGTTCTTCATATAAGAATCAACATTTGTCTGGTCTTTAGAACATAATCAATTTATCAAGTTTTGAACTTTTTTTCAAATTTTCATCACAGATTGGAGAGGAATGGGATGATAGCCTGCAATCCAAAGAACAGATTGAAGCCAAGTCACTGCAAAAGTATGAGGCAGCCATGAGAAGAGAAAAAGCGCTGGCTTATGCATTCACTCATCAGGTTCTCTATCTGCTTATGATTTTATTATATTCATTATGAACAAGTTTTGATTCTTGTGGTAAAAATCAGCAAAGATGGAAGAATTCATCCAGATCGATAAACCCAATGTTCATGGATCCAACGAATCCTTCATGGGGTTGGAGCTGGCTGGAACGATGGATGGCAGCTCGGACATTGGAGAGCCGAAGCACAATGGAAAAAGAAATGAACGATGATCGTTCATCTGTGAGAAGTTGTTGCCGCAGCATCGCTGGTGGAGAAATCAGCAAATCATATGCTCGTCACCAACTCATTTCTGAGAAGCATTCTCCAACACCAAGCCAAATCCCAGATTCACCTAGCTTCCAATCATATTCTACACCTTCAAAGCCAGCTTCTAGAAAACTCAAGAAGGCCAACCCAAAGGACAGCTTTGTCATGGATGATGACATTAAAAGTGTGGCCAGTGCGCAGTCAGCACGGTTCCGGCGGCACTCCATTGGTGGCGCGTCGGTGAGAGACGACGAGAGCCTTGCGAGCTCGCCGGCGGTTCCGAGTTATATGGTGGCGACTCAGTCTGCAAAAGGCAAGTCTAGGACGCAGAGTCCATTGGCACCTGAGAATGGCACGCCACAGAAAGAGAAAGGGTCTTTCGGGACAGCAAAGAAACGGCTTTCTTACCCGCCGTCACCGGCGAGGCCGTGGCGGCATTCAAGTGGGCCACCAAAGGTAGAAAACAACTTAAATGCAGAAATCACTATGGGAAATGGTGGGGCTGCTTAAATAAATCAGAAGAGGAAAGTTTTTGTATCAAGAAGAAGAAGAAGAACAAGAAGAGGAAAGTTTCAGAAGTGAGGTCGGAAAAGATCGTCTGAAAAAGGAGAGAAATGTTCGTTTGACTTGAGTGTTCCATTTTACTTAGCTTTATAAATTAAAATTTATCCTATCGTTCTGGGGGTATTTAGAGTCGTTTTACCTGCTGATTTTTATTTCTTGAATTTGTCTCTCTCTCTCTCTCGTATTTTCTCTCAGACGGAAAAGGGTTGTTACCAGAACGAGTGTCATATCTTATCATAGCAGATCATCATTCTATTTGAAGATCGTGATTTCTCATTTGAGACATATCATGTATATTCCATTTCATTGTCTCATTGATTTTTCTTACCAGACATTATCTCACTGTGTTCTCGCAAGATATTATTATTACTAGCAGGGATATAGCTTCGAATATTGAGATGTTTTGCTCTGTTTCCATCCCCATATATAATAGGTTGATCTTTGGAGGATTGGAGTTTATGACAAGTATTGACATTTATACATTTTAAAATTTTGTGGTCGAACCTAAATTTATAGGGCGAATTGCCACTGACCCAAGCATATACGATGAAATACTGAAATTAGATTGCAGCACTTTCTATTCCGCTTCAACGCAGTATTAGGTTCAACGGACTAAATTTGGTGTAAATTTTTAGGAACCAACTAAGGAAAGAGAATAAAATCCCTCTCCTCCTCTCTGCTCTCCTCGCACCAAACAATGGATTAAGGAGGAAAGCTTTGAAGTGGCAATATTTCCTCATACTCTCAACAAGGTAGAAGTTCGAATTGTTCCATTTCGTTGTAAGCTACATAACCATACTGTAAAAGCATTGTACTTAACCAACCAACAAACTTTCTGTGGGTAGTTCTTAATCACTTTCATTCAACAGTCAACAAATGCCGTAATCCTCATATATAAGTAAAACGAGCGAGTTTTCCCACCCCCTAAACAAGAATTCTGCCGCTCATTTAAAGTAGATACCAAAAAACATCCTAAACAAGATAACAGATACAATGTAGTATGGAAAAGGGAGTAAGTAGAAAAAACAACCTAAGTGACGTGTTTGTTGCTTTTACCTCTATCTCCAAAAGCTCTTATGATCCAAAATTTTCGGACTAGTAATGAATATTGTCGTCTTTCAAGCTCCATTTAGCAGAGGAGCAGCCTATGGTATTTACAATCACAGCCTAAGGAAGCATGAAGCAGTAGCCACGTGTCATTCCATATCAGAGGCAAAAACTGTTAAACCTCCCTCAGTTGTAGTTTCCTCTTGTTTTTCAATCGGACCTTGAGGGGTTCCAAAAAGGGTGGAGAATATCTGCCTATGGCATTCATCACAGAAGAAGAAATAGGACAAGTGACCTTCATTTGGAAGCTTATGGATAACTGCCTCTGGCAAAACTCGTCCAATGTATTCCGCCATTGATGGTGGAACCACCCTATCATCCGATCCCTGTTCAGAATTGAAAAAGAAAGCACACGAGAACAAAACTAAGCATCGAAATGAACTCGTTCTTTATAGGATATTGTTAGGATAGAAGAGCAATCCACAAGAACATTTGAGTTCAAACCTGCCATATGTTTATGGGGCCAAGAAATCCTGCTAATTCACATTCTGCTTGACTGTACATGGACTTCAACCAAAGAAGCAAGCCTCCTGTTTGGCACTTCTTATGCACCTGAAGCTCCGTTAAATCAAATCCCCAATTTGTAACCTGCAGAACAGCTTCCTCTATAAATGGTTGTGCGTTTCCCTGGCGTACTGACTCCTCCACATTCCGTTGCCAAAATTCTTCAAATGCTGGCTCTTCTATCAGGATTTCGTCCTGAACATGCCAAAACGTTAATTTAACAGATTCTTCAAATACGGTGCCTCCAAACTGAGGAAATCTTTTACCAAGCACTGAGTTTCAATTCCTATTTTTAAATCAGCTTCACTATTATGCTCAGATATCAGTTTCACAGGTGAGATTAGAGGAAAGCAACAAGGGCCCATTTTCGAATGGATATTAATTATTTGCAGTCAAATGTAGACCAGTGAAGCCCCACAATCTATATGATAACTACAAGAACGATGGTATTATAATATAAGATACTCTGGCGCACAATTACTCATCCCCTCATAATACTAAGATTAAACTCAGCGAGTCTATGGCTATCAGTTTCTGTAGCTTCAGTTAATTAGATATATCAAATTTCTAAAGAGTTGACATGTTAGACGATTCTAACATATTTTAACCAGGTATAGACAGACTATACTACTCGAGATTTGCTTCCATTCTATATCTAGTTGTTAAAACATGAGTATTTTAATCGACCATGTATTAGCATAGGCAGACAACAGCCATGATTGATGGATCCAAGTGCTTCCAGTTGACATGAATTCAGAAAGCTATTATCCACGCATATAAAATAAAAATTCTGATATAGTGATAAAAAAAAAAGGTAAAAACTGATTGTAACATGATGCAAGGATTAGCATATTCACCTTCTTTCCCAATGAAAAGGACAACTGCTTATCGATCTTATCATGCTTTCCTGACAAGAAGCTTTTCCGGTAGAAAAAGGGGAGAAGCTTGGGAAATCTACGAGCCAATGAATGCATGAACTTCCTCCTCGGCAGCCATTTCTCCCAAGTTCTTTTGATCTCATTCTGAGTCATACGGGGCTCAAATGGATTGATCATAGGAGCAAGCATAGCTGCACCTGCAATTTCAGGTAATATCATAAATAACATCAGACCCTCTAATATATATCTTTTCATTTGTGCAGGTAGCATGGAGATTAGACAGGGAATAAACAAGTTCAGTAGAGGAAGGAGACCATACAGAACAGAACTTTCATTGCTATATACTCCAAGAATATTTGCATTTAGCTGTATGAATGGAGATAAAACCAATATCATAATTGGCATTCACACTATATATTGTCCAAAAGTTTTACCAACAAAGTCTATAATTAAGTCTCAAATTAAAGCTTTGAGAATTTAAAGCTCCAAACGCAACCTTAAATCAATAGATGGAAAATATGGAATTCCAGATGTTGAACGTATGGCTTTTAAGCAGAACCTAAACACTAAAATCATAATATTGTTGAATAACCTGCAATTCTATCGGGAATATATCTGAGTGAAGCCCAAGCATGAATGCATCCACTTGAGTGGCACAGTACCCAGAATTTGTCGCTAACATTGACAGCATTGACTAGATGCAGCAAATCTATGGCCGAGGAGTTAAGATTTCTCTTGGTATGAGGATCACTCTCCCCAAAACCAGGAAGATCATACGTGACTAAACGTATGCCATACTCTTCAAGCAGAGAAGCTTTAACACCAGGTATACCTTCCAATGGGAGAAGAAACAACAACATATCAGATAGCAGACAAGAATATAGGGTCTATTGTAGGTTCCTGGTGAGAATATGCTATAGATTATGAATGCCAATCCTCAAAATTAAACGTTCTGACAACTCACCCGCCAGCCTGGACGAAAGAAAAGCATGTGGAGCAACAAGGGAAAATCTAGCATTATCAGCAGAAACACCTTGCTCGTCATAAGCCATGTATCTACCATCAGGAAGAAGTATGCGCCTGGCACTAGGAGGATGCAAGCGCACTTTTACCGCTGGTGCTACAGAGTTACGGTTGGGATCTACACTAATAGCTGCAAATTGCTTATAAAGATCAGTAAATTTCATACCAAGTTGACACCGTCAAGCAGCAATCATTCATAAACAATTATCGTAGTTTCTCTGGAATCTAATAAAATGGACATAGTAAGTGATTGAAATAGCATTGACATAGAAAAAACAATATCAAGAGAAAAAAGGCAAGAGTGCACTAAGTTCATGGAGGCATAGATATAAGTCAAGGTTTATAATTACCCAAAACTAAATTAGCTGAAAACAACAATTTGGAAATCTTCTGTTACTTCATTAATAAAAGTCAATAATCGCCTAATCGGTTGTGACGACTCTTAATGAGCGAAGCCCACAGTCAAGCACAGCACACACGCCTCGTGTCACTAATTCAAGTACTAAAAGTTACGTGTTACGACCCAAATTTATTATCACTGTTGACAAGTGAATGAATACTTTTTTCCATAAGAATGCAACGATTGGTCGAAATTCAATCCAGAAGACCCTTTTTCAAATGCAATAACCTCAACATAATCAATGACACGCGGCTTATCGATCAGTGATGATCGTAGAATCTGATAATCGATGCTCATTATAATTTTTAACCCTGAAAAAGATTCCACACAGCGATGTTATAATCTTGGAGAATTAGAATTGCCCGATGTTACGGAAGTCTAAGAGGAAGTTCAGAATTTCACAGCTCTATCCATATCTCAAAAACAGCAGTAAATTTACAACAAATAAGGGGGCTTGTGCTAGCCTCCCTCTACTGTACGGTATAGCGATTTATTGCTAACTATCTATATTAAAAAAAACAGAGAGGAGAAGAAGAAGAAGTTGAAGAAAGTGAACTCTAATGAACAAATGAAATTAACGAAAGAGTGAACAAAGAGGGCGGTCAATTAAGTAACCTGCGAGTGCAAGAATGAAAACGAAGAACACGACCGACCAAGCTTGAAACGGATCCCGATCCTCGGGCAAAAAATCATTCAGAAACCTCAATCTCTTTGAAGCCTTAGCACAAGGCCCTCGGAGCTTTCTCGCAACATATGAGTTTTCGTTCAAGAAATTCTGTTGCACAATGTCCCTACAACCTCTACCAAATTCCATCAGTATCTCACACCAAGCCATCACAAATCCCACGGCCTGATCCTTGAAGCTCTCTCCCGATCCCTCCGATTCAACTGTCGGTGATTCACGGGGCACATACGCCGATCTTCTCATCCCAAACGACGTCGTGGAGGATTCCATGGGATCTCCGGTATAACGTACGCCGGAGCTGTCCAGAAGACCCGACAGCTCGTCTCTCCACGAGTCCACTTCCGCCATTTACACTCAAAATAACAGTCACAACTAGCTCACACCTCAGTAATTGATGAAATCCCCCCTTCAGCAGCACTTGCATATCGGGAATTTAGGAAAAAGAGAGAGGTCACTTCTGACGTTTACATATAAAAATGAAATGACACAGTAAGTGATGATGGTAATGGCCAACCAGAACAAAACAGAACCGAGATGTAACTTTTTTCCAAGCGTAAGCTTGAAGCTATATTTTCCAATTAAAAAATTCCGACCAGTATTCAAAAGGAACATAAAAAATTCAAAAAGAAGTTCATTTAACAATTTACCAAACAGGTAAAAAAGAAGGAAGGGAGAAAAGAAAAGGAAAATGCAAAACAGAGCCTGAGTGAGCACTGCGCAGTTGGTCTCTTTCCCTTCTGGACGCAGGAAAAGTGAAAAACTAGATGGTATTACCTGATCCATCCTCTAATTCATATATACGAGTATTTTTCTGATTTTCTGTTACAAAAAGAGAGAGAGGGAGAGAGAGAACAAGGGCTTGGTTAGCCTTTGCTATTAGCCGTAAGCTTTGGGTGGCAAAGAAATAAAGAGCGAGTAATGATAGGTGTGAGTTGACGTAAGAGCATGTGCTTATAGATAAGGCTTTACCGGTTGTCCATCTGGCGGATAATTATGGACACGTCAGCACGTATACACCGCCCAACTTACCCTTGGCTCGCCGCTTAGTCGGCGAGTGTCTGGTGTGGCAGGTCCGTGGAAAGTGGTTTCATGTAGCTGTTGGTCGAGGGTAGTGTCCGTCACCAAAAAACATCAACGGCAACTGATTAGAGTGACGACTGACGAGTCCCCATGTGAGTCGCACCATATCATTCTCATAATTTCCTGAGTTCCTGAGATTTCTGGAAAAACAATATGTACCCTACAAGTTGAACGAATTATTTAGGACTTGGACCCAAATACAATCGATTATAGTACTAGCAAAATAGAATGCCACTCATGTTACACTTAAAGACTACGATAGTGTAATAGCATCATAGCTAGTCACGAATGGTATGGTTATGTGAAGTGTTATTTAAATAGTGGGCGTACGAAGGAGCTGAAATGGAGGTGATGGAATGGTGACGTGGTAATCTCTTGTTTGGCGGATCAACGGTGGGTGGTCGTCACCCACAGTGGCTAGCAAAAAGGATGAAAAGGGGAAGGGGCGTGGAAGTGGAAGTAGAGGTCCATGGGGCATAATCCCAAATTCCTCCGCCCCGTCGTCACGTGGGTTCGGGTCAAATCGGAAAATACCCGCTTGTCTGCCTGGCAAGGATTACAACCTTGCCAGCTTTGGATCGCCAACTGGTCATATTATTCCCCGAGTAAATAAATTAGTGGCTGTGAACAACCTAGTCTTCGTGAAATATATATTTCTCTTGATACAATAGTTAATTAAAAAACTAATTTTAATTTTAAATATAAAATATATTTATTATATTTATTAATATATTTTTAAATTATTTTTATAGATTCTCTTTTAACAATAATAAAATAAGATATATAAGAATGAATTAAAAATAATAATAAAATTATTTTTAAAATTGTATTATATTAATTAACTTTAAATATTTTAATTTAATTAAATTAATTAAATAACCAATAATATAGAAGCTACACAAACTCATACAACACTTGGTGGGGAGATTTCAACATAAATCCCCGTATCTCCGTTTCTAGCAGTCTAGCACCCAATTTGATACACACAGTTTATTTGAGCTTACGGAGCATATGTATGCTAAATGATTTCGGATCTGCATTATTCTCTCTATCGTCCTACTTTTCTTCCAGGGCGACTAGCTCAATTTGAGCCATTTTTTGCAAATTTAAATTAAACGTACACAAATATTCTAGGTAAAATTATTCAGCCACGTAAAATAGTGAAGCAACGATCTGGAGCATCCTGGCGTGGGAGTTTTGCGAGTGTGGAAGGGGGGAGGATATTGTGCCGGATTAGAAGAAGGGGAATACAAAGAAAAGCAAGAGCACGTGGTGTGTTGGGGGGTGAGAATGCGTTGACGAAGACAGAGCCACCTTCCACTTCTTCTTCCTAGCATATTCGCGGTCCCCGATTTCACGTAGAGGGCAAACAGAAAACGGCAACTCCATGACTCGTGAGTAAACTATTAAGGAACAGAACTGACTTTGGAATGAGAGACCATGTATTATATCCATTTAAATACTACAACACTATTTATATAAGATATATTTAATTAATTTAATTAATATAATATTTTTTAAAATATTATAATTATCTTTTTAATATTCTTTAATTTAGTCATTATCTTTTTTATTTAATTTTTATTAAGAGATTATTAATATAGATAATTTAAAAATTAACAAATATAAAAAATATATATTACATTTATAATGAATATTAACTTTTTAATTAAGTAATATATTAAATATTATAATATTGTACATGATAATAAATGAGTATCCCAGTATATATCATCAAATATATTTGATATTTTGTTTTTTAATTTATTAATTTGCCCGATTTATTAGTTTGCTTTGTCGTGGCATGGGTGACTTTTATAAATTAAAAGCATCGCGTAATATCAGGCAAAAAATAACAGAATAAATATAGAGAGGGATCTTTTGACAAACGCATGCATAATTAGAAGGGTCTAACTACATAATCAATTCCCTCTTCCTGTTTTGCCAACTCCAAATAAACGTTGCCACAGTTTACTGCCACCTACCATAGTAAATGTGGTGCGGTCCTGGTGCTGCTATTCTCTTGTCATCTGATAAGTCCGGCCTCTTATTCCCAAAAACCTGACTGAACGAAATTTCATATCTTCTGGCTACTGCGAGGAACATACCAAGCATGTTCGCTTACGTTGTTCCATTTTTAACTGTTTACCCTGTCCATTCTGATGCTCAATCAGATCAAATTAATGGGGGATTCACAGTACAAAATCAAACAAATGACTGACCCTTTGCATTTTTGTCATCCAACCTCCGGTAGAACAATTATCTGGCTCGCATATTGTCCCTTCAGATTGGGTTGGGCCAACATAATTAAATTCGGGCCGCACTAGTTAACTCAGCCCGTACCCGGAGGTGTGTGGGACTTCTACTTTTTTTTATATACAAAAATTTTTGGAAAGGGGTTGGGCTTACCCAAGATCCAAGGGCAGGGCGAAGTCTCTCTTCCTCTTAGGCGATACCAATGTCGGGCAGGGCGAGCCGTCTATTACCCTCAAGCGTAAACCTAAGTACCCAAGAACTATGATGCATCCCCAAGCGTCGCGACTGGAATCACAATAAAGTGGTACTCTTCAGGGTTCGAACACACTCCAAATGGTAGTATGTCTCACCCCTTTGCCAGCTGAACCCATGGACGATGGGTTGTGGGACTTCTACTTATTTTTTCATGAATGGGTATTGCCTTTTTTTAAAAAAAACACATAGATAGAGAAGACTAAAGACAGATATCAAGAAATCTATATCATAAGAGGATTAAATCACAAACTATCAGTAAGAACCAGTGATTCCAAATGTAGAAGGCACGAATATAATATTATAATAGTAATCAAACTCTCTTTAACTAGGGATCTACTACTTTGTTCTGACTTCTTGGGACATATTAAAACTTCAGTTCCTAAGAATGTTGAAATAAACTATATGTTTATACTACTAAAAAACTGTATCTATCTATCCTCTTGTGATATAGCATATCTACCATATTCTTAAAATCATATTTAAAAATAATTTTTTTTAAATCATAGAATCTATAACAAAGTAAGGCTTGTATATACCACCGAATGGGTATTGATTTTATAATCATGTTATTTGTTCATACTCCCTATTACTTGATAGGCTGATTGGATATGCTTTTAAATAATAACTTATATATAAAAAAAGTGTTTTTAGAGTGTTTTTACATATATTTTTTAAATAGCTTATAAAAAAAATTAGTATAAATAAATGAGTGTTTAGATGATTTTTATCAGAAGAACTTTTATCATTAGTAAATTATCATAAAATGGTATGATTTTATAAATAAAAAAAATCCATTTCTTCCTTTTTCCCTCTCTCCATGTGATGACGACAGGCGATAAATACTTGGATGAAGAAGACAACGAGCATCCCTCGATGATGACAATGAACACCGGCATCAACTCAATACATTAGGATGATGAAATAACATATAAGTGACAGAGATAGCAACCCACTTGACAAAGACAAAGCTAGAAAAGATTTGAAACGAGGATGATGACGGAAAAATAGCTCTGTGATGACACCTTGACTAGACTTTCAAGAGGAAGATGATGGAGAAAGAGGAGGAAGTGATGTGTAGATGGAGGAGAAGGGGATAGAGGAAAGAGGATGAGAAAAAATATAAGTAAAATAGTAATTAGATAATCCATAAACTATTTTCTTGTTTCAAAAACTATTTTAGGAGCTTATACAAAATTATAGTTTTAAAATATTGTTTGATCTATAAACAAGTTTAGACAAATAAGATTATTTATTTTAATTTTTTCTCAAACTAAAGTTTAGGCCAGAAACCCTTTTAAAATTTTTGTTTGGGGTTTACCCAAACACACATAATATAAGAGTTATTAATCTATATTAAATATATTAAAAAAATAAATAAATTATTTAATTATAATATAGGTAACCTTATATTAGTTTATAAGTTAAGATAAATTATTTAAAAAGTAATAAATATAAAAAATAAATTAAATTAAACTTTTATATTTAGTATTAAAATTTATCCCTGACTACTAACTAGGCTATACAGGATCTAAGAAAAACGGTATGATTTATAAATAGTTTTCTTTGCCATGGGTTTTATATTTCACGCTAGTGTCTGGAATATGAACAGTATGCTTCTATCAACTGAATGGCCATCGTGCATATTATCCAAGCATCTTTCATCGAAGAAAACAAATCACTGAAGAGGGTCTCCTTTATGCAATGCTTAAATTTTATTTAAATCTCTGTAGAAATCATGCAACAGAAAACCCTCACTTCTACTTTCAAAGAAGGGGGGGAAAACAGAGAGAGTCGCAAGTAACATCTAACCGCATAATGAAAAGGGGGGAAATAATTAAATGTATGGTATTGAGTTGAAACTGTCAAAGTGTTCATAAACTTTCTTGTAAGAAATTTCATTATAATATTGTCCTGAAGAAAAGGTCGCGAGCAAATTTACCGTGTGTTTTTCTCCCCGTGGCAATCTCATTGCATTCCCAGCTACCATTTATGAACTGACAATAAATCTTCAATTAAATATGAAGCACCAACTCCCCACATTGTTCTGCAATCTACAGATCAACTGGCTCTGTATATCACAACAAAACAGGGAAGCGTTGCTCTCTGATTCAAAACCACCAGTTCCTCTGACACTCCTGTTTCATACCCAGGTGGAGATACCACAGAATCAAACCCACCCTCTTTTACATTCGTTACCCCAAGTTTATCCAAATTAGCGATCCGACCCGCGATCACCCTGCATAACACACAAGCGGTCGTCGTGGAGGCCCTATCTCCTACAGAGCCTCCATCAATCTTCTGGTGCGCCCTCCAACTAGTCTCATATAACGTCACGGAAACGTCCTTCACCGGGAACGTAGAGCTCACCATCCTACAAACCCCACACCATCTGTTCGAGCAAATGTCAAGTGATGCACTGTTTCTCCCCAAAGAACACGTTATAAGCGCGCCATGAAACCTTACGAGTTCATTCCCGTCTACCACCAATTTCTGGGTTCTCTCATGTTCACAAATTTGTGCAGACTTGGACTTCACTCCCTCCCTGTATTCTTCAAATCCGGTGAGAAGATCCAGAGAGTGATTCACCTTCAGTATCTTGTCTATTACAACCGTTTTCTCAGGAGGCCACCCAGCACGAAACATGGCTGCCACGATATCAATAGGCCAGTCTCCCTCAAGGAGCTCTATTAGATGATGATTAGAACGTGAGGAGTTTCTTTCGATGGAATAAGAAGAGGAGGAGGCTTGGGCTTTAGGTTTGGATTTCCTGTGAGGAGGCTTGGGTGGGGTACCGTGTTTTTTCTTGGCTGTTTTATGCTTTTTTTGCGGGGTAGAAGTATTGGTGGTGCTGTCAGGTTCGGGTTCGGGTTTGAAACACTTGATGGAGGATCTGGGATGAAAAACCAGGGCTGCTAATGAAGCTGCTATTAGGCATTTTTCGGCCATTGTTAATTGCTTCGTGCAGGAATGAGCTGTGCAAGAATTCTGGTTATAATTTTGCTTATTCCAGTGGGGTCGCTCTTGAAATGGAAACTTGCGTATTTTAGCACGGAAATTATGGGAATTCTCTTGAGCATTTCTTCGCTCATCAAAGATCTCTCAGCGTGATTCATGAGTTACTCCGTTTTTCTTCTGCATTAAATTTAGACGGCAATTATCGGTGCAAATAAGCGCGTACCATGTCGCTTTTTCCATTGCACATAAAATCATTTCCCCCTACATATTGCACTGATCAATTCATTTTTATTTCAATACGAGTGTGAACAAAGTTTTTATTTTTCATTAAGTTTTTTTTTTAAATGTCTTTTCCTTGCGAAGATCAACATTGTTTGAGATCAACAGACTAAAATTCAGCAAGCACGCTGGCGACAACGGAAAAAAGGCCACAAATGCAGGTTGCTGTTCGCGGTAATAAATATATTTTACGAGTATATTAAATTTATTCATTATTCATTTAAAAATCCCAGAAAAATATTAGATGATACTCCATATAAACTGTGAAAATAAAAATTCACCCTTTCGGTATTTTCTTTTAAAAATCCCGCCTCGAGTCAACATCATTACCCCAGTTAATAATATTCTGCAGCATATAGCAAGTCATTTAATTTAATTTCAAAAAATCTATCATAACACGTGCCATTATTGGGGTTCATGAATAATGGATTGGGCCACCCTTTGTTGTGCCATCCCTAACCTTAAAAAAATTAACTTTTATATATAAAAAATAAACAGGGATTAGTCTAAGTGGTAAGCGGCTCGATATCGTTTAAATGAGGTCTTGAATTTGAGCCTTGTCGTATGCAAAAAAAATTCGTTGGGAGACTTACCCACCATAGTTAGGTACAAGACGCGAGTCAGATCCGGATGTAGTCGAGGTAAAGTTCCGGTGAACTAAGTGGGCAGCAAACAAAAAGATATAAAAAATTACTCATTCATTTGAATATACTTTTATAAAAAGACTTATAAAATATGACTTCTAAAAAATAATTTATGGATAAGAGTTTATAGAAAAAAGGTAGTTATGAATAAATGAGTGTTTATATATTTATTACTATAAAAATTTCTATGATTTATAAATTACTATAAATTGTATGAGATAAAAAAATGATCAACTGTGCATATCCCATCAGCATCATCTCTCTCTCATCTTTTATCTCTGACAAACAACAATGACAACGGATGAAAAGTGAGTAAGAGAGAGACCTTACTAAAATGAGTAATACACCTTCTACTTCCGAAGAACCTGTTAGAATTTCCACCGCCTTGTCTATAGATCGTTTACCTTCCTCAATACGTCGTACTCTTTCCTATAAAATAGATAATCTTGTAGAGTTTACCCATCTTCCAGAAGAAGCTCGTATTAGAGATACTGAGCTACCTCTTCTAAATCCATATTCCCTTTTCCATAGACAGCGTTCTACTACTTTTCGAAGTATCCGCCATCTCATCTCCAGAACTACTCCTCCTGTCAAAGAAATTATTCAAAGTTCTCGTCTTGATCAATGTGGAATTCCTTCTTCCAGTCGTGAACAGTATGTTACACTGGAGTTACCCCAGCCTCTTATCAATTCATATATTGAACAGGGTTACTCTCATCTCCATCTTGGAGCTGTTCGTCTTGTTCTTACCCTACATGGCAGAAAAGGACTTCCTGTTTCGGCAAAAATTGCTTTGTTAGATACAGCCTATCCTGAGTATCCAAATGCCCTGATTGGTACTCTGGTAACCACTCTCAGCAATGGAAGTATAGTGTTAACTATTACTCCCAATTACAACATGATGTTGACAGATCCTACTCTTTTGAAAAGGATAAAAGTACAAGTACAGATTGTTGGTGCCAAGCTGGATCCAAGTGCTATTGCAGCCACGTTACATCATCAGTTGGTGTACAGAGTCCAGAATCATTCCCTAGATCTTCAGATCCCAACAGATACACATGATGCTCTGCTGATGTTTACTGATAATACTCATGGCCCAGCCATAGTAAATATTCCTCGGCAGATTCCAAGAGAAGAACTTGCACAGATCATTCCTCTTGAATGGATCACCAACTATGAAAGAGAGTTTAATACAACTCCTGCTGATGTTCATACTTCTGCACCACCTGTTGTTACTCAGATGTCTGATGGTACTGTTCATACAATTTTCCAGAAACCTAGAACTGAGGGTTCTCATCCCTCTAGAATGATTGCTACTATTTCTCCTGCTTATTCCAGTGATCCTCGAGCAAGTGATCCTCCGGTTCATGAATTTTCAAAGACTGCCAAACCAGTATACGTGTCTCATGTCCATGGGCACTTTATCTGGGACTTTGATAATTCTCTCTGTGAATCAGATTGTGATTGTGATGATCCATCTTTTTGGGATTGCTTAGATGATGAAGACTTTCGAAGGAGAGTCAAAAAGGAGAAAAAGAAAAAGGAAAAGCTGGACATCAACATCAACATAGGCGCAGAAAGCCAAAAGATGATGATGATGAACCACCTCAGCCCCGATTCTCTGTTAATTGGGATATCAATGCTGTCAAGCCAAGATCTGAAATGTCGCTGTTTGATTTGCTCAAAGAATTAGGATATGATGATCTAATTGCTGATGTGTTTTCTCAGCATAAACAACCTGAGCCAGCTATTACAGAACCACCTTCGGTGATTCCAGTTATTCCTCCTGTCCAGCCATTACCATGCATTGCTATGCTCAATCCTGAATCTCATCCTTATGAAGCTCAGTTTCCCTCTCTTGAAGAAAGTTATGATCAGGGAACTAAGATTGCCAGAAAACCTTACATCAAAAGTACTGAGATTACTCCAAATGGTCCTAAGCCTGTTACTCAAACAGAAGCAGTACTTAACTGGCATACTGACAATGCTGTTTGTCAAAATAAGTTTCTTTCCAGGATTGATTCTAAGCTGGATCTTATCTATGCCAATACTGAAGACTTATCTTCTCAAGTTGAATCACTGGCTGACCAAGTCAATAAACTTCATTCTAGGCTTAATTCTCAAGCTCAACAACTTGATGCTGATCTTAGAAGATATATTGATCAGAGATACTTTGGACCTGATTTCCAAAGAAAGGAGCAAGAACTTAGACAGATACAGGAACAGATTAAACAGATTGAAGCTGACATGCCAAGACATAATCAACCTCCTTCATTTCCTTCAACCGTTGATCCCCTGGCCTCATACGTACCTATTCATCCATCAACTTATCCTGTTTACACTCCAGATACTTCTCCTACACCATCACCCACAGATTATAGCCAAGTTTTCAGGTCAACCTATCATCTAGCCAGACAGTTAAAACCTAAACCAAAATAGTCATCCAGAAGAAAGCAAGTTTCTTATTCTAGAGAACAAACCTTTATTCTAGAAACCATAACCTACCAATCTTCCCTTCCACAAACAGCCCAAATTCCTGAACATGTTCCTAGACAACCTGCATTCTCTTTTGTTAGACCACCTGTGTCAGCAAGAAGACCTTCATCTGGAGGTATTCAAATTCGTGAACATGTCCCTACTTACACAGAAGCTGTTAATGTTTCTGGAAGAGGAAAAGAACCAGCAGAACAACCTAGTAGTTCTACTATTGGAGCACTAGAGAAAAATAAGTTCTTTCTTCCTAGAAAAACTGAAGAACAAGCTTCTAGCTCATCTGAAGAATCTTCTTCAAATACTGAATCTTCAACAGAAGAATCTGATGATGCTGTTACTACAGATTATTCTGAATATTCTAGTGAGGAGCAATACTATGCTGACTTATCAACCATTGCTATGGTTAATCCTCAGACTACTACAGCAGAATCAACCAGTAGAAATCCTATTGTTGAAGATCCTACTTCCTCTGAAGAAGAAATGGAAGAACAGTCTAATGCAAGAACATTCATTTCATTCAAACCCAAGAAACATTCTTGGTTTTCTTTTGATGATATTCCGCCCTCAAAATGGCGTGACAGATTACATGAGTTTGGAGCATGGATTGATTCTCATATGACAGATCCAAGTCTTACCTTGGAACAGATACTGACTGAGTTTGTTTCTCAGATGACCGGTAACTTACGAGAATAGTTTACTCAGCTCAGTGAATATCAAAGATTACAACTTGTCAGATCTGCAAATCTTGGAGCATTTCTAGGAGCCCTTCATCAAGAATTCCTTGGAGATTTTCATGTGATTCAGAAAAGAAATTCTCAGGAATACTTTGAGATGAAATGCTGTTCGCTTAACAGACATGATCTTCAAAAGCATTATCTCAGAATGGCTGAAAAATATTATCCTTTAGGAGGACCTCAGAATCCTAATCTCAGGCATGTTTTCATTGCCTCCCTTCCAGATGAATTACAACCAGAACTACACAGGATGATTTTTTCTATCAATAAAGAAGTTAATCAGCTTACTTTGGGAGAAATCTATCAGCTTGCCTTAGCCACTCTTGATAAGATGTGTGAACAACAAAAGTTTTTCAAGTCTATGATGAAAGGAAGCTCAAAGCTCAAACCAGCTTATAGCAGATCTTATTTGAAAATCAAGTGCAAAGATAAAGATAGATGCTATTGTCCAACAAAGAAGAAATCTCATTTCTCTGCATGGAAGCCTTACAAAAAGAAGAAGAAGTACAGAAGGCCCTTCCGATACTTTAAGCGGAGAACTTCAAAATCACCTAAGTCTAATAGGTGTTTTCTTTGTGGTGGTAAAGGACATTTTGCAAAATCTTGTCCTAGGAAAAATCAGAAAAGAGAAATCAAGATGCTACAATCTTTTCAGCATGCCTTGCCAATACAGAAATCTCAGGAGATCGAATCCGTCTATGAAGAACAATCTGAGGAAAATGAAGAGACAGAATATGTACTTCATATTTCTGACTCAGATGATACAGAAGATGAATCTGATTATCCTCACAGATATGTTCATTATCTTGGAGCTTGGAGAACAATTTCTCGAGTTATTAAACAGCCTACTTATAGATCATCTGGATCTATAGGTATTTCTCAGATTGATAAAACTCCAAGACTACTGATTGAAGCAAAAATCCTGTTGTCCAAATATGATAAGCCTATCAAAGCTATTGCAATGATTGATACAGGATCATGTGCTACAATTATCAAACCACATATTCTACCTGGAGACATGTGGATGCCATTTGACCAACCATTTATGACAGTCAACCAGGAGCCATTTCATATCGAGCTTATTTCAAGAAAAAAGATTGGAATACAGCTTTTCCCTGGATGTGTTACATGGATTAAAGTTTTTGGGAGTTATCTGCCTGAAAAAGATATACTCCTTGCATTTGATGCTCTATACAAGATAGCAGGATTATCAATATCAGCACAAGGATTACGGTACAAAAAGTTTTTTACTCCGTATGTTCAGACACCAAGTATCCTTGAGATAAAGTTAGCTCCTGCTGGATATGAGTCTGTACGAGACAGACTTCTCAACCTATGTTCTGATAGTCATGATCAATTCAGACATCCTCATCCATTATGGACCAGATCAGAATTCTTTGTCAGACTACCATTCAAAAAGAATGAAGATGTTAATCCCACTAAGGCTACTCATTCAGGAATGAATCCTGATGATTTGGTTCTTGCCAGACAAGAATGTGCTTCACTTCTAGCCCAAGGTCTTATTGAGCCTACTGAATCTAATTGGGCTTGCCAAGCCTTTTATGTGGAAAAAAGATCAGAACAACTCAGAGGAAAAAAGAGGTTGGTTATTGATTATAAGCCTCTTAATCTCTTTCTGCAAGATGATAAGTTTCCTCTGCCTAAGCTTAATACCTTAGCCTCCCGGCTTGCTACTGCAAAAATCTTTTCCAAGTTTGATTTAAAAGCAGGGTTTTGGCAGATAGGTATTCATCCTGAAGAAAGGTATAAAACTGTATTCTGTATCCCTGATGCCTAATACCAGTGGACTGTAATCCCTTTTGGATTAAAAGTCGCACTTTCTCTGTTTCAAAAAGCCATGATCAGAATTCTTGAGCCTATTCTACATTCAGCTCTTGTGTACATTGATGATATTCTTCTCTATTCTGATGATGAAGAAAGTCACAAGAAACTCTTGGCCCAATTTGCTGATATTGCTGAAGCCCATGGTGTTATGTTGTCTTCCAAAAAAGGATACATAGCCCAGGCCCGAATTGACTTCTTAGGAATGAGTTTCCATGATGGGTTTTACCAGCCAGGTCCGTATCTAGCCCAAGAACTGCTCAACTTTCCAGACGACAATCTGTCGGTAAAGCAGATACAACAGTTTCTTGGAATTGTGAATTATTTGAGAGACTTTATTCCTGAAGTGACTAAACAGACAAGCCAGTTGTCCGCTTTGTTAAAAAAGAATCCCCCACTATGGGGACCATAGCAGACACAAGCTGTTCAAATTCTGAAAAAGGTTGCTCAGACACCTCCACCGTTGAAAATCCCAGGATCAGGACAAAGAATCTTACAGACTGATGCCAGTGACCAATACTGGGAGCAATACTTCTTGAAGAAGTTAATGGTAAAAGACACTACTGTGCACATGCCAGTGGTAAGTTTAAAGATTCTGAACAACATTACCATGCTTCGTACAAAGAAATATTAGCAGTAAAAAAGGGTATTGAAAAATTCAGTTTTCACTTAAGTTCTTATGAATTTATTGTGAAAATGGATAATACTGCTTTCCCATCCTTGCTGGATACAAAGAAAAAGATAATGCCTGACTCTCAATTACTGAGATGGAAAGATTGGTTTTCCCGCTATAAATTCTCAGTTCGGCATATCAAAGGTCATCAGAACATCCTTGCAGATTATCTTTCTAGACCCTCAAAAGTCCAGCTTCTCACTCCTTTTGGAAAAAGACAAATCTTGATGATGGATCGGCTTCCTCTTCCTAAGAGATCCTATCATGTTTCAAAACACCATCAGTTTCCTCCTGGTGAGATTCCAACTACTGTTGAACAAGTCCAACAAATAGCCAAAAAGAATCTTTTCTATTGGCTACATCTTCTGTTTGTTAATAATCCCATTTCACCCAGTCTTGAATATTTCAGCATGGATAAACCCTATCTCTCTATTCCGTTCATTACTGGCCCAGTTCCTGAAGAGTTAAAGTGGTACTTATGGTCCCTTTCAGCTCTTTATGTGTTTATAATAGGTATTTCTCCTATGCCTGTTTTCCACTATCTACATGACAGTGCCAATAAAGGATCTTCCTTATGGACTATCCTTCCATGGTTTGCACCCTTATCTGTTTGGAGAAAACAACTTGGTGAAGTTATTGAATAATATCAGATCTGGAAACTTCCAGAAGAACAACACTCCAAGTTTCAGTGTTTCTTTGCTCTACACAGACCTTACAGTCTAGATCATGAAGGAAAGTTGTACACTCTCCATGAAGCTCATCTCTGACAGACTCAGACATCTTGGCCTCGATACAAAGAAGCTCTCTTTGCAAATCTTAAGCTCTTTGTCTGTAACATGAATAATCATGAGGAACATCCAGAATTAAGACGCACAGCTTTAGGTCCTATACCTAATGAAGCTTTCAGTATTTCTCATATTCAACAATGGTACAGAAGACCTCGGGAACAGATATTCTCTCCAGAGATACTAAAGTATTTAGATTCCCGTAAACAGCCTGAAAAGCTGAAGACACCTACTGAATTACAGCTGTTACCTAGTGCATCTGGCCCAGATTTACAGCTATCATTACAGTCTCAAGAATCCGATGCTACTGTCTCACTCAGTCAAAATGAGAATCCTTGGAATGAGGAATGGCAGGATTCGCAAGACCCATGGGGTGGACCCATGGACCCTAATCTCGAAAAAGCTATTGAAGAACCATCTGACCTTTACTCGATATTTGGGATGGACCCGCAGTACTCCAACATGGACACTGACCATGAGACTATTTGCAAATAGTCTTTGCACTCCATGAAAGTGTGTCGGCACTTTAGAAAAAGTGGTGAATATTATTATGTTGAGTTTTGGAGTCTTGTAATAATGTGTGGATTGCTTTTTGAGTTTTGGAGTCTTGTAATAATGTGTGGATTACTTTACTTACTTTCGGCAAAGTTGTAAAAGCACGCGTGATAAGTGCTTCAATTTGTCATGTACTCAAGACTCTATATAATGAGTCTGAAGTCAGTTGTATCGACAGAAGGAAATTCATCTCTGAATATCCATTGTGAAATAGAATGTGTGTTTTCTAAACTTCTCTCTCTCTTCTCTGAAAGCTCTATCTTCCTTTACCTCTGTCTATATTCATCAGAGTCCAGAGATTCTAAGTATGCTCTGCACCTGCCTCTTATGAGGATCCTGTGCATCAGAAAACAGAATCGGACCAATATTGATTTAAGTCTTTCGCTTGAATGATTAGATTTAGTCTGGGAGTACATGGGAACCAGGACTTCTAAAGGCAAACATAAGGCCTAAGAGAGGCGTCCGTAAGTCCTGAGTTAGAATCCATGGGTTTCATGTTCATCTCAGACTGGGTCTCAGAGTTCCTGTAGGAGATCCACCCCCTGTGGTATCAGAGCCATGTTTCTGTTCTGACTAGTAAAAATACTCTGGTGAATTTAACAGAGAATCGGGGCTGAGGTGGTTCATCATCATCATCTTTTGGCTTTCTGTGCCTATGTTGATGTTGATGTTCCAGCTTTTCCTTTTTCTTTTAGTCCTGAGTTAGAATCCATGGGTTTCATGTTCATCTCGGACTGGGTCTCAGAGTTCCTGTAGGAGATCCACCCCCTGTGGTAGGAGAGTTCCTGTAGGAGATCCACCCCCTGTGGAATATCCATTGTGAAATAGAATGTGTGTTTTCTAAACTTCTCTCTCTCTTCTCTGAAAGCTCTATCTTCCTTTATCTCTGTCTATATTCATCAGAGTTCAGAGATTCTAAGTATGCTCTGCACCTGCCTCTTATGAGGATCCTGTGCATCAGAAAATAGAATCGGACCAATATTGATTTAAGTCTTCCGCTTGAATGATTAGATTTAGTCTGGGAGTACATGGAGACCAGGGCTTCTAAAGGCAAACATAAGGCCTAAGAGAGGCGTCCGTAAGTCCTGAGTTAGAATCCATGGGTTTCATGTTCATCTCGGACTGGGTCTCAGAGTTCCTGTAGGAGAGTTCCTGTAGGAGATCCACCCCCTGTGGAGATCCACCCTCTTCCGCTTGAATGATTAGATTTAGTCTGGGAGTACATGGAGACCAGGGCTTCTAAAGGCAAACATAAGGCCTAAGAGAGGCTTCCGTAAGTCCTGAGTTAGAATCCATGGGTTTCATGTTCATCTCGGACTGGGTCTCAGAGTTCCTGTAGGAGAGTTCCTGTAGGAGATCCACCAAGTGACCTATGCGATGATGAAGTTGGATGACAACCGATGAGCAACGACGTGAGGAGATATAAGAGATAAGAAAAATATAGGTAAAATAGTAATTGAGCAGTCCATAAATTATTTTACTGTTCAAAAACTATTCTCATAAGTTTATTCAAAACTATGATTTTAAACTATAGTTTAATCCATAAGTTATTTTTTATAAATATAGTTGTTTATATTAAATTTTTGATTAAAAATCCTTTTAAAATTAAAATTTTAAATAAACTCAAACATACTATTTAATAAGACCTATTTCTAGAACATATTTGTCATCACTTTTAAGTGAATAGTAGAGATATAATATTTTATAAAACTATTATTTTTTTATTTTAAGATATTATACTGTAGTCAGTTTTGAGGATCAATTTTTTTTAATTTTTATCTTTTATAAAAATTAAATAGTTGATATTTATTATTTATAAAATTATATTATAACATTACATTAAAAATAAAAAATAAACCATAAAAAATTGATTGTAATAATTTTTAATTATAGATCATCTTAAAATAAAATAGTAATAATTTTATGAAAGACTGCATCTTAACTATTTATTCTTTAATTATATGATGGGAATTTGTTATGAGGAGAGAAAGAGAGAGAAAATGACAATGAGATGATCCAAATCCAAATCCAAATCCGTTTAGAGACTAGGTTTGCTCAACCCTCAAGTTGGTCGTATTGAATATTTTCCCCACCTTTTTTCTTTTTAAATAATTTGGTTATAAATGAAAAATAGTTTTTCTTCTTCTTCTTCTTATGTTACATTTGTGGGATTCGATTTGGGAGACGTTGCGCGAGTGTTGCGACATTATGTTATGTAGGATAATCAGCTCAAGTTTCTTTTCTCAGTTTCTATTATGTTTCTTCAGGGTCCGTGATTCCTAGTATGCACCGAAAAACAGATTGGATGGTGTACATCGGATAAAGAAGTGGGAAGCCCCGATAGGGATGAAAATAAAAAGATAATAAACCATTCACCTTGTTCTTGCTAGTACGTACTATATCACACGCACTTGGCATTGGCATTGATGGGGCAACCTGTCCCATTAGTTGATTTAGGCTTGAAGCGAAATCATCAAAACACACCGCTCCTTCATTATTCCCTCTCCTTCCTTTCATTCTACACAAAGCAAAGCCCCTCCCATATCACCCCCACGAAAGCACTATCTCTCCTTCCTTTTATTCATCACCATCACCATCATCTTTCGTTTTCGGAGCCACGTGACCATCACGTGCCGGATGCATTAAATGCTTCGGGTTTTGACGCTGCCGTATGTGAATGGGAATGCACGCAAGCGTATTAATTTGTTATTAATTGTGGTCCGATCCATTGAAACGGGTCGCATTGACCCTCGTTTCAGTTTAGTCTAAGTGCGAATTCCCAAGGGTACTGTTTCGGGATTCCGCTGTGTTGGGATTAACTAGGCGAAATCTGTACATTATTTCTCGAAACCTTGCCCTGATTTTGTTACGTGCTCTGCCGGATGAGTATTCTTTTTAAAGAATAAGTACAAGGATCCGAAGATTCTTTCCTTCTCGGCTACCCTCATCTACGCGAACCGAACTAACTGCGATGAGTTTTCTGCGTTGGACCGTTTGGCAGGTGTGTTCGCCACCTTTCTATAGTTATTCGCTTCAATTAGTAGCACGCTCTTTTCCACATAATTATATATATATATATATATTAAATCCTGTTGAAGCTATTTATTGCTGATTTAGTCAAATGTATATATACCTTTTGAGGTATAGGATAAAAAGGGCTTTAATCTCTCCCAAATACGTTGATGGGTATTGAAGCTTATGTTATTTTTTTTATGTGGACAATAACGCTTAACATATCAACTAGTAATTTGTTGATGTGTTAAAATTGTTTTTATGAGTATTTATTTTCGTCTTGTGAAAATTACTAACCCAGGAAACGAACCCTCTGAGCCAGTAGGGACATGGGAAGACTGTTTGGGCAGGAATCTAATAGGACTTGGTTTGATAAGGTCACAGCTCACATGGGGAGCCTGCTACATGCATCACTCCAAACATCTGATATGTCAATACATATATGCATGCATGCATGCATGCGCGTCTCTAAATTACAAATAAAGTGTTTTTAAGTTTTTTCTCCAGGCCTAACGTTTGACGTGGTTAATTCTACAGTGAACGTCCAAACATTTTTAACCATGCATAAGGCAATTCAAGTGTATGGAACTCAATTTGACTGAAAAACGCAGAAGCAACTCAGACCTGGCTTCTTCAGCGTACAACATATATATATATAGAGCAAGTTCAGATTCTTGTTTGGGTACTATTCAAGTCAATACATTCACTTAAAATTTCAGGTACATTCTCTATTTCTAATTATAAGCGTCTGTTTCTAAATTTGTTGTGTCTCTATTTATAAGTATAAATACTCATTTTAATTAACTGGAGTAATTAACAATTAACTAATCATGACAATACGACAGTAACGAGAGATATTTAGGGGAACAAAAAAAAAAAAGAAAAAAACAGTGTTTGAAGACTAAATTCATTAACCCTTCCGTCCAGGTAAAAAAGTTCCCGAATCCTCTGTATGTTTTAACTGTTCTATTTGTAATTTCATATAGTCCGATTGATATTAAATAATATTAAATGTATTTTTTAGTTGAAAATTTATATTATATATTAATTTTATTTTTTAATATAAGAACTATTTAATTAATTTAAATAAATTAAAAATTAATTAAATTAATTATTTATAATAGTTATATATTATTTTTTTAAAAATATATATTAATCATGTGCTTAAAACCTCTTAATATAATTATATAAAAATATAATTTTATAATTAAAACTAAATTCAAATTTTATTTAATTTTTACAGATAGGAGGAGGAGAGGGAGTATAATGATAAAATATTTACAGTTGGACTGGCTAAAAAATTACGGAGATGAATTTTTCAAAATATGTTTATTCCCAAGTGAAATTTACAGGATAAGACAGGCTGTTTGGATATGGACACTTGACAAGTGGCCACTCGCCCTATCGCAGTGAACACATCGGGCAGGTGTAGGTCCCATTGAAAAATTGGAAAATTTGAAAATAGGGGTGTACGGCTGCGCGTGGTTAATCAAGAGCGTGACATTAATTAACGTATTTCTCAGTTTCTTGCCCCAGCAATTCCCTCCACTGACAAAACCATACAGTGACAGGAAAGGCAAGAGAGAGAGGAGCTCGGGAAGTGAGCGCTTAGCAGAAGCATCTCAAAATGCTCAGTTACCTCCCCACCCAATGCTTAGTTGCCAACAATCCCTTCTTCCCCACCACCTTCCCTTCCCCCTCAACTAGGGTTTCCTGACCCGGACCATCTCAGGTTACGCACCAGACTTTCAGGTATCAGTGTATCACCCGCCATTACTCTGTTTCTTCCACTCTGCTCATTTCTCGTTGGTTCGCTTCTTCCCTCATTATGTCTTCAAGTCTACTATGACTATGATTTTTAAGACCCCATTCTTGTGGGAATGCTTTCAGAGTTCTGGCTCATGTTCTTGTTTTATTAAATGTGACTTGTTGTCCTGCTTTTCTTCCTTCCTTTCTTTTGTCCTCCTTGTGATGCAAGCTCTAATCTTTCACCATGGATGATCTGTCATTTTTGGTTAGTGTTTTGAAACAAAGACGCAGTCAAGCTTAGGATGTGAAACCTGGACACCGCAATCTGGTTTCTGAGTATTTGTTGAAGACTAAGAAGTTTGGATGTTGTGTTTAATTTTGTATTTTCTTTTGGTTTTATTTTAAAAATACTTGAGTCCTTGAATGCTCGCTGGTTTATTTTCTCTAAATTTAAGCGTATCTTTACTTTTTAACTGAGGTGGGAGCTCTGCCAAACCCCCTCTTCTTCTTCTTCTTCTATTTACTATTCATTACTAGTCCTTCGGATCAATTATTTGGTTCCAGACTGCACGTAGATCTGGGTTTTTCTCTCACGAAGCCACTCCTATCTCCATTAATAGGACGTTTCACGTTTGTATCTTCTTGTCCTACTTTTATGGTTTTATGAGCTTCACCTATATGCATTCTTCCGCTGCATCTTCAAAAGCCTCGCCAGGCCTTCAGAAGGTTCCTGTAATCACAATTTCTGGTTTCCTGCCTCAGGAAAGAACTTGGGCCATTTCTGTCGTTCTGGAACGATAAAACAGTGAAGAACTCTGAAATAATGGGTGTCCGGTCTGTATACCCAATTATTTGTCGTTATTAATTTGTTCTGGAAGAACATACCATGAATGTGGAAAATAACTTGCTTCTGCTGCATTCATTTATCTAGCAATTTTTTATCTTAACAGGGTTTTTCTTGTTGTTTGTAACTGTTCCCTGTGGGGTCTCTAATAAGTGGTTTAAGGTTTTAATATTAGAGCACGAGAAAGGAAAGCTGGAAAAGAAAATTCAGAAAGTGGGAACTTGGAAGCTGGTTTGCGTAATGATAATTAAATTGTGTTTTGTTTATGGTAGGTGGCAGTGGAGTTAGTTTACTTAGAGTTTCTTTGAAGGGATTATATTTGGTTTGTTTGTTAGCTTTTCTGTTGAATGCTGTTCCAAGGTGGGCATTAGCTGCGAACTTTGATACGATTCTTACTTATAAATCATATTCCTTTTCATCTTTTGTTTCTTACTCAGAACTATTCCAGGCGTTGTGGGTCAGGGCCTTTAAAAGGAACCATTTAGTTTGCCTTTCGAGCTATCAATTGGGTGATTGAATATGCAGACACCAAAATCAAGGTAAGATCCATTATTATTTTAAACTCTTACAGCATTCCGTTTTTTTTGACATATTAAATAACCGTTGGTTTTCTGTAATGCATGCATGAATTCATGATTTCCGATTGATGTTCATCATGTGGTAAAAATAGCAAATTTGAAAATGGAGCACTAGCGGGTGTCATTTCTCTGATTTACCGATTCTGTTTGTTTGACTTGTTGATTAGCAGAGCTGGTACTTCAGAAGTACGCCAAAAGAAATCTCCGGCGGCACCTCGGGCTGCTCGACAATTGAAGACAGCAGCCTCTGATCCTGACTCACTCCCATCCTCTCCAAATCCAGCAAGCAAGTCTTCGAATAATAGGAGTCCAAAGGTTGTTGATCGCAAATCACCACGGAGTCCAATGTCTGAGGTATCTATATGTTACTCATGTTTTTAATATAAGAGTTAGCTGATTTTTTTAGAGAGATTGAGGAAGCTAAATAAATCTATTATTTATAACTAATATAAGAGTTAGTTGACTAATTTGGGTAAATTAAGGAGTATATAACATGAGTTTATTTTGAGGGGTTGAATTGTTTATAATTAACCGATTTATTTGGCTTCCTTAATCTATTTAAAAAAGTCAATTAACTCTTATATTAAGGATCAGATGTAGTATTTAGAAGCCAAAACATCTATATCATTGCGGTTGGTTTTGAATATATATTTTATATTCTAAATCTCTATGTTCTATACTAGAAGAAGAGACCTGGTAGAGTTCAGGAATTGGAGTCTCAGCTTTCTCAACTCCAAGAAGATTTGAAGAGATATCAGGAGCAATTGAACTCATCTGAGTCATTGAAGAGAAAAGTCCAACAGGAGGCAGAAGAGGCAAAGAAGCAGGTTTTAGTCCTGTCAGAAAAGCTGGAGGACTCAAAACAACAACTCGCGGAGATTTCAGCTTCTGAGGAAGAACGGCTTCATGAGCTACGCAAAATTTCACAAGATCGTGATCGTGCATGGCAATCTGAACTAGAGGCAGTCCAGAAGCAGCATTCAATGGACTCAGCTGCTTTGCTTTCTGGCATGAATGAAATCCAGAAGCTCAAAGTTCAACTGGAAAGAGTTTCAGAATCTGAAGCTTCTCACGTTAGGAATGCAGAGTCAGCTCATGCTGAGATTCAGGAATTGCAGATGGAACTTTCAGAAACTTTTTCCTTGGTGGAAAAGCTAAAAAATGAGTTGAGTGATTGCAGAGAATCTGAGTCCCAAGCCTTGGAAGTAGTTGGCAAAACTCAACTGCAATTGGAAACAGCAAATAAGGCCGTGGAAACACTCCGGTTGGATGGAATGAAAGCCATGGAAGCTAACAAATCATTAGCTTTGGAGCTGGAGCAATCCAGAGCGCAAGTAAGATCACTGGAAGAACTTGTGAGCAAACTCCAGGCTGATCTGGCTGCTACTGCTAACAGTAATGCATTAAATCCAACCAATGAAACTGGACTTGCACAGGCAAATCAAGAAAACGAGGAAATAAATCAGCTCAAAGCTGAGCTTATGTCTGCCAAATCTGAAGTTGAACAGTTAAAATCTGCATTAGAGGCAGCTGACACAAGGTACCAAGAAGAGTATATCCGAAGCACCCTGCAGATTAGAAGCACTTACGAACAAATGGAGCATGCAAAATCAGAATCTAGCTTGAGGGAGGCTGAATTATGTGAGGAGTTGAAGAGAGCAAAAGCTGACATTGAAGAACTGAGGGCTAGCCTGATGGACAAAGAATCTCGGTTGCAGTGTATTTCAAAGGAGAATGAAGAGCTTAGCATAAGGATGAAGGAAAACCAGCCCATTGAGGGAGAATCTCATCTTGAGATGGAGTTAAAAAAATTGGATGCTGATATAGTGGAGTTGAAGGCGAGTTTGTTGGACAGACAGACAGAATTGCAAAACGTAACCGATGAAAACAACACGCTGAAGATGGAAATTCAGAAAGGAGAACTGGAGAAGAACAAAATCAGTGAGGAGGCTGAAGCAGCAAGGGCTGGAGAGCGAGAAGCTTTGATGAAACTGGGACACATGACAGAAGAAGCTGATAGGAGTAGCCGGAGAGTAGCATTCGTGACCGAGCAGCTAGACGCTGTGCAGGCTGCAAATACAGAATTGGAGGCTGAGTTGAGGAGATTAAAGGTGCAATCAGATCAGTGGAGAAAAGCAGCAGAAGCGGCAGCTTCTATGCTTTCTGGAGGAAATAATGGGAAATTTGTGGAGAGAAATAGCTCGCTGGATAGTAGCTTTAACTCTGTTGTTGCTGGCAAGATGAATTCGCCGTATTCAGAAGAGACAGACGATGAGTCACCCAAGAAGAAGAATACAAACATGTTGAAGAAGATTGGAGTGTTGTGGAAGAAGAATCATTAGAAGACACGTCTCAGGTAAGTGTGACACTCTATACTCGGAACATGTTCGACAAGATACTGCCAACGTGCTATTTCAAGTGACCTTTTTTTCTTATCGTTGATTTGGTTGGAGCAGTTGCATGGGGGAATCTCTGTCAAGAAAGGTTGTGTTACAATTATTTTGTAGATACTTGGAATTTAGTTGTTCACCCCTTGAGCTATCTAGTATTTTGAGAGTGTTTATGGACTATAGACCTAAATGTAATTGTAATATCCTGAAGTTCGCAAGTCTTCAAGTCATGTCATGCCATGCCCATGCCTGGGAAATTATCGATGAAAAAGTGGGGAAATCAAGCGCTTCTTGGTATTTTTGAGACTGGTGTCAATACATAGTTCCATTGACCCTGAGTGGCATGCAAGTATTGAATCAATCAATCGCGAGTTCAATTCTGTTCAAATATTAATCTGATTTGCCCTTCTTTGTCATTGAGCCAAATTAAATGCAACATTCACAGTACAGGTCTGATCTCCAAATGATTGAATCGTATCTTATAGAATGATATTTTCCACAAATGAACATTTCATAATACACACACACACAATTAAATAAAATGGTTGTACAATTTATTTTAATCGAAAAGTTTGTATAACTCTCCCGAGGTGGGGTTTTACGTACCGCCATGGTCTGAAAAGGGGGGAAAATATATTGCCAATGTTATTAGTTATGAGAACCCTGGAATAAAAATTCAAATCCATCCGTCACATTAGATTATTTACTTAACTACAATTCATTCTTTAATAACAAGTCAAATTAATCTAACATTTTTTTCCCAAAAACGTATCAGCATTAACTAATTTGAAATTGAAAAATGTGGATAGAAATTAAGACTAATTTGAAGTTAGTCTTAATTTTCTGTTTATTTTCCGGTTTTTTAAAGGCATTTTTTATAGGATTATCTGATTGGATAAGATTCAAGTATTGTTAGATCTAATTATGAGTATCTTTTTTAAAAATATTTTTTAAATTAATATAAGTTTAAATTTGAGATTTTATATTTAAATAGGTAAAGTCCTTCTCAGTAACAATCATGTCATACCCATTGGGTTTTGGTGAAATTTTTGGAAGAGTTCAACAAACATGCTGGTCAGCAACAATAATTCTAGGCCCATTGGGTTTCATAAAATTTATGCTCACGCATTCTACGTGGGCCGGTCTGAAGTTGGCCCGCTAAGTTTTCCACTCTTCGCTATATAAATCTCCCATCGAAGCTGCCAGTTAGGGTTCCGTAGAGCTTGTGGCCGCTGCTCATATTATTTTGACGTCGGACTGTAGCGGAGGAGAAGAACAAACTAGCCGTCACCATGGGGTAATGGAATCCTTGCATTGTCCCCGACTAATATTTTCTTCCCAGTTATAGAAGAACCTGTTATGATTTGAAATCACTATTTTCTCATAATCCCAAGTGTTCTTCGCTTGCGCCGTTTATTATGTATATTCAACATCTTTAGATATTTGATGTTTATTGTCTTTCCCCCTGGTGCTTTTCGCAAAAAAAATAGATGAGTGAAAAATGAAGTTGTTGAATCCGGTATTATGTTGATTTTTGTTATGTTGCAGTTCCTTCTGTTTACTCCCGGGAATCCGCGAAGTTTGTGATTTGTTCTATAATATTTTCGTTGGACATGAGCGTGGGAATGCAATTCTAGCCTTTAAACTGCCCATTTTTAGTCACTCCTTTTCCAGTGACCTATCGTGTTTTGTTTTCTTAACTCAACTCTTCTCCTCTTCTGGTGCTGTTGGCTTTACATTTATCTTGTGGGGAGTGGGGGGTGATTATAAACTGGGCATGTTGTAACGCTTTCGGAATATTCTAGATTTTATAAACAACAGGTGCATATTGTTGGCCTTAACTTCGCTTGATAGAAGTAAAGTTGCGGGACTATTGTATATGGAATGTTAGGGAGAATAAATTTTTCCCGTGAGATTATCTGTTATTATAGTTGGTGATGAGGTAAAACTAGACTTTAAGTTGTGTTCATATTTTATGAAGACGGAATTATGTGAAAGAAAAGAACTAAAGAACATACGATATGTGTAATTGAATTTCACTTGGGTTCCATCTTCCACAGGAAGACCAGAGGTATGGGAGCTGCCCGCAAGTTGAGGTCTCACCGCAGGAGGCAAAGGTGGGCAGATAAGGCATACAAAAAGTCTCACCTTGGCAATGAATGGAAGAAACCTTTTGCTGGATCTTCCCACGCAAAGGGTATTGTTCTTGAGAAGATGTAAGCTATTGTTTCACTTGTCCTTGTTATGTCTTTCAAATAACTTTCATCAGAGCTTATAACATTAGGATGTTAACACGGTATTCTTCAATATGCCAGAGGTATTGAGGCTAAGCAGCCAAACTCTGCCATTCGAAAGTGTGCCAGGGTTCAACTTATCAAGAACGGAAAGAAGATTGCTGCCTTTGTACCTAACGATGGTTGCTTAAACTACATAGAGGAGAATGTAAGGCCCTTGTTTATATCTCTATCTGTGTGTGTTAATGAGTTTTTGTTCAGTTGCTCTTGTATATCCATTGGCCATTGTGGATTATAGGTTGTGCTAATTGGTTGTAGGACGAAGTCTTGATAGCTGGATTTGGACGAAAGGGTCACGCTGTGGGTGATATTCCTGGTGTCAGATTCAAGGTTGTCAAGGTATCTGGTGTCTCACTCCTTGCCCTCTTCAAGGAGAAGAAGGAGAAGCCAAGGTCTTAATTGATTAGACTGCACTATCGGTTTAGTCCTTTTTTGGAGTGTCATGAATCTTGCATCTTGATGTTGAAATTCGTTGATGAACAATTTTGAATCTCTCCCTGTACGCAACCCAACAATCTATCTTCAGTTTTCTGGCACATGTCTAGTCAACTTTTACACCAAATTTACCTTATGTGCTACTAGTTCTTATTTTAATCGTATCAACGGAGGCCCGCAAGGTTTATTCACAAACCTTTACTGTTGAACATTTGATGGGTCAGGGTAATGGTTTACTCTACAAGAAATCAGCGGGGTGGGCACTTGCGATTTCTGGTAGAATTTGACGACAAATGGCGCCAACTGATCGATTAAAAAGTAGAAAAGGATCATAAGCATATATTTATGTACCATCTTAAAATAGTATGCATATGCACTTTTACGTAGTTGATGTTGTTGATAAACTTGAACGGCATCGATAATCTGATCTGTAATGTAATGTGCCTCCTGAAGTGGATCGTTTAAGGATCACCGAACATGGAGGGACAAACGATACGATCGGTAAGGGCGGAACAGAAGCTAGAGTCAGTATATGGCGTTATTCCATGCAACCTTTTTTGTTTGCTTCTATGCAACTTTATGCACGACTTCATATTAAAATGTAGAATCGTTTATTTTTTACCTGTGTTGGAGTCATGTGAACGGTGAACTTTACAAACTCCTACTTCAAAATTAACCGGACTTTCCACTACCCAGACCAACTCGGCTGCTGAGTTTTCTGGAATTCAACTAAGCCACAAGGTTAGTCCAGTGAATGAATTACTTGGGGCTTTTGCAGTGCTCAAGAATTTTGAGGAACTAGGGTGCAAATTATGTGATATTTTTTACATCGTGGGTGAGTTTAATTTTTTTTTTTAAAAAATCTTTTACCAAAAAAAAATGGCGTTTTGATGATTTATTCCAATTGGCATATTTAGCAGGGTAATAAAAATATAATTGGTAAATTCCAAGTGCATTGGAGTTTTCAAGAAAATTTCTCATTAGCCAATTCAACTTACGCTAGGCGTAAAATGGCCCGCATGCATGCCCCCCGTAAAAGGTGTAACCTTAACGAAGTTATAATTTGATGGTCGATAACTGTTTAGATCAATATTCAATTCAATAAAATGCCTTCCATGTTAATTTTAAACGCTTTATGTTATTATTTAACTGTTTTAGAAAAAGTTCGGGACATCATTCTAACAATCTGTTTCGTCAGATTACCACATCATATTTATAAGTAACCAGAAAGCGAAAATTCGCTCAATTATCCAATTTCGACGTAGTGATCGGGCACTCCATATCCAATCTTTCTTTCGATAAAAAAGTTCCAATCTTCCATGACAAAGCACAATACACTATGGTATCTTTACGGGCGATTATATATAGGATCCTTATATAATTCACATAAATTTTAGATCTTGTGCATCGGAATGATAATTCTTCTATTCAATAGCCTGAATAGGATAAGTCAAATCATAATCAAGACTTCTATAGTTGCAATTTTCGCACAAAACAGCAAATCTAAAGAATCTTCAGCCCAACTTTGTAAGGTCACCTCAGTTATCTTGGCTCATGCTCTGCGGCAAGGACAAGTTTGATTTTACCTCTGCAACTGACAATTCCGTAGAAACTCTGAACGAGCCATCCATATTGCAAAAGGAGTCTTTCACAGCGAAGGGTCTCCTTGTGTGAGCAGGTGAATATGGACCACGGGAATTTGGACCATCGAAGGATTCTTCCCCTTTAGGACAATCAAGATGCTCCTTGCCACTAGATAACTCCACAATATCAACATTATCTTGGGAGTTGACATCGGAGTTTTTCTTTATCTTCGTATTTATATACGTAAGTCCAAGTTGACAGCTCAAACTATCAATTTCCGTTTCACTTGAAATGCTTGGATTATGTTCTCCGACCTTAAGAATGTTGTCTATGCTATTCAATGAAGGCATGTTATTAGTACCTTCTGGAATCAGTTTATCCATGGAAATGTCCATTGGTTCGTGAAGAACAGGACCTTCAGTCTTCGGGAGATCAACTTTGCCACATTTAGGGCCTTCCCCAACAATTTCACGAGATGAATTTTCAACATCACGAGTAGAACTAGCATCACTTTTATTAGGCTTTTCATCCGCAGTTCCAATGTTCTGTGTCAAACCAGGATTGAGATCTTGCATTCCTACGGGATGTCCTTCAGTCATGTTACTTATGTTTCCGGCAGTGCTTTCAAGAACAGTCTTATTTGGAACTTCCATGGACATCTCAGAGGAGCTTTCAACATTCTGCAAAGCGCTAGACCTCATAACCGCTACACCCAATGATTCATGAACAGGATTTAGTTGTGAAGTTTGCTGGTTATTGGGTTGTGCGTTTTTTATTGACACGTTAGATCTAGCTGGCTGAATTTTTCCACGGTTTACTTTGTTTTGGCCTTCACTTGGACCGACAATACTTCCCCGGGGCAAGCCACTGGGTACAACAGAGTGCGACGGCATTCCTCCACGAGGGGTGCGCCCTGACGATTTCATCTGCATAACAAGTTTAATACTAATTGAACACATTTGGTGTAATATGGAAATGCAGAAAGAAATGGGTAAAAATCATCATCGGTCAAAAACAAATAGATTTTAAGCTGAATGACCAGGTCATTATGACAGAAACTTCATATGATTTTCAGAAAATCGCTCTGGGAAAACCAGTTCCTAAATACACAAGACAAATACAAAAAATGTAGAACTCACCCCATCAAAAAAGCCAATCTTTGGTGAAGGCATTCGAAGGCCCGATGGTTTCGCGGGTGCTGATGGAGGAACTGTTCCCGCAGAAACGGACCTCGCACACTGACTGACAGACCCAGTCAACTGACTCTCCTGCCCTTCCAAGCTTGAATCACTTGGAGAATTCAGGGAACTAGAAACTTGTCGTGTATCAGTGTCTGACAAGACCTTTCTACAAGAGCTACTATCCACGCTAGTCCTTGAACTATTAGACCTACTTTTACTCATACAAGTTGATGAAGAGGACTCTGAAGACCAGTCACTGATAGAGCTAGCAGGTGAAACGCTAGAAGAAAGCTTGGTTACACACATCAAACCTGCGAGGCTACAATTCCCAGGCTCGGTTTTATTTCTCGGAGCAATTTTTGATGGTGTCCTGACAGCTGAGCCAGATGAGGGTGGCTTAATGGTGCCGGCATCAACTTGTTTTTTCAAGGAATTCAAAGGAGATTTACTGATATTACCAGATGAGTTTCTACCGAAAGACGTGGATGTTGATTTTGTCTTGGTTGCAACTGATGGAGCTGACGATGATTTGGATGTTATTGTGATCTTAGGCACGATACCTCCCGAACCCCCAATGGTGGATGCTTTTGGCACTGAACGAACACAGCCTGAAAGATCAAATTAACCAAAAAGTGACTTACAAAGGAGAGGTACACTCTTAGGCCTAATTTAGGAAAATAAAATAAAGCAGGGGCAAAGTTTAATCACCAACTAATCGTTTTGTTTTATCCCTTTCACTTCCAACATGCAAACCACCAAGAGAGTCTCTATTTGTTGACATTGTTAAACCTGGACTAGGCTTGGCAGGTAACTTAGGTTGCTTTACAGTAGATGGCTCTCCCCTCCTGGCACTGAGCTTCTTAAAAACAGAAGAAACTAGTGTCAGATACATAAAGTCGCCAAAATTTTTATTTTAAGACTTCCGACCACTTGCTTCTCCCCGCCTAAGCATTAGTTTCCTTACGTAAAGAGCCACAAGTTCTCTTCTTGTTTTTTCATATATTCATACCTGTAAAACTGGGGGATGTAGGTGATTCTTGGTCATTCTTCCCGATAGTTGCACGCTGGTCGTAATTGAATTCTTAGATGAGGCCTTCAACTAAAATAAACAGAGTTATTTTAGAGATTTTTCTTCAAATTGTCAAGTATTTTTGTCTTGAGATAAGAAGGAAATCATTCAAAAATTGAAATTATAAACAAGTACTGATATATAAAACTAGTCCTACCTTGTTCCCGGAAGTCATGCCAGTCGTCTTTAACACTGGAAAAAGGGGGAAAGATACAGATTTAAGAAGCAGACAATCAACTACCACAGCAGAAGTCCAGAATATAAGAACAGAGTGATTAATAAATAACATTCAGCCTGTTTTCTACCTTGCTCTTAACATGGTCAAACGTGCAAACGGAAAGTTAATGGCATGCAGAAAAGATTGTGGCTTAAGTATAGACACGGGTCCAATGCTCACCATAATAAAGAACCTGATCTATTTTAATTCTACAAATTTTCCTAATGAACACATTTAAGCTGCCTAACTGGGTAGACAGGTCTTCGGTACGACAATGCAAAGTTTAGAGTGACTAAAGAGAAACTTACCTTCGTCAGTCTGGAGTCCTACGGCCCCTGATGGCACTGGGCTATTTCTATTCGCCACGTCGGGAGTTTTGCTGGATTTCTGAATTGAAGCTCTTATATCGTCAAATAAATTAGCCTCCATACTTTCTAGAGTCAAGCTATCGCTTTCTAATGTAGAGATGGACTCACACGACCTGTGCACATCCTCTTTAATTCCTGGTAATGGCTGCTTACAGTCATCGGTCTGGAATACTGCTACCCCTGGCGTCAATAGGCTGTTTCCACATGCCACACCAGACATCTTGCCTGATTTCTGAATTGAAGCTCTTATGTCCTCGAATAAATCGGCCTCTAGACTTTCCAGCGTCAAGCTATCACTTTCTAACGTAGAGATGGACTCACAAGACATGGATAAATCCTCCTTAATTCCAGGTAATGCATGCTTTTCTTCCTTCTCTACACCTTCAATTATGCTAGACAACTCCTCAGGATCCAAAACACCTGAATCAATAAACACATGACACTTGCAATGAAACACACCAGACATCTTAGTGAAGCAAAAAAACAACGCAAATTCCATGGGTTCAAAGATATGTACCAGCACTTGTGAAGAAAGCACTATCCCAAGCTAAACTTTTACGCAAATTGCACTTGCTTTTCTTTGTCTTTCCCATTTCAAAGGTTTCATTTGGCCGAGGCTCTTGCTCCCACTCTTTAAGTTTGCTGGATGCGTCCTCAAACGTTTTTGAGTTTGGGGTGTCTAACAACTGTGCATGCTCTTGGTTTTCTGAAAACATGTTATTCAAATAAGAATTGAAAAATATACTTTATAATTCGAAAAAACATAAGAAAAAAGTGGTAGATTTAAAAGAGGCAATGGTAGAGAGTCTACATAGATTTGCACACAAATCTCAGTATTGAAGCAAACATAAGATCACGACATGGCACTATAAAAATCCGTCGCCAAGAAAAAGACATGGTCCTATTAATATGTTAAGCCCAATGCTTTGCGATTACATAGGAAATACTAGTTAACAACACCTTGCAACGAGTGATCCCCCATAACTATATAGTCTAAATTTATAAATCTAAAAAAAAAAAATGTCATGAATGAGTTTAATCTGGTTATATAAAATCGTAAAGATATCACTGAAGTCAAGATGTTAGGACAAGTAGAGATTCCTGACGATATCACATTACAATTGAGACCATGAGTTCATAACTCTGTAGCTCAAAATTAGTTCTACTTATTTCCTACAAACAATAAACCTTGATAGCACTGCAATTTTACAGTGAGCAAGCTTTTCTTTCTTTGTTTTCTTCTCCTTAAGAAACAGAAAGGAAAAACTAGAAATACCCGATGTAGTTCAAATGGACCAGAAAATGTAAACAAGAGCAAGTATCAAAATCATCAGTAGTTCAAGATTCCAAAAGCGTTTGAAGGACGAAAGCCCAGGGAAACAATTTAATAGAAATGTAAAGGCAAGTTGAGCAATAAAAATCCAACCAACAATCAGAATTCAGGACAAAGGAGATTTTGAGTAATATCGCAGTGAATTGGGATTTAAAAAGCCAACCGGAAAGGTGAACTGAGTCTTGCTTGTCGGGATTCCCAGAAAGGGGATGAAGTAGCGAATCGTCGGCCGAAGAAACGTCGATAATACTAAGTCGACGGTCTGGAACATCCTTCTTTCTTTGAGAACCCTCCATTTCAGAAAATATGGAATCGCGCTTAACCAGCGAAAATAAAGAAGGATGTGAAAGATTCTGAAAGAACAATCGGAAGTGAGGATCGGAGTAGGGCAACTCTCAGTGGCCAAGATAGGGAGTTGTCTGGTTTGAGAATTTTGAACTTGGGAGAAGCGGCTCTTTGAATCATTAGTTTTGAAATAAATAAAAATAATTAGAATTTACCCTTTTTAAATGAAAAATAAAGGAGAGAAACGAGGAGGGAAATGGGCGCGGCATGTGACATCATTGAGCTGCAACGAACTTGGCCTTCAAGTTCAAACTATCAATTTCTGCGACCGAGATGTGAACTTTTTTTTATATAATTATTTAGTGTTTAGTATTCTTTGACAATTTTTTTTTGTATATTTATTTCACTTAATATATTTTTCTCCGGTGACATTGAGACCACTGGCCCTGATAATGAAAAGAAGGCATGATTCAAATAAAAAATAATATAAAATAAATAAGTATTATATATATTTTAATTTTAAGTGTTGTCTCATCCCGTAATTTAATGAAAAAAATCATTTATATTTTCTAATATTTTATTATTAAGAAAGCAGTAAGAAATTCTTTTAAGAATTATAGTTTTATTTTTTTTAGTTATCCACCCGATTCACCAGAACTTTACCCCGACTATATTCAGATATGACTCGCATCACATACCTGCTTATGATGGATGAGTATCCTAATATAATTTTCTATATATATATTAAAATTTAAATTTGAGATATTATTTAATTAATATTAAATCGTTTACTATTTAAATCAACCCTCATTTATAGAATTATAGATTTAGATTATAATATATATATATATATATATATAATAGTAAGTGCACAAACACAGCTTGTATGCTTAACCGTTGAAAGTAGAGTGACTCGAAATATTCCAGTCACATGCTTTGTTTTTATTTATTTATTTTTATATTTCATCTCTCTTCCCCATTCTATATCCTCAAACTCTCAAGTCCAATGGGATCAATAATTTCAATCACTTTGCCTTCAAATTTCATCTTCCGCAAGTCCCTCAGAATGGAATAAATACAATATTTGAATTTTGAAGTGTGAGTCCGCATATTTACATTTATCGTCAATATTTATGTATTTTTAGCAAGCACAAAAATTCATTCTACCGGGCATATTTATGTTCTTTTTTTTGTATTTAAATAATATGAGTTCAACACCTGTCACATATACCAAGTGTGAGCGCACGTGTTATAATATATATGTAAAAAAAAATATTGGTATATGGATGCAATGAAAACTCCTCTTGCATATATGACGCAAAATTTGTACTCACTCTTTTATTTTATATCAATAAAAGCTTGATATTTACGTGCAAAAGAAAAGAAAGGGGATCTTTAAAAGCGAAAATCCGAGCCTCCATGTTTTACCATCCTAGTTGAATTTCAGCCATGCTCTCTCGCGGGCGCGCTTAGTTCTTTTTCCAAAGCAAGCCTAAATGCAAAAGCCAGTTCCCTTATTCATCTTTTTAAGTTATAGATACCTAAATTTATACTTAAAAAGTAATAATCAACTAATCCTACTTAATATTAATATCATTTAGAAAAAAAATAGACTTTATCCTATATTTAAATTATATGTTAGTCTAACTCTTTTCTAAATATTTATTTACCAAAAAAAAAAAAACTTAAGCCCATCTCAGATACAATATGGGAGACGAAGAAAATGTAGACTGGAAAGCCTTCTACTTCATATGATTTACATGACGGGTAATAAAAAATCAGGCCCAAAGTTTTTTTTTTAAAAAAAAAGACACGTCAGATGATTTACTGGCCGGTAATACCAGCAAAATGAAGTAGTCAGAAGATTCACAGCCTCTGGTTTCCATAACACACTAAACCTGATAACTACAGTAACATATGTGCATTGGTTTTTAGAAAAAGGTTGATACTGTCCTATCAGCTTGAACCTGGTAATTCTCATCATATCAGTTACTACTTCCTAGAGCATGGACCATCCCTAACTATGTATTAGCATGCTAGACACGTTAGCTTATCAAAGGACTCAAACTAAGAACAACGATATCGACAAAGAAAACACAGCGTTAAAGTCATATATAAGGTTGAAGCAATCTATGCCAAGGCACTAGAGTTCACCGCCTTCCTCAGAACTTCCATTCATGCCTCACTTTCCTGCATCAACAGGGGCTTTGGATGATGAAGGCATAACCTCGAGGTGGTATCTAAAAAGTGAAGGTCCAAAAGTGCTATATTTCCCAGCGCTGCTGAAAGCACTTTGTGCATCAGAAAGTCTTTCGAAAACCACTCTGGCATATCTACCCTTCTTTATTAGTTCGGTCTGTGATTCGACCAAGGGTCCAAAGCGGCCAAAAATTTTGTTGAGGTTTGCTTCTGAAGGAATAGAATCCAAGTTTCTGAATTCAATAATCAGGGCTGTTGGGCAGGTATCTTCCTTAGAGCCCTCATCAAAACGTTCCTTACCATCAGCAGCTGCTTGCGGCTTGAAAGAGGGAGCATCCCAGTAGGATTCACAGGCAGAAAATCCTCCCTCTCATCCTGTTTCTCTAACAATGATTGCTCTTCAGGAATAATCTAAATAATTCTGTCAGTCCAATATGAATCCTTGCAGAGCTCTAGTGGGGTGGAATCATGTGGACTAGAGAAATTTCTGAATTCTGCAAAAAAATTCACCATGACAGTGAAGCAGCCATCTCTTGAGGGATCTGTAGCAGCCAAGCGAAGTTGCCACCACATCTCATCTACAGAAACTTTGTGCAATTGGATGGGCTTAATAGTTTAGGATTTATGACAATTATCATCAGAAGTGTTCTTATATGCCTTTTGCTTCCGTGTACAAGAGAGCAGAATGGACTCATTACAATCAGCTCCCCTACCTAAAACATGCTTGTCATTTGGGAGACGCAAACACTTCTCAGACATCAAATCAGACAAACATTTTTGTTTCTTGCAGGGCCACACGCAATCTATTCTAGAGATGTGCTTTCGTTTGTGTGAATAGCCAATATCAGTTTCCAATCCTTGACTATCAATTTGATAATCATATTTCCCTTTTTCCTCCAAGTCCATGGGTATAAGTGCCATATCATTCTTGAACAACGCATCATCCACTACAAACTCAGACAGATGAGAATCACCCTTTGAATGGCGGAAGGCCAACAATTGGGCACGTGCTATTGCAAAATCCAATCTATCAAATTCAACAAGTGGTGACTCCGCTAAGAATTTAACAAAGTTGACAAGTTTCTTGGGTTCAAAAGTGACTGCATTCAGAAACCTGTCCCCACCATCTCTTCTGCTTGCGTGTTCCTGGATCCCAGTGCTAGTGATTATTTGGGTCTTAATATAGGTGAACCATTCAGGCATGCAGGGGCAGGATAAGCCAAACTCAACTCGTCCTGAGATCTCATCCAATGTACAATCAACAGCATGATAAAATTTATCCAAATTGCTCTGTTTCTCCATTTGTGAGAAATACATTTGAAATGGCTTTATCTTTGATGCGTCGTTCCAAGCAAATGTTTGATCCCCAAAATATGCTATCAGATAACTTTCCTTCTTAAAATACCTCTTTGCCTTTTTGGATGCAGCTGAAGGATCAAAGATTTGGTCAGGCCACCACGGATGACCCCTCACTTTACCCCATACTAAATCAGACACACAGAATTCTGAAGACACTGATCTCATATTCATATCAACCTCCACCAACTTTCTGGATGAATTAAAATCTACAACAAGATTAAGACCATGGCACTCTTTTTGAATATTTCCCAAGGGCAATGCTTCTGACAAGTTGATGTCCATGGTCTGGCTTCTTATCCCCTCTGGTTGTGCACAAACTTCAAGGGATGGCTGTTTCAAAAGATATAAAGTTTCTACCTGACAAAGCTGATTTCTTGAAATTGGGAATTCATGATGCAAAGATTCCTTGAAATTGACGTGCTCGGCCTCCATATGTACAATGCCATCAAGCAATTGGCACCCAGATTCAGCAGTTCTTGAGGCACAATAATCATTAGGACCATCCGTATAAACCTTATCATCAGCAGCTTTGACATTGTTCTCATCTCCCATAAATGTGACAGCTCCCTGGTCTGCTAACTCATCAACATGACACTTCTGCCCGCTTCCATTCTCTCCATCAACAAAATCTTCTTTAGCATTTTGGTCCGCATTACGGAACTCGATCTTGTTCTCCTCTGCTTGAGCCTCCTTATATAATTTAAATTCAATGCCAATTGAGCCATATTCAGTAACTCCACTCTTGTACTCATACTGCAGCTCATTCACAACGCCATAGTTTAATTCAGAATCCACGCATTTATCAGTTCTGATAACTCCGCCAACAAGCTCTGCCCCTGTCTCCATATCATTTGCTCTACGCACGACTTCAGTATCTTTATCAAAACCCTCTCGTCCGGTTCCACAAGACTTTTCATCGTAACCCGGCATCACCGACCCATTCTCTCCTAGACTACGTCCAACCTGGCAAAACTCATGATCTCGGACTTTAACCTCATTATCAGCAGACGCAAGGACAACGGCACAGGCATTAGTTTCTGATTAATCATACCCGGCAACCTCATTTTGCCGATCAACGAAAACGGCATCGGTATTTAAGTCGATGTGGCCAGAAATAGTAGACATTATGGAAAACCTAAAATGCGAAACATTTATGCGATTTTATTTAAGATAAATTTGAAACACCTTGACAGAGTAATCTCATGAGAAGAGAGGGAGAAAAATGCGAACCTGTTTTCCAAGGACCGGCTCTCCTCAGGCTACCCACTAAGTGCATTGAACGGTTCCCACTCGGAAATCGGAAGGATGGAAGAGCAGGTTGGCATTCAGGGAAAGCAAGCGAGGCACTGAAAAGCTGGTTTCGTACCATGCCAGAATGCCTCTCCGGGTTCGAATCACAAACAAATCGGAAGAGAACTCAAATTTACGCATTGATCAGGAGAAATGTTATTCTTTGATTTTCTTTTTTATTTTTACATTATTATTTCTTTAAATTTAAAATTTGAATTAGAGTACTCGGTTTGCGGAGGAACTTTTTCTAGCTAGATATCATTTTCTCTTGATGAACAGTTTTTATTTGAATATTTTTATTTAGAAGAGTATAAATATTGTGATACTTAAAAAATATTTAAGAAAGTTTATATTCAAGTCTAAATTATATGTGACCTCTTGAATTTTAGATTATCTGGAGCTAATATTTTTTATTTTTAAATTTTACAATGAAATTTTCTATGCTAGTATATCTATCCAAATGGCATGTTTATCGTTAACGTGTCCATTATTCTTTTAAAATAATATATATAACAGAAGATTTATTTATAAAAAAATTATTTAAAAAAAATTAAATAAATTCGACTTAAAAGAGTTCAAGGGATATTTGGTGAATAATATATTGTCTTTTGATAGAAAATCAATAAAATAATTTGCAGTGGTTACTAGAACAAAATTAAAATTTTGGGGTTTTCATGTTTCATGTCAATTTAAAAAAAAAACAAAAATATTTACATACAGGCCAATTTTATGAAGTTTTGTATAATTTAGCATATATTGAATTCAATTGATACTAAAAAACTATTTGTGTATAACTACAAAACTTAGCCATATATACCTTTTCATTAATACAACAGAAAAAGCATCCTCAGATGACAAATTAAATAATATGTATTCTTTTGAAGAATATTGCATGTGTTAATTAAAACATTCATTAATATCTGAATAGCTTGGGGAATGGGGATCGGTCCGGGAACTTGACTTCCCGCGCTACGTATCTTCCTCATTACCCATTGTCACAACATTAGTTGCCACATCCCCCACCATTCACGAAAACTATTCTCTGTCCAGTCATCTTCGCATATATCTTTACAAATAAATTCCTAGGCACACTAATTTTATTGTGGAATCAGACACACTGATAAAAGGTATATTTTGATAAGATTTAAAAAAAATTAGACAATTTTTAAAAAAATAATGTCAAAAAAGAGTTTATAAAAAAATAATTTTAAATAAATAAATATTTAAATAATTATTATTAGAAAGATTTTTTATATTAATAAATTACTATAAAAAAATAATCAATTTCTTTTTTCCCTCTCTCTTCCCTTTCTCTCTTCTATCACTGATGGAGGAAGATGAAGGGCAATGGAGGAAGATGATTAACGACAGAGAAAGATGACTAGCAACAGAGAAAGAAGAGGCAATCCACGGCAATTTGTTCACAAAAATTCTAGTGTAGATCTTCTTCCTCTTCTTCTGCGAAAATCTAGCGGCGGCAACAGTAGACAAAACAACCTATGGCACATGGCAGAAACAGATACAATGGAGGCACCCGGTCGATGATGAGCAGAAGAGAGAAAGGAAGAAAGAGAAAAAAGAGAGGAAATAAGAGTAAAATAATAATTAAATAGTCTATAAACTCTTTTATTATATTAAAAGTTATTCTCAATAATTTATCTAATTTAGTCTAAAAGTTATTTTACACAAATACAACTATTTATTTTAATTTTTTTTCAAATTAAAATTTAGACAAAAACATCTTTTTATAAATTAAATTATATGTTTGGAAACATCAAAGAGAATTGCATATTAACATTTATATAGGACATTTATATGAGGTTTTAGTTGTTTCGTTTCTTTGTAGTTTGTAAGAATATAGCCTCTAATGCTCTTTCAATTGTTCCAACCTCTTAAATATTTTTTCTTTTATCCATAGATCATTAAATTCTATATAAAATGAGTGGCATTGTGATATCTTATTGATAAAAAATAGTACAGTTTTAATTTTTTTTACGATTTTTTAAAGAAAAATACTCTAAAATTATGTAATTTTAATTTATTTTCTTTAAAAAACATAAAAAAAATCCAAAACTGCACTATTTTTCTCGCGCAAGATATTATATGTAGAATATAATGATCCATGTAAAAAACATTTGAAAGGTTAAGGCATTACCACGAAGTGGTCAGAATATATCAGAAAGTAACATGATCCATAGAAGGCCCTTGCCCAGTTTATAACGAAGTGGTAAGAATATATCAGTGACACGATTGGCGTCCATTGTAAGAATATAGCAGGAACAATGATACGTTGAAGGCGAAAAGCAACTATTGATGTAAATAAAAGGCTACCATCCAAAGAGATTTCTGTATACAGTTCTGTACATGAAAATAAAAGAGCAACCACTTAAAAGTTAAAAGTAACCCAGGTCTCTGTACAACCAACCCAAGTCAATGAACTAACCTGTATTTGCGGGCTATGTACACACCCTAACAATTGTAGTCAATGAAGACTGGAGCTTCATTATCGTTTAGCAGCAAATCAGCTCCTCTTCCAACCACCCAACACCACTTTTGCCAGCAACACATTCAGATCATTATCTACATCTCTATCGACTATTCTAATACTTACAGGTTCAGCATTGAAATGCAGATCAAGTCAAGAGAATCAAGTTATGAAAGGTGAAATGATCCTTGTCCCTCGGTTATGGCATACAAGAGCTTCTCTTTCATCTTTTCCTGGAATTTATATAGCAAAGAAAATTAGGCTCCAGTTTATGAAACATTATTTTCTGAATGATTTAGTTACTCAAGTTTGAAAGTAACGAAGAGGTACTTTTGTTGAGTAAGGAGGTAACTTCAAGTAATTTGCACAAGTCATCACGCTAGGCAAGTCTGTGTCTGCCCGGTTAGTACAATGCTGTCAAAAACAACAATAGTATAAGCAGGAGTTCTAACAAACATAAAAGACTAGCGTAAAAACCAGATATTCATCTTTTAGGGTATAATATCCACATACCTTTCTCACAATAGTCAACTTGGGATTAAGAGATGCCAGTCCTCCAGGAGGAAGTCGAGGAGCACCGGTCACAAACTGAAGGAATGCTCTTCGCTGTACATGATCGAATTCTCGAATGATCTCCAGCAACTGACATTCCAAAGCAGAAAGCAACAGATTGAGATTTGGGTAAAAAACCACAGTTGAAAGCAGCAAAAAAACATATAACGTTAATTGAAAATGAGGAAGGCTCACATTAAGGACTGGAGGACTGCTAGCAGTGTACCCATGATCAAATTTAATGTGATCCGCCAGCTCATGGAACTGCTACGAAGAGATTATCAAATCTTAGTTGTTTTCATAATTTTCCTCTCTGCAAAAACAGGTTTATACATACTGAGAAAAGAAATGTATACATACAGCCCAAGAATCAACTTCTCCACAGAGTAATCGCTCAAGTTCTTCTTCGTTAAAAATGCGAAGATGCTCGATGGAAAAGACCTGGAGTTGACAAAAAAAAAATCAAATAATTGACAATCACAAGATAAAAAAAAACTATCAAATAAAACTATCACAAGGAGGAAGAGCATTCTGTAAAGTTTTAGTGAAAGAAAATACACAACATAAATTGGCGGCTGGAGTTGACAAACTTATGATCAACAGGCCCAAAGGCAAGAAAGAATCTTCTTCAATAGATAGTCTATGTTTAATCAGTAGCTAATTCTGATTCTGATAGGGACCTTATATGGGCAAAGTCCCACATCGGGTAGTATAAGCTGCTTAATGGGGTATTTAAGCTTTTGGCTCTCCCTCCCTAACAGCTAGCTTTTGGGGATGGGCTCTCCAAGGGTTTGAATACCTATCAATGGTATAAGAGCTAGTTGTCGATCAAACGGAAAGGGCTACCTGCGGAGGGGCTGACCGGCAATCGCCGATCCGGCCAAGGGCCGAGTGAAGCGTCGTAGTGTAGAGCCGCCGGGACGTCGGCTTTCTGGGGAGGGTGTATTGATAGGGACCTTGTATGGGCAAAGTCTCACATCGGGTAGTATGGGCTGCTTGATGGGGTATTTAAACTCTTGGCTCTCCCTCCCTAACATCTAGCTTTTGGGGATGGGCTCTCCAAGGGTTTGGATACCTACAATAGGGAGGGATAGCCAAGAGCTTAAATACCCTATCAAGCAGCCCATACTACCCGATGTGGGATTTTGCCCATACAAAGTCCCTATCAGATTCAAAATTTAATCCACATCTCATCATTTTGGATTCCAGTCCTTTAAACCATGCAACAACAGTAACCCTCATAATCTTGAATACAAGCATTAGCTTTAAGCTCAAATTCCTTCAGTTCATTATATAATATGTGAACCCCAATTCCCTAGACCATTCAAGCCCTGGCATGCGCCACACAGATAGAGAGAAAAAGAGAGAATATAGCAACATAAAAGGTCTGTGTATTAATTATCTCAATTGCTAAAAACTAAAAGACATTAGAAAGTATTATAAGCATTATTTAGTCAAAGCGAATAATGGAAGAACCTGATTAAAACCAGATTTGAAAGCTTCAAGTTGTCTGGAAATTCCTGACTTCACAGTGGCATCCACAACGAGTGAAACATAATCATCCAGGTTTCTCATATTCACCTACCCAAAAAATATAATATTCTTATCACCAATTAAAATAACAAAACAAAACCAAATTGCAATCATATTAAGTAATATCTTACTGCTGTGTGATCAGTCCCGGAAGTAAGAACAATGTCAGGATACCCAGGAAGAGTGAAATCGAGGTAAAGGTCTTCAATTCTTGTATCTCGAAAGCATGCATCAAATTCCACCATGTAATTGTCTCCACAGACAGATTCCAAAAACTTCTTCCGGTTAACAATAGCCTGAAACTCTTGAAGCACTCTACCAAGCGCAGGATCAAATGACTGAATGTCATAGAGAGAGAGTTCCTAAAGAGATGATAAGCATACAAAGAGACCAAGTCAAACATAATGATCATCTGTAAGCAAATAATTCATGGTTGTTGGGTTTCAAGTTCAAGTGAAGCTCATCAATTGAATCTAGAATTGGTATACCTTTCCGAGAATAAGTTTATAAAAGGCTTTGGAGAAGTGCAGATCTAAGAGCCTTCCGTCTTGAAGAGCTTTAGCAACAACTTGGCCCAAGAGGAAAAATTTCTTTGTAACTTCAGAGAACTGTATACCACCAGATGATTCTAGTGTTGAAGACCATGGACAAGGAAAGAGTCCATAGGGAGACAGATTTCTCATCTCAGCCTGCAAGTTTGTCTTCAATGTAAAAAACCAATCATCCTCTCTCCACATCCCCATTCCAGATTTCTGGAACTCCTGACAGACCAAGGTATAGAATTCCAATGTCGGTCCAAGACCAGTACCAACTTCTTCATCATATTCCACTTCAAGAACTTCTCTATGACGAGCATGCAAATCCATCATTTGTGCAGCAGATTCCAGAATCTGGTTGCGGAAAACTAAAAATTTCTTCCGAGGCAATACCCCAAGGCTCAGGCGCCTGTTGCTTATTGTTGCTGAATCATTGTAAGATAAATGAGGTTGAACCTGTTGCTGACCAAATGCTGCCAATTTGAAGTATTTGCATCTTGCCTCAAAACTAAATAGGAAAGGGCATGAAACCATCAGCTGATTACACCATAGAGGCATAGCACCAATAGAGACTATAAAAGGATCCCGGATTTGTTGTTCCAGTTTTTCTGTCAATTTTGCACTCACAAACTCGTTTTGTGGGACAGAAGGAACCGGTACTTTTAGGCCATCCAGGTTATCAAGTTTCCCTTCAGCAAAAGCACAAATTCTTTCACGAGACATGAGATGAAAGATAAATCTATTCATGCCTTCCAAGCTTTTTAGGAGAAACAAAATATCATAAATCGGGCTTGACTTCTCCAAATCAGAAACAAGTTCGCTGGAGAACATGTCTGAGAAAAAAGGGGTGTAATGCATATAAGCTGTAACTTTGTCAACGATAGACACATCTTCAGGTGAATGAAGACGTTCTGGAGGGGTTACGTCCTCAGGTTTTACAGCCATTCTATAAGTTATTGTGTGCACTTGACTCCACAGTTTTGCACTAGAGAAAGAGTCGTGTTGCTTCATTACTAGACCAAGAATTGCCTGGTACAATGTCAATTTAGGATCCAGCTGCTCTTCTTCAAGGTAGAAAACAAGCTTTTGTTCAGTTTCATTACTACAAGAAGCCGGATGTCCTTCCAGTTTCGGGCCTGCTTCAGCATTCAATTGTGGTTCTCTCTCTTCATGCCCCTGTTCAATATAATCATAAAAGTCAAATATAAGCTAAAGCACACTTATATCAGAACTGTGCTTAGTAGAAATTTTAAGATTGAAAAGAGATATAAGAACTAAAGCACAAGTACTGAGTGAATAGTACAAACAAGTGTACGATGAATCTCAAAACATTAAACAAGGAAATTTTAGAATTAACCATTAAGCGGTAGTGATGGATAATGAAAACTATAAAATGACAAACTTTAGATGATTCCCCAAAAATATGTTCTATAACAATAGCTGTACTTACATGAGTTTCAGAGGAAGATGATTCCCCTGGATTTGCACTGACAGCTTGATCAGACGTAGGTTGTAACAGCTTTGTCTCTCCTCCCTGCAAAATAAATTGATCTGATTGTAAGAAAATCCAGGTGCCTTACCCCAAAAAAAGGAAAATACATTAAACAATCAAAACCAAAGAATTAGAATGCAGCTTCAGTGAATCAGTAACTCAGTAACCAGGGCTTTAGAAATGTAACCTGTGTCTCAATGATATTAGCTAGCAAAACATCAGGCCCGATATTTACTTGAGAGGAACTTGCATTTGACGGTAGATGAATTGGTGGACTTTCTGCTTGGAATGCTACGTGGCTGGATGATGACTTTACATGATTAGTGCTTTTTAAGCTAACCTTTGGCCATAAATATCCCTCAATAGTTTGTAATGATGAAAAAGGATCAACCGTAAGAAAATCCTCAGTGTAATTATTAAGGCATGTCTCTCCCTCACCCTTGACAAAACGAACTCTCAGGCAAGGGTATGGTATCGGAGATCTATTTGGAGCTGTGGCATAGGAGCTCCTTAGTTTCAGTTCGTTGCTTAGAATAACAGGAAAAGCCTCCAAAGAAGTCAGCGCACACTGTAAGTTCCGTATTAGAAAAGAAAGGGGTGTGTCTCCAGAAAGAAGCTGACGATAAGATAAGCATACCCTTGCCAGAACCTCAAATCGTTTTTCAATCACAACATCATAACCACCTTGCCTTCCCCCATTTTTCCTCATAAGGAGACCATTAGATAAATAGTTTACCAATGATTTTACAATTCCACTCTCAATAAATTCAAAAGTAGAAACCTGTTCCTTGCCCGTAAGCTTCTCCATAATTTGATACAGTATATCATCAACCTTCTCTTCAGGCAGAGCCAGAGAGCCATTGCTAGTAGGCGTGCCAAGAGAATCATTTAATGCCACAGACAATGCTCTGAGATTTTGAAGAATTTCAGTCAATCCTTTTTCAGAATCATATAATTCTGGTGCTAAGAATTTTGACTTTATATGCTTTGCAAGATTAATAATTGAGTCCTTCTCAAGCTTGCAAGATCCTGCATCTGATACTGTTGTACAAGATTGATTAGTAGAAAATGCATAACACAGGCATTTGAGGTCCCTAGTAGAAGATTTTTGACTTGAGTCAAATGCCAATTGGATGCCACCAAACACAGGGTACATCAACTCCAACGAGCTTCCTGGTGTTAATAATGCATCAATGGCAAAAAAGACACCTTCCTTTATAAACAATTTCAGGAAATTATCTGAAAACTTGTGAAGAATTATCTCAGCAATCTGTAAGGCTAATATCAGCAAATGGTGATCCTTTCGAGTGAATACTCCAGCTAAAAAACTGCCACATTCACTTGATAATCAATAATTTATCAAAATTATTTAATTTAACACTTCAACTCAGAGGATAAGGTAACCTGCTTCACCTTGAAATGCCAGCATTCTTAAGTGATTCAACAAGCATGTCAGAGTTGCTCAAATAAACTAACTTGCGCATAACAAATAAACATCCATGGCAAACATTTAAACTTGCACCAGAATTAAACACCTGGAAAAGGATGCAGTAAGTAAAACAAAAATAATGAAAAGAACATAAAAAAAAGGAAAAGAAAACATATCTATTAGAGGGGAAAAAACCAACCTGGATCAACAGGGGAACCACATCCATCCCAAACTTCTGCAGATAATCTGGGTGATTAACAAGAAGGGATTCTTTATCTAGCACTAGTTGATCATTCTGATCTTTGTCCAACCTAGGGAGAAGCTCGTTGAGCAATTTCAGAACTTCATATACCTGACATTACCACAAACTTTAATTTGTTAATAGAGAAAACATTGTACCAAGTAATATGCTGCACATTGAAGCCTCCCTTCAACAGAAGGAACTAAATACCAATGGCAAAACTCAACAGATGTAACAAGAGTTGTAATCTAAATTCCAAATCCTCTCATAACATTTTATGCAGCAAAAGAGAAACACACGCTTCAACTAGATATATTAAAGCATAAAATATTAGAATTTTGAACCATATGAGAACATAATAAACAGCCACTGCAACAACATGATCTATTTTATCCGACATGTTTATCAGAAATTTCTGTGTATCATGGAGTTGGGGAATAATTATATTGGGTATTCCATATTTGGCCGCAATAGTTCATGAATTGGAGATATCCAAAACGAATTTGAATTAGATAACTTTGAAACAGCATAAAATCAATCTGTTAGCGTGTTTTGCAAAAAATAATCAAAGTGCAATATGTTCAATTATGACCTTCTAGATCCATGTCCGTGGTTAACTAAATTCACTTAGAAACATGCTCTTCTTTTGACTAGAAAACTCCCCAACTTCAAAGGCTAAAACTATGTTTATAGAGCATTACCCAGCTCTTTCCAATCTCTACCTTCTGTGTAGGGAAGAAAAAATTCAGAGGTCAAATAACAATTCCAGAATACATTCTCCAGTCTGACCATTCCATCAGCGGCCATAAATTAACATAAAAATATTGCTAAGCAATAAATAAAAAAATACACCCCTATATTATACTTTCAGTTTGAAAGCACAATATAATCACCAGGGCGACAAACAACGTGCTTGCTTTGTGATTTTTCAAATGAATGATATTTAGACAAGTCACATCAAGCACTACATTAGTGTGCGGAATACATACATATTTAATGATTAGGTTAGGGTATGCAGCAGGAGCACTAATGATTTGAGTGGAATTTTAGGTAAGGTTTCTTTCAATAAATCAAATACAGCGGTGCAACATATAAGAGAGGAGTTGATTGGCGAATTTTAGATGATGAACTTAAATGTGAAAATTTGAGGACTGAACTAAATGCTTTGCTATAAAGATATCTGCATTCAAAATGACAGCACCATTACTGAATATGCAAACCTTGCCCAATAATGCATAAAAAACACATGAAACCATTCTTCCAAATCCCCTATACAATTTAAAATGAATCCATAAGAAGGTGTCATGATCCTAAGATGGATTGAAGGACTAGATATTGGTTTTATTTTCTGATAAGTTTAAATAGAATGTAAAGTTACAATAATTATTTAAATTGTGTGGACTACAACAGTGAATCAAAAGACAGTACTGCAGCCTAAGCTGTATACCTGATTGCAATGCCCACCTATGGGATGAGAAGACGAGAGCCCATGTGGAAGGTCAGATGTAGCCAAGATATCCTTCAATACATTGCTTATATTTAGCTCATACAAAGTCCTGAAGGCTACAACTGAACCAGAAGAAAGCTTAACAAGTAGTCCTATCAATCCCTGACAATCAAAATAAGAAGCTCATATCATTTTCAAAGACAGTAAAGAAAATAAGTGGAGAACGGTAGACACTAAAAGATAGGGGGAAAAGTCTTACATTATAAATCGGTTGAGATAGAGTTGTTCGGCCATTCAAACTTAAAATATGCGAGACTTGTTGAATCAACCCATGCTTACAAAGCTCATCCAACAATTTGGATGAGTGTCCAGCTTGCTCAACTATTTTAATTAAGCAGATAGCAACATTTTCCACAAGCTGAGGTATTAAGTTTAGACGGTTAATAACTATTAAAAAAGGAATATTAAAACGCAGAAGAGACATACAGAATCATCATCCAAAGTCCATTCTTGGTACCTGCCGATCCTCATAATGAAGAAGATTGCATAAAATGGGTAGAGCCTCCATGCAAGGTGACAGGCTTTCTGAAGGAAGCTTCTTACATATGTTCACCACAGTAGAAAGAGCCACTCTCTGGATAAGTGTTTTGAGGGAGAGGAGGGGTTAGTGAAACAAAATTATTTCATCAAGGAGCCCTATAACAACTAAAGCCAATAAATTCTTGAAGCTAAAAGTTTATTATAAAAAGGCCAATTCCCATGAGGATGATGACAGGTTGAGTTTGAGGCTTACCTGAATGCTTGTTGAGAAGAAGTCAATATAATTTAGAACAGCCATAATAGCCCCACCATGTAAGCAAGCGAGCGGTTGCTCTCGGGATATTTTCTCTAGTGCTTGGAGACACTACATTAACACAAGATCTATAACCATTCATTCCTTTCATACTATATAAGGGCAACAAAATCAATAAGATATATAAACAACCATAAATTAACCTGTTCAGCTACATCTTGATACTCAATAGCCAATAATCTTTGACATAAAGCAGAAATAGCATCATGGCTAACAAGGATTCTAGCTGATCGAGGATACACGTCACATATATAAGTGATAGCCCTTATAGCCAACAATATTATATCTGGGTTACTCTCATGCTTTGCCAGCTTGACCAGTAGCGGTGATAATGAATCTGAAGTCATGCTGGAGAGTGAAGCCTCTGTGCAAAATGACAAAACTTCACAAAGTTCTGTAAGAACAATTAATTGAGCAGAGGGCTCAGTCTCTTCACTCAGGCTTGATATAATTTTTTTGAACTTCCCATGATCACTAGATAATCTCTGCCTATGGTAGCCTCGAAGACTGTTGTAATGGTGCTCCACGTCATCTGAATCACATGAACCATAAGCTGAATCCTTTTCAGGTTCTCCCTCTGATCGACTTGAAGCAGAGGCAGATGATGAAGTATCCATGTCATTATCATGGGTCTCCAGCATTGAGTGTGTAGAATCGGTATGGATTTGATTTGATGTGTTGGAAGAACTTGGTCTTAAGTCCAATGAACTGCACACCCGTTTATCAGCAGGTAGTTCATCTACCATTTCTGGGCGCTTCTGGCCTCGATTTTCCATTAATTGTTTTGATCCAGCAATGCAAATAGACACCTGTGTAGTTCAAAATCTTATCAGATTATCATTCATTACCATAAATTCTTAAACAAAGGCAAGGGCAAATAAGTCTTAATTTAGAAAGACAGGATATTCTGTTCTTTCCCTCTTGCAGAAGTCCATAAGACCTATCTAGAGTAACCTCAGTTCTATTATTGAAGGTTTCGTCCCTATAGACGGTACGAAATTATTTCCTATTATCTTCAAAATTAATTCCGTCATTTATTCATCAGGATCATAACATAAATGTGATACAGCGTTTATGATACCGATTTCTCAGTAAGGAAATCGTATCAGATACAAAATACTAAATTGATAGGAAAGTGATCGAAGAGAAAGGAAGGACAAACTCGTGCTATTCGAATGATACCCGACTCAGAAAGCTCTCAGGGAAACCTCAAAGTCTCAGCCACTAGACAGATTAAACACAACAAGCTCAAAAGCAAAAAGGATGGGCGAACAGAGGGAACAATAATTGACATGTACACATATACATAATATGCAAACACATCTTGCGTTGATCATTTGTAAACGAAAATATCCACAGGTAAAAGAGACAAAGCAATCATACTGGAAACAGCAATGACAGCCCAAAAAGAAAAAAACGATAGAACGGAAGTTGAAGACTCAACCGCAAAGTTTCAATGGTTTTTTGGTTGAGTTACCTAGTTGTAGTGGTTAATCGGTCTTTAGAGAAAGTCGAAGAACCAGTTTTCTATGGGAAACAAAAACAAATGTGTTTTGGCAATATTAAGGCTGTTCTTCTCGCTTTTCTTCCCTTCCTCTTCCTCTCACTTGATCGCCGGATTCTTCTGAGTCCTGAAGGATTGAGAGATTAAATTAAGGTTATACGAGAACAAGGATGACGAAACAAGAAAATTAACTTTTTTTAAAAAAATAGTAATAATAATAATAATATTATTATTTATTTATAGACGGAAGCCCGAAGGCACACGGTTATAGTGTAAATGTAATGCATAAGATAATAATCCTAACTAAACCTCATCACGGAGATATTGATACGCTACTTTTGACGGACATGGATATCAATGCAGCTCCGCAATCCTATGATTAAAAACAAAATACGAAAAGGATTAGCTCAGGGTTGAGTGGTGTTTCCCCCAAGATAAGCATCCTATTCTTCTTGGTGATGCATTTTAGACCGTTATATTCGTGGACTAGGTGATGCCAATCGTCAAACACAAGTCAGTACGCCCGATGAAGCAATGGGCCTGGAATCTTAATTAGCCCAACGGGATAAATTATTATTTTTGTTATTTGTCTGATGCTTTTATTCCGTATTAAGGGGTTAATAATACTAAATTAACTAAACTACATTATCAAAGGAAACTAATCTTTTCCTCCAGCAGTAAACAAAGAAAGGAACGGCAGCCACTTACTTGGTTTTACTTTTCAATTATTTTTCTTTACCTATTGGTTGATTTTGTCTATCTCGTAATCGCATCTTCTTGAATTGGGATAATTGTTAGCCACGATCTTAACTATTATTCCATCTAATTTCTAATTTTTTATTTATTTAAGATATAGATCAGAAAATATGTGGGAACAAATTCAAATCAATGGATTTTATTGTAGATTTAGTGTTAATTCTTTTTTCTTATTCAAAATAATACTACCTATAATCCAGTAATTAGTTGGTTGATTAGAAAATAATTATTTAATATTTCTATGTTGCTAAAATTCAATTTGAAATTTGAACTATAATTTTTTATTTTTATGAATTTTCATTCTATATTAACTATATTTCTTTTTTATTCTATACTTCCTCTGTAACAAATCAGATCTTCAAATCTTTCTGTTTGTATTTTGTCATCACACAATCCTCTATTGACTAATAGTTAATTACTAAAATATTAGATATTTAAGCTTACACATTAAATTTCTTTTGAAATTTTAAATACTTTAAGATTAGATTTTTAATAAATCTGTGAGATTTATATAAAAATGGAAAAAGATATGTAAATTAAAAAAAATCAAGTTATGTTAAATAAATATTTGATTAATAATTGCAAAATAAAATTTAATTACTAGTGAAATATAAAAAAATTATATTTTTATTAACTTTATTTAAAATATTTTAGCGGGTACATTATAATTTCTTAGCATATTAAATTACATGTTTGAGATGTAGTTGCTTTTCAGTTTTCATAAGTAAATACTATATTCTAAACCGGCCAAAAAAGTTATGTTAAATAATCGATCATAATTTAATTTCTAAACCATTCCATTTTTATATCCAGTTAAACAATTATTTGATAAATCTAAACAATTATTGTACAGTTTGATTAATTACCTTCTAATCATCTATAATTTTCATTTCATAATAAAAATATTTTTTCATATTATTTAGTATTTTGACTACTAACAGATCAAAATCTCTGAATCATTCAGTTTTTAATATTCTAATTAAAAATCCTTTAGTCATTAGATTATGAATTAAATCACATACTTCTGTATTCCTTCACAGTTGCGTTGTCCACTAATTTAATTTTTAAAAATATAAAAAATTATATTATTAAAATATTGAATTGAATAAAATACAATAAAATTGAATTTGATATAAAATTGATTTCTCAGTCAAACTTATGGTGTGTTTAGATTAACTTTTTGAGAATATATTTTAGGAAGAATAGATTTTGGAGAATATATTTTGATAAAAAAGTAATTTTAAAAATTGGAGATGTTTGGATGATTAGTAGCAGAATCACTTTTCTATAGATAATTTACTAAAAAATACATAAACTAATATGATAATTACATAAAGAATAAATTTAATTTTAATTTTTTTTATTTAAGTGATTACAAAATAATACATATATATATATTTGAGTAAGGTGAAAATTTACAATATTCACCTAAATTTTAATTTTTTTCCACTGAAAACTTTATTAGAATTAACCAATCTAAATCGTCGTCTAAAATTTTAGAAGATAGTAATTTTAAAATAAGAAATTAAAATTTTAAATTTTAAATAGTATTTATTTTTACTTTTTTTTAAAATAAAATTTAAATTATTATTTAAAATTAAAATTAAAAAAATAAACCCACAGACACACGCCAAAAACTGAAAAGCTAGGGGCACAAAGCTACCCAAAAATAAATTTTTTCAAAATCATAGTTTAAAGACTCAAACTATAATTTCAATCTTAAAATTAATTTTAAAAAAAATAGTATTTGTCAATAATTCTCTCAAACCATAGTTTTATTTATAATCTATTTTAAAATATTATTACCAAACATACACTAAAATGAAGACATGTCTTAGTGGCGAAGGATAGATAAAGACCAGAGTTAATAAAAAATAAGGGATACTTTACATCGGAAAATCACACAAGGGTGCTAATCTGAGTAAGAAAATGGTATGGCACTGAAGGGGCAAGAGACTTTTGGGGTGGGCAGATAATGAATTAAATAATAATAGAGTAAAAGGAAAGAAAATGGAATGGCTCTATCAGCCACCATGACAAATGAATTGGAGGAAAAGGGTCACGATGGTGCTCCACACCAACCACATGGCAACCCAAGCTTTGGCGTTTTCATTTCCATAGTCGTAGATAGCTCACTACAAATGTAGAGTTCCTTTTGCTTCGTTCTTTTTGGTACAAACTAAGGTGTATGGCTGTGATTTACGCACAACGAACAACTTGTATTTATAAACTAGAACAACAGCAGTACCACGAGCAAGAATTTTTTCCTTTTGACCAAAATGAAGAAACAACAGCAGACTGAGAATAGACTTGGGAAAAATTCTCAACCCGATGCATATGGAGGATTCTCAGCGCGCGCGCTCCGGCACGTATTGATGATTGACATTGCTTGTCCGTTATTGAGATTCAAGACTTTAGTTCCGGAGAAAACGAGTAAGCACTAAAAGGAGACTGGACTGGGAGTAATGAGTGAAAAATACTTCAGATTTCCAATGACAAATATAAAATATTTGGTCTGCCAAAACACCAGATGGAACAAGTGGAGCACACTTGATTCCGGCATTTACATTAACACTACGAAATAATAATGCTAATTCAAAGATAATATACAGATCATGATGGGAAAAATTTAAAAAAAAAATATCCGTAAACGAGAACCAGCACCGCCTAATGTCATCAATGCACTAAATATGTCGAATTGCCTATGGCAATTACCAAATCTCCAACAACATTAAAATCCCACAACTTATTGACGGAGTGTGAATAAACTATTCTGGGTCTTGCATAGGAACCATCATACGTTGAACCTGAAGCTGATTTTTACCCAAACAAAAAAAGAAGAAGGTTAAATCAATATGAGAAACCTTCCATCCATCTATTAAACTGTGTTAACAAAAACTCCTTAAACTACAATTATCACCAACAAGTAAAATGTTGCGACAGAGGAAAAAATTCCAAATATGGTGTTTTTAAAGTAGAGAGTTCCAAGCTAGAAAATTTTGATATAAAATACTTTTCAAGTTTTAATATTAAGACGCTAAGCAAGTATCAAAGAAAGAAAGGTTCAAGACACATTAGGCAAAAAGAGATGGGGCACTATGGTTCAATAATTTGTGACTGGCAAAAAAGATGCGGATATCAACTTATTCTAGCGTGACACATCAACCTGTAAGGCATCTGCCTGGAGGCAGAGGCTTATCGCGTAAGACACTGCAGTTGCTTAATCTCAGATGATTCACCACCCAAAGTACTTTAAACTTAAAACCATGATAGCTAATACAAAAATATTCGATAAAATTGGCAAGACATGAAATATCTTGCTTACGACCTAGGTAACTAAATTGATATGCTACAATCAAAACATAATTACCAAGTGTGAGGCTAGCAAGGTCAGACTGCATCTAAAATTAAAAAGATAACATCCATCCACAAGGAGGGTTGCATGAAACCGACGGGCATCATTCACATGCCTTTCAGATCAACTAGCCTATTAACAAGTCACCACTCTCATTATTGGGATCAGAACCCAAAGGAAGCAAAATTGCAACCAAGTATATAAAGTATCCCAATCAATTTTTTATTTTTTATGCATTAGGAGAAGACAGAAGTCCAGAGCTACTGCAGTTTTAAGGTTCTCCATTCTATATGCTTTGCAAATTTCATAAGGAATAAGAAGTTCTAACAAGGCACCAGCTTCCTATGCGCTTATTTTATCAGGCCAACTAAAACCAGTAAGCTGCTATTCAGCACATATAGTGCAATACGAGCCAACTATAGCTGTGGCTCATCTTATGGTGAAGAATTATAAAGCATTGCTTCTAACATAGACCATTGGCAGCATGACTTCCAATAACAAATAAAAATTGTAGTATGACTTCTAATTATATTTAGCTTTAGACATAATCTTTTCAGAAGAAATGAAATTAAACCTGGAAAATCTTGCTATGAAGGATATCTGATTAAGTCATGCATCCCATCACTGTCATTGACCAAATTGTTTATGCCTAGCAACTACAATATTAAATTTAAAAAAAAACAATTAAATGCAATTAAGACGTGAGTCCAAACAGTAAACTCAGCATCTTCTTCATTATAAGAAAATGATGCTGCCACAGAAGCTCAAAAAGCGATGCACCAAGGGAGATAGAGAAAGGGAGGTTACCGGAGAATTTGTATAATTAACACCTTGGGAGAAAGAACCTTGATGGGCGAGCTGTAGATTTTACAATAAAATGAGTCAACATCAGACATTGTCATGTAAACGAGTTTCTATCAATAAAAGTTTGCATAAATATGCATCTACAAATATATACCTGAGAATTAGGACTTGGTTGAACATCTTTCTTGGCAGATTCTCCGCCCTTGGCCGAACCTTTGGTATCACCCTAATATGCCACAATTTGAAAAACATAACATAGACGGGTACAGAAAAATAAGAAAAGTCGAATCGAATGTGAAAAATTAGAAAGTGGAATAGCTATTGAAGCAAGAGCACTGTCGAAGTATGAACTAACCTCCATCTGCAACAAGCCCAATCGTCCAAGGAGAAAACCGAAACAAACAAAAAAAAGGAACGAAAAATCAGTGAAAAATCAGAGTTGAACGGCAGGGACTCAAACCAATTAAAAGTAACACAGATTTATCTTCCGTGGAATATTTCGACGTTTCAGGTAATAGGTTTGTGTCTGGGAACCAGAAAAGCGAAGAAGCTTCTCCGAACTTTATTCACGTTGTTTAACCAATAAAATAGGCGATAAACAGAACTGTGATTCTAAAGTTCATTACCTCCCTATATCTACTCAGATAAATCTTAAGTGGATCGAGGTAATCCTCGAACCCTAAAGTTGCCATTGCCCAAAGTAAATCGTCGCCGTTGATCGTCTTCCTCTTTTCCCTCTGACACTTATCACTCGCCCTACATAATTCGACCCCAATTAAACACCAAGCGAATAATATTTCCGACAAAAATAACTACATACAGGAACGATTAAAGAAAAAAACACACTCGCTCGTGATAAAGCTGATGAACTCGGAAACGCATTCCTGCACGGTCTCCTTGGCATCCTTGGCGATTTTTCCATTAGGGGGAAGTCCCTTCTTCATGATTCGGCTGATATTGGCGATAGGCAGGTACCTATCCTGCTCTCGGGCATTAGAGCGGGGGCTCTGATCACCGCTCTCGTGGCTACCACCAGCGCCGGGACTGGTCGGAGCATCAGCCATCGTTGAGGAATCCTAATACAACAAATAAAAGAAATAAATCCATAATCGACAAGGCAGAAGAAAAACCCTTGAAACGGATCGAAACGAAACCCTAGAGAGAGAAGGAAGATGAAGAAGAAGGAGCAAGAAGAGAGTTGTGACTGAGAAAATAAGGAGGGTCGGGTGGAGGCAGTAGGTACCTGGGGGGATGTGGAGAATTTGTAATTGGCGCGAGCGTGAGATCGGTGAGAATGAGAGAAGGATCGGACGCTGGAGAAGGAAGGAGTTAAGGAGACGATTGAGATGAGAGAATGAGTGCTATCAACACCGTTGGTTTTGTTTTTAATGCAACAAGTAAACAAAGCTTCTCTCTCTCTCTCCCCACCTTCGGGGCTTCTGTGCTGAAGATCAAGGCTGTGCAGATTATTCGACCACGTGGTTCCTGTTCACTTTCATTGTTCCGAGTCTGAGGAAGAACTCCGCAATTTATGGAATCAAATCTCCTTTTCGTATCGGCTATGGGGCCAAAAAATATTAAAAAATATATATCTCACGATAAATCATGTTTTCAATTTAATCTCTTGAAAATAAAATTAATCTTTTGCTCCTAACATTTATAACAAGATTATATTCCAATTCTAAGTGAATGTATTTTTTTATGTAACTAAGTTCATATATTTTGGGTTAACATAATATAATTACAGTTTTTGGAATGCTTAAAAGGACTCTTGGAAAGCTCAATTTTTCCATCTCTTAGTTGTAACCATAATTTTAAATCACAATTAAAAATTAAAATATAAAATATTTTTTAACTTTTTTTTATAAAAAAGAAATAATAATGCGCACAAAAATTGCTATAAAGCTATTTTTGTTTTCCTATTAAAAAAATACCCCCTCCCCATTTAAAGTATTAAGTTTTGACGTAAAAATTGAAAATGGCAATAAATAAATTAACAATTGATGTAGTTTAATAAAGCATCCTTGTTTTTGGCAAAAAAAAAATTATCCCAACCACTTATTAATATATTAACAAATGTTGATATAATAAATAAGTAATTAACTTATAACCTATAATATTATAAATTTAAATATTATTATTAATATAAAAATTTTGTTGGTGGATATTCGTTCTTTTTTTCATATATGATTATTGCACTTTTTATTTTTTTTTAAAATATACTCACGGAATTTAATATTTTGAATATAAAATGGATTTTTTATTTTTTTATTTCCATGCGACATCTCACAAACCCAATAGCGGCTAATTGTAGAAATAGCCAGTAGAACATGGAAAGGAGATGACCGCTCATATGGTCGTGCGTGTTTTGTCGTTAATGAAACATCCGATCTTTTCCTTCAGGAATGTGCCTTCCATGAAGCCAGGTTCCATAGCAATTTGGAGAGAATTACCATTGAGCCCTTTTACATTGCAGGCATTGATGTGGCCAAGAAACACAGAAGTCCATTGCTGCTCATGCTTTTATAGTTAACTAGATCAAATGCAATGATTAAAACAAAAGTAACAGATTAATTGGCTGGTTTATTAATTACCAAGAGTTTTGTGATAATTAAACTTACAAGGCAAGCTATTAGTGTTATGCAGCATCTATTACTACTCTAGTTATTTTTAAAATTCTGAACATATTAGATGCCCCACCGACAAAATAGAAGATAACATTTTCACTGTTTCCAAATTGTGGAAGCTGAGCATCATCACCAGATTCGCCAGAATTGTCGCCAGCCAAGAGCTATTGATGGCTAAAAATGAGTTATTATAGGACATTATTAATAAATAAAAATATTTTTTTATATGACTATCTAATTTAGTCAAATTTAAATATTATTGAATTTAATTAGAATAATTTTTCTAAGAACATTTTCCTTACTTAAATGGATCCGAATTCAAAATCTAGTGCTCAAATAGCCAAATCTCGTTGTTCCACTAAGACAAACACTTATTGGCGATAACAAATAGACACTTTATATATGTTTATATACACATATATAGCTTTTTGCCAATTAGTTTAATTTTGAAGGTTTGTGGATTGAGTTGTGACCCATATTTCACATGAATACCGCATAATGCCAATTTTAGCCACGTGAATGTATATCTTGCTTATGAACTAATGAACACGTAGTTATGCAAGTATGCAACTATTTATAATTATATAATTTTAAATTTTGGCAATAAAACAAGATCCTTTTGAGATTCTACACCTGCACATAGGAAAGAAAAAGAAGAGGGAAAATGAGAGAGGTGAAGTTTTACAAGTATGCCTATCTTGCAGTGGGCTGTGCAATGGACTCATCAATAGACAAGTAATTCTCAGCTGCACCAAGATCCATCGATCCCATGTTCATGGAAGAATTAACAGATTGTCTTGACATTTCATCTGAATTGCCTTCCTTTATTGTTTCAGCCTCTCTTTCTATAGAGATTGCTTCTTGGATCTCCTTCAGAACTTCAGAAATTGATGGCCTCATGTTCCCATGAGGTTGAACACACATCAATGCTTTCTCTGCTATTTTCCACATCGATTGCAGGTCGTACTCATTTCGCAGCAAAGGATCGATGATTCCTTGTATGTCTCCACTCTCAATGTGCATTTTTGCCTGTTGTGCAATCAAAGCTAATGAGTTAAATCGTTTTCACAGAACTGTGGGACTCAAGTTACTGTGTCTGCAGAGAAATCATAACTCACCCATTGGACTATGTTTCGGCAATTTGCACCAAAGCTCTCGTTTGATATTGCTTCTTGACCTGATATGAGTTCAAGAAGAATGACGCCAAAACTATAAACATCACTCTTGTCTGTCAGCTGCTGGGAAATATAGTACCTGTTCGGGAATAGCTTAAATTATGTTACATGGGAAAAAAACAGATTTTGACGTGGACAACCAAGACAACTTGGATCCTTTGCTTGATCTCAAGGAGACACAAATTTTCAAGGTCTAAGGCCTTACTCTGGATCCAAATACCCTACGGTGCCCCGAACTATGCTTGAAACATGGGAGACACCATCAACGGCTAGTTTTGAAAGGCCAAAATCTGAAACCTTGGCTCTCATGTGTTTGTCAAGAAGAATATTGCTGCTTTTCAAGTCTCTGTGAATAACGGAAGGAACACAGCCAGTGTGTAGATATTCAATCCCTGCACAAGCATGAGAGAAATGCAATCTGTTGTTTTAAATCCGCAAACATAAGAACAAGAAACTTTTACCATCCTCTTAAATAGTATTTTATAAATGATAATTTAGCTGACTAATACCTTTGGCAGAATCTTTCGCAATTTCCAGGCGCTTAATCCAATTGATACTCGGCCCACGGGTCAATGGACCTAAAAGAAGTTAAACACAAGTGAGTATATGCATATGAACTTCCACTCCTTCGTTTAAATCATACAGTCTTACCATAAAGATGTTCCTTGAGAGTTCCATTATGCATGAACTCATAAATAAGCATGCTGTTGCCTTCTTCTCGGCAGTACCCAAGAAGCTGTACCAAGTTTCTGTGATGAATCCTTGAAAGAAGAGTCACCTGGATCAAACAGATATATAATCTAATGATTAGCCGCCGATATTTTGATCCATTGGTTTTCCTTGAATGAGATTAAGATGTTTCACCTAATAGCTACCAAAATTTTAATCCTCATATGAATTAGAGACATATGTTTATGTTTTTTTTTTTTAAACAAAGCAAACATCCAAAGATTATGGTATGGAAGGCACAGCTGCAATGTTGGAATACTGAAAGAAATTAATTGAATTCACAGTTTACCTCATTGGAGAATTCTCGCCTTCCCTGACAGGAATTACTGTTTAGAACTTTAACAGCAATCTCTTTTCCATCTTTCAGTACCCCATAGTATACAGCTCCAAAACCTCCAGAACCAATCTTCTTCTCAAAGTCATTTGTGGCATTTTGAATTTCAGTAACACTGTAGCAATGAGCAGCCTCTGCAGCAGGAGCATCACTCTTGGAAGCAGTCAGCCTTTGTGAAGAGAGGGAAGCAGGGTGATCTGCAATGAGTGTCAAAACAAATAATTCATGTTCTACCATCTAAAAACTTTAACAACACTAATAACATTTGGATTAGATTCCTGCCTTCCTCAGGGTATCTTCTTGTTCCTTTGCGTATAAACAGGCAAGAAGCAATTGTTGCTAAGAGTAGAGCAGCAGCCCCAATTGATGAGCCAACGATAACAATCATGCGGCTCTTTGTTTTGCTTTCTTTATGAAGATTCATGTTTCCAGAATAGCTGTTGAGAACAGTAAGCAATGGAAATCTTGTATATGGAGAAAATTGGAACATTTGACGCAAAAGAACAACTAATGATTCTAGAAGAAATATTATGTTTTAATAGATATTAAAATTTTGTATCTAACAGGGACTTAGTAGTATAGGATTCTACATTCTATATTGAGTAATATGTAATACTCGATAGGGGTATTCAAGTTTGATTGTTAGATATTGATACTCACTTTAGAACCAAATTATTGCTCAGAAGACCAGATGGCACAGCTCCAGATAACATATTATTTTGCACATACCTATAACCATCAGAAGCAACATATAAATTATATCAATAATAAAACAAAAAATTAGAAAGAAATGCACAAGCTTGAATATTATTTGAACATGACTAGAGTCTTAAACGGAAATGTGCTCATTAAGTAAGATCACAAAATATGATCTAAAGCCAATCAATTTTCAATTTTAGCAAACAACCAATATATGAGCTCCATATAGCTTACAGTTCCTTCAAATTTGGGAGGTTTGCCAAAGAGGAAGGGATCCCACCCGTCAACTGATTGTTCTCAAGATGACTGCAAGAGGCAGAGGTTGTAGTTAGCTAAATATACACAAAGAATGAAAGATAGAAGATGTCATCAGAGATTACATAATCTTCAAGTCCATGCATCCAGTAAAATCAGGTATTGATCCGGTCAACATATTTCCATCAAGCCATCTGCATCCATGAATTAAATCATGTTAGTACCAAAATATAAGTTTGATGGAACCAAACATGGAAAATAACCAGCCTACTTCCAGCAAAATTATAAGGCAAGATGAAACTTACAGTTCAACCAGACCCGTCAATTTGGCGATGCCTGACGGAATATTGCCAGTCAAGTTTTTTGCAGACAACAAACTGCCACAACCAGGAACACCAAATAAGTGCCATTAGATCAATTGAACTTCTCTTTTGATACATGTTATGTAACACGTTAGAAGCAGGACGATGGATTTTCTTTATTTCTGTACTGGGCGGCCAAGTAAAACAAATTGACAGACAGACAAACAAAATTAATAACCCAAAAAATAAACTTTACATTGAAACTATTCTTGGTTGTGGATCTGAACTACAATGGATCCATGACCAAGGAACTGGCAGACATGGATCACCTCCCTCTTGTGCCCAGTCTGCTAACGTGTAATGTGAAACTACATCAGAAATGGCTGCTCCTGCAAAGTATTCAACTGAAGCATTAACCAAACTCCAACGGTTCATAAAAGTTTTCACTGACAACAGTTGATATCAAGATAGGTCACTAATTAAATGGTTACTCTAGACAGCCCCATCGAGTGGGCAGAAAAAACTCTTCATGTTGTCACAATAGTTTCCAAATTATGAGAGTTACCATCTAGTGTGCCATCATTTTTCTCTAGATACTTATTTATCTCCAAAGCATTCAGAAGAGGACCCCTGGAAGAATCAGATGTCTTGCCAAATCTAAAGGATAACACAAAGGGTAGGGATAAATTGGTGAATCCTGGTTCATAGAGGCGATATTTTCCTAGAGCATTTTCTTCAATATTAACAACAGCCTTGCTGATATCAGGCTGCCCTGGAAGAACTAGCCTGAATTTTCTGGATTCATCTGGGCTCAGATCTTCAATCTCTGCAAAATAGGTGAATGCCCATCCATTTGCCGGAAAACCTTCCAAGTTCATCCGATAAGTAAGAGATCCATTTGTACCCACTACAGCCGTCTGCATCACTTTCACTGGCGGCATTTCATCATGGTTAACATCAATTGGTAAATCGGTAGAAATTTTCTCAGTTCCAGCAGCAACATCAACAAGATAATTCGCTTTCTTGACAGAATCTGACTCCCAAATTCTATCAAAAGGGTCATCAGGATACCTAATAAGGAACACAAACACAAAATTTCTAATGTAAGAATAAGAAATTGCTTCAAAACTACAAGAGCTGATAGTAAAACTACAAATGAGCATGTCAAGAAACACTCTGCTAATTAGTTATTGGGTTTGAGAACACTTGCAAAATCCGGATTTTTGCCTAGTGAAACAACAAAATATACATAACAGATGTCTATGGGCTGGTACACACATTGACGAAGGAAAATGCAAAGTGATGGCTTCAAAACAGTAAATAGGAAGGCTTAAAGCACCTGATTGGAGCATCACTCTCTGCACCAAAATTTATCCTTGCAGAGACACTCAGGTAAAAGTGTTCTTCAAACTGCGTATAATAGACTGAACCATTGAATTGCCGGAGTTCCAGTGTAGATATGAATGGTTGCCCAGTCGTTGCATTTGATAAACATACATCTACTGATGAACTTGTAGCCAGAAATATAAGCTCTCGCATTTCTATAGTATCAGCATCAGATATAACAATTGTACCCCAGTGAGTGGCCCCAAAGGAAAGGTCAAATTTTGGATAAACATTGTTATTATCAAAGTTGCCATACAAGAATGTTGCCCTCAGCAGGTACCTTGTCCTACTGACAACATTAAGCGTGTAGCAGTATTTTCGAGAATCAGCAGGAAAGTGTCGCAGTGTTGTGTACTGCTTCCGGGTCTCATTGACAACGGATATAGTGCTTGTTTCCCCAAAAGAAAGTTTATCATCAGCAATCCAATGAATACCAACTTCATCAGTGAAATTTCTTTTACCTCCGCAGTCCAAACTAACGAAACCTGCTTAACATGACAGATATAGTAAGAGTGAAGATGAAGTGAATTAATAGCAAATTGCAAAATCTAGTATGAAAGTTTCAATGGAGATAGAATCATGAATCTCCACGAATCATGATATATCTTAAGGCTGGATCTTGATCTTGCTATGACTCATTTGTTGTTAGCCTAAGCATTATGCAACAAGCGCTTCGCTGAAAATTATAGCTGGGTGAGAAAAAGGATAACAAATGGGTTCATTTCCTCAGCGAGATTCAAAGTACACATAAAAAAGCTCAACAAGAAAAGATAATCGTTAAGGAGTTCTTGAATTTAGCTCGGACTCGGAAAGTAGCCCTTAGGACCTCATACAGAAGATCTCAAAACGAAATTATCAATACAATCAAGAAGCATATATAAACAAAAATACAACCAATCAGAATGCCGAAGACCTTGGGATGGTAGAACAGGTACAGTTAAACTAGAAACTATCATTCTGTACCAATATCGGTAGTAAAGCGAAGAAGCTTCAAGCATGAAAGAGACAAAATGAAGAGAACAAGTAGTGGATAGGAGCGAGCAAAACAGAGATTGGGGGAGATGAGAAGTACCTGGGCTTTGAGCAGAGGAAAAACGGGAGAGGAGTGAGAGTAAGAAAGGGAGAGCGGATAGGAGCAGCAGCCTGCCCTCCATTTCTACTTTGGAAAGCTTCAATGAGAATACCAAACCATAAAAATGGTGGAAAGGAAAGGAACCCAACAGAGAAAGCGAGGCTCTTTCAGTCACTCACTGTGGTGAAAAGGAAAGTCGAAAAGCCGGGGCAGGGGAATCACAATGAAGCAACAACTTACCTAATCTTCGATTATTTGAAAATTTTTCAGATTGGAAAAACAAAATATGAAGAAGCTAAAAGAAAGAAAAAAAGAAGCCGAGAGTAGAGGCACAGACTCACAGAGAGTGCGGGTGGTGAGATAGAGCAGGTCTCTGGGACAGTGGCAATCGTTGTCGTCGTGCATAAAGCGTTTTGTGGGGCCCTCGAAAAAGCAGAATAATAGTAATCGATGGCCATTTTTAACGCCTCCACTTTTTATCCCCTTGGCTTTTGGGCTTTGAATTGCACGACCTCACAATTGATGAGAAATCTATTTACCCCAACAAATAAGTAGATAAATTGCAGGTAGTCACAGTCATAGTAGTGCGTATGCGTGTGCCTTTCATCTGCCATTTGCTTTTTGGGTCTCCAGTGGTACCCAGTCAACACTGAACTTCTCTGCCCTTTCTTAAGCTCTAAGTATTCAGAAATCTTCAAGAAGGCTATCCAGAGGATGTACTCCCATAAATTCTTCCGATTTATATTATAACATGGCGATAAAGATATAGTACAATTTTAATTTAATTGATACAGCCCACAGGCATCATCGAAAATCTTTAAACCTTTATATTAAATAAATAGTTATTTCGCACCATTAAACAGATTTAAGTAGCGGGGAGATCCTTGTTGAACTCACTTTGTTCCTTGAACATCAATATTTTTTTTGTTTCGATGCTTATCAACTTTAAGAGTAAAGGCAAAACAGAACCTAGATTGATAGCTAAAAAATTTCAATTCTGTTTATTGGAATCCTGTAATGAGAATCAGCGGCTTTTACCAAATGCATCGTATCTTCCTCCAAATAGTTACCCCTCCTTTTTTGTATTCGTAAAGCTTATATCTTGTGCTCTCCATATAGGGGAAGAATGTGGAGAATGAGTTCAGTTTTTATGCCAAACATAAAAGATAAAATTCTTAAGAAAAGCTAACCCTTTTCCCTCGAGTTTCTCTAATATTTTGAGCAAAGATAGGCTTATTTCCTCATACAATAGGAATTTGATTATTAGCGCAATCTGTGCGTTGCATAGTCGAAATGTGTCTTTAGATGCTAGTAATATTTGCAATCATGGTGAATCAAACTGAAGTCTTGGCACCCTTCCACAATACAACGTCTACTGCAAACCATAAAACAGTTCACATGTGCCGATGATTACAATGAGATAACAATTGCATCCCTAGTTCTATTACAAGGTGGTGGATTATTATTTGGCCGAAAAAGGGCGATCAACAATTCAATATGCATAAAACAGGCATAAAAACCACTGCACAAGACTGGACTAGAACGAGTAGAAAGAGCAGCGTCTCTCGTAAGATCTTACACTGCATCCGCAAATCTGATTATAAAGGCCAAAGATAAAACCAACTGTCAAACTCATCAAAACACAAAACAAATGGTAAAGTTGTTTGGAGAGGCTTGTTTCCACTCACCCGAGTTCAGAAAGCTTCAGGTGAGCTTGAGCATAGTCCGCAAAGAACGCATCCTCGTCCTATATCAAAATTTAAGAACGAAAATTCAGTATTCAACCAAGATTATTCATCCAACCCTATAGCGACCAATTTTAGGAGAAGAGGGTTAGGTGAAAATGCAGATACTCACGGCAGCATATTTTTCAACAAGAGGACGGAAGACTGGATCAGTTAGAAGGGCCTTGTCAGATGGCAGCTGAATCAAACCTTCTTTCTCTCCACTGAGAAGTTCCCTGTTTATATCGAAAATCACATTCAGATGATTCATCTGGTTAGCGTGTGATATATCCCCTGCTACTTCACAATTCTGTGATTTTTTTTCTAAAAAAGATTATTTACTTAATTAATTGTACTAGCTATTTAGCTCCACTCGGTTAGTCACGTGTATCACAAACCATAAAGGCAGACGCAGCATACTCCCTGCTGGCCTTTTCCTTCAACCAGTAAAGTGTGCAAATTATTGCTCAGTACTTAATAAAAGAGAAAGAAATGCCAGCACCAAATACCACGAAACAGATCATGCACGTAAATACAAGAAATTACATCGTCAATTTCAAAAATAAAAGAGATTCCTTACTTGAAATAAGAGTTGTCAAAAAAGAGAGGGTTATGTGTCCAAGGTCCCTCAAATCCTGAGCGTTCTTTGTGGCACCTTCCCTGCATAATGATTGATTACCACAGCCGACATACTCGTTTACTATCACGCTATATGGTGCTCTGACTGTTTATTAAACAAGAAAAAGTCCAACAAAGAAGCTAGTAAAAGATCTCCATTTTTCAGATCATACCAGTGTGTGGCCACCAGATAAGGCAACTATGTCTTTATCAGATAGACCCATGTGCCCAAAAACACCCCTTAAATGATCCGAACCTGTTTGATTGCAATGAGTTGCAAGTTCATAGGTTAACAAGAAACTTCTACAGATTTTATCGTGTCCGAATTATAAAAACTAACCTTTCGTGGCATTTGGTAAGCGACCTTCTGGAGGTGGTTCAGTTTTGTCCTGTGGACAAAAAGATACTTGTCATCCTCTCTTTAAACGTATATGTCAATATCATGTTCAGAGGACAAAAATATAAAAACAATTAAGTCTTCAAAATACTAAGACGTAATGCTGTTTTACAAAATTTATAATGAATTCATGATGGAATCACAAATTAACCAGAGCAGGATTCTGGAAGAACTAGGAAACACTTTAACTCATCACAGATACAAGTTCCAGGATGAGAAGCAGTGTTGTGGACCGCCCCACTCTCCAAAATCCTCATCCAAAAGAAAGCCATCGATATCATAAGAAATAAAGTAAAGAATAAGTTCATCATCAGATTCTTTCAATCACGTGTTTAAAAAAATTAAGAGATCTAATCACGTAAAATGATGTGTTATCACTGGAAAGCCCATGGATGTTAGGACAAATAAAAATTGCTTCATTATTCTAATTTCTGAAGCATAAACACACAACTTAGGCTGTGATCAAATTATTTATGAGACGGCGAGTGCAACCGTCAAATTAAACGGCCGGATAAATATGTTTACGAAGTTTAATCACTTTAATCGCATCCGTTGCTTCAAAAACAGAGATCTGACTGAAGAGACTCCTTAGGGAAAAAAGAAGATAGAAAAGTCACTACAGCGGCAACATCTAACACAGATATATGGAGATCAGAATAACACATACGAATCGTAACATATGAAGGATTAATTCGAAATATTATGATTACTAACCTTTCTCCCAGGGTGGAAGGGAATCTCGGGTCCTCCAGTAACCTCCACTGCCACAACTCCAGCCAACTTCAGTAAAACACAAACACAAGATATTCATAAGTTAAGATAAAATTGGAGAAAATTCAACGAGTGGCAGCTGTTTAACTGTTTGAGATATGTATACCTGATACAAGTCAGCGTATGAAATTATTGGAAACTGCTCCTTGATCGGTTCCAGAAGCCTGACTGCAATGTCAAGACCATTGTTTGCCTCATGGGCGAGCTCTGCTGGGTGCCTTATGGTACCAAATGGTCCTCCTGTCTTCGTCTTCACATCGAAGGTACCAGCTGAGTGCCATCTGTATCACAAATAACAGTTATTATATGTACTTGCCACACGCACCTGCGCGCGCGCGCACAAAAAATTGATAGAGAATTCATACGCCAATCGGAGCATGATAGGAGCACAATGCTTCTCTTGTATAAGCCCTCTGAGCTTCTTCTTGCACTTCTCGATAGCTTTCTGATACTCCTCGCTAACAGCTGGGTAACTCTTACCCATGGTAATAGTAGATTCTGGAGCAGCAGAACATGATAAGCAAGCGATCGAGTAAAGATTTCCAACTTGATAAAACTCTTAGGCTACTTCGTTACTTTGAAGTTTGAAAACAGGAGATAATTAAATAAAATGAATAATATGCAAAGCTCTACAGTTAAATAAGAAAACAGCTCGCCTAATCAGACCAATTTAATTGTGTCGTATCGGTAACCAAAGCATAATAAATCAACGAACGAAAACGATCAAGGCTTGAACACGAACAAATGCAGAAAGTTTAAAGGAAAATGACGGTCGAGTGAAGAAAATAGCTTACCTGATTCACCAAAACACGGAGAGCGAGACAACACGATCAATGCAATCATTGTGAGAAAAAGCAGCTATATATATGGCAGTGTTTGGGGTTCGCTACTTCGCTGGAAGATTCTAGCGTTTGCTTAGGGGTGGCTGAATTCAGACCGTTGCTTTTCCTCAGCTGACGGCCAGGATGATTGCATGCCATCGCCGCGTGTAATATGGTTAGTGGCGCCGCCCATGCTGCAGCAGTAGGTACCAGGCTACCAGCTTCTGCTTCGCACATATGGGAATGAAGGATTCGCCCATCTTCCGTCTTCTCTTAAATTAAATAGTAATTCATAATTGACAGTTTAGGGAATAAATTACAACGAAAAAGAATCATCATGCCACCCCTAAAATTTTATTTAATGTTTAAAAATAAAACGTCAGGCAAATTAAGAGGACAAGCTGACTTAATTTGTACATTGAATATTGATATTGATATCAATGTGATCCTTGCCTTCTTTGTTTTTCCTACTAAAAAATTAATTAAAAATGTCCCCCAGTGCACGTGCACAGGTAATGGTTAGATTACACCATTATAATTTTTTATATGTTTATTATTTAATATTTAATTAAAATACAATGCATATAAACTTTTAATAATATTATTATACAGGGATGGTACTGGTATACGATGGATATATAATTTATATAAATATTATTTGTTAAAAGAATAGTATACGTGTTATGCTATTATTAGCCAGAGCTAATAGGAAAGCATGTGTGGGAGTGTGTTTTGACTTTCGAGGGGGGAAAATGTCTCTTTTTTCCAATTTTGAGACTCAAAGTTGTTCCATTGGGCCAATATTCGCAAAATATAAATAAATGGGTAGCAAGTTATTTTAAAGAGCCGCCGGCAAATGAGTGATAGAAATTGCTTATGAATCCAAACGTGGCCATTTAGTTTTTTTACGGCATATTTAGATTAATTTTTAAAAAATATATTTTAAAAAAAAATAGATTTTAGAGAATAGATTTTAGGGAGAATAAATTTTAAGAAGAACAGATTTTGAAAATAAAGATATTTAGATGATTAGTAGTATAATTACTTTTTATATTGATAAATTACTAAAAAGAGTATGATTTGACTAAAATATGAGAGAGTAAATAGTATAGAGAATAAATAGGGGAGATGAGAGAGGGTAGAAAAAATATGAGAGATGAGAGAGTGTAGAGAAGGGAGAGAAAATAAGAGAGAGAATATAGGGTATAAGAAAAAATAAAAATAAAATAATAATTGGATAATTTATAAGTCTTTTTACTATTTTAAAAATTTAGAGAAGAAAATAGCACATTTGGAAAGTGAGAACAGGAACGTTTTAGATGAAGGAGTTGAAGATTTGGATATTTTTACCTGGCCATCACCTAAGACAATCCTCAGGTTTGAAGATTATTTCTTAACTTAGTCGTGGCGTTGATACTCTTTCAAATGACCGAATTCCATGTTCCTAGTTTGCTATGGTTCATGCTTCATTCTTTTTAGGAGTAAATTACATGCACGCATATGAATGGTAAATTACCTGTAGATGATGTTTTAAATAGAACTGAGGGGGATATGGCTGAATGTTAGTGTTTGGTATTACTATTTATATTAAATTTTATAAATAGATCACTTCAGATTTATTTTATTTAAATAATTAAAGTCAAGTGTTTCAAAATTACATTGTATTTAGAAAGAATTTAAAAAAATAATTATAATTTTTTTGGGTAGCTTTTAAAAAAATAATTTTAGATAAGAGTTTATGAAAAAAAAATGATTATGAATAAATGAGTGTTTGAATTGTAATTGAAAGATTACTAGAAAAAATATGATTTTATTAAAAATAGAAGGGAGGAGAGAAGGTGAAAAAGAGAAAAGATGAAGGAGAGATGGTGAAAAATAGTGAATAAGGAGAAGAGAGGATGAAGAAAAGTGAATAGAGAAAAGAGATAAAAGATGAGAGATTGTAAAAAAGATGAAAGAGATAAAAGATGGTTTTATTGAAAATAGAAGGGAGGAGAGATGGCAGAAAAGAGAGAAGAGAAAGGAGAGAGGGTAAAAAAGAGTGAATAGAGAAAAGAGAAGATGGAAAAGAATGAATAGAGAAAAGAGATGAGAGATTGTGAAAAATATGAAAGAAATAATAGATAAGAGATGATATAAAAAAAATAAATATAAAATAATAATTGAATAGTTTATAAATTTTTTTATTATTTTTATAATAAAACTATTATTTTAAACTATGATTTTGTTTATTTTTTTAAATAAATATAATTATTTATTTTATTTTTTTAAATAAAAATTTAAATAATTTTTTTAAATTATAAATTTAAGGGATGGTAAACACACCTTAATCCATATGGCCTCGTACATCGGCCAGGCAATGTGTAATCAAATCCACCCTTCTCTCCAAACATCAATCAACCAACTAGTTTGAATACATCGAGAAGAAAAGTGTACGAACGCCCTTTAAGTCTACGCACTTTTAACCAATTTTTATTTCACTGCTTACTATATTATGTAGTTTTTTGCATAGATATACTTTATATTATCTAATATCTAAAATGCTTGTTTTTATATTTTTTTATAAGAATTTGGATATAATTTATATATTTTGGATGAATTAATTTTAATCCTCTCATCATAAACCATGTCTCTATGTCAACTAACTTAATATCTTTAGTGTCATATCAATAAAATTAATTCTATTAAATAAAGTATAAAAACGGGAAGTTACGGAAAAAACAAGTATAAAACCAAAACAAAAATTTATTAAAAATATAGTTTCTTGGTTTGTGTTTAACTAAAAAGAACATTTTGAATTATTAAAAAAACGATTATGGCCAGCTGCCATCAACTTACTTTTCTTAGCGTCCGCATCCATATCCCACATTTCGCAGGCTCTCTCACTCTCTGTTCGATTCTCTATCTGCACCGCTTCATCCTTCCGTCTTCCAGAGATTCCTCTCCTTCTCATCGTAAGTTCTGCTTCTCTCCACTTCCAATCGGCATAAACCCTACCCATTTCCCAAGCCTTGTTATTGATTGTTTTGGAATTGCTTCTGCACTGCTTTAGCATGCCGATAATTTGCTAGGGTTAGGGCTTTGATTCATGCGTCCTCATTTTGCATATTCGGTCGTTCGTATAAGTTTTCATATCCTCGTGGGGTTCGAAACCATCGGCGATGGGTGTACTCTGAGTGCCAGTTCGATTAAGGCTGCTCGTCTAGGTTTGCTGAAATCACAAAGCGATGGTATTTTTGAAGTTCATATTGTGATTAGCCACGAACAGAAGACAATGTGTGAAGAGCTTGATATTTTTTTTGACTCTCATACTCATAAAAAATGCGATTTTTTTTTCTACTTTAATTTGTCACTCAGTTATAATGCTATTGCTCTGTCAAGGGAATAATATCCAAGTGAGCTAATAACTAAAGGAAATGCAAATTAAAGATGGAAAGACTAGAGACAACTTAACTTCTGGAGTTGGATGGACGATGGAAATCATTGTAGGGCTTAATTAAGTACGGCTGTAACTAATCATTATTCTTGAATAGTGACATTTTATTGCCCGTTCTTGTTCCGCCATATTCTAGGTTACTTTGCAGTTCTCACCAAGGGGCTTCGGTTGCGGAGGTGCATTGTCATTTTGGGACCAACCAAGCGATTATTACTTTACACTTCAGTTACATGCAGTTTTGTTCTCAACAAGGTTGCAATAGCTTGTTGGATCCTAAATTAGCCGTGTCAGTCTAAACCTTGCCAATATTTTATTAATCGGTGCTGGGTTATGTTTCTATATGATCAGCAATCATTTTAATCTTTTGACATGTTAGATTGAACATGTTATTGAACAAAATAGTGATATTTTTACATCACTAATCACAAAATTTTGAGCATGCTCAGTGTATATGGACTACCCTCCACCCCCGCAAAAAAAAAAAAAATAAAGGACCTTCCGGGTGTAAACCCTCACAGATGTCTTATTGTTACTTGAGAGGCAGTTTTGGGTTGTGCTGGGGATTTATATGAACTTGAGTGGCATCCTTGATGAAAATCTATAAACGTTAATAGGTTTTTCTTTTCTTTGTGGATTATATTCTGTTTTATGTTTTTTTTGTGCTTAATTCCCAGGACAACCATGTGTGACAAGGGAGAAAAATCTTGCCCCATATGCACCGAGGAGATGGACTTGACTGATCAGCAATTAAAGCCCTGCAAATGTGGCTATGAGGTTCAAATTTGGTTCTTTGCCTATGCATGGATATCTTGTTTAATATAAATGTGTGCTTGTGTGTGTTCGTATTACCCTTTGTAATGATATCTGCGTATTATCCTTTCCCACCGGATGAAGGTGAAAATTTCCATTTCAAACTCTTCAGAGCCTTTGATTTTTATCTAAAATAAACAGTGACATTGTACATGTAACACTTCCTTGATAAGTCATTTTTGTTTATTATTTCCTTTTATCCAACTTCTCTGCAGATCTGTGTCTGGTGTTGGCATTACATCATGGAAATGACTGAAAAGAATGGAACTGAGGGCCGATGTCCTGCTTGTCGTACACCTTATGACAAAGAACGAATTGTGGCCATGGCAGCAAACTGTCAAAGGTAGACATGGTGTTGGGGAAAATTCGAATTTTAATGCATTTTATTGCTTGCAAGTAACTATTAAGTTTGATTGCCTTGATGAAGCAGATTGGTGGCTGAAATGAATTTAAAGGAAAAAAAGAAAATGCAGAAGTTAAAACCCAAAGCATCAGATGGAAGGAAACATCTTAGTGATGTTAGAGTCATTCAACGCAGTTTAGTGTACATAATTGGGTTGCCTCTTAATCTTGCAGATGAAGACGTGAGTTCTTAAGTGCTGTGTAGTATCTTATCTTGCTAGATGCATCTCCATTGACCATGGCTTACTTTATATGTGTGGCTTTCTATATTATAAATTATCGTCTTATTCCTTGGTTAACATTTTATTTTGGATTTTACCAGCTGCTTCAGCGTAAAGAGTATTTTGGCAGGTATGGAAAGGTTTTGAAAGTTTCTATCTCTCGAACAGCAACAGGAGCAGTCCAACATTCTGCAAACAACAGCTGTTGTGTGTAAGTTGTTTTGAGTGTCTGTAGCTGTTACCTTATTGTGACTATTCTTTACCTAATTTTTGGTTGAGTCACAGTTTTTCCTTTGGTTGGAGGCTGGCCTTTGTTGACTGTCATTTGCATATCAGTAGTTCTCTAATCAAAATTCCCTATCTTTAGGTATATAACTTACTCAAAAGAGGCTGAGGCAGTTCGTTGTATTCAGTCAGTGCATTGTTTTGTACTAGATGGTAAATCACTGAGGTAAGGATAAGCTGTTTGATTGGATTATGAGATCATTACAACCATGTGATAATGGGTGGGTATATGCGTATGCAGGGCTTGTTTTGGAACCACAAAGTATTGCCATGCATGGTTGAGAAATTTGGTAAATATTGAATTATTGTATTCTTGTTGGACATTCCGTATACCTATCTATAACAGTATGTACAATATGTATTATCTTGCCGGTCCAGGCTTGCAGCAATAGAGATTGTTTGTATTTGCATGATTATGGCTCTCAAGAAGATAGCTTTACCAAGGACGAACTAGTTTTAGCATTTGCTAGGTATGATCTCTAACTTTTGGCCCTCGATAAATCCCAAAGCCCCTTTTATACAGTTCTAACCCTTGAAAGTACTTTCATCGTGTAAAATGGACAATTTTGCATTACATTTTTTTGTTTTCCCCCTTTCACTGGTGTTTTGTGTAATTCTTTCATAGTTACTGGTGTGTCCATGCATCCTTTATCTTTCTGGTAGTATTATGATCTCATATAATTTGTTTTATATTGCAAAATCATCAGCTTGTGTGTTAGACTTAATCTAATTATACCCTCCATTAATCTTTTCTTTGTTGCTTGGGAGCTAATTATGTTTTATTATGGTTTGTTTTGTTATACTTTGAATATTCAAGGAGTAGAATTCAACAAATTATTGGTGCTACAAACAATTTGCATCGGCGTTCAGGCAATGTCTTGCCTCCCCCGTCTGATGATCCTAGACATATATTACAAGCTGCAAAACCAGTTGCCAAAAATCCTTTAGATGTAAGTTTACATATACTTCACCTATATGGATGTATTGGGGTGGTAGATTGATTTGTTTTCGACTTGGTTGCTAGTTACTTATTTTGGTAGTTATGGGATGAGTTAGGCAGCAAGTTATCCTTTTTCATTAACTTAAAAATATCTTTCATCCTCACAGCAAGCGGAGAACCAGGTTAAGATATCTTGTTCAAGTATTGACACTGGGAATAATACAGGATATCCTGCAGTGACCTCCTGGTATTTCATACATTTGCTGGTTTCACTCTGGCATTAATTATTTTTTGGGGCAAATGTTTACTTTGCAAATTTTTTATTAGGGTTATGCGAGTGTCTGGCACTCTGCCACCACATACAAGTACGCTAAATACTTGTAATTCTCTGAATAGAGAAGTTGAGGTGTCCAATGATCCACAAACCATTGCGTCTGGAGTTTCTAGCGCTGAAAGATCAACTCTTAACACAAGAACATCAGGTGGAGCTGCATTTGATGCTCATTCTAATGCTTTGTTGGAATCATCAGACTTCAACAAGCGTGATAGTGAGGGACATATGCAAACCCATGAGTCATATGTGACTAAAGCAGGTAGTTTGGAGAAACTTCCTGCTGATGGAATGCCTAATCGTGAAACATCTCTGGCAGTTACAGGTGATGGTCTGGATGTGGTATCTCCTGTCCTCAGAGGCTTTGTAGAGTTTTCCAAATCATGTGATCTCAACATGGACCAAGTGTGCAGCCATACCTCAAATCGTGATGTTCAGGGATTGTGGTCTGGATTGTCTTCACTTAACATTTGTAGTCATGTAGAAGATACATGTTGCACTCCTGGTTCAGACAATATACGTTTTACTAGTAATTCTTCTGGTTCATTTGGAAGGCAGCATCCGATGGAAGAAAACCGATATTCTGCTGAACAGGCAACCTGGCCAGCTTTGTGGGAAGAAATTATAGTTGATGACTTACTAAACTTAGATTGTGAGCAACCAAAATGCAGTAAAGGATTCAATAATAAATCATCTGGGATTTCTTTACCTGGTTTGCCTCTGAATCTAGAACAATCGAGCCATCATGTTTGGCAGCAAGATAAGCTTGGTCACGACAGTCAACTGGGCAAACCTTCTGACTATTTTGATAATGGGACAGGTTTTGATGATAAAGGTTCTACAGATATGGCAGAGAGCAGCATTATCTCAAATATTTTGTCTTTGGAAATGGATGTCTGGGAAGATTCGCTGGTTAAGTTGTTAGGTGAAAGTGATGAACCATGCACATCATCAAAAGCACCAGTTTCATGGAAAGTCCAAGACAAGAATCAGTCAAGGTTTTCATTTGCCAGACAGGATGAGTTTTTGAATGAGGCTTCTGATTTTGAACATTCATTTGGGGTTGCTCCGCATGCTCCTATCCATTATTTTTCACCAGGTGGTTTAACGGAAAATCAGGATACTCTGACTGGGAAAGGCAGGCATGTTTTGCCATCAAGCAGCCCTGTAGATAACCATGTTGGCAGTCAGTCCTTCATTTCATCTACATGTCATGGTGAGTGCTGACTGATGTGACTAACATTGTATTTTGGGTCTCCTTTTGAAGGTGAGGAGCCATATAGGTTTTTCGGGTTAATGTAGTTGAGTGAATTTTTTATACATAAATTTTGATTTTGATATTTTGCCATTGGTTGTTATATAACTTGTATGTTTGTCAAGATTGTCACCTATGTTTGTTTCAATTATGCATTTTTTGTTTGGGATGAACATCATGTGGATTGTCTCTGAAGGTGCTGGAAGTAGCAGTAATTTGTTGTTCACAGGATTTCTTTTTGCATCCATGTTATTGTCTGTTTAATTAGTAAAGCCTGCTTAGTAGTTTATTTACATTTTAGACTTTAGGTTTAGTATATCTTTATTATGAGGCCTTCTGGTCTTGTATGTTTGGGTTACTATGCTATTAATTTGGCCTGCCATCGTGGAAATCTTTTAACATGTGTCTTTTCAAAATTCTTTCGTGGCTTATTCACTAAACATAAACCCATATTGATTACACTGACATTTCTCCTGGATTTTATTTGTTATGTTTTTTTAGTGTCAAATGCTCATTCTTCAATGCCACCTGGATTTTCGGTGTCTAGCAGAATACCTCCTGGATTTTCATCCGGGAGAATTGAAAAGAATTATGATACTTCTGGTATGAGTTTTTATTTTTGGCTCATGATTTGCTTCTTTTTCCTCGTGCTTCCCCTTGATCAGGATTCCACTTTTCTTATTGATATTCTCTTGACAATTTTCCCTCCCAGTGAGACGAATGCAAGGGCAATATGTTCCTTCCTCTGGAAATGTTGGCAGGATTAGAGATGTTGGAGCTAGTGATCCTGCAATATTGGAATTTAGTGAGAGGAAGCTAGCTGAAAAGCTGAATAATGCATCTCTTGACATGAGGCAATCTTTTCTTTCACAATTTAATCCTGATGAAGATGCTAGGCTTAAGCTGTTAATGCAGGAGTCACAGAATTTGAGATTTTCACAATTTGTTGGGGACAGATTTTCTCCTCAAAATGATTCATATATAGCACCTTCAAAGTTTCTCGATCAATTCCAACCTAACAATCCTTTAATTTACCAGCAACTTCACTCCCAGCAATTCAATACTACTATGCTTTCATCAAGTGGCCTATGGGATGGTTGGAATGATTCTAGGAACTTCGGTGGTCTAGGTATGTCGGAGGTTTTGAATGATGAGGGACTGTTATACAACAACTTCATCTCTAATTATGAGAATATCAAGTTTTGAATATATGCTTTTGATGATCTGCCTTGAGAGGGGATTCGAATATTGTATTTTATACCGTGTCCCTGCCTAGTTCTGATTCTGTAAATCCTTCTTGTGGTTCGTCCTATTCAGATATTCATAACCAAGAAATATTGAATTCTCTTTTAAATTCCTCGAGGGACCATCAGCTTGATCAAGCGAATGAAAATAGATGTGAACTGCAGCAAACAGGGGTTCTCTTTTCAGCTTCGGATTCTGGTATCCTAAAATCTGATTCCTCTTTGACATCAAGTGGATTATGATAGACACCGTGATGCTCATTCTTTGACTCTGGTGCTTAATTTTATTAGCAAACATGGGTATCTGGTTCTCTCTTATAATGGTTAGCAATACAGACGACAAATGGGATAGAAACTGATTTTTTATCAGGTTACATGTCTGGAGGATTCCCTAGTTCTTCAAGGAGGTTATGGTGAGTACAAGTTAATGACCTGATGAGGCATGGATGCATCTGTGCCAAAATAGAGGAGTTGGGCCAGTAGTAACCACGGTGAGCCAAAAAGCCATTCTTAATCTTTAATTATGCCGTAGGGAATTCTTTTTTACTTCCCAACTTTTAGAATTCCCTGCCCTATAATGGTTTGTGATGGTAACTTGTTTTCTGTAACTTGTCTGCAGTCAAGCTGGGTCACCGGCTTTTGGTCTTTGTCCTACATGGAACATGTGATAGAGAAAGAGAATCACTTTAGTCGGTGATGGAGTTCATGTCTGGGACTGACGATGTTAAGTTGGTTGATGCCTAGCTTCAATAGCTCTTGATCTGCCTTTGTAAACTGTATGTCTGAGTCAGGCTTGGAAGTAGGCGGATATGGAAATATTACTCTTACCTGATGCTTTATCTGTTCAAGGGGAGGTTGTTAGTTGTTACTAGGAACTGAATTGTATTATACAAAATTCTGAGAGAACTCGATGATATTCTGTTTTTGGGTAGCACTAAAGTCGTTTTAGTACTTACCAACTAATGTACAGGTTAGGTTTCAACAGTCGAGGTAAGCCTCACCCATGTGTTATTGGTGGAAAATTGAACCTATTCCCCCGGCCCTCTCGTACCTTCCTTCAATTCATTAACCTAAAAAGCTCATTATGTTGGTTTTGTGGTGTGGGGTTTGGTTGCTTTGCTTCACTCAATTAGCGTAAAGATATATCTTATTTTGATAGTCCGCATCATAAAGAGTGAAATAAGAAAAGGCGTGGGGCAAAAAAAATTTAAAAAATGTCAGGACTTAGGAATCAATTAACAAGTGGATGGGATTGAAGAATATAGAAGTTGAAGAAAGCAAAGGTGGCTGAATTATGGCGATGGACAATGGGATTTAACTTTTGACGTAGGTTAGGGCAACCACTAGATTCCCACGGCGTTACTTTTAGCACAGGTCGTTTTCAGTGCAAAGGTTGGAGCTCAACTCGTTTGTTAATAGAGAGACCATTGAATTAAGGATGTTACGCTAACCTGGTGGTGATTTTGCAACAACCACAGCACCCGGGGGATTCCAAAGTTTCACAATCACCAATAAATCAATCCATTGCGATAATTTGTGCTTTCATTGTCATTCTATCATTAACTTGTATAGTGGACACGTTGTATTGAAGCATTCACAATACAAGCAAATTTGATGCACGAGTGTTTCAGATTTTTCTAATTTTTAAAGAGATATAATAATTAATAACTGTTCATTTCATTGCCTCATGTTGCAATAAAATATTTGAGGATTTTGGTGGCTCAGATGTATTATTTATAATTTATGAATTTCACAAGTTTTTACTCAGTAATAAAATTAAAAAACAATTTTCAACAATAAATAGAAATATTATTTTAAAATTATATTTTTGTGAAAATTACAACTTTATTATTTCCTCTTTGAAATGAAGTTGTATGTTGGAGAAAAATGGTTACATATTTCATGTAGAAAATGGAGGGACACGGGGTTAGGAAATGAACAAGATTTTGGCCTAAAAAGGAATAATTAACAGCTCTCCTTATATATTAATATTAGTATTGTGCATGAGAAATAGATATTTCGATTTAATCTTAAATTATGGGTTAATTTTTTTTTAAAAAAATTATAATAAAAAAAAGTAAAAAGGAGAATCCAATGGGGAGAAGGTAAATAACATGTGTTGCAAAATTAGGAAATGAGGCCTTAATTATGCAAACAAAAAAATAAATTTATATTATATAAAAATATAAATTTAATTTTTATTGTTGTGATGATTTTTTGAATAGGTAATTTCTTAAATTTTATGTAAACTCTTTAAATTTTAAAATTATATCTTAATTTTTATAAAAGATTAGTATTAAAATTATTTAAATTTTTTAGCTAGGGGTAGAGGCATAGAGCCCAACAAAGGAAGATAACCCCAAGTTACAGCCTCAGATTCGCCCATTCAGCCTCGAAGTTTGGAGAGCAGATTCTAAAAAGCTTTCAGATATGTAAGAGTACGGACGCGATAGGCCCCTCCCCTCCAGATTTTCAAATCCAAAGGCTGCCACATAATGCCAAATGTTTAATTACTGTTCATGATCACCAACATAACATTTGCAAACGACCAAGCAACGGTTTAATTAGGTCATTAATTAATTAGACTCACTCCCTCGTACTAGTCTTATTATTTTATTCCTTCATGATTTCATGATGTTTTTTTTTTCTTTTTTATGGACAGTACGGGTAAAGCCGAGGAATGCGCGAATGATTTACTTTAGTCCCAGTGAGAGGGACGGGACGTCGAGATGTAAACCCCTTAACTTGAACCGGTCACACGTGGCCTCGCTACACGACAACATCATAATCAATCCCCGCTTTAAATTATCTCTTACGTACCTCATTTCCTTCTTTCTTCTTCGTTTTTGCTTCGTTGCCACCCCAAACATCTCTCTGGACTCTGCTCAGGTAAGCTGTTACCACACGTTGCCCGTTTCTTTTCAGACTTTACGCACTCTACTTAGTATTTGGATAACACAATTCACATTAATTGCATCTCCAATTAAAAAAGTTAATCTGTTGCTATGACTTGTAAATCAATGTAGGATCCAATCTCTAAGTTCACAGCTCAGGAGATAGGCTCCCGAATGCAAATTTGGTGTCCTCAAATCTGAGGGGTAAGTCAGCAAACCCACCAAACCAAGTAGGTCAACATGCATGTCTAGCTCATATGGGGCACACCAAGTATATAAGTTCAGCGTTTTTGACAAATTAAGTTCTTTCTACTCTAGCATGCATGCATTCAAACATATCACTACACACAAGGATCTACACATCAAGAAACAATTTTTTCCATGTATTTTGAACATAAACAAGACGAATATGAACGCTGGAGAAGAAGGAAATGCTGACAGTTATAGTTCTTTACTGAAACAGATGCTACAAAAAAAGGCATAGGTTCAAAATGACTTGGGCATATATAGCCGTTTGTTCTGATGAAAATTAATGGATTAAACGTTAAGTAATTCAATGGCAAGATCTCTTGAGCAATCCGATAAACAATTTTCGTCCAATCAGTTTGTTAACCACGATCTACCTAATGTTTAAATTGGTGCTTTGACCCACATGACTTATGCTAGGGATAGTGATTGATGAAGAAGACTAAGGATGGATCGTCATGTTTGGAAAATGAATCTGACTACCAGCTGCTGGTGGTGGTGGTAACCTTGTTGAAGGGAATCCTGATGATGCTGCGGCAGAGAAAGACGGAATCAAAGCTGCCTCGCCATATGGGCCTTGGTATTGAAATACCCAGTTTGGCAGGGAATTAGCTTCCATTCTTTTCTCCATTGCTCTTTCCTGAGAATACAAATGAGAATGAGTAATCTTAACCACTAACCTAACAGGAGGAATCAGAGAGAGAGAGAGAGATCCAAATGGTGCCCAGAACTACCTGATTTATGGGAAAGAAATCAGTACTATTCCAGGCAGAAGGATGCTGGGGTGCAATCGGGAAAACATGAGACGGTTGACCCTTCAATAACCTTGATGCAGAGTTCTCGAACTAACAGAAGGATGAAGATATAGGAAGTTATAAGTTAAAATACATACAAAATGAGAATCAAGATATAAATACGCAGAGCCAGGAATTGAATTGAGCAGGAAGTTTCAACGGGATTTCGTAAAATTACCACAACTCTCCCATCAACAGGAAGATTGGCCCAGCCATGTTGGACTTGAAAACCATCAGAGTAAGCAGGGGGGGCAATGGCCAAGCTAAGATCAAGATTTGGGTTGCGATCTGCATAAGCCTCAAAAAAGATATGCTGTCAAAAAATTAATGTGTGAGGATAATGCTTCTCATAAAGCAGGGCAAAGCAAACGAAGAACCTTCATTATGTGCCTGAGAGATTATCTCTCCTTCGTATGAGCTTGGCTCAAAGTTTGTCATTGCTTCCCTCCTATTGCATTTTATAGCCGCTTTATCATACGCCCTGGATTCATAAGATTGTAGCACACTTAGCATGAAAGACACATAACAGAAACACAGTCCAAAAAAATAATGATGTTCAGCTCGAAATCATCTGATATTTGAATGATGAGACCTTGCAGCCTCTATTTCGCTATCAAATAGCCCGAGATATATATACCTGAAGGCAAGCAATGCACCCTAAACCAATTAAAAAACAGAGATCCGGCTCATCCCAAAAGAAACTAAGCATACGGAACCCCCTATCTACTTTCAATCCACGGAGGGATAAGATTTTAAGACTACATTTAATATGAAATACATGCATGTCATAAATAGGCAAATATAAGACATGTAAACTACAAGTGTTCAACTATAAGTGCAATTCACTTGAGGAGTTTCTTACTTCTTCCCTAGAAACTGCCCCATGCGAGCTTCCCATCGCCCACATTTATGCAGAGTAACTCCTCTATATTTAGAGCTTCCCCTGGAAAAGCCAGTGCTCCGTCGCCGCAGAATATGCACAAACTCTTCCTTTGTGAAATTACTCATCTGCAGAAGAATTACCACAGCAAGTCAAACTTCCGCTAAAATTTAGGATAATATGAACCACAGTTTTTTAGATCATATGCTTACTACTAACCCGCTTTATATCCTCCTCATAATCACTAACATTGAAATTAATATCAGCATCAAGGCCACGGAACTTGATTGCAGCTCGATCATATGCCCTGAAGTTGAAAAGCGGATCACGGATGAAATTATAACGAAATATACTTGAATCATAGCGTGACAAACAAAAAACACAATTATCAGTTTAATAAACTTCATGATGAAATAATATTATACCTTGCCGCAGCATGTGCTGCATCAAATCCGCCTACAATCCGAAAAAAAAAACCACACACACACAAAACATGAAATAGGATATTCATAGCATACAGGAAAAGGACTCAACGAGAAGCAAGAATGTCCAGAATTACGTTCCAGTATCCAGCTTAAATAAACATAAATCGCAGAAAATGAATTTCTATTATCACTATGGTTCCTCGCTTACCCAAGTACACTTGTTTTCCACAATCCCTGCACACAGTACCAAAAATAGTAGGTTCAGAAAAGACGAATGAAAATGAAGAACAATAAAGCAAAGTAGGTGCATGTGGAGTTCGCATATAATCGGTTATCTACTATACCGAACAGTATATCGAATTTTCAACACTGACCATATATGCGATTCCCATCTTCCAGTTCTTCGATAAAATGTAACACCGCGATACTGTGAGCTCCGTGACCTCGGTCCCCGCCGACTCTTCTTAACCTGCGGTTTCTGCTGTGGCGGCGGCGGCATCCTCTGTTCCGGCGTTCCACCTGGACCCACCTCCTTGCACAGGAAATCCAACCATCCCTTACTTGAAGACGAACCTGGAAATCGCTGACCGATTCCCAATTCAGTGACGCGACCCTCTTTGGCACCGGCGATCGGAAAAAGCGGCATGGTCCGATCACAGGCATCTTCACCTTCGCCTACTGGAAGATCAACTGATTTGTAGGTTGTGCCATCATCTGTGTTATTCTTCTTCACTGTTCCAAAGTTGGTAGCAAAGGCATCACCATAAGAGCAAGAGTCTTCATCAAAAGTATTGGTGGAGGCATCGGCATTGACGATGGAAGAATTAAAGCTTCCAGAGCTATCCATTTGGCTACCAGAAAGTAGCACAACATTCTCGGCAGGCACGTCGACGGAATCCGACGCGGAATCAGAGGAAACGACGTTGAGATTAAGATCCAACATGGTGACTCCAGAGTCACGCGCAATCGATGATTTTCAAATAACTTTTAGACTGAAAAGGAGAGGTGGATGGCCTCAATGAGCTAACAGAGAAGGAACGTCTTAACACAAAAGGGGAAGGTAGCGGGAATTTCAGGGATCCAAACAAATGGATCAGTAAAAGCGGGTCAACATTGTTGAATACAACGAACCAGTTGGGGGTTGGGGAGAGTAGGGGTAGTAACTAGTAAGGCATTCGGGGGAAAGGAGAGAGAGGTCGGGATCAGAGTATTTGAGACGCCGGCAAGGAGGAAATCATGAGTGGCCTTGGCCCTCCATGCAGAAGAAAGAGGAGGAGGAGGAAGGGAAGACAGTGAGAAAAAGAGGTTGCGTCGTTGCAGTGTTGATATGAAGTTAAGAAGAAGAAAGAGGAGGAGGAGGAGGAGAGAAGGGGTGGTGGGGTCCATTTCTTTTCTTTGATCAAATGGATGTTTAAAAGGCTCTTTTTTTCCCTAAGTAATAAAATCTTTTACGACCCAATTTTATATTTCATAAATTATTAAAAAATATTTATTTTTAGGATATGAAATTTGAGGACAAAATTGTATAAATTTGATATTTATAAGTAATAAATAAGAATTGGGTCTTACACTCTTAACTAAATTACAGGGAGATTTAAAAACAAATGGTGAAAAGAATTGACATCAGTGTAAAAGCATTGTGTAAGACCCAATTCTTATTAGGAGTGTAAGGCCCAATTCTCTTTTCCTACTCCTCCTGGTGAAAGAAAGGGAGGAGGAATTCAGAGTGGGGAGGAATTCAGAGTGGGGTGTGTGTGTGTGTGTGTGTATGTGGTACTGTAATTAAAGAGGAGAGGAATAAAGATGTGCATGCACCAAATGAACGTAGTAGTAGCTTGGTCAGAATGAAATTAAGGGTGACATTTAAAGGAGTAATGAGGAAAAGTGGAGTTCCTTCCTAGGATTTATTATGCATAAGGTGAGTGGGTAGAGTAGGATAATGAAAGTGGGGAGGAATCGGGCGTGATGAGACACACGGAATCGTTAGGATGAGGGGGGCCCTGCCTTCTACGTTGTCTCATGCTGCTCACACTTGTCACTTGTCAGCGCCCCCCCCGGCCCCACCACTCCATCTTCATCCTTCCTTGACCTTGTTACGATTACTTTGAACCCAAGTAAATCGAATTTAACACCAAATTCAACCCCTCACATTATCACTGTCTTAAGTGACTCGTATTTATTTCTATTATTCACTAGATTCTTGCCCAAACAAGCCTTCCATCCAAGGGTTGAGGTCGTTGAGGTTTTCATGGAGCGTGGAGTTTGTTGAATAACAGTAACAGTAACAACCTCTTTTTTGCCCTACAAAAATTTCAACAATGCCTTTTCAGTTACGGTAGTTCCCAATTCGGTTATGGTCCAGCCCGCCTGTATTGCAGGATGCTATCAAATTCATAGGAATACGCGATCATCCCTTGGACCCTATCCATACAGAAATTCTACGATCCCAAGGTGTGTTTTGTTCGTATGTACTCATTCAACTTTGGTTTTTCATTAGATGGGATTGCCATTAACAAAGTTTCACTGCCCAGGTCACTGCTACGTTAGATGAGATCTCACTTCCATCCACAGCTTGGAATTAATGTTTCGCGGCTTTCAGGTTTGTCCTTACAATAATTGAGCTGAACATAAAGCACGCCTCCATTTATGGCGATGAATCATTGAACGTCCTCTCTTGATATATTCCTCAGTGTCGCTCCCTAATCAGACAGTTTAGTTAATGCGGCCAAAACTTTTTCCACCCACCGTCATCAACAAATTTAACACTACGCATAAGGGAGTCACCCTCGAATAAAATTAGCAATCGCTTTTAAAGTAAGTGATTCGTAGTAGTAAATGAATTACTCTTCACAGGTTTCCTCACCTCCCCGTCTGGCCCCACCTCTCCTTTGCTACTTATATTATCCTCAGCTTAGCCCCATGCGGTTAATGAATTATTTTTATCTGTGTAAACCCATGAGTGGCTTGAGATCACATGACCAAGTAATTATTAACTATTTCGGCTAAATAAGTAATTACGGCAAGTTTTGAGTGCGTTGGACACAAGGCCCAATAGTGCTGCCTAAAAGCCCCCCCAAAAAAATACTGTTAGGAGAGTCAATACGAGATTGGAGTTAGGTAATAAATAATCATAGGGCCTGTTTGTCTTTAAACCGTCTTTAAATCATAGTTTTAGAAGTTTTTTAGGTAAAATTTTAATTTAATTTTTTTAAAATAAATAACTATATTTATTTATAAATATTTTTATATTAAATTATAATTTTAAATAAACTATTCAGACTAACTTTTAAAATACTAAAAAATTTATATACTATTTAATTATTATTTTATTTTTATTTTTTATTTCTGTCTCTTCTCTCCACCTCCTCTTCTCTTTTTTCCACCTCATCTAATATATCATATTTTTAATAAAATTATACTCTTTTTAATAATTTACTAATATAAAATATCATTTTAAAAAAATTATCCAATCACTTATTTATTCAGAACTATTTTTTGTTCTATAAATTATTTTCTAAAATCCTTTTTCCATAAACTATCCAAAAACTTTTTTTTTTATAAGCACTTTTCTATAAATTTATCCAAATCCTCCCGTTTGGAGAGAAGCATTCCCTCCAGCTATAAGTTAAAATTCTGTAGCACATAATAAGCAATCCACATTCTCCTGATAGCATGACCCTTTTAAGTCGGCTCCCCCACTACATCTCAAATAAGGATAGACAAGTGTTGGTCCTGAATCCAAAAAAACCGTTCGGGCTATCAGGTGTCAGAACCAATCATGAGCCTTAATGAGTTCAAAACAAGTGTGATGTAGATGGGGGACAAAAACTCAACAGACATTAAGTATTCAAGGTTCCAATGAATAACCCAAAACCTAAACAAACTAATAGCATACACAAACACATTCTTCTTTCGTTGGTCAGTCGGTGACTTTTAATGAAGTTGCGGATTCTATCACACCAAAAAGAATATTATTATCGTTTCAGAATCGATTTGTTCGGAACCAAAGTTTATTGGTCCAAGTTGCATACATCAGACGTCTGTGACAACAAACAATCCTAACCAAGAGACAGGTTGGCAGACAAAAACCATAACAAATGTTTTCTATTCCTCAACTTTTACTCCCGATGATAACTAGTAATTGCATTCTCAAAACTGCATATATGATTCAAGCAATAAAGATAAATCACAATTTAAGTCACGCCCTATTCTATAGCAGAAGACTTCACTGTGAAACACCCAACCACTTTGAAAAGTTCTCAAATTCTGCATAATCAGAGTCCGACACCATGGTTTGATACCACGCTTTTCCTGCAGCCTTAATAGCAGAGGCCTCCTCCTGGCATCAAACAAAAGCAAAATATATACAAAGACTAATTAAAACAATACACAATAAAAGCAATTATTTCCCAATGACAACAGGAGGAAAAAAACTAAACAGCGTTTTCAGATGACGCCTACTCTGCGGAGTGCAATGGCCAAAAAGGTTGAGAGTAATTTCTAGATTAACTCTTTTCTATTTTTCAATATAGATGGATATGATATCACACACCCACACACACGTGTGTGTGTAACGGAAACAAGTGTTAAGCGTGATCGTATGGAGTTCATTAAAATTTAGACATGAATAACTCAATTGTAACAACAGGCAAACCAAAGCATATACCAAAATGACCAGGAAAACAATGCAAACCAAACAAAACATCAAGATGATAATCAAATACGCTTCCCCGGAGAAATATTATTTGCAATTCTGTAGAAACTAAATGTGACGTGAAACAACTATCGCAAGCAACATGAATGCATGCAAGTGTTTACCATGTCTTAAACTTACCATATGCGGTACATGTTAAAGATCATTTAGAATTTGACAAGGACCATTTCAAGAAAGCTGCCAGCCATATGTGCAAACGTACGTGTGCATGCAATAATTTACATATATACTGACGCAAGAAAATAATAATATCGCACCTTAGAGATAGAACTCCTCATCTTATCAAGCTTCTCTTTCTTTGCTTTAACCCTTTGAGCCTCAGCAAGAAGAGCCATTCTCTTAGCAGTCTTATGATATGGGTTCAGTTTCAACATAGCATTCAGGTTCTTAAGCGGGTTCTTCTTGAGTGGTGCCCTCTTAATTTCCTTCTTGATGGGTCTCACAACGGATTGAATCTCATCAGAGTTGATAATCCTAGCCAAGTCACTATTAACCATCTTGGCCCTTGGGAGAGAGTACCCTTTCTTCTTCTCTGAAGCCTTGTCGAACGACCCATAAATCGAATCAAGTTTCTCAAAAGCAGACTTAGTCCAAATAACAAACCTGCCCAGATGACCACCAGAAGCTAACTTGAGAAGGTTGAGCCTCTCGACATTAGCAACCTCGACCCCTGGAATGTTTCTAAAAGCTTTCACAGCCTTGGCCCCTTCAGTTCCATACACAATCAGAGGACCCTTGCGAAAGATGTATCGGCGATTTCTCATTTTTCCCTTACCAGGTCTGATAGAATGGCTGTCCTTTGCTTTCTCGGCATCAGGAAAAGCGCCGATCTGCTTCATCACCTTGATAGCATCCTTAGTCTTCTCAACAGCCTCAGTTGAGTCGCTAACCACGAGGCATTTCCGGCACAGACTCAATTATGTGGCCACGAGCCATGACGATGGAAGGGATTGCGGAGGCAGCAATAGCCGAAACGACGGCGTAACGCTTCTGATTGACATTGATCTTACGGTGCCAGCGGCGCCAAATCTTGGTAGGAGCGAACATACGACCACCACGACACATTACCAAAAGCACCCTGACCAGCACGGTGGGTACCGCCACCAGGGACACGCGGGACACGAGACACAGCACGGCCAGTACCCCATGATTCGGCGGAGGTCTGGTGACCGGTACGCTTGCTGACGGCATAGGGCTGGCGACTGTTCTTAGAAATGTTGGCATGAACGAAGTTGACAATGTCTGGGCGAATGGCAGCCTTCATGACATCAGGAAAATGAACAGTTGTATCAGCATCTGTGGCCATGTCACCCTCGAGGGATTGGACGGTGACGAGAGGCCGAGCTGCGGCGGCCATGGCTGATGTGGAAGAAGGGCACTCCAGGAACGCGCTGCTAGGGTTTTCCCAGGACTTAGAAACGAACGAAGGTGTGTTTCCATGATTATATATATGATCTTTCTAAGACCGTGATTTAAAATCGAGCCCGGCCCAATATGAGTTTCATTGATAATTGGTATTGGTTCATGGGCTTGCCCGTAGTTTGATAGTTTCCCATGCTAGGCCCAATTAATTTACACTTAGCCAGCGACTTAATCATTCGTGTTGCGGCATTGAGCATTGAAACTTTATGCATCAAAACTCAAAAGTAATTTCCCCACCCTCCCTGGAAAAAAAAAATCCCCCTAAAATTAGTTATGTATAAAATTATTAGAAAAATAGACCAGATTGTATATTATATCTGTATTAATTATTAATTGATGATAGACCACAAAAGGAATATTTCATTCGACCCCGGACAAAAGATAAAAAAGGAATATTATATCCTGTTCTTTTTCAATAAAAAAAGTTTTGTTGTGTGGAATATAGGAAAAGAGCACAATCTCCGACTTCCCCCGGTGGTTTTTATTGAGTCTTGTTCAACGCATCTAACTCTAATGGAGACAGTTTTATAGAAATATTTAGCCAATCAAAAATAAAATAGGGACATTATGCCATTACTTTACGCGTTCTTCTTAAACTTTTTCATTTGATATAACTATAGTGCTAATGGATCAATTAGACTATAAGAAAATGTCATAATATGGTACCTAAACTCTGAAGAAGGAATAAATACTACCCCATAACTCTCCAACTGAATTTATCTTTGCCCATGAGGAAGGAGGAGTCAGGACCCAGCGGAGAAGCAAGGAGGGAGAATATTTTTTGGATGATTTTACCCCGTTTTTAACATTTTGAGGGCAATATTAATCTCAAAAAAAATTCACACGGTTATACTATTTCTACGTCATAACTTCTGGTACAAAATTGAACCTTAACGCAAGAATCTTTGTGAATATAGATATACTATTCTAGTTTGGGCATTGTTCATCCGCATTCTATACCATAAACTGTATGAAGCATTGGAATTTACTCAAAGATATGTCAAGCATCTTTCATGGATGATCAGATTATTTTCAGAACACAGTGGGCTTTTTTCAGAACACAGTGGGCTTACTCTGATTTCCCAAATGCAAATTCTGATATGATACACAGTTTTTTCCGTTCCATTTTCCTCTGAGCATGCAAAGCAGGCGTCCTTTCACTGGAGGACATGAGGACAAGTTGAAGACATTTTTCTCTCTTTCGTGTTTCAGCTTTTGCAAGTTTCGTACAGAAACAGCTAGCACCAAACTGAATATGCGTCACTAAAACTAAAGTGATATTTGTGAGCAGGATATGTTCTACGTCAGAATCAGAACCAGTGAACCTGGTTATAGATATGGCATGGCTTCATCATGGACCTGCTTAGACATTTTTGTCTTCTCTCTTAACCAAAAGAATACACCTGTTAGGCTTGTCTGCTTTTGTTTAATTTGGGTCACTTTCAAGGGACACAACCCACAAGCACAGTAAGTAACCAACAAAGATCCAGAAGTTCTTAACATCTTTAACCTTGCCTGCTCATTAAACCATCCCACGACTTATACATATAGTTTCCTTTTCAATAATTCTTTTTTATGTCTCGCACCTGTGTCAACATCAGTATTTCTTATATTTCAAGCAATAAGTTAACCGTTCCTTTTTGTCTGTTAATTATTCACCAATGTCTCCTAAATAGTAGATACTTCACTGTGCGCTTGGAAGATAACCCATTTTCATCACAAAAAAGACTGGGTCCCCACAAGTTTTCTTACTTTTCTTAGTGGGAAAGGTGCAAGTAACAGAACCTGCAGTCTTTAAGTCTCACCATTATATATGTATATGCCTCGCACCTTTGTGAATCATACAGATACGTAGAGATTTCTGTGGTCTCTTTCTTTATTCATATATCTCCAAGTCTCTGTCAAAACTAGTTAAATTCTGAAGTAATGCCAAAGAACAATAAAAATGCTGGATCTGCACCACCAACAAGTAAGGTGGTGATGAGGCTTCCTCCACCAAGAGGACAGATCAAAGCTAAAATTATGACTCAGATTGTCAGAAAGGTTGAAGAAGCAGGAAGAGCATTATTGTGTGGCAAGGAAAAGGTGGCAGAAGAAGAGACTCAGACTTCAAACCCTCATGAGATTTGAGAACCCAGAAAGGCATTATTATTCTGTAATGGCTAAAATATCATCAGCTTCATAGTAACACCACACCACACTCATTCTCTGGTTTGTTCAATAGCTGCATTATGCAGAATTCTCTCTCTCTCTCTCTGAGTTAACTGTGTCTTTGTTACTTCACATTAGTATGTAAGTCTCATCCCCCAGAACTGTACGTTAAGTAAGTTTATGCAGCTTCTTGTTTCAGTGCAACTTTTCTATATTATGTAAGTCTTCGATTAATTGATTGCTACAACTACGTTTTAAGAATGTGAAGCATGCTATTATTGGGAAGCCAAAGGAAAACTGAGTATGTCAAATGAGATCAAACATTTCCATTTCAAAACTGTGATTTTCTGTATCAGAATTTTCGAGCTGTACGAACAAGACCGACAACTACGATACGTAATGAGGTTTGTGGGAGATCATTAGTTGTAGGAGTGACTTTCAAATGGCTTTTCTACTTCAAAATTGGAAAAGAACACTCAAGAACAACAATCGCTTTAACTTTTTAACTATGGGTCCGTAGGCATAACCATAAAGCTAGGCAAGATTTTTAAAGACTCCACCGTCCTTCAATATTTTTCTCTCTTTCCATTGCATGTGATTTGAATAAATTGGATTCCTAAATAACAAATCAAACAAGAAAACAGAATAAAAACTGCAGCAGAGTACTACTGCGTTATTGTTACATGGCATATTGCCAACTTTGTCTCATCATGACGTCAATTGGAGGGAACTAGTTACTTCCTTCTTACAGCAATGAAACTCTTCTTGTTTCATCTTATTTCAAGTTCTTCATTTCTCTCTGTAACTTTCATTATTTGTTGGGCTAAAACAAATAGCCATGACTCACGCACTGAAACAATGTCTCAACGCACGTTGGTTTGATTAACATCCCATTATGTTGGCTTTGGCAAAAACCTATAAAAAAAAAAGTCTTGGCGCTATCCAAATAGCATGTCTTTTAGATTTTAGTGACAAAACAAACAGAGCAAAAAAGGTATCACTGGGTTCAGGTAATGGCGTGCAAGCTGACTAAGAGGGCCCTTGATGCCTCCATTCAACCAACAGATTCATTAGCATTATATGAGGTTTGTCCGCTTGGCAACTTACAATGAACGTTTGATACTGTTTAGAATTATTTGCTTATAAAGACTTGCTTTCTTGGTTTTGCGCTCTTTTTTTTTTTATATAGAGGAGAACAGAACATCTGAGTCCCCAGTCAAGATAAGGAAACAATTGCAATCATGAGTGATAATTTGAAAATAATATTTTAATAACAGTCCTCATCATACATATATTTGTCATCCTTCTCCCGACGGAAGGAAATCACCCATCTATCACGTCCACGAAGGGTCAAACTTTAGACTTTAGACATATTATTAAAAAGAAGTACTTATTTAAAAGCAGAGGAAATGTTAGTTTGAGATGAGAATAACGGAGTGAAGCAATTATTGTTTGGCGAACTAAAAGGGTTCCCAGAGAAAAAAAAAAAGGAAAGAGAAAAGAAAAGAAATTAAAAGGGTTGATCGAATCGGGACCATCTAATGGCATTCGTTGACATATCGTAGTGTCATGCTATTCGTACTCATTTAATAAATATAATCTAAATGCGAAGAGAGAATGCCAAAAGAAATATTAGAAAGAATATATGCGCATTGAAAAATAAAATACTATTGTTTTATTTAATCTGAGATACTCTAATTGAAGAGAGAACTAAAATTTATTTATGAAAATAGTCTCCAAAGGGTCACCGTGATTCCTTTATTATTCGTCTAATCTAACGCGCACGTTTTTTTAATATAACTTCATTGAGAAATTCTTCAGTAAACACAGGATAAATTCAACATTGCATAATTGATTACTTTAAATAAGTATACCATATTTGTAAATAAAAATCTGATTATGACTAAAACAAAAACATGATGATGAAACTATCAGTAGTGTTAGTATTAAAGAAAAAACCTATGATATATTCTCATACAGTAAAGTATAAACTGCTTGCCACCTATTAAGTTTAGCTTTCGCATATTCTTGCTTTTGTTTTTCTTTCGTACAACAGAGGATATACTGCCCTTTTCCATCTCTGAAATGCAGGAGAATATTTTCATCACAATTTCTGTACGAAGATCTCTTCTCTCAAGTGGCTAATACGCATGCATGCATGTAAAATCCTTCGGCATATACCTTATTGTACATCTGCGAACAATTCAACTCTGTTTTCAGACTCCACAATACAATGCCGCTAGCCCAAAACAAGGTATACATTATTGCTCCGATTTATTTCCTCCTCATGAACAACCGATTTATGTAGTTCGTAGCTTTTCATGATTTCTTTGTTCGATCGTGATTTTCCCAAAACATAATGGGTTCTTTAAGGTACCCAAGAGAAGTAAAAGCATACAATGAGAAATATCCAATTCCGGTTTTTGCTTCAATTGCCACCATAAGGATAAAATTACATGCATAGAGCAGATTGAGGACACTCAGAATAAAAAAATAATACACTCTGCACGTGACTACCCTCTTTTCAAACGACAAAAATGTCGGATAGGAGGTCCAAAAAGATTGACTGCAGAGAACCAATTATATATTACTGCCAATTATTCATAGTGATGCTGCTAACAATTTCATTTTTATCAAGCGCTTCTTTTAGAAAAACTTTCCTGCAGGAACAATAGCGAGGTGGACACATGAAAACGTTCAACAGCGCAGCAGAAGCAAAATATACCTCGTGCAGAATTTGACTGGTTCTTGGATTAAGCTTCCGCTCCTGGCTCCTTTATTTGGATTGATGTCTTCGATAAACTTGCTTCCAATTCATTCAATTCATCCATGTCTAGCTCATCATCATCATCTACATCACTCGCTTCATCATTAGCTTCTCCTTCAGCATCAGCATCAGTAGCTGTTGAGGCGTTAGGATCATCCTGAACATTGCCATTTGCCTGTGGCTGATCACAACACAACAGGATATAAAATTCAATTTAAGAAACACGCACTTAATGCTTAAAGAACTCAAATTAATCACACATTTAATATAGCAAGGGAGCGTGAGAAAAGAAAACTAATTAACTAAATCTGGAAGTCATTACTTTCCCCAGAAAATATAGAAGCCCTTGCATGAGCACACCAGATTAACCCACTATCATCTTGGACCCTTTCCAGCAACCAATGCCTTGCATAGATTTTTTTCCCCTTGAAATTTAATTTGACAAGGCAGCTACTGAGAAGTCCAGGCAAACCAAATTCAAGCATTACAATCATTAGTTCAAGAACCTTCATCATTTCTATTCTAAGGATCTGATCACAGATAAGTATCTCGGGTCAACACCCTTTGAAAGCACAAGGTAGTACCCAAAAAACAGATGAAACTACAGGACTTAAGAGGTACTTTGGCAATGAAAATCGACCTAAATTATAATACATATTCACTTCTAAGTAATGAAGAGCTAACATAACAACTTCCAAGACCTGCTATGATGTGTCTAAACCATCAGGTAAAGAAATTAACAAATCAACAAAAACAAATGGCGTTAAATTCCCATTCCCATTAGTTCACCCTCACCCCCCCATTCAAGTGAAATTTATATCCCAAATAGAGTTTGACCAAAGACCAACTAAAAAAACAACAAAGAGCCTTATTCCACTAAGTGGGCTTGGCAAATTGGACTACTTAAAAGAATAAGAAAGGGTAAAAAATCCCAAACGGCACCCCCAATAATTATTTAGTCGATGGGTGGCCAACCCCTCAACCCCACCCAAAAAAAAATCTTTTTTCTCCCTTTCCCTTCCCATGTAGGCCAAGATCCAATTGATCCCTAAACAAATACTATAACCACAAGTTAATATACTACAAAGATCAATACACATTTATAACGCATGCTATTATGTTAATGCTACAACTCAAGAAGTTCTATACCAAACATCGTAAGTATCACGTTTCAAACCACAAAGTCCGCTTCCCCTTTTCCATGAAAAATACAAGATGAAATATACACAACCATAGACACAGAAAACCAACCTTCTGCTCGTTATCGTTAGATTCTGGCTCTCTTTGATACTGGTCATATGCCTCAGCATCATCCACAAACAAGCTAGCATTAGACAAAAATAGCTCGCGACCACTGGAAATGAAAGGGGAAATAACATAACGTGATTAGCAAAAAGAAGCAAAGAAGTCAAAGCCCGTTAGCTTTCACAAATGGCTTTAAGGAGGAGCATGGATTTGAATAGTAGGGTGCATATATACATAACTACATGTGCAAGGGAGTGAAAAGAGTGTACGTACCTCATGCGATCATTCTTAGCTCTCTCTGCCTGTTGTTCCGCCAAATTGGCATCTCTTTCTTCAATCTTCTTCTTCTTCCATTGCATGAATAACTCAGGAGTCATAGTAGTAGTAGTTTTCAATTTGGAGCGCTAAAGCAATAAAGTAATATGTTAGATAACCAGCACAATATCAAATGACAAAACCTATCATAGAAAACCTTTTTTACCTGATCCTCAATCTCCTCCTCAATTGGCATCTTGTCAGCTTCTTCCTCCAACAGGGCCTTCATTTGAGATTTTAAAACATATCCAGGGGGAAGGGCATGTCTATAGTGGCAATTCTTACCACCATTCGGGCAGACCCAAAACCAACCATATTGCTTCTTCTCCACCGCCTCCAGAAAATGTTTACAGACCTGGACATAAAAACAAATGACAACAAGAGTTGCACGTCAAATGGCAAATAAGATATAAAAAAAAACAGACTTTCATCCAACACATGCAACGCGCCCCTTATGGTATGTTTGGTTGAAGTGGTTTGGAGGAGAGGGATTTTGCTCCCCTCCCCTCATTAGGTTAAAAAATGGAGGAGAGGGGAGGGTAAATTTTAATGAATTCTCTTCCTCCCCTACAGCAGGGGGGAGATTTGGAGAGGAGGGTTGCAACTAAATTTCAATATGATTAAACTAACATCCCTAATTTTTGTATTTCCTAGATTGGTATTATCCTAACTTTAAAAAACATTCACACATTCAGTTCAGTCCTGCTTTTACACTTTAAGCCATTCTGTTTTTCCATACGAGACCTTTCCTTCCAAACTAAACAAGATAATATTAAAATCTTTCATCTTCCCTCCCATCTAACCAAACCAGACAAGGAAACATTATAACCTCTATATTTCCCCCTTCATTAAAATCCCTCCACTCAATTGAACCAAACATTATGTTAATGCCCCAAAACCATGTTGACAGTGAAAAGAGATTACTCGAACAATCATGACAGTGATAGTTCAGACGAAACCTCACAAAACTTACAATCTCAGTTGGTTTATTCTGTTGATACTCTGTTTTCTTTGACTCCACTACCTTCTCCAAGGTCTCTTGATCCCAATCCTCCATCGTCTCTAACATACCAACATACAAAAAAAGTTAAGGAAAGGAAATTTTCCGGCATCAAGAGTCCAAAACAACAGACAAACCCTATAATATGACTAGTCAAGTTCGATGCAAAATACCCTGGTCGCGCTTATCACTGTAAATGTCAATCTTTTCCCCTTTCCTCTGAACATTCAAATCATGTGAGAACTTGCATTTAAAGCCCTTGGTACACTGTCCTGCTTTAAAAAACTCACATACTATGGACTTGGGATCAACACCTGATCCAATCCTCTCGTTAGTTTCCATACAACAGAAAACAAGTTGAAGATTCTTAGTTTCTTACCAACTGGCACTTTAGGCTGGGTAACAGCGATTTTGAACAACTCATTTAGCTCCTTCTCCTTGGCCTTGTCCTCCTCCTTCTTTTTCTGTCATTATCATTACACGATCAGTCCAAGAAGAGTAGAACCATATCGCATTAATTTTGGAGCTTATACAATGCTCCACAACCCAATTAACGAAGTCGAAGATGCATGCAATTGATTAGCGATTGTAAAATATTAAATAAACATATTGCATAGGAAAACATTGAAGAAAATAATTTGACAGGAAGGGTACGGTATGGGGACCTTAGCAGCGGTTTTGGAAGGATCAGGGTTCGGCTGCACAGACTGCTTGAGGTTCTGAACGTATTTCTGGACATTTTTGCTCTTATTCTTGTTTTTTAGACCAAAGGTTTTATCCTCTACGATCTTCTGCTTCTTTGCTATATCAGCTTTCGATTGCTGCTTAGGCGGCATCTCTGATCAGCATCCAGAAAAAGAATCTTCGATTTTCCAGAAAATAGTTATACGTACAAAATCTGGGTTCTAGCACTGTTACGACAAGAAGGGCTTTATCAGATGACGATATGAGGTAGCACTCCGGGAAGAGGCTGTCAGGCCAGGGTTTGGTCCCTTGGGATAGTGGACGAGGTCGAGAAGCTCACGAAACGTTGGAATTCCCGATGTACCCCTGAGTTCTGTGTACGTGTCGGCCTACTGCGGCTTGAGCCTAATGGGCCACTTTACCTAATCCTAATGGGCCTAGTACGTTCCTCTATCAATATCCTTTTCCTTTGCGATTCGTTTAACATTTTTTAATGTTTTATTTTTTGGTTTTATCAATAACTTTTATTTTTATTATTTTTCAAAATATATGTACTAGATTTATAGTGTATCTAAAAAAGGACCATACTTAGGTCCAGTTTATTATGTCAAGTTTGTCCATTAACCCAATCATATTATGCCACGTGTGTTATTTTGCCAAATCACCATTTAACACCCAAAATCCCGTTAAACCACCTTTACTCCCAGGGAAAAACGTTTATGTTTTTTCAAAAGATAAATAAAACCCGGAACTCTGGGGCGTCTTTGAGGTTGCAAGTTTGCAACAAAGGAGAAGCGAACCGGCGGCAAGGGCTTACAAAGGGATTTTGTGGTGAGATAAGTGCTCGAGTCTTTTGTTTTAGTTTCTAGGGGCTTCTTTAATTTTAAAAAAAATGTTAAATTTACCTATAATTTAAAGGTAGGATGGAGTCTTTTTTTTTAATCGATACCAATATTAAGTAGAGCGAGCTGTCTATTACCCTCAAATATAAATCTAAATATTTAAAGGTTAGGATATCTCCTTAAATATCATGACTAAAATTATAATAAAATAATATTTATTAAATATTAAATATATTTTAAATAGTTATATATTTTATTTATAAATGAATCTATTACTTTGATTTTTGTTGCGAAAGTCGTTCAAGTTATTGAAAACTCTCCAACTGACATCCAGTATGCCACTTCCCAGAGAGAAGGACTCGAAGAAGTGGATTGTAATAACCGGAATGGACCAATCTGCTGTGCTTGGTAACGACGTTGATACATACCATGACAAACTTCTTGCAGGTGAGAGTGGGATTGGCCCAATCGACAGATTCGATGCTTCCAAGTTTTCCACTGGGTTTGCTGAGCAGATCCGAGGCTACGACTACGAAGAGTCCATTGATGACAAGAATGATAGGGGTCTTGATAACTGTCTTCGGTACTGCATTCTTGCTAGCAAGAAGCCTCTTTAGGATGCTGACCTTGGGGTGATAGACTCTCTTTTAGCATGATGTTTTCAAAGAACATGGAATTATTGAATCTTAAAATAATGATAAACCGATCAAGAGAGGATATTTATGTTTTTTATTGGACCACAATCAATTGAAAATTGGAATTCCACGGATGAACTTTTTTCCTTCAAAAAACAGTTTTCTAGACATCACAAGATGTGACGGTGGTTTAACGGAATTTTGGGGGGTTAAATGTTGATGTGGCAATATAACACACGTAGAAGAATATAATTGGGCTAATGAACATACTTGACATAATTCTTCTCTAAAAAAAAATTGTATTCCTATCATTTTATAATTTATCACTTCCTTACTCAAATCTTTAATATAAAATATAGTTAAATAATTTAAAAAAATAATTAAATTAATTATAATAAATATAATATAATATTTTTAAATTATTTATATATAATATTATATTATATATCAATTTATAAATTATAAATTAATTTAAAAATAATAATAAATATTATACATAAAATAAATAAATATATTATATTTATGATTAAATTCAACCTTTAAATTAGTATAAAATTACACTTTTGATAGTTTAATTTTACCAAATATTCTATTTTAGATTTTAAATCTTAACTTACGATTGAGGCTAACCAGATATTAATAATATATAACCCAAATATATTAGAATGAATAATCAACAAATAACCTCTCATAGAAACATCATTAATAAATAAGTACTTAACCAACTTAATATATAGTTTATTTATTTAATTTAATTATATTAAATAAATTAGTTGATATATTATATTTTTTTAAAATATTTTAATTATTCTTCTTAATCTCTCTTTTATTATTTTATTCAATTAATATTATTAGAATATTAATAAAGATAATTTAAAAAAATGATAAATATAAAAAATAAATATTATATTTATTATTAATATTAACTCCTTTAAATTATATTATATTAAGGATGAAGGAGTAGAATAAAAAAATATTGAGTAATAAAAATATTTTTATTATTTATAATTTATAGGGCACAAGGAATTAATGGCATCTATCGTCTTTCCAATTTCGGAGTATAGTCATCTATTAAATGCCTCCAACAACTGCTACATTTTTTTATGGGTTATAATATCTCAGTGGCTATGATTTGCTAACTCATATGTGCTATTACAGCTATAAAAATTGACAAACACCATATAGGTCCCACCACTTGTTTAACTTTTCAAAATTCCATCCTTACCCTCTCAATTATCTTCCTTCTTATTCCTCTTACGTTAATGCCCTCCACGAACGAGAGATCAAAGGAAGATAATTTAAAAAAAAATAGAGTACAGGTGGACCAAACCACAAATTTTACACACCATCATTTTGCAAATTTTACAGGAACCAGAGCAAAGGGCAAAAAAAAATCAAAGAATCGAGCCAGCATGGATAAGAAACCAAAAGAAGAAAACAAGCTATGCTCCATGCTTCAGTTTCGTCTTTAAAGCAAATACACCAACGAAAAGTGTGAAGAAGAAGACGGTGAAAATGAACCGCGAATAAAATGGACACCAGAGATGTTCTCGCGAAGTAGATTACAGATCACTACGAACGGAAACTAAAAAATTACTCTAGAGAGACGGCGTCGAGTCCGCGTCCACCCTCTTCAAGCCTGAGTTCCAGTCTAGGTCCACCCTCTTCAAGCTTCAACAACGGCGTCGAGTTCCTCTTCAAACTTCAGCGACTGCGTCGAGTCCACGTCCACCTCTTCAAGCTTCAGCGACGGCGTCGAGTCCGCGTACACCCTATTCAAGCTTTGGTGACGGCGTCGAGTTCCTCACTGGAAAGACGATGAATAGTGCATCCGTCATCTTCTAGTCCTTAAACAATCACTGCACCTCTAGTCCAGATGCACCAGAAGGTTCTCAAATGAAGATGAACAGTGTCAAAACGTAGCCTCGCCTCCCGATACAAAGTAAGCTTTTTTTTTTTTAGTGATAAAAGAGGCTATGCCTAGTACATTAGCATGTTATTGTATGAGAAGTTACTGCTCCCTCTAAATCTTGCTTAATCAAAAGTTCTACTTCCCTTGGAGGGGTACACCATATAACACTCTCTTGTTGCATATTAAATTTGAGTCGAGCTAGTTAATCGCATATCTGTTAGCTTTCCTATAAACATGTTTAACTTGTACCTACCAGTCTCTTGAAACAAATTCTCTAATATCTTGAATGAGCCATCTAATCTCTGCCTCATCTGTTTGGTTGTTAATGCATTCAACTATCATCACATTCCACTTCTACTTTTTTAAAACCTATCGACCAACATAGTTTAAATCCTTCGTACACCCCTCGAGCCTCCGCTATAATTATGCTACATCCCTTAAGCTTCATGGAAAATCCTCTCAACTACTCTCCACAATCACCCCTTATAACTCCTCCACACCCTGCTTTGCCCATTGACCCAGCCCTCCTATCAATATTCAATTTGCACCATCCTCGCGCAGGTCGTTTCCATCCTACCATTCTAACTGTATCTGTGTGTAGGAAACCTGTGTTTCTATCCCATCTGGATCAATAGTTCCTCAGATATTGAAGGATGACTCTACTAGTGTCTTTTGGAATTGCACCTTGAGGATCATGGTTGAGCATATTTCTCCATCTCCAAATGTACCAGCAGCCTGTTGCAAAATTCTCAGGCCAAAATATTTCATCTTCTTCTTTCCCCTCCAAGTCAAATTTGTCTCCAACCAATCATTCCAATCTTTTGATGAAGAACATACCTTGAAACTGTTTCGGAACAAGCTGTTGCCAAGTTTTTGTCGCATGTGTGCAGTCTCATAAGGCATGAAGATGGTCTTCTACTTTGAGATGGCAAATAGTGCATTCTGCATCTTTTCCTCCCCATTTGCATGTTAATGTCCTTGTTGACAATCTCTTGTGTACCACCATCCACATGAATACTCGAACTCTTTCTGGAACCCTTAGCTTCCATATTGTTTTCCATATTTTTTGCTTTTCTGTACTTCCTTGGATCCATCCATAAGCACTTGCTGTTGTGAATTCTCCAGTATTCGAGAGCTTCCATTTTGGTTTTATATCTTCTATTATTGTGGTATTAACTCCCCCTTCTCCTGAATCCCTTCGTTCCTCCACTTCTATATGTTTAAGGTAATGAGGCTTCAATTTGATTATTTCCTTCCACAGTAATGAGTCACTTGACTTTGTAATGAGGTCCTCAACTCGGTTCATGGATCTTTCGTATTTTCCTTTAACAACTTGTACCTATAATTCATTCGGCTGGCATTGGATCCTCCATAACAGCTTTAGGAGAAAGGTCTGGTTCATTTCTTTTAGTGCTTTAATTCCAATTCCACCCTCCTCTTTCTTTCTACATAGCATGTCCCACGCAATGGCGTGTCTACATTTTTGACCTGCATACTCACCCCAGATGAAGGCTTTTTGTTCCTTTTCAATCTCTTCTAGGACTCCTTGTGGTATTTTGTCATGCTGCATGGGATAGAGGACCATGGAACTAGTTACTGATTTAACTAGCGTCATACGTCCTGCCAATGATAAGCTTGATGACTCCCACCCTTACATTCTTTTCCTGACACGTTCAACAATCCCTCTATATTTGTCCTTTTTTCTCCTTGGATATTTAATTTCAGCTCCTAGATAACGGCCTAAATCATTCACCTGCTTGAATTTACTTTTATGGCAAATTTCTCTCCGTGCGCTTGTTGTGACATTTGGGGAGAAATAAATGTAAGTTTTCTCTTCACTAATTTTGTGTCCCAATATCTCTCCAAATTCCTGAAAGCACTAAAGAATCACTTCAATTTGCCTATTATTAGCCTCTACAAACAAAACAAGGTCGTCAGCGAACATCATATGAGAAATTAAGGGTCATTTATGACCAACTCTCATTCCCTGCCATTTTTGCTCTCTCACTCTATCTTGAATAATGTGTGTGAATTTTTCCATGCCAAGCACAAAGAGATACGGTGAAATAGGATCCCCTTGCCGGAGTTCTCTTGTGGGGTAAATTTGCTCAAGTTTCTCTCCATGCCAAAGAATATTAGTAGAATTGCTCTGCACACATCCCATGATTCGTTCTACCATTTCCTCAGGGCAGCCTAGTTCTTTAAGCACTTTTTCTAAAAACTGCCATCTCATTCTATCATATGCCTTCTTAAGGTCCACTTTGATAGCCATATATCATTTATTTCCTTTCTTCTTTCTCATTGAGTGTATAAGTTCATTCACTATGATGATGTTATCATGGATATTTCTTCCGGGAACAAAACTGACTTGATACAGAGACACAATGGTGCTCATAATACTCTTCAGTCTTTGAACCATGATTTTGGAGACACATTTATACACTACATTACACAGTGAAATAGGTCTCAGTTGCTTCACGCTTTCTGGCTGATCAACCTTTGGAACTAGAGTTATAAGTGTCATATTAACCTCCCTAAGCTTGTCCCTGCTTCTCCATATTTCCTTAACTGATTTACAGACTGTCGTCCCTACAACTTCCCAGTTCTTTTGAAAAAATAGAGCTAGGAATCCATCATCTCTAGGGGCTTTAAAACTTCCTATTGAGAACGTGGCCTTCATTATTTCTTCATCAGAGATCTCTTCACATATTCTTCCCCACTCTTCCCCTGGAATACATGGCCACTTGTGTTGTGTATGAATCCAGGGTCTCACTACATTATCTTCCGTAAGGAGAGTGCTAAAGAACTTATTTATTATTTTTCCCACTTCTACCTTACCTTCCACCCATTGATTATCATCATTCTTTATAGTAGAGATTCTGCTCTTCCTTCTTCTAATAGTTGTTTTTGTATGGTAGAATGAAGTATTCCGGTCCCCATCTGTCATCCATTTGGTTTTGGCCTTTTGAAACCAAAGAATTTCCTCTCTTTCAAGGATTTTGTTCAGCTCTTCTTATAAATCCCTTTCTAGTTCTTCCAAGTTTTTTTATGGTCTTCTCTGGATAGCTTTCTGGATACCTTTTATTCTTTGTAACAACTCTTTCTTCTGCTTAGCAATGTGCCCGAAAGAATTGATGTTCCAATCTTTAAGTTGGCTTTCCAATTCAGCAAGCTCATTTTTAATGAATTCCGTCCCAGTCCATTTTCTTTGTAGCATATCTTTAAAATCACAATGGGTGAGCCAGGCAGCTTCAAACCTGAATGGTCTTGCGTCTCTATTTCCTTTCCAAGCTGTGAGATGAATGAAGAGCGGGTGGTGGTCTGATTGAATGCATGGTCCCACTCTTACAATTGCTTCATTAAACTGAATTCTCCACTCCTTGTTACACAAAGCCCGATCCAGTCTCTTAAATAGTCTTGTTGCATGATTAGTCCAAGGCCCTCTCCATGTGAATTTTGGGCCCTTTGACTCCAAGTCAATCAAGTTGCAAGCATTTATATTATCCTGAAAACGTTGGCATCTTTTATCATTGTTCGAAGAACTACCTCTTTGTTCATCCATACCCTTAATATCATTGAAGTCACCTGCAAGCATCCATGGTTGATTAGTTCTGGATATTCTTCCTAATTCTTCCTATAACTCTTTCCTTTCTTGCACCCGAGGGCTTCCATATATTGCAGTGAACAACCATTTCTTTTGTCCAAATCCACTAACTTCACAATGAACAAATTGATAGTGCATCTTCAAAACTTTTAAGGTAATCGAGTCATCATCCCAAAGAATCCATATTCCCCCAGAAAGACCTCTTGCCTATTCCAGAATTTGATATTTAAATCCCAAGCGTTTTATTACCCGCTGTGCATTCTCTCCATTACATCTAGTTTCCACCAACACTACTATTTTTGGTTTATATCCTCTTTTAAATTCCTTTAGAGTTTGTCCGAATTCCTTTCTGGCAGCTCCTCTTGCATTCCAAACTAAGATCATTATAAACAATCTAGAGAAAAAGAGACACATACCCCAACAAATACTATTCATCATGCAACTCCAGTTGAGGTCCCCAATGTTCAACTATTGGACTATGCCTTCCTTCTTCTCAGCTTTGAATCAAATTCTCAATGTTCTGATGTGGATCAGGTGGACGTCTTTCTTCTTGGTCCATTGTGTTTGGTACGTGTTCTGGAAGGGTGTCCAAGAAGCTATCCACTGTATTATCATCAATTTGCATCTCCACATCTTCATTAAGCCTATCATCAAAGGGTTTCATTCGGCCCAGCTTCACACCCACTTCTTTCCCCTCTTTTTGCACTTCCTTTGTCTCTTGCGGCCCAACTTTCCTTTCTCTTAATCCCAATATCTCATTATTCTGCAAGCCCATTTCTTGGATGTCTAAATCAACCCTATTTTCTTCCTTTTCAGTACTATTCCTAGGCGCTACTAGTGAACTTTGGATGCTCCTTTTTCTGATTCTGTAGCTGTCACCTTTTGCATAAAATCAACTTTTTCTCTCTCCATGACCCTTTTTGATGCATCTTCTACTTCCTTCCTCTGTCATAAATTCTCCTTATTGTACCTATTGTCTCATTTAGCGGCTGTAATGTTTAAATTTTCTACAAGAGGTCTCACTTTATCTCCGGTGCAGTGTGTACTTTCTTCCATTCTTTCCTTAGTTGTCCCATCCTCTGATTCAAGAATTGCAAAACGTGAGGACGATCCAAATTGATGATTATTTCTGACACTATTTTTCTTATTATCTGTGCCCTTTCCTTCTCTAGTTACTATCCGATGACCCCTTCTCGAATTCTGGGCAATCATCCATTCTCCGAATTTGTTCACCGGAGTTCTTTCCTGGCCTTGTTCATCCGCTTTTCCTTCACTTTCCTTCTGCACTGTGCACTTGGTGTTAGGGCCATTTTCTTCTTTTTTCTTCTTTACTTGGCATTGTTCTGTATTGTGACCAAATTTTCCACAGTGAAAACATATAAGCTGTAATCCTTCGTATTCGATTTTCAGATTATTTCCATCAACTGAATAAGAAGGTAACAGTGGTGCATTTAAATCAACTTCCACGCACATTCTGGCATACGTCGTGCGTGCTTTTGTTAAGGTCATATCATCTACTTTTATCGCTTTGCCTATTTTGTTTCCTAGACTATAAAAGAACTTCTTATCATAATAGTCCCCTGGCAAACCTGGTAATCTTACCCAAATGGCTACTATCTGGATGCTCTCATTCCAGGGGTTGAAGTTTCTTTTACATGTTTGCACCGTTAAGTAAATATTTTGCACCAGTCACGGTCCCCCTTCCAGAGCAAAATAATAATCACCTATACTCTAGAATGTTGCAATCATATACCCATTGCCAAAAATAGATAATTCCACAATCCCAGATTTACCCCACATTCCTTGAACTTTCCTTTTTAATTGCGTGTAACTCACGGATCCTCCCAGAAGTTTAACAATCAAAGATTTTTGCCAATAGCGTTCCAGCCTCTGTTTTCTTCTTATGAGAAAATGATGTTTGGCTCACTCTCCCCATCTGTAACTATCACTCCTTTGGTAACTTCTCTAGTATCATTAAATAGCAAGTTGCCATCCCATACCCCTTCCTCGGTCTCCATATTTGTTGACTTTGGACTGAGGATTTCCTTAAAAGATTGTGTTTGTTTCTGCACAGGAGGAGTTTCGCTTTTTTCTTCATTTATCCACTCTTTTTCCCTGGGTTGGAGAGAAATGTTCCCTGTGAAATCCCCTTCTGTACGTTGTTGTTTACCTCGACTAACTAGTTTTTCCTTTTGTATTCCCTCCTTCAAGGTTCTCGTATTTCCTCGTATCTCTTCTAACCTTGGAAACTGTGAATGGTATTTGGTCATTTGTGCTCGGCATAACAGAGCGCTAGTTTGCAGTTTTAACCCTGTTTTAACTTTTATGTGCTGAGAAGTGAAGAAAATTTTGTCTGCAAAGTAAGCTTTGTGGGTAAGTTGGAGTGGAAGTAATTTTCTTTATGTTATTTTTATTTATAATCTTATAGGTTATTTTAATCTTATAAAAAATTGAGAAATAAAATGACTGAGTGAGTTAAAATATTTTAAGTTATAAATTTTTTTATATAATTTTATTTTTTTAAATTATAGAAAATATATCAATTTTATATTTGATGAAAGAGCTTTTCAATCTTTGTGAGAGTGTAAGTAAAAATATAAATAAATTTTAAAAATTTATTTAATAAAATAAAAATAACTATAAATTAATGTATATTTTTTTAATAATTTGAGATAAAATTATTTAAAATATTTTTTTATAATTTAAAAAGTATTAAAATTGTTTAATAATTTTATAATTTATAGTAAAATAATTTAAAATATTTTATTTATATTTCTATTATTTAGTTTATTAATTTTTTTATAAAATTAAAATTGTTTAACATGTTATATGTGGAAGTGTGAGTAAAAATTGTTTCTATTGTACTAACAAGAGAAGTATAAGATTCTATTTTTCTACTTCTATTTCTATTGTACTAAACATATTCTAAATTTAGGCACGTTTGATAGGATAGAAGAATTTTTATATAGGAGTAAAAATTGAAATGAAAATAATATTAGACTATAAATAAGTTTTATAAATTTGTTTGATAAGATAAAAATAAGTATGAAATTGGTGTATATTTTTTATAATTTAAAATAAAATAATTTAAAATATTTTTTATAACTTATAAAATATTAAAATTATCTAAAAATTTTATAATTTAGGTTAAAATAATTTAAAATATTTTATTTCTATTTATATCATTTCATTTATTAACTTTTTTATAAAAATAAAATAATTTAAAATATTTAAAATAAAAATAATTTTTATTATATTAAATAAATAAATAAAATAAAATACTCTACTTTTACATCTATTTTCTTACTATTTCTATTTCTATCCGTTGTACCAAACATACCTAAAGCATTGTAGCTGAAAATCAAGTGGGATCTACAACAAAAAGTGCAACTATAATATGTTTATATTGATTTCTATTTTTAGTAGGATTTATTTAATAAATAATTTTATTAATTTTTTATAAAAAAAAAATTAAATCTTAAAATTATACTTTAACATTGACATAAATATTTTTATAATAAAAAATAATTAAAAAATACTCATTTATTTATTCAATTTATTAAACTAACATGGGATCAAGCTCGTCAATAAAAATAATTTAAAAAATATTAATAAATATAAAATATAATTATAATTAATTCTTAAATTAATTTTTATATTAAAAATTATAGGAGTATTATATGATTGGTTTATTAAAAGATGCATATATTATTTTTCTTTTAGGGTAAACCCCTAAACTTAAGTTTTAAAAAGGTTTATGGCTCAAATATTAGTTTAAAAAATTTTTAAAATAAACAGTCATATTTATTCAAAATGACTTCTAAATTAAACTATAGTTTCATATAACTAGTCAGAATAACTTTTAAAATAGTAAAAGAGTTTATAAACTATTCAATTATTATTTTACTCTTACTTTTTTCTTATACCCTCTCTCATCTATCTTTTCTAATATCTCTTATATCTCTTCTTTCTCATATTTTTTCAACTATCTCTTATCCCTCTTCTATCTTTTTTATTATCTCGCTTCTCTCTTTTATATTCTCTACCATCTCTCATTTCTCTTTTTTACCCTATATTCTCTATCATATTTTTAATAAAATTATTTTTTTAATAATTTTTTAATTATAAAAGTTTTTATAATAATAACTATCCAAAATTTATTTATTTAAAATTATTTTTTATAAGTTTTTTTCTAATTTTTTTTTTCAAAAACTAACAAAAAAAACTCTTTTTTCTTATAAACATTTTTCTAAAATTAAATGACAAGATATCAATCTTCTAATCTCTCTTACTAATACTCACCGCCAAATCCCCCTCAAATATTATGTCCACCTCGCCTCCAAGCTCACCTAAGATGCGAATTTCCAAGATTTCGAAATGGTCGTCGAGGCTGTGCTTGATTCCGGTGTAAATGTGTCACAATTTTCTCCAGCTTTGAGTGTTGAGCTCCTCGCGAACGGGATTAAAGTGGGCATTCGAGCCGGGAAACTTCGAGCTGTGATTGATACTTTGAAGAAAGTTCAGGAGCTCGGGATTTCTTTGTCTGCTTGATTTGATGGGTCTGCCTTGGACTTGCTGGGAAAGGATTGCTACCAAATTGTGAGGCGTGGGCAACTCGAGGAAGCCGTTGAATTGATGGAGGTTCTCTCACGTAATTCTTTTGTCACCTTTTTATTCTACCCATTCTACCTGATAGAAATTTCCAGGGTAATCAAAAATCTAACGTATATACAGACAATGATTCGGCATGTTTTGAAACCTTATGAATATTATTGATTATTGATTTGATTGATTTACGCTTTTAATGTGTTAGTTGTGCGGATTACACCTTTAATTCTGGATTCATGGTTCTATGTGGTTATAATAAGCTTAGAGATCTACTCCAGTGTTTACTGGAGATGCATTCTTATCTATGCTAACTAGAAATGAACCTTCACGAGTTGAGTAAAAGCACCTAACTAAAATAGAAAACAGTTTAGCCAAGTTGTTCAGATGCTCAAGTTCTAAAATATGCAAGTACATTGTCCTAATTTAACTCAAGTATGGAGCTGCTTCGCAATTATTGAGATTTTAGAACTTGAGCATCTGAACAACTTGGCTAAACTGTTTTCTATTTTAGTTAGGTGCTTTTACTCAACTCGTGAAGGTTCATTTCTAGTTAGCATAGATAACATATGAATCTCTTCATCCAGGTTTCCAGTTATCAATCAGAGAACTTGTTCAGCCATCGGATATGATAAAACAATGTGTTCATAATCATAAACCAACTCTAGGTGTGAGGTACGATTTTATTTGGTTACAGGAGATATTCGATTATTATTTCTTGGCCACATTGCTGGCATAAATTTGAGCGTCCATATACACAACAACAACAACAATAACAAGCCTTGTCCCATTAAATAGGGTCGTCTACATGGATCATACAAAGCCATTGTGTCCTATAAAAAACTAAATCCTTAGATAGGTTATTGACCAGGAGATCCTGTTCAATGACCTCTTTGAGCGTTCTCTTTGGCCTTCCTCTACTCCTTTTAACCGGTGTCCATACTATTTGATCCACCCTCTTTACCGGCGCATCCTTTGGCCATGTCCAAATCACCTAAGATGGTTTTCTACCGTTTTCTCTTCAATAGGTGCCACTTTAACTCTTCCCCGTATATGTTCATTATGAATCTTTATCTTTTCTTGTATGTCCATACATCCATCTCAACATCCTCATCTCAACTACCCCAACTTTATGCCCTTGCTATCCTTTTAAAGCCCAGCATTGACTTCCATAAAACATTGATGGCCTTATAACAGTGCGATAAAACTTTCCTTTTACTTTATCTGGTACTTTCTGAATATAACCCCAATAGCTTTTCTCCATTTAAACCACCCGGTTTGAATTCTATGATGAACATCCTCCAAAATTTCACCGTCATTCTGTATCATTGATCCCAAATATTTGAACTTATCTATTTGTGGAATAACTTGATTTCCCAATCTGACCTCCAAGTTACTTCTAACTTGCCTCTTATTAAAATTACAATGCATATATTCAATCTTACTTCTACTCAAACGAAAACCTTTCGACTCTAAAGTACTTCTCCATAACTCAAGTTTAAAATTAATCTCTTCTCTTGATTCCGCCACAAGAACTATATCGTCCGTGAAAAGCATATACTTAGGAATTTCTTCTTGAATAAGTTTAGTTAGAACATCCACTACTAGATTAAATAAATAAGGACTCAAGGTTGATCCCTGATGTAAACCAATTCTTATGGGAAAATCCTTTGTTTCGCCTCCAGATGTTCTTACAGTAGTTGTTACCCCCTCATACATATCTTTTATTGCCTTGCTATATGCCATGCGTACACCTTTCTTTTCTAAAGCTTTCCAAAGCACCTTTTTTTTCAATGAAGACCATATGCAAGTCTCTTCTTTTAGTCCTGTACCTTTCCATTAACCCCTTTAATAAATAAATCGCCTCTATTGTAGACCTACCTGGCATGAAACTACACTGATTCTCAGTAATATCAGTCTCTAATCTCAACCTGTGTTCAATTACCTTTTCCCACAACTTCATAGTGTGACTCATAAGCTTTAACCAGCTGTAGTTTGCACAATTTTGAATATCCCTTTTATTTTTGTAAATAGAAACTAAAGTACTTTTCCTCCATTCATTCGGCATTTTTTAGAACTTAAGATCACATTAAAAAGTTTAGCAAGCAACATCACCCCCATTTCACCTAAACACTTCCAAACTTCAATAGGAATACCATCAGGTCCAACAGCTTTACCATTTTCCATTTTCTTAAGCGTTTTTTTAACCTCGCCAACACGTATCCTACGGTAAAAAGCCAAATTTGGTTCAATTTCTTCTGTTAAATCCTTTAGCTCATAACTTGACCCTCCTCCCTCATTATTAAACAATTTGTAAAATTTGGTCTCCTACCGTTTTTTAATATCACTATCTGCAACCAAAAGATTGTTTTCTCCATCCTTAATACATCGAACTTGATCCAAATCCATCGATTTCCTTTCCCTGTCTCTTGCAATCTTATAAATCTTTCGTTCTCTCGACTTCGTCTCTAACTCCTTATAAAATTCCTCAAAAGCCTTAAAACGAGTTGCACTCATTGCTTTCTTAGTTTCCTTCTTAGCTAAACGATACTTTTCCCAATTTTCGGTATTATTACATAAGTGTATAGCTTTAAAACAGTCCCTCTTGGACTTAACTTTCGCTTGTACGTCCTCATTCTACCACCAAGTCTCCTTATCTCGTCGACTAAAACCTTTAGATTCTCCCAAATTACTTTAGCAACCGCTCGGACCTTCTCAACCATCTCCTTCCACATGATATTAGCATTTTCCTGCGCCTCCCAAATCCTTTCATTTAACATAGTTCTTTTAAAAGTTTCTCTCTTCTCCCCCCTTTAACTGCCATCACTTGACTCTTGTGTTTAGAACCTGTCAACGCATTTTCTTCCTACACTTAATACGCACGTCAAGGACCATTAACCTATGTTGGGTTGTCACTCCGTCCTCTGGAATCACTTTACAATTTGTACAAAGTCTTCTGTCATGACTCCTTACCAAAAAGAAATCAATCTGTGACCTGTGGATCCCACTCTTGTATGTGATCAAGTGCTCCTCCCGCTTCTTAAAGCACATGTTGACAATCTTAAGGTTGTAAGTTAAGGAAAACTCAAGAATAAATTGTCCTTCATTATTAATTTCTTCAAAACCAAAACCACCATGAGCCCCTGCATATTACCCTGCTTTCTTACCAACATGACCATTAAGGTTCCCACCAATAAAAATCTTTTCAGTAAGTGGTATGCTCTGAATCAGCCCCTCTAAATCTTCCCAAAACTTTTCCTTAAGATGTGCTTCTGTTCCCACTTGAGGTGTATAAGCACTAATAACGTTGATTGTATCCTTACCAACAATTATTCTTAAAGATATAATTCTGTCATCAATCCTTTTAACATCCACCACATTCTTCTTTCACTCTTTATCCACAATGATACCAATACCATTCCTCGTACCTATTTTACCTGTGTACCAAAATTTGAACTCATTGCTTTCTTGAGATTTTTCTCCAACCCATTTAGTTTCCTGAAAGCACAAGATGTTAATCTTTCGCTTTACTATTTCGCCCACCACCTCCCACGCTTTTCCAGTCATAGTTCCAATATTCCAAGTACCAAATCTGATCTTTCTCTCCTGAACTAGCTTCTTTAGCTGCCTCCGTCCATAAGAGAGCGGTAGCCCTTGCTCATTTAACACTACATCCGAGCGACGATACAGTGGCCCTTGCTCACTGTACTCGAGCCATACAGCGCGTTACTTACAGGCAACAACCTAATATTAGCTCATTTTCTTCGTATGTTCATGTTCATAAGATTCGACAAGTTTTATGTTAGCTGTCGAGGCCTAACACAACCCTCCTCCTTTACCCGAGCTTGGGACCGGCTACATGCGTAGGCGGAGTTAAATTTGATCGTCCATATATTTAATATTAATTCCTTGCTTTATATGTTTTCCTCCTTCTCTTTATTAAACCTTCCTACTCATATTACGCTATTTCCTAAGGCATGCTTCATTTGTTGACTGTTTCTACATTCTCCACTGCCTGATTATATCACATCTTGTAGGTATGCATACCTTCTTCCAAACGCACAGATATTATTCTGCACCATTATATCTGAATTTGGAAGAATGAGGGATTTAACTTCTGCACTAAGAGCTTATGAAGCATCCAAGAAAAACTTGACTGGTCCCAATATGTACATATATCGGGCAATAATTGATGCTTGCGGTCTTTGTGGGGATTACCAGAAATCTAGGTATATATATACGAGGTATTTCCCAATCAGTTTGCATAATACTTACTTGGTTTTCCCTTTTAAGGACTTCTGAGTTTTATAGTACACTCTGAAGTACATAAAGTGGTGGCGTTTCCTTTAGGTTTTGTCTTGAGAATTTCAAAACGAAGTTCGAACTTTTCAACTCAATCACGCTGTGAGCAACAAATATACGAGTGTTTAAAATGTAGTCCGTAGTATTCAATATTTGTGAGATATTTATCTCACCCTTCATTTGCATGCATTCTGATGCAGGATTTACTCAATCAGAAGATCAATCCAAATATATATGTGTTTAACAGTGTTATGAATGTGAATGCCCATGATCTTAATTGCACACTAGATCCATATAAGAATATGCAGGTAACGTCTCTCTTTCCCTTCTTTCTGGCATTCATACACCCACACCCATGCAGTCATACACCTGTATATATCTATCAAGCTTAGGATTCTAACATTTGCTTGATGATGCTCAAATCTCGTGACTTCAATATAAGATGTTTCCTAGTCTTTTGATGATACAAGTTCCATAAATGATGAAGATTCTGAAAATTTGTGCACGAGACTCCTTGCCCTCGCTGCTCCTGTTTATATACAACTAAACATGTATTCTGATCCATTTGCTTAATGTTTGTGGCGAGCTATAATATTCATGGCTTATAAATAGTGCGATTTGTTACAGTTTTATATTATACACTTATGATTAAACCCGGTCAATTGAATTATGTCACCATTTTTTTATTCAACTGGACATGCATGTTTTCCCATGCTATTGATCAAAGTCTAAGGTGAGCCACATTGTTATGAATTGTGCAGCTCACTGTAAATTTAATATTGATATTGATATTGATTTCCAAAAAGAGAAAAAAGAAGGCTGATTAGAGATTCTTGTATAAGTTAGCTTATCAATGAAAGCATATGCCTCATTTTTCTTGCCAAGATTAACACGTGCACCAAAGTTTCTCTACCTTCATCTGATAAATTACTATATCTTTGCTAATACGTTCTACAAATATAGAATCTCGGTCTGAAGCCAGATTTGGCATCTTACAACATCCTGCTGAAGGCATGTTGTATTGCTGGAAGAGTTGACTTTGCCCAAGAAATTTATAAGGAAGTTAAACATTTGGAATCAGTGGGGGTGCTGAAATTAGATGTCTTCACCTACAGCACAATGATAAAGGTACATCAAAATAGATGAAAAGAATCATCGTGATCCTATTGATGTTACAGTACCTAAGTTCTACATTCTCTGAAGATGTAACTAATATTTGTACAGGTTACCTGGCATTTTCTGACCACACGCCAAATGTTAGGTTTTTGTAGATGCTAAGTTGTGGCAAATGGCCTTAAAAATCAAACAGGATATGTTGCCTGCCGGTGTTTCCCCTAATACTGTGGCATGGTCTTCATTAATCAATGCATGGGCACATGCAGGGCTTGTAGAGCAGGCAATTCAGTTATTTGAAGAAATGCTTTTGGATGGCTGTGAACCTAATACGCAGTGTTTCAACATCATTTTACATGCATGTGTTGAAGCTTGCCAGTATGACAGAGCTTTTCGCTTTTTACAGTCTTGGAAGGGAAATAAGATGTTGCAGCCCATTAATGGGGACCCCAGCATCAATTTAGAGCAGGGAGAAAGCCAGTCGGCTCCTAGTGGGCCCAATGGCATTTCTTATTCACATATCTTGAGTTTTGCTGAGAGGTTCCCTTTTACACCAACCACAACGACATATAATATTTTATTAAAGGCCTGTGGTATTGATTACTTCCACGCAAAAGCATTAATCAAGGAGATGAAAATTGTGGGTCTTACTCCTGATCACATAAGCCAGTCAACCTTGATAGATATATGCGGAGCATCAGGCAATTTAGAGGGTGCCCTTGAGGTAAAGTTTTAGTTACTCCATATCTTCCGAAATGATAGATGTACACACACACACACACACACTAACAGTGGTATCATAATGCTTCTAGTTGTCTGATGACTGTGTTTCAATGCAGATTTTGAAAACTATGCGTTATGCTGAGATTGAACCTGATGTAGTTACATATACAACAGCAATTAAGGTTCAAAGCTTTCCTGTCGAAATGAATTCAGTTCATAGCTTTCAACTATCCTCAAATCATTTGGCCTTAAAACATTACTAAATTGTACATTTTGGGTACCAGGTTTGCTTGGAAAGTAAGAATTTTGAGCAAGCATTATCCTTATATGAAGAAATGAAAAGATATAAAATACATCCAAATTTGGTGAGTTCCAACTGCTGTGATGGCTCTACTTTGGCAAGATATTAAACTGATATTTGCTGTAGCTACTAACTCAATCCAATTTGGATGAAGGTGATCTTGAATTCCATACCCAAAATTACAAAACCAACTAAAGATGAATATAATGTTTATGAACATATTTACTCTGTTTTCAAGACATAGTAATGAGAGAAGATGCTCAATATATGTAAATAGATATCTGATAGGATGGAAATCACGAGTTTTGTGATAAAGTTTGAAGCAAGAGAGAAAGCTTCATCAAATTGATGCTTATTTATTTTGTTTATAAATTTGTCAGGTGACATACATACCCTTCTAAGAGCACGCACTAAATATGGCTCTCTACATGAAGTGCAACAATGCTTGGCCATATACCAGGATATGCGGAAATCAGGGTATGTTATAAGCTTGGACTCTGACAATAACTTGCTTGTTTGACTACTTTTTCAAGCTATATGTATATATATGTCATAGGTATACCTTGGTCACGTGTTGCACTGTATATTTAGGGGATTGACTGGAAGATCCTTTGATATGGGGCAGTAGTAGATTACTTAAACTATAAAGCTAAACAGAAAACATATTGCAGGTACAGACCCAATGATTACTATCTCCAGGGACTGATTGAGGAGGTGCGAAGGAGTAATACAAGATGGCAGACAGAACCAAGGAGAGTTTACTTCCAGCAATAAATCTGAATTAGAGAGACCTCAAAGCATACTTCTTGAGAAAAATGCAGCACACCTGCAAAAGAGGGTAGCAGATATCCTTGCAATTGATGTTCAAGGGCCCACCAAGGTGCTTGTTGGTTGCTTTGTCCTTATCTGGCATAAGTCTGTCTCGAGCATAGCTTTTAAAGATATGATGTTTTTTACAGTTAGATTTAAAAAAGCATTTTGTTTACCAAAAAAAACAAAAAAATAAGAGCATTTTGTTTAACGCCATTATCTACAGTAGTTTTAAATTCTATTTGATTTCAGTGAATCATAATTCTCACTTTTTGTTGCCAAACATTCTATATCAACAGGTTGAAGCTCGGTTGGTCATTCTTGCTGTTCTGCGAATGATCAAAGAGAACTATGGTTTAGGTATGAGCGGAAATTTTAAATATTGAACGCGCTGTTGCAAGCTTGCACGGTCATATTGTCTGTGTAGCTATTCATAACTACATGAACTAGGTAAGTTAGATAAATAGCAAAATGCACGAAATTTAATGTGGTAGAACAAGCACACCCTAACTTATGGTCTTTATGTTTCCTGGACATGATCATTATAGGAGCTACTAAAGCAGACACAACTCCAGCCAAATACATATTAGTAGTCCAAGATGCGATAACAAAACTTCTCCAAGCTGAATTGGGGCTTGATGCTATTCCAGCCAGAACCAGGTTTGCGCTAGATGACACCGTAAAATTTGAGAATCATGTCATACTAAATCCCAACCTGGAAGCTATACCAGGAAAGGATATTTCACCCACATTAGTACAATTCAAGACCAGGAGACCTGCAGTTCTATAAAGGCTGAAAGTAACCAGAAAGTCATTACACCACTGGTTGCGGAGAAAAGTAAGCAATACTAAATAGCATCTGATATAATCTTAATCTCTCAGAAATTAAAAACAAACGTACAAATGTTGGATATGCTAATTTACCCCTCAGTTCTGCTCCTAGTCCGACTTATATGACTTGTATGTATATAACCAAATTAAGAGCTATATTCGGCAACGGATGATCCACAGGTTTATGAAATAAAATCATCTCTTGCATTACCATCAGTTGCACTTGTGCTTATCTTCATTGCTATCGTGACCCTACGTTAAAGATTAGAAGCATTGAGCCAGGTCAGCCTCAAGCAATCCACAAACATACTGGCCCTCAATTTTGAAATTTGTTATAGTCAGCCTCGGCTCAGTTTGAATGGTAGAAATGCATGAGTATGGTCAAGGGGAGAAAAGGAGAAAGGTAGAGAAGAGCGTTCGACAAGTTTGTACAAGAGGAACTCAAAGACTGATAAGATTAACATAATTTTTGAAAGGAAATTATTGATCAATTCTGATGAAAGAGAATTTGAAATCCACTAATTCTCTTACAATGTAAACTGTTAATAAAAATCCTATAACATTGCCACATTGAACCAAATGCATATCTGATTAAGAAGTAGCGGCTTAACCATTATGCTAGGCGTCACTCAGAGCCAATCCTTCTGCTGCAATTTAAGTGGTAAATAAACTTCCGTGAGATACTGAAAGCCAAACGTGCTCAAAGCCTGAATTTCCGCCTTCTGCTTAGTTTTCACCATCAGCGCCAGTTCTTCAACCCAGCCAGGATTCTTCTTGACAAAATCCTCCTCTAGCAAGTCCTTCCCAGTCTTAATATCCTGCTCACTCATTGGCAATCTACACTGCTCAGGTATTCTGTACTTATCCAGATCGCTCGGCCTAACCCCTAGCCACTTTATGTCAGGGGTCGTCAAATTCGCACTATCATAGGACATATTCTTCGACCCACAGCCATAAACTGACAGAATTTTTAACCCGTAAGGATCACTATCAACAAGGGCAAGCACAGGCAGCTTCAACTCCATCTTCATCTTCCTCAAGAAAAGCCTCGTGGCAACATCAGGCTGCCCCTTCGCTGTCACAATTATACATGGAAACCGATTGTAAAATCTATCCTCAGCTAATCTCATATAGGCTGCATCCTTCTCAACCAAGAGTATAAACAAAGCATCACTCTGCATATCCCCTACTCTATCAATATTGGGCGGGATGGCTTTCCCACCCATACCCATTTTCGTACAATCAATCATATCCCCATTGTCACTAAAAATAAGGCGACCCACAACAACCCCTTTCTCGGCGGCAACTACATTGAGACTAGAACGAGTGCAACCCAGCATACAAGAGACATCGTCGAGCACAGAATCAGACTGGGTCTGATCCTGGAACAGCTTGACATCGGTGTAGAAGAGGTCTCGCTTGGTGACATGGATATTCTTGAGGCACAATTGGTGTATAAGCTGAACGATGCGTGTTGTAATGGCGGTTTTGCGGACAGTGGACATGCTGGCAAAAGGGCGGAGAGATGTTTTGTCTTTGAGGACTATGCGATCGAGCTCGTGAACGTAGAGTTGGTTAGCGGCGGAGCGAGAGGGAACATCGAAGGAAAAGCCTTGGCCGGAAAGTATAGATCGAGTAATACTGAGAACGAGGGACTCAATGGTGGACTGTACAGAGGAGAGCGATAGGTCGGCGACCTCGCGGCAAGTGAAGGGAAGAGAGAGATCTTGAAGAGTTAGGGCTTTGGAGGAAGACGAAGCAGAAGAGGAAGAATTGCCGAAGTCCTTGAGGATTTGGAGAATAACTGAATCAGATTTAAGCTTATTCTTGAAGGGAAGATGTTCTTCATCGTCGGATGGCTCTACACGACGGCGCTTTTTCTTGTCCGCCATGACCACGGCAAGTACTGACTGCTTCCCACTACACTATAGAGGTAACCAGCGAGTGGATGGGCGGGAAACCGAAGCTGGAGAGATTTTAGGGCTAACATTTCTTTTTTGATACAAGCTAACGTTTTTTTTAGTATACTTCAGGACTAAATGCCCCAAGACAAAATATGACTAACTCATGAGAAAATTAAATTCTAAATATTTAATAAATACCATATATTTTAATTGTAGAGGATAAATATATAATATTATCATAGAATTTAATTTCTTTTTAACTCAATTATCCACAATCTTATTTTAAACTCTAAAAATATAATATAACTTAATATTTTATGATAAATATATGAGTCTCTATTTAGGCTACTAATAAATTGCATGTATTAGTATTGAGATTCGTTAACGTAGTCATAATATTCTTTAAATCAAATTTTACAATAATCTTCTTTAAATATAAATTTCAAGTCAATTGTAATCTTTTATATATAGTCCCTAGCTCTATTTTAATCACACTATACTATAAAAGTTTAACTTACTATTTTTCAAGATAGAAGCTAACGTTTATCTGGTCCCTTTATCAGTCCGCAACTCCGTCCTTGTGGCCCGTTTGGTTCAATTGTAGACCTCGTTACCGAGGCAATGGCGATGATTATGTACTGGGGATTAATTTGAAAAGTTGAAAAAAAATTTAGAATTAAATTTTTCTGTATTAAAAAAAATACTTTAGAAAGTTATAATTTAAAATTTATGGAAGTAAAAGAATTAAGATATTTGTTATATAAACTTTTTGAAATTTTTATATTTTTATTTAATTATTATACAAATATAGAAGAGTTTTATAAGATGAGAATATAAGTAATGATTTCATTTTACCATATTAATCTAATTGGCAATATCGAGATATATCAAATTAAATGTTAATAGAATTTTTTTATAGTAAGACATTCAAATAGTTATATTGTTAGATTTACAAGTCAATTAAACTCTTGTAATTAAGGATTTATTTGGATAAAATTTTAAAAAATAACTTATGAAAAAAAGGGTTTTTTAATAAATTTTAGAAAATACCTTATGGAGAAGAGTTTATGAAAAAAAAAGTTTTAAATAAATGAATATTTGGATAGTTATTTCTAAAAGTACTTTTATTATTGATAAATTATAAAAAATGGTATACTTATTAAATATAGGAGAGAGGAGGGATAAGAGATGAGAGAAGGTATAAAAAATATATAAGAGAGGAAAAATAGTGTAAAAAAGAAAAGAGAAATGACAAAGGGTATATAAAAGAAAAAAGATATGAAAGATAATATAGAGGAAATAGGGTATAAGAAAAAATATAAATAATATAGTAATTGGTTAGTCTATAAGTTTTTTTACTATTCCATAAACTACTCTGATCAGCTTATTTAAAATATTAGTTTTAAATTATAATTTAGTCCAAAAGCTATTTTAAATAAATATAACTATTTATTTTAAAAATTTTTAAAATTTAAATTTTGCCTAAAGGCAAATTCCAAACACCCACTAAAGCAAGAGTAGTACATTGTATATAAATGTCTCAAATTTATTTGAGAGTTACGATTTTAGATTTTTTTTGAATCTGATTCTAAAAATATTTTTAATATATTATCCAATATAAATATTAATATATATAATTTATTAATTGTACGGATATACAGCATCTTACAGCATTGATATGATGTCAAATTTCAATATATATCTCTAAGTTTCAAAATAAACTTATGAATACTATGTCTAAAAATAATTTGACTGAGATTATTATATATTTTTTATATTGAAGTCTCTTATGGAATATTTATGATCTAATTTTCTTCTAAATTAATTTTAATTATTTTAAGCATTTAACCCTCACTTGTACTAATTTTTTTAATAGATTAAAAAAATTAATTATAACTTCTATACTAATTAATTAATTAATTTAAATAAATTAAAAAAATATAATACAAATTCACCTTCAACCTATCCTAATTAATTAATTTATTTAATATACTTAATTTATAAAAACAAAATCAAGTAAGGGGTATAAGTTTAGTATCTTCGATAAAATATGTCATTGAGAAAATTGGAGAAAAGTTATGTTTTATATTTAATCAAATAAACAATGACTAAAAAGTCCATAATACCCCTAAAAAGCCTTCTCCCTTAACGATCATTACTTTCGTTCAAATTAAAACGGCTTTTAGTGTCCATTATTTAACATTCAATAATACTAACTTTTTTTTTAAAAAAAAAATTAGAACGATCACTCCAATTTACATTCTCATTTTCCTAACATTTAATGTATCACTGGTGTCCAGGAATTAAATTTCCTGTAGTGAAGCTCCTTGCCAAAGTAAGAAGCAACTATATACTGCATTTACAAAGCCTCCTCATGTAGCAAGGGAAGGGAAGATCCTTATCCCCGACATTCACGAGCAGCATGCTTTTAAAATATCTTCAATGTCTGGATCATCCCCTGCCTCTTTGTCCTGCTTGCGGGGCATATTCATACAAATAGAGAATATCAGAAAAATGCGAACATGCTTATTGAATATAAGTAAAAGATGGATCAGGCTTGAAGGCTGCACATGCCTTGTGAATGTATGAGATGTTACTTTTACCAGGACCTGCAACTATAATTCCTCCTTGTTTCCTGTCACATAGCCAAGTTCATAATATAAAGACTTTGAGCAAGCACAAAAGGAAGAAAATGGCCCTCCCAATGACTTGCTGAGGCTGAAGAGTATAGAAGTCAAAAAACTTGCTGACATCATGTAAATTAAATGTAATTATCTCCTCATGAAAGTGGTCAAGAGAGATCCGTGAATAGTCTAAACCAACAGGTTTTCCTCTGCTCTTTGCAGAAAATAATCATATTTCAGATGTTTAGGTTCTTGTTATATGAGGATGCTGTTACTCGTAATATTTCTATTGCACCTTGTAACACTACTTGTGGGAGAATTTACGTACCAGCCTCCTCTGGTAACAGTATCGTTTTCAAATGACAGCTTCCAATCTTGTCGGTAACCTTCCATGTATAACTGGATTATTTTAAGACCTGCCTGCAGTATTACAGCTGAAATTAACATGCATATCCATTGCCCAACTAAAGAATCTCAACTTATTATTTCAGCCTCTGGTAAGCTATCTATATATGCGTTTTTTATTAAAAAAGTTTGCATCTCACTTACATTGGGAGTGAATGTAGTTAAAACTCCAGAAACAAATTCAAAGGCCTCATATGATGCATGAGCAGGATCTGCGTAAATTTCTAAAACAGATAACAAGGTACTGTCATTATGCTGCAATAAGATGACAAATTTCAGACTCTCACACGGCTATTATTTTAGAAGCAATGTACCTCCTTGAAATTTTGTTTTTTCAGCGAAGGTTTTGGCCTGTATAGTATATATGTATCAGCAATGAGCAAAACAAAGTCCATCATATTAGGATGACATCAGAGGGCAGAAATTTTTAATTGATGGATGCATTGGACTAGAATTAGAATTGTCTTGAGCAAAGCAAACACTATTCCCAGCGAGGAACAAGGGGGGACGGTACAATTCAAGAACAGAAGCAAATACTTGTGCTCTTTCCATCCAGAAATTGGATCACATAAAACAAACCTAACACACCTGGTCAATGCTTCCAGGTCCAATCAGTACAAGTGCCACACCAGATGCATCCATTATGTCCTGTCCAAATAAAAGTTCTATGGTGTCAAAGGCAGGTTTAAGTGAAAGGAGATATTCCCATTTTTATGCTTAATAAATTAACCATGTTGCAGAAATAAAGGAATCCTCGCAGCACAACTTTTCTTACAAGCCGTACTTATTCTCATACACGAATAAAATGAATCTTCTCGAGTTGTACATGACATAAGGTGGAAGGAACATACTGATACTACCATCAACTTCATCTAATTACCGAAGAATGGAGAGGAAAAAGAAATATGCGCGACAGTTCAACATTTAATGAAATATATGGTTAGCGTATGTTTAAGCACAGTTGAAAACGTAACCTTCTTGGAGGCAAGATAATCAGCCCTTTTGCGGCAAAGCACGCACCTGAGGCATAGCGATAACAGTTACACAAGCTCATAAAGATATCCCCCAGCTTCTAAGAAATAATAAGAACTTAATTCGCGGATCGAGAAAAGTAAGTTCACCCAAAATGTCGAGCAAATGCAACGACAGCTTTTCTATCTTTCCACAAGTCAGAAAGTGGAATTCCATTTCCTTTCAAATCGAAGACTGTCACTGAATCCAGAGAACTCCTTGTTTCTTCGCTTGGCTGAACCCCTGCTCAACATTAAATGATCAGCCACAATTCAATTTAACCCCACGAAAATCTCCGGTATGGTAACCAACAACTAGTAAGGAGCAAACAATATATAAAGCACCAAAATAGGATTAACCTTATTCGAAAGCTAGAACACAAAAACAGAAATCTAATTTTTTTTCTCCGCTTTGATAATGAAGGATAATTAGTAGCTTGCCTGTAGAACTGGACACTGCGGAGGCTATAGTGACATGGGGTCTGCATGGTGAGAGTCTAAGTAAATTGTGAGGATATTCAAGAGCATGAGAAAGGTTAAAAGTCTTATTTGATGATAGGGTGGAGGGATTAAGTATTAAACTCTGGTTCGTAATTCTCTTGGGCAGTAAAGAATTCGACAAGAGAGGGGTGGAGAGAGAAGCTGCCATGGTCGCTCGGCTTGTGGGAGAGGAGCCAGCAGCACGATGACGGTGGAATTCTCCCATAAATTAATAAATACTTAATAAATAAATACGCGTGGATGCAAAATGTGGGGGCCCCAAGTTATACGTGGCTGATTTTTGAACATTAAAATCCATAGAATCAATTAATAGTCGGTCAAAACAAATTAATCAATTAATAATAGTAATAATAATAATAATCCAATTTTGACAACTAAAATAAATAAATAATGCATAACAAACTTAGAGTGTTTTATAGTACAAAGCCATCAAGATCAAGTAATTCAAAAGTAAAACGAGATGCACAACTTCGCATTTGCCAGGCGAATATCGCAAGTGAAATAAACGATACATGGCAAATTCTTCGTCTGATTGATGCTTGTAAGCATTTTTCTAATATCAATATTGATATTGATGCTATAAATATATTAATATTTTATTTAGCAAATACACTATCCTGCTCTCGTTTCAATATAAAAATTAAATAAAATTTAATTTAATATTAAATATAAAATTATAATATATTTTAATTTTTAAAATTATAATTTTTTTCTATAATATTCTTAAATAATTAGATGTATTAAATTTGTTTGTTAAAAGTAATTTCAATGATCAAATGAGTATTTTAAAAATATTAACCTATAATTATTATAAATAATTAATTTAATTATTTTTTAATTTATTTAAATTAATTAAATAGATATAAGGACTATAACTAATATTAATATTCATATTGATGCTTCTTAGTCTGGCTATAAGGTCAAATTAGAGAGTCTCCAATTTAAATTCAGTTTATTTTGTCATAGTTGTTTTGGGCAATTATAATAAGCATAAAGAGCCAGTCAGATCGCTGGAGCTGGACTCAGCTCGATCTTTCTTCTCTCAATTCGTTTGCCGCAGCTTGAATTTTTCTCGCGCTTCTGTAATTTCAATTGCGGTCATGATCCACCTGGTGAGGTCCAAATCCTCCATCACGGGCTTGGCGAGGAGGTGCTTATCAGCATCTGCCGCGTCCGGTGCCAATTCTCACCCGCCTCCGTCCAATACCTCTTCCATCAATCTGAAACCTCAGCTTTCAAGTAAAGGCCAGGAGGAGGACAGGAATGTTCAGTGGGTCTTCTTGGGTTGTCCCGGCGTTGGCAAAGGCACCTACGCTAGCCGCCTCTCTACTCTGATCGGTGTCCCTCATATCGCCACCGGTGATCTCGTTCGCGAAGAGCTCGCGTCCTCTTGCCCCCTTTCTGCCCAGGTTTCTTCCCCCTTGTCTATTTTCAGTTTATATTTGCGGCAAAATTTAATTTGAATTTGTCTTGATTGTTCTGCAAAATTAAAGCACTGAAGGCGTTTAATATGTTGGATCATTTTATAAAGTTGCCCCGTAACGTAAAGCTGTCCTTTTTCTTGGGTCCATTTCCGTCAAAATTTAGAACCTGCGGACTGCCAAACCTAAATAGGGGGTAACTAACATAAATTATAGTTTTTGGTATTATTTTCTGTAACGTTCTATAAGTTCTAGTTGCCATTTTTTCCTGATCGGGACCTGGGGATATCAACCGGTGGGCAAGCTTTACGAGTTTAAATATAATTTTATGCTTATAGATAGCGGCTTCATATATTTTCTCATTCTTTATATCAAGTAAGCTAGTCTTTTGTCATTTTGCAAACTACCTTTTGGGCCCGGGTGCCCTATCCGCTCATATGAGAAATTTAGTGGCCTGAGTGTTTGGGATTAAATTCCCTTTTAGTGTAATTTAGTTTACTGGGCTTTGTCCCTCATTTTTATCAAAAAAAAAAAAAAAAAAGTGGCCCGATTCCGTTCTTTATGCACGCTCAGAATCCCATGTTCAAGGGTGTCCAATCTGGTCATGCAGGGAATCTCGACATGCTTAATTTTTCGACCTTTTGAAACATCTGATGGACTTTGGAGATGTCATATATGTGATTTGTCCTTTATATGTATAAGCACTTAAGGGTTTGAGGTCCCACTTTCTCTGGCTTTGAATGAAAACAAGTTATTTCACAGTACCTAACTGCTCGACAATTTACAGTTAATGGCTTTACTTTGGTCATCCATTAGCTATCAAATTCTGTTGAATAGCCCAATAGTTGAGGGTTCTTCGGTCCTATGGATTTCATAGGTAACTCATTCACTGGATTATAAGGAAAGCCTTCCATCCTCCTAGCATAAGGTTTCTAGTGTACGTTGAGGGATGAAAGATTAAATTTAGTACTACTGTATTGATTGAATTGATTTAGTGAAATCTTGATTGCTTCGCTTTCCCATTTTCTGTTTGTATAACTAAAGGTGTAACCGTATAGGTCATTGTAAGGTCTAGTGTTGGTATTTTAATTGTTTGTTCTTTTATTGTCACTTTTTTTCCTTTTTAATTCTTGTAGCAAATGTTTCCGATGTTCCAATATATCAAATAACGTGTTGCAACTCTTGTTTGATGACTGGAATCAAGCATTTAGCTGGTAAGTGTGATGGCTAAGAGTAATTTTATGAAGAATGCTATCTAATTTTGTTTCTGTTTTTTACAGCTGTCAGAAATTGTAAATCAAGGTAAATTAGTCTCGGATGAAATCATAATCAGTTTATTATCAAAGAGACTGGCTGCTGGGAAGGCTAAAGGTGAATCAGGATTTATTCTTGACGGGTTTCCTCGAACAATTAGGCAAGCAGTGAGTATCTTCACTTTGGTAAAGTGAAAATAATTTAATTTCATTACAGGTACTTCCCCCTTATTTTCTCTGTAAATCTTTTACATGACCTCAGGTGAATCTGTAGTTGCTCGATAGTGAGTCCTGATACTCAATGTAATTTTCTTTGAAGAATAATGCAAGGGTGCATAAGTGATGGTTTCCATCTAACCTTTAACTCCATTTTTTTGAAAAACTTCTCCAATCCTCAGAATAAGGATACAGAGGTTACTTTCTTCTTCTTTCCTGTTTATCTCATCTTGTGATATATTTAGAGATTAAGTGAACAAACCCCGAAATTTATTGTGTGTCCACCCCAAACCTCTCTGTGTCAGAGTTGTAATGTTTCCTTGCAGCTGTTATTTTGGATGTCATTAAAATCTGGATTTATCTTTTATGTGCGCAGGAAATATTGGAAGGGCTAACTGACATTGACTTGGTAGTCAATCTGAAGCTTCGAGAAGATGTACTTCTAGAGAAATGCCTCGGTAGGAGAATTTGCAGCCAGTGTGGGGGAAATTTTAATGTGGCCTCCATTGACATCAAGGGTGAGAATGGCAATCCTGGAATTATCATGGCCCCACTTCTTCCCCCTGCCCATTGTATGTCAAAGCTTATTACTCGTTCAGATGATACTGAAGCAGTAGTCAAAGAAAGGCTTCGTATATACAATGAAAAGGTATATCTCATGAGTAGCTTCTTTCTGTAAAGATTTGTGTGTTACCAACTTGCCGTTATTATAGACTTGTGATAGGTTAACTGGACTGCATATAAAGTTTATGATTCTTATTTACTCTCATTTCCAAATCCCTGTTGTGAATGTGTGTGTGAGAGATAAAGAGAGATTATTTGATGATTCGTTTTCTATTTTAATTGTAGAGCCAACCTGTGGAGGAGTTCTACCGCAGTCGAGGCAAACTGTTGGAGTTTGAACTACCAGGAGGGATCCCAGAATCTTGGCCAAAGTTGCTGCAAGCGCTTAATCTCGATGATTATGAGGACAAGCGATCTGCCGCAGCATGATAGGTGATGATGTGTACAAGTACATCGAAAGTGAGTATTTTATTCTTTGCATGCTCATGTTGCATGCTTGGCGATTTTGCAGGAAAGAAAACAGAAGGGGACTTCTCTCTTAATATTTTTATAAATTATTTTAATATGATTATAGCGATATAAGAAGCTTCAAGTGTAGCCCTTGTAGGCTTTCAATTATCAGCATTGTCATTATTATTGAATATTGAATTGCACATGACAGGATCTCTGCCAGGCTTCATAGACGGGATGGTTAAGTGTAAGTGTCAATATGAGCAATGCATCATTACTGTATTATGTCGTACGCTGTACTATAATATGAATGAAACCAATCTTATTGCCCAATGGATTGCTATGGAGAATTGGAGACAGCTATGATCTCGATTCTGATTAATCATCAACATGTAAAAGTTGGTGATGTATTGATTTGATAATAATCATTAGTTAAGACATTAATATCAGTGTATATATATATATATATATAATACAAATTTTAAGAGTGGCACTTAATCATGAGTCATGGGGATTGGAGAATATGTCCAATGGTTTAAATTTTCATATCGTTAAAAAAATTGTATCTTCTCATAATAAAATATAAAGTTAAGATGGATGGATAAATAAATAATCTATAAAAGAATTTTGAATGAAAATGCAAAGAAAAGTTTTATCGTAAAAAACATAATTAATGCACTTCTATTTTATTTAATCTTTTACTTCTAAATAATAATTCTTAATTTACAAATTCAACTGCACAATTGCTTCCGCAATATTTAACATTCTTCTCCTAATGTCAAGGGAGCATTTGTCTTGATAATAATTAATAGAACAAAAGTGGACTTGTTATATGGCACCACGCGCTCCGCTACGTATCCTTTTCTTTTCAAAAGCTATCTTCACCCTTGAGCTCTATCCTATGAAGATTTCGCCCACGTCAGCGATCTCCACATCACAAAAGTATATAACAACCTGGAAAGATATATCCTTCGTGGCATTTTTCCGACAGTCCACACCTCCATTTCGTCCACGTCAGCAACCTGGCTCGCACTCCATGTCTTCTTCCCTACCAAACGTCGACGCTATCTGATTTCTTACTGCTGTCCCTCTTGGCTCTCAGATTGGTCAAGCAAGCCGAAGTGAAAATTTTGTTTTCTTGTTTTGTATCCAAATTTGGTCTGATAATTATGGTTTACAGATCACAGCATCTATTAGCATGCAGTACTGCTGTTCCATGATCACTTTCCTCTCTGACGGATCCAATTAATGGAGATTAGGGAAGGTTGGAGGTATTAATCCTTCTCTTCAACTCTTCTTTCATTTCCCTTTGTTTTTCTGCTCTTTGTAATGGAAAATCTTTGCTTTCATTTCTTTCGTTTTTATTTTCTTCAGTGTAAGGAACGCAGGGGGAAAAATTGATGCACATAATTGTTCATGTTTGGATATTCATGGTCGAACATTCATTATTTGTGTGTTTACAGCTATGTTTATCCTTTGATACATAGTTGGGTTAAATTTTTTATAGATTTGAGATAACTGTTTATGGGACGATGCCTGTTCTCAACCTTCGGCTTTCTTCAGAATGCTTAGGGTTTTGAAAACACATATTATAGTCCAAAAATCATGGAGCTGGAAACTACTTTTCTTTAGGATTCGGTTCAGCTTTTCGCAATATCTATGCTTAACAACTTTTTTCCTTAGGTTGAAACGTCTTTGTTTTCTTTAACACCCCCGGGGGTTTGCTTAGGAAAAAGTGAGAATGTTGCTCGGTTTTTATGTTGCTTTTTTTCACTACCAATAATTTGAATTTTATTTATTTTAATAAACGCATTCATGTGAATCTGAAATGAAGAATAGAAGAAAATGATCTTTAACTGGCCTGAAATGTGCTCAAAGCTGTGTAATTTGTCTGACAATGTGGGTATTTGATTGGCTTCAAGAGTTTCTTACGAGAGAATTGTGGGTATTCGATTCACGTCGGTGTGAAAAGTTGCAACTAAAGATACGCTAGCTATACATGTCTAGATCCATTTATTATTTTTTACTGCATATTCAATTACTAATTATACTTTCACTGAGCAGGGGGTCTTAAATATGATTTTGTCCACTTTTCCTATGGATGAGGAAGGATTGTTGCATTGTGTAGAAACTCCTTGATACTGGTGTTCCCCTCATACAAAATGACAAGGGGTGCTCTGATGAGGGTTAATGGTGATGATAAAGAATTACAAGATTTGACTCAGCGTCTAGGAGTTGGGGAAAAAATCCTTAATGACGGAATTACTGGTGAGGAACATGAATTACATTAGAAAAATAAGTTTTTTTTTATTGATAAAAACAAATTTATATGGATTTAGTAATAGTCTATCACTAAGGTTAGGGTAAAGTCTAAAGACTCATAGAGTATTTATAGGGGATTTACGAGATCGCATATCAAAAGATCTTTTACGATAGTAATAAAAATTGAATTTACATCTTTATAGAATATAAACATGTTCTTTATTATCTATATCAATTTTTATTGTGTAATGAAAGTTAATGGAATAGTTGAAAAATTTAAGGTTCAACAGTGAAAAATCCCAATTGTCCAGCCTATAGTAAAGCAACAGGCTCAAGGGGAAGACTATTATCACTCACTATAGCCAAATACACGATACAAATTGAATTTGGATGTAGTCGAGGTAAAGCTCTGATAAAATGGGTGGGTAACTAACAAAAATAATAGGATATAGTAGTTTTTAGTAAGAGAGAAAATACAGTTCGTACTTTTTGATATTAGTATCGTATAAAAAAAAGAATATTTTACTTTGTCTTTAGATTATAGATGAGTCTAACTCTTTTTTAAAAATTTTTATACAAAAAAAAAAGAAAGAGGATGTAAAAATAGAATTAGATCAAAAATAAATTTTAAAAATGTATTTGGTGTGATATAAATTAATATATAATTGATATTTTTTTTAATTTATAAAGGGTTAAAATTGTACAAAAATTTCATAACTTAAATAAAGTAGTCTAAAATATTCCAATTTCAATTTCATTATCTCATTTCTCAATTTTTTTTATAGAACTAAAATTATCTAAAATATTATAAGTAAAAGCAAAAAATAACTTACATTATATTAAACAAGAAAAATAAAAAATTTCATTTTCACTTCCTTTATATCAAACATGCCTTGTAAGTCTTGCTTGTGGAGAATGATAACTTTACTCGTCATGTTGTCATTATCAAATTTTGGGATATATATATATTTTTATAATAATTTTTGGGATGTTTATTTTGATTTTTAATGAATAAAACAAAAATATCTAACCAAAAAAACTACGATAAAAATGATTATTTGAAAGTGTAATTCTATATAGTCTTGTATATTAATTATTTCTTTCTCATATACATCTATTTATTATATTAGTTTTATAGTTACATATTGAATTTTGATCATTAAGTGCGGTAGGTATATTTTTAAAAATGTTACAGATTATTTATATATTAATTATAAATAACCATCTTTAATAATTTTTTGTATTCTATCAGTCAGTTAAAAAAGTTAGTAGTAATTGGAAAATATGGGATGGTTTAGACTTTGCAATTTTGTTTCCCTTTATAAAAAAATAATATCCCTTAATCAATAGTTTATAGGTTAATCCTCCTAATATATAGATATTATTAAAGTAGATTTTGTTTTACTTAAAAAAAAATCCATATTCACAGTTCCAATATATCATATATGACTCAGATTAAATCTTGTGGATTGAGATGGTTAATGTAGCAGCTGGAAACATAAAAGTTCTGATAACGTTATCCACCTACAAGCTGGGGACGCACAACTACCAGTCATTCTTGCCAAGTGACAACCTTCCGCACGTGTCCCATCTAACATTCCAAAGCCTCACCGAATCTTCAAACCCCATTTACTCTCCTCCTCTATTTTACGTGGTGATATTTTGTTGATGTTATAACTGAAAAAGAACACTAATATGATTAAATATGTTGAAAACCCCTACAGACGATTAACTGTTAATATGTAGTTAAAGTATACAAATTTATTAGAAGTGGCCCGAACAACGCCATGCATCCAATAATATAATAATTATTTTTTCTCCCAACAATAACATAAGAATTCATTAAACGGTTCAATAACGATATACAATAATAATGGCATAAATAGTAATGCTTAATAAAATAATAACTATAAAACTGTAAATAAAAGTATTTGTCCAGGGTAATTGTCATAAAATTCATACGAGTTATATAACAATTAATATTCTAATTTTATTTATCATATACATTTAATATTTTAATTTTATTTATTTTATAAATTTATCTATAATTTTTTTAATTTAATATAATTTTATCCATAATCTTTATTTTTTAAGTATAAATAATTATATTAAATTAAAAAGATTATGAATAAAATTATATCATAAATAATATTATGATACTGTATATATATATATATATATATGAGAAATAAGATCATAATATTAGATATTATATAATTATTATGAATCAAATTTATATCTCCAAGCATAATTAATTATCTCGAAGTGTTTTCTTCCAATCATGTGAGATTCGATCGAATTCAATATCTAATTTAAAGGGATTGATACTCGAATTAACGTTTACAAGCAATTATCTTTTAATTAATTAATTCACAAGTTATTACCATCATATCATACGTAACGTACGCAGCTGAATGCTGAAGTATAATATCGATTACTGGCACGCGCGTTTAAAAAATGTATCTTGCAAGTAAAGTAGGGTCACTGCAATGGTTCGCACCCGCGGATCTCAGATATTTTCTTTTTGTAAGGATTGAAGAATCTGATTTTTGTCGTCCATGGAAAAGATGGCCTTATTCTAATAATAAATCAAACCTAAAGCTTACAACACTAATAATAGTAATAAAAATTCATGTGACCTAAGAAAGATCGAATAGATTTTCTTTTTCTAACATCTATGAGTTTGAATTTAAGTATGTTTCATGAAAGTAGTGAGGACAAATTAGTCTTTTCGTATACGGCAAGGACTATTACGTAGTTTGCAATTGCATTAATCTCTCCTAAAGTTAGACAGCCTCATCATCCAGAGCTTTTAGCAAATGGCTTAGAAACGGCTACGTGAGGGTCGACAGAAGTCAGATTGGTACCCAATAGGATTCGAAGTGTCTTACACGCTCATCCTATGCGCGTCGAACATCCCCCGTCCCTACATATTATAGTAGTGTATATTATCGTCAAAGCTTTCGTGGGAAGTTTCTGTTTTTTGGCTACAATTCGTAGGGAAAAGTTAGTTGAGGCTTCGCCTCTCGTTTTGGGGGTTGGCTGGGTGGGCTAACCACCAGTCCAGAATTTCAGAATTCCCAATCCCATCCCATCATTAATTAATGATCAAAGATTTATTTTTTAAAAAAGATCAATAATTAGGGAACAATGTTACAGGTGGGCAACTTTCATAAATATTCAAAAAAAAGTTAGATTCAGAACTTGCAAAACCCAGAATAGTATAACCCCTTTCCCTCTCTTTGATCGTACTTGTAAATGTAGAAGGAAGCCTCTGGATCCTAAGAAATTTAGAGCACGAAACAGGACGAGAACCCTAGTAATACCGTGTGTTGAGCTGCGTAAGTCGTTCCCTTCGCAGTGCTCTAACTAATTCCCGTGCTCTCGAGGCATTTATGTTTTTTTTTATGTTAAAATGTTTTTTAATTCCGATTGTAAGTTGTCTACTTGTCTTTATAAAAGTCTGGACTTTGAAATGCAGATGGTTGAACACAGTTTATATGCCTTCCGGTAGCTTCTTGACTTTCTGGTTAGTACCACTTTCTTTTTATTTCATCTTCCAATCCATCAATTTTTCGTTATTTGGAAGAAACCAGCGGTTTGAAACGGGGAGAAACTAGAAAGAAGAGGAATACTACTATTTCAGTGTTAGCTTTTTGTGTCTATGCTTGGTGCATACTTCTCTGGCATTCCTGGGTTCTGCATATTTCATGTCCCCTGACTCAAGTTCTGGTGTATAGAAATGAAGGGATAGTATAAGTAGATTAGTTCTTTAGACTATTTTGATTTTCGTCCCTTCTGTACGATCTTAGACAATCGTTACAGCTGCTAGTTTTTTTCTGTTCTGCACTATCCCAATAAAAGAATACCATGGAGGACAAAGCTTCTTTGTTTGTATTGAGAATGTGCCTTTTGTTTATAATTTTCATTGGCATTACATAGATAATATGACAAATCACTTAGAAGGGACAATTCCCTGTTGAAACCCGGAAACTTTTTTTCCCATGTGGGAGCTGGGATTTGGTTCCTTTCTATGACATTTTGAGCACATGCGGTATTTACATGGTTCCATATTCAGGACTATGAACTGAAATGTCTGAAAGTAGGCCTCTTTGTAAGTTAGAGACCTACAAAATGGCGATTTTTTCTCCAAACATGGGAGTGCAGTATAAGCTTGGGAGATTGCGGTGAGGACAACTGATTCATATTTTCATTTATGCAAATATTTTGACTCCAGTTGTCAGCAATTTTTCCCAACTTGAAGTTTGAGGATGCTGCTACAAAGGTCTAGGTTGTTTTTTCATTCCTTAGACCCCTCAAATCTTCCCTCTAGTTTGTGCATGTGGATTGAGAACTTCCTCATCTGAGAGTCGTGGTGCTTGTGAATAGTTCATGGTTTGTACTTACTAGAGATATGAACTATATTTGAGTTCATGTTTCTGTTTTTACTGACTTTCCATGCAGCTCAGCGTAAAAGAATACCAGGAAGTTGAAAATTCCCAGTTTGATGATCCAAATTGAAAGCAAAAACTTGCTCGTCCGTTCCTTCCTTCAGAGCAACAAAAGCTCAAGAGGACAAAACTTTTCATGTCTTGTATACTTTTTGTCTACAACAAAAAAATAATGCCTATTTACGGTTGTTTTTGAATGTAAATACAAAAATTGTGGAACACTTGCTGGTTATAAGTTGGTTCAGTTGTGGAAAGTATAAGGTGGTAGTAGTGTTATGATTCTTATCCTCAGACATAATAACCACGAAATTATATTTCAGTGTACTTTTTCTATCTTTAATCAGCTCTGTGGCATGAGTCATACTCACAATCAAATCTTTTGCTGTCTTTCCTGCGTAATGTTATTTAATTACAGTGTCGGCGGTGAAGTGTATTTTCACCTCGGGCCAATTTGGAGCCAAATTAACAGAAATTGCTGTCATGAGAAGTTCTCTGCCCAGTATCAGCGTCCATAGCCAGGAGTTTTGAATTTCAGAAAGTATCAACATTCGAAGAACAAACTTAGTAATTGAGGATGGATGTTAAGGAAGCAGAAAGGGTAGTTCTTGCAAAACCAGTAGCTTCAAGGCCTACGTGCCCACCTTTTAGATCCTTCTCCGAGCTACTTGCAGGTGCCATCAATGCCTCTCCATCTATTGAATCTTCTCAAGCCACAGTTTCAGCCATTAGACCAAAGACTGTGAGGTTCAAGCCAGCCATGAATCGACTGCCTCCTGCCGGATTTATTTCTTCCGGGGTAAACTTTTCAGTTTCACTAGTCTGAAAAACAGAGTCTGCTTATTTCTGGACTTCCTGAATCTTGATTTCCTATATGTGGTGGATTTGACATTTTCAGGCTAAACCATCTTACAAAAGTCATAAACCAGACACTAATCAAACAGTTGTTTACAAGCCTACGGCTAAGCTTGTCTCCAAGGCCACTGTTTCTCTTCTGGCAAATATGGTCAGTATTATTATATGTATTTCTGAATAAGACCATGTTGCTTATGTGAGATTGAGTTCATGAGTTCCTTTTTTTTCTTTCTTCTTTTCATTCACTTAAGGGAAATTATAGTACCAGCCATAGCCAGCCGTTTCAACATCCAAATCAGGAGAATCCGAGGACCAATTTGATCTCAATGAATCATCAGAACAAGAACACCCCACGTGCTGAATCAAATCTGGCAGTTGAATGTTTCAAGATGGTACAGCAGAGCCCAGAAGAGGACCAGAAAACTTCACCATCTACTAGTAATGGTGGTGATAGACCTTGTTATGATGGGTATAACTGGAGGAAATATGGTCAGAAGCAAGTAAAAGGAAGCGAGTATCCGAGGAGTTATTACAAATGCACGCATCCTAATTGCCCAGTGAAGAAGAAAGTTGAAAGATCACTTGATGGGCAGATTGCAGAAATTGTGTATAAAGGGGAACACAACCATTCAAAGCCTCATCCTCCTAAGCGCAACTCAACAGGAGGAACACAGGGATCAGGAATCGTGCCTGATGGATTTAATCAAGATACTAGTTGTAATAACAACCATTTATGGGGTAATCCTAACAATGAGAGGAATGAAAATAGAATAGAGAGCCAGAGTGAGGCAGGTTATCTTGTCAAAGCTGGAGGAAGCCCTGAGAATTCATGTGCTCAAAGTGAGGAATGTGAGGAAGGAAACAAGGGAAATGATGTGGAGGAAGATGACAAACCAAAAAGTAAAAGAAGGTAAGAGGCCAATTTCAACCAGAATCATCAAATTCAGCTTATTTTCCTTAATGTTTGTCATCATCAGGTTTTTCAATAAACACGGTTGATCTTTCATTCAGGAAAAAAGAGAATAAATCCAATGAAGTAGCAGTAGCAGTAGCAGAGGAAGGTTTAGTGGAGCCTCAAGTGGTGGTTCAGAGTTCTACAGATTCTGAAGTACTCGGAGACGGCTTTCGCTGGAGGAAATATGGGCAGAAGGTGGTGAAGGGAAATCCATATCCCAGGTTCATACTTTCATTCTTGTTCACTTATGCATGTTTCTGAGCTTCTGATGAGTATGATTTCATGACAACTCAAATTTTGAATTGCAGAAGTTATTACAGATGCACTAACATAAAGTGCAGTGCCCGGAAACATGTGGAAAGATCAATAGATGATCCAAAAGCATTTATCACTACATACGAAGGGAAACACAACCATGAGATGCCACGCAAAACTATAGGTTCTGTGGCCTCTGGAAACGTCAAGTCATGATTGATTAACTCTTCAACAGTAGAATCTTCAAGTTCATCAGAAAACAATGATGAAATATGAAAATGGAATTTGTATTATGGTGCTAATGACCGTATGAGATCTTGTTCTGATATCTGTGTCTAATTTTTTTAGGTCTACCATCCGTCCTTTAATCTGGAGGTTTATAAGACACTTTGTATTATATTTGGTCGAGGACATGATTTACTTTCTCTTATTGTTTTTAGTATTATGATGACGCATGTTCTTTACCCTGTTGTCTGAATATTCTTATCAGTAAGAAGTAGGTCATTAATTAGGAATAATGGGTGCACTCATTTTGCTCATTTGATTGAACTGTTGATCAAGTTTTAAAGGCTTCTTGTCCCAATAATCCTATTTTCTGATTCTGTAGTCTAGGCAATGATCAATGGAGTATGAATTGTGACTAGTTATTTTGGACATGTTATGGACAATATGAATCACATGTTTGTTGTGGATTAAAATGTTATTTTGGATCGTATTTATAGGAAGAACAATGAATGCGATAATTTTGAAGTCTTTCATGTTAAATTTTTCTGTGTCTAGTTTTTTGATTTGGGAGCGATGGATAATCTGGTTTTATAATTTATACTCCTTTTAGTCATTAATATAGGATTTGATGGAGGGGTTAATTTAGTTTTATTTTTATATTTATTATTTTTTTAATTATTCTTATTGATATTCTCTTAACAATAATTAAATAAAAAGAAATTATTATGATATTTTAAATATAACATATTATATTAATTAATTTAATTATTTTTTTAATTAAATTAAATTATTTAAATATATTATATATTAAACATGCAACCACTAAGGTAAACTATATACAGCACTTGCCTTCTTGGGGGCACCAATCACTCTTTGTATCTTTCGTTAACTTCTATTTCCATTTTCCTCGTTTCTTTTCTTTCTTTAAGATAACAATTTGTTGTATTTCTTGTTTTTACATGTCTAAATTTATCTCTCTGTTTTTTTTTTTGGTTGAGGTGTTCTTATTGACCTTTTAATTGTCTTTAGTTATATTATATACTAACAAGGGATCACTGCTGCTCTCGTGTCATGTTCAAAATTAAAAGTTAAATTTTTACCAATAAAATTCAACATTGTTAATAGGTACTTTGATACTTTAAATATAATGTCTTAAATTTAAAATAAATTATATATAAAAAAGATTTTGTTGAGAGATAAAAATTACTCCAATGGCATTTATTCTTAAAAAAGATTAGTCTTTATGACATTTAAAAAAAGGTGGAATATTTTTAAAAGGAGCAAGCTGTCCCATGATTGTATCAGGAAAGATACTAAAATGTAAGATGTTAGAGTGAGACACATGTTAATGAATTTAAGGTTTAGGATTGAAGTTGCATGTTATTCGGGCCCGCACGTGATCGTATCATTGTTATTTGGAATGTTCAAATTTTCTTGTTTTAATTATCCCGATCATTACTGGATATTTTAAGATAGATCTATCTTATCTAGTGAAAGATTAAGAATAAAAATACATTGAGTCGAGATGAAAGAAAAGTTAAGACAGGATAAATTTTAGTTTGACCTTTAAAACTCTTGTCCTATTTCAATTTTTTTTTAAAAAAATATTTTTATTTTATTTATTTTTTTATAAAAAATATAAATAAAAAATAATATTAATTATATCATATTATTTATTAAATAATTTTTATTATCTTTTTTTATATGTATTTATTTCTTTACATATGAAAGCAGTAACTTAAATTGATAAAATAAAAAAATTAAAAAAATAATAGTATTTATAGTATAATTAATTGTATTTGTTGATTTAAGTTGATAATCATATTAAAAAAGATTTAATTTTTTCTATTATTTTTTATATTCTGATTGTATATTATTGATAGATAAATTATATATAAAATATTTAATAATTTAAATATTTTTTAAATAAAATTTAAAATATTTTATTTTAAATTCGTCCCAATTCTAAATAGAAAAAAATATTTTTTAGATAGAATAGAATATAAGATATAAAATGTGTTCTATATACTATTTTAATATAGTACATAAGGTGAAATTATCCTCATCTCCATCCCTAATTATTATTTCGATCTCCCATTTCCTAAGCAAACATTTACATTTATTTATACTCTTAAAACATAACATTTGCCACTTTTAAATAGTGCCATCTCATTCTCTGACATTTGTTCTTCCCAACAAGAAGCATTTTTCCTTTTTGGACATTATTTGATTATGGACCTTTTAGATGGGAACCTTGGTTTAATCCTTATCGTCTTTTTTGCTTACCTTTTTTTTAAAAAAAAAGAATTGGAAAAAATAGCAAGATGCAAGATGGGGAAAGGGAAAGGGAAAGGGAAAGGGAACGGAAGGAAAGAGATAACTAAATCCTATGAATTATGTTAAAAAATCCTAAAATAAAATGAAAAGATAAAATTAATTATGATAAATAACAAACGAATCATAATCAAAATAAAAATATTCCCTAATATATAAAAATTCTAATAAATCAATATTCTATATCCTATATCCCATCTCAAAATGGTTAAAAATAATATAGGAAATTAATAATGACTAGTTAGGAAAAAAAGATGATTTTTTAATAATTGGCTTACCTTTACCATATTAGGTAAATAGACTATGATTTTTTAATAAACAAAAAAATTGTATACAAGGAATTAATTAAAACGCTATATTTACATCAAGTTATTTAGATTTATTTTCTCAGATTCTCCAATTATATATGGCTATGTGTGTTTAAATTAAAGTAAAATATTAAAAATAATATGACATATGATAAAATAAGATTGAAGAACTTGATAAAATAAATTTAAAAAACTTATGTAAGTCTTTTCTTTAATTCAATTCAATAGAAACATTGGTAAAGAAGCATCTTTTTCTTTTTTTTCTTTTTTTTTTTTACCGTAGTGGTTAGCACGCCATTTTAATTTATGCCAGAAATGAACAAATCCAAAAGTTGGTATTCTATGGTTGGCAACACAAACAAGTATTCTAATGAGGAAGGATTAGGTACTCGAATGGCATCATTTCATGACGTTTCTGTTTGAAGGAGTCAATCAAAAGCTATTTGAAATGGCCAGTCGGTGCTTTAGGTCGAATATTAGCCCATCTATTTTCATATTTAACTAGGTGACCGGTTATGTTATAATTTACTTGTTTCTGCCAGCATGTTATAATTTAATTGAAAAACATAGTTTTAAAATAAGAAAATCTCATAAAAATGCTGTTTACATTTTAAATTATGAATTCATATTAAAATATGTAGTTATTTATTTAATAAGTACAGTAAAAAATGTGTAAAAAATAAAACTAATTTATAATTTTATAATTGAAATAGTATTTCTGTGAGATTTTCTATTTTAAAATTTATCACTAATTTTTAGGTCAAAAAAATTATTATTAATGTAAATATATATATGGGTGTTTAATTTTCCATTTACTGTTGTGATATTTTCAAAAATACATTAATTATTTGCACTGCATATTAGTAAAAATTCAACTCTTAAGCACTATCTATACCATGCTCCTTGTCTAATCATTTGGAAGGCTATATATTAATGTAACGTAATGCAATTGGCATAAATATAAATTAATTTAATCCGGACTAGTTTTGCGGTGATTTGATCTGATTACATATCAACAAACTTTGAACTGATATGATGATATATCTATTACTTTACTGAATCACTCCAGCTCATACAACATTGGACCTTTCCTTGTTCTTTTGATATCGAACATGGATGAATTTCTCTGACCAAAATGCAGCCTATGACGCTTTTTATGGTAGAAATTGAAAAATAATAATAATAATAAAAAAAACTTTAGTTGAAAAGAATACGACTAGCACTAGGCAATTCCCGAACAGAAACGATAAAATAGCGTGAGCGAGAAAGAGTGAGAGAGGCAAGAACCAAGCAGGTTCTTTCCCAATTGTGGTTGTCGGAGCAGCCTGTGGTCAGTGTCGGGTCATCTATGAGTCTCACGCTGTGAATTGGGCTGGCTGATTTTTCAGCTATTACCTGCATCTCTGAAGATAACGAAGGGAACAGTGAAACATGGGTTGGATTCCCTGTTCTGGAAATTCAAACACGAAGAAGAAGACAAAGAAGCAGCCGAAGAAGATGAAGGTGCAGGAGAACATGGTTGATACGATAAAAGAAGCCCCAGGTACTGATACGGTTATTGTAGCGGGGAAAAAAGAGAATCTTCGAAAGTTTTATGATTGTGACAAATCCTCTTGGCTCTTTCAATCATGCTTTCACTTGATTTCTGTTGCGTCTTCTTGATGAAGTTATTCGGGGTATCACATACGCTTTCCACTAATTTATCTCGCTTTTTAAAATTAAGGAGTTTTATTTGTGTTTTTGGTATACCTGATTTGGGTTCACGATATGCTAAGCTCCCAGTTGAAGAAAAAAGGGATTTGGTAGTTTATGCTGGCCTGCCTTATCACTTTTTTCTTTTGGGGCCAAAAGCTGCATATTTATAATATGCTATTTTTAATCCAATTACTGTGATCTTTTATGCTCATCAGGAGTAGAGTCAAATTTCAAGGATTTTTCTCCCATTTCAATCCTTATATTGGATGCATTCCTTTGATCAATGTCTTAATTAGGTGATGCTATCAGCTACAACTTACGGTAGCCCCCGAGGGAGTGAATTTCCCTGTTGTACTGTCAGTTTTCCCATTTACAACATTGCCCAAGTGATGCCTCGATTATAAAATGTGTCTGGCTTAAATTTGATTTATTGATGTAGTTTTGGAGCGATGCGTCCTTTGTGGCAGAATCAGTTTTAGTTGAGATTTAAAAGATCTTTAGTTACTTTTGGACTTATAGACGATAAAAGGGGCCTTGTACTATTTTCATAATTCCAAGTAATGGATTTGGAACGCTCTTAGAAGTCAAAACTAGACATCTCGTGGCTTCTGCATCTTCTCCCTCAAATGATTAATCGTATTTATAGGGAAGTTGAAGAGAAATTCATCTACAAATTCCAAGGATACCTCTAAAACTGGGAACTCTGACCACATAGCAGCACAGACTTTCACATTCCGTGAGTTGGCAACTGCAACAAAAAATTTTAGATCTGAATGCATGTTGGGTGAGGGAGGTTTTGGAAGAGTATACAAAGGGCGCTTGGAAAGTAATAATCAGGTAAGTTTGATTCCAAATGATCTTTTAGTTCGTTAAGTAAAGGATAAAGTTCTGAAGACTACTTTTGTTTGTCATTAATCGTTTTCTCCTTTTCTGCATTGCTATATTCTGGTTTTCAAAGTAGTCACTTTCTAGTATTCTCATTGTGCATTTAAGCTTAAAATCTGTGTTGTTTGAGTTGGCAACATAATTCATACTTTCTAGTGTTGGATTTAGGTTGTTGCAATTAAGCAACTTGACCGTAATGGGCTGCAAGGGAATAGAGAATTCCTAGTTGAAGTGTTGATGTTGAGTCTACTACACCACCCTAACCTTGTCAGCCTCATTGGTTATTGTGCTGATGGAGATCAAAGGCTTTTAGTTTATGAATATATGCCATTAGGATCCTTGGAAGACCACTTACATGGTATTTATATCCAGAACTACTTACAATTTTTTCTTTAGAACTTGCATTATTGCCCAATAGATGATGATCATACATAAATGCTTGATTTACAGACATTTCTCCTGGTAAGAAATGTCTCGACTGGAATACAAGAATGAAAATAGCAGCTGGGGCGGCAAAAGGGTTGGAATATCTGCACGACAAAGCTAACCCTCCTGTCATATACCGAGATTTGAAGTGCTCAAACATTTTGCTCGGCAAAGGGTTTCATCCAAAGTTATCTGATTTTGGCTTGGCCAAACTTGGACCAGTAGGGGATAACACTCATGTGTCAACAAGGGTTATGGGCACCTACGGATATTGTGCTCCGGAGTATGCAATGACAGGACAACTGACTCTGAAATCAGATGTCTATAGCTTCGGTGTGGTTCTTCTGGAAATAATTACTGGAAGGAAAGCTATTGACAATTCAAAGGCTGCTGGAGAACAGAATCTAGTTGCATGGGTAAGTAACTCCTCCATTTGTCATATTCAATAGGGTTGGTTGATGAGTCAAGAGCCTACTGGAGAGCATAGGAATTAGTCAAAAAAATCAGGTTGACCTACCATTGAATATGCCTGGTTGAATGGAAAGAGGGTAGGCCGGTACTTCAATATGCATTTTTCATGCTTGGAAAGTCTTAACTGCATAGTCATACTCATGCTTGAGAATCTATGGTAATTACTCACTTTTGGTTCTTACTCACTTAAACAAAACTAACAACGCTTGCTATCTAAATAAATATGAACAATGGTTAAAGAAATAATTGTGGTTGCATTACCCCCATGAGCTGATGCTGTTTTATTTATTTAGCTAGTTTTCCATAATTTTGGCAGATGCTTTTGTAAAATATTACTGTTTTATACTTTTATTCCCAAGACAAATCCTTTAAACTAAATGAAACTAGTAGAGTAGTCAGAGTTATGCGCAATTTTGTGGTTGCATGTACTATTTAACTCATCATGCATTGACCATGGCTAAAATAAAGTAGTAATTTTGGTGTGGGGCATTTTTATTGCAGGTGAGACCTTTGTTTAAAGATCGACAAAAATTTTCACAAATGGCGGATCCAATGCTCCAAGGTCAGTATCCTTCGAGAGGCTTATACCAGGCCCTTGCAGTTGCTGCTATGTGTGTTCAAGAGCAGGCTAACATGCGTCCGGTTATAGCCGATGTAGTCACAGCTTTGACTTACCTTGCTTCACAAAGATACGACCCGAATTCACAGTCGCTCCAAAGCTCTCGCCTTTCCCCGGCCACTTCTAGAACCAGGAGGGGACAGTGACATGCTTCTCAACGCTGGTTATGAGATCATCTGTACAATATTCCAGACAACACTCTGCAATACATAGGTTTACAGGCGTTAATACCTGCTGTCATGTGGTGGTGTTCTCACAGTTTAGATTATAGGATGAGAAGAAGTCTGAAATTTTGTTCTATTCCTGTTATGAGGATGCACACAATTGCTCTTATTTCCTTACAGAGCCAAGATCCTGTTTTTTTTTTTTTCCACCTCAAGTCACCTTTTAAGAGCTGGGTTCATTATTTACGTGTCTTGTGTGGGCAATATTTCTACCCCACGTATCGGCATTCTGGTTCTGTTGTATAGTTAAGCTATATTTGCAAGTCATGGAGCTTTGAGTAGTTTATTTTTTATACCAACAGACAGCTCGCCCATTTCATTTATGTTTTGAGTTCTTCGTTGGATCTCTATATAGAATATAAGATTGTTTCACTTTTTCCTCGTGACCTCTCGATTCTTATTTATTTATTTTTAGAATTTCGGGGACTTGGAGGTTGAGCTTTCAACCAAGACCAAGACAAAGAACGTTTGTTAGGACCGACTTCACTCTTTTCAACTGATTTGATTATCACACTACAGACGGTTGAGTGGGCTATGTAATTCTTTATATCTTTGTCATCAAATTCTCTGATTAAAACGTATAAAATGTATCTTCTTATAAAATTAATATGATAAATATGTAATTTGATTTAAAAAATGATACATTTATCATAAGTGTTAATTTTTAAAAATAACGTCCTAACAACGATAAAGAACTGCACACTAGTCCTCACCCCACCCCCCAACACACACAACCTTCTTACCAAAATTGCTTATTATTAATATGCCCATTTGGATTTTGAAGATGATACAAGAGGATAGTTCCCTCAGCTTAGACACCATAATCACCATATTACCAAAGGGAGCAGTAATAATAATTTAAAAACAAGGGTGAACTCCCATGAACTCAACCAAGATGGCACTACTATGTATCCATCTTGTTCTTAGTCATGGAATTCCCTGCTGGGAGTGACTTTTGCTCCTCGTCGTTAGACTGACTTTCGCCGCATTCCTCTTCGTTAGTCGGCTTGCCCTGTTCCATTGGATGTTTAAGAATCAATTTTACAATAATATTTACAAACATGTATAAGTAGTGGTAATGCCCAACATCTTAAGGGACGGATGCCCCAAAATAATCGACAAAATGGTACTTCTGGAACAATCAAGGGGTTGATTCAAGGAACCATACACTCTGCAGCTGACTGAAATTTGGTATCAAGGAATAACCAATTCGGATTTGTGAATGCTTTGAATTAGATTTAGCAATCCATAGTTGTTATCACGCGCAATACTTGAATATCACTTGGTCACCTACTGGGAGATACAAATGGAAAAATAGATTTTACGTTGTTTCTGTCTCGCCAACCCAGTCCAAAATTTAGTAGACGTAATTTTGGCGGGGGTATTTTGGTATCCGATCACCCCTACACAAAATTTCTTCTGATGAAAGGGGTTTCTTATAATACGCAACTTGCTATTGGTACTAGAAACCGTTAAAAATCATGTGATTACCAAACCTTCAGTGACCTACATCAAATTTCAGTACAACGGAACGGACGCTGTGAGCAATACAGGAAAACCTAAAAGGACTGATATTCCAAACAATAAATTGACAGTATGGTATTTTTTAAACGTGAAGGTCAACCATGATGAAATTTGATGTCAACAAAAAAACTGACATATGCAATGTTGCATGCATCAATACGCAACTCATAATTTTCAATTGATGTATGTGATAGATAAAAACTAACACCTTGGAGCAAGTGCTTTCGATTGGCCAGATTCATATTGAAGGGTGGCCTCTAACATGCTTTCAGCCATTACAACCCGCTTTTCCATCTCTTTGATCGATGCCATGGATTTATCATACTTTTCCTGCATATGCATAATGCTGGGAATGGATACAGTCATGTCTTGTAAGATATTTAATACGATGTGTCTACAGAGCGAGATCCTCAAATTAATTTGATTGCTTCTCAGGGAAATAGATGTACACATGTTATTCAAAAGCTCTTCAACAGATTCATGTGCTGTGTTATTACAAAAGAAACAAACATAGTGAGAGAAGAGTTTATGTAACAATATTTGAGAAGTAATGAAGTTCAACCACACGTTCATCCACACCACATTAGAAAATAAATACAACGAAATGGTAAAGAATACTTTCCTTTCCATGAATTTAGCAAGAGAAAAATTTTAGATAATATATTTGATTTATAATAGTTCAGCTTCTTTATTTCTCAACTACTCATACTTGCATCCAAAACCATAATGTAAAAACAATAATTTTACCTAGTTGCATGTGAAACTACAGAAGAGTAGCATCGGGCATGAAACAACATATGCTAGATGAACCTGATCTTACTATGCAATTGCCATTAAATATATAAAATCAGGTGCTAGTGTGCTAAAATTTTCAGGGTCAGATTTATTTATAGATGGAAACATATACAGTCCTGATTCCTGATCATATTATTAGTTAAATAAAAATAATAATTGTTATTCTTGGTCATAATGATATACAAGTGAGGGACAAATTCACATGCTGACCAGTAAAGCAAATCAAGCAGATTATTCCATCGACAAAAATTTTCAAAACAAGTTTTCAATTCAGAACTGAACTCTGATCTATAGTAAACTTGAAAATCAATCAAATAACTAGGATCACTCAAAGATTATATGAGGGGTTACCTGAAGCATATGAACTACATATTTCTGAGCAGCAAGGTCTTTCTCAGATCTTCTGCGAGCTTTCAGTAATCTTTTGCTCCTGCTCTACCCGCATTAGGACCTGTATCAAGAAGAACAATTAACGCTTTCAAGAAAACAAAGTTTTTGGTTTTTAATAATTACTTTTCACTTGTCAAGCTTATGAAAAGACGCTGCACAAAACAGGAGCACAGTATAACCTCCAGCATGGCAGTTTCTTGTAATTTCTTATCAGCAAGGGCTTGTTGTAGCTCAGCTACTTCTTGCTCTAATTGCTCAACCTGGATGATTATAAACATATTTGCAAACTTACAAGACAATTGATTACCAAAGCTTTTAAAGAAATGGAATCGTTATTGTAGTTGAATTGAACTAGTTTTTCCTAGAGCTTGAATGCATGTTTTCTTGAATAAGTAAAAGTCCTCTCCGCTAATTAGACAATTATAAAATCAAATATCATATCAAGTCTTTTTATTATTATCACATAAAGTTTTTATTTCTTTATCTGTTCACATTAAATACCAAGGAGGCAAGGACAAAGCATGGCGACACTAATGATTTGATTCAGAGATACATGTATTCATAACTTAGTGAATAGCAGTGGCTCATGCATGATAACTGATTGCACACCAACAATAGCAGTAATAAGTCTAGATAGTGTAATTGAAATTTTTAAATGATTAAGGAATTTGTATGGTAAGAGGGCAAGGGAACATGGTGCATTTCTATTTTAACATCTTCAATAAGCACAGCATTCACCAAATTGTTAGATTTACCCTGGCACTCAGTTCCCGTCGATTATCTTGCTTGACCATCTCCATAAGTGCTGTTTCTAGCTCCTCAGATCTGTTAAAGGATGGGGACACGCGCATAGAGATTAGTTCATGAGATTTTGTTGGAACTTTTACAAGAACAATGAAAAGTGGAGCGGAATGGACCAGGACAGGGCGGGTCAGCTCCGAACTCGGTGACCCGCCCACTTTGCCGATCCAGGCAAGCCTCCAAACCCGGAAAAATGTGACCAGGGGTGACCCATGATAACTCGGGGGAACCCGCCGAGTTGTTGGGTTGCCCAGAGTTAATTTTTTTTAAAGCCTTTGGCGTTCAAAACAGTGTCTTTTGGGGGTTTTATTTTTTTTTTAAATCTGCAGCTCAATCTAAAATGATGTGCCTCCTAATGTCTCAGTACCTATAGATTTGAATGAAGTTAATGATGATTTTGGTGTTAATGATTATTAGTTTTAGTGATTAAAGAATTGCAAGGATGAATATTTTGTTACTGTATTCAAGGTATGGAAACTCATACTAGACCGGCTGAGTTTCAGTACCTTGATTATATTTCTATTTTAATATTTTGCTATGAAAACCATGATTGTATAAAATATTAATCATTATGTAGTCTTTACAAGTTTGGAAGGTATGCATGAGAGTGCACAGGTCTGACTTTGAGTTGACTCCGATCTGACCCATTAACCCTTGACCCAATGTTTTGATTGAGTTAGTTTCCGGTTCAAGTTTTAGTACCTTGATTAGATCTTTAAGGTTGACAATCATCAGTGTAAATGAAGTAAGAAAACAATATACAATTCATAGGAGAACAATAATGCAGCACTTAGCAAGGCTCTTGGAAGGGGCATTGCCGCATTGGCATTTCCTTGAAGGGCTTTCCTAAAGTTATACCTTGTAATGATCCATTGGCAGGAGATGAAAAGGTAAACAGTATAAGCATGATGCTAAACTATACTGGGTTGGCTAATACTTCCATCCCAAACTAGATTTATCAACAATTATCTCTTAAGAACCTCCTCTGAGCTTTATGTCATACTTTATGGGCTTGAAAATTGTTTTTTTAATCAAAATGGATATGGCATCAAAACACCAAAGCTTCCAACCTGATTATAGAAGATCTTTTCTCCTCTAGCATTCTGCATAACTCGACCTTCAACCAAACCACCTGAACAGAGAAGAATAATCTCAACCACAAAAAGACCAAGAAAAGCCTAGATGCTTGCAGAGAAGAAGACCCATAATCACTCAACTATAAAGAAAATGCTTGACCCAATTGTTTAAGCATGTTATGACCTATAGAAAATTTATTCACAGATCAGAATATGGAATCTCTGATTATTCAATATATTGTTCTTGGTATTACCATAATCAAATAAGACCTGAATTTTTTGGACGTAGACAAGACGAACCTTCATGTTACGAATAAAATTCTATGATGAATTTAAGAGAAGAAAAGTTTAGTGGAGATGAATTTCAATATAATTCAATTGTAACATGAAAAGGAAGCAACCTGTTCCTGCAGATCTGGAAGGGAATCTACTTCTGAATCAACATTGAGGCTATTGAGCAGTTCATCCAAGTTGGAGGAATGGGATTCCAACGGTGATTTGTCCCCAACATTTTCCATATCACCTCCTTCATTGGTTTTCATTTGTTCTACCAGTGGTCCTGGGTCATGCTTGAAACTGTACAGTTTAGATGCAAGCCCTTTGAAATCGTTCCAAACTCTCCCCTTTTTAGAACTTTCATCCACAACAACTAGTACAGATGGCCGATGCTTTTCTCTCAGTCCCTGCAATCTAGACTCAGTCACAGCTAGAAAACTCACACAAGCAGTAGCTACGAGCTGACTGCTATCAAATATTGAGCCAGCAAGTGATTGCAATAGAGTACTTGCATCACCTGCATCTTTTGTAGTAACTAATGCAGGACCTAGAACAAGACATAAAGAATTTGTAACATTGATGTTATTTTACTACACTATTCTGCACAGTTCAGCCACAAGAACAGGAAATTACAATTCAATACCATATAACTCCATTAGAGCAAGGGCTGTTCGAAATAGCATTACACGGTTCCCTTCAAATAGCAACACATCCCAAACTCGAAGAACTAAATGCAGAGAAAACCCACCATAAGGTCAAAAGTATTAGAAATAACAAGTTCTAGGTCACTGCAGGAACTCAAAAGAATGTGTGTGCAAGAGTGCGTATGTGAGCGTGTGTGTGTGTGTGAGAGAGAGAGAGAGAGAGAGAGAAGTCTTCACATAAATCTAACCACTTTCCCAAGGAATCATGTTTACAAAGATTGATAGGGACCAAGGTCCAGTTATCCAAGCCACCTGCACTCCCAAGTAATCCAGATGATTAACTGCACCAGAAGCATCAATGGAATAAAAATCTGTCCCAAGTGCTTCATAGGACAACTAAAGAAGATTACTACAAAGCAAATCTAATATGTACAACCCAGCTTGGGATATCTTTCACGCATTAATTCCTCCAAGACAAGCTGGTCTACCTAACAAAACAAAAACTACTGTGATTGCCGAAATGAATAACTAAGAGTCCTGCTATAGCTAAATCTATATACAAATATATAATCCTGGGTCAGGATACAATTAACTATGTAAGGAGTAAATATAACCACACCTGGGATTCTACCATTTGCTCTGTATAATAACCTTCAAAATAATCATCAATAATGCCCACCAATGCCCTGAGATGCCATAAAAATGAATTCGTCCATAAGTACAAGACAAAACCAAGCGTTCTTTGTAAAGAAATACAATAAGTTCTAGGCCAAGTACACAATTATTTTTAAAAAATTGCATGTTCCTTCAAATCAATTACCAAAAGATAAACTTAACGCAAGTATGCTCCCTGAAACAGTTAATTTCTGCTCAGAAGCATACTCTATTTCCATATAGTCCAGACTAGAGAACTATGAAACGGGGGATTTACTGAGGGAAAATACACGAGACAAATTTCTCAAACTCACCAGAATGCATTTTCCTCTGGCATAAGAAGCAGCAACAAACCAGCAAAGAAGTTCATTGCCTGCAGATGTGTGGATAACAAGAAAATATGATGACAATGATTATGGTGATGACAACAACAATGATCATACCACCAATAAAGATGTCAATGAATAACATTAACTTAACTCCCCAAATAAGAGGGTATATCTATAATAACCTTGCCAGAGGCTGATCAGTATATAAAGGCTACATTAATCATAAATGGCAAAAAAAAAAATATTGAAGTAAAGGAAAACATCCAAAAAGAGCATCTTCATATATTATGTTTGATTTTTCCCAATGGCATCAACTATTTCAATTTATTTAAACCCTCTGTAGAAATTTTTTTCTTCAGAAGGAAAAATTTATAAAAAGTCCATTGAAGATGACAAATGATGAAGTAGCAGCTAAACTTGTCAAGAAATATCACACCACCGTACCTGACAGTAACCACAGAGGGGTTGTGTCGAGCATATGCTAGGAGTAAACGCCTTAAGGAATTCCTGCCATTTTCATCCAAAGCAGGATGTCCTGGGAAAGTTCGTGGTATGTCCTGTGAATAAAAAGTATGATGATTCTAAGGAGAAAGCCAGCTTGCAATCTAAAGCAAAAGAAACGGCGCCTACAAATCAAAATAAAATCCAAGGCGCAAGCAGCTAATGACCTTCTCAATCTGCTTTCTCCATTTCCCTAATGCACCAGATGAATCATCCTGCTCCTTCCTTTCGCTACTGTCAGTTTCTTGAGCCAACAGATCCTCATAATAGCTTTCCACCCTACGTGTCTTCACTCCTACAAATGCTTGCCACACCTATAATAACAATATGGTAGAGAAGACTCCACATTTTTACCCCCATAAAGATAAGAAGTGGCTTGATGAACTAGAAAACATCAATTATACCTCTCCTCTGAGATTTTTTGGCACTCCTCCCTGAACTAGGGACTCCAATTCCTTCAGCTGAGAGTAAAATTCAGGCGAGCCATTGATAATGTTATCTACCATCTCTTTAGTGCAGATCTTTTCCTCAACGATGTCCTCAGAAATCCCTTCTAGATAATTTCACCCCAGGTTTGAAGCTTACGGGACTTTCTTTCTTCTGGACAGTGCACCTCCTTTTCAGAACCACTTGCTGTTGAACCATCAGAAACAGACTTCTTGCCAATTGAATCATTCCCTTCACTAACCCTCCCTGGAATTGTGCCTTCTTTAATCTCAGTACCTTCAGCAGCCCTCCTGTCACTTAACTCATCAGCTTCTCTTTGCCTCTCTAGATTTGTTCCTTCTTTTATCTCAGTACCTTTAAAAGACTTCCTGCCACTCAAATCATTTCCTTCACTTACCCGCTCTCCACCTGTCTCCTCTTCTACCTTAATCCCCTCACAAGATTTCTCCAAACTCAAATCATTTCCTTCACTTACCCTCTCTGCACTTGTCTCTTCTTCTAACTCAGTCCCTTCACATGACTTCGTGATACTGAAATCACTTCCTTCACTTAAGCTACCTGAGCTTGTCCCTTCTTTAATCTCACAACCCCTAGCTTTAGGTATTTCTTCGAGATTATTCTCAGAAGAACATGATTGAGACGATTTAACTATCTTTTCAAGGAAGCCTCTCCATTTATCTGCCCTTTCACCTTCCTCCTCCTGATATCATGTACATAAAAATATGCGCCTTTACAGTAAAAGTTACATACGAGAAGAATTTTGTTTTCATAGGAGACATGAAACCAAGCATTGGAACGAGCTGAAGTTAATGTCATAGGTTGGTGTCATTTATTTTGATCTCGTCATTGCGGCCATTATCTCTTAATCATCAAACAAAAACCTTGTCATTATTTCAATTATGAATCAAACCCCCGGTGGGTGGGGAATACGTGCTTCCGACAGTTTTTTTTATGTTAATTTTATTATAATTGTAAGCAAATGAACTTATTTTATTCAAAAATATAAATAAAAAAACTCAACTTTCTGATTACAGGATGTAACGGTATTTCTAAATGTGTGCACCTGACTTTATTTTATGGGATTCAAATATTAAACCTGATATAGAAGAACTGAGAATCAAGAACAAAAGTTACAGATACCTTGTAGACAGAAGCATACTGTCTGTAACTTTGTGCATGTTGAGGTCTTAACGCAAATCCATAGGAATCCCTGTGGACGTAGATGCGTACTCATTGGTACAATAAAAGAAAAGCGCTAAAACACCACCAAGCGTTTCTTAAATACCAGAAAAAAAAAAGAAAAAATAAATAACAGCAGGTGGCCAGGAAATCGGGTGTAAAACAATGAATTCAAGTTAAATTTTTAACTTGAGTGACGGTATAGGAACATACAAGCACTGTTATGACCTGGGGCAATGTACACATGCGAATCTGTACAAGATCAATTACCTAGAATCAACCTCCAATGAACGTTTACTCAGTAAGGACAACAACATACTTCAAGAACAGATGCAATTCTACTGCCCATAGCTTTTGGTTGAACCAATATCAGAATGCTACCACATTTCAGACTTTAGAGCCACTGTAGATGCCGTCTAACGCACATGACACTAATCCTACCCCTATACTTCCAATTGCTCAATGATCACCCAAATGGACCTCAGAGTTCATATGATGAACTCTAATAAATTGCAAAAATCAATATACCAACCGTGTGTTCTTAGTTGAAAGGAAAAGTAGCAGATACCCAGATTTGGACCACTCTCTAGATCAAGCCAGAAACAGTAAAATCACAGAGACGAAGAAATTTGCTAATTTCGATCCAACAAGTGGCGATATTTGAGAGGGTTCCAGGACGCGTGGATATGCCTATAAGGGCAATTATGTGCCGCATTGCGACATACATTTGCATAGCTCATGGGTTCGAAATTGTGGAGGAGACTGGAACTGAAGTCCGCCATATACGGTTGCCTCAATGAATGCGAATCCGATTAAGCATCAAGATTCAAGAGAGAGATGGGATCTATTATTTATTTTATTTTTTTAAGATCGAAACTGAATATTTTCCCGTAAAACTGACTTTCCCTCCAGTTCTTCCCCGAGGTGCTTCCCCGAGCAATCTTGTTTATTTCATAAAATATAAACATGGACTAATCTAAAACACCCTAAATGGACTAAATGATAAAAAATGTCCAATAAGTGAGTTGTGATAGACGTTTGTTTTTTCCTTGGGTCTCACCATAGCGTTTTCCTCTAATCTGTTCATACTTAATATAATAAATTGAGTAAAATATTTTAATTACTCCTCAAGTTTACTTTAATTATATAAATATTGTTAAACCAATATATTATAAATATGTTTTAATATTAATTATTTTATTAGTTAGGTAGTTGACAGGTAGATTAGTTAGTTAGACATGATCTAATATATACACGTGACATGTAGTATATAAATAAGAGATGTATGGGCATTATGTTGTAACTTGCAAGTTTACATTGAATAAAGGTTCATATATTTCTCGTCAGTAGCTTTTCATGGTATCTAGGGCAGGTTGTTTTGGGCCAAGATTGCAGGAGCCCACTTCATGATATTGGATCTTGATTCTTTCTCCTTGACCTATCTACTATTCTTGTTTTAACTCCTTCCGCCACCACAAATCCCAAAAGATGATATTCCCGTCATTGCATCACAGAATAGCAATAGGGTTCTCTATCCTTTGCATCGTCACCATCAGCGTAAGAATTGCATATCAATGTTTCAGAGGTTTCTCAAATGGGGAATCTTGCGCTGTCAATCTGCACCCAAGATTGTCTTAAAAATTAGGTTAGATTATTGTTCTTAGTGTTCCTCAGAGAAAGAAAGGTATTTCACTATGCTCACTGGTACTGCTGCTCAGAGCATCCTCTGTTAAGGGTGCAGCAGCATCGTCTTCACTAATTTCCTTGTTCTGAAGGCTTTTTGAGTGAAAAGAATCATCTCAGAGGGGCATACAACTTGCTAATCGGTCTTCCTCCTTTTTCTTGTAAGTTTCTTGAAAAAATTTCATTTGTTTGTCCCAGCCTTCAAATTCTTTTTTTTGCATTCTTCGAATCTTTTTTTTTGTATATGGGGAAGGAAGATCATTCTACTCAGGTCCCTATAGTTGACTTCTCCCATCCATTATACCTTCATCCGTCAAATACCCAAATTACAACCCTCGTTCCACAGCCTCTACATGGTTCAGAGAATTATGAAGTTTGGAGTCGGACCATGAGATTGGCGCTCCATGGGAAAAATAAACTGGGCTTCATAGATGGCACATACACCCGTGAAACGCAGGAACTCGCCCTTCAAAGTACATGGGATTGCTGTAACTCTGTTGTCCTTTCTTGGTTAATTAATTCAGTGGAACGACATATATCCACAGGCCTTGTATTTTCTACCAGTGCACGATTGGTTTGGGATGATTTAAAGGAGCGTTTTCACAAGACAGATGGAACAGCATATTCACTCTACATAGGTCCATCACCTCTCAAACTCAGGGAAGCATGAGTGTGGCGATGTACTTCACAAAATTAAGGGACCTTTGGGATGAGTACGACTGCCTTGTGCCTTTCCCATTCTGTCAATGCTCCTCTACGCAAGACTACTCCAGGGAAATACAACAGCAAAGACTCCTTCAATTTCTCCTTGGACTCAACGACAGTTTTGACAACGCTAGGACACAGATTCTTCTGCAGACTCCTCTTCCTTCGCTTAACCATGCTTTTTCCCTCATTTCCAAGGATGAGTCACAAAGGGAACTTTCGTCCACCTCATCCAATAACCCTCTTGAAGGATCTGTCATGACAACTAGGGGAGGATGACCTGGAAGAGGAAGAGGACGTGGGAGGAGCCAAGATGAATGCTCATATTGTCACCAAAAAGGGGATAAGAAGGACACATGTTACCATCTGGTTGGTTTCCCTCCTAATTTTCGAGGCAAATAACTTACCAGTGAGTCTGCTAATCCAGTGATCCAACGTGAAAACACAACTCCTTCCTCCCAGAATCATAATTCCACCATCACTACTATTCCTGAACATGGGTCCATCTCCCAGCTGTAGTACAATCAAATACTTCAAATTTTAAGAAAGAAACTAGAAGATACTGTGGTAGGGGCAGCCACCGACTATATCGATGAGCATGCTTCAGGTATTGTCAATGCTATGCCTAAATCTTTATTTGAGAATGATTGGATTATTGACTCAGGGGCAACCTGTCATGTTGCCCAGAGTATAACTATGTTTGATAATGTTCATAGATACATAGGCCCTCCTAAGAGAATCACAATGCCCAATGGTGAGACTATGGTAGTCACACACACTGGTATAATACATATTGCAGATGACATTATACTCAAGAATGTTTATTATGCTCCTGGTTGTTGCTTTAATCTTGTGTTTGTATCACGCCTAACTGCTGACATGTCCTGTACAGTGTCTTTTCATCCTGAATATTGTATTTTACAGGAAACCTTAAGTGGGAAGGAAAGAGTGATTAGTAGGAAGCATTCTGGATTATATGTCATAAATAGAAATAGAAAAATAGACACTGTTATGCATATAGAACAGCAAACAAATATTAGTTTTCCTCAAGATATTTGGCATAGAAGGTTAGGACATGTACCAATCGACAAGTTAAAGCACTTAGATTTGATTAGGAATGAAGTTCCTGTCATTCATCATGATAAATGTGACATTTGTGCTTGTTCTAAGCAAACTCGATTATATTTTTCTTCTAGTACCTCAAAGACTAGTAGTTGCTTTGAGTTACTTCATGCAAATGTATGGGGACCATATAAAGAACCCACTTATAAGGGGCATCGTTATTTTCTTACTATTGTTGATGATTTTTCACGTTGTACATAGACATTCTTAATGATCAATAAAAGTGAAGCTACTTTTCATTTGAAGAATTTCTTTGCTTTTGTTTCTACTCAATTTTCTGCTTCAATCAAACGCTTACGAACTGACAATGGTCTTGAGTTTGTGAATCATGAATTAAGCACTTACTTAAATAATAGAGGAGTGATTCATGAGGTCACCTGTCCATATACTCCTCAGCAAAATGGAGTTATTGAACGAAAGCACAGGCATCTCTTGGATGTTGCACAGAGTCTATACTTTCAATCTGGGGTACCCCTAAAGTTTTGGGGAGAGTGTATTGCCACTGCTACTTTTCTTATTAATCGAACACCTTCTCGCATTTTAGATTATAAAACCCCATATGAAATATTATACGGTTATCAACCTGATTTGTCCATGCTTAGAGTTTTTGGTTGTCTTGCCTATGCTACTACCTTGCATTCCCTTGACAAGTTTGGTCCTCAGTCTGACCCCTATGTTTTTATGGGTTATTTGGATGCTCGAAAGGGTTTTCTATTGTATAATATTACAACTGCATCTGTGTGTATTAATCGTCATGTTGTATTCATTGAAAGTAAGTATCCTTTTTAGGACTCTACACGCATCAATCAAGGGGGAGAAAATGGTGATTACATGATTGATCCATTTAGTCATGACTTCTCTAAGTATGATGAATCCCATGTACCTCAAATTCAAATGAAGGAAAATGTCTTAGAACCATCTATACACAGTACTGATCTTCCAAGTGAGGAAGGAAATATTCAAGATTTAAGTAATAATGAAAGTCACCCAACTCTTGGGAGACCAGTGCGTGAAAGAAGGTCTCCTACATGGATGCAGGATTACCACTGCACATTGCGACCATCAACACACGTTCTCTTTGGGTATGCCTCCATTGCAGATTCACAAGGGAATCATGGCACAGGTAAAAGAAAGGTAAAGTACCCTTTAGAATCACATTTATGTTATTCAAATATTTCTTCAGATTATAAAGCCTTTTTATCCAAAATTACAATATTGTTGAGCCTCGTAGCTTTGAAGAGGCATCTCGAGACCCAAGGTGGGTGGATGCAATGCAGAAGGAAATAAAAGTATTAGAGGAAAATGGTACATGGCAGTTGGTTAACCTACCCAAAGGCAAAACACCAATTGGGTGTAAGTGGGTATTTAAGGTGAAATATGACTCCAATGGAAACATTGATAGGTTTAAGGCTATATTAGTAGCCAAAGGTTACAGTCAGCAGGAAGGAATAGATTATTTTGAGACATTTTCTCCAATGATTAAAATGGTTACAATTAGAATTGTTCTTTCCCTTGCAGTTAAGAATGCTTGGACCCTCTTTCAAATAGATGTGTATAATGCCTTTCTTCAAGGTGACTTGGAGGAGGAGGTATATATGTATATCCCACAAGGTTTTGGGAACTTGACAGGGAATAAAGCCTGCAAGTTGACAAAATCATTGTATGGACTCAAGCAAGCTTCATGGCAATAGAATATTAAGCTTACAGATGCACTGTTAGAAGGAGGTTTTAAACAAAATAAATATGATTATTCATTATTTGTTAGGAGGGATGAATCTGAAGTTACCTTGGTGCTGGCTTATGTTGATGACCTAATTATAACAGGAAATAGACCTGATAGAATCAATGAGGTAAAACAGTTTCTGCATAGTAAGTTTAAGATAAAGGATTTGGGAGAGCTTAAATATTTTTTAGGAATAAAGCTAGCAAGATCAAACAAGGGTATAGTACTTAATCAAAGCAAGTATGCTCTAGACATATTATTGATATGGATTTATCTGCTGCTAAGCCTCTTCAGGTGCCAATAGAGAAAAGCACAAGGTTGAGTGCGAATCCTAAGAAAGAATAAGATGATCCGCTGCTGCCCCATCCTGCTGCATATAGGAGATTGGTAGGGAGATTATCGTATTTATCTATGACTAGACCTGATTTATGGTTTGCTGTGCAGGGTCTCAACCAGTTTATGAATGCACCTAGGAGGTCCCATTACAATGCAGCTATAAGAGTTGTTAGATACCTTAAAAATCAACCAGGTCTTGGAATATTGATAGAAGCAGGACAATCTACAAAGTTAGAGTGCTTTGTGGATTCAGATTGGGGGACATGTCCAAATACTCGCAGATCAGTAACAGGATTCGTGGTCAAGCTTTCCGGGTCATCAATATCCTGGAAATTAAAGAAGCAGTCAACCGTCTCAAAGTCTTCAGCAGAGGTAGAATATAGAGCTTTAAGTCAAGTTGTATCTGAGGTGGTATGGATCTCTAGGATGTTAAAAGATCTAGAGGTGCATAACCTAGAACCTGTACAAGTCTACTATGATAGTCAATCAGCAATTTACATCACCACTAATCCAGTATTTCATGAGCGCACAAAGCACATAGAAGTGGATTGTCATTTTGTGCGGGAGAAATTGCAAGAGGGTGTGATTAAGCTTGAACATGTTAGGAGCAAAGATCAACAGGCAGATATTTTGACTAAGGCTCTTGGAAAAGAAGATAGTCATAGGATTCTGTGCAAGTTAGGGACTATAGATATTTATAGTCACAAACTTGAGGGGGAGTGTTAAACCAATACATTGTAAATATGTTTTAATATTAATTATTTTATTAGTTAGGTAGTTGACAGGTAGATTAGTTAGTTAGACATGATCTAATATATGCACGTGACAAGTAGTATATAAATAAGAGATGTATGGGCATTATGTTGTAACTTGCAACTTTACATTGAATAAAGGTTCATATATTTCTCGTCAGTAGCTTTTTAAATATGACCTCTATTTTAAAATATATATATAGATTTTCCTTAGAACTAAAATATATATTATACTAATCTCTTTTGTATGTTTGATATCCTATTTTTATCCCCATTGACAGTTAAATTTAACTTTTAATTTTAATCTTTTTTTTTATCAAGATACCCCTTATTATCATAAGAATTAATCAAATATATATTTCCAAAATCATTTATACAACTAAAAAATAATTTTAATACATGAATTTTCAAAATTTTTAATATATTATAAAATTTATTAATTTTAATTTATTGTAACATTTTATAATTCTAATTTTTTATCATATTGAGCAAATAACTATTTATAAAAATAAGAAAATAAAAATTAAGTAAAATAAAAGTAAATAAAGTATATTTTAATATAAATTATAATGATTTATTAGGATGGAGAAAATAGTAAATAAAATTTCTTTTAATATATATGCTAACTAAAAATTATATTTTTAGATTTTTGTTGAGAATATTCTTAACTGTGTTAACTGATTAGATTAAACTCTATAGTGTTAACTGATTGGATTAAACTCTATATTTTCAAAATAGAGAGAAAGTTTGTATAATTAAGACATAATTAAAGGTAATCAATGTATTTAATTCATAAATTAAAAAAAAATATTTTTATATAAATATTTTTTGTGACTAATTGCATTAAAATAAACATACCTAAAGGGAAGCTATTGGAAGTGATGATCGGTTGACTAACTATGAGCATAGTTTAGCCATGGGTCATCGTGTATTTCTCATTTTTTAACCCTCTATCTTGAGTGGTTTTTTTTTAATGATGACATGTGTTGATGCAATTTTTTGTCAGATTAAGTCACTACCAACGTTATGAATTGATAGTCACGATAATATAAAAAATAAAGAAATAAAAAAGAAAAATATAAAGAGAAAAAAGAAGAGCTCTAAATATTACTACTAATAATGTATTTTTATGTATAATGAGTTAAGTGAGTGAATGGAATCAGCCATCTACCTATATCTATCCCTTCTTTTCTATTAGTATCCCCTAGGACATATGGGGAGTCGGATGACACTCTACAATATCTTCAGCGTGGTAATATGAGTTGTTAGGGGGATTTGCCCAACTATCTTTGGGATCCCTCAGTTGATGCCTTTCTTGACATTGGGGGCATATTAGGACTTCATCAAGTTAGGTTGTCATGAGGCTTGTTGAGATGAAGTGAGCCATTGAGAGGTGTGAGAATTTATGCCGTTGAGAGGTACGTTTGAGATTTATGGGATCCTAGTACTGATCCTCATTATCTGACCGTTAAGCTTGTCGTCCATCCCATCGAACTTACTCGTCTGATACGTTAAGCGTTAGTTTTAGCTATCTTAGAACTATCCATTTGGTGACTTAATCTCAACTATCTCAGGATTTCTTGAAGAGATTCCTAGCGCTAGCAAGGGTTATTCCTGCCACTCATTGAGTGGGTTATCTAAAGAGTCATATGGTCGGTCATTTGGCAGGTCATACTTGAATAGGCTAGATGGTGTTTGTGCAAATTAAGCCGTCTCCATATCGGGCTCCTGCTTCATGCCCATGTAACATGTAATGTGCCAAACAATGTGTTTAGAAGTTAAAATAAATAAGAAAGATAAAAATATTCTATAACCTTAAAATTTAAAAATATTACTTAAAAAACTTGGCCCTTATTTGGCATTAAAAACTAATTCATACCGCTGTCACAAAAAAAAAAACTGTAAAATTGTATATAAGTTGAAGATCCTCGGAAATCATTTTCTACTAAGCATTTTTTCTATATTTATTCTTCAATTTTAAAACTAACACAAGCTATTTTTTAGGCCAAATAACACAAGCTTATTTAAAAAAAAAAAAACAAAACATAAAAACTGAAAAGAATTGGAAAAATGCTTGTCAAGGAACCAATTTTAATTGTTTTTGTGCTTTTAGGAGATAAAACTCTCATATATTTATTCTTGTGTGACATAAAATCAATTCTCTACTACTAATCTAAAAGACATAAAGAAAAAGTAAAAGACTTTCAATTAAATTTTTTATTTATAGAAAAACTTAGATGGTACTAAACTATAAGGCTATTCTGATGAGTCAGTTAAACAAATGGCTATATTTCAATTGTCAGATAAACGCACTTTCATCATCTAACACTACTGGCATAATATATCCTTCTTCTCTCATTAATCCAAGCAATCCTTCCAACAATACATAAATCTCATCAGATCTTACATTTGAAACATCCTTAGCGATGAAGCTTACTAACGCTCCACTTGTTTCAATCCAGCTACTACCACGAATCTTCTTTAATCCTATCTCTTCCATTTTCCTCCTAACTTTATTAGCTTCTTCCCATCTTCCAGCTTGTGAAAATAAATTTGCCATAATTACGTAATTCCCAGTATTCTCAGGCTCAATCTTGAACAAATGATCACAAGCAAACTTGTCCATTTCCACATCACAGTAAACTGAAGACCCATGCAGCGAAGCACCCCAAACTCTCGCACTTGGTTCTACTGGCATCTTAGAAATGAAGTCTGCTGCTTCCAAGAGCTTACCAGCTCGACTAAGAACACCCACCATGCAAGCATAGTGCTCTGCCGAGGGCTGAATTCCATATTTAAAGGATATTGTGTTGAAGATTTCCCAAGCTTCATCCACTTGTCCAGAATGAGCACAAGCAGCCAGCACTGATGCTAATGTCACAGGGTCAGGATGAACTCATCTATTTAGAATCTGACCATAGAGACCGAGGGCCGAACTAGCATCTCCATGGGAAGCATAAGCTGATATAATTGCTGTCCAAATTACCAAGCTCTTACATTCTGATTGATCAAAAACTCGTTGCGCCCCATGAAGAAACCCCAACTTTGCATAAGTATCAATTATGGCGGTCGCAACGTGTATAGTTTGGTCGAACCTTCTCCTGATAGCATAAGCACGTATCTCTTTCCCTCCTCTCAGGTTTGAAAAAGTAGGAAAATGCACGGAGAATGCTAGAAAGTGTAACGGTGTTTAGTCTAGAACCCAAAGCCTGCATTTCTTGAACTAAATTCAAGGCTCGTTCATGCTAGTGGTTCTGAACCAAACCAGATATTACAGCATTCCAGGTGCTTAATCCAGGATGTTTCATTTCTCGGAACAAAGTCATGGCTTTGTCAACAAACCCATAAAACATATACCCTGAAATGATTGAAACATAACTTCATCCTTTTCACCCATTTCTTCAAACAATTCCTGGGCGTAATCCAAGCTGCCACATTTTGCATACATTCCAATCAAAGCATTACAAAGTGAAAGATCAATCTTGATTTGATTCCCAATGATTAAACGGTGGACTTCCATTCCAAATATAATATCCTTTGACTGAGCACAGGCCTGCAGCACACTGACAACTGTCAATGCATCAGGATTAAACCCCGTCGAACCTAGCATCTCTAAGTACAGTTGCTTGCATATCCAGCAATCATAGCATTCCACGACACAATATCTCTTTGGGGCATTCTGTCAAATATAGTCCTCGCTGATCCAAGCTGATCACTTTTGGAGTAATACGTAACCAAAGCATTAACGACAAAAATGTCGGAATCCAAACAACGCTGAAGAACATAACCATGAATTTGTTTTCCAAGAGATAAACTAGAAGACGATGAAGCCAGCACCTTCAAAACAGAAGTAATAGAAGCATTGTCAGTGTGGGCACTGGCGGAGAACAATAAAGATGAAAAAGCTTCAGCGCATGATGGAACAGACCGTTGGATGAGTAGCCAATGATCATGGCATTCCAGGAGAAAACATATCTGGGAGGAATTTTGTCGAACACCCTACGCGCTTCGGAGATGTGGTTGGATTTGGCGTAGAAAGTGATGAGCTTTGATGCAAGGAAGTTGTCTGGTGTGACTGAGAACAGGATAAGGCGAGCATGCAGTTGCTTGGCTTGGCGGACAAGACTATGGTCCGTGCACTGCTGAATGACACAGCCAAAAGCTCTGAAGTCGAGGCCTTGCGGGGATCGTCGGACGCTGCCGGTTGTGACCATCTGTGTATTTAACCAGATTTTCCATCACCATTCATTTCTTACGTAATCTGTCGATCATCACGCAAAGGCAGGCATCAAGGCTTTACTCCGTTAGAGTGATGAGCCATGATTGACGGTCAGAGGTAGCGGCGTATTCCATTCCACTAATCTCGACCTCCTCCATTGGTGTTTAACGAAAATATTTAATAAAACGTAATTCCATTTCCTTATATTTGTTACGTTTGATCCACACAAATTCCCAAGCCCCACACACTCAATTAAAAATTAAGATTAAGTATTTAGACTTTTATTTAGATAAGCCTAGGCTATGTACTTCCCTCGTATTATAAATTTTTTTAAAAAAATTTAATACTAACTATAAAAATTTCTATATACATATAAACAAGGTCAAAGATCAAACTCATAACTAAATACTCAAAGAAATTAACTACATGTTAACTACACTAGGTCTTATAATTTAATTATAAGAATTTTTGTCATTGAGGCAAAGTGTAACTATTAAAATATCACCCTGGATGTGGAGCAAAGTAAAAGAAAAGGAATATTAAGAAAAAAAAAATCTTCTTAATATTCTCTCCCCTATTTTTGCCTCATGGCATAGAGTATTTTTTTTCTTAAAATTTGTAAAATGTCATCTTAAGCTCCACGAAATTTGTCACTTTTTTCTCTTTTTTACCTTTGCATATTTTATTGAAAAGCTACGGTGATCGTTGTTATTGCTATTTTATTTTACTTGAGAGTCCTGCGACCAATGATGACTGCTAAATCTCTCTTTTTTAAAAAAAATCTTGCGTCCTCTGATTATGAAAATAGGGAGGGCGTGATGTTGCAAGACCATGTAAAATTCTCCGGACACAGTTGATCATAAAATATTATTATGACAGAAAACTATCCGAAATTGATAATCTCCCCACAAGGGAGAAAGGCATATCCAATCACATAACCGACAGACACCCTTTTATTTTTAATGGAAGACAATACAGAGGAAAACTACAGAAAGGAACAAAATACAACAGAAGAAATCTATATCCTTTCATCATCCTCCACCTCGCTAAGAAAAAGTGGTGGATCAAATGAGCAACATAACTGACACTTTTATTGGACACAATTTGCATCTTCAATGCCCGCAGCTATTTGATGTTCACTGTTGAGCCTGCAGAGTCGAAATGTTACGGCTTAGCAAAGTGGCAAAGAGAACAACCAGAAATCTCTATGTTAATTACTATTTTCTTTTTATTACCAAAACACGTTTCTTGAAAATGCCAACGATTTCCTTAGGATCAGTTCTTGTCTGGGTATATGCACCAATCTTGTTCACTTCCTGCCAAAGAAACACAAAATGAAGACATCTAGTGGAACCAGTATGCGGGAAATTCTGAATTGATCACCATTATTTGTTTCTGCTATTTTACAAATAGCTAAGAGCAAATTTGTTTAAATACCCAGAGTTCTAAGCAGCACAGGTTATAATGTATCTCAATCTATGCAGCAAGTTTAGGCCTTCTTTCGGTGACATCATGCTTGAAAACCTCAAAAAAGACGACTTGGAATCTTTCGACAAATGGAACATAGGCAATGTCCACCTGATGGTCACCATATTTCATGATCATGGATATTATTATTAGATAAAGTTGGCAAAATCATAGATATTATTATAAAAAAAGTTTTTGCTTCAGGTTATGACTATTTCAGTAGTATGATACTCTCTTTTCCCAAATAATTCACATACAATAGCCTGAATTCCTCATGAGTTAATAACTGATCAATCTGAGAGGCCTAGTTTAATATAGTGATGATGGCATCAACAAAACTCCTAGTTTCAACTCAATGAACTAAATTGGCCAAGGAAGAATGGCCCATCTTCGAATTTACCAAGAGCATTCTCCAAGAAATCAAAAGCAGGACCTGAATGAAAATGCCAACTTTAAGCGATAATTTTTTTATTTCCATCTCTCTCTCCTTTTATGAAATTCAAATCTTACGGGCTTGTTGTACAGGATCTGCTGCTTTCATTGAAGTGAACCCTTCCCTGACGAATGTATCAACATGGGAAATCAACTGCTCACCGAACTCGCTCTTTAGGTGTGAATCTTTAAAGTTTGAATCAACGTATTTGATCAATCCAGACTTTCTCCCAAAACCTTGCCGTTATGTTCCAACGATGGAACCTGCAAAATAAGTAGGAAACTCATCATCAATCAGTCCGGATCAAATAGCTCAGTCAACCAAGCCAATTTCAAATAACAAATTACAGCAACACGAAAATCAATGCATTTCTTTGGTTATAAAAGCACACACCTTATTTTCAGGGTAGACTTTCTCCTTATACCAAGCAGGCCTGTCTTGATGATCGATAGCAACTAATTTGATCTTGTCTTGAAGTCCCTGAAGTTCAACAAGTTGATGACTTGACAAGAAAGAGACTAACGAATATAATAATGATTGGAACAAACAACACCGCAGAAATGCGAAACTAAATCCGGTAAGAGATGGCTAAAAAATAAGGTAGGGCCATAAAAAAAACCTTGCAGTTCCTAGTGATCCATACACGTTGGGCGAAAGGGCAAGAATAGCTAATGTACAATCCAAAAGATAATCCAATATAAAACGATCATCAGAGGGGCAGGGGAAATCAGAAATTAGAAATTTAGAATAGAAACCGTAGAAAAAACAAGGTGAATGCAAGAAAAAATGAACCTGGTGGTGGTTCCATCGAAAAGAGAGGGGGGCGGTGGTGATGTGAAAGTTAATGGTGGAGCAAGAATTTCCCGCAAACACCTAAATCGCCAAAGAGAGAATGTTTGGTTAACAAAAATCGATTCAAAGAGTAATGCTGAACGAAGCATAATGGTAATGGGAGTAGGAACTAGGAACGATGAGGGAATCTTACGCAACAGCCATTGATCTCCATCTCAGGGAACTCACCGAGCTTGATGGTAATAATGTAATGCAGAATTGCGTCTATATTCAAGAGGAGATCGGTGAACGGCCCATTTATAGGAGTTTGCAGAATTGCGTCACGCGAAACTCACGGAGCTTGATAAATAGTGATGTGATGCAGAATTGCGTCTATATTCAAGAGGGGATAGGTGAATGCCCCCACCATATGACTTTGTAGTCCTCCGATGAAGTCGCAAGCAGGGACGATACAGGGGGCAATTCAATTCTCATCCTGTTGTACTTGAAGCACGGAAACTGAAAAAGCAAAAAACCCGTTTTAGATATTGGGTGTTCTTGGAAATACCAAAATTTTAAATTTTAAATTTATAAAATCTAAATTTTAAAATAAATAATTATATTTATTTAAATATATTTTTAAAATAAATTATAATTTAAAATTAAAATTTTAGATAAATTAATTAGAATAATTTATAAAATAATAAAACAATTTATAAACTAATTAATTATTATATTATTCCTATTTTTTATACTATTTTTTCTATTTTTTTATATTTTCTCTCATCTTATATCCTATCCCTCTTCATTTAATATTTATATTACTTTTTATAATTTACTAATAATAAAAATACTTTTAAAAATAATTATATAAATACTCATTTATTTAAAATTATTTTTTTATAAATTTTTCTCTAAAAATTTTTTTCTATAAACTTACTCAAAAATTTATTTTTTTTATAAATCTATTTTTAAAATTTTATCTAAATATATATATATATATTTTTTTTTAATAAATAAATAAGCATGTCACTATAAGTATGTCATAATTTTACTTTAAAAATGTAATTTCCGTCGTATACCACCAGTTTTATTTGCTCCTAATATCCGATTTCTCGATTTGCATAAAGCGCATTCCGGTCTCGTATTTTTAACGCAATCAATCAATCAATCAATCTTTGTCCTCTTGTCAATTCTTGCAACCGTTCCCATGGCAACCAAGACGGAGAAGCCCGACACAGAGAATCTTGCAGAGGAAAACCCTGGCAAAACCCTAGACCCCACTGTTCCTCCCGCCGCCAAACCGGTCGCTGATTCTTCCAACGAAACGGTAACTCATACGGCTTCTACTCAAGATTCATCTCTCCAAGAACCGGCTTCCAAAGCTACTTCCAGCACCACCAGCTCTCCAAGTGGCGGTTCCGAATCCAAGGGAATAGTTTCTACCCTGGCTTCAGAAGCGGGGAATGACGACCCGCTTACCGATGTTCAGAAGAAGATGCGCCGAGCGGAGCGATTCGGAATTTCTGTCCAGCTGTCTGAGCAAGAGAAGCTCAACTCCCGAGCGGAAAGGTAACATTATTTTAGTCGTTGGCCCAGTTTATTTTAACGTTTGAATTAGTTTTTAGAGAATAGATTATAGGAATAATAGATTTTAGAAAATAGATTTTAGGAAGAATAAATTTTGAAAAGAATAAATTATGAGAATAGAGATATTTGGATGATTAGTAGTAGAATTACTTTTTATATTGATAAATTATCAAAAATAGTATGATTTGATTAAAGTATGAGAGAAGGGAGAATGGTAGAGAATAAATAGTAGAGAGTGTAGAGAAGAGAGAGGAAATAGTAGATAGGATGAAGAAGAGAGAAGAGAGATGAAAGATGAGAGAGGATATAAAAAAGTAGGGGTAAAATAGTAATTGAATAATTCATAAATTCTTTTACTGTTCCAAAAATTATTTTCAATAGATTATTCAAAATTATGGTTTTAGCTCAAATCAATTCTGGACAAAAATAACTGTTTGTGTGAAATTTTCTCAAACTGAAATTTTGTCCAAAATTAATTTTGTAACCATCGTACCAAACCAAACAGGCACTTAGTCGTTGGTCATTTGGGCTGTTTTTTCTCCTTGGTTTCGTGGAATGAGAGGCACATTTTGTTAAGCATGAGTGTTTTCTTTCATGGTATCATTGGTAACTTTCTAATATATCACTGGGCACTGGCGATTGCTCATTCAAGATCGTAACTATGATTATTAATTACTTTTATTATCGTGTGCTAAGTCTCCCATAAGTGCTTAGGACCATTCAAACCGGATTGCTGGAAATATTGTGAGAAAAAGAAATGCATGTTCAATTATTTGCATGCAATGTTTCCCAACTTAGCTAGTGCACTCCTAAAGATATCAATAAAATAAAACTAGACAAGGGTCTTGTGCATGAGCAATCCGCACATTTGAAGAAAAATCTACTGTGCATTGTTGAAAAAATCTGTCCCCACCCGTACTGGTGGGCATTAAATTCTTTTATTTTATATATCTTACTATATAAATAATTTCAAAACATTAATAACTACAATCATATGATAAAAAATTACACATTTTAAACTCTAAGCTACTCATTAAAGTAATATATTTTTTTGCCAACAATTAAAGTAATATATTTGAAAACAAGAACGTGAACATATTCACCCTATCCATCTTCCATTTTGTTTACTCTTATCTTTTTCTGTTATCCATTCTTTCTATAATGATTATCTGACACACAAAAAAACCTTCCATGGACTGCGCAACAACCTTATCAAATCCTCCCACCAACAAATAAATAAAGTGCAATTTCCTCAAATTGTTGAGTTGTTTGGGATGGGTGTGTATCTGATTTGTTTGCTGGTGCATATCAGTTTGTAAACGTATTACATTCTGGTTTTCATGTGAAAGAATGGAGGTCGCAAGGAGGAGTCAAATGAATAAGAACCCAGGCCTTATAAACAAGTCCTGGTCGTGATATGTATTGGAATATGATTCAGATGTAGATAATGGACGAGCCTTTGGAGTAAAAGTTTCTAACTTAAGTTTTGAATTCTTTGGATTTTAGGCTCTGAATTTTTTATTTCTACCATATTTCTTCATTTCGTTTTTCTGTAAACCCATAGCATATCTGCAATCCTATATAGGCACCCCTTGGAAACATCAACTAAATTGTTTTTGGTCTAAAGCAAAAGCACATTAATCTGTGGATGGAATGTAGAGTTGATTTGATTTTGCATTTTTTACTCATCTCATTACTGCAGGTTTGGCACCAGGTCCACATTACAAGCACCGTCAACGTTTAAAAAAGAGGACCTAAAGAGAAGCTCTAGAGCAGAGAGGTTTTTCAATTTCTAATTTTATCATTTACTTGCAGTTTCATTGAATGAATGAGCTGAATTGGCACACATTTCCCCTATACTTGACCCACTCTTCACAATGTTTTTGGTTGGGGATCTGTATATATAAAAAAATGATGATAATGATACCCATATATGACATGCCATCCAGATTTGGGATTACTCGTTCATCAGCTGCTGCTGATGATGAGGCAAAGAAGAAAGCTAGGCTTGATAAGTTCGCGCCAGTTTCCAAAATTGACCCATTAGAGGAAGAGAAAAGGAAGGCAAGAGCAATCAGGTGTGTATCAAAAAAATTTCTTCCCCTTAGCATGTTAGAAGTGCCCCTTACTACATATAGCATAAGATTTGAGTGCGCATATGAACCTTGCTTTACCTCTTCCTGTTCTCTGATTCTAGGTTTTCAAACCCTCCATCAAGTTATCTATCTCAACCTAACGGGAAAGGAGATATTGAGCCAGTAAGGCCCTATGGTTACTTCCAACTTTTAGAGGGAAAAAAACAGGTCTATGCTTGTGCTGCTTCTTATACTGATCAGTTTTCTTGTTCTAAACTAGAAGGCGGCTATTGCAGGCGAAGCTGATGACGTACGGACCTAATTGGATGTTTTCCTCCTTATTAGTAGGAAATTTTATTGTAAGTTATTTGTGCTGTTACATGTTCCTGATAAATTAATGGTGGCATTCCTATAGGCCTTTTCTTTTATTCTTTTGAAAACATTTTTGCAGGTGTAATATGGCAGTTCAAGATTCCTTTAGTGGCCTTCATACTGTATCTACCCTTTGACATAGTAATCCCCAGGTGCAGCAATCTTCCATTTCTGGACCAAATTCTGCCAAGACATGGTCAACATCAAAGTGCTTGAATAAGTTTACTTTTATGTTGCCTTATTTTTTGTTTAATTGGTGACACCTCAGTGGAATTAGCAATTTTCTTGTTAAGTGTTTTCTTGTCTTCAAATTTTGTGGGATCAGAAATCTAGAATCTACAGCCAAGGAATTTTTTTTATTATTAGAATATAGGATGAAACCAATTCAGAGAGGAGGTGTTGGAATCTTGATTATTTTTTGCCTTGTTCATTACAACCTGTCCAATCTCTCTTGTCCCCATGGTTTCAAATCCATAATTACGGTACCAAAAGGGTTTGTTTATCAATCCTGCTGTTTTTAGGATGGATACTATTGCTTATTATGTTCTTTGTGTAGGGTTCGATTAATTGGATGAATATACTATACGCTCTATTATTATCATCTATTGAAGGGTGGTACTCTTTTCTTTTTAAGATTACGAGTCCATTGGAAAAGAAAGAAACTTTAAATGGTATGGCTTTTGGGGTAAAACTAGTTTTAATGCGACTTTGCTGAGTCAACAGATTTCAAACTTAGGATGTTTAGAGCATAGATTATTTCCAAGGCTGTAGCTTCCGCTTGGTGCTATCCATGCTGCTTCTATTGGGAACGAGTAAACTCTTGAAGATATCTAGGAATTTATTTATTTTTTGTTTATATAGGGACTGTTTCTATTTTTTTTTATAAAATTTTTTAAAAAAAGATTGGGTTTACTCACTATTTAAAGATAGGGTAAAATCTCCCTTCTTTTTAAGTGATATCACTATCAGATAAAATAAGATGTCTATTACCTTCAAGTATAAATTTAGACATCTAAAAATTAAAATATTTTTCTAAATATTGTTATTAGAATTATAATTAATAATATTTTTTAAAAAATAAATATATTGTAAATAATTATATATTTTATACTGAACCTATGGGATGGAGGGACTGTTTCGTTTTGTCCTAGCATGTTCTCTTTGTCGGCTTGCGGGCTCTACTTTTATTTTGATCTTTATAGCATAAGTATGTGGTGAAGTTATACTCTGCATCTGCCATACGGATTTTCTAAATTTTTTGGTGAAAATTTTATGATAAATTTTTGTTTCGATGTCTGAGTGTTTATTAAGTTAAACTGGAAATGCAGGCGACATTGTTACTTAAAGAACTAATACTCGAGTCTGGCCACAAAATTAATTTTACCAATATAATTTAAATTTCAAATTAACAAAAAGCGAGCGATATCTAATTAATTACTTAAATAATTAACCGCAAACACTAGCAAAAAGGGGAGAATTACTTTAATGAAATCATCAAAATCTCATCTCATGGACTTTAGTTATAAATAAGTTTTTGTATGCATTTACCAAAATACCCATAACAATTTAATGATTTCAAGAAATTTTGGATGTTATTTTTAGGATGTTGTGCGTTACTTTGGAGTAATTTTCTGAAAAATAAAAACTATCCCGATGACACGGGTACCAGCTCTAGCATGTCTTTATCGGTTCCAAATAATGGGGCTGGTGCAGCTGTCACCGGGGTTTTCAGATTTTGGCCGCTATAATCGTTTAAGAAAAAAGAGGGGAATGAACAGTAATGAACACGGTTATATATAACGTAAAAGCCGTGGGATTGTACATGGGAACTAATTATATATATATATATATATATATATATATATATTTAACACTTGACAGAACCTGGGAGGAAATAATAACAAAACATGTCCCTTGGTAGTAATGAATTAATCTTTAATCTGTCCCCTCTACATTCTTGGTGGTCTTGTATTCCCTACGTAAGAATCTTCAAACTAATTCTGGAGACATAGGCGTAACCAAGGGAAGAAAGACCCTTAAAAGTTGGCAGAGCCACCACCTGCTCTGATTGAAAGGGTTAGGTCGCTGAGAGAGCCATTATTATGAGTGAGTTTGGGATTTAGAAACACAACAAGTACAGTTATATCATCATGGAAGTGTCTCCTCACTCCTTGTTCTATCTTTTGGAGATCCGACAATCTCATCTCTCTCTTCCTCGCTGCTTCTGTAAGTGCTGCCTTCACAAGCCTCCTTGCAATCCCCTGAAACACAACCACTAAGTCAGATTCCTACTCCAAAATCATCTCTTTTTAAGCTGTAAAATTCTCAGATGGGAAATGAACATTGTGACCTTACATTGCGTGGCTTATTGCTCACGATGTTCACAGCCTCTTGGTTGCTCAGATGCTCCCATAATCCATCAGAAGCAAAGATGAGAAATTGATCCCTTGCTTCAAGTTTATGAGTTGATATTGATGGCTCACAACTAAGAATCGGCTTAAACATGGGCTCAGGCAATCTATACTTTAATGGAAGAGGCTCTCTGTTAAATTCCATTTTCTTCAAATACGCATCGCCAATGGATTTTGAAACCTGCATAAACAAGACTTTCGGTTCTTTCCTTTGTTTCTTAAAGGATAAAGAAGATCCAAAACAATACCTGTATGAGGCCTTTCACTCGCCAAACATTGTGTTTGCAGATCACAATTTGGGAATCATAAGGGTGCTTGGGACGAAGTTCATCTCTGACAGTTTCAATGTTGACATTGTGTTCTGCAGATAATTGGATAGCTTCCATATCTTTGGTTGCTTTATCTTCTCTTCCTAAAACCACCCGAGAATCCCCAGCATTTGCAACATATATCATATCGTTGCAGATTATCCCCACCAAGCAACATGTTCCTGTAGATGCAATCTCTGGCCTACTTAGCCACTGCTTCTTCACAACAGACAGAAATTCCCCTTCCGTTGCATAAAACGCTCTCTTTATCACATCTTCTGACACCCCTTGCTTCTCACTCGCAAACCCTGAATCACACAAAAACATGGTTTAGCAATTTTATGTATCTAAAGAACGAGCAAGCCAGACCAAAACAGAATTAGTCTAGCAGTGTGGGTCTCGAGTTCCAGTGACAAAAGAGACACTTGTAGAGGAATAGCCATAAACCCCGAAAATGGATTAGTGGGTTGCCAGGATAAGAGTATGGTTATAAATCACAATAAAGAGGCGAGAGCATACTCTTGAGCTGGAAGAAGAGATTGTCAGCGACGAACTGGGAGGCCTCTGATCCGCCATGGCCGTCATAGACACCGATGAAGGTTCCTTGAGGACCCAAATGGTTGGAAGTGAAGGGTCCAGATTCGAGTTGGCTTCGATCCTCCAATGAATTGTTGGCCTGAATTACAGCCATGGAGAATTCTCCGTACACATGCTTACCCAAATCCTTATACCACAGCAATCCATTGACTTTCCCGTTAAAGTCTCCGTCTTCACCTTCTACAGATGGTTTCCAGCAGGATCCAACCATTTCTGAGGCAACTCTTCAATATTGTAATTCAAGCTTATGTTTCAGATTATTGATTTACAATCGTAAAGTTTCAGGCTTTGATCAGTTTAAGGTGTTTGTCCCCGAGATCACAGTTCCTGAAGCCATACACACACACACACACTCAGCAGAAGCAGAGAGGACAAGAAGAAGTGAAGAGAATTCAGATAATAAAAGAGCAAACGGGTATGGGCTAAGTTTTCATGAGCAAACAGGTATGGGCTAAAGTAAATGAGAAATGAACCTTGTGAGGAAGAGCATAAGTTTTCATGCAAAGTTCAGAGAATATGGAGGAGTATGATTCTGGTACTCTGTACCTTATCTGAGTTGAACGGGTTTTGGGACCTTAGTTGTGTTGCATGTTTGAGGAACATAGAGATAAAATATGACAGAGATGGTTGAAGATCTCAGTGATAAAAGGGACCGGTGCATGGAGAAGCATTTGGAGGTTTATGGCACGTTATCTTGAAAGCTTAGGGCAGAGTGAGACAAGATCTAATATTAGCAAATGAAGAGAGATTTGAACCGTGCAAGCTCTGTCATTTGGGGTTCTTTTGCCTTCTGTTTGTCTCTGTAATGAATGGGCTTCAATGTTTCATGCCTAAGATTTTGAGTTCCATGACCTTTTTTGAACTGCAAAACTCTGCTTTAGCTTTCGTGAGAATCCAAAACTTTCTGTTCTTGACTATGACCGACAGTTTTTCTGACTCTCATCTTTACGTATTTCACCTGTTTTTCCAGTATTATCTATTTTTATCTCGAGGAGAAATTAATATGGGTGCCAATTTCAAAGTAAAGAAATAAAATAAAAATGAAGTTGTATGATACTAAGTATGTCCGAAAAGGGATTAAAAGGGTTAAAACGTTTTGCATGGAGTTTTGTTCCAAAAGAAAAACACTGCATGGAGAAATATGCACTAATTAATCAGGATTTATTGATAATATAATTCTCTGCAGATTTTGTATTTTATATTGAATGATTAACCAACATGAATGCATGAAATCTGAAAAATGAGTCGTGTATTATCTGCAGCTTGTTAAACTATTTTATACGTTAGGATCATTATTTATCAAATCATACTTTATATTTTAGTATATATATGGTCGATAATTAAGTGTTTTAGAATTATATCCTCATAAATATTTACATAAAATACTTTATTTTAAAAAATTGTTAAAGTATAAAATATTATTTGGTCAAGTAGATATTTGTAGTATAGAAGCATTTAGACACTCCTAGACCTCATTATACTGAACTTCCAATCCTAGAATTAATTTACTTTTACTTTCTGCCATTATATTACTATTTTGTGTATAAAATAATTTCTCCTAAATTCAGGATTTTTCAAAAATATATTGCTACTAATTCATATATATTGTTAGGCATTATAAGTTCTGTTAAATTTGGCAAAATCTTTAATCTCATTTTGTGGGACATATTCCATAATGAAAAATGAATAATTAAAACTCATATGAGAAATACAGGTGTCTCATTGTTGACTCTCCTCATGAAGTTTTTACTCATCAAAACTACACTAGTGACTCTGATCATTGACTAATTTTCATAATAACAAATAGAATTATCATAATATTAGCAAGCAAGTCTCATATCTAATCTAATCGAAAACTTTAAATAGAAGAACATATTAGATTTTATATATTTTTTTCCATTGAGTTTGAAACAACATCATTTTAAATTAAAAATAAATAAATTAAATGGATATTTTAGTAATTTTGTTTATTATGTTATGTGATGCTTATATATAAATATTCTAATTATTTATGAATTAATATTTTTTAATTTAAATATTAATATTTGTATGATTATATATAAATATTTTTACATATTTTAATTAAGTTATATCATAATTGATTTGGCCCCAAGTTGATTATAAGTAGACCGCTAATTCTTAAATATTATCCGGAGGGGTTCAATGACCTGTCCGACTTTCTAGTTAATTTACATTAGCAATACATTACTTTCAAGTTTTTGTCCTTATGCACAATGTTTTCATTGCAAAATTAGATAATAAAAATATGAAGAAAAAAAATTGGGGAATCCTTTTGTTTGGACATACTGCGCATTGCACACGCTACGAAATGCAAGGAAAATGATACATGAATTAGTGCAGATTATCAGTTTTTTTTTTCCAAAGTACAGATTTTTATCAGTTAATTAATGGTAAGTCTGCCTAATTTACAAGAAACATTGTAATTATAAGTATGAATAAAAAATTATTTCAAACCAATAGGGTTGCGATATCCCTAAAACTGAATTATCGACGTAAAACAATTCCAAAAAGCATGTGCTACATCATGAATTGTTTTATTTTAAGAGAATATGCGATTGAACTTACATTGTCTCTAATTAATTAAATAAATTTAATTGATTAAAATAAATCATATCTGGAAATGGTCCTATTTATTCTTATCGCTTTACATATATACTATAATGGATAAATTATAGAAATATTGAATCAAAATTCAGAGAAGAATTCTTATCCATCCTCTGACCATCACACACCCATCAAGTAATGCAATTAACTTTGTAAAAGTTATTATGCCTTTTGATCTCAACCTACCAGTCCTACTCTTGAACCAATAAAAGCACAATATTCAAGTGACCGCTTCCACCAACTCAAGAAATTAATTTACACCCAGAAAACTCACATGCTCTCTGTGGTCATTCTCACCAACTTTGCCGCTCTGCTCTTGTGATCTTATTTGCCTCACCTTCCCAAATCTATCTCTCACCTCCTAATTTCTATAATAAAACATACAAATTATTCAGAATACTATCACCACTGTTTCTCACTTGCCACCTTCTTCTTCATCCCATTAAGCCCAGGAGCTTCTCTCTCTAGGTATGCTGTCACAAACTTCAATCACAGTACTCTTCTATCATCTTCATTGATGGTCTTGGAGCTTACCACAGAAATCAGAAATTATCAGCCTCGTTGAAGACAAGTGAAATCATGAGATAAAGCACTGCTTCGTCAAATTCCATGCCTGATTTCATCGTTCTTCTCATCATTGCAGCTGCTTGGGCTTGTTGATGATTTGGAGCTTGAAAACGAAACCCTGGCATAGAGAGTCAACTGTTTAAACAAATGCATGTAAAATTAATATATTAAACTTGTAATCAAGTGCAGTGGTTCTGCATGTTGAAATTAAACACCTCCTCTCGCTGTTGTTGCGTTTTTCAGGGTTTGGACTTGGATTCTCTGGCAGATCTTGAGGGCAATCACAGTCTTCTGAAATGGGAGGACCATCATGGATTTGAATTGAGTCTTCCGAAACTTGGTGTATAGAACTCCCAGAGATAGGTGAATTGGTTGAATGAGGCTTTGTTTTGTTCTCTTCTGCATCTGTGGAATCTAAACTATTTGCTGTAAATGAACTTTCACATTTCTCTGACGATGAATAAGATTGCTCAGATTCCCCTGAGGTGGATGAAATATTGATAGACTTAAGCTTCCTCTCCCAAAATTTGAGCCTTCTCTCGGCTTTCTCTCTGGATTTAATCTCTTGACTAAGTTTGTTTTCCAGCTCAATCAACTGCCAACCACCCAAGTAACAATCTCAATTTTATGGAGAATAAGAAAGAACCGCAGAATAGAAAGAGGGAATGTGAGTAGAATACCTTGAGGGCGAGAGATTGTGCTTCGTCATTGGCCAGCTTGGAGGCGTGTCTCTCTGCAAGCAATCTTGCTCTGAGGCACTCTATAGTGTTGAAACCCTCTTTCTCTTTTCCTTCCATTTTCTTGTCACTGAGATAACACATTCCCGAAATGTATAAGTCACTACGTGCAGAGACATAGAGGAAAAGGAAAGGAAGGGAAATTCAAAAACTCGCCTCCATTTATTATGGACCTCCTTGCCAGTAACGGCACCCACCACCATTTGCCAATTCACCGTCGTTTAGTGGCACAGACTTCTCACTAATTACACCCAGCTGACCCACGCACATTTAAATATCATCGAATTCAAACCCTAATTTACAGCAGTGGAATTGCTTTCGAGGAAGGAATAAACACTAAACAAATATATAAATAAATGCCGTCCTGGTTCAGCTCAGCAAGGAGAATCCGTGAATCCGTGATGATGCAGAAGTTAAAAAAAAAAACAGTATTCGAAAATCAAGAATGAGCGTGGGATTCACTGCCCAAAGAGTTTGTTGTATATAGAATAAGAGGAGGTTTTGGCATTTAAAATGCCCACCTACAAACTATCAGTTCAGGTGGAATTAATCCCAAGGTGAAGTCGACGTCCTTGAAAAACTGGGTTGATTTGAAATGAGATAAGTAAATGGTTATAAAGAAAATGGCGTTAATAAGTGAAGCGGTAACTACCAATTGTTGTGTACGGGGCTCCATTAATAGCCAGGCAGGCTTCAATGATCCAGCATTCAACATTGGAGCTGCGCTTGGGCTATAACTACCTTCACATGCAAAGGATTGGATGAAATGTGGCAGAGTGGCAGTTATTGGGAAGATTTCAAAATTGAAAGAGTGGCAGACAAACATGTACATGCTCGTCTTGTTGCATCTACTGGCAGTTACTGGGGAATCACATGACGTGCAACAATTGTGGGTTTCCCTTCCCTTTCTTTGCCTTTCCTCTTCTGCTCCTTCGCAGCTTCACTTGTCAAATGGGTGTCGCTTGGTTTCGCTTTCATCGCAATTTGGAGTTGACATTGATGTGGTATGTGGAAGCACGGGATTAGCATACATTAGCAATCATTACGTTTGCAAAAAAAAAAAAGTACAGTGATTACCACAGTATGTTCTCTTTCTGGTGAACGAATGCATTCAATGAGATTTTTTTTGGTACAACATTCAATAAGAGATCTTTTTTCATAAAAAAAAAGTTTAGATGAATTCAACACTAATTTTCTATCAAGACTAAGATACAACCCGATGGCTCAGAGAGTTTTTATAGAAAAATTATAAAATGACCTACCAAATGAATCCTTATAACAGCAGCAGAAATATAATTCACGTCTTTATGGAATACAAGTTCATTTTTTACTATATGTATCAACTCTCATTAGCTTTAATAAGAGATTTTTTTTTGTATATAAAAGCTTAAGTAGATTCAGTACCGGTTTCCCAATAAAACCAGGGACATAGCCCCAAAACTCAGAGAGTGCTTATAAGGGATTTATTAGATCGTCTACTAAATGAGTCATCACAACTGCAGTAAAAATCAAACTTGCGTATTTATAAGATAAGAGCTCATTATTTACCATATGTGCTAATTCTCTGGCACTTCAAGAAGAGATTACTTTGCAGTATAGGATGAAAATGGGTCAAGTATTTGGGCTAACTCTCAGATAGAGCCCATATCAACCCATGCGCAGGCAACATTCGACTTAGCGACATTTTGTTTTCTTTTGTAAAAATTGGCATCTGACGATAGCTCAGCCTCAATCTAACAACTCCCTCTGATTCAGCATACAAAAAATCTTCTAAAAAGAAATCAAAATCCCAAATGTAACAAGTATACATAATTATTAATGAATTTCTTCCATTTAACCCTTGCCATTAATGAGGAATTTTTAAACAGAGGAGAGAGAATGAGTAGAGAGATATGACACACAATAAAAATATTTTTTAATAAAGGTAAAATAAAAAACTCTAATCAATTTAAGACACATTTAATAATTTAAATAATACCCACTGATCGGTGTAATTCGGCTAGCTGAAGTGAACCTTGGTTAACTAGCAGCATGCCGATTCGCGAATAGGATTTGTTCCGGGTTTTGGGAAGCCGCTTTTGAAGGGGACTACTGAAGCGAACATAGGACTTCGTTCAGTTTGCTGGACCATTCCATTCTATCGAACCTGTGGATTTCCCGGTCACCTGTTGTGTTGGGATGATCTCTTTTCATTCTTTTCCCTCTCTCCAAATAAAAAATCAACTTACCTTCTTATATATTGAAGGTCAGGGAGTACTCATTAATGACAAGGAATTGGTGTCCTTCGTTCATCAAGAAGGGCTGTATGTTTCAAGGCACTTTAATCTGAGACCTGGATTCATTTGTTGTGTTGAAGGGGATCCCATGAATGAATCATCACAGCCCACACAGAAAACACGTAAGCTCTAAAATGTGCTACTCCACTAGACACTAGTCAACCACCTTGTAAAAGCTACGATGTAAATTGCTCTCCAATTGATGTCCACATGCATTATCCGTTACAAGGGAGTGTAGGGACCCTATATTTTAATAGGCATTTGAGCCTATCTATCGTCGATTTGGTCGTATTTAAATTGTGCTGCTCATCTTAACCGCACGGGGATATCTATCTATCTATCTATCTATACACTATACATACATGCCTCCAAAATCAATTATCAAAACAAACCACCAGAACCAAACACGAGCCTTTCGGCTTTCGCTATTTACCCATTTTGTGGGTCCCGCTCCAATCGTCTCTCCACGAGCAATCACCCAACTCCGCCCCCCACGTTTTGACCAGGAACTCCAACAGCCGTTGGATCTCTCCGAGCACATTATCGGACGGCAACCGGAACAGGCAGCAGGGACACGTGTACCTTTTACTTAGCCACGGTAATATGCAATCCCCAAGGAACACGTGCTGACATGGCAGTTCGCACACATCCCTCCCCCCTCTCGGCAGCGCCACTTCCCCGCCACCCTTCCCTCCGCCGTAGCCCATTGAACCCACCAGCCTTAGGCACCGTATCACCATCTGAATATAGGGAATCAAAATCGCGGCGCTGCCTTCCCCGACAGGAGTAGAAGATATCCCCAACAATTCATAGGAGCAGAGCCTGCTCAGATTTCCGCGCCAATAGCAAACCGGCCCTTCGAGAGCTTACGGATGGTGCTGGTGGGCATCGCAGAATAAGAGGAGCAGCAGAAAGGAGTCGAGGTCACGCTGTCTCATGGTAATGGATGCGGCGGCGGTTCGAAGTGGCGAGTGAGGATGTGGAGGGAAGAGAGGAGGTGGCGAACAATGAGGAGGGACTTATGGGGGGAGTGAGAGAGAGTGGAGGTAGTGGAGGGTGAGGGAGAAGAGAGGACGGAAGCGAGACGGAGATGGTGGTGGTGGACGAGGGAGGCGATGGAGTAGTGAGAGTGGGGAAGGGCAGAGAGTGCAGCCAATATGGTTGTGGTTTCTTCCATTACGGGAACATGTGCTTTTCTTCTTTGGCTTTTTCGGACGATTTGTATGAGAATTGAGTACCGCCTTAGAAATCATGAATGGATTGGAATGCTAGATGCGGGATGACATTGACCATCGTGTCCTTTTCAATTCCCTTTTCTTTCTTTCTTTCAACAATGGCTTAGGGTATGTTTAGATTAGCTTTTAAAAAATAGATTTTAAAAGAATAGATTATGGAAAATAGATTTTGGGAAGAATAAATTCTGGATAATAGATTTTGGAAGAAATAAATTCTGGAAAGAATAGATTTTGAAAATAGAGATATTTGAATGATTAATAGTAGAATCACTTTTTACATTAATAAATTACTAAAAAGGGTATGACTTGATTAAGGTATGAGAGAGGAGAGAGGAGAGAGAATAAATAGGAGAGATGAGAGAGAATAAATATGAGAGATAAAAGAGTATAGAGAAGATAGAGGAAAGAGGAGATAGCGTGAAAAAGAGAGATGAGAGATGAGAGAGGGTATAAGAAAAAAGTAGGGATAAAATAGTAATTGGATAATCTATAAGTTCTTTTACAGTTCCAAAATCTATTTTCAATAGTTTATTTAAAACCATGGTTTCAAATTGAGGTTTTGTCTGAAATCAATTTTGGACAAAAATAGTTATTTGGCTCAAATTTTTTCAAATCGAGGTTTTAACTAAAAATTAATTCTGGACAAAAATTGATATTTATATAAAAAATTTTCAAATTGATATTTTATCTAAAATTAATTCTCAAACTATGGTATCTAAACAGACATTTATTATTGTCAGCCGATATAGTAGGGTTTCTGTTTAAGTCGGTGGGTGGGAAGCCTAATATGTGCCCGCTTTTTGGTTATCACGAGTGTGGGTGCTAGACTTTTTTTGTGTGCAAAGTTTGCAATTTCAACTACATCTATCTATCTATCTATCTATCAAGCTTGAGTTTCCAATATATCAGATGAAATGGGGTGATATAGGCATTGCGGATTAGACTACTAGTTTATCATTTAGTGTTTAGGATTTTGTGTCAATATCATCCTCCTGAGGACAGAAGACCCGTTGCAAGAAGTTAACACTCCACAGTGCCGTCACACCCGTGGTCGCGTAGATGCAATACAACGAGGTGCCATTTGTCGTCCTTGCAAATGTCCTCTTCTCCTCTCAAAATTTCATTTATTCCGCATTTTCCTTAAAAAAAAAATGCTGTCATGTGTAATACTCAATTGATTTTAAAATAAGCTTAAATTCATCAAACTCAATACTTTTAATTATTTTATCTATAAATTATAATCAATAATTAAAATTAATAATTTTACTTTAATATTTAAATAATTTTGGATTTAATAATAATTAATTAATAATATTATTAATTTATTTTATGATACTTAAATTTTTTTATTTTTAATTTATTTATTTATAAATCATAATCAATAATATAATTTTTGAGGTAATCAACTAGTAATCTTATTACTTGATGATAACTAGAATTATATTCACAACAATGGTAACATACTTTTATATTTAAAAAATTTTCAACTTAAAAATAATAATTAATTAGTAATCCTATTAATTTGATATTTTAAATATAGTAATAATTTATAATAATTACCAATAATTAATTAAGAAACGCGAGAAATCTCTGGAGTTGTCCTTAAAAGACTTGTAAATGGTACGACACTCAATACATATCTGAGTGAAGGTTGGCGCGGGGCATGACTGAGATAGTCATCTGCATAGATCTCGTATCTCCTTATTTTTGTTCTCCTGGTTATAAATATATATAGACTCACAGTCACACGCGCGCACACAGAGATCATTATGGGCGTGCGGGAAAATAGGTTAGGGTGCTAGAAGTCAATAAGGAAAGCTATAAGCAAAATAGGACATAGTCGAAGATGTTCCTAGGGCTTATCTCTGCTTATGCTTAAACCTTAAACGTTAAATGAAGGGAAAACCCAAAAGGTAATGTCAATCCACCGGATAAATCAAGTGTCAAAATCATATTATATACGACATGCCAAAACAGAAACTGCGTGACTTTTTCTCATGAGAGAAAAGAAACTAAAACTTTTCGAGAATGGATTATTCCAATACATCTACTCCATCTTTAGATGATAATAAAATACAGGGCCAGGTGGGTGAAGTCATGATGGTGAGGTTATAAAAGTCAAGAAGGAAACTACTTCTCCAGGCATGGACGAGGTAAAGATAGGAGACCTGAGATTTGGGGAAAATAGAATCCTAAGTCTCACCACCTTGTATTCGGTGGAGTCGTTTTGACGAAGCCTTTTTGACAAAACGGCCCTCAACCCCATCAAATCAAACGACTTTTCACCCACCGATATGTGGGTCTGCTAGAGAAAGCCATGTTGGGAAGAAGCGAGTCTCAACCCTCAAACCCCAGAGGCCCATATAGCAATTTGAGACGTTCTCCTTAATGGACGTCCACTTGCTCTCTAATTTTTGAATTAGAAAAAGAAAACTATTTAAAGTATATTTAATTTAAAAAAAAATATTATTTTATTATAATTTTAGTCATAGTATTTAAAGAGATATCTTAATTTTTTAGAATTTATATTTACGTTTGAGGATAATTGACTACTCATTTTACTCGATATTGGTATCAATTAAAAAAAAATGAGATTTCGTGTTATTTTTAGATTATGGGTAAATCAAACCCTTTTTCTAAAAATTTGTATACAAAAAATTGTTCTTATTTTAATTTTAATTAATCACATTTTAAATTATAAGTTTTAGTTTCTTAAGAGATAAAATAATTTAGATTATTATTAAATCATATAAACTAATGTTCTAGATAAAAATAAATTTGAGAGACTAAAACCTATAGTTTAAAATTTGAGAGATCAAAAATGAAATGAGAACAAGTTTAATAGACTAAAAATTATATTAATTTTTATTTTTTTTTAAGTCCAGGTATTTTTTTTAGAAAGAATCCCATTTCAAGTATCGATAGATACTTCTTCTAATAAGATTGAAATTTTAATTTTTTACATTGTGAAGACTATCTCCTTCCAAACATACTGGAGTCAGCTTCAATTATTCTCTCACTAAACATGATTTATTTTTGGACATTTTTTTGGTTCGATGGTAATCAAAGTGGGGCCTAAGCCTCTACAAAATTCAATAGTTTTTTTTTTATTGTCAATGCAAAGTTAAATAGTCAATCAATAAGATTACTAAAAATACACCGGAGTGTTTAGAATCAAATGGTAGGAATTGTTTTAACTCACCAAAGGTTACAGGAGGATTAAAAAAAAAGGACTAATAAAACAGTTAATAAAAAAATTTGCAAAACAAATCTGGGAGTGGAAGCAGTACCCTTGACCTCCCCCAACGTCCCCCCAAAAAAAAATAGAGACCTTCCTATCCCGCCCTTCAATTCGTAAACTACGAAAGCCCCCATACCCTGCACCTCATTTACACCGCCGCCCGTCAGTTCTCCAGTTGCCGCCGTCCTGCCTCCGTCTTCCTCTTCCCGGTAAGGTCCATTGAAATTTCAACTCCAACTTTCATTGTAGTTTGCTGTGTGAAATTGTGGATCTTTTGATGACAGATTCTGTACTCATCCAATCTTTCCGTATTAAACAGTTAAATTGAATTACATAGAAAGGAAAAACAAGTAATTGGATGTAGTACGCCTAACATGGAGGAAAACGGAAGCGAAAAGGAACATCGGTTCATAATTGGTGAGTCCTCCCCCAAAAGGAGATAATAATATGTCTCGACAAATTGTGTTCTTTAGGCCTATAAATATTTATTGATCAAAAAAAGACCTATACATATTTGACATCTTTATTATGTTTTTCAAGTCCAGCACAACGCTTAAATATTCGTAAGGATCCATTTTTACTCGTTACCCATAAGAAGAATACTGTATCAGCATAGGGATCTCTTGTCTTCCATTCTCATTGTTTTTTTATTTTTTTGTGGGAATACCGTGCCTGTGTTCTAGAATATGGCAACTCATTGAAATGGAAAGGATAAGAAATCACCAGGAAGCAAATACTCTGGCAACAGAAATTTTTGAGTTGGTATTATAATTAATAGGGTGCATAATTTTTCAGTACTAGTGCTATATTGACTTGCTTCATTGGCTTCAATCAGGGATTGTGGGATGATTTTTTTTTCTTCTTGTTCAAAAATGTCTCGAAGAATTCTTATCATGTTATGCGAACTCTCTCTTTCCTGAGGCTTTTCTCTTCCTTCAGATTTGCATTTAGAGGAAAAAAAGAAGAGTTAGCTAATGCACTAAGAGTTATGGACGTGGTAAACATTAAGATATGAGGTAAAAAGAATCTGCAAAGCCATCTTCGGCTTATTGAGGGCACGCTGAAAAGCAACTTAAAAGCACTCGTTAAGGTAATTCTGCTGGTACACAGGACATGGCTGGAATGAGGGATGCAGTCAACAAAATTGTTCCATCCTCGGGCCTGCAGATTGAGAATTTGATTTCTATTCATCTTGATCAGCAGGAACAAGGAATGGGGGTTGATGCACACCTCTTGTCCATGCTGTGAGCACATGAGTCCAAGCACAAAGGTCTTCAATATCATTGCCTAGCAATAATTACTGGCTATATTGCTAATGTATATGTTGGAAGTTCTTTGGTAAGTTTGTACAGCAAATGTGCCTTGTTAGAAGATGCGTATCGAGCCTTTGAAGAAATGTGGTGGTATGGACAGCAACTATAGCTGCTTTTTCACAAGAGTCTCACATCAACAAGTGTTTGGAGCTCTCCCATTGTATGAAAAAATCAACATTAAAGCCAAACGAGTTCACATATACAAGCCTTTTAAGTGCTTGTACGGGTAGTGGTGCACTTGGACAGGGGAGAAGTGCTCATTATCAAATAATTCGACTGGGCTTTTATGCTCATCTCCACATTCTAATGCTCTTGTCAATATGTATTGCAATTGTGGAGTGATCCAAGATGCTTGTACATATTTGAACACATGAAAGATGGGGATGTTATCACATGGAATTACATGATGATATGCACAGCACTCAAAAGAGGCTATTGATCTCTTTGAAAATATGAAATTTCAAGGCGTTAGTCCAGATGCCATAACTTTCCTTGGTGTGTTATCTTCATATCGGCATGCAGGACTTGTTAAAGAAGGTTGGCTATACTTTAACTTAATGGCTGAACATGGCCTAAACCCAGAATTAGATCATTATTCATGTATTATTGATCTTCTTGGCTGGCCTGGCTTGCTTCTTGAGGTGCAAGATTTCATCCAAAACATACCTGTTTGCCGTAATGCTGTAATATGGGTTTCACTGCTTTCATCCTCTAGGCTTCATGGAAGTGTTTGGATTGGCATCCAGGCAGCAGAGAGCAGGTTATTGCTTGAACCAGGCTGCCCTGCAACACTTCTTCAACTTGCCAATTTGTATGCCAGTGTAGGCTGTTGAGATCAGGTAGCACGACTGCGAAAAATGATGAAAGACAAGGGGTTGAAAACAAATCCTGGTTATAGTTGGATTGAAATTAGAAATGAAGGCCATAGATTTGGTGTAGAAGATAAATCTAACTGCAGAATGGCTGAAATCGTTACACTAATTGGTAGCCTAATAGATCACATGAGAAGTTCAGGCCTTTCGCAGATTCCCGAGGAGCAAGATGTTATGTTTACATAGCACTAGTCGGTCTTCTGCATAAGCCTACACACATTGCAGGGCTTTCTAGTATTTCAACCATCCACTATGCGTGCAGGGAAGCAATATGAATGACTTGATGGGGTTATCAGAATCTAAACTATTTCCATATGAGATAATATTAAAAAACCTGAAATGGCATGATATGTGCTTTCCTTGATCTCTCCTTTTCATATCTCTTGTGCAAATTACTCGTGGGCAAACATAGCTCTCAGGACCACAGAGAGAAAAGGCATTTGCATTTCTTGTGAATGCCAAGTTTCATACGACCTTGTGATCTGTTTTGGTTGTTTGTTAAATTTTGTCAGGAATTATAATTTAATTTCTTGGTTCATGATCTGAGTTTCATTCTTTCTAAAGCTGTAAACACATTGCTTTTTCATATTACTGAGTTTTCTTTTACTCTTTCTGTAGATTTATCAGAAAAAACCTCTAAAATGGAGGGTGGAGGAAGCCAGGAAAAATCAAACGCCTCAGCCATAACAGTTTTTGAGTTGCCAGGAGAGCCTGCTATTGTAATTAATGGGGTGCCTGAAATTATCCATAGTGACAACACTCCTGCTCTGTGTAAGACTTCAAGCACTGTTGAAGCACCAGTGCATTCAAGTTTAGGTGAATGGTTGGAAGGAAGGGAAGTTCTAAAGCTGTTTATGGGGCGGTATTACTCAGGTGTAGTGCTGCAATTTAACAAACAAACAGGATGGTTCAGAGTTCTCTATGAGGATGGTGACTCTGAAGATCTTGATTGGCAGGAGTTGGAAGAGATTCTTCTGCCTCTGGACGTTACAATTCCACTCAAATCGTTGACACAGAGGATTGTTTGTTGGAAATACAAGAAACCTACCGATTAATCCGGAAAGATTGTATCTAATTCACAAAATCCTCAAGTCAAACGTACGCCCACTAAAGGGAAGATGACCACTCTACTATGACGTGGCATCAATTCAATGAAGGATCGTAGTTTGTTGATAGGGACTATTAAACTGTGGTTTATCACCTAATCAAGTTAGCTTCTAAAAATGAATAGATTTGGAAAGTATTCCGTGGGAAAGAGTAATAGGGGGATTTGCTCCAGATTTTGATGTTTGCTAGGTGTGTTTTACTGTAGTGGCAGCGTTACAGTTCATTTAGTTGCGTCAACAAGAAATATTACTATTGTGCTGTGCATACCTGTTAGTTGCTAACAATATCATGCTTTTGAGTATCGTTGTACTTTGTTACTTGCTAACAATATCATCGAGTTCTTCAATTCTTTAATATATACTTTGTTACAAGCCTAACAATATAGATCCTGTAGCTATACAGACTCTTGAAAAAAAACTCGTTGGCTCTACAAAAGAAATAATTTCATAATTCGCAAACGATGAGCATACCGACTTGTTCGTGGCAACAATGCTGTATTGCGCACCCGACCCGCACCGAATCTCTCCAAACGATCTGTGTGATGTGGCCACAATCTTTAACCTGAGGGGCCGAACACTTGAGAGGTATGGAATTGAACCATTCTTTCTCTACATACCAAGAATACACCGCATTCGACGCCGTCGAGCTCAGATTCTTCCCCCAGAAGATGTTCGCGCATTAGGATCCGTCCGAGTGGATCATCTTGCAGTCGTTGTATCGCTGCATCGCGTATTGAAGCGCGAAGCTCGCGAGTTTCTCGTCCCATGTGTACAGAAGCTGTTTGTATTGCTTGCGAACCCAGTTGTGCGCATTCACGAACTCCTGCGCCACGAGATACGAGTGACTCTGATCAGACGACGGCGCGTCCAGTCCACGATCCCATCCGAACAGTTTTGCCGGTTGGACCTTGTTGGAATGGTGTCCATAGGGTTTGACAGCGGGGTGGGCTCTTGGATGATTAGCGGAGATGAGGGGGAGGGAATGGAAGAAAGATGAAGAAGAAGAACGAGGAGGAGAAGGAAGAGAATGATAGAGATGGAGAGATGGAGGACACTTCGGAGATTGTGGTTGTGAAAGATTTTGGGCGTTGTGGTTGTTCCATCGGAGAGGGATGGTGGGTATGGATGGTCGAAAGATTATGACGAAGTTGATGGAGATCCCGAGGCTTACGGATTACCTACTGCCCATCTTTCATGTACACTCGTCACTTCGATTCTCAGTGCCTTCTTTCCCTCCATAGAAATAGAAGTAGATGGCGGGAACAATACCTCTTTGAAATAAAGTGGATTAAATAATTTGTATATCCTTCTCTTTTTTTAAAAAAAATAATTCTAAAAATAAAATTATTAAATAATAATTATGAAAATATAAGATACAACTTCATTTAAATTGCATTCTTCCTTCTCTTTTATTACTTTCCAATGATAACCCAAACATATATCTATCAAATTGATTACAATTATTTATATTTTTCTTCAATAACTCTGTATTTTTCCCAACATCATTATTTTAAAAAAGCCTTCATTGTCTTCATTTTAAAAAAAAAATTATAAATACCGCAAAAACCTTAAATTTTAAGTATTTCTAAAAGTAAAAAAAATATGAAAATTTATTTATTTTTATAATTCTATTATGTGAGAACAAAAGCGATGCTTGCTAGGAGCCTATTGTGACTGAGATTTGGTCCACTCAAAGCGCATAATATAATAGGCTACTCTTAATTTACTGTTAATTACTCCTCCTATGTTTAACACAATTGTAACTTGATTTTCTTATTTAGAACTTTAGATTATATACCACTATAAATTGATAATTTATATAAATTATTTAAAAATAAATATATAAGATAAGATAGGTCGGGGGATTTATATTTTAGATAAAACTAATTCCAATTTGATGTTATATTTAGACTAATATATAATTAAAAAAAAATAACATATGACATCTCGAGTTTGAAGGAAGGCGGCGCGCATTTCTGAAATGCTAACCTCGTCCGATAACACAGCGCATACATATTCTTATTGACTCCCAAACGCCACCGGAAGCTGGGAAACCCCGGACCTGATTTGCTTCTATTGTGTTTCATTTCAAAACGGAGCGAGCAGTCTCGTGCTCCCTCCCGCCATCTTCCTGATCCAATTCGACTAGCTCTCTTCCTTCCTTCCAGATCTCGGATGCTAATCTTTGATCAATCAGTTGGGAGATTCTCTGGCTTTTCTTCCTTTGGGCCATGTCGTTTCGGCACCTGCTGAATTCTAGGGTTCCTATTTTTCTTCTAATCTGTTGCATATTCTTCAGCTATTTCCCTGGTAAGATTTCCTCAGATATAGGCGACCTTTTCTTTTTATTTTTTTAAATAATTGGTTTCTGAATCTTGGATGTTTGAGCGGAAAAATGTACAGACAGAATTCTATTCGGTGGAGATCTGTAAAATTCTGGGGCTTTTTTTTATGGCTATGTTGTTGTTGTTTGATTGAAAGTGGATTAGTTGTTTTAATGGATCATTCACTGCGATGGCTTCTGCCATTTATTGCCCAGGATTGATATTATCTGCAGTTATCACGCGGAGTTCAATTGAGCTCTATGAAACCCATGACTGGCTGAACGCGGCCCCTACTGTTTATTTCTATTGCAAGGGGGAGAACAAGACGATATTGCCCGATGTCAGAAAGCCCACGTCTTGTACTCTTTTAAGGGCGAAGAATCTTGGCAGGTTCCTTTTTATATATCTGATCTCTTGATTTTGGTTTTCGCCTAACTGCTCTTGTGGTTCATCGCCTATTTATACATCTTTGCCTATCGACTCTACAATACATGTGATAGATTTGGAATTGGAATCAATGCCTTTTATTATTGCATGTTCTATCATTATTTAGCTACATTATTTTTTTCCGTTGTTTATTTCTCATTGAGTATAGAATTTGGACAGTTTTCGTAATAAATGAAAAGTGACTGCTGAACATAGATGGCACTCACATTCCCATTTGTTTTTTTTCCTGTTCCCATTATTAAAAAATCTTTCCGATATATCAAACAGGGCGTTGGTGATTATGTTGCTTGATCTGCATGCTTCAGTCATTTTATTCAAAATAGTTGGCATTTGTTATTACATCTTTCGCTGTTTGAAGATGTTGCTGAGATTTTTCTTATTGATTCCAGCCTTTGATTCATTTTACGAGTAAGAAGTGCTGTTTGATTCATTTTCTAAACCGCTTACCACTCGGATTACTCGGATTAACCGTATTGGTGATTATTGGAGTTGTTGGTGCTTATAAATACTGGCAAAAGAAGAGGGAGCAGGATCAGGCTCGGTTCCTGAAGTTATTTGAAGACGGGGATGACACTGAAGATGAGCTGGGCCTTGACACTATGATAATATTAAACAAAGTAACTTTTGTACAGGAGATTTATCTCACAAATTTTGACATGGGAAGCTGGCCAGACGAGTTTTCTAGTTTGAACAATATGTGCATTGTGTACTATTTGGGTGTGTGTACATGTATGTTATGTATAGGGCTATTTTGCTGTTAATCCCGAGTTGCTCAGGATTGTAGCAGAAACAAAGAAGTGATGGATTTCTTTTTTTTTTTTGGTACAAGAAGTGATGGGTTTGAGTATGGTCTATTCACCTAGGCAAGACATATGGGCCTGATTCCCAAGTGAAATAAACCATGTTTGCACATCGTTTTTTTATTTTTATCTATAGTTAAAGTAAGGCTTTGCTCAAATTCACGGCCTTTTTTTTTTTTTCAACGAATCTGCAATGTGTGTAAAATATTACAAAGTCAACTATAATTTGTGACTTCTGGTAATGAATAGATAAAATAGATGATTATTTAAAATATATTTAATTTTTAAAGAATATTTTGTTATGACTTCAATATTTGAGAAGGCATCTAATTTTTAAATATTTAAATTTATATATAAGAATAATTGAAAATTCATCTTACTTAATATTAGTATCGTTTAGGAGAAAAAAAAATTTTACTCTATCTTTAGATTTAAATTGTTGGTAAATCTAAATTTTGTTGTATAAAAAAAATTACAAAGGCAGACTTTCAAAATATTACAATAGCCGGCCTCTTTTGTGTGATGATTGAGGAACGAACCCTTCAGAGTTCAGAGAACGAAAAATGAACAACTCATCCGTCCTAACTCGACCATGGGTCATAAAGCAACAATCCAATTCCAACTCTGTAGTAGCCCTAAAATCATTTTCGCCAAAAATATTTTTTGTCTATTTTATCCCTAAAAAACCAATCCTCAACTGATTTTCAAACAAGTCATTTTCAAACATGCTTATTTAATTTAATCAGTTCTAATATTTCATTTGTAGAACCTCTTACGAAACAAATCAAAACCAAGAAGTTCAATTAGCAACAGAAGCTAAACCAAGAAGTTCAATTAGCAACAGATGCTCCCCCAAGACAATACAAGACAATTTTTGTTCTGTTGATCTTCGAAAAATTAATCTTGAACCCCAAAACAAAACACTTGCTGCAGGCATCAATACAGGGTTGCGCTTTAACAAAGAAAACAAAAATGTCACACACAACAAAAAGAAGGGCAAATGACGGGCACAGCCGTTTCTAACATGCCATAAAACCAATTGCGTCCCCCAAGCACAGATAATTTCATGAACAATGCACATAAATTCACGGCCATCTCACAGAATGGCACTTTAAGGTGACTCACTGGCCCTAGGAGAATGGCGGGGGTCATCATCATCGTCAATGGGGCTCCTATCATCCCTAGGGCTAGCACTGCGGCCACCGCCATTAGTTTTTGGACTAACAGGGCTTCTACTTCTGCTCTTTCTTCTAGGACCGTCACTATAGTCAGACCCATCTTGCTGGATGGCCAGTCCACCATTCTCAGGAGACATGTCCCCTCTCTCCTCCTGTTGATTGCCTTCATCATAAGTAGGGCTATCGTCCCTTGCCTTGGCAGGTGGAGGACTATGACTGGGTCCTGGGCTTCTGTGGCGAGGAGACTCTGATCTATCTTCACGAACAGGGCTACGTTCTCTGCGGACAGGGGATCTTGATCGGCTGGCATTGTCAGAAGCAACCAAACAGGTGGGATAAGCGAATATTTTTCAAAACAATTGTATACTGAATCATAAGCCCATATTTAGAATCCCAGTGATGCCAGCGCATTTATTAAACTTGGGCAGATAGTCATACCTGTAGCTGCGATCTCGGCTGTAACTTCGATCCCGGCTTCTGCCACGACGAGGAGAAGGTGACCTAACAGGCGAACGAGAATAACTTCGTCCACGACCACTGCACAACCAAATCAAATTGATGTAATTTTCAAGCATGGAAAACACACGAATATCAGTAGAACAGCAGGGTAATGTTAAAAACATGAACATAAAAGAAAGTAGTAGTTGCTCAGAATATGTTTTTACCTGAGTTTCTTGGGACTATTCTTGCAGTTTCGTTCTATGTGACCTCTTTCCCCACAGCGGTAACACTTGTTCTTCCAGTCTCCAGCTTTGCAATCCCGAGCCCAGTGGCCATCAATACCACAGTTAAAGCAACGCCCAGATCCCGGAGGCGGACCTCTACCCAAGTATTCTCGGGAGCCACGGGGACCCTAATTAGTTACAAAGCCAGCAAAGTGAAAAAACAATAGCATTCAAATTAAAACAAGAAAACGAACTTAAAATGAAGCTAATTCACATTCCAAGAACAAGAACCATGATTGCTATTTTATGGATGCCAAAGGTATTCAAGCAAAAGAGGCGAGTAAGATGAATGCCATACAAGTTACAAAAATAGAGGAGGCATATTTGTAATACATAATATAAATAATATTGTTTTTATATTAAGTGCAAGGGTTTACACACACAAGTCACTCATGGAAAAGCAAAAAAAGAAGAAGATATTTCAATTTTGAGTGCTATCTAAAGATAATAGTTCCAAAAAGCGAACATGTGTAAAAGAGATTTAATAACTGACACCGTATGAATAGTGAATGTTTGAATAGGAAAATGACAATAACTTTCATTCTCAAATGCCCATTACTATGCAGCAATATTATCCAGTAGTAAATCAAAGCCAAAGACACAGGTGGAAAGCATTTTTTTCATATAAATGACTATACTTGTTGTGATAAAAATAGAACACCCTTCATATAACTAGAGATTTTACATGATAAGAATTGAAGAATCAATCCATACCCCTTTTGCAAATTCGACAATAATACGACTTCCATCCACATCACGCCCATCTAAGTTATATCTTGCATCATCTGCATCTCGGGGATCACTAAATTCCTGTCCAAAAATTGTGAGAAACAAAGCAGAAGAGTAATAGACATTCTCACCAACATTTATAATTGAACCCCCTCAAGCAGACACTGGGAAACAACCATGAGCCAAGGCACAGGAAGAAATCAACTTGAAAAGAAATAAAAGAGTGAGGAAAAAGCAAGAGTGACAACTTACAACAAAGGCGTAATCATGCTTCATATCCACACCTCGAATTCTGCGGAAATGGTTTCCAGAAACAGTAAGGCCATCAGTACACAAGTACTGCAAGTGTATGATACTTCACCCCTCAAAGACGAACTAAACACCAGTTTGTGATTGTTGCCATTTGCATAAAAATGCGCAATAACATTAGAGAAAGAATCGCCAAAGTCAACACTCGGCAGGAATTTCCACGAATTCCACCAAGGCCACCCTCCTACCATAGACCTTCCAGGTTTAGGCAAAACCCCAGAAACCTTCAACAAGATCATTCAAGTTAAAACCCGACACCTAGGGAATATCATTCCCACTCATAATATGACGAGTAACCAATATAAATCCCAGCACAAAATATGCTTAGCCCAAAACCTGAATGTTATCACTTGATCTTAATGCTCACGGTAAAGTAAGACATGGCTAACACCCCAAACCAATGAAACACTAATATAGGTCCCTTGCTGATTCAGAACAGACTGCCAAAGAGGAACTTCGAATCCATGCTACGTGAAAAATGAAAAATGATGCAAAATGCATTTTTGTGGAGAGCAAAAACAGAGATAACAAAGAATTAATAGTTAAATGACTGTTCATGATTCAATTAAACAATGACATTACCTCCCATATCTGCCAAAGATCTTGTCCAGTTCACGTGAACGCGTCCTTGAGGACAAACGTCCCACATATAGGCGGGTACTACCGTATTTATCATCGTAACGAGGCATTATTGCTGAGAAAAGAACCATGTTAGAGACCCGAGAACAACAGAAAGGGACCATAAAATGACTCGTTTTTGCGGAAAACGATTGAATAGAAGCGGGAGGAGGAACAGGTACTCTATTGCACTGTAAGTACGAAAGTAAAGAACAAAATGATGGGACATGCACATAAAAAACTAATCCAGACATCTATAATTCTTTTTTCCAACAAAAGAAAAGCCTTCTTTGAAAGAAACAATTCAATTTACACCTAAACTCCTAGGTAGTACTGCCATTATCGTTATCCTGCATTCAATTTCAAGAGAAAATGAACAAGAACAACCAGCTTTCAACCTAAATCCCGAAACACCCCCGACACCAATTTTAACCCCAAAGTTCGCAAGGAGAGAAATACATACGATTTTAAATTAAAATGGGGATATAAAATAAGACCTAGATTACAAAATCCGAAAATCAATCAGAAAATACGAACCGAAAAGAGAGAAACTAGATGAAATCATGAAATTGCTAATTGAACAGTAGATCCGAGGGAAAAGGAAAGAAGGTTGAAAGAAGACGTACCTAGAGATTGTATTTGACAGAAGGAAATGCTCTGCAGTCTGCTCCCTATTTCGTATCTAAACCCCTTCGAACGCCGATGCAATGATTCTGTCCTTTCGATATCTTTTGTGTTTGGCGAGTACCGAAAACCTTTGACGGCCAGGATGCGACTAATCTTAATCTAAGCATCCCCGTATATTCCGCATCTTCTTTTACTCCAATTATAATTTTAATTCATGCAACAATCTCTTGCCTTAATTATAAAAAATTAATTATTTTTTTAAAATAAATTAAAAAATATTAATTAATTATAATTAATTTTAAAAATTAGTTAATTAATTTAGATAAACTAAAAAATATATAATACTACTTATCTTAAGAACTTATATTTAATTATAATTAATTACTTTATTTAATATTCTAAATTTACCTATAATTTATTCTTATGATTAGGATAGAGAGTATAATTTTTAGTTTTAGTTTTATTGAAAACGAAACGTAAATAAATATGATCAAAGGAGTAAGCATTTGGTACATTGTGTGTGTTTAGGAATATCATAAACTTAAGTTTGGATAAAATCTAAATTTTAAGATATTTTAAAATAATTAATTATATTTATTTAAACGGACTTTTAGATTAAATTATAATTTAAAACTAATATTTCAGGTAAGTTGGTTAGAATAGTTTATAGAAAAGTAAAAAAACTTATGAACAAACTAATTACTATATTACCCCTACTTTTTCTTACACTCTCTCCCCCCTCTCATACTTTTTCTTACACTATCTCTCCTCTCATATTTTTTCTTACACCATCTCTCATATCTTTTTTTACACTATCTTTCATCTCTCCTCTCTTCTCTCATATTTTATCTCTCATCATTTAATATTCATACAATTTTTCATAATTTATTAATAATAAAAATACTTTTAAAAATAACTATACAAGCAATCATTTATTCAAAACTATTTTTTTATAAACTCTTATCTAAAAGTCATTTTTTAAAAGCAATACAAATTTTTTTTATAAATTATTTTTTAAACTCTTATCTAAACGGATAAGAAAATTGAGATTTAGGAGTTATTGGCAACCAGTGGCATAAAACAAATTCAATAATACAATCCTACCAAAAAAATAAATATTATTGAAGAAAAAAATTAACTTTTTATTATAAATTTAGTGTGTGAATGAGGCAACTCAATTTGTAACTATAAAAGTTTCACTTATAAACATAAATTATTAAATCTTGACTTGTAAATCACACAATTCAACTTTAAATATACAGATTTAACTTATAAATACAAAGATTTTACAATAACAAAATTGTTTTTTTCCTACTTAAAACTTATAAGTGGTTTTTTGTTAAAAAAAGCAATTTATCAATCTAAACTACATAGGAAAACATATAAATATTGTTGGATGTTGGGAGGATCACATAAATAATTAATTACCTTATTTAGATGTTATTTATAATATAATTTGTCCCATAGCCAATGCATACCGACTACAGAGCATACGATTTGTAGTTTATGTGGGTCTATTTTTCAACCAACACAGTGCAAAAGAAAGAGAAAAAGAAAAATGAATAGCAAAAAACAATCCTTTATTAATAACATCAGAAACAACATTAAAAGGATGAAAACCAAAAAAACAAAAGAACGCAGGCTTATCCAATGAGCTTGTAATCTCACCGTGTAAAAATTTCTTTGTAAGTAAGAAGTTGTCAATCCAATCCGTTTATAACTTCATATCGTTAATGTACGTGTTCTAATTAAAACTCGGCAGTGACGGCGTCTTGAAGCAGAACCAGAAATATTGGAGGAGAGAATGCAGGCCCATAACTCAGAGCTAAAGCTGTGAGCATGTGAAGACGCCATTGGAATCACTGAAACACTAACTCTACAGTCATTGTCCAGCCTTCATCTGTAGTTTCATTTACAGTCCCCCCCCCCTCCCCCCTTTGTTCGGTTTTAGAAATCTTCTATGGATTAGATCAAATAGTACTCGTAATGAGACGTGGATTGATCAGCCGGAAAGTAACAAAATGGATTTGGCAGAAGTACTCGATAGATATAGATTATCTAGATTTTACGTTGAGGATTATTAGTTTCGTCAAAAAATACATCTAATTTAAAAAGAAAAATTGATTGTTAGATGCATGAGTCGACCAATAAAATAACTGTGTTTTCTAATTTATATAATATATTGATTATTATTATCAAATTTCTTAATCAAAACATGACAATATATATATATATATACAATTTTGAACAATAATATAAACTGTATGTCTAATCATCAATACAAGAATATATATATATTGAAATCTCAAAGTATAGAGAGATGTGAAAAATCGTATACTAATTATCAGGCACGGTTCTCTTTTGGCTCCAATACTAATAGACATAAACTTGCTATATTATTTTCTTATAAAATGAGGAGCATGCTAGCTCCGCCAACAACAAACACAATAATCTAAAATATAAACTTGTTATATCGACATTTAATTTTGCCAGATAATAAACATTTCTAGCGGCGTCATGTCCAACATCTGAGTCCCTCTCACTAAGCACCTTGGAGGCTGAATATCAAACTCGTTCTGCAACATGCCTTCGTATGGGTACTTCACCAGTGAAATATAATGAAACCATATCCAGTACGCCGGAATTCTGTCTCTGCTTATGAAGAACCCACCGAACAGCACGAAGTAACCTAAAATGGCAACCACCACGTACGGTGAATCCCAACATCACGTGAGAAACCACTCCTGAAAGAAACGAAACGTCACGAAAGAGTTTCCTTCCCAGAAAGACGCCACGATAATCAAGAAGTAAAAGAAGAACCCGGAGGCTCCGCCGGCTAGACCCACCACCCAGAATGTTGCGGAGGCGAATGCTATGGAGAGGAAAATTAAGGACGGTATTGAGATGATTGAATGGGCCAGAACGTAGGAGGAGCGACGCTAGGCATTGTAGGCGGTTTCTCTCATGAAGATGTATCGCTCTTGGAGGAAGACAGGCATGGCTTCGGCGCAGGTGTAGAAGGCATTGGACATGGCGAAGGCGAAGAACCCTAACCATTCTTGTGCACCTTTAGGAGAACTATCGAGATGCCAGAAGATAGTGGCCAGGATGATTCCGGTAACGAGAACCGCACCCAATCGAATGCCAAACAGTTCGGGCATCCTTCGGAAATTGATTAGCGATCGTTTCGCTATCACTGCCATTTCGATCTAAATAGGGTTTGCAAATGTTGGAAAAGACGGAGATGTTGTGAGATTCGAATTATTTGGCGCCCCAGAGACTAACTTGTCTCGAGAAATGCTCGCACCAATGGCGTCCTTGAGTGAAACCCTTTGTCCGTTAACGGTAGTTTCATGGCCGCTGGGTTTGCTTTTCATGTGATTCGATCGCCAATAATTGAATTCCACTAAGCCCTTTGTCCCACCTGGGTTTTGTTCGAGCTCACGAATGAGGTCGAGGGCGAACTCGGTGCTGTTCTCAGTTTCGGGGATCGGGTGTCCGAACTCCGAGAAGAAGCGCGGCAGATTCGCCGGCTGTATACGGTTTGCCCGTGCTAAAGGAAAATCAACCGGTCTAATAATCCGACGATTCTGTAACTTGGTTGGTGTATGGACATGAGGACGATGCTTCCGCTTTGAGCTATTCGTTGTAGCACCTTGACGACCATGTACTGGCTGGTGGAGTCAAGGCCTGAAGTGGGTTCGTCGAGGAACAGGACGATCGGGTCGTGCATGATATCAATTCCGATGGAAACACGACGTCGCTCACCTCAGGAGACGCCACGGTGGCCTTCGTCACCGATGACAGTATTGGGGGCGTTACGGAGACCCAACTGGTCGATGAGAGCTTGGATTCTAGCCTTCTTTCTGGACTTAGAGAGGCAGCGAGGGGCCTGAACTCGGCGGAAAACATGATGGTCTCTTCCACGGTGAGCACGGGAAAGAGAAGGTCGTCCTGCGTGACATAAGCTGAAATCACTTTCAGAAGACTGGAATCTAAAGCTTCACCGTTTAACGTGATCGTTCCTTTCAAGCTCTCTTTGGATATTCTGTTGGCGAGGGCGTCGATGAGTGTCGATTTGCTGGACCCACTGGCACCTAGAACGGCCATGATCTCTCCATCACGGGCCTCGCCGGAAATATCATTGAGCAAAACTTTAGTAGTGTTAGTCTCCGGCTCAGATTCAGCCGCGCCATTAACTTCCTGCGGGGAATTCAAATCCACGTGTTTCGGAGAGAAGCAAGAGAAGAGACTCATTTTGCGACGGACTATGACGCTGTAAGTCAAGTTGGTGAAGGAAAGGACCAAGGAGGAAGAGGGAGGAGGAGGAGGAGGAGCGAGGTCGAGCACTTGGTGTAGTTGGGAGACGGCGTCGTGTTGAGAATCTCCGACGCGTTAATATTACTGACATTAGAGCCATACCAGAGAAGGCCCATGAATTTCTTTCATCATGTGAAATTTCCCCCCTTCTGAATAAAATTACAAAAAAAAAAGAGATTTACGGTGATGTTCATATGATTTTTCATTAATTCTGGTCCTGATAAGCAGTATGATTTAGTAGTGGTGAGTATTTTGGGGCAGCTTGGTAAGGTTTCACATGCTCACATTTCTTGTATGTACAATGGCTAATTGGACAGAGCATGTTTGGTTCTAAAGTCTTGGAGTAATGAAATGAAAGTCCAAACCAAAAAGAAAACTGCAGATAGAGGAGATGATCAAACAAGAATTAAAAAAATCAAGGACGAGGGATCTTTCCTACGTTGGTTACATCAAATTTCAATGTTAAGAGTCAAGTGTTAGAACATAAACTGCGTTGGGTCAATTGGGAAAAAAGTGAAGAAAATGGTTTAATGGTTTGTTAAATGGACATGCGGGACTATTATTGCATGCAAAAAGAGGTGACCAGCACACCTAAACTCAATATATTATTCGGCACGTCTTTCGTACACGAAACCAAACAAACTCGACACACTCTCTGATTGGATGCCAAGTTTCTGATTAACTACTAGCCATCAGTTTTAGGTGCGTGTGTTATATCTACCATCAAGAAGAGAAAAAACAACGTAACATGAGAAACTGCCTTAATTCTACTTTTTATTTCACAACTAGATGTCTAAAAACCAACCCAACAAGAGAAACTTCAAAAAAAAACCTGGACACTCTGGTTTCTCGCTTTGGTATTATTGTCGCAGTTAGTAACTTAGGAGTATTGGGCGTGGAGGGAGCAGCAGACAAATTCTGGCAAGTGGAACATAACCCAGCAAACATGATCTGCCCAGAAAGAACACCATACTTAGTTCGGAGATCATATATTGTCAGGATTTTCGAAAAAAAACAGGGACACAAATTATAGCAGATACGGGAACAAATTCCATGCATTGATCAGCGAGGCATCTCTGTCTCTGTAACAAGATTCACCCACAGATATTGGACGAGATCAAGTACGTAGCCGCAAATTTCGTTTTGAATCAACAGGGAAGTAAATTAGCTTACACTTGTATCACTGGAGAAGATTCTTGAACAAGGCCAAACAAGAATCCTTCCGATGCCTCGAATGTTAGCAAACAAAATGTTTCAATGCATTGCATTGCAGCAAATCAGAAGCCTAGCCCAATCATGGGCAAAACCAGCTTTTGTAATGAAATCCCTGCACGCACTGTAAATTGCAATAATTCTATCTTTCTTCTGTACTTTCTCATTACGAAGATATTGAAATGTAAACAAATCTTCGCCATTAGCTGATCAGATATTGAAAAGAGCCTCCATGATAGTAGAGCTAATGAAACATTGATTAAAACAAACACCATTATGATAACACGATTCGGTTATAGCATCACAATATCGAGTCACCGGAATTAACAAAGTGACTATATGGGTCTAGTCATTCCTTAATATATATATATATATATATATATATATATATATATATATTGTTTTTGCTCACTGCAACTGTGTCCCATGACAGCCCCTTGTCACTGTGGAACTCAACGGGCGAAAAACTAATCCTGATTTAAGATATAGCAGAAACTATTAAAGTTTGTGTCCGTAACCCTAAGTTGTTGCGTACCCACAGGCCACATCTTGTACTCGATACTTGTGTATAAGTTAGAACAGCTCCAACAAGCTAATCTAACCTATCGGGATTTCTTTAATGTTTTCTTTATAGGCAGAGATGTCCTCTTTTTAGAAAAAGTCATGTTTGAAGTATTGTTGAGCAATAAATGTAGTCATCTTTTTATAATGAGATTTAAATTTTGATTAATTACATTGTAGAGGATTAGTCATTTTTGCAAGATTTAAACCCGTTGTTTATTCCTTAGTTTAACCATACTCTTATCATGGAATTACCGTAGGATCATAACGAAAGAATCCGGCAATGAGGATATCATGTAATATGTAGGTAAGTTATTTCTAAAGAATGATGGGTTTGCCATGAACACCGTGTTGTACAGCGGGAAATGTATAAGGGAGTTTAGCCAAAATACTTGAATTCCTAAAAATAATGGCGATCCTGTATATTAATAACAGATTACAAAAGAGTGAAAGACTATAGGCCAAGAATAGCAGATGACAAGAGACAAAACTTATCCACAGGAGAGAAGAAAAATCAAAAGAAAAGAAAAGATACGAAAGAACTGTGCCTACACTTTAAACTCAGTTTATTGCCCTCAACTAATTGCTTTTCAATTGCCAAGAACTTTGTAGTTCAATGGCACTCATAGATGAAGTCATGAATTCTATATCTTTTGAGGATAAAGGCATGTTCGTGTTGGGTGTGTGGGTCCCTCCCTTATAAAATATAAAAAAAAAATGGTTTTCAATTATTTAAAGGACATGCATCTTTTTTAGAGGCCCTTCGATCCCTTAATAAAAGCCATCTACATTAAACAATATTTGACTACTTCCAGATTGTAACCGCGAATAAGATCACAGCAGGATGGGAGCATGGAGGATAAAATGACATCTTTTCAAGTGGGAACTATTAAATAACATTAATTATTTAATACTCCTTTTTGTATGAAAGAAATTTCTAAGCAGCAAAAATATTCGTTCTCTCTGTATATTTTGACCAGGGTATGATAAATGTATGATTTTTAACTAAGTCACATGTATTTGTAAATAGTTATTGTATCTTAAGCGAACATTTTAATAACAGAAAATGTATTAAATGAAATTCTTATTATTATAATGATTTAAGCTAGGTATAATAAATATTATTTTTATTTTTTTATATAAGATTAGTTGAATTTTTTTTAATAAATGAAAGAAACTAAATAAATTAGTTAATTATGACTGAATCTAACCCCTCAAAATAAATTCATATTATATATTTTTTAATCTATTAAAATAAATTAATTAACTCTTATATTAATTATATAATTAATTTATTTATTTAATTTATTTACTTTTTTAAATAAAATTAAATAAGGGGGAGAGGGAGTAATAAACTAGGGGCTTATTTGGTTTCTATCTAAATCATAATTTTAAAAGGCCTTTTAGGTCAAATCTTAATTTAAAAAAATTTTAAAATAAATAATTATATTTATCTAAAAGTACTTCTGGACCAAATTATAGTTTCAGATAAACTGGTCAGAATAGCTTTTAGAACAGTAGAAGAGTTTATGTACTACTCAATTACTATTTTATCCTTATTTTTTCTTACACCATCTCCCCTTTCTCTTATATCTTTTTTACTATATCTTCTCTCTCTTATATATTTTCCACCATATCTCATATCTCATCTCCCTTTTCTCTTATTTTTTTCTACTATCTTTCATCTCTCTTCTATCTTTCTAATCTTCTCTCCTCTCTTATACTTTTATTAAAATTACATATTTTTTAGTAATTTTTTAATTATAAACGTCATTTTAATAATAATTTTTTAAATATTTATTTATCTATAATTATTTTTTTATAAACTATTATGTTTTTTTAATTTATCCAGACACACACTAGAAGTAATAACTATCGTGATAAAGGCCTGTGCTTAATCTGAAGCTATATATATTTTTGAAAATTCATACATCAAATAACTACGAAACATACACTTTCTGATGAAAATCAGCAACACACTTCAACAATTAATAATAATAAAAAAAAAAAGCCAACCTCTGACCATAATTGAATATGCAGATTATCCACAACAATGGCTTTTTCCCTTGAGCCGCCATTTTGAGGCCTCATCTCTTTAGGCCATCTAACTCCCGCCTACCAACACATACACGAGGGCTTAAATTAACAGAATCGCACGTGATGAAGACTCGCTATAAAACCCACTGAATTTCATTCGAATTCCTCATCAACAACATTCTCTTGGACGAATCAGAATCAGAATCGCCCCGAGAGAGAAAAAACAGAGAAGATGAACTCTGTTTGGAGATCAAACTGGATGAACGAAGTGGGTAAAGACGTGCCCACGATGAGAGCGACGTACGTGAATCTGTACAGGTGGCCAGAATCAGATGCAGAGTTTATAAGGAGCATGAGCTCCACCAAGAGATATTGGAACCCTGCTGTGGTGGATAGTATTTCCTGCAGACAGATGTTCCTGAGGAGCTACAAGTTTTCCAGAAAACAGAGTATTGCAGAGAAGACGCACTCGTGTTTTCAGAGAGTGAAGCGAAGTTTGTGTTACGTGACGAGGAAGACGAAGAGAACAAAGATTCAGCTCAGGAGGCGGAAGTGCTTGGTTTGGAGGAAACTCAAGGCAATATCTTTCTTTAGGCACTTACGGAGGCTCTTCTCATGCTCTGCTCTGCTTCAGTGGTGACTACTACGTGGTGTGTTTGAAAAGAAAAGGGCAAAAAAAAAAAAGGCTTTTCGTTATCGTTTTGAAACTGAAAATTTGATTCATTCGTTCGTTTTTTTTTTCTTGATACAACATTCATTCGTTTGTTTTGTTGGGTGTGATTGTGTGATTTACTTTTGTTGTCAACTGTAAGAATGGGAGAAGCCGTGGGGTCCTCGCCTAGCCTGGGCGCCTCGTGTATCCAACGACGTCGTATCACAAATTGCTACCTCGTCAGAATTTCCATTTTGTTTTTGTTGCTGGGCTTTCATATGTGGGTTTGAGCAAACGAGTGTGGCCCATAATGATTAACAACTATATTTTTGGGCCAGTTTTTATCGTTTTATAAATTCACAGCCCTTGGTTTATTGGGAAGTACCATGGAGGAAAACCTGTTAAAAAATAATATCGTTGTAACAAAAAATATATATATAGTTACAAAATTCTAAATTAAAAATATCAAGTTAAATGTTCAAATCCATCAAATAGAAAAAGGTAACATGTTAAAATCTAGTAAAACTTTCTTAAAATTACCTTATTTTTAAACACTGTAGATTTAGGACTTCGGAGCAGCACCCGAATTATTCCATTTTTTTTTTTTTGTGTTTTGTTTTGCCATCGCCAAGCCATTTTAATTGGAAGTTGGGTCAACTTATTAACCTTGTGTGTTTTGGAATTCATAATTTAGAATTTTTCGGAAACTAGATTTTATATTTCTGACATTTAAGGCTTCTTAAAATACATGAAGATAATATCAAAAGAATAAAAACAAAACTGCATGGAATCTAATACAACTGTAGGGAGACAAGTCAAAAAAAATTGTAGAAAGCACAGAAAAACACTATTCATAATTTGAAAAAACACTATCAAAAAGACTTTTTAGGTCTTGCCTCTCCGAGTTTTCAAGGCGGGAATTTGACACTATTCATAATCCATAATATTGTAACCAAAGTTATGATATATAGGGTTGTTTGGATAAAATTTTAAAAATTAGCTTATAAAAAAAAGAACTTTTAAGCAGCTTATAGAAAATAGTTTTTAGAGAAGAGTTTATAAAAAAATGATTTTAAATAAATGAGTGTTTGGATAGTTATTTCTAGAAGTACTTTTATTATTGATAAATTACGAAAAATGATATGAGTATTAAATGATGAGAAATAATATATAATAGGAGAGAGAAGAGAGGGTGTAAAAAAATAAAAGAGAGAGGATATAAGAAAAATTAGAAGAGATAAGGGATTGTGTAAGAAAAAATAAAAGTAATATAATAATTGATTAGTTCATAAATTTTTTTACTATTACATAATCTACTCTAACTAACTTATGTGAAAATTTAGTTTTAAATTATAATTTAATCTAAAAACCCGTTTAAACAAATATAACTGTTTATTTTAAAATTTCTCAAAATTTAAATTTTATTAAAATATAAATTTTGTGTATTTCCAAACACATACACAGATAGATAAATAGATAGATAGATAGATATCTTGTTGCGTCAGATAACTAGTTTAATTGCCCTGCTTTTTCTTAAATGTTCGATTGATTGTAATGGAAAGAAAGTGAGATGAAGTCTTGCCAATGTACGTTACACATAAAAGAAAGTGAGATGAAGCACACTTTTAATTGCAGCTATATATATGTAATTACAGTGGTATAAGAATATCCATAATTTACTTTAGCCTTCTCTTACTCCACATTCTTAATATAAAAATTAGTTAAATTTTTTAAATAAATTAAAAAAATTAAATAAATCAATTAATTATAACTAAATATAAACTCTAAAAAAATTATATTACATACTCTTTAATTTATCTAAATTAGTCAATTAGCTCTTATATTAATTATAATTAATTAATTTATTTAACTTATTTAATCTATCTAAAAAAATTAATTAACTAAGAAAGAATATTAATTTCAATCGTTATCAGGTTGGTTTCAAAGTGGTAATGTTTTGCAGGATATTTTCAAAACCAGACACAGAAGAACATTCGTACACTAATAATTTGGTAACCTGCTGGTTGCACTTGTGTATTTTTCATTGGAGGATTGAGAAGGAAATGAATAATAGAAGCCCAGGTGTATTATTTTTCACCATCAATAAGTGCTAAAAGGATATTCCAACCTAACCCTTGAGTCTTCACCACGTCATGTTTTAGAATGAACAAGTGTAACATTGATTGCTGCCGACTAACATTTTCGCATGTTTCCTTTCTGTTAGTGTTTGTTTTTTCCCCACAATGTTGTTTGGGCATCTATGTTGTTGTGTTCTCCAACGTAATCAATCACCTGGCACCACATAACTTTTGCGATGCAAGTTTTCTATTGCTGTGCTAAAACTAGAATTATTCTCAGACTAACCGGACATATCGACAAAGATTAGATTTGCATGTTCGTATGTGGATGGATATCAATAGTTTTTGAGGTGAAAAATCTTGTATACACTCGGTCCATAATATAATCCATCGTTCATATTCAGTTGATTGCCATGAGTTTTATGGTTACTTGCCAAATATGTATGTTTTGGTGTCAAAACCAAACATGTGTTTACTTTGGAAGTGAAACATGCCAAATGACGAAAAGGGCAACAGAATATCGAAAATGACTGCTGCAATTAAGTATTTGAAATTCAGTACGTAGCATAGGAATTTTTTTTCTGAGAAAATTTCATTCATACCCTTTAAACTTACAAATCAAAAAATGTTTTAGTAAATTTAAAAGATAACAGATAATTTATCAATAGTAATTTTCAATCCTCTTGAAAAGTCAATTTTTTAAAATTCATTTAATATTTTTGGCCAAGACAAATTTCGTTTAATATAATTAGTTCTTGAAATAAAATAATACTTACCCCTAGTCTATAACATAGAAACTAGTTTTAAGATTAGATTTAATCCTCATCAATAGTTGTATGAGGTTTAGTTATGTTAAATACTCGTGGAGAGAGTCTGTTATCCTTATAGAAGGAACTTAATTTGGATTAGTGGAAGTTGATCGAATGGGATTTTAGGTATTAGGTGGTAATAATGCAAAAGCTAAAGAAAAAAGAATAGTCATGTGTTAGCTATGGGAAGATGATGCTTTTAGTATTCTATTTTCTCCTTTTATTTTAGAATCAATTTTTACTATTAGATTTAGGGCATGTTTCGAAAACCCTCAAACTATAGTTTTAAAAGGACTTATGGCCCAAATTTTAGTTTGAGAAAATTTTAAAACAAATAATCATATTTATCTAAAAGAGCTTTTGGACCAAACTATAGTTTAAAACTAAAGTTTTGGATAAGCTACTGAAACTAGCTTCTGGAACAGTAAAAGAGCTTATGGACTACCTAATTACTATTTTATCTCTAATTTTTCTCGCATCATCTCTCTTCTCTCTTCTCTTTCTCTTCTTCTCTGTGCTTCACCATCGCCTCCATTGCCCTCTTTTCCTCCATCTATAGTTGTCGTTGTCGTCGCTAGGAGAGCGTCATCGTCACTAGAGAGAAAGCAGGCTTCACGGAGGAGGATCTCCATCACTATTGTGTCTTCTCCTCCATCAAACGTTGTTGCACAAGTCGACATCGTGGTTCTGTCTGCTGTACTGGTCGACATGAGTCCGTTGCTCTCCTCGTCTGTGCTCGTCATCGAGGCTTGTCATCAACGGTGGAGGTCGCGCTTTGTATGTGCCGTTGTCTTCTTTGTCGATGTGAAGAGACAACAGGAGAAAGAGAGAAAAAAGAAAATATTTTTTTTTTTATAAATCGTACCTTTTGGGTAATTTATCAATCACAAAAATACTTCTACTAATAACTATCCAAACACTCATTTTTTTAGAACTATTTTTTTCTATAAACTCTTCTCCATAAACCCTTTTCTAAAAACTGTCTAAAAGTACCTTGTTTTTTTATAAAACTTTTTATAAAAGTTTATCCAAACACACACTTAAAAATCAATGGTTTAGATTTAACATTTTATTTTTAGATATGGTAGTAGATATTGGATTATGAGAGGCATAAAGAGAGTGGAATACCAAGCGGTTATGATAATGATATGCTTAATCATTTTAGTAACAATCCAAGAGCTAGGGTATATTACCTTTTTTAGGGCCCGTTTGTATAAAATTTTAAAAACAGGCTTATGAAAAAAAAGACTTTTTGACAGCTTTTATAAAAAGGTTTTTGGAGAAGAGCTTGTGAAAAAAGTGGTTTTGAATAAATGAGTGTTTGGATGGTTATTTCCAAAACTACTTTTATTATTGATAAATTACGAAAAATTGTATGAATATTAAATGATGAGAGATGAGAGAGGGTGTAAGAAAAAGTGGGAGAAAGGGTATAAGAAGAGGAGTAATATAGTAATTGGTTAGTTCATAAGCTTTTTTACTATTTCACAAGCTACTCTGACCAGTTTATCTGAAACCTTGATTTTAAACCATAATTTAGTCAAAAAGTCTGTTTGTACAAATATAACTGTTCAATTTAAAATTTCTTAAAACTTAAGTTTTACCCAAACCTAGGTTTAAAACCTAAGTTTAAGCTCTTTCCAAACACACACTTAGAGTGAGGTGGGAAGTCCAACGTATATAATTACAAGGGTAGTGCCTATAGGGTACCGTCTCCCATTCCTGACTTGTCACTCTCGTTATTATTAAAGGGGTTTAGGCTTACTAAGTCTTAGCGGAGTTAGAATCTTTATTAAAAAATTTAATAATAAAAAATAACTACTATTAAAAAAATATTTTTTATGATACTAATTCATAGTGATTATATAAAAAATATTATAAAAAAGATGATAATATTTTTATAAATAAATGTATTTTTAAAATACTTTTTATGGCAATTTTGTGAAAAAAATCACCGTGAAAAATACTTTTAAATGCGGTGTTAAAAATCGCTGTTAAAAGTAATCCATGTTAAAAATAATCCATCTGGGTTTTAAAAAATTTGGTTGGACTTAAGGAGTTTTAAAAAAACGCTGTGGTAACTACTTATCATGGCAGTTTTATCACTGTGATAAGTACTATTAATGACAATTTTTTAAAAATTGTTGTTAATAATGTTTTGAGGGGATTTTTAATGACGCTTTTTCAAAGTCTATATATATGGTACTAATTCTACACTAATTTTTTCTCAAGTAAGTTGTTTTCAACTAATTAAATTATTTTTTATAAATTTATTAGGTATAAAATTTAATATTTCTAATGTGTTCTATATTTTTCTATTTTCTTAATATCGCGGTCAACTTGACGGTTTTGAATGGGATACTATGTGATCTTATATATTCATGAAATCGTTGAGATATTATTCACAGAGAACTTACATAAGGTATGAAGAAGATACGGTAAATATTTAATTATTCTTCAATTTATTCAGATCTTTAATACTTACATATTACTTTTAATTTGTAGTCATTTGATAACAACTTGAGCTATAAAGATGACCTAATCAACTCAGGGAGGGATGATTTGACAAGTACAATACTTCTACACATGCCTTGAATATAAAATATTTGTCAAATTTTTTATAAATATTTGATAAATAGTTTTTTAACTTGTTTAGGATTGATCATTCAATAATTTTCTTCTTGTATATATATAATGTATAAAAACTTATTTAGTTCATTGAAAGTTTATCAATTTAAATTATTTTATTACCATTTAGATTTTTGCATTGCTGATTTCATACTTTACTGTCTAGATATTGGTCTGTCTTGATTATACTAAATGCATGATGATATAAAATAAAAAAAATGGGGAAAATATATCTTTTCATGGCAGTTAAATGGAGAACTACCGTGGAAAGATTAAAAAGAAAAAGAAAACAAGCAAACTTTCCATGGCGGTTAAAAGGAAAACTGCTGTGGAAAGTTAACCTTTAACAACAGTTTGTATAGTAATTATAACAGTAATATAATTCATGTCACTTACAAAATTATAGTAAAATATTACTTTTAACCGTTATTAAAGGCCATTTTTCCGGTAGTAAAGGTTGAGTTTGTTTGCATGTTCATTGTGTGCTTATGGTCAACATCTTCTGCTAAACACTACTATAGTGCATGCCAATTCATGCGACCGGCTTAATCATATAAAAGCAAGACAAGTGTGTGTATGCGCGCACGCTGATGAGTCAATTCATGGAGACACCTCAAAAAATAGGGTTATTCCATATTAGGACCATCTGGCATTATGAACCTGCTATCTCTTTCATAATACTATTTGGGAGGTTTGAGAGTGTTATTTACATTGAAACCTGGGAATAAAACAACAAAATTGATGTTAACATCGTTGCTGCGTGAACCTACGATCGTCCTTGAGAGTTTCTAAATTCAAATGGAAGAAGACAAGTGATATCCAACTCATGGAGAAAGCTAAGTTGAACAGTGTCAATAATGTTACCTACTGATTAAGGACAATATACTTCAGGCATTGAATCTTGCTCATGCATCCTTCTTTATTTATCATACTTGCCTTCTGTTTAATGTTCCTTGGCTCTTTTCACTTCCAACACACCTACGTACCTCCACAACTAGCTACCCACTAGCCTTTTCTTCCCACTTATTCTTAGCTTCACTAAGACTCTTGGCTTCAAGCCTTGTATATGAATATTTATGTTACATACTCTTGGGAAGGGGATAACCAATTTAGGAAAAAATGATGAAAAATATCCCATTGCAAAATTTATTATCTAAAGGTACTTAAAGATCCAGATTCTTAAATAGGTAACTTCTCTTTAGCTGTATGTAACATATTTTCTCTTATGTTCAAATATATTTCGTTTTGCATATAGTTAAATGTAAATTGCATACAACTAAAAAAGATTCACGCCAGCTAGAAATAAATTACACAAATCTTTAAACATATTTAAATTGTGAAGTGCCTATAGGCAATAAATTTTGTAATTGAGGATTTTTTTTAATACTATTGACCGAATCCTATTATCACGTATCCAGTTTTAAAGTTCGTAGTTGCATCTCGGTCTTTTATAAGAATTAAATTCGATACTTAAAAAGATATAGAGTATCATATATAATTTTTGAAAATTTAGCAACCGTGGGTATGGACACATTGTTGACAGCTTGCTGTTAATACTAAAATGTAATATATTTTCATGTTAGTGTGACCATGATTTATATGAAGGAGAAAAGTTGAGATAGAGATGGAATTTTTAAGTTTATTTTTTTTATAATAAAAATGAATAGCAATTGCTATATATATAACGAGCCACGACTACATCATCATGACACTAAAGAGTAGTCTTCCTTTTCCTTTGAGGAAGCTCAATTTCTCGTACGCATGCATCTCCACATAGATAGAGAAGTAATCAGGAAGAGAAGAGGCCCATGAAATGGCCACAAAACAAGTTTCGTTCATTCAGGTGGATGAACACTTCATTAACTTGGAACTAAGTTCTTCTGATTTAGCTTCTCCTCCAATCAGCTCTCCCCCACAAAACACAGAGTTTGAGTTCCCTACTACTTCAGTTTCACCTGAGAAACAATCTTCATCATCTTCCCTTGCTGATGATCTCTTCCATGAGGGAAAACTCCTTCCTCTTCACCTTCTCAACAATTCCAAGTCTGCAAGAACTCACTCAACCTTGTCAGATTATCGCTTTCCCTGGCCTTCTTCACGTCCTAGCATTTCACCTTCAGAATCATCCACTGCTACGAGTGAAGTAAACCCATATAAGTTTCCTAGTGATCTCAATGGGTTTTCTGGGGATCCTCCGAAGAAATACTGGTCCAAGAAGCTGAAGCAGATGATTAAGCAGTCAAGGCAAGGTCAAAGGCTCAAGGCTTCAAGAGCTTATGTGCAATCTCTGTTTAGAAAATGTTCAGACAAGTCGTGTGTATCAGCATCAAACAACAGTGCAGTATCAGAAAAGAAGCCGAAAATCCGGTCTGAAATCGTCGATGATACGAGGCACAAGTTGTTTATGAAGAGCGTAAGCAGAGAGCTGATCAAAGATTATGGTGTGGGCGCACATAGTAGATCCTTTTCAGGGGTGATACGACATTCTGGGATGAAGTCTTGGTCAGTGATGTCATCGTCCTCGGTTGGGTCATTATCTTCATCTTTTTCACTCAGCTCAAGCCCAAGGAGTAGCAGTGCAAACTCAGAGAGAGAAAGTTGGATTGAAGGAGCCATAGCCCATTGTAAACAGTCTCAGCAGCAACAGTGTGCTTCAAAGAAGCTTCCAGATGATGTCAGGATTTGTTTAGATTCTGCTTCAACATTTGCAATTTAGTACAAATTGATGTTTCAACTACAGAGCGTTGCACCGCCAACAGGAAAAAATAGGTCGTATAGCAGTTTGTTTTCATGATGTTGGTGAGGTGTGTAAAATTACCTGTGGTTAGCTAATACTGTGGGTTGTGACTCAACATCATCCATCTATTTCATATGTAAAAAAGATGATGTATTTATAGATTGTCTACAAGTCTCCACATGTGGGTGAAAAATCTATTTTTTTTGTTTGAAATATTATAAAATTAGTCATTAATTAATTGCCAACAAATTATGAAAAATCTATTTTCTCATTATATTTATGATTAAGGAAAACCATTTTAAATGTATCTATTATTTCTCTCAATTTTTAATTTGGTGTCTTTATTATTATTTTTTCTTATTAAATCATTTAATTTTATTCTACCAGCACTATTAGCTCTTGTAAAGTTATAGATGTTAATAGTACTAATATAGTAAAGTTATAGATGCTAATAGTACTAGCAGAGCATAATTAAAGATTTAATGAGGAAGCAAATAATATATGTGCCAAATTAAAAATTGAGAGAAAGTATAAATACTTCTAAAATATTTTTTTATAATCATTATTGATTATCATTATAGTTAGAAATTTAAAATATTATAGAATTAGTTAATAGAATTATTGATTAATCATCATGGGCTCAAAAATTTGCAAAGATAAAAATAGATTACTTATTAAAATTATTGATTGTGATTTATAAATAAAAAAATTAAAAATATTAATTCGGATTAAGTAAACTTATTTTTAATTTAATTGAGTATTATAAAATTTAAAAATAAAGTTAAAAGTTGATAATTGATTGATGGAGGGAATTATCAATCCGTCTCCCTCCGTTCTCTATCTACCTCCCCAGGTTAATAGAGTTCTCTGCTTACGTTCTGGGGTATGTCAATGGACATTCAAAAGAACAATTGGGCTGAAATTGAACATATTCTGCAAGATTTTCAACCGATTTGCAGTAACATATTATGTGATTATCCTTCTTGTGAATTGAATTACCATAAGCTCTACTAAATTGTTAAAGCTCTTTGTTAGTATTGATGGTTTTCATGAACTATTTTCGGACACGGATGTGCTGACTCATCCCACAAGTGAATTATTACCAAACAAACATGTAATGCTTTGCGCTTTTTTTCGCTTTCGTAGCTAAGCTCCTACCTCCGACTATACGACAACAACAAAAGATAAATAGGCTTCGGTTGCTTTATCCACCTTGTCCAGTCCCACTAGCTAAGCAGGTTTTAGGCTTTAGCTTTTAGTTTTCTTCATGTAATGCAACCCCCTAAGAATATAGCTAAACACAAGAACCAAGAAAAAATACATATGTTCCTCCATACTCTTACATGTAGCTACCATCCAGGTTTGCCACATGTCATTATGTCATTTGTTGAATCATTTCTTTTTGGTCAATCTCTATTGAATCATTTTAATGGCAGAGATTATCCAACCTTTTCCTTCCTAGCTTGCACGTATTACTGATTTAACAGAGCAAAACATGACAAAATAACCATGCAAGCAGCGTTTATCTATATGAATTATGAGATAGGGTTGATAAGACTTTGGAAGGCAAGAAGTAAAGCTGCACATATGAAAATTGTAGCATGAGATTTATATTGCATACACAGTCTTGTATTCACTCTCCGAATTTGACATCATAGACATAGACAAAGACTGTCTACTGCTCATTGTTGACCTCCTAAGACTTCGCAATCTGGAGGCCTCAAGTCGGTGAGCAATCACCCAATAACACAGAGTTCCTAGTGTAGCTGCCATGATCACTGTCCCTAAAACCGTTGCTGCAATGGCCAACCATTTATGCTTCCCCACAACTATGTATGACATTGCAATGAATGCCACAGATATTAGCACACAAGCCAACCACATTAACTTGTTTATAACCGCCGTCATTTGTTTCTTTGCTTCCCTCTGAATAACCACAACCGATGTTTGCACAACCACAACAGCCAAGGATATGAAGAGGGCAGTAGAATCAAAGATGATGAATATCAAAAATCCCATTTTTGGAGCAATATACGCTTCCCCAATAGACATTCCAGGTGGGAGTGCATCTCCGTTTTGGAGATCAGGATACTGGCCTGGAATGTTGAATATGGCAGCAAACGCAACTGTTGCAATGAGAACAGCGACGACAGTGTTGGAATTGATTGCATTATTAAGCCCTTCAGCCTGCATTTTGTTGAGTCGTTTCACTATGCCTTGCATGCGCTTTCGTGTTCTGATTGTGTGCTCTAGCTGGTTATGAACCCCGCTTTTTATGTCACTCACAGTGCGTTTGAGTTCAAGGGCAGGGTTTGTTGAATGTGACTTGATGGACTTGGCACTCTGAGCTCCATGATCTTGCAGAATGCTGACAACGTCCTTGTGTCCAGTTTTCTCGGCAATGTCCAGAGCAGTTTCTCCAGATTTGTTAATGACATCTGTGTCTGTTCCTCTGTTCTCTAGTAGCTTCCCGATAATCTATCAGATAAACATAAGAACATTCAGATGAATCTTGATGACAAATTAGTCAACTGCTCAGCTAATCAGATCAAAGTGAGTTAAAATTTAAGACCGACTGTACTTAATTTTTTGAGGATAACGGGAATCCAATTTATTATAAAGTATAAACACATTGATCATCAAGTTGCCACGTGATAATAATAGAGTTTTATGTCAGAGAAGCGACTCAAAATTCTGGCAACATGCAGGGCACTGCCACAAATGCTGAATAAATTGATTGTATGTGAATCAAGACACACTCATCTCAGAAGGAAATGGTTTTTTTGAACAATTCTTCACAAAAGATAATTCTTTTGAAGTTCCAAATATATACAAACTTTCGTGTGCGACATTTATATTTTATAATTTATCAGAAAGCAGTAGTTCATTTCCATATATTGAACGAAAAAGAAAAAAAGAAAACTTTCTTTCACCTGTAGACGACACTTCCGAGTAGCAATATGCAATGCAGTGTTTCCCTTGGTATCAACTGTGTTAGTCAAAGATGGAAACGATTTCACAAGCTCTTCCACCAACTCAAGATTTTGTCCTTTAACTGCCATGTGGAGCGCTGTCTGACCCTTCTTATCAATTCTCATAGCAATTTCAGGTTCTCTGTTCAGAAGGGCCCTGACGACCTCAACATGGCCATTTCTTGCAGCAGAGTGTAACGCAGTTTTCCCATTGCTTTTTGAAATAGTGATCAGATTGCTACCTTTGTCCAAGAGTAAATTTACTATCTCGATATGTCCTTGCGCAGCAGCAGTGTGCAACGCTGTAGTGTTTGACAGATCAACAGTCATTGAAAGTTCTGGAATCGCCTCCTTGAGGACCCTCAATATCTCTGCAAACCAGTAGAAGAAAGGAGAATCAGACAAACTCTGTTGGTTAAACTGATAATAATGAAAATTATCAACGAGGTAAAAGTCAATGGAAAAAAATAGAAAGTCCGAATTTATGTCTATTGCTCTGCATTATCAATTCAACAAGCAAGTTTCTGGGCAAAACGAGAAAGAATCTGGATTCTCTAAAGTAAGTACTGATACTTTAAGTTATGTAAATTTAGTCTTGTGTGTATAAAGAAACATGAACATAAAGTAACAATATTTTGCATACAACTTCACCAACACACTCAGCTTAGAGGATCCAAATCCCACGAGCAAAGAGTTGTTACATACAGGTTTTCTGTGATGGGACTACTAAACGCTAATCATATGGTGGAACAATGCTGTACGAAACAGGAAGAGATTTGAAGATACATCCAACAAATTTTAGAGAATCAAGAGACTTACCAAGGAACCCATTTTTAGCAGCACTATGGAATGCATCGAAACCATTTCTAGCTTTGACGCTGGCCATACTGATGTCATGGTACCGGATCAATTCCTTCACTAAATCAACATGACCATTTTCAGCAGCAACGTATAGGGCAGTTTCACCAGAGTGGTTTTGCTTAGAAAGCAACTCCTTCAATTCTGTATCTCCATTCTCAGAAATAATTTGCAGCACCAACTCTACATTTCCTGCCCGGATAGCTGACTGCAGGGGATTATCGTCCCGTATACCTGTCAATTGTTTCTTCATCATCCTTAAAAAGATATGCTTTACTGCCTTGGTGGAGCTCCAACTTCTTAAGTTTACATTCCTTTAGGAGACCTGCGTTAGAAAGAGTCAAAAATTCGCAGTCTTCCAACGCATATGTTCCGGGATTAATATGGATAAGGCGATTCAAATATAAGTACTTAAGAGTCACGGATCAGCTGATTCCTCTGCTCTCCGAGAATCAAACCAGACTCCGCTAGTTTCTACTGTAAACAACGATTTGGCATAGAAACAAATAACCCCCCAAGAGTAAGCACTTGGAAGACCAAAAGGTTCCCAATTTATGCCCAGCAATAATCGAGGGTGGTTTAAGAAATGTTCAGAACTATTGGGAGGGGGGAGTGATATTCTTTCGGTTTTTTGTAGTCCAATTTTAATTTTATACCCATGAGAAAGCTATTTCGGAAATTAAGAGGTTGAGTACAGTAAGTGAAAATGTAAAAGAAGAAGAAGAAGAAGAAGAAGAACCGAACAAAATTTTCCAAAGCGTCATAAATAACATACCTGAAGTTCCTGATTCTGAGATACAGGGGTCGCCTTATCTCCTGATCTAGCAACGATTTGAAATCAGAGAACTAACATACAGAAGATGATTCTGAACCACAGAAATTGCAGGATGAACAGCAGAATGAAATTCGCCAAATGGAAGTGAAAAGGGGCAGAGCAGCAATTGAATCACACTGGGCCCCGCTGCGCTCATCAGAAAAAGAAGAAATTGATATCGCCTTAAGATTCCAGAGTGCGGTAAAACCTTGAGCGGAAGAAGAGGAAGGAGAAGGGTATCCGAATTCCAATGTCCAGGACCCAACTCCAAGAACAAATCGCACGAGTTTGGTTTGGATTCTATCGAAGCTGATACTGACGCCGGGAGTCACAGATTGACTCTCAATTTCCACTGACTACTAACTTGGACGTTTGTTGATTATTATAATTACAGTATTTTTTTAATCAAACATTACATTACAGTATTATGAAAATATTGTTTGATTATTTTTCAATAAAATAAATATTATTGTATTAGGAGACTATACTTTTATTGGTTATTGTAAAAAAAAAAAGGCATCCAATTTTAACTTAAAACTATTGTGGTATTTTAAAAATCTTGATATAATGTGTCAATGTAAGAGACATCACTTCAGAGTTTACAATAGTTATTTCATTATTAATTATTAATAAGATTATGGTCATCCCATCGGACCTTTGAGGTCAACAAGTGTATTAAATAAAAGGCAATAAGGGATGTGTGTTTCACGAGGGTCTGATATTTGAATAGTGGTTTGCGCAATATGAATGGAGGAGGCTTAATAATTGTGGGCCAGCGGGCCACGTGTTTGCCCTTGTTTTCGTCAGTTCTATAATGAAGCAATTAATATTATTTAAAAAAATTATCTTATTTTTAAATTATGGGTAAATTTAATTATTTTTTAAAAAATTTTATACTAAAAAAAGAAAAAAGAGAGAAATTTCCAAATATGATTTATGATTTCTTCATATTCAACCACTTCTCAAATAACGCACATTTAGAGAGGTGAGAGATATTATTATTTAAAATATATTTAATTTTAAAAAAATATTATTTTATTATAATTTTAATTATAATATTTATAGAGATATTTTAACTCTTAGATATATATATTTATGTCTAAGAATAATAGAAGACTCTTTTTTCTTGATATTAGTATCGTCTAAAAAAATAAGACTATATCCTATATTTAGATCATAAATGAGTTTAATCCCTTCTTAAAAATTTTTATATAAAGAAAAACTACTTTTCAAATACAAAATTTTGACAAAATTGGGATAAGTATCAATGGACAAATTAATTAGAGAATAGGACCTAAAATTTGACAAAAAGTAACAGAAAGTTTGTTGTATAATGTCACTTACATATTGATCAATTATATATTGTAGAATGTTAATCGCATATCGTGACAGATATAATGCATATTATAGAAAACATATTATAGGTTCTAAAAGCTAATTAATTTCTTAATCAGGAATTTTTAGCCAATTTTTCCCAAAACTTTTTTTCTTTTTTTATAAAAAAGTAAAATAATACATATAAAATCACCAACTAGCCGCAGGTCAAGACCAGATTAGTGGTCCAAAATCTAAAACAGAAAAACACAAAACAATAAACTAATAATTGAGGTGGCGGCCGCCGCACATAATAATTGAGGGTCTACATTTGGGGTTGAAAATTTGGCTCTCGTTAAGGTGTTGCTTTTATCTATTTTTGTCTTCTATATAATATTATATTACTCCTCCTAACTTTAATATAACAAATATTTAATTATTTTAAATAAAATAATTTATTTATTAATTATAATAAATATGAGATAATCTTTAAAACTATTCTAGCAATATAAAATCTCATTAAAATCTCATATTTAAATAATTAAAACTCTATTTATTATAATTAACAACTATTAATTAAAATATTTTGTTTTATAATAAAAAAAACCGTCTGCCATTTAATAATTTTAATAGGATAATTTTAAAATGTTATGGTAACTTCTTTCAAAAGAAATGTGGACCTTCAAAATTTAACCATTTCTTAATTTATAGATTGTAGTTAAAAGCATAAGGACCAAAACGTTTCATAAAAAAAAAAAAAAAAAGAGTTTTGGATCCCTCAATTAAATCCTCATTAATATTAATAATTAAAGGATATTAATTACCATGTTGTTATCTAATGGTGTTAAAATAACGAGCTCTGTTTATCTTTTAAAAAAAACAATTTGTAATTTCCTCGATAAGATTAACTGAGTTAAGCTTCAATTAATTAAAAGAATATAAATCATTTTAAAACAAATAGTAGTTGTAAGAGCTGTACGACTCTTTCGCTGCGTCCACGCCACAAAAACCACAATTTGCCATATGGTTGTTCTGTTCCCACCTGACTTCCGTGTTCCTCACCAACTGCCTTCTTCATTCATCTAACCCCTTGCTAATTTACTCATTATCAAATCAATTATATTTTTTTTTCACAAAAATTTTTAAAAAATACTTGAACTCACCCATAATTTAAAGATACGACAAAGTCTCTATTATTTCTAGACAATACAAATATCTGACAGGACGAACCGTCTATTACCCTCAGACGTAAACCTAGACACCCAAAAGTTAGGATGTTTTTCCAAGCGTCGCGACTAGAATTATAATAAATTAATATTTCTTAAAGCTCAAATATATTATAAATAGTTATATGTCTTATATCTTCGTTAGTTAAACTTGACAGACGATGGTCCTCCATCAATTATATTTTAATTTGTCTTATGCTTTCATCGATCTTTTTTTTTTTATACAAGAAAGGGTTAAACACCCAAAATAAACTACTAAACTAAGAATGGATCAAATCTCAAACACTCATTTTTCACAATATTCCTCAAATGTTGAGGATGCTTATATAATACTAATGTATTATTTAACCCGTCCTTTGCCAACGCGTCTGTAAGTTTATTTTATTTTCTAGATATATGACGTATCTCTAATTCCCAAAATAACTTGACAAGGCTATGTAGTCGAGACATTAATAGGCTGCAAATATCATCTTTAAAATTCAATAACATCTCAACCACATTTTTAGTATCAGATTTAAAAATAATCTTTTTAAATCTCATATCTGAAGTCAACTTTAGTCCTATATATATTGATTACTGTTCCACTTCAATGGGCCCACTAGGAATATGGGTTAGAGATGACGTAAATGGGCCCAAACGTACGCCGAATGATTTTTTTTTTTGGGTACAAATATGCCGAATGATTTGAAGAACATAATAGGTTATATCCGCAAAGGGTACAACGACCTCCAAATTCATCCCAAAACAATAAAACAAAGCATAACAAAAAAGACTACCCTATCACCCTAATCACCCCGCCCCTTTGCAATAACCTTTTGCACGCAATTGCTCAGCTCTTTCTTACTAACAATTAAAGAATATGGGCCAACTTCATGACATATGGTTCCTTCCAAACAATCTCCTTAACAAATTCTTAGCTAAAATAATATCTCTCCCGTTTTTAAGATGTAAAATCATGAGAAAAATAGTGTGCTACAGGGGGATTGCAGGTCATAATCTATAATAATATCTAAATAGACAAACGTACAAGTATTTTCATACAGGTAAAATGGCATCAAATGGCATAAATGGGATTTATTTCTGAATCTGAATCTGAATGATGCGCTGCATGTTTCTTGGCAAATTTGGCTTTCTTTCTCACCTTCCGAATACGTTTGTATTTAACCACATAGTATGTCATAGCACCAAGAACACCCGCCATCATAACTCCCCCTATCACAGTAATAAAGATTGCAGCCCAAATGTTACGTCGACCAACTACTACATAAGATGATGAAATGAATGCAATCGTGGTAGAAATAGAGGCTAACCACATCAGCTTATTAATCACCCTCACAACCCTCCTTTCAGACTTTGTCTCCCCTCTAACAACTGTGATCTGAACCACGACAACAACCAGTGATGTAAAGAGTGAAATTGCATTAGAAATAAAGAAGATCTTGAAAGGTGGAGTGGTCACCATAACCGCCTCCCCACTATCAGAATTCCCACCAGGAACTGCAAACACTGCAGAAAATGCAACTGTTGCAAAGAGTGAAGCAACCACTGTAACTGAGTTGGTAGCATTGTTGATCCCCGCTCTGTGCAGCTTGCGTAGCTCCTTGGCAATCCCATCCACGTTTTTGTTTGTCTTTCGAGTTTGTTCAAGCTGAATATGGACCTCCTTCCTAATCTGTGTCACAGTCCTCCGTAGCTCATCCCTCGGTTGGTTAATTAGATCACTGGCTTTAACTCCACCGCTACGAACCAGGCAATCTCTTATATCTAGGATTTCCTCGGATGGAGGGAGTCCTTCGGCAATGTCAAGAGATGTTTTACGGTCTCTTGTTAGGGCATTGACATTGATTTCAGAATGAAGCAATAGCTCACTCACTATCTGCATGATTTTATGTCGGTCATAAATAGACAGGCATGACATATAGGTAATGCCTACATAGACTAACAATGAGTGCCAATATGATTCAACCAGTTCCACAACACAAGAATTTTGCTTGTTTATAACTGAGTCCTGCTAATTCATAAGCATTTCCTAGGAATTGCTTACTTAGGAAAAATCGTATCTCGTCATACACATGAAAGCAAGGAATAGAATTGTAATATTTATGAATTGCTGCATGATTTTCTGGTAAAACTGTTTGAGGTTCAGCCAAAAAAGCGATACCTCTGCCCTCTTCTTCCTGGTGGCAATATGTAATGCAGTATTGTTAAACTTGTCAGGCAGTGCAACAGTTGCTGGATCCGCATTAAGAAGCAACTTCACTACTTCACAGCTAACCCCCTTTACAGCCATATGCAGCGGAATCTGCCCTTTCTTATCATTCCTTCGAGTAAGTTGTGGATCCTTTTCGAGTAATGATTTTACAATACAAGCATGTCCCTGACGGGAAGCAAAATGGAGCGCATTTTTTCCATTGGACCTAGATAACTCCACCTGTCTAGGATCTCGTGATAACAAAAGATCAACAACATCTGCATGCCCTTTTGTAGCTGCAGATATGAGAGGAGTTGCATTTGATTGTCCAAATGTATTTATTAGCCCCGGATCATGGTCCAGTAACACCTGAACAATGCCTGCCGAAAATTCATATATAAATCCGTTAATTGTTGTTTATGACGCAGCATAAATGTCCTTGGTCACTACCTTCAACGTTAACTACAGAGCCATTCTTTTAGGATATATAAAGCAAGCCAGGGGTGAAGTTGCAAGCAAATTTTCCAAACCTCTCGATAATCTTCCTTGAGTTTATCATATTTCTACAAGGCTTATATGTATTTGGCATTATTGGCAATGCCCATTAGTTGGAATTAATTAACTAGGGTCTCCAATAAGGAATGGACCCACTACTTGTAACAAATGCCACAATTTAAAATATCCTTTTGTCAGCTATAAACCGAAAGAAGAGAAAGCAAGACGTTTAATACCTAGGTGACCATGGCTAGCAGCAATATGTAAGGGATCGAAGCCGGATTGATTTTTCAAGGAAAGGGCCTCGCTGGTGGCATGGGACAGAAGCTCCTTCACGACGTCAATGTGGCCCCTCTCGGCTGCAACAAACAAAGCCGTCTCCCCCAATTCGTTGGCCTCATTGAAAATGGCCGACCTAATCTCCTCGAGCTCGGCATCAAAATCGGCCCCACAAGGGGTTCCGATCATCTGGGCATCGATTTCTCCCAAAATGTGGCGAATGGCGGCGACGTCGCCACGCTGGGCGGCGAGGTGAAGCTCGGTATCATTGTGGCGGCCGGTGACCTGCCTGACGTACTTCTTCTTGTCGAAACGCTTGCCGGAATTGGAGAGAATGGATTTATTGGAATTGGAAAGCTGGAGGGATTTACCGGAGTTGGAAACGAGGAGGGCCCTGCCGGAAGAGGAGAGGAAGAGAGTGGGACGAGGGGTGGTGGGTGTGGGGGGTTCAGAGGGAGTACTGTTGAGGACGGCTGCTTTTTTGAGATCCATGAGCCCCCGCCGAAGAAGATTCCGCCCCTTGGGGCGATGAGTCGGTGAACAAGAAACAATCTGACGATTTGGACCCTTTGGCTGTGACGGGTTTGCAGCAAAACATGTCTCCCGATTCTCATCAGCGTCTCATCTCACATGAAGGCAAGAATTATGTTAGTTTCACTCTCGCGGCAGGCGCGAAAAATTATACGAAATGCTTCGTGGACCATGGCTTGCGTCGTGGTCCGTAATGCTTCGCCTCTGAACGCAACGGCCTATTTTCTGGTAAATAACGGAATTTGGCGGAAGCATGGGCGACAAAACGGAACAGCTTCTCAATTTACTCGGGAGAACTGAATCTAATCGCGTGGAAGAAATTAAATTATAAAAAAGTCCCACAAAAAATAAAATTATTGTGAAGTCTTATAAAATTTAAAATTAATTTTTTCTAATTATGAAAAAAAATAACTGTTCTTTATTTATATTCTTTTAATTAGATTATCCTTAATTATTGAAAAGAAAAAAAAAAGAAATCACCACTCCTCACTATCGATAGCCTTCTCCTTAGGATCTTTATATTATGTTCTCTTCTTACCTCTCAAGGGTTTCTTATCGCTTTCATCTTCTATTTTGTTCTTCTCCTTTCTCCTTATCTAATAAATGAAGGTGAAAAAAAAGAAGAATAATGAGATGAGGAGGTGAAAGGTGATAAAGAGAATAAAAGATAAAGGTAATAAAAAAAAAGTGTAAGTGAGGAGCGGTGACTCTTTCTTTCTTTCTTTATAACATTAAATATAATTTAATTAAGAGAATATGAGTAAGAGACAATTATATTTTTTTATAATTGAAAAAAATTAATCTAATTCATATAGAACTTAACGATAATTTTGTCATTTTATGAGATTTTTTTATAATTTAATTATTTTCACGTGAATTAGATGCAATTCTCCTAATTTATTATAATTTAAGAGTAAAAAATGAATCAAATTGTTTGTAAATGTATAGCGCATATTCAAAACTTTTGATAAATATATGGTCAGTATGTACACTTGAAATTAAAGTATGATGAATGAGTTACACGGAAAAAAAAAAGAATAAAAGTGTATATGTTGATGGACGAGAGGTACTCTATGAGCCAAAAAAGGCAAAGAATTAATGAGAGTCTATGGGTCTCGACGCCAGAGAAAGCCATTCCTCCAACGGCATGCCATACGCGGTATACGCGTTACGTGACAATCACGAACACTCTTTAATCCTCCCTCTTTTATTGAATATAATTGAGAAGCTTCTTTTGATTCTTAACACAACACCCTTCTCTTTTGGCTATCGCATTCATTGTTTTTTCTTCTTCTCAAACTATTCATATTTATTATACAATGCAATCTTTTTGCAGCAAATTATCAAACCTAAATGATTAAAAGGTCAGCTGAGTAGGAGAGATATTTTACGAAAACTATCACAAATCATTTATAAATCAATTCGTGCGAATTAGATAACAAGTTCTTGCAATTACGTAGAGACTTGAGTTCAACTTGAGTTGGGGAATAGATCACCTTGATTTATATGGGAAAAAAGGGAATTGATTTTTAAGGGAATAAATTTATTCGTTTAATTAACACACATGCATAAATGGCTAATATATTTATACACGCATTTTTTTCAAATAAAAAAAATGGACAGCTGAATCCGCAGCCAATATAGACACTACGTACTCAACCGTATACCAAGAAATTAAAAAGAGAAAAAAAAAAGCAATGAATCTTAGGGGAAAATAATTGTTCGTCATTGTAATTTTACTATTCTGTGTGCGTATCTCACTCTTTACGCGCATTAAAAACTCCAGTTTAATATTATCCCCCAAAAAAATCCAATTTACTTATGTGCTCTTGACTGCCTCTCTGATTCCTCATCCCTCTAATGCTGCCGTAGAGGAGATGACGCTGGCGAAGACAGTGACGACGAAGACGACGTCGTTACGCTGCCGGAGTTTGTCCCAGCGAAGAATAAGTTTGCCAGATAACCTTTCACGTCGTCGGGGTGAAACGTCACATACTTCGTCATCTCTCTCACTGATCCCACAGTCGTCCTGTGCGTCTCATACAACTCCTCATACATCGGCACTATTTTCCTCGCTATCGATTCTCTCATCTCCTCTCTGAATCTTCTGTCTGGTACCGTGAATAAATTCTGCTTCCGGTACGCCCCCTCAAAACGGAAGTTGAAGTTCCTCATTATGATCCTCGCCTCTTCCGCCGTCATCGCTGCCTTTGGATTTTTCGGCAAGCACGAAATCACTTCGCCCCACCCCAACTTCTCGTACTTACTCACGAATCCCTTCAGCTTCTCTTCGTGCTTCCCGATCCACTCGTCACCCAGCACGTACTGCAAGTTCGAGTTTCGCACTGTGTCTATCACTTGATGGAGATTGTTCGCCAGAAATAGGTACGACAACGAAGCGTCATGACAATGCTTTGTTTTGCTGTCGATCTTACAGATAAGAACGAAAATCACCCACGCTATTCTGGCGGAGAACGATGGCGTCGTTGAACACGCTTCATCGAAATCTGGACTTTCTAGTAAATATTCTAGCCCCGGCGACTTTGGTGGTAGACTCCAGTCAGCGAATATCTCAGAGAGGACGTTACTGTAATCCGAGAGGATTGAGAGGTAGTCCATAGCTTGTATGGTCAGCGGGTGAACTCCTCCCGATTTTACCGATGACTTGGATGAGTCCTTTTGGATCGTGGACTCGAATTCTGAGAGCATCGCTCGAACGGACTCGCTGAGTCGGAGCAGAGAATTGTTGACTTGATTTAAAATTTCGGAGGTCGAGTAGAAAGAGAAGATGGACTGGATCTCCGCTGATAGTGAAGTTAACGCAATGTACATGTCAAGCACCCGAAACATCTTAACGGGCGGCGAGTTCTTTATTTTGGAGACGACGTGTTGAGGGAATGCGAACAGAATAGTGGCTCCATCTCTGGAAATGTCGGCGAAGCAACTCTCTCTGACGGAATCCGAAGTGGCGAAGACATCATCGCACAACTTTCTCTCTCGGTTGAAGAGCGTCGTTACCGCAACCTTCACCGCCTCTAACCACATCTTGATTTTCAAATCAAGAACCTGCCAATCCATCTTATTGACGTGGGAAGGCTTCAATTTATCCAAGTTCAACCGATAAATGCCTTCATCGATGATGGATTTTCGAATGACCTTATAGACCTTCAAACATTCTCTCGCATATCCGCAAGAGATCATACACTTGGCTATAGACCTGAGATCCTTGGTGGCGAGCGAAGAGACCTGTTCCAATTCAGAGATAGAATCACCGGCAGTTCGGACATCGTCCTCCGGTGTAGTAGCGTCTTCTTCGACATCGAAATCGGAAATGGTGGAACTGACGGAGGTGGATGTTCTACTGGCGGTGGAGAGTGATTCGGGGTCTAAGAAGGCCCGATTGATGGAGAGGATCTGGTAGAACTCCTTTTGAAGCCTCTTCATGGCCATCTGCATCAAGCTGTTGGCGAGGACGAGCTTTTGGGAGGAGAGTGGATTCTGGTGGGAGTGGAGAAGATGCATTGCCTTGTGGAGATGGTTGACGCATTTGATGTAGTGCATGGCCTCAGACTTGTCGTCGTAGAAGAGGGATGTGAAGTTGGCGTAGGCAGAAGTTTCAGGGTTCCACTTGTGGATCAAGGATTGGGCCTCCTCGATGCACCGGTCTATGCTGGATTCAGAAGGGCTCATGGCCGGGGAGGAACTCGGGTCGGATGATAGCGAGGAGTGATTAGATCTGGTCATGGTGGAGAAGGAAGGCGTCTTGGGGCGAAAACAGATGCTTTTCATTTCCTTTTAGGGATAGTACGACCGTGTGTTGGTTTCTCGGGAATGAAAGGATCTTCCGGTGAGTGAGGGAGAAGAAGTTAGGGGTATTTGCCTGTTTGGGCTTGGGAGATGAATTGTAGATTGGGAGCTAGCGTTTGTGATGATGAGGGGAAGAGGGGGTATATATAGAAGAGAGAGGGAGAGAGTCAAAAGAACGCGTGGCTTATTATTAGAGGAGGTTGGGGAGGAAGGTTACATATACGCGGGCGAGTGATTATCCGGGGGGCGGACTTGTATTGTATTATGGCGATTCCTTAAAACTCTAGAAAAGTCCCTATAGAGCCATACAAATTGACTCTTACCCAGTCCCTCATGGAACGGGTTGGTTTTTTTAAAAAAACTATATTAGGGATCCTTACGTCCCCATCAGGGTATATCTTGTAGACTTTGACCCGGAATTCCCCGTTCCCTTGCTCACAATAGAGCCCCATACAGGTGCAACACCGATTCGGTTCCAGACTTAAGCCACTTGTTATATTAGTTATATGTTCAACAGCATGTGCTGGTAGTATTTATGTTTGTTAAAAAATATATTAATATTTAAGATATCGGATTTTCTTAGAAAATAAATACATGACACGAATGAGTGCTGGCAGAAGGTGTAGCATATTCGCTTATCCAGGGTATAATTTGGGAGATACATATATGCTTGTGTGTGTGAAAATATATTGAGGTGAAGTAATCACGGCCAATAATAGACAAATTAATTCAAGCATGCAGTATGCTTTTTTTTTTTTAAAAAAAAAAAAATAATAGCATACCGTTATAAGAGGGGCGCAGATGAAAGCAGCGTAATATAGAGGCATATTGATAAATCAAGCAAGATTGCACGGTGGGCCCTATGATTAGGGAGGAAGGGATATAGTAATACGCAAACAGAAATAAGAGTAAAAGAGGTTAATAAATTAAACTGAGGCGTGACGTCGTGTGGGGAAAGAGCGGCACTAGCAAAAGCTCACGAGTGACGACGGAATACTGACAAAACTGTTCTAACATGTCAAAAGGCATGAAAAAGTCTACGATAAGGGGAAAACGTGAGCTTTGAAAACTCAAACGAAATGGGCACCTGAGATAGCTTGATAATCAAGGTAAATACATTTATTACTAATGTAATCGCGTAGGTAAATATAATTGCGTGTTCATTTTCAGGGGAGAAAAGTCATGAGAGGAGAATTTAGAAGAGTAGAGGAATAAAGAAAGATCCACGCGTAAATACTGGAGGGGGGGAGGTGTCTACTGATCAACTCGTAAACGAGGGATGTGAGTGGGAAAAGGGGATGGCGAATTGATAACGGGAGAAGGTTCGGAATAAAAAAGGGGTGGGGAAACGATAATGGAACAAACGTAACGAGAAGGACGCTGGGGTGTGTGTGGGAATGGGACCAGTTTGGAGAGATGAGCCCACCCGTTGGAGTTTTAGAGCGCAAAAGTCAAAAAAATGCCATCGTTCCACACATTTCATTGCCTTTTCTTGGCATATGCCAGGTGTGAATATAAGGGCGCTAGGATTAGGATTGTGGGGTGATGAATCGATGAAGGACTGTTTTACTCGCTTCTATGTAGGAAAAGCATTTATATATGATACAAATCAGACGAAAAAAAAATGATACTTGCTATAATTTTGAAAACGGCTGATTTTTTATCCCAAAACTACTTTAAATTTGAAGCTTTTTTTTTAATTTTTAGATTTTTACTTTTGATTCTTTTTTTTTAATTTAAAATCTTTTAAAACTGTCATTTGAATATATCATTCAATTAAATTTATGTTAAACCGAATTTTCTATTACAATATATCAAAATATAAATTACACGCACTATTGATTTTTATTCCAGTTATAGGGCCCGTTTAGATAGGATTTTGGAAATAGGTTTATGAAAAAAATAGCTTTTGAACAATTTATAAAAAATGGATTTTAGAGAAGAGTTTATAAAAAAAAATGGTTTTGAATAAATAAGTATTTGGATAGTTATTTTTAAAAGTATTTTTATTATTGGTAAATTACGAAAAAGTGTATGAGTGTTAAATGAGGAGAGAGGAGAGAGGAAAGAAAATATGGTATAAGAAAAGAAATAAAATAATGTGTAAGAAAAAATATGAGAGAGGAGAGATGGTGTAAGAAAAAATATAGGTAATATAGTAATTGGTCAGCTCATAAGTGGTTTTACTATTCCATAAGTTATTTTGACCAGTTTATCTGAAACCTTAGTTTTAAACCATAATTTAGTATAAAAATCTGTTTGAACAAATATAACTATTTATTTTAAAATTTTCTCAAACTAAAATTTTATCCCAAAAATATTTTTAAAACTATGGTTTAGTGAAAAACAAACATGCCCATAATTTGTAAGAGTTAGTCTATAAAAGTCATGTGGGATAAGCGTTACTCTCATACATGCTAATCTAAACAAGCACAAAATCATACAGCAAGAGAAAGGATGATCACTATCCCTCTCATCGTCTAGCACAAAATGGATTCTTGTCCAAGGCAAGATTTTGTTCAAAAGGATGACGGGATAATTTTCCCAATCACATCTTGACTTGCGTGCCGTGTAGGATATGAGGAAATTTGTTTTAAATTCAGTTCTCATTTTCCAAACTCTTGCATGCCAAACAAGGCCTGAGATTCAAAGATAGAATTTGTGCAATATTAAGTTTATTTTTATGCATGGTCGTCAATTGTGCAAGTAGAGGTGATGTTACCTTCGTCGCTTTAACAATTATATACACGTCTCAATTCCTTGTTGTTAAAATTAGAAAATTAATACTTTTCATTTAATTACTCTTCTTAATAAATTATAGCAAAATTCAACATCAATTATTATTTTCAGACTTAAAATCACATTGATGAACTGGTGCTCCCTATATATATATATATATCATAATATCATAATATCATCATAACGTGGGTGGGATCATCTTGCATTCAATATATATTGCTTGGCCGGCAGGACTATAATTTGTAAGAAAAATATTTTCATTGACTTCTTCTAAACCAAGATTTGCTTGACTTACCTTCACGACAAGAATTAAGCCAACATTTCGTGCTGCTGGCATTCTTGTGATTACCACTCCATAAACCTAATTAAAACCCCCACCCCTCGCCAGCTAAGGCAGCCACTCCATTTATATGTATGCTAAAAGGAGACTTTGAATTAGTATTTCAGATAAGGGTAGATTATCCCCGGGAATATATTTTCTTAATTTCAAAGAAAAATATTAAAAATTAAAAATATTGATGTTTTCCCATGAAAATATAGTTTTACTGAAGAAGTGTATTTCTGAAGTTCTTGATTAACCCAGAGTTTCTTATATGGGACATTATAAGTGGTGACAACTTTTTCGATAGTGTAAGTATATAAAATATTAATAAACTTATTTAAAAAAACGATGAAATAAATAATTCTAGATGGGATGAAATGACTTCTACTGGTATTTTTCCACAAATCCGAGGAAAAGGGATCACAGGGCGGCCATCAACTAGCAGGTTATGACAAAAAGAAGCCTTTGTCCTCATAATTATAGGATGGATAAGTCCTAATTATGACAAGTTAATATTCATGCATGTGCCATCTAAGCAAGTTAATTTGTCAACAAGTGTATTTATTTAATCTGCTCCCCCGGGAACATTAATTGGTCCCACGTAGGGATCTCCCATGTTTCTTTCGCCCTCTGTTCCTGGTAAATCCTCGAAAGATACAATACAAGAGTTAATTAAAGCATTCAGATCTTGAGATCCTCGAGAGTTGCATCCATACTTGGCACGTGTTTGTGGGTTCGTTCAGATTATTTTGAAGAAAACCAGGATTTTGCCCATGGATAATTGATTTTAAAACGAATCGCGATAAACGTGTTGTTGTCGAGGAACGTAAAGTTCCACAACAGTAACATGCCAAGTCAACTAGGTCAATTCCGAAACTACCCCAACACCTACGTTGTTCATAACATTTCAGTTTTTGACAATAGTACGTATTGCAGAACCTGCTCTCATCTATCAATTTTTACGATTATCATTATCAGCACTTACGTAGTTTAGATAAGGCATCCTAATTTTCATCATTAATTAGACTCTCACATTTAACAAATGATTTCCCCCCTCCTCAGATTCAACAGTTATTTAGAATATGACCCGTTCATCACCAACATAAAAAATCGAAAACGGCGGCTTTCAATTTAAAATAGCTTACACCACACACATAAAAAACATATTAGTATGTAATTTTATTAACTAATTATATAATTTTTTAAATTTATAATCATAAAAATAATTTATAATAATCATAAATAATTAATCAATTATAATATATTTTTTGTTAAAAAAATCTAGTTATATGTGTGTGTGGTAAAATTATGAATATATATTTGCGTGGCAGTGAGAGTGAGCCTTCGTTAGTTGGTTGTGTTTATATTATATTATATTGCTTTAAGGAGAGATTACATACGGAGAAGTCAAGTTAATGTGGGTTGGTCAAAGTCGCAAATTCCGTTGCTGAGGTTGAGGATATGATTTTTTTTAATCCAAAATCAAACAAAGATGGGAGAATTCTAATTTATAATTAATATTAATACTGAGCTGGGGGCAGCGTATCTCGAGCATATAGGATGAAAGTGTAAACAAGCCGTCGTATTAATATAATAAAGTGCGTATGTATGTATGTATGTATGTATGTAGATATAGTCTATCCCAAGTTATGATTGAATTTGAATGGGCAGGTTGGTCAAGAGTCATGAAGAGCCGGCCAATATACGGAAACGCATTGTATATTATAAAATAATACAATGTCAACATCCTAAAATATGCCATTAATCAACGTTCTAACAACAAAATTAAGAGAAAAAAATGAGCACAGTAGGATGCTTAGAAATACAAAAAGCAGTGTTGGAGCACGTTTGTATATTTTTTTTAAATTTACAATGCCCAGAATAAAGGGGGGAAATGGGGAAGGAAGAAAATATTACAAAGGATTTTCGCATAGATGAGTACATTATTTTCACCTCTTAATTATACCTCCCAGAGCGTGGCAAAAATGTAAATATTTATTCTCGTTAAGTAATTAAGTGTGGTATTTTTTTTATTATTCTCTACATTCCTTTTTTTTTTTACCAGTAACCCGAACTTAGGACATAATTAACAATAAAAAAGGAAATAATTATGAGATTAAAAATAAATTAATTATCTTAACATATAATAATGACTAAGGAATATACAGTGACAAATTTAAATACAATAAATAATAAATTTATATTATTTATTTATTATTGAGACTTTTTAATCATAATTTTTTTTTTAAATCTTATAGTCATTTCTATTTTAAACAAAAATTATAGCAACCTAAATTTTCAAAAAGATAAAATAACTTTTTGTGTCAGGCCTAGAGTCTCGTTAGCCAGAAAAAAGAAGAATAATTAAAAAACAAAGGGCAAGAGAAAGATATATGACTATTTAGAATATATTTTATTTTTAAAAAGTATTATTATATGCCTGTTTGAAAAATGTCAAATCTTGGTTTAAAATCTAGGTTTGGCTCAAAATTTAGAGTTAGAGAAATTTTAAAACAAACAGTCATATTTGTTCAAATGGACTTTTGGACTAAATTATAGTTTAAAACTAAAGTTTCAGATAAGCTGGTCAGAATATCTTATAGAACAGTTAACCACTTATGAACTAACCAATTACTATATTACCCTTATTTTTTCTTATACTATTTCTCGTCTCTCTTACTTTTTCTTATACTATCTCTCCTCTCTCTAACTTTTTCTTATACCCTCTCTCCTCTCTCCTATTTTTTTCTTACACATTCTCTCATCTTTTTTCTTACACCCTCTCTCCTCTTATCTCTTATCTCTCCTCATTTAATACTCATATCATTTTTTGTAATTTACCAATAATAAAAATATTTCTGAAAATAACTATCCAAACAATCATTTATTCAAAATCACTTTTTTTATAAACTATTTTCTAAAAGTCTTTTTCTATAAGCTGTCAAAAAACTATTTTTTCATAAGCCATTTTCCAAATTGTTATCCAAATAGGCCCTATATTGTGTTCAGTTGACATAGCGTTTAGGGAAACATCATAACTGTTTAGTATCTATATTTATATTTAAAAATAATTTATAACTTACTCTATTTGATATTGATATCGTTATCATTTAAAATAAATAAATATTTTATCTTATCTTTATATTACATGTGAGTCTAATTTTTTTTAAAAAAAATTTGGTGACAATAAAAACATAGTAAAGCTTCCTGGTCCGAAGGCCATCCACCCAAAAACTGAAACTTCTCAAGATATATATTCCCCTTGATTTTTATATCAAGCTTGCTTAGGGGAATTTGAACACGCATCATTGTCAACTCATCTCCTTTCGATGTTTTAACACTATTAGATACTCCTCCCACCATAATATGTCCCTTAGGGTTTTAAAATATATAGATTAACATAATGATCACATTACTAAATTTATCCTGCGAAAACATTTTCACATGGCATCTGTGACTTAAAGTAAGAAGGTTAATATGATTGATTTATCTATTGCAACGAACTGAACAATAGTGACCGCATAGCGCAGTGGATTAGCGCGTTTGACTTCGGATCAAAAGGTCGTGGGTTCGACTCCCACTGTGGTCGAAACATTTTTCTTAATTACATTTTCTCATTCATTTATTACGGAGCTTCGTCCTTTATCACTCCCTCACTTTTGTACATTTATTTTAGGGAAATCGCAGTAATGTCGTATATTCTGCATTTCTTTTTTATATTAGGTATGACTCTAACACTTAAAAGATATTTATAAAAAAATTATGAAATTTTTATTAAAAGAGTTATTATAATAATAAAAAGAATTGAATTTATACTTGTGGTATGAAAAAAATGTTCTTTATAATATTTTTTTTGGTAAGTAAATTTTTAGAAAGGGGTTGGACTCATCTACGATTTAAGGGTAGAGCGAAGTCTCTCTTCCTTCTAGGCTATACTAATATCGGGTAGGACGAACTGTCTATTACCCTCAGGCGTAAATCTAGACACCCAAAAAATAAGATATCTCCTCAAATATAATTATTAAAATCACAATAAAATAATATTCTTTAAAATTTAAACACCCTCCAAATAGTCTTTCCTCATGATTACATAGCACCTTGCTTTTTACGTCCCAGATTTTGGGCCGAAATGGTTAATGACAGACATGTCTAGTGGATAGGAATACACAACTCAAGGATGCTGAAAGTAGAGCAAGGGATTTGCAAATTAAGGTTTAAATATTTATTGAAAGAAGTATTATATTTAGTGTTTAAAAGAGTTATAAATATAATTATTTTTATTAAGAGCATACATGTATTTAATAAAAAAATGAAGGTTGAGGGTAGTAAAAGAGATTAATTAATTTATCTATGATAAATTTAAATTTAAATTTTTACTAAGAAAAATATTTATATTTAATATCTTATTATGTCAGATAAAATTGTTTTCTTGCAGGAGGATAAGTATGTTAAGGAAAAAAGTGGATGGAAATACACAGCATTGAGAAGCAGCTTCAATATTCATGAGGATGAAAGTTTGCATACATATTCTGGTATATTTGAGGAAAGAATTCCTTTATGTTATTACGCTAAAACATCATTTTATTTTCTACTAGACTGTTAAGGTTTTTTTAATGATCATTTTGTCTTCATTTAAAGAAAAAAAACATTATTTATTCTTTTTATTTCTAAAATCACTTTCGAATTCTTATTCCATTTATTTTACAAATCATCTTGCCAATGGAATTGGATCGCAAGTTTCGCAGATAGAAGAAAAAGGAGACTCAGATCACCATTATCGGATTATGTCAAAATACGTTTCTCGTTCCGCCCTCTCAAACCATTTTCATGTTGCACCCCCATCCTCTAAGCCTCTTCCCCTTTCTATATTTTTCTATGGCTTTGTTTAGTTGGAGAAGTGGTAAAAAAGATACAAAAGATTATAGATATAAAAGTAGGGTTTACAAAAGGATTAAGCACACAAGGATTATTCAACGTAATATTTCTTACCCCTCCTCTAAAACCCCTAAAATATGAAAGGGTGAGAGAATGAGCAAATGAAGTAAAAAAAATAAAAATAAATCTCTTAGCTCCTGTATTTTTTTTAAAACTAAATCCACTTGTACCTTTTCTCCCTTATCCTTCTCTCTAAAAAAATCTCCCCACCAAATAATGCCTAAATCAAGATTCAAGAGCAGTCGCTTCAACTTAGCGCAAATCTCACATATTCACACCCACTCTTGCTATTCGCAAATCCTTCTCTCTCACTTTCATCCTGTTATTCTATTCTCTATTTTCATTGCCCATAGGCTGTGCAATTTATATACCTTACAGGGAAGGGTTGAGAAAATTCAAAATCATGAAACAACTGCACAAACAAGCCTCCTTAAATCACAGGAGGGACGAAGAGATGCCGGCTTCTCAATCCTCACCCTATTCACCCAAATCTATCAAACATCACAGATCGCTTCCTAGATCCATCAACTATATCTTGAGAGAGCAAAGACTTCTTTTCATCTTAGTGGGTATTTTGATTGGCTCCACTTTCTTCACCCTCCAACCCACCCTCTCTCGGCTCCAGCCGTCCGACTCACATCGCTCTCCCGTATCGTTCTCATCCGGATTATCCCGGCGTTATCAGATCCTGACTGCGTCTTCCTTCTCTTATGGGGTGAAAGGCAATGTGGGGAGAGTCCCGGTTGGTATCAGCGGCCGGCGATTGAGGATTGTGGTCACCGGTGGTGCGGGATTCGTGGGAAGTCATCTCGTGGATAAACTTATTGGCAGGGGGAGCGATGTGATTGTCATTGACAATTTTTTCACCGGCAGGAAGGAAAATCTGGTACACCTCCTTGGCAACCCACGATTTGAGCTTATTCGTCATGACGTGGTTGAGCCAATTCTCTTGGAGGTGGATCAGATCTATCACTTGGCTTGCCCCGCATCGCCCGTGCATTATAAGTACAATCCTATCAAGACCATCATATCCTGCTTAATTTTGTTACCATTGAGATTACTTGATATATTCGTTCTTTAGCATTTGATGTTGGTTGGAATTTAATCTGAGCATGTTTTGAGATTCTTAACTATATATATACAAGACAAATGTGATGGGCACACTTAATATGCTGGGCCTTGCAAAAAGAATTGGCGCGAGGTTTCTTCTTACCAGTACTAGTGAGGTTTATGGAGATCCACTGGAGCATCCTCAGAAAGAGACGTACTGGGGGAATGTAAATCCAATAGGTGAGGCGCTTGATCAAAGTATCCCAGAAAATTCTTAATAATATTCCGTATGCAACTATGTTGAAAAGCTGAACGAAAATTTTAGGTGAGAGGAGCTGTTATGATGAAGGAAAACGCACTGCAGAAACCTTAGCCATGGATTATCATCGAGGTGCTGGCGTTGAGGTAACTTCAATATTTAATTCATCAGGGAATATTGTAGGCTAGCTACTTTAATGTCTACTATTGACTAGGAAGTTTGGAAGCATGCATGGCCGCATGAATTTCACAAAAAAGTCAGACTCTTTCCTTTCTATTGGTTTTGAAGTACTCATTAACACTGTTCTTATCCATTTTCTCAACAATCCTTAGCTTGTTAGATGATTAGTCCTCCCAGGAATGTAAATTACAGGTTAGTTTTCAAGCTTGCCATCGTGATCTTCCCTGGGACTTTCAACCTGTTAAATTTGTGTTTGAGTGCCATTGTAGTAAATCAGTGATCTAATCATTCTAGAATTCTGATGTGCCACTCTAATTCGTGCACACATGGCTAGACTTCAAATTCTAATTCAGCGAACATGAGAGTGAGGCATGAGTACGCCTTGATGTTCTGAGACATCCTTGCATAACCCTTTCTTGCTTTTAATTTTATCTACTCCTCCTCCCCTTTCATTGCTCTCTACTTTATTTGGGAACTTCATATTGAAAAGATAACGCATTTAATCTTGAACATGGACTTAAAGTATTTCTATCTGCATGTTATTTGGCAAATTGGAGACTGATTTCGAACACTAAATCAGATAAACTATACATCTCTGAGGATACCTATGATAAGTATGTCTGAAAAAATATTAATCTGTTGTTCTCCTACCCTTTATAGTTTCCATGACAGGTTTCTTAAGAATAAAAGGAAGCACCATTTAATACCCAACTTAGAAAATCCTTGTCTTTTTCAGCCTTAGAAGTTGCTGGTATTTTATAATCTTTATTGAAATTCTTTTAGGTCTGATTAATTTTTTGTGTCTCTGAGATTTGCTTGAGTTGCCTGCTGATTTGCTAAGCTGCTTAACATTTAAAGAAGTACTTATTTTGGTTTTTGGGGGTATTTGGCCTTAGCACTTATTTTGAATGATAACAGAAATAGTTCTTTTAAGACTTTCTTTCTTACATCACCTGTTATGAACCTCCACTCGAGAAACAAAAATGATTTAAAATAAGCAAAACCCACAACTATACCAAATGGTATCTTAGTTCAATGCAGAGTTTGATGGTTGGTCTGTTCTTCATAGAGAGAAAAATTGATACTAATCCAATATGATTGAATTATAAACTGACCCCGTTAAATTGTCTAATTATCTAATTGTATGTTATAGTCAGTCTTCCAAAACAAATTTCACCGCAGAGAGTGATCTTTGTCTTGCTGGTTTGTAGGTTCGTATAGCTCGAATTTTCAACACATATGGGCCTCGTATGTGTTTAGATGATGGGCGTGTAGTTAGCAATTTTGTTGCACAGGTTTGACTCCCTTCTTATCTTTTCTTTTTGTTTGGTTTAAAAAAAATAAATAAAAGAGATATAGATGGGGGGTATTAAGTACCTGTAATTATTTTCCTTGTTTCCAGGCCATTCGCAAACAACCCATGACAGTTTATGGCGATGGGAAACAAACCCGAAGCTTCCAATATGTCTCTGACTTGGTATGGCGCGTATTATTTTGTTTTGAGACAATCTCTTCAGATCCTGTTTGTGCCAACTGCTATCACTTATTGTTTGAAGCTCCCATTTGGAGCTTGGAAAATTTATTGAAAGCTTTTTAATGTAGCGCAAGTTTCTAGCTGGCAGAGTCAAGTTTTAAATGATGAAACGCTAAATGTGATTTTTTATGTCATGACAAAAGTGGAAGCATAAAAATTATAAATCCATGCTTCTGAAAACGCTTAATTGGCATGCATGACCTGATTTTCTTATAATAAACTTGCTTTGCTGCAACTCCTAAGAACGGTTGTGGGCAAACAGGCATTGTGAATAACGGAGATTACATACAGCATCTCTAGAGAAATGGTTTTTCAGAAGATCAAATGAATTAAGACGAGTATGAAAATGTGATGGCCTCCGTTTCCTCTTTCAAGATGGAAATATATTGCATTGGATTGGTTCAAATGAAAGTCTTTTAAAATGTATCCAATGTTCAGGTTGAAGGGCTTGTGGCTCTGATGGAAGGGGAACATGTGGGACCTTTCAACCTTGGTAACCCTGGGGAGTTCACCATGTTAGAGCTGACCGAGGTATCTCATCTTTCTCTCTTATTTTCTTCTTTTCTTTGTTTTGTTATCTAATCATACCTGTTCCGTATGTAGATGTCCAAATCAAATTTGGATGTGTATATTTTACACTTTCCTAAGTGAATGGATACCCTTCCAAATCAGGATATCCATAGCACATATTTTTCCTTTTCGGGGAGGGAGAGGGGGTTCCAAAGATCAGAGATTTATTCTGACATCCGTCTTCTTGTCTTGTTCTGTGTGTTATTGTGGTTGTTGTTGTTGTTATTATTATTATTTAATAAATACAATACGCAGGTTGTCAAAGAAACAATTGATTCAAGTGCTGCAATTGAGTACAAACCTAATACAGCTGATGATCCACGCATGAGGAAACCAGATATCAGCAAAGCAAAAGAACTGCTAAACTGGGAGCCAAAAATCTCTCTAAGAGAAGGGCTGCCTCTCATGGCCAACGATTTCCGAAATCGGATTTTGAATGAAGATGAAGGAAAAGGATTATGAATGAATAATTGAAGATGAATAAAAAGGACCGGAGGCAGACCTTGTAATTATATGGCGAAGAGTGCGTCTCCCCTTCAACTTTTGCGTCTACAATTCCCGCCGCCACTAGAGTTAGAATGTTAAGAACGAGTCCATTTACATATATGCTTGCTAAGCTCCCGATTGACTTGTTATGTTTTGACAATTTTTTTACCCGCACTTTTCTTACCCTCAGGGTTAGGTGTTTTAGTATCCATTTTAGACTGGTGTGGTCTGAATGAAAGTATTCCATGGAAATCGTGATGTGATTAGTTAGTTGAACAAAAATGAAATTGATCTTGCAGGTTGCTGGTAGTCTCAGTATTCATCATATATAACAGATACGAATCTATTTTATTTTAGTCACAGTATTCTTTTTGCTCGTGTACAGAACTGACTATACCTACAATCAAACTTCAAAGTTTTACTTGTATTTTTTTTAGTTGTCCACTGGTGTTCATCGGAGTTTTATCCCAACTAGCTCTAGATCTAACCTCATGTCGTACACTTAATTATGGTAGATAAGTCTCTCAATAGAAATTTTTTATATACGTTAAAGTTTAAATTTAAGATCTCGCTTAAGTGATACTGAACCGCTTACTACTTGGAGTATCTCCATTATTATAATTACAATCAAATTTCAAAGTTTTACTTGTTATTATAACTAGTTTCATCGATTCATTCATTCTTTCTTTTTTTGGGTACAAGATTCATTCTCATTTGATTGCAGCCTTTTCGCCCGCACTTTTTGGATGCTTGTACAGGACTAGTTTCTGTTATGGCCCGAGTTTACCCGAAAAAAGGACCTTATCATCATAAGGCCTGTTTAGAAACCATTCCAAATGTGATTTCCAAAAACTTTTAGACCCAAACTTCAATTTAAAATTTTTTTAAAATAAACAGCTATATTTATTCAAACGAATTTTTGGAATAAATCATGGTTTGAAATTAAGGTTTCAGATAAGTTGGTCAGAGTAGCTTATGGAATAGTAAAAGAGCTTATGGACTAACCAATTACTATATTACCACTACTTTTTCTTACACATTCTCTCTTACTTTTTCTTACACCCTCACTCCTCTCTCCTATTTTTTTTTCTATTTTCTTTCTTACACTCTCTCTCCTCTCTCATCTCATCTCTTATCTCTCCTCATTTAATACTCATATCATTTTTTGTAATTTATCAATAATAAAAGTATTTTTAGAAATAATTATCCAAACACTTATTTATTCAAAATTATTTTTTTTATAAACTCTTTTTTAAAATTTTTTTTTATAAATTATTTGTAAATTATTTTTTTTTATAAGCTCATTTTTTAAATTCTATTTAAATACACACATAGTATCGCAAATGCAAACAACCCACATTTCTCTAAATGGTCATGGTATAGTGGCTGATTTTTGGGAAAAAGGGATATTTCATGGAAGCAAGGAAACTTTTGTCAACCCAAAAGAGATGCCCTTCCATTTCTTTCTTGATACTTTCGGTTCTGATGGGTAATCGGGATCGGTGATCGCACCCACTTTGTTTTCCGGGACCATGCCTCAGAACTCTAGAGGAATCACTAGCCTATCTGCTTGTATCTGAGAATCAAATTATTCCTCCTGGTATTTAAACGGTGTTGTTAGATTTACCCATGTTTGACTCGTTATTACTATTTATTTTCTGGGTTCATAATCAAATAGCAGCGTTTTGGAGAAAGTTATAACAATATATGCTACTAACGTTTCTTTTCTGGCAATGGTTGCATGTCTCAACGATGGCCTAATTTTTTTTTTGAAAAAACAGAGAGTAACTTGTGAAAGAAGCTTAAGAAGGACGCGACAAATATGATGAAAACAGTAAAAGGCTAGCATGGGGTCATCAACTTAAGGATGGAGGAAGGAAAGCCATGGAAGCATCTGATCCCGCAAATTGTGAAGATGACTTTCTTTTTTGTTAATGGAAGAGACCAAGAAAGTGGCTTTGCGTCTCATCCTCTCACAGCAAAGCAAAATTCGAAATGGTTTGCTAACTGGCAGCATTCGTTCCCTTAGAATCTAAATCATATATTGCGTTTTCCATTCTCTTTTACAATCCTTTCTTTCTCTGTTCCCTTTCCTCATTATTATTATCATTAAGTTTGGGTTTCACTGTTCATGTGCAACCAGGATCGGACGTTTGTGCTAGTTTGACGCTTTTTAGTTTCTCTTTGCCTTCAGAAAAGGTTTACAAGAACAAAAGAAAGCATAATTCCCAACTTCAAATGCCATTTTAAAATTCAGACGTGTTAGATTTCTAATTACCCATTCATAGTACACCAGAAAACAATACCTACTTTCGTTAGTGATCTTTAAATAACTTAACTTTACTCGCTAACGTCAATTAGCATCAGACTGCACTTAAAATGGTTGATTTAATGTCTTGATCTGATCAAGGTGCCCTCTGTCTCAACAGAAATTTACAGACAAATAGCTCTCAAGTGCCTGGTCTGAATTAAAACCTGCAGGCCATGCCCAACATGGCAGCAGGTTCACAGAGCACACTCATTTTCACAGTGCTTTAGTTATTCGTGCCCCCATTTTGTTTTTCTGTTTTTGGCCGCTTCGCTTTACTTGGAAGTAACTACTACATATCACTATCATATATATATTATAATAGCAACGTAGTTTCAAAATTTTAGGACAATATCATTTGAATGGAAAAGACAAGCTTCTGAGTTACAGTGAAGTTGGGAATCGAAGCTACAGCAGAACTGTAATCCTCTGAATAACTGTAGTATTTATTTGTGAGTGGGGTCCCCACGGAAATAGTAATGTGCCAGCAAGTGATTTGAATTGAAGTCTCCTTGTAAGATAACCATGGCCTTACCATTAGCCCTTGGATTCTTCATCCATATATTCTTAGAATTGTACCAAAAGTTTAAGTCTTTCCTACCCACAATATTTCATTCGCACCTTACACTCTCTTTAGCTCACAATATTTCAAAGGTGCCAACTTTTTTTCCTTTGCTCTAGTCTCTATATCTTCCTCCTCTCTCTGTTTCATGCTTATTCTGCATGCTACCACCAAAGATGAAAGGCATAGAAATCTTCTGCACTTCTCAAGCCTCAACAGCCATATGTGTTAGTATGGATAAAGCCTCGTCTTCTAAATCTGTTGAACTTGGTGGCCGAGCCATCGATCGCCACAACCCCATTATCAGAGATTCAAGAAGAGCGCCGTGTGCTTCTCCTTCGACTTCGCCTCTGCCGCCAAAAGATCCAAAACCTGAGGAGCAACAACCCCAAAAGGCCAAGAAGAATTCATCCTCAAAGCCAAGGGACGAGAACAAGAGGAACTCAAGGAAGGGTCATGATCAGAGGAAGAAAAGTGCTGCAGGAAGGCTCACTGAACATATCACAAACATTTACTCTTCAAAGCCAATTGAAAGTGTTCTTCGAAGAAGCTGGGTTAGGCCACCTCCTGATTTGATCACTCCTCCAAGTTCTTCGAGATATTTGCTTACTGAGACTTCCGTATTGGATGGCTTGCCCAACTATGACCCTGTTTTGGCCTTGACTCCGTTTGATTATAACAACCAGAAGTCTCAATCTGTTCATCAGCATAAAACCAATCATACTTCTAAACCCTCTACGTCTTCTCTTTCAAGACCTGCTTCCTCAGACCAGGTTAGTCATCTCCACGCTTCGGTTTAAGATTCCCCATTGTAGCCATCATATTACAGGGTAATGGTATATGTGCATGTGTGTGTGTGTGCGCGCGCGCGCGCGTGGATCTTTTTTGCAGGTGGTGGTGTTGAGAGTTTCTCTGCACTGCAGAGGCTGTGAAGGAAAACTCAGGAAACATCTCTCCAGAATGGAAGGTCAGCTAGACATCAAGCTTATCTTACAAGTTTCTTAGCCCCACGACTTACAAATTCTCTTGATATTTGATAAACAGAAGTTCATTTATCTTTCTTGCGATTCTGCAGGAGTTAGATCGTTCAACATAGATTTTGCAGCGAAGAAGGTGACAATAGTTGGAGACGTGACGCCATTGAGTTTATTGGCAAGTGTGTCAAAGGTGAAGAACGCACAATTCTGGCCAGTACCTGCAACACCAACAGCTGAAATTAGGAAGCGAGATTAATAATATCTTGTTGAATATGATTTTTAATGTGGATTAGGTAGTGATTTAATTAGCGTATTTGTGTCATGAAAAGCGCTAACGAGGTAGGAAAGTTGATGAAACTGTGCTCTTTTCCTAGGTTACTCCTAATGCTTTTATGTCGGAGTTTGAATTTGCTTCTTGATTTTGTTCTCCTTTTCTTTAATCCAAGCCAAGCCACACTCTCTGGAATCGGGGGACAAAGGATTGGATCTTGCAATCTCAATCAAACATGCCTACTTTTCAGTCTCCTCCACCGACAATTAACATCCAAAGGGAAGTAATTTATATGATAGATAGAGGGAAATAATTTTTATTCGGGGCTTTATCTATGTATCATAGTTTCAATTTGAATTATCTTGCTTAATTAACTCTAAACTTAAACCGACTCAATTGACTTGACGATTATTGAAGAGATATGTTTTAATTATTTAATTATCCAGAATCATATCACAATATCTGTTTAAATAAAGAAAACTTAATAAATTATAGAAGGGTCAAACTTCGGAAAAATCTTATATCTTATATTAAAAACTAAAAAAAAAACTAAATAATAAATAAAATAAAAAATATATACATATTTATAAGAAATCTATAGTCTATAAGTATAAAAGAAATTAATATTAGAATATTCTTTGTATAAATATATTTAATTCTGTAAATATAAAATCTAAAAATCTATAATTCTATGATATAATGTAATATTAAATATTAGATTAGATTTCATCCTTATTCAAATATTATTCTAATATCGTTAAAATATATCCAACAATTTTCTCTCCCGTTTTTTTTGAACTTTTTTCTCCATTTTCTCTCGGTTTCTATTGATCTAGCACAAACTCCTTCACCCTCTATTGTCTAAAACATGAATGAAGAATTTGGGTACCAAATAGGGAACACGGTGAGCGCGGAAGAAGCAGAACATGAAGAATGGCTTCGACTGTCTCTCTCGACAGCTTCTACTTCCCAGCTTCATCTGCTACAGAAGCCACAGCCGCCGCCGCCTGAATCACCACCCCAACCTTCATCACCATTGTTACCGTCCGTCTTCCCTTTTTCATTACCCACATATTCATCGTCCTCACTGCAATTGCACCAAGAGCTACCACTCCATCATTTCTCTTAACCGGAACAACCCCACATGCCGCTGCCATCGCCACCCAAACGGTGGGGTTATGCTTCCTCTTCACAACCGCCCGAACAGCAGTCACACGCGCCACCAGCGGATTGTCCACAAACACCAGAAGGCCAAGCTGGTTCTTCTGGTGCGAGACGTTGTCGTAAAAAACACAAGGTAACATCCATAGAGCCACCATATCCGTGGGCTAAATCAAGACGGGCAAAAGTTTTAAGCATGGAGGAATTATTGTCAAGGAATATTTACTGTAATCAGTGGCGAGGTTAGTTGCAAGGTGTGCAAAGAGAAGTACGAGGTTGAGTACGATTTGCAGACCAAGTTCTCAGAGTTTGCTAGCTTCATAGCTGAGACAAAGGAGACAATGCACGATCGAGCACCGAAAAATTGGTGCGATCCTGAGGACTTAGACAGTAAGCTTTGTGGTTCAAGCGAGTGTGTTGAACCTCCTATTAACAATAAGAAATCCACCAATTGGCTGTTGTTGTTTCTGGGACAGATGAATGGGTATTGCAGTATCGCTCATCTCAGGCACGTTTGCAAATATGCCAAGCTTCATAAAGGTGACGCCAAAAGTCGATTGCTTTATTCTACTTACATGGATTTACACCGTCAATTAGATCCAAGTAATTAATGCTTATGTTCTTTAGGGCTTTTTCATTCTCTCTTATTTTGTTCTACTATGAATCAGGGTACGCGTTAGGGCTTTTCCTTTCACGGATTCATATCTTTTAGAAGTGTTTTATTTACTTGCTAGTTGATGGGCGCAGATATGAGTTTTAGTTATGTGAATGTGTGCAGTTGATATTAATTAGATAGATTTTATATCCTGATTGAGCCAAATATTCTCGACGATTGCAATTTTTTTTATCAGGAGCGAAATTTCTGTTAATTTACCTAATATTTGCAATTGTTCGAGCTTTTTTTTCCTTTTCATTTTTTAATTAATGTCAAATCCCACTTTGTTAAGCATTGATTGAAGCCATGAGGTTGGATATGAAGGTGGCTTTGTGCCACAATGGCATCAAGCAGTGTGCTAGTTCTCTTACCCTATGGAGAGGATTGTAATGGGTCGGTAGGTTTGAATTGTCCCTTTAAAATAAGTAAAATACGACAACGGTCACGAATGTGAATTTCACTAAATCAAAGAGGAACCTTCAACGTGTCTCTCTTCACAGAGCACGACAATATTCTCCAGTAGGATCAAGACTCAGCGAGGGAAGATTCAGAGACATGCAATGAAGGCCACAGAATCACTGAATTTACATACGCTATTCAGAATTAAGCCAATGACAAACAGAAAGCATGCACTTGTGTCAGAGTTCCATTTCCCATGGTATCTCCAAAGGAAACTTTCTTCAACACCATTCATGTTGTAATTGTAAAATACACTGTACAATGCAGAGAAACTCGCAAATTTCAAACAAAAAAAGTTCTCCATGTTTTTCTCCAGTCACAGCACCCATGACTCAATAACTACATTGCGTGTCTTACCTAAGATTCAATGGGGTTAGCATTTCCAGAATTTGCATGCTCACACTCAATCAGGACTACAATCCCATCATTGTCTTAATAAAGCATGGCAAGTGGGGATGAAAGCAATGCATACATGCTCTGCTTAAAAGAGATTAGAGATAAAATAAGATCCATATTATATAACGTAGGAAGCACAAGGGATAATCCAAAGACTAACATGACGTAAGAGATGTGATTCATTCGTTCAAAGTATAAAAAAAAAAAAAAGTTTTTACTGACCCCCCAAGTCCTAACAATTCTATATCTACAAGAGCGAAAGGCAAGCAGTAATTCTCAAACCCCGTTAGAGGGCTAAGAGGTGGTATAAATTATCAATTGGGTCAGTAACCCTTATCCAAATCATTTAACAAGACAAAATGAAAGACTAGCAAGAGTAATCAAAATTTCTATGAAAAACAAAAGGAAAGAAGAAGGGCAACCTTTTTATAAACAAGTTCATTGTCATATAGGGAAAAAATCAGGCCATGTTTCTCATCTCTTTGTTCCAGCTCCCTCCCTCTCAAACTTGTTCGCGAAAAACTTGGTTGCGAACATATTATCCTGAAAATACTCCTTATAAGGGTGGTTCTTTGGGACGAGCCTCCGGAACTTGTGAAATTGTTTCTCGGCTTCATCTTTCTTTCCTAACAGGGTATATATGATGCCCTGACATAAGTACGGCCTGAAATCTCTTGGTTCTTCCTTGACAAGTGCCTGATAGGCCTTCAGCGCATCAGTAAAGGATCCCTCCATGACTTTAATCTGCGCAAGTAATAGCTTCAAGTCTCTGACATCTGAGTTCCTCTTTTCCTTTCTGCAAAACTCCACTACTTTTTCAACCCTCTTCACCAAATCGTTCAATGGCTCATTCGACTCCGAAGTAGCCATTGCAAGGCCATGATAAGCTTCAAAACGATATGGATCTTTATTAAGAATGTCTTCGAACAAACTTTTGGCCAATTGGTAGTCACCATTATAGATATACATATGAGGTTTCATAAGCGGCCACTCAGAGTCCTGGGGTTCAAGTTCAATCAACCGGTCAATGACCTGAACAGCCTCCTCAGTTTTATGCGCTCCGATTTTAAGCTCCATGAGAGACCGAAGAGCTTCGACGTTATTAGGGTTGTCCATCAATTGCTCTTCAATAGTTCTCTCCTTTTCTTCAAGCGAAAGTCTATCCATCGACTCTCGGGCGGACCGTGGGTGACGCCAACGGAGCCGCAATAGCAGGCATGTGCTGGAAACGCATGAAGAAAAATGCAGACGCGGCTACAAGGATGCAGGCAGTTTCAACAACAGGTGACCAAAGGGGATTTAGGGTTTGGAACATACGGGTCAAAATTGGTCCGGGCTTATGAAATGAGGGAGCGGTGGATGAGGATGAGGAAGAGGCTCTGAGAGGAGATAAGCGGATGGATGAAGAAGGAAATTGGAGGGGCGAAGCCGGTGGCGGTAGCGTCCTGAAGGAGACCGAGGAAGTGGGTCGGAAAGGACGAACGGTGGTGACTAGTAGATATGTACCGTGGTTGAGCACAAGGGTTCAGTTTAGACAGAGACTCCATAGCGTGAGGCTCTGAGGGAAGAAGGAGGGAGAAGAGGCCAAGATAGGGGAGGGGAGGCAGAGGCAGCCTAAAACCCTGATTTCAGACTGCAAATAGTATTTAACGAAAGGAGATGTTCTTTTTTTTTTAATTTTTAGAAAAAAATTGTATTCACTCACAATTTAAAGGTAGAATAAAATTTTCATTCCTTCTAAGTGATATCAATATTAAACAGAATAAATTATCTATTATCCTCAGGTATAAACCTAAGCACCCAAGAAATACTTCCCCAAACACTACGACTGAAACCACAATAAAATAGTACTCCTTATAGATCGAATACACTCTAAATAGTCACATGTCTCAACCTTTCACCAGTTGAACCCATGGACGATGGTTACAAAAGGAGATATTCTGAACCCCCGAGGAGATGCGCACTAGAGGGATGAATAGAGCAGCGATGTCGTTTTGCCTTCTCCGTATAGATTTTTTGGGCAAACTCCTTCAATTCTTATATCTATTATAGGCCTATTTGGATAAGATTTTAAAATATAATTTATAAAAAAAATTTAGGTAGCTTTTAGAAAAAGGTTTCTATAGAAGAATTTATAAAAAAAATTGAATAAATGAGTGTTTAGATAATTATTTTCAGAAGTATTTTTATTATTGGTAAATTATAAAAAATGATATAATTATTAAATATAAGAGATATGAGAGATGAGAGAAGAGAGAGGGTGTATAAGAGAGATAAAAAATGAGAGATTGTGTATAAGAGAGTATAGAAAAAATACGAGAGATAGTGTAGAAAAGAAATGAGATAGCATAGATGGTGTAAAAAAGAAATGACAGATGAGACATAGTATAAAAAAGATATGAGAAATTGTGTAAGAAAAAATATAGGTAATATAGTAATTGGTTAGTTCATAAGCTCTTTTGCTGTTCCATAAGCTACTCTAACTAGCTTATTTAAAACTTTAATTTTAAACTATGGTTTGATCCAAAAATCCTTTTAAATAAATATAACTGCTCGTTTTAAAAATTTTCAAAATTTAAATTTTAACAAAACCTAAATTCAAAATCTAGGTTTTGCCACAAATCAAATACACACTATATTAATTTATCTAATTACATTTATCTCTCTCTCATGTGTATATATATATACTTCTTCTATCCTTAATATATATTTTTTAATTTAAAAAAAATAAATCAATTAATTAAAATTAAAATTTTCCTTTCAAATCAATTCCTATAGTATATTATTTAATATAATCAAATTAATCAACTAACTCTTATATTATTTATAATTAACTAATATATTTAATTTCTTTAATCTATTCAAAAAATCAATTATATCATTTATGTATTTTTATTCCACATATTAAATTTAATACTTCTTTAATTATGAATTTAAGAGTTAATTAAAATTTTTATATTCTAAATAAATTAAATAAATTAGTTAATTATGATCAAATATAATTCTTTAAATAAATTTATAGTATATACTTCTTGATCTATCTAAATTAATTAATTAAATCTATTGTTAGTTATAACTATATAATTTATTTAATTTATTTAATATATTTAAATAAATTAACTAGTTTTTATGATATTACGACTATAACAGATATTAAATGAGAAACATAATAAAATACCTTTTAAAATTTAAAAAGATAAAAAAGGCTCATGAATTTAAAAAATAATAAATTTCGTCTTCTGTTAAATTTGTCATTTGCAAATAATTTAAAATAAAAGACAAAATTTCACTTAATCATTTATAATTGTTGTAATGAGATTTATAATTTTAATAATATTTTTTATAACTTTATCTATAACATTTATAACTTTTAAATTATAACTAATTGTTTTTGTGTTTATAATACTACTAATAATGTTTGTAATTTCAGTAATAGTTTTAATAACTTCAGCTAAAATATTTGTAACTTTGAAATCGTAACTAATTATTTTTTAATTTGTAATTCCTACAATAAGATTTATAACTCCAGTAAAAAATTTGACAACTCTCCTTAAGACATCTACAAATATGATATTTGAATTAATTACTTTCGGATTTGCAACTTATGCAATGAGATTTGTAACTTAAATGATAGTTTTCACAACTCTCCTTCAAGTATTTATAATTCTTAAATTATAACTAATTACTTTCGAATTTGTAAATCATCTAATAATATTTATAACTTTAGTAGTAATTATGACAATTTCAACTAAAATATTTATAACTCTTAGATTGTAACTAATTATTTTTTAGCTTGTGATTTATGGAATGAGATTTATAAGTTTAATAATAATTTTAACAACTCTTCTTAAAACATTTATAGACCTGACAGTGAAACTTCGAGTTTACAACTCATGCAATAAAATTTATAATTTTATTAATAGTTTTAACAACTCTCTCTAAAATACTTACAACTATAACAACATACTTATAATTACTTTTGAGTTTGTAACTCCTACAATAAAATTTATAACTTTATTAATAATTTTTATATTTCTCCTTAAGATATTTATAACTCTATAAATAATTTAATATTTTTATCTAATTTTATAAATAACATATTAGACATCATATACAATCTATCTTTTTAGATATTTATATACCTATTTTATTATTTTTAATTTTAGATAATTTTTTATTACCCTTTTCTCAATATTAAAGGTCAATTTATACTTTTTTTTTATCAAATTATACATTTTAAAATACTTTTGATTTATATATCCTAACCCGCTTTTCAGTCTATAAAACAAACTTTTTAAATACTGGGTATAAATACAATTTCTTCATGCTATGATAATAATAATAATAATAATAAATTTTTACTTAAAATTTAGTTTTACAAATATATTTTTTGATAGATTGTAAATAAAACACACATTCCAGGCCGCTCGAGATGTCTAAATTCTTCTTCTTATTAATGTTTTTCTTTTTTAAGACAAACTAAATCCTCGGGTGAATAGGATTGGATAGGATCTCTTCCCCTGACATGGAGACGATATGTCAATAATTGTACTTCATTTGTAACGAACCCAGAATTTAATAATTGTACTCGATGTTGGCAACAAAATATTATCTTTTATGATTCAGTCGATAAAAAAATAAAATATATAATTATATGACTTTATATATTTAATACAATTTTTTGTTTAATTAAATTAAAATAAGTATATTTTAAAATATTAATAAAAGCTTTCCTGTAGAATATAAAGCTAACTGCATAAGTGTTTTTTTGTATAAATAACCATGTCATGTCCAATACAGGAATGGGATGATTCATTCAATTTTTATTATATATATTGTTGATGTGATACTCATCACATGTATGTGTGATTATTCCTAACATACAATATGTGCTTCCCTTTTCTCCGTTAATCGTATATACGATGCAGAGTCTCCAGTTACATGCTTGTCTGCGGTTGATTATCTATCGTCAATTTACCTATAGGAAAAATAAAAAAGGAAAAACTTAATATCTTAATCTCTATAACTATAATTCAGTTTTAGCCTAGTCGCCATGATTCATCTAACATAGTTAATTATTAATTTTAATTATTTAAAATTCTAATCTCTAAATTTCGTTATATATATAATTTTATTGTCCTAAAATATATGAATAAATATTTTAAGTGATTAAATTATAAAGATTAACATGTATTAAGTTAAAATTTAAAAATTAAATTAAAATTATAGACATTGAGGTTTATAAAATTACAACTGATCAATAAGAGTAAAAAATATATGAATATTAAAACTTTAATTTCCTTGAAGAAAAAAGAGAGAAAAAAATCAGGATATCAGTTTAAATCCGCTCAACAAGGCCAGACACAACAAAGTCTATAGGGTGGGTAACCTTCTGATAATAGTGAAACAGTTTGCGTGGGCATCTCCACACAAACACGACGGTATATTTCTAATGAAGAAAATAATTGAATAACACTATATATTTAATTAATTTAATTAAAATGAGAAAATTTGTGAAGTAAATTAATGCAACATATTATTTAAAATATTTTAATTATTTTTTAACATGTTATATTACTTATATTCAATTATTGTTGAAAGAGTGTCATAAAAATAAATTGAAAAAAATAATAAATATAATAATAATTTTTATATTATGATTAAAATTAAATTTTAATTAAATTATATATTAAAAATGAAAAAATATTATATATATATTGATAAGAAAACATAGGAGAGTGTTTATTATGAATAATGAAAAAAAGGAGGTAAACAATTAATCGGGAGATCGACGAGAGGAGCAGAGAACCCCAAATATATGAAAGTAGGTATGGTCCCCGAGAGTCATTATTAGTTTCCAAAAATGCATTAAGAAACACGCACATAATTAAGGTAAGGTGAAGGATGGATACCGTATAACTGGAGCCAACTCTGTCCCTTACAAAACAATACATACAAGTCAAGGCCATCACGTACTGTATACTCCATCTGCATTGTACACACCACGCGACACACCCGTCACAATATCCACGCGTCTACCATTGGACATTACCCTTCACATTTACACATGTGTAGGATATGTCATTCTCCCCCCGGTCACTGTAGCGTTCCCTCTTCAACTTCTGGACCACTACGACGACGTCTGATCATCCTCTCTTGTTTTTTAATTTTTTCCTGACGAAGAAGAAAAAAGGTTGCTAGCTAGTTGGCACAGGCTTTATTACGGAAATATCCCTACTAGTCAAGAATCAGGTGGTGCGTGTAGGCCTTGAATTATTTGTTTCAACGATGAAGGTTGTTTGCGTCTGAAACCTAAACTCCGTGCGAGGAGGAGGAGGAGGAAGAGGAAGATTCCGAAACCACGTTGTGTATCCTTCCCCTTGTCTCTGTCTCTGAAACCCTCCCTGCTCTGTTTCTCTTGTATGTCTCGAAGAACTCCTTATTCTCTTTCTCCAATTCCTTCCACACTGCCCACAGCTCATGCATGCACGTGGGTCATTTACTTACAATTCCACATATGGCATAATCATTACATTATATTATATATATCTATATTCAGTTTTTATATTCTTCAACCCAACAAAAACCAAGGAACGAACAATCTCAATGATATACACCTCCACAATACATACTGACGTATATATACACTTGCATATATAAAGGGGAATTTTCTTATACTGTTAACAGCGTGCGCACGTCTATCGTTGTACGTGATTTAACTCTAAGATTGATTTATGATCATGTGACTGACTTATGGCCCGTTTGGGAAACGCACTTCTACGTTAAATTCCCTTCATATATGTGCTTAAATCTTTCGAAAAAAAAATTAATCCAAACATCCTTGTAGAAATAAATACAAAAAGTCGAGTGGTGGGTACTTACCGGTGGAGGTAATTACAGGTTTGATATTGGCGTGTTTGGAAAGAGCTTCCATGCACTCTTCCTCGCTCATGTTGAATAGGATGCATTCCTCAATTAGACGGTGCACCTATATATATATACACATGTGCCTGATTAGTTCTCCCTTTTCGTTAATATTCATCAACCTAACCAAAAGAAATTAAAGAACTGGTGAGTAATCAAAGATATAGAACTAACCAAACGGATATAAGAAGCAGGGGATGAGCAGTTTTCCATGGCGTCTCCAAGTTGATCAGATTGGTTGCTCTGTTCCTGACAGGGGGTCGTGTAAGAATATCAGAGAGAGATCATATATGTAGAAGTTCAAAAGAATGGAGATCGGCTAAGAATCTTGAGTTGGAGGCGCAGAATATCTGGAAAAGAGAGAGATGATACGGAGAAGAAAAAGGTCCGAAGAAGGAGCCAGGCGAAGAAAGCTGCAGAAGGCGTTGGATTTATATGGAAACAGCGGAAAAAATGAGGGGAATTATTTGAGTTACACTGTTATCAGTAAAATAGCGAAAGTCGAGACCCAAACAGTAAAAATAACACAGATGAGGGACGCCCATGAACATATCGCGCCGAGCGGCTGTGGGGTCCATACTCCCACGTGGTATTAGAACAGCGATTGGTGGAGAGGCGATTAGGGGAGATTCCATGAGTTTTTTAATGATGACGTGGCCATGTGGGCCATTGTCCACGTGATTTGTGGGCCCCGTGTCCCTCGCTCTTCCGCCTCCTCCGCTTACCTACCAGCCTCAGATTGCTCCTCTGTACACTTGCGTCTTTTTTAGCAAGAATCCAACGGTCATAATCAACCCAACGAAAGATCCAACGGTGATGCTCCCCTTTTCGCTTTGCAGCAAAGGGTTTAATTTTCTTAAATAAATATATCTATTTATCTTCCAACTTGGTTGATTTTTTTTGTTTTACACTGAAAGTAAGGATTTTGGAGGGGAGGGAAGAAAAAAATATATTTAGTTAAAAAAAATAGAGGGTAGAGGATAGAAGATTTTTTATTTTTTTGTGTTCTCCTCTCCTCCCTCATCTCCCCTCCAAAAGTGGAGATTTTTAAAGGGGAGAGAAACTTTTACCACTTTTTTTATTAAATTACCTTCAAACCTTTTTTAATATTCTAATTATACCCTCAATTTTTTTTTATTTTTCTCACATATAATTTTTTCTTTAATTGCATAATAATTATTTATAATAAAACTTAATAAACATAATAAATTATTATATTAAAATATATAATAATTATAAAAATAATAAGAAATAATATTAAAAATTTATCATATTTTTTAATTTTATTATATATATAAATGAGATAAAAAATTTAAGATTCATAAATTAAAAAATAATAATTTTGATATAAATATTATAAATAAATAGTAAATAAATTTAAATAAAGAGATAAGAGTATATTTGTCAATTTTTAATTAACTTATTTCTCCTGCCCTCTTTTTCTAAACCAAATAAAAAATAACATCCATTAATCTTCCTTATCTTTTTTTATTTTCTTTAAAATTAATTTAATTTACCTTTTTTTAAAAGATGAACTAAACAGAACCTGAAGGTTTAGCAGGGATGGCCATTGCATAACACCGCGCAGACAGTGACGTTGGTTCACCGACCCTTTTCATCTCCAACTTAATTTTATGTTTCAAATATAATATTTTATGGCCATGTCTAAACTAATAAATATCTCATGGAATAAGATTAATAAGACGATAACGATGAGCGCGGGCGCAGAATATATATATATCCACATTATGATACACGGGATTTAATAATTTCTTTTATAGCCTGTTTATTAGATTCCATGAACTAATCTTGATTCGAGACTATAATTTTACTGGTGAATCACATGCCAGACTTGCCTATAGAGCCCCTTCCTTAGCTAAGTAAATTAAGAATATATATGCCTTGAGTTACTGGGAATTAAAACATAATGAATCTGCAAAGAGTCCAAGGTTGCTGTGATGTAGTTCTATAGGCGTCAACCAAAGCATCATTTATGCCCATGTTATTCATACTTGCTTTTGTGTAATGGATTTGTGACCTAATTGCATGTATTTGGAATTACATTTGCTGGCCAGCTAGCTGTGCCCACATTCTTTTACTTTGGGGATAGGGAATATATACATATAGAAACCAGTCACCAATTCACGAACGGTAAAATTAATGAACAGGTTAAGGATCTTCCTGGGCTTTTAAATGAAGATCTTGGTTAGGTTAACACTGCAGCGCATCTTCATCTTACGATATTTGATTAAAGGTGTCGTATGATTAATTAAGATCGAAAAGCATTGCTATCCGTACGTTTTACTGCTAGAATTTTTTTTTTTTGGCAGTGCTACCAAGCATGGCAAGTTTTTGGAGGCACTGTTACAATAAGGGTTCATAGGTGAAATTAATTGATAATATATATAGTTAGATGGTTTCAATATCTTGTTTACTTTTGGCCCCTTAATACAACAATATCGATATCAACTACATTGATACATGGCCGACATACACCAAGGAGAGATAGTAAAGTGCTATAGAAGCCAAAACGTCACGGCTTAGCTAATGGCAAGGAATTCAAAAAACATAATGGCTTAGATTATGAATATTTATAATAATTCAATTCCTTTTAATTTAAATTTAAGTACATACCTATGGGTAGGAAAAAGTTGGGTGTAAATTAAATAATCTCCAACGTGGCATCGTCAAAAGGGCATAGCATTATTTTTAAGGGTAAAGGAGAGGACGCTGACATCATGATTATGTGTGTCAACCTGGCTAATACTGTGGGGAAGTGTCGTGATTTAATAATATATTTAAAGTATTACGCACTAAATCTGACACTCAATCCCGCATTTACTTTAGTTAATTAATTAATTAATTAATTAATTAATTAATGTAATGGTGATCTCACATGGGGGGAGGCTTATCCTATATCCAAATCACCTCCTCGGAGTCTCGTGATGCCTATGTATCCTTGTCAGTAGGCGGTCTATATATAGAGGCTTCTTCGGAAAGTTGCTAACGTTTATCTCTGTTTTTTTTTTTAAAAAAACTGATCTCTGCTGTCTCTCTCCTTTTAACGTAACACAACTAACGTGACGGGGTTCGATCAAATTGAGCTGCCCGTTTTGTGAGAACAGGATATAAATAGAAAGAGGAATCACGGGTACATTTTATGGGGATCAGTTTGTGTGTGTATACATGTTTAGAACAACGTACCCAATCGTTAGGTTTAAGGCGTGCGTATTCCCCCTTTTTTTTTTAATATATAAAAAAAATTAAATGATCTAGGTACTAATCTCCCTCAAAATTACGATATAACCCTTTGGTAAATGATCAATTTATCTATATTTTTTTATACTAAAAAAACCGTATACGCACGCTTTAAACCTAACGATTGGCCGGATTGGGTACGTTCTTCTAAACATGTATACGCACAAACTGATTTACCTGCGTATACCTAAATGTTAGGTTTTTCTTCTTCTTTTTGACTATAATACGTACTGGCCGGCCTGAACGTTTGGTTTAGAAGCCGAAACTTTGTTTTTCTTTAAGACACGTGGAAAATGGATGATGCCTTAGATATTTATTATTTATTATGACCTATTTAGATATTAATTAGGATAATTAATAAATATTTTTTAGTGTGGCCCGTAGTCATTGGGCCCAGTCCAGGAGGGTTATTGACTCAGTTTATTTAAGGTTAATTTCCTGATGGTGGAAATCAACAACACAATTCATTTGAGTGTGAGATCTCATTCTCTGAGTCCAGAGCGAAACCTATTCTCAGCTCGCTTCTGAAGGTTCCCCACTGGTGACGGCTAATAACAAGTTGCCATCATTGTGCCTAATCACCAGTTGGAAGAACCTGTTGTTTATCTGACAGTGTTCTCTTTTGACAGGTATCCTATTGTGATTCCAGTTCTCCTCAGATCAATCAAATTAATGGCAAGAGGTAACTTTAAGTCTTCCGCTGCATCTCATATAAGTTTATATTTGAGTATGATATAATCTGGACTGATTATAGTACTTTAGAGATGTTTATTTTCTAACATGTGGTATCAGAGCCTTGTTTAAGATCACCTCTACCTTGCTTATTGATCTTTTGTGTTCATGAGATGAATATGGGATATCTAAATATCATAATTCATTTTAATATTATTATTTTTGTTTTCACTGTGCTCCACCGTGACGGAGAGAGTGTTCAGCGAGAGATCCCTTTTGTCTGCGAGAGCCGACGGTGGCTGAGATTGGCAAAGGGATAGTCGTCGGAAACAGGAACCCCAGGACCCACCATGAGAGTCACTGGAAGCCACCGTCGCGCGTCCCACGGGTTCAAATTCTGAATTTACAGGTCGCGTTTTGGCTCCTCATCGACAGATTCAAGTGACAGGAGTGTTCATGGCTGTTTTCTGGTCACACCGCAGTTGGAACCACCGGAAAAAGAGCACTGGAACGCTGGGAATTGCTTGCTGAAGGTCGCCGGTGTTCACTGCTTCTCAGACAGCGCGTCGCGGCTGCTGCGTCCCTCGGCAGGTCGGGCCTGAGTCGGGTTAGGTCAACCCGAATCAGGAGAGGAAGAAGGGACGAAACGGTGCGTTTCGGCCTTGAGCGAAACGCACCGTTTCATTAATTCAGACCTTTGCGTTTTTTCAAAAAAAAAAAATGAAATATTCCTTTCTGGGCTGCAGAAGTTTGGGCCGCAGTTTTTTGTAATTTTTTTTTCTGCTGGGCCGACATAGCTTTTCTGTTATTAAAAAAAAAATTGAATTTTCCTGCGTTCTGGGCTGAGGGCATTTGTGCTGTCAGAAGATTTTTTTTCCTGTTGCTAACTGGGCCTTGATGCATTCTGGGCCAAACAATTTTTTTTTTGGAAAATCGTTTTCTAGACCGCTTGGATTGGGCCTTCATTTTTTTGTGCCAACAGTGTTTTTTTTTCTCTGGACTTCGCTGTTTGGGCCTGAATTTTTGGGTTTTAATTTCTGGAAATTATTTTGGGCCCTATTTTTGGATTTTTGTGTATGGGCCACTTGGTTTTATTTCCAAAAAATTATTTTTGGCCAATTAATTTGATTTTCCAGAAAATCTTTTTATTACTATTTCATGCACAGTAAATGTTTAAATTAATTTCTCTATTATTTTAATTTTTTGGGAAGAGGTATTTACAAATTTTAATTTTGATGTTATTTAATTGCCTATTTTATTTTTAATTTCTCCCTTGGCAATTAAATTAACGGTTTAATTTTGTAAAAATCTTTTGAGTTGAAATTAATTGTTAGACATTTTTGGGTGCATGAAATAGTGGGAGAATTTTAATATTAATTTATTAAATGCTCTATTTTGTTTTGCATATTTGGATTTATATGCACGTTATTGATATTTGTGATGAGCATGCAATTTTGTGAGGAGTAGCCACAGCATCCTCATTTGTTTGTGTTGCGTGCATTAATTAATCACATATGGATTTAAAATATCAATAATAATTAAATGTATAGTTATGATTTATCTTTACCCACAGGTAGATATATTATGATTGTACATTTAATTAGGGGGAGAATTAATTTCTCCATTAAATTGTGCATATTTCGATTTTCAATGCACTTGAATGATATTTGTGATTAGCGTGCAGTTTTTTGAGGAGTAGCCACAGCATCCTTGTTTATTGAATCTGTTGCATGCATTTATTAATCACATCTGGATTGGAAATATCATTTGTAATTAAATGTATAGCTATGATTCATCTTTGCCCACAGGTAGATATCTCATAATTGTACATTTAATTAGGGTGGGATAGAATGGCCTCGTTATTTTCTAATTAGCCCACAGGCATTGGGAAATTACGAATGCGTTCTAATTCTACCATTTGAGATAAATACCTGGTTATGCTAATGTCTTTGCCCACAGGTAGACATTAGTGATACGTATTTATACTGCTTGCATGCTACATTTGAGCTAAGCATGCATACATGGCACAGTGACTTGTGATTGCTTCAAATTATTAATGTGAGCTTATTTTGTGTTTGTCTGTTCTCATTTTGCAGATCCAATTGCTGCTCCCAGGATTATGTATGATGTTAGTGACAAAACAGTCTTAGATGATAGCATTAATTATGCTGACTGGAGAGATGATGTTTTGTTGCAGTTTGGTTTATTGGACTTAGATTATGCCTTGAGGTTTGATAAACCTCTGAGACCTGATGATGCCTCCGATAACAGAGAGGCAAAGGAAAGGTATAATATGTGGGAGCGGAGTAACCGCTCATCTCTTCTGCTAATAAGACAAAGGATCTCTAGGAGCATTAGGGCAGCAGTCCCTAAATGCGACACAGCTAAGGGATACCTGGAAGCCTTAGACAAGCAATTCAAGCTAACAGACGAGCAAATGGGTGGTGCCATCACGTCTGAACTATGTGCTGTGAGGCTTACAGGTATTGGCAGTGTGAGGCGACATATTATGGAAATGAAAGGTATGCTTTCATCGTGTGTTACTTTTGAGTCTAACTTTTCTAGCGTTAATGATGACACTTGGTGGATTGACACTGGTTCGATGATCCACATTTCAACTACCATGCAGGGCTTTCTGTCAAGCAGGTCTCCACATCCCAATGAGGAATCTGTCCTTTCAGGCAGTGGGAGAGGAGATCCTGTGAAAGCTGTTGGAACCTTTCGCATTCATCTTTCAAATCAAAATGTTTTGGAACTCTATGATGTTTTCTATGTTCCCTCTTACAAGAGGAATTTGATTTCTATGTCAAAGCTCATTCCATTTGATTATCATCTAGTTCTTTCTAAGAAACGTATGACTTTGACAAAGAATTCAGTTTTGATTGTGAATTTGGTTATGATTGATGGCTTGTTCAAGATTGTTTCTGATTCGCCTCAATCTCTTTCTGTTACGCATGGTACTAAGAGAAGTGTCATCAATGAGAATTCTTATAGCCTGTGGCATAGGAGATTGGGTCATATCTCCATTGACAGAATCAAAAGGTTAAATAAAGAAGGAATTCTTCTGTCTTTAAACCATTCAGAGTTTGATTCTTGTGTGGACTGCATAAGGGGAAAGCAGACCAATAAGTCACATAAGGGGGCTAGAAGAAGTTCTGAGTTGCTAGAAATTATACACACGGATATTTATTGCCCTGATTTGACTGCGCATGGTCAAAAGTACTTTATCACCTTTATTGATGATCACTCACGATACATGTATGTCTACATGCTTTATAATAAAAGTGAAGCATTAGATGCTTTTAAGGATTATAAAGTAGAAGTAGAAAAACAGATTGGGAAACCAATCAAGATTGTGAGATCAGACCGTGGTGGTGAGTATTATGGCAGATACACTAGTGAAGGACAAGCAGCAGGTCCATTTGCTGAATTTCTTCAAGAGCAAGGTATAGTGGCTCAATACACTATGCCTGGATCACCTGACATGAATGGTGTAGCTGAGAGAAGAAATAGGACCTTGCTGGACATGGTTAGGAGCATGATGAGTAGCTCCAAACTATCGTCTTCTCTGTGGAAGGAAGCACTCAAGACAGCCACATACATACTGAACAGGGTTCCAACAAAGGCAGTGTCCAAGACACCCTTTGAAATCTGGAAAGGATGGAAACCCAGTTTAAATCATTTCAAGGTATGGGGTTGTCCTGCGGAAGTAAGAGTGTATAATCCACAGGAGAAGAAGTTGGATCCTAAGACCATCAGAGCTTACTTTGTAGGCTATGCGGAGAGGTCTAAGGGTTATAAGTTTTATTGTCCTCCACCTTCTACAAGGTTTGTAGAGTCTAGAAATGCCAAGTTTCTTGAGAATGATGTGATTAGTGGGAGTGATTGTCTGTCAGATAATCACATAGAGCGAACCACTGATATCATTCATGAGGGGATGTCAATAGTCAATGTTTATCCCACTGTTGAGATTGACATTGAACGTGACATGGACCCTGTGGCTCAAGTTGACAGTGCTGAACAAAATGGACACATACCTGATGGTCAACCTATCACACAAGTGGAACCACCACAAGCTGTGATAGAGGATGTCATTGTTCAGCAACCTAGTTCAACCCAAGAGGTTGAATTGAGGAGGTCAACTAGAGAGAGAAGATCGGCATTACTTGATGACTATGTAGTGTATTCTGCTGAGGTTGACTGTGATGTAAGTGTTGAGAATGATCCTTTGTCGTTTACTCAGGCTGTGAGGAGTGTGAACTCCAAGTTGTGGCATGATGCTATGATTGATGAAATGAATTCCATGGCAAACAACCATGTTTGGGAACTTGTAGAGTTGCCTAGTGGGTCTAAGGCCATTGGCTGTAAATGGGTTTACAAAACCAAGAGAGACTCACAAGGTAACATCGATAGGTACAAGGCTAGGTTGGTTGCAAAGGGATTCACTCAAGTGGAAGGAATCGATTACAGTGAAACATTTTCACCTGTATCCAAGAAAGATTCATTCCGAATCATCATGGCGTTGGTTGCCCATTTTGATCTGGAGTTGCACCAGATGGATGTTAAGACTGCTTTCTTCAATGGTGAACTGGAGGAAGAAGTCTACATGAAACAGCCTGAGGGTTTTGTTGCAGAAGGTAAAGATCAATTGGTGTGCAAACTGAAGAAATCAATATATGGTTTGAAACAGGCTTCACGGCAGTGGTACTTGAAGTTCCATGAAGTGATCACGTCATTTGGTTTCGTTGAGAACATCATGGATGATTGTATATACCACAAGGCTAGTGGGAGTAAAATCATATTCTTGATTTTGTATGTGGATGACATACTACTTGCTACCAATGATCTGGGACTATTACGTGAGGTGAAACAGTTTCTGTTCAAGAGCTTTGACATGAAAGACATGGGTGAGGCTTCTTATGTCATTGGCATAAAGATCCATAGAGATAGAACCCAATGTCTTGTACGTTTATCTCAAGAGGCTTACGTTGTCAAAATTCTTGAACGATTCAGGATGCAGAACTGTTCATCTAACGTGACTCCTATTGAAAAAGGAGACAAGTTTAGTCTAAGTCAATGTCCTGAAACCGAGCTTGATAGGAAACAGATGGAAAGGGTCCTATATGCCTCAGCGGTAGGAAGCTTGATGTATGCGCAGGTTTGTACAAGACCTGACATCGCTTTTGCTGTGGGTATGTTGGGAAGATACCAAAGTAATCCTGGGGAAGCACATTGGACAGCTGCAAAGAAGGTGTTTAGGTACCTACAAGGCACTAAACACTACATGCTCACATACAGGAGAACAGACAGTTTGGACGTGATTGGATACTCAGATTCAGATCTTGGAGGATGCGTAGACTCCAACAAGTCTACATCTGGCTACATCTTCCTATTGGCAGAAGGAGCTATATCGTGGAGAAGCGCTAAGCAAACTCAAACAGCTCCTTCTACCGGTGATGCTGAGTACATTGCGTGTTTTGAAGCAAGTTCACAAGCTATTTGGATAAGGAATTTCATTGCTGGGCTTAAGATTGTGGATTCAGTCTCTAAGCCAATCAGGATGTACTGTGGTAACACAGCTGCGGTGGCCATAGCGAACAACAAAAGGAATAAAAGTCGCAGCAAATTTGTTGGACTTAAGTTCCTTTGCTTGAGAGAGAGGGTTCAAGATGGCCAAATTTCAGTTGAACGTATCAGTACATTAGACATGTTGGCTGATCCTTTGACGAAAGGGTTGAAGCCAAATATCTTTGTCACACATGTGCCTCATATGGGACTTCGTCCTACTTTTGATTAGTGGAGGTATGAGCAATGAAATTATATTTTGTAGTTTATCATTTCAATTTGTGATTGTATACATTTGTGTTATTGAATTGATAAACATTGCGACAGGAACCTATGAACATTGAGTTCATGTATATTGTGATACCCATTATATGATGGTGCTACATGTAATACTTGGAAGGTAATACCCGATAAAAGGGGACTTATCGCCTTGATTCTTGTAGCGCGACATCAGTTTACCTAGACAGGGCGATGACATTGAGTATACGGGCCAAGTGGGAGAATGTTAGATATTTATTATTTATTATGACCTATTTAGATATTAATTAGGATAATTAATAAATATTTCTGAGTGTGGCCCGTAGTCATTGGGCCCAGTCCAGGAGGGTTATTGACTCAGTTTATTTAAGGTTAATTTCCTGATGGTGGAAATCAACAACACAATTCATTTGAGTGTGAGATCTCATTCTCTGAGTCCAGAGCGAAACCTATTCTCAGCTCGCTTCTGAAGGTTCCCCACTGGTGACGGCTAATAACAAGTTGCCATCACTGTGCCTAATCACCAGTTGGAAGAACCTGTTGTTTATCTGACAGTGTTCTCTTTTGACAGGTATCCTATTGTGATTCCAGTTCTCCTCAGATCAATCAAGTTAATGGCAAGAGGTAACTTTAAGTCTTCCGCTGCATCTCATATAAGTTTATATTTGAGTATGATATAATCTGGACTGATTATAGTACTTTAGAGATGTTTATTTTCTAACAGCCAGATGAAAGTTTTAAGTTTCAATCCTATACAAATATAATAAGCAAGAGTGAGATTTGGATACGTGTAAAATGTGCCTGGCTTCCTTTTGTTAGAGAAAATAAAGTTGAATTATCATTCAATTATCGTAATAATATTCTAGTTATATTTTTTAATTAATTTTTTTGTCGCCGGGCTCTTTTTTAAAAAATATTAATAATAATAATTTTAAAAATTTTAAAAATATATATTATATTTAAAATTAATATTAATTTTTTAATTAAATTATATATTAAGAGTATAAACTATTTCACTAATACAAAATATAGCGTTAATTACATTACTTTATGACGGTTAAATAAAAAATATTATAAAAAAATATAATAGAATTTTTATAATCAAATTGCTTAAAGTTTAGTTTTAATCGTGAATTTTTAAACAACTATTGTTATAAGTTGTTTTTAATACTTTTTTTTTTTGTAAAACTATAAAACAACAGCCGTAAAAAAATATTTTGATGGCAGCTATTTACAAATTTGACATACAAAGTTTTAAATTGTAAATATAAGATTTTAATAAATATTTTATATTTTCACTTTTCACTTTATATAGTCATAGTTCCTCATATCTGCTATACTTCATACCTTAACAACAATCAAATATCAATCATTTTTTTTTCCAGTTTGTAGTGACAATTCACTCTATCGTCTTTATTATCATCATTATTTATAAATTTTTTTTATCTTTATCATCTTTCCCTACATTCTTTTAACATTACAATCATTTGAATATTTTTGCCATCTTTTCAAAAGGAGCTTGAAGAAATTTAATAACAAAATTTGTTTGAATCTTCAACTTTTTATCATATCTATAACTCTTTGTCTATATTTAGTCTAATATATTTGGTGAGATGGCCATAGTAGTTAACAGCAATTGTAATATATGGATCTTATTAAAAATAACTCAAATAGTTTAAATGAAATAAATTTCTAGATATTTAATTTTTTTATTAAATATTCAACTTATTCTTTATGTCTAGTTTGATGTTTATAACGAGTGTGACCATAATAACTAATGATAAATGTTAGCTTTATGACTTTTTAAGATGGTTATAAAACTAATGTGAAATCTTTTTACTTATATTAACAGTAACATTGATAGCGCATCTAAAACAGTAGTAAAGAGTCAATTTTTAACTGTCATAAAAACCCTGTAGTGTTTTGTAAGAGGAGATAAAGAATTTGATGATTTGATCTGCACATACACGAACACACAAAGGCTAGGTACTAGGTAGAGATTAAAAGGGGAGGGGAACAGAGCTAGCTAGGTTTCAATACTCACAGAAACCTTCTCTTCTTTCCGGTAAAATTATGATTAAGATGATGTACGATGCCCGGATTCACATCCAAAGATGGGGAAGACATGCGAGAATTCCCATGAAATGCTAAACTCAAGGAAGGGGCGGGAATAACCTCATCGACCTGGTCGAAGAGGAGGGTGGTTTTCGCAACCATGAAAGCGGATCAAGAAGAAGTGTATGAAGCAAAGGACGAGCCTCTGTCACAGTTCGTAACAATCTACCTTTCCGAGGCAAAGGTTTGCCACAAACCAGTTTAATATCTGATAGACGGGAAAGGGAAAAGGTTGGATGGAAATTATTTGGACCGTGTTTCAATTCCTAATGATAAGATTAACTTCATGGAACAAATATATAAATTATCAATATATTTATAGAAAAAGAACTTCCCTATTCTTATTTATTTGTTTATTATTTACATTCTGTACCCAACTAATTCTGTACATTTAATTGCAAGTTATGGTAGGCAGCCTCAATTTCCGCTAGCTATATCAGACATGAACACGTACGATTTGACATTGAAAACAACACTTAATCGATATGGGAAGGTTTCCTAAACAGTAATGCAGCCGGTCCCTTCGAAAGAAACGGAACGGAAACAGCAACATTTAAAAAAAAAAAAACATTATAAATCTAAACATTCACCCTCCATTTTTTCTTTACCAGCAAAATGATTCCATTAGATGGTAAAAGGCAGAAACAACTCAGAGAGTTTGCATCACCAAAATAACGAAAAAGAGAAGACAAATATTAAATTTAATGAAAACTCTTTTAGCACATGCAATTAATAGGATTTTTTTTAATATATATATATATATATATATATATTTTAAAAATAAAATAAATTAAAATTTTATATTTAAAATAAAAAAATCTCTTATCTTACTCTTATATTTTAAATAAATAAAATAATAAACAAGAAGAAAGGAAAACCTTCCACCTCCATGACCAAAAGGAACAAAAAAAAAAAACTTAATTTCAATCTTATATATAATTACATTAGGGTAAATTGATGATATGGTTCATAAAAGAATTCTTTCAATTAGATTTTACAAATTGAAATCTCTTAATTTAGGTTTTATAATTTTTTCCCTCATCCAATAGTCTCTTCTTTAAACAAAGCCACGACAACTTAATAATATATTTTAAGTAAAAGAATAAAACTTCCATGCGATGTAATAACTTGAATGGCTATATAAATTTATTCAACTTCGACCATTTTTACCAACCCCGCCGCCTCACGGATAAAATACAAAAAATACTCCCTCTCCTCCTTTTTATAAAGAATAATTTATTTCGATCCAAAAACAAATATTTTTATTTAAAAACTTAAATTATTCTTTTTATTTATATATCGTTAAAGTGCCCCACTTATTATCTCTACAATAAACTCCTCTCATTATTTATCATACAATTTCTTTATAAATAAAAATATAATTCAAAAATATATATTTTATACATATATTATTTTTAATTAATATTTTAAATAGCATGATTTTAGTAGTTATTTTTAAAAAATTTCTAAGGTATAATATGAAGTCAAGCCCGATAATAACTTGGGCCCATGTCCAAGAATATATATAAAGCAAAATAAACAGATGTACGATTATCAAGCGCTATCCGAAGAACTGATAAAAAAAATATTATCAAGCGTGTTTAATATATGAGAAAAATATTATTTTATTATAATTATAATTTTAAAAAAATATTTTAATTTTTAAATATTTAATTTTATATCTTAAAATATATTGGGAGGGAAACTTCATCTTCCTAACAAATTTTGTAAACGACAAAATTATCGTGACAACTGACGCCGTCTTGTAGTTGTTGGCAATAGAGGACGGCTGGCCAGAGGGAGTATCCACCACTGTTGAGTCCGATATGGCCATAGCTGCCACCATTTCTCTTCCTCTCACATCCTCCCGTTATCGGTCTTTTCCGTGCAGCGGCCGCCTTCGTCCTTCAACATCCTTATATGCTTCCCCTTCCAGTTTGCCCGTACCTCGATATTCCGTTAAGTGCCCTAGTTCTCGCATCGTAGCTTCTTCAAGGAGCATTGGAGCCCCCGTGAAAAGTTCGTCCGTTTCATTCTTGGACAGAAAAGAAACCGGGTTTCTCCATTTCGCCAAGTATCACGGACTCGGCAATGACTTCATTTTGGTAAGTCTTAAGTCAATGCTTGGAGTCTTCCCATTATTCACTCTGATGAAGTATATGAAAACTGAGATAGTAATTTTTTTTTAATGTTATCTGCCTTCCTTTTTTTTTTTCATTGTGATTTTAATTAGAGTGATTTTACATAGATTGACAACAGAGACTCTTTAGAGCCCAAGATCAGCTCAGATAGAGCTGTTGAACTATGTGATCGTAACTTCGGGATTGGTGCTGATGGAGTTATCTTTGTCATGACTGGCACCAATGGCGCTGACTATACCATGAGAATCTTCAATTCTGATGGTAGTGAACCCGAGGTGATCTCTCTTTCCTCCAGTATTATATTTTCCCATCTTACGATCCTGAGAGTGATTTTGTTGGAATTTGGGGCATGTTGTTATCTTCAGTTCTTCGGATAGCGCTGGATGGACTAGTTCGTTCTTTCTTTTCTTTTCTTTTTCCTTTTTGTTTTGTTTCTTTGTACGATAGATTCCATCACGTTTAATAATTTAACCTTCTAATCTTTAGATGTGTGGAAATGGAATGCGATGCTATGCCAAATTCATTGGTCAACTTGAGAACTTACAGGGTAGGCAAAGGTAAAGGACCTTCTATACTACTGTATTCTGACATAATTCTGGTCCATTATTTTTCTTTCTATTGGCAAAAATAACCACTGGTAGAGTGTTTGTTTTTTGGACCTCTTTTTGCTACTCCGTTGCCAAGTTTATGTTAAAAACGTATTTTTTGCATACTTACACAGTGGCACCTTTATAATTATCATTGGATAACGGACGCATGTTCACCTTTTCTTTTCTTGCAGTTTTACTGTACACACTGGTGCTGGCCTGATTATTCTAGAAATCGTTGAGGATGGAAATGTATGTTTTTTTTCTCCTGGGATTGTGACGTTATATGCTTTAAAGACATTAGGTCATGTCACCTAGCTGCTAAAGTGCCTTTCATGCATAAATGCTGTAGTCATTACCATTTTAAATGGTTTTAACATGCAAGGGATGTCTCTTTTTGCCCCTTATCTGGTATTGATTGTTTTTTAATCTAAGTTGCTACACAATGATACTGGTGCAGGTCAGAGTTGACATGGGGGAGCCAATTCTTAAAGCGTCAGATGTGCCTACTACATTACCTGCAAATAAGGATCAATCAGTCGTTAAGGCAGAGCTAGATGTAGATGGAGTTATCTGGAATGTAACATGTGTTAGCATGTGAAATCCACATTGTGTAACATTTGGTACTAAAGAAAGTCAGGTGAGTATTCTAGAGATAGATACATTATAGATGTTACAAAATCAATGTCATATTATGTTTTCTGTTTTCTGAACTTTGACTTGTATTGAAGGGAAATATACCTTTAATAGGATACACATACCTGTAGATGCTGACGCACGAAACTTCATCAAAATAAAAATTGTTAAGAATCTGCTTTGTCTAAATTTCCTTAATTTTTAATGGGCTTACTTGACACGTTTTAAATTCAAGCATCTGCTGTCTTAGAGCTGTGCCATACATTTGTTATTTTCTTTCCCTGTTGGCATGTAGATCATGTTTATTTTGTTGCTTGTTGTGAACAGAATATATTGGTCGACGATTTGAATCTAGCAGAAATTGGTCCTAAGTTTGAACATCACAAGGTGTTTCCTGCACGAACAAACACAGGTTTGTTTCTTAAGTTTGAAATGCTATTGTACATTGTTTAACAGGTTTTTTCCTCCTTCCTTTTTCATTTCCCTCGTCATTTGTGCCTTTTCTTGCTTTCCTTTTACTTTTTCTTGGGCACATGGTCATGATGCTGAATGTATCCGGTAATAGAAAGTCACAGGAATAGAAAATGCTGCCGAGACAATCACTCTTATTATGTGCTATTCCTCACTCATGATTGGCTTGGTTTGTCATGTGATTTCGTTTGCAGAATTTGTCCAAGTTCTGTCTGATCATCACCTAAAGATGCGTGTTTGGGAGCGTGGAGCAGGTTAGAACGGCTAGAATCTAACCTAATGCATTTGATAAGTACATAGACAATATCGCTAGTCAGCAAATCAAAGGTGCACCTGACTTTACGTCTGAGGGATCTTCTTTTAAATTCTTAATGTGCAGGAGCAACTCTAGCCTGTGGAACTGGAGCTTGTGCTTTAGTTGTTGCAGCAGTTCTCGAGGGTTGTGCCAAGAGGGTAAGGATGCTAGTATAGATTAAAATCGCAATGTTGTGCTAATAAGTATCACTGATGTTGATATTTTGTATAGCAAATGTCGCTCATTGAGGCCGTTAAAATGTTGGTTTGGGAATTGTGACAGATTTGCAGGGTTGATCTACCCGGAGGGCCATTGGAGATTGAGTGGAAGGAGGAGAATAATCATGTGTATTTAACGGGCCCTGCTGAAGTAGTTTTTTACGGATCTTTACCCCTTTAATTTGTTGTCGTCGCTGATATTTATGGTCGGTCAGTCCGGACACCCTTCTGGATTTTCCAGTTCTCTGTATTATAAAAGTGTAATATTTCTCCTGCCTTAGTTTACTCTCACTTTGTATTGGTTTCAATATTTTCCAATTTAGCTTGGGAGGGCTCTATTGTTGTATTGCATTTACCGTTTCGTTAGGAAAATAAATTCCTGCCAACAGATATATGTTTGATTTGATCCTGCACATCTTTACATTATAGTTGTTCCGGTCTAAAGTTTTTGGAGTTATCACAAGTTTAAAATTTGAAAGCTGCGTGCAAGCAAGAGAAGAGGAAATACAGGTTTAAATAAAAAAATCTACCACCAAATTGTTGATTGAAGTTATAAGCAGTATTATTAGGATAGTGAACATGAGTGAACATTTTTCTTTTTAAGCTTAAAAAAATATATTTTTAATTAAATAAAAAAATTAAAATCTTGGGTTTAGCCCCTGTTTATTAATCTAAAGCTAAGTTTAACATACAAAAAGAACAAGTTTTAGTTTATGTAATTTAATATCATATTATTATTCTTTAGGCCGAAATTATCTATCTATTATAATATATAAAAGTATAACTCTTAACGCAATTAATGTGATTTATTTTTCACAATTCTCGTGTTTATTGGGATTGCCCCTGCCATAATTAATGCGGCTTATTTGTTTCATTTCTATGTATTGCGAATTAGTACTATTAACTTGACCAATTTGACACCAACATTGTTTTTGTAAAAAATATTCATATTAGTTATATAATGGGTAATTACTAACCTATCAATTTTATTGATTGGATCTATTAACTTGGAAGATTGCAACATTTTATATTTTTATGGAAAACAAGATATAATTAATTTCAAATAGCAGTCAAATTTGTAATTAGGTTAACTGTGATTAACTTACATGGATTACAAGACAAATATTTAATATTGATGGATCGGTATAATAAATTAAGTTAAATACATTAAATTTGATATTATTAAAAATATTGAATATTAATTTAAAAGGTTAACTTTTATAATTAAATATTAAATATTAAAATAATAGCTATGTGTTATTTTTTCTGTATAAATTTTTAAAAAGTAGTTGAGTTCACCTATACATATCAAAATTTCCATTCTTCCTAAATGATATTAATATTTAGTAGGACGAGTTATTAATTATTTTTATGTATAAATTTATGTACTCAACAATTAAAATACCTTTTTAAATATGTTATTTGAATTATAATAAAATGATTTTACATCATTAATATATATATATATATATATATACATATAAATGATGGGTGAAGTTATGCTTTCTGTATAAAATGTCAATGTAGATTCTCTATTATCTGCCGTGATGTAAGCGAGTTTCAGCCCAATAACGTGACCCCATAAAAAAGTGAGTCGGAGAAGAAAGGTAAGGTCCTAGTTTGAAATTTTGAGCGTGGGGGGTCCCACATTCCGCCCGGTGCTGACCATCTCTGCATCGCTCTAACGGCTATCTCGGCCTACAAATATTCTCAATTAGCCGTTGCCAGTGCATCTCACTCTCATTTTTCACTTTTGAAAATACGCTTCTGAACAGCGAAATTCAACCCCCCAAGTAGAACTACGAAAGTCGTCGGGCCAACACTCAAATCGTAAAACGAAAACTCAAAAGCATCTCTTTCCGATCACTCTTTCTCAGATTCTTGGGTCCTCCGTGTATATTCTCAGCCAAGATCACTGTACGTTTTTTCTCTGGTCTTTCACCTTCTTACTTCATGTATGGATTCATTGGTTGCTGCTGAAAAATTTGAGCTTTCAGTGTAGTCGTGGGACTTCCTTGGTCTTTCGATCTGAGATGTTCAATTTGCATTTGAGTTTTTCTATGTCAGACAGAGATTGTCATTTTTATGACAACGCGCTGACGGGGGCTTCTTTGGTTTTTTATGCAGGCCACTGTAAAAGAGAAAAATGGTGTCATTAACGCCTGATCAATCTAGGAAGGTGGGAATGGGACTTTCAGCATCTCCATCTCCATTTCTCACTCCACGCTCAGAGCGGCGACGCCCTGATTCAAGAGGCTCTGACTGGAACCCTAACCGTCAGGACAAGGATAAAGAGACCAATGTGCAAGTTTTGCTTAGATGCAGGTGACATTGCGTTTTTTTTCTCTTGATTCTTGCATATGCTTAAACTTCTAAAAGACTTACATTTCGAACTTTGTTTTTGTTCTGTTTTCCCTTTTTCTTCATGATCTGTCTTCATCCTTCTTCTAACAGCATTACTTTACAGTTTGAGCTGTAACCAAATGATAATTTGAACAGTTGAGCTAAAATTGTGTCAAGCTTATAAAATTATTCTATTCTATTCAATATCGTAAATATTATTTGTATTGGACGATATTGGGTGTGCATGTTAATCGGGTTTGATGAGAAATCTGGGTGTTCAATTTTAAATATTTTATAATTTCTAATATCAGGCCATTAAGCGAGGATGAACTAAGATTGAACGTTCCCACCATGGTGTCATGTAATGAGCATAAAAGAGAAGTCACCGTTACACAAACTCTAGCTAACAAGCAAATAGATAGAGTTTTTGCCTTTGACAAGGTATACTTCGTTTACCTTTTGATGCTATCTTGCTCTATGATATATGTTTAGTAATTTCACTTAACCTCAAGTTTATATTTACCTTTTGTGTTGGTAAGGTTTTTGGGCCCAAAGCACAGCAAAGATCTATATATGACCAAGCAATTGCCCCAATTGTTAATGAAGTCCTTGATGGTTTCAACTGTACTATCTTTGCTTATGGCCAAACAGGCACTGGTAAAACTTATACAATGGAGGGTGGGATGAGAAACAAGGTACTGATTCATTACCCATCATACTTCTATTTTCCCTTATTATGCTTATATATCTTTTTATCACAGCAAGTATGCCATGTGCCATGATTGATACGTAGGGTGGAGATTTACCAGTCGAGGCTGGTGTTATTCCTAGAGCAGTTCGCCAAATTTTTTATATGTTGGAGGCACAGAATGCTGACTATACCATGAAAGTGACATTTCTTGAACTCTACAATGAAGAAATTACCGATTTATTGGCCCCGGAAGACAATTCTAGGTCTGTGGAAGAAAAGCAAAAGAAACCTCCCACTCTTATGGAAGATGGGAAGGGTTGTGTGGTTGTGAGAGGTCTAGAAGAAGAATCTGTGTATGGAGTAAATGAAATTTATGCCCTGTTGGAACGTGGGGCATCAAAAAGACGCACAGCAGATACATTGCTTAACAAGCGAAGCAGGTGGATTTCCTTTTAATTATTTACCAAAGTTTTTGAGCAAGTAGATGCGATATTTCCCCCTAATCATGTTATTTTGGTGCAGCCGCTCACATTCAGTCTTAACAATTACCATCTATGTGAAAGAAGCAGTCATTGGTGGTGAGGAATTGATTAAATGTGGCAAGCTTAATCTTGTTGATTTGGCAGGCTCAGAAAATATATTGCGTTCAGGAGCACGTGAGGTCAGGCAAAGTTCCACTTAATTCCTGATCATTCATTAATTGCATGTTCATCTACCAGCAAAGCACCATCACTAGTATCATATTCAACTGAACATCTAATCCCATTAACTCTGCATACCTTCCTTTTTTTCCTTGTTTTGTTTACAAGCAGAATGAGATTCTGTGTTTTAGTGTACATCTCATGAGATTCTCTGCTTTTTAGTCTTCAAATTTCTAATGACTTTCATGACAATTGTTTTCTCTCATTTTTTCTTGTATTTTGACCTTCAGTAAGCTTACAATAATTTCTTAATTTTGTGTACATCAACAACTGTCGATTGCAGGGTCGTGCAAGAGAAGCAGGGGAGATAAACAAAAGCTTGCTTACCCTTGGACGTGTCATAAATGCACTTGTGCAGCATTCTGCTCATGTGCCTTATAGGTTCACCCAAATATCTTATTCAACCATAATGCATGCATATTAAGTCTTGATGTGTTACTTAATATGCTTGCCATTTTGTTTTTTGTTCCAGGGATAGTAAGCTTACAAGGATTTTAAGAGACTCCTTAGGAGGGAAAACAAAAACATGCATAATAGCTACTATTTCACCATCTGCTTATTGTTTGGAAGAAACATTAAGTACACTGGATTACGCTAGTCGTGCCAAGAACATAAAGAACAAGCCTGAGGTTAGTTTCACATGCTGTGGTCTCATGGATTTCTAAGTGCGGTTATTTTGCTTTGAGATGATGATGGAAGCTCATATTTTATTATTAACAGGCGAACCAAAAGTTTTCGAAGGCTGTTTTGCTGAAGGACTTGTATATGGAAATTGAGAAGATGAAAGAAGGTCTATTATTCACCATGATTTTCTGAATTTTTTGGGATATATAAGGATGATCTTTAAGCTCACGGCATTGTGTAACTGAATATGAAGTGCAGATGTTCGAGCAGCGAGAGAAAAGAATGGTGTATACGTTCCTCATGAGAGATTTGCCAAGGAGGAAGCAGAAAATAAGGTTGTTGATTTGTTTTTCAACATCGAAGTTTTTAACCGAAAACTAGCCATCTACATATCATTAATTAAATTAAATTATGGTAGTAAACAAAAAAACTTGTAGTTCATACAAGTCAAGTAAACTAATTAAACTAAACTATGGTAGTAAACAACAAAACTTCTAGTTAATACAAGTCAAGTAAATCAAATCATAACACCACTCACAAATCAAACTGACTTCTGTTATGAGTCCCACATTGGGGAGCCTCACAAATAGAGTGAGGTTTATAAGTTCAAAGGGTTCTCCCTCCTAATAGGCTAGTCTTTTGGGATAGGCTCTCCCTTTGGGCTTATGCTAATCACATTGGTACTTTCATTGAGAGTTGACTCACCGGAGAGGGTTACCTACGGAGGGTTCTGACAGGTAGAAAGGCCGAGTGAAGTGCCGTAGAGTGGAGCCGCCGGGGACGTCGGCTCTTGAGGGGGTGGTATTGTTATGAGTTCCACATTGGGGAGCCTCACAAGTAGAGTGAGGTTTATAAGTTCAAGGGGTTCTCCCTCCTAATAGGCTAGTCTTTTGGGATGGGCTCTCCCTTTGGGCTTATGCTCATCTCAACTTCTTACAAAAATTATCAGTCAGCATTCAATTTTTTATCTTGAGAGTTTCATTAAGGATTGTAATGCATCATCCATGGAGAAGATGATTTTGCAACCGGAATTTTAAGGGAAACTGCTATGTTGTGGATTCTAGGGCTAACCAATAACTAATTATGAAATGGCCAGTCAACTGTCTCCTCATATATTATTCTTGAGTCAAAGATACATGTGTGGTTGCTCATAGCTTAATAATTTGCTTTAACTATAACCTGCAGGCAAGAAATGAGAAGATAGAGCAACTGGAGAGTGACCTCAGTCTTAGTCAGAAGGTATCTTTGAAATCCATGATTACATATTCTCTATCTTCATTGGCACATGTTATCTATTATTGCTATTTTCTCATATATCTTCAGGAAGTGGACAAGTTCCGGGAGCTCTACCAAAATGAGCAAGAACTGAAACTAGATTTGGAATGTGAGCTTAAGGATTGCAAGGTATTAAGTGGAACTTTTTCTTTCATGGATTTTATCACTCACAAACAAACGTTTGGTCTCAATCAAATTACACTGCTAGGTAAATTTGGAGAAAACAAGCAGTGCTTTGCTTGATCTCCAAGAGAATTACAGTCAAGTAGTGTCAACTTTGAAGGAGAAAGGGTTTACAATTTCCAAGTTATTGAAATCGGGTGAGTTCTTGGTGACACTCAACAAGGCAACTCTTATACTGAGTTTGTTAAATTCTAAATTTCTCACCATATATGATTTGCATTCTTCTATGAGTAAACAGAAAATTGTTTAATTGAGCGTGCAAAGGAGTTGTGTACAGATTTGCAGCATGCATCAAATGATATTGATTCACTGTCAGTAAAGTTGGGTATGGCAATTTTATCCCTTGATTATTTTCACGTTCACATCTAGGCTCTAGTCTAATTCTTTGGAGGATTTCATCCTTGCAGATAAGAAAACCAAGATGGAGGCTGAAAATCAGAAAATACTCTTGAATTTTGGTTCTCTACTGAACCAGGGATTAGGAGACCTACATAATACGATCACGGGGTCAATTTCTCAACAACAGGAACAACTAAAATGCATGGAAGACCATGCCAGTTCTTATCTTACGAGTAAATGTGAAGTAAGAAAAAAGATGAAAATTTGCTTCACTTATTATTTAGTTCTTTCCAGCTCTTTTCACCCTAATAATAATCCGATTGACAATGATTTTCTCCAGGCAGCTCAAGAATTAGAAACAAGGATCAAGAAAATGACTGAGATATATAATTCAGGAATATGGATGCTGAAGGATCTAGCCAACACATTTCATGTAAAAGTTTCATCTGATATGGAGCAGATCCAATCTAAAGTGTCATCACAGATATTGGCAGCTGAGAGTGTAAGAACTTTCTGTTATACTTAAGTTTACTAATCGTAGGACACCAGAAGTCAAAAGAATATATCAAAAGTATATTATTTATATTCCAAGATTGATTGTGCTGTGCCCTTTTTCAGTTTCTTACCACTGCTGGGCTCGAGGCTAAGGATGTTATGTGCAGCATCCAGAGTTCTGTTGATGAGCAAAAACATTTCTTAGAATTCTCCATTCAACAACAACAGGAGGTAGATTTCATTTATACCCAGAATTCTCAATTTGGGTGTGTTGAGTTTTAGCAAAGTTATTTGTACATGATATTAAATTTCTGCTAAAACAAGTAAATTCATCCAAAATGTAGGGATTGAAGCAGAGTCTGACTTCAGCACATATGATCTCGGAGGCAACTTTGAACTTCTTCGATGACATTCATCAGCATTCTTCAAGAGTGGTGAAAATTATTGAAGAAACTCAAAATGAGAGAACCAACCAATTAGTTAACTTTGAGCAGTTGTTCAAGGTAAGCAAAATTTGAGCTTCTTATCCCAATGCATGCTCAAGTCTTATTGTTAATTTTGTCCCTTTCATCTTAAACAGGAAGAGGCTGCTAGAGAGGAAGAGCAGGCCTTAGAAAAAATCGCGGCAATTTTAGCAGCCTTGACATCTAAGAGAACTGCTAGGGTGAGTTGGCAGTGTTCTTTTCTTTTCTTTAATTTTTTATTTTCTTATCGTTGAATCACCTATGTATTGCATCTCTGACTTGGGACATATCATGGTTTAGGTATCAGAGGCATCGAGAAATATGCAAGACGCAAGCATGAAAGAGTCTAACAGATTACAGCTTGAGATGTACAGAATGCAGCAAGTTTCAGAAGATGCTACAAAGGAAGTTGGTAAATATGTAGAGAATGTAAAAAGTCATTTCACGGCACAATCGATGGCTGCGAGTGATTCCAAAGCGTTAATGGAAGAATGTCTCCATGATTGGTTAGCTTTCATTTCTTATTCGTTATTTCTTCCTTATCTTCTTCCTCCTCCTCATCTTTCTTTCTGTCTTACATATGTTTCGTTAATTGCATATTTCCATATACTAATGATGTCCTTCACTAGTTGGATGGTGGCATAAGCATAAAACAGTGGCAGTGCTATTATGCACCAATTAATTTACATTAACCAACAATTGAATACTTATGCCGTGTTGTGTATGGATTTGCACTCAATTCTCACGGTATATGCAGCTCAAAGAGAGTGTGCCATGCAAGGGAGCATTGGGATAATGCGCAGGCGTCCTTGAACAATCTCAACAAGAACAATCTCGCAGAGATAGAAAATACATTAAAGTTAGTTCTGTTTGCTGGTGTAGCAGATTTGGTATGATGATCTCTACAATTTTGGATTTCCCTAAACTTTTGCTGATATATTTGGCAGGGAAAATATAAACTCAAACCACGCTTTGAATCAAGAATTTGTGTCTGCATCATCATGTATGGATTCAGATTATGATGAGGGAACCCACAACCTGGTAGAAGCTGTAAATGGTAATTTAAAGTTCTTCAATTAATATATCATGCAGCTTTCTTCTTGTCATATTATCCTATGAACTATCTTATGAGAAAAACAAACTGGCGCACTTTTCAGATTCACTAATGTTGGATCGTGAGAACAAGAAGGAAATTGATTCTATGACCAGACAGTGGTCGGAGCAGCTCCGTGCCGTACAAGAGAAGCATGGCGAAAGCATATCAAGCATCCAAACCCAGGCAGAAAAGAGCCTTGAAAAAGATTACTTGGTAATATGGAATTTCTGCAATACCCTTGTGTGTGTATTGCGATATGAAAATAAGCTAAATTGTAAATTTGATGGTGTTTGTGTATGAAAAACAGGTTGATGAGCAGACAGGTCAAACACCGAAGAAACGAGTGATAGCTGCGCCGAGCCTCGCATGTATCGAGGAGATGAGGACACAGATCACAGAAGAAGAAAACTGCTCAGAGAAGAGATCCAAATGGATGCAAGCAGAGTCAAAAATTCCGTGTCTAACAGTAGCATCTCCAAATCGAACTCCCTTTGCAGACGTCAATTGACGTTGCCTCCTCCAGAGTTAGTTAGCTCAACAGTTCTGGGGAAGAAGAAGCTCATCGACTGATGAGCGGCCCTATATTATATCCTCCTCTTTTCCACCGTAATGGCGTTTCGACGTAAAAAATTGAGCCCAATTGGTTCTTCCCAGAACCCAGGAAAATTTTAGGTACTCCTCGATTCTTATTTGAATTTTCTCTCTCGGGCAAATTTCCTTCTAGAATCCTAGAGGATAAGATTGAGGAGGAGATGTTTGTGGGACAGAGCAAGTCTTGGGACGAAGTTGCCTGCCCTTTTTCTTCCTGAAATATGCTATGAATGTGGTATTCTAAATTTCTTATCTCTAAGTGATGGAAATAGAATCTAGTAGTATTCTACTGTTGTACGCACCAAGTCTACACGTAATTGGACCAAAATAATAGTAATAAATAATAAAGAAAGTGGACAAGTAAAGGATCCTTAAAGAAGCTGCTTGCGGGCCACGTCCCATTCCTTCTTCACTCGGAGCTTTATCCACGCGCCTAAGAAACGGCAATTTATTAGTTATTCTGTAAGCGGTTACGTAAGGAGAGGTTTTTTAAGTGATTACAAAATTATCGTCGAAACTTCTTCACTCGGTCCCCCAACAACCATGATTCCATCTCTCTATATATACCCCTTCCACACGCTCTCTAGCTTCTCATCTCATCCCATCCCATAACATTCTTCTTCCAACACTTCATTGCGCTCCTCCTCCTTCTTCTTCCATGAAAAGACAACACACACAGAGCTTAGATCTCGCAATCTCTCTGATGCTTCTCTCTCAACAACCACCACCACAGCACAAGTCCTTGCCCCAAGAATTTGAGTGCAAGACCTGCAACCGCAAGTTCTCGTCGTTTCAGGCGCTCGGAGGTCACAGAGCCAGCCATAAGAAGCCCAAACTTGATTCCCAAGCAGAGCTCCAAAACCCCAATCCGCAGAAATCGTTGCACGAGTGCTCCATTTGTGGCCAGCGATTCTCTCTGGGACAAGCTCTGGGCGGCCACGTGAGAAAGCACAGAGCCGCCATGAACGACGGCTCTCCTTCAATAACTGGGGTGGTTCCCGAAGTCCCAGTTCTCAAACGATCTAGCAGCAGCAAGAGGGTTATGTGCCTGGACTTGAACTTGACCCCTCTCGAGAACGACTTGAAGTTGCTTTTTGGAAACAAGGCTCCTTCCGTTAATCTTTCCTTGTTGTGCTGATCACCCATCAGCTTCTGTACTTTTTGCAGTACCATCCATTCTTTCGTTCATTCTTGTAAAGCTAGGCGGATTTGTCCTTCATATATATTTTTTATTGTTATCTTCGAATTATTTTCAATTTTTCATCGTGCACAACGTTAGACTGGCTCTATAGTACGACATTAATTTGTAAATTATGTTAAGATTGAGAATTCTTTACTAATGTCCAATTGCTGCTGATGTTAAGTTAGAGGTCGGCAAAATTTAAAACAATTAGCTAATTTTAACCTTTTAATTTTAATGTTGTTAGTCTCATTTCATGGAATATGCTGACAAATTTAAGTTATATTTAACTAAATGCTAATTAATCTTAAATTTGCAATATGTGTAAACTGAAAATTATTGAAAAAACCTAATGAACTGTCATTTTGCCAGAAATATTGTAACTTCCATTGTTCTAATTGTGTTTTTCCTTTTCCCTTGTTTTATTCTTATTTTAAAATACAAACATGTTAAAGAATTAAAGTGTAAACATATTTTATCATAATTTAATTAAACAATCATCACTCAAATTGGCTTAATAAGCATATTCTATTAAGTGAGATTAACATCATTAGGATTAAGAGTACAATTTATAAATTTTAAGAGCTTAAAGTGAAACTTCGCATAAACTCAAAGAAATGAAAGTATACTTTAGCCTAAGAGTAAAATATCTTCTTCTAACACCTTCTATTTATACTCATTATTGTTACCCAACTATCTTGATTGTTTAGATATAATTTGGACGATTTAAATTAAATTTACTTTTTATTTTTATTTAATTTAAAAATATTTTAATAGGTAGAAAATCTAAAAAAATATTTTCAAAAAATAAATTTTTATTTAAAAAAATTTACTTAAAAAAATACTAAATATGGACCTTACAGATCAAATCTTGGATGAACTTTGGGTGTTTAATTAATACTATAAAATATTATCATACGTTAACTAAAATATCTTCATGTAATTAAAGAAAGTGAGAACTGATAAAAATATGTAATTAAGAGAGGGCTATACTTGTAAAATAAGAGTATAGCCAGGAAAAATAAAAAGGTCTTACGAAAGGGAGCTATAAACTTAGGGTGGAAGAAATTAATGTCGACGCTGATTGTAGGAGAGGACCCGTTATCAATTTGAATGACCTATGGTTTGCGTAATTGGCTGCTGGGTCCTTGATTATTTGACCCTGAATCCTTGTGATTCTAGAACTTATGCGACGGAGTGTGTTTAGAATGTTGACATTTCATCGTCGTCAAATCTTCCATGTCTCTCGCTCTTCCTTCTCTGTTTTTACTTTTTAGAACAATCGGAAAAAATACTCAATAGTAATTTTATTTTAAATTTCTTTTAGTCACCCGTTCTCACATAAACAAAAAAAAAATTGAAATACAAGACTATATAAGTTTGTGTAAAATTATAAAATCTAACATATAGTTAATCACGTAATAAAAATTTTGGTTAAATTTTTTAAATTTTAAATTCAAAATAGTTATATTTATGAGAACAACCTTAAAATTAAAGTAATTAATTGTTTAGATTTAGATATATAATAATATAATATAAAAAAATATAGTAGGTATCAATTAATATTAAAAATACAAGTTGTGAGCATTAAATATGTCCAAGGTGTAGGCTATATGAGCAGGCATAGTGAGACAATGGCTTACGTCACACCAATGAAGAGAGGCTGTTAATTAATTAATTAATTAATGGGCTGGCCTTTTTCTATATTTGTGAGTAAAGCAATTACGTCAGCCCGCCAAGGCATTGTTCTCTTGTGAGCTTTGGCTGACTCATCTCATAGGGCAAAAATATAATAATTTACCGTTTTTTATAAAATTCTCCTCATTTTTTAACATTTAGAAATTAAAAAAAGTTGTCCATAGCCTAATGAAATATGTAAAAAAAAAACTACAAGAATAAGGCAATTGCATGATGTGGAAAATATATACTGCATGTTTTATATGGAAAATAAATACTAAAATGTGGAAAAATAAGGGTGAAACTTGAAAGAATAAAAACGTCTGCAAAGGGGTAAAAAAAAAAACACAAATTGTTACCTGTAAATAATGCGAACATTGAATGTTGATAATAAAATGATACATTAATTAATTAATTAATTTCCACCACGTCTACGCCAATCGAGGGGACGAACCTAAAATTCATTTCTTCTGTTCCTTCGAATCACTTTTTTTGTCGTTCTTTGTTTTTTAAATTGAAATTTGTCTATAAAATATTTGCTCCATGATAGATTTCAAGCTGACTAGAGAATTTGACATTTTGTAGAGTTGAAATATTGTTGACCAAAAAAAAAACGGAAGCGGAGGGTTGCAATATTCTACAGTGGAGTTCTTAAGATAATAGAGTCGCCAGCAAGTATTCTAACTTATGCAACCACACCCACTTTGGATTTGTTGAAAAGTTTGGACTTCAAAAATTAATTAGAGAATAAAACAAATTAATACATCAAACTTTACTTGCCAGATCCATGTTCCCCAGGAAGCGATCTTGAGATGAATTAAGAACTAATACTAACTAATAAAATAAAATATAATTGATAGATAATTAGATCATTTAAACATGATGTCATATGTTTGAACTAAGTCATGGGTATGAAAAAAGATCTTTATTAGAAGAGATAAAATATACTTCAATAATTTTTATATATTTGGATAATTATTTTATAAGCTATTGATTAAGGGATATCGTATATTTATAAAAACACAAAAGACATGAGACTATAATTTGGTATTATTAGTATTTAATATTGTTTTATATGTTTTGGGGTCTGGAGTTATTTAAAATATTAGTGAATAAGTGAGGGGTTTCGCATTGTGATTATGACATGCAAGCAATGAGAGTTTGACCAATGCATGTGTTGTTGCGTAAGCAGCCATTTTATCAATTCAATTTTTTTAAAAAAAAAATTACTTTTTTTGCCTATAAAACGCTAATTTGTGTTCATCGAGTTTGAATGAGAAAACTCACTATAACTTTCTGATCAAGTTTTAAAATAAGCCAATTTAATCTTAAATAGTCCACTCCAAATTTTATATCCAAGACTTTTGTATATTTTTATACAGCACACATATGTATAGTATCATGCATTTGATTCCTTTTTTTTAATATATTTATTTCTGCCTTCTGCATTTGAATTATTTGATGATTAAGGCCTCACGTGATTTCACACTTGTTAATTACATGACTGCTCATCTAATCTTATATATAAATCGTATTTAATATATTTTAATTATATCAAGAAAAATCTTAAACTTCACTGACATTACATTAAAATTTAATAATTTTTTAATTATATATATATATTTAGTATATATTATATCTCATGAGAATAAAATAAATATAATAGTAAAAAAAAATTAATTATATAACTTATAAATAAAATTAATATATTATGGTGACTAGAAGAGTATTATTTATGAACTGTTTGATCCGAGAGTCTTCTGCGACTAGTCAAATATTGTGTACAATGCATGTAGATATTTGATTGTCAGCCAAATAAATTGACTCGATGCCTGTGTCCACCGTTTGAAAATGTAGTTATTAAAATAATATGGATGATATAATCCGATGCTGTACGTTCAAATATGGTTGGTTCGTGTAGAGATATATATTATCCAATTCATTAGTCCAGGTTTAAGGTACGTGCCCATATCCTTGTGGCCACGCCTCCCTGAAATTAATAAATTATTAGGGACGAATCTAATGAGTGGGAACAAGTTTTTTTTTTTTAAAATAAATAAATAAATGACATAACTAGCATGAATTATTAACTAATCCAGAGGGGGGGAAGGGCAGAAAGAAATACATGAGCATGAAGCTTGATCGTCTCCTTGCCTTTTACAATCCTGCCCCGTACCACGTACGCTCGAGACTTGCACGTGACACGATTGATTGTAAAATTTATCAAATGTAGATATATTAATATTAACTAGTTGAAGGGTGACATGGTAAAAAGTGATGAGCATGAGTAACGCTACGATTAGCAGAATTGGCTTAAATGATGAGGGGCAAATGTATAATACTAATAATAATAATAAAAAATAATCTAAAAGTACCGATCCTAAGTTGTTGTGAGGCAATAAATTAAATTGCGTTTAGGAGGCCCTTGTAGCCGTCGTATTTGCTGTGGGTGATAATATGAAGAATGACGTTTGAAGAGCAATATGCATGATGATGTTGACGGCGTAAGTGCATGCGATGGAGCTGCCATGTTTTCAACGAAAACCGCATTCAATGTATTATTATTCTGAGGGTAAAATAGGGAGTCTCATGGTGGAATGTCAGGCCGATGAACGACTAGTGTGTATTAGCATAAGACAGGCACAAATGAAAGGGGTGGGTGGGTTTGAATGGTTCCTGAGATTGGGCGCTATACCTACCATGCGTGCATCTATGTAAGTGGATTCACACTAATGCTGTTTTGTCACGTAGGCTGCTTGGAATGTGAGTTCTGTGAGCGTGAAGACGTACGGGCGAATTTAATTACTTAATTTCACACGCACATATGTCTTGTCCTTCAAACATCATTTAATCAATGCGTTTTCAATTCCTTCTTAATCAAAGCACACCAACTTAATTAGTAAATGTCAAAGCACAAGCAGTCATTTATTGAATTCTTGGCCCCCCCATGCTACGACGTTTCTCATTCGCCCGTCCAAGTTTCCACGTAAACTCACTTTCCTTTTCACACCAGTAGCTCGCCGAAACTACAGTCTTGGTCCCACGCCCTCCTTCCACACCTCCACAGTGGCCAGGAGCGTAAGCCCCACGTGTTCAAACTTCTTTGGGTCAACACCACAAAGGGACCATCGTTCACTAAACATAAACAATCCACAGGGGCATCCTCGTCCTTACATGCGAAACACGAAACCAGTCAAACAGTGCGCATTGACTATTCCTCTATATATAGACCTCCAGCTCTCAACTTCTCCTCACACATTTGATTGCACGACATATCTCATCTTCCATACACTTATAGAGATTTGGAGGCATGAAGAGGGAGAGAGAATCCGAGAGCCTGGACCTGGCCAATTGTTTGATGCTGCTGTCTCACCATGCTCAACAACACATCAAGGTGGACACTTCAGAATTCGAGTGCAAGACGTGCAAGCGAAAGTTCTCGTCGTTTCAGGCGCTGGGAGGGCACAGGGCGAGCCACAAGAGGCCGAAGCTCTACGGAGAAGACGACCTGAAAGCAGAGGCCAGATCTCTCAAGTTAGGGAACAAGCCCAGGACGCACGAGTGCTCCATCTGTGGGCTTGAATTCTCGTTGGGGCAAGCACTTGGGGGCCACATGAGGAAGCACAGAGCCGCTCTTCGCCATGACACCAACCCGGCGAACGACCATGTGGTTGCCAAGGTCCCTGTTCTTAAGAGATCCAATAGTACGAGGGTGTTTTGTTTGGACCTCAACTTAACGCCTCTCCAGAATGATTTGAACTTGTTGTTTGGGAAGATGCCACCGGCTCTCACTTGATGATATCCGCCTTTGTTTGATTCTTTTAATTAATTCTTGTCACACCAGCCCTGCTGACTTTCATTTGTTTTAACTACCAATTCATGTTTCAGGAAACTTACCCTCGAAACCTGAATCCCTCCCGCAAATTAACTAAAACAAGCAACCATCCCTACACATTTGTTCATAAATTTTCTGTGCTCTCATTCTTTTATTTATCTATAGCCAAACCTCGTTTTGTCGTTATCGCTTAAGTTAGGTTCCACGGGTTCTGTACGATAATATGTATGAAAGGGAGCATCCAATTCAATTGTAGGTAAGCTACAGCCAGCATGCGTTCCCATGAAACACGGATGAGGGTGGTTGAAAGTTCACAAGAGAACAAGTTCCATTGTTATTTGTTTTTAACATAGCTAATAACGAAGTGGGAACAGAGAGCACTGCCAATATTGAACAGGATTAGGAATGTTATTTATTTCTAGAACATTTTCCTCTTGGCCATTGACATTTTCTTGGGGCGAAAAACCTGCCTACGCGTTTTGAGCTAACATTTAATGTAATGGGCCGATCTGGCCCGATTTTACATGGGTTCAAATGTTAAAAGCCTTTCAATTGGGCGGAGTTCTATTTAAATAAATAGAAAGCTCTATAATTCCTCGACATCAACTAAAAATGGAAAGATTCATTCGTATGAAAACGGTGTGAACTAAGAAGAACCTGTCAATGTCGCAAAAGGACCCAAAACAAAAAACAAAGAAAACTGCTTCTTGTGCCTGTCACAATGCTTTCAATGAATACGACCGGAATACCTTAATTCCCAACAAGGAGCACGCATATGTATATGTCACTATCACAACATGAATAATGGGGGTACCTGCGGCCCGGCATACCCACTTGAGTATACGGAAAAAAAAAGTCCTGTCCAATCCAATAAATATAGGGTAGGGTTAAATATCAAGCTGTAAAATATAGCCCATACTTTTTTTGAGTTAGGCATCAGGTAGGGGTTGCCCTGCCCTATCCTACTCAAGTACTCATGAGCACTCATTTTTTTATTTTCTCCCTAAATGCTACACTTGAAAGGGAGAATATGATAATTCCTGGTGACTAAATGATTATTTTAGAAATATGAGTAGCTAAATAGGTAAGTTATGTCTTTTAATATTTATAACTATATTGATTTTTTTTTCTTTAACTTTACTTATCATAATATAATTATATTATAAATTATAATTATTTATTTTATTTTTTTAGATGCTTCATCCTTGTCAACATTTGAGAAATTGATACAAAGTTACAATTATAAATTACTTAGATTTCAAGGCTTTTTTTTATATGCAATGAATTTCAAGATTTTAATTATTATCTTTTTGTTGCCTTGTTTTTAGTAGATTATAGATATTATTTAACTCTTAAAGACATATGAATATGATATTATTTTAGAAATTTATAATTGTATATTGTTTTCCACAATATGAGCATGACATTACAACTTGGGTATACCCAGTCCGCTCAAGCCCAGCCCAAAATGGTTAGGGCCTTTATCAAGTAAGGCTGGGCATCAGGTTGTAAAATATAACCCATGCTTTTTTCAAGTAGGGCACTGGGTAAGGGGTTGCCCTGCCCATAAACATCCCTAATGAATAGATTCCACCAACATGCTGGATAATAATTTTAGTCTGAAAAGGTGGAATACGTCATTCATAACCGCGTGTTTGTAATTGCTTCCTGTTTATATAATTAAAAACGGCAACATGCTTGAGTTATTAATGGCTGATTGTCAACAGTTATGTACAGTAGTATTTATATAATGCAACTTATGCATTGGCCTTGACTCAGGCAATAGTAAGGAATCTTCCTCACACGCAAGAACTTTCTATTATATATCACCCACAAATATAATCTTACAATTGACTTTTACCTTCTGAAGGAAGAAGAAGAAGCAGCGAAAGCCCCCTCAGAATTCAGAAACTGGCACGGCAAATAATTAAAGGAGCTTAATCACATACATATATGCATGCAGGCTCGCTCTCTTTTTGAGCTTTAACACAAGAAAATGAAAGCCTTAGGGTGTATTTGGATTAGCTTTTGAAGAATAGATTTTGGAAAGAATAGATTCTAGAGAATAGATTTTGAAAAGAATATATTCTGGGAAGAATAGATTTTGAAAATAGAGATGTTTGGATGATTAGTAGTAGAATCACTTTTTATATTAATAAATTACCAAAAAGAGTATGATTTGATTAAAGTATGAGAGAGGAAAGAAGGTAGAGAATAAATAAGAAAGAGGAGATAGAAGAAATAGGAGAGATGATAGAGTGTAGAGAAGAGAGAGGAAAGAGGAGATAGTGTGAAGAAAAGAGATGAGAGAGAGAGTATAAGAAAAAATAAGGGTAAAATAGTAATTGGATAGTCTATAGGCTATTTTACTGTTCCAAAATCTATTTTCAATAGCTTATTCAAAACTATGGTTTCAAACCAAGGTTTTGACCAAAATCAATTCTGGACAAAAATAGCTATTTGTTTTAAATTTTTTCAAACTGAGATTTTGGCCAAAATCAATTCTGAACAAAAATTGTTGTTTGTTTCAAATTTTCCCAAACTAAAATTTTGCCTAAAATTAATTCTAAAAAGCTGAATCCAAACAAACACTTAATAATTATCGCCCAAGCATGAAGATATAGGACATGTTATTTTAATTAACAAAGTTGCTTCTTCTTTCTGTTTTTATTGTCATTGGCAAAAAGGTTTCCGGCCGTCATCATGGCGTTGAAACAGGTGTTTGTTTGGGGTTATATGATTATGACGCTGGACTTAACTTCATATCAATAAGACCGTTATTGATGATTTATACACTTACATACAGAGGTTTGATGTGAATTTAAATATGAAGAATAGTTCATGCAGAGACTCATTCCATGAGCTTTTCCATCATGACCATCATTTAATAATTAAACAGGCATTTCACGATCCATCTGCACACAGCTTTCATAAAAGATATTAATTTGTTTATATATAATTATTCTAAACGACGATCATGGAGGAGAGTTCAATATAACTATATATATATATATATATATATATATATAAGCAATCAACTGACATGATGAAGCCCAAATAATTGCCTGAACTGATTAATAACGGACCCATGCACATCAACTTGAAAATAAAACGGTGATCATGATTAGTGCTTATATATATATATATATATATATTTTTTTTTTTTTTAAAAGGAGCAAGTGGTGATCGATGAAGCGACCACTTCAATGCGTGGACATATCCTGAACTAAATATGGTCATATATAAAACACAAACACGGAAGTTAGGCATGAGGTCAATATAATATTTTCTAAAATAGGCAAAAACAAAAAAGAAACAAAAACTGTTTAGCATTTATCAGTTATATATACAAGAGCCTCATCAGAAACGTTCAGGCAAATCCATTTAAAGGTATCGATCCAAAAATGCCGTTGTTTGGCCATTTAAGTGCCTAGAAATGTTTCCTTTATGAAAATACTCCTCATTATATGTATTCTGAATCGTATATTCATATGTCATATAGTTATATTGACCGTACAATAATTCCCACAAGTTAAATCTCTCACATAAAGTCAACATTTTCAATTAGTTACTTACATGTTATGCAGTTTCCATAATCCCATGTTTTACTCCCGTACGTTTGGATGGACTATATATATATCTATAGAAATGTCTGACTGATCTAATGACAGGTAATATTTACGTCATAATGTTGTTAAGCTGGCATACTCTTTAAGAGTTGATATCTACGCTTGGAAGTGGCAGCTATTCCAGTCATCCAAGTTCTCTGGAACAATCCAACCAATTATATTGAGATTGTATATATATGCTATCATTGTGTTTATTAAATATATATGTTTGCTCTTAACTAATACAGTATTCTATGCTTTTTGGATTTTCTGCAAACCACGTTGAGCTTTCTTGCAACGATTTATTTCACTAGAAACGTTTATAATGGTAAAATTTTCTTTCAAACCACGGAGTAATGTAATGTATAGAGTCTGGTTTAGAAACCAACTAGTGCCCGATGCATGAGACCCACTTTACAGTAATCTCTCTTCAGTTAACTGAATATAGAGTATTCAAATTTTAGTTTTTTATTGGGTACATTGGTCAGCATATGTAGTTATAAATTATTAATTTCCACCCTAGGTTAGATTATAATTCCTATTATATACGAAACTCATTTGATTGCTCAACATATTTGCCAATCATCCAATTCTATAATAGTTTTTTTTTTTTTTTAACCAGAGGGAGTTATGAAGTTGTTAGTCATGAGGTTAGGGAGATTTCTGGAGCGTGTGACCTGGCCCATTATTGAATCCAAGTTAACAACAAAATTAAAATACATTCTGATCTTAATTCCATTAATTCGCCCCCTCCTCATGCTATTTTAATTTGCTGGCCTAAAGGAAATCGATCAATTTGTTTCAGGGTTCAAAGTTCAAACATATGATGCCAACGAATATTTATTACTTTAAGGCTACATGATTGGTACGAGTTGAAGTAATATCTTAATTTGACCAGACAATATATATATGAGAAGTTATCGTATTTCTGAAGCTGTTAACCATTGACGCAAATTGATCAATACAAGTAAAACTATAAATCTGTCATTTTGTTAATATATATCTAGCTCTATTAGTATTGCTTCTAAATAATTAAATAAACAGTTAATATTCACATTTCTCCACTGTGAGGACTTTGGAGCTCTATGGAGCTTAAGCTTCTGCATCTGGAAAAAGGAAGCGCTCCCAAACGTGAGAAAAGTCAGTCAAGATACGATACTTTTCTTCTTATTTTTCAAAACAGAAGAACATTAATAATGAATTTATAGCGGGATTAAATTAATATATGTATTAGAGCGGGTTTACACGGGATTAGGTTTGAAGCACTTGCTGAACACGATATTAGATAACAGCGATCGACAAGAATAAAGTTGGCGAAAACAACAAAGCTTCAAAATATGATTACTGAAAAAGAAAAGGATAGATAACGGAGATGAGGGAGATCTAAGTACGAATCGAAATATTATTTACATAATGGATGTCATGATTAGGACGCTTAACCCCTAATAATCATGCCGGTACTTACCTAATAATTGGTTTAGCCTTTGATTCCTATATGCAACACTCTTCCTCAGACCTTTCCCTATAAAAATATCTTCCTCCTAACATTTATTCATGGTCCTACATTAAAGATGCTCGTTAAAATTGTACTGTGTTCTATTTTCTGCCAACCCTAACCAGATTAATCTCGTAAGCAAGAGGTGACGAGGAGAGCACAGTGTTATAAACGTATAATTATAATGTGTAGTTTTTAGTTTTTACACTTAAATATTTGCGTGCCAGCCAAGTTAGGAAGTAGTCCCAATTGAAATCCACTACTATATAATAACTGTAACTATTGAATGGGATAAAACGGGAGCGGATCCTCTCAGAATTAGCTTCCCTCAGAATCCCTCAGAAGCAGCAGAAGCACGCTGGAGGCTTTTTGCCTCCTCCTCCTCCGTCACCGCTTATCAATTAAAAAAAAACTGTTTTTTTAAAACACTTTAAAATCTATAAAAAAAAATTGTTTTTTTAAAAACACGTAAAAAAAAACAAAAGCGTTTCCACTGGCTCCTCTTTAAAATATTTAAAAACACTTTAAAAAAGTGCTTTGAAATTTAAGAAAAGTGTATTTTTTATTTTTTTTAAAGTGCTTTAAAAAAAGTTGTTTTTTTTTTATTTTTTTTAATTGATAAGGGGTGACGCAGGAGGAAGAGGCAAAAAGCCTCCAGGGTGCTTCTACTGCTTCTGAGGGATTCTAAGTTGATTTTGAGAGGATCCGCTCCCGGATAAAACTATATTGCAAAATGAATGAATATTAATGCATGCACTATGAACTTAATTAATGCGTGTGCTTGTGTGACAGAGACTTCACCATGGACGATAATCATTATAAGTGGGGTGTGGGGACATAAATGAGAGAGAGTAAATTATCAAGATCACATCATGTGTGTGTGTGTGTGTGTGCGCACAAGAACAAGAGGCATGGTCCTTTTCTTCAAGTTCGTTAATTATTAGCCTCTAGCGAGCATCCCACATGAGAATAAATGTAGCTTTTATTTGCACACTCCACCATGTGGCTACGTGACATTATTGTACAATTAATATTAATGTTCGTACATGCCCAGAAACACCAATGGCTTAAATATATATATCTAAATATAAATTCATTTTTTTATATAATACAAATTAACACACACGTACACAAACGTGTTAATGTTGGGTTTAAATCGGGACCTAATTCAAGTAAGGTACGTGACGTTGCCACTATAACAACGTGCCACTGACATATAAATCCATATTTCGAGTTATATAAAACAATAATTATACAGTGTTTATCCTCAATTACGTACTTATCAAGTAGATAAAGGGTCTTTGAAAATATGTCCTCTTACTTTTCAAGAGTCAGCGATTGTCGCATATTTTCACCTATTTTCACATAACATATATATCCCTGTCATTTCTAATGTATTAACCAGTTTAAGCTTAATTATAATAATACCAGCAGATTAAGTAATAAGTTATTTTGCTGTGCCAAAGCCACGTTAAGGTGAAGCTTTATCGACACGAAGGGTCATAATTAAGTAAGTCCTTCTAGAGACAAAAACGTCAAAAATCCTTTATAATTAACATAGGATAACAAAGGGAGCTAACCTAGATACTGCATGAATCACTAACAGCCAGCTCCACAAGAGACAATTCATCACTTGCGTCACTATTGTGTTTCAAAACTCTTGGACAGTTCATATTTTAACAGTGTTTGCAAACGTGTCTTATAATTGCAAATTTGTAGTTTTAGTTTTATTAATATAATATGATATTGTAGATAGGCGTGTGCCAATTTTTCTCCTTTGTTCGTGGCTTGGCAGATATTAAGAAATTGAAGAAAAGTTATCTATACTGGCCAAGATCTTTGAGCACAATAGTTGTTAATTTTAATTACTTTTGGTGGTTTTAGTCATCAAAATTGAAAATGTAATTAGCCGTCAAAAAAGTTGCAGAGAAAATGTAATTAAGACAAATCCGCTTACGTATCAACCAAAGTAAAGCCTTGTTAATTGACTGGAACTTATGTTTTTGTACCACGTTGCGTTTGATCCGTGAGGCACAGAGGATAATTTATCTGTTTAGATAATGGAAACATTAATTTAAAGATGAATATGAAAATAAAAGGCACAATCAACGAAAATCTGGTACGGCAGGAGATCGGATTAGGGCGATGACTTCACTTTCCATGATGTGTATCGATCGCTTTCATCATGAATAATTGTCTCATATATGACGAATTAAGTTCAGTTTACTGACATAATTCGTTTTTCAGTTTCCATTTAATATAAAGATTCAAATCTTACTGGTTCCACTTCCCCGTTTTCGTCCAGCCCCATTTGAATATGTTTCTAAATACAATGTACAAACCCCTTATTACAACTACCTAATTGATAATTTTATAGGACTCTTTTATATATAATTAATTATTTTTTATGTGACTTTTAGTGTAATTCTCCCTAAAATTAACGCATTAAGGCAATCGTAATAATTGAGGGGTACCGAATCGTAATAATGGGAAAGGAAAATTGAAGCCGCACATATATTCAAGTCATCAGACTGAATTGTCCGTAAGATTGAAGTACAATTGATTGATCCTACCTGTTGAGTAGCCGCCCCTATGGCTCTGTATATATATAACCTGGTAATAAAAGTATATACTTTACAGACTCTCTTACTTTACGCGAGTTTTCGATTAGTTTAATGAATATTTTAGCCGATAATTTTAACTTGGTTTGCTCTTTAATTGGGGTTAGGTTATAGGCATGATCTTTGGAATCTCCTCAGCTACTGAGAGATCGAAACACAGCCTAAAACTGCGTTGTAGGAATACAGCTTCAACATGACAGATTGTTCTTAAGCATTGGTCCATGTCTGTTACTATATTCGAAGCATGAAGATATAAAAACAATATATTATCTTTCAATATATAATCCCAAACTTATCTTGAATTGTTCAACTAATGGGGCACACGATTGAGTCACTTAACTACTCATATATCAGTTCTCTCAGTGATATATGGAATGGACTGTGATTGGGACTCTGTTAGTGTTCATAGATTCGTCTCTTTTTCGCAATATCGTATTTTTATACTTTATCGTATGTGCTATGATCTTTGACCATATTTGGCAACCAAATTAGGACCTGGCACGTGTGATGAATCCCAACACTGCAGCTGAGTCTTCATTATATTGGATACGTATTTTTTTTTTTAATAAATATAATGGAAACTTGAAAAGCACGTAATTAAGCAAGATATACACATGTTCGCATGCTGGGGAATTGGAATTAGCTTTGTTGATATTTGACGGTCATGAGCTCCTAGAAAGGCACTCTTCATCCAATATATTACTCCCAAGTGTATCTGTTTATATATGCTGATATTTCGATTTGCTTATATCATGGTACTTTTAAGAGGTGAATTGTTTTTAGTTAATATAAATTTATTGAGTTGATAAGGATTTCATCCATAGTTTTTAAGTTATTTAATTTAAATCATATTGTTAATATAATACTCTTATTAATAAATTTTTTATAAATATTTTTTAAATTTCAACATATACCCTGATCTTAATGACTTTGGAGGAGCTAACTCGCTTAAATTTGTTCATATAGGAAATAAATAATTTATAGTATTAAAAAAAGAGAAGTCACAAAATAAATTATATAAATACAAGGTAGCCCCCACTAATGAGTGTGTGGTCCCTTGTTATGATACATATAAAATATTGACCTCGAATATATTATAAGGGTTTATAATGAGAAGGCGTATGAAGAGATAGATGACGTGTCTTGCCACGATGAAAAGGTAGTTGGTTTTAGGTTTTGGTTGGCGGGTTCCCTTATACTCTTCTATTTACTTTATTAAGGTAGTTCTTAATTTGTTTTCATAGTTTATATATATATAAATAATATCGTTTATATCGTTCTCTCAGATTAATCTTAGTTTGCATGCATGTTATATTTTTGTACGTAGGTTCTCTGCAGATGTCGTGGTATTAGCATCTCAGATCTTAGCGGGGTTGCAATGTGTTGGCATATATGCTAGAAAGCGACCCATATTCATGGAATGCAACAAGGAAGGAGGAGGCTAAAAATGGGAAGACCTGTTTGTTTGCTGTTGTCTGCACGTAAGAGAGAAATGTGAATGAAGTTGTCGGGCCAAAAGGAGCAGGTGGCAGGGGGGGGGGGGGGGAGATGTGAGTAATTAAAATGAATGGGATATCTTAAGTTTGCGAGGCTCCCACATTTGGTGTGCGTCCATCAATATTGATGATCGAGTTATTTACACGTAACGATCGAGCATCAGATTCGGAGCACAGCTTGGCCCCTTCGTTTTCCTACACATGCCCTCCTCCTTTCTACCTACACTAATCCTAATCTCCATCTCTATTAATATCCCCACATACATGTCGTTCTCTTGGTCACGTTACCAAAACTCATTTCTGTCTTCAATTTACCTTTTATCATCCTTTTTCCTTAATTTTTATTTATCAAAAAAAACCTTACATGTTTATATATATAAAATATTAACATTATGATAAATATATACCTAACCTATGTCCCTGTTTGTATTCCGTGCTGGGGCAATGACTCTCTTTTCGTCCCCTTTTAAGAGATATACATTCGCCTATTCTAAACAAATTTTTTTAAAAAAAAGAGCTTTTAATAAAAACATTTAAAGACTACATAATTTTTTAAAAATTTCTTATAAATAACAACATAAAAAATTTGTAATAGATCCTTATGAAAAGAAAGAGAAGGATTATTGAAGAATCATTTGAAAGAAAAGACTCATGAGCCTAATTTACACGTCGTCGTTCTCTATCAAATTAAATAATATACATAAAATAGCGGACAAAAGTAGCCTTACAAAGAAAAGGAATAGAAGCCTCTCACTCTTTACAAGGGGACAGGGGGGTTCGTGGCGAATGAATTTATTTAAATATTGTAAATAATTGTTTCTCAAATATAGACTATAGAAAACAAAGATGGACGGCCAAGATCTCTTGGGGAAAAAACCAACCGTAGTTATTGGTTTCTGGCTTTCCAGAGTTACGAAATGACAAGAATACCCACGATGGGAATAATGCGTTATATGGAAACTCTGGATCTCAAATTCTAAGGTTTTCTTGACATTTTCTTGCTTTCCTTTCCCCCAAATTTCCATCTCCACTGATCACAATATAAATTTGATAACTAAATGACCCTTTTGTACTTTCCCGAGGAGCGCCACGCTTCTGAGTCCAAGCCTCCTCTCTCTCTTCAACTTCTCCAATCGACTGATGCGAAACTAAGCTACTCGACTGGATCACCTCCTCCACCAGAAAACCATAAAAGCATGAAACCTGCGATTCTGTCCTAAACATTCATTCTCATCATTATTCTCTGCAAAACTCATAACTCGAGTCTTCATTCCTGTAAGTGCCTTCTCCTCCACACCCACTTTTTTCTTAATTCGCTTGATCTATCATGTTTTTCAGTTTCCTTTCGCTGACCATGACTCCTTCCTTATTCGCCCATTGTTTCGTCCTTCTTAAAACTCTCCGGCATCAACCTCTGATTAGCAATGTCGTTGACCCTTGGCATAAAAATGTTTGCTTCTTGTTTTGTTCCGGATAGTCACTGCCTTCCCTGTATATCAGGTCCTGCTTTCTCTGATATTCCCGCGTTGTCTAAATCTCTCGGATTTAACGGTTCTTGTTTTATTTCCGACACCGCGTGCAAGACATTGAAACATGTTTGAGGAATCTGGTTCTGGGTCCAGTTAGATTGATTTGTTTTCACTAATTTTTGCGAGCAACCTCGCTTCTTCTTGTTTTATTTCTGTCTGGCCTTCCATGTAAACCAGTTAATCTGCATATTCTGGTTTTGTTTGATGGTTCTTTCTCTGAAAATCAGAACAGTCAGAAAAGGCCCACCTTTAGAAAAGATGCGATGGAGGAGATCTCCCATTCACTTTGAGATGATTACTAAGCATGAACACAAAATAAAGAATCCCAAATATTTTTTTTGTTTACTTGTTTAATTCTTCATCTCTCCACTCTGTCATCCCCTCTGTAAAGCACCATACTTGAGTTCCTAAACAATCATTATTGGAAGAAAAGGATGAACCTGGCCTTTTCTCTAATTCTCCCTCTTGTTATATTTTATCCCCATGGTTTCCTTTATTTTTTTCTTCTGCCTACGTTCTTCTGGACTCAGAAGCTGTCTCCATTTCCCCTAAAATTTGGCCTTTTATATTGCCATTAAAAACTGCTCAGCACTATTGTAAAGCATTTTTAACAATAACTTCTCATGCCCAAAAATCATTTTTTAATTTCCGTGCAGACTTTCTGTAGTTGATATTAAAATTAATTATTGGAATCATCTTCTCTTGAAATGGCATTTTCTAATCGGCTATTGTTTTTTGTTATGGTTTCTTCTTTAGTGATCGGTGGCATATCTACAATGAGAACAGAGCCGAGAAAAATATCCCAGGTATGCACCCCAACAATATTCTTCTCCTGCGAGATATTATCGTTTCGGCGATCCACGATCTCTCGCTGATGCCGATATTTTTTTTTTAATTTTCAATTCGTGTTGCATTTCAGCCGTCTTGGACGAAATTATTGGCGAGGAAGTGGCTCAACAGAAAAAACGGAGCTCACAAATTTCGCTCAGATTTCCCTGCGTTAGGTAGATATAGTTCGTCCTTCTGATTTTGTAACTGTTTTTTCTCTGTTTTGGGATTATTAAGAACTTAGATGCTGAAAGTTGTTGCGGTCGCTGCCGTTATTGGCCGCAGGAACCAAGAGCGAAAGAAGGAAAAGCTGCTCGGACCAAGACTGCTACGACGTCGTAAGGAACAGTTTCTCCTTCTCAGGTGATTCGCCGACCAAAATAACACTTTAGATGCCTTACGTTTGCTAATGAGAGTGATGGGTCCGAGCCGTTAGATGGACGGCCCGATCGATATTTGATAAGACTCAAGAATAAAAGGTGGTGACTATGGGGGGAGGTTGGGTGAGTCCTTACCTGAAAGTGAAGGTGGCCCATGGGACTTGCCACGTGGGTCGTTATCTTCCGGGAACCCAATTAGCCTATGATCCCTGTGTTTAGCGAGAGTCTGTAGGCTATATAGGCTTTGCTATATACTAAGATACATAAACATATGATTTATTATGCTTTGTTTTGGGTCAATTATTGATTTGACGTTTTATTTTGATAGAGAGATTGTTGGCGGAATCTACGAACGGAACGAGACCTTGCACGAACGAGGAGGCACAACCCGTCGAGGATACTCTTAACCTCAAGTAAACATTGAACTGAACATGCCTTTGAAATCGGATAGTTGAAGTGTATAAAACTATTGAACAATGTTGACTCTGCGAAATTGGAAAACTGTGTAGGATGTTCGTGGGGACATGGAACCTAGGAGGGAAGCCTCCGAGCGAAAATCTCAACTTGATGGAATGGCTCAAGTCTCCTTCAGCAGCAGACATGTTCGTTATTGGGTAATTTTCTCAGTTCTCAAAACTGCAAGATCCTTTCAAGTTTCAGCCATAAAAAACTCTTGAGTACAGACAAACCCTTTTCACAATAGGCTAATTAATGGTTTCGCCGTAGTCTTTAGTTGGCACGAGTATTATTGAATGACTGAGACCCACCGAGAGATATCAGAAGTCAGAACTGCATCTTCTTACCCTCTTCCTATTTACTTCCTTTTATTTTAATTTTGGGGTTAGTCTGTTGTGCACTGTACATTCACTGCCGCTAACGGTACTGGGGCACTGTCACACAACATCAATGTGCACTGACCCTTTAGCTTTAAAGAGTAAGTCCTCCCTAATAGGGAGGGGCCTAGCTTCCTCCATGTACCAAGATTTCTGTGTTTATATGCAAATAAAAGAGATAAATAAAATTACAGTTGCTTAAACTCGGTTGGGTTGTACAGTGGTTAGAAGTAATGTGTTTTTTCAGGTTCCAGGAAATCGTGCCTCTGAACGCAGGGAACGTGCTTGGGCCGGAGGACAGTGGTCCAGCGGCTGAATGGCTTTCCCTTATTCATCAAGCCTTAAACACTGACAAGTTTGACCAAGACCACGACCACGACAAGGCCACCAATCAACAGGGAAGCCGAAAGCCGAGGTTCAGTTTCTCGGACTATCTTACCTTAGAGGACGAATTGGGCACCGAAGAATTTGCCAAATTGTCTCATGCGAGCGGTAGCGATGAGAACTCTCCTTCTTTGCCTTGTATAAGTGGGAGATATTGCAGCAGTTCACATCACCACCATCACCAACAAGGACGTTTTTCTCTTGCAGCAAGCAAACAAATGGTCGGTATCTTCTTGTGCGTGTGGGTTCGTTCTGACCTCTACAGACACCTTTCCAATTTGAAGCTGTCCTGCGTCGGTAGAGGCGTCATGTGCTACCTTGGCAATAAGGTTCATTCTTTGGACCCATGTTGTCTGCTTCCCCAGTTGTCTCTAGAGCCGCACGTGTGATTAATTACTCACACTCACACTTCCCTTTTTCTTAATTACAGGGCTCTATTTCAATTAGCATGACATTGTACCGGACGTCCTTCTGTTTCGTATGTACCCACTTAACCTCGGGAGAGAAAGATGGTGATGAGGTGCGAAGAAACTTGGACGTCTCCGAAATTTTGAAGAGAACTAAATTTCCCCACTCCTTCAATTCTACCGATCTTCGACTCCCTCCTGAGACCATCTTGCAACATGAGTAAGTCTTTTCTATATTTGAAACAGTTCGATAATGACCTTGGTTATAATTTCTGTTGTGGCCTTTTCCTTCATTCTTGGTATGTGCAGTAATGTTGTTTGGCTTGGGGATTTGAATTATCGGTTAGCTTCTGGTTATGGGGATACGTGTGAGCTACTAGAGAAGAACGATTGGCGGGCACTTCTAGAGAAGGATCAGGTAACTAACTGAGATTGTTAATCCTTTCGGAGCTTAACATGTTTTTAGTTATTTTCTGATGCTGGGTATATGGGCCAATGATTTGCAGCTAAGGATAGAGCAGAGAGCGGGTCGTGTATTTGAAGGGTGGAATGAAGGCGCGATCTCTTTCCCTCCTACTTACAAATACATAGCCAATTCAGATCAATACGTCGTTCATACCTCCAAGTCCAAGGAAAAACGCCGTACTCCTGCTTGGTAAGATTACTGTATATTCATAGTTCATAGTAATACAGTAGTACCGTTTCTCCTACGTGTTTATGTCTTCTAAATGATTGTGTATTTAATTTATCGCAACTAGGGGGTCTGAACCGTGCCGGTGGAAGCAAGCATCTTCAATAGAGCCATTTGCATTTGTTTAAAAAGTGACGATTTATAATTCCCAATTAGTCAACCTTAAGCGTCACCATTAATTAATAAACAAAGTACCGTACCGTGTCAATGTTATCATGGGCAACGATTCCTCGTATTATCCAATGCGGTTTAAGAATCAAGTCGGTGCAAACTCGCATTGTTTCCAATAAAAAATCACATGCAACGACATAACGTAACGTAACCCATCTCAATTTTTTTTTTCCAGGTGTGATAGAATCCTGTGGAAAGGAGAAGGGCTAAAGCAGATGTGGTATGTAAGAGGAGAGTCAAAGTTCTCAGACCACAGACCAGTATATTCACTGTTCTCAGTTACAGTGGACTTAACAAGAAGCAAGAAGATAATTCCAAATGCTGCTTCTGCAGCCTTGTCATTGAGTTGCCCAGCCAAGGTTCAAGCAGAGGAACAAATCATGTTGCTGACACGGTTACATAGTTGAATAGACAAAACGAACCCTGGTTCTGACTTTTGATTGACACCTGACAAGGTTTATAGCACAACAACGTTCGGGAAGGCAAACAACATGGGTGTGTGTTCCTCACTTTTACTTGGAACACGCGAGATCGTTGGGGTGTAGCTCCTTTGTGGCAACCCACCAATGAAAGTTTTGACAAGTGAGCGCAGCATTTTGTACATAGTTGAGAGATTTGATCGAGGTGACAATGATTAGAAGGTGTTGGGCGTAGCAGAGGAGTAGTAACTCAGAAGCAAGACAAGAAGACAGGACAGCGAACAATCGGAGAAAGAGGTGCCTGCTTGTGCGGGCATTTCTTGTCATGCGTGTTCTTTTTTATTTCTTTAATATTTTCCTTTTCTTTTAATATTGGGAATGGGTATTATTTGAATCTGGCATCTGGGATATTAGAGAGAGAGAGATGCCAAAGCGTGGCTGTTGTGAATCTGGCAACTGGGATTTAGCCCAGTTTTTTTTTTTTTTTTGTTATTAACGATATAAAAATAGTATAAAATTTCTCTTTATTTTAGATAATATGAATATTAAAAAAAATAAATTTTTTATTATTTTTATATATAAATCTAAGTATCTAATAATTAATATATTTTTTTAAATACTACGATTAAAATAATAATAAAATAATATTTTTTAAAAATTAAATATATTTTAAATAATTATATATCTTATTATTTTTTTGGTTAGGTGAATCTAGCAACCAACGATGAGTTTTAGCCCAGCGTTTGCTTCAAGGAATGATGATGATTTTTCATTATTTCTGATTCAAGATGGACGTGAATGGCGTGCAAGGCATTTTGTCTGTTTTTTGTGATCGTTATTCAAATTTCAAAGCACAAAATTTGCTTTATGACGAATTTGAGATAAATGAATCGCCATCTAATCTGAACTCTAGTTGTTGTCTTTTCATTTTCAGATGATAAACATATGCCGATAATAAATCGGAGATGCATGATCGAGTTGGGCTAATTTATTCAAGTTGCAATTCTGTAGTTGGTCGAACCTAAGAATATATATATATGGTTTATTAAATGAGCATGTATAAAAAATGACAAGTAGGGATTAAAAACAAGTTCGGCTAATTGCAATCCACATTCCACCGGTAGGTAGTTGGATTGCGTTTTGTCTGTTCATTAAACGCTGAGCCAATTTTGTCTCCTCCAGAAAGTCCTTCATTTTCTCTTTGTTCCTGTATTCACATGATTCGCCTTATATATATATATATATATATATATATATATATATATATATATATATAACCATATTAGATAAAAGTTTATAGTGAGTCTCCTGGTTGTAACCATATCCGTGCAAAAGGCTACTTTAACCCTAATGAGCTGCTTAGGGGATAAGTGTTGAGTCGAAAGCTGGACTGCTTATTAGTGTACATATTTAGACAGTTGGGCTTTTAGCAAAAGTCTTTTTTAGTAAAATTTAAATTTTAAAAAAATTAAAATAAATAATTATATTTATTTAAATAGATTTTTGAATTAAATTATAATTTAAGACTAAAATTTTAGATAAGTTAATCAGAATAATTTATAAAATAGTAAAAAAACTTATGAACTAACCAATTACTATATTACCCTTACTTTTCTTACACTTTTTCTCCTCTCTCTTATTTTTTTACACATCTCTCTTTTCTTTTTTTATATCCTCTCTCCTTTTATATTTTATTTCTCTTCATTTAATACTCATATATTTTTTATAATTTATCAATAATAAAAATATTTCTAAAAATAATTATTAAAACTCTCATTTATTTAAAATTATTTTTTTTATAATTTTTTTATAATTTTTTTTATAATTTGTTTAAAAATTATTTATTTTTATAAATATATTTTTAAAATCTTATCTAAATGTTACCTATGCCTTTAGCCACGTCGTCGGCTGGGGCCCACATGGTTTCGTAGCTTGAAAGCTGGTTCGCTGAAGCAGCCGCGTATGGTGATCCCGCCTCAGCCGATGCCGCCCGACATTTAGTATTTCACTATGCCACGTGTACGGTTCCGATGACGCCTCCCTCCATGCCATCGTGCGCTGCACCATCTCCTCACTTTCCCCTCGTCGACATATTCCTCCCCCTGACTGCCCCCAACTTGGTAGGTCTCGCCGCCAACCGCGTCCGTACTATTCCCTGCGTTTTTTTCAGGTTCTTCTCCGTTGGGCATATTTTCGAGTCTTTGTAACCGTTGATCATGTGCCTTTGAGGGTATGTATCTAGAGATCCTTCGTTTCTTGTAATTGGAGGTCTAGTCAGGTTTAGCACTCCAATGACTGCCGCTGCTTCTCTTTGCTCGCTAAGCAATGAGGGGTGACAAATAAAATAGGCATCCAGTGGCCATTATAATGTTGTTCTTTTTCGGCCTTTCATTCAGAGCAATAACATGTCAGTTCCACTATGGCAGTATGGCTAGTGATTTCCTTTTGCCTGACCTGACTGGAAATATTGATGTCACATGTTCGAAATTTTATATTTTCACATTTTGATTTACAGCACATGCAACAAAGTGAAGTCTTTGCATTTTAGTTCACTTCAAAGTAACGGTTTTTTTTTGGTCCGCTCATTGACAGGCAAGTTGTTGAATTGAAGGAGAGGGCATTCTGCTTCTCACTGACTTAAACTGCTGCTTCCAACTCAGTGAGAAGTTTGTTGATGACAAGATTGTTAAAGAAAGACCAATATATCAAGAATTAGCTCATTAGCTATAAACTTGCGGAGAAGAAGGGAGATGGTATGTTTACGGAACTTGTGATCTCAAGTTAACGTTTGGAAATGTGTCCATTTTAATGTCCGAAATTTGAGATGCTCAAATTGTAAGTTGCATATATTTTTGTCCACTTTCAGCTACAAACAAAATTTTTTGAAGAGGAAAATGTAACAAGTATAATATACTTACCATAGGCATACTTATGTACATGCATTTTTCGTTATTCCAGAGCTTGAGTGTGATGGAGATTTAGATTCGCCTGGCACAACGTGTGGCCCATCTTAATTTTTTTCGTAATTCACTGGTGATGCTTGATTTAAACCATCTTTTTCCATAGCCGTTGTTGCGTTTTTTTAATTAATTTAACTAATTTGATTAAATAAGGGAGGTTAGTTGAGATAGTGATAACACCCCAACAACAAAGCCTCTAAAGACATACTCTAGGAGACTTAAACGACCAAGGGAATATCTGGCACCAATTAATTAATTTGTTTATTTCTTTTTCTGTTAGTTGATGGTTTTATTTCAAGTTCAGTTTCGTGTCAGTTGGAAAAGAAGTGGGATACCCACGCTTTGGAGCATTAGGCACGTAGGAGTAGTGGGATTCAGTTTTCCTATTTTTTCTCTTATTTAGAAAACACCAAAAATATGCTCTGTAGAAGATTATAAAATGGCCAGTGGCCCCGATAAAGAAAGGCATCATTTTACAGAGTAACATGTTGAGATTCTCTTGGCTTCTGCTTATTTTCTTTACGAGATACTTGTAGGGAGATTGAGTGGGAGAGAACAGACCTTAACAAATTTGGCCTCAGAGCTAGGATGGTGGAGACACTCTCATCCGCTGCTGGCAACGCTGACCACCACGTTAACCCAAGGAGCACGAGAATTCCTGGGGAAGACCCATTGGCTGCAATAGCAGCCAAGCTCGACCTACTAGAAGAATTAAGGGACAAGGTCACATCTCTGGAGGTGCAGACAAAACGACAACCAGGAAAGAAGCATGTAAAACACTGGGAAGATGAACTCGAAGAGGAAGGAGACACTTATCAGCGAAACAGGGGCCCCTATGCAAAAATTGAATTCCCTAAATTCAGCGGGGGTGACCCGCGTGGGTGGGTGCTAAAGTCCGAGAAGTTTTTTCGCTATTACCAGACGCCTGAGGACGATAAAGTAGAAATTGCAGCGATATATCTTGAAGGAGATGCACTTGATCTATTTTTATGGATTAACTCGGAGAGGACGTTGTTATACTGGGACGAATTGGTCAAGATCCTAAATGAATATTACGGGCCACCTGGATTTCTAAACCCCGATAAGCATCTCTGCAGCATCAGACAATCGGGGAGTGTGGCGGAGTATGGATAGGAGTGGGCTCGGAGAATGGCTCGTGTGGTCAATTGGCCAGACCATTGCCTCCTAGGGCTATTCTTGAATGGCCTGAAAGAAGAATTGAGAATGGAAGTCCGATTGCACAAGCCACGAACCGTATATCGAGCGTCTAGCCTCGCTCTGGAATTGGAGAAGTCAATTATAACGGGTCGAGGGTCCAAGACTGCTTCTTCCATGGGCCTAAACCGGTCTAACACATACAGTCTGACGGGCCCAGTGTTGCCCCATAATAGAGCACCCTCAGTCGCTAGTTCGTCGGCTTCAACTCCTGCTTTAACAACACCGGGTCTGTCAAGACAGCACAGCGGGGGCGCTACCAGGCAACAACAGCGGGACAAAGGACTCTGTTTCAGGTGTGGGGACCCTTTCTGACTTGGTCACCGTTGTAGTACATCGTCCCTCGCTCTGCTAGACGTTGACGGAGATAGCGCCTTACCAGAAAATATCGAGCCAATCATGGAGGAAGATGATACGGGGGATCACACTGCAGAAATTTCTTTCAATGCAATTCTGGGGAGAACATCGGCATCTACGATGAGATTGGAAGGAAAAATTCAGGGTCACCCAGTGGTCATATTAGTGGATAGTGGCTCAACCCATAATTTTATTTCAGAAGGTATTGTTCACAGACTCCATCTGCCAACACAAGCCAATCCTCTTTTCAGGGTACAGATTGGTGACGGCAGGACTATGAAATGCAACCAAGTATGTGAGGAAGTGGAGGTACAGATTGCTAACTTGCTGATTAAACAACAATTTTTCCCTTTCCCATTGAAAAGTACGGACTTGGTATTAGGAATTCAGTGGTTGGCCTCTCTGAATACAATTCAAGCAAATTGGAATGAGATGTTTATGATTTTCTGGGTGAACGGAAAGAAGTACAAAATCCAAGGAATCAGTTCCCAAAACAGTCCACCTATACAGCTACAAAGTATGCAATATGACACAGACATTACGCCTAGAAGTTCCATAGCAGCAAAGGTTGAAGTCCTCTATCAACAATTTCAGGAGATCTTCACAGAACCACATACATTGCCTCCTTCCCGTGGACTATACCACTCTATACCTCTACGGCCAGAATCAGTCCCCCCAAACTTGAGACCATACCGGTATCCCCACTATCAAAAGGATGAAATTGAATTTCAAATCTCAGAATTACTAGAACGAGGATTCATCCGTCCTAGTTCTAGCCCCTTTGCAAGCCCGGTGCTAGTAGTGAGCAAAAAGGATGGATCCTGGAGAATGTGTATTGACTACCGTCGTCTCAACAAAATCACCATCCTAGATAAGTACCCAATTCCTAACATTGATGAGCTATTAGATGAATTGCATGGGGCTGTATATTTTTCTAAATTGGATTTGCGCTCTGGTTATCACCAAATCCGTGTACTTCCATCAGATGTGCACAAGACGGGATTTCGCACTCATTCTGGACACTATGAATTTGTAGTGATGCCCTTTGGCCTCACAAATGTACCCGCCATTTTTTAGTCAACTATGAACAACTTGTTCCGCCCGTACTTACGCAGATTTGTGCTTGTATTTTTTGATGATATTTTGATATATAGCACCTGATGCGGATCAACATTTGGAACACCTTAGAGTTGTATTCCAGACTTTACAGCAATATTCCTTCTATGTCAATGCAAAGAAGTGCGCTTTTGGCTAGACACGTATCAATTACTTGGGGCACATTGTAACGGCTAATAGGGTGGAAGTTATGCATGAAAAGATCTATGATGTGGCCCATTGGCCTATTCCTACTTCAGTAAAGGAATTGAGAGGATTTTTGGGGCTCACAGGTTATTACCGGAGGTTTGTAAAAAATTATGGCATCATTGCTCGCCCATTGACCGATTTGACAAAAAAGGATGCTTTTGTGTGGAATGAAACAGCTCAAAGGGCTTTCAACAATTTGAAGATTTGCCTTAACTACCACTCCTGTGCTACATCTACCCAATTTCCAAATCCCTTTCACCGTGGAATGTGATGCTTCAATGAATGGGGTAGGTGCTGTTCTCATGCAACAAGGCCACCCAATTGCCTATTTCAGTAAGGAATTCTCCTTTTCAAATAGGTATAAATCTGCATATGATCGAGAACTACTTGCCCTGGCGTTATCCTTACAAAAATGGAGACACTATTTGCTAGGCCATCATTTCTTTGTACAAACAGATATTACAGCCTACAATTCTTGCTGGATCAACATGCCACCATGACCTCCCAGCAACGCCTACTGGTTAAATTACTCCCTTTTGACTTTACTATCTCCTATAAGTCTGGCAAGAACAATTCAGCAGCGGATTCTTTGTCCCGAAGACCTCAATATGCAGATTTATATCACCTGGTCTTTCCCATTGTGGATGAATTACTGCTGTTACCCCAAGCTTTATTGGCAGATGCAGACACCAGGAGAATCATTGAAGGAGTACAACAGAATGCTTGCTCATTTCCTCACTTTTCTGTGGTTCAAGACAAGTTGTATTACTACACTAGGCTAGTCATCCCTAACCACACTTTACTCAGAGCTAAGTTCCTAGAGGAAGCTCATGTCACACCTTCAGGAGGCCATGCGGGTTACCTAAAGACTTTGAAGCGATTAAGTGAACAACTGTACTAGCGGGGGATGAAAAATGATGTCAAAAGATTCATACAACGATGCTACACATGTCAACAAAACAAGTATCAAACACTAGCTCCTGCAGGTCTCCTGCAACCACTCCCAATCCCTGCAAGAATCTGGGAAGATATATCACTTGATTTCATCTCTGGCTTTATGATGTCATCCTAGTAGTGGTAGATCGACTAAGCAAATATTGCCATTTGCTGCCCTTATCTCACCCCTACACAGCAAAGTCGGTGGCTGAAATATTTTGTCGCGAAGTGGTTAGGTTACATGCAATGCCTAGATCGATAGTCTCAGATCGAGATTCACTTTTTCTAAGTGAGTTTTGGCAAGAACTTTTCAGATTAAGTCAAACATGCCTAAACATGAGCACAGCCTACCACCCTCAAACTGACGGGCAAACAGAAGTTGTGAAGCGTTGTCTAGAGACTTACCTCCGTTGCTTTACACATGAGCAACCCAAAAGGTGGAGTAAATTCTTATGCTGGGCTGAATACTCCTTCAACACCAGTTTTCATATTTCTGCTAATACTACTCCCTTCAAACTAGTATACGGCAGAGAACCGCCACCTTTGGTCCCTTATGTCAAAGGCGAGACAACGGTGGCGGAATTGGAGGAGCAACTAGAGCTACACGATAATATGATCAAAGTTTTGCATCAGAATTTGCTGAAAGCTCAACATAGGATGAAAACCTAGGCAAATCGCAAAAGACGGGACTTACAATTCTCCACAGGACATTTGTTTGGTTAAGGTTACAACCTTACCGCCAGAAAACCTTGGCTAAACGCAAATTCGAGAAACTATCTCCCTAGTTCTTTGGACCCTATATGGTGCTCCGCAAGGTTGGCCAGGTCTCTTACGAATTGGAGCTTCCCCCTGAGGCTAAAATCCACTCTGTTTTTCATGTCTCCTTGCTTAGGCCAGCAGTAGGTCAGCCAAAAGCTTTTCCTCTAGCACCATTACCTCTCTCGTCAGATGTAGAACTTCTTACCCCACGGGCGGTGCTGCAACTCCGTTGGACCAAAGAGGGCACTCTAGAGTTACTAGTTCAATGGGAGTCCCGACCGATGGAAGACTCAACCTGGGAAGATTATGATCTCCTCTCCTCGCAATATCCATCTTTTCGCCTTGAGGACAAGTCGTTTTTCGGGGGGGCAGTATTGATAACACCCCAACAACAAAGCCTCTAAAGACGTACTCTAGGAGACTTAAACGACCAAGGGAATATCTGGCACCAATTAATTAATTTGTTTATTTCCTTTTGTTTATTTCTTTTTCTGTTAGTTGATGGTTTTATTTCAAGTTCAGTTTCGTGTCAGTTGGAAAAGAAGTAGGATACCCACGCTTAGGAGCATTAGGCACGTAGGAGTAGTGGGATTCAGTTTTCCTATTTTTTCTCTTATTCAGAAAACACCATAAATATGCTCTGTAGAAGATTATAAAATGGCCAGTGGCCCCGATAAAGAAAGGCATCATTTTACATAGTAACATGTTGAGATTCTCTTGGCTTCTGCTTATTTTCTTTACAAGATACTTGTAGGGAGATTGAGTGGGAGAGAACAGACCTTAACAGATATTTAATACAACATATTTTTCTTGGAATATCTTAATCATCTTCCTTAATTTTCTCTCCCTCTCTTACTTGATTATTATTGAGAGAGTATCAATAGGGGCAATTTAAGAAAAAAAAAAAGATAAATATAGAAAAGAAATTTTATATTTAGGACTAAGATTAACACTATAATTAGGTCCTTAAGGACCGGAGGAGTATTTTCATCGATCTTGAGTCTGCAGAAAGACTTTTGGGCTCAGATTTATTATCATTGTAAAATTTTGAATTAAGGGTCATTACTATCATCAATGATGTGGTTTCTTGCAATATTTGTCCTCCATGGTTGTTAACTGCACTGGACCACTTTTACTATGGTTGTTTTACTGGTTGGTGATTATATGCATTTGTATGCTAGTTTTTTTTTTTTTCAGTGTACATATACATTGACAATTTTCCTCTTTGAAATTATTTGGTGAGGGTGATTCTAATGACTTCTCTTTTGGCAGTCTTTTCATGATCAGGAATCTTGGATGGCAAAAACTGCTGGGAGTTTAAATGATTGTGACATGACTTGCAACAATTCCTCTAGACTGGAGTCCAAGCGTTTTCATCAGTGGTTCATGGATAGCCCTGAAGTGGATCTGTTTCCACGAAAGAAACAAGCAGTAGAGGTTTCAAGCAATAATTTGTTATCAGGAATGTATGGCACCGATAACCATTCATGGGGAAATTCCTCAAGTTTACACTCATTCAATGGTCATTTTTCTGAACAATTATATGACCCAGACACTTCAGCAAGGGCTTTGAGTTGTGAAAACAGGAATATTTCCCCTGTTAATAAAGATAAATTGACTGTGGGATAAAAGGATAACATGGAAGCTTTTGGGAGCGATTCCTCATTCTTAACCGGGACAATCAATGATCATGGATCAGGTATAAATTACAGTGGAATTAGAAAAGTTAAAATTAGTGAGGTGAAGGATTCTGAGAATGTCGTCTCTGTTCCTCCAGGTCATACCTATGATATGGGAGTAAAAACAACACTCTGTCAAATACGCATGTGCACAGGGGGGTTGATTATCCCACATCAACAAATCTTGCTGGAGACAAAGGAGATGAGAATATTGTGTCGTTGGATGATGATTTTGGCAGAGCATACAACAATTTCTTTTCAGTATGTCAATCTTACAGCAAGGGAGATGATGGCTTATCTGTACGTCAAACCTACAAGGAGACTTGTAATACAATAACAATGGGCCAGGCATTCGGCAAGGAGGATAGTAATATTATGGCTATTTCTCAAGATCATAATAAGGCAGAGGATAATTCTATTTCAAGACACGACATATTCAATAAGGGGGAGGATGGCACCATGTCAGTGAATCATGCCTACCACCAGGATAGAAGTAACAAGTTATCAATTGCTTGCTCTTATATCAATGGAGAAAGCACGATTATATCCTTCGGTGTATGTGATGATGATGATGGTCATGTTAGTATAACTCCCTCTGGCAGACTCATAACCAACTATGAACTGTTGATGGGCCAACCACCTAGACAGAGATCAGAAGCTGTAAATGAGAAAGAATTGATTATTTCTAATTCTGGCTCCCTACTTAGTGCCTCCTTGACATCTGCTTCTGGAACTGGAAATGTTTCCCAGACAAAAGAGGAATCTAAAACGTCTAAGAAATTTCCTTCAAATAACTTCCCTTCTAATGTCAGAAGTTTGCTGTCCACTGGCATGCTGGATGGAGTCCCTGTGAAGTATATGGCCTGGTCACGGGAGGTAAATCTTAGTACTCATGAGTTCATCTTTCGCAGTTGCTTATCTTTGATTCATGTCTGGTTCTTCCTTTGCTTGTTAAAAGGAACTTCGTGGTATCATAAAAGGGTCCGGGTATTTATGCAGCTGCCAGTCATGTAATTATTCCAAGTTAAGTTTGTTAACAAATGATCATAAACGGTAAACCTTTCTTATGTTTCCCCAGGTTATTAATGCATGAGTTTGAGCGTCATGCTGGTCGCAAGACGAAGCACCCCAATAATCACATTTACTTTGAAAATGGGAAAACTATATATGGGATTGTTCAGGAGCTCAGGAGCACCCCACAAAATATGTTGTTTGATGTTATTCAGACAATAACTGGTTCGCCAATCAATCAGAAATCCTTCCGCATTTGGAAAGGTGGTGTAATTTCTGTTACTGTAGTGTTGCAGATTTTTTTATTTAATCTTCATCATTTTTGTTTGGCGTGAAATGGTTTGTCTCTATCTTCCTTCTCACTTGGATCTTTCTTGCTCATCTACAGAATCCTTTTTAGCTGCAACGCGTGAACTTCAACGCATATATGGAAAAGATGAATTGAAGCAATTGTCATAAAGGTTAACCATTTGACCGGCTAGGTAGGAGGAACATTATTTCGTGCATAGGAGTAATCGTTTAGATATAATTTTTTGACTGATTATCGAACCTAACCCTAACTGTTTGAATCTCCGTTTTGAGGACAAGCTATCCTTGGTGATATAGAAGAGAACTTTGCAAACAAGACACTGTTTATCTTTCATTGTTGTATCATGACAATATTGAGTTTGTAAATTTTATGAAGAGAAGCTGATTCAATATCTTTTTGAGTTATGGAACAAAAGATTCACTAAATGCTTGCACAAACGAAGTTTGTTGTATTTTTCTCAAAGGTCTTGCATTTTGTCTGTTACGTGTGTGTATTCTTTTTGGAAGGGGTGTTCTCTACTTTAGTAAGCAGCATTCTTGATTCAAACTCTATTTAGCGTCCAATAGATGTTAGTTTGCAGCTTCTTGGTGCTTGATAAACCTGGTTAACTAGTTCATATTTTTTGATGCTGAAAGGAATGAAGAAAATAATCGGAAATTTCACATTAGTAAATTATATGGTGCCAACTGAGTGTTTAATGGTGATAAAGGAGTCCCTTACCACATAAGTCCAACATGCTTTTGAAATATCATGCTGCTATGAAGTAATAATCGACGTCCAATTCTGCATGTATGTATTGTATGTATTCAAAGCCGAGCTATTTTCTTTGTGATTTATCTACCTGCCTTATTATAACAACTTGTTACATTATAAACCTCTACTCATGGTACACCGTGATTGAAATATCAAATAATTGGATGCCTACAAACTGTTACTGTGTCATAAGCATTTAAAGAGGGCATTGTTGCTGAATGCTCTGGGTAGTTCAAATCTAGATAGTCATTGGTATGCTTTCTTCATACTTGTTCATCTCGAGCTGCGATTCCTTGGCCAGAATTAGTGATAATGAGGACCTCATTATTGTCATTGTCCTTTCTGATACTGCTTCCATCTGCAATTAGCTTAGTTGGTGATAATATCTCTCCAGCAATTGGTGTTGACTGGTCATAATCTTTGTTTTTACCCCACACCACAAGGTACAGACCCAAAACAATCACAACAGCACCTATCACCCTGTAAAATTGATTAGATTTCTTTAGTTTATATTTTTTGCTTGCTAACCATGTGATTAGCTTGGTCCATGATTTTCATAATTACCTTCCAAGGTACATTTGCTCAAACAGAATGAATGAGCCCATGATAGCAACAATTACCATGCACAGGGGACTAAACGCTGTCACAAAGACTGGGCCTCTTGCTTTCATCACTATTCCTTGGATATAGTAAGCCAGTCCTGAGCAGACTATGCCCTGCATGCATACATCTATATTCTGAGAGTTGAGTGGGGAAATTTAATTATGTATTTCCCTACAATGTTGCTTGTACTTTTTCAAATGTTATGGCTCTAAAATTTAAGCTTTCTTGCTATTAACACAGCTATGTAACCTTGAAACTTATGAGAGGAAGACATAAAGTGGGTAATGTTCAGGTGGCTCCATGGCAGCTAAATCATTTGGATGCCAGTGTTTGTGTGGCTAGTTGACTTATACTCTTACTGTCAGTAAGGAGTTGGTTATGATGTCTTCCCGGATAGGAAGTTTGTTTTGGGCCTAGGGTGGTGGGGTGTGTGAAACTTTGAATGTAATGACTGCATGGTGATGTGTTTGTCTTGTATTTTCATAAGTCTGGTTATATGGCCTTACACTGTAGACAGCAGCCAGCAATTTCGTATCCCATTGCAGAGACCAAACTGAAGGATTTCTCCTTTCCATGACCAGCGCCACCATGGCACCTTCGCCTGTTCCCAGCAAGCATATCCATGCTGTGAGAGAGAGCTCAGCAGGGTAGGTTTCAAGGGTAATGGCCTAAAGAAACAGAGATGAAGGTCTGAGGAATCTAAAGTATTAGTTGGAATACTTCTACATAAATTCTGGAGAATAACTCACTTGGAGAATCATGAAACAAGACCAACTGAAGCTGGCCACGGTGATCATCACGGATCCTTTTATTACATGTTGAAGATTTGACCCACCACTTTGCTGGTTGTGGGTATTGGTACCATGTGCCCCAAAAATTTCAACAACCGGACCTCTCATCAATGTCATGACCATGGCTCCAGCAACTGTTGCTACAATTCCTGCCATCTTTGCATGGCTGCGTATGCTTCTTAATCTTACCTTCTCAAGCCTGCCAAGTAGAGAAATGATTGGGAAGATAGCATGAATCATTTAGGCGTAGGAGATGTTATACCTCATTAAATTTGCCACCAAATCTGAGAGATACTCCTGGCAAAGAGGTGACAATGAGAACTTATTTAGTTACCTTAGAAGCCAAGCCATCAGGAAGGTAATGGCGGGAACCATATTGCTCATTGCTGAGGCGAAAGTTGCTGTTGTGTACTTCATTCCCAAAAAATATAAATTCTGGTCAATAACTGGCCTGCCAATAAGAAAATTAAACTCTAGTTTTGTCACTGTTTTCCATGCAATGGAGAATGTGTTCAGCTATGCAGGTAATTACTCTATAATGCTTAGTGCCACAATCTTCGTGAAGATTGAAATTGTCATCTTGGGCCTTACTTTCCTGTTAAGACAACGAAGCATATCACCACTGTAATTTATCCCACACAGAGTAGAGTAGATAGATAGATATATTTATAGAGAGAGACTGACTTGTCCAGAATCACTGCAAAAGGGGCGATGATGAGGAAGGCAATAGCATGTCGATAGACAACAAATACGTAGTTGCTCATCCCCTTGTTCATTGCAGCTTTAGATAGAACATCCATACCTGCAAATCCAAACTGCAAGAACACTACAGCTATGAATGGCTTCACTCTTTCAAACTGATGTTTTAGCAGGGTCCCCATTGTGTATGTCCCTCTGTTGTCTAAGGTTAAAATGTTTCTTGAGCCCCAAGAATGAAGTTGCATACCTTGGGAGGCTCATGCTTATATAGGATGCAAACGCGTATACTATATAGTAGATACATCATTGCTCAAAGATATTGACTTCGCACGTATGGATAGTTTCATTATTTTTTATGAAATCAAATGAGTGAAAAGCAGTAGACAGAGCTACCATCCTAAGAGCTGTTTAAAGGGTCGGTGTCTGCTTTTAATTATTAACATCTTTTGCATGGATGAATGAATGCATATCTTGGTGGAGTAGCTTTTTATCATATCAGTGGCTTGGATTCTTGTGACTAGTTGTTTCAATGGATTTGAACATTTTCATAAAAAGATTTTCTATGCAGGCATTTTTGGTTGCACTGGGCATTGAATTAGGAAAAGCATCAAGATGACGCTTGAAAGTAGGAATCATTGTTTAATGATTGAGCTCGACTGCGTGATAGATAGCCCCTATTTTGGGCGTTAAATTGTGTATTAATTATTTCCGCGATTTGCCTATATTTTTTTCTCTTCTGACAAGTTGAAAGCAGAAGATAACATATTGGAAGGATTTAGACATAATTCAGGAGCATTCTTGAGCCCTCGTCGAACGAGTCTCATTGTGGAAGGCGACCCATGAAGAATGATTAGCAACGCATAACTGAGATATACTTTCATAATTATGGTCATGGTCAAGACTCCAAAATATGGTAAGAACAAAAGTCCCACTGTAGTAGTAGTGTTTCGGCTTTTTCTGACTTTTTTATATGCGTTTTCTATTTTGGTATTTCCCGTTCTATCCAAAAAAAATGTCCCACTAAGTAGTTGGTGGCTTTAATATGTATAGGCACTACCATGATCATTTAGTTCCTCCACCTCCTGTCCAGAACCTATTCAAAGATTTCAAAATAGTAAAGTATTATAAATGTAAGTGGGTTTGTGCCCCTACTGATACAGTAATAATGGTCGTGTTTGCGTGTTCATTCGGCCCTCATTTTCATGCAATTACTCAATGGAGTCTTACTCAAGAGCGGGTCCCTGTTACCATATGTGTTCCCGGCAAGTTGAAAAGTGGTAAAAGAAGGGTAAAATGAACTTATAAAAGCGAGTACCCCAAGCCAAAATCTAATTTCATTTTCCTTTTGGATGGGTTTCAGAGATATTCCGATCTTCAATTTGGTCATTCGGGAACTGAACCCTTACCCTCTTTTTTCCCAATAATTTTAAGGAACAATTTGTGCATTCACAATAAAGATAAAGAAGATGAAGATAAAGGAAGGGGATAGTAAGGTTTGCTTTTCCATTTTACAAGTGGTGGCCATGACTGATAAAAGACACCAAGTTTTTCTTTCTTTCAAAAAAGAAATGGAACTTGGCGAGTGAGCCTATGTCTCTTGAAACTTGAAAGGTTATTCTTCGTCTTCGTCTTTGTCTCGCACCATGTTGTTCATCGATATCTCATCCTCTTTCGAATGAGACCGAATTGTTGCCACAGTCATGTTGTTGGATGAAACTTCTACGAGCAATCTGAAAGCTACTTCAGTTTTTAAGCTCATATCTAGACGCATGTTTCAATTTTTATCCAATTCTTGGAAAATTAAGATGATCACGAAAAAATTACACCGTACCACGGTGAAGGCCGACAACATTTTCGAGATTTTAGCAAAGGAGAAAGAATCTGTGTGCGCGTGCTGAGAAGAATGAGACAGAATCTGGCCTTTTGAAGTCCTGCTCGACAGGTTTGAATCTGATACAACTAAGCAAACCCCGTCTTCTTCCACACACACAGTTTAGAATGGAAAAAATAATAATAAATTTAAAGAATAAAATGAATTAAAATTTTATATTTAAAATTAAAATAAATTTATCAATTAATAGTAGTAAAGTTATAATGATAATAGAGGAATGGATTAGATTTCTTGGTTGAATACTGGCGATGATTCATTGAATGAAGATGTCAATTTTAAAATTATTGGCGGACATTGAAGTGACGTGTTTTAAGGACTTTTAGTCATAATTTTGAATTAATTGAGATTTTTATATATGGCTAATAATGACGGATATCATAAAGCTCAAAGGGTGGTGGGAGTGCGTAGGGTTGGGCAGGGCAGCTCCCTACCCGGTGTCCTGCTCAAAAAATACATGGGCTATATTTTGCAGCCTGATGTCCGGCTCTGCCCGGTAAAAACCCTAACAATTTTGGGCAGGGCATGAGCGGGCTGGGCATGGGCGGGCTGGGCATGCCCAAGTCGTGATGTAATGCTCATGTTGTGAAAAAAATTTGTAATTATGAATTTCTAAAATAATACCATATTCATGTGTCTTTCAGAGTTAAATAATATCTATAATTCACTAAAAATAAGAGAACAAAGATAATAATTAAAATCTTGAGATCCATTGCATATAAAAAATAAGCGTTGAAATCTAAATAGTTTACAATTATAACTTTATATCAATCTCCCTAATATTGACAAAGATAAAACATCTAAAAAATAAAATAAATAATTATAATTTATAATGTAATCATATGATAATTAACAAAGTTAAAAAAAAAAGAAAAAATTAGTATAGTTATAAATATTAAAATATATAACTTACCTATTTATATTTCTAAAATTACCTTATAGTCACCAGTAGCTATCATATTTTCCCTTTTAAGATAGAGAAAAAAAAAAAGAAGGGGTGCTCATGGGCAGGGTAGGGTAGCCCCTATGTCCGGTGCCCAGCCCAAAAAATACATGGGTTGTATTTTACAGCCCGATGCCCGGCCCTGCCCGATAAAAATTAGGTTGGACAGGATATAGCGGGCTATGAACATTATATACAGCCCTAGGTGGTGGTGCGAACAGACATCGCAAATTAAATGTGCGGATTGACCATTTGTCCTCTTTGCTTTCAATAATTTCTCCTTTTAGTTTTTGTTGATTTTCTTTCAAGATTTTCTATATAATATTATCAATTATTTTAAGTCTAAAAAATATTATTGTTTGATTGAAGGAACAGAAAGATGGGGGCAAAGCCTTATAAATGGGGTGAGTGACATGAGATGAACCTCCAAATAAATGAGGTTGCGTGTTCAAGTGTTTAGTGGAGGGCGTGTGAGTTCTCTATCCTCACAAAGGAAATATCCATTCATTGTCATCAGATTGAGAACCCACGTCTTATCTCTCCAACTTTCTGACCTCCAAACAGGGGGAAATGAAGAGAAGAAAGCATTGCGTGTATCCTTGGAGTTAAATTGGATGCTTTTAACGCATTCATAAAGAAGAAGGAGATAGCAATATAATTAAACACATTGGCCAAATCCTTTTCAACTCATTATCCATCTCTTCATTGCCAACAAACACTGACATGTGAATTATTGGCATCAAGGATTCCACCTTACAATTCTTCATCATTAATTGGCTATTCTTCTAAATACCAAATCCCAATCTAGGCTCCAGCCAGGCTCCAGCCCAGTGCTTGGACAATGTTTATATTCTCAGCCCACTGCCTATTTATAAGCCCAATAATTTTAATGGCGTTGTACCCATTACTCAAAATGGATACTTTTCTATCCATATCAAGTAACTTCAAAACACCTATCGTCCGTGGGTTCAGCTGACGAAGGAGTAAGACATACTACCATTTGAAGTGTGTTCGAACCCTGGGGAGTACCACTTTGTTGTGGTTCCAATCGCGGCGCTTGAGGAGGCATCCTAGCTCTTGGGTGCTTAGGTTTACGCCTGAGGGTAATAGACGGCTCGCCCTGCCTGACATTGGTATTGCCTAAGAGGAAGGGAGACTTCGCCCTGCCCTTGGATCGTGGGTGAGCCCAACCCCTTTCCAAAAAATTCTTTACCAAAAAAAAAAAAAAAGTAACTTCAAAACAATTCCAAAATGTAATTGTAAGAATTTTACACGTCTCACAAATGTAATTGTAATTCTTAAATTACTAGTTAAAAGTTAAAGTTGGAAGTGTAAAAACGTAGAGGGTTTATGGCTATAAACCAAATACTCTTTAAGTTCTTTATAAATTCGTTAGTTTTATAACAGATTAGGTATAGTTATAAGGAGCGCACGAAAGCTGAGAGTCAAACATATTGGGACATTGGCGTTACTAATAAAATTAATTTTTTATTAGGGAAATGGCAGATTGGTGGCTTGTAAGAAGCTGTGTGAATGCAACCTTTATAGAACAGTTTTTTTTTTTTTACAAAATTTTTTAGAAAGAGGTTGGACTCACCCACGATCAAAGGGCATGGTGAAATATCTCTTTCTCCTAGGCGATACCAATGTCGGGCAGGGCGAGCCGTCTATTATCCTCAGGTGTAAATCTAGGTACCCAGTAGTTAAGATGCCTCCCCAAGACGAGTATAACTATAATAAAATAGTCTTTAAGGATCGAAAAAACTCCAAATGATCGTATATCTTACCCCTTCATTAGCTGAACCTATGTTGCTCAGATGGACAGAGTGAGAGGAAGGAACCCCCCCCCCCTCTTTCATCCATGTCAGCCTTGTTACCCATCAGTCTCTTTTTTTCGTTTTTTTTTTTGGTACATACCCATCAGTATCTTGTTGACATTGTCGGAAGCATGCAGCTCTATGTTACGAATCCAATTCCCAATGTCTGAAAATAAGATGGAGTCAGTCAAATTGTCCTGCATATGAAATCAAAACGTTTTCCAGGAAGATCCCCTCCGCAACATCAATTGAAGCCTTTGATAAGTGGGGTGAAAAGGATGACGCATACACGCTGAAGAAAATGACACGCAGTTCAAGAGACATGCTATGTGTAGAAACAAGAAATAGTAAAAGATGGATGTTTAACCCCGAAATCTAAAGGAGGAAGAAGACATTACTGTTAAAAGATGCCTCATCAGTGACGTCATATACAAGCAAAATGCCCATAGCTCCACGATAATAAGCTGCGAAAGGGGGAAAAAGAAAGAACAAGGGATGAATACACTCATGACAGAGGCTTAACAATGTATACAAAGGATCAGTCAAGTCAATGAACACGTAAAAGTGACATACAAAAGAAAAATATCTACTTATACAGTAACATCCCTAAAAGGGCATCTAGTGCTAGTTTAACGAAAACAAATGTGAAATGAATTTTATGCTTGTGAAGCAGAAAAACAATGAAGGGAAACTTGCAATCGAATTGGTGCCAAGGATCATAAGAAAATTTAATTACAAGAAAGTCCAGAAACCAAGAAGCTAGATAAGTCCTGAACATACAGTCTATGATTTGCAAGCTTCACAAGGAAAGGAAAGGAAAACACAAGTGACAAGATAAACTTTAAGAGAACAATAGAATCTTAAAAGTATAACAGGAATTTAAATTGCAGCTGAGGCCTAAGAGCTTACATGACGAGTTCAATTAGCAAACTAGTAAAAAAAATGGTATAGTAATTTTGGGAACAAAGGTGGGGACTCTGTACAATATTAGACCCTTTGCATGTTTGTCTTTTCTCCTCAATCATTGATAGCCAACATAAAGTGATTGATATCGACAAAAATACAGCTCCTCCAAATATTTGGAACATGTCCAGCCACTGATAGGACACAGGTAAAAGCAAAATTAAGTATAGAATTCATACCATTTCCTATCCAATTAGGAAAGTAATTGAAAACAAAATCAAGTATTTAATCTTCAGGTCATATCAACAATAACAAACTTAATATATTGCATGTGGTGAAAAACAACTGAGCTAGCATTAATACGTTCTAGCCATACTGAACTTTCAATCTCAGACACTAACCAGTAGTAATTGTCCGAAACCGCTCTTGACCAGCAGTATCCCATATCTGAATTTAATTCGCTTGCCATCCAGCTCTATAGTCCTAAGTTTAAAGTCAATGCTGAAGAAAAACAATCCCTTCTAATGAGACAGACGCCATATCTGCAGGAGAGAAAATTGGGGAAGAAAAAAACTAGGAAGAATTATACTTAAGGACTAAGTTTACAAATTTTTTATTCCTAAGGACCACTAATGGTAAATACCCATTGTTCCATTTGTAAATTTGTGTTGTTTGAGCGGTAAATAATGTTAAATTAGTTGTAAATTTGCATTATGTGAATGGTAAATGCTGGTAGTTTGACTGATAAATTTGAGGACTTTCTTAATAATTAATTTGTGAATTTAGTCCTTCAATATAATTCTCCCAAAAAACTATTAGGCGACTGAACATGAAAGGGACCTACCCGATGGTTGTAATAAAACTTGTTGTAAAAGACCCATCTGAGAAACGCAATAGAAGGCAACTCTTTCCTACACCTCCACAATAAATATTCTCATAGTTCATAATAAAACCAACAAGAACAGAAAAATAGAAGAAAAGAGAGGGTCCTGATGTTTTTGTAGCTTTCAAATTAGTAAATAGACTACTACGTCTAGCTTCATAATCACTCAGACATTACATTATTGGCAAAAACATTTGACCACCTTCAAGGTGTAGGTGAAAAAAGGGCGAGATTAAATTGACTGAAAAACATAGGAAGTGGACGCAACCGTTTGAATTTAAATGACTGCACGTACTGAAAAGATCAAACCGTCCGTCATGACCAGCAATGCCAGAAAATTCGAAGTCAAAACCTAAAGCCAAACACGTAAGAAGAAGCAAGAAGTACTAGGGGAACCTACGTAATTTGCACTTACATCGATGGAGTATAAATGGCCGAATATCACGAAAGAGGAGTTAATGGAGCAAGAAATGGACAAATGAGATGGCAAATGATGGCCCGATCGTTCTCAAATGCAGAACCTCAGCACATTTAGGGCGGAACTGAAACACTCTTCAGAGAAGAGAAAAGGAAGAAAAAAGGACCGCTATCGCCGATTAGAAGGGGCTCTATGAGATAATCACGATCCGCTCTGGCTCTAGCGGGCGGAGCAGCCATCGAGACGAAAGCAAAGTGAGGTGACGAGGACTAGAAAAAACGTAGCAACAGAAGCGACATTTGGGAGAGCGAGAGCGACAATGGAAATTGACGAGTAAAGTGAAATTAGATAAAATTCAAAATTCGCTGAGGCGATATCACGTGAGCGGGGAATAAATCAAAAGGTAGAAACAAGAAATGGAAAATAGCAGATCAGGAGGAGACTGGGAAGGAGGAGGTTGAGATCCAAAGTGGGAATGGAGGGAAAAGGGGGCGGGAAAGCGTCGCTGGTACGTCAGCGCAGAGCAGCGGTCCGGGCGTTGAAGGAAGGGAAATTGTATTTATTAGGCTACCCCATCTTCTTTCCTCCCCAACTCGGGACCGTTGGCCGTTGGATGACTTCTTTCTCGATCATGCCCCGGCACCCCGCCATCCAAGACCCGGTATTTCCCACCGAAACGACGTTGTTTTGGCGCCTCCCCAATTCCATAAAAGATTTGAGTGCATCTTTGGGTCTACAATAAACCATGATGGCCATATTGTTAAGACGAGATTATATACTAAGGTCTCCAATGCAACGTATCTGTGTCTGAATGGATGTAGCAATAATATCAAATTTGTCATTGAAAGAACCCGTCCCAGAGAATATTTTTTTTCAGATGAAACCAATAACTCTTTAGAAGTGGTCCGGTCCAGAAAAAGCTAAAGTGGGCCTGTTGCCTATACAGAGCCCAACACGTAAAGAGGGGAAAGGCGTAAAGGAAGGAGAGCATAGGATGCTAGGGAAGAGGGGATGGATATATATGACTTGAGATGCACGTAACCTGTAGGCTGAAGCTGACATATCCAGAGATTCATTCTGATTTCTGACCGCTGCTAAAGAATAGCTTGAGAGTTGAGTAAGGTGTAAGCCCACCTCCACAATAAGGGTCCCTCCTACACATTCGCGTATTTGTATCTGCCCTCCAGCCTAAAGCAAACCACATGATATTATAAGTAGGATCCATAGAATCCAACCTGGGGTAATAGTATTAGTGCTGGTACTTGAACTAATCTTTGAAAAGATGGAGAAAATGCTGGATATGTACGTTGTCAATTTTGGGGGCAATGAAGACTCAACAAAAATTCAGCCTTCAAAAGCATTATTCTCGGAATATTAATTAATGGAGAACAAGTCTTGGTGAGGAAACTTCTCAAAAGGCCGTCTCTGTCCATGTGGAAACGGGGGAACCAAATTGGTCCAGAACCACCATATTTAAAACAAGTAGTAATTCTTGTAAGAGATTTTTATATTTTATGTTAAATAAATAAGGTTTGGCAAAAAGATTAAACAAATTTGGGAGTATTCCCTGAAGTTGGGAGTGAGGAAATTAATTAATTAATTAATAGGCAATTGTTTCCCCTGATTTAGTTTATTTCTCAAAGTGGGGGGATATGGGCACGTGGCATGGCAAGACTGCCTGGAAATAACGTCCGTCTGGCTATGTCCATCCATGTCCTTCCCCAAGACTCCTTCTCCAATCTCTACCAGTAGGTCAAGCTTAAGACTCCTTATCCTTCATAAATACTGTTATTTTCACATTTTAAGAATATATTAAATGTTCTATTTTATGTTTTTCCTCCTGATTTAATATGGGAACTCAGCTGAAATGGCATTTATTGAAAGAGCGATAAGGACATTTAAAAAAAAAAACTAGACTAAATTTATAAAACCTCAAGTTATTATTCAATGAATTCCTTGTTCAATATCTACGAATATGTTGTTGTAACATCCCCCCCCCCATCCAACGGAAAGAGGGAGTAAGTAGGCTTTAAACCTGCTCTCTCTCAAAAGCTGTTTGTTGATGTTTCTCATTTAATTTTATTTTTTTAAAATATTACTACGTGATTCGGTCAAATTTATATCCAATTAAAAATAACTCTTATAAAAATAAAAATATAATTTTCAGTATACATGGGTATTTATTCCACTGTTAATTGAACAACCCATAAGTACTACTGTCTATCTCACACCCGCAAAATACATGAAATAGGGTATGTTTGAAAACACCCTAAACCATAGTTTAAAAAGGGCTTTTGGTCCCAAACTTCGGTTTGGGGAAATTTTTTACCAAACTATAATTTTTGTTCAAACGGGCTTTTGGACTAAACTATGATTTAAAACCAAGGTTTCAGATAAGCTGGTCAGAGCAGCTTATGGAACAGTAAAAGAGCTTATTAACTAACCAATTACTATATTACCCTTACTTTTTCTTACACCCTCTCTCCTCTCTCCTACTTTTTCTCTCTTTTCTTTCTTACACCCCCTCTCCTCTCTCCTCTCATCTCTTATCTCTCCTCATTTAATACTCATACCTTTTTTCGTAATTTACCACTCATAAAACCCCTTCTACAAATAACTATCTAAACACTCATTTATCCAAAATCATTTTTTTTCTATAAGTTCTTCTAGAAAAACCATTTTTCATAAGCTATCTATAATCCCGTTTTTTTCATAAGCTAGTTTGAAAATTTTTTTCCAAACACACACATAGTCTATTGAACTTAATTCAGTCTACCTCTTTTAAATGGGAGTATTAGTTTGCAATTTTAAAAATAATTATCTTACTATATTAATAAAATGTAAATGTGATATATATATTTTTTTGGCTTGTATTATAATATTTGATTCGATTATTACCTCCCACTGGCCAAATCCCCCACGTCCCCTTAATACAAATACACAATAAAAGGCGAAAGCATTTCATAAAACTTCTGTTTTATTTGGTGAGGTTATTGTTGTCATGATATTGCTATATACTACCTTCAAACGTGAATTATGGGGGGAATTTGGTAATGGACATTCCATCTGAAATTAGATGAAAGGGGTTGGGATTTCTGGAACGAAAATACAAAGCTACCCTACCCAAACATGAACATCCTCCAAGAAGGATTGAATCCATGACAAATGGAGGGAGAGCAACAAACTAAACGTGGCCGACCTCCGTAGCACTTCAAGATTGATGTACCAATTCATTTCTCAAAATGTATTATGTGAACGTGGGGGCGTATTATAATATCTGTGTGACGAGGACTGATGTGAGATCTGACCTTGAACCGATACTATGTAAATTAATTAATTAATTAATTAACCAGTGATTTTTTATCATCATAAAATAATTATTCCTTATATTCTATTAAACGGAGTAATAAATATAATGGTAGGCATCCCATTGCTATTTGCCTGTGAGTTGCCACGTCATGCTGCGGTGGAGAATGGATACGCTTCACCTGGTTCACACTTTCCATTCCTTCCACGCCACTTCTTCCACCGTTAAGAGCATATGCCGCGGGGCATTATCCTCTGCCCACGCCCCCCACCACTCCCTCTCCTCTTCATTACTTTCGGGGCCGTTGTCACCGCACTTATGTCCCCATGGCTTACATATCAGCCTCTGATAATATCCTCATCATCGTATGGGGCCCTCCGATATTATTCCACAAATAACGAATAAAACAGATTAACATGCAACCATATAGGCATAAAATAACCGATTCTACGATAATTTAATCTCTATTGCTTAAGACATATTATTTTGCATTTTTAATTCTTAATTGACCTTCGCGCGGTAGCTTGATTCCTCCAGCCGATATTACATTCCGAATTGTCGGTGCTCTACAAAATCTCGGTTGGAAATGGTCTTAATTGTCTGACTTTAAATTTTAAATAGCTATTTAGATACAGTAACGTTTTGTTTTGTTGGGAACAAAAGATATTTAACCTAATCAGCAAAAACTTTGCGGGGAAAGTAAACGTTAAAACTCACGCTCGTCCCCGTTCACAACATCCCCTTTATCTTGAACAACGTAGGCGAATATTCTATCCAGCCCCACTGGAACGTAGGCTTCTTGCTGTTCCATAGAAGAGGTGCCCAATTTCTCCGACGACCGTTAGGAACTCCGTCAATAGCCGTAGTGGGCCCACCTCCTTCCTCCCCAAGACCCAATCAAAAGTCGACGCGTCAAAAGTGAGCCCCGCTGGAACCACGATTTGTTCGTTTATGCCGAATATACTGATGCCAAATCCTTTTTATTTTTTTTGGGATTTTTGAGTTTCTATTTTCTGGGAGGTGAGGGGGCGAGTGCCCTTAATCAACAAACAGGGCGGGAACGCCTACAGCTCCTTCTCTCTTCATCTACATAAGCGTCCTCTGCCTTTGCTGTTTGCAGACGCAGGCATTCACTCCTTCCACTGCCCTACCCTTCTCGAGATCTGCGTTTCCTCTTCCACCTTTCATTCCGATACTTGCCTTTCTCAAGTGCCAGTGAGTTTCGAATCTGCTTTCTCTATTAGACCGCCATTTTACCAGGGTTTTTAACGTCTTGTTTGGTTTCCGTTTTGCTTATTTTATTCGCATTTGCTGAATGAATCTGATCTGGCCGCCTCTCCCTCTCAGATTGAATGCACGGGGTGCTACTGAGCTATACACGCGTTTCTGTTTTACGGATTTCTGTTTTTGTGATATTTTCTTCATTTTTTCTCCCAAAAGAAAATGTAGACGGCTAATGGGCTAATCCTAATATCTGTGTGGTGTCGTTTGTTTTTCGTCACGGTGGCGGTTCAAACTCGAGAACCTCTGTTATGTGAAGATTTTGTTCTTGTCATTTTCTGAATAAATCTTGGACTCCATTTGTCCAGATCTTTGGCTTCTTTGGATTCTTTCTGCTGTTTCTTTCCATTTTCTGTTTATTTTAAAGAGCGAGTGAAGGAATAGATTTTTTGCTCATACTTTTGAAACGGACGAGGCTTTAGGCAGGAAAGTATTGGAAACGGGGATGTAAAAGGAATATATTTTATTTTTGTTCCTTCATATCTTCCTGTGCTATAAGAGGTATAGATGTTGCTCTTTGGAGCTGATGTTTTTTCCTTTACTGTCAGAGAGGTACTTCTTTTGTGCCCAACGCGATGACTGAAATCGTGATGGATGCTGAAATTGTAAGTTGGGGCCGCAGTCGTTTCATATTGTAGGGGTGCTTCCATGATATAGAAAAGACGCGATGTTTTTGTTCATCTTCATTTCTTGACCTGTTATTTTTAGCGTAACGATAGAAAGTTATAACAGTATCCTTTGAACGCTGAAATTGAGGGCCTTCTAGTGAAGACATGTTAATATTTGTATTAGTAATCCTTTAAAAGAACAATATACAGTATACAGTTATTGCGATCGCATGGGATCTGTTCAAATTTTTTTAATTATTTTTATTGTTCCAGGCTGTTGACATGGCTCCCCCTATTGAGACTCCAAACAAGTTTCCCGTCTCTCATCATCATGCCCCACATCCACCCCTGAATGAGAGGATTCTTTCCTCCATGACCAGGAGATCTGTTGCTGCACACCCTTGGCATGATCTCGAGATAGGTAAGCATTACAGCTCTAAACATTGACACGTTAACGCTTTCAATATAAATGTACTTCTTTATCTCTTTTTCTTCATCGATTTGGCATTCTAACCGAATTTTCACCACCATTCAGGACCTGAAGCTCCAAAAATCTTCAACTGTGTAAGCATTCTGAACCTAAACTTGTGACAAAGTGCGTCATTAATCAAGTTGTTCAATCGATGACTGACCATGCATTTTACCCAACTGAATATTAAAGTCATCTTAAAATTTGTGGAAGCCTAGGAAGATTAATGGGTAGAACTGGGGAACATTTTATAATAATGGGAAGCTATATATATGAACATTTCAGCGCTGTCTGGTAGACCTTTCTTTGCTGACATTTATTTAGCGTACACAAAAGGACTATCGATCAGTTCTTATGTGGCAGACATAGATATATGTGAGGATATAGAACTTATAGCAAGTCACTCCATTTAAAAGCTATGCACAATGCAGTTCATTTCCCAACTCTCTGCGTATACATGGGATCGAATATCTAGTTGGCGTTGAAATTGATTATGTTATTCATTGATTGGATTTGCATACTTGTGTAACATGCAGGTTGTTGAAATTGGGAAAGGAAGCAAGGTCAAGTATGAGCTTGACAAAAAAACTGGACTTATAAAGGTGATAACAGTTGGGTTGCTATTTTTCAGTTGCTCTTATTTGCGTGGTTTATTGCTGAACATGCATCTACGTACAGGTTGATCGTATACTTTACTCATCAGTTGTGTACCCCCACAACTATGGGTTTATCCCACGCACCATATGCGAGGATAGCGATCCCTTGGACGTCTTGATTATCATGCAGGTATTCATATTTGTTTCATTCTGTCAACTTGTAAATTAGTGCGTCTCACACATCTCCTTAAAAGAATTTGTTTAAACTAGAATTTTTTATCAATTAAACGACCTATACTTCATTACAATGTTCTTTCATAGTCGAAACAAATACATGTACGCGTTTTTTAAAGTTTCAGGGAGTAGGATCACCTATATTGTTTGATTTGCTGCTCAAGAGTTCTTGGTTCTTAGTCCTGCCAAATTCTCTTCCTTCATAGCACATGTTGTCTTCTAGTTTTCTATTCTGTGTTAGATGCTTAACTTCACTCTTCTTTATTATTATTATTCACAGGAGCCTGTTCTTCCAGGATGCTTTCTGCGGGCCAAGGCTATTGGTCTCATGCCAATGATTGATCAGGTATGTTGATAAAATAAATATCCCCTTTTGGAACTTCCCTTGTATTCTAATCACAATGATGGATTATTAACGTTAACGAATTCAGGGGGAGAAAGATGACAAGATTATTGCCGTTTGTGCTGATGATCCTGAGTATCGACACTACAATGACATCAAAGATCTTCCCCCTCATCGTTTAGCTGAAATCCGTCGTTTCTTTGAAGACTGTATCCTTTACAGATTTGAAATCATAATGTTTGGCTATCAATTTTTAAGCGGCATATGAAAAGTATTATTGTATCCTTAAGAGAGTAATTAGACAAGAAGAATGAGAACAAAGAAGTTGCAGTGAACGACTTTCTGCCTGCCTCATCTGCCTTCCAAGCAATCCAGCACTCCATGTAAGCAACTGCCTTGTCTGGATCTATCCCATTCTAAACTTGTGAATAGAGAATGTGTGCGGATGAATGATACAAGTTTTTCTTGTTTAAATTGTCAAGGGATCTGTACGCGGACTACATCGTGGAGAGCTTGAGGAGGTAGTCGTTGGACCCGATTGATGCACGTCATGGATTTTGTTTGATCGCCCTAGAATACATATTTGAAAGAAATTGTTCCGAAAGGCCACCTTTTTTTATGATTATGACGAAAGAGAAAATTCTAGTCGCATGTAAATTGCTCTGAATTCATGCATATTTTACACATATTTCTGCTTGGTCTCCGTTGTTAGACTTTTATGTCGTATCCAAATTTTAATACCGAAGTCAGTTTTGTATGTTATTGCCCCATGCTTTTTTACGGACAAGTTATGTGTACACTACATTTACACTTCGCAGTGATCAATACCTACTTTCTGTCCTCATGCTCATTTGTTGAGGGGGAAAGTGGAGTGATAGGTGATTAACTGGTCGTAATGGAATGTGGAAAACAATATTTTTCCCGGGACGATGTTTGAAATAATTAAGTTTTTGAAAGATTAACTAAAGGGTGATTGTGGCTCGATTCCTTTCAAGTACAGTTAAAACTTGAAAGTTTAAACCTTATAAAAAAATTAAGGGAGAATTATAATGAGGTTCACGGGTTTTATCTCTAAAAATTCCTAATGGTAAATGGGTAGTAATACGTCATTACAAGCTGTTTAGTTATTAAATTTTAAGATAATTAAATATAACCTCATTTAATTCTCCCAAAAATCAAAATCAGAGAACTACCAATACTTCAGATTGAATTTGATAGACTGGAATCAATTCTCTAATTGAAGGAATAAAATAAGTTGCATAATAGCTTATAAAATATATAATAAAAATTAAAAGGATAAAAAAATGGCCACATCATGTGTTACTCATTTGAAAATAAATAATAATCCATGATTCTACAATTTTATTAGGAATTTAATTTATTGGATCAGTGAGATTTGAAATCTTGATCACTAACCAATGTGACATGTTTAAATATCTAATGTCCTCTACATTTAATATAAAACATACAAGAAACTTTGAATATGATATTAGCTCGAGCACATGTACAGCGTGCAATTTGTTCAATACAATGAAAGTTGAAAACTGAATTCAGTGAATTATGTTCGCAGTTTATCAGTTGCCTGCTACATACAGTTGCCTTCTTCATGACTCGAATAGGGGCGTTTAAGCTTCCAAGTTCCCATAGAAAAGTAAGGCTTGTTTGGGGGAAATTAAAATGAAAGTTGCCGGTACAAGAATTTCAAATTTTTATCTTATTTATAAATGGCTTATTGTGACTTCTCTTTACACTGACCTTTCTTTACCTTTGTAGTTAATTTGGTATCTGAACTTACAGGTTGTAAAATTAATTTTATAAATAGAACTAGACACGGAACCAGGTGGTAAACAAAATGAAAAATACGCATGGAAGATCATATGAGCGCATCTAAAAAAAATATTTTGTAAAATAGAACGGTTTGGAATTATCTCTCACACAGAATTAAAAGTTTCGAACTGACTAAATCTTTCGCCGAACGAGTTCTCAGCAAAAACCTCTAAACAAGAGAAATACGACAAAGCCAGAAGCGCATGTATGTCTAGTAAAAGAAACCAAGGACCTTTCCTCCGACATTTTTCCTCCTAGCTTCTTCATGGTCCATGATGCCCGCAGAAGTGGTCAGAACAATGTAGCCAAACTGCGTCACACATGGTTGTTAGTTGATAATCACAATTAAGAATCTACTTTCCATCAAATAATTACTTCAAACTAACACAATGGTTTCTAACCTGCCTAGAAGGAAGCAATCTAGCAGTCCATGGCTCAATTTCCTTCACACCAACATCAAAACGAGGGCTGATAACTCCGCACTTGTTCAACCTTCCATTAAGTTCGACAACTATTTTTCCAGCTCTGTGATCATCAACGTACTCAAACTCACCAATGTATCCTGAAGGCCAGAGTTAAGTCAATATCAACGGTGCGAATGGAGAACTTGTCATCATCAAAGCGCAAATTACCACTAACCATGCTTCTGCATGACCGGAAGAAACTTGATGATAACCTTTGATGAAGGTCTAATCATCACTTGGCGCTTTCCTCGCTTTTCAGCATTGTACATGCTTTTTAATGCATCATTCAAGACGCTGACTCTAACCATCCTTTCCTTTCAGAAGCAGGCTGTTACATAGATGACAATTCATCACACAAGGGAGGATAACGAGAACAATAACATGTTTGCAACACGAATGAAAAAAAAAAGAAGGCAACCAATCAAGATGACGAGCTAAAACGAAGCAATTTGGGGAGAATGTGCATAACAAACAGACGATTTCAGTTCCGTAGTGGAGATAATGAATCTGGATGTGATTGTTTTATTGGGATCATGAATTCTAATACACCTTGACAGAAATGCTTGTCTCTAGATGGATGGCTCAAAGTAAGTTCTGAGTTTATTAAATATAAAACCAAACACGCACCCTATAAAATCATCTCCACTAAATATGACAAAGAGGATAATCATGACGATTACACCTTCAAACAGAAGAAGACAAATATCACAATAAACAAAAGAATAATGGGTGTATACATATAAGCGTCTAACTTATGTTCATTTAAAAGCATTATATGTTATATAATTCGAGCTACTACGTCTGTAAAGGACGCAATAAGCACCACTAATCGTCACTGCCCTTACTTCAGGTCAAAGGGGAAAGGGCATTAACAAGCATCAGTATGACACTTGGGAGAACAGTCTAGGATGATAGGTTGAATCGCTGAAAGAGCTAACAGTCAGTTATAAATTTACAAGTGTAGGTTTTCCATGAATCATCCAGGGACAGAGACAGCGAATCAAAATGAAGAAAACACGAATAAAAGCACACAGGCATGAGTTTAAGTGGATTCAGAGACAAAAAATAAACGTAAAAAGGTACCAAGGAGGGAAACCAGTCTGATGGCAATCCCACAAGATTTAACAGCAAATCGAACAATCGTTCCATTCTAACATAATTGATATCAGCTTTCTCAAGGCAAGCAAGCCATACATAGAGCTCCAAATAGTGAATTTCGCTTATGGTTACGCAACCAAGCGTGTCAAACTTGTGCCACTTACCAATGTAAACAAAACTAATATGATAAATCCACAAATTGAAAGGCTCACTGAAAAGGCTTGGAATTTTCTTTCTCAAAAATCCTGCTGGATATACATGCTAAACTCGTACAAGCAGAGAGATATTGCACATACAAGCCCTTTTTTGGTCAAATGCATGTGTTCAATCAGACGGAAAACTGTATCCGATGTCAAATATATATATGAGGAAATTGAATTATTAATTGATATTTATAATTTATTGGTGCAGTACTTAGAAAAAATTATATGAACTAGAACAAGTTATAATTTTTTTATTAAATATATGTATATTTATATTAGAAATAATTATATTAAAGATATTATCGATATTAAATATATATATTAATAAATATTTAAATATTTATTTATTATTTTAAGAAAAGCTAATCTTTTCTGATAACTTACGGAGCGATATCTGGGCCAAGCCTTAGATAAGAACAAGCAAGCCACACTGGATTGGTCTCTTGCCTCGGGGCTTTAAGAATGTAGCGATGGTGATGCCTTGCGTTCTATTTGCCTTCTTCCCCAGCGCCCCCTCCCGAAAAAGAAAACCGTATCCTATTTCAATTGATTGTTGTCGTGTGTGTGTGTGTTTCCCCCCATAACCTGCCTGAAAAAAAAACACAATTTTGTTGCGAGATTTATACACAACTATTATTTTGACCTAACTTCTTTACTATTGAAACTTTAAATTAGTTGGCAGAAAAAAAAACTATAAATTGGGTTGAAAATATGTCGCATCTAAGAATGTCTTATAGAACCCATTAAAGCTAAAAAATGGGGCCCAGCCCTATTTTTCTTTAAAATGGGGCGGTTATAGCAACTTGTTTTAAGGCGGGCTATTTTGCCAACCTATTTTAGCACACAGCCTGCCCATTTTTAAGCGGGCTCCAGCTTATTTTTTTTTAATTTTTAATATTATTATTTATTTTATCTAAATATTACTTTGAATACTTTTATTATTGAATACTAGTAAAAATAATTACCTATTTATTAATATGTGTTGACATATTATAATTGATTAATATTATTTTAATGTTTATTTAGATTTATAGTTATAAAATTTCATATTTTTTATTAAAAGTAAAAATTTTTAAGAATATAACATTAACTATATTTTAATTATACTAATATAACATTAGAATTTTTTTATTAGTATTCTAAAAGTTTAGAAATATTTTTTTAAAAATATTAAAAAAATTAAAAAAAAAGAAAAAGATGGGCGGGCTGCAGGCTGGCCCGCCCCTAAAAGGGAGGCTTGGGCTCGTAAAATACTAGCCCATTTTAGAGCGGGCCACACAGCCCGTCCCGTAAAAGGGCGGGCTGGCCCGTTTTTGGCGGGTCAGCCCACTTTATAACCTATACTTAACTATTGTTCTTATCCAATATCTTATTAGACGCAGATATCCTTTTTTTAGGTAGAGTATAGACTATATTTTTAATCAATAATTAAAAATTAATCATCCCATTACGTATAAATTATTGGAGTGAGATTGATGTCTCTCAATCAAACTTTTTTGACATACAATTAATTTAAATTTAAGATATCATATATGTATCTTATTTATTTTAAATACTTGCGATGATAAATTGATATTGATTTTTCACGTGCATTAGAAGATATTTTAATTATTGACATACGATTTATTTTCTTCAATAAAATTATATTCATTGATTATTAATATAAGATTCAGTTAAATTTTATTAATAGATTAAAAAAACTAAAAAAATAAGTTAATTATAACTAAATCTAACTATTCAAACAAATTTATATATTATACTTTTAAATTTATTCAAATTAATGAACTAACTCTTATATTATCTATAATTAATTGATTTATCTAATTTTTTTAATTTATTAAAAAAATAATTAGATTATATTATATTTTAAGAATAAGAATAATATATTAAAACTCATCTAAAGATACAAGATAAATCATTTAAAAGTATATTTAGTATCTAAGTCTAACCATCGTTGTAGTATAATTTCTCAATCATTGAATTGGAGAAGAAGGCTACAAATATTTCGCGAATTACTCGAGTTCATTCCCAAGTGTCTTGTGAACTACTTTTAACACAACTCCTAGTTTTATGAGTGGTTATGAAATTAGATCACAACAATTAAAAAGCATCGCCAACCCCTTGAAGGTTTACGATTTTTCCGTGGGATTTTTTTATCTATGACTATTAAACGAAATTATTTTCCTTGCGAGTTATTGAGAATGACGCTCTTCCTTTGTCCTAATGGTGTATATAGATAAAGTTAGGTATGATAATTTTTTTATCTAGTGTTATACCTAAAAAAAAATATAGGCTATATTTTCTAGTTCGATGTCTAATTATACCAAATAAAAATTTTAACAATTTTGAATTGAACATATATAATTCGCAATTTTATACTCGTATTGTAAAAAAAATCTATAATTATCAACTTATAAAATAATATTATATTTATATGCATTTAAAAATTAAATAATATTCATAATCTATTAAGAATAAGGTAACAAAAATATAATAATTAAAATTTTAAAATCTATTATATATAAAAAAGTTTTAAAGTTTAAATAGTTTTTAATTATAACTTTATATCAATTTTCCTAATGTTAACAAAGATAAAGTATATAAATAAATAAAATAAATAATTATAATTTATAATATGATCATATAATAATTGATAAAATTAAAAAATAAAATAAAATATTAATATAATTATAAATATTAAAATATACAACTTACATACTTAACTACTTATATTTTTAAAATGATCATTTAGTCACTAGTAACTATCATATTCTCCTTTTTAAGTATAGTATATAGGGGGAAAAGTGAAAAAAAAAGAAAAAAATAAGTACTTAAAGGTAGGGCAGGACAATCCCCTATCCAATATTCAACTAAAAAAATTATAAACTATATTTTATAATTCAATGTTTAATCTTATCCTATTTGATTATAAGAGTTTAAATAGATATATCAGACTTTAGATTTTATATATACCCCTACTTTGTCTAATCCTCCACACCTACAACAATTGCCTCTAAAGAATAATTTGAATTGTGAGGACTAGGTAACCCGACATCCAAGAAGATATATGAGAATGGGTTCAAAAAGTCAAAACTTGTAAAAATCAACTTAAAGAGGAAAGGGAATTCATTCTGTACCTTTAAATAATAGATGAATTTATTTTTTATTTAAATTTTTTTGTATAAAAAAAATTGAGATAAATTGCAAAGAATTATGATTTAATTTAATTATTTCTCATTTGCATCATGCTATAAGGAAATACATGAATAATGTTTTTTTTGTACGGTGAATAATGTTATTTTTAATCAATTTATCTAAAAAATATAAACCTATTTTACAGTTTTGGTTTGGCTCACACCCTCACCCAATGGACCTATTTAAGTGCATGTTTGACGACTTTTGAAATTATAATTTTAAAAAAAATTAAAATAAATAGTTATATTTATCAAAAAATATTTTTAAATTAAAATATAGTTTAAAATTAAAATTTTAGATAAACTATTTATACTAGTTTTTAGAGCAATAAAATAGCTTACGAACTATCTAATTATTATTTTACCTTTATTTTTTCTTACACCTTATCTCATCTCTCTTCTTCACTCTTTCCCATCTCTTCTATATAATAACTATTTACCCTATCTCCTCTCCTTTCTCTACCATTTATCTTCTTTACCCTATTTCCTCTTTATTCTTTCTTCTTCACCTTATATCCTCTCTTATATTTTTAATAAAATCATATAAATTTTGATAACTTTAATTAAAAAAATATATTTAGTAATAACTATTAAAATATTCATTCATAACTATTTTTTGTCATAAACTATTCTCTAAAAATATTTTTTTTATAAACTATTTTTTAAACTCTTATCTAAATATATTATAAATCTTGACGGGGTTGCGAGCCTAGTTATTGGGCCTATTTAGATAGATTTTTAAAAAATGACTTATGTAAAAAAAAGTGTTTAGATAACTTTTAGAATAAATAAGTGTTTAGATATTTATTATCATAAAAATTTTTATGATTGATAAATTATTATAAATAGTATGAGATGAAAAAACCACTATTTACCATTTATCTTATTTTCCTATCTCAGTTTTTCCTTTTTATCTTATTTTATTGTTCATTCTTATAAATTTCTTCTTCTACTCAACTATTCATCGTCTTCCCACATAATCACACATATCCACATTATAACATATCCATAGTAGATCCACGACAACCTCCTGTCATAGTGACAAAGCATGGAAGCAACCCAGTTCTGGTAACCCAATTATAATAATGATAGAGGTAACCCAGTTCTAGTTACGATGGAGGCGACCAATTATAACGACAATAGAGGTAACCAAGTTAAAAAACAGTGGAGATGACCTAATTCTGGTGATGGCGGAGGTCAACATGGAAGCAAGAAAACAAAAGAAAAAAAAAAAGAGGAAAAAAGATAGCATTTAGAAAAATATAGATAAAATAATAATATAATAATTTATATATTTTTTTATTATTTTAAAAATTATTCTTAATAGTTTATAAAAAAATTTAATTTAATATAATAATAATTTTAAATAAATATAATTATTTATTTTAAAAAATTTTTAATCTAAAATTTATATTAATTTTTTCTTAAGACTTAAATTTTATAGTTACCCAAATATGCACATTATGTACTCCTCATAAATTCTGCGCGAATCTCAGGAATCCCGCCCAGGCGGAAACTCGGCGCGAAGACGATGAGGTGAAATCTCATCCGTCAAAATTCAAACTTGATCAACGATCAAAAGATATGGCACGTCATTAATCCGTCTTGCGCCTTCGCCTCCAATCAGAACCCATCTTACTCCCTATATGTAACTAGTTTCACAAGCAATATTTTCACATCTCACTTCATCTCCCAGCCCTTTTCTCTAATAGACGCAATCTGTCCCCGTCCTCCCCAACTATTCAGTAGAGGCCTCTTCTAGATCAATGGCACCGGCAAAGGCAGAGAAGAAGCCAGCAGAAAAGAAGCCGGCCGAGAAGGCACCGGCGGAGAAGAAGCCCAAGGCTGAGAAGAAGATAGCAAAGGAGGGCGGTGACAAGAAGAGAAAGAAGGCCAAGAAGAGCATTGAGACTTACAAAATTTACATTTTCAAAGTCTTGAAGCAGGTTCACCCTGATATCGGTATTTCCAGCAAGGCCATGGGTATCATGAACAGTTTCATCAATGACATCTTCGAGAAGCTTGCACAGGAGGCATCGCGATTGGCTAGGTATAACAAGAAGCCAACTATTACATCTCGGGAGATCCAGACCGCCGTGCGATTGGTGCTGCCTGGAGAATTGGCCAAGCACGCTGTTTCTGAGGGGACCAAGGCCGTGACAAAATTTACAAGTTCTTAATTTGCGTAGGGTCTGTCCTATGAACAATTTGCGATGTGGCGGTTTGTTCTTTTATTTTGGGTATCTAGGGTTTTCTGTCTATCCCAATTGTGTCCTTCCTAATTAGGGTTTATCTTTTTAATTTTCCGTTCTCGCTATCTGGTTCTACATATGTAATGCTATGAACAGTTCTTAATTATATATTAGTTTAGACTAGGTACGACCTTTACGATCTGAATCTTAACATTGTATACCCCATCTGTGATATGGCTGATTTCAACTTTATGATTCGGAGATATGACTGGTTTCCCAGCACGCTTGAAATATATGCAGTGGTATTAATCCTGTGTTTTTAACAGAGTGTTATGACGCTAAATAGATTTATGAATTATAGGCAACAATTTGCAAGTGGGTCTTCGTTTAGCCATCGGTTAGAAAAAAATCCCTGATATTGCTGAAACATCCCTGGTTGCTAGAGAATAAGAGGGTTAAGAACATCAATGTGCATTGCCAGTCCCCTATTCGCCGAAGTTTTGGGCAATTGAAATTAGCGTTGGGTTCAGCCGTTCAGTACTTAATTTTAACATTGGTTGTGCACAATTTGAATCAGTGCTCTCATCCCACGGAACTTCGGCATAATTAGGCGTGAACAAGCGATATACTCTGCTACTATTATGAAGCAGTTACGTAAGAACTGCTATTAGTTCCCATGCCTGTTTAGCGAAAGGTATTTGATTCAAAAGACAGGAAACTTCATTCAAGAGGTACTTAACAAATTCTGATTGTAGTTATTTATATGTTTGACGCTTTTGAAGGACTGTTAACTTTTTGTTTACCAGCTGGTTTTCTTGTTAGCAGGTGATCTATGCAAAGTTTCATAATTTTTCCCTGAATAATTCCTGTCAATAGAGGTGTCTTTTGAAAATTGGACTAGCTATGCGAAGCACCCATCCCAGCAAACAAACATTTGCAAAGCTCTCAATTGGTGTTTTTGGAGTTAGTGCTCGGCATTTGTAAAGGGCCACTCAGGGAAGGTTTTGTTGAGGAGGAAACCAATTGAAGGATCTTGGTGTGGCCATTGAAATATCAGCTCTCCAAAGTCAGCCGACTGATGAGACCAAGGTAATATGGAATGTTTGGTCTCATTGATTAATACAAAATGTTCTATGAGATACTTGTCAAGGTTGTTTTTCCCATTTTACAAACTTTTAAAAGAATAATTTTCACCTTGCTTAGCTGCCTGTCAAATTTCATCCAGGGGTATACAAAACATGTCCCTGGTTAAGGGCCGTATGAAAAGATGAGAACTTGAGTCCTAAAACTTGCTTGTGCTAATTTGATAACAAGGATTGGGGCAAACTAGACACATTTTTTCTCCATTTAGCACACCAATTGCTAAGGTGAATTGTATTGTTCATAACTTTCGTACAGTGTGATTTATTATAAATTTTATATGATATGTGGACATAAGTGAAGCTGGTACTAATGACTTATGTTTTTAATTATATGGAAATCTGCAGCAGGTAATGAAACATACCCTTTGACATACTTATACGTTGTAATAGCTTGTTTGCTGTTAAGATAACATCTCCATAGTTTGAGATTGAATTGTGTACTCCCCATTTTCATGCAGTGTTCATAATTATAAGTAAGAAGTGTCTTTCTTCTAAGAAAAGCCCCCCCCCCCAAAAAAAAAAACAAAATTTAGGAAACAGCATATACTATTATATTGGGCATTCTCAACTTGACAGTGTTAAAGGCTGCACTCCTGAAATCTTGTACTGTACTATATTTCGGAAGTTTATATGGAATGCTTTTAAGTTGTATTGCGAGCAACCTATTATATCTGTTTGGCAGAAAGGCAGCACATCCTGAAAATATGGGCGTGAAGAGTGGAGGGGAGCCAGGTTATTTATGGATCAATTATCATAATATTCATAGCAATTTACCCTTCTTATAAATTATGAATAATACAGCTTTCCTCATAATCAGTCTAAATGATTGTCCGAGAAAATGTAAAATGCTAGTTTTACAACTCTACTTGTGCACCCGGATATGGATTTTCTCATAAACACTCCTCTTAGAATTGCCTTGCGTTCTTGTCTCATCTTCTTTTATCCTTCTTTGAAAAAAAAAAAAAAATCTTATGCATCCGTTGGCCACTCTTTTAAACTTTTTTTTAGTTTCTAAAATCACTTCAAAAAAGTTTTTCAATTTTTTTTAAAAGCCTATTTTTTAAATTCTTTTAAAAAGCACCAATTTAAAGTGTTTTTAAAAAAAGTTTTTAAACGACAGTTTTTTTAAAAACACTTTAAAAAAGTGTTTTTGAATTTTTTTAAAAAATGTATTTTAAAAACAGTTTTTTTAAACACTTTTATTTTACAAAGGAAGAGGAGGTTTTTGTTTTTGAAGGAGTGGGATGAAAGAAGAGGAGGCAAGGACATACGGTGATTATGAGGGGATTATAAGAAAGTATTTATCAGATGATCCGTATCCTGTGCGCCCAAGTTGAGCGGGGGTTGTTTCATAGAAAGTGACATCATCCCGGTTTGTAGATTTTCAAAATTCTACTACTTGTATGCCTCAGGCATCGTTTCTTTTGTGAGAATCCTGGCCGTTCGTTTAATGTCTCCTGATAAATACTTGACAGATTCATTTGAAAAGCACGCTTTAATATGAAGAATTTGTCACATTTTGCATCCATTCCTTTGGTACTAAATTTGTTCACTACACAAGTTCTTTTTTTTAAGTATAAGAGGGGTGATTAAATGTCTAAAATAAAATTATAAGTCTATGAGAGAAATATATCTTAAATACTCTTTTGTCACAATAGTATTATTTAATATCTTTTGTTAATGTATCTGTTAAGTTTATTTTTTCTTTAAATATATGATGAATTTTTAACTTCTAAAATAGTTTTATAAGATTGTGTATCTATAACGTTAATAAATTATTATCTTTAAAATTCAATAGGATACTTACCAGTCTTGATATTATTTTAGGATAATTTTAAACCTATATTCAAAATTAACTTTAATCTTTTATAGATTGTTTGCAGTTCAACTTCAACAATAGTAGCTAAAGAAACTTGTGAATCATACCATACCTAACTTCATGACTAATCTCAAATAGCTACACCGAGAAGAGACCCTTGGCCCTGAAGTGTCTGGTACAATTAGAGCCATTTTTTTGCGCCATCAAAGCTTAAGTTAGATGAAATTGTTGGGCCATCCATTCCATTAGAGTAACGTTAAATCCAAGCCATCTATCTGGCGCACTTGGTTGTCCCGCCACATTTCTTGATGCCTTTTGTAACGGACGGTCATGATTGAATTGGATCAGACACCGTAGTTGCGATCTTAATATTTTTGGACGAAGTGGTGCTCTGGGACCCGCAAGGTTTCAATAATAAATTCAAATCGGAATTGGAAGGAGATTCAAATTTAAAATAAAAACAGAAATAGAAGATCTATCATTTCATTTGTGAATGAAACTCCAGTAGTTCTACAAGGATAATAAAACAGCGATTGCCCTGCCCCTAACATTCTCTCTAAATAAGCCTCCATACAGAGTGGCACTTCAGACACAAACTACATACAAAAAGTTGAACATTATCCATTCACACTGTCTAGGCAATTTAAGACTTCTTAGGGGACTTGGTGGCTCTGGATGGAGACTTAGATTCTGTGGAGGCCTTTTCAGACTTCTTGGGCAGCAGAACAGGGTTTATGTTGGGCAACACACCGCCGTGAGCAATGGTCACGCCAGACAACAGTTTCCCTAGCTCTTCGTCGTTCCTCACCGCTAACAGAACGTGTCTCGGTATGATTCTGTTCTTCTTGTTATCTCTGGCAGCATTCCCAGCTAACTCCAGAACCTAAAGCACGATTGATATCAATAGATCCGCGTCGACAAAATATCGAATAAAGTTATTGGGGAAATTTTGCGAAAGAAAATGATCAGAGTAGCCTTAAAATTTTGAAGCGAAGATGGTTACCTCAGCGGCAAGATACTCAAGCACAGCTGCAAGGTAAACCGGAGCTCCGGTGCCGACACGTTGGGAGTACCTCCCCTTCTTCAAGTACCGACCTATCCTTCCGACTGGGAACTGGAGACCGGCTTTGACGGAGCGAGACACCGGCTTCTTTTTGGGACCGCCTCCCCTTCTTCCTCCGGCACCTTTCTTCGACTTTCCTCCGGTGTCCATTTTGTGAAGATTAAACTGGTAGCTGGACTCTTCTCAAGAAAGAAACAGAAAATGACGTGAATTTTGGATGACGGAGTGGGAATCGTTCGGTTGTAACATTTATACAAGGTATGGGAACGGTAAGGAATCCGATCATTTTGTGTTCGGATATCACGGCCGTTAGATTCCAAATATCGACGGTTCTAAAGCGGTGATAACAGCGATCCGTGTTATGTGTGGGAGTCCAATAATTTGAAGCCATGTGGCACTGACAGATGACTCAAATACTTGAAACCCGCATTGCATATTGACTAATTGAGCTTACCGATCAGTTTTCTTTCAAATTAACAAAATGCTTACCTTTATTCCCAAAAAAATATTTAACTATGATAATTGATAAATAAAAAATGTGATAAACTTGTACAGACACTAATTTTCGTAAAGAAATAAATTTAATAATAGCATGATAATTTTTTTGAATCAATTTAATTTGAAATTAACTCATTATATAACTCAAATTAGAAAAAAGATAATTGGCAAAAGATCATGTCTCAAAGAAAATTCCAGTTTTCAACTAAATAAAAGGTAAGTTTAATTATTGGCAAAAAAAAAAAACTTTTGATCGAATTTATTGGGTAAAAACGCAAATTAATTCAGAGAATAATTCATTCACAGATTTGAAAAATAATTGTTTAAAGATTTAAAATGATAAGAAATTATGGTTGAAAAATTATTGTTTCAATTGTAAGAAATATAAGAATGATATTGTTTCAATTGTGAGAAATATAAGAATGAGATAACATGCCATTTCCTCAACTAGAAGAAAATGGGCTGCGCTTATGAAAATGAAAATGGGCCGGGCATGAATGCCTTCAAAAAAAAAAACATCGCCCCGCCAAATTTTTAAAATGAGATGTATAAAATCAGATCGTTGACCCTTCTACATCTTCTGCAACGCTTTTTCTTCCTTATCCCATCATCATGATCCGAACTTGACATGTCTGTAATTGCTCGACCCTGATTTCGTTTCTTCAGAGGCTCTTGATTTCGATTTGTCCTTCGAACTCACTGGTTGTTTCTTCTCCATCAACCATCTTAAATCGACTGCTGATTTGGTTGCCGGCCGTCCTCCCGAGGTTGTAGTTTCGTTGATAAATGAATTAGGGTTGCTAAGGGCATAGAACAATATGCCTTCGGCGCCCATTGATTTCTTGCTACGCCCTTTGATGCCTTCTTTGACCATTTTCCATGATGGATCCTCCTCTCACCGTCTGAAATATCTTGAAAAAGGTGACCGGCGAGCTAATCCTAGTTAAAAGTTGGAAGCTCTTGTTATTCCTTTCAATTCCTATCAAGGTTCGCTTTAAGATATATCTGTTTCGTACTCATCTCGTCTCAACGCTTGCTCGTTTAAGAAAGACTTGGTGATCTTCCTGCAATCGTGTTAGCTTCAAAAGCTGTTGAAATTTGCTTCTGTTAATTCCTGTTCTAAGAGCTTTGTCGCACCGAAAGTCTTTGCTGAAGATATTTTTGCATAAGTCTACAGTAAGTAATCTTCTAAAATTTATGCGTCATTCAAATTCATGATACTTCTCTCTAATGCAATCATATTTGTCTATTTGAACCTGACCAACGTTCAAACTGCTGGGACCTCCTTGTCTATCCTCTCTCAAAATTTTTCTACATACGGCTATCTGATTTGTCTTACATGTTACTCTTTTGCATATGCTGTTCTCCATAGAATCATTGGTCACCTATAATTTGATTATAGAGGAAAATAGGATTCGTCTACCAAACTCAACCTATAATTTTCAAAAATGGATATTTCTTTCCTTATTTTTACGTAATGGATTTCCGTTGAAACTGACATTACCACCAAGATGCTGGTGATGCCTTTTCATACACGTTCTTATGTTAGTATCATTAGTCATGGAGAAATTGACCTTTGGAGTGCCTATCCTATACTGCCATGATTCTGGTAGATGTCTTTTCTATGTCACAACACTTGCACTCTTTGGTCACGGTCATTGTACAAATAACATTTTATTTACTTTTTTCTTCCCCTTAAGCTCCTTTTGACTTCCTCATCATAAAGCAAGATATAATTTGCTTGATCATGAATATATCTATGTTTTGCCTCATATATTGTTCAATTTTTTTAATGTACATTGGTAGAAGTTTTATTTATTTATCTTGAAAATATTTCTTTACTCGTCTTTTAGTACCTGATGATGCCATCGGGGGATATGTACTCTCCCGCCAATACTGTGCACGACAATTTAATAAGTAATCTAGAAAGTACTTTTACCAAATCACTTCATATTGATGATGCTGAGAAATCAGAACATTCATCTGTGGGAGATGATTATTGTGATACGTGGAAGGGAGGTCTTATACAGCAAGAAACGGAAATAGAAAAAACTTGCTTGAGGAGGTCTGCAAACACGAGTTATTCTAGTAAGACGTTACCATGAAGCTCTTCTTCAGACGAGGAATGGGTCATGACTTATGTGATTCAAGCCAATATAGCAAAGGTTGGTGGAATCTCCTACAGTAAAATGTGGTTTTTTTCCTGGGTTTTGCTATTTGTTCCTTATTGACTTCTATTTTCTTGATGTCTGACTTCACAGACCCATTTGAAGCCTGTTTCTGCAATGAAAGGTAGCCGTGAGAAACAAGGAGGATCTCTGACGGAACTGACCGTGAAATGGGCCTCTGATGTGTATGATCCGGTACCATGATCATCTTCGCTCTCTGTTAAAAGCAAGAGACAACATAAATCCAGGGGTAAGAAGAGTGAGAAGAAGAACGGGAAAGGTCAGAAGAACACCTACTCTAGGAGAGTTAGTAGCAAAGATAAGAAGCATTTTCGCAGATCGATTGGAACCTCTGATAAGTGCTATAGGTTGCTGGATTCTCGTAATGAATTTATTGGACCGTCTTCCGAACTTGATGCTTTAGATTCCCACCAAGATTCTTTCTGTGGAACTAGATTCTACACAATCAATTAGGCTAGTGCATTACTCGGTTGCTTAAGCCTAATTAGCGTGTTTAGTCCTTTCCTATGGTCCTTTGTAATACTTCTGGATGACATGACTCAATGTAGCGCTGGCTACTGAACGCAGAACATCACTGTTTTCTTGAGGCTCGAGCAGCCAACACATTTTGTTGTACAAAGCATCATGATTATCTGTTTTTATGACAAAGTTTTTGAACACGGCATCGTGAATTTCTGCATGGTATTAAGCTTCTTGCGTTAATGGTATTCTCTTTAGTCCCTGAGTTTCTGCATGGCTTGACTCCGTTCTAGAATGCTTAATGGGTAAGAACGTGTCGCCACAGTACAAAGGCGTGATGATAGTCGACGCCGTGTAGAGGCAAGCCGATAAAACTAATTTTCAAAGTGGAGTTTTGGCGAAGGTTTAGAACTCTGTGTATTTGCTCATCTCACTAGAATTTTCGTCAGGCGGCTACCAGTTTATATTTTGATGGCTTGTGCAAAATAAAAAAAAATTTCAAATTAGCGACCCAGCGGTCCAAGCATGTTTCCAATGTATGTTTCTGATACCAATCAATCCACCATTCGACCAATCGAACATCTCAAATCCTAATATTCTCCACTAAATAATGCGATTGCATTGGTGACCGCTTAGCAACTAATCAAGTTACCAAAACAGGGGTAAGAAAGGAAAAAGCATAAATAAAAACAGTGGATACAACTTAGTAACGGATACAAAATTTTCGAAGGACTTCACATTTGACTATGTTGTGTACTCTGCATTGATTTTAACATAATCGTAGCTTAAATCACAGCCCCATGCTTGTCCACGACCAGGACCATTACCTGGTAGGAAATGAAGATCAATTAGCAAGCACATTAGTATTGCATCCAAATAGACACTTCCTTCCCCATAAAATCTAGGCCGGGTCACACGCAAGTTGGGCAAATTCATATTGTAATTTATAATGTTTGAAGATACTTGGTAATTTTATTTATTCATGTTGACACGTACGTTCTTAACAGGGCAAAAGCAGCTAGTACGTAAAGTGCAGACAGGTGATTTATCACTAGAAAATAATTCCATTTGGTAACCATACAGCATGAGAATGATCCTTGACTAACTAGTCATAAGTAATCTAAATAACATAAAAAGAATGGGAAAATGTTACGTAAAACTGAATTTTGAAATAACAAAATTTTATACGAAACATACTTTTAGGGGGGGGGGGAATCTAGCTACGAAGTGTCTTTCTTAATTTAAAATAAAAACACTCAACATAAAGTTAAACATATAATATTTTCAAAATGCTTTTTAAAAGTTCTGAAATTATATTACCAAAACAACCCTTGTAGGATTATCATTTATCTTGGAACATTCAATAGCACAGCTTCGTTATTTTGTGCGGTGACTTGGATGGTATATAATTTTGCTACGACTCTGCTATGGGTTACCATACTCTTTCATTGTCATTATACTCTTGTTGATTACTGAATCCTAGTCCCATTTAAACCTGGGTGGCATTACCATCGCTTCAAATCAGGATATAAAAATGCACTTGAGTAGGGAGACCGTAGTTTCAAATCGCATGAGTGCAAAAGTTTTCTTAATTTTTGTGGGTTTCATTGTCAGGATACAGACTTACCGACTGATATCTGAATTTCGACCGTACCATGAGTATCTCCAGCCTTTCTCAGATAATTACTTGCAGCAACCCTGCCAAAGTAGCTTCTTGAGTTTGCAAAATGTAGATAAACTAATCCTAAAAGACGATAAACAAACAACGAAATCACAAGCTTAAAAAGAAATGCGCAAACTGCAAGGAAAAGCTGTACGAGTGTAGAATCCGATTTTCATGCATATAAAGCTATTCTGATGTAGAATAGGAACAGAAACTGTTTTTTAGTGGAACAAGAAAGAAAATCAGAAAAGAAACTAATACTAGAATGGCAAACATCAGCACTCATGACTGGAACTCAGATTCCTGACAATTATGATGCATGCAAGAACATGGAAACATAATCCGAGGAGAAATGTAATTTTACATTCTTTCCACTTTTGGTATTTTTCTTGGACCTATTCGTAGTAGGTTGATTTTTCAGTAAGTAAACTGTTTTATCCATGATACAGAAATGCTAGAAGTATAACCTTCCCTAGCATCAGAAGAAATATATTTTTGGCCAGAAGAAGCCATGCATGTCTAAGGACAGGTGAGTAAGACAAAAGTTATTGGTAAGTTTGAGCCATTTTAGAGGAATTTATGAAAAACGCACACTAAAGCTGAAACCTCAAAAACCAAAATAAAGAAAGTAGCTCTTACTGATCAAATAATTGAGGTTCGCCACCATCCATTAGTAAAATATCACCCAGCTGTACCCTAAGTGAGTTTTGGTGGAAAGCAACTCCTGAGTAGCCAGCTGCAGCAGCAATGCGTCCCCAGTTGGGATCTCTACCATATGCAGCAGCCTGCATAACATTATTTTAGTGTTAACTTCACTTGAATTGAATTACTTAAAGAATGCTTTAGCTCAATTCTCATGCCTTCACAAGTGAAGAAGATGCAACTGAACGTGCAATTTTTGCAGCCTCAGCCTCACTGTTTGCACCGGTCACACGGACCTATAAAATGAAAAATAGAATTTGACGATAAATATCAGAGTATTGAATCAAATTTTACTAGTCAAACTCTAAAAATCTTGCAAGTTCAAATACATATTCATTAAATCAGAGAAAAGTGCACAAAGAGTAAGTTGTTTTCAATGAAATACTATCACCAATTGCTGACCAAAAACTGTATTTCCAATCATAACTCAGTGAAAAGGAACTTGGAGGATTAACACTGGATGCCCAGTAGAAAAGAGGGGCTTGAATAGTCTTAAATATGGCTAATCAAGTATGCAGATCCTTGAATTAAGAAGCAGACCTCAATGAGACATGTTGCTCCCTCTCCATCCCAAGCAATTGATTTGGCAAGACCTTGCATTACCTGAAAAAGGAATAGGATTTACCTATTTGTGCATTTTGAGCCATAAATCTCTGGCCATAGCAATGAGTCAAAGTAGGAAGAATAGGGACTCGTGTATATCCCAATGTTTACATTTTTACCAAAAAATACAAAATTAATTTCTGCTTCACGGTTGCACAATACATTAGATAAATCAAAATGCATTATGACAATACCCAACAAAAGGGTTCATTTTTTACTAGAACAGTCAAGCTTCCAGTGAGAGTCTAAGACCAAGATAATCATTATATCATTTTGTTTATCATGAAAGATCAAAATATTTGATAACATAATGGTAAAAAATGTTTAGTGGTCAAACTTACAGCATCAAGGCATGCCTGAAGTTGAGAAGCTTCGTCACTGCTTAAAGAAGATACACAGGTTAACCCAGATAATCCACTAGCCAGGGCAATAACAGTATCATTGGTGCTAGTATCTCCATCCACCTGTGGCAAGAATATTACGAAAGTCAGAAGCCAAAGAAAGTCCTAGAACTGGACTGATCACACAAGCAAAAGCATGCGATTGTTAAATTATCAATTCAATTAGATGAACTTGAATGCATGCGAGCCACTTGATATTAATTGTCAGAATATTTTTTTTTCAATGTTTTAAAAATCATGTTGGATAAGCCTCCCCTCTCTCCACATTATACTAAAAGACCTCTACCATTCAGATTAATGAACCATGAAGAAGTGCCTCCAGTAGTCAATGATCAGACCATAAAACACTTTTAATTCTTTGAAAAATAAGTACGTGATTTATAATTAAGAATGAGGATCTTGCACAAGTTGAGTACTCTAACAAGTCTGCAAGAAATTTAGTAGATAAATTACATACAGTAATCTGGTTGAAACTTCGGTTTACAGCCACCTGCACCATTTTTCTCCAAACATCACTGGAAACATGGGCATCAGTTGTGATTACCTATATGTAGAGATTTTCCTTGAGGTAAGAAAGCAATATATCTGAATAACAACAGAACACTTAGTAAGACATACCCCGAGCATGGTAGCCATATTTGGATGGATCATTCCAGAACCTTTTGCCATTCCCCCTACTTTAACCTTGATCCCTCCAACCTGCCCAATAGCCAATACTTACAAGAATAAATTAATCCCCTCCTCATAATAACAAAGAGGTGTGGGCTTGTGGAAAATGATCTTTAAGCATTTAGTAAATTTGAAAAGATTTCACAGTTACAGGTTTCCCTTTTTAGAAAAACTACTTCACATTTAAACAAAACTATCATTTATATCAATAATTCAACACCATATATCAAGTTGTACAGGTCATGTTGATATTGAATTAATTATCCTTTGATGGCTTCAACTATCGTGCATTCTTAATAACTTGATTTTGCCTGCATTATCAATTTTTTGTTTTTGTGATTAGTCAAGAAAATGCCTCTTTGCAGTTACTGATTGTTTTCAGATCAACTGCTCATCCACGGAAACACTGTCATCACAATAGACAGGATCAAATCACATATATGTTTATTAACCAGTTATGCTATGTGAAGGTTGCATAAATTAAAACTGAGCAAGATGGGAGAATGTAATACCAGACACTCCATTGCCACACTCTTGCTAACAAGATCGGTTGTGGTGATTGCCACTGCTGCAGAGTCTGCCCTGCATGAAAGCTTATAAGATTTTGAAGGGAAAAGAAAAGAAGGATGGAAAAGTAGACGTGTCAAATTTGGGTCAAATTTATATATTTTGTAATGAATATAAGAGAAACCACAATGTAAAACGTAGGGTCAGGAAAAAAAACAAAGAAAATAATAAAGAAATAGAGAGGTTACTTAATGACCAGTAAAAGTGCAATATCAATAAAATAATAGCAACCCATAAAGTAAATGAATTACCCCTCGGCTGAAGGCGAGAGTGAATTTACTAGTTTGGGAAGTGAATTTAAAAGTGCCCCCTGCAAATGAAATGAGAAGCATATAACGCCAAAGCAACAGTATTTATCAAATAGATAGTCAAGCACGATTGTTTGTCTACTTTTAAAATTACTTCTCCAAAATTTGTTAGAGAAGTCCATAGTACAGACACAAACATCAAATAGACACAGGCCAACAAAACATAAAACCCAATGCACAAAGTGTCAGCACTTACCTTCTTTATCCTGTGACCAATGACACCAGTTGATTCAACAAGCACATCTTCAGGTTTCATTTTCAGTAGCTGTCATTATGAACATTGACAGTAAGCACAAACCCTTCTAAAGGAGCATTGTAAGGAGAATAATCTCTGAAAACATGCACACCTCCGCAAGGTTTTTTACACATTCTATCACATCCTGGTAACCTGCATCTCCCTGAAGATTTGAAAGGCCTTAGCCACTAGAATTAGATCTCACAGCAAAGACAGAGCACAAGCAAATCAAATGATTATGCTCTTAAGTAATTGCAATGAAGCTACGATAAATTCCACACGGCAATATAACATCAAACAAATACATGAACTAAAAACAGATTATATGGCTTACTGTTGCTGCATTAGCTTGACCTGCATTAATTAACACAGCACGTGCCTGACAAGAAAAATAATTTATTAGCAAGTAATCAAGTAAAAGAAAAATTATCGCATACAATGAGATGCTTTGCTGTATCAGTATTAAAAAATTCCATGACATAGAAACCAAGGAAAAGATTAAACAAAGCTTCCCTGAGAGACCAAGGAATGTTTTTTTTTTTAATTTATAGGATCAAGCACTAATGACTTGAAGTCACAAGCAGAATTGAACCTGCAACCTCCCAATTACAAGTGAGCTTCCATGCCATGAGGACATAAAGCCATTGGTAAGGAAAAGCTAAATGTGGCAGATGGTCTGTATTGCATTCTTTTTGGGTGCAGTTCTATCTTAACCGGAAAGCAAAAACCTGAACACTTTCTTACTGTTTTGGAAATGTCTAGCGTATTTTTGCAGTATAAAACTGGTGCAGCAGCGACCACATTTGTTGTAAAGGCACCTGAAAGTGGTAAAAATTAAATTTAATTAGAAAGAGCAATTTTTGACTAACTGCTCTTGCTTTGTCCAGAGCACAAAATTCCAAAGCCATTGGTCTGATGCTCCAAAATATGGTCACATAAAGTGCATGCTAAAACCCAAAAGTTGATGATCAGTTTTATGAAAGTCAACCCGCAGATATGGCATCAACATCACATGTGACAAGTGCAAGATCAGGTTTTTCTCCTTTGGCACGCAATCCTCCATAAAGGCCTGCTGCTTTGAATCCCTCTGCAGCAGTAACTCCTCCTGGAATCTGAAACCGAGACCCAATGCTAACGGACAAGTTGATAAATTTTCAGATCCTATTTTAAGATTTATTGGCGTATTTTTCCGAAAATGAAACCAATAGCACTCAGATAGGGAAAAAACAACAGTGCTGGACTACAATGAGCTGTTTCAAGCATAAGCATATATCATATGTCTCTCTCTTTCCCTCCCTCCCTCTAATTCAACTGAATAGGAAAGATGATACCTGAATATCTTAGCATCAAACAGAAATTTTTCAACTATTATCTGTCATCCACAACTCTCAACCATTTCGGTTCTAAGAGAAATAAACCAGATTAAATTCATACATATTTCAGAAGCCTTATTATAGGTTAAGAATATTGTTCTATTTATCAATATAAAATAACATTTCTCAATATGCAAATTCATACTACGCAAAGTTCATACGATGTCAGGGATTTCCTGTTAAGATTTTCTGAGAAATTAAGTCAATGTAGTATCAATTTACCAATTAATCAACTAAAGGACGATCCTCAGTTCAGGAAACTTCCTGCAGGTTTTCAGCCTATTTTTGAGGATGTCATTCAATTAGTTTGTGTCTTTTGTGTTATAAATTGCTTGGTCGATCATGCTTTATATGCCAGATTGTCCACTAATTTGGTTTCCTGTATTTCATATCGTTTGTAAATGTACTTCTGTTCTGCGATAAAAAAAAAAGAGCTAAAGGATGATCCGTCAGCGACTGACCTGCTTCCAAGGTCCTTCAGGTAGAAAAATGGGAGCAGCTGGCGCGTAAGTGTCGAGTTGAACACCCGTCGTAGAGGCAGCGCAGATTCTCAAATGTCTTGGAGAAGAATCAGAAGAGCTAAATATCTTTGGAGAGAACGCAAATTACAATCAAACCGCATGAAACGGAAAAAACTAATTAGAAATTGCAAAAGTAAAGTAGTAAAGTCTGAAGGCTTAAAGTATGAAGTAACGTCTGAAATTGCAATAGTAAGAAGCAGGAACACACCTTTGGCTTTGGATGTAAATGAATGAAAGCACGGCCGGAAGTACAGAGATACATTTGTCACTTGGCGTGCGGATCAGTTAGGGTTTTCTACAGTTTCAGCGATCAGTGAAGCTTGGCAGGGAGTCAAGCTGTCACCGGCTGTTCTTAATTCTTATAGGATTAGCTATTCTTCAAAACTTCTTATGGTACTACTATCAGGTTTAACCGGTTCGCGCATGTACATGGGGCAGTCAACTCAGGTTAGACATGGAGTGTTTCAACTCATTGCATAAAAAATCAGTCAAAGCAAGCGACGCCGTTCCTTTAATCTTTTTAAAAAGATCCATTTGATTGACCCCACTAGTACGAAAAATTAATCACCAAAAGAAGGCTATGGGCTTCGACCAAAAATATAATCAACCAAACAAAAGCGGGGCATTATATTACTCCTTTTATTTTTAATATAAAAATTAATAAAAAATAAAAAGTATATTTTTTATAGTTATTAATTTTTTTAAATTTAATATTTATTTAATAATAATTAAATAAAAAATATAATAAATTAAAGAAGATAATTATAGTATTTTAACTACTTTTTTTAATATGATTAAATTAATCAAATATATTTTATATTAAAAAAATTAGAATTAATTTTAAAAGAACGCTAGAATTTTCTAAAATAAGGTAACCCATTAGAATCGATGATAATATAAACGGCAGTTCATGATGGCATGAGGGGCGGGATGAAACGTCAGTATTTCGTCCTATAAGTCTCTGCTCTGTGGTCCACAAAGCTGTCACTAAAGTCATAGCAAATAGATTGAAACATGTTTTACCTAATCTCATTGGTCCTCACCAATCAAGCTTTATTCAAGGGAGAAGTATAGTTGATAGTATAATTATAGCCCAGGAAGTTGTTCACTCTGAGAAAAAAACAAGGGAAAGGAGGGGGGATGGCAATCAAAGTGGACCTCAAAAAAGCTTTTGATAGATTACGGTGGGACTTTATCAATGATACTTTGAAGGATGTTGGGCTACCAGACAACATGATCAGAATTATTATGGACTGCATGACCTCCCCAAGTTTGCAAGTCATATGGAACGGCAAGCCTTCTCAGCCTTTTGTTCCTGAGAGGTGTATTACGTAAGGGGACCCATTATCTCCCTATATTTTTGTTCTATGTATGGAGCGGTTATCACAAGCTATCTCACTAGAGGTCAAAAAAGTTGTATGGAAACCCATTAAGATGGGGCAACGAGGATTTCCTTTATCCCACCTATTTTTGGCTGATGACTTAATTATTTTTGGGCACACTATTGATAGTCAAGTTCAGGTGATCAAACGACTTCTCCATGATTTCTGTGTTTCTTGGGGGCATAAAGTCAGTCATTCGAAGACCAAAATTTAGTTCTCTAATGTTCCTGGGGGTACCCGATGCAACATCTCTAACCAGTTTGGTCATTCACAAACCACCTCCCTAGCAAGTACTTAGGTGTGCCTCTTATCGCGGGTCGAGTTTCCACCTGGACTTATATATATATAATTGATCGTTTGCAAGTCAAACTTGCTGGTTGGAAAAGCAGGACTTTATCACTTGCTGGCCGAATCACATAGGCCAAATCTGTCTTATCATCGATCCCTTTTTATACCATGCAAAGCACACTGCTTCCCGCAGCTTGTTGTCAAGATATTGATAAGCTAATTCGGAAGTTCATTTGGGGATGCTCAAATGACCATAGAGGCATTAGTTTAGTCAAATGGAGCGAGCTCTGTCAACCTATTAAGAATGGAAGTTGTGGTTTATTAAGCGTTACATCTCAAAACAAAGCCTTTCTCTCAAATCTTATTTATAAGCTCTACTCACAGCCAGGTCTTCTCTGGGTCAGGGTTCTAAAAGGTAAATATGGCTTGAAAGGGAGGTCCGAAGATATCTGCCGTTCACACTGTTCTTTCTTTTGGAGGAACTTATCTAAACTTTGGCAAGATGTTTCTTTTAATATTAAATGGAATCCGGGTGATGGAACAGAAATTAAGTTCTGGTCTGACCTCTGGGTTCATGATTATGGCCCATTAAAGCATGTCTCATCTGCTCATATCTCAGAAACTGATCTTGCAAGACCAATATCGGATTATATTGATCCCACTGGCGGTTGGAATTGGAGTTTATTCAGTCATCTCTTGCCTCATGATGTTCTACATGAGATCTCCAAGATAATGTTAGACAGTAATCAGAATGAAGCATCATGTTATTGGAATCTAACATCGTCTGGGAATTTCACTACAAGATCTGCCTATCAAGCAATAGAAGAAGTGAATGTGAACAATTCGGAGCAAATATGGTCCAAGGTTTGGAAGCTTCCTGTGGGGCAACGAGTACGAACTTTCGTTTGGCTTTTCCTTAAAGGTAAATTACTCACCAATGCTGAACGCTACAGACGTGGGACGACCACCCAGTCATATTGTGGCCTCTGTCAGGGAGGTGTCGAAGCATAGATCATACTTTTAAACATTGTCCCATGGCTGCCGCTGTTTGGAAGAAAATCTTACCCAATGATTTGTGCAGAGACTTCTTTGGTCAGAGAGTATAGTACCTTGGATTAAAAAGGTTTTGCTTGACTCTAAGTGGGAACCTCTTGGAAGGCAGAAATCTGTATTGTAGTGTGGAAACTCTGGGAGGTTCGTAACCACAGAATTTTTGCTCAGGAAACTTATACTTTAGAAGCAATTTTGACTCAAGTTAGATCTATAGCTTATCATACAATGAATAGTTTTAGAACTTATAGAGCCTTGATGTAATTAGCCTCGGTATTTAGGTTGTTATCAGCAATTTTTGTTTTCTCTGATCCTTTGGGATCTCTGCTTGTAAAGTTCCCACAGTAATGAAATCTCTCCATTTCCACTCAAAAAAAAAAAAAAAAAAAACATAATAAAAGCGTTCAACGACAGCCTGGTGGATAGTGGGACAAGAATATCTTCCATTTTCCACTATGAAACACCCCAATATATCCCACACCAATACTCACAAAATATTATGCTCCACTAATGTCTAATTTAGTGTACAGAAAGTCAGAAACCAGAAAACCAATGTACGAAGTCATTTCATTGGGAACATGAATACAACAGAATACACAATGCCAGCGTATATACTAATTAGATGCATAAGCTCGAAGCACCCGAATATGTTACTAGGACACGAAGCCTAAAACAGGAGACAAAAGGAGAGACCAAGAAATTAAAAGGACAGCGAGGGTGATAGAGCATGGCGTATGTTGCGCGCTTAATTAAAAAGCATGCCCACAATACGAAGGAAGGAGACCCGTTGCAAAGTCATTTCAATTGAACCCAGCGACAAAAAGTATCAACCACAGCAAGATGCATGAAAAGAATAATAAGAGGCTTAAAAACCGCGTTTGATACGTGTGGAGATGTTCAAAAATTTATAATATAATATATTTAAATTCGTTGATACATATTAAAAATAAATGTAAAAATTGTGGGAAATCCAGTAAAAATGCATAAAAATGATAATTTTTTAAATATGAGGAAAGTTGCATTAAAAATGGCAGGACTCCTTGCAGATTTCATATCTCATATTATTGATTAATATTTTTTTTCACAATAAAAGTTAAAATTAAAATAATAAAAATACCAATTAATACAAAAATAGAAAAATACAAGGAGTTCAGCATTTATGCGTGTATTTATAGAAAGAAAGAAAATTAAGGTTTTAAAAGGATTTTTTGTCTAAATTTTAATTTGGAGAAATTTTAAAATAAATAGTCATATTTGTTTAAAAATGATTTTGGACCAAACCATATTTTAAAATTAAAATTTTAGATAAACTATTAAGAATAACTTTTAGAACAGTAAAATAATTTATGAAATATTTAATTATTATTTTATCTGTATTTTTTTTACTTTCTCTCTCCTATTCTCCTTCTTCTCTTTGTTCTCTTTTCGTTTCTATAACCTGCCATTGCTATTGCCATTGCTTCGCTAGGAGGGAGAAAGATTGTGTTGAGTTATTTGCCGTCTTTAGCCTTTGCTGAGCTTTGTCGCCAGGTCTTCTTCTTCCATAATACAGCTCCGTCATAAGGACGTTGTTCAGTGAAGTGTCGTTGCTATCTTCGCTAGTCATCAATCACCACAGAGCTTCATCGCTAGGTCATCGTCAGAAAGAATAGAAAAAAATGCCCTTCATTGCCGAAAAGAACAAGAGAGTATAGAGGAGATGATAATGGAGGTGTGACAGTAGAGAGAAATGGAGAGAGGGAAAAAAGAAAAAAATATTTTTTTAATAAAATTTTTTATTTTATGATAATTTATCAATAATAAAAATTTTTATAATAATAATTATCTAAATATTTATTTATTAAAAACTAATTTTTTTTATAAACTCTTTTCTAAGAAGTTTTTTCAAAAAATTGTTCAAATTTTTTTCTAAAAATCTATCCAAATAGCCTATATTAATTTGAGAAGCGGCATAGGTTTTCCTATTTTTTTTTAATAATTAGTATTTTATAATTTTTATTTTAATTTACCTGTGCAAGAAGCAAACAATATTTTTAAAAACATCAATATATATTGAAGACTTTTAGATCTGGACTCCGTAACTATATATACAAGTCAAAGATCTATTTGATTATAAATTTAGAGCATTTTTTATTTGTTGTGTGGGACTTTTGAGTTTTCACATTTTGAAAACTGGGATTGTTATTCGATTATAAATGTGGTCATTTAACAACCAAAGCATTTTGATATAAATAGTCTAGACTCTATATTTCTTAATTATTATCTGAAGTTTAATCTTTAAAAGATAGGAATAGAGCTAGCGTATTTAGAAAAATTACCCTTATAACTAGGTCTCTATAGTATTCCAAAAATTATTCTCTCATTTATCCGGTGGGAGAATCCTTTGGTATACATAAAAAAATGTGGTCATTTAGCAGAATATATATGTTATGCAAAAAAAAATACTTTTCCGCAAATATTTTTATTCCGAAATTCTTACGCCTCCTTAAAAAAATAAATGGGTAGGCAGCAAGAATATAAGAACAAAGGTACGCTACAAAAATTTCGGTGTACCAAAGCCTTTTCCTATATTTTCTCCTTCTCCACACCCTCCTCCTTCGATTGTTGTTTTGAATCCTTGTCCTGTCAAAGCGCAAAAGATGGTCAGTCTTCTCTTCTCTTTCTTGTCTTTCTTAGGTTTTGATTTCGATTTTATTGTTTTCTCCCTTTGCTGGGATGTCTGGAATTTCGGCGAAAGGTTAAACGCTAGAATACCGCAATCACACGCGATGTGAAATTGGATGATGTGCTTAAAACTATTGAAATTGAGAAGTGATTACTGTTTTTCCACCTTACATCCTCTTCTTTTGTGCTGATTGTTGATCGATTTCTGTATTTTGAAGTCCGTGGTTGTTTCGTGGTCGATCTGATATTTTGAACTCATAGAATTGAAGAAATATACCGGCGTGCTTATCCGATTAGCACGTTTTACTCATATTATTTTCTTCCAGATCTGACTTTTATGTCGTTACCATTGTTTAGAATTGGTTTATAGATTAGTATCTACTTGGGTTCGATCTTTTGAACTGATACTTAATTTTGCCCATGTTGGTCGAGAAATGCCTTGGATCTACTGTGTCTCTTTGTTCTAGTAAATTGAGGACTATCTATATACTGATAAATGATTACGATGACTTCTCTTAAAGAAGAAAAATCGGTGGTGTCTTCTGTTGATGTGCCTTGATAAGCTGATCATCCACTATACTGATATTCATCACGTATACTTCTATCACTGAAATACGGCCTAACTATTACAACTGGTTAACTCTCCACTACCTGAAGTAATGAGAATACACTATCTACTTTTCCTCCGTCAACTAAATAGTGAAAGGGCTAATACTTATATGTATAGTATATACATATGGTATCTCCTTAAAACGCTGTCTTGCAAGCTTTCTTGTCGAGTGTTGCATAACATAGACTATATCCATAATTATTCAGAATAGTGTAAACTATTTGATCTGTTGTCTGCTTTGCAATATGACAGGCTAACTCGGCATCAGGTATGGCTGTCCATGATGACTGCAAGCTTAAGTTTTTGGAGCTCAAGGCAAAGAGGACATATCGCTTCATAGTTTTCAAGATCGAGGAAAATCAGAAGCAAGTTATTGTGGAGAAGCTTGGAGAACCAGCCCAAGGCTATGAAGATTTCACCGCCAGTCTTCCTGCTGACGAGTGTCGATATGCTGTTTATGATTTTGAGTTTATGACAGAAGGGAATGTTCCCAAGAGCAGAATTTTCTTCATTGCATGGTAAGTTCAGTTCTTAGGAATGTAAAATGTTGAGACGGCAACCACGGAAGCGTTTCACTAGAAAAAGAAAGGAGATGAACAACACATAATACTTCTCTCAAATAGGCTCACATTCACCATCAGATCACATCTCTAATTCTTGCAATTTTTCTGTGTTTGATTGTAATGTTCAAATCGCTCTATCATATCTATCCAATGCCTGGATAACAACCTCTTAGTAATTCCATTGTTGGACTTGTAGGATACAAAAGCCACTTTATGAGGTTATAGGAAATCTCACCCCTTTTCTTAGACTCTTAATTGATGTATAATACTATAATTAGGATAAGATTATCCAAATACATCATTTTCTTCTATATATTTTTCATTGAACTTCTAATCTGTGTACGATTAGGATGATTATTTCTCAAACACATTGTATGCTTACTCAAAATCTTAGTCTGGAAGGTAAACTTTATCTTCAAACTTTTAAATGTCTGTCTTCTTGATTTGGAACTTGAAAAATATTCCTAACGCGGAGATTGGTCTAGCTTGATTGTTGACTTCTATCTTAATGTTTTTCTGTGTAGGTCCCCGGATACATCAAGGGTTAGAAGCAAGATGATTTACGCTAGCTCGAAGGACAGGTTCAAAAGAGAGCTGGATGGAATTCAAGTGGAGTTGCAAGCAACTGATCCAACTGAGATGGATCTTGATGTCTTCAAAAGTCGTGCCAACTAATATGCATATTAAACATTGGGATGGGCACCACATCCCTGAAGTTACTTAAATTGGAGTGCTTATAGGTTGTCAGAGTCAGATGCTGAACTTGGCTCGTCATGGTATCAAATTTTTGGCATGGCCTTTTCATTCCCCTTCGACTAGCTTTTATGCTTTCCAGTATAAATGTAATATGTTACAGAGCCTGTGTTTGAGTGGTATTCATGTCCTGTTATTGTGTAACTGTCGTGTGATTTGACAAGACACCAGTTTATCTTGTCTTTTGAATATTGAGACTAGCCATAATGTGGCATGCTTTGATTACGTTCAGTTAGTTGATGTACTGGCTTATTTTCACAACCATTAGCATGCCTAGTAAACTAAGTAGTGCAAGTTCATTGGTTAGCTTCGACTAATATCAAATTGTATCAGTTGGTATGCTTTGGGTTCTTTTTTTCTTTTTTATATCGTTTAGTAGGTCACAACTCTCTTGGAGGGTGAAGCTATTAGTTATTCAAACATTGTTTGCCAGGAGGGCTGTTGCCTGCGAAGATGAATTATGCCGTTTAACATTCCGTTTTGGTAAACAAATTTTTACTTTTTAAGAAATAAGTATTGGGCATGTACGAGGATACTTGCATTGTCCTAGCAATTTATAGAAGTTTATCGAGTGTACGAGGATGACTTATACATGCTTTCACTTGTTTGAAAGCAACATCTCTTTTTGTAGCATTTTCCTTCGGCTATGGTAGACTAGCGTGTATTTGGTTAGAGATTAAAAAAAAAAAAAAAAGAGTATTTTTAGATCTAAATTATAGTTTGGGCTTAAAAGTAGCTAAACATATTTTACATTTGCAAGTGATTATGTGAGAAGATTATGGTTCGAACATTTGAAATTATGGATTATAATAAGTATCTCCCATCATTTTTTTTTTCAAATTATAAAAATGTGAAATGTTAATTTTGTTCGTCTTATATTTTTATCATCTTGCCAATTTATATAATTATCATTTTTTTCATATATTTTTTTAATAATTTACTTACTAAAAAGTCATTATTATAATAATTATACAAGTACTTATCTTTTTAAAATCATTTTTTATATAAAATTTATTATTTAAAATTATTTTATAATCATTTTTTTAAAACTAAATTAAGTACGTCCGCGGACTTCTGTATACAAAACCCTTTTAGTTCTGGCTAGGGAAAATTTTGGTCGAGTGTATTATTGCCCACAAATTTCATTTCCTCTCCTACAAAGCCGCATTTTATAGTTGAGTTTGCAATATTTACTATTGACTTTTTGTTTTTACAAGTCATATAAGGACATTTTGGTCCATCTAATTTTTTAATTGGGATCTATCATTTTCAAAATTTAAGGTGTTTTTACGTGTCTTCCAAATTTTTCAAGTGTCATTTTCCCTTCTGGAAGGTTCATAGATTAATTGGACAAATTTGTTTAAAGAATAAGTGAACTTTCATAGACAAAAGATACAGATTTAGTCCTTCAATTTTACGTGTTTTAGTTTAATCTCTTCATTAAAAGTTCTTAATTAAGTGAAAACTTTCCATCTAAATTAAGTTGTGGAAAAACAAAAAATTAATGAGCGACGTGTCTGAGTGACTTCAATCATTTTGTCCGCTCAAGATTTCACCGACATTGACTCGGGTCTCTTTCTGCCTTCTTCTGCTTCAAACTTTTTTGGCCGGAAAACAAAAGGTCCCTTGCACTTTTGTATTACCTGCACCCACGACTGCATGTTGCCAGTAGGGATTTCGCCATGTTAAACCTGACCGAAGGCTATGGCGATCTTGCCCATTAACAGGAAGGTAGGCCTTAATTCACTTCCCGAGGAATTGGAGGATTCGGTTGAGAGGAAGTTCCCTTTCAAGCTCAACGTTTAATGAATTTAATTTCGATATGCAGATCTTCTTCAAGCTTTCATGTGATGGCACTTTCTAAAGACCCTATAATGGATCATTCCCCAGATTAATTTTAAATCAATATAGTCTGGTGCAATGTCTAAAATCACTGTGCTAATACAAATGATATCAATTCAAAAATATTTTCCTATAAATATTTTGATTCATTTTTCTTTCAAAAACATTTCATAAATGGCATTTTCATTATCTATTTGGCAAAAATTAACTATTAAACACAATAATTTGAGTTAAGAAAATTATATATTCTTAAAAGTAAATTACTAATTATATGCCAATTTTTTAAAAATACATATTATTTTCACATCACTGCATAGCACGGTCCCATACTAATTAGTAAAAATGTAAACAAAATATCAAGCAAGAATAATCCAATTGTTGTGACAAAGCAAGTTTTGCTTAAATGAGCACACACAAATCAAAAAGGGCAGAGTTTCATATCACGCTAACAAATTAATTCCAAATTAACATCAGAATTTCCTGACATATAAAGTCCAATCACCTGTTACCAGCTGATACAAAATTTCTCCAGCAATTGTTGTTTAATTGGCTTAAATGTTCTTTCCAGAATAATCCTAAAACAATGAAAAGGATGAAAGTTCTTCAACAATCAACCACACCATCCAACAGTCTTGTTAACTGTAAAACCTGTTTCGGAGGGCTTAGGCTGTGATTGCATAGGTTTAGGTTCTCTTGGTTTGGCAGGATCAACAAAAATAACCCATCCATCCAAAAACTTAGCATTCATTTCTTCTTTGGCCCTTTCAGCATCTTCTATAGTTGCGTAAGTTACAAAACCAAATCCCTTTGATCTTCCAGAGATTCTATCTGTTATGACTTTAGCTGTAGAATCGTCATATTATTATATGTCAATCACAAAATACAGCAAGCTAAGCTAGACTATAAGAAACCAGTAAACAGGGGAAAAACTAGGCCATTAGAATTTAGTACGTCAAGAAAGAATATTCAAATTATCACCTTCAACCAGCTGCCCAAAAGAAGCAAATGCTTGCTTCAGTTTTTCATCTGTCGTCAGTCTTGAAAGACCTGTTCAAATACAAAAGAAGAAGCACGTTTTCACAAATATAAGAAAAAGTATGTTATAGTCAATCAATTTTTTTCCCAAATAACCGTCATCTATGGAGAGTGATACATACAAAGGAAATATATTTCATCCAACAATAGGATTATAAGCGAGACATGTAATCCATGCACCATTTACACCAGCCCACCACACATCAAATGGTGCGAACAAAAAGGTTTATAATAGAATTAAGGTAGTCCATTTCCCGTAAAAGAAAATTCCTCAGGGGAAAGCATTTACACCAGATAGATTGGAGTCACAACACCTACAAAAGAACAACCCTTTCCTTGAAGCAATTTCTTAACTCCTTTGCTTCATCAACATTGACTAAAGTGATAACTAGGCACATGAACTACTATTAACTGTTAAGGTAGTTGGCCATGAAAAAGAAAATTATGGTTGCTGAACCTATGACACTACATAGAATCATAGGCTACACCGCTAAACTGTAAACTTCCCCACATTGCATCACTATTCACTAATGAGGATGGCATCTGACAAATATGTTCATGGCTACAGAAAATGGAAGCGTTGAAAGGCAGCCTAGTGGACAGCTACCACATCCAATTTCCATACTTGCTGCTCTCACTTCATTGAAACAAGAACATTTAAACACACCATTTGTTAGGTATAATTGAACCATATCAAAACTGCGCATCAGATGATATGGTTTCTTTTCTTTCACTCAGATACAAAAGGCCATTTTCCAATTTTCACTGCACTCATATGATTTACATGGTACCAAATAAGTCATCTGTACCATCATTCTTAAGCAAAATCCATATTCATCTATAAATTCACATGCCTGTAATCATGCAAATCAATCTTGACGCTAGTGTATTGATGATAGGCCTAACTGGCCACTCTTGAGATTGTTGGTTTATGTTTCAGAAGGGTCCGGTATTAGCTACAGCTTTTCTTTCTAATTCAGTTTTATGTAAGCTGCGAGTGGTGGCTAAATAAATACCTTGTCACGTAACTAAGAATTATTTAAAAGCCACTTGCATTTTCGTAAAGGTTACAGTGTTGGCAAGAGGGACATCTATGTTTGAGGAGTTGAAGGATAACAGTAAAACAAAATATAGATTAGGAACCAATCTGAAACCATTGAAAAGTTTGGGTACCAGGTGTGTACAAATTAAAGCGCACCCAAACGTGTACCATATCCTATCACATATTATAAACACTGATATTCCACATTCCCCTACTACATATACATAGTACGTACCCATACAATAACATATTAAAACTATGAAACTTCAAGGATATGGAACACACATTTTTCCAATAACAGCACATCACATTCTGGGCCACTAATGTCTAATTCAGTGTAATTATCAGTTGGGTTGTGGGAGAAAAATTTCCGCATATAATTGCACATTTTACCCAGATCAGTTCTCTGAAGTACATAGCAGCAAAAACACACATCGGTACAGATATGTATCTGATCTCTGTATGTGTGTATCTGTATCGGATCTCTGATCATATGTAAATTTCAGCTAGATATAAGAATGATGGATCCATCCTTTTATTTTTTGCCCAACCCAATCATATGTTATTGAAGCCACGAAGCTAGAAAGAGGAAATCCAAGGCAGCAAGGGTGATACAGCACACATAACATTTATTAAACAGCAAACCATGAAAATAAAGTATGTATACAGAAACTAAAAAGTTAAAAAAAAATTATAATGTCTGAGTTTTCATCTGGACACACAATACAAACAATACCAAAATGCATAAGTTGAAGCTTATGAATATGTTATTAGAACATGAAGCTTAAAAACCAAACGAAAGAAATAACAGCGAGGGCGACTCAGCGGCATTGAGTTCCTTAAACAGCAAAGCACGGATATAACATTTTACGGAGTCATTTCATTTGGACACGACTACAAAATAGCAGCATGCCGCACAGATAGAATGTGCCGAAAAACCGCGGTCAATATATACATATAGAAATGTTCCAGTAAGATGCAAAGGGCAAGAGCGAAAAGAAACACAGAAATATGAAACTAACAAGTGGCAATTAAGACGATAGAGCATATAAAGTTAAACTCACCACTGACGAAAAGCCTGGGGGACGTGAGAGTGGAACTAAGACGAATCGAAGTAAGTTGCGAATAGATAATCGACGAGGAAGAAGATGAATCGGAAGTAAGGCGGCGGAGTCTGGAGAAGAAAGCCATCTGCTAATATGAACTCCAGTCCCCAAAGATCGCCGATGACGCAAATTACCAGGCAACAATCGACTTCGGAATTCAAGATGGAGCAGAAGCCTCAGACAGATCCTGGAGAACCCTCGTCTGCCGACCCCTTTCGAAGCCTCCTTGGCAAAAATACTTGCATCCTCAGACTCCGAACATTATATTAGTAATAAAAAATACCATTAATTATTTTTCCAGCGGATGTCGTTTAGTTATAAAAAAAAAATTACAAAATCCCTCTTAAATTTTAAAATCGAAATCAAATATTTCTAAAAATATTATGGTAAGAGTATTATTTATTTATAAAATATAGTTAATACCTAATAAAGTATATGCCATGGATTTCTTTCCTCCCGTCCAAAAATCTTTGTGGTTAAAAAAATCCATATAACCTCTTCAATTTAGACATTTGCAATTTTTTTTTCTTTCAATTAGTTATGCTCCTTTCATAAATATAAAAAAAGGATTATAATTTTATTATGAATATTGGGTGCTATTTTATTCATTAAAAATCATATAAAATTTATTCAAAAACTCTAACTCAATGAAAAAAATTATATACCAGAAAAAATGAAGATAAAAAATAACCTGGGGATGATTGACTGTTTTATTTATTGTTTTGAAGTTAAAATTAGTTGAGCGTGAAACAGAGAGAGGAATGAGAATTTTCGTTGTATGAATGCATGATTTTAATTCTACTGTCTATACCAAATAAAGGTAGAAACCATAATAACAATAAATACCCGACACAACACCACTTAAATCAAGACAAACAATGACCTCTTTTTTTTTTTTTTTGCCAAACAAAGAGCTCTTTGACTTTTGGGCGTACGACTTTTTTTTTTTAATATTGACTTTCAATCCTATGATGTTTTTTTTTTTTTGTATTTGAGTTTCACCGTAACCTTTTTTAAGTTTGTAATTTAATGAAAATGAAGACCTCCTAATGACCATTCATTTACAGTAATAAGATAGAATAAAGAGCTACGCGATAATAAACACTAAACACCACCTCGGAGACATTAAGTAAATCACACAGTTAGATCTAACTTTCAGAGTAATCAATCTTGCTTGATTCTTTTTTGGCCAGATTCGTGTTTGAATAATACTCCTATATATTACTAGAACAATACATTTGATGAATGGGATTCCTTAACATATTAAAATCAAATGAAATTATTATATGATTTTAAGTCACTACTGGGGCTGATCAAAATATGTGATAAGCTGATGGAAAGGTGGGAAAATAATAGAAGAAGAAGAAAAAAACTCAGAAAATATTTTTATATTCCCCATTCTTTGCCCGGCAAGAATATAAGAATAAAGGGCAGCTACAAATTATTGGCTCGCAGAGGCGTCTCCTATATTTCCTCCTCCCCCACCTCCTCCCTTGTCGATTGCTGTTGTCTATCACTGTCCTGTCAAAGCGCAAAAGATGGTAAGGCTTTCTTCTCTCTATTATCTTCCTTAGGTTTTTATTTCCATTTTACTGTTATTGATTGATTTCTGTTTTTTTTAAAGTCCGTGGTTGTTTCGTGGTCGATCTGATAGTTTAAACTCGTAGATTTGAAGAAATCTACCGGCTTGTCTACCCGATTAGCTCGTTTTGCTCGTATCATTTGCTTTCAGATCTGACTTTTTTGTCGTTTTGATCTTAGGAATTGTTTTATAAATTTTTATTCACTTTGGTTACTTCATTTTGCCCCATTTGGTTAAGCGAAAATGCTTTGGATCTCATCTCTGTTCTGCTAAGTTTAGGATTATTTAGATTCTGATTAGTGATTGTGACTTTCTTTTGATAAAGAACAAAAAAAATCTTCGGTGGTCTTTGCTGTTGACATGCCAAGATATCCTGGTCAGCCACTGTACTGGTATTCAACCTGTGCACTTTTGCCGCTGAAATATGGCCTAACTATAATAAATGGTTAACTCTTCTACCTAAAATAGTGTTACTTTTATCCGCCTTTTTCGTTTATCAACTAAATAGTGAAATGATTAAGTGCATACATATAGAATTTGATTGTTGGTTTTTCTCTAATCTGGGTCTTGCAAGCTTTCTTTGTAAATTATTTGATTTATTGGCTGATTTGCAATATGACAGGCTAATGCAGCATCAGGTATGGCTGTCAATGATGAATGCAAGCTGAAATTTTTGGAGCTCAAGGCAAAAAGGACATATCGCTTCATAGTTTTCAAGATTGAGGAGAAACAGAAGCAAGTTATTGTGGAGAAGCTTGGAGAGCCAACCCAAGGCTATGATGATTTCACTGCCAGTCTTCCTGCTGATGAGTGTCGATATGCTGTTTATGATTTTGAGTTTCTGACAGAAGGGAATGTTCCCAAAAGCAGGATTTTCTTCATTGCATGGTAAGTTCAGTTCTTTGGCGTGCAAAGTTTTGAGACCTCAACCACAGAAGCTCTGCGCATGAAAAAGAAAGGAGAAAAAAATTGTAAAGGCCTTAAAATTGCAAAGCCTTCCCTACCTTCAAATCTGAAGTGACAAATTAAAATTCTTTCTTCCGATCACAACTATCCAAGATCCGGATGACACCCAAGCATGAATATATGCTTGGTTGTGATGTTTAAATCACTTGGTACTATCCATTGTCCCGATTACATGCTCTTGGTAATTATATTATTAGAATAATCGGATACCAAAACCACTTAGAAGGGTTTTCATTAATAGGAAACTCCCACCCCTTCTCTTAGACTCCTGTTTGATGTAGGATTAGGATATATATTATTCTAATAATTTTTATTCATTCATGTTCTATATGATTAAGATGAGGTATTCTTCAAATATATGATATGCTAATCCAAAATCTTAGAATTCTCTAGTATGGGAGTCAAACTTCATCTTCGAACCTATAAATATTTCTCTTCTTGATTTGGATCTTGAAAAATATTCCCAACACAAGGATCATGTCATGCTTGATTATCGAATTTTATCATACTTTTCTTTTTGAAGGTCCCCGGATACATCAAGGGTCAGAAGCAAGATGATTTACGCTAGCTCGAAGGACAGATTCAAGAGAGAGCTGGATGGAATTCAAGTAGAGTTGCAAGCAACAGATCCAACTGAGATGGATCTTGATGTCTTCAAAAGTCGTGTCAACTAATATGCATATTAGGCACATCCCTGAAGCATTAGTTATTTAAATTGGAGTGCTTATAAGTTGTCAGAGTCACATGCTAAACTTGGCTCATCATGGTATCAAATTTTTGGCTTGGGTTATCATTCACCTTCAACTAGCTTTTGTGCTTTCCAATATAAATGTGATCTGTGGAATACAGAGCCCATGTGTTTGAGTGGTATTCATGCCCTGTTATTGTGTAATTGTTGTGGGATAAGACAAAAAAACTAGTTTCTCATGTCTTCTGAATATTGAGACTAGCCATATTGTGGCATGCTTTGATTACTTTCGATTTATTGATATATTGTTTTATCTTCATAACAACCTTAACATGCCTAGTGCCCAGGGGAAGAGGAAGACTGCATTGGTGGGCATGCTTGTATGTAGACTGTCAAAAAAATTTAAACCAAGTTGTTGGATTGGCGTTTCTATTAAGCTAACACGCACTCAATCAGTTGCTTGCCAGGAGGGATGTTGTTTGGAAAGCTGTGAACGATGCCGTTTGCTTTTTCTTTCTTTTTTCCCCCACAATCAACGAGAAGAAACTTTGCCCCACTAGTTTACATGTGGCCATATAATTCCATCCTTCAAGAATTTATTTTAATATTAAATATAATATTATAATCTATTTTATTTTTTTAAAATTATAATTTTTATTTTAAAGTATTTTTATATAATTATATATATTAAATAATTTTTATTAAGAATAGTTTAAATATACATAATTAAAAGAGATATTTTATGTAAATTAATATATAATCAATATAAATAATTAATTTAATTATTTTAATATATTTAAATTAATTAAGTAGATTTTATATTAAGAGTCTAGAGATAATATTAGACATTATTTAATTCTACCAATAATTAAAATTTTTAAATAAATTGTTAACCCAAAATTTTTGGTTGGTAATTTTATTGAATATTCTTTTAATCTATTCCTGCCCATTTTTACAAAATTAAAAAATGTTTATTCAACCCTCTTCAACGACTCCGACAATCATTGTTCATACATACATATATATATATATATATATATATATATATTTTTGGTTGAAATACTATCTCTACTACTTCAACTATACGGTCTTGTAATCTTTTTAAAACCCAATATACATAAATAGTATTACTATCCGCTACATGATTTGGCGGATGATGTTACTCCCGTAGACGGTCCCGAGATGTGAGCAAACAATGTTTTCGAGTTAAATAACTAAACAGGTTAGTCCGACTATTATGCAACGTTTAAAAAAAATAGTAGTGTTATTTATAATTTATAAACAATATGTTTGATTATAAAGCTTATATCTTTTATTCGTCGTTATATAACCATCCTGCCCCCGTCCCCCGTCCTAACCAATTATTAGATAGTGTTATTTAAGTTTTGATAAAATTTAAATTTTAAAATAAATAATTATATTTATTTAAAAAGATTTTTGAATTAAATTATAGTTTAAAATCAATATTTTAGATAAATTGATTAGAGTAATTTATATAACAATAAAAAAATTATAAACTAACCAATTATTATATTACCTCTATTTTTTTTATATCATCTCTCTTCTCTCTTCTATACTATATCTCTTCTCTCCTTTATTTTTTACGCCCTTTCTTATCTTTTATATCTCTTTTACACTATCATTCATCTCTCTTATATACTATCTCTCCTCTATCCTCTCTCATCTCTCATCTCTTTTATTTCATATATTTAATAATCATACATTTTTTTATAATTTATCAATAATAAAAATACTTTTAGAAATAACTATCTAAATACTCATTTATTTAAAATCAATTTTTTTATAACCTCTTCTCTAGAAGTCATTTTCTAAAAGTTACAAAAAAATCATTTTTTTCATAAATCATTTTCCAAAATCTTATCCAAACGGCCCTTTAACTAAAACTAACATTTTAAAAAAGTTTTTAACTCAAATTTTAATTTTAAAAAAATTTAAAATAAATAATCATATTTATTCAAATAGACTTTTAGATTAAATTATAATTTAAAATTAAAATTTTATATAAGCTACTGAAAATAACTTTTAAAACAATAAAAGAGTTTATAGATTATCTAATTACTATTTTATCTCAAATCTTTCTCATACCCTTTTTCCTCTCACACATCTCCTCTCTCTTTTCACCCCTCTCATCTCTCCTCTATCTTATATATTTTTTATATTTTTTTCTCTTTCCTATTTATTTTTCATATTATTTCTTTTCTTCTCTTACTTTTAATTAAATCTTACACTTTTTAGTAATTTATCAATAATAAAAGTACTTCTGAAAATAACTATCTAAACACTCATTTATTTAAAACTACTTTTTTTATAAACTATTCTTCATAAATTATTTTCTAAATATGTCTAAAATCTTTTTTTTTATGAACCCTGTTTCAAAATTTTATCTAAACAAATTAAACTTTCATTAATTATTCAATTGATCTAATATTGCCCCTTCAAAGTTTGATTATTATCACAATTTGGCATCTTTCTTTTATACTATCCCCAATCTTAATGTTAATTATATGAGACAATTTATTTTTTAGATATATTTAAGAAGTTAAATAAATTATTTAATTATAATTAAATATAACATTTAAGATGAATTAATATTATATAATATTCAATCTATTTAAATTAATCAATTATTTCTTATATTAATTATAATTAATTAATTTATTAATTGTTTATATGTATCTAAAACAATTAACTAATTTTTATAATTAGAATTAAGAGTTTGGTTTCTCAATTTACCCCATTTAATTACTCAATAATTATATTTAACTCATGCATTTTTTCTCTCTCACATAAATGAGGCATTTTTTTTATTAAAAAAAAGGTTATATTTTTATATTTTTATTTTCTCCAATTAATTTTAACTAACTCCATGATTCTATTAATTTTTTCTTATTAAAAAGGATATTTATCCATGGTAAACAATACTCCTATTGTTTATAAGTCAATTGCAACTTACGTTTTAAGTCACGTAGGGACCGCCATGCCACGTGTAAATTTCTGAAAATACAGTAAAAGTCACCTTGTACATACGAAAACCCGTGTCTACAGATCTCAGGAAACATACAAACACGACCGACCTACAACGTATTCTTATGTAAACATGTTCCGTGAAACATATTTTATACTCATTTATATACTTTATTCACTTTTCCAAAATTAATGAGATAGTTAAGTTATTAATTTTATTTAAAAATAAAATAACCGTTCTAATTCACTCATATTAAAAGTTATGAATTGCAACTATGAAAAGGTAAAATTATATCAAACTTTTAATAGATATTTTTTTAAATAAATAAGAAATAAAGCTTTGAATAAATATAATAATAAAAAATTATAGGTAATATACTCATCTGATGATTTATGATAAGGATAACAATTGATATCTTTTTAGAATTCAGAAAACCTGACGAGTTGACCAGTTCATCAGATTTATGCATTGTTGGCTAAATTCTGCAAATCAGAACTGAAAAAGAAGATTGAAAGCAGCAATGAAGAAGAAGAACACAGCATGGTAAGAAAACTAAAAAAAAAGAAGGAAGAAATATCAGATTGGTCCTTCTCGAGACTATCATCTGCTTTAATCTCAATGGATAGTTGGATACAGCCCATGCTGTGCCCACAACTGCTCACATCCACCAATGCCTATCAATGCCTCCCTCCAACTTGTATGATCCACTTTCAGCCATTTTCCCTAATCTAATATCAGGATTGTGTATAAAACCCATCATCTAGTATATCTACTTGAACCTATAATAAAAATATCATATTTAACTCAATAAATATAGGATAAAATTGAGTATCAGATTACAAAATATACCCCATATATTTTTCAGGTATGACACCAAGTATAGGGGTTGCCCTACCCATAAGCACCCCTTCTTTTATTTGTTTATTTTTTTCTTTATCTTAAAATGGAGAATATGATATTTACTGGTGACTATAAAGTTATTTTAAAAATATAAATAATTAAGTAGGTAAGTTGTATATTTTAATATTTATAATTATATTAATTTTTTTTAACTTTGCTAATTATCATATAATTATATTATAAAATATAATTATTTATTTTATTTTTGTAGATGATTTATCTTTGTCAATATTGGGGAGATTAATACAAAGTTACAATTACAAACTATTTAGACTTCACCACTTATTTTTTATATACAATGGATATTAAGATTTTAATTATTATCTTTGTTGCCTTATTCTTAGTGAATTATTGATATTTAACACATGAATATGATATTATTTTATAAGTTTATAATTGTAAATTTTTTTCACAACACAAGTATGTCATCACGACTTGGGCATGCCCAGCCCACCCATACTCAACTCAAAATTATTAGAGTTTTTACCAGGTAAAATTGGGCTACAGTCCATGCTTTTTTTAGGCAGGATATAGGGCAAGGGAGTTGTTCTGCCCATGTACACCCTTATCTAATACTCTATTATTTTTTACATATGTTAATAATTACTTAATTTTATGGAATCGTTAATAAATAATAATTATTATTATGAATATAATTTTTGCGTGATGTTCATATCTCCACATATCTCACAAGCATCTCCTATTATTAAAGAATAATATGAAGAATCTCATAAAATTAAAATTGTAAAGCTCAGCGTACTTATAAATAGAGGCCACTTAATATGTATCATGTAGCTCTGAACAGAAAAAGAAGTACCCTATTCTTTCTCTTCTCTAATTCTCTAATTTTCTTATCTACTCTTTATTTATAACAATAATAATATTTTGGCAGGAATTACTTATAATTTTTTCTTATTTTTATTTGAAAATAGTTTTTTTAAGATATATTTTAGTTATTATTTTTCATCTTTCTTATTAAATAGTTGGGGCATATTTACGAACTTCTTAACTAAAAAATATACGAACTCACGAGCGCGCCTATAAGAAGCATTTTTGCGAAATACCTTTCATTCTGCACGATCTTCTTGTTCTTTTTTTTAGGGTTTAATAGAGCTGATCTCTCAAAATGGCTTCTGTTCGGAGTTTATGTTTGGGCAACTCAGCTCACGAACTCCAATCTAATAACATTTCCATTTTCAGACGAGCTACAAGAAACAAGAAAGCTTCCCTCACAATATCATTCACGCCTCTTCGCTACCTTCCAACAGCAAGTGAAGAACAGTGAACGAAACCAAGGCAGAAAAATGACCGCTCTAATAAGATGCTTGTACAGACAGCAAATTTGGACAGAACTGTTAATACCTTGCAGAGGCAAAACTTGCTCTCTCTTTTCCTCTTCTTCTTCCTTTTTTTAATATATATTTGTATATTTCAAGATATGATATTTAAACCTTTCTCCTACTATTGATCTCAGATCTGAATTAGGCTGGACACTGGACAGTGCTATATCCGATGTTTTATCCAATAAAAATATTGATTATATTTTATAATTTAATATATCTAAATTATAATATGTTGCTCATATAATAAAAAAAATTATAATTATAAATTTCTAAAATAATATTATATTTATATATTTTAAAAAAATTAAATAATATCTATAATCTATTAAGAATACCAAAAATTAATAATTAAAATTTTAAAATATATTACATATAAAAAAATTTTAAAATTTAAGAAATTTATAATTATAATTTCGTATCAATCTCCTCAAAATTAATAAAAATAAAATATCTAAAAAAAATATAACGATTAATAAAGTTAAAAAAATTAATTTAATTATAAATTTTAAAAGATATAATTATCTATTTAATTATTTATATTTATAAAATTATCTTAGTTATTAATTTTTATTATATCTATTCTATATAAAATATTATAATTTATAAATTTTAATATATAAAAATAATAACTATCTAGATAAGGTTAAATGAGTAGCTTGATATATATAATTTTATCTGAATATTAATTCTATCTAAAATTATTTATTTTATATTATATTTATATTATATTATTTTTTATTGGATTGAATTAGGCATATTGCATGCGCTAGATCTGCTACCCCCCATATTTATTTTTCACGTCAAGGAAAAGGCAGTTATGACATGAGAAGACAGATAGCATGCTGCCATCTACTAATTTTAGACAGCGACATTTGCACGAGACTGTTCGTGGTAGGGGTGACGTGAGGGGGTATACATATATATATATTTATATATTATTTCTGGACTACAGTGACATAATGAAGAACCAACCATTCTGATTTCTGAACAAGATAGGAAATTCCCTAGTTATTATAGATGTTTTCCCGCTTTCTTTCTCTCTCTCCAGCGAGGATACGGTTGAATAATCTCACGTCATTACCTGAATCACTCAGCTATTACTTCGACTATAGGATTTACTAGCTATTTGTGGATCATTTGGATCGAGACTCCGCAGCTATGGCACCTTTACTTCCCCATGACGAAGAGAAGCCACTGATTGCTGGTTCTGAGGATTCAACTCCCCAGAACCATACGAGGGATGTTCATATCTTGAGCGTGGCGTTTCTGTTGATCTTTCTCGCCTATGGAGCTGCGCAGAACTTACAGAGTACTCTGAATATCGTGACCTTTTCTTCCGTCATTTACTCTTCGAGTTACCAAGTCCTAGTTCAATTGTGAAATATGCTGTGACCAGTTTTTGGGTTTGAGTTTTCCCTTACAGGAGCAGGACTTGGGTACAACTTCTCTTGGGATATTGTATGCGTCTTTGGCTGTTTTCAGTCTAGTTGCTTCTTTGGTGGTTCGGATACTCGGCTCAAAGAACGCTTTGGTTCTTGGGACAACTGGTCACTTGTACATAGCCGCGAACTTGATGCCAAATTGGTAATCACTTGCTATTCTACAAGCTGTTTTCTGGGATTTAGCGGTGTTTTGCATTCCACTATTTATCGGTGTTTGTACCTCTTGATATTGGCTCTTTATATATCTGAGCATCAATTTTGTTGCACTTTACGACGATATATTCCATGAATTCTTTACCACTGATACATATTCTTCTTTCAGGTTTACTATGATTCCAGCCCCCTTGTATCTTGGATTTTGTGCTTCCAGTATATGGGTTGGACAGTTACAAGTGACATCAACCTGTCAAGAATTTAAAGCTCTTTGAACTCTTCATGGAGTTTTAAACATCTTTACTAGTCTGAATGTTATGACTTGAGAGGGAACATATCTTGCTTTAACTGCACGTAGTTACGCCAGAGGTCACAACTTGCTTGAGGAAGCAGTGATTGGTGACTGCAATGGGGAACTCTGGGCTGTGCTTGCACTCTACCGGGTGATGATGAATTCTACTACTAATGTCTGCTATGTTTCCTGTAAAAAGAAAATTAAAATCAAATGAAGTTCATCTCTTTGTTTCTACCAGGTGTAATTGTCCTGCTTCTGCTAAATTTAAGGTCAACTATCAGCACTCCTCTGTCCTGAAGTTTCAAACACGGACAGAGAGATTTGCCTTTAATTTTATTTTCTTGGTCAATTTGTGCAGGATAACTGGTGGGTTCCTTGATTTTCTGTACCCACTTTTCTTGGCTGCTTTATCGGGCATTGGTAATGGAGTTTTTAACACGCAGATCAATGCTTTGCTTGGAATGCTATTTAAGCATGACAGGGTGGACTTCATTAAACTATTCTCCAATTATGTTTTAAACTGGTTAAAGGGCTTGGACCCTGATTTTTGAGGTTGGTTTATGAGCAGGAAGGAGCATTTGGGCAGCTAAAGATATGGCAAAGCGCTCCAATTTCAATATTTTGTTCTTTTTGAGCCCTCACATCTCCTTCCAAGCAATGCTTGTGATCATGCTTGCTTCACTACTCCTGTCTTTTGGCGGTTTTCTGCTGCTAACTCTCCAATTAGCCAGGACATCTTCCTCTCTTATCAGAGAGTGATTAACAAGATCTTCCTGCTACCATTTTATCCATGCAGAAATTGTACTCTCTCGCTCTTCCTCGTGTAGGGTTTGGGTTCAGAGCAAAGTAACATGTAGGGGCTTCGTCCATCACTTGGACCTGCAAGTTTCAGAAGTTGTCTGTGTATTCCAATGATAATAATGGTAACTCGTCTATGAGTAAGTAATCATCTGTAAATGCGTTAACCGACAGTTTGTTGTCGTTTTTAAATTAAAAACTATCTTCCCAAATTTCCAACGATAGCGTGGGAGCAAGTTTTCTTTAAGCAAGTCTATACTATTTAATACTACTATATAAGTTTTAATTATATTTTTTTATTAATTAAGATTATAAAATTAATTAATTATAATTAATATATTGTAAAAAATAGTTGATTAATTTAGATAAATTAAAAAATATATTATATAAATTTATTTTAAAAATTAAAATTTAATCTTAATTTCTTTTCAAGAAGAGTTGTTATATTAAACACTGGAGTATAATGAATCTTATTAATAATTGCATATCACAAATTCTGTGTTTGATTAGGTTATTCATGAAGATCCTTCCCAGCAACGTACCTTTCTGGACACACCTGATAGGGGTGAGACGGAGGACATTCAATATACAGACGCATCACAACGACAAGATCTTCGTGATCTCCCCCCCCCCCCCCCCCCCCCTTCTCTTTTCCCAGCAACGTACCTTTCTGGACGTAGAGGTGCATACACCTGATAGAGGTGAGACAGAGGACATTCAATATACAGACGCATCACAACGACAAGATCTTCGTGATCCCCCCCCCCCCCCCCGGTTGCTTTGCTAGCATCATTGTAGCATTAGAATGCTACATGGCTCGCCTTCATTGTTGGAGGTAGGAGTTTTGTTCTTCCCCTGTTACCAGTTTCGACGGACCACCCAAATTTGTCAACGCCTCATATATCCGCCGCGACGATGTGCTGTGTCTCTCCCATTCCCTCAATCTGCGCCGTGATGGAGAAAAAACTGCCTGGTTTTTGGTGCATTTCGAAAGAAATTAGAAAAGTACTGTTTTAGTATGGGTCACATTTCTTATTATTATTTTCATTTCTTTACCAAATGTTTTTCTTTTTCCTTCTAAATCCCACCTAAAAACCAGAGTAGCCCTTGCAACTACCGGCTGAGTTGAGCAGACAACAATCGTAAAGAGCTGAAGAAGATTCGGAATCTCCGAGATATTATCGATTTTGTCTGCTTCCTATTTGTCGGCCATGGATGGAGTTTTATAATCTCTTCCTCATTAACTAAATTATTCAGATAGTTTGACTTATCTTTGCGTCCTCTACCGTGCAAGGTTCTGGCCTGCAATACGCCCCTCCGAATCATCTCTAGGTTTAATTAGCTAATTGTCGACCATTTTGATCGAGAATTGGGAGCCATGGCATCTGTACTTCCCCACGATGAAGAGTCGCCACTGGTTGCGGCTGTTGATAATTCGCCGATTCAAACTCCCAAGAACCATACGAGGGATATTCATACCTTGAGCGTGGCATTTCTGCTGATCTTCCTCGCTTTTGGAGCTGCCCAGAACTTACAGAGTACTGTGAACACTGTGAGCCTCGGCCTCATTTTTCTTCCGTAATTTACACTTTCGAGTTTCCTGTCCTAATTCAATTGAAAGATGTTGTTTTGCAAATGTGATCTGGATGTTTGTGACCCTTTTTGGGTTTGAATTTTCCATTACAGGAGCAAGACTTGGGTACAACTTCGCTCGGTATATTATATACGTCTTTCACTTTTTTCAGTCTGGTTGCTTCTCTAGTGGTTCGGATGCTCGGGTCAAAGAACGCTTTGGTTATTGGGACAACTGGTTATGTGTTGTACGTGGCTGCGAACTTGAAGCCAAATTGGTAATTACTAGCCATTCTGTGCTTATATTATAACTCGCCTATCATTTCTGTTAAAGTGGAATTACAATTAAATATCTGTAAGTTTGAGTGAACAGCAAGGCCAAGTTTGGGATAAACAACATTCGTTTGTTGTAGAGTGCAGGAAAGTCTGAGTTTTGAGAGACCCTAGTGTAATTTGTTGAAATTAATAGTTACGTTCGGTAAGTAGAGTTGACAGTTCATGTATTCCAGTACAACATATGCCCCCAAATTAGCAATTTACATTTTGACTACAGTCTGGTTGAATGAAAGTAACTGGTGGCTATTTGAACTGATCAAAACAGTTCACACTCTGATGCCTCTTCTACTAGTTGTTTTATGAGATTTGTGGATTGATTTTTGCATTTAACTATTTATGGTTACTTATAGCTGCCAATATTCGCTCTTTTATATCTGAGCATCAGTTTTGTTGGACTTTATGACTATATGCCGAAAAAGATATCAACTAATTCCATGAATTGTTTACTGCCGATACATTCTTCTTTCAGGTATACGATGATTCCAGCCTCTTTGTATCTTGGATTTAGCGCTTCAATTATATGGGTTGGAGAGGTACAAGTAACGTTAACTTATCAAGAATCAAAAGCACCTTGAACCCTTCAGAGTTTTAAACATCTTAACTAGCCTTAGTGTGATTTGACAGGGAACATATCTTACTTTAGCTGCACATAGTCATGCCAGAGCTCACAACTTGCATGAAGGAGCAGTGATTGGCGACTTCAATGGGGAATTCTGGGCCATGTTTGCACTTCACCAGGTGATGATGAATTCTACTACTAACTAAAGTCTTATGTGTTTCCGTGGAACATATAATAAAAAAAAAACATCTTTTTAATGAATTCAAACTTGGTATAATTTTGTTTTGCAGTTTGTTGGAAATCTCATTACATTTTCTTTACTAAGAGATGGACAGGTATGTGGTTTCTTGGGGCTTTGGTTGCAAATTTTCTTGTATTTCTTTTGCTTAAATTTATCATAATCAGCTTGTGATCTGTAAAAAATTTTAAAACTACCCCTTTTAAACTATTAAGCATGTTAGGTTCAAGTTTTGGATGGAAAAGGAGAAAGGAAAGCATGAAAATGAGATCACTTTCTTAATGCAATATCTTTTATGTTCTTTACATTACAGAATTTGTCCTTTTATTTTCTGCCTTTTAGGGAAACAAGGTAATTTCCCATAAGTATCTTCATTCCCCTTCTATTTCCATACCTAACTCAGCATGGGTTTCAGGATGAAGAATTGCTGCTTTTGACAGGTGTACACAGAAACTAACTACAAGATAGAGAGAACACTGGGTTCAATTTTTGCCAAATTAAAATATTAATGATAGACACCTGTCTATCGAACATTTAGCTATGCTTTAATTCTTGAAATTGTGTGCTCATAATGGTAGGGCATTTGGGTTATGGTGTCAAACCTTTGATGTAGCATTAGTCTGCTTCATGTTTGTTTTCATGATCATGTTCATTTTATCTTTAAAGATTGAAAATTTATGCTCCTTGAACATATGTTAATCTGTATGATATGAGAAATCCACAAGGAAACGTAAATTTGAGCTGGGTTTTTCCTTTGACTGGTCAAGAATAAATGCTTTCCTCAAAAACTAACCACTTCAGGCTTGGATATTAAATTTGTACAATCTTGGGATTAAATTTTGTTTTCCATCACTGCAGGGAGGAAGTACCAAAGGCACAACGTTATTATTCATTGTGTTCCTTTGCATTATGGCCTTAGGTGTGGTACTTATGTGCTTACTGAGTAGAAGGACTGGTAATAATAAGGAAGAAGAGGAGCTGTCAGATGCTGATGTTGGTGTCTATTCATCCTTAAAGTCTCTATCTAGATCACTTGCCATTTCAATTTCTGATGTAAGGATGTTGTTGATCATTCCCCTCATTGCATATTCAGGACTACAACAAGCATTTGTGTGGTAAGTTCTATTGATTTGTGTGGTAAGCATTATCCCTCATTTATTAATGAAATGTGGTTTTGTGGTAGGGCTGAATTTACTAAGTATGTTGTAACTCCAACGCTTGGCGTTTCTGGTGTGGGGAGTGCAATGGCAGTATATGGGGCTTTTGATGGAATAGTAAGTATGAGAATGTAACTGTAATACCCTTACTTATGCTGGTTGTTTAACTAAAGTAACTTGATGCTTATTGCTCAATTAGTCAATTTGTATGCATCATGCTAAGAATGAGCATCTTTACATCTTATTATCTTGGGGCAGGGTTTTGTGGGGCAGGGAGAGAAACAGAGTCTATCCCTTTTGAATTTATAGAGGTCCTTACCATATAAATATGTTATCGTGGATTGATTTTTGATTCCTTTCATATTTCCTTCACTGTGTTCAGTGTTCTCTGGCTGCTGGTCGACTGACCTCAGGTCTTACATCTATTACAACAATAGTTTCTGTTGGAGCTTTTGTTCAGGCAGCCGCTGTTGTCCTGCTTCTGCTAAATTTGAGGTCAGTAGTAAACACTCTTTGTTCTGAGTTTCCACCCGATCACGAGCGTAGGCACACGGGCCTGTAACTTTTTCTTCTCATTTTCTTATTTAACACTCATAATGCAGTATAAGCAGCGGGTTCCTCAGTACTCTGTACCCACTTGTCTTGGCTGCTTTATTGGGCATTGGTGATGGAGTTTTGAATACGCAGCTCAGTGCTTTGCTTGGAATGCTGTTTAAGCATGACACGGTAAACTTTTTAGACTATTCTACTAGTGTCTAATTGTTCTCAGTAACCCCTGCAACCTCCTATTGAACTTTCACTTGTAACTAATTAAACGGCTTGCATTCTACAAATTTTCATGTTGGTTTTACGAGCAGGAAGGAGCATTTGCGCAGCTAAAGATATGGCAAAGCGCTACAATTGCTATCTTGTTCTTTGGAAGCCCTCACGTCTCCTTCCAAGCGGTGGTCGTGATCATGCTTGCTTCACTAATTTTCTCATATGGCTGTTTCTTAGTGGTGACTCTCAAAGTAGCGAAGACATCTTCCTCTCCCACAGAGTGAATCAAATGTTTGTTACAACTCCGAGCGTAATAGATCCTCGTATATTGCTCATCTGTGTGCCTGTAAAATATATCTCAATCTTCAGTACATTGTTTTCCTTTTGGTGACATTCCCTGTTGCTGAATTGCTACGTGATGTGACTCTATTACTTAAAAATTACATTTTTTTTTCTCTACATTATAATATAGCGCCCAAGAAATGAGCAGCGTTAATCGCATACCTTTTATTTTATCAGCTAGATTGATTGTTAGTAGGATTTCAAGTGTGTGGATTTGAGTTGATGTGAGAAATCCAACATCAAATAAAATTGAGTTTAATAATAAATACCACTAGGTCCCTATATATGTCATTTGTAAACTCGTAGAATAATTAATGATTTTTTCATATCTTTTGTTTAATAAGAGTAAATACAATTTTTTTTTATAAATTTAATGTATTTGTAAGAATGACTGAATGAGATATAAATGATTTACATATATTCACGGATTACTTGGATATCAATATTAAATATAGATAGATAGAGGGAGGGGGGGGAGGGTTGCTCTACCTGCCAACTACCACGTGTGCAAGAATGTAATGTGGTGGAGTCGCTCTCCAGTCTTTGAACCGAACCGAACCACAAAGCATGCCTAATCCTGCACCTCTAAGTTTGGTCAGCTTAATCATCATTGTTTCCAATTCTCCCAAAAGTAGCTCCGAGTGGGTAGTTTCACTACGCCCATCTTCTTCTCTTTGTTTATATTCTGTTATACCCATTATTAACCCCACAACCTCCTACTTTCATTATCATAATGGCTCTCTGGCTCTCTCCTTTCATCCGTTTCGGTCTCGCTACTCCATGGCCTCTTGTAATCTTTGCTGCAACTTGGACCATGCTTCTCACCTTCACGGTGGCCGTAGCCTCCTTCTCGCCGGAGGCCGCTTTCGTTTTGGCCATTTCTCCCTCTTCTTCCTTCTCCAAGGCGTGCAAGACTGAGTCTTTCATTAGAGTGCCCTTGGATGTTCCAGGAGACATCCTGTGTTTTCCTCCTCAGCTGTTCTCCAAGTCCAAGATTGATCTGATTGTCCCGCCTGTGTTCGCCGCCGTCATTGTCGCCGCTTCTGCTTGTGTTGTTCGGGCCGTGGGGTTGTGGGAGGATGGTCAAGCCCCTTAATTTGTGGATCAATTGAGTTTTCGTTTAGAATTATATTAGGTATCAGATTAAGGTACGGTACATATACATAATTGTCTTCAACTTTTTCAATCTTTCCCGTTGGACTTTTATTTACTAAAATAAAATACCAGATTGATCTGATTGTCCCGTGTTTCCGGCGGTAATTTGTTATCAGATTACTCGTTTAGAATTACATTTGATAGATATCAGATTTGAGTTGCTGGATTTATGGATATCTATCATCAGGTTCTTTAATAGACGCCAAGTTTAGAAATTTACATGTACATTTTTCCCTATTGGGCCTTAGTTAAATACTTGAGATGAAAGATTCGTGCGACGATTATATTCGTTTCTTCGTTTACCTTGACTTTTGGAAATGAAAGTAGCGATATTGATACATATTCAGAACTAACTGTCACCTACCACGCAGAAATTGCTCTCTCTTTCTCTCTCTTCCCGTGAAGGGGTTGAGGCTTGTAATCGTGCGACGATTATATTCGTTTCTTCGTTTACCTTGACTTTTGGAAATGAAAGTAGCGATATTGATACATATTCAGAACTAACTGTCACCTACCACGCAGAAATTGCTCTCTCTTTCTCTCTCTTCCCGTGAAGGGGTTGAGGCTTGTAATGTCAAATTTGTTGTTCATATTGCTCGCGAAATCAAAAGACAAAATATGCATAAAAGTGTTTGTAAAAATACCCAGAGTGCCAGAATTCATGATTATAAGTATAAACTGCTATCTTAATTCTTATGCATGAGGCGTCTGAATAAACTTATAGGCAAGAGTCTTGCTGGACGACACGAAGAGCAAACGGCACTCAATCTTTGGAAATAGATTTGATCAGCTTGTTGCTAAAATCCCAGAGTTTCCTCCCTAAGAGCTGATCTGTAGCGAAAGCACTGGGTTCAAAATCATTGCAATCCAGAAAGTATTTCCCTCTAACACCTTTCACACTTGGGTGCAGAGCAACGTAACATGTAGTGGCTGCTCCCTGCAAGTTTCAATCACAGGCTAAGTACAGCAGAGACTTTTACAACAATCTCATGTTTGTTTGAATTTTCAACAAGAGAAATGTGTCCCGTACCTGTGGGACATTCTTCCATATGAAAAAGGTGAACAACTTGAGAAAATCTGCTTCAATGAAGTTTCGTCACATTAGAACAAGAAGGTATAAGTAATAAAGAGTAGAAGCAAGTATCAAGGGGACATATCGTACGCATAAGGAAGGAAGAATGTCTCATAAGAGGAGTCATTATAACTCCTGGGTGGACTGAATTGGCTGTAATGTTCACACCCTCTTCCTGCACAAACAGTGTGAGAAACTCAAAGTTAGTACGGAAAATAAAAATAAAAGGGGAATTTTCCTTTGTTATGAATATGATCGGCAAAATAAATTCCCGGTAGGACCTCGGAAATATATGTGGTCAGAAGCAAACTAACAACTATATTCCCATCCTGGTTTTCAGCTTGACTTCAACTAAGATGTTTGACTACATTGGGTTCCATGTGTAGTACAAAAGTCGTATATAATTTGTTTATGAGGTTTATATCCATGCTTACACTCATTTTTATCTCTATCTGAATGTGGTGTATGCATTTTTTTTTTCATTTTTTGGTTAAACGACCGAATTTAAGAAAGAGACAAACGAACTAGGTGGTCCTACTCCTACATACGTATTTCTCACTGTAATTTATTTCTATGGCAACTGTTGATCAGAATAATTTTAGGAGGATGACCTGCAGTCGACGAGAAAGCTCATTTGCGTGCAATATATTGGCCAACTTGGACTGCCCATATGCTTTTTTGTCAGAGTATCTGAAAGATTATTACAGCATAATATACTAAATTATACATGGTCCTACATAATTGGATTTAAATCCAATAAGAAGCATATTGAATACGAGGCAATAACAAGTCCATTTCAACCATCTCTTTACAGCTCACAAAAATTCACGATTTTGACTTGTATCATTTGCAGAGTCCGTTAAATCATGTAGGGGTGGTTCGAATGGACTTCTTACTGAATTGAAATCCCCATATAACCCATCAATAAAGCCACAATCAAGGGTTGATAAAAATAAAACAATACCCCATTTGATCATTGATCTGATCAAAGCGAATACCCTCTTCATAAGTGTAGGTATGGGCAATTGATGACAAATTGACGATCCTGCCCTCGATTCCACTTGATTTTGCAGTTTGCTTCATCTTGTCAAGAAGAAGGTTTGTCAATAGGAAATGACCTGAGAAAATAACAAGAATTAGCAAACCAAGAGATAGGAACTTTAGTTATAATAAGATTAGTGGAACTTGTTATTACTTATTACCAAGATGATTGGTAGCAAATTGCATCTCGATCCCATCCTTGGAGAGTTGGAAGGGGCAGAACATGACACCAGCATTGTTTCTGAAACAGAAAGGCCAATCTCAATCCAATGCGTTGGTTCAGAATTGTAGTAACTCAAAAAAAGAAAATGGAGACGGGGGATTAGATAGAGATATGACATTAAGATGTTGAGAGGAAGATCAAGAGCGATGAAATTGTCCACAAATGATCTGACAGATTTGACCGAGCAGAGATCAAGCTTGAGAATCTCCACTTTAGCGGACTCATTTTCTTGCAGAATAAGCTGTTTAGCTTCCTTTGCAGCCTCCATGTTCCTCGCAGCAATGATGACGTGGACTTTTCGAAGAGCCAAGACTCTTGCCGTTTCCAACCCTATACCACTTGCTCCTCCTGCGCACGCACACACACACATATAGAAGAACAGATATTATTAGATTCGAGCTCGGGGAAAAGAATAAGAGTCATGTCATGTGCTTTAGGTATGAAGAGATTGTAGTAAAGATAGCGAGCCCTTCTGGTAGTTTTTGTTTTTACCTTTTCCTTCTTAAAACTCGGTCTCCTTGGAAAGGAAACCTACAAAAATTTCTACAAGCTAGGCATCTGTCATGTGAAGGTATGAACAAAGAGACAGTTCATGAGAAATTTGAAGGCAACAGAGACAAAAAAAAAAAAAAAAAACTGGGATTAAGAATCTCTGTTGAAAGAAAGGACAAAAAATCAGTTGTAATCCCCTCTAGGAACCAAGTTGTTAGGATTTAATTGCCAGAAAAACAAAAAAGACCTTGGGGGTCCCTCGTGCTTCCAGAGTAGCCTATCGTAATTTAGATAATCATGAGCTGTGTGGTGAGTAACAACAGAATGCAGAGTCTGATAAAAGGTAAGAGGAAGAAATTTACCAGTGACAATGGCAGTGAGATTGGTGGTATCGATTCCTTCAGTAACCTGTTCAGCAGTGGAAGCAGATCCAAAGCCACTGGGACCAGGCCTCCCCGTTACTAAGGAGAAGATACGCACCATTATTAACTAGAACGATCACACTCCAGAGTCGTAAAGCAAAACAGAAGCTCAAAGCTACTATTTATCTTGTTCTGATCTGGTAGGCTTGCTTATAGAGAAAGCAGTGTGGAATAGTACGAGAGAATTATATGAATAAGCAAGAGAGGGGCAAGGAAGAAGAGGGGGAGACAAAGTGGGGGTACGTAGGGTGACAAGAAGTATGAAATTGAAACGTATCATAGGAGAGGAGAGGAGAGAATGGGGCCTATGGAATTGAATTTAGGGTGGGGAGGGGGTTGTGTTGTGTGTAGGTGATAATAGTGGTGGGTGTTGAAGGAACAGGAAAGGGGGGTTAGTTCTAATAAATGGGAGCCGATGAGGATCTCCATTATTCTGGCGACCATTTCAGGTCTTGTGCAACGCCGCACCCGTCGCTTATCTCTGTCTTCTTCCATTCACACACCCTCATTTATTTCATCCAATTCAATCTCGCCTCTCCTCGTACCTCACTTTGTGTCCCTACATACATGCACGCACATAGTCATACACCATCCATCTCCACCATGCATACCTATATCATGATCATATCATTCATTCCCAAAGATTCATGTGTTGCACGAAGACATTTTTTATTGAGAAACTGAGTCTTTAAATGATTAAAGTTCTTTTTTATTTAGAGCAATGCCTGTTGATAATATTCATCTTTTAATTTTATTACTTATTAGTTTAGTTTGCATGAGATATGAGAATGAACTTTGCAGAACATAATAGTCTTCAATGCTTGAATTTACTCGTATCAATGCGTGAATACCAATAATTAAAAGAAATTATTCAAAATTTTAAAAAATGTGAAATAAAGTGAATTTAAAGAATATGGGCAAAAGGCCAAGGGATGAAATAAGAAGTAGATAAAATATATGGAGCAAAATAAAATAAAGAACAAGATATAAAAACAAACTTTTTTTAAAAAAAATAAAAAGTATAATAATTTTCTTTAGATGAAATGGCAAATCTGACGCTATATATATACCAGCCTGGCTGACTAGGGTCAAGAGGTTTTGTTTTAATCAGCAAGTAGTCTTCAAAACGCAATAACAAGTAATTAAATGGTAATAATCAACTGCGCATCAGTCGTCGTCGGCAAGACGTTATGAGCCAATAAGAATGGAAAAGGAAAGGAGCAAATGAGTCTCCATCACGTCCTTCAAAAAAACAATTATTTTAGTAAACATAACGTCTAAGTTTTTCTAATTTAAAATTCATTTCTTGAGAACAAGTTGAATACTTTAATATTAGACTATTGAAAACATTTAAATCTTCTTATAAGGATGGATACTGAAATTAAACTAAACTCTAAAACTGTGATATACTTTGGAAATCAAACCACACTCATTCTAAACTTATATAATACACCTTGTAAATTTTAAAAAAGTATTTAAAAGGGTATTTAAATCTTAATTATTATTATCTAAGGCTTCTAAATGACAGGTTTCACACGAACTGTCCAAATGTGCTCCGTGCTTGAGAGCACCATTAACTTGAAATATCTTTTGTCTTTTTTTAAAAAAATATATATATTTTACATGTAATACAGCCTTTTTATTTTTTAATATAAAAATTATATTAAATAAATTAAATTTTTAATACAAATTTATATTATATACTCATTAATTTATCTAATTTATTTAGTTAATTTTTATATTAATTATAATTAATTTATTTATTTTTAATAAAATTAGAGGCGAAATGCAACCGAATTATTAATGTTAGCCGTAATAAAGTGATGGTTGACTCGTGGGGTCAGGGGTCATTGTGACCATTGCGTCCGGAAAATGTTCATCGTCGACACTAGGAATAGGGGTGAACAATAAAATGAGCTAGTATTTTATCAAATTAAACTTGAGCGTTATATAGTCTATTTTTTAAAAAATTATTTTAAAATTTTTAAAATTTTAATAATTTTTTAATATTATATTAATATAATAAAAATTATTAATATTATACTCTTATACATTTTTATTTTTTATAAAAAAAATTAAATTTTATAACTATAAATCTATATAAACATTAACATAATATTAATTAATTATAATATATTAATATATATATTAAAAATAAATAATTATTTTTATTAATATTTAATAATAAGGGTATTTAAAATGATATTTAAATAAAATAAATAATAATATTAATTATTTTAAAAAAAATTAATAAATTAGCCTGCTAACGCTAATAAGCGAGGAGAAGACACCTATATTGATAAAATATCAATATATTTTTAGCCCATTTTTACTAGCGCTGAGGAACATACAACAAGCCACATGTTAATCAGAGATTGTTGTTGGAACAGAGCCCATTAGGCGAGCCCTTTTTATTTTGTATATGAGACGGTGACAACATAGCCATCGAAAGGAGGAGGACAACGATTCATTTCCTTAATCTCACCTCTAGATTTTTTTCCCTATTACTAGAAATAGAACTTAAGCCTAATTAACGCCCTACCCTTGCTTTTTTTTATTGTAAAAAAAAAAAGCTCAACACAAATATACTATTAAAGTCAGGGTATAATTTTAAAATTTAAATAATATTTATAAGATACTTATGAGATTGTCTACTAAAAAAACTTCACAACAATAAAAAGAATTGAACTTATATTCTTACATAATATAATTTTATTTTTTATTATTTATATCAAATTTCATTAACATATCTTACCTTATCAGATGTTAAGATTAGGGTGGAAAACACACTTGTACCCCCCCTGCCGAGGGTGGTTGTGGGCTTTATGAAGATGTCTCTCGGCAACTAAATTTCAGGACCTTTATGTTTGTCTATGGTTTCTTTTGGGACGGATCCGGCCCTGTCCCTGATATAATGGGAGACTGACTTCAAAATCCCAATGCCTTTATTTATTCATTCATTCATGTGTATTTATATGCTGAAACTCCTGACATGGAATTCCCCAAAAAGTGAGACAAAGCGTTCAAAAGTGATACACTAATGTACCATTAGATGCCAAATGTTATTGTCTAAAATGAATACAGGAAATGTTAATTTAATTTCCCTACAATCACTTGATAGCACACGAGTTTGTGAAAGAGAACTTTGAAAACAAAATTACTTAACCATTTCAAATGGCCAATACTAAGGGTCTATAGCTCAGTGGTAGAGCATTTGACTGCAGATCAAGAGGTCACCGGTTCAAACCCGGTTGGGCCCTTCTGTATTTCCATTTTTTGATGGATTTGTTGTTTGGTACAATGTTTTTTGATGGATTATTTTCCCTTATATATGATTCTGGGTGTTTTGATAATAGAAGCCCAATATGATGGTCATTTTTTTTAAATAACTCGTTGTCCCAATTAACATTTATAAAGGCCCATAACTGGACGTTCTCTGGTTGAAGAACGGCTTGTGAATCTGACTGGCTCCAGCTGATTGGTCTGGCTTTTGATCTTAATAATGTAAACATTTACTTTAGCATTCTCTTCTACCCGATTGGTGGATCCTCTCACAATTCCGAAGTGCGACGAAAACAGAAGCCGAAGGAAGGGAGAGAGGATCGTTCCAATTTATTCTGATCAGATCTTCCTATTTATCTCGTTTCCTTTCGGCGTTCAAGCATCGAATTCAGATCCATCGTATTGAATATTCATGGCGGCAGCGAGGCGGGGAAGAGAGGATCGTTCCACTTTATTCTGATCAGATCTTCCTATTTATCTCGTATCCTTTCGGTGTTCAAGTATCGAATTCAGATCCATCGGATTGGATATTCATGGCGGCAGCTAAGCGGCTCCGGGACCTGCAAGCCCAATTGGGGAACAGGATCTGCGTTGATTGCTCTCAAAAGAACCCCCAATGGGCTTCCGTTTCCTATGGAGTTTTCATGTGCTTGGAATGTTCCGGCAAGCACCGTGGCCTCGGTGTACACATCTCTTTCGTCCGATCCGTTACGATGGATTCCTGGTCCGAAATTCAGATCAAGAAGATGGAAGCAGGTGGTAATGAGAAACTCAACTCCTTCCTCGCGCAGTATGGTATCGCCAAGGAGACCGATATTGTCGCCAAATACAATACTAATTCCGCTAGCATTTATAGGGATCGAATTCAGGCCCTTGCCGAGGGACGACCGTGGCGGGATCCACCGGTGGTCAGGGAGAACCTTGGCCCTGGGAAGACTAAGCCTCCCTTGCCGAAAAGCGGAAATGGTGGAGGCTGGGATAGTTGGGATAACGATGACGGGGTCAGATCACCTCATGACATCAAGCGCAACATGTCTACAGGGGATGTAAGGGGGTTCAACGGAGGTTCGACCGGTAGCATGCCCGCGAGATCGAGGTCGACAGAGGATATCTACACGCGGTCGCAATTGGAGGCTTCCGCTGCCAACAAAGACAACTTTTTCGCTCGCAAGCTGGCAGAGAACGAATCACGACCCCAAGGTATTCCACCCTCGCAAGGAGGCAAGTACGTCGGATTCGGATCTAGTCCCGCACCTTCCCGGGTGAATAACCAACAAGGCGACGTCTTTTCAGTTATGTCTCAGGTGATTCATTGTGGAATTTCCTTTTCTTTCTTTCCTTGTGACTGAGAAATAATACGTTCTTGTTACCAATTCAATGCCGCATGTTTGTTTCTATCCAGGGATTTGGTAAATTGTCTTTGGCTGCTTCCTCTGCGGCCCAGTCTGCTGCTAATGTTGTTCAGGCTGGCACTAAAGAGATAGCTACCAAGGTATTTGCATCTATCTTGTTTATAGGATGACGCGTCAAACCGTTATAATTGGTTCATCTGTTAAAAGCATGATAGATATTGTTCAACAAGCGTCATCCCGATTCTGTCGCTTGAGTTTATCAAAATTTATTTTACGAATGAAATAGATGACACGAATTTACTCCTTTCTTTCTAGTACAGCTAAATACAAGAAATAAAGAAACGAATAACAGGGGCATGTTTTATACTTTTCTACTTTCTAACAGCATTAATTCTTGATTTATTGTTGAAGTATGAATCGAAAATTCTGTCAATGAGGAATGTTTTGGTTATCAATCTAGTGGAACACAGTCACTAGAAGTTATTGATGAGCTGCATGAAAAGGTAGCACACAATTCAATAAAAGTTAAAAAATGAACCAAACTTGCTTAGAAAGTAAAATCATAAGAACATAATAATCCGATAAATCACAATATCAAGTACCTGACTAATAAAAAAACTCTAATGTTCAACAAACCCTTCTAGTCTAAGCTTTATTCTAAGATATCTGAATCAATTCCTCTTCTGTATCTAATCAAACGCCTTTATTGAATTATTATAATTAAGCAATCCCTTAATTTTCTCTAGTCTTTTGAGGTTTTTCTCTGTTCACCAACTATATCAAGAGGTCTACTATTTAGTTTTTCTTCCGCTGCTGACCAATAACTATTCTCTGTTCAATAATATTGGTTTAATGTTATCAGGGGAATTAAATCTTCTCAAATCAGTAGAACTAGAGATGCTATTGTTATATTTATAGGTAGTCTCAAAGCTAAATAAAATTATGTCTCGTAATGCGGCTTTCATGGATGGAGGTTCACGAAAATTGCAATTCTGTGCTTGTGGCACCGCAATGGTCAGGGCTACAAGCCATAACATGCTATTAACACCTATGGTGGAAAATGTACTATTTTAAGAAAAGTGTATGGCTTTAGCTTTTACTGGGAGCTCGACTGGTTGCCAAGTTTACAAAATTCTCTTAGATGCTTCTGTTGGAACTGGAAAACAGAGGAAGAGAGACTAATTTCCCCTGTCTCTTGGAAGTTGAACTCACTATCATTAATTTTCATCATTGGTTTTGTTGCAGATTCTCCTGGTATTGAGAATACCCCTTTTCTAATTTTAGGGCTTTGGCTTTCTCTTTCTTTGTGTTTTAGGGTGTTAGGAGGAAGCATTGGGGTATTGAAGGTTCTTTTAGACGTTTTTTAGGCACATGAATTACATTACAGGGTCATAATGTTTTCTTTTCTTTGGAAAGAGGAATAGATGGTGGCTTACATTCATTTATTCATTCTCTATATTTATTCTTTATGCCAGGTAAAGGATGGTGGCTATGATTACAGAGTCAATGAAACTGTCAATGTTGTCTCTCAGAAGACATCAGAGATAGGACAAAGGACGTGGGGGATTATGAAGGGGGTCATGGCTTTGGCTTCGCAGAAGGTTGAGGAGTACACCAGAGATAACCCCAACTGGCCGAATGATAACTGGCAGAGAAATGAAAATGGTAGGAACGGCTATTATGAAGAATATAATCAAGGGAATAAAGGTTGGAATTCTTCTACTGGAGGAGGGCAACCTTCATCAGTTGGGCAGAATAATACTTCTCATCACTCGAGATCATGGGATGATTGGGACAATAATGACACTGGGAAGAAAGAACCAACTAAAGCATCAGCTGCTCATAACAATGATGGTTGGGCTGGCTGGGATGATCCTAAAGATGATGAATATGATAATTCATACCAGAGTGTATCAAATAAGAATGCAGTTGGTCATAATGGGAAGCCAGGTGACAGGTGGACAGGAGGAGGCTTTATGTAAGGTTTGTATATTATGACATTTGAAAACTATGCTTTTTGATTTTAAGATGAAATTGGGGGAGGACAAATAAAAGGAGAGAGGACAGAATGAAAATTAAGCGTATTTCTAATGGAATCTGCAAGTGTCTTTCAACCTGCTTGGCCATCGAAGTCGTTGAAATTTTAATATATACTACATTTGTGTCGGCATTCATGTGTTATTGAGGGGGAGATTGGCTGGATGGCTAAATTTTAAATTTGCTGTTCATTGTCTACTTTGTTCTAGCTCTCATTTCACGTACATAATTTGAAATAAATATTCACTCTTGTTTGACCAGGGTCTGAGCCTATCTTTACTATAATTCAGCACAAATGACAAAATCATGGTAGCTTTCTTGTCGATCACATGCGGGCCAACAGGGATGCCTCTAAACATGATGGATGTAACCGGACCGTCAAGGGTCAGTATGTGTACAAGTGTCCAAAGGAAGGGCTTGTTGCTAAAATTTGAAGAGTCTCGCTACCTGGAATTGTGAAGAAAATATTTTAAGATGAAAACTTCCAAATTGTTTTGTATTTGTTGCAACTAAATTTGCCTGCTATCATTGTTTATTTGCTTCATATTGAACACGTGGTTTTTATTTGTCATTTCGCCAGAACTCATCATTATTTTGAGTCAAACTCAAACTGGAGTTAATGCAAAAATAGCACAACTCATTTATAAATATATTTTTGATAAGTATAACTTGTTTATAGGAATCAATTGACACCAGTTGTTTTTTTTTTTTAACAAATTGTCTTTAGGTTCAATTGATGAAGGGTGAGACATGTGATTATTTAGAGCGTATTTGATTTTTAAGAGTATTATTTTGTTATAGTTTTAGGTGGGATATTTGGAGAGATATCTTAATTCTTAGAAATTTAAATTTATACCTGAAGGTAATAGACTATTCGTCGTGCTTGATATTAGTATCGTCTAAAAAATAAGAAAAATTTTGCTTGCTTTTAGATCTTGTGGAAGCCTAATTCTTTTTTAAAAGATTCAGTATAAAAAAAACTCCAGTTTCTATTTGTTCGGTTACTTAGAGCCAAGGGTTTTAGCATTCTTAAAATTCTGAAAAATTGGCTGTGACCCGCATCGTACAAGAGTGTATTTGGTTTTTATTTTGATAAAAATTTGTTTGGTAAAAAGTTAGATATTATAAAAGATTTATGTTTGGATATATTTCTTTAGAAGTCAGTTTAGTAAACAGAAAGTTTAAATGATATAGAATGGTAAGCCAGCACAAAATAATTTAGTATCCTTAAAAAATATAAATAATATAAAATATATTTTCGTTTTTAATATAAGAGTTAGTTGGGGTTAAATTTAGTCTTAAATATAAAATTTTAATATATTTTTTTTACCAATTATCATTTTTTTAAAATTAATTTATCTAATTTATCAAATAATATATAATTTAATGTTGTATTTGAATTGAGATATTTTAAAGAGAAGAGGTTATATTTGTTACAATAAAATTATCTTATTTTTTAATCTTATTCAAATCAATTAACTCTAATATAAATAATATAAAATTATATATAATAAATCGTAGGGTAAGCCGATGGAGAACATGCTAGTGATCTTCAGGTTATAACTCATGAAGGGGAGGAGAACGTATAGATAAGGGTTAGCGTATAAAAAATGGTGAGAAAAAAATTCCACTGCCCTCGCAGATGCGCCGACAACCAAATGAGCTTTCGGCCTCATCCCAAAAAGATTTTCAGATGACCGTGAAAATACCCAAACATATTTTAACTTACAATTATAAAGCCGAAAGATTAAAAGCCACCCACAGGGGCTCTACCCTTTTATTCTATATATCTAATAGAAAAATTATATTATAAATATCTATACTTTTTTAAAATTTTTAATTTAATATTTATATATTTTTACTTAATTAAATAATTATTTTTATTCTATTAACACAATCAACTCCTATAAAAAGTTAATAATGCTGACAAAATAAAATTATATAAGTTAACTATATTAAGAGGATAAAATTATATATTTTAATTAGGAGAAAAAAAATATACGAATAACATTAAAAAATGTAGTGAAAGTGTATATAACTCTAATATAGTTTTTTTCTATTTAATAAATATCTAAAATAAGTTAATACTACTGTCACATCCAGTCTTTAATACAATATATATTTAACTAATTTAGATATATTAAAAAAATTAATCAAGTTAATTATTTATTATAATAATTTGTTAATTTCTTTAACATAACCTATTTAATTATATGTATTTGAAGAACTCTTGATATAAACTCCTTAATATGTATTATCATATAAGAATATTAAAAAAAATATAATTTTAGAAGATAAGATAGATTAATATTTTATATTTAGTATTAAAATAAATTTTATGTTTAACTCTTATATTCAAAATTAGAAGGAATAACTTGTGATATTGTGTTATATATATATATATATATATATATATATATATATATTTCAAACAACAAAATGTTTAACGGTTATAAAAATTAAAGTTTGGACTGAGTCTGGGTAAGTTTGATTATCATAAATGATAGGTGTTCCCTCAGAGTCAGTTTGGATCGATGAAAAAATCGTTTGTTTATTTTCTGGTATAAGGTAATGATCCCACTAATTTTTCAATTGACCAGTGAAACCAGACACTAAAAGGTTTGTGATTTGTTCATCTGAGTAGTTGTTTCGTGTTTGATACGCAGTACACAACACTATCATCTCCCAAAAGTTTTATTTTTGTTTAAATCTTGTCCCCACTGGAATGGAGTAAGGACTTTCAAAATCTGTAGGGTATAATGAGTTATTAAAGACTCATCTGTTTTGTCAGTATTTCTGTTTCAAATAAAAGAATTTTGAAAGAAGAAATTTTTTTTTAAAATATCAATAAAAACATTGATAATTGGACTTTGCCTCTTATTGCCATAAACTCGCTTTACGCGTAAACTGAGGATAGAAAATAATTTTTAAAATCTGATCATATAATCAGGACTGTTGAAGAATCAGTTTCTATTAAACCAAACAAAGAGGATATTAGACTTGTTTTGGAGAAAGATTTCATACTTCATTTGTGGGTTGAGCTAAAATGGTTTAAAAATATGATTTTTAATCCTTAGTTTTAACTAGACAAAAATAATATTTGAATAAAATGATTACTTAATTGTTCAAATAAATATATATATATATATATATATATATATATTTGTTTGTTTATTTGAACATTTTTTTTAATCGGCTTGGTACCGTAACTTTAGAGTGCTCTCCTTGCCCAGCAATCAAGAGTGCAGTCTAAAGTTACTGCTCCAAGCCAATCTCGAGAAAAGAAGAGTTCAAACAAATATATATATATATATATATATATATATATATATTAAAAAAATTAATTAATATTACCTATTTTTTAAAATACACTAATCCTATTCTTTAGCTATTTCCATCTATCTCTTACTTGAACGTTACTAATAAAATATTAATTAGGATAATTTTAAAAAAATATTAATAAATATAAAAAATAAATTTTATATTTAATATTAAAATTAATTCTCAAATTAAATTATAAAAGTAACGAAAGATTATATAATTTTTGTCAACTCTTTCTCTTATTTTATAGTTAACATATTAAGTATCTTCGTTTTTTTCTAAAAAAAAAGATACTTAATATGTTAAGGTTAACTTGACGCCAATTTATGCATTTTCTGATTTACATATATAGGCTCGTTGCCAGAGATTGAGGATGTCAATCTTATACTAGAAGGAGACGTAGGAGCACAAGCGCTAGCTGCACCTCTTTCCCTTTATTCTTCTTTGATTTGTGACGAGTTCAAGGAATTGAACCGATGCTGAATTGATGATCCTTGGCTTTTGCCCTTTGTGAAACCTTTACCGCTAATTTTCCTGCTATTCCAAATTAAAATACATAAACACCCTCCACATGAACCTGAATTTGCCATTGACGCTCAACAAATTGAATTCAAGCTGTTAAAAGGCAGTGATACCTGTTCATTTGTGTTAAACGTTGTTGTCGTTTGACGTTGAATTCACTTTACACACAGCAGCCTCGTCTAAGCGTTCCACGTCGTGTTGCTGAATGACCAGCACCGACGACACCACCCCTTGTCCCGAAGATGCCAGCATGTCTCCGATCGGACCCAACTCCGCTTGCTCCGCCTGCCTCTCTGCCAATTCCGCCACCATGCTCGATGGAAACCTCCCCTTCCCCACCACTATCAGATCGTACTCCCCGCTCCGCCCTATCTCTAAAACCTCCTCCACCAGGTTGCCCGCCGCCTTTTCTATATAAACCGCCTCCTTCCACTTCCTCCTGAATTCCACCACGGCAGTTTCATCTAGGCCCTGCAATTCCGCTCAATCATCAATTTTTTTGAACAAACCGAGAAACTGTGTGCGTGTGCGAGTCTGAAATCGATTTTCTTACCTGCTCTTTCTCACGGTTCATCGTCTCTGTGGAGAAACTGTAGTTTTTCTCGCTGCACTTCTCTGGGCAGGGTCGTGACGCGACGCCGTCACTGGCCAACCCATTTCTGTCCACGTATCTCATGACGGTGACCTTAACAGCCGTATGCTCCGCCATTCTGCCGCCCAATTCCATGGCCTCCCGATCATCTGCCCCACCAAGGAATAAAATCAAGACCCGTCGGGTACCGTTTGGGGTTGTTCCTGCGGACTCATTTCCATATCCTCGATCTACAAGCACAGCCACAGAACATGGCGAATGCTTGAGCACCCTCTGGTTCACCCCTCTCCATCCGTGACCCACGTTGTCCAATACCTCGTGTCTCCCTCTTCCGAACTCTTCTTCCTCCATTTCCATCCTCCACTGCTTGTGAAACGGCAAGATAATCATAGTTACCCTCTTCTGTTCCGCCACGTGGCAAATGTCCTCGTGCATGGTGCACAGAGAAGAGATGGCCGTGCTTGGCCGGACGGAAACCCGTCCGCATTGACTGTAGGCCTGAAAGGCTCCGGCGACGGGGTCATGCCACTGGCCGCCGTGGGAGCGGTTGAAGAAAGGGAAGCCATCCTTGCTGGCGCGCTTGGCCAAGACGATGGAGGAGGAGCGTTCCGTTAGCTCAACGAGGTGCATGATGAAGAGCTTGAGGGGAGACTTTTTGGTGCTGCGAGTGAGCTCTATTAGTCTGATGATGGAGGGTGCGTTGTCGGGACCGTGAACGCAGGCCAGCACTCGCAGCTCACCGTCGGCATTTTTCTTGGAGGTGGAAGACAAGTGGCCTAGCCTCCGGTGGGACTCGGCAGAGATGCCACGCGCGGGTTTGTAGATGGCCATCACTGTTGGGGCTGTGATGAAGGTCGTGAACAGAGCCATTAGGACCAGAATAGCGAACATCTCATCGTTCAGAACCTGTATGCCAAAACATGTATTTTGTGACTTATTACATTGATCTAGGTCAGTTTGCATAGACGTAATTACAAAATTAGTTTAGTATACACCAAAAGAAAAATCATGCACATATTTTTTTTTATAAATTTAAGAATTATCCTTAATCAAGTTTTGAAATAAAAATTCTTTTCGCGCCATATTTCTAGCAAAGCAAAAAATGAAAGGGTGCTTTAAAAATGAGTCATGAATATTAATTCTATTAGATTTTATGAAAAGCCTTGTATTTATAATGGTGGAGAAGAGTTGTATAAATACGACTGAGTAAAACATAAATAAACCCTATATACACACACACACACACAAGTGCTCAAAGGTATTTGACATATTTCATGTAAGTGTATATATACGTACATACATTTATACAAACATATAAATATAATTTTTTTTTATTTACTCTCGCGTTTGCACCTTTTATTTAGCTAGCAAAAAAGTGTCCTCAAAGGTGCAGCGAATATATGCATATTGCGAACTATAGAACATTTTGAAACCACAAATTTGTCATTAAAAGTGGGAAATTGGGAATATAAATAAAAATTTAAGTCTATAGAAACCACGAATGATGCCATGCTGTCATGTGTGTCATTATCAACGTGGCCACTCTCAATAGTATCAAAGCTGGGAATCTTTAATCCGTGATTATGCATTCTATGAGCCATATATATATACATACTCATTATCACCTCATTACCAAGGTACATTGGAGACACAAATCTCCAAACTTCATTAATCCGTCGAAAATCTCGGTTCCTAATTATGACTTGCAAATACTTGGTTGCAGGGGTTTACACGTAAATCCCCAGACTTTCCCATTTAATATGAAGATGGAGACAGGCATATATGTTCCTAGCTAATCACCTTGCAAATTTAATTTAATTTTCAGTAATGAAAATGTGAGATTCTTCATTTCTTAATTAGCTTCTTGACTATCTATCGGACAAAAAAATAGCATTTTGACTAAAACGTTGTAATTGGGTGACTAAGATGCGTGTGCGAAGTCCAGCAAGAAGGACGCAGCTGACGGCGCTGGAAATTAAGGAGTGGAAGGATATTCCATGCATGTGTATCAAACTAGTCAACGTGAATTGGCTAACTTACTTGTCATCTCTTGTCTAAATTTCCAACAAAGAGCGCATGACAGTGATCAGGATATCATATTCCAAACAAAACATTAAAAGTTAACGTGTGAGCCAAAAAGAGACACGGTCAATTAAATATAACTTTACTTTTTAATCGATCAAAATCCATGATTTATAATTTGAAGGAACCAAATTTTAATAAAGGTAAACTTAAGTGATTAAAAGTTGTATTAACATTAAGGAAAAAAGTTAGGAAAAAAACAAACTGACCCTTTTCTCCTTCCCAATGTTCAGCACGATGAGTTCCACCAGGCCTTTGGTGTTCATGAGGACGCCCAGCGTCAATGATTCCCTCGCCGGAATCAAGCACATCATCGCCACCACGAACGTCCCCAGTATCTTTCCGGCGCAGGCCGTGGTTATGACCAACGCCAATAGCCCCCAAGCCTCACCGCCTCGGATTTTCACCACGTCGGTCTTCAACCCGCTCGATGCAAAATATAGCGGAAGAAGCAGACCCGACACGAAATCCTCAATCCTCTCTATTAGTCTCTCCGCGAAATCTCCTCCTTTCGGAATGGTTAATCCGAACACGAATGCTCCGAATATCGAATGGATCCCAATCAAGTCGGTCATGAAACCCGACACCATCACTCCGGCTAAGGTCAAGCAGATGTAAGCCTCGTCCACTGCATCATGCTTCGACGAGCACCTACGGGCCACCCAACTCATTGCGGGTCGGATCGCAACCATCATGAAAATTACGAAACCAACCCCTGAAAGAAGAACCCACACTGACACTAGGGGGCTCTTATGATGTCCGCCGTCGCCGTCGCCCGCAAGAGCCACGGCGAGAGCCAGGAAGATCCACGCTACGACGTCGTTGAATGCTGCTGCGGCCATGGCGATCTCTCCCACCTGGGTAGTCAAGAGTTTGAGCTCGGCTAATATACGAGCTAGCACAGGGAATGCCGTGATGGAGAGCGAGACGCCCATGAAGACCAGAAACTGACAGAAACCGACCTTGTCAGCTCCGTCGACGGTTTTACGAAGCAACATGGCGACGCCGATGCCGAGGATGAAAGGAATGGAGATTCCAGTGGCGGCAATGACAAAGGCTCGACGACCACTCCGGCGAATGGAGGTGAAGTCGAGTTCGAGACCGACGAGGAAGAGGAAGAAGACAAGGCCAATGCTAGCGACGGATTCGAGTATGGGAGTGCTCCATGATGGGAATATACGGTCCATGTAAGTTTGGTTCCTTCCGAAAGCCGATGGGCCCAGCAGAATCCCACCCTGTAGCAAAGTATATAAAGAAACAAAAGTATATTAAACAACATGAAGTGAAAGAGATAAAGAAGATAAAGAATGAAGAAAGAGCGTACGACAATCTCAGCAACGACTTTGGGTTGGCGAAGAGGTTTGAGGAGGAAGGCGAGGGAACGGCTAACGAGGAGGATGAGTAAGGTTTGAAGGGTGAGGAGAGGGAAGGCGTAGTCCAAGGGGTTATCGCCCTGCCAGGCTCCATTGGAGGAGGCTTTGATGGAGCTTATGTTGAAAACCATGCTTACTTGACAATTGAAATATCAAAACAGGGCTAATTAAGTGGATAGTGTATGTGACGCTGAAGAAAGGTATTAGACGTGCAATGTTAAACCACTTGTGCCCAAATGGCTTCTATTTATAGAAGAGGACGCCGCTCCTTGCTTTGCTATATATATATATATATATATATATATATCATGTTGTATTTATTAATTTGGAAACTTCACATATAATAGAAATTGGCTGTCTACATCCAAATTCTTCATTAACCAGATTATAAAATCATATCAGATAATGCAAAAACTTAAAGCTAAAGGTCTATCACGTGAGCTAATTTTAAAAGTATAATCAGTATTCTAAAGTAATTTAAATTGGTACAATCTCTCTTACTAGATAATCTAAAAACACGCATCATATTAATTATACCTCTAAAATTAGTTCAAGGTGTTAATTCTAATTCCAAAATTAAACTTGGACAAGCCAATGGTTCTAATATAAAAGGTAACAGGTAAATCCATTGATTTAAACTGATCAAATATTTTAAAATTTATACCTTGTTATTATTTAGTATAAAATTAAGATTAAAAATTTTACTAATTTTATGGTTACTTTTATTTGAAATTTTTACTATGTAATTAAAAGCATATTGTCCTTAACAAGGATACTGATTGAGATGAGTGAAGTTTGAAGAAAGGTGATTATTCTCAATGTGGATATGGTATATTAAATATTGGGCGTGAGTTTCAAATCATGAATTATGAATCGTACTAATAGAGTATTAAATATTTCCTCATAAAAATAATAATAAATTGTTAACTTGCATACGAGGCCTTTGTTAATGGAAACATGATTCCTGTCCGTCCAGGTTATTCGGGCGAAGACCCATTCCCCCAAAATAATCATGTTTTATCGCTAATCACGCTAAACATAATATATCAAAACCCATTATCTCTTAATTTAATTGGTGAAAAGATAAAACATATGATCATTTAAAACGTGTTGAATCTATAGAAAATACTATTTTGTTATAGTTTCAGTCGTAACGCTTGAGAAAGTATCTTAATTTCTAGGTACATACGTTTACGCTTAAAGGTAATAAATAGCTCACCCTACCTGACATTGATATTATTTAAGAAAAGGGAAATTTCACTCTGCTCTTATATTTTGGATAAACTTAATCTCTTTCTAAAACTGTTTGTACTAAAACCAATACTATATCAAACGTGTTTGGCATTTAGTTTAATATGTATATTTACTTTTGCCATTGTATTGTGCACTTTAATTCTAAGGAACGCAAGTATATGGTGTTTTACCATATATATATATATATGCACATTTTACACGCAAGTAAACAACTAATCATTTTTTATTGTAAAAACCAGACACCCTAATTACAGAATATACCCAATTACTCCTCAAGATTCTTTTTAAAAAAGAAAAATGAAAAAAATTAGCACATTACAACTTATATAAGGAGAAGGGTTAAAATATAATTTCTGTGGATAAGTAGATAACCAAAGCAAACACCTGCTAAGAATCTGGCGATACATGACGATGATACTGAGAAGGGAGAATTTAAAGATTTGTGTTAAAGGAAAAAATGAGTTATCTATGAGTCCTATGTAAATGAGATCTAAAAAAAAAAAGAATTAAATTTTGTTTATTTAAGACTTATTCAGTTATCCCCTTAAAAATTTAGTAATATTTGTATTTAATATATAGAATTGAAATAGTAATCATATTAGTGTCCATGTCAAGTGGAGAAAAAAGAGATGCTGGTCTTTGTTATCCCAGCCACAAATAAGGGACCAAGAGTACGGAGTTTTTTTTTTCATTTTAAATAATGAAGGATGTCGCATTGATTATATGCCTACTTCAATTAATTGATTAATTAATTTATAGTATCCTAAACCTGAAATTTAATACATATACAATGATATTTATAAAAAATAGTGGAGTGCGAATGCTAGCTGATGCTTCAATTTTTTTTTCCTTTACACAAATAGTTAGTTAATTTTTTTTATTGAAGGATATATTTATATAATTACAAGATGTACTGTAGTTAGTTAATACTCTGTCCGTCCTGTTGTTAATTTAAAAGGTAGATAAAATATTCACTTTAATTATAAGTATAAAACTCATATATTCACTTTGCATGATCTTTTCTTCAAAACATCCCTATTAATTAATTAATTAATTGTACATATTAAGGTAATTTCTAAACAAGAAGTAGTTCTAATACATTTGATCAAACATGGTAATTTAAGGAAATCAAGACAAATTTGTTACAAATGACTAATTAACTTAACTATTTTTTAAATATTTATAAATTAGTTATCTAGCTCTTATATTAAGAACCCAATGTGCTCTTCGGGTCCTTAATATATCACATAATTTAAAAGTTGATATTAGTCCTAAATATATTACATATTTTTTATATTTGTTAATTTTTTTTAATTAAGATATTTTAAAAAAATATATCATATTAATTAATTTTTTTAATTTAAATTAATTAATTAAATAAGTCTTATATTAAATATATGAGGAATAGTATTTACTGATGACCAAGTAAAGGGAGGCGGCTAATATATGGGAGACTGAGGGGGTCAAGGTGCAGAAATTGAAACATTAAACTTTCCAAGAAATAAGGATGAATGGAAAGAGGTACACACGCACACACACAGAGGTGGCAGAGTGAGTTCAACAAAGCTTAAGTCATCAGTTGGTGCGTAAGACGGGAAGACTTTGAATAGTTATTAGTTAAGTTGTATAATTTCTTCTCTGCCTTGTTCTTCACTTCATAAGATTGGAAGACTTTGAATATTTATTAGTTAAGTTATATAATTTCTTCCTGCCTTGTGACACTTCAACCCATCAATTCCTGAAGACCTCCCCGGTGAGTTTTAGTCATCAGTCGCTGAATATTCACAAATATTATTTTGTTTGAATTGCTCGAATAATATTGGACCTTCTGTATTGCATGAAATCTATAAATTAAACTAGCTTCTCCCGCTGATAAACAATGTCACTTGTTTTATATATATATATATATATATATATATATATATCAAATGCATGCTTTCAAAATTAAAGTGTGAAATTATATTCTTTAATATAAGAGTTGACTTTTTTTTAATAGATGAAATAGGCTAAAAAAATTAATTAATAAAAATTAATATAAGAATTAATTCACTAATTTAGATACATTAATAAATATATAATATAATATAAATTGACTTTTAAAAAATAAATTTAATCATAATAAATTTATTTATTTAATTTTTTTAATATATTTAGAAAAAGTCAATTAAGTTTCCCCTAAACCAGTAAGTTGTTTACGCAATTCAACAATCTGTAGTTTTGGTTCGGTGGGGAAACGAGTCAAATTGTAATGCTTTGATCCTTTTGTTCTTCTGACCAGAGGGTCTCATCACACACTACAGATTAAAGTAAGGTTCCATGATAAAATTTCATAGGCGAGGATTATTATGGGACAGATTTATTGTACTACACCCTCATCCCAATATCCTCTTTTTTTTTTCCGTTGATCAATTCGAGTCTTGAAGGCTAAAGCTAACAGCTTTTCTCCTTTTCCATTTGAAATTTCCAAATATGACTGGTGTTGCTTTAATCCTGATTCCGTTACTCAATCTTGTACAGAAGATCACAAGAAGATGCTCTGATCTAATGTCTATGGTCCTTAATTTAAGAGAACATCAATCCCCATGCACGTCACAGTACAAGATGCCTGCCAAAAGTAATCCCTTAAACAAGATTGATCTCTAATATTCTTCTTCCCCGAATTACCACAAGCTTTTAGTTTCAAATTCTCTTCTTCTTTTCCTAATCAGAAATTGAAACTTTTTCCTTTCTAATCATCATATATTAGAATAAGATTATCCAATAATCTTTTCAACACATGCATGCAAGTCCGTGCATGTGCGTTTGCCTGCCTCCCAAATGAATGCTCGATCACTGAGGAAAAAGATTGAGGGTTCATATGTAACTAGTTTGGAAACATTATAAGCAGACTTTGTACATAGGATTATAATTACATAACATAGTGAAAATAAGGTCAAAGGAAAGCCCCATCGTACGTGGTTGGTGCGTGTGATTAATGGCTTTTCTATGAGAATAGTGGGAGCACTGTAGTAGTAAATTGGGATACAAAGAGAGCAACTCATGGGTCTCACAAGTATAATTGGCCTCGACCAGGCATCATGGTGCTCTCATGAATTTTCATTTTCACATTATCAACATCCACTCATCTTCTCAAGGGTTTCAGAGAATGTTTAGCTGAGATTCACGCAAATCATCACTTGTCGCTTCTTGCTTCTTGCTTCTTGCTTCATTCATGCATTCATTATATTTCTCTCGCAGCATATACAATAATTATTAACAATAGCAAAAGGAAATGATAGATTGTCATGACCACGAATTGTATAGTGCAAAATCAAGCAGTAGGGCTCACCATTATATTGTCTGGGAATAATATATTTGAAGTCCGATGAATTAAGGGAATAAGGAGAACCAGTGGGAGTGGTTGGCAAATCCCAAAATGGGATGGATGCGATATTTGTGGAAGTCAATTATTTCCAAAGTTTGCGCACAGTGGATATATATATATATATATATATGTATGTATGTATGTCAAGTATATCAACTAGTACACGGCGTTGTATAATTAAGCAGATGCTATGTTTGTTACTTTCACCATTTTCGTATGTGGCCGTAGCTTTCGTTGAAACTTGAGCAATTTAACTTGTAAGCGAAAAGAAAACAAAACAATAATCTCTCTCCGGAAGTTTATGCATCTATCATTGGTGAAGAAGAGAGAAGCTGATGGATGCTAATTGGCATTACTAATTATTATAACTAAATAAAGTATATAGAGATAGGCAGGCTTGGTGTGTGCATCAACCCCACTTTAGAAATGAGAGGTTTTAAAGGCATGAACAACAAATGTGGCCTCAACAGGCATAACACAAAGGGAAGGAAAGTTGAAAATGAAATGTTATAATTAAAATGGCCATATATTTCTTGAGAAGGCATATTTAAGTTTGAGAACCAAACTTGGAGTCTTGAGTGCTATAGCTAGCTAAGCACAGGCCACCATCATCTGTGCAGTTCCCAAAACGAGATGGAAACAATTATTTATTTATATCAACTGCAAAGACTTCCTGTGACTCCAGCTATAGAATTGTTTCACTATATATACAGGTTGTTCGTTTGAAATAGAAATTCATTATATATATGTGCCTCTCTACATGTTTCTTCAGCCCCCTAGATGTGTAGATATTTCCTTTTTCATTTCTAGCTCTCAAACCTCTTCTTTCTTAAGCCAACAAATATTTTTTTGAAAAAAATCGCATACCAATATCAAAACTTTACTGTAGATTTTAATATTGAACTTCAGATACATCTTTATTAATGATGAATGAATCTGGGATTTTCTTGGGGGAAATGCGATTTACAAGTTAGCAGTAAGCAAAAAGAATCATTAGGTTATATGTGGAAACAATGGAATTGTATGGTCTTTCAGCTCGTGGGCTGCGATAAGCCGTTAACTATGGACAAACAACAGAAGTAAGGAAGAAAATAAATAAAATTAGGCAATTTTATTTTGGCGTCGCCCGGACTCGAACCGGAGACCTTCAGTGTGTTAGACTGACGTGATAACCAACTACACCACGACACCTCTTTATTGTTATTGTTCAACAGATATAATATGAATTAAATACTCGCAACAATCTGCTACCTTAAACTAATGAGCATCTTAATGTTTCATGAGGAAGAGACACGGTAGAGTATAGGAATTATGAAAATAGCGCATGGCGTTAACGAGAATTAAATTGGCCGAAGATAACTGGAAATTTGATGCCTTGGAATAATTTCAATTTTTAAGTTGATTAATATTATCCACAAATCAAACACAATAACCTAATTGCACTCCTTCATATTAAATAAATAAAAAAATTTCATCTTATTAAAATGTTAGGAAGACCGTGATTCATAAGCTAACTAAAGTAATTGTGGGTCAATAATCCTCTCTCACCGATCCATTTTCTTTCATTGTTACAGCCTCAGGGCAGGGTCTTCGGAATGGCACATTCCATGAGTATATTCATTCACACTCCCATATCTGCTTTGTAAAAGTTAACACGCAGCATAAGTTAAATCCCAAATTACAAACTTGGTACAAGAGAGGGTTACAGGGGAATTAGTCTGAAGATAACGACACTCATCCAAAAAGGTGCTTATCAACCTCTTCTTTACTAAAACACATCAACTCCATTTCTCAGGAGATATGAAGTACTTGCCGTGCGAGCCTGCAAGAACATTAAGCTGAAATTGCTTGTGCTCTTCGCCAACATGTCAACTAAATTTATGGCATATCCGATTCGACAACTTTCGCACAATATTTTTCTTTTCTTTTGTGTTTTTTTATACATAAATTTTTTTGGCTAAAAAAATTTAAGACCGTTCTCATACAAAGTCAAAATATAATTTCATGATTCAAAAAACTCATAAAAAAACTTACAAAATTGCTTATAAATCCTCACATAAATTTCTTACTATATATACGTGCTCATTTCTTTTAACTGTATAAAACCGAAAGCGACATTCTTGACCCATAATAACAGATTATCACTGACAGTAGTACTGGGCTGACCCAACCCACAAACCCAATACTTATTTCGATTTTATACCAAATGATTACCCCGCCGGTAAAGGGCTCTAGTCTTTTCGAGGCAAAAACGAAAGGCGCATAAGATAAGGAATTCCTTGATAATCTGTTAATCGACCGACAGGGAATAATCGTACCATTCCCCGGAACTAAAGCAGCTGCATTTTTACGCTTTCATCTGAAACGATCCAGGTAACATTCTGACCGTAAAACTATAACCGCCCTCCCACGTTATATAACTTCAGCCTATTGATTTTATAGACGGTCGACAATGGGCAACAATCAAAGCTCACTCAGAATTTACAAGAGTCGTGGAAGAAGATGAAGAAAAAGAAAGGGCAGAAACTGATATAATAGAAACTGCCAAATATCGCATTGAAACCAGATCTAGGAATACATTTCAGGATGTTGCGAGAACAACGCAGAAAATAACATCTAATTGAACTTAACATTTACAAACCCAATCCCTAACAAAGAAACCGTAAAAGCAGCTTCGAATTCGATCGTAAAATCAACCACCAAAACCGTACAATGTCCTGCCCTGCCTCTTCAGCGCGTACACCACATCCATGGCGGTCACCGTCTTCCTCCTAGCATGCTCAGTATAGGTCACAGCATCACGAATAACGTTCTCAAGGAAAATCTTCAATACACCGCGAGTCTCCTCGTAGATAAGACCGCTAATACGCTTAACTCCACCTCTACGAGCCAAACGGCGAATCGCGGGCTTAGTAATTCCCTGAATGTTATCGCGAAGAACCTTCCTGTGCCTCTTGGCTCCTCCCTTGCCCAAACCCTTACCTCCTTTTCCACGACCCGACATTTTCACCGAGAAAGTGACAGAAATCCTGAGAGCGATGCACTGAGAGGACTCGGTCTTCGATGTTCCGGTAGCGGCTAGCAAAGGTTGGGCTTATATAGAACCGTTTTGTTAGGTAGGTTTGTGCTTTTTCGTCATCGAAATGGAAATAACTGTTTACGACCGTTGGATTGGATATTCATCGATGCCTCACAATTGGTATCCGAGTCATGTGGCTGTGGAAGCTAAGGGCCGTCGATTATACTAGATCAGCTGTGCCAATCGTATGGCTGCTTTTTTATGGGCAACCACGGATCAGTGACGTGGCAATCTTTGGAATGTTTAGAAAAATAAAAGCATCATTACCACGTTTTCGTATATAAAGTTAGCATTATTTTTGTTTTTGCCTATTTTAATCTCTTAAATAATAAAATACTTCAAATATTTATTAAATTATATAAATTAATATTTTTTAAAAAATAAAAATTAATCTTAATTCTAAATATAAATATAAATATAAAAATTTAATTTATTTTTATTTTAATATTTAGTATTTTTTTAAGAACGTCACATTTATTATATGTAAATAATTTAGATAATTTTTTTGATATATTTAAATTAACTAGTTGTTAAATTAAATCAAGCAATGGAGGATCACAACTTTGTTTTGCCTATGATGTAATATACAATGTGTGTATAATATTTCACAATACTCAACTGTCAAATCCATTTACATGCAATGAATAAAACTCAAAAGTCGAGCTTAAGAAAAATAAATAACTCGAGGCTGTTGTAATAAATTCTCTTTTACTAAAATGGATTTTTAAGCGCATGGAGTTTAGCATAGGCACTAATTAAATATTGAATAATATAGATAATTAGATGGTAAGATTATTTATGCGTTGTCTCAGATTCTACATTTGCGAGCGATTGTAATAATATTCAAGAGTTATCAACAAAGTTGCAATTCACAAGGTATTTAGAGCGTTTTGTATAAGAAAAGTGCATTGAAGAGCCCTCTACATACGAGAGGAAGTAACAGCGATCATCATCATATACGCACGCAACAAGGGGATGACAAATTTGTCACATGAAAACATTATATATAAGCTAATCTACCAAAAGTACAATATGAGTCCACTATTTGACATCTGATGATACTGTTCAAAGCATTCTTCATATAATATGATTATTGTGCTCCACTTCCTACAAATATCACGACAAAAGTGCAAAACCATGTATTTACATCAGGCCACATTATAGAACTACCAGAATGATTTGATAAAGTGCACAAGGATGCTGAAACCTAAGAATTTGCCAGCCACACAGAACATAGAAATCTGATTAGGATGCAGATTATATGAATCATTGGGCTCAATCTTGCTTCAAACGGAGACAAGTAATGGCTTCAAACACCCGCTTTGCATCTTGCCTGCTAAAGTCAAACTATGTCGGAAAATCAACATCATTTCATCCCAAAATTTTACCTTGACCCATATAAACATTATAATTCTGATGTCAACTTAGACTCATAATACTATAGTCTATGTCTCCTATGACCACAATGCAAGTAAAAGGCAGTATTGACAAAGCCTAGTGAAATAAAAGGCATTAAATGGAGATGGGTCTGCAATCCCAAAAAATGAAATGGGGTCTTACTTTCTGGAGGGGTAGCCTGCAACAGCTAATAGCTTCCCATGGAAGTCCTTTTCAGCTTTAACCAACCACCAATTATGCAAGCAAACCTTCAAGAAAAAAGAAAAAAGGAATCAGAAACTGAAGATAGTGGAGAAGGAAGCATAATGTAATGGAAATGGAAATGGTAGGGTAAGAAGGAAACCGAATGGATAACTGTCGGCAGGAAAGCAGATGAGGTGTTGGATTGAGTTGGAGCCGATTCAAATTCCGAAGCCATGAATGAAGCTTAGCCACTGAACTTCTTCTCAGGTTATGAGTTTAGTACGGGAATACTAGCAACAATTTAATTTTTTTAATAAGGAAACTAATCATAGAACAATGATGTTCCTCTTAAGATCCCACTACATCTGTGAGCGCTGCCTAGTAGAAAATCTTAGAGAGCAATCTGATCAAATAGTAGAAAACATCTATCTCTCACTCTTTGCTTGAGAACTCGCCTACAACATGTACAAATCCATATTAACTTAACCAGATATACAAAAATTATAATTAAATGGACAAAATAACCATTGCTAGCCCTCATATGATTATGCAAGCGAACTAGTGTAAGAAACTAGGATATAAGCATCTCTGGCTTACATTAACTCTATAATTTTATACGTATGCGAATATAAATGCATTTGCATCATGAGAAGATAAGCACCACTAACATTAGCAATTGAATTAATAATACAAGCTTAAAAATCCATGGCTTGCTTTCCGTAAGATATTCTAATTAATCTTGTGGATGATGTCATTAAATAACATTACTACAAAGCTAGATCTCCGGTCAGGCAATTTTATTACTTGTTTTAAAACCACATTGATTATGCCTACTAACTGTACTTCTTCAACTCAAATCCCAATTCTGCAATTCAGCAATCAGGACATTCCTAAAGATTGCAATCCACCTGTTTCGAACCCTCCTACTCGTCAGAGTTAAAAAAACAAAAAAGCCTAAACTTGAGTTTCCTTTTTCCTTTGCAGGTGGGGGGTGTTAGGGGGATTGTGGGGGCGGTGCAAGTCTGCTACTGCTAGATATTTGATCGGAAGAAAAATTGGTTCGGTCTCTCAACAATGTCCCAAGAAAGAAGATCATGTAATTGAACTTTTTCCCTTTCTTTTGTGTCATTTTTTATTATTGATTTGATTATAACTAAAGAAAGTGAGTTTTTTATGAGCACATAACAACTAAAAATATCAGCAAGTAATTAGTTAAAATAATAAGCAATATAACTCCAATAAGAAGAGTATAAATTTAAATATCAATTGAGGGTGAAACTTATTGGGCTCTAAATTTTAAAATAAATATATAGTTTAAGTGTATTATCTCACTTCTACATAGGAAATTATAAAATAAAATAAATTGTTAAGTGGTCGAGCATAATTTTAAATTTTCAGCAGTACTAAATTATGCACGTCCATATTTCCATATATGAAAAATATATAGTTTGTCATAAATATATATATATATATATATATATATATATATATAGTTGGAGGGGTTTTGCAATTTTTTTCCTTAAAGAGCAAGACACTAGTTTACAAGTAAAATCGAAACTGATGGCTTATATAGGAGAGTTTACATACTCGCAATTTAGAACAAGTTCGTAATCTGTAAATACCGGACCGTGAGGGGGGAAATTACATATTTACATGGATAGGATTTGTTGAAAGCCAAGGCTTGAGGGAACCAAAACAACGAGCTCTGGTTACGATGCATCCTGTTGGTAGACGCAGTAATTTCCAGTTCATTTGTGTTAAACGTTGTAGTCGTTTGACGTTGAATTCACTTTACACACAGGAGCCTTGTCTACGAGTTCCACGTCGTGTTGCTGAATGACCAGCACCGACGACACCACCCCTTCTCCCGACGACGCCAGCATGTCTCCGATCGGGCCCAACTCCGCGTGCTCCGCCTGTCTCTTCTCCAATACCGCCACCACGCTCGATGGAAACCTCCCCTTCCCCACCACTATCAGATCGTATTCCCCGCTCCGCCCTATCCCCAAAACCTCCTCCACCAGGTTGCCCGCCGCCTTCTCTATATAAACCACCTCCTTCCACTTCCTCCTGAATTCCTCCACGGCAGTTTCATCTAGGCCCTGCAATTCCGCTCAATCATCAATTTTTTTGAACAAACCGAAAAACTGTGTGCGTGTGCGCGTCTCAAATCGATTTTCTCACCTGCTCTTTCTCACGGTTTATCGTCTCTGTGGAGAAGCTGTAGTTTTTCTCGCTGCACTTCTCTGGACTGGCCAGCCCATTTCTGTTCACGAACCTCATGACGGTGACCTTAACAGCCGTATGCTCCGCCATTCTGCCGCCCAATTCCATGGCCTCCCGATCATCCGGCCCGCCAAGGAATAAAATAAAGACCCGTTGGGTACCGTTTGGGGTTGTTCCTGCGGACCAATTTCCATATCCTCGATCTACAAGCACCGCCACAGAACATGGTGAATTCTTGAGCACCCTCTGATTCACCCCTCTCCATCCGTAACCCACGCTGACCTCGTGTCTCCCACTTCCCATCTCTTCTTCCTCCATTTCCATCCTCCACTGCTTGTGAAATGGCAAGATAATCATAGTCGCACTCTTCTGCTTGGCCACGTTGCAAATGTCCTCGTGCATGGTGGACAGAGAAGAGATGGCTGTGCAGGGACGGACGGAAACCCGTCCGCAATGACTGTAGGCCTGAAAGGCTCCGGCGAGGGGGTCATGCCACTGGCCGCCGTAGGAGCGGTTGAAGAAAGGGAAGCCATCCTTGCTGGCGCGCTGGGCCAAGACGATGGAGGAGGAGCGTTCGGTGAGCTCAACGAGGTGCATGATGAAGAGCTTGAGGGGAGACTTTTTGGTGCTGCGAGTGAGCTCGATGAGTCTGATGATGGAGGGTGCGTTGCCGGGATCGTGAACGCAGGCCAGCACTCGCAGAGCCCCGGCTGCCTTTTCCTTGGAGCTGGAAGACAAGTCGCGAAGCCTCCGGTGGGACTTGGCTGAGATGGCACGTGCGGGTTTGTAGATGGCCATCACTGTTGGGGGTGTGATGAAGGTGGTGAACAGAGCCATCAGAACCAGAATAGCGAACATCTCATCGTTCAGAACCTGCATGTCAAAGCTTGTATTTTGTCACTTATACTGCAGATTATTGCGGGCAAAGGTCTCTAATGTCGTACTCTCCAATTCAATTATTATATTGGTCTAGGTCAGTTTGCATAGATGTAATTACAAAATTAGTTTCGTATCTACCAAAAAAATAAGTATATGCAGAATTTTTTTTATAAATTTATCATCCTTATTTTAATTAGCTTTTTGACTTAAACGTAGTAATTGGTGATCGAGTGTGTGTACGAAGTCTAGAAAAAGGACGAAGATGCTGACGGCGTCTACAAAAATTAAGACGGAGATGGTTCCCCAAATTTCCCAAATCCTTGGAGTGGAAGGATATCATCAGTCTAGTCAGAGGGTAGACTGTCAACTTGAATTGGCTAACTTACTTCTCATCGCTAAATTTTCAACAAACCTTAGTTTTAAAAGGAGACAGACGTGGGAGTGATGAGGATATTTAAAACCCACGTCTAGGCCGAAAACGACATTAAACAGCACGCGGCAATGTTGGAATAATAATAGTAGTAGTAGTAGTAGTAAAGAATAGGAAAAAAATAAACTGACCCTTTTCTCAATGCCAATGTTGAGGACGATCAGCTCCACCAGGCCTTTGGTGTTCATGAGGATGCCCAGCATTAATGATTCCCTCGCTGGAATCAAACATATCATCGCCACCGCCAACGTCCCCAGTATCTTGCCGGCGCAGGCCGTGGTTATGACCAGCGCTAATAGCCCCCATGCGTCACCTCGGATTTTAGCCACGTCTGTCTTCAACCCGCTTGATACACACTGTAGCGGCAGAAGAACCCGCAACACGAAGTCCTCGATCCTCTTTATCAGTCTCTCCGCGAAATCTCCTCCCTTTGGAATGGTTAATCCGAACACGAATGCTCCGAATATCGAATGGATCCCTATCAAGTCGGTCATCAAACCCGACAGCATCACTCCGGCTAAGGTCAAGAGGATGTACGCCTCGTCAACGGCATCATGCTTCGACGAGTACCTCCGGGCTACCCATTTCATCGCGGGTCGGATAGCAACCATCATGAATATTACGAAACCAACCACTGACAGAAGAACCCACACAGACGCAAGGTGGCTCTTATGATGCCCACCGTCACCGTCACCCGCGATAGCAAGGGCCAGAGCCAGCAAGATCCACGCAGCGACGTCGTTGAATGCAGCTACGGCCATAGCGATCTCTCCCACCTGGGTGGTCAATAGTTTGAGGTCCGCCAAGATACGAGCGAGCACAGGGAATGCCGTGATGGAAAGCGCTACGCCTATGAAGACAAGAAACTGACCGACACCGACCTTGTCAGCTCCATCGACGGTTTTTCGAAGCAACATGGCGACGCCGATGCCGAGAATGAAAGGAACGGAGATTCCAGAGGCGGCAATGGCAAAGGCTCGACGACCACCCCGGCGAATGGGGGTTAAGTCGAGTTCGAGACCGATGAGGAATAGGAAGAAGAGAAGGCCCATGCTGGCGACGGATTCGAGGATGGGTATACTCCATGTTGGGAATATACGTTGCATGTAAGTTTGGTTCCTTCCGAAAGCCGATGGCCCAAGCAGAATCCCAGCCTATAAAGTGTAAAGAAACACAAGCATATTAGCCATTATTGTATTACATTAATTAAGTAAATAAAACAAATATATATATATATATATATATATATATATATATATATATAAAAGAAAGAACGTACGACAGTGTCAGCGATGACTTTGGGCTGGCGAAGGGGTTTGAGGAGGAAAGCGAGGGAACGGCTAACGAGGAGGATGAGGAAGGTTTGAAGGATGAGGAGAGGGAAGGCGTAGTCCAAAGGGTTATCGCCCTGCCAAGCTCCATTGGAGGAGGCTTTGATGGAGCTTATGTTGAACACCATGCTTACTTGACAATTGAAATATCAAAACAGGGCTAATTAAGTGGATGGCGTATGTGAGGCGGAAGAAAGGTATTAGCCGTGGAATGTTAAACCACTTGTGCCCAGTGGCTTCTATTTATAGAAGAGGATTACTCAAAAGCCCTCCTTGCTTTGCTATATATATCCAAACGGGCCTTTAATTTTTTTTAAAAAAATTATAAGAAAAAAATAATTTAAAAATGATTCTAGATAATAGATTTAAAAAAAATATAATTTAAAAAAAATAAATATTTAGATAGTTATTATCTAAATAATTTTTGTAATCAATCAATTACTAATAAAAGCATGAGAGAAAATAATAATTAAATAAAATAAAATTTTTATTCTTTATTTTTAATTTTGGCCCATTAGGTTTTCTTTCTCCTCCAGCGGCGAGCAACACAGGGAAAGGCAACTCATCGACTTCAATCAGCTACCGTCACGCCATCTCATCTACGCCATTCATCCTTCACCATCTCCACCTCCATTGACTCCTCTCACCTTCACCTTCCATCATCTTCATCACCCCCTCACAGCTACGTCACGCCATCTTGACAGCACTCCATACTTACTACAGTCGACTCCATTGACTCCACTCATCTCCACCACCATCAACAACAACAACAGCACAGCAGAGGAAGCCATTCCACCATCTTCCTACACCCCCATTCCGTTCACGGTCCAGACACTCATCATCAAAGCGGTCGTCTCCCCTCCAGCCGACAGCAACCATCACGACGGAGGAGCAGCAGCGATGACAGAGGTCCAAACATAAGCAGAACGATGGCACGACGTCAACAGAACCAGCGAAGGCAGTAGACACAGGGGTCGACAATGGAGGCGATAAATCTAAGCGGAGAAATGGCAAAGAGAAGAGAGAGTAGAGGAAATGGCGGAGTGAGGAACCGAAGAGGGAGTCTGTGAAAACTGAAAAGCTTGAAGTGTTGGCAGAGAGAGTAAAAAACAGATAAAGTCAAAATAGCCAGTTATTTTTTTAATGATTGTTTATTTAATTTTTTACCCAAATTATTATTCGGCCTATAAGTACTTACAAAACTATGGTTTTTAAGATATCCAAATAGCCACTATATTACGTTCTGCTGCAACCATACGTGTATTATTACAGGGAGCTATATCTGCTTCTTCTTCTTTTTAATTTGTTGTTGTATTTATTAATTTGGACTTCGTAAATAATAGAAATTGGCTGTCTACACCCAAATTCTTCATTAACCATTGTATGAAATCATATGGGTTAAACTGGAAAAATAAGCTAAGTGAAATAGTTAATCTAGTCCAAGTGAAATATACTGAATTACTAGACCAATTATTGAATGGTTATGAAAGAGCAAATCCAGTGATTCAAACTGATAAAATATTTACAATTTTAAATTTTAAACTTTGTCATTGTTATTGACTTATATATGGTTTTTTGGCATATCTGCAGTTATACCTAGTACGCTATTGGCAAATGAAAACTAACGGATAAATACGTTAGAAACATGTTTATTAGAATTAAAAATTTTATTAGTTTTATGGTTACTTTTTATTCAAAATAAAATTTTAAAGTTTTTTATATTATTTTTATTTGTGATTTTTACCATGTAATTGGAACCATATCGTTTCAATCATGACCAATTTAACTACAGTTTGACCACAGTTTAATATCTTTACTGGTATTTGATTTTTGATACATGCTCCTTAACTAAGATGACTGGTATTCAAGAGCATGAAGCAATAAATAAATGATGGGAACATCGAATAGGACGGGAAGAGAGAGGTGTGAACAGGAGATGAAAAATGAATCTTCCCACAAAAGGATAATTTGAAGCTGCAATATTTGAGAGACATATACATGAAAGAATGAGAATGTCCGACAGAGTGGAAGTGACTCGCGAGAGTTTCTAGAAGGAAAAATACTTCATCCAAATCAGGTTTAGCAAAAGCAATAAAAAGTATAAGAAAATGACATTTTCCCATTAATCTCATATATTCAATAAAAGCACTAATTAATCTCAATTACTACATTAATGCTTACTAAAAGTGATAAAATCTCTAATATATATATATATATATATAATAGAGATATATCAGTCCTTCCTGCCAAAACAAGGTCTTTTATGGCTTTTAACATAATAAAACCAAACAAGTGATAACATAATCATTTAGCTTCAATATAAGATTGCACTACTTGTGACTTTAATTTCCTTCTTTGCATTGTGATTCTATTGTGGCAAAAGAACTTGTCTAGTCCAGGTCCTACGAAATTGGTTATACCTCTCACTTTTCTCAGTAAAAATTAGTTAAAACAGTTTACCATCCTATAATCACAGTACACGCTTAATTTTCAAACATGCATGTTAAGCATCATATTATTAGCGGTTCTTTTGTTTTTTTTTTCGACACGCAGGCCAATAAGGTGAAGTCACTTCATCAATGAGATGAAAAATAAAACCTTCTCGAATGAAAACAGCAAGTTCAGTATATAAAGCAGGAAGAAATGTACAACGTATATACGATCTTATCTAAATGAGGATAATGCTGCGCTGGATTTAACGAGAACACTACTGGTCTGATTTCTTGATGCTACACTAGATTTGTCACTACTTGAGAACGCTGGTGCCTTGCTTTGTAAGTTTACATGTATAGTATAATTATAAATATAAATTATGGAGCAATCAAGAGAGAAGAGGGGGAAAGCACTCTACTTTGACCCTCTCTGGTCAGGAAAACAAGATAGTGGATCCAATTCAAGCACCAACGCATTACAAATTTGACACGTTTCTCCACTTGCATAAATGAAAGCTTCTAGAAACAAGTGATAAAAAAATTAATTTTAGTAGGGAATAATTTATAGAGAAATATAAAAAATTAACTTTATGGCAAACCATGGGTTTAACCTTGGATTTTATAAAGTGTTTGTATGGATTTTCTTAAAACTGTAGTTTTAAAAAGTATCTAAACACGCTCCAAGTCTACTGATTTAGGTTAAGTAATATTGTCCGTAGTTCTTGTAGTAAAGCTCAATCGATATATATTTTTTAGATGATAATTAGAGATTAACTTTTTTAAAATATAAAAATTATCGAAATAGATTTGACTTCTCTAAACAAAATATTTTTTTTAGAATAGTATCGGCAGTTTAATTCTGAAAGCGTGCGTTTCAAATATAACGAGTGCGTTTCTAGAAACAAAATATAACGAGTGACATGCGTGCGTGGCTTGTTTATAGATTTCAAGCAATACCTAAGGGTCCAATATTATTCAAGCAATTTTCAAACAAAATTATACTTGTTAAATTAGGAGAATTAATATTCAGTATTCTTAATTACAATTATTTATCTCATCTAAGGTCTTAAACATTACTTCTCCATGCCTTAATAAAAAAATTAATTAAAAAATTAATATTAATTTTAAATATAAAATATATTTTATATATTTATTAATTTTTTTAAATTATTTATATTGATTCTCTCTTAATAATAATTAAATAAAAGAAAAGATAAAAAATTAAAAAGATAATTAATTTTTTTTTGAGAAAATACCCTATAAAGGCGCATAAATCCTTTAAATTACTGTTTTAAAATTAAAACCTTAATTTTGACATGAGTAACGGATAATTACTTTTAGCATAAAACTTTGGTCTTATCTTAAATCTAATCCGAATAGAGGTTGGCTGGCAATTAATTGGCATGCCTTTGCGTGTAAAATGTATATACTCTGTCGAAACGAGAGGTTGTAAACTCATGAACAAAAAATGTAGCCTCAGCTGGCGCAAAGCGGGGCAAGTTGTAAATGACATGTCATTTCATTTTAAAGCTGATGCAACATGTGCTGACGCAAGATGCAAGATGCAAGATGCGTGGAATATAATTTAAGGGTGTTTTTTTTATAGACAATAAAAAATTTAGATAAATTGAGTTATAAAAATTTATTAAAATTAAGGTATATTTATAAATTTAAAAAATAATTATATATCTATTTATAAACTGTTCATTAATAAAAAATTTATAACAATAATAAAATTTAAACTAATAACTTTATATGTTATAAGTTTACTTTTTATTAATTGAATAAAATTTTGTAAGTTTTAACACAATTTTTAAAATTATAATTTTATCTCAAACTATGATCTCAAAAACTGAAATTCAATATCTAAAATAGCTTTTAACTCTTAACACCATGGACTTCATTGGCAAACCCAAAACTTCTATTTGAAAAAATAAATAGAGAAAAATAACTCTTAACTCTAAAATTATGGAATTTTCTAAAATATCTTTTATTCAAATTCAAAATTATCAAATTATTTACACATAAAAAATAATTTTGATAACAATTATCTAAATATTTTAAATTATTAATATTACTATTTTTTTACAAATTAAACATTATACTAAAAATATATTCTTCAAAATCAAAATAAAAAAGTTAAGGAAGCAAAAGGAATAATTAAAGCAGAATTGTGTGGGCTTTCAGCTCGTTGGCTGCGCGAATTGCGATAGAAATTTATGGAAATGAACTGAAGTAACAACAAAGGAAGGAATAATAATTAACAGGAGTTAGTTCAAGTGATAAGTAGTTTGAGATTGCTTAAGTAAAGTCTTAAATTTGAGCCTTAGCGTATACAGAAAATTCTTATTGGGAGACTCATCCACTATAGCTAAGTGCACGATGTAAGTCAGATCTATATATAGTTAAGGTAAAAATCTAATAAATTGAGTGGACAATAATAAAAAAATAAAGTAGAGAATAATAAGAGAGGGAGGGTATAGGGACATGTCGAAATCTATGAAGAAAATCTATTTCAATTCTATTATTATAGAATTGAAATAGAAAAGAAATAATCTTCAAAAAATTGAAATTTAATAAAAAAAATAAAATAAACAATTTATTTCATTTTTTTAGTAGTTTACCCCCTATTGTGTCAAGTCCCATATGACCCAATATATCTCACAAGTCACACTATATGTCAACCCAAGATGCATCTTCCTCTCCAGGACTTCGAAAGGGTACTTTTGGAACACCAATAGGCATTAAATGAAAAAGAATTGAATTAAGTAGTATATTTCGCTTTGATGCGGAAACGTAAGAATGGGTTTATTGTCTTAATAATGATTGGTCTTTATCATATTCTTTTTTTAGATTCGTTGTTAGGTAAAAAAGAAGTAGGCTTCAACAAGTCACTTGATATATAAAACCCCAAAATGGGATCACTGGCACATAATGCAGAGAGAAGTAGCCTAAGGCAACCAATGATATAGAAGATATCTTGCATATTTTTAAAGATTGTAGTTATATTAAACAATTTTAAAGTCATTTGGTAAATCCCAGATTTTATTATTCCTTCTTTATAACTCTCTTATAGAACTAGTTTGTTTTAAATCTTAAGAAGGAGTTGGGAATTGATGGTAGTAGCAATTAGAGTGCAATTTTGAGGGTTATAATTTAGAGTATATGGAAGTGGAGGAATCAATATTCTTTTGATGCAGACTTCATAAAACTTTTGGATCCATATTTTGTTATTATGACAATATGAAAAATTTTGTGTAAATTCAAGAGAATAGATTAATTAGTCATAACATTACCCTGACCTTATCTTATTGGCAACCTCCACCTGAGGGATAGATGAAAGTGAATATTGATGGATCTGTTATGTCACACCATAATAATGTAGGATGTGGTGTTATTATTATAGACAATTTAAGAAAGTTGATTGTTGAGTTTACAAATAGACTAAGATCTCATACTGTAATGGAAACGGAGCAGTAGACAATGTACAAAAGTCTAAAGCTAGCTTGGGAACTAAGATTCAGAAAGATTATTCTTGAATCAAATTATAATAATGTGTTGATTTGTTGTCCAGTAGGAATTGTCATTATTGCATTCACAAATACAGAACTTTCTACAACTTTACTGGGAGCTGGAATTACATTATATTCTAAGGTGTCAGAACAAGGTGGCTGATACTCTGACTAGGGACAGTATGATTACTATAAAGACTCTATATTGTTGTCCTTCACATTTAAAGCATATTGTACTACAAGATAATTTGGGATTTGATCCCCATATGATGTAATTTTCTTTATGTTTCAATCCTTTATTGTACAAAAAAAAGAAGAAAAGTAGCTAAGGCGACATCTCTCACTATTAAGTAGGGGTGAAAACAGGTCAGGCAGCCTGTCAGGAGCCTATGGCCTGGCCTATTTTTAAAAGTACACAGGCCCAGGCCTATATAGAAGCTTATTTTACTTAACAGGACAGGCGCAGGCTCTATAAGAAGTATGTTTAGCGGCCTGGGACTGTTATCTAAAATAAATGTTATATAATAATGCAACATATGAGTATCGAACCCCTAATCTATTAAACAACATCCAACCATTAGATCACTGAACTAAAGCTTATCATTGTAAATTTTATTCTTAGCTTATAATTTTATTCTCATATACTAACCCTAATCCCTAAATCTCTACCCTAAATCCCTAATTCCCCAGGACCCCCATTACTACCCTGTATTTGGAGCTTGTGTTACGGCCGCAGAGTACCTGTAGCTCTTTCTCAGCTCTGAGGCGCCCCTGTATCGTCGAGTAGAGTTCAGTCCAGACGTTCACCTTTGTCATGACTCCACCATCGTTGAGCGGAGTTCAGTCCAGACGCTCACCTTCGTCGTGACTCTATCATCGTCATATGTATCAACCATTGTCGCATGTCTCCACCATCATCGTGACTCCACCATTGTCGCTTGTCTCTACCTTCTTCCACTATCACCGTCGTCGACTCGTCGAGCACCTAATCGAGTTTGTAACTCCTTCTCTTATTCCTTCAATAATTTGATATTTTTTAACATCTGTATCCCTTTGCTACTATTAATCTGAGTGAGCGATATCATTGATCTGAGTGAGCACACGCATTCTTTTGCTGATTTAAGCAAGCACACGTACCTCGACCAACATAATAAACTTATGTTATCTCATAAGTCTTACATTCTTAGGAGCGAGTTTGATATTCAATTTCTTTTTTCTATTCTTCCCCACATCAAATGTATTTCATTCTCTTTGGCTTCCTTTAGGGATAAAATGGAGGTGGTTTTAGTACGTAGTGTTCCTCTCAGCTTGCCTCTCGGGTGGAGGATAATTAATATTGGTTTCTTTTTGACTTGCTGAAAGGTTAATTTGAAGTACAAGTTTAAGAACCCAAGATTTAGTTTGTGTTTGGAAATCAATTAAAAAAGTGATTCTCATAACATCATCAATGACTTCTTTCAAAAACTAAAGTGACTCTAAATTTTATTAAACCATCGAATTATATGCTATACATGGAATTATAGATGACATATATATACCATATGTCCCCGGCTACCTACGCCATTATTTGGACAATGTAAGAGATGTATCCAAACCCCAATTTATCTCTTAAGCATTATATTTATATCACTTAATGGAAGTCATTGATGATGTTGTGAGAGATAGAAGTCATTGATAATGTAAGAGATGTATCCAAACCCTAATTTGTCAGTTACTTATTCGCTTCATGGAATATCACTTAATTCTTCATGGAGATATGCGAATACATGCTTGCAAAGGAAGTTACATGTGTCTTCTACAAAAAAACATCCACCATTCCATTTCAACCTTTAAATATGAATATCAATCAATTTCTTGCACCGGGTGCTAGATATTCCATTGAAAGGATGAGGAAAATAATAGCTACTGCAATTAAGTTACATGATTATCCTTTTAACATTGTCGAGGATGAAGTTTGGATGTGGAGCTTTCAATATGCAAATTATGAGTTTCAAAAAATCTCTCACAAGACAACTAGCAGTGATTGTTTAGCTATATATGAGACAGAGAAGAAACATTTGAAGGCCCTATTACAAGGTGTTAGCAATATTAGTTTGACTACTGATATGTGGAAATCAACTCACTAAGTAGCTGAATATATGGTAATTACTGGGCATTTTATTGATGCGGGGTATAATCTTCAAAAGAAGGTTCTGAATTTTGTGAAAGTTCTTACCCCAAGATGGGGAATTGATGTGACAGATGCTATTTTTAAATGTTTAAAGGCATGGGGGATTGATAATAAAGTATTTTATATGACAGTTGACGATATGGTTTACAATGATTCTTGTTTAAAGGTTTTTAATGACACCTTAACACTTAGTAGTTTATTACCTTTGGATGATAATTTATTTCATGTTAGATGTTGTGCACACATACTAAACTTGTTGGTGCAAGATGGCCTTGGTAGCATTAAAGACATTATACATAATGTCCATGAGAGTGTGAAATATGTTAACTATAATGATGAAGGCTGAAGCATTTCATGATATTGTTGAGCAAAAAAGTTTGAAAGAAAAGAAGCTCATGATTGATTGTCCAACTAGGTGAAATTCTACATATAGGATGTTGGCAACTGCTTTGAAGTTCAAGGTTATCTTTCCCGATTATAAAGAAAGAGAGCCGCATTACAAGTATGCACCAATAGAAGAGGATTAGAACAAAATTGAGAAGATTTATAAGATTTAAGAAGCATTCGATATAGCCACTCATGTCATCTCAGGTAGTGACTATCCTACTACAAATTTATACCTTCCTGAAGTTTGGAAAGTAAAATAAGAAATTGATAATGCCATAAAAGATGAAGATTTATTCGTAAGAGAAATGATGGCATCAATGAAAGAAAATTTTGACAAATATTGGGGGCAATGTAATATAGTAATGTCAATAGTAAGTGTTTTGGATCCCATGTGCAAACTATATGGTTTGAATTATTATTTTTCTTCAATTTATAAGCCTAATTATGTGCCTTCTTATAATATAGATAAAGTAGTGAAGGCTTTGGAATCTATGTATGATGAATATGTTGCCAACTATAAGGAAGCGATAAATGTATTAAATGAAGTTGATGTCAGCAACAACTCTTCTGCTAGCGTACCTTGTTCTTCTAAAGTTTCTGGATTTGATCATTTCATGAGCATTGTTTGTGAAAAGCAGGCATTTCCCCAGTGAAATCAAAATTAGAAGTTTATCTTGAAGAGGATGCATACATTTCTAAGGGTAATTCTAACTCTTTCAGTGCTATGGAATGGTGGAAAAATAGTAGTTTTAAGTTTAAAATTTTATCTAAGATGGCTACTGATATATTAGCAATTCTAATCTTAACCGTGGCATCGGAGTCTACTTTTAGTGCTGGAGGTAGAGTTATTGATGAATATCGTTCAAGATTAAATGAAGAATCAATTGAAGCACTTATTTGTGGTGAGGATTGGCTTCGTAACAAGTATGATTTAAAGAAGAAATTAAAGGTACACGTTTTATAATTTACAAATAATACAATTTCTTTTACTTATTATTTGTTCAATTATTTTATGATCTAATAATATACATTTGATTTTTTCTTTTTAAGGTGTGCGAGCAAGAGGAAGAAATTACATTGAAGATTTCATGATGTGTGGCTAATAATTTTACTTTAATTTGGCTTAGATTGTTGTAATTGTATTCTTGTAATGACAATTGTTCTATTTGTTTGGTATTATCTTGATGGTTGATTAGATATTTTTTTAATTTTAAACTGATTAATATTATAAAAAGCTTATTTGTAATTTTTTAAAATATAATATACAAAAAAGCCTGTTAGAGGGCCTGTTACGGATGCCTGATTTGGAGCCTCTTACGGATGCCTATTGTGGGGCCTGTTATGGAAGCTTGTTATGTAGGCCTGCAAGTATAATTATAAAACAAGCTCTTTTAACAGGTTTCAGGCCAAGTCAAGTATATTTATAGGCTAGGCTTATGCGAGAAAATTAGCCTACAACAGGCTACAGGTTAGATTGTTATTTAATAGGTTTAGTCTGGCCTGTTTTCACCCTTACTCCTAATTCCTTCTCTCTCTCTCTCCAATTGTTTTCCTCTCATCCAACAATGCTTGCCTCTGCAATTCTACTATGCATGTATTCTACTTATTAAATACTTATTTTTATCTTTATTATAAGGTACCAACTAAAAAATAATATTAATCTTAAATATAAATTACCAACTAAGTGATTAATTACTACTCTCCCTTGTTATTAACTGACGAGGATATATGTGATAGACCATAGAGTACAAAGTATACTAATTAGGGTAAGTGTTGTTTAAAAAATTATTAACTTATAATAAAATTAATGACTTAACTATATTTTTTAACTTGAGAGAATTAGTGAAAATACCTTATAAACAAAATAAGAGATAAAATATCATATATATATATATATTATATTTGTATTAAGGATAAGAGGATCTAAGTCAACTTTATCTTATAAATTCATCACATTATATATATATATAGTTACTAAGGATGAACCAATTGTAAAGGGAGGCGGCTATAATGTGTGGAGCGCACGTGGGGTCACGTACGACGCCAACATGCAGACATTAAACCCTGGAAGTGAGAGAGTCATGAAGCAGAGTATGTTTTTCATCGGATATTCCATTAACTTTATCCCTCCGCGGTTTGGTAGGAGAGAAAAGTTGAGGGGAAACCAATTTTCATCTGTTATGGCTAATACATTATTTAGTATGAATGATTTAGGAAAGAAGGAAGATGAGAGACATGATACTTAATTTTTTTTTTAATTTAACCTCTTCTCTAGAGTTAAAAAATTTAGAATTGAGGGATAATAGTTTTAATTTATCATATTAATATATTTATAATTTTTTAAATATATTAATATTATTTATATATTATATTTTATTAAAATATTTTATAAAATAATATAGGAGTGTGTAAGGAAGTGAGGGGAGGGAAAGTTGGGGACAAAATAGGGTGTGGGTCCCACCCTATCTTCCCCTCAAAATTTTCTCTCCATGTGGAGATTTGTGGGAGAAAGCGTACGTTCCATTTCTACCCTCCTGCCAGCATGCCTCACCTTGTGCTTCCCTTTTGCCACTCTTAAAATAATCATTTTAAATTTAAATTTATAAAAGTTTTTAAAATAATTTCACAAGTACACTCCGAATATAATAACAATTGACGTGCAGATTTTTCGTAGATTAATAGAATACTGCATAAATTATAATTATATTATAATAATATATTATCAATTATAAACGAAATAAAAAGAGTTTGAGTTTTTTTAAAAAATATTTTAATTTTAATAAATTAGGATATAAGGATATTATCATATGGCATGTTTATTTTTATTTTAAATCTTTTTTATTATTTAAATTTGTGAGGTAATATAATTTGCTTAACATTTAATGGTAAAATAAAATATGAAATAATTTCATTTTAATTTGAATTTAATTATTAATTTGATGGTGTTAATTTTTTATCTAAATTTATATTTTATGACCTTACTTGAAAAAATTTATTAAAAATTAAATAAAATTATTGTTGCCATTATGAATGTCATAGATTTTCTTCCCTTCATCCAAACACAAGGAGGGACAATATTATCCCTCTACTCTCTCTCATATCTTTTTATTATTTTTTTTAATTTTCTCTCTATCCAAAAATAGCTTAAGAGATTGGGAAGAAGGCTTCGAATATCCGTCAAGATACCTGGATCATTGCGGTGAGTTTTAGGCAGTCACTCTTTATTATATAATACTCCTACTTCATATGTATATGCATTGTTATTATATATATAAGTGTACAAGTGTTTCCAATATCTCAAATTAATTTTAAATAAGCAATTAACATCTTAAAATACATCTTAAAGTATTTAAAAGTATAATTAATACATTTAACTAATTTTAGAGATACAATTAATATTATAAAATATTTAAATTAGTATACTTTCGCCATTTTACTGACAGAAGCATAAATTTTTATCAAATCCGTGTCACACGAATTTTTTATTTTGACACATTATTATTTAGAAGGTAACATGTGTTATATTAGTTAAAGAAGAGTATTGAATAAATTTTAAAATTGATATTATATATAATTCATATATAAAAATTGATAAATTTTATAATTTATTTATTATAATTTATTAAAATAATATTACATCTGATTTTTTAAATAATAATATGTTAAAATAAATTTATATAATATGTATCAAATGAAAGTTAATATGTTTGTTAATAGAGGAGTAAAATTATATTAATTTATATATTTTATAATATTAATTATACCTTTAAAATTAGTTCAGGGAACTTATTGTATTTTTAAATATTTTAAAATATTAATTATTTTTTTAAAATTAATTTTAAATATTGAATATACTTTTACCCTCAATATATATAACGTAACTCTCCCAACATTAATAAAAAATTATGATAATGGTTAGGACTCTAGAAAAGCGAGAACTTTGTAAGACTATTAATTAGTCCTTCTGAGAATGAAATTTGGTTTGACTTACGTGGGATGATATTGGGCCTTATGCATGCATTGCATGAAATTTACAAACAGGCCACCCTTCTCACCGCAGATAAAAAAGTTGTCCTTTAAAATGCGTGCTTTCAAGATTAAACCGGGGATAATATCACTTAACTCACAGTATACTTAGAGTATATTTAGATTAATATTTAAAAAATAAATTTTAGGAAGAATAGATTTTAGAAATAATAGATTTTGAAAATAATAGATTCTGAATAATAAATTTTGGGAAGAATAGATTATGGGAATAATAGATTTTGAAAATAATAGATTCTGAATAATAAATTTTGGGAAGAATAGATTATGGGAATAATAGATTTTGAAAATAGAGATGTTTAGATGATTAGTAGTAGAATCACTTTTTATATTAATAAATTACTAAAAATTGTATGATTTGATTAAAGTATGAGAGATGAGAGAGTGTAGAGAATAAATATGAGAGAGGAGAGAGAAGAAATATGAGAGATGGGAGAGTATAGAAAAGAGAGAGAAAAGAGTAAATAGGATAAAGAAGAGAGATGAAGGATGAGGGAGAGTATAAGAAAAATTAGGGGTAAGATAGTAATTGAATAATCCATAAGTTATTTTACTATTCTAAAAGTTATTTTCAGTGGCTTATTTAAAATTATAGTTTTTATCAAAATTAATTCTGAACAAAAATAACTGTTTATTTTAAATTTTTTTAAACTAAAATTTGTATTAAAATCAATTTTAGACAAAAATAATTATTTATTTTAAATTTTTTTAAATTAAAATTTTAATCAAAAATAATTTTCTAACCATATAATCAAACAGGCTCTTAGTTGGTTAAGCAGCTCGAGAATCTCAGAGCTGTGGAACGGTTGACAAACGTGTCAAAGTGTAATCCTCTGTTCTTCTCACCCTTAATCCCCTTCCGTAAGCCAATTGTCCAATAAAACAAGACAGTTCATACCATCCTCAAGGCCTACTTTCTTTGACCCAGGCAATAGAACGAGCAATCATCTCCAATAAAAACCTCTCATTTAAATTGCAGGAAGCAAAAATGGGGCCCCAACCAGCACACGGGAAGGACGCTGAAAATGTGATGTGACATGTGATTTGATTTGAGAGTGCATATACTACGACTTCAATGAGAATAACACAATTAAGGAAGCAAAAAGAATAACGGAATTGCGTGGAAGAATTATGAAACTAGCGAATGACGTTAGCGATGATTAAATTGGCCACAGATAACTCTGGAAATTTGACATGTGTTTTGGAATGATTTTAATTTTCTTGTGGACTAACATTACCCCCAATAATCCAACAACACAATAATTACAACCGCCACTTCTTTTAAAATCTAAATATATAACATACTTAAAAAGTTAATATTTATTATAAATATAATATTTATTTTATATTTTTATCATTTTTTTAAATTATTTTTATTGATACTCTTTTAATAATAATTAAATAAAAAAATAAGTGAGGAAGTTAAATAATATGATTATAGTATTTTTAGAAAAAATATACCATATTAATTTAATTAATTTTCTTAATATAATTAAATTAATTACATAAATCATATATTAAGGATCAGATAAATATTTTATTGGAGGCAATTTTATACAAGTTATTGTTGGGTACTAAATGTGATTCCTCTCCTAGTTGAGATTCTTTTCTTTTTTTATATATATAAAAAAATTTAGATAAATTAGGCTACTGATACCATGGCCTAACAATTAGACTACATATTTTGGACCCTCCTCCGCCAGAATGTGAGAAGGAAAATTGTTTATAGGTTTAGTTAGCGTAGAGGTGAGACATATAATAATTAGTGTGTTTGACCTCTAAAAAGTATCATTTTACTATTGTTCTAGTCATAGTACTTTAGAATGTATTATAATTTTTAGGAGTCTAAATTTATATCTGAAGTAATTAACGGTTTGCCCTATCCAATATTAGTATCGCCTAGAAAGAAAGAAGAATTTATCCTACTATTATATCATAGGTGAGTCTAAACTTTTTTTAAAAAATTTTGTAACAAAAATAAAGAATATTAAATTGAAAAAAAAAATCAAAGCCTAAAACTAGCGTTGGATTCAGAAGGGGTGAACTTATGAGCTGAACAGGCGAACGGCCATGGGTCGAGAAATGACGAGACCCAGAGCTCATTTCGGCCCCCAAGAAACTCTCTTATTATATTGGGCCACTTTTGAGTCGGTTTAATGTATTGGGTCAAGCTGCTGGGCTTTAAACTTGGGGTTACCGGGATTACTATTTTCTTATTAGCTAGTATTTATGAAGTTTTCACTCTGGAAAAGCTCGAGTCTTGATGATCTTAAGACTGCGCAGGACGATTGAAAAAAACGCGTTCCTCGCTTTGACGAAGAGTAACCGAAACAGATTCACGACATTAACAGGTAAGACCAGCCTCAGATTTTGATTTTATTGACTTCTTATAATTCGATTTGCTGAGAACTCTGAATCCGATGCCTTCATTGATTTTTTTCAAGGGAAAAAAAAAATTAGATGTGACTCTGTTCTTTACGATTTTATAATTCAATGTGTTTTACATAAGAGATTTTCGATGCCGATAATGATTCTTCGTTTGAATTCGCGTTGCACTCTCGTCTCTTGGCATTAGACTATTTCAATTTTTAGATCCGGGGGGGGGGGTTTGCAAGTATATTGCTTGTTTGGTTTCACGTTTTTCATTTTTTCATGCTTCACTGTACAGCATTGAGATGTGAAGCTTTTGGCGATCAAATTGGTTTTCCATGCAATACTGTTAATTTGTTATGTGTTCATTGAAATACTAATGATCTGGACACTCCTCTATTTCATGAGTCGCCCAAAATTGCGAGAAAACTAGCAAACCTTTAAGAGGCGATGTTTGATTGGGCTACGTAAGGATAGAGGATTTACATAATGAAACCTCCTGCTTCTGGTGTAATACAGTGGTGGCAGGGACAATGAGTTTATCTATTTTTCTTAGTGAATACTCAATTCTATCTAGTTTACTTTGAGTTTCAAGTTCTTTATCAATATGATTCATGAATAGTTTCTACAACTTGGGTTTTCAAGCATTGCAAAATTGTGTATTGGGAACTGACATATTATGCTTGTTGCGTGGGATGACAGATGATGGATGATCAAGATCTGGGCTTCTTTGCCAATTTTCTTGGCATTTCTATTTTTGTTCTGGTAATAGCGTACCACTATGTCATGGCTGACCCAAAGTATGAAGGAAACTAGGACCCCTTTGAAGTGTAATAGTCATGTTATAGATATATTTTGTGAGCTGTTTGGAAGGTATACTTTGAGTTGATATTAGTTAAGAACTTAAATTTGGGAATGTGAATGCTATCTTACTGCTATAACTTTCATAAACGCTCCAATTCTTGCGATGCATCTGTGTGCTTCCAACACCAGGTCTTGCTGAGGATTGAGGAATCAGATTAAATCAAAATAATTAATATGTTCGACTCGGTGTATATGGTCAGAGTATTTTGTTAGATTAATTAATTACCACCTGATTTCGATGCAATCAAGTTAAGTGCAATATATGATTGACGACTTTTTTCTCTGGAGTTCTACATTTTATCCCTTCCACTCCACCTAACTGAATGGAGTTGCACTTCAAATGATCTTAAACTAGATATGACCCTGAATCTTACAGGAAGTTCAAAAAATGAATCATACTGATTATATTTTCTCTTCCAAGTGATATGTCTTATACATCTAATTAGTTAGTTAGTATGTCCAAGATACGTTATAGGGCTAAAGTCTATTGCGAACGTAGAGCATTGATCTTAAAATAAATTTCAGTCAGGCTTGAATCATTCGAGGGATTCTCCCACATCACTAGTTCTTTTACTTCATTCTCAATCTTTATTGTTTCTCTGATCAAGCCACTGATGCAGAATCCCAAGCAACTGTAATGAGTAATTATTTGGCCCATAGCAGCCTCCTCATTGGACGAGTCAGAATGAACTTCATCAGCCATCTCTTCCAAATGTTGTAGGAAAGAGCAAGCAATGCTTTCAGCCTCTTCTTGACCACGCAGGACCCTAATTGTCTCAGCGTTGGGATGTTCACCTAATTCAATGTCTCTACTTCGATTTCTTTTCTTCCACTTCCGTTCAAGATTTCTGAGAGACTTAATCTGTGTTATCTCCTCAAGGCATTTCAGAGTTGGGCCAACTTTGGCCTTGAAAAGCTCTATATCCTCATTTACTCTATCTTGTAGTTGCACCGACGTTACACCTTCTCTCAGTGACAATCTTGAGACATTTTCTATTAAGTGTGCCACAAAGAGTAAGAGGTCTGTCATCGTTGATAAGGAATCCAGAATCTTCCTATAGCAAGCACCATGAAAAGGCAGGAACCAGAAATTTGGTTCCATCTCGGCCTCCTCTATGAACTCTTGTAATTGACAAGCAGTAGACTTGAGATTTTCTTGTCTCTTTCGCAATTCTTGAGAGTGGTTACAACATGTGTTTTGCTTATCGCTAGAAGCAATAGCAATAATCTCAATGCAATCTTGAAGTGCCTTCAAGCCGTGGGAAAGTTGAGATTTTGCGAGACTTGTCCCCCTCGAAGGGTTAAGAACGATCTCTACGAGTATGAAACAAGTGAGTCCGATCGTAGCCTCGGCGATTCGAGCAATGGCAAACCCTGCAGGAGGGCCGTAATTCTTTCTTCCAAGAATTAGAAGGGCACCTATAACTGCTGAGATCCCACCAGCTTGGCCGTACATTTTACTGTGCATTAAAAAGCAACAGAAAACGACCCATGGCAGAAGAGGCAAGAAGCTGAAGCCGCCAAATCTATGGAACAGAAAGCTACAAATGACGCCGTAGATCGATCCCATTGCCGTTCCTTGTCCTCGAGCATTAGCGACTGAGAATGTTGGCTGTCTTCTCGTGACAAAACTTATGGCAATTGTAAGTCCCGACCATAATGCATGCTCTCTGTCATATGTCAAACCAAAGAACACAGCAAGTCCCAAAGAAACTGAGCACTTGAATGCAAATGCCAGATTCTGTCTACTGGGAAGCATGTTAATAATAAACTCTTTGATCCTCTGGAGGATTCCATGCTGGTCGGCGTCAGTTTTCTGGGTTTTCTCTTCCTTCTTGTTGGTGTTCGTTGCTATAGGGGTGTCCTCTAGGAGGAGTTGAACACAGTACAGAAAGAATGAAGTTGGGAGGTGTTTATGTGCTACGGATGGTGGGAGACTGTTGAAGTTTTCTCTGTTCTTGCTTTCTGGGACCGTGGTTGCATCCAAAGAAGCAATGCATGAAGCTTGTTTACTGAATTTGAGGCTGAATCGTCCTCTGTGATCGAGCAAAACACCCCTGAGCTCCTCATCAACGGAGCCAACAGGAAATGAAGTGCAGCTCGAGAGAGCAATGTCCATTCCTCGTAATGGTATCTCCTTGTCTTGTAGTTTGTCAAAAAAGGCTCTCATTCGAGGCCTTTCCCAACGCATACCATCCTGTGATGAACAAAAGACAAAAAAAAAAATATTCACCTCAATTTTATTGCCTAAGATCAAATTATGCGCCTTTTGTTTTATGACAATGTTAACTTACCAGATTACTCTTAATCCAATGGAGAAGCTTGGCTCCTGCATTAGCCAGGGACTTTGATTGAGTGCACAAGTCATGACCAGTTGAGTTGTCTGATGCAGAGATAGCCTCTAGATTGTGATTAAACCTCTCAGAAGCATTCTCAGCGAATAATCTGATTGCCTTTTTTACCTGAAAGCCACAAAATGGCTATGTGAATGGAAACCAACAAGGATTATTATTGTTACAAAATCTAGTGGAGGTCCTTGCTTCATAGGACAGAGGACCCTACTCTTTAAATTTAAAGGACAGGTGTTAGAAGTGGGAGGAATTGGAGGTGATTGGGAAGCTGTGGAAAGCAACAACGCCTACAAGAGAGGTCAGATTATGGTGGTGGGTCCCCCTTTTTTTCATTTTGCGAATGGAAATCATTTGTCTTTTGAATCAGTCCTTTTTGTTCCCATTATTATTTCCTAACAGACTGCACAGTTATCATCTCCTTTCATTTAGTTCCTCAAAATCTAAACTCATATTATATGCTCAAACCACACGGCACATGCATAGGTTGTTGTAAGATAATGTTATATGCAGCATTAGAATCAATATCAGGTAAACGTGCGTAAAAGCTGCCTAAAGATGTCTCCAGAGATCATTTAAACTCTTTGTTGACATCTGGAAAGTACGTGATATAATTTATTTTCTTTCAAAACCAAAAACATAAGTCATCAAAAGCCAGAATACACCTCTCTGTGTGGATTGTGTTCTTGGGACAAATTAATCTGCACAAGTTACCTTTGGGAATGGTTTGGTGTTAGATCAATTAAAAAAATATTAAAACTGACGGTGATAACGATTAACATTACTCTTCGAAATTAGAGTAGGGCTAATGACCAAAAAGATTATTATTGTAATATTGAGAACGAGTCAAAGGTGCTCTCATTCGCCAATGGACTAGTTTCTTGTCCCGTTTATTTGGTGTCTCTTGACGCTAAATGATGGCATGCCCATCAAACCCCACCAAAATATCTCTCTTATATTCCACATGGACACATGTCAAACACTTGCAAAAAAAAAAAAAAACATTGCCACTCTGTTTGAAAACTTGTTTTGCCAAATTAAATTTCTTTGAAATTTTGTTGCAATATACTTTTCCTTAACTATATTTCAAGAGCTAACTCTTACGGAAGAAAAGGTGCTAGATATTTGATCGGCCGGAAAAATACATGGAGTTTCAAAAGATAGATTGAAGAGAATATTGTTGTAACTATATGTGTATATATGAATGAATATAATTAATTCCATTCTGGGCAGGTTATGATTATTAACTAGCAGGATTAGAAGCATAAAAGAGAGTGATGTAAATGTAATACCTGAAAATGAGAAAGTCGAGGATATGGGATCAACATGGCCAAGACAGAAGCCAAAGCTCCCAGGGCAGTACTAGAAGCCACTTGAATTGGATGCTTTAAAACTCCTCCACCTTCTGCCCCATGTATCACTGTGCTCACGTACACAATCACTAGCTGACCAAATGCGATTCTCTTAGTCAACAAGTGCGTCGTCTCCGGCACCGCCACCATGAATGCGGTCACTGCCACCGTGATCGCCGCCACTTGGCTCGTGAAGTGGTCAGGTCCCACCACCTGCAGCCCAACAATGGACAGGATCATTACCTGAAGAGTCGCACAGAACACATGCCAGCAACCTCTGATGGTGTCACCCAGATTTGCGTCCGACACTACGAGGATTGTTGTCACATAAGAGAAAGCCGGGAACTTGATGTATTGCCGGAGCTGCGCTGGGCCGTGCAGGGCGGTGCAACCTACTATGGTGCATGCCAAGGTGGTTCGTAGAGCCGAGCCGAGCCGAGCTGTCCACAACTCAGCTCTCACGTCATCTATTGTTGTTGCTCTTGACATGTTCTCGTGAGAACAAAGATCCGAGGCTTAACTTAGAGAGATCTTGAACCAGAAGAGACAAATTAATTTGGGTGTTCTAATAAATGGAAGAGGATGAGGAATAGACTTCAGAACGCTCTATTTAAACTGAAACAATAGCGGTCCACGAAACCACAATCTGTGGGGTGGAAAAAATAATGTCCATACGTGATTAGCCTTTTTTTTTTATTAATTACCTCCTTTTTTGTTATGGCATAAATTATAGTGGTGAATTATTATTTAAATACCAAAAAAGATGAAAGAACAAATAAAATGTACGTAGAGGAATGTTCCGTTATCTTTTGTGCATCGGGCAGTACAAGTCCAAAATAAAATTAAACCTCTTTCCCCTCCAACTTGAAATCATGAGTATTTTATACGACTACACCAGCGTACGTCGTGTTGTGTATGTATTTTTGTAAACCTTTTGGTAATGTTTCCTTCGTCCCCACTATCATTGTATATTGTAATTAATAAACTTATTTTAACGGATCCATATTGTTTTTTTTTTTTACACAAAAGGCCAAACACAAACCCAACAAACCGGAGAGTGGCTTTCAGACACTCATCAGCAACTTGGTTGACTAATGGCAAAAACACATGACATCCTCATTGGAGCTCAGTTGTTAATCATTACTGATATGTAAATATATGTAAGATTTCCAGAAAGAAGATAAAAATAAAAAGTTTTCATGTGGGTGAGGGAGGGAATTGGGAAGGAGTTACCAGCTGGAAACTGAGAATGACGGATGAATGGTGTTGGACTGATAAAGACGCTTGAGTGAAAGCGACACAGTGATTACTAATGAGAGATTAAGACAACCAGAAACGCAGGACCCGTATGATGTTTTCATGCCTTGATACCCCAAAATTGAAACTGCGTCGGAATATAATCTCAACCAAAAACTCTTTTACATATCTGAGACGACAACTTCATGTGGTTTAAACCAACAAGATGGTGTCCCTTCAAATCTTTAAATGTTCTGTATGTGCATGAATCATCACCCAAGTCAAAAACTCATTTAATTTCTCTCTGTAGCTAACCAATGGTGCACGAAGCTCCCTCTAACCCTGGCAATTGGGTTCCATGGGCCATAAATACAACTGAATATAAAACTCCCTCTCTCTCTGTCTCTATACATACATATATCTTCTCTGTACATGTGGTAAGTTCAAAATCCACCAGAAGCTATGTATTGATTGTGTGAAAGCTATGATTCAACCAGCTATTGCTGTATATCTTTATATACATATTTTCCATTGTGATTCTGTTGGCTTTTTAATTTGTTTTATTCGACGATGATTTTCTGTAGAACTGCTTTTATGGGCAGCATTGATTATTTGTTCAAGTATGTGATATGTATACAGTGTCTAATAAAATGATAAGGTAGAGATTATATCAGAGTCGTATAGTTATAAGTCCTTGTCCGGGCAGGAGGATAATATACATACCACACACACCCCATGAAAGTCCCATCCTCAGAAAGTAATGATTAAGTGCATGTTTGGATTTTATATTTCAAGCCAGAAGTACTTTTTTTAAAAAACGAACTTTTGCTTTAACTGATATGTTTGGCTGGTTTTTAGACTTAATTTGCAAAACACAAATACACATGCGCTTGTTTGGATTAGTGTATTGGAAAATTAATTAACTTTTATTTCAATTAATTTTGCAAATTAAAATTGGAGTAAAAGTAAATTAGAATATTATAATCTTGTCTAGAATGACATTTTTGTATAAACTTATTTGGATTTCAGATGATATATAAAAAATTAGTTTCAAAAAGTTCAAATATAAAAAACCGCTAAAAAGTAGAAGCTAAAAAAATTGTTTCAAACTTTAAAGTGAATTTAGAATTAGAAGTCAGTCAATTGCAACACAAAGTCAAACATTCAAACTTAAGTATGATGTGCTTTTCAAACTAGAAGTCACTCAAGTCAGTTTGGGAAATCTCATATATCCGCCATCCCAAACAAGCCCTAACCACTATTGAAAATAGCTTTCGGTAAAAGTCGGTTCACTTCAACAAAACTACAAAAGTCTATTTTACAAGCTATAACCCAAGCATATACTAGCTAGCAAAGAGCTACTTCTCTACATGGATTCCACTTCATAGCTATATAACAAAGCTGTAGTTATTAGAGAAAATGTATGAATTTCTGGTTTAAATGTGGACACACTCACGCTCTTCTACTTTAAGTAAAGGAAAATACAAGGAAGAGGAAATTTCTCGTTTATCGAATTCTTTGTTGTGAAGTAATTACAGTTGTATTATTCTAGTTAGTTCGATCATTGTAATGAATTGGACATATGAATATTCATATTGCTCATGAAGATTTGCTTTGACCTTTGAGTAGTAATGCTTCTATCTTTACAGCTCATCAATTCCTTCCATATACGAAAAAACTGATCCATGACGAGATGTATTGATGATCTAATAAAACACGAGTGTTCTTCTATTCCCTATTCCTCATTATCTTATTATAGACTAATTAACCTACACACTCAACAACTTAAACATATATCTATACATAAGGGTGTTTAGTCTAGCGGTAAACTGGCTAAATCATAAAGTGGGCGAATTGTATTTGAATTCCATTTTGTTAAAACAAAAATCTCGGAGAGAGGCATTCGAGTCGCAAAATGTCAACATGAATTAATCAGTTGTTCAAATACCTAGTAATATGATTCAGATTAAACTTAAATACCATGTAACTCAAAAAGGTTATACATATATATAGGGCCTATTTTATTTTTACTAAACTATGGTTTTAAAAGCCCTTTTGAGGCAAAAACTTAGTTTAAGAAAATTTTAAAATAAATAGTCATATTTGTTTAAACGGACTTTTGAACTAAACTATGGTTTAAAATCAAAATTTCAGATAAACTGGTCAGAGTAGCTTATAGAACAGTAAAAGAGTTTATGAACTAACCAATTACTATATTACCCCTATTTTTTCTTACACTCTCTCTCATACTTTTTCTTACACCTCTCTCTTTTCTTTCTTATACCCTATCTCCTCTCTCATCTTATATATTATTTCTCCTCATTTAATACTCATACAATTTTTCGTAATTTACCAATAATAAAAATACTTCTAAAAATAACTATCTAAACACTCATTTATTCAAAACAACTTTTTTTTTCAGAAACTCTTCTCCAAAAACTATTTTCTATAAGTTGTCCAAAAGCCTTTTTTTCTCATAAACCTGTTTTTAAAAATCTTATCCAAACGGGCCCATACACACACATACATGAGCTTAATGAACAGCAATGGAAACGATCAAGATCAGGCTTATTTTCGGTGGAAGGATCACATCAAAGAGGAAATAAATGGACTTTAGTGAAGAGCAAATCAGAATGCGTGAGGATATGAAAGGGATAATGTTAGTAGAAGTGCAGGCAAATTTCGTTAAGCTTGCCATGACTGGATTCCTTAATTGGTTAAGAATGAAAAAGTGTCAAATTACAACATCAAATCCCAACAATCTCCAATATTAATTGGATTATGAGTCAGATATCCATCAATATATATATGCACCACATTATACATCCACTTTCACTATATGGCTATATCTAAAAAGGTGTTTTCTTTTTGTCAAAATTTCATCGTACATCATGTTGTATGTACTTGTGACCCCTCATATTGTACGGATTGCCTTTTTTTTAAGGTATGATATATAATTCCTTAAAGTTAATTAAAGTAAAATATGGACAAATTATATTCATCATCATCAATATAATTATTTATTGGCTCATTTGTGTTTATGGATGGACTCCTGTCCACGTATCCTCGTATACACTTGATTACAGTATGAGAAATACAATCATAACGACATAATCACGTGAATTAGTGAAATGTGCAATGCGATTAAAAAAATTTCTTATTTTAGCCAGGATTATTTATGAGACGTAAATATTTGTAGTCGGCTTGTTAAAGTCGATCACGTGTGTATTGCGTCTTTATACATAGTTATAGCTAAATAATTTTGTTTATGTGTTAAACATAAAAAATATAGAACTTCTGAAATTAACATAAGCAAAGAAAATAGTCAAATACACAACAATAAATTGGAAAAATTATTCATAAATATATGTTTGGAGAATTTATTGTCTATAATAATATTTGATATATTTTTTCTACATAGAAAATACATGTGTTCTAGAACTTCCATATACAGAAAGTATTAATATTCGAATTCATATATTGTTGGGTAATTAATTCTCCATATGGGCAGATTTTCCTAATAAATATAATGCGATTTTTTTTTGTTTAACAAATACATGCGAATAATAATTGTTTACCCAAGAAAATACATACGGAAAGCTGTCTAAGGGTGTATTTGGATTAACTTTTGGAGAATAGATTTTGGGACGAATAGATTATGGAAAATAGATTTTGAGAATAATAGATTTTGAAAATAAAAATGTTTAGATGATTAGTAGTAGAATCACTTTTTATATTGATAAATTACCAAAAAGGGTATGGTTTGATTAAAGTATGAGAGAAGAGAGGGTAGAGAATAAATATGATAGATGAGAGAGGATAGAGAAGAAATATGAGAGAGGAGAGAGTGTAGGGAAGAGAGAGGAAAGAGGAGATAGGGTGAAGAAGAGGGATAAAAAATAAGAGAATATAGATGAGAAATGAGAGAAGTTATAAAAAAAAGTAGGGATAAAATAGTAATTAGATAATCCATAAGCTCTTTTATTATTCTTAAAACTATTTTTAGTAGCTTATTCAAAATGTCAAAATCAATTCTGGACAAAAATGGCTGTTTGTTTCAAATTTTTTTAAACTGAGATTTTGTCCAAAATTAATTTTCTAACCATGCAACCAAACAGGCACTAAGAAGTTGAAAAGGCTAGTTTTCAATTCTTTCGCCATGATTAAATAATCTGTATATATAGACTTGATTAACATACAAGAAGGAACTGGCATAATATTAATTAAATTTTAAGATTTTTAATATTAGAAGTATTTATTAGAGTTTTGTCTTTATCAAAATAACTCAAGCAAATTTGATAGGATTTCTCTTTATATTATATACTTTTTAAACATCTCTCTAATTAATCAATGTGGAATTGTTCTTGAGAACCATTTATCTTTGGGCAGTGCAAGGCCTAGGGTTTTATACATATATAAGTACACAAATACATTCCATAAACATGCATGAGAGAGAGAGAGAGATCCGTGATTGGTGAACAAAGATAGAGAATAATAATGTGAGAGTGACGTAGCTAGGGTTAAAACAAAACCCACCATAACTCGTGGATGGATCATGAAGCTAATTAATGATGAACACATTCGTATAAAGGGAATAGTTAGAATTGAGAGCACGAGGATGTTGAGTACGTGCGTCGTCTCTGATTCTGTAAACTCAAAGGCAATATTATCCTGTGAGCTAGTGGTTACCATCAGCTCATGACCAAATTAGCAAAATCAATTGATCCCTCATTTGCCTCGTCCTTGTGATCATTACATATTCATTCATATGGCTGTGTTTGGTTTAATTAAGAATGAGGCAGATTAATGAAAAACAAGATAGGAATGAAAAGATTTTTTCTTCAAGTTTCAATTAAACACATGTCAATATTCTCTATATATATGGTGAACATAAATCATTTATTTATAGTTTCAATTATAAGCACCAACGGGGATTAGTCTGAGTGATAAGTGATTCAGTATCGCTTAAACAATATCACGAGTTCAAGGCTTGGCGTATATAGAAAATCTCTGTTGGGAGACTCACCCACCACAGCCAGATATGTGACGAGGGTCAGATCCGAATATAGTTAGGATAAAATTCTGATAAGTTAGGTGGATAATTAAAAAAAAATTATAAACTTGCGTTTGTGACTTTCTTTATTTATTGTGGTGAAAAGATACTTTAGGACTTGCACTTTAAGATATTTTGGTTACTATTTATTTAAGATAATTAAGTTCAACATGTGATCATTAATGTCAGTCAATCTTTTCAGTCTAGAATTTAAGATTTTCTACTGTGATACAGACATTTACTGCAAGCCTGAAATTAGATTCAAACCATGCAATTAATTAATAATATGCTCAAGTGATAGGAAGCTTAATTGTTTGAGGAAAAGCTAATTAGTTCATGGAGAGGCAATGATTACCCCAATGCAAGATCATGTTCAGGCCATCATTTCAATGTAAGTGTGTGTTTACTTTACGTCACAAACTATAATTTTATCTTTAAAATTATGATCTAGGAAAAAGTTACCCCAATACCCTTTTTTTTACAATCAATTTTTTTATCAAAATTTTAATTTTAATATATGCTATCAAAATATTTTTTTTTTTCAAAACCTATTTTTCTACTAAAATTATTATTTTAGTATCAATTAAAGATACCAACTTTTTCAATAATTAATTCTATTTAAAATATAATTTTTAAAATCTATTCTCTATAATATAATTTAAATACAACTACGTTGTTAGGCAAAAAAGTAAAGATTTTTAACTATATGCTCCGTAGATGCTTATTAGATAATTTTTAAAATATTAATTGTACTATTCACAACTTATAAATATTTTAATTATTTATATATATATCGATATTAATTTCGTATGCATGTATATGGGTTGTCTCAACGCCTGTGATGAATTCAATCATTTTAAAATTTACATCAAAATATATTTTACAGTGCAATAATTTAATTTGATTTTGTTAAAATTTACATCGCCCATGAATTTATATAGAAATAGACAACTCCATTGCTCCACATCAGGACTACATAATCAACTAAAAAACTTGTGTAAGAAAAATGATTTTGACCCTTGATTTTAATGTTTGATTCCTTGGTAAAAAAAAAAAAAGACATTACAGATGTTTAAACCAAATTTGACGATGACTGTATTGGTGGTCCTTGAATATTCTCCAAATAGTATTGGTTTCGATCCTATTGGTCGTCCTTCTATATTCAGGCCCCTACCATCAAATGGCTTAAAGGCCCAAGCAATAATAGTCTAGTTGGCATTGCGTGACACGCTTACCTATCTAATCAATTTAAATTTTTGGGTTTGACCATCGTTCGATGAATTCAGTTAGCGAAGTTAATCCCCATAGTTCGTGAGTTCAGTTGATAAAGGGATAAAACATACTACTATTTAAAGCGTATTCAAATCTTGGAGAGTACCACTTTATTATAATTCCAGTTACGGCGCTTGGGGAGGCATCCTATCTCTTAGGTGCATAGGTTTACGCCTGAGGGTAATAGACGGCTCGCTCTACCCGACATTAGTATTACCTAGGAGGAAGGGAGACTTCGCCCTGCCCTTGGATCGTGGGTGAGCCCAACCCCTTTCCAAAAATTTTTATACAAAAAAAAAAGTTAGCAAAGTTAATCCGCGTAAGAAATAATTTAATATCATTGAAATGATATATTAAATTTAAATTTTAGCATTTATAAAAAATTTTGTTAAAAAATCCACCCATTATAATTAAGTATGAGACACGGATCAAATTTAGATATAGTCAGAGATAAAACTCTAATAAACTGGTATGTGTAAAAAAAAATTAGCAAAAAGATGAGATATGTAATTATTTAAAATATATTTAATTTTTAAAAAATATTATTTTATTATAATTTGATTCATCATAGTTTTTAAAAAGATATCTTAATTATTAAATATTTAAATTTATATTTAAAAATAATTAATAATTTAAAAATTTTCTGAGTTTGTAACAAAAAAAATTAAATTTATGGGCTATTTGTGTGTATATATATAAAAGAATTATGGGACATGTTCATTAGTTTAATTTATTATCGCCAGTATTAGAGAAAACTAAAAGTGCGCGATGTTGTCTTGCCTCCAATACGCCAATATTTTAAAGAGTACATTTCCCCATGCACTTGTTACCGCGTGCTTCTTCTTTTCTTTGATGATGCTATATGCACTTTTTAGTTAACTCACCCGTATATTTTTATTAAAATCACGTTATCAAATACTAAATATAAATATTTATTTTAATAAAAATTTAGACATTAAACAGCTGAACAAATCACATAGCAGTATTTTATTTTTTATTTTTTATTTTTTAAATGAATTATATGAGCCTGTTTTGAAGCTGTAAGGAATAATTTGTGCAACCGTGTCTTGGTTGATAATTTTTTAGTAAATACTCCATTCAATAATTAATATAAAATTCAATTAATTTTATAAATAGATTAAATAAGATAAATAAATAAATAAATTATAATTAAATTAAATATCTCAATACAAATTTATATGATATATTTAATCTATTAAAATTAATTAATTAATTTTTATATTAGTTATAATTAATTAATTTAATTAATTTAATCTATTAAAAAATATGAACTAATTCTTATAATAAAAAATGAATGAGTATTATTTTTATAGTTTCAAGAAATAAAACTTTTAACACTTAATTTTTACTATTAATAATTAATAATCCGAACGTTATAGAAATATCGAGGCAAGCTCGCCACAGCTGGTTATTAGTTTTTTTAATTTTTCTGATCAGGGGTTATGATTTTTTCATTGACACCATTATTTTCATCAATTTAATTACTGTAAATATATTGGGAGGAGATAATTATTAATTATTACTATATCTAATTTAATATAAAATAAAAATATAAACAGTTAAATAAAAAAAATAAAACGAGGGTGGAAATGCACCCTAGAGGCGTAGACAAGTCCGCCTCGATGCGGAAAAATTAAACTGGAAAATATCTGTATACCAGATCCAACGGCTCGTAACAGTTCGAACATTCTGGAAGGAATGAAACCCTAATAATAAAAGGCCTAGTAGCCCGCTAACTCGATGTCCAGTTCAACTCGCTTTGAAATTTCAAAGTCCACTGCAAGGGTGGTTTAGTTCCTCTTTGATACCTTCCTTTTATTGCTCGCCGACACAACCAGCGGAAAGCAATGGCCGGCAAAGGAGAGGGTCCCGCTATTGGAATAGATCTTGGTACGACGTACTCCTGCGTCGGAGTCTGGCAACATGACCGCGTCGAGATTATTGCCAACGATCAGGGTAACCGGACCACGCCTTCTTACGTCGCATTCACTGACTCCGAGCGTTTGATCGGTGATGCCGCCAAGAACCAGGTGGCCATGAACCCCATCAACACCGTCTTTGGTAAGATCTGTTACCTAAGTTTTCTCACGTAAAGCTTTCTATTACTGCCCATAATTGCTCTTTTAGATCTGAGCCCCCTTCGTAGATCAATATCATTACAGACTTACCTTGCCCGTCCCTTTATAAGTTTAGTGGCAATTAGATAAATGATTTTGAAACTACCAGTTTAAACTTCACCGGATCCATTGGTTGTAGCCATTCGCTATATTTGTTGTTTCATTATTTCAGCTGCTTGCCTTTGTCGTCAATTCTCCGATAGAACAGATCTAAGTTTCTTGATTTTTTCCTCTTAAGATCGGTTTCTAGCTTGTAGTCTAAGATATCTCGATTGTGTTGAACATGCTAAAATGAAGCGGTTAGTGATGAATATAATACTGGAATCTGCTGTACTTGCTAATGGATTTGAAATTTACTTTTTACCCACATTAAAATTTGTTAATGCCTTGTACTGCCCGATTTCTGTTGTAATGAATTCATGATTTTCATAATTTTCGTGATGGACAATGTATAAATGATGATTTCATTGTGTCAGATGCCAAGCGGTTGATTGGTCGTAGGTTCAGTGACACCTCTGTTCAAAATGACATTAAGTTGTGGCCTTTTAAGGTCATTTCTGGTCCTGCTGAAAAGCCAATGATCTCAGTCAACTACAAGGGTGAAGAGAAGCAATTCGCTGCGGAAGAAATATCTTCAATGGTTCTGATGAAGATGCGTGAGATTGCTGAGGCCTACCTTGGCTCCACAATCAAGAACGCTGTTGTTACTGTCCCTGCTTACTTCAATGACTCCCAGCGTCAAGCTACCAAGGATGCTGGTGTTATTGCTGGCCTAAATGTCATGAGAATTATTAACGAACCTACTGCTGCTGCGATTGCCTATGGGCTTGACAAGAAGGCAACTAGTGTTGGCGAGAAGAATGTGCTGATTTTTGATCTTGGTGGTGGTACATTTGATGTTTCTTTGCTCACTATTGAAGAAGGTATCTTTGAGGTGAAAGCCACAGCCGGGGACACTCATCTTGGAGGTGAAGATTTTGATAACAGGATGGTTAACCACTTTGTGCAAGAATTCAAGAGAAAGAACAAGAAGGACATCAGTGGCAACCCCAGAGCACTTAGGAGGCTGAGAACCGCTTGTGAGAGGGCCAAGAGAACTTTATCTTCCACTGCTCAGACTACAATTGAAATTGATTCCCTATATGAGGGAATTGATTTCTATGCCCCCATCACTCGTGCCAGATTTGAGGAGCTCAACATGGACCTCTTCAGAAAGTGCATGGAACCAGTTGAGAAATGTTTAAGGGACGCTAAGATGGACAAGAGGAGTGTTGACGATGTTGTTCTTGTCGGTGGATCCACTAGAATTCCGAAAGTTCAGCAACTTCTCCAAGACTTCTTCAATGGAAAGGAGCTGTGCAAGAGCATCAATCCTGACGAAGCCGTTGCATATGGTGCTGCAGTCCAGGCTGCCATCTTAAGTGGTGAAGGCAATGAGAAGGTCCAGGATCTTCTGCTTTTGGATGTAACACCACTTTCACTTGGTTTGGAGACTGCCGGTGGGGTGATGACTGTGTTGATCCCCAGGAACACTACTATCCCAACAAAGAAGGAGCAGGTTTTCTCAACCTATTCTGACAACCAGCCTGGTGTGTTGATCCAAGTCTATGAAGGTGAGAGGACCCGAACCCGGGACAACAACTTGCTGGGTAAGTTTGAACTCTCTGGCATTCCTCCTGCTCCCAGAGGTGTCCCACAAATTACAGTGTGCTTTGACATTGATGCCAATGGCATCCTGAATGTTTCCGCTGAGGATAAAACTACTGGCCAAAAGAACAAGATCACCATCACAAATGATAAGGGTAGATTGTCAAAGGAAGAGATCGAGAAGATGGTTCAAGAGGCTGAGAAGTACAAATCTGAGGATGAAGAGCACAAAAAGAAGGTAGAAGCTAAGAATGCATTGGAGAACTATGCATACAACATGAGGAACACCGTGAGGGATGAGAAAATCGGAGGAAAGCTTGACCCAGCTGACAAGAAAAAGATTGATGATGCCATTGAGCAAGCCATTAACTGGCTGGACGGCAACCAGCTTGCAGAGTCAGATGAGTTTGAAGATAAGATGAAGGAGTTGGAGGGCATATGCAACCCCATCATAGCCAAGATGTACCAGGGTGGTGCTGGACCTGACATGGATGGTGCTATGGATGATGATGCGCCTCCCTCTGGCGCAAGTGGTGCTGGCCCGAAGATTGAGGAAGTCGACTAAATTCTTGTTTTTTGCATCTGATTTATTTCGAAGTCTTGTTGCATCCAAGACTTTTTTTGTTTTTTCCTGCTCATTTTAAATACAGTCATTTTGTTGCGGAAGCCACTTGTAGGCATTTTAAATCCAAGACGTTTTTATGAATTGTTTTGTTTTTCATTGGATAAGAGGGCACTGGACTAATTATAATATACTCTACTCTAAAGTTGCTCTCGTAAATTGTTTGCTCGAATGTTTATTTTATTTCATACGAGTTATGCGTTTTGACGATAATGTTCATTTCTTTGTGTTTGTTTGATGACCAGTAATAGTTTACATGAATGAATTTGAGACTGTCTTTGAACCATATATGTACAGCGTTGGCGTGTCTCTCACTTGCCTATTTGCCCCTTGGGAAATGAAAAGGACGTGGCGGAAGGGGCGGTGATGGTCGATAGGAATCACAAAGTACGTGCAGCTCAGGTGGGCTTTGCACTTCCGAATAGATGAAAAATGGGTTGGCCTCCTTAAAATTGGGTTAGTCCCCTGGTATTAGTGGGTTGGAAGGGTTAGTCCCCTGGTATTAGTGGGTTGGAGGGAGTGGGCTAAGTAGCTCGCTCCAAAATAGTTGCTTTTGTTTTAATTTTTAAAAAATTATTTTTAAAATATTAAAATATTAATAAAATTTTTTTACTGTTATATTAATATAATAAAAAAATTATTAATATTATACTCTTAAAAATTTCTATTTTTTATAAAAAATCTTAAATTTTATAAGTATAAATAAATATTAATATGATATTAATTATATCAACACATATCTAATCATTTTTACTAGTATTTAATAATAAGAGTATTCAATCCATTTTCTCAACTCTAACTGGCCTATAAATTCTCAACATCAACATCCTTAATAAATAAACATAATTTAAATTAATAATTATTCTTGTTATTATATATAATGTTTTAAAAAATTAATAAACAATAATAATTAAATTATTTGAAAAAATATGCTCTAAAATTCAAATGTTTGTTTAAAAAAGATATGGTTTATTTGAACAACTAAGAAATTGAAGCAAACTTTATAGATGTCTTTTTGTCTATATCTTTATGGACGTTAACACAATGATTCTTTGAAAACAGTACACAATCCTCCGCTAGTTTGGGTTTTTAGGGGGAAAAACAGAAGAAAATATTTTAAATTTTATGATTCTATTTTAATTTTTAAAAAATAAGAACTACTCTATACAACAACAATAATAAACCTTATTCCATTAAATGGGATCTATTATCTTTGAACTACTCTAGAGGCCATGAAGAGGCCCGTCATATTATTATATTAATATCATACAACTCCGAAAGCTCTGTCATTCTCCAGTCTCTACAAATGTCAACCACTCGTGTCTTTCTTTCTATTCCAACTTTCTCCTCCAAATGAATCATCTTAACGTTTTTTTCATCTCATCCTCACAACACCTTTACTTTTAATTTTCCTTCTATTGAATTAATCATTCTTAATATTTTCATCTCATTCTCATATATCACCGTTCCTTGCTAATTTTCCTTTCACTACATTTAAATTGTCCCAGCGGCAATTTTTTAATAACAATATCCTAAAGATATCATTCTTCTTTCCGGATGATATTGGAACAAGGTAAATATTACCAGGAATAAAAATTGTAGAGCAAGTTTCAATCATTTCAAACTAAGCTGATGTTGACTTTTTATATTAGAAGTCCACCCTACTTCCTAATCTCAACATCTTGGATGATCAGAAGTCAGAGGTAAGCGGTAACATGCCCCAACATTCTTTCCTACTTGGAATCTCATAAAATGCCCCAAACATTCATCTCATGGATACAGACAAAGTTTTCATAAATATCACAGAACAAAAGTTAGTAAAACAATGCTGAAAACAAAGGGCCTTTCCAGCGACTGATCTCAATATCAAGTCAACTTGAGATCATTCCTACCTAGATGAGGACGAAGACACACACGCACTTCATGCTCTTGAGGTTCTGCGCTCAGTTTTGGCACCGTAATCTCCAGCACCGACCCTGGCCCATCATAGTATGCTTCTATGTTTGCATCTTCCGGAATTCTGGTCGACAGCGCGATTTCTCTCACAAACTCCCCAGGAGGACAGTGCTCGCGGGATGGATCCGAAAGCTTGAATGTTCTGTCCTGCCTCTTGATGAATGGCTTTCCCGACGTGCTCACACACGAAACCTTTATGATCCCTCGAGTGAGAGTGTTCCTCCATGAGACTTTCACGCTCCCAAGATCCACAAAGGGCAAGCTGATAATGATCAAGTAGCTTCCTTCGTCCTCGTAGATCGTTTTCGCGGCTGTTACAGGTCCATAAACATTCTTCATCACCCCACTAAAGTCACTCAACCAGTGCGGCTCACTAGGATGCATTTCCACGTCTGGAATCCGATCTGCTGCTGGAGGATTCACAGCCAAGTAACATTCCTCTTCGTTTGCATGAGGGAAAAAGTCCTTCCGCCTCTTGTTGCCAACAGTAGACAGGTCCATTGCATCGCCATTGCTGTGGTTAGATGGATGAGTTGATAAATTCAGCCCAGATCCATTCAGCAGTTTCTTTGAGTGTGCATTTGAAGCATTCTTGATTGTGGGGTGTGGTCTCTCGAGCTCAAAATCTGTGTTGGGAAGATTTCTCCAGGAACTGAAATCACTGGCTTCAAGAGGGATGGTGAAATTCAAGTCCCTACCTGTTAGTTCCACCCACCTTTTCCGATCATCCTCATCAAGACCCGTGAGATTGGGGGATGGAACAACTTCAATGCCATGCAGACACTGGGGGTTTGAGAGTCCCCTGTAATGTTTCCGTTGCATCCGGTGGGATCGAACAAAACCCTTGTCGACGCTAAATGGAAATGGACTCTCACCTTGGCGAGAATGACCATTCATGTAACTCCTCAGCTGCATCTTACCCAGTGCATTCTCAGGCCTCTCCTTGAAAACCCACATGTACATGTTTTCCATGTCGTGTTGAACCATGAAAACATCAAGCTTGAGATCTGATTTGTCAAACCCTGAAACACCATTGCTGTCCCTGATAATCTTGGCCTTAGACTTGTCATTTAACGCAGGCTTGAAGTAGAAACTGAAGAAGAACCAAGCACCCCATATGCTATCGACTCGCTTGGCAAATTTCCTTCCACTTTTGGGAATGGTGAGGAAACTCTCAGTCTCATAACCTTGAGTGCCAAGACCAACATCCAAAATATCACAAGCATCAGAATTCCATGGCTGTGGGGGAGGACTGCGTTCTGCTGAAAGGGGCAAATTGATATCCGGTGGACCTGAAAGTATGATCTGGCGATTCATCTCCAAATCGAGTTCCTCATGGGAAGAAGCACTTGAATCCATGGATAAGAGCGTGGAAGGGTGATGATTCTCCATAGACAAAGATGTGCGACGACGGGAATCGCCCATACTACCTCATCTCGCTGATGAGTTGTATTGCTGATCGGTTCAATGTTGACATCGCAAAAACAATTCAAGTAAACAGCCTTATGAAAATCTTGATGTTAATCCCCACTATATCTCCCCTCCATCCAAACCCTAGATTTATCAATCACATAACAAATCCCTCACACACACAGATAAAATGATAAGAGGAAGAAAAGAAATTAAAGACAAGATAAACTCAAAAAGTTTTAATATGTGACATAAATTAGAGAACATCTATGTACTCTCAAATATATATTTTGTTAATTAGTGTTCTATAAGGTAGACTGGGAGATAAGAAATAGACATAAAAACGGCGAAATAAGTCTCATCAATCTCTACCGAGGAGAGGGAGGGCATAGTTCCCAAAACGCTACAGGAAAACTACATCCAAACTAGGCAGAAGAATTTCTATGAATCCTCCAAAATCAGGTGGGAAACAGAGAATCAAGACCATCAGGTCCATAAAGAAGAAATCCGAATTCTATTTCTTTTGGGCCGACATATTCTTTGAAAACCGAAAAAGAAAAGGAACAAAAAACTACAGAGACCCAATAAGAAAATCAAAGGGGATCTTCAAAGATTACCTTTTAGGATAAGCATCGGAGAAGCAAGAAGAAGAAGAACATCCACAGCCGACGATGATGAACTTATCCATCAAGTCATCGACAACCATATTTCCCACTTTTCACTATATTTTTATTATCAAACAAAAAAAAAAACGAAGAACGAATTTTTGGTTATCGTTTCTTGTTCCTCGATGCGCAAAAAGAAACAGAGAAGAGTATGGAGGTGAGAGTAGAAGAAGAGAGCAGCGGGTGGGGTGCGTCTCAATATAACAACAGGTTTCCTGGGATAAAGCCTTCACTAGATAGAACACACCTCGTGCCCTCGTTTGTTAACGGTGACGGTGCACTACTCTTGGGTTTCCCATTTCTAAATTAGAAAATCAGAGTTTATTAGAGTCTTCACTATTGGTGTTGTTTATAATCTCACCATGAAAGAGACCCCAACAAGTTCAGAAATTATTAAGTGGGTTATAAAGTAAGCATTGATATCGATATCGATATCCAGGTTGTGGCTGTTTCTGTATAATACCGCTTTATTGATATAAGAGAAATAAATACACATCCTCTTGCGTTTTCACTGATATATATATGTATAATCGTACCAGTGGCTATCTTTCTACCCTATTAATTTACTGAAATTAATAAGAAATGATTATAATGTTTATACTATTTATCTATATTAAAAAACTAATAAATAATTAATAGTAATACACGTCACTTGATCTTTTTAAAATAATCTTATATAATAGTATATTATATATTCAAGTAGTCTTATTTATAAAAAAATAATATTTATTTTAATTCTATTTATAAATTGTGTGATTAAAATTTATATATATATATTAAATAAAGATAAAGTTAATAAGTTGTTAAATTTTAAAATATAATTAATAAGATTTAATATTTTTATTGGTCTATAAGAAATTGGATAAAAATAATTTATAAATGGAACTATAAAGGAATTATTATTATTATTATTTAAAATAAAAAGGTATAGAAGAAGTATTATTAATTTTATGGGGAGAAAGGAGGAAGTGTAGGGGGAATGGGTGGGTGTGGTGTTGATTGGTGGGATGTGGCTATCAGGGGGGATGATAAGGATGATGCATTTAGACATTTGTTCTTGTTTCGTTTCCGGTTTTCACGTTTGAGAAAGGGCGGCTAGGGTTCAATTCAATTATAAAATCGCTACTTTCTTTTACCTTTCTGCCCCCCTAACGCAACTATCTTATAATCTTATAATATATATATATATATATATATATACACTTCTTTAATTTAATTTACTATTATAAGTAACAACTCGCAATGCTTGTGCCACTACCCACATATCATTGATAATTGCATAAGCACCATTCCGACTTTTAATAATATCCCCCTTTCCAACTCACCACTAATTGACCCTCCCCCCTCTCACGTGCCATTTTTTTAAGATTAAGTACATCCCCCCATCTTAAACTTTTCTTCTTCTTCTTCTTCTTCTTCTTCTTTTTGTACAGAAATAGTGGTTTTGTGGGCGATGGAAGGAAAATTCAAGAATAACATGATTTCAATGATTTTTTTTTTAAATATGAATCTCAATAAGAGGAGCATAGTTGAATATGAAGGTGAATTTCTAACCTATATTTTTTTTAATGAAATTTCAATTTACAGACTTTAAATAAAAAGTTGAAATCTAAATCGTATTTAAATTGTTTTGGATTTTAATTTACGAATGTGATGTGATAAAGGAAAAAAAATGTGGGAGGACGGGGTCTTAAGATAAAAATTTTGAACAAAACTTTCTAACTTTTTTTAAATGGAACTTTAATTCAAAAAATAGAATAAAATGTTTAAATAAATCTATATTAAATTTAAATAGTTTGGGTTTCATTTTATTTTGATGGGTGCGAGTGATAAAAAAACAAAATAGAATTATAGGGAAAATTGTTAAAAAAATTTATTATTTCAAGATATATAAGAATATAGATTTTTGGGCGAATATAATTCATTTTAAGTGCCGCACTTATTTAGCCATTTGTAATATATTTTTTATTATATATAAATATTTTTTTATTTTATAGGTAATTAAAGATATATTATATATGATTGAAAAAAGTTATACTTGTTAAAGATATATTTTACCTAATTTTTAAAACAAATTTCAAGTGTTTTTATGCAATAAATTTTGGGAGGATGGAATTTTTTTAACAATTTCTATAATATTCTACTCACATTTTTTTAAAAAAAAAAGTAAAGAAAGTGGAAAGAGGTTAGGGGAGTGGCTTGGATATTGCAATGAATTAAAGGGGATGATGAGGTCAGCGGTGGAATAGAATGGCTTCCCCTTTCTGCCGAATGCCGCAGAGGCACTCTCGTCTTCCGTATCATTAACCGACGACACAAACACAGCACCGTACACGCGCCTACGTTCCCTTCTTCATTCGTATTCCGTACGAGGTATCCCCTTCTTGGGCCTCCTCCGGCCCATTACCTCTCTCACTTATCTTATCAGCTATCACATCCCACACAAACCATGCCCCTTTACTTATTCCCATTTTTTTTTAATAGAATTATTATGTCTTATTATCAGTTCTTCCTATTTTTAAATAAAAATTAGTTATTTTTTAAATAATTAATTATAATCAAATTTAAATATATATAATAAATTATTATTATATAATTTTCATTATATTTAAATTAATTAATTAATTCTTATATTAATTATAATTAATTTATTTATTTAATTTTATAGTTTATTTAAAAATTATCAACTAATTCTTATAATTATAAATAAAATTACTATTATATTAGAAGGTGGCTTCAAGGCTGTAGCTTTAGGCCACGTATGAAATGGGATCAGTTGAAGCTTTGGAAGTCAAGAGAAAGGACAAATCATACATCTGTTAACAAGTAGCAAAATTTTTGTAAGAAAAAACAATCATTTGGTGTTCTGATTTGGAAAGAATTTGTGTATACTTTTATACTCATGGGGAGAAGGTAAAACACGCCTCTAGAGCCGTGCGATTCCGTTCCATTGTCTAGCTGGGAAGTCAACAGTCAACACTTGTCGGACGGAGCACATGCTTACCAGATCTCGTTCTCCCATTGTGTTTTGTGATCTTGTCTCCCCCATTTCCTCAATTATATATTGCTGGCGTGATATTCTCACCGGCGCAAAATATGCTTTTAACATCTTAAACATAATTTGTTTTTTTAAAATAAAAAAACTATGTAGTGGAATCTTTATAGTTTTTGAGGTTTTGTTATTCTCGCGAAGAGCTTTTGTAAGCGTAGGCTGCCCTTTAGTTTTGAGCAAATAATATAAATATTACTATGGATTAATATACAAATTTATTTTACAAATATTTATTCGAGAGTACCAAATTAATATACAAATAATATAATGTTGAGTTAATATATAATTAGCACTCTGATATCATGTTTCAGCTGATTTTAATTTGATATTATTTTTTAGTGATTTTAATCTCTTAATATCTTATCGATTCTAAATATAAGATATAATTTATAGTATAATTTGTATTATAAATTATATCTTATATTTTATATTAAAAAAATAAATATTATTTATAGTGCTACTTTATCCTATAATATTTTTTATTTATGTCTGCAAAATAAAATAGAAAAGCACGTGGTCTAATTGGGAAACAGGGTAAATGAGTGGCTGGAGGGATAATTAACGATGGGACAAATTGTGAGAAAGTATTATCCACAATAAACAAGATTAATTTTAAAACGGGGCTACTATTAAAAGAAAGCAAAAGGATTCCATATTAGTGGGCAGCTCGTGGAGAGAGCGGGGAATTTATAAAAATAAAAAGATGAGCTGAGCTGAGCTGGTGCATCGGACATTACGCGGACTTGAAAGAATATTAATATAATACTCTACTTATTCTGTTTAAAATTATGAGATATTTTCAACTAATTTATATCCAATAAAAATAGGTAGAAATATCTTTAAAATCAATTACATTCCAAATTAAGCACATTTTTCACAAGAGTCTTATTAATTACACTTTTAAAGTTAGAAAAAATTCCTAATTTTGTAACATTGTACTCCTCATACCTATATAATACAGGATTTAATAGAGAATATGAGTTAATATTATTTACATATTTTTTATATTTATAATATTTTTCAATTATTTATGTTAATAAATAAGTGAGGGGAAATTAAAAAATATAAATAAAATATTTTTTAAATAACACGTTAATTAATTTAATTAACTCTATTAATGTAATTTAATTAATTAAACAAATCTTACTTTTCTTTTTTACCTAAAACAAGTCTTACATTAAGGATATGATGAGAAGTAAAAATATCTCTTATTAATTCTGTTTATAAATATAAGACATATTTAATTAATTTTGATAGATTAAAAAAATTAAATAAATTAATTAATTATAATGATTGTGTGTTAGTTTTATAAAATATTTTATTTAATTGTATGTATTTAAATTTCTATATACTCTTTAATATACATCATCATACATATACATATTAAAAATAAAATTATAATTTTAAATTTAAAAATAAATATAATCTCTATTTAATCCCTATAATTTGAGTATAATTTACAAGGGAGTGGGTGGTAAAACTGATGCGTTGACCCAAGCGGGGAATGAAATTTTGAGGAGGCAAAAATATCGAGATATATAGCATTGCTCTTCGACTACCCCATGACCGCCTCCAGGTCTTCCCCTCATAGTCAACCTCTTTACTTCTTATCGTCTTCTCTGTTCCATTCCCTCCACACTCTCGCACCATTTGAATTCCACACCCAAACTGATCCCCTCTCTCTTGTAAATCAATACAAATAAAATGAACATGAAAATTATACTTTTTAAATCCTGCCTTTGCATTCACGGACCAACTCACTTACTGGATTAGTGATTACCATTGTTTTTCCTGGCTATCGTAATGGATTGCCTCGTCATTTGGGAAATCATGGCGCTTCCTTATTCAACTCGCTCCTTCTCCTCTAAGGTGGCATATCAAATAACACCATAGACAAGGAAAACGCTCAAAAACAGTCATCTTATGATTATTATAGTATAATTCCTGAAATTCAGTTTCTTTAATCTAGCTTTTCCTTTTTTTTTTCGGTTGCCCACCCGATTCACCAGAGCTTTGCCCCGACTACATCCAGATCAGACCCGCGTCGCGCACCTGGCTATAGTGGGTGAGTCTCCCAACGGGGATTTTCTGCATACGCCAAGGCTCGAACTCGAGACCTCGCTTAAGTGATACCAAATTGCTTACCACTCAGACCAACCCCCGTTGGTTCTAGCTTTTCCTTTGTTTTACCAAGTATATGTATTGGAAGCATTGTATGTGCCCATGGTAATGCTGCCTCTGCCTGCACTGCTTGCTTCTCCGTTCATCAACATGGGCTTGGGCTTTGGGTCAAACTTAAGTGTCACAAGTAACAAAGTGAACCATCATGCACGAAAATTTGTTTTCTCTGGGCCAAAGTTTCTGAAACTGATCGAGTCTGTGGCTAGGGGTAACCAAAATTTACAGCCAGACAATGCCTCTGTCATTTTCGTCATTTCAAAATGGAACCGGAGGGTGTAACAAAAAAAAAAAAAAGGAACTGGAGGGACCAATAGGGTTGAGTTTAGTAAAACAAGTTAATCACCTATACCGTCATGAATCGATATTCAAACGTATTTTGAGAGAAGTGTCCAAATTTAATGTTAAATAATACCTTAAATATAATTATCTATAATAAGAGATTATTCGAAGGGGAAAAAAAAAGGAACGAGGAAGGTATAAAGGATTCATCAATCTTTAATCTATTATCTATTAACTTCCAGTGAGTTGTTAGGTTACTGTGCTGGTATGGTTTTACTTCTACCACTTCTGTGGGGTGAGACATTAAATATTCATTTAATAGGCCCAACGACCTCCTCACCATCCTATGAATTTTCCCTTTATAATGCACCTCGTCCTCCCACTCTTGTTCATCGCTATCACTGAGATAGAGCTACGTACTGTGTGATTGTGAGAGAGAAGCTACAGAGAGATGGCTAGGTGGTGTATCCTGTTGGTTCTTGCTCTGGCTGTGGCCGCCAGTGCCAGAACAGTGCCCAGCGACGCTGGCCTCAAGGACCAGAAGAACTTCCTCACCTACGGCGGCATTGGTGGCTATTCAGGACTCGGTAGCAACGGGCTGCCTTTCGGAGGAGCCGGAGCCGGAGTTGGTGGTGGACTCGGCGGTGGCTCAGGCCTGGGAGGATTCGGCGGACTCGGTGGAGCAGGAGCCGGTGGTGGTGTGGGCGGTGGGGTTGGAGGAGGATCTGGCGGCGGCACCGGTGTCCTTCCTTACCCTTGAGAGAGTCGACAATATGGTTTCATGTTGCTCTTAGTCTGATATCCCATCCTCTTACGAATATATAGTTTTCGGTTCAGAAAATAACTGTTGTGTCACGTTGTTCATGTCGTTACGTTGAAGGATATCGTTGGGGTTTGTCGAGTGAGAATAGTTGTATTTCGTTACTTTGTAGCGTCCACTTTCGTCTTTGGGTCATTACTTTTAAGGTTCCATATATCTATGTTCCTTCTGTTGAGTACAAAAGTGACCCTTGCAAGTTATATTAATTAATAGTTTCATATATATATATATATATCTATATATCCGTCTCTTGTGTTTCATATATATATATATATATATTCGATCATCATCATCACGCAACATGGACCAGTGAGTATACTTCAATTCTACGTGCTTATTATTAATAATAATCTATTCATAAGGATAAACGTAAAGCTTATTTTCCGGAAGTAAACGTCGAGAGACTTCCTTCATGCTGCTGACAACGTCGGCAAAGTATATAAACACGTGTTAATAATTCAAGAGTAGAAAGTGTACATCCGCCTGCTCTAATTAATATTGATATTAATGCTAATATTTATTGTTTTTAAAAAAAGTCTGCACAGGCCATTAACAGCAGCAGGGAAACCATAAAGATACGTACTGGTCCATGCATTTATTGCAAGCTATATTTATATATTTATTTATTGTGTGTGTGTGTGCGCGCATAGATAGATAGAGGTAGGCATTAAGGTAGGCGAGGTTTGAAGTTTTAATTTGGCATGAAGAATAATAAATTATGATGCGGAATACTCCTATAGAATAGGGTGTGGTCCTGGGATCATGAAGCAAATCCCGGCGATGTTTGACGCTGCCGGTTGTGATTGGATTTCATGGAGTTCCCGTGAGATTAATTATAGCGTTCATCGTCGTGGCATTTATATGTCTGTTTGATCCTTCAACATCCACCCCATCATCCTCAAGCGATTTTAGTTTGCTGATCCGTGTTAAATTCCCACTTCAAGGTGTGGTAGTTGATGTCTCTTGACGAGTAGGTCAATTCAATAATACATATATTGAAACTTTGGGTTTGTAGTTAGGCTTAGATGGATTAAACATTATTGGCGGGCATTTAATACACCCATCAACTGGTAAAAGATATTTCTTGTCGAAAAATGCTCGCATTATATATGCTGAATTGATTAGAAGGGATGGAGAAACAAGCACGGCTTTGAATTCGACACTGATATCTCTTGTTTCTATATTCAGTCGCGCGCACACCCACATATTTTCTTTCCTGGGAAGTTGATTAGAGAGCTTTCTCTGTCACCAGGTCTAAAGCGGAGAGGAGAGCATTCATACCTCAGACACGGGGTGGAATAGAGTAACCTAGGCAATATGAGATGGCATTTTAACAAACTTTTTGGTGAAAGTTCAAAATGACAACCATATGTATATAGAGAGAGAGAAGACGTGGTTAGTTATGTGTGTGTTTAGAAACACAATATAGGTTTTAAATCTAGATTTTTTTAAAATCTAATTTTTAAATTTTTTAAAATAAATATTTATATTTATTCAAATAGATTTTTAGATTAAATTATAATTTAAAATTAAAATTTTAGATAAACTTATTAGAGTAGCTTATGAAATAGTAAAATATCTTATAAACTAATCAATTATTATATTACCCATATTTTTTCTTACATCATCTCTCCTCTCTTCTCTTATATCTTATCTCTCATAATTTAATAATCATATCATTTTTTTGTAATTTATCAATAATAAGAGTATTTTTAGAAATAACTATACAAACATTCATTTATTCAAAACCATTTTTTTTCTTAAGTTCTTCTCCCAAAACCCTTTTCTATAAACTATTTAATAACTATTTTTTTTATAAGCTTATTTTTAAAATCCTATTTAAACGGGTCTATATCTATAAATATAGCGATATGGCTTTTATTTTATTTTTTTTTGTTTATCGGGTTTATTAGAGTTTTGCCCCGATTACATCTGGATCTGATCCACTTTATGCATTTGGTTATGGTAAATGAGTCTCCCAATAAGAATTTTTTATATACACAAAAATTTAAATTTAAAATTTTATTTAAATAATATTAAATCGTTTAGTATTTAAATTAACCTCCGTTGGTACCATATGGCTTTTATAAATCTTGAGCTAACGTACTGGCAAGGCATAGCTGGCTATATGGCTACAGTACTAGTCAATAACACAGCCTCATTGAATGTCATAAATACCACTCACCAACCCTCTTCTACGCGTCACTCTTCTCTTACATGACAGTGGCGATAAGGTCTCTGGGTTTCTTCTCACCACTCTTCTCGTGTACTATCTATCTATATGTCAATGACTCAAACATGTATGTGTGGTGTATTGTTGTTACTTATTAGAGAGCTGGTCTTGTCTTAGATACTAAGACCTTTGAGCTGGAAAACATTTGAACGAACACCTCGTCGCGAACTGCGATGCCTCATTTATGGAGCACATGCTCAAAGCAAAGATAAAATGCTGCAGCGCAACTGAATCCTGCGTTTTGGGTCCAACAAATTAAAACAACATGTGGGGTGGCTTTCGCTAGCTCTGTGCCAAGCACCTCACTTAGCTTTGATCAACCTTATCTAACGCTTCCATAAAAAACAAGTCTCTTACTTTTCCTCCATGCTCTCCCTTCACGTTATTTCTTAGCACGATTGCATATATACCTCAAAAGCAATAAGATATGCTCTATTGTTTCTTCTTCCTGTTTCTCCTACTCTTTCTTTATTATCTCGTAACACATTATTAACACAAGTGTTCTAGTGAGTAATTATTCTTTTTATGGCTTGAAGCCATAAAGCTTTGATTTTTTTACCTACTTCTTATCAGGTCCTATGTAAATTATTTCAATCTTTTGATTTTTCTTCACATTTTATTGAAATACAAGTATGACTTTTAAAAATAATATAAAAAGTGTATCGTTAAATTGAAAACCAAAATAATTATTTAAAATATTTATTATTCCTAACACATAAAATTATTATTTAGAATTCACACTTTTTTATGTTTTAATCAAAATATTCAGAGAGAATATTTAAGAGCTGTATATAATTTTTTTCCCATACAATATTTGGGTTAACTATAAAACTTTCATTTCTGGGGTATACTAGGCTAACGGTGTAAAGCCCATGAAATGGGCCCTATATGAGAAGTTCCATGGGATTGCAATTCACGGCAATTCATTTATTTGTGATGGGCTTCATGGCCCAAATAAATTGGTCTGGGGTTAAAAATTTGATTAAAGCAGTCATCCGCCCGTTCACTTGCGCTCAAAGCCAACTCGAGAAAGTTCTCTGTTTTTTTTTTATCGCTCCCTATATTCCCTATTTCCCTTCGTTGCTCTCACTTGTTCTTCAGGTCTGCGATTTACGAATTATGGGTCAGGGAACTCCGGGTGGTCTCAACCGTGGCGGTCTTCCGGGAGAGCGGAAACAGGATGGTAGCGGCAAGAAGGAGAAGAAGTTTGAGCCGGCGGCTCCGCCGGCACGAGTCGGTCGTAAGCAGCGAAAGCAGAAGGGTCCCGAGGCGGCGGCTCGTTTGCCTACAGTGACGCCCCTCACTAAGTGCAAGCTCCGGCTGTTAAAGCTTGAGCGAATCAAGGATTACTTGTTGATGGAAGAAGAATTTGTGGCTAATCAGGAGCGTCTCAAGCCTCAGGAGGAGAAGGCCGAGGAGGACAGATCCAAAGTCGATGACCTTAGGGGTTCGCCTATGAGCGTTGGTAACTTGGAGGAGCTTATAGACGAGAACCATGCCATTGTTTCATCTTCGGTCGGGCCGGAGTACTATGTGGGGATCTTGTCCTTTGTGGATAAGGATCAATTAGAGCCTGGATGTGCAATTTTGATGCACAATAAGGTATGGGTGTGCTCTTTTCGGTGCTTAATCGTGAAATTTAGCTGTCGATTATAGGTTTCCTTGCCGTCTAGGTTTAGGATCGAGGATTCCTGTGGTGATCGATTGCGATTTGATTAACTGCCCTGCTGTTATATTGTTTGCTTCAGATAGGGTAAGTTTTTTTTTTTTTTTCGGAGGAGGCATTATGGAACCGGGAGATGAAAATTTTCATGAAATCTTGGAAGAAAATCTTTTTTGTTTCATATGTCATTCCTTTCTTTCCTCTCTTCTCTCAAATTCTAAACATACCTTCAAATCCATTTACTTGTTGTCATAATCATCGGTCTGAGAGTGCTGTGTTGAAGATTACTAAATGCACTGGGCACAGTATAAGATGAAATTGCCCAAATTATTTGCTTCAGTGGTCTATTCTTGATGTAATTCATATTTTCAGATGTGTTCATGCAGAATGCGTAATAACTTTCATACTATTTATGGTTTATTGCCAGGTGCTTTCCGTTGTTGGGCTTCTTCAAGATGAAGTTGATCCAATGGTCTCCGTTATGAAGGTTGAGAAAGCTCCTTTGGAATCTTATGCTGACATTGGTGGTTTAGATGCTCAGATACAGGAAATTAAAGAAGCAGTTGAGCTTCCCCTGACACATCCCGAGCTATATGAAGACATTGGTATCAAGCCTCCTAAGGGGGTTATATTATATGGAGAACCTGGAACAGGGAAGACTTTGCTTGCAAAGGTGCGATGTGTTATTTTATGTGTTTCCGATTGGGCCATTTGGTTTGAATTTCAACAATTCATTTTACATCTTATGTTGCATGCGCTTAGACCTGGTGCTTAAAATGATGCTGTGATGGCTCCTTGATGCGTAGTTTAAAAGTATTTTCTCTTGCCTTTCCAAACAATAAATTACTGCTTTGTCAGGTCATTATGTTGAATGCACAATTATAAAATAATATTTATAATGTTTCCTTGATGTGTTACTGCGTTAATTAGGTTACTTTCAGAAATTTTCTTTCGATTTGCCAGTGATTAGTAATGTGTCAGTGGCTCAAAGATGCTAGAGGCGTCATATGAAATTTCCCTTTTCGTATATTGCATGTAACCCTCTACTTACAAAAAAACTTCTTCTATTTTTAATATGAAAAACTTGTGACAAGTGAATTGATGAACTTATTGTTAAAAAGAGACATGTCCTGGGAGCAACGTTGTCTGTGAAAATCAAGTTTCCGATTTCATCCATCCCCTTCTGTCTACTACTTTCTTTGTTAAACTTCTTGATTCTTCTTGGCTTGATTTGGGGTGGATATGACAGACGCATATAATGTTGTTCATAATATATCGTTTTTAGAGAAACACATTGCATGTGGAATTCATATCTTGAAATGGTTCATCCTTCAGGTGGTAGACACCATTTGTTAACTTGAAACAGATTTTACAGTACAGCTACATTTAGAAGTTGTAGTGTTTGAAAAATGTAATTAATTGTAATCACAATAAGCTGGGCTTTTGCCATTATTTTGATCTTAGAAGTGTAACTTGACCTGTGTTCTTGCCATCTATTGGTTTATCTTAGTTACTGCTTATGATGGGCTTTACAATAGCATATATACAACTTTTCAGGTCTAAGTCTTGTGTGTTTTCAGGCTGTGGCAAACTCAACATCGGCAACATTTTTACGTGTTGTTGGTAGCGAATTGATACAAAAGTACTTGGGTGATGGTCCAAAGCTTGTGAGGGAACTTTTCAGAGTTGCTGATGATCTTTCCCCTTCTATTGTCTTCATTGATGAAATTGATGCTGTAGGTACAAAGAGGTGAGTTGTAGAGTATGAATTTCAAGTCCCGTTGTTGGTTAAGAAATCATTGGTCTGGTGATGTAGGCTTTGCTAGAAAATTGATGTCCTTGATCACTTTTCGGCATTGTTTGGTTCACCTTAGGGTAGGGTAGGGTAGGTTAATTTAAGGGAGGGTAGGGGAAGTTAACTAATAATATTTTTTGTTTAGTTCAGAAGGAGAGGGGAGGGGAGTTAATTTAAAGTTGACAAATATACCCTTATCTCTTTATTTAAATTTATTTACTCTTTATTTATAATATTTATATCAAAATTATTATTTCTTAATTTATAAATTTCAAAAAACTTTTTACCTTATTTATATATACAATAAAATTAGAAAATGTTGATAAATTTTAACATTATATATCATTTAGATATATATTATTATATATATATATGCCTATACATGTCGCCCTTTTTTTGTCATAAGTTTTTTGCTTGATTTATCAAAAACCACATGCCTGCTTGAACGCTCAACAGTTGCCTTACGTTTATACCAAAAAAATAACAAAAGAAAACTGTTGCCTTACGTGTTGCCCAGCAGCTGCCTTATGTGTTGCAAAGAAGAGCGCCTGGAATAGGAGGGTATTGTTGAAATATTAAAAAATTATAATGGGCAATTGTGTTATAATGAGATAAAAAATTTATCTCCCCTCCAAAAATCTCCAATTTTGGAGGGGAGGTGGAGGAGGGGAGGTTAACATTAAAAGGCAAAAACTTAAACCTCCCCTCCCCTCCCCTCCAAAACCCCCCAACCAAACAAAGCCTTTAAGTTTTCAGGACTGTGTTTTCCTCCAATAATGAGCTTAACTTGATATACCTCACAGGTATGATGCTCACTCTGGTGGGGAGCGGGAAATTCAAAGGACAATGTTGGAGTTGTTGAACCAGTTGGATGGTTTTGATTCAAGAGGAGATGTTAAAGTGATTCTAGCTACCAACAGAATTGAGAGTCTTGATCCCGCTTTGCTGCGACCTGGTCGAATAGACAGGAAGATAGAATTTCCTCTTCCTGATATCAAAACAAGGAGACGCATCTTCCAGGTAGGCATGAATAATCTTTTGAAAGCAGTTTGCTGAATCTGGTTTCTGCTTATTCTCTAGGATAGCCTAATATGCACAATCTAGTCCATCACGTGACTAAGGGGTCTCTCGCTTTTAAAATTTAGATACATACATCGAGGATGACGTTAGCTGATGACGTCAACTTGGAAGAATTTGTTATGACTAAGGATGAGTTCTCTGGTGCTGATATAAAGGCAATATGTACTGAAGCTGGCTTGCTCGCTTTAAGAGAACGCCGTATGAAGGTTAGTGGGCTCTTTCACTTTTTTCTTCTTAATTTTTTATACAGTATTATTGGGCAACATATGCTATGACGCAGAAGCTTTTTAATGATTGGAGTTACGGAGTTGGGAGATTTGTCAATATCATTTTAAAATGCCCTAAACCTATCAAGGTTGAGATAGTAAAGCATAGGTTGAATCTCAGCATGTCAAGGTTTGGCTACCTACAACAAATGGAATTAGTGTGAAAGAAATTGAGGGCAACCCACACCTTGTCCATCTTTCTTGGTTTTATCACTATAATTTAGATTGTACCTGTGGATACGGATTATGAGTTGTGCTTGTTATAAAAATGCTTTCTTTTTAGAAACGTGAAGGTTATCCGCTCGTTTGAAGGCATGCTTTTTTTCCTTGGAAAAAAAAAACTATGTACCTTAATGACTTGAAAAATGTTTTTTATCTTCTAAATTTTATATCCCATTCTTCAGGTAACGCATGCAGACTTCAAGAAGGCAAAAGATAAGGTGATGTTTAAGAAGAAAGAAGGGGTGCCAGAAGGACTTTATATGTGAAATATAATCTGCCATTTTAGATACTGTTTTCTTTTGGTTCTAATGATATTGTTCAGCCAAAAAATATTTTTGTATTATGGAGATTTATCCACACTAGTTGGGCATGACAGCATGGTATTTGAATATGAACTAAAATGAGATGTAGTTGATCATTTTGGTTTAATTTCTCTGTTAATTTGTAGTGTGTTTTTTGGCCAAAAAAACATGGAGTGCCATAATGAATTAGCACGTATATGTCAATCCCTTTCGCCTTCTCTTTTTTGCCAATAGAGAGATGCTTTAGGCATTTCTCGCTGGCGTCAGGAAAGACCGTTCCTTGACCGGTTGTGTTGTTTCTTACCTCACAACTAAAGATGGATCATTTGAACTAAAAAATAGTTGGTTGAGGTAGTAAGTAATTTTATCTTTATAAGAATAACATAATTTTAAATTTTAGGAAGTGTGTTTGTTAAGAGGAGTGAAATTTTTTTACCTTCTAAGTCTCAAAGGGACTATAGTCTTTAACTAAAATAATAAAAAAAAATGCTTCAGTTGAGCTAGCCAATTCAATCAAATATAATGTAGCTGGTTAATCAGGATAGACTATCTCTACATCATTTATTCTCTTGGTTAATCAGCATAGACTATGTCCACATTTATTTTCTGCTCAATACTATATAATAGGCAATCTATGACCTTTTTTTTTTTGTATACAAAAAGTTTAGGTTAATTCACTACTAATCTCACTAAAAATCAAGGTATAACCTAAAAGTTTAGATAGTATTTATAGGGGTCTTATGAGATTATCTATTAAAGAAGTTCTTATAATAGTAGTAAGAATTAAATTTATGTCTTTATAAGATAAAAATTAATATTTTATCATATGTGTTAATTTTTATTAGCGATAATTTATGACTTGAACTAACGGTATAGTGGGTAGTTTAAGCCCAAAAGCAAAGTACAGGAAATGTTCTTTAAATATTTAGTCAAAGATTTATGTAGAGGTCTAATAGTCAATTGCCTAAATTGTAAAGACATGGCAGACGAGGCATATGGCTTGTTCAGAGACAAGGTAACTTGATGTTAACGTTCAAGGAAGATACATAAACCAAACTAAATTGGATTCTGTTCTTGCTCTTCGATGTGGGGTTTCTCAAATTAGGGGTGTGCATGGGTAGGGCAGGGCAGTCCCCCTGCCCGGTGCCCTGCCCAAAAAATGCATGGGCTGCAAACCCAGCCCTGCCCGGTAAAAGCCCTAACAATTTTGGGCAGGGAATGAGCGGGTTGGGTATGGGCGGGCTGGGCATGCCGAAGTCGTGATGTCATGCTCATGTTATGAAAAAAATTTGTAATTATGAATTTCTAAAATAATATCATATTCATGTGTCTTTAAGAGTTAAATAATATCTATAATTCACTAAGAATAAGAGAACAAAGATAATAATTAAAATCTTGAGATCCATTGCATATAAAAAATAAGCGTTGAAATCTAAGTAGTATGTAATTATAACTTTGTATCAATCTCCCTAATATTGACAAAGATAAAGCATCTAAAAAAATAAAATAAATAATTATAATTTATAATATAATCATATGATAATTAACAAAGTTAAAAAAAATTAGCATAGTTATAAATATTAAAAGATACAACTTACCTACTTATATTTCTAAAATTACCTTATAGTCACCAGTAGCTATCATATTCTCCCTTTTAAGATAGAGAAAAAATAAAAAAAAAATAAAAGAATGGGTGCTCATGGGCAGGGCAGGGCAGCCCCTATGCCCGGTGCCCAGCCCGAAAAATGCATGGGCTGTATTTTGCAGCCCGATGCCTGGCCCTGCCCGATAAAAATCGGGCTGGACAGGGCATAACGAGCTATAGGCATTATGCACAGCCCTATCTCAAATGATAGACTCAATTGGTACAGTTATAGGTTTTGAAGGAATGGATATCACGGAAAGAAAATATGGAAAGATGTTTATTCAGAAATCATGACCTTCTGTAACCGACAAGAAAAAAGAAAAAGAATCATGACATTTTAAAACTACTGCAAAAAAATTTTTATTGACCTTTACTTTTAAATTTCTTCCTTTTCAATACTAATGTGAAGTTTCTCTATTTTTTTTTTCTTCAGTCATACAAAATCATTCTATTTACTCCAAAGAAATAATAATGAGAAGTAGGTCACCGTGAAGTGTGGGTCGGTATGTGCGCAAGGGAGGGAAGTCAAAGTCAGGATATTTGAATCAGATTCACCAAATCCAAACCCATTTGCAAATTAACGGCTGAGACTGAGAACTAAGAAGGGAAAAGGAAAAAGAAAAGAAAAGGAAGGGAAAGGGGCTATGAATCTGGGCTCTGAGGCTATGGTGTGTTCACCCCACTGGGGGACCACTTATCACATGTTCTCCTCCTTCCATTCCTTCATTATTACACCTTTCCTGCTTCTTTTCTTGTTCCATTATGAGCATTCCTGATTCTTAATCAACGGCTTACATGAATCACAGTACCACAAACATAAACGACAGACACGCAGACATTACTATGTATGTATCAGTTATGATAACATTGAGGTATATATATAATTTAGAATCTGACCCAAACATTCAGTCGTGGAAAAGCCATGCAAATGAGTTACTCTCAGAATTGAGGGGGGTCTTTTAGCATCTTGTATTTGTGGCTTGTATCCGATTCCTCTTCCAGTATCATAAGGACAGCATGAATGACTCTCTGTTGGCTAAGGCACTTTCAAAAATTTGAAGGGGAAAGGAGAGGAGTAAGAATAACAACAATAATAATAGTGATACAAAAGAATCCCTCTTTTTTAAAAAATGGCAATAATTTTACATGTTAGCAGTTTGTATAGATTAGCTTGCTGCTGAGAACAGCTAATAACTTCCTTCTTTTACACTACAAAACTTGGCAGCTCTGCTATGGATGCCGGCATACTAACCTGTAATGCACACACAAGTCCGTTGTTAATGAAAATTATCGTTGTTTCATGCAATATTTCCTGCTCCAACACTAACAATATCCTACCATTGTCAGTGTTGTTAGTTCCAGCTATAACAACAGTGTGAAGCGCCATTCATATCTTTTTGTGGTTACGTCCCTGACAGTTACTCTGTGGAAACCCATAGGATTCAGTAAAATTTTATAAGCAGCTAAAAGAATCATTAATGCTGATCTATAATGTGAAGAATAAAAGTGTGCACTGTCTTATCAAGTGACAATTATGTTGCCACATTCATTTAGATAACATGCTTTTCTAACTTTCTATAGAAGCATTTGAACGAGACCCAGGAGCACAGCAAGCACAAAGTAAATTTTCACACTATCAACCGCCCCTTCTTTCCACCCTAACTAGCAGATTTTTGTAGATGACTAAGATAAAGCATGATATCCATACCTGGTTGACCTGGTTGATTATTTTCTGCACTTTCATGGCTCTTACTGGTACTTGGTTTGCTGACAGTTGGGATGTTCAGTGTCTGATTCTGTTTAAGAAAATCAGTCTCATAAATAAATGTGCTTATCCATTGAAGCTCATAAAAGATTGATCTTCAATTGTGATCCAATTAAAGGGAACAGAATTCATCAAGAATCAACGTCTGGCATTTCTCAAGCCCAAAAAAAAACCGACTTCACACAAGTTATAAAAGTAAACAAATTTGTTTGACTTGTGGTAAGTCTAGGAAGCCAGTGCAGTTTTCCAACTGCTTGTCATCTCAAGAAGTACTTAGTAAATGAGGCACCTAAAAAGACCGATTTTTAAATACTTGGAAACCTGGCAGATCAGAGGGACAATGAGATTATTAAAGGGGAAAAAATAATAGTAGATGACAAAATTTACCTGCATGAACTGTAGATGCATCTGGTGGGGACCAAGGCATTGCTGATAAGGATCATTAAAGTTTGGGATCCGTGAGTGATTGGGATCAGGTGTGACAATAGAAGGAAGCGTATTGTTTTCTGGTTGACTTGGAGCTGCTGCTTGCATTCTAGATGAATCAGGCTGAGGGGCATGAGGCATTTGGAAAGGGGGCATAGGGAACCTTAGTCCCAATTGAGCTGCGGCCGCTGGTGGCATAGCAGAAGCAGCTAACATATTGGGAAATGGCATAAGAGGCCTATTCATTCCTATTTCCATGCCCATGCCCATTCCCATTCCCATTGGTGGCATATACTGTTGGATTCCAGGAAACATCATTGGTAACATCCCACATCCCATGGACATCATCTGCATATGCGAATTATACTCATGATTGATGATATATCACTATGGATAGAAATACGCATGATGATTCCATATTGATTGTGATAGTTAAAGTACATGTCTGAATTAAGGGGTGTGAAGCTTGTTCTGAAGAAAACTTTTGAATAAGAATGCAACAGGAGGCTTGTGCATTTTTTTACCAAAACTTTTTGTTGAGTTGAGGGTCAGTCAGCTTAAAGATTATGCACATTTATAGGTGCATTTAGAAGATAGAAGAAACGAAGAATTTACCTGCACTTGCAACTGCAGTGACTTCAAGTATTCAATTGCTTCATCCAGCATTGAAGCTTTGTCGGACTGCATCAGAAAGTCAATCAAATTCATAAATCACGATTAGGAAGAAAAATTAATTCCAAAATCATGCTCCCCAAATTCTCATGAAATTAGTAGAGGTTGTGAGACCGACCTTATTGCAGCGTGGGATAAGTTCTTGCAAGGCTCTCATCTTTTCATTAATCCTATCTCGACGCCTCTGTGTGTGAATATAAGTGTAAAAAGATCATGAACAGTAAAAGGATATGAAAACGTTAATTTTTATAGTAATGCCATGCACTGACCCTCTCTGAGAGATTATGAACCTCTGCAGCACGTGATCTTTTAGTTGATGATGATCCACAATTTTGTTTCTTGGCTTCAGCAGATTCAACGTAGACTTCCTTTTTGCAGAAAACCAAATAGAAAGTAAGAAGCATTGGAAGATGAGGAAGACGTAACAAATATGGAAAGCGCTTTTGATCCGAGTCATGCCCCGTTCCAAGTGTCAACTTCTTCGCAGGAGAATCTGGGTGCATGACTTGCTAACTTTAGAGGGTTTATGTCAGTTCTCAGTCCTAAATGGCTATGGTTTGAGTCAATGACAATCTAGAAGGAAACATCTTACTGGCTCCAAAAGCTTCTCGTTGAACACTGGAATAAGTAGATAAGCTTGGCCAACGATTGCGTTTCTTACCATCAATCGATTGAACTAAGCAGATTCTTTCCATTTGTTTAATGAAGTGTAAAAAAAAAAAAAAAAAACTTAGCTTTGGTTTTCATATGGAAATTTCCTTTAAATTATGTCTGAGTAAATTATACATGAACTTTCCTTGAAATATGCAATATGATTACCTTATACCCTCTTGTTTCAATAAATTATGATTATATTCAGAAATATATACAGTATAAAATTTAAGATAAGACCAGCGATGTTGCTGGTTTGGTTAAATTTTTTTTAAAAATGATATACAGATTTCCGGTGGTAATTTTTTTTGGCCACAGGATTACCAGTGGTAATTCAACGAGAAGTAATTTATTCACGAGTCACAATGATTGGAACTCGAGTAAGGTGGTAACGTCAATGTACGTCACTCATCGTCAGCACGATAGCGGAGACCCACGCATAGGGAAAGTGCGAGAGAAAAGAGGAAGGGAAAATGGTGAAAATGAAACTGAAAATTCACTCACCTCGCTGTGGCAATCCGATTCATCGGGCTCCCGGCCCTTCCGTTTCCGATCTTCAGCCGGCGATCTCCCTGCCGGTTCAGCACCCCCGCTCGAACCTCCCGGCGATGACGTTGCCATCAACTCGCACGTCGTCTTCGTCTCTCTGAAGCCAGTATCTCCGCCGACGGACGTTGACGATGGCGCCGCAACTCCGGCAGTGCTCAGGGTTCCACGAGCCTCATCGCGCTCTGCTGACTCCGCCGTGTTTCCGAAAGTCTCCGAAACTCTGGAAGCCGACGCCATCAAGGCCGGAGTGTCACATGAATCTACCACCGTCGATTCCTTCATCGCCGTCTTAGAACTCGACGGTCCTGCTAAAACTCTCGCATTGAGTTTCGAGAAGTGCGCGAAGTTCGGTATCATCGTCTGAACCTGCTCCGGCTTCCGTGGTGGAGGAATCGGCGGCAGTGGAGCTACCGACCTCGATGGTTGCCGGAGTTCCATTGCTTGAGAAGCACGGTCAGGATTTTGCATGGAAATGTTATTGACAGTGGACGGCTGCGAGTAGAGGATGTCGGCGCAGAAATTTTGATCCAAGGGAGGATCATCTACCATGGGATAGTGAAGCCAGGAAATCATTTCATCTTCTTGCATGAAGATATGTTGATTCTGATAGTGTTGTTCTAATTGTTGCGAGGGTCGAATCTCCCTTGCCGTCGATGGACCAGCTGGAATTACGCTGTCGGCGTACCTCTCTGGCGGCGGTTTCCTCTGATGCCGTTGATTCTGGCTCTGCATCACGACCTGGCCGTTCTGCCACAAAAGCTCCATGATATCGTCCTCAGGCCTGTTTCAATTTTCACTATTAATTTAAGGAACCAAGCACTCTGAGGAAAATCAAAATCAACCTGTTGGGAGTTTTTATTTTTGGAAGATTGAAAAGAGCTTACACGGAGGGCCTCTTTTGGCGGTGCACCCCAGAAGACGTGGGTATCGGATATTCATCATCATCCATTTCAATTTCAAAATCTGGAACACAGTGATTCATACTGCTTCTGTCGAGCTAAACAGAAAAAGAAAATTCCTAAAAGGAGAACAATTCATCAGAAACAATTGATCAAAGCAAGAACTATCAATTAACAGAAAAGAGCAAGCTTACAGGGGCAAGCCTCCAGCAAGTCACCATTCAACAGCATGGTTTGTGGGTCTCTGGGAATTGATGGGTGAGAGAGAAGTATGGAAATGAATATAGGTTGATGCTGGGGAAGATTAAGCGTAGATTATTGGAGTGTATATGAATGGGGGCTAATAATCGGTGGGTATGAGAAATTGTGGAAAGACGAATGGGGCAGTTTTGGGGAAAGATTTGGTGTTGGCTGGTAGCCGGTGTTTGCGCCTTGTTTGCCCTTTTGCGTTAATTTGGTTCGGGGAACAGAGAGAAGAGCCCCAAAAACTCAGATAAGATGTCCATCTCCGAATAATGCGAAGCAAAAGGACGAAAAAGTATTTTGACGGTTTGTTCTATATTCACCTCATCTCCTTTCTTGCTTTCTCACCCTTATTCTCCTCAAAACCCATTTCCCCATTCTTCTCTCTCGAGCTAATTAAAATTAAAAGCCTTTTGGTTTTTCACTTCAATTAATTTATTTTGGGTTGGCTTTCATGAATACACAGTTTGTCAGAAGAGGAGGCTGAGCCATGAGGCGGATCCATTCTTAGAGCTGGAGGGCGTCCTTTGGAGCCCTAATTGGGTAGGTAGGTGGGGCCCCACCTAACTTACTCGTATTTTTATGACATTCGTTTCACCTTTTCAAAATTTTGTCAATAGAAATATGGCAATCCTTTCAAATTATAAGTAAAATAGTTAAGCTAAGTTAATCTTCCACAATATAGATGTAGACGAGGTAGAGTTTAAATTTTTATTAAAAAAAGTAATTATTTTTAATATTTAATAATTTTCTTAAATATGATTGTTTATGATAATATGATATTTATACTTAATAAAAAATAATAAATTAAATCAAATTTGCAACTACTTGCTTACATGACTCCTCCTATTATTGGATTATAAGATCAGTGGCTTTACTTTTCCAATTCTAAGAAGTTTCCTTTGTAAGGAAGCTCTACTGCTGCTATAAGCCTATAATAGTCACACATAAAAGTGATTAATTGAAACATGGAGAGAAGAGAGAATTAGTTGAAAGAGGAGGAAGGAGGATCATGCTCCTGCAAATTGATTATATTCCTATCTTTGATTAATGCATAAACTTCACCCCCCCCCCCCCTTATGATGTGCCAAACCTAAGCTTTTTATTCCCAATTATTTAAGTAGTTGAACTCGGCTGATGAAGAAGCTTGCTTTATTTAGTAAAGTTGAGTCGGTCTACAGTAAAAGATATCTTATTCTTTCTTCTTAACTTCTAAGTATTAAAAAATTATGAATTATAAAATACACTTTTTGTGTAATGACGATTACTATATTAATATCGTTGCGACTCTGCAAATAATTTTTATTGGATAAGAGTATTGATTAAAAATTGTTATCTTCAAGATGGGACGCTAGTTTGCGTATTCACTTATTAATTATTATAATTTATTTATTTATTTTTGTAAAGGAAAATAAAATAATGGGACATCTTTATCAGGGAGATCCAAATGTCGTTTTATATATGTCAATAGCCGAAAATGCTCTGCGCTTCTTTCTTTATTTACGTGCATGCGGTCTTCTGAAAATCCACAACTCCATCATACACTTTGAAATTTTGTTGGTGCTGCGACACTAGCGGCTACTTGCTAATATATACAGAGAGAGGGAGGGAGGGAGGGAGGGAGGACAGTGAGAGATACAGGCCGAACATTTGCAAGGTAAACATGGGTTTCGTTTAAAGCCTTTTGAGAATAATTCATGCCCCAAACCAGAAGGCTTGGGCCAATGTGTTTTTGGTTATTTAACTTAAACTTCTATTCTAAATATCACTCTAATTCTATATATAGGTTATTTGTGCATCATTTTTGCCTATTAAAAATGTATTGAATTGATAATTTTTTTTTTTACTTTTATCCCTGTTAAATGAAAGTTTTAAAAAGAAATTATTAATTACTCTACAAATAATCTATATTCAATAGAGATAAAATTAAAAAAATTATTAATTACTTATATTTATAACTAAATTTTCTCCTCTACATGATTTATATATAGGATCAGAGTAATATATAGAAGATCTAATGAAGAGAGATGGGCAAAAAAGAGTAATGAGATTAATTTGAGTAAAATTCTCTTATCTTTTTAATTATGTCTTATAATAATTGGAGAAAATTTGTTACTGTTTATCATAATGTTATTTTTATTTCTCATCTAATATTTTATACAGTTTATCTTTCAGGCACAATAACAGTTTAAACTAATTCACATTAAGAATTGAATGACTATTTTAGACAGTTATCCTATTACCTATATTATTACATAGTCAAGTCTTAAATTTAAGATTTTTACTTAAATTAGACCTAAATAATCATTAATTTTTGTCCCGGCAGATGGATAAACTATAATAAAAATAATAAAGTAGGATGAATACCACCGATTTTAATAGTTGGCAAAAAAAAAATTGTAGCCGAGCACAGATATTATACATATTATTATACTAATATATCTCTATATAATATAAAATTTATAATCATGGGTCTAATTTTTTAAAAAGCGTAAAATGAAAGGAAGACCCCTTAGGTTAAAAAAGGAATAAGAAAATAAAGACGACTAACGGTCAATCATCACTAGATTTAAAAGTAGTTTACCACTCACCACTTTATTTGTTTTTTTTTTCTGGCCAAAACCACTTACCACTTTATTAATTTTATAACTTGAAAGTTAGAATCATTTCACCTATTTTAATTTGACTCAACTTAAATCCTGTTTTTAATTATTTGAATAACGTTACTTAGAATTTTCTCAAATTGAATCGGTACATATTGTTTCTAAAAAAATCAATAAATGGATTTAAAATTACTTTAAAAAAATAAATTTTATCCATCTATATATTTAGTTTAAATAATTATTGTTTTATGATAGAGTTAAAAATCAACTTAATTACTCTTGGGTAATTAAGAAAAGAATGACAGTGTCCTGTGACAAAAGAATGACAGTATATTTTCCCCCCAACATAACATAAAACAATATGAAACGTAGTTTCATGAAGCGTTCCCAAAACTAATGTGATCTACAAAATCCCATAATTAATAGTTCCAATGTATAATATAATATGTGATTGTTTTAATTTTAATTTAATAATATTTTTTAATATATAAAAAATGGGTTTAATATTAAATGAATCAATGATTATCTACAAAGCATGAGCACTAGGGATGAATGCTATGTGACAGATTTGGTACACACAAAAAATGACATGCCCCTCCAAAACTTCACATCACATAAAGTTATTTATGTAAAATTAAAGTTAGATATAATTTTTATATCTTTGGTATTAAATTTATTGATTAAAATATAAAGAATTTAATTTTCAATAATACCATACGGTGGATGATTTTTACTTGAAAAATTGTAGAATATATAACTAATATAAATTGTGCACTTTTAGTATTATTAATAAATCATTTTTTATTTATTATGTTTGAATTGCAAATTAATAATAAATAATGATAAGTATATTTTTTTAAAAAAAAAAATACTGTTTTTGTTGTTTAGTTGATCAATAATTTAGATAATTACGATACAAATGGAGCAAGCTGGAGACAGTACTTGACAATCTCTTGGCCTTGTTTCAACATTCAATCTAAGCCAAGTATGTCAAATTACTGTAATAATCATTCATTGAGGTTTCTCTTCAACGCACTCTAATCCGGATTAGATTATCCATCTAGAAGCTCATAATTATCATCCAAAGACTTCTACCAACCAAAAAGTTGACAGCTTTAACTTGAACGCAAGCAAAAGTTTCTGCTGTAACACTAAATTGTAATTGTGATTGCAAGTAATCCTATTTTGTGTAGATAATCTTTTGGATATTTAAAATTAGACAATGAGTACTCCTAAAATTATTTTGGATTTTGTAACATGTTACTATAGTGCTTAAATACTTGGTGGTGGAGTTTATTACCAATCATTATTCAGTTAATTAATAATATAATTTATTAAAAATTTGAGTATTAATATTAATATTGGCATTAATGTTAAAAATGTTGATGAGTTAATTATTGAGTTAGTGGTAATTAGGAATAATTAAATGACAAAGGAGTAGGAATATGGAGAGCAGGAGTTTTGGGAAATCCTGAATGATTGATTGGATGGACTTGGAATTAATAAAAGAGAGCCTCACATGACATGCATTACCTGAAAATTAAACTTTTCTGTAATTGTTTTGGCCAATTGACTTTTGTAAAAACTTAAGAAAATAAGAAGGATAATAATAATAGAAGCGTGCATATATAACATCATGTTTAGTTAGAAGGAAGTGAGAGTAAAAAAATAAAAATAGAAATAAAATATTTTATTTTCTTAATAAAAATTTAATTTTAATTTTTAATATTTTAAATTATTTTAATTTTATTAAAAAAGTTAGAAATTGAGATAATGGGAGTAGAAATAAATTTTTTTATACCATTTTATTCCAATTATAAAAAATATTTTAGATAATTTTATTCTCAAATTATAAAAAAAAATACATCAATTTTATATTCATTTTTATTTTATTAAATAAATTTTTAGTTTAATACTATTTTTATTTTTATAAAAAATTCTTCCATCTTACTAAATTTATAATAAAAGCATAAGAAAGTGTGGGAATGAGGGTGCGCAGTATATAAGTAATGATTAGCTAATAATGAAAATGATTAACAATGGGATCATAAATCGCGGCAAACTAAATATTAAATAATGGAAGAAGGGTAAAGGAAATATAAAAATGGGATTAGGGAAAGGGGGGCCCACATAAGAATGAGAGAAGGTAATGGACAAATAATGGCAAAGAAAGGAACATAAAATAATAATAATAATAATAATAAAGGAAAGGAATAGAGTGGGTGAGGGAGCATATCGTAGTGAGAGGTCTATCATTATCATATGCACTGTCTCACAACAAAGAGGCATATTTGTATGACGCTTTGATTCCCACTGATTTGTTTTTTGTAATGAAGAAGACGTGGATGCCACTAATTCTTAATTTTGGCATGAGATGAGAGTGAAGAGTTCAGAAAAGGAGTGGCTCCAGTTCCAATGGCTTCAATGAGTGGTCGGAGATGCAGGATTAATTAACATAAACCCTAATTAAGGGTTCAAATCAGGATTAATGAGTAGCATATACTGCTTCTAAACATAAATATACTAACTAATTAAAAAATTAATTTTCATTAACTAATATTTATATTTTTTTAAAATTAATATATAATTTAATATTATATAAGATTATTTTAATAAGATAATGTTATATTTATTATAATTAAATAATTTATTTAATTTTATTAATTTATTTAAATTAATTAAATAATATTTAAATTAAGGATGTGAGAAGTATTAAATGGAAAAGGATTTTTATTTTCATATTTTTTTTTAAGATAAAGGAAGATAAGGAGAAGAGGTTGGGAATAGGAAAGAAGGAGGTGTCATTAAAATGGTAGAAGGGGGAGGCCTGGGGAGCTCCCATGCTGCCACCTCACACCCAACCTCCCCACTTGCCCTTCTCTCCTTTCCAAACTATTATTCTCATTAAATAATGAACTACTTCCCCTTTGCTTTTTTGCTATATTATATGAATAATTAAAAATATTTAGTCAAAATAAGCACAATAACTATAAAAACTTATTTACCTCTCACTATAAGGATGGCCGTTCTCCTTCAAAAAAAAAAAAGTGTATAATCTCATAAAAAGAATTATACGATTTAAGAATGCTTAAAAATTAAATGGGGAGTACAAATCATGTTTACACAGATTATATTTAATAATTTAAGTTTGATCAAAACTAAACGTTTTATACTATAAACTTAGTTAAAATTCGACAATGATAATTATAAAAATGTTTTATGACATGAAAATAACGTTGAGTTAAAGATCAGACAGTAAGAAATTAAAATCTTGTTAGCTTTCTTATATTTCTTATTTAAGGTAAAATTGTTGAAAAATCTCCATAAAATTTATTATTAAAAAATACATATAGATCCAGTTCCTTCAACGGATGAAGCTCTCTTCTTTCCTCTTACCTGTGCGCAACATATCTCAACCTATGAGCTAGATAAAAAAATAACATCTACCAAGAATATATCACATCTGAGTCATTAAACAAATTTTAGACAATGAATTTTATAATAAGAAAATTTTAAACAATTTTCCCTTCTTGTAAATCAAGAAAAGCGTAATCAGTAACATGTTAAGGGTGGTATGGGCAAGAGCAACCGGATTGAAAATCAGAGACTGGCAAGTAATTAATGAGGCAGGCGAGCACAAACTAAGAACATCCTTTATATTTTCAACACAAGGACACAACACAACACCTATCATTTTAACTAAAATAAATTACAGGTTGAAAGGCAACAACTCTAAAAAATGTAGAAAACTAATTCAAAAATATCCAAATAATTCCAAAACCTATCAATCACCAAAGGGCCAAAACCATTTTAATACAGTTTACGCACAGCATCCCCCACCACCACCAGCACTCTTCAAATCCATGATAAAAAATTATATAAATAGGGGGGGGGGGGGAGAAAGATGAGGGCGAATACAGGGAAAACCACCTCAGAAAAAAATTATGCACGCAATATACGTAACAAAATACACAAACAATGGATTAGAACCCACCCCAAACCCACCCAAGTCTTCTTACTCCTGGGTGGCATCAATGGCCACTCCTGTCCTGGCTTGAGAAATTCGATTTGCATAAATGGTGACCAACTTCAACTGTGTGCTGTTAAGCCCTTGCAAGTATGGCAAGAATGCTTTCCCCAGCATTATATATATATCCACCAGACAGAACACAACCGTCTGAACCACCCGTCATTAGCATAGAATGAGAATTATGGTCCAAGCTAAATACATATGAAGATATATATATATATTGTGTGTGTGTGAATAAGATGTATAGAAAATAGATCCATGTACCTTGCGAACATCAGCACTCTGGTTTCCAAAAGCTTCAAAAAGCGCCGGCAAAAATGAAGGTAACTGAGCCATCAATTCCTCCTGAGAGAGTCGGCACAAAAGCTGAAGAAAATAATATGTTGTTAAGCGAATCTAATCCAAACACTACGAAGGCTCGCTTATTTGAATAACCGAGAGGAATGGCATGTTAAAATGTAGAGGTAGTTTCAAACATAGAAAACCATCATTAGATGGAAGACCAACAAATGTTCTTTCCGGTCAGTTACCTTTGTCAAGCAGTTTATGCAAGTGACGAGAGTTTTCTCATCCTCAGAAACCAGTAAAGGGACAATAACCTGAAACATTCGGAATTCTGAGCATCAGTTCTTATATCACCCCAAAAAAAAAGGAAGAAGAAATCCTCCGCTCCTCAACCCTTTGTTTTCTTTTCCTCAACCACATTACCAGTATCTAAGACGGCTACAATGGTAAATTAAGAAATACTTACACTCAAACATCTGAATGGATCATATTGAGATAAAACAATGGTCAGGCAGTGCTCTGCTGTATTTGAGACCTGAACAAGGAATGAAATAGATTGAGACTGGAAACAGAGAGCATACGACAATATACATATGACATAATAAATTCAGTTACCTTGGGATCAATATCCTTAGTAACATGAAGCAACTTCTCAATTACAATTTCGACTGAATCTTCCATGGCATCTTTCTGGAAACAACAGCAAGGAAATCCAACCTCATTCCATTAATGTCAGTCACAAAAATGCCTAGGATTGAGCAAGGCCATAATCCAACTAGATGGCAAGTAATAAAAACCTGGTTCTTGAGCATTTCAACTATTAATGATAGAGTAAGCTCTCTGATTGAGGAATCTGAATCATCCAGCACCTCAAGCACAACTGTCAAAATCTGATTGAAGTACTGCATGTTCATCATGAAACTATGATTATATAAGGTACAGAAATCCAAATTTAGCATAAAGTATTTGAACACAGATTTCTTATTTCAGTAATTATATCCGTCCACTAATCTCATTTTCAATTTGCTTGCATTCAAATAATCACTTTACGTGTGTGTGTGTGTGTGTATAGCCTCAATTCGAATCAATCAGAAGGAACTAAAGCATTAGAGACGCCCAAAGCAAAAGACAGAAATTTAACATGATTTTAGGATGAAAGTATGATGTCTAAAAGTTGCAGAATAAAACAGCATTTTCTATTATTTATACAATAGTTAGCACCAAGTAGAACCATATCAACAAGCACCTACAAAACATTGACATGAAATAAGAAACCGCACATGCACAATCACAATCAATATTCCATATGCTGAACTTCAGCAGGTGCTTGCATTCCAAGTCAGTTCGCACCTTTAAGAACCACTGATAATCATACAAATTGAAGGCAGAGTGAGAGATAATCAATACGAAACCGAACATACCTTAGTCCAAATAGAATGATCATTTGCTCTAGAGGCTTCAACCAACTGCTGAAGTGCAGTCCTCTTGCTTGAAACTGAGCTCCCATCACCGCCACTGCATACCTATTACAAAACAATAGCTAAACCTTATCACTTGTCCGGTAATGAAGAATATAATTATTAAAAAAGAATGATCTGCTACAAAGCTTTCCGTCCTAACATTTGACATCGGTGACATGAGTTTTTCAAGTTCAAAATCTAGCAGCCATTAGGTTTTATACTGTGAAATGCTTGGCAGCTTCCAGAACAAGTTACATGCTTTTATGAGAATGTTTCAGGTTTGTCCCGATTAAGGTTAGGACACTAAAATTCTAAGGATATGTGCACTTCAGACTTTAAGTGAACTTCAATATCTCCAGGAGAAACAGAGGCTCGAGCTCTCAGCTTCCTTATGGGTTAAAACGTGTTCTTTTTTCTCTTAATGTAATAGTTTTATTAATTTATTTTCTGCTCTATCCTTTGATTTTCTTAGGGTTGAAAAATGTTGCATTCTCCTTCCTTATACCCTCTATATTTCATCGAATCCTCTTAAAACAAATTAAAAGAAAAGAAGTAAACTCAGCTGTTAGATGCATTAACTCACCATATGAAGAATTTGAGGAATGCTGGGACCTGTGTCGGCCAAAGAATTAATATTCATAGTTTCAGCGAAGTGATGATTATGGTCCAATTCAGAAGGATGTTCTTTATCCTCTCCAAAACTTTCAGTAACATCTGAATTTTCTACAGACATCAGACCATTCACATCCAGACGAGGAGTTGAAAGACCCTCAAAGTTAATGCTACTGTCCAGATGCCCAAGTTGACTAGTTTGATGGCCAACATTTTCGCTTAATGGATTGACTGAGGATGCAAGATCCTTAGTTTTTGAACCAAGACTACCCTTATTAAAATCAGTCTCATGATTCTGATGTAAAAAATCCTGAATTTCACCAGAAGCTGCTTGGCCAAGGCTGGGTTTAACAAGGGTCGAGTCTTGGGAACTCCACTTCCTACCACCATCACCATCCAGGGAACCAGCAGAATACCTTCCAAGGTAGTGAGCTTTCCTAGAAACACCAACATACCCCTCTTCTGAGGATGTTCCAACAACATCAGATAGATCATAGGAAGACTTAGAGCGCTGCCTATCTTTCTTGCTCTGTAAAAAGTTTATCAAGTCTACTTCAATGCGAGGAGTGTACTGTTTAAGGGCTCGCCTCAACACATTTTGCTCTTCAACTGACAGACTAAGGATGAAATTCAGGACTGCAGTAGAATCAAAGTGAGAATACACTGATATAACGCATGTAATTGCTGCTTCTTTGAGCTTTGTATTTTTGTCATGAGCCAATGGTGCTAATTTGGCAAGCCATAATTTCAGGATGCCAGCATTAGCAGCACCTTCAGGATTCATTGAATGCTTGTTAAAGGAGCCGATTGCGTATTCAATAACAGCCAACTTTGCTTTAGGAGACCTCTGTTCATCAAGTGAGCGGAGCAATGCAGGTAAGAGAGAATCTACACTGTAAGTTTTGCTAACAACTTCCAAAGTCATTGAGCTCGACTGCCTAACAAGTTCTTTAGGGTCAATTAACCGAGAAAACACATGAGGTAATATCCTTTCCATGTAACTCTCAAAGGGCTTTCGGCATGCTGGAATAATATCTGCAAGTGTTGAAAGAGCAGCCTGTGCAACTTTATGGTGTGGATCATCCAAGTGCTGAAAAAAAAGCTTCATTACCTTCTCAAAATTCTGCACTACCTCTTGAATTCCCTTTGGACCTTGCTGTAACAATGAGTGAAGATAATTAAAAGCAGCAACCCTAGCAGACCAGTCAGAACCTGAACTAAGTCCTTCACTCAAGGCTTCATGAAGAGATGCTGGTCCATCTGTATAATTGGACGAATCTCCAAGGGGTAGTTGGCTATCATCAAAACTCCTCCTCCTTCCAACAGACATTCGCCCAGCTACATTTTTCCTCAGCAATGGTCGCTGGAAATTAGGCACATGAATATTATGTGAATCCCTTAAGTTTCCATCTTTATAAATTGCATCCATATACTGCCTATCAATGTGGGGGTTCATAAACCGCCTAGCCTCCCTAATGTCACTGTTGTCATCAATAGAGCTTCTATCTTGAAGCCTTTCAGAAGCCCTTCTACTGGAGTATGATGAAAGTGCTGATAAAGGCTCCGTAGTAACATTACTATGATATGATAACTTGCTAGAATCTTTGGAAGCTTGAATTTGAGTGATTATATCAGACAAACCTAAACCATTTCGATTAGTACCTTTATTGACACCAGAAGCAGTTGATTCTGTAGGCAGAGAGTTTGTCAAGTGATTAGATGCTGGGACAGCAGCAGGGAATGGTGGATCACGAGACGATGGAGGGTCAACTCCTGCACTAGGGGCAATAAGAAAAAAATTTAGCCGCTCACAAATAATTTAAAGGGTTTTACTACTAATGCCATTACCACTGAATGAAAAGAAAGTAGTAGAATGTAAAACAACTACTATACAAACTTATTTGGTACCTAGATCCAAACTTGATGAGCGGAGGGCTGATGAATTATGCTTATCAGATAAATCCAGACCTCTAAGCATACTTTCAATAGCAGTGACCTTCTGTTTGCTTGCATGCAACACGCTTTCCAAGCTACGCTCTGTACCTTTGCCAAGTGACTTTGCCTGAGTAATACCAGCAGAAACAGATGCCCCTGATGATAAACTTGAACTTCTATCCATTGCAACAATAGCAGAAGTCCCATATCCAGGTAGACTTGAGGGAGCAGAGGCTTGACTACTTAATGACAGCAATGCACCTCTATCACGAACAGAAGGCGAGGCATGCCGCCTATGTATTCCTCCATCCTCTTCATTTATCAACTGCAAGTCAGCATTCAAGGGTAAAAATTACTTAAACACTGCAATAAAGTTAGATTTGTGTGTTTTAAGGTCAAGCACATACCCTTTGAATAACAGGATCAAAGGATGAAAATAGGCGGCGGGAACGCTCTGGCCAAGTTTTTGCAAACATTCTATAGCACATCCGTGCAGTTGACCGAACCTACCAAGTTTCATACTCCAGTCATTTTCACACATATAATTGCCAGCAACAGTGCAATCAGATATAAACAATGATGTCAACAAACAACCCAACAAATTGCTGGTTAGGACCAATAAAATTCACTAAACTAAAAGGAAAAATAAAAAGTGAACAATCATAATTCATTAACCTGAACTACAACTTGAGAAAAAAAAAATCAAACACCTTATTAACCATGACTGTAAAAAGAAACAGAAAAATTAAATAACCATGTAAAACTGAAACTCCCTTCTAAGCTCTTTTAAAAGAAGGGCACGGGGGTACTCAATTCCACTTTAGGTTTAAGCAGCCACCAACTGATCCCTTCATACAAGCCTTCTTACTTCAAAATCACTCTACTTTTACCCACATATCAACCCTTTAATCTAACAATTCCTACCCTTAATTTACCCTGACCCTAACCTATGTCACACTTCTCTGTTTCCAACTTTTCAAAATCTCATTCTCAATTGTTCTTAAAACTGAACGATGAAAATACAGAACCAGTAAATGAATTTTTAAAATTTCAGTACGACGCTAGCAATTAATCACGTTATAAATTGTAAGAGAATTTTGCCTAGGGTTCATGCATATGCTAGGAGAATCACTTTGACTTCCCACAACTTCAACTGCTAGGCATCTCCTAGCCTTCTTTCTCTTGCACAATAGCTACTACATTTAGTCTAGCTAGGAGGAAAAAGAACAAAAAAATAATTAAAAATGTCAATCAATTAGTACATACTAAAGTCATAGCATGCAATTTACATGTGAATTCTTCATAAGCAAAGAATGAAAGGTGTCACAACGAGAAAGCAAATCAAATTTGGCAAACATGATTCATGGTTCATATTAAAAGGAACATCAGTCAGCCAAAGACTATCAAGGATACCTCACTCATTGCATCTGATACACAACACTTTATCAAATCCTCATATAAATCAGCTGATCGATGTATTTCTGGAGCATCAGGCCAATGTTCTAATATCAAAAGAGCATATTCACAACACCTACAATATAAAAGAAATTAAAGAATTATCAAAACTCCCACAAATTTATTTTAGTAACACGAAAGTCCATACCTGGCACGAAGTATAGCACTGCGATCATTTTTTGCACAATCAGCTATACGAGGAAGCACACGAGCAACTTTACAATTACGCAACATCTAAAAAGTTGAGGGCAGAGGTGAAATTAACATATAGCACATGGGAAGAATTATTTATAATGTTACTAGAGCAGATATATATTACCGTTTTTATGCAGTTATCTGCAGACTCTGCAATCACAAGTACAGTAATCACAACCAGCTTGAAAAGGACCTGATTGTCAAACCAAGAATTAGTAAACTTTCTGACACGTCACGATCATGAATATCAAAGATAATACATTATGCTCACCGGTATGAACATTTCAGCACATTGTTCGAAATCACCCAAGAGTTCCTTTGACAAAAAGCATAATAGATGGCAAGCCTAAAGCAAAACCAAAAATACCAACAGAAAAAAGGTGCAGGAGCGGTTAAAGAGATCGACACATAGAAAAAAAATACTATCTTTCCATAGAAGATTCCAATTTTAGCCACCAAAACTTATAAAAAGATGAAAATGTAGAGGGGGGAAGAAATTGCAACCAAACACTGTACTTAGACTCTTATAAATTCTCATCCTGCTATACGTTCATTCTTCTTCATATTTTTTTGAAGAGGGAATTGATATTCCATGTCAATTATGTTTATCTTGAGGGTGGAAGCATTTACACATGTTATGCAAACAGGCTAAGTAAAGAGGGTAGAAAGGAGAATGGGTACAAAAGGAAATGTTCATGAACCTGCTTCACAATGCTAGATCTTCTATCCGATAATTGCACACTTAAAGGTCCAACAAGTTGCTTCAAGAGTCCCCGGAAAGATGGATAGTCAGCAGCACCTAACAGAGTAATAAAAAAATCCAGCATTGACACCACGGACAAAAAACCAAAAAACATGTAGCACGTATCTCAATGAAAAGAATAAAACCATATTTCCCCAAATAATTAACAGAAAAGGAAACTTATAAGGGAAAAAGAAAAGAAAAACAGAACTATGGTAGACAACAAAATTACAAAAGCATTGAAACGTGATTGGACGGTTCAAATATTTTTGATAGCCGAATATACTCATTTATCAAAACTGATAGATGGTCGATGGTTAGCATTCAGTGGCAATAATTTACAGCCTTCCCACTATCCAGATTTCCATCTTATATCATTTATCAAAGAAATATTCATTTTCACAATTCTTTCAAGCCATAGTTTAGTGTACAAAGGCTATATATTGAATTAAAGGCCTACAATTAAATACTCAAACCAAATCCATCCATCACAGGCATCCGTCACACTAATCTCATATCACATATATTCTACATTGACAAATGATGATCAAGCCCTTTTAGACTTAAAATACCCTTACAGTAGCACAATTCACGTCTAAACAAAGTTGACTGTACAATACCAAATGAGTAGGCTCCAAAAATATTCACATTTCAAGCATATGTAACTCTGCACATACTCCTGAAAGGGCGAGTAACACCCACCTCCCAAAACAAGACCTTCAATTCTTTGCATGGCACCAATTCGAATTGACCAGTCCTTTTCTGGCACAAGGGTTGATGCAATCTTTTCCATTTCCCTGATTAACTCCTTTTCTGAATAAACCTTGATGGGATCAATGGGTCTCTCTGTGGGATCACCTTCTCCTGTTTATAATGAGAAAACAATTGGGCATATAAAGAAGGCACGTATAAAAACAAAAATAAGGTATAAATATGACTGAAGAGATCATTGAGCATTTAGAGACCAGGAGGGGGAACAAATATTGAAAGACATACAGATAAGAGCCTCCAACAAAATTGCATTAATACTAAATCATAATAGCATTAACAATCCAAAAACTGCAGAGATTATAACCTCCAAAAAGCGATGTCTCCCTTGATGAACTTCTAGCCTTTGGACTACTTTTCTTGGGATTAACACTCAAAGGCTTAATTTCCCCAGCAATAAAACCACTTCCAATACCATCTGAAGAGCGAACTTTTGGCTGAATGCCCTCAAGCCTGGCATTAATATCTTTAACCTAAAACCATTGTGATGCAAAAGAATGGGAATAATAAAATCTCACAGTAGCTGACTTAATGTAAAAGGATCTTCAAGGTCAGAATCACAAGCAATGATTGTCCAATAAACATCAATGAAAAAGAAAGTCGTTTTCTCTTTTATATTTACCATAGATGATGGAAGATTGTGACGCTGAAGTTCATCACGAAATTGTGGTCCAGCTTGAGCATACATCTCCTGAAAATAGAAAATCTCAAATTATTTAAAAGTTTTGAAGAAACCTTTTCAGATCTGATGAGATCAGAAGATCAACTTCTCCTTGTTGCATCATGATATTAATTAAATAACTCAATCAAACAATTCACACTACGTGATTGAATAAATTTGATGAAAGTAGAAAACTACGTAAAATTAGAGCAGATCATTCGTAAAATTAGATTTTGAAACTCAAATCCAATAATGAGTACTAAATGATACGACATAAACCACATTTTTCTTTGCCTATGGTCATAAACCTAAAAGTACAGCCACGCCTTTAGTGAGTGTGACACTAAAATAAGACAAGATGTTATAGCCACCTCAATGCACAAAATAGCTGCTTCCCTAACACCAGGGTTTGGATCATTGAGCAACTGCAAAATCTGACAATGAAAATTGAAAAGGGTTAGTATCACATCCTGAAACACCTAACCATTTAAAAGCTAAGTGCTGATTCTTTGTAAGTCTCAATAAACATACTGGAGGAAGAATAACCCGTTGAAGGGTAAGCTCAGTAGATGCAAATAGACCAATTGCAGAGGTGACAGTCCGTGCAAACTCCTCTCTGACTCTCCAGCTTTTATGTGTCCAGGCAAAGGAACCAGCTCTTTCCACAATTATTGTGGGAGAAGACACCTGTAGAACAATAAAATGAACGTCTCACAATGGAAGAAAATCAAGTGGGGCCAAGAACATAGCATAGTCAAATATGCGATATCTTTATACTTGAAAAAAATGTAAACGGGTAAAATGGTCATACGCAGGTCACCTGACATATTTCCAAAAGGATTGTTTTTAGGATAAAAGAGAAATCTTATTGTAGAGAAAAAAATACATACTGCTGGAAGATAAGAGAACCTCGGTAAAACAAGGAAAGCAAGACCTCAATAGCTTGTGAGGCAGTAAAGCTGACCATTCTACATATTAGAAATAAAGACTCCCAAAATAACCCCAAGTGCAGAGCACCTAACGGAAGCCATAAATCCAATACAGTTCTCTGCCATAAAACAAAGAATCCATAAGCTGCATATTGCCACCACATTCTGTTCTCCTTATTACCACAGCCCTTGAAATGAAACACAGACAGCTCCAGAGTACTATTGTACGAGGAAAAATATTCCAAGGTAAACACAGTGCTGGATAATGTAGAGGCAAAGTGAAACAGTTCCTAAATCAGATCTAAAAGGACACATGTGTCAGAAGAAAGTGCTGCATAAGCTCTGCAAACCAACAGCCATTTGGGTTAATCATGTTAAGTGGTGCTGCCCAAACAAAAAATTTGACCACAGAAGGACCTTTGAGGGGCATATCTTGAAGAAACATGACCCTAATTAGAATAAGTAAGGAACAGAAAATAAGATTAGCAGGAAATCAAGATTCCTGGCTCAACAATCTTGACCGGATGGATAAAATGAAGCAAATCAACTAAAAGGAAAGGGCAGAAGCTCCCTGCTTTCTCAATCCTCAATAACATGCTCAGCGTCAATATCTAGCTTCCAGATCAACTTTGTATGGACCTATCTTTTTTTGGGTATATATATAGACCTATCTCTATGCATAGGTTGTGAGTGAAAGAATACTTCCCTGAATGCGTACATAATCATCAATTTCACAATATAAACAAATCTCTGTTACTGCAGTAATATGCACATGCAACATTCCAATGTAATTGATGACTGCATGACAGATGCAGAAGAACTCTTATGATCAAGGTCACAGTTCAGGTAAAAAATCTAGGATGCCTTGTCTTGCAAGAGTCATTAAAAAATAGCTAAACCTACAGCCAAGCAAGCGGCAGTCATCACTAGTGACCCATCAGAATCTTCATTCTCCAGAGAAGCAGGACATTTTGGCCGGTTAGAAGATTGACCAAGCATATGAATCAAACATTGAAAACTAGAACCTTCCTGTATCAATTGTTTGGGTTTTGATGTCATTGAGCTTCTTTTCCATACATTCAGTTTTATTCTTACTCACTTCTGTATTAATCTTTTTGACCTTATGTCAAGTCATTTAATATTACAAAGCAACAATAGGAACTAGCATCTCTTCTATCTCTCTCTTATTTTTAGCGTGGATTTCTACCTTACTAGATATGCCATTGCTCACTCTCTCACTTTTGATAAGTTCTTTGGATTTATGTAGGAGTAGAAACTTCATTGCTACAGGATGAGAAAGCATAAACTAATCTAAGATGTATGACGATCCAACTTAATATTCTTCTTTATTCGGAATAAAAAAACAGGGAAAAACATTTGCAAATCCATCAAATGTATATATTATTCAATCGCAGTAGATCCTTCCAATTCCCCGACTCTACTTCGAGTTCAACTAGAATTATCGAAACATGGAATAATAGGGAAGGATGAGCAAGAGGCAACATAAGACATCAAAGATAAGTACCTCCATTAGAGTAAGCAAGAGTCTTCTGGCGGCGTCACGGACTGGTTGCTTGGCATCCCCTAAGCGATCAACAACGGCTGGAACAAGCGCATTGAAATGAAGTTTGAAATGCTCGCCAGAGAGCACAGCAGCAGAGGCCAAAGATTGAAGTGCACCCTGAGAGACCCGAAAGTTGTTGTCTTTCAAGAGATCCAAGCAAACATCGACGAGGGATGTAACCTCAGAAGAAGTGAGGCTCTTTCTGGAAGCTTCCAGAAGTTGATGAAGGCGCTCCACCCCGGCCATCCTCTCCTTGGTGTCCTTAGTGCGCGCAAGTTCCAGCGCTTCCTCCATTGCTCAATTCAAAAGGGAATGGATCTCAAGCTAACAGATTCAGATCTGGGCAGAGTGCCACCGGAATTGCTATCAAATTTAGCGCACAGAAAGTGCAACACTGAGAAATGAGAAAAAGTAAAAAGAGAGCCAGTGAGAGAGAGCGGAGAGAGAGTGTGTGAGTAAGAATAAAGGGGCTGATAATTGCGCAGCGCTAAATTAAGAGGAAGGTCTAAGTAGGGTCCAACAGTGAGCTTGCGAGAGAGTGAGAGAGAGAGAGATGATGATTTCGGCGAGAGATGCGAACAGCTAAAATTAGCACAGCCTTCAAAGGAGAATTTGGTAAAGAAACACTCACAAACAGAGATTGAGATGGTGGAGGGAGGGAGGAAGAAGAGCCGAGGCGGGAGGAGGAGAGGTCGAGAGTTCAGCCAGATTGACGGGGAAGATGACGAGCGGAAACTAATATTATGTGGTTGGGAATAGTTGAACATTTAACCACTAATATGCTCGAATTTACGGCTATATGCCACCAAAGCGGGTGCAAAAGTGGGTGGAGAGGCTGGGGACGGATAGGTCATTCTATCCTTATTTTTCGTATATAAATATTATAGAGTGGGGTTTTTATATTATAGTAGGTGAGACGAGGATCGCCGAATTGTGGGGCGTATGGCCCTACGGAAAAAGAGGATTAGTGTGGAAATCTGGAAATGGCTTTGTTACGGATATAATTAAGGTCACGGGTTAAAACTTAAAACGACAGATTCGGATATCGCGTTTTCATTTTTATTTTAATAATTAGAATTATAATAATTCTTTATGCATTTAAAACTTATAAAACACAACCAACAAAAAATTAGTCTATCAGAATTTTATTAGTGGGGTATATAAATTTATTTTATTTTTTATCTATATATAATGTATGGGAGTGAATAATATATTAATTATTAATTGGCATATAATAAAATGAAATGAGATATTAGTCTTATTTTATCATTTAATGTTTAGTATTCTATTTTCTTATTTATTTAATTTAATAACTTTTAAAATTTCACACGATGTTGAAATTTTTTTTAATCTTCTTTTCATATTTTATTCGCTGATATTCCATTGGTGTCATTTTTTGGGGGGCCACATGCTCTTGCCCTTGAAACATGAGATGGCAACGGAATAATTAAATATCTGTGATATTAGTATCTCACATTATCAGGATTAGTCTTTTGAAAAAGATAAAATATTATTTTTTTTGACAAAAATTATGGTATATTTTATGGACGTAACTAATATTTTCAATGTTATATAAGTGGCGTTGTTTGAGAATAATTATAAGTTTAAAATATTATCACATCATAGAGAAATTAAATGTCATTTTCAAAAATAAGATTATATTTATGTTGAACTGTGTGCATTGTTAAAATTTGAAACTCGGTGGGTGAATAATTATTGATCGATTACGATTGAAGGAATATCGATTTGTGGGATGTAGATTTGTTTTTGTCCGATTCAGGTAATGGGATTAGAAAATTCAAAAATAAAAATTGAATGTCATTTTCAACCACTGCCTCTTTCTTTTCCCCAACATTCCAACCCCACAAAAAACGCATAGCAAATATTTTATATAGGTAAATTGTACAATTCAACATAAATTCCTTTTTTTTGTTTTTTAATTTGAGGCAGTGAGCTACCAATTAGAAATTATAAGCGGAAAAGCTCACGACCTTGATCAAACAAAATCAAGAGAAACTAACAAGACACAGGAAGCAAAAACGAAACCAACCGAGCAAGTTTTTTTTTTTTTTTGGTTACAAGAGAGGGCTAATAGCCCAACAACAAAATACTAAATCATAAGGAGATTACATCCCAGACTATCCATGAAAACCAGAGGCTCCATACTTGGAGGACAAGTATAAAATATATCTGTAGCAGAGAGTCCATCCTTAGCCAATGTATCAGCTACCTTATTGCGAGCTCTTGGAATATATTGGATCTTCAGGTCCCAAGAGCGATTCAAAAGATTATGTACTTGTGCAACTAACAAGCTACATCTCTCCCCCTTCCCTTTGGACAGCATGTCAACAACATTCTTAGAGTCAGATTCAAGAATAATCTTCTTAAATCCTAGAAAATAAGCAAGATCCAGCCCTTTGTATACCGCCCATTGCTCAGCTTCTATTACATCACAAGAACCAAGTCTCCTTGTAAAACCAGCTATCCACTTCCCAGAGTGATCCCTAATAAGACCACCACACCCTGCTTTATTTTTTGCCATCGAACAGGCTCCATCGACATTCACCTTGACCCATCCCACCGGCGGGGGTTGCCACCTAGATAAAGTTGGAGTAACACCCTCCATCGTCACATCTTCCCCCTGAACCTGTACAAATTTCCTCCACGAACTCATAATATTCGTATAAGGATCCAGCGGTTTCAAGAAATCTGTCTCAAAAATATAGTGATTCCTCCACTTCCAAAGACTCCAAATAGCAACCCCCCATATTAATCCCCACTCGATACTCCCATTGCATCCAAAATCCTTTTTCAAATTTAAAGCAAACCAGTCTTGCAGAGAAGCTCTGAAAAACAGAGAATAAAACCTTGGATTAACCAACCTACTCCAAAGTTGTCTAGCATAACTGCAATCCCGGAGAACATGTAAGATGTCTTCATTGTCTTTATTACAGAACTGACACACTGCAGAAGCTGAAGACCACTTACTCCTCCAAACATTCGTAGCTAAGCGATTATTAAATGCAATCCACATGAACACCCTAATACGCTCCGCCCCTTTCCATTTCCATATCTCTTTATAAATGGAATTGTATGTGTCTTCCGATTGATTCTCAATTAGAAAGTACGCACTTTTGATAGAAAAAGTCCCGTCATTTGTAGCATTCCAAGCCATTACATCATTCCCTGCCTCAATCAAAGGCGGCAACATACTAATAAGCCTCTAGATAGCATCTCTTGGAAGAAGAGTAGCAAGTTTCTTGAAATCCCAGCCTCCTGAATCTGTCCAATCTGCAACTCTACTATTCTCCTCTTCCATTGTAAGTGGCCTAATACACATCTCCTTTAACACTTTATTAGGAAACAACCATTTATCAGAGAAAAAGCTAACCATTTTACCATCTCTGACATGCCATCTTGTGCCAAGCTCTATAATGTCTTTTTGATTAGAAATGAACTTCCAAAGCGCAGAATCACCTATTCTTGCATCAAGTAAATTGTCCTCATTTCTCAGCATATACTTATGTAAGAGTACATCAGCCCACAACCCTTTATCTCCGTTGACTAATTTCCAGGCAATTTTAGCACCACAAGCCCGATTAAAAGAAGACAACTTTTTGAAGCCAAGGCCCCCATTCATTCTTGGTCTAACAATTTGGTCCCATCCAATAGGATGAAATCCTTTTGAATGTTGACTGTTCCCCCATATAAAATTCCTTTGAATCCTCTCCACTTCCTGGCAAATAGATATAGGAATCCTAGAAACCATCATAGGATGTGAGACCATGGGAACCAAAATTCAGACCTGAAATTGCTACGATCAGTAAAGTGGCGGTGTGGGTCAGAATGCCTAAAATACCTCTGGAGTATTATGATGAGGAGGCTCTTACAATCATCGGTAATAGAATTGGCGAGACAGTAAAGGTGGACCTGAATACCTCATGTCAATTAAGGGGACATTTTGCAAGAATTTGTGTCTTGGTGGATTTGGATAAGCAGCTAATGCCTGGGTTTTCTTTAGATGGAGAAAATTATTATCTTGAGTATGAGGGCTTGCATATGTTATGTACGGGATGTGGGACTTATGGCCATTGTGTGGGAAACTGTCCTAATAAAGCTAAGGTTGCCGACCCAGAACAGAGCAGAACAGAGCCACAATCAAAGCAACATGAAAATGTTGAAGTTTCAAATAAGGAAACTCTAAACATTCAAGATCAGTGGAGAGTTGTTCAGAAGAATCGCAAACCAAGGAAGGTGAAGGAGAACAAACCTGAGTTAACTCGCTTGGTGAGTAGTGGATCGCGGTTCGGCGTGCTTGCTGAGGTGGAGGATCAGACGCTAAAACCGTACAATAACGGGAACTCCCTGAACGTTTTCTCGGCTGAGGCAGCGCAGCCAGTGCCGACAGGTACAGCTGCGGGTAGGTCAGTGAAAGGGGAAAAAAAGGGGTTTTGAGGAGAAGGATGATGGCGGGATCAACGAGTTTAGGCAAGAAGCAGTATGATGAGATTGATGGAGGAAAAGGGGTACAAAAGAGAAGTGAAAAGAGAAGCAGAGCTATGAGACAGAAAGAGGGTAGGTTCAGTGAGCATTTAATGTTGACATTGGAGGGAGGAGTAGACAAGAAAGGAGGAATGGATTATGAAGGAAAAGACGGGAATGGCGGAAGTGAGAGCAGTGGAGACGCTGGAAAAATGAAGGAGGGAGGTGGAATGGAATTAATGGGTAATTGTCTACCTATTGGGCCTTTTCATAAACAGCCCCAAAAAGTCCATGAGCAGGGGCTTTATACGCATAATGGATCATGTCATGAAAGAGGCCAAAATGTGGTAGATAATATACGAATAGAGGAAGTGGACCCAGGGGACTTTGAGATGGGTCTAACGCAGGAAAGATCAGATCCAATTATCTATGAAATGGAGGGTAGCGATGAGCTGGTATTGGGAGAGAATAGTGAAGGCATAATAGTGCCTGAGACACAATTTCCTCAGGAGATTTAATTGGGTCATGGTGAATAGTATTTATTGCAAGTATTTTATGGATAGCATATTATATTGGAATACTAGAGGGGCTTGTGCTAATGGGCTCCCTAGGAATCTAAAGGCTGTGTGCAATGGCCCAAATCCTCATCTAATTATTTTATCTGAGACAAAGTGTACAAGAGAAAATAGGTTTAAGTTCCTTTACTCTTGGGGTTTTGACTCTATCAAACTTATTCCTAGCTCTGGTCGGTCAGGAGGGTTAGTTGCGGCCTGGAGGAGTGATTTTATCAAAGTTTCAGTATTGATTGAAAATAGGCAATTCTTCCACCTTCATTGTGACATGGATGGAAGGCAATCTTTCTTTTTGACTGCGGTTTATGCAATTCCTCACTCAAATTTTCGGCAGGTATTGTGGAATGACTTAAGGAACTTATCTAATACTATTGGTATACCTTGGGTAGTGTTAGGTGATTTTAATGATATTCTCCAGTTAACGGATAGAATTGGTGGAGTTGGGTGTCCCTACAATAGGATAAATTGGTTTCAAGACAGAGTTAGGGAATGTGGCTTGTCTGATATGGGATATCAGGGGCCAAAATTTACTTGGAAGGGGCCTAAGATGGCTGGGTATTCTCGTTTATATGAAAGATTGGATCGTGCGCTTGCCAATGCTTATTTCTTAAATGATCTGTCAGACTGCGTTTTAAAGGTACTTCCTAGAACTCAATTTTCTGATCATAATGCTATTTTGTTACAATTTAATAGAAATGTTCATAATAGAAATCCTAAACCTTTTAGATTTGAGGCTATGTGGCTATCTCATGATAATTTCTATGATTTTTTGTCTAATACTTGGATTGGGTATGATGAATTTAATAAATCTCTAGAAAATTTGAGTGGGGCTCTTGTTGATTGGAATAAAAATGTTTTTGGCTTTGTGGAGAAAAAGAAAAAAATTGTGTTAGCCTGATTAAATGGGATACAAAAATCTCCTGCTTTTACTCATTCTAGATTTCTAGATTCTTTGGAAAGAAATTTGCAAAATGAGTTAGAGGAGATTTTGAAGTTAGAAGAGATTAAATGGTTTCAGAAAGCTAGGACTGAGTGGATTACAAAAGGTGATAGGAATACTCGGTATTATCATCTGAAAACTAAAATGAGAAGGAGGAGAAATAGAGTTTTAATGCTTAAAGATGATAGAGGGCATTGGGTTGAGGATGCTCATACTTTAATGAATATGGTGATTGATTATTTTAAAAATCTTTATGATTGTCATGACACGGATTCCTATGTGTTAAGAACAAATACTAATTTTCCTGTGGAGATCAAAGGACGCCTTAAGAACATGGGGTTTGTGCCGTCTAACGAGGAGATTAAGGGAGCTCTTTTTGCGATGGCACCCTATAAGGCTCCTGGTATTGATGGTTTTCCTCCTGTCTTCTACCAAACGAATTGGGGCATTGTAGGAAGTTCGTTATGTAATTTTGTCAGGAAAGCGTTTGAAGATAGAGCGGTGGAGACTAACGCTAACATGACTCTAATTTCAATCATACCAAAGAGAGATCACCCTGAGATGATTGGCCATTTTAGGCCTATTTCCTTGTGTACTGTGCATTATAAATGTATTACGAAGATCATTGTTGGTAGATTAAGGAATGTGTTGGATGGCATCGTTTCGCCTTTTCAGTCTAGTTTTATAAAAGGTAGAAATATTCAGGATAATATTATAGTTGGCCAAGAAATCATGCATATTATGAAGAAAGCTAGAGGAAGGACTGGATTGATGGCTATAAAGATTGATCTTGAAAAGGCATATGATCGCATTCGGTGGGACTTTCTTCAACAGGTTCTTCTGGATGTAGGTTTGGATTCTAATCTTATAAGTCTTATCATGGCATGTGTTACGTCTGTATCATATAATGTTTTATGGAATGGATCAAAAACTGAATGTTTCTCCCCTAAAAGAGGTCTCCGTCAAGGAGACCCTATCTCACCTCTTTTGTTTGTACTTTGCATAGACAGGTTATCTCATCTTATTTCAGATGCTGTAAATGATGGTCAATGGAAACCTGTTTTGATTTCGAGGGGTGGCCCTGCTATTTCTCATCTGATGTTTGCTGATGATCTTCTTCTTTTTGGAGTGGCGAATACAAAGCAAGCTGAATGTATGATGGAGTGTCTTGACAAATTTTGTTTAGCTTCAGGAGAAAAAATAAGTAAGAGTAAATCTTCTATTTTTTTCTCGCCTAAGGTGAATAGCAATCTCAGAAGGAAAGTTTGTGAGATTACCGGAATGCAGGTGTCTGCCAGTATAGGGAATTATCTTGGGTTTCCAATCATCAGAGGGAGGAAATCCACAGAGACTTTTCAGTATATAATTGAAAGAGTTAAATCTAAACTTGCTTCGTGGAAAGAGAATACTCTTTCAGTGGCGGGTCGGATTTCTTTAGCTAAATCTGTTTTGAGCTCAGTTCCAGTTTATCCTATGATGGTTTCTAGGATTCCTATATCTATTTGCCAGGAAGTGGAGAGGATTCAAAGGAATTTTATATGGGGGAACAGTCAACATTCAAAAGGATTTCATCCTATTGGATGGGACCAAATTGTTAGACCAAGAATGAATGGGGGCCTTGGCTTCAAAAAGTTGTCTTCTTTTAATCGGGCTTGTGGTGCTAAAATTGCCTGGAAATTAGTCAACGGAGATAAAGGGTTGTGGGCTGATGTACTCTTACATAAGTATATGCTGAGAAATGAGGACAATTTACTTGATGCAAGAATAGGTGATTCTGCACTTTGGAAGTTCATTTCTAATCAAAAAGACATTATAGAGTTTGGCACAAGATGGCATGTCAGAGATGGTAAAATGGTTAGCTTTTTCTCTGATAAATGGTTGTAAAGACTCCCTTTCAAGTAAATCCCTCCTTTAACAACTCAACTTGTGCAAAACTGAAAGCTCAATGGCGATGATTCTCTCTGGATCACCTTCGTTCACGGTTCCTGCATCGCAAGAGGAAGATGATTTACTGTTACGAAGTTCAAAAAAGGTTAAGAATGATGGGAACAATAGTGGAAGTGTGAACATTTTGCAGGGGAATTGGCCAACTTTAGGGGTGAAAGGATCAGCTTATGAGGAGGGAGGTCTTACGTTTGCTGAAAAACTGAAGGGTGTAGTTAGAAATAGTAAACAAAGAGAGGATGGTCAGTGTGGTGAGGATGAGATGGAATCTGATGATGAAATTTCAGACTCTCCAGATCAGGGACAGCAGGAGAATGAGGAATCTTTGTGCAACACCATTGAAGATCCTACAAGAAATTTCCCGACATTCTCCTTCTCAGGGAAAATGAAGAAAAAGCTCTACAAAGCATGGCGTAAAGCTGTAATTGTCAAGCTTCTGGATAGAGGTATTGGTTATAAAGCTTTGCAAACTAGATTCCAACCGAGCAAGTTGAAGGTGAGGAGGCTTGCTTACAGTCCCACCATGATTAGGGTAACAAATTACAGCCCACCACAATTTACAGATTGGGAGGGGCGGGCTGCACCCCAATATAGCTCATTCATTTTTTTAATATTTTTAAAAAATTATTTTTAAAATTTTAAAATATTAATAAAAAAATTTAATATTACATTAGAATAATAAAAAATTATTAATATTATATTCTTAAAAATTCTTTTTTTTTATAAAAAATATCAAATTTTTTATAGTTATAAATTTAAATAAATATTAACATAATATTAATCAATTATAATATATTAATATATATTAATAAATAAATACTTATCTTTACTACTATTTGATAATAAAAATATTAAAAGTAATATTTAAATAAAATAAATAATAATATTAATATTTTTTTTAAAACAAATAGTTGATAAACCTACCTAATTTTATGTAAAATAGGCTCAACCCAGTTATAACTATTATTCATGATTAAAGAAAGAGCATAGGGTGGTTGTCCTTGGACGTGCTCTCCCGGCCCACCCTCATTGATGCCTATGTTACACAAGCAGCTCCGACAACACCTTTTACGACGGAAAAGTGAAGAACTAACTGGAATTTGAGACCAAAAACCGGAGAAACAATGACTATGGTGTAAATAAACCAGCCTCCAACAAAATTAACGCGCATAGAGGCGCTACTCGACCGACTTTTAGATAGGCTATAAGATCATTCACAATTTAACGTAAACTACAAATTATGTTTTTATATAATCAAATTATAATACACATAATAATTAATATTTTATCTTGAATATTTAACATGCAAATAAAAAATAATAATTATTAATTAATCATTAAAAATATGTTTGATAATTTCTTCAATCACGACGATGATTTTTTCTATTGCTTTCTAAGGAAATTGACACAATATTGCACTTTTTTGATTTTATAGGATACTAAATTTAAGTATTTTTTTAATAAAAATCTAAATATTAATTTATTACGTTATGAAAAATTATATTATTTCTAGCAGTAGTAACCTTTTTTTTTAAATAATCCCATAATCTAGGTCAGGAAGTATTTATGACTGATAGTGTTTTGTCTAAATGTAATACATTTTAGCTATTTAAGTATAATATTAATAGTATAAATTTATGTGAATATAAAAAAAATGTTTTTAAAAGAGTTCCTCTTCAAATTCAACCTAGTTAAATAGCAAAAAGAAAAAAGAAAAAAACAGAGAGAGCCGAAAGCCTCAACTAATATAGATCTAAGTAATTGGATCCCAAATTGGAACGCGTCGTCGCCATTAATTCCAGTGGACTCAAAGATGGTAGCTAATGGATGATGGTTAAAGGGAGACTCATCTCTTTCGTCTCAGCCAAGCCAAGGCGCATATTGATTTATGTTGTTCTTTATACGTGAGAAGCAGACGAATGCGAATAATTTTATTCGAGTCTCTAACGAAAAAAAATGAATAATTTTATTCCTAACTTCAGTTATACTTTTATATGCTGATTAGCTGAAAATAAAAGAACGCACGTACTTGACGAATGGTTGTGTCTGTTACTGTTATGACAACATAGACTTATTTGAACTGTGAACACGTACGAAAGCGAATCAAGTGTTGTTATAACCCTGCTCCAAAGCCAAACATCAATTTAATTACCTAAACTATTGTGCCGATGATTGACGAGTGAATTTGTAAATTAATCGATGTGATTACTAAATACGCACGTTTACTAAATATATACAATCGCACAAATCCGTGATAGATAGTGTGTGTGTTCCAGAGGAGGAAAAATCTAAATTTTAAATTTAAATTTAGATAAATTCTAAATTTTAATTTTTTTAAAAATAAATAGTTATATTTATTCAAATAAATTTTTAAATTAAATTATAATTTAAAATTAAAGTTTCAGATAAGTTAATTAGAGTAGTTTATATAACAACAAAAGAGTTTATGAACTAACAAATTACTATATTACCCCTATTTTTTCATACTATCTCTTATCTCTTATACTTTTTCTTACACCCTCTATTCTCTCATATTTTATATTTTATCATTTAATACTTATATCTTTTTATAATTTATCAATAATAAAAGTACTTTTAGAAATAAATATCTAAACACTTATTTATTTAAAACTATTTTTTTTAAAATTCTTTTTTAAAAGTCTTTTTTTAAAAGCTGTTTAAATTTTTTTTTTATAAAATATTTTTTAAATTCTTATTTAAATAGGCTATTAATAATATTATGGATAGAAACGTGAACGTGCATTCAAAAATTAAGAGAGACTTCCTTGCAAGTAGTTATTATCTTAGTTACCGTTAATACGTTAAGGAATGGAGATCCGTTAAAACTTCCGCCAACACTGTTACTTCCCCCCCCCCCCCCCTTAATTGATTAGTACATATACGCGTCAATTGTTTTTTAACAAGTTAAACAATTTCTTCAATTACCGATAAATGAATTATTGTTTACAACCAGAGGATTTATTTGACGAATTTATCAATTAAACTTTGATTTATTAAAATAGTCTAATTCTTCTGCAGAATAAAGTTTGAATTCTAATTAGGATAAGAAGTGCTTATATTTAATTTAGTCTATTTTAAATAGGATTATCTATAATGAGAACATGCTATGAGTGAAAATAAAAAACTTATTTGATAAATTTTATCAATGACTTCCTGATAAGATTCAGAATCTTGCCGGTTTAATTCAGCGAATAAAACCTAGTTATGTTTTTTGCCTAAAATGATCACCCCTTTATTGTCTGCCTACCATCTAAGTATTGACACGTGTCAATGTGAGAGTTTAAATGGACAATTTGATTTCTTGAGTATAATATAAATTAAATGTTTGAACAGTTGCTATACTGTTACTCTCAGTTTTATTATGTTTTTGGTCCGTAATTCAGTTTGTTGTCAATTTAATATAATATAATAAATTAAAAGAGTTAGATCTATCAAGAAGAGTCAATCATTTATAATATAGTAAATTAATATTTAAATATTTATTTATTTATATAGTATTTTAAATATAATTATTTATAATAAAAATATTTATATTTAGAAAAAAATATAATAGAAGAAATTCAGAAACAAACTTGGAATGCATGCGAAAGTGAGATGAAACGGAGGAGATGAGTATTGTGGGGCTTAATTGGTTGACATTCTGATGACGCAATGATGGTTGGATAAGCCTCCAAATAGTTCGAAGGTCTCTCAAAAGGAATCACTATCCTCATCATTATTATGGTTTTATAGTAATAATAATAATGGCTCTTGTTGTTTGAGGTTTGTTGACGAATTTCAGGATATATATATATATATATATATATATATATATATATATATATATATATATATATATATAACGTGATGACAAAGCCAGACCAACGGCTCCTTTTGGACACACATACATGGTTTATGACCAAGAATGAAAAACATTATTATAGCAAGGCTTTTTTTTAAGATGCAAGTTTTATTTCGTCCGTGGCTTCATGATTTTGCCTTGTCTTCATAACAAATAATCGCTAATAAAAATTAATTTAAATAATAAATAATTTAATATCATTTAAACGATATCTTAAATTTAAGTCTTAATATATATAAAAAATTCTTATTAAGATAATCACTTACTATACTTAAATATGTAATATAAGTTGAATCAAGATATAATATATATAAAGTTCTAATAAATTAGTGGGCAACTAAAAAAAATTTCAGATTCTACAAGATTTTCATATGAAGAAATATATATATATATATATATATATATATATATTAATGTTGATTAATGCATTTGTTCTTTAACGGTGGACACAGGAAATGCTGTTCACTCTTGCTTTTGTTTCTTCACGTCAGCTCTAATTAAACTAGGAAAACGACATCTGAAGACAAAGCAAGCAATAGGGGGAAAAATATCTTACAGAGTATTAGTAATACAGGAGGATTTTAAAAGTAAAAAATTTCCAAAATCATATTGCCTGGAGCTGGGATATCTGCAAAAATATAAAAAATGTTAAGATGACTCAACTGGGTCAAAGTCCTCACGGGTGGAATGTCGTTTTATTTTTATTTAATATTCCAATCAATACTCATGACTTTTGTGGCAGAAAATTAAAAAAGGGTCACTCATGACTTTGAAAAATGTTAACAAGTGACTCTGATGGGTAGGTCCGACACTAAAAGGACACAGAGGGGGTGTATTGTAAATTACAAATAAGTAACTTTATAGGGTGGACCAACCTCAATGAAATTCCAATCTCCACCCATATAAAGAGATGAAAATATATATTGCTCATGATTCCCTCGTAACAATCCTCGATGCATAGAAGAAGACAGGACCTAGGCTACTCCGGTTACTAATCGGATCTCAAGAACTATGGCCAATTTCATAAAATTTCTTTGGATATTGATATACTTTCAATGCTTTTTCTAATTAGTCAATGTAATAACTCATTTTTCAACATACTCACAATCGCTGAAATACATGGGCGTAAATTTAGCGAAGAGAAGGGGGGGAAAATACAGGACCGGACCAGCGTATTAGTTGTTGTGTATGGTAAGCGATGCGATCTGGATTACAGTAAGAATATGGGATCCAACTGATCTTATACGTGAAACCTTTAGCCACTTGCTATGTTGTCGACTGATCAAAACGCACAAAGGTCAAAGGAGCGTGAGAAGAGGACGGTGCTTTTGAGCTGACCAATTTTTTTTTTTTTGGTTACAAGAGCTGACCAATTTGAATTCAACTGTCATAATATAAAACATGTCAGCCCAACTTAAGTCATGGTGGCTCCACAGTCTTAGTGATACACACACACACACACACACACACACACACACACACATATATATATGGAACATTACCCTCAAGCCCAACACGCACAATCTTAGGCCATGGGAAAACGAAATTTGATCTGTATCATCTAAGTTGCTTCGATAAACAGTTTAAGCGAGATTTTAAATTAAAATTTTAGTATATGTAAAATTTTTTTATTAAAAAACATACTTATCATAGCTAGATGCACAACATGAGTTTGATCTAGTTATAGTTGAGACAAAACTCTGATAAACTAGATAAATAAAAAAATTTAATCTATTATTTAATTATTGACATGAAATATTGTCATATGACCTATTTTCAAAAGATATTTCTTAAATATAATTAGACATTAATCTTTTTAAAGCATAAAAATTATCAAAGTTAATTTTACTTTTTCTTATAAAGTGTTTTTTATGTACATAGTATGATTCGTATATTTGATATTATATTTAAAGAATTTAACTCCTTATTAATTGTTTCAATTTTGTTGGTTACTCAATAGAAGTTACAAAGTATAATTAGCTCATATAGATGAGAGTTTTAACTTGCAAATCAGTTAATCATGCTTTAACCATATAGCTAGTACTGTACCACTTTCACAGCAGTCCATAAAGCCAAGAGATACGATGATATGAGGAAGATTATATTAGATGGTCAATTCCATCAATCCAAGGCCATGGTGGTGGTGAGGTTCATAGGACTCATACCGAGTGGTTCCACTCAAAGATTTGCTGCGCGATGAAGCCGCGAGCGTGTTGAGATGGATGGAAAAAGCGTGCCAAAAAGCGTACGCATCTCTGTTTGGGCAGATGTTTGACAACAGGTTACACTGTTTGTATGCTCCTTGGCCACAACATGCTACCTTGGATGTCACAAAATCTGTCAAAATCCCATTATCCTATCTCATGATTACCAAACACAACCTTAAAAAAATTAATATTTGAGGGTTGTTGATGAACTCCATGTTCATCTAAAAGGCATTGGCTATGACGAACACATCAAAACCTATTCGAGCATTGAGCTATTTGGTCATCTGACCCAGCAATAGACTGAAGATCTGAGCAGCACTGTCAACCAGTGAGTTCCCAAACACGAAGAAAGCTAGAGCTCCCTCCGCTTTCACTGTAGCCACTGCCCACAGGCCGTCGCCGCCACGATCGCTCTAAACTTTGACATTACCATTGTTGTTTCAAAGGCTAAGTTTTTTCTTTTGCTATGTGAATTCAAGAGTGGGATCTTATATAAGGGTGTAATCACGTTATCACGTTCTTTTTTCTCGAGTTAATTAATTATCAGCTACAATTTTAAAGAAACTAATATCGTTCGTTACCCAATATTTAACTGATGAGAGTGGTTTAAACAGAGAAAAGAGGGAGTTAAAAAAGTTGTGCAGTTGTGCATGACAACGAGGAGAAAATGTATATTTAATGTAACAAAAAACATGAATGCTTGAAAAATGAGGCATCCTCCTGTTACTTAGTCAGAAGCCAAGAAGCCACGAAGGCTGGAGCCCGAAACAATATTTAAATGTTAAATAATATTATTTAATATTTTTATTTTTTTCTCATAAATAATTAATATATTTTAAAAGGATAATACTTAGTTACAGTATCTTAGGTCCATTATGTCCAATAAACACGCAGGGCCCTCTTTTTGAGCCTTGAAAACCCTAAATCCAACGGTCTTATTTCATAGCACCGACGTTCGTATATTTAACGTAACAAAAAAAAATTTACCAAAAAAAAATGTAACAAAAAACATGAATGCTTGAGAAAATGAGGCATCCTCCTGTTAATTAGTCAGAAGCCAAGACGCCACGAAGAATGGAGCCCTGGGACAATATTTAAATGTTAAATAATATTATTTAAAATTTTTAATTTTTTCTTATAAATAATTAATATATTTTAAAAGGATAATACTTAGTTACAGTATCTTAGGTCCATTATGTCCAATAAGCACGCAGGGCCCTCTTTTTTAGCCTTGAAAACCCTAAATCCCAACGGTCTTATTTCATAGCACCGACGTTCGTGGGCGCGGGTAACATGGATAAAGCCGTATTAGAAACGCCTAACAAGGTACCCTCCTCGGTCTAACCATCCTGAGTACTGCGTTCGTATCCCATTGCCGCCATCTGCGGTTCGCCATATGGAACAACGCATCTCTGTTCGCGTTGGAAATCTGAGATCAGCAACTTCGTTGGATGACAAATCCTACGATGGAATCGGCGGAGAAGGCCAAGGCTGGTATAGAGCAACCCTTTGCGACGGATCGTAGCCGCGGAGGATGGCTTATTTTCCGATTTGGAATGGGAAAGTTCAAGAATGATACACTCCAGTTAAGTTATGGTTCCTTGTCGGCTGGCAAAGACTGTTGGCATGCATTTTCCATAGATTATGGTGCGTTTGGTACGCTGATTAATACTATGACAGTTTTCCTCACTTTGGCTGCCCACAGATTTATATTGTTATTATTGTATAAATATATGTGTATTTATCTGTCTTGACCCCACTACCCACTTTATTTTATTTCATTCGATTTTGATTCCTTGGCTACGCCATTTGTTGCTGATCGTTGTTGAAATTATAGTTTCCTATTGAGACATATCAAGATGGGTGTTTGAACTTGACATAGACTGTACTAATATTCCTTTTATGGATACTTTGGGATATATCGAGATGGGATAAGTGGCCTGTTTTAGAAAAAAACTGTCTTATGATTTGAAATAGACTCATGGCTTGGCTTTGGTATTTAAACATGCATCTGCATCTGTAATGCACTTTACAAGGCTGAATGATTTATTATATTATTTGATTCCTAATCTGAATGTGCAGAAATTTGTTTGTGGGGTCCCCGCAACACTTTATCTGCATCATCCAATGTACGGTGGGATTGTTCATATGCAATGTGGGTATACTGAGATTGATTGGTGGGCTTAACGTGGCATGAATGCTGCCATAATTTTTCATATATCTTGAGAATTATGAAAAAAACAGATGTGGCTTTTTCGAGAAATGACACTATTTTGATTTAAAATATATGCCTGGGCTTTGATATATATGAATTTTTATCTGCAAAGCATTCTACAAGGCTCAAGGACAATTGTATTATTTGAGCCTCATCTAAATGTGCAGAAATATATTATAGGGTGTCTAGTCTTGCCTTTTAGCTAAGGCTACCCATGCCTGTTCTGCTTGTAGGCCCATGCATATATGCTGAACATCTCCCTTTGTTGGCAAATTTCTCTCGTAAGCAAACTTGCAAAGCTTTATGGCTGTTACATACATCATTTGGTGCTTGGTCTAAAATGTCTATGTTAAAGTGGGCAAAGTAAAATTGATTCATGAACTTGACATACGAGGATGCAATAATATTCCTTTTATGGATACTTTGGGATATATTCCGATGGGGATAAGTGGCATATTTGAGAAACAACTGTATTATGATTTGAAATAGACTCATGGCTTGGCTTTGGTATTTAAACATGCATATGCAATGCACTTAATTACTAGGCTCAATGATTTATATATCATTTGATGCCTAAACTAAATGTGCAGAAATTTGTTTATGGGATCCTACTTCTGTGTTTCAGCTTGGACTTTCTTCCTTTGCTGCCAGTAGTCCTCGATATATGTGTCGGATATATACTTTTTTTAAAATTGGCCCTGCAGCACTTTTTCTGCATCATCTGATGTACGGTGGGATTGCTCGTATGCAATGTGGGTATACTAAGATTGATTGGTGGGCTTGAACGTTGCATGCAAAGCTGCCATAATTTTTCATATATCTTGAGAATTATGAAAATAGGAGATGTGGCTTTTTCGAGAAATGACACTATTCTGATTTAAAATAGACACATTGGCTTTGATATATGAATTTTTATCTCTAATGCACTCTACAAGGCTCAATGACAATTTTTTTATTTGACGCCTCATCTAATTGTGCAGAAATATATTTATAGGGTGTCTAGTTTTGCTTTTTAGCTAAGGCTACCCATGCCTTTTCTGCTAGTAGACCCTTGCTTATATGCTGAACATCTCCCTTTGTTTTCAAATTTCTCTCGTAAGCAAACTTGCAAAGCTTAGCAGCTGTTACATACATCATTTGGTGCTTGTTCTATAATGTCTATGCTAAAGTGGGCAAAGTAAAATTGATTTGGAGGCGTGAACTTCACATCTGGATGCAATAATATTCCTTTTATGGATACTTTGGGATATATCGAGACGGGATAAGTGGCATATTTGAGAAACAACAATATCATGACTTGAAATAGACTCATGGCTTGGCATTGGTATTTAAACATGCATCTGCAATGAACTTTAATTACTAGGCTCAATGATTTATGTATCATTTGGTGCCTAATCTAAATGTGCAGAAATTTGTTTATGGGGTCCTACTTTTGTGTTTTAGCTTGGACTCTCTTCCTTTGCTGCGGGTAGTCCCTTTATATATGTGTTGGATATATACTTTTTTGAAAATTATCCCCACAGCACTTTCTCTGTATCATCTGATGTATGGTGGGATTGCTCGTATGCAATGTGGGTATACTAAGATTGATTGGTGGGCTTGAACGTGGCATGCAAAGTTGCCATAATTTTTCATATATCTTGAGAATTATGAAAATAGCAGATGTGGCTTTTTCGAGAAATGACAAGATTTTGATTTAAAATAGATGCATTGGCTTTGATATATGAATTTTTATCTCTAATGCACTCTACAAGGCTCAATGACAATTTTTTTATTTGACGCCTCATCTAAATGTGCAGAAATATATTTATAGGGTGTCTAGTCTTGCCTTTGAGCTAAGGCTACCCACGCCTTTTCTGCCGGTAGCCCCATGCATATATGTTAAACATGTCCCTTTGTTGGTCAATTTGTCTCGTAAGCAAACTTGCAAAGGATGACAGCTGTTTCATACATCATTTGGTGCTTGATCTAAAATATCTATGCTAAAGTGGGCAAAGTAAAATTGATTTGGAAGCGTGAATTTGACATGTGAGGCTGCTATAATATTCCCTTTATGGATACTTTGGGATATATCGAGATGGGATAAGTGGCATATTTGAGAAACAACAATATTATGATTTGAAATAGACTCATGGCTTGTCTTTGGTATATAAACATGCATCTGCAATCCACTTTAATTACTAGGCTCAATGATTTATATATCATTTGATGCTTAAATTAAATGTAAAGAAATTTGTTTATGGGGTCCTACTTCTGTGTTTAAGCTTGGACTCTCTTCCTCTACTGCCCGTAGTCCCTTTATATATGTGTTGGATATAACTTTTTTGTAAAAGTATCCCAACAGCACTTTCTCAGCATCATCTGATGTATGTTGGGATTGCTCGCGTGCAATGTGGGTATACTAAGTTTGCTTGGTGGGCTTCAACGTGGCATGGAAAGCTGCCATAATTTTTCATATATCTTGAGAATTATGAAAATAGCATATGTGGCATTTTCGAGAAATGACACTATTTTGATTTAAAATAGATGCATTGGCTTTGATATATAAATTTTTATCTCTAAGGCACTCTAGCAGGCTCAATGACAATTGTATTATTTGACGCCTAATCTAAATGTGCAGAAATATATTTATAGGGTGTCTAGTCTTGCCTTTTAGCTAAGGCTACCCATGCCTTTTCTGCTCGTAGCCCCATACATATATGCTGAACATCTCCTTTTGTTGTCAAATTTCTCTTGTAGGAAAATTGCAAAGCTTGACGGCTGTTACATACATCATTTGGTGCTTGGTCTTAAAATGTCTATGCTAAAGTGGGCAAAGTAAAATTGATATGGAGGCGTGAACTTGATATGTGAGGCTGCAATAATTTTCCCTTTATGGATACTTTGAGATATATCCAGAAGGGATAAGTGGCATATTTGAGAAACAACAATATTATGATTTGAAATAGACCCATGGCTTGGCTTTGGTATTTAAACATGCTTCTGCGATGCACTTTAATTACTAGGCTCAATGATTTCTATATCATTTGATGCCTAATCTGAATGTGCAGAAATTTGTTTATGGGGTCCTACTTCTGTGTTTGAGATTGGACTCTCTTACTTTGCTGCCGGTAGTCCCTTTATGTGCATGTTGGATATATACTTTTTTGTAAAATTATCCCCGCAGTCCTTTCTCTGCATCACTTGATGTACGGTGGGATTGCTCGTATGCAATGTGGGTTTATTAAGATTGATTGGTGGGCTTGAACGTGGCAAGAAAGCTGCCATAATTTTTCATATATCTTGAGAATTATGAAAATAGCAGATGTGACTTTTTCAAGAAATGACACTTTTTTGATTTAAAATAGATGCATTGGCTTTGATATATGAATTTTTATCTCTAATGCACTCTACAAGGCTTAATGACAATTGTATTATTTGACTCCTTATCTAAATGTGCAGAAATATATTTATAGGGTGTCTAGTCTTGCCTTTTAGCTAAGGCTACCCATGCCTTTTCTGCTGGTAGCCCCATGCATATATGTGGAACATGTCCCTTTGTTGGTAAATTTGTCTCGGAAGCAAACTTGCAAAGGATGACGGCGGTTTCATACATCATTTGGTGCTTGCTCTAAAATATCTATGCTAAATTGGGCAAAGTAAAATTGATTTGGTGGAGTGAACTTCGCATGTGGTTGCAATAATATTCCTTTTATGGATACTTTGGGATATATCGAGACGGGATAAGTGGCATATTTGAGAAACAACAATATGATGATTTAAAATAGACCCATGGCTTGGCTTTGGTATTTAAACATGCATCTGCAAAGCACTTTAATTACTAGGCTCAATGATTTATATATCATTTGGTGCCTAATCTAAATTTGCAGAAATTTGTTTATGGGGTCCTACTTCTGTGTTTCAGCTTGGACTCTCTTCCTTTGCTGCCGGTAGTCCCTTTATATATGTGTTGGATATATTCGTTTTTGAAAAATTGTCCCCGCAACACTTTCTCTGCATCATCTGATGTACTGTGGGATTGCTCGTATGCAATGTGGGTATACTAAGATTGATTGGTGGGCTTGAACGTGGCATGCAAAGCTGCCTTAATTTTTCATATATCTTGAGAATTATGAAAATAGCATATGTGGTTTTTTCTAGAAATGACACTATTTTGATTTAAAATAGATGCATTGGCTTTGATATATGAATTTTTATCTCTAATGCCCTCTACAAGGCTCAATGACAATAGTATTATTTGACGCCTCATCTAAATGTGCAGACATCTATGCATAGGGTGTCTAGTCTTGCCTTTTAACCAAGGCTACCCATGCCTTTTCTGCTCGTAGCCCATGCATATATGTTGAACATGTCCTTTGTTGGTAAATTTGTCTCGTAAGCAAACTTGCAAAGGATGACGGCTGTTTCATACATCATTTGGTGCTTGCTCTAAAATGTCTATGCTAAATTGGGCAAAGTAAAATTGATTTGGTGGAGTGAACTTCACATGTGGTTGCAATAATATTCTTTTTGTGGATACTTTGGGATATATCCAGAAGGGATAAGTGGCATATTTGAGAAACAACAATATTATGATTTAAAAGAGACTCATGGCTTGGCTTTGGTATTTAAACATGCATCTGCAGTGCCCTTTAATTACTAGGCTCAATGATTTATATATCATCTGATGCCTAAATTAAATGTGAAGAAATTTGTTTATGGGGTCATACTTCTGTGTTTAAGCTTGGACTCTCTTCTTTTGCTGCCGTAGTCCCTTTATATATGTGTTGGATATAACTTCTTTTGTAAAAGTATCCCCGCAGCACTTTCTCAGCATCATCTGATGTATGGTGGGATTGCTTGTATGCAATGTGGGTATACTAAGATTGATTGGTGGGCTTGAGTATGGCATGCAAAGCTGCCATATTTTTCATATATTTTGAGAATTATGAAAATTGCAGATGTGGCTTTTTCAAGAAATGACACCAGTTTGATTTAAAATAGATGCATTGGATTTGATATATTAATTCTCTAATGCCCTCTTCAAGGCTCAATGACAATTGGATTATTTGACGGCTCATCTAAATTTGCAGAAATATATTTATAGGGTGTCTAATCTTGCCTTTTAGCTAATGCTACCCATGCCTTTTCTGCTTGTAGCCCCATGATTATATACTGACCAGTCCCTTTGTTGGTAAATTTCTCTCGTATGCAAACTTGGACAGCTTTAAGGCTGTTACATACATCATTTGGTGCTTGGTCTAAAATGTCTATGCTAAAGTAGGCAAAGTAAAATTGATCTGGTGAACTTGACACATGAGGCTGCAATAATATTCCCTTTATGGATACTTAGGGATATATCGAGATGGGATAAGTGGCATATTTGAGAAACAACAATACTATGATTTGAAATAGACTCATGGCTTGGCTTTGGTATTTAAACATGCATATTAATTACTAGGCTCAATGATTTATATATCTTATTATGCCTAAAATGTGAAGAAATTTTTTTATGGGGTCCTACTTCTGTGTTTAAGCTTGGACTCTCTTAGTTTGCTGCCCGTAGTCCCTTTATATATGTGTTGGATATATACTGATACATTTGCTTTTGCTGAAAAGGCCTACACAAGGAAGAAACACGGAAAGGGCAAGACTCCTTTTGTGGTTCAGGAGGTTAACCCAGATTGTGATGCTGAATTTGAGAAAGAAACATAAGACTAGGTGGCTATAGACTGTATGTGTAGCTATTTCCTTTTGCTGTCCTACTTTTGACTTTATTTTTAGGGAGGTGTGCCATGCACTTTTGATAGTATATAGTAGCAGGTCTCATGTGTAAAAAGGGGAGGATTTTTGTAAGGGCGGGAATAGGAGAGACTGGTCTCTCAGAAACCAGAGGGAACTAAGGAGGAAAGGCTTAACACCCTTGTGCTGTGTCCAATCTGTATTTTTGATTTCGGGGTGATCAGGATTGCTGGTGTAACCTCATAACTGAAACCCCCTTGACTCTCATTAATATCATATCAGTTCCATTCAGATTTGCCGTATTACTGTTGCTATTGTCTGCTGCTGAATCAGGTTATATCAAATTGGTATCAGAGCCAACGATCCTACACTCTGTGGGAAGAACATGGACCGACGCGTCGCCGAGGAAGTGCAGGAGCTGAAGGAAGCAGTGGGAGGATTGAACCAGGGAATGAAGGAAGTAAATGCAAGGTTAACGACGGAGATGGAAGGGGTTAAGGAAATGATGACAAAAATGCAGGAGGCCCTATTTCAGCTAGTCGAGAAGCAGAAGAATATGGAAGAAGCACGAGACGAAACAGGAGCTCAAAATGGAGAGGGAACATCGGAAACACCTGAGAATCAGACCGGGGACAGAGGGAAACTCAGGAAGCTGGAATTACCGGTGTTCGAAGGAGAAGATCCGTTAGGTTGGTTTTCACGTGTGGAACGTTATTTCAGCCTAAACTCCATTGCTGAAACAGAGAAACTTGGAGCCGCGATGATCTGCCTAGAAGGGAAAGCTCTCAACTGGTACCACTGGGTCGAAAGCCGGACCCCATTGCGAAGCTGGGCGGAGTTCAAACAGGAACTCCTATATCGTTTTCATCCATTGCAACGAGGGGATGAATACGAACTGTTGCTGGCACTGAAGCAGGAAAACTCAGTCCTGGAGTTGGTTGAGGAATTTGAGAGACTCTCGGCTGCTCTCAAGGATGTCCCAGAGGAGTGCTTGATGGGAGTCTTCAAAAACGCGCTGAAGCCAGAAGTTAGGGCCGAGCTGAGGTTGGTCAACACGTTGTCCTTGCGAGAATTGATCAGGACTGCCGTGCGCGTAGAGGAAAGGAACCAAACACTTGAGAAGGTACAGGAGGGACGAAATACCAGAACTCAACGGGTTACAAATGGGCCCAAAGTGGACTGGACTTACACCCAACCCACAAGGGTTGTACACACATCTGAGCCCACAAGAAACCAATACACAGTTAGTGCTCACATAAGCCCGTTTAGAAAAACAGAGGTGAAGCCAGCAGAAGTAAAGACAGCCAGTAACTCATCGGGCAGTACCACAGTCAAACAAGGATAGAAGGCCCACAAGCTGCCAGAAGCAGAGCTTAATCGCAGAAGGGAACTCGGATTATGTTTCAAGTGTGGAGATAAGTACAGCCCCAGCCATGTGTGCAAAAACCGGAGCTTGCAGGTGATGATCTTAGAGAAGGAAGACGGAGTGGACAAGGGAAGTGATAAGCTCATCGGTGGAGAGGAAGAAGGAGCTCCAGAAGACATGGCTGACACTACTCATATGGAACTATCATTGAATTCCATGGCTGGCTTTGGGGACAATCATACAATGAAAATCCGAGGGAAAATGCAGGGCAGAGACGTGGTACTGCTCTTGGACAGCGGGGCTTCTCATAACTTCATATCCGAGGAGTTACAGAGGAACCTAAAGTTGCCAGTAGATGAGATTGCGGAATACAGGGTCACGGTGGGAGATGGGTATACTATCAGAAGCAAACAAAGGTGTAAAGGACTTCAATTCCAGGTACAGGGTTTGAATATCAATCAAACTTTCTACCCTTTTCCTTTAAACGGAGTTGATGCAGTTCTGGGTATGGAATGGTTGAAGTCATTAGGAGAAGTAAAAATGAATTGGAGCCAGCTAACTATGAAAATTGGTAAAAAGCCCAATCAGATTTGTTTACAAGGGGATCCGTCCTTGACTAGATCTCAAGTAACATTCAAGTCACTGGTCCGGTCAATACAGAAGCAAGGAGAGGGCTATTTGGTGGAATACTATGGAATGGAAGGCGGGAAGGGGAATCAAAATGAGGAAGAGGAGGTGACTATGACACCAGAAATCCAGGCAGTGCTAGCAAAATTTCCCGGAGTGAGCCAAGCCCTCACGGGGTTACCACCCTCCAGACCACAAGACCATGCCATTCCCATAAAATCAGGCGAGCAACCACCAAACATAAGACCTTACCGCTACCCTCATTTGCAGAAAAATGAGATTGAGAGCATGGTGAAGGATATGCTGCAAAGTGGAATTATCCAGCCTAGCACTAGCCCCTACTCGAGCCCAGTTTTGTTAGTTAAAAAGAAGGATGGGAGCTGGAGGTTCTGCGTGGATTACCGAGCTTTGAACAAGATCACAGTTCCGGATAAATTCCCAATTCCAGCAATAGATGAGCTCCTGGATGAGTTGCAGGGTGCTATTGTGTTTTCCAAACTGGACCTTAAATTAGGATACCACCAAATCAGAATTCAAATCGGAGATGAGCATAAGACTGCGTTCAGAACACATGAGGGCCACTATGAGTTCAAAGTTATGCCTTTTGGGCTAACTAATGCACCGTCAACCTTTCAATCACTAATGAACGAGGTATTCCGGCAGCATTTGCGTAAGTTTGTATTAGTGTTCTTTGATGATATACTGGTATACAGCAGTGATTTAGAATCACATTTGGAACATTTACATGCTGTACTAACCCTCTTGAAGGAGAACCACTTGGTGATTAACTTAAAAAAGTGCAGTTTTGCTCAACCAAGACTTGAGTATTTGGGCCACATCATTTCCAAAGATGGAGTTCAAGCAGATCCAATGAAGATAGACAGCATGTTAAAGTGGCCTAAGCCCAAGAATGTGAAATCCTTAAGGGGTTTCCTAGGGCTCACTGGTTATTACCGGCGTTTTGTGAAGAATTATGGGAAGTTAGCCAGTCCCCTTACTGACTTATTAAAGAAAGATGCCTTCAGATGGACTGATGAAGCAGAGGAGGCCTTCGACACACTAAAAACCGCAATGACTACCCTCCCTGTGTTGGTTGTACCAGACTTTTCCCTCCCTTTTGAGATAGAAACTGATGCTTCAGGTACTGGAGTGGGTGCTGTATTAATGCAGAAAGGCAGGCCCGTAGCATATTTCAGCCAGAAATTGTCTAACCGGGCTCAACAGAGTTCAGTGTATGAAAGGGAACTCATGGCAATAGTAATGGCAGTCAAGAAGTGGAGACACTACCTATGGGGGCAGAAATTCATCATCAGAACAGATCAAAAGGCGCTGAAATATCTACTAGAACAACGTATAGTGGAAGAAAATCAGCAAAAATGGGTCTCAAAACTGATGGGATTCAAGTTTGAGATTTACTACAAACTTGGGAAGGAAAATCGGGCAGCTGATGCCCTTTCAAGGCAGGAGGAATCTCTTGAACTGAAGGGATTCTCACTGTGGCAGCATGATAAGGTGGAGGATTGGGAAAATGAGGTACAGTCTGATGCTAAGCTTTGTCACATAATACAACTGATCGCTCAACCTAATAGTGTTGAAGGATATAGCCTCAAAAAAGGAATTTTACATTATAAGGGCATAATGGTTTTACCAAAAAATTCATCCCGAATTCCATTGTTAATGGAAGAATACCATAATTCTCCCATGGGGGGCCACGCTGGATACCTTCGCACTTATAAACGCTTGGCTCAAGTAGTATATTGGGAAGGGATGAAGCGTACGATCCAAGGATATGTGGCTCAGTGCGAGGTGTGTCAGAGAAATAAATACCAAGCTCTCTCACCAGCAGGCTTACTGCAACCACTCCCTATTCCTCATCAGGTATGGGAGGATATCAGCATGGATTTCATTACAGGTCTTCCAAAATCCAGGAAATATGACACCATTTTGGTGGTAGTCGACAGATTCACCAAATATGCCCACTTCTTGGCCCTATCCCATCCTTTTACAGCGAAGGATATTGCTAACATATTTGTGCAAGAGATCATTAAGCTACATGTTTTCCCTAAAACCATAGTCTCGGATAGAGACCGAGTCTTTGTTAGTCAATTTTGGAAGGAGCTTTTCCATCAGGCTGGGACCAAGTTATGCCTTAGCTCCGCTTATTATCCAGAAACCGACGGACAAACTGAGGTGCTGAACAGGGGATTGGAGACATCTTCGCTGTTTTACTAGTGAGAAACCCACCCAATGGGCACAATGGCTTTCTTGGGCTGAGTATTGGTACAACACTTCTTTTCACAGTGCTGCCAATATGACTCCTTTTAAAGCAATGTATGGGCGAGATCCTCCCTCTTTCCTTACGTTACAAGATGAACCCTCTGCCATTGAAGAAATCAACCAACAAATTAATGACCGCAATGAGATCATTGCTACTCTGAGGGGAAACTTGGCTAGGGCACAGCAGAAAATGAAATCTCAGGCTGACAAACACCGACGGGACCTCCAATTTGAAGTAGGAGATCAAGCATATGTGAAAATTAGACCATACAGATTACGCACTTTGGCCAGTTGAGTCAATGAGAAACTTTGCCCTCGCTTCTATGGTCCTTTTAAAGTGATCGAGAAAGTGGGCCCAGTGGCATACCGTCTGGAATTACCTCCTACAGCTAGGATTCATTCAGTATTTCATGTTTCCAACCTAAAAAAATCTGTTCATTCTACTGTAGTGGCTCCTACCATACCTGCTGCATTATCTCATGACTTGGAACTCCAAGTACAACCTGAAGACATCCGAAGGGTCCGCAAGCTTTTAAATGGGCAATTGGAGGTTCTGGTCAAATGGAAGGATATGCCAGAATTGGAAAACTCATGGGAAGAAATGTCTACCATTGCATCACAATTTCCTTCTTTTCCCCTTGAGGACAAGGTGAATCTTTTAGGGGTGGGTAATGATACATTTGCTTTTGCTGAAAAGACCTACACAAGGAAGAAACACGGAAAGGGCAAGACTCCTTTTGTGGTTCAGGAGGTTAACCCAGATTGTGATGCTGAATTTGAGAAAGAAACATAAGACTAGGTGGCTATAGACTATATGTGTAGCTATTTCCTTTTGCTGTCCTACTTTTGACTTTATTTTTAGGGAGGTGTGCCATGCGCTTTTGATAGTATATAGTAGCAGGTCTCATGTGTAAAAAGGGGAGGATTTTTGTAAGGGCGGGAATAGGAGAGACTGGTCTCTCAGAAACCAGAGGGAACTAAGGAGGAAAGGCTTAACACCCTTGTGCTGTGTCCAATCTGTATTTTTGATTTCGGGGTGATCAGGATTGCTGGTGTAACTTCATAACTGAAACCCCCTTGACTCTCGTTGATATCATATCAGTTCCATTCAGATTTGCCATATTACTGTTGCTATTGTCTGCTGCTGAATCAGGTTATATCATATACTTTATGTAAAAGTATCCCCGCAGCACTTTCTCAGCATCATCTGATGTACAGTGGATTGGTCGTATGCAATGTGGGTATACTAAGATTGATTGGTGGGATTGAACGTGGCATGCAAAGCTGCCATAATTTTTCATATATCTTGAGAATTATGAAAATAGCAGATGTGGCTTTTTCAAAAAATGACACTATTTTGATTTAAAATGGTTACATGGGCTTTGATATATGAATTTTTATGTCTAATACACTCTTCGAGGCTCAATGACAATTGTATTATTTGACGCCTCATCTAAATGTGCAGAAATATATTTATAGGGTGTCTAGTCTTGCCTTTTAGCGAAGGCTACCAATGCCTTTTCTGCTTGTAGCCCCCGTGCATATTTACTGACCATGTCCCCTTGTTGGGAAATTTCTCTCATAAGCAAACTTGGAAAGCTTTATGGCTGTTACATGCATCATTTGGTGCTTGGTCTAAAATGTCTATGCTAAATTGTGCAAAGTAAAATTGATCTGGAGGCGTGAACTTGACATGTGAGGCTGCAATAATATTCCCTCTATGGATACTTTGGGATATATCGAGATAGGATAAGTGACATATTTGAGAAACAACAATATTATGATTTGAAATAAACATGCATATTAATTACTAGGCTCAATGATTTATATATCTTAGTATGTCTAAACTAAATGTGCAGAAATTTGTTTATGGGGTCCTACTTCTGTGTTTAAGCTTGGACTCTCTTCCTTTGCTGCCAGCAGTCCCTTTATGTATGTGTTGGATATATACTTTTTTGAAAAATTATCCCCGCAACACTTTCTCTGCATCATCTGATGTACGGTGGGATTGTTCGTATGCCATGTGGGTGTACTGAGATTGATTGGTAGGCTTGAACGTGGCATGCAATGCTGCCATAATTTTTCATATATCTTGAGAATTATGAAAATAGCAGATGTGTCTTTTTCGAGAAATGACACTATTTTGATTTAAAATATATGCCTGGGCTTTGATATAATTTTTATCTGTAATGCATTCTACAAGGCTCAATGACAATTGTATTATTTGAGCCTCATCTAAATGTGCAGAAATATATTATAGGGTGTCTAGTCTTGCCTTTTAGCTAAGGCTACCCATGCCTGTTCTGCTTGTAGGCCCATGCATATATGCTGAACATCTCCCTTTGTTGGCAAATTTCTCTCATAAGCAAACTTGCAAAGCTTTATGGCTGTTACATACATCATTTGGTGCTTGGTCTAAATTGTCTATGGTAAAGTGGGCAAAGTAAAATTGATTTGGAGGCGTGAACTTGACATGTGAGGCTGCAATAATATTCCTTTTAAACTTGCATCTGCAATGCGCTTTAATTACTAGGCTTAATGATTTATATATCATTTGATGCCTTAACTAAATGTGCAGAAATTTGTTTATGGGGTCCGACTTTTGTGTTTCAGCTTGGAGTGTTTTTTTAGCTGTCTGTAGTCCCCTTATATAGGTGCTGGATGTATACTTTTTCGAAAAATTACTCTCGTAACACTTTCTTAGCATCATCTGATGGACTGTGGGATTGATCGTATGCAATGTGGGTATACTAAGAGTGATTGGTGGGCTTTGACGTGACATGTAAAGCTGCCATAATTTTTCATAGATCTTGAGAATTATGAAATAGCAGATGTGGCTTTTTCGAGAAATGACACTATTTTGATTTAAAATAGATGCATTGGCTTTGATATATATCAATTGATGCCTAAAGTGAAAGTGCAGAAAGTTGTTTATGGGGTTCTACTTTTGTGTTTCAGCTTTGGCTCTTCTTCTCCTTTTCTTTCTGTTGACCCCTTATTTATGTGCTGGATCTATACTTTTTCACAAAATTACTCCTGTAATACTTTCTAAGCTTGATGATTGCAGCATCATTTGATTGATTCGGGGGCTTGAACTTGACATACAAAGCTGCCACAATTTTTCCTATACGCATGACGTGAGATTTATGAAAATGGCATATGTAGCTGTTTTGGCAAATTTTTCATATACGCGTAGTGGGATTACCCTTGCTTTTGCTAAGGCTATGCATGCCTTTTCTGCTTCTGCTTGTAGCCCCTTACATATATGCTGAATATGTCGCTTTTTTGGGGCAAATTTCTGTTTTAAGCAAACTTGCAAAGCTTGACAGCTGTTTCATCATTTAACGCTTGGTCTGAATTGTCTATAGTAAAGTGGGCAAACTAAAATTGATTTGGAGGCTTGAAATTGACATGTGAGTCTTAAACTTGTGTGTTTCCGCTTGGACTTTCTTCCCGTTTTGCCCCCAGGTCCCGTAAGGATGCGCTGGCTATATGCTTTGGAAAATTATTTGTGTTACACTTGCAAAGCTTGACGACTGCTGCATCATTTGATGCATGGCGCGATTGCTCATTAGCAATGTGGGTTAATTGAAATTGATTCAGGGGCTTAAACTTGACTTGCAAACATGCATAAGGCTTGAGAATTTTGATAATAGCATGTGGTTGTTTTTTTTTTTGAGAAATGACAGTATTTTGTTTTGAAATAGATTTATTGGCTTTGATATGTGAATTTGTATCTCTAGTACACTTTTAAAAGGCTTAATGACAATTGTATCATTTGATGCTTAATCTATATGTGCAGAAATATATTTATAAGGGGTCTACTCTTGCCTTTTAGCTAAGGCTATCCATGTCTTTTCTGATTGTAGCCCCTTGCATATATGCTGAATAAGCCCGTTCTTTTTGTTTTTTTTGAAAAATTTGTTTCATAAGCAAACTAGCAAAGCTCGATGGATGTTACATAATTTGATTCTTGGTCTGAAATTTCTATGCTATTATGGCCAAGCTATACTGTTCTGCCGTCCAATTTGCTGTTGGATGTGCTTCAGTGAAGAAGTTTTTCTTATACCATTGTTTCTTTATACGAGCCCCGGCAACTTCTGTTTGGATCATGTCATCCAGGTGCCTGTTCTCAATGTTGTCGTCAAATAGGTATTCTGCATTGTTTTTACTTTTTTTCTTTAATCTTGCTATTGGTTCTAATGTAATAATGGGTTAAGTATTCTATATTTTCTTGTCCAATAACTGGAACTTGAGGTCATTGTCAAGGCAAAACTTCTTTAATTGTGCTCCTTGCCAGTAAAGACAAGTATTGACATTTTTTCCCCACCATACTGTCGCTTCATCTTGTGTTTGCAGTTGTCAAATATAGTCATTTCCATGGTGCTTCAGATATTTGGCACATTCCTTTGCCATTGAAAGTAAGTAGTTCTATGGCATTTGTAAAACTATTTACCGTGGTTGTCTTCCTAGATGTTTGGCTTGCCTTTTTCATTCATTTTCTTCTAGAAGGCGCATAAAACAATCTTGAAAGCATTAAACTTAGTTTTCGTTTGAAACAATCATTCTTTATTTGATTTAGTAAGTAGTCTCCTGTTTGCAGTGTTGCTACAGTACAGAGCCTAACCTGCTGGAATGCGCCACTAAGTAAAGTTTGTGACAAATTGCGGTAGGTCTCACTTCAATACATGAATAGAACACACACATTTCTGTCTATCGCCTATTATCAAGCACACAGCAATTATTGAAAAGTTTTTTGTTTGATTGGTTGAAATTTATTACTAAGATAAAAAATTATTTGAAAAAAAAAAAGTTGACTAACTTCTATTGATGATTTTCTAACTCAATTCATATTTAATATAAAATAATACAATTTCAACGATTGATTTGGAGGGTTTAATTTTTTTTAATTAATTTTTGAACGTTTAACACATTAGATCTCGATACTCATATTTGGAGAGGTTCAATGAAGTTTGGCGATAGCCTGGTATTATACCAAAAAAAAAGAAACGCCGAGTTGGTATGCTGAGGGTATCCAAGAATTTCTCCACTTTGTCTGAAATTTACTGGATAATGATGATTATAGTACATTATCTCGGTGAAATTAAAATATTGTCGAAGTCTACAATTTCCTCGATGGACCATCGTTGAAATTAACGCAATCGTATAAAAATGCGGGGATTAAAAAATTGGGAATTCTTCATAATTCATATATATAATTTTTTTTAAAATATTTTGGTTAATATTAACTTCCGATCCCTGGGAAGTTTAAATTATCAGTCGTAGATCTCAAGCAATAGATCCATTTCTTTACGAATGGAGGGTTTTCCCGCACGTTCCCGAATATGCGTCCGAATTGTTGCCATACTTGCTTGTCTTTCAGTATCAAATTCCTCAATTTTCTTCAATGCTTCATTGGAATTTCAATTATCCTCTACTCCGCATGGATCATCAATAAATGGAGCCATCACATTCCCTCACCTCCTCTTCCAGCTCCTTCCCCGTCTTTTTCTCTATCCATTCCCGTGAATTCTAAGCCGCTTTCGGTTTCTGCTCAGATCAACCCCTTAAATCTCGTTCTCCACACGGTTTCCAGTTTTGATGATGCACCTGACTTCGGTTCCAGTTCTTTCAAGCTTCCCGCTCCTCGGTACTTTTTTTAGAAAAAAAAAAAACTTTTGGTGATATTTTTTGGTTTGAGTTACTGTAAAAATATCCCCGCCTTTCGCCTTTCTCTTCATTTAATTTTCGGGCATTAATGGATCTCTTATAGTGCGCAATTGGTGTAGTGGTCCTCTGTTTGTTCTGTGATGAGGTTGAGCGTGTTAAATCCTGCTAATGCTTTAAATTGCATTTATATGTCTACGTTCTTTATCGGAAATGATGTTTGCTGGCTTTCCTTCCGTGATTTGGGATATAAAAGTTGAAGAGAGCTATACCAAAATTTTGTTTTGCCGATTATATTTTCATTGCAAATGGAATGACAAAATGTCTATGCTTAAGTCGAAAACTGGGGGTATGGAAGTGGGGGAAGTGATAAGGAGTGGTGTATAAAGGCTTGGGATGCTGCCTGGAATCTCAACACAGTCAGTTTTGAATCATTACCTCCCATCCCTCATACTTTTTAAACTAGAATTTATAAGGCTTGTTGTTTTTGTTACCCTGCTTTAGTTGCGAGGGCACATTGAAAGATCCAATTCCTTTTTCATGATAATCAATAAAAGCTGCTAGGAAGAACAGAAATGATAATGTCAATAAAGTGTACTGTGAGGAAAGAACTGAGCAGTAATGATGAGCTTATATTGAGGAACATGCAAGTAAATTTGTAAGTTTAAATTTATTCTGGTGTAAATAATCAAAAGAACAAAGTTTGAATGATAAAATAAACACAACAGGCGATTACTAATCTGCTTCTGTGTGTATTTTGTTCGTTCACCTACATTTCTCCATTGTCTGCAGGTTCATCTACTCTTTATTGGGTTGCATTGCAGCCGAAGCATTTAATGGTTGCTGTCTGTGCTTTTTATCATGCTTAAAGTGAATATTTCTATTTTCCCATCTTAGTGTTTCTGAGAATTTTAGCACGTTTTGTTATTAAAATGTCTTTTTGGTGCAACCTCGGGATTAGCTCTTTACTTTTAAACTTTAGTGATTCTTTCTTTCTTTCTAATAGCAAATTTCATTTATTCTTTTCTGATATTTATGTATCCCCTTTTTATTCCTTGACCTATTGAATTGCCAGTATAATATACTATCACAATATTCGTTCTACTAGAGGCAGCTTTGGTGACATTCATTGCCGTTGATCACCATTGGGAAAAGGTTCATTCCCTCTGGCCCCTCCCCTCTTCCTCACATAGATATTATTGGGTTAGCTTACATCTTTGTTCTTTCAAAAATTGAGAATGTGTTAATTTTTGCACTTACAGGATCTTCCTTTTGATCCAACTGGTGAAATTCAGAGTCTTAAATCTTTCATTGAAGATAATCTAGAGATGTGCAAATGGGTTGGCATTACTGTGGTTGTAGTTCAGGTATATTCTGCTTTACTTTTGGCAATTGGCATCTGGGAAATTTTTCTTGACCTCTACAATAATTGGGTATGTTATGGCCGTTGGTCTATTCATGCTGACATGCAGCATATCCTACACCTGAAGTGGGGCTCCGCTAATTAATACCACTTCTAGGCCCAGAGTTAGTTGTAACCATAAGTTCCTTATTATAAATAGGCCCGGAAGTAGTTGTAACTAGAAGTCATTCTGTGTTTTATTGGCACCCTAGATTTCTGGTTCATAAAAAGGAATTTACAATTAGGAGAATCATCTTACCTGCTAATTGTATTTTCTGTTTGTGACACCATCCGTATCTTGATTTCAGTTCATTTTTAAAGACTTCTATGGTTTCAGTCATCAACTGCATAATGAAGTTGTCAAATTTGTATTTGTAAAACACTCATGGATCCCCAAGATAGTTCTCCAAAGCTTTGAGCAATGGATTTGACCTAACAAAAATAGAGAAGCTAGCTTTTGTTGATGTTGAGGAAGTTATCATGGTGTCACGGTGAAATGGGTTTGGGGACTTGGGATCAAAGCGTTTGTCATTACTAGTTTGAGCTGCTTGATAGCTACATTCTTTGTTTATAATTCAGCATGTGATATGTAAAATATAAATAAATAATTTAAGTAGTTTTATTATTTTATTAGAATTAGTATTAGATATTCTGCGATTAGGATTAAATATCATAATATATATATATTATGATATATTAGGATTAGATATTATAATATATATCATGATTAGATATTATGATATATTAGGATTAGATATTTAATTAGGATTAGGATTACCCACCACTTATAAATAAGGGTAATCATCAGACTTATAGGGATATGCTTTAATTATGATATGAACTCTTGAATATTCAGTATAGTTTCTGTTTCTCTTCTATTCTCCTTCTATTCTTCTCTATTTCCCTTTTCTTTCTACAATTACATAACAGTAGTATCAGAGCAGTCGTTCCTCGGCTATTCACAAGAATCAATAATAGAATGAGCATGGATATAGAACCTTGTCTTCAGAATATAGCGAATAATCTTGACAGGATAAGCATGGATATAGAGCGGCGTTTTCATAATATGGTAAGGCATCTTGATAAGATGAGTTTCCTTTTGCAGAAAACTCAGCCCGTAAAGAAAGATGTGGCAGAGTCGCAAAAAATATTACAAAAGGAAAAGGACATTTCTGGTGATCAAGAAGAGTACCCGGTAGCTCAAGAAGATGAGTCTTCCCTTTCAACACTTATTGATGAGCAAAAAGATATGCAAGAAAGTCCCAAGAACCCTAACCAAACTCAAAATTCTAATACGGTGCAGATAACAGTTGAGGAAGAGTTGACAATTCAGTCTATCATTCTTCAAGATGCAAGAAGTTTAGCATGTTCAAAGGAGATCAATTTTCGGAATACAGCTGATAGTTTATAGGAGTCTTCACACATAACGTGTAAAAAGAAAGTGATGAAACAAAAGTTTAGAGCTGATGGATCATTAAGTCTCAACTGTTGTGAGGGATTTAAGAGTGCACTTTGCAACATGTCTTCAAACTTGACACTGATAACGCTGACAATTTCAAATCTCCTAGTCCAGATTTGATTCAAAGGAAAATTGATTAAAATGCTTCTTGACTCTAGTTTAGTATCGTTTTTGGTACTTGACCCTTGGGGACAAGGGTCTTTTGGGGAGGAAGTATTGATATGTAAAATATAAATAAATAATTTAAGTAGTTTTATTATTTTATTAGAATTAGTATTAGATATTCTGCGATTAGGATTAGATATTAATATATATATATTATGATATATTAGGATTAGATATTATAATATATATCATGATTAGATATTATGATATATTAGTATTAGATATTTAATTAGGATTAGGATTACCCACCACTTATAAATAAGGGTAATCATAAGTCTTATATGGATATACTTTGATTATTATGAGAACTCTTGAATAATCAGTATAGTTTATGTTTCTCTTCTATTCTCCTTCTATTCTTCTCTATTGCCCTTTTCTTTCTACAATTATGTAACAGCATGCATGGGCTATTTCTCCTGTTTTGGTTGTGCTTTGGGACTTTGGATGTCCACCCCGAATTCAGATAGGTAATTTTATGAACACTTGATGTCATTTGAAATTCATAAATTACAATAACAAGTAATGTAGTGATATTCCCAATCCATTATTGAAGCGTGAATGTCATGTTGGTTATTGACCTTAAGTTTGCCATTGGTCAATGAGCCATGAACGGTTGCTGAATCTTTCCTCTTGTATATCTAATTTTGTTTTGGTTCCCAGATTACTAGGTCACTTCAATTTTAATCTCCTATGGTAGTAAATTAATCAGTTACTGAGTTAGTTCTCAAAACTAACAAACTTGTTACAAATTAATCATTTTGCCATCCTTGAATCACTTGATAAGAGAATCAACGGCAATGCATCATTTTGCCATCCTTGAATCTCTTGATAAGAGAATCAACGGGCAATGAGTTTGTTATTGTCAGATACTAAGTCATGCACTCACTGATTTTTAAGGACCAAAACTTCATTAGTCTAACAGTTTGTGGATCAAATTATTAATTGACTCATTTCCTTTTCCATGTTTCATTTAGATAGGCTTAAAAGGGCACTCACTTTGCACAATAACATGGGACTGTCTCTTCCTAAAACTCAATAGTTATTCATTCTTCAGCATCTCGTATGTCTTTGTTGCTACATGTTACAAAGATATTGTGAAATTTGTGTCAATTGGTCAGAAATTTCAGGATGCTGCTATTAGAATCATGGCAATGGAATTAACATGGAGAACCATGTAGAAATTTCCCTGCATAATGCATTGCCAGACATCTTTTATGTTGTCTGTATTGTTCCTATTGGCCATTGTATTAACAACATAAAGAAGCCTATAGCAACTTCGCAGCATGTATGTATTAGTTTCTGGATAGATATCCCATTCCTCTCTTATTCTTGCTTTCCTTCGTGTCAACCTCGTGCATTGTCTCTACTATTGTCACTAAATTTGCGAGCCACAGTTTCAACAAGGAGAACAGATGATGATGAGGATGAATATGATAACAGGGGTAGAAGTTGGGACCCCCTACTTAAGCATCAATCTGGTCAGTCATCATGGTTAACCAACAGTGATATCAGAGGAACTCTTTCTGACTGGAGCTCACGGATGAGAGAGAAGGTGTGCTGGTATGAAGTATTGAACAGTAGTTTGTTTGATAACCTTTTACAGAATTTATGCTTTTACAAAGTTAAAAACATATGATTAGATCAAATTGGGCATGGTAATGTTTTAGTATAAGTTACTAAGATTGTCCTTTTTATATTCAACTGTGCAGTAAACATGGTAAGGCAATTCATGTAAGATCCAAGTTCTTCCGCATTTCAAACTTCGGATATTAAGATAAAAGAAAATGGTGATTGAAGTTAATGTTATAGATGTTAGTTGGCCGTGTATTAAAGAAGATATGACAAGTAATGAATTGAAAGGTAAAGAGGATGGATGGAAGTACTGGGAAGACTAATGTCTACAACTTTGGATTAGGGTGCTTGTATCATCTGAGTCACCCTGGGGGAGAATAAACTTATTCCAATTGCTTCAGAACCATTGCCACTTTACTTGAAATCTCCAGAATGGCAGAAACGTCATGCAGGAATTACATTGATTGCTTTAGTTGCCAACGAGTTCTCATTTGAAACGGTGAACAGATTACTTTCTAGCCCTTGGATTAATTGTGCTGACAGATAGTAAAATAGGTGAGCTATGGAAAATACTGGACAAAAGATGCGTGGCAGACTCCATCTTCGTCACAGCAACTTCTGGAATGAGAGGAAGGTCGAGGCATTTTAATTCGTGTATTTTTATTTTTAACTTTTGGTGTTGCCATGTCAATCTAATTCTGATGTTGCGTTGACAAGGATGCAATGCAAGCGACATTGGACAAAGTTAGCACAACATTGGACAGAGTTAGCACAGCTGGTGACACAAGTATGGTCCATTTTGCTTGGACAGAATTGTTAAATGGACCAAACTTAAAGGACTGGGTCACAGAGTAGAAACAGGTTAGACTTATATGACATTCGGTCTGAGTTTAGCCCATAGTCTATTATAGGCATTTTTTTACTACATCTGGTTTGTACTCAGGCTAGGCCTTTAAGCAGGCTTTTAAGCAGGCTTTTACTACATCTGGTTTGTTAAAAGGCATGTGTTTTTGAAAAATGCTATCAGGTCTCTAAACAGGCTTTTAAACAAGTCGCTTTAACAAGCCAACGTTAACATGCCATTAAATAAGCCTTCAACATGGGTTGGCTTAACAGGCCTTTTTAATATAGATTAATACAAAATTAAAAAAATAACTCCATCCAAATTATTTTTTAAAATAATCTAATTTAGGAGATGTGAAATTATAATACCACCCTAATATTATTTTAACGTAAAATAGGCTAAGTTGGCTTGATAAGCCTAACGTGTTTTTTAGGAAGCTTGTGTCATGGATGGGCTGGGAAATAGTGAGAAAAAAGTCGATAATGTAGCAAACCCAAATGAAGATGTCCCAATGCGACAAACCTAAATGAAGAAAAAAGAATATCCTGGAGGAGGTGGCTGCACAGACACATAAGAGTAATTGTTTTCATAGGACCACATGGAAAATTCAGGAGATGGAGAAGCATGAGAATGAGATGAAAGCAGCGGAGAAAGGAAGCTGAAATTTAAGAAAGATTATTCCTTCTGTTACTTCTGGTTTTCTCTTCCATCTGATCTTTTCATTTCAGTTAATAGATGATTGCTAGCATTTTCCATATCAGTATTTTTGTTTTCATATGCAATTAAGGATTCTCTATAATTGTACGTTCATTTGGATTGAGTAATAATACAGAAATAGATTGCATTGCTATTACAATCAGATTATATCATTTGATGCTTTTATTCCCCTTACTTTTGTTGTTATGGCTAAAAACACTATTGCAGACGATGAGTGCTAAAATTCGTAGTTTAGCTTAAGTATTGGCAGCATGTGAACAAGCTAAGTCGACCAAAATGATAGGAGTTTGGGATGCTACTTTCAACAAATATAATAAGTTGGAGAGTTTTGGATACTTTTTAGCTACTTTATCGCGTTCACTTGACACAATGGTTCGTGGTTTCGACACTTTGACGCGGCATCATGGTAACGGTTCGGGATCTTCAGGGACATAAGTTAATCCAATTAATACTAGTTTTTGGATTGTTGGCCGACAAATTAAGTGTGAACATGTTGAGATTATAGGATCAAGAGGGATTATAGAGATTAAGATTGTAATGCAGTGATTTCATTATTTATTATAGTTTATTGCATATCTTGGGGAATCAGGATATGTTACTACAGCCTTGATCTCTTGCTTATGTGTATATAAGTGCATTGTACAAATGAGGAATATACAATTGAACATTTTTACCTCAAATACACATTCATGGTATCAGAGCAAGGTGGAGAATCCTCAACAATGTCAACAGTGGAGTCACGCGAGCAATAATTGAGAACTGGGTCCTTGAAACTCGTTAATGTTGAAGGATCAACAACGTTGCTCATTTTAGAAAAACTCACCGGTGACAACTACACGGAATGGGCCCAATCTATGAGACTTGCCATTGATAGTCGAGACAGACTCGACTATCTCCTCACCGATGCCCCTGTCTTTAGTGACGCTCAATCGCAGAGAAGGTGGAAGTAAGAAAATTCACTGGTGTCGTCTTGGCTGGTCAACGCGATAGCTCCAGGCATCAAGAAGGGTTATATGTTTCTCCCCTCTGCAAAAGCCATATGGGAGGTTGTCCGCGACTCCTACGACAAGGCAAATGCTTCTGTAATCTTTAACGTTCGCTCAAAGCTCTGGCAGACTCAGCAGGGATCACGGACATTGAATGAGTATTGGCTTGAAAAAAATAGCTTTGTGGTAGGAATTGGATCAACTGAAGGATCGGGTATGGCACTGCGCAAACGACGCGGTTGAGAATAGACTAGAATTGGAAGAAGAGTGTTTGTTTGAACTGCTCACAAGATTAAAGCCCTCATACGATGATGTCAGTGGACGACTTCTTGCTCATGAGCTACTACCGTACATTTTTACCTCAAATACACGTTCATTAAGCTTGATTTGCCTCGCTTTGATGGTACCGATACTTTGAGTTGATAATTTTGAGTTGAGCAGTATTTTTCGATTGATGGTCAAGAGAATATTAATGATGTGGATGGTAATTCTGGTAAGCTTTGGATAGCAATGAAAGTCTTGCAATGCCCAAGTCAAGTATAAAAAAAAAAACATTACCATTTTTTTACTATAGAAAATAGTATTTCATTAAAACTAATAAAGGAAGGATACAAGGTCCAAAATAAAAGGTCCGCATAAAGCAAGCTCAAATAGTCAAATACATAAAAGACTAAAGAAAAATTACCCTAACCAAGACGAGAGGGAGCCTGCCGCTAAGTACTCAACCTTCATCGTCCAATTTGTAGGTGGTGTAACGACGTCACTGACAACAAGGCATTATAAGGGGTGGAGGTTTGAGGAACCAGTCCAAAGGACCCACACCTTTTATTTGCGAAAAACATAACCATTCTGGTTGGGAAAAAATCTCCATGAGCAGATTTAATAGAAGCAAAAGCACCCACATACACCAGCAAAAAAGACGAAGAATGAGAAGATGTCCTCACCATCAATTGCGTAATCTCAACCCCAACAAGTGTTTCGAATCTGCCTCTGTCAATAGTCCAAAATTGTATCCAAAATAGTATTATGAAAGGCTGAACCATCAATATGTAAGACTATAGTTACTAGATCTTAGTACAAAGGTAATAGTTTGCGTTGGGCTCGCGAAAAAATGGTGGGATTAGGTTGAAAAAGAGAGAGCCTATTTTAGTATGGGTTTTTTTGGCTCGTACCTTTTTCTGACAAAAAACAGATTATTCGTTTTTTTTAATATTTATTATTATTTTATTAATTTTTTATTCACTTTTAGTTTGACTCAGAGTCTTCCAAATTTAAACCTAACCTTCACTCCTCTCGTGAGCTTATTATTATTTTAAATTATATTAAAAATAAAAAAAATTAAAAAGAAAGTGACGGGTTTGTAACATGTGTGCTCAAGTTGACTAAGAGTCTATATGTAACTCTCTAAAATTTAAGTTTTAAATTTAAATTTAAATAAAATTTAAATTTTAAAAAATTTTAAATAGGTATTTAAAAATTTTTTAAACTTAAATTTTAAATTTAGATTTAGACAAAATTTAAGTTTTAAAAAATTTTTAAATAAATAACTATATTTGTTCAAATAGGTTTTTGGATTAAATCATGATTTAAAATTAAGGTTTTAGATAAACTAGTTAGAATAACTTATAGAACAATAAAAAGGTTTATAGACTAACCAATTACTATATTACTCCTATTTTTTTACACCATCTTTCCTCTATTCTTTCTTATATTTTTTCTTACATAATCTCTCCTTTTTCTGGTCATCTTTCATCTCTTCTCATTTAATATTCATACAATTTTTCATAATTTACTAATAATAAAAATATTCTGAAAATAATTATCTAAATATTCATTTATTTAAAACTATTTTTTTTCATGAACTCTTCTCTAAAAGCCCTTTTCTAAAAGCTGCCTAAAAAATCCTTTTTTATATAAGCCCGTTTCTAAAATCTTATCCAAATGGGCCCTAAAACAAACATCTATATTTGTTCAACCGGGCTTTTGGACTAAAATATATTTTAAAACTAAGGTTTCATATATGGTGGTCAGAGTAACTTATGGAACAGTAAAATAGCCTATGAATTAACTAATTATTATATTACTCATATTTTTTCTTATATCCTCTCCCCTACTTTTTCTTACACCCTCTCTCCTTTATTTTCTTACAATATATCTCCTCTCTTATCTCCTCTCTTATCTTTTTTCATCAACTCTTTTTTAAAAATTATTTTTTAAAAATTACCTAAATCATTTTTTTTATAAACCCGCTCTTAAAATTTTATTGAAACATAACCTAAATACCAATCCATAAGGAGGCAACCTTCTCAACCCAGCCCACCTCCCCAAACCGCCACGAGTCAACCTGTTTTCGACGGTTTGGCTTTCACAGCCCTAAAACTATGAATCAAAGCTACCAGTTGAGATCTAGAGCTGTTAAAGCCCTCAAATCATTTTATTGTCGCAAAGACAAGCAACACCGCCAACAAAAATCCAAGGAAACATGAAAGCAAAATGAAATCAACATGTAACCAACGGGGATTGGTCTGAGTGGTAAGCGGCTCGGTATCGCTTAAACGAGGTCTCGAGTTTGAGTCTTGGCGTATGCAGAAAATTTCCGTTAGGAGACTCACCCACCATAGCCAGGTGCGCGACGCGGATCGAATCCAGATGTAGTTGGGGTAAAGCTCTGGTGAATCGGCTGGACAACTAAAAAAAAAAGAAATCAACATGTAACAAAAAAAAAATGAAATCAACACAAACTACATATGTCTCCTTTCCCAGCCAAAGCCGGGGAGGGAGACTATGGAAAAACTCGTCCGAACGACAAGGAAGGAGCTCCCTCCCACCACCCAAAGTTTGCGAGAGGAGGAGACAGAGATTTGGCTAAAGATGAGAGAGAATATCAATATGTTAAACAAAGAAAACATTACCATGAGTAAAGCGTAAGTGGCACGAAAGATTTTTGAATGAAAACAATCAGCACAAGATGAAGAGTTTAAAATTAATTAAAATCCATTTATTTATTTTAATTATGTTTTATTTTTATTTTAAGCTCAATATATATAAGCATGTCATGTGCAAGGCATGTGATTTTATTATTTAGGTGATATTCACTTGTAGAATCATATTTTTTTTCTTCATTTTGCCGATGCAATTATAATCTTTTTATGGTGCCAAATTTGTAAGGAGGCATGCTTTAACTTTATTTATATTTATATATATAATTAGTACTATTTGATCATATTAAAGTATTATCATATATAACTAGAAGTAACTTTCTAGAGACATTTTCTCCACAAGTTTAAACACAATACTCTGTATTTAAAAGACAACCTCTTATGAATTTTAAGAATTAAAAATTTCTAATAATAAAATATTTGAGTTCTAAATAATTAAAAATATATAATATAATTTTTATTTGATACAATTGAATATTCTTTATAACAAATAACAAAAGAATTAAAAACGGGGGAAGTCAGCAAAAGCTTATTTCCTTGTCATTTCGATAGAGAAATGACAAGTGGGAAAGAAAAATCGCAGTCCCTGTCTTGTATCATGCTCTGCATAGCCAATTTAGGATCTCAAGGATAGACTGAAATTAATTAATTTTCAAAGTCGATTTCAAAAATCACATTATATATCTTGTAGAACAAAGTCCATGGCCCTGTCACGAGATTTTTGGGTTCTGCTTCAATTTTTAAGTTGCAGATTCCTTAGCCTCTTGCTGGAAATTTCAGAGTGAAATGTGAAATCCCCTGAAGTTTCGGCTTTTTTAATAAACTTGGTCGACTTCTACAACTGGCTGACTTGTATTCAATATTCAATGATATTTTTTTTTATCCGAAACTAATGTTATATATTCTGAAAAAACGGCATATATGTCCCACGAGTATTTGAATTATGACCATTTTGTTAGATGTTCCTCTTTTGTTCATCATACCCCAAAGCACAAACAAGAAATAACCATATATCCTTGGATGATGCTAAAGATACTAAAATAATAAAGAGAAACACGTCATTAAAGATGTCATGTGAGGAGACAGGATAAGAAAACAGAGGAGGTAGCATAGCACAATAATAGTGGAGTACAACTTTAGAATTGGAGTAATATAATATTACGTGAGTTGGACCACCAGACCCTCACATGTATGGTAGGAGAATTTTATGTCAAATTATAAAATAAAAATAAAAATAAGAAGGTAAAAAAGTTATATGTATATATGAATATTAGTCTCATTCTTTAATATAAAAATTAATTTATTTTAAATAGATTAAAAAAATTAAATAAATAAATTAATTTTAAATAATATAAAATTTAGTTGATTAATATAAATAGATTAAAAAGTATACTATATAAATTTATATTAAGAGTTAAATTTAATTTTAATTAATTAATTTATTTATTTAATTTATAAAAAATAATTAAATTTTATATTATATTTTATAGGATTTAGGCTAATGAAGACAGCTATTAGCTATTAGCTATTAGCATCGGCCATTTCTGGGAAAGGCGTGCCAGAATTCAAGTCCAGCCAAATAGAAGCAATGTGCTCTCATTGTCATTATCTCAGTCCCATCCATCAATTTCTTATCTTTTTGTTTCTAATGAGATCATTGAAATACTGGGTTTTATTTGCTGGCAAAAAAAAAAAATAATACAGGGTTTTATATTACACTATTTTGTGAAATGTATTTACTCAAGTATTTGACATGAATGGTTAACATGCACTGTTGGGTTACCTATGTATATAAGAAGCATTCAATCAAGTCAGTTTTTTTAATAAGTATAAAGTAATCATATTTAATATTATGTTTGACACTAAATATAGATACTTTCAGTAAGTATTTAAACTTTAATCTATCGTATTGTAGGGGATTAGTCCTTAGACCGAGACGTAACTCCAATTGCTAATAAAGTTGGTTTTGAATGGGGACATCACAATTCAAGGGAGGATAGGATTAGAGAGAGTCTGAAGTATTGGTCTCCTTTGGGCTAATTGGTAGGGCCAATATCAGTTCTTAAAGTGGTGGAGCACCACAACAATGGCTTAATTTGGACCTCACCGACAGTGATTGTAATAAATTCTCAGCTTCCAGTATTATACAGATCATTGATGTATCACAGATGAGCGAGTAATACTGTCAGAGATGAGCCTTTCTTTAGAATTTTTTTATTCTTTTACACCTGCTCTGCTATTATAGTGTTGTTGCACTCATCATTTATCAGTGAGTGTGAATGAATGATTCACTGGTTTAACGGAATAGAGAAACCATCATAGTTTTAGACTGTTTCAATCCATTCAAATAATTAAATTAAAAATTGAGATGCTTATTTCAATGCCTTTTCTATTTTGACAAGGGTCAAATTAAATCACATAAATATTAACACATAAACCCACACTCATACACGCTACCATAGCAGGTTCGAAACTGTGACCTCTCACCCAGAGGTGAGAGGCTTATTTCAATGCTTATCCCAAATGTAACAATGAATTTTTTTAGCACAAAAACAATTACAAGGCAGCATTGGCATCCACAACCATTTAAGTTATAGTAGAGACAATTGCACAGTGTAATTATTGTTGCTATTATAAAAATTCTTTTAATAGATAATCTCATAAATTTTCTATAGATGTTCTTTAAATTTTAAGATTATACCATACCCTTTGATGAGAGACTAATACCGATTATATCTAAATTTTTTTATACAAAAAAAAGATTAAAGCCTATTTCAAACAATTTCGTAGCGTTTATTAAATGTGGCGAGTGGCACCACGTGCTAATTATGAATTACACAATTTATAGTTACAATAGAAGACCAAAAAAAAAAAAAACGAGATAGAGAAACCTCATAGGGTCCTACCAGTCAAATCCACCACAGCCTCCTCCACAAGTTCTTCAAGCACCTTCCCTTCAATCTCCTTCCCCAGATTATCCGTCTCCATTCCCAACAGTTCAATCCACCCTTTCCCCACAACCTCTTTTCTGACAAACCTCTCTACCACCAGGCTGTTGCTGTCCCCCCAATCTCCCCAAACATAATGGACCTCACTAGATATTAATTCCTTTAATTGGGTCACTATCAGGTCCACTAGTAGAGGACATGTACCCTCTGGGGCACTGCCATGGCCCCTACTGCAAATTCTGCCCATTAAGTATATCTCTGATTCATAACCAGTAATATCCTTTAGTGCAGCATTGACACAGTCAAATATAAGCTTCTGATTTGATCTCCTCTGTCTTCGTTTGGCCTCATGGAGAGGCTCCTTTTCATTGTTGGCATGCTTGTCCCTTAATGATGGATCCAACGGACTTTCAAGGGAATGCCATCTACAGTGAAAGGAATCTGACTGAACTTGATCATCAAGTCCAGCAGCTGATAGTAATTTCTGTACAGGGACAAGCCAGTCTTGCTCCTCTGCCTTTGGGTCTATGGAAACTGTCAAGGATTTCAGAGGATACCGAGTAGCTACCTCTGCACAAGAATCTTCCCATGACAGGGTCCGAGCAATTGATTCTATGGGTGGTGATTTGTCAATTAAATTAGAATTCAGAGGCACCCCTGTTCCTGTATAACAAATGGAAGTCAGGTCATAAATAAAACAGACACGCCAAATGAGAAATCCCCAAAATAGTGATTCTCATAACAAGAGGCAAAGAAGTGTACCCATGTGGACGGCCTTTATAGAGTCGAAGGATTCCTGAGCTGCATTATCATCTCTAAACAGAGGTTCTAAAACTGAGATAGGACTCGGCTGGTCTTGGTTTTCACTTGACATCCCAGGCATCATGGGCTGTGACCCAGTCAATCCACACAGTGTAAACAAATAAAAATCTCAGATCCTTGCAGTCAATTTATTTTATAATTTCTAATACTGATTCAGTTCAGCATTCCAAATTTGCAATAACACGCAACTGCAATTCCACATACTTTGTAAAAAAAATTGCTTTTAATCATATGCATTAAGGGCCAGTTTGTTTAAGATAGGAAAAAAAGTGATTTTAGTTAAGCTAAAAAAGAGGGAATTGCCCATTACCTCTAAAGATGTAATGCATTGTCCCTTGGCAAGTGAATCAGACAAAGTTTTGCCTGATAATTCATATTGAGTAGGACGAGACGACTCTCCAAATACACCATTGCTGATGCCCTGAGATGTGTTATCCCCAATAATTCCAGGAGAATTTGCTGATGATGTTTCAGGGATAGTAGATTGGGGTTCATTTTTAGACAGCAATAGACTAGATTTTTCCTTAGTTGCTTTCTTATTCCTTGAAAAGAACAAACTTGTAACTCTCCCTTTAAATGATTTCATGCTTTTTGACTTCGTCAAATCCTTCGAGTCATTTCCTTTGCCAACCTCATGACCACAGACTTCACCACCAACCACAGAATCATAGACAGAAGAAGAAGATGCAGGGACAGATTTTGACCTTGGAAGATTTATAGGAGAATCATTCGCCTGTCTTTCTTGATCGGTATTATTATTGCATTCCCTAGGTTTTTGTTCTTTGTTGATACCCTCAACCTCGGGTGAAACAGGTTTTTTTGCATCTGAAAGTGCGAGCATCTCACCCAAGGAAGAGCTCTTGCGCAAATGCCTTTGTTCTTGAGGCCCTTTATTTGATGCTATCATAGCCCATCTTTCAGAAAGTCGTTTCTTTGCCTCTCTGCAAACTGATGACTCGGGAGAATAGGATGCACGGCTGAAGGATGATGGTGAAAAAGGACCATTATAGCGGCTAACATAATCCCATGAGTGCCTTGGAGATGGTGACATAGCTTCCAATTCACTAAAATGTCCAGAGGCATAATCATTTTCTGATCTGTTGAATGAACTCTCATCACCTGTGTAGCCATTGGAACAGACAGAAGAATGCAAAGCTTCATCCCTTTGACGGCCAGACAGATCTTCATGCCCTTGGCATGAGATCTCTTTAGCCACTCTACTTGATTCTGGTACACCATCATCTTCAGGATGGAAATTTCCACCTTGCAAACTTCGAGGTGATGGACAAGTAGGAGAAACCACAGCCTTCAACTCATTAGTCTTACTAGAACTAGGCTTCAATACCACAATTCTAGTATGTTGAACATGATAATCATCAACTTTCTGTGGGGGTGGCGAATATCCAGGGTTCATGTTCCATACTGCTGCTTGACCAACATTTGCCGGTTTTTTTATCTGCTTATCATCCTTCCTTCCCTTCACAGCAGATTTGTCATCGTCAAGCATTTTTGAAGGTTTAAGCACCGTGATACGCCTAGTTGCAGGTTGTGGTTGTGGAGTGGATTGAAGTTCATAAAGATTTTGAGAATCCAAAAATATGAGGAACAGATCTTTATTAGAGCTTAAAACTTCCAAGGCATCTTCAAATTCTTTTGACTGCCGTAGCCTCTCATCTGTAGACAGACGTTTGGCTTCCATAAATTTCTGACGAATAAGAGCCATTTTTTTCTCATTAACATCTTCAGTCCACCTTCCTCTCTCTGTTGTTTTATCTCTAACATTTGTGGTCCTCTGAGATTGCCTCCATAACTCATAAATATCTCTGTATTCATTCTTTTCTGGGCTCTCACGAACTTCACTCCGCATTTCCTTGTCCATTAATCTATCTTCCAGCTGCCAATGTTTGAATGGCATCCCTGAATGACCACACGTATGTTGAGAATAATCTTTTCTATGGCCTCTCTGCACAGCTAGATTAGGCTCCTCCCATGGGAGGGATTCAAGTCCCATTAATTTGGCAACTAAATTCGGTGGACTGTGCTTGGAATCAACTTCTTTTGACATTTCTTGGTCTATTAGCATCTTGATAGGTGTTCCATTTATTCTGTTATTTGATGACGATCTCCTCAGATCAGAAACAATCTGCAAACCCCATGAAAATGCAACAAAAATAAGTACAGAGTATCATAAAACCAATCAAATAAGAATTCATATGGAACTATAAACCCGGTAATTTTTAATATTAATAGCAATATAATCCCAAATTACCATTTTATCCTCCAGCTGATCACCAAAATGAGGTCTTGCAATCCTTGCAACATCTGATTGACTCCTTAAAAGTGGAGAAGCTGCTAGTCAACAGGTACAGTACAGTGAGAAGCAGAAAAATAATACATACATATATATATAACACATGTAATAATTCCAAGTGCAACTGTTTCTGACCATGAACAGAAGGAAGAAATAAAAGGGGAAAAACACACAATTGACAATATAAAGACAGCTCCACCTTGTTAATCATGCTCCTATATATCATAAAACCACAACAGCAAAGAAGGGGACAAGGTGTCAGTCAGTCAAAACAACAGTTAGAAACAACCTGGAGATTTTAAGCTTCAGGCAGGAAATAAAGGACAGAGTGAGAGCCATAGCAAATTTATAGATAACTTAATTATCATAAAGTGAGAAATCTGTGGAAAAGGGAGCAATAACCCATATTCATTAAGCTCCAAAGGAAAAAACACGACCCGTGGAAATAGAAGAAGTAGCTATCATGTGATTATTTAGAACATATTTGATTTGGAGTACCATTTGATTATAGTTTTAGTCGTAACATTTGGAAAATATCCTAACTTCTAGGTATTTAGATTTACACCTGAGGGTTCACGCCTCCCCTTACCAATATTTGTATCGCGTAAGAGAAAAAGAAAATTTATCTTTAGATAATAGGTAAACCCAACCCATTCTAACAAAATTTCTATCAAAAAAAAAAAAAAAAGATGTAGCTATGCTGAATTAACTTTTCCGTTCAACTTTTCATTCTATATTTTGTATTATTCTTCAATCTTCAATTCGACTAACCACCATCACCGAAACCTCAGTTAAAATCAGCGATAAAAGAGCAGCATAACATAATTTTAAACAACCATGACGATAAACGAACCAAGATCGTCCGGAAGAAAACTCACAGTAGAAAATACAATGAGACTTAGGAAAGAAAAACGATCCGAGAGCTTCCCACAGCAACGAAAAATTAAATGATTGAGGGGAAAGAGAAATAATGTAAATGAAATTACCATCACGATGCGGCTTATCAGTAAGCGGCCTGTTTCCAGTCACACCAGCAGTCAAATCAAAGAGGTTTCCCGTTCTTCCCAAGCATCCTGGAAAAAGCTTATCATTATTGTGAAATTTACTGTCCGGGATCTTCATTTCAATAGCTGCAGTGAGAAAAGTCCAAGATTTTTCCTTAAACGCAGTACATATATGTACATAAAATCTGTTAGGTCATCTTAAATTTGAAGAACTAAAAATGGACAAAATCATCGAGAGAAATAGGAGAAAATCAGAAACGAGGCTGACAAATTGAAACAGAGAAACCAATAAAAAATATGGCTGAAAGAAAAAGATCGAAAACAAAGACGCATAAACAGCAGCAACTCAAAAAACTGAGTTGGAAACCACTTCTCTTACCCAGAAAGCAACTGGACCAAGTTATATCGGAGTTTATTGATATGCCTTGCACAGTCGATTTCAACCTTGAGCCTCAATATCAGAGCTGGAGCTATCGAGCGCACAGGCGGGCAGAGAAAGAAGGAAGGGAACGCAGACAAGAAAATTCTGAAGCTCAAAGTTGAACAATGGCAGGCAAGGAGTATGAATAGCCAAATCTCTTCATCGGCAATTGTGGAAGCAAGTAGTTGCAGGAAAACACATCGGCTCAGTTTATTTATTTATTTATTTTTTTGTGGGTGCCGGGCATTGATGAGAACCTCAAAAGCCAGTGTTCCCGGCAATTGACAACAAAATTGTGAAATCACTATTGCACACCCAAAGGATCAAAATTCCACCAATCGAAGCAAAATCAGAGCTCGCATACAAGAATAAACAAAACTCAAAAGTGAAGCGAATCGCCGATCTGTAAGAAAGCCCCGCCAAGTAAAATTCTTTTCAGGATCCCAAACAGCAAAATACAAATCATGACTGTGGAAAGTAGACGGATGAGAAAAGCAGCATGGAGGCAATGAAGACAGCAGCTTATTTGGGCACAAATCTATAAAGAAAAAGCTGATAGATTGAGATAGAACAGGGCGGAAGAAGCGGGAGCTTCAAGAATATGGAGATCGAAAGGGAAGCAACGACAAAAAGCTAAAAAATTGAGGAATTCAGAGAGCGATGGAGAAACTATTCACAGACGGGAGGAAGGTGTAAAACGGAGAAAGTGAGGTTCCAGTGACAATGTGGCCGGTAGTAGGCCAGAGAAACAGTGGGATCGAGAAGCTGACGAGATATGCAAACAAGTTTTGGGATTTCACCGACGAGTTGTGTTGTGCGTGGGACTTGAAACACGTTCGTCCAACTCCCGACTCACGGTTGATTTATATCGGTTTGGGCTTTGGAGAGAGAGAGAGAGAGAGAGAGAACATTGATTTGGCTCACCCTCATTTTTGTTCCTGGCTAAAAGTCGTGACTTTTCATGCAACTCTTTTTCTTCTTTTGAATAATAAATTCTTAAGTTTATATTTTGGAAATTATTTACTACTTTTTGTAATGGTTTGTGATTTCCCTTCGGCCAACATTGCTTTTGTGAATCATTACTCTGAGAACGATGTCTCTTCTCTCTCTGTTTTTTTTTAATTATCATCAGCATTAACATAAAATATAAAATCCATAACTAGTTGATGTTAATAAAAATATACTGTTAAACTCATCTTCAGTTATTTTCATCTCTCCACCACTCGTCTCATCATTCAAACAGAACAATGCAGTGGCGGGAAAGAGGAGAGAAAATGGATTAAAGTGATTTTATAAAAATGAGTGATAAAGCTTCTTAATTGATGGTTAATTAACTATAAGGAAGAAAGAGCAATATAATGTGATGGATTGGTTAAAAACATGAAACGTGAACAAGAGAGCAAGAGAATCGGTTCCATAGCATACTTACCACCACCAACTACGAGGACCCTTCCATATAAGAATTATTTTAAATACTCTGTATAAAAAAATTTATTAAATCATAAATAATCATATTTAATATATTATTAAATATTAATTATTTTAATATAACTTAGTATGTTGTAAGAAAATAATATTATCTGTTAGGTGTGTGTTTGTGTGTATGGTTTAAAAAGCCTTTTTAAGTAAAATTTTAGTTTAGAGAAATTTTAAATAAATAGTTATATTTGTTTAGAAATAATTTTGACTAAAATTATAGTTTTGAATAAGTTACTAAAACTAATTTTTAGAACAGTAAAAGAGTTTATGGACTATCAAATTACTATCTTACCTCTAATTTTTCTTATACTCAATATCATCTCTCCTCTCTCATATCTACCCTCTACCCTCTCTCATCTCTTATCTCTTTTCTATATCATATCTCCTCTCTCTTATCTTTTATTTACACCATCTCTTCTCTCTTATCTATCATCTCTTATCTTTTTTACTTTTAATTAAATCATACTTTTTTAATAATTTATCAATATAAAAAGTGATTCTACTATTAATCATATAAATATTTCTATTTTTAAAATCTATTATTTCTAAAATTTATTCTCTCAAATTTATTATTCTTATAATCTATTTTTAAAAATCTAATCTAAACATGCTCTAGGTGTATGACTTTTGATAAAAATTTGTTTTAAATACCCACAAGAAAATCACCATATCTTGGGCCTACAAATCTACTTATTCTAAAATAAAATCTTACGTGTATGTTTAGTTTTAAAAAAATAAAATATTTAAATTTAAATTATAATTTAGGTCTAAAAATATCCAAATACCTATTAAAACTATAATTTGAGCCATTTAAAACTATAATTTTAAATAAATAATAATAAATTTTAAAATAATTTTTATATATTAAATATGAGAAATAATAATTATAAACCTATAAATTTTTATTATATTCTCATTTTTTTATCCCTTCACATACTTATTATTTTATATTGTATTTTTTTGATAATTTATCTATTATAAAATTTATTATGATAATAATTATCTAAATACTTATTTTTTTAAAATAATTTTTTATATAAAAAAGTATTATCTAAAATTATTTTAAAATTAATTTTATTATGAAACTAAACTAAACGATCCCTATATATCACTTTAATCCAAAGACTGAATGGATATGACATTTATATTTCGTGACTCGCCTTAGCTTTTACTTTCAATAATCATTTGTTCTTCTTTTGCACTAACTATAAGGATTAGTATAAAGTATTTATTATTTTTTTAAAAAAATAAGATGACATTCTTATAGTTTAAAAACTAATCATTTTAAATTTTGCCCCTCGTAACAAAACTTTTCTCTATATATACTATCTAGTGAACTAAAAATATCATATTTAAAAAATCTAGTTATTTATCAGCTGTATAAAATTTTGTTAGTTAGTTGAAAATATTTTAATTTTAAATATAAGATTTAATACATTTTATCTTATAAATTTATAATTTTTATTAAAATTTTCACTTTTAATTATACATATTTAAAGGAATTATTTCCCAATTAAAAATATAAATAATTAGAATAAATACTTTAAAAAATTATTATCCATGCTTTATAAAGCTTAACTAATTTTTGTAATATATATAGATTAGTTGTCTAGATGATTTAGGATAAGAGAGAATATCTTTTATCATACTAATAATATATTAATTGAATGAATTTTATGGGTATTTTAAACCATTAACATATATAATTAAGGGAAAATGATAAAAAAAATTTAAAAAATGATAAATGTTAAAATAGGACCTTGTGTAGATAATATTTAATCATTGTTGATGACATGACTGATTTAGAATTTATTATTTTTTAAAAAAATATATCATTTTCCCTATAAATAAGGGCAAATTATTTTAATAAAAATATAAAACATTCATCACAAATAATAGTAATAGAATGAGAGAAATTATAGGATGGATGGGAGTTATAGGACAAGCAAGGATGAGGTGGGCATAAGTGAGAGCAAGGAAATCTTGGAATGGGCCACATATCACTTTCCTTTATTTATGACCATCAATGAGTGACGTGTAAGTTGCACATGCACCTGAAAATGACCGTCTTTTCTCCAATACCAAACCACCATTATTATTACCGTCCCTCATAATTCATCTATATTCTTCTTAACTAATATATATATGAGGAATATGAACGATAGTTGTTGACCAAAAAGATAGGTATGACTGTTTTGCAATGGGATCTTTTTTTACAAAAAATATTATATAAATTAAGTTCCAATAGTTTATTAGTATTAGAACATATCTTTAAAATTAAATATTATCTATAAAAATATTTATAAATTATCTATTAATAAAATATTTAAATCAGTAATGTGATTTAAATTTAAAATTTTATAAATTATAAATTAAATGGACTAATTTTTATTAGCTTTATAATGGGAATTAGAATAAGTAAATCGCAATCAAGGACTGCAGTGGGAAGTTTTTTCGGTGCTTATTTCTCCCATATTTAACTTAATCTAATGAAAAAAATGGTGACCAAGTCCAAGAGAGCTTTATGTTGACATGACTTCTAGAAATTGGTCGGAATATATATTTTTTTTAAAAAAAAAAGACAAGAAGAAGTATATCACGTAAATGGAAAGACTTTAAAGCTGAAATTCTCCACTTGTTGAGCCTTCCATAGCATATCCGTGAAAAAAGATACGTGCAGTGCAATGGAGGTAAAATCCCTTCAAAACCACCCATTACAATACAGACAACGAACGACCATTTGGAAACGACCCACTTATTTTTAACTATATTGTCGTTTTCATACTCTGTTTTTTTTTTTTTTTTGCCATCTAAAGAGTTACGAGTTGGGTTTAGAGTTTGGTAAATTATTTTATATATATATAAATTGTTTTTTTAAAGGCATATATCGCATTGTTAAAGCTTATAGTAATTTTTAGTAGGAACAGATTGAAGTTCGGTATCTTTTTTAAAAAAAAAAAAACAGAGAATTCTCTTTAAAGAATGGTGGTGTACATCTCAAAAGACGATGATGGCCTTGCTTTGGCATACATGCCTTGTGGTTTCACTTTTATTATACTTGAAAGAAAAGAACTTAAAAATCAGATAAAACTAGTATTTACTGGTTTTAAAAGCATGCGGTTTTGTGGTATGCATGACGTAAAGGTCCAATCTTCAAATGGTTTGTCCTATATGTTCTGTTTCTCGTCTCTTTTATCCATACGAGCAGAAGAAGATGATATCTTTTGCCAAATCTCCAGGAAATTTGACCTTTATTATTTCTATTTAAATTTATGGGAGCTGATCCTTTTTCGCTTCTCTATAAAACGTCTTTAATTTGTCTTTCTTGACCCATGAACTGAACAATTAATTAATTAATTAACCTCAGGAGTTAAAACAGGGGAAGAAGAACAGTAGTATTATTGAATGTTATGTTTAGATTCAAAGAAAAGTGAAAAGAAAATAAGAGAAAGAGAACAATTTTTAACATAGTAAAAAAATTATTATTTTTAAAAAAAAATTCTCTTAATATTTTTTCTTCCCTAATCTTTTCTATCTAAACATGGCGACAGTGATTTACTGCTAGAAAACAATTTCTTGGAAAGATTATTCAACAACCTCAAAATATGTTTCGAACATCTGTCAAAGTTAATTTAGTCCATGTCAGAAATAAGAAATTAAATACCGAACATTACTTTGTCATCATGCAGCAAAAGATCGTGTTTTCACGTTCTAGCTACTGCATGAACATGATCATGGCAACATGCAGAGCAATAAGAGATTTGATGATGGCTCTTGCGATAATGGGGGCAAAAAATCACATCATTAATGGAAATAAAATTGTCTAATGGTAAAACAAGAAAGTGGTAATTATGACAAACGTGGTTAATTATGAAGCATCAACGGACTAATAACTTTTTTGGGTTTTCCTACAGCATGATAGCTATTAATAAATATCCTTGTTTTTTTGAATTGTGATAAGAATGACGGACCATTTATTTGAATTTGAATTGAACTAAATCAAAGAAATATAGCAGTTCAAAATGAATGAAGAGCGTAGCATGATTAATGCTACTTTCGTTTCTTTTCATGGTTAATGTTTTTCATATGCTTTTGTGAATTACATTATTTTTGAAGCTCCTTATATTAGACCTTTCAAATTCTAAGGCTCAATCATGGGGATGATGATGATAACTGGGTATGTCGCGTGACTTTTCACGGTCGTGCTATAATACTTCTAAATGCATGCACGATATGCTAAATTCAAGGAGTAGCTGAAACAATGAATCATTGAGTTGGTAAATTGATAAAAGTATCATTAACCCAAGTTACGCGATTACGTGTAATGTGTGAAATTTTTCATATGGTAGTGTAAGAAATATGATAACAAGGCCGTGTTTGGCAGCCATCTCAAGATTAATTTGAAAACAAATGGCACAAAACCTGGGGGAGAATCACTCGTGAAATTAGTGAACTAAAAACGATAAAATTCCACACCAAAAGTTCATACTAAAGACGAGTCTCATTTTTTTAACGTTTGAAACAGACAAATTTTGAAAGAATAAAAAAAAGTCACTATTGGTAAGTTAAGAGCAGACCATGGTCAAATTCATGAAGTTCAAAAGCATACCATCTCGGTTTGGGCGAAAAGTCACAAGACACTTGAATGTTCCTATACAAGATTCAAATAGTTGCCACGTAATCTTGAAATTGTAGACTTGTAAAGAAAAATAAAACGCATAGTTTATAACTTCGATCACATATGACATAACAACAATGAGTCTGCGGGAGCATCTGGGGTGTTTGATCTCTTCTCGCTGATATGGTCACTGTTACGTAGCAGAAATGGGCTTTCCTCTGTCACTGTGCATGGATATGTTAAGGACGGAAGAGTTAATCTTTTAAGCGCATCGGCCTTAAATTGACAAAGCGTTTCCCCTTCTTTTACATCATCCAGGTCATGCTCATAATTGTCTTCCAAATGAAATAGATCAGACACTCTTTCCCTCAGGGATAACTGTAATGTACCATAGTCAGGAATAGGAATTTGGTGGTCTAGATGAGGATCAGCCAAGGATAGGCACTTTTGTGCTGAGAAAAAATTGAGTGGAGATGAAAGCCAGGCTTCTGTCTTAGCATCAGCTTGGTGATGGTAATCATGGGAAATTGCCCCCCTAAACATGTGCTGGTTGGGTGAAAGGTAGAAGCTATCTGGAACACATGAATTATCACTTTGGCGTTCTTCTGGTAGTTTGAGATGGCCCTCACTGGATGGCAAGAATAAGGAATTATGATTGAAATCTGTGCCCAAGCCATCATAAAAATATTTTCCAAACCTGTATTCTTGATGTCTTAATAAACCAGAATCCAGTGAATTTAAGTCCAGTGGCTGGTTTGGAAGTATGGATGAAGGGCATAACTGGTGTGCACCTAACGTATTATTCAACATCAACTCTTTACAATTGCCTATTGAAGGAAATAACGCAGGAACCCTGTTCAATTTTGCATTGTTGTGATTGATGGGTATATGTATCTCATCTACTGGGCGGTCCGACCCATTTTCCAGTAGAAGAGGATATGGTCCTCTTCCGTGTTTCCATAACTCATTTAGATGATTCCATTTAAGGGTTTTATGCTCTAGTTCACTGAACAGAAAGCCATGAGTCATGTCAATACTGGCCCTGAAAGGTGTCTTTTCACCAAAGTTGAACTCAGGAACTGAGATACGGTGAGGACTGAAACTTGAAGTTCTCCCTAAGTTGCAGTCAGGTTCTGTTGTGCTGCATGAAGGGTGGAACTTGAGAGAATGATAGGTTGAAAAATCAGCACACTGAATGATTCTATCATCTGATCTTTGAAATATAGGACATGACAAATAATCACTGGAGTACGAGCTTGAATCCAGTTCAAGAAGTTTCTCCCTAGGCACATGACAGTGCTCCTTGTATTGGATATCCCAGTCATGAGATACTCGGATATTTATCACGCCTTCTGGGTTGCCCAAACTATTTTCCAGTTGAAGAGGATACAGTTCTCCCCTTAGTTTTCCAGGCTCGTTGGAATGATTCCATTCGAAGATTTTATGCTCCTCTTCATTAAACAGACAGCCAGGAGTTATAACCCTATTGACCATGATACGTGCAGTTTCACTGAAGTTGCACTCAGCGTCTGTTATCCGGTGGGGACTGAAACTTGCAGTTCCAGCAAAGTTGCACTCAGGTTCTGTTATAGTGTAGGAATGGTAGAACTTGTCAGAACCATTGGTTGAAAAATCAGCACATGAAATTATTCGATCATCTAATCCATGAAACATAGGATATGACAAAGAATCACTGGAGCATGATCTTGAATCCCGTTCAAGAAGTTTCTTCCCAGGTATATGGGGTTCTTTATATTGAATACCTGATTCTTGAGATACAAGGAAACCATGGCTGGTGGCAGTCACTGCTGTCCCTGACTTTGGATAATTAGATTTCTGGCACAAAAAAATTAGTTCATGAAGGGACCTGAGTCATATAGAAGAATTGTAGCATTAATTAAGGTACAATAACGTACATTTTCCTCATTGCTGTCAGAGATTAGCCGAGTAAGGAGCGTGGAGACAATATCATGCCTGAAGATGTCCTAGTATATTTTTTATCAGCAGCATAAACAAAATGAAAGAGATAAACTATAGAACTTGTGTCTGACCCTTTGGAACAGAGCTTATCTGTATCAGGAAATGAAGTGTCTGCAACCCATTGAAGCAACTTCTGTCTTTTTCTTAAAAAGGTTTTCCCCTGAACAGATTGGGTTTCTGGAAATTTGCCACAAAGAAAACTGTATTATCCAAGCAAGTTAACAAATTTTCAAAATGATAAATGATTGCATATGTTTGGCTACACAGAGAACAGTTTGCCAGCTATATTGGGTTTAACATTTGAAGGGATATCAAGAAATCAGTAATCGACACAGTACAACTTAGCACTTTAAACTCTATTGTATGGCCTGGAGGGAAGAAAGAATAAAACTTCAAGTTGTGAACATATCATGTGCTTTCAAAATGTTTTACTTCAATGCATCATTTCTTTTAGCCTCCCGATGTGCGCTGAAGAAATCACCATGAAGAACATCAAACCTTCATGTAAAAACATGTCCTCTGGTTGAAGGGTGTCACCATGTCCTTGAAAGTGTTCCCGTGTGCTGGTGCTGCCAACAAGATACTTGTCTGCAAGAATCAACAAGAAAGAGCAATCTGTGTACTTGCTTGTTATTTAGCAAAAAATTATAAGCTGAAATATCTCAAAGAAAAACACTTTCTAAGATTCTAGCATTTTAAAGGGTATGGCTCATATCCTCGTTTACAACTTCCATAAGCCTCGCATATTTTATATTCATGACATAAACATGTATTGATAAACAATGTTGCATGGTAACATCTCTAATATCGTATAGCAATTTGAAAATGACATTTCTAAGTTGTATTCTACACAACTCTATCTCAGGTCGACAAAAATCTACACAGCTATCTTAACTAAAAATTCTAGTTTATAAAAAATTATACTCTGTGATGAAATGGTATAACTGAAGTTTGAAATGGCATAACGTTTTCATCAAGGCACAAGCTGCATAATAAATTTATGGTGTAGATGACAAAAAGAACTTTTCACCGAAGTTATTTAAAACACTACAGATAACATTTTGATGCAGGGTAGGGCTGGGGGGAAATAGTACCAAATATGGTTATGATGACCAGAAACCAGAATATGTTATCATATATTTAGATCATATATGCTCAGCATACCATATGCTATCAAAATGAACACTTCTTCCTTCTTTAAGGATTGCTATACATCTATGTCAATCAAATTTTGAAGTGAACCATAAATATTGTGTGTTTGAAACAACAGACTGTCACAAGTCAGAAATATATTATTAGGGTAACAGGTGAGACATCAAGCACAAACTAACCCTGACTTTATATTCACCATTGAAGAAGGTCATGCAAGAGCATATGTAGAGTGAGTGACACATTTCTCATTGAGAGGCATCTAAGACTATAAGTACGAGCATTTTTCGAACTAAATAAAACTTCATTATTTAACATATATTTTAGGCTATTCTTTGACTAGACAGTACATTCCAGAAATCAGAACTATAGTTTTCATACTTACAACATGAGCTTAAATAGCCTTTTTAAGTTCTAAGGCTTCATGGGGATGCGTCGCTTACAGAAGAAGATAAAATCAGAGTTAGATAAGGGACAAATTCTTCACAAGTATCTGCTTTCCTATTATTCTTGTTGCATGTAGATCTAAGGAAGAAGTTACATCACCGTGACTAGATTACTGTGGAAATCTTCCTTGTAATGCACACCTGTCTTCTTCAAGGATCCACCAGCAGGAGGGAGAAATGAGTCAAACTTGACTGTTGGCGTGTTCTCAATCAGCGTTGAACGGTTGAAGCACTTGCCACTAACCCTCACGTTGTCAGTCCTTTCTACATGGATGCAAAATTCACGACATTATTAATCAGTCGTGAACAAGATAAGGAAATGTGCAATGCCTTTAAAGTTACTAATTGTAGTAGAGGTGAGGGATCTGAATATACTAGTCTCTTGGCAAGTGAAATCAATGATTCATTTCCAATTAAAAGTAATCCACGGTGTCAAACAGACAGGAAAATAAAGAATAAGAAGAACTTGTAAGCTCCTGACATGAGACCATGAATTTCAATTCTTCAATGGAACCTATCAAAACACATACACATTTTATTCAGCCAACCTCTGAAACAGTCATTTGGTTCAGGCTTCTTTGATAGGTATTCATCCTTTTGCAGGGAATCCGAATGACATATCTGACCTGCATCCTCCTTTAACTTCTTGAAGAATGCATACTCAGAGGTCTTTGGTTGATTTGCATCTAAATTTTGCAAAAGAGGCCAATTGATTAAACATAAATTTCAGGCAATTTAATTATAATAACTACAGAAATATGTAAAATAATAAGTCTATGAATAACCAATACTATAAGCATCTACTTGGAACAGCTGAGGATGAGATAGAAAAACTTACATGTTTTATCCTCTTTTCTTCCTAAAGATATGGGAGAAGCTTCTAATCTGCAAGTTGTAGAGGTATCTGCATCCTTAGATGTAAACTTCAATTTTTTCTGGCAATCAAAACCTAGAAGGAAAAGGAAACAAGCTTTTAATTTAGAGGCAAACAAATGAGTTTCCTACCAAATAAGTCAATTGAAAAAATAATTAGAAAAAAAGTAATTAAGAAATGCACAAATATGCTGCATTATGGCAAAACTAACAAATAGTACGGATAGGAAAGTTGACTCCATAGTTGTGCATGGGCATTGTAAACTTTGAATCAATAACCTAATGATCAATCTGATGAACACTTCTTTAAGATAAGATTTAATCAATTATTACAGAGAATTATGACAGAAAAAAAACTATGTCTTCCTCAGATAACTTAGGAACTCAAGTATCATCAACTTCAGTCTTCTTTATCAAGGTGAAAGCATTAGCTTGACAATAGTGAAAGAACGAAAAAGATATGAAATAGCACCCATGAATAGAGAGTAAAAGATCAAAATGAAAAAAGAAGATTCTTTCATACAAATCCACCAGCCCGAAACTACTAAACACCGAAGCCAAAACTGGAATGGAAATGAAATCCCTAAGAAGAAGTGAATGATCGGGAGAAATTGCGATATGTGAATAGAAAAATAAAGGAAAAGAAAGAGAGAAACCTTTACCCCTAAGAGATTTGGCGGTACTGTTATGAGTCTTAGAGTTCCGAGCTCTGTGCAATCGTTTTCCCCTAGAGTTTCGATCGAGGAACCGATCGCTAGGGACAATCGGGAAATTCCTTTTGTTCATTGCATTCTTGGAACCGCTCGCTTGGCTTGATTCTGGAAAGTGGTCAAGAAGCAAATTCAGTTTCAATAGGATCCTTCGAAACTTGTTATTTTCATGGTGGTTATGAACCTAGGTGAGGCGACAGGGAGCATGTAGAAGATTTGGCGCCAAAGAGGAGGTTTGCTGACGTCGGATGCGATTTGGAGGGTAAGCTCTCTTTTTTTAAAAAGAAAAAAAATAAGGGTATTTTTGGTAATTAGATTGCCAAACTTATTTACATTATAGGCATTTGGGAATTGGGACTTCCGGGCATTTTGTACATTTTGCTCGATGTGGAGCTGAGGTTGATTTTCCCTTCTTGTTTTCCCAACTTTTTGTTAACGGCTAGATTCAACAATTCAATGGAAGTTTTGAGCATAAGTTATAGGTATACGTGAATATCCATAAGTTTTTCTTAATTAATATGATAAAAAATAAGTAAAATTATTTTAACTATTAACTAACGTTAATTATTAATACTTTTTACAGTTATACATAATATTACTTTTTTTTAATATTATTAGGGTAATATTATAAAAAAATTTGGATACTTATGGTTAGAATGTAAAAAATTTTAAAATTAGATATTACCCATTTTATCTCATTGGAATAAATTATAATTAGTTAGAAACTATAAATATAATAAAGATGTAATTTTATTTTAAAAATATCCTTATTTATATAAATAATGATACTTAAAAAATTAACTAATGGCTTATTAATCGATTTATAACTCACTTATTTACAAGAAATCAAGAATATAAAAAAATTACAAATACATAAAATAAAGGGTACGTATTTTGTTTAACTGAAGAAAGGATATTAGTTTCTATAAATAAAATCAAAAGAGCACCCAAAAATTTCTCATAAAAAACATGCATGGAGTGCACATTTATCATTTAATCCAAATCTAAAAAATCTACGAAATACTGCGCGGGGCCAAAGATCTTAGCTTTTGAAAAAAGAAAAAACGAATATACCATAAATGGAGTGTGGCAAGGGAGGAGTTGGAACAACATTATCCAGAGGAATGGGATATGGTGCAAAGGTGGCAGCACGGTAGTGGAGGAAACGATTGCTCCTCGCTTATGGGGATCAGATAATTCTCCCAAATAATCAGCCCATTTTAGCTCATTCAAAGCCTCTCGATCTTGATTCCTGTCCTTTTACACCTTTTAAGTTTTCTGCTTCGCTTTGGAAAGATTTCAATTCAATTCTACGACTCAACCTCATTCTCTAAGATTCACAGAGAGAGAGAGAGAGAGAGAGTGAGTGAGAGTAGTCATTCATGGCCACCTGCAACATGGCATCGGCTGCTTCTGGATTTGTGTTGGCACCTATTGGAGGCAGCTCAACTTCTGTCTCTAGGAGCTCCATGTTGGGATTCCCTTCAAAGAACAATAACTCAAGGCTTGTTGTCAGGGCTGCCGAGGAGGCTGCGGCTGCTGCTGCTCCTCCTCCTCCTGCCCCCGATGCTCCCCCGGCGGAAGGTGAAGCTCCCAAGCCCAAGCCTCCTCCGATTGGCCCCAAGAGAGGTGCTAAGGTTAGTTATTTTCTTTCAGTTATGAGAACTGCGTAGATAGCTTGCTTCACAACATTAGAGTATGAAATTAGAGGGATTTGAATCTGCCGCTTCTGAGTCAAGCCTTTGTAATTTGATAGACTACTTTATATATAATATCGAATCTACAGTAAATTAGTGTATTGAGCAACCTAGTTGAGAAAAATCTACTCTTAAGTCTTTACTCTCATCATTCTGAGGAAAATTATTAGTTTCTATTATTAGTGGAGGCTAGTTTCAATATTCATGATTCTGAACTGTGAAATATAAAGTGGAACTTAAAAATGTTGTGAACGAACAGGATCATCTAACATATGTTTAATTTGATGGTCGTAAAATGGGGTTGACAGGTTAAGATTCTGAGGAAGGAATCCTACTGGTACAAGGGCTATGGTTCTGTTGTTGCCGTTGATCAGGTGAGCTTTCTAGCACAATAGTGCAACTTCATACACACACACACACACACACACACACGTGTGTGTGTGTGTGTGTGTGATTCCACGGAAACCAAACTGAATTGTATTTGGGTTGATATTTGCATGTTGTGTAGGACCCGAAGACTCGCTACCCAGTCGTGGTTCGATTCAACAAAGTTAACTATGCCAATGTATCCACAAACAACTACGCATTGGATGAGATTGAGGAAGTCAAATGAGTCAATAGTGATCATCCACTGTAATTGTAATTTTAAAGATGCTTGTAGCTCAATGATTTTCTTTTCACAAAGATGAATCTGTATCGTATTCTCTCAAATCCATCGTTTTAGCTCCATATGCTATCTTCTATGTGCAATTTTGCTCATAAATTTCTCTGCGTTTCTATTAGAAGCAGTGATCAGTAACACTTATAATGAATGCCACCATCCTGAGGCCAGAGAAGTAGGAATGTACCAACCGAACAATGGCCTCAAAACAATTGGTATGACCAAATTAAAAGTGAGTCCTTTTTAAGCTAAAATATGATAAAAGCAAAGATAATTCAGAATTTTTTCCCCCATATCCATGTAAATTCAAAGAAGTTCCTATACGGTTGTACAACATAACTGAATATGATAATGTCTCCTGATGTTTTGCATTTAAGCATGACCTTGGATTCAATTCATAAGAAGATTACAGCAAAGACTCAAAAACAAGTGCTGGATTTTCCACTTTAAGAAGCAGATGCCTGGACCAACAGGGAAAAAATTGCCAGAGATAATCTTTCACACTAAAATTCTTCTAAAGGACTCTCCCATCCATGCCATCTAGTAAGCCAGACCAAATTCCCTTTGCTGGTGGTAATTGTGCAACCAAAGCGTTCCATGGAGGATAACCAACCCCACTGCCTCGCACTCGACCATCTAGCCGCAGAGATAGATACCTGTAAAATGTAAGAAATAACCATAAAGCCAAATAAACTGCAATGTTCATGGTGAGGAATCCCAAGATATATGACTTCATATAACAGGTTTTGCCTCACACCGGTTATACTATAACTTCAGAGTGACTGTCAAGTTTTATTTCTAGGTTTTGGAAGAAAACTAAGATGTCTCTAAATCCATACATACCAAGACATGAATAATAGTAATACTTACACTGGAGACTCAGAGGATACACCTGCCAATAATAGTAATACTTACACTGGAGACTCAGAGGATACACCTGCCAACTTCTTTTGTTCGTCCAACCACCTATTGAGATTGTGAGGCAAAGAAGTTAGGATATCAGAGAAAGAAATTGTATCACATGTTTATTTATTTTCATGATTGACATACTCAAACCACTCAGTGATGTAAACGGGAGCAAGCTGCCAGAGTCTCTTCCTTCTGGTGGTGAGTTGCTTCTGCTCCTCACTCTCCTCAAACTCCAAAGAAGGTGAATTCCCATCTGTCACCAAGGGCACAACAAGCACCCCTCTCTCTAAGAGGCTTTCTGTGAAAGGCTCACTACGGTTAAAAGACTCCGTTATGAATGACGCCGGACCTGCACATATTACAAGGCGAGCAAACCCTCTCAATGTGCTGACAGGAATGATCTTCTTATCATCCACTCGGAGCTTAAGATTTGATAGGCTTTCTTCTCTAGAGAGTCGAGACAGCTGTGCATTTTTTGCCTGGTTCTCTCTGTAGTACAAGAAAGCAAATAAAGATACTGCTCCGAGGTCAATGGCGAGGTCTTTCAGAATTACTGGAACTTCAGGTGCTCTTGATGGATTAGACTGTGCACCAATAAGTTGTGTGACTGTTATCAATGCCCCTAGAGATCCACTTGCAACAAAAGCTATATAAAAGAACATCCTAACCGACCGAAAGGGAGACAGAACTTCACTCCTTATCCGGGCTGTAGAGCTGAAGAACAAATACGATTAATGATGAAGCATCGCTGGCAAATAGAACCTGATGATTGAAGCATCGTATAAAAATGAAAATCCATAAGAAAAAGAACCTCAAGGTGAACTAGCTAAAAGCAGTCAGACAAAACATATAACTCTATGCGCGCGCAATTATAGTTAAAAAAAGAGAAGAAGAATCACTGCAGCATTTTACCTGTCATATTGGCAAGTACACACAAAGCTGTCTCATTTAACATTTGAAGCTCTAGGGGTCGCATCAAGAAGAAAATTACATGATAATGAAAGCACTATATATTCAAGCATAAAGCGAAAAGACTCCATTTTCAAACTAAAGAAGCTAAAAAGTTAAAAGCAATGCATTACCAGAAAATTCATTATTTGATTGCTAGATGACAATTCGAACTAGGAACGATACATTAGTAGCCCTAGGCACAAATTAAAGTATCAATTCAACTAACCAATGCTCCAACTGAGACCCACAACACAAGCAAACCAAATATCACTAAAACCAAAAGAGGTCTACGAGAGAAAGATAGAAGGGTCACCTAACGTCAGAGGAAGGAGAGGGTTTATTTGCGGAAGAAAAAGAGACAACAGTGAGAACGGAAGCTCTTGCCGCTCTTGTCCTTCGCAGAAAGCGAATCCTGGCGCGTATGGAAGAGTAGAGAGGCTCTCCATACCGATAGCCACAGTGCAACAAATTACTAGAGCGATTAAGGAGAGAACTAGGCGGTGTTGGAAGATTGAAATAGCGAGTGTATGAATTATGAGTTGCAGAAGCCATGGCGGCTAGCAGAGCAGGTTTGGAGGAAGAAGAACTGGCATCTCAAATGCGTCGCAGCGAACCATGGGATTAATGGAACTCCAAGATTGTGAGGTGCCCCGTCTCGTTATCCTGGATGATGGTAAAATCGCCACGCTTCCGCTTTGCCGTTGCCCGACCCGCCCCTTTTTTCCCAATGTCACCTTGGAATAATATTGGGTTAAATTAAATTTTAATTTTGATTAACAAAATACATATAAAGTAACAGTTATAATTCTAGATAGAAAGTACAGTTACAATTTTCACCAAAAATAATAAAATACTCGTATTAAATAATAATAGACTGAACCTAGACATTTTTAAATTTAGTTTATTTACTTTACCTAAGCGTATTAACGAATTCCTCTATGTTAATTTAAGCCAATTGAATAGTTTTTGTTAATGGTATTGAAAGAAATTTTTTGGATTAATACAATCTTTAATTTTTTAAATTTTTTTATTATTTTAATTTTAATCCCTCAAATTTTAAACTATAGATTTTGATCTATTAAATTTCTCCTAATTTAGAATATTGATCATATAATTAAATAAAAATAAATTATTTTGTTTTTGATGGATTAAAACTTATAATTTAAAATTTGAAAAATTAAAATTCATATAAATTTAAGAAATAAAAAAATATATTAACCCATAATTTTATTTAAACTTGAGTGAATGAATCAAGTAGGAACACTTGATGATGCCATCATCTTAAAGGGAAGAAATACTTTCCTTTTATTGTTTTATATTTAGGAATTCCGACTGCAGTTATAAAACGGTCTCAAGTTTGAATAAGAGTAGTGTTATGTTAGGTGCTGACTGCTAACATAAAATATATCTTTTTATGACATGGGTTAACCAAGAACTTGTGTTGTTGTATTGTTTTATATTTAGGAACAGACTACATCCAACGACAAAGTCTACAGAGAGTGGGTCTTTGCAATGAGTGTCCTCTCCTATTCCAATGGAGATTATTACTAATTAATGTGATATAATTACCTGGTTTAATGACCGAGCACGTACCATAACCACCGCTTGGCCCAAAATTAAAAACGTTTCAGTCTACGACATCCCCTTGAAAATCAAGCAGCCAGCAGCATGCAACTTCATCAATTCCCATATCTCACGCGAAAAACGATTCAATCATTCATATATATATATATATATATATATATATATATATATCAACCAAATTGTTAAAGCAAGAATCATTTGGAAGAGATGGCAAAGATAAGAGTGAATTCCGAGGTTGTTATCATGAATCTACTAGCAGTAACATTGGGGTGGGCACTAGGTGTAGCCATGGCAAGTGACGGCTCAAATTCATTAGCAGTGAAGAAAGACCATATATTTCCAGAGTTCATAAAGTGGCACGTGTACGTAGTGAATGGTCTGAGCAACAACCAGAACTTGTTCGCCAGATGCAAATCCCAAGACGATGATCTGGGATCCCACAATCTATCTGTGGGATCCAATCTGACGTGGAGTTTCAGGACAGACTTCTTCCACTCCACCTTATTCTGGTGCTACCTCAGAACAGACACAGGTGTTTCTGCAGAGTTTGAGGTTTTCTGGTACGATGCGCGTCTGTTCGAGAAGTGCAAATGGAAGAACTGCCTCTGGGTCGCTAAAGATCAAGGCATTTACCTCACGGATTTGGCTCAGAACATTGATGAATTACGCTATAGCTGGGATGGACATTGAGGAACTCAAAATTCTACGTTTTTCAATAAACCATGTTGAAGATTCTGTGTCTAGTTATTGGGAAGAAGAAGGAATAATGCACTTAGGATAGATGAAGTAAGACATGTCTAGTTTATGTGCTTGTATTATAGGTCACGTCGCTTTATTTGATAGCCTCTGTTCAATCTAATCCTTATTGTTTGCCTTCGCTATCATGGCAATATTATTGTCATAATTTATTATTTGGATATGCATTTGTTCAATATATATATATATATATATATATATAGATTCAAACTTTATAAATTCTTTTTTAAAAATCTTTAAACTGTAATTATTTAAGAATTCTAATTTTCTTGGCTCCTAGGGCCTACCTAGGCCACCTATTTATGATACTCTTTCCTGGTTATTTGTACCTATCATTGCCTGGCCAATTCTCAATCGTCCGATTTTAAGGTGGATTTGTAAGAAACTTGGATACGCCTCTTCGTCAGAAAGATAGAAAACATGGTTGCCAACTTTGAAGAGTATGATAATAAGGCCGAAATATGTTCAGCCCTCATTTTGTAGTTTTCCAGCACTCAACTCTATATAAGAATTCTCAAAAGGCTGAGTTGAATATAATAGCCAGCCAGGGGAAATCTCAGGAAGATGGATGAAGTGAAGCTGTTCGGAGCTTGGCCAAGTCCTTATGTTTACAGGATCATATGGGCCCTACAACTGAAGGGTGTCAAGTATGAATATGTGGAGGAGGATTTAGCCAACAAAAGTGATTTGCTGATGAACTATAACCCAATTCACAAAAAGGTCCCAGTTCTGGTTCACAAGGGCAAGCCAATCTCAGAATCTATAGTTATTTTGGAGTATATAGAAGAAACATGGCCTCAACCACCCCTGCTTCCACAGGACCCTTATGACAGGGCCATGGCTAGGTTCTGGATCAAGTCTGCAGAAGAAAAGGTAAGTTAAATAATCCATCATAGATCAAGCTTCAAACTTTCAACTTGTCCCTTTCTCTTAAGATGTGTTGTGATTGCAGAGCATTGCATTCGTGTCATTCTATGTGGTTCAAGGAGAAAAAGAGCTTGAGAAGGCTACAAAAGAAGCCAGACAAGTGTTGAAGATGTTAGAGGAACAAGCCCTTGGGGAGAGGAAATATTTTGCTGGGAATGAGATTGGATTAATAGATTTAGTCATAGGATGGATAGCTCTGTCATTTGGAGAGATTGAGAAAGCTGTTGGGGTTAAAGTGATGAATGCCTGTGATTTCCCTCGTTTGCTTGCATGGATTCAGAACTTCAGAGAACACCCAGCAATCAAAGCAAACCTTCCAAACCATGATGAATTGCTTGCTTATTACAAGCAAAAGAGGGAAATCATTCTTGCATCCAAAACAGCATAAGTCACAGTAACCATTTGTGATCATACAATTTATCTTGAATGTCTTTTGATGTACACACATTGATTCTTTATCTTAAGCAGTTAGTTGTCATATTGACAATAAACCATCTTTTAACGACCAAGAAAACCATAATGACAAGTTTACCAATTTTATGCGTTCAGAGGAATTCAGTTTTGTTATCATCAATCTAATAGCAGTAGCATTGGTGTGGGCATGGCAAGTGGGTGATCAAGTTCTTTTGCAGTGAAAGACGACCACATATTTCCAGAGTTCATGAAGTGGCAAGTGTACGTAGTGAATGGTCTGAGAAACAAACAGAGCTTGTTAAGCTCATGCAAATCCCAAGATGATGATCTGGGTCCCCACAATCTGACATGGAGTTTTAGTACAGACTTCTTCCAACCCCAACTTATTCTGGTGCTACCTTAAAACAGAAACAGCTGGTTCTGCTGAGTTTGAGGTTCTCTGTTACGATGCTCGTCCCTTGACAACTGTCAATGGACGAACTGCATCTGGGTCACTATAGACCAAGGGAATTACCTCACGGATTTGTCTCAGAAATGTGATGAATTACGCTATACCTGGGATGGACATTGAGTAATCTCAAAATACTAGGTTGTTCAAAAGCTGTTCTTGTTAAATATGTGAGAGAATGCTATTAGGAAGAACAAGGAATAATAAATTAAGGGTAGATAGTTTCTATTATGTTTATGAAATAAAATAACTAACGCAGCAAACTATTTAGATCAACTAGTAAAAGTTATTCTAACTTAATTAAAAGTCATAGGTTCGATATTTTGGAAATGTAGCAGTGTAGATGGTAGGGACGCTACCCAAATAGGTCCTATGAGGATACTGGGTGCTTACGGACAAAACAAAAAATAAAGTAACTAACGCCAGTCCAGTTGATGTGCTTGTATAGGCCATGACACTGTAAAGATAACCTGTGCAAACTTTTTCTGTATGTAAAGTCAAATCAGAGTGCGCGTCAAAGTGTAGCTAATTCTCGATCTGACTGATTTAATGACAGATTTCTAAGAAACTTCGGTATGCCTCTTAGTTGCCAACTTTGAAAATCATGATAATAAGGACAAAACGCATCCTAGTTTCCAACTTTGAACATCATGATAACAAGGCCAAATTATTTTCAACCTTCATTTTGTACTTTTCAAGCCCTCCACCGTATATAAGAATTCTCAAAGCTGAATATGGGAGGGGAAATATCAGAAATATGGATGAAGCGAAGCTGTACGGAGCTTGGCCTAGTCCTTATGTTTACAGGATCATATGGGCTCTACAACTGAAGGGTGTGAAGTATGAATATGTGGAGGAGGATTTAGCTAACAAAAGTGATTTGCTGTTGAAGTATAACCCAGTTCACAAAAAGGTTCCAGTTCTGGTTCACAAGGGCAAGCCAATCTCAGAATCCACTGTTATCTTGGAGTATATAGAGGAAACATGGCCTCAACCACCCCTGCTTCCACAGGACCCTCATGACAGGGCCATGGCTAGATTCTGGATCAAGTTCGCAGAAGAAAAGGTAAGTTCCGTAATCCATATGTGAAAGCTCAAACTTTCAGACTCATCTCAATGGCGTGAAGTTTTGTTATTGCAGGGCATTGCATTCATGTCATTCTATCTGGCTCAAGGAGAAGAGCATGAGAAGGGAACAAAGGAAGCCAGAGAAGTGTTGAAGATATTAGAGGAACAAGCCCTTGGGAAGAGAAAATATTTTGCTGGGGATGAGATCGGATTAGTAGATTTAGTTGTGGGATGGATAGCTATGTCATTTGGAAGCAATGAAAAAGCTTTTGTTGTTAAAGTAAAGAACGCCCGCGATTTCCCTCGATTGCTAGCATGGATTCAGAACTTCAGAGAGAACCCAGCAATCAAAGCAAGCCTTCAAAAACATGATGAATTGCTTGCTTATTAAAAGCAAAAGAGGAAAATCATTATTGCATCCAAAACACCATAAGTAACAGTTACCATTTGTGATAATGAAATTTAACTTGAAAATCATATGATGTACACTCATTTTCTCTTCTGCAAGCCAGGGAACACTATACGTCTGAGATTCTGTCTGAGTGTGATCAGTAGTAATAAAAGAGGCAGTAAATTATCATTTTGTCAATGACAATAAACCATCTATTTAGCTATATATAACATAACCAAGAAAACTATAACTACATGTTAACCAATTTTACGCGTTCAGAGAAATCAAAGTTCAGCAATTATCTGGTAAAAAAATTTATATTTCTCCACTTTTATATATGACGGTGTTAATTTCATAGCGAAGAGAAGCTAAAGAAGAAAACACCACGTTGATAAGCATCAAAATAGGAATAAAAGATGAAGGTAGAGAAGAACCAATGTGCAGTTAAGGAAGAGGAATATATATTTATTCGGTCAAAAGTTTTCTACTGCAAACAACCCCTTAGCAACAAAACCTTATGTGTGGAGTATAGACTATCAATGTTCATAAATTACTTTCAAGTTTCAACTAAAGTATATGACAGACATTGAGAGAGTACTGAATTGTCCAAAAAAGAAAGAGATTAGTAATGGAACCAGAATCTGCTTTTGTGCAAGAGCCTAGCTCTCTGTAGTTTTAGCAATAGCATTAACTTCTGATAGCAAAGGTTCAAGCTCTCCTTTCCGGTACAACTTCACTGTGTCTGCACACAAAAAACCTAAATGTTGGAAACTAAAAATGACAAAAATTATTTAAGTTAATCTATGAAGAGTTGCAGACAAACAGTTTTAGGCACTTTCATATAGATGCAGCATTAGCCCATGCGCATATATTTAAACCACGTAAGTGGTGCCATCGTTTTGGAAATCTCATCCCTGGTCCCTACTTCACCCTTCCCCTTTTCCTTTTCCCATCCCAACCTAAACTAAATTACTAGAAAAGGAAAACTAATCCATGTTTTGAACTGCAGAGATATTCACTAAAATAATAGTGGTTATATAAACGACAATAACAAGATGAAAATTATACCTGTGCAGCCACCAATGTGTTTGCCACCTGCAATGGAGAAGAGTAACACTTTCAAGTTCAAGTAGATTTGTATTTTAACCTACTCTTATTTGCTGGAGAAATCATGGAGGATAGTACTTTTATTTAAGCATTCAATAACTCATTCAAGGCACATAAAGAATTAAACCAGTCTGTAATTCTGACTTTGTTAGGACCGTAAGGTGTGTTTATCGAGGGTAGAATGGTATATCTCTCTTTATAATATCCTTGTAGATATTTGTATATGTATGTAAATTGCTCTGTGTGTATCTTTGTGTGAGATTCTCTAGGGACACGTGTCATTGTATTGCTGGCTATTGTTTACCTGAATGAGCTATATATCATTGTGCTCATTCAGTCTGGAAATACGATTTCACTATTCATTACTGCTGTGCTTAGCTTTCTGTTGGCACTCTGATTTATCTGACTTAACTACGTATCAGTCTCTCAGCTGAACAGATATCCCTTTTCTTCTTCTCTTCTTTTGGCACACAACACATATGATGTAACAAGCCATGCCCCATCCTTTAAAACAAACACAAATTTGCTAGACACAAAATAGAGGAACAGAGAATTCTGCAGAAGGGTTTGGAAAGATCTAAGAAATTTTTCATAACCTTTTTTGACCAACAAATCTTGATAACCTAGACATGTCATAATTGATAAATAAAACTGGGAACTGAGACTGGGGAGGCATCAAAAAGCAGATAGTTGTATATTCTTATATCAGAATCTTTAGTATCAATACATGTTTCCCTTAATCCAACTATGAATTAGTAGTCTGAGACAGGAGAGAATAACTTAACAGTTATCACTGTATCTGTTATAAAATGTTAGTTAGTTAGTTAGTTAGTTATTGACAACTAATCATTCTTCCTAACTAACGCATATTCTCTCCTAAGTCTATAAGTAGCTGATCTACCCAATGTAAAGACATGGATATGACCACAGGATAATTCATTTTGAGTGTTCCTTCTGCGTCGCTATTCTTCGTTACTCCCTCTGTTCCTCTTCTTTCTCTCCTATTCTTCCCTGTTTCCCTTCTTTCGTTACCATTTCTGGGCAAGTATCACAACAAGTGGTATCAGAGCCTCCTCTCCTCGGACGTGGGCGTTAATGGTGGAAACCCGTTCGCAAGAAAATTCAAGAACGATGGATGCCAGAATTCAGAGCATTGAGCAACGACTACAGAGCGTCGATGAGCTGCAAGAAACGGTGCTGGGGTTTTGGGACGAGATACAGAATATGGGGCGTACCTTCAGGCAAGAGGTGCAGGGGTTGGCGCAAGAATTCCGCAATGTCGCACACGGCACAGTCACTCGAAATGGGCACCACCGGAATAACAGCGACCCAGATGATCGACGACCGTTCAGACCCCCGAAGATGGACTTCCCAAGATATGACGGTCGGAATATACACTCATGGATTGTGAGATGTGAACGCTATTTCAGATTGGAAAATACCCCTGAGCACGTGAAGGTTGATACAGCCGCTGTGCACCTCGACGGCGACTCCTTTGAATGGCAACTTGCCATTGAGCGCAGGTGGGGGGATAACCGTCCCACCTGGTAGGAGTAAGCGGAGCTATTGCGGAAGACATTTAGGCTGCCCTTCGAAAGACCTATGGCAGAACTAACTCACCTCCGTCAGACAGGAACATTGGCTGAGTTTAATGTGAAGTTTGATACAATCTCGGCCAAGCTTGATTTGTCGGAAGCTTATCTGGTTGACGTTTATGTGGGAGCGCTAGGGGAAGAGATTGCAGATTCGGTTTTGATGTTTGATCCTCAAACATTAGCCGAGGCCAGACGATTAGCGCGAGTGCAGGAGATTGCTATGAATCATCGCGCGAGCAAGAAGGTAAGTGAAGGAGGTAGGAGGCCAATGGCGTGGCCCATAACGTCCGCAACCCCTGGGAATTCTTATAAAGATGCTCTAGTGAAGGGTAGGGGACCGCTGCAGGATAGTTCTGGGTCGCCTCTGATTAAAGATTCAACACTGGGGCCCAAGAATCTAGCCAGATTTGTTCAGCCTCTCAAGATGTTGTCAACAGAAGAGGAGGCAGAACATAGGGCCAAGAACCTTTGTTTTTATTGTCATGAGAAGTTCACCAGGGACCATCGGTGTCAACAGAGGCAGAGGATGCAGTTGCATTTCCTCATGCTTGGAGAAAATGTCGTGGAAGGAGACAGTTCTGAGGCCCTGGGTGAAAATTCTGAGGAGTCAGTTCCTCTTATATCTCTGCATGCAATCAGGGGTGAGGAGACTCAGGAGACCATGAAGATTGCGGGGAATGTAGGGAAAAGGAGTATCTACGTCCTGATTGATAATGGGAGCACTTATGACTTTCTTGACTTGACTTTGGCCAGGCGAATGGGGTGGCGAAGTTCAGATGGGGAACTATCTTATGTGCAAGTTGCTGGGGGACGTCGGCTGCAGGTTTATGGTGTTTGGGAGAAATTTAGATGGCGAATACAGGGATTAGAGTTTGAATCTTCTCTTAGAATTATTGACTTGCATACCTATGATATGGTGCTAGGATTGGAGTAGTTGAGGTCCATTAGGAATGCCTACTGGGAATATGATCAAATGGCCATGCATTTCTGGTATAAAGGGAGATTGTGTAAGTTGCAAGCTGCTGGGCCGAAAGCTCTGGATGTGTTGCCTACAACTAAGTTGAGTCTTCATGGTGGACAGGATCAACAGAGATATTTGGTGCAACTTCTGCGGCCCCCTACAAAAGAACTCCAATGCCTTGATATGCAGGGGAAATAAGCATTCCTAAGGAAGTACATGGAGTGCTGACAGAATTTGAGGATGTGTTTAGGGAGCCTAAGGGTCTACCACCTTTGAGGGAAGGACATAACCATGCCATTGTTCTCCAGGGGGGCAAATCCTATTAATCTGAAACCTTACCGATATCCTGCTATGCAGAAAGATGTTATAGAACAGCAGATTAAAGAGTTATTGCAGAATGGGTTCCTTCAAGAAAGTTCTTCCCCTTTCTCTGCACCTATTGTGTTAGTAAAGAAAAAGGACGGGTCTTGAAGGATGTGCATTGATTACAGAGAACTGAATAAGCACACAATTAAGAACCAATATCCTATTCCCTTGGTGGAGGATTTATTGGATGAATTATACTTGGCTAGGTGGTTCACCAAGTTGAATTTAAGAGCTGGATATCATCAGATAAGAATGCTGCCAGCAGATTGCCACAAGACTGCCTTCAAAACACATTCAGGGCATTATGAGTGGCTGGTCATGCCCTTCGGATTAACCAATGCCCCAGCCACATTCCAAGGGGCAATGAATGATATTTTTAGGCCCTTCCTTCGTCAGTTTGTATTGGTGTTTTTTGATGATATTCTTATCTATAGCTCCTCTATAGAGGAACATGTGCACCATTTGAAAGCTGTCATGGAGGTTCTACGTGAACATCAGTATTTGGTGAGGAGAAGCAAATGTGCTTTTGCTGCTCAGAATGTTGAGTACCTGGGGCATATCATTGCTGCAGGGAAGGTGTCTACAGATCCTAAGAAAATCCAAGCAGTAGCTGAATGGCCCGAACCGAAAAATGTGAAGCAATTAAGAGGATTATTGGGGTTGGCTGGGTATTACAGGAGGTTTATCAAGGGGTTTGGAGAGTTAGCTCGTATTTTGACTCTTCTCACGCGTAAGAATGCGTTCCAGTGGACAGCGCAAGCCAGTTTTTCCTTTCAAAAACTGAAGGAAACGTTGATGGCAGCTCCTGTACTTGCTCTACCAGATTTTAGTAAGAAGTTTGTGGTGGAAACTGATGCGTGTGGGGCTGGGATAAGGGCTGTCCTTATGCAGGAGGGGAGGCCACTAGCATTTTTCAGCAAGGCCCTAGCTCCTCAGCATACAAAATTGTCTATATATGAAAAGGAATTGTTGGCGGTGGTTCTAGCTGTAGAAAATTGGCATCAATATCTGGAAAGAGGACGGTTTAGCATCAGAACAGATCAGCAAAGTCTCAAATATTTGTTAGGACAGAAGCTTAAGACTCCTTTCCAGATGTATTGGGTAGCAAAACTCATGGGTTATGATAATGAGATTCAGTATAAGAAGGGCAGTGAAAATTCTGTAGCTGATGCCCTCTCTAGATTACATGGATCACACATATTACAGATGACTCTTGACACCGCTTCTCCAGAGCTTCTGAACTTAATAAAGGAGTCTTGGGAAAGTGATCCTCAAGTGGTAGATATCTTATCAAGTATTAGGCAGCAAGCAGATGGTGTTATGAGAAAATTTTCTTGGGATGGATCTATTCTGCGACGAGACCACAAGATTGTTGTAGGTAATGTTCTTGCTACTAAACAAAGGATTCTTGAATGGCTTCATTCTAGTGCTCAAGGAGGACATTCAGGAATCAATGCTACTTATCATAGAATTCGCAGCCTGTTTTGGTGGAAGAACCTTCATAAGGAAGTGGAAGAGTATGTAAGGGGGTGTGACACATGTGCTAGATGTAAGTATGAGACGATTGCTTCTCCTGGGTTATTACAACCACTTCCTGTTTCAAGTAAGGTTTGGGAGAGTATTTCAATGGACTTTATAGAAGGTCTTCCAAAGTCGGATGGGAAGGAGGTGATTTGGGTTGTTGTTGATAGAATGAGTAAGTATGCCCATTTCCTGAGTTTATCCCATCCCTTTTCAGCATCTTCTCTTGCTCAAGTATTTCTTGATCATATATACAAACTTCATGGAGCACCGGTGGAAATCATAAGTGATCGGGATCCTATCTTTGTTAGTAATTTCTGGAAAGAATTTGTCAAGGTTTTAAGGGTTGAACAAAGGCTTTCCTCTGCATATCATCCTCAAAGCAATGGCCAGACGGAAGTACTGAATCGTTGCTTAGAATCTTACTTAAGGTGTATGTGTTGGGAGAATCCAAAGGAATGGAGCCGATGGGTATCCTTAGCTGAGTGGTGGTATAATACATCTTTTCATACTGCTACAAAGGTCACTCCTTATGAGTTATTATATGGGCAGAAACCACCCGTCTATTCCCCTTATATTCCTAGATTGGCTATTGTTGAAGCAGTAGATAGAAGTTTTGAAGCAAGGGAGAGAATGGTTGCTGTCCTGAAGTATCATCTGCACAGATCTGTTAATACTATGAAGCAAAAAGCAGATGCTCATAGATCTGATCGTGAATTTCAGATAGGACAATGGGTTTTCTTGAAATTACAACCTTATAGACAGATCTCTGCAGCAACTAGGAGTACTCAGAAATTAGCTCCTAGATTTTTTGGGCCATATAAAATTTTACAACGGATTGGTCAGGTTGCGTATAGGTTGGAGCTTCCCGCTGAATCTATGGTTCATCCTGTCTTTCATGTATCCTTATGTATCCTTATTGAAGCTTTGTCCGGACCCTAGTGTCAAGCAGAGACATCCTCCTACTGATTTTCCTACTGTTCCTACTTCTCAATATCCTGAAAAGGTATTGGCCACACGAGTGGGAAGGAGGAAGAAGCGTATTATTACTGAAGTTCTAGTGTAATGGAGGGGGTTGCCAGAAGAGGAAGCATCATGGATTTCCCTTTACGGTTTACAGCAACATTTCCAGGATTTCAGACTTCTGACCCTTGAGGACAAGGGGTGTTTTAAGGGGGGTATTGTTATAAAATGTTAGTTAGTTAGTTAGTTATTGACAGCTAATCATTCTTCCTAACTAACGCATATTCTCTCCTAAGTCTATAAGTAGCTGATCTGCCCAATGTAAAGACATGGATATGACCACAGAATAATTCATTTTGAGTGTTCCTTCTGCGTCGCTATTCTCCGTTACTCCCTCTGTTCCTCTTCTTTCTCTCGTGTTCTTCCCTGTTTCCCTTCTTTCGTTACCATTTCTGGGCAAGTATCACAACAGTATCCATGACTAAAGCTTTGTTTTTCTTATCAAATTCTAATTACTAGTCAACTATTTTGCAAAGTAACAAAGGCACATGACACCACACCCGAAACAATGACAAATAAAAAACAGGTGTCTAGCAGCCAACGACAAAGGCTAAATCCAAACACTTTCCATTTTTAGTAGGGTTTCAGGATGCCCCAAAAACCGATCCTTCAGAAGGGTGTCTAAACTCTTAAAGTGTATGGATTATCAACAGAAAAATAAATATTTTGTCAGCATCCCAACCAGGCAGCTACGAAAAGAAACAGCAGATATGACGATTCTAATAAAATAAATCTTCAAATGATATAAGAGTTGGATTTACTGCCTATGCATATTATTAAAGAATAATTATGCAATGAAACAGGTACGTACCAATAAAAACATTCGGTACAGTGTGTTGACCTGTAAGCCTCTCCAATACCTTCTGCAACTGTGGCCCTTGCGGACCTAGATATATTCAAAATACAAAGACAATGAAAAGCATATAGAGAAAACTTCAAGAAGCACACAATTGGGGCCCATAAAAGTATGCCAAGTGGAATGATTTTCCCCTTTATGTTATGTTCACAAGGAAGACACATGGCAGAGGAAGGAGTCAATGATGAGTTAAGCACATTGTTTCACTGGCAGGCACGATGCATGCGAAGAGTGAAAAACACTGCTAAAAAATAACTGATGAAGGCACATAATAAGGATTGTGGGTGTGTGTGGTGTGGGGAGGAGTTCATTGTTGCTTGCCATTCATCCATGCAAATAATGTGCAAATAGTTTCTGTTTCCTGGTGTCAGAGAGCATCAAGTCTTAATATCTAAAACAATGGTAAATAAACAGCTAATTATCATTAAGAAGTTGTTGTTTCGATGTGTTGTCTGAGACTACAACAAATTAAGAAGTTTACAATTTTCATACCAAGGAGGCCTAGAGGTCTAACATGTTATCCATAAGTATGAAAAAGGAATCTGTTGCCCATTTTCTTAAGAACCTCATGAACAGAAAGGCAGGCAGGTCTAAACATTCGTGGTTTTAAAGATAAGTAAATTCTGCCATTGCTCACACGCAGGAAAGAACTCAAATAGGCTAGTTCATCGTCTGACAACCAGTAAAGCATGGCCATAAATGTTGAAGACATTTAGATCATAAAGGAGCAAAAAAATGTATTGCTGCAATACACTGTAACAATGCGCACTTCAGACACTTCTCACTCGTGGTCAATCTCATTCATTGTGACTGCCGACTATCTTTAAATTAATGCAACTTCATATATATATATATATATATATATATATATATATATATATTCTTGCTGTTCATTTTAATAATGAGATGAATAATCCGTGGAAGTGATTAGATGCTACCATGATCAAAAAGCCACACAAAACTTATTACAAAAACGCTTCGAAAAATAATCTGAGAATCTTCACGACTATACACTGATGATTCATTATCAATCAGGAAGTGATGAATAAATTACCCATTTCGTCCAATTCAATGACCAATGGTTTAGCGCCGAGCTTTTTAAACAGCGATTTCACCTCCGAAGAATATCTTAACACAAAAAATTTAGCATGAATGAGTCCGGATTTCTCAAGTGATTCCAAATGCACGAAAGTAATCTAAAACAAAACAGTGCCAAATTCGGAAAAATCCAAAACAGAAATCAGATTAAAAAGAGCTGGAACTCACGAGCACCAAGTTTTGGAATAAACGACAACCGGATTCTCATCAACAGTATTCTTGATGCTATCTTCAAGTCGAGAACCGAAAGAGGGAGCCATGGCATGAACAGGAATAGCCCTGTACCTTCCCGAGCCATTACAGCTGAGATTAGAGCTTGTAGAGGTTTTAAGAATGTGAGCGTCTTTGATAGGGACGGAGCAAATGAAGAACTTGGAGATGGAAGATGATAACCCACGAGTGGAATTGGAAGAAACAGATGATAGAGTGTTGAGATCAGTAATTGGCAATGCCATTATCCTCGTCTTTGATCGAGTCTTGGAGGTTTTTCTTGTTTCTTCTCTGGGCTTTGCTATTTGGTAATGGTATTTTGAACGATGACCTACCAAATCTCCTCGAAACTGGGGGATTAAGGATAATTTAGTTTCTGTTGCCTCAAGCCTTACCTGAAGGGACTCCCCCTCATCCCAAGGTCCCAGCTTTACCTCAATTCCTCAAATTCTTAATACCTAGTTAATTACGAATAACCCGGGCTGTTGCGCCGCAATTTTCTCAGTTAAGTTCAAAACTGAGTGATTAATTTATCAGGTAATAAATTCCAGAAGTTGCCTTCAATAAAAAAAAAAAAAAGTTGCCTTGAGATTTTTAATTTATAATATTTTGTAAAGCTATTGGGGGCATGCACTTTGCATGAACATGGCCTTGTAGTTAGCTCTAGTTTATTGGAAGATCTCGCAAAGTATGGCATAATAATAAGATCTAACCATTATAACAGATTATTTATTTCATTATTTATATGTATCTTTACGTCTAACTAATGTACATGGTGATGGTGTCTTTGGTTAAAATTTTGGAGACAACAGTATTAAAATTTTGTTAAGAAAAATTGTCATTTAAAATATCTTATAAATAATCTATTTAAATTAGTCAATTATTTATACACTTAGTAATAAAATATTAGAAAAACGCCAACTTTTAGATGATTAAAGATATATATAAAAGAAATATATCTCTATGTATTTTTATTGCTTTTGTTATTCTTTAACTTGGGTAAATAGATCAATTTCAATGTAACAAACTCAAACTAATTTTAAGATAAGATATTATTAAATTATTATGTTACATAATAAAATCAATAACATGATACCATAATTTATAACGATTTAGAATATTTTTTTTGGCTGGATCATAACAGTGTAGATGATATTCATACTGTAAAGTTTTTAATGAACAGTGTTTTTAAAAACCTTTATTTTGTATTTTGTCCATATAAAATATTATTTTGTTTTGAAAATAACAAATTTAAGTGATTTTATAAGTTTATTAAACTCCACTTCATAGAATTCTTAAAAAATAAATTATACAATTTATCACTTGTAAATAATATAATTTGTTACCAACAAGTATTAGTCCTAATAAAATGGATTAGGTATGAATGTATATGAAATCAACAAATAGATATAATAAAAATAAAAGTAGTAATTTGTTATGGTATATTGTATAAAGGTTGATGGTTCAACTGCAACCTTCCTAGATGTGATGTAATATAATGGGGCTTTTCTTTTTCTTTTTTTACAATATAATGGCTTATTGGTTTTTTTTTTCTTGGTACAATAATGGGGCATTGTTTTGCTTCCAATATTTTTTTATATATATAAAAATTTAGATAAATTTGATACTGATCTTTTACTAAAATTATGGTGTAGTCTTAGAAAATATTTATAGAAAATTTAAAATATTAATTATTAATTAAAGTCTTAAAATAACAATAAAAATTAAATTTATATTTTTATGAAATAGAAGTATTACATTTTTCTTTTATACAAGTAGTACTACATTTTGCTTCCAAGTTGTAATTTACAAATGTAAACTTTAGCGGTATGAGAACGAGCCCAACATGGATCAGGCGGCTGCGAAGCCCAATATCCCATATGTTTGGATTTAGAATAAATGTCACGTCAAAATAATGAATAAATTCCATTAGTTTAATATATGGAGACTAAATCTAATAGAATAGGTTAATGTATTATAATATAGTAAATTAATATTTAGATCTCTACTAAAAGAGTTATCCATATTTAGTATATGACAGTATCTTGAATATAGTTGCCTCTAATAAGACAAAACTAATAAACTCTCTTCTACTATTAGTAGATATTTCTTTTAATATTTAATATAAGATTTAATTAATTAATTTATAAATATTAAAAAATAATTAAATTATTTATACATAATAAATGTATGTTGGTTTTCTCAATATATTATTTTTAAATCATGGGCATTATAATTACTTCTTGATGTTTAAGCCCATTTACTTGTACAATAATCAATAGGTAGACTTTAGGGAAAAAGTTATAAATTTATGAGGTGGGATGGATTGAAATCTTATATTTAGAATTGAAGTAATTCTGATTTGTTGTGCTTTGCTAATATTGACCTTAGTCAACAATGAAACTTGTTTGGGATATCATAAACCAGTAATGAACATATATAGAGAGAGAGAGAGGGTTTAAAATTCCATGGTTGCATGTATGGTTGTAGAAGCAGATAAGCTTGATGTACAGAATCTAAGCAAGAGGAATCAATGCCACCGATATATATAGCTGGCTAGTTTTGGATGGAGTTTGCAAAGGAACAAGAAGTACGTACTTACATAATCTCTTTCAGATTCACAAAAGCATGGTCTCACCAACACTCCTCGTGACTTCCCAACATGCATGCAGCATACTCACGAGACACTATCTTTGTTTCTTACAGCCTCTTCTATAATAATAATAAACGCTCTCTCACTGTACTAAATCTGGTTTCTCTATTCATATTATCATCTATCTCATGGCAGTAAATAATAATGCAGCATTGTCTTGGTCACGAGTTTCACATGAGGATGCTATATTGAAATATGGACTTTATAAGGCCATAGGATCTCCAATTCTACTAACTGGCTTATGCGGTGTGGATCCCTCGTCCTTGGGAATGTTACATTGAAGCAGGTGTCTTATAAGGTCTTAGATTTTTCAACTCTAATGACTTACTTTTGAAGTATAGTTCTTCTAAAAACTTATGCTTGTTACATGCGTTCATGCAACGTGATGTATACATCATGTCCTGCACATAAACTTGGTGAAGAAACTGATTTTTATCTTTAACCCATGAAACTATGTTCTGGCATTGGATTCTGGAAGCTTAGGTCCACCAGACCACCACCACCACAAGTACAAGGTCGACATCGCCATGTGAAGAAAGAAACCGAGTTCAGAAGAAACACGTAGAAGAGGAAGCACAAGAATAATGAATGGGTTGGGCCCTTTGTGGTGAATATAACAGTGGCCATCGATCCCATGTAGTGTCTAGTTTTAACAGTGACTAATGTCTCTCATTACAAGAGGGTGAGTTAGATTTGATGAGGAAGATGACAAATTGGAAGTCAGGTCTTTGAAAGAAAACTGAATTAATTTTCTCAGTGGCTTGAGGTTGCTCAACTTATATAGTTTGAATCTCTCTCAGTATGGGCACTTCATATGGGCTGTTTCATTCTCTTGTTTTAGAATGTGAACAGTGGCCGGCATTACCACGCTAAAAAAGTGTTACGTGGGGACAAATGTTTCTGCATATATATATATATATATATATATATTAAAAAGGTGATATAATGCACGAGATTCTCATTATAAAGGGTTCGAGAAAAGACAAATGTACACAATTTTACCCTCACAAGGAGGATTGTCTCTAGAATTAGAATTTGTTACCTTCAATTAGCATGGCAATAACTTAAATTATCGTTGTACTAAGACTCAACCTCTTTATATATACATTAAAATTATAAAAAAGAAGTTATTGATTTTAGTCCTCAGAATGGCTTGATAATATTGGTTCATATGACTAAAGTAGTTAAAAAGACTATTAGTCGAAATTGTTCAAGACTTGAGTACTAGATTAAATCCTTTAATGATTTTGTCTTTTTAGAAAAAAGAAGGGGGGGTGGGTTGGTCCAATTTTCAATTATTGTACTGGTGGTAATTAATTAGCTGCTAAAACTAAAAGGGTCGTTCATGGAGGCCAGCCCAATTTGTTTCAAATAATTAGTTCTCAATTTTGACCAAGTTTGGCCAAAATGAAACATGATTTTGAGTTCATGACAAATTTGGTTTTGAAGAGTTAATTTTGTAACATTTTAATCTATGACTAAATCAGGATTTGTTCATATGATGAGAGGAACAAGGCATTACCATTGACTATTGGAGTACAAATTAACAAGATTCAAAATTAGGGCCGTATTATTCCTAACCTCTTTGTCTTAGTTATCCTATAACTCTCTAGGTCTTCGTACTAGTAAGAAATGCATTGCCTTGGGAATGTTCATTCTTGAATTTTATTTTCGTTGACAAGTACTCCTCGTTCTGTTCAGAACTGGTAAAATACAGTTCCTTTACCATAGCTACGCCTTCATGACCTATTATTCCAGCCAAGCATAGCTTTGACCTCCCCATCCAACAACTGTTTTCACACACACATTAATACATTATACAAACATTATAGTTTAAAAACATCTTTTAAATTATAAAAATATTTTATTAAAGGATCAAATTTTTAATATATTTTGTTAATATTTAATTATAAAGTTACCATTTAAATTAGTCTGAGTTAGGATTTTTTGTTGATGAGACTAGCTGAATTAATATTAAAGGACTAAAAATATACTATATAAATTTAAGAGACTAATTAAACTGAATTTTGATGTAAATTTAAAATACCAAATATATACTCTATTATAGATTATAAATTATTTTGGGTTGGTGATGAAAGCAACTCAACTTCTTTCATACATATCAATAAAGACTTAATTTGAATTATCACTGAATATTTAAGTTAAAAAAGTACAGAATACTCAATCATTAAGCCTAAGGAATCCGCATTAACTAAGTAATATTAAAATTTCTGAAACAGGCATGAAACCATGCTCAGATAATGATTAGTAGTCTTTTAAGTTGCATGAACTAGGCTAAGCTTAGGAATAATATGCTTTACATAAATGATTTGACTTTAGCTTTAGGCATGTGCAGAGCAATGGTGTTTTTTTTTTTTTGTGGGTCAAAGCCGGAGATACCAGTTTTTTTTAAAAAAAGGCATAAATAAATATATATTTCCTTTGAAGCCATGTTAGAATTGGCCTCTTGAAGAAATCAAGAGAGAGAAAATAGTGGGTGTGATGGATGGAGTTGAGCTGCATGCATTCTCTTTGATGGGTCCTACCCGTCTGATGTTTGAGACTTGTGGACAAGTTTTCTAATCCCCAAGCACTTAATTTGTGGGCCATTGCAGTATATAACTTCCTCAATCATTTTCAGGATATTCAAGTTTGAAACATCTTACTATATCAATCAAAACTCGTCATAAATTATCAAATTGCATCCCACTTAAATGTTTTGAATCCCATACATGTTTATCAGAATGTATTATCAGCTGTAAAATCAGAATAACATAAAAAAGATCAAGAGTTCATTTTTGAGAGAATTGTAATAAAATCATAAATTAAAGATTTAATTATTTAAAAGTCTTAATAACAATTAAAAGACTAACAATAATAAGTTAGAGTTAAAAATAAATTTATACTACTTTAAAGTTTTTAGTATTTAAATCATTTCCTTATCCTTTTCTTTTGGCTGGCTGGTTTAATTTTATAGCATGAGAAATCCAAAGGAGAGTATGGTTTGAAAAATTGAAACGCTGGAAGCAGGTGGAAATTAGGAAGAAAAGGACTTGACAATCTAAGGCAAAGCCTCAAAATAGAAAGGACACTTGGTTATGACATTATTTTCATTTCTCTGCATCAAGTTTTTGGGATATCCAAAATACTAATCAGTTTGAGTAAGATGCTGGGCTGCTCACACATCTGATTTTGTACTTTGGACGACAGAATAAGCTTCTTTGCGTAAAAATGGGAACTTTACAATGACTAACTACCTTTGAAGCCTGAAACAAAAGGGAAGGCGCAACAGAGACATAAAGAGAGATTGGGAATGAACTTGAAACTGTATCACTCATTTAACTTGATTACAGAAGTATGGTACAAAGGCTATATAATAAATCTCAAAAAACAAAACAAAACCAAAGAGTACAAATAAAAAAGCCTCGTCATCCTGGATTTGGAAAATGCCCAAAACACATCAAAACTTGGGCCAGAGGAGAGGGCTCTGTTTCTGTGCTAGCAGTTATTGAATTTCTCTTTTCCCCTTTTATGTCTTTTTTAGTTTTTTACAGAGAAAATCATTTTTTTTTTTTGCTTTTTTTTTTATGAGATTAGAACTGGGAAATGCATCGTCTATGGCAAGCAGTAGGTCTATGCTTCTTTTGCTTAGTTTCGTCCTTCCAAACTTGGCCTATGTCTTGAGCAATTTTCATGGCATCAGATGAAGCACCAGATAGCCCTCTCCTTGTAAACCCAACTGCATAAAGACCAACACTTCCTTTCCATCCATGTGGGAATGGCCTCTTTGGGAATCCATTCTTTGAGAAAAATTCTCCTTCCTGTCCATATCATAACAATATCATATCAGTTTCACTCCTCCATAACCAAAAAAGAAAAAACCTTTTCAGAAAAAGGCAAATAAATAACATCAGTTCAGTTCAGAACTGACAGTGCTCTGTCTTTACTAATATAAAAAACTGTCAAAAGATTGCCTTTTCTTTTTAAACGGGAAAAAGTTCAAAACAGAGGATATAGAGTTAGAGACTGAACATTTTTTTCCTCACCTGAAGCCATGAAGGGACATTGCTGCGATATCCTGTGGCTAGAACAACTGCATCAATATCTACTGTTTCCCCATTGACTAGTTCAACTTGGTGATTGTTAAATCTCTTGATTCCTGGTACAACGTTTATGTCTCCGGATCTAATCTTCTCCAATGTTCCAATGTCCAAAACAGGGGTCTTCCCCTTTGTGTTTTTCAGCTCCAGTGGGCCCGCCGATGGCCGTTTTAGCCCATATTTCTCAACGTCTCCGAGCACCAACCATGCAAGAACCAATAGGAGCTTGTCCACGAACCAGAGAGGTAGCCACTTCGACATCATAACGGCCAATTCGAACGTTGATTTTCCGAAAATCTCTCTGGGTAATACATGGACCTGTATGCCAAAAACAGAGCAAACCCGGTCAGTTTTTTGTTATTTCAGTTAAACAAGACAGGTTCGTTCACTTAAGAACTGTAGAGATATTTATTTGATACTTACAGAGCTACGAACAACCATTGAAGGTGACGCGTTGTGGTTGCAGAGGTCGAGAGAGAGCTCCATGCCGGAATTGCCACACCCCACAACGAGCACTTTCTTTCCCCTGAAATTTTCCCCCGACTTGTAATCACAGGCATGAATGATTTCACCTTTGAATTCACCCAAGCCTTGGGTATCGGGCATGACACACTCGGCATTCTCGCCGGTGGCCACCACGAGCCATCGGCAAATGTACTCGACCTCAGTTCGAGTGGAGCCGACGGTGGAAACGGTCTTTACTCGCCACAAACCGCAGGTCTCATCGTACCTGGCGGATTGAACGCACTCGTTGAATCGTGGGTTGATCTGGAATTGCTTGGCGTATGATTCGAGGTAGCCGATGAATTGTCGCTTTGAAGGGTACTCAGGGAAGTCGTCTGGGAATGGAACCTTGGGGAGCTGACAGAATTGCTTAGGAAGGTGAAGCTTGAGCCTGTCGTAGGTTCGCTTCTGCCAGAGAGAAGCTATGCAATCGGCTCGCTCGAGAACCTCGAACGGCACGCCTTGTTCTCTGAGACAAGCCGCCGTGGCGAGGCCGGAGGGGCCTGCTCCGACGATCACAGGGCCGTTCACCCAAATGCAGCGCCGAGAGAACAAGTCTTCATGATCAACTAAGCCAAACAGGTTCTCCATCGTTCAATTCTAATATCAGGTTTCTGTGGTAAGCGAAGGATCCAAGAAAGATTGTGTTTTTGATCGGTAGAGACAGATCGGAGAAGTATTGATTTGAAGCAGAGAAATGGAAGTGCAAGAAGGAATGAAAAGAAGGTGAATATGGGAGAGGGCTTAAATAGAGAGGGGGGGCTGTGATGTGCATGTGATGTGAGCGCGGAGTTAATGCGTTCTTTTTCTCTCATATTCCTCAAATCATTATTAAAGTCTCTGGTATTTATTTTTTTATAAAGAATTATTACATTTTTGAATATTTTGTTCCATTATTCTAATAGATTCTTCTACCCTTTAATTATTTTTAAAATTGCCCCAGGATTAGCATCCAATTTGTTCAGGATGTATTGTTTCCCTGCATAATTAGCCTTCATCGGGAGAGAGTTAAATATGATTAAAAAGTTTATATTAGAGTAAAACAAGAAGAGTAAATTTGATAAAAAGCCCCTCTGTTAAAAAAATTATATTTTTATTGATTAAAAATACTTGAATTCGAATATTAGTACTCTTTAATTTTTTAAAATACTAATATTTTATATATATATAAAAGCACATCATGTCTATTTATTAAAAAAAGATGACATTTCAAATAGAATAAATATCATATGGAGTTTTGTTTAATTGGTGAGGTCCTATATTTCTTGGATAAAAAAGTAAAGTTTAGGAGAGTAGTGGTATATAGTAAGTATATGATTAGAAAAGAAGTGAAGTTAGGTAGGGCTAGAGAGTCATGGAGGGTAGAACAATATTGAATAATGAATAATGAACAGAAATATTAGAGAGTAGGCACAATATAATGAATAAATAAAGCAATGCAATGAGCTGATTCGATGTAGATTTTATGAATATTGCGGCAATGAAAAACGACCCCCGTGAACATATTACAATCTTCTTTCTTGTTGATCTCCCCATAGATTCTCTTCTCCCCACAAGGATCCAATGACCTGTAATATCACAATCCTTTTACCATATATAACGACAATTTATCATCTTGACTACTGACTTGACAAGCCTAACTCAACTCGCAATCTCTCTATTATACATGAGTTTTTATATTACTTTGTCATAAAAGAGCAGCATCGGCTATGTAATATCATAATCACTGGTCCTTTTGGGGACATCTGATAAAATTAGAAAGATACAAAGAAGATTAGCATAGCACGCACAAACAGAGAATAGCACAGTGGCTAACCATAATTTGGTTAAAATTACTTGGGAAGAAACAACAACCGAGTCTATGGGATAGAGGCCGGACCTTGGGGCTGTGATGCTGTCGTGGCAGGTGTGCTGACTGGGATGATCCAGGATGAGACCACGTGGAGTGGTGACCCACGTGGCCAGTGAGGACCTTCTTCGGAGTTCGGACCGCGACTGCTTGCCCATGCCCCTTCCGCCAGCCCGACTTTCACCACCACGGTTCCTGCCACTTGGATTTTTTTGCTGTGTCTTTAATCTATTTGTCACTCATCAAGTCCAGTTATAAAATTTAAATACTTATTTTATATAAATATTTTTATTCTATTTTTAAAATATTAAGGATAGAAGAGTATAACAGATTTTTTTATTAAGTATATGTATATTTTTATTATAAGCAAATCATATTAAAACTAATGTCAGATACTAAATATAGATATATCTTTCAATAAATATTTAGATTTTAGTCCATTACTTTGTGTGAGATTATTCTTTGTTACTAAAACTAACAATGTTGATAATAACTACTTCTAATGTACTTAATATATGATTTATTTAATTAATTATATTAAATTTATTAAGTTAATTAATATGATATATTTTATCTAAAATATCAAAATTATATTCCTTAATTCTCTCTCTATATATTTTACTTGATTATTGTTAATAGTATATCAATAGGGGTAATTTAAGAATAAATTAATAAGTATATGAAATAAATCTTATATTTAAGATTAAGATCAACTCCTCAATTAACTCATATACTTAAAGAGTATGACATATTTTTCTTTTTCTTAATAATCGTAAAAGCAATACCTCCTACACTATGCTTAATTAATATATAAATTTGTCTAAAAACGTGCATAAAAGTTGGCTTCCATGTGTATGAAAGTTACAGTCATGGACTAATTAATCTCTATACAAGAGCATTATATTCTAGCATGATCCATAATATCCTAATAAGGGTAATCCTGGGGATCACTTCTCATAATAAGGTTTAAAGCCATAGCATAATCGATGAAAAGGGATAAGGACAAACTTATAACTAGAGGATACGAGGGTCATGAACTTTGGCTTTCTTCATAGGCACAAGCTCCGTCTTTCCACGAGTCCTATGAATCAAGCTTGAAAATCTTTTACTTCATAGAGACATATCGGTTACTTAAGAATCTTATTATATTATACATATAAGAAACATAAGTTAATTATTTGATATGTTTTTAATTCTTGTTCCAAAACCGTAAATGACAATTAAAAGGAACAAATAGTGGATGGAATACAATATTTAAAAAAGAAAAAAAAACTTACCAAATATGGATTATTACGGGCCCCTTTGTAAGTATATAGTAAGAAAAAGTAATAAGAACTTTGGGTAGTTAAAATATTCATAATATTCCAAAGCGATATCGTAAGGTCAGAGGCAAGCATGTGCATGAGTAGGCCTTGGAACTTCATAGGAGTCTCTTCTTTTCATGGAAACCTTGGCCTCACATATATATGTAATTTTGCTTTGGAATGATCATCCATCGCATGAAAATATTAATGAAAAGGAAAAAGATGATGAATGCACCAAAAACTAAACTCCACATGCTACAATCCAAATAGATATGTATGAATGATCCATAAGGATATGATCGATGTGATGTGTTTGTATTTTCTTATCACTAAGCTTTCCCATACCAGCCTTGCAATGCTCCACAGCCAGCTTGTTATAGCCCCATTCAATTCAGATATATAATATTTTCCCTCTCTTTATATATATATATATATATATATATATTCTCTTCTTTAACTCCTTATAGTTTATAGGTTTACTATATATATAATAGCAATATTATTATAATGATGAACAGCTTCATCAATCATCAGACCTATTAGGGTTTCCTTCAAAAGTTAAATTCCAAGAGCTTTATGTAGTCGGCGCTGATTTGCTGTATCTAATTAAATAAACACACACAATTAATGGAAAAGAGAAGACTAGAGAATTGCTTATATATATATATATACACGTGTGTATGTCTACGATCATTTGTGTGTGTGTGTGTGTAAAGTATGATGTAGTATAATGAGTGAGAGAGTCACGCGTAAAAAGAAAAAAAAATAGGAGAAAGAAGAAATGATTGGGATATTGAGGAATGGGCTTGTTCGAATATGAAGCTGCGTGGCTTCACTTAATTACTGGGATTTCGGTCGTCAACTTTCTCCTATTAGTAGCAGAAAGCTCCAAGCCATTTGCATTGGATTTTATATATATTATGGGTTATTGGGGTTCCAAGTTTTTATAATTTATTATTTTACGATACATTTTGTTTGGTTGCTCGGAAAATTCATATATTAGGTGAACGTGGAATCCAAAATGATCAAAGGTATATATATATATATATATATATATATATATATAGCCTTTGTCTTTTGCGAAATGTACAAAGCTATGAGACCATATTGTTCTTTCGGTTTTGATTTGGAAGATATACATATTTGATGCATAAGAAAATGGAACAACTTGCATATATATATATATATATATATATATATATGTTTGAGTGCTGTTTTGCTTCTGAATTTAAAACAATGACAATGACAGAAATTAATGTAATTAATAAAGAAACACACACACACACACATATGTGTGTGTGTTGTATAAATTGGTGTCAACTCTTCAATTCGGTACACGTCGAGCTAAATCATAAGCATTAGATCATGTGATGTCACAGTGTATGGTCACATGTTTTTTTTTAAACAAAAAGTAATAATCCCGGAAGTAGCGATTATTAATTACTGTTACTTAAATTTGGCTGTTACCTATTTGTGGCTGAAAACTGAAGAACATTTGCACTTGTTTTTTTACCTTAGAAAAATGTGTTAGCCACGTCCAGTTTTTCATATATACGAAAGGTTCATGCCTGTGAGCACAAACTGTATATAGTTTTTTTTATTATTATTATTTTATACATAAACCATAAACCTCACCATTTATGTCATTCTTCATGCCCGCTGTGAGAGCTAAGTTATAGTATTTATATCTGAGTCGCATAACATGTTAAAATAATCAAACCAGGGTTATGTCGCTCACATGATTAACCAAGGGCCCCAAACAGATTAATGCAAGAGCTTTATACAAGTCAGAAAAATAAATATGATATTTTAGTCACTTAAACCTAATTTAATTTATACAAATTTAATATATACTTGTATTATAATTAAAATAAACACTTCCCCAATCAAGACCAATATATATATATATATATATATATATATATATTGTGTGTGTTCAGATTTTAAAGATACTTTTATATTTATTAATTCATTTCTTTTGGTTTTCAATTTCTGCCTAATTAATTAAATAGGCACTCCCTAATTTTATCTCTTGGCCAACGTAACACACACACACAGAGGAAGTGGAAATTGAAAATTGAGCTAAGAATACCGGTGAGAAGCAAGCGTACGTAGTGAGAGACACATGGCGGAGCACATAGCCACAAGTGAATAATATAATAAAATGCGCCGAGAAAACAAATAACAAGAATAAAAGCTGAACAAATATCTATGGAGGTCAAGATCAGAACCTTAACAAGATTTATCGGATCTTCGTTTTCTCATATTATGTTTTTTTTTGTTTTTATCCCCTATGTCACCACCACCAACCTATATATATATAGCTAAGCTAGCTCATTAAATGTTCATAATTGCCACCATATTAGAGGAGAGACCAATTATACCAAATTTATTTCCATGGAATAATATTTTCTGACGTGTTTGGATCGCCCCTCTATGTGTATAATCTTGGTAAATAAATTCTTCAGTGGGATTTTTGTCGTCGTGGCCACCATACCCAACACCAATTAAATTAAACCATTTAATTTTGAGCTCATATTAGTTGCTCATTATATATACATGTAATGCCTAATCTTGTATGTCACCCCACTTAATTGAAAAGATCGATATGGTGTTCCTTATTTTTAGTAGGTTTTATTATCTATCCCAATATATATATATATATATATATATTATAGAAATTATGTCACATTCATTATAATTAATTAATTAATTTATATTTTTAATATATTTTTATTAATTAAATTTTATATTAAAGATCATATTATCAATTAACACACTAATTAAATATCAATTAAAAGGAGTATTATACTCATACTAACATATCATAACTAATTATTTACAAGAGGTATCTTTGATCACATGATTATTAATACTTAAGATGCTATAGATCCCTTACTAAAAAAAAAAGTCTCTATACACACACGTATCGACTACTAGTACGTCTATAGATATATTATATGGGATATTACTTTCATGATGACTACAGCTAATCGTTTGTAATCAATATACATTATTTAATAATTTGACGCCCAATGTTAAAATAAATATATATATGAATTAAAATTTTAATTCTAATGAAAAGTTTTATTTCAAATTTGATTGGTTTGAGGATTATTTTTGCTCATTATTGAACTGAAATTTTATATATATATATATATATATATATATAGTTAAGCTGCAAATTAATCAGGTGATGAGTGTGTGTACTGAATACATGCATAGAAAATGAAACAAGAAAAAAAAAAAAAGTGGACCCCAGGCCACCATTAGCGATCATATATGTATCATTGCTTCAATTATCAGTTGATTTGGGCAAATCCCTGAAATGTTAGTTAATAACTTAATTAATATAAAGGATCGTATCATTTGTTCGTGAGAGTTATTTGATGGATTGGTACATAGTGAAGAAAAAAAATAACGTTATGCTTAGCTAGTATATTTATTTTCATATTTTTCTAAAACAATATTAAATTAAATACACTAAAAATATTAATTTATTGGTAGAAGAAATTCAATATTTACGTAAACAAAATCTTGAGTTCTGAATCTTATAAAGAAAAAAACAAACAAAGCTAAAGACAAAACAATATTCAAATCTAATTTAAACTATACTTATTAATCAAATAACTAAATAGTGGGTTCATAAAAAATATTGAATTCAAAACTCAATATTCCTTGTGAATTAGTTATTGTTTACTAGATTGAGAATACACAGATCCCAAGGGGTTATGTTAGGTTGAAGCTGTGACCACTTTATTAAGTTTGAATTTGAAGTTATCTTCATACAATACTTATATTATCATGTTATTAGGGGCATTGTACCTGGCTCAACCACAGCTTCTCATGTGGCAGATTTCTCAATAAAACTTAATTAATTTTTATTATATATGTATACATAATTCATAATTGAATATTATTATTAAAGGGGTTCTCGTTAAAATTTGCAACTTCTTCTCTTCAACCTAGGTGCCACCCAAAGCCCTCTTCTTATTACAAAGACTCCATGTTCCTCATGGATGCTTCTGATGATTGATTACCTCTTCTTTATGTTTTTCTTTAAAAAAAAATAATGTTTTTGAGCTCAACACTCAGCATGCATGGCGGTGACCTATAAAATTAATTATCCATGCTTATCAATACATTCGGACGATATAGTTCTTATGGCGAAGTCAAGATTAATTTTAAATTTGAGTTATAGAGAAGTACTTTAGAGTCAAAGGGTTTTTATCTGAGTAGAAGTAAGACTAAATATATGCATTTTAATTTTGATAAGAGACAAGTTAGAAGTAACTTGGAGGTCAGATTGGGAAATCAAGTTATTCCACAAATAGATAAGTTCAAATATTTGGGATCAATGATACAGAAGGACGGTGAAATTTTGGAGGATGTTAATTATAGAATTCAGGCCGGGTGGTTTAAATGGAGAAAAGCTACTGTAGTTATATGTGATCGGAAAGTACCAGATAAAGTAAAAGAAAAATTTTATCGGACTGTTATAAGACCAACAATGCTTTATAGAAGTGAATGCTGGGCTTTAAAAGGACAGCAGGAGCATAAAGTTGGGGTAGCTGAGATGAGGATACTGAGATGGATGTGTGGGTATACAAGAAAAGATAAGATTCATAATAAACATATACGGGGAAGAGTTGGAGTGGCACCTATTGAAGAGAAAATGGTAGATAACCATCTTAGGTGATTTGGACACGTACAAAGAAGGCCAAGGGATGCGCTGGTGAAGAGGGTGGATCAAATAGTATGGACACCGGTTAAAAGAGATAGAGGAAGGCCAAAGAGAACGCTCAAAGAGGTCATTGAACGAGATCTCCTGGTCAATAACCTATCTAAAGATTTAGTTTTCGATAGAGCACAATAGCGTCGTATGATCCATGTAGCCGACCCCATTTAATAGGATAAGGCTTGTTATTGTTGTTGTTGTTTGCTTATCAATACATTAATAATTGATTAAATACATGCCATAAATTCAAATAAAATTATTACCCGCCATGGATCAGAAACACAATTAAGCGCATGGCCAACTTATATAGATGCATAACAAAGGAAAGACAGTTTATTGATTTACTTACTTTCACATAATCAATTATCAAATATATTACTCCATTCCCCCACCAAATACTTCTGATCCTATTTATAAATTATTTTTAACATATTTTATACATAATAAAAATAATTATGTCATAAAATTTAATGATTTTTTAATTTTATCCTTATTTAATATATATTATATTTTATAGAAACAAATATAACTTAATATTAAATTAAAGATAAAATAGTATATTTATATAAAAATTTTCTCTTTATCTTATAAATAGGTAGATAGAAGTATACTACAAGCTACAAGTTTACTCATACACACATCCCCGGCACCTATCTTTTTATGGTTTGAGTTGGAGTATTTAGTAACAAAGAGAGTAACAAGCACTTGTTCAACACGTGATCAAAGAGAGGGGTGTGTGGGTGGGTATGGCCCCTCCTCCAGTTAAGGGCCGTTATTCCCACTGGTGCATTGCTTTCCTCGAGTGGTTGTATATAAGTGTTTGTATCCCGAGAGAATTCCAGAAGAGGAAAGTGGATGGTGTGGGTTAGAATCTCTAGGCTGTGTTTGGGAGTTCAAAAATGTCTACGTGGGTGTCTTAGAAGCAGGAAGATTCATGCATGTTCCACGTAAGTAGTGTATTATTGTGTGTTACGATGAAAAATCAAACAAGAGTTTTGGGGTTTCCTAAGTGGAGGATATATGTAGAAGGAGAGGAAGATGATTTGTATTGTGTTTTGAGGATGTGGAAGAGCACATGGAGAAAGCACTGTCCGAGGCCGAGCCTCATTCGTAGGCATATGCAAATGCAACACATATTAACATTGTCGTCGCCTTTTTAATTACTTAATTAATTCCCTAACCCTCCCTTGATCTGTTTCTGTGCCTTGAGATTAGTACTCTTCATTATTCATCCACGTGCCCCCATTTTCGTTCCTTACATCAAAACCCAGTAACCCTTCTACTATATTCCACTTGATGAAGCCAATTGATGGATAATGAATGTGTCACTCTAATTTTTATTATAAGTCTCTTTCAATTAATTTTCATATATCAACCAATGTAATTAGTAAAATCATTAAATATACCTTAAATTGATAAAAAAATTGAAATTTGTCCCGATTAAAATTCTCTCTCTCTTTCTACAAATTATTCTTACTTCTCTATTCTCTTTTTCTCTTTTCAACAAGAATTTGATACGGGTAAAATTGAAAACAATCATTAATAAGTCTCTAAGTGAACTTAGCTAGGACCAAAAAAGCATTCTACAAAGGATTTATAATAACGTACTTCGATTTTAAACATAATAATAATTGGTTAAATGAATTTAATATGTAGAAAATATCATCCAAATAACTTTTAGTTCATCAAACGATATTTTTTTAAGAAAGGTATCTAAACATGAGTCTCGTTATAGTAAAGTAGGAAGAAGGAAAAGTTTTCAAAGTCTGAAAATGTGTACGTGGAGACGATTCTTGCACGGTCCACGCACGTAAAACGCAAAAAGGTCCCTTCCCAATTGTATTATGTCTTCCAATGGCAACTAACGAAAATATATAATATGGTTATTTTGCAGAAACACCAAGGTTACATGTGGGAGAAAATTACACCTAAAAATCGTTTAGTAAACGTGATATATGAAAAAAAATAAAAGAAATAAAAACAGTAAAAATTATATATATTAGCTCTTAATAAAAATAAATGTTATTGAGTAATGATAATTAATATAAGAATAAAAGGATATTGCATTTCCAAGGGGAATAGAATTATTTTCGCTCAAAGCTAACAAAATGGATATTTTGAGGTTATGATAGTATCAATTTGGACCAATGAATTAGAGAGGCCATCAATTAGAATCCTTTTCAAGAGTATTGATAATCTCATCAAATTGGTCTTTTGGGTGTAATTAGTGCCTGTTTGGGAGTAGCATTTCAAAATCAATTTTAGGTAAAACTTTAATTTAAAAAAATTTAAAACAAACAGTCATTTTTATCTAAAATTGATTTTGACTAAAACTATGGTTTAAAACCATAGTTTTGAATAATCTACTGAAAATAGTTTTTAAAACAGTAAAAGAGTTTATGAACTATCCAATTACTATCTTATTCCTACTTTTTCTTATACCCTATTTATGAACTATCCAATTACTATCTTATTCCTACTTTTTCTTATACCCTATCTCCTCTCTCATCTATCTTATTTACTCTATCTCATCTTTCATATCTCTTCTCTACACTCTCTCCTCTCTCATATTTATTCTCTACCATCTCTCCTCTCTCATACTTTAATTAAATCATACCTTTTTTAGTAATTTATTAATATAAAAAGTGATTATACTACTAATTATCCAAACATCTCTATTTTCAAAATCTATTATTCCCAAAATCTATTATCTAGAATCTATTATTCCCAAAATTTATTTTCCAAAAGCTAATCCAAACATGCCATCAAATTAGAAAGTGGTCATCATCAATCTAGAGTTATATATATATATATATATATATATATATATATATATATATATTGCATGTAAGGAATTGAACACACCAGCAGCTAACTTGAGAGCAAAAATGAAACACGTAAATTATAATTATTTCAAATACACGCATTGCCCAAAACATTAACATATGCAATGCATAGACAACAAAATCTTACAATGGTACTACAAAGATACCCTCCAAATAATAAATATACTGTCCTATGCTCAAATAAATATATACATGAATGCATGTATGTCTATTTCAATACGTTAGAACCAATTATATATATATATATATATATATATATATATATAGGAGCTCCCACCATTTAAACTTTACTCGTATCAACACTGAATAATTATGGTAACGGCCAAGATATATAATAATTAAATAACTTAATTGAAATTTAATTTCTTCTTAAATTAAGTAATTGTTATATTGAATATAATATAATATGCGAAGAACATGACCAAGCGTTTATCAAAAGAAAACAAGAACATGAGTGAGTGAAGAAGGATTAGATGCTTTTGGTATAATCATAATTGCTGCAGCCGGTTTGACCTTAACCAACAAGATTATTATAAATATATATAATCATAATTGCATATTCCATATATATATATATATATATATATATATATATATATGTGGATCAAGATGTGTGGAGCGTGAAAAGAAACACGAGACCACATGGAATAGCCGTTTGATTAAAGCACAATTTGAATAATTAATTTAGAGAGCATTAGTCAGATACGCTCTCTCTTTCCAAGGCCACATTTCATTTTTATTAAATTTAAGTTCGATAGACCAAACTTACATGTGCACCAGATATAACCGTCATCCATAATATTTTATAGCTTTTGACCTAATTGCATATGATTGTTCATCATTTTCTATTCTAGTTTTTTCCCAGTTTTATATTGTTGCTCTCTCTCTCTCTCTCTCTCTCTCTCTATATATATATATATATATGAATCAGTATACGTATACGTGGATTTGTGGCCACCTTGAGCTGAGTCTCTGAGCACGTTCGTCTTCTAAGTTCTATCACTTCAGCTCTGAACACTACTTGCATTACAAATTACAATATAGCAAAATCTAACATTAATACTTCCTGTAGTTTTAACAAGGTTCAGTGTTATGAGGCTGAAGATATAGCAGCAAGATCCTGTTCTCCAAAAGTGAAGGATGTTTCTTGGTGAAGAGTATAAAAAAATGTGAATTAACTTGCCAAGTCATGTTGATGATGATTCTCGAGGCTTAAAGCACGAACATCCAAAAATTTAAATGAAATAAAGAGAAATGGGAATTTGAGCAGATGCATTGTATGGTTTCCTAACCTAGTTTTATGCTTCATGTTTAATTCTTGAATATTGATTATCTGCTAGCTTAACAGATGGATCAAGTTGGGGTGTTGTTATTTTTATTTCATTTTACTGAAACTTGTGGTCAGTGAGTGGACTTAATTGTTAGCTTAACATAAATTAATAAAATCTTATTAATACAGAATAATAATGCAATTTGCAGGCGCACAAAAAAGAATAATTATTATTCAATTTCATTTTCATATGTCAACACTATTCAAGAAACTCTGACCTGTAACACCCCAAAACCTAAGTTATCTAACATGTTCACCATTAAGACGCCGAATCTAGTCATAAACATAAACTACTTCCTGAAGTTGATTAATCTTGTAGTACTTTTTTTCTTTTCTTTTGGCTTAAATCATTTCATCCTAATGTTTTCAAATATGAGTGCCATTTTTTGCCTGATTTTGAGTATATAAATAATAATAAGGTAAGGACGTCGCTGTTTTCCCTACGCAGAAACTTTCTGATATCATGCACGAGGAATATATAATGGAATTATTCAAGAGTTGAAAACAATTATATATATATATATTGACAATAATATTATTGTGGAATCAAAATGATATGGTTCAGACGATTGAATGAAGTTTGATATGCAATTAAAGAAAAGATAAGCAACCCCTATCAGTCTTGAAAACAATGTCTACCAGTGGCTTCTCAAGTCAAATAATTAAATAGCTAAATTAAGGCCCACCACTTAGTCAGTTCCTCCGTTTGTTTCTTCAACCTAAACCACAAATATTATATGCCAATATGTGTCGATATATGTTAATAAAAGACATATTTAATTAATTTAATTATATTAAAAAATTTGGTTAAGTTAGTTTATATGAGATATTTTTTCTAAAACGCCATAATCATTTGCTTTAACTTACTCCATCTCTTTATTATTTGATTATTGTTAAAGGAGTATCAATGAGTAGTTTAAGAAAAAAAATGATAAATATAAAAAATTGATCTTATATTTAGAATCATAATCAACTTTTCAATTAGATCAATCGAAGAAGCATATATATTTTTACATGTTATTGGATATATATATAATATCTATTTTTGAGAAGTATATATATATATATATATTGGAGTGGATTTTGGAGGCATATGGATTTTGAAAATGACCAAGTTGGAGTCCTTATCCAATTAATACTGCAAATGAGACAAAGCAAAGAGAGTACAAATTGCATAAGACTAACAATTATTATTATGGCAGAGAATGTCATGAAAGTGATACATAGCGTTTACTGATAGAGCTGGCATGATTTTGACACAAGGGTTACTGAATTAGTTATTAACTAGATTGTGGACCATTTACGAAATCTTATGACTTGTATTATGAATAGTGTTATATCTTCTTATATATATTTTACGGCTCCTATTTATGAGTCAAAGAGGAAAATTTTATCTTATCCTATTTATAAGTTACATAATTAAATTATTAATATAAATATAAATTTTTTCATTAGTTTATTATATGTAGACAATTATTGTTTTTGGAAGTGTATATATTAAATAAATATAATGCAGAAAAGTTATTAATAAATTTTAGACAAAATTAATAAGGTTTAAGGATTTTTTTTATTATAGTAAAATATGCTGGAAGTGATATTAGAAGAGTATTTTCATATTAGAATAAGTTATATTTAGCCCCTTGTTGAAGTTTGGATTGTGTGTAGATAGCATCCCCAACTTTTTAAACTTTTAAAACATATCCCCATAAATTTTTATGTTTGTGCAAATAACTCCCCCTCATTAATTTATCCATTGTTTCACTAAAATTATCAGGGTTTATGCATGCAAAGTTAATGGATTGTTTATTAAGTAGACTGTGAACCTGTGGTTCATACAGAGTCTGAATTAATGAGTTGTATGAATAGTGGGTTTCATATAAATTTTATATTTACACGCACACAACAAATTAAGTTTCTCATAAGAACTGGACATTCTGCAGATATATATCTATAGGGAGTAATAAATTTATCATATTTTCTTAAATGCGTTAGTTTTATTAGGATAACTCATGGATTGGTTGCTATCTAGACATCGATATCATCGAAAATGACTAGGTTTGGGTCCAACAGGTTCGTATATCCAAATCTGCGTTATGAATCTTGAATAATGGAACTGGGTTCCCACTTGGCAACCCCAGAAGGCGTGTGAACTTATGAAAGTATGAAACAGAGGATACGGTTTGGTATGGCTTCAAGTTTAGGGTGGTCCACAGGATTGCTCCTATATGGTCCCAAGTGGGGATTATGGGGTTTTAAGCTACTGAATTCAAACGCCCTATTCGTCCCTAGCCATGTGAATTCCTCGTGGGGGTTAGGCATAGATTGATGCTTTCTGTATTAAAACCTTGATTTTGTTATCATCTTCAATAAGTGCCCTTTTTTGTTTGTGGATGGGGTTTGCTAAGTAGGCAAAATCTCCTCAAGAATCTAGGGAACAAAAAACACCAAAGGGAGATTAATTTTAATGCTACACAATGAAGATTGTGTCAACGTGTCTGGCACAATCCAAACTTTCGGATTCACTTCATTCTCATTACCTAAACGGCATGCCCACTTTTTCATTAGCATGTCCTGCACAGTTATGCGTTCTTGGTCTCAGTTCGTTCTGCTCATGTGTACATGCACAATCATTGGGAAACATGGACAAAGATACTGGGAAAAGGAGAAAGATAGTTAAAGGCCAACTCCAATACTTGAACAATCTATTTGCCACTATGCATTACTAGTTAAAATTGTACTCCTTACACAGCAAAACTTGGGTGAACAAGTTGGCTTAATCCTCCAAAGAAAAGGGGGGAAAATCCCTGGCCACTTTCAAGGAGGATTTACAATTGAATGCCAAAAGACAGATGAAAAAAAAAATAATTTTACAGCAGGGGCATGATTCAGGGCAGAAAAATATAAATAAATTTACAATTCCCTCCCCTACCCCTTGGCAAGATAAAATTTTGGAAGGTTGTGCTTAGCTAGCTTCCTCTGCCTACTCATCTAAAAAATGGAAGGCGGGATTCTTGAGAAGTTCTTTTGCAGGTTTCACACCTGAGAAGTCCTTCTCTTGTAGGTCATCCACTGAGACGGGGATGATGCTGTAAAAGAACCATGCGTTAGTTGGCAAAACCGACAATTGAACTGCATTTGCTTTACCATGTGCTCCACAGTAAATTACTGTTGGGGGTTATAGAGCCCTAATCTAGAGCCCATACTGTCTATTATACTTTGTTAGCTAGTTGCTTATTATTCTTCCTATATTTTAAGGAATCTATTCAGCTGTTGATAGATGATTATTACTAGCTGTTTGATAATATTCAAGTGAATAATATAGAAGGGAATTAAGCTTCTGGGTTTCTTTGGTTACATGATATCCAACTTCCTTAATTCTTTATAAGGGCATTGGATCTTTCCATCAGTCTCTAGTTATGATGCACACCAGAAGTCATTTCATGAAACAGGCATTCTCACCTAGAATTGTCCTCCAACAACAATGAATCACTGAGAGCATCATTAGAGTCCTCGGCCGTAATCACTCTCATGCTTGAAATGACCTGAAGGAAAATTTGATGCATGTTTAATCAAACACATAACCTAAGAATGTCTTTTGCCTCAGTTGGTGACTGTACGGTGATAATAGACTTGCATCGGGAGATACGCTTCGAGTGGTATAATTACCATCCCAATAGAGTGTACATATTCTGTGCAGCTGCTGGACACTCAGTATCTGGAATTAAGGAGGGCAAAACAGAACAGAAGTAAAAAGATAAGAGAAAAATACACAGATAAAGAAAGTGCAGAAAGAGGAAAACGTTTTGCACTTTTTAGGATATAAGAGGATTCCCTCGTTGATGTGTAGATATTATAATCAGTACCATAATCATAGGAATAGATGTTATTCTATCATTACAAGCCGTTAAAGCCTAGGCTCCTCCCATACGTATATATCCCCTTCCTCAGAATGAATAAGAAAACATTCAAATCATATGTTCCTATAGCACTTAAGGACCACTACAGTCTCATTCAAACTTTATTTTATTTTGGAACTAAATCCAAAATATGTACACAATTTTCAGCCAATAATAGTAGTAGCACACGCACCCAAGTTGAAAGTCGTAAACAATAGAGGCAATCAATTCTGCTGCTACTTGCAGAAACATTAACTTAAAAAACACACACACAACCACTTCTGAATACATAAGATCTGTTCAGGAACATATCCATTCAAATTCTTCTCTAGATTCTGTACATTAACATAATAATGAAAAATGCAGACCAGCCCACCAATATACACGGTTTGAAATGAATAAACACTTACAGTGCATAAATCATTGGTAATTTCATCATAGGAAATTCTGTACTTCTGATGAATAACCTGTAGATCAAAAGTAACAGTCAAAACTTAAATCAGAGGCAAGAAACTAGAAGACAAATCTTTTTCAAAAACACAGATGAAAATTGGGCATATCTCCATCTCAAAGAGAACAGTGTCTGGTTCAAACAAAAACCCATCAGCACAATCCAAGACCACAGTAAAGTTGCAACTATAAACCTTACTTGGGCTGGCAGTGCATGGTAAAGCCTACTTGGGTATTGGGATTTGGGATGAAAAAGCATGATGGAATTTTAGAAGGTGAAGTATTTTGGAGCTTCAATACTGCTCTGATTTTATTCATAGGAGCTACTGAATTTATAGAGTACAATTAGATAGAAAATAACAATAATATCCTATCCTAATCTTATCTGAATAATATCCTAATATTTCATCTATAATCTCCCTATATCTCTCATAATATCTTATTTGTTTACAATAATTAATTATTTCCATAATTACCACACTCCCCCTCAAGTTGGATCATAGATATTGATAATGTCCAACTTGCCTACAAAGCATTCGAACCCCTCTTCTGGTAGTCCTTTAGTAAGGATATCGACCACTTATAACTTGGTGGGAACATATGACAGACTGATGATCCCATCTTCAACTTTTTCTCTAGTAAAATGTCTATCCACATCCACATGCTTGGTTCTGCTATGTTGAACAGGATTCAGTGCCATATTTAAGGCTGCTTTGTTATCACAGTAGAATTTTAGTGAAGAGTCAAACTGAAAATGGGCTTCTTCTGCCACTAGTTTCAACCAGAGTCCTTCCATAATGCCTTGGGATAGGGCTCTTAACTCGGATTCTACACTGCTCTTGGCAACAACTCTCTACTTCTGACTTTGCCAAGTCACTAGATTCCCCCACACAAAGGTGCAGTATCCAGACGTAGACCTGCTGTTATCCTGATCTCCTGCATAATCTACATCTGTAAAGACTTCAACATCTCTGACATTATTCTTTTTAAAGAACAATCCCTTGCCAGGTGTACCTTTAAGATATTTTAGAATTTTATACACTGCATCTAGATGCTTCTTCTTGGGATCATGCATGTGTTGACTAGCTACACTTACTGCAAAGGCAATATCTGGCCTAGTATGAGAGAGATATATGAGCTTACCAACTAGTCATTGATATTGGCCTTTATCTGTTGCTGTCTCATTTGCCTCCTGTTTTTGTTTTTGGACTGCTTCCTTTTTCTTAACTGGTTTTTTTTAGGACAAACTGGTACTTTGCTTGGCCGACACCCAAGCATTCCTGTTTCCTTGAGAAGATCCAGTATATACTTCCTTTGAAAAACATAGATCCCTTTTTGAGATTTTGCTACTTTCATACCTAGGAAATACTTGAGTTTCCCAAGATCTTTTACTTCAAACTGTTTATTGAGGGCCATTTTAACTCTTTCCATCTCCTTGATGTTATTCCCTGTGAGAATAATATCATCCACATATATAATGAGGATAGTTATTAAATCACCATCTTTTAATACAAACATGGTGTGATCTGACAAGCTTTGTTTGTAACCTTCCCCTTTGAGTACAATAGAGAATCTGTCAAATCAAGCACGTGGTGATTGCTTTAAGCCATAAATTGACTTTTTTAGTCTACATATCTGACCATTTTTCCCTTTATCAAATCCGAGTAGTATACTCATGTAGACCTCTTCCCTTAATTCACCATTAAGGAACGCATTTTTTATTTCAAGTTGTTGGAGTGGCCAATCAAGATTTGCAGCAATAGATAGTAGAACCCGAATGGTATTTAACTTGGCAACAGGGGCAAACATTTAATTGTAGTCAATTCCATAAGTCTGAGTGAATCCCTTGGCAACTAGCCTTGCATTGTACTTATTTAATGAACCATCGGCATTAAATTTTGGTGTGAACACCCCTTTACATCCCACAGGCTTTGTTCCTTTTGGTAGTGCAGTGAAATCCCAAGTCTTATTCTTTTCTAGTGCTCGAATTTTTTCCATTACTGCATTTTTTCATTCTGAACTTTCAAGAGCTTCATATACAGTTTTGGGGATTTGAATCCGATCAAAATTAGTAACGAAGCTGTAATGCTTCTGAGAGAGAATGGAATACGAAACATACTTCTGAATATGATGTTTGGTACATGTTCGAGTTTTCTTTCTTAATGCAATAGGAAGTTCTTCCTCTCTTGTCTCTATCACTCGAATATTCTCATCAGCATTCAGGGGAACTTCCACCGGTGATGAGATTGGGACTTCCTCGGGTATGTTGGACTCAACTACCTGTTTATTTCTACGTGAGTAAATATTATCAAATTTTTGAGCTTGGACCTCCAGTCTTGGCATGACATTTGGTATAATATTAGATGGGTAGGATGGGTCTGTAGGCGGAGGTATGGGTTCCGGAATACACTCAAGCTGAAACTCATTCCAATTGTCCCCCTGAGTTGAAGAAGTGGTGAAGTAGGGTTCGTTTTCCGCAAAGGAAATATCGTGACTGATGAAGAGACGTTTAGTGATAGGATCATAGCACCGGTATCCTTTCTGGGAATTGAAATAGCCTAAAAAACACACTTGACAGATCTGGGATCAAACTTAGATGATGGGTAATGTTGATGGACAAAGACAGAGCAACCAAAGACTCGAAGTGGTAAGGAATAGTCAAGGTGAGTGATAGTGTGGGTCTCACGAAGCTTATCTAGCAGTGCAAGGTAGGACAGGACACGACTAGGAAGGCGGTTAATTAGATGAGTAGCCGTGAGTATGGCATCCCCCAGAAAAAACTCAGAGTGTGATAGGTATACAAGAAAGCACGAGCAACTTCGAGAAGGTGCTTATTTTGTCATTCGGCAATACCATTTTGTTGAGGACTGTATGGGCAACTACTTTTGTGCACAATACCATTGGTTTTAAGAAAAAAAATCGAGGGATTGGTTAAAATATTCTGTCCCGTTATCTGTGTAAAGGACTTGCACTGTGGGGTTAAAATGGGTTTTAACATAGGTATAGAACTCGATAAAGACGGAGGTAATAGTTGTCTTGTCTTTTAACAGGTAAACCCAGCACATGCGTGTGTGATCATCAATAAATGTAACAAAATATTTGGACTGGGTTCGGTTTGCGATACGACAAGGGCCTCAGACATCGCTATGAATAATGGAGAAAGGACGAGTCGACTTATAGATAGACGGTGTGAAAGTAGGACGATGGTGTTTGGCTAACTCACAAATATCACAATGGGAAATAGTACTTTTATTCAAAGATAAATGGGGAAACATGTGTTGTAAATACAAAAAACTAGGATGACCCATCCTTTTATGCCATAATACAATATTATTGTCATTGATGGTTGAGACTAAACCACTTATTCTGTAACGCAGATTACTCTCATTAGAAATATCGAGGTAGTAGAGTCCTTCAGATTCCTTAGCCATGCCAATCGTTATCCCCGATGAGAGATCCTGAAAAATATAATAAGATGGAAAGAAATGAGCTGAGCAATTGATTTGTTTCATCAGTTTACTGATAGATAGTAAATTACAGGACAAGTGAGAGACATGTAAGACAGAGTCAAGACGTAATTTGTTTGACAGGTGGACTGTCCCAGCGCCTGCTATAGGAGAGGAAGAACCTGTAGCTATCCTAATAGATTGACTTCCGGTCACAGGATGATAGGAATCAAACATTTTGATTTCCGAAGTCATATGGTCGGAAGCTCCTATATCAATAATCCATTTGGTAAGGACAAAGGTATGTAAGACAACAACATAATTGCTTCAGTGAGTAACAGTAACAGTAGAAGCAGACTGCTGTTCAATATGAAGAGTCTTAAAATACTCGAACAATTGACCCATTTGCTCTTTACTCATAGTTGGGACAGGTGGTGGAGCACTCTCTTGATATTGAGAGGCTTGATGAGCACGATGCTTACCTCGTTTTGGTTTCCAGTCAGCAGATTTCCTATGGATATCCCAACACTTATCTTTAGTATGACCCACCTTTTTGCAGTGGTCGCAGGTTACTCTTCCACGAGTCGAACTAGAGTTGGTATCTTGACTTATAAAAGTAGCAGAATCAGTAGAAGTAGGTGTTTTAGATACAGGCAACATTACCTCACGTCGGGATTCTTCACGTAAGATCTTAGCATATACTGCCCTAGGAGGTAAAAGCACCTGTGTGCTTAATATCCGTCCTCGGACATCATCAAATTCTGGATTGAGGCCGGCCAAAAAAAGTAATACTCGTTCATTTTCGATGTTTTGTTTGTGACGTGCAGCATCATGTAGAGAGTCCCATGTTTCCTCTGTCATGAGGTCAAGTTCTTGCCATAGAGCTACAAGCTCAAGCCAGAATTCCGTAACACTTCTTGCACCTTGTGTGGACTTCCAAATTCTGCGTCTTACACCATATTCTCGAGAATGATCTTTCCCATAAGAATAGGAATCACGAACAGCCTCCCAAATTGCTTTAGCAGTGGGAAGATACATAAAACTTCTCTTAAGTTGTGGTGAGATAACATTTACTAACCAGGAGCACACTAGTAAATCATTTGTTTTCCATTGATTCATAGTTACAGGATCAGATGATGTTGGCGGGTCTTCAGTTAAGTGACTTAACTTACCGCGACCACCTACGGCAAATTGAATTGCTTGTGCCCAATCCTGATAATTTGTGAGGGTTAGCTTTTCCGAAACAATTGACATAGGAGAGCCATCAAAAGTAGAGACAGATCCCAGGGAACTCCCAGTATTTGACAATCCAATTTTATTGAACTGTTGAGTGAAGAATCCATAAAAGAAACCTGTCTGTTAACTTACGGGTCTGTGGGAGAAAAAAAGGCCCGTCTACTGACTATTGAATACGTACGGGTCAATGAGGAAAAAAAAATCTGTCAATATGGAATATTCTTATACAAAAAAATCCCGTCTTCAGATTTATCACGCCCGACACCACAGAAGGCGCAATCTTCACGTTGGCTCTTTCGACTAAACTGGTTAGAGGATACCCTACTGTTGGCTGAATACCAAGGCGGCAGAGGATGACGCTGCCGTCTGGATAAGTCGCTTCATCTGGGCATGACATTGGTGACCACGACTGTCTCGGTTCTTGCTGGATGCACGACGCTCGAGGCTGATGGATAACAAAAGGTGAAGTCGCTGCTGTTTTGGGAAGTCGCTTCAGCTAGGCACGACGCTCGTTGGCTTGGACTCTCATCGCTCGACGTTGTCGCGTTGCTGGGTGACCCAACGCACACTGTCTATGTTGGACTCATGTCTTCGGCAAGGTACAGGTGGACTGTGGTGGCACAGGCTTGACGTTGTCGTGTTGCTGGGTGACCTATTGCACAGCACGGGCTGAACTCGCGGCTAGGTTACCGTCAAGTTGGGCTTCAACGTTGTTGAAGCTACTGCGGCAATAGCAGCTGAAATGAGAAACTATTCATGCAAATGGAGAATGATATGGATTCAACAGATACACTTCCCCAACCACACTCCAGCAACCCCCATAGGGCCCACTCCACCAGTAATATGCTGAAGTAAGGTTAAATTAACTGCCTGCTCTCTAGAACCAACACAAGTTCCTTTATTCCCATAATGATGGAGTTTCAGTTAAGGATTCCAAGAAACTTTTCTTCCCTAATTTTGGTAATCAGACATCAAGAATATATGTGCTAAATTTTGTCATTTATGACATTTACACTAGTACATGCTATTAAAACTTCTGAAATAAAACTAGGTGACTAATTTCTAAAAACGGTCAGGCATAATAATCTCAAAATTTGATTATGCAACTTGCATCAAATCTAAAATAATAGCCTCCAATTTTAAGATAAAAAATTAGATTAATGAATTTTGGTACTGATTGTAACATTTGCCATCAAAACCAGTACTTGAAGACATGACAATTTATTGCAGAAGTTTGTAACAGTCCTTTATTAAGGGCCTCAACCTTGTCTAAGCACCAATACCTAATAAATTGTAGAGCTTCTGATAGATTCCGCTTAACCTATCACAGATGCAGGAAGACCAAGTCCAAGCAGTTACAGACCATGTCCAGTTAGTTTCATTAAGTCCAGTTAGTTTCATTAATTATTTCATTTCATTTCATTTTATTTATTCCACTAGGTTAGTGGGAACAGCAGTTAGAGTCCATCATGCTCTTATTTCTCTTGTCATGGGTATGTTTCCCGATAATGTAGGAAGAATCAGTCAGTTCCTATGTATTCCAGCACCTACAAATACCTCAAGCTGATTGATCTTAAGTAGGAAATAAATTCTGATTTTAGAGATTCTCTTGGTTCCTAATTACTGTCTTTACGAGATTCTTGTAAGAGAAAGTGAGTAGGAAAGGTTACCCTATCAGCTTCCCAATCTCAAATTATGAAAATATTGGGATTTCAATCACAGCTGATGCCAATGCCAACCAAAACTGTGTAGATTATCATTTCTAATCAACAAAAAGACTTCACATATAATCAAATTTAGTTTGTTAGGCATCCAAACAAACATAAAGCAGTTTATAAAATGAGGATTACAAGTCACTAGCCAAGTTATACCCGAACTTTCTAACTGAGCATTGGCAGCAAGAGATTCACCAACTCTTAAATTTCTCATGAAGATCATAACTACTGTAGAGAAACATCAAAATAATCCATTAACTTAAGAGAAACATCAAAATAGTCCATTAACTTTCTTTGAGTTCAATGTTCACTTGAATAGACTGGCTTCTGTTGACTACACAACAAAAGGCATACCAATTAAGCACCTGTTAGTCTTGAAACTCTCAAAACCATAAATATCCAGCACACCAATTAGGAACTTTGAATCAGGGTCTTGACCAATGGAACTATTAATCTTATTCCCCAGCCTGCAAAAGCATGAAAAGAAATTACAGAAACAGATTTCTACCAAGATCAAACACACAAAACTACTTATAAACTCTGTTAAAAAATTGTTAATATTCCATAGGCAATTTGTATACAGGCTTACCAGTCAAACAATCTCGAGTACACAATTTTAGCCAAAACATCTCGGCTGAGTGCAGCAGTTTCTGAATCCAGTGACTTTGTGATTGTTTCATCACGAGTAACAATTACACGTTTGCAAAGAGAATCTTCTAGCGCTTTTCATCACACCTGAATAACCAAGGATTCACATGGAAAGGATATGACATGCAAACTTTGCAAATGATACATCCTTTAATCAAAGCAAGTCTGTAATGTTGCTCACATGAAAAGCTCAGGAGTAGTTTGTAGATGAAATTGAGATTTTTCATATTTGGGCATAGATGGGTCTATTTCCTCCCCTTTTGCAAATTCAATATTTCCAAGATGCATAATTACAGCAACCACTCGGAAAATGGCATCCTGAAGTGTAATAGGAAAAATGGGGGAAATGACATTGAGGAATATATCATCTTCAAGAATATGACCATGAACTTGGAGAACAAAAATACCTGCTCCGCAGAACTTATTCCAACAACACCCATTGCTCTCCTTGTTGCAATTTAATCTTTAGAATCATCAATTCCTTCCAACTCAAAACAAATGAAAAGGTCAAAAGAAAAAAGACAACAAAGGAAAATCAAATGGCTCAATTTACTAGTTAATTTTTTATAATCTTAATATCAATCTCATCCTAATTCCAAGCAAAAGGAATCCCATTACCTCTGGAGGTGCTGAACAGAGCATGTAGAAACAGTGATAATTCCTCTCTGGATCAGACACCTGGCAAACACGTGATCTTTCCAGCAAGTAAGTTCTAATAGCAGCCACTGAAATTATTCCCCGCTGGTCAAATTGAATCTCCACAAACTTACCAAAACGACCGCAAATTTCCCACGTGAGAGAATAATATAAATAAACGAATTAGTGCATAATTTTTTATGCAACTGCGTAAGCACAAACTTTAGTATCTTTTCATATAAAGGAAAAGAATTAGTGCATAATCTTTTTATGCAACTGCATAAGAATGAACTTTAGTATAACTTCACACCTTGAATTGTTGTTCCTAACAGTCTTCGCATTGCCAAAGGCTTCTAACACAGGATTAGACTGCAAACCAGGGGGGTAAAGAGAATTTTGGGGGGGAAGGGACAGCCACGTTATATGTAGTAAGGAAGTAAGAAATTTAGATCCTAGAAGAAGATAATAATGAGAAAACAACTTGAGGGTAGTCAAATTTGCTTTGACAAAATATAAATATTGGAAAAAAAAGTAATCTCTTACCTCTAGGACTTGCTGCTCAACAGTCCTACCTTCAGAAGCAGCTCTCCCTCCCATGTAAGCGAGATATCGCATTAGTAACTTGGTGCTTTCTGTTTTACCAGCCTCACTTTCACCACTAACCAATATTGATTGACTGATTCCCTCATTTATCATAAACCTTAACAACAATAGCTTACACATTCAGACTTGTAAAATAACTAGATGCCCAAGTGATGGGACAAGAAAAAGACTTACCTATATGCAGCATCTGCAACAGCAAAGGGATGAGGACTCAAATCACCCAAAGCAGCCCGTCTGTATTGATCCATCGTATGGCCATCATATAAATGTGGAAGCTTTGTGAAAGGATTCACAGCAATCACTATATTCCCAGTGTAAAGCTGGAAGCACAACTTCAGGATTAGAACATGTCAAAGGACTAGGAAAACAAGAAATCACAAACAAAAGGAGAGTAAAGTCACTATTTCCCCACTTGAGGGGACTAAGACAACATTTGGAGAGTTGGCATGTATATAAAATGCATACATAAATTTCATTGATGTCATATCTTGATCTCAACTTGTCTAGAACTCCAGGCTCGTGCAGGTAAGCAAGCTTTGTCATATCGTCCACTCCACATGGCCGGGCTTCGGTGTCTTTAGTATAGATATGTCAAGATTTAACAACAACCTACAGAATTAGAGCAAAAAAAAAAAAAAACAGGGGCAAAAACAATGTTATGTCAGAGAGATCTAAGTACTAACTTAGCTTAAAAATTCAATCTAGTTGACCAATGGATGACTGGCATAGTCAGCATAGATGTTTTTAGTGAGCCTATATTCATAATGTTATTCTTAACCTTTCATGTTTAAAAATGCTATGTGAATTTCGCAAAGAATATTAAAATGAATTGTTTATATTGAATTAACCAGTATGCAAAACATACTTGCTGTCTTTCCAGAAGTTGAAAGGACTTTGATTTCTTCTCCATTAACCTCCAAAACCTCACCATCTATCCAAGCTACACTAGGATCCTCAACCCAAACTTGGGATCCGACTATAGGACTGACAGAGGCCTACAATACAACGAGAGTCAAAGCTTGAATGCAACAATGTACTAATACGTCCAGATTCTTTCCTAAAATTTAGGCAATAATTAAGCAACCGAAGTGAAATGTATAGAAGCAATCGTCAAAAGGTAAAGTCAATTTCCTTTATACCAGTGTGAAATCAAAAGGTTCGTGAACTAAAGGTTATGTCAAATCCTCTGTTTTTAATTCCCACAGAAATAGTAGATATAAGACTTCAGTTCCATATAAGCGGATTAGAGAGAGCAACGAAGCTACCGGAAGAACCGGCAAATCCTCGATCACTAAAACCTATAAGGCAGCCACCATGAGAATTGAGAACCAACAAGAAAGTTTTCACAGTAAAATCAGTTTTTCCCCCTGAGGAGAATCCAGGTGATAAAACATTTACAAACTTATAACATTCTTCCCAGACTGAGATGTCGTGACGACAAATAATGTAATTCCTAGGAAAGCAGTAACCACCAGACTTTGATTCTACACTGTCGCTCGGTAGAAAAAAACTGTCACGTTAATATAAAATTAGAAACACTCCCATTCCGAATGCGACCACATATGATCAGATAAACCAAGTATAAGATTACTTTTTTTAAAGTAAATGTAACTATGTAAGTCCGACTCTGTTTTCAGGCAATAAAAGATCAGCTCATTATCATAACAAAACTATCATCCATTTATCTGCGCGAGACAAGAATGCGCGAGACTTCGATTGACTGAATCTTGACCAAAAAGAAAACTGCAGGTAAATGGGAAACCCATACCATTTCCAAGGAGACCGGACAGATCAAAATCTCGAGCTGCTTCAGATATACTTCCGAACTGTGTACTCCTAGGCTCAAAAGGAAGGATCTTGCACTGCAACCTCCATTGAAATGTGCTTTAGAAGCATGTGAAGGAATGAACGACAAAGAAAATTGTATATGATAACTGAAAGTTTCTATAAAGGTGAAACAATGAGAAGCTTAATAATAAACACTTGGACGAGAACAGAACTTCAGGGGAAGAGGCCTTGCTTGAAGGGCAGACCCTTTCAGTTATGGTTGTTTATTTTCCTCTCTCTCACGGTTAAAATATTTTTGTCCACAGGAATCTTGGGTCGGCTGATTTATATACAAGAAGTTCATCTAATTATCAACATTAATTTCGGTAAACAAAGTGTCGTTTTATTTACGCGAAATTAAGGAAAGTAAGTAGAGCGTCGTTTTATCTACGCGAAATTGAGGAAGTAATTACAAATTACAACGGCTAAATTTTTTTGCCAGCTAATTTCAGCTGCGAAATGTTTTTGGCCAGCAAATGACAGCGGCCAGATTTTTTTGCCAGCAAATGACAGCGGCTCAATTAGTAGCAGTAACTATCAGCAATAATTACAGGAAATAAGACGACGTTTTTTTCTTTATCCAAGGGGAATTCCGGAATTACACTTTAATTTTGGCTTGATTTACAAGAAACAAAAAATTCAAGACCAAAAACACAGTCCCCACGTTGTCGAAAATCATAAAAAAAAAAAACAAAATCAAAGTTTAGGAGGCGCCATAAGCTGCGCTTGACACGGCCGATGGACACCAGCCCGGAGCGCGATTGAATACACCGTCCTTGAATTATCCTGATCCACTGGTGCATTAGAATCCCTGACAAGATTTTATCCTATATCATACAAATCAGATGGAATCAATATTACCAACATTATCACAATTAATTCAATATAAACTGCATCAAGAGCTTTCCTATATCCACCTCTTCTTCTTTTTTTTTTTATCAACAATTTCTATCTTATTATCGTTATTAATTTAAAAAATTAGATGAAGCTCGCTCAATAAAAATAGATGAATCAATTGAACAGTAAGAAGAATCAGAGATACATTATTTCTTTTGTTACAATTGAAAGATTGTGAGATGAGTCACGTCGGTCATATTTCCAAATTTAAACAATATTTACATATTTTTTATTGACAAAATTCTCATTTCAATGGAAAAAATTAAATTTATAATTTTATATTTTATAAGTTAATTATTTGTTAACTTTACCAATAACATTAACAGTCATGAAAATGAAAGCTTTAAACCAAGTCACGGAGGCCCACTTGACCTTTTTGGGTTGGTCAACAAAAAAAACACATCCCTTCTTTATTTTACGTACAGTATATGATACACAGGTTCGTGTGTATACTCTGTTGAATGACGAGTTATTTACTTTAATAATATTATATTCATATCATTTCCTCATCATATGTTAAACTGATAATAGAATAAAATATATAATTATTTAAAATATATTTTATTTTTAAAAATATTCTTAAAAATAATAGATAACTCATTCTTCTAGATATTAATATCATTTAGAAAAAATAGAAATTTCACTCTACTTTTAAATCGTGAATGAATCTAGTTTTTTTTAAAAATTTTTTATATAAAAAAACTATTCATATCCTTCTTATTTCACATTATTTAATATAAATAAATGTTTAAAATTTAATATCCTCGTAAATTAATTTTATCTATTTTATGGTTTAGTCCTCCTTATACTAAAAAAACAAAATAAAGGCTCGTGCGGATCACTCATGATTTTCGACTGAGCACGTGATGACGAAGAGCAAAAGTTCGTTGATGCGGATGATATATGTATATGAAAATGTCAACGACGTGGCACCCACTGAGAGGAGCAACCTTTTAACCAAGTAACGCTAATCAACTTGATTAAAAATTTATTAGCGCCACTCTTTATCACTCGATTCTTAAATACAATGTCACTGTAAAAACCACATTTAAAAATAAAACAATATAATATAAGATTTATTTGAATAAAAATTTAAAAAATAGCTCATAGAAAATTTTAGAGAAGATCTAATAAAAAAAATTATTTTAAATAAATTAATATTTAAATAGTTATTATTATAAATATTTTTATAATTATAAAATTATAGTATTATTTTATTAAAATATGATATAGGATATAGGAGAGAAAGAAGGAGGAGAGATAGTAAAAAAGAAATGAGAAAAGGTAGAAGAGAGAGTTAAGATAATATAAAAAAATAAAGATAAAATAACTATTGTATAATTTATAAACTCTTATATTATTTTAAAAAATAATTTTAATAACTTATCTAAAATTATAATTTTTAACTATAATTTAATAAAAAAATATTTAAATTATTATAATTATTTATTTTAATTTTTTAAATTAAAAATTGAGTTAATTTTTTTTAAATTTTAATTTATTCCCCCATAAGGTCACTTTTGAGAGCTAAGAATTCCTTCACCCGGATTATCGTAGAATCTAAATCATGCTAGAGAATCATGACCTTTTTAATATAAGGTACAAATTTAATTTTAACTTAAAAATGATCATGGTGAGCAATGTTATCTCTCTTTTTTGTCGTATTTAATGTTATCTCAAAAATATTAAAAATTAGATAAATTTATTTTAACATTTATAAAATTAACATTAATAATTAATATTAAATATTAGTTGTGATAATTTATTTATTTTCTAACACTTTTAAAACAATATTCAACAATGTTACTGGTTGATGATAATTTATAAAGAGAAGATTTTAACTTTTTATAGCTTATTTGTATAATATTTTAAAAAATAATTTATAAAAACATAACTCTTAGATATTTTAAAAAAAATTTGAATAAGAGTTTATAAAAAAATTAAATAAATGAGTATTTTGATAGTTATTATTAGAGAGCATTTTGTAATAAAAAAAATTATTATAAAGTGTATGCTTTTATTAAAAATATTAAAGAATATAAAGGATAGAGGAGAAAGGAGAAATTGTATAAAAGATAAAAGGGAATATACAAGATATAAGAAAAATTAAAGATAAAATAATAATTGAGTAGTTTATTAATTATTTTATGAATCTAAAAGTTAATCCCAATAATTTATTTAAAATTTTGATTTTAAACCAATAATTTTATTAGTTATTAAATGTACACTTGATATATATATGCTTTTGTGTGTGTGTTTGGTTACAATTTTAGAGCTTGTGAAAAAAATAAGGATTTTAGATAATTTTAAGGAAAAAAATTTAGAGAAGAGTCTATAAAAAAAATAATTATGAATAAATGGATATTTAGATAGTTATTATTATAATAATTTTTAGAATTAAAAAATTAACAGAAATTATATAATTTTATTAAAAATAATAGAGAGGAGAGACGGTGAAAAGGAGAGATAAGAGAAGTGGAAAAGAGAGAGAAAATATAGTGGATAAGATAAATAAGAGAATAAAGAGGGTTTAGAAGAAAGATGAGAGATGGTAGATAAGAGAGAAGAGAGAATATAAAAAAAAGTAAAATAGTAATTAGGTAATTCATAATTTTTTTACTGTTTTAAAAATTAATCTCAATAGCTCATTTAAAATTTTAATTTTAAATTATGGTTTAATCTATAATTATTTATAAAAATATAATTATTTATTTTAAAATTTTTACAAAACAAAGTTTAAATCAATTTTTTTTTAAATTTAGGTTATAAAAGTTCTCAAAAAACCCTATATATATATATATATATATATATATATATATATAACGGTCAAGTGACATTATTTGAACCGTGTGAAGTCCCGTGGCACGCTTTATACATATATGACGTGGACACAGTAAAGGAGAGGAAAAGAGCAAAAGTACTCCCAGGGCCTCGATGATCCAACACGCTCCGTTATCAGGTAGGAGATTTGTTGGTCTGCTGACTTGAGATGTAGAAGACATAACTTCAAAGTTGGAATAAAAAACTAAAAAAGGTGTCGATAACTATGAAAGCTACATCACGTATTCATTCTACTTACTAAAGATTCTAACCTGACAATGTCACATTTAAAAAGAGAGCTGAGGTAATGTCATTCGGCTTAAATGGTGAAAAGTAAGCGAGTTATTTGTGAAATTGATTTAAACTCGGATTTTAAATTAGAAAAAGACTATTGAAATTATTTATAATTAAAAATAATAATAAAATAAAAAATAAAATTTTATCACACTATTCTAAAATTAACAATATTACATGATAACAAATATTAGACTTTAGAAGGATAAAAAAATAAAGTAGAAGGTGTTATGGTTGTACAATAAATTATATAATTCACAATAAATATATATAAGAAATAGTTAAGATGATATATATTGTAGAAAAAATAGTTAAAAAATTTTAAAATTGTTTAAATATATACATAAAAAACAATTAGCTATATATGATATATCAAATAGTATAAAATCCTATAAAAAATATAGATAAAGACTGAATATAAATCACAGTTAATATAGTGAGTAGAATCTTATAATTAATAATATATCTAACAATTTAATTATTAATAAAATATTATAACATGATAGGATCTATATAATTAATTTTATCAATAAAATAAAATTTATTATTATTGCATTACTCGGGATCATGTAGATAATTATTTTTTTTTATTATATTTTTTAATTTTTACTTTTATTTATTTTTTCTTTATATCCAAACATAGAGATTCCTACCCATACCCCATGCTGCGACCTTCCCTCGGCCAAAATTTCAAATAAAATTAGCATTGTAATTAAGTCAAAATAAAATTAATAGATATAATTAGCATTCCAAGACTCTGCACCTGAAAACGCGACTAGTGCCATGAAAATGGAAAACATGACAATATTAGGGGCAAAAAAATCTTCATTGTCTGCCTGTCTCTTGAAATTGGCACCATTTTTTCTAAAAAAAATTAGGCCTTCAATTTTTTTTTTTCCGAAGGCCGAATTGCCGAAGTTAAGAAGACTCTGACTCTTCTTTGTTGTTTATTTTTGTGAGCTGAAGAAGACTCTCTGTTTAGAAATATAGTTTAAAAAAAAATTTAGATAAAATTTTAATTTTAAAAAAATAAATAAATAATTATATTTATTTAAAAATAATTTTAATTAAAATTATAATTTTAAATAAGTTACTAAAACTAATTTTTAAAATAGTAAAATATTTTATGAACTATTCGATTATTAGGTTATCTCTACTTTTTTTATACTATATATTCTTTCCCATCCTTTTTCTCTCTACACTCTCATCTCTTTTTTTTTATCTCTTTTCTTCATCATATCTCCTATCTCTTCTCTACTATTTCTCATATCTCTTATTTATTTTGTATCTTATTTTATCTATGTTATTTTTAATTAAATTATATTATTTTTAATAATTTATTAATATAAAAAATAATTTTATTATTAATTATTTAAATATTTGTATTTTTAAAATTTATTTTTTAAAAACTAATAGCTCAATTTGACAAAAAGATGAAAGGAGAAAAACAGAGATTGAGCCATTGTGGGAGTGACATGGAACATTGGCTTCCGTCCTCTTTTCAGCTTTACAGGGTTTGAATCTCATTGGTGCTTGTGAAAGACAAGAATGTCACTCCCTTGCCTTTCCCCCCTTTAAATCCCTTTTGTTTTATTTTTTAAATATAAGTAGATTTGACACTAAATTAAGGCATAGTCATAATATTTTAAAAATATTTATAGATGATGACTTATAAAATTTTATATTAAATAATAATTATTATTATTTTTATTTATAAAATATTTTGTTAATTCCACTCCACACTCCTCTCCATGCTCCTGCCCTTTTTAAAGCAATGTTGATATTTTTCTCAATACTTAATTTGAGTTTATATAAAATAGAATTATTCCAATAATATAGTACATTAAATATTTTTGTATACACACTCATTTATTCTAATTTTTTGTTACATTAGGTGATGAATGTGAATTAACACACACATATATACATATATTTTTGACCAAAAAACATATCAATATATCTAATAAAATCTATAATAAATGTTATTATTTTTAATATAAGAGTTAATTAGTTAATTATAATAAATTAATAAAAATAAATAAATTAATTAATTATGATAAAATTAGTCAAAATGAATATATATAACATATTTTTTAATTTATCTAAAATAATTAACTAACTTTTATATTAAAAATAAGACTAAGTGCCAGTATGCTACTTTATTTTTAGGAGAGTATGACTATGATAGCTTATAAGGGAAAGAGTATATCTCAAAACTTAAATAGTGCATACAAATCGCTACCAATAAGATTATCATATCAATAATAGAATTTAAATTAATATTTTTATATATTATAAATTAACTCTTTATTAACTTGATAAATTTTAATAGGATATTACTATCACTCTAGTTCTTATTTAAGTATATTTTAACTAATTATGCATACTGCAAAATTATGAGTAAATAATTAAATATATTTTAAATTACCAAAAATTATATATTTTTTATATATTTATAAATTATTCTCATATCTTTATATTTTCTCTCTATTGCCACCCTTAATTAGGTAAAAATAAATTTAAAAATTAATTATTAATTATCTAATATTTAAGTCAATAATTTATTCAACAAATAGACTTATAACGTGGACAAGATAGAGTGATACTTCATTTAGGCACGAGTGTATAGTACAAGTGATTTGTTTTTTTACTTTACAACATGCCAGGAAGCTGAAAATTGGAACAGTAAATTTGGTTTATAAAAAGATGGGAAGCGATAAAGGAATAGTAATGTGGGCGGTACGAAAAGGAGAGCTGAAAAGAGAGAGTGAAGGTGGCTGCAATTCTGCTTTCACAGCGAAAGCTACTATATGCCCTCCTTTCTAACCATATGTAACACAACAACCACGTCTCTGCATTTTCTGCTACCCTATGCTGTTCTCTCTCTTATCCACTGCATACAGACAAGAGAGAGGATCAGAGAAACGATACGACATGGGAGGTAGCTTAGGCCCCCCAAATAAAAAAAACAACCTTGGACTTCGAGATCATGGTCCCCTCTCTCTCTTTCTTCTATTCTTGCCGAATTCTCTGTAGATTCTGGCACGCTCGCTTCCTCGCTCCTCCCCCCCATTTCATTTTGACCTCCTTCCCCTCTCCCACCTTTTCTCTCTCCCACCTTTTCTCTCTCACTTTAATATTTGATCTACATTCTTAAATATCTCATAGGACTTTGCAAGCCCCCACATTCCAAGCTTTAAATCTCCACCTAATATCCGATTAGTTTTCCTTTTCAGAGATTCAATTCCAGACCGTTGACCTGACCCGAGAGATTTTAGTCATCCAGCAAATGTTTTGCTTTGCAAGACCCTTATTTTTGTGTGGGGGGGGGGGTTAACGTCGTCGGGGTTAAGGTAGGAATGTTTTTGATGGGTCCCACTGTATCAGTCTATCAAGAATTCTCTATGGCGCGTGAGTTATCGAGCTTCAAGAAAAGTAACTCATCTCTTTGACCGCATACCCTGATCATCTGCTCAAATGAATCCTACCTTACCAATTGATGAGTACTCTCTCTCCCCCCCCCCGTCTTTCTCTCTGTCCAACGTTTCCTTCTCTAATCACTTTTGTCTGCGAATTAACTCCGTGGCACGCACCCTTCCATCTTCAGCTCTTCCCTTCATCCCTATGAGTTGAGCTTTGCTTTCCTTTCCTGAGCCTCCGTGTCATTTGTCTTTCGTTTTCTCTTTCCTTGTCTGTTCATTCTCTCATCGCTACCCTCCGTTTCGTTCCCTTTCTATCAGCTTTGCTTCTGTTTTGTTGATTTTCCAGAGAACGTCATGAACGACAATGTTGGCTTCGGCAAGGAGAAGCTCGTCGTGGAGGTGGTGGAAGCCCACAATCTCATGCCAAAAGACGGCGAGGGTTCGTCGTCGCCGTTTGTGGAGGTGGAGTTCGAGAACCAGAGGCAGAGAACCCAGGTCAAATACAAGGATTTGAACCCTGTTTGGAACGATAAGCTTGTGTTTCACGTTAAAGATGTTGCAGATCTTCCTTACAGAACCATAGAGATCAACGTGTTCAACGAGAGGCGTTCCGGCAACAGCAGAAACTTCCTGGGCAAAGTCAGGGTGTCTGGGACCAACATTGCCAAGGAAGGAGAAGAGGGGGTCCAGAGATGTGCGCTTGACAAAAGAAGCTTGTTTTCTCATATCAAAGGGGAAATAAGTTTCAAGCTTTATCTCACTACCAGAGCTGATGTCAAAGATTTGGGTGGTAGTAATGGAATAGTGTCATCTGTTTCTTCCTCTTCTGCGTCGACGCCTTCTGGGTACTCAAAGAAGAACAAGAAACTGCATGGCCCAAGCTCGGTCATGGCTACGCAACCACAAATGGTACAGGAAAACAAGCCAACTCATCAACTTCAGAACTTTTCGAAGGCTTTGGAGCAGAACCCAACTGAAAACAAGCCCATTGTCATCACTACTGGACTTGGTCCTGCTATTCCCACCGGAGCTAGTCCAGTCGTTGGACTTGCTAGTGGCGGCGGCTTGGGTGGTGCCGTAACGGGCCTGTTCTCAAATCGTTCATTTGAGTTTTCACTCAAAGAAACACGGCCACAACTCGGAGGTGAGTCCTTGAAGGACAAAACTAGTTCAACCTATGATCTTGTCGAGCAAATGCAGTATCTTTATGTTAAAATTTTGAGAGCTCGTGACATCTCTCTATTCGGTGGAGGTGAGTTGGTTGCGGAAGTGAAGCTTGGAAACTACAGAGGAATCACTAAGAGGGCCCCATGGAATAGTACGGAATGGGAACAAGTCTTTGCATTTTCCAAAGATTGCATACAGTCATCAATGGCGGAGATCTTCGTCAAAGAGAGCAACAAAGATGACTATCTGGGTCGGGTCCTATTCGATTTGAGCGAGGTACCCACACGGGTCCCTCCAGATAGTCAACTAGCACCACAATGGTACAGAATGGAAGACAAGAAAGGCGACAAGACCAAAACAGGGGAAGTAATGGTATCTATATGGTTTGGAACACAAGCTGACCAAGCATTCTCAGAAGCATGGCATTCTAAAGCCTCAAATGTTCATTTTGATGGGCTCAGTTCGATTAAGGCTAAGGTTTATCTCTCTCCAAAGCTCTGGTATTTTAAAGTATCCATCGTTGAAGCACAAGACATCATTCCTGGGGATAAAAACTCTGTTTTGGTTAGATTTCCGGAGCTTTCCGCGAAAGCCCAAGTGGGAAACCAGGTTCTCAGAACCAGAATCGCAGCTCCTTCTGCCAACCGAAGCTTCTCGAATCCTTTTTGGAACGAAGAATTATTATTTGTCGTTGCGGAACCTTTCGAAGATTACTTGTTAATTTCTGTAGAAGATCGGGTTCGACCAGGAAGAGACGAGATAGTCGGCAGAGTGCTTCTTCCCGTGGCTGCAGTAGAGAGACGAGCTGATGACAAGCCAGTGACTTCAAGGTGGTTCAACCTCGACAATACAAACAACTTCGGTAAAATAGCTGATACTAAGGCTGTCACAAGGTTGGGTTCCAGGATTCATCTTCGTGTGTCTCTTGATGGAGGTTACCATGTGCTTGATGAAGCCACAATGTACAGCAGCGACGTAAGGCCCACTGATAAGAGACTCTGGAAACCTCACATAGGAGTTCTCGAAATGGGAATCCTCGGAGCCACAGGACTCATGCCTGTGAAGATCAAGGATGGTAAAGGAGGATCAACAGATTCATATTGTGTTGCAAAATATGGACAAAAATGGGTGAGAACTCGTACGGTGGTTGATAGTTTGTCACCGAAGTGGAACGAACAATACACTTGGGAAGTTTATGATCCTTGTACTGTAGTTACCATCGGTGTTTTTGACAATTCCAGAATTGACAGAAACACACATAACAACAACAATTCTGGAGGAGGAACAGCATGTCGGGATTCTCGAATAGGGAAGGTGAGAATAAGGTTGTCGACACTTGAAACAGACAGAGTTTACACTCATTCATACCCACTTTTGATGCTGCATTCTTCTGGGGTGAAGAAAATGGGTGAGCTTCATTTGGCTGTGAGGTTCTCATGTGCCAATGCGGCCAACATGTTACATATGTACACAATGCCATTGCTTCCTAAGATGCATTATATTCATCCTTTAAGTGTGAACCAACTCGACAGCATGCGATATCAAGCCATGAATGTTGTCGCGTCGAGGTTGAGCAGAGCAGAACCACCGTTGGGTAGAGAAGTGGTTGAGTACATGCTTGACCATGATTCTCACATGTGGAGTATGAGAAGAAGCAAAGCAAATTTCTTCAGGCTAATGAATGTTCTCTCGGGTATAGTTTCTACAGGAAGATGGCTAGAATCAATCAGGAACTGGCAAAAACCATTATACTCAGCTTTGTTTGTGATCATTTTTCTTACATTAGTTATGCTTCCTGAACTCATAATCCCCTGTGTTTTACTCTACATGGCTTGTGTGGGACTGTGGCGATACAGGACACGGCCACGTCACCCACCACATATGGATACGAGGTTGTCACATGCTGAGAGTGTGTACCCAGATGAGCTTGAAGAGGAGTTTGATTCATTTCCGACGAGTAGGAGTGCGGAGATAGTGAGGATGAGGTATGACAGGCTGAGGAGTGTGGCGGGGAGGATACAGACAGTGGTCGGAGACATGGCGACACAAGGGGAGAGGTTTCAGGCAGTGCTGAGCTGGAGAGACCCGAGGGCAACGTTGTTGTTTGTGTTGTTTTGTCTTGTTGCGGCGGTAGGGTTCTATGCGGTGCCGATCAGGGTGGTGGTGGCTGTGTTGGGATTGTACTGTTTGAGGCCTCCGAAGTTTAGGAGCAAGTTGCCGTCGCCTGCGTTGAGCTTCTTCAGAAGGTTGCCGACCAAAGCTGATAGCTTGTTGTAGAATGTAGATGATTGTGGGTTTAGATTTAGGTAGGAAGGATTGTTGTTGTCGTCTGGACATATTGTAGTAGGAGGTAAGGTCATGTTTGGTACACTTACTTTTAGGGAATGGGCTTAGGATTGAGAGTGGGATTGGACAATACTAGAAGGATGGTAGTATTGGACAATCTCATCTAAGTGGTATTGGGCAATCCCAAGTATTATTTAGTCTATCATACCAAATATATTAAAATATCCAATCTCAATGTAAATGCCAATTCTAACTTTCTCAATGTTACGTACCTAACGTGGCCTAAGTGTTTTGAATTTTTGTTATTTTGTGTAGGAGAATTATTACTATGCTCTTTGGCTCTAAACGTTAATGAAGTCTTGCGTTGACATTGATCTCTGCAAGCTTTTTACCTGAGATTGTTGTTCTCTACAAGCCGCGTTGGGAAGAAATTTTGTATTAGATTGGTTTAATTTTTGCAAAGAGGTTTCTTCAAAATTAACAAGAATTCCTCGTTCTTCATTAAATAAATAACTAAAAAAACTGTACGGGTCCCCCCCCCCCCCCCCTAAAAAATCTTTCAGCGGAAACACATACAGGCTATTAAATAGGATGCATTGATACAAGAAAACAGGGGGTAGCTAGGAATGTGTTGCGCATTGTTAAAGTGGACACAATTTGTCTTTACGCAGGAGTTTCCCAAGGCTCTAGAAACAAGCCAGAGGCAGAATCTTAATTTTAAACTTTTTTTTTTAATATAATTTTTTTATAAAATAAAATTAATATTAAATAAAATAAATTATGTATTATTTTTAGATATAAATTTATATACCTAAAAATTAGAATAATTTTTTAAATATTGCAACTAGAACTATAATAAAATAATACTTCTCAGAGATTAAAAGCTCTCTGAATAATCATATATCTCACAATTTTATTAGTTGAATCTGCTAATGATGATAGATTCTCTTAAACCTATTTTAATTAAGCTTTTAAGTTTTAACAAATTTACAATGGTTGAGGAACAAGTTAATCATATTATTACTTCATATCATGATTATAATTATAAGAGTTAAAAAATAATATATTTTAATTTTAAATATAAGACATCAATTTATTTTATTTCTTAAATTTATAATATTTTTTAAAAATATTTTTATATAATTATACACATATTAAAGAGTCTTCATTAAAAGGTAATTCTAGGTATATAATAATAGATGATATTTTTAAAAAATTAATATATAATTAATATAAACAATTAATTTAAATATTTTTTAAAATTTATTTAAATTAATTAAATAGATTTTATATTTTAGAGAGAGGATAATTTATGCCTATTATTATTATGTAAATTAATTAAATTTTATATGAAATATTAGAGGGAGTATAATTTATGCCTATCACTATTATGTAGGGTTTATCATGTATAAAGTTTGATACCCAGGAATTCTTTACGAGGACTGCACTCAAAAAAGGAGGGAGAAGGATATCATACGGGGACGGAGATCGAAGATATTGGGAGTTTCTTCCGAAATCTTTATTCTTTATATAAATGTTTTCGCCCATGACTAACAAGGTCGTTGTAGTATAGTGGTGAGTATTCCCGCCTGTCACGCGGGCGACCCGGGTTCGATCCCCGGCAACGGCGCAGCCTGTTTTTGCAACCTAATATCCTGCGAACGACGCCGTTTTATCCCTTCTGCTTCACGTTTTAGTTTCGAGCAACACGCATGGGCTTTGTATTTTTTTTGGATGCCTGTGTATATAACGGATGGGCTTTTCATTCTAATCAAAAACTTTGTGCGGAGCTCTTATTGTATATATATATAAAAAAAAACGCGCTGCCGTTTGACCCTTTCAAAAAATGTCTTATTTCCAATCATCTTAGATTAATTTGAGTAAAAAGCAATTTAATATTTCTTAAATAAGATTTTAAATTTGAGTCTTGATATATACAGAAAATTACTATTAGGAGACTTACCTATTATAGCTAGATGCGTGATGTAGGTCGAATCTACATGTAGTCAAAATAAAGTTTTAATAAATTAAATGGGTAACTAATAAAAATGTCTTATTTCCATAATTGCTGAGTAATTTAATTAAAATGCTCTTGCTGTAGCCACCGAGCTCATCTTTTTCCCCACCACATCTCTGAACTTATATATGGACTACTATAACCTTAAAAGAGTCTCCCAAAAGGCTAGACACTTGACTTAAAACTGATTGGCGAAGTCGTAGTACTGTAGTCAATTTTCAATTATTTATGGGAAAATTCATTTTTAGCTATTATGTGACTAAGACAGAAAAAGTATGGCTGTTTCAAAAACCTTGAGATTCTAATTAATATTTTCTAGATGCCCTACTTTAATTTTGTGTTTAATAATATATGATTTAATTGAAGAGTTCATCTAATATTAAATATAAAATTTATTTTTAATATTTATTAATTTTTTATATTACCTTTGTTGATATTCCCTTAATAATAAGTAAAAGAGAAAGAGGAAGTTAAAGAAAATGATTATGATATTTTTTAAAAAATATTATATTAATTAATTTTTTAATATAATTAAATAGATCTTATATTAATTAATATTGTATCTTTTAGTGTATTTATTCATATACTAAGGGAAAATTAACTATAACTGTCAGGTAAAAAAATTAAATATGAATAGATCCCCAAATTTTATTTAATCTCAATTAACCTATAATCTATAAATGAAATATGGGGAGAGTTGTCACGTCCCAAAATTTAGATCGTGACAAGTACAGAATATAAATAATTTCACATTTTGAAAATTTAAAACCTTAAATGAAACGTTTTGAAATAAAAATCATAATAAATTGTATTTCATAAATCAACATAATCTTTTATAAGAAATATGTGGAGTATTTACCTTCATTTCAAAATAATACAAGTACTTTCTAAAATAATAGTTACATCAAAAGTAGTTTTGTCAAAAATGACTCTTCGGATCGGCAACGTTGCTCTTCACTACTTAGCGGGAAGGTTAAGGTCACTTGCATTATTTAAGGTTAAAATAATCTACTTGTGAATAATGTCCCAAAAACATGATTAAAAATACAAAAACCAATAATGCATAATCATGCTGAAAATGTATTTCATAATATTTCTAAATTTGATGTAAATATTTTTGTAAACATTTGTATTTCAGGGAGAATAACAATATGAAATAACCATTTCAAATCAATCGTTGAAAAATAATACTTTTAAAACCATAATCTTTCCGTAGGACTTCAACAGAACGTAAACAGATGTAGACACACAATCCACGATGGTAACTAACCAATCTAACGGCTCAAGGCCACTAGCCGTGGCAAGTATGAGACCCACGTAATAATCTGGTGGCTCAAGGCCACAATCCGTCACGAGTACGAGACCCACGTATATCCATTACAAGTATGAAACCCACGTATATCCGACGTGAGTATGAAACCCATGTATATCTGTCGAGCTCGGGTAACCAAGGTGCACCAAGGGCTAATAGTATTGCTATTAGCACCCATCGTTCTGTATTCTGTCCTTTTAAAGCATTTCCATCATGCGTGGAGTTTATTTCACATATAATAATCTCAACCGTTTCAATGCCATAACCGTTGGTAAAAATTACTTTGAATTTCAAAAACCGTAGCATGTGCATTAAAAATCAAATATCAAGTTATTGTAAAAACATATGAAATTTACATATGAATATATGTTATGAATAACATCAGTTCAATGCAACTTTTGCCAAACTCTTTTCAAAAATTTATTCATTAATTTTTATATATAATTGTAATTCCTTTGTAAACTAATAGAAATAAAATCATTTCAAACGATTTAAACCATACTTTCATAAAATTTACTTTTTGTAATTCATATTTGAAATTCAATATTTAAAATAATAAAGTATTTGAAAATATAAATTTTAAGGAGCGTTATTCACTCACATGCCATATTCCTAAACTGTTACTCTTTTTGCCAATAACTTTCGGTTGTTCTCGCTTCTAAATTTCCTAATATTCCGAAATAACATATTAACATTCTATCATAAATAATTATCTTTAATCTATCATTTCAATAAATTTCATACTGCCATACATTAACTCAAGGATCCAATCACTTGTTCCTTATTACAATTTCCTAACCTATCACTTTAAGTTAAATTCCTCATTTATCTGTTAAACCTCAATCCTTCACTCCTACATTTTATTTTCAGGGGCTCAAGGCCATCATCCCATATCAACACCTTTTCAAAACAAATTAAATCACTCCTTTTAGCCTTTAACTCAATTATAATAGCTCAAAATTTCCTACACTGCTCCTGGTGTGCAATACATTCCTTTCAACAGGTTAAAATACAAATGGGCTTAATCTTGCTTCAAATTATAGCCCACCAGTAGCAATAAACACCTGGCTACAAACACACACTCTTCCTATCCCGTGACGGCCAAACAATTAACAACATATCCAGCGTTTACCATAACATAAACACAAACCACAACAGCACAATAGCATATGCACACGACCTTCCCTGATCAACCCATTCCCAATACACATTCACTACACACCAAGAACACACACACACGCGGCAGCAGCACAATAGCATAAGCACACGGCTTTCCCTGATCAAACCATTCCCAATACATATTCACTACACACAAAGAACACACACACACGGCAGCAGCACAACATCATATATATATATTCATGTATAAATATTCCTTTAACTAAACTCATAGTCCTTTCTTTGTGTGCATGCTCTGTTTCCCCAAAATTCAAATTGCATATGAGGTATAAAGCCATTCTCACAGACATTGCCAAGAAAGAATAACAAGCATTTCAATAATTTCCTCAGGAGCACAGATCATCGCCGAGGGAACAGAGGAGCGAAGAAGAAAACAAACTCACACTGAAATGGCACACAACATCGAGGAGTAATGACAGCCCAACAACGATCCCAGCTCTTAAGTTTCTGGCAACAATTTATGTCAATGGTGACGGAAGAAATATATCCCACGACAAGGAACAACCACCATTGTTTGGCAACTTCGGCGACAAGTCTCAAAACACGGTGAAGAAGTCCCCCAGTGAACAGTATTGCACAATTTCTCTCTGCTCTTTCTCCCTCTGCTTCGCCTACGATTGCAAGGCCAAACCAGACAACGAAATAGATGAGTTTCCCTTTCCCAATCAAAGTCGATAGGCATCCCAACAGAACTTCAGTGCTGCACACCTTCCCTTTCCCCTTGCTCTAGCCTCTTTGCTCTTTCATGGAGTTGCCGACACTGTGAGAGGAATGATGGCTCAAGTGGTGACAACTCGACCAGAGCGACTGCCTGAAGCAACGCCTGACCATACGGCATCGCTTGCTTGAGCCTCACCACTGCACTCACTAGACCTCGCCCTTTGTTACTGTCGCGATTTAGCGCAAAAGAAGAAAAGGAAGGTACGGTGTCTAGAGAAGCAAGGGCAAAATAGAAATTTCATGCGCTAGAAAGAAAAATAAAACCTCCTTCTACAGGCGCTGAAGCTCAAATAGGGGACCTTATACAAAGTGACACTGTTGCTAACCACTCAGCTAACCTGTTCCATTGGCAATTTTTGCACCAAATATATATATAACCTTTTGCTAAATTTATTAAATTTTCTAGGCCATAACAAGAGTTGTTTGTACTCTCATAATATGATTGAAAAAAAGTACACACTTGACTTCTTATAGTATAATTTTTTTATTAATTAAATAAAAATTATTATATTTTTATTTATATTTTAATTAAAAATATAACACCAATAGGACAATAGCAATATAGATCACAGCCCTTGTCCAAAAATGAAGCTAGTGGCTAACCCAGTGCGTCCTTGGCGGAGGCGGTGGATCCAAATAATGTTGCTTACGTGTATTAGAAATCCGACCCGGTTAACAAAAAAAACTGTCGTCCATAGAGAAGTGGGGCTAAAAAATAAAAGTGTAAACCTTGAAGCTGTTTTCTAATGCAAAACTTGCAACTAAGGAACAACGGCGTGCTAAAGATCTGCCTCCTCCAATTCTTCTTCATCCCCCAATCTCGGACCTTTCACACTCCCTCCTTCACAGGGCACCTTATCTTTTTTAACAGCACATTTATTTTTCTCTCCGCCGAAGAACATTTATTTTTCTAACGCTCAGGTTTCTCTGTTTGGCTTTTCCAAACACTTGCTCTGTTTCTTCCATAAACTCTGCCTCTTTCTTCTGTTTGCATGCTCGTCCATCTCACCTCACTGGAACACTTCTTTTTTTCATGGTTATCTCCCGTTTCGGCTCTTTCCCACATGGGTTAGTTTATCTGGATTCTATTGTCATAGATTCTTCTTTCAATTTCTGTTCTGGGTTCTGCCCTTAATCCTCTTCTCAATCTCTGGTGCTTCTTCTTTTTATGTTTTCTAATTCTATGCTGTTAAATTTGACTTGTTTGATAACACTACGAGCATAGAGCTGTTCTCTGTCCTCACATTTTAGCTGCCGATAGTTCGTGATCGTTTCCTTTTAGCGTCTAGGGTTTATTTTGGGGATTTTCTTGATTCGTTGAAGAATAATTTCGATATTCTGGGTTTAGAGTATTTTATTTTCTCTTCCGAATTTCCAATCTCAGGGTCGTTTCAATATTCGGTGTTAGGTTTACTGTCTGTTGTATATCATCTGTTCGAGCCCCTCGCTATTTCTTATGAGTGGCTGGCTCTTTTGAGAGTTTGGGAAGCCCAAAGTTTCATGTTTTCCTGTTAAGGTTCTCCGAAGCTGTGTTCTTACAGGGCGGGAACTGCAAGGGAATTGGCGTCTTTTGAGTATAGAAGTCAATAATTAGTTGGACGTGCTGAAGCTTGCCAGCATCCTATTAATGGAGAATTCATCTGACTTGCTTGGCTCAAAAGGCTTGATTAAAAAAGTTGAATTTGTGAGGATCATCATTCAGTGCCTATATGCATTAGGGTATAGTAAGACTGCATCATGCTTGGAATTGGAATCTGGTATTTCATTCAAGTCTGAGGAATTTCAGTTGCTAGAATCACAAATACTTAATAGGGATTGGGAGGGTTGCGTCGCCACTCTTAATTTAATAAAGGATATGATTGATGAAACTAGAGAATCCGCGCTGTTTCTTGTCTTCAGAGAGCGTCTTCTGGAGTATTTGAGTTGTGGCCAAGATTCTTTAGCTTTGAATGTATTAAGGAGACAGGTCGCTGCATTACAGGTGGACAAATGCAAGGTTCACAGCCTGGCCAATAGCATGCTTTTCTTGAAGGATACGGAGTTAGGTTTAATAGATGATACCGTTGTCCATGATTTGCGAAGAAAGTTGTTAACTGACTTGGAGAAATTTCTCCCTCCTCCAATTACAGTACCTGAAAGAAGGCTGGAGCATTTAGTAGAAACTACTCTTACTTCCTGGATTGATTCTTGTATGTATCATAGTTCATCAAGTCCAATTTCACTTTGCGGGGATCATTGTTGTAGTCGAGATCTCATTCCTACTGAAACCACTCAGGTGAGTCGGGTCTGAAGATTATTGCTGCTTGTAAGATAGCATGGTTATGTTTTCAAGAGGATCTATTTGACAAATGCAGGATTCTATTTGATCTTGTGGAAGAATTTATTTTATTTGCTTCCTGGTGTATAAATTGGATTCAATTTGTTCCATTTTTAACCACATCAGGTAACCAATATCTATGACTGATTTAACACATCATCTTTGTTTATTCGAGACTGTTTATTTTTAGATGGAAGATAAATACAGATAGAAGAATCGTACTTGTTCTAAATTTAGATCAAGAGTCTTTCTTAGTTACGTTTTCATTGTGGTTCAGATCGTATACCTGTGTTGCTTCATTCTCATAGGTTTTTAGTGGGAAAAATATAACCTTTTCTATTGATTATTATGAAAAAAATGATCACACCTTTCGCATACCTTTTTTGTTGGTTCAGACTTTAACTATCTTAACCGCTTTTGGTTTGGACGTCTACTCTTTTTCTATCAATTTTACTATAGAGGATGGTCCTCCTGTTAGATGCCTTGAAGGGGAGAAAAGGAAACACTGCTTCAATCTTCTTATGGTTTTGAAATGTGTATTACAAGATGAGGAATAATTGGTTGATTTCTTGTAACGGGGGAGGATGTAGTTAGTCAAGGGGGCACCGCAGAACCTGTATGGGTTTCAATTCATCTTTTTCCCCTTATGAAAAAGGAACAGTACACATGCTAATTATGCTCTCTAGGATCTATACTCTTCAATGGTTCAACCTGTGCTGGACTTTCCCTTAAGGTGACTTGTATATCCTGTATCATACGAGCATGTGAAGGGACTAGTCATTGTTGTCGGTTAATAGCAAGTATTGGTATGAGGGTATCTTTCTGTCTGATTCCAAAATAGTCTATTGCTTATGAACCATAGGTCAAGAAATTGATTGAGGTGGTTGCTCTAGTCATGGAAAGGGAGTATTATATTTAAAACCGTGGAGTTAAAATTTGTCTTCTAGTTTTCTAACGTTATATGTCGTATGAGTTTGGATGACATTTGTTTTTCATTGCTGCAGATCTTGACTGGGCATAAAAATGAAGTTTGGTTCGTGCAGTTTTCTAATAATGGGGAGTACCTTGCCTCGTCATCTAATGATTGTACAGCCATCATATGGAAGGTATAACATTACAATATTGTAAAAGTATAGCTTTTAGTTTTACGGTTGATTTTTCTAGATTAACATTTTTTAAATGTCAATTAAACTTCTTGCTTGAACTTACAATCTGTATAATAGTACAAAAAATGGCTGGCGACATCATGCTTTTATATTGTAGTTTTCCTGCTAATTGTAGCTCCCAATGCTCAATCTGTTGATCACAAGGTGTTATGTTAGTGCTACATTTCCCTTCAAATGCATACATCAGAATAGATTTACTATTTCAAGACTTTGTGTAAATATTTGAAGTTGTTTGGCTGGAGGAATTTTCTCAAGTGCTGGAATGGAAGCATAAGATTCCATATTAGGACTTTTACAGAGGATCAGCTGTGCAAGTTTTGCAATCATAAGAGGGCTGAGGAACATCAATTTACCCTCTTTTAATCTAATTGATAATAATATACTTTAGAGGAGAACTCTAAGAATGAGAATGCATCTATATCACAAATCACGAATTGCAGCAAGGCCACTTAGTTTATTGCCAATGTGAGGATAATCTTTGCCCATAATATTTTCTTTTTTTTATCCAAGAGTCTGTAGATTGAAACTGTTGTTAATTGAGCCTTTCCTATATTGAGTGATGATTTGGCATATATAAGCTGAATGTGAATGATTTTTGCACACTGGGGCATAAGATGGAGCCATTTATTAAGAGTTCAAAACCTGTTGAAAGTTTTTCTTCTAGCTAAACTGAAATACTGCTCTATTTGCAGGGGTAGACTAACTGTTCTTTTACAATGTATAAATTATAAAATAGCATAACTCTAGCTGAATACAGAATTTTGGGTATGTCCCACACTAATTTCAGTTTTACAAGAAAGAAATGATTGGTGCTTCATCTATTTAGCTAGCTAGTTAAGCCCGTTTTAAAGACCAGCTTATGGAATACCCAATGTCGTAAATTCTAGTGCTACAAATTTATTGCCTTTCCTGTAGCTATTTTAAGGAAAATTATACTATTTTGTAGTGGTGGAGTTTTATTTTAGTAGAATCTCATTGTGGCAGATTGTAGTTTTCTGATGCACATAAAGGCTGAAAAACACTTGTGATATAAAGGAGGAGAGGATAGGAGACTACTTATCCAAATGGGACCATTTCTGCCATCAAAGTTTTATGCTCGATGACTATGCAAATAATTGACTTGTGAGAACTAGTTGGACCCAACACTCTGTTTTCATTATCCTGATCATTGTAATTGATCACATAATTTCATGGTTAAAATGAAGTGGTTTTGCTCCCTTAAAAGGAATGCAATTTGCTTAGTAAATACAAGTGGAGCCTAGTGGTAACGCATAGAGCATATTTTTCACTCAATAACGGTTAATGTTGAATGCTATTTGGGAAGTTCTATATGTTATTTTCAGACTGTCTTTTTAATCTAACGGGCTTCATGGGATTGATGTTTCATGTTCTATATTGGTCTTGTACAGCTTAATGTTTTTTATTTCCCTTTTTCTTTTTGTGGGAACCTGAGAAGGGACCTTTTCCAAATATTTCTAACTATGTTAGTTTGCTGAGTATGGAGTGAGTTCACTCCAGCGTATTTGCTGCCTCTGTGTGTAATGAAGTTAACCAGTAAGAACTAAATAAAACTTTGGTTATGATTTATTAGCATCTATCGCTCAAGTGTGCATGTGGATGCGGAGAACATTGAATCCACTTGTTTTCTAATGTTCTGGAACACTTGTGCTAGGTGATGGAAGATGGGAAATTGACATTGAAACAGACACTACAAGGTCACCAAAATCCTGTATCTTTTGTGGCATGGAGTCCTGATGACACTAAGTTGCTCACATGCGGGAATGCAGAAGTCTTGAAACTGTGGGATGTTGAAACAGGTAATTGGAAGCACACATTTGGGAGTCATGGCTTCGTTGTGAGCTCATGTGCCTGGTTTCCCAACTCAAAGCATATTGTGTGTGGCAGCTCCGACCCAGAAAAGGGCATCTGCATGTGGGATTGCGATGGAAATGAGCTAAAAGCTTGGAGAGGAGTTAGGATGCCCAAAGTTCTAGATCTTGCTGTTACATCAGATGGGGAGCACCTTATCACCATATTCATGGAAAAAGAGATTCGGATTTTGCATATGGGAACGAATACAGAGCGAGTCATCTCAGAGGAGCACCCGATCACATCCCTTTCAGTTTCAGGAGATGGCAAGTTCTTCATTGTCAATCTTAACAGCCAGGAGATTCATATGTGGGATGTGGATGGGAAATGGGACAAGCCATTGAGGTACCAGGGCCATAAGCAACACAAATACGTGATAAGGTCATGCTTTGGTGGATTGAATAGCACATTCATTGCCAGTGGTAGTGAGAATTCACAGGTAGTTCTTTGCTTCAGAATTCGCTAATTACTATCAGCTAGGTATAGGAAGTAGAAACTGACAGAACACTGAATCCATCGGATTCAGGTCTACATTTGGAACCGCAGGAACTCAAAGCCAATAGAGGTTTTATCTGGGCACACAATGACTGTGAATTGTGTGAGCTGGAACCCTAGAAGACCACAAATGTTGGCATCTGCAAGTGATGATTATACAATTCGTATATGGCGACCCAGCTTATTAAAAAAAGAATGAAACTTGAGTAGATTAGTTGAGCAAAGGTTGGATCTGAATTTTCAAACCTTAGCCTAGTGTGTATATATCCTTTTTTGGTATAAAATTTTTTAGAAATGGGTTAGAGTCACCTACAATCTAAAGGTACGATGAAGTCTCTTTTTCTCTTAGGCGATACTAATATCGAACATGGTGAGCTGTTAAATATTTTTAAATATAAATCTAGACACCTAGAAGTTAGAATATCTTGTCGTAATTGAAATCATAATAAAATATTATTTCTTAATTATTGAATACGATTTAAATAATTATGTTTTATCCTTTTATTAGTTGAATTATGAACGATAGGCAGTCTAGTGTATATAGATAGGTTACATTCTTTAGCCTCCCCTTCAGCATGATTTTGCATGTAAACCTGATTTTCCTATTTATTTGCGCACATCTCAATTGTATCTGCAATGCTTTTTGTTGTTACGCCGTTCATTTGTCAGCTCCTTAATAATTGCGGAGGCAACTGATGGGATTCGGGGTTTATCCTTTTTCCATTGTCTATGCTACGAAACGCTTCTAGTATATTCCTCTTGTCCATACAATGTCTCTGTAACAGGTCATTCTGGTGTCTTTTCAACCGACATAAATAATGGTCCGTTTGATTGGGTGCAAGAACGGATGGTAATGGAAATCACGAGCCCATTTACCATGTGTTTGGTTGCATTTTTTAATGATAATATCCATTATCACGATGTAGAGAGGTTAAACCTTGCCACAACAGCAAGATTACTGTTAGGAGATCTAAAAATCATAAGTTGATAAATAAAATCTCTGCTTATTAGAGGAAAACTGCGTATATCTACTTTTTTTCAAACTTCACTTGACGGGAGTTTCATGCAATGGGGTTAGAGCTGACAATGTGGGTTAACTCACTGGATATAGACTAATTTACAACGGGTTGGGTTCAAAGTGGGCCTCTCTAAAGAGGTCTATCTACATACAGGTTGGAATTATTTCAATCCGTGATCGCCATGGTGGGTTGGTGGACAGTTTTTTTTATTAATTAATAATTTATTTTTTAAAAAAATTATCTTCATATATATTTTTTTTAAAATAATTTATATGTATCAATATTAATTCGATTTAAAGTATGATCTAAAATTGTCAAAATATTTATTTCTTTAACTTTATCACTATCTGTATATAAATTTGTCATAAGTAAAAATATAATAAAATAAAATATATATTTAAAAAAATAATTTAATAAGATAAAGTTAATATAAATTAAGTATAATATAAATTTTAATTTAGTTAAAATTTTAAAATTAATAAAATATAATATAAATAATAAAAAATTAAAAATTTAAAAAAATGAATGTGAGTTTGACAGATGCGGGTTTAAAACATCGCATTAAAATAGGTTATCAATTCCCACCATAAAATGGTGGGGTGGGCTCCCAGTTCTAAATGGGTATCCTTAAATCTTCATAATCACAATGTGCTGGATTGGTGGATACAAATTGGTTTTAGCTAAGGTGGGGGAGAAGATAACGAATTAGGAGAGGAGGAGCTGTGCATTTTTGGATGGGTGGGGTATTTTGTGTATTCAAAATTGCATTATGTTGAATTCGCATTATCATTTGTTCTTTGAACCAAACAGGCCATGAGTTTCCCTTTTCTCCTTATTTGATTGCAATGGTTTTACTCTAGAACTGCAAATGTGGAACATAAAATGCTACTGGAGCTTAAGATATGTTGAATTCAAGTTCTAGAAATTTCTATTTTCATATAACATTTATAATTAATTAATTAATTTAATTTATTTAAATTAGTCAATTAAATTTTATAGTAAGGATTTATAATATTTTTTTAAATGAGATTTATTTTTCAATGATCTTGCCCCAGTAAAATAATGGTGTAGTTTTGCCTGATTGCAGAGGGAAGAACTATCCACTATCTATTGACAAAAAAATAACTTTCAATTTGTTACACAATCATCCACTATGTTTTTAATTAGATAGTTTGAGAGTTTTGTACAATAGAATTCAAGATGAGTTATACGATTTATGATTTAAACTTTTTTTTTTTTAAATTTTATATCGTACATCTAGCTATATAGTTATATAGATTTAATTTTGAAAAGAAATTTCAATCTATATCATGCTAGAAGTTAATTAAACTATTTCTTTTTCATCATTAAGCTCATTATTTTTGTAAATTTAAGTTAAACTCATTAATAAAAGAATGTGAGAATAAAATACGGCTAAAATTAACCTATTCATGGCCCAAACAGAAAAATAAATTAAACTAAAGATGTGCAGCAGGATCCTAAATTTTTTTTAAGTAATACTTAATATTTTAAATTAATTTATTATTCTTGTAGTATTTTAAAATGTTTATTCAATAACATCTAACTTCTTAAAATATTTTTTATGTACCTTTTCTTTATTAATTTTTTTAACAGTAATAAGCAATATTATTAAAAATTATTTTAGAATGCTAACTACTGAATTATACTAGAAAAAAATATTTTTACTGCTGGATGAACTTAGGATTAATTTAAAATGTTGGGTGTTAGTAAAAAAAAACTTAAGCCTTAAACTATTATTTATTATCATAATTTCGTTATTTTCCCGCTTTCACACGTAATATCCAATTATCCGACTCCTGATCCATCTATCAATCTATCATCTAGTGGTTGGGCCTAAAATTTCCCTCATTTAGGTTTCACAAATGTCCATGCTTGTTGATCTAACGGACCGCGATAAAAGCCCTGGTCACTTCAATGATCACGATAGCAGTTTGCCCTAGCAGCCTTATAAATCCGTAATTGCATCCATACCCCTGGACTCCCTCATATTTTCATTTCGACCCGTACGGCGTGGATCAACCCGTCTACTCGTCTCCTCTCTCAGGTCTGTTTCGCTTTGAAATCAACTACTGAGGCGGAATAAAGCGACACACGCATCCTCAGAGAGAGAGCCTTGTGGGAAATCGAACTTTCCACTTCCGGGGATTTAAACTATGAATTTCGCTTTCAGCTGTCGGGAACTCATATTTCACCGCGTCCGGTGACTCTTACCGATTTGATCCTTGCTGTTTAATTTCAATTCTTATGAATGAAATTCATAGATATGACGGGATTTCCTCGGCCTAATGATCAGACCCCACCTTCGTCCTCGTCTTCCTATAGTTCCAACAGCAGGTCTGAATTCCTCTTTCCGATCATCCCTTTTGTTTGTATCGATTATTTTTTCTCTCTCTCTCCTTCTCACCCTGGACTTGAGTTTCCCGCGGGTTCATGTAGCTTGACGGCATAAAAACCGGAAATTTGATGGCAATTTACCAAGTTTAGTGGGTTAGGAAATGATGGTCTATTTTAGCTTATGCGTCTATTTTTGTGGATTGTTGATAATATCCTACTGATACTTGTTAGGCCAGCAGAAATCTTGACTAGCTCTGTACTTAACCTAATATACATGGATTATTTCTGATCTTCGATTTCTAAGCTTCTTAGTTTTTCGAGATCCATTTGTTTGGTGCGAGTTGATAGTTCAGTTTTCAGTGTTGCCCACCTTTGATTTACTGCCACCAACTCAAAATTCAGCTGTAGTTTTCCCCCAAGGTGTGATCCAGTGATCTAATCTTAACTCATTGTTCAAATCAATATAATTTGAAGTAAAAATATGCACATTTCCTCTAAATCGTGAGCATATTTAAGGAATTTTCTTTCTTGCGAAGTTCTCATGCATGCTTTTATGGTCATGGAACATGTAAACTTTGTTCATTCTTAAGTACTGAAAATACTTATCAGTGCTTGGTCATGGAGGAATAAGCTAATTAATTCGCAAGTTTCCAAGTACTTGTGAATAGATACCAAATTTTTTTGTTTTGGTAAACGATGTCAAGTTCATTGCTGACAGCTTTGGCGAAGAATCACTTTCTTTTGCTATTCATTAAGCATTTGAAGTGCAATATTTTTCTCCATGATTATTCTCTCACCTGATTTGTCATCTTTGATCAGTGGAAAAAATGTATTTAATTTGCTAGCGCATAGAGAGATTTCTGCAAGATCAAAACAAGTGTCAAAACAGCACTGGGGAGAAGCTTCTGAACCAAAAACTGGTTCTTGCCCTCATCCTAAATATGATGCAGTGCGAGATTCGAAACGCAGTCTCCTCTCATGGTAATTATGCAACTGCAGAATATAAATATCAATGAATGAAAAACAAGCTTGTTCAAGATGTGTACTTTTGTTTTCTTTCTTCAAGAACAGTAAAATTTGAGGAATAGCATCTCTAACAATGATTTTCAGGGGTGAGGCAGAGTCATTGCGGCATTTATCAGCTAAATATTGTCCCTTGTTGCCTCCCCCACGATCTACTATTGCAGCAGCATTTAGTCCAGATGGAAAAGTGCTTGCATCGACACAGTAAGTTGTCCTTTCCTCCTGCTGTTGCTAATTTGAACTCCTTATTGGTTGAGCTTAGTTTTTGTTTGACAAGTGCAGTGGTGACCATACTGTAAAGATAATTGATTGGGAAAATGGAAGTTGCTTAAATGTGTTGATTGGCCATAGGAGGACTCCTTGGGTGGTAAGCTTGTCATTTTATTGTTTTCCTCAGTTTCTTGTAATTAAATTTTATTTCATAGTTTCTCATACACCTGGTACTGATTATCGTTTCTAGTGGGTGAAACCTTTTTACATCAAGTTTAATGTGATATACTCTCAAAGAAGGGACAGTTTCCAAGGTTTTGAGTTTATACATATAACAAAGCCCTATTTTCAATCATTTAATATTTGTTAAATGTGTTAGTGTAAGGCATTTTTTTCTTTTCTAGGCTTAAGGTGTTATATTATCTAACATTAGTTTGATTTTGTGGCTGGTGTATGGGAGTTTTCTCTGAGCACGTGACAATTAGCAAGTTTGTTCAGTGCCCATTAGTTGGCAAGCGTCCCCTTTAGTGGGGAATGTATTCTTTCATTGATTTTTGTAGTTGTGCCTTGAAAGTTTAGAATTTTATAATAATTTGGATAATTTATGTGTAGCTATGTTTGATGTAGCCCTTAAAAGTTAAGCATTGCCTTCAATATAGAAATGAATGATAGTGGCGCATATTGATTGTTTATCTGATTCAAGGCTTTGTTAGCTTGCTACTAGATGCTTTAACCATTTTGTTTATTGTTTGGTTCAACTAAGGAATGCATTCCTTTCTTCTGCAAGTTTAACTCATGAACTTCTTTTGTCTATTCTCTATATTAATATGGTGCTGATGAATTGCAGGTTAGGTTCCATCCATTGCAACCACATATACTTGCTAGTGGGAGCTTGGATCAAGAAGTTCGCTTATGGGATGCTAACACATCAAAATGCATTTTATTCCACCATTTCTGTAATTTATTCTCAATCCCCCCAAGTCCTAAATTAGTTTTCCACTGTTGCAGTCTATTATTACTCTCATTATGATCTTTTCAATCCCAGATCGCCCCATCGCATCCATTGCTTTTCATGCTGGAGGGGAAATACTTGCGATTGCATCAGGCCACAAGGTATGATTTTTACTTGCTGTTTACATATTTAATCTCGTATCTCATTTTTCTTGCATTTTTTTGGTGTATCTGATGGCATAGTTTGTTTTAATGCTGTGCCAGCTGTACATATGGCACTACAACAAGAGAGGTGAAGGATCCTCACCAACATTTGTGTTAAAGACAAGGCGTTCACTTCGGGCTGTTCACTTTCACCCGCATGCAGCACCATATCTTTTAACTGCTGAGGTAACTAACTGAAACGCCTTCAATCATTTTCCTTGATTATCTACCTGTTGTAATCAAAGTATCAGTTGTGATTTCTTGTTTTAGCCTGATGTGTTTGGTTGGTGTGCAGGTCAATGATCTTGACTCTTCAGATTCCTCAATGACACGGGCTACATCTCCTGGTTATTTACAATATCCTCCACCTGCTGTGATTGTTGCAAATATTCATTATAAGGAACATATTGCTTTTCCCAGCAGTGAACTACCTTATTTGTCGTTACCTTTTTTCTTCTTGCCTTCTTTTAATGGTGATGATTCAAGAACTGAAACACATAATGCTGGTCTTGTTGCTGGTTCGGAGAACATGCAAGTTGAATCTTCTGCATCAGCACAGTTTCAAACAGTCATAAATGCTACTGAGCAACATAATACAGTGTCTCCCATGGATACAGTCCCTGAGATTCCTACTAGCTCTCAAACTGGTACAGAATACGCTGTCCATAGTACCTTCTCTAATGGAATGGGAACTGGTATCGGTAACCTTGCTGTGGATGGTATGGAGACTGATGAAACAGTACCAGCTGAAGGAAGCCAGCATGGAAACCCTACAAATGTCTATTCTTTGAGTAATGTGCTGCATGGTTTATACAGACAAACAACAAATCATGAGGGTCTTTCTGACATGGGTCAATTTCACCGTTTCTTCCCCTCAAGAGACCCAAGTGGATGGGAGCTACCCTTTCTGCAAGGATGGTTAATGGGTCAAAGCCAAGTTGGTGTCCCCTTGGTGCTTCCTCATCTGAGTGGTAGTCGAGACAGCCTGGCTCAGATTGGTTCCTCCACCATGACATCTAATTTGTCCCCTCATGATGATGAAGCAACAACTTCATCTTCAGCTATTCCAGGAAGCACACGTATACCAGGACCTCAGGGGAGATCTGGTTTGCGGAGTCATTTTCCACAATCTCAAGTGCCTGCATCTGAATCTGGCAATATGGCCTCTTCCATCAATATCCCGCATGGTGGTACTGACATTCAAACCATTATAAGTCGGATTCATTCTGAACTTGCCACATCAGTGTCTGCAGCTGCTGCTTCAGAGCTGCCTTGCACGGTGAAGCTAAGAGTATGGTCACATGACATAAAGAATCCCTGTGCCCCACTAAATGCTGAAAGATGCCGTCTTACAATACCACATGCCGTCTTGTGCAGGTATCATCTATGGTTAACATATTTTCCATCATGAGGTTGGATTTTATTGTCGTTTGAAAAAAAATAGAGTTGTTTCACTTTGCTAGTCCATGCATTTTGAGAATTGATTTCTTCAATTCATTTGAATGGCTTAAGTTCTAAATTTAGTTCTGTTCATAATTATTTGCAGTGACTTGTTCAATTTTTATACCGTTTACATTTACACATTATGTTTCTAATGCAAACTGGGTTTGCAGTGAAATGGGTGCCCATTTTTCACCATGTGGTAGGTTTCTGGCTGCCTGTGTTGCATGCATGCTTCCTCATGTAGAAGCTGATTCAGGATTACAAACTCAAGTACAACATGAGTTGGTAGTGGCAACATCCCCAACACGACATCCAATCTCTGCTCACCAAGTTATGTACGAACTTCGCATATATTCCCTTGAGGGGGCAACGTAGGGCACACTTCCTTCAACCCATTTTTTCTGGATAAAGATTACAATAAATGTTTCCTGGAATTTCTCTTTCTTTTTCTTGCTCTCACTTTTTAGTTTGACACCTTTATGTTTATATGTAAAATAATTTTATTTAAATTTCTTGAATAGATTTGGAATGGTGCTTGCATCACGAGCAATTAGAGCAGCTCACTGTCTGACTTCAATCCAGGTCAGTTGATTTATTAATTGATAATGAAACCACTATTGATCAGTATATTCATTTTTATCATCACCAGCGTACGCATTAAAATGTCTGCCATTTATCATGTGTCTGGTGTACTTTTATTAATTTATTCAAATAAGTGCTGACTATCATTTAACTATATATTAAGAATTGCATGTGAGGATATTTTTTAGAAAAAGGAAGAAAGAAAGAAGGAAAAATGTTGGGGCTGGAAATAACAATTACTCCCTCCATCCCTATATATAAGACCTTTTTAACCGAATCACGTTATTAAAAAACAGTTAAAATTAGTTAAAAATAATAAATGGGTTAGAAGTACATTTTGTTTTCCAAATATGCCCTTATAGTGGGTAAATGAGAGAGTAATACTGGGATAAATGATGAAAGAGAATAGATGATGGGATAGAATAGAGGGAAGGAGAGAGTAAAATATTAAAATATATGGAGGGAAATAAATTTCCCACGAAATTGAATCTGAAAAAATAAGGCGCCTTGCAAGCACTGAAGCGTCTCTTCGTTTGTTATCTTCAAAGAAACAAGGCAGCGTTCCCCATTGAACTTACTTGAGGAAAAGAGAATACACATTTCAGCCACCCACTAACAACAAACACCATGCCATTCTAAAATTGAGTTGACAAGAAATCTGGTGCCGTTCTAAATAATCACTGTCATTTCTCTCCATTCATCTTTTTGGTTTTAAAACGTTTTCTCTCTCCAGTCTCGTAAATATAAGTCTCAGCCCACTTTATAATTAATGCTTCAAATTAATTAATAAAGGGAGAATGAGAAAAAAAAAACAATTAATATCTACAAAAAGTCAAATTGGATCTCATGAAAGGGGATATGCCCTTTCAGAAAACAGGGTCTTGCATATAAGGACGGAGGGAGTACTTGTTCTTTCTCCTACCCTGCATGCTATTTTACTATGCGATTGGGTATTGTAAGTGTTAGTGGTCTTGTTGCCATGATCTATTGAGATTCAATCTAAGTTGCTCCGTTCATCCTTCCCCTAATTCCATCCACTCCATCCTCCTTACCAGAGAATGGGCCAAAGGTTTGGAATATTTCCCATCTTTTTTTAATCACAGCTCTAGTATTAAATACAATATGCATTTCGTCCTTTATTACCCATCTCTTTCTCTCTCTCTCACACACACACAGTCGCACATCTGCATGCGCCCACGTTTTTCTGTTGCATGGTGTTTTGGAACCCACCAAATAAAATAGTAATTAGTAAACCTATTGGCACCCCAAATTGTTGTCAAACTTATTCTGATAGCTTAATTGCCTGTTTCTGTTTCAATGTCTCAAATAATCTATTTCTTCTGTATCATTGTCATTTTTCATTACTTGATTAGCTGTGGTTTCAAAAGTTCTTGTCTCTGTGGATTGAATGTGTGCAACACTATTTAATGTGCAGTTCTCACCCACATCTGAGCACATACTGCTTGCCTATGGTAGACGTCATGGATCTCTTCTTAAAAGCATTGTTATCGATGGAGAAACAACCCTGCCTATATATACTGTGTTAGAGGTAAATGCTCTCCTCTCAACTCAGTATAGTTTTCGCATTCATGTTTTTCCTCTTTCTGAAGTAACAGTCACTCCACTAGTTCTGGAAAATCAATTTATATATGTTCGTTTTGATTGGTCATGAACCTTTTGTATTCAATATGGACCACCAGTAGGAAATGGCAGCCATCATACTAGATAGTTTGATATGTTTTAGGCTGAATATCAGGTTTGATCTACTTGTCCCAGGTATATAGAGTGTCAGATATGAAACTCGTCATGGTGCTTCCTAGTGCAGAGGATGAGGTCAATGTAGCATGCTTTCATCCTTTTCCTGGGAGAGGACTTGTTTATGGAACTAAGGTATGCCTTTATATGTTAGCTGTTAAATTCAGTGACATTTGTTAATCGATAACACATTCCTTCTGGTTGTAGGAAGGAAAGCTTCGGGTCCTCCACTATGATGGAGCTCATGCGGTAAATGGCACTAAAGCAAGTTACTTACCTGAGGACAACATTATTGGAGTCAACTGACCAGCAAGGTTTTATCTATATTACTTGTGTTTTAGGTTTTCTAATTTTTATAGATGCTTCTATGTATGGTATTTGATTGATTAGTTTCAATTCCATTTGGGGAGATATAATGGTGAGGGATATAGAAAACCAAAGAGTTAGGTATGTGTTGATGATATGCTTTTGATAATGGTTTGTTATTGCTGATATGAAGCTTTGTGGAAAAGCTTTGTTGGTTGTTCAGACAAGCCTGAATATTTCTTATTTCCCAAAGCTAGATATTAAAATGTCTATTTTTCTCTGGTTCTCTTGGACAGATTTTAGATGGTCATTGTAAGCAAGCACATCAGAGTGTATCATTGCGTCGTTCTGCTCTCTACTTTGCTTGGTTGCTTGGGGAGTCTGAATTAATTCATATTTTGCCATAGGCTTTCTAGGTTTTAGGTGCAAAAAAGAGGGGTTATGGAGCTTTTCTCAATATAACACTCAGAACAATGATTCTTCTAGAATGTAAGTCTACTTGCCCTGTTCCATTATTTTCCCCACCCCACAAGACTCACTTGTCACATGGTGGAAATCAAATGTTGAAACCTGGGGTTTCATTTCATTTGCATTAAACTCGAGGCTGGTGTCAACCACAAACTGAGACTGCTATCTTTCATCCCAACAAACAAATCTGTCACAGTACCATGAGTCCAGTTCACTCCCACTTCATAGTACCCATTAGGCATGAATTCGTAAATCAGAATCTGCACTCGGTCTTCCTCACAATATGCAACCAACGAGACTAGGTGTTGATGAAGCAACCTAGGTAAAAATGCAATCTTACTAAAAAATCTCTTTGGCCTTTTAATGAATCTCCTTTTCACTGTATTGCCACAATTGTTTCATAAGACAAAACGCATTGGAAACCTTCCCATAACCTCCTCAGCCAACTTTAGATGAGTTGAAGTTTTCAGATGTGAGAGCCAGTTCTTCGAAAATGAATGCTTTCACACCATCTATTTCGATAGAACTACAAGAGGATGTGTAATTCCTTGATAGATTGGGATGGTATTTGACATGACTTTTAGTTATCACGAGGATGACTATCCCCTTTTGTTTAGGGTGGGTAAGGGGTTTGGATTAGCCAAAATTAATGACTAATTGGGCTAATTTGCTTCTACTATTAAACCCATCTTAATATGCCTTGCCAATTCAACATTGGGCCTCTACCCCATCTAATTTCCTTAAACTCAATCTATGTTCCAGTTTGTATCCTTCTCATCGTCGTTATCTTTGTCACTTGTCATAGCCTCAGTCAAATGCACTCCCAAGCTTGTCTTGTTTGCTGCATGCCATTCATCTATTGTTTGTGGATGATGATGGTTTTCTTCATCTAGTTCACCTCGTTCAATCTTGATCCCTTGAGATTTTTTGGTTCTTGGGTTGGTGAGCCTTGCCTTTTCTGTGGTATGACCGAATGATTTGAAGAACTTCATTTGATATGACAGATTTGGAGACACCCACAACTCTGATTTTCTATGCATACCCCCTCCTCTCATGTTTGTTTGAGGATGTCGTATGACTTGGTTGTTTTTTTTGGGCAAACCGTAGGACTTTATCTTTTGAGTCTCTTGTGATGAGCCAATTTTTTTCTTAGAAAAGTGTGTATTTGCATCATGGGCAAATACTTTATCCATGTATTTGTGTCATAACAAGTAACATGGAAAATTATTTAACCTTACGATTGATGTATGATTGTAGGTTTAGAAGCATGACTGGAGGTAGAATGCTTTGAACTGCTTCACATCACCTGTACTCCAGAGATGGTAGACTGAAGATTCCAACCTACTTTGTTTGGTTTTACATTTGTGGTGATGTGAAATTTGAACAGACAGTGACATACCCTGCCTAAATTTTATTACGAGTAATGCCCAGTTTTTTTTTTTTTTCAATTTGATGGCTGAAGTGATTTTAAATGTACCTAATCTACAAGCGGCTATCTCTGCAGATGCCCTCAACAACAAACACTGGATTACTGAGTGCATGCAATGCAGCCCATCAAATGCTGGCACTTTACGCTCACTTCCCCAGAAGCTGTACAGTTTGTATTAGTCATGTACGTTGTATGCTCTCTCCAAACATTTGCGTTCCCTCTTCCTCCAATCCAAGCCCCCAACAAAAAAAAGCATGTTTTTCTTTTTCTGTGTACAAGGAGTTGCCCAGAAAAAAAAGAGTAATTTATCTTCAATGAAATGTCTGATGCTTTATGGGGGCCCTTAGGAACTGACCAAGCTGCGAACTATAACGAAGAATTCCTAGCGTAAATTTTTTTTCAGCCACCAAAATCTCATGCAAAATTGGCTATAAGTATTACTGTATAGATATTTTAGATTTGAATTTGAGCACTGATACTTTTTTATATAAAATCATTTTAACTATTGATTTTTTTCGTATATGAAAAATAGGTTCTTATCAGTAATCAAATTTTCTAGTTAAGTGCTTTCAAACCAATTTTTCCAGGACACGAGCAAATAAGTCGGAACTTTTTTAACAAAAAAGTTGAACCTGACAAGTGGACCTTGAAAATTGAACATTGTATCTAATGTTTTCTCTAAATAAATTTCTTTTATCAAAAAGTAATAAAAAGAAGAAAAACTGTAGATGGAGATGATGTCCCCTGGGAATCCTGGAGAGAAGATCCGAAGGAAAAAATTGGAAATGATTGATAGGGTTTTGTCAGAGCAGGCACAACAGGATAAAGAAATGAAAGAAGCTAAAGAAAAATTAGCATAACCACAAATAAAAGGTTAATATGCTGGTCCTTTTCCTTATTTCTACATCTGGAAAAACAACTATCACATCTTGTACTTGCAGGATTTTTCCTGAAATGTCGGTTGCAAAAATCTAAACCGTCATGAGCTTTGAAAATTTGCGTTTGCATGTCTTTTTTTTTATTATTATTTCATTTTTTAAAGTTAGCTTACGTGAGTTGATTTGCAATAATAATTTATTATATGAAAACCTAATTTCTTGTTTGTCATGAAAGAGCTGTATAGTGCCTCTGCTGTTTCTAATTTGCTATTATAACAATAAAATCATTATGTTGTCATAACAGTAGAGAAGAATCTATTTCCATGTAAAAAATTATGAAAACCAGCACCACACAAAAATGAAACGTGAAACATAACGTGTTGTTTAAATATATGGCAAACATGACGAGCGCCTTGATAGCCGGGGGAACAGAGAACGGGTATTTATTGGATTCAATCAAACTTGAATTATTACTCCTAAAGGTTATAGATATAAAGACTAAGAATCAATTCTAATTTTAAATATAAGATAATAATTTATTTTATTTTTTAAAATTATAATTTTTAAAAGTATTTTTATATGATTATATATATTAAAATATTTTTATTAAGAATAATTTAAATACAAATAATTACAAAGTGATATTTAAAAAAATATATATAATTATTATAATTAATTAAACTAATTTTTAATATATTTAAATTAACTAAATAGATTTTATATTAGTATTAAAGTGAAAAAAAAATCTGAGGCGTTGACCGGTCAAAGGGACATTTAAAAGTTGTATTTTGATGTTTAACACGTAAAGAAGACAGGTTTGAACTTGACGGATATTTTCTATTCCTTCTTTGACTAAAACTACTCTTTCTCTCTCTGTCTGAATCTGAACTCTGAATACCAACAGAACCAGACAACCAGAAAGACAAACCCACCCAGCCAACTCCACTAATTGACAAAATTGAGAACAGAATAATTCACTTGAAGCTGATATTCATTTAAAAAAGCGAAAATTACTAACAGTTGAGTGATATCCAAAAATATACGCTAAGATGCCGAAGAAGATGATGTTGAAGAAGAAGACTCAAATTTGTAATATTTATCAACGGCGAGAGAGACGTCCCAAGTACAACTGAGTCCTTTAGGGATAATCACGAGGTCGCCGGCACCGAACTCCACAAACTCCGATGAACCTTTTGGGTATGCCTTCACCTTCCCTTTCAGCAGATAACATGTCTCTTCTGCATCAAACTTCAACTGGTACTTCCCCGGTGAACAACCCCATCTTCTTTTTGTAAACCACAAGCAAAATCCATATAACATATCCCCAACAAAACACAAAGAAAAAACATATATCAGAGTTGTGTACATGTTATGATTTGAAGAACTTAACCCAGATACATGGATTTACAGAGAGAGGGAGATAGGGGGACATACTTGGGCCAGCAGGTGACATTGAGAGTGGCAAGGCGAGACTGAGGAGGATTTCTTTCGACGATGATTTTAAGGTTTGAATTGGAATCTGAAGCCATGGAAGGAATATAATGGAGGAGGAGTGTGAGAGAGAAGAAGAAGCTGATGAAAAGAAGTGCTTTTTTTTGCCGGTCACTATGAGATTTTTGGAGATTAAAAAGAAGGAATCTTTTTGCAGAGTTAGAAGAAGACGATAAGGAGGGCTTGAAATATATGTTTATGTGTTATATATATATAATATTCTTTTCTTTTCTTTTTTTAAATTAAGAACTGCCTATCACATCATGCAATTGCCTGTAGCATCACCACCCACGCTTGTCTCCGTCTGTTGACTGCGGTAATATCATACCCCATTATGAGGAATGGCACTATTAATCTATTATTATTTCAAAAATAGTATGATTAATTAAATGAGCATGCTAGAATACAAGTGGAAATTGGATTCGTGATCTTTCATTTATATGGGAAATTTTTTATTTTTTATACCACTTAGTCTTGGCCAAATGTGCTAATTCTTGTACTAGTATGTATATGTAATAAACCCAGAGGGAGTATATGTAAAATATCTTTTAAAGATAATAAATTGATTTTTAAATAATCACAATAAGTATAGATTTTTATAAATAGTATTAATTTCAATTAAAATTTAATTATTATATTGAAAAATAATCAAAGAAGATTGCTTCTAAAATGATTGAAAAAAGAAGAGTTAAATTTTTTTTTTGATACAATAAAAGACTAAAATTTAAAAATAAAATAAATTACAGTACATTTAAGTTAATCTGCCCATATTAAAATTACCAACCTATGGATACGACCCATTCATTCATGTGACTATGTAACGGCTTTCAGGCCTGTTTCATTTGCGTGGCAGAAATGTTAAAAGGCCCGTGATCCACCCATCCATTAGCACGCGCAAATAACAAGAAGGAATTATTCCTAAATTTTTTTTAATGTAATTAACGTAAGAAGGTTGATTTAGTACTGTTCCTTTGCTTACCACTTAATAGCTATAGCGTATACAGAAAATCTTCATTAAGAGATTCACCTATCATAGTCAAATGTGCTTAAATTCAAATATAATTGGAACAAAACTCTAATAAATCAGGAACACAAACAAAAAAAAAAAACTGTTCCTTTGCATTTTCATGTAGTTTGACATGAGCCGTAATAAAACCTTCATAAATATATATCGATGATTCATGTAATATAGCAGATTAATTTAAACAAGATTCCTACTATCACATTTCGGTGAACTTAAGCATCACCATCACACTAGTTAATCCATCCACCAAGCTGAAGTAAAACTAGAATAGGCTTTGCTAAAGCATGTTTACAAGGAACCTAACAACTGGGAACAAAGCCTAGCATGGTTGAACTGTACAATTAGGACATCATCGTTGTTCTCAGTTATGCATGCGCCAGACCATTCCAGGACGCATCAAAATCGCCGAGCAGTGCTCCCATATCAGCTGGAATACAATCAGGCGATGAAATATTCAATTCAGAAGGCACAACATTATCTTTTTCCATGAGCCAGTTCTCAAATTCTGCAAGTGAACTGAGGTTTGTGCTTCCTGCAAACAGGGGACCGGAATCGTTCATATTGGGGGGTGTTGGTGGTGGTGGCTGAGAACTTCCAATCTGAGGTTCAATGCTTTGGCTGGAATTCTCATTCCACACCAAGTCAACAGATGAATTAACCGCCTTTGTGGCAGTTTCACCAAGTTTATCTCCAACAGGTTCTTGTTGACAGGAATCTTGATTTAAATCTCCCCAGTGAGTGATATCTCCACTAGCATTTTCCATTTGGCTTCCAATTTGATTCCCATTCCCATGCAGATTGTTATTCAGGCAAGGAGTAACGCTACCCTGAACACAAGATTGACAAAAACTCTGGCTATTTTCCAAACGGGATGGCTGAGTGTATGCTTGGATCTCAGAAGCTACGGTATTTTCACCATTAAAGTTTAAGCTGGACGGCCTTGCAGAGCTTGAATGGTGGTATGATGACAAGTCTGCAGGGAGCCAACCATTATTCCACCTACTGTGAGTTGTGTCATTCGGTAAGCCTGGAGAATCATAATATTTGTTACACCGCACTGCTGAATTGACATGATTGCTATAGCCAGATGAATCATGAGCAGAATGGTTCACAGTCAGGGTTCCCCCAGCGTTACCTAGCATATTAGGGATTATAGAACGGCGAGAATACTGAGGGCATAAGTTAATTGAACCCCGTCGTCGATCCCTTTGGAATGGATTATTACGTACACCCAGACCTGTCCTAGAAACATAGGAAGGTGGGTATCTGTTCCTGATGAAAGTAGGTGCTGACTCTTGACATCTACCATGGTTGGTGCCATTTGGAACCGTAAAGTTAGTTGTTGAGGAGTACATCGGGATTGTATTTGCCCTGGAGACCTGATTCTGAATGGTAGAATTCAGGGGGGAGGAGCAAGCACGGATTATAGGGGGCCAATGGTCATTATTTTGTGGGATAGGATGGGTTGAGGAGCAAGTATGCGTTGTAGTCAATCTGGATGCCTGAATCTGTGAAATGGAATTTGTGGACAATTGACTAATGCCAAGTGGCACAACTTGGTTTTGTTGGGAATGTTCCACAGGGAGTGAATTACCATAATTAGTTGAAGCTGGTAATGGAGCACTCTTCTTCAGCTTGAAATTTTTCCTCTGAATTTTCCACATCTCAACCTTTTCAGTTGCATGACAATGATCAGTACTGGAAATGCCAGAACCCCACTTTGGACACGGGGCTGACAAATCACAGACATAACAGTGGCACTGCATGGCATCAAGGATAGAAATCAGAGTGACAGAAGGATAATGGGATAGCAGTGAAATAGCATCGAAAAAATATGTTGCTTAGACCAGTTAAAGCATATGTGCTAAATTTACACAACCTGCAAATGTGATCTATACCTTTTCACAGTGTCTCTCATGGGGGGTGGAAGAGAAAGGAAATGTAGCACAGTGATGGCGGGGATGAGGATAGTCCCTACATGCAATCTGCAAGGAAAAAGAAGAAAGGGGAGGTAAAAAAACATAAACCTACAAATCAGAAATACTTTCATGCTCAGCAAAGAAAAAGTATGTGACTCAGGAATGAACAAACTAATGCACCGAAAAAATTATCTGGAAGTGTATGGAATGAGCCAATGAAAACTGATTACACAGAACTGCTACATCCTGGTAAAACAACAGGTTAGGGCATTGTTCTCTGTCTCCAACATCTATAAAGCGCTAAAGCACCCTAAAGATACTTTATTTGCACAATGCACATCAAGCAGGTAACTTGGTGCATGGATCTCAATCCTTTTATACCAGGTAGAGATAAGGTGTAAGGATTGGCAATAAATTCTCCCAAATTTCTCCCGTGCACAACAAAAAGGTCTAGATGGCCAGAAATATTAAAAAAGAAAGCCTCGTAATGAAATTCTCAAGACCAGCACATAGATTTTAAGACATACCTGACCCTTCTCGCCCACTACGATCAACTCGTCCGATTCAGTTGCCGACTTGTTCACGGATGTGATTCCTTTCTCAGGATCGCCATCCAGAATTACGCAGTCATCATCTGACTCTTTCGCTGCTGGCCTCGAAGACTTTGACTTCGGTTCCAGTTTTTGCTCATGGACTACAATAACATCGTCGGAATCGTCCGATTCTTTGTCAGACACGCCCAGAAACTCCATAATCCAATCATAGTCGACGCATTTGAGTCCCTCCTCCAAACCAAGTTCATCATCGGAGCTTATATCCAATACATCGGGCATGGATTCCATGGAAAATGAAACAAAATAATTACACTGCACCAGAAACCATAAAAAATTCAAAATTCTCGCACAGCGTCGAGGTGGGTTTGTCCACCGTCTCCCAGAAAATCCCACAGCGCATATATAGAAACAAATTCACAATCATATCCCAATCCACGCTTTGAAATAAAAGCAGTATGGTATACCCAACATAGTAACTGAAAAACCCTTCCAGATTATCAAGGGGTTCCCCCAAAATAAACTTCTGCGCAGGATAGATTTCAAGAACTAGAAATTCAAAGAACCAAATGTCCCGAACGAACTCTTGAAGCAGTTTGAGTATAAAAATTAAGGGGCTGAAGCTACAAGTAGTGTGAATTTAAGTGAGTTATTAGCATTGCGATTTGCAGGGCCTTTGAGGTTAGGAGGGCGAGGAGAAACGCATGCGAACGAAATGGGAGGTACAGAGAGAACGACACTATACTAGAAGACTGTGCGGGAAGGAGGGGATTAATAGAAAGAGAAAATATCGGAAAACGAAAATAGCAAAGGATAGTGTGATGGTATTTCAGGATTAGAGGAGGCCAGAATTGGCAATTCAACGTTTCCTGAGAAAATGTGAGGGAAACGGGTTTTGCACGTCTGCGGAAAATTGAGGCGGAATGTCAACCTCTTATGGGATTCTCGCTTACAACAGCGATCACGTCACTTCTGAATACCATCTAAAAAGCGTAATGTTGCAATTTTTTTTAGGCTAAAAAATCTGCTAGATACTTTTTAGAGTTAAGTTTGTTTCTAAAACAGAAAAAAGCTAAACCAAACTCGCGTGATGGTGTGTTTACATTCATTCCATGTTTTGACAAGTGAAGTAGAAAATTTTCACTCCATTTCCCCCATAAATTTCATTTCAATAATTTACAGAAACTTGTTATAATTTTCTGTGTGTGATGTAAGCAGGAGCGGTCAAGTTTAGCTAAATTAATGTGGTTGGAAAAGTAAATATGTTATTTATAAATAATTTCTAATATTTTTTAAATAATGACAAATCATGATTTTGGTAAGTTTACAGACCCCATTTACCAAATTTTGTTAAGGAACAAACAATATTCAGCCATTCATTCCAGTGAGAGCGGTGAATGCAAAATAATAACTAGTTGATAACACTTACAATTGCCAAGGTAACAGTTTCTTAGAAGTTTATTTACCATTTTTTTCCAAATAGAATGGCGTATAGATGTTAGGAATCCAACTTAAGGAAAATAAATAAGTGGCTTCTTTTTTATAATACGAAAGAGACAACTACTTATGCATACTTTTCTAAACGACTACTTATGCATACTCAACCCATTGGATTTGACAAACTAGCATGCATTCCCCTCACAAGGCACCCGTATCAAACATTTAATTTAGTTATGATTCAGTATCTCATGCAATAATAATTAGTCTGTATCAACCATTTCACTTAGTGTGTGTTTAGGCGTGTGGTTTAAAAAATTATTTTAGGTAAAATTTTAATTTAGATAAATTTTAAATAAACAGTTATATTTGTCCATAAGTGATTCTGGTTAAAACTATTGTTTAAAACTATGGTTTTAAATAAACTATTGAAAATAACTTTTAGAACAGTAAAAGAGCTTATAGACTATCCAATTATTATATTATCCCTATTTTTTCTTATACTCTCTCTCCTCACTCATCTCTCTTCTCCACCCTATATCTTTTATCATCTCTCATCTCATATACTTTTAATCAAATCATACATTTTTTAGTAATTTACTAATATAAAAAGTGATTATACTACTAATAATTTAAATATCTCCATTTTTAAAGTCAATTATTCCCAAAATCTATTATTTAAAATATATTATTCTCATAATCTATTATCTAAAAGCTAATCCAAACAAGACACTTGTTATTATTTAGTGTTCACAACAATAAGAATTAATCTGTATCAAGCATTTCACTATTTTTTTTTTGTGCCATAACAATAACTATTAAAATTCCCCCTAACATTAACTCTATAATCCATGTATTATATTTAGAATTGGAGGAATATAATAATTTATTCATATCAAAGATTTCACTATTTTTGTTCAATGTTCACAGCAGTGATGATTAATCATATGTATCAAATATATCACTTGGTTTCATCCGTTGATCTTTGGAGCTTGGACTAGAATTTACCTGGAGATATCTTGAATTTTCATTCGAGAATGGTGGTCATATATAATTTTTATATGATTAGAGTAGTTATAAGTATTTTTCATATGATTAGGGGTAGCTACGTGTAGTTTTCACGCGAGTATGGTATTTTTATGCAATTTTCAAATTATTAGGTTATGAATGTGTAATTTTCATACAACTAGGGTACTTTTTTGTAATTGCGACATGGGCAAGGCACCTGTATATATAATTTTCGCAGGCGCACATACATTTTACTCAAATAATAAAAAATATACTCATATTTTATAATAATAAAAATTTAATTTTTATTATTATTATAAAATATCTTTTAATAAAAAAATTTATAAATCCCTTCTAAATATTATTTAGACTAATATCAAATTTATTTAATTTTTTTATAAAAAAAATAAGTAACTACACACAACTACATGATAAATAAGAGTTTTGATTTAAATTTAAATTTATATAAATATAAAAAATATATTTATAAGAGTTATTCTTAATTAAATGCTATAATATTAAATTTAACTCAAAAAATCATATCAAAACATAACATTATACGAAGTGATTATTATTATATAATCATCTTATTAAGGTGAAGAATATAGATAATTACTCACTCAATGTGAAAATTACAAATAATTGCCCCATGCATTATAGTAATAAATTGCCGTCCTCATGCATAGGGATGGAAACAGGCCAGACGGCCTGTCAGGGGCCTCTGGCCTGGCCTGTATTAGGCCTGGCCTAGCCTGTTTAAGAAAATGCACAGGCTCAAGCCTGTTTAAAAGCATGTTCTTCTTAAGAGGCCAGGCTCAGGCTTCTTACGAAGCCTGTTAGGCCTGTCAGGCGGCCTGAACCTGTTATTGAAAATATAATTAATATTAAAGTGTAATAAATGGGTGTTAAACCTACCACATATTGAACACAATATAAGAGTCAAACTATTAAATTAATATGTATTATTATATATTTTATTATTACATTTTATTTTAACAGGCTTGTTAGGGGGCCTGTTATGAGGGCCTGTTATGAAGGCCTATTATGAGGGCCTGTTAGGTAGTCTATCAGTATAATTAAAAAAATTAGGCTTTTTAAACAGGTTTCAGGCCAGGCTAGGCTTTTGTACAGGCTAAGCTTAAGCAAAAAAAAATAGCCTCTAACAGGCCACAGGCTAGGCTCAGGCCGAATTGTCACTTAATAGGTCTGACCTGTTAAGACCAAAACTTGGCCTGGCTTGACCTATTTCCATGCCTACTCATACAAGAATTACAAATAGATACACCATGCAAAATTTACATATTTACGTATAAGCATCCCACGAAAATACAGCACCAGCTCCTCCATAGCCATTGATATTGATCTTGTACTTATTAAAATATAATAAAATTAGATTAAAAAATTTGAATTCTCAAGTAAGCTATTGGTGTTTCAATTCCAACTCTTATTGAGCATAAAAGGAAATAAAAACTAAACAAATATCTTGCATTAATGAAAAGTATCCACACACCGTACATAACCCTATATTTATAGGTATATATAAGATTAATTACTCTATCTACCAACTATATACATAATAACTAATTATTATTATTATATTTTACTGTCTAACAGAGCAAGTTTAACTGGGAGAGTCTTAGGGTACATTTTTTGTTATAGGATTAAACAATATTTTTTTATCTAGAAAGTTTTTAAAAATAATTGTGAATACTTACAATTTTTTTTGAAATAATGTCCTATCAAAAGTTATAAAATTATAATAATATTGTCTTACTCTAATGGATTTAAATCGTCAACTGTCAATTGATTAGTAAATATGAGTACCCAAAATTTATCCATTCAAATAGATTAACTTTAATTATTAATATTTTATTAATTAAGATTAAAAGATATGTATTCCATTGACTAGAAATGTTTTAATAACATTTTAAAAAATATATAATTAATACTCCACTTGACGAAGATTTAAGTGAGCCAGTCATTTATTCCAAGGAATACCTTATGATAATCCTCTCCCTTGTCTCATCCCATCTGTTAAGAAACCATATAAAAATAATAGATCCTTACTATAAATTACCAAGTGGGAGGTAGTTGGGAGTTCAGTGTCAGTGTCAGTGTCTGTCTGATATGGCGAAATCAGTTTCTGCTGATCCTAAGATTATTAGGACCATCGACCCCACTTTTATTGTTCTCATCCCTAGAAAGAATCCCGACAGACTATTAGGGATTTTAAGCATTAATTTTGAATTGTATATTCTATGGCTTATTGCGTGTGATTTATGATATTAAATATGGATAAATTGAAAATTTTATTTTTTTTAGATTAAATTTTTAGATTATTTATTATCAATTATTTAATTTTAAAAATTATGATTATCTTTTTTAATATAAGTATTTTTTAAAAATTAAACTAAAAAATTAAGGATTTAAGAGGACTTGTACCAAATTTTATATTAGTATTTTTAGATTTACTTCCTTTAATTTTGACAAGGTGATTAGAAATTTAGAATTGTCTCGTAATAAAGATTAAGGGACAAATAAGCTGTATGTTTAAATAATAACGGGTCTCACATGGTATTTATAAGCGAAAGGCAATCGCCCAGGCGGAAGGTAGTGGGGTGACCGGTCTGCAATTTCCCAGAAGGGCTTGCATCAGTTGCCGGTTGCAGGTTGCAGGTTGCAGGTTGCAGCAGCACGTCCCACGTCATCCAAGGCCATGCCAACGCCTTCCTTCCTTCCTTCCTTCACTCACTCACGCCTGCTTAATGCCGATCCCACTCCCGCCTTTGCAAACCGAATTCGTATTTATATTATTTTAAACGTTAATTTAATTAATTAGCCAAGCAGTTATAGTACGTACAGTAATTTAGGAAGTGGGGTCCACTTCATTGCGCGCGGGCGGGGTCCCTCGTGTTTTCTTTGGGCGCACGGCAACCCAAAAACTTTCCAGTTTCCAGTTTCCAGTTTTCATGGACGTGAGTGAAGGTTGTGAAGCCCACCCGTTGAACTTTTCAGTCCGTCCTGTGGCACCGTTCATATTTCCATTAATTAAAGTTCCCCATTTAGCAATTACCTACCCCACATTATTAATAGTTTATGGGGCATGTAAATATTCCTGTTTTCCCCCCTCTCTTTCACGTGAGAATAAAATTTTATTACACACTTTACATTTAATTTTAAATTTTTATATCATTTAAATTCTTTCAAAATAACAAATAAATCAAATAATTTAGAAAAAATTAAAAAATTGATTTCGGAATGAAATGCTAGTATTTTAGAAAGAATAACAATAAGTTAAAATATTCAAAATATTTCCATTTAAATTATTTTTATTAAATTGAATATGACATAAATTATTTATAAAATAATGTAAATTTCATGCAGTCATTTTTTTTGGGATAAACATAGCATTTGTCACGTCACAGTTTAGTGTTGCTTGGGCAATTCATTAGGAGAGCCAGATTACAATTAATGAAAATTTGTGGTACTGGCCTGGAAATGTTTGGTTCCATTCGAGTTTCGTTTCCTTTTTTGGCTCCAAGATTCACCCTCCACCAAATCATTGAACAACCGCCTTTTCCTATAATTTTCCCGCTGTTTGCCTCTTAAAGATCCAGCAAGCGTAACCAGAAAACACGTACAAATTGCGGATGCATTTCTCTACAATATTGATTTTTATGCCATCCTGTTCGTTTCGGGATCATGTCTTCTCTTTTCGTTTATTTCCGTGCATGTTCATGCTTCATTTGCGTACAAGTAATAACATCCACAGCAATTTGGAGTTGGGAGCTTTATAAGTTCCATTGTCGTCGTCTATTTTAGAATCTGGTACGATTTTTTACGTGGAGGACTTCAAAACTTTGAAAATATTTGTGGAGTGGACATGCTCAAGATTACAAATCTATCTATTGATCGTTAAAAGAATATCAAATGGTTTTGAGATTCGGTTATCTGTAGGAAACGATCATCATTAATGATTTAGCGGGAGTCAGAATGCTAAATTTTCACCTGGGTCTGCCTATTCAAATCTGCTTCGAATTGAGTCGCCATTAGTGTATATAGTCATCTGTGTGCTGGTTCGGAATCAAGTTGCTGAAGCTGCAATTTGTTCGTGAGCTGAAACTTTGCTACATGAGCTAGATATATAAATATGGACACAAAATATGGTGAATCTGTTGATAATCAGGGCTCGTCGCCAATCGTGGCCCTGCAGCAGTTGTCTGAGGGGGTTATCGATGATGGGGGGGAAGTATTGCATAGTGAGAAGACTGCCGTTTCACCCAAGGTGCCTCCTAGACATAGACGCTGTCAAAGTGAAGTTGTGACCGCAGGACTTCAAAGGAGTGATAGCTATAAGAAGTTGAAGGATCATGTGCAGAAGGCTTGGCGGACAGGAAGCAAATCCCGTGAAGAATGTTCCCCTTTGACTTTTAACCCTGAGGTCTTAGCGAACCAAAAGCGTCAGTGGTATCAGCTTAATTCCAAAACCCTGGTATTGAAATCTGTTCTGCTTTATTCTACTATCAGAATTCCACTAGTGTTCCATATGATTCTTACCTCTGAAAATCTTACCTGCCTATTTGACGGGGAAGTTTCCCCATCCATTGCGTCCCTCACATATTTTTGTTGGGAATTTAAACTTATCAATCTGTTCAAGATTTTCAATGTGGATCATACTGTAGGATTGTGCAAATTATAATGAGCCAGCCTCGCTGTTTGAACATTTTGTGATTGTGGGGCTGCATCCAGATGCAAATCTGGAAGATGTGGAGGGTGCATTTGCAAATAGGAAGAAGTGGGAAAAAGAGGGAAAATATGCGCCCGTAGAGGTCCAAACGATGCAGCGACACAAGTCTCCAGTAACACCAGTGTTGGAGCCTCAGGTTTGTTAGATAGCAATTTTGTTTGTTGCTATCAACAACTTTCATATCAAAATGCAGAGGCAATATCCAACCTGTTTTATCAAGAACACAAAAAAAAATCCCACTGTACATTATTTGGATATATCCAGTGCCTGTGATTCTCTATTGATGAACATTTTATGGTTATTCTAGTATCTGTGATTCTCTTCTGATGAATTCAAAAGATTATGAAATAAACTTGTTTTATCTACACCATTATAGTGAATGGATTTCAGTTGAGGACATCTTATGCTCCTGAATTTATCCAATTTACCCATTTTTATGATTACAATGTAGTCAATTATCACTGATTAATGAATTCTGTGTCTGATATCTATATTTCATTATTTCTACATCAGATTCTCTTCAAATATCCTCCTGGGAAGAAACTGACCGTGCGCATGATGGATTTAGCCTCTTTTTGCTTTCCCGGAGGTGTTAAGGTGAGCAGGTTCCATTTCTAGTCATCTGAATTGGATATCTCAAATGCTTTTCTTTGTTAAATGCTACTGTATGAACTGTTTGCTGAAAATGTTTGTTATAGTTGTATATTGTTCTCATTTTGGATGTACTTAATTGGTCCCACTACTTATTGTCAGTCACTCTTGCTCCTCCTTCAGATGCATGAAAGTTTTATATTTTCCTTGTTTACTATTGTTTTTTTATTTGTCTTGATCTTAAGTCATAGACATCAGATTATATTGAATATGGAACATTAGTTTACCATTTTACAAGTGGAGTTACCCATCCAACATTAGTTAACTTACTTGGATAAATCATGTGATGATGCTTCATAGCTCCATTAAACTAGTAAATTGCCATTGGGTCCTCTGTTCTTACTTGATTTTTGTTGCCAAAGATATTGTGATTGGTCATGAGCTTCTTCTCCTGTTGGTGCTACTATCTCTTTCTTGACTATTTCATTTGTTTGATGTTGATTTACAGGCATCATTGTTGGAGAGGACTCCATCTCTAAGTGAACTGAATGAACTTTTGTATGGACAGGTATTCCAAATAAGCAGATATTCCTTCTTTAAGACGAGTTGGTTAAAGTGAAACATTGTCCTTGATTTGTAAAATCTATTAGTTTAGTTCATGTAATTTATAATATAAACTTTATTTGATACTTTGTGCAAGTACTAACAGGGAAAAACTAAGGAGCTGCCTTTATATTCCTTGATCTTTCTTTTCCATGATACCCTCTGCTTTTTATTTCTTGTATCTACAAAGATGTGAAGCTATTGTCACCATGCCTCTGTTCATTCTTTTACAACCCACTTTTCTTGCTGGAAGGATTCTCTCATCTCTCATGGAGTCAGTCAAATGGATCAAAGTCATTAATTTTATCTCATATTTGCTGCCTCTATATGTCGGTTCTCATTCCTAATGATATCTAAACTGGTTTGAGTTATCACAGCCTTTGACCAGGAGACATTTATTGTATTACCTTTTGTTTATTCTCTGCAGATTCATTTGGGCAGGGATGATTTATCATTTATATTTTCACTGAAGGTAATTTGTTTATCACTTTTATCTATAAATGAGAGGGTGTTAGCTTGATATATTTTGTGGCCCTTTGCTTGAACTCTTCTAGAAATAATTGATTTATTCGTGTTTTGGTTCATCCATTTTATTCAAGAGCCTTTGTCAGCATTCAGGATGTTCACCTAATCTTGTTTTTAATATCCTTTTAGGTGATTGGGGTGGCTGTGTAACACTTTACATCATAACATTCACGCTGTTAACAAATCAGTGCTTTTCAATGTGATAAAACTTCATAAGTATGTGCGTGCTGATGGTATGACCCATCATGCACTAGCTTATTCGAATTGAAGACATAGATGGAGCTTAGGCATACTGCATAGCTCGTGTTCTTACGTTATTTGGAGAAGGAGGGGGCATCTAGAATGTTAGGTTAAAGAAAGTCCTGTTGAATGTCTAAGAATTTCGTAATTTAAAAGTTATTCTGTGGAACATCGACAGTCATTGACAGATTGTTACTATCTGTTATAACTGTCCATATATTCATCTATGATGTGTGTGCTTGGGTTTAAAACCAATGTACAATGAATCAATGACAAGGCAATACCACAATATCTAGATTGTCCAAGTGTTATTTTAAGCATCGTGTTACGACTAATACAAGTATCTGGCAAGTGTCAGACATGAACACAACTCCAATTTAAGTACCCTTGCTTAATAGGTTTGGACATGTCTGCTGTTGACAAATTTATGCAGTTTATTTCTCATATATTTTTTTATGCGCAATCGTATTGCTCTGAAACTGAGAAAGGTGGTTTGAAACAATTTTTGCACCTATATATGCCCTGTTCAGGCAGCACAAAATGCAACTCTCTACGGGGTTTGTCTACATGTGCCTGAAATCTTACAACGGCCACCTAGTATCTTAGGCATATCGTCTCCTCTCACTTTTCCCTCTGGGGCGTGCAGCCGTTTTATGGTTTCTGCTCCTCGTTGTTTCTGTCTGCTGACTAGAGTTCCTTTATTTGAGTTGCATTATGAAATGTTAAACAGGTTAGCATATTATTTCCACCTTTTCACATAGTGATTCACATTGCTGGTTGTCATCATACTATTAAAGCATTAGGTTCGTTGTTTTTTCCTTGATCCAATAGAATTCACTATGCCTTACTTCGTTTCAGTCTTGCTGCACAGGAACGTCTGAATCGGATAACTCAATTTGTAAATGAAATGACTCTTACCGGTTCTTTTCTACCACCTAAACTAGATGATCAAACAAATGAAAATGATGACACCCTAGAGAAGGAATCTTTTAGTGATTGGATGGCTTGCGCAATACCCGTTAAAGATGCAGCAGTCCTTGCTGCTGCTGCTGCAGGAATTATACCTGATGATGAAATCTCAGCCAAATTATGGGATCCTGAGTCCCCAGGAAGTATGACCCCCAGTGATGCTTCTGATATTGGCCAGGTCAGGGATGTAGATAAGGATGGAAATAAGAGTCATGATGATTGTGCTTCTGATGTACCACAAACCTATCCAAATTCTTTGGAAAGGATGTCTGGAAGCTATGAAGATGGTCATGCTTCTCCAATTGTTGGAACAGCTCATTCTTCTAGGAGTCGTGCATTGAAGCATCTTGGGAGTTCTCAGACACCTTTCAGGAGGTACATTTATCTTTACTGTTAATGTGGACAACAGGAAGAAGGTTTTCCATCTTTGCATTTTGTTTATGATCCTTAAGTTCCAAAAATGTCCTCGTACAATTTGAATGTTGTTTAATAAACTAACAAGGTTATAATAAAAGTAAAACTAAATACATTTTAACCACACCTCATTTTCTGCACATTGTCTTCTCGATCAATATTTAACAACATGGTTCTACAATTGGCAGTCCGATCATAAGCATGGCATCAGAAGATGAGGACGATCTTTTTGCAAATAATGATGATGATGGGGATGAATTTTTAATGGAATGGGCTAGGGTCAGTGTAAAATGGTTTTGATTTGCTTCCTATTAATTTAAGTGAGCCAGGCTAGTTGGTATTTAATACACTTTCATTCTTGCACATGATTTTGACAGGAAAATAAGAATGATTTGCTACTGATAGTGTGTCGATATCATGATCTACCTCTTCCACGTCGGGGAAGTGAAATTATTTTCCATCCTCTGGAACATCTACAGCCTATTTTGTATAGAAGGCCACCAGTTGTTGCTCTTGGCTTTCTTGAAAATTGTTTAAATTGTTATGAACCTGCTAAGGTAATTTGTTAGTGTCGTTGTCATAAAACTGTTCCACAGTTATGTTCGCTTATTACAACTGTACTTGGTAAAAGGTAAATGCAAAGTTGGCTGCTGCTGAGGAAGCTCTTGCACTTTCTATATGGACAATTGTGACTATTTGTCGAGTTATGTCCCTTGAAAATGTAAGTGCAACCTTTTCTTTTCTTTTATTTTATGTTCTTTTTCTTTTTTTGGTCTTTGATGATGTTAAAATCTATTAGCAGTTCTTTATAGAATCTGTCCCCTTGAACTGCTGCTAGCTTGACCAAAACTCTTATAGAACTATTATTGTTGCACAACTTTCTTCTCTTGTCAATGAAGAACTCTGTTAAGGTCTTAAGATTGAGCACGCTATCTGGAGCTACGTTTCTTTCTTTGGTCTGCCTTTCTTATTGATGTCTCTTTGTGGCCTCTTTCTTGTAGTTCCTATACTGAAATACTGAATAACAATCTCATATTGAACTATAACTTCTACCTTCTCACATTCAGTTGTTAAGGATGCACAATCCTGTTTCTTTGGTTCCCGTCTATTGATTTGGGCTCTTCAAACTGTACATTCAAATTCTTTGGTGGGATAATTTTTTGGCCCACTTCCTATTATTCAAGCTTTGGGAAATATCTGGCTATCTTTCTCCTGCCTCAATTGTCTTTTAATGTAGTGTTCTTTTATGAAATGACTTGTATACTTTCCGCGGAGGACTTGTGCTTTATAGTTCTAAAGAATTTGCATAAGCTTTAATGTAGAAGATGAAGAAAAAAGAATACCCTGTGATCCGTTTACAGAAGATAATCTTTTTTTTTTCTTAGTGCATTATGTTTTATTATGCACACAGATACACAGGGACCTGTGACTTGTAGTATGCAGCAACCCATGATTTGTAAAACAGGATAGAGTAAAGACGGGGAAATCAAACAATAATCCTTACAACAGGAAGAGATAATGTTATAGGTTACTTACATCCAAGTATGGCCAATTCTTCCGTCATATGACAAATGAAGAACATCTTTAGTTTGCCAAAAATATAACTTTTCTTTGTTGTCTTTATATGGTATAGATTCTACTTTATTCCACTCCTCCACTGAATGTTGACGTTTTTATTCTTGCTACTTACTGTATCTGTTGCATGTATCTTGCTTGGCTTAGCTTTTAATGCATAATTTTACTGGCAGCTGGTGGCATTAATTGCAGGAGTGTTGTTGGAAAAACAGGTGTTAGTAGAGTGTCCAAATCTAGTAAGTCAATGAAACAATCATGCTAATTGATGGTTGCAAATTTGCTTGGCAATGTTTTGGGCTTAGTAGTTAGTTGCTCTGCTGACCAATTTGGTTGGCTACTGAGTGGTCATATAAATTTTTCTCTTTTTATTTTGAAACGGTACAGGGTGTTCTATCTGCTGTAGTGCTGTGTGTTATTCCCATGATTCGTCCGTTTCAGTGGCAGAGTTTGTTTCTCCCTGTGAGTTCGTAAGCATTGAACACACCATGGTTTCAGATTTTCCTCTTGGAATTAATTACATCTCTAACACTATGCTAGCCCCACATTTCAGGTTCTACCCCAGAGAATGTTTGATTTTCTCGATGCACCAGTTCCGTATATTGTGAGTTCTATTAAATTTCACTTTTACAAATAAATTGATTGTATGATACAGTCTTCTGACTATCATCTTGACATTCATTATTTTTTTTAACACTGAATATTCTCTATATTTTTGGGAATCAGCTAGTTGTTTTTATGTGAAATTTACGAGGGAAAAAAATTATATGCAGTTTCTTATACCTTTACTATCAGATTATCTAATTAAAGCAAGTGTATAATTTTATAATAGTTTTTGTACACAATCATATGGTCTCCCAATTATTACAGCATATTTTTAGTCTTACATCTCTTATACATATTGTCATGTTAGTTTGCCCATTATTGTGTGCTTTCTTTTTTTAATCATATGATTTCTTTTTTATTCGTTTTCTTTTCCTTATATGTTTATATTCGGTTTATTTGTGAATTTCTGCATTGAGAATAGCTTGTGAAAAATCACTTCAGTGACTTTGTTTGCATGTGAATTACTGCTTCCCGCACTTAACCCTGTTTGTGCTTACATACATACAATATATAACATCACTTGTATTTGTAATTACTTCAGTGTCGGCCAAAATAAATGGATAAATAAAATATCATTTCTGCAATTTTATTTGCACATGAATCATCAAAACGGGAACTTCCAAAGTGATTATGGGTTCATCTATCTAGAAATTTTCAGCTTTGACCATAATTAATAGTATAGCCATCTTAGTAATTAAATGAAGTTAAGATTCAGATGCACAAACCTCTGAACTGAGTATGAATAAAGATAACTTGAACTGAAATTTTGTTACTGGCTTGGTTCATCTATATCATGCTGGGTTTTTCTTTCTTTTTTGGATACTTCTGGTAGGAATTTATGAATATGAGCAGATAACATGTAAAACCTTGCACTGCACTGGCCAATTAAAACAAGTCTTGAGCATGATCTCATTTTTAATCCTTGTTTTAATGATATTGCAGATTGGCATACAGCAGAAGCCCGCTGATTTGAAAATAAGAACTGCTAATCTCGTTCATGTTAATTTACTTAAGGATCAGGTTTGTTGAGGTCGATGACTTAACGCTTATTTTGGCAGCACTGTGGGCAGTCTCTCAAAAGCTATGCACAGATATATTTTTATATTCAAGATCTGCACCAAAATACTTTTATGTTCAAAAAGTTGGAAACTCTTGCATATTATTATTGAACATGTTCTTAAACCAAAGATGTAGGATCAAATGCCTATCATTAGGCCAAAAGCTATGGCTATTACTCTGAGTACAACCTTATTTCCTCAACCTCCTTAATTCACCATAGAGCAGCCCCCACTTGCCATGCATTATAGACAGTTTCTGAATGCTACCAACATCTTCAATCAGCTAAAAATGCCCCCCTATCCCCCTAACTACCCTCATCGTGTTTGCACCCATGATCACGCTTTTATACCAACATAGGTTCAAATACTCATCAATTGGTCAAAAGCTAAAACTATTAGTCAAGATGAAAGTCTATTTCCTTAGCGTATCGTAGAGCAAATAACAATTGCAATAGTTTGAACACAAATAGAATTGATGGATTTGTCTAATCTCCAATATGCTGACGAGGACACATTTCAAGATTAACTACTACAAATGCTAGTGACAAATGAGGAGGGACAGTGAACCAGATTTAGGTCAAAAACCTACCTTGATATATGTACTTTTGACTTGGGGAAGTCTTTGCTGAATCAAATTCCAAATGACAATATATGAGATTATTCTATCTATATATTTCATCAATAAACCGAAAGGGACAGTTCATCATATTTCATTTTTTCTGATTTCCCGATGACATGACCATCATATAGAGCCAAGTCACAGTCATTTAGCTTTTCCATTCTTTTTTTTTTCTGTAGGTTAAAGTGTGTTATATGCCAAGACTTCCACGGCATAGAGAACTCATCTCTGGGTTAGGTCCATTTCATGCTAAACTTTCAAGTGAAAGTTCAATTGCGGAAAAGAGTCCTGTATATAGGTGCAACGAAGTCCAGGTTTTATTATCTTAAACTGGGATATTTTGTTCAGCTTGAAAGTTCACTTGTTGAAAACTAAAATGTTGGCTTCATGGGAGCATGAGAAAAAAAGTGTGCGCGCACGCGCCCGTGTTTCACTGCCATATATAGGAAAATTGAAGTCTCGAATCCTGCTTTTCCCTTTGTTGTACACACTGAAACATTATTATAGAAATATGCTGAAAGTTTATTCATGGCAGCGCTAATATGTCTAATTTTTTCCAGTATTTCCAACCTGAAACAAAACTGGAGTCATTAGTTGCATTCTCTATTAATAAGCTGCACTTATTGTTACCGTCTAAGGAAATATGCCCCACTCAGTCTAGTTTTCTCCCATTTGGGACTTCTTATTCCCATCAGACTTCAACCTAACCCATTAATAGCATTGCGTTTGGTCCAAGCATTCCAGTCTAGAAAATAATGCTTGTTCTCAACGTATAATTAATACCATCACAAAATATGAATCTACCTTATTTTGTTTCTCGACTTGTGCTTTTTTACAGGCTGAAGCCGCAACTCAGTTTTTGGATGTCATGTGGAAATACATGGAGTCACTTTGTTCAGATATGAGGTTACACACGATCACTAATGTACAGTCAAATAGTGATAGGGTAAAATAACTAAATTATTGGTTATTACTTTCTTCGAAATTCTCAATTTTGTAGAATACACAGTTTCCTCATGTTTCCCTGGCTCATAATGGGTTATTTGTGTAGGTTTCTTTGCTTCTTAAAGATAGCTTCATCGATTCGTTCCCTAGCAGGGACCGACCATTCGTTAAGGTAACTACATTTATTTTTGGGTTCTACAGCAGTGGCCAGTATTAACCATAGCTTTTGTGACTTTGCAGCAATTGGTTGACACACAACTCTTCAGTGTTCTGTCAGACTCGCGTCTATCAAGCTTCGAGAATGACTCATATTTGTCTGACGCATCAATCTAAGCACCACAGGTTGCAAGACAAGAACTGTTTTGGTCATACTTGTTTCCCCCAAGAATGTGATTCTTTTATGGTGGTTAAACATTTCCAGGAGGAATCGTCCATTCAAATATCCAATGTTCGTTCAGATCGACAATTTTTTGTGGGCTTTAATTAAGTCGCATGATACCAATTGATTTTAGTTGCTCCTTTCAGATCATCAGGTTCCCTATTTTTTATTAGGATATATTCTTGGTCGTAGTATGTGAATCATGCGATTGAAAGCGTCGACTTTTCTCCTGAAGTAACTGCACCATTAGCATCTAATTGTGTACTTCTAGTATTTTTACCTCTGTACTCTGGCATGTTTTGGCACAGATACTTCCGGAGAAGAGTCGACTCCCGTGGACGAGGAGGTAGGGTAGTCGCTAAAAACGGCGGTTTTGCAGGTCAAGCCGGGAATGGCGAAGCTAACGAATGAGACGAGAACATGCTCATAGATAATCTGTTTTTCTTTTGTTTTTATTTTATGTAAAATTCATATGTAGCTGAAAGCCACGTAAACAATTTTTAATAGTATTATGAGTAAAACACTCTAACCACCTTGTTACTCTTTTTTAACACTTCGAGAGAGTTATTGATTAAAAAAAAATTAGGAATATTTTAAAAGAAATTATGTAACATTTGTTAACAAATTGATTTAATTTTTTAATCTACTCAGTTTAGTAAATAATTCATATATTAAGGAGTTATAAACTGTTGATTTTATACGTTTTTGGGAAAATTACATATATTCCAGGTAAGAAAAATGATTACCAATATATAATTTGACTCATTACTAATGTGTATCCTAAAGAATTTGTGCGAAAACACCCAATAAATTGTAAATTTTTTAAGTCCAACTCGTAAATATGCGAGAGGTTTTGTAAAAAATTATGGGAAAAATAACTAAAAAGTATCATTAAAAATTTAATACCAAATAAAGATCTCATCACAAATAAAGTTTCCAAATTCAGTACTCATTTTCTTGTATTTCATAGACTAGCCAATAAGAGATGTTCATAACAGAGGAGAGAACAAAAGATAATAAAAAAGAAAAAAGCACAGAACTGAGTTATTGGTGTTCTAAAGGATGTTGTCACAGTCAGTAGCATTCTAATAGTACAAAGGGCCGTTTGTTGATTCCAACGTACAGCTGGACCAGCAGACCACACTGGTGGTCTTCTGAGGTGAAGTTCCAAATGTTAATCTTATCAGATGGCTCTCATAAACTTGTCAGGGAAAGGGGTAAGAGGCCTTACCCAGCTATGCTTAATTCTCAAATATTCTGGCAAAGGTACCTTTTATTTCCATGTCACCCTTGCCACCTTACCTCCCACAGCACTGATCAGGCTCTAATGCCCAAGAGAATATAGCATTATAACCCTACTGTTTATCTTCCTCGTCAGAATCTGAAGTTTGAAAAACAGGCGCAGGCTGGGTTTTTGCATATGCTGGAGCAATGAATTTCGGATCATTTGCTGCAGCATCAGCATATTTCAGGATAGCTTCTCTCGGATCCTCCTCCATCCACGTCTCCTTAATCATACCCCCTTGCTGCAAGTACATACAAGATGTAAATATCTTCTTAGTGTCATTCCAAAGCAAGAACGTTGATGAATAGAGAAAAATGAGACAACAAAATGCTCACGGAAGAGCAATACCTTCAGAAGATATTGAGTCAGCAAACTTCCTTGACTTGCACCAACTCGCCCACCAAAACCAGGCCCTGTTATGGGAAGTTCAGGTTTATGGGACTTCATTGGATCCTTCAGTATTTTCTCTCGCTGACGTTTACGGCTTGGCTGATCTCTAAATAGTGGTAAGGCATGCGGATTGTGAACAACCGGTTTTGCCTCAAAATCATCAATGGATTTTTTCCTTGGTGCACGTGCAACGCAAACGAGAGCTCCTCTCTCACTGAGGGTTGGGTCATATAGTACGTGAGTACCTCCTAGGCTTTTGTCACCAACCGTCGCAAAGATCTAATATAGTTCAAAAAGGTTTGTAATCATAAGCAACCATGCTTTCTGGAGAATGCAAGATGACAGAAAAATGTCCGCATAAATTACACATGATGTTAACGTACCTGATTCAGTTTAGGATGCCAAGCACATTGCACAACACTACAAGTGGGCGATATACCAACTCTTGAAACAAGCTCAAGGTTTGTGCGATCATAAAAGCACAATAAACCTCCACTTGAGCTCTCTCTTTCAACAGATGTTCCAGTAAGAAAAAGTCGTTCATCAGGGCTAAAAGCGATATTTGTTTGCCCGTAGTTATTCGGAAGACCTTCAAATACCTTTAGGGGTTCCTTTACTTTGCGCAAGTCCCAGACCTGAGACATATAAGAGGAAAAGTCAAGTGCATACGATAAAAAGTAAGTCGAAGGCTTTCAAATAGAGTGAGAGAATCTGACGACATTTACCTTCAATGAACCATCAAAACTTCTTGACAGTAAAACTCTCCCATCACTAGAAAATTTCAGACCAGTAATATCATCAGAATGCCCTTTGTCAATACATGTATCTGGCCTACTTCCCCATCCAGGCTTCATACTCCAAATCTGCAAAAATAAATGGATCGAACATTAAAAAATAGTTCAATGACACATTTTGAAAACTGCATAGAATTATCCGCCTCCCCCCCCCCCCAATTGAAGTTAGAGAGAGAAAGGAAGAAGAGGTACCTGTATAGAACCATCTCCAATACCACCAGCTATGCATTTACCATCACAATCCCATGCACATGTGGTGACAGGAACTCTTCCAGGTCTAGCAAGCTTTGGTTTGATAACCTACCCATGAAATAATAGAATTGCATTGCTTAACTTCAATAACATCAATAAACTGTAAAGGTTGTGGGAAACATAAATATGTGTGCAAATTAACACATATACATGATACGGGTAAATTCATTTAGTTAAGTCCGGTCACTATTACATTAATCATCACTCTTCCTTTGTTGCAGAAAAAAAAACAAATAATATCTCCATTCTGAACAGATAATTCAACAAAAATAATCATTGGGTGATACTAATCTATAAAACAATTCTTTTCTAACATCTTGTTAAAACTCACAATGATAGTAAATTTGGCCTAAACTAATTAGCAGCCAATAATACCAACATGGAACCCCTCTAGGGAAAGCATATTGCCACAGAAGTTTGAACTGACGTTATGCAAACCTGCTTCTGACTTTTGAAGTCATTTACATCCCATATGCGCAGTGATCCATCCTCTGATGATGTTAAAATTGTTTCCTTGGTTTTTGGGTGCCATTCTCCCCATGTCAATCCAGATATGTGCCCTTTAGTATTTTTTAGATCACGGATATACATGTCCCCCTTCACAAACTCTCCCAAAGTAAGCCCATCTCGATCATAGATCTGTTGCAAAAGGAAGACAAGTTTGTTGATGGCAGATCACTAAAAGAATCACAGAAACAGAAAAAGGATAAGCTGTCGTGCTCATGCATTACCTTTGCTTGAGCTGACCCTGTCACACACAGAAAGCGATCTGCACTTGGACTCCAGCTTAGGTTGCGAACTTGATGACCTTCAAATGGCTCCAATTGTCGAAATGATTCCAACCGCGAACTCATTCCTTGAAAGTCATACATACGCACTGTATAGTCATAACTTCCAGAAAGTACTCTAGACCCAGAGTGATCCACAGCAAGAGCCGACACAACCTGTTAAAGGTCACATTTATCACTCTGCTTTTCATTCATCTAGACCAGTTACAGCATGCAACACTCTATTTTCTTTGACGCAGTAAGACTGCAACTAGAGAATCATGTCTTACTACATCATTGACAGATTTAGAGAACACTACTAATATTTATATTCGCAACAAATTTCACTTCAAGAGGCACAGACTGACAAATAGTGTAGTGCTATATATGCCTAGCGAAACAGAGCGAATCAAGAAAAACTTTGAACTTGAAAGATGGCAGGAAAGCTAAGAAATTGAAAGGGAAAAAAGTAATTAAGAGATAAATACCTTAGTGTGGCCCTTGAGAACAATTTCGTTGCTCAGAGGAATTCGTAACCGATTCCCCACCTCCTCTTCGTCTGAATCATCCTCAGAACTCGAGGAACCCAAATTCGAGCCAGGAGGAGGTCTTGGCGGGCCAATCATCTCCCCATCGTCATCCCCTTCTTCCCCGGAACCTAAACCAAGAGATGGTGGAGGAGGCCCAATCATCGTACCATCATCCTCTTCTCCCTCAGGCGGCCGAGGCGGTCCCACCATAACACCGCCGTCCTCATCAGATTCCACCGGCAGAGGTGGCCGAGAGGGCCCAATAGTGGAAGCACTACCACCACGATCGGCGGTAGAATCAGGGTTAGGGTTTTTGGAGCCACGGAGGGAATGAAGCCAGGCCTTGGAAGAGGAGGAGATAGAAGGGAGGCCATTGGTGGTGTCGCTGGTGATCGTGGCAGAGGGATTCGAGCTGAGATTGGAACTGGAACGACGAGTGGCATTGTGGATGGCTTCAAGAGGGGTTTGCGACTTGGACTGCTTTCCAAAACTAAGAGGGAATTGAGCTCTAACACCATCGTATATATCAGCATCGTCCTCCATCGTTAAGATACGAGAGCTACTTCGAGCTCAAAATAGAATCTCGAAATAGTTTATAGGTATGCCCTGCCGCCATGCGAACCGGACCCCGATCACGCAGGCAACGGAGGAGCAGGTAAGAACTAAGAAGCAACATTGAAACGAATCATAATGGGCCCTACGTGCATTGGGATCGGCCCTATATATATTGGGCCTTTTCTGGTGCATCTAATCCCATGACTGGTGAGCGCCTAATCCTAACCTAATATTTAATGTGAGCCCAATCAAGTACTCGGGCCAGCCCAATAATTAAGTCGGGCTTTCTCTGAAGCCCAACCTACTATTCATGCCATTCCTTTCGTGATATTTATACTTTGTTGCATGGTATATTTTTGGTATTTTCATTATTCCTATTTGTCCCCAGACAAATTAATCAATATCATTATCAATACAATATATATATATGCTAGTAATTACAACAAGTCACCGTACTTAGATACCATAAACAGTGCGACTCATAATCCAAATTTCATATTACAATGCACCAAAAATCATGTTTAATTAAACATAAAAACAAGAAGAAAGATTATTACTATGTTTTATGTAGACAATTAAAATGGCGCTGCATTGCAAATTACATTTTCGTTTGACGCCATATTGATTGACTAGGCTGTGCCCAAACGCAGGAAAGAATTGTTTGGGGTGGGGGTGGGTTGGAAGGGGGGGAAGGAAAAGGACAAAGTGATGAAAACTACAAAAGAAGAAAAGTGAGAATCAGCAGGGTGAGTGGGGGTATTGGGTGCCAGTTCAGCTGTCCCCATTTAAAAAGCGGTGGACGTGTGAGCCACAAGAAAATAAAATTTAGAAACGAAAGGACACCAATGTTGTTGACAACACGAGCTTTGATTAATTCCATATATATATATATATATATATATATATATTGCTGGAATCTTGTTTGATTTTCTAGACTATGTCCTTTTATATTGATTCATTATTTTCAATTTTGTGAAACGGAACGGAACGGAGGACCTCCCCAAAAAAAAAGAGTTGCGTGATGCATTTGAGTTACGCAAAAACACAACAAAAGGTATGCCCGTCCACACACACACACACACACACACACACACACACATATATATATAAGAAGAAAGGGTATATGTGACACACATACAGGGCTCGTCTCTTGTATGTATATGCGTCGGGTAGCAATACACTGCATGAAATTGGCAACAAATTAACTTTAAAAAATATGAAAGTTTGTTGTTGATTCTGGAGGGTGTTGTATGCTTGTTGTTGGAGGGATTATTAGAGAAAAAAGAAGGAACAAAAAAACGAATAAATGGAATTGTCAGCATGTCGTTTGGAGCATATGGACATGCCCCAGAGGAGTGGAGTGAACATATAGATAGATAGATAGATAGATGGATAAGCTTTTTGAGTGTCGCTTTACACATGTACAACTCGCATTGAGCCGTAGTAATGTCAAATGTCTGATTCTTCTCTGCATCAAGATAAAGCAACAAGCACGATCATGATGCTGGTGCACATCCATTCGTATTAGCTGCCCCTTGGTGTGAGCCGTACGTGCAGCTTTTAACCTAAATATCTAACAAGGACCATCATTGGTCACACGCTCGTGACTCATTAATCACTCACACTTGTCCCCTTTCTCTTCGTTAAGGAACTCTATCTAGAATCTTCTCCTCCTTCCTTGTTTGGATTCATATCTCATTCACTGTTCCCATGGAGGCTTTGGCTTTCCGTAAATAAACATCTTCTGGTTCAGAAACGGAACCCATCTTAGTCATTATTTATTCGGACTGCATTGGCAGCTTCGGATTTTAGATTTTGATTCATGAATTATTCATCCTCCAACCAAAACCATGCTCATGTGCTTGTGCATGCTTCCCAGTTTTGCTTTCCCTTGTTATTGTTATTAGGAGTACTTTTTTTGGAAAAAAAAAACAATGGGTACCCCTTACTACTTCCTCTACAACGTTAATTTGTAATTATTTAAGTTAAGTATTTATAAAAAAAGAGAGGTGAACCTATCTCAGATCGAGTTGCTAAATAGCTAGGCTGGTAAAAGAAAACGATAAGCAAAAGGGGTTTTTAGTAAATAAAACATTTAAAGAGGCAAAACAAACCGACTTGTTTAGCACAAGGGCAAAATGAGTTGGGTCCCTTAATATCATTTTTGCTTTTCATAAAAAAAAAAAAAAAAAGAGTCGGTCCCAACTAACCTATCTCAGATTGAGTTGCTCTTTTCGCAGCTCTTGCTTTACCCTTTCTTTTTTTGGCGCCCGTGTGGGCGTATAAAAAAAATTTAAAAAAATCATAAAAATATCACTTATATTTGAAAATCTTAAATAAAAAAATTTAAAAAGTATATTTTTATTTGCTTATTAAAATTTTTAAAAAATAATTATTTAAAATTTTAAAATTTAAGTAATAATTTAATAATATTTTTTATTTTAGCATAAAAAAATGTTATGAAAATTAATTTATAGAGAAAATCCTGCATGTACTTATAAACAATACATTTTTTTAGTAGGTATTTATGAACATGTTTTTTCTAATTTTTAACTCTGCCTGACGTGTCAGGACTTTGTTTATATTAACGCATTTGTTAATTATGAAGTGATGAAAAGTTGGCTTGGCTAGCTGCTGAATAGATGTCATGCTTTCGTCTGCAATTCAATCCCATTTTCTTTAAATTATTGTTCTCGTACTCCTAAAGCTGAAGATATAAAAGCTAAAGCTAAAACTATATATATAGAGAGAGAGAGAGAGTAAATTATAAAAAGAGAATTGGGTAAAATCATATAAAAGATAATTAATTATAAAAAATTAAAATAATTAAATAGCTTCAAAAAATATTAAGGTAATATATTTATATTATAAAAAGATATAATTATTCTTTTTTTCAATTAATGAGAAGGTTTGTGTTTTATTATAACAGGAGTAATTGTATATTTTTATAATTTAAATATATTATCTCTAATTTATTTATATCTGTTTAAATATTTAATTATTTTAATTTTTTATAATTAATTATCTTTTACGGTAACTCACTGCTATTTTTTTACCCATTGTGCTTCAAAAGCTGTTGTATTGTCAATTTTAAAGTTACGTGGGGGGCCAAAATAATTATTTAAAATTACATGAAAGTGGGTAACAGGAAATGCTCTCCTCAAAAGAAAAGCGCCTAACTTCTGTACGTCACAACTAGTCAACTGTCTCGTCGAAATCAAAATATTTTAATTTATCTGATTCATTCATAATTAATCCCATCCTGCTTTATTTTATTCACTCATTAGTGAGAAATTCACCACTAATTAAATGCTCCACTTGTCGCTTCGACAACGTGTAGGATATCATTTTAATTATATTTTATTTATTCATATTTTTGTACGAGTTTAATGACAAATTCACCCCTTCCTTTTCTCCATTTCCATACATCATACGAGTATCTTTAATTTTAGAAGATTATGATTATCAGATTATTTAGAGTAATATATATTGTTTTGGAACCACACGAATTTCTGGTTATTTTTTCAATTAAAAAATCCAGGGAAATTAAATGAACCATGTGTCAGAGATATTTTAATAAGCCCTTAATTAATTAGGGTAGTTTGGATAAATTTTTAAAAACTATCTTATGGAAAAAAATGTGGATAGTTTTTAAAAAATAACTTCTAAAAAAAATTTATAAAAAAAATACTTTTGAGTATATGAGTATTTAGATGGTTATTTTTATAATAAATTTAGTTATTAAAAAATATTATTTTATTAAAAATATGAGAGATGAAAGAGGAATAAGAGAGAAGGTAGAGAGAAGAGAGAATATAAAAAAAATAAGAGTAGAATATTAATCGGATAGTCCACAAATTTTTTATTATTTTATAAATTATTTTTAATAGTTTATGTAAAATATTTATTTTAAATTATAATTTAGTTTAAAAATTTATTTGAATAAATATAATTATTTATTATAAAAAAATAAATTAAAATTTAGGCTCTAATTTTTTTTAAAAAAATAATTTTTTAATAAATTTAGATAAGTAGTTAGTTAGAGAGGAGTGAATATAAAAAAATTTATCTAAAAAGGTGAAAAATAAAAAAGACAAAATATCGGGGATGGTACTTGGCGTAATTGGATGCCTGGCCACGTACGTCTTGTCCGTTTCGTATTAAAGTCTGAGCTGAGTCCACATATCCATGAAAATGACTTCCTTCTTTTATTTTCTAATCATGGAGTTCTGGAATATTTATTTATATTGTTTAATTGATTGACCCTATTCCTATTCTGTTTTCCACCCTTAAAAAATATTTAAAAATAGAACAGATTTTTATTTAAAATATCGGGAGATGAAACAATATTTAACGGATTACGTGGTGCGGGAGAGTACGTGAGTGTCATTTCATTACATCGACAGAGACGGTATTATATGACATTAGGAAAAGACGTAAAGATCACACAAAGGAGGGCGTTTTAGATGTTTGCATTCATTTTGAAAAAAAAAAACTTAAATACTTACGTGAAATTAAATTAGAGCGAGTGAATTTTAAATTGCGAATAATATTAATATAATAACTTATTATTATAAAATAAACAATATATATATAAAAAATTAATATCCTAATTTGATCTTATAAATATTATAATATATGACTTAAGTATAGACTTAATTTTAATATTAAATATATGATCTATTTTTTATATTTTTTAAGTTATTCATATTAATATTTTTTATTAATAATTAAGTAATATATTTAAAAAATAATTATAAATTTAAAAAATATATCATATTAATTAATTTAATTTAATAATTTAATTAAATTAATTAATAATATTATCTACAGTAACTAATTAATTACAAATATTATATGGAGAGTAAAAAAGTGCCATATACGAGGTCAACAAAATACTTGTGAGGTGGTGATATGTTGTAGTCAAAAATAAAGAAAATGATAGAAAGGGACAGTGTACTTATTTTGGAGCTTCATTGCACATGGCCACGTGTTTATCACTCCCGGGGATGCCATTATTAAGATTAAGTAGCTTTTGGAAACTTTTTAAATTTAAATTTTAAATTTAAATTTAGATAAAATTTAAATTTTAAAAAATTATTAAATAAATAGTTATATTTATTTAAAAGAATTTTTGAGTCAAATTATAATTTAAAATTAAAATTTTAGATAAACTAACAGAGTATCTTATAAAATAGTAAAAGAACTTATAAGTTAACCAATTATTATATTATCCTTATTTTTTCTTACATTCTCTCTCCTCTTTCTTCTACACTCTCTCTTATATCTCTTTTTTTTATACCATCTATATTCTTTATTTTTTTACACTCTCTCTCCTCTTTTTTTTCTACACCATATTTCCTCTCTTTTCTACACCCTATCTCCTCTCTCATATATTTAATATTCATACCATTTTTTATAATTTACTAATAATAAAAGTACTTCTAAACATAAATATACAAATACTCATATATTTAAAACTATTTTTTTTCATAAACTCTTCTCTAAAAATATTTTTTTAAAAAACCACCTAACATCTTTTTTATAAATTTTTTTCTAAATTTCTATTCAAACGCAATAAAATTATCTTCATATCATAACCTCCTTTGTTTATAAGACCCATCAGTGTCAATATTACTGAACATGTCGTGTACTGAAACAATTGATTAATAGTTAATATTATCAAAATCTATAAAAATCAAAATACTCCATATTAGTAGTTATAATTTTTTTGACCAGTCCTATTAGTAGTTATAACTACTTAATGCCGTATTAAGTAATTTGATTACAAATATCGAAATGCCCATAATTAAAGACTCTGTGTGCGAAGCATTACATCTAATGCTAGTTTTTATATAAATAAATTATGATGAAGAGTTGATAACACGGAGCAATATTAATTAAATATATATATATATATATATATATATATACACACACGCCTTAAACGCATTGAAAGAGACTAATAATATTAATTATACATCTTGCATATATATATATATATACACACACACACACACTATATTCACCGAAAAACAATATTTTTAACATTAATTAGCACCGCCGCAATCATACGTCCCGATCTGAATAATTAATTAATTATATAAATAAATGATAAGATCGTGCCATGCATAATAAAACCCTCATTCATTTGCTGGCAATATATATATATATATATATTGTGATATCTTCTAACCATGATTTTTGGGAGAAGTTCCTTTTCGTTACTATGTAGAATATCTCAGACTCAGTTTATGAGGTGACTACAGGCAACTGGAAAGTTCTATACTTCTATCCGCACAATATATATATATATATATATATATATATATATATATATATATATCATGCAAATATTTTATTTATTTATTTGGAGAAAAGCGAGCTGACTTATAATTCTAACAATAATTTCCCATATAAACTTGGATTTGGCACGATGGCAATGTGTGCTATTACTTTCTGTACGAGGCCTTAATTAAGTGTGGAGTATATAGACACGATTGAAAAAAGAATCACACTTAATTCTTTCTTCTCCGCTACGTTATGCAAATTCAAGTTAATTTAATTAAATTAGTATTAGCACTAAGCGTTTACTTAATTATTTGCCCTACACAAAAACAGTGTTTAAATTGCATGTGAACAGGTGCACGCATACTTTATGATAAATCCGAACAGTGCCCGATTTTCATAGTGCACTACTGCAGATTATATAATATATACATATATATATATGCACACATGTTGCCTCGTTATCATATACATATATATATATATATATATGTTTGCCTGATATTATATATATATGTGTGTGTGTGTGTGTGTGTTGATCATATGAAAACAAAAATTGGGGCAAGAACACCTGGGGAAACGATATGATTCTTACAATTGTTAAATCTATCAGAAGTAATCAAGATGCCAATGGATCACGACGATAATATATAGAATGATATTATTAAGTTGCCTAATTTATTTATTGCCAATATGCCTAATCTACCGGTAATTTCTACTAAAGTACTTATAGTGTGTGTGTGTGTGTCGGCCAAAATTAATGCTCCTCGTTTTGAGCTAGTTAAACCGGCTTCAAAATGGGGTCATATTTGTGGGGGCTCAAATGCCGCCACGTGTCGTATGGCTTTCTTCCAAACTGGGTTTTTCCTTTATAAAGCAAATCCACGTCAAGCGATTTGTTAAAATCAGTGGTGATAAAATGGGTTAACTCACTAAAAGTAGGTCAATCTATTTAAGAGGCGGGTTTAAATAAGGCGAATTGTGTGGCCAATTTTAAAATAAATTGACATTTTATTAGTCTGAACTCACCTTCTTTTAGGGGTAAGTCAGCCCGTGACCTATCCTTTTTTTTAATATTTTTAAAAAAGTATTTATATATTTTTAAAATACTAATAAAAATTTTTTAATGTTATATTAGTATGATTAAAAAATAATTAATGTTATACTCTTAAAAATTTACACCTTTTATAAAAAACTATTAAATTTTATAACTATAAATATAAATAAATATTAACATAATATTAATCAATTATAATATGTCAATACATATTAACAAATAAATAATTATTTTTATTAGTATTAAATAATAAACACATTTAAAATAATATTTGAGTAAAATAAATAATAATATTAATAATTTATATAAAAAAAGCATACTCGTGAGTTAGCTCACTTAAAAACAGATTAATCTACTTTGAAATAGGTTAATATTTTATCAACTCAAGTCTATCCTATTTTAATTAAAAACAGGCTTTATCCATATATTAGACCTGTTTTTTTAACTCTAGATGAAGTTGATCGTCTAAAGGGAAATCACCACACGCTTGAAAAGCCTAGAAGTCAAGAAAGCCCTTGAGAGCGGTAAACTCAGACGTCATCACCTACCGTCTAAGAACAAGTCCTCTCATCCACCGTCCATTTGTTTCCCCAACAAAAACCACAAATCAAATTTTACACTCTCACCATTTCATTTTATTTATTTATTTTATAATATTAGAATATAACAGCCAGAGAAGGTGATCAAATAGGCTGGCATATAGCCCCCCCCCCCCCCCCAACAACAACAACATGGTGCTAAATCTGATGGCTACGGCAATCCCCTCCTTATTCTTAAATCTTTTCTGCATGAAATTAGATTTCATGTTTTTTTTTTCTTTGCATTGTAGTTATATGCACATGTTACACTTACTTCCCTCGGACAAACTCACGACATATTCACAAGTGCTCGAGGTGTAATTAATGATATATACCTGCAAGTTCGTATGCCAACATTAATCACTAAGGAGAGGGATATGTATCTCTCTATAGATCCTTCACAACGTTATGTATCTCTCTATAGATCCTTCCCAACAGTGGGTGAATTACATTAGACGTGGGTGAACATCAATTTAAAATAAACATCAATTTTGGTCAAAATTTTAATTTGAAAAAAAAAATAAAATAAATATCAATTTTTGTCCAGAATTAATTTTAACCAAAATCTCAATTTGAAAAAATTGAATCAAACAGTCATTTTTATCCAGAACTGATTTTGAACTAAATCTCAGTTTGAAACTATGGTTTTAAATAAGTTACTAAAATAGATTTTAGAACTGTAAAAGAGTTTATAGATTATCCAATTACTATTTTATCCCCTACTTTCTTCTTATACTCTCTCTCATCTCTCTCCCCTCTCTTCTTTATATTATCTTATATTTCCTCTCTATTCTCTACACTCTCTCATCTCTCCTATTTATTCTCTCTCCTTTATCCTCTCTCTACTTTAATCAAATCATATCATTTTTAGTCATTTATTAATATAAAAAGTGATTATATTACTAATCATTCAAACATCTCTATTTTTAAAATATATTCTTCATAGCATTTATTTTCCAAAATTTATTCTTTCTAAAATCTATTATCTAAAAATTAATTCAAACGGACCTGAATGTTGTTGCTAGGCTTTTGGGCATTATTGAAGTTCTCAGTCTCTATTGGAAAGAAGATTATACTTAAGTCGATGCTCACTGCGATTCAAAAGGATCCAAGATCTTCCGTATGTGTGATTGGAAGGTCCCCGTGAATCAATATTTTCCCAAAAGGGAACTTTGGATTCAGTAGTAATCTATTTGTTACCGTGAGGGCTTGTTATTAAGAAAATAAATTCTTGTTTGTTTGTTTGTTTTCAGAAACAAACAAACATAGAAGGAGGTGTTTGTATTTTTCCAGAGACTTAAAACTTATTTACAGAAAAACATGCGGTTCTCAGTGCTCCTCTTTAACAAGCATGTTTGGAGTGTTTCCCTCTTCAATAAAGCAAATCATTATGCCATCATACCCACCCCCCCCCCTCTCTCTCATCTGAATTCCACTACCACCATGTCAACACCCTGTAAAGGGGTACCAACAAAGTTACGCGTAAGCCCTTTATTGCAAAGCATTGAATTGAACGATGGACACAGTTCATTCCTGATCACTTATTCTGTGGACTCATCGCATCATGAGCTCATCCCTCACCAGGCAGTTTATTTATGCCCATTATCGTCTTCCTCACAAGCACCCACGTTACGTGCTGCATATATAATAGGGAAATGATGAATGACACTGATACGGGAAGCTCTTTTTTTTTTAAAAAAAAAAAGAAATCTTCAATCGTTCCATTTTCTATTGTGTGGGGTTTAATTTATATTTGTTCCTTCCTTCCTTTCACTCACCGAAAGTAGCTAGTTTGTAGCCCCTGCAACTATATACGGCTTGTTTTTTTATGTAGTATTAATTTATTTGTTTTGGGTTTTCTCTCCCCATCTTTCTTTTCTCTTGCTCGCCAAAAGAACCTATTTTGAGCATATCTGCAGTAAAGGTTCTGATCCCTACACGCAAGTGGGAAGAATTGCACCAGGTAGCCAAGTTTAAAACGAGAATACCTAGAGAGCAGAAGAGAGAGCTCTCTTTCTTTCTGCCTCTCTGTTTCTATTCTACATTGTTATTAAGCCTAATGCAGCGAAGCTTACTCATCACCATCGCGGCCGTTCTGTGATCATCCTTGGGCTCCTCTCTCTCTCTCGTTCTTTCTCTATCTTTAACTTCTGGGTTTTGAAGCTTGTTGAGCTATACTATAAATCTTGATCACAGGCTTGCCTCGACAATGCGCACCGATTCTTCTGGTGATGTGGATTTCACCCACGTCAGGTTTTTGGTATTTTCCTCGGGAAATTTTGATATGCACTCCTCCCTTTGTCCATTTCTGTTGATAGATATCGTACAAGGGTGAGACGAACAGAGTTCAAGCTATTTTCTCCTTCTTCGTTTCCGTGTTCGTGAGATTCTGTTCTGTTTTGTTCTCGTGTGGAATGTATCTCCGGAGTCTATCTCCAAATACGCATTTCTCTTCTTCATCTACTTCGGGGTGAAATGCCCTTCTTCGAACGCTTTGATCCGTTCTTCTGCTTAGCTTCACATCGACTCACTCCTCTCAATTGTCGCGACATTCATTAATGGCTATCTCGCAATTGCTCGATAAAATCTCTTCCTCATCATTGCCATCAAGATCGCCGAACTCCCTTTTGACAACGATCATAGGATTGCCCGTTTTTGAACTAGCAGCAATCTGCGTCAACTTAACTATTCTTCTCGTGTTTCTCCTTGTAATCTCAGCGAGGCAGGTATTCGTGTGTGTTGGTCGGATTCGAATGAGCAAGGAAAACGCGACTGGCGATCCAAATCCAATTCGTCGTAGTTATATCGACACAAACACACACGACGTTAGAATCGGTACGAGTTTCAAATTGGCATTGCTCTGTTGTTTCTACGTGCTCTTCGTTCAAGTTCTAGTGTTAGGATTTGATGCAGCTGCTTTGATCAAAGAATCGACTCATGGGAACACTGTGAACTGGTGGCTTCTTTCTTTGCCATCCGTTCAGGGTTTAGCTTGGTTTGTTATCAGCTTCTCCGCTTCGCATTGCAAACTCAACTTGTCTGAGAAGTTTCCGTTTTTGTTGAGGATTTGGTGGTTGGTCTCATTTGTAATTTGCTTGTGCACTTTGTACCTTGATGGGAGAGAACTTATGGTGGAAGGTTCAAAACATCTTTCTTCTCATGTTGTGGTGAATTTTGCTGCCACTCCAGCTCTTGCTTTCCTGTGCATTGTTGCAATTCGAGGTGGTACTGGCATAAGAGTTAGTAGAAACTCTGATCTTCAAGAGCCATTACTTGCTGAAGAAGAAGAAGTAGGTTGTCTCAAGGTTACTCCATATAATGATGCTGGCATTTTTAGCCTGGCCACTCTCTCTTGGCTCAACCCACTTCTCTCAGTTGGGGCTAAGAGACCGCTTGAGCTTAAGGACATTCCCCTTCTTGCGCCAAAAGATCGAGCTAAGACCAATTATAAGATTTTGAACTCTAACTGGGAGAGATTGAAGGCTGAAAATCCTTTAAAGCAGCCTTCATTAGCTTGGGCAATTCTCAAGTCTTACTGGAAGGAGGCAGCTTGTAATGCCATCTTTGCCGGTATGAATACCCTTGTCTCGTATGTAGGTCCATACATGATAAGTTACTTCGTTGATTACTTAGGTGGTAAAGAGACATTCCCGTATGAAGGGTATATCCTTGCGGTCACATTTTTTGCTGCAAAGCTCATAGAGACCTTGACAACAAGACAATGGTATTTGGGGGTAGACATCTTGGGTATGCATGTCCGGTCAGCTCTAACAGCAATGGTATATCAAAAGGGACTCAGGCTGTCAAGCTCGGCCAAGCAGAGTCACACAAGTGGGGAGATTGTTAACTACATGGCTGTGGATGTTCAGAGGGTGGGGGATTACTCTTGGTATCTTCATGACATGTGGATGCTCCCTCTTCAAATCATTCTCGCCCTTGCAATTTTGTACAAGAATGTTGGAATCGCTTCGATTGCTACATTGATTGCCACAATCATTTCCATTGTTGTTACAATTCCAGTGGCTAGGATACAAGAAAATTTTCAAGACAAATTAATGGCTGCTAAGGATGAAAGAATGAGAAAAACATCTGAGTGCTTGAGGAATATGAGGATCCTCAAGTTGCAAGCTTGGGAGGATCGATATCGAATACAGTTGGAAGAAATGCGTGGAGTAGAGTTCAAGTGGCTACGGAAAGCCCTCTATTCTCAGGCTTTCATCACTTTCATCTTTTGGAGCTCTCCTATATTTGTTTCTGCTATCACTTTTGGCACTTCAATATTGTTGGGGGATCAGTTGACTGCAGGTGGAGTTCTCTCTGCTCTTGCTACTTTCAGGATCCTTCAAGAGCCTTTGAGGAATTTTCCTGACTTGGTATCAACAATGGCCCAGACAAAAGTTTCTCTTGATCGCATATCTAGTTTCCTGCAAGAGGAAGAATTGCAAGAGGATGCAACTACCGTCTTGCCAAGAGGAACTTCTGACATTGCCATTGAGATTAAGGACGGAATCTTCGGCTGGGACCCTTCTTCTAGGCCTACTCTTACAGGGATACAAATGAAAGTGAAAAGGGGTATGCGTGTGGCTGTTTGTGGCATGGTTGGTTCTGGGAAATCAAGCTTCCTTTCCTGCATCCTTGGAGAGATTCCTAAGCTTTCTGGTGAAGTATGTTGGCCAACTTAAGTTCTTGATTCAATCTGGATGAAGACATCCTTCTACTAAGTCTATTGGATTATTTTGCAGGTAAGAGTGTGTGGTTCAGAAGCATATGTCCCCCAATCAGCATGGATACAGTCAGGAAATATTGAAGAAAATATCCTTTTTGGAAGCCCCATGGATAAAGCAAAGTACAAGAGAGTTCTTCATGCTTGTTCACTGAAGAGGGACTTGGAACTTTTCTCTCATGGAGACCAAACAATTATAGGTGATAGAGGTATAAACTTGAGTGGAGGCCAGAAACAGCGAGTGCAGCTTGCACGAGCTCTTTATCAAGATGCTGATATTTACCTCCTCGATGATCCCTTCAGTGCAGTTGATGCTCACACTGGATCAGAACTGTTTAACGTATGTTTTGCTTGACACAGAGTTCTGTTTTTCTTGGTCATAATATAGTTGAATCTGCTTAAGTGAATTGTATTTGGTCTAATCTATGGTATAAATCTGCAGCAATACATATTGACGGCACTAGCAGATAAAACAGTTATGTTTGTGACCCATCAAGTGGAATTTCTCCCTGCAGCTGATTTGATACTGGTATTCCTATATGGATTCATCTTCCCCTGTTATATTTTAATGCATTAACGGCCTATTTAATGAAGATTATTTTAAAACTTGTTGATTGTAAGAATCAAGTCATTCTATTTATTTGCTTATTTAGTTGGGGAGATTTTCTTTATTTCAACATTGTTCTGCTTTACAACAACTCTATTATGTTGTGAATGAAACTTTGAGAGATCGGTGATTATGATGCTTTCAGTTCGTTTTTAATTTCATATAGTTTATCCTTATTACATTATTGATATTTAGTCTCTCTAGCTGCCAATTTTTGTTTATCTTTGCTTACATGTATTTAGTTGTTTGCAAGGACTGGGATGAATGAATATTCTTGCTAATGTTTTCATGTAAAAGTTTATGTTGACTGTCGGTTTAGGAATTTTCATTTTCTATTCTATTGAGATTACGACCCTTCATTTGGTGTGAACTGAAAAAGATGAACTTTTTTTGGGCAAGAAAATGTAAAAGATATAAACTCTAAATCTTTTCTCCCTCCCTTCTCAAGGTTCTTAAAGAAGGCCACATCATACAGGCCGGAAAATATGATGATCTTTTACAAGCAGGAACAGATTTTAAAACTCTAGTTTCGGCTCATCACGAAGCCATTGAGGCTATGGATATTCCTAATCAGTCAGAAGATTCAGATGAAAATGTGTCCTTGGAGGCATCTGTTATGGCCAGTAAAATGTCCATTATCTCTGCAAATGATATTGAAAGTCTGGCAAAGGAAGTGCAAGAGGGTTCATCAGTTTCAGATCAGAAAGCAATCAAGGAGAAGAAGAAAGCGAAACGGTCAAGGAAGAAACAGCTTGTTCAGGAAGAGGAGAGGGTAAGAGGTAGGGTCAGCATGAGGGTGTACTTGTCATACATGGCTGCAGCATATAAAGGCTTGCTCATTCCACTCATAATCATTGCACAAGGATTATTTCAGTTTCTTCAAATTGCTAGTAATTGGTGGATGGCCTGGGCAAATCCTCAAACTGAAGGAGACCAACCCAAAGTAACTCCTATGGCTCTTCTTCTGGTGTACATGGCTCTTGCTTTTGGAAGCTCTTGGTTTATATTTGTAAGGGCTGTTCTGGTAGCTACATTTGGTCTAGCAGCTGCACAGAAACTTTTTATGAAGATGCTTCGAAGTGTTTTCCATGCACCAATGTCTTTCTTTGACTCCACGCCAGCTGGAAGGATATTGAATCGTGTAAGTTCTTTTTTGAAAATGAAAATGCTTGAGTCCTATCTGTCAATTGTGGTGTACATTATTATATAATCCGAGTCATATTTCACCAGGTATCGATTGATCAGAGTGTTGTGGATCTTGACATTCCTTTTAGACTAGGAGGATTTGCTTCGACAACAATACAGCTTATTGGCATTGTTGGTGTAATGACCAAGGTTACCTGGCAAGTTTTGCTTCTGGTTGTCCCAATGGCTTTGGCTTGTTTGTGGATGCAGGTAATCAAAATTTTTCAACATCAATTTTGAACCTTTCAAGTTGGTGTTAAAAGATCTGTGCAAAGGAAAAAGAGCTGCATGTTCAAGCTTCCTTTGCTAGCATCTTCTTAGTAGTTTGTGGAATTTAAACTGTTATGATTCACGATTGAGTTGTAGTTTGTTTGCGTACCCAATAATGCTATGATTGATTTAATGAACCAATCTATTTTATTGTAGAAATACTACATGGCTTCTTCAAGGGAGCTGGTTCGTATAGTAAGCATCCAGAAATCTCCAGTTATACATCTTTTTGGCGAATCAATTGCTGGAGCAGCCACCATCAGGGGTTTTGGACAAGAAAAAAGATTCATGAAGAGAAACCTCTATCTTCTGGACTCTTTTGCACGGCCATTCTTCTGCAGTCTTGCAGCTATTGAGTGGCTCTGCCTGCGTATGGAATTATTGTCAACCTTTGTATTTGCTTTCTGCATGATATTACTAGTTAGCTTTCCGCATGGAAGTATTGACCCTAGTGAGTACATAATCCTCACAACTTCCTTTGCTTATTTTCACAAGTTTAGTGATTTTATTGGAAACTGTTACTGGAAAATGATCCTTCTTAAGAATCATTGCATGAAACAAAAATAATAATTGATAAGAGATCAAGGTGATTTTGCCCACTTGTTATTGTTGCTTTTGAATTCTTCAGGACTGCATAAAGTTATTAGGAAAGGTCTTCAATGATGGTAAAAGTTGTTTGACATGAAGGTATAGGATATACTTTTGTCACCAATCTCTGTTACTTTTCTTTATAGGCATGGCTGGACTTGCTGTGACGTATGGGTTGAATTTAAATGCACGTCTGTCACGGTGGATTCTCAGCTTTTGCAAACTTGAGAATAAAATAATTTCTATCGAAAGGATTTATCAATACAGCCAAATTCCTAGTGAAGCACCAAGTGTTATTGAAGACACTCGCCCTCCATCCACATGGCCTGAGAATGGGACTATCAGTATAATTGATTTGAAGGTAGCTAGTTAAGTTTCATATTATGCATTTTGTCATCAATATCAATATAAAATATAAAATTTATAGCAAGCTGCACTATAGTCATGAACTGTGGTTTATTCCTCAAACTCATGTAATGTACAGAGTCCACATTTATTTATTTTGTATAAAGTTGAATAAGCTTATTCTTTCTTCTATTAGCCACCTAACACGCCTTGTTACCTTTAAAGGTTCGTTACAAGGAGAACCTTCCATTGGTGCTTCATGGAACATCATGCACTTTTCCTGGTGGGAAGAAGATTGGAATAGTTGGACGAACTGGCAGTGGCAAATCTACTTTGATACAAGCATTGTTTCGATTGGTTGAACCATCAAGTGGGAGTATCCTTATAGACGGCATTAATATTTCAAGCATTGGTCTTCATGACCTTCGAAGCCGTCTCAGTATCATACCTCAAGATCCAACTTTATTTGAAGGGACTATACGAGGCAATCTAGACCCTCTTGACGAGCACTCCGATAAAGAGATTTGGGAGGTTGATACGTTAACTTTAATAAATAAACATGTTATCAGATGATTATCTTTAATTCTTGTTCTCTGGTAATCATTGAATTTTAATTTTTGACAGGCACTAGAGAAGTCTCAGCTCGGAGAGATCATTCGTCAGAAAGAGGAAAAGCTTGACACACAAGGTAAGCAGAATATAAGAGTTTATTTTCTTCTCCATCCTCCTAAAATGAAGGAAAGGAGAAGGGTTTGAGTGACCAATAACTATCATAATAAAGTTCTCAAATTTTGTAGTGCTTGAAAATGGAGATAATTGGAGCGTAGGGCAGCGACAACTTGTGGCGCTGGGGCGGGCTTTATTGAAGCAGTCAAGGATACTTGTACTAGATGAAGCAACAGCATCAGTTGATACAGCCACTGATAATCTTATACAGAAGATTATTCGGACAGAGTTTAGAGACTGCACTGTCTGCACTATTGCACATCGTATTCCTACTGTTATTGACAGTGATCTTGTTCTGGTCCTCAGTGATGGTGAGTGAAGAAGTTCCATCCAATTCTTCTACTTTTGCAATCAGTCTCACATTATGGGGTTCGAACTATTGTATTTGGGAACTAATTATTTATTTTTTCACAGGTCGAGTGGCAGAGTCTGACACGCCACTGCGACTATTAGAGGATAAGTCCTCCATGTTTCTGAAGTTGGTGACAGAGTATTCATCAAGGTCAAGTGGCATACCAGATTTTTGAACTGGATGGCATGCCTCAAAGCCTTCGGAGTTGGTGGTGACAGAGAGCTCAAAGGTTGAAGCAGCAAATGCAGCCTCAGCTGCTGCTGCAACGGCATCGATCATTCGGCACATTCAGGAGAAAGGGAAGAAAAGAGGTGCAAATGGCTCCCCATGAAGCAAGCAAGCACTGAAATGGGAGGGGACCGTTAGATTCTAGTTTGGAAGTTAATTCATTTTGGAGGAATTCATGCAATGGATGGATAGCATACTTTGTAACACAAAATAAAATAGACTTCACTGTCATTACACCAAAGGTGAATAAGGACCTCTCAAATCGGATTCAATATCAATCATGTGCAATAATAATTAGTAGTCTTAGAATCAGGCATTAGTTTTTGTTCTTTGCTTAGTCAGGAGAAAGTGTAGAGCTGAACTAGGGTTTTTTGTATTCCACGGTTTCTTGCTAGCAGAAATTCAATATTAGTTGCTGTTTCTCTCATTAATAGTTTTTTAATGTTCTCGTTTCTTGCAAATTATATGTTAATAACTATATATTCTGTTTCTTATATAATTTATACGGTGCTATATAAATTTAGCCTATATTCTGAAATGCGTCAAAGTTATTATTAGCACAATCAGTATAAATAAAAATATACTCCTCTGATCTTTAATATAAGATATAATTGGAGAGTTGATCTTAATTATAAATATGATATCTATTTTTTATATTTATATAAAAAAGATAGAAATGAGTTAAAAAAGGATGATTAAGATATTTTTTAAAAAATATTATATTAAATATTTTAATTAATTTTTTTAATATAATTAAATTAACATGTCATATTGAATTTTTTTTAGTTGCCTACCTAATTCACCGGAATTTTGTTCCGACTACATCTAGATCTGATCCGCATCGATCACCTGGCTATGGTGAATGAGTCTCCCAACGGGAATTTTCTGCATATGCTAAGACTCAAACTCGAGATCTCATTTAAGTGATACTAAATTGTTTATTACTCAGACTAACTCCCTTATGTTGAATTCATTCTACTAATAAACTCATAGGAAGAAGAGATTTATTGTACAATGGGTGATTTGAAAGGCCGAAATGACCCAAACTCCTTTTTAAGCAGGCCTTCAACTTGTGGATCTGGCCCTCATGTCATTGTCATCCAAGTCCAAACTCTGTCACGTGCCTTCCAACACATAGGCCCAGGGCTGAGCTCGTTGAGAAGAGCCATCATTTTGAAGCAGAGCTGTGGGCTAGGTGGTTTTACAAGCAAACAGGGCTAATTGTGAAGGCTCAAGTACAAGCAAACAGGGCCAGTGTTTTTTTTTTGGTACAAATTTTTTTAGAAAATAATTGAGCTCATCCACGATCTAAGAGTAGAGCGAAGTCTCCCTTCCTTCTAAACAATACCAATGTGTACTGCCACTGATTGTGAAGGCTCAAGTCGAATCTCTATCATTCAAGAAGCTGATTACAAGCAAGTTGGCCTTTTATAGTATGCTTGAAGTAAAGTAGCAGGCTATATATAAAAGTCTCCAACTAGTTTAGAATGTAAGATTTTAAAAAACTATTATTGAATCTAACTTAAAAAATATTATCGATATGCTATTGAATTTGAATACTGATATATGCATTCTACTAGTTCATTAGATATAGAAATTTTTACAACTAATATAGAACATCAGGCTATAATATATTCCTATAGTATAAAATAATATTGTAGATGGCTGGCTAGTGAGGGATTGACTTCTACAGAAATATTATATATTTATCTTCTATATTTAGAGTTTATAATTCTTACTGACTAATTGGAATATAATTCTCCATGTAGTTTTATTTGTATATAATGCATACAAAAAAGGGTGTGTCTGGGGAAAGATAAAGTAAGGGATAAGCATAATTACGACATAACACAACATCATTCTCTCACCAGATTTTAGTTTGTGGGAAAGTATATGGAAGGTATAAATGAGGTAAAGGTTTGTCCTGTTCTTGATGAAGGGATTACTATTGGATCATAGTGGCTGTGAAACGGATTTTAGAGTGGAACTATCATTGAGAATCTGCATATCGGCATAATTTTAAGCATGCACAAGGTTAGCACTCAATAGTAAAAAGATTCTTCCGCTGATTGGGGAGGCACCATAAATGATATAGCAAGTCCTGAAAGAAGTTAGGGAGATTGCAAAGCTTTCTCTTTTTAAAAACATGTCATTTAATGCACTTGTTTTCAACCTTGAAAGAAAATGGCACTAGAATTGGACATCTCCATCAGTGGCCGTAGGCTGTGGGCGGAACTCGTTGTGAAGAGCCATAATTTTGAAGTGTAGTTAACGTCCAGTTTGGAAAGCTGGTCGTTAGAAATTGCGGGAGATGTGGAAGCTCTATCTTCACTGACCAACATGATAACCATGGCCCCTGTTATTCCTTGGCTTCCGATCTTGGGGTTTGCCATGGATATCCCAGTATGTATCTTTACTGTGGCCAATCTTTTTACAGTGCTCCCATGTTGCCTTTCCCTTCTGCTTTCGAGGGTTAGCATTTCGACTTGCAAGAGCAGATGGCTCAGATGGATCACCCGTCCTCATAACCCGTCTACATGAGTTCTCACTTCTGAACTCTGCAAAAGCTTCACCAACTGTAGGTAAGGGCACTCGGTTCAAGATTCTCTCTCTTGCAGCATTAAGTTCTGCGTTGACTCCAGCCAAGAACTTGAATAAACGCTCCCTCTCAGCGTATTTCTGGTACTGGGCAGAGCCTTCAGGGCACCCTCATGGCTCTTCAATGTGTAAATCGAGTTCCTGCCACAGGGCTTTCATGGAAAGATAATAACGAACGAGACTCCCAGTTCCTTGCTGCATTTGCCACAGCTTTGTTTTGATTTCAAAACCCTGATGTCGGAGTAGGCTTCACGCACAGCATCCCATATGTCACGGGCAGTAGGCAATAACATGAATCTCCGATTGATCGCCGGAGCCATTGCATTGATTAACCAGGACGCGACCAAGGAATTTTCAGTCTTCTAGAATCGTGCTGCCTGGGCGTTCGAGGAAGAAGGTACCGTAGTTTCACCGTGAGATAGTCGATCCACCTAGGCCTTCAACAGCGAGTTCAATGGACCGGGCAGATTCACTGTAATTGTCGCCGGTAAGTATATCCGGATCTATGAGCACGGCTGACCCTTCGAGACCGGAAGTCGAAGATGAACCTCCGGTCTGGCGCGGGTCGCCCCAGGGGGAACCACCAGTTAGCTGCGACGCCATAACGTGGTCGGACTCAGAATCTGAGTTATAGGTACCTCAAATATGCTCTGATTTAATTGATATGAGAATATTGCAATATATACGACATGTACATTAACAGAATGACACTCTCACCGGAAATCAGGGAAGAGAGAATAAAATCCCGTCTTTCTATTTACATAGGAAAAAAAATGGAAATAACCGAAGACATATGATTTCCAATTAATACAACAATTTCCTCACCTATTCATCTAAGGGGAAATTGAGGAAAAGTTTGGAAATTTTATCAGTAAGAATATATACAGATTATAAGTATTTTGATTTTATTCCTTATCACTAATAAAATATTTAATGGGACACTTTAATCTTGTAATCTCAAAGTTGTTAGTTGTTAGAAATTGTGCCATAGGGGCCAATTATTGTCTTATGAACATTATTAATTTATGAATTTATTAATTGTGTTATCATATTATTTACATGTTTACTGTGATGACCATCCTTAGATAATTCATGATCTTATCATAAATATCCCTGGTCGGTCATCTTACGGGAGCACAGATGAAATAAGACCAGTATGACTTTGAAGATGTATAGAGATATAAATCAAAATCATAGGCACATGTAAGAGTATAAGATATTGGACCGACCCGCTATGAGAGAACTGCATGGATAACGTCATAAGCTTCTCTCATATACAAACCATGTCAATATGCCATTTGACCTGAGATCATCATGGATTCTTACATGACAAACGCTCAGCTTTAACCTAGTCAAAAGTCACTTTTGACCGAGTGATCATAAAGACTATGTTCGGGTTTAGTGATTTTTTATGCGGAGGAATGTGAATGGTCAAGATGGAATTTGTCCCTCACATTCGTAGAGAGATATTACTGGGCCCCTCGATAAGTGAGTCTGAGAAATGTATGACCATACTATAATGGAAAGGTAGTTCCATTTCTATAGTTAGACTACTCAAGGATCGAGAAAGTAACGGTCAGGAATAGGAGGATGACATTATCCATGCCTCAACCATGACCAAAATATCACGTGACAGAAGGGACATGATATGGTTGTATAAAAGGTTACATCGTTTAACGATCCTCATATGATTTGGGTAGTCGTTATGTCTTGCTAGAGACCGCTTACGACTTGTGGGCCGGTATAGCAAATAGCCCACTGTCAACTTCATATGGGCCTATAGGGTCGTACACAAAATAACCCAACACGAGCTATGATGTCCAGATTCATTGAATCTAAGACATGTCCAGATTCAATGAATATTCCAGGGTGAATGTATATATTTATTTATATTTATATTCGTATATATATATATATTATATATAAGAGATATATGAGATTTAATTTATAAGGTATCACATTTGAATTTGAAATTCAAATTGATATGATATCTCATATAAGAGATATTTATAAGATTTAATTTATAAGAATAAATTAAATCCCTATCACGTTTAAATTTAAAATTCAAATTGATAGGATATCTCATATAAGAGATATTTATAAGATTTAATTTATAAGGATAAATTAAATCCCTATAACGTTTGAATTTGAAATTCAAATTGATATGATATCTCAAATTTGATTTTTGAGAATAAATCAAATATAGTTCAGTCTCATCTTTATTTAAAGTTAAATAAATAGGTAATTAAATCTGTAGGACGGATTTAATATTATTTATTTAATTAGTTTCTTATAAAATTATACAATATATGATATTGTATTAATTTCAGAATTAATATAAGATTAACTCTAAAATCTAATTCGGTAGAGAGGAAAAAACGTATAGCATCCTATATATCTGATTTTAGGAGCTGCGTTTTAGATATACACATAGAACACAGAAAGGCAAAGGGGAATATGCAAAAGGTTTGCAGATAAAAAACTGCCGAAATAGAGACAGAGAGGACGAATTCTTGAGAAAGCCCTGGAGGGACAAGAGACGCTAGCACATCGTTCGTGGTTGAAACGCTGTTCGTGTGGATACCAGTAGAAAAAGCCGACCTGAGTCGTCGACTTCTTTCGATCGGAAAGGGAGCACGAGCCGCGGAGAGAAGCTGTGAACGCCATGACCAGAAGCTGTAGAAGTAGCTGAGGAATACTGAGAGTAATATTTCTTTCCACTTGACTTAAACACATACAGTAGATCCTGACAAAGAATAGAAAAAATTTTAAATTAATTTTCGCTTCGTGTCTTCTAATTCCTTTCATTAATATCTCTCTCTAATTCAAAAAATAAGGTTGTGCAAGTTATGTGGCAGTGGGTGGCACCTCGATCGGGTTGATTGTTTTTGAAGCAATTCCATTGGTCAAAGCGTTGTGTCGGCTTTGAATGTCCTTCAAGTCATTCAACTGGCACAATACAGAGCATATAATCTCTAATTAACTGGGAAAGCGTCACAAAGAAAGCAGTAACCTTCCATGAAAGATGAACAAAACCCAACAACAAGATCAAATATAAGGAAGATTTGGTGTAGATGACTCAAATGACAAGCATGGCTCGTCGTCTGAGTACATCAACCTGGAAGGAAACAACGTTGGAGCATCAAGCTAGTATACCAGAGAACTCCAACAAAGGTGAAACAAATTAAAAGATTGCTGCTGCATCAACATTTATATAAACGGTAATGTGCAGGGTGTGTCCAATTCAGTGCTCTATGGCAGCCAAGTGAAGATGACAGAGCCAGGAATTATTAGGTTGTGCTTTGAAGATCTCAAGCTGGATAGATCAGCTACCATAACTAACATCATGTCAAGGCTTGGTTTTTGGCTTTGTCTACTTTTTGCTTTCTTACTTCTTCTCTTCTCGCTGCCATCCTCGACCAGAATTTTTATTATTATTGTCTGAACCAACAACGCCAAACTGCTCGCCTACTTCTCATTTTGTTTCGTGGGAATTTTCTGCTCAGTATTGACTTGACTTACAGACGATTTCATCTCTTAAGCTATATACGTTCGGCTGCGGAACAAGGAAGGAAAATAAGGGGAATGGTACTATGAAGTATGAAAGAAACATTTTTATAATAGTAAAATCTTTTACTATTTTTTAAAATATTTTCCTCTCAATAGTCTTTCTTTTATAATTTAATTTCCATCCAAAAACACGTAGTTCATGAGGGCATGAGAATTCCAACCCAAACAAACTAAATTGTTTTGTGATATTATATTTTTTAGCTTTAAGTTTTAAATATAATAGGTAATTAACAAATTTATTTTATTATTAAATATTAGACGTCAATATAAACTACTTTATCTTCTGAATTTCCATTGATTGTATTTAAAGGGATTTTTATTGATGAAGATAATTGTTAAAGAAATATTTTAAGAAAATTATAATATATTTATTATAAGTAACTAATTAACTAATTTTTTAATATTTATAAATTAATTATTTAATTCTTATATATTTATAATTAGAGAAAATAACAACTATAGTGAGAGATTGATAATTGAATAATTGTGTTTAGAGCTGAAAAGTTAGTCCCATATATCTTATTGTTGGAATAGTGGAGCGGGGGTGGCGGGTTGAAAGATATTATTAACTTGTCCATCTGTCCATACCCAATTATGATCAACTTATTAATTTAATTTAATGCAAATGGCTCTAAATCCACAAATGGGGTGACAATGTACTTAAATAAACCACTTGCTAATATTGCTCATAATTACTAACAATGGTAAATAAAGTTTAAGCGGCAAATCAACAAACAATAGTACGTACCATCTTCTTTTCATGCAAGTGGTCCACTATACATGGCTCGATCATTGGCTTTTTCCAGACTATTTTCATGCTTATAAATCTCAAAAATCGAAACATTCTAGAAGATTTTACTCATTGGCTTTTTCCACCAGACCAATTTTCATGCCTATATTTTCTGCCCTCGCTGAAAAAAAATCTTCTAGAATGTTTCGATTTTTGAGATTTTTTTTTTGAGTTATCCATTGCTACTAGTAGTGTTCTTTCCAATGTTATCAAATAAATTATTGGAGATATAAAAATATAACAATCTTAAAATTACATCATTTTATCTCATTATGAAATGCATAATGTTATATAACGACAATGTTAGTATAAGGTTATTCTTACTATATCCATTAAGCAGGAAAAAAAACATGTCAAAATATCCACAAAAAAGAAACACGCAATTCCTATGAAAGTTTTGTCTGTCCAAGAAAAATTCCAATGAAATTTTCGCTCTTTCGTTTATAAAGTTACGAGAAATACAAAAGAAAAAACTACAAAAGCACCAGGGAAGCTTAGTTCGCTAGTTACATAGATTCCCTGTGTACAGGCCCTTATTGTACCAATCTCTTTTCTTATTTTCACTTTAATTTTGCGCCAAAACAATCACAGCCATGTAATGGCCTGAATCGGTGCAAATTCATGCAAACGCTAATCAGCGGCCAGGCGTCACTGTCACCAACCGTACACGTCACATACCTCTCCACGTGTCACAATCTCACGGCTACCGACACATGACAGACCTCCGCGCACGTTGCTAACGTGCACCCTCCATCGTTCGCGCATTCTATCAGCCATTTACATGCTCTCTCCTATTACCTTTTCTCGTTTCTCCTGTTGCCTCTGCAAAATTCGCGCCTTCAAATTCTGGAATTGCCTCTTCTGCTAAACGACTCTTTCTGTAAGTAATTTGATTCTCTCCCTCTTACTTTGTTCGGCGCGACTTTTCCGGTTTTGAGTCGTTAAATATTGTGATTTATGAGATTTATCCAATCAAAGAGCTCCGCCGTTCTTACTCGGGATTCGTGCTGATTTTGATACTCTTAATTGGGCATGTACTCTTTTTGATTCGTTCTTATCATTATTTCCATTCCTTTCTGTTCCCACCAACTCATTCCTCTGTAGTATTTAGCAGATACTTTTGCCGCGGCAATCGGTTCTTTTTCTATGGAGCTGATCTCATGCTCAGATTAATCATTCCACTTTACTCTAGGGTTTTGTGTCTTGCTTGAATTTCATTGGGTGTAATCTTTGGGGGTTAAGTTCGGATTTTATTTTGGGGGTAAGAGAGAGAATGTCAATTTCGTGACTGACTTGCTGACTGTTCGATTGGGATCGGAATGAAATGAGACGCCGCCCTCTAGCGGGCGTTCTCCCTGGACAAATGGAGAAAGGAGCGGTAAAAGGCCAGAATTCTCGGGTTTGCTGTTTGGCATCCTTGTCTGCTTTTTTCTGGTTTTTGCTATTGTACTTTCATTTTGTGGTGCTAGGAGGTAGTAATATTGATCAGTCAACGAAACTAGAATCTACTGTTATTATTCATGAATCTAGCCCAGTCCCTGTAGCCGAAGTCAGTCAAGGGCAAACCCCTCCTAGAAAGATTGGCATTCATCAGTTGCAGAGGCCTCCAAAAGATGACAATGTTCGTCAGGTACAAAGCCCTCAGAAGAATTATCCATTTATGAAAGCAATGCAAACTGCCGAAAACAAGAGTGACCCTTGTGGTGGGAGGTATATTTATGTGCACGATCTTCCCTCAAAGTTTAACGAGGATATGTTGAAGGAGTGCAGGACTTTAAGTCTGTGGACTAATATGTGCAAGTTTACCACTGATGCTGGGCTTGGTCCGCCACTTGAGAATGTTGAAGGGGTGTTCTCAGATACGGGATGGTACGCTACAAATCAATTTGCTGTTGATGTGATATTCAACAATAGGATGAAGCAGTATGACTGCTTGACAAAGGATTCGTCTGTTGCTGCCGCAATTTTTGTACCCTTCTATGCTGGGTTTGATATTGCACGTTATCTTTGGGGTTATAATATTTCAACGAGAGATGCCGCATCACTTGAGCTGGTTGACTGGCTTATGAAGAGGCCAGAGTGGGATATAATGAATGGTAGAGACCATTTTCTTGTTGCAGGAAGGATAACATGGGATTTCCGGAGACTTAGTGATGAAGAAACAGATTGGGGTAGTAAGCTTCTGTTTTTACCAGCAGCGAAGAATATGTCCATGCTTGTGGTTGAATCCAGTCCCTGGAATGCCAATGATTTTGGTATTCCATATCCCACATACTTCCACCCTGCAAAAGATGCTGATGTGTTCATTTGGCAGGACAGAATGAGACGATTAGAGAGGAAGTGGCTTTTCTCATTTGCTGGAGCTCCACGTCCTGACAACCCCAAATCAATTAGGGGGAAGATAATTGGCCAATGCAGGAGGTCGGAGGTTGGTAAGCTGTTGGAATGTGACTTTGGTGAAAGCAAATGCCATTCTCCAAGCAGCATAATGCAAATGTTTCAGAGCTCGCGTTTCTGCCTGCAACCCCAGGGTGATTCGTACACACGGAGATCTGCTTTTGATTCCATGTTGGCTGGTTGTATACCTGTCTTCTTCCATCCAGGTTCAGCATACACACAATATACATGGCATCTTCCTAAGGACTATACCAAATATTCTGTCTTTATTCCAGAGGATGATATTCGAAAGAGGAATGTCAGTATTGAGGAAAGGCTAAGGCAGATACCTCCTGAGCAAGTGAAAATCATGAGAGAGGAGGTTATTAGTCTCATTCCAAGACTTGTATATGCCGATCCTCGCTCTAAATTGGAAACTCTTAAAGATGCCTTCGATGTTTCTGTACAGGCAGTTATTGACAAGGTTTCAAATTTACGGAAGGATATCATTGCAGGGCATACAAACGACAATTTCATTGAGGAGAACAGCTGGAAATATGCATTGTTGGACGAGGGGCAGCATGAGGTAGGACCTCATGAATGGGATCCTTTCTTCTCAAAACCAAAGGACGGAAATGGGGATTCAAGTGAATCCTCTGTTGAAGCTGCTAAAAATTCTTGGAAGAATGAGCAGAGAGGTCATTCATGAAAAGGGAAGGTAATGCGTTCCCAAAATTTTAAAATGAGCTTTAATGCAGGTGAGGAAAATGTCTTTCTCTGATTAGGAAAGAATTGAAGGAACAAATTCTTTCTAGGTTATGACTTAATTGCAGAACTTGTATGCAAGATTAGTTGGCAGGCTTTGTCACAGATAGCCCCAGCATGGAGATGTTGTCTGCTTTCCACATTTTTGTCATATAGGTTTTTCTGATTCCTACATCATGTATTCTCCTTAGTGCTCGCTTGAAATGTATTTTGCAAGTTTTAATAATTATTTAATATAGAGTTCTTGTCCAATTGATTCCATGGGGGCTATAATAATGAGTGAATTGGTGGTTGATGGTATATCTGAACAAGTTTAATCATCATTTGTTATATGGGAAACGTTAAAGCCTAGACGATCAATAGAAATGATTATCTGAACTATATGTTGTTTGCAGAAGAATCAGTACTGCACTGAACTTCAGATTTGGGCTTGTTTTTGCCACCGTTCAAATAATTAATCTGCTTCACTGTGTCTGAAAAGCAATTACTAATTTGCATTTATGTAACAATTTTCTGGTACAACTTCTTGGGAGATGCCTTTTTACCATATGTGACCTCGGTGAATTGATCGACCTGTGGATAGTTAATGGATGGAATTGGTGGAAACCGTAAGCAGTTTATTACCATCGATGTTGCTTCTGCCTTCTTGTCTGAAAATATTGTTGCTGGCCTTTGTAAAAAAGTGTAGTCTGGCGGGACAGGATGAGACTCGGCAAATTGTACCATAGCTAGCTTCCATTTTCATTTAGTAGATATAGTTGACCTTCACTCTGATGATTGAGATTTGCATTGGCGGTTGATGAAGTGATTAATGATCTTGAGATGAAATTTGAAAACTTTTTATGATGATAACTCCCCTTTACATATCGTGAGGGAGACAATTCCTGCGGATCTGCGTAATTTTTTTACGATCTGTCCAGCAGAATTATGTGGAAAAATGCAATGGCGTTCATTGTTATCCTCCAAGTACCGTCCAAATAGTAAGTGTTGGCGCCAGGAAAATCCAAGACGTTTTTGTTTTCAATGGCCGCCTTGCCCCTGCAACTTGCTATGCCACTTGAACTTGCTAGAATGCTATTACAGAATCCAGAAGGTAGAAAATTGACGTTGATGAGATGGGAGTATTGGGCACTGTGTGCTTTGGATTTGTCTATTCATTCATGGAAACTAGAGTCAGCTCATCATATATAGATCAGAGAATCAAAGAGGACAGTGATGTGACACTGCATTTGGATCTTTTTGGGCCACCAATTGGATCGGTTTGATACGATGATAAAAATAAGAATTTATTCAGATATATCTATTATAATTTTTTTCTCTGTGCACATGTATTCTTTATTAGAAATGATTATTTTTGAGGCATTGGCAGATGAAGATTTATACCTTGGTTTTCAGATCTATTATAAATTCTGTTGTCTACTAAAATGAGAAAAAATTTGGGCTAAGCCCATATTTTATATCAAAAAATTTGTTATCTACTACCAAAATAAGCTGATACATGAGAAAGGGCACTAAGTAGAGAGTACTGTTGAACGAAATTCAGTCAATTTAAAACATTATTTTAAGTGAATGGTTCAATTTATTGGCTTTAAGAATTGAAGCTATCAGGAGAAAGATTAACTCAATCCAATGAAGAAAATAGACCGACGAAGATTACAAAAACCATTGTCGTAGTACCCTATGGATCCAAATTTCCATGGGATTCTCAATTATGGGCTTATGATTGATCAGCAGAGTTGCTATGCTCGAGCCAGGCGCAAAGTTTTGAGCAGTGCACTTGAATAAACGCATCTCGTGCGCTTGAATAACCCTTAAATGGGGGCATTGTGGGGAGAAGAAGATTAGTTACTAGCGGTAGATATCTTGACCTATATTAAAAGCTAAAGGGTTATTATCTGTTACTTGACATCTACATAGGAACAATTTAACAATAAATAAGATTACAACGGCTAAAAGTTTAAATGATTTTTTAAAATCTAAGGGTGAGAAGAGAACATAGTTGTCAGATTTTTCAAAAGAATTTAAAAATTTATAACTGAACCAAACTTTCAACAAAATTAGACGTTCATGACAAAACCCATATGTGAACCCGTTTAAATTTTTTTTGGTTATATATAAGATTTATTAAAAAGGGGTTAACTCATTCACAATCTAAGAGTATGATAATTTTTTTTTTCTTCTATATAATATTAATATTGAGCAGGATAAATGTCAATTATTTTTAAATATAAACTTATATATCAAAACATTAAGATATATTTTTAAATATTGTAATGTAACTTTTTTTTTTTGTATAAGAGAGGGCTAATAGCCCAATATCAAGGAAAGACTAAATTTTAAGGGGATTAGATTCTAAACTATCAATAAGAATAAAATACTCCAAACTTGGAGGACAAATATACAATATTTCTATAGCAGAGAAATCCTCTTTAGCCAATACAATGCAACTGAAAAACTATAACATGTGTTTAAATTTTTCTATATGGGAACTAACTTCTAATGAGAATATAGTGCATATTTGGAAATTGGAAAACCTTGGTTTTAAATTAAGGTTTGGCTCAAAACCTAAGTTTAGAGAAATTTTAAAACAAACAGTCATATTTGTTCAAACGGGCTTTTGGACTAAACTATGGTTTAAAACCAAAGTTTCAGATAAGCTGGTCAGAGCAACTTATGGAACAGTAAACCACGTATGAACTAACCAATTACTATATTACCCCTACTTTTTCTTACACCCTCTCTCCTCTTATCTCTTATCTCTCCTCATTTAATACTCATATCATTTTTTGTAATTTACCAATAATAAAACCCCTTCTATAAATAACTATCCAAACACTCATTTATTTAAAACCACTTTTTTTTCATAATCTCTTCTCCAAAAGTCCTTTTCTATAAGCTGTTCAAAAGTCTTTTTTTTTTCATAAGGCCGTTTTTAAAATCCTATCTAAACGAGCCCATAAAACTAAGGCCCATATCCATTTCGCCCCCTGTCTAAAGCCCCACAGCAAATTGGAGGGTCAATACTTGGCCAGAAAACACTCCCTAATAATATAAAAGAATTAGCTAATCTTTCACAACTAATCAATATTCAAAATCTCCATTGGCTTCTATAGGAGGATTATTTATGCTTCACAATAAAACAAAGGAAACACTATATTTATAGTTGCAAGGAACAAAAGAAAAATCACCATCTTTAGTAAATATTTTATTTTTAAGGAAAACATGAAAGTTTGACTTAGAAATATAAATTTTTAAATTTGACTTATAAATATACAAATTTGATTTATATCTATGATTTTTTTAAGGACATTTTTTAATCTTAATTTGGACCCTAGGATTTTACAACGTCAACTAAATGGTTCTCTGCTTTTTTTTTCCAACGAGAACTTAAATAAATCTAACAAAAGTACATCATCAGTCCAGAAAAAAAACATCACTATAACGAAAAATAAATGGTTCTTCTCATGCCTTAAATAACATGTAGACATCAAATAAAGTTTCACTCAAGATGCAGCATTTTCCTATTAACTATTATATATGTTATTATCCATGAGATCAAATATATTTAATGCTTTGAAACAATTTTTTGTACATTTATTTGACTTATTTAGAGCGTTAGACTAATTCATTTTACACTTTGAAATAATGAGAATTAGAGGTTAATAATAATTAAAACACAAGGACCAATTTATGAGTTAAGTGAAACTATTAGAAATTGAAGTTTCATTTTCTCCCCTCTCCTGTAGTGGCCTGTAATGATAGTCAAAAGGTCAAGATCAGTAAAAACACGAGAAAAGGCAAAAAAAAAATTGTACATTGGATCCTGTAGCAAGAGAAATGGAATTTATATGAGATTTTTCATATTCATTTCCCCTCAATTTCTTTATACAATGCTCTCTTTATAGTTCCTTTTTTTTTTGTCCCTTCCTTTTTCCGCTTTTTTCACATTATAATAATCCATTTACAATTTACACTCCCAACTCAAAACTTCCCTTGATCGCTAACGCTCAAAGCTCAGAATTCCCATCAATCTTTTTGACCTTTTGAGTTTTGACCAGAAAAAAAAAATAGAAAAAATTATATTTAAATCTCATATATAATTATAGAGAAATACTAAAAAATTAGCAAACAATTATAAAATTTTATCAGACTTATAATTAATTTTTTAAATTATAAAATAATAAAATTGTCTTTAAAAAATGTCTCAATTATATTTTTTCAGTTATAATTTTTCTTCTAAAAATTATTATTTTTAAATTATTATATATTTTTTTGTATGAGTTGTTAATCTTTTCATATAGAATTATCATTTTTGTAGTTTAATTTATTTTTTTAGGGGAGTTCTGTTATTTTACAAATTGAAAAAACTAAACTCAAAACCTATAGAATTTTATAATCTTGCCATGATTTTCTAGAGTTTTCTTTAATTATTTTCTTTGCATATCACTTAAATGTAATTTTCCCCCAAAAAACACGAAGGTAAATGTTTTTGTGAGCCTGTGCCATGTGCATGTGACGCATGTGCAGTAGGGAGCGATACGATCTCGTTTAGCATCTAATCTCTGCGTGTAACATTAGGTTTTCGATTTTAAAATCATGAAAGGCTGGTTCTGGTTTCCCTCGGCATAAAAGCATGTGGACGCACGTAAGCAAGCTTCTCAGAGACCTTCTCTTCACGCGCTTAAGATTGGATCCATATGGGTATCAATTATGAAAAGCCATCATCAAATAATTCAATATTTGAAAGAAGGTACTGCTCTATATGACTTCCGTCTGTTTTATTACGTGGTTAGGTGTCGAATTTGTTCTAACTCTAAGCATCGGACGGGAATTTCTCTCTTTATTCACTTTATTAATTACAACAGATCACGTGTGTGCATGTGAATTTTGAAAGGCAGAAAGAGCAAAAAGATAAAAGAAAGAATTTTTTTCTTAGATGTGGCAATTAGTGGGTTCAGACTTCAAGAGTCTCACATCAGGATTGATAATGCGCAGGTGCAGCACTTTTCTCCCATTACCTTCTTTTTTGTCATATTCTATTCGATATTCTTCTGGGCATGTCTCAGCTTCCATCTATTGTTTTCTCCTTCGTCTTGAAGGGCGTGTTTGTTTTTGAAAACTGAAAGGGTCTCTTTTAGAAACATGGATCATTAACAACTTGCAGGCAAAGTGCTTGTTGTATTGCTTGGGTTAGCTCAGTGGCATATTTCCAGTCCACTGAGTTTGTGTGCGTCATGTTATAATGAAGCTCTAGGTATTACAATACCTCATACATTGTTTTTTTATTTTTAATTTTAATTTTAATGGAGGGTGGAGTTTGTCTTATTTTCATGTTTCTTACGCCCTATAACATGGAAAGATTCCTGCTTCTAATCATAATGAATAATTAATATTTTGGAGGTAGGACCATCAAATGGATGATGGTTCCACCCGTCTCCCTCTGCCATTTTTAGTATAATACAATAATTGAACGTACAAATTTCTTCGTTTACAATTTGTTAAAAGTTATTCCCCCTATCACATGGCTTCGGTTTGGATTTTGATGTTAAGATAATCACAAGTACATCAATGTTCTTGGGTGGATCCCAACCTTAACTATATTTTAAATGGCCCACTATGGCATCATTTCTGAATCTTTGTCATACTTAGAAGCTACCCTTCCATCTTCTGAAACCCGTAAATTCTCTTCTACACTCAGAGCGCAGTTAAAACTTGAAAGTAGCTTTATACATGTGGTTGATTTAAGTAATTAACTTTTTCTTTGTTGATTTCATAGTTTTTATCTCTGTCACTTTTTCTACATCTTGTCGAATCTCAATCATGGATTGCCCCTTGATTTATCCTTGTGAGTTGTGAGCAGGTTAAATATTAGTTTTAGGATAGAACTCGCCCCCACGAATTATTCAGCAAATTTACTCTTGACACCAGAAGGTACACTTTTCTGATGCCTTCATACTCAATCTTCTTTTTAAAATAACGTAACTACCGCAACAAAAAAGAAAAAAAGAATCAGGGAAGAAGCTTTCCAGAAAAAAAAAAAACAGCATAGTTGCCAAATTGTTCATCTCTCGAGTTGGCAAAGCTAAAACTAAACCAGCATTAAGCGGCACATTCTCTCCCATGTTTTATGTCGGGGAAACTTCCAATAAGACCAAAGCATCACCCGTCATTACTGGCACATTTCCAGCCGTTAAATACCTGACAAAGCCTTAACAATGACTACTTCTCACCGATGATTTATTTATTGGTCATATTTTATACTGGATCAATGCATTAGTTGTTCTTCTTTCAACCACTTCCTCATAACTAGACATATTACTTTCTCCGTGTTCTGTACATCCAAACATCACACTTCAGTTTCAGAGTAGAGAGTGCAAATGATGGACAACTGAGAGATTAAGCAGAGTGAAGAAGAATAAGATGCAACTGAAAATTCTGCTCTTCTTCTGTTACATTTTCTGTTTCTCTCACGGTCTTGCTTCTGTTTTGAATGATGAAGTTTCTGCTCTACTTTCTATAAAAGCAGGTCTGGTCGATCCGTTGAATAAGCTGCAGGATTGGAAATTGCGGGACAAGGCACCAAGAAAAGATGCAACACATTGTAACTGGTTGGGTGTCTCGTGCAATGCTGCTGGAGCAGTTGAGAAGCTTGATCTATCCCACATGAATCTCAGTGGCAAAGTATCTGATGAGATACAAAAGCTACGAAGTCTCACTACTCTAAACTTGAGCTGCAATGGATTCTCCACCACACTGCCAAAATCTGTAGCCAACCTCACCACATTGAGAAGTCTTGATGTTAGCCAGAATTTCTTCGTTGGTGATTTTCCATCAGGTCTTGGAAAGGCACCACGACTTGTGATTTTAAATGTATCCGGTAATGATTTCTCAGGTTTTATTCCTGAGGACCTTGGAAATGCTTCTTTCTTAGAGACGCTGGATCTCAGAGGCAGCTTCTCCCAGGGGTCTATTCCAAAATCGTTCAGTAGATTGCAGAAGTTGAGGTTCCTTGGTCTTTCTGGAAATAATCTCACCGGAGGAATTCCAGGAGATCTTGGACAGCTTTCCTCACTGGAGTATATGATTCTCGGATACAATGCATTTAAGGGTGGGATTCCCAGAGAGTTTGGAAATCTCACCAATCTCAAGTATCTTGATATGGCAGAAGCCAATCTTGGAGGTGAAATTCCAGCTGAATTGGGAAACCTGAAATTACTGAACACAGTTTTCTTATACAGAAACAATTTTAAAGGCAGAATCCCTCCTTCTTTGGGCAATCTGACTTCATTGCTGTTGCTGGATGTCTCTGATAACATGCTATCAGGAAAAATTCCACCTGAAATTGGTCAACTGAAGAATTTAGAGCTCCTAAATTTTATGAGCAACCTTCTATCTGGTCCTGTGCCTTCTGAACTTGGGGATTTGCCTCAATTGAAGGTTCTTGAGCTATGGAACAATTCCTTGTCAGGAACATTGCCAAGTCGAATGGGCAAGAGTTCACCATTGCAGTGGCTTGATGTATCATCCAACTTTCTCTCTGGTGAGATTCCAGAAACACTTTGCAGCCAGGGCAATCTCACCAAGCTTATCCTTTTCAATAATGCCTTCACAGGTCCAATCCCAGTCAACCTATCATTGTGCCCTTCACTAGTTCGTGTTCGAATTCATAACAATTTACTTAATGGGACGATTCCAGTTGGTTTTGGGAAACTTGGGAATCTTGAAAGGTTAGAATTGGCTAACAACAGTCTCACCGGTGGAATTCCTAACGACATTGCTTCTTCCACATCTCTTTCTTTCATTGATTTCTCCAGAAACAACCTCCATTCTTCTCTCCCTTCTACTATTCTTTCCACTCCGAATCTCCAATCATTCATGGTCTCGCACAACAATTTGGAAGGTGAAATCCCAGACCAATTTCAGGACTGTCCTTCACTCGGTGTTCTTGATCTCTCATCAAATCGTCTCTCTGGAAGCATTCCAGCTAGCATTGCATCTTGTCAGAAATTGGTAAACTTGAACCTAAAGAACAACCAATTGACTGGTGAAATCCCGAAGGCACTAGCCAACATGCCTTCATTGGCCATTCTTGATTTTTCCAACAACTCTCTGACTGGCGAAATACCTGATAGCTTTGGTATTTCTCCTGCTCTGGAGGCTCTCAATTTCTCGTACAACAAGCTTGAGGGTCCTGTCCCGACAAATGGCATGCTGAGGACCATTAACCCAAGTGATCTTGTGGGTAATGCTGGCCTATGTGATGGCGTCCTTCCTCCATGTGGCCAAAACTCTGCATATGCATTGAAGCATGGGAGCTCACGAGCAAAACACATAATCACAGGATGGGTCATTGGAATATCATCAGTTTTTGCTATTGGGATTGCCATTTTTGTTGCAAGATCTATGTACATAAGTTGGTACGCTAATGGCTTCTGCATTGGAGAAAAGATTTATAAGGGTGACAAAAGGTGGCCCTGGAGATTGATGGCATTTCAGAGGCTTAATTTTACAAGTACTGAAATTCTATCTTGCATCAAGGAAACAAATGTGATTGGAATGGGAGCAACTGGTGTTGTTTATAAGGCTGAAATATCGCAGTCAAATACAGTTGTGGCAGTGAAAAAGTTGTGGAAATCAGGATCTGATACTAAAGTAGGAAGTAGCGATGACCTTGTTGGAGAGGTGAATCTCTTGGGTAGACTAAGACATAGAAATATTGTTAGACTATTAGGATATCTTTATAATGACGTTGATGTTATGATAGTTTATGAATTTATGTCTAATGGCAACCTTGGAGAAGCCTTGCATGGCAGACACGCTGGAAGGTTGCTTGTAGACTGGGCTTCCCGTTATAAGATAGCTCTAGGAGTTGCACAAGGGCTTGCTTATCTTCATCATGACTGTCATCCGCCGGTCATCCACCGAGACATCAAGTCAAATAACATACTGCTCGATGCAAATCTTGAAGCAAGGATAGCAGATTTTGGATTAGCCAAAATGATGATCAGGAAGAATGAAACAGTCTCCATGATTGCTGGGTCCTACGGCTACATTGCCCCGGGTGAGTTATTAGTTCATGTCTTATTTTATCAGATTAATAGCAACTTCACTTTTAACATTACCTGAGAATATATATATATATAGGATAGTGAGAACTCAAAGAACATAACATGAAAGTTTCAATCTCATGTATCTGACATTTCTAATGCTTGTTTCTTTGGCAGAATATGGATATTCCTTGAAGGTGGATGAAAAGATTGACACTTACAGCTATGGAGTGGTTCTGTTGGAGCTTCTCACAGGGAAGAGGCCACTGGATTCCGAGTTTGGAGAATCTGTGGACATTGTTGAGTGGATTAGGAGAAAGATTAGAGACAACAAGCCTCTAGAAGAAGCATTAGACCCAAGTGTAGGAAACTGCAGGCATGTTGTAGAGGAGATGCTTTTAGTTCTTAGAATAGCACTTCTTTGCACTTCCAAGCTACCCAAAGACAGACCCTCCATGACAGATGTGATAATGATGCTTGAAGAGGCAAAGCCTCGGAGTAAAAGCGACAGCAACAGTAAAAAACATGAAGCTAATAAGATGATGGCAGTTTTTAGCACATCATCACCAGTTAGTGGCCTAGTGTAGGAACCAAAAATGGGGTTTTCCCCAGGCCACTAATCTGATTCTTCCATTGTATTTAGAGCTGTATTTTCTTTAGTCTCATGTAATTTTGTAACCAGCGGTTCAAATTTATTTTTCTTAAGAGGCTTTTGAGTATTATCAATATGGATTAATTTCCGCAAGAAAAAAGAAGCTAACATTGACACTCTGCTTGATCCAAAATATAGGGCATTGTGTAGTATTTCTAATTTATTAAGGAATATTAAATTTTTAAAATAAAAAATTATTCACATTTAAGTAGGGGTGAGTAATGGGCGGGTTAGGCTAGTCCGATGGTCAGCCCGTGGCCCGCCCATTTATTTTTTCATGGGCACGGGCTAGCCTATGCCCGTGCCTCAGCCCGTTTAAACCCGTATTAAACGGGCTGGACTGAACCCGTTTGGGTTCTAATAGGCATGGGCAGCCCATTTATAAAAAATAAAAATTTTTTAAACCCATTTAAAGTTTTAATAATAATAAAAATAAAATAACAATATTACACACATGATATGATTGTTCATCCTAAAATTAAAAATTAAAATATCATAATAATAGCTACAAATTTATAACCACACAGTCTACAATGATTATATAATATAATCATTTATAATCTTAATTATTCAATTGGATTATGATTATACATAATCTACATTATATTTACTTGTGATTGTTATAGATATAATTATCCATACCTCTACAAAATAAATTTAAAAAAGTATATTAGTATATAACAAAAATAAATTTAAATAAATATAATATAATAATTAATAAAAAAAATATATGGGCGGGCTGCGGGCTAACCATTGAACCCGTTTAAGCCCGCCCGTTACGGGCCTATTTTGGGCGGGCTTAAACGAGCTCAAATAGTAACGGGTTGCGGGTGGACCCACAGGCTCCGGGCTAATTGCTCCCCCCTACATTTAAGAAATATTTAAAACACACAAAAAAGAAAAAAAAAAAAAGAAAGATTCTATAGAAGAAAGAAATTACAAGTGATAGACCTAATGTAACTGTTTATTACATTTAGATCGGGTAAGGTTTTTTTGCCTTCTTAATGTCATTTTCAGGGGATTATCCCATTGATGCCAATAACACAGTTTTATAACTCTTAGAGTAATGTTCATTGTTCCATATTTCAGTACTCTTAAATTCAATATGGTGTTCCTTATTTTCAAGGTTAAAATAAAACAGTTATATATATATTATTTTCAATAAATTGGAAAGTAATATACTAATATATATCTGCACAAATACTACTTTGGCAAAACAGCATCCACCACCGTCATCCCTTTAAGAAACCAAGTAGACTTACATAACTATCTATGGTGCCTAAGCCCTCCAGCCGAATTTTATGGAGGCTCAAGTCACAAATAAACTACACAATCAAGCAAACAACAATTAACCCATAAACAAAGCAAAACAAAACGTGGTATGATCATTTTAAATCTCAAAATCCTGCTTATTATTCCTTTCCTTCTCTATCTAATGGAGCCACCCACAAGATCTATGCCTGCTAACTTCTCTGTCTGCTGTTCTTTTCTTCACACTTTGGTGCTGCAGATTAGTAACCACATCACAGAATAACATCATAATACTGAAGAAAATAAGAAATATTTGAAAATTGGAATAAAAGCAAATATATGTATATATGCTTAGTGCTTACCCAGTCCAGTACCCTCAGATGTTCTCATGATTCTTAGCCTCCTCACAGAGCTTAGAAACATCCTGATTACAAATAGAAAGAAAAAGATACATATCAAACCAAGCAAAACATGTTATCCAGCTTCTTTGGCAGTACTTTATCATATAAAGAAAGCTCTCTAAAACAAGAATGACAATAATGACTATGAGACAAACACATACCCCCAAGGTACATCTCCAACAAGCATCCAATCTTCATCCTTGTCTTCATAAGTAAGTACAAACTTGGAAGATCCATCCAGCAATTTTGACCGTCTTTCTGCTCCGACTATAACGCCATGTTCTTCCCCATTTGATCCTACTGATAATGATGTATATATCATTAATAAACAGAAGAGAGTGCTGGGAATAAAAAAAGTAAACCCTATCATACAACTTGTTGCCCAGAACCACATAATGTAGAGAAAACAGGAAAGGAATGAGATATAACAGAATGATACAATTGAAAACTTAATAACATCATGCAAGTAGAATTATAATGATGGCATCATTACAAGAGTTACAAAATCTCTGAGATAATCCAAAATCAGGTGGGGAGGGGGAGGAATACTCACTTTCACTAGAAACAGCTGCAGCGTGTTCATCGAACATCTCTTCCAAAGCAAATGCTAAGCTCTCATAGGAAGTATGAGGGCTCAAATCAACCTTCCTTCCAATCGGTAACCCGTCCATATTTACCTTCACAAACCAGGAACTCTTCAGGTGCCCTTTACCTTTGGCACTAACATTGCTATTATCGATGCCGGAATCAGTACTCTTCCTTGCCTCTGTATTATTGCTCTTACCTTTCTCAGTCACTGAGTCGAACACATTAGTGGCAGGTGACTTTGCATGATGGTTAAAGCTGTTCATTCGATATGCTCCAATGGGAGGCCATCCTACGACCTGACTGTTTAACAAATTCCGTTTTGCAACAGAATGAAGAGATCAAATCAATTATACAGCCAAATAATAAGATAACACACCAGCAAGCAAACAAATTATATTCATCATGGCTTTAAAAAGAGATGGAGAGATAGCCATATAAAAACCAAAAGAAATGGAGACAATAATAAACCAACAAAGAAACAAAGTAATTTGCACGCAGCTAAGTTGTTGCTGAGTAACACAAAACCAACTTTTTTGGACTAACAGTGATAACTCCTGAATCCAGAAGGCAGAAAAAGATTATTTAAGTTGGTCTACTGATGCAAACAAACCGCTATGCAAAATTTTTACCGCTCCAAGGTTGTGATACTGTTTCATTTTTGTCAAACAACCAATGTTCCAATAATTTTTTCACATGACCCACCAAGTTTTGATGTAGCCATAGAATTTTTACCATTTCTATATTTATCAGTTGTCTTGAGTCCTAAGGAAACTTAGGCATCCATTATATCAGAATTTTAGGTGGCACAAATGTCATTAGATTCCACATTAACTATTACAGAATATTTTGGAATCCTATTCCATCTATCTTCGGTTGTTCCTATGTTTGGCAAAAGGGACTTGGAAGGACCAGATCGGGCAGGCACATTCCAGACCTCGCAAACCAAACAAAATATGGCCTCAATTTAATCTAAGAAAAATTAAGCCAATATTTCTTCTGAGAGTCACAGAATTGATTACGCTAACAATGTATGATACAAATTTCTCTCATCTCCGTGAAACCAAAGGATACAAACCAACTGATGGAAATGGTAATCTCAAAAACAAGTTCAAAATTAGTCCTATGACAAATTTTCTACAGGAGCACATGATCCAATATCTATAAAACCATGTCTGATAATAATGCATAAAGACCATTTAAGAAATTATAAAATCTAATGAACGAGTTACAAAAAAGAAGATAGAAATACTCGAAATAATATCAGTAGAAATCCAAACTAGATGCATGCACCAATCCTAATCATTGATCAATTAATTGAGATCACATAGAGATGGAAGGAAAAATAAATTAGAAAGTGCCCCAAAAACTGAACAGAAGAACCAAGCCATTAAAAGATTTTAACATCCCAATTAAAACGTTAACATAATTCACCTGGGGCCATTAGTAGCAACAACATAATCGGCAGTTCTCTTGGTTCCAACAGTGGCGTTAGGCCTGGTGACAGAGGAAGGAGAGGAGGAGGAAGAAGAAGATGAGGAGGTTGATGAAGCTAATGAAGTTGCAGTATGAGAAGAAACCATAGAAGGAAAATCTTTAGCGGTTAATAATCTAGCATATTGATTCGTGGACGGTGGTTGGGACTTGAGCCCAGGACGAGAAAGAATGCTTAAGCCAAGACCCAAATCCAGCTCAGATTCATCTGGACATGAAGAATCCTCCGAAGACATGACCAAATTATCTTCCTTTGACACCGTTAACATCGAACCACCTGTAGAACCACCCTGCATCGCTCGCAATATGGTTCTTCCAAGTGGCAACACAAGGTAAAGAAGAGACCGACTTATGCAAAGAAAAAGTTACAAAACAGTATGAAACTAATCAAGATTGGATGAATTTGAAGGCAAGACTTGTGAGAAAAAGAAATCAAACGAAATATTATATGACAAAAGAATTGGAGAGCAGAGAAGTATGAGCCTATGTTTGGTGGATTATGGAAAAGGCAGCAAACAAAAATGGATAGAAATGAAAGAGATGATCAGGTGTGGATGTGGGGGTGAAGGGAGGGTGACAATTGTTGTGTGACCCATCTGTCAGGTTTGTCTGCCCTTTGGAAATTGGAATAGAGGGTAACACAATGAAGAAATGATACCAAACACAATCCCCTCTATCTAATTGTTTATATTAAATAAAATACATACAAAGACCACGTTTTAATTTTGACATTAGTGTTAAACTAAATTTTTTTGCCCAACCTTATAAGTTTATTAAAGTATGGGGAAAAAAAGTTTCTTGAAGTTGGGTTGAAATTGAGTTTGAAGAGCATTTGCAGGCTTCTTCTGGTTTGTTGGCACTCAAGTTAATGAACTTTTAATTAATTGACCAATAATCCAATAGTAGTATTACTGAAGCTTTACTTTTGTTTGTTTTTTTCTTTTTAAATGATTTGATAAAAGGATCGGTTTTCGGCAGTACCCTCCAGAAAGTTGCCATAGTCATGGTGGGGACCACTCACCCGAAAACATACGCTCCAAACAACAAGCCGACAAAGTGTGGGACTAGACACCGCCCGGCTCGCGAAAATAGACAGGGAAGTAATGAAACTTGTGGGCCCCGTTTGTCCCTCATAAAAACCTATATAATGACGTGGGCCCTACACCTGGCTTCCAATTCAATGTTGACAGCTCACCGTGACAGACTATAACTTCAGAATCCTTCATGGGCGTCTTCGGCGTCCGCGATTCCATTCTTCCTGTGGCCTTGACTCGCCACGTGGCCGTCTCGCTTCCCGCCCTTCCCCTTCGGTGCATGGTCGCCGGCTAAATTCGCTTGTCGATGGCCAGGAGACAATCCTCGATGCTGCGCCCTCTGGGGCCCATATAATGAATACCGCCAAATAATCTGATACGCTCAGGGCCATTCTATTTATTTTCAAGCCTCACCCAATGATTCGCTTACACATCGACAATTGACCTGACGACTCGCGTACAGGTTTTTTTAAAGTACTAAATAGGAGCATCTTTTAGAAGATTCAAATTTTAAGACAAGTTATTTTTACTAAACCTAATTCCTACGGAAGTTTATATACAAATGATTTACTTATACTATTGGAAAATGGAGTCTGAATTTAAGAAAGTTGTTCTGGAAACTGATGTTGAGAATTTGACTAACATACTTATTATGGGTAATAGCAAAAATAACAGCGGTAGCTTGATGTTCCTTCAGATAAGAGCATTTCAAGAATAAAGTTGTTGATGTTTTAGCTAAACACGGACTCACTCACCCGTCTATGTTGGGATATGTGTCCAACTTACCTTCAAACTTCGGGGGATCAAGCTTGTATGGGACTTCGATTTTAAAACAGTGATTCTCGAGTCTGATGTAAAGAACATTATCGACATGCTAAGAAGTGGAGTTAACACTAATGCTTGCACTCTTCTTTTGGAGATCCAGAAGTTTATGAAGAGTACTTGGCAACTTGAACTTCATGCCATTTCAAGAACACAAAACTAAGTTGCCAATGCCCTTGCTAAAGAAGTCATCTCTAGATCTTCATTATTGGATGGACGCGTGCCCTTCCTATATGAGGGCTACTGTGAAAAAACGAGTGCATGGGAGTCAATACCCCTTTTGTTTTATTTCCTGTTAATTGGGCCCCAACCCTCCTTTGTATCCAAAAAAAGGTTCCCCCTTGAAATTAGTTTATTTAGGGTTTAACCCTTTCTTGTACCAAACAAAAATCCAAAGCTTGAGTCAGTTTTCTGGATTTTATATATTGGATCAGTCACCAGCTGAAGTGGGCTTAAAGTTTCTTCTGACCTGAATGATTCAGGGCTTATGACTAGTTTCCAGTTTCGGCTTTCCTATCTTGTGCATTTTTGGGCTTCGGCCCAATTCGTACCAATGATTGAGATTATCATGATAAATAATGATTGGAAGGCAGGAAGACAGGAGGGTCCACGTGTGCGGACCAAAAGGCAAAGAAGAAAAAGGTATTGATAAAAACGTGAGCTTGTTGAAGCCGTCCAAGGCATGAACGTGTACATGTGGGTATGGGCTTAATAGGCAGAAGCATGTGGCCTTCCTCTATTTTTCCCTTCTGCGGGGGTTTCATTATGAGCCTATCAGCATTGTTTGGTGAATATGCCCTCCCGTGTCTGCCATTTTGTCCGTGACTGTGACTTTTCCAGCAACTTTCTGCTTTCTACGGCGTAATTAACACCAAGTGAACAACTTGATATTTTTCTCTCAGATTAACCCCTGCTAATTGCTCTAATGCCTTCTCCTCCACTCAAAGTTAACACCCTTTTTGAATTTTCTACCAAGAAATGCGAAAATTTATATTCTCATTCGCTTTATGAATGTTCCACCTCTTCCCCCTTGTATAAATAAGAGTCCCTGTTCTTGCATATTTCGACCCACTTTCTGGATTTATTCTGATTTTGAGGGTTTTCAAGGACCATCTGAAAAGGGTATGCTTTCTTCTTCGTCTTCTTCTTTTTTTTCCGATCCCAAATTTCTTATCAAGTTGAATGAATGAAGTCTGTTTTGCTTTTCATGCGCAAGCGAAAGCCTAAAATCGAGAGAGAAAAAGCTTCTTAATGTTTGACAAATCTAGCTTTTAGCATAATCCCCATATTCTACCCTCATGTCGTGTCTTGGATCTAGTTGTTATGATTTGAACACAGGTCAAGTTGATGTCGAATTGTCAATCATCTCAGTTAATTCAATTGAAGTGACATAATTAGCAATATTGGCTCGAATGCTTTTTGTTTCGGGTCAATTCATCAAATTTCACGTATCTGTTCATTATGATAACTTATACTCTGTTCTTACAGTAGATCAGCGAGAAAGAAGAACAATGCTGCTAAGAACCTCTTCAACGCCAGTTCTTGGGTCTCTCCTCTCATCCTTCCCAGAAAGTCCCTGTAATTCCATGAACTTTGAAACCTCCCACGTGGCGAAGCATCTATCTCCATTACCACCAACCAGTGTTTATCACCATAACCACAAACTCTCATTTCACCAAACTGGGTCGTCTCTCAATCTCTCCTCCTTCTCCTCCGCTTCCTCTCCAATTTCACCCTCCATTGCTGACCTCGATCGCCAAAGAGGCTTCAGAAGAGCCCAATCTGAAGGCAACTTGGAGGAACTCGCATATGCTTCTTGCAACAAAAGTCTGTTTACGTTGGACACAGTTCCATCTTTTTCCTTCAGTAACTTCAAGGGCTTAAGAGAAGAAGACGAAGAAGAAAGCGAGTTTGAGGACGAGGAGGAAGAAGAAGAGGAATGGGAAGAAGAGAGAGAGATTTCAAGTACCATGGAAGGTGTCAAGAGTAATTTGATTGTGAATGAAGAGGTTGTGAGAGTTGAGAATGGAACTTGCAGTGTGGGTTTTGAAAAGATGAGTGTGAAGGAAAAGCTTCCTGAAGTATGGTTTGGAACTGAAGGTTGTGGGGACGGCATGGGTGGATGCAGAGGCGGCCGTGGAGGAGGCGGTGGAGATTATAACTCCATAGGCTCCGGCGGGTATGATGGAGAAAGCAGGCATAAAGTGGAAGAATATTACAAGAAAATGGTGGATGAAAATCCTGGAAACCCCTTGTTCCTGAGGAACTATGCTCAGTTCTTGTATCAGGTGAATGAGCTAAATTCCCACATCGTGTACTGTTACCCAATTGTTTGAAACATGATTATGATGATTTCAATTCTGTGTTAATGGAGGAACAGTATAAGAGAGACCATGATGGAGCAGAGGAATATTACTCGCGAGCCATACTAGCAGACCCAAAAGATGGTGAAGTTCTTTCACAATATGGAAAGTTAGTGTGGGAGCTACATCATGACGAAGACAGAGCCTCAACTTACTTTGAACGAGCAGTTCAAGCCTCTCCCCAAGACAGGTGTGTGTGTGTGTGTGTCCCCTAAGTGCTTATGTTTGATTATGAACATTCTGGGATCCATCATTCTGACATTAGCTTATGTTTTTTGATGATGTTCTTGCAGTCATGTGCATGCAGCGTATGCCAGTTTCCTATGGGACACTGAAGAGGATGACAATGGCTGCTCAGCACCACCCCACTTCCATGAGGGAGCCATGCTGGTTTCTTCTGGTGCTTGATTCATGGGAAAAACTCATACCCATGATACAGATCGATATGATGACTTAGATGTATTAGAATCTTTGTCTGAATTAATAAGCAGGCACATTCTATGAAGTGAAATTCCTGATTCTTGATCCGGTGAGGAAATAAAAAGGAGTTTTATATCTCTCTCACATACAGTGTACTGGAGAAGCAATGAAGAGATCAATATCATCTGCATGAAGAGGACTTGTCCAGTGGCATGTATCAGAGACATTTCAACAGGGGAGCTAAGAAGAATGAAGTTTTTAAGGAAGATGGTGAGGAATGATTTGTAATGTTGACAGTGTCTGTGCAAACACTGAAACCCGTAATTGAGTGACCTTCTTAATAGGTTTTAATTTAGTCATACGATCCCATCTGATTCCATTAGCCACTTACACGTGGCACACCCAAATAAGATTGACAAATAAAAAAACAAATGCTTACTTAAGAGATTAATAACTTTCCTTGGGGGGGAAAAGCTTGTAAACCGGATGATAGTTAAAGAAGGGATTTGAAAATAATAATAATTTGAGGAGTATTTACAAATTAATGGAAGGTATAAAAGAATCAGTGTTTAAATTTTATCTTTAAAAAATTAGTGTAATATTACAAATAAATTAATTATTTAATTCTTACCACAACTTTCGGGCACAAGTAATTAATAGTGGGACAAAAATCTTAATACCATTTAAATATTTTTTATAGCTACATATCTATTAGAAATAATTTTATTTAAAATATTATTAGATATTAAATAAAGATATATTTAAAAAAAACATTCAAACACTTATTAGGGTGTATCTTTGTGAATGTATTGTCAATTAATATTGCAATTAAATCACCTCATGACTTAAGTAAACAACTGTTTCATTTATTAGGTAGCACAGTAATAAAAAATTTTATGTTACCAAAGGCACTGTGTTTTTATATTTAATTTTGTTATTAACCTTGCTACCATACGTTTAAATTTAAGTCCACTTCTTCTCATTTAATGTAACAAAAATATATTAAACAGATAAATTATTAATTAAAAAAATAAAAATAGTTTATTTTTTTGATATTTTGTTTGTTTAGTCATTATTAAATTTAATTAGTAATAATTATAATAAATTAAGTTGATGAAATATCTGGTCTCAAATTGATTTTCGGCCTAAAAAATCACCAATTGATCTTATATTATTAACTGATTGCATCATATAACACTATGCTGCTCCTTAATATAATTAAAAATTAATTAAAAAATTAATTTTAATTTTTTTATATTTATTAATATTTTTTAAAATTATTTATATTAATATTCTATCAATAAAAACTAAATAGAAGAACAAGAAAAAAAATTAAAAAATATTATTAAAGTATTTTTTAAAAAATATATTATATTAATTAATTTTTTTAATTAAATTAAATTTAAAAAATATATTATATTAATTAATTTTTATTAATTTAATTAAATTAATTAAACATATATTATATTAAACAGTGGATGAGTACTTATGTGAAAAAAAAAGATTATTACAGCTAGGCATCTATCTTAAACACCACCAAAAAATTGTCTTCTTCCTTATGTTTCACCATCCTCATCCCTTATGACTTCATTATAGTAGAAACATAGTATCAACTAAATGTTTGGATTAATTTTTAAAGAATAGATTTTAAAAAGAATAGATTCTAGAAAATAGACTTTGAAAAGAATAGATTATGGGAAGAATAGATTATGGAGAATAAATTTTGGGAAGAATAAATTCTAGAAAGAATAGATTTTGAAAATAGAGATATTTAGATGATTAGTAGTAGAATCACTTTTTATATTAATAAATTACTAAAAAAAGTATTATTTGATTAAAATATGAGAGAGGAGAGAGGGTAGAGAATAAATAGGAGAGATGATAGAGGAGAGAGAATAAATATGAGAGAGGAGAGAGTGTAGAAAAGAGAGAGAAAAGTGGAGATAGTGTAAAGAAGAGAGATGAGAGAGAGTATAAGAAAAAAATAAAGGTAAAATATTAATTGGATAATCTATAAACTCTTTTACAGTTTCAGAATCTATTTTCAGTAGCTTATTCAAAACTATAGTTTCAAATCGAGATTTTGCCCAAAATTAATTCTAAATAAAAATAGCTATTTGATTCAAATTTTGTCAAACTAAAATTTTATTCTAAAATTAATTCTAGATAAAAATTAATATTTATATAAAAAAATTTTAAATTAAAATTTTACCTAAAATTCATTCTCAAACGTGATGCCAAACACCTCTCATCCATTAACTCGTTTTCTTGTTGCGGAGCATTCTGAAGCTGATTTTTGGGCCGTAACCATTCCGTGGGTTGTGTTAGTCATCCTTGATCTTCAGATTTGATCCCAACCCTTTCCTTCGCGTTTCTCTGTGTCTGATTTCCCGGAGGTTTTGTTTAAAGCCAACCCATGGCTGCCGCCTCAGGTACTTGTTTTCGCTTCCAAGCTCCTTTTCTCCTTCGGAATATTTAATTCAGGTTTCTGAGCATTATTCAATTATTTAACTTTTATTTGTTTTCTTTCAAGGGCTAATTTTTTTCTTGAGATTGTTGTTGTTGCTCAATTGTCTGCTTATAACGTTTATTCTGTTATTGCAGTTGCATTTAGATCCAGGGAGGACCATCGTAAACAAATTGAACTTGAAGAAGCACGTAAGGCTGGGCTTGCACCTGCAGAGGTTGATGAAGATGGAAAAGAAATCAACCCTCACCTTCTCCAATATATGTCTTCTGCACCTTGGTATCTTAATGCTGAAGGACCCGTAAGTCTCATTTTCATTTTTACCATGTGTATCTATTATCTAAGGATATTTGACTTCTAAAAATCTTTTCTTTTGCTTTTTGCAGAGTTTAAAACATCGAAGGAAGTGGAAATCAGATCCTAATTATACAAAGTCATGGTATGCTCGAGGTGCCAAAAATTTTCGGGCAGACAAATATAGGAAGGGTGCATGTGAGAAGTAAGTGCCATAACTTCTCAAGTTTGCGTGTGTTGTATGCACAATTTGTTGAATGTGCTCTATTTTGAATTATTGGAAATTTAATATATCCTTTTATGGCTAGGTTTGTATGAAATATTTTTTATCTTGGGAGATTATGAATGTTTGTGATAATGCTGGAGTTTTTATTTACATTTCCTGACTATACAATATTTGCAATATTTTTTTCTTGGGAGATTATGGAATGTGTGTGACAATGCTAGAGTTCTCACTTTCTATTCAAAGCTTTATCTAAGTTCATACTGTTTACTTGTTACAGCTGCGGAGCTATGACACATTATGTTAAATCATGTGTGGAAAGACGACAGAAGGTTGGAGCAAAGTGGACAAACAAGTACATTGTCCCTGATGAGAAGATTGAAACTTTTGAGCTTGACTATGATGGAAAACGAGATAGATGGAATGGTTATGATTCATCAACATATGCACGAGTGATCGAAAGGTATGAAGCTAGAGATGAAGCTTGAAAATAGTACTTAAAGGAGCAACAGTTGAAGAAATGGAGAAAAGTGACCAAAGTGGCGAGGGTGCAGTTAGTGATGAGAATGATGATCTAAAGGTCGATGAGGCTAAGGTTGATGAAAGCAAACAGATGGATTTTGCAAAGGTTGAGAAGCGTGTACGTACAACTGGTGGTGGAAGTACGGGAACTGTGAGGTATTTTTGCTTTTACAGTCCTTTATATGATACCGGGGCCACTGAACGAGTCCTATATGTAAGATTATTTTCCCACTTTCATTATATCATACGTTAATTGCCGCTAAATGCTTTTCCTTCTGGAACCTGCATATTCGTGAGGATACTGCAAAATATCTTCTTAATCTCGATGTCAATTCTGCACACTATGATCCCAAAACACGGTCCATGCATGAGGATCCTCTTCCAGATGCAGATCCGATTGAGAAGTTCTATGGGGTAAATTTTCCTTGAGAATTCAAATTTATAGAAATTCTTCTGTCATAGCTATAATGCTATATATCTATTGAACTTGATTGTAAACTACATGTGCTGTCCTGTTGCAGGGTGATAACCGATATAGAAATAGTGGACAAGCTTTGGAATTCAAGGAATTGAACATCCATGCTTGGGAAGCATTTGATAAGGGGCAAGATGTTCACATGCAAGCAGCTCCATCCCAAGCTGAGTTACTTTATAAGAATTTTAAGGTAATGAAGGAGAAATTGAAGTCTCAAACAAAGGACACTATTTTGGAAAAGTATGGCAATGCATCTGATGAGAAAAAATTCGGAGAGAACTACTTTTGGGTCAAAGTGAGAGGCAAGTTGAGTATGACCGTGCTGGTAGAATTATAAAGGGACAGGTGAGATTTTCATTAAAGTTGTCACATTCTGGTTTCTAGTTATTATTTTGCATTTCAACTTTTGTAATTTTAGTTGACATAATTCTTGTCGATGGTTTAAATTGACCATTTACCTTAGAACGTTAGTCTGTTAACAGCGCTGCTTGATTGTAGTATGAAATTTAGGGAGAACCTGGTTTGGTTTGTGCTTTATTGTCCTAGACTGTCCTTTATAAGATGATGGATTTAGTTGTTTATCTGGTACTTCTAACAGGAGGCAGCACTTCCCAAGAGCAAGTTTGAAGAAGATATTTCCATTAACAACCACACGACTGTTTGGGGCTCTTGGTGGAAGGATCACCAATGGGGCTATAGGTGCTACAAACAGACAATAAGAAATAGCTATTGCAGAGGAGCTGCTGGCATTGGTTGCCGAGGCTTCAAATGATCTCGTGAAAGCTAATATTGCCCGTAAAGAGGCTGCTGAAGGTACCTCTCCCCTCTTCCCCCTTTCTTTCTTTGTTATTTTCTCCAATGTTTGATCATTCCGCTATATCATATGTGGCTTCCTCTTTGATAATGGAAATCTTTTCTGTGAACCTTGCTCAGAGGATATTAAATCTGCGGAGGGGAAAAAGCTTGCGACATGGGGAACTGATGTTCCAGAGGACCTGGTTCTGGATTAGAAATTGCTTGCTGAAGCACTCAAAAAGGTCAATAATCAGTTTAGTTGTCTCTTTTTTCTGCATTGATGCTTTCATGGCATTATTTGTATCTCTTGTTTTGCCTGCCTGAGGAATTACTTACAGGTTGAGACTAATTTTTGGCCTTAATTAAGAAAGGGGAAGAAGTCGTGACTTCAAAAGAAGCGAAGCATATAGTTTATGAGAATAGACAACAGGTAGTGTTTGATTATATAGTATTAATGTGCTGATTGGTGAATTCCATTGGTATTACGCAGGAGGATGAGAGAAAGATGAGAGGAAGCGTAAATATAATGTTAAATAGAATGATGAGGTATGAATTTTGAACCCGCTGACTGAGAATTTGAGTGCTGACCTCTGGTTCTGATTTTCTTAACCAACTATATGTCTGCTGCAGGTCACTGCAGAGGATATGGAAGCATACAGGATGAAGAAAGTTCATCACGATGATCCCATGAAGAACTTTCTCCACTAAACTTGAGAGGGCATAAAAATATGCCGCCTTTTTGTTTCAAGTTTTGGCGCTCTTGTTTTTTCTTGCCACCTGCCTGCAGGATTTTTGTAGATTGGATCAACCTCATCTAGCTATGTGAATACCAAGACGTAGTTTTTGGTTATATAATGTATCCGTTAACTATATCATTTGTTGACTGATAATGAGCTTTATGTTGACTATATCACAGTGAATTTCATGTTGAAGAGAGTTTTTATGAAATGTATGAAGTTGATCATATTAGAATCATTAAGGAATGCTTAGTGTAGATGCTGCGTACGCTTTCCTTTGTTTAGGAAAAGAATACGTCAGCGTTTTCGTTTGTGGGTTAAAAGCGGAATTTTTATTTCAACGTAATACTTTTTAATTCTTTAACATAAAAAAATTAATTTCAATTCTAAATATATAATATATTTTTTATATTTATTAATTTTTTAAATTATTTCTATTAATTATCTCTCAGCAATAATCAATGAAATGAGAGTTAAAAAAATAATTAATATATTTTAAAAAAACTATATAATATTAATTAATTTTTTTAATATAATTAACTTAGTTAAATAAGTTATATATTAAAGATCAAATCAAATAATATATATAGTTTAAACTTAATTTTTATAAAATGAATACCTTTTAAAAGCCTAAATTCTAAAAAAATTATAAAGGGTTAAGGTGTTTAAACCCCAAAAATATTTTGTTAAGGGCATAAAATATTTTAGGGTAAATACGGTTTAACCTTGCCCCCCACAAACGGACGTTTGTGCTCCCAAAAGGGCTTCCATCTGCAAACAAAAGCCCTCCCTCCCTTCAAATTTGGGTTATCCAATTTTTCTTTATATATATTTTTTTAAAAGAGATTAAATTTCCCTAAAATCTAAAATAAGACAAAGTCTATTTTCTTCTTAAAAAATACTAATATTAGATAGAATAAATTATCAAAAATTATATAATATCTCTTCAAGTACTAAAACTAGAACTATAATATAGTTCCTAAATTTAAAGCATCCTCGGCCGGCTGAACCACGGAAGATAGGTAAATTTGGGTTATCCAATTTAATACCCATAAGATGATCTAGCACAAAAAATGGAAGCTGATTCTCCAACGTTGTCTTGTCTCTGAATCGGACGCATCACGAAAATGGGATATCGTTTCTGGAATATCCTAATGTCTTAAAAGTTAAAACCCTCAGTGGCTCCCTTGAACAACTCGATTACTCGAGCACGAAGCAACCATCAAGAACCAACATTTCCATGAACTCATGTTTAAACTGATAGGATTTCATAACAGGACCCTGCTCTTTCTTCAATCTATTTGTCAAAGTGTTATTCAGGTTTGTTAGCAGAAACAGCGCTATCCTTTTAGATTTATAGTTTCGAAGACTCGCAGGAATAAGCTCCTTCTTTGCATCCGAAACTGCTTGTGGAACCCATCACTTGTTCGAATCAAAGGTGTCTACTTTTGTGAGGAAGACGATGATATAGTACAATGAACTTGAAGAAAAGAAAGAGGCTTTCCTGGTTGAGAGAAGCTCTTCTTTGAAGGTGATGATTTGGGAATCTCCATATTATAAACCTTAGACCGACACTTCATTTTTCTTCAAAATAAGCTTCGATCATGGCGACGTTAACGGGCCTGGTCACGGTGGCTACAGAGGGCGGGGAGAGGAAGAGAAGGCTTTTACAGGAGCACCCTGTCCCATTCTTTTTTACAATACAGATGAATAAGTATCCATAAATATGATACTTATCGATCCGTATTTTTCAAAAGCATCGATATATTATAGATAGGCCAAGCTGAGAGGAAAACAAAGGTGAAGCCTATCGTGGGACTAAATATTTGCATTAAAGCACAACTCCATGTCGGCTGAATGTTAAAAAAGGAAAAGCTCTACCAGAAAAATAAAATATCTTACACTACAGACGGTAGCTAATACACCTGCATCGGTTAGGCAACCGTTTTCTACCTTATACTATTTCTATGCCCAAATTGTCCTAAAGACCAAATTGTCTCCAATATGAAGAAGACCCGGGAGAGAAAATACAGGAAGCAAAAATAGAAGGCCCTCCCTAATCTTGATCAGCTCAGTAGTAGCCACTCCCATAATATGTCTGAGGAGCCGCAGCAGCCGGTTGCAGCGCTGGAGCCGCAGCTGGTTGCACATAACTCGGTTGTGGAGCTGCAGCCTGAAATTCAGACAAAATATAACATTTTGTTGGTGCGACGTCAAACATACAAATAATGAATGATGCACACAGATTTTAACAATATCATCATCGCAACACTTCGGTACCTGTGCAGGATAAGCAGGAGGGTAGGCTGCGTATGCAGTACTTTGTGGAACTGACGCAGGCACCTGTGAATTAGCATAAGTGGCCCCATATCCAGCGTAAGCCCCATATGCTCCCTGCTTCAAATTTGTACGTGTCATTTAAAGTAGAAGTGTTTTAAATCATGAAGCAACTCACAAGAATATTCCTGATGGTAATCAGACACTTCAGATACGCAACCAAAGAATTTTACACATCATAGGGTGCACATAAGCGCCCAGGATGCATGATCATCAATATGTTAACATACTTCCTAAAGGCTAAAGCCATGGTTTACAGGATTTTTCTTTACCATATGCGCAAAAAAGTCCACTCATCACATCCCCATAGAAGAATGAGACAAATAAATTCAACTAGCATAGTATCAAAAAGAAGAAATGATAACCAACCTGCTGGGTGTAACCAGCAGCCCATTGTTGTCCCTGTGATTGTGTGGCCGGTGGCCATGTTTGAGGTTGCACTCCATAAGCCCACTGGCTCTGTGAATTTGGATATATGCCCATTGAAGATTGGGCAGGTGACGGGACAGAGTAAGATCTTGCCATTTTTGCTTTATCTGAAGTGAGAAAATCCTCTGCATGACGCTTTCTCAACTCTGAAATACTCCTATGAGGCAAGAAGAGTTTGGCATGCCGATCCTCAGCTCTCTTGATGGATTGAATATCTCCAAAAAGATTTAAGAACTGAAATTTTTTGGGGGAAAGGCACCAAAGGAGTTTGTGATTAAAATGTGATAGTAATAGAAAATAATCCACAGCACCCAGGCCTTTCAAAAATCAGAAACAACACAATTTTAAAAATAAGAAAACTCACCAAAACAATAATACAGGACGGCCATAAATTAAAAAAAAAAAGTATCAAATTAGGCCATCAATAGGGAAGATGACATCATAAGAGCCCCATCTTGAATTTAGAGTAACAGCAAATATAACAGAAGTTTGATGATCCAAATCACATAAGCCATGAAGCAAGTTTCGCTAAACAACTCTCATTTACAAATCTGCATCAAAAGATAGTATCAGAGCTGGATATCTCCAGCCCCTACAACATTTCCCACTATTCCACTTACATAGTGAATATTTTCAGTTTCAGATCAGTGTTTCAACTCTTTGTTTTCCATATCCATGTATTTACCGACGTTCAATGTCCTACAGACCTCAGGTAGTACTCAGAATCATCGTCATTACAACAACTTACCTCCAGAAAAATGCTAGAAAGTTCCTCCCTATCAGATGAACTTGCAGTATTTGGGTTCTCTGGGCTGGGAACAATGAATTTTGTAACCAATGAATCTAGAAAGTCAATGTCAACTTTCTTTGGTAGGGGACGGATAGCCTCAAAATGTAACAAAGCCTGCACATACCAAGAAAAACAAGGTCAGAATATCTACAACACGTCTGCAGTATTAGTGATAAAGGGAGATAATAGCAATAGATAAGAGAACTTCTGCAATTTTGAGAGGAAAATCCCCAGCCTTCATCAACATAAAAGTGTCGGAGCAATTATGTGCAAAGTTAAAAGATGGAACATACTTCGAGTATTGGCCTTGATGACTGAACATGCTCAAGCCCTTCGACTAGAATCTCCCTAGCCTTTTCAGCATTCCGAGAAACCTACAGACCACATAAGATGAAAACTTTAGGAACAAGACAGACAAAGTTCCCACAAAATCATGCTTTGCAGTAAAAGAATATGAAAACAAACCATGAAGGGGCATAAAATCTGGTCTGCTAACTTGTAATAACCAGAACAAATGTCTTAAAAAAAACTCGCAAAGAGATTGGTCATTTGCATTTCAAGTCCTTATTTTTTTTCATCAAAAAATCTAGACTCTAAGAATAAAAAATAATTTCCTCATATATAGCCTCTCGTTGTGTTAAATTTTTATCTAGGAGTGGAAAAAAGCGGAAAGAAAAAAAAATAGCCAACCTTGATTACAAGAGTTGTCTGAAATGAAATTTTAAATGGAATGGGGAAAATTAAAAAATTTAATTGGCAAGAGGTCATAAAACGGGCAAGTGAAATTAAATACCCAACCTAAGGGTAAGAGATGCTTCAAATCAAGAAAAGAGTATCAGGGCTCTCACAAATGTTGCAGAACTTACCAGATATACAAACCGAGAATACTGAGCAAACAGCATTGGTAATGTCTGTGAATGTTCTTTTCCTTTTTCAATGGCAATAGCCTGTTCATATAAAGAGTAGGCGTCGTCCAAGTTACCCTGGGAAATTCATGAGATGCAAATGACGTGAGCAATTTCAGTTTAGATTGCCTCCCAAGTCAAATCAACATAATTTCCATAAGCCAGCATACCAGTCTATTTTCCATATTTGCATGCCTGATTATAGCTTCAAGAAGACCAGGAGAAATTTCGGTATGCACCAGTTGATAGGCTGCTCGGGCACCAGGTAAATCCCCATTCTGCTCCTTGAAACGTGCAGAAAAAAGATGTATCTCAGGTTGTCTCTGTATAGCAACAAAAGCACGATAATTAGATTAAAGTGAAAAAATTAAAAGGATGATTCTCTCTGAACATGAATTATAATTGTAATCAGCATGATTATACAGCAGGCTGGTTTGATCAGAGTTAGAAATCACCTTCACAAAGACCTGTGTTGCCCGAGCGAGTACATTATTTGCAAGATCCATGCTCCCACTGGCCTCCATACACAATACATACCGTATCCAGTACTCTGGATAATTGGCACATGCGATGACACATCTTTCATACAACTTTACAACCTGATTCGCACAGAAAAAAGAAGAGAAGAATATTATGTAGATTGTTTCTACTCATATTTCATGTCCACATAAGCCAAAAGCATTATAACAAAGCACAAAAGGAAATACAAAGCATCAGAAATACTCCTTAGGGGAACAGAGAGGCCCCTCAAATATGAAAGGAGGGACCCTCCTTGCCTGAGACAGATGACTAGGAAGATTACAAGACACCTGCATGCATAACATTCGCACTTTAAAAAGAATAAACTTTTACAAACACATGACGAACCTAGAATGTCCACTGACAAATTAGAGTTCGAAGTACTTAGCCTCAAGAAATCAAATCGAAGGCCCATGCTTTAGTCTCAGTTCAATTTCCACATTAAAAAGTTGCTTCATCCAACGAATTAGCCAATAAAAGCATATGATACAGCAGATATTACTTAATGTAAGTCAATCTATGATAGGAAAAACTAAAAACAGAAAGCGCACCCAAGGAAAACCAGCTGAGTTACCTTGCTGAAGTCGCCTTCCCTTTCTATAAAATCCAGATAATTGTGCCAATTCTCAAGCTCTGCAACATTGAGGGGCCGTACATGAAAGTAGGGCCTCCTAATAGCTGTTTCAAAACCAATGATCTTAGAATCGAACTCTTTAGCTTTCTTGTATAACTCTTCTCTAATGGCGACATACTTCTCCAACTCTTCCGCTTCTGTTAAGTCCGCACTTACAGGTTTAGGAGGATTTTCCGCACCATCAGGACGAACCTCTCCCTCATTGGCTTGGCCAACGTCCTCTGAAACTGTGCCTCCTGCTGCTTCCTCAGCTGTACGCAATTCTGATAAAGGCCTATTTCCAGCTAACTCCTTAAAGCTGCAACAACATTTCCAAAAAGGAAAAAATATTTAGTAAAACATACTGACAAAAAACAAAGCCATGAAACATTTATCATGTATTTATTTGAAATTAAGCACTTATACAAGCGGATGGTGGGAAGAACACCAAAATCCAAACTACAATGATCCAATAAAACACAGAAAATACAATCACCTGCTAAAATACCGATCTAATTGTTGGCTTGGATTCTCTAATATTCTGGTGTAGAGCATGGAAAGACGAGCCCAATCTTGCTGCATGTATTCGTATTCGATGTATTTATCCCATAATGGAAAAGAAAGATAATCTGTTCCAACATAAGCTAATCCTCGTTCAAAAAGCCTGAAGTATAGAAACATTGGAATTCGGATTAATGTGCAATTCACAAGCATCAATTACTGATGCACATCTAGATGTGGGAGACAACAGCATGAATGTTCAGGGAGAACAAACAAATCAGTCTTAACATCATATAGGGCATCCAAACGCTGCATTTACCTTCCTGCATAATATCATAATATGTCCGAGACATGGAGCAGCCATAGAGGCCATCTTAGCCATTAACCAGATCAGATCTTCCCAGCAGCAATTTGCATATTGATGCACCTCAGAGTGTCAAAGTTAAAGACAGCAACCATTCAAAGAAAACTAAATGTCTAGGGCCTTCACATCGACTGGTAAAGTAGAATGTGGGTGAAAAGAAGTAGATTGCCCTAAAGTTAAAACAGCTACCCCTCGTAGCCTCAAATCAAGGATTTGAAAAACAGAAATAAAATAAATTTTAATAGCATTCCCATCATAGCTTTTCCGCCAAAAGGGGGAATCACTGTTGCAAAGTTCTGAAACCAGGTTAGAAAGTAGACTGAGAAACACTGGAGCCAGGCAAATAGGAAATCAAATTGAGCTCCCAACACAAAGAAAGGACAACAAAAAGTTAGGTAGCCATTACCTACGAACTGTATCTGGCTCCCCATATGTGCTTATAGCAAATATGCAATAATGCAACCACATATCCACCGAATATGTAACTCCTTGAACAGCTCGCTCATAAACTTCAACAACTTTATCAATAGAGCTCAGACGAGCCTCGTGATCAGCATACTTCTTCCAATATCCATAGCACAAAGGAAATTCGGCTAGAAAACCATCATAAACTTTTTGGATCTTCAGAATGTTGTTCTGCAATGGAGGAAGGATCAATAAACGGATTTCACTATCACACAGGGACAACAATACAAAATACAACAATGACATCAAGTGTCAACATAAATTTAAATTACAAGAACAACGGAGGAGAAAATAGGGAAAACAGAAAGCCATTTGGTCTCCAATCACTTTTATTCAAATCATATTTAATTGGGAATACTAAACAGCAAAAAAATGAACTAATGAAGATACATTCTAAGCAGAAACAAAAAGAACTAATGAAGAATATGCTATGAATGTTGACAAGGAAAATAGATGGCTTCAAGCGCTGCAAATAAATTATGCCCCAACCAAACGGCATAAAAAATCATAACAAACAAGCCACAAAGCATCAGAATAATGTTCTTTAATGAGTATTCCCTTCAAGATCTCTTCATCCTACATGTTTGGGTAAAAGGAGTACAAACAATAGAAATACAAGGAACTTAATTGATCTCAAATGACACAATCCACGTGACACTTTAGGGAAAAAAATTCAACTTTAATCATAAAAAGTTTCAAATACATCAATGGCTAGTTGCCCTCATGACAAAGCCACTCGCCAACTAGGCATTGACATGTTTGTGTGCATGTGGGTTTAAATTGCATTAAATTAAAAAAAAAAAAGTTTCAAATACATCAATATGATAGTTTTAATATGCAGCTTCCAGTTACAAACCTATAGTTGTTAAGCCTAAGAATTATGAAGTAAAAAAATCTAATGCCCCGTTTGGTAGGATGGAATAGATTTTTATGGAAGTGAAAGTGGAAATAGAAATAGAACTAAAAGTGGAAGTGGGATATAATTTTTAATTAAAATATGTATTTATAATATGAAAATACTAAAATACCGTCCAACAAAAGAAAAATCTCCCCCTCTCCAGTCAGATCTAACTCCAGATCACCACTCCATCAGACCACCACCAAACAAACCCACCTTCATTTGCAAATTGAAGGAACCATAGAAACCAGAAGCCAAATTGAAATTAAAGGAAAAAAATTAAAGGGAGCTTAAATAATGAAGAATCCCAAATCGACCAAGCTTCGTTGCCACCAAAGACATTCTTAACTTTTTAGACTAGATCAAGAAGCTGAGAAGAAGAGGGAGGAGAAGGAGATGAAGCAACCCATTGGAAGTTTGGAACCCATACATAGTTGTCGCAGATCTTAAGTTGGAGGGAGAAGAAGATAGGGCAGCGACAAGCTCGCCATCGGAGGGAGACGAGGACGTGTTGTGCTTGCTGTCAGAGGACTTGGAGATCACGCCAAAGAGACAGGTTATAGGTTATCAGAGATGGTGATAGAGGGACGAGCCTCGACTTCCAAGTCAAGATTCGCAATACCTAGGCTGAAGTTGACGGCGGGCAAGGCTGACTGAGAGAGGTTGTTCCTCGCTGTCCTCCATTGCCATCGTTGTTCCTCGCCGTTTGAAAGAGGTTGTGGGTCTAGATAGATTGAGGGGAGATAACAAAAGGGCAAAGTTGCCAATTCATAAAACATATGAGGGTCTAATTGGGACAAAGTCTCACTCCCATGGAACTGGAACTATGAAAATGATGGAATTGGAAGTAGAAGTGCAACCGGATTCAATGTTACCAAACAAGCAAAAACCTTGGTTCCACTTCCACTTCTCAACCTCCAATTCCATTGTACCAAATGGGGCATAAGCTTATTCATGACCTAATAACTAAAGACACCAGAAGAATAAAATCAAAATATGGGAAGGAACACCTAATCTACAAGAGCGAAGAGGAAAAGCAAATCACCAATTCCTCCCCCACCCCCCACCCCAAAAGAACAGAGAGAGAAGACAGGTTATATGCAATACAATGACGTAACTTAAGCACAATATATACTTCAAAGTTCAGACAACCCATTGCATCATTAAAGCAAAAAGGCTGAAAACACTAATGAAACAGGCAGTTTCTGGAAACAATCAAGTGAGCAGATCTGGCAAAACTTATGTATTGAATTCATAACTAAAAAAGGAGATCCTACATATAGTCGCTGGCTAAAAATTATATTTCAACGAACCTCTGCCACTTTCTCTGTTTCCTCGATCAGGGAAGTCCAAGCATTAAAATCTAAAGAATTAGCTCTTACAATATTCCACAGCCTATCTTCCTCAGCAGACATTGCAGCTACCAATTGCAAAAATAAAGCAATTAAATAAGCGTATAAACTTTGCCAAATGCCATCATATCCTTATATATACGCCCAAATGCATACAGAACAATCATTATGTAAATAAGACCCAACAATATAGACATAGGATAACGGGACAAAATTACAACAAAATAATGAAAAGCGTCAAACTATTAATATAATAATTCAAAACGTAAGTATGTTATTTGGATGATATTTTATTTTTATTTTTTATCATATAACATAATGAATAAAGCAACGAATTATTTTTAACCAGCTAGTTTTTCGTGAAACTTATAAATTGATGTGATCACGGAAATTCTTTAACATGTCAGAAATTATTTTTTTTATTGAAATAAATCCTTTATTAATTGCATAAAAATTAAAAATAAAATAAAATAAACCTTGACTATAGATCATAATACATATTTTCCATTTGGCTTTCTAAGAATCATGAATGAGTAATGATGAAACGTCAAAAACCAATAATACCCCAAAAATTTGAATGGTGCAATCCTTTTACAAGGAAAAAATTGTACCGAGCGAAAATAAATCAGGAAAAGAGGAAAACGAGCTACTGTGCACAGTAGTTGAATAGATGTGAATAAAACTAGCAATTGGATCAAAGAAACGAACAATAAAGCCCATTCTAAAAAATATAATGCTATGTAAGAGCTTAACATACATCTCAAAGATGCAGTAAACGAGGGTAAATACATTAAGAAAATGAAAGTAGTTAAATATTATGGGAACTGGTAAGCAAGAGTGTTGATATAAAAAATATCTGACCACATATCAATTTTTTAGACAAAGTAAAATCATAAAGGGGAAAAATATCGATATGAGCCTAGTGTGGAATTTCAAAGACAACAGGAAAAACACTATTGGTCAGTAAGAATTATCTGGAAATTGAAGTCAGTAAATTATGACTATTTAAAATATTTGATAGAAAAATAACGATTTAATTCTTGAACTGTTAAAGGTTAAAATACTAAGCAGAAATCAAATTCTTGTTTTTACCATCTTCAAGCTGTTTCTCATCAGCTGCTGATCCATCAAAATTCTCCAACATGTTCCCATTCTCGAGTCCTGTGGCATTTGCCACTGCCCCATTTACAGATGAATTATAGTCAGGCACTTGATGATATTCTGTGGCTGCGTTCCCAATGGCAGTCTGATCAGCATCAGTTTGCATGGTTCCTCCATCGGTCGTGTTGAACTGGGCCTGTTGTAGAACAGAATTAGGATCCCCATTATAAGCATTCCCGTCTCCAAAATTAGAACAATTCGATTCAATTGTTGCACTAGCCTGCTGAGCTCCTACACTAGATGCAGCAACAGTAGAAACCGCCTCGGGAATAGGATCTGGTATGGCATCAACTTGGCCACTTGAAGTATAGCTCGCAGAATTGAAGCTTACAGCTGCAGATTTTTCAGTAACTGCTTCACTATCACCCATGTTCAGATAATTAGGACTTTACCTCCAAAAAGAATCTGCAAACACAACACAATCACAAACTTTCCTTATGATGAGTTCATGGTGGAAAACAATCTGTTTGCGTTTGGGCTACAGTAACATTGATCATTAAATTGTGATAATCCTTGATACACAGTTATGTCCACTTAAGCAGATGAAATATAGACTGGACGACTAGTGTATGCGAAAAGCAGTCACCTGCAACACCAAACTAAATTAAATAGAGAATATATCGTTTTGGTCACATGCTTGAACAGCTTCCAGCAGCGGAATTTAATATTAAGATCGACAAAGGTGCACGACAGTCATGGTTAAATGCTAATCAGAAACGCTTCGCTACTTCTGCGCGAACAAGAACCATCAACAAATGCAACATGAACAGCACTCGGTGGCCTAATCTAGAATTGAAACAATAAGACACAACAACACGAAACTGCAAATTGAAAAGATGAACCAAACATTGCCCCTCTATCTAAACGGCAGCAATACCTAGGGTTTCAAACTGTAAACCCTAATTGAAACAACGAAGATAATGCAGGAGCCATGTACATACCTGGAATGCGAGGCCTTGTATTTCCTGAAAGTTCTGCTATGGCGAAGATTAAACCCTGCTGGAAGAAAGTGATTTTGGTGTTAAATCGAAAAATAGAACTTGCGGGACGAGGAGGTAGGGTCTGTTAACGTGGGACGCTCACTTCGGGAAACACTGGGTGCGGGAGGCCTGATTGTGCTTGCTGCTGCTGTTAGATCTGAACCGTAAGTAGAAGAAACGAGATTGATCTGAACCGTTGGTTAGGCAGACCTTTGGGGAATGAAAATGTTATGCGGGTGCATGGTTAAGAAGAGAGCATGGTCTTGGCTCATGCCGCCCTTGTTCCAGGTTTCGTGGCACAAGGGGGAAGGGCCTGACAGCAACACTATGGGCCAGTTCTATATGTAAAAGGAGTTCGGGGAGATGACATAACCCATAACTTTGATAATTTCTTTATCAAAAAAAAAAAACTTTGACAATTTAAAAATATATAATCTCTTAAAATAATTTAATTTTTATGAAGTCCTCGAATATTATTATTGTAAAAATTGAGAAAAAAATATCTCATTACAAATATTTTCATGAGAAGGGCTTGAGTATCAGTAGCTTGTGTGTATATCAAAGTGTATACAAAATTTATAAAATACTAATATTTTTTATATAGAAATATTTATTAAATCATTGTAGTCAATAAATTTTTAATGAAGGATTTTTTTTTTATTTTTTAAAGATTATTTTATAACTAGAAAAAATGCCTACCTCCACCACCCAAGTTCTCAAGGAATTTTGGGGCAACGTGAAATTCAATCTCATTTTTAAAAAGTTATATGACAATTTGACTACTAATAATATAGTAGTGTAAAGTATTAAATAATATGGGTACCAAATATATATATAATTATTGGTTCATTGAGAGATTATGCCCAATGCCAAAATAATTTGGAGATAATCTGAACTAATAAAAAAATATTAGTTAATTTTAACAACTCACAACTTTAGTTATAAGATAACAACAATTACATTGGACACGACTATTCTCTTAAAATTCAACTTATAGGTTATTAAATATTATAAGACAAATATCTGTTTCACTTTATCATAACAATTTTAATTTAATTATATAAAGCCATAACAGCAACTCCCCCCAATAACCATCACTGTAACATTCCACCAAGTTTTAAAAGTTAAAAATTAGTATTTTAAGGAAAAATAGATTATTTGTATAATGAGTTAATTTCCATATTTTGAGAAAAAAAAGAGTTTGTATTTATATAATGTGATTAAAATTTTTTAATGTTGGCAAAAAAAAAACAGTATAATTCTTGAAATAATACAGAGATATCAGCAAACGGAGAAGGGACTGGGGAATATCCCGATGCTTAAACCAACAAAGCCCTTAAGAATGCTAGAAACAGAGAGGGCGTGAATGTGATAGTTCAGAGAGAATCCAAAATGACCTGCTGCCGAGTTAGAAGCCACGTAAGCACATTATTCTCAAATTTTGTAGTCACGTAGGATTACTCAATGCTGACTCGCGAATCCTGATGATTTATGGAAGATAAGGACAATTATAAGGGATACAGAAAATTAAGCACTGAGTTTTTGAAGAGTACAAAATCAAAGGACTGAATCATAATTAACAAGTTACAGATAGGTCAAGGAGGATCAGAAGTTTAAATTTTTCAAATTTTTTTATGGGAAGGGCTTGAATATCAATAATTTATAGACACAAAGTTTATAAAGTATCAAATTTTTATGTATAAATATACTTTAAATGAAAAATATATATTAGTTTATTTTTAACTACAAGATTATACCACGTAGTTAAAATATTAATTTATTTTAACAACTCACAACTTTATTTATAAAATATGGCTAAAATTTATAAAGGTCTCATAAATTTTAGCTTAATTATACATTACCTCTATACTTTTAAAAAATTTAATATTCTATAGGTTGATTCTCAATTTCTCCACCATTAAAATAACCATTAAAACCTATTATAATTTTTATATTCTTTATAATTTTTATAATAAGTATTATATATATATTTTAAAAAAATATTCAATAAACTAAATATTTTAAATGTCCGTTTAAAATATTTTTTATTTTTTATTTAAAAAATATATTCAAATAAATAATTTAATTTATTATATATATTTTTTATATTTTCTAAGTATTTTAAAAATACTTAAAATTATATATGAAATATTAAATAATTTTTTTAAATGATATGATATATAATAAATATATATAAATATTATAATGTGTCAAAAATCATTAAATTTAATAATAGAGAAATAGATAATCAACACGTTAAATATTAGAGTTATCAATTTAAATTTTTAAAAAATAATTAGGTGATGTGTAACTCAGATGTTTTATGGATTTAAGTTATAAAGTAATAACAATTACATTAGGCACAACTATTATCTTAAAATTCAACTTATAGGTTATTAAATATTATAAGACAAATATTTGTTTCACTCTATCATATTAATTATTAAAACCACAGCAACAACTCCACCAGTAACTGTCACTATAACATTCCAATAAGTTTTAAATGTTAAAAATTAATATTTTAGAAAAATAAATTAATTTAATGGGATAATATCCATATTTTGAGAAAAAAAGAGCTAATGTTCATATAATGTAGTTAAAATTTTTCAAATTTTGCCAAAAAAAATTACCATTCTTGAAATCACATCATTGTCGCGGTATGTTTTTTCTATCCAACGTCACTATATATTTCGCTGTTAGCTCATTATTGGATTTCTTTATTAGAAAACCAAATCAAAATCAAAATGAATATAAACAGCTCAAGGAAATTGAACATTAGAGGCTCCCTTTGCCCGGTAAACATTCCTGCCTCATAAACCTAGCTAGCTGGGAGGAGTGCTTGTGTGATCTCTAGTTACGGCCGAAACCCTCTCTTCCCAGTGAATCCTCTTCGCAATTCTCATGGCTTCCCAAGGTCGTAAGGGTGGAGCATCGCTCCCTGATAGGCCCTCTAAGAACCCACCCACCGGCATCGTCGCCAAGTTTTCACAGTCCCCTCTCGTCTCCAAGGGCAAGGTGGTCGTCGGCGACGCCGCTTTCGTCACCAAGAAGCTCCTCAAGAGCACCGGTAAGGCCGCTTGGATCGCTGGCACCACCTTCCTCATCCTCGTCGTCCCCTTGATTATCGAGATGGACCGCGAGCAGCAGTTGAACGAGCTCGAGCTCCAGCAGGCCAGCCTCCTCGGTACCCCTACCACCATGGGGGCACCGCCTCAGAAGTGAATGAACCGTTTAGGCTAGATCAATTTTTTGGTTCTGTTTTCTCTGGGAATGTTTGAATCTGTGTCACTTAGATCAGATCCATGTGGAAGCATTGAGAGAATGATTGTTGATTCTCTTCCTTATAACGGGATTGAAACAATACAATTCTACGGTTTCGGATTGCAATAACCTTTCAATTGTAGCTTTATTGAGTATTCTAGGCAAAATCTTTATATCCCGTTATTTTGGGGTATGTTACTGCGTAATATCTGTTATGAAGGCAACGTGGTAGGTTGGATTTATCAGCTGCTTGTTCTCTGTTCATTTATGGATGCAATTCGAGGTTAGTAATCAGATAATTCTTTTTGAGCTTATTTTGATTTTGCAAGGAGAAAAATATATTTCTTAAGCGAAGGAAAATTTCTGCATGTGATCCAATTATTCGATGCTGAGTGATTAATGAAAAATATCGCGTTGCTCCTTTTGTGCAAAAAAAAAATGTTAGATTACCTCTTCTCATGCAAAATGGGATTGGGACATGAGAAACACCTTTTAGCCCTGATCTGTAGGGAACTGCATATTGATGTTAGCATTGCTCAATCGAGACTGTCTAGATGATATAATGCTTAACTGAAACATTGCAGTTATAAGTTTCCTCCTTCCCACTTTTACTTCAAACATAGCTCGGGTGAGTTAAGAAGGAATGTTGCTTCTGTGTTTATCTCATTTCGACTGGTCCAATCATCAGTTGTGTCAATTTACTGTTGACATTGGTTTCATGTGGAAACTTTCAAGCTGATCTGTGATTGTTTCGTGTTACATGATAAAAAGTTAAAAGACTACTTAGACAGTGAAGATCAGAATGTTCACCTCTTGTAGATCTCATGTTATTTGTTTTAAATGCTCTTGAAGATGATAGAATTTTTCAAAGCAAGTAAGGTCATTCTTTGTAGTTTCTCATGTCCTGCTCATTAAATCCTCCCAGGGATTATGGCAATTCTCCCCTTTCTCTTTGTTTTTCATGGGCATGATTTATGTTTGTTCTTTCCTCTATTTGAATACTCGGATGCTCTGAATAACTTACTAAAGAAACATCATTCCGTTACAATAACGAATTCCCCTATGGTATGGAGCAGCATTTAAGATCTCTGTAGATCATCAGGGCCAAGGTGGTGTACCTGGATCCACGTACTTCATTTATTTCTGTTCAAAACATTTTTTATTGCCAGTAATCGAACTGTTGTTGTTGTTTGATATAAACGTACTTCTGCTTGTAAGATAGCCTGAAGTATCCGAATGGCATTGTCGAAATTTGAGTTACGGACGCTTGTGTCATGCTGATCCTAATACTGAAAACTGGTTATGAGAAAATTAAAAAATGAAGCATATCATTCATAATTTGTGTATATTTTAAAAAAATTTCTATTATCGACTTAAAATTTATGGGACAGCCTAAATGGGAAGCTAACAAAGCAATGGGACGTGATCATTTTGCTATGCATAATATAAAATGAGTTGTGGCTTGTTGGCTTGTGGGTTGCACTAAATTGCAAAATGCAAGTCCGAATAGGCAGGAAGGATTGCCCAAAATCTCATAAAAAATTATATTATTCATGAAAGTTCTACCCCAGGAATAAAAGATTAACCGTGGTGACAGGTGAGTGTAGGCCAAATAATCACTTCTCTTTAACAAAATTTCTGGATATAAAATGAGGTGTTGATCATGATTTATAATTTAAAAGATTTTTAATTTAAATTAACAGTCAATATTTACTTCCCCGCGAGTGGTTTGTTTTCGGCTTGCGGCTTTAGAAAATCTTGAGATGCCACCGTATGCCCCATTCGGTACAATAGAATTGGAGGCTGAGTATAGTGGTGGGTACGGGTAATCTTGTCTCAGTTTTATATTCTGAGATAAGACACAGACGCAAAATATATTCTATATATATCCCGTTCTTTTTAAAAATGGGATAAGTTAGAGCTAGTGTGAAAATTCTTAAATTTTATTTTTAAAAAAAATTAAATTATTAAATATTTTATGTAAATCTTATCTATTAGTAATATATAATTAGAATAGAAAAAATTAAATTCCTTTTATTATAATTATTAACTTAAAATAATAAATACTTTTAATTATATTATAAATATTATTATTTTAATTTGTTCATTTCACCAACTAAAGTTATCACTTCATCTGTAAAAAATAAATATATATATAAAAAATATAATTATCTAATAAATAATATGATATAATTAATATTATTTTTTTTATTTTTTATAAAAAATAAATAAAATAAAAATATTTTTTATTTAAAAGAAAATATTAAGGATGAGATGAGAATATTGAGGATAAGATTGAGACCTGTTCTTACTTAACTTTTATCCCTATTATATTCTATATTATCTCATCCTAATCTTTTATAAGACAAGATGTACGTCTTAAATTGCTTAGAACTAAGTCAGGGTAACAAGACAAGAAAATTCGCACAGCCCTAGCTGAGTATAGGAAGCCGAAGTGGAACCAAAACCGATTCCACTCCCACTTCCAATTCCATCGTTTTCATAAATCTGGGTTCCATGGATCTTTGGAAGTGAGATTTTGTTCCAATTATACCCTCATATATTTTATTAATTGGCAACTTTACCCTTCGTCATCTCCCTTCAATCCATCCGGACCCACGACCTCTTTCAAACTTCAAGCTTCTTGATCGGAACCGGTGAGGGCGAGGAACAACAACGGCAATGGAGGAATGCTCAGATCTGCAACGTAGACTTGAAAGTCAGCCTTGGCACGACCCTCTCCGTCAGCCTTGCCCGCCTTGACTTCAGCCTAGGTGTTGCGAATCTCGACTTGGAAGTCGAGGCTCGTCCCTCCATCACCGTCTCTGATGGCCTCTCTCTCCGGCGTGATCTCCAGGTCCTCCGACAGCAAGCACAACGCGTCCTCGTCTCCCTCCAACGGCGAGCACGACGCCGTCCTGTCTTCTTCTCCCTCCAACTTCAGATCTGCGACAGCTATCTATGGGTTCCAATGGGTTGCTTCATCTCCTGCTCCTCCCTCTTCTCTGCTTCTTGATCTGGTCTAAAAAGGCAAGAATATCTTTGGTGGCGACGAAGCTTGATCGATTTGGGATTGGCCATTATTTAAGCTTCCTTTGAGTTTATTTTTTTTCCTTTGATTTCGATTTGGCTTCTGGTTTCTATTGTTCCTTCGATTTTCAAATGAAGATGGGTTTGTTTCGTGGTGGTCGGATGAAGTGGTGGGCGGCAATAGTGATCTGTCTATTGCATTTCCACGTGCTTCCCATTTCTTCATGGCCAGGGAAAAAAACAACAGACACACTTCTCATTTCTGAACAGGGGTGTCATGACTTTTTTGGGGAGAAAAAAAGTTCACCGCGGATTAAAAATCATCCTATTTCGCATTTTTTTTAACAGTATATATTATATTATAAAAAAATATAGAAAAAGACATTAAAAATAATAAATATTAAAGTAAAATATTATGTTAGTAATATTTGATCTATTATTAATAATTATTTTATTTTGTTATTTATTTTTTGTTTTAAATTCTGTCAATTTTTTTTTGTATTATATCACAATTATTAATCATATTTTCATAAAGGGGGTATAACTGTTTACACAGACAAAAGAAAACGGCCATTGGATTCCTGGTTAATTATTCTTTATTCTTTTTATAAATCATAGTTAATTATGCTTCTCTCTAATAAACGTAAGAATTTTACTCGAAATGACAGCTTACCCAAATACGTCTTCTGCATAATGGAACAAATTAAATGCGAAAATATTTTGTGTAACTTGGTTAACTATTTTTTTTTATCACCTACCTAAACTTTATCTGACTATATCTATATCTAACTCGCATCACATACTTAATTATAGTAGTTAAATCTTTTAACAGAAATTTTTTATATATATTAATGCTCAAATTCAAGATCTAACTTAAACGATATCAAATTGTTTACCACTTATATCAACATTTGGTTAACTAATTTAAATGCCCGCCATTCATGAAGTATAGTGCTGCTATGAAAATCCACATAAAGTCCACTTGCAATTTGCAAACACGTTAGATGAGTTATTCAAACGAGAAATTATTATTTTTGAATTATAACATACGAAGAGTGAGGACGTGGGAAGCATCTGTCGGAGTCATTATTAAAACATATAGTGACAAAATTGACACACAAAAAATAAATCATGATCCTGGGAATTAAACTTCTTCAATGGGTTGAATCATACGATAGCTGAATCCCCCTATTCATTTCAGTCACGATATAATTAAAACAAATGAAGAGTGAATTTGATAACCTAATAGGCCATATGTACATACCAATTAAAAACTAGCAATTTTCCCCCTCTCAGATCTCATGTTTTGAGTTTGACTGCAATCAAATAGGCAAAATGTAGTAGAAGAACACAATGTACGGTTTTTGAGAGGATAGGCATGCCAAGTAATGTAAAATTAGTACTTTAAGATTGCATTTGAGAATCTGAATGAATTTGAATGATCAAAAGTTAAGATTTATAGAATATTTTTTAACCAAGATAATTAAAAGAAGATGATGACAAAATCTATGATATTACATGTCAAAAGTATTATTAGGCTTAATTGGGAGGATAGCTCTTTCAAAGTACTTCTATTTTTATTCACAAGATTCAAAAACCAACATTGCTTAAAAGGAATTAGCAGGATTTGTTTTATGCCAATCATTCTCTCACCTGAAAGAAATTCAACTTTAAAAATACATACCCAAATTTAAGACTACAAATCTATAACAGTTTTAAATCAAATGTTTAACAGCTATGAGAAAGAGACGTCATGACGTTTTTTTTGTTAGCCAGAAAAGAGAAGTCATTACTAAAAGCCACATTTGTGCTAGTGGGGACACAGATCTATCTATCACACATCACTCAATGATCTTGTGTCCCAACAAAGCACTTCCTTGATAGATTCCACAAGTTGAAACCTAACCCAATTCAGAAGGAATTCATAAACCAATCCAATCATGAATAATAAGAAATTCCTTTTCATCCTCTTCAATCATACATAAACTATACAAAAGGATCAATCGAGAGAATATTCTCCTAACATGTTAAAACTAAACATATGAACGAACCTGAGGTACAATAATAGTATCAGTATCTACACAGACTCAAACCCAGTTTCAATTTCAATGCTTACCACCTCGTTTCTTGAACGCTGCTTTAACAAATAACAAACAAGCGATCAAGAATCCCAGAGCTGCAACCCCTCCTACTGCAAGAGCCACTGTCTTCTGTGTATTGTGCGGCCCCGTTCCTGATGCCAAGCAAAGCAACCACAATAGAGAGAGGCATTAAAAATCTTGGCTTCAGATCTTCACGCAGAAAAGATCAGATACCTACCACAAGTTTTCAAATAAAGTTTGACCCCAAATTTGAATCAATGAGACAAAAGAGGCACTATCTCATCATCATTTATCCAACTCATTGTAATATGTTGCTATGTTATTGGAAACTTTAAAGAAGCAATCGCTTGAAGGATAGAAACAATACTTATAGAATTTTAGATCCAGATGCGTGAGTTAACGAATTGTCCGCTAAATCCAAATGAAAGAGTATATTCTCTGTGATTTTGGCACTGTCCTAACAAATATAATATTAACTTGTTTTTCCAGAAAACGGCCCTACTCCTGCGTTTCTGATCAGATAAGCACAAAGTAGGTGGAAAATGTAGCACTGAATTACAATTAAACAAATATTATTATTGAATCATCATCAGATTGAGGGAAGAGAATATATCTCTCTATTTACAGCTTTACCTGAGGACGAAGATGGTGACTCGCCATTTCCAGGCACTCCTTTAGGATAAAAGTTGTAGCTGATATAGCACTTTTGAAGATAAACTTTGGCAGAAATTGAGTAACCACACAGAGATTTAGCCTGGTCCTCAGCACTCTTCACACAATCGCCACAATCACCACTAGACAAATCGCCTTCGCACTGCCCCAACACATACAGAGACTGGTAGTTCCCAGTGTAAAACAAGCTTCCTCCACTTTTCACTCCATTTTCCACCATCCCAAACGCTGTCTCTCTTCTCTCTGTGAACCCACTTCCGCTTGCCTGAATCGACCCACAGACCTTGTACAGCAACTGAGTCCCAGAGACTTGCTTGAACCCGACGATCTCGTACCGCAAATAGCACCCATTGAGCTGGACACGCGCCGCCACAACCTGGCCACAAAGCTTGTCAACCATATCGGGAATCTTGCTCACACATTTGTAGCAGTCGGAGTTTGAGAGGTCTCCTCTGCATTGGTACAGACCCATGATCGCATTCTGGCCGTCGCCGGAGGTTGTAGAGGCGAAAACCTTTTGTGCAGATTGTGCGACGAGAGTACCTTGTAAAGACCTGAGGTTCTGCGAGTAAATACCAGATGGGTCTTGAAATTTCTGATCCGCACAGCCCTTGTAAACCAAGTCAGTGAAATCCGCAGCTGAAATACGACGAAGAAGGAGAGCGAAAACAGTGAAAAGAAACACAGAGCGGAGAGAGGAAGGTTTTCCTATCACACCCATATTTGGGATTTCTGTAGAGAGCGAAAATCGCGTTCAGAGTTTTTTAGTCCATGGAGAGGTTTTGGAGGGGGGTTATGTAGACGATGGGAGGTTCTGGATAGAAACATTAAAAGGGGTTTTGAATTTTTGGCGAATTGCTATGAGACGGAAAGAAAACTTTTCTGGTGTGGGCTTTTGGACTTTATTTGGGGTTATTTGTATGTGTACAGGACCAGTTTGTAAATCAGAATTCATAGATGCCTGCGATATCTGAATTCTGAAGAATGAGTGAACGAATTTGTTGATTTTGGAATGATGAATGAAGGTAAAATGATAGATCGTTCTGATTATAAAAAGCCATATAAAACCAAAAGTGAACGCGATTTGATCCGAGGGTGTGGCTATCTATTGTATTTACCTTGTACACAGGAAGGAGTGTTTTGACCAGAACATTAAACATTTGACTTCATGAAAGTACGGAATAAATAATTAATTTGGGGCTTAGAAATAAATTTATAAAAAAAAATTAAACAACTTATAAAAAAAAATTTTAAAGAAAAGTTTATAAAAAAAATAATTTTGAATAAATGAGTATTTAGATAGTTATTTTTAGAAGTATTTTTATTATTGATAAATTATGAAAAATGGTATGAGTATTAAATAATGAGAGATAAGATATAAGAGGAGAGAGGGTGTAATAAAATAAATGAGAGATTATGTAAGAAAAAGTATGAGAGATGAGAGAATGTATAGGAATAAATATGAGAGAAGATAGATGGTGTAAAAAAATATGAGTAATATAGTAATTAGTTAATTTATAAGTTTTTTTACTGCTTTATAAGCTATTATGATCAAATAGTTTAGTCCAGAACACTATTTAAATAAATATATATATTTATTTTAAATTTTTTTAAAATTTAAATTTTATCATAACTTAAATTTAACACTTTGATGTCACATGGAAACCGCGTTCCTCTGTGGCAGGAGCCATAGCTGTAAGCCTGTATCAGAACGCGGGGGCCATTGAAATTCGCTGGCTTTGTCAGAGACGTAAATTTCAGATTTCAGAATATAGGAAAGAATCAAAGGAATATTTCATTTTACACCATGTAGTGTGAATAGTTCTTAATTACTGCTTAATAGTCAGAGTCAGCGTTTAATCTTTGTTTGGATTTACGACATACAAACAAGCTCATGCAAATTGAATAAAAAAATTTGTGAACGGAAACAGTGGAATGGGTCGGGCAATGGAAATAAGGAATACTTGAAATTGCCACTCAATTATGAATGGTTATGTTGATGTTTTTAAATCAGCTCTGACCACCTAGAAACCATGGGGACTACTTCCAATAGAAACAAGCCAGGGAGGAGGATGGTATGTTGCCAATAGAAATACAACATCCAATTCATGAGTGGAAAGGATTTTAGAAGAAAAAAGAAAATATATAAGATATCTTAATCTATTCAAGGTTGAGACGGGACATAAAATAAAAACTTTATCACAATTATTTAGTAGGACGAGAAATAAGATGAGAATAGCCTAGTACTATTTCATCATATGAATATCCTTGTTACATTTGATATACAATATTAAATTTTAATTATACTGAAATTGAGAATGATATTGTTATTAGGAGTAAGAATAAGTCTTTAAAATTATTTTTGATATGAAATAATATTTAAAATAAATGATGTCGTTAATTTTATTTTATAATTAGCCGTAAATTATAAAAAGATTATAGTATCCATTGCCTTATAACTCCAAAATTTGCCCAAAATTCATGCTCCATCACCCCATAATTATCTCCTTTATCGTTTAGCTTTAGCATCCCCTTACTCTAGCTCATCGTCCTTTGCTTCCTCCTTGTCATCATTAGCATCTTCCTCTAGCTCGTCGTTCAGCCCCAATTCTCACCCTGTATTCTCAAACCCTATCGCAACGTATACCCTACCCAGAGAGTTAGGATTGTTGGCGTCACCTTATAATTATACTATATCAAGATTCCCCATATACCCCTCAAGGTTTGTGGTGGTCAAGATGGAAACATGTATAAGAGATTTAGTTCAGAGTTCGAACATAAGTAGAATAATGAGGACAAAAATTATAAAGAAAAATAGAGATGACAAAATAGCAATGGAAATTATAAATGATTGGGTAAGGTTTGGAAAGAGAAGAAGGCTGATAGTTGTGAGACAAGATGGAGATGATAAGAGAAGGATGTCGCCGAATGGCGATAATTACTGATAGAATGAAAGGTAGTGAATAAGGTTATTGATGGAGATGAAGGGTGATACAAAATAAGAGACATTAAGTAAATCTTATAAGGATATTTTGATAAGTAAATTTTTAATCTTAGGATTAAAATCGCAATAATAGGGAGATGTGAGATTGTCCAATCCCACTTATATTGTATTGTCTAATCTTAATGTTTATTTAATACTACAAATTAAACAATTTAATCTAGCATATTCTCTATCCGTCAGTCCTAAGCCTCAATGTTATATACTAAATATGACCTTAATCACTATACGTATTGTAATATGCATAAGAGTGGTCATTGCTCTTTTAGCTGGTAAGCCATCTGCCTCGATTGCCTTGTCAAACCGTCGTTCTTGTTCAGGTTCTTTAGAATCCTATTTTTAGCTGGTTATCGTTTGATGTTGGGTCTTGGTGGTTTGTATTAATAGCTGTAATTTATGTGTTTAATGACATTGTGCATCCACAAAAAGAAGAAGAAGGATGAATTGTATCAAAACGAATCTTGTGTTTGAACTTTGCAGCTCAAAATTATGCAATACGTGTTCAATTAACGATTGATCCCCGGGGAAACCAGAGTAGTGTTACCCTTTGATTACAAGAATCTCTAAAAGCAGGGGATATTAATTTTAGCTTCTGACAAAAATATACAAAAAAAAGTCAAAAAAAAGTGAAGCCTTTTTTGTTATTTTTAAAAGATAATTTAATTTTATGATTTTTTACTCTCCATGTTCTTACTATTCTTGTCTGTTACTATGAAAATGTAAGAATGAAAAAGGAAAAGAATCAAGAAATCGGTTTTCCAAGAAACGCTATTTTCTTTAAATCCTTCTCTTTTCCATATATAAATACGTTCTCTCTACCAAACGCCGTAACTGTTAACGTCACGCGCACGCCCAAGCGATTCATTTCGGGGGGTCGGGCTTCTCTACACAGTACACAGCTAGCCCCTCTTTCTTCGCCGTAAAAACGAGTGAAGACGCAAAAGGGCAAAGGCGAAAAACGGAAAGAGGGGCTAAATAGTGAGGCAAGGTGGAGGTAAAAATTTCATTTTAGTCTGCCCTATTTTCCCTCCAACTCTTCCCTCTGCGATCATTTTTGTTTTCTGAGGAAGAGAAACTTCTTGACTTCTACAATGCATGTGACCTTCTTGGGTTTCCGTATTTTGATCTTGATATCAATCTTTCTCCACCAGGAGTTTGCCTCACTTATGGACAGAGTTGGCATCTGAAGCGTCACTTGCTTAGCGCTGCAACATTCAAGGTTTCGTTCGACCATTCTTTCGCACATTTCCCCCATTTTTACTTTCTCATTCTCCCCGAGCAACAAACAAGTTTTTGAAGGCTGAGTAATTTTAGTCTGTCTTTTTTGCCATCCCTTATCATATTTCTCCAATAGACGAAAGGCATTGGTTTTCGAGATTCTTGGTTTTGCTCAGCGAGTTAGGGCGCTTGTGGTTTTCAAAACTATTCTCTGATATTTTTTCCTGTGGTCCTCGGTGGTGCATTCAATATTCATGTCTCGGCCGGTAAAGTCAATGTCTATGTTCGTAAACACTTTCATGTTCTCTACTCTGAGCTTTACCGGACGGTTGTGCTCGTTTGCTTCAAAGTATGGCTGTGTTCATTTGTCCTTGCTGTTTACCTATATACTACTCCTCGACGAAGTTTTTGTTATTCCCTTCATACTAAATTATATGAAGAAATCTATGTTTTAGAGTTGAAATATTCCTGTGACTTCTGAAAGGGAAACTCAATATCGATGGATTGTCGTAGCAAGCAAATGTTATACATAGCTTGCTGACTTGCAGTTGACATGTTTTCCTTATAAAGTTTGCAGACGTCTTGCAGTACATGTCTGCTATATATTAACCTCATTTTAATTAAAGCCTAGAAGAGTGAAATTATACTTGGCGTAGCAGGTTTCTTATTCGCCGCTTTTTGTGGGCATGGCATCAGTGAGTATTTCCCTCTTGTCTCAAATTTGTTCGTCCAATGAACGACTGAGACCGAATAATTGAAGTGTGTCAACTGATGAGACTATAAATACATGCATTTCGTAAGGTTGGTTTCACTGACGTGTTGCACTGACTTCTGTACTTGAACACGTGATATCAGATCAGTTGCATTCTGAAGCAATACCCCAAATTCTCTTGATAGCTATGTCAAGCCTTAAATAGTTATATCTGTTCTAACTATGATTTACCTGATTACAAAAATTAACAAAGTTCATGCGTGTATGAATAAATTGTTTTGAGAGGAATCAGCAGAATAAGACGTTGGATTTAAAAATTTGGAATTGGAATGTGTTTTATCCACCAAGTTTCTTTGCTGTTTTTGTAGTCTAGTTTTTTAGTTTGTGTTTTTATGTTTTACAGTGATTTAAAAGTCGAGCATCTGATTATTTTGTCTTTCCTGCATTCTGGTGTAAGTTTGACACTTGTTACCAGAAAAATGTTCTTTGCGCTAGCAAAATACCAAATAATCATTATTGATTTCCTGTTTCAGGAATCTGCGAATTATTTTTAGGGTTCACATTTGTGAAACATTTTTCAAGCGAGATCCTGTAGCATATATAATTGCTCGGTGATAACAAATGGCACCCAATCCAAGGGTTGCTGCAGCCTATCGTGCAATGACTGTTCTTGGCATTAATGAAGCAAAAGTCAAACCAGTATTGAAGCAACTTCTTAAATTGTATGATAAGAACTGGGAACTTATTGAACAAGAGAACTACAGAGCTCTTGCAGATGCTATATTTGAGCAGGATGAAAAAGAGGTGAATATTCCACATTACCTGTTGAATGTTATGCTTTTTGTTTCTTTGTTCTCTTCTAATTCTCCAATATGCTGCTCGATATTGTTTAATAGTTGCGGGGAAAGAGGAAAACAAACCAGGACAATGATGTATGTAACATTCGCCATCTCTGGTTGGCATAGTTTATGCATCACTTTCTTGATCTAACATCTATAGCTGTTGAAATGTGTTATGGCTTGTCAATCAATCAGGAAGGACAAATGGAGGATGAAGAAGCTCAGATGCAGGATGAACCAGTGCGACCTTTGAAGAGGTTGCATTTAAGGGGCCAAGAGAATCAGGCTTCACATACTCTGAGTATTTGTGGAACCAGCTCAGCTGCCTCCCCATCTAAAATGCCTAAAGCAGAAGGTGATGAATTGCCTGAAAGTTGTCCCAGCCAGCAGATTCAATACAATGCAATGTCGCCTCAGTCCAATAGAAATGCAGGGACTGAAGTTCGCCCTGTTCCAGTGCGAGATAGTTTTGTTGACAAGGGAAAGCAACCTTTATCACCTCAAGCTGCTCCTGGAGGAAGAAGACTTGGATCTGAAATAGCATCTCCATCAGTGCCATTTAAAGAACCTATAGCTGAACAGAGAATTGTGTCATTACAGAAAAACCAATTGCCCTATACTCATGCGTTAGTCGAGCCTAAAGATGAGCCTATTGATGAACTGGTAGATTATGATGCTCCTATTGCAACAATTCATCCTGGTATTTTACCTATTTTTCCCTGATGTGAATTTTCTTGATTTCTGGAACCATTTGTTTATGATAGCATGGCTTCTCTAAGATAAATTTTACTTAATCTGGTGAATTTTGTCGTATTTGGTGATGCATGCTGTACATTCATCGATGATGGCTTTTTAACAAGTTCGGTTTTGAATTTGTTCTCCTTCACAAGAACTGCCTAGTGGAAGAGACCCTCCAGTGCAGCATGATGCAACTAGAAAACAAGACGGGAGTGGTCCTTTAATGTCAAAATGCAGAGACGAAGAAGGTAGAGGGGAAGGTATTCAGGATTCATCAGATGAAGCAAAATGTCCTACCATAGAGATAGCCTCCTCAACATCAGGAGAGGTAAAAATTACTATGAGCTGCAGTTCAGGTCTTGGGAGATCAGATTTTCGTTTGCCTAGTCAAGATCAACTTTTAAAAATGATGGAGGATAAATGTATGCAATCATATAATATCACTGACCCAAATTTTTCTATCATGAAACTGTTGAGAGATATGTGTGACTGCGTGTTGGAATTCAGAACTGATTCAAATGATGGCTCACAAGAAGGATCTGAAATGATGAGATCGAGTCTAAATGTAGTGAAGGAATCTAGGGCATGTAATTCTCTGATTATCAGAGGCAATACAGAAGATTTAGGAGTGCATGCTGGCACGTCAAATGGATCAATCAACATTCAGTCCTCTTCTGCACTGGCTACTTCTCGCATTTCCACTTCTCCCCAGCTTTTGAGTGGTATGAATGATGCTGTACTAGTCACCAATAAACCCCGAAGTGATTTACCATATTGTGATGACGGAAAGAGGCTGAAGGATCCTATATCTCCACATTCGGGTAGTTTGGTTGTTGTTCAACAGCATCAGCTTACTCCCGCTGATCTAAGGTCTATTCATGGTGCTGAAGACCTTTCAAAAGGAGAAGAGAATCTCAGAATTACATGGGTGAACGAAATAACGAATGATTTCCCTCCACCTTTTCACTATCTGCACCAAAGCATTGGTTTCAGAGATGCTTATGTTAACTGGTGTCTTTCAAACATCAAGTGTGAGGATTACTGTGCAACTTGTTTGGGCGATTGTCTTCTGTCCGGAACATCTTGTGTTTGTGCAAATAAAATTGAGGATGGATGTGCATACACATCCGAAGGGCTACTGAAGGAAAAGTTCTTGGAAGAGTGTATTGCCATTACCCGCAATCCTCAACAACATCAGTTCTATTGTAAAATCTGCCCCCTTGAAAGAGCAAAGAACGATAATTGCTTAGAACCATGTAAAGGACACTTAAAGAGAAAGTTTATCAAAGAATGTTGGGTAAAATGTGGCTGTGTGAAACAGTGTGGCAATAGGGTTGTCCAACGAGGAATAACGTTGAAATTGCAGGTGGGGGCTTAGGTAGTCTTACCCAAGTGCTGATTTAATTGTTGTTTTTTCTTTGTAAAATAGTGCTTCTAGTTGTCACACTTGTATTTTCTTCTACTTCGACACGACATTAATTGATCTGTTGTTTTTAAATGCATTTGAACTTATACATCTTTTCTCTCAATCTTTTGCATTGTAGGTGTTTTTTACTTCAGAAGGAAAAGGATGGGGTCTTCGTACCTTGGAGGAGCTTCCAAAAGGTGCATTTGTGTGTGAGTTTGTGGGAGAAATATTAACCATCAAAGAGTTTCATGAGAGAAACATGCAATGTGCTCAAAATGGAACGTACACATACCCAGTCCTATTAGATGCAGATTGGGACTCTGGAGTTATAAATGATAAAGAAGCGCTCTGCTTGGATGCAGCATCTTACGGGAATATTGCTAGGTTTATAAACCACAGGTATTAAAATTCTAATTTTAATTGCTTGTAAGGATTAGTATATTTCTGTTCCTTTTGTGTGAGTTTGCTCCTAATGGTGTAACGTATGTGTTTTTAGCTTGCCTTTTCTCATAGTTTTATTCTTCTCTTTCATTAATTATTCCATATGCTGAATACGATGACTCAAAGATGTACTGTAATTTCCTTCTGGCTCATAAAATGTCATTAAAAGGATTTACATTGTTTTAAACAAATAACACTAGGTGCTTGTAGTTATACTATTTATTTTTAGGAAAGTAGACTTCTCTTTTCATTATTGAAGATGAACAAAATTTTGGAAAGAAATGGTTTGGCTGAGTTATGAATGGATTAAACGATTATTTACCTAAACAGCGTGAGAAGACTAAGGTTCTTTCTTTCTTTGTGCTTTAAGGTGATGATCAACTTGTGATAGTGATTCGATTAACTTTGGCCCATTGTTTTATTTAGGGATGGAAACAGGCCAGGCTAGGCTAGACCTTGGCCTTAACAGGCCAGGCCTGTTAAGTGTCAATTCGGCCTGAGCCTGGCCTGTGGCCTGTTATAGGCCTTTTTTTTTTGTCTAAGCCTGGCCTGTATAAAAGCCTGGCCTGGCCTGAAGCCTGTTTAAAAGCCTGATTTTTTTAATTATACTAATAGGCTATCTAACAGGCCTTCATAACAGGCTTCCGTAACAGGCTCTCATAACAGGCCTCCTAACAGGCCTGTTAAAATAAAATTAAAGAATAAAATATATAATAATACATGTTAGTTTAATGGTTTGACTCTTGTATTGTGTTCAATATGTGGTAGGTTTAATACCCATTTATTATACTTTAATATTAAGTAAATTTTAACTAACAGGCCCAGGCCGCCTAACAGGCCTAACAGGCTTCGTAAGAGGCCTGAACCTGGCCTCTTAAGAATAACAGGCTTTCAAACAGGCCTGAGCCTGTATATTTTTCTAAACAGGCCAGGCTAGGGCAGGCCTAATGCAGACCAGGCCACAGGCCCCTGACAGGCCGTCTGGCCTGTTTCCATCCCTAGTTTTATTATATAATAAATTGATTTCATCTATCTAGATGTTTGGATGCAAACTTGATTGAGATCCCAGTTGAAGTTGAAACCTCGGATCGTCGCTACTTTCATGTAAGAAATTAAAACCTAGGTCCTTCATTTGTGTCAACTCTGTTGGAATGACATTCTAAGATCATTTTGCCTGGTGATGCTTTTATATTTGTCAATTATACAGCTTGCTTTCTTTACATCCAGAAAAGTAGCTGCACTGGAAGAGCTAACTTGGGTAAGTAGTTTTGGTTTTATAATTATGGTGTTTGGCGAGTTTTCCTTATGTTGATTGCTTCAGCTTTATTTGGTTTTGCTACATCTCTTCCCCTCTCAAGTGTCAAGTTGAGTGTGAATGGCAACAGGTTACAGGGTTGAGATATATTGAATAAATCATGATTGAAATAAAGTTGTAGGCTTAAATACACGTTTAGTTACTTTTCATGGGAAGTTCCATTTGGTTCCTCAAGTTCATTTGCAGGCAATGTTGCTATTTAGCAGTTTTCCCGCTGATCTATTTGTGCTACTCCCTATTTTCTGATTAATCCTGGTAATAACTCGTTCTCTTAATAATAACTTGGGCTTGGTGTGTCTGCAGGATTATGGTATTGACTTTGATGACAATGAGGGTCCTGTTAAGCCATTCTCTTGCAGATGTGGCAGCAAGTTCTGCAGGAAGATGAAGCGATTAAGTACCAAGTAATCCTCTCCAACATCCACCACCCCCCCCCCCCCCAACAAAAAAAAAATCCCCTCTTTAAACGCAACATTACTGGCCCCTTTTAAGGAAATGGTCAATTGACCAGGCTAAGCTACATTTTAGGATTCAGAAGATGGTCTAGATCTATGGATTGAATGGGTTTAGTTGCAATCCTAAGTTAAAAACTTACCAACCTTTACAGGACTACGTGCGTTGCTACTCGGTCTTGATCTATGGATTCATAGTCTTATCTTAGTAAGACTATGAATGTGGATGGTAGAATTAATTATGCTTTCTACCGTGAAAATGTTTGCCTCATTAGTTTGTCCCAATGGTTATGGTACTCACAAGTCACAAATAATAGATTGGCCCATGGATACTTCTAATAATTTTGATGTTCCCCTTCATGACTTATGCACGTATGATGCTACTAATTCATTTGTACTATTTTCATATTGCAGGATCCAGTAGATCTGCGCCTATTGCATGATGAAAGAAAGCTGTACCCCTAAACTAATATTGACGGCACACTCTTGCCCACCGCTAATAGGAACGAGACCCAATCTAATGAATTGGGTTTGCTTCTCTTTTGATGTTGAATGTTGGGAAACAGTTGCAGTGTACAGTGTTATTTTAAAAATCTAGTAGGCAGAGTAGTATGTCGTCGTTTTTTTGCCGCAACATCCAGTAGGGGGCTGGTTTCTCAGTGTAGGATTGTTTCTGTTATTCCATGCTGGGTCTAATACGTGGTAGACCTTAGAAAAACCCTTTTGGCAATAGTTAAGTTGAAAAGAAATGATCATGCCCATATTTCCGAGGGGCGTGAAACAGTTGAGGAACACTGCCTCTATCAATGCAATTCTAAGTACTCAAAATGTTTTGGTCTTTAGATAAAAGCTTGTTATACATTTACAAACTGTAAGCCGTAGATTACGCTAATGTTTGTATGGTTCCTATGTCAAGGCATGTTTTTTATTTGACAAATGCCGGCGTAGACGATGACATTGAATCTCTGCCATGAGGTCTGCAAAGGACTTCTGGATCATAAGCCGACGGCATGATTGGTCTAATGCTCCCTGGATTGAGTGGGAAAAGGATCGTGTAATAACCATCCATTATTTCAGTAAAATTGCAGGTTTCTGCCACCTTCGGAATCTGCGGGTGTGGGTGTGAGGAAATAAGATATGTTCTTGAATATTTTGAATCTATGACTAGATTAACGGAGAAACAGGGTGTTTAATTATGTACCTGATAAATGTCACGCATATAGGCGTGGAGGTTGGGATACTCGAGGAGCTTCGTTTTGGTGCATTTGAAAATTCCGTTATACACAAGATCAAACCGAATTAGAGTAGTAAAGAGGCATACATCCACAAGGGTGAGTGCATCTCCACACAAGTATCGCGAGCCACCTAAGTGCTCTTCTAACTTGTCCAGCGTATTAAACAGCTCATTCACCGCCCTATCATAAGCTTCCTGGCTCTGCGCAAACCCACACCTGCAAATGCAATCACCAATTATCATCATTTTAATCAACCAAGCTAGAGGACTATTTCACGCTGATTGCTCTCTCAGTATTACCTATATACCCCATTATTCACATTTGGATAGATTATCTGATACCATTCCTGAATCTTTCCCTTCAATTCAGGTGGCGAAAGATCCAAATTTGGATTGCTAGCCAACCCGTTTAACTCTGAATTGAATAGTTCAATAATATCATAGCTCTCATTGCATAAAATGTCCATTTTATCACTATCCCATAACAGTGGCACGGTGGATCTTCCATCATAGCCACCGCTTCTCAGCCTATAAACTTCCTTCAACGTCTTGCACCCATTCGCCTTATCCAAAGTGGGATTAAGCTTATCCCTTTCCCTACCACGGATATATTTGAATTCCCATGATCCGTCCAGCCCTGGGGATGCAACAGAAACTGGCACCGCCTCCTCCAAGCCCTTCAGGGCTCGCACTATGAGGGTTCGGTGGGCCCAAGGGCAGGGCAGGGCCACGTAGAGATGGAGCAGGGTTGTGCTTGAGACGGTGAGACGGGAGGCTCGGAACTTGGAAGCGGGTCTTGAATACCCACCGGAGGGATCGGAAGGAGCGAGCTGGGACATCATAAGCCGCCACGTGGAGTTCCATGCCGTACGGACGGTGGAGATGAGGAGACCTGGCGGGAGAGATTGGCCCCACAGGAGCTTCGTGACTGAATTGATAATGGACGAACTTGAATTTGAAGGCTGAGGGGTTTGGTTGAGTGACACCACGGGCCGGAGCCTGTTAGAGTGGAATCGGGTGGGTTTTCGTTTGGAAGTATGGTAGCGACCGCCAGGCACGGTGGTCTCCGGAGGGATGAACCGGTGATTAGGGAGAAGGGAACTGCCGGCCAGCATTGTTTGAGCAACTTACGCCAGGACAGTGGGACTGGGCATCACTGGGAGGAAAAAAAAAAGGGGGTATTTTGTCAATTTGTTAAAACCCGACCCGAATCAGATTCTAAAGAATCTAGGTGGCGGCTAATGAGTATTTTGTGGAGGACTCGTAAGGGGACATGTGAGAATATGTTTTACTTATTTTTTTTTAGAAATAATAGTGCTTTTGAGGTTAATAGCAGGATACATATAAATATCTTATTTTGATATAGAATTATGGCTTTAAGAAATTAATTCTTGAATTAAATTTTAATTTTTTTATTAAAATATTATATTAAGATTATAATATTTTAATAATTTATTATTCATATAAATTAAATAGTTTTTAAACAATTTTTAAAAGGTAAAATTACAATACTTTATAAGAGTATAGAATAAATTTGTTGATACTCTTTTAAATGAGAGATTATATAAATCTTCTATAATAACTCATACTTTGAATAGATGAGTAGTTTATAAGTATTTGGGATTAAATTTTTTGTAAATCATTTTATTTGGACTTTAAACCTCTCTTTGTAACAAAAATAAAAAAAAAACCAACCCGAATCAGTACTGCTGAACTGGGCTAGATTTAGTAAAAATTGGGCCCATTGTCACTGATTTCCTGAGCCCAGATCCATTTTAACCCCTAAACCCTAGCTGTCGAAGCGAAGTAGGAGCCGTCAGATTGCTCGTATAAATTCCGTTTCTTTGGTTCGATTGGAGTTTGAGGGTGAGAGCTCCAGCGAAGAACAATGTCGAAGAGAGGTATTGCTGTTTGTGCTATTTAGGCCAGATTCTGAGACTGGTGATTTCTTTATTCTGATGTTTCCAATTATTTGATCAGGTCGCGGTGGATCGGCCGGGAACAAGTTCCGGATGTCACTGGGTCTGCCGGTGGCGGCAACAGTGAACTGCGCCGACAATACCGGAGCTAAGAACCTGTACATTATTTCAGTGAAGGGGATCAAAGGTCGCCTCAACCGTTTGCCTTCTGCTTGCGTGGGCGACATGGTCATGGCCACCGTGAAGAAAGGAAAGCCTGATCTTAGGAAGAAGGTCTTGCCTGCTGTCATCGTTCGTCAGCGCAAGCCATGGCGCCGAAAGGATGGGGTCTATATGTACTTCGAAGGTCATTCTCTTCCCTAACTACTTGGAAGTTCATCTTCCATCCAATCGCTGTTTCCATATTTTTCATTTCATATACGATGTTTCTTTGTGCTTTATTGTCTGTCCTTTTGGCCATGTTTCTGGATTTGGATGGATTTAGATTGGGATTGGGATTAAGATTAAGAGTAGACCTATGAAGCAATATTTGAAAGTAATGATTTATTACTCCTTGCTCTCTAAGTCCCAACTAGTGAAGCTGTCGTCGTCTTCCTTCTCCCTCCAGATTTCTTTTTCTCCTCTAGGAAAAATTTGCAACATAAGCACCCTTCCATTTTGCATTCTCCGCACGCTCATGGCCAGAACAATGCCGATTGAGGCTATCAAATTTCTTGGATGAGATCCCTGGAGGTGTTGGCCGCGATAGTGTTGCAGGTGGAACCAACGGCGACATGACTGAGTGCCCCAACGATGACGGAAGATGGAGGCCGCGATAATGTTCGTGGTCGTTGTAGAAGAAGTTAGGCAGTGGCTGAGTGGAGATGGAGGTCAGCGGAGTTCCGTTGAGCTTTGATCTTAATACCAGAAGACATGCTCTGGTGAGTGGAGAAGGAAAGATAAATCTAGGGCAAGGGAAATTTTGTCTAAAAATTGTATCTACAGGAGTATTTTTGTCTTAACAAACTTCAATCCAGGATTGAGATTGTAGTAACATGGGGGGAGGTGGGATTGCCCAATCCCAAAATTTTCCCAATGTTGCACACCAAACAGCCTAATTTAGCTTATTCCCTATCTCTATACTAGTCCCAAACTCTCAATGCTTCGCAGCAAACATGGCCTTTGTTTGTGGACTGTAGATATTCCCTGGAATTCTATAGTCATATTTATGTAGAATGATGTATTAATTCTGTCGTATTTTCATTTCCTTATATTTAATTTAATTAGCAAACTGTTATTAGTTTAATTAGCTTGTGAATACATACTGCATCTTGCTTTCCTATCATACTGGTGGAATGTAATTGGGCAGTGCTCCTAGGATTTAAGTGGTGATGTCAATGAGACAATAACGAACTGACGAAGTGACAACCGTCAATGTGTCAATAAAGGAGAAGAAAAATGCTGCCTGTTTAAGATATCTTTTGTTTGTCTGTATAAATGTTGATTCCCCGAACATCGATTTCAGTTCTGTCATATACATTGCCGTTGTATATTGTGGTTTAGAGATTTCTGTGCAAGTTGTTTTTGCTATACGATGATCAGGTCTAATCTAATTTGTCTTGCAAGTACTTGACCTGGCATGCTTTTTTGAAGAATTTCTTTATTTTTTTTATGTTGCTTCTAGTAAATATCGAGTGGCTGCTCCACTAGTCGGTCATCCACAATTAGAAGCTTATATAGCAAAGAAAATGCAAGTTTTAAATAGCGTGATGTTTATTTCTTGCATTGTGTTACCTGTCTGCTGGGACATGTCATTTTACTCCTCCCTTGATCTCGTGCTATGTCTGATTTTATGCTGAAATGGGACACCTTAGTTAGATTTTTCAATCTGAAAGTAAGAAAATGGAAAAGCATTTGTCCAGTCGATTGTTCAGGCTCTTTTGTATATATTTGGTAGGGAAGTAGGAATTAAAGTGAACCATGGGTGTGTATGGGAAGTCTTAGATGATTGTTATATATATCGATTATGTTTGACATTGAATATAGTTTTTGTTCTTATCTTCCTAATTATCTTTTGATCATATTAGTGAACAACTTGTGACTTTTAGTTTTTACTCTTATGCAGATAATGCCGGTGTCATTGTTAATCCCAAGGGTGAAATGAAAGGTAATTTCCCGTTACAGTTAAATTCTCATTATTATGATCAAACATGGCTCTTCTTTCATATATATATGACAACTCTATCAGGAGAAATATTTTAGTGGTGCCATATGATGTCAATGGCTCGTATCTTTTGTTTGTTGCTTTTGTTGATCTCCACTCTACTCCAATTGTTAATGCAGGTTCCGCTATTACCGGTCCGATTGGCAAGGAGTGTGCTGATCTCTGGCCAAGGATTGCAAGTGCTGCTAATGCGATTGTTTGAGTTATGGAATTGAAGTTATATGACAGCATGTATTTTCTTGTAGGATTTTGGAAGTCGTTTGCGAGGTTTTGTTTACTTTTAAAATTCTGCCTAAAGTAATTTAGTTGGTTTTGTTCTGTTACGTTTTGAAATATAACTCGTTCGTTAGAAATTAATTGGCAGACGAGTTGTTTCAGTTTTTGCGTTATGGTCACCTTTTCACCATTTCAACCTTGCATCTTGGACGAGTTTGAGATTTATTTGATTGATTTGGGGCATGTCGGTCGTGGCTGATTGGCCGTGTATGCTGCGGCTACCATTTATTTATTTATTTGATATGCCGCGAATAATTTCTTGTATGAGGTAATTAGCATATAAATTGAAAGCTAAGGTATCTGAGCTTATGGTTTGTGTTCAGCCGTCGTGTATCGGTCATACGACCTATGATTTTGTCTAACGAGATTTATGGATTTTTGATTTCTGTATTTTTGGGGAATAAATTGCGGTGTGGTTCAAATTCGAAATGCAAATTTGTTTAAACAAAGACGCACGTTGAATGTTAAATAAGAAAATGTTTAACACTCTTTTAGTATTTAATGGAGAATATATTTAATTAATTTGATAAGATTAAAAAAGTTAATTAAATTAATTAATATAATATATATTTTAAAATATTTTAATTATTTTTTTTAATTCTCTCTTGCACATTGTAGAGAAGATTGAAAACCCTGTCTCCACGACCTTGTTTAAAAAGTTGAAGGTGTAAGGTGTAAATTTACTTATAAAATATTCTTTTATGTACACTAAACATCATAAAGTGTCTTTCGGTATAGAAGTACTCAAAGTTTATAAAATAGTTTAAAAATATCATAATCAAAGTTAGTAACTTTGAATAGTAACTTTGAACGTTAAGTTTGGAGTTGAGACTCTAGATTATTTTAACGATCATAATATTTTTACGTTATTTTAGAAATTATATATGTACTTTTATACTTAAGAAAAACTGTGTTTAATGCACATAGGGAAATATTTGGGTAGGTTTGTACTTTAACCCAAAATTATTGAATGCAATTTTCTGTAGCTGAACTCGTAATTTTACCTTTTTTGTGTTGGTGAACAATGAAAATAGCAACTGAAATTCATCTCCGTCACCTTGCTCTCTTTTATTGTGTTATTTAATAAGAGATACAATCAGTCCTGCCTTGCTCTGTTGAAACTCAGATGGATGGCCACACATAATAACCCCACTCAGCTCGACTCGAGCTTCAGAGTAAAAAATCAATTCCTTTGTTCTGACGATTGATTGGGCAACGTTGGTTTTCATTTATGATGCCATGCAATAGGTTTTTCTCTAATTCCATTTCACATGTATAACCATCAACTTCTACTTGTAACGCTGCCAACACATGGCATGATGTGGTGCCTCCTCCTTTTCGGATTTTCTCCGCCATGTACAAGTTTTTGTTATAGATTAGTTACCAAATCCTTCTTAGGCACCTTTCGGTGGTTGCCAACATGACGAAATCTTCGCTTTTATTCTAACTTTAAATCCATTTGAAGCTTTAATTCGTTTTACACGTATATTGCTGCTATTAAACTTCCCAGCGACCAGAAAAGCTAACTACCCTATTCTCTGAAACTGGTCGCTTTCCTTGCTTTCAGGTACTGATTTTTATGTCGGACGACCTCATTCTAGTACTCCTCCTTCCTGGAAGCATCATGGAAAGTTCCCTCAATTTTAGGCTTGTAAAGCCAAGGCAATCACAAACATGAAAGACGCAACTTTAGACTTCCCAAAAAGGCTCCAGAAAATCTCTAACGTTTCGCCTAATAGTAAAGACGATTATAATATACAAAGAAAAATAGTGAGCTAATAATGTTACATCACTAGTTTCTAATACGCTCCTTGGTGGGGTCATCAATGGCGTGGAAACGCACTATCCGTAGTATCATAAAACTATTCATGATAATGTTTCTTATCTTCCACAAATCTGAATGTGACATCTGACAGATATTCCTTATTGCCTTCTCTTTATAGTGGACAGACACCAGAAATCTTCACTTTCACTCTTTTACCTCCGGTTTTTCTCCTTATGATGATGCTGTATTTTCTGTACCAATACTAAATATTCCTTATTAGATAGCTCTTAGATCTCACAACAATGAACGCGTCAAGGTTTGGCAGGTTTCAGAAGAAGATGATGGTGGTGGCTAGCTCCTCGTCGTCGTCGGTGACACTTGGTAGTGTCCAGAGAACAAGGGCCCCACTTAGATGTTGTCCAGGATCAAGCTTTCTGAGACAAATGGGCTGTAAGTTGAAGGGTCGTTGGAATAAAGCTTTGGGATGGCAAAGAAGAAGCCCACACCCACAGTACAGTTATGATCTTCACAGTTATTGTCTTAACTTCGATGATGGTGCTTTCAATGAAGAGAAGTATTACTGATATGTATGTATTCCTTAAAAAAAAACACTCCTTTTTCTTTCTCCCTTCCTGAATCATGTGTGTGTGTGTGTATATATATAGTACGATGGAAGTTCATGCTCTGTAAATTGCATTATCATCGATCTTTTCTTACTGGTGGTGATCGATGGATGTTACTTGTGCTGTAAATCCACAAAGTTGTTTTCTTTCTTTGTGGGAATAAAAAAAAATATAGCTCACTAGGTTTCTTGCATTTACTGCTCTCTGTCTGTGATTTCTTGAAACGAAGGCTTAATGTATCAACTAAACGTTGATTTGCCATTTAATTTTGAAGAATTTTGATCTATTGTTGAAGTTGACTCATGCGTTTGGATACAGAAGGGGAAGGAAAATGCATTTTATGTAGTAATAACATTTGTAATTGTGTTTAATTTTGGCGTTAAATGCGATTTTCAACCTTATATATTAAAAGAGTTGAGCAAATGTCTTCAACTAATAATTAGATACTAATTTTTTAAATAAATTTTTTTATGTATACACATAATTTAAACGTAATATATTATATTTAAATAATTTAATTGTTTATTAATTATGCTAGTTTTGTTGATTAATTACAAACCATAAATACATATATTATTAACAGGAATATTATACTCATATTTTTCACATTTAGAATATATTATTAGTATTGAGTGTTTAAGATCTAATCTTCATATAAATTAATTTTATTTATTTTAAACGCTTAGTTTTTATTTATATATATAAAAAAAGTACATAGAGTGAAGGATAACTGACATCATCACTAATCTTATGACACCCATCAGGCCCACTATAAGGTCATTGGAATCAAGGGCCCTTTGGATTGGGAAGTGTTTGTAAGTGAATTACAAGAAGGGTATGAAAGTGAAATATTACCTTGCCACATGAGACATACATATTGCGAAAAGGAATAAAGGGTATTTTTGTCAGTTAAAAAGCGACCCGTATCAGTCCTGCTGATACTGGGCTAGATTTAGAAAAACTTGCGCCCATTGTCATAGATTTTCTGAGCCCAGATCCATTTTAACCCTTAAACCCTAGCTATCGAAGCGAAGAAAGAGCCGTCAGATTGCTCGGATAAATTCCTTTTCTTTGGTTCGATTGGTGTTGGAGGGGTAGAGCTCCAGCGAAGAACAATGTCGAAGAGAGGTATTGCCGTTTGTGCTATTTAGGCCAGATTCTGAGACTGGTGATTTCTTTATTCTGATGTTTCCAATTATTTGATCAGGTCGCGGTGGATCGGCCGGGAACAAGTTCCGGATGTCACTGGGTCTGCCGGTGGCGGCAACAGTGAACTGCGCCGACAATACCGGAGCTAAGAACCTTTACATCATTTCAGTGAAGGGAATCAAAGGTCGCCTCAACCGTTTGCCTTCTGCTTGCGTGGGCGACATGGTCATGGCCACCGTGAAGAAAGGAAAGCCTGATCTGAGGAAAAAGGTCTTGCCTGCTGTCATCGTTCGCCAGCGCAAGCCATGGCGCCGAAAGGATGGCGTCTATATGTACTTCGAAGGTCATTCTTCCCTAACTACTTAGAAGTGCATCCTCCATCCAATCGCTGTTTCCATATTTTTCATTTCATATACGATGTTTCTTTGTGCTTTATTGTCTGTCCTTTTGTCTGTGGACTATAGCTATTCCGTGGAATTCCATAGGCATATTTATGTAGAATGATGTATTAATTCTGTCGTATTTTCATTTCCTTATATTTAATTTAATTAGCAAACTGTTATCAGTTTAATTAGCTTGTGAATACATACTGCATCTTGCTTTCCTATCGTACTGGTGGAATGGAATTGGGGGTCTTCCTAGGATTTAAGTGGTGATGTCAATGAGCCAATAACGAACTGACGAAGTGACAACCGTCAATGTATCAATAAAGAAGAAGAAAAATGCTGCCTGTTTAAGATATCTCTTGTTTGTGGGTATAAATGTTGATTCCCCGAACATCGATTTCGGTTGTGTCATATACATTGCCTGTATGTTGTGGTTTAGAGATTTCTGTGCAAGTTTTTGTTATACGATGATCAGGTCTAATCTAATTTGTCTTGCAAGTACTGGACCTGGCATGCTTTTTTGAAGAATTTCTTTACTTTTTTTATATTGCTTCTAGTAAATATTGAGTGGCCGCTCCGCTAGTCTGTCATCCACAATTAGAAGCGTATAGCAAAGAAAATGCCAGTTTTAAACAGCGTGATGTTTATTTCTTTCATTGTGTTACCTGTCTGCTGGTACATGTCATTCTACTCCTCCCTTGATTTCGTGCTATGTCTGATTTTATGCTGAAATGGGACACGGTTGTTAGAATTTTCAATCTGAAAGTAAGAAAATGGGAAAGCATTTGTCCAGTCGATTGTTCAGGCTCTTCTGTATATATTTGGTACGGAAGTAGGAATTGAAGTGAACCATGGATGTGTATGGGAAGTCTTAGATGATTGTTCTTATCTTATCTTTTGATCATATTAGTGAACAGCTTGTGACTTTTAGTTTTTACTCTTATGCAGATAATGCCGGTGTCATTGTTAATCCCAAGGGTGAAATGAAAGGTAATTTCCCGTTACAGTTAAATTCTCATTATTATGATCAAACATGGCTCTTCTTTCATATATATATATATATATATGACAACTCCATCAGGAGAGATATTTTAGTGGTGCCATATGATGTCAATGGCTCGTATCTTTTGTTTGTTGCTTTTATTGATCTCCACTCTACTCCAATTGTTAATGCAGGTTCCGCTATTACCGGTCCGATTGGCAAGGAGTGTGCTGATCTCTGGCCAAGGATTGCAAGTGCTGCTAATGCAATTGTTTGAGTTATGGAATTGAAGTTATATGACAGCTTTTATTTTCTTGTAGGATTTTGAAGTCGTTTGCGAGGTTTTGTTTACTTTTAAAATTCTGCCTAAAGTTAAATTAAAGTAATTTAGTTACTTTTGCTCCGTTACGTTTTGAAATATAAATAGTTCGTTAGAAATTAATTGGCAGTTGAGTTGTTTCAGTTCTTGCGTTCTTGTCTCCTTTCCACCATTTTAACCTTGCATATATATAGTTATGATCACGACAGTTATTGTCTTAACTTCTATGATGGTACTTTCAATGAAGAGAATTATTACTGATATATATAAATATATATATACATATCTGTTCCTTCAAAAACAACTCCTTTTTCTCTCTCCCTTCCTGAATCATGTGTGTGTATAGTACGATGGAAGTTCATGCTCTGTAAATTTCATGATCATCGATCTTTTCTTACTGGTGATCGATGGATATTACTTGTGTTGTAAATCCAAAGTTGTTTACTTTCTTTGTGGGAATAAAAAATATAGCTCACTAAGTTTCTTGCATTTACTGCCATGTTTTTCCGTGATTTCTTTAAACGAAGGCTTAATGTATCAACTAAATTTTGATTTTCCATTTGATTTTGATGAAAAAACACAGTCGATGTGGCATTTTGATAATTTGATCTATTGTTGATGTTGACGTACGCGTTTGGATACAGAAGGGGAAGGAAAATGCATTTTATGTAGTAATAACATTTGTAATTGTGTTTAATTTTGGCGTTGAATGCGGTTTATCAAAAGAGTCAAGCCAATATTTTCAGCTAATAGTAAGAGATTCATACGCCTAATTCGATTTCCAAAAAATTATATTTAAGGGATTCGGCCGCTAATCTGATGACATCCCTCAGGCCCACTATAAGGTCGTTGAAATCTAGGCCTCTTTGGATTTTGAAGTGCTTGTAAATGAATTAAAATAAAAATATGAAAGCAGCATTGCTTGAGTTCGACTGGTGAAATTGGTTTAACTTGTGAAAATATGAGAAATATGATTGTTTAAAGCTATTCAATTTTTGTATGATATTATTTTATTATAGTTTTAATTGATATGTTTGGAGAGATATTTTAGCTTCTAAGTGTTTAGATTTATGCTTCAAGATAATAGACGATTTATTTTGTTTGATATTTATATTATTTATAAAAAATGGAGATTTTTCTCTGTGTTTAGATCGTAGGTGAATTTAATTTCTTTCTATAAATTTTTATAACAAAAAAAAGAATGGGAAGGCGAAATATTTATGTAAATTATTGAGCCTTGCCACATGAGACATACATATTGAACGAGAAGTAGCTCAGCTCATTCCGTTAGATCCTTCAAAGACACATCAATAATCTTCTGATGTGAATATTACTATAAAATATAAAATCTATAGCTAATTATATTATTTATAGATTCAACAATAATAATAACCCTTATTCTACTAAATAAAATTAGCTATATTAATCCCACAATACTATTGTGACATATGAATAACTAATTTTTTAGATATATTATTAATCAAAATATCTCTTTTAACAATTTATTAAATGTTTTCTTAAATCTTTATGTACTATTTTTTAAAAGATTTTATACTATTTAATATATTTGACTAGCTTTTAATGGGTTTTTTTATATATATTTAAATTATTTTAAAATAATATTCTACAATTCTCTGTTTAGTAAACGCCATATCAACTCTTATATATATTTATTATAAATTTTATATTTTTATCTATTTCAATATTTTTATATATATTAATTTTTAGTTAATAATATATATTTTTTTAATTAGAGTCAATTTTATCTAAAATATTATCAGTTATAAATTAAATGAAGACACTTCTCTCAAAATATACCTAAACTTTAATATATTATTTTACTAATGACTAGTATTTTTTTAATTAAATCTAACTCTTCTTAGTTAACATTTTCATAATTTGGATTATTCTATCCACAAATCCAAACAGAGACATGTTATCCCAATTTTAGACTTTTGTTCTCCCCTAGACCCAACATTCGCAAGCTCATATTATTATTAACTTTATAACAATTTGATGAAACTTCTCAGCGCTGAAAATCAAAGGCGCATGTGCACCTTATTTGATATTTTCACAGTTGCGTCAGAAACCTCCTTTAGTCGAACCTTGGATGTACCAATTCCCCCTCCACGTAATTAAATCTCAGCACGCGCCTAGGTGGCGCGTTCCTTAGCTACTTTTCATTCCCTATCATAGGCCCCAAAGGGCAAAGAGAGTGCCCTCGTCACCGTTCGCTTCTTGGTCTTGCCGGTGACGGAATCTAAAAACACCCCGCCTGTGTCTTGAGAATTAGCCCCACCCTTCCCTCCCCAAATTCGTGGTTCTGATTCAATTCTCGACCTTTCTGTTCGAATTTCCCGAGCTTCCTGTGAACTTCTGGGTAAGGATTTGACACCTCGTTTTCCTAGTTTCGGGGTACACTACATCTACTGTTCAGAAGTTGTGGATATTTTCTCTGTTATTTGCCAAATACCCTTGTGGAGCTTTGCTTTGAATTGATGAATTCGCGTCTTTCAGTTTGTATTGGCTCTAAATCGTGTTCGGATGCTTTTATTCATTGAGTACTTGTTGATTTATTTTATCTCTAGGAATTCTGGTTATATGATTTATTGTATGCGCGCACATCATTTCCAATACGATATCTGTCTGCATGTCTCTTGCCATGCACGTCGTGTAACGGTTTGATTATTGAGTATATAGTGCTTCCAATCGGCACCTTGTAATTTTCAAAAGATGAAAAATATCTGATCATCTACTTATGCATTAATTTTTCCATTTATTGGGATGATCCCTTGCTATTTGAGAGAGTCTATAAATGACTCTTTTGTCTAATGTTGGAAATTGAGGCAGTGAAACATGAGTGGTTTCATTAATGCTTGTATGCTGCTTCTTAATTTCAAGTATTCCCTGAACCTACACGAGAGCGGTGGGGAAGAAGGTGAAATTGGGTAAATAAAAATATCGAAAACACTTCTTTTTAGTATTTTTTGACTATTCTTTGTTGGTTAAATAACGATTTTTGGAAGTTTAATTGGTATTTACGATTTTCTTGGAGAGAAACGATGATTTGTCAGAGGTTGTATGCAACTCTCCCACTGTTATGCATCTCTGCCGCTGAATGTCATTGTTACTCAAATGCTTTCGATTGTAAGCCTGTTAATACTTGTCAAGTTAGTCTTCTTATCTCTGGCCGCAGTAAGCGATATCAACAGTGATATGGGTTTGCTTGGCAATTATATGCTCATATATTAGTGACCTTAAGCAACATCTTTTGTGGATTTCGGCTTGAAATTTCTCAAGTCATTCAGATGGATAGTTATTGATGTGTACTTTGAGGCTACAGAGTAACAGAAATATGACCCTATTACCCCTGTTAGGGTAGGTTTAATTTTATCTCCTAGTTATGATTAGGAGAAGCAGCTCGTTACAGTCGTCCAAAGGTTTATCACCTAGTTCTGATGTTTGGTTTTGTGCCAGCCTTCAATGTTTCTTTTTCATTACTATAGTTGGATGAAACAATATAAACTGAAGGTATTTATTATGCACCAATAGAATTGAAGTAGAAAAGAATATTTTCTTTATGTTTTACTGCGATGTGTGGTCAATAGTTACCCTGGTTCAATGTTTTGATGTTTCTTGTTCCTTCTCTAATTCTTTATTTCTTGAGCTCTTAAGGATTGGGCATGCTTTTTATTTTGTCCTACTTTCTGATGGGGTTTTATAGTCTTCAGAAACTGTATTATTGCAATTGAGTTGGTTTCTTTTGCTAATTTTTCTTATGCTGAAGAATCCTTTGCCTTTCACGTGAAGATTGATGACAACTTGTTTGGCGGCATCTTTGAGAAGAAAAATCAATTTGTGTAGCATTTTTTTGGTGAGTATAGCTGTCTTAGGGAATTAGAAGTCAAAATTTTTATTAGTTGTTTGAGTAACTGATATTTCATCTTTTCTTTCAACTATATAGGAAAATAATGGAAGCACGCCCTACTTTTTCCGTTGAAAGATCAATTGCAAAGCAACTCAGTAGCATGGGAGTGTCTGGAGCACTGTCTTCATCCCTGCCTGTCCACCCAACACCCATAGAAGAGACATATTCCAAGCTACCTGATTCTCACCAGGCTTTTGTGGAAAAAGAGCGCATGGCAAGACCTCTTACTCATTCAAGTCATTCCAGCGGAGCAGTTGGGCACATGTTTTCATCATCCCCTGGATATTCTACTGATCTCCATCACTCATCCCTTTCACCTCATGGAAAACACTCAAGAAATCCGCATTTTATTTCACTGTCTTCAAGTAAAATGGCATCATTGCCATTGTCATATTCTTCAAGTACTGGACCACTGGCTTCTACAACATCATGTTGTTATTCCAAAGCAAGTAATGGATCATGGGCTACAGATTCCTTGCCAAACATTCTTGATTTTCCTGTAAATACTTCCATTAAGGATAGTCAAGTAGAAAGCAGTGCCTGCAATATAATGGCACCTGATGAGTATGGTAAGAAGAATGATTGGCAGGAGTGGGCTGACCAACTGATCAATGATGATGATGCATTGACTGCTAACTGGAATGACATTCTTGTTGACCCCAGCATTCATGATCTTGAACCAAACGTGAAGTTTCCCATAACTCAAAGCAATGTTATATTGCTAAGTTTTTATTTATTATTAGTTTCTTAGAGGAATGCATATTTTGTTGCTTTAGGTGTCATGCAAGACTTCAAAATCAACTTCACAACTGCCAGGGCTGCAGTCCCAAGGTCCCCAGCATCTTCCAGCTTCATCGGGAGAAAAAAATGTTAGTGCTCCACCCTCTTCCTCGGCAAATTCTGCTCCTGCCAAGCCACGAATGCGTTGGACACCAGAGCTTCACGAGGCCTTTGTGGAGGCTGTCAACCAACTTGGTGGGAGTGAAAGTGTGTTCTTCTCTCTCTATATACAAAGTCCCTGTCCTCAGGTTAGTGATGAAACCTCTGCCTTAAGTTATTCTTAATGTCTTGATTTCTGTATATCACAGGAGCAACCCCTAAGGGTGTGCTGAAGCTTATGAAAGTTGAAGGCTTAACAATATATCACATTAAAAGCCACTTGCAGGTATGTTTTCTTTAACTGTCTAGGTTTATTTGCCAGCATCTACTTTTACTGAAGCAGATCTTGTCATGAAATGCAGAAATATAGGACAGCTAGATATAGACTGGAGTCATCTGAAGGTAAATAAGATATGCATTGTACTGAATTGACCTACATGTATGCGGATATTATTTATATATTATATGTGGATTAGCTTTTACTGCTCCTGCTCCTTCTGCTACTATTTACTGTTTTCTCTTGTGTACATGATGTCAGACTTGGTTTTGAATGGTCTTTCATTGGATTCCATGGATTCTTTTCTCTATGGTGCATAATTTAGTCATGGAGTTGCCAAATACAATGTATTAAAACATGTCGGAAGCTATGTTGCACAGATTCAGATAGGACTATTGAATACGGTATGGTATTGGCATGAGAGCTTTTCTGAAAATATTGGCTGTTCAGGCGCTAAAGCATCTAAATAAAATAAAAATTTTACTGTGTAAATGTACAAAGTAGAATAATGCCTAAAGTTGTTTATTAATACATTCATTTTTAAAAGTAACAATGCACTTACAATTTAATAAATCAAATGCTTTGACTTCTTGCAGTGGCCATTTTCTCACATTTCTTCTCTATATCTGAAATGATTAAAGCGAAGCAAAGTAAAATGGAACAATTTGAGCACATAAAGCCATATGCCTATACCTGTGCTTGGTATTAGTATTAGTTTATTGTGATATGAAATAGAAGAGAACTGCAAATTAAGTAGTCTTCTCCCCCTTCAAATCATCCTTCCTTTTCTTTTGTTGTGCGTGCATTAACCAAAAAATGACCTTGTCATGTACTTTTGTTTTTTTTGTTAAATTTTTTATAGTTCAAGTTTTATGCATGTGACGTATGGAACCTAGAGCCATGCTTCTGCTCTTTGTAGTCAGTTAAGTTAGGGTTTGTTACCTACTGTTGGCAGGATCCTCGGAGAAAATGTTGACTCCAATGGAAGAGATGTCTTCTCTAGACTTAAAAACGTAAGTAAACTATTTACAGCTATGTAAGTAACTTTTTTCATGGATTCTATTAATCAATGAAATTCTCTAATTAGACATCGCTCACACAAACATAGCAAAGGTAATTGTATGAGTACTGAACATGCATGGTTGAGTAAAAAACTCATGCATACCTACATATGACAATTGTTATGCTGACTCTACTTTTGCATTGCTGGCAGTGGCATTGAGCTCACTGAAGCTCTGAGATTGCAGATGGAGGTTCAGAAGCGCCTGCATGAACAACTAGAGGTATGAAATTTGTTCTTCGGATTTCCTGATTTCTTTGAGGAAAATGCATTCAAAACCTAGAAATGTGGTTTGTTTCAAATTCTTTCTTGGTACAAATTCTTTCTTGAATTACCATGACTATTGAAATTCATCACTTCATTCTTATATTTTATTAGCATTGCAACCAACCATAAACTGCTATTGGGGCTTTTAAGATTGCGACTGAAATCAAGTGTGGGTATGATTATGTTATAAAAAGTTTAGTTACTTACTGTTACTGATAGTTATTGACTGACAGTTATTTTCCTTCTGTCAGTTTTATTTCTTCTGCCCATTTCTGTTGAACTTCTCTATAAGTCTATAAATAGTTGGTTCATCTAATGTACAGTAACAGATATGATAATAAAGTGATTCATTTCCATTCTTTCTCTTGTGTTGATACCCTTCGTTATCTTTTGTATCTTTCTTCTTCTGACTGCCCTCTGTTTCTATTCTTCTTCTCTCCCTCTCCTCTTCTCCTTCATTCTGTCATTCTTGATCAAATATCACAAGTGGTATCAGAGCCTACCTTCCTCTGACTTGTCGGTGAATGGTAGAAACTCGATTGCAAGAACAATCAAGAAAGATGGATGCCATAATGCAAAGTGTTGAACAACGGCTACAGAGCGTCAACGAGCTTTAGGAGATGGTGCTGGGGTTCCGTAATGAGATGAAAAATATGGGGCGTACCTTCCGGCAGGAGATACATGTATTGGCGCAAGAATTTCGTTACATCGCCCACGGTACTCCCATTAGAAATGGGCATCACAGGAGTAACAACGACCCAAATGATCAACGATGGTTTTGACCCCTGAGGATGGAGTTTTTGAGATATGATGGCAGGAATATACATTCTTGGATTCTGAAATGCGAGCGGTACTTTAGGCTCGAAAATACCCCCGACAAAGTGAAGGTGGACACAGCAGCGGTGAACCTCGATGGAGATTCCTTCAAATGGAAATTGGTCGTCGAGCGCAAGTGGGGGGACAATTGTCTCACTTGGTCAGAGTACGCTAAACTGTTGAAGCAAACGTTTGGGCCACCATATGAGAAGCCAATGACGGAGTTAACTCACCTTCAACAAATGGAGTTAACTCACCTCCGGTAGACGGGGACGTTGGCGGAGTTTAACGTCAAATTTGATACAACCTCGGCCAGGCTTTACTTATCAAAAGCATACTTGGTTGACGTTTATGTGGGAGCGTTGAAGGAAGAAATTGCAGACTCGGTTTTGATGTTTGACCCGCAGACGCTAGTGGAGGCTAGGCGTTTGGCGCGAGTGCAAGAGATTGCAATGAACTATCGCGTGGGTAAGAACGACAAAACAGAGGGAAGTCGGAAAGAAGAAAGATACAGAGGGTAACGAAGGGTATCAACACGAGAGAGAATGGAAATGAATCACTTTATTATCATATCTGTCACTGTATATTAGACGAACCAACTATTTATAGACTTACAGAGAAGCTCAACAGAAATGGGCAGAAGAAATAAAACTGACAGAAGGAAAATAACTGTCAGTAACAGTCAATAACTATAAATAACAGTCAGTAACTAAACTTTTTATAACAGATTGCCTCAACTCTCTTAGTACAGTACAGAGATAGATATAGAGTAATGACTAACTAACACTATACTTGAACCTAAGCCCATATCACTTTTAGCTATAATAGGGTATGATATTTCTGAGTGAAGTGAATAAAACTTTTTAACAATGGCGTTCTGTTTATTATGTGGTTTTGTCTCATTAATTTGAGATTATAGTATTACAAAATCATATTCCTTATTATCATGATGGAAATTTGTAACTTAATGCTGTTCACTTTCCTTTGTGTTTTTCCTTTTTATTATTAGGGAAGTGAACAGTGTGAAGCTTAACATGCATTTTCTTTATGTTTGATGTGTCTTTTTTTCATGGTCTGACGCAATTCTTCCTCTTCCCTTGCCACCTTCCTTCTTTTGTTAGATTCAAAGGAATTTACAGTTGCGGATTGAAGAACAAGGAAGGTACCTCCAAATGATGTTTGAGCAGCAATGCAAATCTGGCGTTGAAAAGTTTAAGGCAGCACCATCTGCCATGGAGGATCCCTCTGGAGTGTCGTCAGATGCTATTAAAGATTCTTCTGCCAAAACTGAAGTGGATGTCTCCCTAGTGGACCATTGCAAGTCAGGAACTGAACAAGATAATAGCAATGCCACAGTTGAAGAAAGCTCACCGAAAGTTGTTGAGAAGCAAAATGCTCCTGAAAATCAAACATCTGATAATCCTAAGCCACATACGACTGAAGATGATGCTAATGCTCAACCGTCAAAGCGTCAAAGGACAGATGAATAAGTGAAATCCCAAATGGTCTGCTGAATCAGCATTTGACTGACTGGACAATACTGATTCAAGAAGAAATTTTAATTTAGTGAGAAAGACTAGGCTGAATGCTGGGTAAAGCTTCATGGGAATTAATTCAATGTATAACTTTCATTGTGTTAGATATAGATGATGCATCAAAGTTTTGATAATGACTGGCTTCAAGTTCTACACCTTTTTTCCGTTGTGTATCCTAGTCATGCGAGGCTGAGATTCCGAACTGAGCTATTCGATTACTCCCATGAAGTTGTCTGTTTGTACCTTGTACTTAATTAATCATATCATTAATAAAATTATCGTCGTAGTTGGAAGATGTGGTTGGTGGCCACAAGAAAGGTTTTGTAGTTTCTTCGTCACTACTAATTTCAAGTGTTGGGTTTTGTGTTTGACGTTGCATTTTTTTTTAGCATAAAAAAATTGAAGTAGATTTATCTTTAGCCCCTATTAAAGTTAAGGTATTATCTTAAAATTTAGAGAATATTTATAAAAATTTTATAAGATTACATATTATAAAAGCTTTCACAAGAGCTCGCATCTGTTTGATGTTGCATTTTGATCAGTCTAATTCCTTCACAATCACTTGAAGCGAGTTCATGTATTTTCGTTGTCTCAAGTATGGGAGGCCTAAAATTTGAATAGCTTCACTGTGCTCATCACTTAAAAAATCTACTTGTAAGAAGAATCTTTTACCTGATCATCAATCTTAATCTTTATGAGCAACTCATTTTGGATACTGTGAGGAATATAATATTCATTTTGATTAGTAACAGAAAGCATGTTTATAATTATTGAACTGTTTGAATAAGATTTTAAAAAATGACTTATAAAGAAAAGTTTTTAGGTAACTTTTAAAAAAGAGCTTTTGAAAAAGAGTTTATGAAAAAAAATAGTTTTAAATAAATGAGTGTTTAGATAATTATTTTTAGAAATATTTTTATTATTGATAAATTATAAAAAATAGTATAAGTATTAAATGAGGAGAGATAAGAGATGAGAGGAGAGAGGAGAGAAGATATAAAAAAAGAAAGGAGAGAGGGTGTAAGAAAAAGTAGGAGAGATAGTATAAAAAAATAAGAGTAATATAGTAATTGGTTAGTTCATAACTTCTTTTATTATTTTATAAGCTACTCTGACTAACTTATCTAAAATTTTTGTTTTAAACTATGATTTAGTCCAAAAATCAATTTAAATAAATATATATGTTTATTTTAAAAATATTTAAAATTTATATTTTATCTAAAATTAAATTTAAAACTTAGGGTTAGGCTCTTCCAAACCTACAATTTATTCAATCCTGCCAGCTTGATCTATTCTGCTATATGTCAAAGTCAACTCTTGATTAGCATTTTGAAACTGTTAACAAGTAACGGTAGCGCTAATGATGATATTCTGTACACTGCAACTTCACCTGATTCCTTAAGACTAAATCGTTATTTTATTTGAAATAATTGTTATTTTATTGTCTATTATTTTTAAAAAATCTTTAAGACTAAATTTACAAAATCTAAATAATCATAGCCCAATAAATAAAATTCATACACACAATTAAACAATCCTTCTATTTAAAACAATTATGTTCCAAGCAAAAGTGGACCATAAATATAAATATCTATCTTAATAAAAATTTAATTTATTATATTATGAGCGATTAGATTAAATGTAATGTTAATTGAGTTATAGGTTATAATTTAAAAATGTAATACTTTTTTTATATAGAAATATATCTAATTACTCTTTAATTTTTAATGTCTAGTACTCCACTATTTTAATGATGGGCAAAATTAAGAAAGAATTAATTAATTAGTTAATTAATTAAAACACCCTCTTGACTACTTTTAATCATATTTATTAACATGTATGTATCTGTATCAACATATTTGTTTGTTGTATGCTTCATTCATGACTTGCATGGAAAGCACATCCTTCTACTTCTGATACCCCGTTAACTTGCTGTTGGTTATTGTCCCAAAGGGCTTTGCAACACAAGTTTGCGTCTTAACCGAAAGTTCTTGTGCCACAGAACGCATCGTGGGTCTAGACTCTGGATTGTTACGCGTGCAGGCCAACCCTATTGTCACTAAGAACGCTATTACATCACTTAATTGGCCTCTTGGAGGTGGCAGCCTCTGATCCAGCACATCCTCCAGAAGCATCTCTGAATCCTCCATTGACGACATACACTTCATTGAAGACGTCGAAGTTAGGAGGTCTCCTGGGTGCTTCCCCATCACTATCTCTAACGCCACCACTCCAAAGCTGTACAAGTCGCATTTCTCCGTGACCCTCATGGTTTGTGCTAACTCTGCAAGTTTTAAATATTTCAGGAACAATAATTTTACGCGCCGATATGGTAATTGGATATGCATCGAAATTGAAACAATTGAAGAATAAGTGTACGTAGATGGATAGATACCTGGAGCCATGTAGCCATAGGATCCAGCAATTGAGGTCCAGGTTGTTGAATTGTAGCTTAGTAGCTTTGCAGTGCCAAAATCTGCAAGGCGGGGTTCAAAATCTGAGTCCAATAATATGTTGTTGAGCGTCACATCTTGGTGAACTACAGGTGAAGAACAATCGCTGTGAAGGTAGGCAATTGAATGTGCTATTCCCTCTATAATTCTTATCCTTATTGGCCATTCTAGTTCTAATTTACCTTCTTCGCCGTATAACACTTTGCCCAGACTGCCTCTGTTCATAGATTCATACACTAAGTACAAGCGTCCCTTGCTGGAACAGAACCCATAAAACTTGATGATATTGCGGTGCCTCACTTCGGTAAGTGTTCTTATCTCATTCTCAAAACTTTAGCGATTCACTGTTGGAATGTCACTGGAGTCTGATACATTGAGCCTTTTAACTGCTACAACTAGACCTGTTGGTAATGCCGCTCTATAAACGCTTCCGAATCCTCCTTTTCCTATGCAGTACTTCTCATTGAAATCGTCGGTTGCCTTGAGAATGTGAATTTTCCATCTCTTCCCCATACTGTGGATATAGAGTTTTCATTTTTTTCACTATCTTTGGTCTCCTCGTCAAGGGGTTTGGCCTGCCTACGGAATATTAGGAATCCGATCATCCCTATGATTAATAACCCACAAACTGGTATAATAACCGCAAGAAGAACCTTTTTGTTTAGCCATATGGACTTGTCTGGGTTAGATGCTGTAGAGCAAGCTATTAATCCATTTCCTTCCCCACAGCATAAGCTTGAGCAGGTGTTGTTTTGAAAATACCCCCGGTTGGGATCGGACCCTTCAAATTATTATAAGAAAAATCAATAGATTGGAGGCTAAACATGCTTGGAAAAGTTTGTGGGATTGTCCCTGAAAGATGGTTGTGTGAGAGATTGAGTATCATCAAAGAAATGAGCTTCTCAAGGTTTTGAGGAATTGTCCCTGAAAGAGAGTTGCTACTGAAATCCAAGAAGTATTGGAGCGAGAACAGGTTGCCAAGCTCAGATGGTATCTCCCCAGATAAACTGTTGTAACTTACATTCAAGCTCTTTAAGCCATCATGGTTACCAAGCTCTTTCGGTATGCTTACAGTGAAGTTGTTATCTGATAAGTTAAGATAATTAAGATGAGCTAATCTTGCAATACTCTCTGGGATCTCACCTGTCAAATGGTTCTTGCTCAAGTTGAACATGTAAAGCTGGCTAAGATTACCCATTTCAGGTGGGATATGGCCAGTCAATACATTGGAGGAAGGGCTTAAATATTGCAATCGGCTCAACTTACTTAGTTCAGGTGGAATTTTACCCGAAAGTTTATTTATGTCAATGTCCATCCTGCTTAAGTTTAAGCATTCAGTCCACAAAGGAGAGAGCTCGCCAAAAAACTGATTTCCACTCAATGAGACAACGGCAAGACTTGGATGAACTCCAAATGCTTCTTTGATGTTTCCTGTGAATTGATTTCCATCAAGACGAACTCTAACTAGTTCCGAACAATTTCTCAAACAGTTTGGTACTTGCCCAGAAAAACTGTTGTTATTCACAGTCAAAAGTGTTATCTTGAAACCAGTGCACAAATCACTTGGTAGTTCTCCAGAGAAGCTATTGTTTGAGAATCTGACACGACTCAAAGAAGGACTATACTTCCCAAAATTCTTAGGAATGCTTCTTGAAAAATTATTGGAGAATACAGAAAAGTACTGTAACCCAGTTAGCTGAGAAATAGTCTCAGGTAACTCTCCCTGCAAATAATTAGGGTCAACATCGAAAACTTGTAGAGAGGTCAAGTTTCCAATATCCGTGGTAATGTTTCCAGAGAGTTTATTGAAGAAAATATTTATGACGGTAATGTTTGTAAGAGTCCACATAGTTGACGGAATTGACCCTGAGGATTGGTTTCCTGAAAGGTAAAATTCCATCAATGCTTTCAAGTTTCCAATTTCATGAGGAATGGGACCAAAGAACTCGTTATTATACGGATACAAGTATGTTATTTTTCTCAACAAGCCAATCTCTGGCGGTATTTCTCCTGTGAATTTATTGTATTGAAGTTGCAAAGAATCCAATTCAGTCCAATTGGAAACCAACAAAGAAGAAAGCTGGCCAGACAAAGAATTTTCTGACAACCCCAGTTTTGTTATTTTGGTCAGTTTAGATAATGACAAAGGCAAAGGACCAGTCAAATTGTTCGTGGCCAAACTCAGGAAGGTTAGATTAGTACAGAAGCCAAGCTCAGAAGGTATGGTAGAATTCAAAAAATTATCATGGAGATCAAGCATCACTAGATCCCTGAGATTTCCTAGTGAGGTAGGAATTTCCCCTCCGATTGAATTGTGATTCAATTCAAGTGCTTGAAGTTCGGACATCAATCCTAACTCTGTGGGAATATGACCCGAAAACTTGTCATTCCCCAAGCGAAGTTCTTTAGATTAGAAAGCTTGAACAAATTTGATGACAGAGGTCCTTCTAGCCCACAATTGGTGAGATTGAGATATTCAAGGTTATCCAGATTAGTATACATGGATTTTGGTATTGGGCCAGACATGTGATTCTGAGAGATGTCAAGGTATGTCAAGTTCTGACATTCCAGTATGAAACTTGGGAAATTCGGATGAAAAAGAATTGAGCGTCAAACTAAGGTGGGTTAGAGATGGCATTCCTGAATATGACCAATCAGCAGGAGATATAAAGAAGTTGAAACCAAGGTCTAGGTACCATACCTTTGGAAGATTTGTGAGCTGATAAGGAATACTACCGTTTAGATAGTTGAACTAAACACTAAGATATTGAAGCTTCTTTAGCTGACCCAGTTCAGAAGGAATTGTTCCTTCAAATAAGTTCAATCCCAGATTCAAGAAACTGATCTTGGAGAGGTTACCAATTGCAGAAGGAATTGACCCACTGAAACTGTTGCTATAGAGGTTGAAGAGGGAGAGATTGGGAAGAGAAGCAAAATCCAACTCTTCAAGTGTCCCAGTGAGGTTTGCATTAGAGAGATCTATCTGAGATTGTTGTGTTAGTATCATCACAAACAATGGCTTCCCAATTGCAGAGATTGTTGAGGTTGGTGAGGGACCATAAATTGAGAAAATCAGCAAGAGGAAAGGAGAGGCTTGTTTTCCATTTGATAAGAGTTTCTGCTTCAGTTCTAGGAGAAGCAATGATCTGCAATGAAAGAAAGAATAGCAAGAGTAGAAAAAAGAGAAAAGGAGGAGCTTTTGAAAAGATTGTCATACCCATCTCTATGACAAGCTTTTGCATTTGAATGCTCTCAGTGCTTTATATATATATATATATATATATATATATATATGGATTCTTGTTAATGATTTAGGAGTATATTAATTATGAGAGCCAACCTATTCAAAGACAACTAGACTAGTGCAACGAGGAGGTAGTGGCTTTGTCTAAATAGAATTATATGGGATATGATGTGGATGTGATTGATCATGGTCCTTGCTTAATAAATACTAGCTGGATTCTTAATGAAACCTATTATTTGAGAAATTACATCTAAACACCCAAATTTTAAACTAAAAAACACTAAAATCATAATTATTCTTTCGTTCACAAATTAAGAGAGAGAAGCCTTTGAACAATATTGACTGTTGACCCAGCTTGATAGAGACCTTGTATGGGCAAAGTCTTACATCGGGTAATATGGACTATTTGATGGGGTATTTAAGCTCTTGGCTCTCCCTCCCTAACAGTTAGCTTTTGGGGATAGGCTCTCCAAGGGTTTGGATACCTATCAATGGTATCAAAGATGGTTGTCGACCAAACAGAAAGGGCTACCTGCGGAGGGGCTGACCGGCGATCGCCGATCCGGCCAACGGCCGAGTGAAGCGCCGTAGTGTGGAGCCGCCGGGACGTCAGCTTTCCGGGGAGAGTGTATTGATAGGGACCTTGTATGGGCAAAGTCCCACATCGGGTAGTATGGGCTGCTTGATGAGATATTTAAGCTCTTGGCTCTCCCTCTCTAACAGCTAGCTTTTGGGGATAGGCTCTCCAAAGGTTTGGATACCTATCACAGCTCTACATAGTCAATGGCTCAACGTTTATATTTATATGGACACACACACATATGGGCAGGGTAGGGTAGGTTAGGTAAGGTAAATTCTGACTTGAACATGAACTGCAAAAAGACCACTATCAAGTTCAAAACAAATAAGCCATTTTAGGCGAGAATAAGTGTAAAAAACTATGAGAATGTATAGAATGGTAAATGTGATTCAAGTGAAGGATTAATGACGGGGGTGTGGGAAGAATCCCTTGTATTCAAAGGCATCTTTCTATTATTATAATTAGATTAGATGAAGGAGAGTAATACTTGATTAATCAGTGTATATTTGAAGTACTAATGTCCCCCTAATTAGGATTATGGAACGACACGTGTGGCTGAAAACGGGTTTAAGGCACCCACAATTTTCTTTTTATTTTTTTTGTTACAAGAATTTTTAAAAAGGAGTTAGGTTTACCTACGATTCAAGAGTAGAGCGGAATCTCCCTTTTTCTTAGACCATACCAATGTTAGACAGGACGAACCGTCTATTATCCTCAGACGTAAAATTAGGTATCTAGGAGTTAAGATGTCTCCTCAAGTATTACGATTGGAATTATAACAAAGTGATACTCTCTAGGGATCAAATATACTTCAAATAGTCTCATGTCTCATCTTTTCGACAATTGAACTCATTGACGATGGTACCGCACAATTTGATTAGCCACTTGACATCCGCCACCAAGAAAACCCACTTGCTTTATTTTATTATTGTTTTCCATTATATTACTCACATGAATGTTATATCAAATTTAAGAGAAGTGTTCTGTTTTTATTGCCTCTGGCATTTTATTGTAGAATTCGAAGAGCAAATAAATCCTCACTAATAAGAAAGACAACGAGAAAGAAAAAAAATAAGAAGTCAATGAGTGTCATTTTCCCATCAATTATTTTTTTAGTTGTCTATCCAATTCATTGGAGTTTTGTTCCAATTATATCTAGATCTGACTCACGTCGATCACTTGGTTATAGAAGTGAGTCTTTTAATAGAGATTTTTTATATATGCCAAAACTTGAACTCAATACCTCGCTTAAGTGATACTAAATTACTTACTACTCAGGCTAACCGCCGTTCGAACTCGAGAACTCCCATCAAATTAGCTTCATTACTACTATTATATAAATTGAACATTTTTCATGTCTTGCTTCTCTTCTACTGCTTACTAAGAAAAGTCAAATTTCAAATTGGATGTTGTGAGGCAACCAATGCCAGGAGGATCAAGCTTCTTGTCAAGCCCTCCAAGTTCCTACACATCCTAATTATTCATATTAACATTTTTTTTCTTTAAAACCAAAATCAGAATCACATAATAAGCTCAGTCTTTTTTATATCCGAAAATGAGCTCCGAATTTTTGTTGGACTTGGGTAAAGTTCGTTATGGAAATAGATCATTCATGTAGTCTACTTTTGGGCCTGCGTCAATTTCTCATTCATTCTTTCTTCTTTTTGATTTTCCCCCTTTTATCAAGCGGACATCAAGTTGAGGAATTCGAAAATAAACATTTGCATTTTGCAATACCTTTAACCTGCGTTATTATTACCAGCAAGTGTTTGACATCGAGCATCAGGGCACAAAAGAATATCACGCTCAATAATATCCTTTAAATGGTAAATACAGAAAAGAATCATACGAGAAAGGAAAAAAGGAAAGAAAAGAGCATTCACAACATACACCACAAAACCCACACAAAGAATCATGGTCTAAAATACAGATGGAACATGAGTGCAAGAAGCTTCAGCAGCGCCTGTATTTAAAGCTCTCTCTAACCTTGTCTCAAATGGGGTTGAATGCCAATTCACCTTCTCATCCTGCACAAGCATTCAAATCCAAAATCAGAATCCAAACTAAGCCTATGCCAATTCATCTTCCTCAAGTTTCACATCATCTTTACCTCTCTGTACTTGCTTGTGGTGTTAGGAATTCCTTTAAAGGAAGATGCAGAGCCAGAATCCTTAACAGGTCCCGAGTGATTCCAGTATGTACCTACGGTCCCTATAATTGGCATCTCATCTGGACTCTTACTTGGTGACTTCCTTGGTGAATTCGAAGCTGAAAACTGTTTAATCTCCTCAACTGTTAATGCACCCAAAATGGGTCTATCTTCATGGCTTATAACTGAACCTGGTGAAGTGCTCCTGTCAGGTGTACCAGCATACAAAGCAATCGAACTAGACTTGTTAACTGGTGTAGTATCTGATGAACCCAACCAATTTGAAAGGCTAGCATCAACTGCAATTTCCCGCTTCGATTTCTTTGAAGAGTCAATCCCTCGAGATCGTTCCTTGAAGTTGGGTTCTGAACTAAATGGGATCTGATACTCTTGATTGGAATTGGAATTCTCTTTCTGAGGGATTGGTGGCGGTGTTCGTTTGGCTTTAACAGCTTTCCACTGAGTGAGATTTTCTACTGGGTTCAGCACAGAATGAACATAACCACTTCTATCTCGAGCATTTGGGTTCTTCACCATTGGCTTCGCTTCACTCTCACACAAAGAACCAGTTGGGATTGCACTCTTCATCTCCTCAGCAGCCTTTTGAGCAGCAGAAGTTCTCACCCTTGAATATTCGATATCATCGTCGAAGTCCTCGCCGAATTCTTCTCCCATGTCACTGTCTCCATCACTAAGGTCACTAACCCCAGAATCCATTTCTTCATCTTCATCATCGCTTTCTCTGCAATTTTGGTATCTGCTGTTCGGAGGATAAGATCCCGTAGAAGTCACCGAACTAGCGTCTGAGGAAGACTTGGATTGTTCACTCTTCTCCAAGGGAAGCTCCGTAACTTCATCTTGCAAAACCGGCTCGTAGGTTTTCACATTAGAATCAAATGTTACTTTCTTCCTCGTACTGAAGATTAACTGCTCCTCAGGTTTGACATCCCTACATTAAAAGCACATTTATCCCTATCATAAAAAGCTTGAGAGAAAAAATCAACCAAGAGGGCAGACAGAAGAATGGAAAAAGCATGTAGGAATGAATGAACTCGAAACTGATACTGCTTACTGGACTTTTGATGTGCTGCTGATTGTGACGGGTTCGGAGTGATCCTGAACTGAAGCGACCCAAGATTGCTCTGGCTCGCTAGTTGTGCTCCGCTGTAATAGTCAGCATTCATGTTAATAATGTCGTAAGAGGAGAGAAACACTAATTTACTTAGCTCTGTTCGCTAATAAGAAGAAAGGAGTAGAAATCAGGATTATGCATAAACGTGGGGAAATTATTGAAAACGCTGCCAAAACAGAACAATTGATAGGGCAAGCACACTAATCTCCAATCCCCCAAAGTCATAGTAACCAGTTTCTATCAAATCAATTTCTATCAATCCAAGAAAAAAATTAAAAGGCATAGCGAAGCTTGAGGAAGTTGAAAGGAAAGTCTTACTTGGTCACAGTCACGAGGCGGAATCTTGCGCCTCTGTTTTCTGCGTTTTGTATCTTTAGATGAACCAAAACACGCAAGAAAACAACCCATGGCAGATCTCTTAGGGTTTCGGTTTCAGCGAGTCCAAGTGAGCAATGCCTGAGAAATCAGAGGAGGAAGGCTTCGCTAGTAGGTCCCGTTATGGCATGAAATAGAACATTGGAGAGGGAGAGAGGAAGAAGGATAAGCGGGGTGGGGTGTGGGGGATGTGGAGAGCGTGGGTTTGGGGAAAGTGTGCGTTTAGTGTGATGCTGGTAGGCACAAAAAACGGTCAAGAAACTTTGTAAGGCTCCGTTTTTTTTATTTTTAATTTTCTTATTGAAAAAGATGTAAGTGACCGTTACAGGAATGACTGTTGATCCCAGCCTGTAATTTGCAATTTCGTTTTATATCTTAATTTTTAATTGTATTGTCAAAGACAGGTCGGCGTAATTCCGAACCATAGTCGAGTGAGCCCACTCACTTTTGCTGTCTGACAATATATAGGATAATTGCCTGATCCAATTAGGATTTAAATTTGAATTAGAAGAAATAAAAAGCATGAAAGGGTAAAAGTTGGGGTGAGAGAGGCTCGAACTCTCGACCTCAGGATAACTCAGAAGCTATGAGACCTACGCGCTAGCCAACTGCGCCACCACCCCATTGGGTATATCTTTGACTATTTTATATAATAATAGTATTAATTCAACCTGTAGCCTCCCCTTCAAAGGCTAATTGGATAAATTTGCTTCAAAGCTCCCATAATCGCATCATGCATGATTGTCGCAATATATATATAGACGTTACTCAGGGTTATCCTATATTTAATGATTAAAAAAACTAATGCAAAATAGCTAATATTTTAAGAGAATAGAGTGGACAAACAAGTAGTATGATGGTAAAATCATGTATATTATCTCTAGGGTTCTAGAAGACTGGCAAAAAGAACACAAGCTTATATTTGAACTTAAATCTAGGTCAATCTCAGATTTAAAGTCTATATTACATTCAAAAGTTATAGGTTTACTTTAATGTATTATATTAGGTTGAATGCTATTATTGTCATGTGAAAGATTTTTTAGCCATTTGGAGTATCCCCTGTTTCAGAGGCAGATCTTTCAGACCTCAATGGGATCCTTTTTTCTAATATTTCATTTTCTTTGCTTGCTCTCTTTGATGAAGAACTTTCTAATCTCCCAGCAGGCAAACGCTGGGGGACAAAAGAAAATTGCTGGTCATTTCAAGAAGAAAAAGCAAAGTACAACATACTCATCATACAAATTGCTAAACATGTGTATAGAAAGTTAAGGAGGATGAATTTAAAAACCATTACTTAAAATATTCTTCGGAGCAGTGTAAAACCCTCTTAATTTTATTATAACTAGTCAGTATGTGAAATTATGTAGCCACATAAAAGCTTGAATCATGATGCATCTAGTCAACCCCGCCACTACGAAGATGAATTTATAATCTGGTCATGACTTTGACAACGTAGTCTTAAAGTCCTAATTTAGACCGATGCATGTGAAAAGGGCATCAAATTGAAAGACTCCAGGATACAAAAAATGTAAAGCTGCTTTAAAGTGGCTGATAAAACTATCTTTGTTCGCATCTCAGTTTCTTACATGTGCACTGCCCTGGTCACTGCAGTCATTGTCTGAACCTTTTGTATAACAAAATGGAGAGGGCTGCCTAGGTGACAATTGAGTAACTTGATTTATGTCCATTTCCACAAGCCCACAATCTTCATGGGCCCTTCCATCCAGTTGGGATTCTTTCATCAGAATCTCTTCCTTACAAGAAACCTTCAACTCATCTTTACCATGAACCACATTACCACTCTTTTCATAGCTGTGATTCTTGCCAATATCAGCTTCCATAGAATGGTCTAAACTGAAACGATCCTTAGCACGTTCAGCTATTGTTTGTGAAAAGACTGACCACACTGCCTGTGTAGATTATCTCCTAGGGATGTTTTGGACGGCTCCTTGGACATTTTATGATCAAAAGTCACATTCGACAGTGTTTCACACCGCTCCAAAAGTGGCAGCTCATCTATAATCATCAGTAGACAGAATGGTTTAGAAGTAATCAGATAAATTTCAACAGACAAGTTTTCCAATGCAAAATAAAACAGCTTTACCAGAACGATGCTGAGATAGATTGGCATAAAAGGCAGCATCAGGCTTTTATAAATTGCAACCATGTTTTCCACAATAGTCAGAGACCTCAGATCTGCCATCCAAATTAATTGAAAAGAGAAAAAAAATACGAATTGACCATTTCATTAGATAAGTAATAGATTTAGCTTTAAATCAAGGTGGGGATTTGGCTTCCACCATTAAACAAAACAAATGAATTAGTTGAAAATTGAATGCCTTAAAAGTCAAATGTATATCCACTGTAATGAAAAATCGTGCTGCACGTCTAAGCTCGTTTCAGGTAGCAGTTATTTTATTTTTGGCCATCAGTTCAAGTGACAGTTATTATAACTGTAAACCCATATTACTGGTATGTTGCTGCTATTATGGAAACATTAAAAAAAACACGGAAGCCACACTAGATTATTTTATTAAAGTTGCACCTTATTACATCATCCTTCATTTTTAAAGCCCATTTATTGATTATACCCCTATATTATATAAATAATTACTACAATAGTAGCTTAATCGAAATAAATACTATATTTTATTTTATGCGAAGGCGACTTATTACATGTTTATTTGAGGCTAAAAGATAACTTTGAGGGGTATGGATGGAAAAATAAAAACACAGTTGCACAGCTCCCTCAGGCATGAGAGTCTGCGTGAAAAGCGAGTAAGCAACAGTCAACAGGCCAACAGAGATTGCATGAACTTCCGAGAAGCTAGCCAATCCATGAGGCTGTGACTATTGGCGCCGTGGCGGGGCCTTTTTCCCCACTCTTCGAATACTTACTAGAGTAATATATATATAATTATAAGAATAATAAAACTTTTAGTCTTTTAAATTTGTTTTAACCATTAACTTAATTCCCAAAATTTACTTTTTATTAATCAGGTCCTTAACATTTTATAACCTTATACAATATATTCTGATAATTTGAAAACGTATACTCAAGAATAATAATATATTCAGGAATAACAGAGAAAAACTGGGTATAAAAATTTAGGAATTTGCTTGAAAAAAATAATATAAAAACTAAATTAATACTAATTGAAACGATAGAATTTTATTACCCTATTTTTATATTTTATCTGCGCTTTTTCTGTTTGGATACAATCTCCCGCTTTTTCCGTTTGCCATGCTGTCGTCATAAATAACTGAACAGAAAAATAATTACCACCAGCTCAGCTCGTAATTTTAGAAAGACCCATGGCTTTTCGCATTCCCAATCAGTTTTTGATTTTCCCAACTTCCATCTTCTAACTGCTGGTCATACTCTTCTAGTCGTTCCCGCTCCTCTCCTTCATCGTCTCCCGAAATGGGGAGACCAATAGTAGCATGGCTGCTCGTCTTCCTCGCAGTCGCTGCACTTACTCCGAGCGCCTCCACCGACGACGCTTCCTTCCACGGTGACTATTCGAAACTATCCGGCATCATTATCCCTGGCTTTGCATCTACTCAGCTTCGAGCTTGGTCTATTCTTGACTGTCCTTTCTCTCCGCTCGATTTCAACCCGCTCGACCTGGTCTGGCTTGACACCACCAAAGTATGTTATCTTTAATTATTTTATATATCCGTTGTTTTACGTCGCATTTTGTGTTGTACGGCTCGAGTTTCTAGCTCTGGTGATTGTTTAAATGACGAGAAAACGGGAGAAATAAAGCGTGAGGAAATTTTCTTGTTGAGTTACTTCATCATGTATTCTATATTTTAGCGGTACTAAAGGACTGATGAACATGTGATTCCGAACGCTGATCAGCATGCATCTAAAATAATATATGAAAATTGAATCAACTTCTGCATCTACTCTGTTTGGAACCTGGTTTCCCTATCGTCTTCTTTCTATTATCGTGACATTAATTTTTGCGAAGAAAAGAATCATAACGACTGTAGGTACTGTCGGTGCCTGCGAAATTTTTAACTGCGACTTGAGATAATTTTTGCTCATAAGACGTATGTTCTCTTTGAAATCACGTTTTTGCCATTCTTTGTTTTTTCTTTTAGCTTAATTAGTGTGTGGTGAGGAAGGTGCTGTCAGTACCTGTGAAATTTAAACTGATTTAAGATAATTTTTTGTTCATAAAATGTTTGTTTTCTTTGAAGTCACATTGGCTGTTCTTTGAACTTTATTTTTTAATTAATTAATAATTAATGCTCTGTTGCACTCGTGCTCTTTCTGTTACACCACTTTTTATGTGTAAGTTTCAACTAATGGTCTTTCCAGTGTGTATCTTTTGAGGATTTTTCAAAGGGATTTAAAGCTTTTTTGAGATAATTGAGTCTGATTTTTTTCCATTGTTTTGGGTGGACTTGTTGTCCTTGGTTTTGTATTGCTCTTATCTTCAATAGTTGTTTCTCTGTTAAAACAAATTTCCTGAAATAAATCATTTTCCAGCTTCTTTCTGCGGTCAATTGTTGGCTAAAGTGCATGATGCTGGACCCCTACAATCAGACAGATCACCCTGATTGTAAATCTCGCCCAGATAGTGGTCTTTCTGCTATTACAGAACTTGATCCGGGTTATATAACAGGCATGTTTAAATCTGCCTTCTCTGTGTGAATACTTTTGTAGAGTATGCAGTTTGACATTGCACTTTTTGTTTAATTTGCAGGTCCTCTTTCTTCAGTGTGGAAAGAATGGATCAAGTGGTGTATTGAATTTGGCATAGAAGCTAACGCAATCATTGCTGTTCCATATGATTGGAGATTGGCACCATGTATTCTAGAAGAACGAGATCTTTATTTTCATAAGCTAAAGTATGTATGCATCTTGGCATGTGAGTGACTTCATGTGGGATAGACTGTTATCCACTGATATGATTGGGAAAATTTGCTTACTTTACAAATTGCATTTTTTGCTACCTATTGTCTCATAATTGCTCCAGACATTGTCAGGATATAATTGGATGAGGAGCTATCATATTTCAGTCAATGTTGCCAGTCATTGTCTTCTGTATCATGCCTTAATTATATCTAACTTGATGGTTTATCACTATATTCTTTCATTGGTTTCCCTTGAGGGTCATTTTTTGTCCTAACTTTCCTTGGTGCTTAAAAGTTCTCTCAACCATACATGATACAGCTGTACTGTTTTGCTGCTTGGAAAACTTCACTGGAAAGAAGTGTGTTCATTCTAATATTTGAGTTCAATTTCTGGGGAGGAGAGTTACTTTTAATCTTTGATACGAATGACATGACAATTTGGACATCAAGTTTAATGACTTACAGCTTCTAATTGAATGCTTCTAATATTTTGCCATAATCTTTATCCTTAATCTTTGGTATGACTGACATAATAATTAGAGCCTGGAATCGTCTAATATAATGCTTCTTGCCTTCTGTTTCATCAACAACATCCTTCCCAGCTCTTGATATCTGGCTCTTCTAAAAATTTATTTTGACATACAGAGGTTTAACATGCTCACTTATAAGAAATTGGTACGTGGTGGTTCATAGCAAATGGTTCAATTTCAACAGTCATCTATACATGTGAATATGACAATTTCAAGTTTTAATAGTCACAGCGAATGGTTCAATTTTGTTGGTTGATTTTTGGATGCTTGGATTTTTAATTGTTTTTCCTCTTTGCAGATTGACCTTTGAAACTGCTTTTAAACTCCGTGGTGGCCCCTCTATAGTTTTTGCCCATTCATTGGGTAACCAGGTTTTCCGATATTTCTTGGAATGGCTAAAGCTAGAAATTGCACCCAAACATTATATTGAATGGTTGGATCAACATATTCATGCCTATTTTGCTGTTGGTATGATTGACTCATCGGAATTTGTTACCCCTATTATAGTGTTGCATATGATGTTAATTAATTGCATATACCACTTTGACATTTGTTTGGTTTTGTTTCAGGAGCTCCCCTTCTTGGTGCAACTGAGACCATTGAAGGAACACTTTCTGGATTTACATTTGGTCTTCCAGTTTCTGAGGTTACTTTTTAATTTTCAAATTCAGTTTGTTTTTGGGATGCTTTTCTACTATGATCTTTCTTGGTTACCCAATAGTATATAGGTCTGTTATTGCATTTAGGTTTTGATTTTTTCTATTCAGTTTAATTTTACATTTGGTTGTGTCATAATATTATGCTCTGATTGTTACAATTGACAATCAATTTTGCTATAGCAGAGTTATCAAATGTATTGATATCCTCTTATTGACCAAGGCCCAAGAATTCTTCCGTAGCTTCTGTGGTATGGATTAACGAGATGAAATTTAAATGGTACAGTTAAAGTATTTAGTAGTAAACTAACATAAGCTAGGCTAGGGAAGCAAATGTAACAAATGGTTTGGCATGCAGAAAAGTAGAATGTCGACATCAAATAAATTTTGACAAGATCAAGCAATAAACATACGCATACACACACAGATGCATAGTGATCTACATTGTGAATTTTGGAGTACTCATATCATCTTGAGCATTGACTCAAATCATCAACTGTTTTATCCTAGAATGCACATATTCAATTTTCAAATGACATGAAACTTTATTTGGTTGACAATAACAGATGAGTGCCACAAGATACTTGTCCAAACAGCTAGTTAGATGCTCCATAGAAAAAAGTAGTCTGCTTGCTTCCATGCACATCATGAATGCCAGGAAGTAGTTCAAGTTGCATCTCATTATCAAGGCCGTCCTCCTAATTTAGATGAATACGGGTTCTAAGAATAGTATCAGAGTAATATTGGGTAACAGACTGTTTGGAAGGATTTGGACATTTGCTCTATCCTATAATTTGTAATGCAGTTAAAATCTTGTCTCAATACATGCTGTAGAATTATAGGATCTGAATAGTCCGATGATCATTGCTTTGGCTTATGCCTCATATATATACACAGTGTTTGAGAATCAAATGAGATACACCAAGATAAAATCAAATCTCTAATAACTATAAGATCAAATCTCTAGTAACTACAAAATCAAATCCATAATAACTACACCTAAATCAAATATGATATATTTCTAATAATAACAATGATATCCTAATATTAATGATCTAGATATTAGGATATTCCCACACATGCTTATCATAATTTTTTTCAAGGCATTAGGGAACAGCTCGATTGATGTTCAACTCCTTTTCTTCATCATTATGGATGATGCCCTTTTCCAAGTACTGCAGAGCACATAATAAATATTCGAGGCATTTCTCGGGGGGAAGTCATGTAGGCCACCACAAATATCACTGTGAAGAGCAGGAGTATCGTTCAAACTTCTCTGGATGGCCAACAAACATAATCAATATCGAAATTCCTTCAACCTATGGTAAGATTATTATCTCTTGCACCTTTACAGACAGCATTCTTATCATGTTTCTGGTCCCAACCGCCATCTCTATCTTCTGCTAGCAGGATTTGATGCATATCCATCGGTATCCGAAATGCCTCAGGCCAACTTGACAAGTATGGAATGTGCACTACCTACTCAATTATCTTTCTCAGCTCGTGAAGTAGCTGATGGCACCTTTTTCAAAGCAATAGAAGATTATGATCCTGACAGCAAGAGGCTCGTGTACCAGTTAGAGAAGTATGTTTAATCTTCTCTCCCTTTTTTGCTTTTCGTAAGGAACTTTTTAACAGTATAAATGTAAATTACTACAATATCAGTAACCACCCTAACTACAGAAATGAACAAGGAAATAAGAGGAATAAAAACCATCAGGCTATCTGAGCTTTCGAATCCCTCTGAGGATCTGATAAAGACATTCCCTTAGACAAACTATGAGCATAAACCCAGATAGAAGACCGAAAATCTATCCTCTTTGAAAAATATGCAGTAGTAGAAGCCACTGGCTGAAATTTCTGGCTCTTACCTCTTACCAACTGCACTAAATGCATTTAAAAGGAGCACAGCTCAACAGCACATTACCCTGCTTCTCCCTCAAACCCTAAAACTGGGTAGAGGGGAGAGGCTCAGGCTTGGGTGCCTGGAAGACAAATGAATTGATCATCATCACATATGCCAAACAACTGGACCACAACTGCCTAGCAACCTCACTGTAGAAAGCAATTATTGCCAGTTTTGGAACTCCCATACCTCCTTCATGGCCCAAGCAGTTGCATGAGTTCTTTGTCATCAATCCCTAGTATGGCTATCCAATTGCTTGTAAAAAATGATTTAACTCTAGTAAACGGTAGATTACTATAATATGTTTTAATGAAAAATGAAATCATTTAACTATATTATGTTTTTTGCAATTCCTTTAATATGAAGTAAACTTCACTACTAAACATCCCCTACCTTGTTAAAAAATGATTTGAAGTTGTAAATTTAAATACTATGATCAAGCAACAAGCTGCCTAAGAGGTATTTTTCGATTCTCAAGGAATTAAAGGACGTTTGCAAAATAACAGATGCATCATAAAGTCTCTTGCACTTGCTATCATAAAATACAATTTCTGACTGGGCAATTATCAGAGTTAGTTTTCTTTTTTATTTAAAAACTTCTATTACTACTTGCTTCATTTTCTTGGAGCTTTTTTGACTGCTAGCAAGTTTTTACTCTTTCTAGTTCTATTATTGATCAGGCATATCTTTGAATGTTTTATGTTTCAGATCATATCTTAGTGATAACATTCTTAATCCACTAACACCTTGGGACCGTCCACCAATACGGAATGTCTTCTGCATTTATGGCGTTGAGTCAAAGACTAAGGTACTTCTAGAAGTGAATAGTGTATTATTTCTGATGTTTTACATCACTGCTAAAGCTAAGAGTTAGCACTTGATTATGATTATTTTTTCCTTAATCCCTCAAGATGACTATGGAAGTGTTAAAAACTAATGTCAAGTTTACCTATTACCAATTTTCCGGATTTTTCAACATTTTCTCCTTTTATCCTAATTCTCAAATTTTTATTTTGTAACTATAGTCTTTGGGGAGTCTGCCAAAAATTGATTATAATTGATAGATAACGTCAGCGTGAATCTTAACATTTTGGCTATAAAAAATAGGTTGGTTACTACTTTGCTCCAACTGGCAAGCCGTACCCTGATAACTGGATTATTACGGACATCATATATGAGCATGAAGGATCTCTAATTTCAAGGTAGTTTACTATAAGGTTCATCCATATCAGTATCCCAGTAGGGCTGCATGATTGTGTAAATATTAACTATTAATATTTGAAATGTTTATTGCTATCGGTGATTATATTATTTTCTCTGCTTTATAATATTTTTACTTCAAGGGCGAGGAACTTGTGATGGTGCATAGTTAAAAATAATTTGTCTCTGCGACTTTATAAAATTTGGCCAATAGTTCCATTTGTATATCTTCTATTATTCATATTTCCTAGTAAGCACACGTTAAATTTGTGAAATGATAAATCAAGTTGCCATACGTGCAGAAAAGCATGTCATTGACAAGAAATACACGCACACACACAAAGTTCATAGGATGGGGATTTGATGCCGTTCAAAAAGATCATATTGTGCATATAATAATTTGACATCACAAGCTACATTCATTTTTCAATGTGTTGCAAATAATTGGATTGTTGTATTTACATCATCAATGAGCAATGCATGTATTTTTTGAAATACCAAAAATGGCCTCACCTAATCTAGCTTTTATGAGTTCACAATTTTGGCATTAATGGTGCAGAGTAATTTGGTCTAATTGCAAAAGAATGTGTATAATAATGAAGGAGGAATTACTATAACCGTTCATTTTCATGCATTGTTAGGTCAGGGAATCTAGTTGATGGGAATCCTGGAGCCACCAGTGGAGATGAGACGGTTAACCCCAATAATGATTCCTTTACTGCAATTGTTATCATATGGAGAAACTTCATAATTTCAAACTCTTGCTGTAGTACTTGTATTGTCTTAAGAATTGAAAATGTACTATACATGTTCTGAAATTGGATTGCATTTAAATTAACTCTTTACAGGTACCATACAACTCCCTTTCCTGGTGCAAAAACTGGCTTGGACCGAGGGTGAACATAACAAGAGCTCCCCAGGTATTCCAGTTTAGGATATGATGCATGGCCTTTTTTTCCGGGGAACAAAACTTGTATCTGGTACTACTAACTAATCCAAATTTAAGCCAGATTGGGCCTAAATGTAGAGAAGCTCTTCTAACATGCTTTTTCCATTTGAAAAATTTTAAATTTGAGACATTTGAGTCCGTTGTCAACCATCGTTGGTGAGGTATGATTCATGTTTTGATTGTTTTTATCTGAAAGATCCATCTCCACTGTCAACTGTGTGCTTAATTTGCATGTATTTGCAAAGCTCTCTTTTAAAATGACTATTTTTCTGGGACTTGGATCGCAGTTTTATCCTGGCATCTCCTTTCCTGCTAACACAGTTTTGAAGTGTTTGTTGAAAAGAAATGACACTTTCTTCTATTGATTTATGAAAGTACTCTCTTTCTCGTGGAGTAAACTACTACTTCATCTAGTTGCTCTTGAACAGTCTAAGCTCTGATCTGCGATGCCTAAACTCAATGGTGTTTCGATCCGTAGTTGTTTTTTATTTGATTTATCGTCTAATTTAATATTCCCTGATATAAATACTTAATTAATATTATTAATATTAGCCATCTGCATTTCGGGATAAAGAAGATTTTTAAGGTTTTTCAACTTTGCTAATTCTTTTTGTCTGATGCTATTCTTAGCTGCATGTGTTATTACTTGCTAGCACACTGTTGTTATCTCAGTTTTGTTATGGCAACAATGATACTATCTCTGCTCTTACCCTTCAGTCAGAGCATGATGGGTCCGATGTGCAAGTTGAACTGAATGTGGAACATCACCATGACAGAGATATTTTTCCAAACATGACTAAGTCACCCAAGGTTAAGTTCATAACCTTTTATGAAGATTCTGAGAGTATTCCTGGAAAGAGGACCGCAGTTTGGGAGCTTGATAAAGGTGCATGACTTGCCCTCGTTTTTTCAAACTTAATGCTTTTCCTTAGGACTGAAAATAATGCCAACTAAGTCACATAGGCCCCATATGTTAAGCAAGCTGATGCAGTTTTGATGAGCTTCTTCTGGTCTATTTTCTTAGAATGAATCCGGTAGTCAAAACTCAGAAGCTAGAACCATATGAAGATTTAAGATTTTATACTTTTTGTATGAAGATGGACGAGTTTTAAAATATGAAATAAGTTTCGTACCAAGGTCAGACAATTACTTTTATTTATTACGTAGGGAAGGATTTTATCTGTGAATATCGCTGGAGATTTCATAACAATATTTAGTTATCTACCAACAAATTTTGCTTATTAGTTACTTTTCCTTGCCTATATTCAACAGTTACCCTGTAGATACATCCATATTAATCGACGATATATTAGTGTAGCAAATCACAGGAACATTGTGAGATCACCAGTTCTTATGAGGGAGTTGTGGCTTGAAATGTGGCACGATATTCATCCCCGTGCAAAATCTGATTTTGTAACAAAAGGTATTTTATGCTTTTCTTAAAACATTTTGGAGATTTGAGTTGAGAAGGTTCCACTAACATTTGCGCCGTGACAGCTAAGCGTGGACCTTTAAGGAATGAGGATTGTTATTGGGATTATGGGAAAGCACGCTGTGCATGGCCAGAATATTGTGAATATAGGTTCTTTTTAATTCTTCTCAGTTTAAAGTTTTAATTACTGATCTAGAACTTTTTTTCTTTTGCTTTGTTCAACTGATCTGTTTTTTTCACATTTATGATATAAAATATTGCAGGTATGCTTTTGGGGATGTTCACCTTGGGCAGAGTTGCAGGTTGAGAAATACTTCAGCTGATCTATTGCTGCATTATTTGTGAATAAAAAGGTAGGTTTTATGTTCCTTCAGGTACGGGGATGAGAAAACTTTAGGTTCGATCTTTCTCAGATTCGCTGAGCATCTGACTTAGATCTTCAATTACTCAGTCTATGATCAATATTCCTTGAAGCTCTCATTGATTAGACTTCGATGTTTATTACCTCTCTTTTTTTCCCGCATTTGTGTTTTACCTATCGTGCATCAGTGCATATCTTCCTTAGAAGGCTTATTCACATAGTTATTCGGCATCTTGGAAGAATTGGACTATAAAATTTGTTAAATTAAAAATGTTTAGCTTAAGGTAAGCTGAAGATAATGTGTTGAATTAATCAGAATCTAAAATAGAATGAAGAACAAACGACTGGATGTATGCCCATAAAAGAGAAGGCAACATTACTGTCGAAGGCCTCCCTTATGTAAAGTGAGATGTTTTGACACCTTGAAAGCCGAAAATCCTTCTGTTTCTTGATTTAACCTTTCACGATGGTTACAGTTTTGAAGCACATTTGGAAACTAAAATTTTATGCCTAGTGTTGCTTTGTTTCTTCTCTCATTTTTCTTCCTTGTCGACTCCTTTATTTCTAATGCTTCCGTACTTTACGATATAGTTATGAGCTTTCAGTTTTGTTCTTACAGATGCTGGGATTACCTCTTAGCAATGTATACACACTACTGGTGATTTCCTCTACACTGTAGGCTACTTGTAAGGCCATTTATGAACCTCGGTGTTAACAGCAAATTCTTTGGCTAGAATTTTCGCTCAAAATTTCAGCGTCCACCTAGCCATATCTTCATCAGTGTTTTTGCACTCCCATTTCCATCAGCGGCACTTCTAACTGTTGAATTTCTGATTTGCATCTTCACGCTCGGCGATTCAAAAGTCATTTTTTTCGCTTGTTTGTTGCTCAATCTCGGATTACACTTCAAAGTTCAGATGGTTAGGCTAGGCGCGGCATTTTTTTTGGGACTGGAGTGGATAACTCCCCATTGCCATCCTGAGCTGTAACAAGCATTTACTTTGGTATATCTGTATTTTTCCCCCTTCATACAGATAACATACATGATATATTGTCATATGTACGTATCACACGCGGGGAAAGGGTTGTTACTTTGCACTCTTATCAGATCATAGAAAATTTTTTGGCCGCTATTATTATGCTGTGTCATGTTTTGTGTGTCTCTGGTTTTCCTTCATAAAATTTGAACATCGGCTTCATGGATAGCATTGTTAAATGGAAGTGCTTCCAAGTTCCAACTTATTTAGGAGCTTTTTTTATTTTACGTTTACAGTAAGCATTGGAAATTATTTTCTATGGCATGCATGTATAATTTTTTTAAAAAAAAAAAGATGCTAGTTTTCGATAGAAGTTAATTTGCTTGTATTTATGATATGTTCTTTTCAAATTCTGGATTATTTTTCTATTTAGAATTGGATTGGATATTGGACAAATGACGCCACAATTTTTTAGGGATATTTAAATGAATTGTATATATGTTCCGCATCTTGTTCGGTCAATAACTGAATATATTCAATTTATAGCCATAACAAGTTTTATCCCAATAGTCATCAGACAAGGTTAGTTACATACATCAATGATGCCATTCTGCTGTATTCATTACCAACTCTTCCAACATACCAAAATATATTCAATTTAAAAATCAATAAAAAAACAAAAGATTTGGTGGATTAGACTTGCTCTGAAGTTATCAAAAAAATAAATTCACTAAATAAATTTGTTGGGCGCTGTGTTTTTTTTTTTTTCTTTTTGTCTATAAGAATAAGTTTAGATTACTCCCGTTCAATCAGTAATTGAGGAGGGTGGAAGCCATGAAAGGAAATCAATCAAAGCAAATAATGAAACAAGACTATCTTATTGACCTTTTAAATAAGTCAACACTTGAAAATGAAGTCATTGTCGTCGTCATCCGAAAGATTCAACAGGCGAAGTTTCTTCAAGAAAATGAGCAGCCTCGAAACATTCCGCAGCTTCCGTTAATGACGAGACTGTGCCCTCATCCCTGTGAACAAGGCCAAGATTATACCATGCACCAGCATTCAATCTATCATGGCTCAGAGCATCCATCAAAAAGCTTCTCACTACAGCATTTGATTCCTTACTGCTACTGCGCCGTCTCAGAACCATTGCACTGGAAATCAAGCTTGGGGCATAATTGGGATCAATGTTCAAAGCATCACCAAAAGCCTTCAAAGCCTCTTTGTAGAGACCCTTTGCTTCATACAGCAGTCCTGTAAAGTCAAACAAGACACTAAATCCCATTTTATGCAAGTACGAGAAGGAAAACAAATGTCCAAGTAAATCACTTCGTTAATTATGGACCTCTGCTACTTCTGACTCGGGATAAAATATAATTGCAAACACAAGATGCCTCTAACTTTGACATTCCTCTCTCTTCATACAATATCCTATACTAATTTTTTTAAAAAAAAAAACAAAAAACTTTCTCATCTCTTTAGTACACTAAACTTCTGTAAGTTCACCCATAAAGGAAACAAAAAGGCATGCCTAGTTTCGAGCCCTCAGTATTAAATAATCAATCTGGTATGAAATGTATTAAGTAAATTATTTACCCCTCACAGAAAAAATAAATGGAAGAAAATAAAAGTCATACAGATAAAAATCGTACATATTTACCTGTTGTATGACATCTAGAAGCAGAGTAAAGTTTGATGGCCTTAGACTTAGAAAGACACGTCTCAGTATCATGCCACTGTGACAGGTTTATATATACACAGGCAAGATCATGCCATACTTCGACTTCCAGGTTCCTAGCAGGATCTCTGTTCTCCTGAGACAAGTAGCACAAGAAATACGTAAGCAGCCAGCAAGAACGATTCTTTTCTGAACCATATTTCTTGCATGAGCAAAACTAAAAATTAGTCCAGCAAAAGAACGAAGAAAAAGGACCTGAAAATTTTACTACATAAACCTGAAGCATCTGACAGTCGAACACATTCATTCACTAAACAAGCTTGGGACAGTTGAGCATCCCACAAATAGATCAAACAAAACAGATGTGAAGAATAGCCACATTCCAGTAGATTTCAAGTAAGAAATGAATCTATCTTATCAACATCAACCATTCAACCATAGAGCCTATACTTTCATCATACGCAGTTTGACAGATCCACGGAGAACGTACAGGCAAATTCAATTTAACAAATCATTTGGCATGAAGCATGATTCATTACCAAGATACGTTCCAAGTTTTTGTACTTAAACCATGAAGGCTCTAAAAACTTCAATGTGGAACACGGTTAGAACCTCTTCATTACTAAATAATTTGAATTTATATAGTCATGTATGCCTACGCTTTCCAGCGTGTTTAGCTTAAATATTCTTCAATTCAGGCCCCCTCAGATTTTAGTGGGGAGGGAAACATGTTGAAACATGCGAGATGTCACTCTGACACCATCATAAAATAAGTAATCTTTAACGGTTAACATGCATCAAGGGCATAGACTTCAGTCAGTTATAGGTTATAAAAAGTATAGATACTATATCACATAGAGAACTTGGCAAAAATTAAAATACCTAGAATGACTTTGAAGGTAAATCATACTTTAAACATTCTGAATGTCCTTGTCAAAATTCATCCAACTTGCTTTTCCGTGTATGTATCCATGTCAAACTCAGTTTTACTACAAGGGCATTGACACTGCTTTTTTATTTTAATTTTATTTAGCGATAATAGTAAATTGTGAATTTTCAAATAACTATCCAGAATCCACCAACAATAACTTCCTTGTTTAAGGTTTGTATCTTGGAGAGAGCAACAGACAGGTGATCATGGAGATTGTGCCTCTATGGGAGACCACATCCAGCCAATTCATGCAGGAAGTAGTCCCAAGAACAAAAGCTCGAGATTCGTAATTATAAATTAATCAGTATCATGTAATCGACCTACCATATATAGCTTCTTCCCAGAGCCAAATGTTTTCCTCTGAACTTGAAAAACAGCAAGAAGTTGAGTATATGTTTCAATGGCACTCCTTAACTGGCCCTGTGCAATTTGAAGTTTAGCTTTTGTTCGCAACAAATCCCCTTGATCCCATTTCCCAGTCTGATCCAAAGCAGCGTTGATAATAGATTCAGCATCTGAAAACTGTTTTTTAGCTGATAATATTCGAGCTAATAACAGCCACCCTTTGACATTAGACCCAGCTTCCAGTTTTAGAAGGCATTTTGCACAATAAAGTGCAGCATCCAACTTCCTCTGTTCCGCATATTCTAAACTTAGATAATATAATACATTGTGGTCTCTCATTCGAGTCATTTTGCCAGCAGTTTCCAGAGCACGAAGTGCCTCAGATTGCCTCTCAAACCTCTCAGAATCAGAAATGGCTAATTTCGAATTTGCTGAATTTGAAACGCCAAGTAAGCAATTGGCAACACTTTCTAACTTATCACATCTATCACCCAAGCTCTCAAGCACTCTGGAACCAAAGCTTACCCCTTCTTCTGCAAGACCAGGGTTCTTAGAACATATTTTAGATGCCATTAACAAAGCTGGAATATGTTTAGGGTCCTCTTTACTACTCAACACTTTTCTGAGAAGATCCAGGGCCATCAATTCCTTTCCAGCTCCAAAATAACAGAGAGCCAGAGTAAAATACCTTTCTCGTCGGCTGACAGTCCCAGGGAGCAATTCTTTCAATTGATTAGCTAGAGTTGTCAAATCCCCGGAAACAGATAGAGCAAATGAAAGGTGGTCTAAAATTGAAGGATCCCACTCAATTCTATTTAAAGTGACTTTTCTTACCAAAATCATCAAAAGAAGTATAGCCTCTTCTATGTTGTTTCTGGGCACAAATGAGCTGTCCATTTGAGAACGGAGATTTGGGGGGTTTGCTTCCCCCCCACTATATAGAAGAAATATGACAAACTCTTTCTGAATCTTTGCTGTTGTCTCTGCATCAAGATTCCATCGATGAAGAAGTGCCCTCCTATAAGACGCAATAGCTTCACGTGGACAATCAGCAAGTTTCCATAGTTCTGGAAGCAACTCAACCGCATTGCTCAGAGTCTCCTGCAATTTACATTCAGCACCAAAGTTTTCAGGAAAACCTTCAGGTAATGAAGATTCAACTATGTCCAGAATTACTTTGCAAGATTGGGCAGCTTCTGCAAGAATGATGAAATATACATTAGATTACACGTTAGCTTCTTAAATAGCTCAGGACTTCCATTAATTCCAGTGTTCAAAAGATTGATTGGCTGCTGGATCTAGGAGATAAAGTTTGAGTAAGAAAGGCAGATTATTCAACAGTTAACAATATTGTAAGTTGAAGTGATGTAATCTAGGAAGCTAATATATGCCCCATAGTTATGGGAACAAGTTTCAGATCCCAGATCGCAAAGCAGACAAGTGAAGCTAACACAATAATATGGAAGTGTTTGTGCATCTGATTTTATTTTTCTTATGACTCTTTGAAGTGAACAAACAAAGGTGCCTTAAAAGCCAGTGAATTGAAGGGGCAAGGGGCAAACCTATGAATCAAACAACCAGGGAAGGTACCTTTAAATCTTCCAAGAGCCTGTAACGATTTTGCTTTCAGGAGTACCGCTTCCAACAGTAGGCCAACAGCATGTATTGACATTGGGGGTGCAGAATTATGCTGGGAATGCCTCTTATATCTCTTAGGTTGTTCTTCCCTTTGGGCAAGGGAAACTTTAATTTTAGGAGTCACAGCGCCTATATCTATTCCTTCAAAAACATGTAAAGCAGCTTCAATGTTGCCTTTCTGAAATTCAAATCTTCCTAACAGAGCTCTAGCTTCCTGCACATTACATAAACTGAGACATATTACTCCTGGAAAGGGAGCCTGAACTGAGTCTCTGACTAGATTATTTTAATATAAGTAAATGACTGAAGGGGGAAAATGGAATTTGGTGTCAAGACAGATGAAAAGCTTACCAAGCACCATATGAATCAACTTGCTCCATGTGAACAATATGAGGTCAGGTGCAGAAGTATAAATCAATGTAAAGTTGTAAATTGACCAGCATAAACATCGTATTTACAAAACATGATAACAAGGTCGTTATTTGTCAAGGTTACAACCAAAAAAAACAAAGACTAATCATAGCACATGAACTTAGTGCATGATGATCCATTTGATCTAAAAGAAACCACTGCCCATATCACATTTAACTCTCAATCAGGTAAGACGGAGATAGTGTCAACTGTCAACCACCTAGGCGCTCGGGCCGCTCAACTTTCCACTAATGAAGGGACAGGAAGAGAGATAATGTGTGTGTAGTCTATATATCAATAATTCACCTTTCAAGAAATAAAGGAAATAAGAGAAACATGAAAAAAAAATTCTTGGGCATATGCACATGCATATATATTTATGCACCCTTGAGAACTAATAACAAAGAGAGAAGAACATAGTAAAGACCAAGTCTAGCAGCAAACTTTAAAGCGCTGAATTTTGAAGAAAACCAACCTCGTAGTTCAAGTAACCACTCTCACGAAGGGATGATTCAGCTTCTTCTATATTACCAGTGTCTGGCTTCTTCTTGTCAACTTCTCCAGCTGTGCAAGAATCCCCACTCACTGAATAATCCTTGGATACATGAGATTCAGATGAAGGAAACATTTCGTCTGCTCCTCTTAGCTGCTCCCCTGAACATAGGCACTTCATTATCCTCCGCAAACTTCTGCTGATATCGCGCCTCCTTCTTTCTCTGATTCTACTTTTCATACTGTTCCACTTGACTCAAAAATCTGTAATTGCACGAACATTAGAAACGAGCCAGTCATGCATTGCACTTCCAATAAAATCATCCCCAAAACAGTAGTCTCTCAGAATATGATCAAATGAACAGGTCATTAGCTTGAGATCACAGTTCATGAGCATAAAATAAGCAAAAGTGATAGAATTAAAATTGCCAATCAAATCCGTCATAATTATGCTGTCTGGAAAGTAACTGAATTTCTATAAAGCAAGTTTGGCTTGAAATTATATAACAATTAAAACATATGTGAAAAACTCATGTCAACCACGCGTCAAACTAAAACAGAATTTAGAAAGTGATGCAGAGGCAGAGACAAAGGGAACCAAGATGACAAATTCAGACCGATCCCGATGACCCACCCAACATAAACGAATAAAAACAAGATATTCTTACACAATTGGCTTCAGAATTCACTCCAGAAAACAGAAAGAACCCTAAGAACAAGTGGAAAATTCCTATCCAGCAAACCAACTACACATAGGAAGCAAAAAAGAGAGCACTGGCCTTTTGATTTTCCAAAAAGAAAAGCAGAACCTAGGAGAACAGGAGATATGAACAGCAACCCCCATTACTGAAGAATATCTGCAATCAAAGCCACCTTTGAATTCTTTGAATCAAATAAAGCATCTAAAAGCTTCGGGAATTTCTTTGTTGCCTTGGCTTTTCTCTTTATCGCTTTTGTTAAAAACTTTAACAATTAATTGTGGTGAAATGGTTGCACGGTGGAATTGGGAAGGAAGCGTAAGCAAGAAGATAAAAATTGGAGAATTGAGAAGGAGAGAGGCAAGGGTAAAAGGAAGGAAGGAAGGAAGAGAAGAGAGGGTGAGTATTATTGATGGGGGGTCCCACTGTAAGTATCGGAGTGAGGAATGGGTATCAGACGCTGATTTCATGCCCCGACGGATGCGTTTTCATGCTTGAATGTGCTGCCGCCCGCCGTTAAACGGTCATTAACTACATTCTCACCCTCACGCCTCCTACCTCTTTCTATCTTTCTTTCTTTCAAATAAATTACGTCTCCCATATATTTTGAAATTTAAAAAATTAAATATAAAAATTAATCAAAAAATTATTTTTATTTTTAAATATAAAATTTTAATATATTTTATTTTTAATATTTTTTAATTAATTTATCTAATTTATAAATTTTAATAAGAGTATTTTAAAGAGATTTATAAATTTTTATTATAATTAAATAATTTATATAATTTTATTAATATATTCACATTAGTTAAGTATTACAGATAAGAGAAATGATATATTACTATTTGCCAGGATGCTATGCCTATGTGCATGAAGGATAAGTATGTTTTATATAAATTGTATATTTTATATTTTATAATAAATAGTACTATGATTTATTATAAATTGCATATTTTATATTAATTATACTACTTACAGTATATTTTAATAAAAATTTGTGTGCAATCGTATACATTTACTCATTGGATTTCTTTTTCGTGTCATTCTGCTGAGATTTTTTTTTTTGTTATTTTTGTTAATTGTATTTAACTTGATGATCTGTGTTTCAGAAATATTCCTTTGTTATTAGATAACTCTGTAGAATATAAGAACAGAATATTGGATAGAGCTTACTTCTATGGATAGATTGTCAATTTCCACCCTTCCAGCGACATGAAGTAGTCTCGTGAAAAATAAAGAAATACTATTATCTTCAAGATTATTAGCTCTCTATAATCATCAATATATAAAAAATATTATAAAAAAATTAATATTCTCTGCTTAAAAAAATTAATATTCTCTGGATAGAAGTACTAATATTTTTTAAAAATACAGGGCACCTTTGGATTTTCATTATGAAAATTATAAAATTTGTTTGAACAATACTTTTCGATGAGTATTAAAAAAAAATTAAGAACTCGTTCTCATATATTTTTTTTTATGTGAGACACCATATTAAATAATAAAAACATAGGAAAATATGTATTTTCCAATGGCATTAAATAAATAAACTTAATAAAGTCAATTGGTTGATTGATAGGTAAGCCTCATTATCAGGCTGGCTAATGCACGCCATTCTTTAATGCTGAAATTGAGAATAGATTGGACAAGGTTGAGATTTTGGTTGTCAACTCCTCAGCGGTCTTCTTTACCAAGATATGGGTCCACTCCACTATATAATTTGAGATAACACATCATTCCTCTCTTATAAAATAATTTGACATAAATATATAATCGCTCCACTCTTAAATAGCACTGTAAAGTCTTTTAAATTACATTCTGTATATATTTATTCACTCTAATTAATTTTAACTAATTCTATAATAACATGATTTGATTAATTATATTTTATAAAAAGAAAATTAATTATTTAATCATCGCTCGGCCTTTATATTTTGGCTCTTTGTGATTCCGTCCTTAAAATTTAGTCCATTTAACGATTCGGTCCCTATTTAATGAGTCAAAGTAGACATGCTGATGTGTCATAGAGGGGTTAATTCTGTCAAATATTGCACACGTGGCATCCCTATCAGCGTCTGAATAAAAAAGACAAGGAACATATCTCTGCAGACTTCTTTCTCACCATCTCCAGCGGACTGTCGACTTCCAGAATGGCAGAAACGTATAGCATGACGAAGCCGCATATATATATATGCTAAGGATGAAGAGGTGCATTTAATACGAATCAAAAAACTTTTGAAGCAAAATTAATTAGTCAAGTTTAATTGTTTATGTAGCGAAGAAAATGCCAGCGACTAAGAAAATGAAAAATACAAACTCTCATCAAAAGGTTCAATTGCGGAGGCATCATGCAATTATAATGTGAAATGATCATCGTCTTCAAGCTAAGAACGCAAACTTGACGGAGAGAATTCAAACAGCAAGAATCAGCCATAGTGGACAATGGCAGTGGTGGAATTATTGTGGAAGGAAGGTCTCCAAGAAGAAGCAATGAGCAAGTAAAGGTCTTTCCGACCAAGTTTGCAGTTATGGGGCTTGAGCTCGCTGGTCCTCGACGGACCGCCGAAGGCCAGCAAGTTACGGATCCCCGATCCCTGGACAGAAGACACTGCTCCTCCACGTGTCTCTCCTCAATCTCCTCCCAATCGCTTGAACCCAGCGAATCGATTTGGTGCAGCAGTTGCATGTGGCGAGGAAGCACCAGAAGAACACCCAGAACTCGGAAGTCCATTGTCCGCCGGAGATGGTGAGCCACACAAGTCTGTAGAGGTATGTTCGTTTTCTTTTTTTTATTCAGATATAAGGATGCCACATGGGTAATATTTGACTGAAACACGTCAGCATTGTATACTTTGACTCTAGGGACCAAATCGTTAAATGGACCAAACTTTAGGAAACAAGTTAAAACGAGTCAAATTATAAATACGAAATTTATATAACTCAATAAAAAACTATAAAAATTGAATAATTAATTTTCCCGTTCATTCCAGTCCAATATATGCATTAAACAAATTTTGGGCTTGTTTAGCTAATTAATGCTCCTCCGGTTAAATTTTGTTTGCTTTGACTTGCCTCCTTCCCTTATCTCCAGTGCTGAATAGGCTTCATATTCAATTTAGATGGTTTAATTTGATACTTTATGAAAATATGATTAAAACGTTGAAATTTTGAATAAATACGAATTATTAAAAGTCGATCTAAACATGCAAGAATGTGAAGAAAATAAGAGAAGTGAATGTCAGGTCAAAACAAAAATCAGAGAGAAGTGAGTGCTTTGGATTCTTTTGAGATAATGCCAAGCCGTTTTAACGATAGAGGATGAGAGCGAGGAACGTGGGGCCTTCAATATTTATGGTCAGAATGTATCGTTCGATATCTTCAATGCTCTGGTTCGATCATTTTAGGGCCCACGCTTTTCACGTGTCCAATTTCTTTATTTATTCTTTAAAGAAAAAAGGATGGAATTGTGACTGCATGAGGAATGGGGGTTAAATAACGGGTCATGTTAATGAAGGTATGTAATTTTAATACAATCTTATGGGCGTTTTAGGGGAAAAAATATTAATTACACTTAAAAGTGTATTAAAATGTCTTGTCTTGTTGTATACCGAAATATTATATTTTATAAAATATATCTTATATTTAAAATTATAATTTAGATAAAATTAATTTTTTTTATAAATTTAGTTAAATTAACTAATTTTCGATTTAATATCATCTCATACTAAAACAAAATTTATATCATTTTTTAAATTTATATTAGACGATATAACAGTATGACGTAAAATGAACCAAATCGTATACAGTAGCAATTTTTTCAGACCAGATTAAATTGAAGATTGAAATGTCTATTCAAAGAGACAAAAAAGAACGATGCGTTATAGATGAATATCTAGGAGAATAGAGTGAAAACTCTTTTGGAAAATCAAGATTTGGCATATATTATTTTCCCTTCACCTGTAATTTACTTGGAAACTCCTTCCACTTTTCTTATTCACGTCGCTAATTAATTACTCATATCACATTATACCTTGGAAAATTCTCCTCTTTACCATTCGGTGTTATTTGTAAATTGGAATAATCCCTACTTCACTCAATCGCTTGTTTTGCATAATTACGGAATATATCAGGGACGCTTGTATAAAAGTTATTTTCTGCATGTGTAGTATAAAAATTACTTTTCCAATCTTTAATATACTTAATATATATTTATTTTAACTAATTTAATTATATTAAATAAATAATTTAATTAATTAACATGATATATTTTTTTATAAATTTTTTTTATCGTTTTCTTTAACTCCTCTCTTATTTGATTGTTATTGAGGGAATATTAATAAAAATAATTTTAAAAAATTAATAAATATCTAAAATAACTATTATATTTTAAGATTGATATTAACTCTCAAATTAAATCACATATTAAAGACTGAATGAATATTATTTAACTAATATAGATAGAAATTTCTTTTTGATAAATAATTTAATCATGATAAATATAATATGATATTATTAAAATATTTTTATGTAATATTATATCATTTATCCGTCAATAACTTAGATTTATTTTAAAAAATAATAATAAATATAATATAATATTTTTAAAATACTTATATTAGATTATATATTTGTTTATAAATTAGATAAATTTTTTTTAAAAAAATGATAAATGAGATATATAAAATAAATTGAGATACTCTCAATCCTTAATATAAAAATTAATTAATTTTTATAAATAAATTAATAAAATTAAATAGATTAATTAATTTATATTTAATATTAAAATTAATTCTCTGTGTCATTAACTTCTATATTTTTATGTATGGAAAAATATTACATGCGACAATTTGGGATATAAGAAAACAAAGCAACGCGAATCACCCTTTATTTGACAACTGTTAATTTCCTATTTAGAAACAAATCAACAATTACTTTTGGAGGCGAGGCAAAAACCTTGTTCCATATATTTGTTTTTTTATAAAAAAATATTCTCAACATCACATCACAACAATCAATTGTCTCTTGACTCTGGCTTTAAAAAAATCAATTTTTATTGATTGTAACTTAAAACTCGGTTTTGATTATCTCTCCCGCACCTTCAATGGTAAATATTATCTTTTAATCAAAAGGCATATAGTGAGATAATTACCCAATTAGCCATACGTTTTAATTTAGACGAGATTCACAAAACACTCCTTAATAATTTAAGGAAGGAAAAAGCATAGCCACCTAACTTTATATATTTGTTGTATTTGTTTTTAATCAAATCAGGATAAGTAGATTTATTTTTTAAAAAATAAATTATACAATCTATCGCTGAAGTCTAAAATCCAATTTCTGCCAAATAATTGCAAATTTTCCAACGTCTAGCTGCGTTATATAATCATGTAATGCTTGCCATTGCGTTAATATATTTACTCACCCACAACACACTCATATATATATATAGAGAGAGAGAGAGAGAGGTTATAAAAAGGCTAAATCAATTATTAATAAAGAAAAGAAGAAAATCTACCTGTCGAGTGGCGAACAATAATCTCATTTTTCTCTCCTTTTATTTATTTTTCTTTCTTCTCTCTTTTCTTGGCAAAAAAATTAAAAAAAAGTTGAAATTTGAATGCATTTTTAATTAATTTTCTCTCTTTTAATATACATGAATAAACGATGCCAGTGTTTTACTAAAAAGTTGGCATTTTAGTTAAGTAAATTTTTTGTTAGACCACCGGCCTGCATCAGGTCACTATAACTAGAAGACTTAAAATGGAACTCAAATAATTTACATAAAGTAACATGAGATAACAAAATGTCACATGATTTAAATTCGATATTTTTAATTAAGCTAATTTAGCGAAGCAGTTTAAATTGAATTAAAATCGTGAAGAGTACAATTTGGATAAAATAAGGAAATATAAATAGGAATAGTTTAGACTTAGAGATCGTCAGAAACGCATGATAAGAAATTAAAACGGTCTTATAGAAAAGGGGTTGTGGGGGTAGGTTGAGAATTAGGATTTGGAGCTGTGCACATATTCTTTCGGGTCACATGCACAGGAATATGATGCCCTGTCTCATTCTCCAATCACACTCCCCTCCTGCCCCCATTTTTTCATATTTGTTTGGTAATATTCATTCATATATACGATATATTTATTAATTAATACGAAAATTTTGCTGAATTACCCCCCAAAATACCAGCTCAAAATTCTTATTCGTCTTAACGTCTATTAATTCAAAGTAAAGCCTCATATTTTCCAGATTAGGCACGACACAATATCATCAATAAGATTGAACAGATGTACCCACAATCACAGCTCAATTTTGTTGCATGCAAATAAAGATCAGATGCAAACATTTAGAATGACCGAGTACATGTAGATGCGTGCATGGATATAGGCAAAAACCACAATGGCAGATTTTTTACGACTCTCACACAAAAGTGGGGGAATCATCCGAACCTACAACAGAGAAAAAAGGATTTCTTTTCCATCCTCTGCCTTGAAAGGCACAGATATCCAATGCGATCCTTTCCACGTGTTCACGTGGGGTCACTCTTAGATCACAAATGTATGAACCGCGAGAGCTGGGTGGGGTTCACTATGCCAGGTACGTGGGTCCCACTCGCTCTCAACAAGTCTGCTAGTTCAGCGTACCTTTCTTCCTTCTCCGGCTCCGTTTCTCGCTTCTGGCTGGACTCCGCCGCTCTTGATGGGTCCCAAGACTCGCCGAAGAGAGTCCCTTTCGTGAGGAACTCGTGGGCCAGGAAGCCGGCTAGTAGATGATTGGACGAGGTCGGCTCTGAGCCTTTACGGCTGCTGCGGGGTGGCTGGAAGCCTGCTCTCGGCTTATCCGGCTTGAGGGATTTGGTTGGGTTTATAGTAGTTGGGGTGTTGGAAGCTGGGCTGGGCTTGGGCCGCTCAAAGCCTTCCTCTCTCTCTTTACGCTTGTTATTATTAGGGGAAACGCTAGGCGTTAACACACGCCGTGGGGGCAAACGCATCGTTTTGGTATTCATGGCTGCGGGGCTGCATGACACGTCAGCCCCAAACCCCGAGAAAATTTATTTTGACGGAACAAAAAGTGGTCTAAATTTTAAATTCAAGAAAAAAAGGGGAAAGAAAGGCAGGAGGCCAGAACAACTAACCTGAGTTTTTTGATTGGGAGAAACTCGAGAGGAAATAATGGGAAGGCAAAACCGTAAATTAAGGGAAAAGAGAGAGCAACCAAGAAGGGAAGTGTGATGAGACGGGACGGATCAGATAGGGAAGAGACGGAATCCGGGCATGGGAAGTGACGCAGCCACTTAACAATTTCTGGCAATTGAGAGATGAGGAAGAGAGAGAGAGAGAGAGAGAGAGAGAGAGAGGCGGGTAGAGGAGAAGAATAGCCTGGGGGTCAGGGGCTCTCATATTTATAGTGGGAGCAATAACAAATTGCCCTTGCAACTTCACAAATATTACGACCGTACCAAAGACGATTAAAATGACTGACCCACCGTCTTTTCTTCGTTACATAATTTTTATTTTTTTAAATAAATATAAAGAGTACGAATTAAAATATAAAATCTTATCTTATTTTATATTAAAACTTGATCATCATATTAAATATCATTAATCACGTCATATACACCAGATTAATGATAATACAAATCCTTGATCAAGAACGGTGAAAATCTATAAATAAACAAATCAAACATCAGAATCCTGTTATTTGCTTATATGGATATATCCTATGTGGATTTTTGAAAATAAATAAAAAAATGCAGATTATTTAAGGGAGCAATTTTTATAAAATAAGTGGATCTTTTTCCTTTTTTGGTTGATAGAAATTAAGAAAGCCTTGTAATGGTTGGATGGTTTGTTTGGCTGGAACGAATTAAGTTTAAGTTCAAACTTTAATGGCATGCTTAAAGTCACACCAAACTTTACCTTGTCATCAATAATTAAATATAAAAAAAACTAAACCCAATTATAAAAACACTTTTTTTAAACACCTTACCCGAGTTTTTTTTTCTATTGTACGAATATCATGTTCAATAATGTTCAACTTCTAAAAGTAATTATTTAAAAATATATGTTGATTAAAGAATTACTTATTAATAGGTTTAATAATTATTAGAAAAATCCCAGCTTTTGCTTGGGAAAAAATGTTTGGTTGCATTATCAAATGTTAGGCTTGAATAAGTAAACTGATCGGATGGAATTAAATTCGTTTGAATGAAAAGGGGGGAAATAAAAAAAATACTATTTCAATTTAAAATGTTAAATTATGAATTACTATAAAAATATGTTGTTATTTGATAGTAATTAATAACATATAAAATATAGTAAATAAATTGATTTATAATTTAAAACCGTATTTTTTATGATTTTTTCAATAAAAAGGCTAAATCTATATATAAAGCAAATCTATCTTGACAAGCGTGGTTATTTTATTCCTTTTTAATGAGTCTATATTTAATTTTAAGCATATTATTTATTAAAAATATTATCTATTTTCTTGCCATCAAAACATGTTTTCTCTATGCTAAAGGGCACAAAATAACTCATTAATAGATCGATGTTGAATTAAAACAGCAATAAAATAGATTAACTTTAATAAAATGAGTTAATATTTTATAATATGATAAATTAATATTTTAATTTTTATTATAATATATATAAATATTGAATGTTTGACAATAATTTAAATATAAATAGTCATTTTTTATTAGAAAAAATGTAAAAAAAAATGTACCAAATCTATAAATTTTAATTAAAGACTTTGGAATGACATAGTCACTATGAAGTTCTATTACTTGATTTAAGATTAAATTTTTGATATGAAATTAGCCAAATGTTCTTAATTTGAAATATAGAAAATAAAAAAACAAAATAATAATATCAGTTTAACAAATAACAAATTTAACTTATTAAATAATAATAACATCGTAACAGCTACTTTCATAAAAAAAATATCTATTTATGTATTGAAAAGTGTTAACAATTAATTGTTATTTCCTTATTTATTTTTCTTTTTGGATAACCTTTTGGGTCACATGGTATTTAATATTCTGTCTGTATCATGTTAATAAATATTGAAACAACTGATTATTTAGGATTGAGACTTTTGCAATCGAAATTCTCTTTTTAAACGTTTTGTTTTAACAATTTAGAATTTAATATCAATTCTATCATTTTTATAATCTAATAGATTTATTGCTAAACCAAATACACTTAAGTATTTCTTTAATCATTATCATTTAATAATTTAAAGCCGATACTCATTATTTTCAAAATAAGGTATTTAAGTAACTACCCCAAGAACTTTACAGTGATCAATCCATTTCGGGCATGGATTAATTGTCATATATTTTTGGGTCCTTTTCCCTGTTTTCAATATAAATATTAATAGAACCTTATTTATAAACGAAAATGGAAGTACAGAGAAAATAAAAGAGGGAACACAAAAGTCGTGTGCTCTGTCAGATAGCATTGAAGATTTTGATGACCTTATAAATTAAATTCTTAATATAAAATATACTCAATTAATTTAAAAAAATAAATAAATAAATTATTTATTTATTTATAATAAATTTTTAAAAATATTTTTTAAATTTTTTATATTTAGACATCTTTAATAATTTTCAATATATGTAATTATATAGAAATATTTTTTAAAATTATAATTTTAATAAATTAAATAAATTAAAATTTTATATTTAAATCTAAAATAAATTTATTATCTAACTTAACACATAGAAACACCAGTTAAGAAGCTACAAACGGAACATTGGTAGGGTTAAAAGGGCAAAAAAAGAAAGACACAGGAGGGGATCAGTTAGGTGTCGCTATCATCACGGAGAGGAGAGAGTTACTCTTTGATTGACAAAGAACCTCCTTCCACTCACATCTGACAACTCACATCAACCATCTAACCATTTTATCATTTCTTAATTCTGCTTCATTATGCTATTAACATATCGATCTCATTTGGTCTATAAGCCCAGACAACTCATATTATTTATCAACATGTTTAAAGGATTTATAAAAAATCAATCACCAAAATTCATCTATAAATTTAATCAATAAAAAATAAAATATATAATTATTTAAAATATATTAAATTAAAAAAAATATTTTTATTATAATTTAAATTATGATAGTTAAAAAGTATCCTAACTTTTAAGTATTTAAATTTACGTATAAAAATAATAGATAATTTATTCTATTTAATATTAGTATATTATAAGAGGAAGGTAAATTTTATTTTATTTTTAGATTGTAAGTAAATCTAATTTTTTTAAAAAAAATTATATAAAAAAATAATTATAAGAAAAAAAAATAGTAAGAAAATGGATATAAGTCAAGGTCATTCATTGATAATGGCAATCGCCAGTCACACTGTATTTGTGTAATGTGAAAATCATGGATCAAACGGCAGGGTCCTCTAAACTTAATTGTAAAAGAAAAGTGGGCCTCTTGCATTTATATCACTGCTCCTAATATTTTAAAATATTTTTTAAATAGTATCAAGTAGAGTGAAAACCATGAATCAAGTAAAAAAGGAGCCCAAGCTGGCTTGTAAAAGATATATAAAGGGACCTCTCACATTCATGCCCTTCCTTTCCTCTTTACGGTTTCAAGACCCGTAAAATACCTCACATATCTACACATAAAATTATCAACGTTATCAGGGAAAACTGTAATAAATTATGAAACATCTCAAATATTTATAAATACAACCCAAAACTTACACACTTTTATTCTATTATATTCTTCATTCATTATATATATATATATATATATATATATATAAAAGAATCATCTAGTAACGGATGTTCTCCTTGCATGTTTTCTTTTTTTTGTAAGAAAAAAGAATCACAAAGCACGTTAAGAGACGTTGGTCAATGGTCATCATAATTTATAACTACAATTTATTATGCATTCATTTAATTATATACTTTCTTGATGTAGGAGTATTGTTTAAACACGTTATTATAAAATTTCCTTTGCATTTTTATCACATCTCACGTTACAACTCACAACTACATTTTTCCTGTGGGCTGTGCCAAATAAAATATTGCTTAATTTTTCGATAAATTTAAAAATTTCGTGCATTTTTTCACCCAACATGTATATTTATAATTTTTCATAACCTTATGTTTTTAATAAAAATAATATATAGTCATCTATAAGCGAGGGCTTGGTTTCTATGCTATTTGATAAGGCAGCAACACAATTCTATTTACTCCTACTCCTACTACTGCTATTATGATTATTATTATGCCGCTTAATTTTCAAGCCTAACATGCTGGCGATCTAACCCGAAATGAAAGGGCGGAGTAGAATTCGTAGGGTCCGATATCGTCCCTGACCCGGATTGCCTGTGCGTCTGCCGTCGCAACTCGCAACCACTCGGGATACTGATTCCCGAATGAATTTTGTCTTGAAGAACGTCGGCGCCTAATCAGATATCTCGCTCGGGTCTTTGAAATCGACAGTAGCATGGTGAGGGGATTGCTCAACAAGCTCGTATCCCGGACGATCTCCGTTGCCGGGAAATGGCAACAGCAACAACTTCGCCGCCTCAACATCCATGAGTACCAGGTCCCTCTTAATTTTCATCCTGAGGATTCACTTGCAACTAGAGGAAGTGATCGAGTTAAAGTGGTTTTTGTTATGCTGCCATCGTGCTCTGGTATCATTACCGGTTTCTTTTATGATCGATGGTTAGAAATCTGCATCTAGGAGTTGCCTCTTGGTCAACGACTTAGTTGCCTGTCCCCCCGCTCCGATCTCGCGGCATTTTACGTTCTTTTTCTTTATGGTTTTCGTGTCTCTTATTCGCACATTTCCTTGGGAGTCCAGTGATAGATAATGATGATGTTTGAAAGAAGCCCCCTACTGGGGGTTGATGGACATGTCTGGGCATGCTAATTGTTTTTTTTTTTTTTGATCTTGCTAATATAAGTCTGATTAATTTTTGGCCAATGTCTAATGATCCCTGTTTTTCCTTAAAATCAGGGAGCTGAATTGATGAGCGAACATGGAGTCAATGTTCCAAGAGGTGTGGCTGTTTCCTCCTTTGAAGAAATCAAAAAGGCAATCAAGGACGTATTTCCTAACGAAAGTGAGGTAATTCATACCACTGACGCTGACATAAGTTACTGAACCGGAGAAAAAATGGTTTTCTATTATTAAAGTTATTTCCGTATTACAATTATAATAAATTTAAACTCCCAAAATTCTCCTAAAAAGCTGAATGTATTAAACATACTTTTTAGTTATTATTGAACTTCTTGAGTGATGAAGAACAGTGTAATTTTGATAATGATGCAGTTGGTGGTTAAAAGTCAAATTTTGGCCGGTGGACTAGGTTTGGGAACATTTAAAAGTGGTCTGAAGGAAGGAGTTCACATCGTTAAAACTGAACAAGTCGAAGACATTGCTGGTAATACGTGACTGCCATGACATACCAATTTGAAGGTTTTCTTGTTCTCAAATCAAATGCCATTGGCCCTCATTATATCGGCAATAAAGAAGTTGGGTGGGATGGGTTTGAATGTTTGCTTAGGATTATGGTTTGCTATTTTAGGCTTGTCTGAGTCATGACTGAAATTTTTGTTTGCTTGTCTATGCTGTGGATATAAGATGTAGAATTCTAACTCCTTGTGCAAGTAGTACCTAGATTGAATACACGGTCTGATAATACTAGATGATTAAAATTTCTGAGGTCATTTTGCTTAGCGCTATTATTGTTCTGATTTCTCATTATCACCACCATCATTTCAGGGAAGATGCTTTGGGCAGATACTAGTTACCAAACAAACTGGTCCACAAGGAAAAATTGTTAGCAAGGTTTGACATTGTTCAATCATTTAATCTGAAATATACCCACTCTTTTAGCTTGCTTGCAAGTTCTAGTGAGATTGAAAGCTGGTTTTCAGAAACAATTTGTGCCCGAATGGTTCTTCTTTTACATTTGGACATTCATTGAACTCAAAATCATAACTTGCTCCTTATGTATATTTGTGTTCAAACTCACATTGAAGAGAAAATAATGTTTCTTCCAATTGATATTTCAATTTTTTCCCTGGAAAAAGAAAGTACTTCAAAGAATATTACTTGGTATATTATGCCAACTGGAATTCAAGAAAAAATAGTCGTGCAATGTACTCTTGTTTCCTTGTCAATCTCTATAATTCAAAGAATAATTGTGGTTTTCATCCATTTATTGTAAATTAACTAGTTAATTTCGTTTGTTCCATATATTATATGATATATGTATAGCTCTATAATTATAGGGATATATTGTCTCCGGCAGATTTTGTCATTTGATATCCAACCAATTTTCTAATTACTACAGTTTTACTTGTGTGAAAAGCTTTCTCTTGTGAATGAAATGTACTTCGTGATAACTCTTGATCGTAAAACCGCTGGTCCTGTAAGAGTCAAATTTCAGTATGTTACCTTTGAATATGTTGTATATGCTAAGTATGCTTATACCATCTCTGATGCATGACTACCCTCTCCTGCCATTTTTGTTTCGTTAAATTCAACCAATCAAGAGTGATGTACTGATGTTACTTACTTTTTCCCCCTTTCCTTTTGGGGCACTCAATATTATATTGCTTGTAGAGATAGAGGAACCAGTATTGAAGACCTGGCAGAGAAATTCCCGGACATGATTGTAAAGGTTTGTTATCTTCAACATTTCTCACGATAATATTTCTGCTGAAGCAGTGCGCTAGCTTTTTCAATATACACCTGACGTGCTCATTCTTTTAGTAGGTACCTATTGATGCTTTTGATGGGATTACTGATGAAGATGATGCAAAGGTAGTTGATGGTTTGTTTCCCAAGGGGGGCAGATAGAAACAAATCAATTGAGCAAGTGAAGAATTTATACAAACTTTGGAATTAGCCTTAGCTCCCATTTATAACCAAGAAAATTGCTTCAAAAGAATGGTATTTGGCTGTTGCTGAACACTAGCCACTTTATGATGATTGTTTTGTTGTTCCTAATTGTTATATTTATATCAAGCAGGTGATTGAAGCATTTAAAATATTGACTGCTGATGACAAGGTGAAAGCAATTTTGGTGAACATTTTTGGTGGTATAATGAAGTGCGATGTTATAGCAAGTGGAATTGTAAATGCTGCAAAACAGGTTGATAAAATCACTCCTTTCAGCACTTGTTTTTTGTCCTATGGCCTGTTAAATATTTGAGTCTGAAGAGGGACTCTCTTCTCTGCTAATGAACTTTTAGATGATAATGTTATCTTGTTATCTGGGATCATATGATCCCAAGTGACTCATATGAAGTCAAGAAAATGCAACTCCTGTTTGTATTTAAGTTCTCATCAGATTTAAAAACAAAATTTCTGTCCTACAATGTGGAATTATTTCTTGGATATCTGCATTCTTTTTGAAAGATATGGCCAAAAAAGAGAAAGAAGATCTGTGGAAGTGGAAGTAATATTATTTCTCTCATTCTCTATTTCTTTTATTTAAATTATCATAATCTTGGTATCTCATCCAAATTAACTCAATTTCCTATAGGTTCATGTTTTTTATGGATCTGATGAGGTTTGATTTCTAATTCTCTACCTCTTCAAGTTTATACTGATCTTCACCCTCACTTTGCTTATGTCTTAAAGGTCGCACTAAAAGTACCGGTAGTAGTACGTCTTGAAGGCACCAATGTTGACCTCGGAAAAAGGGATTTTGAAGGTAAATGCATGGAATTGTAAGAGATATGTGGAAATTTCCTGATTAACGACTCTAGAGTGTTTCCAAGGGTTACTTATGTTGATGATTATTAATTGTTCCAACAGGAAAGTGTTATGACGTTGATTACAGCGGAGGATTTGGATGATGCTGCTCAGAAAGCAGTAAAAGCAGCATACAGTTAAAGGAATCTTTTTGTTCAATTTTCAACGAACTCGAGTTTCAGCGCAGCTGGGCTGAGAATAAGCATTGAAGCCCAAAAAACGCTTTTTTGAAGTGTGGTTATTAACTCAGCCTTCCCAATAAATCGGTGCTTCTCATTTGAGTTGATGCTCATAATTGCAATTTGGCTTATTCGGTTTCATTACTGATCTTTCTTTTTATTCCATTTGAGTTATTGTACATCCAATTTTTTCTGGAAAAACGTTGTACTGTTTCAGGCTAGGGGAAGCCTAATTTTTAAGTGCGCGCATTGAGTTGGACGTTTCCTAGGTGCAATTTTATTGTGTAAGCACATGCAAGTCACTGTTTTCCAGATGGGCATTCTTTTTTCTCTATTTTTTGGGCCTAATTCCTGATCCTGTTTGCAACGGGAGAAAGATACTATACTGCAGCTGGTTAAAAGGCAAGGAACGCGTAACAAAAAAAAAAAGGTAAGGAACGAAATGAAGCATTTATTACCATGCTTACATTATATATAATCTGATTTCATTTGAAAACAATTGAAATAAAATAGACAATCGAACCAATGATTCATGGTCTACTTATCCTTTTTGAAGGACTCTGCAATGTTATTGGCGATACAATAGGCTGTGGATTGGATGGTTATCATTGGATTGACCCCAATAGCACTGGGCAAAACGCTGCCATCACAAACATACAGGTCTTTTGCTTCCCAACTCTGGCCATTCAAATCAAGAGCACCTTGTTCTTGAGTAGGAGCCATTCTACAGCTTCCCATTTGATGAGCAGTAGCATACATCGTCCACAGTTCATCCCTTGATCTTGGTCCCCCCACCACTATCACTTTGTCTAAAAACTCCTCCACATCCTCCTCCCTCACCCCTTTACACTTCATTCTCTGTCCATCGCTCCTGAATGTTCCCACTTCTAGAGCTCCTGCTCCAATCAACACCCTCAGTGCCAGCCTCAATCCATCCGTCAGGTTGTCTTTATCCCACTGGTCTAGTCTGTACTTGATTCTCCCTTCCTTCAACACTTCCCCTGATCCTTTGTCTCTAACTAGTGCAAAAATTATAGCAGTTCTTCCGTACTTCATCATCCTGTCTCTCATATCTTTGCCTGAAACCCATGGAACATATGCAGAAAATGATCCAGGCGCAAATATTGGGGTTTCTAAGACGAATCTTGGAGTGGAGTTCTCAGCCTTCTCTTTATGGATTGAGGTAATGATTCCTCCCTCATGTGTGTTCCCTTGAAATTCTGTCATCTCTTCTGGGAAGTATCCCCAAGCAAATAGAACAGGATGCAGGTGGAGGTTCCTTCCAATATTTGGATTTTGTAGTCCACTGGAAATCATTAGTGGAGGTGTCAAGAGAGATCCACACGATGAAACTGTTACCTTTGATTCGATTTGGAGTTTCCTTGACACTTTGCTCTTCAGTGTCGTTGCAATCACTCCGAGGCATTTTTTTGTCCTTATTCCGTTGTTCCTATCTTCCAATATGAACTGCTCAGCTTTACATCCAGTTATGATCACTGCACCATTTTGCACAGCATCAACCAACCAAGTGGAGTCTGTGCCTTTTTTATCTCCTGTTCTACAACCATAACAACACGAGCCACAATAATGATCTGCTGAGGAATTTGTAGCGACTGACTCGATTTTCAAGCCAATATTCTCACCCCCTTTCCGAAGAATTTGATTCTGAAAGCTTTCTTTGGCACATTTCTCTGTTACACCAATCCTCCTCCAGACTGCTTCCATAGCAGATTGGTATGTGGAACTTCCAAAGAGTGGGATTTTGTAGCATTGTGACCATTCCTTGAGAACAGAATTAGGTGTTTTGACAGACGCGGACCAGTTTACGGCAGAGCCTCCTCCCACAGTTGAGCCAGCCATGACCATCATTTTTCCATCAAGGGTTGACAAGATCCCACCTGATTCATATAGCTCATTGAAAGAAGGGCCTTCCAAGGAAGAGTAATCTTTAGGAACAAAGTAATTTCCTTTCTCTAGAACGACCACTTTCAGGCCTGAGCTTGCAAGAACTGCTGCCGCAACTCCTCCCCCAGAGCCAGAACCAACAACCACAACATCACATTTGATCTTGTACGTGTTGTTCTCTGCATTTTCACTGACTTGAAGGCCTTTTTCTGCGAGGGACTGCAAAATAGTGGTATCGTTTTCGAGCCTAGTCTCAATTACTCCTTTCTCAAGAGGCCTCTTCTTTAGCTTCAGCTTTTCCCTTTTGTCCACTTTGTACTTAATAGCTTCCCATGTGGGGTTATTCCCATTTTGATCTATCTGCAGCAATTGGAGAAAGACAAAAAGCTTTGCAAAATCACCATCAAGGAACCGCAAAAGAAAGTGCCAAACTCCTATGAAGCATATGGCTTCTTTCCACGGGTCCGTTTGTCTGGTATAGGGGATTTAGGAGGAGGGAGAGAGACCCTTTGGCTCATTAAAATATTTGGGAGAAATTTTTTTTCTCTCCTCTCCAACTTGACCTCCCCTCTAAAATTTAAAATTAGGAGAATTTAAAGGATAAGTATAATATTATTATTTTATAATATTAATATGCCTATAATTTTTTTAATATATCAATATTATATTTTTTTAAAATATTTTATAAAATAATATAAGGTAAATTTGTCTATATAAAAATATTTTTTCTCCCCTATCTTATTGAATTAAACAAGATAATATAAAAATCTATTATTTCCCCTCCTTTAATATTAATCTAATCTCTTTTTTCTTTTCTCTATTAAAATCTCACACATTAGTTCAGTCAAACACATCCTTAGATATTAGAGACCAGTGACAACTGTCATGTCATTGTTGACTGTTGTGCATAGAGAAACTTGGTGAAAATTAACAAATCCAATTGAGCATATAGTGAGAGTCACGTGAATCGAAAAGATTTTATGAATACGTTATTGCTTGATTATATATAGAAAAGATTTTTCGTGAAAAACTCTATAACTCAACACGAGTTACGTGAATCTTGCTCCTACACGTCATTAATGTTGTTGACAATTTTTTACGGCACGAGGAGCGGTGTTTATGAACAAGACTACTGTAAGGTTGGATTGAAGGTTTTGACTTTTAAGAATAGTGAGAAGCGTTACCCTTGAGAATAAATTATAAAAGAAGGTGATTTTGATGATCAAGAACGCAATCCGCAGAGGAACGAGACGCTTTTCCCTGGACCAGCTCTGCAGAATCTGTTCCCTCTTGTCCAGCGATAATTCCGATAACTTGTGAACGAAGGGCCACTTCCGGTCCAACGCAATTCTTCCGCAAAGCAACAGCGTTCCGAGTCTAAACGACAAAATCCGCAGAACAGAGCTCACAACGAACTGAGCCTCCGGCTGAATCCTCTTGCGTAACAGCTCTGCCGCCTATAATTCATTCAACGAAAGCAAATTAGGAATTAACGACGAATCCAGTAATACAGAGACAGATGGAATCGATTTTTTCAATGTACTAAAAGGGAATCATTTTAAACAAGAAGAAATTGAGTATATGAGATTGACCTCATCGGGAAGAGGAGCTTGGGAACCGGATGTGTAGAAGGATTGAGAGGAATCGCCATGGTCCTCAGTAATAGGAGGTAGAAATGCCTCACAGATAGAAGCCAGAACTTGCATCTGGCTTGAAGATAAGGCATGGCCATAACCTCTTTCCTGTCTCTCTCCACTCAACAGAGGGTGACTACTCTCAATCATCTCTCTCTCCTCTGTAATTTGATTTTAAGAGTCAGGAAGGAGCGAATTGATGAGTGAGAGTGAGAGTGAGAGGCGAGGGGTATTTATAGATGAGACAGTAGAGAGTAATGCTTTGTTTGATTGAAGTGGTTAGCAGTTGGAGTCAGTTTTGTGGCGCATGAGGGGGATATTATTTCAACCATGTGGAAGCCGTAACAAGCTACGCAAAAAAAAAAAAACTGGATGCACTGAGAACTAAAAAGAGACAGTGTTAATGGTGCTTAACAGCATAAAAATGGAAAATAACTGATAATGATTAAACAACGTCCTTATCTCTAATTTCAAAATCATTTTGGATCATTTAAAAAATACTGTATTATTTAATAGTATTTTTGTTTTTGCCCGCGATATTATTAAAGACTCCGCCTTCGATCAGCTTTAAATTTGTAAGAGGCGTGCGTTTTATTATTTAACATATTTTTTCTATTTTTAACTTTTTTTAATTGTGTCTTTCTGATCTCTTTTAATACTTATTTTCTCTAGTTTCTTTCTCTATCCACTCTCTCTCATTTATATAAATTATATTAAAAAAATAAATTATTTTTTTATATGTTTATTATCTTTAACTAATTTTTTGAGTTATATGATTTAGTTATTTAAAATTTATAATTTAAATAAGAAGGAGTATTATTTAAAATTCTTGATTTGAAATATTTTTATAATATTCCAAACACAAATTTAGATCCTCTCAAAATTATTTGTCTCTGTTTTTTTTTCTTAAAATCCTTTTTCCACACTTAGATAAAAAAAAAGGGTTAAGATGTAATATGTTATTGATTCTAATTGAAGTTTTCAGGTTTCGAATTTATACGTGAATAAAGGTATTTTTATCGATTGACTTTAAATTTCCACAAAAAAGCTAAACTTATCAATTGTTATTTTAAGACTGTAGAGACTAACTAAGAGTTAATAAAATGATATAAGATTTATATATCATTATCCTACTTATTTTTTTTAAGTATAAATATTTTTAAAATAATTTAATTTAAAATAACGTCGGACATCAAATCAAAGATGCTGCAGAGCTATGGACTCCATGCCGGCAGCCGGTGGAGATGAGACAAGGCTGGGCTAGGGGTAGGCACATTTCTCCAGCGGCTTCAATTCCTCGGTCGAATCTTGGTCTGATAAGTGTTTTTTTCCCAGGTTTTATTCTTTTTTTAAAAAAAAAATTGAATGGCTTGGGGAACAGATGAGTCATCAGCCACGTACCATTAAAAAGATGCTGAGTTGTTGGCTTGTGAATGACCAGACCACAAATGATGTGGCACTCCAGGTTCACACAAGAATTTCTCTTTCAATTGGGCATTTCTTTGTTTGCGTTTCTATAATCATTCAGATCAATTTGGTGTTTTCTCTCTGAAATATTTAACATAGATTATTAAATTCAGTCCAATGTTTTATCATCACACAATGTCCCTCCATTATTGGGATTTGGGTATAAGGGGTTGGGAATGAATGCGTGCTCCAAAGGCAATGAATCTACTTAAAAGTGGGTGCCTTTGCAGTAAATTCAAAACAAAAGTGGGTGCCTTTGCAATAAATTCAAAACAAAAGTGGGTGCCTTTGCAATAAATTCAAAACAAAGGTGAGTGACTATTTGTTAACAGCTTTTAAAAATTAATTTTAATAAAAAATTTAATTTAAAAAAATTTAAAATAAATAACTATTTTTATCTAGAATTAATTTTGATCAAAATTTTAATTTAAAAAAAATTAAAACAAACAGTCATTTTTATATAGAATTGATTTTGGTTACAATTATGGTTTAAAACTATAGTTTTGAATAAGCTACTGAAAATAACTTTTAAAATAATAAAAGAGTTTATGTACTATCTAATTACTATTTTATCATTATTTTTTTATATCATCTCTCATCTCTCCTATTTATTCTCTACCCTCTCTCATCTTTCATACTTTAATCAAATCATATCCTTTTTTATAATTTATTAATATAAAAAATAATTCTACTACTAGTCATCCAAATATCTTTATTTTCAAAATTTATTTTTTTTAAAATCTATTTTTTCTAAAATATATTCTCCATAATCTATTCTTTTTAAAAACTATTATCTAAAAGTTAATCCAAATACACCCTGAGGCTATTCTGCATGATTGGATTTTTTAAATATAACTTTTTACAGTCCAACTATATTATATATATATTTATTATAAGAGATAAATATTAATTTATTTATTTTTATATTTTAAAAGGAGTAGTTTTTAACTATTGATTGAGAAATATCATTTAGTTCTAAAATACTATGATTCTAATTTTTTTAGTAGAATTTATGTGGTATCTTTCAACTTATAATGATAATTAGATATTACTTTTTCTAAAATATAAAAATTATTGATTAAGTTTTACTTATCCCAACAATTTTTTTATGCGTATAGCCTCATTTTAAACTCTAAATATAAGATTTTTTTTCTAGATATATATTAAAGTATCCACAATCCATAATAATAACTAATCATCATCATCAAGCTCCCATAAGGTGTCGGGTTACAAAATACTTTCTATATCAAAAGTTAAAATTTAAATCTATAGGCCTATTTAGATAAGAGTTTATAAAAAAAAGATTTTGGGCAATTTTTAGAAAATAACTTTTTGATAAGAGTTTATAGAAAAAAAGTAATTATAAATAAATGAGTATTTGTATAGTTATTATTAGAAAGATTTTTGTAATTAGAAAATTATCATAGAATGTATGATTTTATTAAATATATGATAGAGGAGATATGAGAGATGAGAGAGGGTGTAGAAGAGATATGAGAGTTGAGAGAAGAGAGATGGTGTAGAAGAGAGAGAAGAGAGGGTATAAGAAAAAGTATGAGTAAAATAGTAATTTGTTAGTCTATAGGCTATTTTACTGTTCTATAAACTAGTCTCTATAACTTACTTAAAACTTAAATTTTAAATCATAATTTAGTCTAAAAGTCTTTTTAGACAAATATAACTATTTATTTTCAAACTAAAGTTTTATCCCAAAAAACTTTTAAAACTAAAGTTTGTTATTTTAGCAAACACACACTATACTATTTAGTTAAAGGATGAAGGGAAGTAGCCATTTTCAAAAGAAAGGAGAGGGCACCAATGGGGATTGGTCTGAGTGGTAAGTGATTTAGTATTGTTTAAGTGAGGTCTCGAGTTTGAATCTTGGCATATGTAGAAAATTTCTGTTGGAAGACTCATCCACTATAGTCAGATGCATGATGTAGATCATATTCAGATATAGTTAGGATAAAACTCAAACAAACTGAGTGGATAATAAAAAAAAAGGAAAAAAGAAAGGAGAGGGCGTTCCATTATGGGCCCAAAGGAGGACAACTAGGGGTTTGGTTCAACGAAAGCCGAACATTGAAGGGCCCGACCGCCCAATGTGATTCCCATGTACCATGATCAAGTTTTGCCTAAAGTTTTATCTTGTTTGGTCCCCAAGTAGACTTTTCCCCCTGTCCCTTTCTTCTGGCACTCCACGTGATATGCCTTTCTTTAATGAATTAGGCCTAAACTCAATTGAGTAAATGGTTTGAATCTTTTTCTAATTGTTTAATCAAAGAAAAAGAATTTTATTATTCAAAAACTCCAGGGACCATTGAGAAAGTAAGGTGATATAGGGAAAACATGAGAGTCAGTTTTGTATGATGCCTGATATTCTCATACAACTCACTCTATTCTTCTCTTCAATGTTATTTGTTGTGTTGTGTGATCTAATTCTTGGAGTCAATTCTTGTTTGGAATTTTGATAATTGGTTAGGAGTAGTTTGAAAATATTTGTTGGAACTACATTTTGTGGTTGAATTATAAGTTGGGTGGTTTTCTTTTTATAGATAAGTTATCGTGATTTTTTAGGTATCTTTGGTTAAAAAAAAAAGAAGAAGAAGATCAGAACTCTGTTTGGCTAAAAAGGTGGGGCTTGGGATTTGCTTCTAAACGTACTTTGGAACGAAGCCAATTAGGGGCCAAACCAAACATCGGAAGGCGCCACCTCCCAATGTGATTCCCATGTACGATCGATGATGCTCTGCTCCATAAAGTTTTATTTTGTTGTTTTTCTCCCACTGGGCTTCTTACCTCGTCCATTTCTTCCGGCAATCAATGCGTGGGTATTTCATTTTTACAAATTTTAATATACATATTTAATCAATTTAATTATATTAAAAATTTAATTAAATTATTTAATATAGTATATTTTCTCTAAAATAATCTACTTATCTTTATTGACTTTCTCTTTCACTCTCTATTTTATTTAATTATTGTTATATGAGTGTCAATAAGAATAATTTAAGTAAAAATTAATAAATATATAAAATATATATTATATTTAAGATTAATATAATTTTTTTAATTAAATTATATATTAAAAACTAAAAAATATTAAACTTTTGTCTTCTTCTTTCTATTACAATAATAGTATCGATTTATTTCTCTCATCGAGTAAGAAATGACAATTTATGACCAAAGGGCAAGATAGATTTTGGGGAAAGGCACTTTATGATCAAGTAAGAAAATTATTTTTTTTTACTCGAAAAAATTATTTAACAAAAGCACCTTGTTCACATGTGAAAATTACAAAAAACTTATTTTAAAAAAAAATATTACAAGAATTTAACTAAGTTGATGAGGAAAGGTAGGGGAGAAAACACAGGACATGCTAAGACTTGTTAAGATCCAAAGTGTAGATGAAGTGAATATCTGAGCCACCAATTAATGGAAATTGAAATACCACAAAATGAAGCAAAGTGGTTGAATTAAAAGCGATGCTGAAATATAACGCCAATAGTTACGAAATTGGATAACAAGACAACAAGTCCCTTAGTATTTAACCTAGAAACTAATTGATCAAAATGCAATGAATTAATTGAAGTCTAAACTATCCATAGGATTAGATATGGTAAGAGGAATTAGTTCCTCATATCATAGCAAATTAAAATTTAAACTTTTATTAAAAAATATATCTATATTTAATATTTAATAATATTTTAAATAGAATTATTGTCAGTAAAAAATATATATATATACTTAAAAAAAAAAATGGTACAGACTTTGCCAGCCTGCTGCTTGTGGGGTCTGTTTCAGGTTCTAGTGAATTAGGAAAGGAGACCCTACTTAGAGAAGAAACAAAAGCGGCATACATTGCATAGCAAGTTAGCAACTTGTGGTTGGTTTCCAAATGTATATTGAAAGGCGCCTCCGCCCCAATGTGATTCCCTTGTACGAGCCTCTCCTCAAATTGTTTTTTTTGGGTTCTCTTTCGTGGAGGAAGTATTCCGTATTTCGGAGTGCCACTTAATTTATCCTCTATCAAGTGAAAACACGCTACCATATCTTATATTTATCTCACGTATTTTAATAGATAATCTTATAATTTTTTTATAAATATTTTTTAAATTTTAAAATTATACTTTAATTTTAGTAGGAAATTAATACTAAAATATCTAATTTTTTTGTAACAAAAAAGGTAAAAATACGCCACCTGATATTATATTAATTCTACATGCCACTTCTCCTTGATCTCCATTCGGATAAAGAAATTTCCTTCGTTAAATTCCGCATCCTATCTAACGGATGGAAAGTGATTAAAGATATAAAAGTTATCTTCCGTACTGCGTGCAGATTTAGCTAAATAAAAAGCCATATGATGCAATTATAAAGATTAATCATAATAATAATAATAATAATAAGAATTGAATTTATATTTTTATAAAATATAAATATATTTTTTATTTTGCTAACCCTCATTATGTGGCGTGCCTCTACTTGATAAAGCTCCTTTCCTCGTGCTTTCTTGGGCACTTGACGTGCTATGCCTTTTTGGTTGGCACCATCACCTACTTCGGTCGGCTAGCATTTCAATGCTACAACCATACCCCTCTTGCCCTCCAGAAGACAAATTTTCTTTTTGCCCACCCACCCACCCATCCATACATACTTATTTTAATTTATTAAAATAAAATAAATTAAAAATAGAAAAGAAAAAGAACTAATGAAGGGTCCAAGTCCCTCCCCTACAGCTGGCGATTGCATGTTACAACTGCGTCGGTTAATTGAAGTTTCAGCCAAAGTTAATTCTATGAAGAATCATGGTTGAATCCTCTTCCCAATATTTACTATGTAGCTTTATTGTTAAATTATAACTACATATTTTTTTTATTATAAAAATTTTTAAAAAAGAATTAAGCCTATCCATGATTTAAATCTAAAGAAATAACAAAATTTCTCTTATTTTTAAGTAATACTATTATTAGACAGAACGAACTATCAATTATTCTCATGTATAAATTTAGACACTCAAAAACTAAAATATCTCCTCAAATACCGCAATTAGAACCATAATAAAATAATACTTCCTACAAATTAAATACACTTTAAATAATCATATATCTTACTCTTTCGCCAACTAAACTATAACAAAGCTACTTATTTTAAAGTCATCTTCTATCTGCCTTTGGTATACCATACCAAGCCAGTAATTAAAAAAAAATTCATTATATTACACTATTGATCAACCATTCAAAGAGGAGTCAACTAGTCAAAATTTCTTGTATGTGAAAAGTATGTGTGCGTATATATATCATGTATTAAATTTTGCATTAAGTGAGGATATAACAATAATGAACTAGTGTCAAATTCCGCAAAAAGCTATCTCTGTGATAAGAACTAGAACATCGGATTCTAACAAAAAATGCTTAATTTTATTCGAAACTAATACCACCATGGAGACTTCCTTTTTCAGAGAGGTGTGAATTATTCATGATGAAGGGTGGATGAAGGAAGGCTTGAAAGGCCGAGGCACTGCATTGATCCCAGTTTCAATGGCATCATGCCTAAAAAGCCTAATCAGTGCTTAATGGAACCATAATTAGTTGCTACATAACCCAACATCAACAATATCATGATGAAGGCAAAGCACCGTTATCAGTCATGATAAATTGGAGTTGCCCTCGCAAGAACAAAACCTGCAAGAATTCATCAATGGCTAGCTGAGGATCAGTTCATTCTCAGTTTACTCTAACAAGGAAACACATTTTTTTCCCAACAAGGAGAAAACAAAAGTCACTGGTTTTATCTTAAGGGCCTCATGTAAGCAAATATAACCAGACATGAAAGTAAAACTTAAAGAAGAAGATAATGTTGAAAAAGAGGGTATTACCTCTTCCTGAAGCAAGGGAGGGAGGTTTTCAGTTGTTACAAAGTCTGTAACTTCCACCCGCAGCTTTTCTTCTTTAATGGCTGACCATGTCTGCAAGGGCAAGGCCAATAAAAGCACTGTTAAAACATCTGCCGTGGATGGGTGCAACCCAATGCAGCGTCCTTCACTGGAAATACACAGACTATTTGGCCCACTTTGACACAGAGGGACCAAAATATCAATTCCTTGTTCACTGCTGCCAGTTTTGACAGTTCCAGAAACCAATGCCACTGGATTTTCAGAATCGGCATGTAACTGTTGTACATTTATTTGACTGCAGCATTTTCCACTTGATGACCCTAGCCTATCATTACCAGTCAAAAGATCCACCCCTTGGCAACAAAGGCTTGCAGCAAGTGCACGTAGCGTGTCTTTCTCTTTATCACCAAGGTTTGCATAAGGACTGCAACATGAAATTTCAGAATTCAACCATTTAGTTACATGTTCGAAGAGTGCAGTTGCTCGAATTTGTTCCAATATGTCTGCCTGAAATTCCAAAGCTATCAATTATTACATTTATATATGTTATGTTAAATATTTTCTTCAATATATAAAGGTTCTGATATGAAAATGAAAAATTTAAAATTTTTCATTAGTGAAAAAAATCCTTTATCCGTAAAGGAAATGAACAGGTCAAAAACCTTGATAGCAAGCCTTCCTCTCTCTTCTTCACTCAAGGTGAGATTTCCATCCTCTTGTCTACGAACTTCAGCAATCCATGTGATAAACCCTCTTAATTCAGTAGGAGGAGACTTGAATATAACAGACAGTAGCTTCTGAATGTCTTCTAAATCCTCGGACTTCAAAAGGAGCGGGACGTCTTCAGCTAAGTATTTAGCAACACTGTTCCAACCTTCATGTCTACAACTCTGCAGATAGTCTCAATTGAATAAGGCATTTGCTGTACACTAGGATAAATGGTTTGCATACCCAAAAAAAGGAACAAACTATCAAAAGATCGAAGAACTAGTAGAAGTAAAATTATAAAAAAGTAAAATCATGAAAGAATCCTCTAAGAAATATAAAAAGGGGTGATGAAACACGGAGAAATGATATTTAGCAGACCTACTCATATTTGACTTACTTGTTTTATAGTAAGTCAAATCAAATTTCCTCAACAGTTCATATAATAAATTCATCAGTTCAGACACTCGGTACGTGTTCTCAAATGTTTAGACAAAGGATAAATTAATGTCACAGTACCACAGTATAAAGTATTGATGTTGCTCTGTTAAATCTTGAAATAACCATGTACCTGAAAATTACACATTTCCAAATGTAAATGGAGGAAAACAACAAAATCATAACATTGTCATCACAAAAGCTAGTGCACCTTGGTGATACTGACATTACCTTATAATACAAGATTCAAATAGCGTTTTGAGATAAGCTAAATGTCAGTTCAGAACTGCTAATCAGACAGATATCCAAAACCACTTTGGTGGACAGAATACAGACATAAATAGAAGTTAAAAGGATTTAAAACATGCAAAAGTGAGCAATACATTTAATAGATGACATAAGCATCTGATTTTATGTAACTTCCCGCCCTCTCCCTTACAAATTAAGTTCTACAATGCAACCATGACAAAAAGATTGGTGAAAACTGTAATGCCGCTTACATATAGGTACTTTAATAGATGAATCAAGCTAGTATCCTAATGCCTGAAAACAATCAAACATAAAACACCCGACAAAGTTTTCCTTATTTTAATTTCTTTTTTCATTATTAAGAAGACTTTGTCCATCACTATTAATTCACTAAGAAGAATAGGCAGCACCATACATCATGCATATATGAAACAGGGATGAGATAACTGTCAGAGTGGTCTGACCTCAAATACTCATAACTTGACGTGAAAAGGTCACTAAGTAGACTTCAGTGTTAAATAAGTAGACTTCAGTATTAACACAGGGTGCAATCTTTACTTTCAAAAGTCAAAACAGAGAAAATACCAACATAATAGAAGAAAAAAATATAAGGGTTTTGACAGAAGCATACAAGGAGCACTATCACAATACAAATCAATAATGAATTATTATATTTCAACCTGAACATTGGTACAAAAAGGAAGTTAGGAAAATAGATTTTACCCCCTATATTGCCCAGTTGCTTTATCAACAGTATTCATGGCCTCCCAGAGAAGGGTAAGTGGGATCCAGTGAGGAGGATACTTGAAACGTGCAACATCCAGAATGAGGACCATGTCTCTTTCCGCGTGGTAGCCTCCTAGGGGTGAAAAATGACCACTTCCAGTCTGTTGCAAAACAATATGGCATTTCACATCATCTCTATAAAAATTAAATTTAAGATATATTTATCATGTCATTGACGATACCTGTTTAAACACTCCTCTGTTGTATGATACGATCACATGACAATCCTCCGAAGCACTGCATGAAATTACATTCTTGCGAAAATTATCTAACGTGGTTTCATTTGTTCGAAAAGCTTCAACTTTAGCACCATTACATTGAGCCAGACACGCAACTTTTCCAAATGTAATACCTTCCTCTTTAATCTTAGCCAAAGGCTCACAACAATCCAACATGGAATCGTCAAACCACCTCCAAGGACCTGTTACGAAGCAATATAATGGCACTTAAGTTGAGACATAATTAATATGTTGGCTATGGGAACAAAAGTGCCAAATAGATTAGTGACTTTGGTCTAACAAAGTCACTGTGCAGACAGCGTGGTCAAAAGAACATCAGATAAAGCCTGTCTTATGAAGGATATGTAAGAGGTTCAAGAGATAAGGAAATGTGAGCTCCATTCAAATATCCCAATGATTCATTTAAGCTTCACGAGATTAAAACTGAAAAGTGCACTTAGTGCACTTAGAAATTAAGAGAGGAAAACCACGATCGCTATCTTTTATTGGCCAGAAGCATTGCTATCTAACAAAGGGGTGACTTGCATAGACATCAATAGATTTTAATACTTTATGTCACATATATCCTTGGACACTAAAGACGACAAAACGAAAATTAATACGTACGATAAAGCAAAGCAATGCAAGCTAACAGCAATCTCAAACCCTGACATAATTCCTTTGTGACAAGAAAGAGAGGGTAAAGTGTAGTGGTATCAAACATGAGTAAGGAATTAATGAAAGAAAGTGAACTTGGTTCCCTTCTTGACGTTCTAATATTTTTAGTTATATGAACGTGAAGATTCTCTAGAGGATAGAAGCTCTTTAGAAGATATTACCATACTAATTGGACAACACATTTGATTATCCATTCATAACACAACGTAATCTAGAAATCCTCGTTAAAAAAGAAAAGGAAAGGAAAGAAGTGAAAAACACACCTTTCCATTTTCTACCAGGGTCAATAGCAAGTGCATTAAGGACGACTGCAAGTGTGGCCAGTCCACAGTACGCAGGTTCAGATTGCGTCTGATAGTATGAAATTAATTTGAAGAAGCCTTCCATGGTTCCTTGTGCATGAGCTTCAGCAAAAATTTTCTGTATAACCTCAGGATTATTCATCATACAAAATCATCCGAAGAATTCATCTAAGGTGCCAAAATTAGGGATTTGATGATTTTTTTTTTTTTGGATGAAGGAACGATGTACCTTTCCTTCGGGTGAAGCAAACTCTATTGCGGGGGGAGAAGGGAGGACTCTTCGGTAGAAACCTGCAGTCGCCATCGTAAATCCTGAGGCGAATAATACCAATAGTAATTTCGGCCTCTTCAGCGTCGCTTCGTTTTTTAGGCCCGTCTTAATTTATTCGAATGTCGGCCATGGAGCGCGGGTCCCATTTTACGTGCATAAGAAGCTGGCAAATGATATGCGTATTGTTTGATGTTTAACGGCGGGTGGAGTTCCCGTTTTTCACTTCTGAAACACTGGCACATTTGTCAGTGAAAATGATGGTGTGAATGAAGACTGATAGAATAAATTAATATTTAAATTCTTTAAAAAAATAATTATAATTTTTTTCAATAAAAATGTTCTAAAATTATTAGTAATATTTTTAAAAAATTATAACATTTTCTTTCAACGTTATAAAATTAAAAATATTTCAAATTTATAATTTTTTTTAAAACTCAAAAATAACTTTAGAAGAATGAGTGATGATTTATTTTACAAATATTTTAACTTTAAAGTCCTTATGATAATATACAACCCTTTTAGTGCCATTTTTTTGTTATAATAATTTTTTGAAATGCACACTAAAGTCTTGTCTAGTCATCATTTGCTTATAGAATAAATGTGAAAGGTCAGTATTAGATAGATTTGCAAAACAATATGATTTGCAAAATAAAAGAAATCCATGCAATCACTAAGAAGGATCTAAAATGCAAGTCACCAATGTAATACCAAATATGAAACCACTTTCAATCGTATCTTATTTAAAATACGATTGGTTTCACATGGTTTAAATATTATCCAACATGAAACTAAACACACAATAAATAAACGAGTCATTCAAAAAATACAAGAGCATGTGAAAACTTCACTTGAAACTTTTACCAATAGAATTTATTTATTCTCAAATAGACGATAGTTACATCAAATGACTTTATACTATGGGATAATTTTTTTTTTGATACAAAAACTTTTATAAAAGAGTTAAACCTATCCATAATCTAAAAGTAAAGTGATGTTTTCTTTCCTTTTAGAGAATATTAATATCGAATAAGATAAATTGTGAATTACTCTTAAGTATGCATCTCTGGAACAAGTTAGTAGAGTCATGAATTGAGCTGGCTGTGTTCCAAATGCTTGAATCTCATTTGTGCAAAACGACTCGCTGCGAGAACTTCAGTCTGCAGTCTGGACAACATGATTTACCTATATCTTAAAACTAACCCCTTAGTACTCTTCACGAAAGCGGTTCCAGATACCTGTTATTTTGGACTCATAACTGGAAGCAGGAAATAGTGTTTCGGCAAGGTGTGCCTGAATTATTGAATTCACAATGCCTGTCGACACAAGATCCCAGCTTAGAGATTATGGCTCGATGAAGATCATGGGAAATGGAGATTCTACGAGAGAGGTGCACCAAGATCTTCATCCACCTTGTTCTCTTGACACCTCTTTAGCATGTGAAGTTGACGTCTTAGGTACAAAACCTGAGATCGATATATTTATGATGAGAAATGAATAGAAACAGGAAAGAGTAGATAGAATTAGCAACACAAGCCAATGTTCTGCAAAGCGACGACAACGTATTCAGTTAATGACCAATTTGTTCCATTATAGTTCAGTACCCCAAGATTGCACAGACATAATTCAGGTTTACTTCATAGGACATGTTGGATTGGGGACCAGGGCAGGAAAAATAATCTCGAGGCATCTGTTGACCTCGAATTTGTCGTCACTCAAGTACTCCTATGACTAAAATGCACAGTCCCTATTTGCAATATATATAGATACTAGTGAATTAGTGATTATGATCGATTGCATAGCATGAAGGAGATATTATTACTCAGCATGCCTGGGCATGGAGTAATGATGTTTCAAAAATATTATTACTCAGACAATATAGGGTCCGTTTGGATAAGATTTTGAAAACGGGCTTATGAAAAAAAGAGAGCTTTTGAGCAGCTTATAGAAAAAAGGTTTTTGGAGAAGAACTTGTGAAAAAAAAGTAGTTTTGAATAAATGAGTATTTGAATAGTTATTTCAAGAAATACTTTTATTACTGGTAAATTATGAAAAATGATATGAGTATTAAATGAGGAGAGAGGAGATATAAGAGGAGAGAGGAGAGAGGGTGTAAGAAAAAGTAAGAGAGAATGTGTAAGAAAAATTAAGGGTAATATAGTAATTAGTTAGTTCATAAACTCTTTTACTGTTCCATAAGCTACTCTGATCAGCTTATTTGAAACCTTGGTTTTAAACTATAATTTAATCCAAAAACCTGTTTGAACAAATATAGCTGTTTGTTTTAAAATTTCTCAAAACCTAGGTTTTAGCTTCATCCAAACAGGCCCATAGTTAAAAATTGCATTTACTAACGCAAAAATAACCTTTTTTTAGCAAAAGAAAATGGGAGCTTCTTACCTCCTCTTGAAGCAAAGTAGGAAGGTTATCCATTGAAACAAGTTCATGTATTTCCTTCAAGACTTGCCCATCTTTGATACCAACCCAGGTTGTAGATGGTAACGAGAGTAGCAGTGCTGTTAGTACGTCATTGCTAGCTGGGTGCATCTCAGTGTACTTACTTGGGCTAGAGCAATCACAAGATGATGCCTGAGGAGAAGGAATTAAAACATCAACCCCTTGTTCACTGTTACCATTTACTACGGTCCCACAGACCATTGTGACTGGCTTGTCACCCTCTGCTTTCAAGCATTGCATACATGTTTCTCTACAGCAATACACTGCCGATGGGCTGAGCTTCCCGCCTAGAATTTCTGCTCCTTGGCAACAAACACTTGCTGCAATGTCAGGTAAGGTGTCTCCAGGACCTGAAATAGATGGCAGCCTACAACAAGAATTTGATACAAAAGAAGTGACATGTTTAAAAAGCCGAGTCTCCTGCACCTGTTTCAATACTTGTGTCTGCAGAACAAAATGTACCACTTAAAACTCTAAGCATAAAATAGGATTATATACTGATGGACAGAAATATGACAATTAGATAAAAGTATAACCATTACCTTAATAGAAACCCTAGCTTTCTCCTCTGCACTCAAACTTGGACCACCATCCTCTCGCCTCCTTACTTCTGCAACCCACTTAATAAAATCCCCAAAATTAGATGGAAGCGAATTGACTACAACTGAGAGAACTTTGTCAACGTTCTTCACGTCCTCTGATTTTAGTAGAAGGGGAACATCATCCATCAGGAATTTTGCAATGCCAATCCAACTCTCATGCTTGCAGCTCTAAAAGTTCAAGAATAACACATATCATCAGCAAAAGTGCATGATACATCCAACGATCAACATCAGCAATCAAATTAAACAAGCATAACATACACAAACAAAATATGCCCACACAAATATATATAAAAAACTGACACATGATAGTGAAAGGATTGTGATTTAATGGACAAACAATAACAATGAAGGAATCTCCAATTGTACACCCGTGAATGCACCATACTTCACTCTAAACGCTTGAATTCAGAGCGGAGAAAAGAACAAACAGTCATAAATCAATGTAGGTAGAAACTATCCAACAATGTGATACCCACAATAAAACTCTTGATTGTTTACTTTGTGTGTGACGTTTTGACCGACTTTATAACAGATGCAACATACCAGAGTATAAAGCATACCAGGGTCCCTGTGAAGCCTTGATATAAGCATGAACCTGAGGATAGAAACTAGTAGAAGTAAATATAACCTCCCATTAAATGTGTTGCTTCTTCATTTACCAAGGGAAAGAAGTAGACTTAAAATAGAGGAAAAACATGAAGAAATGAGCAAAATATTCACAAGTACAATGTATTCCTTTAGCATATATTTTCTTTAGTTTTTGAGAGGGGGGTGTTGAAAGAGAAAAACAATGAATTCGTTCCAGTCAACAAAAACCAACGTTAAATTTATTACCCCCAACAAGATACCTTTTAGAAGTTCCATGCCTCATTTATCAGAAATCTCACTTAACTTGGTTTTGTAGAGAACTTAATTTTCAAGCTACCTCCTTCTTCATAAAGATAAATTACTATGATTTGATTTCAACAAGTCTTCCAGTTTTGAGGTAGCAATTAAGAAAAAATCCATTATACAATTACCAAATCCAATTACAAAAAACATCTATTACACGGAAAATCACTCTTATTTTTCCTTCTAATAACATGCATCCTTAAGCAAATAGTGATGCAACTGCTGATCTCAATCGTCCTTACCATGTTAAAGTAACCAGACATTTTATAAAATTAGATACAAGAAAAACTACCCCCTAGGTTGTCCAGTGTCTTCGACTACATGGGTCATGCCCTCCCAAAGAAGGGCAAGTGGGACCCAATGAGGAGGATACTTGAAACGTGCAACATCCAAAACAAGTGCCATGTCCTTTCCAGCATGATAGCCACCAATAGGAGAAAAATGGCCAGTTCCCGTCTGTCATGAAAATTTGATTACTATACTCACTATTCCATAAAAGAACAAATCAATATTGATTACCAAGGATATTGCGAGAACAGTATATGAGAAGTTCATCTTGTAAAGATCAAATAGAAATACCGAATTACTGGTTCTAATAGATATGGGCATTGGAAAATTTGTGATTTCTTAACCTAGTAAAAACTATAGATTCAAAACATTAACAATGGTAACATCATAGAGTGGGAAGTGGTGAATATCAATGAACAAAGCAACAAAATTTTGTCATCTCCTATTGGGTCAAAGTAGTAATACATACTTGTTTGAGAGCAGCTCTGTGGTATGAAGAGATTATATGACAATCATCAGAAGTTGAACACCTCATGACATATTTACGGAAGTCATGAATGTTGCTTTGATTTGCACGAAAGGCTTCAACTTTTGCTCCAGCACAATGAGCCAAGCATACAAGCTTCCCAAATGAGATACCTCTGGCTTTGACCTTTTCTAGAGGTTCACAACAGTCCAACATAGATTCATCAAACCATCTCCAAGGACCTGTAGACAAATTTTCCAAGAGCAACACGTTGGACAACACAAACAAAACTCAAATTGATATTATTCAATTCAATAACTAAAAAAGAAGATAGTGCAGTCAATGTAGGGAATTTTGGCTACAGATGAGAAGGTGTGGTAATAAATTAAAAAAATCAGCAGCCACTAGCCCCTCACTGTAACAAGGCAGCAAAATGTCAGGATGTAGCCAAGGAATGAAGGAATATAAAGAAGAAAGCAACATGTAAGCACAATATATTGGTATCAGATCAATTGAGTCATTCCTCTTAGAATTGACAAATGGAATAATCCAATTTCTACCAATATTTTTCCAGGAAATTGAAGGAATCTTGAGCACTATAAAATGTAAGATCAATATAACTAAATAAAAAGCTCGGGAAATTTTGATGAGCCACGAGAGTGGAATTGCATTAAGTCTTAGCTCCTCAATACCCTAGAATGAATGAAGTTATCGTCTATGGAGTCAAATGTGCACCGTAAAGTAAAATTGCTCGTGAAACAATACGCGTACCTTTCCATTTTCTTCCAGGATCGATAGCAAGAGCATTCAAGACCATGGATAAGCTTGCCAATCCGCAGTATGCAGGCTCTGATTGTGTTTGAAAATAAGAAACTAATCTAAAAAATCCTTCCATTGTTCCATTTTGAATGGCTTCAAGAAAAAGTTGCTGAAAGTCAACAAAATTGGGTTACTGGCTCGGGAATTAAAAAAAGATGATAATGTGCATGGAAAAAACCAATCGTAACAAATTCTTACAAGAGAAACATTCAATTACACAGCATAATCTATTCCAAAGCTTGAAGCCATATCATCTCAAACTATAAATATATGCAAAAAGCCCGACAATCATCCCAGAAAATACACCGACTTAAACAAACACACAGAGAAATGCAGGTGAAGGGTAAAACAAGTGCGACAAACCTTTCCTTCAGATGAAGCGAATTCTACTGCAGGCGGAGAAGGAAGTAACCGCCTGTACAACCCAGCCATCGCCATTTTCTTCGATCAAGTTACTGTAACTTTATACCGAACTGAGTGAAATTGAGCGGTAAAAGAGAGGTAACACTCTGAAACATAAAAGCACGAGTTAGGGTTTCAGGTTAGTCGAGTGCCTCGGCGAGAAAATGGGAACACTGAACTGACCCCACAGGCCCCGCGTAATTTTACAGTTTCAAAAAGCACTAGAATCTAGCCGCCAATCAACGAAGCGCGCGTAGGTTCATAACAAAAGTACGATGGCCAGAAAAAAAGAAAAATCAATCTGTTAATCTCTGTAATTTCATCAAATCTTAAATCAGTTTTTTATATTTTTTTTTCTTTTTTATTCAATCCTTTTTTTTTTTTTATGAACTCAATCCTTATTTATTATTTGCTCAGTTTTAGTGTGAGGGCTTCAGTTACAGTTGGTTTAAGTTAATTGGGGCAGATGTGGTGCACGTCTTCCTCAGCTTCTCTCCCCCTCCTCCGCTCGGCCCCCTGCAAAGCTAACATTAATATCTCTCGGATCTCTTCCTCCCAATTCATGTACTCTCTCCCCTCACCACTATCATCTTTATCTCCTCTTACAGAAGCTTCACTCTGTGTTTCAGATTCATCATTTCCTTCTCCTAGTTATAATAGTACCCTCATCTAATTTTACCAATTAAGGTTACCTCCACAGAGGAAAAAGGATGAAAGAATACAATAGAGAAAAACTTCTAATGAAAGATATTTTTATTGTTTCCTCCCTAATATTTTTTTTTCATTTAAATTAAGGGCTTATATTTTGTAGAGAGTACATGTATTTTTGTCCGTAACACATTTTTTTAAATACGGTGGTTTTTAATTGTTATTCCCAGGATTGGAGGTCCTTCGTAGTTGTTACTACCTTTGGATAGATGATTTTTTTCTACTCCTCTTCCTCTCCCCTATCTCCAATACCTATATTGGACTATTAGTTATTGGATCTTTATAGAATAAAAATAATTCATATATAATTTAATTATTTTATATTATATTATATATATAAGTATAAAATTTATATGAAATATAATAGAAAACTTATAAATATCTCTTGTTATTAGTTTAACTAATTTGAGAAAGAAATATAACTTAATTTATAAACCTATCAATCATATAATACAATTAGACTTAATTATATTTACGTTAAATTTAATTTACATTATATTTAAATTTAACAGCAAGCAAATGTTGATTTATTAAATTTAAATGATGATTGTATAATTAAATATTGAGAAAATATGCTTATATATTAATTTTTTAATAAATAATTTGTTTAAATTAAAATAAACAAAACCATAACCCTCGTCTTCTCCTCTTCTTCCACAATGCACATGATTCTCCAAATTAGAGCAAAGCTCCTCTGGGCGAGGTTCATTATAATGTGCGGTTATTTCAATTAATATATAACATGTGTAAAAAAAATTCACCAAGTTTAACACTGGAAAGAACAATGCGTGGATGGGCTGTAAAGTAATCATAGATCTCAACCTTTAGTTATATCGTCATCGCTTAAATTTAAATTTAATAAATCAATATTTACCATTAAAATGAAGCTAATAATGTTAGAATTGAAGTACTAAAAATATAGTTTTTAAATTTAAATGAATAAAATAAATCGTGATATAAATATAAAAAATTAAATGTATATTTTAGTTAAAATAAAAAATAAATTTATAAGATACAATTTTTCTAATAAATGTTTATCATGTAAATTATTCAGGACAAATTCTGACCACATAAATTTATTTTTTATTAAAATAAAAAAAGAAAAAATCTTTTAAAAAACTCTAGAAATTACTATATCTCAAGTTAAGATTCTAATATTTGTAAATATCATAAAAGTGCAATGACTTAATATGATATTTTGAAGTTAAAAGCTAAATGATCAAAATATCTTTTAGTTATTTAAAAAAAAACTTGATTAACTAGTTCTTGTAACTAGAGGTAATAATAATGTCATAATATATTAAATATCGATAATTAAAAGTTGATTACATAGAGAAAATGGGTGGGGGAGGAAGTGGAAATAGAGACGATCCCTTCTTAACAAAGTCTATATATATGTCGCGTTGCTTAATGTGGACACGTATAAATATATAGCAGGGAGAGTGAAATAGAACTTCCCTAAATATAGTAAATTCAGAACGTTCTATGAGTCCGATTATACATGGCCCTAACCGTAAAACCTTCCTAAAAGTTCGATGAGCTTATGGGTTTGAATACTGTGTACAAATCAGCAAACAAACTATGGCCATTAATTGAACGAAATTAAAGATGGATATCCTTTAAACCGAATTCCCCTCTCAGCTTCATCCTTTTCTCAGGTCCCATTCCCATTTCCATGAATCTTCCATCGATCAAAACCTCTCTTCAACTCCTAAACCGACTTTCTCTTTCTCCACCCCCCACAGCAACGAACACAACCCATTCTTCACACCAATTAAGTCCCTGAGAAGAAAGCGAAAGCAAGTACATGTATATATGCCTAAACCACACACCTCCCTGTGTTTTCTCTGGAATATTCAAATTCAAAAGCCCATGAATTAGTTTGGAATTAATGGCGGCGTCCAACAATAAGGTGAAGGGGCTTCTGAAAGGGCTGAGATACATTTCTCAGATATTTGGTTCGTGAATTATTAATCCTTAATTCGCTGGTTTGTTATTTGGTTTTGTTGTTACCGTAACGAAAAGATGAATGATTATGTATGTACGCAGATAATGAAAAAGAGGAAGAAATGCAGATTGGTAACCCGACAGACGTAAAGCACGTGGCTCATATAGGATGGGATGGCCCATCAGTAAATTCACCCAGCTGGGTAATTCTGAAATATATATATTAATATTATTGTATTTAGTACTGTTTAATTCAATTACTATGAAAATACATGGGTGTTTCGAGTATAGTATATATATATATATATATAGGTGGTGGGTACGTGTAAATTTGTGCTCACATAAAGCCTTTCAGATGAACGAGTTTAAAAACTCGGGCGGAACTCCTCCGCCTCCAGATGCTAACGGAGACCTTCATAATATCCACGCTAATGGCACGTTGAACTCCCAAGGTACCCCTCCTTTTAATCAATGTGGCTTAATTACTGAATTATCCCCCCCTTTTTTAGAGAGAAATTTGGGGAAAAAAAAGATTTATAAACAATCCATTTCGTAAGATTTTAATCATTAAATGTAAGAATGGTTGATAATGGTTGATATTTTACGAATAGATTCAAGAGGAAATACGTCGAGATTTGTAAATTCGTCGGATAGAGACTTACCGGATATACCGAAGTCGTCGAGACGGCAGTTGAGCAGCGATTTTATGGATTCCCCGGGCAGAGATAAGCCAGAAAAGCCAAGGCAGAGAAGGTCATCGAAAAACAAGGATTCTTCTGATGGATCCAGGCTAGCTCGGAATTCCGCGGCCCATGATTTGGGCGAAGGAAGTGAGTCGCCAGCAAGAAATCTGCCTGACATTCCAAAGAAGTGCCGAAGGAAGAAATATAAAGAAACTTCTAGCAGTGCTGGTGGTGGATCAGCAAAATCCCGATTGAGATCTCAGAATTCGAATTTGGATGATGGGTCACCGTCTAGCTCCATAACCAAAACTAGGAGGAACAAACAAAAGTCCTTCGATGAAGACACGGAGAGTGAAAAAGGGTAATAATAATAGTGAAATTTCTTGAAAAATTGCTGTAAGTAGTTTTGCTTTTACCAACAGAAACCGGTGTAAGTAAATGTTACTCCTTACTAAGTAGCTAGTGTTTTGCAAACGACCACCCAAAGATAACGAGTTTTGCATAGTCGAGACTTGAAACAAGATCCGTTTTTCTGTCCTTCAAATTTTGCGCCATTTTTTCATGTCTTAATTCTCATAATTTCCCAACAAATGCACTTAAACTTTGAGTGTTCATGTCATAAATCTGGCCTTACCATGTTCTTTTCTTATAATACAAAGTAAGAATATTGTTTCACATTAAACACTGTTACATTATTATAATTGAAATATATGTGTACTTAAATTGAGTCTATAATCATTTATCAATAAATTATCAACTGTATTGGTAAGTGGGCTCATCCTGATAAGGAGGAAAGGAGAACGAGTTTGAATATAAAAAAAACGTACTTATTAGAATTTTCCAAGTAAAAAAATTTTATACTCTAAATAAATGAGCATGCGCTTTTGTCACTAATTTAGATGAAGCAATGTTATCAGTTTATCACTTGCTTTTGTATCATTACTATTAACTAGTCATTACCATTCTTCCATGTGGCATTTCTTCAAATTCTTACCATTAGTACAACACGTCATTTGCTATTTTTAATGGGCAAAAACAAAACTTGGTCTCTTCTTGACTAGTCCTAATCTTGGCAAGGATGAACTACCCTCATAAACATGTAAAGACAAACAAAATCCCCAGAGACATGAACAAGAAACGAGCATTAAATTGGACCAAAGAAACTCCATTGAAAGTGACAGCATTAGGAATATCTGCTTTCTTGATGCACGGCTTTAGTTTCCCCAAGCTGCCTCTGTTTTTGGCATTCATCAATGTGTCGTCCACACAGAGTCCTGTGTTTCCTGCCAACTTTAGCTTTTCTCTGAATTCCATTGAAGATGGGATTCTATCACTCAAATTGTTGTTCTCCAAGTTTATTTCTTCTATTAATTCTAGGTGGTAAAACTCCTCGGGAACAGGCCCTTCAAGCTTGTTGTTATCTAGCCCTAGATAAGACAAGTTTCTGAGATAAATAGCCATTGATGAAGGGATGTTACCAATCAAACCCAGGTCTGAAAACCCTATCCTCTTGACACCTCCAAGATTTTCCCATATTTCTGGAATTTTCTCACCTAGAGAATTCCCACTCAAATACACTTCCTTTAATCTGGGAATTTCTCCCAAGAACAGAGGAATCCCAAAGTGACCGAAATGGTTGAAGCTGAGGTCTAAAAACTCGAGGCGCTGCAATTGTCTGAAACTTTCTGGGAGTTGACCTTTGAATCTGTTGGATCTCATATCAAGCTTTAGAAGCTCCGTGAGACTACCCAGTGATTCAGGAACAAACCCTTCAAAATTGTTTTGACTAAGATCAAGAAGCTTCAACTTCTTCAAATTAGCCAAACTCCCAGGAAGTTCACCAGAAAGTTGATTTCTGGATAGCGTAATCTCTTCCAGATCAACTAAATCGCCAATCAGGTTAGGAACTTCACCGTAAAACCCATTTCCCGTGAAAACCAGCCTCCTCAAATGCGTAAAATTACGTAACATACGACTCAAAGGGCCTACCAGAGACGGATTCTCGATGAACACGAGCTCCTCAAGACTAGAACCAAACGACAGAGGAACATCAGGTAGAGAAACCCTAGACCCGATGAAACATCTGTAAAAGAAGAGCTTGCGAAGGTAGTTAAAAGAGGTGAAGAGGAGAGGATTGAGAGTCGCATTTTCAGAGCAAGGGGGGTCAGGAGTGTAGTCTGACAAATACCCAAAGTTCAACTCAACAATGTGTGCCGTTTCGTTGCCATCGCCAGAACCATCAGATTCAGAAGGGTAGTCGCAAACGACGCCGTGAGGGGCAGAGACACAGAGATCGTCCGGGAAGAGAGAACGCCAGGGAATGACCGAGTTGACTGAGTTCAGCACCTGGTAAACCGATTCCTTCTCCGCCGCGTCCAGCTGAGGTTGCTGGTACGAGAGAACCACCACGGACAAGATGACAACGAGAAAAAGAGTGGAAACTAGATGACACAAAGACATTGAAAAGAAGAATGGGGAAAAACAAAAAAGAACCGCAGAGAAGCAGAGTAGAGCAGCGAGGTTTAGCAAAAGAAAAGTGTGCAAAGTAGGTTGCTGGGAAGATGGGAAAGAAGGAAGCAGATACACATAGCCTATAAAGGGACAACAGGGAGAAAACGAAATAACCCAGAAAATTATGGGACAATCAATCTAAGATAATTGCAGATTACCACTCTAAAGAATGAAAAGTATCGCAAAACAGAGCAAGATCACGAAGTAATTTGGGACTTTTTTAGTGAAATTAATGGATTAAATTAGGAAATGACAGGAAAGAAAGGTGGGTGAGGGGATGACAGAATCGTCCAAGTGCGATATGATTGTGGGGCCAGAGGACAGCGGTGAGATGAGGTCAGAGTTATACGATCTGACTTAGAGGCGCAGAATAACTAACAAATAGTCGGAGCAGGCCGGCCAGCTAGCAGAAGCAGAGGAACGCTCTGCAACGTTTTACATTTACAAAAAAACAGAACGACTCATAAATAAATAAAATTGACTCGATTGGGGGGCTATGACTCTGCTAGCTTTATTATAGGTGTGGCTCCTTAACTGTAAAAGGAACCTGCTGGAGCCGACAAGGGCTCCTTAAAGCCGACACGCAGCAACTGCTCAAAGCCTCAAGTTGCCGAGCATGAGAACTCAGATTAATACTATTTATTTTATGTGGTCCTTTTATTAAAAGAATAATGACAATGATACTACAATTATTAACTAATGAAAATAAAACCAATTAATTATTAATGTGGTCAATACTCGTGTTTACCTCAACTCTATTTAGAATCGAATCGAAGGTCAAAAAAGTGAAAAACTACGGTATTTACAATCTGCATTGTGGGACCCACCAGCGGTTTCTGTTAACCTGCGTTTTTATGCCTTTTCTGTCACTAAAATACTATTATCACATCGTGTCGATTTTAGGGGAGCAACCTCGTGATACCGCTGTCGCAGGATGTCACTTCCAGGCCAATGCCGTTACTTTAACTTGGATTCCGTTTCTTTCCCTTCGATGTTTGAGTATAACATATGTAGGATAATGAAGCATTAACCCGTCATTCGTGAACTTGGCGGTGAAATATAATCTTAACAGAAATACGTCCTTTAGAAACAAATACTAAAAATAATTACAAAAACATAAAAATATCTATCTATATATATAACAATATGAAAATTCCAACAAACCCCACTATTCATTAGCAAACGCAACCCATTTCTTATATTTTATGCCTTTTACACTACACTAGTTGTCTAAAATATTGATTTTTTTTAAATTTTTATGGCGACAACCAAATAATACCCTATTGTACAAATACAAAGGTTTCAATTCCCTAATGAGAGTTCATTTGACAATCAATCCTTTTTTGTATAAAAAAATCAATTATACAAAATGAAGAAAATCATACATCTAAGGTCGGAATTGTAAATTGGGGGAATTGGGAATTAGTACATCAATTTTGTACAAAGAGTGGGAATAAAAAATATTAAGCAACAAATGAACATTTTTTCTAAGGTGCCACTAAAATCGAAATGGACAAGACTACTGAACAAATTCTTCTTGCACGTGATGACATTGCCGTGGTTTAAGAATTCAGAGAATGTTAAGGCAAATTAAGTAATCCAGTGCAAGTCTTAGACATTTGGCACTCAATTCAGGATTCGTGAAAAGAAAAAGCGTCAAAAAACAAAGGAATTGGGGTAAGGGGCTGCTAGCTAGTACAAGAGAAAAACGTTGGGCTATGACGAACAACCAAAAAACCTCGAAGAATTTCACACACCAAAGGAAACATCAAAACAAGATCCAGTATCCACTGCCGCCACCAGAAATCTCTCTCATGGCTTCTTGGTCTGCATGGACAAACAATGGTTACAAAATTTCATCTCTTCTTTGAAATTGACACAAACGGATGTTATTGAGACTGAGAAAATAGAAAGTAGGACAGTGAAAGACGAATGCATGTTTCGAATTATAGATTACTAGTTTCTCTGCCTTTGATCTTCCAACTCTATCTAGCAACTAGCATTTAGACACCCACCTCTCACCACGAACAAAGACAAAAGATAAAGGGAGATTTGTTTTAAGATCGGAAGGAGACATATGGCCATCAAATCATTTCAGTTCCTTAATTAAATCCTACCCCGCTTCTCCTAAACAAACAAGAAAGCATGCCTCTAAAACCAGGAAAGAAAAAATGGAACTTACCTTGCTGAGGTACTTTTTCTGAATTTTCAATGCCTCAGTACAAGCTTTTTTAGCATCAAGATTTGCCGTTATGTCACCCAAGATCTGGAAAGAAGGGTTCATGTAAGATGATGCATGCAGAAACAGAAGTAAATGACTAATGCGTGTTTCAAACTATAAATACATGCATCTATGCAGGGGGATAAAAAGAGAGACCTTAACAACATCGTCTACACCCTTAGCCTCCTTTAAAATCTGCCTATTCTTCACTTCAAGAACACTTGCAACAAGAAAAACTGCTAGTGCACTTTGTTGATCAGCATTGCCCGTCGTCAAGTTCTTCCTCTGAAATTTGCCATATTGCTTCAACAATTTGCCGCTTACTGCAGGTGCATTTTCTTGTGTTTGGGCAGTCTCTGGGTTTTCATATAATGAGAAGATGTTTGGGTTGTATTCCATGCCCCACATCAACTGAAAACAATCTATATTATGTCTTAAAATGAGCTTCTTAATTTGGAGCTTGTGCAGACTCCAAGCTATCATTTTCATTAAAAAATAACCAAGAAACCAAAAAGTATAGCTCCTCATTTTTTCCCAAAGAGCCCATATAGGTTGACAATATCAATTCCTCCTTACCTCCCAAAGATAAAGAGCGTCTGCAAATGAAAATTCTCTGCGGAAAAGAACCATCAGCATGCGGAATGCAAAGAGATACTCCCCAGCATCTAATTCATCTGTAAAATAAATATACACAAAGTTTATGAGCTATTTTTTAGGGTGTTCATACTGATATGATGTTTCTGTATGAACTTAGACAAATTTAAGAATGGGAGGGATAAGCAAGCAACCGCTCTCTTTTAGAGAGGACCCTTAATACTATAGCCAAAATAGCAATTACAACACACATTTGCAAGATGGAGCATGGTTTTCTGTTATCATGAAACCTCAAAATGTGATTGTAAAAAAGAATTTCCCACCAATACCAGCTATCTCAAAAGTACGTTTACACTTTTGAAACATCTGACTTTGATTCTAGTCAGAATGATAATATAGAAAAAACTTTTGAAATGAGAAAAATACAAATCATGACACAATAGAAGTTGCCCATACATATTTCCCATACCAAGATGTTGGTGGAGCTTGGGATCAACAATTTTAATAATCTGGGAGAGCGTACCCAACTGAGATTGCACCCCCATTGAACTTGCACTGGTCCTGAAATTCTCTCTCTGTAATGCAAAAACTGGAGTGTGAACTCATCACAAACTCATTATCTAGGAACAAACATTAGCCACTATTTAAATGAAAACAAGAGCAATAGCCGACAGCTAGAATGAAACTGAAGCCATCTCTAGAGTCTGATTCATGATTTCAGGATTAAGTCACTCACTTCTTTTGCTGTTATAGATGCATTCATGGACAAACTACAGAATACTTCTTTAAAAGAAATGTGCCGTTTTCCAAAATTTCACAAGTTTCTCCCAAAATGAGGTTATCTCTAGGGTTAAAATCAGAACTTGTCACAAAATTCTCTAAAGGTCAAAGAATCCCCATTCTCCTTCTCCCTTTATCTTTGGGACAATTTGTTGACAAGTTGTGAATTTAACCTTAGAGGGTACAAAGTAGTTTCAGAGAAAATTGTTCCATGAACCAAATTGAGAGGCTTTTCTCTAGAGGACCAAATTGTGAAGGTGAGTAATATCTAAGTGCTAAATCATTAATTGACTCAAACACCGTTTTTTTTTTTGGAGAACAACTGACTCAAATACTTATTAATATTTATGGCCCATAGGTCTTGGTGACTTTGTCATTTTAATATCAAACACCTAAACGACAATTACTCGAAGGGAGCACTCTCAGGCAAAAATAGAATATCATAATCACAACAATATATCTAGCATACCAGCCTTCGCATTGCACGCTCAAAGCACCAAAAGGAATCTGCTTCATCCTCAAGAAGTATCACCATAGGTGAGCATATATCATTCATTCCTACAACAGAAAGTATACCTGGGAATGTCTCAACCTGAAGATACTTCAATTTGACAAATAAAAGGATGAAAACTAGTAATTCACCTTGCACATAGCCAATATCATCATCCAACCAGGTATAAATTGACAGAACATCCCATAGTTTTGCCTGGTTGGTTTCACTCTCATAGAACACAAGAGCTCGATCTGTTCTTACAACATCCAGACCTACAACAAAACATAACTATTTAACAGTATGGATGGTTACAAAAAGAATAGGCAAACTTTTCCACAGCAAACATCAACAGCATAAACCCATGCAGCTAGTTAGTGTGTTCCTTGTGATGCTAATGCATTGTGAATATTAATGGACCAGATGTCAACACCGCAAGAACTTAGGCACAAGTTATTCATCCTTGATCTCATTACGTTACATAAATATGAAATTGGTCTGTTACATTCAATCCTCAGTTTTGTGTTGACAAGAGACCATATGGTAGCACATATTAAATGTCACAAGCTTGCTGCCGTGAATATGCAACACTCATACTTGAATTTAAAATTAATATTGAGGGCATCTTCCTTTTCATGAGGGAGATTCATTAACTAACCAATTTAAAGAAGGCCAAAGACCATGAAGCAAAAGTTATAGAACAAACTAAACCCAGACAGATTGGATATATCTACAAAGCATTTAATGAATATGGAGCAGTGTATACATACCAATCTGATGTAATGTCTGTACCCACTGCAGAACTTTCTTATCTGAAAGTGGCACGCCTATCAAAGAATCGTCTGTTGGTTGGCCATCATCACCAATGAGAGGTGTTGTAATGAATTTTCCAGTACCAATAACTGGAACCACCCTTTGACATTCATCTTTCCATGAGTTGTACTGTTGCCTGAATAATAAAGTTACCACACATATGTTATATTTAGTATTGCCAACCAAGGAACCGGGGAGGGGGGGGGGGGGAAGGGGAGAACCAGCAGATTTGGGATCTGGAAAATTTGAAAGACCAGCTAGCTTTTAGGAGAAAAAAGAAAGCACGGTCATGTATGAAATTTAAGTTGCTACATGAAGAAAACAGAAAACGTGATGAACTTTATGGTTCATGGGATGGGACAAAAGAATGGAATTCAATAGAACCGGCACTTAAATGTACTAAAAGTACTTAATTGTGTACTAAAATAGGATAGCTAACTTTAAATGACCATATGAATTCGTGGAGTATTGTTATATTCTTTACCTCATTTAAACACAATTTATGAGTTCAACAGAAATATACTTGAATTAATATATACCTCCTTTGCTCCTTAAGTTGATTCCGTTCTTCAAACGTGCTGTTAGGATCATAGCAGCCTAACAAGAACTCCCATACTACCCCTTTAATTGAAGGATGTATACCCTGCATAATTTATAATATTAAAAATTAACATCAGTAAGGAGCACACGTTTTTTTTTGGCAAAGGAGCACCCATATTAAAAAGAATAAAATACAAGAAAAAGTAAAATGTAAATTTTTCAACGTTAAAGAAGAGCACCAGGAATACAGTTGGCAAAATAAAACACATCAGATTGTCATTATAAATCACTATTATTACGTTGAAAGATATGGGGGAAATGATTCACTAAAAGACACTTAATCTCAATACGCTTCAGGTATTTATAATAGCCTGTTATTCTCAGTGTTTACTAACTTCGCTATTCTGTTTCTTATTAACTAACAAAAGTTATGTATATTCTCTTAACAAACAGAACAGACTTATTACAGACATGCATATATTATAATTGTAACCATGTCTTCCATGACTAAACTCAAATCCAATGCATGTCCACACACTCATAATATATGATTCCACAAGGACACAGTCATCTAAATCTGAACAGCATTATGGGATTACCCCCCGTTGTATTCGTCTGAGCACTTTGGCAATATCCAAGTGACCATCTTGAGTGAATGATGCATGCCATCTTCTTTCACTTAGAGTTTTGCCAGCCTGTGGAAATAGAAAGTACCAAAATGTTGATCACAAAGTAATGCTGAAATATTAAATTAAAAGGTCACCCCACTCGTGTAAGTAGCTGCAATAGTGATTCTGAAGAATAAGGAGAAATTGCTATGAAAATGTTGCAAGGTTTTGATGAATGACTCCCAGTTGGATCTTACAAGTGCATCAGTTCAGTTCAGTTCGTTATCGCATTATATGGGAGAAAATCTTCCACATAACAGTTGTTAATATGCTTTATCAAACAAATGATATTGAGAAGCCACAATAGAGAAAAATTAGAAAATAGAAACCACACCCTTGGTTTAAAACGAGTCTTTGGAACGTCAGCTATACATTCTGGTCGGATGGGATAGAAAGCATCCAACTCAGTCGTACCATCTCCCTTCCCAAACATTCCCGAACAAAAATAAGTGTCAAAGTGCTCTACGCAACCGAAGGTCTTGGATTCGTCGCATCTCGCAAGTTACTACACCAATTACAATGTTAATGACATCTTTCCAGGAATACCCCTCGCATAGTTTCCTTAAAAGCTGCCCGGGATAAAAAAAAACATCCAAAAGTCAAATGCTCCAGAAAACCATTTTCGATCACCCTTCCCCCTAAAATCTACGAATTTTGTTATCAAATCTTCATCTGTTAACCAGAATAACAGAAAATAGGCCCAGCCAATCTGATTCTGAATATTAACCCAGTGCTTAAGTACCGAGGAAGAAATGACACGTTTTATTAAGAACTACCCGATCAAAGAAAAGAGGAAAAGGCCGAGACAGAAAAAATTGATTACCTTATCAGTTCTCGCACGATCAGGAAAATTCAGATAATTTCAGACCCAAAGATGAGAAGAATGCAAAATTTCTTTCGGTGCTCTGACTCTCTGAGTTATTCGAATGATAGTACTAAAATAGTCAATGCCATGCGTCGCACAAAGCGCTTCGGAAGGTAGGAATGATGGCGAGTTTGAAGGAAGCAAAAGAGCAAGTCGAAAATGATGCTGCGGAAGACAATGGAGGGAAATTATTTGTCGAAGAAATTGGCCGAGTTGGCCACAGAATCTATAGCATGTGGTTGAATTTCTTCAAGCGTCTTCGATATTTTACCCCATCCAATGTAAAAGTAAATATTCATTGGTTAACTATTTTAATCATGTGAGGATAAGGTCAGTCAGGTTAATTATTTCAGAAAATCCTCATCAAAACATTTGTAATTAATATATTTTATTAATGAAAATAATATTTTTAGTTTGCAAATTTGAAACATGATTGTTTAATATTTTAATATTAGCTTCGAGGAAAACATTAATATTCAATAATAGTAACTTTTTTCCATAAAAATATTAAAAATTAATTTGAATAATGTAGTAGTTTGCAGATGATTTTTTTTAACTCTAAGCTATATTTGGATAAAAAAATTAGGGAAAATAAATAAGAGAATTCTAGATTTTTTTTAAATTATAAATTTACTATTTTAATATTTTTTCTAATATTTTTTTTTATAATTTTCTTTTCATATTCAAATACTTTGTTGATAGTTCAAACATTTACTTATTTAATATATCGTACTTTAAGCTATTATGAGAACTTTTTTTTTTAAGGAATAGTTGACTAAATTCTTTTAGTCTCTAAACTTCAAACCTTGTGAATATTAAGTGAAGATTGTCAAGTAAAAAATAATTAATGGAGATTGGAATTTGGAAGGGTGGTCGTGTCTTAATTCAATCACTTCTGTTTAGGGTTGACTTTTGATCAAGTGACACCTTAAATTAGATATCCATCTTTATTGGAGATGATTTTTGTGCATGATAATATAATGATTGGAATATACACTGTAGATTAAAATTTTTTAAGATATAGAACTTTGTTTTGCTCATGAAAATTAAAAATATATAATTCATATTCAAAGCTAATGCAATAAAAAGAATATGGTAATAAATGTACGTAGAAAACTAAAATATGGGTGTGTAAACCAGTGCCGCACATGAAGAGAAATTATATTTTCACAGGGATTAATCTAAGTACTAATCGTCAGCTGTGATATTTAGAAAATAAACATGATGTTTGAGGGGCCATTTGTGATTAGCAAATTCTTCAAGGGCTTTCATTGAAAAGTGATGCTACTTTCTTTTTTGAACAAAATTTTTTAAAAAAAATTAGGCTCACCTATAATCTAATAATAGGGTAAAATCTTATTTTTTTTCTAAATAATATTAATATTAGATAAGGTGATTTATCTATTATTCATCCTTAAATATAAATTTAAGTATCTAAAAATTAAAATATTTTTTTAAATATTATAATTAAAAATACAATAAAATAATATTTTTTAAAATTTAAATACGTTTTAAATATTTAAATAGTTGAATAACTCACCCTTCACCAACTGAGTAAAAGATGCCTTTGATACTGGATAATTAACCCGGGTCCGAACCTATATAACAGAGACGCGGAAGGAAGAGTTAAAATACTGCGACGTGAGTTTTATCCTTCTTTCCTACCTTCGGCTTCTGGTTCTGCTGCTTCTCTCTAAATAATCTGGAATTACCTTTGACGAAGACTTCGAGGATCTCCGCTATTGACCATTCCGCTAGGCGCCATGAACATCTTCAACAAGAAACCCACGGCCAAAGGTTTGTGCCCGATCTTTGATTCTCCCTCTATGTTATGTTATATTCATCCCTTGAGCAAATCAACTTACCATTGCTCAATTATTACTGTCTTCTATTTTTGAATATATATGTATATTGGGTTGATCGCCCACTCTGATGTTAGGTCTTCATATTTTTTTTATAGCATAAAATTCAGTTCTTTTGGGTCCCCGGCGGGGGCAGAACTGATGTCTCGTATTAAATTTTAGTGAAAAACTATGCTCTTATGTCATCTGTTCTTCTTTTATTTTATCCAGAGGCTCTTAGGGAGAGTAAGCGAGAAATGGCACACGCTACTAGAGGTAAATTTCAGTTTCTTAGTACATTAACAAGTTTTGGTCCGTACTCCTGCTAACAGCTTTTCTTGGTCTTCTATATACTTCAGGCATCGAGAAGGAAATTGGAGCATTACAATTGGAAGTATGTCAAACTGTCTAAACATATTACGAATTATGATCCTCTTTCTAAACTTTTGTTGTCACAGCTAATAAGGCTATTACGTTGTTAGGAAAAAAAGCTTCTTGCTGAAATAAAGAGAACTGCCAAGACTGGAAACGAGGTATGATCAGCATTATCAATAATTTTGTCCCCTGCTGATTTTCTGCAGATTAACTCGAGATTTTGTCATCTTGATCTATTGTTGATATGCTTTATTTTCAATATTTCCTTTGCCCATGCAATTTGCAGGCAGCAACTAAAGTTTTAGCTCGCCAATTGGTTAGGCTTAGGCAACAAGTTGCTAATCTTCAAGGTAGTCGAGCTCAGATGAGAGGCATAGCAACTCACACACAGGTAGATTGTTGAATCCTGGATTTTGTGATATATCAAGCAGCAGATAGATGTTCTGTGATCTTAGCTACTATTACAATTTCCTGCAGGCGATGCATGCCCAGTCTTCTGTTGCTGTTGGTATGAAAGGTGCTAGTAAGGCAATGGCAGCTATGAATAAGGTAGCATTTTCAATTATATTTGAAAATCATTGCATGTCTGTGTATATAACTGTCCCATCTCTTTTATATTGGGCCATTGGGCATTGCTTTTGTTTATTTTTATCATCCCTCCTTGAACAAAGAAATAGAAGAAAGCTTTTCGTGATTTGTGAGTTGCAATGCAATTTCAATGAAGTGGGCGAGTGCACTTTGATATTTACCAAAAGAATGATATTCAAATTCTTTACAAAACTTGAGCAGGTCAGGATAAGGTTGGAGTTGTTGAACTGTTTGTTAGAGTGAAGTTTCCATAGTGTAGGATAGAATGATCAGAATATGAATGCCGGGGATCATGTTCTTTTCTTTTTGTTATCCCATACATAGTGGAAGATAGAGTTCCTCCACTGCCTTCCAATCCCTTGCACACACATAGGAAGAAGTAGGACTACAGAAAATGGACACAATGGAGTTGTCCATTTTTTAGGTGAAACTAAAAGGCAACAGGTTGCATCTGGACAGCAGCAATGATAGAAGCTGTTCTTCCAGAGTGGAACAAACATTGACATTGAAGCTTGTAAAGTACCTTTTGGATATCTTTTCACTTCCCATGCTAAAACTAGATTATTCTTTTGCAGCAAATGGATCCTGCAAAGCAAGCAAAAGTTATACGGGACTTCCAGAAACAATCGGCGCAGATGGATATGACAGTAAGATGACTCTTTTACTGAGTAGATTCACATGCGAGAAGAAAAATATAGAAAATAATTGTGTTACGTTTATCTCAGCTTATGGACTTAATGATTTATCATGCAGACTGAAATGATGTCAGATGCCATAGATGATGCATTGGATAATGATGAAGCTGAAGAGGAGACTGAAGATCTGACAAATCAGGTACCTTGTTCAAGTATTTTCTTGTCATGACATATCTGCATTGTGTCTCTTGTCTTATTCTCAAGACTTGAAATGACAATTTCGTTTCGAAATTAGTATGAATTGTTTTCTTTTAGTTTCTAAACGTTTAGTAGTAATAGTTACTGGGTGGAGTCAGGCTGGGCACCAAGTTTAAGATTTTAATTCTCTTAAGGGGTAACAGTGACTTTTGCTAAAAAGGAAACTGATGGCAATTCTGCTTGCCTCCTCAATTTTGGCAGGTGCTTGATGAAATTGGCGTGGATGTGGCCTCGCAGGTTGGAATCAAGTGTTATAAATTTCATGATTCACCTTCTGTCACTTTCACTTTGTTACTTTGATCAATCTAATTGGATTGTATTTTAACTCTCGGCAGTTGTCAGCGGCTCCTAAAGGAAGAATTGCAACAAAGAGCACTGCAAATGCCAGCAGGTATGTACCATATAACTCTTAATATTTATTTAAGTCATTATTATTGGGTTAAAGATAAATTGAGATTCTATGTACATTGTCTAAATCGTTAAGAATTTACCGTTGCTTATTTACTAGTGCAAACTGGAGTAGGCCTTGTACATCCATGTGAAATCCTATATTGGCAGCACTATATTGTTTGTGAATAGTATCATTTTCTACATTTTTATATTTTAAATTAATATAATTGAACCTGCTTTGCTTGTAAATAAACACGTAATTTGCTTGACCTTGGGAATCGTATGTTTCAGCTCGGGCGTTGATGACCTAGAGAAACGTTTGGCATCTCTAAGAAACCCGTAATTTTCTGTCTTGAGCTTTCACGATGTTTTCAAATGCAATGCTGTCTGCTAGAATCCCTGGACTTAATTTCTCCTTTGGGATTTGATGAGTTCAATGTATATTCCACCTGAAATTACTGTCTTATCTAGGAATCTGTTCTTCTGAATGAGGTTATTGTAAAGTAGTAGATGGATTCTAAGAGATGTTAGTGTGATAGGAGATTGAAAGAATTGCCCTACTTGCCACAAGTAGCGTCGTTTGATGATCTTGTGAATGCAAATGCAGACTCGATTTGTTTTACGGCTGGCTAAATAAATTAGTGCATCTCGTTTGTACCTATTACACAACTTACGAAATCGTAGAATAATGTTGTAGTATTTAAATATATGCCTTGATAATTGAAGTCTCTCAATGTTTTATTTTTATCCTTTTACTGAAGATGAAAAGTGCATTTTGAATAAATAAAGTTAGATCATCCTCGATCCCCTGTACACCCAAAATCAGAAACTGAATACAAAACTCAGTTGGATTCCTGAACCAATGATGGGATTCCATATGTAGATGATGATCCATATTGGTAAATGAATGAGCTTAACTTCCTGAATCCATGGGGTGAATGTTGTTTTATCAACCTTGCTTAAGAAATTAGCAATTCCTCCACTTTGAACCAAAAAACAACACTCATACTCCCCAATTGGGCCAACAATGTGATAAGTTCCCCGGTTAATTTCATTGATAATGCTAATTTTCTGCTCATTTTTGGGATGAATAAAAAATATTTACATTTAATATGAATCATTTGAATTAACTTTAAATTAATAAAAATTTATTTTGCTATTGATATTTCTTATTCTAAAATAATTAAATATAAAGTAAACATGATGTTTAATTGCTAATTTAAACAAGTTTTATATTGAAAAATAAAAATATTAGAAATTTGAAATATTTAAATCTAAATAGTATAAATTTGATTAAAAGATGAACGCGAAACACTCCTTGAAATGAGTAGAGATGCCCAGAGGATTCAAATCAATGAGACTTTTAGTTCGCCAAAAACTTAGATGGTCAAGGACATACATTCAAGCAAAGTGAGTCACATACTCACGTATGCAAGGCAGCTCTACTTGTGAGCGAGCAAAAACGTACATCATAAACAGTACTCGCTTCAGTTCAAGTTTCATCTTCTTCTATATGACCCCAAAAAGAAAAAAAAATTGAAAAAGTAAACACAAGTTCCTTCTTGTAGAAAAGCCAGAAGAAAGAATCATGGCTGAATTCTCACTCTGACGTGTTACCGTGGCTGAGAAATCTTGCAGCGGAAAACCATTCTGGTCGTGAAATGATTTCATCAGGCAGTGATGTAAATACGACCACGCATTGCTTCAGTACTATCCCATGTACACGACTCATTCCACAATTGTTGAGATCACTCAAAAAATGATCTTGCATTTCAAGTGCATCAGAATTTAGAAAATTTCTCTGGCAGAAAGGAAGCACCTTTACTTCCTGATAGAGAGAAGCTCAAAGCTCCTAAGAGGATCATCCCGGTTGCCTCTGGAAGATGTATTGCGTGTAAAACCTGGTTGCTTGCTCTCATACAAAGCGGGAGTGGTAGAAGGGCGGCTATTGCTAGTAGTTGTAGTCAGCCGACCGGTACGAATATCGCTGTGGTCAGCCGATGCACTGGGCTTGTTTGATGAGATAAGGGCTTTTCTTGAACTGCTTCCATATCGGGCAGAACTGTGTACCTTCTCTTGTTCACGGTGCTGATGACACAAGACAAAACAAACCGCATATAAATATTTCAATAAAAAAAAGAAGAAGCAAATTTGTACACACACAAACACTTGTAGGAAGGACAAATAAACGAACTGGGCGATAATAGGTTCAAATGTTAAAAGGAATGCACCATCATGCATCATGCTCCGCAGGCATCCATACAAACTAGATAGTTAGGTCAATAAAACTTTTCATAGAAAAATTTCGAATGAAAATTCATCTTTTCTACTTGAAAAAAAAAACTACCAAGAAAATTACCATATCCTTATGTTGCTGTACATCCTCAAACATCCTTTGCTTAGCTTGATCACCCCGAGGACCAGGACTTGTGGGGTTTCTCCTGGAGAATGCTTCAACGGTGCCAGGGAATTTCTCTCGAGGATCTTTCCCGGCTGAAAGATGCAATTGCCAGAGCCAGGATTATGCAATTTGCAATTCAGAAGATATAAAGTACTTTCATGAAAGAGATGAACAAAAAGACAAGATAATTTAATGCTTTCAGATTATATTCTTCCTGCAAACCAAAAATAACTTTCAAAGTCATATTTGACTCGGAGCAGACCTGACATCTTTTCTGGCTTTTGCACAGATGGTCCGGCATTCATAGCTGCTTTGCCACTGCCATGCTGATAGAGCAACCACTACATTATGAAATCTATAGAAATAAAAATCCATGCAAGCAAACATATTAAAGTACCAACCCGTCCTCTAGAGCTAGAACCAATCTGTGGATACTTCAATATAGTCCAATCAAAAACATAGTCAAACTGATAGCCTGAAGTGACAAAGTCAACATCAATTTTGAATACTTGACTGCAGTAAATATTCCAGCAGAATATACTAACTGAAGTACCCAAATTAGAATCAGATATCAGGGTAAAACACCTTCTCGAATAAATAAGTCTCGAAAAAGTCTCTTTAAATACGAATAATCTGGCTTGTCCTCAAAACGCAAAGACCGGCAGTAGTGGAAGTAAGATACAAACTCAGATGGGTATGATTTACAGAGCACCTGTTAACAAATTCAAATAAATTACCAACACAACAACAGGACCATTAAAATTCAGACAGGCAACAAAAGAGGAGGGGAAAATGTACATGTAATACTCAAATGAATGCAAGGAATATGGGATGAAGACTTAAGCAAACTGAAAATCAACCAGAGAGATCATTCAGGTGACCTAAGTAAACAGTAGACATAGTCAAAATTAAACCTAGTTCAAGGGCATGAGATACATGAAGTGTGCTCGTAATATGAGATGGATGACGCTCAAAGCCTGGCCTATCTTTGCAACTTCTGTGGCATCATAGGTCCTCCTAAGGTTAAGGAAAAGTTTATGTAGTGAATACAAATTGACAGTCTAAATAAGATATCTAATTGAACTAATCCCATTTTAAAAGATTAAATTAAGATTAGCAAAAATGTAGACAATTCCCTCTATCCTAAACCTTCAAACAAATCACCATCTGATTTCAAATTTAACGATTAATTTGCTTAAAATTTTAATGAGGGGAATTAGCCAACATCCAACCTGGTTCAAACTCTAGTTCTAGAGGAAAAGAAAACTTCAAGTCTATATCAAACAGACACAGATCCAACTAATCACGGTACCTCTGTGGGGGTTGATGCCTTCTTCTCACTAATCTTATCGTATTTTTGTTTTTTTGTGCCAGCCTTGAGTCCCTGCCAAGGAAGACTACAGAAAAAGAATTGCGCTAAGAAAGCACATAGTAAGATATTGTAATTAAATCTAAGATCCAGTAGGAATGGTAGACGAGTCCAACCTTCCTCTTAAGAAATACATGAGCACGTAACCAAGAGATTCCAGATCGTCCCTTCTGCTTTGCTCTTCCAGGAAAGTAAAAATTGATTTGAAAAACAAAAAATATGTAAGTCTTAATTATGCAATAATCCAGTTGTTACATCGATTGTCAATACAAAAAAGGCAAAACTCAGCAAAAGATATCACTCACCAATTCCAAGATGAGTGTTCACACTAGCATAGCGAGCTGTGCCAGTGAGGTTCTTGTTTTCCCTTCACAATAGAAACATCAGTTTTAATGAAGAGAAAAAAATTCTGGGGCAAAATTTATGGGGAATACATAACATGATTTTTGAACTAAAAGAAAAATACTGAAGGGAAAGAACATCATAGTGAAGTGTGGTATGGTCCCAGAATAAAGATGTTGAGGGGAATAGACACTCAAAATAAAGCAACCAAGAAGAATTTGAATTGAAAGCCCAGAGCTGATGTAGGGGTAGGGAGTTTAAGGTCAGAAAGAATCTTTAAGAGTTATATTGAGCAAGAATCTTAACTCAAAACAACCCTAAAGTCTGGAGAATCTCCACACAACACAAATATATTATCATAAGCTTTCATCACATGTACTGCCCACTGCCATTTATGCAACCAGAATGTAGCCAACAGACTAACTGACACAGTAACGCAAAGACTAACCACAACTGAACATAATTGCCACAAATGAACATAAAAGGCACAAAAACTAAGCATTATCAACATAACTGACTCTAAACATTAAGCATGATTTGGTCCCGCCAAAAAAGAAAGCATAATGGTAGATGTAGCAGTCATGAAGACTCTTAAAATTTGTTGACTACAAAACTTTTGTTATTATAGAGTTGATTATTTGTTATTACACACCTTATGTGTTAGCATCAATAAAAAAGGATGTAATGACCAATTGAAATTATGTCAGTGGTCATGAGTAAAAACTATCAAAATTAGTTACCTAAACTTTATTTTTCGCCAACAATTGCCTGAACTTTCGGAGACACACATATAAATACATGCGCATGCGCGCGCACATTTGCTCACTCAAACGAGTACCCTTTAATACCCTCTAATAAGCAAGCCAAAGTTTACCTGTATGGTATGTGCTTATGAGTCTGAAGATCCCTATACTTCTTCGCAAGGCCATAATCAATTATGTACACCTGAAATTAGATGCACGGCAAGATTCCAAAATAGTTAAAAGATCTAATATTTGGGTGTTTATCTAATTTCCTTATCAGAATCTAAAGATTAATTTAATTTCATTTTAGTTTTTATTGTATTACAAAAGAAAATTCCATTGAAACAGAATAGAAGGAAGAAAAATATTAAAGAAGATTCTGCTAAAACATCTAAAAGATAGGAGAGAAGAAATACATTAGCTATGAAAGAAACTATTTACAATGACCAACAAGCAGTATTTCACAGGGTTTTAAATAACAGACCTGGTTTGATTTACGTCCTAGGCCCATAAGAAAATTGTCAGGCTTTAAATCACGGTGAAGAAAACCTCTTGAATGCATATACTCGACCCTGTTAATCTGAAAATAAACAATAATATAAAGTAAAATTTAAATGGTGATGTTACTATTTAAGAACACTGGGTGCACAATTGCCCATTAGACTTACTAACTGATCAGCAAGCATTAACACAGTCTTCAATGTGAATTTCCGGTTGCAATAGTTGAACAAATCTTCCAGACTTGGTCCAAGAAGGTCAATAACCATCACATTATGGTCTCCCTCTACTCCAAACCATTTGATGTGGGGAATCCCCGCTTCATTAAGGAAAAATCATACTAGATTATTCAAAGGAAAAATCCTATTTGTTAACTGAAATTGTCCTTTTTTATTTTTCTTCAAAGGCAGGGTTTAGACTGATGATTCTGAATCCAATTTCATCAACATAAGATTCTAGACATCGATCAGATTAAACTCCAGATTTAAGAAGAAAAAATCGTTTTTTAGAAAAAAATTGTTTTCAACATAAAGAATGCTGAAAAATGATTCCCTTCAAACTTGTATCATCTAACACTTTTAAAGGGTCCAGTGTTCCAGAATTACTTCCTCCTTGAAGAAGCATATACAATTTTGACTCGTAGAAAAGTTGAGGATGCCTGGTCTTCACAGGTTCCTGAAATTTTTTGAAGGTAGCAGCAGATCATGATGCATGGATATACTGATGCTATTAACAGATATAATAACTTTCTTCTCTTGTAAAACAGCAAAAGAAAAAATATGACAAACACTGTAAACAAGATGATAAAGAGAAGACACAATGTAGCATTTTGCATGTTACTTCAATCTTTATTGAGATCTCACTGATTTCTTATAAACTTCTGCGCAATCCAACTAATGGAGAGAGAGATTTCATTTCTTTATAAATATAGAAATGAACCATATCTCCATATTTCGCGTAATATTTCAAGAGGACTATGCAACCTCAATGGTTGAAAAACAAGGATGCATATTACTAACCATAGCGCAAACGTTTACAGCATCTACGTATAGCATAACGGATATCCACTGGACATGGTATAACATAGAGACTAAAGATAAATGCGAGGTTCAACAAAGTAAAATAATGGTGATCTTGATCATATGTGCGCACATTCAAGATAGTCGAAATACATGCATAAACAGAAAACTAGTAATCAGTCTCAAGAAATTCATAACAGACTCCACCACTGAAGCATTTTGCCACATCCAGTCACATAAAAGGTAAAACTTGACGTACCAGCTTAACGGCCACCTCCTCTCCATTTTGCACATTTACGCCTGGAATATGTTAAAAGCGACATAAGAACACACCACAATAAATTAAAATTTAACAAAAAATGAAATATCCATACCTAAATAAAGCTCCCCAAAAGAACCACTCCCAATTTTCCTTCCCAGTTTAAACTTCCCACCAACCAAATGATCCATGATGAAATGATCTTCAATACACCTCCCCCACAGACAGCAAATGTATTGGAATTTTCTTCTCAAATTCGTACCGAAATCAACAACTAATTGTACACAACCTCATGTATAGCAACCCTCACTTTCATTGTCCACGGCTTCGCCGAATTAATTGATTATGCAGTCAAAATTCGTTGCTTTCTTAGAAATTCCATCAAAATCCAATGAGATTTCCGAATCTAGTGATCCAGGTAGCAGTAAATTGAATTATATGACGTAAATCCAGAACAAGGAAAAATCAAAATGGACCGAGTTTATAAAAATTTCAACGTCCTCCAGCAATGAGGAGAAATCTTTATTCATGTTAGAGCACCGCCTTCTCCTACATTCTGCAACGCACACAACGCAAATCAATCAGCCCAGGCCACGGATTGAAGCCCTAACTTGCAGGAAAAGAAGCGCATTGACCCAATAAAATAAAATGCAAAGGGTGGCACAAATTCTTGAAGAAACAGAATGAAAAGACGAGATTGTGGAGCCTGTGCCCGATCAGATAGGAAGAGAATTTAACAGCTCTACAAAACAACAGTTGAGAGATGGACAGAACGCGGAATGGAAACTGACGGGAAGAGAGAGAAAGACGGAGATGGAGAACTAAGAAGCCAACCGCAGGCAGGAGATTTTTCATTATACTAATAATCGAGGCTTTTCTTCGGTAATTTTTAAAATTATCCTTTTTCTTAGTTGCTATTATTCGTACGAATTACCAATTTTTATCTACTCAGTACTTGTAATTTGTAAATTATAAAACTACCAATTCCTAATAAGTAAATAAATAATTGTTTCCATTTTAACGACCAAGATACGAATACGACGTATTAACCAATATCCTCTCTCCGTGCCGCGCACGTTTGGGCTGTTAAAGTGCTTTTAATGGATGAAATATTCTGTGTATTTAATTTATCGTCACATTTTAGTCATTTTAAGAATCTAAATTTTCTCACTAGAAAACAAATTATGATTTATATAGAAACAGAAGACAACTAAAAGTATCTTATTGTTGATTTATTGCATCACAAACGCAATAGCATTGGTTTTTTATTTCACTCAATTTATCATAATTTTATCTTAACTATATCTAAATCTGACTCATATCATATATTTGATTATAGTTGGTAAATCTCCTAACATAAATTTTTTATATACGCTAATACTTAAACTTGAGATATCACTTAAATAATACCGAGATACTTACCACTCGAAATAACCCTGGTTAATAATAGCATTTTTCTGTCCACCCGATTCATCAGAACTTTATCCCTATTATATCTGGATCAGATCTGCGTCGCGCACCTAGCTATGGTGGATGAGTCTCCCAACTGAAATTTTCTGCATACGCCAAAGTTCAAATTTGAGACCTCGCTTAAACGATACTGAGTCGCTTACTATTCGGACCAACCCAACCCTAATGATTGGTGATATCATTATTTTTTTTTTGGTTGTTTACACAGTTCACTGGAACTTTATCCTAACTATATTTAAATTCGACTCATATCACGTACTTCATTATGATGAATAAATCTCCCAAAAAAAATTTCTATATAGTATTATTTTTTTGGTTGTCCACCCGATTTACCAAAATTTTGTTCTGACTATATCCAGATTCGATTCGTGTTGCGCACCTAGTTATAGTGGGTGAGTTTTCCAACAGGAATTTTCTGTATATGCTAAGGCTCGAACTCAAGACCTCGCTTAAGTGATATCTAACCATTTATCACTTAGATTAATCCCCATCTAGATTTGACTTATACAACTTAACTAATGAGTCTCTCAACACAAATTTTCTATTGTTAATTTACCATTTGTGGTTTACACTTTACAGAACTCTCTAATCTCGTTCCACTTTTTGCATGGGCCCTGAGATGCTATAGTGGCCCAATTATGGATATTTGGGCTTCCCATGGCCCAAGTATGAACGCCCATTCCTTGCTTTCGCCTGATACTATAAAATTCACCCTATGTCTATAGTTTTACTAATTTATTGAAATGTTGGGAAAAATAATTTATTGAAAGCAATTTGCTTCATGAAAAATAAAAGACTACGATTCCTAATTTGTTTATGGACAGATAAAATTTATAAATCTAGAGCATTTGCCTTGCACGCGTGCGCATTTTGATTAGGGAAATTAAAAATAAGTAAGGAAGACGATTTTATGATTAGAGAGGGTAATAATCGTGAGAGAAACAAGAGGGAAACGTGCGATCCATTATTATAAATTCCCCTAGACATGACCCCACCCCGCAATTGGTGCTGCGTCCCCATCACGTAATGCATGTTGATTCGCTAGTTAATGAATATTTTCTCTAAATAAAATCATGAGCTCTCAATAAAAATATCATTTATACGAGTAATTTTCTTAAGAGCTAAAAATTATTTTTGCTTTAAACTAGTAAATACGATACCAGTACAAGAGAACATTTGAATCTTGAATTTATTCCTCCTACAAAATTAAATTACAACCATGAAATCTCTGTCTGCGCATGCCCCGTTTTTTTCATCACAACGTGTGTGCATTACTGCATGTAGATGTAAGTTAAACAAATTAGGTCCAAATAATTAACGGGGGTTGATTTGAGTGGTAAGTGACTCAATATCGTTTAAAAGAGATATTGAGTTCGAGTTTTGGTATATGCAGAAAATTCCTGTTGAGAGACTCACCCACTATAGTCAAGTGTACGACGCAAGTCGGATCCAGATATAGTTGGGATAAAACTCTGATAAATCGAGTGGACAGCAAAAAAAAGTTAGGTCCAAAGATTTCTAATCTCAATAAGTACTTATACAAATATTTACATATTATCTATAACTAAGATTTTTATATTGATAATGAAATTTAAATTTACTGGGTATAGGTTAAATAGAGTAGTGCTTGTGATGGTAGAAATAAATTTTCGGTAGGAGCTTTTGGAGACAGATGGGGCTAATTGGGGATTCACTCAGATTTAGGAATAGCAACTATAATGCCAAGTTGGTCCCAATTGGCAAATATATATATATGAATGTGATCAATAATTAAGCCCAAGCCAACTCATGCCACGTACGTACTCCTCCAGCATCATCATGTTCACTGTTCAGCTCCCCTTTCATCCAATACAAACACATCAACTACCCCCAACTAAAACAGAAAAATCCCTCTTCGAGAGATCTCACACATGACTTATTTCGTTTTATCATTATTCCTTCTACCATTTCAGTTTCTTTCTTTCTTTCTTTTAAAAAAAGGAAATAGCTTACCGGTGCACGAGCACTTGTTTTCAAGTTTTTCATCGAATTGACATGCTGTCTTGTTTACAAGCTTTTTGCCACTCATAATAAAAGTAATATAAAAATTACGAATGCGATAATAGAAATGTATGTGTGTTTATAGGGAGCCTCGTCAACATGATTAGTTTTAATATATGTGTGTTTTAGTTTAGTTTGTTGTGTAAGGATATCATATTTATATTTCGTTTTTGTGATCCATCAGAGCAATAATACATACAACTTGTAAATGTTACTGACAATTGTAATATGATTGGTCATGTACACGGGATAGCATCCAAAGAGAGACAAGCGCAGAAGAATCTCAAGAAGATTCCATTCCCATGACTTTTTTAACTCCAGAAAAGGTGAAGTTTAGTTAGTCCCCATGAATTCAACGTCTTTTCTTTCTATACTCATAAAGAAAAGCAAACAAGTCCCCTAGCTAATTAACAGGTAATTCCCATTATTTCCACTTCACTATCAATATACAAAGGCATGAAAAATCTCCAGCTTTTCACCAGTAACCAACCCAAATACAACAATCTTAAAGTTCACGAGCACAAAAACCGGCATAAATATGAATTTGGTGATCTTCTTATTTCATATTATTATTATTAGGGGAATAACATGTCCATGAAGAAGCAGTATACAAGCCAGTGTTCTTCCATCCAAGCCTGAGCGTGCCATCAACTTGAGCCAGAGTATAACCATGGCCACGGGAAGAAGAAGGAGAAGATGAGAACATGTTCAATATCAATTGAGCTTGAGCCATAGAATTAGGGCTCATCGGAACCTGCACAAAACAATGCCTCGCCGCAAGCTCGTTTCTCCATTGTCTGAACTTGTCTTCTCCACTTCTCGCCGGCCCTCCGATCGCCAATATATTATTTATCTCTCTAGACAGAAGCTCGTGTTCAACCTTGTGCCTGTTCGGGTCCTCACTCGTCATATAAGCTCCAAGAGAATCAAACACAGTTGAGTAATAGTGTAATGACCCGACAAAACGATCCAAAAACGACCCGCCGTTTGAAACATCTTGTTCCACCAACGTTATGATCCTTGGCTCTAGTTCTTCAAGATGTCTGAGAGTTTTCCAGTCTGGTCCTGTGGCGTCGTACAGCGAGTGTTGTAGCCAGTGAACCGCGACTGTCTCGCCGGGTCTTACTTGCACCATGGAGACAACATCCTCTATATCCCCGAACTTCCTCGCGATTGGTTGGAAATAAAACGACATTCCCAACCTTTTAGCGAAGTTCGTCAGTTGTTTGCCTGTTTCTACGAGGAGGTCCATGGAAGCCCCCATGCCTGTCATTCGAACTCGTGGTCGACCTTCCATTCGTGTGGCGAGGATGTGGAAGAAGGCTGGCCATTGAAGACCCTGCATAATGTCTAAGTCTATTATATGAATGTTATCACTGTGATGCACTGCTTCGAGGATGGCTTGACTTGAAGTGAAATGAGCGAATTTGATGAAAGGTGAAATGTTGTTGAACACTTGGAATGAAGAGTGAATTCTTCTGTGATCAATCAATGGGGAAAATACTCCAAGACATGAGTTCATGACTCTGCTAGCCATGGCTTTAGCAAAGTACGCAACAATACGCTCTGCACAGGAAGGCTTGTAAGGTGAGACAACTTGGGTTAGCTCGAGCAACATCCTGTGTGCTTCACTGAGGTTGTCCACTGAGATTGCAACTGCACACTCCATTAGAAGTGTTAAAAGAGGTAACCCATCACCATCATTGTTTTGGTCATCATGATGATCTACTGGGTTCGTTTGTGTTTGAGTTTGAATTTGAATTTGCAGGTCGTTATTGTTGAAGGGACCATGGACTTTTCTAGGGTATACAACAACAGGTGAAACTAGTGTGGGTACGAGGTTGTCATGAGAAGAAGACCTTGTTTGGTGATGGTGGTTGTAAGGAGGAAGAAAGTTATGATCAGATGTGGTGGTTTCAGCTGGTAAGTCGTCCACAAGGTGTTTGGTAAAATGCTCCACCCAATCTGAAAACTCGTTTGTTGCCTGCAGGTTTACAGTATCGTCAATGGGTGGTGGCTGCTTTGAAAATGGGATTGATGGCGATGATGATGTTGCAACTGATGAAGACAACCCAACATTATTCGGGTAGTCCCAAGATTCATGCATATGTGGTCGGATCATGTTGAAATCGCCATGAATCGCCTCAAATCCCACTTTCATCGTACACCAAAGAGGTTCATTGATCAGAGAGAGAGAGAGAGAGAGAAGGTGGGTGGGGGAAGGAGAGGGAGGGTTTAGTGCAGAGGAAGATGTTACTTATAAAGGAAAAAGACGATGAAGACTTGAAATTAAAAAAATCGGGGAATTTAATTTCTGGGAAGGCCGGCATAGTCAAGACACCTGGAAAAAGATGAGGAGCTAGAAGCTAAGTATTACACGTTGGTTTAATAGTGATTTTTCATATAAATTATTGTTATAATGAATGAATTGTGATGTGCAGTGAATGATTTTTCAAGTACATGTTCGTCACACATGAGCAACATCAAGTTTGAGGAGAGTTACAAAACTGGTTTTTATTATAAGGAGAGGGACGTTTTGTTATGTCTTGACTAAGTATAGCGATGGGGAAGGAGCAACTACCGCTATGTATAATAATATAATAATGATTAATGTCAATAATTAAAAACTGATTGATCGATCGACGGGGAAATTGCTGTGCTTTTAATCACATGAAGTCTATATGTATGTTAATGCTCTGTGACTGTGCACTCTTCAATAATTAAATTTCCAGGTCATGGATTACGTTATGGTGAGGATCTTATAATGTTATGCCGGTAAATATTTAAGGATTGCAAAATTTAATTTAACTTGTAAAAACAATCAAATCTTATCTTTTTAATTCAATCCAATAGTCCGCTGTTGTTGTAGGAATGGTCTTTACCTTTTACATTGATTAGAGATTGGATATTAAAAAAGCCCCTTTTAAATCTTTAAATTTTTAGATATAGGGTAATTGACAGTTCACTCTATTAATATTGATATCATTTAAAAGAAAAAAAAATTATTCTGTATTTAGATTATAGGTGACTCCCCAATATCTTTTAAAAAAAATTTATAAAAAAAAAGATTATATATATTTAGAAAAAATATATATAACATGATTATCATATATTTCATTCTTATTTACTTGATGTAAGGAATTTTATTAATATAGACTCGAATGGGTATATAAATTAATGGCAGCCTAGCTATAATTACATCCTGCATTATTATATATAGGGTTTATTAAATAATGGTGTGGTTTTGACAGTTATTTAATGATTATTGCATCTTTTAGCTGTAATGCAAATACCTATCCAATACATTTAAGTCAAATGTGTGTTTGTTTTGCCGTGAGTAATATATAAATTAAGTTGTTAAACACCCCTTTTAAGTGAAAGTGATGTCTCCGATATAGTTTATTTTTTTAATTATTCTGGTTAATATAATTACGCAGGCATATAGCAACCCTCCAAGTGGCTTTAGTTACCAAGTCACAACGACACTTTGATATATAAAACTCAATTAGAAGGTTTTAAACTACTGAAATAGAGGAACATTAATTCATACCAATATAACTTTGATATGTGTAATTTAATGACAGATTCACGATAATGCATGTCATTATTTAAATAAAAATTAATATTCGAAAAAATTATTATCATTGACGCATTGTGTGTGTGTGTGTGTGTGTATTCATCAGTAAAAGAACAGACTAATTAAATTATTTTCTTGAATTTGTAATTAACCCACGAGCTTGCCGACAGGTAATGTGCAGAGGTCAATTGTGGGTCAGGTGCTTATTTTTCCTGCTCGCCCGATACAAGACACAGATCGAGCTTTTGGAAACCACAAAAATCTTAATATTGACATTTATTTATTTTCTATTCATTTTCTTGGAGTCTTTTTTGCCATTATTCATTTCTGGAGTTTTGACGTCTTCAAAATCTAGCGGTGGCATTTTTATTGGCCAACCAATAGCTAGTGGTGACGTAATAAACGGTCAGGTATACTGAAATAGCAGGGATAATTGAATTTGAATCCCCGAGCAATTAATTGTTTTCAGAGACGCGAAACGTCGAAACGCAGCTTTAAGAGAGTGCAATTACTTGTTTACTTTTTTTTTTGCTAGTCAATTATTCTTCCGGTTAATACTTGAGCAAATTTTAGCTTTTCTCAGAGACAAGAAGTATAAAAAAATATTATTTATTTTAATTTAAGAGAGGAATCATCAGCCGAATGGCAAAAGGAATCCAAGGCAATGCTAAATCTGAGAATCAGAATATTCCAAAGAGAATTGTGTAATACAATCACTTTTGCAGTCTTCATCATCAACGTCAAGCAAACGTCACCGCTACAAGCCCTTACCGCTTGGCCTGCCCTAATTGTTTTAACTTTTAACTCTTTTAAAAGACTAATTAATATCATCACACTCTGCAGAAAATGACTCTGGAATTAAGTATTGGGTCAACGTAGAACCTTCTACTTAGTTATTAGTATTACGCAATAACAAGTAATTTAAGAGGCGAATGGATCTAACATGACAGAAACGGACTAACAACGTACTGGCATCCCAGTCCCAACTGAGCAAAGCCAATAAGTAAACTAAACTTCATATAAGCCAGACAAAACGCCGCCCTTCTACAAGTAATCAAAGCAAGAAATTTATATTGCTCACATGCCAGTACGTTGAGTAAATATCATACCACAAAAATGAGCTATTTTGACCAAAAAAACATTAATAATTGATAACTGACAAATTAATAAACAAAACTAATCATGAATGAAGTTTACTAAGATGTGTTTCACAAGCCAAGTGATCAATTAATCTAAAGATTTTTAATTCGACAAATTCAACATGAGTTTTTCTTTGGCTGGGGGCCGGGGGGTGTCTCTAATAATTCAACACGGGTTAAAGAGATCAAGTCAATTAATGCTGCTCCCACGGCAAAACTTACTAAACAATAGTACAATTGGCACTTTCTTCTTGCCTTAGCTCGATCTACCTGCCATATAGCTATTAATGTACGTAGCCGAAGAACACGTCCAAGCACAAAACAGCTTGAAAAAGTTGTATCAATGGAGAGGTCAAAATGCTGTTTAATTAATTGGCTCCTATTCTGTCTGACTGGATCCATCGAAAGATTGTTTTGTTAGGAGGAGGAATATTGCAGCTTCTAACCTTAAGCAGACTCATTATTGCTTGCAGAAGCCTCAGAGGCTTCTGATGTTTCAGCTGTCTCGCCATCTATCATCATATATCCCAATCCCGTTTAGTATAATTTTCAGACGAAGAAGTTACAAATGTTGTATAAAATGGTTAAAAAACAGAGCTACGGGCTTACCAAAAAGTGACTTGACGGATGGCCTCTTAACTTTGGAGGCTTTCTTTTTCAACTCGGCTGCAAGGCAAGGGCACAGAAAAAATTAGCATGACTGTGAATGTAAAACTCAATATATGAGAAGAAGAAGATGAATGACTATGGAGGTTTTCTCTTAACAGAAAAAATTGAGAGTGATATGCTTCATTAACATCGCTTGTTAATTTCCTTCAAGTCACGGACAAACTCGTGCGTGTATGTCGGGGCAAAAAAGCTCTATTAAATAAAGACATACCTATCAGACATGCATAATAATTAAAACCATAGCCAAATTATGGTCACATAGAGAAGATTATCAATAATAAACTTACGTAACAAACACTATAAGAGAGAAAAAGGAGATGTACCCATTCCGGGAACTTGATAGTCATTGACAATTTCAAAGTTCTTGTACGTGTATCCGACAAAATTTACGTCTTTAGATGAGAGCATCTGTAAAACAGCTCAATTGGAAGAAAAAGACTAATGAGAGGGAAAAACATATTATGAAACTAATGTTTTTTTTTTTGCCAAAATTATGAAACCAATATCAGCAAACAGAAAGTTATACTGACGCAAGATCTGAAGATTGATGAAAAAAATTTGCAACAGTGAAGCAACCAACTGAAATTAATTACCTTCCTCCATGGACCACTTCTAGAATATGGTTGACTGCAGATGTAAAAGGTACAATTTGTATAATGAATGACACTAATGGCTTTAGAATGTAGACAGAAAAAATAAGTAATAATATGAAGCAATAAAATACCTCATCAAACTTCTCAAAATTTTGAGTATCTAAGTCATCATTAACCTCAGGAATAAATGCAGCTTCCATTTGGTAAAGATCATCCCATTCAATACCTTCAAAAAATGGATGAGCCTGAAGAAGAAAAGAACAGGAAGTTAACCTTTATATCCATCCATTAAACGGAAAAAAAATCTAAGAACTTAGAATACACCATACAACACCTTTATTTCACCTGCACCTTTTGATCCCAGCCTCTGATTCACGTTACACAATAGCTTACTGATCAAATCTTTAGCTTCCAGAGATAGCATTGCTTCTTCAGGAAATTTCAAGTGAGTTTTCCAGTTTACTATCTGTGTGAAACAGGTAGATCAGGTAAAATAGCATTCACTAAAAAAGTTTGGAAAACTTTTAAACTGTTCGAATAGAAAAGTCAAAAGCACACAAAACACAGTAGAACATTATATGGGGCAGAAAAGTTACTGATGCAAGGAGGGAAGGAGTCAAATGAGATACTTAACTTTGACCTGTACTTTAAATCTCAATAACATTCCGTATCTTCAAAGCCCCAATACAAACTTTAGCAAATAAGGCACAGTAGGGTAACCCTGTGAGGCATAAGTTTCATTCCCTAAGATTTAAAGCTTTAATTCCTTGTGCATCTTAGACCAGAAAAAAAAAACTAACTTCTTATCCATCAACAATCACTCAGTTGAGGCTACAGTCAGTGACTTAGACTCATTTTACACAACATGAATCATGTTCACTAGCCAATCCATGTTAAAGCCAAAACCCAAGTAATCTGTATAAGAAAATTAAGTACTCCATGAATAAATTATGCAGCAGAGAGACATACAATGCTGAGTAAGAAGCTGTAGTTCTGTCAAGGACAGAATATAAATTTGAATTGATAGTTCATAAGGTAATATGACAAGAATAAATGCTCCAGCCTTGTCTCTACCGACCATAAGTTGAAATGGTTCACAAAATGACTTTAGTTAATCCAGAAATAAAATTTGAGTAAATTATAACAAAGCATTTCATTAATCTGTTATGATGTAAATCAAAGAAATTAGCCAGAACTTCAAGAACAAACATCCTAGCAACATCCTATAAAATCTGCATGTTGTCATTGGATCATCAGAATAAAAAGGAGGATATCCTACCAACATTTCGTACATAATAGCTCCAAGAGACCACCTGTAAATTTTATAAGAATCAGATTTGGGCCAATAATTTTTACAACTCTAAACGTATAATATTTTCACATTCAATCCTCAAATGAATCACAACCCAATATGCTTCAAACAAACTTGAAGGATGCTAGGATAATGTGGTGGCAAGGTTATGGATTTACATCTTGTGTGTTGAGCCTGTTCTGGTGTTGGCTCTAACAATTTATTGATCTCGATCTCTTCTCCAACTTTCGCTTCTCCAATTTATTGACAGTATGTGTCTAATAGGAACCCCAACCCAATTAACACAACACATACCACACGAAGGAAGGCAAAATAGATGAGTGCTGATAATATGCTCTGTGATAAAGCTTACAAACTCCCACTACAAGTCAATCTGTCCGTTTCAATCACACAACCAAAAGTACCCACTCAAGTACCTTACTGCGCAAACAAACACAACAGGCACAACAAAATACAACATTGTAACCTAAAAAAGGGCGACTTTTCAAGTTTTCAGAGTTTGTCCCTCTCTACAAAAAAACTGAGCAAAATTCTCCTTACTCCTGTCTTAGTTTCTGTTTATATCTCCTATCAACTACTGTTTTAAATGCTCCCTCCTACCTCTTCATCACTACTCCTTCCTTTTTCTCTCCGATTTTCCTCTCTTATCTATTTCCTAACCTCTGAGCTTTTCTTTCTGGACATAATTCCCCCTTCTCTGCCCTCTGTCACTCCCTTATTCCTTGGACGTACATTTTGGCAGCAGCAATGGTTTGGACCTGATGGACATAGTGGGCTGTGGAGTAAAACTTACTCTAGGAGGGCCAAGTCCTTCAAAAATTACATTTGGAACAAAGGGAAATCAGCCCAAGAAGTCAAGGGTAAAAAAGTAGAAACTGTAGGAAAAATTAGGGAGAATCAAGGGGAGGCTAATGCTGGCATGTCAGAGAATTAAGAATCGGTATTGGGGGACATGGCAGGGTACAATTCATTATTGAAGTAAGTGGAGAGGACTGGTCTCTCAAAAACCAAAGTGGAGAGGTACTGTGTCATATTTTCCCCCCATTACTGCTCCATAGCTGTTAAGCTCACACTTGAGCAAATTTTCCCTTACTACAGCACTATTCCATTGTTTTTAACCAGATGCCACTGGGAACTCGAGCTGTAGCTCAAGAGGACCATCAGTCTCTCGATTCTAAAATAATCCTGACTCTAAAACCAAATTGCAAAATTTTGAAAAGATCAGACAGAATTGAATGAAAAGAATATTAACAAATCAGATGCACAAAACTCACCAATCACATTCCATTCCATAACCTTTCTTCAATAGAACTTCTGGAGCAATATAATCTGGCGTATCAACAGTAGAATAAGCCTGCAACACTTACACAGTTGCAATGATAAGCACAATCAAGGTAAAAAAAGAATACATTTATCTAAAAAGGATTGAGGTAGAAATGCGTCTTCCTTTTGATATTATGAGCATTTAAATTTACACACTACATCACAAAGAGAGGACAGCACATATAACAGCGGTATACTTAACTAGTGTCCTCCTGTTCTGTTGCCAGTGTTATAATTGTTCTTGTTGTGTGCGTTTCGAAGAACCATGTTCATCATTCTGTGTAGAACCATTCCCATACTGACCTTCCGATAAGTCCTCCTCTTGAAGTATGCTGCAATCTAATGGTTTACAAAGTCCAAAATCTGACAGCCTTAAGTGTCCATATCTATCCAATAATAAATTATCAGGCTTGATGTCCCTGCAACATAAGATGCTGTAAAGATCAATGTATAGTCTAAAATTTACTACTTTCTTGATTGCGAACAGAAAAATATACTGATAGATAAATCTGATTTCATGTATCAAACAGATAAAGCATGTATAGTCTAAAAACAGGGCTGTGTAAGTTATTTTGTGCATACCTATGGATATAATTGTGTTTATGTATAGATTCAATAGCCAAAACTGTTTCTCCTACATAAAATCTAGTTTCATCCTCAGTCAAGATATCCTTTCTCATAAGCAAAGTCATCATGTCCCCACCAGGTAGGTACTCCATAATCAGGTATAGGTAGTCATCATCTTGGAAAGAACAGTAAAGTTTGACTATGCAATTGCTATCAACCTCTGCAAGGAGGTTCCTTTCAGCTCTGACATGTTCTACCTGGAGATATTACGAGCTTCGGAATAAGTATTACAATATCATCAGCCTTGGACATAAAACTGTTTTTGACTGAAACAACATAACCGGGCAAGAAAAACAATCGTAAACCTGGCCTCTGCGAAGCATCTCTGATTTCTTTAGCTTTTTCATTGCAAATACATGCCCTGTTGTCTTTTCCCTGCAGACTCTGACCTGCACAAATCTCCATGTTTACTCCAAGCATTCGAACTTTCCGCATAAAACAAAACTTTTTACTCCAAGCATCAAACAATGTAATCAGGGATTAGGAATGAGATGTCACATCCTCGAACACAATCATGTATTATATTGATTTCAGACAAATTAACCTCTCTGTTTTTTTTTAACATGCACGCACGCACGCAGAGATGCAGTTAGCCCGTCGTGCCTCTGAAGCTGCATAAATGATTTCAGACAAATTATTTTTTTTAAACTTTTATTAACACAGTCAAGCATATACATACCTCTCCAAATGCGCCTTTTCCAATCATAGTCAACATTTCAAAATCATCAACGCCCATCTTATGCCTCTGAAGCCGCATGTATTCAGTTTCCTTTTTCTCCAGAAACTTGAAAAGGTTGTTTTGGTCTTCCTCAGAGACATCAGCATCAGCCAACTTCTTTTCCAAGATAATTCGACTGTTATTAAAAAAGTTTACCACCTATTACCACATAACTGATTTGTTTATGCAACTGATATTATACAAATTAACATACATAGAGATATCTTCAGACCTATAGACATATCTTCAGACCTACTAGATTCATCTACTAGGCTACCATTTACAAGAAAAAGAAGCATGTCCTTTTCCATAGATATTCTTCCAAAGGACATAGAAATCCTGATGTATAAAATAATAGCAATGACTTAAAGACAAGAGTTACAAATATAAACAGATCTTAATTAATGTCAAGCCGTTATTAGCATTCATGAAATAAATCATACCGCTCCTTTCGATCCTGAAGGCTCTTCATTTGCTCCTTATAATGGTTCTCTATATACTGTTTTGCTGCCGCAACCTTTTGTTTTGTTATATTAGAAAGAGCTTCTTCATCCAGCTGTTCATCTGAATCTTCGATTCCTCCTCCAGAACCCTCCTTCTTCTTCAAAGAAGACCTCATTTTATCCCTTGGATGAAACTTCTGCAACCAACCTCTGGCAGAATCCATATTGTTCGCCAAGCTCAGCAGGTACCTTGATGACCAACAATCATCCTACTTTGCACTATATACAAGCCAAGTTCCCTCTTAGAAACACTCGCTTCACATCCCCGAAAACCTAATTGCAAGAAACCTGTGGAAGAGTAAAAGTCACGCAAACAAATTTCTGTATTCAGCCCGTGTCTCAAAAATCAAGCCAAAAGTTTCAAGCATTTTCGAAGCAAATGTCGTATGATTGATGCCGGCAAGAAGCAGGAAACAAAATATGTGAACCCAGGACCATTCAGAATCCAATGGCAATTGCAATAACGAGGAATTGAGTTTCAATGACGATAAAAAATTAATAATGCTGAGAATTCGGATTAACGGGTAATTAGTAGTAAGCCAAAACAGATGATGATCCCGCGAAACTCTTGAAAGAGAAACTCTAAGTTGGCAGTGAATCCAGTAATTTCGGCGTATGAAGGCTTTGTCTTGGTTACGGCTGAGAAAATTAGACGACGAGTCTCTCAAACCGCAGACGCCAATGCCAACGGTCAATACTCTTCCCGGGAGCAGTTATATACATTTTTTTTTTGCGGTCAAATTACTGTGTATTTAACGCCTTTTTTCTAACAAACATTTAACGCCTATTATCATCAACATTGTTAAAGCCAAAAGAACCTATAATTTAGACTAAAATCCACTTCACAAAAACTACTTAAACTTTATGTATGTTATAGATAACTTTTTTTTTAACTTTTTAAATTTTAAATTAAAGATAATAATATTTTATGTTTTGATTATTAAGATTCTATATTTAAAATTAACAATTTTTATAATATCATAATTCTTATATTTTTTATTATATATTATTTTATTTAAAAATAATATTTGATATTTGATGTATAGTTTTAATTTTAATTTTTTTAAAAATATTTTAAATAACATTCTACATTTGACATATAATTTAAAATATTTTTTAAAATATTCAAAAATATAAAATAATTTTAATATATTTATTTTAATATATTTAAATAAAAAAAATATAAACTATTTAAAATTATATATAAATTATTAAATATTATTTTTTAAATCATGTGATATATAATAAAAATATAAAAAATTATAATATAAAAAAAACGGCTAATTTTAACAATAATTTTAACCTTATGGCATTGTTAATTAAAACATGAATCATTATAGTCATTAATTTAAATTTTTAAATATTAACAAAATTATGAATAACTCACACAAAATTTATAGGAAGTTTGTGTATTTAAAATTATAATTTATAATATTCAAAATATTTTAAATAGGTGGCTGTGAAATAAATACTTAAACAATTTATTTATCTCATCAATTCGTAAATATTTTAATGAGATTGATTTAATTTAAAAAATTTATTGTTCTCAAATTTATTTATATGTTTACTTATAGAAATTTAATTTAATATTATAACTAAAATAAAAATATAACTTACATACTTTACTTTATTTGCTGAGTCACCTGCCTAAAAAAAGACCTATATTTTTAAGGTTAAGTTCTATCAACCATTAAAATGCGGACAATTCTATAAATTAAAAAGAATACGGCAAAATATAACTTTTCCCAAAATCGTATGAAATACAACCACACGACGTGACATCAATATTTTGTGGTAAGTATGACACTCTCTCTATATTGAGATTAATAAGGTCTTTTAATTTTTTTTTTCCTTAACTTGATTTCCCGGTTGTATTTTGAAAAAGTTCGTCTCCAAAGCCGCATTCCATGAAGAATAGTAGGAAGTAGCCATGTATATGGAGAAGGCGTAAAGTTTAAAATGCTTCCGTATGAATAAAAGGTGGATTTACACAAAAAAAGAAGGAATCTTTGTCACGTGCCCAGACGAGTATGACGTGGCAGCTACTGCCTACTTGTACTAGTACTGGCCACCAAACCATCAAAATTAAAGGATTCAAGAATCGCTTGGGAGACACAGCCCAGCACCTCAAAGATGTGAACTGATGATGAAAGACATAAAGTGATGAATATCTTAGAATATAATACGTACAATTAGAGATCATTTTTTTTATAAAACTTTTTTAAAAAATAATTAAAATTACCCATAATTTAAAAATAGAATAAAATTTTATTTATTTTTAAATAATATCAATATTAATAAAATAAATTATCAATTATCTATAAATATAAATTTAAATATTTAATAAATAAAGTATCTTCTTAAATATCATGATTAAAATTATGATAAAATAATATTTTTTTTAATAATTAAATATATTTTAAATAAGTTTATAGATTATGTAAATAGCTAATTTGCTGCTCAAGCATCTTGATCAAAATGTCACATAAGCCTTTATATGTTTATAGAGTTAGTTATTAATAAAACAAAAAAGTGCAATGCAAATGTACAGAAAATTTATTTAAAGATTAGCATGTTACTCTTTTTCAGTTATTGTTTTATAAATAAATATGACATTTGTGTAATATACCTTTAATTTTGAATAATAAAAATTTTAGGTGAGACTTTTCATCCTTTTTTTAAAAAAAAAAGTGCATGCCTTATTACGTTAGATTACTTAACTTATTTTATTTGCCATCCCCAACATCCCGCACGACCTGCACGTCAACAAGTGTATATCTCGGTTAAAACACAGTAGAATTTTTCATGTGAGAAGGTAACCAAAAGTCCAAAACATCAGTCATCTAGAGGAAAACACCATGATTCTGATTTTGCGCCTTCTATAAAAGATAAAAATACCATCAGCAAGAACACCCGCTCGTCATTATCAAAAAAAAAAGAAAAAACACCCGTTAATCGAGCAGAATACTAGAAATGCAGCTTAAATACATTGGGATGAGAAGAGTATTTCTATAATATAAAATTATAAACATAATTCATACAAAAAATAGCATACACATATTACAGGATATTTCTGTCCAATCACTGGAACTTCCGCCAAGTACACTTGAAACAACCTCCCTCCATTCCTTCGTCGTTGTTTCTCTTGTCAAAGTAAATCCAGAAAAAATTCAAGGAATAATAAAAGCCTCACAGTTAAGTTGCTCATATTAATATAATCAGAAGGCTGCCCATCCAAATGCAGTGGTCGAACCTGAAGCAGCTTTTGAAGGAAGATTCTTCTGTAAATACAAACCAGAAATACGTATAATTAAAAAAGCTAAAGGAAAAGCATTACCAAGTCCCGTCTTAATGTACAAGGGCGCTCGTGCTTATCCAAATAAGGAGGAGCATAATGTATTTGCCCAAAACAAAATGCAATCCTGGCAAGTCGGACTCAAGCACAAGGCGTCATTCACAGCATCACGAAAGAACATATTCGATTAATACTCAATCATTATCCCATGAAAAACCAAGCTCTGAAGCAGAATGAAAATAAGCTAGAACATTTGTTCTAAAGCCTGCTTACGATAACACAATAGGTAAATCTTTAAACGCATCAAAATACCCAGTTCCTTATAACCATTATCGACGACGAGGTGTGCCTCTTTGCTAAAGGAAAATGCTATTGCTCATGTTACCCAGTGCCTATACTAGTGTGCATGGAGGCAATAGCAATAAATTTCATATTGAGGTTTTGCATCAGATCACACAGAATGGAGGCCTTATTTTCGAAAAGTTTCATTCAGCACAGCCCTAAGGTTAATATGGTGCTGTACTGCTGTAAAGGAGAAGTTGGGGATACAAATATAATTCACAAAAAGAAGAGCCAAACATCAACGGGATTCACGGCCTCAAATCTAGGACTGAAAAATATATTAGCACATATTGCTACGTCCTTATTACTCCAATGGAGAAAATGAATGAGAATTAGCTTTTTCGGTTCCACCTAAAACGATATAGATAGAAAATGGTATTAAACCAAAATCCTTCAGCAAGTCACTTGATAGTAAAGAAGAATCATTATTACTATTGTTAGTGTAAATATCATGACTACAAGGGACATACACGACAGTAGAGTAAATAGTAGTATCTTTATGCCTTTTGATCAAAAGAAATTTTAATTTTAAATAAGAAATAACCATGAATAAATACTTTGTTTTAAACTATGGTGTTAGGAATAGAAAAGTAGAGCATGTAATCTTCCAATTTTATATTTCAGTCTAATGACATTACTGTTCAGGTCATACAGAACTATTACCTTTAATTGTGAGAGATCTAAGGAAGTGTCATTAGAATTTCTTCCACTTCCGTTCGTCTCCTTAAGACCAGTTATGCGACTGGTAGAAGTCAACCGAGCAGCAACAGGATCATTTGGTGGGGGAGGGAGAGGAGACCTGAGTTTTCCTAACCCAGTGGGTGGGGCAGAAAGGACCAAGGCCTTAGGTTTTGTATTTCCAGAAAGTCCACCGGTTAAACCTGCAGCTGAAAGCATGCCAGTTCCACTAGATGATGGTTTAGGCTTCACGTTAATCCGGATGGTCTCACCTTCCTATTATTTGAAACCCATGGAAGTCAACGTCTCAAACAAATGAGACAAGAGAGATACATAAAACTTAATCCCAAAAGGCAGAGAAATAAAACACTTGTGGTAGAGCAGAATGTTCAGAATCATCCTTTCTAATCATTTGTAGGGCCCGAATGGAGGTAAAATATTCCACATGGAAAACCACGTTAAGGGATAATAAAACAAAAAAATACATCTGACATGCATCTTCAGACTCAGACAAGCTCTGAAATGTTTGTGTATGTTATGCCGGTCACAAGCAGATGCGTCCTCCATGGTTCAATGATCAGACATTGGCATAATGCATAAAAATTCGTATATGCTCACGCTCGTCCATTGCCGCGCAAAAGATATCCACTAAAGAAATCGGGTCGGAACCGAAGTAAAAAATGCAGGTGAAAGACATAAATAGCCAAAGATCCACTGATAAACCTCTGAACCCAAAAATCAGAGCTGCGAATTATGCATTAGTTATTCAAGTTCAACGAATAAAGCAATCAGAGAACACACATTTCGAGATTGAAAGAAGAGTTGTAAAGCCAATAACAGTTCTGGTATTGTACCTTCAACCTATGATTTACAGCCGGATGAATATCAATCTGAGACTCCTCGCTCAGGTCGCCAGACTCTTTCTCGTGTTCCCTCTTCACATACTTGTCGTGATCCGATAGTGCCACGTTGAAATCAAATGCTTCGTTTCGCTCCGCAAACCCTAATCCAATAAATGCGTGTTTCCCCATACCATCCTCGATCTTCAGCACGAAGTACCTGGACGAGTCGAGTACAGACTCTACCGAATTCTCGCGCTGGCCCGGGTAAACAAAGCACGCGGCAAAGAGCTCCCCGGTGTTCGGATCCTCCAGTCGGATCTCGCACCTATCCTTGCAAGAAACAACCCTAAGCCGACCCGACCAGATTTTATCGGACTGAAGCCACTCCCCGCACTTGTACCCACCGGATGTAGTTCGGGGCGGAATTTTGTACACTGAAACCTCGCGGACCACGAGGAGAGTGCACTCCAATGCCTCCTCCTCAAACGACATCGTCTTCTGTCCGGAGAAGAGAGGCTTAGAATTGATAGAATTCAGAATCAAACAGTGTTCGAGGGGTTGATAAAATTTGATGAAGCAGATGATCAATGGAAGACGATAATGGGGTTTCTATCAGAAGCTGGAGGCTGGAGCAATGAGTTTCAGGTGAATATGATGTGAATTGGATTGGAGCACCTATGAGGTGTACGATAATGGAGGAGGAAATAGTTAGGATTGAGGGAGCAATGCGAACAAAATAAACAAAGTTTAGGTGTGCCGACGAAATCTGAATCAACCGACCAAAGGAATCTGATAAAGATAATGGGATTCAATTAGAAGTTGAAGAAGTAATTTTTAGGTAGATTTGATAGCTGGAGAGAGATGGGAGAATGGAAGAAGAAAGGTGGAGGAAAATATCTATTTCAGACCTCAGAGCTGGCTTTAGACGTGGGTCTCCGCTTTGAAGTAGCTCCTAATGTCAGGTGTACGCGGAGGAAAGTCTCTGTCTATCATAAACAAACAAAAAAGTCTCTGTCTTCGCCCTGCTTTTTTTGTTTCGTAGTAAAAAATATCCTAATAAATTCATACATTTTTTTTCATATTTTATATTGATATTGGTTTACTAAAGTAGTAAATTACAATAAGCCAGGATGGTAAAAAAAATTACAAGAAGCCATGGTTATTAAGGAAACATGAGAACCAATATGCAAAATGATTGAGCGTTAGTTAAGATGATGGAATGACTTAACTAACATAAGTCAGGAATTCACATATAGTTTTTTTGCCCCTTCATTTTAGGAGTGATTTGATATCCCACCTTATCTTTTATAAAACTATAAATATAAATTTAATTTTATGCGGTAATATAAAGTTATTAAAAAGGGTTTTGATGCGAAAAAGAGCATCTCTATGCTCTCATGATTTAGTCAAAATGATATAGTTTAGGTACTGAATATAAGTCTAATGTTACTTTTTAAAAAATAAAATAATATAAATTATTCTTATCATTGTCTGTCTTCTTAATATGTAATATCATACTTGTGTTTTAATACTTAAATGACGTAGTTTTAATTAAATGGAGAGGCAGCAACCGCAATAGAGAGCTCCTTCGTTAGGTTATGATAGTATATAATTTTGATAAGATATTCTTGTTTTTTTATACATGAGAATGAGAAGGCTAATTTGCCCTAAATTAAAAAAAAATATTCTATAAGGGAATCAAATTCTAAATACTCTTTTACTACCATAGCTCTTAAATGAGACAAGCATAAATATAAAACTTCTATAATCCTTAACCCTTCATTTTTCAAGGCATTAGCCAGTTAGTTTTGATCTCTAAATACATACTACATTTTCAACTCAATATAGATTCATAAGTTTATGTATATGAGTAACTAATAAGCTGAATCTGTAGCCTATCAAATTCATTAGCATGTCTATTATATTTTTAGTATCAAATTCAAGTATGATCTTCTTGAAACTTAATTCTTAGGCCATTTTTAAACCTTTTAGGATCGTCTATTGTTCAGCTTCAACCATGCTATATGAACACAAAACACTCGTAAATCCTGTAACCCAACTTCATAAATAATTTCTAATAACACCACCATAACCTGCTATATTGTGAGCTGCTATAAGAGCTCCATTGATATTTAATTTCACTCATTCTAATAGGGGAGGTTGCCAAATAATTGAAGTTGGTGAGCTCAAGCTATTAGCCACATGGTCATCGTGAACATACACAAAGCTTTTCTATATTTGGATAACGAACGAATAGGGATCTATTGGTCTCAAAAAAAACATTATCAAATATAGCTTGATTTCTCCACTTCCATAAAATCCAAATTGAAACATCCTAAATTGGACTCCAATTACTCCCCCCATGAGCTCCCAACTACTTTTTGAGACTCATAGCAAACTAATCCTGTAAGAATGCTCTAAAGAAGGAAGACCAATACCTAAGATGTATTAATTTAGACCAAAGTTCTCTAGCATAACACAATCACGGAGTATATGTAAAATATCTTCCGTATCCTCATTACAATACTGACAGGTTGCATCAGTTGAATACTAAGTACTTCTCTAGGTATTGGTTGCTAAATGATTATTAAAGGCCATCCACATAAAAAAATGAACACATTCATCACCTCTTCACTTCCATATGTCTTTGCATACACAGCTATAGTCCTGTTTAGAATTATTCTCAATTAGAAAATAAACACTATTAATAGTAAAAGTATCATCATTTGCAGCATTCTAAACCATTAAATCATTGCCCGCTTTCAACATAGTTGGTATCATATTAATTAATATGTGAAAAAAACTACTTGGGATAATAGCAGCTAGCCTCTAATAATCCAAAGTCTCACCAGAAATCCAATCAGCAACTTTACTTACTTCTTCCTCTGTAGTAAGTTGCTGGAGACATAAATCCTTTAGACTCTTGTTCGGAAATAAGCACTTATCCGTGAAGACATTTATGAGTTAACCATTTTTTATATGCCACCATCTACCTAGTTCAACAATACATTGCTGTTGTGAAATGAATTTTTATAAAGCAGAATCCCCCTTTCTAACATCAAGTAGGTTTTCTTAATTCCTTAGCATATATTTATGTAATAGAACATCTACCTATAGATCTTTCTCTTCATTAACTAATTTCCAATCTATTTTGGATCCACAAGCACGGTTAAATGATAATAACTTCTTGAATTCAATACCCCATATAATTTAGGCTTTACAATCTTATTACACCCAATAGGATAAAATCCATATGCTTTAACTATGTTCCTATATAAAGTTCAATTGCAGTCTCTCTACTTCCTGACACACTAATATAGGAACTTTAGCTACTTGTATAGGATACACCGATATAAAGCTTAATACCGATTTTGCCCAAGTGATAATAACTCTATTTCCAAGTAGTAAGTTTATTTTTGACTCTACTAATGATGTACTAAAAATTATCTCTAGGGTTCCTCCTACTGATAATAGGAAACCCCAGATAATTCCCTATCTAAACAGAAATAGGCATTCATGTGATATCCGTAATATTATTATAATGCTTACATTTATCTTTGGAGAGAAGAAGACTGAGGATTTAGCCTTGTTGATTTTCACACCTGAAGCTCAACAGAATCTATCAAGACAACTCATTATACATTTTGATTGATTTTCATATGCTACTCCAATGAAAAGAAAGTAGTCCGCAAATATCAGATGAGATATGGATGTACCTCCACTAGACACCACTATTAGTTTCCATTGATTTGAATTAACCGCATCAGTAATAATATGTAATAATCTGTCTATACAAATAATAAATAAAAGAGGTGAGATATGGTCTCCTTGTTGGATACCTTTTTTAGGAAAGAAAAATTCAATTTGAGAACCATTCCATAAGGCATTATATGAATCAGAAGTTATACAGCTCATAATAAGATTAATCAGATAATGATACATACCCACTTCAATAAGAACCTGGTAAATAAGACATATCGAATGCGATCATATGCCTTCTGTAAATTAACCTTCGAAGCTAGTAATCCATTTTTTACTCTAGAATTCTTCATTATGTGCATGATTTATTGGCTGACAATAATATTATCCTAAATATGGCTGCCTTTGATGAAGCTAGATTGATAAAAGGAAATGATTTCATCCATAACATTCCTCAATCTGCTAACAATCATCTTAAGAATATATTTATAGTGTACATTACATAAGGCAATGGGTATAAAATGCCCAATCTCCTATAGACATTCATTCTTTGGTATGAGGAAAATCAAAGTTTTGTTAGGACTAGCCTCCACATAACCCTTTTGGAAAGCTATTGTAACAAATTAACATAAAAAACTACCCACTGTACCCCAATTTGCCCGGTAGAAAATTAGGGAAAAACTATCAATACCAGGAGTCTTATAATACTCTATAGGAAAAGGAGCCTCCTTAATTTCCATATCAGTTGGTTGCTGGCACATAGTAGACATTATAGATTTAACCTCAGCAAGGGATTTAGTATTTGTAATTAAATCAAAATGAGAATTAACAGACCAATCATAAAGATTATTCAAATACTTCAAAACTATATTTACCAGATTCATTTTCAATATAATTTTCCTTATCATTCTTACACGTTATTCTTTTTTTTCTTCTCATATTTATTTTAAGATGATAATATTGAGTATACAAGTCACCTTGATTAATCCAATCATTGATAACTTTTTGGAACCAATTTGTCCCCTCTAATTTGATAATATTTTCTAACTCTTCTTGTAAATTCTTTTCAAGAGAATTTAAGAAATTTGAGTAAGTATACGCTGGTGGTAAACTATGAAACTACTTAAATGTACTAACAAAATCTTTTTTTTCTTCATTTAAAAATATTTTTATTCTAATCTAATAAAAAAACACCCAATTTTTCTAAAGCCTTATTAAAATCATCACAATCAGTCCAGATCGTAGAAATAATATTTTTGAAATTATTATGAGTAAGCCATATTATTTCAAACATAAAGGTTTATTTCTCCCCCATTCAAATAATTAATAAATTACAGTGAAATATGATTATGAATATAGAATAAGTGTTCGCTTTAGTCTCATATAGTCTTTTATATAATATAGAATAACCAGCAATCCTATGACCATTATATATGAATTTTGGGCCTTCGTGTTAGACAGTCTATGGTACAAAAGAAAGGCTATAATACTATTTGTAGTCTAGTCCAGTTGGCCCAAAAATAACATGCCAAGTTATGCTAAATGCTATTTGGCCCATTTTCGTTTTAGGTGGGCTTTGTAGTTTTCGATGGCCATAGTGAGTTTTGTAGCTGAACAATGAGAATGATCCATTAAAAAATGATATTGTGAATAATCCGTAAAAAAAACAAAAAAGTAACGCCAAGTAAAATTGACCTAAATAATAATGAATATATTAGTATGAATGAGTTTAATTTCTGTTATTATTATAAAAACTCTTTTAATAAGCGATTTCATAAGTGTTCTATAAGTATTTTCTAAGCTTTAGGTTATGCCCTAACTTTAGTGGGGGATAGGTGCCTAATCCACGTAAACTTTTCTGTATAAAAAAAACTAACTAGTATATTTTATATAAAAAACTATTATATTTTTATTGGATGATGATGATAAAAATAAAATGGAAATATTTTTATAAAAATATTTGTCATCATGTAAACAATCATGGGTGGGAGTCAAACAACGTCACCTGTGATCTCCAATTGGGAGATAAGATTGGACCAAAGAGTTGATCTCACTAGATACCAAAGGTAAATTGATCCAGATACAACAAGTGCAAGGGAAAATTATTGTTTAATGGAACACAATAAAAAGTTGCTGTATGCATCTGTAAAGCTTAGTAAAGTCAAGTTTTGAATGCAAGGTGGGAAAAGAAGCAAAGGAGAGAAGATAAAACTAAAGTTTGTTCCCCGTAGTTTCCCCTTGATTGAGTAGATGTTATTTAAATTTTTATTTATATAGCTAAACTAACCTTTTTTGCAGCACATTAAATAGCTTAAACTAATTAGTGAATTTTATTAGTTCATACACACAATTCATTTTTGTTATAATTGTCTTTAAATGTGAAAATTCCATTTTTAAATATTCTCCAGGTTTGAGAATCCATTCCTCTAAAATGCAAATGTCGGTCAATAAATCAAACTAAAAGAAAAAAAAAAAAGGAAACAAATAAAAGCCTAAATTTCATGATAGTACCGTTGGGATGGACAGCTGTAAGAATCAATCAAGATTACTTCTTCCAGCTTTCATCTCTTGCCCATCAAGAATACCCGATCATATTTGATAAATAAAAAAGCGAGGGACGCATACCCGCCAAAACCACAAGGGAAGGTGGAGTCGAGGACTCATTCCATCAACGTCTTTTGCCTTCCAGTCGATTACGAGACCTCTCAGGTAAAGCGTTCTCCTCCTGCCATCAGTGGTCGAGCTGTTGGGTCTAGACTCTGGAGAGAGGGGTGAAAATCGATTAAACTGAATCATTCGAAAAGGGATGGGCAAGGCTCCGAATGAGAGAGGAGATGGCATCGGCTCCTTAGTCTAGTCCAACGAGCCAAGGCGAGGGCTAAGAAATGAGTGCCATGAGTTGTGCGAATGAGAAAGAGGAGGTCTCCGCTCTTATCTATTGTAGGTATGCCTCTGGAAGTTGTTCGCTTTTAGCTTTGAAGTGAAAGGGATCTCAGTCCACAGAGACTACTTAGGTTTTGCTATAACTTTTTGGCTACGCTTTTGATTCTTCAAATGGGTAGAATATTTGGTCCAGTTAAAATGATGGACATTGTGGGCAAAGTCATATGCTTCTTACAATATGCGATAGACCATGGCCCAACGGGTGAACCCAGCTTTTGAGCCTTATTTTTCTTATAACTGAGGGTTCTCAATCTCTCAAACTCTGTATAAATATATGAAGGGGTCGACTTATTGCAGACTAGCATAGATTTTCATGTATCCTTATATAGATGCTTCAATTGTCATTTCTTGTATGGATGCGATGTGGTCTGTCAAAAATTAAACGTTGCTTACTAGATGAGCAATTTTACTTTCTGATGATGCAAAAAATTATGAAAAGGGCTTACCCTGTGCGTCTACTGTTTTTCGCATTCCTAGCACGGTTGTTTAAATAGTGATTGCTTTTAAAATGTACCACACATGTAATTGCTATTACCCATCAAAAAGTATATGTGGCCTACTAGAGTAAGCTTCACGATTTGATCTCATATGGATGGATATGTGGGCTTGCCTTCATCTATGTGTAATGCACCACTACGAGGGTCAATAAAACTGTATATTTTGATACCTCCTCTAGATGTGCAAAAATTTGTAAAAGGGGCTTACTTTTGTGTTTACAGTATAGACTTTCTGTGTCTCTACTGCTTTAAGTACCCCTGACATGGTTGCCTAAGTAGTGATTGGTTTTCAAATGCCCTTGGCATGTAAGCGTTGTGACCCATGAAAAGTTACCCCACCAGAGTAAGCTTTATGATTTGATTTGATATGGGTGAGTTGGCTTTCCTCCTCTATGTGTAATGCACCACTACAAGGGCCAATGAAGTTGTTTATTTTGATACTTACTCAAGACGTGTAAAAAATTATAAAAGGGGTCTACTTTTATTTTTGCATCATAGACTTTCTATGTCTCTATTGCATTTAGTACCCCTAACATGGTTGCCTAAACAGTGATTGGTTTTTCAAATGTCCCTTGAATGTAACCATTAAGACCTGTAAAAAATTATGTGGCCTACTAGAGTATGCTTTATGATTTTATCTGATATAGGTGAGTTGGCTTTCCTTCATCTATGTGCAGTGCACCACTACGAGGGTCAATAAAGTTGTTTATTTTGATACCTCCTCTAGACGTGCAAAAAATTTATAAAAGGGGCCTACTTTTGTTTTTGTGGTATAGACTTTGTGTCTCTGTTGCATTTAGTACCCCTAACATGGTTGCCTAAATTGTGATTATTTTTCAAATGTCCCTTGAATATAACGGCTAAGACCCATAAAAAATTATGTGGCCTACTAGAGTATGCTTTATGATTTGATCTTATGTGTGCCTACGTCTATGTGTAATGCTACATTACGAGGGTCAATATAATTGTATATTTTGATACCTCCTTTAGATGTGCAAAAATTTATTAAAGAGGCTTCCTTTTGTGTTCTCAGTATAGACTTTACGTGAGCCTCAATGACAAGGACAATTGTTTTTTTGTCATGCCTCCTCTAGACGTGCATTTTCATTGTGATTTATACATAATTGTTTCTTTGCTGACTAATTGGTTACAAGGTCGTGAGATGGATCTAGTCTACGTTGTTGGATAATTATGAAGCAGGAGTGGGTGTTGACCAGGTATTCATAACTTGATGTAACTAGAGTCAATGAGATCTTTTTTTCTCCTCTGGGACTTTTATGCTTAGCTTTCAGCTGACTTATATAATCGGCTTGCAAAACCCTCTATGAAGCATGCTGGAAACGGTTGGAGTTAGGTGGGTGTACTTCTTGTGGACAAATCCTGCAGGTTTGACTGTCATTAGTAATTCTTAAAATCGTCATCATTATAAGTGATTTGAGAAGAATTACTCATGTTACCTGGAGACCTAGGAGTGAACATGCTTATGGCAGACAAGTCCCGCATTGAAATTTTTTAATCCTTGACAGGTTTTTCCCCGGCACTATACAAGTATCCAAACAATGAAAATTAGATAAGAAATGTGTACATTTGGTTGGGGTACTTTTTTGTCCTAATCACATTTCATCATGTAATGACATGATTTATATGCTCATTACTCATTTTGTAGAATCATATGCTAGTGTATTCTGCTATCATTATTCATTGGCCAATTCGTTATGCCAAATTTGCATATATCTATATGAATGTACAACGTTCTTTTGATTAAACTCATACAAAATATGAAATGTTGAACATGTGTCTGATGATGCTATTTTTTCCTGGTGAAACTGCCCATTTTGTATCTGCACCTTCTCCTTTGTCTGACCCTCATTTGAATTCAGATTATAGGGACAAAGTTTTTCACTGGTCTTTTTTAGCCAAAACTTAAATTCATGGGGTTGAATCTTTGGATATACTATATTACCAACGTCATAAGAGACATCTCTATGACGAGAATCAGCCTTATAATATACGAATTCATATATGATTGAGCATGCTCCAACTTGGCTTTCAACTCATTCAAAACCTTATTCCTGGTCCTGGAATGCTGACCAACAGCTTCCACGTCAAAAGGAGTGTCCTCAAGTCTAGAAGAGTGGGAAGATCCCTAACATGTAACACATGAAACTGGTTCATGCTAGCTGAATGATTATAGTTGGTATTAAACCAAATCTCAGCCCAACTCAATCATTTAGACAACTGTGAAAGGCTTTGAATTGGTAAGACGACAAAGCTAAGTTGACAAACTCCTGTTGACAACTTTGCTTTGGCCATCAGTTCAGGGATGATACCTAAACTATAATTGAGGGAAGTGCCTGACAGCTTAAATATCTCCTTCCAGGATCAACGAGTAAAAATTCTGTCACATTAGAGAAAATTGATCCGGGAAACACCGTTTACTTAGTGAATTAGATGGCAACCTCTTGGCAATAAATTAGTGTGACAAAGGTAATAAATGAGCAAATTTAGTGACTTGGTCCACCACAAGAATAGAGGAAGATGTTTCTTAAAATCCACGTTTGATTAGGAATGTCTTGCAAAAGACCAGCAGGACTTAGAGCTTGATACCTATGCCTTTGACACACCTTAAAAGCTGCTACGTAGTTCTACTTCTTAACATCATTCTTTGTACCTTCGCAATTACAAAGAGAACACAATCTCTTGTAAGTGTGCAAAGAACCCCAATGGCCACCAATAGATCATGGAACTGATTAAGCTTATTCATATTCATATTAAGTGTGCAAAGAACCAGAGTGGCACCCAATAATTAAGCTTATTCATATTCATATTACTAAAATAGCTTCTTCTCTTTCTCTCTAGCACATTATACCCCACTTTTGGATGAAAATATAATTTTAGCTATATATCATTTGATTATTTTCTTTTAATTTATTATTTGTTTTTTAAACATAAAAAATATTTGATTTTAAAATTTACAAATACGATTTTTTTTCATATATTTTTACTTGAAAACATTTGATAATATTTACTTTTATGTATTTTTTTTTATAAAAATGGCATAATATATCATATATAGGAACATAAAAATATTTTGTTATTAAGAAATTTATGTTTTGTTTCATATTTTTTATTTATATAAATACATAGGGTGATAATATTGTCTTTCGAATTTTCTATTATCTTTTTATTACTGCGGAGCATAAATAGGTTACAGCTGTAAACCCATAGTCCCTGGAAATGGCTATTGCCGGTTGCCAGTCTTTTCTTGCCGTTGGAATTTACAGCTGTACCCATCAAGATAATTAATTTTTGTCAGTTTTCATTTCTTGCCCACCAAGGAGATCAAAGATTAAATTCTAAAATATGGGGGGTTTTCATTTCGTGCCGCGTACCCGCCAAAACCCCAAGGAGGGAGGAGTCGAGGATTCATTCCTCACCGTCTTTTCCCGTCTTCCTCTCGATTACACGACCTCTCAGATAAAGCGTTCTCTTCCTGCTATCGGTGGTCGAGGGGTAGTTGGGTCTAGAGAGAGTGGCGGAGGAATCATTCGAAAAGGTGTGGGCAAGGCTCCGAAGGAGAGAGATGGTAGCAGTTCCTCGGTCTCAGTCCAACGAGCCAAGGTGAGGGGCAAGAAATGAGTGCCATGACTGGTCGGGGCTGTGCTCGACCCAAAGAGGTCCGAGATGCTATTTTTCGCCTCTCTTCTCGGACCCAAATACCTTCCATCGGATGCATCGCTCTCTATTTTTTATTCTTCCTGGTTCTTTGGAGGATTGGGTATGGTTCTTGCACAAGCATGCAAGGGATGCTGTTGAGTGGTAGGATTCATTCGATCAAGTTCTCTTCACGGACCCAAAGCCCTCAATCCGGACCCAAAGATCCTCGACCAGTACAATTTTCAGACGCATAGAGTTTGCCACTTTAAGTCATCGGATGCATTGCTCTTCGTTGACGTATTTTTCATTCTTCCTGATTCTTTGGAGGAGTCGGTATGTCTTGCACAAGTACGTAAGGGTGTTCAATAAATGGTATGTTTTTAGATTGTACTTGTTCTTCTTAAAATTTTCAACTTTAGAGTTTCTAGAAGCAGCTCTGTTATGCCGGTAATCCTTGTTGCACTCATAAGTATGGGTTTCTGTATGCATATGGATGGTAGTTATTGAGGTCGGAAGACTGTAAACATGGTGGCCGAGCTATGATACTGATAAACGGGCTCTTTCAAGACGAGTTGTTTTCTAAACCAGCCACAAAAGATCTTGCTAATATCATTACAAGGAAAAATGATCATTATTTATTTATTTTAATGGTGTGTACTTGTGCGAGCTCTTGTAGATGAGGAGGATAGTATTCTTCAAATCACAGCTTAGGAAGCAGAAAATCACTTTGAAACATCAAAGGGCAGCCTTTTCCTTTCTTTCTTTATTTTTATCTTATAAAATATATTTGCTTCTCCGTGTTGGAGATTAATGGACTTCTAAAATGGTAGGGATAAGTGACAGTACCACGAGTTACTGAAGATATTCGGTCGGTATTGTTTTCCAGTATTGTCTTATTGTAAATGGAAGGAATCAAGTAAGAGTGTTATATAGGGGTTGATTTTGTGCATATGCGGCGCTATTATATATCTGTTAATGCTAAGTAGTCATGATTCTGAAATGATTTCAACAGTGCTTCTAGTTAAAATCTCATGCTTGGTCCAGGATCGAATTAGATCAGAAACTTGGTGTCACAATTTTGTATAGCATTTTCTGGAAACATAACTTACAGTTATGATGCTGCTGGAGAATTATATATGATTATACTTCTCAAGAGAAAAAGCATAAATTGTGAATTAATTGTTTTATACCAAAAAGAAAACAGAAAGGGAAACCATCTTTCAATAGGCTGGGCTCGTTTTATATTAGATCTAACATTATAATGAACTTAAAGCAATTTGATTAAGTGGGGATATTGTTAATTTCTTTGTATTTTTGTGTTTGAATTCTCTTTGATAGTAATGTAGGCTTAGCTTTGAAGTGAAAGTGATCACAGTCCATAAAGACTACTTAGGATTTGCTCTAACTTTTTGGCTATGCTTTTGATTCTTCAAATGGAAGGAAGCATATGATGGTAGAATATTTGTACCAGTTCGAATGATGGACAATGTAGGCAAAGTTATATGCTTCTTGCGATCTTCAGTAGACCATGGCCCAAAAGGTGAACCAAGCTTTTGAGCCTTATTAGTTGTATAACTGTGGATGCTCAATGATCTATATATATATATGAAGGGGTCAATTTATTGAACACTAGCATTGTTTTCATGTGTTTCATGCTTCTATAAATGCTTAAACGGTCATCTCTTCCACGGGTGCGATGTGGCCTGTCAAAAATTATACATTGCTTACTAGATGTACAATTGCACTTTCTGGTGCCTTCTCAAGATGTGCAAAAATTTATAAAAGCGGCTTATGTTTGTAGTTAAGACTCTTTCTTGTCTTCTACTTTTCGTACCCCTAACATGGTTGCCTAAATAGTGATTGCTTATAAAATGTACCACACATGCAAGCGTTATGAACCATAAAAAATTATGGGTGCCGTACTAGAGTAAACTTTATGATTTGATGTGATATGGTTGAGTTGGCTTTCCTTCATCTATATATAATGCACCACTAAGAGGGTCAACAAAGTTGTTTATTTGATGCCTCCCCTATATGTGCAAAAATTTATAAAAGGGGCCTGCTTTGGTTTTTGCTGTGTCTGACTTTCTATGTATATTTGATGTCTTTTTCTTCTCGCTACATTTCTAAAATGATTCTGAGTCTTTTGGTATCTTGTCCGGATGGCATGGCTCGGAGAGGGTGAAAAGGTGATTGCCCTTAAGCATGGCTATTCGTTTTTGTAGATATAGTCTTTATCTTAATTTCAGCTCCTTGTTTCTTACGAGAATTTATGGATATGTTCTTGTCATATTGATGCTTGGTAAAAGAATAGATCCGGCCTCTTTGGTTGCAGTAATTTGGGACAGTGGGAGTTCTGCAATTGCACTGGAGTTTTAATGGTTTTGGAGGAGAGACCAGATGATGAAAATGGAAGTTTATGTAATCTTAGGAGTTTCTTATTCTGACATATTGGTGTCTATTTGGAGGCGAATTTTGATGCAGTTGTTTGACAGAGTTTTTAATGAGGTAATGAAGACTTTGGCCAAAAAAGGGGTTTTATCTCCTCTCATGTTTTTGATAGATAATTTTTTGTTCTTTACATTTAATGAAATGATTATTCAGTTTGTTTTCGTTACTCCTTTTCTGTGTTCACAGCCACGGGGACAGTGAAACTAATGGGAGGAGGATCAATGTTGAGTGTTGGCTGACAATCAAAATGTAAAACCCATGGTATAGACCCTGCGATTCTTTTCCACAAAATTCGTCATTCTAAGTAGTCATGATTCACAACAGATTCAACATCTCATGTCTAAGTCAGAAACAAATCAGATCAGAAACTTGGCTTGGCAATTTAGTAAATGTACGTCTGAATGGTGTGAGAGTTTATACATTCTTGGGCATGTCAATATGAATACTCTTATAAGCCTCATTACTGTGAAAATTTTGGTAGTAGTTAACATTGCTCATGTCCCTCCAGTTTGCCTCTTCCAGTGATAATTGAAAAATAGCCGTTGGCCCCCTAAAATAATGGGAAAAGCATCTTCCAATAATTGGTACTTGTCTTATCTCAGACATCAATCTTAGAATTTTAGTTATTTTAAACATATACAAATATGAAAAAAATATTTTTAACCATATATTATTTGATTCTTTTCTTTTAATTTATTATTTTATTTTTAAAATATATTTTAAAAAATACAAAATTATTTGATCTTATGAAAAAAAAAAATTTCATGTGTTCACGTAAAATATTTCGATAATATTTATTTTTATGTATGTGATAAATAATGATATGAGACATTATAAATCAGAATATAAAAATATTTTTGTCATTTTATTTATCTAAACATACGTGGTGATAGAATTATCTCTTGAATTTTTTCTATCGTTTTTTTCTCTCATAACACCAAGGAGAATAGATAGCTTAAATTAATTAGTAAATGTTACTAGCAGTTTATATGGATAGTTTATTTTTATTAGTAAATTACCGATCCATGTGATCGTCATTCTCGTTTTTTCTAATACAAGACTACGGAAATAATCTTGAGGGAAAAAAATGATGTATAGTCAACAAGCAGAAACTTGCGTCCATCCGACGTTCATGTGACGATTTTGAGGGGTCATCCTATTAACAGAGAGCGGAGTCGTGGAGTCGTCATGGGGACTTGAATAATTGATTCAGAAAACGCGCTAGCATTGAAATTTGGGAATAACAAGACGCTAAGGTGCTGAGCAACTGACATGTAAGTATTAGAAGACGCGTCACAGAGCCTAATGAAACTGCTTCGTGTTGTCAAGCAACTTGAATTAAGAAGCCGCCCCCATTTAAAATTTAGAATTAAAGTGAACCCACAACTGTGGCTGTTGATTACCTAAGATTAGGTTTGTTTAATTGTTTTGAGTGTTGCAGGTGGTTGAGGTCCTCTTGTCACTCTTGAGGAAGCATTAACTTCCCGTTTGCAAGCTTTGCTCATAGCATGTCGGAGATATGACTTTGCCAACCCTTTCAGATTCAAGTACCAATTTGCTAATGAATTTTGAGTTTTCTTTTATTTTTTAGTGCCTATTTTTTTTTTATTTTACTTTTGACATCTAGGTGTTCAATTCGTGGCATATTTTGTTGCAGGTGGTTAACAATGTGTCCTAAAAGGTTGCCTAGTGTTCCAAAAAAAAAAATTGGTTACACCTTCCCGCATATGCTTATTATTCTGTACGCTTTTGGATATTATTATATATATATATATATATGTTTCTCATCCTTGTCTTTAATTTGAGTATTTTTCCTGTAGGTGAAAAGAGCAAGGCTTTCCTTTCGCTTGGTTCTTTAGGTTTGGAGGAAGTGATTCCACTAAGAAGGCTTATTCATTCCCCAACGGCTCCTTTTAAATTTTGAGCTTTTATTTAATTTTTAATGTCTAATTGTTTTGGTTTGACTTTTGATTTCTTGGTGTTTAATTATTGGAGGCTTATTCTGTTGCATCTTGTTAACCATGAGTCTTGATAAGTGACCTTTAATTTGAGTTTTTATACTTACGTGAGAAGAGCATCGTTTTCTTTTGCTGGGTTCTTTTGGTTGAAAGGAAGTGATACTGCTACTTTCGGATTGAGCCTTTTTTTTTTATAAAAAAATTTCCATTGTTTTGTTTTGACTTTTTATAATTTCTTATTTAATTGGAGGCTTTTTTTTTCAGTTGGTTAACAATGTGTTCCAATAAGTTGCCTCGAGTTTCACAAAAAATTGTGGTACATCTTCCTGATTATGCCTTTTCTTCTCTTCTATACTCTTTATGAAAATTATTCTGTCTTTCCTAGTGTTTCATCCAGAATTATGGCCTATAATTGGAGTTTTTTTTTTTACTAAGGTGAAAAGAGCTTGGCTTTTCTTTCTCGCAGGGTTCATTTGGGAGAAAATAAGTGATTTCACTTGGACGGGTTGTTCATTCCCCAACACTTTTAGATTTTGAGCCCTGATTATTCCCCTAATTTCAATTTCAATTGTTTTAGTTTGACTTTTGATATTTAGTTGATTAATTGGAGGCCCATTTTGTTGCAGCTGGTTAACGATGCCTCTCGATTAGTTGGCTAGAGTTTCACAAACAATTTGATCACATCCTCCTCCTTATGCTCTTTCTTCTGCGCTCTTTTGGAAATGTTTGTGTTTCATAGTGTGTCGTCTAGGATGTATGGCCTTTAATTGGAATGTTTTTGACCTAGGTGAAAGGAGCATCTCTTTTCTTTTGCTGCAGGTTCTTTTGGTTGAGAGGAATTGATTTCAGTGAGAAGACCTTTTATTCCCTTTTAGATTTTGAGCTTTTTTATAATAAAAGATTTCAATTGTTTTTGGTTTGACTTTTGATATCTTTGCTTTTAATGGGAGGTTTATTTTTCTTGCATCTGGGTAAGAATGTGTCTCTAGAAGCTGCCTAGATTTTCTCAAAAAGTTTGGCTACATCTTTCTGCTTCTGCTTTTTTTTTTTTTATTTCATGTCTCATCCAGAATGTGTTAAATTTCTTATAGGTGTTCTTTAGATTGCACTTGTTCTTTTTTTGAAAAAAAAAAATCAAGTTTAGAGTTTTCTTCTTTTCAAAATCTGTTGTGGGTGAGTTGGCTTTCCTTCATCTATGTGCAACGCACCACTATGAGGGTCAATAAAGTTGTTTATTTTGATACCTCCTCTAGACGTGCAAAAATTTATAAAAGGAGCATACTTTTGTTTTTGTGGTATAGACTTTGTGTCTCTATTGCATTTGGTACCCCTAATATGGTTGCCTAAACTGTGATTATTTTTCAAATGTCCCTTGAATATAACGGCTAAGACCCATAAAAAATTATGTGGCCTACTAGAGTATGTTTTATGATTTGATCTTATGTTTGCCTGCGTCTATGTGTAATGCTACACTACGAGGGTCAATATAATTGTATATTTTGATACCTCCTTTAGATGTGCAAAAATTTACTAAAGAGGCTTACTTTTGTGTTCTCGGTATAGACTTTACGTGAGCCTCAATGACAAGGACAATTGTTTTTTTGTCATGCCTCCTCTAGACGTGCATTTTCATTGTGATTTATACATAATTGTTTCTTTGCTGACTAATTGGTTACAAGGTTGTGAGATGGGTCTAGTCTACGTTGTGGGATAATTATGAAGCAGGAGTAGTTGTTGACCAGGTATTCATAACTTGATGTAACTAGAGTTACTGAGATCTGTTTTTCTCCTCTGGGACTTTTATGCTTACCTTTCAGCTGACTTATATAATCAGCTTGCAAAACCCTCTATGAAGCATGCTGGAAACGGTTGGAGTTAGGTGGTTGTACTTCTTGTGGGCAAATCCTGCAGGTTTGACTGTCATTAGTAATTCTTAAAATCGTCATCTTTATAACTGATTTGAGAAGAATTACTCATGGTACCTGGAGATTTAGTAATGAACATGCTTAAGGCAGACAAGTCCCGCATTGAAATTTTTTAATCCTTGACAGATTTTTCCCAGGCACTATAGAAGTATCCAAGCAATGAAAAATAGATGAGAAATGTGTACATTTGGTTGGGGTACTTTTTTGTCCTAATCACATTTCATCATATATTGACATAATCTATGATCTATATGCTCATTACTCATTTTGTAGAATCATATGTGAGTGTATTCTGCTATCATTATTCATTGGCCAATTCGTTATGCCAAATTTGCATATCTAGATGAATGGACATCGTTCTTTTGATCAAACTCATACAAAATATGAAATGTGGAACATGTGTCTGATGATGCTGTGTCTGGTCTATTTAGTCACTTTTTCCTGGTGAAACTGCCTATTTTGTATCTGCAACTTCTCTTTTTGTCTGTCCCTCATTTGAATTCAGTTTATAGGGACAAAGTTTATCACTAGTCTTTTTTAGCCAAAGACTTCAATTTATAGGGTTGAATCTTTGAATATACTATATTACCAACGTCATAAGAGACATCTCTATGACGAGAATCAGCCTTGTAATATACGAATTCATATATGATTGAGCATGCTCCAACTTGGCTTTCAACTCATTCAAAACCTTATTCCTGGTCCTGGAATGCTGACCAACCGCTTCCACTTCAAAGGGAGTGTCCTCAAGTCTAGAAGAGTGGGAAGATCCCTAACATGTAACACATGAAACGGGGTCATACTAGCTGAATGTTTATAGTTGGTATTAAACCAAAACTCAGCCCAATTCAATCATTTAGACTACTGTGAAAGGCTTTGAATTGGTAAGACAGCAAAGCTAAGTTGGCAAACTCCTCTTGACAATTTTGCTTTGGCCATCGATTTAGGGATGATACCCTAAAATGTAATTGAGGGAAGTGCCTGATAGCTTAAATATCTCCTTCCAGGATCAACTAATAAAAATTCTGTAACATTTGAGAAAATTGATCTGGGGAACATCATTTCCTTGATGAATTAGATGACAACCTCTTGGCAATAAATGCGTGTGACAAAGTTAATAAATCAGCAAATTTAGGGATTTAGTCCACCACAAGAAGAATAGCATTGTACCAATTAGATATAGGCACGTTTGATTAGGAATGTGTGCCTTGGAGCTCGATACCTAAGCCATTGACACACCTCAAAAGCTGCTGCGTAGTTCTACTTCTTAACATCCTTCCTTGTACCTTCGCAATAAAAAAAGAGAACGCAATCTCTCGTGAGGGTGCAAAAAACCAGAATGGCCCCAGTAGATCATGGAACTCTTTAAGTAAAAGAGGGATTTAGGTGATTAATTGCATGCCCATTCTGTTGCAGCTGGTTAACTGTGTTGGTAAGTTGGTTATGACATTTTTTCCATTTTAAAAAGTTCAAGGTTAAGAGTGCTGTTGGTCATGTGTGTAGTTTGTAATTAAAAGGTCATTTGGTAAGGGAGGGCCTAATAATGCCTATGAACTTTTAAGAAAGAAAAAGGCATAGTTGGTGTTGTGCTGTCCCTAAAAAAATAGTTCTATATATTTAAGAATTACTAGTATCATGTTTTTATTGTTGTATTACGATGATGATAAATATGAGATAAATTATTTTTTTATGAAAATATTCTTTACAACGTAAATGTTTATGGGTGAGTCAAACAACTTCACTTGTAGTTGTAGAGCTCCAACTGGGTAAGAAGATTGGACCCATGGTAAGAAAATAAAATTAAAATTGTTTTTAAAAAAGTTCCTCTTGGTTTCTTAAATTTTATTTAAGCTTATTCGTATTCATATTACTAAAATAGCTGCTTCTCTCTCTAGCACATTAAACCTACTTTTGGATGAAAACATAATTTTAGCTATATATCATTTGATTATTTTCTTTTACTTTATTATTTGATTTTTTAAAATTTACAAATATGAATGTTTTTCATATATTTTTACTGGAAAACATTTTAATATTTATTTTTATGTATTTTTGTTATGAAAATTGCAAAAGATATCATATCGGAATATAAAAATATTATTGTTATTGGGATATTTATCTGTTTTTTCACATTTTTTATTTATATAAACATAAAGTGATAATATTGTCTTTCGAATTTTCTGTTCTCTTTTTATTACTACGGAGCATAAATAGGTTACAGCTGTAAACCCATAGTCCATGGAGATGGCTATTGCCGATTTGCTGGTTGTCAGTCCTTTCTTGCCGTCGGAATTTACAGCCGTACCCATCAAGATAATTAATTTTTGCCAGTTTTCATTTCTAGGAGATCAAAGATAAATTCTCAAATATGGGCGGCCTACCCCAAGGGAGGGTGGAGTCGAGGATTCATTCCGTCACCGTCTTTTGCCGTCTTCCTGTCGATTACAAGACCTCTCCGATAAAGCTTTCTCTTCCTGCTATCGGTGGTCGAGGGGTAGTTGGGTCTAGAGAGAGTGGCGGAGGAATCATTCGAAAAGGTGTGGGCAAGGCTCCGAAGGAGAGAGATGGTAGCAGTTCCTCGGTCTCAGTCCAACGAGCCAAGGTGAGGGGTAAGAAATGAGTGCCATGACTGGTCGGGGCTGTGCTCGACCCAAAGAGGTCCGAGATGCTATTTTTCGCCTCTCTTCTCGTACCCAAATACCTTCCATCGTAAATTTTTAAACTCTCAGCCTGTTACTGTAATTCATCGGATGCATCGCTCTCTGTTTTTCATTCTTCCTGGTTCTTTGGAGGATTGGGTATGGTTCTTGCTCAAGCATATAAGGGATGCTGTTGAGAGGTAGGATTCATTCGATCAAGTTCTCTTCACGGACCCAAATACTTTCAATCCGGACTCAAATCCCCTCAATCCGAACCCAAAGAACCTCGACCAGTAAAATTTTCAGACGCATAGAATTTGCCACTTTCAGTCATCTATTGCATTGCTCTTTGTTCGCGTGTTTTTCATTCTTACTGGTTCTTTGGAGGATTGGGTATGGTTCTTGCACAAGCCTGTAAGGGATGCTGTTGAGTGGTAGCGCGTATCTATGAATAGGAGATTTTGTGCGAGTATCTACAGGACCTAAATTATCAATAGGTTCTCCAAGCACGTTGAAAATTCGTCCTAGAGTTGCTCCGCCGACTGGAACACTTAGGGGAGCTCCCGTGTCAATCACATCCATTCCTCTCATTAGACCATCTGTAGCACTCATAGCTACAGCTCTAACTCGATTCGATCAAGTTCTCTTCACGGACCCAAAGATCCTCAATCCGGACCCAAAGACCCTCGACCAGTACAATTTTCAGACGCATAGACTTTGCCACTTTTAAGTCATCTATTGCATTGCTCTTCGTTCCCGTATTTTTCATTCTTCCTGGTTCTTTGGAGGATTGGGTATGTTTCTTGCACAAGCATGTAAGGGATGCTGTTGTGTGGTGGGATTCATTCGATCAAGTTCTCTTCATGGACCCAAAGACCCTCAATCCGGACTCAAAACCCCTCAATCCGGACCCAAAGATCCTCGACCAGTACAATTTTCAGACGCATATAGTTTGCCACTTTAAGTCATCTATTGCATTGCTCTTCGTTCACGTATTTTTCATTCTTCCTGGTTCTTTGGAGGATTCGGTATGTTTCTTGCACAAGTACGCAAGGGTGTTCAATAAATGGTATATTTTTTTAGATTGTACTCGTTCTTAAAATTTTCAACTTTAGAGTTTCTAGAAGCTCTAGAAGCAGCTCTGTTATGTTGGTAATCCATGTTGCACTCATAAGTATGGGTTTCTGTATGCATATGGATGGTAGTTATTGAGGTCGGAAGACTGTAACCATGGTGGCCGAGCTATGATACTGATAAATAGGCTCTTTCAAGACGAGTTGCTTTCTAAATCAGCGACGAAAGGTCTTGCTAACATCGTTACAAGGAAGAATGATCATTATTTATTTTTTGAACGGTGTGTACTTGTGCGAGCTCTTGTAGATTACGAGAATATTATTAGTCAAATCACAGCTTAGGAAGCAGAAAATCACTTTGAAACGTCAAAGGGAAGCCTTTTCCTTTCTTTATTTATTTTTATCTTATGAAATATATTTGCTTCTCCGTGTTGGAGATTAATGAACTTCTAAAATGGTAGGGATAAGGGACAGTACCACGAGTTAGTGAAGATATTCTCCACTTGCTTGCCACATCTGGCCGGTATTGCCTTATTGTAAATGGAAGGAATCAAGTAAGAGTGTTATATAGTGGTTGATTTTGTGCATATGCGGTGCTATTATATATCTGTTAATGCTAAGTGGTCATGATTCTTAAATGATTTCAACAGTGCTTCTAGTTAAAATCTCATGCCTGGTCCAGGATGGAATTAGATCAGAAACTTGGTGTCACAATTTTGTATGGCATTTTCTGGAAACATAACTTACAAATATGATGCTGCTGGAGAATTATACATGATTATACTTCTCAAGAGAGTGCATTAATTGTTTTATAGCAAAAAGGAAACAGAAAGGGAAACCATCTTTCAATAGGCTGGGCTCGTTTTATATTAGATCTAACATTATAATGAACTTAAAGCATACTGCTTAAGCGGGGATATTGTTAATTTCTTTGTATTTTTGTGGTTGAATTCTCTTTGATAGTAATGTAGGCTTAGCTTTGAAGTGAAAGTGATCACAGTCCACAAAGACTACTTGGGATTTGCTATAACTTTTTGGCTATGCTTTTGATTCTTCAAATGGAAGGAAGCATATGATGGTAGAATATTTGTACCAGTTCGAATGTGGACATTGTGGGAAAAGTTATATGCTTCTTGCGATCTGCAGTAGACCATGGCCCAACAGGTGAACCAAGCTTTTGAGCCTTATTCTTTGTATAACTGAGGATGCTCAATGATCTATATATATGAAGGGGTCAATTTATTGAGCACTAGCATAGTTTTCATGTGTTTCATGCTTCTATAAATGCTTAAACTGTCATCTCTTCCATGGATGGGATGTGGCCTGTCAAAAATTATACATTGTTTACTAGAAGTGCAATTGTACTTTCCGCTGCCTTCTCAAGGTGTGCAAAAATTTATAAAAAGGGCTTTCCTTTATGTTTGGAGTTAAGACTCTTTGTCTCTACTACTTTTTGTACACTTAACATGGTTGCCTAAATAGTGATTGCTTATAAAATGTACCACACATGCAAGTGTTATGACCCATCAAAAATTATGTGTGCCCTACCAGTGTAAATTTTATGATTTGATGTGATATGGGTGAGTTGGCTTTCCTTCATCTATAGATAATGCACCCCTAAGAGGGTCAACAAAGTTGTTTATTTGATACCTCCCATATATGTGCAAAAATTGATTAAAGGAGCCTACTTTGGTTTTTGCTGTGTGTGACTTTCTATGTTTATTTGATGCCTTTTCCTTCTCGCTACAGTTCTAAAATGATTCTGAGACTTTCAAGATGCCTTTTGCGTTGCAGACAAGTCCCGCATTGAAATTTTTTAATCCTTGACAGATTTTTCCCAGGCACTATATAAGTATCCAAACAATGAAAACTAGATAAGAAATGTGTACATTTGGTTGGTGTACTTTTTTGTCCTAATCACATTTCATCATGTAATGACATGATCTATATGCTCATTATTCATTTTGTAGAATCATATGCGAGTGTATTCTGCTATATTATTTATTGGCCAATTTGTTATGCCAAATTTGTATATCTAGACGAATGGACAACTTTCTTTTGATTAAACTCGTACAAAATATGAAAAGTTGAGATGTGTCTGATGATGCTGGGTGTGGTCCATTTTGTTACTTTTTCCTGGGGAAACTGCCTATTTTGTATCTGCACCGTCTCTCTGTCTGCCCCTCATTCGAATTCAGATTATAGGGACAAAGTTTTTCCCTCGTCTTTTTTAGCCAAAGACTTCAATTTATAGGGTTGACTCTTTGAATATACTATATTACCAACGTCATAAGAGACATCTCTATGACGAGAATCAGCTTTATAATATACGAATTCATATAGGATCGAGCATGCTCCAACTTGGCTTTCAACTCATTCAAAACCTTATTCCTGGTCCTGGAATGCTGACTAACAGCTTACACGTCAAAGGGAATGTCCTCAAGTCTAGAAGAGTGGGAAGATCCCTAACGTAACACATGAAGCGGGGTCATACTAGTTTAATGTTTATAGTTGGTATTAAAACCAAAACTCAACCCAACTCAAGCATTTAGACTACTGTGAAAGGCTTTGAATTGGTAAGACAGCAAAGTTAAGTTGGCAAACTCCTTTTGACAACTTTGTTTTGGCCATCAGTTCAGGAATGATACCCTGAACTGTAATTGAGGGAAGTGTTTGACACCTTAAATATCTCTTTCTAGGATCAACTAATAAAATTCTGTCACACTAGAGAAAATTGATCTGTGTTTCACATCATTTCCTTGGTGAATTAGATGGCAACCTCTTGGCAATAAAGGGGTGTGACGAAGGTAATAAATGAGCAAATTTAGTGACTGGATCCAACGCAAGAAAATTAGCATTGTACCAATTAGATGTAGGAAAATGTTTCTTAAAAGCCACGTGATTAGGAATGTGTTGCAGAAGACCAGCAGGACTTAGAGCTTGATACCTATGCCTTTGACACATCTCAAAAGTTGCTACGTAGTTCTACTTAACCTCCTTCCCTGTGCCTACGCAATAAAAAAGAAAACGCAATCTCTTGTAAACGTTCAAAGACCCAGAATGACTACCAATAGATCATGGAACTCTAAGCTTATTCATATTCATATTATCCTTATTCATATTAAGCTTGCAAAGAACCAGAATGGCCACCAATAATTAAGCTTATTCATATTCATATTACTATAATAGTTTCTTCTCTCTATCTCTCTAGCACTTTGAGCCCCTTTTGGATAAAAACATAATTTCAGCTATATGTTATTTGATTATTTTCTTTTATTATATGATTTTTGAACATAAAAAATATTTGATTTTAAAATTTACAAATATGAATTTTTTTTATATATTTTTACTTTAAAACATTTGAAATACTTATTTTTATGTATTTTTGTTATAAAAATGGCATAAGATATCATATATCGGAATATAAAAATATTATTGTTATTGGGAAAATTATCTGTTTTTTTTATATTTTTTATTTATATAAATATAAATAGTGATAATATTGTCTTTCGAATTTTCTATTCTCTTTTTATTGCTACGGAGCATAAATAGGTTACAGCTGTAAACTCATAGTCCCTGGAAATGGCTATTGCCGGTTGTCAGTCTTTTCTTGGCGTTGGAATTTACAGCTGTACCCATCAAGATAATTAATTTTTGCCAGTTTTCATTTCTTGCCCATCAAGGAGATAAAAGATAAATTCTCAAATACGGGCGGTTTTCATTTCGTGCCGCTACCCAGGGAGGGTGGAGTCGAGGATTCATTCCGTCACCGTCTTTTCCCGCCTTCCTTTCGATTACAAGACCTCTCAGATAAAGCGTTCTCTTCCTGCTATCGGTGGTCGAGGGGTAGTTGGGTCTAGAGAGAGTGGCGGAGGAATCATTCGAAAAGGTGTGGGCAAGGCTCCGAAGGAGAGAGATGGTAGCAGTTCCTCGGTCTCAGTCCAACGAGCCAAGGTGAGGGGCAAGAAATGAGTGCCATGACTGGTCGGGGCTGTGCTCGACCCAAAGAGGTCCGAGATGCGATTTTTCGCCTCTCTTCTCGGACCCAAATACCTTCCATCGGATGTATCGCTCTCTATTTTTCATTCTTCCTGGTTTATTGGAGGATTGGGTGTGGTTTTTGCACAAGCATGTAAGGGATGCTGTTGAGTGGTAGGATTCATTCGATAAAGTTCTCTTCACGGACCCAAAGACATTGGACCAGTGCAATTTTCAGACCCATAGAGTTTGCCACTTTAAGTCATCGGATGCATTGCTCTTCGTTGACTTATTTTTCATTCTTCCTGGTTCTTTGGAGGAGTATGTAAGGGTGTTCAATAAAAGTATGTTTTTTAGATTGTACTTGTTCTTCTTAAAATTTTCAACTTTAGAGCTTCTAGAAGCAGCTCTGGTATGTTGGTCATCCTTGTTGCACTCATAAGTATGGGTTTCTGTATGCATATGGATGGTAGTCCTTGATGTCGGAAGACTATAAACATGGTAGCCGAGCTATGATACTGATAAATAGGCTCTTTCAAGACGAGTTGCTTTCTAAACCAGCGACGAAAGGTCTTGCTAACATCGTAACAAGGAAGAATGATCATTATTTATTGTTTGAATGGTGTGTACTCTTGCGAGTTCTTGTAGATTACGAGAATATTATTAATCAAATCACAGCTTAGGAAGCAGAAAATCACTTTGAAACATCAAAGGGAAGCCTTTTCCTTTATTTATTTTTGTCTTATGATTAATATTTGCTTATCCGTGTTGGAGATTACTGGACTTCTAAAATTGTAGGGATAAGGGACAGTACCACGAGTTACTAAAGATATTCTCCACTTGCTTGCCACATCTGGCCGGTATTGTTTTCCAGTATTGTCTTATTTTAAATGGAAGGAATCAAGAGGGTTATATATTGGTTGATTTTGTGCATATGCGGTGCTATTATATATCTGTTAATGCTAAGTAGTCATGATTCTTAAATGATTTATACGCTGCTGCTATAGTTAAAATCTCATGCCTGGTCCAGGATTGAATTGGATCAGAAACTTGGTGTCGCAATTTTGTGAAGCAATTTTTGGAAACATAACTTACAATTATGATGCTGCTGGAGAATTATATGTGATTATACTTCTCAAGAGAGTGCATTAATTGTTTTATACCAAAAAGAAAACAGAAAGGGAAACCATCTTTCAATAGGCTGGGCTCGTTTTATATTAGATCTAAGTGGGGATATTGTTAATTTCTTTGTATTTTTGTGTTTGAATTCTCTTTGATAGTAATGTATGCTTAGCTTTGAAGTGAAAGTGATCACAGTCCACAAAGACTACTTTGATTAGCTATAACTTTTTGGCGGTGCTTTTGATTCTTCAAATGGAAGGAAGCATATGATGGTAGAATATTTGATAGATAATTTTTTGTTCTTTACATTTAATGAAATGATTCTTCAGTTTGTTTTTGTTACTCCTTTTCTGTGTTCACAGCCACGGGGACAGTGAAACTAATGGGAGGAGGATCAATGTTGAGTGTTGGCTGACAATCAAAATGTAAAACCCATGGCATAGGCCCTGCGGTCCACAAAATTCGTCAGTCTTAGTGGTCATGATTGACAACAGATTCAACATCTCATGTCTAAGAAACAAATCAGATCAGAAACTTGGCTTGGCAATTTAGTAAAAGCACTTGTGAATGGTGTGAGAGTTTGTACATATTCTTCTTGGGCATGTCAATATGAATTCTCTTATAAGCTTCATTACTGTGAAAATTTGGGTAGTAGTTAACTTTACTCATGTCCCACCAGTTTGCCTCTTCCAGTAATAATCCGTTGGCCCCCTAAAATAATGGGAAAAACGTCTTCCAATAATTAGTACTTGTCTTATCTCAGACCTCAATCTTATAATTTTAGGTATTTTAAACATATATAAATATGAAAAAAATATTTTAACCATATATTATTTGATTATTTTCTTTTAATTTATCATTTAATTTTTAAAATATATCTTTAAACATACAAAATTATTTGATCTTAAAATTCACAAATATTTTTTCATGTTTTCTCTTAAAATATTTCGATAATATTTATTTTTATGTATGTTTGTGATAAATAATGATATGAGATATTATAAATCAGAATATAAAAATATTTGTCATTTTATTTATTTTAACATGCGTGGGGATAATATTTTCTCTTGAATTTTTTCTATCAATTTTTTGCTCTCCTAACTTTTCTCTGTACCCAAGCAGCCTAGATAGCTTAAATTAATTAGTAAATGTTACTATGAGTCTATGTGGATAGTTTATTTTTATTAGTAAATTACCAATCCATGTGGTCTTCATTCTCGTTTTTTCTAATGCAAGACTAAGGAAATAATCTTCAGGAAAAAAATGAGGTATACTCAACGAGCAGAAACTTGCGTCCAACCGACATTCATGCGACGATAGTCATCCTATTAACAGAGAGCGGAGTCGTGGAGTCGTCATGGGGACTTGAATAATTGGTTCAGAAAACGCGCTAGCATTGAAATTTGGGAATAACAAGACGCTGAGGTGCTGAGCAACTGACATGTAAGTATTAGAAGACGCGTCACAGAGCCTAATGAAACAGCTTCTTCGTGTTCTCAAGCAACTTGAATTAAGAAGCCGCCCCCGTTTAAAATTTAAAATTAATGGACTTCTAAAGTGGAAGGGATAAGGGACAGGTACCATGGGTTGCTAAAGATACTCCACCGGCCTGCCACATCTTGTCGGTATTGCTCTCCACTATTGTCTTATTTTATATTATGGCTAAAAAAGTCTGCATGGCGTACGTGGAAGGAATCAAGGAAATATTATTTAGTTGTTCATTTTGTGCATATTCGGTGCAATGATATATCTGTTAATGCTAAGTAGTCATGATTCTTAACAGATTTCAACACTGCTTCTAGTTAAAATCTCATGTCCGAGTCAGGATTGATTTGGCCTTGCAATTTAGTGAAAGCATTTACTGGAAACATAATTTACAAGTATGATGCTGCTGGAGAATTTATCCATGTTTGTACTTCTCAAGAGGAATCAGCTTTGATGCTTTGAAAGTTTGGGCTGTGCTTATTTTACTCAAGTACAACCACCGGCTTCTTTTAGGAATGATTAAAAAGTAACTACAAACAGGAAAACCATCCTCCAGTAGGCTGTGCTCTTTGTATATCAGATCTAACATTATAATGAACTAGGAAGCATATTCTTTAGTGGGGATATTGTTAATTTCATTGTATTTTTGTGTTTGAATTCTCTGTGATAGCATATTTATGATTAGTTTTGAGGTGAAAGTGATCATATTCCGCAAAGACTACTTTGGATTTGCTAAAATGTTTTGGCTATGCTTTTGTTCCTCCAAATGGCAAGATGCATGTGACAGGAGAATATTTGTTCCAGTTCAAATGATTTATATGGTATGAAGCAAAGCCATGTGCGTCATGAGGTCTGCAATAGACAATGGCCCACCAGGTGAACCAAGCTTTTGAGCCTTATTTTTCTTATAACTAAAGATGCTCAATCTATATATATAAATATATTTATATATTCATGAAGGGGTCAATTTGTTGTGCACAAGCATAGATTTTCATCTATTTACTGCTTGTAGTACCCCTTATATAGAAGCTTAAATTGTCATTTTATGCGTGCATGCGACGTGGTCTGTCAAAATTATACTTTGCTTACTAGATGTGCAATTGTACTTTTCAATGTCTCCTGTAGATGTGCAAAAATTTTGAAGAGGGGCTTACTTTTATGTTTGCAATGACGACTTTCTGTGACTACTGCTTTTTTACCCAAACACGGATGCATTGCTTTTCAAATATCCCTCGCATGTAAATTGCTTTTCAAATATCCCTCGCATGTAAGTGTTATATAAACCATTAAGAAATATTTGTGGCCTACTATGGGTGTGATAGCTTGCCTTCATTTAAGGTTTGATCTGATATGGGTGTGATAGTTTGCCTAAGTACTATATGATTTGATCTGATATGAGTTTGATAGCTTGCCTTCATTTATGTGTCATGCACCACTATGAGGGTGAATTAAATAGTATGTTTTGATTTCTATTCTAGATGTACAGAAAATGCATGCCTAAATTGTGATTGCTTTTCAAATGTCCCTCGAAAGTAACCTATCTGACCCATAAAAAGTCCAAGTTCATATTTATGGATACCTAAATTTTGATTATTTTTCAAATGTTCCTCGAAAGTAACTACTATGACCCATAAAAAATCGTATGTCGCCTACTAGAGTATGATTTATTCTTTGGTCTCATATGGTTATGTTTGCTTGCCTTAATCTATTTGCATTGCACCACTACGGGAGTCAATCAAATTTTATAATTTGATACCTCCTAATGTGCAGAAATTTATAATAGGGGCTTACATTTATACGTGTGGTTAAGTCTTTCTGTGTCTCTACTGCTTTTAATACCCCTAATAGGAATGCCTAAATTGTGATTGCTTTTCAAATGTCCCTCGGTTGTAATCTAGCATGAAACATGAAAAGTTATATGTGGCCTACTAGAGTGTACTATAGTATTTAAGCTCAAATGGTTATGTTGGCTTGCCTTAATCTATTTATAATGCATCAGTACGAGTGTGCATAAATTTATAAAAGGGGCTTACTTTTACGTACGCAGTTCAGACTTTTTGTGTTTCTACCGCATTTAGTACTCTTATCATGGTTGCCTAAATTGTGATTGCTTTACAAATGTCCCTTGCATGTAATCACTATGAACCATAAAAAAATTATATGTGGCGGATTAGGGTATAGTTTATTATTTAATCTCAGATGTTATGTTGGCTTGCCTGAATCTATTTGTAATGCACCACTACGAGTGTTAATCAGATTGTATATTTTGATACCTCTTCCAGATGTGCATAAATTTATAAAAGGGGCTTACTTTTATGCGCGTGGTTAAGACTTTGTGCCTCTACTGTTTTAGTACCCTAACGCAGATGCCTAAATTGTGATTGTTTTTCAAATATCTCCCAAATGCAACCGCTATGAAACATAAAAAATTATTTGGGGCATACTAGAGTATATGGTATTATTTGATCTCAGATGGTTATGTTGGCTTGCCTCAATTTATTTGTAATGCACCACTACGAGGGTAATAGAAATTGTGCATGTTTTGGTACCTCCTCTAGAAGTGCGCATATTTATAAAAGGGGCTTACTTTTATGCATGCAGTTAAGACTTCCCGTGTCTTTACTGTTTTTAGTACCCCTAATATGGATTCTTAAATTGTGATTGCTCTTCAAATGTCCCTCAAAAGTAACAACTATGACCCACAAAAAATCCACTAATATGGATGCCTAATCATGCTTTTCAAATGTCCCTCGAATTGCTATGACCCACAACAAATTATGGGGCCCACTAGAGTATGCTTCATTCTTTCATCTCATATGGTCATGTTGGCTTGCCTTAATCTTTTTGCAATGCACCACTACAAGGGTCAATCAAATTGTATAATTTGATACCCCCACTTTTACATGTGCAGAAATTTATAAAAAGGGCATACGTATATGCATACAGTTAAGGCTTTGGGTGTGTTTGGATTGGATTTTGGGAAATTGGTTCTTGGAAAAGTTGGTATCCTTAGCTTATACCAATACCATGGTTTTGGTGGAAAAATAGATTCTGGAAAAAACTTAGTGTTTGGATAGCTTATACCAAAACCATGGTTTTGGTTAAAAAATTGGTTGTGGAAAAAAGGGTGTTTGGTAGCTTTTTCCCCAACCATGGTCTTGTCTCCAAAATCATGGTTTGAGACCTAAACCAAATACACACTTTGGGTGTCTCTACTGCTTTTGGTGCCCCTAATAAGTATGCCTAAATTGTGATTGCCTTTCAAATGTCCCTCGAATGTAACTGCTATGAAACATAAAAAATTTGTTTGGCCTACTAGAGTATCTTGTATTATTTGATCTCATATGGTTATGTTGGCTTGCCTCAATTTATTTGTAATGCACCACGAGGGTCATTCAAATTGGATATTTTGATCCCTCCTTTAGAAGCGCACATATTTAGAGAAGGAGCTTACTTTTATACATGCAGTTAAGACTTTTTGTGTCTACCACTTTTAGTAGCCACTGACTTGGATGCCTAAATTGTGATTGCTTTTCAAAGGTCCCTTGAATGTAACTGCTTTGACTCAAAAATTTACATGTGGCCTATTGGAGTATGCTTTATTCTTTGATATCAGATAGTTATGTTGGCTTATTTTAATTATTTGCAATGCACCATTACGAGGGTCAATCTTGTATATTTTGATACCACCTCTAGATGTGCGGAAATTTATAGAAGGGGCTTACTTTTATGCATGCAGTTGAAGTTTTAGATCTCTACCGCTTTTAGTACTCCTAACATGGATGCCTAAATTGTGGTCGCTTTTCAAATGTCCTTCGAATGTAACCTCTATGTGTCATAAAAAAATAGTTGTGGCCTACTATAGTATGTTATATTTTTATCTCAGATGGTTATGTTGGTTTGCCTTAATCCATTTGAAATGCACAATTACGTGGGTTAATCAAATTGTATAGTTTGATACCTCTTATAGATGTGCTCAAATTTATGAAGGGGGCTTACGTTTATGTTTGCAATTTAGACCTTTTGTTTCTCTACTACTTTTAGTACCCCTAACGGATTCCTAAATAATTATTGCTTCTCAAATGCCCCTTGAATATGAGCACTATGACCCATAAACAATTAAATATGACCTACAAGAGTAAGCTTTATGATACGATCTTATATGGGAGATTTGGTTTGCCTTCATCTATGTGTAATGCAACACTACAAGGGTTAATGAAATTGCACAATTTGATACCTCCTCATGATGTGCAAAATTTTATGAAAGGGGCTTACTTTTTACTTATTTGTTTCAGTATAGACTTTCCGTGTCTCTATGCTTTGGGCACCCCTAACATCGATGCTTCAATAGTTATTGGTTTTCAAGTGTCCCTTGAATGCGAGGACTATGACCTATAAAAGATTTAATGTAGCCTACAAGAGCAAGTTGTATGATTTGATCTTATATGGGTGTGTTGGTTTCGTCTTCATCTATATGTAATGCACCGTTTCGAGGGTCAATGAAATTGCATAATTTGATAGCTCTTCTTCACGTGCAAAAATTTTCTTTTTCAAATCTGTCAGATGTAAGTGATATGACCCGTGTAATTGGGGAAAAAACAGCTCTATGACCCTTCAAATTTATAAAATTGCATAATTTGCTCCCTCCTCTAGATGCGCAAATACTTGTGTTTGAAGTACTACTTTTGAACACCCCTAGTCATGGACGCCTTAATATGATAGTAGAATATTTGATCCATTTCAAATGACAGACATTGGGGACAGAGTCATATATTGCTTGCGATATGCAGTAGACCTCGGCCCCGTACAGAATAGGTGAACGAAATTCCGGAGCCTTGTTATTTGTATAATTGGGGATGTCCCTCTAATAATTATATATTCTGCTTTGGGTATCCAGAGGGATTCGTTAGTCATTCGAGGTGATGATCCTTTCTTTATATCTTTTTCATTGTTCGTCAGTGCGAGTACATTATAACAAGAGATGAACAAAGCTTAAACTTGCTGAATCGAATAGAAATATCTCACAATTGGTTTGACCTTCTTTTTTCAATTTTAAAAAATTCAAGGTCGAGAATGCCGTTGGTTATGTGTGGTTTGTAATTACAAGGTCATTTGGTCAAGGAGGGCCTAATCATGTCTATAATCTTTTTTGAAGGAAAAAAGGTATAGTTGGGGTTGTCCATTAAAAAATAGTTCTATGAATAATTAAGAATTATTATGTTTTTATTGTATGATGATGATGATAAATGAGATGAATTGTCTTTTATAAAAATATTCTTTCCAATGAAAAAATTTATGCGTGAATCCACCAACTTCACTTGTGGAACTCCAATTGGGTATAGTATACGGTTGTAATTAAACTTATTTATATCACTAAAATAGCTTCTTCTCCTTTCTGCCGTACTCTAAGAACATGTTTGAATGAAAAGAAAATTGATGAGGGAAAAACATGTTGAGAAAAATATGGAAAGATTTATGTTTGCTCTTGTTTGATGAGGAAAAAAAGAACAGAAAAAGAGGGGGAGCTCACTACATCCCCTATTTTTCGAGAAGAAAATTGTTCTTTCTCCTCTCCTCTTCACCATCCCGTCTTCTCAATCTAGTATCCTCAGCGAGTGACTTTCACTGTAATCTTCCCACTCCAGCCAATCTTGTGGAGTCACTATCCCAAATATAAAAAATATAAAATATATTTCTTTCAATTTATTTTTGAACGTATACAAATATGAAAAATATATTTTTTAAACATACAAAATTATTTATTTTAAAATATAAAAAATATACTTTTCAGATATTTTTCACTTGAAAATATTTTGATAATATTTGTTTTTTGTAAATGTTATTAGTTTATATATGGAGAGATTTTTCGACAGTGCCGTTGGACTAAAAAAGAGCAGATATAAAAATATGCATTTATAACAGACAATTAAATGAATTAAAACGTCAATTAGAGATTACAGCTGGAAACCAATCAAGATTACCGTCCTTAGGATGTACAGCTGTAAACCAACGAGATAACTATTGCCGGTTGTCATTTCTTGCCCATCAAGAAAATCAATCCTATAAAAGATCAAGTAATCACTGACGGAAGGGAAGTACGATGGAGGAGGGACTCCGGTATGGTTCTAATGATGCTCTTAAGAAGGAGGATTCATTCGATGGACCCAAAGACCCTCTATCTCTACATTTTCGTTCTTCCTGGTTCATTGGAGGAGTCGGTATGTTTGTTGCACAAGTATGTAAGAGATGTTGTTGATAAGGAGGATTCATTCGATCAAGTTCTCGTTCCCATGATCTAAAATGTGTTCACAAAGTGATTTGACAAGTCGCCAACTAAGTCAATGAAAAGTCGGTTACCTTTTCCTCTTTTTTACTTCTATTTGATGGTTTTTTCATCTATACACCTACGAAAATGATTCTCAGGGTCTCGGTATGGCATCCAGAGTTTTTGCTCTGACGAAGTTGATAAAGTGATGAATACTTGGCATTTTGTTTGAAAAACAATCCTTTGGCTGTCCTTTCGTTCCTCTGTTCCTTTTGCGGGACTGCTCTACTCAGCTATTCTTGTTTGATTACACCAATTTTGGATGGTGAGATTTATGCCCTAGATTGGAGTTTTTGAAACTGGAGGTAATGGGAGATTGAAACTTTGGACAACAATGGTTAATTATCTTCGTAGTTTCTTGTTTTGGTTTGACTTACAAGAGTAAATCGAGCAGGTCAGCATTTATCCTTCATTGTCACTTGATGGGACGCCCCTTGAGAAAAAGGCAAAGAGAGAGAGTTTAAATAGCAAGAAAAGAAGTACCAGATAATACGAAAGGAGAAAGACATGGAATCCTGAAGTTGTTGCCAAGAAGGGAAATAGGTATATGGTCAGCTATTTGTTTGAATGGAATTCGGTGCTTAGTTATAATAATTTTATGATTTCTTTGATAAATGGATCAGATATTTGAGTCGCGGCTTGGGATGGCTACCCACAGAATCTGCTCATACACACACACCTCAGTTCGGTACTCGTATACTTTTTTTTGTAAAACTTTATGATTTAAATAAATATAGATTATAAAATACTTGTAGTTAACGTGAGATTTTACTTTTACGAGATGGTAGCTAAACTGCCAGCTGTCCGTTGCGGGTAATTAGAAAATAATCAAGATCAAAATATTGACTACCTTGCCAAGAGTTCTGACATCTGAAAGTTGCAAGAGAAAGTTGGGCAGTTTTGTAAATTGCCAAATTTCGTCTCCCAAAGCGAATCAAAGTATCAGTTTCATTCTCATACTCTCAGTTGAAGTCGTCACATTCGAAGGGCAACAAGTACGGCACCGATCTATTCTCTGATATAACTTCCGCGTATTGCCTAATGCCTAGTTCTCACATTCTTCACGATCTAAAACCCTAACTTAGTAAGCATTGCAATGTCATTGCTTTTGAGCTGAATTTCTCTGATTCGTGAGTGCAGGAATGGCCAGAAGCCTGGGAGGATTTCTGGCGCTATTTTGGGCTCTTTCGATCTGCGAAGCTGCGACAAATTTTGAGCCGATCTCTGAGTCTTACCGATCCGTGGCCTTAGAACTTTTCACTCCCATTGATGGATCGTTTTCTAGGTGATCATAATGATTTTTTGTTGCCATTGCGACTACCCATTGAAAAACCTAGTCCCCCACTATTTGTAGTAGAAGTCAATTTACATTTTTATCGTATGGTTAAGTTCCTAATGTAGTGATTCTTATTCGCGTTCCGAGCTCCCTGTTGTTTTGATCGAAATGCAGCATTTCTTTGATCTAAGACCTCTAACTGTGCAGTTTCTAATATAAAAAACTAAATATTTGTGTCTATTGAATTTTAAGGGATTCTATCCAAGTCAACTAAGTGTTGACCCATTGTCTGTTATCAGCTTAGAAGATGCATACGAGGCCTTGAGAGTTTTTAAGATTCTTGCCGTTGAAAAGAAGCCAGATGTCAGCACAACTACTTGTCCGAGAGTATTGGAAAATCTTGGGTCATCGTCTCCTCTGAAGGATTTGTTCTATGCCTTAAAAGTTAATAGCTTACTAAAATGTGGGGTCGATGAGGAGGTTTTCAAGGTATTTTATTCTAAAGGCATTATTCTGTAATTTGCAGCCTAAATTTTGTTACTCAAAAAAATCTACTGGTGTCTTCTAAATCTCAAAAGTGATGCCAAAATTTATTGATCTTGTACAAGGATATTGCTTCACGAATTAAAGCCACAATCAACAATGCAAGTACTTTGCTTGACTTATACTACTCAATAGGGAGTTTGATTCTTATCAAGGTAATTTTCTATACTTATGCTTGGTTAGCCATACAGGTTACGTAAGAGTAAATGTGCTTTTACATATGGGAGTATCTTATGCAAATATGAAGATTGCTATCTTGTTCTTGTCCACTCAGAGTTTGAGCTCCATTTCCCATTCATCCTGTGTTTGCGTGCTCCTCCTCATTGTACTTTGAATCCTCACGGTTATATATAAGCTATTCTCAAGTACTGGTCTCTTTTGTGTACAATTTCTTCTATTCGTAGCTTATTAAATTGATATTAGATTTCATTATAAGGATATTTGGTGCATCTCATCAGATCCTTGTCCTTCTTTCTATGCAGGATCATGCTTCTAATGTTGATGTCCTTTTGGCTGATGCTGATGGAACTTTTCGTTTTATTAAGGTTTATTATCTTTTATTTCTTATGATATAGATGTTAGCTAGGTTTGCTTTTGGACACATGATATTGCCTCATCTAATGTTAGCTAGGAGACTCGGTATAAGAACCACAGCCCACTTTCAATGTGATTTTGTTTTTGCTGCATTTATAATTCTTTCTGTCCTTTGAATGCCTGGGTTAATATCTTGCATTATTGACAGGCTTTGAGCCAAAGTGATGGAAGATGGCGTTACAGCTCTACTAATCCAGACCCTAGTACCTATGCTGCTGGTAATGGATTAAATGGTATTTTTTTTTATAGGTCAGCCTTGGGCTTCCTGGAATTGACCTTCATTGACAAATTGATCTTATCATTATGCTGCAGGGTTAGCACTTGAAGCACTTGCTGGAGTGGTCTCACTGGCATCTTCAGAAATTGATCACTCTAGGGTAAAATTAATCTTTAAAATATATAATTGTCTATTATTCAATTTGCAGATATAAAAGTCTTATATGCCATTCTAGAAAATAATCTAAATAAAGTATTGGTAATAAATAGTATCATATGGTGATTTTTTTTGGGCAAGCTTCTGAGGCTGTTTGTACTTTGTAAAATTAAGTTTGTTTGCCAAAGTGTTTTCACTTGACCTTCTTACCTGTGATATTTTGGCGTTGATTCAATTTTGATGGAAGAATGCTGTCAAATGAAATAATGCTAGATTGTGGCAAATTGATTCAAATCAAACCAAATGATTCTGAGATCACAGTTTCACTTCCTGCTCATTCCAGGGCTTTAAGTTCAACCCTAAACCATCATACTCAACTGCAGGGGGGTCATCTAGGTTGAAAATATTAGTGGGAGAAAGTAGCTAAAAGTAACATAATAGAATAGTTGTTAGAGGTGATTTATCAACGGACCCGCATGTCACTGCCAACTAATTTGTGTTAGCCAGTTATTGTGTGCTGAACTTGCTTTTATTGTGGAACTTCTATTTTTCTTACTGTAGCTACACATTGGCAGATCAATGCAGTGAAAAATGATATATTGAAGCTATTTGACAGGATTGAATATTATGGTAAGTGTAACTATGCTATAATCTCATTAAAAGTTGTATTTGTAAATTTGGAACTCTGCAGCTGGATGTAATTGCCATGGTCCTTTCATAAAGGATGTCCATTTGATAAAAGATAGATGGTGAAGTTATCCTTATTTTAGAAAATTTTATGCTTGGTTTAAGTATATTTATAGAAATTCATTGGAATTATAAAATCTTACCATAATGTTTGTACCTGGAGTTTCAATTTCGTTTGATTTGATTGCCTTTATTAGTTTCTTGGGGAAAAATTATTTCATGCCAATGTCAGCGCGCTACAGTCCTACTGATTGTTGCTTGGCATCAAATATTGCTTGGAGACTCTGCACAACATGCATTCCAAGCCTTTTTAAGCTTAACTTTTTCCGACCACTTTTGTTCATATATGTTTTTTGTTTTCTCATCCTGCTTTTACTTATACCTTGTACTCTATTATATCGGTCTTAAATGAATACTTGGTGTATTTTCAGATGATGGAACCTTTTATTTCGATGAGAAGATAGTTGGTCCTGGTGAACAACTGGGTTCCCTTTTCACTACAGCTTCAGTTTTTCGAGGGCTTACAGCATTTGCAGCTGCAATTTCTGGAAAAATAAATGCATGTGGAGTATAAGGGATTACAATTTTTATTTATTATTTGTGAGAATTTTCTATTAATGCTTTGGATTTGAATTTCCAGCTTCCAGAGGATAAAATTTTGGGTTTAGCAAGATTCTTCCTGGGTATTGGAATACCAGAGGATGCAAAGGATTTCTTCAATCAAGTAGAGTCATTAGCTTTTCTAGAGAGCAATAGGCAAGTACTTTATCAGGAGCAATTATAATTTGCATCTTTGTGGCACTGCTTCCAATTTTTTCTTCTGAGCCGTCTTTATCTGATATGTTTGCCTGTTCACGAGTTTTGAGCAAGTTGGATATCATGAATTATTTTGATGCTGTAGGGTTTCCATCCCATTAATATTGTCAGTTCCTACAACAGTTTACTCGTTGACCCAGAAAGAGCAGCTTAAGGTATGTAACTCAGTCAAAATGTTTTAACGCTTATCTGGTTTTTCTATAATTTAGTAGCTTGTGGTAGTCGATCTGATAGAACCCTCTACTCTAATAAGCTTATAACAAACCAAAAAACGAGAAATAGACTACCAACGTGGGACTGATATTACTAATGAATAACAGAGTCAGATTACAAGGGAAATAGACAAGGAACAACCCAAAAATACGCAGCATAGAAACATAGAACATAAGCCACTGGACTTTCAAGAGACCAGTCCTCTCCCAAATACACTTCACCTACCAAAAGGCTGAAACTCCCCTCTCTCTGGACCAAAGGAAGATTTAAAGACCCCAGAAAGTGACTCAGTCCCCAACTTAGCCCTCTCATAGACTGACTCCAGCCACGCTATAGCTACCCTACGTCTCTATGTCTGTCTCCAAAAGAGTAGGAACTCCAAGTCAAAGTTCTGACCAGCAGAAAGTGGTTTTCCTTTTTCATGTATCTGCCTAAGTTTTCTTTCATATGTCTGAGAAGCAAGAGTGATCACAATCATTATATAATTTTTGTGTAGGAAGCCATTGGATTGTGAATGGTGATGGGATTTAATGGATACGGCTTGTATTGGGCTGTGTGTTTTGTTTGTTTATGCACTTGAATAACGCACGTGTTAGCATTCTAGTTGGGATAAAATGACCTGCTGCCTCCCACAATTAAGAACGCAGTTTGTCCCAAAGCCTAATCAGCAGCATCTATTTTTGCTGTGTATGACTGTTACTTCTCAAGTTCTCTTTAACTGTCGCGCAAGTATGATGAGGTTTTTGTTTTTGCTTTTGTTTTTTTAATAAAATTCATCAGGTTAGGGTGAATACAGTACTTGGTGCTGCTGCTCCAGCTCTAACAGTTAAGCTTGTCCGAGCTTTCAGAACTGGGTCTAAAGGTTCAGCTGTTTTTGAGAGTAAAGTGAGTGATGACTATCTTGTGATATTCTTATCTCTGATTTGTTCTATTTTATGTTTTTTGAGCACTCCTCCTTTTGCATGGTCACAGGAGCTCCGGTATGAGCCAACAAGTGGACTTCATGTCTTAGATGTTTTCTCAGAGAATGTAGATGTGGGATCTTTTGTGTTTGTTTTTGAGGTATTCCTGTTTTCTTGATTCAGTGATTTATATTTTTTCCTAAGGAATCAAATTGTGCTTTTAACTGCCTGTCCATAGTATTATAACATTTAAAACACATTGTAGATGGTCCTTGAAGATTCGAATAGAAGAAGTGATTATGCTACTGGGGGCCAAACTCATGTGCCAATATACATCACCGGAGTTATTAAAGCTGGCAATGCTGAAATTGCAGTATTGGACAGTGATCTTGGAAGCATTGAAACCCAAAACACGTATGTTCTATGTTTGGTTTAAAATAGCCTATTTGCTAATTGATGCATGCTTTATGTTGTAAGAAAATTACTAGTAGTTACTGGTTAGTATGTCAGATGTATCTCATTCTATTATTTTGGAAGTTCGAATATGTCAATAAGTTCATATGTTACAGCACTGTTTTCTATTCAGAACATTATATTGCGTATAGTTTTGACTTTTGCATTTCCATTTCCTCTTTTCCTATCCAGGCTAGATTTAACTGGAAATGGTGTAGTTTCACTATCAGCTAACCACCTGGCAAAGTTACGGTTGTCTTTTCAATTGACGACATCTCATGGTCATGCTTTTAAGCCTCAACAGGTTGTTTTTGCCTTTTCAATTGGCTGCCCTCGCGGTCTTGCATTTTTTTTGTTCCCCTTTTGTCAATACTCAGTTTCTTGAGGATTTTGTCGTTCTGCAGGCATTTCTGAAGTTGAGACATGAGACAAATGTTGAGCACATATTTGTGGTTGGGAGTACCGGCAAGAAGTTTGAAATTGTTCTAGTTAAGTATTGATTATTACATAGGCTTGGTTCCTCCCTTGATTATTTGTTGTTCATTTGGTTTGATATAATTTGTCTGTGCATCACAGAATTCATAGGATGCGTTCTTTAGTTTGTCAATAATCACTCTGAATGCAAACTCATATAACATCGTGAAAAGAGCTGAAATGCTAGTTTTCATATATTGCACCTAAATACTGCTTGTATAGGTTGGTCTACTTAATTGCATTTTAGATGATTATGATAGTTAGACACGTTTCTTTGCTTTACTAGTGGTTCTCTCAAGTAAATACTATGAAGTTTGATTCTCATCTATCAATATTATTGTTCCTATCTTGCTAACATTTGATCATGTTGGTATGTAGGACTTTCTTGGTTTGGTGGAGAAATTTTATCATCTCTCTGGCAGATATGACATTGAGCTGACAATTGGAGATGCTGTAATGGTAGCTTGCTCATCCTTGTCTTTATTTAATCTCCCTCTTTTTCCTACCATAATAGTAGTCTGAGGAAAAATTTATTTGGTCTTTCAGGAAAACTCTTTCCTGCGACCTCTTGGCCATGTTGAATTGGATCTTCCAGTAGCTCCTGAGAAGGCAGCCCGTCCCCCATCACCACCAGTCGATCCTTACTCAAGATATGGGCCCAAAGTAGAGATAACTCACTTATTTAGGGCTCCTGAAAAGCGACCACCTCAAAATGTGTCTCTCACTTTCTTGAGTTTGACCCTTCTGCCTTTTGTTGGCTTTTTGGTTGGGGTAAGTCTTGTTAAAATTACAGTGCACAGTTTTCTTGATCTTTGACTTATTGGAAGATAAATTTTTTACTTCTAAAACTAAACAATGAATAGCTTGAATTTGTGTATATAACCCCTTGTTAGCTCAGTATTCCACTTAAAAAAGCAAAACACATTAAAGGTTATTTTACCTACCTCAAGTTCAGAGGAGTTATTTATAAATATAGGTTTAGGAGATTATCTACAGAAAGAAAGAAAAGTAAACAAGGTTTTGGGGACTTCATTGTCAGTAATGTGCTATGCTTGTATTACTGGAATAACTTAGTTCTCTGTATAAATTTTGGAAGTTTTAATAGGGTTCCTTATCGGATTTTATGAGTCTATATTATCTGCGTACGAGTTAAGATCTAAGAAATTATTTTGCAGTTTAGCCAACTATTTAATGTTATATTTAAAATTATCGGTTGATTGTGGACGCTCAAAGTGTTTCATAATGAGACTAAGGGCCTTGCCTACTTAGAAAACCAAAATTTTTATCTATGTTCAAAACATCATACTGTATCAATGGAGTCAATTGTGAAATCGATAAATTGATTATTGACCAGTCTGATTGACCCATAAAACTGATATGCCAAAAGTTGGCTGAATTGTTGGTCAAGATAAAAAAAAAAATTGGCTGAATTGGTTGAATCAGACCAGTCAAAAAACGGCTGAACTGGTTATTCGTTTTTTTGGTAAGCAATAGGAGAAAGCGGATTGAAACAGAAAAAATGCAGTGAGAAAACAAATATAGAAAAAAATGGTGTGTACTTGGCCATTTTTAGTGCTTGGAACTCCAGCATACTTGATCTCCTAGTAGCATCTTTCTAGGTATTAAGGTATTTGACCAAAATTGCTCTCTCCTCTATCATTTGATTCTTAGTATAATTTGGAAATTACACAAGTTAGATAGCAAGTACTTCAACATTTTAATTATTTGTAGTCTCTATTGTTCAACTGAAAAGTGTTAAATATGTACTATATGTGATCATCAGTCTCAATTGTGGTTCAAGTACAATCAGATAGATGAACTTCAGTTGGTATCTAAATGGTTCAATAACCAATTCAATTCTAGAAACATAAAGTTTTATGGATGTAGATAAATGCTTATTGGAGCCGCTTCCTATGAAAACATTATCTGTAACATTCTAGATTCAAGATTTCAAGATTTAACACATCTTTCTCTTCAACAGCTATTACGCTTAGGAGTGAACCTAAAGAATTTCCCTTCAGCAACAGTACCTGCTACATATGCCATCCTCTTCCATGCTGGCATTGCTGCAGTTCTGCTACTTTATTTATTTTTCTGGTTACAGGTATGCCCTCTCTGCATTCATAAAGATTATTGCAGATCCATTGAACACATTAGAGTCAGTTTCTTTTTAGGCGGCAAGATTTATTGCGCTCTGCTCATTATCAATGAGAGTCTTATCTATCCTGTGAATATAATTACGTAATATGGCATGCTTAACTAGCAGAAGAGTTGATCCTGATCAATGATGCGATTTGTTGGAACGTTATTTTTTTTTCATTTTATTATCTTAGGATTGGGCAACTTGGTCAAACAGTTGCTTACTCTTGTAAGTTTTATGTCTATTTACATTTTTGGTCATTTGCAGCTGGACCTGTTCACTACGCTGAAAACACTGGGTATTTTGGGAGCCTTTTTAATATTTGTGGGACATGGAATTTTATCTCATCTGGCTTCTTCATCAGCCAAGTTGAAGTCTGCCTGAGTAAAAGGAAGAATGTTTATTTATACAGGAATGACAGGAATGTCTGATAATTTTCCGTTGATGGAAACTGTGCTAATTCAATTTTGTAGGATCTTATATTAAACTAGGCAAATTTATAGAGTTCATCCAGTATACAGCTCATTCGTATTTTTATTTTAAGAATAATATTAATTGCGTTCCATTTAATAATTTTAGTTTTAAGTTTCTTTAAATTTGGTTACCCTATATCTTTATTTTATTTTATACATTTGTAACATTAAATTTTTTCAATCATTTCATTTTGATTTTCTCGTCACAGTTTCTTAAATTAATAAAAACTTAATTATACAATTTTCTAGTCACAAACTTCATAGAATTTATTTGGGCTTTGTTCAAAGTTCAAACTCTTCCAATTCAAGGGTGGGATTTTACTTTTATCTGGATAGAAAAAGCAAAGCTGTAATTAATGTTTAGTTTTCATGATGGACTGCTTTACCATCTGGACTTTTTCCTCCAAGCTCTCCTTTGAACGGTTTTTTTTTTCTGCCTCTCGCTTGAGTTGGCTTCTTTATGAAATTCGGTACCTCAAATGTTGGCTGCGAAAGTCGTGTGAGCTTTTGGTAAACGTTATTGGTACTTGGGGTCTTGCTCCGGCGCTTTTCCAACATGCTTCTTCCCTTGCAAATTGGCCTCATATACATGACAATGGCTGATGCTCTGGCTATTCCTGACGCGGGTGGTAGCCCACGAGAGCGGTGATCAGAGAATGAGTGGAAGGATAAAGTAGAATAGAGTTTCCCAAATGAAGCAAAGTATAACATGAGAGGGAGAGGGAGACCAGCAAAGTCCAGTCTCACAATGACGGATGTTTGTGGGAGGTTAAAATTGGGTGAATTTGATCCACTTTTATTATTTCAGGGGCAGCATTACATCTAAAATGTTTTAGAGGATTGGATACACTTGAGAAATGTTTTTGATGTGTTTGGTAAATCTGAACACTTAAAAAGAAAAGGTCTAATATTGTAACAAAATAAAAACGGAGGTCTTGTTTTCATTAGAGAATATCATTTTATTACGGTTCCAATCACTACCTTTTGGGTATTTAGATTTATGCTTAAGAGTAATAGACAGTTCACTCTACCCAATATTAGTATCACTATAAAGAAATCCTACCCTATCCTTAGATTAGAAGTAAACTCAATCCCTTTCTAAAATTTTTTGTAAAAAAAAAAAAAGTTCAAAACCGCAAGCTACATTTTTCAGACACGTAAAGGCTCGGCAACACTTGGGAAAATTGGACTTCGATAACGGGTAATCTGTTAAGAATAAATTAATACAGAATGCTAGCTCATTCCTCAGAATCGTCGAGGCGGAACAAAAACTTCGATTTTTGAGAGTCCCTGACTAAATGAATTCAAACAAAATGATTTGGGTGAGCTTTCACTGTGACTTACGCCTATAGTGAAGAGATCATAGAAAAGAACACTGCAAGCTTGGAAATAGTGCTAACGAGCAATTTTGCACTACACTTTGGCCATCCTGCATCTGACATTTCCAAGGTTTCCATGTCGACGGCAGAAGTCTCCATTTTAGGGAGTACGTCACTCAGCAACAGCAACTCGGACGCTTTCACTTGTCAGCCACATCTTCTTCTGAATGATAAACACTGTATTATCCTCATCTTGTCCTGCATCAGATATGGCCACTGCATCCCAGTGTAATGCTGACAAGTACTTCTGTATGTATTCCACTACCGATCGCTTATCGTGTACGATGACAAGACCCTTTGGCCTGAGAATTCTGTCGATCTCAATCAGTAAATCCTCGGGACTGCATTCCTTCTCAATGATATCAGAAAATATGGTCCACGCGTGGAGTAAATCATATGTTCGAGGGTAGGTTGAAAAAGCTTCACACCTGTCACGTTCATAACCAAAGAATATCAGTATCAGATGCAATATGCTAGGTGAACTCTCACTATGGCCACAGGGAAGGTTTCATGTTAAAAATTTTGAAAATCAAGCACCAATACGAAAACAATACTATCAAACCACGGATCATGTACTAGGAAATTGTACCCATCATATGTAAATTCTTTCTGGTGATTAGATTGTCAAAAACCATGAGCATAGTACGGTGAATCAGTATCTTGCTTTTTCAGGTTCATCATTTCCTTCAGATGGAATAATCATAAAATAAAACAGCAAATTTAAGAGTGATAGGCATTCCCTAATATAACGAGTCAAAATCACTCTTCTAGGTAAGAAATGAAACCTACCAATTGTGAACTGTTCCTAACAGTCCTCTGTCATATATTATCTTCAGAGTGTTTGGCCCATTTTCTGGCACCACATTCATAACCCAGACATCTTTGTCCTTCAAAGCAGCTGCAAACGAACCCATATTTGCCTTCATGTCCATCACGTTCCTATAAGTGTCATGCTTAACTTTTCTGGCTAACATGGTCCAATAATTGTCAACTCGTTGTTGCCATACTTCCTGCACAAAATTATTTGTCATTATTCCAAAAACTGGTAAACATTTCTTAGCTTAGTGAAAAATATTACTCCTTCAATCCTTAATATAAGACCTAATTAGGGAATTGATCTTAGTCTTTAATATAAAATATATTTCTCATATTTATTAACTTTTTCCCAAATTATCCCTACAGGTACTCTTTCAACAATAATCAAGTGAGAGAGGGAAGGAAAGAGTTAAAGAAGATGATTAGGATATTTTAGAAAAACTACATCATATTAACTACCTTAACTAACTTCTTTAATCTAATTAAATTAATTAAATAGGTTACTTGAGGAGTACAATTTATTCTGAGAGAAAATGAGCCCAAATGCACAATTTTTATATCTTTATTATTCAATTCTCCAAGAGTATATGGCTTTTACAATTAAATATCACATGTGATCGGGAGAACATGTCATATTTTAATCGAAGAAATCATAGCAAAGATATAAAGAAATATACTCAAGTCTAATACATACAAATGTAAGCCAAAAAAGACATTTGAGGAGTAGGTCGGCTTATAATCAGTTCATCCACAAATGCAGTGAAATAAAGACCCATGGTCTCAGCTATTTTTGTTCAAATTTTTAGTGAGCTAATGTGGAGTTTCCAGCAGATTCTTTTTTACCCGTCTGTTCTATTTCCTATTCTACTTCTGTTTTTACAGTAACCTTCAGAACTTGTTCCTAGGCCCTTCTGATGTATGAAAGGATGCATATATCAGGAGTGGTGAAACTGAAAAAGTGGTATAGAAATTAAATCACCATGTCTTTCTCAAACATTTCAGCAGAATAATCAAAATCAGCAAGACGAGGAGGTGCAGCAGTCAATCGTGCAGGCCAAGGAGCCAAACCACTTCCTTTTGCTCTATGCATTTCTGTAGACACCAGCACAGTATGCAATTATTACGTTTTAAATTTACAATACCAAAGCATGAACTAATACTAGCAAGTAGCAACTGCTAATAGTCCAGTAGATATCAATCCAGACGCAAATATAGATAATGTACCATCAGACAATGTGAAAATATCTTTTTTAACAAAAAGAACTGATCAACAAAACCACTCTTAATTGTCAGAAAACATTTTCACCAGTGGTTTATTTTAAGTCTATTGATTAATCAAATGAAGGTCAAATAACTGTATGAGTGATGAAGGTGTTACTAACGGTCAGTGTAAGGTGTGATGCAAGCTTCCATTTTAACTCCCCAGACAGCATCAGGATCGTCATCAGGATTGCAGAGTGCAGGTTGGATTCCTGGCTCCCTTTTTCGGTAGCAATCATTTGTCAGAGGCTTGACCCATATAACAGTCTGATTCCTTTTAGCAGCTATTTTCCAACACATCCGTTCTACTAGAGCACTCATCTCTTTCCATATCCTTCGATCCTCTTCATCCTGTGCATATGCTTCAGGAGATGAATATGCAAAATAACCTCCTGGCCTGAGTAACCTATCCAGCTCAAGAAGAAGGATGCCATCTCTTTGGAGCCAGTCAATTCTACAACGAGAACAATGAGCTAGTTCAAATGATCTACTAGGGTAAGGGAGTCTTCTTGTCCCCAAGACACCGAGATATGCCGGAATGCCTCTCTCTAAAGCAAACTGGATCTGGTTTTCATGAACATCATTGGGTGCTAATGACATTGCTATTACGTTAGAAGAAAGTAGATATCCTCCGAAGCTTGCAACTCCACAGCCAACATCAAGAACACTACGTAATCTTCCTCCATTGTTTATGTTACTGTTTGGAAAGTTAAGCATCTGTAGATTCATGAGTGTGATGTTAATATACTACCAGTCATGAAAGAACTTGTGTTTCAGCAGTATTCTATTCACAAACTATAATGGAGTAGTTGCCATTACATTTGCCATTGATGCAATGTATTTATCAGCACCATAATGGAAGTGCGTTCCTCCACCAGGAAAAACTATCTTTTCTCCTTTTACAACCATCCATCTCTGATCAGATTTCTCCGTTGCAAGGTGGGTATGGGGTATATTTGCTTTCCATACCTGATCTCTGCTTTTGGGCCACTTGATTGGAACCTATTTTTACAGCACAAGAAGCGAGAGATTAAACCCACATAGTCCTCATTAACATTAACAAGCAAAGACTAGAAAGTCACCTTGTACCCTGGGGGAGGAGGAATCAAACAATTATAACGCCTCTCAGGCATCGGGCAGTGTCGTTCATAATGCTCCATCAAAGACAAATCAAGCTTCAACCTTGTCTGGTATATTAGGTTTCTGTCTAGACAGGGAATCAGCTCTGACAGACGATCATCACATACCTTAAAAAAGTAAACAGAAATAAAAGATGACTAGATTGTTTCATCACAGAAACTAATATTCAAGGTTAGCAGGAAAGGGAAATTAAAATTTGTTCAATTCTAGGGTAACTCACCGGAATTGTCTTTAGCATAGGACCATATACTCCAATTGTTTTGGAGGAAGATTCATTGGCATCTTCGTCCCCTCCCAAACCAAAGTGTTTTAAGGATTTACTACCGTACTCAAGAGGAGATGAGCCACTTTTCCAAGAATACAAGTAAAAGAAAGCACAAACAATAACCAACACTAACACAGTGACCAACTTCTTTCTCAGGTTCCCATCTGTTCTGTTTCGACTCATCCTTGCCACTGCAAATAAATCACCTTTTTGCTATGATTTCGGCTGGCAGAAGATCAAATTGCAAACTTTCACAAGGCAAGCAATTGCTTAATTGAAACCCAACTCAAAATTTCTCACCGCACTCACTGATTCAAAGTTCACCCGGAATGCCCTTAATTTAAAGGTGCGGACTTAGTTATTTCATATTCCATTTAGCATCTACGTGATCAGGTGAGAATCAGAAGACGAAAACTGCACAAAAAGTTGAAATCAAAATCAATGGAACGTCATATGCATTGTAAGAATTAGCATAAATGCATTATCTCTTCGTGGGACCAGCAGCACATTCCTCCGGGAAAAGAAAAGTTACTGTTCGATCAAATAAATCATCAACAAGAATAAATAAATAAACAACACATTGAAAAAATGATTGGATAAAGATAGGGGGATTACGATCTCAAAAGCAAAAAAGGAATTTCAAGTAGGAACAGTGGGAAATGTGAACTTTGGAGAATAGCACACTCAAATAAATTATGACAAACACGCGAGTTAAGATATTTCAAGTCCAAGGATGGAACGGATCCAACTGGATTACTAACTAGGAGTGGACGCGTCCAAATTTCGGAGCAGTGCAAATGAAGCAAAAGAGCAAGTGGGTAAGTAGGGATTAAAATGGAAAAGCATAAAGGATAGAAGATAACGAGTCACCGACAGTTGTTGCCAGCTGTTCACATGAATGCGATTCCCGGATCTGGATAGCTGAAAGAGGCTGATAATACACTTCACACGCAGAAACACAGAATTCACGAAGTTTTTACCGCAGGTAAAAAAAAATGAAGTAATAATTTGAGGTCCGGAAAAGCAGGTACCAACAAGGACAGTCTTCATTATCAACGTAAAGCCAAGACATGATAATTACATCATTTTGCAAATAGCTGTGAAATCAGATCCGAGCCATGTTCTTCGTGAATTGTAGGAGGAAGGTGAAATGAAAAGATAGATCTGAGTTTTTTCTTCTATTCCCCACAGAAAAGGACCGGACTCCGAGCTCGAAGGGGAAAACAGAAAGGACAATACAACGACATACATACCTTATGGAAGAACTTCGCCTTGAGGGGAAATAGAAAGTGAGAGTGTGAAGAATAACAACCAGAATCGTAACAAATAGGATCTAGGATTGAGATCTAATGATAAAGTATTAATTAATTATTATTGTGTGTTAGAGGCAGCAAATGGCAAGAACTAAGAACTAAGAACTAAGAACACGAGTAATCATCTAAAAAAAGGTAAGCCGCGGAAAAGGCGCGAGTTCATGAAGGGCAATGGCACGACAAGTGATGATTTTCATTTTATTTTTTTTATTTTTATTTTTTTATATAAAAATTTACGTGAATCCTAATTAAAATATGTCTTTAAATTTCAAAAATATTTATAAAAAAATATATATTATTAATTAATATTTTTTTATATTAGTAATAAAATTTAAATTTATAATCTCATAAATTATAAATCAATTTTTTATTAATTAAATTAAACTTTATTAGTATTTTTATTTTTGTTGTGCCAAAGAATACAAGGGATGAATTGACCCGTGGATGTGAAATTTTAGTTTTTTCCTTTTAAGTTACATGTTGTATGTTTTTGTTTATCATCCATTAAAATATCATTCAAATTTTAAAATAAATTTATTTTTTACATTTTAATAGTTATAGATGATAAATAAATAATAATATATTTTTGTATAAATTACTGATTTAAAATTATAAAATTTAAATAATATTTTTGTAAAATTTTCTTTTAAAGACTTATTCTTTTTTTTTTGTCTACCTGATTCATCAGAGTTTTATCTTAACTATATTTGAATTTAACCTGCATCATATATCTGATTATAGTAAGTGAGTTACCCAATAAGAATTTTCTATATATGTTAAGATTTGAATTCAGAATCTCGTTTAAAGGATACTGAGCCACTTATTCTTAAAAATATGTCGTTAAGTTTTGTGTGACTAAGCCTGACGCATGCTGAGCCCAACTTTCAGGCCCGGTGGAAACTCGGGTCAATCCAAGAAGTCAGCTTGTGCATTGAGCTGTCAGAAGCCCACCCATGTATGCACACAAAGATTATTCGTTATGTTTTCTTGTTTAGCGTGTCCGTTTTGATCAATTTATATACTTCCACTTAAAATTCTTAATTGAAGTACCTAACTAGATCACCGCGCACGGATACGGTAAACTTTTATTTTAAATACAGATCGAATCAACGATCTGCCCACGAAGTCTAAACCCATTAAAACCGATGTCGGATCATAGCTCAGCTTATCAAGTAGGCAGATCCGCAGGCACGGCATGGACAATATTCCCGAATCTTCTTCAAAAGGGACGAAACGCCGGCGAGTGGAAGAAAGCGCCGACACCTGCGCCGATGAGACTCCATCACTCGGTAGTAATTTCATTTCCCATTACCCTATGTTTTGTCGAACTTTCTATGTGATCATCGCATTGCTGTGAAGTCTTCAATCAAAGTCACTGTAATTTTGATTGATTTTCTTCAGCTTTCTTTTTCGGTTTTTCCCTGAGTTCGTCTGAAGCAGGTAAATTTGAAATGCAGAGAACGATCTTACATTTAGTGATACAATGGTGGCGCTTCGAATAATGCGAGCTCAGTTTCCGCTCATTGAGAAGGTTAGGGATTAACGGAGTTGGTTCTTCTTATTAAAATGAATGATTCAAGAAATGCATAGCAACTTTCGAATGATCTGTACATTGTTGATGTCATGGGAATGCGGTTTAGCTCTTTTATCGTAATAGAGTATTTAAATTTTTCTAAAAGTTTTATGATGTGCTTTTGCAGCTCTTGGTTCAGCCGTTTATTTTGAAATCACAATTGTATAGCAGTGTCAAGGACCGAACACAGGTGGATAGGGAATTAGAGGTGCAGTTCTTTATCCACTCAAGTCTCCAAAACTCTCATGTGTCTATCTAGGAACAAAAATTGTAGTTTTCTTACCCTGCAATTTATTTTGAGCATAATAGTTTCATCTAAAACATTCGTGCTTTAACAAGCGTTTCTTTTCTACTTCTTTATTTACCATGCAAATGTCAATTGTGATTTTTTTTTTAATTATTCTTTTCAACATGATGCAAAAAAGCCTTTGAGTTGTACTTGCATATGAATTTCCTTATTCGGCGCTTGATTTATTGGAATATAGATGCACAGATATTTAGTACTAAGTTATCAGATGCATACATATGTAGGACTTTTTCATTTTGCATGGCGGTTAAATTTTTTTAAGGGTATGATTGGGGATTTGTGAAAGCTTGCAAGACGTTTTACTCGGAGAAATTTGTGAGGTTTGAGTCACCCATAATGGCGGGAATCATGTCTAGGGGAGTATAGTTGATGCTTGTGTTGTAATTATATGCTTGAATACTAAACACTAGCATCTAGCATGCTAAAGAGCCCTAGATGCCTAGATGAAGATGAAAGTGGTGCTAAATATCCCAATAGTGCTATTTCCTTCGCTAGTCTTGCTTGCACCTTCTTTACAGGATTGCCTATTTTATTTTCTGAGTCCTTAATAACGTGGATCATGTTTTTCTTTGTGCAGTCTCTAAAGAGCGATAAAGTTCTGCGTATTTTCAAACTGAATACGGGACAAGATGACCATGCTATAATGTTTTTGAATGATTACTTAAATCAGGTTGGTCGAATAGATGAATATACTTCATTAATGCTGTCATCACCAGTATATTTATGCATTCTTTTGTGCTCAAGAATTTCTGATGGATTCAAAATGCAATCTGTTACTAATAAGTTTATTTTGGGACCAACTGTTACTAGTAATTTGTATTCTCCTGGACTGTCATCGTTTCAAACTTTTTCAAAAAAACGCGTGTTTTGTAACTTTTGATTCAGTTAAGATTTTGAAGGATTCTTGGCGCACCTTCTTGGACCACTGGATTCTTGATGAACTTATGTGTGTATTTTGCTTACTTGTTGATTCATAGATAGATCATATTGTTAAAAACATGGATAACAAGAAGCAAGGAGAACATCAAGTTTTTGGGTGGTTCAGAACTCATGTTCTTGATTCGAAGCTTGAACCTAGCATTGAACATCAGGAGCTTGTGAGTGAGATTTATTATTTTGCATATGCTTACACAGTTCTTGTTTCCAGCTATGTTCGTTATACTGTTTGAACATCAGAAGTCTTTACAATCTGGTTAATTTATTGACTCTGGGTGAAGGGGAATATTCTAGAGAATCTGGCTTGCTGATCACATTCATTATCATGAAGTATATCATCTTAGATATATTCATCAAGATGCATACAGTGGACCTCGCCTATTAGAATAAGACTTGTTTTTATTGTCATCGTTGTTGCATTTTCAAATGAGCTTTAGGTTCCCTTTATTAGTGAATCTTAGTCTTAATAAATTTTATCAAGATACATGTTCTCACACGGGGTGTGAGCTGGGACAATTTGTAAAACAGCTTCTCATAATTAGTGTGCTACCTTTTGCTGCAGTGCTCACTCTTGTCACTTGGGGGGAAGATGAAGGACAGTGACATATCCGTTTTAATTAATTCAGGCATCCTTGTGAGTTAAATATGAATGTAAAACGCCATTTATTTTGTTTACTTTCTATAATTGTCTGTAATTATGCTCGTGTTGTTATAGCTATCAATTAGGCTATTGCTATGTTCAAACGTCCAAACATAATATAAAGTATCTAAATATAAAGTAATTATGCACGTGTTTGTGTCCTTTTTTCTGAAGTCCAATGTAAAGTAACATTCATGAAAATATGGAAGAACTGTCCTAATGTTAATAGCTCTCATTTTTTAAATGAGGGAGAAAAAATTGGAAAGAAAATGATCTTCTTCTTAGTTCCGTTATGCTCTATATGATTCTTGTATAGTTTTTTGTGACTATCTTTGCTATCACTCTTCTATACATGTAACATTTATACATATTTTCAGACTCGGCAACTTATTGATCCAAACATGTATTGGTTTGCAATTCCAAGTATTGGCTCCATACTTAAAGGTCTTGCTCAGGTATGAAGTTTTATACTTGAGGCAGTATTATAGAAAATATCTCAGTATAGGCTTTAATTCTAATTCTTGGCCTTGTTAATAACTTATAGGCTTATACCATTATTTAAGCCTTTTCAGATTCATACAGATTTCAATGGAAGACATTGGACACTTTAAGAACTTGTTTGAGATAATATAATATTTGGGACTGCTCTAATACTACTTCACGGAGCTTGAATGGCGTACATGGTCATCAAGCATAAGCCATTCCCGATATAGACTAGACCAACTATGAACTTCTTTTGCTGGAGATATTGACTCCTAGATGGCATGGGGAAAGCTTGTGGGTTGTGTAGTTTGCTTATTCGGCAGCATATGATTTGGGTGCTCATTTGGAACTGGTAGTAATTGAATTTTCCTGTAGAAGGTTTCTACTTTGAAAAGATACCAACTTTCTAAAAATTTTGTCAACTTTTCATATTAAATTCTGATTTTTTTTTTAGATGAGAAACTATGTTTAAATTAAAGGATCCAATAATCCATTTTTTACTCTCGTTAATTTTGTATTGTGATGAATTTTTCTTAGTTATATTTTTTTCATTATTTGTTCAGGGAAGAAAGGAAATTATGTCTCTTCTCAACCGTCGTAAATATAAAGAGATGATGTTAACTTCTTTGGAAAAGAAGCGCCTGCGAATGTCTCCACTTGATATGAGGTTTCATCTTCGTGATATGATTGGATCTGGTCAACTCGAAACTAACTTGACACCAACTGGTTTAGTTGTTCGAGTCTCAAAAGATTAGGGTTGTGGAATGCCCTAGATGTATCTGGATCCATGGAATGATTTGGCGGCATCTTTCATTGATATCAAATTAACAAGCAGGTTTAGTCATTCGCTCCTTGGATACAATTAGCCAATTAGCTTAAGTAACCTAAAAGGTTGTCTTTTATATGAGATAACTTTGTTGGTGAAATGACCGCCAATGTTATCCAGGTTGGTCAGGAGAACGAGCCATGTGTTATCCAGGCTGATAAAGGGAACAAGTGATGGATATCAGGCAATCACACTAACCTTCATCGACAATCGACATGGATCAGTAGAAGCTAATGTGAGTGTCTTCCTCACTAGGTCCTTTTATAGCGCACTATCAATTGTTTTGGTTGAATGTCTTATAATTATGACCTTTCCATATGGTTGCAATTCGTCATCTGATAAATTGATATGGGTGTTAAAAATAAAAGCATCTATGCATGATTTGTTTATTTTGTTCCAAGATTTCATCCTGCGTCGTTGGATGCGTAAATCAATATCATAACGCAGATTCCGTAATATGCATAGGATCTAATATTCTATAATATTTTTTCCGAGAACTAAAGAATATTTAAGCTTAAAGTTTACAGATCTAAACATAGCAAAAAAAAAAATATAGAAATATCCTGTAAAGGATAAATGAGTTAAACAACAAGAACGTGGGTATTGCACTTACGCTTATTTCCGTGAAAGTGACCGAAGTCTCGCATCCGATGGGGTGGTACACTTCTACTGGAGGGAAAGGAAATCCAAACGTCGTAACTTATGCTACTGACAAATGATTACTTTCACTATCATTAGTTCAAATGAAACTTCAAAATTTGATTCCAAACTGAAATCCGATGGGCATGCTAATCTTTGATCAGAATCCTTGATTATTAGATATATGATAAAGCACAGAAGGGCTATTATTTTCTTCCTAGATGCGGACTGACAATCCTTTTTTCTCAGCATTAGTTAGTTGTACAGTGTGTTTAGAATGTCCTAAAATTTAAAATTTAAATTTAGGTTTGGATAAAATTTAAATTTTAAAAAAATTTAAAACAAACAGTTATATTGTATAAAAGGGTTTTTAGATTAAACCATGGTTTAAAATTAAGGTTTTAGATAAACTAATTAGAGTAGTTTATAGAGTATAAAATAGTAAAGGAGTTTATAGACTAACAAATTATTATATTATCTCTACTTTTTTTATACCCTCTCTCCTCTCTCTTTCCTTTTCTACATCCTCCCTCCTCTCTCCTTTTTTTCTATATATTATCTTATATCTCTTCTACACTATCACTCATCTCTCTTATATTTAATAATAATACATTTTTTCATAATTTATCAATAATAAAAGTACTTTCGAAAATAACTATCTAAACACTCGTTTATTCAAAAATATTTATTTTTTTATCAACTCTTCTCTAAAGTCTTCTTCTAAAATCTATTTAAAGTCTTTTTTTTTTCTAAGTTTTTTTTTAAAATCTTATTGAAGCAGTACCATAATCTTTGATCAGAAGGATATCCTTTTCTTTCTAAGTCATATCTCATTCCGTGGGTTTTTTTTGGTTACAAGCCCATTGTTTGCAAGCATGTTAAATCATTTTATTTTCCTGGTGCTTCACATGTTATGTTTTGGCTTTAATTTTTTTTCTAATATCAGAAATTCAGAATTAGAGTCATGATTGGACAATGATTACGAGGTGAGTCTAATCTATATATATCTTGTAGATTAAGCATTATCCGAGTATGACAGTATATTGTATTTTTCTTTTGGTACAACAGTATATTATATTCGTAAATTCCGCAGTCTCCCCAGCTGTTTTTAAGTTGAAGGCCTGGAAAAATTATAATAAGTTGTTCGTACACTATAATTGCGAACAAGACCACACTAGTTAAACGATAAAGATAATTGATGCAAAGACTTTGACTAGTGAGCTACGTGCATGGAATTTGGAGGAGTTTGGCAGATTAGCAACATTGGGAGATGTTTAATGGTTAGTTATTATGTCTACGTACGTGTTTTTGCTTTATTAGTAGTCTGCTTATTGTAACTCGGCTCAACATGCATCCCCTTGAGTGGAAAATTAAATATGCGAGCTTGATTGAGTTAGATGATTTAAGGTATTAAGCCTCATTGTATCTGATCAGTTGATATATATATATATATATATATATATATATATATGCGAGGTTGAGAATTATGTGGCACGGATTAATTGCTCCTTGCAAGATCTCAATATCCTATTCCCCTACGTGGGAGTTCCTTTCTGTTGAGTATATCATACAATTTTTTCTAAGGTTTAATAAAATACATTTTGTGCTTACATCGGACCGGACTTTGGTCTTTTTCTTATTTTTTTCCCCCACTTTTTCGGGGGAAGATATTCAAACCCTCTCAATTTGCAAGGGAATGGTTTTAGTCAGGACTAATACTGTTTCTCTGTGATGCTACCATACCTTGATGATTGGCAGAAACTAAAACAAAAGATTGAAAACACCTTTAGACTTGTATTGTCTTTCTTTTTGTTTTTTCTTTGTACAAGACTTGTATGGTCCCTCGTTTTCTAAGCGAGGGAAAACCGGAAAAGTAACTTCTTTTTTTGGTACTACCGGAAAAGTATACTGTTTAGCCTTTTTCCCCTCTTCTGGACTGGGAACTGTTTAGCGATCCATTGATTGCAATTTGCAAATCAAAATACAATTATTAGATTCATTATTTTGCATAACAGCGATGTTTTGGAGTTAATAATCACATTTTCAATGGGTTGTATTCTCTACCAATTTGTTGCTTCTTCTTACCAAAGAAATTAAAATAATGCTCCGTGTATACGTGTCTTATAACATACGGAGTCTCAAGAATAAGTTCAACAGCTAATAATGTTAATTTTGGATTTAGTGGTTTGTATGCACTATAATACTTGAAACACTTGACAGCTCATCCATTTCTCGTAGCCATTCGATTACACTGGATGGTTCAAACAAGTTCAAATGGTTTTAACGGACAGAGAGGGAAATTACTAGAATAACTGTTTCAAATTCTGGGGACCTGGAATTTTGTGGGCATCAACTTTTAGAAGTAATTAAGCCGATAGGATATTACATGATTTTGACGTATCTTTCAAGATTTGAAGAATGAGTTAAACACACAAATGAAATAATAGTCGGTTTCTGATTCTTCTGTTTTTACCCCCAGCTGTCTTTATGCTTTAGATTGGGACTTGTCATCTGTCGAGACCCTCTTGTCTTTTCGAAGTCCATTGAACTGTTAATGTGTTAACTCATCGTATGGCTAATTAATAACTTGGAAACTGATCAATCAAGCTCTGAATTAATTATCACCACCAACATTGACGTTCCTAACAGTTTTAATTGATTAAATATGTATCCAATAATGGATTTAATTGAAGTCCAATAATAATATGAACATTGATGTTTGATTATTACTATTGACAATTCTCTTGCTTTGTCCTTAGAAGCTCCTCGCTTGGCCCATCCTGTTTTATGTCTGCTTAAGGTAATTTTTCAATTAAAACTCACAAGTTTAAAATTCTTGGCCTCCAGAAATACATTGATCAACCAACAACTAGAAACTAAATCATATAGGTAAAATTGCGTTTTATAGATGGTATGGAAAAATAAAAATGGTCTCTCTTTTTACTCTCTCTCTACATAGCATCCACACTGCTAGAAAATGAGCTTTTTAAACTGGTTAAAAATTAGCTTTTGCATTGAACTATGGTCCAGTGTAGAAACAACCGGTATAAAAGTCTGATATTTTATACCCGTTGTACAACTGGTGTAGAAAATTAGATTTTTTAAACCAAATATTCTATACAACTGATTTAAAAAGTAATATAAAAATAAACAAAAAATCCAGCATCAAAGTCTTTTCCTTCTTTATCAAAAATTTAAAGAAGGAGGAGAGTGATAAAGAATAATAGGAACCTGTAAAATGTAAGAGAGAATAATAAAGATAAAGAACGAAAAAACAGAGAATCTAAAAACGAAAAAAATAAAAACAAAGATATATACACAAACAAAAACTAAAAAATGTTGTCACCTAGTTGAAGACATCACAAAATCGTCGCCACAATTCCTTCGGCTTACCTACTCAAGTATACAAAAATATATTTAAACAGAACCTAAAAAGAAATAAACAAGAAAAATAGATACCAACCATCGCGGATTTGAATCTCCTTCTCTAATGAGCTTTAGAGACAAGAACGACAAATTTTAACAATAAAGAACAAAGAGCACGGGTACGTGTCTGTAAGGAATTGGAAGACACGCAGCGGAAATAAACTTTAAAAATTTTCCATTCCTTGCCAGGATCTGCCGTATGTGTTTAAGTCAAGTGGAAAGAATCCTTACCCTTAGTGTTGCTCAGCGAATTTCACAGCTTCTCTACGTGGGTGGTGATCTCTTTCTGATCGCAAGAAATCGACGGAGTGTTCCTCAGCGACCTTCACAGATTCTCTCCGCGGACGGTGGTCTCTTTCCGATCACAAGAAGTCGACGCCTCAGGTCGGCTTCCTCTACTGGTATCCACACGAACAGCGTTCCAACCACGAACGACGTGCTAGCGTCTCCTGTCCCTCCAAGGCTTTCACAAGTCTCCGTCTCTATTTCGGCAGTTTCTTGTCTGCAAACCTTTTGCAGATTCCGTTCGGCCTTTTGTGTTCTATGTTATTTTCAAACGTAGCTCCTCCAATCAGATATAGAGGATGCTATGCGTTTTTCCACCTGACCTAATTGGATTTTGGAGTTAATCTTATATTAATTCCGAATTGATACAATATCATATATTGTATAATTTTATAAGAAACTAATTAAATAAAATAATATTAAATCCGTCCCACAGATTTAATTACTTATTTATTTAACTTTAAATAAAGATGAGACTGAGTTATATTTGATTTATTCCCATAAATCAAATTTGAGATATCCTATCAATTTAAATTTCGAATTTCAAACGTGATAGAGATTTAATTTATCCTTATAAATTAAATCTCATAAATATCTCTTATATGAGATATCCTATCAATTTGAATTTCGAATTTCAAACGTGATAGAGATTTAATTTATCCTTATAAATTAAATCTTATAAATATCTCTTATATGAGATATCCTATCAATTTGAATTTCGAATTCAAACATGATAGGGATTTAATTTATCCTTATAAATTAAATCTCATATATCTCATATATATAATATATATATATATATACGAATTTATATATATACGAATATAAATATAAATAAATATATATATACATTCACCTGGATCTTTCATTGAATCTGGACATGTCTTAGATTCAATGAATCTGGACATCATAGCTCGTGTTGGGCTATTTTGTGTGCGACCCTGTAGGCCCATATGAAGTTGGCAGTGGGCCATTTGCTATACTAGCCCACAAGTCGCAAGCGGTCTCTAGCAAGACATAACAACTACCCAAATCATATGAGGATCGATAAACGATGTAACCTTTTATACAACCATATCATGTCCCTTCTGTCACGCGATATTTTGGTCATGGATGAGGCATGGATAATGTCATCCTCCTATTCCCGACCGTTACTTTCTCGATCCCTGAGTAGTCTGACTATAGAAATGGAACTACCTTTCCATTACAGTATGGCCATACATTTCTCAGACTAACTCATCGAGGGGCCCAGTAATATCTCTCCACGAATGTGAGGGACAAATTCCATCTTGACCATTCACATTCCTCCGCATGAAAAACCACTAAGCCCAAACATAGTCTTTATGATCACTCGGTCAAAAGTGACTTTTGACTAGGTCAAAGCTGAGCGTTTTGTCATGTAGGAATCCATGATGATCTCAGGTCAAAGGGCATATTGACATGGTTTGTATATGAGAGAAGCTTATGACGTTACCCATGCAGTTCTCTCATAGCGGGTCGGTCCAACACCCTGTACTCTTACATGTGCTTATGACTTTGATTTATATCTCTATACATCTTCAAAGTCATACTGGTCTTATTTCATCTGTGCTCCCACATAGATGATCGACCAGGGACATTTAGGATAATATCATGAATTATCCAAGGATGGTCATCATAGTAAACATGCAAATAATATGATAACTCAATTAATAAATTCATAAATCAATAATGTTCATAAGACAATGATTGGCCCCTAGGGCACGATTTCCAACAACCTCCCACTTGCACTAGGTACAATCATTAATTTGACTAATTCCCATTGACCTAACATGACGCTCATGCTTTGCCTGCACAAGCGGCTTTGTTAGAGGATCAGCAACATTATCTTCTCCTGCTACTTTGCATATTTTTATATCACCTCTATCGTTGATTTCTCTGATGAGATGAAATCGCCTGAGTATATGCTTGGTCCTTTGATGTGACCTAGGCTCTTTGGCCTGTGCAATAACACCGCTATTGTCACAGAGCAAAGTTATTGGATCTGAGATGGTAGGTATCACCCCTAGTTCTGTGATGAACTTCCTGATCCAAACGGCTTCCTTAGCTGCATCAGATGCTGCTATATACTCAGCTTCCGTTGCAGAATCTGCTACAGTGCCCTGCTTAGAGCTCTTCCAGCTTACTGCTCCATTATTGAGGAGGAATATGTATCCAGACTGCGATTTTTGGTCGTCCTGGTCAGTTTGGAAACTCGCATCTGTGTAACCAGTTACACAGAGCTCATCATCCAATCCACCATAGACCAAGAATAAGTCCTTAGTCCTTCTTAAGTACTTAAGGATATTCTTGACAGCAGTCCAATGGCCCTCACCAGGGTCCTGTTGGTATCTGCTAGTCATACTTAAGGCAAACGAGACATCCGGTCGAGTACATAACATGGCGTACATGATAGATCCTATGGCCGAGGCATATGGAACCTTACTCATGCGACCTCGCTGATCAGATGTACTAGGACACAGATCTTTGCTGAGGTGAGTACCATGAGACATGGGTATGAAACCCCTCTTTGATTCGTGCATACTGAACCTATGCAGTATTTTGTCTATGTATGTACTCTGACTGAGTCCTAGAAGTCTTTTAGATCTATCTCTATAGATCCTGATTCCTAGGATGTAGGTGGCTTCACCCAAGTCTTTCATCGAGAAAGACTTTCCTAACCAAGACTTGACAATCTGCAAGGTAGGAATGTCATTCCCAATAAGTAGGATGTCATCGACATAGAGTACTAAAAACACAACTGTGCTCCCACTAACCTTCTTGTACACACAAGGTTCATCAATGTTTTGAAGAAATCCAAACTCTTTGATTACTTCATCAAAACGATGATTCCAACTCCGAGAGGCTTGCTTTAGTCCATAAATGGACCTTTGAAGCTTGCACACTTTACCAGAGTCCTCGGAACGCACAAACCCTTCAGGTTGTGTCATGTACACGTCCTCAAGGAGCTTTCCATTAAGGAAGGCTGTCTTGACGTCCATCTGCCATATTTCATAGTCATAATATGCTGCAATAGCAAAGAGGATTCTGATTGATTTGGCCATTGCTACTGGGGAAAAGGTCTCATCATAGTCCACACCATGAGTTTGAGTAAAACCTTTTGCAACCAGTCGTGCCTTGAAGACATTTACATTGCCATCCATGTCAGTTTTCTCTTTGAAAACCCACTTGCACCCGACGGTTTTTACACCTTCAGGCGGGTCGACTAAGGTCCAAACCTGATTGTCGTACATGGATTGCATCTCAGACTTCATGGCACTAAGCCATTTTTCGGAGTTTGGTCCCACTATAGCTTCTCGATAGGTAGTCGGCTCATTATGCTCAATGAGCAACACATCACGACTATCAGAAATCAGAAATCCATATCTCTGAGGCTGAAGTCGTGTCCTATTAGACTTTCGTGGACCTTGCGTGACTTGAGGAGTCTCAACAACTTGTTGTGAGTCTTCTCTATTTTCCATCTGCAGTTCTGTGGTGTCTTGTAGCTCTCGAACTTCTTCGAGTTGTACCTTACTCCCACTGGTTCTTTTAGAGATAAATTCTCGTTCAAGAAAGGTACCATTTCTGACAACAAACACTTTGTTATCAGCAGGGTTGTAGACGTAATATCCCTTGGTTTCCTTAGGATATCCCACAAAAAGGCATTTTGAGGATTTGGGCGCTAATTTGTCTGAGGCTTGTTGCTTAACATAGACCTCGCATCCCCAAATCTTGAGGAAAGATAAACTAGGCGTCCTCCCAGTCCATATCTCATACGGAGTCTTTTCGATTGCCTTAGATGGAACACGATTTAGTGTGAACGCAGCTGTTTCTAGGGCATAGCCCCAAAAGGAGGGTGGAAGATCTGTTCGACTCATCATGGATCGAACCATATCTAATAGTGTTCGATTTCTCCGTTCAGAAATGCCATTCCATTGTGGTGTCCCTGGAGGAGTCAATTGTGAGAGTGTCCCACAATTCCTAAGATGATCTATGAACTCTTGGCTCAAATATTCACCACCCCGATCAGATCGAAGGGCTTTAATTGTTTTGCCAAGCTGGTTTTGTACTTCATTTTGAAATATCTTGAACTTTTCAAAAGATTCAGATTTATGTTTCATTAGATAGATGTACCCATATCTGCTGAAATCATCTATGAATGTTATGAAGTACGAATAACCTCCTCTGGCATTTGTGTTCATCGGTCCACACACATCTGTATGTATGAGGCCCAATAAATCAGTGGCCCTCTCACTGTGCCCAGTGAAAGGTGACTTTGTCATCTTTCCTAACAAGCAAGACTCGCAAGTGTCATATGATTCAAAATCAAATGAGTTTAGAAATCCATCTTGATGGAGTTTGGAAATGCGTTTCTCATTTATGTGGCCCAGACGACAGTGCCAGAGGTATGTGGGATTCAAATCGTTTGGTTTGACCCTTTTGGCGGTTATGTTATAGATATTTCCATGATTGGGTTGTTCCAAATTTAATATGTAATGATCAACATGCAAATCACCATGAGCATAGAAAACATCATTACGATAAATAGAACATCTACTATTCCCAGCAATGGAAGTGAAACCTTCCTTATCCAAATAAGAAAGTGAAACAATGTTACTACTTAAAGCAGGAACATAATAGCAATTGTTCAAAACTAACAAAAGCCCAGTGGGCAGAACTAATTCATAAGTGCCTACAGCTAACGCAGCAACCCTTGCTCTGTTTCCAACTCGTAGGTCAACTTCACCCCTTTTCAGCTTCCTACTGTCCTTTAGTCCCTGCACATTCGTACAAATGTGAGAACCACATGCAGTATCTAATACCCATGAGGTGGAAGTAGAAAGATGAATGTCTATAACATAAATACCTGAAGCGATAGCCCCGCTATCCTTCTTGTTCTTTTTCAGATCTTCGAGGTAGAGTTTGCAATTCCTCTTCCAATGACCCGGTTCATTGCAGAAGAAGCAGACTCCTTCCTTCGGAGGCTTTGCCTTCTTTGGTGTAGGCTTGGTTTCGGGCTTGCCTGACTCTTTGGTCTTACCTGATGAGCCATGACCCTTCCCCTTGCCTTTGCCTTTCTTTTTCGTACCCTTTCCTTTCTGAACCATCAAAACACTACTGGGTTTCTTCTTAAGACTCGGCTCAGCAGTTTTAAGCATCCCATGCAGTTCAGAAATAGATTTCTCCATGTTGTTCATGTTGTAGTTCATAACAAACTGGTCATAACTTTCCGGGAGTGAGTTTAAGATCAAATCTGTAGCTAACTCCTGGCTCATGGGAAATCCAAGCCGTTCAAGGTGATCAATGTACCCTTTCATCTTTAAGACATGAGCACTGACTGATGCACCTTCAGCCATCTTGCAGGAATGTAAGGCCTTAGTGGTCTCATACCTCTCTTGCCTTGCCTGTTGCTGGAACATTTCCTTGAGATGCACAATCATCTCATAAGCCTCCATGTGTTCCAGATCTCTTTGGAGCTCCGGAACCATGGTGGCTAGCATCAAGCATCCCACATCGACAGAGTCTTCCTTATGCTTCATATAAGCATCTCTCTGAGCTCTGGGAGCATTGGCGGCTGGCTCCTCAGGAATGGGTTGATCTAGGACATGCGCCTTTCTTTCCTGCTTGAGAACAATTCTCAAGTTCCTAAACCAGTCAAGAAAGTTTGTCCCATTGAGTTTGTCCTTCTCAAGGACAGATCGCAGTGATAATGTAGCAGTATTACTAGTCGTCATGATTCTACAATTAAAATATGCAATGTAATTAGTAATCTCCCATTAAATAAACAACCCTCAATGCAATAGTTAGTGGGCTAAGATCCATATTTGGCTCAAACTTAAGTCTGCTTTGGCAGGACGCTTAGATTAAGTTATTTAGGTAGGTAACACCTTTACCAATTACATCAAATGTAACTCTTAGATATTCATGGGATCCTATCATCATATGATCTGGCATGTTCTAATCCCATCTAATGCCTTGAGATCCAAAACCGTTTTGTTAATCTCAATTAAGTCAAACAATAATGAACCTATGAGAGTAGCACCATTACTCTTTGCTTATCTCCCCAAGATAACTCAAAAGCACCCACTTTGGTGGAGTCCACAATTGAGCGATCAAGGTTTTGACAAGTGTTCATAAATTGACAGCATTATGACTTAAGATTTCTTTTAGAGGGCCTAATTTAACTATCTGGTTTATAAAACGCATGTTTCTCAGTTCGTATCTCATACAAGTAATATGCATGTGCTGATCTAATCATAAGATGCGTAATTCAAACGTGATACAATATGGCTCACCTATCCTAAGTCCCCTCAAGCCAATGAGAGGAGCTCTCTAGTAAGAAAAGAGAAATTACATATAGAAACCTCTTTTAACATTTGAGGGGAGTGAGATGAGAGGAGAAGGTACATTGAGAGTATATAGAGGAAGGCACGACACGCAGGCCGTATTTTTTTAAAAATTACAACACTTGCAATCTAGAGCCATATTGTTCACCATACCCAAACATTCAAGAATCAATATTCAGATCTAATCGAAGGGCAAAAAACATTTACAAAGTAACATATGTTACGGTTATGTTGCGCTACGAACAGGTAGCTACGGCGGTCCCGCTAGCCGGTTAGCGGGCGGGGTCTCTGGGGCAGCGCCCCGGAAGAAATTTTTTTTTGTTTTTTGTTTCATAAATAATCACGAATCTGAATTCGGTTTTCACAAATAATCACAAATTCGAATTCGGTTTTCTTAGACCCCATCTATGCGGATTGATCAAATCAAAAAGCATCACCACCGATTTCAATTTCCTTTTAGATTCCTTTTATGTCATACACAACAAGGATTCCATATATGTCACACATACAACGCTTATTATATGATCGGCTACTAATAACATATATCATATAAATCACAAATCAAGCCTAACTTAAACACAAAACGGCATGGCTCTGATACCACTGTAAGGAATTGGAAGACACGCAGCGGAAATAAACTTTAAAAATTTTCCATTCCTTGCCAGGATCTGCCGTATGTGTTTAAGTCAAGTGGAAAGAATCCTTACCCTTAGTGTTGCTCAGCGAATTTCACAGCTTCTCTACGTGGGTGGTGATCTCTTTCTGATCGCAAGAAATCGACGGAGTGTTCCTCAGCGACCTTCACAGATTCTCTCCGCGGACGGTGGTCTCTTTCCGATCACAAGAAGTCGACGCCTCAGGTCGGCTTCCTCTACTGGTATCCACACGAACAGCGTTCCAACCACGAACGACGTGCTAGCGTCTCCTGTCCCTCCAAGGCTTTCACAAGTCTCCGTCTCTATTTCGGCAGTTTCTTGTCTGCAAACCTTTTGCAGATTCCGTTCGGCCTTTTGTGTTCTATGTTATTTTCAAACGTAGCTCCTCCAATCAGATATAGAGGATGCTATGCGTTTTTCCACCTGACCTAATTGGATTTTGGAGTTAATCTTATATTAATTCCGAATTGATACAATATCATATATTGTATAATTTTATAAGAAACTAATTAAATAAAATAATATTAAATCCGTCCCACAGATTTAATTACTTATTTATTTAACTTTAAATAAAGATGAGACTGAGTTATATTTGATTTATTCCCATAAATCAAATTTGAGATATCCTATCAATTTAAATTTCGAATTTCAAACGTGATAGAGATTTAATTTATCCTTATAAATTAAATCTCATAAATATCTCTTATATGAGATATCCTATCAATTTGAATTTCGAATTTCAAACGTGATAGAGATTTAATTTATCCTTATAAATTAAATCTTATAAATATCTCTTATATGAGATATCCTATCAATTTGAATTTCGAATTCAAACATGATAGGGATTTAATTTATCCTTATAAATTAAATCTCATATATCTCATATATAATATATATATATATATATACGAATTTATATATATACGAATATAAATATAAATAAATATATATATACATTCACCTGGATCTTTCATTGAATCTGGACATGTCTTAGATTCAATGAATCTGGACATCATAGCTCGTGTTGGGCTATTTTGTGTGCGACCCTGTAGGCCCATATGAAGTTGGCAGTGGGCCATTTGCTATACTAGCCCACAAGTCGCAAGCGGTCTCTAGCAAGACATAACAACTACCCAAATCATATGAGGATCGATAAACGATGTAACCTTTTATACAACCATATCATGTCCCTTCTGTCACGCGATATTTTGGTCATGGATGAGGCATGGATAATGTCATCCTCCTATTCCCGACCGTTACTTTCTCGATCCCTGAGTAGTCTGACTATAGAAATGGAACTACCTTTCCATTACAGTATGGCCATACATTTCTCAGACTAACTCATCGAGGGGCCCAGTAATATCTCTCCACGAATGTGAGGGACAAATTCCATCTTGACCATTCACATTCCTCCGCATGAAAAACCACTAAGCCCAAACATAGTCTTTATGATCACTCGGTCAAAAGTGACTTTTGACTAGGTCAAAGCTGAGCGTTTTGTCATGTAGGAATCCATGATGATCTCAGGTCAAAGGGCATATTGACATGGTTTGTATATGAGAGAAGCTTATGACGTTACCCATGCAGTTCTCTCATAGCGGGTCGGTCCAACACCCTGTACTCTTACATGTGCTTATGACTTTGATTTATATCTCTATACATCTTCAAAGTCATACTGGTCTTATTTCATCTGTGCTCCCACATAGATGATCGACCAGGGACATTTAGGATAATATCATGAATTATCCAAGGATGGTCATCATAGTAAACATGCAAATAATATGATAACTCAATTAATAAATTCATAAATCAATAATGTTCATAAGACAATGATTGGCCCCTAGGGCACGATTTCCAACAGTGTCGTCGTATATCTAGGTCTTCTTTTTCGACGAGTTTTAGAAGGTGTATTATGAAGGCAGAGTTTCTTGTCACCATGTGTTCTCTATTGTCTAATTTTCTCCATAAACGACGACGATTTGTGAAGATAGGGAAGCATATAAACTAAGACTTTTTATTATATTTTTAATAATAAGGATATTCTACACTAGATGATATTCCATCAAGTATATAATATTTTATCTTTTATACTAGTTACATATACATCATGTGTAAATATTTTACCTATATTTACAAAAATTCTCACCGTTCATTTCGTTTATACCAACCACATTTATATCAGATGTAAATATTTTACCCTTATTTACAAAAAATACTACCGCTTCTTTATTTTATACCGATCATATGTACATTAGGTATAAATATTTCATATTTATTTATAAAAATACTACCAGCCATTTTTTTAAATTGTTTATGCAAAAACCAGTTTATAAAAGGGGTTTTATAAAACCTATTTTATGATAGTGATCATGCATGGTTCTGAGGATGTGAAGTGGGCAAGCCGATCTCGAGCTCAAAGATCAATCACAGTACTGGGATAGCAACCTCTTACTTTCTATCAAACCATTATATTGATAGGCAGATAGATAGAAATGGTTGCCTTGATTCTTCAAAAATAATATTCCCTCTTATTTTTAATATAAGTTAATTATTTTTTTTTGTATTAAAAAAGCTAAATAAATCAATTAGTTATAACTAAATCCAACCCATCAAGATAAATTCATATTATAAACTCTTTAATCTATTTAAATTAGTCAACTATATCACATATTAGTTATAATTAACTAATTTATTTAATTTCATTAATTTATCATAAAAAATCAATTAATTTTTATATTAAGTAACAAAGGGAGTATGATATATGATGCTTATATTGGCTTGAATTTGGCTAGTTCCAATATCATTAGTTAATTGGAAATTAATAAAGAAATAGAGAAAAATCTCATGCTTCTGTTAATGGGCATCCCATCACGTTAATTACAAGTTAAATTATATAGGAGATTGCAAACCAAATAGATCTTAATTAACTAAGGTTTTATATGGAGAGTTTGGTACACACGCATATACGAATGAAAAGTTGAAATTTTGAATCTGATGAACCGAAGCTGGTAAGTGTGATCAAATGTGCACAGAGGAAGGGTTCAGAATGAGCTTTGAAAAGGGTGGCAGAATTATATGAAGTAGAAGAAGATGGAGAATGGGCTACACTACACATACAAACAAAAATGTTAAAGATTTTCCAGGAATGGGGTTTTTTTTAGCCTCTCACCCACCCAATAATGCATCTCTCTTCATTTCAACTCTGTATTTATCAATCAGTTCTACGTCAACAGTTCTTGTCGTCACTGATTAGATCCATGTGGACCTCTCATCCGTCATTGTTTCCTTTCATTTCGTCATATCATAAAAAAGTATAAAAAAAAATTTCAATCTTCATGTATTTATAGCTTTAACTCGACTGTAACTCAGTTTATAAATTTTAACTCGGTCTAACCTAGATCAATCTCTATAATTTTAACTTAATTAAAATTCAATATTTAATTTTTGACTCAATATAACTTAGTCTCTACAATTTTACCCTTTAAAATATTAGTTAATATATTTTAGAAAAGAAAAATATACATATATAAAACTTAAGAATTAAAATTTTAAATAGTTAAAACTATAGAAACTTATCAATTATCATGAGTTAAAGTTTAGAGATAGGGATAGTTTCAACTGAGTAAAAAATATAGAGATTAAGTTATCCCAATCAAAAGTATATATAAGGGCTAATAGATTGATTTTCGGATATAGGACAAAACCAAAACCCTGCATGTGATAATCATGCATGCATGGTGTTTATACATCCACTACTGTTTCTTTACCCTAAAGCGTCTTTCTCCTTTTTCTCTTTGGGAGGTTGAGGTTCGTTCTGAGTTATATTTGAGCCGCAAATCAGTAAGGTGGCGCCTATACGCTTTCTGATCAGAAAGTGAAGGTCGTCGCCTACCTTGAGCCACACACACTCTGACACCTGCCTCTTCTACAGCCATGCAACGTCGTCTTCCACGCTTACACATTATTATTCTGTGTTCTTCTCTCATTAATCATGCATCTTCTTTTCTATTTGTATTCTTTTGTTTCATACAAAGCCCCACGCCCATGTTGCATTTTTCAAACTAGCTATCTCTTGTCTCCAAAATCATCCCACTCCATCGTTCTCACAATAAAAGCCCTACCTAGCTAACCCTGGTTTGGTTCCAGAACATTAATCACTAATCAGCATGCATGTGGGTTGGGTTTAATAATTAATTATTATATCTAGTTTAATTAGAAGAACTGATATGTATGATGGGAGCCAATCATGTGTATTTGAGGTGTCTATACGTGATTCATGATGCTCATGCTTGTAGAAATCAGTTTCCTGGCTTCTCAAGCTATCCCAAGAATCTTCATTCTGTCTTCTTTTCACCTATTTCCTGAATTGAATATATGAATATTTAAGACTCTGATAATGACATAAAGTCTAAATTGTGGGTCTCTCTCACTCACTAATATATATAGTTTTAAGTTATGTATATTAATCTAAATCAGGTTTATTATATTTCATGATGGTGCACTGTGTGATATTCCTTCTGATGGTGGATTTCCTGCATTGTTTCCAAATCTATCCTCTTTGTTGACAAATGAAACTCGTGATTATCAGTTCAGATATAGATGGGGAATCTATGTAGCCACTAGCCTCCTACTTTTTCTTCATTGACATACATGTATCCCTCTCAATCTTATTTTAATTAATAATATCTTCTTAATTAGCTTTTGAATAATGTACAATTATTACGTCCCACTTTTTATTAATCCCTAGTGAATAATACTCACTTGATGAGAATAAGATCCCCAGAAGGATTAATCTGTCATAAAGAATATATAATACTCATCGACTGAAGGACATTTATATATAATCACCCGAGAGAAATAATGTAGTTTCTTTCTTGAATCCCAAGTACGAGAACTATTCTGCTCTTGATTTCTTCTAAAAGTGAGTTACTTCTTTTGCAATAAAGTGAAGGGAAAAAGTAATGGCTACCGGATCTAATTAATTCATAAAGTGAAGGGCCACACACACACATATCTTCAAAAGCGGTTGGCAAAATCGTTAAAGCACAAACACGTCTCTCATTTTTTTCCCCTTCGTTTTGTTTTATGGTTAAAGGTGTGGTGGAAAACCTTACCAAGGAAAATATATATTATGATTGAGCATAATATTTTCGGAATCCGAATTTAATCTCTTTGGGGTATGATTTTCTGTGTCATCATATAATTAATTTATTCTGTATATATGCTTCTACTCTGTAAGCACGCAGCTGTTCCAACAAAGTCGTCGATATCTCTCTGTCTTTTGTCTCTCTTTATTTTTATTTATTATCTTCACAACTTGATCTGCTCACCAATGTCTGGGAATGTTTGTGACCGTAAAAAGCAACTTCAAATATTACTTGACTATCTGCATAACTTTCGTACGTAGGATTCCTCGTCGAATAAGAAAGAAGAAAAGGTAAATTTTATATACAATTATTGTATTTTTTATTTTATATATTTCTTTCCAAGTGTGTGATTATATAATTGTAAGGTATTCAACTTGTTAATATACTATAATTGTTCGTTAAATAATGAGCTCAATGAATTAGAAAGCTTGAAACAGTTAATTATAAGATTTGATAATCATTGAAATTAGTTGTTTTAAGTCTAAAACCAAAAAGAAACGAAAGGGCACATAAAATAATAACGATGTGGGGCCCAGAGGGATGTTGATAACGATACCCCCCACACGAATGAGAAAACGTGGCCCAATGAAACTCGGAGATACCAATTGTCTATGCCCGCAACCTCACGCTGACTTGGCGTGATTTCCTTGGCCACTGCTCATGCTGGCTCACACAGAACCCTTCACACTTAATTATAAACCCTAATTATGCCTTCAAGGCCACGACTTTGAAACTCCGAATTACTTTTCCTTTGGTTTAATTAAAATTCTGAGAATCTGAGCCTCGGTTTCAAAACAATTATTTCTTTTTAGAATTATGCATATATATGAACAAATAATTATAACAAAATTATTTTTTTTAAATTTATCCTTATTTATTATAATATTTAAAAATAAATGTTTATCTATCCAGAAGAAAAATTGTCCAAATTAATTAATCAACAATTTCATGAAAATGTCAGGTGATAATTATTTTTAATTAAGGCAAAACTTCCAAAGTGAAAATTATTTAAAATCTGACCTGAAGTATTATATAATTAGAGCTCAATCAACTCTTTTTATAATGTAATTTATTCGTCTAATTTTTTTATGACCATGTAAATTAATTATTTAAGTTAATTAGGGCAAATAAACAAAAAATAAAATAAAAGCATAAGATAAAAACTTGATGCGCAAAAGTTGCTATCATCATCTAAAATATATGCTTGTATATATTGCGATGAAAAGTTCAAAGTTGAAATTAAAGGAATTATATAGATAAATAAATAGAATAGCCCTATAGGCTTCACAATCATTTGTGTATCATGTTTTAATTTTGCTTATACACTCGTTAATATTATTATTATTATGTTTAACCAATAATTAATAATTAGTGTTCCACGTCAAAGCGTGCCACAACATGACGTGTAGTTTAATCATGTGGCATCCCAGGTGTCGTCTAACGCGTGCCCATCTCCTTTGATTTAGGCTTTTTGAATCAAATCTCTCTCAATAACCTCAATCACTGTCACCACCTCACTGTTCATCCATTGTATCCCCATCCATTCAACCCACCTACGTTCTTCTATTCTACTAATTAATAATAGAACCTTTGATCTGAATAACATTTTGTGCCTTAATTCTTGAGAATCCTAGTTCATTAATTAATTGCATTATAGACCACTACATACCTACTCAGAATAATCACTGTTTTCCCGACAGGATCATGGGCATTTATGTGTGTGTGTCAGTTAATTAATTACACATATAACTGTCTCGTCCATGGTTCTTGCCACGTAACACTACTGGTAAAGCGACCCCACTCATTAATCAAAAATCTTACTCGAGGGGTGAAAAAGACGTATCATCTGAATATAAAGAAAGCCTCATGAGTGACCCATTTTACAAGTTATCCAATCGGAGTATATAGGATATATATATGCTACCTCCTTGTTTTTATTCACTTTAATTAATGTCGATGATACTATGTTCCCCCCCCCCTCCTTCGCCTTATGGCCACATTATTCACCGACATATATATATATATATATATATATAGTGAATATATCTATCTACCCTGCTCTATCATATAATTCCCTGTAGCTCCTTTAATGCCAGTTTTTAATATGTTGCAATTAATAAAACATAGGCGTGTATATATATATATATATATATAACATTTTATGAACCCCACCACACAATATCTGTATATTAGTTATGCTTGATAATCTTTGAATGCATATGAATCACGCAGATGCATAAAGCTATATATATATTGACGATGCTCTTTTCCGTTAACAGTACAATAATTCTATCCGATGAAGACTAAAGAGAAAACATTGAACCACTTCAATGGTTACAAATGATATTATTTTGCTAGAAAAGTATGGATTGACAGATATTATGTTTATTAATTAATACTATATACCAATTGAAGTTAGTTCTAATGAAAAAGGCTTTTTCATCTCAAACACGAGATTTTATATTTAAATCTGTATGAGTATAGAAAATATATTTAGAAGAGTTATCTCTAACTAAATTTAATAATATTTAAGTTTGACCTGTCAAATAGCTATATTAAAAAAAAAAGTCCTATACACACTCTAGTGATGTACTCAATTATATCCAATGACTTGACATGGATTGGGAGGAAAATTGGGTAGGGTTAGGCAAGAGAGACTACAGCCATACTTGTTAATTTGGTGTGGTATGATCCCTCTACATTTGAAAAAATAAAAATATTTTTTAAAAATATTTCCAACACAAAATATACTTAATTTTACAAAAGAAAAATACATTATATTAATAATGTCCACTAAAATTAAGGGATGGTCCGACCAAAACACACATAAGAACTATCGACGTGGTTTTTTGTTGTGATTAAATTAAGCCAGACATTAGATTAGGTTAATACTCGATCCTATATATAACTCTAACAGTCTCAGTATTTTTTTTTCCCCAGTGTGAAGCTCTATATGTTATAACTTTAATATGATATATATCATAATAATGTTGATGAAACGTGCCCATACTTTGGAATTATTTGTAATTGTATATATAATGAACCACCAATAACAGCGTGTGTGATCGAACGTATAGGAGCGAGAGGGACCACAATCCATTGATAATTAAATTTGTCATACGTGATCTTCTAATTATTATTATACTTTAGATGAATTACACATAACTTTTTTAATTTTAAAAGTTTAAATTACAAACCCTAATATTTCACGGGTTGATTATCAACTACTCTACCGGCATATTATAATTTTTATATATTTTATTAGATATTACATCATTTACAAAATATCATTTAATATCTAACATATAATTTTAAGTATTTTTAAAATACTTAGAAAGTATGAAATATTTGACCGTATATTTTTTAAATATATATAATACTTAAAATTACATGATAAAATAAGAAAGTATTATTTTTTAAACAATATGATGTATAATAAAAGTTATAACGTGTCAAAAACTGTTAATTTTAATAATTTTAATGATAGAGAAGTTGATAATCAATACATGAAATATTACAATTTTTAATTTGAATTTTTAAAAGTTACAGAGATAATGTATAAATGATTCAAAATTTATGAAAGTTTTATGTATTTTAGTTTTATTATTAATATGATTTATTTAGATAATTCATGCCTTGACAAATACTCTTTTTGTCTATATATACATTATTATTGGCTCCCTGATCCCCCCAGAAAAAAAAAAATCGTTCAAAATCCAACATCTATGTATTCGCACAATAATATAATAATTTATCAAAAAATAATATAATAATTAAATTTGAGATAAGGTACAACACGTTTTAATGGGCCTTGAGGCTGTCCTCGCCTGAGGGACCCCTTATTAAAGACAATGTGCGGGTGTCCCACAATCGCGTTGCTCCAAACTGTAAAATTATTATATGTGCTCGAAAATAGAACAGATGGGACTTCCTTTTTTATTGTTTTTTTAAAATTTTATTTTGTGATTTTCCATCAGAGATCCTATTTCCAGCTATCAGATTGTATTATTTGCTTCTGTTTTTTTCAGATCTGTCTCGTCCATGTCCTGGAATCCATATATCCATTCATCAAATGCTTCACGTGCTTGTCGATATCCATTTCAATATCTCTGGTGACGTTCGTTCATTTCAATATTAAATTGTTTGGTTCTTTTAAAACTAAATTCTGAGTGGTAATTTAATTATTGGATAACGTATTATAATAATCTTTCTTCTGAATATTTTTTTAGTTTGTGAGGCAAATACTACGGAGATTTTTATTGGGTTTGATCATTGATATTCAATAGAACAAGCTTGTGCTTTCTGAACATGAAGCTCTCTGTTTTTTAAAGAAAAAAAGATAACCATAGACAAATATCTAGTGGAATAAAGGATGGAGTAAAAATTTATCTAGTATCACAAGCCGAGAGAACTGATATTTGATTTCACCTTGTTAAAAAAAGTTGTAGGGAGAGATATTCTAGTAGTAGAGTTTCGATCTAAATTAATTAATTAATTAATTGATATTGTAATTAAAAAAAAAAAAAGCATCAACCACTACTACAGTACTACTAGGTGATAAGGGGTTATAAAAAAATAAAAATAAAAATTATGAATTGATTTGACACTTTATAATTTAATTAGAATTCTGGTCCTCCCGGGCGTGCTTCTTATGTTTGCACTGATCCAAAGCATCTAAATTAGGCGTGGATAAATAAAACTCCAAAATATTGAAAGTAAATTGAAATTCTTGATTTGTGACAATTACCAGATTCAATGAACCACAAACAAAAAATAATTTAAATCGTGCAAACTAACAAAAACAAAATATTGTGTGCGTGGGTGTATTAAGATATTGAAAACCAAACCCAAACCGGAAAAGTGTTCGTTTGAATTTGGTGGCAAGAGGTCTCCTATAGCTTGACATTTAGGATGACAACCCTAATCCTTTAAACTAAATTAATACAGCAAAATTTAACGAACGTCATTAATTAATAAAAGTAAACGAAAATGATCACTAACTATAATATTCACACCGCTAATAACGGACGAACGAATTAAGCATATTCGGTTATTATATTCTCACTGTTTCACTGCTACGTCTCGCACAAAAATTAAATTAATCAGATTAATCGATTCTGGGAATAGAACCAAGTGGGGTGGTGGGATTAAATTAAATTTTATGTATGAAAATACAAAATAAAAAAGGAGAAGTTTGGAGGGTATCTCATAAATAATTTTGCTGGTCCTTTAATTTGTCAATTAGTGCAGTACACATCCATAATAGTTAGAGGGGAGATTTCTTGTAACTTTGGTTTTTGTTGAAACTTGAAAATATAACTAACCAGTTATAGCAAGAAATTCTAAATGATCAGCCTCACTATATATACACATGGCACCAACCCTTTCTGCCTCTATACCTTAACGTTTCAAATACCCATAACTCTCTCTTTTTAAGATTATATCCACATTTCTATGTCCAGATCTACCATACAAAAACCTCACTAAATTTAAAAATCTCTTTTTACTCTTTTTCTCTCTCTCTTTCATATTCAAAGAGCAAAATCATGGGTCTGAGAGACATTGGAGCTTCACTGCCTCCTGGGTTTCGGTTTCATCCGAGTGATGAAGAATTGGTGTTTCATTATCTCTACAAAAAGATCTCAAACGAGGAAGCTCTCAAGGGCACTTTGGTCGAAATCGACTTGCATACATGCGAACCCTGGCAACTTCCTGGTATTATATATTTTCCTTCTATTTATAATCTGTTTCTGATTGATACGTTGCTTTTTAATTTGTGTATTTGTCATATAGAGCATATGATCTCTTCGGAGGGTTTAACGATACTAAGATCGTCCTTAATTGCTCCTTTTATCATGGGTATATGAGGTGATTAAGAAGGGATATATGGGAGTTAAACGAGGTAGTTGCCTTGTACTTGTTCTTTTAATTTGGATGAGGATTTAGAGGAGGAAAAGGGTCTAGGAACAAACATGCGAAGCAATTAATGATAATATTTGATGAATTGAATACGAGGCAGACCGACATGCTTTGCTGGAGAGAGAAGAAGGGGGTTTTAATTACATGTATGCTATAGCTTCATTAGTCAATTCTTCAATGATTAAGGGAATCCCAATTTCTTGATTTAGTCCCCTCTCCCCATCAATATTTTAACCTTTCATATTTATCCACTTCTTCTTTCATACAAGAAAATTTTGGAAGAAACGACTGTCTTAATAATAATATCCGAGCGCATCTTATATAATGAACTGTTACGAGTCTGTCTCTTTTTGTTTGTCTGATCCATTGTTTTATTCGTGCCCTTTTTTAATTTCCCCAGTTGAAAGGTCTTCTCTCTCATGCATCATCAGTTTTCATTTTAATTATTTCCCCGGCAGTAAAATACAAATAATTACTTTAATTCCACGACATATAGTGCGCTATTTTTTTTTTATTTCGAGGACCAGATCATCCCCTACATACTCTCTCCCTCTCTCTCTCTCTCTCACACACACACAGCTGTATTTGGTGTATGAGTATCGTACAAAGAGTATAATATTCAAGTTGCATGACCTATATATTCATACAAAGGGTTCTTCTCATGGGCAAAGCTAGAATTAGATCCCTTCACACTTACCCGAACTCAGTTTACTTCCATACCTACACACATACACAAGCACATGCACCACAGTTATCCCCCAATCTCTCTCTTCACACACATAATTAAATTAATAATTTTTATCATTGCATACTCAATTAATATATATGAGTCGTAATATTCATGAGGTAATATATTTGGGTTATATAATTAATGATTAATGATTGGGCAGATAGCTGTAGAGGCTGTATGATTTATATTAGGATTGAAGCTAAGTAAGTTGATTATTGATGCATATTTAATTAATTATTATGGATGTGAGCTTCTTACGCTTATTTATTATAACTAAGTTGACAAAGCAAAAGGACTCTGGCGAAGCAACTAGGACTAGTTATGTTTCAACAGTTGTTAAAATCACTCACAGATACGTGAGCATCTGGTACTTCCTATAATATTCTTCACGAGTTCTCATTTTGATCTCATTATATATATGTTCACGTTATTATAGGCACTTGGAATTTAGATAAATTTCGACGTGCCTCTCAGGTTGATTTTGACCCATATGATATTTAACTTTTCATCTGTTTTATATAATAATTACAAGTCATATATATCCACTGTGTGTGTCTCTCTCTCTCACAACACAAATATTAATTAATAGCTTTTTGTGTGCATGAAAACTGATTCTTGATCTTCCTTCCTTGCGTACGTAAAACGGTAAAAACGAGAAGAGCAAAAGCAGATCACGTAATTTACATAAATAGAAAACAACCCCAAACAACTCCAACTTCCAGAGTTCTGTCACGGTGTGTATATATATACATATATATATATATATATATTGATGAAGTAGCTCACACGATGATGATTCACGCAAATACCTAATTATATATACGTCAAGAGACAAAATAATTAATGCATTGTGTGTGTGTATATATCTATGAACTATATATGATCAGATTATATCTCTGCGCGTGTGTGTATCTCTTTGTCGTCTATTATTTTTGTACCAAATGTAACTAACTTGTGTGTGTGTGTGTCGTCACTGTGTGTATATATAGAGGTGGCTAAGCTGAACGCGAATGAGTGGTACTTCTTCAGCTTCCGTGACCGGAAATACACGACGGGGTTCAGGACCAATAGGGCGACGACATCTGGATATTGGAAGGCAACGGGGAAGGATCGGACGGTGGTGGATCCGATCACGAGGGAGGTTGTAGGGATGAGGAAGACGTTGGTGTTCTACAGGAACAGGGCTCCCAATGGTATAAAAACGGGTTGGATCATGCATGAGTTCCGCTTGGAGACCCCACACATGCCCCCTAAGGTCCGTTTTCACATTCATTTAATTTCCCCTTCATTTGCCTCTCTCCTTTTCAATTTCTCACAAATCATTTACGACCATTAATTTTAACAAATCATATGGATCCCTTGTTTAATTAATTAACTATTAGAAAACCGTGTGTGTGTGTGTGTGTATGCATAATAACGTAAACATCTTTTCATAACTCGATAATAAAAGCCGCCAATGAATTAAGACAATTATTTGAATATTTAAGTTGGCTGACGTAGTTAGTTCCTTAAATGAATGTTATGTGTGTGTGTGAACTGGGATTTTATAAATTTCGCCACCTTATAGATGAAGGACGACGTGTATCTTAATTATGGGCAAGTCTTAGAAAGAAAGAAAGAAAAGGAAGACAGTTTGTGAGAGGTTTATCCAAATCCTAGCTATTTAAATAGATATAGATATGTAAGAGAAAAAGCAAAAGGTGTTGAAATTAATAGAGTGTAAAGATAAAGGCGTGTGCGAGTGCGCGTGCATTACGGGTTAAGATTGAATTAAGCTAATTAATTAGGTCAAACTAATTGATTGGTTGATGATGATTACAGGAGGACTGGGTTTTGTGTAGAGTATTTCACAAGAACAAATCAGATGACAACAACAACGTTAACGACGATATCATGAATGCCAAACTCATGTTGAACTCAATTTCATCTCCTTCCCTTACTCTGGCTTCTTCATCTTCCCCAGCCAACCATAATACCTTCCCTCTCGTCTCTTACAACCAACTTTCCTCTTCCTCCTTCATTAACCACCACGACCATCATCATTCTAATAATTCTCTCGTCAACTTTCTTCAATTTCCTCGGGAAACAAACACCGCCGACACCAGCACCGTTACTCACGACCAGATTAGCCCCAGAGGCGGCAGGGATGATGGCAGCTATGGCTTCTTCTGGGACATGGGCCTAGAAGATAACATGTACAGCAGCTTTCACAATGGCGTCGACGCTATGAGGTCCTTCAAGGCCGATAATAATACTAATAATAGCATGATCTTGTCATGAAGCGTCTGTGTTGTGTATAATCATTGTTGGTATACAATTACCAAATATTTGTTCATTTGTGATGTAATTGTGGTGTCTGGTTCTGAGGGACAAGTCACGTGCTTGATTATTGCAAGTTCTAATAGGGGTCATGTGGTATACTGTTCAAGTGCTTAATTAGTATATAGTCGATTAGTTTTTTTTTTTTGTCAATTATTTTTTGGCTTATACATCAATTAGGTTGTAGTGAAATTATATGATCCTCTATGTACAATTTGTTAATGTTAATTAATCTCTTAGTGTCAACTTATATTCTCTTCTCTTTGTTGGTTAAGCGCGATGATTAAGCAAAATTATCTAGCTAATTAAGCCCCACTTGGATGGCAAAAATGAGGTAACTATATAGAGCTTGTTTAGGAAATCCCCAAAACTTAAATTTTAAAAGGGCTTATGACCTAAACCTTAGTTTAGATAAATTTTAAAACAAATAGCTATATTTGTCCAAAATGACTTTTGGATTAAACTATGGTTTAAAATAATAGTTTTAGACAAGATTGTCAGTATCTTTTAGAACAATAAAATAGCTTATAGACTACTCAATTACTATTTTATCCTTTTTTTTTACACTATCTCTCTTCTCTCATCTCTCTTCTATCTTTTCAACTATTTCTCATATCTTCTCTGTCTTCTATCTTTTCCACTATCTCTCTTTTTTCTTCTATCTTCTCTACCCTCTCTCATCTCTCATACTTTTAATAAAATTATGCCCTTTTTAGTAATTTTTTAATTACAAAAGTCATTTTGTTCATAGCTATCTAAATACTCATTTATCTAGAATTATTTTTTTTCATAAGCTCTTTTCTAAGCCCTTATAATACAAGAATGCAAAACCAATGGCACCAACTATATTTTGAATGTGCTTGGATTAAATAATAGGACAACAGTGTTGTTTCAACTATAGTTTGAATCAACCAAATTTGATTTAGACAAGTCACTTTTAATGGGTATATTTGGTAGAGTGAAAGTAGAAGGGGGAAGTAAAAGTGAAAATAGATTCTTTCACTTCTATTATTTAGTGCAATAGAATTCACTTCCACTTATAATATTTTAGGTCATTTTAATATTTTAGATCATTTTATCTCAATTATAAAATTTATAGACAACTTTAACCCTTCTAAAGCTATAAAAAATATTTTTAATTATTTTACCTTAAGTTATAAAAAAAATTAATTTCATATTCATTTTCATCTTACCAAATAATTTTTTTAAACTCATTTTTAACCTAATTTTACTTCTAATTTGTTTTTTACTCTCACTTCTGTAAAAAAAAAAATTCCATCCTACTAAACGCACTGTAAAATTTATATTTGTTGTCTTAAACTTTTTAATGCCTAATTTTCATTAAAAGATTATTTCTATTTTGTATAATTTTATGCATGTGTGTGTCTCATTACAATCAAATCTAGATATCCAGATCTATCCAAATACATGTTTTATAACGTAAAAAAAAAAAAAAAGAAAAGTCTACAGAAGTAAATAGGAAGTATAAAGGATAAAAAATCACCTTACGAATTCGCTCAGACATCCAATTCCGTCATCCGTATTAGCGCCCCCACTCATTTATACTAAACTATAATTATACGTACCTCTCACTAATAAAAACACCTAGTAAAATTGTAGTTGGCTTGATCACGTGTAACGGGAGATTAGATTTGTAAATCAATAAAAAAACAACAGATGACACAATTAATTCAAATAAACGTCATTAAAAATTGATGTTAAAGGTAAGCCATATATATTCATAAAATATTACGGCATCCTTTAATTTTCAACAAAGCTTAGTCACTCAAATCAACCATTAATCTTTAATCATTTTGTCTTCCACGGGTAGATTTATTAATTATAAAAACTAATTAATTTTTTAGATAAATTAAACAAGTCAAATAAATCAATTAATTATAATCAGTATAAGAGTTAGTTAATTAACTAATTTGTAGAGATAGAAAAATACTATATAATATGAATTCATCTTGAGAAATTATATATGCTCATAATTAACTGATTTATTTTATTAATCTATTTAAAAATATAAATTACCTCTTATAATTAAGATAGTAAGTATTACATTTAACCAAGATTCTAGTTAAGATAGACGAAGATGGAACTTTTTTTATTAAAAAAATAAAAAACAACTGTCAACTAATATATTGATATATACATGGATTTGAAGCATGTGATGATGAGATACTATAAAAGCTAGAGTGTTTTGCTAGCTACTTTAATTTCTTCGGGGCTTATATTTCAACGGGAATCTTCAGTCCATTTCTGCTTATCAAATTAATTAGGGACATTAACAGGATGCCCAATCAGATTTTTGTTAGGGAATATCTTTTGCTTTATTATCATTCACTATCATCGTGTTATCAAAACAAAGAAAGCAACGTTCATGAAAGAGCTTCATTTTTATATATACATATGTGTGTGGGGGGGGGGGGGGGGCTTGATTCGTGGCCTTTATTTTCCTTATCTACTTTCCTTTTTTTCTCTCTATATTTTTTTTGTAAAATCTAAATAATATATTATAACTAATAATCTTTTTAAGATATAAAAATTATTAAAATAATTGTTTTTGTTCATGCATGTAACCTAATTTAAATTTATAATAATTTTATTTATATATATAATTTAATTTAAACTTATAATATTACATTTGAGGGATTTAATCACCGGTAATGGGCTTTGTTGATTGTTTCGAGAATGTTTATATATATAACAGCTCTAATAAGATATTTAGAGTCATAGTTATAGGGGTTTAAAATTTCTAATGATTTTACGTTGATTTCACCCTGTGTTAGTTATTTGTCGGGACACTTGTCCAACGCTGGATTACTCATTGAAATATGTGCCAATGAGGTAGGCTAAATAGATTATTTGATACTTTGTGTGCTGCAATTGGTAGCTTTTTGCTTTTGTTTGCTTTATCTTTCTGTCTTTCTCTATGTTTTTGCTTTTTTGCCCTATTCGTGTCATCGTTGTATTATTCAAACAGATCTATTTCTTAGGAAACTGGTAATGGGTCTGCTTTCAGGCTCCTTTCATTTGACAAAACTCTTCCACAGTGCCGCAAGGAAACGTGTGTGTGTGTGTATAAATAATTGACGAACCCAATCATTGGAGGCTGCTTGAAATTATGGTATAATTAAGTTGAATGTATACGTGTATAAGCTCTTGATTAATTCATGTAATTTCCATGATAATATCGAGCGTGCTATATATATATATATATATATATATATGATTCTGATCCCATGTATGTTTTGTTGAGTAAGCAACTAAATCTGATTTCTTAATGACTTTGTCAACTTTTGACATAGAGAATTCATTCGAGCTAAGGCCAAAGAGAGAAACATGATATAATAACGCCTGAAGTTGTCTGCAAGATACGTAGAGCAGAACTAACTCTCGTGTTGTTGTTTTGCGTGACAACTATATAGGAATATAATTGTTGTTGCTTGCAAAGTGGATATGGATTTATATATTACTTGTCCAAATCAAGTTCTTACAAAGAAAATAACAATTAAAATCTCGTGAAGTTCAAAAATAAATCACGTATCCTCCTTACTTACCACTAATCCCTCAAAAACTTATAAACTAAACTAATCCGAATCAATCTATAGTAGGATTTATTTTGACAGTGACGTCCCTACTACTTATACTGCTGTATTCCAAAAGGCTTTAACTCTTGAAATTCAATTAAGTTAAAACAATTTCTACCAGTTGACTCAAACCCTCTGTTAATTGTTATGTTCATGTAATTTTATTATAGAAGAAAGTGCTTTCTATTATATAGTATAATTAATTAATCACGTGATGAGGATATGCAATCCTAGGGTTAGGGTCATGCATAAAGCTCATGGCCCAGTATGCCTGCCTTGAGCCCACAATAAAAATATCATGTTTAACCCGATAAATATAGGGTAGAGTTAGACATAGGGCTGTAAAATATAACCCATATATTTTTTGGCTGGGGGCTGCTCTACCCATGAGCACCTATTCTTTTATTTGTTTCTCTATATGTTAGTACGATACACTTGGAAGGGAGAATATGATAGCTATTGGTGACTAGAATATCATTTTATAAATATGAGTAGCTAAGTATGTAAGTTGTATATTTTAATATTTATAACTATACTATTTTTTTCTTTTTTTTTAACTTTATTAATTATCATATGATTACATTATAAATTATAATTATTTATTTTATTTTGTTAGATGCTTCATCTTTGCCAATATTAAAGAGATTGATGTAAAGTTGCAATTATAAACTACTTAAACTTTAAGGCTTATTTTTTATATGCAATAGATCTCAAGACTTCAATTATTATCTTTGTTGCTTTATTTTAGTGGATTTTAGATATTATTTAATTATTGAAAATATATGAATATGATATTATTTTATAAATTCATAATTGTAGAATTTTTTCACAACATGAATATGGTATCATGACTTGGGTATGCTTAACCCACCTATGTCTAGCTTACCTATGTTCATCCTAAAATTATTAGAATTTTTATCGAGTAGAGTTGAATATCAGAATGTAAAATATAATCTATACTCTTTTTAGATAGAGCACCGAGCTGAGAAATATCCTGTACAACTTTAGCTATGAACACTCTATGCAATACAGTTCTATGAGTTCTGACAATAGTTAATCCTGTCATTTACTTAAATATTAATTATTGTTAGGTAAGGTTATATTTCAAGCACAAGAGAATGATTCTGACACGTTAAAGACTGCAGAGGAAAAAAACAAGAAGCTTTGATTCCCACGGCTATATTATATATAATGAATAACAAATAATTTAAAATTTTCTTTTATAGATAAATTGGCTTTTTATTATGAGCTGTTGTGATTCCCGCTCTTCACCATTGCTTCATTGAGAAAGTGAAAGGTGGCTACGAAAGAATCTAAAAAAGAGTTTCACCTATTAGTATAATTAGACAAGAATTTAAAAAATAATTTATAAAAAAAATAATTTAAAAAAAATTAAATAATTTTTAAAAAATACTTTTAGATAAGAGTTTATAGAAAAAAATTATTATAAATAAATAAGTATTTAAATAATTATTATAAAAAATATTTTTATAATTTAAAAATTAGTAGAAATTGTATAATTTTATTAAAATTGGAGAGATAAGAAATGGTGGAAAAGAACTAAAATAGAGGATAGAAAGTGGAGAAGAGTGAAGATAAAATAGGAAGGAGAGAGGAAAGTTGATAAAAAAGAGAGATGAGAGAGAGTATAAGAAAAAATAAAAGTAAAATAATAATTAGGTAGTCAATAAACTCTTTTACTATTTTATAAACTAATATTAATAGCTTATTAAAAACTTTAGTTTTATATCATAATTTAGTCTAAAGGTCATTTTGAACAAATATAATTATTTGTTTTGAAATTTACCTAAACCAATGTTTAGGCTAAAAATTCTTTTAAAACATTGGTTTAAGAGTTTCTTAAATAGACACGTTATCTTCTTTAGGCATATTTGGTATAAGGGAAGTGGAAGTAAAAGTGGAATATTCCACTTCTCTTATTTGGTATAATAGAAGCTATTTTTATTTTCACTTTCAATATTTTAAACCATTTCAATTCTATTAAAAAATTAAAAAAATTATATTATAAAAATGAAAGTGAAATATTTTAGACTATTTTACTTAAAATTATAAAATTTTTAGATAATTTTAATCATTTTCAACTAACAAAAAAAATATTTTAAATTATTTTATCTCAAATTATAAAAAAATATATATAAACTCTATATTCATTTATATTCTACCAAATAAATTTTTAAAACTCAATTTTAACATAATTTTATTTATATTTATACTTCTATTTTTACTTTCACTCCTATCACCATACGGTTTAAGCAATAGCACTTCCTTCATGTCGTCCCCCACAAGTCTCATTCCCTTTTTTGTTTTTGGTGTGGGTCATGAGACTTTGTACACTCCCACGTCTCAGTCGTCTAAGCGATCGTATATTATTTATCAAAATAAATATGTTCACAAGTATGATTTTTTTTATACCTGAAGTTATATTTAAAATCTTCTTCTTCTAAACTTTTTTTATCTTCTCAGTCAAGTGACAATTTATCTATGGCAAGATAATCAGATACTTCCAATATTCATTCTCGGATTCCCGTTTTCCATGCATCTATAGTTTTTTTTTTTTGGGTACAAATTTATAGTTTATACATCAAGATAATTTTTTTTGTAATTTTTTTTTTTTGCATCAGAGTATCTCCACCCAATTGATAAGAGACTAATATCTCAAATACTGTAGAAACTCAGTTATGGGGATGATTCTCCCAAACGCACTCTATTCCTATCCTCTAAAGATCGAATCCCAAAGTGATGGTTAAAAGGCATATACCCTCATCTATCCATATCTATGTCAACGTGTATTGGTCACATCAAGATAATTTTTTTTAATACAATACATCAAGATAATTGAATTAGTCTTGTTTTCCTGTACAGCTTCGGTCGTGAAATTGTATTTATGTAACCCAGGGGCACACCTTTGGGTGAACCCTTTTTGGACCAAATGCCCATGTTCAATTTTTTATGTTACGTTTTTGGATTTGGCCCATGGACCAGGACCAGGATAAGCTTGTAAATAACCCAAATCCAATACGAGTGGTAATTTCCTGACCTCCCAAAAAAAAGATAATTTCTTTGTAAAAAAAGAAGAAGATAATTTTGTGATTCTAGAAGTTCGAATTCTCCTGACATAATAGAGAAACTAAATAATATATTATTTTGGCGTATTCATAACATAAATTATATATCAATTCTCATTATTTATGGGTTTCAAAAATTTAGAAAGATTTATGCCTATTAAATTAAATTATATCATGATATGAAACAAAAAATATATAGCTTACTATAGATTAAATTAAATTAAATTTTATTAATATATATTGTCATTTTATTCAAAAACATATAAATAAACTAAATATTTGAACTAATAAATATGCTGGTATTTAGGATTCACATTGACAATGTGGCATGTCATCCGGAGCCATGAATTCATCGCCACCGACCATTAAAAAGAATATCCTGGTCGTCCATACAATTACGGATCAGTTCCTTCCCGGATCTATTGACAATTTTATTTCCGTCGAACTGAGCTTCAAAATAGACTTCCTAGGTCACCGTCGTGCAGCGGAGCTTACAAGCCACCCTGCGACCCCATTCTCTCATCAAACTCCTTCGCTAAGGGAGATAATCTCCAGTTCCGTCGAGGTTCGGAGCTCGTCCGTCGCCTTAAGGATTCTGCTAAAGCTCCATAACTCAAGAAATCGACGAAACCGGTTGCTTCTCAGAATCAAGGTTTGAAACTCTTGATGCTTTGTTGAGGTATAATATCGTTGAAATTATTTAGGTAAAATACTTGAAACGGGTTTGCATGGGAAAAGTTCTTACGTTCCAAGGATATTAGCGATTGGAAATTATGAGTATGAGCTTCATTACACTCGTTTTAATTTCTTTGGCGATTTTAATCAGTTGATAGTAGCCTTCTACAGTTACATTTATCTTTACACTTTTCATTTTTTAGTAATAAGGAGGGAACTAATTCCCTTTCATTCATTTATCTTTACCTAACTACATTACTGTGTATTGGAACTTCATTGTAGCTAACCACATTTCACTTTCCCACCTATTCTTTTTTCTCCCCTTCCAAGCATGCCCTTATTTGTCTATAGTGCTATTTTGACTATTGCAAATTGCAAATAGCTGGGATTAATGTACCAATTTGAATAGGGCATTTGCACATTGTAGGTGTAAAAGTGTTACTTGTAAGAAATGAGAAATACAAGACTGGTCAATTAGAAAATTTTGCCCTCATAGAAGTTTAGGAGGTCTGGGATTCAGAAATATTCATTGTATGAATAAGGCTTGCAGAGATAAGTTGACTTTGAAGCTAGCTTTGGGCTTTAAGGGTCTCTGGAGTGAGGTGTTAGAAAAAAAATATATCAATTACCCCCACAAGCTGAAGCCGATCTCATTATGTTAGGAATCCTCCCCTCTGATCATTTATTTGTCAGCATGCCCCAATCATGGATGGAGGTCCATGTGGCAAGTAAGAATTGGGGAAGAGGTATGATTTTTTGAAGACAACTGGGCAGAAAAGAATACCAAACTCTCTGAACCATGCACAGAACCATTAACACGGAACTAAGGGAGAGCAAAGTAAATGAGTGGGTCATGATTAGTGGACATTGCAGTAGTCTAAGGTGAAAGGCGCTCTTAAGGCACTAGACCTCTAAAACATCTTTGGTGAGAGGTGCTAGAAAAGCCCACACTTGAGTAAATCAAGGTGCTAAAATAAGAAAAAAAATATTCTATATAAAAGAATATATAAATGTAACTTAAAATAATATCATTATATATGTAAAACTAAAATAAATAAGTGCTGTGCATTTCCAACTAACTTTGAAGTGTGCATCATAAAGCATTTGCAGACCCTGTGCAATGGATGGGGTTAGTGCTAGTTTGACATGTAAAATTTGAAAACAGAATGACATATTAAAAGAGCAAGCTGGTTGCGGAGGCCTAATTAGAAATTATCAAGGAGCATGGGTGGTTTAGTTTCACTTGCTCATTTGGCAGATGTTTAGTTGAGGATGCAGAAGCTTGGGGAGTCTTAGAAGGTTTGCGCTTGGCTTGGAGCAGGGGTTTTTGAACAGTATGAGTGGAGTTAGACGCCATACCTTTGGTATAGATTATGAAGACCCCATGTTATTACTAAACTACAAGATAATTTCTTAACTATTTTTTTCTGGCTGTGGTTTCTGTTAGCACTCCCTTGTGTCTTTTCTAGTCGAAATGTTGGTTCTTTATCGTTTTTTTTCTTGTGAAATTTTGGGGCTCTAGGGTGAACTTTTGAATGATTTATACCTTTGCTAGGGTGGCAAGGTCCGCAATCTTGTTAGATATAGTAGATCTTCTATTCCAAAATTAAGCTGTAAATTCACTGTATCTTATATTTCGTTTTTGTTTGGCCTTTGTTGCAGTAGTTATGGAATCAAAAAATGGAAGAAAATCTGCGAAATCCAAAAATAAAGAAATCCCTTCAGTTCCTCCTGGTTTTAGATCCCTTACCTCTTTCATACTAAAAAAGGTTGCAAAGACTGATATATCTGACTGTGATCCAATTTGCATGGAGAGTATATTTCAGCTAAATGACACTTCTGCATATAAGGCAATTCTTAAGCATCGTCCATGGATACTTTTTCATCAAAGTGACCGTGACCTTGAGAAATCCGACACACAGCATTTTCCTCAAGTATGTTTTGGTAACATTAGCTCATAAATATATCTGTGCTAGAAGATCGTAGCTTCCATGTGCAAATAGGAGCATTGGCTGGACGGTAATCTGATTGTATTCGTGTTATACCTTGAACATTTAGTCTAGTCTTACTTGAATGCATGGGTGAAACTATGTAAATGATAAAAATACAACGGCAACAACAAGTGTTATCCAACTAGGGGGGTCAGCTATATAGATTATATTATGCTATTGTGCTCTATCAATAATCAAATTTTTGGATATATTGTTGCCAAAAGGTTACATTTAATAACTTTTGAGTGTTTTTTTCCTTGTCTTCCTTTACCTCTATTATAGAACTCAAAATTATTTGTTCACCTCTTCTCACTAGCACCTTAAACGGCTTTCTTTATACATGCATCTTATACAATTTTATACTATTTTTTTCCTCAATAGACGCCATGCCAATTCTTTCTTTTATATGTTTTGGCCAAAAAAACCCTTATTTGTATGTTTATTACGAATTTTATCTTTTCTTGGATATTTCAATATCCTCATCTTTGTTATCTCAACTTTATGTTGCTGTTGTCCCTTTAAAACCCAACATTCATAACATCACCTTAAAGGTAGAAAATAACATTGTGTCAGCACATGTGATTTGCATGAAGGATAATTTGATAGCTTACTTTCTTATGTTTTTTTGTTTTGCATAAATGGAATTACAGCAATAGGGATCTCATAATTGGTTTTCTTTTTTAGCATGAATAAAAAAATAATTGTTTGGTTCAAAACTGGTTCTCCAGGGTTTGTCTTCAAATGCTTGTCATCCAGAAGGGGTTACTCTTGGTTGTCCAGACTGTAGTGATTGTCTGAAGGTTCCTCTCTGTCCCCAAATCTTAAGCAAATTATTTTCTGTCCTAGACGCATGGCATCGACGCATGGCATATTTGATGGTAGACATACTCTTTCACTTTACCATTTTATCTTAAAAATTCCACCAATGTCTTGAATAAGGTAAACGCAAGGTGGTGCCCTGAGGATGCAAGAAGAGATGTCCTTGATGAAGCTCAAATTTTCCGCCCAACAGAAGAGGTACCCATAGAATTACTGTTATAGGACACATGTTTATTTCCATGCTTCTTTTTTATGTCTTGATTATTGTTTTTCGAATGTGAGTTATATTGCTTCGTAGGTTTATAGAAGTTTGAGTAGTTGCTTTTACATTTGAAAGGAATTTAAAGACACACTTGAATATATTGCAAGCATACGTTCCAAAGCAGAGCCTTATGGAATTTGTCGTATCATTCCTCCTCCTACCTGGGAACCACTACGTCTTCCTGAGGAGAAAAACATATGGGAAAACTCCAAATTTGTTACTCAGATTCAGCGGATTGATGGACCTCAAGTTCAGTGCCAGCAAGAAGTTGTGGACGACTCTTCCAAAAATGCAGAGACCAAGACCAGAAGAGGTCTAAGAGTAGCTTTGGACTCTCAACCTGGTAATGAAAACCCCCGTGATGTTGAAGATTCTGAGTCTAAACCTGGCCCTACCTTCAGTCTCAGTACATTTAAGAAATTTGCTGATGATTTCAAGGCCAACTACTTCAACTGTGACAATAATGTTGTTGTGGGTTCTGATGAAAAGTGGGAGCCATCTGTGGAAAATATTGAGGGTGAGTATGGACGGATTATTCAAAATCCAACTCACAAAATTGAGGTACATCAAAGGGAAAAAAATTAGAAATATGCAATGCCTTATATTCTATGTTTTATGATATTAGACTTAACGTGAAACTTCTAATTCATGCTATTCTATAGGTGTTTTTTGGTAACAACTTGGGGGCTGGAGTTTTAAGCAGTGGTTTCCCAGTGGTGTCTGGTCCTCTGGAGTCACTCAAATATCCTGAATGTATGAGATCTGGATGGAACTTAAATAACACGCTTACACAATCTGGTTCTCTTCTTTTATTTGAAAGCTCTGAGGTTTCTAGCAAATTTGCCCCTCGGGTTCACGTTGGAATGTGTTTTTCTTCCTTCAATTGGGTAAGTTACCGTAGCTTGTATATCCTGCTATTTTCATGCATTTCTTTGTCTTTAACATGTTTTGGATATTTCTTAATTCCTACTTGTTTTTTGGGGAAAATTTCTGGATGCATATTAATACATCTTTTGTTGTGGAATTTCTTTTTTCTACTTGTCTGGTCAATCATTTGAGAAAACAGAAAGTAGAAGAGCAACAGTTGTACAAATTGTGTTACATGCATGTGGGTGAGCCTAGAGTTTGGTATAGCATTCCGGGAAGATTTGCTGCTGACTTTGAAAGAGTGAGGAAGAAGCATCTCCCAGTTTTGTCTGCAGAACAGTCTGACTTGTGTGACAATTTGGTGAGTTAAATACGAGAGCCCATTATCAAGATTCTTCTAATCCTTGAATAGTAATAGGGCAAAATTTTTAGTCACTGAGCACCTTGTCACATTCATCATAAACTAAGCAATTCTGATATGCTTGCTTATATGTTGGAATTATCATTCGATTGGTAAGATGGGGTCTATAAGTGTCTTCAATAATTAATTTATTGAATTCATTCTCTTTTATTATGTGCCCAACTGTTGCTGTTTTTTCTGAAACTTTCTCTCGTTTGATTGTTCATGGGCTTTTTGTCTAGTTTTGCATTCATCCGGTGCATTTTTCATCATAAGGTGCTTTTGATTTTGGTTTCCCCTTTATATTTTTCTAAGTAGCTGAACATCAGAGTGGAGGGTAAATGTTATATGTTTCATTTAAGCAACTGAAAATTTACATGGGCATTTAGAGACAATAGTACAGGTTCAAGTTAAAGGACTTGTATTTCTGCCTCTTGTAATCACTTTGTTTCACATTTGTAAATTGAACAAGCAATGCCTTTGTTTCACCCAACCTTCTACTCATTGTGTAACCTTGACAATCCGACCTTGTGCTAAAGTTTAGCTCATAACAAGCTTAAAAGTCAAGTTTAGTTCTTTTAGGCTCAAGTTAGCAAAGCCTGAAGCTGCTTGTGGGAAATCTTTCTTCTCTGGCTTTAAGTGCTTTGGTCTAACAGTTATAGCTGTCAGTTTTACTTAATTGAGAGAATAGATAAATATAAAATGATTATTCTTGAACTCAATTTTCTGAGAATAAATAATTTCAAGTTCTTTGAATGAAATGTTTATATTGCTGTTTCGGGAGCCCAAGGGATTCACTATCCATTTGCACATGTACTATTATGAGATTTTTACATGAATATGGTACTGTGAATGCAGTTACCCTCCACCGTATTGAAGTCTGAGGGTATACCCGTACATCGCTGTGTTCAGTATCCTAGGGAGTTTGTTCTCGTCTTCCCAGGAGCATACCATTCTGGATTTGATTGTGGTTTCAATTGTTCTGAATCAGTCAGTTTTGCTCCTCTTGATTGGCTGCTTCATGGACAGAAAGTTGTAGAGTTATACTGTGAACAAAGGAGAAAGACTTCAATCTCATATGATAAGCTGTTGCTTGGGGCGGCAAGGAAAGCTGTTCGGGCACAGTTTGAGATTGAACTCTGCGGAATGGGTACCCGAGATAATTTAAACTGGAAAGATGCATGTGGAAGGAATGGGATATTAACAAAAGCTTTTTATGTGAGTCCCTCAGATCTATCCCCTCGATTTAATTGACCTGTTCCTTGGTCTACTTCAAATCCTGTTGAGTAATGAAAATTTGAAGCAGGCCTAAGAATTATTTTTCCCTTTTGGATTATAAAAAGAAGGATTTGAGGTCCTAGGGGTTTCTGTTTATTGAGTATGGCTTTTCTCAAATTGGCTGCCTAACAGAATTATATTGGATTTGTTTTCTTGGTGTAGTTACGGAGAAAGAGTGAAAGATCAAAGAGGGAATTTCTTTGCGCTTCTCTGAAATCACAGAGAATGGAAAAAGATTTCGATGGCACTTGCAAAAGAGAATGTTGCATATGTCTGCGTGACTTACACTTATCTGCCATAGGTTGTCCATGTTCAACCGACAAATTTGCATGTCTTAATCATGCAAAGCAGCTCTGTCTTTGCCCTTGGAGTGACAGATTTATCCTCTGCCGTTATGAAATCAGTGAGTTGGATACCCTTTCTCTTGCTTTGGAGGGAAAAGCAAGTGTTATCCACAAATGGGCCAAAGCCGATCTTGGATTAACTGTGCACTCCGTTGCCTCCAAAAGAAATGTGAGTGGTTCATCGGCTACTCCTTTGGCAAGAGAAGCATTTTTGAATTCACTGAAACGGAAAAGAGATGCAGCTGAGTCAGAGGATACGAGCACTGATGGAATCTCTTCGAGCATCGAGGCAAAATTGAAGGCACCTTTACCTGAATCTACAAGTGTTGGTAACTCGAAGGCGAAACAGTTGGAAAGAGAAGCGTTTTTTAATTCACTGAAACGGAAAAGAGACGCAGTCGAGTCCGAAGGGATGATAACGATCACTGATGGTATCTCTTCCAGCAATGAGGCAAAACTGAAGGCACCTATGCCTGAATCAGCATGTGTAGGTAAATCGAATGCCAAACAGAAAACGGTTGGCCACCAGTCTACAGCAACACACATTACGAGTGGCCTCACTTCTGCTGCGGCCATTAAACCTGATCCCAAGTCAAGCAATGTTGAGTCATCAATTCCAGATTTGGCTAAAAATTACCCAAAAAGGGCTAGGGATTTTCTAGGTCTTAGTCTAACTTCAGGTTATATGGCACTGCTGCCTGAACTCAGGTCATTAGATGTTTCTTCAGGTAGTTCATCAGAATCCGATGACGACGCTTCAGTAGCTGATAGTAAGAGAAATTAATGGAGCAGTACTGAAAGGGTTTTATCCCCACAAAAGAATCATCCACACAGGGAGTGAGTCGGATTTGTTGTTGTAAAGTGCGGTACGAGGATGTTTCATTATATGTTCATGCTCAAATTTTAATTCTATCATAATCGCATTACCGTGAAGTTTGTAACCCTTTTTCAATTTTTCAACTGTTGATTAGACCTCAATTGAGGAGCATAAGCTGAGGTGGATTGTTAAATCCATCATAAAATTGAACAAAGTGGACCAAAAGATATCCATACCGACTTGAAAAAAATTATAAAATTGTCTGATTGAAACAATTTAGTCTAATTAAGTAGAAGGAATCCAATCTCCTTAAACGACAACACGCAAGAGGGAGAAAGGTATCATAAAAGCATTAGGTATTAGGATATTAGACATCAGCAAAATTAGCATAATTTTGGATTAGTTCATGGCCTTTTTAAGTATTTTTCAAAACAAACGGATGAATGTTTCACACAGGAAATAGGAGGGGATTAAAAACTATGAAAATAAACTGCAAAGCCTAACTTCAAAATACGATTAGGTATGGAGATTTTTTAGTGGTATTTTCCCTATATATTATTACATTTATTAAAGATTTTATATTCTTGCACACATGCATTTTTTCATTGAAAGGAATTCTATTTAAGTTATGGTCAAGAAAACCCCTCTGCATTTAAATTTTGTTTTATGAATGCATGATATCCAAATTGATGTTCTCCTGTTCTTCCTTTCGGCAAGAAATCTTTGTTCGCGATATATTGTCATACTTTTTGTTCTGCAAGCAAGAAATCTTTATCGGTTATGATGCCAAAGCATATTCCCGATTCCTAAATTATTCCCACTTCACAGCCAAATGATTGTGACCACTGACAACCACTCAGGAATAAAAACAACGGTTCAGCCACAAAAAAAAGAAAGAAACTTAGAGCCCTCTGATTAAAATTTATTTTCTATGCATCAAATAATAAATATATGTATAAAATAAAATTTAACCGGTGAATTATAAACAATGCAATTTACGTTAAATTTTCTCCCATCCTAAGTTGCATGAAAAAATGTGTTTAGTTTTTCTACTTTTGTATTCATCTGCATTCGGCCAACATCACTAGTTTTGGCCATTCTTGGACAGATATGACATCCCATCAAATAATGCACTTATTTTATTGACAATTAAAAGTATATCAAAACACCCACCGACACAAATATTAACTCTATTATTCATAAACCACAAATAACGTGATTCACTTTCCAGAGCTTCACAAGATGCATGACAAAGCATATCTAATTTTTTTAAATCAAAGGTGGATTGGCACATGTTACAACAGCTGAGCGCCCTGCGGGTTAGATTCATACGGTAGCAGTAAAGATATTGGTATATTACAACCCTGCTGAAACCAAACCGTGCAAGGTAACAATCCCAATCAAGACATTTCCATCACTGATAACAGGCAAAAATTGTACGGGTGATGGAGGTGCTTCCATCTTCTTCATTGCCTCCACCGCCATAGCGTCTGGACCAATGATTTTTGGTTTCCTAACATAAAAAAAAAATGTCATCTCAGTATATATTTCTTCAACTATTATGTGATTATTAATGAATAAGCTTACCAAATGGATGTATTGTGAAGTTACACCCTCTTACCTGTTGCACATTTCCCCCACAGTGAGCTTGAAAATCCCCTCCCCACTAGCTTTGAGCGTGCGTCGTAGATCACCATCTGTAAATGTTCCAATCAGATGATGTTTCTCGTCCACAACAAGCAGACATCCACATCCTTTACTCGTCAATTCCACCAGTTGATCCATAATAAGATCTGATTCCCGGCAAACAGGAATCTCATCCTGCTTCCTCATGACATCCTTTACCTGCACAACATAGGAACCAAGCAATTTTTTACTCTATGATGATGAGCGTCTATATGTTTGAAAAGTTATTATTAAGAGGACAAGAGCAGTGATGCCTTGAATGTAATGTTTACCTCACAAAAAGGACAGAAGACAAGAAACAAGAGCAGAAGAGTCAAAGCAATAAAGCTCTAAGAATAGACTCCTCCATTATAAGATATTACTAATCAACTACAGAACACCAATCTTCTTGAGTTCATTTTGCATACACAGATTTTTACTTCGGCTTCAAAATGCATGTACCTAGACTCTAGCCATAAATTTAGTTCTGGTTATCTACAACAATTCAATATTTGAAAAATACCATTCCCACTACTCTACTGTAGGTTCTAATCCTTGTCAATAGCAATAACCATGCGACAACAAAATGTGATTGGTAAGAAACAGCGCCAGAAGGCAAGGCCACATTTCAACACTAACCACAAGATCAAAAGTTCTCAAGGTTTTAATGGGAATGGCAACAAGGGTCAGCAATATAAATCAAACAAACCTATTCCTGATTTAGCATATAACGGTGAAAATCAGATCAGCTACGATAAATAAAATTTGGAGTCTCGCATTGTTATCGCCATAAGCCAAGTCACAAGGCCAAGAAAGAACAAGAAAATAACGAATCAGAATACCATCACAAGAAAGATATCTACTATATAACGAATAAGCAATTATTGATAAGAAAATAATAAATTATTCAACAATTCGAGACATAATTATGAGCTAATTAGGCATCGTCATGTATACCAGTTTAATCTTCATAATTTATAATTCTTTTATCATCATAACGTGGATAATTTTGTGGGATAAAAACTCAAAAAAAAGGCAAAAAGAGATAAGGAATTAAGCCGTACCTTGAAGATAAGGTGTTTGCCAATCCTCCCAGCGGGGTGATTGCTGGCGTAGTCTTCCTTGCTCAAATTTCTGGCTTGCATAAGAGCAATCGCCACCGTATCCCCGAAAACCATCTGGATGGCTGTGGAAGTCACCGGCGCCAGATTAAAAGGACACAATTCCCTCTCCAAAGGCAAATGCACGTTCATATCGCACATGCCAGCCAGCGCATTCCCTTGGACCGAGGTGACCGATATCAGATAGGCACCCTTGGCCCGGGCGCAAGGAACAAGCCTAACAAGTTCCTCGGTGTTACCAGATTTGCTGAAGAGGACGACAACGTCACGATGGCTGAGAATTCCGATGTCACCATGGAGAGCATCGACGGGGGATAGGAATGCAGATGTGATGCCGAGGGAGACAAGAGTCTGAGAGATTTTGTGAGCGACGAATCCAGATTTGCCGACGCCGGTGAAGAAGATTGTACCGGAGGAATTGAGGAGGGTGCGCGTGAATGCGATGGTTTGGGAATGGTCGATGTTGTTGAAGAAGAAGTTGATGTGGTTCTGCTGAGATTTGAAAAGTCTGAGGAGGGCGGCTTCGTCGATGAGAGGAAGGGATTGCTTGGACGGTGAGGGAGAAACAGCATCTGAAAATAGAGGGAGAGAACCCATGTTGTAGCGAGAGGAATAGAATAGAATGAAAATAGCTTCTACAATGGTGGATCTTTTGAACACCAGGAGTGAAGAAGAAAATCAGCAGAGCTACCAATTTATCTAGAACTATGGGCGTCTAATTAAATTAAAATATACTTTTTAAAGTCTGGCAGGTTACGTTAATTTACGCGGTGAGCCTTTTTTTTTTTTCAATTTTTTTTTAAAAAAAATTAAACTCACTAATACTATAAGATTAGAATAAATTTTTCTTTTTTATTAAATAATATTAATATTAAATATGATAAATTATAATTAATTTTAAATATTAATTTAAATATTAAAAATTAAAATATTTTTTTAAATACTATAATTAAAATTATAATAAAATTTAAGAATTGAAGGCGCAATAGTATGTGTCACCCATTTATAGTTTTTTTTTGTACAAAAATTTTTGGAAAGGGGTTGGGCTCACTTTCAATCCAAAGGCAGGGCGAAGTCTCCCTTCCTCTTAGGCGATACTAATGTCGGGCAGGGCGAGCCGTCTATTACCCTCAGGTGTAAACCTAAGCACCCAAGAACTAGGATGCCTCCCCAAGCGCCGCGACTGGAACCACAATAAAGTGGTACTCCCCAGGGTTCGAATACACTCTAAATGGTAGTATATCTTATCCCTTCACTAGCTATTTATCCCTTCGTCAGCTAAACCCATGGAAGATGGGTATCACCCATTTACAGTTGCTTACGCGGTTAGGCTTACGATAGTGAAAGACGTCTCGTCGGTGATGGTCATTACAGAAACTATGCCAACCTGAACAGAATAATGGGCTGATTCGGATCGGCCCAAGATGGACTTAGGCCATTTCTATGATTGGACTGAAGGAGATACGGCCTTTAAAGAGAGAAAACATCGCATTCTTCCCCCAAAGAGCCAGAATCCACCCAAATTAGCCCATGAACACCACATTTAAATATGTGGATGGGCTTTTGGGATTAACTCATTTAAACTTTTTTTTTATGAAAAAAAATTCAATGGCTACCATTATTTACATGCATAAAAAAAATTATGAAAAGTCATACTATTTATAATTCGTAAATAATATAATTTATTTTTTAGATTCAGTTGGATTGGCATTCAGTTTTACAGCATAGAATGGAAACTTTTATTGATGAATTTTCTTAAGAAACTTATGGTTTCTGAGGAAAAATCCTTCAAAAGGTTGGGCGAAAAGATGAGGATAGATTGCCTAGTTAAAATATTTAAAAATTTAAGCGATTATCCTCCAAGTAAAAACGATCTGTCTACAAAATGGCCCATTAAATGCCCATTATGCAATGGACTTTTATTTGAGCTTTGGGGTCCATTATCCTGTTATGAACATTCGTTTTATCCCTTTCCGGAGCTTCTTTATATATTATTCGTTAAAAAAAATGATAATGAAGGCCCAGTAGGCCCACCTCTTCTAAGGGAAAGTTTAAGGCATACAATGTAAGCTTTAAATGCCAATAAGAATTGGCACAAAAATAAGAAAGAATAGATTTATATCGTATAAAGATATAATTTTGACTATCGCTATTATTATAAGAGTTATTTTAATATATAATTTCATAAATTTTTTATAAATATTTTTTAAATCTTATGACTGTACTCTAAATTTAGTGGAAAACTAATATCGATTTATTTAAATTTTTTTATTAAAAAAAGTTTTAAATACTACAATAATTATTTGTAAAGTATTAGTTTGATTATTGAAAAGTGAAAACGTTCTTTGTATACTTTAAAAAATGCGCATTCATTGTTCAAATAATATTATTAAGAAAAATTAAAAAAAAGCGTGACATCGGAGCCGTAAAAAGATAAAAAACTAGGACGATCCTGATCGCGATAGATCGCCACGAACGTGCTTGCGGAGACATAATGCGAGAATATCGCGCTATATGGTCAGTTGGATGCCATGCATTCTACTAAACAAATTTTCCAAAATATCCCTTCTAAGTATATGTTGCTTTTTTGGGGATAAAGAGAAATTTCTATATATGATTAATACTTATTTTAAGTACTTAACAATTTAAAATATTATGACATTAAATAAAAGATAAAAAAAATTCATTTTTAACCTAATATATATATTTTGGTGATTTCTTAACTTGTATTTTTTAACATGGGAAATTATAGCAAGGGTAGAGAAAATAGAAAAAAAATTTATATCAAACTCTTTTGATATATTTTATCAAATTTTTTAATTTTACTTTAATATGTATCCTATTATTTTTAATATCTTAATTTAATTTAAATACCTATAAATAAAATAATACAAATACTTAAATATGATTAGAGAATTTGAAAAAATTGATATATAAAAAACTTGATTGTAAGTATGGTTCAAAAATTATCCTATATATATATATATTACATAGTACTCTTATCTATTTCTTTTTATAAGGAACGAATGAATCAATTTAATTAATTTTTAAATATTATTATCATCATAAAAATGTAGGTTCATCTGCACATATAAAGTTTCTAACTAAGTTGACTTACTTTTCTTACTGTGGAAGAGTAATATAATTTGCATTAATTCTGTTTTTAAAAGGACGAGGAAAAAACAATTGGGCCCCGTGTAGGCCCCTCCGAACCGTGCAGTGCTCACGTGTACCCCTGATGCCCATGTCGGGTAAGGGACAATGCTTCTGGGCTAAGCGCATTGCACGTGGCAGTTGAAACGACCATTAGATCAGGGAGCAACATTGGGCTAGCAACTAGCATCCATCAGATGATTGCCCTTGGATTTTTATGGGAAAAAAATATCATATAAAAAATATATGTAAGAAATAAAAATGAATAATAATAGATCAAAAATAAAAGCAATTAAAATTAAAATGTATTTGCATACTTTGAAATCTAAGATTAAAAATAAATATGTGTAAGAAATAAAAATAAATAATAATATTATTTAATATCAGTAAATAGATGATGGAATGATTCGTTCAAACTTTGTGAACACAGCCATTCAAATGATGGAGATTGAAAAAATATATAAATATGTTTAATATGCATGGCGAAAAGAACAATAGATATGCTTAATACGATTTTTTAAGATGTTGTTTGGAGATGCGGATGGAGAGCGGATCCCGCGTGGGTGCTTTTGGAGAGGTCAGATCAGACTTTTCCGTACGGAGACACCTCGGCTCCCTTCAATTTCTTTGGTTTTTTGCTTTTCTAATTTCCTCTCTCTCTCTCTCTCTCTTTTAATGAGGACATGTCACGTCCGAAGCAATGCCGATTCTGCATGGGCTCCACGTTCACATTCTTTTCTCCCTCTATTTCTTTCTAATATTCTACTGAAAAACATTTAAATATTCCATTTTCTTTCTAATAACAGGAATTTTTGTTATCTTATTCGTTAATATAAATAAAAAAATCCAAGGATAAAACTTTATTAGACTTCTCAAGATTAGATACCCATTTTCTTTTCAATAATCAATAATTCACTAATGAAATTTTCGCTCCCCTATATCATAAAGAAGGTAAAGAAAGTGTAGGCATGCATTTTTTTAAAAAAAAGTCAGATAAAAGTCTCTATTTAAAAAATTTATTAGCTAAAAATATGATATATTTTTATACACACAAAATATTCGTATTAAAAAAACTTTATATATCAAGAGTATTAATATTTAAATTTAAGTCTTTCTATAAAAAAACTCGTATCCATACTTATATCTTTTTATACACAAAAAATATTGGTGTTATAAAAAAATTATATACCAAGAGTATAAATACTTAAATTAAAGTATTTCCATCTAATAAAATATTTTAAATAGAAATTTTTCAAATGATTTCCCCTAACAAATGGTGATTATTTCATTATTAAGGTGATCAGTTAGTTAACTGACTAAGACCAATAAATCAATTAGTCATCTAATTAATGTGATGGTGTAATATAAATTATGTTATATATCGCTAAACAAGGAAAAGAAAAAAAGTCTCGCATCACATATTTTTTTAAAGCACAGTTTAATCAGATGATAAGGACGTCATTGGAAATTAAATTGTGATTGGTTTAACATTACATTGCTCCGTTGTCTGCCAGCTCATCCGGTGCATTAGTTTGTGGAACTTCGCAATCAAGGATTAATTTCCGATGTGTTTGCTGAATGACAGAAGCCAACCACTGGGTAATCGAGATAGAGACATGACATAATGATATATACAGCATATGTTTTTGTATATGATCACTAATATCATCGATACCAGATTAACTACATTGTCTATTTTCTCTAGACGTTGCAGTTAGAGTTTTACAAAAAAAAAAAACTACATATATACGTACGTACACGTACGTATACGTACGGGTATTAAAAGAAAAAGGGGGAGAATCAGATGGGTAGCTAAAAATTTCTTTAAACTAGAGGCGATGATAAAATGGCGTATAAATTGCATGTCAGAACCCTTGAGCTGAGTGACTAACTGGAAATTATGAATATATGTTAGTTTTGTTTGTTATTATTGGAAAAGGTACAAAATATTGGGAGCTAGAGAATATAATAAAAAGGATAGAGTAGGAAGGAATAGCCAAATGATCAGGCTCTCCCAGTCAATCTAATATTAACTACTTTTTATACATACTGAGGGTAGCAACAGTACAAAGGAAAAGAAAAAGAAGAAAGGCAACTAATAAACTCTAACATGCAGGAAATTATCCGTACAAGTAATTGATAAGATGCAATTATGATCATGGTACTAGACGGCATTTCTTTTTGCACTTAATCGATGAAAGGTACCATATTAATGCAGTTGTTTTTTTAACAGGGTGGAAATAGTAGTAAATAAAATAAGACCCTGCTGTAACAAGTGAAGGAGCACACTCAGGACAGTAAATCGTTGTTCTCACGCAACTAAAGAAGAGAAAGTTATATATAGCATCCCCATTCTACTTGTAGCTAGGTTCCATTATTTGGTTCAAAGTGTTGAGCAATCTGCGTTGTTCGATATTATGAAAACATCACCATATCACTAGTATCTCTGTATGTATGATGGGGCCATGCATAAATATGCACCACGTGGTCTCAATTCATTACTTTACTAGGGTTAGTATTGTATTGTGCAGAGAATTAAGCCAAACTGCGAACTGTAGAGTAGGGGGGGCCCTCCATGGGACGTTTAAATTAAATTCCATGTTTCAAGCAATACTACTGAATAAGAGATCGATCCTATGTACAGAGAAAAGTGTGCATTATATTACTGGGTGTTTGGGGAAGCCAATTAGGGAGATCTCTAGTTGGTCCCTGGCCTAATTAGCTCATTAAATGAATTCAGTGTATTATTTGGTTCGGACTTCGAGCCGTGGGATTCCATAAAGAGTCAAAAGGTGCAGACAATTTTCACTTATAGGCACCTTTGCCTCACCTTGACCCTACCAATTATGCCTAGTATTTTCCATTCTTACGCTCTGATTAATAATAGATTCAATTATTCTTATGTTACTAAACAACTAAAAATAATCAATATTCATAAAACACATGAATATTAATCCTTTTCATCCAAATTATATAAACCACTTTTGACTAACTTTTGCTCTTAATACATTCTAGTTAGTTGAAAATTACACATTCTTTTCATGTTTATTCTTATTTTTTAAAAAAAAAATCTTATTACTTATAGTCTTATACCCTCAATTAAGGACTTTTTAAAAAAAAAAATTATCAAGGGATTGCCTTGGGGGTAGGGTTTGGTGGAGGAGAGATGCCTTAAAAACCAGGTTAACTCTTACACTCCCCTCCCAATCACTTAAATCGATGGATATTACATACACGTGTTAGGACAAGAGTTTCAGAGAGCAAGGCCAGGCTTGTGGCGCTAGGAGGAGAGATTTACTAATGGGAAGGATACGAGCACGTCAATGTCAATTTGACATGCATATAAAGAGGAACAGATTTATTAATTAACTACGTATACCGTGTAATTTATGTATTGAAGGGTTAGGGTAATAACAAGGTAAGTAATTATACAGAAATGGAACTTGTTGAAGATTGGTTTGTTGGTTAGCGTAGAGATAGAGAAAGGGTTGATGAGTTGTGTGCTGAGGAATACTGTTGATAACGTGAAGAGATCCTCTGGATTGGAGCGAGCTTTTCCTTCAGAAATGGCAGTCACTTGCCTAAATCTCTCAGATTTCTGGGGAATGTAAACTCTGCTCAGCTTTACTACTGCCCCACCTCTTCCCTTCTACCATATATCTCTCTTCTCACCAAACCTTTTGCTCTCTCTTGTCAATTATTTACTTTTATTATTCTCCCTCATGATCATTGCTACTATCTGCTACTAGTATTTACATTCAAATCTCCACACACAGAGACGGTCACTTTGATTACACGGTGAAGCTATCGTTGAACCCATTCTCTGATTAAGGTTGACAATTATTCTGAAAGTAAAGAAGATTAGTTTATGAAGACAGACGGAAAAAACTAATGAGGGCGAAGCGCGACACTAGTCGTCAAATCATATTATTTAATATTACAGTCTGGTACGAATTCATTTATTTACCGAGATTCAGTGCTGCTGTAGCTTGCTCTTTTGTCTTCAATTATATAACTGTTGGGTTGAAATGTTCCATCTTAGCAGCTACCTTCATACCACCACATTTATAGGATTCCCGTACTTCCTAATACATGCTACATTAATGATCAAACTGCTGCAGCGACATAATTAAGGGCAATAATCTTTTAGTATAAAATCTCCTGTATCTTTGTAAAGATTATTTCATAAGATGATTTTTTTTTTTCGTTGGGGGCTTGTGGCTGGAAAAGGTGGGTCCCGCCTCTTTTAACATCTGTCGGCCAGCAGCACTTAACCAAGGAATTACGGATTCTCTTGTCCAATTAAAAAAAAAGGAAAATAAAAGGAAGAATATATAACCATAATTAATTGTTATATATACACTCATACTCGAATCTGCACAATCCAACAACAAAGTGCCCTAGCAGCGTCAAATTAAATATACGTGTTTTTACCTTTTAGAGATTAAATACGCTATATTTTTTTTATCATACATATATAACATGTCTTTTTAATTATTATGTTTTATTATTTCTCTATCCCTAAAAATTTCCAATAGGTGTTTTTGTTAATAATCGCCTATAGACATGCTCTTTATCAATGTGTGTATATAAATTTCAACAATCCCAAGGACGTTGGGATTTGAAACCTTTACTGTTCTGGCTGAAGCTATGTGTTTGTGTTTATTATAACTTGCGAACATGGCTGATTAAACACTGGCCATGTAATTTCTTACACTGCCACTTCTCTGTTGGATTCATCGTCACTTCATCAGTAGTCATGCTTGTTAAACATTTACATGAATACATGTGCAGGAAAAAAAATGTTCGAGGACACTTGTTGATCTTCAACATTTTCACTCATATTACTCATATAATTTCTAAACCGTGTGTGTATTATTTTCTTCTTCTTCTTTTGGGTGGGGTCTTAGTTCTGGACACTTATAAATTAATTAATTAGTAGTATATGAAGAGTAATTAATTAATTGACGGCATTAAATGCTATTCGACAATCTTTAGACGCTAAAGCTAGCTAATACGTATATACGGATGTACAGTGGGAGTCTAATTTAAATCCCCTTGGGGATGGACCATGCATCAATCATTGTATAGGCCAGTGTGTTAGACATTCCATGCATATTAATTGCACTGAACTCAACTGAAACTGAACATGTTGAGATCAATTACTTATATTGAAGCAGAAACCCTATTCATGAACCAGCTGCCTCAATGTTCATATACACACACGGACAGTTATTTAATTAAACAACAAGTCGTGTAAAGCTGATTAAATTCACACATCTTTTTATTCAATAAGCGTGTCATTACAATTGCAGCAAAAATACTTCATGATCAGATATATAAAGCATTGATTTAGCTTACGTACCTGACAAAACATGCAAATTCAGGACTGAATTGAATGAGTAATTAATTCATTTCCCTAATCATCGTTAATAATCAAGTAATTAAGTTAGGCTATAACACAAAACTTATAAACCAGGAATTTATTCATAAACAGATATATTCACAAAGAAAATGGGAGGCGTAGTTTAAGATTAGGTATCATAACAAGGTTTATGTGACTTTGACCTTACCTAGATTTGTGATCATTAAGAATCAACCAACTCTGATAAAATATTAGTATGGTAGTAACAGAATCAATAATCTTGTAATTAATAAATCAGTAAATGGTGATTTTATAAACACAATCCCATATTTTATTAATATTATATATTGGGAGCCAGGATTATATTATAAATCATGGAGCCTAAAGTCTAAACTGATTATATATATACCTAAATGCTTAGGAGAAGAATAGATCCTCTTGTCTAAAAGTGTTAGTGTGATCATGTGTATACCCCACTAGAATCACTTAAAAAGGGATTCATAATTAACAAGGAAGGTTCGCTGATCTGATCCTGTTGGATATTTTTGGTCTTGGCCTAATTGAGATAAAAATATGTGACTCTTCAGATTGAGGTAAAACACTTTACTTTCAGCCGAAAATGATCACAAAATCCAAGAGGGGTGACTCAAATTAATTATATCCACTCACAGACACTTGTTGGCCCAATTCTTTGTGAAATTCTTCTCCTTGTGAGTGATTACTCCCACTTTTCCTAGTTAAATTAATCAATCACACCCTATACCTTCTTTATTAGTTAATTACCTTTTTCTCTCTTCAATTCCTAATCCGTTTTATATTCGCTTAAGTTCTGTAGTGAAGAAAAATTTAATTTCCCTAATTTATTAATAATACTTCCTGCCCCTACAATATACGTCTACCTAATTGTCATATTCTGTAAAATTAAATCTACACGTTACCGAGATGGTGATCGAAATACCTCAGGATTTCAAAATTTCAAACCTTTTAGTTTGAAGACACCACCAACACCTAGCTATCTGGAAAACCTAACTACAATGATCAAAAGGGAATATAGTGTCAAGTTATATGATATAAAGAAGGAATAATAGTTCTAATTGAAGGACTTCGTCATTGTTATATATCGGCAAATGATACTGAGATTATATTATAACTAAATTATAGGAGTTTTAGTCAGGAGGAATAAATTATATTGTCTACCATTAATGCTTTTGGTCATTTCCGTTCAGTTGAAAAGACATCACTACTGGAAAAACCAACACCATCCCTCAAATTGACTCAGTTAACGGTCAGCAGTTAATGTCAAGTCTTGGTGGGAGAAATCACAAATTTTGTCAGTTCTGAATCATGTAGCAGAACTTATTATGATTAAGCTTTGAGTGTTCTATCATTCTTCCTCCGAAAAAATGCACTTGCGGGATACAGTAAAGCAGTAAAAGTAGCACAACCAAGAGAAAGAAAGAAAAAGGAAATTTAAGAAAAGATCATTCATTTCCAGATCAGCAAAAACAGTCCATCTACAATCTCTGAATGTCTGACTCAAAAAGATGCACATATATAATGAGTGATCACTTGCTAATTAAGTAGCATAATCCAATAACTCTGTGCGTGTGTGTATCGTGCCACTAACTAGCTGGATCCATGGATAGCAAATAATTAAACTAATTAAGGCGTTCAAGAAAATGTCAAATGTGAGATCCCAAAAGTGATGAGAGAAGTGAGAATGATCAAAGTTCACATAATTATCTGCAAGTCTAAGAGCTTGACATAGGGGATATATATATATATCAAAGTACATTAGATGGTAGAACTATATATGGATAATAATAATGCCACACACACTCTCATGATATAGAAGGATATGATGATCATGACCTCCATGTACATTCACTCTCATGACTCCCACTTTTCAGTACTCCACTAGCAGTGTGTTAATAATACGAGTCCCACACAGAGTTTGCATCAAAAGCAGATTCATGATGTCCCAGAGATGATCTTTAACCTTTTGCTTCTGGCATAATAAAAAGGATACAAAGACAAACAGTCTATATAGCCAGAGAGAAAAAAGCTTTTTAGAAAATTTAACTGAGAGGAAAGAAAGAAAGAAAAGGGAAAGAACCAACCCTAAATATAACACTAAAGTAGAGCACTTGAGAGCATGACTTTAAAAGCCAGAAGCGTCACCAAGTGAGGAAGAGAGAAGATCCCCATCATCTGCTGGGTTTTATACTAGAGATAGAGAGAGTAGAGTTTTTTGTCCATGGGAACAACAGTTCATCATCAATTTGCCAGCTTATTGATGAGTTGCACCTGGAGGTGGGAGATAATGGTGATGATGAAGATGATGAGGTAGCTGGAGAGGCATTGGTGGTCGTTGTTGTGGTGGTGGCGGCGGCGGAGGCGGGGGCCGCTTCCTCTTCTTCTTCTCATAGCTAATCCCTCTTGCCTTCGACTGCAGATCACGAACCTCACGAAGGTACAGTCTCACGGCTCGAGCTCCAAAAGGGTTGGCTTCTGGCTTCCCTCCGTTCTCTTCAAAAGCTGCTCTCAGACGACCGATGAGCGCGTCAAGGCTACCCCATGCCTGTCGGAGAGGGCAAGGACACGGTGCTGGAGGGTTCGGGTGGCCGTAAAAGGGGCAGATCGGAGTATGCACTTTGGTCTTTCCAAATTGATCTAGATACCTGCAAAACCAAATATAACAAACACATATGCTATATACGATTTCAACATAAAAGGGGAAAACCTGAAGTGTCTTTGCATCTTAAATCAGAAGTTATATATATGAGTGAGTGAGTTAAGAGGGTTTCGTGTAGCTCACCGAAGGAATTCAAGAACGTGAGCACCGCTACACCTGGAGAGGGACAGAGGGGGTCGGTGGTTCTTGAGGTACTGACCGAAGGTGTTCCAATCACGACGCTTCTGGTTCTCGTACCGGCTGCTGGTGGTGGCGGGGGAAGCCGAAGAGGAGGAGCTGGCTGCTAAGCCGCCGCCGCCTGTGGTGGTGGTGTGGGCAAGACTGCCGGTGTTGTCGGAGTTACACGTGTCCATAAATTCTTGAATTGAATCCATGCTGTATAAACCTAAACGTATTCCAGGAGAAGCAGATCCAAGGCAATATATATTTCACTTGGTAGGAGTGCGTAGAGTGTCTACTCGGTTCAACTTGAACACTTATAATCTAGGGTTCCGAAGACAGTGACAGACTTTGGAGGAGAGCGGGCGAGGAATGGAGATTGGATGATTAAAATATCACGGAATCCATCGGTATGGTTATAAATTGGGTAATAGTGGAGCAGGGAGGTTGTTTGAGGAATTTTTATTATTATATATTTTTTCCAAAAAAATATCATTTTAACGAGTTACTGTGGAAACTTTTAAAGTAACCAACTAGGAAGCTAGGTTGAGGGGAGAGAGAATATAGATAGTTAAGGAGAGAGAAGAAAGAGCTAAAAAAATGGTGAAGCAAAAGGAGATGATGATGGTGAAGAGATTGATGGGAAGTGTGAGTGGACTGTTGCTGTTTGCTGTGTTGCAGTTGTAGTTATTAAAGAGTAATACTAGAAAAGCTCCAAGAGGGGTATGTTATGGCAGGGTTTGTGTTTTTCTTTGAATTCTGAGGTTGGCAAGGGATTGGGGTGTTTTTTCCTTAAAAGCATCACTTGTTAATGGTTCTTAATATTCCTCCTTCCTTCTGAGAGAGAGAGAGAGAGAGAGGATTAGGGCTTTTGGGGAAATAAGGAAGAGAAAAGAGTGGGAGATAGAGACAGGAAAAAGGTTGGAGGGGGTAAAAATGGAGGGAATAACATGATTCTGTTTATTGACCCTGTAGTCTTGAATGACGCTTCCTTTCTCTCTGACCCCTCTGCCCGCTCCTTATTTTCCTTCTTTTTCACCTTTTCTAATTACCCAAAAACCTATTCCACATCGGCTGAAACCTCTTTGTCCCCTTCGCTTCTTCGCTTTCAATATCCCACTCAACAAATTAAACCCAATCCTCATTTTGCGTTGCCCCAAAAACAAAAAACTACTGCTGTATTTTTTTGGGTTCTAATTTTCTTATTTGTGTCAGCCCACCATATATTGTAACTAAACGGCAAGCACGAATCTAATTAATCTTAATTTTAAACTTATGATTATCAACTAAGGTTATTATTCACTCCATCTTCGTACGTGGTGTTGTACATTTGTAATATGTACGTAGGATCGATCTTGTTGTATTTGGCTATTTGTACGTAGTAGTGATGGAAGTTGATTTTTAATTTAGAAGGGTTGGAACAATTAAAACTAAAAATCTTGGGAGGTCTCGAGTAGTAAAGAAAGCAGAAAAGGTAGGCACGGGCTTGGATACTACAATTATTCATATTTATGGGAAGATAAACAGTGGATATTCTGCAGTGTATAGGACATCAAATTTGCGTGTGTATATATATATATATATATATATATATATATATACAGATTCATTCGGCGAAGGCCGTATATATTTCGAATCTCGAGGATTAATGCTAAATAACCATGCTCCAATGTAGGGGAGATTGTTGTGTAAAATCCCATATATTTTTTGTAATTATAAATTATGTGTAGTTTTATTCATCAGGTACGTCGTACACACAGGATATTGACCCCTAGTTGAAGGTTATGAAATCGTTCATATGATATTTTGTGCCCTTATGAAGATGATACTAGTCATTGTTTACTTTCCTAATTAGTAGTCCTAAGGAAAACAATGAAATAAATTAAGCTACAGATCTCTTAATAGCATAAGATATATGGCTTCAAAGATGGTACCACCGTTCCTCTCTTCAGTATTGTTTAATTGCATGAGATATATGTTTTATGTCTGTAATTAACACCAGAGATTTTTTTAATTAATTTATTCAATATTATTTAGTCGAATGCCCTTTATATCATTTTTAATTGTCTATGTATATATGATATGTGTTGTTTTTATATTTGCTTTCTTGCTATTGCCGTAAATTCCTTTCAGTTGAATTCACATATTTGTTCCTGCTACGATCAGTTCATTGCACTGTTGATTGAAGTACGATATTAATTTATAAAATTCAATACTGAAACTAATTGCTTTTCAGAAGTGGCGAGAACGTATACGTAATGGGGATATTAATCAGGGAACCCTAAGACACGTGATAATCAGCAAATTTACTTCTCCCAATATTCCCATATTATGTCTTATTTGTAAAGAAATCAAGTGAAGAATTAAGCGCATATATATATATATATATATATATATATATATATATAATTTAGGGGTGTACATGATAAGGTTAGGCAAGGTAGCCCTTGCCTATTCCCCATGTCTGAAAAAAATATGGATTATATTTTGTAACCCGGTGACCAGTCTTACCTAGTAAAAGTTTAACTATTTTGGGCTAGGTATAGGCGGGCTTGCATGCTTAACTCGTAATACTATACTTATATTGTGAAAAAAATCTATAATTATAAACTTCTAAAATAATATTATATTTATATATCTTAAATAGTTAAATAATATATAAAATAATGTCTTCAATAGTTAAATAATATCCATTAAGAATAAGGCAATAAAAATATAATAATTAAAGTTTTAAAATGAATTGCATATAAAAAAACCTTCAAGTATAAATAATTTATAATTACAACTTTATATCAATCTCCCTAATATTGACAAGGATGAAATATCTAAAAAAAATAAAATAAATAATTATAATTATAATGTATTCATTGATAGCTATTAGTAACTATCATATTCTCCCTTCTAAATGTATTATCTAAGGAAAAAGTAAAAAATATAAAATAAGGAGTGTTTATGGGAAGAGCAATCCCTTGCCTGATGCCTAACTCAAAAAAATATAGGTTATATTTTGTAACTCGATGTATAACCCTATCCTATATTTATTAGATTGTGTAGAATTTTTTTATCGCGGGCTCAAGTGAGTATACCATACTATCTTAAATAATTTTAATCGCTTTGAGAGTTTTGATGTAATGATGATAAGAGTTAAAATAATTAAAGGAGAATTTTATTGGCCAACCAAATTAATGGAAGTGAGAATCAGTTCTAGAGGAGTCTTTTGACAAATCCGCTATACTCAGTTGTCGTCATCGGTTTGATTCTCTTTTAATTTGGTGTCTCCCGCTTGGTCCCATTTCTTAATCATCTCTTTGAACTGCAACCAATTACTGGACTTCAATTATTTAAAGTAATTAATCACATAGTTTTATATGATTCCCCTTAATTATTAATTGATATACTTCTACGATAATATTACGCACCTTCGAATAATCAAGTGATAGATGAGTTGTTTGGCCGACGCGGCAAGAAAATATTTTTTTATTAAAAAAAGAATTATTTCATTTTCAATTGCAATTCAATCAATACATTTGGGTCATATTAAATTAAAATATGAGATCAACTCAACTAGATTGGATTAATTAAATTCTAGCGCAAATCAAATTCACAAATCTGGTCAAAAAAGGATATGAAGCACTCCGTTCTTTGAGATCCATAATAATTTAGTTCTTAATCAAAGATTAAATACTAATAGTACCACTATTCATTAGTCCTCATCTAAAGTCAATGTTAGTCTTAAATATAAAAAAATATTTTTTATAATTATCAATATTTTAAAAATTTATTTATAATATTTTCTCAATAATAATCAAGTAAGAGAGGGGAAAAATAATTAAAAAAGATTATTAAGATATTTTAGAAAAAATATATTATATTAAATAATTTAATTAATTTTTTTAATTTATTATAAATAGCTAAATATGTTATATGTTAAATATTTAATGAGTATAATCTTATGAGGGGTTACAAAGTGGTTTTTATTTCTATTTTCCCTAATATTTCTTTGTGACCGGCCAACTAAACTCATCAACATTAATAGCGTCACAAGCATTTGTGATGTAATTCGAGAGGACTTACATTTTGTTTTCTTTTAATACAAGGTCACATTAAAGAAGACGTACAAAAAAGCAAGATGAGTACATATATCAGTAATTAAAATATCTATTGACAGCCAAAAAATCAGAAATAATGTCTAGAAAATGGGTGTGATGAGCAAGCTAAATTGACACCCTGTTTTGTTTTGTTGTCACACACACATGTAGTGAGAGATTATTCATTTTTACGGATTATGGATTTTTTACGTTTATGTTTCATAATATTAAGAGAATTAAATGTATAGTGCCATATAAACAATTGAATAAGTGGAAAATTCTACCAGAAATCAGTAGCAAGATAATGACAATGTCGTATGTTATAAATGATAGCATGTCACGGCATATTAACAACTCATATGATTTTTTAATAATTAAATTATTTACAATGTACTACATAGTAATTTTTCTTTCATTATCGTTGTTAAGAGTTTGATATATGTTAAAAATGGATGTGTTCATATAGAAAGTTGAAATTTAATTTCCTGCAGTTTCGGACCAATGGAACACATATGCACTGTTCGTTGTCAAATACGTGCAAAACCACTTATCATAGGCATATGTAGGGTTCCAACTTTGTCCCTTCTTAGATGTTTTGATCCAGTTTCGATAATTTTAGGATAAAAATCTAATGAGATGAGATAGAAGGAAAAGTCAGGATGGGATATGTCTCAGCCTAACCCTCGGGACTCCCGTCTCGTCCTAACCCTAATTTTTTTTATAAAAAAATATATTATATTCTTTTATCTTTCTCACTCTATCTACTCATCTTAGTCTCTCTTTCTCTTTTCTCTCACGTTTTGCTTGCTCACGGTCACAAGTATTACTAGTCGCCACTCTCATACAAATATTTTTACTTACAAATATTCTTATACAGATATTTTTATTCTTCTTTACTGTTATTTTTTTCTCTTATACAGAAGAATGTTGGTATTTAGAGGAAGTTGCTGTGATATTTTATATAGAATAATTTACTGAGAAAATTTTATTATAATATTTTTCTTTAAAAAAACAATTGGAATGGGGAATTCCTGTCGGAATTCCTGTCCCGTCTCAAATCGGAACCGAGATAAATTTAGGATAAGACGGAACACGGGACACATTTTACGTCCCGTGTACTATATCGAGACAGGATACGAGATGAAATTATCCTAATTCTGACATATCCCATGAGCACCCCTAGGCATATGTTAATAAAACCCAACAAGATATTCCAGCAGCTAACAAAATGCTCATTAAGCACAGCAAAAAATTCCAGACACTAATCATGCGTATTTATAGGCAAAAACATTAAAAAAGGATATTTAATTAAGCGCATACGTAGGATTAGGAATTAGGAATAACCATTGATCCAATTTTGAGCGAGGAACTTAAGGCTATAAATTAATATTAAAAATTAATTAATTAGTAGGGAGATGGTTGACAAAAATATCCATGTGTGCTATAGAAAGAGGAGTACATATGAGTGGGGCAAGTGAATAATAATTGAATTACAGAGAGGGAAATTTTTGTCTCCGTTTCTATTTATTATTCTTGTTGACCTGTCCTTCCATCCACCATATCTTCCCCTACGATCTTATATTGCCTCCTCCTCCTTTTTTTTCAATTATTATAAAAAATCTATTATGTTCAAAAGATTTTGAACACTGATTAGGGTTAAAGATAGGTCTATACTTAAAAAAAAAATCTTATAGAAATATCTACAAGTTACTTACTGAAAAGTACTTACATAACTAACATGATTTAAACCCATGTCTTTAAGAGTTATAAGTCCCATATTAACTAAATCAATTTTTTATTGACTTTCACATTCCTTTTGCTAATAATATTTAAAAAAATAATTAATAGACTTTTAGGCCATGTTTAATATGTAACACTAGATTTTGATAGATTTTAATTAAAATTAGGAGTGGGAATAAACTTTTAAAATTATATTTAGTATGGAGTAATATTTAAAGAAAATAATTTTATTAATTTTATTTTATAATTAATTATACATCATGAGAATACTATAGTACCTTTTGCTTTAAATCCAAAAATTCAGCCTCCTCATAACTGTGTAAAATATAGATCGTTTTGCTATGGGATTGCATTTTCAAATGAGTAAGCACACACCCATCCGTGCTCTCGTTCGATAATATCACTTACAGTGTGAAGGTTCGCCGGAAAATTTGTTTCTTAATGCTTTATCCGAAGTTGAAGGCAACAACGGCCACGGCTGACGATGGAACTAGATTCTGCTAAATGATATCTCCAGCGAGGCACGCGACGGAGAGATACTAGACATTATGGAGCTAGTGGGTCAAGGAAATCAACTCTGATGCTGATGCCTTGGCCAACTGAAACGGTAAGGGAAGCTGCAAAGGAAAAGTGGCGTTGAGTGGCATTGAAAGGAAAAGGGAAGCTTATGTAAAAGAGTAGCAAAGCGAGCAGAGGGAGAGATGGGAGAGGGATCCGATAGGGGAAGAAGGGAGCAGTGAGGCGATGGATGGAGAGGGAAGAAGCGTCTGTTTCGAAGATGAGATGGGAGAAGGAGTGATGGGTGAGGATGGGTTAAGGTAATTTAATTTTAAAATTGTTAATTACTGAAAATACAAGACTAAGAGGAGGTAGTATTGGCTAATATCATCTATGTAATATTTCCCAATTTTAATATTAAATACGAAACAACTCAATTTAACATATTATATGTGTGTGTGTGTCAATCTCAAACTATCAATATTATCGTACCAAACGATGACCTTGATTCATTAGGTGAATTCTTTCAAATTACGCGTACGTGGAGCCACTCCTTTTTATCGTACTTAATAATAAAATTTGAATTTGATTAATGTCCCAAAAATATGAAAAACATGAGATGTCTTTAAATTAAAGTAAATAGAAGATGGTTAGAAAAAATAATTAAATAATTCTGTCAGGGCCCACCTTACCAATTAATCTTATTCAAACTTACATAGCATTATTGGTAACGAAATTCACCGAGCTTTATTAGCGCGTGGACCATCCTACGAGCTAGTCGATATTAAAATTCAGGGGCATCAATTTGGTTCATTGTATTATTATTATTATTATTTTAAAATGTGTTTTTAAATTTCAATGCCGATGTAACTTTCAAGAATACTTGACAATTCACGAAGTGGCTTTCACATCAAAGGAGAAAATAGATGAACAAATCCATCAAAACCCAAATATATTATATATCATGCGTTTGAAGAATCTTTGGGCGAGACTTTTGATTGAATTATGGCCTAGCAAATAATTACTGCTATTTAGAGTGGTACCAATCCAAGGTTGAAAAAAATTAGATTTAAATGAAGAAATACGTGTGATGAACATGGATGAAGCAAATAGCAATCCCAAGAAGAGAAGTTAATCCCCGGAGATGGAGCCTTGCCTTAATAAATTAAAAAGGTCAATTTTATCAGCTGGATTATTATAATTAATAATCGTATTGTTTTTCCCCCCGTGAATCATGAGCTGTAAAATAATGGGGTCAATTTTTCTTATTTATTTTGTTGCAAATTAGTGATTATAAATAATATTAATAATAACAAAAAATTAGCACCGTTCCAAGGCTTACTCCCCGTGTCGGCTGGATATTTTTTAATAATTTTGGAAGGGAGATTGCGTTGTGGCATTGATACGGGGAAGGTGGGATGGGACAATCCTAAATGCAGAGAAGGGAGACGATGATTGCTCCCCATAGCCATAACTATGCATGCCCTTCATTTATAAACCTAATGGCATGAAATTTTGAATCCGAAATATAGAATTATAAATATTTTTTATGGTTTAAAATAAAATAGAGTAAACAGTTATATATATATATATAGGAGGTTGGTACAACAGCGACAAGGCATTTATAGAGGAGCATGTATTTTTGTCTCTTCTTACAATTTATGGAATCTACCCTCATTGTGAAAAGGCACCTACCTCAATAAGATATATGGACCCAACTTAACCTAAATGACTTCATTTTTTGGGAGGGTATTGGATTAATACGATTTAAGTATATGGGCTTCATCGAGCCCGACCTTCATCTATTATTTTGTTTCTTTATACAACTACTTAATCTCCAACCCATCGTCCGTTTAATTTACGAAAGGATAAAATATATAATTATTTAAAATATATTTAATTTTTATAGAGTACCATTTTATTGTGATTCAAGTCGTGATACTTAAGGAGACATCATAACTCTTAAGTGTCTAGGTTTACGCCTGAAGGTAATTAAAAACTCACCTTATCTGATATTAGTATCGTTTAGAAGAAAAGTAGATTAATCCTACTCTTAGATCGTAGATAAATTTAACATCTTTTTAAAAATTATTGTATGAAAAAAAACTATTTAATCTGCAATATTATTAGGTAAGATAAAGGTATTGTTAGACACACTCAAATTCAGTAGTTATCCTACTTCCAGAAGAATGGTTAGCTATCCTACTCTTGGTATTCACATAAACTCAACTTGTTTCAGTATGTGTGACATCTTCTATTTGATAATCTTTTTTTTTTATTACCTCAGCCTTAAAAATCTGTGATTAATAACTATTAAAATAACTTTATCATTTATATTATCATTTTATCGTCCAGACTCTAGACTGTGCTTTTGGAACTTTAATTTGCCTGCGACTTTTCTAATTCTATCGGATTCGCCTTTTTAGTTGACATTTTCAAGTTTTAGGGTCCTTAATGATCATTTCACCATTAAAAATGTCTCAAATTCATTCTTCTCTAAACATACATTTATAATACTTCTCCCATACTTTATATATAATTTAATTAATTAAATTAAATTAAAAAAATTAAATTATATAATAAGTTATATTTTATTTAAAATACCATGATCGTTTTTTTTAATTTCCCATTTTCTTTAGTTGACTGTTATTGATAGAGTATCAATAAGGATAATTTAGAGAAATGATGATAAATATACAAAATATGTTTTACGTTTATAATTAAAATTAATTTTTTAATTCCCTCCCCCTCCCCCCATCTCTGTGCGCTTCGGGCCAGAGTTTGGGCCTGATTAGACGTCAACTTTCCTAGTCGCTTTCATGCTTTAGAACTGGGCCATTCTTTGGGCCTTAAGGTCCTGTTGACCCAAATCGATTCCATCATAAGCTGGCCCACTATTTCCCTCCCGAATAAAATAATAAACTTGGCCACATGGGATGTATAGTGAGGGTCAGGGAGGACTGGAATATTGGTTAAGATCCAGAATTTAAATATTTCTAATTAAAATGAGTAAATTCATTGAAAAAATAATAAAGTTTGATATAATTGGTAGATGACTAGATACTTTAAATATAATGTCTTGGGTTTGAGCCAAGCAGTGCGCATGAAAAAAGACTCTATTAGAATAGTAGAAGGGGCAAAATTCATTCCAATGATCTTTATACCTCTTTAGAGGATACCACATGATTTCTTAAAAAAAAAAAGGAAAAGGAAAATTCATTGAAAAAACCATAGTATATCTCGTGTTCTTTTAATGGATATTACAGTTTACTTGGTTGAATTAGCATTGTTTTGGAAATTATTATATTAATTTTAAGATGTAAAATGATTCCTTAAAATTTAAATATCATTAAATATTTATGGAAGCAATCTTTAATGCATGAGAGGAATCGTCTTGCGTTTTAAAGTTGAGAGATGAAAATTGAAAATCAGTAGACAGAAGTGAAATGTTTCAACTTTATCATATCTTCCAAGCTTTTCTCAACCGAATGCATATTACTTCTAGAGTTATTCACGGGTTCAGTAAATTTGTCCTTTTAAAACCCTACACTTAATTTGAATTTTTGGAAAAGAAAAGCTTAACCTGCAATTAATTTTTCTTTTACCAAAAAAAATTTAAATAAGTTCGGTACCAATTCTCTACTAAAGTCAAGGTATAGTCCCTATAACTCAGAGAGTACTTATAAAAAATTTATAAGATTATCTACTAAAGGAACCCTACAACAACATATTGAATCGAACTTACCATTTATAGGATACAAGTCTATTCTTTATTATATGTATCAATTTTTATTAGCAATTTGCAATTAAATTTTTTTAAAGCTACTTGAGGAAAGAGAATGTTAGAGAAATTTCAAATTAAACTCTCATCAGAGAAGTTCCAACATACAACAGACTGGTCCCCAGTGTGCCATTATTGTTAGATTATATAGGTAAAATGGAAGATAAACTCAAGAAAAAGATGACAAATGAAAAAATATAATCTCAGTTTTTTTGTTGTTGGTATACAAATTTAGGTGAATTTAGAACTGATTTCTTACCAAAACTAAAACACTTCAAAATTTAAAAAATATTTAACTTATAATATCATTTATCAAATGATCCCTCATAATAATAAAAATTAAACTCATGTTCTTCTAGAATGGAATTCCTTTTTTACTATCAGTATCAACTCAAAAATACACTACAAATTCAAAATGCTATCCACAACCACGCAAATACCAAAGCCACCTTTTTCCATGTTTGGCAAGAGGTCTCGACATCAAAAGCATCTCAAAATTGAAAGGTGAATCTCGCAGCCAAAATCAGAGTGAAATGGATTTCTCAATTGTTCTTATTTTTATTATTTTCATAATGTTTTCAATTTGAATACCTTTTTTTTTTATTTCAAACCAAACAACACGCAACTTTAATTTTATCAGTATACATAATTTTTTGCTCATTCAAAATTACAAATAAATGCGAGGTTTCTTTTAAAAAAAACTTCACTTATTAGACACCCTAATACTGTTTTAAGTGAACAACAAAGGATCCGATCTTAAATCCAGTATACCCAATAATCCAGAGATGAAAGGTGAGCTGAAACAAACAAATTTTATCATACTCCAAGCTCTTGTACTAAATATTAAAATTTTCACAATCGAAGTCAGAGAATCGTCAAATTATACAAATTAAAATGAATGACCAGATGGATGAAGGAATAAATAAATAAATAAATAAATAGATAGCAATAAAACAGAAGTCTCATGTTCATATCAGCAGAATAAAGAAAAAAAATCTATAGAATGTCACTAGAATGAATCTATAACATATATACAAATATCTACAACACTGGCAGAGGGCAGCATCGATTACGACTTGCGACTCAAATTCCACAACATTCAAGTTTACGCTTCACAAGCTACACCTTTGGGAAACATGTGCAATAGAACCTACCTCCATCTAAACATTCCTACTTCCATTAGGAAGGAAAAAAACCCTGAAAAGCCCACGAAAGATGAAAAAATGGGGCAAATGAAGCAGCTTGGCAATATTAATCTAATCTGTTTAAAATTGATAACCCATGACAAGCCACCCGGTATGACACAAAAAAGGAAAAGACAACCCTTAAGTCTTGAATGAAAGCAATGGAAGAGGGAGAAAGATGATTATCACAAGTTACTAAGGCAAGAAAAGAGGGCAGTGAAATAACCAAAATTGTCTGTCTTCAAGCTTTTCCCTTCCCATTAGCTCCTTCCCGTTGATAACGAAAATGGCTTAGAAGTTGTTGTGCCTGCACGCATACATAGAACACATAAGCTTTTATTATACTTTTAGATCATACTTGAAACATGAATCACTGCACACCACAGCCATGATTGCTATATCCAATTTTATGTGTTACTAATATTTTCCATGTCCTTAACCCCCCCCCCCCTTCGCATGTATATGCTTTCTACTTGACTGTAACAAACATCTCAAACAGAACTCCAGAAAAAAGTCAGAAATTTCAGGTAAAATGCACAGAAGTGTATATTTCAAAGCAAGATTTTAGCCCTTGTTTTCAACTAATAAGGTATCAAATTTTGATTGACCCCTAAGGTTTCACCACTCCATTTTTACCCTGAGAGGGACAAGAAGAACAGCCTCCTCCAAATGCAGGAAAAATGGCGTTTACAGTTCACCAACGAGAAGGATGATAAACACAACAGATGATGAGTTCCAAACCTTTTCCTTTGCTCTTGGTGTACCGGATTGAGATAATGCAACCAAGGGAGGTACTGCTCCTTCTTGCAGAACAAGAGTACAAAACTTTGTATTATGAAGGCATAGTTGCAAGAGAATGCATGCAGCATTTTCCTTTCCCCTTTGGGAACCGGAATCAATAAACTCAACTAGTAAGGGGATTGCCCCCTCCCTTGCAATTGCTAATCGCCCCTCTGCAATTGTTGACAGGTTTGCCAGAAGAGCAACAGCCTTGTCAACCATTCCAGCAGCAGGGTTCATTAACTGAACCAGATGCTTCACAGCTCCAGCTTGAACAATACGAGCTTTATTCTCATGACATATTGATAGGTTAAATAAAGCAGTAGCGGCATCCTTCTTTCCTCTAAGAGTTCCCGAGCCAAGGAGATCAACCAAAGCTTTGACTGCTCCAGACTGGCCAATCGCTGCCTTATAGTGTTCTATTACAGAAAGGCTAAACAGAGCTGCTGCAGAATTCTCCTTGGCTCCATCATTTCCTGTTTTCAGAACATGGATAAGTGGTTCAATTGCTCCAGCTTCCGCAATCAAGGCCTTGTTATCTTCACTAATGGACAAATTCAGCAAAGCCGTCACAGCATGCTCTTGTGTTATCTTCACTTCTGAATCAAGTAGTGAAAGTAAAGGTGTGATAGCCCCACACTTCCCTATTATGATTCGGTTTTCCACATTGTGCTTTGAAAGAAGCCGCAATTCTTCTGCAGCCTTAGTTTGCACTTCATCAGATTGACTGTGAAGATCTTCAATCAACTTATTGACATAAGATGTAGTTGTCACCTCATCATATCCAAAATTGCAAACAGTAAGAGAATGCACTTGTGACTGGCCGTTATTATTATTTCCATTCTCTGTTTCTCTTAATCTTGATATTGGGCCTTGAGATTGCTTTCCTGAAAACCAAGGAGAAGACCCTGATTCATTATTTGCAGACGCAGCAGGTCCCTTGGTGATTTCTCCAGACAGCTCCTTTACATTTTCTTGCTTATTAAATATCTCTGATGCTTCTTTTGAAACGGGATGTGCACAGTCAGTACTAGAAATGGAGCTTGAGAATGATTCACTTCTACTATAAATATAGGAAGGAGCAGGAGTTTGTTGCTCAAATTTTTCTATTTCTACGCTCTGGCATCCATTGGATTCTCCACTTAATCTGGAAGAGATATCACCTTTTTGCTTCTCAAGTGCATTTCCAGTTTGAAGAGATGATCTTGACGTGGAATTGCTACTATGCACAGACCCAAAACTACAAGAACGAGCTAAATCTTGGGGCAATAGATGATCCAAGGAGGTTTTCATATTATTGGACTCAGAGTAACTGGAGAGTTCAGCATTATTTTCCTCACACCAATTTCCTACCATAGCCTTGACAGTATAATTAGGAATGAGGTTTGTATGAGCAAGTCTCTGACGAGTCTTGGGACAAACAGTCAACCCATGATCAAGCCATTTTTGGATGGACGTCCTATCATATGTCTGACCTGAAGCCACAATAACAGGATCCATCATGAGTTCCAATGATAAAGGACAGATAAAGTACGAAGGAATTGAGATGCCACTTTTGACTTCAGGGTGCACAAATTTAATTGCATAATCACGTAGACTGCAGATAAGACCCACAATTGTATTAATTTCATCTAATTCCGCTTTCATTTTCTTGACTTCAGTACTCAATCTTTCCTTTTCCACAGCAATACTTTCTTTCATGAGTTCCAGGTTTGCCGTCAATCCAAGTAACTCGATGATTTTCTTTAGATTTTCATTGTGAGGTTCAATATTTTCTCTTTGACTTGTCAATGCCTCTTCTATATAGCCTGTGGCTGGTTCCTTCTTCAAACATTTAAGTTCCTGCAAATAGTTCTGAAAAAGTTGCTAGCAATTAGTCTCAAGCTCATATTAATCAACTAGCCACTGCTGAAAATGAAGATAGATTTTGCAATCAAATACACGATTTTTTTCCTTTTGGCATTTTAATATTTTAGTTTGGGGAGCAGTGGTGTAGCAGAACAAGAGTAATAAGCAGGAGGAGGAAGAAAATCAACAGAGACCATCTTACGCCATAGATAATAGAGGTCAGTTTCAACTATTGACATACCTCAAGACTAGCCAAAACCGAGGTAGGTGGAGGCGACTGTAGGGATCTAAATATCAAGTGACAAATTTCAACTGAGGATATCTGTATTTTCATCAACAATGACCCACTTCGCAGAACCTGAAATACAACCACCCAATCAAATAAATGAATGGTAACTAGCAACCATGCCTTCATACAAGAGGGGGGATGGAGCATTGGCAATTCATAGCTTGTTTTTATTTTCAAATGACAACTAAGAGGCTTATAATCTTAAGCAAGCTGGTATATTAAAAAAGTTACTTACACTTAGAATCCTGCTTCTCTTCGGGCTCCAATTTTCCAAGAACTCTCGAGCTTCATTAACTGCCATATCCAAATCTTCACACTCTTTACATAAATTTTCATCCAAGTAAGATTTGCAATCTATAACGTCATCAAGCACTGGTTTCAAACGCTTTAACACGCCAGTCATATGATTATAGTTCTTCTGAAATGGCATAGGTTTCATTGTTTGGCAAGAAACCAGATGAATGAAGCGAGAAATGCTGTTGACAAGACATTTTACTGAAGCTGTATCAGGTTTACCTGGTTTGGTAAAACATATAACAATATTAATATCACGTGCAATAAAAGGATTTGAAGCAAGCATTTATATGATGTGATGCGGAATAAAGCAGATGTAAAGGTACACCCATATTTATTCCTATATTCAGTTTAGCATGGAAGAGTAAAAAAGAATCCATTACAGAGAAATGTTCTAACTTCTATACCACGCTCTCTCTTCATGCAAAAACACATTTTGTCCATAAGAACTTTCCAATTTTGAACTAAAGAAGATAAGTGAGGCAAATATGAACGAAGCCGACAGAAATGGGAAAAAAAATCAGAAAGGAAGAAGAAAGCAAAAGCTCAAGACAGATGGCATTAACTTAGGCAAAACGGGTTTAGTATAGATTTACAGATGGGGAAGATTCACTGAAACAAGTCAAATGAATTAACTGACCCAGGCCTACCCTATGAAAATGATGCATGCATATCAGTCCTTTGAAGGAGAAAGAGCTTCTGGTTTGCGGGTTTTAGTATAGAGACCTCTCAAATGAACCTAATCTAACTATTTAGACCAGACATAATTTTTCCAGGAACCATATTTAATAAAATTACGCCGATTTGACATTTCCCAAGCTCTTTGAGCAAATAAACAGATATAGTAATTCCATTAATTTATTTCTAACCGAAAACGAAATCCAGTAAAATCAATTATGAAGAGCCTTAACAACACCACAACAAAAAATTACCACTTGCAAGGGAAATTTGTTTAAACATTTCCGAAGTTTATCACACCTTCATTAAGCCACACAAACCCCAGAAACCTCCCAAAGTTCAGATTTCTTTTCATGACATATATACGATTTAATTGGTTTCCAATGAATCAAAACTCGAATGGAGCACCTGACAAAGCCCCTTAGAGACAAAAAACAAAAAACATTTTGCAAGAGAAGATGAAAAAAAGCAAAAGCTCAGAATCATAACGTACCTGCAGCAATATGCATGGTTATTAAACTCAAAGGCGAGAGTTAAACGGATCTCGCTCAACTTCAGATCATGTGTAATGGAAGATTTCCAGAGATTTAACAAATTAATCGACGCTGAAACCCTTGTTGCCTGTATTCGTAAGAAAGTAGCCTGCAAAGCGCGAAGGAAGGGGAGGGGTCCAAGACAACTAGATGAAATTTTTTAAGAAATTCTAAAATACAAAGAAAGGGTAAAAGTGGTGGGACACTGGGACCTCAATCTTATACGGTCGCACATTTGTGGGGTTTCATGGCAAAATTTAATTAAAGACACAATGAGAAGTTCCATAGATGAGTGAGAAGCAGATAAAAAAAAAAAAGATGTGTTTGGATTACATTACAGGAAAATATAATCCCAGATAAAGAGGGAGCGATGTGAAAGAGATGATACGAATAAACCCAAAAAGGCTTTTCCTAGTGGCAAAGAGAAAAAACAAATCTCAAAATACAATACCTTTATATATTTCATTATAGTTCTATGTTCCTATATGAGTGGCTAGAATATTATTACTATAATAGTAATACTAGTAATATTGTATTTGCTTGCGCATGAATAGTCAGCTTCAAAGCTCAAACAGAAAAGAGTCAAAGACGATGAAGACCAGAATGAAAGATCGTAATCTAAAAGATTAATTTAGAAGACAGAGATATAAATAAATAATTAAATTAAATATTGTGAGTGGAAATTTCTTAATGGCCGTATGAGGCCGAGGCCAATGCAAATCTCAACTACTTCTCTTGTACTGAGATCTGCCTCGCTTCTTTCGACAAAATCGGGTCCTCCTTTCGCTTATAATGAGACCATCTTATTATTCTTGTTTCATTTCATAATATTTTTTCTTTAAAAATAACAAGTGTCGTCTAAAGGTTATCTCTCTCTTTTATTTACATTCTTTTTAATCTTTTTGTGCGAGTACTTCAGATTTTGATTATACTTTTTTTACCAAATTAGATTTAGATTACCTGAGATTATAAAATTATAAGTTATTTTAAGAAAATAAAATAAGAAAAAGAGAGTCCATGAATATTTTCATTCATGTTTCGTTCTCTTTCTATTCAAAAGTACTTTTACTTCTAAAATATTAAATTTCCAAAAAAAAAATCCCATTCTAGTATTTAATTTTATTGGAGAATATATATTTCTGGGCATATTTTGTTATATCCGATGGTAAAGTTATTGCGTAAGCCATAGATGGAGGACACTGTTTTTGGTCTTCACTCCCTAACCCAAACGACAACGTTAACAATTAGGAATCTATTTTGTTTTGTTTGCGTTAGGCCAAAATATAATTTAATTATTTGGCTCCATCTACTTTGTGCCTGTTTGGCAACCACTTCTGGGAATCAATTTTGGCCAAAACCTCGGTTTGAAAAAATTTCACACAAACATCAATTTTTGTCCAGAATTGATTTTGGGCCAAAACCTCGGTTTGTAAAATTTTTTGCCAAACAGCCATTTTCGTCCAAAATTGATTTTGGGTAAAACCTCGGTTTGAAACCATGGTTTTGAAGAAGCTATTTTTCAATAGATTTTGGAATTAGAAAAGAGCTTATAGATTATCTAATTACTATTTTACCCCTACTTTTTTCTTATACTCTCTCTCCTCTCTCTCTCCTCTCTCCCCTCTCTCCTCTCTCCTCTCTCCTCTCTCCCCTCTCTCTCCTCTCTCTCTCTCCTCTCTCTCCCCTCTCCCCTCTCCTCTCTCTCCTCTCTCTCTCCTCTCTCCCCTCTCTCTATCCTCTCTCTCTCTCTCTCTCTCTCTCCTCTCTCTCCCCTTTCCCCTCTCCTCTCTCCCCTCTCTCTCTCTATCCTCTCTCTCTCCTCTCTCTCTCTCCTCTCTCCCCTCTCTCTCCCCTCTCTCTCCTCTCTCCCCTCTCTATCCTCTCTCTCTCCTCTCTCCTCTCTCTACCCTCTCCCCTCTCCTCTCTCTCCTCTCTCTCTCCTCTCCTCTCTCTCTCTCCTCTCTCTCCTCTCTCTCTCCTCTCTCCTCTCTCTATCCTCTCTCTCCTCTCTCCTCTCTCTCTCCTCTCTCCTCTCTCCTCTCTCTCTCTCTCCTCTCTCATACTTTAATCAAATCATACCCTTTTTAGTAATTTATTAATATAAAAAGTGATTCTACTATTAATCATCCAAACATCTCTATTTGCAAAATCTATTCTTCTCATAATCTATTCTTCCCAAAATCTATTCTCCATAATCTATTCTTCCTAAAATCTATTCTTTTCAGAATCTATTCTCCCAGAATCTATTCCCCAGAATCTATTCTCCCCAGAATCTATTCTCCAAAAGCTAATCCAAACACACCCTTTATGACGTTGGATAATTCCCCCCACATTACCGCTCATTTTTAAATTCCAAATAACAATAAATTTGCTGATTAATCAATCACAAATCGTTGTAGCATTGCTTTCTCATAATTTAAAATATAATTTTATAATTTTTATATATTAAAATAATTAGTCTTTAAACTATCGATTAAGAGATATTATCTATTTTTTTAAAAAAAATTAATGGGCCACATCTTAGACAGAGTTTGTTTTCACACTTTTTTTTATTAATAATTTTAAGAATTTAGTTTTTTTGTATTTAATTAATTATACATCCATGTTGTAGTGAAATAATCAAAAGAAAATGGAATAATTTGTTTCACTGTAAAGAAGTATTTAAGTGACAAGAATATGCAGCACCCACGTCAACCTTTCTGTCCTCTTTTCTTATATATATTTTGACTATTTAGATTAAATCGATGAAATTTAAAATTTTAAGTAAGAATATAAAATTAAGAAGAATACATAATTATTTTAAATTAAGATTATATAATATATAATATCTTAATCTTATTTTTTATATATATTTAGTATCATAATTTTATCTATAATTTTATAATTTAATATATTTTTTAATATTTGAGAAATATTCTAATAACGAAGACGGTACAAAATCAGGTTCATCATGTCCTCAAAGACTTACTATAATAATAATAATAGAAAAAATTAACGACAGCATCAAAAGCAAAAAGGCAGGAACCGAGCATATGGCTTGTTTGTACTCAAAAAGCTAACAGTGAGACTAAGATATGCAATTCAATTCATCGCCTTGGAGCAGCTTTATCTTTTGGGTAACATGTTTACTAAAGTAAGGATGCTGTAACATAGACCTCACCTTATGTATGTTGTCTGGTTGTGTTAATCAAAGCTAAAGTCAGATGCACGTAAGTACCTGATTGTGTATTTCAGGATAACATTTTCGATTCTAATTATAAAATTTTATTATTTTTTTTAACAAAATTAAAAAAATATTTTGTTATAAATTAAATAAATTAATAAAAATATAAATATAAATATTTTACAGTGATTTATTTAATTTTTTTAAAACAAATTAATAGGATTTTACAATTAAAATGGATTTTTTTAATATAAAAAATATGATATTTTTTTATATTAGAAAGGGCCAACACCAGAAGCTAATAATTAAAATAATGAAGAATTTAATCCTAATTACTTAGAAGTACTTAATTGTCTCACCTATAAAATACATGTATCATGAATAGTAGATCTCAAAAGACTCTCTTTTATAAGTTTATCAGCAACCCAATTTATTTTTGTTAGTATAAATTGTAGATGTAAATATCACTGTTTGTATATAAATTCCTAAATCTACACAATTAGCAAATTGCCTATTTGCCTTGTAGTACTTACCCCCAACATATCAATGAAATACCGTATCTGATTTAAGTATGACATTTCTATAATATTTGTCCCAAGCAATTTGAGGCCCTAAAAAATAGCCTATTTCTCTGACTCAGTCACACTGTAAAAACTAATGAAATAAGAGAAACTATGTATCTGCATGCTATTGTGATTTCTAAACACTACTACAATTAGCTCTATTGTTTGCCATAGATATGACCCTATCCACATTAATCTTGATCTAACCTAGAGATAGTGGTTGTCAATATAGCTTCCCAGTAGAAAACAAATATTGTGAACTATCATGTTCGTTAACCTGTGCGTACTCTTTCACACTTGTAAGATAACTTGCTCAAGTTTTTTTAAGTTTTAGAGTATTTGAATTAAAGACAATCATATTCTTCTATAATCAAAGCTTTCAAATAGTAACTTCCCAAACGAATTTCCAATTGTCTCCTATATTGCCAAGTTTAATATTAAAGTTTAATGCAAACCAATCAGAAATATAAGTGGCAAAGAAAGAAGAATGTTGCTATGGCAATAAAAATTTAAATCAAATATACTTTACATAAAGACAGTCTTTCAATACGTGTAATGTATCCTCTTGTACTAAATTATAGCCGAAATATAGTGTAAAAGTAGAGTACCACTTATTTTTCTAGATATTTATTAGAAATATATTATTAACAGCTATCCACATAAATATTCTAATTCTTTTTATATCTTACCATTTTTAAATATCTTTATAATCTAAACTGATTGAATTGGACATGATTTTCTCTAAAAGATAATAAACACTCCTCACAGTAAAATCTCTATCTATAGTTGCACCCCAAAACATAAAATTAGGACTAACCTCAATCTTTGATGGGATCATAGTCATGAACCTTTGAAAGATATTTCTTGAAACAATTTATGCTAATCTTCAAAAGTCCCCAGTTCTATCCACCACCCACTTTACAACTATAGTATCTACCTCATCAATTGTTAGCGTCTAACACAAACATCTCTAATTAAGCCTGACTTTAATTAGAGAAAGGTGTCGTGTACGCCATGGCTTTGTACAGTAATGTGGACAGATTCATGAGAGGATAAAAAGCAAAAAGCAAAAAGCGCAGAGGCTAACAAGAAGCTTACGCCAATGTTACTGCATCACGGATTCACGGGCACATGCTGAGTACTTCCTCCTATTGTACTCGTAAGCTTTAAATAATTGATTTGTGTTCATCCATAAATTAATTAAAAATAATAAATATATAAAAAATATAATTTTTAACTATATCTTGACTTATAAAAAAAAATAAGTAAGAGAGAACAAATGGAAATAAAAATAAGAGAAAATAAGTAAAAAAATAAATAAATAATACATATAATTAATTAGAGATAAAATTAAAAAAAATTAACACATCAAGAGAAATAAAAGGGACTACGCTCCTTCACAAATATAAAACTTATAAAAGGGACAACGCTCCTTCACAAATATAAAACTTAGGACTTATGTCCCACTCACAAGCAAGCAGAATGGAGCACGTGCAGTGGGTTTACCAAGAAAGAAAATAATGATGCATAATAATTTGGTTTTCCAAACGAGGGCAGCAATAGTAGATTAACATTAATTACACGATAAGTATGGAATTCAAGTTTGAAAGTCGAACTGCTCACTAATTATATTCAAAAAAGAAAAACTGCTCCTTAACTTACAGAAGTGCTAATGACATTAACAGAAGGGAAATTGGCTGTCGCCATAACTCAGGATTCAAATGTTTGCGAGTGCTTTTTATCCTTGAGTGTGTGGGGTTTTCTGTCCATTTACTGCCCTCAACATATTCTCAATGACCACTAGAACACACACACACACACAACAACAACAACAAAAAATGGAAACAGGATCTCGATTCTTGAATGTCCAAGAGCCTCATTTGATGTAACAGCTTTCCCCAGAAGCGACATGCTCGGCAAAGTCAAATGGCGCGAAAAATTTGGGAAAGAGTAAAGTACATTTTAGCCCATAATTATGGATTAATTATAAAACTGGGACGTAGATGTTCAAGCGCAACAAATTTGGGAAAAAGACATGCTAAGTACAGTCAGGTGGCGCAAATGAAATAAAGGAGAGGTAAATGCAGATTTCGCTCACATGAAGTTTAATCCAATTTAAAATTAATGCATAAGCAGTAAAACGTAACAAACATCCTCATAAATTCCTAATATGTAACAAACATCCCCATAAAAATAGTGTTCAAGGGCTGCTGTGTGCCCTTTGAAAGCTCCTGTGAGATTTTGCTGTGTTTTTAAAATTCAGAGAGTCCATAAGAGTGAATTGTACATTCCCCTACAGACTTTCTTTCATAAGCTAAAAAACTAGAGAAATTAAAAAGTAACCAAAACTGCTGGAACTCGGAAGTGTTTCATTAACAATGATGGTAAATTCACCAGCCTGGTAAAGATTATTTAGCTGTCTCTTGCTTTTGCTTTTTATTGGCAAACTTGAGATCAGAATCAGCTTCAACCTAGCAATTCCAATAGTTCACCCTTCTTCAACTTTGAAAATCCTTTTAGGCCACGTGACTTCGCAAGTGCCCTCAATTCAGACAGCTTCAGTGCACTCAAATCCTCATTCTCAATCACTTCCTTCCCATCTCCATCCCCATTAATGAAGGATTGTTCAGAATCATTTGTATCGTCCTCTGCCAGCTCATCCATCCCTACATCTTGGAAGAAAATATCATCCTTTGGATCAGGTTCTAGCTCCGTCTCGGGATCTGAATCAGTCTCAGGAATCAAATCTAGACCTGATTTACCCTGAGTTTTCTCTCCAACTTCACTGCTTAGTGGGACAGCCTTTGCATCCTCCACATCATAAGAGACAGGCTGGTATTTTACACGAGAAATAGGAGACCTTCTTTGGAAATTTGATGGAGGCCTGGTGACAAATGGAGCATTGGCTTCTCGAGGCTCATCACCCTCTGCAGTACTATCCAAATCAGAAAACCTAAGGCTCTGTCCTTCGCTGTATTGGCCGCTGTCTTGCTCCAAACTTGAATCTTTTCTTCTGACATTTCCACCGTTTCTTTTTACTTGTTCAACTGAGTGTTTCCTCAATAGTTTGAGGAGGGAATCTACAGTGCCATTATCTCTACCTTGCCCTTGGGAGGGTTCAGCCTTTTTTTCTTCTTTGGTAGCAGCTCTCTCTTGCAACCGAGCTTGAACCTTCCTAAATAGCTCGACAATCTCCTTCTCCTTAGGTCCAGGAGCTGAAGTGGCCTGGTATTTTGGATGGTTTGAAGAAGAAAGCGATGTCAATGGGCCATTTTTTGAAGATAACATGTCTTCTTCGAAGTTCTCAAAGCTGCCTTTTCCTTCATTGTGCCTGTTCCTGTTTCGAGAGAAACCATGCTTGCTTTGCCTAGAGATATCTGGATTCCTCCTTGCTTCACACACAAAAGATGCTCCAACAGAAGCACACTTTAGCCCTTTAAAATTAACATGTGAGTAAATTCTGTAATCACCTCGAGAAGAGCAAGAATACACAACAGCTGCTTTTCCAGAAACACCCAAACATGGGAGACATCTGCTGTTTGGCACTCCACAACCTGCAAGATCACAGAAAATTGAGCAATCAAAAAGTCAAAAGCAAATAGAAAATTAAATCAAAGTATTGTTTATGACAAAAACACACGCTAAACACCACCCTAGAAATCCATGTGAAGGCTCGAGTGATTTGCTAATGACGGCCATTGTATTTAAAATAACAAGGAAAAAGTAACATTAGAACTCGAACATGAAAGCCAGCTCAAACAGCCTAATCACTGTGAGACAAAAGCCTTCAATTCATATATTAGCGTGATCAAGGTCCAATGAAGAAGAGGGGTCTAATTGGCTGTGCTTGCGCCTAGTCATATAGTTCGAAGATATCACAAAGGCATAAGCAACAATTGTTTTCACTTCTCAATGAAACTCCCTGCACTGAATGAATAATGAATAATGAAAAAAACAATTGCAGAAAATGATGTCCATAAATTATTTAATATTTGCAAAATCCAGGCCAGAGATTTTCTTTTTTAAAATAGGAAAAAGGCTTAGGTGGGTTGGTCGCTTCTTTTTTTTTACTGCATTCGTCAAATTGCTAAGAACCAGTATGACATCCTCGCTGAATCACTTCAACAATGAATGTAAAATAATAGGAGAAAGCCAAAAACCACAAATACACAAGGAACATCTCTATCTCGTAACAAAATCTCAAAACGCCACTTCGCCAAAGGGACGAATGAAAGGATGAACCATAATCACACCAATGAAAAAGAAACACCCTAAAGAACCAGTCAACTTCAACGACATAATGCAGGAAAAAAAAACATATATTGTACGACTAATAACGAAGTTCCCCACAAATGCATTCAAAAACATTAAACCAAACCATACTTCAAAGGTGAAGCTTTCTATCCAACCAAAGAAAAAACAGCCTTGAGCAAACAGTATCAAAACCCCTATGCTTAGATTGACTTTTAAGGGCGAAGGCATGGAGATAAAATTTGAAACCAAATGAGTAAATAAAGACTCCTAATTTAGGTTAGGGCTCTTTCTATTTCATTCTGAGGAACACTAGAAAATAATACGAACACAACGGCAAGAAACTACAGTTGATGACCAACAGAGCCGAGACGAGACGCTTACCGGGAACGGTATTGGTGGCGGAATGCAAAGCTTGAGACATAGCTTGTCGAGCGGGAACCCAAGTCAGTGACGGTTCTGCATTTTAGTCCCAACTCGCAGGTTTTTCCTGCTTGAACAATTGTGCCCTACTGATAAGGGGCATTATAGGAAGATAATCTTTAAGGAGGGGTAAATCTGTGATAATGCTGCCAATATTTCTCGGGCGCGTCGCCTGCCCCAATCAAATTCAAAGAGAGCAAATAATGAAAATTAAAAATTAAATAATAAAATTAATATAAAATGAGAATTTATCAATAGCTTAAATTTGAGTTTTATAAGTTGATTTTTTTTTATATTTACAAATTAAAATATCCTTTATATTCAAACTACTATTAATTAAAGAAATGAAAGTTAGATTGATTTAGTAAAAAACTTAGGGTGAAATAACATTCAGGATTAAGTCCTATTATTTTTAAAGTGCACATAGTATCTTAATTTTGTATAATTTTATCTTAAATCTTTTAAAAATAGAGCAATCTTACCTTAACCCTAGGCCCAAATGTTGTGAACATTGTCTTTCTCTCTGCTTCCTCCTCATTCAGATGCTTCCTTCTTCCTCTTCCTACTCCTTGCGAATCTGAGCACTATCGCCAAGTGAGGAAAGAAAAGATAAGTAATTACAACTTGATAGGCGTCAGAAGGAGTTGTTATTGCGATTCTCAAGCTTCTCTCTCCAATCTTTATATTGTTTTGATTTGCTTTCTTCATACTCTGCGCCTTCATCTTCATCCTCCTCCTGATTGTGATATATGTATCTGTCTCCATTTTCCATATTCAATCTTGGAAAATGAAGGCAGAATCTGGTAAATGAAGGAACCTCCGCCTCGCAGTCACTGCAGCTCTGGTGATCGCAATTGTCTTGATCATAGTGATTTTGGCCTTCACGGTGTTTATACCCAAGCATACAATTGTCACCGTCAATTCCATCACGATTCAGGAGATGCACGTCGATCTCGGTGTTGCCAAGCTCATCGTCAATCTCAACATCACCCTCGACGTCCCAGGTTCAACCATTAACCCAAATCATGTTGGATTTCAAGTACTCTAACTTCAACGCTCTCCTCATTTACAGAGGCCAATTCGTCAGAGAATCACCTATTCTGGCTAGCGAAATCTCCGCCGGTGAGAAAGAGACCATAAAAGTGAGTATCACCATCATGGCAAACTGGCTCCTCTCTAATTCTCAGCTTTTCTCTTATTATTTCTCCGGTTTGTTGCCTCTTAGCACTTGGATTACGATTTATGAGAAAGTAAGCATCTTAAGGTTGATTCATGTTGATGTGATTTCGACTTCGTCCTTTGATTTTGCCATTAAAAAGTAGTTAGATTGAGATCCTAATATTGGTGGCAATGCTTAAATTCTGCGAGAGGAGGAAGAGGAAGCCTCTGGATGAGGTGGAAGGGGGGAGGAAGCATAGAAGAAGGTGTTAAAGGGTAAAATTGTACACATAAAATTAAGACATTGGATGCACTTCAAAAATAACATCACCATGTTAAATGGCATCTCATCCAAAAAATTAATTAATAGTAATAATTAGGTCTCTGACAATTCTTATTGGATGAGACATAAATATCAAATTAAATAATTATAAATTTAAATTTTTTTAAACAAATAAGACACTTGAACTAGAAGTACATAAAAGTGCCATTAAGGGGGAAAAAGGGCAATATGGAAACAAGGTTAAAAATGTGAGTTTTACAGTTAAAAAAATCACATAGGGAGAAGTTTGGTTAAAAAAAATTTCTCCAAACCAAAACATACCTGAATCCTTTATTAATTGTGAACATTATATAACAGAAAATTATAAAAAAAATGTAATGCTATTATATCTAGCACAAAAATAAGGGTGTTTAAAATCAATCCAAACCTATCATCTAACAAAATCGGTACAACCCATCAAAACCTAAAAATAAAACAAAGGAAATAATCTCTAGCCTATTTGCAGGCTTTTTATGAAAACAAGTTAAGCCTTTTCTTTGTGCCACCCATGAAACTTGTCAAGTGAGCCTGTTTAACAAATTATATGTAACAAAAATTTAAGCCAATTGTTTTTATTAAAAATTAATCTTGACAGTCATTACAGTTTTATCCAACTTTAAATTAGGTTCTTATAATTATTTTTCCTTTTTATCCCTATCTTTATTGTTTGCTAATTATTCTTCTGATCTTTAATATAAAATATAATTTATAATTTAGAGAAAGCTTCACAGCCTATTCCAGAACCCATTTCACAGTTAAAGAAAATCACCCAAACTTCTGATGGATCTGTCAGGTTATCCTTTGATTGGTCCAGAAGATCAATTTCTCATATTCAAAGATATGAAGCTTCAATATATGAAGACTGTAGATATGTCCAAATAGAATCATCTCGATTCTCCTGTTCTGTAATGCAGGTTCATATCATTGCCCTGTAGTTGGTATCAGAGCCAGAAGGTGAAATGGAGATGTGGTAAATAAATCTGAATCTATCTCTATGATATATGAATAATTGTTGAACTTATTAGTATGATACAATTGTCAGAAATCGATAGCATATTGGTACTAATATAAGTTTATTACACATGAGACCATCCATATGACAATTGACCGTAAAACCCGACGGACTGAGGCAGGTGGAACATCGTATGCAATAGTATGTAATGAAATTAGTACATGTACAAATATATTGGTTAGACTATGGCTAGTTAGATACTATCATACTAATGACCTAACAATTTTTCCAAAATTCATAAAGATAGGTAAATTTTTATTCATTATACCACTTTGAATCCAGAAGGTAAAGATACTGACAAAAGGGAGAAAGTTAATTATTGAGCTTTCCTTTTACTTTACTTATTGCTTTTCTTTATTGCTTTATTTGTCCTTACTTTTGTTTGTTTTATTATTCTGTCTTTACTTTTACTTATTTTGTTCTTTTACTTTGTGCTTTTAACTTTTTGAGTTTTAAATTTCACATATTTATGGATTATCTAATTATCATCTTATTCCTATTTTTTTACACTCCCTTTTCTTTCCTCTCTCTCCTCTCTCCTAATTTATCTCTCTTCTCTACACTTTCTCATCTCTCCTCTACACTCTCTCATCTTTCATCTTTTTCTATACCATCTATCCTCTCTCTCTTATTTTTAATCAAATCATACCCTTTTTAGTAATTTATTAATATGAAAAGTAATTCTACTACTAATCATCCAAATATCTCTATTTTTAAAATATATTATTCTCAAAATATATTTTTCTTAAAATATATTTTTAAAAATTTATTCTTTGCAGAATCTATTCTCCAAAAATTAATACAAATATGCCCTTAATAAGGTCAAGTCAAGCGAATATCAGGTGGGGAAAAGTGAAGCTATTAAATAATGCGAGAAGATATTTTTTTTAGTTGTCGATCTGATTTATTGAAACTTTGTCCCGATTACATCTGGATTCGACTCGCGTTGTGCACCTGGTTATGGTGGGTGAGTCTTCTAACAAAAATTTTCTGTACATGTCAAGGCTCAAATTTGAGATTTTGCTTAAATAATATCGAGCTATTTACCACTCAAATTAACCCCCGTTGGTTGAGAGAAGATAAAGTTGAAGATTGTTTGTTTACCATGATTCTGTGGGGATCAGTTACCCACGAACGGTAATGCAACGATAATGGGCTTCTAGCCTATATTATACCAAAAACAGTTGTTTGTTTAATACCCCCATTTAATAAATATTATTTAATGAATGAGGATTGATATAAATAATAAAGAATAGACTCATATTTTATAAGAATATCAATTCAATTTTTACTGTTATCGTGAGGATTCTTTTAATAGGTAATATTGTAATTCTTTTATAAATACTGTTTGAACTCTAGGGTTATATTTGGTTTTAATAACGATAATTCATCTAAATTTTTGTATATATATAAAAAAAGTTTATTGGAAATCTTTTTTTGTATGCATTTACGATTAAACTTATTTATATAACGAGAATATCTTTTTTTCCCTTAAACTAGTCCGTGAATTTTATTAATTTATACATAATTATTTTTTTTATTATTGTTATTAAAAATAAAACTTCTATTTTTCAATATTCTCGAATCCATTTCTGTAAATGTTGAAAATTACCACGCACGAACAACTTTCTTTTAAAATAAAAACAGGCCTTTGACTTCATAGAAAACAGAGCTAGTTAAAAATTTCCCAACGTTAAAATAATTATCGGCGGTTTCTATTTTTTGTCGGTCAAGAAATCAAATAAAAAAGGAAATAAATAAAAGCAAAAAAAAATATAAACAGTTAGTTAATACTTTCCGGACATTTAAGATAATTACTGCCGTTTCTATTTCTTGTCTGTCAAGAAATCAAATGAAAAGAGGAGTAAATAAAGGCCGGAATTTCCATATAGTCCCGTTGGGATTGACAGCTGGAAAACAATCAACATAACTAGTGCCAGCTTCCATATCTTGCTCATCAAGTAAATCAGATCAAATTTGATAAAGCGAGGGTCGCATCCCCGCCAAACCCAAGTGAGGGTGGAGTCGATGATTCATTCAATCACCGTCTTTTCCCGTCTTCCGGTCGATTACAAAACCTCTCAAATAAATCGTTCTCCTCTCTCTATCGGTGGTCGACTGGTTGGGTGGTGAAAATCGATTGCACCGAATCATCTGAAAAGGGATGGGCAAGGCTCCAAAGGAGAGAGGAGATGGTAGCAGCTCCAGGTCTCAGTCCACCGAGCCAAGGCGAGGGGCAAGAAATGAGGGCCATGAATGGTCCAAAAGAAAGAGAGAGGAGGTCTCCGCTCTTATCAATTTTTCCCTCTGGATCCCCGCTCTATATTCCCAAAAGTTGTTCGCTTTTAGCTTTAACTTGAAAATGATCACGGTCCACAAAAACTACTTAGTAGTTGCTATGAGTTTTTGGCTACGCTTATGATTCTTCAATTGGCAGGAAGCACTGATAGCAGAATATTATGATTCGTCTTGCAATCTGCGATAGACCATAACCTAACAGGTGAACCCAGCTTTTGACATCTATTTTACGTATAACTGAGGGTGTGAAGGGGTCTGCTTATGGCACACTAGCATAGATTTTCATGCATTTCATGCTTGTCCTACCCCTTATACAGATGCTTTAATTGTCATTCCTTGCATGGATCTGATGTAGTCTGTCAAAAATTAAACATTGCTTACTAGATGTGCAATTATACTTTTTGATGCCTCTTAAGATGTGCAAAAATTTATTAAAGGGGCTTACTTTATATTTGCATTGAAGACTTTTTGTGTCTCCACTGTTTTTCATACCCTAACATGTAAGTACTGTGACCCATTAAAAATCATCCGTGCCTTACTAGGGTAAGCTTCATGATTTGATCTTGTACGCGTGAGTTGGTTTCCCTTCATCTGTGTGTAATGCCCTACTTTAGTTTTTGTATTATAGACTTTTTGTGCCTCTATTACATTCAGTACTACTAATGAGGTTGCCTAAATAGTGGTTGTTTTTCAAATGTCCCTCAAACATGATTGAATGCTATGACCCATAAAAAATTATGTGGCCTACTAGTCTGTGCTTTATAATTTGATCTTATATGGGTGTATGTGTTGGTTTGCATCCATATATGTCATGCTCTGCTACAAGCGTCAATCAGATGTTGTATTTTAATACTTCCTCCACATGTGCACAAATTTATTAAAGCGGTTTACTTTATATTGATACTCCCTCAGTTAGGCTTTTATTTTTCTGTTTCTTTTATATATATATATCAAATGGAGAGAAGGCATTAGGTAGCAAAGTTTTTTACCATTGCCACCGTTTTGTTTAACTATGTTTTTAATATTTTTAAATTAGTTATTTAAATTTTACATTTAGAAGAGAGAGTATATTACGTTGTCTATCTTGAATTTAGGGAAACATTGTTAGGCCATGTGGTCAACTCCTCGCCCCCTTCCCCATTGTCCTATATATATATAGCATCAAATTCTGCACTTGGGGGCCAAACATTATAGCGAAATTTGAAATTAGTGTGTCTACTGATATGTGTGTGGGTGTAGGCTTCTATATTGATATCCAGATTTTTTTTCAGCGAGTATGTCTGTACGTATGTCTGTATCTATGTATTACTATTATATGATGTAGTTAAGTAGAAATGAAGTAGGCGTGTTTTTTTTCAGCATATTGAATTTATATTGATACTTTATAAATGAAAATGAACTGATACTTCATACGTTAAGCTATTCATGAACGATCATAAAAGCTGAGTAGTTGTAGAAGTATAAATTTGATTCTTTTGTTAAATGTGTTCATTTGTAGATGATATATTTAGAATCATATAATCTTTTGGAGTTTATATCTTTGTGTTTGTGTGTGTCTATATATATGTGTGTCTTGACAGAAGATATGCTTTTCATATTGGGATGTTCATAGATTCAGTTTGGTATGGTTTGATTTGAGGTAAAAAAATCAAACCGAACTAAATCAAGTGATTCTGAAAATGCTTGGACCAGATCATTCATAATACAAATCAGTTCGATTTGGTTTTTAGGTCAATTTGGCTTGGTTCAAATCAGTTTGAAACGTCCTTAAGAAATATTTGAAAATTGTGAGGGAGTCTTTTTTTATCTAATTCTTTTTATGGTGTGTAATATGTGATGCTGTACGTTATCTTCCTGATTTTTCTTTGAAGTAATTTTTAATATCTTTTTCATCTCTTGACATTCGTATCTTTTTTATAATTTTAAATCAATGTTATTTTCTTATACGGTATTGCATTATTTTGGCAGAGTAATAGATCAATTCATAGTTGTTATATTAGACCCACAATTGCTGCCCAAAATATATATTAGATACATAATTGTTGAAATCAGTGGTGCAAATGAGCCGAATTAGGCTATTTGTTGAGCTTGCAAAATAGGCCTGTATTAGGATTTTTTTTTAAAAAAATCTCAAACCCAAGCATGCTTGACTGCCTAAATAGACTTAAAAGGCACAAAGTTTATAGTTTCATTCGATTTTGTACAAAAAAATTAATTTGGCAGTTTTTATAGTTTTATCCAATTTTAAATCAGGTCCTTATAATATTTTTCCCTTTTTATCTCATCCTTATTGTTTGCTAATTGTTTATTAAAGTCCTTGTGTCTGTGCAGATGTCGTTACTTAAGAGAGAATATGGCACTAGGAAGGAGAGTGAGTGGAGGAAGGAGGAGCGGAGAAGTTGAGGGAGGTGGTGCTGTAGGCGAGGAAGAGGGTACATCAGTGCCACATCAATTCAAGTAAGAGCGCCTTAACAGATTATAAACAGAAGTGCTTTAGTAAAAACTCTTTCATCCTTAATATAAAATATAATTTATAATTTAATAAAAACACAAAACACAAAACAGATGAATTTTTAATAACTCATTCTACCCTGCAGATTTTGAAAGTTCTCACTCCATCCCAGTGGGGACAAGATTTAAACAAAATTAAAACTTTTGGGATAAACTTTGATCCTATTGAATACAATAAATTTTTATTCATCATACCACTATGAATTCAGAAGGTAAAGATACTGACAAAAGGGAGAAAGTTAACTATTGAGCTTTCATTTTACTTTACTCTATTGCTTTCTTTGTCCTTACTTTTGCTTGTTTTATTATTCTGTTCTTTACTTTCTGCTTTTTACTTTTTGAGTTTTAAATTCCGCATATTTAAATTCCATCTATTTACTTTCTGCAATTTAAATTTCTGTTATTTTAATTATGTCTTTATTCCGCCCCTTCTTTTGTAAACGAGGATCTTCCTCAACTTCTTCTTCTTCAAACACTCCCCTAAACAATGAGGAATCAAACGAAGCAACATCCGCTTCAAACAAAAGAATTTTTAAAGAAGAAATTTCTTTTCAAAACATAAATCAAAACATTGACAATTGGACTTTATCTCCTATTGCCATAAACACGCTTTACGTGCAAACTAAGGATAGAAAATGGTTTTCAAAATCCGATCATATAATTAGGACTGTTGAAGAATCAGTTTCTATTAAACCTGATAAAGAGGATTTTTTCCTTCTTTAAAAAAAGTCGATTGAACGTCACCGAAAAGAATACAACTTTTTACATGTCCGTAGTATTCAAATCTCCATAAAACCTATTTTCAGAAAAGGATTGAATATATCATGTTTACTAGTTTTACTGGATGGTAGACATAATATATATCAAGATGCTGTTTTAGCAATGATAGAAACTGACCTACATACAGGACCCGTTTATTTCAATTGTTTTCCTCATAGAATGATAGATTTAAACAATGAAAATGTTCTCAAAGGTGTCAAACTTAAAATTAAACTTCATGGTTTGAACATGTTGTCAGGATCCATACCTGTTACCCTAATTTATATGATACAATATAGGATCTTTAACACGTCAACTTCTTATGTTCAAATACTATCTGAAACTGATCAAACAACGATTTTCTTAACTGATTTTCAAAATGTTAATATAACTATTCCTAGAATTATTATGTGGAATGATGTTGTATTACTAGACGAATGGATTATAGAGAAAGCCTCATAATCTAGTCCATAACCCATTTCACAGTTAAAGAAAATCACTCAAACTTTTGATGGATCTGTCAGGTTATCCTTTGATCGGTCCAGAAGATCAATTTCTCATATTCAAAGATCTGAAGCTTCAATATATGAAGATTGTAGATTTGTCCAAACAGAATTATCTCGATTCTCCTGTTCTTCAATTCCTAGACTGCTTTCTGTCATATATAGAATGGCATCCGAAACACCCACAGTAGTTGTCCAAACTCCATCAATTACTAGTGCTTGAATCCAAGGAATTGATAACTCTTCAAATATACCCTAAACTGTTTATGAAAAAGATGAAGACTTAAGGTTTGATATGAGATCTGTTGAGTCTCTGACTTATTCGTCAATAGATATGGGAAATTTAAATATAAATGTCGTTGAAAATGAATTTCAGATTGACAAACAAACTTTGCAAAGACAGTTTTACTTGGAAGAATATAATCTCCAGAGGAAATAGTTTTTTGAAAAATTCAAAGGATCTAGTAGAAAACAAATTCAAGAAAAATTCTACAGATTCCTTGAAATAGTTCAAGTAGATATTCCATTCTTTGATTGGTTTAGTGAATACGCTAAAACTACAAGATTGGATTATCCATTTGATCAAAATATTGGTGTTATTAAACAATGGAAAAGTTCCCAAGGAGAAAATATCTCTTCTGAATTTCTTCCACAAAAAACGATACAAATTCCTCATTCCAAGGATGATGTAGGTCAACCTGTACTTGCAGCACCTTTTCGTTTTAAAAATGTGAGTCAACCTGTTAATTCAAATGACATAAAAAAGATAGTTGAGCAAAATAATTATACTAATTTGTATCTTCAACAATTAGGTGGTCATTTTGTTCAAACATCTTCAAACATTTTAGAACAGTTAAAACCAAGGATTGAAAACCCAATTTTCAAACCATTTTAGCTCAGTCCACAAATGAAGTCTGAAATATTCCTCCAAAACAAGTCCAACTTGATTGACAAAATCAATTAGAAAAGACTCTAAATATCTTAAACCTTAACTGTCCTAGAAACTCCTCAAAACGAGTCTACCTCTTCTGTCCAGATAGGTAACCTAGAGAAAGACTCCTAGGCTTCCTAAACAGATTCTTCTGAATCCCAACTCCAAATTAATCAACAACACTGGAAATAGCCCTCCAAACTATATTATCCTAGGGCAAGCCCTCTAGATATTCTGGTTGAAGAATGAGTTAACCAAAACTTTAGGTCATTTAGCGGAGAGAATATTTATGAATGGAACATAGATGGTCTTAACGAAGATAACATCCTTTCCACGATGCAGCAGATGACAATGTTGTGTATTACGTATCAAACACAAAATAACTATACAGATGAACAGATCACAAATCTTTTGGTATCCGGTTTCACTGGTCAATTGAAAAATTGGTGGGATCATTATCTTACTCCAGAAGATAAACAAACAATTTTTTCATCTATTCAAACTAATTATAATAGAACACCTATTTTCTATAATGGTGAAACCTATCCAGAATCTGTCCAAACTTTAATTTTTATAATTGTTAAACATTTTGTCGGTGATCCGTCTATTTGGAAAGATAGATCAACTGAATTACTGTCAAATCTTAAGTGTAGAACCCTTTCTGATTTTAGATGGCATAGGGATACATTCCTTGCTCGAGTTCTCACAAGAGATGATGCCAAACAACTTTTTTGGAAAGAAAAATTCATAACTGGATTACCTAAATCTTTAGGTGATAAAATTAGAGAAAAATTTAGAAACCAAAACGATGGCATAATCTCTTCTGAGCACTTGACATATGGAGAATTAATCTCTTGTATTCAAAAAAATTGCTATTAAAATTTGTCAGAATGATAGCATCCAACATCAACTAGCTAAAGAGAAAGCCGTAAACCGTAGAGAGTTAGGAACTTTCTGTGAACAATTTGGTCTTCTAGCCTGCGAACAAAACAAAAAACATAGGAGACATTCTTCCTACCACAAAAAGAAGAAACATATCTACCAAAGATATAACACAAACACGCCTCCCCGTAGGTTGAAATAGGAATTTAGATCTAAACCTAAGGTCGACTTTCCTGAACAAAACAAGGACAAAAGTTTTAAAAGTGGCAAACTAGGTCATATTTCTAAATATTTTTCCTTAAGAAGAAAACTCAAGAAGATCAGGTGTATTGATGAATATGTTCTTGAATAAATAAACAATCTTTTGATTGATGATACTTCTAGTTCAGAAACTGAAAGTGAATCTTCTGAGGATATTCAAAATATTCAAAACGATGATATCCCAGAATCTTCATCTTCAATTAATGTTATCTCGAAGGAACAAGATTTAGTTCTTGATATTATTGAAAAATTGCCATATTCTGAAAAAGGAGAATATTTGTTTAAGTTTCGAGAATTGGTTAATCAACAACCGTCTTCTTCAAATTCAAAACCTATTTTTCCTGTAAACAAATACAATCTAACAGATATTTTAAACAAATTTCAACATTCTGTTAAACTAACCACCCTTCAGGATCTACACCTAGAGGTCAAATAGCTTAAGACTGAAATACGTCTCATTAAACTCCAATAGGAAACCTGTGACGAAGCCATATCCCAACTTCAAGATATGCAACCAACAGGTAAAACTGAAGAAAATCCAGAAATCACATCTAACAATGGTAATGAGGAAGAAAATACTTTCTTAAACTTGATTTCTTGAATTTCTATTCAAAAATTTTCTGTCAATGCTAAAATTATTATTCACAATAATTTTATTTTAGGACAAATTGTCTTATTTGACACAGGAACTAATTCTAATTGTTTTAATAAAGGAATCATTTCTACAAAATATTTTGAAAAAACAACTGAAAGGTTTAATGGGATTAATGGCTCACGCTTAGATGTCAAATATAAAGTTTTAAAAGTTGTTGAAAATCAAGAACTGAAACTTGAAACTCCTTTTATATTAGTTAAAAATATGGGAACTCAGATAATTCTAGGTGCGCCTTTTACAAGGTTATTATTCCCATGCATAACTGATGAAAACGATTCTGTTTCCTTTTACTCAGAAACCCAGAATCAAAGAGCTCAAGCTTTTGACTTCAAAACAACATATAAACTTTTTAAACGAAGAGATTTCTTTTCAACATTTAGAAAGGCAATTGTGTCAAAAAAGATGTTCAAAAGAAAATTCAAACTTGTCTTGAACAAATCCACAAAAATATTTGTTCTGACTTACCAAATGCTTTTTGGAATAGAAAATAACATGTGATAGACTTACCATATGAAAAAAATTTTTCTGAAAAGAAAATCCTAACAAAGGCCAGACCAATCCAAATGAGTCCGGAGCTTTTGGAAACTTGCAAAAAAGAGATCCATGATCTTTTAAACAAAAAATTAATTCGCAGGTCAAGAAGTCTATGGTCTTGTGCAGCTTTTTATGTTAATAAAAATGTCGAGATTGAACATGGTGCTCCTAGGGTTGTAATTAATTACAAACCTTTAAACAAAGCCTTGCAATAGATCAAGTATCCAATCCCAAACAAATCTGATATGCTAAAACGTTTGTATTCTGCAAAAATCTTTTCAAAATTTGATATAAAATCTGGTTTTTGGCAAATACAAATTTCAGAAAATGATAGGTATAAAACTGCTTTTACTGTACCTTTTGGTCAGTATGAGTGAAATGTTATGCCTTTTGGTTTAAAAAATGCTTATTCCGAATTCCAAAGAATTTTGAATGAGACCTTTAATGATCATAGTCAGTACATTATTGTTTATATTGATGATATATTAATCTATAGTCATTCTATAGATCAATATTTTAAACATATCTCTAAATTTGTTAGGATTGCATAAACAAATGGATTAGTGGTTTTAAAACTTAAAATTAGTTTGTTTCAAACTAAAATAAGGTTTTTGGGTCATTGGATTTATCAAGGGTCCATTACACCAATTGAAAGAGCAATTCAATTTGCCGAAAAAATTCCCCGATCAAATCATTGATAAAACACAACTTCAACAATTTTTGGGATGTTTAAACTATGTTGCTAACTTTATTCCTCATCTCAATAACTTCATTAAACCACTTCATTAGTGACTCAAGGACAATCTGTAAGGAATTGGAAGACACGCAGCTGAAATTAACTTAAAAATTTTTCCATTCCCTGCCAGAATCTACTGTATGTGTTTAAGTCAAGTGGAAAGAAGTATTACCCTCAGTATTTAGTCGTGACTTTCTCAGCTTCTGGTTACACCTCCACAACTTTTTTCTTCGCGGCTCATGATCTCTTTTCGATCGCAAGAAGTCGACGACTCAAGTCGGCTTCCTCTACTGGTATCCACACGAACAGCTTTCCAACCATGAACGACGTGCTAGCTCCTCCTGTCCCTCCAGGGCTTACTCAAGAATTCGTCTTCTCCGTCTCTATTTCGGCAGTTTCTTATCTGCAAATCTATTTGCAGATTCCCATTCACCTTTTTTTCTTTTTCCAACCGTAGCTCCTAAATATCAGATATATAGGATGCTATGCGTGTTACCACAGACTTGGATTTTTTGAATTAATCTTATATTAATTCTGAAATTAATACAATATCATATATTGTATAATTTGATAAGAAACTAATTAAATAAATATTATTTGTATTAAATCCGTCCCACAGATTTAATTCACCAATTTATTTAATTTAAAATAAAGATAAGACGGAATTACATTTGATTTATTCTCATAAATCAAATTTGAGATATCATATCAATTTGAATTTCAAATTCAAACGTGATAGAGATTTAATTTTATCCTTATAAATTAAATCTTATAAATATCTCTTATATAATATATATATACGAATTTATATATATACGAATATAAATATAAATAAATATATACATCCACCATGGATCATTCATTGAATCTGGACATGTCTTAAATTCAATAAATCTGGACATCATAGCTCGTGTTGGGCTATTTTGTGTGTGACCCTGTAGGCCCATATGAAGTTGGCAGTGGGCCATTTACTATACTGACTCACAAGTCACAAGCGGTCTCTAGCAAGACATCATGACTATCCAAATTATATGATAATTGATGAACGATGTAACCTTTTATACAACCATATCATGTCCCTTTTGTTACACGATATTTTAGTCATGATGAGGCATGGAGAATGTCATCTTCCTATTCCTGACCGTTACTTTCTCGATCCTTGAGTAGTCTGACTATAGAAATGGAATTACCTTTCTATTACAGTATGGCCATACATTTCTCAGACTAACTCATCGAGGGGCCTAGTAATATCTCTTTACGAATGTGAGGGACAAATTCCATCTTGACCATTCACATTCCTCCGCACGGAAAACCACTAAACCCGAACATAGTTTTTATAATCACTCGGTCAAAAGTGACTTTTGACTAGGTCAAAGCTGAGCGTTTGTCATGTAGAAATCCATGATGATCTCAGGTTAAAGGGCATAGTGACATGGTTTGTATATGAGAGAAGCTTATGACTTAACCCATGTAGCTCTCATAGCGGGTCAGTTTAATACCTTATACTCTTACATGTGTCTATGACTTTGATTTATATCTCTATATATCTTCAAAGTCATACTGGTCTTATTTCATCTTTGCTCCTGCATAGATGACCGACCAGGGACATTTAGGATAAGATCATGAGTTATCTAAGGATGATCATCACAGTAAACATATAAATAATATGATAACACAATTAATAAATTCATAAATCAATAATATTCATATGACAATGATTGGCCCCTAAGGCACAATTTCTAACAATCTCCCACTTGCACTAGGTACAATCATTAATTTGACTAATTTCCATTGACCTAACATGACGCTCATGCTTTGGTTGCACAAGCGACTTTGTTAGAGGATCAGCAACATTATCTTCTCCTGTTACTTTGCATATTTTTATATCACCTCTATCGTTATTTTTATATCACCTCTATCGTTGATTTCTCTAATGAGATGAAATCGCTTGAGTATATGCTTGGTCCTTTGATGTGACCTAGGCTCTTTGGCCTGTGCAATGACACCGCTATTGTCACAAAGCAAAGTTTTTGGATCTGAGATAGTAGGTATCACCCCTAGTTCCATGATGAACTTCCTGATCCAAACGGCTTTCTTAGCTGCATCAGATGCTGCTATATACTCAGCTTCCATTGCATAATCTGCTATAGTGCCCTGCTTAAAGCTCTTCCAACTTACTGTTTCATTATTGAGGAGGAATATATATCCAGACTACGATTTTTGGTCGTCATGGTCAGTTTGAAAACTCGCACTTGTGTAACCAGTTACACATAGTTCATCATCCAATCCACCATAGACCAAGAATAAGTCCTTAGTCCTTCTTAAGTACTTAAGAATATTCTTGACAGCAGTCCAATGGTCCTTACCAGGGTCCTGTTGATATCTACTAGTCATACTTAAGGCAAACGAGACATCCGGTCGAGTATATAACATGGCGTACATGATAGATCCTATGGCTGAGGTATTTAGAACCTTACTCATGCGACCTCGCTGATCAGATGTATTAGGACACAAATCTTTGTTGAGGTGAATACCATAAGACATGGGTATAAAACCCCTTTGATTCGTACATACTAAACTTATGCAGTATTTTGTCTATGTATGTACTCTGACTGAGTCCTAGAAGTCTTTTAGATCTATCTCTATATATCCTGATTCCTAGGATGTAGGTGGCTTCACCCAAGTCTTTCATTGAGAAAGACTTTCCTAACCAAGACTTAACAATCTGCAAGGTAGGAATGTTATTTCCAATAAGTAGGATGTCATCGACATAGAGTACTAAAAAATACAACTGTGCTCCCACTAACCTTCTTGTACACACAAGGTACATCAATGTTTTAAAGAAATCCAAACTCTTTGATTACTTCATCAAAATGATAATTCCAACTCCGAGAGACTTGCTTCAGTCCATAAATGGACCTTTAAAGCTTGCACACTTTACCAGAGTCCTCAGAACGCACAAACCTTTCAGGTTGTGTCATGTACACATCCTCAAGGAGCTTTCCATTAAGGAAGGCTGTCTTGACGTTCATCTACCATATTTCATAGTCATAATATGCTGCTATGGCAAAGAGGATTTTGATTGATTTGGCCATTGCAACTGAGAAAAAGGTCTCATCATAGTCCACACCATGAGTTTGAGTAAATCCTTTTGCAACTAGTCGTGCCTTGAAGACATTTACATTGCCATCCATGTCGGTTTTCTCCTTAAAAATCCACTTGCACCCGACAGTTTTTACACCTTTAGGTGGGTCGACTAAGGTTCAAACCTGATTGTTGTACATGGATTGCATCTCAGACTTCATGGCATTAAGCTATTTTTCAAAGTTTGGTCCCACTATAGCTTCTCGATAGGTAGTCGGCTCATTATGCTCAATGAGCAACACATCACGACTGTCAGAAAATAGAAATCCATATCTCTGAGGCTGAAGTCGTGTCCTATTAGATTTCTGTGGACCTTGCGTGACTTGAGGAGTCTCAACAACTTGTTGAGTCTTCTTTATTTTTCATCTGCAGTTTTGTGGTGTCTTGTGGCTCTCGAACCTCTTTGAGGTGTACCTTTCTCTCACTGGTTCTTTTAGAGATAAATTCTCGTTTGAGAAAGATACCATTTCTGACAACAAACACTTTGTTATTGCAGGGTTGTAGACGTAATATCCCTTGGTTTCCTTAGGATATCCCACAAAAAGGCACCTTGAGGATTTGGGCGCTAATTTGTCTAAGGCTTGTTGTTTAACATAGACCTCACATCCCCAAATCTTGAAAAAAGACAAACTAGGTGTCCTCCTAGTCCATATCTCATACGGAGTCTTCAATTACCTTAGATGAAACACGATTGAGTGTGAATGCAGCTGTCTCTAGGGCATGGCCCCAAAAGAAGGGTGGAATATCCGTTTGATTCATCATAGATCGAACCATATCTAATAGTGTTTGATTCCTCTGTTCAGAAACGTCATTCCATTGTGGTGTCCCTAGAGGAGTCAATTGTGAGACTATCCCACAACTCCTAAGATGATCAATTAACTGTTGGCTCAAATATTCACCACCCCGATCAGATCGAAGGGTTTTAATTGTTTTGCCAAGCTGGTTTTGTACTTCATTTTGAAATATTTTGAACATTTTAAAAGATTCGGATTTATGTTTTATCAAATAGATGTACCCATATATGCTAAAATCATCTATGAATGTTATGAAGTACGAATAACCTCCTCTGGCATTTGTGTTCATCAGTCCACAGACATCTGTATGTATAAGGCCCAATAAATCAGTGGCCCTCTCACTGTGCCCAGTGAAAGGTGACTTTGTCATCTTTCCTAACAAGCAAGACTCGCAAGTGTCATATGATTCAAAATCAAATGAGTTGGGAAATCCATCTTGATGGAGTTTGGAAAAATATTTCTCATTTATGTGGCCCATATGACAGTGCCAGAGGTATGTCGGATTCAAATCGTTTGGTTTGACCCTTTTGGCGGTTATGTTATAGATATTTCCATGATTGGGTTGTTCCAAATTTAATATGTAATGATCAACATGCAAATCACCATGAGCATAGAAAATATCATTACGATAAATAGAACATATATTATTCCCAACAATGGAAGTGAAACCTTCCTTATCCAAATAAGAACGTGAAACTATGTGACTACTTAAAGCAGGAACATAATAGCAATTGTTCAAAACTAACAAAAGCCCAGTGGGCAGAACTAATTCATAAGTGCCTACAGCTAACGCAGCAACCCTTGCTTTGTTTCCAACTCGTAGGTCAACTTCGCCCCTTTTCAGCTTCTTACTGCCCTTTAGTCCCTGCACATTTATACAAATGTGAGAACCACATGCAGTATCTAATACCCATGTGGTAGAAGTATAAAGATTAATGTCTATAACATAAATACCTGAAACGATAGCCCCTATCCTTGTTCTTTTTCAGATCTTTGAGGTAGAGTTTGCAATTCCTCTTCCAATGACCACGTTCATTATAGAAGAAGCAGACTCCTTCCTTCTGAGGCTTTGCCTTCTTTGGTGCAGGCTTGGTTTCGGGCTTGCCTGACTCTTTGGTCTTACCTGATGAGCCATGACCCTTGCCTTTGCCTTTCTTTTTCATACCCTTTCCTTTCTGAACCATCAAAACAGTACTGGACTTCTTCTTAAGACTCAGCTCAGCAGTTTTAAGCATCCCATGCAGTTTAGAAATAGATTTTTCCATGTTTATGTTGTAGTTCATGACAAACTAGTCATAACTTTCCGGGAGTGAGTTCAAGACCAAATCCTTAGCTAACTCCTGGCTCATGGGAAATTCAAGCCTCTCAAGGTGATCAATGTACCATTTCATCTTTAAGACATGAGTACTGACTGATACACCTTCAGCCATCTTGCAGAAATATAAGGCCTTAGTGGTCTCATACCTCTCTTGCCTTGCCTGTTAGAATATTTCCTTAAGATGCACAATCATCTCATAAGCCTCCATGTGTTCTAGATCTCTTTGGAGCTCCGGAACCATGGTGGCTAGCATCAAGCATCCTACATCGACAGAGTATTCCTTATGCTTCGTGTAAGCATATCTCTAAGCTCTAGGAACATTGGCTATTGGCTCCTTAGGAATGGGTTGATCTAGGACATGTGCCTTTCTTTTCTACTTGAGAACAATTCTCAAGTTCCTAAACCAGTCAAGAAAGTTTGTCCTTCTTAAGGATATATTGCAGCGATAATGTAGCAGTATTACTAGTCATCATGATTCTACAATAAAATATGCAATTGAATTAGCAATCTCTCACTAAATAAACAACCCTCAATGCAATAGTTAGTGGGTTAAGATCTATATTTGGTTCAAACTTAAGTCCGCTTTGGCAGGACGCTTAAATTAAGTTATTTACATAGGTAACACCTTTACCAATTACATCAAATATAACTCTTAGATGTTCATGGGATTCTATCATCATATGATCTAGCATGTTTTTAATTACATCTAATGTCTTGAGACCCAAAACTGTTTTGTTAATCTCAATTAAGTCAAATAATAATAAACATGTGAGAGTAGCACCATTACTCTTGTTTATCTCCCCAAGATAACTCAAATGCACCTACTTTTGCGGAGTCCACAATTGAGCGATCGAGATTTTGACAAGTGTTCATAAATTGACGGTATTATGACTTAAGATTTCATTTAGAGGGCTTAATTTAACTATCTGGTTTGTAAGAATGCATGTTTCTCAGTTTGTATCTCATACAAGTAATATGCATGTGCTGATATAATCATAAGATACATAATTTAAATGTGATACAATATGGCTCACCTATCCTAAGTCCACTCAAGTTAATGAGAGGAGCTCTCTAGTAAGAAAAGGGAAATTACATATAGAAACCTCTTTTAACATTCGAGGGGAGTGAGATGAGAAGAGAGGGTACTTTAAGAATATATAGAGGAAGGCACGACACGCAGACTGTATTTAAAAATTACAACACTTGCAATCTAGAGCCCTATTATTCACCATACCCAAACATTTAAGAATTAATATTCAGATTTAATTGAAGGGCAATTAATGTTTCAAAACTAAAATATTCACAAAACAGTATATGTTACGGTTATATTATGCTACGAAACAGCGATCCCGCTAACCGGTTAGCTGGCGGGGTCTAGGGCAGCGCCCCGAGAATTTTTTTTCCATAAATAATCACAAATCTGAATTCATTTTTCTTTTACCCCATCAATATTAATTGATCAAATCAAAACGCATGCACCACCGATTTCAATTCCCTTTCAGATTCCTTATATGTCATACATAAAAAGCATGTTATCATATGATCGGCTACGACTAACACATATCATATGAATCAACAATCAAGCCTAACTTAAACACAAAACGGCATGGCTCTGATACCACTGTAAGGAATTGGAAGACACGCAGCAGAAATTAACTTAAAAATTTTTTCATTCTCTGTCAGGATCTACCGTATGTGTTTAAGTCAAGTGGAAAGAAGTATTACCCTCAGTATTCAGTCATGACTTTCTCAGCTTCTGGTTGTGACCTCCACAGCTTTGCTCTTCACGGCTCATGCTCTCTTTTCGATCGTAAGAAGTCGACAACTCAAGTCGGCTTCCTCTACTGGTATCCACACGAACAGCGTTCCAACCACGAACGACGTGCTAGCGCCTCCTGTTCTTCCAAGGCTTACTCAAGAATTCGTCATCTTCGTCTCTATTTTGGCAGTTTCTTATTTACAAACCTTTTTACAGATTCCCATTCACCCTTTTTTCTCTTTCCAACCGTAGCTTCTAAATATCAAATATATGGGATGCTATACGTGTTACCACAGACTTAGATTTTTGGAATTAATCTTATATTAATTCTGAAATTAATACAATATCATATATTGTATAATTTGATAAGAAATTAATTAAATAAATAGTGTTTATATTAAATCTGTCCCACAGATTTAATTCACCCATTTATTTAATTTAAAATATAGATAAGACAGAATTATATTTGATTTATTCTCATAAATCAAATTTGAGATATCATATCAATTTGAATTTTAAATTCAAACGTGATAGAGATTTAATTTTATCCTTATAAATTAAATCTTATAAATATCTCTTATATAATATATATATATACGAATTTATATATATATATATATATATCTTATATAATATATATATATATACGAATTTATATATATATGAATATAAATATAAATAAATATATACATTCGCCCTGGAACATTCATTGAATCTGGACATGTCTTAAATTCAATGAATCTGGACATCATAGCTCGTATTGGGCTATTTTGTGTGCGACCCTGTACTATGCTGACTCACAAGTCGCAAGTGGTCTCTAGCAAGACATCACGACTACCCAAATCATATGAGGATCGATGAACGATGTAACCTTTTATACAACCATATCATGTCCCTTTTGTTACACGATATTTTGGTCATTGATGAGGCATGGAGAATGTCATCCTCCTATTCCTGACCGTTACTTTCTCGATCCCTGAGTAGTCTGATTATAGAAATGGAATTACCTTTCCATTACAGTATGGCCATACATTTCTCAGACTCACTCATCGAGGGGCCCAGTAATATCTCTCTACGAATGTGAGGGACAAATTCCATCTTGACCATTCACATTCCTCCGCACGGAAAACCACTAAGCCTGAACATAGTCTTTATGATCACTCGGTCAAAAGTGACTTTTGACTATGTCAAAGTTGAGCGTTTGTCATGTAGAAATCCATGATAATCTCAGGTCAAAGGGCATAGTGACATGGTTTATATATGAGAGAAGCTTATGACTTAACCCATGCAGCTCTCTCATAGCGGGTCAGTTCAACACCTTGTACTCTTACATGTGCCTATGATTTTGATTTATATCTCTATACATCTTCAAAGTCATACTGGTATTATTTTATCTCTGCTCCCGCATAGATGATCGACTAGGGACATTTAGGATAAGATTATGAGTTATCTAAGGATGATCATCACAGTAAACATGCAAATAATATGATAACACAATTAACAAATTCATAAATCAACAATATTTATAAGACAATGATTGACCCATAGGGCACAATTTCCAACACAATCTACCTCCGTAGACTGATCTTCATTTAAACATTGTTAGGCATATCAAAACTCAGGTTAAGAAACTTCTTATTTTTAGCCTTCCTGATCCGAATACCTTCAAAATTGTTAAAACTGATGCCAGTGACATAGGTTACGGTGGCATTCTCAAACAGAGTCTTAACAGAAAAGAAAAAAATTGTATCTTTTACGTCCAAACATTGGAATAGCACTCAACAAAACTATTCCACTATTAAAAAAGAAATTTTGGCGATTGTTTTATGATTGTTTTATGCATTTCTAAATTTCAATATGATTTATTAAATAAAAGATTTTTACTTCGCATTGATTGTAAATCAGCAAAGGATGCTTTACAAAAAGATGTTAAAAATCTTGCTTTTAAACAAGTCTTCGCTAGATGACAAGCAATTTTAAGTGTCTTTGATTTTGAAATTGATTTTATCAAAGGTACTTCAAACTCTCTTCCAGACTTCTTAACCCGTGAGTTTTTACAGGGTAGATAAAGTTTGAGAGAAAACCAGAAAGAAACCACCAAAAATGCCAAGGAAAAAGAAACCCAGAGATGGTGAGGATAAAAAACAAAAGGATATTCTACAAGATGCCCAAAGCCAAACAGTCTCGAGTTCTGAACTTGAGGCCATCATCCAAAAGGTGATGCAACAATATGGGTCTTCACAGGGAACCTAGCAAATTAAAATGGAGTCATCTACTCCATCTGAATCTGCAGAAACCACAACAAACAAAATTGGAGTCATATACTCCGTCTGGGTCATCAACCCAGCAAATTCAAACAATAGCATCTTCTAAAAAGACTTTAGAATCATATGCCCAGAAGATTCTCCCAGACAAAACCTTTGCCTAGAAATTGGCCCTTCCCCAATCCCTGCAAAGGTACTTACAAAAAACTAATATGATTTGCTTGATAAACAACCAAATATCCTGTAGATTAATCCCTCTAAAAAATAGATAAGTTTCTGCTTCTGTCTCCTAGAAAATGGACAATACTTCAGCCTTTTTCAAACAAAATAGGGCTATGAATATTATCCAGATAGAGCCAAAATTCTATCATAAAAACCCAAACCAAATGGCTTTAAATATTTTTCCCAGAGGATTTCATTTTAGGCCTAAACAACTGACAAAAATAAGGAAATATTATGAATTAATATTTGATTCATTCTGGGTCGGCTGCAATAAAAAAGAATGCTGATAAAACAGATGAATCTTTAATAACTCATTCTACCCTGCAGATTTTGAAAGTTCTCACTCCATCCCAGTAGGGACAAGATTTAAACAAAATTAAAACTTTTGGGATAAACTTTGATCATACTGGATACAATTATTATAATTATGTTGATGCATGGTACCATATATTCTGGGATTAGAATAAATTTTTTAAACATACTTGGTTTATTTATTTCAAAACAAAAACCAAGTACAATTTTCCTCAATGGTTTAGACACTTGTGGGATTTCTTTAGACCTATTCTAGAGATATTTCCTACAGAAGTAATTCAAACTTTGAGCATTTCAAACAAAAGTTCAACATTGAAGAAAACCTTTTTCCTGTTGAACTATATTAGTTTTCAAACTTATCTGTATCTTGGATATTTTCTTGAAATTACATATTTTCTCAAACTGAAGCGAAGGATCAAGATTTTTGCCAATACTACAAAGATTTCCGTCTGTAAAGTGGTGGCCCAAGTTTAATCTTTCTCGAATAAACACTCAAGCAGTCGAGAGATGGTTTAAACAAAATCCCCAGTTTAGGCATGACAGAACACAGCAAGTTCTTGAATCAGAAGAATAGGGTACAAGCCGTCCTCGCTTCAACAAACGATAAGGCCAACCTTATCAATCAATTAAACTCTATGCTCCAGATTCTACAGCAATAGGAGCAGACCCCTTCTACAAGACAGATTCTGCACCACCTTCAGAGAAAGATAATGAAGAAGAATTTGTCATAGACTTAGATGAAGATTAAACTATCCAGAGACTTAGTTGATCGAGAAATGTGTCCTAGGTTTTTGGTAAAATAAACTTGTAAAGTAATGTTACTATAGGTAGCAGTACTATTTTAAACAGTGAGCCACTGTAGTGTCGGTATATATTTTGCACATCTTAAGAGGCATCAGAAAGTATAATTGCACATCTAGTAAGCAATGTTTAATTTTTGACAGACTACATCAGATCCATGCAAGGAATGACAATTAAAGCATATGTATAAGGGGTAGGACAAGCATGAAATGCATGAAAATCTATGCTAGTGTGCCATAAGCAGACCCCTTCACACCCTCAGTTATACGTAAAATAGATGTCAAAAGCTGGGTTCACCTGTTAGGTTATGGTCTATCGCAGATTGCAAGACGAATCATAATATTCTGCTATCAGTGCTTCCTGCCAATTGAAGAATCATAAGCGTAGCCAAAAACTCATAGCAACTACTAAGTAGTTTTTGTGGACCGTGATCATTTTCAAGTCAAAGCTAAAAGCGAACAACTTTTGGGAATATAGAGCAGGGATCCAGAGGGAAAAATCGATAAGAGCGGAGACCTCCTCTCTCTCTCTTTTGGACCATTCATGGCCCTCATTTCTTGCCCCTCGCCTTGGCTCGGTGGACTGAGACCTGGAGCTGCTACCATCTCCTCTCTCCTTTGGAGCCTTGCCCATCCCTTTTCAGATGATTCGGTGCAATCGATTTTCACCACCCAACCAGTCGACCACCGATAGAGAGAGGAGAACGATTTATTTGAGAGGTTTTGTAATCGACCGGAAGACGGGAAAAGACGGTGATTGAATGAATCATCGACTCCACCCTCACTTGGGTTTGGCGGGGATGCGACCCTCGCTTTATCAAATTTGATCTGATTTACTTGATGAGCAAGATATGGAAGCTGGCACTAGTTATGTTGATTGTTTTCCAGCTGTCAATCCCAACAGGACTATATGGAAATTCCGGCCTTTATTTACTCATCTTTTCATTTGATTTCTTGACAGACAAGAAATAGAAACGGCAGTAATTATCTTAAATGTCCGGAAAGTATTAACTAACTGTTTATATTTTTTTTGCTTTTATTTATTTCCTTTTTTATTTAATTTCTTGACCGACAAAAAATAGAAACCGCCGATAATTATTTTAACGTTGGGAAATTTTTAACTAGCTCTGTTTTCTTTGAAGTCAAAGGCCTGTTTTTATTTTAAAAGAAAGCTGTTCGTGCGTGATAATTTTCAACATTTACAGAAATGGATTCAAGAATATTGAAAAATAGAAGTTTTATTTTTAATAACAATAATAATAAAAAAATAATTATGTATAAATTAATAAAATTCATGGACTAGTTTAAGGGAAAAAAAGATATTCTCGTTATATAAATAAGTCCAATCGTAAATGCATACAAAAAATAACAGAGAAGATTTTAAATAAAATTAATTTTTTTATATAAAAATTTTGGTAAATTATCGTTATTAAGAACAAAGTATAATCCTAAAGTTCAAACAGTACTTATAAAGAATTTATAATATCGTCTATTAAAAATTTTTTTACGATAACAATAAAAATCGAATTAGACAAATAAATTTATGATAACAATATAAATAATATCCTTATTAAATATAAATGTATTTTATATTGTCTATATTAATTTTCATTTCCCAAATAACATTTATTAAATGGGGGTATTAAACAAACAACTGCTTTCGGTATAATACAGGCTAGAAGCCCATTATCGTTGCATTACCGTTCGTGGGTAACTGATCATGGTAAACAAACAATCGTCAACTTTATCTTCACTCATTATTTAATAGCTTCACTTTTCTCCACGTGGTATTCGCTTGACTTAACCTTATTAAAGGCATATTTAAATTAACTTTTAGAATAGATTACGTAAAAAATAAATTTTAAAAACTAAATTTAAAAAAAAAATATTTTAAGAAAAATATATTTTAAAAATAAAAATATTTATATGATTAGTAGTATAATCACTTTTTATATTAATAAATTATTAAAAAGGATATGATTTGATTAAAAATAAAAGAGAGGAATGAGAGTATAAAAAAAGAGGAGAGAGAAGAGAATATAGAGAAGAGAGGGTAGAGAAGAGAGATAAAAAAAAGAAATAAGAGAGTAAAAGAAGGTATAGAAGAAAAATAAGAGAAGAGAGTGTAAGAAAAAATATAAACAATATAATAATTAGATAATCCATAAACTCTTTTACTCTTCTAAAAATTAGTTCCAATAACTTATTTAAAATTATAGTTTTAACTAAAATCACTTTTAAATAAATATATCTGTTTATTTAAAATTTTATCCAAAAACTTTTTAAACTATGCCCCCAAACATAACTAAGCTTTACAAATGTCACAATACTTTTCCCTTGTATTCCATTAAATATAATAACTTCCCCCTCTATTTGTTGAAGCTGAGTCAATTTGCCTAAAAACGCTTGCATCCGGTGATGGCCAAATCTTCTTACCCAATTGGAGTTCCACAAGTGAAGTTTTTTTATTCCCGCTCACAAATACTCACATGATAACGAATATTTTTATTAAAAGAATAATTTATTTCATATTTAACACCATCATTATCCAATAAAAACTGCACATTCTTTTTTTTAAAAAAAAAAGATCATCGGCATTATAAGGCCCGCCTTTACAAAATGACCTTGCAATTCAAACCACACATATGAACAACAGCATTATCGACCTTGAATTTCTGAGAATGGATAAAAAAAGCCATAAAAAAAAGATACAGCCACTCGAAACAAAAGCCGGAAGGGCCCGACAGACTAATTTTTAAGGCACAATTTTATTTGATTCCGCAAGTTTAAGCTTTGTTCTTCACTTCTGATCATATACTCGCACTAATGAACAATGAAAAAGACATAAAGGATCATTACCTCGAATGACTGCATAAGATGGTGCCGCAGGGCACAGTAGCACTAGGCCTTCAAAGTATATACTCTTGAGGCTCGAAGGGAACCGTAACTTAGGAAACGGATTCATACGCAGTCTCGGCCATGTTATACGTTGATCCAAACATAGTCTTCTACGTACTGGAACCCAATGACCCGCACATAAAGAAGGGGCAGAGTAGTCTTTTTCCTATTGTTTCAGCTCATGATGTTTCTAATAAACAATGTTGAATTAATTCACTTCCCAATTGGAAAGAAAGAGAAACCAAGTTGTACGTACAAAACAACAAGTCAGCGAACAAAAAGGTCAGGCTTTGTTACTCTTTGCCATCTCATCAATATCCAGTTCCATTGCCAACACTGACGAATCCCTCTGCATGCCCAAGTGACTGGAGAAGGAGTAGAATATATAATTATTAGAGGAGCATCCCCAGTTAGATAAATAAGAAGGTTCAGAAGTTTGGTTGACCTGTTCTGTACAGGGCCATGGTCTACTGCAGATCGCAAGCAGTATATGACTCTGCCCACAATGTCTGTCATTTGAACTGGACCAAATATTCTACTATCATATGCTTCCTGCCATTTAAGAGTCAAACGAATAACCCGAAAGTTATAGGTAATCCTATATGGTATTAGTGGACAGTAATCACTTTACATATGTTACTGTGGAGAATTCAAGCACAGATATATAATGACATTAACCGTATCCCACTTACGCATATGCTGCTAGAGTACATCAACTAAAAAATTATAATGTTGAGATCTGAGATAAAACGAGTCCACATTATTGGAAGATGTTTCTTCCCTCTATTTTTGGGCGGCCAACGGTTATTTTTCTATTATTACCGGAAGAAGCAAACAGGTGGTTGTACATGCGTAAAGCAACTACTGCCCAAATTTTCACAGTAATGAAGCTTATAAAAGAATTAATATTTATATACCCAAGTAGAAATATGTATAAACTCTCTAGCCACATCATACTTGTAAATAATGTTTTCAAAAGCGCTTTTAATAAATTGCCAAACCAAGTTTCTGATCCAATTTGTTTCTTACTTAGACATGAGATTTTAACTACAAACAGTGTTTAAACCTGTTGTCAATCATGACTACTAAGCATGTTAATATTGAGAGTGCTTTCAGAATGACGAATATTGGGGAAAAGAACTGCAGAGCGCATACCTTGGGTTTTAAATTTTGATTGTCAGCCAACACCCAACATTGATCCTCCTCAAGAACAAAAGGTTCATCCTTTTCATCTGTAGAAGCCATTTCATAGCCTTCGATGGCAGCCAGTCTTCTGACTAAATGATTGTTTTGCTTCTCAGGGTCTTTCAAAACGATTACATCTCCTACAAAGACACGCCTATCAAAGAAACATGTGTATCACTAACAAATTATGAAAAATGAGAATCAGTCATGGAATGAGCTTCAGTTGACAAAGTCAACAATCAAAACGTCATTACCTAGAGGAACTCCAAAGAATAGTACACAAGAATGAAACAAAGAAGAAAGAGACCAAAAAGAAATTATAGTTGGATAATAAGATCTGATTACAGACACTTCCCTGAGAAGGAATGGCAAATAAGTAAGTTTTTGTCTCCATCCAATTCCACAATATGTAATTAAGTCCTGAAATAAACTAGTGCAATCTTTATCCTTGTTCTAACATATTTTCCATAACATAAAACCAAGGAGATGATATGGAATGTGGATGTGATTCTGAGGAGGGTGATGTATTCCCTAGGATAACATGGTCCCTATATGCCAAATAGCAATAGCAATATATAAATTTGTAATAGAAAATGATTACGTTAGGTCTGCTTTTGGTAACTTCCGAACAAGCAGAGTTACTCCTTTTCCATCTAGGGCAGGGGCCATTTCCTGTCCTTTGTTCAACTGCAAGTACGTCAACCTTCCTTGAAGGAGATTCTTCCAGATAACATGATTTACCTCTTTGTCCGTAATTTGGCCCCCTTTATAGGTCTGTGACACATCATTGAATTGGTCAGAAAAGCCTCTAAAAAGTTAAAAGCTCATATTGTGACACACTGGCATAGTTATGGTATGGAGAGAAAGAAGGTATAAGAAAAGTGATATAAAAAGAAAGACTGATAAACAAAATATAAGGATGTCAAGAGAACTACAGGTAAAAAGAAGAAATGATGAACAACCACTAGAATAGGATTTTCAAGACCGACAATTAAGCTAGCATAGCTGCAGGGGATGTGAGTTTTATGTTTAAGATATCTCCATAGTACTCCCAAAGGTATCCAAACTTAAAAGCTATGATAACCAAACAAAAAACGACCTTCTCTTATATCCAAGGCCATGTCAGAATAAAACTTATTCATACTTTCATAAATGCTACAAACAATATTAAACTAACGTACTGTCTAAATTTCTCAGCTTTAAACCTGTAAGACCCTGATTTAGGTAAATACTTCCATTCAACTTCAAATTCCCCCATTCAAGAAATATCTTAGAATTGCATCTCCACAATTAATCAGCCTAAAAGCAAGAATACTCATGAAAACATTAGTATGGCCTCTTAGCAAGAACCTTTAAATTTAACCGCAAGCATCTCAGTGAAGGTGGTGCATGGCAAAAGCCATCAAAAGTAATAGCACAAAATATTATTTCGTCCAAACCAATGATCTACATATCCTTCCCGATTCATACTAGATGTGTAGATGGGTTTCCGACAGTCACAAATTCCCTGGCAGCCCCATTGACTTATTCCCTAACTACTTAATTCTCATGGGACAATACTACCCACTTGAGGTTTGAGAATGATCCTTGTCCTCAAGGATCAGTACAATGCCATTGGTTATTGTGATGTGGAAACTAAGGGTAATTGTTAGGAATCACGGGGGTAGTTAGGGAATTTGCATGGAATTCATCCAGCCTCTGTATAAATAGGGGAAGGATAGTCATGTGATGGTGTGAAATGAACTTTGTTTATATTTTTACCTTTTGCTATGTATCAGTAAGTAAGCAAGGTTGTGTTTGAAAATTTATGAGTAAAGACCATATTGCAAATGTAGACCTAAAGAATTTTATCATTGTATTGACTCATTGCCAATGAATACCTAAGAGAGAAACAGTTTCACACATTTAACTAGTTTCAATCATGAAAAGCACCTATGTGAAAATATGCTTCACATGAGCTTGATGTCACTTCCAGTCATCTGGTCTGGTATAAAGTCTGCTGATACAGACTTGTGCACAGAAGATCCAACAATCTTTGATGATTATCTAGCCTTTCGTTGAAATAGAAGACAATCAGTTCCAATACTGTACAACTATATCATTGAACCTGATCTGTATCTGTAAAACTTGTATAAGAATGTTGACTAACCTTGTATACGAATATAGTCAAGACACTCGGAAGAACGTAGCATCTGGGAAGCTTGTGGTTTACTTTATTGTTTTATAAATAATAAAGTCAATAATCAAATGTAACAAGGAAAACAACTAATAGAATTCTTGAAATACCCATGCTGCCTATAACATGGCTAGATTTGTATCTTTAGTAATTTTTTTTAGTAGAATAGATTCAATTAGAACGATGGCGAGGGGGAAAATTATAACCTGATTAAGGAATCGCATTTAAGTTCAGAATTCATACAGACTCGTTAATAGTCTTTACAGAAAATCAACATCAACTGCATATGTCCAAAGAAACTACAAATGCGTTTCAACTGCAACCTTTTGGCCAGGGATCGTATATAGTTGCCATTTTATTTTACATTGAATTCTCAACCCCAGGATTAACCCAGGAAAATTATACTTTAATCATACGTAAAAGACTACAATTAATAATCATAAGCGCCACTTAAAGCCGATGAGAAAGTCCATAATGAAAATACATGCATATATTTAAGCCCATTACAACGTCAATGGTGATGGAAGCCTGTCAATTGTTAAGGATACGACTGATAAACAATTTGAGAAGTCGGGAAATGAAAGCAGTTACGAAATTAAATGTGAAAATAAACTTAGGGTTATAGGGTCAGAGAGGAAGTGAGACCTTCATGCCGATTGATATGGAGAACTCGAGCTTGTGAGCCATGTACCGAAACCATGTTGAGAGCGAAGCCATTGCATACAGAGTAGTCCGCACGAGTTCAATACTTTTAACCTTAAACCCTCCTAGAGATTTCTATGCACAGGACCCAGAACAAAAATAATAAAATGAAAAGTCCCGGTTAAAAAACATATTTTTTTTTCATCCGATCTTTTTTCATCCCGTAAAAAATACGTTAGCTTGCTAAAGTGTTAACCCTCTTGAAAGCTCCGCTAGGAATGAGCTTTGAAAGAGTAAAAATGGGGTAGGGGTTGGGTAAGGATTCCGTGCGCAATATTATTATTAGATAATAATAAAAGGATAAATGAAATTAAATAAACAAACCTTTATACTTTTTATTTTTTAGAACCATTATAGCAATTCTTTCTTATCTATACGGAGGTTTATTTGTTTTGTTTAATGTTCATCCATCACAAAATTCATTACGAAAAAAAATTGTGAAATCACAAATTTCCCTACCATTAGTTTAGATTAGTTGAATATGGGAAGTATTTTTTTTATTTAAAAAATAAATGAATAAAAATGAATGTGCGAGCAATTTCTTTTTAACACGCAAAAGAAAAAAATTAAGAAGAACAAACTATTATGTAATGAAAATAAATATTAAATCAGCATGAAACTATAAATAGTCAATTCTTAATAATCAGTTAAACTTTAAAAATAATCAGCATAACAAACTAAATTTCAGCTTCTTTAACATTAAAATAATTGTAAAATATTTATTATATAAAATAAATCTTATATTAATAATTAAAAATATATATTATTATTAAATATATGAATATGTGTACTCTCTTTCTTTTATAATAGATGTGCTCAAGGTATATTAATGTATAATTATATAAGTTAAATAAATTAATTTAAAAATAATAAATATTATATATAAAATAATATTTTATATTTAAAATTTAATTTAATTTTTTAACTAACTGAAAGGAGGTAGCATATTATTAAAATTAATATTTAGCAAAATTAATTTCATTAATGGAGGAAATAAATTTCATACATGCGTATCCCGTTTGATTCACTCGTGTCACTCTCGCCTCTATTTATGCAAAGATCTACGTCCCAAAATACACGACCGCCGCGAAATCCAATCTCTCTCTCTCTCTCTCCCTCCCTCCCCCTCTATCAAAATCTGTTTGTTAGTTTGCTCTCCCGTAAGAAGATTTTATGAACTGTTCGCTTATGCCGGATTGCAGTGACAACCCAATTGGTAAACTTGGTTTGATCCCCTCGTCTACTCTCACTACCCGACTTCCTCGGCAGTTCAATTCCAGTTCCAGGTTTGTGGATGCTCATAACGCTATAATCTATCGTTATTCTCCTTTTTCGTTCGTCCTGGTTGACAATATAAATATCATCTGGTTTTGGCAACAACATAGTCGGTGCGAAATATGTGTTATTTATTTTTGTCTTCGTAAACCTCAGCGGTGTTTTAATTTTAATGAATGAGCCGATCTTTGTGTCTATCCCTCATTTTTCATGTCTTCACTTTTTGTCCTTACCCATTAGGCTTGTAGACTGTGAAATTTGTTGAAATAATGGACAAGTTGAACCTAGCTCAACTGGGTGAGAAGCTGAAGACAAGTGGAGCTCAAATGGGTCGAATTGTTAGTGACAAAATGAAGGAAATTTTGCAAACCCCAACTCCTGAATCAAAGATGGTTGACGAAGCTACATCGGAGATCCTGGAGGAACCCAACTGGGGCATGAATTTGAGGATATGTGCAATGATCAATAGTGGAGAGTTTAATGGATCCGAGATTGTGAAGGCCATAAAGAAGAAGATTTCAAGCAAGAATTCAGTGAGCCAGAGGCTCAGTCTTGACTTGCTGGAAGCCTGTGCTATGAATTGTGAGAAAGTGTTTTCTGAGGTGGCATCAGAGAAGGTGCTTGAAGATGTGGTTAGAATGATTGATAATCCGCAAACAGATCATCAGAATAGAAGAAGGGCTTTGCAGTTGATCCGGGCTTGGGGAGAGTCAGAGGATCTTGCCTATCTGCCAGTGTTTCGTCAAACCTATATGGTAGGCGTTTTTACTTGACGTGTTTTGACTTGGCCTGGATACCTATTGGTCAGTCTTTCCTTATCTTTTTATATCGTTATTATATTATTAACTTGCTGAATTTCTTGTATTTATTCTCTTCGCCTCCTTTTCTTGGATCTGTAGACGAACTTGTTTATTTATATTTTCATTTTGGACTCTAGCCTCTTCATGAACTTATTTCTTAGCAGGACATATGGCAATCCAGGATTGAAGTATGTTACATTGCGCAGATCAATATCAAAGTTTGATCTATTAAGTGCATAACTCACAAATAAGAGGAACTTGGGGGAAAATTTTGTAGCTTCTTATGCCTATAACTATGCCAAAACAAGTTTATTTTGACTAAATTCATTTATTTGAATAAAGATTTCGTTGAAAATTTTTGAATGTTTGCTTCTTTAGCAACTATTAAATGCCGCTGAATAGTTAAAAAAAGTAAGTAAAATCCCTAGCCTTTTAATTTGGCTTTGGAGAAGAAACTTTGTCACGATTTTATTACTTTGTTGATTTTTCCTGTCTTATATAGCTTGCGGCTATTGTTGCATACTTTTGTATAATCTTTATGGCAATAGCGCTTCCCAGGTAACCCTGAGTATTTTCTTATTAGGAGTGCTTGCAGCATAACACTCAACTTTCTCACTTGCTCTCAACTCTCTCTAACCCATTAAGTACAGCGCCTCCCTTTGTATTTCTTTAATTGGCCGTCTTATTCTGTGTGTATTATTGAATTTTAACCCCGACCTGGTTGTTGGCAGAGTCTGAAAGGAAGAAATATGCCTCTGGAGACAGATGCAGTAAATCCACATATGCCATATTCCTCGGAGTCTCATATACATGAAGATTCATTAGATCCTCCTGAAAGTTATCCTATTCCTGATGCTGCATTGTATGAGATGAATGGATCTGCTTTCTCTTCTAATCCCAGAACCCTATCAGTTGAAGAAAAGAAGGAGCATCTTGTCATTGCTCGAAACAGTCTTGAATTACTCTCTACCATACTAAATTCTGGAGCAGAGCCAAAACTGTTAAAGGTAAACTTTTCAAAGTTAAATGAAGGCGGCATTCTGTGAGTTCTAATGCTTCATGCATGTTTGTTCTCGTGTACTGGTATCTCCTCTTAACATATGTCTGAATAAACATATGCATGAAATGTAAATCCGTAGCAGCATTATGGGACGATGGTGTAATTCGTTTTGTACATATGTAGTCTTTTGTTTGTGGACTTTTGAAGAGTGAAATTATGGGAAAGAATCTACATACTTTTCAAGGCAAGAGTAATGTTGTTCTAATGCAGATAGTTTGAGTGCTTGACATATGTCAAATTACTAATGATAACGGTGTCATTTTTTTGGGTATGAAAATTACATTAATATATGCTTATGTAGCTTTCGCCGTTTTTTCTGCAATGAAGTTACTGGTATTTCCTATATGGCTAAATGGATAGAATAATTCTTCATTGATAAAATTTACCAAAAATCTCACATGTTTGCAGGAAGATGTTACTGTGGACTTGTTGGAAAAGTGCAGGCAGTCATTGTCTGTCATTAAGGTGATCGTGGAAAGCACCGCTGATGATGAGGGGACACTTTTTGAGGCTTTGAACCTTAATGACGAGCTGCAACAGGTAGTTTGTAAGTACGAGGAGTTGGAAGCTGCCCAAGATTCTGGAGCACAACCGCTCCAAGTTAAAGATGCCACAAAGCATGTTGCAGAAGCTGTTCAAAATCCCATCGCACCACCTGAAAGCTTTGAAGGCGATGAATCTGGTGAGTCAGATGCTGCTGAGAGGCTTCAAAGGAAGGCACCGAATAAGTCTAATGCTTCTGAGGTCAATTCTACAGCTGTTGTTGATCGTCCCTGTGAGTTCAACACAATGAATTGCACAAAAGAGAAGGATGCTGAATGAGGAAAGAGCAAGTTGGCATGGTTCTTATAGTGTTAGATTTTATCGCTGTCCATATCTTTGTAGTAGGTTATTAGTTCTTTCTGTGCTGTTGGTGGTCATAATATGGAATTGGCCGGAGTTTCTCCCGGAAACGCCTGTGACTTTATATCTAATTGGGATATCATGCAAGTTTCTTATGACTGTAAACTGAGAAGTTTGAAGCATGGAGGAAATGACGTTAGCTGTATTACCTAAATTTCTCGTCATTCACATCTGATTCTTATGCTGAGTTTGGAGTCAGTTTGTAAAATAATTCATTATTCAATTTTAGATTGAATGCCACTTACTTAGGAAAGTTACTTGGCAGAGAAATTTAGATATTTATAAGAGGAAGTGCTATGGCCCTGGTACGAGAAGATTCATGAGAAGCTGGTGCCTTTATAAGCTGTGCCTAATCTTCGACTGAGTAACAAATTACGTGGAACTTTTCCTATGTTTGGGACGCGTTGTATTAATTCAGGACCATTTCATGAGCCCTGCTCCCTTTTTTTATGCATAATTAAAACTATTATCAACCAGCGTTTCCTCTTCCATATCATTTGATAGTTTGATAGAGAGAGTACAACATAAACGCAACAATGCATTCACCGTTCTACATGTATTATAGTTTCTGCCCTTTTCTTTTTGGGTGGTTTCTTTTGATTCGTTTAGAATGAGAAGAAAGAAACATCCAAGATGGAAGAACTAAGCCGCAAAAAAAGAAAACAAAAAATCTAAGGCTAATACTAGCTCCAGACAAAAAATCTAAAGCTAATACTATCTCCTTTTCCAACCAGTTATGCAGAAGAGGTGCAAGTTGTTTTGTGCCTTCACAAGTCTTACGTATAAGTCAGAGTCATTAGTCATGGAAGTCGTGGTTCATCTTAGATTTTGCGCTCACAAACATATATATTATTTTTTTTATTCATATTTGTACAAAAATGCATGAGATTCCTACATGGTTCTAATCACTACTGGAGTGAAGAAGAGTTAAAAAAATAACGATTTGAAAAAATCAAATCTATGTTTCTGAATGATATTTGTATCAGTGGTTTTCCAGTTGTTTCGCTTTTTGGACAAAGCCGAAGGACAACTTGGGACTTTGGTAGCATTTTTAGTATTTTATTTTATTTTTTATTCCTGGGGAATTTGTGGATTTTTGTTCCTCCGATGTTCAAGGACATTTTCAAAATTATTTATTTATTTTTAATAGTATTGATTATGAACCGCCGGTGCCACTCTACCATCGGAAGTTGCGATGCACAACACCAAGACAAGTTTATAAATGGACAGCTGTATTTCTATATTTAAATACTCTATATATATATCAATTATATACAAAAGTTTTCTTTTTCTTTTTTTAAGAAAAAGGCATCAGAAAAATCAAGTTTACCCACGGAACAGGATTTTTTTTTAAAAAAAATAGTCCTGGAAGAAATTACTGTTTTTTTAGCTCGGAACAGTAACTCCACAGTTTTATAAAAACAGAAACTCAGTTCTCATATTCATGCTTCCAAAATCAGAATAACATTCGCGGCCCTCAACTCTAAATTTGGCGCTTGCCAACCAACGGTTGAGAATTCGCTAGTTCTCTCCATGAACACCAATGCCTTCCTGAATCTCCCATCTTTCTTTCGTTCTTTCTTTCTTCATTCCTTCTCTGTCCACTCCTTCCATTCTTCCCACCTCTTTCGTTCAGTTTTCCGGCATTTCATAGCCGCCGGAATTCTGACGTTTCGCCATGAACGACACCGACGATGAAAGCGAAGTCCTGAAGGCCCCGATCATAGCAAAGGAGGTGTATTTCATCAAAGATGAGAGAACCCTCAAGGACCCCGATCTCGCCGATAGAGAAAGACCCCATGACGACCCTGATTCCGAAATAGACGACCCCGAATTCGCCGCCCAGCCAGATGGAAACCCACCCGCCGAACGCAAGCTTAAAACCAAGAAGGCGTTGTTGGAATTTCGATGCAAGGTTGAAGATTCCATTCTTGGGAACTACTTGTTAGGCGAATCAGACCAGAAACTCTCGCCTGGAGAAAGAGCGTTAGCCGCCAAAGAATTGAGAAAAATTGCTCTCTGGGGTATTCCATTGTTGCCCAGTATGGCTCATGACGGTATTGATTCGGTTTTGTTGAAGTTCTTGAAGGCGAAAGATTTCTGCGTTTCCGATGCTTTGAGATGCTCCAGAAGACCATGATATGGTGAAAGGAAAACAACATTGACACAATCCTTAAACAACATTGACACAATCCTTGACGAGAATTTGGATTCTGGGTATGGAAAATCTATGTACATAAACAGCAGAGACAGGTAGGGTCGTCCCGTGTTTTACCTCGTTTATGTGGTTTTCAAAAACAAGGAACTGTACAAGAAAACCTTCGGGACCGAAAAGGAACGAGAAGGATCCAATTCATGGAAAAGAGTATGAAGAAACTTAACTTCAGAGAAGGAGGGGTGGATTCTATTGTTTATATTATTGATTTCCATGACACACCGAAGCTAGTAATGAAGGAGCTCAATTCAGTCAGCAAGAAGACTTTGACTCTGCTTCAGAACTACTATCCTGAGACCATTTACAGAGATGTCGGTATCAAAGAAACTATATTTAGTATTTTGATTTTCTTGAAATCTAACTAACATTTTATGTTTTTGGGTATTTACAGATAGTAGTAAATGCTCCATTTTGGTTCTACACCTCCCAATTGCTATTCTCACGGTTCACGGGTCATCATAAAAGTGAAAAGAAGTTCATGTTGACTAGACCAACTAAAGCCACACACACACTCCTCAAGTGAGCTTTCTATTTCTATCCATTTTTCTCCATCCTTTTTAATTCATTAATAAACACTATCATCCTGATTATTTTCTTAATAACCTGAAAAAGGTTCATAGCCCCAGAAAATCTTCCGGTCGAATATGGCGGTCTCAAGAGGGAAAATGACCAAGATTTCTCCCCTGCTGACAAAACCTTAGAACACAAAATCAGAGGAAATATAATTTCTACAATTGAAATTCCAGTGAACGAGGTGTCCAACTTTAGTACGATGTTTTCATATCAAAGTTTATATGATCTAATTTAATTATAATTCGTATTGATTTTGTTGTTTGGGGTTGTGCGTAGTCTGGAGTGATATTGTTTTGGGACGTAACTGTGGTGGGATGGGAAGTGTCGTACAAGGAGGAGTTTATTCCAGAGGATGAAGGCTCATACTCTATATTGCTGCAGAACCAAAAGAGAATAGGTGATACTATTAGAAATTCCTTTTACATAAAAGAACCTGGGAAGATAGTTATTACATTTGGAAATGGAACCTTCAAGAATAAGAGAATGTTCTATAGATCTAAAGCCCTAACCACTGTCCCCATGCTCATCTTTTTGAAGTGATCGATCCACAACATCAGATGGCTTAAACTGAATTTAAAGCTCGTAGTTTAATTTCCAAAGTGGCTCAGAAGCAACCAGACCATACGGGGGTGGCTGAACAGGTTGTCTATAACATGTTCTTCACTACCAGAATCGATTGTCTATGTCCAAATATTGTATATGATTCTTTCCTACGTTGAACTCGAAATAGAAATTGCATGTGCTAGTGGCTAGTTAGGTTGAGTATATATGTATCATTTATAAGAGAATCCTGGTTTGTTTTGTGCAAACAGTTGTATTAGGTATTTGTTCCTGCATCTTCATATGTTCAGAAATTATTTCCTTTGACATTTTGTGTTGGGGATGCGCTGTGAAATATTCTTAAGTTGGGGAACAGTTTTCAAATTTCTAATTATTAGTTGATTAGAGTTCTATTATCTTGTAAGAATTATTTTAATTTTGTAATCAAAGTTCCCTCACTTGGATAAGTTGGAACAGGGAAGAACTAAAAAGTGATTTCCTAGCCTCAAGAAAAAAATCGTATCAGAACAAACAACAAACGGGCTCTTCGCTGGGGGAATTATTTCTGCATCTTTTAATTAAGTTTGTCGTAAATAAATTAATTATTATAATGTATATTCCAAATGTCCATGACAATTAAATACTCAAATTTAACATTTCTTAAAAGTTTTTAAAATTTCAGAGTTTTGCACATGAGGACAGCCGTTTAAAATGAAAGAAGAAACGAGGTAATATATAATTAATGGGGCTTTATAATTTCATTACTTGATTGTGCATGTGCTTTCGTACCTTGGGGCTGGATCGAGCATATAGATTTGATAAGGTAAACTTTCATTTTCATTTTTCTTTTGTGGAGGCCGAGGAGAAGGAGCTGAGCCAGTAATTAATGAACAGGTATGAACCATACATATAAAGAGACAGCATGCAAATTTTCATCAAATCATCGTAAGATTCCACCCAAATGGTAAGGCAACTGGTAGCACATACAAATAACCCATCATGATTATCATCTATCACGATGAAATCATATAAAGTACTATAAACCACTTAACCCATCATCCTCATTGGAAAGAAAACAGGTGGGGAATAGGTGTCACAACTGCAGCGGATACAAACAGTGGCAAGTGATCTTATTTGTTGCATTATAATGCCAACTTTATTGATGAGGTGTAACCCATTAAGGTTTCATAGCCATGCACGCTGAAGAATGTCTCAACCTTGTGACGTGTCCCTCGCTCGCTCCTCTCCTCTTCACTATAAATTACAACCTTACGGTTCTCCGCAGACACAGTCAACGCTAGTCCCACTCATGGTTAGGCTTTCTAGTTCGCTCTCTGTTTGCTTTTGGTTTTCGTTTTTGGTTCTGGGAAGCTGCTTCGCTTTCCGAGAACAGCCACAGCAAAATGAGTGCCAGTTGAACCGGCTGGAGTCTCTGGAACCCGACAACGTAATCAAGTCAGAAGGTGGTCGGGTTGAGACATGGAACCCCAACAACAGGCAGTTCCGTTGTGCTGGTGTGGCACTCTCTCGCTGCGTCTTGGACAAAAACGCCCTTAAGATGCCTTATTACTCCAATTCTCCCCACCTCATTTTCATCCAGAGAGGTAACTAATTAATACTGACACTGTCATCTCGTATTAAACATATATATATACACACATTCATTAATAAATGAATGCATATAACAAATGCAGGTAGAGGAATCCTTGGGATTGTGATTCCTGGGTGTCGTAACACGTTCGAGGAGGCACAACGGTCTGGAAGGGGCTGGAGGTCCCGAGATCGTCATCAGAAAATTAGGCAGTTCAAGCAAGGTGATCTCATAGCGGTGCCGGCGGGTCATACCATCTGGATGTACAACAACGAGAATGAGCCCGTTGAAGCCATTTCTCTCCTTGATACCAGCAACTTCAATAACCAGCTTGATAGGACACCCAGGGTACGTACATAATCGTAAGCAGATCATATATTCATCTTTATATAGTAATTCCTTGTCGATGCCTTCCCTTTCATTTTGTATGACAAATATAGAACCAAAAGAGTAGCTTTTAACTTTTGTTTGTTTGGCACTTGATGGCAGAAATTTTATCTTGCTGGAAATAACCAGCAAGAATTTCTGCAATATCAGGAACAACAGCAAGATGAGGAACAACAGCAACAACAACATGGCGGTCGTCGAGAAGGCCAACAACAACATCAACAGAAAGGTGGAAACAACATCGTCAGTGCTTTCGACAGGTCTTTGATGGCTCAAGCCTTGAACTTGGACGAAGAGACAGTGGGCGAGATCCAACGAGAGAACGTCAGGAGTGAAGGAGGCATCATGAAAGTGCGTGGTGGTGGTCTCCACATCTTCCACCCACCTTCCAGGACACAACGACCCCGGCAACAAGAAGAAGAGCGTGAGGAAGAAGAATCAGAGGGCGAGGAACAGCGAGAGAGAGGCCAAGAAGGAAGCGAAGAAGAGAGAGGAAGCGAAGAAGAAGAGAGCGGAAGCGATAATGGGTTGGAAGAGACACTGTGCAGCGTCAGACTCCGCCAGAACATCGGACCTTTCGCATCGCCAGACATATACCATCCACAAGCCGGTAGCCTCAAGACCGTCACTAGTTTTGACCTCCCTGTTCTCAAGCTGCTCAGGCTCAGTGCTGAGTTCGGTTCAATCCGCAGGGTAATCACTCCACCAAACCCAATCTTCCTTATAACAAAATCATTTCATGTAAACTGTAATGGCTGATATGGATAAAGTGTTGTTGGGGTTTCAGAATGCTTTGTATGTGCCACACTTCTCCTTAAACGCCCACAGCATAGTTTACGCACTGGAGGGAAGGGCAGAAATTCAGGTGGTGGACGCCAATGGGAAGTTGGTGTACAACCAGCAGCTACGACAGGGACAAGCGTTGACGGTGCCTCAGAACTTTGTAAAGGCGATTAGAGCGCGGAGCAACCAGTTCTCGTTTGTGGCATTCAAGACCCACGACATGCCTATGGCGTCGACGCTGGCTGAGCAGCTGCAGGCGTGGCCGGAAGATGTGGTGGCGCGCGTATACAAGCTGAGGACACAGCAAGCTAGACAGCTCAAGAACAGAATTCCGCTTAACTACTTGGTTCCCCCACAGCAGTCTCCCAGGCTCGACGCTTAGAAGCGTTACATTTGCTCTCTGTCTTCCAGGGATCCATAATCAATAATCAGTAAAAAAAGAAAACGGCAGAGAAGCCTTTTGTTATGGGAATGTTTACCTATCTAGGGGTATGTATCTTACGGCAAGAGCTTAAATAAAATGGGTGATGTATGGCCCTTGTTTTCTACTTGTGTCTATCTATAAAGTCTTTCCAAAGTATTGTATTGAAATTAAGAAAATTTTTAATTTTCATTAATTTTACCTTAAAATTTAATAATTTTTTAATTTTATCCTTATTTAATATATACAAGAAATACTAACAATTTACATAACAATAAATTATGGGTAAAATTGAATATTTACATAAAAAAATAATAATTGAAAAATTGAATTTGCCCATGTGATTTTGCACTCTTATTTAATTAATGCGCCCTTTCTAGATTTCTTCCAGATCAATTTTGTTTCCTTTTCGGGGTGCGTTAGTTGTTCTTCTATTCTTGTTAGCAGAAACAAGGCACATCTGAAATGGGACATAAAATCATTTTTTGTTAATTCTCATAAAAAAAATCGTTATGTATTAAATTAGTTAGCACGTTGATTTTAAGAGAAGCACATATGGCCAGGCCAAAAAAAAATAATCGTACAGTGGTTCCAGAATTTCTCCCTCTGATTCTCTATTGTATATCCACCAGTGGTTCGTGCATACAAGAGGACATGGAAAGCATATATACTGGGTCAAAATTAAATCATCAAGGCACAAATTTCTAATTAAATGTGCATGCCTTAATAGAAATCAAGATCCTGTTCTTGTGTTATATTAATATCATGAAATAAATTTGTGATATAACTAGGATAATTGATTCTGTAAGTGATTTTAAGAGGACGATCCTGTGTGCTAGTGTTAAATTACCAGTAAGTACTACCAAATGAACAAAAATGAGAAGCATAAAGAAGCAAGACGAGGGTCAATGATAACACTTTCGTCTCATACTGGTAGACTACTGTTTCATGGAGTCATATCACGGGTAAGAATATCAACCAAGGGAGAGTATATATGAACACGCTTTGCTATCTCATATTTCAACTTCCGATACCTAATAAATAGAAAGCAAAGATGACCCGAGTTTTCATGTGTACATATATTACAGTCACCTGAATTAATTGAATCTGCTAGGTGGTCCCCGTCTCCGTTTGGTCACTTGCATTCGCATTGTAACAATATCATACTTTGGATCATTATGACAGCAAAATTCATGAGGTGTAACAGATGAGGGTTCCATAGCCATGCAAGCTGAAGAGTGTCTAAATCTCACTAACCCACATTGCATGACCTGCCCTCATCCCAAAACTCCCTGCCACTATAAATGATAACGCCTCATCAGCTTCTACTCCACTTCATCGGAAAATCCAATCAGCTTCGCGATGGCGGCGAAGCTTAATTTTCTGTTTGGTCTCTGCTTGGCTCGGCGGGCCGATCAAAAGGAATGCCAACTCGAGAGAATCAATGCCTTAGATCACCCGACCAGCGGGTGCATTTAGAAGCCGGCGTCACCGACAGCTGGAACGCCAACCACCCTGAGCTCTGCTGGTTTGGCGTCGCTGTTGAGAGGCGAACCCTTTACACCAATGCCCTTCACTTGCCATCCTATGCCAACGGGATCCCAGATGCATTTCGTTGTCCAAGGTGGACGCTCTCTCTTGTTCTCACTCGCTCTAATTTTTATTTATCTCTGTTATTTGATTCGCGTGGACTACATCAGGCAGGGGAGTGATCGGAGTTGGTATTCCTGGCTGAGCTGAAACATACCCCTGTGAGAAGCTTCGTCACATCAAAGAGGGTGACAGTCGCAATTCCGGTAGGAATTTCTTACTGGACCTACAACAATGGGGATACCCCTCTTGTGGCCATCACTCTCGTTGACACCACCAACGAGGAAAATCAGCTCGATCCAAACCCAAGAGTAAGCTCATTCAATTCCGTCAGAATAATTAGTCAAGCTTAAAGCTAAGGTTATATTTTTATTATCTTGTACACGCTTTGTTGATTGGGTGGTTAAATGGATGCAGAGATTCTATCTTGCTGGATACCCAAAAGAAGAGCACCCAGATACCCTGCAAGGGAAGCAAAAAAGACACAAAAATATGTTAAGTGGATTCGAAACACGGTTGGTGGAGGATGCTTTCAACGTAGACGAAGAGATAGCGAGGAAGCTTCAGGCTCACGGCGGCCGAACAGAGCAAAGGATAACAGTTAGAGAAGGTATCAGTATTAGTGCAGATTGAGCACAACATTACAGATCCCTCACAAGCTGATTTCTTTAACCCCCTAGGAGGACGAATCAGCTCGACCAACTGGCTCGATCTCCCAATCTTGAAGTGGCTTGGATTGAGTGCAGAGGACGTTGTGCTATACGACAGGGTACGTAAGTGGGTTTCATTTTCGTCATATAAACACCAAAACTGGGCCCTCTGATCTGATGTATGTGTGAACATGGCGAATGAGCAGAGGGGAATGTACACACCACACTGGAATGCGAATGGGAATAGATCATATAAGTGAAGAGAGGGAGAGGAGGAGTGCAAGTGGGGGTGAATGGGGAAGGAAGATTAGAGTTTGATGGGAATGTAGGAAGGGGCCAGTTGGTGGTGGTGCCACACGAGGCATGGCAGGAGGGATTTGAGTTCATGTGTTTTAGGACACGTGAATCGGCCTTGGTAATTCCAATAGTGGGCAAGCAATCCTTCTTTGAGGCAACTCCCGCCGAAGCGCCTGCTGCTATATACGGCCTTCACCCACGACAAGCTACGAGGGCTTCTTACTCATCCCTCTATCACGGCCTCAAATTCTAAGGGTTTGTTTGGTTGGAGGGAAGGGGAGAGAAAAGTGGATTTGATTGAGAAAAATAGAGGAGAGAAGAGGGGAGATTTTTTATCTTTTTGTAGTCCCTTCTTTCCCCTCTAAAAGTGGGAGTTTTTAGAGGGGAGAGAAACTTTTACTCATTTTTTAATTAAAATGCTCTCAATTTTTTTTAATATTCTAATTGTACTCTCAAACCTTTTTTTTATATTTTTTTTATATCTAATTTTTTCTTTAATTACATAATAATTATAATAAAACTTAATAAGTATAATAAATTATTTATATATTATATTAAAATATATAATAATTATAAAATTAATAAGAAATAATATTAAAATTTTAACATATTTTTTATTTTTTTTAATTTTATTATACATATAAATGAGATAAAAAAATTTAAGATTTATAAATTAAAAAATAATAATTTTAATATAAATATTATAAATAAAAAATAAATAAATTTAAATAAAAAGATAAAGGTATATTTGTTAATTTTTAATTAACCCCTCTCCCTTCCCCTCCCCTTCCCTTCTAAACTAAATAAAAAATATTATTTATTAATCTTTTTTACTTTTTCCTATTTTTTTTTAAATTAATTTAATCTATCATCTCTTATAGTAAACCAAACAAAATTTAAAGGTGTAAAATAGCATATGTCTGCCACCCAATAAAGTTTTCGCTGCTAGAAAATCAATAATATAATAAATATGGCCTTACGTGAGGCCCTGAGCTCTCCTTGTGCATCAGAAATTATGTTCATGCAATATATATATATATATATATATATATATATATATATATATATAGATATATAGATATATGTATATATATGGGGGCTTTAAATGCCTTTTAATTTGTTAATAACACGCAAGTAATAGTTACTTTATCACGTGATTAGTTATGGTTGGTTACTGTACCTCATCAGAATGAAAACGACAATTTAGGGGGTCAACTAGTCAAGCGCGTCTGCCAAAACAGTTGCAGTTAAGCTTAGACATCGTGTGATTGTTTTAATTTTTTTTATGTTATTAGAATAATTTTATTAATAATTTTTTCAAGTTACTTTTCAGAATAACTTTTTAGAAGGAAAAAAAATTCTGTTTCGATGATTGTTCTACATTAAAAAACACATATTTTCCAGTTCTTTTCAGCTCCACATAATTAAAAATAACAATACAGGTAAAAGTTATTCTGATTTTTTATTTTTTTAGAACATATTGCTATTTTCTTATTTCTTAAAAAATTTAAACTAAAACTAATTATCAAATTATTATTTTAATTTTTTGTTTTAAAAATTATTTTAGGAATAAAGAATATTTTTCCTTTTAATCAATTTTTTTAGTAAGGCGGTTTCAATTAGGGTTTTTTCAGTCGGGCCGTGTACCAATTAAGATGAGAGCAGCCTTCCTTGTGAGACAAGCCATATGAGCCTGGGCTAATGCTTGTATTTAGGGTTGGCCTGTTCCCTTTGATGGCGCGAGAATTGTTGGGTTGGGGATCATGACACCAACCCTAAACCGCGAAGCTAGCGTGTTTCTCATTTTCTCTCGTTCGTTTTCTTCCTTCGTTGTCAAGAAGGCAAATTGCCTTAGTTTTTATTGTTTCAGGCTCAAAATTCTTCTCAAAGGAAATTAAAGCTTTCATATTCAATGGCAAGTAGAAAGCTGTTCCGCGACTTATTATTGTCCAGGCGATCTCATTTTGTTCAACTAACGTCTCAGCAGGTTTGTTATCTTCTCTCAAAAATCCTTTTCTTCCTCGTTGCGATATGAAAATTTGGAAACTCTGGCCCTATTTTCAGTTTCCACTTACCGTTTTCGCGTGTTGGGATCTGCTATTATAGGCTTCAGGTAGGAGGCTGCGTTTGCTTTCTCAGTGTTCAAGTCTTCGTAGATACAGTGCCTTCAATGAGTTCTCAAAGAAACTCAAGGGCGAAGCTGAAAGGTAATTCATCTCTCTTTACTGTACGTTCTGAACTATATAATCGGTTTTCCACGATCCCTTAACAACAGCGGCCATGGAGTGGGAGACTGGTGGTTGGAGTTGGCTTCTTCTTCTTCATTTTTTTGATTTCGAGTCAAATTTTAGTTTAATCGACATAGGAGCGCTTGTTGTATGTGTGTGTTGCCTATTTCAGCTTATAGCGCACACCCCGGCAACCTTTGTGTATGTGTCATGGCTTGCGTTTCTTCGTCTATTAATGCATTAATAGGCCTTCTTCCCTTACTTGTACGTGAGAAACTGGTCGCTGTATGTGTTTCTATGGTTGTAGTAATCCAGAGTTTCGGCGGTCGGTAAAGGAGCTCAAGGAGAAAGCTGAGGAGCTTAAAGGGGTAAAGGAAGACCTTAAAGCTAGGTAAGTCTTGTATCGTGGTAACCATAGTGCAATGGATAACTTCTAAATATTGATTAATAGGCTGAGACATACTGTTGTATGTCAAGGCTGGATCGACACTTCAATGGAAGGCCTGAGATGCTGAAATGGAAAATGCAGAACAAAGCAGATAACTCAGCAGTTGTACAAACAGGTGGATGAAGCGTGGACAGAAGCAGAAGCTGCTGCAAAGAAGGTACAGTTGAAGCTCATCTTTAATGTTGCTGTGTTCCAAATAAATGGATAAGGAATGTCAAAAGTTGTCAGAAGCTGAAAAACAAAATAGTTTCTCGTACATATTTTTGCTCTTGTTTTATCGTTACTTGTGCAAATCAGCTATATATTCCACTTTCCTTTAATTCTTACATGCTTCAATTGAAATTTGTACTTGTGGTAGGGAGGCCTTGTTCCCTTTTCTATTGGATAAGCTGATATGGTAAAATATTGTTGCTAATTATACTTGTTGCAGGTTTCTAACGATGTGAAAGAGAAGATTTCAGCTGCAACTGAGGAGGTATGTTTATGATTTTCCAATCAACTAGTTATATGGTTTTATGGTTTGACACTTGATGACTTATTAATTTCATTCTATGTGTAATTCAGGTGAAAGAAGCTTCTGGGACTGGAAAGCAAGATTCTGCAGGATCAACTAGCTCTTCAGCTGAACATTATGCTGATGCGACACATCGAATTCAGTCTTCATCTGGGGAAGAGAAACACCAGCAATTTGGATCCAGTAATGCTGCAGAATCTTTGTTTGGCAAGTTTAAGTCAACCATCTCTTCCCCTAATGTTTCATCAGCCTTCCAAAAATTGAAGGAAGCAAAGTTAGTCGATGTAGCCAAGAAAGGATATCAAATAGTAAAAGAGGAGTTAAGTGATAGTCCAAATAGGAGAAGGCCTGTTCCCTCCACACCAAGTGGTGAAACAAGTACAAGAACTGAACTTGTTGTTATGCCCTCAAAACAATCTTGGTGGGGTAAGAAATTGGATGAATTCAAAGAGAAGGTAACTTAACTATCAGTTCTTCATTAAATGGTTGGTCTTAAAACTTACTCCATTAAGAATCTTTCTAAATTTTGCTGTTAGGTGAAACGCCTTCCTATGTCCAAGAAATTCATCAAATATAGTGATCCTGTCAAGGCAAAAGGCCAAGAGGTGTGTTTTGCTCTTGACTCTCTTTTCTGCCATAAAGTTCCTATTTTTTCTGTTCCAATGGAAATTACCCGTCTGAAGCATGCGTTACTTGTATTCATAATGTAGTGATTTTGGTCCTGGAATGAAAAGAAAAAATTATAGTTGTTGACGACTTCCAGACTGTCTTTTATACCTGTATTTCTTTATTTGGAACTGACAGATTGTAGAAGACTTGAGAGAAAGATATGAGACAAGCGACAACCCAATTATCCATAAAATTCAAGAGTAAGCTTCTGGTTTTCTCCACACTCCTTTTTTGGCTTAGAATTTGAGTGACTGGATAAGATTTGAACAGTATCAAAGTGTAAAGTTGGACCAGTTATAATTTACACAGTAAATTAGTAATGTATGATGTGAGGTTTAAGTGCTAATTTGCTATGCTTCTTTTGTAGCATGAATGATGGCATGTTTCAAGAGACAGATGCTGCAATGTCGTACAAGGAAATACGTCAACGGGATCCGTATGGTCTTGTGCCTTTTGCATAATTATAAAAAATCTATCTTCTAGTATTATTCTAGCTCTTAACGTCTGTCATTTGTTGTGATTGCATGAATTAGTGATTTCTCATTACCAGAATTTGTGGGGGAAGTTCAGGAGGCTATAAAACCAGTTCTTAATGCTTACATTAAGGTTAGTGTTAAGTTTGCCCTGGAGTGCTGGAAATTCCTCTTTTGTGCACTTACCTATGAAGGTTATTTTTTAGTAACATTACCCAGTCCTCTGCATTCATTTTTTTCCTTTTTGGGTTATAAATGACTGTAGGGGGATGTTGAGACTTTGAAGAAGTATTGTAGCCCTGAGCTGATTGAACGTTGTAAAGCAGAGCACCAAGCTTATCAAAGTCATGGTATTTTCTTTGATAACAAGGTGAGACTGCATTTATCTAAATTCTATCATGGTTGCCATTAAGTTTGTTTCATTATCTGAGGACTGAGGTTAATATTGCATTGTGTAAGATTGATTTTAACTTTATAAAGTAGATTTGATAGATGAAGAACAATTCTTGCAGTGAAATAATATTGTCTCTTGGTATAGGCCATTGTTCATTGTGGTCAACCAAATATATCATTAGGAACAGATCTTCTGAAATAATGAACAGATCTTCTGAAATAATGTTATGGCTTTACTGAGGTGCATTTCCCATCTAAAATATCGTTGTTAACATTTGATTCTTGATACAGATTCTGCACGTATCAGATGTGGAAGTTAGAGAGACGAAGATGATGGGGTCCTCTCCCTTGATCATCTTAATGGTATACGATTACTTCTGGAACTTCTTTGCTAATTCCCAAGTTTTATTCTCATGCTGTGGAAATAAAAAGCTTGTCCTTTATGGCTCAATAATAGAGATTTTCCTGATGATGTTTTTAATGATTCAGTTTCAAACGCAACAAATCTATTGTGTACGTGATAGGAATGGGTCGATCACTGACGGAGGCAAGGTGAAGTATTAATTCTGTCTGCTAATTAATGGAGTGAAGGAAGAAAACTTGCTTCTGAAGTAATTATTTAATTTAAACTCACGAGGTTTATTGGCTTGACCAGGATACAATCCACACCGTATTCTATGCTTGGGCCTTACAACAAATGGAGCCAGAGGATCGCGGAGAAGATGCTATTTACGTCATGTGGAGACTAAGAGAAATGCAACAGCAGGGTATCCAAGCCCTTATATAGAGTTCTTCATATTCTAACCCACTGAGAATGTTGTATAATTGAGCCTTTATTTACATTCAATTCTTGGTCATACAAATTTTGTGGCGGCCATTGGTGACTGACGTAATTTAGGTTTTTAAAATAACAAGAATCAAAAGAAGTTGTGTGCGACGAGTTCCATTATGAATGCTCAGTTAGATGAGCGTTGGTGATAGGAATATATGACTAGGTTGTTTATCAATAATGCTTTGTCGGCTGTATATATGCTGCCTTATCTTGATCTCTCGTTCACGAACAATTCTTTTAGCATACGATCTCATGTTCATTATAATTGAAATAAAGAAGAACCTGATAAAGTATGCTAACGTATATCTATATTACGAAAACTGGTCTTTTTTCAGAGTTTTGATTCAGTCGGTACCAAATACAAGACATATAAGCTCAAATTTCCCTCGGGAGCTTGTAGGCCCTTTAAATTTTTAATGTAGAAATCTCAAAAGAAAAGTTTTTTTTATAGGGGATTGGATTTATTTAATATTTAAAAGTAGGGTAAAATTTAATTTTTTTTAAGTGAATTAAGTCATTAATTATTTTTAAATATAAATTTAAATATTTAAATATTTTTTTAAATATTATAATTAAAATTATAATAAAATAATACTCTTTTCACTCGTTGAATCATATACTATGCTATAAGAAAAGTGTTATAGGCTATGGCTAAGAGAAAAGTTAAAAAGAAACAAACACCTGGTACGATGGTACAGAGTTGTGAACGCGATTACTCAATTGCCTAAGGACCAACCGAACACTTGCTTTTTTTACTTTTTTTTCTTTGCAACGAACAAAGCACTTCTTCCCGCATAAGAATTATGTTCCATCCTTTGCTTACTTTATCCGCAATATTTATGGGACATCTTTGAAAGCGAACAAGAGAATACCACGGATTTCTATTCTGTATTTGTCAGAAAAGCAATAATATTCTTCGTGTCTGGGGTATACTGTATAATTGTAACTTCTGCTCAATTAAAGAATACGATCACAAGTTGGATATTTGACAAAGCAGATTCACGACCTACCAAGAAGAAAACAAAGACTAATTAGACAAGCACCAAAGAAAAAACTAACCCAACTAGGAGAGTGGTTAAGAGTCAAGACTTTGCTTAAAATTTAAGCCACTCCATTGCTAATTGACAATGTGTATCTACCTTTTAGGTTTTCTCCCCGTAGCGTAAGAACCAAGCTAAAACATGCAAATGAGAATACTCCAATAGAAAAGGATTCGTCCAATATCTTTGTTATAAAGGAACGAAGTTGCCACACTTATATTTGATACTAGTACAACTTAGTTGATCCTCTGCGAAGCCTTGCTCTGCTTCTCTTCCATGTCGTGCCTGAATCTAAAGCTTCCTCCTGCTCGAAAGGTATGGAAGAGTTTCACTTGTACAATTGTAAAACTCCGCAGGATTAACAAGTCCGAGGCCATAAAAAAACCCAGAAAGCATACGAAGAGGAGCGCCCTTACTTCGTCTACCAAAAGGCCCTACAAGTTGTCTACTAGGCGTTTCAGCCAGAAAAAAATACCAAGATTCAGAAGTATTTTCTATGGCTTTCATAAGAAACCTGCGCCTATTTATATTGATAAGCTCTTTAAAGAGCCTAGCTGTGATATAGTGAAGCATGTGAAGCCAGACATTGCAGAAAATCCACGAACACGGAAGGCTTCAAAGCTTGGCGATGTTGCAGGTGAAGTAGCAGGAACAAGCAATCGAGGTGGGGGATTTGACAGAGACAAAGAGAACAGAGCTTGCACGTCAGATGATATGTGGGAGTCTATGGCGTTAGCGTCACCTCTGATGCAGGGAATAAATGAACGAGCAGAAGAGTTCATAACCAGGTTCAGGAAGGAGATGGTGGCTCAAGAGTTATTAGCCAGAAATTTATAGTACTTTGTGCTGGACTTTCTGTTGCAAAAATTTAAGTTAGCAACAGAGTGGATTTCGGTGAAGTTTATAAATTTAGTTAGAAATCTTGATTATTGTACATAGAGAAATGAACTACGTGCAGGATTTGTTTATCGTGTAGAGTTTTGATTCTCTAAGCACTCTTATCTGTCTCTTATATTTTATGTTGAGACATCCTTGGAACTGCATAGAAGAGAGCAGAAGTTTAAAGCATGGAATGGTAAAATTACTTGTATATATATATGTGTGTGTGTGTGTGTGTGTGTTTCTTAACATAGCTTGTTGATTACCAGTTCATATATAAAAATGTAATATAAGTTAACTGGTTAGACTAGTAAATCAATAAATTACTCTTCTAATCACTCTAATCAAGAGTTCTAAACAAATGAACTATGTTAAATTTTATACTTTTTCTCGCTGTTTAATTATCATCGATTTTACTAAAAAAAACAGAGAGAAGAAAAAATACCGCCCACCATGCTTGTGCTTTCAAAACTCAGTTTTGTTAGGTTACGTGTGGTTTTACTTACCTCGACTGGTTAACTTGTTGCTTCGTGTAATCCCACAGTGCAAGGTGCAAGAGACAGTCGAGGCATATAACGTGGGAAAAAAGAGGCAACTACCTAGTGTCGTTTGGTATAACCCTTGCCTCTTGAATGCCAAAAGGAGGTAACAAGGGTATTGTCCGCGCGTGTCTACTTTACAGGAGTATAACTTATCTCGCTCAGAAGACTTTGCTCAGGCAAAATTATTAAGAAAAATGTTCAAATCAGTCTTCCCATATCTCAATACTAAACAACATCTGTTCCTCCAATTTCTACAAATATGATACATGATTAATTCACTGTTAATGATTATAACACCTTACAAACATCATAGGCTTAGAATTGTAACCCCCACTCTATCTCTATGGAGCAACTGAGCAAGTTCCCTAGACTAGAGAAGCTTCCCACAGCCGTAAGAGGTAATCCAATCTCCCAAATTCTGGCATCAAAAGAGCTTGTAATAATAACAGGCCGCATAGTTTATACCCTCTCTGAAGTTCAGTGCAGAAAGCTTTTCATTGGATCGTCATGGTGGACTTTCTTCATCCTGTATGCCTCCATGTCCTCGGCAGTGACCTGTAGAGAATATAGATGGTTAGAAAAATCTGATAGGGGCCAAAATGATTTTTCAACCAGTGGCTTCAAAATTCATACCTCATCATTCCATCTAACATTATATTTCCGTTTCCTCTCATCCTTCTCTTCTCTCTTTCTCTGATCCTCCTGCATTAAACCAATGGGATACACCAATCAGCACGACAACATACTCAAACGCAATATCCATTTTTTCACCTTAAAAGATTAGCCGTACCAAAAAGAAAAATTATTATGCAAGTACAAACTTAATCTATAATCTATAGCTCAAAAACGTCATACGATTTCAGAAATTATATTCATCGCTTCTCTAAACTTGAATTTTTTTCACCTTAATAAATGCAAAAATATTCAGAAACAAAACTATTCATATTTTTTTCACCCAAAAAATAATATTAATAATTCAACCGTAGGCAAGAACAAGAGAGCAAGAGACAAAAACAATGGCATGAACACATTAACGCAATATATATTGATATTGACCTTTTTGAGTGCTTCAGCGAGCAATTTCTCATCCAAAACAAGGTCATCAGGAACATCAGTTCCCCATGTTGGAAGCTTTTTCTCCTCCACAGGCTTATGATCCTCTGAGCAAGGTTCACAGAAAGATTGACTATTAGAGAGGAAACAACACATAATACAACAGGATTATGAAAAGATAAAACAAGCAGAGAAAAAAGGAAGGGGAAGAGAGGTGCGATAGAGATAATGGTGTATCAATCAGCATACCTTCAGCAGCCTCTTTACGAGCAATATTAGCTTTCATGAGATCACTTGAAGCTTCAGCAGCCTCAATACCAGCAGCTCCTGTGCAATAGCTATTTCGTATTGTCTGTTTGCAGCACTTATAGCCCCATTGGTGATCCTTCCACCAAGAGCCCCAAACAGTAGTGTGGTTGTTAATGTAAATATCTTCTTCATACTTGCTCTTGGGAAGTGCTGCCTCCTGTTAGAAGTACCAGATAAACAACTAAATCCATCATCTTATAAAGGACAGTCAAGGACAATAAAGCACAAATCAAACCATGTTCTCCCTAAATTTCATACTACAATCAAGCAGTGCTGTTAACAGACTAAGGTAAATGGTCAATTTAAACCACTGACAAGCATTATGTCAACTAAAATTACAAAAGTTAAAATGCAATATAATAATTAGAAACCAGAATGAGACAACTTCGAATGAAAATTTCACCTGTCCCTTTATAATTCTACCAGCACGGTCATACTCAACTTGCCTCTCACTTTGACCCAAAAGAAGTTCTCTCGGAAGTTTGTTCTCATCAGATGCATTGCCATACTTTTCCAAGATAGTGTCCTTTGTTTGAGACTTCAATTTCTCCTTCATTACCTTAAAATTCTTATAAAGTAACTCAGCTTGGGATGGTGCTGCTTGCATGTGAACATCTTGCCCCTTATCAAATGCTTCCCAAGCATGGATGTTTAATTCCTTGAATTCCAAAGCTTGTCCACTATTTCTATATTGGTTATCACCCTGCAACAGGACAGCACATGTAGCTTACATACAAGTTCAATAGATATATAGCATTATAGCAACAGAAGAATTTCTATAAATTTGAATTCTCAAGGAAAATTTACCTCATAGAACTTCTCATTCGGATCTGCATCTGGAAGAGGATCCTCACGCATGGAACGTGTTTTGGGATCATAGTGTGCAGAATTGACGTCAAGATTAAGAAGATATTTTGCAGTATCCTCACGAATACGCAGGTTCCTGCAAGGAAAAGATACTTAGTTCCTTCTCTTTTTCTTCCTATTTTTTTAAAATGATATTTAGTTCGAACTAATTTATGATAAATGATGAAGTTGAGAAAATAATGGTCATCTGGCATACAGGACCAATCCCCCTGATCATAAAGAGGACCGTAATAGCAATAATACCTCACAGTTCCTGTACTTCCACCGCCTGTTGTACGCACACGTTTCTCAACCTTCGCAAAGTCCATTTGTTTGCTCTCATCCACCTTAGCCTCGTCCACCCTAAGATCATCTTCCTCTTCATCTTCATCACTGACTGCATCCTCACCATTTTTGTCGCTTTTCTCCAGTTTCTTCAGTTGTTGCTCTTTTAAGTATTTCTTTCGAGCTTCATCTCTGGCTTCATACCTCTCAATCACTCTAGCATAAGTTGATGCGTCATACCCATTCCATCGGTCCCGTTTACCATCATAGTCAAGCTCAAAAGTTTCAATTTTCTCATCGGGTGCAATGTGCTTGCTTGTCCACTTCGCTCCGATTTTACGTGGTCTTTCCATGCACAACTTGGAAGTGTGAGTCATAGCTCCACAGCTGAAACAAGTAAATATATCACCTTCTTTAAGCTTGAATAAAATAACAAAATATAAACGTTGGAATGGTTGGGGACATTCATATAAAAGATCCCATAAAATCTTTGGCATTATCCTCAAGAGAAATCAAAGATATTCATAATCTCTCCCAAAAAAAGTTTGTACTCGAAGAAAAATAAATTTCCTCTCAAAATACAAATATTGACACATTAAAAGAAAAAAGGAAAACAAAGTGCCCCCTTCCTTAGCAAGTGGGACAAAACTTCCACATCAAAGGAAGGCATGAGACTTATTTTACATTCTGAGAGATCCTTCATCACGTATGTAAAATCAATAGACACAAACGAGAGAGGGCACTTACTTCTCACATGCACCCTTCCTATACTTGTCTGCCTGAAAAGTTTTAGCACCCCTATCATACCATGATTTTGTGTAATTGGGATCTGATTTCCACTTCCTTTGATGTTTTAAACTCTACAAAAATGAAAAAAAAAAAGGTTTTCAGAAGTCAAATATCATTAGACAAGCTATACGCATCTCAAAAAAAGAAGAAGAAAAAAACTGACTTACAGGTCTCTCAGCATTAAGATACCAAGGCGCCGAAGACATATATTGGGGAATATGAGGGTTGATTTCTTTTCCATCTTCATCAACCTCTGCGGGTGCAAGCCCAGCTTTACGTGCTTCTTCCAATTCAATTTGTTTCCGATGGTCCTCCCTGGATTTAAAAGCAACTGCAATTCCCAAAAATTAGGCAATTCAGTCAAAAGAATTTCGGGAACAAAAATTGATATTACAAAGGATAATTCTATGATCAGGTGCTGCATATTATGGTGGACAATCTATTAAACAATTACGCAATCGTGCCCAAATTTTCAAATTGATGAGATGAGGGACAAAGATCGTTCACAAATAATCCGCCCATCAATTCTACAATTTTTTTTGTTTACTAATTGGTTCCCACTTCCCTTTGCATAGTCAGCGTTTCTTTTGCAACAGCTATGCTCCAACACATGAAGAAACAGAAAATTCTATTGCAGGAGAAGTACGGACTTGAAACAGCAAATTAAATATTCTGATTTCGGTATTTTGAAACCCTAAGCAATCCGACAAAGTTGAAGGCCAAAACAAGTACCTGAGGCAGTTGCCATGGTTTCGCCCCAAAAGAAACCTAAAAATGAGTCGCAGAGATATGTGAAGACAAGGCCGAGGGGTGGAATCTGAAAATCGAAGACGACTAGCAAGAACAGAAACCAAGAGCTCTTATGATCGGGAGTTTGGGATGACGCGCTTGAGTTAAGAAATCTTTTCAAACTCCAGATTGCAATTTACAGTGAGGCGGTGACGCAGAGGCGGTGCGGGTGCTGGGCTCCGTTTTTTTTTTTTTTTTTTGACGTATAGTGTCTATATATATCTACACACTATATTGCCAGCTAATATATCATCTCGTTTATTTTCTACGAATATATTGATATTTACTATGCCTGAAAATCTATGTATGTATATTATTAATGTAGATCTCTATATCTATTACCCATATCCCAGGGGTGTTCATAAAACTCACAATTTGATATGTTTATCTGAGTTCATGAAAAAAAAAAAATCGTCTAACCTAATAAATATAGGGTAGAGTTAGATATTGGGCTATAAAATACAGCCCATATTTTTTTCGGGCTAGACACTAGGCAGAGGGGTTGCCCTGCCTTACCTATGAGCACTCATTTTTTTATTTATTTTTTTACTTTTTTCCCTAAATACTATACTTAGAAGGGAGAATATGATAACTACTAGTGATTAAAGGGTCATTTTAGAAATATAAATAGTTAAATAAGTAAGTTGCGTCTTTTAATATTTATAATTATACTGATTTTTTTTCTTTAACTTTACTAATCATAATATGATTACATTATAAATTATAATTATTTATTTTATTTTTTAAGATGTTTTATCCTTATCAATATTTAGAAAGTTGATATAAAGTTACAATTATAAATTACTTAAATTTTAAAATTTTTTTATATACAATAAATTTTAATACTTTAATTATTATCTTTTTGTTATCTTATTTTTAGTGAATTATAGATATTATTTAATTTTTGAAGATATATGAATATTGTATTATTTTATAAGTTTATAATTGCAGATTATTTTTCACAATTTGGGCATGTCCAACCCGCCTATACCCAACCCAAAATAGTTAGGGCTTTTATCGGGTAGAGCCGGGTATTGGGCTGTAAAATGTAACCTATACTTTTTTCGGACAGGACACTGGGCAGGGGGTTTGTTCTGCCTAACCCTACCCATGAATACCCCTACCACGGCTAATAATTATAAAAATAACAAAAATTATCTTGTGACGTTTTATGGATTTTCAAGAGTTTATTTTGACAAGTCTAAATATATGGTTTTTAATTCTTAAATTTGAAGTGATAATTTATTTCTAGAAAGCAAGATATATAATAGTATTTGTATTTCACATTCTATATTCTTCAAAGTAAAAGATATTACTCTTGCAAAAAAAAATTAAAATTGCATAAATAGGATAAAATTATATATGGATAATCTACAATTTTTTTATAATATTAATGGCTAACAGGAGCATGGAATCCAATTAGTGCTCAGAAACAGCCTAACTCTCAACTTAGAGTGTGTTTGGCACGGGGGATTTGAAGGTTTTGCCCCCCCCCCCTTTTTTTATTAGGCACCACAAAACTTTAGGGAGGGAGAGTGACAATTCTTTAAGATTTTTTCTTTCCTCCTAACCCTCATTTCTAAAATTTGGGGGGGGGGGATAAACTTTTACCTTTTGTTGACTATTGTTTTATAATATTATTTTAATATTCTTAAAATACTTATTATGCATCTCATAGTTATCTATATAAAAATATTTATTCTTCCCTTCCCTTCTAAATTAAACAATATAATATTAAAATTACTTATATTCCCTCCCTTTTCATCAATCAAAAAATGAGATAATATTAAAATATTTTTCTTTTTTTCTCCCTCCTCCCCCTCAGTTAGTATTCTCCCTTCCTATCAATTGAGCCAAACATAGTTTAGGGTTGGGGATAGAATAGAATAGAATAGAGTTGTCTTGGAGAGTTCATTTTTCTTTCTCTATTTATACTTTTCATAATATCTAGGGTAATTCATGTAAAAGAAAAAAACAATTGAAATGGGAACACATTAAAATTTTTTTGGTACAAAAATTTTAGAAAAAAGATTAATCTTATATACTATTTAAAAATAAGATAAAATTTTCTTTCTTTTTAATTAATCATACCGGGTTTAACCCCCTTTTTAACGTAATACGATCAATGGACCCATGAAAAATTGACAGAGGTTAAGAGCCACCATCCGAAAAACACGAACAGGATAGTTTTGGGCTCCGAGGCCCATTATGGCTAGTTAAAGTGGGACAGTCTTTCTAAGCTCAATAACGATTTTAGGCCCCTCATAATTCAGATAGTTTTGTAGCAAAAAAAAAAAAAAAAATCAGATAGTTGCATTCCTTCAAGATTTCAGGTTTTTTTTTTAAAAAAAAAAAGCGAAAAAGAACAACCGTGCCCAACTCTCCAAGCGGCTGAATGTGATTAAAAAGGGAAAAGAAAAAAGAATAAAACTTTGCCGGGCAGAAACCTAGTCGTAAATGAAGTTGTGGGGAGTAATTGTGGGTGAAGAAGGTTGGGTAGGTAAGGTGTTGAAAAGTTCATGATCCTAACTTAACTAAATCCCACAACAATGGGCAATGAATGGCCTTGCTTTTCCTAAGATATTCCCTAAACATGGTCAATTAGTTAGTGGAGGCCCCTTTCTGCTTACGCTTCATTCTCTAATCATGTATCATTTCCTGCCTTGTCCATTCTCCACTACCCACATGCATCTCTCTTGGGTTCTTCATGTCTGCCTCATCATGTATTAACTATACTTAATTAATGCGCTCTAGGATTGTCTGCTTTGTCAGATTCAAAACAGCTTAAGCACCTTGGTTAGACATATTCCAAGTTTCATATATTCCTAATCTCCCTTTATAGGTGTTAGATGTTGGACTTCCTTTCTCTAATAATAAAGGATAAGTATCTCTCTTTATTATAATGAGAAGACGAAAACAAAACAGGTTTGTCCTCTCAATTATATGTGTAGGTATGAGTGAGGAAGAAAATCTATATCTTTTACCTAATTCAACCTTCTTGTTTTGAAATTATATCCGTGTTTTCACAAACTACTAATGGCATCACCTCTAAAATAATCTTATATATACTATATATGTTGAATGCCGCAATCAATGCCTTCTAATAAAAAACAAAGTTGTTAGCTAATCATACAGCAGTAGGCCATCTGATGAACTCAAATTTGCTTTCGAATATTATAACGTCGAACTGGGGAACAAAGGATGTACATATTATATGTTGTTTGAACGTCGATCGGTGCATATTATCAATGCTGATGTAACAAATCAACGATAAATTCTCTTGAATGAATGATGAACAAAGTTAAAGTTGAAACTTGAAGGGATAACTTCATAACTGTGGTAGCTCCGTGAATTGGTCGGCTCTATTGTAAACATCAAACCAAAAATCCATGCCATCGCCCATGCTTAATGAACTCACATGATCTCCTTCTACATGTGCATCGTCTAGTTGAGACAACAGGAACTGAAACTCTGACTCCACCCCACCGCCTGCCGCTGCCGGAACGTAATCGGTAGTCTCCTCGGAGTTATCAGCCGACAGGACTTCCGACCAGAAATCATCGTCCAACGCCAGGGACTGCTCAACATTAATATTTATGGACATGTCGTCGTCGTTAGTAACGTTAGTCGCAGGACTACTAGTGGTAATACTGTTATCGTTGTTCGTGGTGGTGGTGGTGACGGTGGACGCGTCACTTGAATGCGAAGGAGAGAGTGGCCTGTTGTCGGTGACAGCGTGTTGTTCCTTTTCTTTTGGTTTTCGTTTTGTTTGGGGATGGTTCTGTTGGTTCTGTGGAAGCCTCTTCTTCAAGTGTGTGTGCCACACATTCTTTATTTCATTGTCTGTGCGGCCCGGTAGCTTCGCTGCTATTGCCGACCATCTGCAATATAATCATCATATGATTAATTAAACATCCCATTACTATAATTTGGTTGATGTACCGTAAGATATATTGTTTATGATATATATGCACTAATCAAACATGTACCAACCACTCATTTCTGACAGGCTAGCTGGCAGACATCAATTTGCTTTTGAGGATTTATGGGATTTGTTTCAGAATAGGAAATAGAACTTATAATAAGCACGTGAAAATGTTGCAGCCCAATGAGGAATCTTTTGCAGACAAAGCATGTCCATCTAATATAATCATATATGAATCTGAATAATTCAATCGAAAGAAATTAAAAAACAGTGTCGCTGGGCCCATCCCGTTACCACCAATTGGATGAACAAACCGGTTATTCATCGATCAATGTCATGCTTGCTAAGAGTTACAGAGAGTTTCCGTTCGTGACAAAGTTAAGTACCTGTTTCCCAACATTTCATGAAGCTTGATTATGGTATCCTCTTCTTCTTGGGAGAAGTTTCCTCGTTTGATGTCTGGCTTCAAATAATTGATCCATCGGAGTCTGCAACTTTTTCCACACCTCAGAAGCCCTGGAGCACATAAAAAGAGCAGAGATTCATTTAAGCAAAAGGCGTCATGAAACGGATTGAAACTGAGGTTGGAAGAATGATATATATATATATATACCAGCTAATTTGGGGAGAGCTCGCCAATTGCTGTGGCCATATTTGTTGACATGATTGATCAGAATCTGATCTTCTTCTGCAGTCCAAGGACCTCTCTTCAACCCCACTTTCTGGCAGCAAGGAGCTCTTCCCATTTTCTCGTCTCCTTGTTTCTTGTTAGTTGCTGCGTCTCCCGCTAGATTTCTATACAGGGTTGTCTCGCACTGGCATGTATCTGGTCTTTCTGTATATATATAGAAAGAGGAACCACTCACGGCTCAGAAAAGTCCAAGCAAAGTTCATTTCTTAATTAGAAAAGGGATATTTACCACTTGCATAGCAGCTCTCTCTCTCTCTCTCTCAAGTGCGCTTTGATTGATTAATTTAGTCAAATAAAACGTGGCACTTTAATTGGCTAGCTCTGTCAAAATATTATGCATGCATTTCAGGTGCATGCCCTTTTCTTGCTTTCTGGCAAATTAATTAAATTGGGAATTATCCATCCTTGCTCATGCCTCTTATTCTGACTGTCTTCAACCTTAATGACAACGTCATTATTTATACTATACTGTGTGCGCTCTCTCTCCAAAAGAACACCCATCATCTTCAATTGTTGTTCTATTACTTAAATTATACAAAAACTATACTCCCTCAACTTGGGGCTGTGAAAAATGAAAATGACATCTCCTGTAGTAATTCTGGATTTTTTCAAAAAAGGCGGTTGCTTTTACGAAACTTTCCTCCTCAAACAAAATAAATAATTATTAAATTCTTGTTTGTATTACTCGTCTGTCTTAATTATTTGAATTTCATTCCACTTGATTGTAGTACGGTAAAGCAGTTCGATCATCTACGGCTTAATGGTGCTGTACAAGCTTCCGCCACTTTTCATTAAATAACAATCCCACGAAACTTTACAAGTCTCTTACAACGAAGAAGTAATTAACATTATTAAATATATTTTAAATTAATTCAATTTTTTAGGTTTGTCCTTATAAAAATATTTCTCTTATCTTTTCTATCATTCTCTCTTTTAAACGAAAATTAAATATAAATAAAATTAGAAATTAATCATTAATAACCAACTCCTACAGAGACATATTCAAGACAAATTATTTTTTACAAAAGACTTATAATAAAGACTGAAGTAATATAATAATTATATAAATTAATATAAGTCTAGGAAATTAGTTTATTGTACGGGGACTTAATTTCTAATTATCATAATTTTCTTACGAATTAAAGGGCCTATAGTTTCATCAACATGGTCATACTAGCGGAATGGTTAATCTCCCGTGGTAAACAAAGTTTGAATTTTTACTTAAAAATATATCAATATTTAATATATGAGAGTACTTTAAATAAGATTACTTATTGTAATAAAAAGATATACTAGTCCCAGTTTCACCTCCAGGGACAAGGATTCATATACACCAATGGTGGAACTGTAGCACGATGGCACATGTTTCTCATTGTCTGCTAAACTATATTATATAGGAAGATCGCACAAAGACCCCACCCTAAGAGGATGAACATGAACCCCACAGAGCTGATTTCTTTATATATATATATATAGTTTCTCGTATATATACACACTACGAAACAAATTACTCCAACATATTTTACGAATTAAAGTCTTTACCTTAATAAATTATTAGCGACAAAAAAGATACCAGCGTGCATTACATGACTATGAATATTGTCATATATAAAGATGGTAATATATTAAGGTAATCATAATTACCAACGTACTTAAAATACAAACTAGCCACCAGTACAACCACTGGTCATTTTTATATACTGTAACGATCGACCGACCTTCCATAAAAAAATTGACACGAATAAAGTAGAAAATCTGCCACCTATCCAAATAGATTATTAATGCAAATGATAAGTTTTATATTTTTAACTTTCTTTTTTTTTTTGAAAAAAAAAGAATTAGTAGGTGAACTATCAAAAAGAAATTATTCGCAATCAGGCATGTATCCTTTTCATTGATTGAATCAATCCCATTTTTTCTTTGTAAATCAGTGGTTTAAATATATTTTTAATCTCCTTAGCATTTTTAAGTTTTAATTTGATTAATCTAATTTTAATTGGGTCAATGCTGTCCCGCAGATGGCCCGAAAAAACAAAAGGTTGTCCCGCGACAATACTGTATGTAATGTAAGGATGACCATATTTTTGTCGGTTTAACTTTCATGTTAATTACTCATTTAATAATAAAGTAGAAATGATCATTTAACTTAAATTGTATAAAATTCATCAGATTACAATAAATCAAATAATTATAATTCCTCGCCAAATATGAATTAGTAGAAAACTATAATGTTACGTTATTATAATGTTACTTTATTGGAATGATCTACATGACTCAGATCACATCACCTAAATTCAATGTGTCTTAAATATTTGACCGATGGCTTTGATTTTTTTTTTTTTTTAACTTGGACATAATAGTCATGTGAAAAAATATTTGTAGCTAGAGCTGAGGTTATTAAAACGTGATATTATATTATTATTATTATTATTATTTAAGGTGTTCATTAATAAACTATGAGACGCGTGTCCGTCGTACAGGGAAAAGGGAGTGTGAATTTTGAATAACCCAACATTTAAGGAAGAGAGGTCAAAAGGGGGGAAGAAGTGGTAGTGCCGAAATATGAAAAATGGAAGTTATTATTTATTAATATATATATATATATATATAAATGAAGCAGTATTCAAATATTGAAGGTGGGGTGAATAAACTGTAAGATTTTATCAATACATTATTATTTTGTCTCCCTTTCTTAATTATTTTGAGCTCATCTATCATGCCTAATACTTTTTCAGTCTTTAATATAACACTTAATTAAAGAATTGATATTGATTCTAAATATAAGATATATTTATTATATTTATAAAAAAAATTAAATTATCTCTATTGATACTCTATCAATAATAATCAAGTAAGATAAATAATAACAGAATTAAAAAAATAATTATAATACTTTATAAAAAATATATCATATTAACTAACTTTTTTAATATAATTAAATTAGTTAAATATATCCTATTTATTTGTAGTTATGCATTCCCCAGTGATTCTCTTCTCTCTAAGTTATTCAATTATGCGATTCTCTTGTTTAGAGGGTACAGGTTTTGCCTCCACAAAAAAACTTTGAATTAATTTATCAATTGATTTATTCAATCTAAGTAGCATATGTTATATACGTATATTTAACTCTTGTATTATATATTACGTTCTCCCAAAACCACTATCGTCTATTTTAATTTTTATTTTTCTGACTGAACTACTCTTGTCTATTATAATCGTGGAGTTTGAAGTTGCGTTTCACATGCGACAATTTTCCTGGTCAACAAAAAATGTAACATTTGAAAAAAAAAAATGGCTTTCGTCTGCACAAGGCTTGATCATGCGCACTATATTTAAAAAAAAAACAGCAGACAAAGTTTATGCATTTCAAAATATAAAACATGAGTTCACACGAAGCTACTCTCTCTTTTTTTTGGACTGAATTAATCTCATCTATTATATATATATATATATATATATATATATATATATATTCTTCGATATATTTTTCTGTGGAGCGTTTCAAAAGCAACAACCTTTTTTAAATACTGTTTGTTTAAGGCTTGATTATCGTGTCCAATTTCTAAAGATACAACGGATAAATTTGATGAATTCTCAATATATCCCCACAAGCAAGACCAACTGTCTGAAATTTATTAATAATTAAAAATTATTATGTAAAGGAAGCTATCCCAATTCAACCCAACAATTCTTGAATTATTCAAAATAATAGATAATTGTGTTAAAAAAATTGAGTTTGTAGGCATTAATTGATTTTAGCAAAAAAAATGAGTTTATACTTCTTATAATTTTAATTATAAGAGTCAGTTGATTTTTTTATAGTTTGAGGAATAAATTGATCAATTATAACTAAATTTAATCTATTAAGATAAATTTATATAATATACTTCTTAAATTTAAATAAATAAATTAATTATTATATTAGTTATAATTAAAAGATTTATTTAATTTTTTAATTTATTTAAAAAATTAACTAATTTTTATAATTATACTTTATACACATACGTGCTTATCAAGGTGTATAGCTTCATAATTGAAATTATCTCATGAATGTTATAAATCATTGCCTTCTCCATGTTAAATTTAAAATCTTTTTGATTTATTATTCTCTATGAAAACAAGAATTGTCGACCAATTGCAGCTGCTCATTTCATTTCTTTCTTTGAGAAGACCATAAACAAAGATTAACAAGGCCTAAGGCCAAAGGCCAAAGGCATGGGTGTCGTCACCAATGATGTCACAAGTCAATCAATAAACTAGGTTTAAATTTAAAGCAGCTTTAAATGGAACGGCACTTTCAAAGTTAGTTGACTTAATTAGGATCCTCCATGTCCCATGAGTATGCCTCAATCATTTTAACCAACTGTAACGCTATAGCTTAGGTGGGTCATGATATTTGTTTTGACCCTATTATATAGGGTGCGTTGTTTTTAATTGACTTCTAAGCCAATATCATGAGGAAGATAACTTCCTCCATTATTTGTCTATATATCCAAGTTAATTAATTATTCTATATGATTAAATTAATACTGCTGCTTTAATTTAATGGATAGAACATATGGTTGCCAAGGTTAAATGCGTTCATACCTAATTATTATGACCCAGTAAAAAAGGACACAATCCATGCATTAGCCAAATCTTGACCGTGTTGTGCTGGTATGGTCCAATCTGTCGCCTACTCTTATTTTTACGTAGAATATTTTATTTGATGAGTTAATTAAATTATCTGGGCCCCTTCAAGTTGCATCACTTCATTAGAGTGTGGCTTAAGATTAATGCTTCCTTAACCACGTACCTATCCATCTCTTTCTGGGCACTTCAAGAACTAATTGATGTTTATTGTATATTTTAATTCAGCGTAAAAATGTATGCATGCCTATATAAATGGCTTATCCAGATCTTTCAAACCCAACTTTGATTTAGTCCTTCCACAAGAAATGTGCGTCATCTCCTTTAATTTTTTTTGCGCATGCTTGATTTGCTTGTCTGTTGTGGATTCAGTAATTTACTTTTTTTCAAATTGATACTCAATCATATGTTTGGATTAAATTTTTAGGAAATAAATTTTTGTAACAAGAGTTATTAAGCGTTACTAGATTTTGAATAGAGCATGTCCTAAAAAAAAAGTGATATCAGCATACTGAAAAGTATAAATTATTAAATTCACTTCAATTTCCCACAAAAAATTCTTCTCATGAGCTGACGTGGACTGCTTCTGTCAAACTGTAACTTATGCTATGTGATTAATTTTAGGTGTTTAGACGGTTAGAGTTCAAAACCTTGATTCTTTTTTTTTTTTTATACAGAAAATGTGCATTTTAATTGGCCTTCCAAACACATACTTAGTTTTGGTTTGGGATGGATTTGTCCGGATTTACCAAGTCTTCACTTTGGACTCTGTCATCATGGAAGGAGTAATTAAGTCAATACACGTGCCAGTAATCACACGGAAATGACCAAAGCTTTATGGGTTAATGGGAAATGATTGGGCATAAACAACTTGTTTTACTTAATTACGATACTATCATCATCTCATGTGGGGTCCATCTACCTACACCCACCAATTGATGGGGGGCCAATTCATTAACGTAAACATAATTGCAGTGTTAAATTAATCGAGTGCCTCCGAGCCGCTCTCAAATGAAATTTTAGACGTTGGACAGTAAAGCTAGATTCTCCATTGGCCTGCCGCTTTTAGATCCGTCTATTTCTGTTGTGCTTTTGATTTCTTTCCCTTTTTTTTATATAAAAATAATAATTTCTCTTACATATTTGGTTGACTTTCCTTCCTTTTTTTTTTGCTACAAAAATATTAACCTATTCTCTAAAAACAAATTAGTTTGGAGAAATATATATATATATGTGCATGTTTTCTTTATTAAATCAAATGGAGAATTATTTAAATGTTTGGAAATTAAATGATAAGTTATTTATAATTAATAATCCTATTAAAGCCAGTTTTCTTTTTTTGAAAATTGAAAAAAAAAGTGTAATAGCTAAAATAATAACGAGAACAAATAATGTACCTTCATGTTGGTCATTATAAGGCATGATTCTCCCTAAAAAAATACGTATAAATTATAAAGTACAGCAGAATTAAGTTTTAAAACATAGCATCAATCAATATCAATATAAATGTTAAAAATCTTAATAGGCTACGCTTTTCATTGTAAACAGCGACTCTTGGTACGATTTCTATTCTTAGATTGCATACCCCATCACATTTTTTTTTCAGATACAGTGCCAATCACGGGTTCGAATCTAGTATATATATATATATATATATATATATATAATAATAGTATTGGTTATGGTGCCAACTCATAATTAGAGTCAGGAAGGAAAAACAAGTATAATTTGTAAAATATGAAATTCGTAAGAACGAAATCAGAAGGATTGCATCATTCATGGCACAATGTAAATTGGAAAAACAAAATAAATATTAGAAAAGTCATCTAATTATCTTTAATCATGACACGATAATTATGATTCATTACTTTATTAGCGGAATAAATTGTTCTGAATGTTATTAAATTTATTGCCTAAATTACTTTCATTAAGTACATAAAACAAAAATCAATCTTATTAGAAAATAATTTATTACTTATTAAACAAAATAAATAAAAATATCAAATTAAATATTACAATTAGTAATTCTATCAATACTACTACAATATACTAATAAACCACATCAGTGCTCAGTAATAAACAGTGAGTTTATTTCTTAGATATTTTGTAGTGAATGACCCCACTAAGACTAATGTATGCCTGGTTCATAGAGTATTTATAAGGGACTATGAGATTATCTATTAAATAAACCCTCATAATAACATAGAGAATTAGACTTATGTCCTCATGCAAAATAAACATGTTACTTACCATATGTGCCAATTTTCATGGGCCATGAGATACAATACTCAAATCACAATTTTCACAACTTCTTGACAATGTGGATCTTCTTTTTTCTTTTTGATATATACAAGTTTAGATAAGTTAAGTATGGATCATCTATTAAGATCTTGGCACAGCCTTAAGATTTAAAGAGTACTTATGAAGATTTATATAATCGCTTATTAAAAAAATTCTCACAACTATAATTAGAATCGAGCTCACGTCCTTATAGAATATAAATATATTTTTTATTGTGTTAACTCTTATTTATAACAAGGATCTTTTTTTGTTTTGTTACATAACATGGATCTTATTGATTACCCACCATGCCCAACTCGGTTGTATTGGGCTTATCATATCAACCACGTTCTGTCCAAAATACTGCCACAACGGGTTATTCTTCGATCCCATCCTCGAAAAGCAGTCCGTAAAAGGTCGCGAGAAAATATACGAGTAAAGCTAAACAAGCAAGATTGCGTAGAAAATAGACGCATTCATCCTTGGATAATTGAATAGACAGATTACTCAAGTTTATGTCTGTTGCATTATTGATTAAGGAATTTCACAATCTGCAGAATGAAAATGAAGATAATTTCATCAAGTAATGACGCGAGTTAATTGATATTTACCGACGGGAAAGGAAAAGCATCTTAATGTTGGATTCAGCAAGCATTGTTCCCACGCACCTCCCCTGCTCTGGGTTCTGATCCTCTTCTGCATCTTTTATATCAAGTTGAATGAGTGCATGCCTTGACTCTCTTATTTCAATATCCTTTCTCATTCCGTGCAGAGATCAACAACTCTCTATTTACCTTCTTCCTCTGTAAATTTCAAATTCTGAGTTCGGTATTCTCCTCTACAACTGTCGCCATGTCTTTCAGAGGCCTTGGCCGGGTAAGATCTTGTCTCTACTACGAGAATACCAGTGTTTTCTTGGCTTAATAAATCGTATGATTAAACTTGGTTATGATCATCAGCCAAATGCTACATCAGGCATGGGAGTGGCTGATCACAGCATCATGGAACTGAAGCAAAAGAATGTTCATCGATACTTGATCTTCAAAATCCACGAGAAGAAAAGGGAGGCGGTGGTGGAGAGAACGGGGGGTCCGGCGGAGACCTATGATGATTTTGCCGCATCATTGCCTGAGAATGATTGCAGATATGCTGTGTAACACTTGGATTTCGTCACTCCAGAGAACTGCCAGAAGAGTAAAATCTTCTTCAATGCGTGGTTAGTTTCCACCACATTCATCTGCAATTTTTATATGATTCTGGCACTTATATATATATAACAGTATTGGAAAATAGGTCTCCTTCAAGCTCTCGAATTCGGGCCAAGATGCTGTATGCGACATCGAAAGACAGGCTGAGAAGGTAACTAGATGGTGTGCACTATGAAATCCAGGCGACTGATCCCACAGAAATGGATCTTGAAGTTCTCAGAGATCGTGCACATTAATTCACATATCTCTATGCTCCGCTTATCTCTTTATCTTCGTTATATCTATTATATATGCACTGGCACTAGTTGTCTCTTACGCTTATACCCCAACTAAAACAACATGCTTCGCCCCAAAATATGTAACAATAAAGTAGCTCTCTCTCGTGGCTAATGGATTTGGGCTTATTATTTGTATAATGTTTCTCTGGAAATAGGAAATTGAAATTTTCCCTGTTCTCTCAATATGTACTTGAAAATTATACTTTTAATTTTAAATCATATAGACATCTATAAGTGCTAATAATTCAAAATTTGAATTAGTTCACATATTCAATATAGTCAGTTAACTTTTCAGAGTAATCAGGTAATTCAGAAAATAGCGGGTAATTTTACTTTTTCAAAACAATTATGCTTACTTTTATATATTTTTAAAATCGTGTCGCAAAAATTAAAAACAACGAAGCCATTGAAAACAATAATTTTGCTTTTGTATGAACGAAACGATAATATGGAAGGTTGAAATTAAATGGCAATGACAAGATTTGAGGTTGAAAAATGGAAACCAAAGTTTCCCATACCATACCATGTTTTCTGTACTTTTATCAATTACCAAGGGAGCTAGAGTGAACCACAGCCACATTATTTATTTAATAGCAACATTAGATTAATTTAATCTCAGATGGACTACTAGAATGAGCAATTATAAAAGCGTGGTCCTGATTAATCAATCGCTAAGCAGGAGGATCTGTTTTATTACAGCAATCTCGTGTTTGCTCTGTGTCTACCTTGCCTTCGTCTTCCTGATCAGCCTCCCCAGATATCTCCTCCAAGGATTTTCCCTTCGGCTCAGGCACCAGGAAAGTGAGAGCGAAGCCCAAAGCATTCAACACAAGCAGTGAATTCTTCACCCCGATACCTGGACAATACCCTGCATCTACTTTGCTCAGGTCCTTACTCTGTGCCAGAGCCAAGAAACCAAATGCGCCGACTATAGCCCCACCTTCCCTGACGCCGATGGCATTCCATGACACGTTGATCGAAAACTAGCTGAGAAAATCTCTACTGACACCACAAATGTTGTCTCATTAGGTCCGAAATTTGAAAAGATGAATGTCAGCGAGTATAATACCACGAATCCAATTCAGTTCTCCTAAAGAGTCCAGTGATTGTAAGGAATGGCTAGAGCAAATTACTATCCTAAGAACAAATAATTATTATTTTATTAATTTAAATTAATCAAATTTGTTATCTTATTATCTCTCTCACTTTTTCACCTTCTTTTATTTATTATTATTTAATATTTTCTTTTTTACTACTTTTTTATCACAAAATCATTATATGACATATATGATATTTCTATGTCAGTTAATGAAAATAAATTAATTTATACATTTCATCTATTATATTTTTTTCTATCAATATTAGTGGTATCATAGTTCAATTCAATATAGTGGGTGATATAGTGAAAAGTAAAATCTAGGCATATTACGTATCTGTTTAAAATACTATCGAGTTGAATATAAATATTCTCTACTTCTTTTTGAGTATCTTTGATAAAGGAGATGTAAGAGAGTCTAAAAATAGGAAAAATAAATGGCTTTGAATATGAATTTTATTTCTTTTTCTTTATCGCTACTCATACCAATTTTCACAAATGAGAAGTATGAGTTTTGAAGTATAAAAATAAAGATTTTATTTATGTCTCAAGATTTGTGAGACTTTGTAAATTCTATTGTTCTAGATGAAGAGGCTGTAGAAAGATTGAAAAAAATAAAAAAGAATGATACTAAGTGTGTGTTTGGCAACCGATTATAGGAATAGATTATGAGGAAAACCATGATTTGAAAAAATAAAGGCCAAACACTATTTTTTTTTTTAAAATCGATTGTGTACGCAAACTATGGTTTGAGTCTTCAAACTATGGTTTTGAAAGAATTCATGTCAGAGCAGCTTTTTTGTTCATTTGAGAAAATTGTTGCATATAAACCCACTGGAGGGTATAAACCCACTGGAGGGTTTACAAATGCATTTGAAAAATCTAGTTTTAAAATTTAGAAAAAAAAGATAAATTTATTAATAAAAATTACCATCTTCTAATATATATAGTTAATCTTAATAAAATTTTCAGTAGAAAAAAAAATTAAAATTTAAGTGAATATTATAAATTTTTATTTTACTCAAATACATATATATATTATTTTGTAATCACTTAAATAAAAAAATTTAAAATCAAATTTATTCTTTATATAATTATCATATTAGTTTATGTCTTTTTTAGTAAATTGTATATGGAAAAGCGATTTTGCTACTAATCATCCAAATATCTCCAATTTTTAAAATCACTTTTTCTCATAATCTATTCTTCCCAAAATCTATTCTCCAGAATCTATTCTTCCTAAAATCTATTCTCTAAAAGCTAATCCAAACACACCCTAAAGCTTTTTACTTCATTCAACAAGCTATAGATGGGACAATTTTTTCAATGATTACAGCAATAATTACGTCACTGGAAGCTTGTCAAATTTTAAAGAAGTTTTAAAGTTCTTTAAAATTAATTACGATAAAATTACAGACTTACTATGATGACTTTAAAAATTTAATTATAAATAATGATAAATATATTATGACTTTTTATCTAGAGTATCTTCTCTTGTTAATTAAATGAAGCCTTATGGAGAAAATATTTTTAAAAAAAATTATTGTTGTAAAAATTTTAAAGAGTTTTACTCTAAAGTTGGAATATATATTTTTCTAATTATAAATGTAATAGCTAATGGTTTGCATGAAGGTATCATCTATATTAATAGTTTGAATTTTAAAAAAATACTTTTATGGTAAAAAATCTTACTATGTAAAATTAATATGGAAAGTTTAGAAAAAAATTATAAATTTAGAATATAAAATGAATTAAGATATTATATTTGAAATTAAAATAAAATCTTCTAATTATTTTTACATTTAGAATAGGAAGAGCATATAAAGACAAATTATAGGTATATTTTGTTTCTAAGCTTTCTCATTTTTGGTTAATAGTTAGATTATCCTCTCAAGAAGCACTGATTATGGGAAGAAAAGCGATACATGCCAATTAACGCCTGGCATTGGACTCACATATAATTTTGACATTCAAATATTATTACATCACAGGGTACAAGGGAACATTTTTTGAGGTCCCCAACTCCATAAACAAGCAGAGAAAAGGCTCAAACAAGGGGAATGTTGTGGATATTCCCCTGCCTTCACTCTGCATACACCTTTATTCTATATATTAATAGTGATATTCATATTGGAAGCCTAAGCACATGGAACAGTTTTGTTGCTGTAACCATGTGCTTGCTCTGCCTCCACCTTCCGTTCTTCTCCTTCTTCCTCATTCTCACCAGACATCTCCTCCAAAGATTTCCCCTTTGCCTCTGGCACCAAGAAAGTGAGAAAGAATCCCAAAGCGTTAATCACTCCCAACACAACCAACGAATTTCTCACCCCAATACCTGCATGATACCCTGCATCTACCTTGCTTGGGTCCTTGTTTTGTGCCAGATACAAGAACCCGAAGGCGCCAACTATAGCCCCCAGCTTCCCGGACGCCGATGATATTCCATGACACGTTGATCTGAATCTGGCCGGGAATATCTCTGCCGGCACCACGAATGTTGTAGCATTGGGTCCGAAGTTTGCGAAGAAGAATGTCAGAGAGTACAGCACCACGAATCCGATGTGGTTCTCCTTGAGAGTCCAGTGGTGGTAAGGAATGGCCAGAGCAAACATGAACACAGTCATGAAGAAGAAACCCATCAACTGGATAGTGAATCTTCCTATTTTGTCAATGAAAGCCACAGTGAACCAGTAGCCTGGAATTGTACTGCACAGAGCAATAAGCGTTTGAGCCTTGGCAATGGAGTAAAGCTCGTCGAGGGCACTCATAGTTTTTGCAGCCGGAATCCATCCGATTGCACTGAATATATCTTTCTGGAACAGGTTCTGGCTGTAATAAGCAATGTCAAGCAAGAACCAAGTGCTCGAAGTTCCAAGCAAATGAAGCCCATGACGAATCAGGAACTCCTTAGAGAACAATACAAATGATGACTTGGCCTTTGTCTGATGAGTAGTAGTTTTCTTCTTCTCAACTTTCTCATGATCATCAGCTTTAATCTCCACCTGCAAAACCTTGGACATATCAGCCGCAGCTCTCTCTGCATTCTGGGCAACAAGAGCAGTGTAACGAGCAGTTTCAGGCATCTTCATCCTCCAATAATAAGTCAGAGCAGCCGGCACCGATCCCGCCATTAGAATAATCCTCCAAACGAAGTCTGCTTGAGGAACCGTGGACCCAGTCGGATCAACCTGATAAGAAGGAGAACCAAACCTGAACTTGAACGCAGCTGAAATGATCATAGCAAACAAGCCACCAGCAAGAATCCCAAAACCCTGCATTGCAAAAACAGCAGCAATGAAAGCACCACGAGTCTTCTTGTTAGAGTATTCAGACATGATGGTTGCAGAGAGTGGGTAGTCTCCACCAATGCCGAAGCCAAGCCAGAATCGGAAGAAACAGAGAGTAGTGATGACAGAGTTAGGGGTGTGTCCAAAGGAAAGGCCAGAGCCAAGGGCACATACGATCATCATCAACAGGGTCATGCCATAGACAGTTTTACGGCCAAGCTTGTCGCCCAGCCAGCCAAAGAAGAGTTGCCCAGAGAGGGTGCCGCAGAAGGCGACGCCATTAACTGCAGCTGAAACGTTGGGAGGGAGTGTGCCAGGTTTGAGTGAATTGGGGTGGGTGTAGTAAATACGACCGAGCAATTTGGTGACGAGGGAAATAGCGAAGAGGTCATATGCGTCGGTGAAGAAGCCCATTCCTGCTATGATGATTGCAGTGAAATGGTACCATTGTGTTTTTGCCTCGTCCAATGCATTCAACACTTGAATTTGTTGCCTCCCCATGAGTATGATTTCCTTCTCTTGCTCTCTCTTTTGTGAATCGCTTGCCTTCATTCAACCAAAATATATTTAGTAAACACGCAGAATTATGTGATATATCTTCCTCTGGCAAGAAAAGAAAGCACATTTTGATTACTGGAAATAAATTAGGAGCATATATATAGTACACAAAATGATATATATAATGATTACTGGAGAAAGTAGAAATGGGAGCAGACCAAAGCATAATTTATGAATAAACTAGGAAGTACATTTTGATTGCAGTTACCATAACCAAATACTATGAATGGATGGATGGAGAGGGAGGGAAAGAGAGGAAGGTACAAACCTGAAAGAGACAAGCTAGTGAGTAAGAGAGAGACGACAGAAGGAAAAAAAGGAAGTGGCGAGGAAGTTGTATATATGATGTAGTTGGTTGTGTCTGATCGATCTGGGTTAAGAGAAGGAGCGAGGAAGCATTTTAAATAGGCAGCAAAGTCCCAAATATTCGAATGGCATATACCTTCCTTCCTTCCTTCACATTTTCAACCTCCAGTCTCTTACTTTTTCATCGCCGCTTCCTTCACTCACTAACACTCACCTGCAGTGCTCTACCTTTTTTTATTTTTGGTGCTTACATTATTTAACTACATATATTCTTCCCTAAAACCCACTCTTTCATTTTAACCACTCATTCTAATGGAGTTGCTTAGTTTTATCTTTGTTTAATTAAGAAGTTGACCGTCCTTAAGAATATGAGGCCCTCGATGTGACCCAAGTAGCAGTGAAGATTAAAATGGCCTAGAAGATTCGTGATGATGGAGATGGCTCTCATATTTTTATAATCACGAGTACGAGTACATTAGCAAACACCAACCTAGTTAGTGGTGACACTATTGTTATATTAGACTTTTTCTACAGTTGGGGCCTCAAAATATGTGATAGAGATTCGAGATTTTTTTAAAACCAAATTTAATGACAGTACAAGATTAAATGTGAAGTTCGTACATTAACTTGGGCAATAATGGTTTATGATATATTCGAGTAATACAGGAACGAGCGACACGTATGAAATGAACTATTATGTTATATTATTGGACTAAATAGTATTTAATATCTTAATTTTATTTTTTGTACATGTCTAATATTCTACTATTTATTTATAATACAATTTTATCTATAATTTTTTTAATGTAATATTATTTTTAGTATTTGAGAAATAAGATTATGTGTAAAATTATCTTAAATTAAAAAATTATGAATAAAATTATATCAAATTAAAAATATTATAGGTAAAATTGTATTACAAATAATATTATGATACTATATGAGAAATAAGATCACAATATTTAGTACTATATAATCTTATATTATTTTGTGAGGTTAAAATTCAAGTTTTACAAATTTTTGTCCAAATATATATATATATATATATATATATATATATTGGAAATGGACAGTCTAAACCGAATCATTAACGGCAATATCGCTCACTAATATATGATTAATTATTATTGCTCCGCCACAAGGCCATTTTCGCCGCTTCCCGTCTCCAATGACTCCTTCTCGATTTATCCTATACATGTATATATATAGTCAAACCATATTATAATATAGTACTACATATGTATATACGACGAGGAAAGTAAATAAGTTAACAGATTTAAATAGGTCCCAAAAACGGGACTTATCTCTAAATAAGTCCCGTTTTGCTCAAATACAGCGAACTCCCAAGATCGTTGAGGGCCACTTATGACCAATGCAAAAAAGAAGATATTTAGGAGGTTAATACAATTTTAGTTTTTAATATTTTTTATTTTAATTTTAGTTTATTTAATTTTAAATTATAAATTTTGGTTTTTTTATTTTGTTTCAATCTAAAATATTAATCTATATAATTTAATAAAAATTTAAGCTATTTTACTTTTTTTATAATTTTTTTTTAAAAAAAATAGATTCACCCATAGTCGATGAAATACCCGACAATATTTTACTGTTTCAAATGATCAATAGCCATCACAAGAGTCTTTCCTTAGGTCTAGCCTCGTCTACAATCAGAGACTGTCACTTTGGAATTTGGATATTATATATTGGGCTCTAATGCTCTTCTTCTCTGATTTTTGTTTTCTTTGCAATGGATATCTCAACTTCTTAATTCTTTGGATATTATATATTGGACTTTGGAGTGTCTATTACGGCTTTATTATACTGTAGCTTCTCGCAACATTGTTTGGCCGATGTTTTTTCTCATCATTAATTATTGAGGCAATTACTAATAACGACTCATTTAGTCTCTTATTTCATTTTTTTTATAATTAAATATTATCTTAAAAGCACCCACACGACCACGCCGGCAAGAATCAAATCATTAACCTTGATTACGAGTTTATAAAATTGACACTACTAATCCTATTCATAATTGCACTCATTTTAGTATTGCGTTTTTTCCCTCCCCAGACATTTGCGATTCTGAGTAAGTGAATTTATTTTTTATTTTTTTTAAAAAAAAGACTTCGTTCTATTAACTAAGTGCATATTTGGTTATAGGGTTAGAAAATTAATTTTAGGCAAAATTTTAGTTTATGAAAATTTAAAACAAATAGTTATTTTTGTCCAGAATTAATTTTGGCCAAAACTATAGTTTTAAATAAGCTACTAAAAATAGTTTTTAGAACGGTAAAAGAGTTTATGAACTATCCAATTACTATTTTACTCATATTTTTTCTTATACCCTCTCTCCTTTTTTATTTATTTTCTTCACCCTATCTCCTTTTTCCTTTCTCTTCTCTACACTCTCTCATCTTCCCTATTTCTTTTCTATCCTCTCTCTTATTTATTCTCTACCCTATCTCATCTCTCATACTTTAATCAAATTATACCATTTTTGATAATTTATTAATATAAAAATTGATTATACTACTAATTATCCAAACATCTTTATTTTCAAAATCTATTATTCCTAAAATCTATTCTCTAGAATATATTCTTCCCAAAATCTATTCTCCAAAATATATTCTTCACAAAATCTATTCTCAAAAAATTAATCCAAACACACCCTAAGTATCTAGTGTGAGTTTCGTTTTACCTTAGGGACAAGAAAACTATAAGTTTGGCTTGCGCCCACAAAAACCGTAGTTGTAGTCATTTATAACGCAAAACTAAACACAAACTTGATTAATGACATTAAAACAAATTATGGTGGTACAAGCCATGCTTGCTTTTTAATTAGAAGGTTGCTTTGCGTAATGAAGCAGGCTCTCTTATGGCTCTTGCTTTAATCTGTTGTCCTCTGGAGCTTAAACACAAGACACTTGTATTTTTCTTAAGGTCTGGTGGCTCTTGCGAATATATGATCCAGTTATGGAAAAACAGAAGCAACAATTCAAAAGGCTTGAATGAAATCAAGAGAGATACTCGTAATTTAATATCTGAATTTATTCAAAGCATGATAAAAAGAACAAATTAAAGACGCCCATTTCAATATGGCATATGTATACATAGATGGATTTATTCCTTACGGATTAGTAGTATAATAACAATAGAATTCGGAGCCCCGCTCGGATACTTTTGTTCTTAACTATTAATTAATTAACCGCAACAAATTAAAGACATGTAACCTGAAATGTACTTTCAAAATATATTGGTTAAGGTGCAAATCTACCTATAAAGTATTACCTCATATGCACCTAATACCATAATGTTTCTTCGGGTACAAAAGTACATATGAAAATTTTCAAATGGTGTAAAAATGTCATGGCCGTTAAATCAACAAATGCTGATAATTAGCAAAAATGTCAATTAAACAAATAGTGTAAAAATATACATAAAATTTCATAAATTGTGTAAAAATGTCACGACTGTTAAGTCAACTAATTTTAACCATTTGACAAATAGTCTCATATGTATTGCACAATATTCTTACTCCTAACGACTGTATTCACAACTGTTGGGTCTTTTACATGACATAATTGATGCATCTCCTCAGCGTCAAAACTACCCTTTCCCTAGCCACCTCATTGATTGTTGTGATGATAGACAAGCTAAGTCATTCTAGTCTTTGTCTCTAAGGCAAAACCACTAATGATAAAGAAACTAAAGAAAATGATGGTCGATAAGGCGGCTGTGGAAGGGTTGGCTCCAGTATTGAGGAGGTAAGGTCATTCCATCTTATAGAATACTTCACATTAGCGAATATAATGAAGTTACTAGGATCAAAAAGATATTGTGCAACATGTGTGATGAGTGTTTGCTAAATGATCAACGTTAGTTAACTTCACAACCATACCATTTTTGGATAATTTTAAAAATTTTATATATATTTTTGCACCATTTTTTATTAACATATTTGCTAATAGTCAATATTAGCTGACTTAATAATAATGACATTTTCACACTATTTACGAAATTTTATGTGTATTTTTGTACCCGAGAAAATATTATAGTATTAGTGCGCATAGGATAATACTTTATAAGTAGATTTATACCTTAACCCAAAATATATTAATGTGTCTCCAGTATTGGTTTCAAAAGATGTGAAGGCCAAGAAAAGTTTGCGGATATATGGCGCAGAGACATTGTAATGCATGGCTACATTCTATATCCATACATATCCTCTACCTTAACAAAATTTGTAGATAGATAGATTCCTGAAATATAATATCCCAGTTTTAAAAAAAATGATGTTTAGAATTGTCAATTAATTAGGTTGGGAACAGAAAATGTGGGGTGGGTAGAAGGGAGTGGAGTGGAAAGTGGGGTTATTTCTGAAGGCACGTGTACTGCATAAAAGCAAGCAGGTCCACCACTAACTATGAATGAGGGATAATTGCTGTGATATTACATGTCCACGTGCTTTTTCTTTATTCCCCGGAACTAACATCGGCGTTCAAACCAGGTCCATTTTTTAGGGCCATTGTTTAAAGGAGATCTTTCCCTGATCTTTCAAATCAAACTCTCAGGCGCAAAGCTTTTCCCTCTTTCTCCAAAATAAAATATCCCACCCAGCTCCCTGAATTAGTGAATATCTTCGTCAGGTTGGGGGCTTTGTGCTTGTTTGAAAATCTCCAATATTGGGTCACTACTTACCACCATGCCTTAGTGGGGAGCAGAATGAGTGCACCACGGGACATTTTATAAAGAAGAAATATAATGTAACCAATTTTGACTATTCTACTCCCCAGTTTTCTTTTTCTCTGTCAATTTACAGCTGAGGTTCCTGGAAAGTTCCTGATCGATATGACATTAATTGTACTTAAGCGTCAACTATCAAGGGAATCTCTCTGGACATTTCTCTCTCAATACACCGTTGCGTAATTTGATTTGTGACATGGGAGTGGCCTAATCATGTTGTGGTTTACCTCTGACAGTGGAAGTTGTTTTTGCCGGTGTCCATGTTAATTAGGTGTGAAGTCAACTCTCACGTGAGGGTCGGGTGGGTGTGAGGACGACACTATGACTTCTCATCACTGTTAGGAGGCCGCAAACAGAAATGGATGAACATGCTCGTCATTAATCTCATATAATTTTGTTTGCAGGAATTCAAAGGACCTGGGATGGATTTGTCACTCACTAGAATGAAATTGTTTTTGTACACTAAGGATGTATCTACACTGTACACATACAGGTCGCTGTCTTTTAATCAAGCAAGGTACTGTTAGCGTTGGCCATAATAGATTATACTCCTTCCTTATCCTACATATAATAGTTTGATAGAAAGTATATTTTAATTTTAAATATAATATCATAATTTATTAATTTATTTTTTAAAATTATAATATTTTTTTAAAATATTTTTATAGGATTACTTTTAAATGAATATAATTAAGGATAGAGTTTTAAAAAAAATTAATAAATAATTATTATATATAATATTTAATTAATTTTTTAATTTATATATATTAATTAAATAAATTTTATATTATGAACTAAAAGTTGTAAGAAAAGTAGTGGTGGCATGTAGTTTCCACATGCAATTCAAAGAGTAGTGTTACTTACACGCGAAGTATACTTTATAAATTCAATGAGTTATGGCATTTCTTTTAGAATGAGTCTTCCTCATCATGAAGGACCCAAGAAGATTATTATAAATTAAAGGAGCTCTTGCATTAGTATTTTTTTAGTAGAAATCAGATAATATTTTTAACTGATAGTTTAGAGATTAATTCTCTTTAGGTATAGAGATCACCGAAATGAGCTTTATCTCTCATAACAAAGTCTTTTTTTATACACATGACTTAATTCAAACCTATAATATCATGTTTAAGAGATTCAGTCATCTACCAGCTATACTCCTCTTAACATGTGTTTCCTCTAAAAATTGAGCATAATATAGAGAAATCTATGAGTGCCTTACATCATTATACCAACTTTTTATATTTTTTTGTATAAAAATTTTTAGAAAGGGATTAAGGTCACCCACGATCTAAGGGTAGAGCAAAGTTTCCCTTCTTCCTAAGTAATATCAATGTCGATCAGGATAAGCAATAAATTACCCTTAGACATAAACCTAGGTACTTAAGAGTTAAAATAAATCTCTAAATGCTACGACTGAAATCACAACATAGTAATACTCTCCAATAATTGAACATGTTTCAAATGATTGTATATATCACCTATTCGTGAGCTGAACCCAGGAAAGATGAGTGACCAACTCCATATATATATTTTGTCTACTCAGGTCATTGGAGCTTTACCCCAACTACATCTAGATCTGACCCACGCCATACACCTGGCTATGGTGAATGAGTCTCTCAACAGTAATTTTCTGTAAAGCTGAAAATGCAGGCCAACCCGCCAGATACGAGTTGGCCTAAAAGCGGGCCAAGCTTAATTGGCCCGCTTTCAAGTAGGTTGGTATAATACCAACCCAAACCCGCCAACCCGTCAGTTTTTTTTAAAATTATTTATATATTTTTAAAAAAATATTTTTATATATAATTTTTTAAAAAATAATTTATATGTATCAATATTAATTGGATTCAAAGCATGATCTAAAATTATCAAAATATTTATTTCTTTAACTTTATCACTATCTGTAGATAAATCTGTCATAATTAAAATAATAATAAAATAATATATATATATAAAAAGAAATAACTCAATAAGATAAAATTAGTATAAATTAAGTATAATGTAAATTTTAACTTAATTAAGACTATAAAATTAATAAAGTGTAATATAAATAATAAAAAATTTAAAAAATTAAACAAAAAAAAAGTGGACTAACCCGCTATGGTCAAAAAGACCCGCACCAAAATGGGTTGTTAAACCCGCCATAAAATGGCGGGTTGGCGAGCCTAACCCAAATTTCCAACTCTAATTTTCTACATACGTCAAAACTCAAACTCGAGATTTTACTTAAGTGATACTGAATTGTTTACCACTCAAACTAACCCCCATTGGTACCAACTCCATATGTTTTTTTGGTATATAAATTTTTTGGAAAGGGGTTGGGCTTATCCACGATCCAAGAGCAGGGCGAAGTCTCCCTTCCTCTTAAGCGATACCAATGTCGGGCAGGGCGAACCGTCTATTACCCTCAGGCGTAAACCTAAACACCCAAGAGTTAGGATATCTCCCCAAGCGCCGCGACTGGAACCACAACAAAGTGATACTCTTCAGGGTTCGAACACACTCTAAATAGTAGTATGTCTCATCCCTTCGCTAATTGAACCCATATTAATTCTGAAGCTAAGTCCTTTAGAACCTACATAACGCCGCATCATGAGATCATGCCACACATTTCACGGGCTTAATTATGCAAGTCCGTGATGTTTGTTGGGCCCAAAAAGAAAACATTGCCTATTGGGCCTTCTTGGGCCGTACATATTGCAACATCTGTATCCTATTTACCTTGCTAGGATGAATAAGGGCAGGGCGCCCATCATTGCAAGCCTAACCATAATTGCAGGAGATTTAAATGATTTTAACAATATTAAAAATAGTCTTCTCATTTGAGAAATTATACGCAAATTTTGTATCTTTATTATCCAATATTTCAATCACAGAATGATAAATTCATAAATTTTCAATTATATATATCTTTACATGCAAATATATAATTTTAAGTATACATATATATATATGTTTGTCAAGTTTTAATTTCAAAATTAGGGAGACTCTCATGTAATACATGAAGTTTGAAGAATAGAGTGTACCATTCAAGGCTTGTAAGCAATGTAATTTAAAAGAATATTTATATCCAACCTCAACCTTAATTAATATTTATATTAATTATGTGCGAGTGAATAATAATATGATAAATAACCACGTCCACATCTTACACACAACTTGTGGCAAAGAAGAAGTAAAAAATATCGACACCTAAAGTGACATGTAAGCACGTTAAAAAATTCTGAGAGAATCTGGGAGGAAGAAAAAGATAAGCTTCATTTTCATTATGGACGTGATCAAAAGTTATCGTTGACTTCTTTTTGACGTCACATATTTATCCGGCGGCCTTATCCAGGGGATTAACAAAAGTGACCTTTTATATCCAGAATAGCTTTAAAGACAAATGACTTTTTTTTAATAATTTAATAAAATTAAATAAATTAATTAATTATAATTAAATTAATTTTTAAGATAAATTTATATTATTTACTATTTAATTTATTTAAATTAATAAATTAACTCTTATATATAAGTTATAATTAATTAATTTATTTAATTCTATTAATTTATTTGTTCGGCAAATATTAATAGAGGTTAATTAGTTACTTCTTTTAAAAAGTAAATGAATCATTGAGGGGGTTCAAGGGAGGAACTGGTTTCAAGAAAGTGATGTAATTAAATAAGAAAAGCCCAACCCCTGGAATACGTCGAGGTCATGACATTATTAAGATCGGTCTGAGCGATGCGAGGTAATCAAATAATTGAGTTGGGAGGATAGATTACTTTTGAAAGCTTGTTGAGATGAGATCAGAATTCAAAATTAGGAGAGAAGGAGGAAAGGAATGAACAAATAAATTACAAAGAGAAGGAATTAACGATCAATACTGAGTAGTGAGGGCCAAAAGCTGTTCAAGATATTCGGCTCCCAAATCCTCCAGCACCAACACACCCTTATGAGGAGAATCGATCTGGGTTTTGGCCGGAGGAGGAGGAGTTCTGGATTTCTTGGACTTCCGTTTGGTGGTGTGTTTCTTCTTGAGGGCTAACACCGGAGAGCAAGCTTCCTGCCATGTCTTGTACGGCATCTTCCTCAGCGACTCTCTCACCACTTCCTCCGGGAAATTCAGTACCGCCTGTGACCCCCTCGTTGACAATGCCGCCTGATCATACGCCAGAGCCGCTTCTTCTGCTGTGTCAAATGTTCCGATCCACACTCTGACCCCTTTTCTGGTGGAGTCCCTTATCTCCGCCGCGTACTTCCCCCACGGCCGCCTCCTCACTCCTCTGTACACCCTCTTCTGATCCACTGCCGCCGGCGGCGGAGGGGAAGCTTCTTGCCTCACCTCAACTTTGGGGCAGGTGAAACCGGAGGAGACTTCTTGTTGCACTGCCACCTCCAACGTTGAAGAATTGGAGTCGGATGACGACGAATCCTTGGCCATAACATCCCAAGACATGGCATGATCTTGTGAGAAGCAGTAGTTGTTGTAGCTGTCGTTGAAGAGCCAGAGATCATGGTCCCAGGAGGACAATGGTACTAAATCAGAAACAAAGGAATCTAGAGGGGAGCAATCAGGTTGTGGGTATTGCCAGAAAAAGGGATCTGAATCCATGTGGATATTTAGCTTGCACCAGTTCTGTTGTTACCTGGTATTGCTATTGCTGCGTGGTCAATTGAAGCTGGTTCTGTCTGGTGGGTTTTAAAGCAGGATCATGTTCTATATATATATAGCCAGGGAAAGTGGGGAGAGAGAGAGCGACCAGACCCACTGTGATTAACATAAAAAAATGGGAATTGTGCGTTTTTTATTGAAGGAAATAAACAAAAGGGGAGAAAGAGAAGTTGGGATTATTGGCGAGGGAGGATGTGTTGGATGGGATTATTGGATTAGAGTATGTTGGGAAAGGAGGGGCCTCAAGGATCTAGTGACGAGAAAGGCAAAATAAATAAATAAAGAGGGAATAATACCCAAAATGTGGGCAGCTTTCCCTCTAAGTAACACCATTCCCCCAGCAAAGCCCACCTCATCCCCACGCTCGCCCCTTCTTATTTTACTCATTCCCTGGCCTTCACCCTTTCAATAATGCATCTTCTTTCATTATAATATTCCTCCCCTTTTCAATACAGAAGCTAGGAGTTTTCTTCCCTAAATAGAATACTTTAATATATATTATCAAACTTTCAATAAATTATAAACTAGACTAACCTCAATCGGACTATGGTAAGACCAAGGGGCAACCCTATACCATCTATGTTATTGTGTTCCCAAATTATCTAACACATAACCTTTGGTTAAGTTAATAGATACTCCAAACAATCAGTGATATATTCCAATTAATTTTATCTATCATATTTACTATTATTTTTTAAATTAATTTATCTTAGATATAAAATCTAACGTTATGCAAAAGTGTTTTGGAAAGATCAAGCTTAGTTTGATGCAATTAAATAATTTATTTAATTTTTTAAATATATTTAAATTAGCTAATTAAATACTAATTTTAAGTAGGGTGGTTTAAATGTAAAAGGGCTGCTGGAATTATTTGTAATAGGAAAGTATCTAGTAAGGTAAAAGTAAAGTTATATCTTATTGCTATAAGATCAATAATATTTTATGGTAGTAAATGTTAGGTCTTAAAAGGACAACAATAGTATAAAGTTAGGGTAGTTGAGATAATAATGTTGAGATAGATGCTTGTGTAAACATGAAAAATATAATATTTGTAATGAACAATACAAAGAATAGTTATAGTGGTATCTATTAAGGATATAATAGTAGAGAATCGCCTAATATGGTTTGGGCATGCATAAAGAAATACATCAAATGTATCAGTGATAAGGGTAAATCAAATAATATTAAATTATATAAAAAGAGATAAATGAAGACTAAAGACAATGTTTAATAAAATTATTGAGTAAGATTTCTTGTTCAATAACCTATTAAATATCTTGAGATTTTATATAGTATAATAATATCATACAACTCATATTATTGACTCAATCTAATAGGATAATATTTATTATTGTTGTTATACATACTTATAATAGAAACAAAATAGGAAGAGCGCAATATATATATATATATATATATATATGGAAGCTTTTAATAAATACGTACTAATCCGGAGAAAACAAAGGAGAGAGAAAAGGTAAACACGACCAAGTTGAATGATTAAATAATAAATATATAATAAATAAATGAAGAGGCATTGCCATCAAGATCAAGGTGTAATTGAATAAGGGCCACTTGGCGACCGGGAATAAAAAAAACAAACTGTAATAGTTTATGAGGGTTTATCTCCGGACGCCTCGTGCTTAAATTCAGAACATAGGCAGATACATTGTCCTATGATTACGATGGGTCATGCTACTCCTCATTACAGACAAAACAATTAGTTGGCTATTTTATACGGTCAATGGTCTTCTCTATTCCTTCCATGTTCAAAAATTCAAGGTCAAGAATGCCGTTGGTCAGATTTTCCCTTAAATTAATTTCATGATTAAGTACTAATTAAAATATTAGTAACATTTTGTATAATATAAAAACAAAGTGGAGCATTCGTTGCCGAGTCAAAGAGCTGGTCAAGAAGATATAGGACCACAGAGCTGGTCTCACGCAACACATGCGTGCGTTCTTGTTTTTTTGTTTTTATGATTGGAGGATATCAACATTCTCAGAAGTTTGAGAACGATCAACATATATAAGTAAAAGTTTAGCAACATGCCATAAAAAAAATTAAATAAAAAAAAAGAGGGAGAGCAAAGTTACGTTTGGCGATGAGCAGTAAAAAGGGGAGGAGGTAAAAATTAATTTTTTTTGAAAAGAAAAGTTCTTTCGTAAATAATAAATTTTACATGAGTACTTATTGTTGTAAAATTATTTTAAATAAAAGAATAATAGAAAGAGATGTAGAAAAATGATAGAGACAAAAGAAATGAGAATATATTGATACTAAAATACTTTAAAACTCAAATGTCTCAATCGTGTTAGTTATGGGACAATGAGTAATGATGAGGACATGAATTTCTATGGGAAGATGAATATCAAGAATTCCACGAGTTACAACCTTTGACGAATGAGAAACAACAAGAAGAAATGGACATCCATACAATATAGTACTTATATTCATAAGTCATGATATATAGTTTTTATTTCTGGCATCTTGTTTTATATTTTAAATAGCTTCATCCATTCACAGTTGAAAATATCAGAACTTTGACTTTTTTAAAAACATAAGAGACATGTAATTTACTTTAATGAATAATAGGAATCCCTAATTAGATGTATAGTGTGTGCTTAGATGAAATTTGACAAAAGCTACTCCACTTTGTGTTTATAAAATTGGATTTTTTGTGGTGTACCTTTTAATTTTTATTCTGTAAACAGAACCTAAAAGGTAGTTAAATATTTGTCAGGGCAAACTTTCATTTTCTAAAAATATTTTTAGCTTTCAAAAGTATAATCCAAACTTAATTTAGAGGAGTACAAGAAACTAAAAGAAAAGTACACGAGGGAATTGGATAAATGACTTTGGTGGGCATATATATATACAAGATGCAGCTCCTCTACGTTTGGGATTTAACCTACGTCAGTTTTGATTTCCAATATCTCAATATTATACTAGGTAGCCAAATATCATAATTTTATTTGTAGTATAATTTTATTCTTTATATTTTTAATCTGGTTCAATTTTATCTAACCCTAACTAGCATCTAACGTCTCTTAAGAGGTGAGGATTTTTTTCTTAAGAAAGCCTTACACATGGGCATTCAGAATTACGCAGCAACTTTTTTTTTTTAAAAAAAAAAAACCCTGTATTCCCCTTCCCTTTCTCTCATGGGCAGACCATTGCTCATAAAGCCACCAACAGCCGCATCGGTGGCAGCGAGCCTCTCCGACAAGGACTACAGGTGCTCTTCTCCTTCCACATCCGTCGGGCTGAACATAGAACCATATGAGTATCATTTATCTTTAATAAATAGATTTATAGTAGGGCTGAACATAGAAATCCGATATACTCAACTATCCAAAACCCGATCATACATAAGAAGAATCTGAACAAATGAAATAAGATCGGGTTAAATTTGGTATGTCAAGCGAGACCTGACTCAGGTTGATATAACGGGCTGAGTAATCCAACCTAAAATGATAAATATATGCATTATTATATTATACATATATTATAAGTATTAAGCTTAGACAATATCAACAAGATTAGGTTTTGTTATATAGGAAAAGGAAGACTTGACAAGGTCAACTAGACCGTGAATCCAATCCAATGTATCCCAGTCAACACAACTCGTTAGATGTCAAATTTTCTGCTGGTTAGACCAGACTTTGGGCTAGAATGATCAGCCTAAAGAACATACTAAATTAGACTATAGACCAATGTCATACTCCGCCTATACCAATCTTTGTGAAGCCCTAATTTGGAGGGAGTTTTAAATTACCAATATATTTATAAAAAAAAATGGTGAATTTTTCTTTGCCTCTAATCAGTAGTAATCATTTATGGGAAAGACACGTAAGACTTTTTAGATTTTATGACCAAGCGCTGTGGGTTTTTAATTTTCATGATATTTTTTCTTTCCAAAGTCCGGGTTCGCCGCCCCCGTAATATGCTTAGTTCAGCCACTCCCTCATTTTTGCAATTCATTTCAAATTTATAAAATAATTTAAAGTTAAAAAACACCATAATTTTCCCCCAGAAAATATTAAAAAAACTTCTAAGTTGGGGCCGAAATAAATTATATTTCCTTACTAGTATATTACTACTTGAGATTGTGATATGTGAGTCTTAAATAGGTAACATAGAAAATAAAAAGAATCTATCATCATCTGTGCAAGACAAAATGCATATAAATTATAAGAGAGTCTCATTTTTCTGTTATACCTTTATTCAATAAATCAAAAACAGTCTATCTAACAGTCTTTCTAAGCAAAATTTCCCTTCGCCCAAATATGATCCGGTGAATGTTTGAACTTTGAAATCTTTTTTTCTTTGAACAAATTCTTTATTACGAGCCGAATAAAAATATTTTTGAGATTATAGAAAAAATAAAAAAGAAGAAGTAAAACTTGTACAAACTATAACACATTAAATTACTTTATATTGTTTCATACCAACACCAATTGACAAAAATCAATCTAAAGTCATCTAATATGAATAAGACAACATTTTTTGGCGTGAAACTCTGAGAAATTAAGAATCAAAAGTCAACTATCTAAACTAAATTGGCCAGTGCAAGAACATAAAAGGAAAGGGCACGGTTTGTATTTTGGAATATTAATGCTTAATGCAAATTGTTTCAAATTATAATAAAAAATTTGTTTTTGGCCCTAGATTCATACAATTAACAATAAAACATGATGTTACAATGACCTCCCCTCGCTCTCTCCTCTCTGAATATCTGTACAAGATGTAGTTATTACTTGTATAAGTTATGGGCATATAACGTAACAACTAATTAATGCTTCAATTGAAAATCATGGTTCTTGAAAATTTTATATTTAAAATTTTCTATGGAAGACAAGAAAATATAGCATGTTCTCACCAAAATATTCTGCGAGATATCAAGCATGGTAGCCTTGCAAAGGCTGTTCATCACCTGCTTTAGCCTTCAGAGACGAACCACATCTTAAGAAAACTGCCATCAAAGGCCATTACTACACAAGTGTTCATATTTAACGATTTTGAACCGTCAAGTAATGATGCGTTGTCATATATGGCCGTAGTGAATATTTGATGGTTTCATGGTTAGCCAAGAAACCCAAATCCAAACAGCAATACGAGGTGACCGTACTAATAGACCACTTGGGAATTCAATATCTGGAGCAATCGGCAAACTCCAAGCCCTAGCTAGCTACTTCTAATGGTTGAAGAAAAAATAAATTCTTGGAGTTGGTTGGGGTTTTCTTTATATTAGATCCAATCCAAGAAGAAACAAGATGTGATCAATGACCTCAATTTGAGTATTGAATAACAAATTAAAGACGATAACAACTTCAGGAGAGTCTTTATATGTAGTTCTCTGCCTTTCCGAGCTCATCAACTAATTGCCCCCCTCTAATCAAAAGTTGGCTTAGCTCTAGCTTCTTTAATTTAATTTGAATCCATTCTTCAAACAAAATCGAACCTTAATTTCTAATTCACTTCAGGTATTGGTTCAAATGCCATGTATATGACACATCTTCACTAGTTTCCCCTGAAAGATAAACCTTCCAAACTACTACTAATTGAGGCACATGGCAGAAGAGAATGAATCAATTATACTCCAGTTCATGCACTCTTGAGTATGAAACATATATAACTCAAATAATTAACCAATATTGCGTTTTGAAGTTCTTATTTATAATTCACTTTTTCGGGATGTGCATCATGGTCTATGATTTGTATTAGAGTTGAGGATTGTCATACCAACACACATAGCTGTGATATAATAATACATGCTAAACTCTTAATTAATGTTCTAATCAAAGTAAACCAAACAAAACAAGCCAATGAAAAAATATTCCATGGGATGGACATAGAAAAAATGGTAACACAGTATTATAGACATTGAATATTTTGCAAATATGGCATCAATGAAGTTAAGAGATGAACTTAGCCCAAAAAGAAGTTTTGAGGTCTGATCAAAACAAACAAATGAGTAAAGGGACTACAAATATTAAATAAGTTAATTGGAAGTATCTTTTTTACTTATATCCCAACAGTTTTATGATATTTTGGACTTATTTTTTAGACTAATTAAATTAATATAGGGTTTTGCAATTTCTAAACAGAGACCTAATTCCTATCTCTTGTGACTTGTTTTTTTAAAACAAGGAGGATCATTAACTGAAACCGAAACAAATTATAGGGACTATTAACTTACATGCCTCAAATCACGAGAACAGCTTAATTTTGAGCCAGAACTAAACTCTAATCTACCATCCATATATTGCACTCATCAGCCAAAAGAGAAGTGTCTCACAAGACCAGAGGGTAAAACAATGAATTGAAGTCACAAAACGAAGTACATCATTTACCTTAATTGTGTTAACGGTAGGAATGTTTTGACGCATGATCAAGAGTACAAAGCCAGAAACTTGGAAGACGACATGTATTTAAAATAGCATTTGATACTGCAGGCGCAAGAATAATATTAATTAGAACAGTGAGAGCAGAGAGCGATTTACCTTAAGAACTCAAGGAACTTGACTTCTAAGATTGAACATTGCGTGTGGTGGCATGTTTAGGACTATAGGGTACAAAATAGAAATTACACAATTAACATATTCTTCCAATCTTTAATATAAAACTTAATTTATAGTATAAATTATATTCTACTATAAACTAAATCTTATATTAAAAACATAGGAGTATAATCTCAAATACAATCTAGTACCAAAATTATACAGCAGCCAGGGTAGCTTCCTCTTTTACATCACATTTGCAGTCTTGGAGTAGGAAAGCCATAAAAACATTAGGGTGCTGCAATCATCTATCCTCATTAAGGTTGTCTTGTCTTTCATATAAAATTAACTTGTGACTTCAAGAAAAGAACCAACCATTATCATACAATATGATGATTGTCAAATATCAATTAGTAGTATGTATTCCGGGTGCAAGATACAATTAAATTATCAAAACAAGGATGTTGTATAATTAGTTAGTTTCTCCCTAGCTATGTGATTAATGAAATTTTAGAATAAGGATATATAGTGAGCAGAAATATAGGAAAAAGAACAAAATGATAAAAAAAGAGAGGAAACAACATTCCTCCCTCCCTGCATATGTGTCCTTTCCTAGGACTTGTATTCAATAATATTCAAATAAATTCAATTTACTTAAATTTACATATCTTATTTGTTTCACAACTTCTATGTATTCTGCAACCAAAATAACTACAAATATCTTAAAAGTGCAAGAAAAAATAGATAAAGATACTGGTAGATTCAAGGATAGTCTCGGAAGAGATCAAAGCAAAAAACAGACCACCTCCACTACAAGCTGCTTCTATAATGTATTTATCCAGCCCCATGTATAATCAACCTATTGGACAAATGATAATGTATTTATCCAGCCCCATGTATAATAAAGCATCCTGTATATATATCTGCACTCAGAAATTCTAACAGCTAATATTCAAGTTCTACAATAGTGACGACAATAAGCACAGAGACAAGTTAATAATTGAAATTGCATCTAAACAACAAGAACAACAACAACGAAGAGACAAAGTATTCCAGGATATCATTCAAAAAATACAAAGATTAGAAAAGCTACGTAAAACAAAATGTACAAAATTAATCAGAGGGCGCAATTGCACCAAACAGAGAAGCCCAGGCAAAATCTGAGAAGGAAAAAGACACAACAGTAATCCTAAAAATTCGAGAGTGATTTTCTCATGCTAAACATTAAAAAGATGAGAAAGTTCAAATTTACCTCTAGCTATTTTTGAGTGAATCTGTGATCTTATCGTTCTTCCTCTGAAATATATTCCCTCTTTCACAAAGCTGAAATGGGGAATTCAGGAACTGGAAACATACATGTAAATTTGAAAAATTAGGTAGCATTATTGATAGGAAAGTGCGGGGGCTTAGGGTTTTGGGAGGGAAGAGAGAGGATGAGGCGGCGTTTTGTGGTAAAAAAGGCACCAACCGTATTAACTCTGTCCGAAATAGAAAATAGAAATACATTGAGTTCCAGGCGCAAGTATACTACTATTTTTTTTTTAAAATTCCTCAATTATTTACCTATTTTAGCAGCTGGTTTGATTAGATAGAAAGATAAGTACTATATAATCTTTCAAAAACTTTGAAATTACTATTTATTTTTTGCATTTCATGGAGAAAAGGACATCTGACTATAGTTAATGTTTTAACATTTAAACGTTGCTAAAATATATGAGAAATGTTAAACAAATAAAAGAAATTGTATGAAATTACTGAAATATACGTAGAGAATGATAAAAAGGAATAGAAGAAATGCATATACTCCAATGGCAGATATATTGTTTATATATAGAGCTTACAGATAATATGATTTATATAATTTTTTTTTTATTTACACTGGTACTGACTAATATTGATGACACATATAGATTAAAGTGAGGTGCGATGGGGTCATTTGAACTCCTATTATTGTCCAGCCAGTGGAACACCCTCTTCGAATAGGAAGTAATAGTATTACGATAGATGAGACAAACAATAAATACTTACATAGAGCAATTTTCTTGACTTTTTATTTGCGCACATCATGTAAGCTCAATAAGAGATAGATTACAAGCTGAAGCAAAATTGAAGAAAAGTGAAAAATGAAATGAAAATCTAAAAATGACCAACAAATATATATATGTTGAACGGGGCCACTAGAGAATGAACGAGATTTTTAACAAGATGGAATATATATACATTCAAGTGATATAAATTGAACGATATTCAAAAGAAGTTTGATGACTTTGCATACATACAGGGGCAGCGGTGAAAATGTTAGAATTTCCTATGATGAAGATGATCGCCGGCCTTTTGAATTTTCATAGTCCTATGAATAGAGACGAAATGAAGAAAAACGATATATGTAGGTGATAGACATAGCAACCTATGACTAGGGAAAATCATGAAATCAAGGTAGTAACAATAGAAATACTCACAGAGAGGGGGCTATGATTTGGTTCCTGGTGGGAGCAACAATTGGGTGTGCGTTGATGAGAAACTAAGTTTGAGGAGAGGGGATTTGGCATGAAGAAGAGAGAGAGAGAGAGAGGCATGCATGTGAAATTAATTAAAAAGAACCAAGTGGGAGTAGCAAGTGTATGCATATGAATTGAATTTGGCTAATGAAGGAAGCAGAGAGAGGGCTGCGCTGTTGGCTGTCCCAATTCAATGTCCCTGTTCGATTAAATTAAGATTAATCACTGCTCAATGTCGAATTCTAACCTAAATGTCCCTTACATATGTACTGGACAAGTATGGCAATTCCTCTGTTTTTCACCCACCTCACCTAATCCCTCCTCCTATTCTCTCTCCTTTCAATTTTCTTCCTCACCTCTCACGTTACCTGTTATGCCTGACTAATATAACCCTCATATTCTGAATGTAAAAGTGAGTGAGTTACGAGTCAGTTTTTTTTTTAAAATAAAAAAGTAATTTTAGTTGATTAATTAAATATAAAAAAGTTGTTAGGGAGAACCTTTAAGGTGCGAATGTGGATGTGTTGAAACTTTAAAATAATCTACTTGTAGCTTATTTTGAGAAGCTTTATCCTGATAATTCCCTTATATTTAATAAACTAAAATCAGTCTTCTCTGATCTTAACAAACAGGCCTTGCACTCTCACAAAAAAAAAAGTATGTTAGTTATTTAGTTACTTGCTATATGGCAAAATTTTGTAACAGTAGTATTCATAAAAATACTCCTATAAGTGATTCTATCTTGTATTTTGCAGCAAAAAAAATGTGCAATAAATAGGATTAGTTTGAAAAAGAAAAATCAGATAACAGCACTGGTTGAATGAATGAATGAATTAATAAATAAATAATGCGTAGGGTGGGTTAAATTATTAAAATAAAAGCAGGAGATGGCGACTCGTGGGGAGGGCGTCCTAGATTTGGCAGAATCTAATGCCAAATTTAAAATATGAATTAAGAAATAGGGAAATTAGCAAATGGCGGCCGCCCAGCATTTCCTATTACTGGATATCCGAAAGCCAAAACTTTTAGTTGTAGAAGGGCCCCCCTTGGACTGGGAGCTTCTTCACTTGACCTTTAATTAATGATATAATTCTAAAATTAACGAATGCTTAGCATCCATGGCATTAAATGCCGCTTTCTGAATACGTTGTATCTGGGACTGGTCCCATTCAGATGCTGCAAGCAAGTGTACCCTTATTTATCATAGCTACTACTAATCTACAGTCTACAGCCTTATATCCTATACCCCCAATTAAGAATCCAAAGATGCACTATTTCAGGTATCTTTGTAAAAAAAATGATTAAGTAGTATATTTTTTTAATATATAGATTAATTAAAAAATTAATATTAATTTTAAATATAAGATATTTTTTATATATTTATTTATTCTTAAATAACTATATTGAATCAAATAAGAAAAAAATAGAGATAATTAAAAAAGATTATTAGAATATTTTAAAAAAAAATTGTTATATTAATTAATTTAATTAATTACTTTAATTTAATCAAATTAATTAAATATATTTTATATTACAAATTATAAGAATATCTTAATATTTTAAATTTTAACTACTTTTATTTACTATTGTCTATTTGACAATAATTTAATTTAAAATACATAATATATATATATATATTTAAATTTAGAATGTGAAAATATATTTAAGAGTAAAATAAAAATTCAGCTCATGAAAAGTAAGATATTGATTAGGGTAAAGGTGTAATCAGTATTTTGAATTAATTTTAAAATTATAATTAGTACCCTAAAATATTTAAAAATATAATTAATACTCTAGACTAATTATGAATATATAATTAACACTCTAAAAAATTTAAATTATTGTAATTTTTTTCGTTCATTAATAAAAACACAAACTTTCTCATTGATACATGTCACATAAACTTTTTATTTTGATATATTATTATTTAAAAAATTATATATATAATATTATTTTAATAAACTATATTAAATAAATTATTAAATTTATCAGTCTTCACATATAAATTATATATAATATTAATTTTAAATTTTATTTATTATTATTTTTTTAAAAAATATAACATATATGACCTTCTAAATAATAATAAGTTAAAATAAAAAATTTATATAATATATATTAAATATAAATTTATATTTCTATCAATAAAAGAGTATAATTATACTAATTTAAATATTTTAGGATAATGATAATACTTTAAATTAGTTTGAGTTATTAATTACTCTTTTAAAATTATTTTTAAATATTAAATACATATTTAACTTATCAAACTATTAGCAGAATCAATTTAACACATATTTACTATAGGTCAACAAACTATAGAATATCATTAAAGGAAAATATTACTATTTTAATTACTGCTTTAGCTGTTATTTGAGTAATGATCCTAAGGTAAAAGGGATTGGTCCAAATTACAACAAAATCCTAAAAGACTTTGATTTTTTCATGACATAATTATGACTTCTTTGACTTTGTTTTTGGACTGATCCTCTGTTGACTATTTATTTTATATATTTTTATGTACGATGTGCTGCATCTTATCTTCTAATGGTTGACGGCATGAAAAATATATTTTTAATTCTATAACTTCATACAAAGTTTAATTTAACTTATTAATATTATAAAAATATATTTTCAATCTTTTAACCTCATATATTTATATCAAATGATGATTTGTTTCTTGTAATCATTATTATTTTTTATAATTAAATTTAATATATTAATTTTAAAAATATTTTATTAATATTTAAAATTTTTGATATCAACATATTTATTAACAATGTTGGAATTTAATAACGAAAAATATAATTTATAAAATTAAAGAATCAAAATAAAACACTTAAAGAATTAAACATATACTTTTATCAAAAGATAATAATAATTTTTCTGCAAATTGTATTTATTTAAATATTGATCTTTAAAAAGTCTAACAAAAGCTTAGGTTCATTAAAAAGGTTTAACAAACACTTAATTATTAAATAATTTTATAATAAGAAATCGTACCATCTTAACCACGGAAAAGTGGGGTGGGGCAGAGGTAAAGGAGACCCTCCAATTGTATCAAGTAAATAAATATTTTAGTTAAATTATTAATCGATTAGAAGTCATCTAGATGGAACCAAATATAATGTTATCAAGTTATCAACCAACCACAGCACCGACTTGATAAACAAATTGCACGGGTGAACAGCAGAACAATTGTACCGAAGCAATGTTCTTAATGCTAAGGCTCTCTATTAAATATTTGTTAGTTGACTAGGAAAAAAAATAATGGATATAATATAGGAGATTTATATTTTTATTTCACGGGTGATAATAGTTTAGGGATGAAAATACCCTTCAACCCCGTACTATATCTTATCTGGCATGCCTACTTCTTGTCAACTTTGAATTTATGATATATATATATATATATATAATATCCATTCAATTTCTGGACTTAATAAATGCTTAAGTTTAACCACCTCTCAAACAGTAATGTCTTGTTAGGTTACAACAGACAAGACATTCTTGAACATGGACTTTGAAGAGAAGAAACCACTTATGATCCGATGAACCAAGTCATTGTTGTCGTATACCAAAAATACTAAAAAAGCACATTGAAATCACACACACACACATACGCACACGCACATATATAAAAGGAAAATGAGGAAAATGACAGGGTACCGTATATGCATCTTCCCTTGTTCTAGAAAGGTACGAGGGGGGGTCGGGGTATTTATCCTTATAGACAATAATGTATTTTTTTATATGCCTGGTCAGCAAGTTGCACTTAAGATTACTTAAATCGCAAGTCGATGGCAATGCTTGTTTATCCCTTATTTTATACTTCAACGTGGGTCTGCATCATCATTGTCTTCTTTTAGAATATTATTACGATTGCAACTTGATCAGTTTTTACTATTTCTGATAGAATTTCGATGTTTTTTTTGCTTTAAGTGAACAGAGTAGCATCTTAATCAACATAGCATCTTAATCAACATATATATTATTAAATTCTTAGATCTTAGGACAATGGGGTAAAACCAAATAATACGTATGTAAAACTCCAAATAAAAAAAATCACAATATTTAATATTTAATTTTACTCACTGTCTACTTTCATTCCCTCAGAGCCATCAAACTTTGGATTGCTATTTTTTTGGAAAAAGACAAAAAATAAACTCTTATTGGGGGCCGATATTTAATTTCCTGAAGCCGAAGAATAATTAATTAATTTTAGATACAATATAGCATATACCCTGGTCATGCTTAGCCAAGCTGTGCAATCGGAGGAAGTGTTTTCTCGATTTGGAGGAAAGCAGCCATGGCACAGCGGCTACATGTGATTGATTTAGGCAAGTTGGCCAAATAACATAGGTTTTAAACGTACAATGAACATGTGCTACAAATATAATATAAAATTAATTTCGGTGTATGAAGAATCGGGTCATCATTTGTAACTCACCCTGCTTTAGCATCCCAAATCCCAATCATGTTTTCTCATGAATTAATTAATCCAACTATACTATATATGGCTGCTACGAGTGAATATATGTCTAAAGCATCGTGCCTTTGCCCTGTTCTTTTCCAATGTATTGGGCTCAAATTCAGATTATAGAGTCAGTAAAAGACAAGGACGATGTCAGACGTATCAAATTGATGTTGTCGCAGTCCCCAAATACATTGAAATGATGCAATATTAAAATCTGGATACATAGTACTGGGACTAATAGATTGGACGAGGACAAATTAAACAACAGGCGGCGGCCAAAAAACCAGACAATATATTGTGTGAAATTACCAAACACGAGGCTTTCAAAATACTCAGATGAATTCTATTTTGTGTTTTCCACTTGACGCACTTGCATATATAAACTAAGAGTCATCACGAGGCGCCACTTCCCTCCTATTATATTCTTCACTTTCCCATCACTCGAATCTCATTTATGCCCACCTACCTACTCCTTCTTCTTCTTCTTCATAGATTATACGTTTCACTCCAAATTATAGAGTCATCCTTGTCAAATTGGTCGTCCATTGAGATGCAACATCTTCATCCAATGCAAGGAATTTTGTACTCTGTCTAAGTGATCTTCATTCCAGAGTCTTGCTTTTTGATAATGCTTATACAGTTCGAATGAATCCTCGCATATGCGAATTCTTGTCTCTTCCAGATTTACTAAGTTGCCCTGCTTCTTTTTCTTTCTTTGCATTCTTGCAGATCAGCGAGGCGCTTCGAGTGGGTAAAGATGGAGCTAGATAAGAGGTATGATACCAACATTAATTACTTGACGATTATATTATATTATACATTCTTTTATTTGATTTGTTGCTCTAAATCCGTGTATGCGTAATCCCCCGTCTCCTTTCATGAATGAATGCATGTCTTGTCATCTTGTTGGATTAATGTCTATTAGAATGACATATTATTTGGGGAGAACTACAACTTAATTTAATAGAGTTTCTCATATCAAATTTCTAAACATGATCTTTACATTTTTCTTTTTAATTCGTATGCTCTCGTCTAACCCATTTATTACTCAAACTCATATTAAAGACCGACACTGCAGGCCTTGTATATTTTCCAAATTAATTAAATAATAGATTCTAAGCTATTCATCTACCTACTTTTCCCCTGCTGTGGCTCTCTCTCTCTCTATAGATTCAAATGAGATGTTCTATGGGCCATTTGATGTAATTGATTGATTCATTATTATAATTAATCATTGTTTTAATTAAAAAGAAAAAAAGGAGTGAAATTGTTTCTTTGATTTCAAATTCAAAAAAACGAGGTATTCATTACATGAGGGAGCTGGAGGTTGCATGTAAATTGGTAAGGAAAATGAAACAGGCCACGGCCCTCTCCTCTTTACCCTCATCAAAAATTAAATTACATGCAATTTCATTCTTTTTATTAAATTAAGTTCTTATAAGAATTATTTTTTTAAAAAAATTGCAACATGTTAAATTATAACAACATTTTTTAACTAAAATGATTTTTAAAATAATTAAAGTTCAGAGGAACAAATGTGTAGCGTAACATGCTCTTTTGAATATACATGTTCATCGGTTATTGGTGGCCGGGTATGGAGCTTGACTGCATTTAACTATTTATGCTATTAATTAGATTTTTTTTGTTGGCAAAAGAAAAAAAAAAGGCTACTTTTTCTTTATTTTTATTTTTTTATGTTTATATTAATATGTTTTCTCAAATCTCATATGCCTTGTTGTCATATATGAAATTTATAAAAAAAAAATTATTGAGTATAATTGATGAATTTAAGTTCAATGATTTAAATGTAAAATATATTTAAATTAAATTATTTGTCATTTTTATATTTTTATTATTTAATCATATACTTCTAATAGTTATTTATGAGTTTACATCTCTATTATTACAAGTTTGACAACTTCCTCCTTCCTATATGTTTGGGATTTTTTTTTTCAAGCTTAATTTAGTCATTTATGAAACAAACAAGGAGTAATGTGTCTAATATATTAATTTTAAAATGTTTAATATATTAATTATAATAACATTGTGTTCACCGTGCATCGATTTATTTTTCACACGTGGTGTTAGTACATACAATTCAATGGGGGTATTCTTAAAAAGTGAATTTCATTTGGATAAAATTACTTTTTTTACTAACTTTTATTAATCTATGACGTGAGTTAGTTGCTTTTTTACATGTTAGACTATATGTATTAAAAAATAATATTGATATTAATTACTATCACTAGTATGGCTAAAATATGTAAATAAAAAGCATTAAATTACCGTATTATCCCTCAGCTCGGAAACTAAGCAATGTTGTCCACTTAAGGGTGTTAGATTTGTGTTAAAAAAAGTGCTTTTGACGCAAATTATAGTTAAGGTCTAAATGTAACTAAACACGTATTTTATTGCTATAAATGATTATTAAGAAAAATCATAGTTAAATATTTAAAATTATAGTTTATGATAAATATCTTTCATCAATTTTTTTTTTCAAATTATAAACATGTAAAATGTTAGTTTTGTCCCTCTTATATTTTTCTGCATCTTCTTGTCTCTCCCATTTTACATTTTATATAATTAACTAATTATTATTTTATCTCATATCATTTCTTATAATTTATATGGTAAAAAAATTATTTTGATAACAAGTATCTAAACATTTATTTATTCTAAATTACTTTTTATATAAAATCTATTAAACAAGTTCAAAATCAATTTAAAATTATTTTTTTTAAAATTTATTCCCTAAAAATTAATATAAACACAATTATTTTCCCATTATTTAATTATTTTTTTGTTGTCCATCAGATTTATCATAATTTTATCTGTATTATATCTGGATTTTATCTGTATTATGCATCTTGTTATGTTGGTGAGTCTTCTAATAAGATTTTTATATATATACTAAAATTTAAATTTAAAATCTCACTTAAATAATATTAAATTATTTATAATTCGAAGGGACACCCATTGTTCCGTCATTTAACTGTTTGCTTCTAGGACCGGCGCTTATTAAATTACTACAGTACTATCTTTTATCTTTGTGGCCCTTTTTTTAGGGAAAATCAGTTTCTCTCGCTGTTTTTACCTCCGCTTCTATAGTGCCCATGGTCTCAAACCCTCAGTTTTTTTCCCTTCGTTTTCCCGAAAAAACCCTCTTTCCGCGCTTCTTGGCTCATGCCTTCGTTCGATGCTACAGTCAGCTTTAGCGAATTCTGTTTTCAACGCGAGAATTTCACCAATTTAGTTATATATCGAGGTAAATGTGAAATTTCCTTCTCTTTCTAATTTTCCATTACTATATCATTTATTCAGGAGCTAAGGTTACTTTATGGTGAAACGGTGTCATCGCTGTTAGTTGAGGTCTCCCAGACATTCCAATTGGAATTAATCGCAGTTATATCAGTTGTATCTGTTTAATTGTTGGTTCTGTATCTAGGTTTTTTGCGGTGTTTCTTAATTTAATAGCTCGACATAAACGGACTGATTATTGTAGTCTGATATAATTAACAATCTGCCATCATCTTCAGGATGACTATCGTTTTCTATTTTCTACCAATATTTGATTGATAAGCATTCAGCCTATATTTTAGGGGCTCGCTGAACTCGTATGTATTCAACATATTGACGAATGCGAGAACGCGTCAAAGGACTTAGGCCATGTATCCTTAGATCTTATATAGTTCTTCAAATTATAAGCTTTTTGGTACTATGATATTTTTTCTATGTTTTTATTGTGTCTTTCTCCATCTCAAATTTGGTTTGAACTTCTTTGTTTGATCAATCGTTCCTTTCCCTTTTTTCTGGTGAACGATTAATCATCATTCCTTTTAATTTTGGATGTTTTGAGCTTCTGATTAAAGTAGACTTTTTCAATCTTACTATATCATTTGAATTCTAATTAACCGACTTATATCCTATAAGTTTTATGTCCTCATCAGCTTTCATTTTTCCTTTAAATTTTCTAATCCAGCCATTGTGTTTATTTCCACAAGTGTCAGCCTGATGGAAGTACTTGATGAAATTTTTTTATATTTCTGTTTGGACTTGAGATACCGAAAATATTGGATGAAGTAGTATTGTGTATATATAGGTGAAATATGGGCAGTGTATCATTTTGTCCAAGCATCTAAGCTTATTGGATGTGCATGAGTTATTTGTTGTCATTGGGTGTGCATGTTTTAGAATTCTCTACCTGTCATACAAGATCTCTATATGCGATGGATTTCCACCAATTACATATAGAAACCATCTCTTATCCTTCATGATCAATAACAACAATTTGAAATTATGAATTTATCTGAGCGTTAATACATGACTAAGAAAATCTGCTGTTGAACATATCCACTAAACTTCTTCTCCTTCATTTGTGTTTATCCTAAGCGTGGTTGCTGCAAAATTCATTATCCCTCTGATTGATCGTCAATGGGAAGAAGTGAGCTATATAATGTGAAACTAAATGAGGGTATGACATTGTTGAGTAAATTCTATAGGATAGATCTGATTCTTTCTTTCCTTTTTTACAAAAAAAAAAAAGTTGTGCTTTATAGGATCTGATTTTTAAATTGAATGTTATTTATTGTATCTTGGAAACATTGTTGGAGAGATGTTTTGTCATACTATAATCAATTGTTAGTTTCTGTGATTAATCTTGTGTGAGAATAATAGAGTGCAGTGAGAATCTTATAATTAGAAGTACAACTTGCTTTCTTCACCTAATTGAACTTTTCTATCAGCTCTTGCTAACCAGCAACCGAGAGAAACAAATGCAACACAGATCATACTGTTGTGGCTTGCGATGTTGATACTTTGATACGGAAATAAACCATATATGTTGTTTTGCTTTTATCTTCTTTTTGCTGTTTGGAACTCTACAAGACCTTTACAATTGAAAACTCTAGACAATCCAAATTTATCAAGTAACACTGTTAGATTTATGTATACTGTCTCTGAAGTGTTGACTAAAAAGGAGAATTAAATAATTTCTGGTTTTGTCCTGCCATATATGGAAAGATTTCAGTTGTGAATTCCAAGGTAATTAATTATCTACTTCTTGCTGAATTAATTCATACATTACTTTCTCCGGGTTTTGATGATATGTCTGTTTTGGATGCATCCAGATGTGTTTTAGGTGCTGTGCTTGCAAACCGAAAATTAAGGGTCAAAGGTGGTTTAAAATTGCTGATCAATTGGTCATTTTTTTGCCATGCCTTGTGATGATTTCTCTTTTCGGTAAAACTAGTGCAGGATTTGAAGCTATTTCTAAAATAGATGTCTGAAACATGGATGTCACATGTTGAAGATAACCGCAAAATAAAAGGACGGATGAGAATAAGATAAATGGGGCCTCCATATATAGTAGAGGGATAATATATGGATAAATAGATAGAAATAATAGTAATTGGTACAACAGTTGAGAAACACGTTGAATCGTTTGAAGTGGCTACCTAGCTAGGGCTTGCATTTTGATCAGATATGCTGAGAAGTTGCTCCAGATATTCAACACCCAAGTCCTCAAGCACCACCACCTCTGATTGCTGTTTGGCTTTGTCCTTCTTAGCCTTTGACGACATTTTTCTTTGGATGTAGTGCCTCTCTTTTAGGGCTAAAGCGGGCGAACACCCTTTGCGGCAACCATACTTGATTTCTTGCAGAGACTTCTTCACCTTGTCCACCGGAAAATTAAGAACAGCGGTGTAGCCTCTCATGGTGAATGCAGCTTGGTCATAAGCTAAAGCAGCCTCCTCTGCAGTGTCGAACGTTCCCAGCCAAACTCTGGTGCCATTCCTGGTGGTGTCTCTGATCTCAGCTGCAAATTTCCCCCAAGGTCTCTTCCTCACCCCTATGTATGCTTTTTCCTTGACAATCTCGGCTTCCATGGCTTCCCAAGTCACAGGCAGTTGATTTGCCTGCTTGTAAATCATATCGAAGCAAAGATAATCGTGGGAAGGGTCTTCATGAACTTGGTTGCTTGATGAAGAGACCAAGAACGCATCAGAGGGCTCCTGCCAGAACTCCCAATCTGGGCGTTGTTGCTGCGTTGACGGCCAAGGCATGCTAACTAGTTAGGGGTGCAGTCTGGTATGGCGTGCTTTGATCGCCCCATTACCGCAGTTATTTATATAGGCTAAATCTAGGGTATTCTTATATTGAAAGATTATAAGGCACATTTTAGAATCAGAGTTGTGATTCTTTTTATAAGTCATCACATGCATATTCACATTGATTATTCATTGACATTTTTTTCTTTTTATTCCTATTCAATATATTGACATAGGAAAATAGACTTCCTGATATTCAAGTTAAAAATTTATTTTAGTAGTGAAAACTAGCAAAATGGGGACTCTTTTTTATTGGCCAAACTATTCCTTAGATCTTGACTCAGTAATTTCTGTTTCTTGTCTAATACATCACGTGTTGCTTTATGGGGCATCATTTTCCCTTTTATGGTATGTGCGGCCGCTTTATCAGTATTATAAATCATGTTAGAAGTTAGAACTTATAATATAATATAGTTCTCTTTGTGTATTACATAGTGGATCTTATATTAAGAATTAATTAGAGGAGTAACATGAAAACTTTTTTTTATAAGAGTAAGACTATAAATTCTATTTGGCTTATAAATTACTACATGCGTTCATTAATATAAGAACTAGTTTATTTTTATATAAATTAATAAAATTAATAAATCAGTTAATTATAATAAAATTTAACCTCTCAAGACGAGTTTATATTATATACTTTTTAATCTACTTAAATTAGTTAGTTAACTCTTATATTAGTTATAATTAATCCATTTATTTAGTTCTTTTAATCTATCTAAAAAATCAATTTACTATTATATTATATAAAGTAATTGATGGATGGAGTACAACTTAATTAAACTTGTTAGTTCTTACTTTATGATTGGAGGAAGTGTCTATTAGTTTCAACCATCATAAAAGTTATCATGTAACTTGGGATATAAATAGAGTTGGCTAACCTAACTTGGGATATAAATAAATTTATCATGAAATATTAGAGGCAAAAAATTATTGATAAAGAAGTTATTTCTAAATTGAAAAAAAAAAAAATCAAATAACAGCACTAGTTTAATGAATTCATAAATTAATAAATAATGCGGGGAGAGGGTGAGAGCGATGGAGAGGTCAATGGAATGGCTAAATTATTAAAATAAATAAAAGGGCGTCCTAGATTAGTCGCTAGGTTAGGCAGAATTTAATGCCAAATTAATAATTATAAATAATTTCTTTCAATTATAAATATAATACTAAATTTATAGTATAAATTATATTATAAATTAAATCTTATATTTATAACGAAAAAAATATCAAGTAGGGAAACACATGACTTAATAATTTTATAAAACACCTCAAAATTTTAATTCAATTGTATATAACTTCGTGATATTTTAAATTAAGTTTAACTTTTTAAAGATTTTAATTTTAACATTAAACTCCGTACTATTTTTTTTATCCAACGTCTATCAAAATGAGCTCATTAGTGTCTTGTTTAAATTATTCAATTATCTATTAAATATGTCAGATTTATTAGTGTAATGTAATAATTTCTATCAAAAGATAATAGTAACATAATAGAAGAGGTCCATGATAAAGAGTAAAGGATTGGAGATTAAAATTAAACTTTAAAATATAGTAAATAAATTAATAAAAATGTAAAAGAATTTAATATAATCTGATATTGATATTAAGAGTAAGCTTGTATCTATCCTCACTGATTTCATTTATTTATTCTTTGATGGGGTGAGGGCTTATTTTATGTTTGGGAAAAGAAACCCCACATAGAGTTGCGCGCTGCTTTCGCTGATGACCTTGAACCCCGCAGCAACATTGCGTTAGTTGCCAGCCTCCACATAAAACATCGATTAAAATCATAAAACAACAGCCATCTTGCATTCATTAGTGCTAATTATAATAATTAACGCATCCATTTGCTTTAATTGCACCATTCTGGATACGTTGGATCTGGATTCTGGAGGTGTATGCCCTTCTCAGATTCAGATGCAGCATTTGTTTCTTTTTCTTTATTAATCATAGCAGCTATGGTCTATACCACCTTAGCTAATTAAAGAATAAAGAGGCCCTAATTTAATATATAGCTCGTACGTCCTTATTTAGTCGTCCTCTTAAAATAATTATAATTTCCCACAAAGGCTGTCGCTAGCGGCAATTACTTTTGGCCAAAAAAAACAAAATTAATTATTAGTGAGTTTTAGACTTGATAAATATATGCTTAAATATATATATATATATATATTTAGACTTAATAAATGCTTAAGTTCATGTGTATATATACTTAACCACCGAACATAGTGGTTTGTTATGATACAAGATACAAGACATTATTGCACTTGGACTCTGAAGTGAAGGAATTAAACCATATATGATCCGATGAGGCAGGTCATCATTGTTGTCATATACCAACAAAGTTCATTAATTGCATTTGTAAAAAAGGGAAATGACAGGCGTACGTGCATCTTCCGTTGTTCTAAATTAAAAAAGTACGAGGTGTCGGGGTATAAATCCTTTTAAACAATATGTTCTTTTTATTACTTAGTTAGCAAGTGGCACTTAATTACTTATAAATTCACAAGTTGAAGATATTGCTTGTTTATCCAATACTTTTAATTTATCATTTCAACTTGGGTATGCATCGTTATCTTCTTTTTAGAATATTACTCCTCTCGTCCTATGAGCGGTACCTAGTTAAATAGTGGGTTTTGTTGTAAATATAATAATTTAGTCTAATGTTTTATATTTATTATTTTTTAAATTAATTTGCTTAATATATAAAGATTTTAAAAATATTTATATCTCATATATTATAATTAAATAATTTATCTAGTTTGATTAATCTCCTCAAATTAGATAAATTATTGATAAGAGATAAGTCAAAAATAATTTTGATGTCAAAATAGAATATCAAATCATTTCATAAATTGAAATATTCTAATATATGTAATTCTATAAAAAAAAGATAGAGAAAAATTAAAAATAATGCTCAACAAAATTGTTCAGCGAAATGTCTTGATCAATAATTTATTAAAAGATTTAATTTTCTATAAACTGTAATAATATTAAGTGATTCATATAGCTAATTTTATTTAATAAAATGAGACTCATTATTTTTATTTTTTCTCACGTAGAGGATTGGAGGAGCATTGTAATTGCAATTTGATCGATGGTTTATACTGTCAATGCAATGGCGAATTTTATTTGCATTAAGTGAGCCAGAAGCATCTTAAATTAACATAATATTAAATTCTTAAATCTTAGGAAGGTGGGATAAAACCAGATCAAAAGAAAAAAATAATACGCATGTAAAACACCGAATACAAATTCATCTGTTAAAGTTCAAACTATTTAAGATTTTATTCATTATCTGCTTTCATCCTCTCATACCAATCAATTTTTGTTCTAAACATAGATATCCTTAGTATTATTAATATCTTATTTCTATGTTTGAATGGAGAGAAAATTGAAAAAAAAAAGTAAGGAAAGGAATGCTAAGGAAGAAAATTTTTTAAAATGGTAAAAGAATTTACTATTTTTAGTAGTTTTCCCAATTAGTATTTTTTTTCTATAATTTTCTTTCCATCCAGACATAAGGTGAATGTGAGCACTCCTTTTAACAAAAATTTAAACCTTATTTTGCTATACTGTGAGAAACTTAAACTTTTCCATTAGATTCAACCCCTTGAATTATCAAACTTGATCGTATATTTGGCTCAACTAAGAGGAGAGGAGGGGTTTTGATAGATGGGGAGAGGAGAGAAAAGAAATAAAAATATTTTAATATTAACTAGTTTAGATTGATGAAAAGAGAGGAGATGTGAGGGATATTAATATTACATTGTTTAGTTTAAAAGAAAAGGAGAAAATTATTTTTATATAGATAATTATGAGATGTGAAAGGAGTATTTTTTTAATATTAAAAATATTATGAATATAATAGTCAAATAAAATAAAAATGTAATATTTTTTCAAATCCCTCAATTTTAGAGGAAAGGGTTGAAAGATTTCCTTTCACCTCCTAAAAATAATTTTGTGGTGCTAACCAAGAGAAAATAGATAAAATCTATCCCCTCCCCTCCAAATACTTCATACTAAACACACCCTTAATTTAGATAGCTACTCCTCTAATCTTTATTATATGGTACAAACTAAAGATTTTTTTATCCCTTTTATAACAGTTATTAATTTCAATGTGTATTAAATATTTATTTTCTATGCATGCTCATATTTAATGAGGATAGTAGGAGAGAGTAAAATGTAATATTATAATACTAAATTTTAATATAGTTAATAAGAGTAATATTGTGTTTTGACCATGGTAATATTTGACATGTCCCGAATTTTATAGTAAATTTAATATTTTTAATTATTTTTATTAATATATATAAATTGGTTAGAAATGATTTATACAAAGGGTAAAAGGGCTAATTTTTGGTTTGAAACTCTTACTGGGGCCAGATATTTTCTTAATCCAAAGAATACTTATTAATGAGCTCAGGTACGATGTAGCATATCGTGGTCATGCAGAGCCAGGCACTGCAATCGGAGGCAGTGTGGTCTCGATTTGGACGAAAGTGGCCATGGCACGGCCACAGCGGCTAAAAGTGATTGATTTTGGGGAGCTGGTGAAATAACATAGGCTTAAAAAGTACAATTGAGACATGTGTTAACAAATATAATATAAAAATAATTTTGTGCGTATGGGTCATCATTTGTGACCCAACTTACATCCCAAATCCCAATCATGTTTTCTCATTAATCCAGCTATATATGGCTGCTACGAATGAAGCACACCCAGATTCTACATGGTCAAAGTATACGTACTTTAATATTGTGACTTTTTCTTTCTTTTCCAATGTTTGGGGCTCAAATCCAAATTGATGTTCTCGGGGTCCCCAAACAGTAAATGCAATGAATACATGGTAACTGGGACTAAAAGCTTGGATGATGACAAATTAAATACAACAGGCGGCGTCTAAAATATACCAAACACAATATAATGTGGCAAATTGCCGAACAGGATAACCAAACTAATAAGTGCATCATGGTTTTTTGTTTTCCACTGAGTCACCAAACACCCGTTCCCTCCTATTCTATTGTTCACTCGTTCTTCTAATTATATGTCTCACTACTCCAAATTATAGCATCAGATTCGTGAAATTGGTCATCCGTTGAGATTTAACCCTACTACAAGTTGTTCCATGATCATCATCTTCATAATTTCCTTAATCCTCTCGGTATCTATTGCATTGTACTGCGAATTCTTGTCTCTGCCAGATTTACTGGATTCATCTGCTTCTTTTTCTTTCTTTCCATTTTTTGCATATGAGCGAGGCATTTCAAGTGGTTAAAGATGGAGATAGCTACATATAGCTGGACGACATACAAATAACAGATGCATTACATTACACCAGAGGTATTTTTTTTTTTACTGCCGGCTTGACCATTTTTCTCATTATTTCCTGCCACCGTCAAAATCTTCCTGTCTGAGAAAACCTGGAATCATGATTTTACAAACATTTTAATGCTAAATTCCTATTATATATTTATCTAAAATCACTTTTCAAATGCTAATCCAAATGTTAAATATTGTGTGGTAGTCTTATAAATAATTAGTACATGGTAAATTTAATTTTTTCTCTTTATATATATATATTACAAATTTAAGTATATCATGTTTCTTGTTTAGATTCGGCTCAATCGCACAGGGTGAGCTTTCCTCAGTATTTTCCCCCAGAAATTTCTAGACGACTCGGACGCGTTACTTTTAAAAATAAAATCCCTAATTCATATTGTTATAATCATTCAATACTTAATATATTAACATATTTAACTAATTTTATTAGATTAAAAAAATTAATTAAGTTAGTTAATATAATATATTTTTTTAATACACCATAATCATCTTCTTTAATTTCTCTATTAGATTATTATTGGGAAATTATCAATAAGGATAATTTAAAAAATAATAATAAATATATTAAGAAATAAGTTTTATATTTATAATTAAAATTAACTCTCTAACTAACTTTTATATTAAGAACAGGAGAAATATTACTGAATGTCTATTAGAATGACATATTACTTGGGAAAAACTGCAAATTGATTTAATAGAATTTCTTCTCTGATCGAAATTTCAGAACATGATCTTTACTTCTTGTTTTTTTTTTCAAATATGCGTTTGTCTAACCCATTTATGACTCAAACCGAATTCTCTAATTTGTCACAGTATTTATTACCATGGTAAAAGTTAAATTACATGGAAATTCATGTTTTTTAAGAAATAATTTCGTATATAATTGGTCTTTTTTTTTTAAAATTACAATAAGTTAAATAATAACAAGATTTTTTAACTAAAGTGAATTTTTTAGTTAAAATTATTTTTTAATTGAAGTTCGGAAGAAGAAAATGTAACGTAATCTGCTCTTTCAAATGTAAATGTTCATCCGCAAAGGTGCTGTGGAGCGTGAGTGTGTGGGAAAATCATCTAAGACGTGTTTGTGGTATTTAACTAATAGAATGCTCTAATTATCTATATTCTCAAATCTCAAAAGTACTTTTGCATTTATTCTTTATATAATTTTTCAATTATAATTTTACACTTTATAAGATAAGTATGCGAGAGTAGTTTTGTATCAACTTGTGTAAATATGCTTATCATAAGCGTATCCAAACAGGTATATATAATATTTTATATTCATAGTATTATGTTTTCTCAATTTTATTTTTGTCATTTAAGAAACAAACAAGTACTATCTAATGTATTAATCATATTGTAATACTTTTGGTAAGATTATATTGTATTGTAATATTTTAATTATGCCTCTCAATTATAAAACATCTGTGTTCACGAGCCGTCCATTTATTTTTCACATATGGAGTTAGTGCATACAATTGAATTGGGATATTCTTGAAAAATAAATTTTATTTGAGCTAATATTATTTTTTTAACCAACCTTATTAATCAACTATGTAAATTGGTTATTTTTTTTATACATAAGATGAGAAGTATAAAAAATTGATATTGATATTAATTACTATATATATAAAAAAAAAAGCATTAAATTACCGTATTACCCCTCAGCTTGAAAACTTAGTGACCTTGTGCATTTGACTAATTACTGGTATGACGGGAAATTTAGCGTTAAATTTCCGTAATTTCATTGCCTCATGCTTAGCAGACACCGCGTGTGTTCAATTATCTTTAGTTTTTACCCTCCGCTTCTTTAGGGCAGAGTCCCATACCCTAATTTTTTTCTTTTTCACCAAAAAATCCCTTTCCGTGTTTCATATGGCTCATGCTTTTCGCTCGATGCCACGGTCAGCTTTCGCGAATTATGTTTCGTTTCGAGCCTATTCGATTCCCGAATTTTGACGGTCTTTTTTCGAGGAAAGTTATTTGTGGGAGTTATTTCAACGCGAGGATTTCACCAATTTAGTTATGGAGGCAAATGTGAAATTTCCTCTCTTTCTAATTCTCAATTACTTTATCATTTATTCGGGAGTGAAGGTTACTTTATGGTAAAACGGTGTCATCGCTGTTAGTTGAGGTCTCCCGGACATTCCAATTGGAATTAATCGCAGTTATCAGCTGTATCTGTTTAATTGTTGGTTCTGTCTCTCGTATTTTTGAGGAGTTTCTTAATTTAATAGCTCTACTTAAATGCGATGATTGTTGCAGTCTCATATAATTAACAATCTGCCATCATCTTTAGGATGACTATCGTTTTCTATTTTCTACCAATATTTGATTAATAAGCATTCAGCCTATATTTTAGGTGCTTGCTGAACTCGTATGTATTCAATATGGACGACTGCGAGAACGCGTCAAACGACTCAGGTGATATATCCTTGTATCTTATATAGTTCTTCAACTTATAAGCCTTTTGGTACTATGATATTTTTTATGTTTTTATTTTGTGTCCTTTTCCATCTCAAGTTTTGTTTGACGTTCTTTGTTTGATCAATCATTCCTTTCTTTTTCTGGTGAACGATTAATCATTATTCCTTTTAATTTTGGATGCTTTGAACTTCTGATTAATGTAGACTTTTTCAATCTTCTATCATTTGACTTCTAATTAGCCAACTTATATCCTATAAGTTTTATGTCCTCATCAGCTTTCTTTTTTCCTTTAATAACCCAGCCTGTGTGTTTATTTCCACTAGTGTCAGCTGATGGAACTACTTGATGAAAAATTTGATATTGCTGTTTGGACTTTAGATACCGAAAATATTGGATGTGGTAGTATTGTGTATATATAGGTGAAATATGGGCAGTGTAACATTTTGTCCAAGCATCTAAGATTATTGGATGTGCATGAGTTATTTGTTGTCATTTGGTATGCATGTTTTAGAATTTCTAACTGTCATGCAAGATCTCTATATGCGATGGATTTCCACCAATTACATATAGAAACCATATCTTATCCTTCATGATCAATAATAACTTGAAATTATGAACTTAGCTGAGCGTTAATACATGACTCAAGAAAATCTGCTGTTAAACATATCCAATAAACTTTGTTCTCCTTCATTTTTGTTCAGCCTAAGCGTGGTTGCTGCAAAATTCATTATCCCTCTGATTGATCGTCAATGGGAAGAAGTAAGCTATATCATCTGAAACTAAATGAGGTATGAAATTGTTGGGTAAATTGTATAGTATAGATTTGATTCTTTTTTTCCACAAAAACTAGGATCTGATTTTTATACTGAACATGATTTATTGTATCTTGGAAACATAGTTGGAGAAATGTTTTGCATTCTAGAATTAATCGTCAGTTCCTATGATTAATCGTATGTGAGAATAGTAGAATGCAGTGAGAATCTTCTAATTAGAATTCAACTTGATTTATTCAGCTAATTGTACTTTTCTTCAGCTCTAGTTGTCCAGCAATCGAGACAAACAATTGCAACACAACATGTTTTTTGCCTTTTCTCTCCAGCTAGTAATTAAAGTGCATATAAGTGATGTTGAAAAGGAACTACTCATACTGTTTTGGCCTGTAATGTTGATACATCATATTCAAATAAACCATAAGTATTAAATTACAACATTTAGTTTATATAATAATACCGTTTTTATTTCCGTGTTTTGAAATTTTATTGTGCCAGCTGAATTCCTTAAGTTCATAACCATCAAAATTACCGTCCGTGATTACTACTATTCTGGTTAAGTATTATTCTTTTTCCTATGGTGTCAAATGATATTCAAACATCCTAAGGAGTTATTTATTAGAAAGATTTTGTAGAGTTCAGATACAGTGACATATAGTGAAAAAGAATAAAAGGCTTGTTTTTGCTCTTTGGAACCCTACAAGACCTTTACAATTGAAAACTCTAGACAATCCCAATTTGTCAAGTAACACTATTACATTTAGATATACTGTCTATAAAGTCTTGAGTGAAATGGAGAATGAAATATCTGGTTTTATCCTAACATATATGGAAAGATTTCAATAGTGAATTCCAAGGTAGTTATGTACTTCTTGCCAGGCTAATTCATATATTCCTTTCCCCGGGTTTTGTTGATATTTCTATTTTGGATAAATCCAGAAGTGTTTTAGGCTGTGTGATTGGGAACGCAAAATTCATCGCCAAGGTGATTTAAAATTGCTGATCGATTGGTCATTATTTTGCCATACCTTGTGAGGATTTCTCTTTCGGGTAAGACTAGTGAAGGATTTGAGGCCATTTCGAAAATAGATGTCTGCAATATGAAGGTCACATTTTGGTTGAAGATATAAAAGAAGATTATAGAGCTTGGAAAGTGAAGGCGCCACGATGGTTATTAGGTGGGAACAAAGAAGTTAACAGAGGAGGGTGCAATGGTCGAGTTGATGCGCATCATAACGAACACCAATAAATAGAATGGGATATAGGCTGGGGAGGGGGCAAAATAAAAGAGAAAATAGCGGTAAAATAAAAGAAAAAGGGATGAGAATAAAGATAAATGGTGCCTCCACATAGAGTAGAAGGACAATATATGGTTAAATAGATAGAAATAATAGTAATTAGTAATACAGTTGCGAAACACGTTGAATCGTTTGAAGTGGCTACCTAGCTAGGGCTTGCATTTTGATCAGATATGCTGAGAAGTTGCTCCAGATATTCAACACCCAAGTCCTCAAGCACCACCACCTCTGATTGCTGCTTTGCTTTGTCCTTCTTAGCCTTTGACGACATTTTTCTTTGGATGTAGTGCCTCTCTTTTAGGGCTAAAGCGGGCGAACACCCTTTGCGGCAACCGTACTTGATTTCTTTGAGAGACTTCTTCACCTTATCCACCGGAAAATTAAGAACAGCGGCGTAGCCTCTCATGGTGAATGCAGCTTGGTCATAAGCTAAAGCAGCCTCCTCTGCAGTGTCGAACGTTCCCAGCCAAACTCTGGTGCCATTCCTGGTGGTGTCTCTGATCTCAGCTGCAAATTTCCCCCAAGGTCTCTTCCTCACCCCTATGTATGCTTTTTCCTTGACAGTCTCGGCTTCTATGGTTTTCGAACTCACCTGCGGTTGATTTGCCTCCTTGTCAATCATATCGAAGCAAAGATAATCGAGGGAAGAGTCTTCATGGACTTGGTTGCTTGATGAAGAGACCAAGAAAGGATCGGAGGTCTCCTGCCAGAACTCCCAATCTGGGTGTGGGTGATGCGTTGACGGCCAAGACATAATAGCCAGGGGTGCTGTCTGGTATGATATGACTTTCATCCCATTATTGCAGCTATTTATATAGGCTAGATAGATCCATGATGCTTATATATATTGAATCAGCCCCCACACCAAAATTATTTATTTTATACTATCATAAGACTATTGCTTAGCTTCAATTCAATTTTATCTTTTGGGGTTCACTGATATTTTGAGACAGCATTGGATTTGGATGGTATTCTTAATTCCTATCATTTTAATAATGATTATAAAATTCAATCTATTCTGAATCATGGTTTAGTATCGTAGTTCTATTTTTATCACCATTTTAATTATGAGATTTAATTTGATTTGTATAATTTATATGAAACTATACTTTTTATAAGTCATAAAAATGCTGCTTACTTATACAATACATAGGGTTTATATTAAATTAGTTTTTAGATCGTTGATTTTTCCTAGTGCTAATAATGCAACTATTATGTTATGTATACGTCGTCCTCACGGAGTATTAGTACTCACTTTATTTATTAGTACTTACCAGAGAAAGAATTTTGTAAATCTGTTTATTAGGCATTACATTTGATTATTTATTTTTTAATCTTTATTCATTGTTGATGTAGAAAAAAAATTAAGGATATTTTTCATATAGATAAATTTTAAATTGTTTTTAAAATGTTAAAAATGACTTGTAAATATCACTTAAGGCAACATGTAATATGCAGGTAGGCTCTATGGTATTAAGTTAAAAAATATTTTAGTTGCCATAATTAGCTAGATTGTGACTCTTTTATTGGTCAAAACTAATCGTTAGATCTTGACTCAGTAATCTCTGTTTCTTGGGCAATGCATCACGTGTTCGTTATATATGTTGCATCGTTTTCCCTGTTATCGTATATGTGATAGCTTTGTCAGCATACCTGTATAACCCCCCACAAAAAATAAACTACCAATCAGTATTAATAAATGAATAATTAGTTCGGGTATAAATTAATTTACCATGTAATGTTAGAAGCAATAAAAAATTCTTGAAAAAAAAATTATAAACATAAAGGTAAAAATCTTAACTACATCCATCCTCCATCTAAGTATAGGCTAATAAGACTATTATTAAAAATAAATTAGAAGTTATTAGAAATAAAATGAAAATTCAAATAATGACAAGTAAATAAAAATAGAAAATATGAATAGAATAGAATAGTGAATACTAGTAATGGGTTTTAACTCATTTTTAATATAGGTCAACAGACTATGGGCATTCTGATAAAATATTATTATTTTAATTCTTGCAAGAGCTGTCGTCGGCGGTTATGCTAGGGCCGCCTGACGGTGGGCCAGCGTTGCTGACTAATCTAACGAGGTTGGACAAAACTTGTCAAAGTGAATTTTAGTCTCTCTCTCCCTGTTTTTTCCCCTGTGAGTGAGCCCAAATTACAAGAAGAATCTCCTTTTGAAATTTAAAGCCATAACGGTCTCGATAAATATATTTTATAAAATTTAAATGATAGGATCACTTATTATATTAACTAATATCTTATTAGTGTTCTTAATAAATTACAATCTATTTTAATTATTAGGGTGTGATTTATTTTTTTACAATCTAAAAATTTCATTTATTTTTTATTTTTATTTTTAATTATTATATGTATCTTTTATCTAGTTTTTTCACTCATTTTCTCTCTGCCACTTACCTTCTTCGTAAATAAGTGTTTATCAAAAATAAATTATATTTTTTACATATCTATTATCTATTATCATTAATAAATTTTAATAACATTTTAGTCTGCAAATTCAATTATTTATACCTTATATTAGAGATATTATGGGAAATTGATGATAATTAAAGGAAATGCAGAGAGAGACCGTGGAATGATCAAGCATTCCTTTTAAAAATAAAAGTAGCATCTATAAACAACTTGCCACCACTCATCACTGTCATACTCACTCCCAGTTTTAAATGCTCCTTTTTTTTTTTCTTTTGTGTCTTGTAATATGCTATCATGACGCCCAGCCAGGAATCTATGGTTGATTAATTATCCTTTTTTAATAATCCCCAACTCGGTTGCTTAATAATTGGGTCTTCCCTCTGCTTATGTCCATTCTAATTTGCCGTTCTTAAACAATTAATTAATTTAGCAATCAATATTAAAATGGATGAATGCTATTTTATATTTCTCTCTCGCTCTATTACTATTATTTATCAAAATAGTTTATTTTCTTATTACCTGTATTTTATTATTAATTAGTTTATTTTCCTAATGTTAAGAAAATGCTAGGCTTTCATGCATATGCTTAAAGTCGAGGCTACTTGATTTTATATGGCTAATCAGACTTCCTAATTATTTGATATCTTCAACAACTCCCCTCAAATGACATAGACTGGATTAATTTCTATTGAATTTACATAATATGACCCATTTAACGTTTTTACCTTTAAAAATTGGCCTCAAATCAAGGGAGCTACTTGTTCAGAGATTGTGGAAAATATTATTGGTATGGTGGGCGATTTTTCCCCTCCCTCCTATCATGGCTATTTGATTAAAAGCATAAATGAAATGATAATAATATATATTGTTTAATTTCTTTGGTATATCTCACTTATCAATTATGTAATATGTCTTTGTTATAAGAAGCACAAGCACAAACCATAGCTAAATTGTTATATTTTAATTGAATATCATCGAGATAGCATAATATTCTTAAAACATATAAGTATTTCTTGAAACAGAAATCACAGCGGGTAATTAAGAGCATTCAGTGGTGGGAGGGTTACGTTTCCGTGAATAGAGATATAAGACAAACGTAACATTACAAATGATTCCTTTATGTTGGATAAAAACAGGCAACTTGAAGTCTGCAAGAAACATTTACGGCGGCGAGTCTAACGTTGAAGCCTTCAGCTTTTGGTCTTTCGGTGGCTCCTCGCCACATTCAAACTCAGTCTTTCATTATTCTTTCTCTTCACCCTTCAGTTGCAGCGTAAGCGTTCGTCTTCGTTCCCGTGCACATGACTTCGCCTCACTAGAGTTCTTTTCTTCACATTCTAAAAGATTATTTTTATCCTCATTAATACTCATTTGCCAATTTATTCCCGTAATTAACTTTAAAATGTATCCTTTTATGTTTTTCTCTCCTCCTCAAGACCTTGTCAATAAGGATAGAGTTCAATATTTTTATTAATTGAAGATAAATTTAATAAATTAATTGTCATTTTTTTTATTTGTGTGAGTTAGTTAAAAGTACCCTATAATAAAGATTATGTGGAGTAATTCAACATGGGCTAAGGACACTCGCTGCAAACACTTAAAGAATAGAGAATAAAGAGAAGGGCCATAGGAGACCCAATTTGGAAATCACAATGGATCCAGATTGGGCTTTGCATTGGAAAGTCAGAAAAACAAAAATACGAATACAGTTGTTATGACAATCGACGTCAATGCCACTAACCTCGCATAACTTTACAACTAGGTGAAGTTGGAGCTTGATACTTGAAAACGACGAGCGTTTTCAATACAAACTTAACTTCAATATCCCGATTTGCCTAACTTGTTGAAGGCTATCCCAGGCACAATTTACTTCCCTCGTAGAATTTTGAAAGCCATTGCTCGAGTCTAGTAGACAATGGATATTATTGGTTGGGTGGACCGACATTCAAAGTGATGAAGGTGAATATGTGAACTTGACAGCAACGTAACAATACAACAAACAAAACTTTAAAGTACAAAAAAAAAAAAAAAAAACAAGACGCAGCACCACTAGACGGTCGTTGCTAATGGACTTAGAGATATATGATCAAAATCATGTGCATGAACTTTTCGACAAATTCTCTGTTAGAACCCCATTTCGAGAGCATGACTCTTATTCTGTCAACGTTTCCTTCTCCAAATGACTGTTATGGAAGAGATTGGTGTCATGGAGCCTAGCTCCGATCTCAAATACAAAAGCAGTTGTTCAAGGATTTATACTTTAGAAAAGTTTATAATATGAAGATGAGGAGTTGCAGAATATGAAAATGAAGAAGGAGACATTGTTATGAGAGAATTCACACATTTTTATAAACATTTATTACTTTTTTTCCCCTAAGTATCATTAATTATGTAAAATAATACAACGCTATACTAATTTAATACATTTTATTGAAGAAGCATAATTTTGAAAAATAATTGAAAATATAAACATGTTTAGTAAGAATAACTAATTTTTTTAACATGTGTAAAAGTTGTTAAACATCTCATAAAAAGGATTATAAGTAATAACAATTAACAAGGTGACACATTAATTAATAATGTTTATCACTTAAATAGCTAGGGAGTGTCACTTATATTTAAATCCCGATTCCCAAGTTGATGCTGTGGCTTTTCTATTTTTAAACATCGTTGTCTTCTTTTAACGTACGCTATCGTATATCCACTGCCAGTATATTTAACATTGTGATCCATTAGATTTCCAATATTATATTATTACATTTGTAAAATTTTAAGGAGGATTGTTTTTTAATGACCTGGGAGGATGGGTTGAAACCCAAATATCAAATTGGAAATTCATTTGTTAATGTTCATACCAATTAAGATTTTTCTCCATTCAACACAATTTTAAAATATTATACCTTCCTTCCCTCTCACCACCATCAAATCCTTGGAAAATATTATTATTTTTATTATAAAAACTGAATAATGATTTGGATATAATGATGTATATATTCTGATCACAGCCAAGCTCTGGGATTCAATGAATTGTTGTTAATTAGGTTGGTGAGTGAAATTACAGAGAGGCTTAAAGTGCACAATGAACAGGTGTTACCAATATAAAAAGAAATAATATGACGGTGACGGGGGTGAAGAATTGGGTCATGATTGTGATTAAATGGCTAATGAATGCGCTTAATTACTTTGCTTTAGGATCCAAACCGTATTTAATCATAATCAATCCAACTATATATTATGGCTGCTGTGAATCAAGACACTTAGTGTACCTTAATTTGAGTGGGAAGCACCCAGATACATGAATGAAATTAATCACCATATCTGAACAACTATTCCTTAATTAATTTAATATATGTCCCTTTTTTCTCTTCCGTAGTCCTATTATTTTATTGCTTCTAACTCAGCCTTCGAGTAGGCCAAGTGGGCATTACTTTTGACAGATACATAGAAATATAAAAATGAATTAAGTTATGATAAGTAAACATGCATGTATCGGCCGTGGGGGTACAAATAAAAAACTGCTAAAAAACAAAACCAACAAAAAAACTGGAGATTTTGGCGGTGTTTGCCGTAGTTTAGTTCACTCTTCACTGCCAATTTATGTCAGCATCAATGCGCGCTTTCTAATGGATTTGGTCAAGGGACATGACTTTCTCAGGTTCAAATTCAGTTTATACAGTTAGTAAAGACAAAGACGGGATAATTAAATATATAGGGCTTCTAAATTAATTGAATTTTGGTGCTGTAATCCCCAGATATTTTCGGCTAATTAATATTGAATGATGCTCGGGATACATGCATGGTACACAGGGACTAAGAATCACGAGAATGTTTCAATCCGTTGGTTTGTGCTTACGAGGATAAATAATATGAAACAACGTGGGAAAATGAATCCAGACACTCACTCTTAACTAATCCACCCAAATTCATGCATCAGATTCATAGCCATGCATGCATTTACGCACTGTGATTCAAATTAGAAATCACTAACCACTCCTTATAACTTACTTCCCACTCAGAAACAAACAAGACGTTGAAGCCAGTAACAATGGAGAAAGAGGTACTCTCAAATCTTATTTACTCCGAGCTCTTTATTAATTTTTCCACTATATGCTCCCATCTATTCCTTCTCCTAATTCTATATTTGGATCTCAGGTTAATTATAGGTAGCACATACATGCTTCTTCAAATTGATTTGCGAAGCTAGCTTCTTCATCCACGGCAAGGAAATATACTGTGTAAGTACTAAGCCCTCACTTTTCACATTATGCATATATTGCTAGTTTCTTTTACTTGGTTTATTTTCATTGGAGTGTTTTAATTATTTAGTGCATATTCAGTCTCAATAAATGGTTCCTCAAACCTATTATAAGAAATTGGCTGGTGTTAGGAGTTAGGATGAGGATGGGGATCTCTTGTGCAGTTTTTTCTGGGGTCCCTTTTTGGTTAACGTCTATTTTATCCGAACTGTTTTTTATGAATAATTTATTCCATGTAGCATTTTGTGTTTATTAGCGTATAGCCATATACACCATTTCAAAGATTTTCCCAAGCCTTTTAATGGATATTTTATCCTATGTTTGTTAGCTTCTGATTTTGTCTGCGGCTACATATAAGTATATATTTTTACTACTCTTACAAATCAATAGATCGTCATTTTAATTTTAGATTTTTAACACTCAGATTACTTTACTGTTAAAACTTTTCTTTATCACCATATTACTTTGCAGCTATTTATTTTTCAAATATAGTTATTGTTCATTTCTATGAAGACAATTCATGTCTAGTTAAATAGTTATGTTTTACAAATTATATATATGAAATTAATTTAGAAATGTTTTGGCTTTAAAAAATGGAGAGGGAAATATAGTCAATAAGCTGGGATGTATTTAGCAGATTGTGCATATAATTGATTGATCTTAGAAGAAAAAATTATCAAAAGGATAATGATACTATTATTGTGTTTAAATGTGAGTTGACTTTACTTAATATTAATTAAAATTAAGTTTAATAAGTGATATATATAGTAAAAATTTATATCAAATTCTTTGTATCTATTTCGTCAAGTTCTCTTATCTCATTTTACCATGTGTCATATTATTTTTAATATTTTAATTTAATTTAAACCTCATAAAAAAATAATATATACAACTAAATATATTGATTTGACCAAATTGATATAAAAAAATTTGATCTAAGTATGTCCTTATATATATAAAAGAGAAAGGACAAAATGTAGGATGTTGAAGATTAATTTCATGAACTATTTTCCCTGGCGTCACCGTTAGGTGTAATACATGGCCCCACCCACAAATATAAAAGAATAAAAGGTTACATGGGTGTTAATCTTACTCCTTCAAGTTGGCCAGTGATGGATAATCTAGATCTTTACACACGTATACGTAATTTTTTTTTTTTACAAAAAGTCAAATTTATTTAACAAAATAAAACCATACATTGATTTCATAATTCATACACACACGTATCGATAAGTTATAATATCTGATATTTGATGGAAGGTACAGCAGCTTAACATCTCTCATCAAATACTGGGATTATTGCAATTTTTTTTTATTTTTGCAATTCTCAAAACGCCATATTTGGGAATACGATCTTAGCTTTTCCCCTTTTTTTAAATAACTGCTATTATTTTTTAGTTATTTTTTTGCAAAAGATTTCATAGTTAAAATTAAAAATTAAAAAAAAGGGTAAGATTTAGGTGTAGCTAAAGAGTAAGGAAATTACTCCATTATCAATGTATCATCACAGAGGCAGCGCGGGTCGTTGTCGTACAAAAATGGCTTTTTCGTCATTTTGTGACCCACCCATAATTTTTATATCCCCTCTTTTAATTGTTGGTCGGAGCTGTTTCAAACTCTTCTTCCTCCCGCCTGAAATAAAACCCTAACTTTCACCACCCCTGCCAATTCCTCTTCCTACGAGTCTTTCCTTTCATTAATCTGTTTTATGGGAATTGTCGTTGGTTTCAGATTCCCCGAATTCCTGCTTCTTCCAGATTTCCTGAATTCTTGCTTCTTTTTCTCTAGGTATTGCAGATCAGCAAGGTATTTCAAGTAATTAAATATGGACGACCACGACGGATCCATTACGCCAGAGGTAAATTGGTAACTGTGATTTCAATTTCATTTCAATATCAGTTGGTATATTTCATTTCAATTGACATGACTATGGTTAATTTATTTTCTCTTTCTTGCTGCCTTGTGTCTGTCACGGTGGAAGAATATGTTGATTTAAATCCATGTTATCTCTCTGTATTTGCTGAAGTCCTTTAAATTTCATTTAATGCGCTGTGTGTTATGTCAGGCAACAGCTTTATTTGTTTGTTTGTGTGATGGAGATATGGCCATTCCCATTTCTTCATTTTCTGTCGCCATATATGTTGAATACTGTGATGTGATATCATAGTCTGATAAATCAGTGCTTGATTACTTTTATAACTCTGTCCTTTCATTTGCCTTTTGCGAGAGCTCTTGTGGTCTTTTTTGTCTTAATCTTAACTTATATGGTCGGTAAAAGTGGCTAGGATGTTAAGTACTCTTATAGATGTTAGTATAAGATATATTTAATAAATTTATTTATATTAAAAAAAATTAGTTAATTTAATTAATAAAATATATTTTTATTAAAATATCATCACTATATTATTTTATTTTATTTATTATTATTTTATTTGATTATTATAAAAAAATATTAATAGAAATAATTTATAAAAAATAATTTTTATATGTAGAACCAAAAATTAATTATTAAATTATATCACGTTATGGTGGAGTGCTAACAAGCAGTTAACCTGGCTCTTTTCTTTGCTACCGTAAGCGGTTAACATTCTAATCATCCGAATTTCATGGTTGTGTTGCACTATTGTCTGATAATACAAGGAGGGATAAATCAATGTGTTTGCCTTTGTTGCTTTGGGTGATGGGATGCATTGGACGGGCTTTGTTCTTATTTGCTCTTGAATGTTCATACGCCGAGTGCTGCATCTTCCTCTCGCTCCATTAATTGAGGACGCATGGGGATTACATATGTGAATTTGGCACCAAGAAAATTAATAAATGGAGTAACTTATGTTAAGAGTAACTCCATTACAACAATAACAACAAGTCTTATCCTATTAAATAGAGTCAGCTATATAGATCATATGATACTATTGTGTTATATTAAAAATTAAATCTTGGGATATGTTATTGACCAAGAGATCCCATTCAATGATCTCGTTGAGCATTCTCTTTTACCTTCTTCTACTCATTTTAACCAGTGTCCATATTATTTGATCTACTATCTTCACCGACGTATCCCTTGGCCTTCTTTGTATGTGTCCAAACCACCTAAAACTGTTCTCTACCATTTTCTCTTCAATAGGTGACACTCCAACTCTTTCACGTATTTATTCATTACGAATCTTTTTTTTTTGTATGCCCACACATACATCTCAACATCCTAATCTCAGCTACCCCAACTTTATGCTCTTGATGTCCTTTTAAAACCCTGCATTCACTTCCATAAAGTCTTGCTGGTCTTATAGCAGTGCGATAAAATTTTCATTTTACTTTATCTGGTATTTTTCGATCACATAGAATTCCAGTAGCATTTTTTCATTTAAACCACCCAATCTGAATTCTATGATTAACATTCTCCAAAATTTTACCGTTCTTCTGTATAATTGATCCCAAATATTTGAACTTATCTATTTATGGAATAACTTGATCTCCTAATATGACCTTCAAATTACTTCTAACTTGCCTCTTATCAAAATCACAATACATATATTCAGTTTTACTTCTACTCAGACGAAAACCCTTCGACTCTAAAGTACTTCTCTATAACTCAAGTTTAAAATTAATCTTTTCTCTTGACTCCGCCACAAGAACTATATCGTCCGCAAAAAGCATGCACATAGGGATTTTTTCTTGAATATGCTTAGTTAGAACATCTACTACTAGATTAAATAAATAAGGACTCAATGATATATGGAAAAATTCTTTGTTTCGCCCCCAGACATTCTTACAGTAGTTGTTACCTCCTCATACATATCTTTTATTACCTCGATGTATGCTATGCGCACACCTTTCTTTTCTAAAGCTTTCCAAAGTACCTTCCTTAGCACTCGATCATATACTTTTTCTAAGTCAATGAAAACTATATGCAAATCTCTTCTTTTAGTCAGATACATTTTCATTAATCTCTTTAATAAATAAATCGCCTTTATTGTAGACATACCCCGGCATGAAACCATACTAATTCTCAGTAATATCAGTCTATAATCTCAACATGTGTTTAATTACCTTTTCCCACAACTTCATAGTATGACTCATAAGCTTTATCCCCCTGTAGTTTGCACAATTTTAAATATCCCCTTTATTTTTGTAAATATGAACTAAAGTACTTTTTCTCCAGTCATCTGGCATTTTCTTAGAATTTAATATCACATTAAAAAGTTTAGTAAGTCACACCACCCTCATTTCACCTAAACACTTCCAAACTTCAAAAGGAATACCGTCAAATCTAACAAGTTTACTATTTTCCATTTTCTTAAGCGTCTCTTTAACCTCGCCAACACGGATCCTACGATAAAAAGCTAAATTTAGTTCAACTTCTCGTGTTAAATCGTCTAGCTCATAACTCGATCCTCCCCCCTCGTCATTAAACAATTTGTAAAAATAGGTCTCCCACCGTTCTTTAATATCACTATTTGCAATCAAAATCTTGCATTCTTCATCCTTAATACGTCGTACTTGATCCAAATTCCTGGATTTCCTTTCACTGTCTCTTGCAATCTTATAAGTCTTTCGTTCTCCATACTTTGTCCCTAACTCTTTATAAAATTTCTCAAAAATCTTAAAACGAGCTGTACTTACCTCCTTCTTAGTTTCCTTCTTAGCTAAACGATACTTTTTCCAATTTTTGGTATTATTACATAAGTGTATAGCTTTGAAACAGTCTTTCTTATACTTAACTTTCTCTTGTACGTCATCGTTTCACCACCAAGTCTCCTTATCTCGTCGACCAAAACCTTTAGATTCTCCCAAAATTACTTTAGCAACCGCTCAGACCTTTTCAACCATTTCCTTCCACATGATATTAGCATTTTTCTTGCGCCTCCCAAATCTCTTCATTTAACATAGTTCTTTTAAAAGTTTCCCTCTTCTCCTCCTTTAGCTGCCACCACTTGACTCTTGTGTTTAAAACATGTCAGCGTTTTTCTTTTCTACACTTAATACGCACGTCAATGACCATTAACCTATGCTGGGTTGTCACTTTGTCCCCTGGAATCACTTTACAATTTGTACAAAGTTTTATGTCATGACTCCTTACCAAAAATAAATCAATCTGTGACCTGTGGACCTCACTCTTGTATGTGATCAAGTGCTCCTCCCACTTCTTAAAGCACGTGTTGACAATCTTAAGGTTGTAAGCTAAGAAAAACTCAATGATAGATTGCTCTTCATTTTTAATTTCTCCAAAACTAAAATCAATATGAGCCCCTGCATATTGCCCCTACCTCCTTACCAACATGACTATTAAGGTCCCCACCAATAAAAATCTTATCAGAAAGTGGTATGCTCTAAATTAGCCCCTTCAAATCTTCCCAAAACTTTTCCTTAAGATGTGCTACTGTTCCCACTTGAGGTGCATAAGCACTAATAACGTTGATTGTATCTCTACCAACAATTATTCTTAAAGATATAATTATGTCATCAATCATTTTAACATCCACCACATTCATCTTCCACTTTTTATCTACAATGATACCAACACCATTCCTCGTACCTATTTTACCTGTGTACCAAAATTTGAACTCGTTTTCTCATATTTTTCTCCAACCCATTTAGTTTTCTGAAAGCACAAAATGTTAATTTTTCGCTTTAGCATTATGCCCACCACCTTCCACATTTTTCCGGTCATAGTTCTAATATTCCAAGTGCCAAATCTGATCTTTCTCTCTTGAACTAGCTTCTTTAGCCGCCTCTGTCCATAAGAGAGTGGTAGCCCTTATTCATTTAACACTACATCTGGGCGACGATGCAACGACCCTTGTTCATTTCTCACTATACTTGAGCCATAAGCACGTTACTTATAGGCAACGATCTAATATTAGCGTAATTTCTTCGTATATTCATGTTCATAAGATTTGACAAGTTTTACATTGGCTATCAGGGTCTAACACAATCCTTCTCCTTTACCCGGACTTGGGACCTGCTATATGCGTAGGTGGAGTTTAAGAGTAGCTCCGTTAATGAAATATAAATTGGAGGTTTCAATAATAGCAAGAAGTTAGAACGTTGATTTTAATTTTTCAAAAAGAGAAATCTTATACATAATTTATTTAATTTAATGAGTATATTACTTCTAAGAATTTATATGATCTTGCTCCTAATAGATTTCTTATTTCGCTCTGATGCAGGATGAAAGGTTCGATGAGCTAATGGAAAACTAATTATGGATCATACAACATTCTTCCAGCACAGCAAGGTACATAAGATCAGTTCTATGTTGTGTGAACATTTTTCTCTGAAAACATGCATATTAAGGGAAACTAGGAGGACAAAATAAAGATGATGACTAAAAGAGAGTTTAGAGAGAGACTAATAAAACTTATTTATTTTGCAATTAGTTATTGGCGTTTGATTGATTATTCTGAAACTCAAATAAATTCATGTTAATAAATGGTCAAACATCAAGAAGAGAATTCTCATCTTATTTAGAGTTGTGTATTCAATCCTCAACGAAGCTACCCAAAATCTTATTTGATATATATAATCCTCTAGTTGAGCCTTTGTTGGTATTTATAGCTAATATAAGGCTTATTATTATTGTTCGGGCAATATATATTAATGGCAGCACCTGTTGCCTGGTATACTGGAAGTGCCTTCGTGTCCTAGCTACAATTTGGCATCTCCAATACGTTGGTGATTTGAAATCGTAGGAAACTTGTCACAGATTTTTCAGAGAGCAGATTCAAGTGTATTTCTATATGTTACCTCTTGATAGGATTTATCTCTAGAAGGGAATCTTGATTAGACTTTAGGATTGAGTGATATGGGGTTAGATTTTTAATTTAATTTGCAATTAACATAAAAATATACTTAAGAGCTCTATATAATTGTTGAAGAGAGAGTTTATTTTGTCATGCCATATGAGTAATAAAGTTAGAAATAACATATCTAACTTGAGAGAGAACCATAAGTGGATTGGAAGACATTTTTAACTATTAACACTTTATATTGATTAAATTAATATTGAGTCTATTAATTAGGTGAAAATAAAGGTCTATAAAATAAGTAAGAGATTAGAGATTCTAAGATGCCTTTAATATATATGGTTGTTTGAGAAATTCTTTATCTTAAATGAAAATTGGAACTTTAATGTACGAATGTTATCTTGTCTGATTATCTATAAGAACCCTACTTTATTTGCTCTTTGTTATTTGATACGATGCGTTTACTTGTGGTATTCACATTTTATATACATTGATTTTTTAGGCCCGTTGCTAGGCAAGTTCAGTTTTGAGTTCTAAATCACGTTTTCCCCCAGAAAAATCTAGTTGAGTTCTATTTTTCAAGAAGGCATTATATCATGTCATAAATTAAATTGCGTGAAATTTCATGTTTATAAAAATAAATTCTGAAAAACTTAAATACATTAAACAATAAAATTAGTAGACTAATAGAGTGCCATTTTTTCATATTGGGGTCAATGTGGCTAGAAATATGCATAGAGCCAAGTGGGGAAGGCAGGATTGTTAGCGCCTCTAAAGTTAAAAAGTGAGTAACATTTAACTAAAATTATACACATTAAAAATTATTAAATAATTTATATTCAAGAAATATTTAATATCTGACTAAAATATTTTATATAAAATTTAATGATATTTAGGATTCACTTTCTATTATATTTAATAATAAAAAATAAAAGCACTATTATTTTAAAACAAAATTAGAATTAGAATTTCAATGTGACATTTACTTTAAAATAGGGAATATATATATATATATATATGCTGTTAATTGCCAAAAGAATAAATTAAAGCATTAAATTGCCGTATCATCCCTCGTCTCGAACTTCTTTTTTTATTATTTATTGTGGGCCCCAAAACTTGAACCGTATGAACACTTACCATTGGGGTGCATTTAAGGCTTTTTCAGTTTTTCGTTATTTTGTTTTGTTACCTCAATTTCAGACAATGTTCATTTCTTGATGCCCGCTTTTCCTGGAAACCCAGCCCCTCTCTCTTTCTTCCCCGCCGCTTCTGTAATTCGTACCCTATCTATATTCTTCACTCCCGCGAAAACCCCTTTCTGTGCCTCGCGGCTCATGCTTGTCCTTCGACGCTAAACACGGGTTTCGCTAATTACGTTATGTTTCGAAGTTTTCTGATTCCTGATTTTGCCAGTCTACTTTCAAGAAAAGTTATTTCAGGGGCAGGTAATGGCCATCGTGAGTATACCGTGAATTTTTTTATAGAGGTAAACATGAAATCCCCTTCTCTTTCTAATGTTTGATTATTTTTGCCATTATTTTGGATTGAAAATTACTTTATGATGAAATGGTTCCGTTGGTGCTGGTTGATGTCTTGCGGTTATTCCAATGGGAATTAATCCGTATCATCTGTGTCTGTCTAATGCAACGGTTTATAGCACTCAGCTCAACTTGTGTGTATTAAGTATAAATATAAACAGCGTTGGCAAAAGGAATAAAGAGCATTAATATTAACAGCGGCGAGAACGCGTCAAAGGACGCTGGTCATATCATTAGATCTTTATATCTTTCCAAGTGACATAATAACCTTTTTGGTACTACTATAGAGTATATATTTGTGTCTTTTTCCTTCTCAAATTTTGTCTGATCTTCTTTGTTTCATTAATCATTCCTACTAATTTTGTATGTTTTGGAATTTTTTGATTCATGCCTGTAGACTTTTTCAATCTTCTATCATTTGAATGCTAATTACCCGATATATATGCTTTATAAGGTTTATGTCTTCTTCAGCTTCCATTTTTTTTTTATTTTCGAAATTGTCTTGCTGTTTAGACTTAAGATACCGAAAATATTGGACCTGTTGAATTTTTTATACACGCACCTACGCACATAATGTGTATCGTACGTCTTTGCCCAAGCATCTAGCTAAGATTCTTGGTTGTGGATATGAGTTACATGTTTGACATGCATGTTTAGAATTCTACAACTGACATAAAATATCTGATTTCTGCCAATTAAATAGCAATTATCTTTTATCCTTTTTATTCGTTTTTAATAGCCAATACAATGCATCATTTCCTGGATAGTTCAATTTACTTAACATGTCAAATACATGTAAGTGGAATTTCCATCTTTTATCTTTGTGCTTTATGCTAAAAAACATCTGCTTAATTACAATTTACAATAATGAATGATTGAGCGTTCATATGAGCAGAAAATCCTGTAGTCTCAAACATTTACCAGCAGATCATGTAACAAATAATATATATCCTCCATCTCTTTTACTAAGGGTTATACAAATAGGGCTTTTGTGTTCTCTTTTTTTTGTTTTACCAAAAGTCTGGTGTAGGGATTGTCTCTGGATATGAAAGACTCGCCAATGTTAGTGGCAAATTTCAATGTGACGTCTTTGCCATAAGCTACAGTTTGCTTCATGATTTTGTTTACTTAATATGAACCGAGGGCTTGCAGCCCGACTCCTTGTTTTTATGCTATGGTTAAAACCAATGCTATATTTTCTGTTAGCGTCATACAGTAAAGAAAATTTTGTTACTGCTATCATAAAAATAATTTTGTTAAAAGCATTTATTGGAGATTTCCTATTTTTTTACTTGATTTATTCAATGAACTCGATGATGCTTTACTTGACCTTTTCTTTTTTTGTATGAAGAATCGAATTTGCGAGCCTTTATCTAAACTTCCATCTCTACCATTTGAGGTTGCCTAAGTTGGTTGCTTTTACCTGTTTTATTAACTACCTTCTTGCGCATTTGAGATGATTTCTGGTTATTGGTGGCTGCAGAATTCATAATTACTCTGATGATCATAATGCTATGAAGTGAGATATAAAATGTGAAACTAAACAAGGTATGGCGTTGTTATGTCATTGTTTCTTTTCTACGTTTTTGCACATTAAAGATAATTTCTTGTTATTGGGGGCTGCAGATCAATTCATATTTACTCTGTTGATCATAAATGCAATGAAGTGAGACATAAAATGTGAGACTAACAAGGTATGACATTGTTGGTAAATTTTATAGTGTTGCACTTAATGTCATTTTATTTTTTTAAAAAAAATTATGTGTGACATAGGATCTGATTCTTCTATTGAACATGATGTTGTGTGTTGCTTCTGGGGAATCATGCAGTTGGAGAGATGTTTTGTCATACTAGAATTAATTGTCAATTTTACTGTGATTAATATTGTGAGAATCTTATAATTGCAAGTATAATTATAACTCTCTTTTTTCAGCTAACTAGTACACGATTCTTGTTCTTCATGTGGATCAGTTTGAAAAAGAATTACACATAGTTTGACATAAGGAACTACTCATACTGCTCTCTAGTAACTTTCTCTAGTTAATTTTTCCTTGCTCTCCGGTTGGTAGAGTAGTGCATGCAAGTGTGAAAAGGAAGCACATATACTGCTGTAGCCTGTAATATTTTGGAATAGACCATAATTCATTTTTTCTAATGAGATTAAATTGCAACGTTTAGTCTTTGCCAATTAAATTTTTTTACTGTAACGACCAAATTCCTTTAGTTCATTAGCATACAAAGTCTACCGTATGCTTGGTGTCTGCGATGTATTCTGGTCAAGTATTAATCTTTTTCCCACAGCATCAAATGCAGTGTATATTCTTTTCCCTGGTTTTTATGAATATTTCTTCTTTCGGTGGTACTCATCAAAATGTTTTAGGTAGCTGTGTGATTGGAAAATTAATAGTCTAGGCTGTAAATTTTTTGATTAATTCGTCTTGTTTGGCCTGTCTTGTGAAGATTTCTCATTGGGTAGTGAAGGCTTTGGAGCTACTTTAGAAATAGATAACCGTAAGATGAACGTCACGTATATTATATCATGGTTGATGAAAGGATTTTATAGAACTTCGAAAGGCAGAAGCCTCTGGGCACAAAGAAGTGGTGGATTTATACTCCTTTCTGACTGTATCAGATATCAAATTTCTTAACGAACGAACACCAACAAACAGAATGGAAGGGCCTGGGGAGTGTTACATTATAATTACGAAGGTATCAACCCCTAAATGGTGAGTTAAGATCATGACCGCATAATAAAGAAAGAAGGATGAAGATATGACGAAGGGTCCCTCCAAATTTAGTAGAAGGATATATATGGACAAATAGATAGAAATGATTACAGCTGTGAAGTAGGTTTGATTATTCGAAGTATCTAGCTAGGGCTTGCAGTTTGATCAGAAATGCTGAGAAGTTGCTCCAGATATTCAACACCCAAGTCCTCAAGCACCATCACCCCTGATTGCTGTTTGGCTTTGTCTTTCTTAGCCTTTGACGACAGTTTTTTTTGGATGCAGTGCCTCTCTTTTAGGGCTAAAGCGGGCGAACACCCTTTGCGGCAACCATACTTGATGTCTCGCAGAGACTTCTTCACCCTCTCCACCGGAAAATTAAGAACAGCGCCGTTGCCTCTCATGGTGAATGCAGCTTGGTCATAAGCTAAAGCAGCCTCATCTGCACTCTCGAACGTTCCCAACCAAACTCTGGTTCCGTTCCTGGTAGTGTCTCTGATCTCTGCTGCAAATTTGCCCCAAGGTCTCTTCCTCACCCCTATGTATGATATTTCTTTGACAGTCTCGCAGGCTTCTATGGCTTCCGAACTCAAAGGCGGTTGATTTGCCTCCTTGTCAATCATATCGAAGCAAAGATAATCGTGGAAAGGGTCTTCGTGAACTTGGTTGTTTGACAGAGAGACCAAGAAAGTATCAGAGGGCTCCTGCAAGAACTTCCAATCTGAGCATGATTGCTGATAGGATGGTGAAGACATAGTGTTGCCCTCATGAAAGGTTTTTTGTGTTTTGGATCAATTTATGTGGAATGAGTTATATGATATGCCCTTCATCCCATTATTGCTATATATAAAGCCAGATCAATGATGCTTGTGTTGTGTCAGCGCCCACCACAATTTTTTATGTGAATTAATGCTGTTGGTTCCTTATACAGGGCGTTGGGTACTGAGTAGTATTCTAAATACTTTATTGTACGTTTATTTTAATCTCTCCATTGATTAAAACTATCATTGGGTTGGACTTTAATTTTGTCTCATTTTCAAATGTTCACTGTTTTTAGAAATTCGTGATTGCTTGATCATTTTGTTTTTGGGCAAGATTTCCATTTATTTAATAATTATATATCTCTTTTATCATCCCTTCTTTTCACCTATCCCCTTTTCTTTGTTATTAGACATGGTTTGTGAGAAGGAGATCAGTTCTGAGGAAAAATAAAAGAGAGGGAAAGTCTCTTTTAACATATTTAATTTGGTATGTCATGTAGGAGTAGTTTTTTCGTTGAAAGCTCACTTTTCATCAAACATGGAAATGAGTCTTGCCATCAAAATAACTAAGGGATGACATTTCTTAGGAACCATAATATTAGGGGTGTAAATAACATTATTTTTCAAGCTCAAGACTATTTAAATGATATTTGTGTCATTTTTTTTTATTTTTTTACATTCAATTAACTATTTTGATTTTTTACTTTCTATTTCTTAAATGAGGTATATTAATTAAAATATAACAATATTTTATATTTTATATTAATAAAAAAATATAGCTCATGTCAGATATTTCAACCATTCAGTCATGTGGTCATTTGTTTAATGGTTCATTTTGTTTCTATTGTCATTTTAATCATAAAGATCAATATATATATAATATAAAGTAAAAAAAAAAACACTTACCATCAATTACAGTGCATATATATATATATTATAAATTCGATGACTTGCTTTAGTATAGACGGGGATCTGAACTCTTGTGCGGTGGAGTCTAAATAATGAATTACCCTGCCTATGACAGTCTCTTTTTCTTTTTAATATATAAATGATATATAATTTGTTAAAAGATTTATAGCTCAATTGACGCCTCTCATACCTCCTCTCATAGAAAAAGTCATGGGTCTTATACCCCATGTTAACCAATAGGGGGTGTCTCTATAGGGAGGGTGGGGTGTTACGTTATCTAAATAAAAAATGATTATAATTCATAAAAAAGTGAAATTTTAGTAAAATACAAAAAAATAACCAAAATTAAAAGTAACCTGAAAATTCTGGCATGTTCAATCGAAAAAAGAATACTCCATCTAATCATAAATATAAGATCCATTTGAGAAAGTTTTAGTTTGTTGGTAAATATAAAATGTGATATCCTCATGTCTCCCATGTTATACTTTTTCTTCCTCATAACATGCACTCATATTTATTAGGATTTTTTTTTATTTCTGTGTACTAAATTTTAATCAATGAATGAATGACAGTAAAGGGTTATTTTTTTAAAAGTGTCCTAAATTCTCTACATATTAAGTACAAAATATTAACTTTATTTCTTCTGAATAATAAGAATTAGTTACTATAATCTTATGTTTAAGATTGAAGAGTATAACATTTCTGAGGTTCTGAAAACAATAATACAAATTAATATTGTTATGAGCTGCGCCTCTGCAGGTTTTGGGAAAATCCATTTGTTATGAGTTATGACCAAGGGACTGCCAAAACACACGTAATTAGTAGTGATAATCCATTAATCACACTTATAGTTAAGTAGATCATTAGTTACTGTTGGTTTGAATATATATAGTACGAGTCAAATGGGGTAGGCGGGTGGCTCTTCAAAACTATTTCTTTCAATTACGAGATTTGAGTTTTAAATCTCGCCCGAAGAATTGTCAACCCATAGATGGGCGGGCAACTTGAGCTTAATTATAATATATCTATAATTTAAAAACTTATATGCGTGCGTATATAAATATTTCAAATCAAATTGCTCTTTAAATTTTTTTTAAATAAGAAGTTTCCTCCTATTTAAATCAATCATATTCAAAATAATATTAGATTTTAAATATAAATATATCTCTTAATAAATATTTGAATATTGATATATTGCATTATGATTGATTAGTCATTTTTACTACATCTAATATTTATTGATAATTACTATTTAATTTTGTCCCTTCGCTTATTATATACTTTCTCAAGTTTCTTGTGGCCCAAATACTTTCTCAAACTGAAAAATAGTTTTATTAAAAAACATAAAAAGCCTACTACAACTAAAGCTAATAAAATAGACACATCCTATTTTACATAAAAAAAGGGTGGATTTGTGTTGATAAAATGTCATCTAGCACGCCTTCTGTGACTCCGTCAGCTTATTTTTTTAATTATTAATATTATTTATTTTATTTAAATATTATTTTAAATAATTTTATTATTAAATATTAGTATAATATTAGTATTTTTTGTTGATATGTGTTGCCATATTATAATTAATTAATATTATATTAATATTTATTTAAATTTATAAAATTTCAGAACTTTTTTATAAAAAATAAAAATTTTTAATATTATAATACTAACAATTTTTTTATTATCTTAATATAATATTAAAAAAATTATATTAATATTTTAAAAGTTTAGAAATAATTTTTTAAAAATATTAAAAAAAATCTACCACTAAAATGGGGTGGGTTGTGTCCACCCGCGGGTTATGACGGCCTAACTCATTTTCCCAAATCTAATTACAACCAACAATATAAAATTTAATAGAAAGATTAGTCTTTTACAACATATATATTATATAAATCATCACTAAGAAATGTATATACATTTTGTGCTCCACAATATTTTAAATAGAATTATTTTAATTAGAAAGATATATGTGCCCAAAAAGATACAAGCCATTATCACTGTATAATATATTAATTTATTTTTATAACTCTAATATCAATCACCATCTCATTTTGTTTTTTCACCAGGAAACATCCAGAAGATCCCTTGTCATGACCATGAAACTCGTTACCGACTTTTACTGGAAAATATATTATTGGGTACGTTGCTGATTTTTCGTTTTGCTAATAATATCGCCCTTCATTTTGAATTTAAAATTAAAAAATTATTAATAACTATTAAAATTTATATCCCACGCGACTCATGTCTAGTCAGTCGCTACTCTAATATATGGTTCAGTTAAATTTTCATAGATTAAGTTGGTTATCCATTTATCCATCTTTTCTTATCTCACTTTTGAAATTAAAGATTATTTTTTTTAGGCCAAATAAAAATCGCAATAACTGAGAAAAAGATAATTCAAGTACGGCTCTTTACACAGGGTATACGGTGTTTATATCATATTGTACAATCAAACAGTGTGAAGACTTTTTTGTCTATGAAAGACCAAATGATATTAATAAATAAAATATAAAGGACATTAAAAAAAGTTAGCCCAGTCATATATAAAAAGAAAAAGGTTATATATCTTGATATTATTCTTATATATGTGCAGTATTATAATCTTATTTATTGTATAATTTTATTCATAATTTTTTAATTTGATATAATTTCATACTTAGTCTATTTAATTTGGGACAATTTTTGATACTTTAGAAATAAGATTATATGTAAAATTATATTAAATTAAAAAGATTATAGATAAAATTATATTAAATTAAAAAAATTATGAATAAAATTATATCACATATAAGATTATAATAATGGACAAATATGAGAAATAAAATTAAAATATTTGATAATATATAAGCGTATAAAAAAGGATTAACTATTGCTGCATATGATTTGATAAATAAATAAAGAAATGCCAGAATATCCTCCAAGACAATGTTGGTAAAATAGTAAAAAGGAATTATGCTTATTTACGACCTAAAGATAAGATAAAGTCTCTATTCTTTATAGACGATATCAATATTAGATAGGGTGAACCATCAATTACCCTTAAGTATAAACCTAAATATTTAAAAGATATAATGCTTCTCTAAATAATGTGACTAAAATTATAATAAAATAATACTTGTCAATAATTAAATACGTTTTAAATTATTGCAGGTCTTATTTTTTTGTTATCTAAATCTACAAACGATAGATTTAACTACTCAAGACTCTCATGTATAGATGCCCTTCTCTGATCAGATTCAAAATAAGTAAGTTTTAAAATTTAACTGTTAGGTTTTGAGCTCAAACCGTAAAAACGTATAAATAATTATTATGAGCTGGATTAAAAAACTTAAACAATATAAAATGTGCTCAAGTAAAACTTTGTTACATCTATTTCTAATCATTAACAGTATATAATTGTTTTAATAAATTAATTAACAATAATGTAAAATTAACAAACGCATTTGACACAGAGACCTCAGATAGCGACTTCCCACTGCAAAGCAGGGTGCTATGTATTACAGTAGTTTAATTAAGATTTAATTTGTTATCAAATATTTGTCTTATGTGTAAATAAAGAAAATAAAATTGTTAATTTTTAATATAGTGCGGTTAATGACTATGCAACTCCGTTGTCTTCTGTGATTAACTGATTATCATTATCATTGCCTCCACTTCATCTCATACGTAGGTCGACGGCGACCAGGATAATTAATACATAAATTCATAAGTATGATCAATGTATCTGATTTTTCTCATTTTTTTAATAATCTTAGTTTACTTTATCTGTTTTCTTCACTATTATTAGTTTATCTCTTTCTGTATAAATAAATCTAATAAAAAATATAATTGAAAATTAAAATTTAGTTTCCTTGTAAATTAGAATGGCAAATGACAAGAATATAATCATGCCTCACTAATTATTAGTTGTTTTTTTTGGAAAGGAAGAGAGAGAGAAATGACAAATCCGTGGGAACACACGCATTTATTTATTTAATAAATATTTCCTCTTTTTCCAATTATTTATGAATTAGAATGATACAATATTTTTTTTTGTTTAAGATATAGTTGGTCATAAAAGAAATGTAAGCTTATATTGCACTTTTTAAAATACTACTGAGTGTTAGAATCGTTTAAATTTAACCAATAATTTTGTATTTGACTCAAATATCAATAGATAAATTAAAAAAATATAGATAATTATAAAAGTAATTCTTTTTATTATATAATAAAGTTGATTCAAAACGTTCCATTCAAATCAAAGTACCACTTAATCGGTGATGTATTTAATGTTGATTGTCGCCGCCGGTCATAGGTACCGTAGTAGTATCTGCTAGCTATCTATTGAATTATGGCTATGAGTATTCATAAGAATATAATTAATTAATTAATTAATCAATCAAACGTTAGGCGGCTAATCTCCACAAAACATTTGCCAGTGACAGTGTAATTTGCCACAAATGGTAGTGCATATAATAAATTAATTCACTCCCGAGCTTCTTCCAAATTCAAACTTCAAATTATCAGAATTTTATCCTACCTACTTTAAAATAACAAATCCAAAGTTAATTAACTCGACGCAATTCATGTTATTAATCACCCGCAGGCCTCCTTGTCGTTGCCACTAATTCAGTCTTTTTATATTCTCTTATTTTTAATATAAAAATTATTTATTTGATTTTAAATAATTAAATAAATTATTTAATCGACTTAATCTCCTTAAAATATTCTTATATAATATTATATTATATATTACTTTATAAATTAAATAGATTAATTTGAGAAATAATAATAATTATAAGAAAAAATTAGATCAAAGGTTTTATAATTAATACTAAAACCAATCCCTAATTAGTAATTAAATGATACGTTTAGAATATATTAAACCTCATGGCTTGTTAAAGCAAGTCTCAAGTCACATCAATTTAATTCAAAATGTCCAAGAATTTGAGTGTTTCCCACCCCCACCACCACCCCCAATATGTCAACATGTAATTATCACGACTATGCAATTCTCAATTCTAGTTAAATTGGGAGTGGCTATTTAAAAATGTTACTGCTATTTTTTAATATGGATGAGTAACGGAGATGGTGGAATAAATTGAAATTATAGATTACTTTTCCGCTCATTAGAAGATATGTTTAATTAACGTAATTAAATTAAAAAAATTAATTAATTATAATAAATATAATTTAATATTCTTAACATACTCACATATATTATATATCAGTTTATAAATTAAATAAATTAATTAAAAAATATATATATATATAAAAGATAAAATAAATTAGTATTTTACATCTATGATTAGAATTGATTATGAATTAACTTATATATTTAAAATTGAATGAATATAAAATGAGAGTAAAAGGATGTTAGGGAGGGTAGGAAAGTTGAAAGTCAGGTAATTAATCGGATTTATTAAATTTAGAAATATTTGTAGCATTTCATCCACGCAGGAAGTTAATTATTTACGTGGTAATGACACAATACCTTAATATACATACAAATAATTGGTGTGGGAAGATCTTCTTCAAGTTCAACAACCGATTCCACCCACCACCGGTCAACCCCCACGTCATTATATTATTTCTCCTTCTTCTTCATATGTATCAGTCAATTCATTTATGTTCACTTATAACGTACTTACACTAATTATTTCTTAAATCTATCTAATAACATTTCTTGCCCTAAAAGCATTTCTTCTCCTTCTTTTGTTTTTAATACAAAGCCACCAATGGCACCCAAACGAGACTAGGTCAAATCTATCAAGATGAGACATATCCATACCAAAGTGTGAGTATTGCATTCTTGGACAAACTGAAACAACCGTTATTTGGGATTTGATAAAATTTTGTAAAACGAACAACCATTACATTAGGACGAATTGGAATAAACAAAAGTGAAAGCACTTTTATTATTTTTTTTAAAAGAAAATCAGAAAATGATTCTATTCTGTTTACATACTTTTCCTTCAAAATTATAAATTTATTTTTTCAATTTTATTAAACTTATATAAAAATATTATTTGTTTATGAAATATATATATATATATTAATTAACTCATGGAAAACAATTTTGTACTAATATATAAGTATAGATGTCATATCTGATTATAAATAAATAAAAAATATAAAAATTATACAACCTTTTAAATATGCACAGATAAAATATGAAAGATGGGTGAAAAAGCACTTAATACGTATTTTTTTTGTTACAAATTTTTTTAGAAAGCTATTATTTCAGTTATGATCTAATATAGGATAAAGTTTCTCTTATTTTTAAATAATATTAATATTAAATATAATAAGTCGTTAATTATTTGTAAACATAAATATAACCATTTAAAAGTTGTCAATAAGAGAGATAGGCAACTAATGTGTATTGCCTGTAATCCTAGGCTGGAAACGTTAGTCTACAACTGGAAAGATATTTTTGGGCCACAATCATTTTGTTGTTGTTACAATGGCCACATTCATATTATTTTTTGTATCAATTTTTTTAAAAAGGAATTAAATTCTTATACAATCTAAAAATAGAGTTAAATCTATATTTCTTTTAAATAATAGTAATATTAAATAAAATAAACTATCTATTATCTTAGTCTACATTCATACTAATTTTATTAAACTGGAAGATAAAGTAAAAAACCTATTCGGCCGAGTAGCAAGAAAAACTTTGGGCCTGGAAAGTCCACGTTGGCCTGAACTTTATCATTGGATAGCACTTTCTCCGTCTTTAAAGTTAGAATTCCCCATATTTAATATTATTTAGCATGTACCTATTTTTTCATAAATTCAACTAATAAAATAATAAAATATATAATTATTTGATACATGTTTAATCTTTAGAGAATACTATTTTATTGTGATTTTAATTGCAGCTCTTAGAAAAATATCTTAACTCTTATATGCCTAAATTTATGTTTGAGCGTAATAAACATTTCACCCTACATAATATTAGTTTTGTCTAAAAGAAGAGATATTCTATCTGCCCTTAAATAGTGGGGTGAGTTAAACCCTTTTTTAAAAATTTATGTAATGAAAAAATGTTATTTATTGTGTTCCAAAATAAAATGTTATTTAGTGTGTAATATTTTAAATAAGATTATTTTTAATAAAATAATATATATATTTAATAAAAAAATTAAAGTACATAAATTTTCATTTAATTATATTTTCTGCTGTCTTTGTTTAAGTAAAATAATTTTATGACTACTTCATCAATAATTTTATAATAATACCTTCTATATTTTTTCCATATTTTCTTTCCCCATGAGATTAGGAGTTAATAAAATAAGAATAGAACTATAAATGACAATAAGAGAAAAAGGGATAATTTATAAAATGGAAGGATCAAAATTAAGAAAATAAATTAATTAAAATTAGATAAATACTATTGTAATCTAATCTTATGAGTTCGTTTAGATAATTTTTTTTAAAAAAAATATAAAAAATTTTTTTTAGATAATTTTTAAAAAAAAGACTTTTATAAAATAGTTTATGAAAAAAATAATTTTAAATAAATAAATATTTGGATAATTATTTTTAAAAATATTTTTATTATTGATAAATTATAAAAAGTACTTGATTTAATTATAAGTAATAGAGAGCATATAAAATGAAAAAGAAAGAGGAGAGATAAGAGAAAGTAGAAAATATATAAGATAAAGGAGAGAGAAAAGATAAGAGATGAGAGATGAGAGAGGAAAGAGAAGAAGGGTGAAAAAAAAGGAGAGATGTTATAAAAAAAAATAATTGAATAGTTTATAAAGCCTTTTATATTCTAAAAATTAGTATAAATAATTTATATAAAATTTTAATTTTAAAATATAATTTAATTTAAAAATTTATTTAAATATATATAGATCTTTAAAATTTTGATTTTCTTTCTAACCAAACACGCAGTATATCAGTCACTATCAGGAATCATGTCCCTAAAAAGAGAAAGGAAAACGAAATAAAGGACAGGACGATCGTTACACTGCTAGGTCTTAGTCTTTACCCTGGTTCTGGGCGGCATAATCAAGAAGTTCTTCTAGTAATTTATCATCCAAATACTCGAATTCGAACACCTCCTGTCTCCCACCCTGAGTTTCCGCCGCCATTGAAGACGACGACGAAGCAGACGACGATGAAGATCGATGCAGGTGGCTACTACTAGAGCCGGCACTCCCCACATTGCTCTGATCATATTCTTCAGGGAAGTTGAGAATGGCCGAATGCCCTCTCATCCCAAACGCAGCACGATCGTAGGCTCTCGCCGCTTCTTCTGCCGTGTTGAAAGTGCCCAGCCACAATCGAGCTCCGTGCCTGTTCGAATCTCGAATCTCCGCCGCGAATTTCCCCCATGGCCGCCTCCGTACTCCTCTGTAATTTGTTTCTTTTGGTTCATCTTCCTTAGCCGCTTTCTTTGGCGACTGTTCCATTTTTTTTGGGGTGGGTGCTTTCTCGATACCTGCTTGACTGTGGCATTTATATTGGGGAAGAAATTCACAATTGGCCACGAAACTCTGTTCCCTTTGTAGATTCAATGGATGGGTAGTTATCAACGTCCTGGAGGAAGCATGATGGAGATTGTTCGCAGAGTTCAACGAATTTGGATCCGAATCAGAAAGTGGCGATGGCTAAATGGCGCATTCAAGGTCACCTCAACCATTTTGGTTGGAATTTTGTTCATAAATAAATGCCTTTGTTTTACAGGTGAGGTCAGGGCTTAAAGCAGCATCGAATTTTAGAAATAGACAAATAACTTCTTCATTCCTATTTTTCTGTGTCATCCACTTGGGGCGTAAGGGGGTCCCAAGCTGCCAGATCACTTCATTAATTAATCAACTTGTTCTTTAAAAAAAAAAGAATAGTAGAACTAGAAAGGTAAAAGATGAGGCCATAAAAATAGTGATTCCCGTGAAGCACGTGGGAAATATTTTAAGGCGAGACATTGAACTTCAATTGCTGCAACCGTCACGGAATACATCAACAAGTTATTTTTCCCCCGGTGGAAGACGAAAGCGAGGATTCGGTGTTGAGGAAATCAGAAATAATATTGATTTACAAAGGTCAGCTCCCTCAGTGATGTGGTGGAAGAGAGGTCAAAGATGGTACCTGCTCCAGAACAAGAAAACAGGGGCGGTAACATGAGAGGGATCCTCCTCCTTTGGAAAACCTCAATAGTCTTGTTTAACACAAATAACCAAATGAATCGAGTCCTACAGCCTTCAAATCTTAATCATACCCACTTAATTACTATCACATATTATATCTAGGATTGAACCTAATTCCTATATTAACTTTTATATTTAGGATATGGGGTAATATTATTTTGAGGTATTCAACTAACTTGGCACCTCAATAGGCCATTTTCCTTGAGAGACTGGGCTATTATGAAAAGATAGGGTTGGTGTACATCTGATTGGGGCCAATCCCAACCTTGCTTGATCCGGAGTATGTTCATATATATTATTAGTATTATTAATTTAGAGTTTATTCGATCTCTAAAGAGTATTATTTTATTATAATTCTAGTCATGATACTTAGAGAGATATCATAATTATTGGGTACCTAAATTTATGCCTGAGTGTAATAAATGACTCGCTCTGCCCAACATTAGTATCATCTAGAAGAAAATGAGACTCTACTCTTATATTGTGATTGAACCCAACTCCTTTCTAAAAATTTTTGTAATAAAAAAAAGTATTATTAATTAATTTGATGAGATTGATTTTCCACATATATCTTACTGTTATGAAAATTTTTAAGAATTCAGTATTTAATTTTTATCCCTTAAACTTAATATTGTGTAAAAAATAATGCATAATTATTGACTTTTCATCATAATATAAGGGAGGCAGCAGCGGAGTGAGTGAAGCGACATGCAGGATGGGCAGTTGTGGAATATTAAAAAATATGGTTGGGTATTTCTCTGCACAGACCAGAGAGAAGGTAGCCAGTGGTGATATCTGAATCAAATAACATATGACAATCAAGAAACTTACAAGTCTCACAACACAAGCCACTATTTATATTTTATTATACTGTAGCAGATCCCACTGAAGACAACATGCTATCTAAACACAGACAGGTCAACAGTACAAAGCTGTAAACAAACTGACAAGTTTCGTAGAACAACATTTTCCATTCCCTCTAGATTCTCATTATTTATATTTGACTCATATGGTGTCATGCCCTGAAATTACTAAAAGTTGCTTCTGTGTCGGCATCGTTTTCAAAGAACTTCATATAGAAATCCTTAGGTGTGAAGGGTTTGTAGATGGCAGGATGAAATTCGTCAACAACACCTTTTGCTGGTTCTATCACGCTATTCTCCAAAGCCGTCACAAAAAACGCAGCCGATGATCGAAAGCTGCTTTCATTCGTCACCACTCTGTGTTTCACACTTCTTAACCTATCATTACTGATCACCTGCACTCATAACTTATCACAGTCCTTATCTATATAAAAACAAATGTTCATTAATTAGCAAGAAATGAACCAAACTGATCAAAGTTAAGACAGTTTTGACCTGCAGGAGGCAGCCCACGTTGACCACAAAAGCATGAGGAATAGGCTCAACGCCAATCCATTGATCATCTTTGAAGATTTGAAGTCCGGAAACTTCATCTTGAAGAAGAAAAGTAATGAGATTGGCGTCATCATGCTGGCAAGTTCCCAGAGTCAAACTTGGTTCAGGGCATGGCGGATACTGAAGAGCTGTCAGAACCATACACGCGCTCAGTTCATTGTCAAAATGACCACATTTCAGGCCAAGTCCTTCACTAATTAACCCCAGAATCGTTGAAGCCAATTTCTTAATTCCCACTGAACACGCCCCTACAGTGTCCCTGTATCTTTCTGGGCTTTCTGGCCAAAATTGCTGCCACTTGTCTAAGGGATGACACTGGTGTTGCAAAAAGTCTCGCCACATATGAACCTTCTCGTTAGCATAATTTTCACAGCTCGTGAAATAAATACACTTGTTGCTAAAATCTTCAGTGTACAAGTGTTTCTTGGCCTCATCTGGCATTTGGAAGAACTCCCTCACCACACTTATTGTTTCGTCCATTACATTCTCAGAAACCCCATGGTTTACCACCTGCAAAAATTAATGAAAACCTTAGACTTTTGACAGAGATTGTGGAAAAGAACATTCATGAAAAATGACATGAACCTGGAAGAATCCGAACTCTTGAGCGGCGTTGAGAATTTTCTGAATTACAAGTGTTCGATCGCCTCTCTCTGCCTCATTGAGATCAATCACTGGGATACCTTCACCTTTAGGAACATGGATGTTGCCTGGTCTTTTTTCTGGTGGATATATGTAATCTTCTGGCACAGGTCGCACGTTGTACCAGTTTGAAACAAGTTTCTCCATTGCAGATCAACAGGGAGCAAAACAGAGAAACTGAAGAATGTTTTGTCAATTGGGGATGGTTTAGTGTGACCTATTGATTTGTATTTAAATACAGACCATAATCAACCCATGGTCTTAGTGGTCCATCGGCTTCCTATATATATATTTTCAAGTTGCTTATTAACATATATAAAGTTTACCATCAATCTGACACCTTCTTTTTTATGTTTCCTCTGTTTCACATGATTTGTCACAAAAAATGTTGTTTTATAAAATTAATAGTACTTGCCAATTTTATATTCTAACAATTTGTTAATTTTTTTGTTTTCCGTTTTTCTTCCTTTTAATTTTAGATTATAAGGATGTATTAGATTAAGAGCAGTATTTATTTAAAGAAAACTAAGGGCATTTTAAGAAAATAATAGATTAATTTTACAAAATCTGATGTTATTCAATGATTTTCTTTGTGCCTGTAAAAATTGCTTTTGTGATAGTTAATACAAAACAAAATGAGTATAAATGGCAACGTACGTATTAGCGCATTATCTAATGAAGGCAATAGTTAACAACCAAAAAGTTCCAATTAGCCTATCACATTAAAATACCTTAAAATACATTTCCCATTAACATCACAAGCAGCTTAAAATAAAAGAGATACTTTTCTTCAACACAAAACAAAACATAACAAATGAAGCAAAAGACAAGATCAGTGGTTCAGTGTACTTTATTAATATATTTAGCAAAGTACGGCCCACTTAGTTTTTTTAGAACAGTAACTAAGATCAAGAACTTCAATTCAACTTTTCTATTTATACCCTCTGGTTTAATTATTTAAAATATATTTAATTTTTAAAGAATATTATTTTTTTATTAAAATTTAAAAAATAATTATAATTTTTAAATATTTAAATTTATGTCTAATAGTAATTAATAATTTTTTATTTAATATTTATATTATTTATAAAAAAAAAGAGACTTTATCATTTCTTAGGTGTCCTCAATTATTTTTTTTAATTTTTTTTGTATATAACAAAAAAGTAATCCGTTCCCCGTACTCGAGTTTTAAAGAATGTGTGCTAGGTACAATTATTGGTTTCCAGCCCAAAAAAAAATTCCAATTAGTGCATTTGGTATGCTCCTTTACCGTTTTTCTTGGTCAACGCCCCTTTCCCGTTTCTTTACCATTTCAAAACAATTAAGTACTTTTCTTTTAACAATAATTAAAACAAGGGGTTAAGAACTTAACACTCTAAATCATTTTTAGAGGTACAATTAATATCTTAAATTATTAAAAATAGAGAAATTATCACCCCAATTAACTGATCCGTTATCTCTCATACTAATAGTTATTGTTCACCATCTTATCAGAGTACCATATGCGAGTGCACAACTCACTCTCGTAGGTCCCACCTTTCGCCTCTGTTCTGTATCTCTTTGTGCTCACTTTTGGAGTTTCTGCAATTGCTTCAATGATACTTGCATAATCCCAGTCCCCATCCTTTGATACTATTGCCCCTCCATGTTGAGAAGAAGAAGAAGAGAGGTGCACAAAATAGGAAATAGAATACATGGCTAATCAAGCTAGCTATCGATTTTGCTATATAGATATGAAATTCATATAGTAAACTTTCATGTATCCGAAAGTGTTCATCTTTCATTTGCTATTCTATCACCAAAGCAATGAACTTTCCAATTTAAGCCACTGCCTTCATGTGATATATTATTGGTAAAAGAATTAATTTTATCAAGTGATATAATTTAGTCTTCAAAGATATACACCAGCATATTCGCATGAGACGAGCATCATGAAGTCATTCTCTGACATCTTTTGCTTCAGCTGGTTGGTTACATTTATTGAAATTTTAATTTCTGCTACTTTCAGTCCCCTTAATGCGAGCATATTACTCTTCTTCTGAACCTATATTTAGGATCATTGAAAGCAAAAATAATTAACCACCAAAGAAGTTACAAGCGCATCATATTAAAATGCAGCCTCTATAGAACATAAAAATTAAAGCAACATGCATAAAGATTCTGAATATCTTAGGTTGTTATGGCTTGAAAAATTCTAACGTGGCTTGCGAGTCACCGTAAGTTGCATAGAATTTAGAAAAAAAATCTTTGCTCTTGAAAGACTTATAAATCGGAGGATGGAGTTCATCAATAAGAGCTTTTGCTGGTTCTATAATACTCTCCTCCGAAGCATTTATGAAAAATGCAGCTGAAATTCGAGCTTTACTTGAATTTGTCACAGCTCTATGCTCTGCACTTTTCAACTTGTTGTTACTGATCACCTGCAACATTAACAGTTAATCAAATTAACCAATATTTAATACTCTCCTCACTTATATTAAGAGTTAGTTGATCTTTTTAAGTAAACTACGAAAACTAAATAAAAGTTATATATACCTGCAACTGGGAGGCTATATTGACCACAATTGCATGTGGATTAGGATCAACACCAATCCAAGTGTCATCCTTCAACACTTGAAGTCCACAGAAGCCATCTTGGAGTAAAAGGGTTATGATGTTAGGATCAGCATGTTTGGGTATTCCTAGAGTCAAATCTGGTTTAGGACATGTTGGATAGAAATTAGCGGATAGATTCATATTTTGGCTATATTCACTATCAAGATATTCTCCGTCCAGTCCAAGTCCTTCACTGATGAACCTCAAGATCCTCGAACCCAACTTCTTAACTTCCACCGAACACGGCCCAACGCACTCTCTGATACAAATTAGACTAAACCCAATAAGGCAATAAGTAAAGAAATATATCTATATATATATGTATATATAAAAGCAGACATATAAGCATTTTGGCTTTTGAGGGTAGCATCGCATCCATTACTGGTATCTTGGTGGGGTTTGAGGCCACATATGTTGCCACCTTTGTAGAGGATGGCATGGGTGTTTGAGACAGTCCCTCCATATATGAACATTCTCTGCAGCATAAGTTACACTGTTATTTATGAACCGGAGATCCTTCATGCCAGAACCCTCTGAGTATATGTGCTGCTTGGTCTCTGCCGGCAACTGGAAGAACTCCTTCAACACACTCATTGTTCCATTCATTACATTCTCCGGAATCCCATGATTGATCACCTATATATGCTTTCACTCATCACACGTTATTGCAACGATATAATTGATCCAGCTTTCAAAAATCTTATTCTTTCACCAAATCAGAAAAAACCAACAAAGAAAAAGGTTAAGGCATGAACCTGGAAGAATCCAAACTCTTGAGCGGCCTTGAGAATTTTCTGCACGGTATGGGTTCGATCACTTTTCTCTGCTTCGCTGAGGTCAATCACTGGGAAGTTTTCACTTATAGGAACATGGACGCTCCCTGGTCTTGTTTCTGGTGGAAACACGTACTCCTCAGTCACAGGTTGCACATCGTACCAGTTTGAAACAAGTTTCTCCATCGCTGATGATCAACAGGAATGTTTTATCAACGGCGAATTAATTACTATGAGCTATTGATTAATCACTTATGGGCGGAGACATGTTTATTGAGAGGGGAAGCAACTTAAAATGACCAAAATGACTTCTGCTGCTACCCCATTAACGCTACCATGGTTAATTTGCAGAAAAAGAGAAAAATTGAAGCAAAAATCCCTGTAAGGCTATAACGACAAGCCCCTAAAACTTAAAACCGAAGGGTACAAATCCAATAATCAAAATCCAGAAATAAATCTTAAATATGATATAAATAAACAAGGAAAGAAGAAGCTGGCAAGGGATAAGTTAGAAACAGAGCCGGCAATCGCAGGAATAATCTTCATGTTTTATTGGTGAATGCGAAAAGCGGCTTATCGAGCCATCACCGACGGCTTGCCTTACCGGAAATGAGAGGATCTGTGGCGTGCTAGAAGACAAGCAGTGGAAGAGATCGAGGCTCAGCTGTTTGAGAAAGATGGGATTAACGAAGAGAGACGATTGAAGGAACCTGCTTCACCTCCATATATGTATTTTGGTTGCAATACCTCTAACCGTTGACTTTCTTGTTATTGGTTCCCTTCATGCGCGCTTATTATATTGAAAGCAAACATATTTAAACACATTAAGGAAGTTACAAGCAAATCATCTTAAAACGCATCTTATAAGAACATTAAAAAGGAACACACATAACGATCTTGATATCCTTCGGTGTTACACCTTGAAAAATTCTAGCTTGGCTTGTGAGTCACCGTCAGTTGCATAGAATTTAGGAAGGAAATCTTTGCTCTTGAAGGGCTTGAACATCGGAGGATGAAGTTCATCAATCAGAGCTTTTGCTGGTTCTATTATATTCTCATCTGCAGCACCTATGAAAAAGCCGCCCGAACTTCGAGCTTTACTTGAAGTTGTCACGGCTCTGTGCTCCGCACTTTTCAGTTTGTTGTTACCGATCACCTACAAATGTAAACATGGCTGATATGGTCCAGCCAGAATGAATGAAAAAATTTAGACCGTCTATATATATACCTGAACTGGGAGGCTATATTGACCCCAATTGCATGTGGGTGGGGTTAGGATCAACACCAACCCACGTATCATCCTTCAACTCTTGAAGTCCAGAGACGTCATCTTGGAATAAAAGGGTTATGATGAAAGGATCAGCGTGCTTGGATAATCCTAGAGTTAAATCTGGTTCAGGACATGTTGGATAGAGGGTAGCATAAAGAATTACTGATATCTGGTTGGGGTTTGAGGCCACATGTGCTGCCACTTCTCTAAAGGATGACATGAGTGTCTGAGAGCATCCCTCCACATATGAACTTTCTCTGTTGCATAATTCAGACTGCTCGTACAGAGTCAACAATCCTTCATGGTGAAACTCTGTGTACAAGTCTTGCTTGGCCTCCGCTGGTAACTGGAAGAACTCCCTCCATACACTCATAGTTTCGTTCATTAGATTCTCCGGAATCCCATGATTTATCACCTATACCATCACGTGTTATTACAATGATATACAATTGATCCAGGTTTGAAAATCTCTTATTCTTTCATCAAACTGGAAAAAACTAACCTGGAAGAATCCAAAGTCCTGAGAGGCCTTGATGATTTTGTGAACGGTAAAGGGGTCGATCTCATTTGTCTACTTGGCTGAGGTCGATCACTGGGATGCTTTCACCTATAGGAACATGGAGGTTTCCTGGTCTTGTTTCTGGTGGATATATGTAATCCTCAGGTACAGCTCTCACATTACTGCACCAGTTTGAAACAAGTTTCTCCATAACTTGATTGATCAATATGAAGGAACTCGACAATGTTTTAGCAATTGGAAATTAAATGAGTTAGCATGAGTTATTGACTTTGCACTTAAATAGACCCCGTCATTTTTTAACCATTTTGTGCGTTATCGGTTGGCACTGGCAATCATTATTATTCTCAAGTATGTTAAGTTTGGCCAAACAAACGGGGAAGAAGTTATCGTTCAATTCGATAAAATTGTTTTAGACTTTCAGTGTGTGCAGTGTTTAAACCCATTTTTAATTTACTTGGCTTTATGTTTCAATGGCATTAAACACTTTTTTTAAATTGTTTAGTGTGAGATTATAGGTTCAACTCTCCAACCTTTTCTGGGTAAGGAATGGCAATAAAAAAGCTATTTTTTTATTTTATTTTTTGGTTGAAATGCAAATAGGTTAAAATACACGGCAGACAATAGTTAAACCAGCAAAAGACAGCATACAAGCCGACAAGGCTATAACAAACTACACTAGTTACCACTTCCGTTTTATTTAAAATTTTTCTCATCCGTAATTAGAGGCATATATATAGTTTTTATGCCCTGAAATAAGTAAAGGTTGCTTCAGTGTCGGCATCACATTCAAGGAATTTAGCAACGAAATCCTTAACGGTGAAGGGTTTATATACGGCAGGATGGTCTTCATCAACAATAGCTTCTGCTGGTTCTATGATACTGTCCTCTAAAGCAGTCGCAAAAAAAGCAGCCGATGTTCGAAATCTACTTTGATTTGTCACCACTCTGTGTTTACCACTCTTCAGCTATCATTACTTATCACCTGCACTCCCACACACCAAGTCATTCATAGATCACCATAATCTGATATATGTGTAAGACATTTTATTATATATATTACCTGCAGAAGGGCGCCTACGTTGACCATAAATGCTTGAGGAATAGGCTCAACGCCGATCCACTTGTCTTCATCATTGAGAATTTGAAGGCCGTATACCTCATCTTGAAGCACAATGGTAATGAGATTAGCGTCAACATGCTCCATTGTTCCCAGACACAAACTTGGCTCTGGACATGGTGGATAGTGATTAGCTGTCAGTATCATACGTCCGCTTAGTTCATCGTCAAAATATCCATTTTTCAAGCCAAGTCCTTCACTGATCAACCCCAGAATCCTTGAACCCAATTTATTCACTTCCACTGAACATGCCCCAACAATCTCTCTGTTATCAACAACCACCACATGCGAATCAATGGGGAGTAATATCAGATAAGATTTATGAGTGAGCAGAGAAGTTTACTGATATCTGGTTGGGCTTTGAGGCCAAAAATGCTGCCACTTGTCTATAGGATGACAGGGATGTTTCAAGAAGTCTCGCCACATATGAACCTTCTCGTTACCATAACTTGGGCTGCTGGTAAAAAGAATACAACTCTTGCTGAAGTCTTCAGTGTTCACATGTTGCTTGGCCTCGTTTGGCATCTGGAGAAACTCTCTCAGCACACTTCTTGTTTCATTCATTAGATTCTCCGAAACCCCATGATTGATCACCTGCTCAGGATTTATTATCACACATTAGCGGAACATTGGGGGAATGTAATCTTATGGCATGAACACAGAAAGGAGTGAACCTGAAAGAATCCACATCTTGAGCAGCCTTGAGGATCTTCTGAATGGTAAGAGTTCGGCCACCTTTGTCTGCTTCGCTGAGATCAATCACTGGGATGCCTTCACCAATTGGGACATGAACGTTTCCTGCTCTTTTATCTGGTGGAAATATGTAATTCTCAGGCACAGGTCGCACATTGTACCAATTGGAAACAAGTTTCTCCATTATTTTGATCTCTCAGTAACTTGATGGGAGCAGAAAAAGGGGCCAAAAAGCAGAGAAGATGGAAGAAAGCAGGAATCCAGGCAACAAGAAATAAAATGAAATCTAGAAAGTTAAGTCCTTCATTATTAGGGATCACATGCTCCTGCTGTTGCCGCATCTTCATATTCAAAATAAAATTACAAAGATAAGCTGTCCCGTGTACTTTAGCTTCGAACAATGTGCTGTGCTATAATTTACATCAGACAATCGACAAGTACTAGCTTCAATCTGCAGGCAACATGTGAATAATTACTTTAGTTAATGATTTAATGATTTTTAATTCTATTTATACTATTCTAAGTTTTTATGCTATGATTTTCATTGAAAGCAAGAAGGTAGAGTTCAGTTTATTTTCCAAACTTATCATACATGAGCAGAAAAGCCAATTCCTTCCCTCTCAACTCTTCAATACACTTGATGGCCAAAAAAAAGCAAAAGAAATTGTAGGTTTCTGCAGAGAAGAAAAGCTAGCGTTATCCCAAGACAATAGTAAGTGAATTCAAAACAATCTTCTTGGTTACTTCCTTTGTATTCAAAAAGAAGAAAGTGCAAAAGAGGTTTGTCGAATATTCGAATCAGATTAGCATCATCAAGTCATTCTCTCACATTCTTTTGCTTCAACTGCTTGGTTACATAGGGGTGGCCGGTGGGCACAAGACGGGACAGGACTCCTAGTCCCGTCTTGAGATAGGACATGGGACTTGCGTCTTGTGTCCCGTCTCATCCCGAATATGAAGGGACTGAGATGGGTCGGTCCGAACCATATTTAAAAAAAAATTATTAGATATTTTATGTATATTCTATCTATTAGTAATATATAATCAAAATACAAAAAATAATAGAAGAAATTAAATTCTCTTTATTATGATTACCAACTTAAAACAATAAATACCATTAATTATACTATAAATATTATTATTTTTTTAATTTTTTCAGTTCACCAACTAAAATTACCATTTCATCTGTAAATAAATAAATACATATAAGGAAGAGAAAAATACAATCATCTAATAAATAATATAATATAATCAATACTATTTTCTATTTATATTTTTTATAAAAAAATAAATAAAATAAAAATATTTTTTATTTTTTTTAATAAAAAATTTGTGGGACGAGAATTCCAAACGCTAAATTGAGACCTGTCCTGTCCCAACTCTTGCGTCAATCCCATTCCGAGATATCCCGTCTCTGTACCCTGATATCAACCGTATTTAAACACATCAAGCTAGTTACAAGCAAATCAATAAGAACATAAAAAGGATCCTGATATCCTTTGTTACGCCTTGAAAAACTCTAGCGTGGCTTGTGGGTCACCCTGAGTTGCATAAAATTTAGAAAGAAAATCTTTGCTCTTGAAGGGCTTGTAAATCGGAGGATGGAGTTCATCAGTCAGAGCTTTTGCTGGTTCTATAATACTCTCCTCCGAAGCACCTATGAAAAATTCAGCCGAAATTCGAGCTTTAATTGAATTTGCCACCACTCTGTGCTCTGCACTTTTCAGTTTGTTGTTACTAATCGCCTGCAACCTCAATACTTAATCAAATTAACCATTATCATTCGCAATCATAAAATCAGTTATTTAATTTCTAAGTACATGCTATGAACTTTGCTGATCTGATGTAGTTATAATGAATGAATGAAGATTTTTAAGACAGAAATGAAGTGTCTATATATATATAGATATAGACACTTCATTATATACACACTCACACACACACACACACACCTGCAACTGGGAGGCTATATTGACCACAATTGCATGTGGGTTGGGATCAACACCAATCCACGTGCGATCCTTCAACACTTGAAGTCCAGAGACGTCATCTTGGAATAAAAGGGTTAAGGTGAAAGGATCAGCATGCTTGGCTACTCCTAGAGTCAAATCTGGTTCAGGACATTTTGGATAAAGATTAGCGGATAATAGCATAGTTTGGCTATATTCAGCCTCAAGATATTCGCTATGCAGTCCAAGTCCTTCACTGATTAACCTCAAGATCCTCGACCCCAACTTCTTAACTTCCACTGAACACGCCCCAACACACACTCTGATACAAGTATACCCAATGAGTAAAGACAATTAATGAATAAACATTTAGGGTTGAGAGGGTAGCATGTTTGAGGCCACGTATGCTGCCACCTCTCTAAAGGATGACATGAGTGTCTGAGAGCGCCCTTGTCGTGAAGAGCCTGAAATCCTTCGTGCTGAGACCCTCTGTGTACAAGTCTTGCTTGGCCTCCGTCGGCAACTGGAAGAACTCCTTCCACACACTCAGCATTAGATTCTCCCCAATCCCATGATTCATCCCCTATATACTTTCAATCATCACACATTCACACTTATTGCACTACATACAACTTTGAAAAATCTTATTCTTTAATCAAACCTGGAAGAATCCAAAGTCTTGATAGGCCTTGATTTTCTAAGGGGTAAGTGTTCGATCACCTTGCTCTACTTGGCTGAGGTCGATCACTAGGATGCTTTAACCTATGGGAACATGGAGGTTTTTCCCTGGTCTTGTTTCTGGGGGATATATGTAATCCTCAGGTACAGCTCTCACATTATTGCAACAGTTTGAAACAAGTTTCGCCAGCAAGGCGGAATAACGAAGGAGCTCGACAATGTTTTAGCAAATGGAAATCAGATGAATTAGCATGAGTTATTGACTTTGTACTTAAAATGACCCCATCATTTTTAAACCATTTTGTCTGTTGAGGCCTGCCATCATGTTGTTATTATTATTATTCTCAAGTTGCTTTCGAATATGTCCAGTTTACCGTTTTGTCCAAACAAACGAGAAAAGAAAAAGCTATCTTTCAGTTCGATAAAATTGTTTGTGTGCGCAACGTTTAAACCCATTTTTAATTTACTGATGTCTTTATGTTTCAATAAATACTTGTAATTACCTTTAGCTATCCAATTTAATTTTGAAATGCGAACAAGATAAAGTTCCGCTGTTGACGCTTCTTCGTCCTAAAAAAAAAAAATTACAGACATGAGCTGTCCCGTTAATCATTACTGTACTACTCTCCATTCAGTATAGAACACAATTTCCATAAAGAAAATATATTGAACACAATTGCTGGTACATTAATTCAATTCCCCCAATTTTAAAGCTTCAACTTTACAGCACATCACAACTTTGAGTTTATTTGTAGACCCGGCTAGAAATAGTAGATCTTACTCCACTTCCAATACATATGCAGCCACCCAAAGTATAAAACAATATCAACATTCTTCCACTGCTCAGATGCTATGCCATAACAAATCTTAATGCTGCCTCTTAGTCACCGTTCTTTGCAAGGAATTGGGTCACGAAATCCTTAGTTCTCAACGATTTATAAATTGGTGGATGGAATTCATTCGTAAGATCTTTTGCTGGCTCTATGATACTGTCTTCTAAAGCAACTACGAAAAATGCAGCCGTTGTTCGAGCAGTATTTGGATTTGTCACAACTCTGTGCTCTGCACTTTTTAGTTTGTTGTTACTAATCATCTGCACCCCCTACAACATAATTAACCTCATTTGCTATCCAAGAGCAGTTTCTTGATTCTGTTATGAAAAAGATGATATGTACAAATTCAGATGTGCGTACCTGCAAGAGGAACCCATGTTGACTACAAATGCATGAGGATTAGGCTCAACGCCAATCCACTAGTCTCTTTCCAGACTTGAAGTCCATAGACATCGTCTTGAAGTCAAATGGTAATCAGATTCGAGTCGGCATGCTTAGATGAACCTAGAGTCAAGCTTGGTTGAGGACATGGTGGACAGTGATTAACTGAAAGCATCATGCTTCCACTAAGTATTTCATCATCAAAATATTCACATTTTAGTCCAAGTACTTCACTGATTAATGCCAGAATCCTTGAAGCCAACTTCTTGACTACAACTGAACATGCTCCTACACACTCTCTAACAACACACAAGAATCAATTAGTTATGATTAAACCCAATAATAAATATATAATATAATAAGTTAGATTTCAGCTGAAGAGGCTGTATCATTTACTGGTATCTAGTTGGGTTTTGAGGCCAGGTATGCTGCCATTTTTGAAGAGGATGACATGGGTGCATCAGAAAGTCCCGCCATAGATGAACCATATCAGCAGTACAATTTACACTGCACGTTCTAAGCCTGCAACGCTTGCTAACATCCTTTGAGTCCAATTTTTGCTTAGCTTCATTCGGCCTTTGGAAAAGTTCTTTGAATACACTCATTGCTTCATTCATTAAATTATGTGAAACCCGGTGATTTATCACCTGCTTTCAATCTATCACACAGTTATAAAACAGGTAATTGAACTTTGCAAATCTTGGGCTTAAACCAAGATAGAAGAAAAATAAAGTATTATGAACCTGAAAGAATCCAAACTTTGAGCAGCTTTGAGAATTTTCTGAATGGTAGGTGTTCGATCACCTTGCTCTGCTTCACTGAGATCAATCACCGGAATTACTTCACTCATAGGAACATGGAGGTTCCCGGGTCTTGTTTCTGGGTAAAATGTAATCCTCTGGCACATGTCGAACATTGTACCAAGATGAAACAAGTTTCTCCATCACTTTGATTTTAGTGACTAGATAGACCAGACCGCATAAACGGAGACTTTAAAGCACGTTGAGTTCATGTTCACCTTTAATCGATGCTTTGTCAGGCCAGCAGATTCTTGTATTTAAGTTCGAATGACTCGTAAAATAAATGAGACGTACGCATGAATTTGTGATATTACTTCCTATAAACTATATTTTACGTGGTCCAAATACAGATGTGGGGAGATGTTTTAATTATTATCAGTCACTAATCTGACAGTTACAAGGCGTTAATCTTCACATCTTTTATTCTAAAGAGACAACATTTCATCTCTCCCGTCGAATATAGTTTTATTCATGGAAAGGTATTTCTCAACCACTATTCTGTATTATACCCAAAAAAAACCACTATTCCATATCCTAAGTTTATTCTATGTTTGGAGTGAGGGAAAAGTAAGGAAAGAGAAGACTAGAAAAAAAGGTAGAAGAAAAAATGCATTTTTTATTCTCATCTGGATAGTTAGAGAAAATAAGGGGAAAATGAATGAGAAAAAGAGAGATGAATTCCATACGTATTCTCTTAAAAGTTTTCTTTTTAGAAATAGATAAATGAAATTTATATCAGTAAATATCCTTAATTGCCATAAAGTTGACATCTCCCGATAACAAGTACTTAGATAAGAGAAGTCCCAATTTCTATAGAAGCTATTGTAATTATGACTAAAGGAAACACATGCAAGAAATATCCTCATTCTTAAGCTCGGGTCCAGAAGAAAAGACAGAGCTACCAAAGAACAAGTTTAGAAGACAACATACATCAAGATCAGAGAGTAATGTCACTAATACATGGTACGCATGATAAAGTACCTCTTGGCCAGATCACTTATTCAGGTGTCGGCTTGCACTACCTCTTTAAGCTCGAAAAAAAAATAGGTAAATTATATGCAGAGAAAGTAGACAACTTTTAACAAAAGGTTCAATTTTGAATGTAAAAGAAAACAAATTCTTAACTATGATGACATTCCCAAACTCTATTTTCTAAGTTCTAGAGAAAAAAAACTATTTTCGAAGTGAGTAAAACTCAAAACTAGAAACCAAATGGCCCGTACAGAGTATATAGTATGATTAGAAAGGTAAAGTCTACTAAACTCTGCTGCTGGATTGAAGTGAGATGTTGGGTTGGAAGATGCTAGGTGGCTAAGTATCAGGTAAGGGCAGAGCCTTTTTTTTGGGAAACTCGTTGCAGAAGCAGAACTGGCGTTTTGCTTCAGTTGCTCGAGAAGCCGGCGGGCTTCCCTGAGTTCGTCTGCAGCACCTGATCCATGGCTTTCCCAAGCATCTATAGCTTGCTGTTGAAATTCTATTGCAAGGCCATAGCTGCATTCCAAGACACAATGTATATCTTTAACCATATTTTCAACAGTTTCCAAGACAAATAACATTATGTATTTGCACATTTTCTCAAGATAAAGAAAGATTAAAAACTAATAAGTAAATAACATAATTCAGTTAACAGAAACATGCTAGCACATTTAAGAGGAATTGATGTTCACCCACCCATTTGGAGGATATCGTAGTGACTAATTCCTCTACACAGTATAAACACCTTCCTCCTAAACCTTATTTTGGTTCAAAATAAGAACCATTGGATAATCCCTGATATGAATCAAGATGCAAAGAGCAAATCTAACAGGACAGCAAGCACAAAAAGTTCAGCATCTAATACAACCAGGATAACAAATACATTTCCATGAACTAGAAGTGTAGAAGCAACCTTTGTTTGGAGCATACACATTTCCAAGACCTTTTTTTTAGAAAAAAAAAATGATTGCAAGAGAAATTATGGAACATTCCAAACTGGTCAGGAGTAAGGAAATCTATAATATACTTCAATATTGACATAAAAGCCATAAAATAACAATTGTCTTCTTCCTAAGTCGTAGTATTGGTTTGGGTGATAAGGCTTTAAAAGAAAAATAAGACATTTACATCCATCTCGCATGTTCAATAAATTGCAACCGCATCATACAGGATATAAGTTCTAACATACAAGCACAAGAAGATACGACATTAAAAAACCAGCTTTACAGTTAGAATTTGGGTCAACCGCATACAACATCAGCAACTGGATAGAAAATGGACCCCTAAAACCTTGGGTTAAGTCGGGCAGCCACTCACACACACACAATCAATATAATGTAATGAAATGAAATAAAAATAAGCCACCCATACCTTCCCATTTCACCATAGGCTTTTGAAAGATTCTGACAGGCTTCATGTATCTGCATGATGTGGACCAAGAGAAACATCCATGATGTCCTTAGCTACTGCAAACATTTGTGCAGCTGACTGGGGTCTAGCCAACTCTAAATATGCCGCTCCCAAATTGTTGTAAATATAACCCACTCCAAAATGCTTGGGACCAAAGCTATCTTTCAATGTTTCAGCTGCACTTTCCAAGTAAGGAATAGCCTGCTGCACCTTACCTGTCAGCAAGAGTAACCACCCTATTCTTGCAGAAATGCTTCCCTCTGAATGCTGCTCTTGTGGAAGCTTCTCAAGCAAAGCCAGTGACCTCTTCAACAGCGAAATTGCGGTTTCAAACTCATTCATGGCTTCTTACTGCACTGAAATCTCTGAGTATGCCTCAGCTACTTCCACAGGGGAGATCGATGCTCTTTTGTCAAGAATCCCACAAGCAATCTCCAAACACCTTTTGGAGTCAGCAAACTTGTCCGGATTACATAAGGCTTTTGCCATTGATATAAGTACAAGTGCCCGACTCTCACTATCTGTGTCTGTCTGCTGCACAATACTCCTTAAAGTACCAGTAGCCTCATCATATCTTCCCAGAGCGATCAGCATATTTGCTGCATCTATTTCAGCACGCAGCAAATCAGAGTTAAGATTCCAATTCTTCAAAATCTTCTTGGACAAAGTATTCTGCTCCAGTGCCTTCTCATGCTCCTCCAACCCACTGTATATAACTCCAAGGATCCTTCTATCATGTGCAACCTCCACAGAATTATTCCCCAATTGCTTCTTATGTATCTCCAATGCCTTCATACAAAAAGGCAGCGCCTCCTTGAAGTTCAAAATCGCAACATAAGCTTCAGATATATCACGGTTAGCTTTACCCAGCTCTTTACTATCTTCTTCCAAACTCAATTCCTTAGTCTCTAAACACTTTCTGAGATTTTCAAGGGCCTCTTCTCTCCTGCCCATGGCGGTCTTGACGTTAGCCAACTCAAGTTGTACAGCATGGAGAATTGGCCTAATATCATCAATATCGACGTTCTCTCCCTGTAACCTACCCAATATCCTATTCGCATTGTTAAGATACCCTAAGCTATCATTAAATCTCTTTAAACTATAATTAGCCGAACCCATTAACTGTAATGTCATGGCAACAAGTATAGAAGGCTTCTTATCTTTGTCTAATGCCTTTAAAGCTCTGTCAGCAAATGATAGGGCTTTTTCGGGGTCCTCACCTTCTTGATCAAGTTTGAGGCCAATTTTTAAAGCAGCCAAACCCAGCTCTTTCTCATCGAAAGTTGCCTCCATATCCTTGAATATTTTGAGCATGTCCTCACTGGTTTCTGCAGACTCAAAAGCTTCCTCAAGCTCAGATTTTTCCTTTATTTTTCGCTGCCTAGATGATATTTGAGTGCGTATTTTCAACAAGAGTATCCATGTTTCTCCAAGAGTTTTCCTGAAACTTGTTTCTTGTGAGTAACCCATGGCTTTTAGAGCAGTGCTTGAGATGAGGCGGAGGCGGAGAGGACGAAGTTGAAGGAGCCGAGCTGTATGATTTGGAAGCAAATGGAGCAAAAGGGTTTAGTCGGCGACGATTAAGATGCTCGAACAATGCGACTGAATCCTTTCTCATGGTGATATCAAGTAGCTTCGTTGAGTTTGTGTTAAACCGTCGCAAAACCCTTGTCACCCATGAAGGGGAAACCAGAGCGAAATGGAAGGCAGGGGAGGAGTTCAGCTCGTTCGCAGGAAAGTATTACTGTGCTGCTCCCTCAAATTTGTAACGTGTGCGTTTGGTTTTTCAACACACGAGTTATCGAGGTTAGTTTTCACTTAGGTCCCTATGTTCTAGGAAAATTGAAAAAAGAGTAGTATTTTTATTATGATATGCTTATGAACCACATAATAATAATTTAAAATATAAAAATAAAGATTTATTCTCAACCCTTCAATTTGGAGCTGGTATAAAGCTTATATTTAGTATGTAAGTTATATATATATATATATATATATATATATATATATATATATAAAGAGACAAAGACATTTGTTATTAGGATAGCTAGTCATTAACAATAAAGAGATTAATTAACAAAATACATTTGGCAACGTCACATCAACAATCTCCATATTTATTTTGATCAATTTAAAATTTGCATTCTACTTGTCTAGATATTTTTTTTTAATTTGATTGTTGGAAAAAATGAGAATAAAATGGATTAAGCAAATAAAACAAAAATAAAGTCTTTATTTTAGCACGATGGGTTGGTTGTGCATTTATGTTGACATCAGCCTTGTATAGAAAAACCCAATACCACAAATGTCAAAATTATTAGTTTACAATTTATAAATATTTCTATAAAATACCTTTTGAGTTTGGAAGTACACCTAAATCTTAGTGAGTTTTCAAAATCCAACTCTCTCCTAAACTTCTGCTTATTAAAAAAAGCACGCCAGAATTACTACATCCACCACATACCTCATCATGTTCTTTTTATTTTGTATGGTTAAATGCAAATATTAACCATAGAAACCCAACCAAAACAGGTACCAGACAAAAAATAAAGAGCAGAGAGAGAGAATATGAATTAGGGCGCTTGACACGACGAATGTCTACTTATTGTTTTCTTCATGTTCTTACATTAAGAAGGCAGCCGAAGGCAGCCCTTTAAGGCCCCTCTCCAGCCTCTTCCCTCCGAACTCAGAAGCTGGGTTTCACTAAGAATCTAACCCAATAGAACAATTCAATGGATCTTTATATACAACAAAGAATAGAGTTTCCATTGGTAAACAGAAGGCACAGCAACCACTTGCAAAGTAGGAACTCTCATACATTCCAGACACTCAAACAAATAATCAGATAACAAGAATCATCACTCAAAGGATTGCAGTGCCTGGATTAAAAGTGGGAGTTTCTGGGGGATCTGCTATAAATATCGTCAAAATGAAGATTAAATTCCCCTGCCTCTAAGTCATCTGTGTGTGTTGTTCTAGATAATCTATGATAATCTCTCCAGTCCAAGTGTTGTTCTTGATCATCTGAACATCTATCAGATAACCTATCATGATAGTTAAATGTCTGGTGATTGAAATCTGGAGGCTCAAAAAAGCTTGCCTGCGCTTGCGCACCATGTGGTCCACTTCTAGCCCACCAATGACTCTTGCTCAACTCTGGCAGATCACTACTCCTTCGATCTTCAAGTAGAGTTTCCCTGAAAAAGGGAGCTGATGTGGATGCCCCAAAATGAGACTCAGCTCGATCCTCACTATACTTTCTTAAGTATTCATCATACCCAGGTTCATTCTCCGAGGACATCCAATACTCTCTGGAATGCTCAGTTTTCTCAAATGGTTCCGCTGGAACATGATGAGGTCGAGAAGTATAGTAGCAATCAAGAATATAAAGATTGTTGTTTTGATTATTATGTGGCATTTCCCTGTATATGAACAAGTTTCTGTTTCCATTACTCCTCAGGTAGGGACCATCCCCCCACATTTTAGGAGGGGAAGAGGCGTATCTGTTTCCATGTCCTGGAAAATTTTGCTCTCTCAACGTTCTAAGATTCAGCAAAAACTGCTTCCCCTGAATATTTGGTTCCCATGATTGGTAGGTACTCTGAAAGCTGTAACCATAACAGTAGTCATTGGTATTAGGAATTGGAACGTGGCAGCAGCCAGCAGGTTTATAGAAATTTTGTTTCTACACACCACAAAAATGGGATGGCATGAAGCCACATGAGTCTTTTAATGACACATTTTTCAACAGCAGTAAAGGTGAGAAAGAAAACTTAACAACGAGCACAAGATACAAGTTCTTAGGCAGACTAATCCAACAGGAATAGAGTTGATGAGATTTAACTTATCCAGTCAGAACCAGAAAAATTTCCATATCAAACATAAAATCTGTAATTTTTCCAGTAGTATGAAAGGGAATAGTTGAAATATTGATATTTGTGATTAGAAAAATGTGGTTTACAGGATTATTGTAAGGTTGTAATGATTAAATTGAAAATAATATCATCAGTAACGGACAACTAACAGAAACAGATGGAACTTTTAACATCCTGCACAGAGATGGGAGCAACTTTTTCCAGTATGAAATTATATGAATCTATAAAACAGAAATTACTAACGTAATTCTAACTTCCTTAGCTGATTGGTAGATAACCTCCTAATTTTGTGTTTTCCAGATATTCATTCTTTTTCCCTTTTCCATTGACCACGGGCATTTCAGGTAAAGAAAGGGCATCTTATATAACCCAATGCGATTGTCAATATAGGTTGAAACGAGCGAATAGGACAGCAATCCAAATAAATATATATTTCCTAATATCTAAACCTATAAACAGCGAGGCCCAACCTAAACAAACATGAACATAGAAATTCTAGTCATGGTAGTGATGTGCACATAACGAACTCTGCCAAAACAATACCTCAGAAATGACTTCTCCATCTTCCCCTGGGAACTCCTTCTAATGCGAGGTGCATCGCATGGGGAACCATATTTGCTGTTTCCATGGGCTTGAAAATCAAAGACACTAAAACTGACAATATTGAGGACACCACAGAAGATAATTAATATCGTCTATCATTTGCACAACAAAAAAATACTAAGAGAAGAAACTATTCACTTTAAGAAGCCCCAGGTAATTGCCAGAGAGAAGCAGGATGCAAATCAAAGAAAGATGAAAGTTATTATGTCAAAACCAACCTGCAAACATGGCCAACCCCTTCAACATCCACTGTGAAATCCGCAATGAACTGCAGAATATCATCAACTCGCTGCAAATTGGAAAGGAAAAAGTTATGACATTATAATATATGGGGTAAACAAAGTGAAATTCTTGTCCAAGTAAAGCACTGACCTTGGGGACAACAAATAAAAGCAAATATGGAGTGAGGAAAATTGAGGCCATCTCCTCAAGTAACATCATCCCAGTGTACTGCACCATGCAAAAATGTAGTAGCATGAAAAAAAATGTTATCATATAGACAACAACAAAAAATAACTCAAAGGGTTGTTAAACTTGATGCAATTGCATAAAACCAAAAATTGGAGAGAATACCTGAAATAGTGTTCCAAACTCAATGCGGACCGTTTCAGTAATTTCTTTGCCACGCCATCTTTTTGGCATGTAGTGTGTATGCTGAACCACCATAGACATTGCTCCCTCAGGATCTAGAACAAGAAGCTCATTTGTCACCGCAAACCGGCTAACAGCTGTTATAGTTCCAAAAACAGCAGCATACCAAAACAAGTTTCGACCAAATATCTGAAAGTTTTTGTGTATAATTATCAATAACAATTATTGTGATGGGTATATGCATAAAATCTTCCGGGCAAAATTAGTATAAATCCATTACATGGCCCTCAAGCAGAGATTCCTCAAGAAAAGCAATGATGATCAGGATTGCAGCAAATCCACCTGATACGAAAGATATGAACTTTGCAATGATCGATATAATAGGTGAAGGAAATTGCTTGAGATAATCAGAAGCATGTATTGCGCTGCTACTTATCCGATGCTTGAAGAGATGGTCCACCTATAGCAGAAGTATAGGTAAGCTCAAGCATAAGGATAAGAGAGATACAAGTTTTGCTATGTTAAAAATGACCACTAGGCACTGGCACTTACCAAATGACATAAAATTTAAACTACCATGGAACATGAATAGAAAATAATTACAATGCATAATCTTATCTCATCACCGCCTTAAAAACATCATACCTTTGAATGTGCTTACTAATATGGGAAGCCCTTCAAATAAGATATCTTGCATTAAACAAGTATAGTGATTCTGAGGAAGAAAGGTTAGAAACTAGGGGGGAGTTTGGTATAATCCATGGAAAAGAATTCCTTTTCTATTGCATAAAAAACAAGACATATAATATCAAGTATACTTGTTATCATTAATTAACACTAACCCTCCTTGTCAATTATTGTATCTTTTTTTTTTTTCATTCAAAGGCACAAAAAGACATTTCCAAACTACATAATAACTTCCCATCCCAGTTTCTTTTTTTTGTACACCAAACAGCCCTTAAGGTTTAATATATTCAATAATTTTAAAAGAGAACTAGTTGACAAATTTAGAATATTTGCAAGGACAAGCATGTAGTGATCAGAACAATATCATCTGTCCAAGGGGAAATACGGGATCCATTCTCTGATAAGGATTTCTTGTAAACTGGTATTCATAAGTTATAACTTAAAACCTTTCTTGAATAATGTATATTTTCAGACTAGCAGGAAACCATGCGCAAAAGGCAGATGAACTGCAGGTTTAACTTAATAAAAGAACGAAAAGAATAGTGATACCTCATTGAATTCCTTAAAGATCCACCTTGACAAATTTGACCACCTCCGAGATGATGCTGTGCTTGGATGATTATAGAATTGTTCAGCATGCCTCAGAAAGAGATATACCAACATGAATATGACAAGAAAAGGAGAAAGTAAAAGCATTGCAAGCCCAACTAGCATAAGCCTTTTCTTCAATGTCTGTGGGTTGGACACAAAATCCCTTCTAACACAAAAGTTTCTGCATAGAAAGCATGTTATTATGGATTGGACACGAATCCTTCTAACACAAACGAGTCCATAATAATGAACATTAAGAAACTAATAAAGATACCATATGTAATAAGAAACATTAATAAATACAGAAAAATTTTAATATTTACTCTCTCTTTACTTATTCAATGAATACTCAAAACTAGAGAAAGCCCTCCACATTTACATGACTTCTAAAATCTCCATGTGTCACCATACGTAATACTGTCTATGATAAAAATGGCTAGCAGTTAACCAGGAAGCAAGAAGCATGTGCCAAAACATCATTTACTTGCTAGGCTTAATTATATTGATATGAATTGACAAAGTCCAATCCACTGCCAATTTCATTGAAGTTTATACAGCTGGTCATACAGCTTAAAACATGTGAAAGAGCGCCCCCCACCCCAACAAAAAAACACACACACACAAATCCTCCCAACCCATGAACAAAATTAAGGCAAGGCAACAGACCATTAAATTTCAAGCATAATGTCCACAGTTATGTGGGGCATGTTTCTCTTGAATATGACCAAATAATCAGATATCTACCAAGTTTAACATTCTGTGAGCCACTGTCCCATGTCTCCTAAATGAACACTAAATCACCAGATTAACACCACCATTTTTCATAATATCTGAAGAAAAATTTCAACAACCAATAGTTAAATCAAGTAAAATTAAACACATATCCACACAATTTGTCTAAGAAAATACTATAAACACGCTGAATATAAATGAAAAGGCATCTGTATAGCAAGTAACACACCGATCAAACATGCTTTGCAGGATGCACCAGTTCAAAGTCCACTCAAGGGTCTTGGTTAGTATAAGACGATATCGTATTCCATTAGGACCACATTTCACTGTAGGACCAGCACCTGGCACCCACTGAGAAATGGGGAAAGCAAGCACTCCCTTGTTGATCATTCCAATCAAGTAGTTTTCTTTCCGCATCAGTCTCATCACCATATCATGAGCAGAGAGATCCTTTACCACACAGAGCTGTCGTGAACTTTGCAACAAAACAACCTTTTCAAGAATTGTGGCCCAGGGCATGGTTTGGATTTCATTGTCAGTAACATGGAGACTGCAATAAGATCATGGCAAATTATGACAAAATCATGTCAGTCACCCCAAAGTTGCAGTTTGTGTCTTAAATTTGAAGGCTTAACATTTATGCCTACCTATTGTAATAAAAGTGTCGGATTTCCAGAATGTCCTTTAGTTGAGCAAAAAACCTCAAGAAACAGAATATCCAATAGATGGAAAATATTGCTAAATACCCAACGATAATAACCTTTGTGAGTGTTAGTGGGGTTAAAGGGTGTTGATGAATAGCTTCTTTACCAAGATCACAAGGCTTAATTCCAGATTCAACTGCATCCATCCCACACTTTGCATTGCGAAGTCCATTCCAATCAACATATAATAAGAAAAATCCTGAGAAACATATGGTAAATCCTAGACTAAGAAGTTCCACGATCCACTTTATAATAATGCACCAAAGCCCTTTCTCACAGTAGTAGCTGTAAAGCCTTTCAAAGAAGAGGTCCAAATCAGAGATTGGCTCTATGTTCAAACTCTCACCGTTAAGAAGCCCTGAAGGGCTCTCACTGCCTGGACTTGGAATCCTTCCATAGTCAGACAACTCAATCTCTGGTGGAACATCGTGAAGCAAACCTGTTGTCACGGATGATTCATCTTGATGCTTCCATTTGAATATGTTAAAAACACTAGGAACCCTTGGCCTGATAAACATTGTTCACAGACACTGACAATAGGCATAAACAGCCAGTCCATGACCCAGAAACCTGAACGGTCAGGACAGGGTAAAGAATCAATATCAAAATCTACCGAAAAGCAAACATGAAAAAGTTATTTTAAGATACATTTTTTTGAGTGAATTATTTTAAGATACATTAAGTGAATTGCTGGAGGGGGCAGTTCATGTAAACTTCAAATCATAGGCATCAATCTTTATCCAACTTAAGCTAAAGGATAGATATGTCAGTTGCAGGCTTTATATGCCTATGTTCATTTTGATATAAGCTATGGGTGGATATTTTGAAAACAATCAAATTGAACATATGACATCCACTCCGTTGAACCTGGTCTCCCTGCTGACAGAATATCCAACCAGATTTTGAATGTACATAGCAAGAAAAACATTCTTTCTATTTAGGAAGGGATTGGGCAAGAAATTTCCTCGTGAATAGAAACAAAATTCACAATGGACAACCATAGACTATGTGATGATTTAATTAACTAACTATTCGAGGCGCTAAAGTACACTGAGTACTGACTTGTGAAACAGATTAGTCCAAAACAAGAACGATCACGCTGCTATAGCTGATTGAAGCATTTAAGCAAAAGAAGAAAAATGATAATCCAATTTTGGTCAATAGAATCAAGCCCCATCAAAATAATCAGAAAAAGCAACCGGAACCATCCTCACCAATGGTCACGCATCAATTAATCACACAAAATACAGAAATTTAAGCATTAAAGAAAAGACAACAATATTAGCTAACCGTACGCGGAAACGCAGGGTTACCTGGAACTAAGCAACACTCATGGAAGAAGTTAGGAATGACGCAGTACCGACCGAAATAGGTGAAGTACTAGATACCAGTAATGAAATTTGGGCAAAGGTCACCGAAAGTTTAGATATTTAGTGGTTGACACCAGCAGAGAGAAGCTTAATCCACCAAGCGAAGACGTTAATCAAAGCGGAGAAGAGTACAAAGAGCAAGAAGGCAAGAGAAGAAGAGGGCTTGGTTGCGTAGAAGACGATGAAATTACAGTGACACGTAAATTCTTTTATTTAAGATGACTTGGGAAGCCATGCGCTTATTGAGTTTTTGTGCCTCTCTTCACCCTCTTCCTTAAGATTGTTTATTAGTATAAAAAAACGTGAATATGGGTGATACTTCGGCTTCCACTCCGTTATCTGCCTCCTTCAAGTTCACGCCACTTCGATCTTCTCATGGGCCCGAACTTCCAAAAATTGGGGTTTTCATCTGTTGAGTAGACAAAAAAAGAATTGGCCATAAGGGTAACGGTAGTATATAGATATGGAAATAAGGTTCGTTTTCGGGGCAACCTACAAAAGCTAGGGTTTAAAAACCCTCTGATGTGAAACATTTAGAAAATTAAAAATTATTAGAAGCCTTTTGGGCCAACAAAAATTGTTGGAGGCCTTAATTCTGCTATTTTTATTTGGAGGTTCCATAAATGGTTTACTCGAGTTGAGCTTATACGTGTGTTATTAAAATTAATAATTCAACCTGTTCAATTGATAAAAGAGTAGCGCATACGATCATTTAGAGTATATTTAATTCTTAGGGTATATTATATTATTATAATTTAAATTATAACACTTGAGGAGGCATCCTAATTCTTAGATATTTAAATTTACGTCTAAGTATAATAGACGGCTCGCCCTACCAGATATTGATATCACCTAAGAGGAAGAGAGACTTCACTCTATCCTTGAATTGTGGGTAAACTCAACCCCTTTCTAAAAATTTTTATACCAAAAAAAATTAATAATTCAATTAATTTGCATAAAAATTAATAATTTAATATGTGGAGTTAAAGCTATTTGCATCATGAAATGCTAAATTTAGAATTATTTTAGAATATACTTAGGAGATTAACGATCTCATGGGTTTTTCTGCAAAAATATTAAAATTCATAGATTTTAAATTACAATAACTCAAAAATATAAATAATGTTAAAAATTAGAATTACAACTACACTTTCAGGGGGAAAATTAACTATTAAGAAAAAATATTGCTGAGTTTTAGATATAAATTAAAAAATTCTTTAAGGTTATATTTTCTCAAATTGAATAGTATTTATAATTTATAATTATAATTATTCTGGCTTTTAGAAATAATTAGCCTAAATCTTGTGTACTTAAATAGGAATTTAAAATTGTTTTAAAACCGTATAAAATAAAAGGGAAGCAAGTTTACAGATGAGGCGAGAAATAAGCTACCGACTATTAATTATTATATCCAAAATTTGACTAAAAAAGCAATGACCAAATATGAAATTTATTTTCCACCAACAAATGATTTTATATGTAAGTTACAGTGATAAAAGTCGCCGCCTTTCAAGAGCCGTTGAAAGATATAAATTAAAAATATGGAAAAGCAGACCTATTCTCCTATAAAGCAGCTGCTATTGGACATGCCAGCCTCAAAGGACCTATCCGTTAAAGGACTTATTCCCCGAAGAAAACCCATCAAAGAAGAGCATTCGTCTATTAATTTTTGCACGTCTTAATTTTAGCTGGAGCAATTAAATTATTAATTTCTTAATCTTAGGGCATTCGACAAATAAATGGAATTTTTTTTCTCAAGTTACAGCCTATATGATCCTCAAGAATAAATTTTTATTATCTAGATCTACCCTATAAATATTAGTTCATTTAGGTTCTGCAATGTAGCACTCCTTCTCCATTATACGTTCATATGATATTTTTATCATTTTTTTGTAGTTTTTAAATTAAAATTTGTAGCTGTGATATGGGTGTTGGGTAGATATTTTTCTCAAATTCTCATCTCCATCAGCTGCTTGACGTTCAAGAGAATGTGGGCCGAAAGGCCCCCTTAAGAGGCCTTGCAATCTTCAGTGCAAAAACAAAAACTTTGTACCAAAAAAAAACAAAAACTGATAGGAGGCCCAAAATTAAAGAACGTTAGATGGGCCCCACATGTAGAATCTCGAGGTCGAGTTCTCCCAAAGAACTTGCGGGAACCAACGGGTCATTTTGGCGGGAATTCCACGTGGCATCGAGGCACTAGAGGAGCGGCCTACATTTCCCGCCAAAAGAAAGCCCTAATTTATATCACAGTCACTGGTAAAACTTCATTTCCGATAGAAATCTCAGATCCCCCTTGCCGTAATCTCGAGATGAGCTCCTCAAAGGCCAAGTCTGTGACCTTTAAGTCTAAGAAGCCCCATATCTGCGATTCAGCCTCCAAATCCCAATCACCAGATCCCATTTCATTGAGCTCCAAAACTCCAGAGAAGGCCTCACAGCTCTCACACCGCACCAGAAACCGGGGCGTTGCGCTCTCCCTTAAGGAAGTCAGGAAAGTCGCTGAAAGCCTCCAGGAACAGAATGGCCAGCGGCAATGTAATGATCGTACGGAGCAGATAAAGTCCGCCCGAAGGAAGATTGCACCGTCTTTTGCCGAAATGCCCTCCTGCAAATCCAAGGCATCTGTGGATAAGACCGTCAAGCTGCCAGAAAAGTAGGATGTTTTAACCAGTAAATCTGAATTTTGTTCTGCTGTTGAGTGTTTTAGCCAGTAAATCTCATTTTTGTTCTGTTGTTGAGTGTTTGTTTTTGTCATAATCTAACTTTTGGGGTTTAACGGCAGGTATGAAACTTTGGGCGAGTTCTTTGACAGCTTGGATAGCTCGATCCGATTGTTGCATTTGAAAGGTTCCTCAACCACTTTCACGAATATCTGCCCCAAAATTGAATGTTTAACTGATAGGTATGTGTCTCTAATTGATGTTTGCTTCATTCTGCGCTTGAAACTAATACTTTTTCTTTTTATGAATTGTCGATTTGAAGAATGCTCTGTATTGTACCGATGCGTTGTTGGCTCATTTATTCCTTGTATACTGTGACTTCTGTAGGAGATTTACGCACAGTCACCTGGCCCAGTTGAAATATATCTTTCCCGAGGCACTCGTTATAAAGAAGGTGCTCAGGCTGGATGACCGAACAAGCTGTATGAAGCCAGACCTCCATCTTACATTGAATCCCGATTCGAAGTTGCTTTCTGAAGGTGGACGTGTGCCCTTGCGAAAGTTATTTCGCACCCGGTTAAGAGATTTTTATGAATCACATCCTGAGGTACGAATAAAGTTACTTATACGAAGTACATTTATAGCTTCTTATTGTTCACTAGCTAGGCATCACGATCGTGGCTCTAATATACACTGGAAGTTCTCAGGTTGCTTGAGATTAGCTGTCACATACTTTACCCCCTATTTTTGACAAATATCAGTGGAACTTGAATGAATCTAGGTGATAGTATCATATTTATGAAACTTAATTGATTCTACTTGATCAACTGCATTTTCATTTTTCAACAACTCCTCATTTTCAAATACGTGTATGTTGGCCTAAACGATGCTTCTTCGTCCAGGTTGATGAAATTCCAGAAGAAATACTGCCTGAGCCATTCAATCATCGCAAGCAAGATTGTCCTTTAGAAACATTGAGAACTACCTCATCATCTGCCACATTACCATCAAATGATGCAGTTGCACCTCGTCATGGAGCTGCAGAACCTGCATCCATACTAGATAATGCCATGATAATCAATTCAGAGCCTGCTAAGGGAGAAGAAAACTTGTCAGTGCCTGTTAACACTTCAATTGGAGCACATCATCAACAACCAGCTGTAGCCACTCATATGTCTCAATCTTTTAGAAGGCGATTTTCTCAGAAATCTGTAAAAGATGAAGCAGATGATGTGCAACAAAAGTCGTCATCAGTTTCATTACCTCCTCAATCTGTTCCAGTTTCAGAATCGAGCGTGAAGAAAAATTCATCAAGTGTAGACACTACTATGTGCCCAACAATACGTGCTTCTCCAGCTGGTTCTTCAGTTGCCACTCCAAATAAAGGTGCTTCTACTCCATCTAGGTTGATGACTCATACACCTTCATTGCCAACCCCTAAGAGATGTTACATGAGCCCGGATGACAGCTCTTGTAGCTCACCAAAAAAGTTGGTTAGGCGTTCAAATGGTTTGAAGAAGTCATTGAACTTTGACACTCCAGTGAAAAATCGGGGGACAGAGAATGAAGCTGATGATGCCGGTGGCTTATCAAGTGATGATATTTTTGATATACTCCCGGAGAGTCTTCTCCAGTCGGTATGCTCTAAACCCCATTATACATGGCTATATCCAGAAATTTTCCTAATCTGGTTTTTAACATCTCTAACTAGGTTAATTAGCAGAAGTCCTAAAGAATAGTCATGCTATATGTAAAACAATGACCATTTTTTCTTTGTCCGGAGGCTCACATATGTGATAGGCTTTCTTTTCCTTTTTAGTTTTTGCCATTCTGACGATTGCTATTAGGTCTGCTTGGTTATTCTCATCAACTGTGGAAGAGTGGAATAGAGGATTATATTCTTCTGTTTATTGATTAATGGATCCTATGTTTATCCTTCACTTGCAGATTAAAGAAAAGGAGAGAGTGGCAATGGAGGAAAGAGATCCAGCAATCTCACAAGCAAAAAGACGGCAAAAAATGATCGCCTGCCTCCCTAAGCTATTTAACATGATTCATCTCTTGATTCATTCAATGAATCGTTCTGTTGTCACAAAAGAGGAGCTTCTAAGCAAGATAATATCAAACCATTGTGATATTGTTGACCGGAGTAAGGCACAAATTTTATGGATCAATTATCAGAGATACACGGTCATTTTCATTTTGCTAAATTTTCCTCACTGTATTCTCAGGAGAAGTTGAAGAGCAGCTGAATTTGTTGCTAGAACTAGTTCCAGAATGGATTTCTGAAAAGTTGGCATCTAGTGGAGATCTGCTATTCTGGTGAGTTTTTCCATTGAATGTTAGCATAGTGCATTGACATGTAATGAATTGATAGCATATGTTCTTTATTCTGAATTCGCATCCTTAACAATGTAGTTTCATTTCCCTCATTTTTGATGTTACAATCTGTCCTTTTGGCAGCATAAATAAAATGCAGAACCCCGAGACCATACGATCACAACTTGCAGAAGCAAAGTGAGCTTGAAGGTGACAATGTTTCTGAGTATCATTGCATCTTTATCAAGACAAGCGATGTACAAATACCCTTTTGTTTAGGGCTGCTTGTAAATGTTTATTTATTTTGTATTTTGTTTTTTTTTTTTGGGTACAAATTTATTTTGTATTAGTGAATAGATGAGAAAAACTCACAATAGGCCGGCTCTACCATTTTGGGGTATATATTATGAAATACTTGGATGTAATCATATCCTATTTACTTACTCTTTGGGCCCATTGGCGATATACTAGTGTGATTCTTTTATGACCCTGCCTTGTTCAGAGCTTAACTTCTCTGTCTGCCTTGAAGTCACTACCTGCGTCCTGCTTTCCCTTTGCTCATATGTTGTTGAACTTGATAGTTGTCGTGATTCGAAATCTTGATCACTTTCTTTTCCCCATAAAAGCAAGTAAAGGCCCATGATAACGATGGCTCCTCCCAGAATACTGAAACAGCCAAAATAAATCTGAAGCTTCTGGGACATTGACATTACCTGAAAAGCTTGAAGAGAAGGAGCCAACATTATTACCTGCCCATGTGAAGTTGTTCCCCCATAACAAAATATGCAAGGATTGACACTAAGACTGTCCCAAGGGGATTGAACATAGTCACGAAGACAGGTCCCTTTTGGTCCGTAGCCCATAACTGAATGAAAATACTCAAACCACAACTTACAATTCCCTGCTAATGCCGAAACGCTTAAATTAGTTGGGAACTAAGCTTAGATCCTACAATAACTTCTTTTTTGCGGTAAAGATTTACTTACAGCATATAAGATGCAATAGAATTCGATTCTGGATGTAATGAACCAGGCATGGAGTTTGTGTTCAACGACTATTGCAAAGGCTGCTGATTGTACTGCACCGATACCATTCATCCATGCAGTGAGCGAAAGCTGTGCTGGATATTTCTTCAATGTAAATGCCTACAACACAGACAGATTTCCCACTTCTATCTATATGATGTTACGCTTCACAAAACAATTTTCAATCTGAGAATATTTGTTCTTTCAGAAGAAGCCAGTCATTTTGTTGCAGCTCACTTCTGTGTTTAATGTATTGGTTTTTGTTCATAAGTTTCATGTTTGGTTATAGACAAGCTTACCTGCATTATGTAGAAGACAGACCACGATATGCAACTGGCAACAGTCAAAAAAGATCCCTTGAGCCAATTAGTATGAGCAGATTGGCCTCTGTTTAGGATTGGAACAGCTTTCAAGCTTGGTATGGCATGCCCTTTATACAAAGTCATCGTCAATGCCCCAGCCAATGATAGAAGGGTTCCAAAGATCTTAGCTACCCCGCGAGGGTTCTTAACATCAACAGCCTCTAACCTACAAAAAGCCATGAAAGCAAAATGGAGCTCTTTCTTCCTATAGCAGAAAGATAATTTCATACATGAATCATCCAAACGGTTACCTGAGTGCAACTGCAATTATAAATGTTAGAGCTGATACTGTGTTAACCATTGATGTGACAAAGGAAGGAGAGGTATACTTCAAGCTTGCGAAATACATGTTTAGGGTAAGGCTAACCCTATATATTCATTCCACAAAGATAAATATCAGTCGAATTCAAGCAAACTATACTGTGGTTCAAATACATGCAAGAATTCAACTTGAGTTCTGTACCCCAAAAGGGAGAGCAAAAATAGCTCCATGAACATCGCCACCGTCATCTTCGGCCTAGATTTTCTGCCAGAGATGATTAAATATCAGGAAACAAGCACAACAGATCTTATGTTCAGTATGTTATCTTAGAGAAGAGTATGAACCTTTCAAGTACGTAGGCAAAAGGAAGCACCAAAATAGCACCAAGAGCATGGCGGTAAGTTAGAAAAACAGGAAGGTTCATGCCCTTGTTGAAGGAAGCCTCTATCAGAAAATAGAGAAGTGTGACGGCTCCCTGAACAAAAACCATGAGAAGGTGAGGCCTGTAATGTTTAAAGATCACCCAAAATGACATTTCTTTATAATGATCAGGAGCTATAATAATCTATAATGCTAATGCTGTATCGCTGCTTATTTTGTGAACTTGTCAAGCAGATAAATAGAGATGAAACCTCTCCCTTCAAAGGATTCTTCCTTATGCTCTGTGTGTAATGGAGAAGTGACTCGGAAACATATTGGCAACGTTGATTAAAACTTCCACTCAAAATGGAACATTTTATTCCATTTAAAGTAATTTGGGAATCCCAATATTTTTACCACATGCATTATTCCTTACTAGCTTCATACAAGATAACTAATGTTAGATTGACTAATTATGACTTTTCCTAGCACGTATTATTAGCCATGCATCCATCTTTTATTATGGGACGTTGTCTTCTCTTCTAAATCCTTAGGAGTCAGGTCACTGGCATGATTTTTTAAAAATTACGGTCCACCAATGGCATAAGTTGATTTTTGAGTCTCTGATCATTTTTATACTAAAATTAGTTTTTTTTTTTCAAGAAAAGACGCTCCTTCCATGTATCTGCGTTATCATTGTTTTGCCTAGTGACATCATGCTCAATTTCTTATTTTTCTCAATTCAAAATGGACATTAATCTTCACATGCAAATGAAAAGGGCAGACACTTTACTAATGTCCGTAACACTTTTTCTGTTCAAGTATTTGAATTTAGAAGCACAATAGCGAATTAAAGTGGCAACTCATGTGTATAACTATGATATTTCTAACTGTGATTGATTCTTTCCTATGTAAATAGCATGAGGAATACAACTTAATTCAGAGTTAATCTTAAATATAAATATAAAATATATTTTATATTTTTATTAATTTTTTAAAATTATATTTATTAATAGTTTTTTAATAATAATAAAATAAGAAAGAAAAGAAGAAAGTTAAAAAAGATAGTTAAAATATTTTTTTAAAATTTAAATAATTATTTTAATATAATTAAATTAATTAAATATATTCTATAAAATTTGTGTGTGTGTGTGTGTGTGTATATATATGGATATGTATGTATGGCACTTGTCAGCTCAAAAAGAAAGAGGAGACCTGAAGTTTCTTGACCTCATGATCTCATCAGCGAAGCTTTTTAATTTGAATGCTCCGTTTTCTCCACTGCACATTCAGAAGATAGTCAAAAGAAGATAATAAAAAAAAAATAATTTTAAATATAAAATATTAATATATTTTATCATCTATATATTTAGATATTTTAAAAAATTAAATCATATTTATTATAATTAAATAATTTATATAATTTTATTAATTTATTTAAATTAATTATATAATTTTTATATTAAAAATGATGAGAATAATTTTTAAAAGATTTAAATTAATTATATAATTTTTATATTAAAAATGATGAGAATAATTTTTAAAAGATTAAGTCAATGGGGCTTCCTCAACTGTGTTTGCATTAAATGCGATGGAATTTATTCGGTGACCCATTTCCTTGGGTGCTCTCTACTGCACACGACACGGAGCACACACAATCAAAATTAATTTTATATTTTATTTCCATTTGGCGAAATATATGCCTAATGAGAATGGAAGAATACCCTCCTTCACTACACATTGTCGGCTCTTCGTCACAATTAATTTAACTACATTTTTAAAAACTTAACACAAACTAATTAATTCCCATTTGAATTAGTGTGGAGAGTTAATTAAATATAAACACACGAGAGAGTTTTGTCTCCTAAGCGTATTTTTTTTTTAAATTATTCCCAAACTGACTCTTGTAGAGATGATCAATTATTCCAATGAACAAAGTCCATAAATAAACTAAATAATAACTTTGTTCCACTTAGTAGGCAGCTGCGATGCTTTGAACTTTGAAGGACAGGGATAAGGTGATTGCAATTCAATTAAATTTGGAATACTTGTTCAGTATATATATATATATATATATATATGTATGTATATATATGTAACATCAAAATAATAATAATAAAAAAAAAACTCTTTTACAAGAAAGATGCCAGAGCAAAGGAGCCCGAGAGAACAATGTTTGTCCACAAATCAATGATATTCTTATTGTTGGAACCAGTTTGGTAACTCATCTCTAATTAATTCAGATTTGATTTATGTCAACTATATAATATTAATTATTATTAAGCCAACAACCCGTATCTTAATTCTATTGCTGTTGTTATACATTAGGTAGGATTCTATTGATACATTAGTTATGATTATGCTGATTAGTTACATATCATCTGAGAACTACTTGTATATATATTTTTTAGTGATTAATGGAAATAGCAAGATTCTTTTCTTTGCAATGTCATTTCCGTATCATGGTATCCAGGGCATAAGCTTTTTCTTTTCTTTTCTGCCCTCCCTTTTCTTTTTCTCTTTCTAGCCATGCCCTTCGTCTTCCCCGATACTTTCACAGTCGTAGCTCCCATGGCAACTGACTCTTTCAGTGACCTTGCCAGCCCTTTCTATATCCACCCAAGCAAGAATCCAGTGCTCGTCTTGGTTGCTCCGTCACTTGATGACACCAATTATCATACATGGGCCCGCGCTAAGAAAATGGCATTGTTAACCAAGAACAAACTGAAATTTGTCGACGGTTCCATTCAACTACCAGCGACAAATGATCCGCTCTACCCCGCCTGGGAATGATGCAACACGTTAGTCCAGAGCTAGCTCACCAAGTCCCTCTCCCCTTCAATAGCCAAAAGCATCCTCTGGTTTGACAAAGCCTCTGACATATGGCAGGATCTTCAATCTCATTTTTCTCAATCGGATATCTTTAGAATTGCTAAACTTCAAGAGGAAATTTATCTCCTCAAGCAAGGTTCCATGAGTGTTAGTGACTACTACACTCAACTGAAAACTTTATGGGATGAGCTCTCCAGCATCCGTCTATTGAAAGCCTGTGTCTGTGGTTTGATTACTGTTGCACTCCATCACCAAGAAGAGGATTGGGTTATTCGCTTTTAAAAGGTCTCAACGAGCAATTATCATCGGTTAAAACTAAAATCCTCCTTCTTGATCCTCTACCACCGAACAACCGGGTTTTTTTCCTCGTTCTTCAATAAGAACGAGAGCTTCACACTTCCGAACCGAAGATTCTAATGACTAAAGGCTCTCGCCCTAGTTCTCATTGTTCGTCTGGTGCCTCCACTCTTGGTTCGACCACTTCTTCCAAACAGACCAAGCACTGCACTTACTGTAGCAAGCGTGGCCACACCAAAGACACCTGTTTCCGCAAGCATGGCCACACCAAAGACACCTGTTACCGCAAGCATGGCTTCCCTCTAGGCTTCAAATTTCTCTCGACCACTTCTTCTCCCTCTGTTAATCAAGTAATGGCTCAAGATTATAGACCTTTTCAAGAACATACTGTCGTAACACCATCATTTCCATGTCACATTCTTCCTCAGTTTACACCTGACCAGTATTACAAAATCATTGCCCTCTTAGATTCCTTTCCAGCTTCATCTTCCTCTATCAATCATATCTCAGCTTCAACTTTTGCAGGTATCGCTACTTCTCCAAAAAGCTCAATCACTTGTATAATTGATTAAGGAGCTACTGATCATGTATGTTGTTCATTGGATCTTTTTTCATCCTATACACCCATCCCACCCCATTTCTGTCAAACTACCCACTGGTACTAATGCTCTTACTTCTTTCTCAGGAACCATCCGCCTTTCTCCCCATTTATCCTTTCATAATGTTCTTTATTTGCCTACATTTTCCTTTAATATTCTCTCTATTTCCCGACTTACTACTTCTCTTAATTACCATCTAACTTTCTTCTATCACTCCTGTGAGATTCACTCACTCCAGCATTTGCAGATGATTAGTTCAGCTAAAGCTTTCAACGGGCTCTATATCTTGAATGCAAATACATCTTCTTCTTCGGCCTCTCAAGTTCATATAGCTTCTGCTGTTTCTTCAACTTCTGCCTTCACCCTCTGGCATCATCGATTGGGTCATCCTTCTAATACCATTTTCTCTACTTTACATACATAAGAATGTGACTGATGTTATTTCTTGTACCCTCCACCCTTTTACTTGTGACACATGCCATTTTTCGAAGGAAAAACATTTTTCTTTCCCTGTAAGCACAAGTTCAAGCAATAAAAATTTTTAGTTGATTCATGTTGACATTTGGGGACCTTTTTCTGTACCTGCTATCCACAGACATCTTTACTTCCTCACAATAATAGATGATTTTTCCAGATATACTTGGCTATACCTCATGCAGTACAAATCCAATACACGACACAAGCTCAAAAGCTTTTTTGCCTTTGTTGAAAATCACTTATGCACCAGTGTAAAGGTTTTACGATCTGACAATGGCGTAGAATTTGCTATGCCCCAATTTTATGCCTCCAAAGGTATTTTACATCAAACATCCTGTTTTGAAACTCCCCAAAAAAATGGTCTTGTTGAAAGGAAACATCAACATATTTTGAGCGTTGCACGGGGCTTACTCTTTCAATCCACTTTACCTATTGCTTACTAGTCCTTTGTTGTCCTTCATGATACTTATCTCATCAATTCCCTTCCTTCTCCCATTATCAACAACCTCTCCCCCTTTAAAAAACTATACACTCATCCTCCTTCTTATTATGATTTCAAGGTCTTTGGATCTCTTTGTTTTGCTTCTACCCTACAAAGTCATCGTTCCAAGTTTGATCCCTGGGCTTGTAAATGTGTCTTTTTGGGTTTTCCATCTAGTTATAAAGCTTATATTTTACTTGAGTTGTCAACAAATCAAATTTTCCTTTCATGTTATTTTTCATGAACTTGTGTTTCCCTTTAAGGCCATATACTCCTCCCCAATCCAAGACCCTGAGGTGCAACCCCTCCCTCCCATAATTGATGACATTTGTCCTCCCAAATCCACTCCCCCACCCCTACATAATCAATCTTCTACACCCCCTATTCCTTCCCCATTTCCTTCTTATCCCATTCGTCGATCCTCTAGACCTCATAATCCACCATCGTATCTGCATGATTATCATTGTGCCCTTATCTCTACTGATTGCTAATCGTCTTGTAAAGGTAATACTCGTTATCCATTATCTTTTGTTTTGTCATATTCTTCTCTTTCCCCTGCCTATAAAAATGTTGTTTTATTTGTCTCCACTATTCCTGATCCTAAAACATATGCCCAAGCTGTTAAACATCAACATTGGAAAGATGATATGGTTGCAGAAATACTTGCTCTTGAACAAAACTAGACTTGGGTCCTTACTACATTACCACATAGAAAGAAGCTGGTTGGATGCAAATAGGTTTTTCTAACCAAGTTCAAGTCTATTGTTGAATTGGACAAATACAAAGCCCGGCTTGTAGCCAAGGGCTACACACAAACTGAAGGTGTTGATTACATTGATACCTTCTTCCCTGTTGCAAAAATGACGACTATTCTTTTATTACTCTCTATTCCTACTGCTAAAAATTGGTTCTTACACCAACTGGATGTTAACAATGCCTTCTTACCTAGGGATCTCCATGGGGAGATTTACATGGAACTTTCAAAAGGTTTCCAGGCTCCCTAACCCAACCTGGTTTGTAAACTGCAAAAATCTCTCTATGGCCTGAAACAAGCAAGTTGCCAATAGTATTCAAAATTGTCCACTGCTCTCCTATCATACAGGTATTGTCAATCTGCTTCTGATCATTCTCTTTTCTTGAAAGCTTTAGCTTCTTCTTTCACTGTTATTCTTGTATATGTGGATGATCTAGTTACCGGTAATGATATGGCTGAAATTAACTTGATTAAAAGCAAATTACATGCTACTTTCACTATCAAAGACCTTGGTGCACTCAAATACTTCCTTGGTTTGGAACTTGCACGGTCTAAAGACAAAATTTGCCTATCTCAAAGGAAATTTGCCCTTGAGTTACTTGATGAGTCAGGTTATCTTACTTGCAAACCAGCTTCTACTCGTATGGATCTACACTTGAAACTCTCCAAAGACAAGGGTACACCGCTTTGTTGATCCCTTAGTCTATCAGCGGCTTGTGGGCAGACTTCAGTACCTAACCATCACCATATCAAATCTAAGCTTCTCCACACAGCAGCTCAGCCAATTCTTGTTCGACCCTTAGGACATTCATCTATAGGCTGCACATCGAGTCTTAAGATACCTCAAATCCTCTCCTAGTGCTGGCTTTTTCTTCCCTAGTAACCCAAGATTCCATATTTTTCTTAATTGAGAAAGAGATCCACCAGGGCAAAAAGACTAGATGTAAGATATAGAAGGGGAATGAATACTTTCTTTTTTGCCATTTTTCGTCTTTAATGAAGTCAGCTTCACCTCATTCGTCAACTCTATATGATAAGAATATTTCTATCAAGCATAAGTTCTATTACAAGTCATAGAGCCTATAAATCTATTCTCTATTCTCACTTTTTTTTTATTTGCAATTCGGGAGTTAGTTCTTGAATTTAGAAAGAACACACAAATAGAATAAGAAAAAGAAAGAGTCCACTTCTAATTCGAATGAAGAAAAAAAATATTGTTTCCAAAGATATCAATTGCTAAAATTTGAAGCAATTGCCCCACATTTGACTTACGCCTCCATAGCTTCAGTGACTCTGAATGGGCAGGCTGTATTGATACTAGACATTCTGTATCTGGTTTTCCTTGGTTTTTCTCTAATTTCCTGAAAAGCCAAGAAGCAAGCCACTGTCTCTCGGTGATCTTCTGAAGTTGAATACCACGCTTTAGCCTCAATTACCTATGAACTTCAGTGGCTTCTTTACCTTATTTGAGACTTTGACTTATCTAATATTAATCCAGCTCTTGTCCACTTTGATAACCCGTCCGCTCTACAGATTGCTTCCAATCCAACTTTCCATGAATGCACCAAATACATTGAACTTAACTGTCATCTAGTTCGCGAAAAAGTGCAAGCAAAGATCATTCATTTACTACCAGTACGCTCTACAGATCAATTGGTCGCATCTTCACCAAGCCCTTGCACGCTCCTAAATTTCATGAGCTCATTTCCAAGCTAGGCATGAAGAACATTCATGCTCCAGCTTGCAGGAGGGGGTGTCAACCATATGATATTAATTATTATTGAGCCAACAACCTGTATCTTAATTTCATTGCAGTTGTTACACATTAGTTAGGATTCTATTGATACATTAGTTATGATTCTGTTGATTAGTTACACATCAGCTGAGAACTACTTATATATATTTCAATGATTAATGGAAATAGCAAGATCATTTTCTTTGCAACGTCATTTTCGTATCAATTTAGACCATCCATATTTAATACTTTTTTAAGTGATATTTTTTAAATAAAAAATATTTTTTAAAAATGATATTTAAATGATTATTTTTATTTTAAATTTTATACCCATCAAAATAATTTTTTAAACAAATAAAAATAAAAATGAGCACCTTTAAAAAATATCACTTAAACAAATATTTTTTTATAAGAAAAAAATTATATAGGTTTAACTTGATCTTTCACTAAAATTAAAGTATAGTCTAAAGATTTAAAGAGTATATTTATAAATAATTTATAAAATTATTTATTAAAAAAATTACTCACAACAATAACAGAACTCATCAATACATTTGATGCTCTTCTTAAATATAGCACCCAAGCTCGTTTAGAATTCAACAGGTGGTAGCTGCAAGATTCCATTCCCGCCAGAAATCAAAACTTAAAAGCCCGTTAAATAAGAAGAATTAATTGCGACGAAAAAAAGAGGAAATGAAAAATTTTCTACCGTTAACATGTGTGGTTGGTATTAAAAAGGAAAATGATTTAATGAGAAATTTTTAATTTGATAGGATGAAAATATTATATATAATAGAAAAAAAATGAAGTGTAAATAACTTTAATACCATTGATTTAAAATGGCTCTAGTCAAGTGAGGATAATTTAATCTTTTCCTAGGTAGGAAAATAAAGCAATTTTCCTTTTCTTTTGATTAATTTTCAGTGCACGCAATGTGATAGAATTTTTTTACACAATTTTTTTTTTTAAAAGAGTTTGACTTACCCACTATTTAAAAGTAAAAAAAATTTTATATAAATAATATCAATATTAGATAGAGTGAGCCATTAATTATAATAAAAAATATTTATTAAAAACAAAAATAAAAACGAACACTTATGCATACACTTTGGGCCTCATGCTGATTCTAGAGTTGACAACTTTGGGCCAAAACCCAGTCAACTTGGACTTTAAGGCCCGGAAGATAAGTGCCCAAGACAAGGTTCATAATGATTGCCCACTTTCAATATAACAGCCAGCTCTTTATAAAAAAAAAAATTATATGCATATTACAGCCAGCTACCAACAGGGATTGGGTACATAGTGAAATGGGCTAATCTTTCATATGATAAGGTGACAAATTAATATTCAAATTTATATTAAAAAAATATCTATATTTAATATCTAACAATATTTTAAATATGATTGTCTGTAATAAGAAAATACATGTGTTTAGAAAAAAAAATTATTATAACTTGCTAACCAATAGAGGTTGAATGTAGTAAAATGAACTAATCTTTTTAATATAATAAATTAAAATTTAAATCTTGATGTGCTATATTCTGATATTTAGTATTTGATAGTATTTTGAGTATGACTCTCTTCGGTAAAAAATATGGTAGGCCGTCATATATAAAGCTGCTTCACCTTGTACCCGAATTCAATTCAATATGTCAGAGTCAAATTCTACATCTAAGTGATGATAGAGTTACTGATTTTAGTCCCATGTCTAAGATGTCATGTTCCTTGATAGCGTTTGATATTTTGTTTTTAGCTAAAACTGGAATCAAAATCGATCTGGGGAAAATCTCGGACATTAGTAGTGGAAAATATGAAAAATGAGGCTTTGGAAAGATAATTATATCTTGGCATAAGCATGAACAATTACAGGTATCGAAAAACTAGAGGTGGTTTCTGCTTTAAAAGGCTTAAGAGTCTGAGTTCAGTGAAGGCATCTTTAAAAATTTGTGGGGCAAACTCATACTTAAGTTACTTATAGGTAAAACTGCAACATTTTAGGGAAAATTACTTATACGTACCAACTAAGAATATTAAATATAAATAGGTCTCCGAATTTCAGTTATCACTAAGAGGTCTCACAGAATTTTTAAAAAGGTGCAAAATAACCTCAGTGCCCCTGATCTTTGACACTTTGATTAGGGCTCAAAGCACATTTATTTTAATAATTTTAAAATTCAAACATTAAAATATTACTGTTTATAAGTCAAACTTTCATATTTATGCGTTTGGTAAATAATTTATAAATTTTATTTGTTTATTGGTCAACGGGGCCTCCCGTGCGTGGTCAATGGTTGTGTCAAAGGGCACTGAGGTTATTTCACATCTTTTTTTAAATTACTTCAAAATCTTGAAGAACGTCTTGGTAATAACTGAAATTCAGGGTACGCAATATTCTTAGTTCGGATATATAAGTAATAATCCCATATTTTATAGAGCCGCATTGGCCTAGAACTTACTTTAGAATTTGTCCAAGGTTCAGCCCTCACAATGATTACTCTGATGAGAAAGAAGAAAAAAGAAGAACAGGGAACTTCAGTAGCATTATTTAACCTGTGTGTTGTTGGAAGCATTCATCACATACTACTACATCAATTCAGATGCATGGTATATATGCATTCTCTCGATCGGCCCTTCCATATATACATACATATGCACACACATCTGAGTAGCTGCATGATCAATTTCTCTGTTTAAATATATATAGACACAGTTGCATCTCTTAAAACTATATAAAATTTTATGACTGGTGAAGCTCCATATCCTGGCTTTGCGGCTAGTGCTTGCCAAATTAAAGATTGCTGAGAATTTTCTCATTCATATCATTGCATACAGCTCAAGATTGTTGATTAGTCTGACGACAAAACAACAGCTGAATATCCTCATCACTAACTACAGTTCAGGCCCACTCAACCAACAAATTGATCTATATATCCTTGTCAATTTGCTACATACGCCTCAAGCATGCATGTATAATTAAATAAAAGCTTACATATTTGTGTATATATATAAACCCGTGTCGTTTTCTCTTACTTATGACTTGTAATCCAATGAATTTGTTTCTCTTGCTTTCAGAATATATGATTAGTGGCTGACTGCAAATCTTCAGCAACCGTTAATCTATATTTCCTCCATCAGCTCATTTTTATAAACAACAACTACACAAATCATACAGATTAAAATATTAGTTAAAATTGATTAAAAGCAATGAATATATCAGAAATATAATTATTTTTTTAAATATGACCTTATTTATAAGAATGATGATGGGAGAAAAATGAGTGAAAGTATATTAATTTAGGGTAAAAATAAAAAAAAAGTATATTAAATTTTTAGATAAATTCAAATAGTTACTTATATAACTATGAAAGAGAAAATTACTTATAAAAAGTAGATGAGTTTGTACTCTGTACTAAGTGATTGGGATGACAGAATTAATTACCTTCAATCATAATTGTTGCTATATGGTCAGATTTCCATCTTAGTTTGGAAGATATTCCCTTTTCATAATCATTGATCTGAGATTTTCAGTGGAGGAAATAGAGGAAGGAGATGGGTTTTACAAGAATTGAAAATGAGACAATAAGAAGGAAATTAGTGAAGCCATACTAAACGACAACGTCCACTAAACCAACCTTATCTTTTGGTGCTACTTATTGGATTAAGCACTTAATCTCTCCCAAAAAATTACTTGTGGTTAAAAAGTGACTTGTACCTTTCATGGTGGTAGGAATATATTTTCTAGAACAGTGTTTTCATCAATTTTAAAACCCATAATGCATTACTTTTCCTCTGGGAACATACAGTATCATTTCAGATTTCATGCTGTTGGATATGGAATTTCATATATTATTCTACCCGAATGTACCTTTGCTGAAAGTGACAGCTTAAAACAGTATGATTAGTGTTGCTGAAGAATAGAATACAGCGTTTTGCATATCCAATTATGATATTCCTTTCATAGTTTATAACTCCACACACACACTCTACTAAACGCAAGGACTTTTCCCTTTTCCTTTATTTCCCTTTTAACACTCAAGAAACTGAAATATTATTACTTCTTCGACCAAAAAAATTTTGTCCCTAAGGCGTTTTATCATTGGATTCCTCGTGCTTGCATTGTTGTGGTTAGAGATAAGAACATCCAGGGAAAGAAACAAAACCAAATACGATAACTGGTAGATTTTCTGGGCATTATCAGAGGGAAATCTGCATGCTTGTAAAGTGTGTTTAGCTAAAAGCTAAAAAATATAGTTTATTTAGTTAGTGGCCACTAGTTTTTTTTTTCGCTAATATATTATTCTTCATGTGCTTAATTAATATATTGGATTTTTGTGGTCTAGTGTTCCATTTTCACGCCCATCGATTTTGACTAAGAGAGAGGCGAGGGCAAAGCAGTGATGAGAAGACTCTTGTACTCATGGCTTTGGAGACCGAGTCATCCTTTTGTAGATTTTTTTTTTATTTATATCCTTTTCTAGATGAAGTGTTGTAAAAAAGATTGCCTGTATAAGATCTAATTTTGGCCCCTAATCTCATCATACTATGAGAAAAAGGAAAAAGCAGTAAGAGAGAGAGAAAGACCATAAGCATGATGTTAAAACGTTGCCCTTTGGAATCTAAATGCAAAAATTTAACTAAACCTCCTTACATTGTAATTTCATATAGAACTAATAACGTAACTCACATCTCGTAGGAATATATATAAGAAATTTAATGGAAATTTGTGGGTAAAAATTAAAACTTGACAGAAAGGGGGGGGGGGGAGATCATTGTTCGGCGTCACTTTGCATTGATGATTTATGATACTCATGGTCCTTTTCACTAGTCTTTATCCAGAAAGCCTATCATTAGAATAACTAACAGCAGCGCCTTCATGCATGGCCCTAGTTGACTTTGTCCAATGGCCATATCATTCTCGTAAGGTTTTGATAACCCTAGACTTAAATTAATTGCAAAAACATGCGAACCGTCCAAAGTTTTTCTTCCCTTTTCCCCTTTTCCAACATGAAAGAATAATAGTAACCATCAAAATTCTGCATTTATAATTATTCTGTTTCTGGGTTTTGACCAAGCTAAGGTAAGTAAGACATTTCAGGCAATAAACTAGAGGAGACCCACTTGACTTTTCTGGCAGTCAAATTTCGAATGAAGTTGTTCATATATATACATGATGAATCATCACTATATACGATCGATAATTGAGGAAAGGTAGCTAGAGAGATCGATTCCTGATCCTATATCGATGTAAAGCAAGAAAGCAAAGTCGCATGATTGTGTTGTGCCTCTTAATACTGGAAAGGAACAAGTTAAAGGCACTGTATTTAACCCCTTCCGACAAAAGGGGTCTTTTAACGATCAAAGTAGGTGTAATAGAATGTCACTTTTTAACCAGAGTTTGTATTCTTGTCCCTTATGGGGTAATAAATGACTAAATCCAACCTCTATAATTACTATCACAGACCGATGAAACAGGGATGACAATAAAAAAAAAGGAGATCAATAATGATTCGAAATCAATGCCCCAAATGCGATTGCACAAGAGAGATCATGCACAGTGTTAGAAACAAATAATGGGGATTCCTTAGAATGATGAGATGGTGTGGGGCAAGGGGAATTTACAGGATGTGAAGGTGGCCTACATGAAATAACTAACAATAACACAAATATAGTGACAGTGGGATAGCAAACATGCTTGATTTGTTCCAATGAAGCAAGAATATGAATGAGTGAGGGAATTAAAAGTGGCACAAAGAAATCGGTGCATGATCATACGGCATAGCTGCCACTCATCAAGAAGAGAGGGAGAGATACCAACTGATATTGGTCTTAATGGCAAGGATTTTACCCGTTTAAGTATAATATTTTGAGTTTGAGACTATATGAATGTAGAAAATATTTTTAAAAAGATTAATTCTAATTGGCCTGACAATATTTAAATTTAACTTAGTTAGATAGACATATAATAGAGAGAGATTGTGAAAGAGATTGTGAAGGTGAATTTAGGAAGAAGATGCATGAGTTGTCACAACTTTAGGGGGGAAATATGATGGTTGAGAAAAGGAGATTAAGAGAGGAAGGATTGAAGTTCAGTAGTTCAGAAGGGTTTGAAAGGAAGATTGAAAATTGAGAAGATAAGGATCATTTCCTCAGTGAGGGCATCATTTTGTTGGCCACCAAATGATACCACCCATAAAGTGTGTATTTATAATTATATTTCACTTTGAGTTAAAAGAAAAGGGTTGGTTTAATTTTTCAGACAAGTTTTTTGTAAAAATAGAGTGCTGTAGGGGTGGTTTATAAATAATTTAAATATAACATGATTTAGATTTAAATTCCTTTTTTTTTACTTTGTACAAAGTTGAGAAATCATACCAAACAATAATGTCTTTTAGTGTGCTTTGCATAGAGGGAAATAAGTGGAATAAGTGGACTACAAATTGTCGGTCAAAAAATATTGTAGGATTTATAAACTATTTTATTTAAATCCTTCACAGTTTTTTTATCATTTTTATTTCTTCTTTTCACATTGAATTTAGAAATTAATTATTAATATAATTTGAAATAACCAGATATCATTCCCCCATGCAATGTGAACAGAAGAAATAATAATTTAAATTTTTTTCAGAGATCGTACACTTTTTTAATAGTTATTCTTTTTTGAAACTTCTGAAAAAAAAATTACATAGATCTCAATGCTGCAATCCACAAAGAAAGATTGAATGAAAGAAAAATTGGCTTGAGAGTTGCTTTTTATTAACTATAAATAATATAATTGATTTATATTAAATAAAAATGCGGATCAAGTCAACCATGTTTGAACTTTTTAGGGTAGCATTTCAAACTAAAACGTAAAAACAAAGTTGAAGTTTTACTAAATGGTCTTGATGAGCTGTGCCCTAGTTCTAAAAACTTATTTAAAGCCCACGAGAAATGTCCAAATTAAAAGAAAAGGATATTTAAAGTTAAAACTTATAGAGTAACTAACGGGAGATTGATCTGAGTAGTAAGTGGATCGATATCGTTTAAATAAAATATCGAGTTCGAGCCTTTACATATATAGAAAATTTTCGTTAGGAGACTCACTCACCATAGTCAGATACATGATACGAGTCAGATTCGTATATAATCGGGGTAAAGTTCTAATAAATCAGGTAAGTAACAAAAAAAAAATCTTACTGGATAGGTCACTAATTATATAAAAAAAATTAAGTAAGACTATTTTATATTAATGACTTGTAATTTCATAAATTAGTTTTGGATGTTTAATATAACAATTATTTAAATAAATTAAAAAATTAGATTAATTAGGTAAGTATATTAAATATATGTTGATTTATATCATAATATAATATTAAATTATATATTAATTTATAAATTAAATAAATTAATTTTAAAATAATAAATAAAAAAATTAATTAATATATTATATTTAAAATTAAAATTAACTAAAATAAAAGAAATATAATTTACATCATCATATTTTTTTTCTTATACTTTTTATATATGTATAAATAAAACTAAAGGGAGCATATGGGGCTAAAAAGAACAAAATTTATGGTATGTCCGAACCCAAGTATAATTTTTTTTAATAATGGTAAGTGAGATCTATTTTTTTATAAAGATAAACTTACTATTACGTTGATGACTATATCTCTCCTCGAATCCTGATTGGATAATTTTAGTTTTAGCTTCACGGGCTGGTTAATATTAAATATAAGCTCAAATTAGTCACCAATACTTCATTAGCCCTCGGGGCTTATGCGCAACCTCTGCCCTTGGAGTTAGAATGCCCGCAATGCGTATATGATAACGGAAGGGTGACTGGGAAAGGAGGAAGCTTTATCAAGGTCGGCTACGCCATTTTCCTCATCATTGCAAAGATCAACGGTGTCCACTTCCCTACTAAAAGCTAGAAGGAAACAGAGTGCGCTCCTATATTACATCATTCCTCTATTCTATTGTAACCATATTCTCCCCAGTACTATTTTCCACCATTGACGTTCTCTTCCTCTACCATTGACATTCTCTTCCTCTACCCAGCAAAGGGAGAACTGGAAGTTTAGGAACCATTTCTCTCTCTGATAAAGCCAACTGGGAAAAAGCTGATCTTTCTTTTTCGACAAATGTAGCTCAATTTTATTAGTTCAATTCTCATTGCTCTGAGTTCAAAGCTTTTTGAGTCTCTTTATCCCACTTTTCAACAGTTTTCAGTTCGCTTCTTTTATTAGCAACTTCCTTGAGAGGTTCATTCGGCACTAGCAGCTTCCCAACTCTGTGGTCAACCCATGTCTTCAGATATAAGCTAGAATCTGGTTCGACCCCTTTAACTTTCTGCTCTTGTTCCTTGAAGAATTAAGGAGCTTCCATGCGCATTCGATGGATAACTGCGTTGTTTGTGTGCTTAAGGATTCTGCTGTTGTGGTCCTTAGTATAGCGGTTTTGCTTCTCTTTCCGCTTGTGTGAATCCTTCGAAGCTCCTGAAGTAGAGTTTGAAGCTTTGGGCAGTGGGACTTGTACTGGGATTCGCACGCGTTGTGCGAGTGATGGGTACGGATCTTCTTCTATTGCCAACAGTTGGACCGCCATTAAAACGGCGAGCAGGGTTGAGAAGGAAGCAAGCTGGAAGAGGATCTTACAGGGGAAGCTAGGTCACGGGCATTGAGAGTAACGAGTGTTTTGGTGTTTTTTTTTTTATCTGGGGTGTTACTGAACGGCCAATTTCTAGTGTCTGGGTGTAGAAATTTTAGTAAGATGGGTACCAACTTGAGGCAAGTACTCAGAAGCCTCTGTTTGAATTCTGATTGGAAGTACGCCATCTTTTGGAAACTCAAACATCATGCTCGCATGTATGTCCAATTTTACATTTCCTTGTTCTGCAGCTTATAAATTGCTTCTATTTCTTGGTGACTATACAAGTATACCCACTTTTTTAATGTTAATTACTTCGAGTACTTTTGCAGTTTTTGCATATTTGGCAAGAAATTTGACTGTAGTATTGAAATTCATGTATCATGCTTAATGTGTTTAATTATTTAGGCAATTCAAGCATATAATGCTTATCTTGGTTTTGAACTTTAAAGATCTTGATTATCTAGAATCCTTGGAACAATAACATTTTCAGTGCGGCTTGCTCTTGTGTCATCTATTAGGTTTGGAAAGAAAACTTTTTTTTTTTCTAAAACCATATTGTTTGATGAATTATGATCCTTCTGTCTAGTCAGGGGGCTTTGTGTTACTTTTATTATAGCATATGCAATGGGGTGAGGTTTATATTTGTTGTTTATTTTTAACTCATACAGTAATATAATTTTTTCTTATAACAATTGACAGCTGATTCATTGTCTAAGGAAATATAGTTTATGATGCATTCCATTAAATCCCTTTCTGAGCGTGGCACTTGCTTGCAGGATCTTGACATGGGAGGATGGTTACTATGACAATCCTGATGAACATGACTCTTTCGAGAATAAGCCCAGCCAGAAGGCCTTGGAACAGGTTGATGGCGGTCAATTCTCACATGACCCTCTAGGGTTAGCTGTGGCAAAGATGTCATATCGTGTATATACTTTAGGGGAAGGGTATGACTATCCCAACATGGATGGTGGTATTTAAAATTAATTTTAGCTTTTATGAAGCTCTTACCTGAAGCTGAAAATCTTTAATTGTCCCACAAGAATTATAGAGATTCCTCTTTCTTTAAACTTTTTACTGTTACTCATTTGTACCCTCTGATTCAGCCTCTGTAAACGTTGAAATTTTTCTGGTCATAATGGGAAATGTCTGCCATTCAAAATTATGACAGCAGATGAACTAAGATTATTTTACTAAATAAGTTTACATCTCATACTGTATTTATCCTTTGTTTTACAGTATTGTTGGACAGGTAGCTGTTACTGGAAAGCATCAGTGGATCTGTGCCGGTAATCAAGTTGCAGGTCCTGGCTCATCATATGAGGTGAGAATTATTTCTTTAAGTTTTGCTATATCACTCCAACTAATAAGATTTGAAGGCCCCGCATTAGTATTTTTGTCATTATTATACTGATTTATTATACTCCCTCCTCTCTGGTTTGATTTTCAGTTTGTTGATGACTGGCAATCCCAGTTTTCTGTTGGAATCAAGGTAAGTCAACATATCATCCATTAACACTTTCAAACCATGTCTTCTGCAAGAGAGAAGACCCCATATTTTCCAAGGAATTAGAGATAATGAGATCTCGGCCCCATGCATGAAACTCAAGGGAGCAAGCTGCCATGTTCATGGCCTGTGAACACTGACTTGCTATAGATTTTTACAGAGAAGATTTACATGATAAGAATGGTGAACTTTTTATTTTCAATTTTCAACAACATATTAGAAAATTATTATTAATATTTTTATTGACTCAAGACCATAAATAGTCATGCAATAACAGGATGCTGGCTCATTCTTACTATTTCACTGGATTCAACCAAGATTTTTATGAATCCTTAGGTTGCATTAGGAGTATAGTATTTGCAAAGTTATGTACTTTCAGCTTTGGTCTCTTTTTTCTTTGTTCAGCATAGAGGTTTTCTTTATTGATCCGGACTTGTGTTGTTGACATTTCAAATATTTTGATTTGCCTAGTGTGATGCATGTTATCAATATTTTGCTATATAATTTTCTTTTTAATTAAATGTTTGCTGTTGAATAGATGCTGAATAAAACTTTGTTTGGTCAGATTTATTTTCGTAAAATGAAAAGGAAATATAGTTGAACTTTTCCATGTAACATATAATCAGAGGGTGGTCACAAATGAAGGATGATAGGAGTTAGTATCTGGACTTTTGTAGTACAATGTGTTTGAAAATTTCTGATTTTATATTAAAGCTGGTTTTCTGGGCTGAATTGCTTTACTAACTTGGCTATGTATACAGATTTTTCATCAACAAAATTCTTTTCTTGCCTTGTAGACCATTGTTGTTGTAGCTGTAGTTCCACTTGGAGTTGTTCAGCTTGGCTCATTAAATAATGTAAGGAAAAATTCTTTTATTATTTGCTTTGCTTAAACTCTTAATCCCTGCTGACGAGGTTCAATAAGATAGTTATCTCAAACATTTTTATGTTGACAATTTTTTTTAGAAATTCTACTGGATCTTTTAGCTTTCTTTTCTGTTATAAAATTGTATATTTCTCTCTTATCATGCGCTGATCTATGATTTTGTTGGATGTAAAGTTTCTTTCATACATACGTTGCATGTTTTATCTGGAGGTCCATTTTAATTGAAAATTTTAATAGTATGCTCTGCTTCCTTGATAGCAGGTGATAGAAGATACAGAGTTTGTAACTCATATCAGAAATCTTTTTCTGGCTGCTCAGCATTATACAATAGGCCATTCTCTTGATCAAATACAAAGTAGTGCAAAGAATGTCTCACCCCTGGTAACTTTCTATCTCCAATTCTCTCTGTATTTGTATTACATCAATGTGCTAGTGTCAGTGGGGATTGGTGTGTTTGTGGCATGTGCCAAGACTAATGTAGCAATTGGTGCAATGCCATTATTTATTCAAATTCAAATACATTACGAATTATCAGAGGGTTTAAATATCTTCCTTTCAGCCACGTGTATTGATGAAAAGGTTTTCTCTGAATATTTTACCTTCTTGCTTACAGGATATGGACAAATTCAGACAGAGTGAGACGGTGAATAACTTGATGTCCTTCCCATGTTCTGATAAGAGCTTTTCACCTTCCTATGTTACTCAAGAAATGGCTGTTGATATAGCCAAGCATGAGGGGTCTGAGCTTAACTTTGATGGAAGTTACATCTTACTTCAGTCAGTGTCAAATTTGATGGATCTAGAGGATCAGAAATTCTTAGAAATGAGATCTCTAAACAAGAGAGAGTATGAAAAAGTGGGCAGTAGTGGCTGTAAAGACATGAGGGTAGAATCAGAAAAAAATATGTCATCATTGGCACTCAAATCTGTTTCACATGATAACAGCTTCCAAGATTTAATATGTCCATCAGAAAAGGTTGGAGCTCATTCTGCCCGCATCCCTGCAGACTTTGTTGATGCTGTTGTTTATGGGAATGATAAGCTCCCTTATGTGGAGGCTAACCAACAAGGTGTTTTCAGTGTTTTTAGACCTTCAGATGCAAACTTCCAAAAGGGCACATTAAAGTCAGAGTTTCAGACTGATCCTTGTTACAAGGATGTCCCATTTACAAGATTAAAGTTCCCTGCTGGCTGTGAGCTGCATGAAGCACTTGGATCAGATTTTCTGAAACAGAGTAAATACTGTGATTGGGAGGCATGGGTGAATCAAGATGTCAAAACTGCAGAGATGCCAGATGAGATTAGCTGTAGCCAGTTGACTTCTGAATCTCGTCAAGAACATCTTTTGGAGGCAGTAGTCGCCAATGTTCACCACGGTAATAATGATGCAAATAGCGACTTATCGTTTTGTGCATCAGTGCATTCCGGCATAGCATCTGGAAGAAATCCCGAAGCTTCTATTCACACCGTGCGCACTATTAATTCAGAGTGTTGTTCTATAGATCAGCCCTCTCTTATTAGTGAGGACAAATGGCCCTGTTTGGGTTCGTCTGGAATCTGCGGTGTAATTTCCCCCAAAGGTTTTTCTTCTGCGTGTCCTAGTTCATGTATTGAACTGTTTGAAAGGTCTTCTGAACCAGCTAAGAACAAGAAGAGGGCTAGGGCAGGGGAGTCTTGTAGGCCAAGGCCAAGGGACAGACAACTGATTCAAGATCGTATTAAGGAGTTGAGAGAGTTAGTGCCAAATGGAGCAAAGGTCTGTCCGAGTAATCCATGTTTCTTAGTACTGTCTCTGTCAATCACATCCGATTTTCTGATTTCATTTGGCTAAAAATCTTGCAATAACTTCAACAGTGCAGTATTGATTCGCTGCTGGAGCGCACAATAAAGCACATGCTCTTTTTGCAGAGCATAACTAAGCATGCTGATAAGCTAAACAAATTTGCAGACTCCAAGACGAAGGTAAGGTTTAATAGGATTTCAGTAGTCTACCTTTCTCACCTGTGGTAACTACTACATTTCTAACCAAAATAAGTGATACATGAATTTTAAGGCCTTTATTTTCTTGCAGGTACATCACATGGAAGCAGATGTTCTTGGATCATCTGGTTATGAACAGGGTTCAAGTTGGGCAATGGAAGTAGGAGGCCATCTGAAAGTTCATTCAATATTAGTGGAGAATCTTAACAAGAATGGCCAGATGCTCATTGAGGTCTGTGAAAGTTGAGGATAACACTTTTGATTGATTAGAATATACTGGAGCAATAGAAAAGCTTATGAGAAACCTGCTAGTTGGCGTGGGGTTGGAGGTTCTTCCAAGATATTTTCTGGCCTATGCTGAATCTTTTATTTATTTATTTCTTTAATTCTAATTGTCCTATACTGCAGATGCTGTGTGAGGAGTGCACACATTTTCTTGAGATAGCAGAATCCATAAGAAGCTTGGGTCTGACAATTTTGACGGGTGCAACAGAAGCTCGTGGTGAGAAGACATGGATATGCTTTGTGGTTGAGGTAGGACAAGAATAGTCCGCAAGATTTGTTTTTTCTCTCTTTAGTAAATCCAAACTTGCTGCTCCGTTTTCTTTAATTTATGCCTCAAAATGTCTGAAGTAAAAACTGTTATTAGAGAGATCAACTGAGTTGTCGATGCCTTACCCACCCTCATTGGAGTTATCATAATTCACACTTGCAAATGTTCATAACAATTAACGTGTGACAGGGCCAAAACAACAGGAATGTACACAGATTGGATATATTGTGGCCACTCGTGCAAATGCTGCAATCCCAGAATACTATGCATTCACAATGATTGGTCAATTCACTGGCGCCTGGCATGTCTTTGTATTCATCAATCCCCGGTTGCTCCGGCAAGGGAAGGGAAAATTACCTTACATTTGATGGTTTGCTATAATAAGTAGAGAGGATTGAAAGTGTGTTGGGATGTTAAATGGTGTTTGTGTGATGTATGATTGGAATGCTTTTACAACTTGTTTGTAAGGTTTGACATTAAAAATAACAGTACGAGTTGCACCAACCCAGTCTTATGCTTGGAACTGTGTTTGGAAATCCCTTGGGTAGATTTCTATTGTGCTCAGAATGCAACCCATATTATTAAACAAAACTACTATTCTAGTTCAATTGATTACGTTCTTGAATTCGGATCAGACTCAACTCTCTTGTTTCTTCTGGGTTTCAAAACATTTTGATTTTTGGGGAACTCCTATTTCGGATTTGCCCGATATCGCACAAAGTATTCAGAAACTTTGATGTGACGGATATCTGGGTTTTGCCACCTCCATGTTTATCATTGAAAAATCGGGGAATTGGAAAAGAAAAAAGAAAACAAAATTCAAATATAATGAATTCAGGGAATATATATATATATGTATATATCTCGTCACTTTGTATCCAAATCCGATTTCTTTGTGCCCTCTCTCTTTTGTAGTTCTATGATATACTCGTAAATTTAAGTGATGCATTTTCCAATTAAACCATTGACAATCAATAAGCGTTTAATTTTCTGACGAAATATGTGAGAAAATTCCCTTTTCTCCTCCGCACTGGTGCAATTTTAAAAATAAATATCAGGATTAAAAAAAACATTAGAAAAATAGCGTAGAGGGTGCAACATTAGGTAAATTAGATATTGTATGACATTGTCCTGTACTATATATATATTTAATTAGTTCCTAAAAAGTGATTAACCCCTTGTAACATAACGGATTAAAATTCCAATTCTCATGAAGCGAAATACCCAATCCAACAATTAGAAGTAGCACTATTCGTCGGTTGGTTGATTCTAGTGAGTCGCATTTTTTTTTGTCATAAAATTTTGAAAAACAAGTTTAATTTATCTACAATTCAAGAGTAGAATAAAATCTCTAATTTTTTTAAATAATACTAATATAAAAAAAATAAACTATCTATTATTTTTAAATATAAACTTAAACATTTAAAAGTTAAAATACCTCTTCAAACATTACGATTAAAATCACAATAAAATAAATAATTATATATATCACCTCTAACTTCTTCGTGTGTTAGATGATAGCTTAGTGAGTGGCTTTTGATTATTAATTTGCCCGTAACTTTACAGGGTCTCTACATAACAAGCGTTTATTGGCGAGTGGAATCCAATACACTCCGATCCAACGGGGGAAAAAATACAGCGATACGTTTCGGACATGTGGATGAAGATATTGGTAAGACCGTGTGCCACAAATAAACCCAAAGAAAACGGTAGCCGACCTACAAATCCAGTTAGGTACAACGATAACCTTTCAGAGTTCTTGTGACTGAAGCTATTGACCAAGATCGCCAAAACAGAACAAAAATCAAGAATGACACTTGAGTTTGAAAAGTACAGGCTTTGAACTTTTCTTTTTCCAGTCTAGCAATTGAAAGATAGTCCCTAACCTCTACCCAAGAGAGAAACCATAAATTAAAGAAAAAATTGTAGTCAACTACAATACTCAAAATAAGAGTGAAAATTGGCTCTGAACCAGACACAAACCCCGGCCATATCCCGGCGGATTAAAGAATGGCAAGAACCAGACAGTAACCTGAGAAACTCCGTGCAATGTAGGTGCCTCCCGATTGATGCTACTAATAGGTTTTTGTTTTGGGAGCCTTCTTCTTGGGTTGCCTCTTAGGAATGGAGTTTTTCATTCCAATGAAAAACAACAGAGCCCCAAAAAGAGCCATATTCTGCAAGATGCATTTTGATCCGATACACAATTTTAGCAATCGTTAAAAGAAAGCAACTGCTTGAATTTTGGCATGCAGAGATGAAAGGGAGCCAAAAATTTAAAAAATGAACACTCTGACCTGTGTGAATTTGATGAAAAGTTGATTGAACTCTTTGCCCTCGTTATCATAATTGTAGAAGTCATAAAGTATTGGAGTCGCAACCATCTGATACAGAAGCTACAGCAAAAAAGAACCATAGCTCGTAAAACTAGCCAGGCCAAAAGATGAAAACCAATTTCAGAGTAAATTAATTCGTTATGAAAAATCTGACTACAAACCAGGAGGACGGCTCCAAAAGCGCTTCCAAAGATGAAAAGAAGCCCCCCAATTCCCTTGAGTGCAATAGCTCCCGCAACCAAATATTTAATCTGCTCATGAAATCAGTTATATGGGAAAAAAAAGTCTACTAAAATACAGGAACTATGCAACACACATGCTGCATAAAAAAAAGAATATTTCTACTAAAGTTGATGAAAACATGCATATCATTGATGTTGATGAAAGAAACTTAAAGATTTTATAGTTTAATTACTTCCAATTACTTTCTGTTGGTTCTCCTTTGAGATTCTTGACCAGAAAAACAACAATCACCTAGCTTCTTGACAGCCAAATTCTTTAAGTAAAGGCGGTAAAAAGTGCCAGGGAACTTTAAGTCAAGCCCAATGGAAAGCAGGGCTTTAGAAGCGATGAAAAATCTGAAAACATTGTTGAAATCACAAGCAAAGGAAAGAGAGAGACTAACATCAAGTTCTGGAAGTTGAAAGCCAGCATGAGAGTGCACCAGATGTGTAAAAGCATCAAACTTCGGTCTGAGTGCCTTTGCTGCAGGTCCACCGTCTACCCCATATTCATTGAATCTACAAGGCGAAAGCAAAGAAAACACATTGAAAAAGAAAGTTCAGTTATTTTTGCAGCATCCAAATTAAATTATATGATTCATCCGCAATAACTAGGACTATGAGATTCTACAATTGAATTTGAATATTTGGAATCAAAGACAGAACTAAAAAAAGCATGCACAAGCAGTTGATTCAACATACGTTAAAGGTATCTGCCATCATGAAAAGTTAAGTTGGCAAGTCCATTTCAGTTGATACAGCACGTTAAAAATGGTTCTTTAGTCCATGACAAGCAGTTCCTATCCTATTTGGACCCTGTATGATTGATGATCTAACTAATAAACTAAAACAATGAATGCATTAAAAAAAATCATAAATCTGGGTTCAGGTGAAAAACCTAAATAACTTGATCATGTATCATTACAATGTAATAGGCATACTCCCATGGCTACTTGATTTAGTACTAATATTACTAAGAAATAAAAAAGATCTCTTTATATCTCTCGCTCTCACTTCCCAGCGCATCAAACATGTCACAACAATAACACCCCCCCCCCCAAGGCCTCAAGAGACAAGGTCATCCTAGACGGACCGATTCTAGACAACGATACTGGCCGGCCGCCGGGGGTTGGGGTGAGGAATAAAAATTTTAAGCAAATTTCTTTAAGTATAAAACCTTCAGTGGATGATTTATGAATGCCACTGAATAACTCATTCCTTACCCATGATGTCAAAAAGGCATATGAAAAGTTTCATCCAGCTTCGAAATTTACAGAAATAACTAACTGGCAACGACACAGATGGTATCTTCCCGGAAAATCAAGGTAAGAAACATAGATCTATTCAGGACTGTTACGCTAAGCAGATGAGATAAAGTTCAAAACTTCAATGCAACAGATCCGAGTATAGCACCTACCAAAAGGAATCAATTGAAGAACTTACTAAAAATATCATAATTTTCCTCTAGTCAAACAAAAATAGGGGCATATAAGCTAATAATAAACAAAAATCGCGTGAAAATGAAAACAGAAAAATGAGTCAACGGAACATGTATACTAACTCTTGGTAAGCAGAGAGAATGAAAACGAAGGCGAAGAGGACTCTGCCAAGAAAAGAGGCGAAGGCCATGTTCCGCTTCCCGCAAAGGTTGTGTAGAGAGAGGAAATCTAGAGACGACCTGGAAATCCTTCCTTCTGATTTTCCGGGACAACGATATAGAGCGAGCGAGACGAGATTTGAGAGGGAGACCAATTTAGCCCTTTCATACCATGAATGTTAAATGGGTCCAGCGAAGCCATATCTTTGCGGAGGCGAATGCCCAGGTGTAGGCTGATTTATTGCAGGCATGGGCCGACGTCCAAATTTAATTTGATATTTCCTCAGGAGTAATATACATCCTCTTACACGATTATTTTTTTTAATACTTTTCACATAATTTACATAAAATATGTTATAATCTATCAGTATATATATACACGCAGCTTGTACATATAGTACTGTACGGAGTTGTGTGAAGGGAAACAAATACTCCATTCATATATAATATATTTAATTATATTAAAAAAATAATTATATTACTTAATATAATATATTTTTTAAAATATATTAATTATATTTATTAATTTCTTTACTCATTGTGTTATTTAGTTATTGTTGAGATAATATTAATAAAAATAATTTTAAAAAAATTAATAAATATATTTTATAATAAAAATGAACTCTAATTTAATACGTGAAGGAGGGGAGTGGGGGTGGGGGTGGGGGGGGGGGTGGGGGAGGGAGGATTTGATAGGTGGAGAAAAATGGCAAACTTTAATTATGCAGGCTGGCTACATGTGCTCGTTATGAATATAGAGTTTTATGATGCATTTCATTTGTATTTTTAAATATATAAAATGCCCCAGGGAAGTGTTGCCCATTTATTTGCATTCACATTTGAAGAGTATAATGAATTGTGCATTTGAACAATTTTTTTTTTTTGGGTTACCAATAAGGGATACACCAAATTATAAAGAAACTCAGTTAGGGGATTTTTTTTTATATATGCAAGTTAGGGGAATTTAGTTCAACTACTACATATCCTACATGGTATGGGCATTCTAGAGCCATGTTTTGCGGCGAGTAAAAGTTGACAGGCCAAGGGGGTTGCATTATCAAAAACAGAGGCTGGTGGGCCTTCTCATGTAACATGAAAAAGCCTTACACATTTCAGTCCACTAACATGGTCCATTATTAGTTTGTGTCTTTGTGTAACTTCTTCAAGGTTCATGTGGGTTCAGCTGATAAAATGATGAGATATGCGATCATTTGAAGTATGTTCGATCTTTAAGAATTATCATTTTATTGTAATTCTAGTCATGGCGCTTAGAGAGACGTCATAACTCTTGGGTGCTTAGGTTTACGCCTGAGGGTAATAGACGACTCGTCCTACCCGACATTGTATCGCCTAGGAGGAAGGGAGACTTCGCCCTGCTCTTGGATCGTGGGTGAGCCCAACCCCTTTCCAAAAAAAAATTTACTAAAAAAAAACTTCTAACAAGTACCCATGTCCATGGGTTTAACTGACAAAAGGATGATATATGTGACTATTTAGAACGTGTTTAATCTCTAGAAAGTATCACTTTATTATGGTTTCAGTCACGGTATTTAGGGAGACATCTTAGCTCCTAGGTGCCTAAATTTATGTCTAAGGGTAATAGGCGACTTGCTTTACCTGACATTGGTATCGCCTAGGAGAAAATGAGACTTCGCCCTGCCATTGGATCGTGGGTGAGCCTAAACCCTTTTCTAAAAATTTTTATAACAAAAAAAAGCTTCTAACAAGCTACCCATCGTCCATGGGTTCAACTAGCGAAGGGGTGAAACATTCAACCATTTAAAGCGCGTATAATCCATAGAGAGTGCCATTTTGTTATTGTTTCAATCGCAGCGCTTAGGAAGATATTCTACCTCTTAGGTGCCTAAGTTTATGCATGAGGATAATAGAAGACTTGTCCTACCCGACATTAGTATTGCCTAAGAGGAAGGGAGACTTCGCCATGTCCTTAGATCGTGGGTGAACCCAACCCCTTTCTAAAATTTTTTGTACAAAAAAAAAAGCTTCTAACAAGCTAATTAGAGTTAACAAAGATATTAAAAAATGAAATTGTATCCTATAATAACATTAGTTTGATTTTCGTTGTCGTTGTAATAGCTTATTTGGTAGGAGTTATCGTAAGTCCCCTGTAAGTGATTTCTGAGTCATGAAGCTATACCCTTGGTAGGGGATCTTGCCCAAACCATCTAAACATGTTTGTACAAAAAGAAAAGAAAAGCTTCTAACAAATTTGCTAATGAAAATTAGTATAGATAGTAAGGAACTAACTCGTATTCTATAAAGATGTAAGTTCAATTCTTATTACTTTTGTAAGAGATCATTTGATAGGCGATCTCATAAGTTATATATAAATACTCTTTGAGTCTTAAGGCTATACTCTAATCTTGGTAGGGAATCGGTGCTGAACTCATCTAAAATTTTCTATACAAAAAAAAAAAGGCTTCTAACAAATTTTAGTCCAATTAATAAGTTGACTCATTATTTATAAGATCATGAATTCAAATCCTGAGCTAATATTATGACATTGTTGATAGTTAATTCATAAATATTTCTATAAATATTATGTTTAGCCTAGAAATATATTAGGCCCTAAAGAGTCCTCAAGGTCCAACCCATCTGAATTTTTTTTAAGCAAAATAACCTCTTCAAGATTCCAGTTTGCTCAACCCTGAAGAAGGGCAATTTAAAGTTATCTTCTTATATGTCTTTCGTGATGACCCCAAAAGGTCTTGCGCGTTCTATCTTGAATTTTTTTATTATATCAATGGATCCATGAAATTGGATTACACCCTAAACTTTTCTAAAATATTGATCCCAACAAAGATTTAAGCATTCTTTCATCATATTTTTTGCAATATAACTTCCTCATGAAACCACTGCACCCGATCTTTTCTTCTATCTATTTCATTAAAAATCCTTTCCACGGGGAATTAGAAGTTAGAACAGTCATAATTTCACTTTGAAGTTTTCTGACAGTTTGTCAATAAGCGCTAGTTTACTCTTTTCTGGTGCACTAATTTTTGCTGTTTTGTTTATCTCGTCTGCAATGAAGATTATCACTTTTGGGTTAAATGTATATATTATTTGAGTGTGATGATGATGATGAGGATGGGTGTGGCCAGATCTTGAATTATATATGGAAAAAGCACAGACCATTTTGAGTAGTGCGTTATTACAGGGGCTGCTGAAATCAGCCAATGAAAGGCCCTATGGGTTTGTAAGCGTCGTTCATGATAAGCCCATTGGTCTGTAGCGTATATCCCTATATATAAAGGAAAATAATGGGCCAACTAGGTTTAATAGGATAGGGATAATTGCGTTCAAAAGCGATGAGGATGAGTCCTTGTTTTGTTGTCTACTTCAATTTTAATGGCACGAGTCCATCATTACGAGCCTATAAATATACTTAGTAGTTTAGATGAGGACCAACCTATATAAATCGAATGATAAGTTGCATTATTTAGCCCAGAGGAAGGTTTGGCTGTATTTGTTGTCGTGGCTCGGCACAGGCCCTTCGCCCATATTATAGCCATCTAATTAATCTATAAAAGCCTTAAGAGTAGCATCAATATATACGTGTGCGTGAGTGTGTGTTTTCCACTTTTCTGTGTTGAAATCAACCACTTTTTGATTCACACTTCAACTGCAAACCTAAAACTATAAATTTTATCTTCTTCCCTCATTCATATCCTCTTCATTTTGTGCATGAAAGACTAATTATGTTAAGATGTAGAGATAATCAAAATAAATTGTCTCTTTAAACAATTTCTTTTTTCATAATCATGGCTTAGTTTGAATTGAAAATATTATATCTAAAAGACTTAATCATCTACTAATTATATCGACTTTTATTGATGCATGATTGATCATTTGCTGGTGTTCTTTTTAAGTAAGGTCAAACCTCATCGAATATGGGCCAATATGACCCAAACCCGATTGAAGAAGGAAAAAAAGAACAGTACTGTTCATTGAGTAAATATTATAATCCAGCTTTTAGTGGAAAGGTTTCGAAAATCAAAAGCTTGGAAAAAGGTTTGTAGTAGTTAGGTGTAGAGTGAAAACTAATGGATACCGAATGGGAAGAAGTGACCTAAACTGATGTGAAATTCCATCTCTCTAGAGATGACACGTAATAGGTTGGTTTTGCTCCTCTTTTAACGTACTCAATGACGCCTCTTTTACTAAATCAAGGAACTCATGTCTTCTTTTCCCCCATTATTATTAACTGTATGAAGCATAAAGTCCATATATACGTGTGGGTCGGCAAAATTAATATTTGTATATAGCTCGAGTGGGCCAGGATTATATATATTTCGGTCAAGATCAGATGGAGAAAATTTGGAGATGACTTAGCTTGTTCCAAACAAATTAAGCCTAAAAACCAAGTCTAGCTACTACAAAACACACGGGGTTCATTCTTTAAAACAGTTTCTGTTTCTGTCATTTAGATACTGTGATCATTTTGTAGGACCTACCTCTGATTTTAATCCCAAACCTTAACGTTATAATCATTCATATTATTAGCTGATTTCAGTCAAATACCTTTCCAAAGTGAGGTAACATCTTCAGCATATTAAAGCCTTTTCCAGGTTGTCTCCACCTGTGTGGTCATGGAAGGTTTCTCTTTACCGCGTTAAACCCTCTTGAATTGACAACCTATTGAGCTCTCGTCGATCTTAAATTATATTCTAGTGAATAGATTAGAAGCGAGCGAGCGAAGGAGTCCTTATATTATGGTTCAACTTTGAACGTTTGCCTCCCGTTCAAACTACATTTGATTAATTTTAAATGCCAAAAGTATCTTGTGAATGAAAGCGAAGCTTTCTGCAGATGTTCCTCAGTCGCGAAGCAACATCATGTTCGTTTGTAGTTGGTATTATTTAGATCCTCAAAGCTCTTAGGTTGAAGTCGCTTTTACTTGCATCATCAATATCATTATCTTAATTAATCCCATCGAGATATCTAGCGTAAAATATGTTTTAAAATCTGATCGCAGAGCGTGTTGCACAGTTGATTAATCGCATAAATACAAGTGACTTAACTGACTTATTATATATATATCTTATGGTGTATAAATTAAAGGCAGCTTGCTTGAAGATATAATAAATAAGTTTAATGAACATATAGAGAATTGTTACATATATGTGGTGGTACATGAATAGAAGCAATTAAGAGAGGGAAGTTACTTAAAGTCATGCATGATGTACTGCAGAATGAGAAGAATAAGAAACCCTAGATACACGTGGAGGGGCCCCATAGGGTGTCGGCTTGATTGGTCTTTACAGAGGCACACCAGTCAGCGTCATATTCCAACACCGTCTTTGTCCATTCAACAACCGTGTCTCTGCTTTTTATGATCATCCCTCCTTGACTGATGCAGAAAACCATCAGGCAATAAGTTTCATATATATATATATATATATATATATATATATATTTACGCATGATTGTAAACTTTAATTTGATTGACGAATCATATTTGAGCTTAGGTTCATGCATGCCTTCTTTTATGTGTGTGTTGAAGTGACAATAAGTGAAATGAGAACGACAAAGTTATCTCAATCACATCAACTTGAAAAGCGCTCCGTTTAAGAACTCATTTTTACCATCTACCAATATAATATTTTAAGTTAAAATTAGATTATTTATATAAAAATATTTTATGAAGAGAAATAAAATTTATTTAAGTGATTTTTAGGTATGACTAATATCTAGTTATATATTGAAAGATATTACTTAGACTTTATGGAGAAATAATTATGGGTGAAATATGAATAAATATGTACGTTATGGTTTTTGTGATCAGAGGCTTAGATCTTGAAATTGAAGTGAATAAATAATTGGGAGTTTTGGTTTTGGTTGAATTGGGGAGTAGCCGGGCTGACCCGTGTTTTATCGTGTAGCGATGATTGGAGGTTGGGGTGTGATTAGTTTATTAGAGGACATATATATATAATAATGATTCGAGGGATTAAGTTGGAGGAAGCCAAATTAATTGAGCAGGCGCGTAATTTAGGAACTGCAAATTAGATTGGAAGGGGAAGAAATAAAAGGTGGTGACGTGGAGGCAGGGCAGACGTGGGGCCCGGGGGAGTAAAATAATGAGAGTAAGGACAAGAATAAGAATAGGAGGAAGGGACTGCACTCGTGCGGCGGGGGAAGCAAATGAGAATTAAGGAATCCTGAATGAATGAATATATTGAATTCAATACATTATCATCCAATTATTCACCCAAAGACATGTCTCCTCAGCCTCCAGTCCCACACTCCTATTGGACACGTGCACCCAATCCCCACGAATTATTACATACGGTCTCTCATCCGCCCAACTGTTAAAGACATATTTAATATAAATAAAAGTAAAATTAAGTATTTTTTTTATTTGGTATAATATAATCTATTTTTACTTTTATTATTTTAGATTATTTTAATTCTATAAACAAATTAAAAAATAAGATAAAAAATGTAGAAATAAAATATTTTAAACTATTTTACTTTAAATTATAAATTTTTAGATAATTTTAATTTTTTTAAATTATAAAAAAATATTTTAAACCATTTTACTCTAAATTATAAAAAATACATCAATTATATACTCATTTATAATATATAAAATAAACTTTTAAAATTTATTTTTAACATACTTCTATTTCTATTTCTATTTTTATTTCTATACAAAATTTTTTTAAAGAAATTGATGCAAAAGAATATAATTGTGTGTATATACATATGGCAAACTTCTATTTGTGAGCTTTCTCAAATTTTTCTCTCTCCTTTCATCTTGTTATTTGGATGCATCACGTCCGTCTGTGATAATTAATTGATATAATAGTAATTATTAATTTGACCTTATACAATAAGTAGTGGATAGAGAGTGCATATAATGAGTTTTAGAAGGGGGGTGGAAGAAGACATGGAAGCCTCTCTGATGCGGACACAACCTCTTATGCATTAAGGAGCGCATCAAGAGTAGCTAGTGTTTGTGAGGACACAATGAGTTCATGTGTAAAGTAGTGAACGAGTTTCCTGTATACCTTTTCAGAATTCAAGCCACTACTCATCAAACATGTAGCTGTGCTTCATTTACATCATATCCATTATTATTATTATTATTATTATTAATCAATTAATAGTATATAATTAATTAATTAATCCAGAACATGCTCACGTACATGCATCAGTGCTCATTTTATTTTGCACAACATCTACTGCGCTTTGTCTCTAATTCTGTAATTAATTAAATGCGGGTGGGGGCATTATGTATCAACCAAACCCATACATATATGCGTATGCCACTTTCTCATCTTGTAACACTTTCCCACCATATAATTAAACAAATATATATAATTACTTTTTTTTTTTCCTTTTGTCAAACTAAATGCATTTGGTCCGCACCCTCCCACATGAATATATATGTATATAATCAAAAACCTTCTTCTAATTTTATGATCGTTGAGAGAACCCATTAGCAACTTAATTTATATATATATAAACAGATTTTTTCACTTCGTTTTTCCTTTTCTTGGCCACTTTCCTATTCGTTTTCTCTAATCATGATCTCGTTGAACAATAAAAAGCTACTTAAATAAATCCCATACAACACATGGATAGAGAGTTGTTTGCCGGTGCCGTTTCATGTTCAAATCAATAACTCATCTCTCTCTCCCTCTCTCTCTCTCTATACACACACATATATATATATATTACCCAATGGAAAAAAAAGGAAAAAATCAGTTTAAAATTGTGCTGATGTATATGGCTCAATCATTTTGATGAATGGAATAAGGACCTTCTTCATTTTTACCTAAAAGAAAAGGATCTTCCTCATTAAAGAGATAATACGAATAATGAATCGCATCAGGTGGACAAAAACAATGAACATCAAATTACCTTAACAATTAACCAACTCTCTGTAGCCTTGCTTATGCTAGCTATAACTAACCTCTTCATTAATTTAATAACCTTTTTGTGGAACTATATTATGTGCTTTATGTGTTTACTGATAAAAAGTGAGGTTATATATTCATAAATTAATTGGAATTTGGGTTTCTAAAATAATTACAGACTTTTGTGTTATTTTTTTAAATTTAATCAAGTCCAGGATATCCAAGTAACTTTGGGTTTAAAATTAATATATTTAAAGGCTTAGAGTTTTATAGGATTTAAACTTAGATTATCTTTCTTACGAAAGTAAAATTGCTTATTATCTCAACTAATAACTTATTAGTCAAACCTCGTGTTATATAGATATATATATATATATATATATGTATGTATGTGCGCACATAATGTCCTTGAGCTCCCTTATCAATGTATCATTTTGAGAAATTACAAAACAGTGAGCCTTAACTATTTAATTAAGTTCTCCTTAACGCTGAACACTTTGCATTTCCTTTACAACAAAAAAATAATTAGAAAAAGCTGAAAATGTAACTCCACACTGGCATTGATTTGGAGTGCATAGATTATTACAACCTAACTCATCATACTTTTTTATGAAAATTAATTTAATAACAAAGATAAGTATTCTTGCGAGGAAAACTAATATTTATATCTATATAATAGAGGGAATTATAATTTAGGATGAATTATTAATTATTAATTTAGTCAAGGATAAGTAGATGTATTTTTTATTATTGGTCTGCCACAGATGAATTTTTTAATCTCCAATAATTAAAATGCTTGTTTTGATTTTGTAATAGCCCATTTTCTTATAAAAATAATTAAAAGCTCAATGTGCATAAACGCCAAAGTTAATGAGTGAGCTTTACACAATTTAAAATATAATTTTTCTTTTTAACCACATGTTTTTTTATAAACTACTCAAATGTTCTATGGAATCTTGATTTAAATTTTTTAACTATGTATATGATTATAACAACACTCATTGATTAACTCGCTCTGATATATAATTTAATTTTCAGTTTTTAATACAGTTATTATTTGACTCCATGCCTGATAATTTACTCGATCGTTGTTAAAATATAATCCAATAAGAGTTTACATAGCTCAATAAACATTATAATTTGAAAAAAAAAATGTATTAGCTGGATAGCATAGCATCGTCAGAATGATCATAAAATGTTTAATTTGGAAAAATAAACATTATAAACAAAATTATCATAAATTATGTTATCAAAATTAAAAAAACAGAGAGAGTGAGATAGATAATTATCTTAAATCAACATATCAAACAAAAACACAAAAAAATACAAAATAAAATCACCTGCGTCAAACCAGAGAAAATAGACAAGGCGATATATAGTCTATAACCAACATACACGATGGTGATGGAAACCCAACAGATCCAGCGAAAAGAATAATAAATAGTCTACCTCTTGGTCTTAAAACATTTAGATGATCGATAGCCATAGTTAGTTTACCTAACAATAGTCAATAAAACCAAAAAAAAAAATGTTACGTTATTCTGTGGAAGGATATTAATTTGGTGGATATGATGAAAGAAAGTGGGAAACAAGTAAAAATGGGACGATGCAAAGCAATTCCTCATTGAAGGGAGAAAATGGCTTCCACTAATTGAGGGCCATGCAATGTTAATTGCTTCTCCCTCGTTTGTCCAATTAATGGCGTCCATATTTATCCATAGGCTAGCCTTGTAATCACTCCTATAACATATATATCCAAAATCAACTTTTGCTCAAAAGCACTTTGCAGCAGCCCTTCCAATTAGAGCGTTCTTTTTTAGAAGAAAGAAATTTCCACTGTATATTATAATCTCAACTAATTAATTAATAAAAGATATGGTGGGAGATATAAATATCTTATAATCTCAGTTTGTGTGAGAAGACTGTGAAAGATCCCCCCCCCCCAAAATTTCATTACATATTATTAAAGAAGTCAACTAAGAGGCTGTGCTAACATAACAAGTGGTATCAACTATCAAGTTTAAATATTTGGAAGGCATCCATGTTATAAAAAACTCCAAATACAATTATAATAGCTATCCAAACTGATGACAGTAGAATTAGAGTGTCAAACAAACTAGGTAATAAAAGGATACTATAGTCAACTTTTAACAGTATGAGTAAGACTCTGGTTATAAACCAAAACAAAGGAGTATGCTGTAGGAGCTAACTCCAAGGAGGGCAAAATCCAGCATCTGCCCAACAATGGATTCAGATTGATTGAAAATGAGTACTACAACTATATAAACAACACTCCAAAGATATATAACTCATATGCCGAGCTGAATGCATCTATGTTAGATATTCATTAATTAGGAGAGTTTTGCCATTGTTGTAATCCTTTCTGGCTCAACCCAAATTAGTCAGGGTATTGCTTTCAGGATATTGGTGGTTTGATTAAAAAAGTGGTTAAGGTACAAATTTTGTCATGGAATTTATTGCATAAAAACTATGGGTATTCAAAAAAAATTTATAAATTGATATCACCAAGTATTTAAAAAGGAATAAAGTCACCTAATTGTTAAAAAATTAATATTAACTGTCAAAAAATTAATGTTAATTATTAATGTTTTTAATAGTAAAGGATAATTTTATTTATTTTTTAACACTTTTAGAAAAATATTGATCCCTAAAAAACTTATAAATAGTTAGAACTCTTATGTAAAAATTCATAGGGCAAAATTCAACCTTAGCCCTTGAAAAATAACACTTGATCCATTTTCATTGATCACTCATCAGTTTGAATACACGACTAGAATAAAATTTGCAGGTTTTAACAAATTGATTTCATTTCCCTCTTGTTTTTTTTACATTCTCAATTTCCACTCTTTTATTCAAAATTTCAAAACTTCAATCAGGACCGTTTATTTGTCCAACTCTTGCAACTAAACAAACAAAGAAATTAAAGAAAAGTCATCTAAACTCTAATGTTTATTTAATTGTGAGGGATGGCTTTGGTTAGGGTGTCATTATTAGCTATGTTGGGGGTGTGGGGCCTGATTTAGCCTGAGTGAGGTCTACATGTTGGTGATTATACTGGACACAAGAAAGTGATTTAAGTTATGAATGAGTTTGCAAAATATTTGTTAATTATAATTATATACATAATTGCTCGACAAACCAACGCCTGAAATGCCTAAACAATTCCAAGTCTGGAAAGGGCAACAAAATCTTCCCTTTCTCGTCCCCTTAATCCCTCTTAGATTATCCTCTTGGATGTACTAAACTAGTCCACTTTCTTTTGTTTCATTCATTTTCTTGGGAATCTGCCTTCTTTTTGTGTGTCTTTTTGGGCTGCATTAACATATACTCACAGGACAGCTATTATTCCCACAAGAATATAAATCCTCCAGCAAATGCTCATTCTCCTTTTTGTAATTAATTTAGATATTTAATTTCTTGTCAATCCTATTAACAACTATAAGCCATGTCTACTAATGAAAAACACCATTCCCCCCACTAGCTAGCTTGTTAATTGGAGGAGACGCAGTGTCCCCATATTATTGAACTTAATTCAATTATTATTGGCTTCAACTCGTTAACTGAAATGACTTGTTTATAATATTATATATATTGTGAGCCTAATTTACTATGCTCTTTAATCGACAAATGTATAGTAATTTGTGCTGCCACCTATAATTAATTAATAAGCCTTTAATCAATCCCATGCTCCTGGCTTTTAAATTATGGTTAACAATCCAAATGTTGTACGTGCGTTGTAGTTCATGTAATATAATTTAACCACAATAATCTTATAAGGGACATGTTTAGGCATACATATCCACGTTTTAATGTAAGAAAATTACAAACAGATATGGAGATTCTTAATTCGGGTTGGGAATTCTATAGAGTAATTCCTTTTGTAGGATAGTGGCAGATTAATAATCTTGCTTCCAAGCTTATAGCCATCAGCAATATGGAAAAAGTTAATCAAGAGCTAGGATCTATATTAAAGAAAGTTATCTTATACCATAAAGCTGTAACAATGAGTAAACAATAATTAACCATGTTATGATTTGATTATATTCTGATCAAATATATTCTCTAGGTCAATAAAAGTCGAAGTACTTGATTAATGCATTATTATTGAGAAAAGAAAGGACAAAAGAGCAGATAGATCCAAATGGTCAAGCTAATTGATACAATTGGGTTCGGTAATTACTAGCAATCAATACTAGCTCTCTTTTGTCGTATTAAAGGTTTTGAAACGGAATCTTATTTCTCTGACAGATAAAAATATAATAAATTAGGCTAACTTTTTATGCGTCAGAAAATTATGATTAATATATTATTTTTAAAAATATATATATTATAAGCGTGTGCTTTATACAGAATTAAATGTGATCAGTAAAACGGATAATTGATTGGTGTACATACTACTTTTTAGAAATTAAATTTTATATTGTTATAAATTATATTTAGTTTTCTTGTGACATTTTGATAAATATGATTATAAAAATAAATAATTTAAGTTCTGGAAGAAATGCTACTTGTGTAAAAAATTAATTATATGGAGTATAATTTAAAAGAAATAATCAGTCTAATTTATTGAATAAAATTTTGGTATGGTGAGACTGAGATGGTATTTTTTTTAAAAAAAAATATGACAAACAAGTACTGTAGGCCAATAAGGGAACCTAACGGAATTAATTATTCCTTATTCTAATCCACCCCTTCTCTTGCTTTGGTGTATATAAAGATGGTGATAAATGATTGTGAATTGCACAACAGCCAGAAACAACCAAAACAATATTACCTCAAAACCCACATAACCCCAAAATTAAACACCCCCAAAATCATTAAGATGACAGGTTCTGGTTCTCCCTGTGGAGCCTGCAAATTCTTGAGAAGGAAATGTGTCAGAGGCTGTGTTTTTGCACCTTACTTTTGCCATGAACAAGGCGCTACTCATTTTGCAGCCATTCATAAGGTTTTTGGTGCAAGCAACGTCTCTAAACTTCTCGCTCACCTCCCTGTCAGTGACCGTTGTGAAGCTGCAGTCACCATCTCTTACGAAGCTCAAGCCAGACTTCAGGATCCTATTTATGGCTGTGTTTCCCACATCTTCGCCCTCCAACAACAGGTCTGTGTTCTACAAGCGAGCAATCATTAATGATGGAAACCCTAATCTGTGATTGGAATTTAAAATCTAACATCTGTTTTAAATTCTGCAGGTGGTTAATTTACAAGCGCAGCTAACTTATCTGAGGGAACAGGCAGCTCAGAGCAATATTCTGAATGTCTCTGCCACTGAAAACCCTAATAAACCTGCTGCTTTCTCTGATCATGATCTTCAGAAGTGGTTCCAAACGGAGAATTCCAACACGGGAACTCAGTTTCTTCCCAGTTCCTCTGATATTAATTCTTTTGCAACACAGTGCTATGGAAATTATACAACTCCCTTCATGAATCCAAACCCTATTGGGGATTATAAAAAATCATCAGGAACCATGGAAGAAAGTGCTTCGTTTTCGAGCTTTCATGATCAGGAGACAAATTGTAACTCCGTGTCCTTTGACATGCAAGCAAGCAGTAGGCAGTGGGGCTTTCATGAAGTGGATGATCTTCAATCTGTGGCTTTTGGTTACAGTGGATGATGATCATAGATCGATCAGCTTCATGAAAAATTAATGGTGAACGACGTATGATCAATTTTGAACGCTAGTTGCTGCATATATATTGTGGAACACATAAATATATGCACTAGCAATCCTTCTGTGTTGCCATATATAAATAATTATGCTAGCTAGGAAGCCTAGAAATTTTCATATATATATTATATCGGAAATTCACCCCCTAGTTATAACCTTGCTGTGTTGATATTAATTAGTAGTGTAATTCTTATGGATAACTGGAAATTAAGCTCTGGTTTTCTTTTAGTCAAATTGTTTCTTTTTTAGATTTTTTTTATGGATCTATATATAGCAATGATCTTAAATTTTAGCGCCCTGATGAATACAGTCACCTAGTTGCTTTTTTCTGATACACTTTACCTTTCTGATATGCATACAAGAACTTTGGATTGACATTAGACCTGAACAAAGTAAGCATGATGATAACCCCCAAGGGAAATTAATTAAGAAACCCTATGCGTGGACCAAAGTTGCTCGATCTTTCTTTTTCCTCTGAAATAAGCAATCCCTAATTATCTGTAAGGCAAAAAGCACATAGAAAGAGTCAGATATTTCCTTGGTTCTGACTTATTGCTGCAACTTGCTATATATTAAGTGCTCTCTGGTATAAACACTCATTTTGATTGCTCAATTAAAACGGTGCATTTCTTCATTTCCTGATCCAGTCCACACCTTTATGTCTACACTAACTAGAAAAAGCGTATTTGATTAAAGCCATGTGACATATATGTATGTATGAAAGAACAACCTTCTGTGGATTCTTTGTATTTATTTGGGGATGTTATCTCCAAGAACTATTAATTACTATCATCTGCTGTTTGTAAGTGGGAAAACGAACTTGTTGGTCGTTTTTTCACACTCGAGTGTTTTCTTATTGCTTGAGCTTTACCTCTCCCGATGTCTGACGATTTGCGTATCACATGCACTTGTTTAAGAATGAGTTTATTATCTCTCCAACAGAGAGACGAGAATAGTTACTATATTAATTTGCACCTCGGGTACATGTGTGTTATAGCATTGTTTATTTGTTTATCTCTCCACCAGAGTTTATCTAGAAGATGACAATACTAACTAGAGAGGTTCATATAGTTTATGCATCCGTACGTACACAGATTCCCCTTTATAACATTCACAGTGTGTGCTTGGTTGGTGGGAGTCAAAGTGGCCGAAGAAGTGGAGAGATGAAGGATTGAAAATATGTTGGGATCAGGAATGTAGGGCTATATTTACACTGAAAAACTTCAATACTTCTTAATCTTTGTATTCTTCTTATTCTTAATATAAGATTTAATTTAATAAGATTAAGAAAGTTAGTTGTTATATTTTTTTTAAGTAGGTCTTCTATTAAAGACAGGATGAAGAGTACCTAGAATGTTTACCATTTATAGGACTGTCTGCTTGCAACTTGTAGGATTATTCCATTCACTCTCACACCCACCTCAAATGCGACGAGGAAACAAGTTGCATTATAACATGGGGAAGCAGGTCGAAGAATGATCAGACCCTTCCTGCGTGCAGCTCTTTTTGTAATAATTAATACACTCTTCTTATCTTAAATTTAAGATCTTGTAGTGTAATTTATATCAAGTACAGAAAGAAGAAATGAAGAAGGCAGGTAACTACCAAGACTTAGAATTCTGGAATTATTTTCAGAACAAATGGCAAGAACTACACACGGAGAATCGAGAAGTTTAATTATGGGCAAAAACAAGCGATGATTTCATATAAGACAACATTTGCGAATTGCATTATTTCTAATTTTTAAATAAAAAAAATAACTCACTCCTAAAATTACTAAAATGCCCTTCTATTATTTATCGCCTGATTTTACCATAAGAGACATTCAACTTCTCCGACTCGTATATCCGAGGATCAATGGCTTCCTTACGTACCCTTCCACATACATAACTTGTATAACTTTAACCATCTGCTTTAGCGCTTGCATTCAAAATGAATTTTGACTTGCCGATGCTGTAATAGGCCAAGCATGTTAGAACAATTCACTTACAAGCTACATCATATTCTTCACTTCTAAAATTATCCATATGCTTAATTAGTATTTATTTAATTTATTGTTTTCATTCATTATTAGTATTGAGTTCTAGGAGTTAAATGATGCTGTGTGAAGTATTTACCCTCAAGACCGTAGCATCAGTGCTGATAGAAGACTTTGGAAAAATGGTGATCTAAACAAACTCACGTGCAAATCACAACAACAGAGAAAGATATGTACACACACACACACACACGTGTGTACGAGAGTTTGAAAAGTTGGGAAACATTAAGAGCTCTTACAAGGATGGAATAACATGCATGTGTCGTCGAGTTATAAAACTGCTCTCTCTTGATCTTCCATATATTTTTTGCTTTAGAGGAAAAGATTAAGATTGTAATAATTATGGATGCATGGTAATTTCACTTGCACTTGTTTGCATATATAGTGACTGTGGGGATCGATGAGTATGAAATATTTTTAATAACTTTGGCCTCATGGTTCCTGGTTCTGCTCGATTAGTGGCGTGGTCCTTACTCTCCTAATAACTTATTTTACGATAATTTCTCAAGTTGGCTACCTTCCCCACTTCTTTCTCATCATCATCCCCTTTTCATTTCCAGTACTTTCTTTTTATTTACGGGTATCCCTTATGCAAATGCTTTTGCTTTTCTTTTCTTTTCTCTTTTTTTTTTAATTATCGAATCTAGCCAGCTAGCTCTTCATTTGCCTTTGACTATTCTTCAGGTCTTTTAATTTAATATTCCTTCACCCAAAAGTGCCCTCCCATATATATTAGAACTTGAGGCAACCTTACACACACACACACAGCTTCCATAAATCAAGCTTTGTTCACTTTTCAAACATCCTTTAAAGTTTAAACACAAGAGATTAGAAAAGAGAAAGGGAGAAGATTCCGAACTTTGTCAAATATATAGTAATTGATTAGATTTAACGAAATGAATTCAACTAAGTTAAACTATATATCCAAAAGAAATGAATTAAAAAATTTAAGTATAAAACAAAGGGTCTGACCAACTTGGAAGAAACTCCCCCAGGGCTCAATGTTCATCTGGCCAAAAAAACAAGTACAAAAATTATTGCGTACGTGAATTACTGATCAGCCGCAATTCATTCATTCGTCTACGGAAGGGCGATAGCAAAACGAAACAAACGAATGCGGAATGCACACTAAAAGCAGTCCCAAACATCTGGTCCAGGCCCACCATTTTTGGGCCCAAAGAAGTAAGTCGGGTACAAGTCGGGCCCACAATAAATGATTCGAAATAAGTCAGGAAACAACAAAACAAAGATAACGGAAGAGTTGTAGGAAAAAAAAAAAAAAAAGATAACGGAAGAGTGAGGGACAAGGAAGGAATTCAAATTTATATTTATTAAATTAAATTAAATAAAAGATGTAAGAGATGGGAGTCCATTTGTACGATGCTGTACCTATTTATTGTGTGCTCGCACTGTGCTGTGAGGTGTATACAGAAAAGTCGTACAAATAAAAGGACCATGTAGCACTGTAGTTTTCCTGACAAAAGCAGCAAGAATGTTTGCGAATGAATATTTTTGAAGCCTTGCCTCAATAATCACGAATTTCTTTTCCCACACTGAAACTCCTACAGTTCTTTTTTCCCCGGGCAATCAAATCCTGTAGAAATAAATAACAGATAGGAACAAATTCTGGTTCAAAAAAAAAAAAAATTACCCCTTGCAAGAACTAGCTAGATGGCATGCACGATAACCATCGTGTTGAGAAACTTATATGATCTACTAGTTCCGTCTTAACTATAATATTCTGTTAATTTTTTTTAAAGATATTAAAAAAATTAAATAAACTATTTAATTACAAAAATATAAATTTTAAAAAAAGATAAAGTGCGCCTAATGTCTTAAAATAATTTAGGATACAATTTTAATTGTTAAAATACTTAATCAACTAAAATTTGACTAAAATAATTTTACATAATATTTAATATTAGTACATGAGTTGAAATTGTTTTTAACAAAAATAATGAAATTAATTTTGCTCCTTCTTCCTTTTGATAGCTTTATTTATGTGGGTTATCGCCATTATTAAATATCCTGTATCTATGTGTTAGATTGATAGTAAGTTGTCACCAATAAAAAATTAAAATCCATTGAACTGTAAAATATTAACTATTAGAGTTACCATTACTCAAGTGGTCATGGAGATGGGTTGGAGAGGATAAATAACCATATTGAGGTGTTTAATTTTAGCTTTTAAAATTGAACGATGGCATCTCTCTCTCACACACACACGCAGTTTGAGGAATTTGAATCTTATCATCAGGCTGGCCAACCTTAATTGCTTAATTCAACTTGCAGTTTTTTGTAATTAATATAGAGGATGAGTTTTATAAGAGTGGATAAGTGGAGCTAATTAAGTCCTCAGTGACTCAGTTCAGCACGTTTGAGTCATTCAAACCACCCCAAGTTGCTACTCTAAAGCAGCCACAGGATTTATTTCTCTTAACAAATTATAAGTTATGTAGCCATTAATTCAAAATTCAAATATTTATGAAAAACACCTAAATTGATTATTAATTATACAATATATAGACGGGAGTCCCTTGTTGGCTTATACAAAATAAAAAACCCTGGATGAGATTAGTTAATATTTTCATATTATATTACAATCACCTTTTTTTTTTCTTTTCTATAAAAAGAAAGCGATAGATAACCACTCCAAACCTAGCTATGCTTATGCATATCTATAACCTTTTAATTAGAGGGATATATACCTTTAGACTTGTGCTGATCACATTGTTATGATGATACCAAATAATTACAAGTATACTTCAAAAGTCAGCTGTTGGAGTTACGGAACTTGAAGTTTTACTCCTCCAGTCTTTAGGGTATGATTTTATCTGAGAATTAATCCTAATTTTAAATATAAAATTTATTTTTTATATTTATTAATTTTTTTTAAAAAAATTATCCCTATTAATACTCTATTAATAATAATTAAATAAGAGAAAGAGAAAAAAAGTTAGCAAAGATAATTATGTTATTTTAAGAAAAATATATTATATTAATTAATTTTTTAATTTAATCAATTAAATTAAATAGATTTTATATTAAATATAAATAAATATAAGTATTAGACTTTTCTTCCAAAGTCACTGCCCCCGATATCCGACTTCTCACTCACAGCTTTTATGTTAGTGTTACAGGGTTACAAAGCTATTCGCTATGCAATTCTATTATGAATACTTATATAGGATCACTTGTATTATTCACATATCTGTTTTATAGAATATGTGTGCCCAACTTTGTATTTTGTACACCTGTAGAGTCCTTTGTCCTATATATATAATAAATAATTCATTTCTTGACTCTCTCTAAAATGAGAGAGAGAGAGGATAATGTTCAGTACATTAGATTTTAATTTTTTTTTCACCCCTTTTTTGATGAGGCAGCTTGCAACTCAATAATGAAGAGGAGACTAAGGGCTATTTAAATTAATTTTTAGAGAATAAATTTTAAGAAGAATAGATTTTTAAAAGAATAGATTTTAAAAATAAAGATATTTAAATAATTAATAATAGAATAATTTTTTATATTGATAAATTATTAAAAATAGTATAATTTAATTAAAAGTATGAAGTAAGAGATAAGGTAGAGAAGAAAAAGTAGAGGAGAGAGTATAGAGAGGAGAGAGGAGATAAAAGAGAAGAGATAAGAAAGAGGGTAGAGATGAGAGATGAGAAAGAAAAGAGAGAAGAAAAAATAAAGGTAAAATAGTAATTAGATAATACATAAACTCTTTTATTGGTCTAAAAGCTATTTTAAGTAACTTATTCAAAATTATAGATTTAATCAAAATTATTTTTAGACAAATATAACTATTTATTTAAAATTTCCCCACATCAAAATTTTACCTAAAATAACTTTTTAAACCATATTCCCAAAACACACACCAATATAATTACTTGCCTTTAACTTGGCTGTATGTTAATGTATATTTGTTAGTTCGATTATTCCACTTTTCTGGGGCAGCTTTTGATCTCGCTGCTGTCACGTTCAGCTAATCATCATCACCCTCTCTCCCAATTAAACTAAGTGGGAATAATCGCTTTTCCAGATTCTAATTATACCCATAATGCACCTATTGGAGTCCAGAGCTTAAAGCCCCTGCGTTCATTTTCTATTCCCTCCCCTTTTCTACTTTACCATTCCTTAAAGCTTCTCATCTGATCATCACTCACTCACTCACTCACTCACTCACTCGCCTCTTCACCCTGCCTTTGTTTGTATATTTATATATACATGCCACATTATGCTCATTAACTAATGGCCATTTGTATTTTATTAATGCAATCACTTGTGTTGCTTCACATAGCTAGTGCTTATATTTATTTAATTTATTCTCCACAAATAATTGTTCTGTTTCTCACCGTTAGTGGCCTGGGCGCACTTTATATATATATATATATATAACTATTAATTAATTATATATTCTCTCCCTATCACTAGATATTTGCTGATATCTATATATATCGAGATCTCGCATTAGGAATATATATATATATGTATATATATAACTCTCTGAATGTTCCATAAGTCGTATCTCTTCATCTGCATCACCTGACAAATCAGCTTCAACAGATTACTGATACAATATTAATATATATATATATATATATATATATATATATATAAGAACGAACTCGTCCCTAATAGACCCTCCAATGGTCATTATGTCTGTTAACTTCAACTTAGGGAGGGGATGGGATGGGCTATAAGGCTATTCCCTGTATGTCTATATATATATATATGTTATGTAATAATCCATAAGTAAAAGCGGAAATAAATAATAAAAATGGTGGCGTTTCCAGTTAGTATCTTTTGCTTCGTTCACTTGCAGATTTTCTTGGATATGATCGTATGGTCCACTGGCTACAAGAGGTACCCATAATGAGATGTTTTGAACAATGTCATATTGTCACAGCATGTTCATATTCATCCATCGAGAGCTCTCGTCTTTTGTTGTATTCATAATAATATAATTTATCCCTCTCGGACCAAATTATAATTTATTTCGTTTTTATCTTTTGAAGTATTTATAACGTGTACCTTGCATGGTTAGTTTTGTCGATCCAATTATTGTTCATTTCACCAATAATATTTCAGTCGCATGGAAAAATAATGATACTTGTCATTGACAATGAAACAGTGATACATACTGCTTCCCACAAGCAAAAGTCAACTTTTAAAGTAATTCATAGACCTCTAGGTCATTAATTATTATGATAACAAACCATTGTATAATTTGTACTATGATATATTAAAGGTTAGATGGAATACCATATATTAAATGTGAGAAACAAAGCGAGTAACGTAGCTAGGGTATACTTTCAATGGAGGGGACACTGTGTCTAGTCGTAGGAATACAGGAAAGAGTGAAATAATGAGATAAGAATGAATGGAAGAACAAATACTAATGTTAGGTAAACCTAATCGGTTAAAATATAAAACCTAGGAGAAGTGGGGTCCGTTAGGTACTGATCCCTAGCTTGTTGTTTGCCTTTAGCTCCATAATGATACCATCCAAGTCGTTTTCTTTGGAGGACACTGCCATAACAAAATCTTATAAAAAAGTTGTCTTATCAATGCGCTCAAAAGCAGACATTGCATTTGGATGTGAACCCGTTGGGATCAATAGGGCAACTTGGTTCACTTTTGACTTGAGAGTTCCTCATTTCAAATCTTTTGCATTATAAAAAAGCATAAAGACATCAAAATTCCTAGACATAGTCTAAGAAGCCATGATTGTAGCTCATGCACGATCTCTTTTTGGTCCCCCTCTGGTTTCTTTTCGAATATATATATGTATATATATAATCAGGTTGTCGAAGAGATTAAGAGTACCTAGCTAGCTACTTGACTGTGTTAATTAATTAATTAATAACTTTCTTTACATTTACTGACATGGGATACGGACAGGTTACGTGTTTGTCTTTTAAGAACGCTACCAAGTGTAAACTCATCAGATGGGAAGCTGATCTCCCACTAGAAATTTACTTACTTTTTAAATTCAAGTTTTTAGAGAGAGTTAAATGAAGGGAACTAATGATTTATAGAGCCGAATGAAGATGCCAATTCCAAATTTGTGTAAGAACTGAGGACACCTCAGAATTCCAAGATATGTATCATTATTGAAGTTTGACAGGTAAAAGAATGCATACAATATAATAATGCAAGACAAGCCCTACAGTTGTAGCTTACTTTAATTTATAGTTTGGGGCTGTCCCTATTATTGTAGTTCACAAAAGAACTACATTATTTTCAACACTTGGAAGCTAATATACTGATCAGATGACTTGGATATATAAATAGATAGATATAAAAAAGTTTAATTAGTTTTGGATTGGAAGCCAGATAGAGAAAAAGCCTAAATGCCTAGATTAGGCCTATGATCAGTTAAGGAAACTAATACTCTCAGTATATACATCAAGGGGATGCCCTTGAAGAAAACGTTAACTTACAAAGAGAGATTAATAGAGAAAAAAGTTCGTTGATTGATTAGCGCCTATAGCTAGTTTCTCATCATTCTGAGAGCTAGCTCTTGAAGCTCGCTCAAGTCATTGCTATCATAAGATGGGCTTTTCTTGGAGCGAGCTTGTTGCTGGAAAGAGAAACCCTCTTGCTGCAAACTACTCATCATGGATCCATTATCGTGGATGCTAGAGTAATCAATGGAGTCAAGAGAACTCTGAGGAGATATAGGGTTCATATTGGTGTAATTACTAGTTCCATAAATTGTTGGATTCATCGCTTGCCCATAACCATCATTCCTTCCCCAGTACTCTTCATTGTTTTTCTCCATGCTCTTCTGGGCCAACTGCGCCTTGGCTTGCATCAGCTGTGCTTGCAAGCATGCCACCTGCATTTCATCAATACCCAAATCTCTAAGTTGAGAAAGAAGCCATTTTTCTAATAATTAGTTGGTTTGGATTGGCTGTTGAAGTTATATAGAAGCCAAGCGTAGGAAGACAAAAGGTATACAAGAGAAATGAGGGGGAAAAGCGAAAGAAGTAGAATTAATTCTGATTTCTAAAGTTGTAGAACTGAATAACAATATTAATACCCTTTTCTCTTCTTTCAAAAGGAGCAGTTAAGAAAAGTAAAAAATACCAGAACTTGTTCAGCTTTAATGTAAATCTCAGGTAATACAAAGTTGAGAAAGAAGTATATAGAAAAGGAAGCAAAGAAGCTAAGGCACCTGTTGTTGCAAGGCAAAAATGTGGGAGACACAGCCATAAACAGGGTCTCTAATACGAGCCTGAGCTTCATAGGCAATAGTGAGGACAGCCTCACAACGATCATGGGCAGGTAAGTTCAAGAGCAGTTTGGAAACATTACTAGCTCCAAACACCTTGTGAATGGCGGCAAAACTAGCAGGGCCTTGTTCGGAGCAGAAATAAGGTGCAAATATACAATCAGCCGCACACTTCCTTCTCAGAAATTTGCATGCCCCGCAAGGAGACCCTGACCCTCCTCCATTCCCACTATTACTTCCAGAACAAGCCATAACACAGACACACCGCAACAACAAGAAGAAGAAGAAAAAAGAAAGGAGAGAATCAATAAAAGGTTAAGCACACGGGCACACTAGGAAATGGTGCAAGAGGATCTGAGTATGGAAGTGGGAGGGAGGGAGGGAGGGAGGGGGTTAGGGGAATTAAATAAGGGACATGGAGAGAGGGGAATGTGAAAGGGAGACATGGGGGCGCTCTGATGTAGGGTTCTGAGGAGACAGAGAGTAATGGAAGATGCATTCGTGGGACTTGGCTTAGTGATGGGGTTTTGATTTTAATTTAGTTTAAAGGAGTTCAACCATAACATGCAATCGCAATTGGTTTGGTTTGCTATATTTTGCGCCGAACGCCGCACCTGTAAACTGCTCCTCTTTTGGTCGCTGACTCACTCTCACCGCCACCCGCCCCGCCCTTTTACCCACACCTTTCGGTTCTCTTTTCCTTTTCCTCTCTCTCTCTCTCTCTCTCTCTCTTTCTCTTCGTTTCCCTCTTATCATCCATTTTCCTATACGCTATAAATCTAAATCAATAACTATAATTTAGTTACTGAATAGCCCTAATCTAGTGGCATAAAAAATTCTCTTTAAAAATGCAAAGTCTCGTGTTAAATCCTATTTATAATTTTAACTCGTTAACGTCTGGCCTCCAATTCGAAAAAGAAAAATTACATATGGTTATTCTACTGCACTTGTTTATCTGCCGGTATTGGCTCCCCTGCATAGATCATTTTATAATAATTACAAATAATATTAGGCTTCTAGATTGCGTTGGTTGCTTCTCCATTATTCTCTTGGACGGCTTCAATTTCTTAATAGCGTATGGAAGTATCGCTCCCATCAAAGAAACGTGAAATGTGCGACCTTTTACACAACTGTTCATTTACGCGGAGGCTTTCTCCTGCGATTCTCTCCCCCCACACCCTTCTCTTCTTAATAAAGCACGCTTATGTTACATTCATTTTAATTTTGCCTCAAGTATGAAATTCATATAAAAAGATTTTTGTTGTTCACCTCACTGAGAAAATATACTTGATACTCTATTCAGATATCAAGATGGCAGCTTGATGGAATGACAGGAATTAACATGCAAGATTTTATATACACCTAATCATCCCATGATGTTATCAACATCAGTTAACAGCGTCAGCTTTGCACATGACACATGCAAACCACACATATAGCATCTTGTGCATTCAGGGCCCCCACAAGCACCTCACCTTGTACAAGGGTTTCAAATTTCTGAATGATTTCATTTAACTTTTATCCCTGCCCTTACAACCACGAGGAAATAAAGAAAGCACAAGTTGAATGTCTCCAGTGTCACCCCAAAATGAGACCCTTCATCACTCTAGAGAGAATCCTATATTCACGAAGTCCTGGCATATCACAGCTTGGTAGAAGTGAATACTCAAAACATACCTCCAAAATACCTGACATCTTACATTACTTCCCATCCTCATCTCTTATGATGGAACCTCACCTTCAACAAGAACTGCATCTTAACCTGCAAAAAATAATCCCACGTTTAATCTCATGCATGTCTCAAAAATATATAAACCTTAATTCGGGCATTAGTATCGACTAATCCCAAAATAATAATAGAGCATAGGGCAAGAGCATTGTTTATCAACGTCTAATTATTTGGCAAAGTGTACCTACAAAACTAAATTAAATAAGGTAATTAGAGTACTTTCTGGGAATGACGCTGAGGAATTCTCCGTTTTTGTTTTGTCTGAGCCGAAGTTCCAATCATAACTCAAAAATCGGTATGATAATCAAGGCAAGTTGTGTCATTTGATGCGGCTTAAAGTTGTTAAAATAACAATTCCATGAAAAAATAGAACTAATCTGCATGAATAAATCAGCGTACCGATCCCTGATGTGCATTACATCGTTTCAACAAAGTTTCCATATCCATTTTATAATGATTGAAAATATTGAAAATTTAAAAGTATTCTAGCTTGTTTCATAGGCATGGTAAGACAAGACACCATAACAAAGCTTGAAGACTTACTTGAGCCGTATTATAAACAATAAACTCGTTGTACATGAGCTCACAAGTCTTGACTCTTGATGGCACTGGTTTTCCACAAGGAACAGTGACGTCATCTCTCCACCTTACAAATTCCGATTCATCAGGTACTTTCTTGCCTAATCCTTTAGTAGAGTGCTTTCCTTCCGGAGGTTTGTCCATATACTTTCATGACATAGAGGGCAAAGACTTGTCAGAGGTAAGGAAGTTGCCAATATATTCAGCAAAATTTTTTATCAAACAAGGGAAGGAAAAAAAGAATGCAAATCTATTTGTTTTGAAGGCATGCATAATAAGGTATAACTAACAATCAACAACCACATGCCATTATAAACCCACATGCACAATGGAATTAAACCAGACCGACCTTAGCATTCTTAAGCTCATAGACATTTCCAAGGGCAACTTTGCTCAAAAGCATAAGACCAACAGGATTTTTCTTATCAGTGAAGCAATACTGAGCACTTTTGCTGACCAAGTCAGCAAAGTATATCCCTTTGCCAAACTGTACAGAAAAATATTCAGAATTTCAGATTCGGGTAGTAATTATGTACACATTTATAAAAATAAAAAATGGAAGAGTCTAAGAAAAGAGAGTGAAAGAACCATATAGCCAGTTGCTGGGGCTTCAGGAGGTGCAATTCTCAGTCCTTGGTTAAGTATGCCTACAAAATTTGTCAACCTGGACCCTGCAACAGAGAACATTCTAGTTATAGGACTAACTCAAAATTTTTAATTACTTTCATTTTCCCTAACGTAGACTTCCAGCAAGCCGTGGTGAACTGTGTATAAAAATGTTGTGGCAAGAATATTCAACCGTGTAGTTATATTTCAATTATATCTTCATAGACAACCAGTGTATATAATTGAAGAAATATGCAAGAACACTAAGAAGGTTCGGCTTTAGAACTCTTCCGGTCTAGGATTTCTTCACATCACAATGGTGTTCCATTAATAACTGATCAGGTTTATTCTCATTTTCACGATGTTCATAGAAGGATATAACTAGTGTGCACAATAGTGCAAACCAGAAGTAAACCTACCATGCCATAGAAGCATTCTGTTACCCAGCTTTTCTCTGTAAGGGGCATACTTGTCAAATTCTCCTTCCCTTTCAAGTGCAAAAACTTCTTCTAGCTCAAGACTCCATTCCTGCGGAGAGTACAGGCTGGTAATCAATACAATTTAAAAGTGAAAGAGCTAGATAGAGTGACACGAACGCATAATACAACTTGAGTAACTGCTATTCAATTATAAACACACCGTATGTGTAGGGGCATGAGTAGTATGGAGAAACTTCTCCATCAGACGATAATCTTCACTATCATGAGAAAGTGGAGAAATGTCACAGTGAAGCTTCTTATACTTATCATCCATGGAATCATCATCATCTACATCAAATCCAACTAATCTTGAAGCTATTTCAATATCTTGAAGTGATTCTAACATTTTCACCTACAAGAATAACATAATAAAATTCATGACAAAGGAGTCCAAAATGCATCAAGATAAAGCAACAGCATTCTTCAACTACAGTCCTAAAGAATTAAATAATTTTATACAAAATATCTTTGACACCTTGTACCCAATCACCTTCAACTGCATTGAAACCAATCAATACCCCTAAAGAAAATTCAAGTTTCCATGCACTTAGAACACCTTGCATTGCTTTTCGACATGTCCCATGTTACTTTGTAGTAATTAAAACTGCCGTTGACCAGAAGGATAACAACAAACTTCGCATTCGTTTTAAATGATTCAGTGCATCCAAGTTATTACATTAAAATATAAAATCATTTTAAACGTTGACTGCAAAAAAATCATTAACTTCCTTGTATCATAGTTTAAATTTTAAATTAATAAGGAAACCAAAATCTAAAATCATTTTAAACGTTGACTGCAAAAAATCATTAACTTCCTTGTATCATAGTTTAAATTTCAAACTAATAAGGAAACTAAGGCAGAGCCACAAAGTCCCCTTGGCATCAACATGATTTCATTTTTCATAACCAAGAAAACCTACAAACTTTTTAGGCATAGTACTATGTACCTTTGACTTAAAATCTTCCTCGTCCCTAATGATGTGTGGATGAATAGAAGGGATTACAGTGAAAAACCGATTGCTAGCATCAATAAGCAAGCTTTCTCTGATTGAAGGATTGGGATTGTTATTTCTTAACAGATTCTGTATATCTGTTAAAGCTTCAAACCCTGGGACAAGGGAGCAAGTCAACATAAAATTAGTATTTATCAGTCACTCGATAAATAATACACTCTAAAATTTCTCAAGTTACCATTGCCAAAGAAAAAACATAATCAACTATTTTTCTAAAAAAAAAATAGAAAACCAAAATCATACCTTTTTGAATATTACTTTTGCTCAGTTTCCCAAGTGGCATTTCAGACATATTTATCTCAAATTCCATCATGGCAGCCCTGTGAAAGTCAACATTCAGTACTCTGTCATGCATAACCAAAAACAAGATAGGGCATACCAATTGTTTGATACCTGTATGTTTCCACATTAAAAAGCATATTCATCAATTCTAGTAATGGAGGGGCCAGTTTACTGACTGCATCTTTTTTATTTTTCTTAGTAATCTGTTTGTTAACCCCATAATCCTGCAGAGTAGAGATTTTAAAACAACAGCATAAGCTGAACATCCACCTGACGAGTAAGAATGATTTACATCATAAAAAGAAATAAGGATATGAAATAAGACGTACAATATCTAAGGGGAAAAATCTTCCTGGCTGCTTCTGAAAATTCTTTTGTTCCCAAGCCTCCCAAGGGTTTCCAGTCTTCTCAAAGAATAATCGTTTGAATGCAGCAATGGCATCTTCTTTTGACATCTCCTCCAGTTTATTTCCTCCAATTTTGTCATTACCAACTCGACCCCATTTACGGAACACATAGCAATCCAATCCCTTATCTTCTTGAATTATTTGGAGAATGTAGTAGCTATGCACGGGAGATAAAAATTAGCTTGTTATTGAGATAGCATAATCAGAGCTGGAAGGAATGAAAAACAGCAGAGCTAAAATCTTGGAATATAACTAAAGCAGAAATAATCAAAGGCCTTTTAAGTCCAAGTGGTCTGATTAAATTCATGAAACGAATAAAAAAGATCAGCTAAGTAAACAAAAATAAACTTTTTCTGCAAACCACAAAAGATGATTGTTACCAGTAAAAAGGCTATACTAACTTGCACCATTGTGGCCAGAATTTTTCTTTTCAGATAAAAAAACAAAGGTATGCGGTATTTCGAAACTCAATACAGGTTAAAGAAAATTCAGTAGTAAAAAAAATACAATGTAAAGCAAATAATTAAGTCTCAAAACAGTGAGGCGGATACTTCTGAAAAGTGGCCTTTTCTTTTCCAAACAACCAACATTGAGTACATGCAAAACTAAATAAGGGTACAATAAGACCTCGTGGTCCAACAAATAAACAATAATATAAACATCAATTTGCACACAACCTGAGTATTCCAATATTGCTTTACTTTAGAACTTATAAATCTTCAATCAAATACTGTCAGTTCCTAATAGAATGAGGTTCAGAACCATTAAAGCTTAAACAGAGTGAACAGAACTCTATTTGCTTATTTGGACTCTTTTTTGGTAATTTGTAATAATTTATTTGCTAGGGTCTCCTAAGGTCCATTACAGAAATTATGAATCTTCAATCAGACATTGCTGGCTCCCAACAGAATGAAGTCAGTAAAAATTAAGATTAAACAAAGTGGAGCGGTATTTACTAGCTTATTATGACTTATACACTAGGGTGGGCATCAGTATGTAAAAATCCTTTTTCTATGTTTCATGGAGAAATTTAAGTATATCATTGGTTACTTAAATTGGTTGAAATGACATGTCATATACAATATAATAATTTCAGCTAATGTGGCAACAAGGCATATCAGACAAATTGTTAAGAATGATCAAATCATATTATGTCGACATCAGTTGTGGGGGAACTTGATGTTTTGGAACTTGTATGGCCTGGCATAACAAAAACCAAAAGCAGAATATAGTCAGGCACCTGTTAACACCACTAGATAAGTCAGACATATTCAGAGTTGTATTAAATATGCTTTTTCCTTCCTCAAGTATGTGACCAGAATCCTGTAGGCCAGATGCCTCATGAACAGCACTTTGACCCTTCACTTTGATGGTGACCATAATAGAGGCTTCACTAGTGGCTTCAACCTTGTATAAGGCAACCGAAAGCTTCTTCTTTCTTTCCACACAATCAACTAGATAATCCTCTCTGACTATAGGCACTTTCATCCTCCTAAGGAAACTCTTTAAGGTCAGTGAATTATTAATAATAAAAAATGAGAACACTTGAAACTGGCAATTTGAATGCATCATACTTTGCCTTCCGCATTTCAGCATCTTGCTCATTCAGTGCCCCAATCACCACCAAGCAGCTAGTATCTGCAAGTAAACAGGCCAAATTTTCACAAATCCTTTTGCTTGTCGAAAAGAAAAATATACACAAATCTCTCTTTTTGGCATCTCCATATGTCAGTCAATATAGTAGATACCTTTCTTTACTTTAGCATGAAGCACACCGCCAACCTCCTCAACTTTGCTTTTCCACTTCACCTGCACAATCATATCTCAAAAGATCAAGACTAAACAATGACGTTAAACACGAGACTCCTGGGATGGTTCTAAAGAATCTTTCAATTAGGGAAGTAAAAGCACAGATATGAAATGAAAGATGAAAGAAACATTGTACAATCGATTCTTTAGGATATCCAGTGATAGCAACTCTCAATTCTCCCAAATCTTCACTGCTTGCAGATTGATGCTGGCAAGCAATGATTTGACTTTCAGAATTTGATGAACGTGGAGGCACCATCCTAACCGGTTGATCAGCCTTTTGTGATTTGAACCACTGCAAATATTAATTGTAATATAAAGTAAGGCGTCTGTTTTATATTTGATCTATGACATTACTTTTCATTACACACCTTTTTAAGGTACTGATTGTCTGTTCCCTCTGGAACTTTCCACTTTTGCCTAAGTCGTTTGGGTTCGTTAGTAGAGTAGGAACATTTGCTCCATTCAGAAACATACCCATGGCACCGGTACATTCCTCCAGAATAACGGATGGAACCGGAACATATTGGGCAACAAGCAAGTGGTCCAAACATCATTCCATCGGCACTAAATATTATAGTGATATAAGATGAATTACTTTCAAAGGAATAAGAGTAAGTTATCACTACCGTTAAAAAGAATTCACACCTCAAAGAAAACATTTGTAAAATACATCATAAATAGAGAAAAGAAAACAAAACAAAACGAAATGGGAAACACGGTTATGCATCTAAGCAGTATTATCGGTGCCCGACTTGGCTGCTTCCTTTTTCCCTTTGATAAATAAATTGCAATTCACAAAGTACAAATCATGTTAGTGCTATTATTAATGAGCAAGCATGATGAAGGACATCCAAGAAAAATTAAACAGCATCTTTTGACTGTGCACTCATAACAACTAGTCACAGATTCACAGGGTGAAAGCAAGAGCTTAGTGAATGAGATAATAAATTACCAGCGGTCCTGCAAATCTAGTTCTAATCCTGTTGAGTCTTGAATATTGAGTTCCAGCATTAGACGTAACTCAGCAGTTGTCACATGCTTTTTCAGATCATCTTTCAGAGTCCAGAGTTCTTTGGTTTGGGCCTCCAGTCTACTCTCCAGATCAGAAGCATCTCCCTCAGCCTTAGCAACTTTTGACTTGGGGTTACTACCAGCATCATTCCTGCGTTTTGTACCAGCTTTAGAAGTTGGTTCAGATCTGGCATCCTTAAAATCTTGAGCCTCAATGTCTGCACCAGCTGAGAACAATAATGAAAAAGCAAAAAAACAATAAATAAATAAGACAACATATTAGATGCAATCACTTAAGCATAAATAAACCAGGTATCCTAAAAATTTTTATCCTTATACCTCCCTGCTTACAATGAAGTTTCTTAGCTATGGAATTGACAGCTGATTGATCAGCAGGTGAGAGAGCATCCCATCCAGGCAAATTTTCCACTTTTATTGATGGGGATAATTCCACGAGACAGTTTGCATGGTGCCAAGCCAATCCTTTAGCACCTTGACCATTAGGCTTACTTGATATACGAACCTATAAATACAATACAACTATTAGCGAGAAGAGATTCTCAAAGACAAATTGCACAGCTACATGGACCAGTGAAGTTATATATAATTAAGGAACAATCTGAAAATTAAAACATATCTGCATAAAATGCACATTTTTGTCCTGTGATGATGACAGTCAATTTGAACAAACTTGTCGTTGAAGAAGAAAGTACAATAGGCTTCTGGCTGCCTAACTAGGTTTCTGCAGATTTCATGCAACACCAGAATGCAAAGAGGACCTAAGAGATCAACTTAAACTAATCCTTCACTGATTCAAACTATTGAAACTTCTTTCAGGAAGTGCATATTTTATTCTGGGGTCTTAAAAGTCTCATAAGAACCTTATCAACTATCCTCTTCTAACATTACAATTATATTCTTAAAGCTTTGGTAGTAATAGCTTGATGTTTGAAAATATCCATATTCATTAAATAATTTCAAACAATAAACCCCGATACTCAAATCAATTTTCTTTCAAATTAAAATTGGGGATGAGTGGGGTGTAGTCATGTAGAGGATTTAGGTCATACAGCATGATTCTCAGGAATGGAGATTGCAACGAGCCAGAATAACAATTCTGGTACCATGCAGTCATGCACCTCTGCCTGTTAAACAGTTTGATACAAGAACTCAATAGCCACCCCAAGATAAAAGGGAGGGGTAGAAAATTCATGAAGATTGATTCCTTAACAGACATCAACAGTGAAATTGAAATTATGACAAAACGCTGCATCCAAGAAGTGTTTTCTAAAATATCTGTCAAATGCTCAGGATATCACTAGATCTCAAAGATGTTAATTTCCATCAATACTTTTATGATAAACAGGAAAAAAGTAGGATAAAAAAAAAATCTAAACTACAAACTTATGCCTTTAATTATCATCTCCTTTGAACACCATAATGCCCACAAGCAATTTACATTCTCCAGTAAGTTAAGCCAAATACTACGGCAATCAAAGAAACATAAAAACCAACCTCTCCTTTCATTATTTTTTGAGCACAATGCTTGCATGTAGCACGAGAAGTTTGTGAAACTTCAATACCATGCTCCATATCTTTACTAGTATCTGACTTTGGCTGTGCAGCACTCTCTACATATTCTCTAATTTTCTGTTGATCTTCCCAACGGAGCACCTCTATGCCCTCAACATCATCAGTTCTACAAGAACAGTATTGCATGAAAATAAATTCGTGCACACGTCAAATTATCATACAAATAACAACTGGGGAGAGAAACTCATACGATTTTATCTGTTTTGGTTTCTTCAATATACAACGAGCATGATGCCACATCTGATAAATAAAACAGATCAAAACAATGCAGTAATGAAGTTCAAATAAGTAACCTACAGAAGAAGGAAATTATAGGACATCATTTCATCGATAATTATAACCATCTTGAGATCAATTGTAGTACAACTCTTTAGCATGAAACTTAACCAAAGTTTCAGTCAGATACAGAAAGCCAAGTGGAGCATCCCTTTGAAACGCATTAAATGTCTTTCTACGTGAAATGAAGGAGTTTCAGAAAGCAACAACATAACTAGGACCCACAGACCACATAAAATCTGATGTAATGGCGCCAAGTCAACTTTTCAGAAACTTAGAATGCACGAGACTTTATAGTGCACACTAACAGTAGCAAGGAAATGAAAACCAAGCGCCCCAAAATGATCCAGAGCTGAATAATAAGTTGATAATCTGCTTAAAGAACCAGTACCAGACCGTAAGACCCATTAAGTTTGTGCTGTCAACATTCTCTCTTAACTCTTAAGAACATGTCTTCAATTACTATTTTTTTTTTGTTCGTTGTTCAGCTTTTATCTAGTAAATCCTCAAGTTGCACCTCTTCTCTACTAATATAAATTGGGACAATTTGCACCCCATATTAAAGCGGACAACTTAGCAATACGAGATTAAATAATCCAAATGTAGACAAGAACAGCTCGAATAGTCCATGAGATGTTATCAGCGTTTCAGAGGTTAAATGTGCGGAACATACTATTAGACTCAGATAATACATCATGCAAGAAAGGATTTTTGTTGAAGAAATGCAGGGTTTCAATAAATAAGAAGCGTAGAAGAAAGAGTGAGGGGGTGAATGGGGAACAGAGAAGAAGTGGGTAGACGCAGACCGGCATGAAACCATCGAACTTGGTGGCTTGAACCATCTTGCCAAGGCGAAACGTCTCTTTGTCGATGGCACTCTTGCAAGTCTTGCAAGACGATCGTCCGGACTTCGCATATTCTGCCTTCCATGGCTTTTGAGGATTCGCCATTGTCCACTTCCAACCTCACCTTTCTGTCTTTCACTGTCGGTTTTCTGAGCAGAGGAATTTATAGTGTTGGGCTCACTACCTTACAGAATATATTATGCTTGGGAAAGAATCTCCGAGTCCGACAGTCCGGCTGCTTTGCGAGTTAGCTTATGCCGAACGCTTTCTACAATTTTTCCTTTGAACTCATCAACGAAAAATTAATCTATCCATCAATCTGCCAATCAATCAAATTATGCAATTAATTGAAATCCACCTCATTGCAGCTTTCCTCTAAATGCTAGCTTTCTGGATTACGAGTATCATTTAAAAATTATTAAGAAATTATTGAAAAATACAACTTACTTCAAAGTTTATATAAAAATTAAAAATGCTCCCTCATAGTTCAATAAATCTTTTTCCATCATTTTGATCAAAAAGCAAATAGTTAAGATAATTTTTTATGTTATACAAAAATAAAAAGAATATTATTTACTGTATATAACTATATATGAAATAATTTGGTATATTTTATTATATTATAAAATAATATTTTTAAATTTATTTTTATCTTTTCCTTTTTATAAATCTTCCAAGGGGTTTATGGAGGCTTTTTTACCGCAATGCTATAAATAGTAAGAGTATCTATCGGCGAAAAATATTTACAAAAAATATATATTAAAAGTTATTCTCTAATAAATGAATTTTAGATTTTTAAATAAGTTGATCATTGCTAATATGATTTTGATGATATGATAATTTTTTAAATTATAAAAATTAAAAGTTATTCTTTGACAGAACAATTTCAATTTTTTCCTATGTAAATAGTATTTAAACGTACTTTCTCTCCTTACAATTTTCAAATGCCCCTTCTCTTCCTATTTGTTTTATACATGAATCTCTTTTAGTGATTTTGCCATTTTCAAATATATACAATTTTTAAGTCAATGTGTTCTCAACCAAATCAAACGTGCCCAACAAGTTCATGCCTAAATTATACTAGCCAGAAGTTTTATAAGATATTAACAAAGAAAATGGACATAATGACACAATCTGCATCTATGTGTTGTTGGAGAGTTTGATAAAATATTATAACATCATTTAAGATTATTGAGCCATATAATGTTCAATTATATCAATTTCGTTCCTGTTATAAGATAAATTTGATTGATAAAAAAGTGAATATAAAGAGTTTTCAAATAGAAAAATATTCATGTATGCATGCTATTGTTGCTTGTGTAAGAGTAGGTATAGATCATTTACAATATTTGCATCCTATTTTCAGGTTAAAAACCATAAATATCATATAATAACGAGTTTTGACTAATAAGAGATGAGACTTACTAGTTATTATTTGATTGTTCTACTCTAATACCTGACTTATCAATGATTTAAGAAAAAAGGTCATCTTTATTGAATTCACATACATAATAAGATGGATTAGATTTCACGTACACCCAAACCTAATGAGTGTGTATTATGTAAATAAATTGGTCATAATTGATCTATTTGTCCATAAAATTTGGCAAATACATAATGAATTATAATTTTTTTAAAAAAATGTTATAGTTCACGAATATAAGATGAAATTGCAAATAGTTTATTTATATTTTATATTATTTGGATTTTTTTTTTCAACTTATGCAGACATATTTAAAAAGGGCACAACTACCAGAAGAGATTCATGTATAAAACATCTGTGGAGAGAATGAATATTGGAAAATTGTAGGGAGATAAGGCACACTTGAACATTATTTAGATATCAATAAAAGTGCAATTACTCTATTAAAAAATAATTTTTAAAACTATTTTGTTAGAGAATAATTTTTAATTTTTGCAATTTTTAAAGTTGTCACATCTTTAAAGTTGTATTGGTAATAAACAACTTTTTTCATAAATTTAAAGTTTATCCAGTAGAGAACTACTTTTTGAGTGTAGATTTTGGTAAATATCTTTTATACTGTAATACTTAGACAAACACTTTTACTGTTTATAGTATTACCATAAAAAATCTAGTTTATAGGCCTCCAATTCTTTCAAGGGATTAGAACTTTAAAAGAGTATAAATAGAAAGATATGGTCTACATCTAAATGTATATTTAAAAATAATTAATAATTTATTTTATTTAATATTAATATTATTTAAAAAAAAATAGAAATTTTATCCTATATTTAGATTATAGGTAAGTTTAATTTTTGTTAACCAAATTTTTATATAAAAAAAAATTGGAAGGCCACAGACAATGAAGATATTTTCAAAGCTCCCTAAAATACTACGTGTCATTGATATACAGTATATCCAAGCTAATGAACCAGTCACGCTTCACTGTTATTAAGTTTTATTGAATCGAGTAAAACCTTTAGTTTAACTTGATGGAGGGCAAGGTGGGGGAATGATTTTAATAAAAAGGAAGAGAGGGAAAAAAATAAAAAGATTTTAATATTATTTTAATTATATTAATAAAAAATGAGTAAAATAAGATATTTTAATATTATTTTATTTAGTTAAAAAAAGGAATAAAAAATATTTTTATGCGAATAACTTTAAAATTATCAAGTATAATAAAATATTATCTCTCATTTATAAATTTTTTAATTTTAGATGAGAGGAATAAAAGGGGAGAGGAAAAATGTTCTCTACCTTCATTCAATTTTTAAGTTGCAGATGAGGGAAGGGGCAAACTCTCAACATTTCCCTCCCCTTTCTTTCTCCTTTTCCTCCAACCAAACAGTAATGGCATTCAATTGGAATGCTTTTCATTTGATTTAATATTTTATTAGTGCGCGTGCCTTGTACTGATCTACCGCGCCAGCCGCCAAGGAAGCACACATTTTGTTTTTTACTTTTTTTCCCACCAAAATATAGTTGGATCCAACCTCGGTGTGGCCTTTTCATTTTGTTGAGAGAAGTTTTTTTTTTTTTTTGGATACAAGTATGCAGAGAGATTGTAAAAGTACGATTCCGCGATAAATAAAAGTAAGGGTGTGTTTGGATTAGTTTTTAGAGAATAGATTCTGGGAAGAATAGATTCTGGAGAAATAGATTTTGGGAAGAATAGATTCTGGGAAGAATAGATTCTAGAGAATAGATTTTGAGAAGAATAGATTTTGGGAAGAATAGATTTTGAAATTAGAGATATTTGGATGATTAGTAGTAGAATCACTTTTTATATTAATAAATTATTAAAAAGGGTATGATTTGATAAAGTATGAGAGAGGAGAGAGGGTAGAGAATAAATATGAGAGAGGAGAGAGGAGAGAGAAGAGAGAGAAAAGAGAGAAAAGAGGAGATAGTGTGAAGAAGAGAGAGGAGAGATAAGAGAGAGTATAAGAAAAAAGTAGGGGTAAAATAATAATTGGATAATCTATAAGCTCTTTTACAGTTCCAAAATCTATTTTCAGTAGCTTATTCAAAACCATGGTTTCAAACTGAGATTTTGCCCAAAATCAATTCTGGACAAAAATGGTTGTTTGGCTCAAATTTTTCCAAACCGAGGTTTTGACCAAAATCAATTCTGGACAAAAATTAATATTTGTTTCAGATTTTTTTAAACCGAGATTTTGATCAGAATTGATTCTTAAAAGCTATATCCAAACAGGCACTAAGTATGGAACATACTGGGGAAAAAAAAAGTGGGCTTGGAACATGAAATAGAATTATAATTATAAATTTAATTTACAACACATTCTGGAATGGTAGCTGATAGGGATGCGACTCAGTGAATAATTTTGATAATTTGAGATTTTAATCTATACCAATAATATCATTTCATTTGATTAAATCTTATTAGGTAGGGTTAGATGCTAAAACAGTTCATCACGGGATACTTTACATGTTTAATGGTAGGATTTGAATCCCGTCACTTGATTAAAGAACTAAATCAGATAACTAACGTGATTAATTCAACAAAGTTTTAGTTAGCTATTTAGTTTAACACAACCCTTTAGCCTCCTTCGGGCAATTATCAAACATAGGCGGAGTTGTATGAGACCTACAGTAAAATTACAAATTTAATTTACAACAAATTATATAATAGGAAGCGTGCAACGCAGTAAATAATCTTGGCTGTTTGGATTTTTAGTTTACATAAAATAACAATTCCTAAACAAAATAATTTGTTGCTTATGTTTTTAATATGTACAGGGTAAGAAATTTTAGAATAAAAATAAAATAAACAGGAGTCTATCTTTCTTTTACACACACACACACATATTTCTCTCTTCCTCTTTTCCCATAATTTTCATCAATCATAAAAAGAAAATATTATACTTTTTTAAGGAAAAATATTTTTATTTTATTATTTTCCGCAACATGAAGATTTTAGGTAAGTCAGAATCTTGAATAGGACTCTTGCTCTTGTGAGATTCCTTGGATTGGCCACGATTGTGAGGATCTCAATCCTCCTCAATTGTATCCCAAAACTCCCCCTGATGCCATGTCTAGCAATCCTGTTTTGTATCAACTAAAGCCTAAGCGTCATCATAAAAGACTCTTGTTTTCCCGAGCGAATGAACTAACAAGCTTCAGTATTAGCATACGTCAAATATTGTCAGGATGCAGAGGTTTGAAAGATAATACGATCAGAGGAGAGATATCATCAGCAAATACGAAAGATAAACTCAGTCCTCACTCATTGAAAATGACTCTCGAGAAACATGTATTCTTTCAGCATTAAGGAGCACAGAATCTTGATCATGGCCAAGTCAACAGCAATAGATCTTATATGTGACAGAACCACATCCAAGAAGCAAAAACACTGTTTAATAGTCAAAGTCCTACTATATCATATATGTTTACGTAACACTAAATATTTCCTATTTTCAACAAATATCCAAATTTTTAACTTTAGAAAAAGGATCACCCCTCTGTCATAAATCCTATAAATTTTGTTTCTCCTTTGTTTCATTGGTCGTCACCTCAGGCATCTACTTATTCTTGAAGTATTGGCATGACGAAACACGTCATGAGAAGATGTAACTTGATAAATTTATTCAACAAGTGGCGTGCGCATGAAGAGGAACTGCACCATAAAATAAATTCCATGATGAGGAGAAGCTGTCAGTTAACAGAAGCAAAATCCACTTGTATTAATAGTTCCTTTACATACCTCAAACGGTTTCCCTGATCGTTCAAATTCTAGCATACTTAAAGCAACTTGACAGCTTTGTGAGACAAGAGGCTCCGGATCTGCCACAAATTCCTCAAGAAGTGCTACACTTCGGTCATCTAGAAGGTATCCAAGATAATAAATGTTTTAATTCCACAAGTATACCAGTTGAGATTTAAACTCTGCATAAGTAGAACTAGTTCAACAAGTATACCTGCCATAAATTTTATGTTTTTAAATTGATATCGATTTCGTGGTAGTTAACTACTACACTCAAGTAGCTCAGCAGAACTAAACGAAATTGTAACTTCATTTAGATTAGGGAAAAAAAATCAGGAATGTCATGTTTATTTGTTTTAGAATTTGAGAGATGAATGATGAGATAGTAGGAAGACGTATTTTTTGCAGGTTTCAGGCAAACAGAGACTGAACTTCAACTCCTTACAGGAAAGCAGAGCTCGTCCACATTCACAAAAACTAATAAATAAAAAAAGTATTCGTTTAAAACAGATTACACATCCCTTGGAAGAGTGATCTCCTCCACCTATTGCTAAACTCACTTTTATTACATGAACTGTTATGAATTTCATGAATCATATGATGTTTTTGATTTTGCAAGAAGAGGATGATTCACAACCAACACAACACCTCTCTGATACATTATTACTCTGAGAGAAAGCCCACATCATTTGATCATATTTAGTGGCAATACCTGCAATTGAACCAAGAGCTTCGGCAGCTTCATGTCTGACCATTGGATGCTCATTCCCATCCTTAAGTATATTGGATAGTGCAGCCGAAGCAGCTTTGTCTTGTAATTGGCCCAAAACATAAGCAACCTAAATTTTACAGAAATTACCAGCATAGAAAATTAGGAGTATCCATTGGCCCAAAAAAAGAGAACAACAATCATGAATATACAACTACGGGAAATAATTGAAAGTCAACCTCTTACCCAAGATGATTCATCTAATATGACGACCAACTAATGGCTTTTATCAGTTTACCTAAACTAAGAAGTTTTGGGCACAAGTATCTATCAATTATCAGACCAGAAATATAAATAGCAACTCTATTTATTTCTAGGAAAGAAAAAGCTACCACGCCATCATGTGTTCCACTAAGTCACCCTCTAGGCCTTTACATTATGTATATAGGAAATGAGCACATCACTTGCCATTTATTCACACAAACCATACCTACAGAAAAAAATTCACATCAGATGATAAAAAAAAGAATGCTTAACATACCTCATGGCGAAGGAGAGCACTTTTTGAACCCAAGGAATCAATTATAGCAGTAACAGCTTCATTTCCACCATCATTTCGTAGGGCAAAAAGAGCTGCATACCGTTCATACATTCCTTTTTCTTCATCCAGGAGTACTTTCCTGATGTTGATTAAAATGAGTTAGCAACATAGTCCTTGATCTTAAGCTCATAAGCTTTAACTACTAGAATGGACTAACAAACCTTAATTGATCCACAGAAGAACATGAAGCAGCTGGTGCTGCAGGATCAACAGACTTAAAAGGTGACGCATCAGTTACAGACACTTCATCACTGCTGCCAGCATCTTTCAAATGCTCAATACGTTGAAGAGCCAATTCACATGTTTCCCGAACCTCCTGAGCAGGATCTAAACCCAAACTATTGTTCAGTAGAGGAACATTGCCATCTGAAACAATAGCACCAAGAGCTTCTGCGGCCTATGAAATTATAACAAAATCAATTATCAATAGAAAGGAAGCAGTGTATTAAAAAAAAAGGCAAAAAGAAGACTTAAAAAAATATCGAAGAAGCGCATGCCTCATGGCGAACAATGGGATGCAAAGAAAGATCATTTAAAACTGAAGCCAAAGCAGGGATGGCTTCTACATCTTGCATTTGACCCAGTGCAAATGCTGCCTCGTGTGCCAACAAATTTGAAGAATCCCTTGTGGCTGCAAATTAAAAAGATCAGCTTGGATCAATTTGAGTGAAACAGATGACAATCCAATAAAATAGCACAAAGCTTGCATGTCCATCCCAGGCCCGCCTCAAATAATGATCCAAATCAAAAAAATTGAACTCGAGCATGAATAAAGCTCTGAACTGAAGACAAGAAATGCACTTTTGCCATTAAGTTGATGCAAAACTTCCTTACTCCCTTATCGTGCAAGTCAAGCATTTAAAACGAAACAATCCGTCGACAGTTCTTTAGAACGACATTCGAGAACATGGGAGAGGAAAAAAAAAGAAGGATAGAAAAGTATAAGCATCGACTGACCGAGAATAAGGGCGTTGCGAGGAGAGGGACCTTTGAGATTGCGGAGAGAGAAGAGAGCCCGGAAGCGCTCACAAATCGGTTGCGTGGAATCCAGTAATAATTCACAGAGGAATTTTTCCATGTCCAGCGACGAAACAAAGGCGCTGTCATCCATGGAAGCCATGACTTTAATAGCGTCGATTTCAGGCTTCAGCCCTCCGAAGCTGCAGTTATTTTGAGGCGGAATCCGCCAGCGCCCACATGAGTTAAAGTTAGATCCGAATCCGATATTTAGGCGCACACACACACACACACACACACACATATATATGTATGTATGTATGTATTCTTTTTTTTTTTAATTAAAAGTAAAAGATGTTGATAAATTCTTATAAAAAAAAGATGTGGATAAATATGCTATAAAAAATGCATACAAGTAATTTTTATAATTATTTATTTTTCCAGAATAAAAGTAGAAGAACTATCATCATTTATTTTAAAATTGTTGTTCTGATTTTATTTTCTTAATTAAATCCACTTTTAAAATTTAAATATTTCACAGAGAAAATTTATTTTTCAAGTTCTCAAATAAAAATAAATATTATTGCATAATTATTAATAAAATGTATAATATTGAATATTTTGATAGTAGAATTAAAATAGTAGTATATTTTTTTCGTTTGCTTCCCGAAGCTGGCATGAGATATCAAATTTGATCAAGTGAACAAATATGCGTATAAAATAATGGATGTGTTTACATTTAGAAAACTGGAACTTTAAAAGATAAATAAAAACTCCATCAGGAAAAAAAGTATACAGCGAATATATGAAAAAGGTGCAAAATGATGACAAACTTCTAGTTTCTGTAAAACAAGGAATGTCAAAGGTTGGAAGCTTAGAACCTTCTCTTTCTCTCTCATTAATTGGTGACGTTGTATGAAATCATGTTGCCGCCAAAATACGTAACTGTTCCTCTTCTTTAATCCTCCATATTGCAATCGTCGACAATGTAATGCCTTTGACCAGAAACAGAGATATGGGAGCTCACAAGAGCATTCATGCTGGCAAAGGTTCGATCTTTACCCACAAAATCATTGCTTTTCTTCATCATTCTCTTCTGTATTACCAACAAACAGTGATTTATGTGCAAAACAGCGAAGCTTGAAATTGGAGTTAATTTCTTACAAAAGCTATGCTCTTCTTATCCTCTTCCTCCCCTAAGGTTTCCAAGTTCTTCACCGCTTTTTGCTTCAGATTATTAATCTTTGTCTTTAGTTAAATGCCGATGACTAATTTCTCCATTTCTATCACAGTACTATATGTTCTGCCAGTCCCCTTTCTATGGCCATCGGCAGGTACATGCATGGAATTTGGTTAAGTTCTTGCTATGAACACTGTGTATTTACATGCCAGATTTGGTTTAGTTCTTTGGTTAATTTATTGCAGATTTTGTGTGAAGCACAATAACCTATTGGGCAGAAGCGAAATGCTTGACATGTCCTGGCACAAGGGCCTCCATGATTCAAACCTCTTGATAGCATTTAGGAGGCCCCTTCCCCTATATGTCGGCCAGCCTTGTTTAACCCCTCAGCTTACATTGTTAGTCTCTCCTAATTAATTATATAGTTCTTGCGTTAAAATTCATATAAGTAGAGTTATGACAACTTGTTTTTAATTAGTAATTTGGTATTTCATATCTTCAGCATGAAATTTCGCCGCAAGTTGGGATCCACGGAATTCCCAAGCACAAATTTTCTCATTCTGCAACTGGAAATGTCAGGTCGTCCAAATTGTGTATAGGCTTTGACTATATGGATGAATCTTCTTCAACCTCTAATTGGAGCAATACAACCAGCGTGAATTTTAAGGTTTTTCTTTTTTTGGGGGAGTAAAAAATGTTCCTTAATCACGTTCCATGTCATCGACCAGTGCGTGCATCCAGTTAAATTCAAAATTCTGATCCTTTTGTTCTCACATGCAGCATATTATTCATTTCATGAATGATGGGGGCCGCTCTATTAGCAGAGACTGAGATGGTTTTCCCGTGTCCTTTAGGTTGCTCAAACTTTATTAATTTCTGTCTTCATACAATATGTTTCAGTATTTTTAATTGCCTTGTTTTTAATCTGTTTCAGTTTTGGAAAATCAAACTTTGTTTAATAAGTTTTCCTTCCTGTCACGCCAGATCTATTCACCCCTAACAAACTTCTCTGTTCATAATAATCTTAAGAATCTTCCCATCAAATACATGTTTGTCACTCACTTGAAAACGGCAACACGATTGCTTCAGGAAAACCCACATCACGTTGGATACAAATTCTATTGCCATGGCAGGTTAATGGAAGGGCACACGGTAACTATGGCTAGAGTGAGAGTTAAAATAAAAGGAATGATCGCTACTGGTGATCGCATCATGCTATATATGAATATTTCTTATTATCAAGGCAGTCATAAAAATGAATTACAAATGTCTTACAGAATGCAAATACATCAGGACAAACACATCCAATGCAATGTCACTTCCTGTTTTCTGATTTAAAAATCGAATTTATTACTATTATTATTATTATTATTATTATTATAAAAACCGCATTTTTCTGAAAATAAAAAAAATACATTATACATTTTCTACTGATCATCCAAAATGAGGGTCGTGGTAGATTTTTAATTTAGCGGGAAGCTCACCCCATTCATGGTAGATGGACCGTATCAAGATTTAAGAGGATGAAGCCGAACCGACAGGCAGTGAAAATTGAAATCATTAGTGGGGTCCAGTAAATGCAAAGAAGGATCAAGTAATCCTGTATTACCGGTGGCTCCTCCATTCTTAACCACTTGAGCAACACTCGTCAAGGTTGTCGCACTCTGTATAAATTTCCGTTACTTCTCTGTTGTGTTTCTCTGCTTCATACGTGCTGTCCGGAAACAGAAAAACTCCGGCCTTCCCTTCCCAAGGTTAGCGTTCGCTATAGAATTTCCCTGTTCCTTCTTAGTTCTATTTCATAGTTCACAAATTCATCAGATCTGATTTTTGTTCCTCATGTTTATTGTACTATTCGCTGGTTTATGCATTTGTTCTTCGCCCATTTGCTTTCCGTTCCGATTTCTATTTCATCGCGAGCATATTTGGTGAATTATATGTGAAAAAATCTTTTATCGTGAACAGAGTGTACGATCGGGTAATCACGAGCTCTCATCGAATCGGGAATCTTGTCAGCCATGAATTCTAGGAGGTCAGTGTGAATTATTGATTTATACTTACCTTTATTTTTCGATTAATCGTTTGTTTGAAGGTTCGATCTATGGTGGCTGTCTGTTTTCATGCATCGATCTGTGGATTTATTTCTTGAAATAGACTTTTTATTATTCGACTTGTTGGGCAGCTATTGGTGATTCGGATCACTGGGCCATAGTTTGGATTTCCATCCGATGAGAATTTTTCATCGGTTTTATAAATTTTACCATTATTGATTGGTAAACAGCAATTTCACTACTCCGATTCTATTTAAATTTTGGTCATACAGTTCGGATTGCTCTGTTGGATTGAAATTCTGTTTCGTGGAATCTAGATAGTGTGTCAATGTCCATATTCTTTCCAAATTCACTGTTCCTTGCATCCTCCAATCATTTTTCCAGTCATTGTTGATCTGATGACTGGGCTATCGGTTGCATGTCAATTATTGATAGTAAATGTTGTTTGTTTCTTGATAGAGCGAATTAACCGGTTTTAATTGGTTGGTCTAGCTTGTTATGGTGCGAACAAAAATTAGTATGTGGATGAAGCTGCTAAAATTTTGTTTAGATTTCTCTAAAATAGTTTTAGCAACGTGCAAATTGTCAAAGAAAGATGTGGTGCAAGCTCTCTCTTTCGTTACCATGGTCTAATTTGTAGAGGCAAGCTGTCTTCGTGGTACTCCAACTCTTCACTTTCCATAAATTTCAGCACATACCATGAGACATTGTCTAGCTGTGTAAGGCACACATTCGAAGTCATGGTTTGGACTTGTGTACACTGCCAGTCAACCAAATGTGTGAGAGAATTCACAGAACTGAGTGCATCTTTGTTTTGCTATTATTTGTGTTTTCAAGAAAATATTTTTTTACAAAACACTTTCAATACGACGCTACTGGAAACCATAAATAGTTGTTGAGCTCATCAGGATTTTTATCTTAAGATTGTTACTCGAAAATATGTCTAGACCTAATTCTCTTGTATTCTCTCATGTAATTTTATGTTTTATGTTATAATGGAGATACTGGTTCTGTTTATAGCTGTTCAAAGGTTTAAATGGCTAGAAAGAAATTTATGTTTATATAATTTGCTTGTTATCTGGCTGTTGTTGGTTGTATGTATTTTTCTTTAATCCTTTCAGGGATCTCCGAAACAATAGGGTTGCCCTTTTTGATGGCATTGAAGAGGGTGGTATCAGGGCATCATCCTCGTACTCTTCACATGAAATTGATGAACATGACAATGAAAGAGCACTAGATGGATTGCAAGATAGAGTCAATCTTCTAAAAAGAGTAAGTTTATCACGGTTCATAACTTGACCAGTTTCCCTCTGACCTTAATGCAAAAATTCTTAATAATCATCATGGCATACTTTTCTTTCCTGCCTGCCATCAGTCAGTGACCATCTCAATCTTTTTGTTTCCCTTCTCTTTTCCTTTTCCTTTTCAACATTTCTTGTTATTGTGATTGCTGAGGAGGTTTTATCTTCTTTTATCTTTATTTCAAAAGTGTGTTCCCCTCCATCTTTCTCGCTGCTGACTGGAGGTACTTGTAACATTTCTATTTCTAATTCAATAAGAGGCGTTGTCCATTTTGGATGAGATTTCCCTCTCTACCTGGTTTTTATGTACCTTTCAAAATGTTTAAACGTATAGCAAGTCAAATTGTATTTTGTACAGATATGATTAGCATGCATTTTTGTAGATGATTGAAGAATTTTTAACTAAATATTAAGTGGATCTATTCTTTTTAATGATCATGATTTCAACAGTTGTCAGGTGATATAAATGAGGAGGTGGATAACCATAACCGTATGCTGGACCGAATGGTGTGTATGCTGCAACTGTTGGAAGTTGAAACCTAATTTTATGTTTGCTCCGTTAATTTCTTTGTTCTTCTGTAGCATAATTTTATTGTACTGATTTAGGGCAATGATATGGATGCATCAAGAGGAGTCCTTTCAGGCACTATGGACAAATTTAAAATGGTGACTTTCTAAATCATTTATGCCTTTTGAAGGATTGATTCTTCTTTCGGTTCCTCTTTATACACATTATTTAATTCTTCTCTTACTCCTCTTTTGTTGTCGTTGTTACTACGGATAAAAGGGATGAGGGTTGGGATAAAGATTTTGATTATCGTGTCGTTTTTCAGGTATTCGAGACAAAATCAAGCAGGAGAATGTTCACACTTGTGGTGTCATTTGTTGTAGTTTTTCTCATAGTATACTATCTAACTAGGTAACTGTCATCTGCATTAGGATTGAGAAGGAGCTGTTCTTAATTTTACTGTAATTACCGTTACTAGTTAGATGCTCTGTTGTGTTTGTATAAAGATTTTGATAAAATGAACAGGAATTGAACGGCACGAGCAATGTTCGTACTTAGTTTGCCATATGTTATCTCCTCTTTCTGATTGAACCATAGATCTTACGGAAAAATAGAGAAGATTTTTAAAAGGTAGAGATCTTCCGTATAGATTCCAATATGCGTTAGTGTGCTCAAATAAAGCTTAAAGACTGTTTTTCTGTCATTGATAGAACGGTTACGCGTAATTCAAATGTCTCCTGCATTTTTATCGGTGACTCAAGTTTATTGCCCAGTACACGGTAGCAAGCTTGGTGATTCCAGGACGGTACAGTTGATCGAGGTTGGCCTAAGAGAAGAAAGTGTCAATAGTTGGGATTTTGAGGTGCATTACAGGAATATTGCCTAATAGATGTCTTTGAGCTACACGTCCAGAGAACTAATGGTTGTAATGGGAATTGAATTCGACCTGCTCATAAGAATCATATCTAGAGAACTAATTCTTATTTATTTATTTTTGGCGAAGATATATCTAGTCTAGAGTACCAAAACACGAATTTTCCTTGAATTTTTATGCGAATGTAATGCAGAGAGAAAGACATGGTCTGCGTGGAGTAGTTGTAATAACTTGACCAGGTGATAACCAGATGGATCTTTCTATATGAGAGAGACCCTAGAATTTATGGATGATTCTAATCATGGGTCTCTGGTTAATATTAAATCGAACTTGTGGTCATATTCGATCATGGACATAATAGCAGGGTGATTTGGATTGGGTTAGCGAAGCTTAAATAAACGAGAAAGAAAAAAAAAAAGATTATAGAAAATGATAAATATTAAAATAGGATATTGTGTTAGTAATACTTAATTTATATTTGGTAATATATGATCTGTTATTGTTAATTGTTCCACTTTAGCATTTATTATCATTTTTTTGTTACAAAGCATTTGTTATTTTTAGAGTCTTTTTTTTTTCTAAATAAAATTGGGCCGGATCTATATGTGGCCATTGCGAGAGAATATAATCGGCCAGACCAAGTCTTTTCAAGTGTTTAATTTATGAAGTGTTCCAAATTCTTTTGTTTTGTTTGTGTTTGTTGGGTTACAAAGAGAGGGGATTGGCATCCCATACACAACATCCAAATGTGGGGCGCTATCGAGAAACTGGAAGGCATTCCTTTTTGGAAGGAAGGTTTAGCAAGAGTATCTACCACTCTATTAATTTGGCGCGGAACTCATGGTTGAGGTGGAATAATGGATTTGACAGTTGACTTGAGTGATAAAAATGGCGGGAGAGTGCAAGGGAGGCTTTGTCGGGATCGATGCATTCGTTTCAGAAACTTGTTGCTTCACATTGCAGCAGCTGGGTGGGTGTCATCCTTCACCCAAAAGCTACCCCCGTCCCCCTCCCTTTTTGGCTTCACTTTATTCACCACCATTCATTCATTCATAACAATCTTAAATCGTGTCTGCCTCCAATCAAAGACATAAATTTGTAGAGCAAGTAATCTAGGATGTCTCCATTACACCTCTGACATTTTACATCAACGCCTACGTCACCCGTCTTCATCTCCATGTCTTAGCGTGCTCTAGTTTCATTAGTTTTGAATAATGGGAAGAATCAATAATCTTTTTGTCGTTTATTCTTTATATCACATGGTATCTTGATTCATAAGTTTCCCGTGGTCGCATTGCCCCCACTTGTTAGTTTATGGCCCATTATTATTTTTGCTTCAGGGATTCTCGCTCTATGCCTTTTCTTAGTCAAATTATTGCAACCACAACAATACAAACAAACTAATTAACCAACAATAAATATATAATTCTACCTGGGGACCGGAGTTATTCACCAATTATTATATCAACGCTCAAAAGCAATAGACACATAAATGTTTAAGTATGAAAGAGGGCGACGAACGACTGAGTATGTGTTTGAGTGTATGGTTTAAAAAGTTTTTTTAGATAAAATTTTAATTTAATTTTTTTTAAATAAATAGTCATATTTATTTAAAAGTAATTTTTGTTAAAATTATAATTTTGAATAAGTTACTAAAATTAGTTTTCAAAACAGTAAAATAATTTATAAACTATAAAATTATTATCTTAATCCTACTTGTTTACACCCTCTCTTCTCTCCCATATCTTTTCTCTACCTTCTCTCCTCTCTCATTTCTACTATCTTTTGTACTTTTAATCAAATTATATATTTTTTTAGTAATTTATCAATATAAAAAGTAATTATATTATTAATAATTTAAACATTTTTATTTTTAAAATCTATTCTTTTCATAATTTATTATTAGCTAGAAACAAGCATCCATATATATATATATGTGCCTCCGTATGCCTCCGTCCGCGGCCTGCTCTTTAACTTTTTAAATACATTTAGGTGTAACCATGTCCCTCTCTTCATTTTCAAATCCTCTTCTTCAAATAATTATTGATCTCTATACCAACTAATTAATCAATGATATATAATCAGTCTGTTGTAATTATAATACACATTTTTCATATACTCAGGAAAGAGAATCAAGCTGGTCTTCTCATACATAGAACTTCAATGTTATCATGATGAGAAGTTGACATTTCTAACTAACCTGTTGTTTCTCAGCCTTTAATTAGTATATCTAGGTACATAAAACAACAAAATGTTGCTTTTCCCTCCAGCTATATATATAAGTATATGTTCAATTAAACACAGGAAATGACAGCAAGTGATTTACATTTATAAATATCGATCATCCATTAATTAAGAATTGGTACCATTAAACATTCTCTGAAAATATAACTCTGCCAAGATAGAGGCAGCCAAAAACAAAGGTCTAACTAATTCGATTAAGACAACTGTGGTGAGACCGTACTTGTGCAATGCATTTTCTCTTGAAAATGATGCTCTATATGAAAAACCAAGGAAAGCAAACATAAATTTGCAATTTGCACATTCATTTTAACATTAATGTGGCCTGAACATATATTGTTGAAGCATAAAGGCGTGATAAAATCAGAGCTTCGTTGGACGCATCCAAAACTTGAGACAAGCTAAGCTAACTGAGGATATAGCAGAAATAAGAATGCAAGAGCATGTTTGATTTGCTGGTCAGAAGCTTAAACTCACAAAAATGTATGGTTGACCGCACCGTTAAGTTTAAATTAATCTGTCGTGTATATATATATACGATTATTAGGAAATAGGTATAAGAAGACCTGTTTTCATGGCAGGAGTTAAGTTTATAATAAGTGTCAAACGCTAACACTTTTAGTCACTTATGCAGGCAGAAGCCTTGATTAATGGTGCACCCATCCCTCCCTAGCAAGTTAACCACTTGATAAATTTTGAAAATTAATCTTAATTATGCTATAAATATATTCAAATACATTAAAAAGGCAGATTGATAGAAGGGACAAAGAAATCAAGCATAATATAGCTGAATTAAAACTCCAAAACTGTATAAGTTGACAATAGGATTAGCCAAATCATTGTCTTCAGCAGGAAGCTGCCTACAGCAGAATTATATTGAACCAGAGAGGGAGGGAGGATATATATATATATATAGAGAGAGAGAGAGGCACTAATGAAGAAAGATAAAATAATTTGTGATCGATATATAGAACACCAAGCTAGCTATTAGCTCGAAGGATTTATGCGGCTAAATTTAATTTGAATATCCATTGGGTACCTTCGACGGCGGAACCATGATATCATCCATGGACAAGCCCTAAATCAGCTTTAGGCAAATCGATCAACAGCTTCTAACCTCTAGGCCATCTCTATACAATTGCATGCAGTAATCAATTATGGGGATATATAGACGTGTGCTCTCATATATATATATATATAGCTAGCCACCATCTTTTCCTCGCATTCGCTTTCAATTGATTTCAGAAACCAGACACATAGGCTTGACAGATTTGAAGCTGTAATATATATATATAGGCGTATAACAACTCTCTAGAATATATATACTCTTGATTTGATGGGTAGAAGTAGAAAATATATGCATGTTATTAGGAATGATAACCCAATCGAAGCTCCAAATCGAGACCATCTTCTTCACTGCTATCTCCAATCTTGTCTTTATTATCAGGCACACACAGTGGGTTAGGCAAAGCCAAACCCGTCCTCCAATTATAATCGCCTCCGAACAAGTCCTGATCCCTTTGATCACTGTACTGATGTACTGCAGGAAAAGAAATTTGGGAGGGAGGGTAATCATAATTATAATTACTGTTGTTGTGATCTAAGTAATTCCCTGGTGGTGGAAAACTTGAGATTGCATGGTCGATCTCATGGTCGTCAAGCAGTTTGGTTGAAGTGGAAGCAGGAATTAAACTGGGTTTGCTGGACTTGGCCCTATCTTTCCTGTGAATATTCATGTGTCCACCTAAAGCTTGTGCTGTGGTGAATCCTCTCTTGCAAAACACACACTCGTAGGATCTTCCACTTCCCCTTTCATCATTATGCTCCGATCGATCATCACTTTCTTCGCTCCAGCTCTTTGACTCTTCTGGGTACCTGAACTCCATTCTGGCTTGCTATGTGTATGCGTGTGTGTGTGTGTGTGAGAGAGAGAGAGAGAGAGAAGGGGCCGTGTTTATTAATATAGAAGAAAGATGAAGGAATCGACAAACTAAGGGCATATATCATAGATAATAGCTAATAGCTAGTGAGGTATAAAGATTGGAGAGAAGGGGGTTAAGTAAATGAGAAAAGTCTTATAATTTTGGTTACAACAAGGAGGTGTGTATTCATTGTGAAATAGCCGGCTGAGGATCCATCTCAAACTATATAAGACAAAACAAATTCATTTATATTATTGCTATCTCATTCTTTATTATTCTTTGTCTCCTTCCATTACCTTCCCCCTTACGTACGCAAGCCTTTTTTTTTTTTTTTTGTATTTCCTGTAAACATATAACACTATATTCTCTCTGTACATATCTACTACTGATCAGATTTATTTCAATTCGAAATATTTGTATGTTGCTGCAATAATAAATTGTTTCCCCGGTTTAATTCTTTTTTATGATTACTTAATTTGTTTTCAAGATAGAATGTTTCTCATAAACATCGTAATACCTTCATGGTATTCGAGACTTACTTATCATGTGTGCCTTTATTAATATTTTATTATAGTTATAAATATTTTATTGAGGAAAATACTTGAAATAATAAATCATTTATCTATTCATACTTAAATTTCACCTCTAATACCTTAACCAAATGAGTATTATTTCTTTGGAATAATTATATTAACATATCTTTATGTTCATATCATCAAAACTTCTAGACAGGACATGTGAACGCATTTCTAAGACGCTCGAAATAATAATTAATTATTAATAACCCGTCCAAGTTGTCTTGTTTTAACACTAATTAATCTAAAAATGCGCCTTGACTCGATAATTTTCTCAAGGAGAGAAAACAAACAAACAAACACACACACACACACACACACGCAAACAAAGGGCAGGTTTGCCAGTGAAGTGATGAATGAAAATCATGATAATGATATATATTTAATTTTTCAAAGGTACTACTATGCATGCATGAACGAACTTCTGATCATGTGAAAAATATCCATTACTCTCTCTTCTCACACACGCACATGGTAATAATATATATTAATTGTATGCCATAATTATAATATTTTTGTTGGCTGCATCAACAAGTAATCAAAGGATACATACAGGCAAAGGTATCTAATGATAGAGTTAGAGCCCCGACATGGTTCGAAAGGATTAAAAAGGCGCCCCTCGGCATGCAGGAAAAATTAAATTCGAGTAAGTTTCTTTTAGCTCCATCTTGAGGGCTTCCCTCCTGCATATATACAAAAGCCATTTTACTACGTACAAAGTCAAAAAGGATATAGAATATATATGTGTTCCTGCCTAAACACACACACACAGAGGAATGACAGAGCATGATCTGTGAGTGAGGTGGGTGATGACGGGGAGTGGCAGCTGTAGCCAACAGAGAGATATCCATTCACACTTGACTTACTGTAAGGAAGGTATTTGGGAGGAAACAAGAAGGAACCTTCCCTATGCGTTGCTTAAAAAGTGATATAGATCATATCCTTTTTGTTGCTTATATACTCGTCCTGTCTTTCAACATTTTACACCAAATTCAGTTAGTTTCATGCATAGATATATATACTTCCACTTTACATAATGCCTCGCCTGCAAATCCCATCAACTTGATTAGGTGCCAGTACCAATTAACTTTAATCACAGACTACACCATGCATATTGTTCCTGTTTGTATTATATATATATATGATCCCCCTCGCGCGTGATCTCATTGTTTCACAGAATACTATATAACTTTTGGCCTTTAGTTGTCTGGGATCATAGATTAAATATTAATTAATCTCAAAGGTAAGAAACTGATTGGTGATAATTAGCAATAAAATAATTTAATTATGCGTATATGCATGGCTAACACCGCTTCAGTAGTAATTAACAAGCCCTAGCTATATTCATAAATGAAAGTGAGGTTATAGAGTACATACTCATATAGATTCTGATACTTGTTTAATTTTTGTGGATGGATTGGTTTTTTTTCTGTATCAAAGAAGAGACTCGAGTCCTTTCTTTACCAAGCAAATTAAAGCGACCCACCGGGTTGCCAACTTGTCAATTGTCATATGCACCATTCCTTCAAAGCCCTTGCAGCTGCTTCCCTTCTTCTCATAATTATATACTCGATAGTTTTTAATATAAAAATTAGTTAAAAGGTTAAATTTAATTATAAATATAAGACTTTAATTCACTTTATCCCTCTAATTTATAATTTTTCTTTTAAAGTATCTCTATTAATTGTATACATTAAAGAGTTTTCATCCATTAGCAGTAATGATAAAAGTAGTATTTTAGAAAAATTAAATTACAAATAACTAATATAATTAATTTATTTAAATTAATTATTTAGCTATTGTAAGGTAATATATATTAAAAAAAGTTCCAACACGAGATGCATCATTTGATACTGTTTTAGCAAAACAATACTCCCTCCTCTTTTTAAGGTGTAGCTAAATAAATAATTTATACATATTATAAAAATTAATTAAATTAATTATTTCTAAAATATGTATGTTAGTTTTTCTAACATATTTTTTTAATTATTTTCATTAAAACCATCTTTCGACAGAACTCCTTGATATATGCACAATTAATAGGGATAATTTTTAGGAACATAATTCATATTTTAAGAGATAAAATAAATTAATATTTTATATTTAAAATTAAAGTAAACCCCCCAACTACATACATAAAACATAGTATATTATCATGTTTCCTTATATATATAGGTTGCATAAAGTTTAATATAAGCCTTTGAGGGCAACAACATTATTAAATTGTAATTATAAATAGTAGGGCACAACTTGTTATGGTAATCAAGTTAATGTTAATTGACAATAAATTTAATTTAAATTTAAATTATTTCAACATCTTGGGGTTACTTATATTGATACTTGTATATTTTGTTTTCCTGAATAAATATAATACTCGTTAATTCTAATCTACGCAGGTCAATGAGTAGTATTATATAATTGGATGGTAGGGAGGAATGGCAGACATATTTATCACCATGGCTTAGTTAATTATTATTATTATTATTATTATTTATATTCTTGGATTCTGTCGTACTGGGCCATTCGTTTATGACTTGGCCTTCAAGAAAAATTACAAGGGAATAGTATCATAAAGACAATGACATGAAGAAGAAAACGAGGGACAATAACACGAGTAATACCAAATTGCCTTGTCTTGTATGAATCAAATTTTCCTCTTGATTTTAATGAACACACATGTTTTCTTATATATCGTATAGTGTTAGTTTCTTTGGCTTCTTTTCCAAGAAAGTAATCTTCATAGCCATGATATATATAAGCCCCCATCAGTCCTTTCCTCTCTCTCTCTACGTAGATTAACCTCAGACTAATCACTTCAATAAGTTATGATAATTACTGATCATTGAGTTGGATCGGTCTAATCCAATAACAACGTAACCTAGACTGATGTTTATCGAGACGGTGATGCGATATGGAACCCTAGCGGACCTTTCTATGCATATAAATAACATCAGTTGAATCACTCGACAATCTTGATTCCTGAATTATTATTTATATAACATGGAAAATGATGCACGTTCTGACATTGACGGAAATATCAGACACACTTTCCTTCCTTTTTTTTTTTAAAAAAAATAATAATAATTAAACGCAGAATGTCCGGAAATTGGTTTGGCGACAGAGATCTCTCGAGACATTGGGGACTATAAATTATATCTTGGGTGAAAAGGTCTAGTTTGGTGTATAAAAGAAGATGGAGTAGAAAATAATAATAATAATAATCTCAAATATTTTATTACTATTATTATATACAACTAGAAAATTACTAATTATGCAACCAGTGAGATATTCCATTCCAATCCGAATGTGCTATCTGGGACTGGGTCAACTTAAACGATCAATCACGTAACGCATTTTTAAGGTCGGGAAAGCAATAACGAGTTCAAACCATCTTGGACACTCGGACCAAGTTTTTTCCTTGCAAAATATATTGGACCATGTTAAGCCCAACACTATTGGTCCCATAGCTCCCATCAAGCCCATAAAAATTACTATTCAAGCCCCAAATTTAATGGTTGACGACTTTTTCTAATTAAAAGTATGACAACATCTGTCACAAAAAGTAGCCCACCATCACTTTGGATGTGGGCTCAATGTCATCTGGATTGTATCACAGTTCTTCTTTGAAAGCGTTTTAGGATTTTTTTTTTTACAAATTAAATAGCGTGGTTTATTATAAATTTTTTATTTATATTAAATATTAATATTGGTATGAATTATATCCTTCCATTATACTCCTTCTGTACCCAGTTTATAGTATAATTTATATTATAAATAATCTTATATTAAGAATATATAGAGTAAGATTTATGGGCATATAACCTATGGAGGTGCTGGATGTGGACCGTGCAAATCAAAGTCTTGTACGTCCAAAAGTTGTAATGGAAGATTTTGAAGGAATAAAAGAGTGATAAGGAATATAACAAAAAAAAAAAGAGTGATAAGGAGTTATAAGTAATATTTCACTTTTTAATATATAATCTAATTAAAAATCAATTTTAACTCTAAATATAATATATATTTTTTATATTAAAAAATATGTTATATTAAATAATTTTATTAATATAATTAAATTAGTTAAATATATTTTATATTAAAAAAATAATATTTTTTTTTAAATTAAAAAAAGGTTGTTTATCCATTTGGACTTTAGTAGGTTTAAGGGGGGAAAAAAGATAAATAAACCAAGCAGAAGAAGCATCTAGGGAGGTGGACCATAACTAGATATAGATTGTTGTTTATCCAGCGAAAGAAACGCCTTTCCCATTTCCTCGCACCACACTAGCCATTTTGCCATTCTCAGTTTGCAGCGTGGTTAGTCTTCTGTCTTGGGGAGCAAGTCAGAAGGCCGAGGTCGAGTCCCAAATGATCGAATCTCTTCCGTCACCGCCTTCACCATCTCAACCCATTCCACCACCGGCGACCGATCGAAGTGTCACCTTGATTCCCGGCCTCCCCATCGACGTCGCTGCCCTCATCCTCTCTTTCATCCCCTACTCTCACCATGCTCGCCTCAAGCCCACCTGCAAATCATGGAACCTCTTCCTTTCCTCCAGAACTTTCATCTCTGTCCGCCGTCACCATCGTCACCTCACTCACCTCCTCTGTATCTTCCCTCAGGACCCCTCCATAGCCTCCCCTTTCCTCTTCGACCCCTCCTCCCTCGCTTGGTGCCCTCTCCCTCTTATGCCCTGTAACCCCCATGTCTATGGCCTCTGTAACTTCTCCTCTATTTCCATCGGCCCTTACCTCTATGTGCTCGGAGGCTCCCTTTTCGACACCCGATCGTTTCCGATTGATCGCCCCTCCCCGACTTCCTCCAGTTTTCGTTTCAATTTCTATGATTTCTCCTGGGAACGCCTTGCACCCATGCTCTCACCACGTGGCAGCTTCGCCTGTGCCGCCGTCCCTGATTCTCAACAGATTCTGGTGGCAGGTGGTGGGTCAAGGCATACGATGTTCGCAGCTGCCGGAAGCCGAATACGTTCTGTGGAGCGGTACGATATTGAGAAGGATGAGTGGGTTGCCATGGATGGATTGCCGAACCACCGAGCGGGATGCGTTGGATTCTTGGTTAGGAATCGGAAAGGGAACAGCAGGGAGTTCTGGGTGATGGGTGGGTATGGTGCTTCAAGAACCATTTCGGGGGTTTTACCTGTGGATGAGTATTATAGGGACGCGGTGGTGATGGAATTGAAGAAGGGGTTTGATGATGGGAAGTGGAGGGAGGCTGGGGACATGTGGGGAGAAGGACAGAGGATGAGGCTTGGAAAGATTGTTGTTGTCGAGGACGAGAATCAAGACTGTCCCGTCATTTTCATGCTCGATGGGAATGAGATTCTGAGGTACTCTCTCTCTCTTCCGTGTGTCTTAAGGCTTCTGAGGATACAATTATTAAGTTATCGTTCGTAATGGTGGTTAATAGTGATACTCAATTCGTTCCAATTAATGGATTATAAATTCAAGTGCTGATTTATTTCTGGCTACCCTAATATATATGTTTTTGAAAATGTGCTTGGCTTGAATGGTTTGGTAGTTGATGCTTGATCCACTTCGGGTTTCCGTTTGGATCAGTTAGTGTTAATAATAAGAGGTATGAGTGATCTCTAGTGTAGATATACATGATGATGAGTAGGAAGAGGGTATCCGCTCTGCTTGTGGTTTTTGCTTATAAAAAATGAAACAAAAGCCTTATATATCTTTCCCATTCTTTTGATTTCTGGTTGAATGATACTTTTATCTTTACATAAAAATAAAATTATCCGAGTAAAAGTTTATTGTGGATCTTTGGGCCATTTTGATGCCTGATTGAAAATAATGATGTGACCCTTCATTTACACCTATAGTTTCGTCCAAAATAGTAATATATGTTGTATCCTCGTCATATCATAAGACTAGTTTGCACTTTGTGGCTGTGAATATTTTCCCCCGTTCTTGAAGGTTGATCTCTTAACGCAGTTTAGTGCTTTTGTTAAAAGCCAACTAAAGACTCTTTCTTACAAGCTCGTAAATACACATGCTTAGATTTTTTTCTGTTTGACTTCCCATATTTTAAATTTTTAAGTAATAATAGCTAATCTTTTGGATTTTCCTAGATTTGATGGTGAAAATTATAGTATGAGTCAGAAAAGTTAACAATTACTTATGTCGATAAGAGAACAAGGGTGTTTCATTGAACAAGTTTTCCCTTGGCTAGTTAAGCTGGCTTTGAAATTAGCTTGCTCTTTATTCTTGTAGTCTCCTCTCTAGTTGTGAAGGCCCCTTACCTTTCATCTAACTGAGTTAGATTTCCTTCATTATGTTACCACCTAGTGTCTGGGTTTTTCAATTATTGAGGCTATAAATCCATGATGATTTGAAAAAGGTGGTGCTGTAATTCGTATGTTATAGTGTAAGCAACAAGAGTTCTTAATGCCGTTTTTAACTGAGACTGATGTCTTAATACCGTTTTAGGAAGGGTTGAGGCTATGACTTCTAGAGGAGTATCATCTTTAAAGTATTATATGCATTGTAGACTCGATTCTTGAGGCTTAAATATGCATTGGGAATATTCTGGCCTTCCGGGCTGTTTGAGCTCGATTCATTTTAAGTTCTATAACATATTAGGTGAAGATGTAATTGTACTGTTATTTTTCCACCCTGGCTAAACTACTGTTGTGTCAATTCAAAGCTCGCGTATCATTCATCATTCATCACTCATCAATATTGATAATTGCTTCTATGGGTATTATAATAAAAAAAAACAGTTGGTTCTGTGTGCCACTGGAAGCTCCCTTTTTGTGTGGATGAGAAGTAAATTGTTTAGAAGCAGAAACTAGGTAAATTTATTTACATTTTGGCAATAATCAATTGTGATTTTGCAAAGGAGCTAAACATGTAGAATTTGTTGTTCTCTCTCTCTGTTTTTCTTTTTTGTGGGGCAAAACTCCTGCTTTGCTCAACGTGGCTTCTTATTACTTATATGAGCAAGTGCAAGTGGCATCCAATTCCAAAATGATTTCGTGCTCTTGAATTTGTTGCTCTTTTTGGTTGGAATCCTTTTATTGGGTTGTACTAATTTCCACACATAGTTGCGCTGACGCTGATAGTATAGCAAGCAGCTATCTTGATATCAACCTACCTTCTTGTAAATTAGAATCCCAAAACTTTGTAAAGTTACGTATTCTTTCTGACTCTCTAATGTTGAATGCTCCTTGCAGATATGACATGACTTCGAATCGCTGGCTATACGAGTCTCGTGTACCAAGAAAAGCTTCACATAACTCATCATTTGGTTTTGTAGTCTTAGACGGGGAGCTGTATGTGATGACGCATTCAAGTGTGGTTGATATGACTGAAACAAGAAGGAGGACCAGACACCACAAGAGGACAGGCACACTGTTCATACAAATCTATAACCCGAAGAAGAAGACGTGGAGAACTCGAGTCAGCAAGTTGCCCTTCAATTACCCCATTGATATTAATACTACAGTACTGGGCTCGATTTGTCTGTAAATTGAAGGTTTAGGAATGCTCATGAAATTCTGGTAGAACCATGTTGATGACCCGCATTCTTATTTGCAGATATATTTGTATATACATGTAACTACATATTGAACGTTGAGTAGGGTATAGTTAAGTTCCATTCGTTCAATAGCAGGGAATAATCTGTACTTTGAGTACAAACAAGGAACATAAAGTGTGTGAACATTTAAGTACAGATATTTGTATAGATAATGAAACGGATTAGTACATAATGGTTATTTGTAATGGGCCGGCCATACTATTTTGCATTCTTTTGGATATACTTTAAGATCGATTACAGATTATGCTATTTTACTCTATGGATTAAGACTATTTAAGGCCTCTGCAACTAGTGTCGCTCCAACAATCTTCCTATGCCGATTGGATTTCCTTCAATCAAATTGATGCAACCTTTGTGGAGTTAATCATAGAAAAAATTGTTACCATTTACAAACACGTTTCTTAACACTATTTTAAAACTATAAGGCACTTTTTTGGTCTTTTACGGTGTGATTAATAAGATTTTTTCAAAATTCCTTCAATTAAAGAGAGTTAAGAAAATACTTCATTCAATTATTACTTTTTAGAATTTAAACCCCATCCCCATGTTTATTTTCTCATTTATTTTGTGGTTGAAGATGTCATCTCATCTATTTTTTATTTAAATATGACATTGGGTATTTACAATTTTCCATATTAATGTTTACAAACCGATTGAAACAGACAATTCAACAAAGGCTTCTATTCCCTTTCTTTGAGGGCAGGGCAAGGCATTGAATCCAAAGTCAAAAGATGTTCAGTGCAAGTTCAAAAGTAAACATCGTTTGGGTGGGCAAAGCTCATTTGATTCTCCTTGTTTCCGCCCACATGTAGACCAAAAGCACAGATTTGAGTCCAACATCTCAAGCTAGCAATGGTTGTTCATGTCTCGTGCCCGTAAACTAAGGAGTTTGCAGCTCAACTACGTTCTTCGCTCAAATTAAAGAAAGTTTTATGGCGTTCGTTCCGAGAAAAGAACTAGCCACAGGATTGATTGTTACACTCTTTTCTCCCCACAAACATAACTAAAGGCACCTGATTACAGCATGCTCTAGTGTGCCATTATTATATCCACATTATCAGGTAGAAATCTAAAAGATGAAATTCACAAGTGACAAAATTTTGTTACAGGAATGTTAAATCTGGAGAAGGATGATGCAAGCTAAGGCTTCTAATGAATGGAGCAGCATATGAAACGAGTTAAGTAGAGATACCATGAGACATTAAGGACCGTGCAGTGGATGGTGTATGTTACATTAAGGATGATGCAGAAGCAAATAAGATGGTGAAAATGATTACCACTTTGAATAGCATCTTTCCATGAGACAAGAAACTCATCGTATTGATTCTGCTGAAACTGAAATGAACAAAGGCAAATTAATACTCTCTTGACTTGTGAGGTTAGGGAGGCAAATCAACCACGTACTTGTAGATATTGATGGCGTGCCTTCATTTTTCTGCTTCCGTAAGTGACTTTCATATGTTATTTCTTGACTATAGCTAATGTCTTCATTTAACAATAATTAATAACAATTTAAAATAAAATGAAAATATATGATTCAGCTTGACTGAGTAGGCCTAATTTGAAGTTTGAAAATTAACTGGAGAAATCAAATACAGTAAGCAGCAAGCACGCAGCAGGCATATGGAAACCGGTGGTTTTTCTACAAATGGAAAACGTTAAACTTGTGTAGCATATGCTGGTTGCCAAAATTCAACAAAGGAATTTAGAAACTAAAACGATGAATTTTTCTTTTTAAGACTGCCCCAAAAGGGAAAAACCAGTTCAAATTAATTAGTCAAACTGTCGAAAATCCTTGTCGACCCTTCAACGTCATTCCATGCTTGACCTGTGATCTGATTAATGTTTGACTTGTCTATCCTAGTCAGACAAGAGACATCCTTTATTAACCGCGTTCACCTTTCCTCAGGATTATTCCACCATTTCTTTTAAAAGTTTTTATGTATAAATGACGTTGCTATATATGATTTGGATTGCTGCCAAACCTCATCTAAACTCATCAGACAATTCTTAATTTTACAATATATAATTGCTCCCACCGCACAATAAAGTGGAAGAAACGAAAAGCATAACCAATCTGAAGGAATTATTTCAGCTTCATCTCTATAATCTGATTACAGAAGCCAGTATATCACAATTCTATCTAGATCATCATGGCAAAAGTATGTGAATGAATTAAATTTATACATCTCTGCAAATGAGTATGCTGAGACAAAAATCGACAAGATCGAAGAATGTATAAGTTTTGCCAAAATCTTGAGAAAGAAAAAAGTTTAGTGACATTGACCAGTTCCTCGTCCAGGAATAGTATTGCAAGGATCAGGAGTGGAAGTTACAGGGCCATCTCCTCGAAGAATCTGCAACACAAGGCCTTCTGGGAATGGCCTTATTGCTGATCCTACTTCTGAACTCCAAAACATAATAATGGCCAACATGAACAACGCTTTCAACATCATCTTCCTGTAAGAGAAACCCATCTCTTCTCTCTCTCTCTCTCTGTGGAAGTTGTGTTTATTTTGCGCTTGAAGTCGTACGTCGTACTTGTGCTGTTGCTGAAATTGAGAGTTTTGGAAGAGAATAATGAGAGTTATGTGATATGAAAGTATAGACCTTGGCACGACATGTATATATAGGACTCTGTATTGACCGGAGGCTCTTGAGGTTTTAAGATAATGTGTTTAGCTTGATATTTCGTGCTTTGAAGGTTGAAAATCTATTAAACCACATAAATGTTGAACAGATCAACTTACAGTAACTTGCACGCCAAACACCCATCTACGCAGAAACTGCTGGGTTTCTTTCTTTCTTTTTTAAAAAAGGAAATTAGACTGGGTTTTTAATTTGAGTCAAATCTCTAAATAATATATATACAGCTAACTAGAGATTTATCCCTCTACGGGAAAAAATATGTTGTATTTCCGTTTGTTCTGACGATGCTAATATTGTAAGAGTCATATATAAACAAAACAAAAAAGGATGAAGATGAATACCTTGGATGTGCGGGTTGTGACTCAAGATCGTCTATCTATTTATTTTTATATGCAAATATAGATTATGCATTTATAAGTAAAAAATTTTCTAGAAGTCTTCAAAGTTAAAAAATAATAAAAAATCTATTTTTCAATATATTATAATTATTATGATTATAAAATTTTATATAATTGATTAATGAGATCACTAATTGATTACTATCAAATCATGAAAAATATATTTTTTTAGATATATTTATAATTATTATGAATTATTGTTATAATTAAAATTTTAAAATATTATTGAATTAGCTAAAGGATCTTCAAAGATTAACGTGATTACTAATTGATATTATTGATTATAGTTTATAGATAAAAGAAATTAAAAATATTGACTTAAATTGATCTAGAAAGATTACAAGATTTTAAAATTAAAATTGATAATTGATTGATGGATATTATAATATGATCAGAGAATAGTTAATATTATTTTTGAGAAGTATACAGAGTATCGTCCGGGTGCTTTTCGTGGTGGTAGGTTTCGTAGCAAAATGCGCTTATGAACCAGCGATGAAAAAGTCAAAGGAGCCCCATACTAACTGTATCAGTATATCCAGGCATGTTTCCCAAACGCATGTCATGTCTGAAAAATGAAAAAAAAAATTATATTATTAAAATCTTTTTCTTGAACTGTATCAGTAACTTGTTCTTGAATTTGACCAACATACCAAAAACGAGTAAGTTTGGGTTTTTTCTTAATTCAAAAATGCTCAAATGCATGTCATGTCTGAGAATTAAAAAACGAGCAAGTTTGGGATTTTGGGATGGTAGTCAAATTCAAGAACAAGTTACAAGGTCACTGGCCAGTGTTATATGACTAACCCTGTATACTCCTCCTTATTGAAGACGAGGATTCGGTCCCTAGAAGGAAATTAATATTAATTAAGTCTCATAAATTTAGTTTTATTATGATAAGATTTTAAGGGATTTTAGTGACATGTCTTTAAAAAATACTCTTTGACCAATTTGACCATTGGTGCTGGTCATTGGATCATCAAATCTGTAAACTATGAAGAATTTATGCCAAAAAACCAAACAAACAAACGTTGTCAACTTGTAAATCTCACAGCTTTGCGTAAGAGGTCTTATAGATAACTCATAATAAAAATAATATTTAATTTACATTGTTAAATATCTAATATTGCCGGTCGATGATGGGAACACGATCCGCCAATAGCCAAATTTGTCAAATGACAGTTTGGTCAATGTATTTGAATTAGAAATAGGACTCAAGACCTTTGAAATTTTTATTGTTATTATAAAAACAAAGTCACAAACTTAATTAGACTTAATTTCCTCATGAGGCCTTAATCATCTTTCTTTTTCCTTATATTTCTAAGAGCAACGAAATATATAGAGTTGGCGTATATGTCTTCCATCTTGTTTCCAGCTTCAACAAAATTAAAGACCAACCCGTATAATTGGGGCTTAACACGTTATGTTTTATTTTTGCTTTTACATTTACTGATTTGTCGGTCCAACTACCCAAAAATAAAATTAAAAAAAAAACAAAAACACCGAAAGAAACGGAAACTTCTGTGAACTCCTTTTAACAACACTCGTTCGTTAATTAGTCATCAATAACGTTGTGTTTCTATTCATATATTAATGGTCAAACCATTTGAAAAACGTAACTTTCTTGTATGCTGTATGTATATATCTTTTCACGCGGGAAATAACAAAAACAAGAGAAACTTAAGTGATGGCTTCAGTTTAATTTGTTTCTTAATTAGATCTGGATTTTGTGGGTATTCATGGCGGCGACTTACCCTCCAACAACCGTAGCGATGGGTGGTAATTTACAGAGAATGAACAAATTAAACATGAATCCTTTGGCCGGCCTTCGATCCTACGTTACATGTTTGATACAATAGAAATAGAAATAGAAAAGTGGAAGTTGAATCTTCCATTTCAGTACAACTTTAACCCAATTATAAAAAAAATATTTTAGATTATTTTATTTTAAATTATAAAAGAAATATATATAAATTTCATACTTATTTTAATCTTACCAAATAAATTTTTAAAGTTTATTTTTAACCTAATTCTATTTCTACTTTTAATTTTATAAAAAAATCCTTACATCATATAAGACGTACCATAAGTTATTATCTCATCTTGAAACCTATAGCTATATCTACATCCTCTTCAACTCAACCATTATCTTCTGATTTATACTCTTCTTATATTTAATATAAGATATATTTAATTAATTTAATTAAATTAATATAGTTAATATGGTATGTCTTATCTAAAATATCTTAATTATCTTTCTTGACTCCACATCTATTTCTTATTTAATTATTGCTAAAAGAGTATGAGAGTAATTTTAAAAAAATAATAAATATAAAAAATATATTATATATATAAAATTAATATCAACTGTCCAGTTAAGTAGTATGCATTTGCCTGATTTTGAATTTAGCTGCTTGAAAAGCTTGTTTTTTCATGCGTCACATTGATGTATGTCGATTAGGAGTTTCTTGGACTTTTGCTTGAAACAAATGCTAGTTTTGATCTTTGTTTCTACAGCAACTATATTATCGTGATTTGCATGTTTTGTTTCCACGTGTCCCATTTTTCACATTCTTAGCATTTGATGCGAGTTTTCCACCAGCACTTTTTGCAGAGAGGATTCTTTATTTGTCTGTTTGTTGTCGTTCATTTTGCTATTTTTCTTGCCTTACTGCCTCCCAAAGATCAAAATTAAAGCTTCAAGATGATCCTTCATCCTAATGGCTTTTAGGTGAACAGTTATTAGTTACACCATCACCGTTGTTTCTGCTTGACTCATGTCTATCCTAGTAAGACGAAAGACATGCATGAGAAGTAAGTTGAAGTTGAAGAAACGAAGAGCATATTCATAACAAATCTGAATGAACTTCAACTTGATTATTTCTGGAATAAGATTACAGAAGCCACTATACGTACATTTATTACAATTTATTCCAATATATTACAACGTACGGGGGAATGTGGAGGATAAATTAAATTACATCTATGCAAAGGAGTCTTGAAGAACCGTCCCTAGCTAAATATTGAAGAAAAAACAAACAAAATTACCAGAGGAACGTAATAAAAAGTTTTCATCCTTGAAAAATAGTTTAGTGACAATGACCAGTTCCTCGTCTGGGAATAGTATTGCAGGGGTCAGGAGAAGACCGTACAGGGTCATCTCCTCGAAGCATCTGCAAGAAAAGCCCATCTGGGAATGGCCTTATCGCTGATCCTGCTTCTGAACTCCAAAGCTCAATGGCCAACATGAACAGCACCGTCACCATCATTTTCCTGTATGACAAACCCATCTAGATCTCTCTGTTAAATTATATGAATAAACCAGAAAACAGTTATCTATGTGTGGGTGTGTATGTGTAATGTACTTCAAGAGAATGAGATATGATTTGGGATATGGTCGGATCAGCAGCAATTGGAACACGTATTTATGGGACCGTGCTTTGACGTATACCAGAGGGTCTTGGTGATGTTTTCATGAGAAAATGGTTTTCAGCTTCATTTAATTCTCTCGTGGCTTGAAAACTACTTACACCAAATATTTAATGGATCAACCTACAGTAAGTTTTACGTCAAACACCCATCTACGCAGAAACTGCTGGATTTCAATTTTGTTTAAAAAGGAACAGAAAAAAAATAAGAATAACGAGTGTGATCCGAGTCAAAACTCTAAACAATACTTAGTACTAATATTATTATTATGACTAGCTAGAGAGCAGTATTTCATATTATTTTTTAAGATTAAATCTTGGGAATTTTCAGTTTCGCTCTTCTGCTTTTCGTGGTGGGAGATTTCGTCGAAAAAGCCTCATATGGATTACGATATGAAGGGTTTGTGTGCCACGTATAACATCCGTACATGGATATATATATATATATATATATATATATATATATATATATATATATATATATATCAGCCGTGTTTCCTAAGTGAATATGTTTGAATTTTTCTTGCGTTTCTTAAGTCAAATTGTTGAGATGGTGAGATCCGAGGCAGAATACAAGGAATTCAAAAACGAGGAAGTTTGGGTCCATGGTATGAGTCAATTTCAATAGCACTGTAACTAGGTGGGATTATCTCACTTATAAATTAAATAAATAAATTAATTATAATTAAATTAAATTTCTCAAAACTAATTTATATATGTATATTCTTTAATCTATTAAAATCAGTCAATTAAATATTATATTAGGTATAATTAACTAATTTATTTAGCTCTTTTAATCTATCTAAAAAAATAAATTAATTCAACTAACTTTTATATTAAAAACTAGAATAATACTATTGTTATAGAGTTGATATAGTAGTGTAAGATTTGACTAGATTTTTTTAGATCTCAAATTTAATTTCTAGATAAGATACTTGTATTAGAAGATATAGTCATAAATTTTGAAATTGAATACCTAATAAAAAATAATATAAAAAGAGAACTCGGAGGAGGACTTTTACGATATGTGTGTGAAGCATGTGACTTCCACAAAGATCGACTCAAATATCGCAGTAACCCTAACATCACCATTATTCACAACAATGCTCACCAACTTAACGGGGTTTATTTATGACTCAGGGTATGTTTAAATAAAAATTTAAAAAATAGCTTATAAAAAAAAGATTTTTAGACAATTTTTTAAAAAGAGCTTTTGTACAAGAGTTTATAGAAAAAAAATAGTTCTGTATAAATAAATATTTAAATAGTTATTATTAAAAATATTTTTATAATTAAAAATTAACAGAAATGTTATGATTTTATTAAATATAGGAGAGAAGAGAGAGGAAAGAGAGTAAAAAATAGAAGAGAGATAGTATAAGAAAAAATAAGGATAAAATAGTAATTGGGTAATCTATAAACTATTTTACTGTTCTATAAATTAGTCTCAATATTTTATCTAAAATCTTAATTTTAAATTATAATTTAGTCTAAAAACCCTTTTAGATAAATATGACTATTTATTTTAAAATTTATCTAAATAAAAGTTTTGTTCAAAAATACTTCTAAAATCATGGTTATTAGGTTTTTCAAATACACAATTAGGCTTTGTTTGAAGATTGGATATATGGAAGAGCCTAAAATCGCTTGAATTCTAAATAGGAGGAAGAAGCATAGGAAAGTGGCAACCAAATGAACAAGAAGCAAAGCGGACGATGATATGGAGTCTTCCCACGAGACCACTCACTCACGCAACTCTGATCTGTGGGTCAGAAGAAACTTCTGCAAACACTCTAATACTCATTCATCGTCATATTATCTGAATCAAAATGCTTCCCGTCAATGGCATCGTCGTCTCCAAGTGTCCTCACTCCACAACATGCATGAGATTGATTTATGAGGATGAATATAGATTTAGATAACGTTTAAAAGGAAAGCACCTAATTCTTTCCCATGAACCAAAGCACTTAATAGTAATTTTCAAATAATCAACCTAGAGTTCTATTCATTTTTATTGATAAAAATTCCACCGATCAATTCATTTATAAACCAACATAAATATTTTTTTTGTATACTAGTGCTATTATATATATATATATATATATATCAAAACTTCATAAATATTACAAGTACTATATATAGTTATTAATTACCCATGTTGGGTCTCTGAACATATCATCGACATAAATGTAATTCACAAGAAGTTGCTCATTTCATAAGTGATAAATATTTAGTGTATCTAATTTCTCTGTGAATTAATATGCATGCTTAGCTTGTCCAAAAAAGAATTAAATCATGACGTTCGATTCGATGATATCCCATCACCATTGTTCTATGCTTGACTCATGCATGTCTGATCATGAGAAGTAAGTTTAAAGCTGTTTGGATTACCTAAAGATTCAGTATTAATTATAATTGCAGCACAAGAAACGTAAAGCATAATCAATCTGATGAATGAATTTCAAATTGATTATTTCTGGTATCAGATTACAGAACCAGTACGTACTTACGTATTACAATTTATGATCCTATAAATTACTGCAAAGTAATGAGGATAAATTAAATTACACCTTTGCAACGAAGTTCTGAGCTGTCCCTAACCTTTTTCTTAAGGGGACAAAAAGGAAAACTACAAGAATGTAAGTTTGCAATCTTGATGAAAAGTTTAGTGACAATGACCACTTCCTCGTCCAGGAATAGTGTTGCAAGGGTTAGGAGTGGACCGTACAGGATCTCCTCGAAGAATCAGAAACAACAAGCCATCAGATTCAGGGAATGGCCTTATTGCTGATCCTACTTCTGCACTCGAAAACACGATGGCCAACATGAACAAAACCGTCAACATCATCTTCCTGTAAGAGAAACCCATCTCTCTCTGTCAAAATTATATGAATAAACCTGAAAAAAGTTCTCTCTCTTTTTTTCGTCCTTGTTCTTCTCTTCCTGAAGATCAAGAGCTATATATGGATGAGTCTTGGGAGAGAATGAGAGTTAATTTGTGATGTGGTTGGATCAGAAGTTGGAACAACACTTATATATAAAGTTGACAGCTGATTAAATCAAATATTGAACGGATCAACTTACTGTAACTTTTATTCCAAACACCCATCTACGCGTAAAGCGACGCATTTCAATTTTGCTTGACAAAAAAAAGTTCGAATGAGCATTAGTTTGTGATACGAGTCAAAAATCCAAACAATATTTAGTTCTAATTATTATTATGAGCTGAGAGTAAAATTAATATAGTTTGTTGAAGAAAAAAACATTCGGGTCGTGGGAGGTTTCGTAGGAACAGCCGCTTATGAATCACTATACGAAGGGTCAAAGGAGCCGCATATATATGTTATACGTATGACGCGTATGAATATATCTCAGGCGTGTTTCCTAAGCGAATGTCATGTTTGACAAAAAATGATAAAATTATTTGTTTTTTTTCTTGTGTTTCTCAAGTCAGATTGTTTTTTTCTTAGTTCAAAATTGTTGAGACGTTATGATCCGAAGCTGAATACATGGAATTCAAAGAAGAGGAAGCTATGTTAGGGCCAATGGCATGGGAGTCAAATTCAACAACGCGGTAAGTGGCTCAGATCATATGACTTGCTTAATTATATAGCCATTTAATTTGAAGTGCTTCTATTACATGTACTACATTCGGAGATAGAGATATAAATGAAATAAAAGGTAATATATTGACTCGTTGGCTGTCAAATCAAGAGTTTCGAGAAAGAAAGAAACATATCGCCGTTCATCTGCTTGACGGTGCAGATTCCTTGATTTGTAGGAGGAATTGATACGTAGTATACTAGTACACGGGTTTATTTTGACTCATATCGCCATTCATCCTCATATTATTTGAATATACAACGTTAGTTGGTTTTTAATTGATATATCGACGGTGCTATAGCTAGCTAGTCCGACGTCGTCTGCAAGAGTCTTCAGACCGTCGTCTCTAAGTTCAGTGGTTCATTCGTAACAAACTTCATATTTTAAAAATATATTCTTTGTAACAGCATTAATGAAATAACCTGACATTCAAATAGCATTAAGAATATATCCTTAGATAAAATTAGCCTCTAACTAGCTTTTCGGCCTAAAAAACTCAGTTTGGGTTCACTCAACGCTGTCCCAAGACAAGCTCTAATTAAATGACATCGTAGTTATGGTATTATATATATAATTATATTCTGGTCATTGATTACGAATATTCTTAACCCTGGTAACCCAAACATGGATCACAAAAATAAATAGGATTACGATTCCATGCTTTCCTTTATGAGAGAGTATCCTGAGTTCTTTCATTTATTTAACTGATCAGCTTTCAGTTCACTGAATAAAGTTAGATGTCTTGAATGCGACAACCTCAGTGCGAGTTATATAGTTGAAGAAATGAAAAGCATAACAGATCAGAAACAACAATTTCAAGTAGTATATTAAAATTTATTCCAATAATTACGTACTACAAAAGGGGTGGGGATAAATTCAAGTTATACATATCCATGCAAAGGAGTGTGAAATGTTGAGAAAAAGTCAAGTTTAGGGGCAATGTCCAGTTCCTCGTCCAGGAATAGTATTGCAAGGGTCAGGAGTGGATGTTACAGGGCCATCTCGAAGAATCTGCAACAAAAGGCCCTCTAGGAATGGCCTTATTGCCGACCCTACTTGTGCACTCCAAAGCACGATGGACAACATCAACAACACCGTCGCCAGCATCTTCCTGGAAGATAAACCCATCTGATCTCTCTCTGTAAAATTAATTGAGAGTTTTGGAAGAGAATTTGTGATAGATTGTATATGGAAGTAGCAATTGGCACAACATTTATATATAGAACTCGCCACTGACCATAGAAATGGCTTAGCTGCTTCGCAGGTTGACAACTGACTTGCTGAGCAAAGAAAGTTGAAAACCTATTTAAACGGGATATTCAGTATTGGATTAACTTAATTTTTACGCCGAAGACCCATCTTCGCAGAAACTGCTGGATTTCAATTTTTAAAAAAAATATAAATTAGAATGACTAGTCTTTTATCTTAGTCAAATCTCTAAACAATAATATATATAGTACTATTAATTAACATTATAATGAGAAGATATTAATCAATATTATTTTTTTAGAAATAAACGGAGTTAATTAATTTGGTCCTTGCATTGTGCATTTTTGTCTGGGGGGAGATTTTTCGTAGCAAAAGCCGCTTACGAATCACGACATATGCCAGGCGTATTTACCAAGTGAGGTTCGTGTTTGATAAATGAGAAATATCTTATAACTTTTTTGTCTTGTGTTTCTCAAGTCCCGTATTATTGTCATATATATATATATATTAATATTTTTTTTACAAATTAAATTGATCATAATTTTGAGAATTGATTTTGGGTCTATGGTAGGCGATAGGGTCAAATTGAAGAACACAGTAAGCTGGGATTACGCATGAGGATGACTTCGTCATATGGCTAATACCGTGACGAACATGGAAATATACAAAGTCGGGATTTCCAGCTTTATGTCTTTATGCATTATTCTCCTTTTCTTTTGGCGGAAATCAAAGGTCTTCATTCTTTACTTTACTTCATTTTTGCTTTCTCTCTCAAGTCATGGAGCCTTTGTTTGAAGATTGATGATGGAGTTGAAAACATAACGAAGAAGCATAACATGTTGAACGGTGACTCCAACCAAATCAAGCCCACTCTGATATATGTGTTGGGCAAACTTGCACCATCTCGGTCGCAGAAACTTGTGCCAACTGATCTCTCGATCAAGTCTCAAAAGATACGTATAATATCAACACCATTAATTAATTTCAAAGGGATTTATTCTCAATGCATTTACTTTAATTTCATGAACTTGCACCATTTCAGTTCATCCATGTATTATGATTATTTTATTCAAAGTCAAAGCATCGACGCGTGAAGGGGGGAAAAAAGGGAAGACAGCTCGTACGAAACTTCTTTTCATGTTTTAAACACACTGTACAGTTTCCTCGTTGATTATTATGTTTATTTTGGAGGGCTATTGTTTTGTTTGTCTCCATTCGTTTTACGGGGAAGAAGCATATCTCTTTCTATAGTTAGGTTGCTTAATTATCCGAAATATTTAAGGAAATAGTTCTTTCCTATGTTTAAAACGAGGACTGCACTACTTGCCCTAGCTACAAGGATGGCCTGGGCAGATTCATATATTCTTGCCGACAAACCAACGTACTGACTTAGATTTTGTATCCCCCACATGTTGTTCTGACCATCCCCACAACACTCCTCTTCATCTTTTTGATCATTTATGAAAAATATTATTATATTAAAAAACATGGAGTATCAGGAATAAATCACTTTATTCATAACTTAATGGAAATAGGACAGTGATAATTTTTATACCATATATACATACTTACATAGATAGATTGATTTATTAAAAAAAAGTTTAGAAAAATAATCGGAATATTTTTTTGTACGCTACGAAAGGTGTAATATTTTTCATGAGGGTACAGGAGGCGCAAAGGGCATCTAGCAACTTCTCAAATACTTATTTAATATTTAATTATTATCAATCCAATCTTAATATAAAAATTATTTATTTAATTTAAATAATTTAAACAAGATAAATAAATTATTTAATTATAACATATATGACTTTAATTATCTTCTTAAAATATTGATATATAATATTAAATTATATATCATCAATTTATAAATTAAAAGTTAAATAAATTAATTTATAAAAATATAAAAATAAATTAGATTAATATTTTATATTTAAAATTAAGAAGTATTAATTTTTAATACTCCCATCAGATGCATGACGAGGAAGTAAAGTCTCGTTAACAAAAGAAAATGGTTTCATTCGTATATACAGCTCACAGTCCTTCACTTAAACTCTATATATGTTCGTTTAGGTTCTATGAAATTTCAACAGGAGGCTGCCAGTATATTCAAACACATGCCCTTGATCTCTCATATAAGGTAGAGCCATAATTAAAGCGACAAGAAAATATTAAAAGTGGGGGTTGCAACACTAGGGAAAATGACAATATATATTAATTGCAGTACTGAAACGCTCATTAAGCAAGCGCCAGGCCTACTTTATCTACTTCATATATACCTTCATCATTATTACAGCATAGCTATCATCATAACATATCCCCCTAACACAAACACACAATAAATACACGCGTTAGTACTTAAATTAATACACCAAATTGAAACTAAGGACGCTGGCACATCCAAAGCAGAAAGCTGCATATATTCACACCCACACACCAAACAAACAAAATATATATGTTAAGAACAGCAGCCAACCAACCAGAAACGGAGACCACATCTTAAAATCTCAAGACTTTACGAGCCCCTCCACATTATTCCAAGTGTGTGAAAGTGCAAGTGAGGGAAGACTTGGTTAAGGGTTATTGGGACAGTTGGAAGAGTGAGTGAGATTGGGAATGTAAGAGCAGGAAGAAGCAGCAGAAGGGGGAACTAGGGCTTTTCTGGGAGTGATTCTGTTACCTGCAGTTGCACCAACTTCATCTGCAGAATCCCAATCTGATCCTTCTAAAGTCATAGCCACAATACTTGCCAGAATCAGCACCAACATCACCCTCATCACCACATTGTTATCCGCCATTGTTCTACTTCCCTGTTTTACTCACAGCTCTCCATGGAATTGGGATTTGAAAGCCACACAATGAAATGCAATTTATAGTATAGACGGGTTATCCTGCAGCAATTAATATGATGGTTTCATCTACACGCTATCTTCCAAAATAGCTCTAATTGATGTCAGGAAGTTTATGGCTTGGTGAGAATAAAATAAAGCTTTCAGTAACCCTAATCTAAAACATATAGAAGGAGCACGCCAATTTTTAAGCATAAAGTGAAATTAGTAATGCGAATATATTGAAATTCATGAGTAGGGACGATTAAGGGGTTTCCAACTTGGAAAACTGAAACCAGAAATGACAGAGTATTAATATTGAAATATAAGAGTTTTCTTGGAGACAATCCTTTTTGCCATACAGAAAGATGTTTCCAGAAACAGAAGATAGTGGATGCACGTTCATGTGCGGGACGGATTTGGATTTGGCACACAGTCTTAGAGACAAGTACCTGATGCATGTCTGTCATATTTAAATTGTCTCCACTTTATTTGGATAATTTGATTTGTTTTCTTTTGACAACATATCTTTTAATTTAAATCATCATTTTTTTCTTAAGTTGAAAGTTAAAATGTTAATATTGGCTATTGTTCTATATTATACTTCTCTTAAGATAATAATATTGAAATTTAATTGAACGATCATGAGATTTAATTATACCTTTCAAATTGACTCTGAACATCTAAAATAAGATGTTTACATAATACACATTTTAGAGATGTTTCCCAAGATCCTGATTCGGGCAGGACCGTTTCAATGAACAATATAAAACTATATTCCCAAGAAAAAACTACTTTACCGCTTCAGAATTGTGCCTCACTTCCTTTCATATTTGGTAAATGCTTTCTGCTTCGGCCTGATTGGATGGTATCCGTCACAGTTACAATTTGTAATTTCCGATGGGTACTTAGCACGATTGGGGATAGTCTCCTCCTATATACCCACCCTACGCCGTGAATCCAATCTGTTTGGACTTGGGATTTACAGAGCAAGTGCTTTCCTATCACATGAACTTACATTAAAAATATCAAACTCGTCATCTTATCAACCCAACGGGACTAAAACCCACGATTGTCTTCGGTTAAAAGAACAAGGGCAGTTCAAAACTTTCAGGTCAAACAAGGAACAAGCGGCAAAAGTTAAAGCCTACCATTCACTTTTTGTACACTACTATCTTGTTCCATGCAAGCTGGAGATACCTGTCCTTGAAACCTGCATGATTCTTCAAAATTGTGAGCCAAACCAAATGAATGAAACTTCGTTTTTCTGTCGCATTTGAGGTAAAGACAAATAAATCTTTTCTGACTATGAATTCTGAGCTTGTATTGAATTACAAGAAGATTTTATGTTATTTGTGACGTGAGGTAAGCCAACATTTTGTAATGTCATGTTTGCCACATTCAAATGACTACTTTCTTCATGCATATTCTCAGCCATAGGTTCTTCTGCCAAGTTTAACCTATAAAAGTCTAGCTCTTCTTCCAAATCTTGTATAAGTTTTTCCTTTTCTGACAGCAAATCATCAGCTTTCTCCAATGCAAATGCATCATGTTCTGCTTGCTCTTCCATCATTCTTAAATACTGAAGGGCCTCCAGTCGGAGTGCTGCTTTATCCTCTTGTAACTTTGTAATCATAGCCATTGCTTCATTTGCTGAAATAGCAGACGCATTTCTTTCTTCCTCCAGTTCCGTATGTAAGGAATCGATGCATTGCTTGTCATACTCAATCTGTCTCTTCAATTGATCAATGAGAGAGCCCTTCTCAATTTTACTGACATTGCTTCCAGCCATAGATCCAACACCAGAATCCAATGAAACAGACTTTTGAAGTACCTTAGTTCCATTGGAGCTAGCAGCATCAGCTTGTGTCCCAGGGGAATAAGCACCACCTAATGGAATTACCAATGAGATGCTGGAATCTTGAAGAGAAGATTTTTGTGATGACAGCTTCATTTGTTCCTTGTCCTTGTGCATAAGACTTGTATGAGAATTGTCATTTACAGCCAGATCAGTTTTTTTGAACAGTTCAACATTTGTAGTATTCATTAAACTGCCCTCACGATCTCTGATTGATTGAAGTCCATTATCACTTTCATGAGAAACATCTACAGCTGGAAACATTTCAGAAAATAACTATTAACTTTTCTAAAAATATTGGATGAAAATATGCAGACAAGGAGAAGGAGGCTTCATTCTTCTGGCAATACTCCAACAATCGATTGAGTAATAGGTTCAGATTGTGCAGCAGAGAGGAAATTAGGAGAGACTCAACAATTACCTTTATTCTTTTCTTGTTCCGCTGGATTTGAGTGGCTTAGAAGAAATTTTGATGATGTACATTGACACTTAGGATCACTCCCAGCTTCATTGTTTTCATGAATTACAGTAGCAACATTATTATCATCAGCAGAAAATGGAAAGTCTGACTCAGAATCAGAATGGAGTTTCAACTCGGTGAAGCCAACATAAGATAGTGAATCACAACTGTTTTTTCCTGGACAGTGAGATGTTATTGATCCACAACAGGTACATGGCCTTGAATCCAAAGAAGCAGGGAAAAGATCTCCCTTCAATGAGCACTGGAAACTACAGTCACCATGAACCTGACCCAGTTTACCCAGCAACAATCTATGAGCTTCTGAACTGACTTTAGTCTTTGTTGTGAATGACAAGAGACAGTCATCACACATGCCACCTCCATCTGCAACCTTATTGTGAATATGACATGTTATCAGAGAGGCAACTTCTGATCTATGATTGCTGCAGATTAGTGTCTGATATAGCTCAGGCTTTGGACCACCTAATGCAAAATCAAGCCTAGAACACAATATACAAGGTGCTTGCAATCCACAGAAACTTGCAAACTTTGTTAGTAGATACGACAGCAGGGCGATGATAAGCAATAGTATTATCAAAAACCCCTCACAAACTGCAAATACGAGAAGAGAAGTAAATCCCCAAACTCCGTGTGTCTTGACAAAGGAAATTTTACCTGCCGCCATCTCTACCTCAAATACTCTATTAATCCATATAACTCAAGACAGGGCAGTAAGCTGCACCCTGAAAATCGATTGTGTAACACAAATTTCAATGAGCCAGGAAGGTGAGAAACAATATATGAACCAACCCAACGAAATTATAATCCGAGCTAAATAGCAGGCTATTCTTAAAACAAAGATAAAGTCTAGACTCAGACAGCCCAAGAACACATCAAACAAAATATATTGTCTGGTATGTCAAACAATGTTTCCATAAAATTGAAGTAAAAAAGACAATTTGTTGAAAGAAAACAAAGCTACGGCCATTTTGTGCATATTCAGGAATTATAAAGTTCATGAGAATCCATACGTATTAGCTTTGGACTGAAATCAGGAAAATTCCTTGTAGAAACAGAGCATTTGACAAAGAAACAACGAAACCAGCTCGATAAATTGTGATCAAGAAAACTATGACCCTACTTACTGTTAATGTCATGGCTGATTTTTTTTCAAATACCAGTGTAGCTGTGAGTGTGAACAAAACCAAAAAATAAATTCAAACCAACCCAACTGTGCCATAAAGCTCATCATTATACTGACAACAAAACTAAAAAAAAAATTCAAACCAACCCAACTGTGCCATAAAGCTCCTCATTATACTAACAACCAACAATAAATTTAATATCCCCACGCGCAAAAATTAAATGGAAAAGTAAATTAGAAAATCAAATGCCTAACTCATCAATGCAAAAACCAAACTCAAAATAAATTCCAGACGCCCGTTCTTCGGTAAACATATAGGGGAGAGAATTTTTTTTCTTAATTTCCGTAAATCATGATTAAAGAAAGACCGGAAAGCAATACAAAATTTATGATCTGGTCTAACAAAATCAGACACAACGTTCGTAAAGGAAGGTAGCAATGGTGAGAATCCAACGTAATGTGCATTCTGATGATCACAATGCAAGTCCATCCAAATTGTTCGAAAATCAAAGGTAAAAATTCATTGGAAAACACATTAATTTCGTCCATATTTGTTTTTGGTTTATGGATAAACGAAGAAGATGCGATACCTGTTATGGAGCTTGAGGAAGAGGAAGAGGAAGAGAGGTAAAGTGGCAATATAAGATCAAACAACACGGTAACGAATTTCTGTTTTTGTTTTCTTTTCATCTAATTAACGATAAAATTGGATAAAATTCGTCAAATGAAAAGGGTACAAAATTCAATGAGAATCGACGTTGAAAATTATGTATATAAAATAGAATAAGGCGCGCAATTACAAGCGGCACCTTCTCTAGAAGATCGACTAGCCGTTGAGAGGTGAATTTGGAATTTTACAGCCCTTATTTCCAGTCTTACCCTTTACTCATTGTTTTTGTCAATCTTTTCTTTTTTTTAACAAAAGAAGGTTAAACCCAAATTACTTAATTGCATAAACCTTAACTACGGAGAAACAATTTTTAAATACTCTTTAGACACTAAATACTCTAAACTAAAAAGGCAAGTTCCTAGAAAAGATGACATGAATAATACTTTGTTAATACATCAATAACCTAATTATACTTCTTTAAAACATATGTAATTTGAATATCTTATTTACGTTTAAAAAAAAAATATATACACTATCAAGATTCAAGAGGCTATATATATGATTATTTTTTATAAGTGGAATTACATTAATTATATTTTTTATATTTAACTTTAAAATAATTTTTTTGAATCATAAATCTCACGTAAATGATAAGCCTTTAAAAATAGTTTGTTGTTCAATTTTAATAATATTATAATAACTATTATTATACGCTAATATTGTACGTAAACCCACAACCCACTTTTTAGTATAGTCCACAATAACACCTCACAAGTCTTTGTACCTTTGCAAGAAAATTATCTACATTAATTTTAAAATAAGCCCTCAATAGAGCTGAATAACTTGTCACACCATGTACAATTTGTTCCTCTTGACATGCAAGATTTTGCCATACCTCTTTCAAAATAAAAAGTGGATCCCACGGTTTAACAAAGTATGGCTTAAATATAGTTTTTTTTATAAAAAAAAAATAGAAAAGGGTTGAGCTCACCTATGATCCAAAAGTATAGTGACGTCTCCATTCCTCCTAGATAATACTAATATCGGGCAGAGTGAGTCGTCTATTCCCGTTAGGCGTAAACCTAGGCACTTAGGAGTTAGAATGCCTCCTCAAGTACTACAACTGAAACCACAACAAAGTGATACTTGTCATGGATCGAATATGTTCCAAATGATCACATATCTCTCCCCTTCGCTAGTTTTTTTTTATTGCCCACCTGATTCATTAGAACTTTACCTTGATTACATTTGAATCCAACCCGTGTCGCGTACCTGGCTATAATGGGTGAGTTTCCCAATGAGAATTTTCTGCATACATCAAAACTCGAACTCGAGACCTTATTTAAGCGATATCGAGCCACTTACCACTAGAATCAACTCCTATTGGTTCTCCCTTTCACTAATTGCACTAACAGACGATGACTTTTAACTGATGAATTATTTATTAATGGGTACTACTGAACATGTATTGGGCCTAAGAGTTTAAATGGTGAAAATATACTTATGGAATATTTTTAAAAATATCACCCATTGTATGTATGTTTAACTAGTAAAGAAGTAAGACATACGATCATTTAGAGTATATTTGATTTCTGAAGAGTACCACTTTATTGTGGTTCTAGTCGCAGTCTTAGAGAAGTATCATAACTTTTGAGTGTCTACGTTTATGCCCAAAGATAATAGACAGTTCATTTACCCTGACATTGATATTGTCTAGGAATAAGGGAGACTTTACCCTATCTTTAGATCGTGAGTGACCTCAGCCTCATTTCTAAAAAAATTTGTACCTAATTTTTTTTTTGTAAAAATATTGCTTCTTGAAAAGAGAAACAACAATTGTCCAATAAAAATTGATCTAATTAATATAGAGTTAGTTATAATTTATAAAATAAATTTAAATTTTCAAAGTGATATAAAGATTTTCTTATTAGTCGTGACCTTGCCCCTGGTGAGCTCAGGATTAGCGGATGTAGCACCAAATGTTTCAGAGAATATCATAATCATGACATTTATAAATTATCAATATTTTCTATAAAATATATTACATCGCAAAGCTTTAAGCTAATTTACTCAAAACTTTAAAAGACCTGTCCATTATCAATTCATTGCGTCAGTGGGTTAAGCCAATCTGTATCCAAATCCATATGTTCATTTTGTTGCTGAGCCAATGACAATAGCTATTAAAAACACAACATCGTTTCTAACAAAAAGCACAACGTCGTTTCAACGAAATACTTAGGTAATAAAATGTTCAACTAAATAAATTCTAATTTCCATTTATTTGGCATTCTTGAATACCTTTCACTCCAACACTGTTTTGTTATAGTACTTCTTTAATAACAGATTTCTTCTCTCTTCATCTCTATCTAAATACCCATTGTCATTTCGCAAAGCTTAATTCTTTAATGCAGAAGCATCAGGACGTCAGTTCTTAGATGAACTGTTGATCATCATCAGATGAACTTTGAAAGCTATTACAACCTCGCTTGTGAACTTTTAGCTTCGATACAAGAGGCAAGTCATGAAGAAATATAACGTCAGGGATTACAAAGGCTTTTTCATGCTCCTCAAGCAATCCCCTGAGTCGCCTCTAAAACATACGGCATTGGTGATGTCAAAGAACCCTAAGAAGAAGGACGAAAGATTAGAGTTTCATTCAATTACAAAATCAGCAAGATTGAAGAGGGTTCTATAGATGTTTATGGCTAGAATGGAAGGTGTTATACGATGCAGCCCAAATCATGAACAATAAGATTGCCAGAGCCTTCTGGCACTAACAAGAGATAAGATGTGGGAGATAATGCCAGAGATAGGATATGCGAACATTCTTTCCATCCATCGAGAAAGCTGAAAAGAAAGGCAAATAAATATTGGGTTGATAGGATAAGTGAACACTCTCTTCACTGGCCGAGTAAATAAATCTTGCTTATGATCTTGTTGCTTCAATCCAAACGGCAAAGGATGAAGCACCAAGATCTGTTAGGAATATGAGCGTGTATATAATGTGTATTTTAGATTAGATGGGTGATTTAGGCCATAGGGTAAAAGCCCAATAATAGTTTTTTTTATTACAAAAAAAATTAGATAGTTTTGATACTAATTCTCTACTAAAACTAGAGTATAGTCACAGGGTTTAAAGAGCGCTTATAAGAAACTTATAAAATTGTCTGCTAAATGAACCCTAACAACGGTAACAAGAATTGAACTCGCATGTTTATAAGAAGCGAGTTCATTCCTTATTATTTGTACTAATTCCCATTTTACAATAATAATTTTATAAATATAATACAATTGCTTAGGATTTTAATGTAATGGATCACAATTCATCCAAATAAAAGGATATTATTTTTCATTTATCATATGCTCTATAACATGATAATAGAGTAATATTAATCCCTAATCCCTTTTGATTAGGTGGGAATCCTAAAAAAACATATGATATTAATCTAAATCTTAATTAGTACTGAAAAAATGGGTTAGCCTGTCACAATAGCCCGCGCCCAAAATGGGCTGATATTTTAGCAGCCTGAACCCGTGGGCTATATAGCCCATCCCTATTTTTTTAAAATTTTTAAATACTAGTAAATTTTTTTTAATGTTATATTAGTATAATTAAAAAATTGTTAATATTATTTTTTATTTTTTAATAAAAAAAGTTAGTTTAAAAGATTATTTTTTAAGCATTTGTATAGCGCATATATATATATATATATTATATAATTCTCCTAATCACGGTTGATGGGAGCAACAGACATTAGGGCTAGGACATCCTCTCAACCTCTGCTACTTGACTCCTTTCGTAAGCTCTCTCATCGCACGGTGCATCGAACGTTTTACTCTCTCACGGCTCTAACAAACAAACTCATACTCTCCCTCCCTTTCCCTCACTTCGCTTCTCCAACTTCTTGCCATTCCTTCTACTTCCTTATTTGCATGAGAATCTAAGACCACACTTCACTCGACCTGCCTTCATTGTCTTCTTTGCAGGGATCTATGAGGGAGGTATTCAGTTCCTTAAGGGTAAGTCTGTCTGTTCGTTGCGGGTTTTGGTTTTGAGTACTGTGGTTCCGTGGGTTAAATTGAATTCTCAATTTGTGCGCAGAGGCTTGGAAGTGTTAGGAGCTACGCGAAGCAGCGTATTGATGGAGTTAGAGATACAATTGCCGTCGCCTCTGGTAAAGGTGGGGTGGGCAAGTCTACTACTTCAGGTATTTTGCTTCCTCATCTTCTCCCAGTTCCCTTATGTTTGTCTTCTGGTGTATATACATGAAACAATTTGTTTGTGAATGGTCCGGTTCTTTCCCTGGCGCGTGCAAAAATTATAAATTTATCTCTGTTCCATTAGCATTCTTATTTTTGAACTTTGAATATTTTAATAATTTGGTGTGAGGGCTAATTTCTCCTTTATGTGCATTATGTAGTCTAATAATTTGCTGTTTTATGGGCAGTGAATTTAGCAGTTGCGCTTGCAAGTAAGTGCAATCTCAAGGTTGGTTTACTCGATGCCGATGTATACGGTCCAAATATTCCCACCATGATGAACATTAATGAAAAGCCAGAAGTGAGCCCAGGTATTTGCTATTTCTTTCTTACCATCAATCTTCCTTGAGGGGCAGTAATAGTTTAACTGGAAAAGGGAACTGAGCAAAGAAACTACGTGGCAGCCATACACCTGTAATAGTGCATAACCCCCCAACAAACCCAAAAAAATAAAAGCATGCTTTCTCTGAGGAGCTTATACAAGGCAAAGCAAAAGGTGTAGAGAAATTATTCAGTTACTCAATTAACTTCCAGTCATTGAACTTCTTAATGCTGGAGAGAGTCGCTTGAAATCATTAGCTTAAATTGGTTTCCATGATTGATAGAAATAAATAGAGTAATAATAATGCTTGAACTTCTCTTGTTTTCCTTCTCATTTTGGATTCCAAATATTTATTCTAAGTAGGACAACTTTATATTGCTGAGTGCCAACTTGCTTTGCATATTTAAATTATATTTACAAGTTTACTTCATTGCTATATCATCTATTTGCTTCTTTTCAGAAAAGAAAATGATTCCGATTGAAAGCTATGGGATAAAGTGTATGTCAATGGGTTTCCTTGTTGAGAAAGATTCGCCCATTGTATGGAGAGGTCCCATGGTATGCCTCTATCTTCTTGTCTATTCTTCTTTTCTGTCCCTTTACTGTATCTCAGCTTTATTTTTATACTTGTTCAATATCTGGGATTACACTGTAATCATTACAGACTTTGAACAGACTGGCAGATCTTATACATTAGTCTCTTCTCTTCTCCTTCCTAGTAGATTTTTGTTTCTGTCATGCATTTTTATTTTTGTTTCAGACTTAATTGAAACCAGAAGGAATGAAAATTTTTTGAAGGGCTGAGATAAATTAAGTCTGCCATTGGAGTGAACCTTAGATCTTATATGCACGTTGAAATTTTGGTTTTTAAGACTGACTCAACGGTGTTTCAATTTTAGGCTTTAGAAGGAACTATTTTCTTTATATTTCAACGTTTCTAGTAGACATGATAAGATCCCAAGTTCCTGCTAATATGTAAGAGTGTAACTTTAATTAAAGCAGCTAGTTACTTGTTAAAAGCATAGAATATGAAATATCCACTCATTCTAATACAAGAACTCATTACTACAATCTTGGTCTATTTCATTTTTTAAGTTCAAAATTATGCAGCTTTACTACGTTAATTTAAATCTCTTTTAGTTGAGATTGCAGTCGTTTGAGTCTGATATGCAGGCCAGTGCTTAGTGGAAAACATTAACATATTATAAGCTGATAAGTTGCATGCTATAATTGTATCGGGCAGAGGGGTTTTATGAGCTTGTATATCCAATACAAGTGAGAAAGTGGGAGGTGATAAGATGATCGTACTGAATTAACTAACAGATGGTAATGACGAAGTTACATCAATAACAATGTCTTTCCTCATGTATATTTTGGTAGCTATCTATACTTACCGACTTCATTCAGCAGTTGTTGCATATACTTGATCTCTCATGAATGAGATTGCGAATATTAATGCTTCTGTTGTGAATGTTCGAGATCTCATTTACTTCTAAGATATTCAGTTTATAGTAGTTCTCTTATGATTGATAAGTTAGTTATTTCAATCCTTTTTTGGTTCTGGCAAGTCCCTACTGATATGTTTGATTGTAATGCTCTGATATAAGCCCTTCACTGTTTAAGTTTTTGTTACTGGATTGTAATAGGTAGCAAGTGCTCTAAAGAAAATGACACGGGGAGTTGACTGGGGAAGCCTTGATGTTCTTGTGGTGGATATGCCTCCTGGAACCGGTGATACCCAGATAACTATCTCACAGAATCTGCAATTATCAGGTAGTCTAAGAATTTATGAAGATAGTTCTCAAGGCTTTTGTTATGGGTATGTTTGTAGGGGAGGCCTAAAAGCTGTTTGGAGTCTTACTTTTATCTGACCTTTTACTTCTTAACCTTTACGTGGTTCTTGTCTATCTAATGTTTGAAATATACCATATTTACCTTTTAAAGGGAAAACATACATGGACGCTCCCCTCCCTTCGGTAAGTAACCCCTTAAACTTTGCGGTTTGCAAAATGTTTCAATAGCCAAATTTATGATTTTATCCTTTGTTTTTCTTATTATATTCATCTTAACTACTTTCTTGCTAAAATTTTTCAGACACCAATGGAATGAGGGGAAAATGATGTTATGGAGGAAAAATGACTCTCTTACCCTTTGTAAAAAATATTTAAAATAGGTACTGATGAGTAATAGACATTTTACATACTTTTTTAATTCCTTCTCCTTTTCCATCAACAAACCAAATGGAGCCTTAGTGAAAAAACTTCAAACCTAAAAGCCAAAATTTCAAAAAAATAAAAATAAAAATCTCGCTTAGATATTTAAGCTTTTATCAAAACTGAATAGAATTGGTGGCAATGCTGAAGTTAAATTTCTTGTTTGCCAAAGCCCCAACGTTGAAGGGGTTTTGTACAATTTTTCCCTTTTCTTTACTACTTAGAAAAAAAAGGAAATTAACTGGTTTTTTTGCACTATGACTTGCTGTTTCCAAGTTTAATTATATAAAGTTGTTAACTACATGCACAAACAAACAAAAATCTCATTATTTCGAGATGATTTGTTTATAATGACTCGTATAATCCATTCTTGCATAGTTTACATTAAAAGGGAAAAAAATCTTTGGTTGTTCATCGCATAGCTGCTTTTGTTGCAGGTGTAGTGATTGTTTCAACTCCTCAAGATGTCGCATTAATGGATGCTAGGAGAGGAGCAAATATGTTCAATAAAGTTCAAGTTCCTGTATGGTCTTCGTTGGCGTACTTATCCTTTACATGTACTTACACGGATATAGTCATGTTGATCAGTTTTTGAGTCAGAATATGTGCACACTAAATATGCATGAATTGGGTGGTGTGCAGGGCATGGATGTACAGAAAAATGAAAATAAAAATAAAACAGGGTCCTGTCAGCTTGATATTGTACATGTCCACAAAAAAATGATGATATTGTAGAAACTGGGAATATGATAAGCTGTCATTTAAGTTTCATGGCCCTTTGGGAACATCTGATAAAATTGTGGAGTTCTAAGTAGAAGTTATAGTGGCAATAAACCTTTTACAACAAAGACAAGAAACATATACCCTGTTGAGGGATGCATATGCAATGTGTTTTCATAAATGTTATTTATCTTAAACCATTTATTTTTCCTGCAAGTAAAAATGTCGAGGGTGAAATTTGCTGTTTCTATCTTTGTCAGCCATCCCTTGTGTTCTTGAGTTGAAATATTAACTGGACACGGATTCTGGTGATGAGCATCATGTTTAACGATCTTCTATTGTAATCTCAGATTCTGGGAATTGTTGAGAACATGAGCTGCTTTAAGTGTCCGCATTGTGGTGAACCTTCATACATATTTGGGAAAGGAGGGGCTCGTATGACAGCGGCTGACATGGGATTAGAATTGTTGGGTGAGGTCAGTATAGTATTTTATATGTTGAATAATCCTTGTTTATAGTGTTTGATGTTTAACACTCAACTTCTCAGATTTTACTTTTTGACGGTTTAAAAAGATTAGGAAATGAATTGCCAACTTCCATATGAAGACCAACTTCTGTTAGATGCATGTTCATTTCTTACAAATGTCAGAACATGGAATTATAATTTTTTCCCTCAAGCTCGTATTGCATTTTAATGGCTGCAGATACCGCTAGAAGTGAAGATTAGAGAAGCTTGTGATGAGGGAGACCCCATTGTGTTATCCACCCCTGATTCTGCAGCATCCAAAGCATATGCTGACGCTGCTCGAAAAATTGTTCAGAAGCTAAAGCAAACAGCCAGCCCAACCTGATATACTATGAGGAGCTTCCCTCACGAATTCTGTCTCTCCTTTTGACATCCCATCCTGACCATTGGATTGAAAAAATGAATGGTTAAGATTTAGTATTTTATAAAATTATGTTTTAAAAAAAAATTAGATAGTGTGCAGTTATGAATTGTCTAGAACAAAATTCCGATGCTTTTTCCCTCCATCCATTGCTTCGCTGCTCTCTTCTTCCCCTATCGGATCCCTCTCCCATCTCTACCTTTGCTCGCTTCGCTGCTCTTTTACATAAGCTGATATCACTTTCAGAAGCCGTGATTCTAAGGCCTTCTTTCAACGCGACTTTTCCTTTCAAGCTTCCATTAGCGATGCGGTTGGCCAAGGCATCAGCATCAGAGTTGATTTCCTTGACCCACTAGCTCCCATAACGGCTAGTATCTCTCCGTCACGTGCCTCGCCGGAGATATCATTTAGCAGAGCCTTAGTTCCATTGTCAGTCGTGGCCGCTGTTGCCTATAACTTGGGATAAAGCATTGAGAAGCTCATTTTCCGGTGAACCTTCACATTGCAAGTGAGATTAGCACGAATGGTGTGTGCTTGCTCATTTGAAAATGCAATCCCAAAGAAAATTGATTTGGATTTTACAGTTACGAGGAAGATGAATTCTGGCTGAATTTTAAACTTAGTGCAAAAAGGTACCATTATCTTCTCATAATTTATAATTAATTATAAAATAATATTAATAAAATTATTCTTTTTAAATATTACTTCATACTAAACATAATTTTAAAAACACATTACTCTTAATCCATCAAAATTCAATGCTGCTTACTAACCAATACGTCTATATCTAACTTTCTTGGACAGACCACATACTTTGGAAGTCAATTCCCGCTTCTATTTCATTGCCATCAAAGATTCTGTCATTCCAATGGCTAATCCATGCCATCTACAAAACCAGACATTGGCGCCAGTTCCGACCTTGTACATTTACAATAAAATGTTCTAATCAATATTTAATGAGGGTGATGTGTTATATTTTTATTGAGCAGTACACAGATGACATAATGCATTCAGTGCATGCAAGAATTTCTCGTAAAAAATCAAAATTTATGATCCTATAATTATTAATTCATTGGAAAGAAAGAACGGATGGAAACCCACTGTGCAGAATGGAGGATTCTTCAATGGCTCTTACTCTCTAGAAAGTTATCCTACCCTCATTCCTTGATACGCCCAAACGCTCTCAACACCAGGGATGTTATAACCAGGAAAAACTCTTCATGAATTACCAAATGACAACCCTACCAAATAATCTTACCTTTTGAATCCTACGCAGTGTCATGTACCAAGCATAATACAACATAAACCCATGGGGTATAGGCCACAATCCCAAGTCTAATTAGATACCCCACTCCAATTAAAAAACTCAACCGCGTTTACAAAAACAGAAGCTTCCCCTCAATTACAATTCAATAGCCATAATTGGTGCCGTATACAGGACCATAATCAGCAGCAGTTGCGTGCCCTGTATGGCCACCTGCGCTTGAGGGTGGCGATGCATAAACAGGAGCATTTGCAGGATACGAATTGTAGCCTTGCGCAACTGATCCCCCCATTTGATCCTGTGCCGAGCTAGCAGCTTCAGCCATGAAGTTCTGTACATTTAAATAAATAAATAAATAATAAAAGATTGCAAATGATTTCATAATGGCTAAACCAACACAAACATAATGCAGCAGACGGCATCAAAATTGAAATGAGATAACAAATGCTATCCACTTGCGTGTATCTGCATTTCCAAGCAGCTCCTAGAAATTCCATGCTTTCTTTTCCCAGCTACTCTTAGTGCTTGTTTGGGCTCACGATTGGACACCCCAAAAGTACTTATTTACACAATTTGAGACAATAACTATTTAGACTAAAACCCTAAACTATTAACCCCAGTATCAAACAACACACCACAAAATACACGAACAATATTTGATCCAGACAGACATAACATAAATCCCTAGACACCGATATTTTCAGAAAACAGCAGCAGGAAACAAGATGATTCAGAAATTTTTTCTTGAAAATAATAAAATACCTGCACCAGTTGTTGAGCAGTCTGTATTTGAGAAGCAGTCCCACTTATTTCAACAGTCATCTCCCCTGGAACACCCCTTGTCTCTTGAATTGTAATACTAGCTCCACTAGCACGACGAATGTAGCTGATGTTTGCACCTGATGTTCCAATAACTGCATCTGCATAGGACAGAGGAATTTGCATATGCTGTGTAACCTACAAGGCAGGAGGGAAAAATACATTAAGTCAAGATAAAGCAAACATGCTTCAGAATTAATAATTTTATGCTGGAAACTTCTTAGTTAAATATAAAAAACCTTAGTCACAACAGATTGTTGTGGTTGCGCACTGGAAACCATAGAAGCATCCCTTCCATAAGCAGGTGGTCCCTGATGAAGGTGCTTGTCGATAGGAGGCAGATCAGCTGGTGGGTAATAGTTATCATAGTGATGTGAAGGTGGCATATATTGAGGGTTAGGAGCAAATGGAGGTCCACCAGCTGCAGGAGCTGGAAATCCTTGAGGTGGAGGACCCCATGGCTGGTGTGGTGGCACATTCTGGTTGGGTCGAACATCTGGCGATTGCATCTGAAGATGAAGATAAACAATTATGCAGAGTGAATACAACATCCCCAAAACAAGCCCAAGATAGGTTCACTTTAGATAAACAAAAATAGATAAATCCGATACAATCTATAGAGAAGCCCTCTGGAATGCTAATCTATATTGATAGCTCAACTCATTGATAGCCTAACCTCTCCGGTTCCTATTTTCAATTTTGTTCTCAACAGATAGTAAGCATATAAATAAGCACCTAAAATATGATCCCAAAATTCAAAGATCAAGCCAGGCTTTTGAACATGAACATATTTTCAAATGTCAGTGATTATATTGGAATTATCATCACTGTAACAACACAAGATCACTCAAGCAAATTAAGGGCTGCACAAGAAACCCGACCACACGCCCGACCCAGTCCTGCCTGAACACAACCCGCTCTAGAAAAAGAAGCCTGAAGCAATACTAGCCTGGACCAAGTCTGACCTAATAGTCAGGTTGGACTAGACTTCAGTTAGGTATTAGGACTGAATGGTGCAGCCCAACCCGGTGATAACTATATATTTTATTTTTATTATATTAATAATTTAATATACTTATTATTTCCTTTCCCTCCATTAATATATTTATTATTTTTTATTATATTAATAATTTAATATATTTTTGCTAATATTATATTATTATACTAACCAAACAACCCTTTAAAAAGCCAATGGTCACAAAAAAAAACTAACAAGAACCCCTGAACCGGTCCAGTGACCCGGCGGACCAAGTCCAACCACGTATTGGTCCCTGGTCCAACAAGACCGGGTGGGTCCTTGGGTCCAAAATTCCAACCCAGTCTTTTTTCTCAGACCAGGGCATGGGTTGTGGCTTAACCCAGTCCTATCCAGTCTTTGTGCAGCCGGCTCTCCCAGCATACAGATTATTTTAATAGAAAAGATCTCCAAACTAGCCTGCGATCAAAATCTTATGTAATTTCTAGTTTCAGCTTAATCAAAACCAAGTATAACTCAATAATAAGAAATCGGCATGCAATCCATATGCACATTAAAACATGCATTTGATAAGCCTATAATGCTTAAATCAGACTAATGACTTCAACATATGAACTAGGCAAGATAACTTGCCCACAGAAATTTCTCATATGCCCTTTCACATGTTATACTGATTTCAGCTTCAAAAATAACACTTGCCTGCGTTTCAAATACTCCAACTATGCTTCGGTCTACCAAGAACTTTCTTAGATGAGTTGCAATAAGTTCAACTGCCTTGTGAACTCCAGCAGATTCACCTTGTATTTCGACAACACTATCATCTCGCAGAGCAAAAACTGGCAGGTGCTCTGTTGCAAATCAAACATCTTTCAAGTACAGTAATCTCAAATATTTTAGAATAGTAATAGTTTTCCTTTAATACTCATGATGCACAAAGATATATCCTAAATCATGTCCCCAGTGCCTTTGTACATAAACAAAAGCTTATTTAACAATTGAATTATTCACAGGAACCATATATCCAACTTTCGAATACCTAACAAGAATAGCAGTATGGAAATTTAGTAAATGGAAGGCTTATATCTAGCAATAATGCACACATCACAAGGATTGAATGCCAGAAATTAAGCGATAAGCTTAAAAAGCCCCCTAAAAAGAAACTATCAACAAGACATATTGCCAAATTAAGCATTGTCTCTTTGTGCAGTAGATAATGCATGTAAGCACCTGATCCAAGGACTCGTATGGTACAACCAGATGTATCTTGAATGGATTTTATAGTAGACCCCTGCTTCCCAATCAAGCTTCCTGCTTGAGTATCAGCAACAAGAAGTCTTGTAACAACTGTGCGCCCAGCAACAGATGTACTATCTGCAAGATCACGGTCAACATTGACAATTTGTTTATGAACCCTTAACAAGCCATCCACAGCAGGTGGGATGGTCCGCTCTGGCTCTTCTTTTGCAGATACCATCACCTTTTAAAAGCATCAAAGAGACTATTCAGAAACACAGCATAGAGTGGGTGAATTTAAAATACAAAGACAGATCTTCTTTCATGCTTACTAAATCTATTTCACTCATCAATTATTTCATTTAAACATCACAAGAACGTAATTGTTCATCAAAGTTATAACACTTGAACTAAAAATTATTTTTAATTTTAAATTTATTCCCAATTCTTTGGACCCATGAATCTCCCGTTCAATTGATTAGCCATGATTTGTACTCTAACAAACTCATAAGAGGTATAGATGATTCCAATGTTAAATTTCATTAGTAATCCTACATCTTAAAAGAGTAATCTGATATTTCTAAGGATCGCTCTTGTAATTCAATGAATCTAATATAGATGTATTTCAAATTTCAAATTCATGTAATTTATTGACACGTTTCCATGCATTCATCTGAAAGTTTCCGCTTTATATATGTTAATCACATTTCAGTTGGCTTCTCTTTTTTGTCCTCCCTTTGTTGTTGCTTTACTATTTCAATGATGTTCAGAGTTGTTTCTAGGGAATATTTTCAGGGAGTGTGGCAAGACACCAGTCGACCAAGTTCTGAAGTTACCAGGTATAAGTGAAAGCCTGTTGCTACCAAAATCTGCACAAACTATTCTGAATGTTTAACACAAAAACAACGTTTCAGCACTTGCATATGCTCATTGCTGTTTCCCTGCGACTTCAACTTTGGCACTTCAGTGTGAAGCCACTTTGGTCATTCATATTTGCTGACCACCTGCACACATCGATTTTGGTTATCGGGACAAAAGACATCTCTTTTTATAAATATTAGCCTGTTATAATATTTATCATTTGTTGTGTCATGTTTGATTATTTTCTGGTTTCACTTCCCCGACAACTGTTGTTTTTTAGGTAAAATTCTTTGATAACTATATTACTATATGTGTGAACGTTTTATCATAAATAAATCAGCACCCTATTAAGTTGCCCTTCCAAGAGTTATATGACGTTTATTTGACCAAGTAGAAGTTTTCCATATTGAAGTGAAGCACGCACTTCCCCTAATATATTGACAAGACCTAGTTATGTTCCCACTCTTACACTATCATGAATAACACACATAAGATATAAAATTCCAAGCTATGCAATACCAACAGAGTTTCACCAATAAAATCCGTTTACAGCATACAATTGCAGACAATTAAAAAGCAAAATGAAAGGGAGGAAGGAGGAAGGAAAGAATGGGGAAAATGATAAAGGTGTGATTGCACCAAAAATAAAAAAAATAAAACACCAAGAACAAGTCTTATCCCACAAATTAAGGTGAGCTGCCAGAATCACACAACAGCATTGGGCTCTATCAACAATTAATTCTTTAGACATATCATTCACACCAAAAATAAAGCACCAGATACAACCAAATTCTAAAACACAAATATCATAATACTTTCCAAAAATCCACAGGTATCAACATACACAACGCACACATTTCACATCAAATGGAGATACATGCAAATTTATTCTTCACAAGATAAAAATAGAGAGGGCCAAATGTTAACTCACAGCTCTTTCTGAGGTTCCAGGGGGACCATCAAGTATTTTAATACGAGCTTTTGTCTCTTCAGTAATTTTCTTAATAAATTCCCCCTTGCGACCAATAATACTGCCAACCTTCTGAACAGGAACCAGCATTCTGAATACATTCTCTCCAGGCCACCCTGGCCACCGTTTTATTTCAGTTCCTTTTGAATCTGAGTCATCTTCCTGCTTCTGAGAATCAAAACTCTCGGCTATATCTTCTACCTCATGATGTTCATCAATATGATGTTGCGGAGACACAGAATTTTTGGGCATATCTCCAGCATCAAGTCCATCCAAATGATTGTCTGGAGGATTGTATTCCTCAACGACGTTGCCTGCATCATGTTCTACAGACTCTTCTTCAGGATATCCGGTATTAACAATCACTCCTGCATCATGCTCATCAGAATGGTTTTGTGGGAAATTGGGGTTCTCGGGCACATAGCCCGCATCCTGTCCATCAAAGCCTTCCCCAGACATTCCAACTATAATTGCTGTCAATGCAATGTTGTAGAACAAATTGTTAGTACAAAATAAATTTAAACAGAACATAATAAATAACAAAGAACTTCGAGAATGTTAGGACAGTTGCTTATTCAACTCTCCATGATGATGAGGAATAGGAAACAAATTCATTAAACACTTTTAAGAACCCAAATTTTCACAAGTTTCCCATGACTTCAAAACAGGGACGAGTAAAATCACTGTTAACACTTAAAATTACAAAGCCCCGCATCTCCCTTTCCAATCCTACAGAAGGAGACCGCGCAGCCTCGTAGTTCTGGTTTGATTAAATAATAAAGCAAACACAGTGGAGCAAAATAGAAGCATTAAACCTCAATTTCTCGTCGCAATTTCGAAGACTACGAATAAATGCAACTCCCAAAATTGGCACACCATGACCCAAAATCTTGACTCGCAAATAACAAATAAGTGATTTAGAAAACAGATTCGAACACAAAAGAAGCCCATATTGAAAACCGTATATGTACGAGAAAGTAGAAACCCTAGAATGAACTCAAATCAAATAAAAATTACATGAATATGAAAGAAAGAAGATAGAGAATGAATGTACGAGCTACGGTTATTGAGTATTGACTGTAGCTTGCTTTTCAAACTTACCGGGGTCCGGCGTCGGTGCGCGTAGGGTTAAATGGCGTTTGGATATGGAGGCTATCAGCTAAGCAGATTTAGGTTTTGGAAGTATGAAAGCGCCCAATCTATATTATCTGCGTTCCAGACATTATATATATATATATATATATATATATATATAAAGTTTATTTTTTATTACCAGGTTCAATATATATTTTCTTTTTGTAGGCAAAAAAAAAATATTTTTAATTAAAAGGTTTGGTTCAACGATTGTTTAGAGCCAGGTCCCAAAAAAAAATGGTTTGATCAACGTGTTAATTTTGAAGTCACCAGTCCAATGCATGCCCACGCGGGTGAAATTACAAGCTCTAATCATATCATCATAAATAAATAAATGTGTTTATATATTAATATGTATATTAAATATCAATCAATATTAATTAATATTAATTAATTGAATATATAAAGATGCTAATTAATTAATATATTATATAAAGTCTATACCACATCATGCATAAGGCATAAATAATGTAAATTATCTTAAACTCAGTACAATATAAATGGAAAAACATTTCTAGCTTCTAGTACTATATGGTACAATATCCTTTTTGATCCAGAAAGACCTTTCCCCCATATGGAGGAGGAGCGGTCCAATCCAAATTCTCCGCTGCAGCAGAGGAATAGAACCAAAAGGTGAGAGAGCTGGTTGAATTAAGGGAAAATCCCCTTTAAAAATTATTTTTTAAAAAATAAAACAAAATAAATTTTTATTTGATTGTGTTAATTTAAACAGTTTTAGAGTAAAAGAAAATGGTGGTAAATAATTGATGAACAAGTGATGTCCTGGGACAGTGGTCAGGAACGGTTGACCGTGGTTGTTAACTAAGGTGGCTGGCATTGGTGGAAAGTGGTGGCTTAGGCTGCTGACAATGGTGGCTATGCTGGTGATTGACCATGATACCCAATGTTGTTGGCTATTGTCGCACTATTGGATACACTCTAGTGAATAATTTAAAAGAAAAAAAAATATCTTTTACAAAAGTGTGACTTAATAATAATATGTAAATTTGACTAATAACTATAAATGCTTTTTTTTTTTGCCAGAATATAAATATAAATGTTTAACTTGTAAATATTTTTTGTAATACTCCCTCGTATCTTAATTATAAGAGTTAGATAGATAATTTAATTTAATTATAATTATAAGACTTCTATCCATTTTATTTTTTAAAATTATAATTTTCTCTTAAATAATTCTTATATAATTACACATATTAAGAGGATTTTTATTAAGGATAGTTCAAAATACATATAATTAAATAAAATATTTTAAAAAAAATAATATATAATTATTATAAATAATTAATTTTTTAATTAACTTATTTAATCTGTCTAAATTAGTTAATAGATCTTATATTAAAGAGAGAATATTAATTAACAAAAGCCGACTCTCAAAAATATTGGGTAATATGCCACTTTTCACACATGGTGAACTAGACACACTCTTAAGAGTAGAGAGCGTGCATGGGGTTAAAAACTCTAATCCATGAGACCATGACTTAAAAAAGATGCCCAGTTCAAGTACAGTCAATGTTATTTCCACGGAGGTATTTCATAACGTTAAAAACTTTACTAATACCACTTCTATTGTTGAGCACCTATGACTATTTGTGGGTAAGATACAAGAATTTAGTGCCTGTTCCATCAAATCCAGATACACAGTTGCCAAATACACAGTCCCATATTGCCATTGCGAATGTAATTGTTGAGTAGACAACATGATTCAAGAATCATGATCCACGACGTAGCATTCTTTATTTTTTGTATAACTTTTCGCTTGCTCTCTCACTCCAGCTGTTTGATAAAAGTCCAAAGAGAAATCATTAGTTTAGTTATGCAACACCATGCATCAGAAGAGCACAAGTTTGAAGTTTCCCTACTGACAAAACATGGATTTTTCCGAAGGATTGATCCAAAATGCCAATTTGCAGGACTGCCCAACACCGTCCTTGACGAGATCATTTGAAATTATCCACAAGTAAAGAGTCAACATCAAGCTGATTAAACTGCCTCCTTTCAATCAAATATCCCAGCTAGATGATGTCTGCTCCTTATTCGGCCGGTGAGGCCTGCTCTTGTATTCTGTTATGTCTTCTCATTTGTTAAGGAACACTTTTGAGTAACTAATAACTTCTGCCATTGAATTATTTTGTGCGCAGATCCTCTTGAATCAATGGAATATGCGCGGAGTGTACATCCCTCCTGAACTACTTAAATCTGATTTGAACTCCCAAATATAGAAAATTACCCAGCAAATAAATTAGCTCGGGAAGATTCCAGTGATTTAAAGCATCATACTCAAAACATGGACAGCAAGTACAAGTGTTAATCCTTGAGCTCATTCTTAATCCCTGAACCCAAATTAATCTTCTTTACCCTTTTAGTTTCTTAAGATTGCAAAGCTTCATGTTTTTTTATGTCTGTAAAAAGTCTCCAATTAAATAACTGGTGCTAAAAGTACCAAACTTTCGTATTACAGCTTCCTGGTATGACTGTTTTCCCTCCTCTAAATTTTTTTCGCATTAAATGAAAACAGGAGAATATGCACCCAGTTAAAAACACAATATGTGCACATAAAATCCTATCATAACTTCTTGCAGCATGGCCAAAAAATTGAAGGAACCTTACAATCCAGGTTCAGATTGATTAGGCATTAGCAATAACCTATAAGATCTACCTAAAAAGTAATAACACAAGTATACATTGACAGTTCCTTACACAAGTGCACAAGCAAGAAAACATGAGGGTAGACTCGTTGTTAAAATAGTGCCATGTAATCTACATAGTTAACCTCACCTCTATAGAGGTAAGGGTTGTTGTTGAAGACTCATTGCTGAAATGGCTTGAAAGAGGAATATTCTAGTCTGATGGTGCTTTTAAAGAAGCTGAACCTGTAAGATACTAAATAACAGCTAGAACTTGAACATGTCTAAAAGAAAAGCCATCTATTTGCTTCATCAAAGTTTGAATGTTAAAAGACTACCCGTTGGCACCCTGAAGGGTTCTTCACCATTTGGAAAAGATGTGATTGATAACGACACATCAATTCAGCCAGGGTGGGCCCTGGGCTTCTGGTGTATTTTGCCAGGAAACAAAAAATAATTGTCCATGTAATGATGACAACCTGCCTAACCCTAGCAAGTTCCATTGCCCACAAGCAAGAGGAAATGTATTCCTCCAGAAATTTCGTAAAGAATCATATACTCCTTTGTAGGATTGTTTTCAATTATTGTCGCCTCTTCCTTAATTTAAAATTCAAGACAATGTTTTTTAGAGAACTTACTTGGAAATGTGGGAACAGAGTTCTGTTACCAAAAGGCATTTTAACTCTAAGTTGGGCTTAGTAAAGCATATCTTAATTGGCTTCGGGGTCATGATTCCACCCATCTTTTTCTCGTGTGTATTAGATTTGTTCTTGGAAGTTATATCAAGCAAGCTTTATTCTGCTGGCATTGCCGGACCACTGCAGGAACCACCCTAAATCTCACTTCGAAGTTGAATATGTTACCAAACTAACATTATTCTTACAGGTGTTATCCTTCACATTGTTTCTGGGCCGGACAGAGTGTTAGCCCTATTCGGACATGTCAATTATATATTCAACAACTATGACTTTCTGATAACGAACTTGATGGTGGAAATTCACCACAACTCGTGTCCACATGAATATGATCATGCGTGTTTACCTTAGCCGGATTCACATGTATAATATTTTCTGTCTTATCTAGTATGTACATCTCTCTTGCTTTGCGTTAAAGGTATTGCATTCAACAAGTTGTCTCAATTCACAACATGACATATAGTCCCTTTGGGGGCATCCTGGATGAAATTTGAACAAAATTAAATAATCCCCATGTCCCTAATATATTATATATTTAATTAATTTGATTAAATTAAAAAAGTTAGTTAAATTGATTAACATGGCAAGTTTTTTCTAAAATACTCTAATCATCTTCTTTAACTCTTTCCCTTCTTCTTTTACTTGATTATTGTTAAGAGACTAAAAATAATGGTAATGTAGAACAAAGTTAATAAATATGGAAAATAAGTCTTATATTTAAGACTAAATTAACTCCCTAATTAAGTCATATATTAATATTCGGAGGAATATAAGGTAATGACCATTCACCATTTTACTGCAATTTTGTTCTGGGTTGAAATTACAGTATGAAGTTCTAAGCAGTTCTAAACACTGGGTTCTGTTAATAATAAGAATGCCAGGTAATTATTAGCAGAATTAATTAGAAAGATTATACCTTGAACGAGAAATAAAATTTAATAGGCCATCCTCTGGGAGCTAATTGGAGAATATTGTTAGGAGGCAAAAGGAAAAAAAAATGTGAGGTGACTGTTAAAAAAAGCTTGGAACAATCTTCTGTCATACTTTATGAGAAGGCAGCTTTACGCAGTGAAAGAATTCAAATTTGCTTTTTATATATGTTACATCTAGAATATGCTTATTATGGGCATATCAGACTGCGATGGCTGGCACAGCCATTTCGCAGAAGAGTGGTTGTAATACTAATCTTTCCAACTTTTGTTTCACTTTTCTTTCCCTTCTTCTCTTTACAGGTATGCTTAAATTCCTTTAAACGATCTTTCTCTGTTAAGCTTACGATTCAAGGTTGGAATGTTGCTCCATATGACATCATATTAGTAATGGATCTCCACCACCATTTTCTCTTCACACTAGTGGCAATCAAAAGACACATCCTTTACTTGAGAGCTGGGAATAAACGCAAGGTCACAGGCATAACATTAAATAAGTGTCTGCAGAGTCTTCATTTTCAGCGCATAATAGATTATTAGCTGGTCCCAAGTCTTACATAAATAGTTAATCTATGCAGGGGTTGGTCAAGTATTTTGGCTTTGCTGCCTAACCTCAAACACGACAAATTAGGTACTGACAAGGAAATCACAAAACGCGGGTCGGGTCCCTATGTTTGAAGAAAACAGTTGAACGTGAGCAAAGGAACCTGCAGGGGTTGGGGTTGACCTGACCTGACTATTAATACGACAGAAAGTAAAATGATGAGAAAGTTTTTTACTTGTACAGATGGCAAAACCAATTTATTATTATTGGTGTTCTTTTGTTTTTTTTAGTGACTAAAGCCCTACGTGGGAAAAGCAAATTAAACAAAGTGTAGAAAGTGGACTCCAAATCATTTGACCCAAGAAAGAATCTCACTTGAAATTTATATTTATAAAGGCCTCTATGAAAGTAATGCATGGCCATATAAAAAACTTCAGCCTTCTCTCTGTCTCTCTCTCTCTCTCTTTGCACCTCTTCCCCTGTCTGTCATATGAACATGAAAAGTTGAGGGGAATGCCGTCTGGTTCGAGATCATTCGTGAAACTCTCGTACATAGCTGCTCTGAGTGATTTCGGACCAGGCTTCATTCCCCTCAGCCATCAAGCAGCCCCTGTTCTCTTCCTGTATGGATGATATATAAGCATTAGAAATATGATTATCTCTCCTTGTGCTGCTGCAGACCAGATCCTTGAACAATTGAAGACCAGAAGTGGACAGTGCAAAAACAGTGAGCGATTGGGAACAAACATCGAAGATTAGTTCGCAGTTGGGTCAGATTCGAGGCGGGTATGACTCAAACTTCCCAATTTTCTTACTTTTGCTTTGTTTCCTCACCAACAAGCTTACCTTTTTTGGTGTTATTTTACTATCTTTGGGACTTAAACTGGGAGTTTCTGCTACTGTGTGGCTCTTGCATATGTCTAGTTGGGCAGAAAATCTGTTTCATCTGTTTAAGAATTCATCATAACATGTCCTTCCTTCGTTTATGCCAAAGTGTTTCTACCAGATAGGTCTGGTCTTCAACCTTCGTCGGTCAACTTGAGCATCAAAAAACGAAAAACTATGGTATTCGATGTATTTATGTGAAGCTCATTATTTCAAGTGGGTCGGGTCTGATAGGCGTTGTCATATCTTCGTGGAATGTTTGGAGCCACACCTTGTGATTTTAAGCTAGTCATTACTGTAACTCAGAGTTAGAGAAATTCTACTATAATCCAGTGCAATGTTCACGAATCTATCAGTAATAAAAAGTTTCCCTGCAAACTGAAGATAAAGTACTGTCCATTCACTCTAACACAAGTCTACGCGTCCTTCTCAGAAGGTACCTAACCGAGAAAGAAAGCCACCTAAATTCCTAACTAATTATTGTGTCCGAAGAAGAATGGAGGATAAAACTAGTATAGGAGTGGGGACAGTTTTGAAGGTGCATGGAATTTATTTATTTAGTTAGTTAGTGATGTAACTGAGATTATCACATTACTTTGCTTAACCCTGTTTGACACGTACCCAAATAGTACTTAGAAAATTAAGCACTCACCATCAGACATAAATATCAAAATGATGGGTTTTATTGGGATTGCCGTCATCATAAATCTGGACTATCTGTAATTAATACTGATGTAAGTGACAATTTGCTTAAAATTTGAGTGTGCAAGTGATGACATGTCCCTTATCCAATCATTTGACTCCGGATGAGACAGTCTCTTATGAGTAAAGCTGATATCAAAGTAGAATAATGGAGAGACAATGATCATGGTGTAATAATCTAAGTGCATCTGTATAAAAAGTTCTGTGGGTCTAAACGTAAATTAAAGACACAAGCAGCTTTTATAAAATGTCTAACAGTGCAAGGGGAACGACTTGTTGTCAAAGCTTAGAACTACTTCTTCTAAGCTGACAGGCACTACTGTCATTAGGAGAACTTGCCGTTGACATATTTAGGTTTCAAGGGAGGATGGTGGAACTTGGCAACTGTGACATGAACATTGAAGACGTGAAGTCCTAGAATAATAAGCTATTAAAGTCGTTGAGGCTTTTAATAGTAGGACCATGATTCGTTTCGCCTACGCCAATTCGTTGGCTTTGGAAATATGAAATCAAAGCACGACACCGACGAAAATGTCCACTTAAATCTTTGGTTTCATTTAAAATCATCGTTTTAATTATTTTTTTATAAAACTTAAATTTTTTAAAAAAATTTAAAATAAACAGTTATATTTGTTTAAACGAGTTATATTAAACTATAATTTAAAACTAAAATTTTAAATAAGCTGATCAGAGTAGCTTATGAAACAGTAAAATAACTTATGAACTAATCAATTACTATATTACCTCTACTTTTTCTTTTATTATTTCTTCTATTTTTCTTACACACTTTCTCCTCTCTCATACTTTTTCTTACACACTCTCTCTTTTCTTTTCTTAGATCATCTCTCCTCTTATATCTTATATTTTCTCATTTAATACTCATATATTTTTTTCCGTAATTTACCAATAATAAAAATATTTCTGAAAATAACTATCCAAACACTTATTTATTCAAAAATACTTTTTTTTATAAACTCTTTTTCAAAAGCTATTTTCTGTAAGCTACCCAAAATCTTTTTTTCTTCTATAAATCTGTTCCTAAAATTTTATCTAAACATATACTATATCTGCTATGCTATATATAACATGAAATATACTATTTATAAGTCATGATGGCACATGTTTAAGAAATATAATTACATTTCCAAAAGTTCCATTTTCTAGTCGTATAAAACTGTTTTGTAGTTGAATCTTACATATGAACGTTTGAAAAACAGACTATTTCTTAAACATGGTCATGGACAGCGGGGTTTATTTTAAAATATAAGCTCTATAAAATGTGAGTTCACAGGCTAGTTTCTATTTATATATAAAAAATAAAATTTATAATAAATCAAACTAATGGCATGTGCTCAGCTGCCTGTCCCTGACCCCTCTGTAACTTATTAAAATGTAGTGCGTTAACCTTTTAAACTGACTTCTCCATCGATATAATTTACTATTTGGCTAATATTGTTAATTGGTTTGTTGTTTTTATAACGATTTTTAGGTCTAAATAGACTTAATAGGATAAAGCAATTTTTTGCATCTTTTGACCTGGACTTCTAGTTTTTTTATCTTTACTTCTTATTTTTTCCATATTTTAAATCTTCATTTAAATAAGTTCTGGTCATCAATACAAACATAAATTACATTATATTATTTAATTTTTATCCAATCTAACTTTTGTAAAAAGTCAGATAGAAAAAAAAACTATTTTTCTACTGTTAATCTAAACACATTGTATCTTCAGACTTTTTTTTTTGTATAAAATTTTTTAGAAAGAGGTTGAACTCACCCACGATCAAAGGGCAGGACAAAGTCTCCATTTTTCTTAGGCGATACCAATGTCGAGTAGGGCAAGCTGTCTATTACCCTCAGGCATAAACCTAAACACCCAAGAGCTAAGATACCCTCCCAAATACCGCGACTGAAACCATAATAAAGTAATATTTTCCAGGGTTCGAACACACTCCAAATAGTAATATATCTCACCTCTTTATCAGCTAAACCTACTGACGGTGTATGTTCATACTTGTATCTTCCACAAATACTATCTTTCAAGACAATAAAACAATAAAAGACAGGCTGCCTTTTTCCCCATCTTTTGACGATTTCTACTAACCATATTGCAGAGTTCACACCACATGTTTCAATTCGGCGTTTAAGAATAAATTCTTGCGCAATCGTTGAGAAGAAATAAGCACAAGATGTGTAGGTGGAGTTGACATTTTGAACAGCAGTTTTTTTATGGTAAAACCTTTCAATTATTCTCTAACTATTCTGCATGTGATACTTCAGATAATCTGTAGGCCACATAATTAATAACGATAGAATGTACATAGATAATTATGGTAGAATCGACTGAATTACGAGTATAATCTAGAATAGGCATTTCGGGCAGAAGCAAGCGCATGAAGAGTATTTGAACTTGTTTTGAATCAACCTAATAATGGACTTCTCTTATCATCATTTTCTTTTCAAAAGGAGGGGGAAACAAAAAGACAGCCCTAAATAATAATAGTAATGATAACGACGACGATGATAAAAAGAGTCCCGTACAAATACAATCAAACCCAGAACAAACTTTATATGCTGCAACGAAATCTCAGAAACAGATGTTACGTTATAGACTAGATTTAGGGGAAATTCTTAGCTATTTGCCATCAAGTTCCCAATAAAATATAACAGAGAGAAATTTGAAGACCCAGGGGGTGTTGATTTGTCAAAAACACTCATTTATATCAAACACCAAATAAATTTGTCCTTGCTTACGTACAGGCAGAGATGAGATTCCAAGATCACTTGCCTATGTTGTCAATCAAGTTCCAATATACATATTGAAGAAAGCCATGAGAAGATGCAATTGAATAGTTGCCACTTCAGTCTTCATATGCCTCTGACAGTGGCTGAAGCATCACTTAGTTAACACACGACCTAAACCCAGTTATCCCGGATCCCCAATTGTACTAAACGTTTATTTAGTAATCAAGATGCAGCTAACAGAAGATTAGACCCTTGGCTGTATATCACAGCGCCACATTGTGGTCTAAGTTTAGATCTATTCAGTCCAAGCATATAACTTTCCTGATTAATCAGACTAGTTTGGGAAGCATTGCACCTTGCTAAATATTTAAAACCTCATTGGTTCCATTATTCCATTTTCATATTCTTCAAATTGTCATGGAAAAGGCCAGCACTATACAGTGTATACTCTCTGTTCATAGAGTGAAAACAATCAATGTAATTAGTTTTGAATCTAGTCCTGACAAAGTGCAGGTCGACAGTGCCTTGTCACTTCAGCTTTAGAGCAATGTTGGGTCACATGATTCATGTCTTCCTTATGTGCATTGCATTTTATGCAAACTTCCATCGCAGCCAAAACACAACCAAAATATTTCATCAGATGAGGCTTACCTTAGCATAAAACCATCAAAAGAATCTGGACAATAGCAAAGTGCATCAATGTTTGTTATTTGATGGTTTATTGATAGCTGCTTCTGAATATGCATTCAAAGAATCTTACAACTGACCACACATCTCATATCATCTTCCAGGAGGCTCCTGAGGAGGAAAATTTGGAATCAAATTCAGATATTCACGATATCTCTCGTCCTTGGGGAGCAAGTCCACCACTATAGACATTGTAGAGGCGTCCGGTGACAAGTTTTTCATTGCCATGTTGTGAAGAAGATCAATGACCTTAGCTGAATCATTCTCCTGACAGAAACCACGCATAAGTGAATTATAAGTAACTAGATTTGGAGCACAGCCGTTCTTCTCCATTTCCAGAAACAATTTCCCTGCTTCCTCTAATTTTTTCTTCTTACAAAGCCCATTTATCATGATACTATAAGTTACTACATCTGGTGCAAGACCCTTTTGAGAAACTCTAGAAAATAACTGAAAGGCAATTTCAAGCTTCCCTAACTTGCATAACCTATCAATAATGGGATTGTACATGTCAGTGCTTAGTTTAATATTGTTATTTTCTATGGTATTAAGCAATTCCATTGCTTCTGGAATACAATTATTCTTGCAAAGCCCGTCTAAGAATAAGCAATAGATTGCTGAATCCAGTGCCTGGCCATGAAGCTGCATCTGATTGAACATCTTCCATGCATCCTCTATCTTGCCTATCCGGAAAAGGCCTTTTATCAAGGAAATATTTGTGTAAGGAAGTGGCAAAAACCCATCATGAATCATCTCCTCATATATTTTCATAGCTTCCTCTATTTTATTATTTTTCAAATAACCATTGATCAGAACATTGTAACTAACAATATCATACTCTAGGCCATTACTCTTAATTGATACAAATATTTTCTCTGCTTCGTGGAGCTTATCCACTGAAAGATATCCATTCATCAAGGTATTATAAATGCGGTTGTGAGGTTTAATGCCCCTTTGAATCATTGTCTCTAACAATTTCTCAGCTTCTTGAACCTTCCCATCCTTGACAAGAGCATGCATAAGAACATTAAATGTAACTGAATTAGGCTGAATTCCGTGATCCACCATCTCTTTGTACAAGTTCTCTGCCTCCTCTGAATCACCACAACTATAAAAACCATGTATCAGAGAGCTATACAGCACCACATCTGGTGATATGCCACTGCCTTTCATTTCCAAGAAAAGTTCTTTCGCCTTGTCCATCAAACCAGCTTTACAAAGGCCATCAATAATTGTAATGTAACACTTTATGTTAGGTTTGCATATCAAACTGGACCCATCTTTAGTTCTGATCATTTCTTCGTGCAGTTTAAGGGCATTGTCAGTGTATCCATTTCGACACAAACCATTGATTAAGGCCCCATAAGTAACCACACTGGGCCGAATGCCCAGCTTAATCATCTTCTTAAACAACAGCACTGCCTCCTTAGTTCTACTTTCTTTACACAGTCCAGTAATCAAACTTGTATAAGTAAATTTATTGGGGAAGTAACCCCTCCGGATCATATACCCCACTACTGAAAAGCCAGCGCAGGCCCTATTCCCATTACAAAAGCAATTTAGCAGAATGTTTAAGGTAATAAAATCGAGTAACAACCCGGATGACCTCAGTCTACTGCAAAGAGATATTACAGTGGAATATTGCTTGTTCTTGGCAAGTGCACCCAATAAGAGATTGAACGATGACACAGGAGGGGTTGGTTTTAGATGAAGCATGTGATCAAAATAATCCAGAGCTTCATATATAGAGATTTTCCCCAATTTACAGTCCACTTTAAGGAATTTCTGCCATGGAAATTGGGTAGAGTCATCGGACATAGAAGTTTCAAGGATAATATGGGAATTGACAGGAGAGTCTCTTCGTGGGTTTGTGAACAGAGGAGATAAACTAGTGGGGTTTTTTGGTAAACTCGGGGATGTTGAAGAGGAGAAGTGTTGGAATAGAGAGGGTAACTTACCCGAAGATTGAGCAGCAACGATAGCGGAAGAAGAAGCTTTGTAGACCATTTAAGGAAAGAAGGAGGGTTATGGGCCCTTCCGTTTAGCCGGTGGTAAAGTACAGTCGGCGGGAACCCTTCTGTCTTCACCTGTAGGTTTTAATGGCGGCATTTGTGTTGCGCCGGGTCGCTGTGGGCTCGTATTCGTAACGGCGCGTTGAACAGCAGTTTACCAGGTCAATGCATTATTTATTAAAAAATAAATATTTATTATGATGGGTGTATAGATAAAATTTTAAAAATAAATTTATAAAAAAAAATTTGAGCAACTTATAAAAAATAAATTTTGAATAAAAATTTATGAAAAAAATAATTTTAAATAAATAAATATTTGAATAGTTATTTTTATAAGTATTTTTATTATTAGTAAATTATGAAAAAGAGTATGAGTATTAAATGAGAAAAGATAAAATATAAGAGGAGAGAGTATAAAAAAAGAAAAGAGAGAGGGTGTAAGAAAAAGTAAGAGAGATGAGAGAGAAAAGATGGTGTAAGAAAAAAATAAGAGAGAGGGTATAAAAAAATATCGGCAATATAATAATTGGTTAGTTTATAAGCTCTTTTACTGTTTCATAAGTTATTCTTATTAGTTTATCTGAAATTTTAATTTTAATTCATGATTTAATCCAAAAATTCGTTTGAATAAATATGACTGTTTATTTAAAAAAAAATTTAAATTTTGTCCAAAATAATTTTTAAAAATATGGTTTGCAAGCAAACCAAACAAGCCCATAATAAACCAAGTGAGTCCAAAAAAATAAACTAAAGTTATCAATATCACTCTAAATTTTTTTTACACAATTTGAAATAATAATTTTAGCATTAAAAAAATCTGAAATTATAATGTTTAGCATCTAAAAAAAACAAATTAAATTCCCAGCCATAAAAAAATTGCATCCGTGTAAACCATAGATTATATTGCCATGCGAAGAGATTAGCTTCCTGCCAACTTTTCCATGGATTCCAATCAAATGTAACGATAAGCGTGCAACCACAAAGAGCTCTGAAGAAATTGCTTGCATCGTTCGTAACAGAGAGAATCACATTTCGCAACACGAACTGACATTCTTCTCCGATACTTGAGGTGGTTTCCATCTTTCGTTTCTCAGAGAAATGCAGCAAGGTACGTACGTGAAAGCCAACAATTTTGATTATTTGCTGCACTATTTCAAAAAAATCATTGCTCCCATCATGGAAGAAACGATGCAAGATGATTCTGATGTTTCCCTTGTCAAGTCTGTTCAGATGATAAGTACTACAAGCCCTCCTTCACCCTGATCCTCGTAGCCTCTTGCATCGGCCTCATATGTGCTTTCACATTGCATTTTTTCATGAAAAGGATCAGAGATCAGAGGATTATTCCACGAATCAGATTATCAAAAACAGGGCACGCCTTGAAGCTGGAAAGGTTCTCCCATTATGTAGGTAATTATATATATGTCCAAGACTTTGAATTAGACTTGTGTATCCACGAATAGCAGTGCACAAATATTGTATTATTGAATCATATGGATTGAGTTGATTTAGTTTGGTACATGTGAGATTGTGTGATTTTGTGCAGCTAGGCAGCTAGGGTTAGATAGGAGAAATTGTCCACAACTATGTAAACTGGCATCAGAATACGTGAGAACATCCGAGGATTATGAAGATGATATATACGCATATTTTGCCAGCGAACCAGATGCAGATTCTTTATTTGTTAAACTTGTGGAGGAATTTGAGAGATGCATTCTTAGTTACTTTGCATTCCATTGGAGCCATGCTGATGTCATGATAAGTCAGGTATGCATATTCAATTCCCCCTGAAATTTTTCATCATGTCCTCAAAACTCACGGGCAACGGTAATCCGGTGGTGTTTCAGGTGTTAAGTTGCGAAAGCGAACCCAAAAAGAAGCTAAAAAACATAGTTATGGCAGCAACCAGGTGAGAATTAATAATCTCTTTCTAACTCTGATCAAAAGTATATTTGAAAAACAAAACGGACGAGGCTTAGATGTTATCAAGCATAACCTGAACATGAACATGAACATCCACTAAAATGGATCATTATTGATACATAGGGAACAAAGGTTTGAGAGGGTGACAAAGAATCTGAAGGTGGCTAGGGTTTTCAATACATTAGTGGAAGAGATGAAAGCAATGGGACTGTCAACAAATGATGATTCTCAATGTACGGAGGTGATGGCTCCTGTAGCTCACAGTGATCGGAGTCCGGTGCTCCTCCTCATGGGTGGTGGCATGGGAGCAGGGAAGAGCACCGTGCTTAAAGAAATTCAAAAAGAGTATGATGCATTCATATTTCTGATCCAACCATGTCATTTATGATTTTGAACAACATTCAAGGCGATTTTTAAATCATTAAAACTAACACCAAGAAGGCTAATATGGTTTATTTATGAATGAAATTTTAAACAGGCCCTTCTGGGCAGGAGCAAAAGGGAATGCCGTATTGATTGAAGCAGATGCCTTCAAAGAATCAGATGTCCTCTATAAGGCCCTTAGCTCTAGAGGGCATCATCACGACATGATTCGAACAGCCGAACTTGTGAGATAATAATAGTTGACATTCATTCATTCTCTTGGAACAATATCCAACCTCGGACTCATTCATTAATTTCATAGTTGTAATATTCTGGCCCATCACAAACAGGTCCACCAATCATCTACAGATGCAGCCTCGTCCCTACTGGTAACAGCATTAAACGAAGGGAGAGATGTGATTATGGATGGCACTCTCTCTTGGGTACCATTTGTGGTGCAGACTATAACCATGACTAGATGTGTCCATCGCCATCGCTATCGCATGGGACCCGGTTATAGAGTGGCGGATGATGGAACTGTGACTGAGAACTACTGGGAACGAACGGAAGAAGTAGAACCGGAACAAAATGGAGGCAAAAAGAGAAAGCCATATAGGATAGAGTTGGTTGGAGTAGTATGTGATGCTTACCTTGCAGTGGTAAGAGGAATAAGGTAGTGATCGATGTCTTTTTTTTTGAATTAGAGTGGCAGACATTAACTGTCTAAAGTTATAAGTAGATCAAACTTAATAGAAAGCTTCCATGCTACAAGGCCAATTGGCTAGCATTGATCTTTCTATTTAACAATCTTACTCGCCTGCCTTCCGATCGATAAGAGCTATGTACCTATTGAATGTTAACAGGAGAGCTATCATGTGTAGAAGAGCAGTAAGAGTGAACTCTCAATTGAAGTCCCACAAGAGATTTGCTGAAGCATTTCTGACTTACATTCAACTGGTAGACAATGCACGACTCTATGCAACAAATTCATTGGAAGGGCCCCATAAGGTACACATTTCATTTTAACCATATGAGCTGCTAAAGTTTAATGCAAACAAAATGAAATTGTAATTCTTAAAGTAACATGATAGTGGTCATGTAGTTGATAGGGTGGAAGGAGAGAGACAAGACGTTGCTGGTGGATCCAGATGAAATAGACTGCTTGAAGAAGGTTGCAAAGTTGAATAAGGAAGCCAACTCCATATATGAACTTTACAAGCACCCTCACCCAGCTCGTCACGCTGGATCAATATGGAAAGACATTGTGTTATCGCCCACCAGGTTGAACATCCAACAAGAGCTCAAGTATTCAATTCAAAAGGCCGAGAGATTGAAATGACCTCGACTTCTGACCCAAACAAAAGGATCGAAGAGCATGTATGTGTTGGAATCAACTCAACAAACACCCACTAATATGTGCCAACCGCTGAGGAGGTGGCCTCTAAACTCGTCCAAACTTTGGATTGCAAATATGCAACCAATGTTAACTAAGGGCTAGATACTGGAATCAGATAGATAGACATGTTCACAAATTTACATAGCCCTTCAACTATGTACCTTAATGACATTTTTCCTTTATCTTCATGCATTGAGATCATCAAGAGTAAAACATGATTTAAAATCATAAATGTTCATCGATTGTATGACATTTATTACTTCTGGTATACTTGGTCAAAAATCATTTTAAAAAAAAAAAGATTAAAACACTGATATAATAAAAATTGTCCATTATAATCATAATTTTAATTTATTACATGAGATATATAAAAAAATTGATATTATAAAAAAACAAAAAATTAATAAATATATATTGAGCCAGTCGAGAGGGCTATTAGTGTGCCTATATCTACGCATCCAGCACACACGTCTATGGAAAATTTTACAATTTCCTTTTAAATTCCTATGTCATTAGAATTTTAGCAGATTTTTTAAAAATTATGATCCTTAAAGAGCTTAAAATTCAATTTTTTTTATAAATTTTTTTGAAAGGAGTTGAGTTTACTCAACATTAGGCAGAGTCCCCCTTTCTCTTAAGTAATACAAATATCGAGTAAAATGAGTCATCTATTACTCTTAAGCATAAACCTAAAAACTAGAATATCTTTCAAATACTGTAACTAAAACTACAATAAATTAATACTCCCCAATCTTAAAATTAGTTTTTTTTGTAGAAATAAAATTAGTTTTTGGATCCCTGTTATGTCACCCTCCTTAAAATTATGTTGGGACGGGCTTTATACACCAACGAGGACCCTCAAGGGCCTAAATTAAAGTCCAATTAGCCGACGTAGATTAAATTGGGCTAAAAAAACCTAACCCATCATAGATTCAGGAACCATGTACCAAAAACAAAAAGAACCCTATAAATTCTCGAGACTATTGCCGCCATTCCGAAACCCTAAAGAGACTAGCACTCCGATCAGCGCCTCAATCCTCTCGCTTGCAGCCATGGTAAAGCCCCTAGCTCTACAGACATGCTATTCCTTTCCCAGGAAATTGAAGGAAACATACTTTAAGTTTTTAGGGAAGAAATGCATCTCTTTGGGTTCAATTTCCCTTCTCTTCCCTCCAGTTTCCTGTGAACCGAGCGGGGTTTTTTAGTTTCACCTGGCCTACTCTCATCGCTCACTATTATCATTTTTCTTGGGTTTTTTCAGGCGGATGTTGAAGCAGATGTCGCACGAGGACAGCCGAAGAAGAGAACGTTCAAGAAGTTCAGTTTCAGAGGAGTTGATCTGGATGCACTCTTGGACATGTCTACTGATGAGCTGGTAAAGCTCTTCAGTGCCCGCGCTCGTAGAAGGTGATTGATCCCCGAGCATTCTCTCCACTGTATTTATCTAATTAGTCTGTTCACGATCTAATTACCTGATACAGTTATTGTTGCCTGTTGCGTTTTATGTTTTGATTTCAGGTTTCAACGTGGTTTGAAACGTAAGCCTATGGCATTGATAAAGAAGCTTCGTAAGGCGGTAAGTTATATTTTTATGATTTAGCCAACAACTTTTATGATTTATCATGTAAATTAGCTACATGTGTTGTCTAATTACCAAGACTAGCTTTTCCCAATGAGAATCGTCATTTTATGAAGATACATCTGGTATATATATATGTATATATCAGTTGGCCAGCACTTCTAGTATGCCACATACGGTTTTATATACTTCACCTTAGACCGCAATTGTTGTATCCTAAAGGCCTTATGGGGAACGGAAAGTATATGGAAATAGAGGCGGCATTTAATAGGCAAAGTCACCGATGTAGCAATTGTTCAATCAGGAAATAGATTAATTTTTATATTCGTCTTTAAAGCACTTCCCATTTAGCCAACCCCACTTGGTGGGTCGTGGATTTTGTTGTTGTTTTCCTATTGTTGTATCTTGAAAGCCCTTGGTACCTATGATCAATGTTTTTTAACTGTCATCAAAAGCTCACTTCAGCACCTGAGACACTTAGGTGATGTGTTGTTATTCATGGTTAGTGCCTCTCTTGGGATGCTCTAACTTCAATCAGATTCTTGTTTTGTCATTCCAGACTGCATCCTTGGTGCCTATGTTCTTGGCGATAAGAGAATGATTAGCCTGTAATTACAAAGCTCAATCTTAAAAGCCTGGACTAGCTTAAGATTTAAGAGAAAATAGATTTTTTAAAAGATTATGTATTTCATAGTTTCAATTTTAAAATTTATGTCAAGTTTCATTTGAATGCTCTATATATAGTTTTTAACTTTAGGGCCTTGTATCACTCAGCATTTTCATTTTTGTCACTTCTTGCCTAAGATATTTAGAGATCTAACGCCTTTGGTGTCTTGTACCTTTGACTAGCATTATTTCAATACATGGTCATGAAGAGTACTATAGTTTCTCCAAGCTTCTGTTGTGCATTTTGGTGTGGTTATTTATTTTGGCTTTATTTTTGTTTAATGTGGAGGGCACATAGTTTGAAAATGAGACGTATGAAATATTTTCTGATATCTGATCAAATGACATATTGGCTTAGGTTTCTACAATTCAAAAAAGCTTTTGTACCTTATAACCAATTTTTTTATTGGGTACATTCAGCGCGTTTCTTTAGTAATTATTGATTTGTTAGAGTACATTTTCCCATGTTGTAAAGAAAAATGAATTATATCTACCCATTAACTCTCGTCACTTTCATTACTCTGAGTCCAGAATCTTTTGGATTGTATCTTTGGTTGATTTAATCTATGGTGTTTATTTTGAGACAGAAACGGGAAGCCCCACCTGGTGAAAAGCCAGAGCCTGTAAGGACTCACCTCCGCAACATGATAATTGTACCCGAAATGATTGGCAGCATTATTGGTGTTTACAATGGGAAGACCTTCAATCAAGTTGAAATTAAACCTGAAATGATCGGTCACTATCTTGCTGAATTCTCAATCAGTTACAAGCCTGTCAAGCACGGAAGGCCCGGTATTGGTGCCACTCACTCCTCAAGGTTCATTCCTCTTAAATGAAGACTACAAACTCTTCTATTTTCTAGTTATGGAATTACTTTTCACTTGCTGTACCAAACTATTTATATAGTTTCTAGATGATTTTGCAATGCTTTTTATGATATTGCGGAACCTAAGTATGGAGTTTGTTTCCATAAAAAGCTAGTGAGATTTGTGATTTGTTATCGGAATTCAGATGTATTGGAAAATGTTTGGTTTTTTTGCAGTGGAAAACAACAAAATTTAACTGATTATTATAGGTTACTGAATAATGTTAATTTTCAATAATTTGAATGCATTAAGGCGTTCTATTGTATGCTAAAAAGAAAGCAATCCTTCTCATGTATCTGTTGCAAAACTCTGGCAGATGCTCAAAGGATACTAACTTGGTCCTTGAAGTTTTGGGCCAATGCTTTTAACATAGTCCCCCATGGCCTCTTATGTTGTCATTATTATTTAATAAAGGGATTTAATTGTATAGGGCTGCCACAGCCCACAGGTCAGAAATTGAAGGCCCATTTGGTAACTAAATTTAAATTATGGAAAAGAGAATAGCAAGTGAAAGGATGCTGTGAACCGAAGTTGGAATTTTGGGTTCAATCGTGCGTTCGTTGGAATTGCCTTTTCGGTTCCTCGGGAGCTACCCACTAAGTTAGGGTCCTATTTTGAAGCGAAGCTTCTTGACAATACAAGTTGATGACGTTTCGGACGCTGGCCACAAAACTTGCTTGTTTCTTGCATCACTCTATCCTTCATCATTTGCTTCCGTTACTCTTCCATTCGTTGTTGTCCCATTTTCCTAGGTGGTACAACTTCACGGTATATTTGGGCATTTGGCACATGTTGATGAGTCATAAAGCAACGAGAATAAGAATTGGAATAGTAAATGATAATAAATAAAATATTGTTTAAGACTTCGATATGTTTTAAATATGATAGAATTATTTTTGAGTTATTAAATATGATATAAATAAAATAATCCAAATGTATAAGAAGTTTAACTAATTTTAACTTGGTAACTTTGTAAATATTTAATTAATTCTCAAATATTTACAAATTTAAAATTCTTTTAGAAAGAGTCTGCATAAAATATGAGATGGCAACTTTGTTGGGACAAATGAAAGTCACTTGGTAATTACACCATCTTACTATTCCATATAATTAACAGGGGCATGATGGCAATGATGTCATAAAATCATGATTGGATTTTAGTAATCAACTTACCTAAAATGTTAAGTATATAATAAAAAATGGAGGGAGGGTGTAATAATTTATCAAATTATCCTTGGTGTTAAAATGTTATTTATAAAATAAATGAAGATGGAGGAGGGTAAAACTGAAGTTGCATAATTTACTCCTTGATGTGTGTATGGGAATGCGCGGACATCAGCTGCAATAGAAACTTCGAATGAGAGAAGTAGTACATTCCAAAACATACCCAACTGAGCTAGTTGCCTGGCGTTCCCTTTTTCCAATTCCCAATGAAGCAAAGCAATAAGTGAAGGTACCAACAGGCAAAAGGCTCTTAGCTCCACTTGGTGTTCTTTGATGTAAAATGTATTATTTTGCTCTTGATTTCTTAAAATTAAACTCATTTTCTATTATTCATTTACTCCATATGCTAACTTAATTACATTCTATTTACTTTCTTCTTTTACACTAAACGCTCTATTAGGCTTCACAATTTGATTCCATTAGAACCCCCCCCCAACCCAACCATGGACTTTTGAAACATTCGTTGAGTAGATCCGAATTATTAATAAATGAGGTGTTCGTGGCTAGCCAATATAGTGGTGGTCGTCGGCTAGGGCTTGGTGGGGTCCTGTCTTGTTGGTTAGACCGATCCACTTTCTTTTTCTTCTTCTTTTTTGTTTTTTGACAGAAAGGCCGGTCCAAATTATTTAGCGTGAATTGAGCACGTTTTTTCTTAATTAAAATATTATGTTTCACATATAGTATGTAATTAAAATATATAATTATTTAAAATATATTTTATCTTTTAAAGATTATCATATCTTAATTTATAGATGTTTAAACTTCTGTCTAAACAATAAACAACTATCCTATGATATAGAAAAGAAAATGAGTCTAACACTTTCTAAAAACTTGTACAATAATAAAAATGTCATGTTTCAATTTTTTTTTTTTTTTTGCGAAATCCTGGTAATGTACTAATGTCCATTTTTGTTATCAGGAGTACGCTGGAAGAATAGAAACGAGATGTAAATGGAACCGGGATTTTCGGGGCAACCGGTTTAAATTAGGGACCCCTCGGTCGTATCCGATCTCTACTGTTGATTTTACCTGGTCCACCTTCCCAAAGTATAGTCAATGCCCCTCGTCAGTTTCATCCAATTTTTGGTCAAACACTAAAGCTAAAGAAAAGTCTCTCATTCATTGTCCCCCCTAACTGTGAGGGCACACTTCCTATTTTCATTTCCTTCATCAAAATCAGCTTCCACTTACTTTTACACAACCATAACCTTTGTATGTACTGGTAGCTTTTCAGTTTGCAAGATCAAAACGGATTCGAATAATACCGCAAACTCCATGATTAACTTATGTAGATATATCATGCTTTTCGACCATTGATTTAGGTTTACAGTGACTTCTGTTAACAAAAACCTCCACTTTCTACAGTACATCACAAGGGCACTACTCTGACCCCCAGTCATCTTTTTCTTTTAAAAAAAATCTGGAAGGGAAAACTTTTGGAGACCTTATCGCCGATCGCCCAGAAGCCGAGACGGTGACGCTGCCGGACGGTTTCTACAGCTCCGGCTTCAGAAGAGGGGCGGTATTTGATTAAGATCGAGCATGAGCGGTTTCTTCTCTTTTCATACCTTTCTCTCCTCGCCCACCGCTGCATCCACATTCTCCAACTTGTATCCCTTATACTCCGATCTCACCTGCGCTCCTTCGGTGGCATCCGCCGCATAATACACCGGGGCCCTCCAAAAGTCCACGCGCCTCCCATACATCTCTCCACCGTCAGCAGCAGTAGAGGCCTCCGCCGGTGGCATCGGGGCCGACGGAGCGGCGGGAACAGCGGTATAGACGAAGTTGGTCTTCGCCCTGGGTCCACGAAGGCTCCTGGCAGCCTCGTCATAGGCCCGAGCCGCCTCCTCAGCGGTATCAAAGGTTCCGAGCCATTTGCGCGTCTTCTTCTAGGGATCGCGGATCTCGGCGGCGAATCGGCCCCAGGGACGCTTACGTACGCCCCTAAAATGCGCCTCCTTAGAGGAGGGAAGGCCGAAACGGAGGGGCTTGGGCGGGAGAGGGGGAGGGGGAGGATTAGGGGGAGAATGGCGACGGAGTTGAAATGCGTCGACGGCCATGAGTGGGGAAGTGAGGGAGAGCTGAAGGAGAGCGGGAGGGTTGGAGGGGTATAAATAGGGGAGGAGACAATCGGGGTTAGCGCCGACAGGCTCGGGGACTGTATTGGTTGCTAAAATTTAGAATTAGAATTCAGAGTATAATGTTGATGTGCCGTGGTCAAATAATAAATAGAAGAGTAAAAGGCGCGTGAGGAAGCGAGAGTGCTCCTGAACTCTGGCTTTTCTACTGATTTTGGGTAATATGTGTTTTGGTGATGCGGATGGTCTCCATGATGCCAACACGGTTACCTCTCAGGAGTATCCATCAAACCATAGTGCTGTGCTGGCATTTCCTTTCAATTATATGTTACTCAGATATGGTTTTTCTTTTTTTTTTTTTGATATGAAGTAAATTATATAATAACCCAAAGGGATGATACTAAAGTATTCAATTATTTAGTAATACGAATGAATTATTTAAAAACAATAGTATATGTTATAACCCAAGGTATACTCCATGTAATCAAGGCTAAGCAACATGTTAAAATGGAGGGAGGAAAAACTAGGATGGGGTGGCCGTCACTTTAGCATTGCTAGAGTAAAAAGTAGAGAAATAAAAATAAAATATTTTATTTTTTATTATAAAATAAAAGTTATTTTTATTTTTAATATTTTAAATTATTTTAATTTTATTATAAAAAAAAGTAAGAATTGAGATTATAGAAATGAAAGTACAATTCTTTTATATCATTTTATTTTAATTATAATTTTTTAGATAATTTTAATTGTTTTTATATGTTTAAAAAATATTTTAGATTATTTTATTATAAATTATAAGAAATATATATTAAATTAAATAAATATATAAAATTTATTTTTAATTTAATTATATTTTTAATTTTATTAAAAACTCTTGGAATCCTATCAAACTTGGCGAAGGAGTAATTATGGAGGGTGTTTTGGGATTTGAAGATGTCATTCAATATGGGAGCATTCATGAATACCGTATTTAAAGAGTCAAATTCAGAGGGGATGCGGAAGGGGGACAGGAGGTGGGAAGAAATTGCAGGGTGTAGGGGCAGGGGTAGGGGTAGATGTAAAATGGAGCAGCAATGATGACACGATGAGGTAGGCAGCCAGCCTCCTCCCTCCCCCCGTCCCCCGCCTCCGTCCTTCATACTCTCATCCTCCTCTCCTTACAAAATTGAGAATATTTCATTTCTTAAATAAATGTATTCCCAAAAAAATCTCGTCGGAGGCAGTATCATATATTTTGATCTGGAATTTGAATAGTCAAAAACGTCAATTTGTTGAGCTCAGTCGATACTGCCAAATGAACACTGATGGCGGCTAATTAGAGATTAGGCGCCTATGCTTTTAAAGGAGGGAGAGGTAAAGAGGAAGGCACATTTTTTGGGCTTTCAGCCTCTGGTGGTTGGACTCCCACTGCTCCTTCCATTTATGAACTCTAATGTGAACGCCCCTTTTCTTATATTTTTTGTTTTAGGAAAATGGGGGGCCCGGGGGGGTTGGGAGGGGGAGTGACGGGTGGAGAAGCATAAGGCAAATAGGAAACACGTGGGAGGGCCCCACGAGGCCTAGGAGGAGGGGCACGTGGGAAAGAGAGGCCGAAGACAGAAACGGCGGCCAGCCTCAACCTCAGTGTTTAGATCTTAGGTTAAAAAATTAATTTTAAAAAAAATTCACATAAATAATAATTTTTAGAATAGTAAAAAATCTTATGAATTATCTAATTACTATTTTATCCCTTTTTTTTTATACTCTCTCGCCTCTCCTCTCTCCTTTCTCCCCTCTCATCTCTTTTTTTCATTCTATCTCATCTTTCCTCTTTCTTCTCTCTTCTCTACACTCTTACCTCTCTTCTATTTTTTCTCTACCCTCTCTCCTCTCTCATATTTTAATCGAATCATACCCTTTTTAGTAATTTATCAATATAAAAAATAATTCTACTACTAATCATCTAAATATCTCTATTTTCAAAATATATTCTTCCTAAAATTTATTATCTCTAAAATTTATTTTTTAAATTTTTTTTTTTAGAATTTATTTTTTAAAAACTAATCTAAACATGCTCAAATCGTAATAATGAAGATGTGGGCCTTACCCTACCAAATCTCGTCTCAGTCTCCCATTCCCATGTGGGTATGACCCAACGTCCCCACTATTCCTTTCCGCTTCCATTACGCCCGCTCTTCCATTCTCCCTCACTCATCTCTAACATCGTGTACCATTCTATTTAATTAATTTAAATATATTAAACATTTTAATTAAATTAATTATTTATAATAATTAATTTTGTTATAATACATTCTTTAATTATATATATTCAAACTACTTTTAATAGAAGTTTCTTAATACATACAATAATATATAGATACTTTTAAAAGTAACTTGTAATTTTATGATATAAAATAAATTAAAATATTATATTTAAAATTAAAATAAATTTTTTATATATCTCTTATATTTATAATAAGAAGGAATAGAATACTCCTCCCATATTATTACAGTTTTTTTTTCCAAATTTTCACATCAAAGAACCCCTAAATTCTAACTAAATGGAAACCATGTCTGTTGTATGACGTATGAGATGAATATATGATTCATGATTTCTAAACAATATATATATATATTATAAAGAAAAAAAATACTCTAACATACATATAGATTTTACATTCTATTTTAAAGAAATATTTACATTATTTTTTTCAGATTCGAATACTTTCAAAAATCTATTTTCGATCTCAAGACGTTTCTAGGAATAAACATTTTAAATAGTGGAATTAAACCTTCTTCGGAACGTTTGCAGTGTGTGTGTGTGTGTGTGTGCATGTACACAAAATGTTTTGCATCTTACAAGCCAATATACCTGAGGACGTGACAAGGGGAGAACAAAGATTAAAAGCATCCTAATATCTAGTTAGCGTCAATCTCATGAAATTTACTATCCATAGACCATAGTTCACGAACAGCTCATTTCTCTGACTTCATTTCGTTCAGGAGCATTGGGACAGTCTCAGATTGCTTATTTGCTAGAATGTATAGTAAGACATCCCCAAGAAGCTCTAACTGAATTTTGTGGCCCAATGGGTTCTCCAAAGTTTCTTCTTTTAAGTGGTGGACGCCGTGAGGGCCTTTGAATAATTTAATGCCCATAATTACTGACAACTGCTGAGAGATATCAAATACTGTTATCAACATAGGTTAACTTCTAACTCAATATGATTTAAGTGAAGTTTAAATTTAAATTTTGACATATATAAAAAATTTCTGTTAGGAGATTCACTCACTATAATCAGATACACGATACAGATAAGATTAAAATATAATTAAAATAAAATTTTAATAACTAAAAAAGCTCTTGGCCCGTACCATATTTTATATTATTTGTTCCCTTCCATCCAATGTCACACAACTCTGCGGCAATCATCATCATTCTTTTGAAACTCTGGCTCAACTCAGAATCCATCCTATTTTTACAATTACACACGCACGCGCGCACTCCACCTACACCCAACCACACCCCAAAATCCCATATCTTTATCTTCAAGTGGAAGCTTACTCGATAACCATTTCACTCTTTGGATGCCACAACTTTCTAGGTTCCCACTTCTGCATTCTATTAATCAATCATTGATTTCTACCAATGATATTTTGCATTCATACGTACGTATATTCTCATTTACAGATTGAATTGGTCCCCAGTTTTACATTTGCGAATTGATGCCTTGTTCCAAATACATATCCCAAAACATGGCTCACCAGTTCGGTGGAGCTGAGAGGGAGTACGGAGGCAAAAGATAGATCTGATTCTCTAATAATATTGACAACGGTTGGTACTGGACCCGGGCGAACATGATGGAGCATGAGTGCCCATATTGGTCCCCTTACCACTCACATGCTCTGCCCATGAACTCTCAGCTTCAAGCTCATTTCAGTAAGCAGACACAATAGATTGGGGATAAAAATCCTTGCATGGATTAATTCTCAACTCTAGAAAGATCCTGGCTTTTAGCTCATCTGTCTCAACCAGCATTTTCATCTATTTGATCTCTGCACTTGGGAGCTTGATGGTCCGAACCAACTTTTATCTTGCAAAGTGGAATACCTAACACAGAAATAGTAGCTGGGTACAAATTTGTTGCCACTCGTCACCAGCTTAAAGCTCATACCATTTTATGCGTGTGTGGAGCATAGTTTGCTGAAGAGGCCTCAATTAAACGGCAGTTATAACAGTACTTCCCTGACAATATTTACGATTTGATAAGGCATTTCATTCGTTAAAATAAACTAGTGATGTTTATAACATGCTTAAGATAAAAAACGGTTCCTTCAAATCAAAACTACCCAATTTTACAATTTTTTTTGGGACCACTGATCCTCATCCCATGTCTTGCCTTTCAACCAAACTGGTCACCAGCCAGTCAACCTAGATTGAAACTGTGCTGAGAACATCTCTGCTTGCACAGCTCGAAATATGTACAGCAGCATTTGAAGCCAATGAGAGGGGCAAAATTCACTTTTGGGCTTCCTTGATCTGGGTTAAGCTCTCTGTGAAGTTCATGCATTTGCAGATTGTGTTGGTATTTTGGGGTGGTTATGCTCGCCTTCATAGGTAACAATTAGCATGGAAGGGTCTTCCAAGCACCTCTCAACATGCTTCCTAGCAGGGCAACCTCTCATGCTGCTGCACTTATAGTATCCCCTGGACAAAGCAATTCTAGTCAAATTCCCTCGAATAAATCTTGCAGTTCATACTATGGGATAAAACATGAAACTGGAATTCATAAATAATCAGTTATATATATACATATATATTTCACCTTACATTAGATAGCTGATGAGGAACAAATAATCATGAACCTATCGTCCCCCGCATACAGGTGTCCATGTTGACACCATTAAAATGATACAAAGTTAATTTTTCAAACATGTTTGTCGAAACAAAACTAAAGAGATTTGAACAGAAAGATCATGAGAGACTGGTGACATAGCATACATACCAAACCATAGGCACAAGAACAAAGTATGAAATGATGATCATTTGATCTGCCTCAATACTTCTCAAGAACAAGAGACGCTCACATGCACATGCGTTCCCAACTCTTATCGAAGCATTAACATGAACACCACAAAAACATGCCCAAAAATAAAGAAATGAAGATATGAGGGTACATTATCTACTCTTTCACGGCCGAGAGGAAGGGACAAAACCCATAGAGCAATCCCAACATCATAGTACTCAAAACCAACCAACCGTTTATCAATTCAACAAAATTACCCATATACCCATAAATCGTTCAAATAAATGTCACAAAGTAAAGCTTCAACATACCTAGGGTGAGGAGAGCCCTTAATTGGCTTCTGCCCATACTTTCTCCAGGAATAATCATCAGGGGGTATATCTGCAAGCTTGTTGCTGATAGCAGGAACCTTAATTGAACTCTTTACCCTGTGTTTCCTGAGGAGAAACGCAAGCTAAATTATAAGGCGCATGCTAAAGAAATGTAAATCTTTCCAGAAACAGATGTTAGTGCAGGTGAATAATACCAGAAACTTATAAGAAAGGATAATCAAGGACAGTCGGAATAAGTCTAACCTCTTCTTTGAGCAGTGGCATCTGGTACTGCTGCTCCCACACTTGACGCTGCCCTCATCTCTACCAGAACACTTTCTTTTATGCTGTAGTGAATTCTGATCTGAAGAGAGAGGAGCACCGATTAAATGAAACGCACTTCCATCCATGTTAGCTACGCTTCCATCTATGCTTAAGGAAGAAATAAAAGACCTAGTTGATGACATTGTAGGTGTACAGCTAGAGCTATCAAAATTCAGATTTATGCCACTATTGTTCCTTCTATACATCAAATCTGCTTGGTGTTTCATCTGCTGTTGATGATGCTGTAGCAATAACCTTTGTTGCTGCTGCTGAAGGCAGTGATAGTGCCGTGAAGATGCTTGTTGGGTCAGTTGGAGAGGACTTTTCCCACTCGAGCTCAATTCCAACGATGGATTTCCCAGGCAGAGTGAATTTCTCAATTCCTGAATCGACTCTTCCCTAAAGCTGTTTTGGGGAAATTGCAAATTTGTTGATTGATAATTAGCTCTACAATTAGGGTTGTCTAGGAGTACGCTTTGAGGAATAGGAATTTGAAGCCTTTTGAGTTTCCTGACTCTTGCATGACCCAAACCGTTACTGAGCAGAGAAACAACTTTCTTGAACTTCCCCACAGCCTCCCCAGTTTCTACCATTAACTTCCTATGCTGAACTTGATCTTGGGGATGAGAGGCAGACAATAAGCTTAGAACCTTATGACAATTTTCCACAGCTGCTCTGTTAGCTTCTTCAACCTCTTCCATTTTGGCTTCTGTCTGGCTAAAAGGCGAAAGAGAAGAAGACAAAACCTAATTTCACAGAGAACAGAGAGGCAGAAACCTAAGACAAATACTGCAGAAAACTAGAAAATCCCATTTACCAGCAGATATATCAGACATTCGACCATGCGTGACAGATAAAAGGACCCAGAGAGAGAGAAACCCATTTTGTATCACACACGGAGCCAAATTAGGAATTGTGATTGATTAATTTCATCAAATAATTGGTTTTTCGGAGTAAAATGGACAAAGAGATCAGAACCAACTGGGGCTGCTAATATGGATTCAAAGCACCGAATAGAGGTTGCGACATATCTGCGCCCACTCAGTGCATCCAATTTCCAGTGCAAAATAATAATAAAAGCACCAAAGCACGGACCTTGAAGGACATGGTGCTGTCAAACCCTAGATTCTCCAACCATGGTTATGGGATTGAAGGGTGAAAGAGGACTTTGCTTCGCTTGAGAATTCACACTACGATGAGAATACAAAACCTCTAACTTTCAGTATATTAAATTAAAAATTCTGCTCACTACTCTCTTCAGCCAAAAGGAAAAAAAAAATAAAAGCACAGAATTCTGCTCATTAATTAAACTGGCGAGACAAATGAGAGAGAGAGTTGAGGGGAAAAAAGAACAAAAAGAAAAACCAGAGAGAGAGGGGAAAAAGGAATTTAAACAAGGGAAGGCTGGAGGGGAATGAAAGTGCCGTCTCTGTCAAAGATTCGAAATGGTCCCACGCGAAGACCTGCTATTTGCTTTGTTGTCTCTCTATTCTCAGCCTTAATTACGGGTCCATTTATTTAATTGTTTTTGAAAAAATTTCATGAGGCTAAGCCTGGGGCCTGAGCCATGAAGTCATTCTTCTTCTTTTTCGTTTGACTTTAGTATATAGTACTTAGCGGTTTGGTTTTATAAAAATCATAACTAACTTTAAAAATATTTTAAATTCAAACTATAATTTAAACTAAAAATTAAATAAATAATCAACAAATATCTATAAATATTTATGAATTTAATTATAATATAAAATTATAATTTTAAATAAATTTTTTAAAATAATAAAAAAATATTTTTATGTTGTGTAACAGTCATTTTATCTTTGTTTTTTTTTTTGTCATTTTATTTATACATATTTATTTATAAAAAATTATTATAATAATAAATATTTGAATATTTATTTTTTTAAAATTAATTTTATTTAAAACATTATTTTTTATAATTTTTTTTTTCAGAAGTTAAACTAAATATGCCACGACTTTTTCATTGTGGCGTTTACTTCTTCAGATTATTAATGTTATTATTATAGACAGGTAAAATCAGGCAAAGTTAACAAATATGCAAATAAGCTGAATTGTAACAGGGGTATATTTGATAGTTAAAAAGTAAGAGTAAAAATAAAAATAGAAATAGAAATAATTTTTTTATTTAATATAATAAAAATTATTTTTATTTTTAATATTTTAAATAATTTAAGTTCTATCAAAAAATTTAAGAATTAAAATGATAGAAATAAAAAGTAAATTATTTTAAATTATTTTATTTTAATTTTAAAATTTTAAAATAAATTTAATTATTTTTAAGTTATAAAAAATATTTTAAATTATTTTATTTTAAATTATAAAAAATATATTTATTTTTATACGTAATAGATAAATTTTTAAAATTAATTTTTTACTTAATTCTATTATTATTTTTATTTCTATATAAAATTCTTTCATAGGCTTACCGTAGATGTAAGAAAATCAGATGCGTATGACATTAACTTTTACCGCAATAATTAGGGGAGTAATGCTATGCTACGCGGTGTCTGTTCCTCTTTCTATCGGGAACGCTGAAATTCAAAATCAAAGATAATTTGTCGTCGGCCTCAGCAATAGATGGAGTGAGGTGATTATTTCCTCTCGCTTTTTTTTTTTTTTTTATTAAGTACGGATTAGCTCATGCCTATCCCTTAATCTATTTAATCTACTTAAACTTATATTAAACAGTTTCAACTGAACTGTTTAAGCTGCAATAGGCAACCCATTTATTGAAGAGAGGACAAATTTTAATTTACATATATTTAAAATTTTAATAATAATTAGTACTCACAAAGTACAGTAATAATAAAATAATAATATATATGATATAATTATTCTTCTTAAAATTACAACCATACAAAACATCCATTTAAATACTTAAACTATATTTTTATCTTTTAAAAGTAACTTAATTACAAATTATATTTTTTTTACAATTTTTATCTATTGTTCATATTTATAATTTGTAAAATATGCTTCCGAAAATTGGGAAAAAATTTCCCCGTTAAAAATTTTATCCATAAAAAAAATATTTAATAAATTTGTATATATATATATATATATAAGATATAAATACTTTATAAATTTTAGACGTTATTTTGATTTAGGTTATTTTTATAAAAAAATAAATAAATAAGGAAACTTTTTTTAAAAAAATTTTTTCTACATATTTTATGAATTTATTTGAGGAGAGAGAAAAATTTGAATGGATCGGCCCTAAACTTGGAATCAGGTTAGGGTGAATATAGGCAGGTAGGGAGTCAATTGGGTTACACATCAAATATTTTTTTCCTATGCATCGGAATGAATAACAAACAAAAACTTAGAATCACATAAGAAACCAAAAGATCCTGTAAAAATTCAGGCTGGTTACACATTAGATAATAATTAAGTTATTTTTTATAAGAATTGTTTTTATAATGCTTAGCCGTTACTTAATATAAAAATACTGTACAAATAGTTTAATTATATATTTTTTAATTTAATATACCCTTTATCTATAATGAGAAATCAGCTGGGTTACACATGCTACACTTCTTATGTGCACTATTTAATTACTTTTATAAGATCAAGACAATTCTGAAAAAAAATAAGACATCCTTAATGAGATTAATTAATTTAAATAAAAAAATTTAATATGCATGATGTGATTAACGGATCGTTGTAAAAAAGAATTCAATGAAGTATTTCAGTTTTAGATAAATGAAATTATTTGTTATAAGTCATGGATAAATATTAATTTGTGTTTATACTCTATGCGATCCCAATATCCAGAGGATGAGGGTTGTTAAGGGCTGCAAAGAGTGGGGCCGGCGGTGGGACTTCGGAGGGGAGGCAATAGCCGTTGGAAGAAAGAGTTCCCAAAATACGTAGGGACACGCGTCCAGCATCCCTATGGAAGCGAGGCAGATGGGAGGGCCCCAAAGGTGGGTCCCGCATCGTTGACTTTAGTTGATTTTGGAGAAAGTGGCGTTCTCGTGTTGATTGAAAGCAACGCCATTCATTTATAAATCCGCGTTTTGTTGATTTTTTTCCCCTATGCTTTTATTAGAAGTAACATTGTTAGATATTAAATATAATTGTTGGTAAAAAAATATTAAATATAAATATTTTTTTATTAAAATTAAAAAATTAATATATCATGTTAGGAGAGGCTAGTATGTTTGATTCGTTCAGCTCGATTTAACTCATTTTAAATGACAGAAGACCAAAACATGTGTTGTTAGATTTGGCCATTATCAACCTGCAAATCCACAGTGTCTCTCATGTACCATAAGCAAGCACACTGAAAAATTGTTAATTAACTTATTTTATCTCGCATATTTATTTTATTAAATTTTATATATAATATCACTTAATTATCCGATTATTTTAAATTAAACCTATCAAAATCTCTACTCCCGTCCCAACAAACAACATACTTAAGTTGATAGGAAGTGTTTCTTTATTTCGTTAGGCCAAATTATGGCCTTAAACAGACTAATAGACATATGATTTCGGTTTACATCTTGTTATTAATATAAAAATTTTATTAATAAATAATCTATAAATATTTATAAATATTCTTTAGAGCTTAAAACATATTATTCTGATTATAAATATAAGATTTAGTTTATTGTATTCTAAATATAAAATTTAATTTATATTGAATATATATATGATAAATTATGTATTATATTTAAGATTTGAGGAGTATATTATTTTTAATAGTAAATCCTGACTGTAGACGCTTCGAAGAAGAAGGTTGACAGTCTGAAGCCATATCCCTTTGCGGCTTCAACTTCATCCATATGCACTATTCATTCTCACTGGTATGGCTGCTCTGCCTAAGCATATATAACTTCAAGGTCAAGATTCCATATAATTCAATTCAATCTCCTGGAAAGACGTTTTAGGTTCTTCTCCAATTTACAGTTTATATATATATATGTTAAACGTTTTTAATATAGAGTATAACAAAAGCATCCGTCCACACAGAATCATTAAGTTGCTCTATATTTATATGGATTGGTAGGGCATATTCCTAATATGACTTTTATTCTGTCTCTTAAATCCTTGAAATTCTGGTGGCGAATAAAGCAACATATTCATAATGTGCATTCAGTTCCCTTTAAACGAATGGGCACAAGCTTCAACTCCTCTGAGCCTCGATTCTATATAAAATGGATTACTGTTTTCTAATTTCGTGGCTAAACAAAGAAGGAACTCAGACTCAGGCATTCACTCCACAAAGACTTCAAATGTCACGCAAGGGAGAATCTACAAGGCAAGCAAACATCTTTTGGTGTTTCTTTCAAAGGGCGAAGCAGAGATGACCAAGTCATGTTCATAATTAAGCTACTCGTACATAGCTTGAGAGAGACTCTTGGTTGAACATAAGGACCCCACTTAGGCGTTGGAATGGAATGGGAACAAACCCTAATGAAAATAAAAGCACAATAAAACGGTGCGCTTTGTCGTGTCATACATATGATTGACCGCCAAAAACAACATTCTGTCCATCTGTTTTTGCTTTATCTGATTTAAGAATCTTTTCCCCAAATGCCTTTGCTTCTTTACCAGTACCTTTCATGGGAGAAGGGAAAGAAAAGGGTGCAAATTTACAAGCTTTTTCGTTCTCGTGGCACATGCATTTTACGCTTTTAATCTTTGATTGGCCAATAAAGCAGCCAAAAGCAAACAGTTTACCTGGGGATCTACCCAAGCAGGTTGGTTTTCAACTGTTCAAATACGGCCATGATTGGATCCTACAATTTGGGGTTATCCAGTCTAATTAATTCCGGATTCTAGCTACCCATCATTCGTGGGTTCAGCTGGCGAAGGGGTGAGATATACTACTATTTGAAACATATTCGAACTTTGAGGAGCATCACTTTATCGTATTTCCAGTGGCGGCGTTTAGGGAGGCATCCTAACTCTTGGGTGCTTAGGTTTACGCCTGAGGGTAATAGACGGCTCGTCCTGCCCGACATTAGTATCGCCTAAGAGGAAGAGAGACTTCACCCTACCCTTAGATCGTGGGTGAGTCTAAGTGTCTAACCTCTTTCCAAACAATGTTATACTAAAAAAAAAAAATTCCGGATTCGTGCTTGCTCCACCCTTCGAGTTCAACTTTCGACGCTCATTAATGCATGCACCTGCATCTTCGTTTTAAATTGAACTGCCGTGCACGGATAATGTAGTGTAGTCATCTCACTCCCTGGCTCCTCACTGTTTTACCTGGAAACGACAAAATGTCACTAATTTATGTCCCTCAATTTGACGATGAATTACATTTTCCTCGTCTTCATTCAATTCAAGCTTACGATGCAAACTGGCAAGTTGTTGGAGTATTTATTTTGTTTGATTTCATTTGAGGGTAAAACTCAATAATAGGACATTGCTCAGATTTTTGGCAAACGGACCAAAGTGAATTACCAATCTTGGATTGGTTGAATTCTTACTCAGGATTTATTACTTAGAGCACTAATTGACGGTGTTTAATCCATTTAAAGATACAAAACTGATTAATTAAACGATATACTATAATGGGGTCATTACATGACGAGATGGAGTCCTTATATATTCAGAACAAATCCAATTGATCAGCAGTAAAGGATAACATGCAATGCAACTCCAGATTAGATTAACAGTGGAAGTCTAAATAAAAACTACGCGTAACTCTTACTGTAATTACACCCTCCATTTGAATTGGTCTGCTTTTAATGTCCAAAAAAATGGGGTTGCTTTGGTGAACTAAGCCATAAAAGACTATCAGTGAGCAAGAAAGTAAGAAAAGTAGAAAAAATCACTCATCTTAAAATCCGAGGAAGCCGACCTTCTTGTAGGAATTTAGAAATGACCTGCAGGGGAAGAATTGCATTCACCATACAAAACCAATTTGGGCTTCACAGATTAGATTGACAGGGGAAGTCTAAATAAAAACTATGCGTGACTCTTATTGTAATTACACCCTATATTTGAATTGGTCTGAAAACAAAATCGGGTTGCTTTTGGTGAACTAAGCCATAAAAGACCATCAGCGAGCAAGAAAGTAAGAAAAGTAGAAAAAATCACTTGTCTTAAAATCCGAGGAAGCCGACCTTGATTGTAGGAATTTAGAAATGCATTCACCATACAAAACCGATTTGGGCTTCACAGTAGCATTTGCGACACTAATGTATAAGGATGGCAAAGCTATGCAAAACATAGTGGATAATTTTGTAGGAGTTGAGAAAGGGGAGGTTTTACATCCAGTCATTCAGCTATTATTGCTTCCTTCCTCTTCCTTTTTTGGTCGGTTGTGCTTCCATTTGTTCTTTACCAGTGACTTCTGATAGATCCACTGCATAATCAATGGACAGTTAAATTCACAAGTAGGCCATAGTGACAAAAGATTCTTCTCAGAGAGGCCTAAAGCAGGGGGAAATATCAATAGTTCAATACATACGAGGACCATTAACGTTCGTCCCATGCTGATCGTTTGCATTCAAAATAAGGTTGTATTTACTATTCTTACTTTCTTGTCCAGATTAACTTTTTATAAAGATCACCTAAAAACAACTTCAAAATATATGCGCGCGCGTTTTCTTGCTGTCTAAATTTTAATGAAATACATGGAGAATGATTTTCAGATGCCCCTTTATGTCACGCCTGACAGAAGCATAAATAAGACATACCTTCCGGTCCCCGAGCCATCAAAGTGAAGAATATATTGTTAAGCTTTTCCATCTTCTTAGCCTCTTGTGCTTGGTCTGTCTTATACTTCAGACACTGGTATGGGCATATAAGAAAACATGTTAGTCCCAAAAAGGTTTTGAAAAAGTGCAAGGAACATTATGGCAAATCACTCACTGCATTCATACAAGCGACAAAAATGATATTGTTTGGAATCTGTCTTTTAAGTGGCTCAGTAGACAGTGTAGTCATGACCTCATGCGAATTTAAATTGATGCTGGGAGTCACATTCGGCTTGAATTATGAGTACTTTTTCCTCCACGGAAAACGAAGTTTAACATGTCTAACTCTTCCATACCAATGACAATTCTCAATCTGTATGGTTTTCTCGGCCACCTTACTGGCAAATGAAGCAAGGAACATGCCAGGATCACCACTTGTGGACAACTTGTTCACCAAAAAATAAAAATGGACAACTTGCCATCTGGCATCCCTTCCCAAACCCAACGAGCGTATAAACATATCCATCAGTAAAATAGGGCCACTGAATTAATTCCATCATCACTAGAGATTCCTAGGTATAGCCTCATCCTTAGTATCCGGCATCGATGATTTAAACTAAACAATAACCGATACATTAAAGACGCGTGGACACTCACACTCATACAAATATGCCACACAACGAATTCTAAAGTTCTTTCTTGTCTTTAATACAAGTGTCTAACATGAAGACAACTCATTTTTCTATAAGTCCATGCTTTATAGAGCATGTCTATAGTTATAGAGATTTGTTTGTATGGAAATTTTTCAGAAAAACCTCTGACTGCAAACGGCAAAAAGAGAATTCCCCCAAAATCAGAATATGCAATAAAAATATGGAAACCACATACTGGGTACAAATTGTAATAAGCAGAACATGAACAAATTGTAATAATATGGAAACCACATACTGAATGAAATTCTAATATATAAAAAAGTTAAATCACAAGCAGAAAGTCGTATGCACTTATAGAGGAGAGGAGAAGGAAAGTTCATAAAGAAATTGCAACAGTCAGAACATGAACAAAAGTTAACATCGTTATAGAAAGATTTTAAACCAAACCTTCTGATTACACAGAATAATTGAAACAAATTTATTAGCTCAATGGAAAAAGTCAAAAATCATGAGAAGCGTTGAGGGGACTGTGGGATTTGGTCAATAAAGCCCATCAACCAGTGTCTCGAAATGTGAGTAATCAAGTGGCAAGGCAACAAGGGCTTTGTTCAATAAATTTATGCAAAGCATACAAAATTGAAACACTCACACCAATTCTGTATTCATCTACCTGGACCATTAAACTTTATCGCAGCATATAATGATTAAACCCAGACTTCCATTTCTGTAATTGATTCTAGCAGCTAATGGCATTCAACAAAAAAAATACATATGAATAAAAATAGATCATTAGGAAATTAAAGGCTAAAGGCACAGCAGAAAAGGATGCGTACCTCTCGATCATCGGAGACCTTGAGCACCAATTTGCCATCACAGTGCCTGTACTTCATGACATATCGCGTCTGTATCCCGAATTCAGTCCAGCCAATATTTCCAAGAGAAAAATTCAATATGTATCAAAGTGGTGGATAACAACAATTTTAATAGAAATTGTATATTCCGTTGGATCAGATTCTGTTTTCTCGGCAACCAAAATACTTGGAAAAAGAAAAAAGAAAAGCGAAAATCTGAGATTGTAAGAAGGGTAAGAGAAAATCTTACAGACTGAGGATCGGCACGGAACAAGTTAACGGATCGCTCCACAAACTCGTCCCAGGAAGTGAAGTAAACCATTGGAATGCTTAAAGAAGGCAATTCACCAAATTTCCAAATGAATTTCGCGCCGTCGTCGTTACAAATTACGAGCTGGAGAGCAGCCGGACTGAAAGTTGGGTCTGATCAATTAAGGGTCTTTTTGGTGGGTAAGCGGGCCTATGTACAAAAACCCAAGATGAGGCCCCTGCCCTCGTTTGAACAGGCTTGGTGGTTAGGCCCTACCCTTCTTGAATGCGCTCTTTCATTTACCTCATTCCTTTTTTTTATTACTCATTCGATCTATCAGAATTTTACCTCAATTATATCTATATTCGATCCGTATCGCATACCTAGCTATAGTAGATGAGTCTTCTAATAAAATTTGTTTACATATACCAAGGTTCGAACTCAAGACCTCGCTTAAGCGATATCGAGCTATTTACCACTTGAATTAACCCCCGTTGGTTCATTTACCTCATTCTAAAATCAGTAAAGTGTGGCCTGAGATTATTCCAGCCCTTAAAGATTTGACTTGAGTTTAAATTTCATTACAAATATAAAGATTTTATTAGACTCGTAGGTTCAATTAATAAAATAGTAAGATATACGACTATTTAGAACACATTTAATCTATAACGAGTACTACTTTATTATGATTTCAGTCACAGCACTTGAAGAAGCATACTAACTCCTGGATACCTAGTTTTACGTCTGAGGGTAATAGACAATTTATCATACTTTTAGATCGCGAGTAAACCCTACTATTTTTTAAAAAAAATTGCACAAGCAAAAAGAGTTTATTGGCGGCAGGTGATTTGCGAGTGCTATTTACATATGGAAGTGTCGTTATCTTAGTAAGCATCCTGATCCAACTCACTATTCGTAAAATGTTTGCATGATGTAGTGGTTACTTGACATTTTATCCCTCTATTCAGTGAAATGAATGTGTTTCCTTTTTTTTTTTAAAAAAAAATGAGAATAATTTTAGTAAGTTGGGTTTTTAGAGCTGTTGAGATTAAGACAAGATTAATTTACATATTACATATTAATAATATTTGAATCTGTGTACCTTGAGGACATAATTAACTCCTCGTCAATCGAATCAATTTTTGTTAACGTTTTAGTGTGATTCTACTCACAACAACAATATCCAGCTATACATTTTCCCCCATGACATGTTTCGCATGGGGTCTGAAGAATGAATTATGCTATCAATGGTTTTTAAATATTTATAAAAAAAAAACATACGTGCTATAAATGTTATACTATTGTTGTATATTACGTATTGATAATGACATTTACATGCCTTCGTTGCATTATCAGTTTCATTTGCTTAAAATTGGAGACTATGTATATATATCAACTAATTCGTTTAACACGCAAGATTAATAAGACAAAACAAAATAAATGAAAGCATTATTTTTATAAATTTAAAATGTTCTTTGTGCTTTTAGATTTTTAAACAAAAAAAAAATATGTTTATTGAACCGAATATAAGGGTTTAGGATCCTTATTTTTGTAACGAACTAAAAAAAATTGATAAAAGGAAAATTATATTTTTAAGGAATTTAAAGTATAAAATAGTTTAAACCTTTTTATTTAATTTGGTATGCTTGTACATTAAATTTAGCTAAAAATATCAGTAAAACATAATTTTGGGAAAGTTTATACAAAACAGCACGTGTTGCAAATTTAGAAAGGAGGGGGGGGGGGTTATATAAAAAGAGAAACAATGCTCGTCGTGACAAACCTCCAACGCATTGCGTGATTTTAAGGATTGGATCATCTTCACCACCAAGAAAACAATTCGCTTTCATGTTTTATTTTAGAGCAGACAATTTAATAATGTCCTTTTAACTGATCCATTTTCTATTTTTGCCAAAATTAATAATGTACTGGTATGGCACCAACTGCCAACTGGGCTCGCATTTTCATCAAAGTAGTATATGTAAAACTAAAAGTAAAACTTTGGTAAACCAGAAGAGAAGCTTCAGCCGCTGCTTCAGAAAATCACAAAGTTAGGTAATGTAGGATTGTTAGGTGATAAAAATGATATGGGTTATCTTGTATTATGTTTTTTTTTTCGGGTAAAAGAAATGATTTGGTTATTTTATCACTCCGTTCTCACAGGGTATCAATTAATATTTTATATTCCATAGGGTCTGTTAAAATTCTCTCTTTTCCTAATTAAATGGAGAGTAAACCAGCCACGAAAGGACAGAGAAAATGGATTCTATTTGATACACAGGATATAGTGTGCATTTTTTATTCTTTTGTATTGTGTTTGGATGGTACTCAAAACCATGGTTTTAGGAAAAGCAATCCAACACTCATTTTTCACAATCAACTTTTTTTTAATCAAAACTATGGCTTTCTATAAATTAGCTAAACACTCTCGAATTCAGCTGTGTATCTTAAAAAAAACGACTACTCAACTGTGAAACTCCCCAAGAAATCATCTATTGCATTCAAGTTATACGCTGACATGTAACCAGTATACGTTTATCTAAGAAACGATTCCGGCTGCACAATCATGAAATAATTAAAATAAGCGAATGAAAAACCAAAGGCCTAATCATCAACAGAAAAATCATGTTTATATTGAAGCCTGAACTTATGTGGCCTGTCTTATTCTCCTGAGTAATGCGGCTAAAAGCAGCATATGGTGGTGACAGGAAACATTATCAGAGGCATGTTTCAGCATACATACCCGGTGAGGGAGGTGACAGAATGAGGAGAAAGAAGGATGAAGTATGAAGGATGAAGGAGGCGGCGATTATACTGCAACTGAGACAGAAATAAGGAAGCAGATGGATCAAGAAGGCGGGGCCTGCTTGCGAGCATAGGTCAGAACCATAACAAAATCCTTTGCTGATGCTCCAACGGCCGCTGGGATTCTCTGTGATGTCGATGTTGTTTGCAGCCATAAGTCAACCAAGTTATAAAGTTGCAATGTAGGGACCACTGGTTGTCCCATGCATTTAATCTCAACCTGCAACAAAGTAATCAACTAAGTGTCAGCAAACATGTTAGGAAACTAACATGAAGAACTAATTACATGCAAATTGATTTCAACCCTCTGCATCACCAAATGCCGAAAGGAAGATAAAGTTCTTAGTTCACAAATATGGGAGCTCTTATGCAGTAACAGTTTTCTGTAAGTAAAATGCTTTCTTATTTGACAATTTAACCCTATATTTGGATGGGAAGAAAATTAGGGAAGAAATAATATTAGGATGGAAAACTCATACAAAGTAGTAAATTTTTTTACCATTTTAGGAAATTGTCATTCCTAGTATTCCCTCCTCCCCTATTTTCTCCTTACTTTTCTCTTCATCCGAACATAGCATAAGTATTTATCAGACCAACATGCGACACCTTGTGGTTTACACAAGAGCAGATGACATGAACTGGGCTCTCAAAAACAGAAACCTAAAACACATGAAAATTATGCATCCAACCAGAGAGCCAAAGAAAACAACAAAATCATGCAAATGCTGCTATTCCCTCTAACTATATCCATGCATTTTAGGAGTCACAAACAGAATAGACAGGGAGTGAGTCACCTCATCTTCACTGGCCAGATCTAATTTCTTCATTAGGTACTTCTGGATAAATGAGACAGGCATGTTTCCATCCCTTCGGCGAAAATAACAAGAGAACGGAATGAGATATCAACGGGATATATGTTATAGTCAGATTGATATTCCATTAGCTGATAAGACCAAAATGAGCATGTATATATGTACATACGTGATTCTGATAGAGTCAAAATCTCAGTCACAGATACTTAAACAAGGCATGAACTTTTGATATAATTACTCTTTCAACTACTAAAGATGAAATTCTCTTTAGGAGAAACTTAGGGAAGACCACTTGAAGACGCTTATCTTTGTATTATCAAATGACTAATAAAAAACAGGAAAAAAAGAGAGAGATAGAGCTTAAAAAGGAATCTGTGACTTCCATGGAGTTAACGCGCGTATATTTATTGAATTCCATGCATAGCAAGTAAAAGAAAAGAAATCTCTTGAGCAAACAAGATGAGATCAAGAAATTTATTCTCCTTGTACTGGATGAAGTTCTAAAGCATCATTATGCAGAAGCACTAGTATGTGGGACTGTTAGGTCAGAGCGATTCACCTACTTGTTATTGCACTAAGTTTACTCCCCAGTAATAGGCTTAACCATAAATATTTGAAATAATCGGAGGGTTATTAAAAAGGAAATCCTGATGATAAGGCAAGCATTAACCACTAAGGAATACAGACAGACAATAAGGCATATTAAACGCATATTCATGTAATTAAACACGTTTGCCGAAATGGTTAGCCAATATTATAGACATAGGTATTAAACAGATATTTATGTAATTACTCTTCGATCCATCATTTACTTACTGTCCATATATATACAAGATATTACTATTACCAATATTACAATAAATATAAACATTCAGTAACAAGCAAAGTAAAGGATATAGAAAATTCTACTCAGTAATATGTTATCATAAATTCCTCTATGGCGCATTTTTTATAATAAATCAATGCATCCAACCAAGACTAGAGAAATATTGTAAAAGTTAAGGAGTAGTGATTAGGAAGGAACTTACTTTATTCTTAAGTAACCTGCAGGAATTTGGGGTATTGGCGCATCTTTGTCCCTGAATCAGTAGTCCAAATATAGTAAATAAATAACAAAAAGAATACAGGATAACTTTATGCATTGAAATTCAGAATATTCTTTATTAATTCAAGTTTCAAAGCTATGCATTCTCACTGGTCTTCAGAGGCTACTAAGGAGAACCATATTGGACCATTTCTATCTTTCATTTTAGCACTGTTTGCATCCAGCACAGCTTGGGGTGATATGCTTGATTCACCCACAACAGGTTCCTTTTTTCGGCCATTTCTGCGCGATTTATTTGGTTTCTCAGTATCTGGAGAAGCAGGCTCTGTTACGATCTTTTTATCCTCAACTTTTGACTTTCGTCTGTTGTCCTTAATTTTGGGTTTTTGTACTTGAGAATCATTCTCATTTATTTGAGTAGGTTCTTGTTTAGCATCACATCCTTGCACATTGGACTTGAAAGATTTGCTTCTGCTTGCTACCTCCACCAAACAATTCAAAGGTTTCCAAAGATCCAATTTTGCGTCCCAAGGTTCAGCCCCATTATTTTTCTCCTTATTGGGAACAGATTGGCTTGCATCACGAGGACACGAGTTCTACACCAATCAAATACACAAACATGATAGTATAAGTAAAGTAACGCCAATACAATCAGGGAAAACAAATTTTTCAAAAACGCTGCATGTTAGAAAAAAGGGACATGGAATCATATATGACAGGAACGAATCTAGTAGTCTAACCTTGTTGGAGGTATCAGGGGAGCTTGAACTCTCTGGATGATCTTCCACTGAATCTTCCTCTTTTATAACGGTTTTTTCAACGGAAAAACTAGTGGAGCGAGCACTAGCCTTTCTTGTAGGCTTTGTTCTTCTGCCTGTCATGGTTGTCTGTGTTGATACTCTGGGAGTGCTAACAACCAAAGATGAAAGTGATCTTTCCTTTCTTCTAGCTGGTAATGGTTCTGGGGGGACAACTTCTGGTGCCTTTTCCTTTGTTTGCTTCAAAGGGAAAATTTTAGATCTTACATCTTGCAAACTGTGGTCTGGCCTGGTGGTCAAGAAACAAGCACAGCAACAAGGACGGCATTTTACTTTTTAGCATTCAGTATGTGAGCAAAAAAGCCCTTGTGAATTGCAGTGTGCTAGTCTAAATCATAAAAGCAATTTCGGAATGAGCTTCTCCGACCAGTTTTATGAGTAGCTGTGGTATAAAAGAAATATTTCGCGATATTTCCCAGCTCTCTCATGGTAGGGTTAACAAACAAATATAGAGCTACGTATATTTAAGGAATTTTTATTTTCTAATCAGAATTAATTCTCAATACAATCATACATTTCATAAGTGTTCTGCCATAAGTGTTCTCAAATTCATATGATTATTATGACAAGTTACTGATATGCAGGATTGAATGCTTCTGCCATAAGTGTTCTCAAATTTAACAAAATTGATATAACCCGATTTTGACATCAGATTAATGGCATCAACAAGCAAGTCGCAGACTTATAGTACTATGATCGGTGACAAATCTCTCCTACCTTTTTCTCCCCAGCCTCCTTCCCAAGCAGATTGTGTTTCAATAAATTTTGCAACTTGGAAAATCCAAACTTTTGACTATTAGTGCATGGAAAATTCCAAAATATGATTTGTTTGTTAAAAGAAACGTTCTATCTTTTATCTCTACTGTAACAGCATTATAACAAGTAGGGGCAAGTTTGCAGAACATGAACATTATTGACACAACATGTTAAAATAACACCCTACATGCATAGTGAACAAATTGCAACCTTGGTAAAGTGAAAGAGAGGAGTGTTCAATCGCAGGAAGCTAACCTCAATTTCTCCAGCGGAGTACAGCCCAAATCAATATTGCATATTGGACAGCATTCCAATTCCTCATCAGTAATTTTGTCATATATGCACTTCCTGCAAACTATATGAAGTTCAGAGAAATAATCTATCAGCAATCACATGTTCATTGAATCTGATCATGGTAGCATTCAATTGGAAATACAACCTTCACATTATCAAATACTAAACAAATCATTCTGAAATGTCGACGAGGCCAAGTAAACAAGGAATATTGAGCCTCGACACAAATGCATGAGCTAGCATCCGAGCTTAGTGTATGAGTGAACGTGAGTTTATTGTGTATATGTGATAGCCACTTGAAGTCAAACGTTCAAACAGCTTCACGCTTAGCACAGTAACATAAAAGGCACAAGTGTTAATCAAAAGGATAAAGCTCTTCCATGTAGCATTCACGTCACCAATAGTGAGACATCGTTACGGAGAAACAGAAAGAAAGATTATCAGAAGCATTAGATTAACCAATTACCCACATCTGATTATGCAAAACACCAGATGCCCATCCAAGAAACAAGGGGTCAAAAAGGAGAGCGGAACCCATAAGAACAATGCAAAACAAGGATAACTAAGATAGTCAATGATGAGAAATGACCAGAAGATTCGAAATTTGAAGAATTAACACGAGATTAAAGTGAAGGAAACAGGATTCGAAGGGAAAACGAAAGATAAAAGGACTCACACGTATGCAGGCATTCAGATATAGTGGTGGCCTCCTTGAACATCTTGTTGCAGAGTGGGCAGGTCATGCATGCTGCAATCGTGTCCCTCCTCACTTTGACTACCTGATTCGCCATAGCTAACTCCGATAAGCCTTGCCGTCAGCTCGCAGCTCCTTTCTCACGCACGTATCCACTCAGTGCATGCTATGACTAAGCTGAGGCGAGCGAAATTTACGTCCATTTCGTTGTAATCATCGGCATTAACCTGAGGAGCAGAGAAAGATAGAAAGATGACATGGATTAAGAAAGGAGAAAACGTGGAAGGAATAGGCAGAAGACGCGTGCGTAAAGAGAAGAAAACGGACCAAAGCGTTCGGTGAAGACGGATAAAAACAGCGGCTTGGGATTTTTGGGGCGGGATTAAGAAATGGGTTGGTCTGACTTGTGAAGATTTGACGTCGGTTTTGGTAGATTCGGACAGAGGGAGATGCGGATGATCCGAATCGAGGGGGCCTCTGAGTCGAGAAGAGCATGAACCGAGAGTCTGAAGTTTCTGTCTTTTATTTGTTTTTCTTTTCCATTTTATTTTTTCTCCCTCAAAACGAAATTATTTATAGAGGGGTTCGAACACTTAAACCAACGACGACAGCTAATAGGATGAGGGGCCGTGATAACGTGCGCCGGGGTGCTATGTTCGCGTTAAGATGCGCATTGTGGACGGCGTGGGGGATGGATTCTAACGGGCGCTTCAGTGTATTCCAACAAGAAAGGCAAGCTCCTTCATTCCTTTTCCCTTTATCATCCATATTGATTTTCCCCTCGTGCCTCCTGCAATCATTATTAGTTACTATAAAAAATTTAATTTTACAATGCACCTTGTTTTACCAGGTTCATGATCAGTAGGGATTCATTCAGAATTCCGCACCATTCCCCCTAATTAATTATCAGTTCATGCACATAACGATTAAAACATTTATTATTGTAGATAAGCAGTGTGTATGTACATGTACAAAGCAGATCTTAATTCTGAATTTTAATTTTCTGGGACACCATAAAACTCTGACCATAAATGTGCAATTATATACATGCATTACTAACTGTGAAATTTATTGCGGTCAAAATTCATGAAAAGATTGTGGAGTGAATTTTGAGACCCGGACTTCTGAGCATAAAACCGTCACCTTAATTGAACCCAGAGTAACTGTCGGATAATTCTGATTAGAGAAAAGAGCATTGGCAAAATAGGAGTGGGGGTTGGGGGGGTAGTTATAGCAATGACGGGGTAATGATGAGCTGTGAAGATGTCAAAATCTGAGTGTGCAAATACCATTCCCTTCACATTAAAGTGAGGATTTTGAGAGGGAGTTTTCTGTTCCACAGGGGCTAAGTTGAAAGAAGTCAAAAGGAAAGGGCAGAATCGTCCAATAGGATGCGGGAGTGGGAGGAGGAGGAGGAATATGAAGGACACGTGATGCTGGTGAGGTGGCAACGTCGAGTTAAAAGGTCAGGTAACTGCAACTGCAAGGTCTTCTCGCTTGGCTTAGTTTCCGAAAGTACATGTCTGACCGTGTCGTCGGCGCCCATGCCCCGTGACTTGCATGCATATTTCCACATTTTACTTTTAGTAGCTGCGTATTCTTGTAGTCCTCGTACGTCAGTTCAGTAGCATCTGCCTCAGCATCAGGAAAACCGCCCCCGTCATACTGAAAGCCTTCACTCAACAAATAAGTTGGCTCCCATAAAAAAGGCTTACTATTTATTATTTTTATTACATTTGGAGATTTAAACTCATAAACTTTATCTTCGCCTTGCCACAGGGATAATCCCCGAGAATTGAACTATTACTTATATGACATTTAAAAATTAAGAAATTGAAAGAAAAAAATACGCGAAGAAAAAATTCCAATACCGTAGACTACAATAATGCAAAACAATCGACTACAAAAGCTAAACCCATCAAATGATTAACCTGCTCAATTATCTGCGTTTTTTACGGATTTTGTTTGCCTTTGACCCAGTTTCAAGATAATATACTACTACCTCTAATTTTAAATATAAAAAATAGATAAAAAATTATTTAATCTTAAATATAATAATTTCATCTATTTTATTATTTAAATTTATAATTTTTTTAAATATATTTATTGATTTCATATAATAAAAAGATTATATATAATTATAAAAAATATTTTAAAAAAATTAACACATATTTATTATAAATAATTAATTTTTTAAATATTTACAATTAATTATCTAAGTCTTATATATATTAAAATTAAGGAAGAGTAGAGTAGTTTGCTGCCACCATTTTGTGTTAATATTAAATAAAATTATTTATATTCGACCTATATATGTATAATTTTTCCAAATTTAAAACACGATGTCGTCCATCCCACGACCGCCATTAATTTCTATCAAGGTAAAAATCAGTTTTATCAACCAATCATTCCATTTATAATCGTCTTCAAATTTTCAATTTCTAATTCAACTACCTCATGAACAATTAAACAACTATTATTCAGATAACGTGATCCAACAATTTGCATTTTATTTCTTGCACAACTTGATCCCACCGAATCCCATCTATTCGCAGTGCTGAGCCTATCCAGTGTCCCTTCGAACAGTATCTTTGTTTCAAGACCCAACAAGACCTTTGCGTCGGGCATATGATACTCTGGACAAAAACAAGGATCCACAGACTATTCCCGTAAAGATTACCACCTAGAGTTGCCAAATTTCACTCAAAAGAAATCAGAAAGCAATAAAATATCATGAATTCCATTCGCATATATGGCAACAAAGAGATTTTTAGGAGATAGGAACTCCTTCATCACACTTTTAGTAAAAGATTTTGTACATACCCATTTGAACATATAACTGTGTCCTTCGTTCCAGGTGTACGGGATGTTCATGCCAAATATTGCACCCACCAAGGAATATATGGAGAGGCACACAGTCCCAGAACTGAGGAAGAGCTCTAGCTGTAATTAAGAATATAAGGACAACAATAATATATAGCACTCACAAAATATATACAAGATTAGGCAGTATGTCTAGAAATGAATGGATAACCTAGGAAGAGTTTACCTGAATCAGTTGGTTTCGATGATTGTCAAGCTGCATGCACATGCCACACAATAATAATGAACGTCATACACTGATACTAGTTTTCTGTTGCTGCTTGCTAGCTCACTTGCAATGCTGACACTCACTGAATTTATTTACGAATGTAGCATGTGATCTATTTAAAGCGAACTTAAATGGAAGAAATAGGTTATCTTCATATGCCAAAATATTTACCTGTATGTTGATGTAATCTTCCGTGTCATCAATATATTAACGCAGCTGTATTAGATTAACAAAAAAAAAACGGGAACATAGCTTATTTACATATCACTTGCTTTCCATACCATGCCAGAGAACAGAAAGACAAGAGGGGAAGCTTAAATAGAAAGCAGGGCTCGTACTGTGGTCAGTTTATTTAATGTGCCCTCAATTTGCATGAAATAAGCCTGCAGAAAATGTTGTTAGAATTCAACCTATTAGCACCATCAACTAAAGTAACCCGACATTTTCTGAGTGAGGCAGATTCAGTTGAAGATATTAATGACCTCGAGTAACATTTCAAGCTCCTCGACATCATTCTCCCCTTGAAATGTTGTTGCACTTGCTCTGCTCGATCTACGAACCCTTGCGCCTATAGTTGGAGAGCTCAGAATCCAATTAGGAGCATCACAGCTACTAGTAGGGGAACATGAGGCAGCCATCTTTCTCGATAAGTAAAGGTCGGTCATATCATCATCATCGTCCAAAAGATTTTTCTAGTTCATCTCTTATCTGTGTGCAAAGTCATACAGGTACACAAGAGTGACTTCAACTTGCTAGGGCAAGCATCTAGTTCGAATTTTATGGCAATTGTTGAGGTTTCTTTTTCCTCTTCCCGCCCTCAGCTTTGATGGAAATTGGTTTACTTTAAACATGTTATAACCTAAACTACACTACCGCAAGCAACTGTTTTTCCAGAACTATATAAAGCAAGAACGCGCAGAAACTAGGAAGGCAATTGACATTTACAAACATCATATGAAAGTACCTTTTGAACTCTATTTGTCAACCTGGTCATTGCACTTTTCAGTTTGCGTACTCTATCCAAGTTACGACTGCTAATCTGGACATAGAAGGTAGGTCAGGAGAAAAAGAAGAAGACATTATAATTTTGTAAGAACAGATCCAGCGGAAAATACATGGGTAGTCAAATTTTAGATGATAAATTCTATGTAATTATAGAGAACGGAGAATTAAAAAAAAAAAAATGAACTACGGGAAATCATTTCAATTATAACAAATGATGTTCTTAGCTTCTGGAATTGGAATCTTTGTAAACCAGACGATGGGGTCAAGGGTTAGTCAAGCGTCTTTGTTCCAATAAAGATGAATTGAAATCTTTGCAAGAGAGAAAATAATTTTCTTTCGCAATCAACCTTTACTAAAGCTGCAACTAGGATTATTTAATTCAAATCCAACTTCCAGCCTCCTAATTATCAATAGAATATTATAAAAACTGAGTAGTCACGTTCTGATATTCTTCCCCTTAACGAGGCTAATATATGAACCAAATTAAAAAAAAAAAAAAAAGTCTCTTGAACAAGGCTTTTTACCTTAGAGGTGAGCTCATCTAAAGCCGGATAAGCAGCCGTCTCTAATTCTCTGGTCCGCGCATCAAGAAAACTACAAATTGCCTCTAATGCAACCTCTAAGGCACGGAACTCAAACGGAAATTCTACCACGCACAAGTCAAACGCAATAAAATAAACAGTAGGGACTAAAAAAAATGAGTCGAAATAATTAGGCAAACTATATATAGGCATATCTTAAACAGCAACAATATCAAATTAAAACCTTCTGGAGTTGAAGTTTCCGCGAGTCATACCATTTTCTTCGTCGCCTTCAATTTCTTGAGCACATGTCTCTTCTTCTTCTCCTTGGCCTTGCCCTGTACCAGACACTATGGGCAACCTTCTTTGAAGTTGCTCAACAATAGGAATTACATCATCATCCAGCGGATCTCTGAGTAACACCTACATCAAGATAAAACCAAAATTTAAAAACAGAGCATAAATAACCTGGGAGAAGTGTTTCCCAGATAATTCTATAAAAGATTGAAATGTAACGTACCTTCTCTGAAGTGATAATAGCTTTAATATGCTGTAAGAAGAACTCCAAACCAACCGAGATAATCCTATCAATGATTGAACAAGCCCAGAAGCAAAAAGAACCAGGCTAAAAAGAGTTCACGGTAGAGCAAGGACAGAGCATTTACCTCTAAATTGAGGACAATGACTTTCTCTCTACCCAAAATGGTTGAGGGATACGATAACAGCGGATCAAGGATTCGAAGATCTCTTGCGTGAATTTCAACCAGGCGCATAATAGCGTACTTGTCGGCATCCAACACAGTACCGTTGCCATTGCGGTCGAGCAGAATCCAGCTTCTTGAAACTGCAGTTTTCTTCTTTAAAGTAGGTTGAAGGTATACCACAGATCCTGAAAAAGCCATTCGCAATACCCAAGACCCTATCACGTCTCGAAGAAGCCGCTTGTTTCAAGACCTTGAACCACAAAAACAGAAAAATGGGGTCGCCGGGTGAGCTGAGAGAGTTGTGGATTGTAATTGACTAGCTTGGAATTGCAGTGTGGGAAGATAGACGGCGAGGAAGTGAAAAATTGGGAAGGAGTTGAGCGGAGATAAGAAGGCAACGATTTCATGCGGACGAATCAGAGTTCCTGCATAAGTGCACGGACCGGGTAAGTGAGGGTCCGGAGTGGGGTGAACGACTCGGTACATACAGAGAGTTTACCAACAAAGATCTCCGTCACGTTCATCGCAAAGGCCAAGAGGAAGAGATAAATTGATTTTTTTTCTTTTTCTGGGTTTTAAATATTTCGAGGGAATCCGATCCCACAGAAAAGAAAAAGAAAAAAACTAATGAAGGGTTTGTTCGATTGGGAGATTTTGAAGAGAGGGGAAGAAAAAAGTGTATTTGATTGAGAAAAATAGAGGAGAGAGAAGGGGAGATTTTTGGTCCTTATATTCTCCTATCCTCTCCCTTAGCTCCCCTCCAAAAATAGGAGTTTTTAAAGGGGAGAAAAATATTTTATCCCTTTTAGGTCAAATTACCTTTACACTTTTTTTAATATTCCAACTATTCTCTTAAATTTTTTTTTTATTTTTTTCATACTTAATTTTTTTTAATTACACAATAATTATAATAAATTATAATAAAATTTAATAAACATAATAAATTATTTATATATTATATTAAAATATATAATAAATATAAAATTAATAAAAAATAATATTAAATTTTTATCATATTTTTTAATTTTTTTAATTTTATTATATATATAAATGAGATAAAAAAATTAAGATTTATAAATTAAAAAAATAATAATTTTGATATAAATATTATAAATAAAAAATAAATAAATTTAAATAAAGAGATAATGGTATATTTATCAATTTTTAATTAATTTTCCTCTCTCTTCCCCTCTCATTCTAAATTAAATAAAAAATATTATTAATTAATTTTTTTTATTATTTTTTCATTTAAAGTAATTTAATCTCGCTTTTTTTAAGCTGAATCAAACAAAGCCGAACGATGTTTACAACCTCCGGGACTCGGGCGTCATTATTATAGCAGTACTGAAACATGTGGATATTTAATGAATGAAGCTTTTCAATGTGGGAAAGATCGTTTGGGCATGATCTACAGATTAATAATAGTTTAATGGAGAATTTATAGAATGCTTGAGAAGGGAACAGATGTTAGTGGGGGGTGAAGAGCGCTGACCTACTAAGAATTCCTTAAACCTTATAACTATATTTTATAGACTGAACCTCTATGACTATCTTTATTAGATTAAACAGTGATCAAAAATCTAAGATGATTGTGCGTCTCATGGGTATTGGTATTGCCAACCAAGAATGCTCCTGTTAAACACTGCTCCAACGGGTGGGCACCCAAAATCTTGTAATTTGGGGAGCTTGTGGGGTCGGTGTTGGCCTGAGCATTAAAAATTAAAGCAGGTTTTTTTTAGGTTGAAAATCTAAATTGTGTAATTTCTAAAAACTAGATAGGTTTAAATAAAATTTAAATTTAAAAATAAATAATTATATTTATTAAAAATAATTTTTAGACTAAACTATAATTTAAAATTAAAATTTTAAATAAACTAGTCAAAATAATTTATAAAATAGTAAAAGAATTTATAGACTGATTAATTACTATATTATCCCTATTTTTTCTTATATTCTCTTTTCTCTCTTATTTCTTTTTTATACCCTCTCTCCTCGCTAATTTCTTTTCTACACTATCTCTCATCTCTCTTATATTTAATAATAATATATTTTTTATAATTTACTAATAATAAAAATATTTGTAGAAATAGTCATCCAAATATTCATTTATTTAAAATTATTTTTTTATAAACTATTCTCTAAAATTATTTTTTAAAAACTGTTATCTAAACCGGCCTAATATCTAGATAGAGAAGCTAAGATAGATTACAACAAAAATGATAATTTAGGGAGTTCTCCATCTTACTCCTTTAAATAACAAAACATTTAAAAGTTAAAATATAAATTAACTGTGCATTAAACGATAACTAACTCATAAACATCTGACAGAAACCACTTTAGTTTTTCACGAATAATCAACTTTTTGTAAATTAGATATATCATGTCTTCATATAAACAGATGGTTGAATGCAAAGTTTCAAATTAATATATACTTCGTCTTCCCTGATTTAGGAGCTAACTGAGTAGAGTAGTTTATTTTGATTATAGTTGTAACACTTTATTTTTCTTTATTTCCCATATTTATTATTATTTCTTAAAATCATCTTTTTAATTATACACACAATGCATGCAATCAATAAACGTAATTCTTAAAGTAAATAATTAGAGGGAATGCTGTATATTCTTAAAGTATATTTTATGAAAACCAATATACTTCTCTGTAAAAAAATTAACATAATTAATTTTATAATCTATATAAATTGATTATTTAGCTCTATAATATATATATGTGTGTATATAGAAATAGATGGAATATTTAATTTTAATAGTTGTTAGCATGGAACTAAGCATATTATAAGTTATCTGCCTAAAGAAAAATATTATTATCATTTTATAATTTAGGTTTAATAGAAGTGACTAATTTTTTACGATATGATAGATTAATATTTGAATCCTTATTAAAAGATGGTCTATATTTACTATCCTACAATGTATAAAATATAACTATATTTAATATGATAATATCAATACATATAAAAAAAACAAAGAGAGTTGAAGTCATTCTGTAAATTTGGTTACGTTCTGGGATATCTTGTTGCGCAAATTGGATTGGGAATATATATATGATAAGCACGCGGACAATACAATAGAGACATACATGGACAAGCAAGCAGCAAATTTTCTTGGTCACATGCATGCATGGAGGGAAAAGCTCACAAGTCACGACATTGATGTTATATTCTACAAATATATGAACTATCGCCATATATTGTTTCTTTTTTCTGGCTAAACTATGGATTGCGTCTGAAGACAAAACAAGACTGATCCTGTTTTATAAACAGATTAGTATTTCAAACTTTGCTGACCAAACCCAAAGCAAACCGCCAAAGGGTGGTTCACATGGGGTTGGTTCATCTTTTATTTGTGTTTCTTTTTCCCTTTAAGTAGGTTGACGCTTTGCTTTTATTAGGCCATCAAATGCGGGGGGACGAGAAGTACAACTGTCCAAGTAATGAGAATTACAACGGGGAAAACAATAAATTATAAAATAATATCATAAAATAATTAAATAATTATAAGAGATATAGAGATAAATTTTTAACTTATAAAATAATATAATTGTCTGCTACAATAAAACTTAAACCCGTTTTATTATAATAGGGATGATTATATTATTTTATAATTAAAAAATTATACTTAAATTTTTTAAAACTATTTAATTGTTTAATAATTTTATAATTTTTTTATAATTAATTATCTTTTACAAAACTTCACTACAATTCTCGTAATCTTCAGAACCATTGATTTTTATTTGGGGATATATATTTGCATTCAATTCCCAATTATCCTTATTTCTCTCATGTAGGTTTCACAATACATATTAAACTTCCCATTTCTATGTACTAATGGGAGTTTATTTAAATGATAAATAATTTAATATTATTTAAATAAAATTTTAAATTTAAACTTTGATATATATAAAAAAAATTATTAAGGAATTTATCCATTATAATTAAATAAGTGATACAAATCAGTTATTTATAGATATAATTAGAATAAATTTTTTGTGTGAAAAAAAAACTTTCCATATGTACGTCCATCTTCATTGACGCTGCAGGGAATTGTACTATATAAATGCCAACGGTTGAAAAATTTAATCAAGTATTTTTTTGGGGCCAAAATTCTGTAACTAAGGTGAATTAGGTCTAATCGTTCTAAAACAAAATAATAGAATGATAATGACTTGAATTGGATGCAGAAACTGTGTGGAGCACCGACCCGCTAAGATCGGTTACATCAGTAAGCACCTGTCGTCCTTATCATCCGCCGGGCATGTTCATTTATATCCCTTTCCTAGTCCCTCTCACACTGGGGTCACAGATCTCGAGGTCTTTCCAAAAACTCACAAAATCTCACACCATAAATTATTTTATTTTAAAAACAACTAAACCAACGAGGGAAAGTAAAACTGTCCCTTCTCAGACACAGGCGAACATGGAAGGAGCTGCTACTCCTCTTCCTTTCTCTCTCTAGAAAACTCAAAGAATCCTGGACTAAAAAGGGACGCGGCGCATCACTGAAACCCTAGGGATCGGCATGTGTGTTCCTTCCTTCTCATCGAAGCAACGAGAAATTCTTTGCGATCTGAATCTTTGAAATGTGCTTCTTCAGAGCCAGCGCCAGAGTCAGTTCTGTTTCCCCCGCGTTTCGTCGATGATTCAATTTCGTCGACGCCAGAGGATTTTCATCCTCTCTTTGCTCTCTCTTACTGTCTTTGCTCCTCTCATTTTATCCTCTGACCGGCTTAAACTTATCGCTTTTAAGGGTAAATTCACCAGCCATGCCTGCTTGCAGCCCTTTGTATATTTTATGTGGTGTGAAGTTATCTGTTATCGCTTCTTATTCTGTAAATGTTGTTTCAGGTCGGAATGACTTTGGGGAAGATCTATCAAGTATTGTAAGAATCCTGCTCCTCTCATCAGATTCTCATCATTATTTTTCCCGTCTAAACAAATACGTTTTTCGTTCATTCAGTTTGTTTTCTGATTACAAAAATTGAGTAAGAGGAGTTAGAGTTCAGCGTTTTTTTTTAATTTCTGGTTTCTGCTGTTATTGAGTCGGTGAGATAAGATTTTTGGGACGGACAGCTAACTTGAGCCTATTGTGCTTTTGGCTTTTAACCATGGGCTTGAAGATGCTAATTTATTCTAATTTTCATTTTGAACCATGGAAAAAGTTTTGCTATACTTAAACGGAAGTCCAGTGAACTGCTTGTTACGCTCTTTTTTTTGTGTGTGATTTGAATGGAATTTCATCTGCTTCTTGCAGACATACAGGACAGATACCTTAAAATTGAATTCCATAGAGAAGGTAGAGGCATATCTGATAAGATCCTTCCTCAGTATTTAAATTGATCATCGTTCTTTACACTGAATTGGAAAATCAATATATTTAATTAATAATTAATGCTTGCTTCTTCTTCTTTTTTCTTTTGGCTGTTCAGGAAGATGCTAGAGGATTAGAAGAGCCAAAACAAGTTGTTTATAAAGAAAATGATTTTGTCCCCAGGATTAATTACAGTTCCAAACAGAGTAATGATTCTGAAGAATCTGGAATTGTAGGGTACAGAAGTAAGTTTCCGATTAGAAATGGTAGACATCTCTAGGAGCATTTTGAATATCTTCTTTTTTCCATGCAATGTCAACACTTTGGAACTAGATTAAGTTTGCGCGACTGTTCTGGAGTTCCAGGATTCAATGATGACGAAAAGGAAAACCAGAAAGTTCAGCAGAGAGGATCTTCTTCCATTTCTGGAGAAAAGGTTTGTGCTACTTTCTTTAGTGAATCGCATCATCAAAGATTTTTGGGGCACCTGCTTCAATTTCTTCCCCTAGTATAGAAAAAAAGAGTGCACCTAATTGGAAGGTTAATCTCTTCGGTTTCAGGAAATATAGATATGATGCTCTTAAATTTAAAATTAAGTAGGATTTTTCACTTCTTCAATAATGCTCTTAGGATTTTTCAGTAAAGATAGATATAATGTTCATATCCATGTGATTCTAACACGATATAGATGTTGACATGCTTGACAAATAATATATAAGGACAACGTAAAAGCAGTGGTTCATGGTGGGAAAATGTTATGTCCTATTTTTCTAGATTTATTGAGTAAATGCGAAATTGTAACTTGGATAGTGGGCTGCAATCTTCCATTACAGTTGAATTATTTAAAAGTAATGAAAAAGAACTGACATGCTTACAGTCTCATATCACTGTTTAATGTGGTTGAATTTGCAGAAGAAATTTAATGAAACAGTTTCACAATATCAGAGAATGAACCCTCAAACGCAAAGAACAAAATATGAAAATATTGAAGGGAGAAATGAGCAATCTGATCGAAAAGCATCTCAGCATCATCTGACTTTACACTCTCAGTCACATAAAGCATCAACTGAGCGGGTAATGGAGATTAAAGACCAAATTATTAGAGCCAAAGCATACTTGATGTTTGCACCACCAAGCAGCACCTCACGCTTGGTGAAGGAGTTGAAGCTGCGGATTAAAGAGATGGAACAAATAGTTGGAGAAGCCAATAAGGATTCAGATTTACCAAGGAGGTATATTCTTCTCCGATATTCTCTACTTGCATTAATTTCAAAAATCCTTTCCTTATATTCCCAACTTGCATTCATTTCCCAATTAATTGTCAGTTTGTACTAAATATGGTGTAGAAATCTCTAACTCCAACTATGACTTAAAACTCTCTGAGTCTGTCTTGCTGGTAAAAAATAATGAAAACATTTCGATTAATGCAAAGTCAAGTGATTTTTATTTCAATCTAAAAACAAGTGAAGTTCACAGTGCTTTGCAGAAAATGAAACACATGGATGGTACATTGTCCAAAGCTGACCGTGCTTACCCACACTGCCATCTTATGGCTTCAAAGCTTCGTGCAATGAACTATAATGCTGAAGCGCAAGTTCGGGCTCAGCTAGCTCAAGTGTCATATCTTGTTCATCTTGCTGCAAGGACCACCACTAAAGGCCTCCACTGTCTTTCTATGCGCCTGACTGCAGAATACTTTGCTCTGATGCCTGAGGAGAGGAAGTTTCCAAATGAAAATAAGATCAATGATCCTGAGCTTTATCATTATGCAGTCTTCTCTGACAATGTTCTGGCGTGTGCAGTGGTTGTTAACTCCACTGTTTCTACTGCCAAGGTAAATGTTTTTTGTTATATGGATTGACATTTTCTTTTCCTTTTTAATGAAATCAATCTTTAATTTTACCTTGGACCAATAAGTCACTGACTCACCATTGCTGAAATGGAAAAGGGATATAGCCAATTGAATATTTCTTTTTTGGGGGGGTGGGGGAGGGTTCTTGACTTCTGTGTAGGCAATGGAAAAAGTATTGAGTTCTTTTTGGGTAGTATGTACTTGGTGCCTGATTTATACTTTGCATAGTTGATGTTTCTCTAGTTTCCTCCTCACAAGTTGAAAGAGCATGTCTCCATTGATTGCCTCATATGGTAATTACATAATATACCTATGTCTTATTTAAAAAGTTACCTTTAATTAGATATGTTTTTCATGAGTTGCGTGTAGGCTAAAATATTCGTTGCTCAATTCATGGATTTTGAGCATTTCTCTTTACCCTAAAATAGCATTTATTTCTAGAAGAAGAATTTATTTCATTATTGTTTATCTATATCAAACAATGAATCTAATTTAATTACGTTGAATGAAATATTGATTATCGAGTAAGGAAGAAGTCTTTTTACCTTATAAATATAAATCAACAGTTGTTTTGTATGGAAATGCCTGACTCTCAATAAATACAAGGAGAAAAGAGGGGTGGGGTGGGGAAAGAGAATATGAGCACCTATAAACAGTTCTTGATTAGAGTGTAACTTGCTGCCATTGCTTCAAACTGTGTCTCTAATCTTGATTGGGCAAACTTGGGGTTATGGTTATTTCTACACTTGCTATAATGATTGTTATGTGTCATTTAGTAATGCGACGTGTATCTGAGTAAGTCAGGTTTGGTTTCTACAAGAAATATTTCTTTATTGACTCAAACGCAAATAATGTGAATCTGATTCTGTATGCGATGGCAAGAACGCTTAAGTTCCTGGCAATGTCTTTTACCCTGCAGGAACCAGGAAAACTTGTTTTCCATTTGGTGACCAATTCACTCAACTTTCCAGCAATCTCGATGTGGTTCCTATTAAACCCACCAGGCAAAGCCACACTCCACATACAAAATATAGGCAACTTTAAATGGATGTCCAAGTACAGTGGCTTCAAGAAACAAAATTACAGTGATCCAAGATATAGTTCTGAACTCAACTACCTTCGCTTCTATCTACCAGACATCTTCCCTGCTCTCAATAAGATTGTTCTCTTTGATGATGATGTGGTGGTGCAACAAGATCTAAGTAGCTTATGGAATGCTGATATGAAGGAAAAAGTAAATGGAGCAGTCGGGACTTGTCAGGAGGGTGATATTTCATTTTACAGGATCAATATGCTCATCAACTTCTCAGATCCATTTATTGCAGAGAGGTTTGATGAAAATGCATGCACATGGGCATTTGGGATGAACTTGTTTGATTTGCAGCAGTGGAGGAGACTGGATTTAACTGCGGTCTATCACAAATATTTGGAAATGGTATGAAAAAAATAAATAAATGTCTATTTCGTATTATTCATCAAGTTTTTTCTCCCTTCCATTCATTTTTCTTTCTTTCTCTATTTTTTTCCCTTCAGCATTGATATGGCATTCAATGTATGCTGCATTTATCTCTTAACTTTTCAGTCTGGGTTTAGGAATGAATGAAGTAATCCAGAGCTGATATTTGTCGGTAAATATTTTTTGGTGAAGGCATGCTTCCTTGAAGTTGAATTGAATCAGTCTTAGCCAACATTTTTTTTTCTCCTACACAAATGGTTAGGGTAGTAGTTTTACTTCTGTTGTGAATTAATACCCCATCGTTAGACTATTCTCTGGAGTCAAGTATCTGACACTCCTCCTCTAGCCAGATTTGTCATTTCCAAGTGCAGGTTCTTTATCTCCAAAGATATGTTGGTTAAATTCTGATCAGCTTTGTCCCTATGCTCACCCTCATATTGCTTTTTACAGATGGGGGGCATACATGTTAACTCAAGCAACTTATGCTCCTCTGTTCCTTGTCTTTATAAAGTGTTCATCCAAATCCATATGAGAATTGTGATGCAAGGATTTCTGATGCCTGCGTATCTGGTTTAATGATTTCAGGGTTCTAAGAGGCCATTATGGAATGCCGGAAGTCTGCCTATAGGGTGGCTCACCTTCTATAACAGGACAATGGTGTTGGACAGATGGTGGAATGTTCTTGGCCTTGGTTATAACTCAGGCATAGATCGAAATGAAATTGAGCGTGCTGCTGTTATTCACTATGACGGAATTAGGAAACCATGGCTGGATATTGCAATGGGAAGATACAAGGGTTATTGGACCAAATTTATTAATTATGACCACCCTCGATTGCAACAGTGCAATCTACATGAGTAGGACAAATATTCCTACCTTGCTTGAGTTAATTGACTAATCTGATGGCATATTGTTTGCTTCTCCGGTCTATTCTTTCCTGTTCTTTGGCAGTTCTGATTTAAAGTCCTTCGTACCTTCTCAACAATCTTCTATACATGACTTGTTGGAAAGCTTAGCCAGTTTATAGTGACAGTTGAGATGGAAATAAGAGTCAGAGGCAATTTTGCTGTTTGCAGATTCTATTGATTCTCGTGTAAATAATTCAACTTCGCTGCACTTATTGACTAATCCCACCTTAGTTAGAGGGATCGGTAGCAGATCTATACTTTACCCGTGAGAACAAATTTACATACTATTTATTAAAATGAGAGCTGTGTTCTTGAATTGTAGTATCAAGGATCGATTTATTTGATCTTGTGAAACATGATGCTTTAAGTTAGTGGGATTCAAGCGTTCACTGGCGTTTATCCACACTACTCATGATTTTGTACCCCGGGGGGTACTGGTTATAACCGGGTGGTTTTGTTAGTTGTTTTCTTGTCACTTACATGGCCTTAATTTTATTTAAGGGCCAGAAGAGGACCCTTACAGGTTGAGACGTTGAGTGTAGGGTCAAGGACTCGTGAAATGTTGCCCTTCAGGAGCGGATAATGGTATACCCAATAAAAAAAATTGGAGCGCCTAATATATTGAGTTGTGGATTTTCCCCCCATCTCACTTCTATTCGTAGGAGAATAAAAGACGTTGTCAATTGAGAGGCCATATGGGTTATCAAACGGATCATGCATGACACGTGGAAAGAAGTTACTGGACTCGTAGAGATGGGGCAATCCATATCGTGTGGAGTAGGAGAGGGGCTTTTGCTCCACTGATAGTAATAATAATACTTGAAAACGTTTGGTAAAAAGAACATGAAATAAAGCGTTATACCTTGTGCTTCCAGAACTTGAAGAAAAATGGCAACCATCTCCGCCAGCACCCCCACCTCATCCATCTCCCACACTGGTTTGGCACACAAGCGACGCCTAGAGCGTTCCTCCTCTCATGTTCTTGGTAAAAGCCTTTTTCTTTCCACCCTAAAACCTGTAATCCCATTTCTTTCTTACGTAGCTGCATGTTTTAAGAAGGAAATGATCACTTGGATTTGGTTTATGAATTGATGAATTAATGACTGGGAATATGGTTGGTGTAGGGTTGCCGGTGCTTGCTAAGGGGGGAAGAATGAGATGCTCCATGGAGGAGAACAAATCAAAGGCAAAGGTGGGGATGGAGGCATCACTTCTGGCAGCTGTGTGCGCTGCAACAATGTCGAGCCCAGCCATGGCTCTGGTGGACGAGAGAATGAGCACTGAAGGAACGGGGCTTCCCTTCGGCCTCAGCAACAACCTTCTGGGTTGGATCCTCTTGGGTGGCTTCGGTCTCATCTGGGCTCTCTATACTGTCTATACTTCTGATCTTGATGAGGACGAAGAGTCTGGATTGTCTCTCTAAATCCTCTCGTTAATTCCTTCTTCCTGCAATCTCTAAACTTGTAAACTCCTCTCCCTTCCTACAGTAAACTTTGCATATAAACCACTTCCTTCTTTCTTCATTTCATACTCACTCTGCTCTCTGTTCGCTTGTCACTCCAAATCCAAATGCGCAACTGTAGCGTAATGCCCAAAATATTATTTGTAAAGCTTGTACAAGTGAAAACGGATTCAGGCTATACGGAGCGGCCGGAGCATAAAATTCCATGCATGAGTCACTCACAATTGCGATTAAACACACACTAATTTTCCGTGTTTAGAATATCATTAGTGAATAACACACTCGTGATAAAAAAGGAAGAGGGTAATACAAAAGGAGAAGAAGCCAAGACAGGCTCTCTAACGTACGTGCAACCTTGTTACATGTAATAAAATATAGAGCAATAAGTTCACATGTATCAGGCGAATCTAACAGCTAGGTGTATTTCTTATCCGAGTGATTTGTCTCGTACAAGAGTGCAATAAATTTTCTTTTACTTTTTATCTATACATGACGGCCAATAATAAATAATTTTCTATGGCAGATGATAAAACAAGAATAAATAAGTGTTTGTTTTAATTTTAAAATCTAAATTTGACTAAACTTGGACATCTGCTTAAGGCAACCCTGCAATTTTGTAGAATTTGCCATACAACCTAACTGGTGAAGTGAATATCATATCATAGAATGAAATGGATATCTTCTGCTAACAGCAACAGGATATTATATAAAAAATTTAAATTTATATAATATTATTATAATTAAAAAATTAAAATATTATATAATAAATTAATAGAATTACTAATTAATTATTATTATAAGACTTATTTTTTTAAAAAAATTAAAATAATATTATTATTAATTATAAATAAAAAATTGAAAATATCAAGTTAATTCTATTTAAATATATTTTTAATTTAACTTGAATATTATAAGATTTTAAATATAAAAGTAATGATTGATAATTCTATTGAAAGATTATTATTCCCTTGATCATTTTATAGATATTACAAGAATTTAAGCCTTTAGTATCAATAAATAAATTGTTAATTAAAATAAGAACTAGTAGAGAACACGAATATTTAAATAATAACACATATTGTGATTGATGAAAATCCTTTTGATTTATAACCTTGGAAAGGACATGAATACCCTTATCTATTAAAAAGAAATTAAGCCCTTGGCTATTATCAATATTTATAGGGGAGAATAATTAGCCCGGAGCCCATAGACTCGTCCGCAACCTATTACTATTTGAACCCGTTTAAGCCCGCTCAAAATAGGCCTGTAACAGGCGGGTTTAAACGGGCTCAAACAGTAAATTATATGGGCGGGCTGCGGGCTGACCATTGGGCAGCTTGCAGCCCACCCATATATTTTTTTATTAATTATTATATTATATTTATTTAAATTTATTTTTATTATATACTAATATACTTTTTTAAATTTATTTTGTAGAGGTATGGATAATTATATCTACAACAATCACAAGTAAATATAATGTAGATTATGTATAATCATAATCTAATTGGATAATTAAAATTATAAATGATTATATTATATAATCATTGTAGGTTGTGTGGTTATAAATTTGTAGCTATTATTATGATATTTTAATTTTTAATTTTAGGATGAACAATCATATCATGTGTGTAATATTGTTATTTTATTTTTATTATTATTAAAACTTTAAATAGATTTAAATAAAAAAAATATTTTTATTTTTTATAAATGGGTTGCCTATACCCATTAGAACCCAAACAGGTTCAGCCCAGCCCGTTTAATATGGGTTTAAACGGGCTGAGGCACGGGCATGGACTAACCTGTGCTCATAAAAAAATAAATAGACAGGCCACAGACTGACTATCGGATCAGCCCAATCCGCCCATTACTCACCCCTAAATATTCATCCTGGTCTCTCATTGTGTTAGGATCATTTTAGTTTAAACGCAAACAGCAAATGCATTTCTTTCTGGATTGTAATTTGTCATAATAACAACAATCCCTAGAGGAGTTTGACCACGCAAACCTGCGCAGGGCGAAGATGAAAACAATGGCTTCCTCTCTCACAAGCCCGAAGCTATCTTCTCTCTCTTCCCCAACTCTTCAGACCCTGTCCCGCAAAAAGCCCCCTCTTTCTCACTTAATCTCTCCCTCTTTTGTTTCTCTTCCCAATCCCCCATTCTCTCTCTCCTACCATGCGCGCTTCCCCTCTCACTACCACCGTCGCTGCCCCTTCACCGTTCGTTCCCAGTCTGAAAATGGAACCGACGCTACCCGCCACTACGACTTCGACCTTTTCACTATTGGTGCCGGTAGTGGCGGTGTCCGCGCCTCTCGCTTTGCTGCTATTTACGGCGCTTCAGTCGCTATCTGCGAGCTCCCTTTCTCCACCATCTCGTCCGACACCACCGGCGGAGTTGGCGGAACGTGAGTGCCGTCTCGATATTTTTCTTGCTCATTTCATAGTAATAGGATTTGAGTATATCCTTCGAATTGCCGTGGAAACTAAGCAATCAATTAATATTATGCTGTTGGGTATCGATTAACGGTGAATTTGGTTGACTAAAACTTAGATAGTTTCAGTTTTATGAGACTATTACAGTTTGGAAAATATAAATGGCTTTACGGTGCAAAAAAATATTCTTCAGTATTCGAAGCAATTTTTTTCCGGGGAAAAAGGATTCCCATTCCTATTGAAGCTGGTGTGAAGTACACTTTGTGATTGGCAGATGCCTTGTTTTGCACCAGTAGAAAATCCTCAGGAAATCGAGAAGATAGAAAGCAGTAGTGCTAGTAAGTTAAGTCGTTGATTGTAGGGTCTGGAGAGAAGAACAAGACTAAATTAGTTGTGGAGAACTTAAATGACTCCCAGATGTTTTTTTTCCCTTTCTACCCGGGGGGAGTTTGGTTGTACTTTCCATAATTTTTCCATTTAAGGTGTAATATTTTATATAAAAGCCAGGCATACAAGGTTAGCTTGTTTGTTTTGATTATAAAAGTATCTTTAAGGTAGCACATATCTGTTTCTCAAGAATTGGGTGGGGGGTACACTGAAAGGAAATTCAACATACAGCAACTGTAGCATGTTTCAAGAAGCATTTAATCTTTGTTTAAGCGTTTCTGTCACTGTGAGGATTCAGATACACCTCTTTATTCTTTTTTGTACATGTCATTTCCATGCAGCTGTGTACTACGTGGATGTGTGCCAAAGAAGTTGCTTGTCTACTCATCAAAATATGCTCATGAATTTGAAGAAAGTAATGGATTTGGTTGGAAATATGATAGCGAACCAAAGCATGACTGGAGTACTCTGATGGCTAATAAGAATGCTGAGTTACAACGTCTTACTGGTATCTACAAGAATATTTTAAACAATGCTGACGTCAAGCTGATTGAAGGCCGTGGAAAGGTGAGGTGATAATACTAGTTGGCCTTCTAATTAAACTGGATATTATAGGAATGTTTTTCATTATGGTGATAATGCCTTTTCACCTACAGATTGTAGATCCTCACACAGTAGATGTTGATGGAAAGCTATATTCAGCCAGACACATTCTAGTTTCAGTGGGGGGTCGTCCCTTCATTCCTGATATTCCTGGACGTGAACATGCAATAGATTCAGATGCTGCCCTTGATTTGCCTTCAAAACCTGGGAAAATAGCTATTGTTGGTGGTGGTTACATTGCCTTGGAGTTTGCTGGTATTTTCAATGGTTTAAAAAGCGAGGTCCATGTATTTATACGGCAGAAAAAAGTTTTAAGGGGATTTGATGAAGAGGTGAGGATCCTAGATGATATTAGTATTAAACAATCACCACAATGCAAATTCGTCACATTCAAATTATGAACCGTGCAGATTAGAGATTTTGTTTCAGAACAGATGTCGATAAGAGGAATTGAGTTTCATGTCGAGGAATCTCCCCAAGCCATCATCAAGTCAGCTGATGGTTCGTTGTCTTTGAAGACCAACAAAGGTACAGTGGAAGGTTTCTCACATATTATGTTTGCAACAGGACGCACACCAAATACCCAGGTTAGATTTTCAATAAGTATTTTACTTTTTCTTTATTTTCCTTGCTGTTTATCTGAGAGCTCTTTAAATTGGACCAAAGAGCAGCTCACTGGGTTGTAGTAGCTTCACAATGCAGGTCCACCTTCTCGTCATCTTCAAAAAAACAACACACAAGAAAAAAGGGTGTTAACTTTAAGATTTACTATTTCTCTAAGGGAGGGTAATTTTTTTAGATCAATTGTACTTGCCATGATTATTCCCTTAACTGGCCGGGTTTTCTCGAACAGTTAGTCTTAGAGTTGCTCAATGTCATTTTGCCCAAGCAGCTTCTTGTTTTAGTCATGAAATTATAATTTTATCTTGCTAGTCTGGTGAGTATATTTCTGAACTGAAACTTCACTACAGAACCTAGGGCTGGAATCTGTTGGTGTGAAAACAGCCCAAAATGGAGCAGTTGAGGTAGTTTAAACTTCTCTTTGGTTGTTCAAATAACTTTTAGCCCTATGTGCTAACTGCGCTCCACAAAATTCCCCTACCACCCAGGTTGATGAATACTCTCAAACATCAGTTCCATCCATTTGGGCAGTTGGAGACGTTACAGATAGGATAAATCTTACTCCGGTTGCATTGATGGAGGGAGGGGCACTAGCTAAAACGCTGTTTCAGAATAAGCCAACAAAACCTGATTATAGGTATGACATGCATCTTGCCAAACAAGTAACTTAAGTAAATAACAGATTGCTTTGTAAGTTTATTACTTTGTGAATTTCTAGCTTTTGACCTGTTTGTGTTTCTGTTCCTTCCTTACAGAAATCATCTTGATATTTGCTATGTCTCACTCCTATTTTCGTCTTGTAGAAGATTCCATCATTTCAATCCACATTCTTTACTGAGATGTCTCATTGTATGATGCAGTATTTTCTATACCGCAGAAATTATATTTTTGAATCATCTGTCTCTTAAAAAGTCAATGTGGTTGCTTGAATTTCTTTAACCCATAAGTTGAAAATTCCAAACAGTTCTGGATATTTCTACGAATTGGCGAGATGAGAGTCGAAGTGGATTGTTAACAAGGCCAACTGTTCTGTCATCTTACAGTGCATATATTTGTGTGATAGCCTTCTGTTTCCTTTTTCCATCTAATGTCAGCCCAGTCACTCAAATTTTATCATCCATGTTTACCAGTGTTATCAGCCTCCTAATTAAATTATCTTTTCTCCCTTGTTTAGAGCCGTTCCTTCTGCTGTGTTTTCTCAACCACCAATTGGACAAGTTGGTCTTACTGAGGAACAGGTAACAGAATGTTCACACCCTATGAGACTGATGAGCTTCCAACCACTTGTGCAGAATGATGTTATGCTTAACATTGTGATGTTTTTTACAGGCTGTACAACAGTATGGAGATGTTGACATATTCACATCTAATTTCAGGCCCCTAAAAGCTACTCTCTCAGGGCTACCAGACCGAGTTTTTATGAAATTAATAGTCAGTGCCAAAACAAATAAAGTTTTGGGTATGCACATGTGTGGAGAAGATTCCCCTGAGATTGTACAGGTTTGTATAGTTGCTTAAGCTGCCTATAACTTTATTTCTTTTGGTGATCTGTGAGTTATGAATTCACTTGATTATACGTCTAATGGTGCCCAGGGATTTGCTGTTGCTGTTAAAGCTGGCTTGACCAAGGCAGACTTCGATGCCACTGTGGGTGTTCACCCAACTGCAGCTGAGGAGTTTGTCACAATGAGGACTCCCACTAGGAAGATTCGAAGGAGCGAGCCTGCTGAGGTATCCCCAGCCTCTACTTGATTCTCATTTTGTGAGTTACACGGTCTTGAGGTGTGGGCAATAAACTGGTAGATCATCCATTCTTACTGGGTTTTGGATTTTTAAAGAACTTTATGTGATTTGTTTATAATAAAGATTGGGCTTACGTATTATATGGAGTTTGAAAAACAAGCCTGACTAACTTGCTACAGATTATATATAGATATGAAGTTTTTGTCTATCTTCAATATGATGCTTTCATAGTCGGTTAATCATGCAATTTTAAAGTTGAAAGAACAAGGATGAAAGCTCTTTGAAGCTAGTTGTAAACGAATTGGTTATGAAAATGTCTTATTGTTTGCTTTGTTGACACCGGTAGATGCATTCAAGTCCTGACTGACCGTTGTGTTTAATTAATTTAAGGGGAAAACAGATTCTGGAGTAAAAACTGCAGCTGGGGTTTAAGGTTGTGACCCTGCTGCAGTTGTTATACATTCCAGAACAAGGCGGAGCCTGTCGTCGTTACCTGAATTGGCGGTGTTAATTGTATTCAGTTTGAAGGTCAGAATGATTTTCAACATTGGAGCTATTTAAGGGAATACAGGCACAGAGGAGGGGTCAATTCTTACATTGTAATTAGGCGCTATGATGTTCAGCCTAGGAAGAAGCCGAATTGAATTTTTGGGCCGTTTATGTTTGCATCGTGCATTTGTTATTTAAAAAAAAACTTGTGGAGGAGTTGGATACTGTATACCAACCAGAGATCTACGCCATGTTCGGCCTAGGAGCGTGTGCCATTTTTTAAATTTCTCTTGGTGTTGAAATTTGATGATTTGAAATGCAGAGATGGTTAAGGCCTTCATGCTAATTATGTGCAGGCAAGGTTCTCCCCACCCTACGCACCCTCTCCAAGAGAGAACACCTGTTCTTAATGTTGCATGTTGAGTTCCATGATGAGGTTCTATGCAGAGTAAACTAACCAATTGCTTTATATGCAAATACATGCATGCTTTAGCGCGTGTATTGTGAATGCTTAAATACGTTTGTTTCAAGCTTAAAAAAAGTTATTTTAATTAAGCTAAACCTAATTGATTTGTTTGTTTACAAAATAATCATTTTCTTAAAGACTGCATTTTTATGTACATCATTTGAAGATTTTATAATCTGGGTTAAACAACTATCAATCTTTTAAATAATTTTAATAAATAATTTTTAAGCTTAAACTATCAAGTCCTAAAAGTCATTCTCTTTAATCAAAATTTTATATCTATACCCTGCAAATAAAAATAGCATATTAAGAAACTCTTAATATAAATTCCATTAAACTTGACCAATCGTTATATCTTAAAAATATTAACTTGGATCAATCGAACCTGAATATATAATTTTCAGACAAGATTTAATGGGGGAAAATTGAACCGCCAAGTATAATAAGAAATTGAATTCTTCAAGTGTATGACTTAAAGAGCCAAGTGCCTTTCGACGCTACTGAAGTTGAGCTTCCCCCACCAAATACCCACCCCCACATAATGGATAACGCCACATTATTGTAAAATTACGCAAACTAGATAGAAAATAAAGGATGTATAACTCATCAGGCACATATAGTAAGCAAAATTCCTCCGTATTTTCCTTGAACCTATTCTCAGTTATAATTACTATTCGCATCACGAAAATGGAAACGATTACAGTTTTCATGCTTAATATAAAGGCGCCACATCTCAAGTAACAAGGCATATTCTCGAGTAAAACCACCAGAACAAGTGGATTTTCCCCCTCTCCCGAAATAAAACACAACAGAACAAAACTTTGTCCATAAGATATCTATTATGGTTTGGACCATTTCTAATCTAGAAACTAATAAACGCAGATTTTGACGAATTGACACCACAAGACAATTAGCCATCAGCACCAGCAGATGCTGGTACAACACATTTCATCTCTAAACAAAATTGACCAATCTCACCTACAAATGATGCTATGTCCGTCAGATGAAAAATATTTTCAATTCTCTTCAGGCATGCTGGTAGTGATGCAACTTGTATAACAAAACTCTACCTGCAGCGTTCCCCACAGCCATAAAACCACCACCAGGGCTAAAATCCATAGTACGGGGATAGTTTAGGTTCTTCTTTGGTGGCGGCCAGTTGGAGAATACGGTGTAAGATGGGATATGTATCAACTTTAAACTGCTCTGCTTCATACTCGAACAGATTGCAAGTATTTGCGAATCATTATTGAATTTCATGAAATCCACTTTGGTAATCAAATTGTCAATAGCCTTCAGGGGTTTCCTCTTGCCTCCGAGGAATTCTTCTCTATCGTAAATGTTCACAACCCCTCCATCTGAACCAGTTGCAAAAAGTTCCCCTCCAGGCGATGCGCAAAGAGCTGTGCCATTTATGCAACCTTCATCATTTCCCTTGTGTATGCAAGTCATTGTTCTAAGATCCCAGTGGTAGATGTGGCCATCACCACCAGTGCTTAACAACTTCTGCCCATCTTCAGCAAAAGTTAAGGCACGGACTGTCCCATTCATCTTTAGAGCACCCACTAATTCCTTGGTTTTAGTTGAAACCAACAAAATATAGCCTTCATTGCCCACAAAGGCTATCATACGAGAGTCTGGGGACACCTCAAATGTTTCCAAGCTCTTTTCCTCCCTACCAACCAGAGGGCCTATTTTGTCAACTTTAGCCTTGACTAAATCAAAACTGTAAAAAAACTTGCGTCTGCCAGATAAAATGACCTGAGATCCATCAGGCAAGAAGGATGCTTTTCGAATAGGGCAATCTTCAAGGAAGATGCTCTGAATTTTAGTGTTGCGCTTGCCATCAATATGAAAAAATCTAAGCCTTCGATCCAGTCCTGCAACAAGAAGCAGCTGAGCATTCCTATGGAACTGAACTGAATTAATGGGACCATTAGAAGGATCTTGTATATTTGCATCCACGAGTCTTGAGTACTCCAAACGTCCTGGCACCAACTTTGACCTGCTCTTCACAACCAGGTCTTCATTTGTTCTAAGGATATCATCAAAATCCTTGTGAATACGACTCACAACAACCTCATTTTCTTCATCCGTTGATTCATCATCAGAAGATTTATCTACTTTTGACCTTGAATCAAGCTGTGCCCAGTCAGTTCCCGGGTTGAGTTTTACATGCTGTGCCCTCAATCTTGACACATACTCTGAACCGGTAATCAGGCTCTCATCCTCTTCCTTTCTCAGTTTTCTTAATCTATTAACTTTGGCTATGTTTACAGAAGTTAATTCCTCTTCTTCATCTACCCAAGCTGGTTTTCTTTGTGAAGCATCCCTATCATCATCGCTTTCCTCTAAATAATCTGCATCTTCATAAGCAGATAGCACACTATTTGCAGAACGGTCAGTGAAAAATGAATCAGAACCCTTTGCTTTTCCGTCTTGCAGAGTGTTGTCTCCCTTTCCAAATTCAATAGGGGAGTAGAGAGATCCAAACAAAAAATTCTCTAGCGTTTTCATTTCCTTCACTTGTTCCATTTGCAACTGCTCCTCCTTGCTCTCTTTCTTCCTCTTTTTCATTTTCAACATATCAATCTCAGATTCTTTTACACCTTCAACCTCTTCCAGATATGTAAGTCCATCGGTCTCCTCTCTTTTGGTCTTCTTGACCTCATTTTTTAAGTCAACGTTTTGTGATATTAAACTCATTTCACAAAACCAGGCTGGGGTATAAACAAAGTGCAAAAATTCAGTAGTAAAATTGACATTGTGATTTTTTAAAATATACAATATAGAGAATATTACACTAATTAAAACAGCTAAATCACTCCAGTTTGATTTTAGACTCATGATAAACTTTTATGAGATCACTGAGATGGCAAAAACTTTTGCCCAGGTAAGAATATTCTAAAATACAAGATTGAAGTCGCACCTACTAAAATACCTCAATTAAAGTATAATCATCTCTAAGACGAAATTTTATAGCAACATAAGTCTGAAAAAAAAAATTGGTCACAGGCTTAGAAAAACATTCAGTTCGATTGCATACAAACATGGGAAAATATAGAATTGAACGCAAATGGATCATTTTTGGCTTATAATAAATCTTTAAACATGTCAGACGCATTTTTGTACTTCTGATGAAGAAATACTCGTATACTTACACGCCCTCTCATTTCTGTGAAATATATGCTTAATTTTTTCTTGAAAGAAAAAGTTAGTGTTACAATTTAACACCAGAATAGAACATACAATATGGTATATAAAACACGTTCTTTCACTTTCCTTTTTGAGTTATACATTTTAATGTCCCCTGAAAGAAACCGTTTGTATTCCAATTTAAACGAGGCACGAAAAGAACGAAGAGGAGAATGAAGCAGAGGTGTGAAAAGAGAAATAACAAGGCTAACCTGCTCAGTTTACCACGATGAGCGAAGCTGAAATATCCAGATATCACCAAGAACAGAGCTCGGCGAAGCGTGAAAAGGGGAGTGAAGAAAGACAACGATGAAGGTAGTCGGGCCGATTTGGAGATTAGGGTTTTAACAAAGGTTTTGAGGGAAATATCATTCTGGCCCAAATGGGACTTGGGACTAGGGTGTTCACGAGGTCAATTAGGATTAGAATAATTTTATCCCATATCTGTCCTAAACAGTATATATAATGTATTTTTTTATCCCATATCCCGTCTTATTTGAAATTGAAACAGGACATCCTAAATTTTATTTTAAATAAAAATTAAATTATTAGATATTTTATATATAATATACCTATCAATAATATATAATTAAAATATAAAAAATATAAAAAATTAAATACTCTTTAATATTATTACTAATTTAAAATAATAAATAATATTAATTATATTATAAATATTATTATTTTTTTAATTTTTTCATGTTACCAACTAAAGTTATTGTTTTGAAAAAAAATAAATATATATAAAGAATAAAATTATTTAATAAATATAATAAATAATATGATGCAATCAATACTATTTTATATTTCTATTTTTTTAAAAAATAAAATATAAATAATTTTTTATTTTATTTAAAAAATATTTGGGAGAGAACAAGAGTTTTGAAAGTCAGATCGAGACTCATTATATCCTAACTTGATATACTTGTATTTTAACTTTTTATAGGATAAGATAGACCTATCTCAAAATATCTATGACCAAGTTAGAATAATTTATGATAGAAAAATTTGAACACCCTTTTTTGGGATGAAGCGGACCAGCAATGTTCTTTTTTTTTTTTTCAAGACGTTCACAGAAAAAAAGTCATCAACAAGCAAGTGTTGATGACTTTTTTTTGTGAACCTATTGAAAAAATAAAATAAAAAAATATTTAAAAAAAATATTTATTATCGTGGGTTTAACTAATAAATAGATAAAATATATAATTATTTATAGTATATTATATATCTGGAGAATACTATTTTATTGTAATTTTAGTCGTAGTATTTAAGAATATATTATAACTTCTGGGTACTTAAATTTACATCTGAGAATAATAAACGATTGGCCCTACCTTCATTTATGAGGAAATGAAATTTTATCCTACTTTTATATCATATCTAAGGCTAATTCATTTTTAAAAATAATTTATATCAAAAAAATAAAAAAGATATTCTAACAATGTAGGAAGTCAAGCAACCTAAAACTGTCATGTTATCATAAAATCACTTCCCATATAGATGATAAAGCAGGATAATAGACAATAATACTGTAATATTTCTTATTGTATAAATATGAAATATAAACTTATTAAAAAATGAATAGGAACTATGATCACATATATTTTGACAACAAAATATAGCCTATTAGAGAATAGTAATTGTTAGATATTTCAGTCAGTATTCAATATGTTGTTGTATTGATGAGCTCGTTTAATAATAAAGTTCACATGAAATTATTAACAAATAATATAAAAACGACTTTTAAATTAAAACTCAAAATAACATTATTACATAACTCGTGAATTAACTTGGTATGAGTGTAATTTTGATTGTGCTGATCATGTTTTTTGGTATATTTGATTATTCTTTACCTTGGGATTAAATTGGTTATTAGATAGTAAATATGGCAACTGATATTAATAGAGTTATTACCCGAAAATGTAAGTGAGGGTCAATCTACATTTACCTATTTTTATGGTTTACACATTCTTGTATTGCCTCTTTATTTACGTCCTTTAAAGAGAATATAGCCCATAGATGCTTTTAATCAGCCATTTATCATTTAGGGGATGGGGAGAGCAATGGTAATTCATTGTGACAAATATATCTCATTTTAAAATTAAAGTAATCAGACATATACTTAGATATTCCCCTTCAACTTCACAAAATTGGACCAAAACTTAAATTCCGATGATATATGATGCCATTAAAAAAAATTAATAGCAAATTGTTGAGAAATATATAAACGGTCAGGATTTTAGCATTATAGCAGCTGGGCCATGATTTTATTAGCCATCATCATACTATCATCACCCAAAACTAAGCCCCCACAAATTAGAGTTAAAAAATAAATGACCAAGAGTAAAAGATATTTATTATTAAAGACGGTAATGTTATAGTTTTTTAGAAGTACCGAATATTAAAATAAAAAGTTAAAATTACTAAATTGTGCTTTATCCAAAAACCCCATATATTTGATGGTAAGTTATATTTTTTAAGGGCCTGATTGGATTAGTTTTTGGAGAATAGATTATAGAAATAATATATTCTGAAGAATAGATTTTGGAAAGAATAAATTTTGGAAATAGAGATGTTTAGATGATTAGTAGTGCAATTATTTTTTATACTGATAAATGACTAAAAATGGTATAATTTGATTAAAGTATGAGAGAGGAGAGATGGTAGAGAAAAAATAGGAGAGATGAGAAAGTGTATAGAAGAGAGAGGAAATAGGATATAGAATTAAGAAGAAAGAGGAGAGAGGAGAGAGATGTTATAAGAAAAAGTAGGGGTAAAATAATAATAGGATAATCTATAAACTCTTTTACTGTTCCAAAAACTATTTCCAGTACCTTATTCAAAACCATGGTTTTGGCCAAAATCAATTATAGATAAAAATTGCTGTTTGTATGGAATTTTTTCAAACAAATATTTTGGGTAAAATTAATTCCTATAAACTGTTGTCAAACAGGCACTAAAACTAATCTGAAATCTTATTTTTTTGATAAGTTAAACAAAATTTATCTCGATATTTGACAATTATATATATAGATATCAATTGAAACAAATAACACCAACCTTGTTCAGTTTTATCAAATATTTAATTTTACTTTTAAAATTCATCAAATTTTAATTCAAAATAACAATTATATAATGTTAAAAAAACTTGATATCTTTAATAATTTACTATATATGTTAAATAAAGGCTATACATATCTAGATAATTTATTATTGCATATTTTTATGTGAAAGTGATAGTCATGTGAGAAATATTTATATGTTATAGGAGTGCTATATCATATAAATTATATTTAATCAAAATACAACAATTTAACATATTTTTATTTTAGTTAACTGACAAATCATCTTAAATATTTTGTATTTTATTTTATTCTTATGAAAAAATTATTTTAATTTAGTTCAGATAAGTTTTTATTTTTTTAAATAAAAATATTTATTTTTCATAAAAATAACAAATTATGAATCCTTTTATATGAGCTATTAATTAAGTTGTTATATTTTAATTTGACAGAATTTAAATAACATGATATTTATGAAGTATGTAAGTATTTTTCTAGTAATGCAAGCCTACACAAAATTTCAATGTAATATGTAAAATAAGATGTGAGATAAATTATATAAGGTTTAAAAATTTATATTAGTTTAAAAAACGTGAAAGAAAATATAGGGAGTTTGGTAAAGGATAATTTAGTCATTATACTTTTTTATTTTAGTTTTTTATCCTTCTAACTAATTAAAACTTCTATAGTTATTACTAATAAATATTATTTATTATAGGTTATTTATTCTAATTTTCTCAAAGAAAATAAAGTCTAATGGGAATAAAGGTGATAAATTGGGTTGGTCTAAAAAAATAGCAGATTTGGGTTAAAAAAAGAGAGACCAAAAGAACTGCGCCCGCGAAAAAAGTAAACTAACACGTGGAGTTGGTAGATTAGTCATTTTTTTTAATTTTATTATTATTATTTTATTTATTTTATATCTACTTTTACCTTGAAGATGAGTTTCGCATGTCTAAACCTAACCCTCCTCTCATCAAGTCATTATTATTTTAAATTTTAAATTGAAAAAAAATGGTGTCACAAGATGCTAAAGTCAATTAAAGGCCAATTTAGATAATAATTTAAAAAATAATTTATAATAATTTTTTTAGATAACTTTTAAAATAATTTTTAAAAAATAATTTATAGAAAAAATTATTTTGAATAAACGAATATTTATATAATTATTTCTAAAAATATTTTTATTATTAGTAAATTATAAAAAAGGGTATAATTATTGAATATACAAGAGAGGAAAGATGGGAGATAGGAGATGAGAGAAAATATAGAAGAGAGATGAGAGAGGAGAGATGGTATAAAAAAGAAATGAGAGAGGGTATAGAAAAAAATGAGAGACGGTTTACAAGAGAGAAGAGAGATGGTATAAAAAAGTATGAATAATATGGTAATTAGTTAATCTATAAGCTCTTTTATTGTTTTATAAGCTACTCTGATCAACTTATCTAAAATTTTAATTTTAAACTATTATTTAATTCATTTTTTTAAATAAATATAATTATTTATTTTAAAAATTAATTTTTATTTAAATTTAAATTTAGAGAGATTCTAAACAAATACTAAATACAATTCTCAAAGAGGCTGGCATTTTTCAGCCCAAACCCGCGGCATTACCAACCGTAGGTGGGAACACGTGGAGAACTATTAAAGTTGTTGCCCTCGCAACATCTGCGTGAGCATCACCCTCGTATCAGTTTAACTTCAAGCCTCAGTTAATTGCTCATTCCCAATTCGCATTACAATTTACAGCTGACACACAATCCCCGACTTCTCCTCATTTAGTATCCACACATATGTACAAGGAATTGCATTATTTACAATGGGTGTATTTGGAAACACCCAAATCATGGTTTAAAAAGGGATTTTGGCCCCAAATCTCGGTTTGGGGAAATTTTTTACCAAACAACAATTTTTATTCAAACGGGCTTTTGGACTAAACCATGGTTTAAAACCAAGGTTTCAGATAAGCTGGTCAAAGCAGCTTATGGAACAGTAAAAGAGTTTATGAACTAACCAATTACTATATTACCCTTATTTTTTCTTACACCCTCTCTCCTATTTTTTCTTACACCCTCTCTCCTCTCATCTCTTATCTCTCCTCATTTAATACTCATACCCTTTTTCGTAATTTATCACTCATAAAACTCCTTCTACAAATAACTATCCAAACACTCATTTATCCAAAATCACTTTTTTTCTATAAATTCTTCTAGAAAAGTTCTTTTTCATAAGCTATCTATAATCCCGTTTTTTTCATAAGTTAATTTGAATTTTTTTTTTCCAAACACACACAATATCATAGATTATACAGTCTATAGAAAAAAAACAATCCCTCCAAAAATGAAAAGAAACATGTGATATCGACCGTTGTAATATTAGATTATTTAATTCTGGAACATTGGATTCTGTTGGGCATAGCATTTTTTTAAATGGGCTGATTCTCGTTAAGACCTCGTTGCTGCCGACTGGCCGACCCTTGATCCCTTGTCTCAAGGCCCTTTCATCGCCTCGTCACACCAACAAATAATTTATATATGTACTCCTCCAACACTATTTGATATGGTGAATTTAATTTGTTTAAATAAATTAAAAAAAATTATCAATTGGCTAATTTAAACACATGGAATGAATAGAAGTATCATTTAATTATAATTAATAAATTTATTTAATTTTATTAATCTATTTAAAAAATTAACTAATTATTGGGTGACATATTCAGCATTGACTTGCTTTGCATGCAATTTTGTATATAAGCAAGCTATAGTATTTAAAGCAGATTACATTATTGCACTGGCGAAATAAATTAAAGGCAATGTATGTAGTTGAATTTTGATAGCCCTGTAATTTAATTTTGTACACTACACTGTTAAAAAACATTTCACATGAATCTAACTTGGACAATTCGATCGATCGATCGATCAGTCAATCAATGCCCTGAAATTAAGAAAAAGGACTTATTCGATCGAATTCTTGAACCGAACTGATTTCACAGGATCACATTCACACTACTTCAGTTTTGAGTTTTGACCCCTCACACCATGGTTGTTCACTTTAATGCACCGGTAACTTGGCAATGATCTATTTAAATATTTTTTAAAAACTGGAGCGGTCCCAAAAATTAAAAACGCCCAACGCATAAAAAAGCCATGAAAATGGCGCCAACTCTCCCGCCCCGCCTCTCTATTTTTACTCCCTCCGCGTCTTCGTTTGCTTCCCCCTCCCTCACATTCTCTAAACAGTAATCACTTCCACTTTTCTCTATGCAACACCATCACCCTCAATCCCATATCGCCGCCACCCCCGATGGCGCCGGCAGCGTCATTTCTGATGCTAAGCGCGGCAAAAAGCGCGGCAGTTATAACTGTGGACGTTGTGGGGTTCCTAAGAAGGGCCATGTTTGCCATCTAAGAACTCCCACAGCTGCTCCTTCTACTACTCCTACTGATGTATCGGTATCGAGTTTTTCTGCCATTTCCGGACCTTCATCTTTCAGCATAGTTCGTCAGCCGCCTCCCCGGCAGCCATGCTCTCGCCTCCGTCGCGCGTTATCATTCGATGACGTCGATGACCGTACCAGTGGATTTGATCCGTCGGAGTTGTCTGTCGGAGAGGATCGAGATCTATTCATTGACCCTGAGCCGGATCTAGATTCGTCCGGGTTGCCGGCAAACCTTTTGTGGGAAGTGCTGAAGAGGCTGCCGCCGACGGGATTGTTGTCAGCGGCGAGGGTAAGCAAGGGATGGAGGGATATGACGAGGAGGCTGTGGAGGGCAGCGGAAGAGCTTAAACTCACGGTTCCAGCAGGCGTTCAGCTTGGATTTGTTGCGTCGATGCTGCAGAAGTGCCCGGGGGTCGTGAAACTCTCTCTTAAAATGGAAAGGTGTGGATTTTGTTTGATTCACCTGACTCGTCCAGATCTGCAGACACGTACTGCCGAATCGATTAATATAATGAAATGATATACAAGCAACGTAATCTAAGATTGAATATTTGCCTGAAGTTAGTGGTCAGATATCTCACAAAGATGCAAGCCAAAAAAAAAAATATAAGTTGGAAAAGCGAAAATTGATCTGATGAAACCTGGGTTTTGTGAATGGGAAATAATCGTGAGTGAAATTGAGAATCAATATTAGCAGACACTATATTTGCAAAACCCATGGCCATTACCAGTTTTTTACTCCCTAACTCTATTTTTTTCTTTGATGTTGCAGCGATTTGGATTCAACCATGCTGGCCTGCATTGCATTCTCATGCCCCAATCTGGAGTCTATGGAGATATCGACGTCTAATTCTGCAATCAATCGGATCAATGGGTATTATTCGTTTTATAGTTTGTCCTATTTTTTTTTCGGTTAAGGTGCCTTTTTTCTAGTTTTGAATGTAAACTAAGCTTTCCAGTTCTCAAGCGTTGTGGTCTACAAACACCTAGTTTAACCTGAAATGTAAAAGGTTGCGGTGTGTGAAATTTAGTTAGAATGTGAGTTAAGTTAGTTAAGTCTTATTGCTGCATATATCCATAATGCCAATGTAAACGTTATTCAAACTCATTGTATAATTCTTGAACTTAATTTCTAATCCTTTTCTTGATGAAAGTTTATAATATATAAACTATGGGTGTTTTGATCGGATAACCCCATTGTTCAAAATAAAAAAATTCAGGGATGAATTAAGTCGATTTGTTGCTGATAAACGAAGCTTGAAATGCCTCAAGATGGAAGGTTGCCATAATCTGGGGGGTTTTGTTCTGTGTTCTTCTAGTCTTTCAACACTTTGGCTATCGGATCTCCATTCTCTTTCTAAGATGGTGATTACCTTTCCTTTCTAACTTAATTTTTTAAGGTGTGATCATTCTCTACATATGAAATTCTCTTGTCTCTGAGATAAACAACACTCTGATTACTAACAGCAACATTGAACTCGTAGGTATTTAACTGTCCCCAGCTGAGAGAGATATCATTGGAATTTTCTCGACAAGAGAATGAAGCTACTGATATCACTGCTGCGGTTGAAAATTTGGGACGAACTTGCCCGAGGTTGCAAAACATACATATAGCTTCAATGCGGCTTTCTAATGCTGCTGTGCTTGCTCTAACGGCTGCTCAGTTGAGGTTTGTCAAAGTCTTTCGCTTTCTGACTGTTGTTTCAATTGTAATAAAAAAAAATCAACTTATGTAAGGTTCATTGAACTAAATTATCCATAATGCTTCTATTTTCTTGATAACTTCATGTGCTGTGTGTTCTTTTCAATAAGCTTAGACAATAATACACGTATTAACACCTTTAGTCGTATGACTAAAAATGTTCAGGTAAAAACATTAACACTACATTGCAAATAAAATATATAGCGCATTAAAATCAAAATAAATTCTAATGACAAAAGAAGTCAGTTTGATGTAAAGTACAACGTACCACATCTCGTTTTTATATTTATGATGTAAAGGACAATGGTATCACAAGGGTTGATGTTAAGGATTTGATTCTTACCATTCCTATTCTCCAACTTTCAGTACATTGCTCGATTGTAGCCAATAAATCTGAATGTAATTTATAGGTCATAGAGCTGGCTTTCTATTGTTAAACTATAGTTCTGTTTATATGATTTTTATTTTGTATGTTCTGAACTAGTTAAAAGTCAAATGCCTAGCACCCACATGCTTTAATAAGCCTTATGACGATTGTTTATATATTTTATCATTCAGAGGGCTGCGAATGCTTTCTCTAGTTCTTGGATTTGAAGTTACTGACGCATCTGTTGCCGCAATTGCTTCCAGCTATCCAAATCTAGAATTGCTTGATCTCAGTGGGTAAGTTTATGTCCTTATTCTAATCGTCCTTTTTCTTTGGGATTTTAGAAGATGCTTTCTATTTGAGAGACAACTAACATGTGTAGAGACTTAGCATAGCGGTCAAATATGGGCATTTATGTTTCGACTGTGTATATTAATTTGCTTTCATTACAGATCTAGCATCAGTGACGGTGGAATTGGGATAATCTGTAATGCATTCCCTGAAACATTGTCAAGATTTCTCCTCGCTCTTTGCCCCAACGTGACCTCAAGTAAATGTCCCTTTATATTCTGTATTGCCTCACAAACTTCAATACTTGCTTGTGTTTCCATCCGCTAATCTGCTGGCCATATGTTTTAGGTGGCATTCAATTTGCTTCAGCTCAATTGCCGCTTCTTGAACTTATGGACTGTGGAATGACCATATGTGATCCTAATTCTGACAATCAAACTGCTGATGAAAGCAACTGCAAATCAGCATCCAATTCTAATCTTCACCTTGTGAATCAGAAGTTAATTATCAAACATAACCGATTGAAGAAACTAAGTTTATGGGGATGTTCTGGCTTAGATGTGAGTTTTACTCTGAAGAAGATGCATATTCTTTCTCAAACTTCTTTATGTTAAACTTCATCCTCAATTAATGTGCAGGCTCTATATTTAAACTGTCCACAGCTCAATGATCTGAATCTCAATTCTTGTAAAAATTTGCATCCAGGTAGTGATTTAATGTCCCTGTTCTTAGATAAATGTTGGTTGCATATTAAATTCAACTTTTTCTTGGTTCTGATAAAACTTTGATAATTAATTTTATCATTTTAAAATTATTCAGAGAGATTGTTGCTTCAGTGCCCCAGTTTAGAAAACGTACATGCATCAGGTTGTCAGGACATGCTAATTGGGGCTATTCAAAGTCAGGTAAGAAAGCAGGTCCGATGATTTTTGTTCTGTAGTATTCTCCTCGGTTCTCTCTAAGGTGGAGCTTCATGGGGCTATTTGAATCTGATGAACCACTTGCTATGAAGTCTGTACAAAATCTCATTATATGTTTAGGTCTACGGTTTGAAATTCTGCGGGTCTCTAAAACCAAATCTAACCCAAACATTGGTCTTCATTTTGTTTGCAGGTCTGCAATGCTTTTACCGCTATGGAAAATCTATCAACTTGTAAACGTCTACCTGATGGCTCCAAAAGGGTCAGGGTTCCGCATTTTCTCAGTAGTGAGGTAAAGCTAAAAGAAACACCACAGAGAATGACATTAGTGTACTTTTGATTGATTCCTTAGAAGTTGAAATTAAAATTAGCAGGTAGCAACTTCAATACCGTGCATACAGTTCAGATTGGCTATTAACTATTAATGTGCCATCTTAGGCTTAATAATATAATTGTGTATTGTACAAGGAGGTGCAGCATCCTTGCTGTAATAAGGCGCTGGATCTTCTGTGTATCTTGTTCATATTTTTTCATTCCCCCTCACCCACACAAAGTGGATTCAAAATGTCTATATTTTGCTTGTAGCCCATCCCGTGCCTCGCTCTTCTGCAAATGTAGATGTTCTGTTGAATTTGAAACTCACCACATAATTTCGTTTCTTTTTACAGTTGCCTCGTGATGGTAAAAAGCGGAGGGCTGAGAATAGGCTCTGCAATGTCCATGTCGACTGATTTTATTGATACATGTTCAATATCTTGTTTGTTGTAGTTTAAACTCCAAAGGTTGTATCCCCATAGGCGCCGAACAGGTCATATCATACTCAATCTTTTCTAGTTAGGGAATGAAATTGGTCCCTTAGCATATTGCCCATTGTATGGGAAACATGTGGAGCATCGTGATTAACTGTGATTTATATGGACAGTGGATGATTGCCTCATTTTTTCTAATAAGATCTCATCCCACTCAATAAGTTATATTGCAATAAGTTTGATTTGGATTGATCGTTGCTGTAGTAAAATTATATTGCAACAATTTGAAAGTCATGGACGCTGCATTTGATGAAATAAGCAAGCATTCATTTGACAATATAGACAATGCTCTATGTGGTCTCTGGTGTTCGTAGTTAATTTTTGTTAAGTTTCGTGTTATCCTACTTTGAAAATGTACAAGTATCACAAGGCACTACGTTAATTATATAACTTGTACATTTTCAAGTAGGATAACACAAAACATGATCACACTGCATAAAATTATACTTTGCAGTGTGATCACAAGGCACTACATTAATTATACAGCCTGTACAATTTGATTGAAGTGTGATACCTGAGAACTTCGAATCCTATTTTTTTCAATGATACAAAGTTTCGATTTATATTTAACAATATCACCTAGAAATATTGAATACTAGTTGACCTAAAAGGATATGAAAGAAGGACAGGAGGTTTATCATAGCTTGTTAAAAAGCTTGCTAAACCTGGGTTGTTAAATTAGAAATTTCAGACTATTGCCTTCACTGTGCCTTTCAGTTCATTTAAGTGCCTGCAATTGCTTTTATTGGTCATTCCGCGTAATATCTATTTATTCAGCAACATTCTTTCATAGGATATAGGACTATTTAAAATGTTAAGCAGTATTATTTTATTGTGTTTTTTGTAGTAATATTTGAGGAGATATTTTAATTCTTGATATCTATATTTATGTCTAAAGATAATAGACGGCTTGTTTTGCCCAATATTAGTATTGCCTAGGAAGAAAAGAGATTTTATCTTACCTATAGATCGTGGTGAGTCTAACTTTTTTCTAAAAATTTTATTTATAAAAATAAAAAGCAACATTCTTTGAACCACAATATTAATTTCTTAATTCTATGGGTAACATAACAAACATTTAAAACAGTGGTTATCATTTATTTATGTTGGTTACATGAAATTGTTAGGTTGCTGTTGCTTTACCTTTAATATATTGTCAAAATTAAAGGATTATGATCTTGACACAAGTGATTACCACAAATATTTCTATCAACAGCTCAATATCATGAGCTATCATCAAATTCCATCCATAAGTGTCACAAAAAACAGAGGGACCATTCGGTAATACTTTCTTTATAACTTTGATTTACATGTTTATGCTTGCCAATTTGTACTGATTGTAGAATTTCCTTTAGAATGAAAGAACTTTTAACCCTGGAAATGGAAAATCATAAAATACCATTTGTGCTAAAAAAATGTTGACTCTAATGGAAACAAGATTCCATCAAAATTCTTGGAAGCCTCTTTCTATCATTTTTGTTTATTTCTCTTATTCTTTTCTTGTTTTAAAAAAAATTATAATCTATGGTATCACTACCCTATCTCATATTTCCACTTTCATCTCTCCTATGTTTGACCCGCATTAGTCGCATTTGTTATTTAATTATAGTTAGTTATTAAAATGTGTATATCCATTTATAAATTTATCTACGAGCATTTGTAAAGTTCTATATCAGTTCTCATAATATAAAATTAAAATTTATAAATTTTTATATGAATACTTATTATTTTACTATTGTTAGTAGATAAAATGCGTAGATAACCGTATAATTTTATATATTAACTTGATCTAATAGATACAATAACTTGACTTAATTTTTATCTTAAAATAATACCGGGCCCATTCATTTTCGTAAGTTTATTTTTAATCAATTATATTAAAATGATTAATTATTAAACAAGTTGATGCTTAAAATATTTAATACTAAATACAAAATCCACGCGCTAGTAATACTAAATTTAAAATAAGAGAGGTCATGTACGTACGTAGTTTTTGAAACTATAGTTACAATACTTGCGTGTGTATGTAACAATAATACCTAGGGCTAGGGGTTGGCTGGCTGGCTGGCTGGCAAGCATTAATGAACACGCACATGATTTTGTTCCCTCGTCCAATTTGTTAGGGAACATTTCCAGTACTACCTGATTCTTCATCCCAAATTAAAATCCATACGAAACTTCATTTTTATATCATACAAAATTAAAAAAGAAAACAGAGAGAAAAGAGAATGATAATAATTAAGAATGGAACATGAAGGACATAAATGATTAGTACAGCCAAGCAAGCACATTATTAAGCTTGTTATTATAAAACAAGCAAGAAAAGTAGACGACAATTGAAAACAAACAAAAGAAAGCCAAGTGTTTCTGTTTTTCTGGCTCAAAGATGGCCACCGATAATAATAAGTCTTGCAAAACACATAATAGATCCAACCATCACTGTTTCTCTGCTCTTAATCAAAATACTAATTAATCTTCAGGACATCTCACTGCCTCTCTCGTATGAAACATTACATTAACAAACCATACATATTATGCATATTAAGAAAACTATAAATCCATGCTCACTAGCTCCATTTCCTTAGTCACGGTCGGACCACAATTACAAAGGAGGAGTACGAGGAGGTCATGGACAGAGATCTGCTGTAATGGCCCCTATATGTATTATACTCTAGCTTCTGTTCTTGCATTTCTCCATGGCTCTCGGAGCTGAAAAGAATTAAACCCAGAAATTAATTTCAATATCTTAGAATATGTCGACGTACTATTTACATAATTATTTATGGAAGGTAAAAAAGAAATATTTACTAACCAAGTCCGATAGCCTCCTTGCCTTTCATGATGCGCAAACGCTTGCATGCTTCGACAAACATCCTGGGTTGGACATGGTAAAAGGTAATAATTAACCAGGAGATCGAGTACGGTAATTGTATTATTGTTATGATCAAGGATATGATCTGAGATGGAGAAAATTAAATTTACTCCCAAGGGACGTCGCCGACAAGCATCCAGTCGCCTTCTTTGTCTTCATAGGTTGGGACATAGTCGGAGCTGTTCAAGAGATTCATCAGCTTACTCTCGTTCATGAAGTCCTTCATTCCTTGGGATCCACAGTTTCCTTCAATCAATCAACAGCACATTAATTTCTTCCATTTTATAATTACGCACATGATGAATATAGTGAATTTTTTAAGGGAAAAGAAATGAAAGGAGTGAGGAAATATGAATGGAAAAGTGGTGGTGGGGCATAGCAGGTATGTATACCAATGGTGAAGGAGCTGAACATTTTGGCCAAGGCATCATAGAGATCTTGGTAAGTGTTGTACAACTTGAGGTCCACTTTGCGAAGGTAAGGAGCTCCATCCATGCTTACTTTCACGAAGCTTCCATTATTAGGGCTTCCTTTCTCCTTCTCTTCTCCAGTACTGCTCTTTAGTATGTTCTTCCTGAAAGATCTCACTGGTGGCCACCCCACCACTTGCGCCCTGCAGTATTCACGGGTTATAGTTGGAGATCAGTGATTTCCAAATTTGCATGCTTCTCATAACTTCCAATTCTTTCAACTCCTCCAAAAATCAACTTCACAAGAAAATAAAATATACAGAAAAGTTCAGCAGTTAGGACTTTCTATTGATTTCTTTCTTATCCCAGGCTTTTTCATCTCCCTAGTGCAGGTTCACTTTCTTGTCTCAAATATATTATTATAATTATTCCTTTCACTAAAAGAAGGGAAAAAAAATATGCGATAAGGACAAGAAATAAAGCACATATATCCTTATTCAGTATAAATTAAGCCATCAAAACTTGTTTCCTTCCCTATCTAGCTGCTTGATTTCGTTAGATAACAGATACCAAACATTATGTTTCTGTCTCTGTTGTGTCTATCTCATGATTATGGAACCTGACTGTAAAATTATTATATATAGTGGTAGCTAGCTAGAGTTCGAAGGTGATTATAGATAACCTTTATAAACAGAGAAGTATAGAGAAACAGGGATCAATAGAGTTAATATGAAAACTTACTTGGCGCGAGACTTGGCAAGATCAGAGGGCAGAAGGGTCTTCTCCTTCTTGAGGTTATCAGATGGATCTGCAGCTTCCTTTGAAGATGAGAGATTCAACATCAAGTCCACAGTCTCTGATTCAGTCTCAGAGAAACCCCTCTTTCTGACGACTTCTGGTTCGGTGCCTCCATTATTTCCGGGCAATCCCAGCCTGAGTTCTGTTTCCTCGAAACCCATCTTCTCCTTCACACCTATCACTTCCATAACACAATATAACACTGTTCACCTTCTTCTTATGGATCGATCACTCACACTCTCTCTCTCTCTAATATTATGGCCTTTCTGAATGGTGATGATGAAGATAAATAATATACTAATAGTGCGCGGGAGGGAACCAAGGAGGGTGTGCTTGGGCGTGGTGGCCATTAATAGAAGCACGCATGGGCCTTTTTGTCTTTTTCTACTGTGCTGGAGTGGCTTCTTGACACGTGGCCCAATGCCTGAGCTGGACTTTCCGAGCTTGCTGGGATAGGTGACGACAAGCTGATGTTATCTCCTTGTGCTTGCTCAGTCCAAGATGTGAAAATGGACACCCCATGTTCCCTGCTTAAATTATCCCCTTTTTATTTTTTATCAATCCCTAGGGTTTCGTTATTCCATACTAATAAAAAGTAAAAAGAGATCCCTTATATTTTCCCTTTTTATCAATACCTATTGTTACATCATTGCAAATAACATAATTATTCCTTTTTCATGTTTTTAATGTAATATGATTTTTTTATTTTACCTTATCATTAGGCCATCTGAGTCAATATATTAATAATACTACATATCTATGACTCAGATGTCAGTCGTCAAATCAGTCATTATATAGAATTTACCTAAATATTATTTTAGCTGTATAATTTAGCACTTTGGTCTATATTTTAAAAGGGTTTTGACGTAGTGTATATATATGTATATGTATAAATCTCTGTTGTCAGTATTTGCAGATGAACTGCCATGTTTATCTTTGGATTTAGCAACGAGCTTATTATTGATGATGGATCCAAGGTTTAGAGGCACCTAGGATCAATAAGTTTGTAAAACTCAAGAAGTTCATTCCCCAAGTGAATTCGTGGATACTTGAAATAATGACTTCTAAAATGGACCACTTCACTGGGAATTGATAATTGAAAAAAGGGTGATAATATATCAGTCTTAATTCTCTAGATGAAGCAGAATTGAATTTTCTATGGCTATAGCTCAATGTTTGTCAATAAACAGTGACCATGTATAAGAGAAAGCATACATGTTAAATCAAAAGGCATGTTGAAAATGACGAATCTTGATGTTTGATGACAAAGAGGATTTTTTTTGTTACCCTTGGATAACACAGAAGCATCTATTATGGCCCCTGATAGTCTCCAAATAAATCTAAACATATGGCTAAGATTACTTGTGCAACTTAATGTGTTGGCTCTTTCAGAAGTAAGCCTTGTCGCCTATTAATTAGATGTTTATATAAACACGGAGTTCAACTCATTCAATGTTCATAATCAGTCACAGATTATTATTCAAAACAAAATGAACCACGTAAACTAATTATTGATGACCAAGTTTCAGAAAACGACAGAGATAAGACTTGCTTAATTAGGGGATTGTCCATCACAACACCATATTGTTTCTGGTCCCCAATAGAAATGGTCTTCTTCTCTCTGATTTGCTTTCTGCATGACTGCATTATTATGGCTAACGGGCAGCAATATAATGTAAATGCCAATGCTATTAATTAATTACTTGATGGAGTCTTTTAATTAATTTTTAGATATAGTTCTACGTACAGAGTAGTTTGAAAGTGGTGGACAAGGGAAAGTGATTTTGTTGGGTTGCACCCACCTAGTTTGCTAAGTGATAAAGGTGGGTTCGCCAAAAACAAAATGTGAGTGGGAACAAGTGCAAATATATAAATATAGATGAGCAATAATTTGAAAGGCACAGCCAACTGTTTTTTGTAGTTACAAATAGTGTGGATATGTAGGATTTGTGGTGTTGATGTGTGCCATGTTTTTTCAGAATTGCAGGCACACATGGTGTCCACGTTCAACAATTCTTTTCCAAAATGCATTTTATTTTTCTCTCTTCAACGTATCTATCTAAACCCAACCAATTAACTGGCCTGTGAGAAGAATGAAGGAACTTAAATACTTGGTTAGTCATTCTGTGATCCTTATCCAAGTAAGTTCAAGGAAATTTAGAGATTCCATCGACTTCCCCGGCTTGATTGATAAAGCAACAATCAGCAAAGTGTCAGAATTGCTCGGATCTAATTTACTTCTATATATGCAGATACTTAGTTTGATTAGAGTTAATTTGTTTTTTGTAAATAAAAATGAAGGATTTAGTTTGTTCCAAATCGTGATATTCCAATACATTTTATCTCATAAATTTATATTTTCTTAAAATTATTTTTATCTATTGTATATTTTAAAGAATTTCTATCAAATGATTATATTAGTGTCATCAATTCAAATCAGGACCTAACATATGTGAGAGCAGTCTGCTCTCCCAGCTAAGCCCAAGTCCCGTGAATTTATTAAATGATTAAAAATTATATTTTAAAAAAAATAAGATATATTTTTATGCAAAACAACCAGTTTAATTAATCTTTTAATATCTATAAATTAGTTATGAATATTGCATATCAATTAAAAATGAATATTTTGGTAAACACTGTGTGTGTATATATCAAAGTTGTGGCAAAGAAGAGTTTTATGTGAATTAAAAGCACAATATTCTACTACTAATTAAACTGCTAACTGATACAAGAAATGGTATGGGATGGCAGCTGATTTCATTACATCCTATAAATGGAAAATGAGAATTGATCAGAATGACAGGAGAGGAAACATGTGGGACCCAAAGGGTAAGAGACACACAAAGGCATGTGGTAAGGTTCATTTGGTTAAGTGAGAGAGACAGGGCCCCACTAAAAGAGGACATGTGATTTGTTTTATGCTTGTCAAACCCTTCCCCATGTGCGCCGCTGTAGGGCACCCCCACCCTTCCCTCCTCCTAAGTCATTTTTTAGCTTTCTTTTTCTTCATTCCAAAATAGTATTAAGCCCAAAATCATTTATTAAATTCAATTAATTAACTTCAAAACCCTTTGTGTTCCATCTTTAAGGGCTCTGAACTTAGTGCCTTGAGATTCTCTCCCTCCACTTTCAATGACATATCCATCCACTTCATCAGCAATTTCAGCAGTAAGGTTAAGTGTATCTGCTATTTCTGCACCATGTCTAGCTAACTGATAAATAATTTCTGGGTTGTGGGTGGGAAGAGATGGAAAGAGAGAGACACATCGTACCAGAATTGTTCTATTGAATTGTTTCAAATAATTGTTCAATGATTATGGATCAGAGAGATATTGCTAGTTTATTACTCACCGCCGGTGGTTAACTTGTAGCTCTGTCTTAAAACAAGTATCGATGTTTTGAGGTCAGAGGTCTGGTTTAGTCTCACAAGGCAATAAAAAAAACTATATACAAAAAGTGGTCAACAAAATGTTACCATCACAGACACGATACAAGGCTGTATTTTCTCAAACCGTTGACAAGTTTGTTACGTATTTTTAATTTTATTAATGCATCAAAATCTGTGTTACTTTTTCTTGGATCTTGGAGCAATTATTTATGGGATCCAAGTGCGGTTTTCATGGAGTACAGTAACAATAGGGCAAATTCGATACGGTTCTTGCCTGAAATGCACACACGACGATTAAGGTTTTCTCTTGGATCTTTCCATTATTACATCATCCTCGAAATTCGCGAGTGCCCGCAATTTCTTCTATGGATTTATAAATTTGTCAATATATGTTTCGCCATTCAGTTTTGTGTCAGTTGAAGCACATGCTCCTGGGTCGGCTTTGCTGTGTGAAATCGGGTTCGTTTTGTACGCTATACTCATTATATCACATGCCCAACTCGCTCATATTGGCAACCTAGCTAGAGACACTCACTTATTGCCAATTATCAAATTAACCTGGCAACTATATATCTTCATGAACCAGCAAGGTTCCATTTGACTTCTGCAACAACAAAACAATTATAACAACTTATGGTTCGATAATCATATATATTACTCATGAACAAACAAAAAAGAAACAAGCCTGCAGAAAGTTGGCTGAATTTTTATCAGATACCACTGTATATAATATATATAGATGCAGATGCACCATGAAACAAGGAACAATGAACGTGGTCTTGTTCAATGTAGCAAACTCTGTGTGCCGGCCTTAATGCATGCAACTAGATAGCTACATTCTGTGATGACCACTTTAAATTAAACGAGGAGGAGATGTCTTCAATGGTAGGGATGGTTTTGTGGGTTTTGAATTTGATTATATGGGAAAACAAAGAAGGACAATTTTCATTGTTCATGCAAGGCAATAATGCATATGCATGGGATCCAGTGTAAGAAATTGTAATGGGTGACAACTCAATCCGTGGGCTAGCTTTTAAGAATCGTCAAGGCGACGACATTATATTATTATTGATGTTAAATTATATTATACTCTATACTATAAGGTGATGCCGTTTTTTTGTTTCTTTGTCAATGCGAGTGCATGAATATAGGCATAGGTTGGTCAACTTTGGTGATTAACTTGTACCAGAAGCTGGCCAACTATGATAATTTTTTTCGGTTTTGACCCAAAATCTGACTTCAAAACCCCACCAACACATTCATGTAATGTTGAGTTTGCAGTCAAGGTCAATACCGAGCTAGCTCTTGGACGCTTTGTCTAGGTATGTTATTGAAAACTTTGATTTTGGATCTGACATTAAATTCTATACTCCTTTAATCTAATTATAAAAATTAATTAATTTTTTAGATATATCTATAAATTTAAATAAGTTGATTAATTATAATCAAATTTAACCCTTCAAGATAAATTCATATTATATATAATTCAATTTACCGAAATTAATCAGTTATCTTTTATATTATTTACAATTAATTGATTTATTTAATTTTTAGATTTATTTTAAAAAGTTAATTGACTCCACTAAAGGTAATATTAATTAACAATTGTTAGATATATTATACGAGTCACTTCCACTATTCTTCTTTCACTGCTGTTACCCTAATTTTAAGTTAACTTGGGGAACTCACGGCATTAGTTAATCATATTTTATATATCTAGATTCAGAACTTACATAACTCATTCATGGAAGAATTCAGAATTGTTAGAGAAGGCCAGAGCAACTTTATGATCAGAATAATAATCAACAATAGAATAAAGACGTTGACTTGCATGTACATGAAAGTATGAATACTTATTTGATATATTAGGTAAGAAAGAAAGTAGATTCCTACCTGAATGTCTCGTTCTCGTAGATCAGATCACAACTGAACTCTCATTTACAGTGTGTCCATATGGGATCCAACATTACTGAACTTGTTACCATATTTTTTCTTCTTCTTTTGCCGGTATTAACTATGAAATCACATGTGGAATCTGACGTTAGTTCATTCCCCCCCCCCCCTCTTTATAGATCTCTATAATGTTGAGTGGAATTAAATGGAATAATTTATGGCTGAGTGGAACATATTCTAGACTGGTAAAAAGGCAAAAACGGATGAGGAGGAATCGAAACAAGCGTGGGTGAACAGGAAATTAAAGGTGGAACAAGCTAAGAGAATAGTATCTTAATAGTAGAAGAGGTTGCATGTTGATTTGACGTATAGGGATGGAGATGGTAGTGAAGAAAGCTAAAGAGGAATGGCCTAAACAATGAATAACTATTTGGTGTAGGGACCAAATCGTGTTGTTGATGATGAATATGAACAGAATTATTTCATTGATTTGGGTCTATCCATATTGGATCCCTACCCACGTGTGGCTCTGGCCCCACCTTTCACCATCACTTTCTTCTCCTTCACACGTGTGCTCTCCCATCCCCTAAGATTGACCTTTCTTCGTTCTCACCCCCCCCCCCCGGGGGGTCTTCCTCCCTATATTCCTTCCTTTCAATTTTTCATAAAAGGAACTCTTTATACCAATGTGAAGCTTCTAAGAGAAGTGAGAGCTGGGTGGGTAGGGTTAAGGCTTCATGGATCTCTTGTGTGTTGATAATACACAAGTGGTCCAAACTTATATCTGCTTCTATCTCTACCTTAGCTTGTTCCTTTCTTCAATACTTTCGGTGCTTCTTCTACACTCAATCTATATGACCCAACAACTTCTAATTCCTTTCGTTGTCATTTTTTTTTATATCATGGCCACAGCTTATTCATTTGAAAAGGATGGACAGTCACCTGTGCCTTGGCTTGTGCCACGCCCATTATATTAATTACCCAACCAACTTATTTCTTTCTACGTGTATGGTCAAGTTCCCCATTAGGAAGTCCAATCAATGAGCCACAATATTTAAGCCTTTTTGCATATTTCCTCAAGTCCTGGTATATAAGTTAATTAACTTTTTTAAATAAATTATTTAATTATAACTAAATTTAATTTTTAAAAATAAATAATATTATACACTTCTTAATTTACCTAAATTAGTTAACTAGCTATCATATTATTTATATTTAATTAATTAATTAATTTATTTTAATTTATCTAAATTAGTCAACTAGTTATTATATTGAGCATACAAAGAAAAGTAATACATACTGTCTTCCCCCTAAAATGTAAGTTTTTCCAGTTCTAAAAATTTAAATCCTATTTGAGTATATTTGGAACATTTTAATTTTTTTTCTTGATTGACCTTTATTTCCCGCTACATATAAGAGTGATCTTAGAATTTAACAGGAATAACAATGAAAAGTAATATATTTTTTAATAAAATTAATGACTTAATATATTTTCAACTCCCTCTCTTGATTCATGCGAAGGTGTTTTTTTTGGACATAGATTCATGTGAAGTTAGTTAAACCAGATTTATATTAATTTTATCGACGCATAAAAAATAGATAATTTTATTCCCTAATTAAAAGGGAGGAAGCAAATATTGTGGCCAAAACATTGCGTATTAAATATTGGGGATGAAAGCAGGCAGAGGAATAATGAATTATATTTTATTATTATTATTTTGTTTTATGGTGAGGGAGAAGAAAAGGACGAGGAGGAATTAGTTGACCAGATCACATGGCATCCCACATGCGATGTAGCCACGGGGCACATTGAAATTCTGTCACAGACAACATCCTCCCACATGGTCTTGTCCGTCCAATCAACGACACTCTCGTGGGACCACATTGCCTTGTTCCTTTTCCCTCATCCAACGCTTCCCGATTCACTCCACCTACCCCATCTCAACCCTCCATTTGTTATCCCCACCCCACTCCCTCATCATTTCCCCTTCCGCCTCTCCTTGTCCCCACTTCCTTCGACCTCCTGCTCTCTCATGTCCCTCCAGCGACCGACACTCATATCTGTCCTCTCCAAGTCCTCTCACGCGCTTCCCCTTCTTGTGGTTGTCCCTCTCTACGCTGTCTAAATCTGGTTGGCCGGTTACTTGTCACGTGCGCCACAGGCATGTGGGCTTTTCCCTTTCGCTTTCTGTCTAACCAAGAGAATATGTGAGCTCGATATTGTCCCTCACCCAATATTGCTATAAAACTCACAACCCCCAGAACCGAGTCCTCCGTCTCAAACTGCATTTCATTTCATCATGCGCTAGCTTCTCGGCGATCAACATCTCTAGGCCGAACACGAACGAAGCCACTCAGACAAAATCAGAATCGGAACATAATTTGGATTTGGATCGATATATAGAAGACAACAAGTTCAAGTTTTCAGACGTAATCAAGAAGAACTATGGGGATCAACTTTGACGGCGATCTCATGAATCTGAAGGACACAGAGCTAAGGTTGGGATTGCCCGGAAGGGACGAGGGAGAAGATAAACGTTCATGCAGCGTCAGGAGCAACAAGAGGCGTTGGCGAGAATCAAGTGAGGACGAGGAATCCTCAGTAACCCAGAACAATGCCTGTAATAACAGTTCTGATGATCAAGATAACGCCCCGCCAGCAAAGTAAGTGACGATATATTTCATCAGAATTCAACACTGTGTTATATGAATACATGCTTAGGCAGGGTTGATTTATATATATAAATGGATGATGGTGCAGGGTACAAGTAGTGGGATGGCCACCGATTAGATCTTACAGGAAGAATTGTGTTCAACAACAAAAGAAGGGATCTCAAGAGGGTAGTGATGGGGCTGGAAATATGTATGTGAAAGTGAGCATGGATGGTGCTCCTTATCTGAGGAAGATAGATCTCAAGGTTTACAACAGCTACACACAGCTCCTCAAGGCGTTGCAGAACATGTTCAAGTGCACTTTTGGTGAGTACTCAGAAAGGGAAGGCTACAACGGATCTGAATACGCACCTACTTATGAAGACAAGGATGGAGACTGGATGCTGGTTGGAGATGTTCCGTGGAAGTAAGTTCCCAGATCTGATAATTAATCTCTCTTTCGACCGTTTTTTTTTTTTTTTTGTGATTTGTTATAATAATAATATTATTATGTGTCTTGTATTTCCACCTTCTCATGGAGCTGCTTCTGGTGAAATTATTGCAGTATGTTCACGTCATCTTGCAAGAGACTGAGAATCATGAAAGGATCAGAGGCTAAGGGATTGGGTGGCAGTTTATGACACACACTACCATCCATCAAAGACGACGAGCAAACACACTTTCCATTTTCGTCTTATGTAGTTTTCTGATAAATCCTCGAAAACGCAACGAGGCCACATACACATACAAGAAGAAGAAAAGAAATTGATATTTTGAATTGTACAGACGATATAATATATATATATATATATATATATATCTCATTTTGACCTAGATTTTTGTTCATGGAAGTTATATATATATATATATATATATATATATATATCAAATTATCATTATCATATATACAAGAGGAGATAGAAGGGCGCTTTCTTTGTGTTCTCTGATATTGAACCAACAACGAATTAATGTGAATATAAAACAAGTTTTGCGTACAAAGATTTAAATTCAGAATTGAGGATAATATTTAAGAAATCATTCATTATGACTGTATGTAAATCAAAAGAGATATCAGATATGGCAACTTAAAATTCGGATCTCACCACACAAACAAGGAAAAAGGCCTTATTATTCAATCAGCATCAAGATCTTTAACTTTTGATCAAATTTAAAAAGCCTTCTATATGTTTAAGTTTGATTCCCTACTTTTGAGAAACTTGAGATGTCTACCCGTAAATTTGATTGGGATCAACATCAATAACATATTCACAGATTCGTTCAACCCACTAAATGGACATATACATGAAAGTTTCGTATATCTCCGTGAAAAAAAATTACTATTAGCTTTTTCGACTAACAAACTTATGAGACTTGAATTAAATCAGACTCTTCTATAGTTAAGGTTTGGTACGGAAAATTAACAGGTTACCGTGTTCTTTGCCACCGACATGGGACTTGCACTCACTTACGGAGCCATAATATTTCTCTGATCATGCGTAGGTGGAGTCTTGAGAGATTTCCAAATTAAATATAGACTTTTTCAAATATCTGCATCCGACTGATCGAAGTATTCGAATATAAGGCCTTCGTTCATGCAAAAAGTTTTGCTTGTATGCATATATGTACACTACGACATGAATTTGTTTACGCATACAGAATCGTGAACGATGATATGGATGGTTTTACATTGATGATCGAGTTCAGTAGGTAATTAATCATTTGCAAATAAAAACAAAGATAATTAATAACCTATGCAAGCAAAATACATTTGGATCCGTTCCTCATATTGGAAGTAGGCATATAGGGGAACTGTGCCACCTAAAATAAGGTATTATTGATTGGTCAACAAAATAGCGAGCGGAAAAGATAGGAAGGTTGGCCTACCCATACAAGAACAAAAGAAGGAATGGTGATGGAAGGAGCCTTCTCTTTAATGACATTATGGAGCCAAGTATGAGTACGTAACATCAACTTTTTGGGGCTAGAGAGAGAGAGAGAGATTCATAACGGTAGAGCATGAGAAAGGCATGGGGTCTTACACAGCTGGGAGGGCATGGACATATGTGCCCTGAAACTGTTTGAATCTGAAGAAGAAAACGAAGCTAGGTATCTAAACTAAAGGCATGAATCCTTATCTGAACAACTAGCTTGTGCTGTAGGACTCTGACCCATTCATGCATTCATTCACTGGTCCTACGTCCACTCGTTATCTGCATATTCTAGATCAACCATATATATATATATATATATCTTCCCAAGTTGTGTTAATTATGCACAAAAACTAGTTAAGTTTGGTACGCGTATTTCTCACAAATCTCTGTACCATAGTTGCACAGTATTCATTCATGAAAACTGCTCGCTTAAATAAACAAGTTACCATTGGGTCCACGTTCATGAGGGCTTAATTAAGAGCAGGAAATTTGGAAGCGAAAATCGAATCGAATACATGTTACTTGCAGGTTTATAATTTGACTGCACGAAATTTCGAAAGCAGCTTCCATGGGTTTCTGCAAATCAAACATATGTACGTACACATGCCACGTTGACGTTGTCATTACCCCTTACCGTCGGCATCCATTTCCGGCCATTTCATTTCAGACGTCACGGTTCATATAGACGACTACTACCAGCATTAAATGTATGAATATGATGAATATTTAATTTCTTTATACCTATTGTGTACTCTCCCGTAATAAATATAACTAACAAATTAAGAGGATTCTTTAATATCAAATTATAAGCAATATTGTAAACTTCTTATGTTTCATAGCTATTTTTGGATATTATTTTCCATCTTGGATCAGTTGTTGGATCCAAGTGGGTGTGAGAACTTCCCAAAGTGTAAAATCTTCATTTACGATATCCAACCATATATTATTAGTAGTATAGAAATACTTGCTCCTTATAATTAATCCTATTTACAGATCATCTTTAATGGTTCGAAAGTTAGTTAAGACTAATTAACAATTTTGAATTTATTAAAATTATTTCAACTTTCTAAAATTACTTGAGTGCTAGTATGAAAATTCTTTAATTTGATTACTAATTGATATCCCTTCATTAATTATCTCTCTCAACATCCATTTCTCTCTCTCTCTCTCTATATATATATATTATACAAACATCCATTAATCTCTCTCTGTCCACCTTAATTATCTATTTAATACTTCTCTCAATTTGATTCCCACCAAAGTTTATGTTGACAACAAAAAAGTGAAAACCCATGCAAAATAACAAAGTTTGAAAGAGATCAGTATGTATTACAATTGCATTAAAAGTTGGATAGAGGAAGCAAATTTTTTTATATTTAGTCAAGTATATCCTCAAGTTATTTTGATCTTAAAATTAATTTCTTTATAAATTTATAGAACAAAAAAATTAATTTTTTTTAATAAATACGTTTTTTAAGATTTAAATGTGTTTTCCTACCAAAGAAAAACTGTTTAAAGAGAGCTAGAGAGGAAACTTAAAAACTAAAAATATTTTAGTTTCATTGACAAACCAGAGTCCAATGTAAACTGAGTTGTATTTAGTAGCGGGATGATATGGGGTGAAACATGTGATTATTTAGAATATATTCGATTTATAGAAAATTTTACTTTATTATGGTTCCAATTACAGTACTTGAGGGAGTCATCATAATTCTTAGGCATCTAAGTTTATTCTTAAAGGTAATAGACAGTTCACTCTGCCCGATATTAGTATCATTAAACAGAAAAGGAGACTTCGCACTGCTCTTAAATCATGAATAAACTCAACAATTTTTTAAAATTTTTTGTACAAAAAATAAAATAACTGAGAGATATTTCACACCTAGATAGTACAATTTGAAGAGTTTCTTCTTTGTTTTTTTTTATACAAAGTTTCTTCTATTTCACCTACTTAAATTTAACAATAGAACATGGAACATCAAGGACACTAAATGCCCATGAAACAACTTATCGCACGTTTATCATCGTCTTGTCGATACCTAAATTTCCCTACTTGTTCTAACATTAGTAAACGGACAAGTCACGGCACAGGAGGCTAGAGTTAGGTTAGGGAGTTAGGGTTATATACTAATATTTTTATTTATAATAGTTAATGTTAAAAACAAGTTATAATTATATTGAAAATAAACATATATCATATATATGTAAACCCAAGATATATATATATATATATATAATACATACAAGCAAGTCAACATTCTACTAATGAGTTGGTACATTAATCTGGTGGTCAGTAAGTCGGGTTAAATAGGACTTACTATACTGAAAATTTCCGAAGATATGGATAAACCCGACCCACCAAATTGCTATGTTAAATAACCCGCCATGGTAGGCTCCATCTATTTTGAGCGCTCTAACAAAAATGTTGCTAAAGTTTAATGATCAATATTTAGCACACGTGGCTCTTATAAAGACAATAAGTCGTCAACAGACACCATATTTGCAGACATATTGCCATTTTGATTAACAAGGGACCCCATCCTCGCATCAAGAATTGCCAGTTGGGATTTGACCCAGGGTGGATTGGACCTGCCTTCTACCCAGAGAGCTTCCCCTGTATCTTTATGCTTGAAATCAGGATACTTAGGATTCCTCTGCAAATTATTAGAAAGGCTTAAAATCAGGACATTAAATTTTACATAGCATATTCAACAAATATGGAAGGATCTTTGCTGTAACAAAATTCCCTTCCAGCTGTGATCGTGAAATATGAATTACACAGCCATACAAAATGTGAAGTTATCCGTGTTAGTCCAACACTCCAAGTAAGGGATACTTAGAGCTTACAAATAATCCTTTGAACAAACATATATAATGCAACCATCATAATTTATGTTGATTCATTGAATAACTTTGATACCAAGCAAGAACGCTAAATAAATAATGACTTAAATATAAAGCAAACAAGTAACAAATTTTTTGGATGATTTTGAGGGCATATGCTTAATCGGGAACATACAACTCTAGTGCATTGAATGGAAACCAAAACAGCCATAACATGCCATAGCCACGTGAACAAAGAAAATGTTGAAACTAGTAGAGTATTCAAACATGAGAGCGTCGAGAGCATAGGACAACAAACATGATTACAATATGCATGACCACATTAACAGAGGAAACGTAGAAAGGCATACGAACACAAGAGCTCAGACAAAGAGCCCAGGCCATTGAGAGGGATTTGCTGCTATTGGCACTAAAATGGGGAAATCAAGGAAGGCAAATTGAGAAAGTATAGCCTCGCAGGTGTCATTGGAGAAGTGAATTAAAACACTTGCAATATTCAATAGCCATAATTGAAAGGTGAAACAATCACCTGATTCCACAGGGAAACATCATTATCACCACATGTTCTATCCTTCACTTGTTTAAAAGTTATTAATCGATTTACCTTGTTTTTCCGATTGTCCCACCACTCCACAGGATTAGCAAAAAATGCTTGCCATAATTCTTCTGTAGAGGCAGTATTAACTGCGGCGTAGTTTCCTTTGCTACCTGAAATCATCCAACAGAAAGAGGGGAAGCATGTAATCAATAAACAGAACAACCGCTGAAGTTGATACTTTCACTTCATCAAATATACAAGACTTGATAGACATCATGGAAATCAGACTATTAAGTATGAAAGACTTGCCAGATATCATGGAATCAGACTCCTGGTCATATGAGGAGGAGGGTAAGGGGCTCTTTTCAATGAAATTCAGTTGCTGACAGACCAACTGTGCAAGATCTAAAACTTACTGATCTGCTAGGGGAAAGGCCACAAATATTTACACTAAATTACATAGTGACAATTACAAAACCTTGTAGTAAGTGTTCTGCTTCCCGTCATCACTTTCAACTGTATCTGTAACTAAACGACCAGAAACATAAATTTGGTGCCCTTTCTCTAAATGCTGAAAAGCAACATGTGCCAGCTCATCCCAGAATGTCAAATTAATCCTACATTTCAAAGAATAACACATTTAATAAGGGATTGGCCATAAATTAGCCGCAAAATCACCTCTCACTTCAGTTTGAGAGTATGCAACACACCATCCCTAACATGAAATTTTGTAAAAACGAATCTAATAAAATGGAACAAGCAACAGGTAATACAATGTGCACTTGTACAGTACCTCAAAGATACACAAGAAAAGCAGAATAATACCGAAATCATCCTAGTTGGCCTTCTTCTCAAATGAAAGTACATCAGTTCATTATTAAAAGTAAACCAGAAACCAAAAATACTATCAGACTGACGTCATGAAGAAGTCAAGTGATACTGGCTCATAAAATTGTAATGGAAATTTTAAGTACTGATTGCATTGTTCCACAAGCCTTTTAAACAGCTAGGATGTCACCCACAATAACGTTGGAGTCAGTATAACGGAGCAACCGCATGATGATGTCAAGTTGGAACTTGGGTAGGTTCATGTGCTATTCATTTAGTAATGGTACCACACGTATCTTCTTTCTTCCCCCGTTATATTCCACGTGACAACCACCATTTAGAAGTGCTTTTTTTCCTTAAAAAAAATCTATCTTCCCGTTTAAACTAAATGAAAAAATCCGCAGACTAGTTGATTCGAAAATCATGTACCATTCCTTAAATGTTTATTCTCTCGTTAAAAAATGTTTATTCGGAAATCTTCAGACTTCTGTAGTAGTTGAGCAGTAAGAAACCAGAGAGCAAGCCAACAAAAATCTGCAGTTGAATTGTGCCAAAATCGACGGACAAAAACGAAGCAACAAAACGAAACACAGGTCCTGGGAAATGCAAATGAAATACCAGGATGTCTGGGTGGCAGTTTTCCTGACGGCGAGGCGGGTCCAAGCAGTCACTTTGCCAGAAGGAAAGTGCTTAGTTTCAACGGGAGTGGCGACAATGCCTATGAGACTGACGGAGTTGCAGAGTTCTTTATTCCAAGGAATCTCGGAGGGCTTAGGGTAGGCTTCCGGAACCTGATTGTAGTGGTCATCGCCGTAGGATTGCTCTTTGAAATCATCCATTGAGCACTTCAAGCGGCCATTCCACTTCTTTTTGGGCTGCGTCCAGCAGCGCGAATAGATGGAAGGCACAGAAGCTAGGGAATGGTTTGAGCATTGGATCCCAAAAGGGACAGTAAGTCTTGAACTATGGTTTTGAGGGGTGAAAAGCAAGTTCCTTAAGCTAGTTGACGCTATTGCTTGCTCCGACACAACCATTACCTTGACCAGCAAACGTGAGCGAAATGCAGAGGAGGTCGCTGCTCAAATCAGAAATGTCGGGTGGATGAAATATCTGCAAAATATGGCGGCAACGAGGGCTAAGGATCATGGAGCCCCGAGAGTTTTTATGTGGGCCTCATCAACATTGGGCTACAAATTCAAAATGTCCATTGGACCGTTTCCTTGAGCCTTCTATTTTTGGGCTGTTTGCTCCGCTCGTTTTACTTCTTCCCCTAATTTTAGTCCTTAGATATATAGTGTGTAAAAGCCCAAAAAGCCACCGAACAAAAATTATGTATTTTGAAAAATATTACTCCTCTTATACTAAATATAAGAGTTAGACAAAAGATTTATTTTAATTTTAAATTAAAACTTTAATCCATTTTATATAATTTTTTACTATAGGTATTTCTATTGATTGCACATATTAAGATGACTCCTAATTAAAGAGTAGTTCCAATAAACATGATTAAATAAAATAATTTAAGAAACTCAAGACAATTTTATTATAAATAATTAACTTAACTAATTTTTTTAATATTTATAAATTAATAATATAACTCTTATATTAAATATTAAATATAGTAATTTATCATTTTAATCGTACAAACTACTTTCTTAAACTTTATCTAAGTGGTTGGAAGTGATGAACATGAGTACATAGGGATGCATGAGTATTTAATTGGTTCTTGTGCACCTATCGTATATGTGTTTAACTAGCAAAAAGGTAAAATATATAATTATTTAGAATATATCATATTTTTAGAGAGTATTACTTTGTGATAGTTTTAATCGTAGCATTGAGAGAGATATCCTAACTCTTAAGTATTTAAATTTATACCTGATAATAATTGATGACTTGCTTGCCTAAAATTATTATTGTCTAAAAAAAAAAGACTTTACCTACTTATATCATTATAAACCCAACCCTATTTTAAAATTTTTTGTAGAAAAATTAAAAAAATCAGTTCTTGCGCCAACAATGAAAAACCATGGGGCTACAGAAGAAAGAAGGGGGAAAATCAAAAGAAAAGTATCAAGGTTTATTTTTAAATTAAAAACCATATAACACGAATGATAATCATCCAATTCTAAAAGAAAAACTTTAACCATTGTAGAATTTTAAAAGATGCCGAAAGTGTAACTTTTGTAGGCCTGACGAAAGTGTTAACTCTATCCAAAAGAGGAAAAGATCTGATCCTGACAACATTAAGAGAGGAGCTTGCCTAAATGAAGACTACCTCTATTGAAAAGGCATTATCAGTGAAACTTTACCTTATACCATACGAAGCGTGTATGTGACTTGACAGAAAAGCTTTATCACTTGAGAGTTGGAATAAAATCATATGACTAAATCCCCTGATTTGTACAGTCTAAAATAAGTCACAACGAACTTTTATAAATTTTTATATATTTGTAAAAATTGGACCAGGGAAGACTCATGCAATGATATAATAATTATATAAAATAGTGGTGTGGGTGCTTAGAGGAGAAAGGGAGGGAACAGCCTTATTGGTGCTTCCATTGTTAATGGTTTATCGCCCAATAATGTTCCAGGAGAATAGAGAAAAGAAGGGTAATTACTTTTGAATAAACTAGGGCACACCATAAACAAACAAAAAGCACCATCATTTTCTGCTGGACTTGCGACACCCAGCATTCTTAAAGCAACCATTATCCATTTCAGCTCTGCATTTAAAAATCTCTAGAATTACATCATTAATTAATAAAAATATATATTACACGCCACTCTAACCTTTTCATAAGGTCCCACAGCCCACTACAAAAACTAAGCCCCACTATAAAAGCGCTTACATCATGTTCCACTACCCCCCACGCATTCATACTAAAAAGAAAAGCAAATCAATATTAAATGAACTTTGACAATTTCTTACCCTTTAATTGAAATTTGATCAGACATGGTGGGGTCCACTTATATATTCTAGCGCATTGACATCGAACCCTATATTGACAAAGCTGAAAGAAAGGCTAAAAGAGAGAGAGCCATGGCATCTGACTTTGATTGCAACTTGAGGCGAGCCAATGACTATAATAATGGGGGGATTTGGAACAGACAAATAACCTGTGGGTCCCAGCAGTATTAGGTGAGCCTTGGATGGGACCGTTGGATCATTAACCCCTGTGCCTGGCGTTCTATGAAGGAGGGTTAGTTTCTGGCTTCACTATACTGGAGGTGTCCGGTGCCTGTGACTGGTATATTGCTGATGCCAGTGAGATGGGCATGATGCAAAGAGCCTTTGATTGAAGGAATTGCATGGCAGCCCCAACATTTTCTTCCATCAGTTTGGCCACATGTGTTTCTGTGCCATCGTTTGACCATTTCTCCCAAGCTGGTTGATTTCTTCCACCTTCACTTCCTTCTTCCTGATCAATGGTAGACTCGTTAATAAGCTTGCCAGAGAGAGAACAAATAAATCTTGGAAAATCATATTTCTTCAGATTAATTACCTCAACTGATGATAATGGAATGTCAGTTACCAGTGGTGCCACTGCACCAGCTCCGCCCAATCTACTCATGCTCAAAACCTGAAAAGACCAGATGAAAAACAACTGTCATCGGTAAGTTTTCAACACTCACCAACAAATCCAAGATGGTTTGGTTTAAACTGGACCCTGTAAAATGCATGGGTCAAAGCAATCAATCCAAAGTGGCACCCAACATTTTAGTAGGGTTCACAGCCAAGAGAAGAATCCAATCAATGAGCCCAGTGAGAGGAATTATGATGCAACCATTAAGCAATTTGTGTAACAGGTGAAACAATGAAATCATATTAAAAACTGTTATTCATTCATTATACAGAAAGACCAGGTGTTTTGGATAATTTTAAGATCAGTGTTAAGACATTAAAACATGAATATAAAATACGTGAGGAGCACAGGAACATCTACCTTAACTTGAAGCCTCAAGAATTTGACGTAATCCACAATTTCATCTAGCATGGCAGCTCTATCTGTCTGAATAGAGCACAAACGCAGATCAATATTAGAGTCAATGGAATCTTGAAAATGATTTTCTTATGAAACACAGCATAGCCATAATGTCAAGAAACATAGACACCACACAGGTGAGCCTTAAAGATCGTTAATCACTTCTCCATTTTTTTATTTATAACAATAGTTACGTCAGGAATTTCAGTAGAACAAAACAAAATTGCTAGATTAGTTTTATTTTCAACATAAGGCATGCAAAATTTAAAGTGTGGCATGAAAAAATGTTGGATATGTTGATCAGGGGATTTTATATATAATGATAGAACACAATTTAAACATCTGATTAGTTGTCAAGAGGACTTCCCAATTTTTTTCCCTCAAATCACTTTGTATATAAAACCACATTCTTCTCACCTGATACTTGGAATAAAAGACTAAAAACTCCTTCCTTGATATTTGTTGTTGTTGTTATTGTTAATATTGCCTATTTCTTTTATCATGTAATCCATCCTTCCTTTCCAAAAAGAATGAAGATAAAAGAAACAAAAATCAATACATTAACATTTTAAGTTGCCCTTGCATTCCCGCAAGCTGTGTCAAAACAATGTCCAGAATTCACAATTTTTTTAAATAACAGCATTTACTTTATTAAACTCATACTGAAAAAGAAAGGCAACAGGCTTAGTGGAGAAGAGGTATGGTCTACACAAGTATGCAATAGATCACTAACTACCAAAACATCAGTCAAATGCACCCTCTACCTGCTATATTTTCAGCACTGCTTTCTTTTTTATTGTAATTGACAGGTAATCTCAGTTTTGTTACTATTTACATGCAAAGCTCCACTTGATCAAACAAACACAAAACCACATGTTCTAATAAAATGTCGTGTAGGCATGTAGAAGTCAATACCTTATTGACACTAGGAACAAGTTCCTGCAAAGCCCTGATTCTTTCTGCTATTCTTTCTCTGCGCAACTGTTATCCAAAGGTGAAATGATGGATCAGGAAACATGAGCAGAGTCAAGGAATTATCAACAGTTTAAGCCCATCTTCAATTTTAAAAAGCACAGCAACTAGACAGTCTTGATTCATGTAAATATTCTGAAGCTCACCCGTTCAGCTATGCTGTGTGGATCTGTAGCTTGTCCTCTTCTAGCTCGGACTCTAGGACGCATTGCTGGTGGATGTGGAGCTACGGGAATGGTAGTAGGCAAGGGTTGACCATGAAAAACCTGCAAAAGGATTATCTATAATCAGGACCAATAAATAGTAATTTGATCAACAAGTCACCCACTCCCTTCCAAAGGGCAAAAGGATTTCTATCATCAGGACCAATAAATAGTTATTTGATCAACAAGTGCCCCACTCCCTTCCAAAGGGGGGATGACCAAGAATGATTATTAAGACTTTGATTCTCGCCACAAAACCAAAACTTTTATCTATGGGTTATCCAAAATCAAGTAATCACCGATATGATCAACAGGTTCAAAGATCCTAGGAAATTGACCACAATCAGAAATTCAAATGCCTAATAATTCAATCTTCTATTGCGTTGTAATCGTGCACAGTTTAGACCACTCCATGACTCCAAGTCCTCCGGGAACAAAAATCCACTCCAGGCATTGCAACCTGATGAGAACTATCTTTAATGTATGCAATCTATATCTAGTTGGGAACAGCAAAGACACGGCCAATAGATCTTTTACTATGCCAGCCAATTCAATCTCATCTGAGATTCAACAATTGCAAAGGGAAAAATACCATACTAATATGCATGGGTGTTATTTTGTTGAGTCGTCCAATGCTTTCTCTGCACCATATAGGCTAAGTTACAGGGCCACGATGGTAGTGGCATGACATGACCAAATGGCAAAACATTGCTGGAACTGAAGATGGATTCGCTTAACTACATCTCCGTTCCAACTTTCATTTGCATCAGATTGTATTATAGCATTAGATCCCGGCCATCCAGCAATTCCATCATTAAACATCAGTCAAATGCTATTGTATTTATTTATTTATTATTTACTAAACAAAAATGAATCTAACACAGCTCAATAGTCAAAATCCAAGCTCTTACAATAAAATGTTTAAAAACCTTATATTTTCATCCCTGTCATGTCAGCTATTGAAGAAAATATGTCATTAACTTGAATGAACCAAACACCGGTTCACTTCACTACAGAACAAAACTCTTCTCACCGCATAACAGCGTGATAGACGCTTAACTATGCTAAAATGATGAGCCTCCTCATGAATACGTCCAAGGAAATGAAAAAGAGAAGGTGGGGAGGGGGAATAATCTGTTTTACAGACTAACTATATGCTGTACACTATTTCTCACTGAAAGAAAAAAATGAACCATTGAACCGCCATGCTCGCTTTCAATTGACGATCATAACTCAAAATCGAAAAACAAAGTATCTATCAATTCCCTTTTGTGGAAATCAGTTCATTCATTTCAGCGGATTACTGACCACGCACACGGAAACAAAAAAAAAAAAAAAGAAGAAGCAATAATACTTGTCTTACATTCTTCGCTCTATTATCCACGATGTCTTCGCGAAATCGCTTCCCACTTCCAGAAGCCTCCTCGGGCTTCAGAAAACCTCCTTTCCCTTGTTCCAAGCTCAGGCCTAGCTGATACACCGGTGCATGAAAGGCACCACTACCGCCACCAGCGCCAACAGAAGTGAGGTGGTCGGTGCAGTCACCGGAGTTGAGCTGCAACATCATCGGAGGCGGAGCAGCCGTACCGGCTAAGCCGGAGTCGGCGGAAGCGAAGGTTGGGAGGCCAAGGATTTGTTCGAGAAAGTCGTCGGCGGGGGCGTCAGAAGGATTATTTGCCATGAGTTCGGACTGGAGCAAGTTGAGTCGAGTTGAGAAAACGCTTAGAGGAACCAATTTCTATCTACATGAAGGAGAGAGAATTCCTGCAACCTAGAGCTGTGCTTTGTTCTTAGTTCTGCTTTTTTTCTACTCGGGAGAAGTCAGTTCTCCCTGTGGAAGCTAAGAGGAGAGGCCTAGCGTAGTGGCTTTATCCTTGGTTAAAAAGTTGTGCTCTTTTGTGCCAGCCAAAAAAATGTTTCTTTGTCCACAAAGGGGCTTTATTTTGGGTGATTTACATGTCTGCCCATAGCTTTTCGTTTTTTCGTTTTTCAGGACATCTCATTTTCTGAAAAAAAAACTTGCAAATAGTAAGTTGTAAGATCTATTCTTTTAGATCAATTATAAAGGGAAAAATTCATTTAAACCCGACTGAAATAAGGAAATCCTAAATCGGGTTAACAAATTCGAAGAATCTCTTATTGGGTTATGGACCTAATTTGGGAATTGTAAATGTTGGGTTTATCTCATGGCCTCAATTTCTCTAAAAAGCCACCTTTTTTTTTCAATATTAATAGAATAATGGTATTTTGGGGTCAAGCATTATAAAATATGGATTAAAAGCCTTGATCCCTTTGTATAATTTAAAAACAATAATTGGTCGAAGATTGCATATCAGTTGAAAATCTAAATGATAAAACCTGCATTTTGAGTTAAGACTTGTGTGAATTATAAAACTGATTTGCTATTTATAAAACTGAATTGTTATAAGTCACACACAAATGCAAAAAAAAAAATGCATATGCACACAGATTTCTTCATATATATACAGTATACACAGATTTTTTTTATATATGAAAAATTTTAGAGATCATATAGCACTCACAAGTGACTTACAATATCGCTTGCTAAATAAATCCTCATAATAGTAGAGGGAATCAAATTTATATTTTTGTAGGATACAAACTTATTATTTACTATTTGTGCTAACTCTCATTGGCATACATGTATATTTCTTTTTTTATTATACAAAAATTTTTAGAATATGGTTAGACTTATCCACGATCTAAAAACATGGCAAAATATCTATTCCTCTTAAGCGATACCAGTATTAGGTAGGACGAGTTATCAATTACCCTCAGGCATAAATTTAAACACCTAAGAGCTATGATGCATCCCTAAATACTGCGACTGTAATTATAATAAAGTGATATTTCATAGTAATCAAACATGTTTTAAATGATCATATGTTCTACCCCTTCGCCAACTAGAGGTGGGAAAATTGATCAGTCCGCTATAACCCGTGAGCTGAGTATGATAGGCCACCACCTTTTTTTTATCAACTCTATCACCAGCTGAACTTACAGATAATAGGTACATACACATATATTTCTTTATTTTTTTACAAAAAAAATGTTTATGTGGGTTTGACACGATCCCCTATAAAGGTAAAGGCATAGTCTCAAGGCTCAAAAAGTGTTTATATAGGACTTAAAATATCACCTATTAAAATAACTCTTATAACGGCAAAGAGAATTGAACCCGTTTTCTTATGGAATACGAGTCTATTCACTACTATATGTGTTAACTCTCACTGACCATACACACGTATTTCTTTTCTTTTTTTTATATAAAAAAGTTTAAAAAAGGGGTTGGGCTCACCCACGATCTAAGGATATGACAAAATCTCCCTTCCTCCTAGGTGATACTAATATCAGGCAAGACAAACTATCTATTACTTAAATATAAACCTAAGCATTTAGAAAATAGAATATTTTCCTAAGAGAAACAACTATAATCACTTTTTTTATTATAAAAATTTATAAAAAAAGGTAGAGCTCTATTTTTTTGGTTACCCATCCAATTCATCGAAATTTTGCCCCGACTACATCTGGATTCGACCCGCGTCGCGCATCTAACTATAGTGGGTGAGTCTCTCAACAAGAAATTTCTGTATATGTTAAAGATCAAATTCAATATTTTATTTAAATAATATTTAATTACTTATTACTCAAACTCATTTTTATTGATAACTTTTTTTTTTTGTTACATTTTCTATTGGTTACTTTGTTTTGATTAGATGAGCACACTTTTTACCTATATGGCCCAATGAAGCCTTCATAAAATGGACTAATTGGGCCTGACAGAAATATAGAAGCTGTACAAACGACAAAAGAAAACAACTACAAGAGACCCAAATAGCCAGCTCGGATTAATAAGTTAGTAAATAATTGATTCGATAATAATGAGTTTAAAATTTTTTACTGATATAAAAAGTTTATAGTTAAATAATCTATAAATATATTTATAAATATTTTTTTAAATTTTGAGGCATATAATACCTCTAACAAACTCTTGTATCCAACTTATATAAATTTTATTATATAAAAAATATACTATATATTTTTTTTTGTGAGACAGTTAGAATATTTTATATTCATGATTAGAGATAATTGAAAGTGGGAGATTAGGAGATAAAGATAATAGAATTCTGGCTGTAAAAAATTAGTGCCAGGTATATTTGGAATTAACTCATTTGTGCATGCACATGTTGGATGTATATCCATCACGTCCTTAAGGTTCAGAATCATTCATCCCCCTAATCTGATCTTGAACCATATCCAGAGCGAAGCACGTAAATGCGTGGTATTATGATAGAAACAGAAAGTAAAAGTAAACACTAAAATGCTCCACATTCTTTTTTTTTTTTTACCAGGATACAATTAACAAACTCGAAGCTGACAAATTCAATTTTCAGATTCATTCTTCCTACAAATAAGTCAAATTTGACATTATCAACTTTCATGTTTTTTCCTTTTCTTTTCCGAAATAGAAGAGGGGGCATATCTGAAAATCACTATTTTTTTAAAAAAAGTAGTTTTACCTTTTACGAGATAAAACTCTACTATATATACACACACTACAGTGCAGGATCAATCACCAAAGCTGACAAACGGATGTATTAATTTCGCATATCCGCCGAAAAGAGCAAGAAATCCGCTTGGACCTCCTCACTAGTCACTCCCTCTACGGATTAACTGGGAGAGTAAAGAACAGTTTTTGTAACTTCCAGGCCGCTCGAGCTCGCCTAGGTGGAAAGGCCACACAGATCTTGCTTTCGGCCTCACAGGTGGGTTGTCTTTGCTTTCGCGGAATGCGCAGTTCTGGTAAATTGATGAATAGCCTCAAATATTAGTTTTCGTTTATTCTTCTCCTATTCTAATAAGTATGGATAGTGGGAAGTTTTTCACACACGTAATTCGGGTTCTACGAATGCCCTTCACTTGGCTGATTGCGGGAGGTGAGAGAAAATCAGTGCTTCGGGCCAATATTTGGGCGAGAACGACCAGAGAGTTCGAGGCAGCAACGTCGCCGTTGGCTGAGACTTGACGGAGGAGAGGGAATCGGCGCCGTAGGTGGCAGTAGTTTGAGAGTTCGGTGCCGCACTGTTCTATCCCTCTGTGTTCCGGCGGTAAAATTTCGCCCCACCAGACGGATGCTTCACATCCGTGGTGGAGCCATGGCCAGTCTTTAAGAGTCTGATATTAATATTTGTATTAAAAAAGCTCGCATTCTCATTTTCAGTAATATTGCGTTATTAAACTCTTAATCTAACTCATCTTCTGCTTAAACCCATGTGTAAATCACTCAGGGACAGACTACCCTTCTTTATGGCTATTGCGCTGAAATCTAGTTTCTTGCAACTGAAGAAATACGAGGTCAATTTCCAGACTTTTTACCCCTCCAAGAAACCTATTGTATCATTTAAAAGATACGCTACAATGGCTGCTATCAGCACCACAAAATCTGTTGGGCTCTCCGAAACATTCACCAGACTGAAAAGAGAGGGAAAAGTAAGAACTTTTTTCTATTGCTGCTGCGTATCATAGACTTTTTATTTCCTTTAGGTCACAATTCATCTTGAATAATTCTGGATTATCAAGTTGTTCCTTAATATAATATGCTCAGTTATTGATTATTTTCATACATTGATTGGCTGTTTTGTCTTTATGGCAAAGAGATATTTAGTTGAGCACTTCTGGATGTAGAAGGCTCCCAGAGTTAATTGTATACTTATTCTTTCGCACTATATTTTTAGCTAAATAAGTCTATTTGTGTCAAGGTGGCTTTTATCCCATACATCACTGCTGGTGATCCTGACCTTTCAACCACAGCAGAAGCCTTGAAAGTGCTTGATTTATGTGGCTCTGACATAATTGAGCTTGGTGTTCCATACTCTGATCCTCTGGCAGATGGTCCTGTTATCCAGGTTGGAACGTTTTAGGCACTTTGGTGACATGTAATGTCCAATTCTCATACTGACGAGTCTTTCTCTTCAGGCTGCTGCTACCCGTTCCTTGGCAAGGGGTACCAATTTTGATGCAATTATATCTATGTTGAAGGAGGTAAAACTGTTGAAATTTCTTGCTATTCGTTAAATATTAACCTCCACGTACTTTCAATTCCTTTCCTGCTATTCTTATAATTTTTCTTTACTCTTTATTTTTTATGTTTCACTGATAAGGTGGCTGTGCAAATACTCAAAGTTGTTATGACCTGTGATTGGGTCCTGTACTCTTTGTCTTGAAGGGGAGGGAGATGCAATTAGACTTAATGGTATCTAGTGAATATGATTATAGACAAGAATTTGCTGCTAGATTGCATACATGCTTATTATTTTGGTCGTCCTAGTTGAACACTAGAAAGTACGAAACCATAGAGTATTTTACCAATTTGAATCTTTGACGGGATATCTCTCTTGTATATATAAAAAACATGCACACATATCTCCATAGTCGTCAAAACAATTACTTCAAAGGATGGGGATATCTGAAAAATCTCCAGCTATTGCTTGCTTAGGTCAAATTAGTTTTAGATTCACGCTCAAATGACTATTCTGAATTGTTAATTTTGACAGGTTGTTCCACAATTGTCTTGTCCAATTGCGCTGTTTACTTATTACAACCCAATACTCAAGCGTGGTATTGATAGATTTATGTCTACTATTAGCAACGCTGGTGTACATGGTGAGTCTTCAATAATTGCCTGAAGTTCGTTATATCACTCTGATTAGCCTGCTTAGTTGGGGACTCTTATGCCAAATAATGTGAGAGAGCATAAATGAGATTAGGAAAGCAGTTCCAATCTCTTTCTTCACTTGCTACACTTAAAATCGATAAGAGAGGTAGCATATTACCTTAACGAGGTGCAGGATTTGTGTAACTTGCACAGGATATACAAATATAATTTGATGCGTGGTTCCAATTTCTGAAGGGTAAAATAGAAAATTTTATTTGCTTTCCTGCCTTGTCCTGGCTTGAATTGCTATATGAGACCAACATAAAAAATTGCCCAGGAAATGAAAAGGAAAAAAGTGTAAAAAACCCATTGAACTTTGGGCCACTTGCAAATAGTCCCTCAAACCTAAACTTTCGAAACTGGCAATTAGATTCTTGAACTTCCATATTTTGGCAACTAGGTCCTTCAATCTATTACTATTTTTCACTTGCTGATGGTAGTTTAGTTGCCATATCAGAGGATCCCACAATTGACTTGTTACTATGTTAGCATTGGGAATAAATGGAAAGCGCCCTCATCAGTTATGGAGATGTTTGTGGTGGCAAGTGAGATAACATCAATTAGGGGGGAAATCTCAGAATCTGGGAAAGATTTATTTACTGGAATGTGTAACTGCAAGGACCTAACTTTGAAAGTAGAGGGGACCATTTGCAAGTGAACCAAAGTTCAAGGGAGCTTTTTGCATTTTTCTGTTTCTTTCGAGTTTAGGCATTTGAATATTATATTACTTTTCCCTATCTTTCAGGGCTTGTGGTTCCTGATGTTCCCCTGGAGGAGACAACAGCTTTGAGGATAGAAGCTAAGAAGAATGGGATTGAATTGGTTTGTCTACCTTTAAAATGCCGTCTCACTTTGTTTCTGAATTCCTGATGTGGTGTCTCGTATACTTAATCGTTGGTCATAATGTTAGAGATGTAGTGGTAAACTTCTTTTTTATGAAATGGAACCCTCAAGTCAAGCAGAATAGAGAAGACTTTATAGTGGTGGTGGAAAATGAAACGCTTGTTATGATCAACTTCACTTTTAATTTTTAGATTCTACATTTTGCAATGTATTTGTTAAATTTGTTAGTCAATGGCGTTGTTAAAAACCTTGTTTCTCTGATGTGATCAAGGTACTCCTCACAACCCCTACTACTCCAACAGACCGGATGAAAGCCATTGTTGAAGCTTCAGAGGGATTTATTTATCTTGTAAGAATCTGTTTAAACTTTCAACCATGTTGGCTCTTTGCCCCCTGTTTCTCCCATAATCGCTATAACTTTGGACCTTCTAAGTTCCCCCTCCCAATTTCTAAAATTGAATTTTGCATAATTAACAAACTTAAACCTTTTTTTGATCTGCAATGTAGGTGAGTTCAGTGGGGGTCACTGGAACTCGAGTATCAGTAAGTGATAAGGTTCAGGCTCTTTTGCATGAAATTAAAGAGGTTTGTCTATCTAAACTTTCTTTCAAGTCTTTCATTTAAAATAAAACTCTTTTTCTGAAATATAAAGTTTTTCCTGAAACCATTTTTTTGCTATGAAAGTCTTCTGAATACTTTAAAAAGTTCTTATCACTCTTTTAACCTGCTCTTCCTCTCTCATCTCTTTGGTTGCAACTTGCTTGTGCTGGCAATTTATCATGTATGATTGATAACAATTAGCTACCATGAAACTCGATGAATATTTAATAGCTTGCACACCATGGTCACATTTTTAGTGTTTCCCATCTTGATTAAAACTTTTATTGACTACCTCATTTGATTATCAGGCAACAACAAAACCTGTGGCAGTTGGTTTTGGCATATCAAAACCAGAGCATGCGAAACTGGTTTGTTCCTTTCCTGTAAAGTTTTGGTGCTTCTATCTTGATGAAGTTACTTAATACTGAATCATGTAATTTGATTTGATACAGATTGCCGCATGGGGAGCTGATGGGGTGATTGTTGGCAGTGCTATTGTGAAGTTGCTCGGTGAGGCCAAATCTCCCCAGGACGGATTGAAAGAATTAGAAGACTTCACCAAGTCGTTAAAATCAGCACTTCCATAAAAACGAGTTGTTGAGTTTGAACAAGAGTCATATCCTCTTCACGCTCTGAACTACCTCAATTGTTTTCTGTAGTGTTTCATCTCTTTGAACTGCCTTGGACACTGTAATTTAGCCTCTATAGCTATGATTTTAATGTACCTTGACAATAATATGAACTTTGATTAGATTTATTTTATTTGTTACCTGTGACTTAAATACACAGCTGCTACGTGACTAAGCTCATTGGTGGTATTTATAAGTGTATATCTTAATTTTAACAAGTAAGCATAGCTAACTAACAAGTGTCCATATGATAAAAAAATATAACTAGTGTTCATAAAAATTTATAAATTCTAATTTTAACAATAGTAAAATATGACAAATTATAAATCTTAATTTATATTATAAAAGTTAGTACAAAAATATATAAGTATTTTATAGGTGAATTTATAAGTATATAAATATTTTAACAATTAATAATAATAAAATAATAAGTATAATTAAAAAATTTGACTTAGATATAAATAGTTTTACCTGATATTTGTTTTTTAGGATTCTCGTTCAAGTATAAGAAATCCTAAATGGTTGAAGGATAGGGGCAATCAGGACTTGATTGTCACGTTGACTGAACAATCCCTTTACCATTGATCTTATTCCTTTGTCCAACAACGTGCCCTGAATTGATGGCACCGGGGACATTCATTTGAGGTTTTTTTCTTTCCAGAAGAAACTCAAATTAGTAGACATTTAATTGCATACATATTATATTGTCTCCTTTTCTTGGAGCACATTGTGTAATTTTTAACACTTTTTTTACTCAAATTATTTTTTGGAAAAAAATAAATAAAAATTTTAAAACAATATATAAGATCTGTATATTTGTAAAGCGAAACTTTTAACATTAAAAGTTGAGAAATTTAAAATAAAAAATTGATAAATTGTAATGTGTCTATTTTTCTTCTTGAAAATGCAAAAATAAAAATGAATGAAAGATAGAGACAGAAAGAAAACAACTCATTAGATAAGAACATAACAGTCAATTTATATTAACTCTCTTTCCCTCCCCCCTCCCCCCTCCCCCTACGTTAAAAATTGAAATCTCTCCCTTACGTCTATTGAACCAAACACACGTTGGGCTGTAAAGTTCAAGGCTCTGAATCATCGATACACAAGGGCACATTTATAAAGCATGAGCTTATGCGCATAATATTAAAGGGAAAGTTATTTCATGAAGGGGTTCCATATATAGTAGTTGTTTACAGTGCCGAAGAGAAAGGTGTTTAAAAGTTGCATGCATCAATGGTTACCAATAAATGCAAAAGAGTAAAATGTTTCGGGTTCTCAGAAAGCAAGGTTGAACCAGAAACCGAAATGAATCATCTATTTTGTGCAGAGAAAGAATGTTCCATCTTGACCTTATAACTCTTTTTTACATTGCACAGGTGCATTTATTGCAAAGGATAATCTCATAAAAATATTTGTACTAGCACAGCTCCTGGTAAGGTAGTACATTGACTTGAGAAAAAAAGAAAATGAATTGATCTACTAACCAAAAAGGAAAAAAAATGATCTGATCATTCAGCCATTTTGCTTATTGAGAAATCAAGTAATCCCCGTAAGGCCGAATTTACTCACGGGGTTGTACAGTTAAGTCTTAAATGTGCAGCAAACAGGAACACGCATCAAATTACTGAGTTTGAAACAACCATATTTCAAACAAAATGTTTCTAACAGAAGACAGATGTTTAACGTCTCCCAGATGCCACAGATTCAGCAGAGAATAAATATTTCACTCGCGAAAGAACAGAATCATGCGCGGGATCATAAGGATGGTCTTTAGAAGGAATCTCCAATATCGCAGGAACAGGCTTGTTGTAGCTATCAACTAAAAACCTTATCATGTTTGCAACCTGGTTAGTTGATAATAGAGTATTAGATCCTCCATATGACGCCGAAAATTAGTCTTGTGGGGAAACAGAAATTCTTTCTATATAGTAAGTAATAACGAAAAAATCATTGTATATCGTAATAACAAAATTCCAAGACTAGATTGCATGAAACGCAACTCCATTGAATTGTCATGAATGAAGTCAGTGGTCAGTGGTATGGGACAGACTTGACATATATTAATTGTACCAAATCATGGATACAAAAATTTCACACGATATAAGAGCATTATATCTGCAATGCTAAGTAAAACAGAAGCTTCAGCTAAAAATAATGCTATATTGCAGAGGAGGGGAAACCTATAATATGAATAAGAATGCTTGCTTTAGGCAGAGTTTCCTCAACATGTAATGAGATCGGTCTACCATTGAGACAACTATATACCCTTCGATTAGGACCTTTTTCTTGGCCATGATATGGTTAGGACCTTTGACATCCAGCAATATGCTCAACAAGTTTACTTCAGCAAAATGGGCAGTCACAAGTTTTTGCAAGACTATATATACTTAATACCCTTAGCAAGTTTTTTGGTAATAATGTAAAAGTCCTATGATGAAAAAAAAAACCTTACATATTGGCTAATCAGCACAATTGCAATATCTTCCCTTGTTGTGAACTCTTTGAATGCATCTTCTATTTGTTTGACAGTGGTTTCTACAAAGGCAAGCAAAATATAAAACATGAACATATTCAACATATGTTCAAATCAATATATCAATATAAAATCTATAGCAAATTACACTATTTATAAGCTGTAAATAATATAACTCATTTTTCAGATTCCAAACAATGCACACAGCCCATCTAGTTAGACATTAAAACAAATGACAATAGCAGCTGGCACCATCATGCAAATACGCAATCTCCTGCAAACCGCCTGGTTTCCATTTTATCAAACCATTTACTTCCAGTGACTGCTATTCAACGTATATTCAGCATTGCAACGAAAGGTGAAAGGCCATCTACTAGAAGATTATCATGGATCCATGTAGGAGGGCATATGCCCCAACCTTCATAATTGACATCTTCAACATCTTTCAAATCACTTAAAGAATTGTGCTGTGCGTGTACATGTGTGTGTGAGAGAAAGGATCAATATGATATTTGAGTTAAAATGGAGTTATTCCATTATCCTAACATTATTTTTAAAAAGAATTGCTGCATCCAAAAATGAAGTTAGTTGTGCTTAAAGAGATCCGAATTTTAGAGGCATACTTGAGTCCACAATAAGGTAGTTTGTCTTCCTGCGCAAGTCAACATTGCCCACTCCAGCCAGCAAAAATCCAACAACAGTGTCCTGTGTTAAATTCAATTCCCTGGTTGTAAGAGTTCAGTATGTTTTAAATATTTGTAAGAAAAACATAACTTGGATCAGAAAAAAAACAATGCAATGGAGAATTTATAGAACATATCAACAACTTCTTAATTAGTCTATGATGATACATGATTATTTACATACCATACAGCCATTCCAAAGAAAATACCAAATAAACATATTTCCTATTTACATGTAGTAGAATTGAAATGACGTTAGCTTCAACATTGTTATATGTAGTCAATCAATACGCATACTTAAGAGAACTTATGAGGTTATCTAAATCAATGCTAAAGAACTAAAATGGGCTTATCTGTTTTAATGTATTTTCTCACATCAACATCTGTCACATGCCACTCATCATCCTACAAATGGATTTTTGACGACTCACTGTTTTCTGATACAATAGGAAATTCTACAACTTGATCCTGAGGGAATTTTATTCAAATTCCACCCACTCAACCACTCAAGCCAAGAGCAAATGGATAAAACCCCACATGAACTATTAAACCCTTCATAAGTCACAGAAATGTCTCAAGACCGCGCCAATATAAGCACACATTTATGCTCTACGAGATATGCCCCCCTGAAGCATTGGTAGCAAATGTGGTGTTCTCACCTCATCTGCAATCATTGCAATGAGCGCAGAATTTCTTGAAGGAATTTGAACTCTGTTGGCCATTGGGATGAAAATGGTTCTGAACTAGATAAAGAAAGGCAAAACAGAAAAAGGAAAAGAGATCGGATGTTAATTAGCCATTAATATTTCAGAATACAGATTGTGTAACTAATAAGTGAAACGCATGAATTTGATTTCTGTATACAAGGACAACTTTAAACCATGTAAATGGATAGACAACTACTTGAAACTAATTGTACAACTGAAATAAATACAGTGCTAGTAAGTGTTTTCATTTTTCCCTCAATCACTGAACAATTATATAAACCATATAATAATCATAAATCAACAAATTAAAGAACATTTGACATTACTTGAGGCAGAAAGTCCGTGAGTCTTGTGACTTAGAGTTGGATTCACAAATATCAAGGGAAAAACCAGAAACAAACACTAAAAGAAACGGGAACGTTAAAGAAAAATAAGAAAAAAGAAAAGCAACGGACTTGATCCGGGTTTGTGCTTAGAAGGATTCAGTCTGAAACAAACTCCTACCAGAATAAAGACAGACACGGACACAACCGAAGATCTATGATCAAGCATCACTTGATCAAATGCTTAGCCATCAAAGAAGAGTTCAATTATGTAAAATCAAACTACTACACGTTTTTCTTGGCCAATATTACTTCATTCGAGAATTAAATTCATATTACACGAAATACCCCATCGAATTTCAACCAAACATAAAAACAGGCTCCATCTACTGACTACGTCGTCACAGAACAAATACATCAATTATCAAACACAGTAATTGGAAATTAGATAAAGTGAGCAGCTTGAGCGCATAAATAAATTGGGTAAGAGTATACCAAATGTTAGGATTCAAAGTGATGGTGTCGAAGAGATGGAAGTCGATCGATCCAATCGAGTTTGTCAGTAACCAGGCATATAAATTACTGATACATCTCGAACAGGTGTAATGTAAAGGGTAGCGCCAGCTTTCGCGCCGAGAAACAGTATTCTGGGAATTACTGTTGGGAGTAATAATTATTGATTTTTTTTTAGGATTCAGAATCTAAACTACTAAACTAGAGTTATAAAATTTTAAATAAAAATATAAATTTTGAAAGAAAATAGTGAATCTCCTTCAGAATATTAATTATTATTTGAAATATATAATAATATAAAGATGATCGATTTTTAATAATATAATTTTACTAGTTTTTAAATTCTCTCGCAAAACGTGTGTATTTTGATAAGATTCTAAAAATAAGATTATAAAAAAAATTTAAACAACTTACAAAAAAAAGATTTTATATAAGAGTTTATAAAAAAAATAATTTTAAATAAATAATTATTTAGATAATTATTTTTAGAAATATTTTTATTATTAGTAAATTATGAAAAAGGGTATGAGTATTAAATAATAAGAGATAAGATATAAGAAGAAAGAGGAGATAGAGTGTAAGAAAAAAAAAGGAGGGTGTAAGAAAAAGTAAGAGATGAGAGAGAGTATAAAAAAAATAGGGGTAATATAATAATTAGTTAATTTATAAACTTTTTTACTGTTCTATAAGTTACTTTAACTAGTTTATTTAAAATTTTAATTTTAAATTATAATTTAATCTAAAAAATTATTTAAATAAATATAGTTATTTATTTTTAAATTTTCTTAAACTTATATTTTATTTAAAAAATACTTTTAAAATCGTAGTCTGTCATGAAACTAAACAGGCACAATATTGGAGAGTTAATTAAAATAAATGACCGTTGTCAGTCATTCTGTAAGTGGGTTGGGCCAATCTGTATCCAGCCCCATATATTATACCGTTGGGTGAGGCTAAGCAGGCCCATTCAACGCCACATTTTCGTTTTCTGACCGACGAACTGTTATTCTAGTTATTGACTAGGATAAGACTTTGACTCTGAAAAAAAAAAAAAAAGGAGCTTTGCATTGTATCAAAATGGGGGAAAACAGGAAAAAATTCATTAATTATAAATTTGTTTAAAATTAATTAATGGTTTTGAAAATTTAAAATTGCTTTAGATAAAATCCATTAATTATAGAGGTGGTCGTTTAGTTAGTTAAAAGGTTATTTATTGGATTGTTAGGACATAGTAGTAGAACCAATTAATGTTTTGGAAGAATGAAGAACCAAATCTGAAAAAAGTCAACAACACAAATCAAACATTTAATGGCTCATAAATCTAATATTCCAACAGCGCATGTATTCCCTATTTCGAATAAATGTATACGTATATAAGGTACGTACGTTTTTATGTAAGATGACTAAAAGCAAACTAGAATCTATCAGTAAGCTGTGCGTGCGTGTGTGTGTTATTATCTGATACCAAAACTGTTCCTTAATGGAGTAGTGCACAGTTCATAATTATTCTTATTTATAGTAATTAATCTAAAACATATACCAACTTTTATGAGCCAACCAAGATAGTGACGAATGAGAATCCAGTTAGATTGTAATCGGAAAAATAGAAAAAACACAGACGAAATAAAGCCGTCTTGGCTAGCACACAAAAATAAAAATGAAACAAAGATAATCCCATGTATCTATTATTTTCAGTTTTTTTATTCTCTCCATCTCTTACCCACAGTACACATTTATGAATAAAGAACTTACGTGACCACCGATACCAATAAATAAACGAAGTATGTATTAGAATGATATAACTAGTAATTCTCTCATGTATATATTACATGCATAAAATGCGCATTTTTATGTTTAAATTTTTTTCAAACAAATAGCAATCATTTCCATGATAAAAAAAAAATATTGAAAGGGTTTTTTGTTTTCCTCATGTAAGTTTTGAAATTTCGTCAAACAGTAACTTAAGAACATGATTAAGAAAGTAAAAAACCAATAAAAAGTTCATAATATTCGAGTCGGTTTTTTCCTCACCAGGAGGCGCAGTTAAATAACGGTAAAAATAACTGTTACACACACATATAAGGACCAGAAGCAAGTAATGAAAAGAGAACAGGAGAGAGAGGCAAGCAGGTTTGTTATATATCCAGAGCAGACAGACTTATTAAAGGTTCAGACCAAGGGAAGCAGGGAAAGGTGACACTGACTTTAAAGTTCGAACCATCCCAGGAGAGGCGGCGACTTATATATTACAAACAGGAAGCTACTATATAAACAGAAACACATTCAGCTTTATTACTTGTCTTAACCGCATGGACGACCCATGAAATTTTGAAACACTACTCAGACAGCACTTCTTCCTCGATCCTTTGCAAGCAGCTGCTAGCTAGCTCATGCAACCTGCAATATAAATATATAATGAATATAATTCAATATGACATGTTCAGAGAGTATGACAATATGCTCCCCCCCCCTCTCCAAACACAACTTGGAATTTTGATGGATTGCATAATTTTTATGCTAGAATAATTCTTCCAGATAAAATAATATATATAAAAATGAAATATATACTGTATTCAAATGTTCAGGGCATAGCTTCTGATCAAAGATCGGTCGTATATATATTTGCCAATACAGATGCAGATATATACCAAGCTCTCTAGAATCCCTATCCTTGAAATATCAGTTAGTTTCGGAACATGTTCATCTTAATAAAGGAATGGCAAACATTAAAACATAAATACGGATGAAGAGTACGTACTTCTTAGAAACTCAGAAGTTAACTCTGTGTGTGTGTGTGTGTAGAAATGCAAATATTAGACAGGAATGCATGTTACTCAAATATCAGCGAGTTTCAAATTAACAGTAGAATGGCAAACCACTGCCCATAAACGTCATATGAACGATGACTCAGAAGCTTTAAGAAGATGCACGCAGGAATGGAAATAAAAAATTAATTACTAACCAGCTGTTAGCGGATATGATCAGAAATAGTAGTAGTCATCCCTCATGCTGGGTCTTTTGGAAATAGGGATATAGATGCCTTCGTCTTCCTTGCCTGCAGACTTGCCCGTTCTCTTGCGTTTGGGTTTTGAAGTTGATGGTCCCTCTCCTGCTGGAACATGCCTCCCCATATTATTCACACACTCTCTCAATCTGCATATCCACCACACATACACTAATATTCAATCCTGCTTTCTCATAATTACTAGTAACAATATCCAGTACAAATCTTCATATATGGTACTCATCAATACAATAATAAATTTTAAAATTCTCTCCACAAAAATTGTTCAAGGGATGTTCTTATAGAAATTTTAGTTTACGCATAATTTATCAAATAACGTGTTCGGCACATTATGTACAATTAGATTCTGTCCCTTCGGATAAAATTGGAATATATTAGATTCTTTTTCTCGGGTAGGAGATCAACAAAGACAGCTTAAGGTACATCTTCTATGTTTGTAATTCTTGGGTCGTTCTCTCTCTCTCTCTCTCTCTCCCTCTCATACATGTTTCTCAAATTATTTCTAACAGAATGAAGGTGCAGAATAATTACCGTCGGAGATGGTGCTCGACTTGAGTTGGAGTGGCCAACAGGTTTCTCACTTCTGCCTCCACCAAGTCTTCAGATCCCTCATCGTCGTACTCCACCTGTATCCAAACACAATTATTAACTTTAACATCTTCCTACAAGAGAATTAAAGAAAATAGAGAGAAGAAGAAGCTCGTGTACCCTAAACCAGCGTCTGTCAACATCATAGTCGACGACGGTTCCCAAGTAACAATTGCCAGCACATTTCTTATAGATCATTCGACCAATCAGTGTCTGAGCATGAGGAGGTATTATCTTTCCCTGAAGGCCAAGTCACATATCATAATTAAGAAATTAATTGATCAAATTTTTAGAAATGAATGAATATAAGTTTAATATTTCATCAAAAACGCATGCGTACTGCAGGTTGGACTCCATGATTGAAATTTAAGAAGATATCGATCCTTGGAAGGGGTTGATCAACTTCTTGATCAGCTATTTTGGTCCACTTTTGGGGCTCCGCGGGGTCTTCAACACATGAATATGCGTCTCCCACTGTACAAACAAAATAGCATTTCATAATCTTCAAGGGGATATGATTATCCCGACAATCACCTACATACGTGGTTTATGTATTACTCAGGAAGATTGATACACTCATGGGGATTTAACATGTAACCACAACAAACATACAACTTTTGAACAATGACTCAGTCTCCTGCCTGTGTTTATTGACACACATACACACACACAAATATTATATATATCTGCAAATTTTCAATGCCATTGGAAAACATCTGGAGATTATTGGTAATCGCTAACGAGGGCTGCTTCAAGCAATTGCCACCCTTCGTCAACTTTCAGGTTTCAATAACCCATTTAGGGTTTACAAAGATGCCGATCGACCATTACCAACTCTCCCATATGTTATATGTCATTAGAAACACAGCCTTGAAATTTTATTTTTTTTTAAAAAAAAAAAAGAAAACAAATTATTTTCTGTTTGAAAAGATTGAGTGTTGTGTCTGATGTAAGGAATCAACATCATTTTCGGGATGATCTTCTTCCTTTTGTTAGTCTCCATCGGTAGATCTAGATCTGGACCCATTAATCACCCCGAGAAGGAGGCAAAAAAGAAAAGAAAAAACCTTGCACTTCAATATATATATATATATATATATATATATATCAGCGTAGACCATGGACTGTCACGCCTCGGGTTCGCAACTTGAATGATTTGTAGAATCAAATCACGAAATCAACACACAGAAAAAAAATTCTCAGATAAATAACATGCAATCAGATAATTGAATTGATAAAACGAGAATGGACTAGGGAATGAAGATTATTTCACCATCCATGGCGTCTTGGCGGTTCAGGTGAGAGTCAGCCATTTTCTGCCCAAGCAGTCAAATCCCTACACAAAGTCAATAATAAGCCAATCATTTGCGACCATCAGATCCAGATCAGTGCCCTAGAAAAGGATGTCAGAAATTAAACAATTCAGAGAGAGAAACCCTAACACTGACTTGGCCCACACCCCTGCAACAGCGAAACTGAGTCAGTCTCAGTGTGACCTCGACCAGGAAACTGATGTGTTTGACGCACTATGAAATGAGCCTATATATACACATACCAGACACGGACACGCACATTATCTCAATTATTATAAATTTTGTTAATGAGTTTCAGGTTTTGAGGATTATTCTATTTATTATTTATTTACGACAGTGGCACTTCAATCTGTCTAGGCAACGTAACTTGGAGGCAGCCGAGGCAATGCATGCTGGCGAATTTCCTCTATCATTCCAATCATATGTTGCCACGTGTACTTTGTATGAAGGAGAATTACCGTGGGTAAGTTACGTTGGCCAGGTGTAACTCATAGCTTTCTTCGAGTGTTGATGACGCGCCTCCTTTGAGAGTGATACTTCGGCCTTCGTCAGTATTGCTTACCATTTTGCTTAGGCTCAGGAAACCGTCCGAATTCAATTAACTTACTTGACATAAAATTTCAGAATAACAGTAAGTTTATTGTTTTTTGGTATTTACCATATTTTGAAATTTGGTTGAATGTATCTTGTCATCAAATTCATACATAATTATCCAAAAGGAGGGCTTTCGGATTGTGATTGAATCTGTGATCGACACCCTTCCTTGTCATTGCAACTATATATAGAAACGTTATTCGTATACCGACGTGTAACAATATCTTAATTGTCATTAATGGTCTTTTATTTGATAAATCTATTCCTGAATTATAATTTTATTACAGACTTCAATTAATAGGAACTAATAAATTTTACTCGGACCCCCTTTTATTCATAATTATTTACATTCTCCGTTCAATCATGAGATTTTTACATTAACTTGTATTGAATATCCTATCTATATTGCTTAGGATGTTTCGTAGTAGACCTGGAAAAATAGGCTAATTCGAGAGTTACGGGTTAGCCCACCACAACCCGCAGGTTATGAGGGAATAGATTGCGCAACCTATCCCAAAATGGATTGATATTTTGCCATCTCGAGTTTTTTTTTAATATTTTTAAAATAATTATTTTTAAACTTTAAAATACTAATAAAAAATTTCTAATGTTATATTAACATAATCAAAAAATTATTAATATTATACTCTTAAAAATTTATATTTTTTATAAAAAATAAATTCAAATTTTATAACTATAAATCTAAATAAACATTAACATAATGTTAATCAATTATAATATGTTAACACATATTAATAAATAAGTAACAATCTTTATTAGTATTTAATAATAGGAATATTTAAAATAATATTTAAATAAAATAAATAATAATATTAATGATTAAAAATATAGACTAACGGGGTAGCATTGCCCTTTTTACATATAAAATAAACTCAGCGCGACACGTTTTACCAATTCTAGTTCGTAGCTAGTTTTAATTGATGGCTCGGGCAAGGCCTAAAGATATGTATAAAAGTATGGTCATTATCAAACTAACACATATCCTCGTATCTTGATTATCTAACAGTATATTTTTTTTTACTGTGTTTATTTTCTGCCTTCATTGGAACTGTGAAAATCCATTTAGAATCGAATTTTACATTATAAATCCAGATATTCGGAATCGATTTATTGTCATATTTATGGTCCGTACTTGGATTTTTCAAATTTGGTTCCACGTCTCTTCTTTAACTAAAATGATTATGATTCCTAAATGAGGGCTTATGAATAGTGACAGAATTCGCAGCACTTGAAATTGAAAACCTTGTCTATTTTTAAAAGTATAGTAAAGTACCAAGTATCCTCCCCATCATATACATTATGCATTCTTATAATAATGTACGTTTTTCCTGGTAGACTCCCCATCCTTGAAAATCCAGCTATCTTTCCATTAATAACAAGTCCTTTTATATGCTTGATCAATAAATCGCGATTTTTCATCTTGATACGCGCCGATTATATGCATGTAAAGTCAAAAAATTTCCTGGGATTGGCAATAGATATTTAGATTATATAAACCGCATACCTTCTTAAATACTCCCTCCGGTCCTCATCTCAATACGTAGAAATTTGATCACTTGTTGAGTCGGTCATTCAAATAAAAGAAAATTGTAAGCAGTGTAAAGGGAAGTATTGAAGAAGAATGCGATTTGGGTTTGGTTCTATTGGATTGTTATTTTGGGCCCATTGTTTGGGTTACCCATATTAAGGTTGTTAGGTATTTTCAAGGCCCGTAGTCTAAAAATGTGTCAGTGAAAGTGGGACATCGAGTACGGGGAAAAAATGATAAATTGTATTAATAAGAGTTGGTATAAATAATAAATAATTAATTTATATTCTTTAAAAATGAATATTCGATTCACACTGCTATTGTAAAGATTCTTTTAATAAGTGATATTTTAAGTCTTTTATAAATACTCTTTGAACATTAGGTTTATGTCCTGATCTTAATAGAAGATCGGTGTCAAACTATAATTTTTTTTTGTATAAAATGAAAAATGAAGTTGTGTCCAGGAGGCTGTAGTTGATGAGGTTAGTTGGTAGGTTAGTTTTTGTTTTTGTTGCTGCCTTTGTAAAGACCCTTTGAAGTAATGAAATTCAGTTTTTACTACAAAAAAAAAAAACATGAAAGCAAGAAGAAACAAGGTGCAATAAGGATGAAAAGGAGTAGAAAGCAAGTTTGAATACTACCGCGAATAAAAAATTAAAAAATAAATGAAAGAAATCGAGGAGGTTCGAAAGGGAGATATACAGAACTCACGAGAGATGGATGTGCAACTCTCGTGTCCTTTCCATTTTTGAATGCTCGCCTTTTCCCGTATTTCTCTTCCACCCTCACACCCCCAAAAATATAATTATTTCATTTTTTTTATATGACTGAAATTAATAAAATAATGCTTAACAAACTCTACATACGTTTACATATATTATAATTTTACAAAAAACTGAGTAGCTTTATCCATTATTATATTTGTAAATATATGACGCGTGCCCTGATAAATTTTGTGTTTTTTTTAGTTATAACGTGACTCTCATTAAGTTGTTGCCACTTTGAAAGTTAAAAATTGGAACTCCCATAGAGAATAATAGACCACCCCACTCCTTCAGTTAAATTATTGGGATGACTTAACAAAAATCCTAAATTTAATTTACTCGTATATATTCTGTATAATTTTCTTAGCCTTTTTATAAATTCTTACCTGATCTCTTGAATGAGTCCGCGGTTGAAAGGGAATTAAATGCAAGGGAAAATTTTATTCTTTTTTTCTCGTATAAAACTTTTTATCAAAAAAGCAAACTCATTTACTATTTAAAGATATAATAAAATATCTTTATTTTCTAAACGATATTAATATTAAATAGAATAAATTATTTATTATTTTCATATATAAATATAAATATCTATAAGTTAGGATATTTATTTAAATACTGTGATTAAAATTATAATAAAATAATAGTATATAAAAATTAAATATATTTTAAATATTAATATATTTTATTCTTTTACTCGTTAAACGTACGGTAGAATTCATTCATTTTAATTCAAAGCTGGGACCTTGTTTTCAAGCCCTATATCTACTCATTCAAGAGTGAAACGATATCCGTATATATTAACATTGAAGAATCAATGTCATGAGGACATTGGTCCCTTTCTCCTTCTCTGCCTCCCATTCAAAGTCTCATTATGACCACTGCACATACACGACGTGGAGCATATATAAAAAGTAAAAACCACTTCCCTCTCACCCTCTATTCTTTACTGCCCTCTTCACACTTCTTCCCCAACATTATCTATTCTTTTCTTGTTCCCCCCGTCTCGCAGGTTCCCCACCACCTTTTCTGGGTTCTAGATCCTCTGTGGAACGAGAAGCAGACAAAAAACAACACAGTGAAGACCGTAAAATGAGAACAGTGGTCGGTGAAAGTGAGAAAAAGAGAATCGCTTATTCACATCAGAGTTTTAAAAGACAAAACCATTTACTTGTGTTGCAAGCACCTTACCCCCTTTATTTTGGTTTTTGCCACCTTTCCCAAAAGGCCATTATAATACCAACCAGCTCTCTCAAGCCCGAAGACATATAATTAACCCATGATTCTTACGAAATTTCCCTTCTTTAACTCTATTCCCTCTCTCTTCTTTAATGTCTTTCTTAAATCCAAAGCATTCCCAAGTCATTTTAATCTAAATTTGATATTTATCATACCAGGAACATTAGCATCCAAGTTCTCCCCAACAAGTACACTTCTCATAATTTTTACTTGTATTATATTTTTTACACGATTTTAACTAACAAGTTATTGCCTTACTTTTCTTTTCTTCCATGATCTTGGTATCTAAATGGAATTGAGCGAATTAAGGGTTGACAGTTAAAATTGCATGTTTTGTTTGTGCTTACAAGTGTAGAACTCTTAGGCACGTCATTCCCTCCCTGCTGGGCTCGTCTTTTTATTCTCAAGGCCCTCTCTCTCTCAGATCTCTATGCAAATCAACATGCTTAAAGCTAAAAGTATGTGCATCAATTTTCATGCACATCAACTTTTTCCACCTTACTCATATTTTTCATCTGCAAGCCGACCCTATCTACTTTTTAGTAATTTACGGATCTTTGGCATTCTCATAACTTAGTACGGCTCGGCATTGTAAATTAATATACGAATTTTTTCTTTGTGGTGTTAGAACATCATTGCATTAATGCTCTTGACCACCAGATGCGGGACGTGGCAGTTTGGATTGCTCCAATAGAATAATATTTGCGTAAATGTGCACAGATTGCTTCCACACCTCTGGTTGAGATATCTTTCTTCACAAAATCAAGAAAAATAGGATTCATTTATGCCAATGTTTTATCTGCTTTCAAGGCCAACTTTTGATGGAATTCATTTGGAGATGTCATTCGATCCCAGGTTCAATGTTCTTAGCTAACTACTAGAGGGCGGCCTTCCTTTGGATACATCATTCCAATCTCTTCCAAGATAATCACCCTCAAGGCCTTCATATCAACTGTGTGGGAACTAAACATATTATCATTGTTAATAGTGATAGGAATGCATTTACTATTACTTAGCAAGATATTATTTTACTCACTACTCAAGGCTTTTCCTTCTTTTCATGTTTATGTTATTTCTCTTGCTTCTTTTTATCAGCTTTTTCCTAATACTATTTGTGCTGTGTGCTTTGGCTCCTTGTGAGAATTTGGTTCTTCTTCTTTAATACCATATTTTCTTTTTATCAAAAAAGGAAAAAAATAATACAGTCTTGTTTGAGTTGTTTCTAAAGCACAGCAATTAATTTGGTACTGAGAAGATTACTCTAAAGCGAGAAAGCAATATCCGGGTAGACCGAACAGAATATTTAGTTTTTAATAATAAAAAAAAACATAACTTTTAACTACAAAAAGGTCCCGCAGGATTTTTTATTTAATGGTTGGCCATATGAGCCGGTCCCAAGCCCGGGTAAAAGAGGAGGGTTGTGTTAGGTCCTGACAGCCAACGTAAAACTTGTCGAATCTTATGAACATGGACATACGAAAAAATTGCGCTAATACTAGGTCGTTGCCCGTAAGTAACGCGCTGTATGGCTCGAGTACAGTGAGAAGTGAGCAAGGGCCGCTGCATCATCGCCCGGATGTAGTGTTAAATGAGCAAGGGCTACCGCTCTCTTATGGACGGAGGCGGCTAAAGAAGCTAGTTCAGGAGAGAAAGATTAGATTTGACACTTGGAATATTGGAACTATGACCGAAAAAGCGTGGGAGGTGGTGGGTGAAATGGAAAAGCGAAAGATTAACATCTTGTGTCTTCAGGAAATTAAATGGGTTGGAGAAAAATCTCGGGAGATCAATGAGTTCAAATTTTGGTATACAGATAAAACAAGTACGAGGAATTGTGTTGGTATCATTGTGGATAAAAAGTGGAAGACGAATGTGGTGGATGTTAAAAGGATTGATGACAGAATTATATCTTTAAGAATAATTGTTGGTAGGGATACAATCAACGTTATTAGTGCTTATGCACCTCAAGTGGGAACAGAAGCACATCTTAAAGAAAAGTTTTGGGAAGATTTGGAGGGGCTGATTCAGAGCATACCACTTATTGAAAAGATTTTTATTGGTGGGGATCTTAATGGTCATGTTGGTAAGGAAGCAGGGCAATATGCAGTGGCTCATGGTGGTTTTGGTTTTGGGAAAATTAATATTGAAGGGCAATCTATCCTTGAGTTTTCTTTAGCTTACAATCTTAAGATTGTAAACACGTGCTTTAAGAAGCGGGAGGAGCACTTGATCACATACAAGAGTGGGTTCCACAGATCACAGATTGATTTCTTTTTGGTAAGGAGTCAAGACAGAAGACTTTGTACAAATTGTAAAGTGATTCCAGGGGACGGAGTGACAACTCAGCATAGGTTAATGGTCCTTGACGTGCGTATTAAGTGTAGGAATGAAAAGCGGCGACATGTTTTAAACACAAGAGTCAAGTGGTGGCAGCTAAAGGGGGAGAAGAGGGAAACTTTTAAAAGAACTATGTTAAATGAGAGGATTTGGGAGGTGCAGGAAAATGCTAATATCATGTGGAAGGAAATGGCTGAAAAGGTCCGAGCGGTTGCTAAAGTAATTTTGGGAGAATCTAAAGGTTTTGGTCGACGAGATAAGGAGACTTGGTGGTGGAACGAGGATGTACAACAGAAAGTTAAGTACAAGAGAGACTGTTTCAAAGCTATACACTTATGTAATAATACCGAAAATTGGGAAAAGTATCGTTTAGCTAAGAAGGAAACTAAAAAGGCAGTGAGTGCAGCTCATTTTAAGGCTTTTGAGGAATTTTATAAGGAGTTAGAAACAAAGTCGGGAGAACGAAAGATTTATAAGATTGCAAGAGACAGGGAAAGGAAATCGAGGGATTTGGATCAAGTACGATGTATTAAGGATGAAGAGGGCAATGTTTTGGTTGCAGATAGTGATATTAAAAAACGGTGGGAGACCTATTTTTACAAATTGTTTAATGATGAGGGAGGAGGGTCAAGTTTTGAGCTAGAGGATTTAACAGGAGAAGTTGAACTAAATTTAGCTTTTTACCGTAGGATCCGTGTTGGCGAGGTTAAAGAAGAGCTTAGGAAAATGGAAAATAGTAAAGCTGTTGGACCTGATGGTATTCCTATTGAAGTTTGGAAGTGTTTAGGTGAAGCGGTGGTGGTGTGGCTTGCTAAACTTTTTAATGTGATCTTAAGCTCTAAGAAAATGCCGGATGACTGGAGGAAAAGTACTTTAGTTCCTATTTACAAAAACAAAGGGGATATCCAAAATTATACAAATTACAGAGGGATAAAGCTTATGAGTCATACTATGAAGTTGTGGGAAAAGGTAATTGAATACAGATTGAGATTAGAGACTGATATTACTGAGAATCAGTGTGGTGGTACCGGACTAAAAGAAGAGACTTGCATATGGTCTTCATTGATTTAGAAAAAGCATTTGATCGAGTGCCAAGGGAGGTGCTTTGAAAAGTTTTGGAAAAGAAAGGTGTACGCATGTCATATATCAAGACAATAAAAGATATGTATGAGGGGGTAACAACTACTGTAAGAACGTCTGGGGGCGAAACAAAGGATTTTCCCATAAGGATTGGTCTACATCAGGGATCATCCTTGAGTCCTTATTTATTTAATCTAGTAGTGGATGTTCTAACTAAGTCTATTCAAGAGGAAATCCCTAAGTGCATGCTTTTTGCAGACGATATAGTTCTGGTGGCGGAATTAAGAGAAGAAATTAATTTTAAACTTGAGTTATGGAGAAGTACTTTAGAGTCGAAGGGTTTCCGTCTGAGTAGAAGTAAGACTGAATATATGCATTATAATTTTGATAAGATGCAAGTTAGAAGTAACTTGGAGGTCAAATTGGGGGATCAAGTTATTCCACAAATATGTAAGTTCAAATATTTGGGATCAATTATACAGAAGGACGGTGAAATTTTGGAAGATGTTCATCATAGAATTCAGGCCGGGTGGTTTAAATGGAGAAAGGCTATTGAGGTTATATGTGATCGAAAAGTACCAGATAAAGTAAAAGGAAAGTTTTAGCGCACTGCTATAAGACCAGCAATGCTTTATGGAAGTGAATGCTGGGCTTTAAAAGGACAGCACGAGCATAAAGTTGGGGTAGCTGAGATGAGGATGTTGAGATGGATGTGTGGGCATACAAGAAAATATAAGATTCGTAATGAACATATACGGGGAAGAGTTGGAGTGGTACCTATTGAAGAGAAAATGGTAGAGAACCGTCTTAGGTGGTTTGGACACGTACAAAGAAGGCTAAGGGATGCGCCAGTGAAGATGGTGGATCAAACAGTATGGACATCGGTTAAAAGGAATAGAGGAAAGCCAAAGAGAACGCTCAAAGAGGTCATTGAGCGGGATCTCCTGGTTAATAACCTATCTAAGGATTTAGTTTTTGATAGAGCGCAATGGCGTCGTATGATCCATGTAGCTGATCCCATTTAATGGGATAAGGCTTGTTATTGTTGTTGTTGTTGTTGTTGGTTGGCCATATGAATTATTGAATAAAAAACGTGTTAAACGATCATCAAATAATGTCGAATACATCATACATTTCAAGTATTGGATATCTGTAAGGAAATGTGCTCCAGAGTTCGCAAGATCGAGGTGGCAGCTGTCCATGTCCAAAAGCCATAGGAAAACTCTGGTTAACGCGTACAAGATACAGCTTAATACGTTATTAAGTAAGAAATGCCATAATCTAAACAAGAGATTACCGATTTGGATTGCGCCAGTTTGAGCCATGAGTTTCTCTGTTCTGTCAATGGATTTCAAAATCCCTATCAACAGTCTACTTTTCGTTAGAAAAAATGTCTTCAAGTGACAGAATATCAAAAACCCTCCTATTAATTGTTCATTCAGAGTCTCCTAACTAACTATATACTCTTAATTCTCAAGATAGAAGTTAAATAACTACTCATACAGTTTTTAATATAGAATCTATATTTATCTAATTTAATTACATTAAAAAGATTAATTATATTAGTTAATTATGTGATATATTTTTAAAAAAATATTATAATAATATTTCTTAACTTTCTTCATTCTTTGTTTACTTATTTATTATTATAGAAAATGATAAATATATAAAATATATCTTATATTTATTATTAATATTAAAACTTTTAATTAAATATTTATATTAAGTACTGAATATATACTTTTAATATATTAAAAAAATTAATTAAATTATTTATTTATAATAAATATGTGCTTATTTTTTTATAGTACCTTTTTTAGCAGTATGTATTATAACTACTTTTGATAGACTATATACAATTAATAGAGAGAGTATATAAAAAAATTATAAAATGTATTATAACTACTTTTGATAGACTATATACAATTAATAGAGAGAGTATATAAAAAAATTATAAAATTTAAAAATAAATTAAATTAAAATTTTATATTTTATAATTAAATATAATTATTTAACTAATTTATATATTAATAAACGGATGTAGTATTACAAGAAAAGAAAGGGGACAGAAATAAACAAACAAGAGACGTGAGGAATTACCTGTGTGTTATGCTCTAAGCAAATATATAAGATAACTTGTGGAAATAAAGCGATTGTTCGCGTGTTTACGTTTTGCCAAATTTGAGGACGAATTACTGTTAACAGTGAAATTAGTTGCTTAAATCCGGTGGCGGGGCTTCTTCAACTTTCAAGTGCAATGATTGTTCTAAAATGCGATTTGGTAATCACATATACGTTTAACAACTGAGATGAGATTCATCCAAATCGATTAGGATATCAATATATAATAAATTACGAATAATACTCCTAATTTATAAATAAACATTTTTTTATTTGGTTTCTGATCATAAATGACTTAGTCATTCATTGATAATACGATATGATACAAAATTTCTAGAACATTAGACTATTCACAGACCGTACCGTGAACAGTACGATACACGTATCAAAGTGTAGTAGGCAAATGCCCACTCAGAGGTGATGCCAAGGATTGAAAGGGAGAGAAGGAAGCACAAGGGTTAAATTAAGTTGGTGAGATGTTAGCATCCTGAAGTAAATTAGGGTTCTGAAAAAAAAAAAAATTGTTAGAGAATATCAACCCCCAACAAGCTCTATTATTGCTTCTCTGACCCCTTCCAGAATGGTTCCCATTTTTGTTTTCAAGAAAATAATTAATCAATAAATAAATAGTAACTCACCCTGGCATCAATAAATATGGGAACCTGACAGGCCCTCGGGGATGGTACGATCTGCCAATATTTTTTTGTTACCGTCGGATTTTCCACAGGTATTTAACATTTCAGTTTTTCTGTTGAAAAACTAATGGGACCATATTTTATGGATTATTAAATAGAATGAGGCCAGGTGGCCAGGTGAAGTGCAGAGTGAGATGAAACGGATTAAGATAAGTGGGGGTGACTATTTCTGGGGCACAGAATTCACTTCATTTGAATTATTTAAAAAATAAGAATATTAAAATAACGGATGAAAAAGAGATGTGCAATTTCCAACATGCTATGTGGAATTGTGGACTAGGTACGAAGCCAAGAAACGACAAAGCATGGTTTACGTCAGCACCAGCACCAGAGTGTGTGTTTCAAACTGAGGGAAAGAAAGAAACAAGGTTTGAAGTGACAAGATAGAAAAGAAACTTTGATTCTCCCTCGTTGGTGTTTTTTATTTTCTGAGCAACCTAACAGCCAAAATATGTAGGGGTGGGCACTCGGAACTATCATCAGAGCGTTTCGACGGAAAATCTCCAGTGCAATAATTATGATAATAGTATGATAAGAGAAGAAATATTAAAACTTATTCAGGAGACTGCTTACTTTTTTCCGATAGGATGATCGCTGGAGGAGCGTATAAAGCAAGGAAACTGCCAAAATTCATTTGAAAAAGAAGAGAGACTCTGTCGTATTGGAAGGGCAGAGGAGGAAGATGAGATGGGATGGGACAAATAAATACGAGATGATGAATCTAAGCAACCTACCGCGTCAGTGCCTAAGATATTAGAGACGCAACATCACGCAAATAATTAATATTGATACTCGTTAATTAATCTCATTTATATTATCTTATACTGGTAATTTTTATAGATAACGTTGTGTGATCTAAGATTGCCCTGCATACAGAATCTGGGTAAGGGAAATCCTTGTTACACATTTTAAAATAACATCACCCAGTTTAATTGGTTAGAAGATACATTTCGTAGTCCCTCCACCTTACTTTCTGATCTTTATTTGTCAACTCATTTTCCTTCTTCTTGAAGAAAAGAATAACAGTGAATCAAGCAAAATCTTAAAGTCTAGGCTACTAATTTTGTCAATAACATATAATTCAAGTTTTCCACTCGTAACTTGGAAGACCCAGGATTCCGGCCGTTTACCCAAAAACAAGCAAACCCCGTATTTATAGCTATAAGCAAGGAATCGGGTTATGAATTTTGCTAATCATACATCAAGTTTTATTCGCTTCATTCATATCAGTAAAGAAAATTCATCCCCTTACAGCAAAAAGAGAAGGGATAGAACTGTTACAGCTATATATCATTTTGAGCTCTCATCTTAGTTAATAAAAAGAAGCCGAAAAAAACAAACCAAAAGAAAAATCAAAACTTCATGGTTCTACGGGTTATCCAAGACCGCTGCTAAACCAGTGACGATGTTAGACTTAGCCCCGGCTTGGATGCCCTTGGGCATCGGCGCCGGAGGTTTCCAACCCGTCGCCACCTTACCGTCTTCCCAAGAAGATTCGGACAAAGAAAACACAGAACCACGACACTCGTCATCAGCAGATTTTCCTTCCCCGTTACTCAATCCAAACTGGCAGCTTTCAACCAAAGGTGGATGCTTTTCCGACGTTTCTTTCATTTCGTGCGACTCAAGCTTAGTGGGTGTGATTCGCGTGTAAGGAGAGAGCCATTTTGCTTTCACGTATTCGGCTTTCCTCCATGGCGGGATGTGCATGCCCTTTTTCTTCAGACTCTGTTTAGCTGCCTCCGATACGATAGCTACGATGCTCTGCAATCGATCAGATTTGCCCACGAAAATGTAGGGCAGAGTTTGGAGAATCGTTTTGTACGTCTTCGTTGGTCGAGCAATTTCGAATTCTGACCTCAAATCGATGTCTACTAGGACTCGCTCACACTCTATGATCACGTCAATGAATTCATATTCGCCTGTTGAATAATATTCAATAGAATTCTATAAGCTATGTGAAAGACAATTTGTTAATCGTTTCACTGAATTTCTTCAATGAACAAATTGTTTATCTGAAAGATGTATATTTCGACTTTTGCCACAAAAAATTCAACATTCAAACATAAACAAGATTTTCCACAGACTTGAATAAAACGACTTGTTCTCAGGATCTAATGATACCGAGAGAAACACTTTTCCCGTTTGAATCGAAATTTCTTTAGTTATGGATTACCATTTTTGTTCCCGCCAAAGAGAAACAGAGTTTGAGTCTCCCAGTAATCAAACAGTGCTGAAAAAAATTGCAATTCACCAGAAATAAAGGGAGGTAGTACCAGTTGGACAGAAGGGCGAATTTTCCCTGCGAGATTTGCAGATTGACGCGTCATATCCGATAGCCAACAACCCATCAGTTACAAGCTTTCGGCAAAAATCGTCTTTACGCTTGCAGATCTTATTCTTCTCAACTATCTTAGCAATGTCTGCGAGCAAATTCCTTTCACAAACACTGGCACAAGCCACCAGACCCTATCCAAATTAAATAGGGAAAGTTAATCAAAATTTTAAAATATTGTTTACAAACATAAATCACCAACAATTTTTTTTATTTTAAAAAAAGCATATAAGGAGGTTCTAAATTCAGTCTCTTAGGAAAAACGGATACCTTCAGAATTTCAGATGCTTCTGCAGTTGAAGAATGGTTGGAGTCACCAAAACTACCGAATACGTCGAATTCGTCGTCAGAGCTATCATCACCGTTTCCATTGAAGCAGTTGCAGCGGTTTCGTCCACATCTGACGAGAGAGGATTGCTTCTCGTGATTCTCCTCCATGAAATTCTGCACCATTTTCGCCAAACACACCGAACTTGGTTCAAAATCATTTGAATCGTTAATAACGTCCTTGGTTAAATGCAGCTCCTCGCCGCCGACCCTTTCTGCCGCAGGATTTCTCAGAAACTGGCGCTCAAAAAGTCTCTTCAGTCGCGATTTGGCGACAGGCTTGGCCTGCGCAAGCCTAGGCCCCTCCGCATGTACCTGAGAATCGATCGGCTGAATTTTCATTGGAAAAGGCATGACTCGAGAGTCTCAGAGTCTCTGAATTCCACTATTCCATTTGGAAACCCGAACCGAATTTTCAAGTACTCGTGAGTCAAAATACACAACTACCAAAAGCTAATCAAATCTCTAAAACACAGTAAAACTAAGTTTCTCGATACTCCGCCTACGACTACAAAATTTAAGGACGAATAGAGAAACCAAATGACTCACACAAAATCAAGAGGACAATAATTCAAAGCACTTCAGTAGAAAACTCGGGACACAGAAACTAGAGCAGGCACCCTTTTACTCGTCTTATTACTACATAGTTTTAATAGACCTCGGTTTTGCGGAAGATGGCTAGTAATAACTTGAAAAGTCTGCTAAGTAAAGTCGCTTTTGCTCAGGGCTTTACCAAATACGGCTAGAGCTCCGAAATAAGCGACGGCATGAAGTCGGGCCAATCCTCAGAAAACCAAGGAAACAAGCGACGTGAGGGGCTTCCATTTCCACCTGCTCACCAAAGGCATTATCCGACGAGTCACCGGCGACGAGCGGGTGCCGAAGCTAGCGCCTGTTTTGTCTGGGTGGGGAGATGGCTTGGCTGCGTGGCGAAGATGAGGAGAAGATTAGAGGGCTGGAGTATTTAAAGGGAACGAACAGGCGAGGAGGAGTGAGAAAAAGATGAGTAGACGAAGTGGCCACGGGCGAATCCTACGTGGCAGGTGCCAAGACCCGGCGGAGCGGTGTACGTGTCGATAGGAGGTTGCACCACAAAGGTTGTCATATAGAATATGGAAGACCGAAACTGCCCTCGGCGTACGGTAACACCTGAGGCATGGGGATACGGACGATTCTTAACCAGGCACCACGACGGTGCCATGCGCGAAAACGAAGAAAAATGACGCCCGTTTTTGGGGGTTCGAAGCCCGTGGGGTGGTTCGTGTGACTAGAATGCCCTGGAAGTTACGGAAGAGGAATCTGAGAGCAGAGGGCAAATGGGTCAAGTAGTAGCATCAGGGTGTGCAGATAATGTGCAGTGCATTGTGGAGCTACATCAAAAATGTATGGGGGAGTGTGAAGAGAGGGGACGGTTGTTAGAGAGTGGGGGATGGTTAGACGATAATGCCCCGGGGACAGAGGAAATGGGTGGGTTAGTTGGTTCAGATCATTGTCATGTTTAAGAATCTTGGGGGATGACGTGGGTAGGTTGGAAATATGATGCTCCTGGAAATGAAAGTTGCGTGAAGAGTGGAAGGAATGGTCAGGATGGTAAATGAGGTGAAAGTGGGAGGATAAAATGAAAAGCGTATAAATGGTGGTGGGCCATGAGGGGTATGGATAAGTGCGGGTGTAGGGTAAGGCCTAGGGGAAGGGAGTGGGGGTACTAGGGGACTTTCGCATCTGTAAGTTGACAGTTGGCAGAGTGGATATTGTGGGAAATTTTGGGAGGTGGGGTCCTTGCTACTCATGAGCACAGGGCTGTTTTTGGAAACTAATCCACTTAGCTTTTCCCAAGGTAATTTTTTTTCTAATTAAAATAATTCTAAAAAAGAAAACGTTAAAAAAACTGTTCAGCGTGCAGTTTTGAACGGGGAACGTTAACATTTGCTTACCCCAAACTCAAATTGTGCGATGGTGCCACGCATGTTGCGGAACACCTCGTCCTCGCCCGTTCGATACCTTCATACCTTCGTTACGGGGGGGTTGAAAAATAAAAAAATAACAAAACGCTCACTTCGTTATGAGCCCCGCTCCAATGTCCCGTCTTTCAGTTTTTTTTTTTATAAAATTTTTTATAAAAAAATTATTCATAATATATGAATAAGATAAACTCTTATTTCTTTTTAAATAATATTAATATTAAACAGAACAAATTATTAATTATCTCATATATAAATTTAAATATTTAAAAATTAAAATATTTAACTAAATAATATGATTATAACTATAATTAACGCATGTAATCAAACTCCTACAAATGGTGCTGTCTTTCAGTTTAACGGTGGAACTCGAGTCATTGTCCTATTTCTGGGGCACAGGTCCTTCAACAATGAGTTATATATATTATATAACTGATAATACTTCTTTTTGGCCAGAATTTAACTGATGAATTTGGTTGTCAAGGAATTTTGTTTTAGTTTATTTATCAATTATAAGTTAATATAAAATATGAAACTCGTGATCACATGAATTTAGGTAGAGTGCGGTTAAATGTTTAGGTGTAAACCTCAAACACTAGTATTGAAAAGACACCAGAAATACAGTCATATATTATAAAATTAGATACTTAATAATAAAATTTAATAAATATTATAAAATATTAAAATCATTTATAAAAAGCAACTACTAGAAAAACGTAGTTACTGGCGTATAAAGTATATGATGTGAGTGGAAGAAAAAAATAGGGAGGAGCTAGTGAGAAAGGCAATGGAGTGGACGAGGGGTTGATGATGTGGGGTGAATAAAAGAGAGGGCCCCAGGGGAGGCAGTTATGTCGCGCCGGGAAGAGGGGAGCCCACAGCAGAGAATGTGAGGCCCAAGACAAATACTTACCCATGGCCTCTCTCGTATGGTTTATGTATTAGCGTCCTCCATATGGTCCAATGCCCTCCACACAAACCCTCCAAGGTAATAATGCTCGCCAAGCCCAGACAAAAACACCACCCTCTCATTCATTCATAACTCCACACATTTTTTTTTGCTGCCCACCAAATTTATTAAAATTTTATTTTAATTATATTTAAATCTGACTTGTATCACGTATTTAACTATAATAAATATATTTTTTAATAGAGATTTTCTATAAACGCCAAGGCTATAATTCAAGACCCTAATTAAGTGAAACCGAATCATTTATCACTTGATATCATTTAAGTAAGATCTCAAATTCGAGTTTACCTTGTTATTTTAATCGTGCTTCTTTCCTGTTTGACTTATTCATTGTGGTCATTACGTTGTGGTGTCAGTTCACTTAATTAATAAGAATGGCCGGCGATGTCCTTACGGGCTGGCCCAGTGGGCCATTGGCCACAAGGATATAATATTCCGAAGACACTACGCGCAAAAATAGGATATGCACAATAATGAGCCCTACACACATCAAACTCAATCCCTCTTCCAGTTGGCAACCGCCAACTTGGTTTCTTCTCCACCCATTTCTCCCAGGATAAATACTTGCATTCCGTGATTTAAACTCTCACTCTAATCAAAATACAATTATTAAACTAATTAAAGTTGATATATATAGTAAATAATGTATTTATATTTTATAAAAAAATAAATTTAATTTACACTGCCATTGTGAAGACTCATTTGATAGGTGATGGAGCATAAGTAGTGCCGAATTTATCTAAATTTTTTATATAAAAAATACAATTATTAAATGTATTTTAATCCTAATTAGTCGAGGTTTATATGAAGCAAATCATATTTTATTTTATTTTATTTAAAAAAACAAACCTCTTAATTTAGTGCATGGGTTTTTATTATTTTTTAAATTAAAATGTTTATTGTTTTAAAAATAAAATAAATCATGAATTTTCTATATGAATCATAAACTGAGTTATTTTATTTTGATTATATAGAATCAAAATAACATAACACTATTGAAGTATGCAGTTATTTCATGTTTCATAATATATTACTATTTTCTTTCTATTTAGTGAAGATCGTCCATATCTTTTAAAATCTCCTAGTAAGTGCACTATACGGGGTGAAACCGCTTATCTTTTCACCCAACAGTTGATTTGTATGTTTTTTTTTTTGCCAATCATGTAACATTTTTTTATTTATTTACCAATTTAAAGGTCCAACAACAGTTATCATGGCTTTTAAATCATGCCATTGTCTTGGCTAATTTTAATTATAGGGTAATAGAGACCCAATATATATATAAAATAGATTCAAGGTATTGAACTATTGATGGACATACTAATAAGTCGTGTTTTTTTTTTCCAGGAATAAAGGAGAGATAGAGAGAAATAGAGGGGATTGTTTATAGTGAGAATAGAGGTGCTTCACCCGCGGCAAGGAAATAGGAACACCTGACGCGTTTTGCGCTGCATCGATGCGACAAGAGGAAGAGCTAATGTTAGGCTTTATCAAGGTGATGGGGACTTATGCTCGACTCTTTCCTGTTCGTAATATGCTCCTAAGACCATATTCCAAAACACCCACTTAAGTTTGGAATATAACACCACAGCGGTCCTGACTAATGAGTGCAACCACATAGCTTGTTGACTGATACCTCTTGTTTATTATTTCTAGACAAAGAGGGGTAGCAATAACTAATTGTTGAGACAGTTCTGTTTTTAAAATTTATCAGATTATCTTCTACGCACTATGCCTATGCTCGAGAAGAGATAAGCCACGAGTGCTGTAAAAGTAAAATAGTGAAAATAAATGAACACGTGACGGTTTGCTAGGAGAACGCATACTTTATGCAGGGACAACCTTTGAACTGAACCCTTGCTGGAGCACACATCATGTGTCCAAGCCAGCCTACCTTCATTGTCAAAATTGTCGACTGTGCTGGCTTTGTTTTTTTGGAAAAGAAAACTGAATTGTTGGTTTTGGATTTTGGACGACTGATACGAATGCCTGCTTAGTCCCTGATTCTTGGATCTGTATTTCTGTTCCAGGTCCCGGGGACATTTTTATTGTATCCTCAACATTCCTTTTTATTGGCTGATCTCTAAATTTTAAATCTATCTTCTTTAGTTCTCTCAGCATAATTCTTACCTTCTTAACCAAATGATGCCATTAAACTATTTAAATTTAACCTAAACCATGTTTAAATATATATATATATATATTAAAGAGATGAATATATTTTAAATAGCTACATTTTGTAGCCGTGCACCATTGTCGGTTTGAAGTCGATTTCTCCTATTTTGGACAAGACATAAATACTTCCCATTACAGTTAGGGCTTTCTGACGCCCATGATCAGATCAGCCACAGTTTTGGGCCCGATTCCATAAAACCAAGAGATGAAGGAGGAGGGGGCCGTGGGAGGAAAAAAGGTGGACAAATAGGGTGTGTGCATGGCAGCCCCCTGCCCGGTGCCCTGCCCAAAAAATACATGAGTTGTATTTTGCAGCCCGATGCCTGGCCCTGCCCGGTAAAAGCCTGAACAATTTTGGGCAGGGCATGAGCGGGTTGGGCATGCCCAAATTGTGATGTCATGCTCATATTGTGAAAAAAAATTGTAATTATGAATTTCTAAAATAATACCATATTCATGTGTCTTTAAGAATTAAATAATATCTATAATTCACTAAAAATAAGAGAACAAAGATAATAATTAAAATCTTGAGATCCATTGCATATAAAAAATAAGTGTTGAAATCTAAGTAGTTTGTAATTATAACTTTGTATCAATCTCTCTAATATTGACAAAGATAAAGTATCTAAAAAAATAAAATAAATAATTATAATTTGTAATGTAATCATATGATAATTAACAAAGTTAAAAAAATTAGTATAGTTATAAATATTAAAAGATACAACTTACCTACTTATATTTCTAAAATTACCTTATAGTCACCAGTAGCTATCATATTCTCCTTTTTAAGATAGAGAAAAAATAAAATAAAAATAAAAGAAGGGGTGCTCATGGGCAGGGCAGGGCAGGGCAGCCCCTATGCCCGGTGCCCAGCCCGAAAAATGCATGGGCTGTATTTTGCAGCCCGATGCCCAGCCCTGCCCGGTAAAAATCGGACTGGGCAGGGCATTTTTCTTGTGGGCTGGGTAGGGCATAGCGGGCCATGGGCATTGTGCACAGCCCTAGACAAAGTGGCAAACCCCCATGGGATCACTTTCATGCCTCGAAGGGAGTGGCAAAAATTAAAACAAAAGAGAGAGTGAAGACCAGCAACCCAGTATTCAATGGCTTCATAGACCCATCCACTGTAAGTTCAATTAATAAAGGAGTAAGATAATATGACTATTTATAATATATTTAATCCCTAAGAGTACTACTTTATTATAGTTTCACTCGCAACATTTAAAAAGACATATTAACTTTTAGGTATTTAAGTTTACGTTTGAGAGTAATAGACAACTCGCTCTGCCCGATATTGATATCGTTTATGAAGAAATGAGACTTCTCCACACTTTTAAATCGTAGATGAGTCTAACTCCTTTCTAAAAAAGAATTATACAAAAAAGAATTCAATGGCTGCATTGGACTTATCAAGGGCAGGCCAATATATCTTCAGTTCAAAATGTTCATACGAGGAATGAAAAGGGATTTGAAATTTAACCTTCGTTTTGATACAAAATTACAGAAACTATGAGATCTAGCACATTTAGTATTTAGCTAGATTATTTAAATATATAATTAACAGTTCAATTCCTGCAATATATATGAAGAGTTTTATGACCAACAGATACCTTAAGCCTAACTAAAAAAAAAACTACACGCAAAAAATGTGTAAAAACAACCAAGTCTTCTGCAAGAGGTCATGCATAATTGAAAATTGTTTTTTGAGAAGCCTGATTAGTGAGCGAGTGTACGTTTCAAAAATGACAGTAAAATTCCACATGTGAAGTTCCTTAATCCTGGTCGCCTTGGAGAGGAGAAACTGAACTTCAGTTGTTGATAGTTTTTGACCTTGAAGCAAGAATTCTAAAGATTTAAACTTTTCAAATATCAGATGTACTAGCACCACTTTCAGGATCGATTATTGAATTGAAGTGCTCTCGCGTTACTTATGAATCACACCCAGAATCAATAAATGAAGTTAAAATCATTAATATTAAATAATATGTTTTTTAAAAAATACTTTACACGTGATACAGAATTTAAAATCTTCCGTACGAAATTCATTAATTAATATGATAGATGAATCGCAGAGAAGGTATCATTAGTCGAGAATAATGTCTCTTACCAACGGGCCAATTCGCACGAACATACTGTAGTTTCCCTCAAAAACCAATGAAGAAATATTAATGAAGTAGGCAAAGCAGATTGGTTGAAATCCTCTAACCCTGTCATAAGTGAGCAAAGGCCATAGCTGGTAGTTTGGGATAACCAAAAGATGGAATAGCGTCTGTAAATGCGGTCGGTGATTCGTTTTTTGTACCGCATCTGATCTCATCATATTATAACTTGGTGATTTATTGTGCTACGTTAATCAATACTCTTCCACTTTGTATATTGATGCGATTTCACAAAATAAGTGTTCTTTTCTTTTTTTTTGTGAAAGCAAAACCCAAAGATAAAGAGTCTGGAGGAAAAAAAAAAAGGTATTGAGGAAGGAATGCTTGCTTGGGTTATGAGTAGCCATCCCTCCTGTCTTGTTCCTCAGCTTCCTTATTAGCAGCCTGAACGGACTTGAACCACAAATATCCCTGTTTTCAATTTCAACTTCAATTAGCTGCACCACTGTCACCGATTTACAATTCCTTTGAATTCATGTAATATACTCACCGAGAAGGGAATGCCAGTAAATGTAAAGAATCCAAGCAAGGGAGCATAAAATACACTGTCGGAGCTCAAGACTCCGAAAACTGGCCTTTGGTTCACGTACTCGAACATGGAACCAATCTACAATTATAAATCAAACAAAGCCACCATAATAACTAACAACAATCACACAAGAAAGGAATAAGACAAGGACAGAATATATGCTACAAAATGCAGAAGCTTACAGCGGCAATGGCGGTAATAGCAGAAGCGAGTAAATAGACATAAAAAGGGACGGCAAACCCTTGTTGGGAAGCATTATCGTTGGCGTCGTCCCGAGCCCAAGGTGGGAGTTCTTCTGAATCTGGTTTTGCCCACGAAGGGATTGTTTCTTCTGACTTGCTTGAATCTGTAGAGCCTTCAGTCACACCCACCACCACAATTCTCTTCGACCATTCCTTCTTCCCAAACACTCGACGCTTCCCAATTCTACTCCCCAGAAATATCCTTTTTTGTGGAACACCCAACAACGTTGTGTGTCGGGATAATAATAAACATCGCGTTCCACAACTAGAAGCGCTTGGGGAAAATAAGGTCCTAGTCATGGCTTCCATTCAGATCTTCAATTACTCCATTTTCTCTGTGCAAGTGAATGAATGGAACTGAAAGTTGGCCGCTTCAGGAAGATGTGGAGCCAATCAAACCTTATCCTGAAGTTTGGACTTTAGAGGTTGAGGAGGCCCATTTGAAACATGGGCCTGATGGGCCCGTGTTGCTTGATTGATTTTGAAATTGGAATTTGGGAAGGGAAAATTTTCCCACGCAAAACGGACCGCCATTTCTATTGATTTGACAGATTCAAAACATTTGAATCATATTAGGCTATTAGCATCTGTCCTGTCCATCCCCATCTGGCATTTGGCGTGCTCTTGCCATTCACTCCCCAGCCACTCTTCTCCCTCCTTTGGCTTTTTGGCTCTCACACTCTCAAGGTAATTTCTCTTCCTTCCTAGCTCCGAGATTTCATTTTAATGCTCGCTTTCAAGATTCCCTTCTCTCTCTGTCGTGGATTTGAATTGAACTACAATATTTCTTCATTTGTTTCTGGCATCAATACTTCTCCTTTGTTTGGTCAAAAAATTTGAACTAGACCCCCAATTCCTTCCTTCTCTTTTCAGTATAGACCTTTCTTGTGTTCGACCTCTCAAATTTAGGTGCTGAATTGCTTCTGTTTACGCACAAATGCGTTGTGCAACCTCTCTTTCTAACGGGTTTTCTTGTTTTGCTCTCAATTTCCCTGAAATGTGTTTGCCATGTTCTGAGGAAGAAATTGGTCTTTTTTCTTTTATTCATTTCTTTGCTCATTTCTAGAGATTTGTCAGTGTCCCTCTCGTTTCGATTTATGGCATATTTATTTTTACGTTTAATATTTAGGAAATGGCGGGAAAAGGAGGCAAGGGGCTTTTGGCTGCAAAAACCACGACTGCTAACAAGGACAAAGATAAGGATAAGAAAAGGCCTGTTTCCAGGTCATCCCGTGCCGGAATCCAGGTAACCCACTTCCCCTTTGCTTTGCTTTCATCAGTTTAAAATTATCGTCGTGGTTACCTAGTTATTCACTTTAGCTGCGATTTTTGGATAGTTTAACCATTTGACCTTTGGCTTTAAGCGTATTGTTCTTTTTCGGTGGCCTGCACTCTTTGTTGCTACTTTGTTCGTGAGATATTTTATAGAATTCATGGATTTGTCCCACCTCTGCCTTTTTGTCTGTTATTTTATTGGGCATTGGTTTGGGGATGATGACCGAATGAGTGCTGCAATGAAGTATATTCGACTGTTCCTTCGTTTGAGTAAAAAGTTGAGACCATGTAAGATAAGTGGTGACATACACAATGCTAGTTAAACAATAAAACAACACACTTGTTTTAGGTTCTCAGCATCTATCTGCATTACCTATTTCCTGTATTAAATGTCTCTTGGAAACGATGGGACTATATATTTTATAGTTTTTATTCTGATTTCATACATGTTTGCTTGGTTAGTTTCCTGTGGGTCGTATTCATAGACAACTGAAGCAAAGGATCCAAGCAAATGGGCGTGTTGGGGCCACAGCTGCAGTTTACTTGGCCTCCATTCTTGAGTACCTGACAGCCGAAGTTCTGGAGCTTGCTGGAAACGCAAGCAAAGATCTGAAGGTGAAGAGGATCACACCAAGGCATCTGCAGCTTGCTATCAGAGGAGATGAAGAACTTGACACCCTCATTAAGGGAACTATAGCTGGTGGGGGTGTCATCCCTCATATTCACAAGTCACTCATCAACAAGACCTCCAAAGAATGACCAGCTTTGCCCTCAATTCTCAGCTTGGTTGCCTGTTTTCTTATCAAGTTAGGTTGTGCTCATTATGACTTTATCACAATTAGTGGTAGCGTAGGCTGTTTAATTTAATCCCTTGTCTACAAATGAAATGTTAGTGTGTAAATGGTCATGTGATGAACTGTCTTTTAACTGGAGCTGTAATTTGTAATGTTGTTGGATGGTTTCATGGGCATTTACTTTAGATTTGGTGATTCTGTAATATGAATTCTGCTCATGCTTACGGTTGTGTTTAGAATTTCTTGGTGTTATTCGTCTAGAATGTGGTACGGGGCTACAGATCTAAATTATAATTGTATCCTTATAAAATAGTGGTCAAATTAAGTTAACTAGGTAAGTTGACATATTATAATTTATTAGGCAAATGGATCAAATCCATTTTACCTTGTTAATTAAATGGACAAGAGTTTTTGTCTTGGCTAGCGTGCGATGATCCGCTTAGTTTTTTTTTTTAAAAAAAGTTTATCATGTTTAATGTTTTTTTGTATTAAATTTTATTTTGTTTTTAAATTGTAAGTAAATCTAATTATTTTTAAAAAAATTTATAACCAAAAAAATATTTTTTTGCCTCACGGGTTAACTTAGTTCCGGTTATTTTTTTAAAATAAATTAAAACTGGCTCTAATCATAGAACAAAGCTATAAAGCCTTGCTTAATCTTCAATATAGGACAAAGTGTGGTAATTAAAACATTTTCTCAATTTTGTTATTCTTTAATTGCAACAAATTGTTAGTTTGTAACTTTGCATTCAACTTACGGGTAGTACTTTATTGTGTTTATTTATTTTAATAAAGAATAGAAATAAAAAATCTGTTTTATAAATTTAAGAATATTAACTTCATGTTTTAAAAATAGTAAAGTTAGTTCATTTTGTCCTATAGTTAGGACGGAAGGGAGTGATCCCCTACTATCTAAACGTGCCTTAATAATAATAATAATAATAATAATAATAATAACAATAACAATAATAATAATAATAATAATAATAATAATTTTTAAGTGAACATGTCGAAAAAATGTGGAATATAATGTTCAGAATTGATAAGCTTATCATAATGTTGAATAAAATATTTTCGCATGCTGATTATGGTATTTATTTTGATTTGTAATCTAGTGGCATTTTCTGTTCAACATGTTACCTGAATTTTAAAATATTTTTAAATTTCATTACACACTAAGGTGTGTGTTTGGAGACTTTTAAAAATAAGGTTTTAAAGAGAGTTTTTAGTCTAAATTTTAGTTTATTTTTTTAAAAAAATAATTATATTTATTTAAAAGAGTTTTTAAATTAAATTATGATTAAAACTAAAATTTTTTATAGATTACCTAATTATTATTTTATCGTTATTTTTTCTTATATTTTTCCTCATTTTTTTTCTTTGTCCTCTCTTCTTCACTCTCTTTCATATTTTTAATAAAATTATTCTATTTCTGATAATTTTCTAATTACAAAAATTATTGTAGTAATAACTATTTAAACACTGTTTATTCATAATTATTTTTTTTTCTCTAAGTTTTTTTAAAAGCTGTTCAAAAGCTCCTATTTTTTATAAGTTAAACATATCAAATATGGATAATTTAATCATAATAATTAAAAATATCTCGACCTCAAATACAAGAATGGGACAAAGAAGTATGTGTTATGTATTATGGAGCACTATGTAAGAACAAAATAGCATCAAAATATCCGAACAAGCTACAACTACAGAATCTATTACACGACCCTTCTTCTATATATTCTTTCCATGCACTCCTTTATTCTAATACACACACAAACACACCCCTGCCATTTTATCCCCATTCAAATTCTCTCTCTCTCTCTCTCTCTCACACACACACACAGAGATCGTTACACGCAGAAATGGAAGCAAAAATTCTGACAGTGAGCAGAAATCCAGCAGTAACTGCCGCACACAGGAAGTTCAAACATAAACCAAGACATCCCTGTGTGGTTGGAGTGCTGACAAGACCTGCAGATGACATTACAGAAGAAACAAGACAAACCAATGTCTATAAAGACAACTGGTTCGATCGCTTGGCTATACATCATCTTTCTAAGAACGTTCAAGAGGCATCAGGTTCCCCTCTTACTCCATCCTTTTGTATGCAACACATAAGTTTCATGAATTTGTTTTTCCCCCTCATTCATTTCCTACCTTCAATCCTACGCAGGACTCATTAACGGCAAGAGTGGATATGATAGCTTGGTTGAGGCAGCTACTGTGGTTTCTCAGAAATTCAATCCTTCTCAGCAACGTGAAATTGTCATTCAAGCTCTCGACAGAAGCTTCCCAAGGCCAATACTCTCCTTTGTGAGTTCATCACTGTTATGGTCTTCTTCCTGTTATGCCGATTCTCACAGATATTAGCATTGGATAAAAATTAAATATAGTGCAGGCATGGCTCTTTTTTATCTTATTCTCCTGGGAAAAAACTCTGATTGTCCTTAATGAATATGTTGTCATAACCGATTGCAGATAAGGACAGTGCTGCCGCCTGGTAGATTGGCAAGGGAATATTTCGCCGCCTTTACTACTTTGTTTTTTGCTTGGTTAGTCGGGCACTGCGAGGTAAACATCTGATACTGTAGTGTCAATGGCTGGTATTACTCTGATGTCATATTGGATTTAGAATCTCAATCATAATTAGTAGAACCCCTTCAAGGGAACTCATAGGCAGAGAAACATGGTCCACTAAGCCTTCCACTTGTGATAAGACTGAAATTTTGTTGGTGATAAGTCTGTTCAATCATACTGAAGCAAATCATTGTGGAAGCTGATTAAGATACTGGGATTCCCGTTGTATGTAGCTAATCAGACGCAGAAGCTTATGTATACCTTCAATGCGCAGCTCTTACTGTAGAATCTGGGCAACACATTTTCTAATACAACAAAAAATTTATAAATAGATTCTTGCATGGCAGAAGAATAGTGATGAATAAGATGGACGATAGGGAAGGAAGTCAACTTAGCAGAGCTGAAAAGAACTAGGCAATTATCTCTTTTAGTCTCCACAAGAAGCGTGTAGTTTCATTCACATATCTTGCCCCACTTGAGTTTTATTAGCACACATGACACAACTATAGATGATTCAAATGGTTATGAAGAATAATATAACTGTAGTATGCCTCAAGCTTCAAAACACAACATTCTTTAGAACAGATATTAACCAACACAACAGAAGAGACAAACGTGGCTGAGAATAAGGATTTGCAGACAGACTAAGGAAGCAGAAATAGTGAAATCAACTCCATATCATACAAACACACACAATCATATAACACAATTGACTTTTGGCCAAAAAAAATATATAACATAATCGACTTGTGTATACAACTATATTTTTTTTTAATATCCAACCTATGATGTTGTTGAAGAGTTAACCTCATTATTATTTTCACTATGAATAAGGTGAGGGAATCAGAGGTCAACGGGATAAGAGAAAGAAATGTTGTCCACATAAAAAAGTGCAGGTAACCCAACCTTTTCTCTTATATTTTAACTTCAAACATATAACACAAGATGGTCCCCAATTCACCAACCTAAGATACGTTCTGGCCTCAACCAATTTGCTTCAATGATGATGATGCAGCTCCAATATTGTATTCTCTATTCCCATCATGACTATCATTATCACCATCAAAATTATTGTCAAAACTAAAATGATGATTATTATTTCTATCGCTCTCATCATTTCACCTAAGCAACCTAACAATTTCCTCTCTTTTCAAATTTGTTCTAATAAAAATATGAACAGGTTTTTGGAACAGACAAATTGTGTTGGGATGTGCGTTAATCTCTGCAAAATGCCATCTCAATCATTTATAAAGGACACTTTGGGTATGCCAGTCGACATGGTTCCAAGTAAGTCGAAGAGTCTCACTGTTTAACTTCTCTGCCATGAACTTCTTTTGGAAAGAAATGGAGAAAAGTGAACAGTTTAATGCATTATGTGTTTGTTTCTCGTATTAGCAAAATGTCAATACGTTATAACCATTAAAACTAAGCAGGAAAGGTTGATCCTGCTACAAAATTTATTCTGAGGTTTCCTTTTATAGTAACTCCCACTAAAAATATAAATAAAAGAAACATTTTTCAAATCACCAAACAAAGAAACATTTTTCATACTTAAGAGTATCATAGCATCCACTAGATTGTGGAAGCCAGCCTCATCATTTCAATGGAGGGCTCCACATATGCCACTAGGGATACAGAGTCGGGATAAAACTCAGTTGAGAAAAACCTATACATCACATGCATTTCATCAAGAAATAGATACCTCAAGTATAGCCGTAAACATCTTCGATATGATTATTGGTACCATGCACCTTTTCTTCGACGTATGGTATCCTGCCTCTAATGATTCTTTCATAGTAATCGTAAACCTAGCAGTTGCATTCATCAAAAGCATTAAAATTGTATTGTATTCAATTATTCATAATGACATAATTGACATTAGAGCACCGGTCATTTCTTCTTTGTAAAAAACTTCGCCTCCTCTAATAACTTGCTGAAAAGTAGAGGACTCTGATAATAGCAGAGTAAACAAGGTGAATTGCTGTGATTGGATGATTAAATGAATCCCACTAATTTAATGAATTTGAAGTGCCTATAATCAGTCCGAACTTTATGTGCATATTCGAACTTGCAGATTTTGATGACATGAGTTGTGAGATGATATTTGGCGAGGATCCTCCAGCATCAACAGATGATCCAGCACTTAAGCAACCATGCTATAAACTATGTAATAACTTTATTATGACCTTGTTATGTTGATTTACATTTTCCAATGGAAAAAATTGAAGCCTAGCAATCAGGAACACTGTGTAAGATAAACAAGAAAAAAGTCTCTAGGATCATTATGCCTGACAAGAAACATACTATTGGAAAACCAAAGCCGCATGTCATTTTGCTCTGCAGAAGTGACAATGGTCAGATAAACTTGAGAAATTAGAGTAGAAGAATGTAAATTATGGAAGACAGTTGCACCTAACTCATATTCTATGTTCTTATATCGTGCAGGTTCGGTAAAGAAGAAGCATGAGATGAACTGCCTCAATTAATGGCGAGGGTATGGAATGAGTAACTTGTGAATAACATCAATTCATAATAATTACCAATGGCCACGTGGGTCTACTTTCATGTATACATGTCAGAAATTTGAGATGTTTAACATCCGCTAGCTGCGTTTCAATGTTAGTCAGAAATAATGATAAGTAGAAACTGCTGTCATCCACAGGAAAGAAGCACGGGATACTATTTTTCAAAACATAAATTTACAAACCGCTCAAACTTCAAAACTCAGTTTGGGAAACCTTTCCGCTCAATCCTCACCTCACTACTCAGACATAGGTTCGGGGATTTATTGGTGTTTGATCTATGGAAAGTCTTGATTCCAACTTTGAAAAACTAGTTGCAAGATGCTAGAGCATAATAAATACTTAAAAAAAAATTAATTTCAATTTTTTTCTCCGCCATGCAATGGAGGTTGAATTGAGTGCTTGAAAGACATCATCAGTGTCCTTTATCTATAATTACAAAACCAAATAGTTTTCCCTTTATTAGAAGTATTTTTTGACTCGAGAATTGTTGTAGGCTTTCAGGTCAGCAATGATAGAACAAGAGTGTCTTCCACCTTCTGTGTGCCACCAAAGCTAAGACTCGTCAGCCATCCTCATTAAGAGAATAGTTAAGTGCTCCGTCCCACTTCGATCCAATAAAAGTTCACTTGAAAGAGGAATGGCTTCATGATAATTATTTGAAAATTCTCTTGGAGTCATTAGAATATGCAAAAGCAGAGCAAGTGGACAAAAGTATATTTATTTATATGATGGTCAATGAACCTTTTCCCCAAAACTCCTTCGCGTATCGTTATAGCACATGAAAGTGGACTAAAAAATTGTTTTAGCCAAGCAAAAGCCAACAGGGTACTCGTTCCTCAGCAACATTAGTGGCCAAGCACTGAAAAACCCTATATCTCCAATCCTGCCCCAAATCAGAAGTCAGAGGGATACTGATAGTTTGGACAACGATATAATCAAGATATGGGGTAAAATAATAATAGAAACACCTTGATAATGCATGTTAGTGCCTTCCATGCATCATAGTGATGCAATAGCCATCCTTAATGACTCGTCCAATATGAAAATTTAAACAAATGGAAGGAGATTAGAATGTGAAAGCGCTCGAAAGGTTCAATACCTGATACTAATTTCTGATACTGCCGACCCGATGGAGTGTTGGATAAAACGGTCCAGGTGTAAGAAACTCGTCTTCTGTGTTTTCCATTACCGATTTGCGAACATGGAGATGAACAGCAAATGATTACTTTTCCTGTTTCACGATTGGAAGTAAATTAGGAGTTCTTTTCTTCATCATAACAAAATTCAATTTACGGCTTCATATTCAAGTAAAACTCGTTGGACAAACACGATCACTTTGTAAAACAAGACTAATTAAGCTTTTTACATTCTTCATCAATTTACAATTTATCTTTCAGCTATGTTTTGGGACTAAGAATCTTGTGAGTTCATATATGTTTCACATTTTTCCAAAGCAAAATATAAACGTCAAGGTTTACAATCAAAGTTTAGGGGAAAAAACGGAATCACATTAAGAAAAAATATTTGTTCAAGTTGAGGCCAACATGTAACAATAGCATTAGAGGTCCCTCCAACCCCTATTGGCGGGTTAGATTGCTAATTTAACAACTTATTTTGGTATGGGTCTTTTTGACCCACACCTATAGGACTAGTTAGCCCACTTAACTCATTTTTATTATTATTATTTTATTATATTTTATTAATTTTAGATTTTTAATTAAATTAAAATTTATATTATACTTAATTTATACTAATTTTATTTTATTGAGTCATTTCTTTAAATATATATTTTATTTTATTATTATTTTACTTATGATAAATTTATATACGGATAATAATAAAGTTAAATAAATAAATATTTTAACAATTTTAGATCATACTTTGAATCCAGTTAATATTTATACATATAAATTATTTTTAAAAAAATATATATATGAAAATAATTTTTTTAAAAAAATAAATAATTAATTAAAAAAATCTAGCTCACAGACTCAGGTTGGTGTTATACCAACCCGCCTAAAAGTGGGCCGGTTAAATTTGACCTACTTTCATGCCAACTCATATGGCCTGCATTCCCAAGTCTAAATAGCATACTTATAAAGATTTGTGCTCAGACGATAGGGATGGCCGTGTGTGGAATTTGAAAGCAAAACGACGAATAGGCACAAAGGAGGGAATGGTTACAACTTACGGAAATACGATGTGGTTTGAGTATTTGATTACAGCGGTCCAAAAAATAAGGTTCGATCCTGCAAAATAACGCCACGACGTACCTTTTTCTTTTGTCATCATAGTAGTCTTACTGGGCTTATTTGGATAAGATTTTAAAAATGAGCTTATAAAAAAAAAGGTTTTTGGAGAATAGCTTATGAAAAAAATAGTTTTGAATAAATAAATATTTGAATAGTTATTTCTAGAAGTACTTTTATTATTGGTAAATTATAAAAAATGGTATGAGTATTAAATAAGGAGAGAGGAGAGATGAGAGATGGTGTAAGAAAGAAAAGAGAGGGGGTGTAAGAAAAAATAGGAGAGAGGAAAGAGGATATAAGAAAAAGTAGGAGAGATGGTGTAAGGAAAAATAAAGATAATATAATAATTGGTTAGTTCAAAAACTCTTTTACTGTTTCATAAGCTACTTTGACCAGTTTATCTGAAACCTTAATTTTAAATTATGGTTTAGTTCAAAAGCCCGTTTGAATAAATATAACTATTTGTTTTAAAATTTTTTTAAATTAAAATTTTATCATAAAAAACTTTTAAAGCTATAGTTTGATAAAAATCAAACGAGCCCATTATTATTTATCATACGTTATAAGAGACTCTTGTATTGATTTGATTTACAAAAATGATCTAATCCAAACCCTTGGTTAAGAATATTGATTTCATTAAAAAATGGTTTGTTTAATTTTTAATAATGTAAAATTTAGTATCATCAGATTACAAGCAAGATACAAAAATAATAATACTCATCAAAATCAAACAAATCTCTATCCAAATCTATATCCAATTTAGTTTAAGCGCTTTATTTGTAATTTTAAAAGTGATAAAAACAATAATCCATTTTTAAAGACCAAAAAGTGTTTTTGAATTTTTTGATTGCGAATTCCAGACTGGTATTTAATTTCCCTCTCCCCACCTGATAAAAAATCTTGGCTAGCGACGAGAAAAGAAAATGGTATCATATCTTGTTTTCTTACACTCTTCTACTACCTCCAAGTTTGTGGCTTGTGTTTGTGACCGAGAAAACTGAAGTTTGTGGTCCGCGAGGCTCATTCGCGTTCGTCTCTCGACAAGCTAGTTTCGGTAAGCTCACTTCTCGGCTTAGCTTTTTTCAGTTCTTGGTACGATTATACCCTTATAAGCTCTTCGCACGCCATTTTCCTATCTGTAAACTCAATTTAGTTCAATTTTATTTTCATTGCTATTCCTCTCCTGTCAGATTCATTCATGGCTTCAGTAATGCTCAGTGGAGCTGAAAATCTTGCGCTCTTCAGTAACAGAAACCCTAATAAGTTAGGTTTTATAGGGTCGGATTTGCATGGGAAGAACTTCCCAAGAGTGGGTTTTGTTAGTTCTGCTAAAGTTCCCAATTATAGGGCCATAGCGCCTAAGTGTAGTCTCTCGGCTTCGAGGCCTAACTCACAACCAAGGTTCATACAACACAAGAAAGAGGCTTTTTGGTTCTATAGGTTTCTGTCTATCGTATACGACCATATTATAAATCCGGGGCATTGGACTGAGGACATGAGGGATGATGCACTTGAACCAGCTGATCTCAGTGATAGAAATATGATAGTTGTAGATGTTGGTGGTGGCACGGGTTTTACCACATTGGGCATAGTGAAGCATGTGGATGCGAAGAATGTTACCATCCTAGACCAATCGCCTCATCAGCTTGCTAAGGCCAAGCAGAAGGAACCACTGAAGGAATGCAAAATAATTGAAGGCGATGCTGAGGATCTTCCTTTTCGTACTGATTATGCTGACAGATACGTATCTGCAGGAAGGTACACTTTGCCAACCTCACCAATTGATCTTCTTTGAATTCTATGATTATGTATTCTTACTGCATTGTATACTATTGCATTTGTCAAAGGCGCTGAAGTTCTATAAAAATGCCTCTACTGAAAATGTTTTTCACTATGCTTAAGACGCAATTCTGTCATATAAGTGGATCAATAGGTAAAATTATCAGTGTTAAATCGAGAAGCAGATTGCCTAAGCAGCGATATGCTTTCATTTCTCAGTATTGAGTACTGGCCAGATCCACAACGAGGCATCAAGGAAGCATACAGGGTTTTGAAACTTGGAGGCAAAGCATGTTTAATTGGACCAGTTTACCCAACGTTTTGGTTGTCACGCTTCTTTGCTGATGTTTGGATGCTTTTCCCTAAGGAGGAAGAGTACATTGAGTGGTTTGAAAAAGCAGGATTCAAGGATGTCCAACTGAAGAGGATTGGCCCAAAATGGTATCGCGGGGTTCGTCGTCATGGCTTAATTATGGGTTGTTCTGTCACTGGCGTTAAACCCGCATCCGGAGATTCTCCTTTGCAAGTAATTGTCATCTCATCTCCTCAATTCATGTCTATGGTTTCTTTGGGGTTTTTCCTTGCAATTTCATTTTACACAGAATCAAAGGCAGTTTCTCTCTGTCTGTCTCCGTCTCTCTCTCTCTCTCTCTCACACACACACACACACGCACACTCACTCACCCACACAAATATTCTGTGAGGTCATCTGATCAATAGAGTTTATATGTTGAATGTTATGAGATCAAGTCACAAATTTTTGGAATCTTCTCTATTAAGATGTAACAGTAAGCAGATTGTCATGATGATGGAGTTGAAAGTAGCTGTGCCACAAGAAAGTAGTAATTAACAAGGCAAACTAATGAGATAATGATAATGTGGAAAGGTTGTAAGATAAAAAATTAACCATTGATAAGTGTCAATAACCAAAAAAGAAAACAAGGGAATTTTTTTATCCCTTGTCTGATGTAGTGATGCAGTTGTTTCTAGTAGAACTTTTGATTTAATATCCACAGATTGGTCAACTTTAATTCTCATCTTTACTTGGAAAGTGTGTGATCGATTTAATGGCTTGAAGCTTCATTTCACAATACAGCTTCTGTCTACAAACTATTTGCACATTAGTGGACACTTGCACTAGTTACCTTTGGGCTTTCTGAATGAGTGCCTTTTTTATTAGTTCTTTGGCATAGGTTCTGGATCTACAAGCAAGCACTTTTATCTTTTCACCCTTATTTACCCACCAAGGGTGGTATCCTCTAACTTTAACTTAGATGCCTGACATTCTCAAATATTTCTGACCAGGATGGTTGAGGGAATCCCAATATTTAGGATGGCAAAGTGATACTCACGTGAATATATTTCTATCAAAAGTCAGGTGTCTGGACTGCTCTAAAAAATAATAGAATTCTTGTTTGACTGCAAAATGTGTCCATCACATCCTGATGATATTTACAAAACACAAGGCTTCATTGAAATGGGTAATTGTCAAAACATATTAGCAAATCATAATTGTGTTACACTTGAGATGCTAGCTATGCCTTAATTATTTTCTAATTATAGATTCAAATTTGTTAATGCCTCGTGAAATATGCTGATTGACCGTAGTTTCCTCTGTCTGTGTGCATGCTCCTCCCCTTTTTGCTTGTTTTCTTTTTTATTTTGTAAAGATGCACTGAGAATAAGGAAGTTTTGCAATTTTGATGCAGCTTGGTCCAAAGGAAGAAGATGTGCAAAAGCCAGTAAATCCTTTTGTCTTCTTGATGAGGTTAATTTTGGGTGCCATGGCTGCTACATGGTTTGTATTGGTTCCTATTTACATGTGGCTCAAAGATCAAATTATCCCCAAAGGTCAGCCGATCTGAGTCCTTGTTAGCTAAGGAACCTTGTTAGACTTTTCAGTGAATTTGTGGACGTTTTCTTTACCTAAGATTACATTTCCAACCGAGAAACGTTACATCATATCTCACTGGTATGGTCACTTAATTTACAGTCGCATGTCAGTCTCGAGTAGTTAAGCTTCAACATTGCCGCATGCTTTTGCAAGCCACGTTGTGTGTATCAAATTGCACTCAACAGGAATTGCAAACCTTAGAGAGTGGGTAGAGTAACCCATAAACACAATAAATTGATCTTGAATATTTTACATTTTTTTTATGTCGCACTTCTGTAAAAGGAAAAAACAACTACTTCGATTTTCTTTTCGGTTGAGTTCTAGTTGCAATTCAAACCGTAGTTTGGGGTAGAGATCATAATATGAACTGGCCGACACGTTTGCATATGCATATCTCAACCACGTCTGTCAATCCAACTCTGTATTCCAATAAAGCTCGCGTGTAGTAATGAGTAAAATATTTAACCCCAGTCGCTGAACACGGGCCGTTCAAATCAATACTCTCATGGAGGCAACCAGACAAAAGCCATCATTCTCGCACACACTTTAAAACTACCAAGATTACATTACATTTAACTTACTCATAAATACTAAACGGTACAATTTAACATTTTTATATTTTATACACTCTATTCTTCTGGACACTTCTTTTTTTGTTTTGTTTTTTTTGGGGTGGGGGGGAGGGGGGGCGCGAGGGGGTGGGTTTGTGTGGGTGGCGTTTAGGAAATGGAAGCCACCCTCAAGTTCTGGCACCAACCATCCCTTTACTGACCCATGGGCAGCTTGCGATGGAATGCTTGACATATGAGCAATATCACAATGTTCCATGATTTTGAGCTACGTACGAACTTAAACTTGCTTCTCGACTTCAAAATCGACATAACATTAAAATACATTACCTAATGAGCAACTCGGAAGCGGAATTGTTCAATGTACAACAAAATATTAAGATGAAAACTCAAATTCAGCCTATTCCATCCAAATAATAGTTGGCAGTGTAAAGCAAGGACAGCTTAGATGGAGAACCCTTTCATCATTAAAATCCAACAAGCACAGACGATCTCAGCATGAAAATGCCGTATCATCCTATCTTGACCCGGAATCAGGACTGGCCTCTCCATAGGAAACTAATCCCTTCGGTCCGGATGACGAACTAGATCTAGACCTGCTTCGAGATGCAGAAGTCCTTTTATCATGACGCCTAGGTGGGGTAGCATCAGGGGATCTGGAGGGAGACAAATGATCCCTGGAATTGTACCTGGCCCTTCCTCTGTCTGGAGAGTGCCGAACACTTTGAGGGCCAAGTCGGGATTTTAATCTATCACTTGTTGGAGGTCGCCTGTCGCCTGGAGAGGGGCTACGTATTGGACTCTGGCTGTGACCACGGTCCCTAAAACGGTCACACACTGGACTGTGAGAGATGCTCCTACTCCGGTTTCTTCTGCTTCGGTATCTATCAAAATGAATACAGACACAAATGTTTTCCCAGTTATATATCATGAAAATGCTTACTTTATCCATGGAGGGATAAATACTAATATGATGAGGTCTAACTAATAACACGTCTAAGCATAAGAGAAAAATCACCTTGGACCGCTCCTGCGCATCGGAGGGCTTCCATAGCGGCGTCTCTGTGGTGAACGCTCAGAGTAGTTTCTGTAGCTTGTACGCCTTCAAACACATAACAAATCAAAACAATATCCAGCATCCTTTCTATTAGTCTAGAAAAATGCAATAGGCATACCTGTCAAAGTTCCTTCTTATATTTCTATCACCATGGCGATAGGAATGGGGTGGCCGATCTGGAGATGGAGTACGATATCTGCGTGCAAAGGCATAGCGCTCAGTGAAGCCACGTCCTTTTCTAATACGCTTTGGTTCACCATTTGGTGAAGGGCTTTTTGATAAACCCTGACCGTGTTTGGAGGCAGCAGGTTGGCGGGTACTCGTCAACAAAGCACCTCCTTGGTTTTGCTCAACTACCTTCCTAGTGGGACTCATAGCATCACTTCTTCTAGGACTTGCACCTCTGATACAAATAACACGTTCACAAAACCTCAATCAGATATGCATTCCAATCCGAGGACGTACTTGACATTAAGTCTAAGAAAAATTAATACTATAGGTGATTGTTAATTAGAAGACAAGAAAGCCAAGAAGTGAAACCTATTGTCATTAGAATCATCCAAATGAGTGGGTTGCTTAGCAGGTTTACTGAATTTGGCTTCACCATCATGCCCATTAATCAGACACTCGGAATTTTCTGGAGACAATTCACCTTCTTCATGTGATTGCTTGTCCTCAGTTCTTTTGACCTTGGAATCTTCCCCTTGATCTGGAGCAGTTCCAACTAAAGGAGGGCTGGGAGATTGCTTTCCTGATTCTGTAGCATGATCAGTTATTAGTCTTAGACAGCATTAATAATATAATGTTTTAAGTTCACATTCTTCTGTGGGGGGATGTGGTATACATGGCAAAATTAAAAAAAGATAGTATACCTAAATTTCTTTTTTGTTTGTTGTCAGCATGTGTTTTACGACCTGAGACACGGTGGTGAGCTTTCTCGGCATCAGAACTGTCACTACCTTTAGTACTATCACTTTCAGTATCACTTGAATCTTCTGAGCTCCTGAACCAAGGAAATCAATTTAATAAAGGCAGAGATCAGGCAGGTGCTTGATGTGGAAAATTATAACAGAAAGGCCGTGCTACAGTTTCATTATATCCATACCATTTGGACTTGCGTCTAGAACGCCTATTATGCCCGCTACTCTTTTGCTTTCCTCCATTTCTTCTTTTCTTCCCCTGCTTGCGCCTAGATCTTTTCACAGGTTTCCTCTTTCGATGTTTACCATAGTTAGAGGAACTTGAATCAGAAAGTGATGATTCTGACCCAGAATCTGAGTCAGAAGAAACAGAGTCACTATCACTATCAGAGCTGTATGAATCAGACGTTGAGTATCTCCTCTTCCTCAGATCCTTGGAAGATGTTTTCCTTTTTCCTTTTGATTTTTGGTCAGAACTATCATAAGAAATTGATGATTCCCCAGATTTTCTCTTTTTACCTAAAATAAGAAATAATTGCATCCCATTTGGTTAAGAAAAATATAAAATGCAGAATAACCAAGTCGAGGAGAGGCTAATTAGGCACACAAAATAAAGAGAGGTGTATAATACATTCATAAACTTTTGCCCTAAGCACCAAGTACCTTTCTCTTTCTCAATTTTTGGCTGAATTTTCGCTTCAGTCGTTTCTCCACAATTAATTATTTTAACAGGTTGGGCAGGTTTCCCTTCTGGTGTCCCCACAAGTTCAATTTTCTTCAGAAGATCTAATCCACTAACAATTTTTCCAAAAACAATATGTTTCCTGCAAATTCACAGGAAAAAAAAATTAAGAATATTAATGATAATCTCATCATTAAACATAGCAAAGATCAGCAAACTAATCTCAGCAGAAGGACAGAAAATAAAAAGGTCAAAGAGAACTTTGTTGAGAAAATTTCAAAAACAACAAAAGAAAACAGCCTTTATTGGAAAATTCAGGGTCAGAGACTAACAAGGGCCATGTTTTACAGCGAGAACGGTGTACATGATGTTAAGAAAAGCTGTAAAAAATATTATGTAAAGCTTATATACCCATCAAGATGTGGTTGGCGCTTGAAGGTAATAAAGAATTGGGAACCATTTGTGTTTGGACCACCATTAGCCATAGATAGAAGACCAGGTCCGTCATGCTTTAATATGAAATTTTCATCTGCAATGAGGAGGGAATGCGTACTTTTAAATGATTAATCAGGAAAGCACTCCAACAGCATAAGTTTTTACATAAAGTTTTTCTATTTTTAGAAAAGTGAAAGATAAAAGAACTTATTAAAAGAGTAGAGAAAAGAATCATATAATATGAATCCTCCTCTAATGGAAAGTAAAATTACCAGCGAACTTTCCTCCATATACACTTTCTCCACCAGTGCCTGTAAACAAGTCAAAGGTTGTTGGTTATGAGTCTTCAAAAAAGACACAGCAGTCAATAGGGAATCTGCATTTGCCAAAAGCATACCATTGCCCCTTGAAAAGTCACCACCCTGTAAGGAAATTGGGAAAAAAAATTGATGAATTATCACATATTTGAAAAGCAAAAAGTTGCAGAACACTTGTAGAATAAGGACAAAAGGGCAGCCAAATTCCAAAAGTTAAGTTGAACCCCCTTTGCAACTCTACTGATGTGTAATTTGAGTTATTGAGTGATATGTGTGATTCGTTATTTTAGTTGGAGAGTTAATAGTCGTCTGAAGTGCAGTGGCTATAAACGGGAGTGTATGGAAAGGATTGTTAGGTGTGTCTTCATTTAACGGAAATTCGGTTCAGTTATCTCCCCCCCCCTCTTTCCTGATCTGTTTCTCTCATCTCCTGTCCCTCCACTCTTCTGACCACTATACATCATTTACCAACACAGATTACCAGTTCTAGCGGCTAACAACCAGTACAGCCATAGTCTTCTCATGCAAGATGACAAATTTTCTATAACATAATTAGCTTATGACAATAAAAAATAAATAATCATGTCGAGCAAATGAGTCAATCCCTCAGACAACCACTGTTCCTCAGCCAATGAAGATAGACAATGATTACCCAAATAGCAAAAATAAAATTATGTTACGTGACAGAGGATGAATTGACATCTTAAAAGTCATCAACTTTTAAATGTTAAATTTCTAACAATTCTGGTTTATTTATGACAAGCAAATACTTTAAAATAAATTTATGACAATTTTATATCTCATAAGCAATTTGATGGAGAACAGCTGACTCACACCTTTTAAAAGATGTCTGAATGAAAGTGCAACAACAAGGTGGTAAACTTGAATGAATTAGTCCTTCATCAAAAACTTATTTCAACGACCAATTTAGTAAAAAGGAGGCAGGGAAGCTTACTTGGGCCATGAATCCTTTAATTATACGATGAAAACAAGTTCCTCTATAATGCAGAGGCTTTCCAGTTGATTTTCCAATGCCCTTCTCACCTTCATAAAAAAACAGTCAGTTAGGGTAATGTTCCAACATTTGATATTAATAATAAGCTCTGCCAGCAATAATCCAAAATAAAAGATTACAACAATAACAGACAATTACTTCCGAACAATCAAAAGATACCTGTGCAGAGTGCCCGAAAATTTTCAGCTGTCTTAGGAACGATACTGGCAAAAAGCTGCATCGTTACAAGAGGGGCATTCACATCAATCTTAGAAATTAGGGTGAAATTTCAAACATGCAAAATAGTATAGTTCTGTTTTTCTTATTACCTCAATAACAATTCTTTCCACAGGATCCCCATCAATTGAAACGTCTAGAAACACAAGAGGGTTCTTTTTCTGACTCATATTACCTAACTCAAAGGATGCTGCTTCAGAAGGAATTAGGAGAAGAAATAATAAAGAGTCAGCATCAACATTTTATAAGCATAATATCCTATTACAAAAAGCATCCATGTTTGTGATAAAGTTAAAACAGATGGCTATTGTGAGTCAGAGGCATCAAATTCTTCTACCAACATACAAGCGTTTGAATTCTTACTTTTGGAGCATGCTTGAATTCTACATTTACAAACTACAGTCTCTTTCATTTTCATTTTGTTTTGCATTTCAATCACATTAACAATTTTGATCATTTGAGCTCTAAGGCCCTGGCAAACAAAGTCAGATAAGATCGTTCCTCTCGAAAATGGAAAAAAAAAACTTCATGAGATATGCATATAAAAGGAGTTAGCAAAGCCTCTTGAGATTACTTACACAGCAATAAAGCTATAAAATCCTAAACCCTAAGAATCCAATCAAACGGCATTTCAACTCCAAGAAGCTCAAGAATCTTTATTTCCTTGCAAATTTAAGCTCAGTAGGGAAAACGTCTGAATATAACCCACAAAGACCCAAATTTGGACTACCAGAGGAGCTATTTACGTTCCCCACGCCCGCCCACCCAACCATCCAATCCATCAGTAAATACTGCAAAAGAGAGAATTATAACTGAAATTTTGGAAGGTGAAAAGGCATAAGAGCAAGTCATTGCATCCCGCAGGGAAGATTACGAGACGAAAAGAAATCACAGTTCACGAGAATCTTACTGCTGGCGGGCTCGATAAGGAGAAACTAGAGAAAACAGAGGCATTATAGGAATCAGCGAGAAAAATAGAGAGCAGGAGACTCACTGTGGCCAGAGGCAGCTGCGACCGCTCAGTGCTCAGTAAAATTGCAGTTCTACGCTACGCTTGAGAGAAGAAAGGTTCCAAGCGAAAAGCGAAGAAGACGAGGGAATATTGGGTTGTGGAAGTCCTTAGCCTAGGTCGAACCATCTTTCGGCCCGGCCCAAACTGTTTTGGACATTAGCCATGCCCAAAGTAAATTTAAAGCCCAAACAACAATGACCCGACCCAACACATCATAATTAATCCCACAATTTACTGTACCAAGAAAATGACGATGTATTGCCTCAGAAATATTAGTATTTAACTATCCACTAGGGATCCCATTTGGACTCTACCAAAAATGATGATTGATTGTAAATTTAAATATATATGATATATGAGACACGTTTAATTGTTATTAATTTTTATACAATTATTTTTAATTGGAATTGAAATTTTTCTTTAGGATATAAATACTAATATAAGGATAAAATTACAATTATTTAATATCAATTATAATTATTTAGAATAAATTAAAAATAACTAGATTACAGCTAACATTTATTATTAGCTATTGTGGGTATCTTTTCGTAATTACTCAGACAATTAATTCCCCCAAAAGTTGCTTGTGAGAAATACTTATATGCAATACATGAAGTGCAATAATATTTATAAGGATGATTATTAGAGATGTAAACAAAAGCAATTTTTCATATTGTCGATTATTGACATGGTTTTCTTCAATTTAAGTTGAATAAAGCTAGGAAGATTATATATGGACGTGGATTAAGTCAAGATGTTCATAGGAATTTCAATGATAAGGTTAATACGTTTGTATTCTGATATGCAGCCACTTTCACCGCATTAAAAGAAGTAATTATGTGTCGAGTAAAAATGATTTAGGTGGAGAGAAAAGTGTGGGGGGGGGGAATAGGAGAAATGAATATTATGGAGATTCTTTTTTAAAAATGATAAATTTGTTTACTATATTTAAAAGTTTTTTCTCCTAATATATTTTTTTTAATTTTCTTCCTATACAAATATAGGGTAAAAGTACATGAGATTTTTATTTGTTGATGTTATATATATATGAGATTAAGTAGAGGGAGGAAATTGAATATGTTTTAATGAAAGCGCCTGATTATATGGTTAAGGCAACAAGAGATGGTGTAACAAATGAATGATGATCAATCATGACAATGATGAGATAACTTATAAAAAAGCTTAGTGGAGCTGTAACAAACCATCAATGCTTACTTGTATTTCATTTTCTTAAGGAATCATAGCCCCCATTCTCTTTTTCCTACTCTTTATTTATTTATTTATCATGGCATCAGAACAAGAAGTGGGGGTAAATATTAATATCGATACTCAACAAATATTAAAACAAGTCAGGCGTGTGTGTGTGAAATCATAATATGATTAATTAATTTCCCGCGAATAAGCTTGCAAACTTCTAAGAATCAGAAACAGGCGAAAGCGCATGCTATTGCTAGCAAGCCATGGCGTTACATACATACATACATACATATATATATATATATATATATATATATATATATTATGAATATTAAAGAATGGATGCCCATAACCCCCCATCCTTAGGATTCTTTTTCTCTTTATGTCTTTAACTTCATAACCTCTTCAACGAATTGCTTAGAAGAATTTTTTATTATAAATGTCATTATATTATTATTTATTTTATTATAATATTTATATTATTTTTAAGGGTTAGAGAAGTCATAAATAGAGGACATGTATAAGGCATAAGTAAGATTAAAAAAATAAACATGTGAATGAGAAATACTCCCTTACTCTCTCCCAAATTCTTGTCTCATTATTATCTTTTTTATTTTTTCACTTTCTTATTTTTATAACAATATATATATATATAAGACAAAAACATATTACTGATTAGTAGACTTTAGTAGACTTGTTCTTCTCGTTTATTTAGTTGCCTTTGCGTCGTTGATTAAATTGAGAGTAATTTATATTTTTGTTATATTTAACTAAATTAAATATGATATTCTTGGGGTAAAAACGTTGGACCGCCCCTAATAAAATGAAAGTTTTCTTGCATAACATCTGCATTCCTCTAAAAAAGACGAAACTATTGTTTTTTTGGCCAAAAAAAGATGAAACTAGTCGATCACTCATATTATTGAAGTAAAAGTAAAAAGTTATAATCGATGGTCTGGTCTCACGGTAAGTTTTGATATCATAGCATGCACTACTTTGGTTAAACTAAATATTTTAAATTATTCGCATATATATATAGCTGTCATTATATATGTTATCTCCAAATGATGCCCCAGTGATGCATGCCAAGGAATAATTAATTGCTCTTCACCAAAACCAACACATATTAGTTTAAAGTTATGTTACAGAATATCGATTATCTAGAGAGTCAAAGACGAGGAACATTATTGGTTCTCAAATGCTGCAACAAATGCAAAGCAAGACTTCACACAAGGAGCCAAGATGAGTTCTCAAATGCTGCAACAAATGCAAAGCAAGACTTCACACAAGGAGCCAAGATGAGTTCTCAAAAGCACCAACCATACGTCAGTAGTGAGAGAGATCTGTCATTCAAAACCCTAACGCTCATACCTTCACGTGCCTTCCAGATTCCTCCCAACATATTACAAAAGCAGATCTTCAGATTAACTGTCCATATTTATAACATATATATCATCTCAACGTTAATCATTTGATAAACAAAACGGTTTCTGCTAAAGTAGTAATCAACCATTTTCTGGAATATATGTTAACTATATGAATAACGAACGGTAACTTGAAAAGTCTGCATCATACCAAAACAAAAGGAGGAAACAAGATGAATGAAAGGAAGTGATATATAGATATATATACCTCTCATTTCTAGCTCAATAAATGAGAGGTTGTAGTTTTGATCTGCTTGCAACTTCAAGGTGTTGGTATCTGACCCTCTCTAATTAAAAAAACAAAAACAAAAAAACTGCCCAGAATGGGTTATATGATCAATGAATAAGAGTAAATTTATTCGTGATCCTACCAACAGGTGAAGCAGCCACATGATCCAATCCTTCCTTAATGCTGAAATATGACAGAAAAGTTTAGATCATGCTGGCAGCTTCATCTGTTACTGGTACACGACATGTAATAATCAATAGATCAGAAAGAGGGGAACAATGAAACACAGACAAAGAAAGAGATGAAACTCTTGAATCTTCTCTGAGAGATAGAAAGGAGAGGGGAGAGTAAAGGGATATAAATAGAGAAAGTAATAGAGTTGTAAAGAACTGAAAAGCTAATGAGGTAAGCATGTTAGTGATTTAGTTGATATGCTAAATTAATATATTGTTGTTAATTAGGAGATAACACGTGTCAGTGTGGTCCAAAGCTAAAGAGAATTTAAATCGTATGATCATGACCAATATGCTTCCAACATTTCATATCAAGCACGATTGAGTGGTTCCAAGTTTATCTTGGAGTACACATCAACCAAAGAAAAAAGTACATGTCACTAAGTTAATGGGGGACCATTTGCATGGCTTCCTACAATTCCAACATTAAAACAAAATTCAGTAAACGCATCCTATAGTTACCCAGTCACGTTTGCAAGTAATAAAATATAACACAAAACCAAGTGACTCTAACTCTCTTTCTCTATCCACCATCTTAATTAATAATATGATGTGTGTGATGATAGCTCTTCTTTCACCTTTTGAACACGAGCTACATACTTGTCTCACACAGTAATCTTCATCTACCATCCTGGCTGGCTTCGATTTCAGATTTAGAATTAATTATATAAAAAGCAATAGTTTTATCTGCAGATATGATGTTACAGAGGAAGGTGGAGGAACTAAGAAGAAAAAGAATAGTAATAATATATTTTTATTGTGAGGCTCTTGCTGTGATTTTGACGTAGTGTTTCTTTCGAGTTGTTGTGATATCTTTGGCAGATCGATGCATGGAATCAATAGATGCACGCAGAGTCATCCCCATTTAACAATATATCAGAATGTGGAAAACACATTATTCCATAAGAAAAGTTCCCAATATATCGACTTCATCCCGGGCTATTCCCACTTAATTGTATTGTACGTTCCAATTACTTTTTGTGCGATCATACTCTTCTCTTCAGCTATACAGCAGATATAACAAAGGAACCTCCTTCCCCTTGTTTTTGGCCAACAGTTTATGTAATTTCTTGAAGAACGAGGTTCTAAAGCATATATATATAATTAATACTCGCATGTTATCTCCACGGGCGTATTTTGAGAGTGAACCAAAAGAAATATTTATGATATTCCAACAATGGATTGAAGCTGAGAGGAGAAATAGGAAACGAACTTTTAGTCGTTTATAGCATAGAATGCATGCGGCCTGCAAACTAGCCATTTCGAGACAACATATAAGTCAACACTTTCTTACCCTAGCTCCATTTGATATGTAGGAAGGGAAGCTTCTAAATATTTGAGGTTGTTTCTTTAAGGTAAAATAAAACGTAATGAAATAAAATATAAACAGGAAATAATTTTCTTGACAAAAAAATTCATTTCCTGTCAAAAAATTAAAAAGCTATTGTTTATTCATAGTAAGAACATAATAAATATTATATAGGACCAATATTGAGACTGAAAAAATTAATATTTTTATCAAACGTCAGAATCCATTCGAAACCTAAGTTTGCTAGCACATATCGAATTTAACTGTTTTCTATTTGAACAACAATAAGAAATTTGAAATGAATTTGAGAAAATGCAAAGTGTAAACGTTGTTAAGAATTAAAGGCAGCCATACGTAGTAAGACGTGATGTTTTAAAGGAGAGTGGGTATTTGTTCAATCTACATGGGTCCGATGTTGTTCCTTTTTTTCTTTTGATAATGGTAGTGTTTGAACAAAAACAAAAATCACAATTGGAAAGATGGGTGGTCACGGAGATATAGGTGACATACATGTACAATTCACAAGAAACGGCCTTCTTTTTCTTAGTAAAAGAAATAGGCCAAACTTCCCTATGCCAAAAAAATATTTCCGAGAAACGATTACACTCATCCCATCATCCGTATCTCGGACCTATGCTTTAAATCACAATTCCAATTCATGACCTGTACAGCTTAATTACACACTAAAACCTTCATGTTGTGTGTATATATATACATCAAATCAAAAGCCAATAGAGGCATATAATCAAAAGAATCCCCCACCATTCACACAAAATGAAGCAATACCTCACGCAATCGTTGCTTTGTTCCTTCATACGACACATCCTGCTGTGTTAACTAGGCTTCAACCACCGTGTGAGCACCCGTAAATCTCAACGCTACGAGGTTCCCAAGTTCTCTCCGTCAACCTGGTTCACCCAGTTACAACCTGAGCCCTGCTTCCTTACCGTTTTACAGTCTTCAACAATTATAATACGAATCCGTTTTCTTGACTACTTAGTTTCACTCATAACCCAACATTAGGATTCAAGAATCAAAGGCAGGCCCAGAAGCTGAAGTCATCAGAATTAACAATCATATTACCAGCTTCACCCCCGATTCAATGAAGCTCGCAGACTCTCCTCTGGTATTGTCCAGGAAGCCAAATTCCCACCCGAATCCCCACTCAATAACTGTTTCAGATCACTTGTCAGGTGGAGGGCAGTAACAGGATGTTTATGGAACTTAAGTACTTTGCATAGAATCAGCCTGTATTCTGCTTCTTTTCCAACAAGATTTAAAACTCCCCCACTAGAGACTTTACTTAGGGAGCTATCAGGATCAGAACAGTGGACCATTTGCCACACCTTGACAGCTCCACTCTGATGACCTGTGGCATACCAGTTTGTGCCCATCCAATCGGAAAATGTGCTACTTGTCACTGAGAGAATAGAATCAGACGGGAGTTGCGACGTGTTGATCATTGCCAGGCAATCCCCATTGATGCTCCATATTGCTAGAAGAATACCAGCAGCAGTAACAATTTCCCCAGACAAGTCATTAACAAAAACTGCTGAAACTGGCACGGGGAATTCTGGGAGCTGTCGAACATATCCCATGGAACTAAGATCCCATATAATAACTGTGCAATCGTCTGATCCACTAACAATAAGCATGTAAGGCTGGCTAACTTGAAGACAAGTGATTTTGGCTGTGTGCGCACAAAGTGACTTCTCCAACTTTAAGCATAGTACTCCCCGGGGCCCAGACTTGCTGATTCTACAGACGTTTACTACCCCATCATCACCCCCAGTAACCAAGATCCGACCATCATGGCTAACACCAGCACACTGAATTTGGTTACCCCCATGCAAATTTTCATGAGTTGAAAGAAGCCTGTCTTGATCATAGCTCATAAATCTCAGGCTCCGGTCTGGGAATCCCCAAGCAACATATTTGGAATATGTTCTTGGTTTAAGCAAATTGTTAGTTCCTGCCACAAGAATTTTATCGTGAAAAGCAACAATTTGAGTGATAGGTGAAGAACTTTTGCGAATTTCATGTGGAGCAAGATGAATGGAAAGTTCAAGGGGATGAGGAGGAAGTTTCCTGTCAGTTCGCCTTTTCACATGGGGTTTGAGGAATAGTTGCTTCGGTGTCTGGCCAAAATGATTAATTTGTGCCAAAATGGATGCTTTTATTGCAGGATCAGTAACCGAGTCTATGTCTACGCTCCCTTCATAGGTATAATGATAAAACACATTGACAGATTCCTCAGCAGCCTGTCAAAATTTTCAAGAAAAAAAGACATTAGCAGATGAAAAAAGTAGTAATGGCCAAAAAGATATTGATACATTGGTGGACATTTTAAAGTTCCACTTCAGTCCATTGATATTAACTTTGATGCATATATTAAATTAAATTCTTGACAATCAAGAAAAGAAAAAATTTTACATAAAAGAAAGATTCAACAATTACAAGAATGGCCTGACAAGATGGGGACAGCTATCTATTGTAATTAAGCAGGACACCCACCTTCCCTCTCTGCTTATATCCGAAAATGAGGTCAATCCAATTATGCAAATTTGCTGAGACATAATCAGATTCAAGAGCTTCCCTATGCTTCCGGATGAACTCTCTTGCACTACCTTTGGCCCATGGAGGCAGGATAACATCCTCAACCTGAAAGAAACACCATAGTCATCATGCTGCCGGTCATTCCAACCTGTGTTTTGTCTTTTGGAACTTCATAAAATCAACAATTAAAAAAGTAGCACTAGGATAACCTTCTCCCCAGACTGCTTCTCTCCAAGGTCAAGATTGAAACGATTTTCCAAGAACTCGGGCATGTAGAAAAATTCTGGAATCAATTCCTTCACATCAGATGTGTTTCCTCTCCCAGCCGCACTTGACCAAGTATCCCTTAAGCTATTGAAAAGACGATCAGCATGATCAAACTGACCACCTTGAAGCTTTTGGTTCTCTGCACTAAATGGGGGCACGCGGATAAGATAGAAGAGGACAATTCCCGCACTAGAATAATGAGATCCATAATGAAACTTGGGGACCTCTGGATCATCCCAGCTCTCATATCTAACAAAAAAAAATTAAATCAAACATCAGATTTAGAAGAAACTACCTAATAAGATCAGATGCCATAGATACTGTCTTTTCTTGCTATATATGTCATAATATTGTAACTTAATTGGCAGTATCAATTCACTGTGAATGCAAAGAAACCATAGGATAATTATTCTCATGCCTTTTGAGTATATTAAATGTATACCATGATTTCTGTCATTTTAAATCTATTTCAGTGACTATTTTTGCCAGGCACGCTTCTTGGAACTCGGCAAAACATATAGTGAATTAATTATATGGCAATCAAAAATTCCAACCCGCAAGAGAAAAGTTAGGATAAACTTGATATGGAGCCAACCTTTTCATAAATTCATCTTCCCCTTCAGGTGTCTGGCAGCCCATTGGCTTTTCCAGCTTTCGAAATGTTTTTGGATTGGACAAGTCAAGATTTTCACTCTCATAATCTGCAAGGACCCATGGAAAGACTGGATATTGCGTAAGATCACTATAACCACGTCCTGCCAAGGTATTGAGATGCATAAGGTACTGGAAATTGCTTATCTCTCCATTTTCCCACTTTTTAGTAAATGACTTGTCCATTATTTTAAAAAGACGGCTACCCTCGTTGCTTTCTTGTTTTGAGGTTCCGGATATAGTTGTATCCAACCTAAAACACAGAAAAAATATGGTTCAAAAGTAAAACGGATAAGTAAACAGCACAAACATAAATTATAAATTATGAAACATAGAGACAGAGCTCATATATATATATATATATATATATATATATATATAAGAAAACACCAACGCTTCAACAGAAGACCAGAATTCACGTGATTGTGCATATATGAATAGGAATCAAACATCAAATATGTCAAGAATACTTTGCATGAGTGTCGAGTTTTTATACATCCAGCCATGTCAACAGCATCAACTCCTAAAAATATACATAAAAGCAAATAAAGTGAACACAAACACAGTAGAACATATAGTAAAATAAATATCTTACATGCTATTCCGAGGCAGATTCAAGGCAATTAGGTTTTTAAAAACTTCTTCTCGTTCCCTTTTGTGGAAAACCAAGAGATCATTACATCCATCCATGCTAAATATTTCAATAGCAACAGGACGGAGCTGGTAATCACGCTTCAATATCTCATGAACACTATTAAGTTTCCACATGCGCCACAGGTGAGGTAAATTCCCACTGCTATGAACTTTTTCCTTTCCCCATGCACCAACACTATACGCCCATGCTCTTCCCCCAACCCATGATTTAGCTGTTGTGCTCCCTGACAAAGTTGATTTAGATTGAAAATCTACACTCCCAGTAACATCTTTCCTTACACCCAAAGCCTGATCAATAACTGAAAGTTCATCTTCACATTCCTTCTCACAGAAGCAGCCAGTGTTGTCAATAAAGAAATTTTCAATCACATACAAACAAAGTTCACCTATCAGGAATATTCCATCATGCTTGTCAAGACCTACAACTCGTTCACAGTTATACTTAAATCTTATTTTCTCACATGGTTCCAAAAAAGGTCTGATTAAGAAGTCACCATTATCATGCAGTTCTTTATCAAGTTTCTCATCTGCAAACTTGGCATGATCAACTTTCACAGAAGATTGTTGAGGAGATTCCATGTCAGATCTTCCCTGGATGCTCTCTTCTATTGGAAGTGACACTGCACTAGACTTGGCACCAGTCTCAAGTGCAGAATGGAGGCTTGCTTCATTTATACTGCTTGCTTTGTCATCATTCCACTCATTCCCATCAGAAACAGCATCTTTGACATTGTTCAAATTACTAAATAAAGGAGCATCAAATGGCTCATTGTCAAGAGCATTCTGTTTATCATTATCATTCACTTGTTGAAAATACGGTTCAGAATCAGAATTAGAAGCATCAAGACACTTCTCAATTTTAGCTTTAGACAACTCTGCTTCATCTATTTCAAACTGCCCATCTAAAATATTTTGAATGGTATCAATTTTCAGTTTACAGCGCTCAAGTTTTTTGCGCATCCTATATGGACCTTCAATGGGACAAAGCTGCCATTCAAGTTCTTCATTCATGGATGATTTACAGAGAGGGAATATCCCTCGTTCGTGCACAAGCTGCTGAAGATGGCTTTGCCACTCACTCTCAGCATGCAGAACCCATCCATACTTATCTTGCCTGACAACTCTCAACTCAGCAGACATCACATCACGAACTAATTCCAGTGCATATCTTCTCTCATTTAGCTGCTCCCAATGTTTTAAATCCAATTTTGCACCTTCTCGAGATTTCCTCCCCATTTCCTTCTTTCTCCGACCTTCCATGCCTTTGATTCTTACACCGGGAAATTTTGCTGATCCAGCAATATACTGCACCCACATAATGCCAGCACACTGTTCTAATACTTTATTTACAATATGTTCATTTTTCTGATACCAGTCAAAAAACTCCGATAAACCTCTAGTCAATAATTTATCAAACCCACCATGAAGTACATCAAATTGCTCCCCTTGGTTAGGTTTAGAAACAAGCAAGTCTTCAAAGGCAGCCCTTCTATGCACTAGAAGATGCTTGACCATTTCAATGGCCATATTCTGCACACTCTGTCTTTGATCGCAGAGAAGAGACAAAAGATTCACACAAAGGCAGCAATTAATATCTGTATCAGCATTGCTGGGACAAAAGATAATTCTTCTATGAGCAACCAATAATTGTAAGACTGTACAGATGTCATTTCCTGAATCATCTTGAGGAGTTAAAGGTGATCTCCTTTTAGACTCAATGAGCAAACCCAAGCGTGAAAGGAGATCATCTTCCCCTATACTACTTAAAAATGATGGGAGGAAGCAATATAATATCATTCGATTTGCGTTTTTCAGAATGGAATATATATAAGCTTCAAGTTGCTTACTTCCTCTAGTAATTGATAAGAGCCCCTTTCCACCAGGAGATGCTTCTTCTATTCGACCATCTTTGTTTGCTAACTGCAACATTGATAACAAGAAGTCAAGACATTTTATTACCCCGGAAGGTTGAGGAAAAGCACCCATATATACACGATCTACTATCATCCAACATAAAGCATCCAAGTTGGAGGACCAGCGACTCTTATCCAATTTTTTCTCATCTTCTTCATCATCACGTAACAATCGCCTTTCAAGGAAGTTCAAAAATCTAATCAGGCACAGGCCCTGAAAGGCTAACATTGATTCAGCATCAACATATAGAGGAACACTTTCCAAGATGTTCTCAATAACCTGTGATGCCTTCAGCTGCTCTGTCACAAAATCAGAAAGAACTTCTGCAATAAAATCTAGAACAGCAGTTGCTCCAGCAGAACATGGCCCACCACCATATCCAGAATCATCTATATCCAGAAGCAACTTAGAAGTTACAGCAAAATAGTCACTTGTGGCAGATGGACCTTGTGCACTAGACTTCAAATCTGAAGCTGGATCAAAATTCCCAACAGACATGGAAGAATCGAAAGACGGAGTTGCTGCTAAGGGAGATTTAGATTCACTCTGGTTTGCAGTTCCCAGCCAGGATGCCAATCCCATAGCTGGTGATGAAGGTGAAAGAGGAATTCTAGAACTAGACTTTTCAGATAAAATGGGAGAGTCAAATGTGGCAAAAGATGCAGAGCTCCGTAAATCTGTTGTCTGGATATTGTCCAAAGTTCCTTTGAAACGGCGAAAGCCAGACTCCTTTGCATCCATGTTTGCAGGCACTTGATCTGCATTATCACCGTCCCAGACCTTGACAGATTTATTTAACTCCATCTGGGATGTAGTAACACTATCATCTGATTTCACAGCATCCATAGAGTTCACAGGTGCAACCATATCTTCTGAACTTGTACTTACCTGCCCTTGAGGAAAGCTTCCAAGACTAATGGAGGTTTTGACTGATGGTTCCTGCTCAAGAGGCAAGCTAGAGAATGTATTTTGTGAACTGCAAGTACCATCACAATCATTCAAGGTTTTCTCTTCTATGCCGGCAGAGAGTTCTTTTGCCAAATTAACAGCATGGACAGCCCTGAAAAGCACAAAACATGCAGTTCATTTGAAAAGAAGCAATTTTAGCAGGACAAAGAAAAAATGATTTAAACAAAATCATTCAAGCAATCAGCCTACAAATATGGGTAGGAAGTTAAACAGAAGAAGAGCAAGAAAATAGAGAAGTTTTCTCAAAACAAACCTGACACAAGAAAAGTATAAATCAATGCAGCTTTCGAGAAATTCTGCACGCCTACAAGCAGCAGTAAAAGAGGGACACATTTTAGCTAGATCAACCATAAACCTAAGAACCGCAGTTGCAGCAGCAGGGGCAGATGCATCGCCGCCCATTAGACGAGCAGCATAAGTCTTATGCATCAGAGCTTCCCCCTGAAGCTCACCAGCCGTATCTGAATATCCCTCCACAAGCTCAGCTACAAGCCTTGCACCAAACTGGGAAAGATTACCAGTTTGGTGAGAAAACATTGAATGCATGCTTAACCTAGCAAAAGTAGATTTTGCCATAGCAATAGCAGAATCCAACAACTCTACAAACTTTAGTTCTACGTAACTTCCATCACTCGGCATAAGGGCATGAAAATCCAGCATCCGAACCTCTGGTAACCTAGGATAAACCGGCTTGCCAAATATCAAACAAAACAATATATAATAAATGTCAGGGGAGTCATAGAAACTTGGAAGCACCCGAACCAAACCTTGATAACCTCCACTCATTCGAAATTTAAGAGCAAAAGTAGGAGAACAAGTCAGACACACCCCAAGTAGAGTCATGACCCATCTCATACTCGTGGGATGAACTGCTTCATCGAGAAAATATGTAATCAATTTGGAAGAAACACTTCTATTCCATTGCTCAAGCAACTCTTCTGATTTTATAGTCACTTGTAGATCAATAAGCATCTCCAGTAACATATTTCTGACAATGACATGTTTCCCCATGGACTCTCTCATTATTGGACTTTGGGGAACCAGCCTAGGGGGCTCAAATGTCATAATCACAAATCTAACCACATTATCAAGCTCAGAAGACAGAAAGCCATCTTCCAAGATTACACCAAGCAGCACAACCAATTTTTCCAGCACAGGAACTTCAACATCACCCCTTTTCAAAGTTGCAAGTAAATGTTGAACAAGGTTAATTTGCCGGAGAATTGTAAGGTTATGATTTCTGTACCAGTGCATAGATACTAAATGTTCCAGAAATCCCAGCAATGAAATTTGGATTGAAACTGGGGCTGTTACCCACACTGTCCAATCCAACAAGACATGTTCAACCATGTCTGCATTTGACAAGACAATACAATTTGAAGTTTCGGCGGCATTATCAGCAGTTTCCAGCTCTGAAATATGACTAAATGAATCTTTCTGAATAGAAAAATCATCCATATCTCCAGGAGATCCAACTGAAGAACTCTCGTCATGAAACTTTGAAAGATAATGATCCTCAAGACTGGTTTCCTGCATTGCTGCCACAGGGGGCAAAACAGTTTGAGTACTTTCCAACTTTTTCGGTTCAGAAAATGAAGCTTCACAAGCAGCAATTTGAAAGAAGATATCAAGAGATTGCATCTCAAATAATGACATTCTACGACGCAAAAACACCGCAAGTAGATGGTAGCCCCTTAATGATTGCATGTCCTTGACATTCTGAGGGTTTTGATGAAGCGCACAAGCAAGCAATGTCAGGGCCATATATAGCATATCCCTAGTCTCTGCAGCTTCAACAAGAGCCAACACAACTGCCATGCCACCTATAGGACGAATAGTCTCTCCAATCACACAGTGCTTGCAGATATAAATATCTCCATACAGTCGTCCAAAGCGAGGAATACCTGCAAAACCCCCAAGACATTAATGAAACAGAGTGAGAAAATCAATAAAATAAAAGCAAAAGTTACAAAGTTCTAGCTTGTAAATGTAGTTGCACACCTCCAATGGGAGAAGCAGCTGCAGACATTGGATCAATCAAATTAAGCATTGAAAAACTTCCTGATGAACGAATAAATTCTGTACAAGTTCCATCAAAGGCAAATATGAGTTTTTTCCCTGAAAGCTGTAAAGAAAGGTTTCCTAGTCTCTCCAAATCCCAGACAATTCCACTCCCATCTGCCTTCGGGTCACCTTGCTTGCTAGCAGCATCAAGCCTCTGACCATTAGAAGCCACAGTCAAATCAGCATCTAAAGAATCTAGTATGGCCATACTGCCACCACCACAAGCCTGGTTAGGTACAAACTGCAGAAGATCTGTGTCTTGGAAAAGTCCCCTATATCCTCTGCCAAGTACGTACATAAAACAAATACACCCTGATGTAAGCACTTCCTCAAAAAGGTAGCAAGATCGTAATTTCCATGTCAAGTCACTAACTCTCGCATTAACAATCGAAGTCCCAATAGTAACCTGCAATGGTTTCCCTGGTGGAGATGGTGAATATCCTAACTTTCCAGTGTGTATAAGCTTTCCATTAAGATAGACATAGGCAACACTGGCTTGGAAGAGACCAGCAAGAGCATTTGGTTTGCTGTGAACAACTGCAAGGTGATGCCACCTTCCTTCTTCCAGTTCTAACCCAGAAAATGATAAGGAACAAGAGTCGCTGATTGCAAGAGTTAGAACACCATCCTCCTGAAGAGAAAGTTCAGCAAAGATTGTATTATCACTATTAGCAGAACCAACTGAAAATATCCTTAAAATGTGCCGCTCATGCTGCTCCCCATTTGAGCCAGATCGCTTCTTAGAAGAGACGGATTTGGAAGGATCTGTTTCTTTTGATTGTGATTTTAGAAAATTTTGAAACTGGAACCAACAAACAAATGAATAGCCAGCAGCTGGAGGCCACGATCTTTCGCCGAGGGAAACCTGAATGGCAGCATGGCCAATCTTACTCATGTCCATCTCCACAAAGGGTGCCAAGGAAATATTTTCAGAGGCCATGTCTTCCATAAAAATTAACTTCTCCATCATTTCAATGATTCTCTGACCAGAATTTTTAAGCCTCATTTGCAAAACATATCTGATGAGTATACGAAGTTCAGATGGAGACAACCTAACCAAACAGAAACACGTTATCCAATTTTATAAATAACAAACCACGTTAAATGGGAGCAAAAAATTCTAAACAATAATATGATATAAATCCTACCTATAGGAACCAAGAACTTCCACAATCTTCAATGCATAAGAAAGTAATGGAGATGAACCCAGAAGAAAAGGGTGGATTATCTCCAGCAAAAGTTCCACACAACCTAAAGATATGGAAGGAAATAGTCGTTAAACTACCATTGACCATCCATCCAAGGTTTTTTTTTTGCCAGGGGGAGGGGGGTCGTGGGGTGGTTTACATACCTACAGAGGTGAGGTTTTCCTGATTAAAGGGGCCAGCATGAGCAAGCTTTCCAGTTAAGTGTAGCCCTTCCAACTGCACCTTGGGAGTAAACAGCAATAATGAATGGATCAAAACTCTAACAGCACCAGCATTGTAAATTCGCTCTCTATAAGGATTAATTGGACCTGATGGAGTTAATAAAAGAGTATGATATGACTCATCCTCAATTGCATTTATCAGTTTCGAACCTTCAGATGTCAAGAAAGGTGGAATCACAATTTCGAGGGCAAGTTCCAACATCAATTGGATGACTTGTTTTTCATGCTCCACACAAAGTAAGCCAGATTCAGATAGGAGATCATAGAAAGTTTGTGAAGATATAATAGCATTCAACTTCATCCTATTAACAGCATTGTTAGACACTCCAGCAGTTACCATGCGCAACAAATATGTAAGCACCTTAATGGAATCATTCAGTGCAGATTGGTTCATGTCCCTGTCATCACTTTGGAACCCATGCAGTGTGGTAAACAAAAGAGAAAAACCAGTTGCTTCACCAAAAACCTTCTGAGCAGAGTGATTGACTCCTAAGATCCGCCACAAAGCTCCCATGATGTCGCATTTTGCATCAATAGAAAGCCGGTATTGGGACCCTGAAGCACTGGTTACCATTCCACTTTTCAAAACTTCAATCAACACACACAGCTCTTCCAGATGAGCCTGGTACAATAAATTATTATATTACCAACTTGATGATTCTAAATGAACAGTAATTGAATAAGCATGAGAATAAAAACATTTTAAATGTAGGATGCATGTATAGGCATTCATGACTGAAGATATTTAGAAGTTATTCATTTCCGATTCTTAATTCATTGCCAGTGTCCAATGGGCAAACGCAGCCAAAATATAGAAATCATAGAAATTTGGTGAGAAATGAAGGGTAGCTCTTACAAGAAATATCTGAGAGCTTGAAATTTAAAAACGAATGCCAACTAACCTGTGAAACATCTTCAATTATAAGGCATGACAATATTCGAAGAACCCCTGAACGATGTGCATCAGACACCAGAAAAGGCAATACAACAGTAACACCATTAGATGAGCGGAAGGAAGCTTGATTAGCCTCACATTTTTTTAATAAAGAGACCATGCAGTCCCATGCAATATCAATAGTAGCTCCAACTTCAAAAATCGGAAACTTCCCAGAACAAGATTCCATGAGCCTGGGTGAGGTAATAATAGCATCCTTATTGTCCAAATGTTGCTTGAAACTGCCTGAGCTAGATTTTCTCTCCAGCAGATTGGAAGGTTTATTCTGTTGATCTGGACTCAAAATATTGTTCTGTTTCAGATCATCTAACATAACTTCCAATACACCAACTTCACGGAGAACTTTCTTGTACTGTTGGTCAAAAGACAAGAGTTTTACAAAGAAAGAAAGTATTGTCTGCTTCAGTTCCGAAGTAATCGGTTGCTGCAGTAAGCAACAAAGTGAAAGTAACTCTTGCTCAGGAACACAGTTCACAACAGTAACAGCATACTCAAGAATTTTCAATATTATCTCTTGCAAGGATGAAGGAAAACCAGCCATGTTAAGGATGAAAAGTGGAACAGTCCGTAACTGTTGACACAACTTATAGTTCTCTAGGTGACTTGAAAAAATTTTGAACATTCTATTTAAAACTTCAGCTTGCAATTCCCTGTTCTTAGCCTTGAGGAGAATATCTTGTAACATCTGGACTGCTTCAAGGTCCTTAATTTTGTCATTGTCCTTCTCCCACACTTCATCACCAAGCCAATCAGAAGATGATGTGCGACTTCTGTTATGACCACCTGCCTTTGTCTGAGAAGATTTAGAACCCCTGCCTCCAGAGGACCGTGGAGGCTCATTTGTCCCTGTTTGAGCTAGACTAACAAGAACATCAAGCAACCTGGATAATGTGGGTGAAAGATGATGAAGGGAAGAATCCTCTTGTCCTTTGGAATTTTGTCCTCCATCATCCAGTGCCTGAAATCCAGCTGAAGCAATATCTTTGTCTGTAAATGACTCAGGATGAACAGACTGAAATCCCTGACTTTTTGTCATGTTGGATAGAGTTAGTGCAAACTGAACAAGGAAATGATATCCATGTGCATTATGTATATCCTCCCTCAGTCTGACGCCACCAGTCTCTAAAAACCAGCATTTTAAAAACAAAATCATCAGGACCAAGTACATAACTAGAAAGCCTTAGAATCTGAATAGCAGAGACAATGGGGTGTATGCGTGTGTCCAACAAGTTTCTATACCCTAACTGTTAGATTTATGGAAACCATGTTCATTGCAATTAAATTAAAGTAAGTACATTATTTAAAAAAAAAAAACTGATTCACAAATTACCAGGTCTATAGGACAATTCCACACACTCAAGTAACAAGTCGACAATGCCCATGGTGTAGGCAGAATCGCCACAATCAGGATCAAAATCTTTGACAGCCATCAAAAGAATTTTGATCTGCATGGTAGAAAGATATATCACAAGAATTGTTCAGTTTCAATAATAAAAAGTGGACACTATGCACCAAGAGAATCATTACAAGTATTGCACTGTTATACCACAATAATGATTATCCTTAAAACAAAAGCTATTTCGGTAATTGATTGTAATGAAACCATGGCATCGTTTAACTTGGTTAAGTGCAAAAGGAATACCATCCAGCAACAGTCAAGATTGCTTAATACAGTTGACTATTTTATTAATTGTGGAACAATTCAACAAAGGAGCATAATTTTATATAGCTTGATCACATATTAATGACCAAACACCGAACGTCTTTGGTTTTGTTAAGCAAAATGAAATCGAAGTACTAACATCTTTGAACTTCATTAATAGTAGTATGACAGGAAAATGTATCCGTGTACTGTAGCACACAATGCAAGGACAATATTACAGACAGCTTTGTTAATGACTCATTCTCTGGTAAATTTGTAGACTGGATGGTACAGGGTAGCGTGAAGAGAGAGAAAGAGGAAAGGAAACTGACTTCTTTATTCAACAGAAACTCAAGAAGTACCCATGTCGTATTTTTACTGCTAATCTACTTGCCCACTCCGTTGCACTTCAATGACAATAGTTACAAGTCTTATACTAACAGCTAAGCCTGTGCTACAATTGCTATTTCTAATTCCCACGTATCACTGGATTTCTTTATGAAGATTTTGATGCCAGAATGTCTTGTTCTTATTCATCTTTGAGGCTGATATATATAGATACAGATTCAGACATAGCATTAATATAAAATCCCTAAACTTATGGCTAGATGGCTCCTAGAATCTCTATGATTATGGGATACTGATTACATAATAATAATCCCATGATTTTAGGGATATAATCCCATGATTTTAGAGATCATAATCAGAGGAGGGAATCAAGACAGATATTAGAATAAAGACAATAAATGTAAATCTTCTATATCTGGAAATTCCTTATTTTAATGTCAACACTCCCCCTCAAGCTGGCAAATAAATGTCCTTCATTCCCAGCTTGCATCTAAGTTCTTCAAACTGTGGTCTTGCTAGAGCTTTCGTGAAGAGATCTCCTACTTGAAGTCTGGATGGGACATGTATTAATTCAAGAATGCCTTCCTCCTCTTTTTCTTTAATAAAATGTTTGTCTATATCCACATGTTTTGTCCGTTCATGGTGAATAGGATTTCGGACCATAGCTATAGCTGACATGCTATCACTTCTAAGTCGAATAGGAGTCTTCAATGCAAGGCCCAGTTCTTTCAAGATTCTAATAATCCATAATCCTTCACATACACCATGAGCTATGGCTCGTAGTTCAGCTTCTGCACTGCTTCTTGAGACAACAGTTTGCTTCTTACTTCTCCATGTCACTACATTTCCCCACAGCATCGTACAATATCCTGATGTAGATCTTCTGTCTGGTAGAAATCCTGCATGATCCGCATCTGTGTACACAACTAATTCACGTGACTTTCCTTTTTCGAAATATATACCCCTTCCTGGAGTCATTTTGAGATAGTGTAGGATTCTATAGACTGCATCCATGTGTTCTTTCAATGGTTTATTTGTAAACCGACTTACCACACCAACTGCATAGCATATATCAGGGTGAGTGTGGGACAAATACAAGAGTTTTCCCACAAGCCTCTTATACCTGTCTGCATCTACAGGCACCGAGTCCTTTTCCTCCTTGTCATTATTCTGCTCATCAAGTTTACAAGCAGGTTCCATTGGTGTTTCTGCTGGCCTAGCCCCTAACATCCCTGTTTCTTTTAGTAGGTCCAGAGTATACTTCCTCTGGGATACAGTGATTCCATTCTTAGACCTTGCAACTTCCATTCCTAAGAAGTATCTGAGACTTCCCAAATCTTTCACTTCAAATTCATTTTCTAGTGACTTCTTAAGTCTCATTAGTCCATCGATGTCATCTCCTGTTAGGATAATATCATCAACATAGACAATAAGGATAGCTATCTTGCCTTTGTTGTGTTTTACAAACAGTGTGTGATCTGCTTGGCACTGAGTGAAACCAACTCCTTTTACAACCTTTGCAAATCTTCCGAACCATGCTCTTGGGGATTGTTTTAGTCCATATAATGACTTGTAGAGTCTACATGCTATCCCCTGAGTATTATATTCAGCAAGTCCTTCTGGAATATCCATATAGACTTCCTCCTCTAGGTCTCCATTGAGGAAGGCGTTTTTCACATCTAGTTGATGTAAAGGCCAATCCAAGTTTGCTGCTAGAGACAAAAGTATTCGGATAGTATTTAACTTTGCCACTGGTGCAAAGGTCTCTTAATAGTCGATGCCATAGGTTTGAGAGTATCCCTTTGCTACAAGCCGAGCCTTGTATTTGTTTGTAGAGCCATCAAGGTTGTACTTCTTAGTGAAGACCCATTTACACCCCACAGTTTTCTTTCCCGGTGGTAGTTTCATGAGTTTCCATGTCTGGTTTTTAATGAGAGCTTTCAATTCATCTGCTATGGCCCCTCTCCAGTGTGAATCTTTAATGGCTGATCCAAAGGTAGTAGGCAATTGCTCATCTGCTAAGTGGGCAACAAAACTTCGCATAGAGGTTGACAATCTATCATAAGAAACAAAATTGCCAATAGGATGTCGAGTACATGATCTTACCCCTTTTCTCAAGGCAATTGGCCACCCAAGATCATTAGAACTAGGAGCCGAGGTTGAGTCCTGGGACGGTTCGATACTAGAGGGCTCTATATGATCTGGATTTTCGTCCTCTGCTGTCTCAGCCTCAGCGTCTGTCTCTGGATCATCACGTGGTGCTGTCTCAGTGAGATTAGGATTAGTGTCAAGGTTAGGTTCAGGTTCAGAAATATCGGCGGTGGTGGTTGGTATAGGTGTAGTTGGTGCTGTTGGTATGGGTATGGGATTAGTTAGAAACTCCCATTCTCTCATGCTCTCCCCCTGAATGGGTATTTTGGGGTAAAAAGGTAGGTGTTCAGCAAAAGTAACATTCATGGTGGTGTAGAATTTCTTTTGGGTAGGAGAATAGCACCTGTATCCCCTTTGCGTAGGTGAGTATCCAACAAAAATACATTTTATAGCACGGGGATCCAGTTTGCCACCATTGTCATTGTGAACATAAGCAGTACACCCGAAGACCTTTTCAGGGAGGTGGTTTAGGAGAGGAGCAGTCGGGTAGTGTAGATGAGAAATTAGTGGGGTTCATCAAGAAGGGAAATAATTGTAATTAATGGAGAGATTGCAGGAATTGATTAAGAGAGATTTTAGGGATTATATTTCCTAATTATGTTTCTTGATTCTTTCCTGATTCTGTTTCCTGATTCTGTTCCATCAATCCCGTCTTGAGAGGGATTGAACTTGTATATATAGATGTAACCATGTATAGCAGATTGATATACAGAAATTAATTCATTCATACCGTGCTGTGCATTAGTGTCTGAAACCTTTGAAATCAGTATGTCCACTGACATGGTATCAGAGCAGGTTTTGTCCAACGGAGAGTCACGTCCAGCCTCCGTTAAGATTGTCGGCTTTGAAGGCTCGGCGATTGTCATTGTACCGGAACGTCTCACTGGCGAAAATTATCTCGATTGGAGCCAGTCAATGCTCCTCGCCCTCGACGGTAGAGACCGACTTGATATGATCTACAACGATCAACCACCCTTCGATGATGATGGTTCCCGACGACGATGGAAATCAGAGAATGCTATCGTCGCCTCATGGCTTCTGAATTCCATGCTTCCAGCGGTCCGAAGGAGCTTTATGTTTTTAACCACTGCCAAGTCTATTTGGTACGCCGTGAAGGAAGCATATGGAAAGCGTCCCAATGCTTCACTGTTATTTGATCTTCGAGCTCGCCTCTGGAATGTGAAACAGAGCACTCGCCCGTTGAATGTCTATTATCTCGAGAAGACGGCGTTATGGCAAGAAATTGATTTGCTTCAACGCCGAGTATGGAAAAGCGGTGAGGACGCAGCCGAGTACCAACGAACTGTGGATGAGGAGCGACTATTCGAATTTCTTGTGGGGCTCGACTCGGCGTATGATGATGCCCGTGGCCGTCTCCTCAGCCGCGTACCTCTCCCGTCTGTATCAGAAGCATTCTCCCTCCTGCGTGATGAAGAAACCCGTCGGCAAGTGATGCTCCTCAGCCATGGAACTCCTTCCTCGGCCACTGAAGCTTCAGCCCTAGCCGTCCGCGCATTGGACTCTGGCTCCAGGAGAGAACGCCCGACCTGCGAGCACTGTAAGAAATTGGGACACACCAAGGAGCGCTGCTGGGATCTTCACGGCAAACCACCGGATTGGAAAGCCAAGCAGCGACGGCCGCGAAGCCATCTGGCTAACTCTGCAGGATCAGACGACATGAATCACGATAGCCCAATGGATCACAGCAGCCCAAATATGACATTACCTCACAGGCCCAACATAGCGCCAGCGTCAACTCACGGGCTCTGCTCCGTTGGCCCAACTTCATATGGGTCCAGTGTTAACCCAAGCCCAATTCCTGTTGGCCAGATTTCTAATGGGCTCAATCCTGCTGCTTCAGGCCCAATTGATTCATTAGCCATGATCCTAGAGCGCCTAAACGTGCTAGAAAGTCAGTCCCGTAAACCAGTTGCCACTGTAGTACACAAAGGTAACTTTTTTACAGCACTTACCACTATTAAAGGTAAGACCTCAGGCCCTTGTTGGATAGTTGATTCAGGTGCCTCAGATCATATGACTAATGATATTTCCTTGTTTTCCAACTATACCCCTGCCACGTCACGACTCACAGTAAAAATTGCTGATGCCTCCAACTCTCTAGTAGCAGGGAGTGGTACTATTAGAATTTCTGATACACTCGTGCTGCATGATGTCCTTTATGTTCCAAAATTACAGTGTAACTTATTATCTGTAAGTCAATTGAATCAAAGAGAACGTTGCCATGCTGACTTCTTTGCTACCCACTGTGTTTTTCAGGACCTGTTCACGGGGACGACGATTGGTATTGCTAAGGAACTTGGGGGACTCTATTACCTGAATGACTGTCCAAAATCAGTATCTTATGTTTGTAATAAAGTGTCTCTCCCTCAAACTAGTGAGATGGACTTATGGCACAAAAGATTAGGACATCCCAATTTTCAATACATGTGTAAGATGTTTCCTTCTCTACGTTTAAATAAAAACTCAGTTTTTCATTGTGAGTCATGTGAGCTAGCAAAACATCATCGTACTCCCTTCTCTAGTGTTCCTTATCAACCCTCCACACCTTTTTCCATTATCCACAGTGATCTATGGGGCCCATCTCGTGTGAAAAATCGCACTCATTCCAAATGGTTTATGACACTCATTGATGATCATACCCGAGTATGCTGGGTATTCCTCTTAAAGGAAAAAACTGCGGTCTACCAAACATTCATTGATTTCTATAATATGATCTATACTCAATTTGACTCCAAGATCAAAATCCTCCATACTGACAATGGCACCGAATACATTAACCACCAACTCTCAAATTTCCTTAAGCAAAAAGGCATTTCTCATAAGAGCTCTTGTCCCCATAGTCCACAGCAAAATGGAATTGCTGAGCGGAAAAACAGGCATCTCCTTGAAACCGCTCGTGCTCTCCTCTTTAGCAGCAATGTACCTACTTACCATTGGGATGATGCTATCCTCACCGCCACCTTCTTGCTCAATCGAATGCCATGTAAACCCCTGTCCTTTCAGACTCCTCTTCAAGTACTTCACCAACACTTTAATCTACCTTACCTTGAGAATACCTTACCTCTCCGCATTTTTGGTTGCACTACTTTTGTTCATCTACATCATCCACATAAACTTGACCCACGAGCTGCCAAATGTATCTACCTAGGGCCTGCAGGAAACCATAAGGGGTACAAGTGCTTTGACCCTGTATCTCAACGCCTCTATATCACTCGTGATGTCACCTTCCATGAGACCATCCCTTTCTATCCATCATCCTCGGTTCAGGGGGAGACCTGGAGTGAACCTCAAATCATATATGAACCTCCTAGTCAAATCCACACTCTTGAGGACACAACACACAGGGAACCTAGAGAATATGATGGGAATCCTAGTTCAGGGGGAGATCCTAGTTCAGGGGGAGACACTAACAGGTGGGGTCAAGTCTATACCCGGAAAAAGGACACGACAGGTAATATACCTCAAGCCACTGACACGATCCAAGAGTCTGAACCAGAAACAGGTCCTAGCCATGAGATACAAGAGGATGATCTCGACGTCCCGATTGCAATAAGAAAACAACCAAGAACCTGCACTAGACATCCTATAGAGAGGTTTGTCTCCTATCAAGCTTTATCTCCCAAACACTTTGCATTTGTATCTCATCTTAATCAGGTCAAGATACCAGAAACTATATATGAAGCTCTTGATAGTCCTGAATGGAGGAAGGCAGTAATGGAAGAACTGGAGGCCCTAGAACAAAACAATACATGGGAAGTAGTCAACTTACCCAAAGGCAAGAAGGCAGTAGGCTGTAAATGGGTATTTACTCCAAAATATTGTGCGGATGGGAGCCTTGAGAAATACAAAGCAAGGTTAGTGGCAAAGGGCTTCACCCAGGTTTATGGTATGGACTACACCGAAACATTTGCACCAGTGGCAAAACTAAGCACCATCAGAGTATTGTTATCTCTTGCAGCAAACTTAGACTGGCCACTACATCAGATGGATGTCAAGAATGCTTTCCTGAATGGAGAACTGAAAGAAGAAGTCTACATGAAAATGCCTCCCGGATTCCCTGGAAAAAGGGAGAACCAAGTATGCAGGTTGAAGAAATCGCTGTATGGTTTAAAACAGTCTCCTCGAGCATGGTTTGAAAGATTCACTAAAGTCTTGAGGAATGAGGGCTATATACAGGGACAGAGCGATCACACTTTATTCTTCCGACACTTGAATGGGGGAATAGTGGTATTGGTTGTTTATGTCGATGATATCGTACTCACAGGAGATGTTCCAACAGAAATTGACAGGGTCAAGCAAGCATTAAATGTGGAATTCCAAGTTAAGGACCTAGGAGAAATGAAATATTTTCTAGGTATGGAAGTAGCTAGGTCTACTAAGGGAATCAACATCTCACAGAAGAAATACATACTAGATCTTCTAAAGGAAACAGGCATGCTCGGCTGCAGACCAAGCGACACCCCTATACGGGCTGACAAAATTACGGATACTGAAGAGCTAGGAAAGTCCGTAGATATGGGAAGATATCAGCGAATGGTGGGAAAATTGATCTATTTATCTCACACTCGACCAGACATCGCTTATGCAGTGGGGGTTGTGAGCCAACATTCTCATAATCCAAAACAAAAGCACCTAAATGAAGTCTATCGAATCCTGAGATACTTGAAGGGCTCCCCTGGACTAGGTCTTTGGTTTAAAAAATCAGAAAATCGAAAAGTGGAAATGATGACAGATGCCGACTGGGCAGGTGACCAAGAAGATCGAAAGTCCACCTCTGGATATGTTACCTATGTTTGGGGAAACTTGGTAACTTGGCGGAGTAAGAAACAAAGTGTGGTTGCTAGAAGCAGTGCTGAAGCTGAGTTTAGAGCTATAGCTCTTGGGATCTGCGAAAGTCTATGGGTAAAAAGAGTACTGGAAGAACTGAAAATGTCAATAAATTTGCCTATCAGACTACAGTCAGACAACATGGCAGCCATCAACATGTCTCACAATCCAATCCAACATGACAGGACAAAACATGTGGAGATAGATAGACACTTCATAAGAGAAAAAATTGACGAAGGGACGATTGATCTCAAATACATTCCCTCTAAAGAACAAGTAGCAGATGTTCTAACAAAGGGATTAACGAAAGACAAATTCGAATATCTAATCGGCAAGTTGGACATGATAAACATCTATGCTCCAACTTGAGGGGGAGTGTAGATGAGAAATTAGTGGGGTTCATCAAGAAGGGAAATAATTGTAATTAATGGAGAGATTGCAGGAATTGATTAAGAGAGATTTCAGGGATTATATTTCCTAATTATGTTTCTTGATTCTTTCCTGATTCTGTTTCCTGATTCTGTTCCATCAATCCCGTCTTGAGAGGGATTGAACTTGTATATATAGATGTAACCATGTATAGCAGATTGATATACAGAAATTAATTCATTCATACCGTGCTGTGCATTAGTGTCTGAAACCTTTGAAATCAGTATGTCCACTGACAGGTAGGCTTTAGAGAGCAGGTCAAAGGGAGTGGAATAGGTGAGAGTTTTTTATGGTAGGCGATTGATTAAGTAAGTAGCAGTTAGGATGGCTTCCCCCCAATAATACTTTGGAACATTATTTGTCAACATGAGGGCACGGGTAACATCAAGGAGATGGCGATTTTTTCGCTCTGCGGTGCCATTCTGTTGTGGTGTATTAATACAGCTAGTTTGGTGGATAATACCATGCTGTTGAAGGTAGCTTTGAAGCTGCATGTTGGTATATTCCCTCCCATTATCACTTCTAAGAACTTTTATCGAGGTGTTATCCTGTGTTTGGATCATTTTGTGAAAATTGATAAAGATTTGTGTGAAGTCAGATTTTTCTTTCATGAGAATAACCCAAGTGAATCTTGTGTGGTCATCAATGATAGTAACAAACCATTTGGCATGGGAGAGAGTTGGTATACGGGTAGGTCCCCAAATATCACTGTGTACAAGAGAGAAAGGGTGAGAGAATTCATGAGAATGGGGTTTGTAGCTATGTTTGGTATGTTTAGATAGCTGGCAGACTTCACAAAAGTCAAAAGATGAAGTTTTATTCATAGACTTTGGGAAAATTTTGGACATGTATTGGAAATTTGGGTGGCCTAACCTATAGTGCCAAAGTAAAATTTCTTCATCTGAAAAATGAACTTGGGCATCGGCTGCACAGCTGGTTACTTGTCTTGAGTTCTGTTTTACACAGTAAAGTCCCTCTAGTAGCTTAGCCATTCCAATCGTCTTCCCCGACTCCAAGTCCTGGAATAAACACAGAGTGGCTGAGAAGTCAATATGGCATAGCCCAGATAGTGTAGTTTTACTAACAGAAATCAGGTTGCACTTCAGGTCAGGTGCATATAAGACGTTAGTAAGCATAACAGTACCAAACAAGCAAACTTCTCCTATTCCCTGAACTTTAATATATTTCCCATCTGCTACTTTTATAGACATAAGAGCATCACTAGGTTTAACATTTTGAAGAAGGTTAAGGTTACCAGACATATGATCAGTGGCTCCAGAGTCAACAATCCACATTTGATCATTATGAACATCTGTCCGAAGTGCTAGAATAGCATTACCTGTGTATGCTATATTACCAGCGGCTATAGTCTGATTTCTGGCCTCATGTTGTTGCAGTATTCTCCTGAGAACTCCGAGTTCCTCTCTGCTTAGTTTCTCATCAGGTGCCCCAGTTAGGTCGGAGACAGCAGCATGAGCAGCGTGGGAGTTTGCCTCATTTCGGCCTTTATTCTTCAAATGAGGTGGTTTACCGTGTAGCTTCCAGCATTCATCTCTGATATGTCCTGCTTTCTGACAATGATCACACCATTTTCCACTTCTCTTTCCCTTCAAGCTATTACTTTTCGCAGCAAGGGCTTCTGGATTGATCTCATTCTCTGGCTGTGGTTGTGGGGTTGGAAGATGTAGTCTACTTTCTTCCTGCTTAGCCATAAAGAAGACTTCTCTTAGAGAGGGCAAGGTTTCTCGGTTCATAACCATTCTTCTAATCTCATCAAATGATGGTTGTAAACCAAGCAAGAATTTATTAATTCTTCTTTCTTCCTTAAGCTTCTCGTACAGCCGAGCATCAGCAGTGCATGACCACTCAGGAGTGTCATATTCGTCTAGCTGGTGCCACAGAGGAACAAGTTTAGACCAGTATTCAGTGATGGTGGAATTTCCTTGTCGAACTTTCTCCAAGTTGGCTTCAATATCAAGGATTGCAGCACGGTTTTTAAATGCTGCAAACATATCTCGCGCTGCTTCCCAGACTGCTTGGCTGGATTTGTACAGCGTGAAAGTTGCACTGATTTCGGTAGTTATTGAATTCACAAGCCACGACTGAACCATTGAGTCTTCTGCCTGCCACATGCTGTATCTTGGATCTGCTATTGGTGGTTTTGCAGTAGTACCATCCAAATATCCAAGTTTCCCTTTTCCAGCGACAAAGAGGCGGACGCTTGAGGCCCATTGCAGATAATTGTGGCCATTTAAGCGGTGAATAGTTATTTGTGATGAGCCGGCATCGTGTGGCGCTTGGAGGCTTGCATTTGACACCGACGGCACTATGGTATTGTGTGCCGATGGATGTAAGCCACCCTGGCTGTTGTTGTTTAGCCCAAAGCCGAACTGAATCATTTCTGCTCTGATACCATGAAGATTTTGATGCCAGAATGTCTTGTTCTTATTCATCTTTGAGGCTGATATATATAGATACAGATTCAGACATAGCATTAATGTAAAATCCCTAAACTTATGGCTAGATGGCTCCTAGAATCTCTATGATTATAGGATACTGATTACATAATAATAATCCCATGATTTTAGGGATATAATCCCATGATTTTAGAGATCATAATCAGAGGAGGGAATCAAGACAGATATTAGAATAAAGACAATAAATGTAAATCTTCTATATCTGGAAATTCCTTATTTTAATGTCAACACTTTACATTCAATAAATAATAATAATGGCCGTTCTTGAACATGGTACAAGGGAGATGATGTTACATAAATCCTCATCAAAAGTTCAATCTCTAATAATTTCGTGGACATTTTTTTCTCTTCATTCAACAATGACAGAAAGGGCAGTGAGGGGTCCCTCTTATCACAATTCACATCCAAGATCGATAGTTTTACATTCAATACTTGAAATAATAATAATAAATTTCAATCCTGGAAGAATTGAAAACTAAATAAATAACATCCTCAAGGATTGTTCACCAAAAAAAATCCTCAACCATTTGATGCTGTTAACCACTGGCATGTGCTTGTAAAGAGGTTGAGTTGAACACCAACTGAACGATAATGAAAAACGAACAAAAGCCTGAGATCACTATTTACAAGTACTTTGACTTGCAATAAATAGTTAAGATTTGAAAGCTAAGAACATACCAGGTGATGCTTGCGGATATATTTAGCAGTGCTTCCATTGTCATTGACCAAAAGTAGACCCAGTATCTAGATACATATAAGCAGCAGCAACATGAATATAAAACCATCAGAAGCAGAAATCAGCTCAAACTACTCATCCAAAGCAATATTATCCCATATTTCTACCAATTTTAATTGCAGATATGTGTACTTCCCCTTACCTGCATAGCGTGTCTATGAAGTTGTATGCTGTGCAATGGAACAAGTCCTTTCTTGTAATTTGAGAAAACTATCAAAGACCCCTTTGCAACCATTTGAAAGAGAAACTGAAGTGAATCATCCTCTATCAAACTCTGCGCCGCTGATGGATGGCTTGCAAGTGCTTTCATAATATGCACAACGCTTCCCTCTATCTGCACAAGTAAAGTGGTTCACATGAAAATTAATCAAGAACACAAATACAACCTTGGCAGATCCCAATTGTAGGCAAAGGCATAATTTTGATACCCAGTGCTTTAGGAAAGGTTTGGGCAACACCATGGAAAGATTGTGCAATAGAACAATAAAGGGTAAAGTTTCCCATTGAAATTCAAGTCTCATATGTTTGGATGTAATTTACATTGTCGAGGTGGGATAGGGAATGGAAATATTTGTTGGGGCTCAATGGAACAGATGACAGAAAACTCATGTGGGAATGATGATCCCTATCATCCTGTTATGGAAAGGATCTCATTCCTGGGAATGGAAGTTAAAATTATCATAGCCTTGTAAACAAGTCAAAATCACCAAAAAGCCATCATGCAAACAGAAGCCTTCTTTATCGTGCAAACTCAAATCCTTAGATGCTCGCTTGTATGGTCATCATTTATGGAACCGATTGGTTCTGTTCATAAGACATTTGGCTTCTTCTATATTTATTAGATATACAGAATATAGAATAGAATGGATTTTTTTTACTAATTAGAAAATTAAAAACTAATCAATAATACTGTTTCAATAATACTGTTTACACCAGGGGTATTGTGGACATTTGATCAACTTTCCCTTTCATTCTTATATTATTTCCATCCAACCAAATACATATATGAAGTTAAAAATTCATTGCATTCCATAACATACCAAATATAATTATTTTATTCCATCAAAACCCATTCTCATTCTCATGCCCCATTACAGTTCACATTCCCATTAAAAAAATTCCAGGCTTGCCCAGTTAAAATGAAGTTGCAAATAACCATAAATAATTTTTCTGCAAATTATGACCATCCGTCCTTATGCCAACGTAATTACAGGTTGTGAAGATGCAAAAACAGACGCACAAGTGTATATATACACATAACATGGAGAGAAAGAAACCTCAAGCTGGCGAACTTGCCCAATGTCACCATTATAACCTTTTTGCAACACATCTTGATTGATAGAAACATTTGCCCGTGGAATGGCTACATCAGGATCTAGAAGGGCGTGGAGAATATTAATGAGACAGCAAAATATGCCAGAGTCAAGCAGGGATTGCTTGTCAGTAGGCTGCCAAAAACATACACATGAGAACAACATCTTACCGCACAGGCAGAAGAAATTACATTCTAGAATACAGGAACAGTGAATGACAAAAATGTGATAGGTCATAGGTTAAAAATCATAATTGAATATAACACCAATCACTCTTCAAAATACATCATAAATCTAATTATTCTAATCCATGACATGTAAGCATTTTTTTTGTGTAGATTTCACAGTAAAACACTGATAGTCAAGTATCACAGACCAAAAGTGCCAATAATATTTGAACTGGGATTTTCAAGACACAAAAGTGATGTCAACCAGCAAGGAAATTATATATGGATGCTATCAACAGAGTAAGAAGTATATTATATATCCCCTAATAAATCACTAATCTCGAGAAAATTTTTAAGAATTGTACCCCAGATAAAAGGGCTTCCACTGCGGCTAACAAATTTGATCCAGTACTGATGCCATCCTGCCAAGAAGTTAATCAAATAGAATTAAAAAATCAAAGGACCAGCAAAACAATGACCGTATGAAAAATACACATTCATGGCTAACCTCAGTGGCTTCAGAGAAAAACTTCAAAATTTGAGCTACATCCAGAGATCTTGTTTTGCTTCTCATTTTTAACTTCTCTATATCTGTTACAAATGCTCTTCCAACAACGAATAAGAATATGTGTGTTTCAACTAACCTGTAAGTCATCATTATTAGAAGTCAGTTGATAAATAAACAACAATGAAGCAGAAGAATATGTAAGATGATATCTCAGCTAGCTCGCTAAGAAATTTTGAAATTTCAAGCACGAAAATCTTGTCCTATAACTCTTCGCTTAAAGAAAGTGGGAAACTATGACCCAGGTCTTAAGTTTATTTGAGGCACATTTCACCACCATGTATACTCAAAATAAAATATCATGACATCTTCATCTTCCTCAACAAAAAATAGCATCTATATGCAGAAATCAAAACATGCTATTAATCAAGGACAAAAAGTTTCTTTCTTTGGTGGCTGGCTTAGAAAGCCATGTTTACAAGTTTCAGTTTGTCTTTTTTTGTTTCTTCTTTGTATCTGGGCTAAGGAGAAGGTTCCTTCATCTAATAACATTTGTCCTTTTAGCCAAAACCATAGCTTAAGACAAAAGCATATCTCCATTTCAAAGTCAATGCAAACCCTAATAATTAGCCATCTCCTCACAACTATGCTATTGCAAACAAATTAACACATATGATAAAGGAGTAGAGATAAGATGAAGGTGTTTATTTACATGGTAACTAATTGAGCTACATTAGTATGCTGCTTTACTAATCTACAAAATGCATCTATAGTCAAATTCAAGGCCGCTTCTTTTTCCTGCAAGAAAATGTAAGAAAATTAGCAACTTATAATTTATCAGTAATCAACCATTCCAGGTGACATTATGAAAACACACACAAATTTGCAAGAAAGAACCTTCTCAGAGGTGGATGCCCGAAACTCTTCCCAAAATCTCTTAAAGTCCAATTCCAGTTCATGTCTCTCCCTGATTTAAAATCTTGAAAATGTCATAATCACATGCAGCATCATAGGCAAAGGATGTTATTAAAAAAAAAACAATTCTTGAGAATCAGTTTTCATTGATCATGAAAGAACTGCGTCAAGAATTTGAAATCATAGACATCGAGTTAGAGGAAGTTAATAAACAGCCTCAATGAAGATAGAACATAAAAACAAGACACCTCTTCTAAAGAAATGGAACTGTGAATATAACTATTTATGTCTCTTCATTTAATATTAAGATCATTTGCTTGTTCTAAACGTGTTAATTAATAATCAATAAATATTAGCATTTTCAGTTGACGCAGATTGAGCAGATAAGCCAACTGTCACCATATTCTAAGTCTAATTTCTTAATTGAGCTACCATGATGTAGAGATTATCCATCAGCCTATAAAAAGTTATGGATCTGTAACTAAAAGTAACCGTTGTATTTGTAGTGCAAAACTTTGCAAAATTAAAATCGTGCCAGTATTAATGGAGTTAATTCTCCATTCCCTGCCAACATAGTAATGTCAGAAGTCATTGACATAAATGGAAAATAGAGTCAGGAAGGATCATGAACATTTGAATGGAATTATAACAGTGCCAAAATAAGATCGCGCCCGTTTTAAAAATATGGAGAAAGGTACCCGCCAGGGGTAAGAGCTCGAGGCTATTTGTGCCCCATCAAGCTCCCTGTCTATCGGACCTAAGAAACGAGTAATGAACCTTTATATCAGCTCCCATCTCGCTTCCCCTTCATGGAGTTAATCAAGCTCAGAAAAAACCTTTTAACGTAGCGCTGACGACCCTGAGAAATAGGAGTGACCTATAGCAACTTATTAAGAATATCGTGATTTGTTTATTTGAGGTAATCGACGTATCTATCTACATTTTGCCAGTATTGAAGGAAGGACAAGAAGAAAGAAAATAACTCTAATTCAACCTAGTAGAGATAAAATGGTCAAAACGGCCGAGCTACAATCTTTTTTCCTTTTGGCTTTCGTAAGCAAATCAAAGCCAATGCAATGCAGTACACAAATCATCACATCACAGTATAAGTCTACAACAAAGCGAAGCCATCTTATATCTTAAGCCAACAGGTGCGAAGGGAGAAAAGAATAAAGAAGAAATAGATGTAATATATTAAACCTGGCAGGAGATGAACCCAAGGTTTGCCAAGCTGAAATGACATTGCTATCACGAGGTGTCAAGGTGAAAGCCGATGAAGAAGCAGAAGAAGTAGCAGAAGCGGAAGAAGGCGGTTGAGTGAGGCCAACCTTCTCTTTGAAGTCCTTAAGCAATGAAGTCCATTTCATCGTTTTCCCTCTTGATCCTTGAAACATATGCAGACCTTTCTCATCCAATGAACATTCACCGGATCCAACCCCTCCCACAGCAATCTACAGGATGAAACCTCTTTCCCGAACGTCTGAGCTCCGAATTTCCCCCATCAGATGGGAAAAATAATATTCACATAACCAAAAATAATAATATATCTCTATTAAAAAACACGTAATTCCAGCTGGAAATGCACTCAACGAGGCCGATCAAAAATGGCCAGAACGTTGAAATCAGCAAGATCTACTAAATTCTAATTCGTCTATTTCAAATTTCCAATTTAGTTCTTTTGCGTGTAAGAGATCGATATTTCGCTCCCAGCTTCCGGTCTTCCCCTGTTTTCCTTCCGAAAGTCTTTTTTGGAATAATGCGTTTAATCGTTTAGTATTTTTCTGATTTTTCTCCAATTCGCAACCCTAAACATCAGGGGGTGGGGGAGCTAAACGAAATCAAACTCTGACTGCTGTTGAACAATAAAATATATACAATGTATTTATAATATATTATAGCTAAAATAAATATCCATATAATATTATAATGATAATGAAATTTTTCTCTCTCCGCCTCCGTGTCTCTGTGTTTGTGACTGTTTCGGACGGCCACTCCGCGCCTTGTTCCTCTTTCCCTACCCTTCGCCCTTTGGAATTTGTATGCATGGCCGCACACAGACGTCCACCACGTCAGCGTGGGGTCCACGTATAAATCTCTCTCCACGTGGAACCCCCTGATTGAAATACTCTACGGGAGGATAGACTTCTTGTTAGTTGTTTCATCTGCGAGACGGAGTTTATTGAAGCCGTTTAGGGTGTCTTTAAATTAATTTTTTGACAATAAATTTTAAAAAATAATATATTTTATGTCTGTTTGAGAATCAATTTTAAAAATTAATTTTGATCAAAATTTTAATTTAAAAAAATTTAAAATAAATATCAATTTTTGTCCATAAATAATTTTAGTCAAAATCTCAGTTTAAAAAAATTTAAAATAAACATCAATTTTTGTCTATAATTAATTTTGGTCAAAACCTCGGTTTGAAACCATTATTTTGAATAAGCTACTAAAAATATATTTATTCTCTACCATCTCTCATACTTTAATCAAATCATATATTTTTTGGTAATTTATTAATATAAAAAGTTATTCTACTACTAATCATCCAAATATCTCTATTTTTAAAATATATTCTTTCTAAAATATATTCTTCATAATCTATTCTTCTTAAAATCTATTCTTTCCAGAATCTATTATTCCCAAAATCTATTCTCCAAAAACTAACTCAAACGAGCCATTTAGAGAGTAGATTTTGAGAAGAATAGATTTTATGAACAAAATAATTTTAAAAATTAATAATATTTGGATGATTAGTAGTATAATAAATAATAATATTAAAAGTCTTTATTTTTATCATTAAATATAAAAAATAAACATATTTAACTTTTTTGAAAAAATAATATTTTATTTTCTAATTAATTTTTTTAAAATTATCTACAAGATCAGACATAATTTTATTTTTAATAATAAAGATAAAAATAAAAATTAAAAGCTACAGTCACAATCTGCAACTGCGCTTTCGACTTCACAAAAAGCTATAGAGTGTTCAATTAATTAAAAATTATAGTTTAAAGATTAAAATTAATTTTTAAAAAGAAATATTATTTGACTATAGTGTGTTGAAAGTATGGTTTTACCTTATAATTTATCTTTAAAAGTAATTGTCAAACATACATTAAAAATTCTTTTGACATTAGGTAGGGACCGGGACCGGACCTGTTCCTGAAATTTCTCCACTGTTATCTTGTAAGCTTGATTAGTTATAAGATTATATGATGATCTGTGTCTTGAGTCTTGACCGTCTTCCTGCAATGGATTTGTCAAGACGTGCTCTTTGATAGGGATGGAAACAGGCCAAGTGGCCTGTCAGGGGCCTGTGGCCTGGCCTGCATTAGGCCTGGCCTGGCCTGGCCTGTTTAGAAAAATACACAGGCTCAGGCCTGTTTAAAAGCCTGTTATTCTTAAGAGGCCAGGTTCAGGCCTCTTACGAAGCCTGTTAGGCCTGTTAGGTGGCCTGGGCCTGTTAGTTCAAATTTATTTAATATTAAAGTATAATAAATGAGTGTTAAACCTACCACATATTGAACACAATACAAGAGTCAAACCATTAAACTAACATGTATTATTATATATTTTATTCTTTAATTTTATTTTAACAGGCCTGTTAGGAGGCCTGTTATGAGAGCCTGTTACGGAAGCCTGTTATGAATGCCTGTTAGATAGCCTATTAGTATAATTAAAAAAATCAGGCTTTTAAACAGGCTTCAGGCCAGGCCAGGCTTTTATACAGGCCAGGCTTAGACAAAAAAAAAGGCCTATAACAGGCCACAGGCCAGGCTCAGGCCGAATTGACACTTAACAGGCCTGGCCTGTTAAGGTCAAGGCCTGGCCTGGCCTGACCTGTTTCCATCCCTACTCTTTGATGACCGGAAACGCTAATGGCGTAATTTGTCAGCTTCTTGAGAAATTTGTCATTTTTCGGAATTAATGCTTGAACTATTTTTTTTCTTTTGTAATTTCCTTAGGTTGACCAAAAGAAGATATATTTTTACTTTTTTAGACATAAGACATTTTTGCTTTTGGCGCTTTATATATATTTTAAAGATATTCTATTGTTTTTAGAGCCTGATAATTTGTATGTGTTTATGTTATTATTTTAGTAGTTATTGTTTTAAATTGATTATACATTATGACAGGAATAGAGAAATTAAGGGTGTTACCAAAACGAAGGAAAATAAATCAAGGGTTAGGCCCCTCCCTATCAAAACATAATTCAGTTCACGCGGTTCGCATGGCACCCTTCCTCTTACTCGCATGATTACTACGCGAGGGTGCGTTGCAGTTGGCTGCCATCAACAAATAACGGATAATGGGCAACTGCGGCGTGTGCGCTCGTGCAATCAATCAAATCTTTTATTTAGAGTGTATTTATGAAATCAAGCGCTTTTAGTCTAAATTTTAATTTAAAATTTTTTAAAATAATTAATTATATTTATTTAAAAATATTTTTAAATTAAATTATAATTTAAATAGATAAGAATAACTTTTAAAATAATAAACAAATTTATAAACTACTCACATGACATATAAAATTGATTAGGTATTTTAAATGATAATATACCTTGTTATTTTAAAAAAAATCTAAAAAATTATCTAAACATACATTTACTTATATTATAGCATCATTTGCTTATATTACATTTCCACTCACGTGTGTTGTTTTTCCATGGCAATTACTTATCCGTTACAACAAGCAAACACACTAAAATCTAAAAACAGGTAAAATATACTATTTACTGGTGAGTTTAATAATACAACTATTATTTAAGTATTTGAATAATAATTACCCCATCCATTCCATAATATAAGTTATTTTTAGAAAAACTATTTAGTACATAATATAAATTAATTATTTGGAAAATAGTTAGTATTTATTTATCAATTTTACCATTATATTTAATATTTAAATGTGCCCGTTCTCTTAGTTAAAACCTCATCTATAAGACTATTTGGATTAAATTGTATAAAAAAGATTTTAAATAAAACTATAGTTTATGGGTTAAAAACCATTATCCTTAGTTTATAGTACGTAAAACTAAAATTTTGGTTTTAAAATTGTGTTTTTGGAAGTTAGAATCACTTTTAAGTTTTTGATAGAAGTTTAGCTACTATTTTTTTAAAAACTTTGATAGGGTTGAAGCGATTATTTTAAAAATTCTCCCAAAGAATTGGTCAAGAAACAAATTTAAAAGAAAAAAACTAATAAAAATTATTTAAATTTTAAAAGGATAAAAAAAATATATGAATTTTAAAGTTAATAGATTAGGCACAAGGTATAATCTGTCATTTCAAAATTTAGGGAAAAAATAAAAAATTACTCATCTTACTGATTTTATTTACCCTCATATTTTCTTTTTATTTTTCTCCATCCACCTTTGACTTGCACAGTAAATTTTTTGTTGTCATATATTTGTCTTCCACGTCTTCAAAATATAGATAGTGGCTATGTAAAGGGAGAGAATGAGGGAAGCAATGCCCTAGGAGAAGATGACTAGAAAAGGATAAGGGCCTCTGTTCTTTTTCTATTTCTGCTTATGTGCCTCTCCTCTCCTTGCATCTATTTTACTTCTATTTATGCTTATATGCCTTGCCTTGCCTTTGTTCTGCTTCAGTTCTCTTATATGTTTCGCCTCTATTATGCTTTTATTTTTGTTTTTGCAATTAAATTCATTATTCAAGTGATAAAGATTATTATATGAGTAATAAATGACCTAAACAATTATTTACAAATCAGTTGCTACTGAGAGAGTAGTAAATATATTACCAAAAGTAGTTAAAATAATTGTTCAAGTGAGAAATTATATTATAAGAGTAGTAAATGACGAGAGCAATTACTTGTAACTCAGTTATTACTGATAGTAGTAAAGGTCTTTGCGAAAATGATTAAACTTATTACTCGAATGGTAAATTTTATTGCATGAGTCGTAAATGATCAAAACAATTACTTACAACTTAGGTATTACTGATAGTAGTAAATATCATAATAAAAGTGGTTAAAATCGTTACTCAAGTAATAAATTCTATTGTATGAGCAATAAATGGCCAAAACAATTATTTGTAATCTAGTTGTTATAATGAATAATAATATTTTAATAAAGTGATTAAAATCACTGCTCAAATGGTAAATGTTATTGCAAAAATAGTAAATGATTAAAGTAATTATCTGCAACTCAATTATTACTAAGAACAATAAATATTTTAATAAAAATTATTAAAATTAGTACTTGTGCAAATTATATTGCAATAGTACTAAATGAACAAAGACAATTTCATTTTTTGTCTCTTAATTTGAAAATGATATATTAGGATTTATGCTCAACTTATCATTTTTAAAATTCAGACATTCTTTTTATCCTTTTAAATTTTAGATAGTTTTTTCTCATTTTTTTCCCAATTTAAAATCACTTAAAATATAATTTTATAAATAAATTTAACTATCTAGAGCGGGCATCTGAATAGCCAGTCAAGAAATTATCTTTTACACTAGACCTATGTGCAACTAGTATAAATATTTCAATTTATTTATAATGATTCTACCAGCTATATGTTTTTAAGGGAAAATTAATTTGCCAGTCTGATCTGATTTTAAATATTGGATCCTTATGCTTTATCAGCTCAAATTTGTAAGTCCTTAAGAATCCTTCGAACCACCGTTGCTGCACTCAGAAATACTGACTTTGCTGACGTCCTTGTGGTTTTTGGAGAGACCAGGTCACATACATCCTACCAAAACTTCCGTCGTCCGAGGATCACGGCTCCAGACCTACCAGCGATGTCGTCGATTGGCCTCGGTGCTCTCGGCGCGCGTTCCATTGGTCCCAGCACCACGGTAATTTTTTTATCCAGATGAGAAGCAGAACGAGAAACCCAGAGAAATTTTCAGTGGTATGCTTTCGAATAATATTAAAAATAATTGATAAGGGAGTTTGATGAGTTTAAACTAGTATTAAATACTTGTGGCTGAAATTATTCAACTTAAAAATTTGCATCTGCTTAGCTACTTATTGGTTTTGTTGCTCAAATATTTAATCATATCACTCTGTTTTTAGATGACATTTGAAGGGGGAGAAAGAAGGGAGGATTGGATTACGAAGCGAGGAGTTAATCCATCTTTGTAACTCTTGGCACGTTGAAGCAAACCTGGGCGTAGACCTAGAGAGAGGAGGCATGGGGAGAGATGCGCATTTGAGAGAGACAAAGATAGAGGAAGATGCATATATATGCCAGTAGCTTTGCAGAGGGATCTCCCGCAACCTTCACCGTGGAGCTTAATGTAATTAAGTGGGGAAGGAAGGTGGGAGAGAAGGAGGAAAGAAGGGACATAAAAGGGAGTGTGGCGGTGAGCAGGAGGAGGAAGAGGAGCGAATGTCCTTACGGATGAGAGAGGGAGTCAGTATTTATTTTAAAACAAAAACTAAAAAAAATTGATCTCATCTATGATATAAAGGTAACATAAAATTTTTCTTTCTCCTAAGAAATACTAATATTAAATAAGACAGACTGTCTATTATCTTCAAATATAAATTTAAACACTCAAAAATTAGAATAATTTCCCAAATACTACAACTAGAATCATAATAAAATTATACTTTTTAGAGATTTAATACGTTCTAAATAATTGTATATTTTATTATTTTATTAGTTAAATCTATAGAAGATGGGTAGATAGTCAATAGTGATAGCATTAACGGTGGTTTTAAATATATTTAATTAGAATTTACAGTTATTTGAAATAAAGTGTAAAGATTTAATAAAAAGAACAAAAATCTAATCAAATTATAAGGTTGGTAGAGAGTCTGTATTTCTGAGTGCATTAACGGTGGTTTGAAAGATACTTAACAGAAGAACTTATAATTTTATGAAATAAAGTATAAAGATCTAATGAAAAGAACAAAAATCTAGTCAAATTATAAGGTTGGAGAGATTAATTTTTCTTTTCTTTGAACTGTCTTTATTGGGACCGGTTTAGAAAATGTGATTTAAAAAGTCTTTTTTTTTTAACTAATGACAAATGCTTTCAAAATTAAGAATTTACAGTCCATAATCAATATTATTAGACAATAACCGGATGATATAAGAAATAGATTGAATTCTCTTTGCGCTGACTATAGGCTAAAAAAAATTAATTAATCTAAAATTTCCATTCAAAATTTCATATTTTTACCGAACTCGCAGTCAAAAAATACTACTAGTATGTGTATGATTTACAGCTAAACGCCAATAGACTAGTGATTTTGAAAGAAATGTACAAGAAAATCATTTTTAAAGCAAATTAAAGCAATGGGTTTCATTTTGGAATCAAAGTATGAAAGTTGAATTGAACGTTCCGCAAATCCCAATATTATCCCTTATTTGCAAAACAGTTTATGTTAAAAATGCTATAATTATTATGTATTGGCGTGTTAAAGAAATAAGTCATTTTTAATATGTATCTTTGGTCTTATGAATACATATATTGTTTAGATATATCTCATGTCTTTTTATAATTTATAAAAATGATTTATTGATAAAAGAGAAAATACATTACTATTGAGACTTTCCTCTCTTACATATATTTTGCCTCCGCTGAATTCTCTTACCTTTCGCTATTTTATTACCATGCATTTTTATATGGATAGTCTGTTGAATTTAGAGAGTGCCACTTCATAATATCGAGCGAAACCAAATATTTTGTTGTTCAATAGTCTGTGAATTGTTTCCTCTATCATTCACGTTGACAAATATTCCCAAGTTATTAAAATATCAAGCTCACTTTTTTTTTAATATAAATGAGGAATACATCCAAGATATAAGGTATATTCATAAACTCTCAATAGTGACTAGTTCCTCCAAATAAAGGGGATAAGTCTCCAAAAAAAAGTGGATAAATCTTTTTTAATCAACCAATCACTAACATGATTAAGTTTTCGTGAAATATAAGCTAATTCAACTTCATAAACTTGCTTTAACAAATATTGTATTAATATAATACACACTTGTTGACTATCTCTCTATTGTATAGAGTTAACCACATTCATGAGATTCTTAATTCTCCTATCTTATATTAACGTAGTTCCTTAAAAATTGCCAATCATTCTGTTTCAAAAATACTAAAAGATTCAATTGTGTACGTAAAACAATCGATCTATTTCCTAATAGAATCATAAATAACTCTCACACATACTATCTTAGATTGTAATTTTGCTAGAGTATCCATATTTACCTTGAAACAATCCCTGAGCTTTCCAGTTAGTTGCAACAGAAATTGTCTCACTATGTATAATATACTCTTATTGATACACAAAATTATACTAGACTTATTTTAATATTGATAATAGTTTTGGAGTCTTATTCAAAAGTAATTTTATTCCTCTATTTCCATACATATCCAATCCATGCAACCCTTCTTAATTTACAATCATCAAACTCAGTTAAATCCATTTCTCTCATAAGATTCATAGTGAACCAGTGCCTCACATTAGCAAAGCAAAAATTACCTATAATATAAATATACCGGTAGGATACAGTGACACTAATCGCCGGGCCTATAATATATCAAACTCACCTGTCGCTACGAGGGATCATCCTGGTGGAGCAAAGCGGTAATGGGCTCATGGTGTAGTGTGGTCTTGCAGTGTAAAGTGTAAAAGGAGACGATAAGGAAGAGATGGTGGGCTCTACTGTCATCGACTCAAGCTCGTGAAAGTGACCCCATCTTTTTGTCGTCCCAGCTTAATCCGATAAATCGCGCCACTCGCGGAGTGCTTTGCAACTTTTTAAATTTATTTCTTTTGACATTTTTTTAATAAAAAAATTAGATAAATTTAATATTAATTCTTTATTAAAGTTAAAATACTACTATAAAATTCAAATAATACTTATAAGAGATTTATGAGATTATTTATTAAAAAAAATTATGACAATAATAAAAATTAAACTCACAATATCAATATATTCTTTACTATATATATTAATTTTTATTGGCAACTTTTCTGTACAATGTGTTTGGTTTATCCCAAAATTTAGGTTTGGGCAAAATTTAGATTTTAAAAAATTTTAAAATAAATAGTTATATTTGTTTAAAATAGCTTTTGGAATAAACTATAATTTAAAATTAAAATTTTAGATAATCTGATTAGAGTAGCTTATGGAATAATAAAAGAGCTTATAGACTAACAAATTACTATATTACCCATATTTTTGTACACACTCTCTTCTCTCTCCTCTCTCCTCTCCCATCTCTTATCTCCTTTTCTCCTATATTTAATAATCATACAATTTTTTATAATTTATTAATAATAAAAATATTTATAGAAATAACTATCCAAACACTCATTTATTTAAAAATATTTTTTTAATACTTTTTTTTAAAAGTCATTTTTTAAAAACTAACTAATTTTTTTTATTTCATATATTTTTTAAAAAAATCTTATCTAGAAGGCCCTTCTTACATACCTTTATTTTGCTGACTTTGTTCATCCTTTTTCCATAAATCTAGTTACCATTTGGATGATTGGATCCAATCCTATATGTTTAGGCTTGTCTTTATATCTCAGACGTCATCAGAACCAAAATTGGGACTAGATAGAAAAATTTTAATAATTTTTTATCAAATTAACAAATAAACTATTATAATTAATTTTTAATATAAAGTATATTTAATATCAAAATAAATTTTTAATCTAACTTTTACATTTATAATAGGAGAGAATATAATAATTTTAAAGCAATACAGAGAACTTTTAGTTGACGAGAGGGGCAGCTATGTCCTTGCCCCTCCCTACTCCGATATTAGTTATTATTTGGAATAACAATGGCAGGCAAGAGAAATAAAATAAAGCAAAGCACAACTAGTTGCTTTAATATGAGTATTTATATATTTATTTGACAAAAAAGTACTTTTTAAAAGAATTTAAAAATATGAAGCGTCATGTTGCATAGCATGGAAAGATTGCAACTTAATTATAAGTCAGACATCACGGATCATAATATCGTTTGTAAGACAAGTGGGCTTCCTATATAATTCATATATTAGCATACAGATGTGTAGATTTGAACGCAAAATGGGGATGATGACACTCATCCACTCACCGAATACAGATTAGTTGCCAAAAATGAAATGTAGTTGGCTTTTGTTGAGCAGGTACATGAATTTTATTTGAAGTTATATTTAAAAAAAGATGCTCCTATGTAATGGGACATTTTCAAATTCTTGCATGCTACGGTTGAAGTTCGCTTTGCAAGTTGACGCTGTTTCACACGTTTACCTGATATTTGCTAATCAGTCATAATTGTTTGTAATAACCAAAACAACTAGCCAATTATTGAATTTTGAAACAAAACAGCAGTTAGCAGTGTCGCTTTTCACCTTTCTGAGAAACTCTGACGCCACAAACTTCAATGAGTTCAATCTATCTTCACATGAATGGCATCCTCCAGCTAAGGAGGAGGAGCCGAAAGGGAACACCATCTAAATCTAAATCTAAAGCTAGGCTAAATTAATAGAATAGAACAGAGGGTATTACTTCAGCTATAATTATACATGGATCTCTTTTACCATGCAGATGAAGATGGCAATTATTGTATCACAATTCACAGATATTTTAAACTTGCCTCTACCATCCACGAAAAAGTAGTCCTAACCCTCGTGTAAACGTATAGAGAATACACTTGTTCATAAATATACATATTAAAAGACACTCTTGCAGTACCGTCAGATAGCAACTAACCCGAATTGATTCTATTGTAAATGATATTTGGCCGAAGGCTTTTGGTATAGCATACCCAGTCACATAATCATATGGTAAACAAGTAAGACGAGGCAGGATAAAAAACCATAATTTTATTGAACATATTAATGCGTAAATTTTCCCCCGGTTACGTAAATTTTGAAATTTGTAAACACTCCGGTACGGATTCAACTATCTCGCTTATTTTTTTATACAAAAAATTTAAAAATTAGGACAAATAAACAAAGGGTCCTATCTGTTTAGCTGGCGAAGATATAAGACGTATGACTATTTAAAATATATATGATCTCTAGAGAGTACCAATTTATTATGATTCCAATCGCGGTATCTTAATTTTTAGGTGTCTATATTTACGTCTCAAAGTAATTAAAGGCTCACCTGTCTAACATTAGTATTACCTAATAAGAAAAAAAAACTCTGCCCTATATTTAGATTATATATAAGCACAACCCCTTTTAAAAAATTTCAGTATAAAAACAAGAAATAAAGGGTTGTAACAAAAAAAAGAAACAAAGGGGCAGCTTCAAAAAAATAACAACTGCTCAAGTTACCTATAGTTTATAAGTTCAATTGAAGAAAATTTGAGACATGCTATTATTTAGAGTGTATTTAATCTTTAGGAAGTAATATTGTAGTGGTTACAGTCATGATGTTTTGAGAAACATCATAACTTTTAAGTACATAAGTTCACATTTAATAAAAATTGCCTAATAACCCTATTCAATATTAGTATTGCTTATAAAGAATAAATATTTTGTCATATCTTTAGATTATGGATGAGTCTAACTTATTTATAAAAATTTTTATAAAAAAAAAAAGTTACCCAAGTTGCCAAATTGATAAGATTCTTTTAACAGAGGATCGTCATAAATTATTTATATCTTAAAATTGTAAACCCCTGAACTTTTATATTAAAAGAAAATAAAACAGTAGCCCAAGTTCGAAAACCAAGTCGTCATCCAACATAGCATGTGTTTTTGGTAATACACAAAATTTAAGTTTTAAAAATTTGTTTAGATAAGATTTTAATTTAAAGATATTTTAAAATAAATAATTATATTTATTCAAAAAATTTTTTAAATTAAATTATAATTTAAAACTAATATTTTAGATAAGTTACTAATATTAGCTTATAGAATAATAAAAGAAATTATAGATTAATTAATTATTATTTTACTCTTTTTTTTATATTTTCTATTTTTTTTCTATACTTTCTCTTCTCTCTTATCTCTCTTTTACACCATCTCTTATCTCTCATCTTTTATATTTAATAATCATACCATTCCTAATAATTTTTTAATTATAATTTTTTTAATAATAATTATTTAAATATTTATTTATTTATAATTATTTATTTATTTTTTTTAAAAACTCTTTTCTAAAAATTACTTAAAAATTGTTTTTTTATAAGTCGTTTTTTAAGGCCCGTATTATATAAAAAAAAACATTTCCCCAGTTCACCGTTACTGCGACCGGAAAAAAGAAATTGAGCCTTCGACTCGTCGAGGAGGGACAGAACGGGAGTGTTGCGCAGGCGCCCAATACCTGTAGAGGAGTCTATTCGAGTTTAGAGATTCGAAGAACTTCCCACGGCCACGGATTTTGAGTCTCTTATTGAAGCGAGAAACATTCCTTCTGTAAGAACACTCATCATTTCGAGTTATTGCTTCACTTCCTCACCATTAACTTCAACAGAATAAAAAGCTGAAGTCCCTGTTTCGTTTGTTGACTACCTGCGTATTTATATGTTTATTTGCTTTTCTTGATACTCAAAAGGTGTTTAGTGGATGCATCAAGGATTGGAGAGCGTTCTCCAAGTGGAATCCATCAAATGAAGGCCTTGCCTACTTGCAGGTTCATCTGTTACTTTGCTGTTCTGTATAGTACATGATAGAAAATTTGATTTTCCGTGGCGTTCTTGCCCACTATGGGTGCCCTTTCCTCTTCCAAATCCAATAGTCGATTATAAGGCAACCAAAGTACACCAAAAATGTCAGTCTAATTGACGAGCGTTGTTTTGCATCTGTATAGTTAATTATGATTTAAACTATAAGACTGTCCTTTCAAATTTGGGTTGTCATGATAAGTAGAGTCGTGTTAGATTCAAATGTATAATTCACTTGGCTTGCATTGCAAATTTCGATGCATGAGTTACAGGTTGCATCTTATAGATGACAAGCACACTGAGATATTCGTTGTTTAGGAGCATCTGGTGATCTTGTTCAATATCTTTTTACTGATTATTTATAGTTTTATTTTTGCTCTACTTCCAATCTAGGAACGGGTTGGGTCCTTCATAGGGGAGGCCATGCTTTCTCAATCTGCACCTATCTTCTATGGTGATATTGGTAGCCATGAAAGGGTAATTACCTATAATCTCCAATTTGATCATGAAACTTAGTACTCTTATGATGTCACTAATGAATCAATTACACTATTTTCCTCGTTAACAGGTTCCTATACCATTTTCTACCTTCCTTGGTTTTGCAAGAAACACATACAAAATAAGGATGGGGACCTTGATGCTTATATTGGGCCTCAAAGACACGATCAGGCAGGTTCCAATATTGAACATGGCTCTTTGCACTTGGAAGATGTTCCTTTATTTAGCGCAGGTTGAAAATTCAAGATCTATGAGACGAACAGGCAGGTTCCAATATCTTTATTGTCAGATATTCAAATCAAAATGAACAAGTGTGTTGTTCTATAATTAGTATGATATCTGTTTGGATTTTGTGGACAATTCATATAATTCCCCAACTAAACCGTATATATGTCATAGTATTATTGGAGAACCATGCACTTTTCTTGTTTTGATTGAGGAACCATGTAATAAGGATATAATATAGCATGAGTCTAATTGGACTATTTTCCTCTCAAGGATTTTTTTAACTTATTCTATATTGTATCCTGTTCATTTGCCCTCTTTCTCTAAAAAAAAATGTGGCAGTTCTGTTGCTTTAGAAAACCCTGATTACTCACTTTATCCAAGGGCAAAGGGCTCAATGAAGTTTGCACAGAAAGGTGTTCTTGATGCAGGGGATGACACTTTTCATTCCTGAAGGCTGGTAAGGTCTCAATTTTTTTTTTAATTTTTTTATTAAAAGATCTTTATGGAGAAGTCTTACTCAGTTATTAGGAAGACTATTTCTCTTCTGAGATAAGGAAAAAGGGACCAGGCTGGTTAGTTTTAAGAAGGTGCTTGGGTTTGGGATGCCCCTGGTTTGTAATTGCTTTTTTACTGTAACTTTGCCACGAGGGTCTTCATTTTTGGGTATACTCACCTCACTTTGCAGTGGGGGTCTTGGTTTTGGGCTTCTTCACCTCACATTTTTGTTGAAAGTTGGGCAGTTACACTAATTCCAAAGTTGGTTGAAATGGTAATTTTAATAGGTTCTTCTTGACATTTATCAAGATTGTTTGGCTGTGATGATTATCAGGATCGGAGTTGTTTTGTTCATCTCATGGCTATGTTGGGTGGCAAATTGTGGACAGAATCACCCTGTTCAGCACTTGTCACCATTGCTTGACCGTATTTGGTCATATAAGATCATTATCTGTATAGGCCATTCATGTGTTATTGATATCTCTATGAAACTCTGCCTGAGTGTATTATGTTGTTGATATACTATCGTAATTCACCTATCAGTAGGTTTCTAAATATTAATGTCATTAATGTTCTTTTGCTGTAGGTTCCATCAGGTAGACAGTGATGATTTGACTATTGCTATTACCATTTGGTGGATATCCAGATTAATCTCTTGCATGTTGGAACACATGGGTACATATTATTTGCGCAGAATATTGAGAAGGTACTGATGATGTGGTTCTTTGTTAAAAATGCATCACGGGATATTTGTTTGTTATAAACTGACTTTTGAAAGTTATATTTTTTCAAATATCATTTGCCCGACAAATCAATGGATGCAATCAAAGATTGATAGACAAAGAAATGGTATGTGCCTCACATAATCCATTTATTACACAAAATGTTAAGCTTGCATTCCTTGGTTCCCATTTGTTGGTTGTATTACTTAACCCATATACTTTTTTATTTGTGTATTTATATACACCTTTGAACATGTATGCAGTTAACCCTTTTGTACAATTCATTTGTTACTCTTTTAACTGCATTATCCTTCCCCTTTTTTGTTTGCCTTGTATTACTTAATGGAGTAAATTGTTTTTTTTTTTGCATCAGTTGATGACTTCAATTGATAATCCTTTGTCGTGTGAATTGGATTACAGTTGTGGGAAAAATTTCACAGCTAAGGTTGAATATTGGTTGCGGATTAAGTAATAAGCTTAAATTCTTACGAACATCCATCATCGTATACCTTTCTTTTGAGTGGAGAAAGAGGGGCTTGCTAGTTTTGTCCTTTTGCAACTTATAAATGGTCATTGTTAAGCAAAGTCATCTGGTATTTTATTTTTTCTTTCTCCTCTTTCATCATCAATTACAAGTTTAATAAAGGGCTTGCGTTTGTGATGGATATTTTTAATCTAGGACAGAATCAGCTAGTTGATAAATCTGGGATGAGTAAAACTAGGGTATGTGCATACAAGCAGCCTACTAATGGACAAACGGCTCAGTTTATTATAAGATGGCTGTAATATAATTAATTGATGCCATGATTTTCTATGGTTGTCACCTTGAAAGAGAAAGAAATTCTGAGCTTTCCTTTTTGCCAGTGGGTTTCTAAATGTCATTGATATTTTGATTACCAGATCATGATGATGATAGAGATGCTCTGATGTTAAAAGGGATTAATTTGAAAGGGAAATGGTTTGAAGGGGAGAATATGCTGCTTGAATTGGAACCTGCCGGTGCCCAGGTGCTTCATGAACTTGTTTCCTTGGTTCACAACAGTGAGAGTATTGCTGATCAGGAGCAGCAGTTGCTGTCACCTTCAATAAATGACTGAGCTTGGAGCAGGTGATGAATTTGAGAAATTAGAGACTGCTAATTTAAAAGATGATCCAAGGGCTAAAAACCTCTTTGGGATGTTGAACCACAAGCTCTCAGAAATGTCTTTCTAGCTATGGCAGTGAGTTCCTTGAAAATTTACCAGCTTAAAACATCTGGTCTTCTTTATACACTTCTTAACTATGATTTTGGTGTTAGTATCATGATTATGCAAAGGTATAATCAATATAGAGGTTGTTGTGAGGCATGGTTCTGGAGACAGCAGGGAAATTTCAGAGAGAATACTTTTCTATTCTACATTTCAGTCTTGCAATTGTACACATATATATACAGCAAAAAAGAATCTGGCCTCATAATTGAATGGCCGATAAATCTGGGATACAAATCAAGGCTAATAAATCAGTTTATTCTATCTACATTAATTCCCATATTTCAGCATATATTGTAGCCATGAAATCTACCAAGGAATCTGCTGTAATCTGCTGTGTTGTTATCTACACCCCCCCTCAAGATGGAGTATAGATATTTATCATGTCTATCTTGCTAATTAAATATTCAAATTTATCTCGGGCTAATCCTTTTGTAAGGACATCAGCTGTTTGCTCTTTTGAAGGAATGTATCTGAGATCAATGATCCCACTATCTATCTTTTCTCGTATGAAATGTCGGTCTATTTCAACATGTTTTGTTCTGTCATGTTGGACTGAGTTGTGTGACATATTAATTGCTGCTATATTGTCGGAGTGTAATCTAATGGGTAATTCTATCGTCATTTTTAGTTCCTCGAGTACCCGTTTTACCTATAGACCTTCACAAATTCCAAGTGCTATGGCTCTGAACTCAGCTTCAGCGCTACTTCGAGCAACTACGCTTTGTTTCTTACTTTGCCATGTGACAAGATTTCCCCACACATAAGTAGTATATCCCGAGGTAGATCTTCTGTCCAGCCCAGTCTGCATCAGTTAATATTTCTACATTTCTTGCATTTGATTTCTTGAATAGAAGTCCTAATTCAGGAGAGCCCTTCAAGTATTTAAGTATCCTGTAGACTTCATTTAAGTGTTGTTACTTTAGATCATGGGAATGTTGGCTCACTACACTAACCGAATAGGCAATGTCTGGTCGGGTGTGAGACAAGTAGATCAATTTTTCAACCATGCGTTGTTATCTTCTCATGTCTACAGCTTTCCCTATGTCTTCATCATCTTTTATTTTGTCAACTCGTATAGGAGTATGACTTGGTCTACAGCCAAGCATACCAGTTTCTTCAAGGAGATCCAAAATATATTTCCTCTGCGAGATGTTAATTCCTGTTTCTGTTCTAGCTACTTCCATACCCAGAAAATAGTTCATACTTCCTAGGTCTTTAACCTGAAATTCTCCGTTTAGTGCTTCTTTGATTCTCTTGATTTTCAGTAGATCATCTCCTGTGAGAATAATATCATCAACATATACTGCTAATATTACAATCTTCCCATTTTTATGTCTGAAGAATAAGGTGTGGTCACTCTGTCCCTGAGAGTAGTTTTGAGCTTTCAGTGCTCTAGTGAATTTTTCAAACCATGCTCAAGGGGATTGTTTTAGACCATACGATGATTTTCTTAACCTGCACACCTGATCTCCCGCCCTTCCAGGGAACCTTGGGGGTATCTTCATATATATTTTTTCTTTTAATTCCCCATTTAAGAAAGCATTTTTGATATCCATTTGGTGTAGTGGCCAATCTAAGTTAGCAGCTAGCGAGAAAATGATTCTGATGGTGTTTAACTTGGCCACTGGTGCAAATGTCTCGGTGTAGTCCATACTGTAGACTTGAGTGAAGCTCTTTGCCACCAATCTAGCTTTATACTTGTCAAGACTCCCATCATCAAGATACTTTGGAGTGAACACCCATTTGCAGCCTACTGCTTTCTTGCCTTTTGGCAGCTCTACTACTTCCCATGTGTTGTTATTTTCCAATGTCTATATTTCTTCCATTACTGCTTTCCGCCATTCAGGACTATTAAGAGCTTCGTTTATATTCTCTGGCACCCTGATTTGGTCAAGATGAGATATGAATGCACAATACTTTGATGATAAGGCCTGATAGGAAACAAACCTCTCAATCGGGTGTCTGGTACATGACATATTTTGCTTCCTTATCGCTATTGGCAGATCAAGATCCTCGCTAACACTCTTAGTCAAGGTTTGCTCCCAGCTCAAACTCTTGGGATGTATCAGTTATTTGAGGAGTATTACCTGTCGTGTCAGTATTTCTACGAGTATAGACTTGTCCCCATCTGTTAGTGTCTTTCCCTGAACTAGAGTTCTTTTCATGGTCCTGTGTTACTTCAAGTGTGTAGATAAGATCAGGCTCATTGTGAGAAAATGTAGGTTCAACATTTATTGGGGTAGTCAAAGGAGTCAGAGGAAGAGGTTCACTCAAAGTCTCCCCCTGAACCGAGGACGAGTTATAAAAGGCAATGTTTTCATGAAAGGTGACATCACAGGTGATATAGAGGAGCTTGGTAATGGGATCAAAACATTTGTACCCTTTTTGATTTCCTGCAGGTCTGAGGTAAATGCATCTTACAGCTTTAGGTTCCAGTTTATGGGTATGATGGATGTGAACAAAAGTGTTACAGCCAAAGACTCGAAGAGGTAAGGTATTCTCAAGATAAGGTCTTTGGAAATATTGGTGAAGGACTTGGAGAGGGGTTTGAAAAGATAAGGGTTTGCAAGGCATGCGATTGATAAGGAAGGTAGCAGTAAGGATAGCATCATCCCAATAATAAGCAGGAACACCGCTACTAAAAAGAAGTGCCCGAGCAGTTTCGAGGATATGTCGGTTTTTGCGTCCTGCAATCCCATTCTGTTGCGGACTGTGAGGACATGAACTCTTATGGGTGATGCCGTGTTGGGTGAGAAACGTGGATAATTGGTGATTGAAGTACTCGGTACCATTATCAGTGTGGAGAGTCTGAATTTTGGTGTCAAATTGTGTATGGATCATGTGTTAGAAATTAATGAACGTTTGGCAGACCTCGGTTTTATCCTTTAAGAGGAAAACCCAACTGACACGGGTGTGATCATCAATAAAGGTCATAAACCATCTGGAATGTGTGCGATTAGGAACACGAGATGGACCCCATGTGTCACTATGGATGATGGAAAAGGGTCTAGAAGGGCGATAAGTGGTACTAGGGAAAGAAGTGCGATGATGTTTAGCTAACTCACAAGAATCACAATGAAATTCGGATATTTTATTTGAACAAATAGAAAGAAACATTTTGCACATATATTGAAAGTTTGGGTGACCTAATCTCTTGTGCCACAACTCAATGTTACTAGTGTTAAGGGGAGACACTTTATTGCAGGAGTAAGATACTGGGTGATGACAGTCATTCAGATAATAGAGTCCATCAAATTCTTTAGCAACACCAATCGTCGTTTTGAGACACCTTATGTTTCAGATCCAGATCCCTCACATGATTTACCCATTGCCTTCCGCAAAGATAAACATACTTATATCTATCCTATTTCTTCTTTTGTTTCATACTTCTTATCCGCTTCTCATGCTTTTGTTGCCCCTTTAGACACTATTTCAGTACTTCACTCCATTCCTAAAGCCTTGTCCCACCCGAGTTGGCGTACTACTATAGAAGAGATATCGGCCCTTGATCATGTTGGTACGTGGACATTAGTGAATTTACCTAGAGGAAAGAAAGCCATTGGGTGTAGATAGGTGTTGACCCTTAAAACTAAAGTTGATAGCACTCTTGAACGCCTTAATATTCGCTTTGTTGCTAAAAGCTATGTTTAGAAGTATGGTGTTGGCTACTTTGAGACTTTTTCCCCTGTGGCTAGACTCTTATCTGTCCATCTCTTCATCTCTCTAGCTACTACTTATGGTTAGGATCTCTCTCAACTGGATATAAAAATGCTTTTTTATATGGTGATCTTTTTGAAGAAGTGTACATAGAGCAACCACCCGATTTTGTTGCTCAAGGAGAGCGTGGTAAAGTGTATAGCCTTAAGAGATCTTTATACGGTTTGAAGTAAAGTCCTCGGGTATGGTTTGACAGATTTAGTACTGTTGTGAAAGACTTTAGCTTATGCTAGAGTAAGTGTGATCATTATATGTTTTATCAGAAGTGTGATCATTATGTGTTCTATCAGAGAACAAGTACTGTTATGATTCTACTAGTTGTGTATGTTGATGATATTTTGATTACGGGGAGTGATGCCTTAGGGATCTCATCATTGAAGCCATTCCTTAACTCCTACTTTCAGACGTAGGATCTGGGTTCGTTAAAGTACTTACTGGGGATTGAAGTCATGAAGAGTAGGAAGGGCATCTGATTGACTCAGAGAAAATATGTCCTTGATTTGATAAAAGAAACTGAAAAACTAAGAGTTGCCCCAACTAGCTTTCCTATAGTTTACAATCCTCTACTTGATGCTAATGATAGTATACTGTATGAAAATCCTGTTGAAGCTGTTAAGAGCAAGCCATTTGATAACTCAGAGAGGTACAGGAAATTGATTGGCAAATTGAATTATCTTATGGTAACTCGTCCTAATATCACTTATCCAGTGAGTGTCTTTAACTAACTTATGGTCTCGCTAACTGTTCGATAATGGGAAGCCTTAGAACATGTGTTATATTACTTGAAGGGATCTCTAGGTTGTGGGATATTGTACAAGAATTATAGTCACATAGATAGAGTGTTTTTGTGATGACGATCATGGTGGATCAAAAGCCACAAGGCGGTCTACTACAAGATATTGTGTTTTTGAAGGAAAAAATTTGGTATCTTGGAAAAGTAAGAAACAAAATGTGGTGTCACGATCGAATACAAAAGCAGAATATAGAACCATGGCACAATCAATATGTAAGATAGTCTGGATATATCAGTTACTGAATGAGGTTGGCCTTAAAATCTCGTTACTAGTGAAGTTGTGGTGTGATAATAAAGCAGCCCTACACATAACTTTTAATTTTGTATTCCATGAATGTATAAAGCATATTGAGATCGACTGCCATTTTATTCGATACAAGCTAAAGGAAAATTTCATGTCTACAGAATATGTCAAATCCAGTGATCAACTGGATGATTTTCTCACCAAAGCTTTTAATGGGATTCGAGTTGAATATCTTTGTAACAAGTTAGGCATGATTGATATCTATGCCCCAACTTGAGGAGAGTGTAAAGGTATTATAAGATATGTAAATATCCTGTAATTAGTATATATAATAATATATGATATTATTTCATTAATATTTAAAATTTTCTATTGTATGGGTATATATATATCTCTTCTAGATATCAATAAAATACAAGTATTATTCATATAAAACAACAGTCACTTTCTTCTATCTTTACGTATTGTGCATTCTATTGGTCTTCCTAGTAATGTGATATTGAAGTTGCACCAACTCATGTACATCAAAATTTATGACTTAGCTCATATAAGCTCCTTGATTTCCTTCTATAGGTGATGGTTATTTTTAAAATAGTTCCAAGAAGTCATGTTGCATTGTGTTGGTTTCAATTTTAAGCATGTTGTGTTATGATTATTTAATATTTTCAGCAAAACTTCCCAAGGACATTAGAGGCTCTTGTCCTGCATGTACTTTCACCTGTGGGAGCGGAAGTTCTTACTCATAAGTTGTGGCTTTTCAGAGGTTGAATACTGCCATGATTTTATTCATTAGGAGCTACTGAATTTATAGAATACAATTAGATAGAAAATAACAATAATATCCTAGGATATCTCTATTTGAATTAATATCCTAATATCCCTCCTATTATCTCCCCATATCTTTCATAATATCTTAACTATTTACAATAATTAACTATTTTTATAATTACCACATAAGTTTGATGAGATGGATCAACAAACTCTTGCAGAAGCTAGGTACTTGCTGATATTTTGATGTGATCCATGTGATTGCCTGTCACATAGATAGCATAAACTATTTCAGCTAATACTGTTGATATTCTGACCTGTAATTTCAGGAATAGATTCTATGAGGCCTTTTACAGTGCTTTTGATGACCAGTCCATGGCAATGAATTCTATGCTGAAAGGAAAGGAGTCATTTGCTCAGCAGGTATTTCCTGTGCTTTCTCTTGAAATTTTATTGTGAAATTCAACTTGCTGCATTAGTCATTTTGGTATAATGAATTTGATTTTTGTATGAGCTTCAACACTTGCAAGATTCTTAGAACTAAAATGATCCCTTATTTCTCATTGGGGACAATAAGTCATTTGATAGGTCCTAGAAGTGCTTATTGTGGAAATCTGATCCGAATTGTAGGGGAAAATAAAGGGATTTATTGCAACTTAAATTTGTTCGTACATGAAAGATAAAACTTCTTTATTGTTGCTGTGAATAAATGATGTTGAAAATATCTAGTTATATTAAGACCATTTGTCGGCATGCAAGTTGATATGCCGAGGGACCAAGAATAGGAAAAGAAGAGAAAAGAATGGAAAGAATATAGCAATGATAAGCAAGAAGGGAAAGAGAACGGAGGGAAACTCGGAAAGAATAGAACAGTAAACAATGCAATCTTCTTAGTGTCTTATTTCATATCTCTTATTGTGCTAACAACTTCTATTTATATCTCCTGCTACCCCTCAAGACTAACTAACAATAATACTCTGGTAGTAACTAACTAACAGTAACTGTTTATTTATTATTTATTATAACAGTGCCCCCCCTCCAAACAACCCTTGTCCTCAAGGGTTAGCAATCTGAAATTCAGGGAACTGCTGTTGTAGCTTGTAGAGAGAAATCCAAGAAGACTCCTCCTCAGGATATCCTTTCCATTGCACCAGTACTTCAGTAATTATTCGCTTTTTCCTCCTCCCAACCCTATTAGCCAGTACCCTTTCAGGATATTGAGAACTAGGAACAGCAGGGTAATCGACAGGTGGGTGTCTTTGTTTAACACCAGGATCTGGACATAACTTCAACAAAGACACATGGAAGGTGGGATGTATCCTAGACTCAGCTGGCAATTCCAATTTGTAAGCTACTGGCCCAATCTTCTCTATGACTTTGTAAGGACCATAGAAACGAGGGGCCAGCTTTTGAGTACTCCTAGTTGCTGCAGAAGCTTGTCGATAAGGTTGGAGCTTAAGAAAAACCCATTGCCCTTCCTGAAAATCACGGTCAGACCTCCTAGCATCCGCCTTCTGCTTCATTGTATTGACAGCCTTATGCAAATGGTGCTTTAATACAGCTAGCATTCTTTCCCGTGCAGTAAAACTCCTATCCACAGCTTCAATGACAGCAGTTCTGGGAATATAGGGAGAATAAACTGGAGGTTTTTGACCATATAGCAGCTCATATGGGGTTGCCTTAGTAGAAGTGTGGAAAGTAGTATTATACCACCATTCGGCCAAAGGCACCCACTGATTCCATTCCTTAGGATTCTCCCAACACATACACCTTAGATAGGACTCTAAACATCGGTTCAAAACTTCAGTTTGTCCATCACTTTGAGGGTGATAAGCTGAAGACAATTTCTGCTCAACCTTTATAACTGTGAGAAATTCCTTCCAAAAATTACTGATGAAGATAGGATCTCGATCACTGATAATTTCCACTGGTGCTCCATGGAGCTTGTATACTTGGTCCAGAAAAATTTGAGCAAGAGAAGAAGCTGTAAAGGGATGGGATAAACTGATAAAATGCCCATATTTACTCATTCGATCAACTATAACCCAAATTACCTCCTTCCCATTAGACCTAGGAAGTCCTTCTATGAAATCCATTGATATGCTCTCCCAAACCTTGCTTGGAATTGGCAATGGCTGTAATAATCCCGGATAAGCTACTGTCTCATATTTACACCTAGCACAGGTATCACAGCCCTTTACATATTCTTCCACTTCTTTATGAAGATTCTTCCACCAAAACAAGCTGCGAACCCTTTGATAAGTAGCACTTATCCCTGAATGACCTCCTTGAGCACTAGAATGAAGCCATTCAAGAATTTTCTGCCTTGTTCCAGCAACATCCCCTACTACTATTTTGTTATCTCGGCGCAAAATAGTTCCGTCCCATGAAAATCTTCCCAAAAGACCTCCTACTTGCTGCTGAATATCTGATAGAACCACTACTATAGTAGGATCATCCTCCCAAGATTCCTTTATTAAACTCAAAAGTTCCGGGGAAGCAGTGTCAAGAGTCATCTGTAAAATCTGAGGCCCATGTAATCTGGAAAGAGCATCAGCTGCAGAATTATCACTGCCCTTTTTATATTGAATCTCATAATCATACCCCATGAGCTTAGCTATCCAATACATCTGAAATGGGGTTTTAAGTTTCTGTTCCAGCAGGAACTTGAGGCTTTGCTGATCTGTTCTAATCACAAAATGTGCTCTTTCCAAATATTGATGCCAATTCTCCACTGCCAATACTACTGCTAACAATTCCTTCTCATATATTGAGAGTCTAAGGTGTTGTGGAGCTAATGCCTTGCTGAAAAAAGCAAGTGGCTGCCCTTCCTGCATAAGGACAGCCCCCACCCCTGCTCCACAAGCATCAGCCTCAATCACAAACACCTTGGAAAAATCTGGTAGGGCCAAGACTGGAGCTGCTACCAGTGTGTCCTTCAGTTTTTGGAAGGCTTCCCTTGCTGGTTCAGACCAAAGGAAACTGTTTTTACGTGTGAGCAGGGTCAACGGCCTAGCAATCTCACCAAATCCCTTGATAAACCTTCTATAATACCCTGCCAACCCCAAAAACCCCCTTAATTGCTTCACATTGGTGGGCTCTGCCCACTCTAAAACAGCCTGGATTTTCTTGGGATCTGTTGACACCTTCCCTGCTGATATTATATGGCCCAAATATTCGACATTCTGAGCAGCAAATGTACACTTACTCCTTTTAACAAAGTAATGATGCTCACGTAGAATCTTTAACACTGCCTCTAAGTGAGCTACATGGTCTATCATTGAGGAACTATATATGAGAATATCATCAAAGAAAACCAATACAAATTGGCGAAGGAAGGGTCTAAAGATGTCATTCATAGCTCCTTGAAATGTAGCTGGAGCATTGGTTAGGCCAAAAGGCATGACCAACCATTCATAATGGCCTGAGTGAGTCTTGAATGCAGTTTTGTAACAATCTGTAGGGACCATTCTGATCTGATGATACCCAGCCCTCAAGTCCAACTTAGTGAACCACTTGGCTGATTGCAATTCATCTAGCAAATCCTCAACCAAAGGGATTGGGTACTGATTCTTAATCGTATGTTTATTCAGTTCCCGATAGTCAATACACATTCTCCAAGATCCATCTTTCTTTTTTACCAGAACAATAGGTGCCGAAAAAGGAGAAGAACTTTGCTGAAGTAACCCATTCTGCAAAAGATCTTTAATCTGTTGCTCAATAATATCCTTTTGCATAGCAGGATATCGGTAAGGCTTAAGATTTATGGGGTTTGTTCCTTCTTGGAGAACAATAGGATGGTTATGACCTATTCTCAACGGTGGCAAACACTGGGGCTCTTCAAATATATCTCGGAACTCATTCAAAACCCCTTGTACCCCCTCTGGAATAACCTCTAATTCTGGCTGAATTGCAAGGCATTGGCCTTCAATGCCCTCCCGGGGACAAAGGAGTTGTACCAAGAATCCTTGCTGATCCTTACCCTCTTGGAAACTCAAGCTAGAGATAGGCACTGCTTCCCTGACAACAGGCCCTGCCGCTTGCAACTTACACACACCTCCTCTATACCAGAAATGCATAATCATCTTGTCATACTCCCAGTAAACATTCTTAAGGGTCTTCAACCATTCTAGCCCCAACACCATGTCATATGTATGTAAATCAATGATCTTGAACGCAGATTCAAATTCTAACCCTTGCATTCTCCATCTGAAGTTTTTCCAGACGCCATGAACCTGCAAACAGCACCCCCCAGCGATCTGTACAGATGAGCACTCCACCCCCTGCTCTTGTCTGCCCAACCTTCTTGTCAAATTGAGGTCCAGAAAATTATGCGTACTCCCCGTATCTATGAGCACATAGATGGTTCGCTTCCCCACACTCCCAGCTACCTTCATAATCTCAGGAGACTCTCCTCCCTGAATAGCATGCAAGGAGATCAACGAAGCTGACCCTTCATCATCTTCACAAACAATCCCCGCGCTGCCAGCGTCAACACTGTCCTCATCAATAACCATAAAATGTAACTGCATCTTTTGCCTCTGAAGACACCGATGATCACGCGAAAATGGTTCATGACAATAGAAGCAGAGGTTCTTCACACGATGCTCGACCTCCTCTTCCGCTGTCAGCATTTTGAGAGGCCGCACATACCTCCCTGTATTCTGGGTTGCCGGCACCGAGTCCTTGGCCATCACCGACGCTGGGTTGCCACGCTGATTGGCGCTACTGTTCAGGAGGGCGTTCTTGTAAGAACTTCCCGAGGTCGATGCCTTCCCCACTCGGTCTCCGCTACCCCTACCCATGCGATGACTTAACGCGATTTCTTGGACCCGTGCCAACCGCCGCGCCTCCACCAATGTCTGGGGGTCAAACATCAATACAGAATCCGCAATTTCTTCCTTTAAAGCTGCAACGTACACATCGACAAGGTAGCCCTCCGACAAGTCTAACCGTGCTGCTATTGTATCGAATCTGACGTTGAATTCTGCCAGCGTTCCCATTTGTCGCAGATGGGTTAACTCCGACATTGGCTTCTCATATGGCGGCCCGAAAGTCCGTTTCAGGAGTTCCACGTATTCGTCCCACGTTGGTCTATTATTCCCCCACCGACGCTCCATCGCCAACTGCCATTCAAAAGAATCGCCGTCCAAATTTACGGCTGCCGTATCCACGCGTACTTCTTCGGGGGTGTTTTCAAGGCGGAAATATCTTTCGCACTTCACTATCCAAGAATGGATATTCCTACCGTCATATCTCGGAAAGTCCATCCTTGGCAGCCGATATTGCCTATGGCCCTCGGAACTGTCATGGTTGCGCTGGTTCCCATTTCTACTTCCCGCGCCATGACCAGAGTTATGTACCTCTTGCGCGAGGTGCTGTAATTCCTGGCGGAAGGCTCGCCCCACATTCTGCAACTCATCCCGGAATCCTAACACCGTTTCTTGAAGTTCATCCACCGCCTGAAGCCGTTGCTCCACACTATGCATTCGGGCATCCATCTGCCGTCTTGTCTCCACCATCCACTGCACTGCAGAGCGTCCGAGGAAAGCCAAGCTCTGATACCACTGATATGCCGAGGGACCAAGAATAGGAAAAGAAGAGAAAAGAATGGAAAGAATATAGCAATGATAAGCAAGAAGGGAAAGAGAACGGAGGGAAACTCGGAAAGAATAGAACAGTAAACAATGCAATCTTCTTAGTGTCTTATTTCATATCTCTTATTGTGCTAACAACTTCTATTTATATCTCCTGCTACCCCTCAAGACTAACTAACAATAATACTCTGGTAGTAACTAACTAACAGTAACTGTTTATTTATTATTTATTATAACACAAGTGAATTATCAATTCCTAACTCCCACTTGTGATAAGTTGCATAGGAAATTTTTTTGTTTTGAACATTACGTTTGTTGCTTCCTTTGGTAGTCCCCCTACATTAAAACCTATGTGGTTGACACATATTAGTGCTCGATTTGCTTGGATATTTGTAGTTTTGTTACCCCAGGAAACTAGTCCCAGTTCAGTAGGTTTGCTGCTATACCAATCAATATAAAAAAGAAGCGGGCAGGTTTAACAGGCAAAAATTGTGCAGGCTACCTGTGCTGTTATTTTTGTGGCCAGAATTTATTTATTCGAACCTTGACATGTATCTAGTGTTAATTCATAACTATTATGTCTCTCCATTACATCTATGATATTTTTTATACGTCATTTTCAAGTTAGATTCGAAGTCATCATTATTTTTTGACCGAACAACCTTTTTTTTGATAGGTTTCTTGGTATCAAGTGATCCTGACATATTACTGTTATGTTTCTTTTTCTTTATTTCCCCCCTCTGAGATGTAAAGATTTTTTAAATATACATTGATGATGACATTTTCTCTTTTTGATTTTGTCCATCATCATTATGATCCGAGTGCATGAGTCTCTGGCATTGGTTGCTCTACATGTGCATTGAAACTTTAGTTTCACTTTGTTACATGAGAGAATATGCAGTTCGACTGTGAGATCTTTTTTGTGAGGAAATAGATGCAAAACTTTGATAGTCAATTATGCACATCAGATTAATTTAAGCCAATCATTCAAGATATTAAATTCCTTGAGAAAATATTTGCGGCACTGCTTTAAAGCATTTTCTGATGAAAATATTCATATGCTCCCCATTGCTGTTTGTTACAGGCATTCAAGAACGTGTTAGAGAAACTTGTGTGAGTGAATCTGTAAAGTCCAAAACAAGGGGTCAGATGAGATGCCTGGTGGTGTGAACTTTTTGGACGAATTGGCCAACTGGGAATCTTCATAGAGCTAATTACTCGAAACTGAAGTTTTTTTGTCTTTTCCATTTTGGTACATACTTTAATTCGTCAGTCTTCCAACATTCAACAGATGATGATTACTATTTGGAAGGGTGTTGTCTATGTCAGATGCATACAAGCTATCTGTTCCGCGTGTTTTGGCATGTAAGCAACTTTTGTATCTTTTGGTACAATGTAAGCAACTTAATACAAGTTATATTGGGCTGGTTCAAATAAGCCCATAATTCATGTCTCCTTACTAAGATGTTTTTTTTGTTGCTACAACCTTACTAAGATATACATATTCTCTTGTTTGGATTACCTAATCTAAACTATTGCCCCATCTACGAAAAAGGATGGACTAATCCTAAATAATTGAAGTTTAACCTCTTATTCAGAGTGACTCTGTATGCGCAGAAGAAATGATGTTATTAAGACCAATATATAATTAGTTTAGCAGTATAAAACTCTATTATATTCCTCTATATCTCCAGTTCAATTATTAAAAAAGACATCTATGTTGAGATAAAAAGCTACAAATCTTGAAATTAGATACCTAATAATATAATCTAAAAAATTGTATAAAAAAAATGAAATGACGCTATGAAGGGCCAGGTCAAAGCATGGAATATGGAATAAAATCTTGGGAAATATTGTGAGAATGGCAAGCATGCGCATTTCTTTCTTGCCTTACAACTTCTGTACGTTTGCTTGCGATAGATTTATACTCAAACACGTAAAATCATCAGGACAAGTTGTTTGACGGGTATTTTTTTTGGTATAAAAATTTTTTAGAAAAGGGTTAATTTTCCTTATGATCCAAGGGTAGGATGGAGTCTCTCTTTTTCTTAGACGATATCAATATTAGGTAGGGTGAGCCATCAATTACTTTCAGGCGTAAATTTAGACACCTAAGAGTTAAGATGCCTCTCCAAGCGCTACGACTGAAACCACAAAAAAAGTAATACTCCCCAAAGATCAAAATACTCTAAATAATCATATGTTTTAACCATTCACCAGATCAATATAGTATTTCACAGGTATTTATATTATGTTTCTGCATTATTGTTGTGGACTTGCTAGTTTGGTTGGGAAAATTGAGAGCTTAAAGCTGAGTGATAGGGCTTAAATATAAGCCCTCAAAATTCCAATTAACTTGTTTTTTATATACAAAAATTCCAATTAACTTTAATCATACTCACTGCTTAGAAATTATATATCGGAGAACAGCCCAATGATGGTTTTCGAGTAACTAAACAGGGAATATAACCGCCCAAGATTCTTTGTACGTTAGAGTGCAATCCAATGGCAAAACGATCAGTGTGCTGTGTGGCATATAAGTTAACGCGCGAGGATTTGCTGAAGAAGTAAATGGAAAAAAGGGAAGAAAAGCTTGTAAAAGAAAGTTTTGGTAATAATAAGGAATTGAACAAAGAAAAAGAGGAAAAGGGAAGTTGAGTTGTTGAGAAGAGAGATTCCTTAGTGGAAGATGACATGAGCAAGGATGAAGGAATAGAAGAAGGGAGAAGGGAGGCTTTTGGTTTGTCTCTGTGCAGAGGGAGGGAGATGAAGAAAAGAGACAGTCTTTTAGTAGGCAAATGGGATATATAGTACCCCCTAACCCCTGCAACTTATAAATTTACTTTCTAAAAGCTTCAACACATTCACACACCATAACACCCAAAACCTGCTTTTGTTAATCCCTATGCCTTTTCCTTTTCCTTTCTTCCCCACTGAATATACTGTTTTAATCACGACCAACCTTTACCATCCCATTTCATAGGCTAAGATGCTGTGCATAGAAGTGCAACTTTAAAGCCATCATATAAACAATCAAATAATAGAAAAATGCCAATAGAATTGATATAGAAAGTAAAAAATTAACTTGCATCCCACAATTAGTTGATAAAGATAGTAAAAATTAGCTTGTATTCTATAAGTACGTGAGTTCAATTCCTCCTGTTATCATGAGATCTTTTTTGGTAGGTGATCTCGTAAGTCTTCTATAAGTACTATTTGAGCCTTGAGGTTGTGCCCCGGCCTTAATAAGGAACCAATCTCAACCACACCTAAACTTTTCACTATAAAAAAAAAACTGAAAAATGCATTCAGCTTTGGGCATCAAATAATTAAGTTCTCATAACAACCAAGTACCAACACTATTGCGGGAACTAGTTGAAAAATCGTAAACAGTCAACTAAAAACTGTTAATTTGTGTATATGTTGAAGATTATGATCGTTGGCTTAAGTTGAAAATAAAAATTGAAGGTTCAATAACTTTGCACAGAATTTGATAAAGGGTTCACACGCTCCACAGGAAAGATGGCTGGGAGGGACAGTAATTTTGAAACTTTGAGCACCTTTTTAACAGCAGTTGACATTATTTTTCTGCCCTCTTTATTTCCAATTCTCTTCCCTTTTTCTTTTCCTTTAGGTTTTGCACCACCATACATATAGGTAATGGTGTCGGACCACCATCACACTGCGCACAAATACACACACACCATCAACTTACAGTTTCCCTTTTCACTCACGCTTATGGTAGGTTTTATCCCCTTCCTTGCTTCTCTTTACAAAAGCTTCACCATTTCTTCGATAACCATCCCAGTTTTGTTTTTGCCCTAGCTGGCTACCTACCCCCTCAAAAGAAAAAGTGTGGCCAGGTAAAAGAATTTATCGGAATTTGAATTTGTGCTTTTGGTAATTCATCTGCCCAGCATTATTTCTCCAATATATACGTTGAACCATATTAGTTTCTTGGGGATTTTGCAGTGCATGGACTTGAATAGAATTGTGAAGAAGATTTCCTTTACAGAAACCTTGATAACCTCCCCATGAAGGAACACTTTCTTTGACTTGTCTTTTTATGGTTGTTACCTTGGTTGCATTAATCATAATACGAAGCTTTTTCATCACTAAACTATTAGAGTTCAGGGACCCACAAGGGTGTATGGTGATGATCAATATCATCACTTTGTGGTCTCACAGGCGACTCACGGACTAGATTTGGAGAGCTGATGAGCTGTTTCGGTCTGAAAAATGTTAGAAAAAGGTGTTTAGGTAAATATTGTGAGGTATATGAATGGTTAATGGCCAACTTGAGAGCCTTGTGGAGCCAAGTCTTGGCTACATGCAGACAAAAAAGCTACGGATTTGAATCCTTGTGACATTTAGCTAAGCTAGATAAATCCAAAATTGCGTCACTTCTTGCTTCACGGTCCACGTCTTTCGCTTTCCAAAATTATACCAATAATTCTCGAAACCACAAAGCTCCTCCATATGGAGATATAACCTAATTGTTTTCTATTAGCTCATCAAGAATGATCTCAATCGTTGTTTTTTTAAATAATGTAATAATTATAGAAGAAATGATCGTTCTTTACTGTAACTATATTTTTAGCAACCTTTGGCTGCAAGTGTATTAAACTTCTATCAAAGTTTAATTCTTATCTCGATATTAAAAAATCGGCGGGGATAATCAATTAGGGCGCTTATATAAATAAAAAGAGTTTAAGCGTTTGGCATAACCAAAGCGCTTTTGTAACACAATCTATCAAGTGTCCACCGACACGTGATCATTTCAACTCATCACCGACACGTGATCATTTCAACTCATCTCTTTCGATCGTACTTGCTTAATCCTCAATCACACATAGACTTTATCTTAATCAAGAATGCGATATGCCATTCAAAATCCATGATTGAACTCGCGTTCATGAACGTGAACTTTGAAGGGATCGATGAAAAATAATAATGGTTTTCTAATTATATATGCCACACAATGCGCAGGTATGGAAAACGACATGCGTGCAAGACACCACCCGTGATAGGGACGCCATTAATAAAATATCGCCACATAACTCTTGTAATTAATAATTTATTTATAAATATCTCTACGCTACATTAATAATAATTAGGTAATGATATGAGACCAAATTTCTATGTCTCATCTTTAAAATGATGCCCCTCAAATGTCCTCTTACGGGCATATTGTATGGTAATCTTCGTCTAAATTGTCTGTTAAGAATACTTTGTTTCGAGCACATAGAATATAACTTAAAAAAGGTTAGACATATTAACATTAGACTTGTCTTGGGTTTCAAATTTTAAGATCAATGTCACATACGTAAATTGAACTATTAGTTTATTGACTAATCTAATTATTGTGTGTGTATGTGAAATTGTTAATTTTATATTAATTTTATTGTGGTTTGATCCATGAAATTCATGAGGGAGAATGCATATATATTATTTTAACTTTCTAGTAATTAATTTGTAGTTTTCTTTTAATTTCTTGTTTGGATAATTCTTTTGTTGGGTCATTTTTTTTTCATTTTGATAACATAGAGCAATTAGATTACTAATCATTTCACATCATGATATGAAGTCATTAACCCAGTCATTCATATATTAACCTAAGTCAGGGCGCGTCATAAGGAAATAATGGGAAAAACGTGATAGCTATATAAATACATTATAACAAGTAGATTGATCGCTCCCCGCAAAATACTTCATTATTAGTTCATAATTAGCTTATAGTAGGAGGGGTTTCAGTTCGTAGCCATCTGATCTGTGTAAGGTGAAGAAAGTGCAGTTTTGAGATCGATAATTAAATACAAATTTAGTCTGTAATGATTACAGGGAAATGGAGCCATGAATAATTAATTACCTCTCTATATATAAAATGAAGGAATAAAAAAACAAATTGTACTAATTCACTAGCAAAACCTATGTAATTAAGCACATGAATGATCACTCTCTATTTAGTCTCTAAACAAACCCTAATTTGGTGCATGCATATATATATGATGAATGTTAATTCAGTAGGTCATTGTATTAAATGATTTTCCATGATGCAACTTTGCGAATGTAGGGATTCCTTGAGATTTTACTTGTTTACTTAAGAACTGTTAATAAATGGAGGTGAAGAATAGGAGATAAAACTATATAAATTGTAAACCAAAAGAGAAAAGCTGTCGGGGAAAGAGACAGGACATGAGTAGTGATAGCAACAAAAGGATTAATGATTACAAATTTGCATGTGACATTTTCTCTGTTGCCTTCCTGACAAGGAAAAGCCATCATCTTCTCTCTTTGCAATTCCACCACACACACCCTCCTCCTCTATTTTCCCTAAAACACTCTGCGTGTGTCTGCGTATATAGTTCTAATTGATGGCAACGAAATTAAATTACAGAACTAGTTCTATATATATTTAGAGGTTGATGAATATAATATAACGATAACGACATTTTGGGGGACAATAGAGGGAAAAAACGAGAGATTAAAGCATCTAAATATTCAGGTTATGAAGATCTGAATATAACAGTATTGCAGTTCTAAAAAAAAAGAAAAGCGAAAACCAAAAAGAAAATTCAAACCTTGACTTGCACATTCATGAACAACAAAACCCTAATTATACTGTTAGACGTTTGTTACAAGTTCCCCAATAAAAAGATGATAAGTGGAGAATTTTCTCTCTTTCGAACTCGATTACCAATTAATTTATTTCTTAGAAACTTCTCCGCCTACCATCTTTTCATTGGACACTTGAGATCAAACGTCTGAAAATGCTTCCGACTCTCATCCAAGCATACATAAATTATAATATAGAAATATCCTTGCCCATTTTACCCTTGCCTTTTGGAAGTTTTCTCTCCTTGGGCTTAATAATTGCTCCACGTATCGGGGGCATTGGAAGTCCCAACGAATCCGAAACCTTGTCGGGACTTGAAAAGCGAGTGGTGATGGTGGTGCTCGTACACATCCCCTGTGAACGTCATGACATTCTTCAGGTTGACAGCACCGCCGTTCTCACCGTCGCCTCCGTTATTGCCATCGTCGGTGAGACCCAGGAAGTCCCTTGTCAGATGCTCATTCTTAAGATTCCGAGTCGCGAACCCTCTCATATAGTCAGGCATCACCGAGTCGAGCTCATTCACTGATCCAAACTCGCTTATGCTAAGCTGATGATGAGTCAGGTGATGAGTCTGAGAATGAGACGGTTGGGGCGTGATTGGGGTGGCCCCGACGGTGGCAGCCTTTTGAAGAAGAGCAGTAGCAGAAAGTTGGGCTGACGTGGCAGCGTTTGAGGAAGATTGCGTGGACATCATGTGAAGGTTTCGAAAGGGTGTGTTTATCAGAGAACTACTCTTGTGGTAAGGATGATGAAAAGGTTCCTGAAGAAACGAATGAGGCATCTGGAAATGTTGAGCTTCGGGCTTGACTTGGAGAACGTTGCTGGGATTAGGGTTTTCAGGAGATGGGTTCCATGGATTATTGAGGAAGCTCTGTTGATGGTTGGGATATAGTAAGAGAGATTGAATCAGTGGGTTCGTGTTGGTGGTGGAGGCTACTTGATTTGCTGAGAGTCTTGCACTTTCTTCTGCCAATGCATCACAGAATGCTCTATGAGTTATGAAGCTGTCCTTCCTGATGAATGGAGTGCAACAAGAAAATATTGAATCGATTAATACGGGCACATTAATTTTCAAGAAATTAAGAAACTTTTATGAAATATATATATATCTTATTTTTATTGATCTTAGCATGATACATGCATATTTGTGAACTTGCATTAGCATACGTAGGGTCTTCGTAGAGCGTGTCCCATTTTCCAAAAAGGTGAGGGAAATCATGAACGGGGGAGAGAGTTCAGCTGCCACACAAGAGATGGTAATTGATATGTTGCAGACGGTCAAATTAAAAGTAGGAGAGAGAGAGAGGAATGACAAGACATGGATATAAGCTTAAGCTTTATGCATGCAAAAAAAGAGTTACTATACGATAGTATTGGCTCACAATGTTGCCATGTCATTGGTAATAGTGTTATGATGACGATGTTTTTCTTTGAAGCTAGAGCGCACGAATGAAAGAATGAAACAAAAAGATATAAGCAATTGAAATCAATAGTACCCCATATATATATGATGCATATCTGAAGCTAAAAGAAAGCAACTTGGCATATCAGATATTTTTGCAGATTTCGCAGATTTTACAATGATGAAGGCTCAGAGCAACAATGTACAGAAATTCCGAAGAGAAGAGAAAAAAGAAGGGAGAGAGAGAAGTCATCACAAATTTCTCAACTATCATGCTCCTTTCGCTTTTCAGAAGACAAAAATAGCTCGCCATCATATTTTTTGAGAATGCAGCCACTCCATACACAGCTATATATATAAAGTACACACCAGGAGAGAGAATATTCAAATCTGGAAGATAATTGAGCACTGTCTGACAGACTGGAAATTTTGGTGTAACCTAGCTATAACCCTATTACTTGTCAATTATATAATGGGACATGTATCTTATCTCATCTCATGCATGCAAAACTATTCACATGTCATGGTTTATATATATATATGGATGAGCTAGCATGCATCCAATATTATTGTAAGAACTAATGAATAATAAAAAATTCCCCAAAATTGTTATCGCGCGAGAGTCACAGACAATACAGTATATATAAAAACAAAAGATACGTGGATCGTGTTTTTTTTTGAAGTTGCCGCACATATTCATTTGGCAGTTTTAGGAATCAGAAACTGTTAAACTTTCAGTATCCATTTGCACTATAACCAGTAACAGACACTTGTATTATCAGTGTCCACTTGCATGCAATCTGCCCATTGCATTTAATCCCCAGAATATAATGTGTGTCTATGGAGACATATATATCTTACCATTCTAGTGCAATTAATAATCCACTGAAAAACAAAATTAAGAGACAAAGGCTGTTTTCCTGATTACATTGGCTTCCCTCTTCACAAAATTACACCTCACTCTCAGTGAAGTCAAAAGTAGGCGTATATATTAATTCAAAACCCAAGTAGATAGCTGGGAAAATATTATTACCACGAAAATATTTTTATGTCAGAATCCAGGAAAATAGTACTCGTGAAAAAGAATGAAGTGATACCTGGAGAAGAGAGTTCCACAATCACATCTATATTCTCTAGTTCCACAGGTTTTAGAGTGTGCTTTCCAATCTGACTGAACAGCATAGATCTTTGAGCATTTCTCGCATTTCCACTTCTTCTCTCCATGTTTTCTGCAGTAGTGTTTCTTAATTCCCGTGAGATCCCCCAGAGCCCTAGATGGGTTGTGATGAACGCATGAAGGCTCGGGGCAAACGTAGGCTCTCTTTTTCACCTCTTTGCTGTTCCTTTGCTTCAGCTTCCATGGCAGGTTATGGCCTCTCCTATGAAGTTGAAGATTCTGGTCTCTCTGGAAACCCTTGTTGCAGATCTCACACACAAACCTATTGGTCGCCAAAAGAGTCTTCGGGGATAACGCTATCACTTCGGCATCTGGGTCTGAAATCAAACACCACGGTCGTCAAAAGCTATAAGACGAGATTATCAGAAAACCTAACTAGAATACTCGGGTCTTCTCCAGAATAAAGGGATTGGAAATCGAATTCTAGTTGGAGCTAAACTTAGAAAACCTACAGACATAATATGTGCTGATAGAGTGAACAGATACTGATATGAAGAAACAGAAGAAGATTAATTAATTAAATAACCTGGGTTTCCGGGGAGGCTTCTCTTTTTCTTGATCTTTGGAGGCTGCTGAGGAGAAATTGTGGGGAGCACGGGATTTACTACTCCAGAGAGGTCATGAAGTCTAGCAGCAGAAGAGACAGAGGATTCTACGGACAAAGAAGTAGTAGAATTGGACATCGCCGAAGGAAACATTTTGCCTTTGGAGAAAACTCCAACAGGGAAAAACAAGAGAGGAAGAAAAAGTGAGATACGATATTCTAATGTCTTTGTTTGTTTGAACTTTGAAATCCTATATCCTACTCAGCTTCTCGCAACTTTGGGAAGGAACTAATATAATTAAGAACCTTGCTTTAATTTAGGACAGAACTCGTTAAACTGAAGAGTTTTGTTGTGAAGAGAGAGGGGGGGATGATTCAGTTGGTGGGAGAAAAGCAGAATTAATCTCGTGAAGAGATGATGACGATGACGATGGATTATTCTCCAAGTCGCTATCTAGGCCAAGGATTGCTTGTCTGAGCAACTCTGCAAACTATTTCAGACATATCTCTTTCCAGTCTCTCTTGTATGAGTGTGTCTATATTTGTAAAGATGCAATCAAACATGGCAAAATCAGGTTTAAAGAAGATCTTTTTCTTCAGCAAAATCCCAAAATCCAATAACCCTCTCTACTTTTTATCTATTTTGGCGTCGACAGGTGTGGCAAAAGATAAAGGAGAGAATTATACATTTATAAACTGATCAATAGAGAAGAGAAGGTGATGATGGCAATGGCAGATTATGGAGGAAGAGGTAGCAAATTTTAAACACGTACGTCGAAAATAATAATAATAATAATAAACCTCGGGTGGTAGGAAAAAAGGGCAAGGAGACTAAAAAAAAAGAGAGAAAGTCTGGAGATAGAGTGAGGGATAAGAACGGTAGGGAAAAGACTAAGAAGCATCCTTTACCAAAAAATAAAGATCCACAAGACTGAGTAAAATTCCCTTTCTTTATTGTTTGATTTCTTTCTTAGTTTAAGGGTTATTATCTGCAATGGCGAGCTGGGTCTTAATATGTTGGCGCTTTCTGTCTATTCTTTTGTTCCTGTAACAAAACACCCAAACCCAAAAGGGGCTCGATATGAATGGCGTGATTATTTGTTGGCCAATAAGAAGAATGACATGAGTTTTTTTTTTTTTTTAAAAAAAGAGGGATTGGAGAATTATGACATGCAAGTTTCCTTATATATTTTTGTTTTGGAAAACAAATTTAAAAGATGAAGATTCAGGCTAGTGAGAGTAAAGGCAAATTTCAGGAGATAACCCCACAACTAACATGATTGATTCATTGATTGACTTTAGGCTTATATATAAATAACCTAGTCGTCACGTACCTTAGTTTTGCCTACATTGTAAAGCCATTGGTCTCATCGTAATTTCTTTTTTATATAAAAAAGTTTAGATAATTTAGATACAGACTCACTAAAGTAAGAGTATATCTTTAGGCTAAAAAAATATTTATAAATTAATTTTTTATCAATTAGATTAATTTTTATTGGTGTCTTTTTAAATTTCACTTGGAAGAATTAGTCAACTTGTTAATTTATCATCGTACCCAAGCACTATATTGTCGATTATTCTTAGTTAGAATTTATTAATTAATGAAGTTGTCGATTATTCTTGACAATTGTGCACATATATTTTCCATACAGTTATTATGTGCTTCGTGGAATTCAGCATCATATAATTGTTTCCCATTATACTCTTGAGGATTTTCTCCCTCTCCCTCTCCCTCTTATCTTTTGGTATCATCATTCTCTTACGTCCTAACAGTGTGCAAGTGAATTTGCATGGTTTTCCTTTCTTTTTTCTTGTTTGACTCTTTATCTACTCTCTTCATTCCAAATCCAACTCAAAAGCTATGAAAGGATATGAGTATGTATTATCCATTCTATCCACTCCGTGTACTAAAAATTCAGCAAACATTTGCTTGTAACTTTCCTTGGACTTGGAGGTCAAAATTGTCTTTGTAAACTTACTTCGGCTATGGTCCATATGCGTTGCTATGAATTAGCAGAAGCATGCAAGCAATTCCAAATACCTTTGCATTGTGAAATAGGACCCATCATAATTGCGAATTTCGAATGCTCATAGACAAATATTTGAGGAGTTATATAATTTGTAGGTACGTATACGAGTTTGAGCACCAGCTCAAGCTAGTGTGTGTGTGTGTGTGTGTGTGTGTAGAGAACGTAACCTGCATATAATTAGAAGGCACACTATGATCTGAAAATAAAGACTTAAAAAGTCGTGTTGGGCGAGAATGATGTAACTCAAGAACGGGGATCAAAATTTAACCTGTAAAATCAACTTTTCCTTCTTGGGCTTACGTTGTTTCCAAAGATCTTGCAGGAAATTGATTAAGTATGGCGTGGAAAGTTAGTTTTATGGGGAAACCTTAATTAGTACGCCTCTAAAGATTGTGATGGGGATGATCTGTTGACTAATTAAGTTCGAGAGATGTCCTTTGGTGATACGGGGGCCTAACTCTGATAATTTTCCGTAGAAAACTCTGCATTCTCTTAGCAGGAGAAAAATCTCATGCTTTTTTAACTTTTAAGGTGGAACAGTATATATATACATAATACCCAATGGAGTATATACATTAGCGGACTAATTTGACATTTAGGGATTAGCTAAAACAGGTAATACACTATGCTTAGTCAGATATGAGTGAGCGAAAAGTGAATCTTATTGCCAAATCTGGTTGGCAGAAATGTAAATATAGTTTCCATAGCAAGAGATTAAAGGCAAGCATACGAGGGTATGATAGCAAGCTCATAATAGTGTTTCTCTGTGCTCTTCTCTGGGTTTTCTAACTTCCATACATACTAACTACACTGGGTTCTGAAATCTGCATGCAGGAGAGAGAGAGAGAGAGAGAGAAGGAAGGTAAGGCATATTAATGAGTGGAAAGGAAATACGGCATCCACATGCGGGCCATAGTTAATTCACGGGTTCTTCTATTACCAGATTCTCCCATCAACACGACACTACAAGATTTATATATATCTCTCAAGTGCCTACCATATAATATCTTTCCCAATTATGGATTAATTAAATTAATGCAACCATAATTTCCACTTAATCATTATATATATATTGCTTTCACGTGTATTATGTTACATATATCTCACTTAAACACCTGTGTTATTAGTAATACACATATATGTATGTGTGTCAGGTTCAGTTCATATTAGTAGAACCACAAGATCGTTCAATAACCATCACCTGTGTTATGGTTATAAAAAAAATTATAAAGAAAATACTGGAAGAATAATTTGCCTGTTGCCATCAGGAAATAAATTTATAATTTAGATATAAAATTGAACCTGAAAACAATGAAAAGAAATAATTTACGGTTTAATTATTACATTATTGTAATACTAACATTCTTTTTTCTCATTTAAATAGAATCAATTTCGGAGATATAATTTATTAGTTTAAAGGTGTACCAAAATATTGAATTTTTTTTTTTTAACCTTTTGGCGAATAAGAGTGTATATAAATACGCCACATCCTATAATTAAGGAACCAAGGCTAGTATTAATATGGCCTGAGGAATGAAAGGGGAATTGGCAAGCAAATTCCGAGAGTCCGATATATTTGAGTTAAGAATTCACCGTCGTTTCCACATGCAATTTTAAATCATAAAAAAGATGTATTTAAACTATATATATATATATATATATATATATATGGACACACACAAACACACATACTACAGAGAAACGTGTAGTTGGTGAATGTCGATTAAAATAAGTCACGCGGGCAACTTGGCATTATAGTATCCACTCATTTAGACCCATTTCGCGAGGCCCAAATGGTCTCATACATAGAAAGAAAGAACCAGCCTCCTAGAAAAGACCCTCTTTTCTTTAGTTGCCATGCAGAGACTAGTAGGGATTGACATCATAGGTACTTTGACCCCATTTCCTTCGTCTCCTTCCTAAACCCCACCCCCCCTTTGACCAAAACTCGTTTACAGTTTCTCTCTTGACTGTTGAGTCGGCTCAGTTAATTCGGCTGCTTAAGTTTGCCCACTGAATATTCTCCTTCAACTCCAATCAACGCACAAATTTTCACCTACTCCTTCGTTTTTAGCATGACAATCTTGACACTATCAATTCAAACTTCAAATAACTCTACTGTATTAAGGCCGACTTAATATTATTCTTTACATTGAATTTTCTCACCAAATAAATAAATAAATAATCAACTAGGTAGTTAATTCCAAATCCTTACCAGCTATCCAGCCCCATGCCATTGCAAATTCAGAATTAAATGCTGAATCACAGAGACAAGGGAAGCCCACCAGTAGATTATTATATATCCATTGAATGATTTTGAAGGGGAAGTCTTAAGTGTGGCATCCCATAATTCTACACGTTGCCCCCATTCTGTCGAATCAATTCAATCTTAGTACGCAATCCTGAGAAATTCAGGTAAATATCAATATCAAAGCGTGACTTCCCAGAAATACCAGGTTTTGCTACCTAAAGAGACTTTTTGGCTCTGTAAGGCACTGCCATTACAACTGAGATATCAATTACACTATATCACACCTCCGGGGACCACTGTTTTAGATTTTAGTATTACCACTACTTGACCTGACGATATGCTTCGAACCCCACTTGTAAAACGATCACCTGCACTGTTTTCTACTGTGGAACAAGTCCAAGACAGGATCATGGAACTTGTCTACACATACATCGGCAACTTCGATTAATCGTGTCTTTCTTTCATTTGGCGTTGGGGCTGTATGAGATTCTTGCAAGTATTTCAGATAGGGCCATACAATTTTAGCATCACAATTAATGTCCCGGGGAAAAAATTCATTGCAGAGGTTGTCATTTTCCCTGTGCAGCTTCAATGGTTTGGTTATGCTCCAGAGGAAGACACGTTTCGTTGCAAGAGTCCATAATTAATGAATGAAATAAAAATAGTTCATGACTTGGGAACATGGAGACGTTTACATGATGCAGGTGTAACATCATGGATTTTGTCCTGTGTGTTATTCATTTATTTCTGACCAATGACTGACGACCAAGACCAACATAAAAAGAAAGGGGATAAAAAAAAAATAATCAAACAGGCAAAAGTAAACAAAATACGGTTCAGGCTATGCTTCAAAAGCTATTCTCATTAACTGATGGTTCTTGCAGTCCTTCAGCTACTTCTTGTCCAATATACCACGGCTTCTGATATAATCATCATTCATTGAAATCAAAATATTAGAATCTTACAAGAGGCTAACATGATTACATGGAAATAAATATCGTATGCATGGGGGGTTGAAAAAACTAACCTTGAGATTAAAAATGACAGCTAACGCTACCACAGGTTCTTGCCGAAGCAGCAGCGGCTTCGAGATACCTAATCAACATTCAGAAAATAATGAAAAAATGGGGGGTTTTACAAAATGATGCAAAAAGGACATGAATTGGGTTTGAAACACCAAAACTGAACGATTCCCACAGATACTCTGCTCCCCAGTTTGAGTCTCAGAAATTGTGAGGTTCACTTAGGACTTGAACCAATGTAACCTAAGCGCCTGGCCAAGACGTTGATATCTACATCTTCATCTTCGCCTTCACCTTCACCTTCATCGCTTGGAATATCTAGTTCACCCACAACATTTTCACTAAAAAGCTCTTCCCAGAATCCTTCATCAAGTTCGCTGTCTAGCCTCTCTGGCGATTCAAGTGCTTCCTGTTCTCTCTTACCCCGACCAAGACCTTGCATTTCCATAGCTAGAACTTCAAGCTCAGACACTTCAACTTTAACAGGATTATTCCTTCCCTCACTTTCACTGCTTGATTCTGCAACATCAAGCGGTCCTTGCTCAATTGACCTTCTTCTTTTTCTAGTCATGGCTTCTTCCAGTTCCTTTATCTTACTCTGTTGGATTAGTTGGTGGAGAAAAGCTGGATTTTTCAACGCTCTAGCTAAGAAAGCTATCATTTGTTGCTGCTTCATTTCTGTTACTTGTAACCTCTGTTCCATCACCAGAAGGTAGGCTCTGGTGTTCTGTTGCTGCTGCCTAAGCTTCACAAGCTCCATCATTAACACTTGCTTGTCACGCCTTAAACGTAGAATTTCTTCTTCTACTCCAAACCCGCCAACTTCAACACATTGACCTGGTACTTGGGAAGTAACCGGAGAAGGTGCTCTCCTTCTTCGTATGTTCCTCAGTAGATGCTTGTGTCCTCTGATGAATTCTCCGTTTGAAAACTCCCATCTGTCTGAATCAATTTTTCTAAAACCCTGTAACATTAGAATTATAATAACCCTCGCTAAATATCAAGTAAGAACAAGTAGAAGAAGAAGGAGGAGATGAAGAGAACAAAATAATACTTACGTAAGTGTTCAATTGCCTGACAAAGCTTGAGAAATTGTTGTGCTTGAAGAATCTAGGAAGGAGATTGGTAGAGAAAGAACATGGATCCCAAACAAAAAAACTTGATCCACCTCTGCTCCACGAGACTATGTGATCAGTGGAAGGGTCGTCCACCATATCAAATGTCTTGGTGAGGAATGGAGGCGGTCCTGTTTCATGAAGTCCCTGTATTGGCTGGGGAGGTAGAACCATTTCTGGCTCACCTCCTACTTCAGATGAAGGTGGTTCCAAGTACTCTTCTTTTACTGTGTACAGATAATTCATCCTCAAATTCCTTGGCAACTCCGAAAAACTCGGGGGGTCCTATGTATGATTCTGATGAGTTTGGTTGACTCTGTCGTACACCCAGAGACAGAGTACCCTAATGCAGAAAGCAATTAACAGAGTTCAATCTCTCGAGCGGGAGGATGAAAGGGCCTGAAGACACTTACGTGGACTTGTCAGTAAACTCGAATTTAATTAATCCAGAAAAATATTCGAACGAGACGCTGCCACTCTGCTGAGCATGTGAGATGATGTGAGGCATTGAATATTACAGTGGTGATGAGAACGCGGAGGAATGAGTTTGCCTCCGCGGGAAATCGTTTAGGCAGTTAAGAGAAGTTGGTTATTCGTCGTCCACATATATAAAGGATGTTTAAAGAGAAGTTTCGGAGGCGATTAAATAGAAGAGGATGGGGTGACGTAACTGGGGAAGGAATAAATTATAAGAAAGTTCTAGACTCAATTCATACAAATCCTTTCCTCGAATGGCACTTAGCAAGTGGACGAATCATGAGATTGAAGGGGAGCGGGAGCTAAGTTCGGAAGGTTCTGGAAATTACAGGGACAAGCTGGGAGGAATGGTGATCGTAGTGGGAAGACTGTTTGTGGGGTTCACGCGCTTGTTTGAAAACGGGTTTGAAATCTCAATTGCTCCACTCAAATTACACTAATCTAAAACCATTTATGTTGTAATTCTGTAATTGGGTTGAATAAAAAGTACTCTATCTTTGTAAACATGTTAATTGAGAGATTTACTTTTTTTAAATATAAAATTTTAATTTATTTTATTTTTTAAATTTATAATTTTTTAAAATTATTTCTATTAATTACGTGATGGGTTGTTTTTATTGCTAAGATAATTTTTAATATAAATGATTAATAATACTTTTTTTAAAAAAACTAACATGTAATTTGTACACGTGGATAACTAATTGAGGTGGAAGTAGGACTGGAATTCATTTTAGCTTGTGGGGCCTGATGGATTGAGTTTTTATTGATAAGATAATTTTTAATATAAATAATTAATAATACTTGTTCGAAAAACTGACGTGTAATTTGTACACGTAGATAACTAATTGAGCAAAGTGGAAGAAATAAAATGTTTAGCGTTTTCGTACGTCCACAGATATGAGGTTAGGTCATCTTGTCGGGTTCTCCCCCCACCCCCCAAAAAAAAACAGCAAACGTGGAGACATACGCCCTTTTAATCTGAGCTTTTGCTCTTGGTCGATATATTTTCGTAATTTGATAGTAATTCTAAACAAATGCTACTCAACTGTATGGTTTAGTATATCTTTAGATTTACATTTTAAAAACACTAAAATTATAATTCTGGACGAAATAGATAATTATTTACTCCTATGAAGTCATAACTATGATGAGTGTTTAATATATTAATTAATTGAGAAATTGAGTTTGAAATTAAATATAAAATTTACTCTTTATATTTATAATTTATTTTTTAAATTAATACTGTTAATGCCTTTTAACAATAATCAAAGAACGAAGAGAGAAAATAAAAAAATTATTAAAATATTTTAAAAAATATATAGTATATTAATTAAATTAAATTAATTAAATATATTTTATATTAATAATTATAGAGGGTATACTGGGCAAAACCATTGTATGTAGAAACGATGAGAGAAGTACGCAGCTGTGGAGCGTCGCCGGTGACACGTCTTCAAGTCCACAAATGCCTATGAGACTCACATTCCCAGAGCATCGAAACGTGTCACAGGAGATATCAATATAATAGTGCTCTTTGTTACCTTCAAGCATGACGTTTTCCAGTTCGAGAGATATTACTAGTTTTACTGCTTAATTTATGATAAAAAAAGGTGAGGTAATACTAATGACACGCCACGATAACAAAATAAAACTTATATAAATAGTGTGGAGAATGTCCCAGTGAAACTTGTACAACGTTCTGGAAGGTACTAGATTTCTACGAATTCCATCAGCCATCGCTGTTCTTCTATTCTGCACACAAATTATTGGTGGCTCTCTTTGATTTGCTTGTTCAGTTTTTTTATTTTTATTTTTAAAAGACGATAAAATCCATTTGGTTGGAAAGTTGACAGGGATGCTGTGGTGACGCCCAGCCATGTGTCTTGAAGCGGTTCAAGTATTCACGAATTAAACAAAGTGGAGTTTGGTGTGCCCAAAAGCTAAATTAACTCGTGATCTCTCTAAATTAACAGGGAGGTATTTGTTTGTTGGGTTACACATGTGGCACGTTACATCACTTTTAGGGAAAAGCTTCAATATGAATACATTAATGGAAGTGGGTTAGACCGAATCAGATGACATGTGATTATCTTAATATTTGGTGAGAAAGATAATAGAAGAGCACATAAAAAGAAGAGAACAAGGCAGAGACGATCACGTCCTTGTATGAATGTTCCCTGTTCCTTTCTTTTGAAAAGGGCCATTCGTGGCATATTCCCCATCCACGTCCTTCCCTCTTTAAATTAAAGGTTTTTGACGTTTTGATATTTTCATAACGATGAACCCCAAAATTGAACATTGTGAAAGCTAGTTTAGTTGATAAAGACATGATTTATAAAAAAAAATAGGAGCCTTTTTAATTAACTTTTATAAAAAGTATGGGTTTGAACTTCAGTACAAATATGAATATTTTGTTAATAGATAATTTATATATATATTTTAGCTATAAAATATCCTAATCTTGATAAACTCTATCCTTAAGATCAGGATACATCAAAGAAATTAGAATATAAACCCGAAGGCTGAATGATCGATCAATGATGGTAGTGGTCTTTGAGCTGAGAGAGCAGTTAATTAATTTTACTCATCAATTTAATTTCTCACAATATATATATATATGCCAACACCATACATCTTTTTCTTGAACAAATGAAGAATAAATATGAAATAAAAGTGTCTTTTATATAATCAAGTCTTTTTTCAGACGCATAATTAAATATAAGACTACTGGGGGCCTCATATATTGCAGAGTGCAGCCGACACAAGAAAGAACGTGACATGTGTCCATTAGTGCATATATATAATGAACTATACAAAAACACTAGTTTTCATGGCTTTGTGCTCTCAAAACAAGACACGTGGCATGTTGTGATTTGTGGGCTTCACCTAGGGTAATCGTTTGGAAACTGCGGGTAATCCGAGCCCCAGAGTTTAATCCAGAAAAATTCCAACTAAAATTCCTAAAATTTATAGTCTTTAATGTGATCCATGTTTTTAGGAGCTCCTCTTCTTTCTCCGTTTTCCCCAATCCTGTAGTTCACTTGCATCAGGATTAATATGGGTTCACAGGCCAATTTAATAAGTCCACGAAACGTTTATAGAACATAGATTCAGATTGATTTGGAATAGCAGGGGTTAAACTCTCCAAAAATTGAGTTATTGATACGATCATGATGGGAGATTTTTACACAGCGACAAGATTTGAATCAAATCATTATTTCAAAAGACGAGCTGTCAATGAGGAAACAGAGTGCTCTTAAATAACGGGGGGATAGATCAACCGATCGAAAAGTAGCAGAGTTTCAGAGAATAAGCTTGTCAGATTCTCTATTACTGGATAGGGGGACCTCGCTGAAGATAGCTCTGACAATATCAGCATAGAGGGGGAATTGAGCCACGCCGTAGAAACTGAGAGGCAAGATGGAGGCGGTATAGAGCGGGAAAACAGCCCGCTTGAGGTTTTCCTTGAGCACAAAGAAGAATGCGGCGGAGAAAGAAACCAAGACAGAAAGCGATGGAGACGAAGAGAGGATGGCGAGGGACATGACGCGAGAGGCGATGGAGCAGCAGAGAGCCATGAGGGATGTGAGCGCGAACATGTTGAAAGCCGGGGTCGTTCCCAGTAAGGCTTGACGGTCTCCACCTGAGTGCCGCCAGGGATGGTGGTTGACGTGGCAAAGGCCACGCCGGCAATTAGTGCAGCCACCACGGAGCACGACTCGGAGGTGCTCTTGAGCCATTCAGTGCCGTCCTTGACTAGGTCCTCGTGATCTGTTCTGAAAATCTCGACGGGAGTATCATCGTGTTTATTGGGGAGGAACAGAACATAGCGCGGCGTTATATCCTTGATATACTGCAAATACATGCGTATATAATAGATTTGGTGGAGGAATCTAAGAAGAAGAAGAAGAAGAATGAGAAATGATTTGTTGGATACCAGGAACCATTTGATTTCCCACGGCATTTGCAAGACAGAACCAGGGATTTGCCAGGGCTTGTACTGGGAGAGCTTGGCGGCGACATGGAGGATAATGTTGCCTTCATTGTCTACGCCTCGAACGAATATAATTTCAATTCGAATTATTTGAGAATTGAGAGAAAAAAAGGGATAGAAAGAAAAGTGACAAAAGATAAAGGGGTGGGAAGTGCATGTGAGCGTGAAGATATGTATGTCATCTATCTTCCTGTAGTTTGTTCCTTTCGTCAGAGACATTGCTGTTTCTTTTAAAAAGTAACTTCACCTGTGATTGTCAATAATATATAAATAGATAAGATGATCGGGCTGAAGCGGAGCTTGAGTGGTGTTTCATATATATGGTGCCTTTTTTTGGGATATGCAAATAGTTCCAAGTCATGCTTATACCCACCCCTGCGTTTCACCGCGAATATCTTTTCCTCCTTGCGCCCAAGAATAATAACAATAGAAGCAATCTTTAAAGCATCATCAGTTAGTTAATATATATATGGACGTACACCTCTGTTGACGAGACATAAATCGTACTTTATTCGTGAACACCACTAATATGAAAGAAGGATACAAAATTCCCTCGCCAGAGAAAATATATAATCATACAGGGCCAGAATGGAGCGATTGGGGAGCCGCTGTAAGAATGGATTTCAAAAGATCCATGTAGAGTGGAAACTGTACGATTGCGTAGAAGGAAACGGGAAGACAAGTGGCGGCATACAGAGGGAACACTGCCGTCTTGAATCTGTCCTCAAGCACGAAGAAATGTGCGGCGCAGAAAGATATAAGCATGGAGGCAATGGACACAAACAGCGAGCTTAAGCCCAGAAGAATCTTGAGCGGCAAATTTCTCTTAAAATCTCTGGGCAGTTTTCGAGAGGTGAGAATGGAGAGGAACATGATAAGTGCAGTGACAGAGAAGCAGAGCCCAATGAGTGAAGTGATGGCGAAAAGTTCAAATGCCGGCTGCTGTTCTAAGGTTGGTCTGCCAGTATCTTCATTGGTGCCGCCGGGGACGGAGCTTGAGGTTGCAAAGGAAACTCCGGCAACCAAAGCAGCCACCACCGAACAAGATTCTGACGTTTCCTTAAGCCATTCGCCACTGTCTTTGACCAGCTTTTCATGACCTCTAGTGAAGATTTGTTCCGGAGTTTCGTCTTTTGCGTTGCTAAGAGCAAGGAAGTGGTGTGGCGACAACAATTTCACATACTGCAATTCAAAATTCCATCGTCAAAATACGTACATGAATATCTATAATTATGAGATGGCAAGTAAGCATGGCTGCTTAGGACGTTAATTAATTACCTCGTACCACTTGATTTCCCATTGCATCTGCATGGCGGTGCCATGAATCTGCCAAGGATGAGTCATGGATTCCTCATACTGGGCTGCTAAGTGCAATATAGTATTTTCATCAGTATCCACGGATTCAATGAGATCAGCCCAAAGATTAAGCTTTAATTCCTTTTTAACTTGTTTGTGCACTGCCTCAATAACCCTAGGTTGCCTGTTCTCCACTGCTACCTGCAATATATTTTTTCCCTTTGATGTGGTATCGTAGATGGACACTGGTAATTGGCTGAGAATTTCGTTCACTACTTCAATTGCACCTCTCTGGGCTGCCACCAACAAGGGTGTATAAATTTCTGGCTCCTCATTAGAACTCCTCTTATTATCCGTGCCCCCACCATTGCCTGCCATCATTAGTGAGATTAAATGTTTGTGCTGGTTTAATTAATTAATACAGCAGATCACATATCGAACGTTTGATTCGAAAGAACTAAAAATTCAATGGACTGTCATACCCTTTTGAGCCGATGAATTTTGCTTTCTGGGATCAGATACCTTTGGGATACCCGGGTTTCCCCCTCCAGTGATGTATGCCGTATTAGGCTTTTCCATGAGCGCTTTCAATATCTGAACACTCCATGCATGCTTTTCTTTCTCTTTCCTTATTTTGTTAGCTGTATAACTTTCCAACATATGAGCCACAATATTTACATCTCATCTTCTATATGAATAACAAAACTTTTCATAACTTATTTTACTGGAGTGAACTCGTACATATTTATATTTATACAAAATCTAGAGTATTAATATTATTCACGATTTGTAAATAGCATGTGGCTGGCTTTTTATATATGAATTTTAGATATGATAAGAGTGCATAAGAAATGAACTTGAAGGGGTATATATACCAAATCCCATGAAGCGAAACAGATTTAGGTAAGCAGAGGCAGAGACCAGAACCTCAAAACAGGTAGTGTAATTCTGTGGAATATTTTTATTAGTATACGAGTTATTTGGGGCCTCTGGGTCGTCCCTTCCATTCTTCCTTCCTGCGCACCAACAGATCAAGAATGCATGATTGGATGTCAAAGGAAAATTCCCTCTCTTCTGGTTTGAATCTACGGATTAATTTCTTAAACTATTGAGTGTCAAATATTTTTAATAGTATGCTAACAAAAAATATTTTATGTATTTGTTGAAATTATATTGTTTTGACTTCAATTTTTACTATCAAAACATACACCTTAATGTAATTTTTAATTATTGCAAAAATTCCTTCCAAAAAAATATTTAGGAAAGAATTTTTATTAAATAATATTATATTGAATTAAGTTGACGGAGGACAATTTAATTAGCTAACAAATAAAAAAAATGAAAACAAAATATAGCATAAACTTTCAGTTAATTTCAAAACAATGATATTAAAAATGGGAGAATTGAATACTCTATTTTGACAGACAAAAAATCTCAGAAAATTTATCCAATATTAAATCCATCCATATTTTGATGTTGGAAAAGTTAAGGAGTATGAATTTGTTGGTTTTTACCTCCTTCGCTGCCTGATGATTTGGCCGGTCCCCGCATATAGTACTCCTTGGTTTTCCCGAGAACTGTCAAGTATAAACGCTCGCGCGCGTGAAGATATAGAAAAGAGAGTAATTGATTTGGAAACGAAAGCACATATATGAAAACATAATTAGCAAGAGAACTCTTGAGATGTTCCGTCGAATTAGAACTGGCAGAGTAGGAACCCCAAAGGAACTGATAACAAGTCAGGTAGTTATCCGGCGCCGGGCACTTGTGTTCCGGTTTCTTACCCGAAGTTCTCCAAGTTAAAGTAGATTCCGGATCATATTTCAGCGGGTCCACGTGCACACCTTTCGTCCAAAGAACAATCATTATTTCGCAGAAAGGCTCAAGTTATTAATTAATTAGCAATACATACGGCCAAATCTGGCTATTAACTTAATTTTATTTTCTCCCCTGGAAAGAATATATGTGTGTGTGTGTGTGTGTGTGTGATGCTTTAATCACTTACAGTAGTATATGATTTGCTTCCACCACGAGAGGCGCAGGCCACTTCTGAAGGCAGAACGTTTGCTGGCGAGCACATGAAGAGGAGTTATGCCCATCACATTGGATTTGCCCATAAGATCTGGGTACATTTTTATCATGTGGTATGCCAAATCTACAACACAAACAATCAATTCCTCTATCATCAAAGAAACCTATGCTACCGACGAATGATATATCTATGGATGCTCACCAAAATGCTCTCTCCTAATGGCAGAGTGAAGGGCAGTATCTCCGTCACCGCCTGTTCTTCTCAGAAGCTTATATGGTTTTCCTGCGTCATGTGGGTATGCGTCTGTTGCAGCATGGTGGAGGAAGATGAAGGCAGGTTTCCGGTTGTGAAGAGCCGCCGTGAAGATGGGCATCTCGCCCCATTTGTTTGTAATACTGAGCAAATCCAGGCCCATCCCTTGTCCTGCCTCTACGATACGCTTGCACATTGTCACCGAATTTCTTGTGGCGGCGCGATGCAGAGGGGTTTCGCCTCTGTTATTCTCCATCTTCAGAGCTTTTTCGTTTTTGTTCTTGACGATTGATTCCACCATCCTCTCCACAACATGTTCTCTGTCATCGCTGATGGCCATGTGCAGTGCTGTGTCTTTTGAAATCGTGATCACACTGCTCTGAACCTTTGGTTTAGATTCGTATAAGTCCGCCACCTTTTCCCATTCACCTCTGAAAGTGGACTGGTACAATTCGTCTTCATCATCTGCACCCTCTGGTGAAGCCCCAAGATGAAAATCTTCAGTCTCTGAAGCTGGCAATTCTGGAAAACTACCAAATGATGAAGGAAAATAATCGCTATCCATTATTTCTTCAAGTTTAACGACAACGATGAAATATGATGAACACAATTAATGTTCAGAATTTGGATCCCCATTCAGGGTTATGTCATTTTATACCAAACTCTGCCCTTTACCAGGTTAATTGATTAGCTTCTTAACGGAAAAAAGACAAGTAGGTGGGGACAGCGTTAATTTGAATAAAGGTTAAAAGAAATAAAGAAAAATGAAGTGTTGCAAAAGAGCCATAAACTAAATCCATATATCCTCTCTTCTATAATATCCACAATATATAGATAGATACCTTTCGTGTTCATGAGATCATAAGAATCATCAAAAGCAGAAAGGATTTTACCTCTCGCAAGTGGTGCAGAGAAGAAAGAGAGAGGATGACGCAAACATAGCAACTTCTAATTCCTACGTGTTGGGAAGTGACCACGTGGTTCATATATCCATGTGTTTCCCGAATATACACAAGTTTCCACCTAATATTGCATGGGGTCTAAAGAGATGAGCAAGTTTGATTGTTCATAACATTTGAATTCTCGAGTTTATTTGCTTGTCAACTTACTATTGTGATTTTCTAATAAGCCATATATATGAAAATTATTTTCGGCCAAAAATATGAAAATTATTATTGTGTTTATTTCTTTTAATTATTGAAAAGTAATAGTTTTTAAATTACATTTACGTGCTTTAATTTACATATTTTTATCAAATCAAATCCCAACATGAATATTTTAAATTTAAAAGTTAGCTATATTAATAATAAAAGTTAGTTATATGTATAGAATAAATAGTGTTGGAAAAAAATCCACCTATTTGAATTTGGTTGAAATAAAAATAAAGTGCCTTAAGTACTCCTTCTATCCTTAATATATATTAATATATAATATTTTTAATTAATTTGATTATATTAAAAATTTTAATTAATATAATATATTTTTTTCTAAAATATTATAATCATTTTTTATAACTCTATCTCTTAATTGATTATTGTTACAGGAGTATCAATTGAGGTAATTTAAAAAAAATTAATAAATATAAGAAATAAATTTTATATTTAAAATTAATATTAACTCTCTAATTATATCATATATTAAATATATTAAATATGGGAGAAGTATTATACAAGTTTGAGTCTCCATCTAAATATTTTCTTAAATTGAATGTGAACAATTTTGAAGGAGAGATGATTAAACTTGTAGGTATTTCGGTTGTTATATACAATTTGTTACAGATTATTATATTCAGTTCGTGCAAAGTAATTAACGACATAAAACAATACATTACTTAATTTAAGAAAACGAATCACATACATAACATAAAGAGGCATGTTTGGTATAATGGAGTTGGTAATTGTTTGATATAATATAATAAAAGTGACTTCCATTTTTAATATTTTAGTTTATTTTAATTCTATCAGAAAATATTGAAAAATGAGATAATGTAAGTAAAAATAAAATATTTTAAACTATTTTACTCTAAATTATAAAATTTTTGGATAACTTTAACTCTTCCTAAATTATAAAAAAAATATTTTGGACAATTTTTTTCTAAAAAATATACATCAATTTCATACTTATTTTTATCATATTAAACAAACTTTTAAAATTTATTTTTAGCTGAATTTCATTTTCAATTCCACCTCTACTTTTATTAAAACTCTTCTGTCTTACCAAACATTCTATTAAATTTGTTCTTCAGCAATAAGAAATAATGTGCCGCACAGAAAGAGATGAGCATTGAGGCAATGGACAACCAACATATAGTGTCATGTCCCAAAATTTGGACTGTGATCGGTACAGAATATAAATAATTTCATATTCCAAAAGCCTAAAACTTCAAATGCAACGTTTAAAGTTTCCATAACGTTTTCCAAAATACACAAAATCTTTTCTAAAATCTATGTGGAGCATTTACCTTTTTATCAAAATAACACAAGTATTTAATGAAAATAATTATATTAAAATCAATTTTGTTCAAAAATAACACTTTAGATCTGTAACGAGGCTCTTCACTGCTCAACGGAAGGATTAGGGTCACCTGCACTATCTGAAGCCAAATAATCTACTCGTGAATAACGTCTCAAAACATGATTTAAAAGAATGCAGAAATAAACAATGCATAAACATACTGAAAATATATTTTATAATATTTCTTAATTTGATGTAAACCTTTCTGTAAATATTTGTATTTCAGATAAAACAACAATATGAAGTAACCATTTCAAATCAATCGTTTAAAAATAATCATTTCAAAATCAATATCTTTCCGTAAGATTTCAACAAAACATAAATAGACATTGACACACAGTTTAGGAGGGTAAATAACAAATCTGGTGGCTTAAGGCCACTATCCGTTATAAGTACGAAACCCATGTAATAATATGGTAGCTCAGCCACTACCAATCGCGAGTACGAAACTCACAAAATAATCTAGTAGCTCAGCCACTTCTCATCAAGAGTATGAAACCCATGGAATAATCCATCGAGCTCAGGTAACCAAGGTACACCAAGGATTAACAGTACTACTGTTAGCAACCAACATTATATATTCCGTCTTTTCAAAACGTTTTCATCATGCATGGGGTCTATTTCACATGCAATGATTTCAGTCATTTCAATGCCATAATAGTTGGTAAAAACTACTTTAAATTTAAAAAACCCCAGCATGTACAATTAAAATCAAATTATTGTATAAGCATATGAAATTTGTATAAGAATATATTTCATGAATAATCATCAGTTCAATGCAACTTTTACCAAACTCTTTTCAAAAACTTATTCATTCATTTTCATATAGAAGCATAATTCCTTTGTAAACTAATCGAAAGAAATCATTTATAACGATTTAAACCATACTTTTGTAAAATTCTTTTTTTGTAATTAATATTTGAAATAACAGTGCATTTAAAAATATAAATTTTAGGGAAAGTTATTCACTCACCTGACACTTTTAAACCTTTTCTCTTGCCGTCAAATAACTTATGATAAAAAAATCTTTTCTCAATCCCCTAATATTCCAAAAATAATATATTAACATACTGTTCAACGTTTAACAGAAATAATTCATGTTTAGTGCATGTTTGGGTACCATGGTTACAAAATTAATTTTGGACAAAACCTTGGTTTGGGAAAATTTCACACAAACAACCATTTTTGTTCAGAATTGATTTTGGCCAAAACCATAGTTTGAAACCATGGGTTTGAATAATCTACTGAAAATAGCTTTTGGAACAGTAAAAGAGCTTATCGACTATCCAATTACTATTTTATCCCTACTTTTTCTTATACCCTCTCTCCTCTCTCTTCTTCACCCTATCTCCTCTTTCCTCTCTCTTCTCTACACTCTCTCCTCTCTCCTATTCATTCTTTACCCTCTCTCATCTCTCATACTTTAATCAAATTATACCCTTTTTAGTAATTTATCAATATAAAAAGTAATTCTAGTACTAAACATCCAAACATCTCTATTCCTAAAATCTATTCTTCTTAGAATTTATTCTCCAAAAGCTAATCCAAACAGGCCCTTAATCTATTAGTTCAATTTAAGTGAACACCAGCACCCCTTCAATCATAGACTCAACACATAAGCTCCAAAACCTTCGACCAAACTCTAATCCCCACGCTCTCAATTCCTAATATTTCTATTTAACCTTAGCTTCAACTTGCTTGATTTGGTACTTGAATTTCTTCCTTAAGCTTACCTTTCTTAAGTGTCTCTTTAAATACATTATAGCATCTAACTTCAACAAGTAAAATACCCAATTCTATAATTGTTGACCATTTTCCCAAGGACATGTATACATGGCATATGCCTAGTAAAATAATTTAGACTAAATACACCTCACTTTTTACATTCTAGCCACAAGCGTTTTCTTGAGTGTTTTAGCTTCAAAAGAATTTAATTCCTTCCTTAATCCCCTATTCCAATTAATAACCCACTCAACAAAATTCAACACTAGAACTCCTACACCATCAGTCAATACATTCCTTCTTATAAAACCAATCAGTAATTTATAAACATCCAAACACTTTCCAGTTAAGCAAGCTTTCACCCTACGGTTTGAATCCTTTACCCAATATTCTCCCAGAATAGAGAAAATTTCACATACATAATCATACACATAAAGCTCCTATTGACACCATTGTTCCTCAGCACACTCAAACACATAAATATACCTAACTATCCTGAATTCCTTCCTCATGGCTTCATACACACCCTCACTTGCAGTCATCGACTGCTATCCTAAATAGGGTCCTTGCTCACGCACAACACAGCATCTACACACATACACAGAACACGCACACAGCACATACATCCAATTAATCAAACAGTAAAGATGATTATCTTCCCAACACAGAGTAATACAGCATACACGCATATACCCACATGACTCCACCTGTCTACACCATTCCTCAGTACACACACAAACACATACTCAGTGCACAAATTAATGGAAACAGAAATAGGGCAGAACAGGGGAAAGGTGTGGCGACTTCACTGCATCAATAACACTGCCTAAACAAAAAGAAAAGAGCAACCAGACATTCTAATACCTTCACAGTGTCGGGTAGAATTTACTGGGTACATATCGCCAGCGGGGATTCCCACAGCTTTCACCGCCACACCGTCTGAATTCAACTGATCACGACTGCCCTGTCTCCCTTCATTCCATTGTACCCATTTCTTTCTCCTGCTCGCACACTCACACTCACGGCTTCACAAGTCTATAGAGGCCAGTTGTTTGCGACCAACAGAAAGGATGAACATCGAGTGCTTGGGGAAGTTGCCACAGTACCCCTAAGGCAAAGACACTGGAAATCCCGACAGGAGGAGACAAATTAGCACCTACCAGAGTTCAAGCCACCATTTTCCAGCATGCCTCAACGCCTAATCCCTTTCCTCACCGATAATTTCCTCTAAAATCACTCTTGCTATTTCCCTTATCGACAAAGACCAAAATGAAGATATAAATTGACAGAGAAAAGATGGGAGTCGGTGTTGATGGAACAAGATGGCAATATCACTGACAAAAGCAACCTGGGTTCACAGCATCAGTAACGTGAAGATCTCCGCTCTGCTCTCGCCGCTTCCTTCCATCTGCGCCGCTATGGAGATTCAGAGAAAAATGAAAATGACGTACGGTTTATGCAGAAAGGGTATAGGGGCATTTCAATAATTTCACGCGCTGAAGAAAAAACATTTATCCTTATAGCATCCAGGGCTCGAGCTCGTGCCTACATATTCATCCTCAGTATTTGGACCACTCAAGTAGCATGATATCATCGACCTTAACGGCAACAAATATAAATATACCATTAGTTAAATTAATTTTTTTTCTCTATTAACTTTTCTTGCCATAACAGATAGCGTTTGGATGGTTTCTAAAATCATGATTTGAAAAAAAAAACTCTAAACAGTCTCATTTTTTTTCTATAATCAGTTTTTTCATCAAAATTATAGTTCTGTATAAACTACTCAAATGCCCTTTCCTTTTTTCCACAATCTGACAGAAAAAACAACTTTTTTCTGTTATATTTAAAAACTATGACTATGTACGAACTAGATAACATGTATATGGTTCTTCCCAACTTCAAAGGACCCCAAAATCTCTCTCTATCGCTAGACCACATCTCAAGCATGGAATAACAACTCTTTTTCTTACTTAGGACCATGCCGTGAATCATTCCTTCACCATAGATAGCAACGACCAATTGTTTATCTTTACCAATCCGTCCAGAGAGATCTTGCTCTCTTTGGACTCTTGCTCCGTATGTTTCTTAATCACGACCCCATTAATCCTTCCACTTCAGAGCCCATATTATCCCTCAAATAACCAACTAACGTATTTAGAGAGTCAACTCTTTCTTCAGTTGTGGAAGCTCTGCGAAAAGCGGCGAACAATTCCTATTATAGACTAATCTTCACATTGCTGAATTCTAGTTTAACATTGTGGATAAGATTCCCAATTCTAACTTTGTGACATATCAATTGAGTGATGTGATTATATAGATGGCTTGTAAGATGCAAGAACAAGAAGAAAAAGAAAAAGATAGACAGCCTAAATCACGCCATGTCGAGATTGCATGGTGTTTCATGTGCGTCAGATTGTTTTTTCTTTTTCTTCCTTTTCTTTTTTTCTTTATTTATTTCTCATAAATTATTTAAGTCAATTTATTTATAAATAAATATTATTTATAAATGAAATTTTAAAATACCGCTTTTTAGAAATTTTAAAATATCAAAATTAAAGAAATAATATATAATCGATGATTTAAACTTATTAATCTAAACAATTTTAACGTGAATTGCTTCATTTATATTTATATACGGATATAAACTTTCTTCTTCTTCTTTTACATTAAAAAGGAGATTAAGATAAATTGAGTCTTAAGTACTAACTGGTTAAGGAAAAATTTAAGGCTCGAGGCATACTTATTAATTATTTAATAATATAGATGCCCTCATATAGGAATAATGTGATTTGAACTGGTATTCTTATGAGGGATGAATAGCATTTTTGAAAAATAAATTAATTTTAATCCTCAAACCTTTATTTATTTAAGTTTGATAAAAATATCCATTAGATTAAGTTCTCCAATCATACTTATTATTTTATTATTATTAAATATTAAAATTTATACGCTTATAAAATTACCTATAAAACTATTATAATTTTTATATAAGCTCTTATAATGTAAACTATGATTTATAAATTTTTCTTATGCATGTTTATTACTGTTAGTTGTTAAAATTAAGAGCTATAAATTTGTATATAGATATTTATTGTCAGTTATTAAAATGTGTAATTGTAAACTTACCTATAAATTTAATCTAATAAATATAAACAATTTGACCTTAAGTTTTGTCTTAAAAAAGTATTGTTTCTCATTATTGAAAAGTAACATAAAACTAAACATAAATTATATATTTATTTGCATAAATCAAAACCAACAACGAATTATATACAAATTCTCTGGGGTTGATCATACAATTAATTGGAGGGGTTTATATACACCCTGGAGAAACAAAGCACAAATGACGCACTACTTTTCCAAATTCCTATCGTGGTAGGAAAAGCTTTTAAGGTCAGAAAGAAATTCCGCAGCTAATAGCATAAATTTACCTGTCTGTACGTGTAATCATAAATCTCGAAAATGAGGTGATTGGGGAACGCGCGTAACAATGGCCTTTAAAAGATCCAGGTAGAGCGGAAACTGTGCGATTGCGTAGATGGAAACGGGAAGACAAGATGCGGCATAAAGAGGGAACACTCCTTGCCTGAATTTGTCCTCAAGAACGAAGAAATGCGCAGCGCAGAAAGAGATTAACATTGAGGCAATGGACACAAACAACGAGCTTAAGCCCAGAAGAAGCTTCAGAGGCAAATTATTCCTAAAATCTCTGTGTTGTTTCCGAGATGTTAGTATGGAAAGGAACATGATCAGTGCAGTGACAGAGAAGCAGAGCCCAATGAGTGCAGTGACGGCGAAAAGTTCAAACGCAGGCCGTCCTTCTAGTTTTGGTTTGCCAGTCTCGTCATCGGGGCCCCCGGGGACGTTGCTCGACGTTGCAAAGGAAACTCCGGCAACCAGCGCAGCCACCACCGAGCAAGATTCAGACGTATCCTTAAGCCATTCGCTGCTGTTCTTTACAAGCTCTTGATGATCTCTTGTGAAGATCTGTCCCGGAGTTTCCCCTTTTTTGTTGGCAAGGAAAACGAAGTGGGGCGGTGGAAACGATTTCACGTGCTGTCAATATTCCATAGTTCAACACCGTCAATGTCAAACTAGTTTTTCTTTTAAAGAAACTATTTACTAAATATTAATTAATATCTGGTCATATATGCATGCATTTACCTCGTACCACTTGATTTCCCATTGCATCTTCATGGCAGAGCCATGAATTTGCCAAGGATGAGACACGGTATCGTCATACTTTGCTGCTAAGTGTAATATAGTGTTGTCTTCAGTATCCACTGCTCGAATGAGGTCTTGCCAGAGTTTAGGCTTCTGTAATACCAAGTTTAAGTGTCTGTCTAGTGCCTCTAAAACTCTGGGTTGCCTATTCTCCACAGCTACCAGCACTATATTTTTCTTCATTGATGATGTATCGTGGATCGACACTGGTAATCGCTCAAGAATCTTGTTCACTACCTCAACTACACCTTTCTGGGCAGCCACCATCAAGGCTGTATCAGTTCTTCTTGCAGCCTTATCTTTGTTCTTATCACCTGCGCATGTCAATTAATTATTCATCCTCTTGATTCTTTATTATATACCGAATATATGGGTTTGATTATTTGAACGAATTAAGTCATGATTATTAAATGCATGGAATATTATTACCTTTGTCATCGTGTTCCCTAAATGTTTGAAGTCTGTCCGGTGAATCATGTAATTCTCCGAAAACCGATCGGCCAGGGTCACTTCCATCTTTAGTGGTGTATGTCTTCCCAGGGTCTTTCATCAGTTCCTCCAGTATCTGAACACTCCAAGTATGCTTTTGTCTAGCTTTTATTATTTCATCAAACGTTTTCCCTGACAAGCATATAATTCACCGAAACAAGTATTAATATATATATATATATATATAAGCGTAGTTAATTGGAAGAATTATAGTATATGATCAATAAATTAAACTTGAAGGTACATGGCACATATATATGCCTACCAAATCCTAGAACGCCAAAAAGATTTTGCAAGACCATGAATAGAAACTGAAAACAGGTAGCACAATTTTCAGGAACAATTCCCTTAAAATGATAGTTATCCTGGTACTCTAGATCCCTTTCTGGCTCTGCCTTTCCTCCAGTACCTGCCAAGATGATAAACGCGCGATTGATAAATAAGAAAGTGATTTTAACAAAATAAATAAGAAGAATGAATTCAAGTAGTGAGGGATAAAAGGCACAGAAAATATAGGAGATTCAGTAGTGTGTGTTAAACACGTACTCGAATTATTATCAGAGCACCAACTTAAAAGGAACTGATAACTTGGAAAGAACTGATAACATGTGAAGTAATTCTCCGGACATTCAAAATTTGAGCTTCCGTTCGGATCTGTTGTTCTTGACGGAAGAGAATCGTCAAATTTCAGCGGATCTACCCTTATACCTTGCTCCCAAAAACAACATTAAACGAAGGTTGATGAGGTTTTTAACAATAATAAACAAATTAAAACCTAGCGATATATACTTACTGTAGTATATGATTGCCCGCCACCACGAGAGGTGGTAGCCACTTCTAAAAGCGGAAGGTTTGCTGGCTAAGATATGAAAAGGAGTCATTCCCTTTTCATTGTATTTTCCCACAAGATCTGGGCACAGTCGCATTATGTGAAATGCCAACTCTGCAAATATATACACACACACATGCATGTTAATAATTAAGATGATGAGTGTGTTTATATATATATATATATAAGTATATGCTTAATTACGTACCATAATGCTCTCTCCGAATGGCGGAGTGAAGTACAGTATCTCCATTGACGGGAGATCTAAGCAGCTCACCCTTTGCTCCACGAGCAGCGTGGAGGAGGTAGATGAAGGCATGCTTACGGTTGAGGAGAGAAGCCATGAAGATAGGGGTCTCCCCCCATTGGTTCATAATTCTGAGCAAATCCACGTCCATTTTATGTCCTGCCTTTATGATGCACTCGCACATCGTCACAGACCCTCTAACGGCTGCGCGATGCAGAGGGGTGTCCCCTACCTCATTCGCCTTCCTCAGGGCCTCCACCTTTTCCCAATCTTCCCCGCCGCCGCCGTCGGCGTTGACGATAATATCTACCAGCCTCACCACAACATCTTCTTTGTCTTCGTTGATGGCCATGTGCAGTGCTGTGTCTTCTGAGCTCGTGATCTCTGCGCTCCACACCTCTGGTCTTTTTTCGTATAACTTCACCACCTTTTCCCACTCCCCTTGGAACGTGTGCATGTACAATTGACTCTCTTCGCTCATATGTGAACTTGAAGATGGAGACGTCATTTTTTATGAATTAGGCACAACACCGCACAGTACTAATCTAATGTTCACCACTTCATCTATCGTTGAGGGCGATCCATGCATGTCAATTTATACCATACTCTGCCGCTTTCTTCCAATCCATGTCAATACCTTAAATTTAAATCATTTCATTTACAGCGCACAAGGGGAAACAAAAAAGAATGCTAGATTACTTTTTTTTTTTTGGTAAAAAATTTTTTGGAAAGGGGTTGGGCTCACCCACGATCCAAGGGCAGAGCGAAGTCTCCCTTCCTCTTAGGCGATACCAATGTCGGGCAGGGCGAGCCGTCTATTACCCTCAGGCGTAAACCTAAGCACCCAAGAGCTAGGATGCCTCCCCAAGCGCCGCGACTGGAACCACAACAAAGTGATACTCCCCAGGGTTCGAACACACTCCAAATGGTAGTATGTCTTACCCCTTTGCCAGCTGAACCCACGGATTAGCTTTGGAAATGAAAACGATAGAGATTGGGACAGCGTTAATTAGTTTGAATAAAGGATTTAAAAAATATACTAAAGTGGACTCAGATTTAAGATAAAATTAACTACACAATTTTTAAGGAGTGGTGGTTAATATCACTAAATTCATAGAAAAAATATGATTTAGAAAAGTATTGACTCAGAATAATTGAAAGCATGCCAACTTATTACAATTAAGGGTATATGCTCCACATAGTCCTTAAAAAGATTCTGTTTATTTTAAAAAACGTTATAGAAATTTTGAACATTCGTAGTCAGTTGTAGGATCATCGCGAGATCAGTTATACAGCGACGACCATACCGAAATTCTTACATGAGGCTTACTTTTAATTTATGAAATGTAATTTATTATGGTATTTATTTCAAACATTTTATTTAAGGTTTTAGGCTTTCATAATGTGAAATTATTCATATTATATGCCGGTCATAGTTCAAATTTCGGGATGTGATAGAAAGCATGCCAACTTATTGCAATTAAGGAGCAAGAATGAAAAAAAATTAATTACTCCATATTTAGAACTAAGTAGGACTTTGAAAATGTAAAGGAAGTATAGTACTAAAATTGAAAGCTTTGGCTAGCCTTTAGACAAGAATAATTAAAGCTAAAAGGATTTTAGCTTGCACAAGTGGCACAGATATATGGACAAAAATACTCACATCTCATGAATAAAGCAGGACAGAAAAGGAGAAAGAGATGGCATGCCAAAGAATGTAATAGACGAGAGAACCACACCACCAAACCTACAAGATTATTAATGTTACAAATCTCACCTCTATAAAATATTAAAAGAAATAAATAAGGGGTATATATATATATATACTTGTAACGAGTTGAACCAAATAGCTTAAACTTTCGGTAAATAAGTTGTTACAGATACAATGATTTAAATCTCGACATGCCATGCTTTGCAGATCTCTTAAATTAATCAAACAGATCAGTTTCACATTCCTATTTGTTGGAATTTTTTTTGTTACAAAGGAGTGCAGAACGCCCTAAAACATGAGAAAAATTAAACTAGAGGTCCTATCTCATTCCTACTTGTTGGAAAATTTCATTCCAAAGGATACAATTGTGGGTACAGATGACGCTAGTTTAAAGTAGCTCGTGTTGTATGTGTAGTTCTCTTTAATTCTTTTCTCTTTATAGATTATATGTATTGAAGTACTTGAACATATAGCTTGCCTACACAGTTTAGCAATCTTGAAAATTACAAAAATTGATTTGAGACTCGGGAGAAAAGTTAAGCGGACTTACCTCAGAATTTGTAAGCAAAATACCTCATGTGATTTTGCACCGCTAATAGAAACCAAAGTTACGTGAATTCAAGCATTATACTGAGTCTTTGTATGTTTGGTTCAATGGAGTGGGAGAGGATATATAGAGGGATTTTAATGATTGATTGGTTGGTCCAGAAGGAGAAGTGATGGGCGATAAAAATAATTAAGTTGAACGTAACTCATCCTTATCATAGTTAATTAGTTCTTTTCTTCTATTTTCTTTTAGACAAAAAAGAAACTATAATTTGTCATTTCTTGTATGTATTCTGCTTTTTAGCAGAAGAAAGGTAAATCTTATTCTTCTTCCTTGTACTATGAATGGTTTTTTTCTTAATAACAAGTTAAGGATCGATGCGGTTGAATCTCTGTCTGAGTTTTGGAGGGGGAAAATCAGAAAGGGAAAAGCAGAGAAAATTGTAGCTCAAAAAAGCCAGTGAGACGGAGCAGGAATAGCGTGGAACATGGGTGCATAAGAGTATTGCACGCAAAGATGAGAACCTTATCTTTATAAAAACAAGCATTGAACAGATAAAGTGAAATGAAACAAAAAGAAAGGAAAAGAAGAGAGATAGGCAAGAATCAACCAAAGCCTAGCATTCTGCCTCTTTGAAGCCACCTTATGCATTGTACGTCTGAGTTATAAAGAGGAAAAAAATAAAAGAAGGGGAAAGCAAAAATGATTGTAGCTCACAAAAGCCAAGAGAGATGGAATTGAACTATTGAAGGAATTAATTAAAGGGAGACTATGACAATTAAAAACTGTATATAATTTAAAAGTCCTCATCTTATATTAGTTAATTTTTTTACATAATCTTCAACTGTCAATCTCCCTTAATTAAATGTAATTTTTCGTGTTTTATGGCAAGTAAATGATCATTCCTATAAGTATACAATATTATAATAATATAACAAAAACATTCCAAATATCAAACCAAACGAATGGTACATTTTCAATTATGTTACTATATATAAGAGTTATAATTTAAAACCCCTTTCTAGAAAAAATTAATCTCTCATAATATAATAAATTGATATTTAAATTTATATAAAATAAGCTCTCTAACATAATTGCCTCTAGTAACTTGGAAAAAAAAGAGCCCCAACCACTAACACCAACCTGAATTGGTTATAGCTTATGACATTTATAATATAATGATACTTGAAAATTATCTAAAGAAAATAGCACTCTATGTTAGCTACAATAAAAATTTTATTACGTTATATGAATCATACTAAAGGATGCAGCTCGGATCACATAAGTAGCAGTAGAGAACTCTCGACTAACATAAGAGCTATCGTAAAAGTAGACAAAATTTGGATTAATAATTAATTAAGATCTGACTTGTTCATGCTTGCTTTGAGTTTTTAGTTGATTATTTAATAATCAATTTAATCCTCATAATTGGTGATTAATGTCACGTCCCAAAATTTAAACCATGACCGACACAGAATATAAATAATTTAACATTCTTTAAGTCTAAAACCTTAAATAAAACGTTTGAAATAAAACTCATAATACATTACATTTTATAAATTAAAAGCAAGTCCTCTATAGGAATCTCAGCAAAATTATCGTTGTATTACCGATCTCTCGATGACCTTATAACAGACTGCAAACATTTAAATATTTCGTAACATTTTTCTATAATAGCCAGAATCTTTTCTATAAATTAGGTGGATCATGTACCCTTTTTCAAAAGTAACACAAGTACTTAATAATGATAATTATATCAAAAGTAATCTTGTCAAAAATGATACTTCGGATCGACAACGAGGCTCTTCACTGCTCAACGAAAGGATTAGAGTCAACTGTACTATCTGAAGCCAAATAATTTACTCGTAAATAACGTCCCAAAAACATGATTAAAAATGCAAAAATAAATAATACATAATCATGTTGAAAATGTATTTCATAATATTTTGTAATTTGATGTAAACCTTTCTGTAAACATTTATATTTTAGGGAAAACAACAATTCGAAATAACTATTTCAAATCAATCATTTAAAAATAATTATTTCAAAATTATAATATTTTCATATGACTTCAACAGAATGTAACCAGGCGTGGACACGCAATCAACGAGGTTAACTAACCATTCTGGTAACTCGAAGCTACTAATACAAGCGTGAATACACAGTCAACGATAGTAAATAACCATATGTAGCCTAAGGGCACAAAACAGTCATAGACACCCAGTCCACGAGGGTAAATAACTATTCTGGCAGCTCGTAGCCACTAATACATGCGTAAGTACGAAACCAACGAATAACTGTAGTGAGAATAAATCTCACGAATAACTGCCACGAGAACACATCCCATGAATAACTGTCACAAGTACAAAACTCATGGATATCCATCGAGCTCGGATAACCAAGGTGCACCAAAGACTAACAGTAATGCTGTTAGCAACCGGCATTCTGTATTACGTCCTTTCTAAAACGTTTTCAACATGCGTTGGGTCCATTTCACATGTAATGATCTCAATCGTTTCAAATGCCATAATCATTAGTAAAATCACTTTGAATTTCAAAAACTCAGTATGAACATTTAAAATCAAATGTTAAGTTACTATAGAAACATATGAAATTCATATAAGAATATTTCACAAAATAACATCAGTTCAATATAATATTTGTCAAATTCTTTTCCAAAACCTCTTTATCAATTTTCATAATCATAATCTTTTTGTAAATCGTTTGAAAATAAATCATTTCTAACAATTAAAATCATAAATTCGTAAAACTAACTTTTCGTAAATCATAGTTGAAATTCAACATTTTAAATACAATAACAATTTATAAAAATGTTATTTTAAGAGAACATTATTCACTCACCTATGATACTTCATTTTAATTTACTATTGTTCTCTGCTTCAGAATATCATCTTTCCTTTATTTTTCTAAATTTTCTCGAAAATAAAACATTACATCGGAAATTATAAATCATCCTCTTAATCCCGAATGCTATTTATTTAACTCGAAATCTGAGATCATAACCTTTAACCTTCAATTCCAACAATGAATTTCCATTTACTTCTAGTTTAATCATTCTCACCCCAACTCAAACTGTTTCCTTACCAAATTCATCATTACACACACACACACACACATATATATACACAATATATATTCACATATCATGCATAACAGCAGCAACCAACTACCTCACTTCTTTTGTTTCCTCAAACCAAGGCAGCGGCTTACCTCAGCATGTATGCAGGTTATATGTGTGTGTGTATATACATATATTTCAATTCAGCAACCACTCATATGCGCACACACAAGCGGCAACAATATATATACATAACAGAGTTCACGCCTCCCCTATCCTCTGCTTTCTGTCTCCAAATTCCTTCATGTCCATGGCACAACCCCACACACACACACACGCCACTTAACTTCCAGAAATAGAAACAGAGTACAATTATCCACAGCTTCAAACTCATAGGAATAACATAGCACAAGCAACAACATTTCATATCCTCATATCCACACAGACACGGCAACAGAAAAGGAAAGGAAAGGTGTGAAACTTACCACTGGTCTCACAAATGGAATTCACGGCAACTGAACCATGGAACCAAGCAAAAGAATGACAGAGCCCAGCTTCTCAATTTCCTTCCCTCAGTCACTCACGGCAATATCCTAAAATAGTGGGGCGACAGAGACACAGTACGGAACAGAGTAAGCTCTGTCGCTCACGGCAGCTTCCCAAAATGAAGAATGAAGAAATTGAATATGGGATGTGGTTTAAGAAGCTTACCAACATCACCCACACACCCACATAACAGATCATGGCGCCAGTAGGAGTGAGATGGAAATCCAATACTTGCTACAGTAATAGAGGATGGCGACAAACGGCTGTTACACAGTGACGACGATAGCCACCAACAAAGACAACAAGGAAGATGATGAATTTACAACAACCACTCACCGAACCCATGAAGCCTCCTCTGAATTTCTTTCTACTCACACCCTCACCGCAGCTCGCTGTCGACAGAAATTGAAATGGGGAAAAGGAGTGGCTCGGATAAAAGGCGACGAAAACAGACCTTCTGTGCCGTGCAAGCTCTCCCCGCGCCGCTTGCCTACTCTACTCCTCACGCAGCGCTAAATTGCTGCTCTACGCCATGGAAGAAGTGACTGTATACATAAGAGAAATGAGGAAAGGAAGTCGGGAGTTGGTAAAAGGACAAAGAGGCATTTTTGTAATTTCATACGTCTAGAAAAATAAAACCTTATTTTTGTAGACACTAGGGATCGAACACGGTACCTTGAAATCAACTCCTCTGGCCCCAACCACTAATAATATATGTACTTTACTAAAATGGTTCGATAACTCTAGAATTTCTGGGGTCATTACAATTAATATGTTTCACCTAAAAGGGGAATTATTTTCTTAATAGGGGTCGAATCCCCATATGAATATATATCATTGTGGAGCTAGGCTCCATGTGGTGTCCATATATATGGGGACTGTTATGTTATTGCAGGATTTTTAAAAGATCTAATTTTTAGGGAGATCTGGCGTGGTTTCACAAAATTTCAAAGCTTTTATTAATTTAAATTTTTTCTTGCGAACGGTCTTTTATATATAAAGAGTCTGAAAATGTAAATGAGTGTTTTATTTTTATGAAATAATTTGTACAGCTAAAATCTTAAAAGTCAATATTAAAGACATAAAACAGCAATCACTTAGGATCAGAGGTTCAAACGTATTATCAGAATTATAATAATTGGAAGGGGAGGGGAGGAAGAAAAAGAATTATATGAAAGATATCGAACTACATATAATGATGAATAAACATGATACTGGACGGATCTAGGAATTATACAAGGGGGATGGCCAAGTCGTGGTAGGGTTTTATTTTTTGAACTAGAACCCTTTAAATACGTCTTAGATCATTTGATCGTTGAATTTTCATAAAAATGCTTTAGAAAAGATACGTGTTGTTACGCCCTAAAAATTAAGTAGTGATTAGCATGAAGATTTTACATTCTTTAAACTCCAAGCATATAAACAGAACACCTAATATAATAGTTATAATAATTTTCAGCATGTATATATATATATATCAATTATATTTTATACATAATATATATATTCATATATATATTTAAAAGGCAATCATTTATAAAAATTTTAGCACAATTATCACTATATGTTATATTTTTTAAAATTTTTACAATAGTCTACAAAATTTCATATAATATACAAAGCTCTACTAAAATATATATATATATATATATACATATAATTCATTAAAATAATTAAAGTAAACAGAAATTCTATTTATATATTACGTGGAGTATTTAATTCTAAAAGTGCTATTTAATTTTTTTTAAAGTTTAGATTCACATCATGTACCAGCAACACAATATATCATCAACTTCATATCAACAATGAGATTATTTGCTATTTAATTAGAAGAATAAGATTAATAATATTATTTAAAATTAAAATAATCTCTCGAATAACGTCTATTAATAGAAACATATAAATAAGCACGCTGCAAATTTTCTCTATATGTGATAAAAATGTGTAATATTTAACCCCAAAAGGCATACGAAAGAATGGGAAAACGTGCCAAAACAAAGCTACAATCAAGAGGTTATCAATATTCCCATACTCCATGGATAAATATGCTTCCTTCCTTCCTTTTTTTTTTTTGCTATTACAACACTCATACTTAAATTAATAATCAAATTAATCTTCATAACTGTGATATAATGAATTTGTAAGAAGTGATTAAAGTCAAGTATATTTTTTTTAATTAAAAAATCTCAAAATTTAAATTTTAGGAAAAAAAATAAATAATAATTTTTAAAAATATTTTAGAGCTCAAAAAAAATAAATAAAAATCATGAAATATATATTTTGATGATTTAAATTTTTTTAAAAGAATTTATTTCTTCAAGAGAGAAATAAATTATTTAATAGTTATTTTTTAAAATGTTAAGGTTTATTTTTTAAAAAAAATTTAAGAAAATTAGTTAGAGATTAATTTTTAAGATAAAATTTTTAGAAAAATTATTTATAAGATATAAAATATATTGGATGAAGAAAATAATTATTTTATAAAGAGGATTAATTTTTATATATTTATAAAGGTTTTAGGATACGTAGAAAAATAGTGAATTGGAGTTAAAATTAAAATTGAAGGGCAATATAGTCTTTCCAACCCTATCTCTTGTCCACACACCGACTTCCTTCTCTCTTTTATTACCGTTGACTCCTCTTTCTTTTTCATCGTCGTCTTCACTCCTCTCCAGAGAGAAGCGACGAGAGTGAGAGTGAGAGTGAGAGAGAGGAGAGCGAGAGCGATGGCCGGAGGACTGTGACGGAAGAGGATTGACCGGAGGATGGAGATCAAGCTCGCGACGCTAGAGATTGAACTCGTAGCGCCGACGACTGACAAAGGTGAGCTCTCGACTTCCGTCTTCTTCTCTGACTCGTCTGTTTTGTTTTTTCTGATTTTGGGGTTGGGTCACCGATTGAAGTTGATACTTTGAGTGGCTTATGGCTGATTCAGTGAGAACAAGTAAGGATATTGTGGTTCCTTTGTTTGTGCATTTATGAGAAGATTTAATTGATTATATTTCAAAGGGGAAAGTAAAGACATGGTTTTGTCCAGAATGGCAGAGAAAAGTTCACCATTTGTTGTGGTTCAGGATGCGTAGGTGGGGGTAAAGTTATTAAAAACTGTTCAATTAGTACTGGAGGGAGCATGATGGTGTTACGTTTTTTCTAAGACTTGAGAAAAGGACTGCATAACAAACTGATACATTGTGCAGCTTAGTGGCGTCCGCAATCCACAATTTGATAAAAATGTTTCAACCTTCGATTTAATTTGATTTTCATGACGACACATATCAGTTGCTCCTGAACTTGCATCAGAAAGAAGAAATACTTTTAATTTGTAATTTGCCTTGATCTTATTCCAAACTGTATTTTGTTAATAAAGTATAAATCAGGAAATCTTAGGAGATTATGTTGATGCATGAAAGTGTATGGTTGCTAGCTTTTGAATTATGGAGGTTGTTTCCTGATTTGGTTTTGGATACAAGTAAAATGCTTGATTAAATGTGCAATATATGAATTTTGATCTATTGAGACAATTAAGTGTAATGAAGGTATCGCTAAGTTAATTCTAATGTAGGAATTACTTCATATTTACAAGAAACTTGGAAAAGAAAAAATTCAAGGAATAGTTTATTATGAATACGGTTGATTTAAATAGGATTTTTAATGTAAATTGAAACCAAGGAAAGGAAGGTGCGATTATGTATAAAAAGTATATATATATATTATTGTGAGTTGGAAAGAATTTGATGGGAAATTTCAAGGATTAAATTTACTTACTCTGTGTTAGCCTGTGGAATGCCTCTGAAGTGTTTAATGCCATGTTTGTGATGGGAATGTCATGGAATTGGAAATAAAACAAGTTTAATTAGAGACTTGTGGAATGAAAATAAAAAGAAATTCTAATATCTTTTATTTATGTAAGGGGTGAATAAGTGTTAAGAGAATAATAATGTAATTATTTTTGTACAATTTTCTGCGTATTTAAATGGGCACAAGAGATTTGTTGGATTAAGATTGTTTAAGTGCATGGTTGGAAACTTGGAATCAAAGTGGGTATGATTAGATTAATAACTTATTGATTCATAGGATAGTGTTGCTTCTACAATTCTCTTATTTTTATTCTGTTTGAATATACTGTAGAATAACTAATATGAGCATGTATAAAAACAAAGTTATGATAAAAATTAATGAAGATTTTTTGGAAGGAAATGGCGGGATTTTGTTGATTAAGATTTTGGTAGATTTTTACAAAGTTACAATTTGGTGATAATGATGTTATTTGTATGATAGTAAAAATTAAGGTTGAAGACAATCAAATATGATAGATTATAGCTATTGGGATTACCAGGTGAGTGAATCATGTCCTATGATAATAATATTTTTAATAATACCTTGTTACTTTATATAGTTCATTTAAAGTATCAAATTTTAAGTATAATTTACTAAGAGCGTGTTTATATGAATTAAGAGTTTTGGTTATTGTCATTAATTTTTTTTTGAACGATTTATAATATCATCATTCTGACATATGGAATGGACAAAAAGTTCTTAAATGTATTTTGTAAACTTTTATAGAGATGATTTTGCATTTTGAAATATTTTTATGTGAATTTTTATTATTTTAAAAGAGTTTTACCATATATATATAAATTGAAACAAATCTTTTACGGTTTTATTTTGATTTTTATTATGGGATCCCTGATTATGAAATATTCTTTGAGATTTCAGTATTAAAAGGTCTTGTTCTTTATTAATGTTAAATTGACCTTATGCATGCTTAGAAGTGCTTTTGAGATGATTAAATATAGAACGTTGGTTATTAACAGCATACTGTTAGTCTTTAGTACATCATGGTTAAAATTGAGCTCACCTAATATACATGGGATTCATTTTTTCGTCTATTATTTATAAGTTTTGTACTTGTATTAGTTTTTCATGGCCTCAAGCCAATGGTTAGTTACTCTCGTAAATTGTGTATCCACGTCTGTTTTTATAGTTTTGAATGTTGTTATAATAGTTAGTTACCCTCGTTAACTATGGTGGCTATGTCGGATACTTTGTTCTCTTAAAGTCCTATGAAAGGACGAGATTTGGGGTTTATCATTTTAAATTGATTTCTCTAATAAGATGTTGTACTGACTATGGAGTTGAATTGATTAATGATTTTTTTTACAGTTTCATTTATACTATAATTCTATACTTTAGAAATTTATATTTATCAATAAGTCTTACTATTTACAATTAATTATGTTTTAAATTGTTTCTTTCCGCATTTTAATTATTTTAATAATAAAATGTTATTTATTGAAAGATTATTTTAGTTTTATATAGCACTGTCGACTTTACACTTCTAGTGAAATAGGAAAAACTTTCATAACTAATCAAAATTTATAAATGTTTAACGTAGTCTATTGACAAGATTTTTGTACCCAAATATTTTTGTTGAGATGTATAAATATTATATAGAGTATGGTATTTATTTTAAAAGGTATCAATATGTTCATATATGATAAATTATAAAATAATTTATGTATGTTTAAAATTGTTATTATATTAATTATAATATTTAAAAGTTTATACAACGGGAGTTCTTTCAACATATTCTGTGCAACTGCTGGTCACCTTTGATTTTCAATAACTATAACTAATACATATTTGACTTGAAAGCGAGTTGTTCAATAGGTGTCAAATCCCCATAAGAATATATTGTTGCGGCTCTATGCTCCATATGCTGCGTGTGGACTATTATACTTATCATAGGGTTGTCAAAAGATCTATTATATTAAATAGACCCTGCCGATATTTCATAAAAGCTCAAAACCTTCATTGATATAAAATTTCGCTTGTAATTGGTCTTTTATATTACAAAAAGAGTAACAAGCAGTAAATGAGTTTAATTTGTCTAAAACCAGAGAGATGTGAGTTATCTCATGTTCATGTTTAATATTGTCAAACATGTGCAATGGCATTTATATAGTGTCATGCAATATTTTGTAGAACTAGAATCTCAAAAGTCAATATTAAATTAAAGGGGCAAAGCCGCAAATCACTTAAGAAGATATAGCGAGTTGAAATATATTATCAAACTAATAATAATTGCGAGGGGGAGGAAGAAAGAAACAAAGATACGTAAGATGAAAGAGAGGGAGAAAATACCCAGCTACATATAATGATGAATGAAGACGGTTTTATTTTTTGAACCAGAACCCCGACTCCCCCCCCCCCCCCTTTTTTTTCTAAGCACGTCTCTTGTCGTATGTTGGTTGAACTTTCATAAGAATGCCTTCCAAAAGATCCACGTAGAGCGGAAATTCGATAATTGTGAAGGCAACAGGAAGACAAACGATAACATAAAGAGGGAGCACTACTTTCTTGAACTTGTCCTCAAGCACAAAGGAATGAGCGGCGCAGAAAGAGATGAACATTGAGAAAATGGACACAAACAGCGAGCTTAAGGCCAGAAAAAGCTTCACCGGCAATTTTTTCATAAAATCGGCGGGTTGTCTTCGAGAGGTGAGTATGGAAAGGAACAAGATCAGTGCAGTGACGGAGAAGCAGAGCGCCATTAGTGCAGTGATAGCGAAAACATTAAAGCCAGCTTGTCCTTCCAAGGTTGGTTTGCCAGTCTTGTCATCGTTGCCACCGGGTACTGTGCTTGAGGTTGCAAAGGCAACTCCGGCAACCAGCGCAGCCACCACTGAGCAAGATTCAGACGTACGGCTAAGCCAGTGATCACTCTTTTCGAAAAGATCTTTATGATGTCTTTGGAATATTTCTTCCGGAGTTTCACCTTTTTTGTTTGTAAGGAATGTGAAGTAGGATGGCAGAAACGATTTCACATGCTGCAATTCAAATTCGAATTTAAATACTTGCAAAGGATAGCTAAGCATGCATCTGAGAGTGGAAAATAAATATAATATCTACATATATTTACCTCATACCACTTGATTTCATGTTGCATCTGCAATGCGCTGGAGCCCAGAATCTGCAATTCGTACTTTGCTGCTAAGTGCAATATACTATTGCCACCAGTATCAATTGACTGAATAAGGTATTTCTGCTTATTGTATCTGTGCAGTGCCTCTAAAATTTTGGGTTGCCTGTGCTCTACTGCCAACAGCACTACGTTCTTTTTCTCTACATTCTTGTCTTGAATAGCCGCCGGAAACAATTCTAGGATCTTCTCAACCATCTCTGTCACTCCGTTCTTTGCAGCGATTAGTATAGGTGTCTCAGTTATCATCTTTATATTTTCTTTCCCACCTTCACATGACAACAAATGTTGCTCATCACGATGAGAGAATAAGGATTAGGTTTTTTTGGAGAACAAAAACCTTGGTTTATTCCTTTTTAAAATGTACCATGACTAAAATTTCGTAATTTACCTTTGTCCTGTTGTTGGTTATAGTTTCCATGATCGATGTATGAGGCAAAATCAACGGCTTGGGGTTCATTCCCAATGTTTCCGTACTCGTACAAGGAAGCATGATAAAAATTTCGTAATGTACTTTCGTCCTGTTGTTGGTTATCGTTTCCATGATCTATGTATGAGGCAAAATCAACGGCTTGGGGTTCATTCCCATTGTTTTCGTACTCGTACAAGGAAGCGCGAGAAAGGAGTTCATTCATTATTTGAAAAGACCAAACATGTTTCTCTTTCTTTCGCCGTATTCCTTTTAAGCCTGGATAGGAGTCATTATTTACGATAATTAATATGGGAGTAACAAATTACAGACACATGTACATAAAACAAGAGAGTAAAAGTGACACGTACAGATGCATCACAAGACCTGGGATATCTTTGCTTTCCTATCTACTTTGCAAAGTAACACGAGTTGTTCATATATAGATAAGCATACCTTGGCCAAGAATCAGAATCACCGCCTGATATACAAATCTGAAAATTTTACAGCATGATTCGTAGTTTTCTGGATATAACTGACGGGTCTCATGAGCTCTACATTCTGATCCTAGACAAACGTAATGTGAATTGTGAATTGGTGAGGGTATTACGAATGCATGGTTTTGTCATGCTGTGCCCAGTAAATTTGCCTTCCTATAAAATAGTAAAAAAAGACATAATGTACCGAAATTCAAAAGAATTCTCACCTGATGTGATGTTATTATATTCTGCCTCTTCGGGATCTTCTGCATTTGATGGCTGTCCCTTCGGAAACAATTTGTCTTTTTGACAGGAAATGAAAATACACAGTAAGTTGTCTCAAGATAAAGCTAAAAAGTACAGGAAAAACAAATCATGCATGCATGTTAATGTAATGCTTGACAGTAGTATGTCCTAATTTGTGTTTGTGTTTGATACCGCATGTGCGCGTGCGCGAACTGTTCTTACATCAAGTTTCATATATAACCACATGTGTATTAATTACATAAATTACAATATGATAAATGAATGAACTGCGCGCTCAACTTTTTATTCATAGATGAATACGTAGGCGCTAAATGAGTACATAACGACTGATAAGTTAAAATATGAACTCATTATCTCTTATAATCTGTATAAGATAAATTAGTTATAATATGAATGAAATTACATGTGAAAAATTAGGATATCAAAGAAATAAAGTACCAAAAGTGAGCGAAGTTTTCACGATCCCAAAAATGTCACAGCATGTCCTGTAATTGTCTGGAAGATGGCAATTTGCTTTGTGCTTGGGTGCCTCTGAGAATGGCTGTTGATGAAGGTACTGAGCTACCTCAAGCTCGTCAACAATTATACCTTTCAAATAGTAAAACGAGGCGAGCGGACCGTATGATGACTTTAGCAATAGTAAGTAGCCTTCCATCCATGAACTAATATGACTAAATTAGTACTTACAATGATAAATGATCCTTTCAAATAGTCCAAGGCGGCTACCACTTTTGAAATCAGAAGGCTTTGCTGCCAGCAGATGGAGTGGAGACAATCCCTTTTCGTTCACTGTGTTTACTAGATCTTCATGCAGGTGAATTATTTGGAATGCCAAATCTGCCATTAAGATAATATATATAGTTACACCACTAGATCAGGTTTCTAAGATCATATCAGTAAGTGAACCTGATCATGCAATATTACCATAGAAGCCTCCGGCAATTGCACAATGAAGGATAGTATCACCATCTTTCCTTCTACAGGTATGATAATTGGGGAGAAAATAATGAAGACAAAGAAACGCTTCTTCACCACCATTAAGAGCTGCCAGGAAGAGAGGAGTCTCGCCGTCGACGTTTCGAACAGCGACTAAGGAGGGGTGTTTTTGCGCAATGAGTTGACACATTCTGACATTGCCCATGGAAGCAGCTATATGCAGAGCAGTGTCATCTCTGTCATTCTGAGTCTCCAAAGCCTCTTTACAGTGTTGCGGCCAACTTCCAGCGAGCTTCACCATCTGTTCCACCACCTCCTCGTTCCCATCGGACACAGCTAAGTGCAACGCAGTGTCTCCAGACTTGGTTATTTTGACCTTGTGAAGCCTTGGATCCTCCCCATACAGTCTAATCACCTCCTCCCATTTCCCTTTCAGGGCGCATGAAAGTAGCCGCTCCTTGTTCATTTCCATGCCTGTAGCCATTTTCTCAGCACCTAAGCTAGCTACTTCCTTTCTGCAATTCAACTGACTTCAATGTGTGATTGTATATATATATGTGGGCGGATCCAAGATCGCTTATTGTAGTACTGCTGGCGTTTGCTGACTCATTAAGTTATTCCCACCGATCGATAGGGACTTTATCGTGGGGTCCAATCGCCTGGGGAAAAGAAAAAGCCGAAAGATGGATGATAAATCGTGAAGAGGGATGTTTATCAGATAATAGAAGACGTTGCTGGGTATTACGGGTGCCGCACATATCTTTACGCAAGCCTCATGCCAAAATATTGGGAAAGGAATCATAGTCAACCAATGGATTAGAAACACGTATACACACACGCATATTTTAAAATTATAAAATAAGTATGTATATCATAGATATATCTTTTATCTTATAATTATTTAGTTTTGGAATTATAAAATATTTATTATCCTTTTTAAATTGTTTTTTGCTCTAAATTGTTTTTGTCTTTTTTATCTAGAATAGTTGGTTAATGTTTAAAAATGTATTAATTTTATTAAAACTGGACTAAGATCATCGGATCATTCAATTAACCTTAATCTAAATAATAAAATAAATTAAAATTAATATATAATAAGATATAGTAAAGTGAATGGAATGGAATGTAGTAAAGTGGACTAAAATGGAATCTTAATCATTGTGAATTGAAGACGAATTCAAAAAATAGATATGCCCATCCAATAGATGGGAGAGGTTGCTATTAATTATTATGTGCAGATTATCTTCATTCTTCACACAAGCGGATGCCAAAAGCCCAAAACATGCGATCCTGCTCGTTTAAGCCTCACAAGCCGAAAACTTGTTCTGTTGTATCCATCCATGGTCTGGTGGATGCCGTGCGTACGGAATTAATATATATTTTTTATATAATTATTTTTAGAAAATAGTTGAGCTTGCCTAGGATTAAAGCTAGAGCAAAATTTTACTTCCTTCTAAATAATATTAATATTGAGTATGGCGAGCCGCAATTAACATCGGGTTTAAATTTAAGTACCCAAGAGTTATAATACCTCCCTAAAGGTTATGACTAGAACTAGACTAAAATAATATTCTCTATAGATCAAATACGCTCTAAATAATTATATATTTCACTCCTTCACTAGTTGAACTTATCAACAATGGATTTAAGAGTAATTATAAAAGAATAATTGTGAATATATACTTTGTTGGTACACAATTTTTTTAAAAGATGTTAGACTTATCAATAATTCAAGAGTATGATGAAGTCTTTCTTCTTTTTAAGTGATACTAATATTATACGTGGCAAGCGTCAATTATAAATATAAGGAGGATTGGACGAAATATTGCAATTTTTTTATATAAAAAAATTTAGGTAAGTTTAGCATCAATCCCTTATTAAAGTTTAGATATATCCCCTATATTTAGATAGTACTTATAAATGATTTATAAGATTATTTATTAAAAAAATCTTCATAATAATAACAAGAATTGAATTCCTATTATTATAAGATATAAATTTGTTATGGAGTATTGTAATTTGAGCAAAGAACACACCCCCAGAGCTACCGGGCTGCTTAAGGATTACTCTAGCCCAGGCCCAACAAGTCTAGTTCCCCATCTCTTAATATTTCTTAGATTTTTTTTTTAGAAGTTTTCACTTATTTGTGCCTTTTGATTAGTGTAAAAGAACTGATGTTGGAATAATTTTCCTGATGCCTCACGAAGCTTCTGTGCCGCTTTTCTAAAACTGCCTCGAGGGTCCTAACCAGCGAATCATTTCCTCGTCTGGTATATTCGTCGCAACAGAATACAATCCGTTAAAGCCCTAGTCTTTTCATTGTCACCCCGTGCCTGTATTTTTAGAAGATCTCGATCGGACGAGCAAAAACCAAGCTTCATTAGCCCAACGACGATGTGGAATCAACCCAACTGGAAAACTGATGTGGAAGCCGGAGCAGCGAGGCCTCTCTATCCCACGATGCTAGAAAGCCCCGAACTCCGCTGGTCTTTCATTCGCAAAGTCTACTCTATCATAACAATCCAGTTGCTCGCCACAATCGCCGTTGCCTCCGTCGTTGTCTTCGTCCATCCCATTGCACACTTCTTCATTTCGTCCAGTGGTGGCTTGGCTCTCTACATCATCCTCATAATCACCCCTTTTATTGGTACGTTCTTGATTATTTTCCCTCTGTTTTCATGGCCAATTTTTCATTTTTGTACTTTTTCCCCGACATTACTGATATTTGGTCAATTTGGAATTTCTCTAAGCGCTCTCTTTGTCCAATTGTTGCAGTCTTATGCCCTCTGTTTTATTACCACCAGAAGCACCCGGTAAATTATGTGCTTCTTGGAATTTTCACGATTTCTTTGGCTTTTGCTGTTGGATTAACGTGCGCCTTCACCAGCGGTAAGATTCCTCAATCTTTTTCTCTCTTTCTCTCCTTTGATACTCTGCGATTTGAAGGCCGAAGGGATTTACCGAACTATTAATTTGTTAATAATCTATGATTCTTTCCTACATGTTGCTATTTTTGCGATAGAAAGTTAAGTATATTACCACAATAAAACCAGTTTGTCGTTTCAATCAGTAAACCCTAGAATTGGCATATGGTTCGTGGGGTAATCTCCTGCTTGTGTAAGTTCAGTTCCTAAATATTATATAAATTCGGATATGAGAACATGTGTATCTTATTTTAGGATTACTCTTAAATTAAGATGGGATTTAGGGGCACATCTATTCTTATGGATTGTAACCTTTTGCCTTATTCTCTTTTGCATGTGTTGTGTGCCATGCGATTTGGAAGATCGCTATGGTATTCTATAGTCTGTTGGAGGTTTATATCATGGCAATAGCTCTGAGGTTGACTTTAGTTACATGTCAGCTTATATACAATGATGCGTGATTGGATGAGTATTCCAACGTGATCAGTAATTTATTACTTCTTTTTTCGTTTCACCTCTTTTAATCTTTAGAATTTAATACTGTGTAAGTGATGTATATGTCCCTCATCTAGTGGGTTACCCCTTTTATTTATTAAAAATAGTGAAGATGATATTTGAATTTTTTTGTTTTCTATCCCGATGATAAGTTCTTCATTTTAAACACTTGGGTAATGGATATGGGATATTGGCTTATTGCATTATGAGGGTATGGTAATAAATCTTTATTCCTCAAGTCACAGCCAACTGCCAGTTTTCCTTAATAACTTGACTTTCCCCTCTTGAGTGACTGAAAACAGGGAAGGTTATTCTTGAAGCGGTCATATTAACGGCAGTGGTTGTGCTCAGCTTGACCTTCTACACTTTTTGGGCTGCTAGGAGGGGCCAAGATTTCAACTTCCTTGGCCCCTTTTTGTTCGGTGCTGTGATAGTTCTCATGGTCTTTGCTCTGATTCAGGTACTATGGTCTCAAAATATAACTGCCTAAGATGTAGTAGCCTCTTTGATGTATTCTGGGATTTAGAGTAGTAACATGCTCCTTTTCTTGCAGATTCTCTTTCCGCTGGGTAAGATATCAGTGATGATCTATGGGTGTCTGGCAGCCATTATATTCTGTGGTTACATTGTATATGATACAGACAACCTGATTAAAAGGTACTCCTATGATGAGTATATCTGGGCCGCAGTGTCTTTGTACCTGGACATCATCAACCTCTTCCTCTCTCTGCTTACCATTTTCAGAGCTGCTGATAGCTGAAGAGATCTTCGTTATGCGCTTCATGTGTATACTTCATGTCAATAAATGCACTTGCCTATACTTCACCTGTATGCTTAGGGAGAACATATGCAAACGAATCGTGTCACGACACTGGTAAGTAGTTGTTGAAACAGAATTGTAAATACATTCCGAATGTCTTCACTTTTTCTTTTGCAATAATATATTCGTATAGTGCAAGTCGAGGGAGTAAATTTACGGACCTTGTGTTGAATATTAATGAGATGCCTTGCGTTGAATATGATTAAAGGTGCTCAAGGCCACAAGCACGTCATGAGTTCATTTTCTGCTTTGCGTTGAATATTAATGAAATGCCTTGCGTTGAATATTAATGGCATGCCCTGCTTTGCCCCATTAGTTACAGGCATCAAGCAAGGCATTTCTTAGAGGTCCGCGGATGTGTGGTTTCGTGCAAGGGATTTGCTTTTGCCCCATTTGTTAATTTTCATTAAAGCAAACTTACCATAGCGTATAATTCCACTTATCAAGTCTGTCACACCCCGTTTGTTGTACGGAAGGAGATGGTGTACCCTTAATCCTTATTATCTTGTAATGACTTCCTAAACGAGTAGAGGCGAAGTACCTGTAGTTTATCTACCTCATGGGTATTGCATGGTAACACTGGAAAGAAGACCACTTCATTAAACATAATACTGAGGCGTTTGGGGGAACTGAGACATTCCTACTTTTCTACAAATTGTGCTCGCATCCACTAATGTTTCAGATCTAAAAAATACAGCTAGGTGCAAATCTTTAGACCAGCTCCAGGCTTGGTTCTGTTTGTGGCTTCTCAATTTCCACAGCTGCTTTTGCTTTCCGCCACAATAGATAGAAGCCTTGAAACTCCTTGAGTCCAGATATCATACTCCCTCTGATTCTTACACTCAAACTCCACGATTCCCCTGCATTCCGTCTTCAACCCAAAGTACCGTCGTTGTTCTCCCCCATCAAACAAATGCCTTCCCGGCCATGCCGGTACATCCGTGCATACATCTAGCACTGCATCTGCAATATCAAAACCACCAGTTACAACTTGTTTTATACTTAACAATCAATACGACTCTGGGAAGTAAGAACTAGGAAGCTAAATGGTAGCTTACTCTTCTTCTTCTTAGTAATGGTTTTTGCAACATGTTTGCTCTTCATTTTAAGCATCAACCGCCCTGATCGATGTATATAAACAGACACAATTTTCCAATGAAGATCACCTGCATTTACCAAGAAAATGTTCTTGTTGTAATTAATTCATATTATGACTGATAGAATAATATTAAAGAGTTGGTGCGATAAGCAGCAAGTTGATATAACCTTTACGGGTGCGTTTGAGCAGTTCGGTGCCTCTAGCGAGCAGTTCTTGGCTGCAGATACCCAGAAAATTGTCTACGTTGACAATTTCTCCACTATCACTGGTGCTCGTGTTACTGTTATTGGTGTTTTGGCCGCCTTTTCCACATATCCCAAGTCCCACGCCTCTCTCCAATGGCGTCACTGCTGCAATATTCCACACTTCCTTCAGTGCTCTTGCTTTCAACGTAGCTGCCCCTCTCAGAGCTGCATATCAAAAATCACATCCCCTCCAATCATACATCATTTATAATTAATATATATGTATTTTCATAATTTTTATTAGCCTACCTGTAGCGGCGGCGGCGGTAAGAGTGGTAATGTCGTCGTGAGAGCGAATATTCACGGCAGAACTGACCACAGAAGCAAGGTGGTCTCTCTCAGCTCCCATTGATTCAGCAGCCTCTACGCATTGTGCTGCAACTAATGTCGCTGCGGATGCCACCGCCATGTCTGTTTTGGCCATCTTCTCATCTTTGTTTGGCGCAGATGAAGCTGCCGTTGCAGCTGCTATGGCTGCCACGGCTGACGCCACTGCTGCCACCGATACGGCGGCGTGTAGCTGAGCATTGTGGCTTCTGCTCTCTTCTTTTTTCTTCTCTCTTCGCTCTTTCAACCATCTCCCAACTGTCTTGGGTCCTGAGCTGGGCGTCCCGTTACCTATCGCGCCGCTGCCTCGTCCGCCATTAAACAATGGGTGTATGGAATTGTTGGAGCGGAAAAACTGTTGCAACACATGCATGCATCTCTTTTCAGAACCAATCAAAAGAATCATTATTTCCTTGGATTCTACTAGGCCAAACCACTTTCAAGTCCTCTTTTTGATCTATAATTGACATTATTTTAATTGCATTAATTATAACGTTGTAAGAACTGTTGGCAATCTTGTTCATTGATTAGTTTTATCCTTGTTATGTACAGTAAAGGAAAGAGAAGAAACAAGAATCAGAGATACAGTCGAAAATAAGACATAACTATAAATTCTGCTTGTGCTACTTCCTCTGCCTTCGCGGTACCGACCAGTCACCCTATGAGATACCGTAATTTGTTTGCTCTTTCATGTAAAAGACAAATTCCCAGAATAACATTACTGTTCACTTGAACCCGGTGAAAGAGGAAACAGTAGGGTCTGTTAACTTTAAATTCGCAAGCGGCAAGTTGACTGGAAATGGAAGACATGAATAGACCTTTGATAAGAGTTATCTTGTGACTACCCACTTCAGCATCGTGTTATCTTTAAACGAATATTTTCTTTTGGTTTTCTTAAATACTGACTCATACTTCAGAGATTTTCAAATTAACCCACTTCACAACTATCGTTTCCTTCCCTTTGCCCTCTTTTCACACTTCTTTCAAAGGAAATAAAATTATTCCTTACTTTAATGGATAATGGGGAGCTCTTTAGTCTTTACACATCAAAAGTTTGTTACTTTCAAATCAGTGAGCCCCAACACTGACCAAGTAAATCTACTTTTGTACGTATTTGAGAAGACCATTCTTCCATGCAGAGATGGGGGAGACTAATATAAGCTATACGCACAAGGTACATCTCGAGGCTTAAATGGGCCCTCAAGCTTCCTTATTTTTTATCCCCCAATAAATTTTTATTTTTACATTTTCCTCATTTTCTTTTGGTAGCTTTTAAGATAGTCTTCCTTCCTTGCTCGATAAGACAACTTGAAAATTCCTTCAGTATAATAAAGAAAGCTTTCCTGAAAAACAGACAAAAGTGCCATTGTTCTGTTTTCCATTTTTCCTTTCCTTTCCACACTTGAAAAAAAAACACAAAGAAATGGCCGCAGTAGGTCGAGGAGCCAAAACAGAGCATAAAAAACAGAGAAATTGGCGTGAGTAACAGAACTCCAACACATTACTAAATTTTCTATTGTACTTACGAGAAAACACTGACCGCTCCTAACTCTAACCAAAAGAAGTAAAAGCGTTAACGAGGTACCTTAACGACGTCGTCAAACTCATCTGACGGAGAAATTGGTGGGCTATCTGTTCCAGTTAACGAACCACCACCGTTCATAGGTTCGCTGCTGTGAGAGAGTCTCCCTGACGTCAATGGCGACACTTCCTGTCATATTTATCAGACGTAAACTTCAAACCCATGAGATGACATGAGGAAAAATATATAAATGGGATCAAATCACAGGCAACATTTGTAATTAAAATGGATGAAAGAAAAACAGAGCATGACAAAGATTTCTGCTCTGTTAGACCACTCCCTTCTTTTGCTTTTGAAAGGACACTACTTGGTGAAATCCGATTTCACTTCTTGAGTTACTTTCTCAAGAACTAAACAGAGTATAATAATTAGAGCTAAGTAAACACCTCTCTCACTGACTGTGACATAATGCGCTCAAGCACAAGCTGGGAAGTAGCAGAGGAGGCGAAAGAGAACTGGTTCCGAGGTATGATTGACATCTCCTCAAACTTGCCAGCGGTATCTTCAGGAATACAGCTAGCACCACAAGATGACCCATTCGCAGGCTTGGAAGCCACATTGCTAGAAGGAGGAGGAGGAGGTGGTGGAGGAGCCAGAGCCTTGGAGACCTCAAAAGCGGAGGCACTCCATGACCTCGACAGAAACTCCATTGGCACTCTTGGGCTCTCCGGCAAATGGGTTCCGCCGCTCGGAAAATATTCCTGGTGACGAGGATTGATTGAGAACCTGGTCTCCATGTCAGGGTCAGGGATGTGAACTATTCAAGGGAGTGTTCTTCGATGTTGAGGGAGGGCATGGCCAAGAGGATATATATGTGTGCGTGGTGGGATGGGAATAATCTGAGGGAGTAAGTAGGAGCGTTTGAATGCGAATGTCCTTTAGTGTAAAATCTGACCAGAAAAATAACAAAAGCATATAAGGGGTCTAAGAATGGTCAAACCCCATGTGGCTGGCTTATACTCTGTTTTCTGCTTCTGCCTATAATAGACAAGAACAGAGGCATAGGGGGAATTTTGTGACCTAGTGACTCAGATATTTATTTCTGAGTTTTTTTCTTCTCGTTAGGGGGGAGCTTTACTAATTGATTGAACTATCATTATGGAGCCATAATCATAACTCTATACAAATCATTTGTGATGAAAAAGTATGCAATTCACAAGACTATACTACTAGGGCATAGTGGCACAATGTCTTAAAGTTACAAACAAAGCATATACCCGCATCCCCAAAAAGACCAAAGTAAGATCTTGAGCAACAATGGATTTAATTACGAAGAAGACACTGACACAAGAACTTTTTATTTATTTATTTTGTTGGATGCTAATATTGAAATATTATATTGGTATGTAATCTTAGTTTGGATTGTGTTCAATTCAAAGCATATCACTTGGTGTGAACAGATGGTGTGGGACTGCTTCATTTAGACAACTTAGAATGACTGAATACGGCTGGCGCCTCACAAGAGGGCACTCAAAAGCAAAGCAAATTAATAATCACACCTTTTATTTGAATAGACACGTAAAGATCGGGTACGAGTAATGTCATCATCTTGTTTCATAAACACTTTAGAAATTGACAGTGTAAGGCCGAGTAGTCATAAGTCATAAACCTCTTTCTTCATGGAGGAGACTGTTCTCATCATCGTATGTTCAAAGAAGAAGGAAGATACAATGATATATTACTTGCAGGTTCCACGTTCAACTGTAGATATCGTACAGAGCTTCAAAACTAACTAACCCAAGATAGGGTTTTTGGCTTCATCTTGGTACGGATAATTCAACGAGACAATGTTTTGGTCATGGGCCACTAAATGGGGTAAAATGGTTCACTTGCGGGGATGCAAAGCTACAGGAGGACCATTAACTCATGGCAGGGATGAATCAGAAACTGAGATCTGACACAGCAAAGGGATACGTCAGAAGGGCATGAGGGTTTTGAGGGAGAGGGGAGAGTGATGGTGTTTCTTGATGCATCGGTAAGAGTTGGCAACGTCCCAGGCCGACATGTTAGCAAGTCCAAACAAAAGTTTTAGCAGAGCCAATTTTCTGCACAGTAGTGGAGGCAGAGCTGAGGTCCAGAAGAGGGGACCTGCTAAAATGCGCGTGCCTGCAGACGTCATCACTCTGCTTTTTTCAAGTTTTCTTTATGGCAGCCCCATGGCAATGAGCTCAAAATCCTCCCCCTTATAATTTTCCATAGAGAACAAGCAGAAGCGCCAAGAGAAACAACAGCCTTCACTTCCATGTTTTCAAAGTGTTTTGTGACCACCTTCATTACTACTGACAAAAGCCATAAACTTTATTCCTTTTGCCTCATTTTCTCAATGATCAAGTGCTCCCTTTCACTTCAATTGCTATTCAAATCTGCTGTCCTTGTTGTTTTCAAGGAAAATATATATTATTTTCTGATTTTATTGTTTCGAAGTCAATTTTGGCTACCCTGCCTAACCCTTTTGGACCACTAGGAAAAGTGAAAGCCAGGCGTAGCTACATCATTGCACCTAAAAATATAGAAGCGTATAGGTTTCTTTACTTGAGCCTTTGTTTTTTTGCCCTGTACTCATTTATTCCCCCCTAGCAGGCAAAACACAGACTCTTATCACTATTCATGCCCACTCCCCACAAGGAGAAAATAAGAATAATATGTCTTTACCCATTGTTTGAACTAAATTTTACCCATTAAAAAGAAAGGCAATTATATAATATCGTGTGTTGGGGAGCATTCTTTTTTTCTTCACATTTTGGGGGTCTAGAAAGCTTTCCCAAACATTCCAAATTGTTTTATTTAAGAAGATGTATGCACCGCGGTCTCATGACAGATTTCCATACTTATGATAGCTCAGGTATCATTAGAGTTCTTCGAATGGAACCAGATACAAATTATTATCGTTGCAAAAGAGCATTCAAAAAAGTTTTTTACATTTGAATCAATGCACTGAACAAGATAAAAGAAATTGCGATAAATGATTGAGCTATTATATCCCAACATATTTTCAGGAAGCAAAACTTGTGTTAATTGGTTAGAAGTCAAATTCAAGATATAGGATTCTCTTACTCCTAATTGCATGCACCTCTCTCTCATGATGTCTAACATATGCAATGAAGTTAATGTTACTTACACCTAACTCTCGGGGTTTCCTTTTTTTTAAAAAAAAAAGAAAATATTTCTTCGAATTAACGTTTAGGGTTGACTCGCAATGTCAAGAACGTTCCCAGACTAAAATCTCGACAAGAAGAAGAAGCATGGAGGACGCCGAAAGGGAGGGGGAGGGGAAAAGAAGAGCATGGATTGTGATTTTCATTATTTAATGGATAGTCACATGAAGAAAACTTTTGTTTTATTTATGTTACATTGTTGACTGTTAAGGTTATGGACTATGCTTGGCCGCTTGAGTTTGGAGGAAAGTGTAGAAACTGGGGGAATAAAAAATGGGACACGAACATGAAGTACTGTAGTTCCCACCCCTGCTCAAAAGAGTGTTGAAAAAAATTCCCCCGTGGAGATACGACTTACCAGCCGCTCCCCAAATCATTACTCTATGGTTTAGGTTTAAAGTACCGAGAGCATCTCTATTCTTCAAACCACAATGCAAACTGTCAAATACTAAAAAGATGTGTTGAAATTAGGAACAAACAAGGGTTTGTTTGATTAACGTTGATGAAACTAATCTTAATTATTTGAGTAGAATAAGTTTTGCACGGAAGTCAGTATGAATGACTTGTAACAATCATAAAAATAAATGATAAAGAGTGTTTGAATCATTTCAAAGAAAATTCAGATTTTGTCTTCAATAATTAATTTTAAAATCCATCCAGACAATGTTCAAGAATTCTTTAAACAGAAACTAACAACACGAACCAATTAGCACATGATGACACACCTATTCCGCGCAGACACCCAAAAAACAAAGAAGTATTCAGATACACCGTAGGTTAGGTAAAATAGAGCGCATCAATTGATGTGACAAGGTACACAGTGAAGTCAGAAAGGGATAATCAGAATATAGCTATCCGTTAGCAAACCGCTACACCCATAACACTGCTTTGTTGTTTCTCGCGATAACTCCTCAAAAGTCATCCCATCCTTCAACCTTGAAGAAAGGGGTGGCACTATTCTCTGAATTTCGACACATAGTATCCTTTTATCCTGCCCAACCTGCGGTTCATCATTAGATCTCGTGTTAGTCTGAGGATAGTCTGTGATAGAGAATGTTTTATTCCATGGAGGCTGCAGAAATACAACAGAAGTTTCTCTAGTTAGATTTTCGAATTTTGCTGGTCCATATACGGATGCAAGGTTGAGCGAAGCTTTCCTTTTGAAATGATATCAGCAGATTCCCTCACTTGAATGATAAAACTCTCTGGTGGAGCCTTTACCATAAACACTTTATTCCCCCACTTGAAATGATAAAACTCTCCGGTGGAGCCTTTACCATAAACACCTTATTCTTATTTGGATCATATATATGCAAAGATGTATGCCCAATTGGCGAAGGAAATTCTTCATAAAAAGATGCAGAAAACGGCTCTTCTGTTTTGGTTGTCAGCGAACAAGATGACATAATAAAGAAGGGAGCTGTTAGAACAGTGAATATACCATAATCGTAATGCCATTGCTGCCACAAATTAGAATGAATCTCACACGAATTAGCATCATAGGCACTTGAATTTAACTCTGAGCCTTTTAATTGTTGTTGGCCCTTTGTATTTATGTATTCGTGATCCCTTTTGATATTACGCTCACTCTTGCCGGTTCTCGTGCGCCTGTCAAGTTCTTTAAGAAGCAGTCCATCTAGAACCGAATGATAATGTGTAAGACGCCCCTTTGCTGCACATGATTCTAAGAGGCTCAGCTCGAACTCATGGCTGTCAATGGCCATATCACATATTTGAGCAAGGCGAAGCCCCAGATCCATCATGCAAAACCCCAACTCTTCGAAAATATTCTCTACATTCTTAAATTTCATATCGTGACATTCTGACATCATCTGACCAACCTCCTTATGATTATCATCACAATGTAATTCGTCATCTACTCCTCTACTTGGTTTACTGTCAGTTAATACTGTGGCATTTGCATATTTCAGTTGCATAGCAAAAGAGGACACGCTCCTATCTGAATTTTTTAAAGGAACATCGCTACCCAACCTGTGCTCCTAGAAAAGCATGTAATTACAATGAGAACGCCTACAAAAATGAATAGAACCCAAATTGAGTTTGTGCAGAGAAAAATTTAAGCAAAAATGAATGATAGTTATTATACTTGGCAAGATATGCTCAAAAGCGTAACCTTACATCCCTGCAGTTCAAGACACAAGTATATAACAAACAAGTGAAAAGAAATTTATATTCAGTGAGGTATCTGCGCTTTTACAATAAATATGGAACTATTTTTCAAGATTGACCATATTCCAGTTAGATTTATAAAAATTATAAATCTGTATCTGCGCTTTTTATAATAAATATGGAACTATTTTTCAAGATTGACCATATTCCAGTTAGATTTACAAAAATTATAAATCTGTTCTAAAATAAAAGCTAAAACTCAATCAAATGTGAGTATCCAAAATTCTTCTGAAGCTTCTAATCCAAGAAAATGTAACTCATAACAAAACTAAACTTCCCACGTATGACTGCAAGGGAAATTGATAAACAGAACGCGCTGTACGTAAATAACGAAAATGGAGGTGAAAAAACATAAACTTAAAATTGGAGAAAATTGAGGTGTACATGGAGGAAAAGGATGGAAGTCAAGAAACTAATTCACAGGGGCTACCTTAAGAATGCATTTACGGCTATCACGGTCAAGTAGCGCAAGCTCCCGTGCAACAGGTAGAAACTCCTTACGTAGTTCGGACGCTCTGGGAACAACAGTGACTGCAAGGAGGCCTGGACCCATTGGCCTAGGATTTCCATTACGGTTTTCGTCATTGACTCGACTTTGTCGAGCTCCTCAGGGGAAGTCGATGAAGCATTGGTTGAAGATAAGAGAGCGAGGTCAGAATAGTCAAGCACGTATAGTTCTAGTATCTCTGCTTTTTCCTGATCTCTCTTTGCCCTATGCTTGATCTTCCAGTTGCAGGAAGAAGAGAAAACAAGACGGCGAGATGACTACGGGGCCTAAATTTGAGCTATTTGGGACTAAATTTGGACAGCCCAAAAGATTTCTTCTTACGCATTATAACTGGGTCAGAATTGCAAATAGATGAAACTTATCATCTCAAAGACTATTTTGTGCCCAACAAGGGCTTCAACGTTATTCATTATTTTTTTTTATATATATAAATTTATGAGTTACCCACCAGTTTCTTATCAAAAACAGAATATTGCTCCAAGATTCAGAAAATATTTATAAAAAATTTACAAAATTAACTACTAAAAGAACCCTCAGGACACCAACAAAAATTGAACTCGATATAAACTTATTCTGTACTATTTATATCCAGCATTACTACTTACTAGTCTAACATACCAATAACCCTACAATCTATAATACCAAATCAATAACATTGAATTATACACGATGATCTAACATTTGACTATCTGAAATATTACACTCAGTACTGCGGACATCTAAGGGAAAACCGAGTATAAAATTTTAAGATTCAGTTGTTTCTCTCAAGACGAAAGCTGGAAGCAAGTTAAAATTCCACAAACATGTATGTTCATGTACAGCATCAAGTAGATTAATCACAAGTCCATCAGATCACAGGCTTAGACAACGGTTTCTTTAAAACTCTTCGTCAACCAAATAGCTGTTTCTCTTGGAGAAACCTTCTCAGGTCCAAATGGCTTCAACAACACTCCAAGTTCTTCAAACCTCTGTTGTTGTAGGAGTCTTGCACTGAACTCAAGCAACCCCTCCAATGCCTCGGCACGTTGCTGGTAAGACGAGGTGTCAAACCGACGCTGTTGTGACTCTGCAGATGAACGACTTGAAACATCAGCCGTAACATGCTCAGAGCATTCACTTCCATATCCTGGACCTGAAGATTGAGGATACGTATCACTCACTCTGGCAGGGGCAGCCACGGCTTTGTCCACAACCTGGACAGTACACTTATCCTTCGTGATTGAGCAAACAGCACCAATTGGTGAACTAGAAGAGCGCATGGCAGATGTTGATGACCTTCTGGGGACAGCGAAGATAGCTTCATCAGAAGATGCAAGAGGGAATTCAGCAATCTTGTCAATTCGTGGAGCATTAACAGAAACATCTGGAGACTCCACACTCCGGAGGAGGCCCACTTTGTCTCTATAAGAGGTTTCTGTGGTCATGACTCTCGTAGGCAGCGGAAGGGATGCCCTGCGTGATGGTGGAGAAGAATTTCCTGCTGGAGTACGAGTCACCGGAAGCTGAAAAGATAATCAAACCTGTTACTTAATGTGCAACTTCTTGTTGACATGCATATAGAGTCAGGTTGTATGATATTCAATATGATAAATTCTAATATCATATAGAAAAATTCCAACTCAATTATCGCAATATTAATAACATTAATTTCCATTGTCCCAATCACAACATATGTCATTATGAAAAGGAGCTGCTGACAATTGCATGGTATATAAACTTACTGAATCCCGCTTTGAACCAGCATGAAATATTTTTGATGGGGTAGTCTGCCTTCTGGGGGTGAAAGAATCCTTAGCTGTTCTCAATCTTGGAGTATTACTGCCATCAGTTGAGAACTTGGTGGCTTTTGACTTGTTAGCTATGCGTTCTTCACGGACGCAACCAACAGATAGTTCATAGAGTTTGTCCCTTGAACGAGTGGAAAATCCATGGCCATTTTGAGTAGAACACTGAGAATCTTTTTCAGTTCCAGAAATACTGGGATTCAAGGCCCTGTCATTGCTAAATGACAATCGTTTATCTCTATCAGAAAGGGTAGAAACAGAGTCTGGCTCCACAAACCGAGTTCTCCTTGCGTAGTTTGACTCAGGCCACTGGAATGGAAAAGTACTTCTGGGGCTGTTTAATTTTAGGTGAATTTTAAGAATGTAGGGCTGAAGATGCGGATGGTTTAGCAACTCTGAAGCCTGACACAATAAACTCCACATAATTATTTTTGAGCAAATAGACCAAAACAAAGTTAACCACCAGACTTCTGGGCCTAGGCCACCGTTATGTCACCCAAAAAAACAAGTTAACCACCAGATCCTGGAGAGAGAAAACATACACTTGGTCTAAGCTCTGGATTTTTCCGTAGCATACTTTTGACAAGCCCTCGACTGAAAGAAGAGACGTGTTATTCACAAGCTACACAAATCAATGACGTCAACAAATGAGTAGAAAAATGACAAGTAACTCTGGAGACAAAGAATGAGAGTCGACACCAAGATTGTAGATCAGGAGTATACAAGAGCTAAGCAAAACAAGATTACTCATTGCTAAACAAGAAAAAACACTGTCAAATATATCTTGGTAGTGAATAGTAATATTACAAGGATTAAGTATAATTAAAGCTGTTGACCAGTCTTTGAATGACATAAAGCAATTGAATTTTCAAATTCCTCAACAATTTTGAAGTCAATCACTCACAGCAAGGGTAAAAAATGTAACAACAGGCAATATGAAAAAATAAACACGTAGAAGGGTGATTTTGAGTTTGATTAATAGCGCACGTGGTTGCCTAGAGCAGGCATTGACATCGTTAAAGTTCTGTAAATATGGGTACTAACACAATTGTAAAATGAGAGAAGAAAGACAGGAGAAATGTCAAAGGTACTCAAAATTCTTGAGACAGAGAACTTACAAAGCGCCAGAATACATGGTTGGCAGAGGAGCCACAATTGACTTGTTTATTTTGTTAATTAATGCTTGCATATCCTGTTTAAACAAAAGACAACAGACTACATTAAAATGTATTATATATTGTGAGACAACATACGCTGATTCTAAAATTTCTCCATAATATAATTTCTAATCCTATTTTAATAATTCAGAAGAATTTAAATAACACCTAATTACATAGTCGTCAAGTAAGCATAATGAAGATAATAAAACTATGGAGAAGTTTTTTTTTTCCCTTTTCTCCATTTAAATGACGTGCCTTCAAGTCAACGTTTTGATGTTATACTAAAATTCAATAGGCCACCTTAATATTTAATAAACAAGATGCAAAATATTTTTCAAGTATGAAATAGCTTAAACATCACTATAGACATTCAAGTTCCAACAAGATATTCAGTTTGTAAAATGAATGATTGTATCCCCACCAAAATCCCAAGACTCAACTGCAGAGAGAGAGATGAAAATCATAAAAGAATTGCTAATGTCTTGCAATTTTATACAGTAACTTACAAAAGCTTTAAAAGCTGGCTTGTGGGCAGACATTTCATATACACAGCAGCCTGAAAAAAGTTACAAATTACATCCAATATCAAGCGCACTCAGAATATAGTAAGAGAACAAAAACGTAGTTAGAACTTAAAGTTTGAGAGCACAGTAAAATCTATCCTACCCAAAGACCAGATATCTGACTTTGAACCATAGGGTATATCAGCAAGAAGCTCAGGACACATGTAACTCGGAGTCCCGACAACCTTAGTTTAAAGCAAGGGCATAGAATTATTAATCAGTTTAAAAAACACAAACAGTAGATGAAATCAATATCGAGACCATATCACTCACAGAGGAAGCAAGATCATCAGATGTCAATAATTTAGCCAGACCAAAATCACCTGCATTCAACATGAATAGCATAAGGACTATACACTACAAAATAAGACTCAGGGATGCCTCTACCCATTCATGAAGTCTACGAGCGATAAGAGGAAGGATTAAGGCAAGTCATTACCTAGTCGTATGTCTTGATCTTTTGTCAAGAATATATTAGAACACTGAAAATGTCAGAAAACATAAAAATGTGTTGGTCCTCTAAGTTCTCATATGTACTAGCTGCATAACATTCATAATTAGTAAATTATAGAAGCCATTTACCTTGACATCACGATGAAGGATATGGTTTGCATGCAAGTAATCAAGAGCCATCAAGAGTTGAACAAGCCATTTACAAAGTTTCTGTATAAAGAGGTTTGAAAATATTAGCAACTTACTAAAATATTCAAATCAGAGTAGAGAAGTGAAAACTATGAAGCAGGCTCAGAAGTTGAAGGACTTGCTATGACAGCGACCAACCTCTTCCGGAAAATGAACACCACTAGCCTTTTTAATAGCTTCTGCCCTGTATCACGGAGAAAAATCAAAAGAGGATTACAAAAGTAGCAAGAGCAAGCTAAAAATGCCGTACACAATGTTCTGACTTCCCACAGACTTGATTTGGCCATAAACCATGACTTACATGTCTCCACCTTCACAATAACCTATGACAATGCATACGAAACAACCCTGGAAGTGAAGACACCAACTTATCAACCTCAGAATCATAAATCAATTACATAATTTAGGTCTTCATATGATTCAATGTAAAAGGAGTTGCCATCATGAACATCTCCATTAGTAAGAAAGCATAGATGTAAACATTCATAAACAAATAGGAGAAAAGAAAACTTGCAAAATTTCAAAGCCCAAAACAAGTCAATTGGATCAACATAAACCAAAATTTAAACTTTAAGCTCACTCGGAAAGTAAACCAAATAAAAAGAGGCAAAAGCAGAAATAAAACAATAGAATAGGGAAGTTCTAATTTAGAAAATAATTAATAATAATAAGCTGACCTTTTCTACCCAGGAATCTTTATATTCAACTATAAATGGATTTCGTACTCTAGAGATAAGCTCCATCTGCCAAAAAAAATAACAGCAAAGCATCTTACAATTTGATAAAGTGGAGGAGTAAATCGAGAAACAGAATATAAACCAATGAGGAGAAAAATGGCATTCAGTTAAATGCGATACTGACAAAATGAATGAAACTTAGGACATACGAGAGCTGTAAGCATGTATCTGTTTTTTAATTTATAAAACCGACGGGACTAAATCTTGTATTTTGTATCTTGAAATATAAAGTATCACTATTAATCAAGCCCCAGCAGAAAGAGGGAAGCCAAAATCTGATGTAACGGTGGGGCAATTAAAAGGGGGCAAGTAGAGTACCTCCTGGTGGGCAGATCTACGGGTTCTATCAGTTTGACGGGCAAGGCGGATCTTCTTGAGGACATACCTTATTAAATGGAGACAAGGAAATAAATAAAAATACATCTGGTATATGCCAAAATAGATAACTTATTGTATATTACTTAACGATGTAACCTGTAAACAAACGGATAAGTAACATTAGAGTTGAACGGAGTTTGGAATCATCCTCACTTTTTCCTTTCATGCTTGTGTTTCACAAGCAGAGCAGAACCAAAGGAACCTTTGCCAATCTGTTCCAAAATTTCATACTGCTCCATTGGGAACTGGAATCACTCAACCCTCTGATGATTATTTATAGAGCGCCATTTCTGGAGGTATTAGCAAGTAGCAACGCTTAATTTAATCACTAAATAAAATAGCAAAAAGAGCAAAACCATGGACTGGAGAGCAATTGGTGAATGTTAACAGAATCGTCCCTTTCTCGATAAAGGAATCATCATCTGTTATATAATCGAAGAGACATCAAAAGCTCGACGCACTCGTGGTCCTAGTGTGCGTCAACCCAATCTCGCTCATAGGGAAAAGCACAATGTTTAAGGAAAAACTAAGAGGTAAAAAATATTTTTTTATGAAAAACTTTTAAATTTTTAATGTTCTAAGGCATGAAAAATGAGTCTTAGAGTTTGAACTCCCTAAAGAAAAGCAGAAGATCACCTTCATAGAAACCCGGCTCTTATTTCTATCCCTGCAGTTACGAATAATATGAGCAGAGTTGATAATATCAAACGAAATGTTACAGTTTTCTAATTTTGACAATGCTTTGTGTTCCCGCACATTCGTTATCAACCAATCTGCAAACCTAGGCTTTCTTACCAGATGAAAACTTAAACATATTCTTGTTCACTCGTGACTTTCCAGGGCGAGAAACAAAATGGAAACTAACTGTAATGCATCATTTACAACAGACGCACAACCTTTACTTTGTTGCAAAACTCCTCGAAGGTAATTGGGGGAAAAAAAAAGGGCAAGAACGTACAAGAACGTTGGGTCTTGGGAAAGTAAGAATTCTTAAGAACGAATTGAAGCTGAACAGAGCAACACCGCAACAACCCGAAGCAAAACAAAAATAAAAGGATACATTCCCATAGACCAAACGAGAAATGTATGTTAAGAACCTGAAAATTCAAAATATGAAGAGAAAGTAAGGCACCGAGGTTTCCTGGAATTATGCGGGAGCTACGGGGGTGACACCTGAGAGTCAAAAAGGGTGCACCAGTACAGAAGACTCTCTATTCATTAAATTTGAGCAATTCTTTAATACTATCAAATTCAAGTTTGGAGAGAGAGAGCGGCAAAGGAATTGGAAAGAAAGGAAAAGCAGCGCATCAATTCAAACATCAAAATCTGAGGTGGGGTCAACAACCAAAAACGTATTTGGTGTACCGGTTTCGGGATTCCAAAATGAGGTGACAATGGAATCTGAGCACGGGGGGCCGAAGAGCACGCTTTCTCTACAGCACGCCATCATCATGTACAGTGTTCTTTATCATTGGCTGTTGACACGTACACAAGCGGGGCCCTTCCATGGCTTTTCCCTATAATACACTCCCCGTATCCTATTATTTAATTAATTAAATTAAATTAAAAATTAATTAATATAAGATATTTGTTATGACAATAGCACGTGTTATTTTATTTAAGATATTTCAATTATTTATCTTAATTCTTTTTTTTATTTAATTATTATAGATAGAATATCGATAAAAATAATATTAAAAAAATTAATAAATATAAAAAATATATTTTTATAATTAAAATTAATATTATTTTTTTAATTATATAGAGAGAAATATTATTTTACAAAAATAAGAATTTCTTATGAAATCATTATTTAATATGTTTGCATGTAAAGAAGGAACTGGAAGCGTATATAAATTATGTCCCTCTGTAATACATGCTGGACTTATCAACTTCTTCGGCCGAAGTGAAAGGAAAGGTGATATAGATTGTGCGATGATTATGCGCCTTGTGTAGAAATTCAACGCAATTATGCACACTCTTGCTCTTATTTGGAGCTCCAGAGCTGGAGTTGATGCAATGGCAAATCAGAAGGTAAAACAGAAACATCACCAGGAGAATCGGCCTCCCATGTGCTTTCAATTTCAAGGAATATTATAATTATTAATTAATTATAGATGGGGGGTTAAAGCTAAACAACAAAGTTTACATTTTAAGCAAATGAAATCTCTTATATGTTTTCTTCACTACCACGCCCAATCTTTCCAGCTTCTGTTGGAAACTCCAAGCCCCCTTTTCATAGCTGAGAGGATAAAGTATAGTTTATAGTTTATAACTCATGATTTTTTTTGTTGCCCAACAAAATTTAGGTGAGTTTAATACTAGTTTCTAATTAAAGTTAGGATATAAGACTTATGAGATTGTTTATTAAAAAAATATTTATAATAATAATAAAAGTTAAAGTCATATATGAATATATTTTTTATTATTTATGTTAACTCATATTCGCATCTTATAACTGTGTCTTTTTTGGCGGGGAGGTATAAACGGAAGTGCCCAAACACTCAGTAAAAAGGGCCGAAAAGGGAGGAAAGTAACCAAACAATAGCCTTTTATTATTTGTACAAAAAAAAATAGCCTTTTGATATTGGGCGGAAAAGCCCAACAATGGGACTCAAAATGTAACTGGACTCGCTGCAAAGGATATGGGCCCTACCCAAGATACGTTTGAATTGTCTATGAGAGAAATATCCGTGTTTATACTGTGAAAATTGAAACCGGAAAAGATTGACCCTTATTTGTCACAGGATTTTATTTTATTGTTGCTGAAAAATTGTGATACAGTGCCACGGCAATTGATGCCATTAAGAAAGCACCATAAGTGGCTTTGGGGAAAGTGTACGGGACGACCTAGAAGTAGCCAATGGCCATTGGTTTTGTTTCGTGGTACTAAAGCCACAAACTTTATAACGGAGGAGAAAAGGAGTGTGCGACACAGATAACAGAGAGAAGATTAGAGAATTATATATTTTGTGTGGCTGAGAAGTTTCCTACAAGTAAGGGCATGTGAAGAGAGGTGGTGGGTGTGATGCCGTCGTGAGAGAAACTATTCCCACTACGACGACAGGACCACGGAGAGATAGGCGCATGCAATGAAGTTGAAGATATGTATGTATGTGAGGTCGCTTTTGGTTCTTCCTAGTCACAGATGGTGGGCTTCATGAATATGGGACCAAAAGTTTCATACCCAAGGAACGTGGGAGAGGATGTGCCTGACTGCGACAATATATATATATATATATATATATATATATATTCTGCAAACGGCATATCATACGGGATCATATTGCCCTAGCATCCTTGTCAATTAGTTACGTAATACGCATCGATCTAACCTATTAGTTCCACCGACTGTCAATTATATTCTTTTTCTATGAATTGCCCAGTTCATTATATTGAATGTGTCCATAACGTACAACTATAAGATTTGAGGGGGCGGCGCACTCTAGAGTTTTGAATTTTACATCACTGCAAATTAGTCTCTCTCTCTCTCTATATATATATATGCTCAGAATGGTACCTTTAAATCAATGTTTGTTGTTAACAAGCATTAATGTAGCATGAGTGGCGGGCATTAATGGAGAGCTGAACGTAACAGTGAGGAGAATATATAATTATGTTTTAATCTAGCTGGCGATTTCAGTGGTTATAATCGCATCGTATGTATATGTGGAAGCTCATATGTATATTCCTGCTTCTGCGTGAACTACTTATATAAGTTATACCTAATGACAGCGTTCAATATATGAAAAATGGGGTTTGCATTTTACACCAGAAGACATTCCCATTCCAATATCCAGGACTCAAATCCCTTGTATGTATGTATGTATGTATGTATGTATGTATACGTCTTTTCAGCGATCATTCCGTATATATATATATATATGAAGACATGCACAGATATAAACAAAGTTCATGAGCCTCACTCCAGAAACACGCTTGATCCATCCCAAGTCCCAAATAACCTGTAATTTGCCCAACCCACGTTCCATTGTTCCTATAGCTGCAGCTAATATATAAAGATGATAGAGAAATAATAATTTCAACTGCACGGCTTTCTCCATTACAGTATCATGATTGACGTGGGGAGCCTGTGTTATAATTATATATGCAGTGGGCCGGCCATGAACTTGTTGCCATCATTCGAATTCGGAGAATAATCTGTCTCTCTATCTATCTAAAAAGCAAACACAATTAATTTCACTGTGCTCATTCCATGTTTCTGAATAATTCACACAAGTCAACCGATAATACGCGCATATGAATAATTCACACAAGTCAACTGACAGCAGGCCCGCCATTAGTAAAACCAGAAAAATAATTAAAGCGTTGAAAGAGCTGCGTGATTGAAGATAAGCACAATTAGTGTAATAATTGGCATGCATCTCTCCGGGGATATATATATACATATACACACACACTAAAATTCACTTAAAATATTCATTTTAAACTGAATTGTAGATGAAAATTCACGTGCCCACGAAACCTCAATAATGTCAACTGATTTTCCTGTTCTTTCCCAACACAAATGACCCTACAATATGTCAACAACAGTTGGGTCGATTTGCAGAATCTTTTTAATTTCTTTGTTCACAAAAACTAAAGCCCAATAATGTGGTTATCTCGAATTAGACCATTATCCCAACTGCATATCAATAGTAAAAGACGTAATCAACTTAGATAATTGGTATGCCTTGTCCCCTAATGAATTCTTCTCTTCCCACTTGAGAAACTCCCTCGCAAAATCACAGTAATCTTTGCAGCTGGATTTTACAATATTCTCGAGACAAGAGTGGTTACGTTACAACGTCACTCTCACTCTCACTCATACTCCTCTCTCTCTCTCTCCCTCCCTCTCTCAGCATTGATGAGATAGAATTCCAACAATTACAGTTAGCAAAGCCAGTTGAGAACATAATTGGCAATAATTGTGGCCTTCTATCTTTTACGTTTTAAGGAATTAGTGTCCCTACAAGAGACAGAGCTTGAGGCTAATCCAAGGACATAGCATACATATATATATGGACGTGCATGGAAAGGATGGAGCATGGAGCACAAGATTGGGCAAACGGAGAAGATAACAAAGCAAAGGTTAAACGGGTAAGGGATCATGGGCCCTCTGAGATCATGTGAGATAAGTTCCACCGAACAAAGTGGTAGGCCCCCAACCCAGTTATATTGGAATGAACAATGGCCCATGGCCCATAATGTCGTCACTTAAACAGGACCACCCCACCAACATCCCCATCGGGTAAAAAACTTAAAAGTTGACTCTTAACCAACAGGTTAATTCAAATCGTAAGATGCTCGGTATCATTTAAGCGGGGTCTTAAATTTAAACCTTAATATATGTGAAAAATTTCTAATGGGAGACTCACCCACTGTAACTAAGTACACAACATAGATCGGATCCATATGTAGTAGGGGCAAAATTCCGGGGAACCTAGGCAATAAAAAAAAAGTTGCCTCTTGCAAATTGATGGCCAGAATTGTATGGAAAAAAATGTTGGTCAAAAAGAGCTGCCTCAAATTTAATTAAATTATTAATTATTTTTTAATGCAATCCCACTTTAATAATAAATATTTAAATTTGTATGTACTTTTTAAAAAAAGAAAAAGACAAAACAGATTCATAATCCATGTCGCAGTAAAAAGTCAAAAAAATATATTAAGATTTTTATTTTTCTCCCTGAGCTTCTGTGAAAGGTTAATATTCTTTTAAAATACTAAATCAATGTATTATCAATAATAATTATTAATAAAAAATATACAAACTATAAAAACTATATTATTTACAAATCATAAATAATGTAACTTATTTGAAATATAGGCATCTAGCATAAGTATTAGAGATCCAAATATTCGTATGTAATTAGTAAGTTAGAAATAATGTAACCCTTGTTCGTAATAAATCATTATATAAATACTCAAAGTCATATTCAACCCAACTAATTTAAATTTGAGTCAGGTCAAGTCACAAGAAGAAGATCGCCTTAACCAAAACTCAAAATCTGGTATAAGGGACGTTTCAGCTAGAAATAGCGATTCTGAGACGTCGCATGAACTAGAGAAAATATATTTTAAAGCAGTGCAAATAAGGCATAGGATAACCATAATTTCTGTCTTTGTGGGAAACCAATGGAGACTGGGAGCCAGAAAAAGTGCAGTGTTATAATCTTTATGATATTTGTTCCCCGATAATGATAGGCCTAAATTTCGATCCACTTCCTTTGCAAGATTTAAATGAACATGTTGTTTTCCTTTCATGATAATGAGAGTGGCTATATATAGTACTGACCAGCGTGCCACAAGAACAAATAAAATAAAAATATGTCTAAGCATCAAATTTGGAATTTTCTTTTTTATGAAATTATTGCTTTTACAGAAAACAAATAATACGTGAAGATCAAATTGCCCTTGTGTTAAATAACGAAGGTAACAGTTGTAAATTCCTGAAGTATGAATATTGAATAATAGATAAACTTTCTCTGTGTTAAATAATGGAATTGACACTTGCTTTTAAATCTCAATAACTTCCACCTACAGTATTTAATACTCTTAACACTGAAGCAACCAAAATTTACAACTGCTACTACTCCCATTATTTGATACTCATGTTTAGAGAATTTACTACTCCCACTCCATTATTCAACACAACGGTAATTTAATCTCTGCAAATTAACTATTTTATATGTCTATAATCTCTAAGAATAAAAAATATATAAATTTAATCTTTAAATATAATAAACATCCAATTTTAATTATAAGATAATTTGTAGTATAAATTATATTTTATAGTCAGGACTATAAGAGGAGTATTGCCATAAGCAAAATATGTCCTAGGCCATACTTTGAATGAATACAGAAGTAACACTTGGAGTAACTTGGAAGCTAGGTAGAGAGTTGGTTTGTCCTTTTGTTCTATATTCAAATTAGCAAGTAATGAAGGAGGTTAGGTGGAGTCAACAGTAGTGTTCATTCGTTGTTTTCAGGCAGAGAGAGCCCTACACACATGATGAGGAGGAGGAGGAGGAAGAGGAAGAGTTTCAATTATTCAAGGCTGCAATTATAGGAGACGCCACGTTCTAGAGCCTCCTAATTAATCCGAATCCAAATCCAACATTAACTCTTGTCTTTGTCCAAACCACAACATTTATTCATGTATTATGCTCTCGACCTTATCGCCTGTTTCTTTCAAATAATAATAGTAATAGTAATGAAATAAAACAAATCAGCCCCTGAACTGCATTGACACCTCTCTAAAATAGAAGTCTTGGCATTATTTTGAATTGATTTCATTTAATTTTTGTTTACTTGAACTCGTTCATCTCATTCTGTGAAGTTTTCTACGTAACATAAAATTTAAGAATATATATTTGTTGTGTGTGTGGTCACCAAATATGGGAAATAGGGTCAAGTCTTTAAGAAATGGGACGTATATACGATGTCTTGTCAAACGTCTGGTGAAGGGATTGAAGAGAATAGGGGTGTGCATATATGACTTGTGCATGACTTCTATAGCCGATATGCCCATTTTGAACTCTACATAAAATAGTTCTCTCTATAAATATTCGATAGAATTAAGTATTATGTTACATAATATTATCTATATTTTTTTATGTTAGATACTGAATAAGAGGTTATCTTGTTTTGTACTGTCCCATGAACATCATTTCTTTTATGTTTTTTTACTTTTTTTCTTAGATGTTATATTTAAAAGGGAGAATATGATAATCACTAATGATTAAATGGTCATTTTAGAAATATGAGTAGTTAAATAGATAATTTATATATTTTAATATTTATAACTATATTAATTTTTTTTAACTTTACTAATCATCATATGATTACATGACAAATTATAATTATTTATTTTATTTTTTATATGTTTCATCTTTATCAATATTAGATAAATTGATGTAGAGTTACAATTACAAACCATTTAGATTTTAAAAAAAAATTATATGCAATGAATTTTAAGACTTTAATTATTATCTTTTTTGTTGTCTTATTCTTAGTGGATTATGGATATTATTTAACTCTTAAAAATATATGAATATGATATTATTTTAGAAGTTTATAGTTGCAAAATTTTTTCACAATATGAACATGAACATTGATTTGGGCATGCAAAGCCCGCCTATACTCAGCCCTCCCAAATCCAATCCAAAATAATTAAGACTTTTACCGAGTATGATTAAATATAGAGTTGTGAAATATACCCTATATTTTTTTTAATATAGCAAATGGCCCATGCACACCCTACCTTAGAAGAGAACATGAAATTCCCGCTTTGGTCGTTGAGTCAGAAGATGAAATGTTCATTTCAGTTCAATTATTTGTGGTAATCTCGTCAAATCGATGCTTCTGACCTTCCCATTCATAGTCCATGGATCCGCTTGATTTAGTGTATAGAACAAAATTATTTAAAAATATTTTTAGAAAATAAATTATCAACAATAACACTTTAAAAAAATATTATAAAAAACTAAATGTTAGATATTTATTAACATAATAATTTTTTAATAGTTAAATTATCAAAAAGTGCATGTGGTAAAATGATAGAAAAAAAAGATAGAGACAAAATAGTCATTATATATTATAAAAGCATTTTTCTCTACTCAAAAGTTAGTCCCATAAATTTATCTAAAACTATATTTTTGAATATTTGACAAATATTCATTTAATTTTTAATTGGAACTATAGCTTACCCAAAAATTAAATAAACATATATGAGAGGGAACTAATTTAGTGAAAGGGAAGATCTTAAAAACAATCTTTAATAATTGCATTAGGTCGTTGATCGCTCCCTTCCACCCACTCACCTTCTGGGTTAGTGAAATACAGCATCTAAGACTCCAAACATATGATCTAATTTGATTTTAATTTTTATCCTTTACTCGGCAATTAACCCTTAATTAAACATTCTAATTTAAAGGAATCATTTAACGAAAGACATATATGAGAAGGAAGTAAAAGTATATTAGAATATAATCCTACGATTAATACATTAGAAATTATCGACTTGCCTCTTACATTTTAGACCAAATTAAGATAAAACCGAAGAGAGTCAGCGAGTCACCATTAATATTAACGTCAATATATATATATATATATATATACACACACACACATATAAAAGGATTGCTAATCATAATATATATGTGAATAATGTAATTTATCTTGAACGGCATACATAATTTTACAGAACTCTTGCTATTAATTTCGTTCATAGCCTGACAAATGTATCGATTGCCATTTTTTTTTATAAATGGTTCAGAACTACAAATTTATACATCTATGTCTGTGAAATTGCAATATTCTTTTCTATAAGTGCGATGAGATAGTGGGGGTTTTATGTGGGGTGGGTAATTTAGTTTAGAAAGGGACAAATGAACCTAATAAACCGGCAAACCCACATTGCAAAAGAAGTGTGGCTCCGAAGATTACAGCCAATAGGAAGATTCCACGTCACTCGAGGCAAATTCAATGATTCAAGTGAGCCTGGACTGACCATTGCCCCTGTCCAAACGCCAAAGCATTATAAGATGCGTAACCTTTCCGGATTTTGCTTCCCATCCAGCTCCTCTGGACAACAAAAATTATGAAAAAAAATGGAACTTATTGAAGCAATAATTCTCACATATATTTTGTATATTAATTCGTGTTACTAGAAATTGAAAGAAAGGAAGGTACAGATATCAGTTGAATATATGGTGGGGGGGGTTTGGTTGGAAGATCCCCTCTTCCATTAGTGCGATTGAAGTGGCCCCACTGGAAGCGCACTATAAACTTCAAAAACTCAGAAGAATATAGTCCACCGCATCATCCAAACACATCCCCAAACATACCCTCTCCTGCAGATTTTATATAAAGCCCTATCATTCTGTAACCCCCGTCATTCACACCCCCTTCTTCTCCTACTTCATCTTCTCATCTATACAAAACATATATAAAATAATTTAGCCAAAGCCAATTATTGATTGGAGCAAAGGCGGTTACATATATGGGTGACGTAGACTACGCGTACCCGTCGGCGACGATGAACATGGAGGAGGGTGGTGGTCCACGCGTGGCCATTCCACCGCCTCAACCATTCGTCAAGTCGTTCATGTACTCTCTTAAGGAGACTCTGTTCCCCGACGACCCTTTTAGGAAATTCAAGAACCAGCCACCTTCTAGAAAGCTTCTTCTTGGCCTCCAGTACTTCTTCCCCGTCTTCGAATGGGCTCCTTGTTACACCGTCAGCTTCTTCAAATCCGACATCATCGCCGGCATCACCATCGCCAGCTTGGCTATTCCTCAAGGCATCAGTTACGCCAAACTCGCTAACCTCCCTCCAATTCTTGGACTCTGTGAGTTCCCTCACACAAAAATTACTAACTAGTGCATATCATTTTATTATTTGATGTTCCAAGCGTATTTGTTAAGACTTAAACTCTTCTGGGCTGTGAAATGATGGAAAAAATGGGTGCAGATTCAAGCTTCATACCCCCACTGATTTATGCCATGATGGGAAGCTCGAGGGATTTGGCAGTTGGAACGGTGGCGGTTGGGTCGCTTTTACTGGGCTCTATGCTCTCCAGGTCGGTTAATCCCAACACCGACTCCAGGCTCTTTCTTCACCTTGCCTTCACTGCTACATTCTTCGCCGGGGTTTTGCAGGCTTCCTTGGGTTTGTTTAGGTACGTATATTGATTATAATGATGAATAGTTTTGGTATGAATAAGAAACTAAACTATATATACGTCCTTAATATGAAAAGCATATAGTTATTAACTTTTTTCTAAATAAACTCTTTTAATATTTCTTTAATAATAATTAATTATAGAAGGGAGAGAAAAAATTAAGGAAGATGATTAGAGTATTTTAAAGAAAATATATCATATTAACTAATTTAACTAATTTTTTTAATATAATCTAATTATTTAAACATATCATATATTAAAGATTAAATAAATATAAAATCTTTAATTTATTCTCTATTACTCTGGGAAGCAAAATTTAATTAAGAGAAAGACACATCTCCAGATCAGTTTGCTTCACTCTACGTGGTCTGGAGGAGTGGTTTTGTTTGTTGAATTCATTATATCCAAAAGATTCTTCCCCTCCTTCGCAACAAATAACGTTAACATTATTAGGATCATCTGGAAAAAGAACAGTTGTCCACTAAATGAGTCGGTATTTCTTCACGTGGCTGTGATAGGTAGAAGACAAAGACAATACGAAATGGATAAATATTATATATGAGATATATGTGATCATGTGTATGCATAAACATGTTTTGTTTAATGGATGAAAATGGTTAATGGCAGGTTAGGGTTTATCGTGGATTTTCTGTCACATGCATCAATAGTAGGGTTCATGGGAGGAGCAGCAACAGTGGTTTGCCTACAGCAGTTAAAATCGATTCTGGCACTCGAACATTTTACCCACGACGCCGATATTGTCTCTGTGATGCGATCTGTTTTTAGCCAAACACATGAGGTCAAATCTTCCCTCCTTGTCTTCTTCCTTTCTGCTCTCTGCCATTTCTTCTCCCCACTACGTACGCACACACAATACATTATTGAGCATACCGTCACATGCCTCCCAAATTATTATTATTTAAAAATAAAAAAGAAATCTATAGTTGGCTTTCATTCATTAATACGCGATCACATGCACTGTTTGGCGCTTTAGTAACAGTAGTAATTAACGATTCGCCACTTAGCTTTGCATATATTTTGACTTAGGCATAGTTTTGGTCTCATTATTCATTCCATTTATTCGCGTTGCAGTGGAGATGGGAAAGCGCTGTGTTAGGGTTCTGCTTCATTTTCTTCTTGCTCCTCACCCGATATTTCGTAAGTGGATCCAACCTTACTTACACCTACAAATATATATGTATTTTAAACCAAAAATCTAACTTAACTAATTAAATTATATATAACTGCCTAAATCTTATATAAATTCATGAATATCTTGGTGCACCTTTCCATCTTCAATTAATTAATATATTTAGTTCGGTGCTTTTCCCTTTCTTCGCCCAAGCACGAAAAAGGGTAAAAGGTATGGCGAATGAAAAGTTTGCTCAAAGAAAGAGACTTGACTTTGAGCTGTGCGAAAAAGGTTAATTAGTACCCATTAATTAATTAATTAATTAATTAATCCCTTTGTGCTTGCTGGTAAGCTTACTCTGTCTAGGTAACGTCCTTTCTCCCTAGAAAGTTGGCAGATTGTGTGAGACGTAATTCACAGTCGGACCTATAGTTTCTGCCGTCTAAGATATCTTGTGCATCATATGGTCATCAAGGTGCATGTTAATTTTTAAATCTGCATGTCGGTAAAAAAAAAAACTAGTAATTTTTAAATTTGTATGATTCAAATTTTATTATCATATTATTTTGTCGCCCCACAAAATGTCTCATGTTCTCATTTCATATCTTTAAAATAAAATTACTATTAATAATTTAATAATCAATTTTTTTATCCTACTTCATTTAAAATAATAAAATGACAAAATCTCGAATGTACAAACGTCATGCACGTACATAAGTGCTTATTTGGATTAATTTATTTTTAGTTTATTTTAGATGCTTTCAACTGTACAAAATAAATATATAAAAAAAATTATCTCAAATTGCATATAGAAAGTGTATGTGCGTCACACGCATCTTAGCTTTAAATCTGGTCAACCATCCTGTCCTATATTAAATAATAGTCAGATCACTTTTCGAGGTACTCCGACTTCCCTAGTCACAAGAGATTCAATTCCATCCACCTAGGAAGTAATACGAGTATATATACCCTTTTTTTCTTGGCTAATCTAATCTGTGTGGATAGGGTCTGAATTGCTTACTCAATTTGTGCCATGTGGTGGTAAATGAATGGAGGGAGGAACTAACTTGGATATATTCTGTGGATGATTACAAACGCAGAGCAAACGACGGCCGAAATTCTTTTGGGTGTCCGCAATGGCGCCGTTGACGTCCGTTATCCTGGGAAGTCTGCTTGTTTATTTCACTCACGCCGAGAAGCACGGCGTTCAAGTGGTGAGCATGCCCAACACAAACACGCCTTTATCTCTCTCCTCGCACGCACACATACAGGCAAACACGGCACAGTCGGTGCCAGTCACCCATCGCCATCGACCGGTGCCGGTCAAGTGTTCGCTGTCCATTGCGGACCGCACTAAGAATCACTATCCTCTAAAAATAATGCATATGAATCCCTGTTGAGCCTATTCCAAACTCCAAAGTGAACATCGCTGTTCCGTTACATCCCACCACCACCCTCACTAGTGTCTTGCGTCACATGCTCCTCCATCACTCAGCATGTTAATTTGCATACTTTGTCTTTGTAAGTAAATCCACAATTAAATTTATTATTTTTTATTAATGCGTGTATGTTTTTTTTCCAGATAGGAGAGTTAAAGAAGGGGTTAAATCCCCCTTCCTTCAAAGATTTGGTTTTTGTGTCGCCCTATATGACCATGGCTGTTAAAGCTGGGTTTGTCACGGGCATCATAGCCCTCGCCGTAAGTATTAAATTAGCTCCTATTAATTATCGTTGAGTTAATGCGAATTATAATTGAACTAGACGATCTAATATGAATAATTGTGCAGGAGGGAATAGCTGTCGGAAGAAGCTTTGCCATGTTCAAGAACTACCATATTGATGGCAACAAAGAGATGATAGCTATTGGGACCATGAACGTAGTTGGTTCTCTCACCTCCTGTTACCTCACTACAGGTAATTATTAATTCATGGTCATTTGTTCTCGGGGTTCTATAGTTCTATCTTTGCTTCGTCAAATGTTAACAAATTCGGCTTGAAATGTGAATGTGTGTGTCAGGGCCGTTTTCAAGGTCGGCGGTGAACTACAACGCGGGATGCAAGACTGCAGTATCAAACATTGTGATGGCCATTGCTGTGATGATGACATTGTTATTCCTGACACCTTGGTTCTATTACACTCCCCTGGTCGTGCTCTCCGCCATCATTGTATCAGCAATGCTGGGCCTCATTGATTACCAAGCCGCCATACATCTCTGGAAGATTGACAAGTTTGACTTCCTTGTTTGCATCAGTGCTTACGTTGGTGTCGTCTTTGGCAGTGTCGAAATTGGCCTTGTCATAGCCGTAAGATCAATTTTCACTATATATACTCCTACCCCACGCTCTTCATGTCTGGTGTTTCACTATTTTATAGTGATGTGTACTTCTTTCTCATCTGCAGGTATTCATATCTGTGCTCAGGGTTCTACTGTTTGTTGCGAGGCCAAGGACGTTTGTTTTGGGAAACATTCCAAATTCTGTGGTGTACAGAAACGTTGAACAGTACCCAAATGCCACTCATGTTCCCGGGGTACTAATTCTAGAGATTGATTCACCCATTTACTTCGCCAATGCCGGCTACTTAAGAGAGAGGTACTACTCTCTTCACTCCAAATTTTATTTGTATATTACACAATCATGGCATTTTATTAAGTCGGATAATTTACCAGAGAGAATATATGTTGTAGGATCACGAGGTGGATTGATGAAGAGGAAGACAGGATTAAAGCTACAGGGGAAATCAACTTGCAGAGTGTAATCCTGGATATGACTAGTAAGTGATCCATGGACCAGAGAATTTAGTTAACAATATAGCACTGAATGAACAGGTTTCCCAAAATCTAACTTGCTGAAAATCTACTATAATGGCAGCCATTGGGAACATTGATACTAGTGGAATAAGCATGCTAGAAGAGGTGAAGAAGGTTGCAGATAGAAGAGGGCTGCAGGTAATTATGCCTTCCTCTTCTGGAAACAATGCTGCAGCGAACTATATTTACACTCAGAGTGCTCAATTGATTTCGTTTAATTAATCCTTGTTTACCATGTGCTCAGCTTGTTTTGGTCAATCCTGGAAGTGAGGTGATGAAGAAGCTCAATAAAGCCAAGTTCATCGAGGCAATAGGTCAGAGATGGGTCTTTCTGACAGTTGAAGAGGCTGTTAGAGCATGCAACTACATGCTTCATACATGCAAACCTCATTCCGGGAAAGAAGAATCAGAAGCCTGGAACAATGCCTAAGCCACAAATTATTCAAGCATTATTTTGGAGACCTCTCAAAGCTGACTTGTTGAATATAGGCCACAGAGGATATAGTGGCAGATGAAGATGAAGAAAATGAATTATCTCTTGATATATAAAGTTTTCTGCTTCTAATTGGAAGATAATTTTGATCATAAGCTGCTGATGAATAATCTTATGTATCATACTCATGGCAGCCTATTTAAAAGGAAAGTAATTGTCAATTTCTGCAACAACCTAGTGCACGAGTGTTTTTTTGCGTTGGCATGTTTTCTAACAATGCCTGCCACCACAAAAGTATGTGAGGAGATGGATCAGAAAAACACAAATTTTTCATTCCTCCAACTATCAAATCAAACAACCACGGTCAATTTCTATTAAGTATCCAAAATGCATATTTTCAAGTTGTTTCCCTTCCTATTTTAGGACCACGCCCCTCCTTTTATATATATATTTTGTACAAGAAAAATTTAAGTAGGTTTAATATTGATCTTATCCTAATGCTAGTATATGGCTCTAAGGTTCAGAGAGCGTCTATAAGAGACTTATGATATCACTTACTAAAAGAGTCCTCATAACGATAACAAAAATTGAAATCATGTCTTTATAGGAACGAGCCCGTCATTTATTATTCATGTCAACTTTCATTGATTCATCACAAAGAAGTACAACACAAGAACTTCTCAAAAAATCTCTTATCCTAGTATTACTCTCCTCATCTAAATCCGCTTTATTATGATGAAATCCCATACATTAAGGCTAGTATCATCGCACCCGTCTTTTATAATATAAAGGTAAAAAGGCAAGATGACATTTTTGGGCCCAACCGCCCAACAAGTAAAAATATTATCCATCAAACTAAATTACACAATAAAATAAAGCTCATGTTACTTTACATTATAGAGAGATAAATATAATGTCACTTTTTATATAACAAAATTTAAATAATTCATATTTATTATATATTTATTTGATTGGGCTAAATTCGATCATGTTGAGAATAATTAATAATAACTCTCTTAAAAGTAATTTTTGCATTCACACATATTAAACTTAAACTAAAGGTTTTATTTAAGAAGAACAACTGCCAAATCACATGGACCAAATGTTGTGAATATTTTCTATTCTTATATCGAAGGAAGGGAGTGTATGAGTGGGTATGTTTGGGTGGGTCAACAAAATCATAAAATTAATTATATAAACCCAAAATAATAAAAAATAATAAGCCCATCGCGTGTTTGAGATCACGAGGCCCATTCCAAAAGGATAATGTAATTCTAAAATATTTTCTGGATTACTATTGACTAGGCTTTTGTCTGTATGCTGACTCAGCAAGATGGCACGGGGGGCCACTAAACGGCATTATTTGATCCTATCATATTCTCTCCATTCTTTAACGTCATCTATTCATTACCCATGAGTTTATCCGGCAAAAATATAAAAAAATATAAGATATATTATTATTTAAAATATATTTAATTCTTAAAAAATATTATTTTATTATTATTCTAATCGTAATAATTTTTTAACTCTTAAATATTTAAATTTATATCTGATAATAATAGATGATTCATCTTTCTAGATATTATTATTTAAGAGGAAGAGGAATTTCGTTCTACTATTAAATTATAGGGGAATCTAACTACTTTCTATATAAAAAAATCATATATTTATTTAATTGTGTATTTGATTTAATGGGTTATTAATTGTGATAGTATTATGATTAAATTAAATATATTATTATGATTTTATATTAAAAAAATATTTATATAGTGATAATAAATATATGATCATTAAATAAAATAAATAACTAAATGAGTCGATCAGATTGAGCATGGTGAGATAGGAAGAATGGAAGGAGAGTTTGATGGAAATGAAATTCCTTAGCACAGCGTTTTTTGCTTTTCAATAATACGTTAAATGACCAAACCACCCTTCCCTTGTTCTCATCTTCCTTCTATGCCCGATCTTGCCCGATCTTCAGCTTCTCAAGCTCAACTCTCGGAGCTCCAGTTCCAAACCATGACTTCCATGGCTTCTCTCTTCATTCTCCGGAGAAAGATCACTACTAGACCCTTTAATGTCTACGCTCGAGCGTTCTCCCAGCTGTCCTCAGCAGGGGAGAAAGTCGCTCAACAGCGGATTGAGAAAATTCTGATAGCCAACCGAGGGGAAATAGCTTGCAGGATCATGAGGACTGCAAAGAGGCTTGGCATTCGGACTGTTGCTATTTACAGTGATGCTGATAAGGACTCACTCCACGTCCAATCGGCTGATGAAGCCATACGTATTGGCCCACCTCCGGCTCGGTTCAGTTACTTGAATGGGTCCTCCATCGCTGATGCTGCCATACGTACTGGTGCGCAGGTGAGCCTTGGAACCGTTTCTTTGTTCATTAGACATTAGAGTCTGTCAGTGGAGAAAAGGAACAATGTAACAGGGTCATTGGGTAGCTGGGCTTTCACTCTATAATTTAATTAAATTTTCACTTGCTTATTATTCTTGCTGTTTTTGGTGTAAACAATCAACAATCACCTCTTCTTTGCATTCGTAAGCCAAACGCAGTGATGCCACTTTTATATTGGTCAACTGGGCAATTCCTTTGACCGGCTCATTTTCTAATTATGTGGCACGATCTCAGCCGATTGATGTGGTATAGGATGTTTGAGCAACATATATCCTGTACTTGCCGTCATGTTGATTTTGAGGTGATACAATATCTCAACTTTTGTGGAGTTTTTATATATTTGTATACTTAAAGATTGCTCCCCATGAAGAGACAGGCTTTTAGCCTGAGACCCCGGGAGCTGTTTTTGGTGTACAACTCACAAAAGAGGGCAACGGCTTTGTATTTCCTATGACTTTGTAATGTGTGCTTTGTTGATCTGATTATAATGTCAAACTCCATGTCTCTAGTACTGATAGACAACGATTGCATAGAACTTTGGACATCTTATTCAGAACGAACACGTTCTTTTGGTAATTAGGCTATTCACCCTGGATATGGTTTCCTATCCGAAAGTGCTGATTTTGCCCAGCTATGTGAAGATAAGGGTCTTACGTTTATTGGCCCTCCAGCATCTGCCATCCGGGATATGGGAGACAAAAGGTATGTGTACGACACACTGCTTGCTGTCTTCTTTTCATTCCTTCCCTTATTCTAATAACAACATCCCCACTTTTAATTTCGGTTTTTAACTTCCGAATGCATGAACACCTCACTAAAGTGGGTGAAGAGAGGATGGGAATTATCTTAGGTACATCATGGAACTGCCCTTTTTCTCTATTATATAGCCAACCTTTCAAGTATGCCTCTACTTGATCATGAATACTTGGAGTCAGTTTGACAAGTTTGGATCATTTTCCCCCTCAATGATTTGCATGCTCACACTTCGATTTGTGTGAGCCTGAGATATATTATGAAACATAAAACGCCTTTTCAACTTATCAGTGTATCTATGCATCCATCAGTGCATCGAAGAGGATAATGGGGGCAGCAGGGGTACCACTTGTTCCTGGATATCATGGAAATGAGCAAGATATTGATAAAATGAAGTTGGAAGCTGACAAAATTGGGTATCCAATCTTAATAAAGCCAACCCATGGAGGTGGAGGAAAGGTGCATGTTTCCTGATATTTATTCTTATTCAATTTATCACACTTCATGATCCGTGTTGCATTTGTGATAATATATGGATGGATGTTTTCACCATTTCTTTCGTTGTTGATAAATCTTAACGATTCCAAGTTATTAACTCACTCTCATATTAAAAGATAACATACACAATTTTTTTTTGAACTAGTAAAAAGCTGAAAAATTTATTTTAAGAATTGCCAGTTTTTAATGGTGAAACAGGTTTGAAAGACATACAAAATTTTTCTTGATCATTGACTTATTCATTTGATTACAATTTCATTTGGATGAAATTCTGATAAGACTAATATTTCAGGGCATGAGGATTGTGCACACTCCAAATGAATTTGTTGAGTCCTTCTTAGCTGCGCAGCGTGAAGCAGCTGCTTCCTTTGGTATAAACACAATACTGCTAGAGAAGTATATTACACGGCCAAGGCACATAGAAGTCCAGGTATTCTTATTCATGTTATTTTTTTAGCTGTTATATTTTCTCATGAAATCTTTGCTATAAGTTCCTTTTCCTTCTTGTATTTTTTTACCTCTTATATTTTTTTGCTTTCATTTCTCTAAAAATTTACTGGAACCATGGGCTTTTAAGGGTGGTGAATCATGAAGAGAAATAGTGGTTCTCAGTCATTATTGGATCTTTTGGCCAAAAAAAAGTCATTATTGGATCTTTTACTAGATTTTTTGACCTGAGTTTGTAGAAAATTCTTTTATACCTGATATCATAGATATTTGGGGACAAGCATGGGAATATTCTGCATTTGTATGAGAGAGATTGCAGTGTGCAGAGAAGGCACCAGAAAATAATTGAAGAGGCCCCAGCTGTAAGCTTTACTTTATGTGTCCTCTATGTTGATTATTTCATTTTAAATCTTTGTTTTAGTTTTGAACTCGCAATAATGAATTCAGTCATGCAGCCAGATGTATCTACTGATTTTCGGGTACACTTGGGTCAAGCTGCTGTCTCTGCAGCAAAGGTGAAGTGCTCTGCCTTCGATATATTAAATTTTCTCAGTGACTTGTCTTTTGCTAAGGTGTTCAGCCTTCAAAGTTTCATGTATATAAATGACCAGCTTTCTTGGCAAGCTATTTGCTTATATTTTTCTGCTTTATTTATTTTGATTTATCCATTCTAAATAGTTAGATATGCCTTTTTATAATAAATAGAACATTTAGCCATGCCCGATAAACCTAATTTCAGTTTGACAAGAGGTGAAACGTATGTTTACCCCTTCTGTTTTCTTATAACTTTTATGGTTTTCCTAATATCTTCATCCCATTCTATACATATAATAATGTGTAACGTCAAGTTTCTTTCTGATATCTGAAGGCAGTTAATTATTACAATGCTGGGACAGTGGAGTTTATAGTTGATACAATCTCTGGCCAGTTTTACTTTATGGAGATGAATACCCGTCTTCAGGTGCTTTTAAGTGATTTTTAAGAGTCACTATTTTCTGAATTTTATATGATTTACAGATTTGTTACATGATGCGTGTTAATTCAGGTTGAGCATCCTGTCACAGAGATGATTGTTGGTCAAGATCTTGTAGAATGGCAAATCCATGTTGCCAATGGTGAAGTTCTTCCATTGAGTCAGTCACAAGTGCCCTTGCTAGGTAGTTTTGCTTCCCCTCTCTCAAACAAACCCACTCGCTGCCACGGGGTTCTTTTTTATAGTTTTGGCATTATATTATGTCTTATTATGCTGGCAGGTCATGCTTTTGAAGCTCGAATATATGCCGAAAATGTTCCTAAGGGGTTTCTTCCAGCAACTGGAGTTCTTCATCATTATCATCATAATCCAGTCTCCTCCACAGGTCATTTACAATCCTATAATATGGTAGCCAAGTAACTAATATATGGTGAATCATGTATCCCTCATTTTCTCCAGTTGAAGAAAATGAAACTTGAATATGTTGTTATGGGTGTTTTTGTTACCATATACCGCTCATTACGTATGGGAAATCTGCTATTTTGACAGTCCGAGTGGAGACTGGAGTTAAGGAAGGAGACACTGTCAGCATGCACTATGATCCCATGATTGCTAAGCTTGTGGTGTGGGGTGAAAATCGTACTGCAGCTTTGGTCAAACTGAAGGATTGTTTGTCAAAATTTCAGGTATACGAAGATTATAATAATGCTTTCACTACTATGCACTGTGAAGTATAGTGGTTGCTAGTTTAGCAATAAAGTGCAACTTCTTCTGGAGTGAGACCCTTTATGAGTACAACTTACACACTTAAATAAGCCTATGGGGTTAAAGGATTAATTTGGTAGGATGGTTGAGCATGAAGACATGGTATCGCAACCCTTCCCTTGATGAAGGAAGAAAATAAAATTGGATAGAATATGTTACTATCAAGCCAGTCCTTCTTCTAGCAAAGCTCATGTAATTTTGAATTGATCATTATTTCTCTTTGTACTCCATATTTCCAAAATTATACTAATTTCAATTACTAATATTTTTTTCTACAGGTTGCAGGGCTACCAACCAATATCAACTTTCTTCAAAAGCTCGCCAACCACCAGGCTTTTGAAAACGGCAAGGTGGAGACTCATTTTATTGATAACTACAAAGATGATCTCTTTGTTGATCCAAAGAACTCTGTTTTAGCGAAAGAAGCATGTGAAGCTGCTAGACTTAGTGCGTCCCTGGCGGCTGCATGTCTCATTGCAAAAGAGCATTTCATGTTGACAAGAAATCACCCTGGTAAAGTGCCCCATGCTTGTGCAATACCCCATGCTTGTGCAATATGTCTGAGTTATTTCTAGAAATCTTATTCTTATTCACATCTGTTAGTATGTTCAGGAAGCGGCAGCTTACACCCTATATGGTATGCTAATCCGCCTTTCAGAGTACACCATCAAGCTAAGCGTAGTGTGGAACTTGAGTGGGATAATGATTATGATAGTGGTAGCCCCAAGCTCTTGAAGTTTACCGTCACTTGTCAGCCTGATGGCAGATACCTGATTGAGGTATCACAACTATAGCGGATTAGTAATTTATCAATCCTATTGTCATGTGTCGCAAGTTCTCTAGTTTTAAAGTTTAGACTCAAGATGCTATGTATTCTTTCAGACAGAAGAAGTAGGATCTCCTGCTTTAGAAGTCAAAGCAACATATTTAAGAGACCATAATTTTAGAGTTGAAGCCGATGGTGTAAGCAAAGAAGTTAATCTAGCTGTCTACTTAAAGGTAATTTTGTTCCTCCACATGCATCATTTGTTGAGTGTATATGGGTTAAATTAGTGGAAATACCCTTGGTGCTCTATACATATTAATTATTAATAAAAATAAAAAATACTGGTACCCGTTTACACAGCTTTGTCTAATCTGGGCAGGATCACATTAGGCATATTCATGTGTGGCAAGGGTCTCATCATCATTATTTCAGAGAAAAAACAGGGCTCGAGTTGTCTGAGGATGAAGAATACCAACATAAGACCAAATTTGAAGCAGCATCCCATCCTCGGGGTACTGTAGTGGCCCCCATGGCTGGCTTGGTGGTTAAAGTTATGGTGAAGAACAAGACAAAAGTAGAGGAGGGGCAACCTGTATTAGTTTTAGAAGCAATGAAGATGGAGGTTTGTGCTTGTACAATTGCTTATTAAAGTTTGTGAAACGGCTCTCTGCTCATTTTGTTTTGCTATCCTAGAAGTTTTAACTTACCGTTCTTCACTTTCATCAGCATGTTGTAAAGTCACCATCATCTGGCTACGTGAATGGGCTTGAAGTTACGGCTGGTGAACAGGTTTCCGATGGTAGTGTTCTTTTCAGTGTAAAGGTTAGTTAATTGCCTTTGCTATTCTTCACTTTGGCTGCGGTGAACATATCGTTACCATTATATATACATAAAATCCCATATAAGCTCTACACGACGTGCATTGGGTTCTATGAATCTCTTTATTCTTAGAAGTCTCCCAAGTTCTTATTTTTGTCATCACCACCAATTCAAGGCCACTATGTTGGGATATGCTACTGATGCTCTCCTGGTAATGGTACGGACAAACATTATCTGTTTGTATTCTTATTGCCTGAGTAATTGTAAAACTTTATTTGTTAGCTTGCCTCATGGGGAAATAAGCTGTGGGATTGGGTTTGCTATGCGGAGGTCATTGTTCATATTTACGTCTCGTGTTCTTGTATTGTTAATATCATTTTGTTTGTGCTTGGGCAGGATGAATAAATCGATACATATAAAACTGCTTCCAAGTCGAACCAAGCTTCTGTTGAGCGAGGCTTTTACAATGCCTGTTATATGCCGATGAATTGATTCTAACACATAATAGAAAGTTCTCATCCACCATGTAGAATACTTGCTCAACAGTTTACAAAAGAAAAAAAAAGAATACTTGCTCAACAATCCGCGAGTTACAAATGGCTATATGTAAATACTTTATTACAGGGCTTCCCTCAATGCATTAATAATACGAGCTAAAAATAACTTGAACGAAAGTAGAGCTCGTCTGCTTCCCCCCCCCCCCCCCCAAGTTGGAGTAATGTTTATTTCAAATATTCGAATTGATTATTTATAAGGATGGATTATCATGGCAGAAAAAGAAAAAAGGATTTATCGTATCCTTACGTGACTATATATCTAGATTTAATATTTTGATAGTATTATTTTATCTATTTATATAATATATTACTCATAGTATTTAATATAAGAATTAGCTAAAAATTTAATTTAATTTTAAATATAATATTTTAATTTATTTTATAATTTAAATTCATAAATTTCCTTCTTTATGGAGAATCAAATAAATAATTAATATAATTATTTTTTTAATATATTTAAATAAATTATTTAATTTTTATATTAATGAGTATTTAGGTAGTAATATTTAATGTTATAAGTTATATTTGTAGCCGCAATAGGGGGCGCCTCGCCACGCGTAGCCTGACCCTTGCGGGGAAAGAGGTACCCGTCAGAACCGTCACCATGCCTCGTGCGTGTGTGTCTGTCCATATATATAGATTGCGGTCATACACCACGCCTGATATATTGGATATTCTTAATGCGTAGACTTTTACTTTTGTTTTTTAGTTGCTAATGATCGACACTTGGCAGTGACAACTGACAAAGTAAAACTTAAATTCATTCTTCTAATTACTGTGATTCGCCCGAAACCATAGCTGAGTGAAGGATTCGGTGTTATTATCTCTATGTTTAGCTGTTGTCCCCAATACAATTCTGACGAATTTTCTTTATCAAGCGATTACAGCGGCGACGCAGCAACCAAATTCGGATTAACCCAATCTGATTTGTGGTAAGTTATTAGATTACAACTAAAACTTACCCCAACTTTTTTGTTCTGCTTTTCTTTGGAATCTTTCGTCGTTTGAATGTAAATTCATGGTTGCCTTCATCGCAGATTAAAAATAATCCGATCTTCACCATAGAGGTTGGAAGGGGTGTCATGGCCGAGAAACTGAGTGACACTGTGAAAGACGATGCAATGGAAAAACCTGAATGGAAAGAGAAGAGTCTGTGTTCAAATATAAATGAGAAGAACGCAAGCTTCAAGGATCGTGGAATATGTGTGAGAGCCGATAAGATTGATTTCAAGGATTGGGATAGTCAGCTGGCCAAGCACTTGAATAAGGTTCTCTCCCGAGAAGCAACCCGTAAAAAGAAGGAAGACTGGGAAATCGATTCCTCCAAATTGGACATAAGGTGTGCTATTGACCACGGTGCCTATGGAACTGTCTACCGCGGCATTTATGATGGCCAAGACGTTGCCGGTAAATTTCTGTTGAATCTGTTATGTTTGTTTTCGTTCATGAATATTGTTGGTATTTTGCAAATTTTCAACAATCGGACGCGTACGTTGAATTAATCAGGCACCGTTAGATTAAACCGTTGCTGAGCAAGTCTTAATTACACTCGCACACAATTAATCCATAATAAATTTATAGTTGAATACTTGAATTGGCTGATCTGGTTCAGCCTTTTTTTTTACGTAGATATTCTGTGTTTTATTTGATCATTGGAATGGGTTTCCATGGATCCTTAATGAACACATGATGACTATCATTTACAGTGAAAGTATTTGATTGGAGAGACACCGACACTGACGCAGCTGCTATTCGTGCATCATTTCAGCAAGAGGTTGCCGCTTGGCATAAGCTTAACCACCCAAATGTTACAAAGGTATACATCTCCTAGTCTACTGCTTTTGCTTTTATGAACTTCTCTGTATTTGATTTGGATTATTATTAGATTGTTTTGGTTCTTGTATAAATAAAATTAGATGTGGGATTAGTTGCATGGAGTCTGAGAGATGAATTGCATAATCATGGTTGTTGAATAATGCGGTTTCCTATTTAGTGATGATGAGACTAATGGATAATTTCTATGCAGTTTGTTGGAGCTTCCATTGGGAACTCATATGTGAAAATTTCTTCTGAAGACATATCAAGTGAAGTGTATTCATTTATTCCAGCCCAGGCCTGTTGTGTTCTTGAGTTTGTTCCTGGGGGGACGCTAAAGAAGCTTCTGATGAGGAACAGAAGGAAAAAACTTGATTTTGAGGTTGCGATTCGACTTGCTTTGGACCTCTCCAGAGGGTGAGTTGATCGCTTCTTGCAAAAGCAGGGATGAATTATTGTAAGGTTAAATAACTACCTCTGTGGTGTTTTTTGGGTAAATTTCAGTCTGAGTTATCTTCACTCGAAAAAGATCGTGCACCGCGACGTGAAGACAGAAAACATTCTGTTGGATGCAAATGGAACTGCAAAAATTGCTGATTTTGGCGTTGCTCGAATTGAGGCTCAGAACCCATGTGAAATGACTGGAGGGGTTGGCACCCCTTGCTACATGGCGCCAGAGGTAACCTGCTTTTATTATTTAGTCTAACTGGATCATCATTATGCTCTAATTTTACAATAAACACAACTCATTTCACTTCAACAAATTCTATGATATATTCTGGTTTTGTTGGGGAATAGATTTCTGCATTTTAGACAGATGATGAACAATTATTTGGTTGCATGCAGGTTCTTAACGGTAAGCCTTACAACAAGAAATGTGACGTATATAGTTTTGGGATATGCTTCTGGGAGATCTATTGCTGTGACGTGCCTTATCCTCCTACTCAGAAGATTACTGATGTATTTACTGGAGTTGTCCGACAGGTATGCGATTTCCTTTTTCTTTTTAAATTTTGAGCTTTTATCATGCCTCATTAACTCTTACATTGAGGGAAACTGTTTTTTTTTTTTTTTTGGGAAACAGAATCTGCGACCTGAAATCCCAAGATGTTGCCCAAGTTCACTTGCAAGAATCATGCGAAAATGTTGGGATGAAGACCCAGATAAACGCCCCGAGATGGAGGAAGTAGTGAGAATGTTAGAGGCAGTTGATACCAGTAAGGGAGGACGCATGATCTCAAAAGACCAATCTAGTTTTTGGTGTTTTTGTCCCGGGGCAGTTCTTTGATTTGCTCCAACTCTCTCTTCTTATGTTTCTATATTTCCCTTTTTATTTTGTTTAATTTATGCTAGAGGCTCATCTTTAGATTTTTCTCTTTCTGTTTTTAATTTGTTTGGATGCACTTATTTGCTATATTTTGAACATTCAAATGAGACTATTAGAATTTTTTTTTTTTTTTTTGCTGTGGTCAAAGCGGTAAGAATAGATAAGAGTATATTTTGATTGAAAACAAGGGAAAATGAGTTTAGTTAGACGAATTTTACAAGATTGAGGGGAAGATTTTTTTTTAAAAAATATATCAAAAAAAGTAAAAAGAATCATGATCGATTTTTAAAATTTAATACTCATTTAGTATAAATTTATTAATTAATTTAAAATAATATTATATTTATGTTTTAAATTGAGTATAAAAAATATAATTAATATTTTTAAGATGTCTGACTCCCAATTTGTTAGTAGTATAAAGTTGGTACAGAATTGTGATAATTTTGTATTCCCCTTGCTTTTCTTTCTTTGGTACCATTGTATTCCACTTCCTGTATACGAAAAAGAGCGTTGAATTCAAACCATTAAATTAAATTAATGGAACAATTCTGCATTCTAATGGACCCAAGCAACGCAAGTATCTGCCATGTTGACTGAAGATGAGGCTTAGAATTAAGATGAGGCTTGGTCGGTAGCCTCCGATGTTTTTTTTTTTAAACTTTTGGAAAAAAAGAAGAGCCGTAATTATTGAGGAGGCGTACCATTCAATTCAGAGATTCCTTGGGTTGCTTTAGAGAATATGAGATGGAGAATTTATGAATGCGTTGGACCATTTACATTGTGAATATTCTCCGGAATTGAGATTATTATAAATTTAGACAAAAGTATTCCTAATTTTTGAATAAAAAAATATAACAAAATTGTAAAAAAAAATGGTAATTTTACATTTAAAATGATTAAAATTTTGGAAAAAATTTTAATATAAATAATAATATAATTTGAATTAGATTAGATGGTTATTAGTATTACTGTAAATAAATTGAAAAATAAATTAATTAGTGTTTGAAAATTGAAGATTGAAATGAAATGGAGATCCACAAGGATCTGATCCGGAATCATGAGGCACGCATGTACTGCAAGCAAGGACAATAATAACCACTAAACCGTGAAGGCGTGAGTGGAAGTGACAATATGTGGACACGACAGCGAGCAGAGGTCTAGGTCCATCACGATTTGGTCATTCACAAGTATAACCTCCTAAGTTTATTAATCCATATCCAATTTAATTTTAATTTTAAATATAATATTTATATATATATTTATCTTTTTTTTAAAATTATTTTTATTAATATTCTTTTAATAATAATAAAATAATAATAGATAGAGAAAAAGAGTTAAAAAAACAATTTTAAAAAATATATTATATTAATTAATTTAATTAAATTAATTAGACATATTTTATATTAAAAATAGAATGAGTAACGAGCTATCCGTAATCTAACTTTAATAAATGTGTAAACTTAATTCATCTAAATTTTATTATAAAAAAACGTCTACTAATATATTAATGAAAAGGTAAAGCAGAAGAAAGACCAATGCTGTGCTTTCTTCTTGAATATTCATAATGAGAAATATTTTTAAAAGTAAAAAAAAAAAAACAATCTAAACCAACAATTTTTTAAATGGAAGACAATTCTAGTACCGGCTAAATAAAACGAGACATAATAAAAGGTTTCAATACCTAAGCAACTGACTGGAATAAGCAACAAGCAACTGCGAAACTCAAGAACATAAAACAACAAATGAAAAGCGAAGAATATGTTTTTTTTTTTTTAAAAAAAAAAAGGAGCGCCAAACATAAAAGCAGTTGTATAAAAAAGATCATGAAGCATGAAGGCCCAATATACAACAAGGGAGAGTAACCCCCAATAGTACTACTACATACCCACCCATGCACGAAGATGAAGAAGCATCGAAGGAAGTTAAGAGGCGTTTTAAAACTGGAGGGAGTAATCTATTGGTGTTAATCTCCATCAATTAGTCTTAGTTCAGGAGCAACCTATGCGTTCGTATTTTTGGTAGCCTAAACTCCATTTTGCCTTTTCATTAGCGCAGACCTGGAAAGAAAAAAAGTTATAGTCAACAAGCAAAAAAAGAAACGAAAAAGCTGACCAAAAACAAGAACAAAGATTTATTTTAGTTTTATACTGATGATTATGTGCATATGTTGATTTAGGTTTCAGAGTTATACATAATACTAGAACAACGTAAGATTAGATGCATAAATAGAACTCTATAATATTGGCATTTCGGAAATGTTTCTGAACCTGAAATTCACCGTTTATCTTTTAACGGGACTTATGACGGGTTTCTTTTGTTGTTGTTTGTTCTGTTTAGTGATAGTTATAGACTTTGGATATTTTACGGACCTGCTTGATGGAGCAGGTGCATCTTGATTACCTTCAAAATGGTGCCGATATTTTAATCACAGCATCTTATCAGGCGAGTACTTTGTGCTAAGGATGCGGTGGTCTAATATATTTGCTGTTTTTAAAACCGAACCTGAGGCAGTTGTTGTTGCATAGGCCACCATTCAAGGTTTTCTAGCTAAAGGATATTCTAACGAAGAAAGTGAAGCCTTGCTCAGAAAAAGTGTTGAAATTGCTCTCGAAGCTCGACGAATATATTATGAAAGATGTGCTGCATGTTCTTCAGAAGATGAACATGATGGCAAAGCTTTCAAACAACGTCCAATCCTGGTGGCAGCATCAGTCGGCAGCTATGGAGCTTATTTGGTTGATGGATCAGAGTACAGGTGATATGACTAGTCTTCTCTATTCAATGCATTAATTCTCGTTTTATTTATGGCATCATGTAAGTTTTATACTTGTTGATTGAAAGTCACGATGATCTTCACAATGTTGGTTGAACATTGTCAGTAGTCTATCTTGCGCGCATATGCTGGAATGGAGTTTTATAGACACACTCGTAAAATAGTTTTGCCAATAATCACATTTCTTCATATTTTCTCTTTAACAGTGGCGATTATGGTGATGGCGCCACGTTGGAAACTTTGAAAGATTTTCATAGGAGAAGAGTTCAAATATTAGGATATTCAGGTGCTGACTGAAACAGTGCCAAATAAGCTAGAAGCTCAGGTATCTTCAACGCTTTGGAAATTCCGTGAACTGGAACCTTCATGGATAGATTGGAACGGAAACTCCTGACTTAATTGCATTTTGAATTAAAATATAATATCTTGGTTATAGAAAAGGATATGGATAAATTTGTTTGAATTATTTTAATTGACTACTTTCTATGCCACATATAACCATCGATTTATGGGAACCAAAGTTTTCAACAAAGCCGGTAATAACTTGAAGCAATCCTTCTTGGAGGGGAAATCTGAAAATGTGTGAAATAAGGCTTCTCTTTCAGTTCTACAACTTTTGGATCACTCTTACATCCATTATTAGTCTCATGCAACTAGAGGACTTTGTTAGCCGTCATACAAGATGGTTGGAGAGAGAAAAGAAAACAACTGATTTCAATATCTAGCACAGTCTTTTGTTTAATCTTTCTCATGACTGAGGCTTTATTTCTGTCTCTTAACCTTTCTCACTATAAAAGGCTCCTGTTTCTGAAATAATCTTCCCAAAACAATTTGTTCTCAAAATCTACCATTCGCTCAGATTGATGTCAAGAAACTGAGAAAGTAGAAACTCTCCGTTCTAGATAGGGTGTAATTGCTATTCAATTAATCTTACATATTGTGTAAGACCGTAAAGGCGATAATGAATTGAGCAAATCCAGTATCCAGGAATGGTACAAAAACTAAGTAACTGATGGAAAACATTAAGCTTGGAATGTCAATGGTCTTCACTTCCAATGATTGTTTCCTTCTGGTCAGGACTTTTAGTAACCATGCTTGCTTATTATTTAGGCTTACGCAAAGCTTCTAGAAGAAGAAAACATAAAAATTCCTGCATGGTTTTCATTTAACTCCAAGGACGGAATTAATGTTGTCAGTGGTGATCCTTTAGCTGAGTGTGGCTCCATTGCCGAGTCATTTAAAGGAGTTATTGCAGTTGGAATCAACTGCCCTCCCCCTAGATTCATACATGGACTAATATCATCGCTTAAGAGGGTATATCCTCAGGCTCTCTAATACCTAATTGAATTTGAATCATTTACTCGTGTGTATTGTATGTATATTGTCTGCGTTTGTGCATGCCACGTCTAGATTATGGACCTTCGTTTTCTCCATTTATTTTTAAACATGTTCATTCAGCCCCTTCTTTTCTTTCGGTTTTTATGAATTTCAGTATCTACCCTGCCAGCTGTTTTCTTTTTGATCACCTGGTTACTGTCTGGATGGATAATAAATAGATACAGATGTTAAGGGTGTAAGATTTGCAAAATATGGTAAAGTGATTAGATGTGCTCTAAAACTTTATGCATAAAGAACGCTGGTTTTGCTGTGACTAGGCTTTAACTCCGGTGCCTTGATACAGTTTTTATGGTCATGTGCCGCTAATTTGTTGCTTATTGAAAATGTTGGTGCTAATTAGTTTCTATATGGATGCCCTTTTGTGGAGTTCTTATCTCTGATTCGCATATTAATCCTTCAGGTGACTACAAAACCAATTGTTATCTATCCAAACAGTGGGGAAAGCTACGATGTTGACAAAAAGGAGTGGGTAGTAAGTTCCTTTTCTCTGCTTCTGCTGTTGCATCTTACATCTTTTTTCAAGGATCGAGAGGTCATATTCTTTTTAAAAATTAAACCAATATACATTTCAGAGATAAAGTTGTGTCGTCTAAAAATTATGACTAAAAAATTGGACGAAGAGTGGAAAAGAGTTGCTAATAAAACGAGGAGTAAGATACTTATCCTTTTTTGTTTTACGTACATATGTGGTCTCAAAAGCTATTTATTTATTTTTATTTTTGTGGAGGGCTTGGATTGCTGTATGTCTTCTTTCTTTGTTTTTTTTTGCAAGTTTCCATACTTAAAGAAATGGTATATGATGAAAATGAACGAGTTATTTAATCGTTGATTTCAAACCATAATGGACACACTACATGGGCGTTAGCTATTATTTAATCGTGTCCAACAAGTGCAGTTTTCTGTAAATTTTTGGAACACAACTTTCTGCTGTGTAAGTTATGTTATGTCTATTTTCTTTTATGTTGCAAGTGCCTAATAGTTATTTCAATCAGAGGGTCCGCTCCTCTGGTTTGGAAAGTTTGTAAGTTATACATTTGTTAGAGAACAAAGTTGGCAAATTCCGATCTATCTAATCCTTTAAAAGCATTCACTTTTTCTAACCCCACCCCATCCCAGGAAAAAACAAAGAAAAAAGTGACCACTTTTGACATAATTAGTGAATAATGAATGAATTATATAATACTGATTGTACCTTATTGGTACAGGAAAATACAGGGGTTTCAGATGAAGATTTTGTGTCGTATGTAAATAAATGGTGTGAGGTGGGAGCCTCCCTTATAGGAGGTTGTTGCCGAACAACCCCAGCTACTATCAATGGCATATACAGGACACTCTCCCGCAAATCTGCAACTCTTGCCGCAGAGTGACTTCCCTCACATATCAGGCATGGAGTGCAATGCGAAATCTTAACATGTTTCAAATGCCAACAAGGCTGGCAGATGGTGCTGTGTCATGTTGCTCATTTGGGCATTTTGAGATGGGAAGACCTTGCTTAGTCTTTTGTGTGTAACCATTCTGCACTTTTCGTCTGAACAGCATTTTGCCCTTGATGCCAGCTGCACCTTCAACTTGAGGATCGTTGTGCAGACTTCAGTGAAGATGAGTCTTAACGTCAACGGAAGATGTTTGGTTTTTCCTCCCGTTTTTTTTATTATCTAGAAGAAAGAAGACTGATAATTGATATCTGAACCTGTAGACCTTTTGTAATGTCATGTTGATCTTTTGTTTGGCAACGTTAAAATTATGACAATAGCTGCATCTTAAATTCCTCTTTTTTGAATTGAGATCAAGAATTTTCATTATTTCTTAGATTCATGGGCCATTTCAATTCAGTAGGATCTTTCATTCGCCTTTTTTTTTCCATTATGTGTTTAATGTTTTATAAAAATCTTAAATTCCTACTTCTACACAATTTACAGGGTTCAACAAGCAATCGATATTTCACTTCCTTTGATCTCCTAGTCCTCCAAGTGTTTTGGTATCATGGCAGAGCAGCAAGGCCACATACTAATCAAAGCCATTCGAACTCTTGGTTTGAGCCTTGACGGTGGGAGCATTTTAGCTCCTCCAGTCAAATCACAAGTTCGAAACGGTGATGCCAAACCGGAAAGTCGAGAAATAATTTGTCAACCACAACACTAGCGAGCAGAATAATTTGTTTACATTCAATTGAATAATGAAATTTAGTGGCTCTGCGTGAAGGAAGCACATCATCTAAGGAGTAATCTAAAGATGCCTCCTAGCAAAGAGAAATGAAAAAGAGAAAGCTACAAGAATTGCATTTCCAAATTTCCCTTGAGACCATAGTGGATACTGGATAATCCCCAAGTTTTTCAAGCATCGACAAAAACTACAGTTACAACCAAATCTTTTCAGCGCAAGGGATCCCGAAGACGGTACCATTTTACACGATGAAGAGAATTTAAGGTTCTTATATCAAGTATCAAAACCAGAATATATACCACTGTCCCTCAACAATCTCTTCTCTTCTTCAACATAATTTTTCCCTCGGCTTGCCTGACCAAGCTCTCTTTTTCTCTTCTCCTTCTGAGAAAACGAGACGTTCTTCTTTTCTTTCTGAGTCTGAACCGTTGAAAGCTGCTCTCCAAGGTACATAGCATCTCTTGTTTTCTGTCTTTCTTCATATGATTCTTCAAACTCTTTGTTCTCACGCCTTTCCTTTCCAGTGGACCAAGACCAATCTTCTTCCTTATCCCCTTCTTTTGGTGGGGGTACGTTCAAGACTGAAGGTCCACCTTTAAATCCATGTCGCTTTAAAGCTTCAAAATCAATAACTCTGCTTTTCTGCTCACTAGATTTATCTGTAGACAGTAAAACAGAAAGCAAAGTAAAATTACATAGGCACAAAACCAAAGAGAAAAATTTCAAGATGATGCTGAGATTCGAAAGCAATAGAGCAAGAGGCTATCCAAAAATATAAGTTCTCATGCCGGGAACTTTATCATCTCAAAGTTACCATTTTGCAGTTGCAAAATTTCTACTACACATTATCATTTATTATCTTTCAACGACCATTTAGGAAGGGATAATTTTATTTCCTTTCCACAGTCAAAGACCTATAAATCCAGTGCTATATGTACACCACAAACTACACCATAGCAAAGAGTCATAAGTACAATGACCAATCGATATCCCAGTGATGAAGATCATTATCTATCTATCTTTGTTGACACATTTATTCACAAAATACAAATATTTGTCATAATCACATTGGACATCAATGCACATTCATTGGTCAAGGAACTAAGATATCTGGAAGCTGCATACAATTAAGATTCAGTTATATATTTTAGTAACAATGCAAAATTTATTGCAAGGTTGAACATGTTTGGCTTTGGCATATATGACAACTAGTTATCAACTGAGAAAAGGTTATTGTTGGCAAATACCTTTTGATTTTTTCTTTCCAGTTTCATTATTGTGCTCAGAATCTGAATGCAATGATGAGGATTCATCTGATAATGAGTCCTCATCGTCATCACTCCATGGCATTGCCCTCTTCATGGTAAGAAAACTGTCAAAATATAAAGGATCTGATCAGATTTTTTACTTGAACTTGAGAATGAAACATACAAAGAACAGTATTAGGCCCTCAGGTCCTGTCAAACAATCTCAATGACATTTATGGGCTCTGTGCCTTGGTTTTAAAGACCCAGAAATATTTGGTAAAAGAAAAAGACTCAGCAATAAAAATTACCATGGCCCTCGCAGAACAAGAAGAAGAAAGCTAAAACCTTAAAAATTCTCTTGCTAAAAAATGCTACATACGAATGTCATAAGGCATTCACAATTCACGCACAAATGGACAGCATGGTGATTCAACAAGAACGCTATCATGAGGGTTTTATAATCAATAGGACAGCCCTTGAGCTAGTATATAAAGGCAAAATTGCAAGACGCATGACATCTGATCTTCAGAGTGCCAAAGAACTTTATTCAGACAAACTAACACCGAGAAAAGTGATAGAATTACAATTCAATTGCTCTCCTATCACATAACAAATCCTATTAAAGATCTCGAAAAGGAAACCAACAATTTTGCATGAATAAATCCATGAAAACTTTTGTAAATCGTCAAATATACAGAAAATCCGTAAAACAAAATCAGTGAAAGAAGTCATAAATTTTCAAAAGGAAGGGGAGAAAGGACTTCAGCAAAAATATAGCGGAAAGAGTTTGCATTTGGGAAAGGAATTATAAACCAACAAGCACTGTTCAGTTTTCAGTTCAGTTTTCAGCAGCAGCAAGAGAACCCACTTACTGGAAGATTGATTCTATGAACAAGTACATAAATACACAGTGAAATATTGCGCTCTGGTGACAATCAAGAAAATGGAGGAATATGGGCAACAAACGCATGATGACAGTAAATTTTAGCTCACCAATAAGAAAACACAGAAGCACAAAGACAGAGCTAGAACAAACAAGGAAATCGAAAAGATTACCGCGACAGAGATAAAGCCTGGTCGTCGAATGGAAGCTAGCTCCCAAGGAGACGGGCTTAAACAGAGCGGGGATGAAGGGAGCGGATTTGGGGATTTTATTATTTTCATCCATAATAATTACTACTCCCGTATGCTTGTTGATTTAGAGAGAGAGAGAGAGTAAATAATTATATAAATTAATTAATTTTGATTAAATTTATTTTTTTAAAATAAATTTATACTATATTTATTAATTTATTTAAATTAATTAATTATTTTTTATATTTATTATAACTAATTATATTTTTATTTATTTAAAAATATTTACTAGCTCCGATAGACAAGAGAAGGACAACATCCTCTCTATCCTTCGATAATCAATAGAGGCAAAACGATTAATATCTTAGTGTGTAGAAGAATTTCACTTTGAGTGATAATAACTAATACTCCTATACTTTTTAATACAAAACTTAATTAAAATATTTTTTTTAATTTTTAATATAAAATATATTTTAAATTTTTATCAATTTTTTTAAATTACCCTTATTATTAACTATTAATAATAATCAAATAAAAAAAAAGAGAGAGTTAAAAAAGATAATTATAATATTTTAAAAATATATATTATATTAATTAATTTTTTTAATCTAATTAAATTAGTTAAATATGTCATATATTAAAAAATTAAAAAATATTTCACACTTATTAATTTGATTTTATATAAAATTAGTTAACACCTATTTAATAAAATAAATAAATTAAAGTATATGAAATGTATAAGTATTGATTTTATGTGTGAAATACACCTGCCTTAAATAGTCATAATATTATAATTATATAATATATATATATATATATATATATAAAATCATTTATCCTTCGTATTTACTTGTATCTTTATTATTATAATTATAACAAAAGCATGACCTGGGAATTTTAAGAGAAGCAGACACTTAAAATTCTTAAATTTCCCCACAGATAATTAACTAGTATAAACCATTTTTTTTTTCTATCTGCAAGACTCAAATCTTACTTGAAGAAAATTTGCGTTGACTTCTTTGAAATAATTGCCCAAGGATTAGTGTTAATATTTCAAGTTGCACAACCAATAATAACAACAAATAAGAAGTAACTAATAGGCATGTAGTTTTGACATTTTTGGTGTCAAATGAATTTTTTTAAGAGAGATAATAATTTATCTAAAAAATAAAAATGTCAAAATTTTCAAAAAGATACTAATTTATAATTTTTAAAAATCTGCATTGTCCTATAGGAATTTTTTAATCCAATCTATTGCAGTACCTCAAAAGTACTATTTAATAGAAATAATTAATCATTTATAATATGGTGAATTAATATTTTAATCTCTACTAGAAAAAGTGTTTATATTTAGTATTACACAGTACTTTGAATAGTATAAGTTTCAATAGGAATAAGAAGATACTAGTGTGTTTTAAAGTTAGTACGTATAGCACAGAATATACTCGTATTTCATAAAGACGTAATTTCAATTCCTATTATTATTATAAATATTCCTTTAATAGGCAATCTCATAAATTTTTTATAAGTACTATCTGAACTTTAGAGCTGTGCCTTAATCTTGATGGAAGACTAATCTTAATAGGAGATCAGTGTGAACCCAATTAAATTTTTTATAACAAAAAAAAAAGAAGTGGTAGTGAGTCAGATGGCATCCAAATCATATCCTGACTAGATGTAGCGTGCTTGTCTTCTTGGACCCATCTTTACCAAAGTGACGGGCCCGTTCCTTCCCTCAGCCTTTCTTAGCATCACCCTTAAAAGATGTTATATGAACGAAGTGTGATATGATCATATGCTATGTGCCTTGGATAATTTCATTAAGTGATACCAAAGAAAGATTACATTCCCAAGTGTACAAGAGTGAAGAACATGAGGAGGGTGAAAAGATGAAGAAGAATAATTAAGGGCCCAATTTAGGAGGTTAAAAGTTTAATTTATGAAAACCATGCAGGAGAAAAGGGGAACGTAGGAGCTTGAATGAATGGGTTTTAAAGCTGAAAAAGGAAAAGAAACCAAAGGAATGCAGTTAATTTATAGTTTTATACCCTCAACACTCAACAGAAGAAGATACTTTGGGCAAAGTAGAATTAAAGATGCATCGTCCTTTGACTGCATCGTTCATCTATACATCACCCACACCATACCTATTGGATCTAAACTTGTTGAAAAATTAATTTTAAAAGAATCCTGTAAAGGTGTCGTTTATGCTTTATAATATTGCCCTTTGCCCAAAAAAGAAAACGTATTTGGGATTCTTTGGGATACGGGAAAGGAGCAAAGGAGTGTGTTTGAACGATGAAATGCAATGCGATGGAGAAGCAGGTTTAAATAATTGAAGGAATGGCTACATCACGTGCAATATCTAGTAAAAGTAGAGTGTAGCATACAAGCAAAGTAAATTTTAAAGGCCCCTATATCCCCCAAGTACGAGAAAGAATCAGATGAAGAATGATGGAGTTTTCATTATTGAAGTCCAATTATAAGGTGTCACCCGCGCATGACGATTCGCTTCATTTTCATTTTGTGAGTAGTCAAGTCAAAAGAATGAGATAGGGATTCTAAGAATGGGGTCCCATTGCTCTCTCATTTTTCTTACTCTGCTCTATGGCCACCTCACATTTCAGCCATACTCATAAATGAACTCTTGCAGCTCACTTCTCTCCTTGAATGATCCCTAAGTTCCTAGCTGACACATTTGAATTTATGCGATGTTTTTTACTGTTTCATATTGGAGGGAGTGGCACTCCCATGTATGTTTGTGCCTTCACCTAATGCGATTATTCTGTGTTTTGTAACAGTTCCCTATTCACCCCAAAAAGGGAAATATGCAAAATAAGTAAACACACAGACATATATTAGGAGAACTACATGGACAAGGCTTCACTACATATCAACACATGGAGCTCAAGTCCTTTACTTGGTAGTGGAACCTTAACGTGGTAGTCTACTGAGGTTGTTACTGTGCTTCCTTCGCCCTTATAGCTTTCTGCCCTCAACTTTATTTGTTTAATGTTTTTTATTATTTCATCCCCTTCTTCAAGACCCTTTTTCTTAAAGACCAGGGGGGATTGCAGACACGGTCTCCCATATGTGCCATTAGCGTAATAGAATAGGGGTCGGATGGAGAGTGGCAGACTTTAACGGAGACGTTACTTTGGTGCCTAGGTGCTATTAAACTAAGACTTTGTAGACAGTTTCACAAAATTCAAGGAGATCGCGTGGCCTAAGCACCGAGATTAAACCTCCTCGTTGCCTAACAAGATCCTACATTCGTGTGAAACTGTGTTCAAGTGCTTCATTGGACCACTCAAATCATGATTTGAATACATGAATCCATGTGCTTTTAGCAAACCATAATTTGAATTGCTCAATACAAGAACAAGACCCCCCTACCCAGTATTTCATGAATTTGCCCTTTTTGTCTTGTGGACATTCACTACTACCACGCTTGGGTATTGTTTTGCACAAAAAACAAAACGAATGGAGTTCTAGAGGAGACATTTGTAGCACCAATGAATTCTTCAAAATCAATTTTTGCCGCGTCTCAATATCTGTATGAATGAGTGGATGAGAATAGAAACATCTCCCCTATTCACTTTGAAAAATGAAAAACCACAACCTAGGCTTGGACATCTGCAATCTCATATATCACAGACCGAAAAATAAAATTTCCAAGCACAAAACATTCCCTCTAACCAAACAAACATACCTGAAGCTTTTTAGATATTTAACAGATCATGTAGGGAACACAAATATGCAAAATTTGTTTTTTGTGTGTAAAGGATATGTGAAAATAAGAGAGTTTAAAGAAGCAGACCACTCACCCTATCTTTTACTCTTCCTTAACTGCTTTCTCATTTAACAAGACCAAATAAAAAATGGGTTACTTCCAAGTACTGCAGCTTCTGCTTGGGCATTAGATCAAAGCATTCTTAATTTGCTGACCCTGGGTATAGAGAGAGAGAGAGAGAGGGTCCAAGCTGGTTTGAGTGGGTGGGTGGGTCGGACTCGTAATTGAGGTGAAAGCCCGAGAGAGACACAAGAGACAGAGAGACCGAAGCTTGCCAGCCTCCACTCACACACACTTTTTATGTAGTCCATCTACACCACAGTCAAATAAGTTCTACATTGTCTCCCTCTTTGCTTCTTCCCTTCCAGTTTACTTTCTTTCCTCTTGTTTTGTTATTCTCTAGAGATAGGAAACACTGGAAAGGAAGTGAACTAATATGTGTTTCGATTTGTAACTGTATTCGGTATCACATTGTTTCACTCTGTTCCTTTAATTGTTTTCTCTGCAGTACTTGAGAAACAGAGGTTTGTCCCCTTATGTTTTGTTCTTCACTGTGGTCGCTTACCAAACTTTTAGGACGTTGCTTTTATAATCTAAGCCATTGTTTTTCCTTCCCTTCCCATCGGCTTGTTTGAATTGATAAATGATCAGAACCAGGGATTGAAAAGGAGTCCATATTTCAAGGGTAAAGGTTCGGAACTGAAGTTTAGTACTTTCATTTACTCTCCTGCTTCATTTTTCATCCTCTGAATCCTCTTTAAGCTAAGACTTGAGTGATAAAACATAGTGAACAGCGAAGGAATACGTATACTTATCGTTATTGAATTAGAGATAGCTATATGAAGTTGTCTTAACAATGAGAGATGAGAACTCGAAGAAAAGCAAGGTTTGGGAAACGCCAGCTCTCCTATAAAATCTGCTGCATTTATATTCTTAGATCAATGGTTGACTCTTGTTGTTCTTGGTGAAGTTCTCGTGGCCCAAAACATTGGTCAAGAAGTGGTTCAATATCAAGAGCAAAGGGGAGGACTTTCAGGCAGACGATGTCCTTTATGGAGGTGATTGGTTGATTCCCACATGATTTAAATGCAATTTAGGGTTCAATGATTTGGAATAATGGCTTCTTTGCATCAAACAAAACGAGATTTATATTGCCTCTTTTAAACTGAATTCTCCATATATTCTCCAGAACCTGGAACCAACTTGCATCAGTGTTCTGCAAATATATATATATAACATAATGTCTGGTTTTAATCGGGTCTGTTGTTTTCAGCTCGAAATCTGAGCTCTATTGTTTTATGTGTTCAACGATTTCCCAAGAATGCGACAGTTTTTGTTGCGTTTCAATTAGCGGGATGAAAAATTAACAGTAGAAAGAACACAGCTTTAATATGGTTTTTCTTTTTCAGGTGTTGATGAAGAGTGGCGGAGCAACTATCCAGGGCGGGAGGCGTGCTCTATCAAGAGAAGCAAAACAGGTTCAGAAACCTCACAAACTTTATTGCTTAGGACCACACCATTATTAAACCTCACAAACATAAAGATGAAAACAAACTTATTGGGCACTTGTCTTGTAGTTCCCTTGCTCTTGTTTATTTCTCCGGCTAATTTCTCTGAAACGAGTTATCGCCTTCTTGATGCATAGGGAGATCAAGCAGCAGGAGGCACTCGAACAAATTGCGGCGGGGTAAGGTTGACCTTGATTCTTCTCTAGTTAAAGATGTGCATAATTATAGGTATGCTTCGTGTTCCAATTTATGACACTAATTTACTGTCTTCATTATTAATATGAATAGGAAATTGAAAATAATTTGTATTCTTCCTGTCTTATGGATGCAGGATCTTCGCTGCTACTTGGAATGTGGCTGGAAAATCTCCTCCAAGCTATTTGAATCTTGAGGATTGGCTCCATACCTCTCCACCTGCTGATATCTGTGTCCTTGGGTAAATTACTGATCATATAATGTTTTCTCCCTTCAGTTATGTGGAAGATCAAGACTTTGATTTTCCCCCCCATTTTATTGCACTCAGGTTTCAAGAAATTGTACCTCTTAATGCCGGTAATGTATTGGGCACTGAAGACAATGGCCCTGCTAAAAAATGGCTAGCTCTCATTCGGAAAACTCTGAACAGTCTTCCTGGAACGAGTGGTGGATACCACACTCCATCACCAGTCCCTGATCCACTTGTAGAGTTAGATGCTGATTTTGAGGGATCAATGAGGAAGAAGGAAACCTCTTTCTTCCACCGGAGGTCCTTCCAATCCTTAAGCCGTAGTATGAGAATGGACAATAACACGTCACTGTCACAATCACAGCTCGATCGCCGTCTCAGTGTCTGTGATAGAATGATCTTTGGTGATAGGAATAGTGACTATGAGCCCAATTATAGATGGTGTTCCTCAGATGATGAAAATGGACCAGTTGATTCCCCAGTTATAACGCAATATTCACCAATGTCATACACTGCTTCCTTCTCCGCAGAGGACAGAGATAAATCAACAGGGCACTCAAGATACTGTTTGGTTTCCAGCAAGCAAATGGTTGGGATATTTTTGACAGTTTGGGTGAAAAGTGATATCAGAGATGAAGTTCACAACATGAAAGTGTCTTGTGTTGGCAGAGGATTGATGGGTTATCTTGGAAACAAGGTACTGTATTGCAGCTAGCAATGTATATTTTTTTCCCCATAGTATATAGTTTATAATGAACCAAACAAGGAGAAAAAATTATTATCTTTTGATTTTTCCAGGGTTCAATTTCGATTAGCATGTCTTTGCACCAAACAAGCTTTTGCTTCATCTGTAGTCATTTGACTTCTGGACAAAAAGATGGTGATGAGCTAAGGAGAAATTCAGATGTCTTTGAGATTCTCAGAAAGACAAGGTTTCCCCGGGTTCACGGCATGCGTGATGAGAATTTTCCCCAGACAATTCTAGAACATGAGTAAAACCTCATCGCCATTTCCAAATCCTTAACTTGTATTTGGTGCTTGAAACATTTGAACCTCAATAAAATTTACTCAACTTATTTTTTGGTCTAATTGGTGTAGTCGAATAATCTGGCTGGGGGATTTAAATTATCGGATAGCTCTTTCTTATCGCGCTGCAAAAGCCCTTGTTGAGATGCGAAATTGGAAGGCATTATTAGAGAATGACCAGGCATGATACTTTGTTATTCCCCTCCAGCTAATTCTGATTTCAAAGCTTGGTTTCTTTTCTCAACTGGTTTCTAATATCATCCTGACAATTTTTTATACTTTCAGTTGCGTATAGAGCAGAGAAATGGCCGTGTCTTTGAAGGATGGAATGAAGGGAAGATATATTTTCCTCCCACCTACAAGTATTCTAATAACTCAGACAGATATGCAGGCGATGAAAGACACTCGAAACAAAAGCGAAGAACCCCCGCATGGTACTCTTCTTTTCTGGAGAACAAAATCTCCACCTTTCATGTATTATTGTTTTGAAACTATATTGTTCTGCATGTAAAGCGAATGCATCCATTTGTTAATTGCAGGTGTGATCGTATATTGTGGCAGGGAAGGGGCCTGCGCCAATTATCCTATGTTTGTGGAGAGTCAAGATTCTCTGATCATAGACCAGTATATAGCATATTCCTCGCAGAAGTCGAGTCTATTAGCCGAAGCCGAATCAAAAAGAGTTCCAGTTGCTCTAGTGCCAGGATTGAAGTGGAAGAGTTGTTGCCACATTCACATTCCTACAGCTACGCTGACTTGAATTTCTACTGATCAAAGTCTATGAGATCAATCAATCTGACTACTTGAGGCAACTGATGCATCATACTGTGCCATATTGGGTAAAAACTCAATAAAGAGATTACAATAATATCTTCCTTAATTAAATAAATGGACTGAGTATAATTAGTGATACATTATTTGGGGCCAGCTGACTCCTCGATCTGGACAAGTTAATAGATCTGAGTGTTATTCTTGGTTTGGTGCCCGTGTTGCAGATGGACACTGCTGCAAGGAATGCTGGCCCCAATGGGGATGGAGACATTTAACTCGTGCAGTCCTAAACAAGGTTTTTCTGTCTTGTTTCCTTTTCCCCAACTTGTCTGTAATTTGTGTCTAAATTTTCTGATCCCTCTCTCCATACCTATTTGTCACATCTGCATTCTGCAGACTGGTTTTGTCCAACAAACTCTGGCTCCACATGTGTTTGCGGCTCCAAGTCTCCAACTTCATGCCGCCCAAGTCCTATCCTATAGTCTGTCTGTTTTTTTTTTTTCTGGCTCATAAACCAAAAGCATCTCGTGAAGCTGATAATGTGATTGGTTTTGAATCGTGCTTCAACTTATGGGAGAATATCTTGAGTTCTTAACCCATGGCCTCAAGAGTCTGTTACTGTTACTGTGCGGGGGATTAATTTTGAGCGTGAGGCAGAAACGTTAAAGAATTAGGATGGGATGGTTACACTCATTGCTTGTGCTAGAAAAGAGAAGAAGCGTCTTTGGTTGCTGTAGTTCCAATGATTTCATTGAGAAGTAGTAATAAAGATACTGAGTAAATGTATTCTTTAAACTACGTTCTTGTTGTGTTTTTTTTTTCCTTTCCCCTGAATGAGAAGTAGTAGGGAGATGTGTGTAAGGGAAAGAGAGACATCAAACACAGCGTTAATGGCTTTTCGTCATTGTTTTTGTGACATTCTTTTTTGTGTTGCTTTGGTTGTCATGAATGAATGGCTTTTACAGAGGTCAATGTGGGGAGCATCTTATCAGACACTATTTAAGGATGTAAGGAACGATGCGAGAGATGTTGGCAAAAGTTTGAGGCTCAATAAAGAAGCCAATTATTGTTTTAGGGTACACCGCACGCACCAGAAAAAGGACGTTCCACTGAGCGATTCATTCATTGACCAGCTTTGAATCTTTCACAATGGCCCTCCCTCTTCCATCTCCTTTTAGTTTCTCAAGGTATTTTTAACTATTTCATATATTTATGCATTTTAAGAAAAATCTGTTACATTCTTTTAAAAAAATGTGAAATAAAAGAGTTCGAAAGTTTCAATTTTTTTTAACGTTTTAATTACATGAATGTAGACTTCGTAATATGTAAAGACAATAAACCCAACCAATTAAAATAATTCAAACGTAAAAAGGGTAAATTATTACTCCTCCCACCCTTAATTTAATATATGACTGCAAATAATTATTATACTCCAAGCATTATTTTGTATTCGTAATATATACTCCCCCTCAGATTCTACACATAAATTATTTTATAAAAAAAAATCGTTAGTACTTTTTATAAGTTATTTTATATTAAATAATTACTATTAATTGCTTTCTTTTAATTTTATCTTCTTCCTTTAAAATTTATATATATGTGTGCTTGGAGGTGGGATTAGTTTTTGTAATTTTTTTATTTAACACTATTTTAATATCCAGTATTTTTGAAATTTCATAAAGGTATCAAACTATCATGATTTGGGAATTGATTTAAAATTGAGTAACCATATTTAAAAAAAAATAAAAAAATACCTCTTTTAAAATTTTATTAGTTTGTAAGAACCTAAATCAAAGTATCAGCTTATAAAATTTATACAATACTGATATGATATTTTTAGTCTGCATAATTTATTTATTTAATTATAAATAAGTCTAGAGGTAGGGTTGTACATATAAGCTTGCGGCTCAGTATACCCTGTCCAACTCACAATAAAAATATCATGTCTAACCCGATAAATATAGGGTAGGGCTGGGTATCGGATTGCAAAATATAACCCATGTATTTTTCAAGCTGGGCACTAGGCATAGGGGCTGCCTTGCCCTTCCCATGAGTACCCATTCTTTTATTTTTTATTTTTTTATATTAGAAGGGAGAATATGATAGCTACTTGTAATTAGAAGGTAATTTTAGAAATATAAGTAATTAAGTAGTTAAGTTGTATCTTTTAATATTTATAAATATACTATTTTTTCTTCTTCTTTTTTAACTTTATGAATTATCATATAATTACATTACAAATTATAATTATTTATTTTATTTTTTAAATATGTTATCTTTATCAATATTAGAAAGATTGATATACATTTATAATTATAAATTATTTAGACTTTAATATTTATTTTTTATATGTAATGATCTTAAGATTTTAATTATTATTTTTGTTATCTTATTTTTAGTTGATTATAGATATTATTTAACTTTTAAAAATATATGAATATGGTATTATTTTAAAAATTTATAATTATAATTTTTTTTATAATATGAGCATAATATTATAATTTGAGCATATTTAACCTATTTATATTTAATTTATTTATATTTAATCTAAAATTATTAGAATTTTTATTCGATAAAATTAAATATTAAATTATAAAATATAATTTATATATTTTTTAAGTAGGGTATCAGTTGAGAGGTTACCTTGTTTATGTACACCCTTATCGAGAGGGAGTAGGACATACGTGGGAACTGGGAAGGAAGGGTATCGGCTTTTGGAGTTAGGCAGTGACGCGTGTCAAAGGGTTAATGGTTGTCCGTGCCTACCCTTCCTGAATGACTCCTGACTACATTCTCCACCCACATATTACTGCGTGTGAAGCATACTCTCTACATTCACTCTGGTAAGTGGATTACAAGAACTTTTACTGCGCGTGGGAGTTTTCTATGGCATTGTTTGGTTGAGTTTTTGGAAGAGAAAATAAGGAAAGAGAAGAAAAATTATATTTGATTCAAAAAATGAAACAGGAGGAGAGGGAAAATATTTTGTGCTCTTCTACTCTACTCTTCTGCTCTCCCACTCTCTCACATCTCCAAAATCGAAGGTTTTTAGAGGGGTAAATATTTTTTGACAAATTTACCCATGATAACTTTTAAATATTCTAAAGCTATCTCCGTGTTCATTTTTCGTTCAGACAACATATGACAGCTTCACACGCCACAAGCCTCGGCCTCACCTCCAGCGATACTCTCAGTTCTTACTTCTACTTTCGCGAAGCTCTCTCTCTCTCCCCTTCACTCAGAAAAGCTTAGTCCTTATTTTCTCTTTCTAGAAAAGCTTTTACACAATTCAACTCTCATATTCATAGCTTCAATTGCCCTGAAATGAAAAGACAAGAATAATACAACAAAATAAAGAAATTAAACAAAAAATGAAGATGAGAGTACCTAATTTTTATGGATACAATAGAAATGGCTCTATGGAAAGGTTTTTTTGGGCTGTGGAAGTGAATAGAAATGGGGTTCAAGAAGAAGAAGAATAAGGAAGCATTGAGGATGGATTTTTATGACAATGATAAAAGAATCAGAATGGCTTCTAGGAAAGGTGGATCTAGGTAGAAGAAGAGTAGTAGAAGGCAAAGAGAGAATCCATAAATGTTCAAAGAGAGAAACAGTCGAGTCTCAAAGTGTGTGTAATAATGAAGCCTTAGATGAAGCCTTAGACTTTGTTTAGTTTAACGGAAAGGATTATAGATTAGGTTAATTAAAAAAAAAGGTGAAAAAAAGTTAATTAATATTATTTTTTATTTAATTTAAAAAGAGAGGGGAGAAGATAGGAGTGAAGTTAATTAAAAGTTGATAAATATACATTTATTTTTTTATTTAAATTTATTTACTCTTTATTTATAATATTCATATTTTTTTTAATTTATAAATCTTAAATTTTTTTATCTCATTTATATATATAATAAAATTAAAAAAAATTAAAAAATATGATAAAATTTTAACATTATTTCTTATTAATTTTATAATTATTATATATTTTAATATAATATATAAATAATTTATTATGTTTATTAAGTTTTAATAATTAAAAAAAATAGGTGTGAGAAAAAAAAATTTAAGGATATAATTGGAATATTAAAAAAATATAAAGGGTAATTTAGTGATAAAAGTATAAAAATTTTCTATCCCCTCCTAAAACCCTAACTTTTGGAGGGGAGATGAGGGAGAGGAGGGGAGTACTAAATAACAAAAAATCTCTCTTTTTCTCCCATATATTTTTTTTAATCAAACATATTTTTTTCTACCCTCTCCTTTAAAATCCTCCAACTAAACAAAACTTCAGATAACAGGAGATGGCGATAGCTTTATTCGGTTCTCTTCCTCTCAAAGTGTGTAACAATGAAGCTTGGAGAAACAAAGCTGATGTGTGTAATATTTTTTTTGGGATGAAATTTCAAGAATTAGAAAAACCATTTATGCGTACAGCATCAAAAATGGAATTGGATCAAAATAATAATAAAAATAAATAAAATAATAAAGATATATTTATTAATTTTTTATTATCTATCCTCCTCTCCTTTCTTTTTCTGAACCAAATAAAAAATATTATCTTTCATTCTCTATCTTCACACACACTTATAATTTCCTTTACTATTCTCTACTTTCTCTTAAATTAATATAATTTATACTCCTTTTCCTTGAACCAAATATAAACTAAGGCACAAACTCATCTAATAATATTCCCATCCACTTTTACTTTATTAATTTTATATTTTATTTCCATCGCTACCCTTCATGAAAAAAATCTGAATTACATTTAAATCTTATAAAAAAATCTAATTATTACAGAAAAATATCGTATATTTATAATAAAATATTATAAAATTTAATATTATTTTTTTAAAATTTTAAAATAATAAAATTATCTATAGCAATAAAAAATTCAAACAATAAAAATAATAATTCTATAGTAAAAAATAATAACTTAAACAAAGAGAAAAAAATAACAATTTAAATAATATGAATAATAACCCAAAAAAAAGAATAAAAATTTGAAGTAAAAAACTAATAATTGAGGCATTTTTTAATAGGAGTTCTATTATTTAAAAATTTAAAAAAATTAATATAAGGTCTCATATAATTTCATAGTTATTTGATGATTTCTAAAGATTTTTTTTATAATTAAATTTTTATATAAAACTTAAATATAATTTTCTTAACAAAAAAAATTATAAATTATACGGTCCAGATCAGAAGGAGTGCATTTGAGTTAATTTTTCAAATAACTAGGAAAGCGATGGCATTTGAATTGAAATAATAAATAAAAGAAATGGCAAATATTGAAGAGATTCTCTGCTGCGATTTTGTTTTGTTCACCAGAAGAGGGAACAGGCTTTCCTTTTATTAGCAGAACAAAATTTTCAATATTTTAAAAAAGTTTGTGGCGTCACTTTGAAACTGTCACACCAAACAAACAAACAAAAACCCAAAAGATTCAAATTAATCTAGTAGAGACACGCACTCAACTCAGCTATAAGCCATGGATGTTCATTTAGAATTGACACTGATCTGTCTTATTTTGTTGAAATTCATGAGTGGATTGCGGTGAATAGGATGAAGCATGTGATGCGTCTATGAATATATAATGGAGGGTGTCAGTTTGCTGCTTTTCAGGGAACAATGCATCAGTTTGGTGTTCATTAAAAATGATTAAAAGCTCCATGTTGACATCAAGCCCTGCTGCACATAGGGGTTGAGTTCAATGATCTACACGGCGGAACAAAATTAAATAATATTAATAATACGAGACACAAAAGCTTTCAGTTCAATGACATCAAGCCCTTTTCGTTTCTTAATCTACCAGTAATCCATCTCGGAACCTTTATTAGGTAAGAAACAAACGTAACCAGATCTCGAGTTCAGCTTCTCATCAAGTGAGTTAAGTGCTGATTTCTCAATGTGCATAAGATTTGTTTTCACCACAAAACTTTGAAAAAGATCAAGTTTGGAGTCTCAGAACTTTGACCTTTCCAAAATTTGAACTTTGGAAGTGCAATTATTGCCAACCTAATTTTTTCCACCCTAATCTTCCATTCTTGAAAAGAAAAAGAAAACAGTGGTTTTGACATTGAATGTAACAGTGAAGTTGAGGAATGCATGGCGCATAAGTGCGAGAAGAGATGTGTTTAGTGGAAGAAACAAGGTACTTTTGAAGGACAGAAACAGGAGATTAAGCAGAAATATGAGAGAAAGAAGAAGCCAAAATAAAGCAAAGAGAAGAAGGGATCGCTTTCCCACAGATGACTGGATCCAGCCATTTAGTTCACTTACTTTTAACTTTGTATATTCCTGCCAAAGCAGTTCATAGTAACAGAAAAAAGCATTAATTCCAAGGACACCAGTAGTAGATTCATATACGCAAGGCATAAAAAACATATGCATTGTTCAACTATTCCTTAAGCTTCTGCCATGTTAGTTTCTCTTTGTGTTCGGATATATTCTCTTCTTTTGGTCCATGATCTCACACCAATGCTAGTTTCTACCATATGCCAAATAACATGCCCCCTCCACCATTGGACCACCTGTCCAAAAGCTCACTGCCCCTTCTTCTCTCTCTCACATCTTATCTCAAACACACTTTCACTACTCAACTTCCTTCTTTCCTTTTCCCTTTTCCTGGTTCAAATTGAGCACAAAACATCATTCTTACTGTAGTTTTGAATTCTTTTGGCACCTTTCTTCTTGCTCGTGATTCTGTTGCAGTAATGACGCCTCCCATCTTTTGCAGATGGGTGCTGTAGCAGTATTGTGAATCACTGATATTTTGTTGGTTATCTAATAAATAAAATGTTGGTTATTCAATTCTTAGATAAAGGCTAATTTACAACTCAGTGGTATCAAACGAATTTAGGAAATCAGAAGGACTTGGACTACTCATCCCCACATCTTAAATAAAACAAAGACTGAGAAGTAGACATTCCTTTCCCACTTAGAGCTTGATGTGGGTGTAATACTGTAACTTGAACGTGGCAGTCACCATCCATTTTGTAGCACGTGAACCCACGTGAAGTCATGGGGAGGAGGAGAGGCTGCGAATCTTAATCATCATCAATATATATATATATATATGTATATATGTCAAACTATTTGAATGAAATAGGATCTCTGACTTTGTACATTGGCTGTTTATCGCAATATAATCCATTTTAAATTCAAATTTAGGTGCATTTGCATGGATATAAAAAAAACTTGATAAAATGCTCAATCCAAGAATACTCTGAGCATGTGAATTAATTGGAGTAGGCCACTTCATGGTAACTAAATGGGAAGCACTAGCTTTACAGGTAGATTCAATTTGAAATTGCCTTTTGCTATGTATGTATATATGAGTGGAAAGCTATGTGACGAGTGGGGGCACCGAAATCGTCATAGGAATAGCAAACTTAACACCATCATTATCCCAACCATATCATATATCAGTGAAGAATTCTGACACTGATAAATGAAATGATATCATCTCTAATATGTTACTATCAAAACATGCTGGAAAAAATTAGAATGCCATTATGAACTATGATGATGATAATGCAGGGAGGAAGCACTATCCAAGTGTGGTGATGGATCAATGAAACTTATTGATGGCGATGCTGAAGAGAGACAGATGCATTTTGCAGAGAGAAATCTGACAATGTTGACGCACGCATGCGCATGAAAGTGGGGATGATGAAAGCTCCAATGGCGCCACGGCCTTGGAAGGCGTCAAAGCTCCTCAGACTATATATATATATATTTGTTGAAAACTGAATATGGGGAGAAAATCAAATTTCTCTCTGTTTTGTTTTTATATGAACAAAATGTACAAGTGACTGGGTTGTGACTATTCGCTTATATAGCCCGTGTTCTGGAAGCATAAAAATCACAAAAGAGACGAACTCTACTAATTAACTACCCAACAGAGACGGCCAACACCTCACGAGCCCAAATGGTTGCAACTCTCAATACTATTGCAGATTCCTTTGTGGGAATTCCAGTACAATTTGAACATGGCCATTGATATTTTTTCTGTCCTCAGGCTATTCATCGTAATGTTCATCAGCAAGAGAATAATTGCCATTAATGGGAAGATGAAGGGGTTGGGGTAAAATGAATTGTGGGATTAACCATATTTAATGTAAAGGTTACATGTGGCATTGAAGTTGGTCAGTGACCGGATCAGTGAGAACTGTGCTGGTTTTTGTGTTGCTTGTTAAACAAGAAGAAGGTGTCAGTGGATAACAGCTGACATCAGAGTCGTAAGGCTTTGGGTTTGAGTTATGTCACAGTGCTTTAGTACTTCAGTCAACATATTCACTTCTCTTCTTGCTCCGTTTTGTCCATTTATATTCCCAAAATTAAGTGTGGGCTTATAAAACAGAAAAATTTAGTATTATTGCAATTAAAAACGAAAAAATATATGGGAAAAGTGGGTTAAAAAAAAGGCAGTTCATGTTAAAAAAATAATAATAATTTTGGCCTGCCCCCAATTAGTACTTGTTTAGAATGGTAATTTTAAGTCCCAACGGAGATTAAATTTTATGGTAAGAATGTAAGAGAATTTTTGTCTATGAATATGTTTAATTAAAGCAAATTCAAACGAGCACAGAATATGGGTAAGATTGGCCTCTTGGTTTTTATTTCAAAAAAAAAAAATAATTGGTTTTAAAATATGAGAAATAACCGTTATAATTTAGATTTTGAATAATTCGTAAAACTATCAGGAGTTGTGTTTTAGTTAGTGTTGTTTCAAATCGTTTTGAAGATTATTTGGCAATAAATGGGATGCCTTCTTCTCAAACTCAACACACGGATATTCAAAATATTGACACTAATATATAAGCTGTTAATGTGGCTGGTGGAGTGGAAATTGTCATAAATAGTTATAAGTTGGCTCCTTCTAGTTCCACCCGTGTTAAATACACAAGCAAAATAATATTCAAAGGGCGTATCATACACGATGATTATTTTTAGGATAAAAATTTTTAGAAAGAAATTGAGCTTATCATCTAAGTATTGTAAAATTTCTCTTTTTTTTTTAAATGATATCAATATCGAGTAGAGTAAACTATCAATTATATAAATCTAGGTATCTAAAAGTTAAAATACCTCATCAAGCATTATGACTAAAATCATAATAAAATGATACTTTTTAAGGATTAAATACGATCGCATGTTATAGATGATGATTATGAATGAAACATTGATTTTTTTTTTCGAATCCAATTATGCTATGCTTAAAGAATTGATACTGGATATAAAAATTTATTTTTCAAAAATTCTTTTTTATACAAAAAATTTTACGATACTGATTTTCTGCCAAAGTCAATATATACTTTTAAAGTTTATAGAATATTTATAAGAGGCTTATAAAATTATCTATTAAATAAGCCCTCATAACAATAATAGGAATCAAATTTACATCCTTATAAGATTTTTATAAAATATGAATTTATTTCTTAGTATATGTATTAGTTTTTATTGGCTTTAGGGATTTATAAAATAAGTTGAGAAAATCCAAGGTAGACAAATGAGATGGCCCAATACGGCCCACTTGTTCAGCCCTTAGCGGGCGGGTCAGCCCATGTAGATCAATATGACCCACATTCCCAAATGACAACTTGTCCGGAAATGGTTCAAAAGCAGGAATACTGCTCGTATAGATCATTATTTAGTTACTTGGTCGACACAACAGACAGTAACTTTATTTCATCTCCTATACACATTAGGATAGACGGACACATTAGGATAGACGGACACTAAAGCCGAAAACATTATTCTCAACCATCTTCTGCTTCTTACGCTTCAGCACGACCCTCCTCCTCCTCGAAACTGTGAGGCCCAGGGAAAAAGAAATCCTCTTCTCTGCTGAATATGTCGTCCACCTTCTCCGCCGGCCAGTTGAACGCCAATTCTTTCGCCTGCTTGTCCATCGCTTTCACTATGTTCCTCTTCCCTGCAAAACTCAGCTTCGTGTTCCCTCTTGCATTCACCTCAAAGCACACTATTTGCAGGTTGCTTTCCCTTGAAGCCATGGTCACGTAGGGATGCCCTGCTGGCACCACGAACACCACTCCCGGCCTTAACCAGCTACTCACCCTCTCGTATCTTGGGCTGCTCTTCTTCTGGTGTCCTCGTGACATATGTGGGGTCACCATCTCAAATTCCCCTTCTCCTTCAGTTACCATTCCTATCTTGATTGCCTTCGAGTTGTACAGAGGAGCCGACATCGATCCCTGCCAATTTCAACAAAACATGTTATGACCGACCACAAACTAGTTAATTACTTGTGGGGAGAATTTTAAGGTTGGTTGTGGATACGTTTGTGATGTTTGCGAAGGTGATCATGAGATCGAGGTTTTCAAGGTCGCTCTTCTTGTCTTGAGGACCCACTTCATAGAGACGACCGTAGTCGTTGGAAACAGAGAGTTTGTTCCGGAAGAGGTTGAATGGACCCCCCCATTGCCCTCCGAACGGCCACACGTACCAGCCCTTGCTCAGCGACTTCACTTGATCTCTCGATATTCTGAAAATGCTTCCCTTCTTTTGCCCTCCAAACAGCCTCTTCAGGTTCCCCTTCTGCCTCTGATCCATTTTTAAAGAAACCATCATGATTGAGGCAAAAACTTCGTGCCTTACAAGATATATAATATATATTTCAGAATTTACCTTGAATGAAGCTTCAAGTACGTCCCAGCTGAATGCTTCCAAAACTGATTCTGGGTCTCGCCCACCAGGCCCATAAAATGCCTACGTACACGGTACACATCGTTGCTTTAGGATCAATATGATAGCTCGGATATTATTATTGTATACCTTGTTAGAAACTACTAATTACTCATATTGAAGCTAGAGAAGCGGAATGAAAAGAACCTCATAATGTCCTGGGATGGAGACAGTGATATGGAACTTGGCAAGAACGAGCTTCTCATATTCATCTCTGTTGACAATGTAAAATGGGGTGCCCGATGGTACCCTCATGATGTCTCCTGGTTCAAGATTGAATCTTTCTGTTTTGTCTGCATTCACCAACCCGATGGTAGCTCGCCCTATAAATCCAACACCAAAACTTACATTAATAGATCACAATAATTCCTACACAAATTATACCGAGCAGTTGAAAGCCAACAAAGTTTGGTGAGCCGAAAGAACTTGACAACTTAATTATGCTGTACCTCTGATGGTGAAGATAATGAGCTCAGAATCGAAGTGACATGGAGAGACAAAACTATGTTGTTGAGCTTCTAAAACAGACAAACGAAAATTCTCAATGCCCCGAAGAAGCTTAGATCTTTCTGTAAACTTCTGGAGAACCCGAACTGAGCCATCCTCTGTCTCGACTCTGCTCTCAAACTGTTCATCGCCGAAAACAAAAGGATTTCCATCTTCCTCCTCCTCCTCATACCCTTCTTCTTCTTGTTGGCCTCCCTTTTCTTTCAACTCATGCTCTTTTCTTCTCCGGACTTGCTCTTCTATTTCTCTCTCTCGGTCCTTCCTCTTCCGATGATAACTCTCACATCTGTCAAAACATTTACGCTTGTCACTCTCGCTGTACTGCTGCTGCTGGCTGCACTGGTGTTTGCATGTTTTAAGCTCAGGGTCTACCTCTGTTTCTCGTGTGGATAGTGCCGAACATGCAGACAAGGATATAAGGGAGAACAAGAAGAGAATTAGAGGGAGCTTGGTGTTCATCATGGCCGATTTATTGAAGATCGACCACAAAGTTCTGAGTACAGGCTTTGATGCATAAGAGTGAGCATGGGATTTATATAGGGAAAGAAATGGTACGAGAATGTGATGGAATAATGGATGACATGCACAAGGACAAGTGTCAGGTAACGTGTCCTGATATAAGCAAATACATGAAGGTGTCAAATTGCGGTGTAATATAAAGTCTTGTCTCCAATGGACGCTATATAGTGTCTCGATTGCTCTGGACAATATCTCCACCAGGCTCAAGTTTGCATGCGTTTAATTTTTAATGTGTATCGAATGACATGGGTGTTTGTCAGTAACAATATGAGTGTTTTAGTATGGTAAAAAAAATAAACACAAGTGGTCGGACGATTTGTTAATCATAAATTTTATATACTCCCTCTGAACCATGGATCTGGATTCCGTGTGTCTTAAGTCCATGCACGGCATGCGAGGCGGCCAGACGACTCTGCGTTTGCTCCCCTGCATTTTCTTTTTCCCGCAATGAGCCATTTCACGTTAACTGATCTACGTATACGGTCAAATCAACCTTCAACCAAAATGAAAATTTTATATCATTAGACCCAGTTTTATAAATTTTAAATGCAATAAACTTAAAATTATAGTATTTTTAAAAAATTAAAATCGTTATCACATTTTAGGGAATGAACGGATAAATTCTGTTGAAAAAAATTAAGGTATTTATGTTTAGAAATTTAAGAACTTTATTCCAATTTACAGAATAAGCAATTTTTTTAAAATATATTGCTTGTTTTATAATTAACTTTTATCATTAGTATCGTTAACTTGTTTTTAAATTAAAATTCACCTAACGGAATTTATTTCCATATAGAGGAACCTACTGCATAAAATATAAATGTCAGCTCTGACTTTAACTTTTATCCTCTTCACATAAAAAATATGAATGTTTCGTTTTTCATGCATATGCGCTTATATCTGTATAAAGAAAAATGCATACAAATTGCCTTGAAGCACTTGAATAACAAGGGTGACATTTCGCTTGTACCAGTCGCAAATCATTTACCTTGAAGTGTTTGGATCAGACAGTAGCCCAGTTAAACAAGAGAGAAGCAGCCCTGGCTTTTAAAAAATGGGTTAACAAGGGTGACATTTCGCCTGTGCCAGTCGTAAATCATTTACCTTTAAGTGTTTGGATCAAGACGTCAACTCAAGCCAACCCTTTTTTAAAAGCCAGGGCTGCTTCCCTACACTAAAATACCCAATATTATCATTTGAAAATAAAAATAAAAAAACAGAGAAATAGAGTTATAATGCTAAAAGATGAAAAGGGAAATTGGATTGAGAATGAGTCTGAGTTGATTACTATAATTATAAATTATTTCAAAAATCTTTGAGTGTAGTAATACTGATTCTTGTGTTTTACAAATTAAGACTAATTTTCCATCTGCTATTAATCTTAACCTTAGTAATATGAGCTAAGTTCCAACAGATAAAGAAATTAATAAAGTTCTATTTCCTATAAGGTCATATAAGACTTCTAGTATTGATAGTTTTTCTCCTATCTTTTACTAAGTTAATTGGAGTGGGGTTGGAAGATCATTATGCGAATTTGTGAAAATAACTTTTGAGAAATGCTCTATTGAGGACACTACAAATAAAACTTTGATCTCTCTTATTCCAAAGAGGGAGAATCCGGAAGTAATTGATCACTTTAGACCTATTACTTTGTGTACTATGCACTATAAATGTATTACTAAAGTGATTGTTAGTAGATTAAGGAATGTTATGGATAAGTTTGGTTCTCCTTTTCAATCAAGTTTCATCAAAGGTAGGCACATATAAGACAACATTATAATTGACTAAGAAATCATGCATATAATGAAGAAAGCTAGAGGAAAAATTGGATTAATGGCATTGAAGATTGATCTAGAAAAAGCCTATGATCGCATTCGATGGGATTTTTTACATAAGGTTCTCTTTGACTTGGGTTTGGATCCTACTTTCATAAAGCTTATTATGGCTTGTGTGACTTCTGTATCTTATAATTTGGTATAGAATGGATCTCAAACTCAATTCTTTACTCCTAAAAGAGGTATTCGACAAGGAGATCCTATCTCACCTTTGTTGTTTGTTCTTTGTATAGATGAATTATCTCATTTAATTAGTGATGAAGTGAATGAAGGCCATTGGAAACCAATTCGGTTTAATACTAGTGGTCTGACCATTTCCCACCTTATGTTTGTAGATGACATACTTCTTTTTGGAGTGGTAACCAAAAAACAAACCAAATATATGATGAATTGTCTGGATAAATTTTGCTTAGAATCGGGGGAGAAAATTAGTAAAAGTAAGTCTTTAATATTCTTTTCTCTAAAGATGCATGTCAATACAAGAAGAATGATAAGCAACATTACAGGAATTGATATTTCTCATGATATAGAAAAGTATCTAGGTTTTCCAATTATCAGAGGGAGGAAACCCATACATTCTTTTTAATATATTGTTGATAGAGTTAAATATAAACTCACAATATGGAAGGAGAACACCCTTTCAGTGGCGAGTAGAATCACATTAGCTAAGTCAATTTTGAGCTTTATAACGGTATATTCAATGCTAGTGGCTAAAATACCAAACTCAATCTGTCAAGAAGTAGAGATGTTGCAAAAGAATTTCATATGGAGGAGTAGCCAGAGTTCTCATGGATTCCATCTAATTGGTTGGGATCAAATTGTAAGGCCTAAGTTATATGGTGGTCTTGGATTCAAAAAGTTTTCATCCTTTAATTGTGCTTGTGGAACAAAAATAGCTTAGGAACTGGTTAATGGGAATAAAGGCCTATGGGTTAATGTACTTTTAGATAAATATATGATCAAGAATTAAGACAATCTTTCAGAGGAAAAGAAAGGAGATTCTACACTGTTAAAATTTATCTCCCATCAGAAAGACATTGTCAATTTAGGCACAAGATAACATTAAAAATGAGCAATTGACAGATTTCTTTAATGATAATTAGTTATTCCCTAATATGAAATTGAAGTATTTATGTCTTCGATCAATTACAAGTGAAGAAGCAAATAACAAGGTAGGGGATTGGACTCATTTAGGGACATGAGACTTTCAAAGAATTACTAATCTTCTACCAAGTAATATTATTCAGAGATTGATAAGTATGTTACGACCCATGGAGGATGCAGGTAATGATGTAATGGTATGGAATGCTACGAATGAAGGTTCCTTTACTATTAAAAGTGCTTATTTTCTAATTGAATATCAACCTGCCAATACATATAGTTTTATTTATACAAATATCTGGAAGTGGAAAATGGTGGAGTGTATCAGGGTCTTCATGTGGATTGCATTCAATAATCGCCTTCTAACTAATGCTTGGAGAAACAAATGGTCTTCAACTAGTGTATATAGTCAATTTTGTGGCAAAGATGCAAAAGATATTTTGCACATTCTCTATGATTGTGATTATGCTAAACAACTATAGTTGTGGTTACTTCTGCCTAGGCATTATTTAGCTTTCTTTATTATCCATTTAAAAGATTGGTTTGCCTTAAATTTCCAAACAGAGTTGAGATTGGATGGTATTAATAGTTGGGGATTAATTTGGGGAGTTTTAATTTGGCAGTTATGGAAATGGAGAAACCAGGCGATATTTGATGAAAATTACTTGAAACCTTTGGACCCTTGGTCAAAATGGAAACATGGAGGAATTTTGTGCAGAGTCAAGAAGAAAGGTTGACTGATATTTTAATAAATCAAACTTCTTCTAATTGGATACTTCCCCCTTTGGGATGACTCAAGGTAAATGTTGATAGAGCTATTATAACTGACCAAAATAAAGTAAGATGTGATAGAATAATTAGAGATTATTTAGAAAGTTGGATAGCTGAATTTTGAAAGAAACTGGGCTCTTGCAACGTCTTTGAAGTAGAACTGTGGGCTGTTTATAAGTCTCAAGCTTGCTTGAAATCTTAGATTTAAGGATATTATTCTAGAAATTGATTCAAAGGAGGTCATATAGGTACTGTCCAAATTGCAAATTAATGCATATAGTCTGTTACTTCATCAGATATAGAGGCTACTGGGGCTATCATAAAAGGTCAATATACAACATATTTTCAGACAACAAAACAAACTAGCAGATGCTCTGATGAAGGAAGAATTGTCTACTATGACACTATTACATTCATGTCATTCACAATTAGCATCGATTGTTAGAGACGAATACATGGGAATCAATCCCCTTTTAGATTAATACTATTTTATTTGGGCGGTTAGCCCTCATTTGTATCAAAAAAAAAAAAAAAAGGGCTACTGTCTAAAACTTCGGAGCCTTGCCTTTATATAATGTTTTATGATACTTCAGGAAAAGCATTCGATACTTGTACTTGTCAATAAACATGTTAGCTTTTTCCATCATTGGCACAACTTCATTGGCTCGACTGAAGAATCCACCCCTCACAAATGTGTACAGCACTGAATGAAGAAGCTCCTGATCAAACTTCATTGAGACTGAAGAAGCAAGAGCTTTCATCTCAGACCAAGAGCTTTCTGTTACCTCCAGATAGTTCCCTCCAATAGCAGCATACCCAGTGACCATAGAATGGAAAGTTTGTGCATTTGGCGTGTGGCCTAGGCTCCTCATCTTCTTTAGAGCCTTTTCAGCATCTTTCATTAGTCTCTTCTTACAGAAAAAATGGATTACATTATTCCAGTCATGAACCCCATAATTCACTTTCTGCCCTTCTTTGATTTCCTGCAACAGATTCGTCATCAAACCAGATTCATCTTTCTGTACATGACTTTTAGCTTGCATGATAGAGTCTTGCTGTCCAACTTTTGGAATTTTAGCCACTTTCATCTCTTTGAATAAACGGAGTGCTCCCTTTGTATCCTCATGAAGCACCCTGGATTGGATCATCGCCTCATAAGAACTAGAGTCCAGCTGGATACCATCCTTCCTTGCATCTCTTAAAAGTGAAGTGACTTCTGCAGCCTTATTTGCTTGACAATAGGCTTTCAAGAGAGAGGCATACACAGATGAGCCAGTTTTAATTCCAGCTATCCGCATCTCATCATGAAGGTCATGTGCTTGATCCAACCATCCGAGTGAAATACATGAATTAATGACATGAACAAATATTGAACTATCATTGGAAAGCGGGGAATCTTCTCTTTCTGCCTTGATTAGAAACTCTGCCAAATCCTTGGTCTTGCCAACTTCTAGAAAAGCTTTAACAAGTTTCACATAAATTGAATTCAGTTGGTTGGAGTATACCATGCTTTGTTGTAATCAAGTCAACCTGTGTCTGCAACTTGGCTAACAGAGAACCAAGAACAGCCTTTGACTCTGCTTTAATTTTTAAGAAATTCCGATCTCCAGAGAACTCTTCGTAAGATAGGATGGTGTTTCTCATTGGTTTGTCGTATTCTAAACAGTCTGAATCCTTACCATCACTCGAACTTGGCATAGAAGCAAGTCCAGGAGAATATTTATGACTAACTTCAGTTGCGTGACTTGTAAATTTAGTAGCTGCAAGAGAATTTTTTGCCTCCTTTGATTTCCTTAGCATTTCCAGGACCACGTTTGATGTTGAATCTAGATCCCCAAATTTCAAATGGCACGAGAGCAAACAATTAAAGAATTGGCGGAACTGAATATTGGTAAGATCGGGTGCTTCCTCTATATGCCTTCGCAACTTCTTAAGCTCTCTCTTCGCCCATTCTTCTCATATACACGTGCCATTATTATTAGTAAGTTTGCATCAGCCTTAACACCAATTCGAGGCATCGCGTCTAGAAGCTGCTCTGCTTTCCTAGTAGTCTCAAATAGGAGACACGCTGCCAAAGCGATGTTAAAAGCAGTAGTATCAGGCTTCATAGCTACCAAAGGTGAATTGCTCTTTCTGCGTGGATCCACTCTATTTTTCTGGAACAAATAACTTATTTCAAGAATCAACTCAGCAGCAAGATAACTTCCATCTGCTGTTTGTGACATGTGGGCCAAAACTGCAGACCACGCACTGACTGAGGGAAATTGCTCCGAATTTATCATCTTTCTTAAGACAGTTGATGCAGGAACCGGTAGTCCAGCTTTGGCAAGACCACAGTAGAGATACATAAGTACTTCCTTCTCTAACAATTTCTGTTTACCTTCCTCAACAGCCTTTTCTACCAACCCATATGCTTTTTCTAGCCATTGCACATCAAGGCTTTCTACAAAAGTGGTTAGAAGCTTGTTGACAATGAAAGCCATCTATTTGCATATGCTGCTCAAATAGCTTCCATGTATCGTCTAATTTATTCTCATTGATGGCATTTTCTATTTCCATATTCAGTTTAGAAGGGTCTCGGGTCTGGACCAGGATTGTTTCAGCAATACTTGAGAAATATCGACCGCCGTGGTTGAATTCATTCTGTAATTCCAGCAAAAATGCTTGTGAACATGAGAAGACTGAAAACGGCCAGTAAACTGAACACACTCACGACTTCAGTTAGTGACGCTGTAATTAGAAAGATTCATGCCTCCTCGTGAAATTGAGGCAACCAGTCAATTCACTTGATAATCCATCTAGAAAATTTAAATTATACCGATCTTGTTAACCTACAAGATAATTATTACATTTTATAAAAGTTAAACTTGCAGATTCAGATAATAATTACCATAATAAACCCTAGTAAAATCAACAAATTAGGCAGCTAGAATAGTTGTGCCTCTTTTCTTTCTTGGGGCTGAGATATAATGCATGACATAACCAATCTACATGTACATACACCTTGGGAAACTCAACTATGAGATATACCACAGCTAAAAGGTAATATAGATTTTGAACCTGAGTTCTCAAAAGTTCCTAGACTGACAGGCAAGTACATGACCACTTGAACTATCGTTTACCAAACTTGGGATAGACCTCATGGGGCAATACAGAACAGTGATATTTTTTTTCACAAAATAAATTCATTAATCTCAGAAAATCAATCCAATTCTTCATATAAATCACCAAACCAACATTTAAAAAAAAACGAAGAAAGAAAGAAAGAACAAACCAATTTCACATATTCTCTTCACATGAATTCTAAAACAAAAAGGTAAAGCTGAGAATGAGTCTTACCTGATTTTTGGCCCCAACAATTACACGATTCCCAGAGTGAATCGTGCGCTTGATAATCCCTATCTTGCCTCTATCCTTGCCCCTTATAATCATTACCTGAGACAAATGACAACTATAATGCTCATAACGGTGGGAAAGATAAGAAAAACTTAAAGGCGCAAAAAAAATGAAAGCAATGATAAAATACGCTAAACAAAAAATTCCTACATTGTCCCCTCTGAGAATCTTCCAGTGCCTAATTAGTTTCGCAGCTGCTTTCCAGCCCATATCAGGACGGCCCTCTAAATAACCAGAAAAGGTAGAAGAAAAATTTGAGCCTGAAAAGCCAAGTGCTAAAACATTTGGATATAAAGCGAAACAAAAAGGAGTTGCAAACTATCTAAGCACAACCATTTTGCAGGGAAAGAAAAAGGCAGACGGCTATATTCACAATCACAATCAGCGGGCAATCTAAAATGCCCATCACCGTGCTTCAGTTTGTTTTCTTTTTATTTGATTGCTCAATTCTCAGTTTATGCACAACAGTTATCTAACGAAAGCAAAACTGCATGCACTTTGCGGAGCAACGAACTGATTTCATAGTATTCCCCCCAAGTCAGCAATGGATAGTTTAAAATGGTACATACCGGAAAGCTAAGCTAGGGCGGGCTGGAGCAGTAGTAATGCCGAGAATTAGTCACCGGTTTCCGGTAGAGTATAGAATCAGAATCAGTGATGTCGGGAAAAACCAAAAAAACATAAATCATAAAATATAAATATGTTCATACCCCCCAGATGCATCTTTTTTTTTTTTTTGGAGAAATATATATAGATATATAGCGTAGTATCAACTTACAAGAAAATATAACAGGAGCTGCAATAGCACGCACAAGCATGCTTCTGCAACTCATAAGTGGAGAGGCAGTGATTTTAGAATGGTGATGCGGATTCCTAATCATCTCTTGCTGCTGAGGATAAGATATAGCTTTATTATTCAGTTGCTACACGAATTTCTATCCCTTTTCTTTCTTTTTGGATTTTTTGAAATACCCCAAAACTGATAACAAACCTCAATCAGAAAATTGCTTGCTCCATCCTTCAATCCAAAAATGTTTGGTTCCTAAATAGCATAACTGACCGGGTTTGTTATGAGCAATCATTTTATCAGAGCAGGAAAAGATGTGCAGAGCGACTTTTCTCCTCATCTAAATTTGAAACCAAGAGCAAGCAGAACAAATTATTGAACACAGCGTAAAAGGTGCTTCCGATTGAAACTTGGGAGAGGAAGAGGGAAGTGTGGCAATGGTCGCCTTCGATGGAGGAGTGACCGATATAGTGACGAGGACGAGAAGACTTTCACTATGGAGAGAAGAGAAAGAACTACGGCTGATATGAAGAGACCAACGCGGACACAGAGGAGACCAACGTAAGGGAGGAGGAGGAAGAAGGGCTCCCCACAGTATTCTTTTTTTTTTTAATAAGTTATATAAAAACTCTTTTTCATTTTATAGAATTGTTTTCCTTTCCCCGTACGGCTATATATTTGGATAGGGTGGAAAGCCAGTGAGAAGCGAGAAATAAAAAATATCTGGAGAAAATATTAGGATTTTTTTTAAATAATAAAAAATTATTAATTTTCATAGTTTTTCCCATAATATTATTATTTTATAATTTTTTATTAAAATATAAATAAATATTTGTTTGGATTAATTTATTTTAAATAATTTTATGTCATGGATTTTTTTTTCGAGTAAAAAATATTTTTTAATTGATTTTTTTGTTACATTTTTTAATTGATTTTTTGTTTCCCCAACACAGAGTAGAAGTACAAAACGGGCCTTGATGGCCCCCTACATGAAGTGGGATGGGTGTGCTAAGTGCTATGGAATATTGGTCCAACATGCTTCCTGTGGTAACAAAAGTCATTAACTGCTGTAACCAAAAACAAAAAAACAGTCATTAACTGCTCACTAACAAATTTAACTGAAAAGGACTTGGGGCCTTTAGTAATGACGTGGCAAAAAAAGGGCTGGATTTTTTTTTTTAAAAAAAGGTCTGGATTTTATATATTATGATAGTTCAACCATATTCTGCAGAAGGCAATGACCCAAAAATACGTCACTGAAGTTCAACTACCTTGACCAAAATTTCCTTGTAAAGAATAGCCAACCTCATTAAAGATGTTTAAACTTAAAAGCAATCCACGTAACTTAGTTGATCTGCTTCCCATATTAGGAATGATCAGAGTCAAACATATTAAAAAAAATAAAACAAATTAGCAGTCTGTTTGTTGTGGTAAGCGCATAAAATCAATTCTATAAGGATAAGGTTAGCCACTTCACCTTTACGTTCAAATAATTAGAAAAAGTTGGCGACCTATATTGACTTGTTCATTATTGGATTTCTCCTATATAACTCATCTCCAACTCTTTGCATCCTCACCAGGACATCAAGCATTCAAATTCAGTCTCTGCAACAAGACGACTCCTATTATACTGTTCTTGAGAAATCTTCACCTTTGAAATCCTCCCAAGATTAAATACAATGGCGTTCAGAGTGATGATTCTGGGTCTAGCTGTGGTTCTGTTGGCTAGTTCTCTATGGACTCAAACTGCTGCGCAATTAAGCTGCACAAGTGCACTGACAAGCATGAGCCCCTGCCTTAACTATGTAACGGGAAGTTCATCAACCCCATCTTCTACATGTTGCTCACAGCTCTCGAGTGTGGTTCAATCCTCACCACAGTGCCTCTGCTCTGTTCTTAATGGCGGCGGTTCCTCTCTGGGAATCACCATTAATCAAACTCTTGCTCTCTCTTTACCTGGTGCATGCAAAGTTCAAACTCCTCCCATCAGCCAATGCAAATCAGGTAATGATCTGTAAATCTGTATATAATATAAAAGTTGTAATATTAATGCTGTGACTCTGTTCTGATGTTATGGAATTATGAATGCAGCTGGTAATGCACCGACCACTCCTTCAAATGCTCCAGCAGGCTCTCCGGTTGGTTCTCCGGAAGGATCCATCGCACCTTCAGACTCAGACGTTCCTAATGCAGGGACAGGCTCTAAGACGGTGCCTAGAGTAGACGGTGGTTCATCAGATGGAAGCACCATGAAAATTTCCTTCCAGTCGATGTTCTCAATCCTTCTCATTGCTTGCTTTGTCTCTGCTGTCACTTGTTGAGATTTATATCAGTCTACAGAGATTTTATTATTTGCGTGCTGTAATTTTTAAGTTTATTGTTTGTTGGCATAGAAGATTGACGCTTGATGGTAATAATGAGTTTGGTCATGTGCTTGTAATATTCAATTGAAGAATGATATGATTCATATTTCTTCATGTGTATTAAGCCAGATATTTAACCATTGACAAGCACAAATCACTAATGGAATATATAATCAATCCACTTGCACATGAACTAAGAGCCTGTTTAGTTTCTATGGAAATGAAAAAAAAGAAAGAAATGAAATGGTATAGAAAGAACTGCATATGGCATGATTCAATAATACAGAACGCTCCAAGACTCAAAAGTGAAATCGTTCTTACTACGGACGAATTCAGTTTTGTTCTGTCCAGTTTTATGTTTTAACTTTTACATTGATCTATAATATAGGAGCTAACCAAAACATTGGAGACTTAACCAATCCATACGATGTGATAGCACCAAATAAGGAAGATTGGAAGCAGAGACTTAAATTCAACCAGGACTGACATTGGCTTCTCGTATAGACATAGATATTCACAAAATTAGCATCGTGTACGACTTCATTTCTGGTGATATACGTATAAACTATTCAATAATACAGAATACTCCAAGACTCAAGAGAATGAACTTACCTATCTTGGTAGTAAAGACCCATGTCTTTTACTTGCATAGCATACCTATGCTAGTCATAACTTCTCAACCAAAATTTCCATTGAAAAACCGCCAAAGTACTAATACCTCATTAGACGATTTCACTCTCCACAACCCCATCCTCTTCTTGCTGCACTCAGCTTCTCAGTGTGGTTCAGTCACAACCAGAGTGACCATGCCCTGCAGCATTTAGTGGAGCTACTGCTATCTTGGGCTCTAGGGTCACTCCCAATGCTTGTTATGTCAAAAGCCCTACCAGCTAGCCAGTGCAAAGGCTTTTCCTATATAATATTTCAAATTGGCAAAGTCAAACTTGAACCAGGTGCTAATGGACCTACGGCTCCTGTAACTATTCCTCCCGCATATTCTTCGAAAGCTACACCGGATACTCCAACTACATCCTCTCAGCGGAGCATTACTCAACCTTCACAATCATTCATTTTTATCTCCCAATAAGTAAATAATAATGATAATACTCCACTTAATATAAAATATATTTAATTAATTTAATTATATTAATTAAATTAGTTAATATGTGACGTTGTCTAAAATATTATAATTATCTTATTTAACTCATCTTTCTTCCTCTTATTTAATTATTTGGAAGGAGTATTAATAAAAATAATTTAAGAAAGAGTTGACAAATATAAAAAATATATTTTATAATTAAAATTAAGATCTACTATCAAATTATGCTCTATATTATAAACCGGAAAAGTAATAGTTTTGTTTTTTCCGAATAGGTGTAGGAGCTGGGTCCAAAATTTGACCTCATACCATAGACCACCTGATGGGAGCATCAAGGAGTCAACCGTTAAACTTAGTAGTACTACATGTGAGATTCTACTGAACGTGAATATTTTTATAACTCTTGTGGAGTAGTACTACATGCCTAGACTTGTAATGAATATTCATCCCTTTAGTTTGCTTATCCAGAAAGCCAATTGGTATAACTTGCTTCTTATCCGATCCTTACATTATTGGGCAAGATGTGAATGTAAGAATAAAAAAAATGACACACTAGTTGGAGGAAAAGTGAAAGTGATATCTAGTTCGATTGAACATGCCTACTGGCTACTGCCTTAATAACCTAGCCTCCCCTTTTATCTTCCTTGCTCTATAAGAAATGCATCTGTGAGATCAATTTGTTAATGAATTTAGGCTCAAAAGAAGGCATCATAAAAACGCGACGCATGGAAAGTCTTGCAGCTTCTTTCTCCACGGACATTGAAAAAAGCGAAAGACGACGTATGAGACAACTTTACTAAATCAAATTTGTAAAATGTTTGCCAAAGAATCTGCAATAAAGCAGTAAAGTGGGTCACCTCCATAAGGCATATATCATTCATCCAGCTGCACTTGTTCTTGACTTTCTCTTTATAAACACTATACCCTATTGTCTCGTCTACTCTAAAACATTCCCAAAGAAACCAATCCAACAATGGCACCAAGAAGATTACAAATGCTGCTAACTGCACTGTCCCTTGTGGAGGCTCTTTGGGGATTCACAGTGGCTCAGAATGATTCTAGCTGCACCAACGTGCTCATAAGTTTGTCTCCTTGCTTAGACTATGTAACAGGAAACGCCTCCGTTCCTTCTTCTGCTTGTTGCTCCCAACTCGCCTCTGTGGTGAGTTCACAGCCACAGTGCCTTTGCCAGGTCGTCAATGGCGCCGCCGCTTCAGCTGTGGGCATCAACGTCAATCAAACTCAGGCTTTGACACTCCCTAGTGCCTGCAGAGTCCAGACACCTCCTCTTAGCATTTGTCAAGGTAACAGTTAAGGTTGTTATACACTTTCCAACATAATAAATAGATGTAAACCAATTGAATTGATAAGTCTCTCGTGCTGTTTGAGGTGGCAGCTTCATCTCCTACGACTGATTCCACTGCTACTGTGACGACAAGTTTCCCTTCAGGTACTGAGGTTTCAGATTTGTAGCTGATAACTCTAGAATTGTTTCAAAGAGAAGAAAATCATGTTAATATGAGGTTTGGTTATGGTACAGGAAATGGGTATAGTACTTTTTCATCAACTAGCGGAAGTGGCACAAGCTCGTCCCATGGGAATTCCGTTAAAAAGCCATCTTCTCTGCTTGGCTTGTTTATCTTCGTGACATGTTTGGGTTTTGTATTGACTTGGAACTGAGTTATCTTGGTGGGCTTCTTTAGAATTATGTTATCATCTGGATATTACTTCTGTAGCATAAATACATTATGGGTTTGTTTCCTTTTACTTTCCTTGCTGCTAGTCTACAACAATGAGATTTTGAAGTGTCAAATTCTAATATTATAACGCTACAGTATCACTCCCTTTTGTGCTTATAAATTGCTTATTAGGTTTATTTGAAGTTGCTTCGGTCTTGTTTTTTTTTTCAAACTCTCATATAAGAAATATACCGTCTTCAAAATTATATGGTGTTTTTATGAAAACGGTGTCACTGATAATGCCTGATAAGAAAGACAGACAATGGCAAACCTTAAACTGTATCTCAAATTTAAAGTCATAGTTGGTTAAATGAAATATTGGTATTAATGAAAGAGCAAGCCATGGTGGAGTTCTAAATTCTAAGAGAGAGCCCAGGAACTTAGATAGCCAAGCTTTTCTAAAACTTTGGGTAAATGCAGCTGGAGAATATGGAAGGGGATTCAGATTTGTTTAGGGGCATATGCTTCAAGCAAATAATTTTAAGATCTCATTCAAAGACTCTTATAAGACCGAATTAATGGAATCGTTTCTGATGCTAGAATTGGTAGTTTATTGTTTTTTTTAAAAAATTTGAAAGATACTTGCTTTTTAATGATAAATAAAATGTCAGCATATATTTCTCGTGAACAAAATAAGGCTATGAATGATTTAGCACAAAAAAAAAAGGGGCTCTTAACACTCAAAGTTGTAAGACGCAACTCCTTAATACCTAAGGGTCTTGGTGAAAAATGTATTTTTAGGATTTAATTCCCTCATTATTTAATTTCTGATGTATTTTTAAGTTTATTAACTCTTTTTTTATTGTATTAGATCTTTTTGTAAATTTTTTTATTATAAAAAAGTTTATATAGATTTGGCACGGGTCTCATATTAAGGTTATAATACAGTCTAATGGTTTAAAGAGTAATTACAGGATATTTATAAGATCTTCTCCTAAAAGAATTCTCACCACAATAGCGAAAATTGAATTCGTATCTTTATGGGACATGAGCATATTTTTTATTATCTATATTAAACTGATTGACATAATTTTTTTTTTAAAATGCTTAAACAATTCGGGTTGCTTAATGCATAGGTCGAATGAGTTGAGCCCAAATTGGGCTCATTTCAAAATGGGTCGCTATTTTGACAGTCCAACTAACTCTTATCTACAAGACAAACGATTGCGTCCATATCCTCAAATCTAAATCCGACCGCAACCTCATCAATATATGTCTGTATTAATTTTAAATTATAGAATATCTTAATTTATAAATATTTAAATTTATATTTAAAAATAATTAACAACTTGATTTATTTAGTATTTATATCATATAGAAGAAAAATAAAATTTATCATATCTTTAAATTATAGGTAAATTTAACTATTTTCTATCAATTTTTATAACAAAAAAAAACATGATAACTCTTGCACATTTTATACCAAGCAGGTGGTCTAACGGGTCCTTCTCTCATAATGAAGTAAATTTAAAGTTCAAATCCTTATATTTAATATTAAATAATATTTTAAATAAAATTATTTCAGATAGAAAAATACTTCTTCTTAAAAAGAAAATTATCATTTTACTATTTAGATTGAAAACTTATATCATTTTATTACTATAGTATTGATGTTAATAATGTTAAGGGTGAATTATATCGTTTAAGAATGTTGTTAATTATTTTATTATATATATTAATTTAATGTTTGGGGGAAAATTGTTTTTTTTCCTTTTCGTTTGAGAAAATACAGAGTCAATTAACCGTACGATAGCCAGCTAAGATTGAAGTATTGAACAGCTAATCGTATATGAAAGGAAGCAATAGAATCCTGGGGGATGGGAATAAAAAGGAATGAAGAATAGAATATGCCTAAAGATTATCTCAAACTGAGGGCACGCAGCTAACCGGTAGGCTAATGGAAATGCAACCAAAAGACTGCCTGGTGGTATGATAACGCTCACAGGAAAAAGAAGAAAAAATTAACATTTTGATTTGCTCTAGTCACAAAATACGGCTTTGTTTTTTGTAACTGCGTTTCGTGGGGCCCATCCAATTCCCTTCCTTGCGCCACTCTCGTCGGCATCGTCGTCGTCGTCGTCCTCCTCCTCCTCCTCCTCCTCCGACCCCTCTTACCTCAACAAGCCATCGTCTATTGACTTCATCGCTGGTTAAGGTATACGAATTTTCTTCTTTCTTCTATGCAATTTGTTCTTCTGTAATATGAATCTCATAACTACTTGATTATGCTTAAATTCCTCGGATTTTTCTTTTCTTATTTGGAGATGATCGGATACTCATCTTGTTGTTATATGTCATATTCGAACTGGGTTTGTTTTCTTTGCAGCTTCAAATTCTTGTACTTGGTCCCTTTCTGGTTAGGCTGCTGTTACGTAGTCCTCAAATTTAGGGTTCCAATTTTAATTTAAGTGCTATGTCACTAGTTGTGCATGAAGTGAAGGTGAACGCGAGGCAAGGTTAAGGATTGCAATTCTGGTGTTTCCGTCGGTTTCTTTATGCTTAAATTATTTTTTGAAATGCGTGCAACATGTTTAGAAATGCCCGTGAACTCTTTCTTTTCTGTAATTTAGACATTTTTAGGAAACCTTGGTTCACTGGTTTTAGATCAAGAATCAAGACTGGGATCTGATTGTTATTCCATTAATCTCTTTTCTTTTCTTTGGATGTATCTTGTGCTTCAACTCTATGGCTAAATCCATGCACAACCCACTAATACAATACAATTCCCTCGGTTTTATTCAAACGGTACAGTATTCAATTTTCTCCTTCTTTCCTGTTGATTTCACTTTGAAATTTTCCCTGGCGGGTCCAAGAGGCTAGTAGAGCTTGGTCATTTATTGTCTGTGGCATAAACGTCCAATGAGATTCATATGTCCCTTAGTGTACCAATATGCTTTTTAGCTTTGCTTTTGCTTCGGAGCATTGTATGTATGAGTCAAGAATCAAGCCTATATGCGATGACATCCTGAGGTTCGATTTAAGTCATTCAATTTAGAAACTTGGTTTTCTTGAATGATGAGGAAATATTTTGCTGAAGTTTGTGCTTGCAAGTTAAAGATATCTAATTGTGTGCGGGCATGGTAACTTCACAAATTCTGCAACTAAAACATCTGTGACATTGACAGTTCCTTCCTTGCTTAAAGATTTTTGTTTTAGTTTCTCTGTGACTCTAAGAGGTTTCACTGGACATTTAGTGTGAAATTTTCACGTTAAACTATTAAGTTTGTAATCCTTTAGGAATACCTTTATTCTATTAGTAGAATCGTGAGACAAAGATGTGTGAAACAAAGATCATAAATAAATGAGTCGAAGGCTGTCTTTCGGCTTGCAATATAAAGCAGTTATAACTGGTCGATTAACCACCCATTACAGCGTGTTATACTTTATGAAAGAACAATAAAAGATATAACGCAAAAAAATATTTCTCAGAGATAGAAAAGATGGCAGAAGAAATTATGCTTGAAGACGAGGCAGTGGCTAGGGTGAGGGAGTGAAAGTCAGATGTCTAAGAATGATTCCTGCTTTATACTAGCTTCTGTTTGAGTGGTTATGTACGCAGAAACTGTTTTCTTTTAATTTCATATGACTTAGTCACTATTTGTTCAAGACAAATTTTTGAATTATTCAATAATATGCTAGGATTTGTTCCAATAGAAAATTTCTGCAATCTTGAGATTTTCTTTTTGTAAGCACACTAAAGTTTTGGATATTTTATGTTGGGTTTACAACTGTAAATCATTTTACTATTATGAGAAATTGATTCGGTAGCCACACTGAATACAAGGCTGCATAGGCTGTGACATGTTCCACGTGGTATATTATTCAGCCATGTGTAGATATATGTGTACAGATGATATAAATCCGTGCAAGACACTGGATCTGAGAAAACCATTATTGAGCATTAGTATATTTGGATTTGAATTTCTCAAGTATTGCAGCATCAGTATACAGTATGCAATAAGTTGATATATGTTGATATTGCAGGTGCTTTTCTATTTTAGCACAAATCCCGTGCTAGAAGATTGACAGACACAGATAAAATAGTGATTATGTCTGGATTGATTGAAGGACTTCCTGACGCAGTTGCAATAAGGTGCCTTGCAAGGGTTCCCTTTTACCTCCACCCAAAGTTAGAGCTTGTCTCTCGCTCTTGGCGAGCAGCCATCCATAGCCTTGAACTATTTAAAGCACGACAGGAGGTTGGCTCATCTGAGGATCTGTTGTGTGTATGCGCTTTTGATCCAGAGAACCTTTGGCAGCTGTATGACCCTCTACGGGATCTTTGGATTACACTTCCTGTTCTTCCCTCAAAAATCAGACACCTGTCCCGCTTTGGTGCTGTTGCCACTGCTGGAAAGTTGTTTGTGATTGGTGGTGGAAGTGATGCTGTAGATCCTTTGACTGGTGATCAAGATGGGAGCTTTGCAACAAACGAAGTCTGGTCATATGACCCTGTAGTCCGGCAGTGGGCCCAACGGGCTTCCATGCTTGTCCCTCGTTCTATGTTCGCATGCTGTGTTTTGAATGGAAAGATAATTGTGGCCGGGGGCTTCACTAGCTACAGAAAATCAGTATCTCAAGCAGAGATGTATGACCCTGAAAAAGATGTGTGGATTCAAATGCCTAATCTTCATTGCGCCCATAATTCAGCTTGTTTAGGAGTAGTTATTGGAGGAAAGGTACACGTATTACATAAAGGGTTGTCAACAGTACAAGTTTTAGACAATGGAGGGGCTCCTGGGTGGACCGTTCAGGAAAGCGGGTGGCTCCAAGGTCCAATGGCGGTTGTTGGAGGTGCCCTTTATGTGATGAGCCATGGATTTATTATCAAGCAGGACAAAGGAGAGAGAAAGATAATGGGTTTAGCAAATGAGTTTCAAAGGAGAATCGGGTTTGGAATGATTGGGGTTGGTGATGATCTATATGTAATTGGAGGCGTTGTTGGCCCTGACGGGTTGAACTGGGACATAAATCCGTTGGCTGACGTTGATATTCTCACACCGCTTGGGAGTGACAGAACAACCTGGCGTCAGGCGTCTCCAATGTCACGGTGTCATGGTACTATCCTTGGTTGTACATTGCTGAGAATTTAGGCAATCATGTATTAGACTCTTGTAATTGTTCTCCTGCTGGGAGATCTGGATCCCTTCGACTAGAGAAAGAATCAGTTGTTTCCAACGCTTTGTTGTGTTTTGTTTTGTTTTAACCTCAAGTGGCTAGGCTTCATCTTGAACTGGAACTATACTATAAATGAGCCCAGTAAAAAACAAAGCAGCAAATTGATGCTCCTGCTTCTTGCTCCATGGATGAAAGACTACCTCAGATATCTCAAAATGCTAGCCAACGTGAAAAGTAATAAGATAGCTTGTGTTCCTCAAAATGTTTGCCAACATGAAAACTACATAGTGGGGCCTGCATTCGTGCGTCCCCTGCCCAATTGTTATTTTAGTTGCCCAGTGAGTTATCGGGGCTGTGGAGTTTAAGTCCATAAAATGGATAAATTAAATTTTTTGGCAGAAATTATAACTTAGAAATTAATCTTTTTAAGACATAGAAATTATTGAAGTAGATTTCATTTTTCCTAATAAATTTTTTCTCCATGTACATAGTATAATTTAAATTTAAGATATTATATTTAAAGAATACAGCCATCAATCAATGCTAAGCTTTTTTTTTTTGTATAAATTTTTTAAAAAAGGGGTTATGCTTACACACACAATATAAGGGTAGCGTGAAGTCTTCCTTCCTCTTATGCGATATTAATGTCAGGCAGAACGAGCCATTTATTATCTTCAGGTATAAAATTAGGCATCCAGGAGTTAAAATGTTTCCCCAAACAATGGGATTGGAACCACAATAAAATGATATTCTCTAAGGATCGAACTCACTCTAAATAGTTACATATCTTCCTTTTTTGTTAGTTGAACAATAAAGTGGTAAAATAAATAGTAGTATATTTTACGCCGCAGATATATTAATCCATATGAAGCATTGTATTTTTATTGGCTGTGGCTAATCTTTGTGACATGCATTCATAATTTCTTCCATTTCTTTTACTCAACATGTGTTTCCATTGAAATAGGTCCTCAGAAAAGAGAGTCAGTGCAGTCACTATAAGCAATCATGGTTCTTACGTGTGTTTCGCTGACAAATTTGGCGTTGTCTGGGTTGTGCATCTGGCTGGATATGATGGGGATCAACCATTAGTTGATAAGAAAGCACTCCTAGAGCACTCCTAGATACCTGCGAGGTTGCCGTTAAGGGGTGTGTGTGTGTGTGTGTGTGTGTGTGTCCCAGATTGCAGCTATTATATTTTCTAGGACATCTTATTCTAGTCTAGTCCTCAACTTATAGGGTAAAATCATTGTTCTCTTTCCTGGGTGGCTACTTGTATGATGAGGCCAGTAGCTATTGTGTTCACATGATATGATAGCTGTTTTGAGTTTAACAAGGCACTGGTTCTATATCTTCTCGTTGACACTTTTGATTTTAATTTATATTCTTCCACTTTCTGAAGGCAGGATTTACAGAGTCTAATGAAGCAGAGGAGCATGCCTATGCTGTGACTGACTTATGCACTATCATGCATGGATCGCTTGTTGCAGTGGCCCTTCAGAGGCAAGCCTCAGTTTCTTACTGCATTGTTTTGTATTTCACTTAAAGATATCGTAGTGTCGGAATGGTTTACTGACTAATCCTATGATGCACTAAACTGTAGCTTGCAAGGAATAATATTGCTGAGGTGCAGCCTTTCTGCTCGAACACTTTCTGTTTCCAAGGTTGAGTACCTATATTTCTGACAGTTGAAATTGCCATTGACTATTTCAAGTTTCATTTATTCCACTGCGTTTTAATTATTACATGTGTGTTCGTGTCTGAAGTTAAACTTCTATGCTGTCTTGAAAAGATATGTATTTGCCCTAAAACTAGATGTATCCCCCTGCAGGTTATTTCGATTGCAGGAGAAGCGTTTATCCCTACCAGCTTGGGAAGCAGCTCCTGTGCTGGGATATTGTGGATGGTTATGGGTGTGTCTAGTCTACCAGGTTCTAGTTATCCCGCCTTGGCGCGAGTAATTTCTGGTTTCGATGCTGAACAAGACCCGGCAGGTGTTGAAGATGACAAGATCCCCGGGGGTGAGAAATTGCTGGAAACATTGCGGGGGAGCGCATCTGTAGATGAGAATGCTTTCTTGGCAGCTGCTGAAGCCGTCAAGACAGCAATGAGCAATCTATTGATTAAAAAGCAATACCTTACAGAGAATAGAGATTCTAGGAAGAGGACCAGAAATGATAGGAAATTGAAAACGCAAGATAGTTAACCCATATGTTTAGCAGTCCCACTCAGTTTGTTCCAATCTCCAGTCTCTTTTAAGTCGCATTTGTGATCAAATTTTGTTTAATCTGTAATGAATTAAGGTGGAATCTTTATATGACCCATACAGTTTATATCTCCAACAAAGTTAATTGACCGAATGTTCCTATTATCTATGATTCATGTAATGTGGGCGGTAGAATAATTGCAAGGAAAAAATTGCATGTACCTAGTTAGTTCCTTCCAAATCTAATTTTCCAGGGATGTTTTAAGGGAATTCTTCTTAACTGGTATTGCATGACTCATACTAGCCAGTATATGTGGCACGCATCATCTTCCTTGAGTGGCGCCAACCATGCTCTTTAAGAAGACTCCATCTGGCGCACTGCAATTGAAGAAGGCTCAGTAGACGTATATCACTCGGTTTTTTCTTTCAATTAACAAGAGAGATCAACTTTGTTTCCAAGAAGAACCAGTATTCCAACATGAAACTCTGCACTAATAACCAATCAAAGCGAGAAGCTTGGTGCAATGGGTGAGCAGTGGCGCAAGACGACAGAGTTTGGAGTCAGCTGAAAGTGATGTGCAAGTGCAATCTTGAATATTGTTTGACACTCATAAGTCTGAGTGCAATTCACAGTCAGCATCCCAAGTGAGATGAGATGGGTCCCAATAATTTACTGCGAATAAAATGTCACCAGGGGGGCGATAAGGGACACGTGGACCACCAAACCCGTTCGGATATAATTAAATTTGTTTGATTAGATGATAAGATATAATTGTTCAGGTACGATTGATGGCCATGTTGATAGCGAAATCACTGGATGGAATGGCTTTTACCTTAATAAACAAAGGCAGTGGGATAATGGGAAAAAGATGGTTTCGACAAACACATATATATATATATATATATATATATATAACAAGACATGGTAAGATTGATGTTTCCCTTAAAAAGCTGGAGCCCCATAAAAGAAAGAGTTTGTCCATGATTTTGCTTAGCCTTCCGACTTTATGATTTATCTGCTTTTGGTTTAAAACGTCAATTTGTAGGGCACTTGTTCGAATCGTGTTAAAACGGGTCATTTTCTGGATATATATATATATATATATATATATATTGACTGTTTTTAATTCATTTATTTGTTTTATAAATATCTTATATTTAGAATGGGAGAGAATACTATTTTATCAAGCTATATATTTATTGCATTCTCCTTGGAGATATATATGGATTTAGATGTGGATTCGAGTTTTGTAAATTTTTTTTTGGTGGGATTTTTCTGTCGCGTTCTTGAGATGGGAATGAAAGAAAAAGCGTGAGAAGTAAATTCACATAAAGTGAGGCAAACAGGGAAAGGTCTGAAATGTGGTAAACTGCCCAGTAAGGGAAGAAGTGGGCCCAACACTGAGCAATATTGATGAATAGAAAGAGAGGCAACCTGTTTGGGTAGGGCCCACTCCTAGCCCATTCTTTAGCCATACAAGTGTACGTCTTCAATCCATCTGCCACAAATTCATACATTTGTTGGGTTACCTCAACTCCTTCTTATAATATAATGATATATAAACTTTTTTCTAAATAAAATTTTAAATAAAAAAAATGTAAATTTGATATCACTTATAATTTTAAACTGTTAACATTTATCTCTCTAATTTAAAAATGAAAAATATTTACGTGGCCTCAATTGTTATGATATAGAATTTATATTTACTTGTATCATTAATAAATTATAAATATTGTGATTCATTCCAAACTCCCTACGGTACATGGAAGATTTTTATGGGATCTTTTTAAAATTTAAAATATGTATTCTAAGAACTGAAAATGTACATATTTTTACCCTTTATTGGATACTAACATTTTTTTTGTTGACCTGCCATTTCACATAAGAGATGTAGGATTTATTTGGATAAAAATTTAAAAAATAATTTATAAAAAAAATATTTGTAGACAATTTTTAGAAAAAAAGTTTTTGAAAAAAGGTTTATAGAAAAGAATAATTCTGAATAAATGAGTGTTTAGATAATTATTATCAAAAGAATTTTTATAATTAAAAAATTATTAGAAAGAATATGATTTAATTAAAAATAAGAGAGATAGAAGAGGGTAAAGAAGAGATGAGAGATAGTATAAAAAAATAAAAGTAAAATAGTAATTATATAATTTATAAACTCTTTTACTGTTCTAAAAGTTAATCTCAATAACTTATTTAAAATATTAATTTTAAACTATTATTTTATCCAAAAGTCTTTTAGACAAATATAATTATTTGTTTTAAAATTTTTTAAATTAAAATATGAGTTAAAAATATTTTTAAAATTTTGATTTAAGAATTTTCAAAAGTAGTAATATGTAAAGAAAATTACTAACCATGGAAATGTTAACATGAGCAGAAATTAACAAAAAGGAAAACAAAATAAATTAATTTAATTAAGACCGATAGCGTGTCCAGAAATACGATAGTGGGAGTCAGAATACGAAAAGCAATAAAGGGAAGATATGAATATATGATGTGTAGTAGTAATAAATAGGCATCTGAAATATAATTAAGACACTGATCAGATCAGCAACTCCACACGAAATTAGGGGGAGACACAAATATTCCAAAGAGGGTTTAAGAGGTTAAAATTAAGACCCTCAGACACTCAGTAATAAATAGATTCTTTTACTTTAACAGTAATAAATAAAATGGAAAAATATAGTACCCCAAGTGTCAGTTTATGTAATTAATTTGTTTCCTTATTTCAAATTCAAATATTTTATTATAAGCATGTAAATTCATTTTAATAGGGAGAAGACCCCATTGAAAAAAAAAAGATTAAATTAAAAAGAGAGTAATAGTGTAAGGATCAAATGATAAGATTATATTTTTTAACAGAATATGAAAATATTCTACATTGACGAATCTGATAATTTTATTTTCCCTAACATTATTTTGGTGAACTTGATAATGCTAATAATTTTTTGAAAAAAGATTGTATACACGCATCTATGAAAAACAAAATATCAATTTTCTCAAGGACACTATTGATCATTCAACTAGAAGAACAAACTTTTTAAAAACACGAAGTTAATCAAGAAGTTGTTAAAACTTGTACTTGATCAAGAAGTTGTTAAAACTTGTACGACACAAATGGCAGATGTGGAAATGGCTGTGTACTCCCACCGTATACGAAAATAGCGAAGAAAATGGAGGAGTTTTTTGTGTTGAAGAAAGAGGAATAAAATTTAAGAGAGAAAAAATTGAAAGATCTGTATTTGAAAGGCATATCCAGACACCATCACCTTTTTTATAAGTCCAAAGCTTCCATCTTTTTCTTCCCCCCTTATCATTTGCTCTCCATAAAGCTGAAGAATTTACAGGATTGAAACTCAAAGAAGAGAAGGGCACATCTTGAAAATTGATAGCAGTGAAGAAGTTACACTGAAAAAGAATCAAAGCTTAGCAAAAACAGAATATAACTTGTTCTTTTCTTTCTTTCATGATGCTTGCTTCTAAAACGATTTTTGTGATTTCTTCCTCTCTTTCTCTTTAGCAACACAACATATACATCAGAAACTGAAGTTATGCTGTTAATGGCAGAGCTACGAGGGGTTATGATGATGGGAATAGTAATATATATTATGTTATCGAGAAAGCTTTATTAGGGAAAACGTGAAAAACCCAGGTTTTGTTACAGTTTCAGTTTACAGTCATGGAGGCCTCAGAATTTGTGAAGGCGTTCCAGTGATTTTGACAGTTTCAGATTATCTTCAATGTTTGTTTTTTTCTGTCAGATACACAAATTTTTGCTCTGCAACAGCATGGTTTCTGGGTAATACCGGTGAGTTCTCACTTCTCAATGATCCATCTCACATGTTCTTGCATCGTTAATAGCATTTACTTGTTCATTTTCCATATTTTTGAATCAATCCATTTCTTTTGGGTTTCATTTTTGCAGTTGAGATCACAGAACAAGAACTTGTATACGCTGATGATGAAAAGATCAAGAGCAGTGACAAAACCAGCTTTAATGGCTGATCAGAGTTGTCACCAATCATCTCCTAAACATTATAAGTATGCTAGAGTTATTCAATCCTTTTTTGGTTCGCCAAAATTTAGAGACTTTACCACCAATTGTCTCTCTAGAGCCGAGGCTTTAAGAGTCCCTACTTCAATCTTTGACTCTATGCTATTACCTCCTTTTGGGACATTTTCCCCCAGAATTTCCTCAGAAAAGAAAAGCTCATGGGACAAGATAGATTCCAGAGGCATTGGGCTTGCTCTTATTGATGAGGGAGCTGAAGAAAATTCTGATAAACCCAGCAGCAATGGAAATGTCCTGTTTGGAACACAGCTTAGAGTAAAAATCCCTCCTTTATCACCTTTAACATTTTGTCCGTTTGAATCCCAAACACGTTCGCATGGTGTTGGAATTAAAACCCAAAACTCTCTTGAATCGCCAACTGGGTGTCGAAGTTCAGAAATTTACACACAGAATTCTTCAACTTCAAGGGCAGTGTCCACATGTGTTCTGTCTCTGAGTGAAATGGAGCTTTCTGAGGAGTACACTTGTGTAATATCTCATGGCCCTAATCCAAGAACCACTCATATATTTGATGATTGCGTTGTCAAGAGCCATTGTTCTTTGCCTGCAAGGCCCCATTCTGCTTCAGGGAATTTCCTCAGCTTCTGTTACACTTGCAAGAAGCAGCTTGAGCACACAGAGGACATCTTTATTTACAGGTGAAGTTTCGTTGACAAAAATACATGTAGCTACCCCTAAAGAGAGATTTTATAAATAAATTGATGTCTGGGAGAAGATGAGGGGTTTGGTGTTTGTTTAAAGTTCATTAATTTCTTCAAGTGACGTGTTGGTTTATGTTGTGCAGAGGTGAGAAAGCTTTCTGCAGTAATGAATGCCGGTGCCAAGAGATGATGGTGGACAGACAAGAAAATTCAGAACCTGATATTTATCATCAGCCTTGATGACTCAGAATTTGATCAGCAAGTCAGAAGTTTTCCCCCCTCCATTTTTTATTATGATTTTGGAGTTTGAGAGTTATTGTCGTGGAGGCGATGCTTTATGTTGTCTTACTTTTTTTGTTTGTTGAAATTTTCCAAGTCTTCTTTTTTATTTTTCATATAGAGATAAGAGTTCATGTTTGAATTGCTACGGTTTTTCCCTCATTGTTTTGGGTTCAAGATGATGATGATGATGATAATTGATGACTGAAACTTTGGTTTTCTTCTTTTCCTTTTGTGTTGATGATGATGATGATGATGATGATGCAGATTATTGGAGGGCAAGAAATTACATGTTATTCTCATGGAGAGTAGCTCCTTGACTAAAGTTTATTTGTTTTTCTCAAGCATTGGTTTCATTATGAAAAGAAAATCCGAATATCACATGAGGCTAAGAAGATCCCCCGCTTTCAATCTTAAGGCCAACAGTTGTTCCACACTAATTATCAAATTACTGTTTCTCGTCCATGACAACACCACCAAATATAAAGCTGAAAAAGAATCTGAAAATAAAACAGGGAACCGAACTCGTAGAAATGATTGATTTGATCATATCAAAGTCCTCGCAACTACGTGAGCAACATCATGCTTTAGCTTGACGGCAACATTATGTAAAGCAACATTCCTTTCCTCCTCTAGTTTTGTCCCCTTCATAATCCAAACAAAGATTCTAAGAAAGTAAGAACAGTGAACTGCACAGAAGGCAAAGGGCTAAAATAACATGCTAAGATGCCCAAATCAATTAGTCAAGAAAGAAAGAAACAAGAAAAACAAAAGGAACCTCCACAAGATAGCAAGTCCTTTGGCATCTTATAGTGCAATCAATTTGGGCGGGCCATTTCTGTAGACAGTGGATAATGCTTTATAGGATCAACGTCAAGTGGTTAATTTCTGAGGAAAATGGTGAATATATATTTGGTGAAGTTTTCTGACCATGCTTCATAATAGCTGCAACTGAACATGGAGAAAACTGGGAGCTAACTGTAATGAACGCATATCTAAAAGGAGAGCCTAATAGACTAACTTGTAGGAGAAAGGGGATGCCAACTAACCTGGCAACTCTACCCCAGAGTAAAGCACTCCACCTTCCACTTGTCAAACTCTGCGGGTAGCCCATTCTAAGATTATCAAGTACTCTCACCTAAAATCTAACCTATTAAGATAGAGAATCCTTTAAATTTATAAATCTCACTACCCTTGTAAGACTAGCTAATGTGGGACTCATAACACTAACTCGAGTCATTGAAGCAGACGCAGCAGGAGGGTAAAGACACCCTTCTAAGAGATGCTTTTAATATGCAGAGAAGATAGTGAAGGGGCTCGATCAAACTACACCTGGTTAGATGGGTAGTGAATGCAGAAGACAAAAGAAGCAAATAACAACAAAGGGGCATGACCATCCTTATGGGGATGGAGTGAGAGGGCAACATACATAATTGAATACAGCATGAAGGAGGCAAATGGCAAGAGGGTCCTCTTCAACAGCTTTCAGTTCCGCTTCCACCTCCATACTTCATCTCTGGTCCCAACACATTACGCTTTCCATTAGTCCCCTCCCAAATTTGAACCTTCTTCAGTCTTCCAACTTTGTCCCTGGCCCACCCTATGGACCATTACACAGTCCCAATTCTAATCACACTCAAATGCTGCCTCTCATCATTCATGTACGCAGCTTACAAAGTGATTGAATACAGAATATAACCCCTGTAATGACTCACGAGCCCCCCCCATCCCCCAGCCACCCCCAAGTGGGAAGTGACATGTCCGAATCTTTTTTTATCTGTGTCAACCCCAGAATAACTAAATCCCCCACAACGCACAACTCTACGTAGCTTCTCAATTCAAACCACCCATCTCTACCAAAACTAAAAAGTGTATCGAACACATTACTATATATATCCCCATTTACCACCACATCATATGTTCCTTCTCCTTTTCACGATTCCTGCGGACAAAGAAAGCTATGTCCTCCCTCCCACTGCAAGTTCAAGGGCACTTCCGTCAATTCACTGCCAAGTATATACATATATGTACACACAAAGGGTCCATTACAACATCTACTACTTATCTTCATTTCTAGACTCTGTTTCAGCATCTTCATCCCTTACCACAGACAATTTCCCCGAAAAATTCGGTTGCGATCTACATCCACGGAGAGATTGAAGAGGATTCACAGAGTTTAGCACGACATGTTTGCGATGAAGATCCATCCTTCCGCAAAGAAGCGAGACACGTTCCGTCCGCAGCCCTCTGTGGTTGCGTCGTCCGCTTCCTCCAACACCAAGAAGCTCTGGAGACTGCCTCACGTGTTCGCCAATGTCCTCGAGCTCCCTCTCCGCTCAGACGCCGACGTTTCCGTGGAAGAGACCCCCACCTCTTTTCGTTTTATAGCCACCGCCAATGGAATACCCAACGGCGTGCGCGCCCACGCCATCGAAATCTTGCCCGGTATGACCAGAATCGTCGTCAAAGGGATGGACGGTGGCGAATTGGTGGCCGGTCAGCTTCATCTTGGCCTTGATCTATGGAGGTTCCGATTGCCGGCATGGACCAGGCCCTCCATGGCCACCGCCGTTTGTTCCGGTGGCAAACTGGTTGTCACGGTGCCCAAAACCACCGCAGGGAAGTGAAATTGATGATGATGGTAAAACGTCATGAAAATGAGAGAGGGACGTACGTGTTTGTATATATGGATTGTTCTCGTTCGCTCCAATAAAACAAGTCCCGTTTTTCAAGTTCCAAAATTTAATTATGCTTCTCCCACACGATCATCTTTCCGTTACAAAGGGAACTCATTTAATGATCCGAGGACTACCCTTGCAAAAGTACACAACGGCATCAGTTTGAAAACCGAAGAAACTTTGGTCAATCCATTTTAAAATGTGATCAAACACCTCCAATGATGCAACAAGACTAAGCATCACTCTCACATAAAGTTGTATTACATGCTAAAACAATGATGAATTCATTTTGGAATTTTTGACTATAGGTTATTCGTCTGGAATAAGCAAATGATTGATTGATGAGGCGGTAGAATAAAGGGTAGGACATAGGAGTGTGATATCTTAATCACCGTATAGAAACGTCATGTTTGATTTGAATTAGTGTGTAAGGCATCACATTTTGGCGGAGCCTCGTGATGAATGATCCCGTTTCGCTGCTAGTGGAATGAACGTAAGTCCTGTGGACGGTGGAAGGTCCATCACCACTAACTAAATTCGCCTTTGACTTGAGAAATCTGTAGATCATATAGGGACCACATTGGAGAATGAAATGAGGATGAGTTACGTTATGCCCAATCTCTCTTTTGTATATCAACCAGAAATTAGAGTTGGCATTGATTCTCTACTCTCCTGGCTTTGCCTCATTACTTTTGTGATATGTTTTTTTATTAGACGAATCAAAAGAATATTACTATATGATATATATATTCAAGGATCATTTATCTCAAGCTTTTGACTGGGGCCATGCATATTAAAAGCAACCCATCGATCGTTGAAGAGATGGAAGGACTTGCTCAATCTCCAAACAAGCAGAGCTTACACATGTAAAGACGCCAATATTCAATATCCTTTACCCATATATAACTGTGAATGTCAATAACTATATTAAACTCTATATTCCTCTCTCCTAAATATAGGATAAATTTAAGAGTGATGACTTTGTCCTAAGTATAAGGTTTACTTTTCTTTTGTCTCCTGCTTGTTAAAATTTGCTTCATCTTTTGTTGATGGTATGTATCAATAAATTTTCAAGTGTCCTTTGTTAACTAGAACCAGAGAACCCCCTGCTTTCAAGAGATTAATTGAAGGACCTTTTTGGATCTCCTAAAGCAGAACTTACACATGTAAAGATGGCCATTAAATAAAGGAGTCAGAAGCGACTAATTAACTATATCCACATATAGCTATAGCCCACCTTAAAAATGTCTCAATTCAAAGTACCTTCATCTTGAAGCTTCACACGATTTTAATAGAAAACCTCGAATGATACTACTCCTCCCCTACTCTTCATGAATTCCACATAAATGTTTAGCGGACAACGGATAAATTCATGCATCCTAGCTTCTATCCTTTTTGTAAAGTATTATTAACTGCTATTTTATTATTAAAAAAATTAGTAGAAGTTAGTTAAATATTTTAATTTTTACAAGTTTTTAGAAGTTATCCATTGATTGGTGATATATGTAAGGATATAATTTAGTTATTATTTATAAAAATTTTGTATTAATTACTAATAATAAATAAGATCTTATAAAATAAGATCGAAGGATGGATCAATCAATGATCAAAACAAGAAGCAAACTCAGAACTCAGGTTTAGGCTGTTTTCCTTTTCTTTTTTATCTATTCTGTTCATCAGAACTTTACTCCGACTACATCCAGATTCAACTCACATCGCGTATCTGACTATGGTGGGTGAGTCTTCTAACGAAAATTTTTTACATACGTCAAAGTTTAAACTCGAGACCTCATTTAAACGATACTAAACTATTTACCACTCAAATCAACTCTTATTAATATTTAGGATGTTTTCCTACTTGTTCGTTTTGGGATCTAGGCACGTAAGTCCTAAGCGATAAAATTAAAGCAGCTGTTAATTATATGACCATAGGTCAAAAGGGAAGGGTCAACTAGTATATAAACTTATTTTTTATTTTAAAAAGTATAACCTAAAGAATTTTGGAATTATTTACGTGCATGTTGCTGAATGAAAATATTAAAATCAGTTTGGATCGTTTGTAAATCCTAGCTAAATAAATTTGCTTAGTACCATGTTAATTTGTTTTATTTTAAAATTGATGTTTGTTTTGGACTTTAATTTGTCTTTTAAAGAGTTAAGATTCTTCATGCACGTGATGTGCAGGTGATCCAAACCGGGGGAGATCGGTGCCAGCTGGTCAAATATAGTGAGCATTGGCCAACATTAATCAGATGAAATTATAAGCTTCATGCGAAACTAGACGCCACGTGTAAAACCCTCCCAACCTATAACCCTCCCTCATCTTCCCTTCAGATCTATGCGTATATATAAGAACACACCTTCCTATACTGAGCACAATGATGTAAGAGGCATTTGAACCACATTTGGTTATCTTTGATTACAAACTCACTCGTGCTTTTTGTTCCTGATACAACCATGAGACAGGGTAAGCCACGTATATCTAAAGCCGCCGAGCCGCAGCCGCAGCCGAAGCCCATCAAATACGGAGATGTTTTCAACGTCTCCGATGAAGTGGCTTCGAATGTCATCTCGCCGAAAGACGCCGCTCTGATGCAAGCAACAGAGAACCAAGCTCTGGGACAAACCCAGAGAGGAGGACCAGCGTCCGTAATGCAATCGGCGGCTTCGGTGAACAAGAAAGCCGGCCTCGTGACCTCAGCCGGAGTGTCAGACGTAGTTCGCAATCAAGGCTTGAGCGTCTCCTAAACAAAATTGGGTACGACGCGCGTTATCACGGAGGTGGTGGGGCAGCAGGTGGTGGGACAGTTTGTGGAGCCCGACGTGCCCATGAGATATCCTGGATTAGCTCTGGACCCAGATGCTATAACCGTCGGGGAGGCGCTTGAGGCATCGGCATTAACCGAGGCCGGCGATAAGCCTGTGGATCAGAGCGACACCGCCGCAATACAAGCTGCTGAAATGAAAGCCACCGGAAGAAACGATATAACACCTAGAGGTGTAGCCGCCGCCGCCCAGTCTGCTGCCACCCGCAACGCACGCACTCTGCCTTATGAGCAGAGAACAACTTTGTCTGATGTTTTAACGGTAAATATATAAACTCATATTTGTTTTCAATTCTATATCACGCCAAAACTTGCTTAACTTAGTTTGGAACCTGAAACAACCTTAAACTGATGTCACCTTAGAGTTACTTTAAAAATTTAAACTAAAGATTGCGTATAGTATAACTTCAGGTCGTTCTCGAGCCAAAATATAAAATTAAATTCCTAAGTAACTAAATGTAATGCAACCTAAATTAGAAAATAGGATTTATTTTGATTGACTAACAACTAAATATAAAGAATTAAAATAGATTCAAAGAAAATATTTTTAGTATTTTTGGTTTAAAGAAAGAAATAATGAATGATAATAAGTTCATAGAATAAACTCAAAGGTGATTGATAATAATAAAAGCAATCCTCCAATTTAATAACGCAACCAATCATGGCTTCAACAGATATGGGAGTTTTAAATAATGAATTAAGAATTATAATTAGCTTTTAATCCAACAACCGAACCACCTCGAATTGTCACAAAATATTTTCTAAGTCATACTTTATTAATTGCTACCAGAATAATAAAATAGGATTAAATATATTAAAAATCAATGCTTAATTATAACTCAATAATTAATAAAATAGAATTTAAGCCAGATCAAAGTCTGACCCAGATCAAAAATCACAAAATATTCACAATAATCACAATTCAATGTCTGACCCAGATCAAAGTAAATGAAATTAAAGTTAATTAAAGATTAATATCAAATGTCAAGCAAAAATTTAGTCACAATAATCCTCAAATAATACAATTAAATCATTTTAAACATCCCCAATAATTATAAAATTAATTCTAAGACCTATGAGTCATAATAAAATTATTAAGTAGAGAATTAGAGTAACTTATACTCTTATTTGAGATCCCAAACTCATGCCTTTGTCATTGAATTAGAGAATTAAGACAAATTAGCCACGCATAGCTATAAAGATTAACAATAATTTTAAGAGTTTAGCCATGGATAATGGAGCTGCACGTCATTTTTCTTTCAATTCAATTCTCTTCCCTGTGCATCTTGTTCTCTCAATTCTTTCCAATTCTCCTTTGTGTCCCGCGGCAGTTGCTTGTGTGCATGCTTCTTGCCTTTTTTAAAAAAGAGGAATCATATGTTTGGCCCATTGGATCTTATTTTATAATTTTTAATTTAATAGTCCTTTGTTATCATTTGTGAATTTTAATTTCTTCTAAATTCCTAAAATATAAAATCATAATAATATAATATATTTTATTCTATTTTATTCTAAAAATAATTGTTTAGGAGAAATAATAAAAAATATGATAATTATGCCCCTATTAAGCACTAATTCAATATAAGTCATGTTAATTCAATTAGTGTATAAATAATAAAATTAAGGATCATAATATTGACAAAAACCTACTAAAATAATATAAATTAATATATAAAAATATAGATTTATTATAATGTTTTGTGTATGTGCTTGCAGGATGCGAGGCAGAAGCTGCCTGCAGATAAGCAGGTGACACGAGAAGATGCAGAGGGAGTGATTGGCGCTGAGATTAGAAACAAACCGGACATGAAAACCACCCCCGGTGGGGTCGCAGCTTCAGTGGCGGCGCCGGCGACCCTTAATCAAAACAAATGATCACAGCATATGCATGCATTAATTCCACATATATAAGCTTTTTAAGGTTGACAGTTTTAAGCTTTTTGAGGATTTCCTGTCTCTCCTATAAGTGTGAATATTTAAGCTTTTTGAGGTTGACAGTTTTTGTATTCGTTTTGTTCTAAATATCATATATGATCTATGGCGGTCTATCTACATTTTTCTGGGCATGTCCACCTATATATTATCGGACATATTAAATTTTTTTATCATAAATATTAATTTTCTCACTCAATCAATAATACATGTAATTCCACATGTATAATTAAGATCATCCGGAGGATGTTAAGCTATATATGAGTCAGCATTAGCTGATAAATACAGAGGCAGCCAAGAAATATCTAATATTGATTTAGAAACTCATGTCCAACCGGTACCCTAGAATTGAAGGGTTTGATCATGGATTCAAGGGAAGAGGGAGTAATGTTTTAGGGGACTTCAAACAAAATATTCAACTAATTAATGAGTGATGATAATAATTAAGCAGATTAAGCTTAGAGTGCTTTTCAATATAAATGCACCAACCATGAAGGTCACTCTGCAGTAGTTGATTAAACACAATAAAACTCCCCACCCGCTTTAGTGCTGTGCAGAGATATTGTAATTCTAGTTTTGATAAAATTATATTAATTCGATCAACCGAATTGATAAACTGACTTTTAAGTTTTAACACAACAACAAAAATCCTATCCTACTAAATGGAGGTGCAGTCTCTATCGTGCACTGTGCAAGACTTTTAGTACATTAGAATTAGATTTTACTATCTACACTATCGTTACTATTTTTGAACTCCCTTTTGTACACACTCGATTTAATTAGTTTCACACCAGCTGGAGCCTATTAGATTGGGTTGTTAATTCAATCGCTGTGGTCAACATTTTAATGCGATTATATGAAGAAAGTTTTTAACTATTGAATCTCTGAACTTCAAAAATTCAAATTGAAGAAATTTGTTTGTGTGTGTGTGTATTTAGACTAACATGCATGCATGCTGGGAATACTGCTACAGAGTTAAATATTCTGATTCTTATTTGAGTTCGCGAACAACGATATCCAACTCAACTTATTAATCATATCTAGCATAAATATAAGAATCCGTCATACTCACATATTCGAAATTATTAAGAACGATTGAATAATTAAAATTAGTGCCTTACTTTGACGTATCTCCATGAGGGTGAAGATATATAGCACCGATCTCTCTGAGCACTAAGCTTGTTGGGCATCTCGAATACTTACCTTCAACTAAAGAAACTGAGTCAGAATATGGGTATGATTGTTGGATATTGAGGAGTGGCCTGCAGGTATAGGTACAACTGTCAAAATATCTGCTTGCGGCTTAACGGTCAAGGACAATATTTTCGGGTAGCTTCAGCCCTCGCCACCTGCCACTGCCTCATAATCTGTCACCACCCCTTTATACCATTTCCTTCCACCACGTGCATGTAAATATATATATAAATAAATGGATGTTTTTCTGTTGCACATATAAATAACAGCAACACACCCTTGTGTCAACAAGCCAGGTGGAGAAATTAGTGAAGTTGTGTGTTGTTGTATGAGTATGAGCCAGGAACAGCCGAGAAGAGGAGCTGAAGATGAGAAGGAACCGATTAAATATGGAGAAGTGTTCGTGAAGGTGAAGGGATCAGAATTAGGATCGAAACCCATAACAGCCAGAGACGCGGCCATCATTCAATCAGCGGAAGCCCAGGTACTGGGCGGAATCCAAAAAGGTGGCCCCGCCGCCCTCATGGAATCAGCCATCGCAGTCAACGAGCGAGCGGGTCTTGTCTCTCACGACGGCGTCACCAACCTAGCCAGAAACTAAGGCGTCAAGATATCTGCAACAAGCGAAGGCCGCGGCCGCGTCATCACCGAGACTCTGGTGGCCAGGTTCAAACATAACCTTGGCATCTACATCTACATCATCGTATGTTCTTCATTTAATGCGTTGAAGTACATGCAAGCTGATGAGAATGAGGCAAGCAAGAGAAATAATCCAGTGAATGAATCAGCAGATGATGATGCTGCAGCAGCAGGGATGCGACCACCAGGATTTAGAGCAAGCATAGACGATGAATTTGTTGAAAATATTTTAAATATTGTGAAAGGGTTTGTCAAAGAAAGAAATATATTTATGATATAACTCTTCGTTCTGAAAGGGTATGTTGAAGAAAGAAGAGTCTTTCTAACATAACTCTTGAATCTAAGAGACATATATCTAAAAGACATGTCTCGTGACCTTCTACAATTTATAAAAGGGGCTTCTTGCTGAAGGAGAAATATAGAGAAATATATAGATAAAAAGAGAATGACATAGAGAATGATACACCAATCTTCTGATATTATTTTATCTTCCATTAGTTATGTTGCCCTGTATTTTTATAGGAAGAGTTCGCTTAATCCTGGAGAGAGCCGCTTCTAAATTTGATGAGGAGTCGCGGAATATCTCTTAAGGCAGTGTTCTCAGACGTGACTCGAATTATAAACTTTGTTATTTTGCAGATTTAACCAATAATCTTAAGAGATATTACCTGTAAATTTTTAGAAGTCAAGAGAGAGCAACGGAGATATTGTGGGTGCATCTTCTCTAAACAGAAAATAAGTTGATGATGAAAAAAAGGTAGAATGATTCGAAGACCTTTACAAACTGTGGATCGAAGCCTCTGCAAATGCATCATTTTGGCACTCAAGCCAATGGTCCTGAGAAACTATTGTTATTCACCCTTAAGTCTATAAGTACAGAATCGCTGAACAAATCAGGCGGCACTTCTCCGGAGAAACTACTATTTGAAAGGAAGGAATGAAGAAACTAACAAGCAAAAAGTTGTCATGAGATGAGAACAAAACATGTTAAGGAACGAAGGGAGGAAGGTAACGCTTACTCGCAGGAATTTGACAAGCACCAATATCAGAGATGAGTTATAGTGAGGATGCGTCCATGGAGGCGTCAACGAGCAGTTAGCCAACGGTAATATTTTCAAATGACTATTCTAAGGTTTTCTAAAAGGTATGTCTCTCAATATTATGCCAACCGTTGGATTTATAGAGTAATTATTCTCAACAGTTTCCTCTTTGGTTTATCATTTTAAAATAATGCCAACGTGTCCTGGAAAGGCTTCAACAATGACAAAATATATCTCACAGGTGAATTTTATATATATTTCGCTTGGGTTGGGTTTTGAGTTTAATATTGAATATATTATAAGATAAATTTGAGATTACCATGTGGCATTATATATGTGTATTAGTCATATTCAATTTTGACTATGTTCAAAATTTGAAATTCTATTTTTCAACAATATAATTGTGAAAATAAATGGCATGTAAAAAATTTTAATTTAATTAGAATAGAAAGAGATTATATAGTATGAAATTTTAATTTAATTAAAATTATTATTGAGAAGTTATTGAGATATAATTTGATATTTAAAAGTGTAGGGGTGTCTAAGATGTGAGATATCTTATAAAATTTATGAATAAAAAATTATGTGTATGTTAACCTCATTTTATAATTGTGAAGTATGTTATGATCAAATTAAATGGAGGCTTTGTTATTTGTTGTTGACACTAAATTTAAATATTATCAAAATTTTATATGTGGCTTTATGATAGAAGCATGAAAATTTGATCATTTATCTATTGGAGAGATAAATATGTTAGTTTTCATGATATTATTATTTGTGAATATATATTTATCTTAACATAAATTTATATGATGTGGATGACATATTATAATGTTATGCTATTTTAAATTTGAGTTTGAAAGTATGAATTAAATATGTTTTTAGGTGTTAAAATCATAAAGGAATATATCATCTTAAAAAGTATTTCAAATTTTAATTTTGAGAACTATAGTGTGATTATTTTTTATGATGATAATATATTATTTGAGGATGTTATTTGCTCAATTTATTTATGCACAAATTATGAGAATTTGATGCATTATAATTAATTCTTATGATATAGTATATATTATGTGGAGGATTGAGCATACAAACATAAAAATTCAATCTCATGAGGAGAATGAAATATTTGAGGGGTACCATAATTATTGGTATCATATATGCTGAAATCCCGTTGTATTAAAATACACGGATGATAAGTGGTGATTTATCTTGAGTTTATTACTCTATAAATTGAGCAAATATAATCACTGTCCAAGCAGTGAACATTGAGATATTCTAAATAAGGTTATTGAGATACTTTAAAGGTACCATGAATTATGGTACACATTATAGTGGATTTACCGCTGTAGTAGAAGGATACAGTGATGTGAATTGGATCTTAGATTCAGAAAGGTCAAAATTTACTAGTGGTTATGTGTTTATTCTTAGTGGTAGTTCAGTTACATGGAAACCATCCAAGCAATCAATTCTAACAAAAAAAGATTATGAATTTATTGCTTTGGAATTGGCTGATACTGAAGCTAAGTGATTGGAAATATTATAGCAATTGTTTTTATATAAAACCAACACTTAGTGTTGATAAGATGTGTTTGCCAAATGGCAATTATCTTTGTTGAGAGAACAAAGACATGCAATACTTAATGTTAATGAGTTGTGTTTGTCAAATGTCAATAACCTTTGTTAAGGATAATAAAGACGTATAACATTTAGTGTTGATAAATTATGTTTGCAAAATGGCAATAACTTTTGTTAAAGAGAACAAAGATGAGCAACACTTATTATTGATGAGTTATAGTTACAAAATGACAATAATATTGTTAAGAGAATAATAGTGCAATAGTTTGAGATACTATGAGAATAAGCATGCTTACAAATTGTGGAGTTATCTCAATCGATTTTAGTGAGGTCAAAAATAGATCTATCAGATCTGTTAACAAAACCCCTGGAAAGAAAACAATTAAATTGTTGAGACATCGAAAGGAATAGGACTAAAGCCAGTTGATAACGATAGCGATGGCAACCCAACCTTTGTGATTTGTGATCTCATGAAAAAGGTTCAATGGATAAGAATAAATCGTTTGTTAGTTCTTCTAGCACCAAATATTATTACTGGTCATTTCCTATGGTGTACAAAAAAGTATTAGATTGCATAGAGGAGGGTGAACAAAGCTCTTAATGATTTCAAATCCCACGGGAATGGTGTATTATGTGCAAGATACACTTAAAAAAATCACCTATATGAATGAGGGGTGTGAGCCGCTCCTATGAGATTGTGGCAAAATCTCTAGAGCATTCGTTAAAAACAGGACACGCGCATGGCTACCTAAAGCGTAAAATCGCGAGGTAAACAGTGAAAATGTGGGGGTATAATCTGGCTGTTAGTACCTCTGGTATACACCCAAGAAATATTGATTCATATCCATAAGACCACTAGCATCTCTGTGTACCAAGTATTATCAGTCTAGGTCTAGTTTATAGTCCAAAGGACTACTAGATACAATAATTATGTCCATTTGTGTAACTCAACTAATGGTGTTTCTTTGACACATGTGGGGGATTGTTGGAAATATTTTAAATATTATGAAGAGGTGTGTCAAAAAAAAAAATGTATTTCTGACATAACTCTTCGTTGTGAAAGGGTATGTTGAAGAAAAAAAGAGTTTTTCTAACATAACTCTTGAATCTAAAAGACATATGTCTAAAAAATATGTCTCGTGACCTTCCACAATCTATAAAAGGGGCTTCTTGATGAAAGAGAAGTACAGATAAACATATAGACAAAGAGAGAACGACATAGAGAATGATACACCAATCTTCTGAGATTATTTTATCTTCCATCAGTTATATTGCTATGTATTTTTACAGGAAGAGTTTGTTTAATTTTGGAAAGAGTCGCTTCTAAATTTGATGAGGAGTCGTGAAATATCTCTTAAGAACAGTGTCCTCAAATATAACTTGAACTATAAATTTTATTATTTTATAGATTTAATCAACAAAATTCATAAGTGAACAGGGAGAAGCAACTCTTAATCCTCGGTTAGTGAGATGTGAACCATCAATGACAACTCGACAGGACCGGTTATCCAAAATATAAAGGCCGATTCCCAACAGGCTTCATAGTTCGTTGCTCAAAACCATGCAGAAGGCGAGGGAATCGTGTGTGCGTATCGTGATGATTTTGTTGCTGACTCTAGATCATAGCCAGCAGCTAGCAAGTACAAGGCATAATAATATTATTGTTTTACACGTGTGCGAGAGCTCATTCTAGCTAGTAATTTTAATATTATCAAACTGAATTAAAAATTAATGTCATGGCATTTTTTTATTTGAAAGAGTTTTCTGCATGGAAATACAAAGCCCAAGCTAACGGAACTAAACCCCAAGTTCTAGTTGTGCTTAAATATGGAACGTAGGGATTTTAATTATAAAAATAAAATACTAAAGGTACGGAAAATGTTTTAAGTGAGATATGTGGAGCATGAAAATTCGAAAGAGGGTGAATATCGGGGAAAGTGAATGACGTAGGGAACGGGGCAAGTGGGCTCAGAAAAATTACTCGCATTTATGCACTCCTGCAGCTTATCCGTCTGATCCCTCTTTACTCAGCTGACGTTGGTATCGCTCACTCTGCTCAACAGTACCTTCCTCTCCAACATCCTAATTTTTTTTATATATAGGGAAGAATTTTGGTGAATTATTTCTATGGATCTAAAGAGGATAGAGAAAAATTTAATTAAAAATTATTTAAATTAAAAAATATTATTTTATTATAATTTTAATTATTATATTTAAGAAAATATTTTAATTTTTAGATATTTAAATTTATATTTAAAAATAATTGATAACTCACCTTACTCATTATTAACATAATCCAAAAAGAATGAAAACTTCACCTACCTTAAATTATATGTGTACATAATTTTTTTAAGAATTTTTATATAAAAAAATATTAACAAAATATTTATAGATTATTTATCAATAAAATTATCATATTAATTAGTTATGATATTTGAACTCATAATTTTATGAGTTATAAACAATTTTTTTATTAATTGAACTAATTTTATAAATTATAAGTTAATTTTTTATTAATTGAATTAATCTTTATTGATAATCTTAATATTTAATTATTAAGAAAAAAGTTACACTACATTTTAAATAAAAAATTAAATATAAATTGGTACAAAGGTTCACTTGTAAATGATCCAACTTGTAAGTATAAAAATTTAATAGGGGAACATAAATAGTTAAATTTAATTTGTGAATATAATTGTTTTAGTACTAATCTGAATTTAAATTTCTCATATAATACACATGAGTAATTTTTTTTGCATTAATATATTGAAATATTATGTCCAATGAAACAAAAGTAAAATTCCACAACAAAGGATTAGAGCTCGGAAGCTAACTAGGGTAAAAATAGTTCATTTACAACCTCGTCTAGTTAGAGCCTTGTTTAGACAAATAGACCATGCTTTTAAGTCAATTTAAAGCGCTCCTAGTTTAAATAGCTCACCCTTGGCCTACAAACCTATCAATGTGTATGTTTAATTATATGTAAATTATAAATAGATTTAAAATCTATTTAAAATCTTCTATTAATAAATACGTAAACTTTAAAATTTATTAAAATCTATATTTATATACATAAATATATATTTTAATAGACTCAAAGTATATTTATGATATTTAAAATTTAAAATATAGAGTCTTTTTAAAAGCTATCGTATTGTAGGAATCATCTCTTTAAGGATTTAGGTTTGACATGTGAGACTCCAGTCTAAAAAAGCCTTGAATACAAGTTCAGACTTTAAATTTTTATATAAATTCAGGCATATTTACAAAAATCTGGTTTAGTCTTGGCACATTTTTATCCCTAAAAGCAACTGATGCATTATTAATATTAAAAAGTGAACGTGTGTATTAACTATGGAGCAAAATGAAAGCAGCCCACCACGTGCTTTTGCTGCTATGATAGGACCATCCTCCTTATAATTTTCATGACTTTATTCTGGACACGTCCATTCGTTTTGGGCATCCCCTGCTCCCTCCTTCACTAGGGACGAATCGTTCCTTTCATCTTTTTGTCTCTTCATGGAGATGGTCATGGGGTGGGTCCCCCCGTTTAGGACGGGTCCCCGTTGGGGTAACAAGGAAATATAAGCAACACGCACGATCCATCACTTTCCCATCTCTGAAGAGTGCATGAAGTGGACCAAGTATGAGCAGCTCCACACGTACTGCCTGCCATTGGCCTTTAATTAAGTAAAATTCCCACTTCCCACTCGGAATCCTCCTCCCTAATCATTAATCATTTGCTTGTTTGATTCCCACTCTTTCTACAGTTCCCAACTTCGCATGTGCCTCTTCCTTCTATCCCAAACAACCCCACCTTCCTTGCTTATTACTCTATTATTTCCCTTCCAACTTCATTATTATACATGTATGTATCTTTGTCTTTTTTATCAACTTTTGTCAGTAGCTAGAGATTAAGAATCCCCAAAACAAGCCTTCCACATGCAAGCTTCAAGCCTTTCTCTTACTCCCAGTTTGCCGTTATATTATAATAATGTACATATAAACATGTAACCCTTTGCTTTCGTAATACATGCATGTGGTTCCACCGTTGCTTTGAAGCGGCTGCAAATTAAGGTGTCGAGAAGACTCAAGAGTATGCTCAACACAATAGGAAGAAATCTGAACCACTGCTTCTCCAGGCTTTCGCGGCCATTAATATCACCTGAAGCTTCGTCGTCTTCTTCCGGCTGCATTCGTCAAGACAACCCTATTTCACCCGCCCCCCCGTCTTCTTCTGTGTTCATAACAAACTTCAACTCACTCTATGACCCCACCTCGGATCACTCCTCCATCAACGCCGGCAATGAACCGGACTTGGCCACCGCCTTCGCCTCCCGACGCTTCTTCTTCTCCTCTCCCGGCCGCTCTAACTCCATCGTGGAATCCTCCTCCGCCGCCGCCGGTCAGAAGAAGAAGGTCTTCCACAATAGCGTGGCCGTCCCCACCTTCTCGCCGGACCCCTATTTGGACTTCCGACGATCCATGCAGGAGATGGTGGAGGCGCGTCCGGAGCTCAGGGATGTGAACTCCAACTGGGAAATCTTGCACGAGCTTCTTCTCTGTTATCTTGCTCTCAATCCCAAACACACTCACAAGTATATTGTTGGTGCTTTCGCCGATCTTCTTGTCAACCTCATGCCATCGCCGCCGACGTTGGTGCCGCCTAATCCATAGTTTTTAGTCAGTTCGTGATTAAGACGGACCTATCTATTTGGGAAATTACCTGAACCCGAAGAAATTGAAGGTCATAACCCCTAATTCGTTGTTATCTTGTCATCTATCACTGTCTTATATTTCTCTCTCTTTTCCTAATTTCCCTTTTGGGTTCTTTATTTACTTCTTTGGTTGAGAGAATGTCAGGAGGGTACTATTCTGATACCAACTCTACCCTCTTAGATTTCAACTTTCAATATTGCTAACTTTATAGCTTTGTTTAGCTCCGTTTCCTCATCATTCTTCTGCTACACTTTTCCTTGCAAAATTAAGGATGGCGATGTCTTACTCTGTTTTTTGCCTTTTTATGTAAAATGAGTGCCATGAAGAAATCTGTAAGTGCATATTTAACATTAAAAATTAACTCTGGCTTCTGAGATCCTGGCTTCTAATTTCTTTTGGTACAATATACTGACAGTAACAACTCCACAATTATCGATAGTTTCAAATCAAGGTTTCTTTTTACAGTTTATTTCTCTCTCTCTCTTTGTTTGGGAGAAAAAGAAGGCTACAGCTCGTAGAGAGTTTACTTGCAAGCAGAATCGTTAATCAAACAGAAAATTGGAAGCTATGGACATTCGGGAATATACAGGTTTAATCCGGATTCTTTCAAACAGTCGAGTTAAACCCGACCAAATGTCGGACAGTGAATATTGCGACAACTTCATATGAATAAACAGCTGAAAGGTCATCGTTTAATTAGTTTTTGATTTCCCAGAATGGCTGCATCCAGACAAATATCCAGCAAGAGGCCAATGCAACTCATTAGTCAATTGAGTAAGTACTGGCAAGAGGGACAGAGCAGGGAATCCTAATTTTCTTTTTTCCTTTTTTAACTTGATATCTCAAGACCCTTATAAATTGTAGCCAGTGATTTTTCTTAACCCTATTCAAAGATTCAGTCTCCGTAATTGAAGTCAGGTAAAAAACAGAAGGTCTCTGTATTGAAGTGGTAAAAGAAGAGTACAAGACTTTTATTTTTTTAACAGTAGAAGAAATTGGAAGGGCTTCTATTACATTTTTTATTTTGACCTTGGCTTCTATTACGTATATGTTTATAGATAAGTTCGTGAAAGTTGATGACAATTCCATATAGTTTTAGTACGTTTAGTAGAAATGTGCAATTGATTTAATTTAATTTTTTTAATAGGACTAGTTAAAAGAGAGAACTACCAAAAGTTCGAAGTTTGAGTTGCAGAAGTAAAAGACGCCTGCTCTTTCCAAGCCATGTGTGTGTGTGTGTGTGTGTGTGGGTATTTCCCATGGTGGTCGGCGGCGGGTCATTTTGTTCCTCTCTAAATATTGTCATCACTAGCTAGCTTCCATTGAGCTGTTTATCCCATCCACAAAGTTGCATTAAAAAATTTGTGTTCGCAAAACAGGACTCGATAATTGAACTTTTGGGTCAACAAAGACGAAATTCATTGGTACCTGGAATTTTAAAATTCTGTACAAACTCCTACTACAGTACTCCAGTCTACAAGGCTAACAATAGAAGTAAGATTATGGACAGCATTTCTGAACCCCATTTACATTTGCCAAAACTATTGGGGGGCAGCAAGTTACACAAACCTAATTGCCCCAACAAAATTGGAACTAATCTCCCTTTCCTCCTGACCCGTGTTTAAAAGTAGCCCTACTTACAGAATACCAATTAAATACAAAGACAAAATTCCGTTCCTCAAATTGCTCATCAGTCAGGGACTTCGATCAATGTGCCCCATGTTCTTCCCGCAAAAAAGACCAACGATTTCAACTTCAACTGGCTTCGTTGGACAGAACTATACCTTCGGCTGATGCACAGTGAAGAGCCATGCCGGAACCACACGAGGATGGAGCGTCACCCTGTCCAGTTTGATTGACCTGTAAATCAGGCTCAGGCGGCTCTGAATACCGATTTATGCCAGGCTTATCACGAACATCTGAGTTCCCATCAGCCGTAATGGCTGCTTCATTCCTCTCATTTACACCGTTTGTGATATCCTCGCAGGAACCTGAAGCAATCTGTATTGATTGGGAATCTCCAGGATGTACGATACTATGGAGATTGGTTGCTTCTGCAACACGCACGTCTGATTTATCAACTTCAGTGGTCTCGAGATTCACTTCATCTTGGGCACAATAACCATTGGGTCTCCGCTGAGAACCGCAGCCATTGATAGATTCAGAATCTATTTCTCTCGATTGAACACAATCATGATTGACTATCTCTTCAGCTTGCAAATGAGCAGCGCTAACATAATCATGTGCCTTTACATCAGTCATGCCTTCCACTGTCAAATTATCATTGACAGCATGGACCCCAAATTCACATTTTGCATCTTTTGGACTTGTATCAGGATGTACAGTCTTGCTAGTAATGTCATGTGGGTTATTCAACAAGGCATCAGGAGAACCAGATTCAACAGACACGTATCTATCATTCACTGGGCATATATCTAACGCAGGTATCCCACTCCCATCAGAAATGATCAAATCAGACCGAAATGAACTTGGTTCATCACCGTCAGTTGCTTCCTCAAGTGTACTTAGATTCTTCTGTAGTTTAGGATTTGAAACTGCACCAAATTGCAATTTTACAAAAAAAAGATCAGATTTTCAGTGACGCAAACAGATATAAAGGTGTTTTAATGGATGTCCAGGTATACTTAACCATATGGAAGGTATTCCAACATGCACCTTGATGCTTACATTCTATAGGAATTAGATCTTCATCAGCAACTTCAGGCTTCTTTATCTCTTTCATTAACATATCTACATGAGGGAATACCAGCAAATTGAAATTCTTTATCATTTGCTTCCTTGTCACTTCAAGCGGCTCAAACCCAAAAACAGAAGTCCAAGTATCTCGGACTTCTGAGACTGCTGGTATGACCAATAACTCAACATTTAAAGAGCTAAGTGCCTGACCATAATTGCAGAGAAACAGAGTTTGAATCAGCAAAACGAAATGTCATAACCATAAGAAGTACTTTTGTTTATTAGAAACAGATATAAAAGAAGAAAACTAGATAAAATAAGGTCGCTATAAGCGGAAAACTTCTAATTTAAACAATGACATATTAAGGATCAAACTTGCAAATACTAGTTATACCAGCCTACACCATATCAAGGACACACTTGCAGCATAAGCCTAAGTAATTATGTGAGAGCTAATGTATTTGAAGGCAGTTAAACCAGAAGCCCACCCTCAACCTAATGCCAAAGATCAGTAAACATATACTCTGACTCTTTACTTACCAATTCAATAGCACTCAGAAGCCGGCGGCACATTCCTTGGCGCCTATACATATAGCGGGTCCCAATGAATGGCATTTCTGCTAGTTGGTTCCCTCTAATCCTGTTTATTGACTCAACCATCAGTATAAACTTGTTACATTTTCCAACAAGCCCAAAGAGAAAGGTTCACAAAACATGAAGTTTATAAATGGAACCCTGGCAAGGAGGGAAGCAATGGCATAAAATACATTTAATAAAGCAGTACGAGGGAGGCTGATCTGAGATATATATGATCTGCCATCACATTCAAATCATTTACTTGATTCTCAGTAACAGGACAGAAGCCCAATGAACCAGGTAAAATTCTAATGGTTTGCAAAATGCTCAAATATGTTACCTTGACAGTAAATCAAACAGAAGCATTGGTTGATAATTGTACTCTAATCTGCGTCTCAATTCTAAAAATAGTAACCAAGTTAAAAGGGGTATTTATGTAAATAAAGATATGCATCTTTTTGTCAAGTGCTTCTCTAATTCTTCTCGTCTCTAAAATAGTCACTGCCATTAGATCCATATCAATCAGTACTCAGTATATCTGTTTTGAGCGATTTTATTTTTTCTAAAATAGTACTCCTCTAGTCCTTAATATATAATCTATTTGACTAATTTGATTAGATTAAGGAAACTAGTAAAATTAGTTAATATGGTATGCTTTTTCTAAAATACCCTAATCATCTTTCCTAACTCCCTCCCTCCCTCACTTGATTATTGTTGAGGGAGTATCAACAGGAATAATTTAAGAAAAAGTTGATAAATATCTAAAATATGTCTTATTATAAAGAATGCAGTTCTTTATCCATTCTTCATTATTCTAATTTGTATTAACTACTGACCATTTACAAGCTGCATGAAATCAATATAAGGTGATCTGGTAGTTAATTAGACACTTACCGAATAGATGCTGCGCCAATGACCTCATCACCTCTCTCCAGGATAGCAGTAATAAAGCCAATATAGTTCAGGCGATTGAAGTTTGAACTGGGAAAGACAATTACATCTGAAGTATAACATGGGGCACAAAAAATAACACCGATCTATGAAAGAAAGTTTCTTAAAAATGTCTAATTACAATAACACAATTTAATGGCTTAGAAGTGAGTGCAAAAACTATGCAAATCATTTGAAAAATATATTCACTTCAATTTTACAATAACTGATAGACGTGTTAGTGAGATAGAGAAAGGACAACAAACGTTCAAGCGACAATGAAAGAGGCAACAAATAGGTAAATTTCTAACAGAACTGGATAAGACCAAGTATTTAAATGGCCACGGGTAAAAATTGCTAAATTCAATTGGAAAATATCGTCATAGATCAAATTGAAAAACAAGCATATAGAGATTGGTGAATGCATTTTATTTGGAGAACTTTGGTCCCACAATTCCAGTCACTGATCCGTGGCAATGATTAGAAGAACATTAAAAAATCTGGATGTTCGACTGTATGGACAAATATAATTTCAGATGAAAAGTTCTCAGTACTAAAGACAGAATATATAAGGAACCCACCATACCCAAATTAGAGAACTGTGGTCTAACTACAAACCTCATAAGAGGATCCTGATGAGTATATCATTGAAACACAGAGGAAAATGCTTTGGGAGTCAAGGAAAAGAATGCAATGCCCCACTTTTCAAGAGGAATGATAGTAAAAACTAAAAATTCTACCATACAGTCAGCCCGGGAGTGGGGTTAAAAGGACATAAGTAATAAAGGCCAAGTGAACTTACCCACAATTATAAAGAATACTGTGGATGAGATTAATCCCACTTCTATGATCAATATATGGCATGAAGCACTCATCCATTACAGATAATGCGACAGCTAGCTTGGAATTGCATTCAACCATCTGAGATTCTATTTGAGAAGCATCATAGCCAACATCTGACCGGCGAATGAAAGTCCAAGAAAGTCCATCTTCAATGTCATGTTTAACCCCGAGAAGCATTTCTAGTCTCTTGGATAACTGGCAAAAGAAAATAAACAATATACATTCGTTACCCCATAATGACCAGAACTACTCTGCAGTTTGAGAAAACCAAATCTTCAAATGTGGACAAAAAAATTAGAAAAAATGACGTGTTTTTGAGCCATAAAAGAAAAGACCATTTCCCTTGCAATGGAATAAATACTTAGTACCCTAACTCAGGCACGTATTTTCATCAAATCACATGTTTGATAATAATCACATATAACCAACAGTTACAAGCAATGGCTGGAAGACGCATGGGCGTTAAACCACTGCCTTCAAATGGCATTGTGTTGATCCTTCACAAGCACACACGTGATAGGTGTAGAATCTGTAATTTAAACCCTAGCTCTTGTCTCTTATGGACTCTAATTTTCAAATTTTCATATCACAACAATATACAATCACAAATAGGCATTTTCTCCTACATGGAAAAGGAATTTCAATTACACAAGTAAAGTTCAAGTCAAAACACAGTTGTGATCTGACATTTTATATAATTTAAAAGAAATCAGAATTGAGTGTCTGGTGTTAATTGGACTAAATCATAAAGCAAAAGAAGCAAGAAAATAAGAAGCTTATAAATGCTTTCATGACTAAACATTAATTCCGTATTAAAAGATGTGTTGTATTATATAACAGCTTTTCTGCCCTAGAAACTTACAGCGATGATTGCAAATAGAAAGATTGCCACAACCTAAGGCCATATTTGGTACGTAGCATTAAGGGCTTGGGACAGGGAATGGACTAAATTAAGCTGTTTGGTATGTAGTATTGGGTAAACCTTGGGATTCGTCAATACACATAAGTAGGATTAGACAATCCCACCTCTCCCCCTGGTATTGCGATTTTAATCCTGGGATTGAAAATTTACTTACTAAAATACCCTCATAAAATTTGCTTACTGCCACACTTAACCTTTTCCATCACCTCTCATCTCCATCAGAGACCTTCATTGCCCTTCATTCTGTTAACGACTATCGCCATCCGACGACATTCTCTTCCTGTCATCTCCATCCTCTCTTGCGTCAACAGCCTTCTTCTCTAGCTACGTCTTGCCCAATCATTTCCATCTTTCATTGCTATTTTGATATCTCCATCCTCCATTGCAATTCTCGTCTTCGTCATGCCTAAGAAATTCTGGGGAAACATAGCATCGTATAGAGCACCCGTGTGTGGCCTGTGTTTGAGCATCGTTCTGTAAGCATATTCTTGAACAAAAAAGCACAGGTACAGACATTCATAGCCACATTCGCTCGCCCTTTGTTATATTATTACTCATACTCTCAGTCTATCAGGATCCCCAACCCCAACCCCTAGGAAAACAAAAACATAACCACTAGAAAAAATTCACTCTGCTCCTCTTCGTCTCCGCCTCTCAAATCACCTCAAAATACTCCTCTCACATGCACTTATAATACCCCAATTTCAAATTCTCACACACCCCACTAAGACCCCTTTTATCTCTATTTCCAATTCCCTCCAACTTCGCTGTACTGCCTCTTCTCACTTACTATTCGCTAACAGCCATGCCTGCGCTTGTTCTTATCTTTCTTTTCATTCTCGCCAATGCCCTCCATTGCAATGAAGCGACTTTGCTCCGCATGAGTATACTCCCCTTTGTTGATTTTGTGTAAAAAAGAAAATCAGTAATGGAGGGCTAATGGAGCTCGGGGATGCCAAAGCTTAATGATGGAGGAGAGAATTATGGGCTAAATTTTGGGGATTAGGGCAAGGGTATTATAGTCTTTTTATACGTTATGGCTAATTATAAAATAAAATAAATAAAATCATTTCTCTCAAATATAACTTCATACCAAACATAATTTTAAAAGCCTATTCCCATTCCTACTTCTATTCCCAATCCCAATCCCAATCCCAATCCCAATCCATCAACATCAAGTATTGGCTACCAAACGTGGACTAAGTTACCACAACTACTACAGAACAACTTATGGTCAAGTTGCCTTGCAGCCTTGACTAGCTAAAATTTACAAGCAGAGATCAAGAACATGAATAAGTCATACCTCCTCACATCTGTGTCCACAATAGAAAGAGAAACTAGAGTCATCAGCTGGGACTCCATTTACCTCAATACAAGATCTATGATCTGCATAAGATAAAAGTTTACTATATTTTCAGTAAAAAAAACATATTCATACTCAGAAATGAGTATCTAATTAATATCAACATAAGTGAAAGTAAAAAAAAAATACATTTTTGATTGCATAATCGGCACGTAAGTAAAGCAGAGGTAGTAAAGTCATCATAGCCATCTCTGTCATTTGTACTTCCGTCAACCAACTCACAAAATTTGCAACAACAATAAATGCATCGCCAGTTGCCAGGTGGGAACTCCTGCAAGGAAAAACAGACGCTTCATTAACCAAATGCAGTTTTGTCACAGATACATCTGGATATTATAGACATAACAATGACTTTTCTTTTTGTTAATTCTCTCAAGAACAATTCACCAAAAGCTCAGAGGGCATATCCATATGAAGTTTTACAAAATCATGACTTCGTATCAGCAAATAACAAGGGATATTTTTCTGGTAGTGAGCATTCAAACCTACGAACACAAACAATTTGCAAGGCAGAGTAACGATGGATGGCCATTGGCAAGGCATAGGTGATGAAATATACAGCTGTCAAAACAAACTGATCCTAGCCCAACATATTTCAGAAACAGAAAAAATGAGAGGACCGCCAAGCAAAATAGGAAATGTGGAAGTTGATTTTGCCAATACATAGCAGTTTCACAACCAAGTTGGAAGAAACTCAAGCCATCCGTTCCTCAGTGCGTCAATAGCACAAAATGGGCAGGGACTAATGGGTAAAAGTGCCAAATTTATCCAAGTGAAAGAATCATAACAAAAACTATAATCAAACAGTTAATTAAAACAGTCCACATATTCATACTTTGATATTTAGGCAGCTTTGATGGAATGTTGATGGGCAATTATCACAACAGATCAAGTCTCCACCATCACCACAGACACCGCATGCTTCATCATTGGGGTCTTCGCTTGTAGTGTCAATAAAATGGAAGCCTTTTCTTTCATGTTCATCTTGTTTATTCCATGAGTCTAGCAGGCATTGCAGAAGGGAAATTCCTCTCTCTATATGTATATTTTTGAGTGGATCAGAGAGTCTGCTTCCTGCATGGGCTTCAAATTCTGACACTGTTACAATTTCATTGCAGCAGTCACAATGAATTCCATCTCTTGTGATCCTACCCTCCAATTTTGCGCCTTTCCTTCCGTGGTTCCAATGGTGAACCCTCTCATTTTGCATGATTGTTCCCAAATCAATCATCCAGGCAAGCACAGTTCGCTTTCCAGTGTAAAGTACATACCCATTAGTTTTTGAGTCCATCTCCTCAGCATTGCGAACCATAAAAACACTTCGCTTCTTATTATGTGTTTTCTGCCGTTTCCGATCCTTGACCAGAACAGGAAACCTTTTATGTGATGTATTGTCTAAATTGTCCTCCTCAACAAGTGACATTTTTCTCTTAACTTTCCCCTTCATTTTTCTTTTGATTCCATTAATTGAATCTCCATCTTTTCCTCCTGTTTGCTTCAATTTACCTTTATCTTTCCTTCTCTTTTTAATGACCCTAGTTAGAATATTGAATTCCTCCAATGGTATGGGCACAAATTTGAAACCTGGAATGTATACGTCACCTTCACCATCACCAGTTTCAGAATGCATCCGAAGCCTTTTGTAAGCCAAGGTAATTGACCAGTGAGTCTTTCCATCTGGACTAACATACACTGCATCATTACACTCTTTGCCATTCCTAGGTCTGTAATCAACAATCCAGCCCGCAGCTGAAAGTAGCTCCCAAATGTGTTGCCTCGCCAACTGCTTCGCTTTCCTCATTCCTTTTTTCTTCTTAATGAGAGGATTTGCAGAATTTGATATTAATGGTATAGTCAATGCACTATTCTCGGTTTCTGAAAAGCTCCCAAATTCATTCTTCTTAACAGGAAAAAATCTCTTCTGTTTTGATTCTGTTACACAAGATCCCTTTTTCAAGCACATATCATCAACTGCAATTGTATTTGTATTGTCTCTCACCGCTATACTTTTCTTAACTTTCTGAAAGCCCGCCCTTCTTTTTCTGTTTCGCGCTATTTCCAGTTGATTAATTTTCTGCCCACTTTTGGGAGGCTTTCCACACTTCCATGGCATTTTTTTGCCAGGAAGTTGATCTTGCTCTTCCATCTTCATTTTGCGGGGCCTTCCACGGTTACATTGCATATTACCCACTAGTTGATCTTGCTCTTCCATCTTCATTTTGGGGGGCCTTCCACGCTTACGTTGCATATTACCAACTAGTTGATCTTGCTCTTCCATCTTCACTTTAAAGGGCCTTCCACGCTTACGCTGCATATTACCAGATAGATGATCTCGCACTTCCATCTTCACTTTGAAGGGCCTTCCACGCTTACGTTGCACATTACCAACTAGTTGATCTCGCACTTCCATCTTCACTTTGAAGGGCCTTCCACGCTTACGTTGCATAGTACCAGCTAGTTGATCTCGCACTTCTATCTTCACTTTGAAGGGCCTTCCACGCTTCTGTTGCATATCACCAACTAGTTGATCTTGCTCTTCCATCTTCACTTTGGGGGGCCTTCCACGCTTCCGTTGCATTTTACCATCAACTTGACTTTGCTCTTCTATCTTCAATTTGGGAGGACTGCCACATTTCTGTTGCCTATTACCAACTGCTTGATCTTGCTCTTCCATCTTCAATTTAGGGGGCCTGCCACGCTTTCGTTTCAACTTCCTTCTTTCATTGCCATCCTTTTTCACATCAACTCCCTCCTTCTCATAACTGCTACCAACAAAATCATCCCCTTCTTCCTTTTCCACCTTAACCTTATTTTTCTCAAACCAAACATGTCCATTCTCTCCATTTTTCCCAACCAACACGTCATCAGCTTCTCCACCATGAAATATCTCACTGTCTACTCTCTTTGACATTGAGCGCAATACTCGACCGCTAGTCTTCACTTTATCATTTGTATTACTTTTCTTCTTCAACTCCATTTCAATATCAAGTCCTTCAAAGCAAGGATCAGACCGTAAAGTATTCCTTTTGATCCTAGTCTTACCCAATCCAACATTTCCACTTTTGCTCACGTCCCAATCTAAGTCACATTGTTGTTGGTTGATTGGCTTCACTTCCTCATTCTCAGTTGTTTCTCCATCAGATACTTTACTGACCGCTCTCTTTGACGCTGAGCGCAATACTCGACCACCAATCTGCACTTTATCATTTAAATAATCTTTCTTCATCACCTCCACCTCAATGTCAAACCCTTCAATGTTATCATCACAGCTTAAACTACTCATTTTGCTCCTGTCATCAACAAACCCCACATTCCCACCCTTACCCATATCCCAATCTAAGTCACGTTCTTGTTGCACAGTTAGCTCCGCATCCTTATTATCAACTTTCAAGTTTAATGCCTCTCGATCATCAGATATCTTGTTGTCAGCTCCCTCGGACACTGAGGATAATAGTCGACCACCAACCTTCACCCGACCGTTCAAATCATCCTTTTTCTTCACCTCCATCACAATGTCAACTCCTTCAACGTTATCATCACAGCTTAAACTACTCATCTTGCTCCCATTTTTGGCTAACATGATATTTTCATTGTTATTGGAATCCCAATCAAAGACCCTTTCTTGTTGTACAACAGGCTCTACCCGATTGTCCTGAATTGTCAAGTTTAATGCCTCTGTTTCATGGGCCGAACCCTCACCCTTCAAAACAAGAACCTCCATCTTTAGGTCATGCCATTCCTCCAAGAACAGCTTTTTTCCCGGAAACCTTGTCTATCTACTGCTTCCCAAGTCGCACGATTTCTGAGCGCCCCTCTCATCGCTTACAAAACCCTAACTCCAAATTCCCTGTCCCAATCATTGACTCTCGGTTGACGCACGCTGAGAGCCCCGCCCGTAAGACGTCCATTAAACTCTAACCGAGAGATTGCAGGTCAAGTGCAGATGGCCCTGTTGGGAGGGTACGAGGGGAGCTTCAACGAGAGAGAAAAAAGGAAAGTAGGGAAGTGAAATTGAAGTTTAAAAACCAGAAAAGGGTGGGTAGAAGAAAGAGAAAGGCGCAGAGGACAAGGAAGATAATGCAAGAGAATGTAGCAAGGTGGGAAGTAGGAAGCTTACTAATGTAGGAAAGTCGGGAAATTCTACGATCACATACGATGAGAGACGCAAAAGACGATCCCGTGGCGAAGCGTGGCGTAGGGAAGTTATGGAGGGTGAGAAAGAGAAGTCGCAGTAACAGTAGGAAAGACGAGTTTTTGGAGGAACCTGACTTAATATTTTAGTTGCAAATATATGCGCAACAGGGACAGTGGGAAGCTGCCTACTATACTGTAGTTCATTTATATATATATATATATATATACAAGATTTGTGTTTTTTCTCGTTCTACCATGGGCAGTAGGCAAGGCGGGATCCTCAAGATAACCAAACCCGCCTTGTCTAATAATCTCCGTCTCTCCGTTTCCCATTCGTCCCCTTTTTCCTATTCCTTTCTTTTTCTCTTTTCTGTTGTTTTATATTTTCCCTTTTCTCTGTTATGATTTATTATGGTGGATAGACTTTACAATCATAAATCATACTTCTTGCAGGGGAGAAAAAAGTGACCCAGCTGTTTTTTTTTCATATATTTATTTAAAAAGTGCTAAATCTACTTAAGAGTAATATAAAATCTATATTTTTTTTAAACGATACCAATATTAAATAGAGTGAATTATCAATTATTCTCAAGTATAAATCTAGACACCTATAAATTAAGATATATCTTTAAATATCATGATTATAATTATAATAAAATAATATTTTTTAATAATTGAATACATTAGTTACATGCACTCTTCTCTAATGCATATGTGAAAGATAAAAATTTCTAAGGGGCTGAATACACCACCTTTCAATGGGCATAGCCCATAAGTCAGGAGCTGCGAAGAGTTTAACCTTACTTTCTTTATCACGTAGTATCTGCATTTATATATGGGCTCATGTCTGCTATTATCCACTGTTTTTTTTATTGTTTTGTTAGTATGGTATAAAGGTGGGGATCCGGTAATAATTAAGAAATTGTTATAGTGTTGACCACAGCACTCGAAAGATCGTCGTACGGACAGGATGATTATTTTGACAATAACTTATTATTGCTAAATCAAATTACGTGAATGTGATGACCAGACAAGAATGAATCTGTAAACGAAGTTTGATGACAATGGTTGACTTGGTGCTGCTTCATCGTTCAATACTTTTTCCCACATGGAAATTATTTAAAACCAGCACAAACTATGTAGACATGAGTAATACTGCCTAATTACTTAGGTAATATTTGAATCTAGTCCCATAACTAAAGTATTTAAAACCTCCAGTCTTAAATGCTTCTTAATTGATGATTTGTCAAGATATCACATTTGACCATGGAAGAAACTGTGGTGTCTTAAATGCTATTTAAGATTCATGATTACATAACATATAAATATTTGTTACCAACGGAATTTTGATTTAACATAAAGGACTAATCTATTGTAATGTGTTGAATTAAAATTTAAATATATATTCATATTTTAGTGTTTGAAAGATAAAAAGATATACATACCTATCAAATAATAAATAAATACTTGTTGTTAAGATGTTAATTCTATCTAATGCTTTGTAGAGACAACATATATATATATAATAAATTTGTTAACAAAAGTATAATTGTGCTCGAGAAAAAATATACAAAAACTTTTGTTATTCTGTCTCTCTGTAATTGAAGCCTTGATATTTCAAGTCACCGTGCCATCAACATCAAAATTGAAAAGGAAGAGGAGAAGCAAAGCACATTACACCAACAATATTATCACCCTGTGTAAGGAAGTTAGTGGTAATGCCTGAGTTCTTTTTCCTTTAACATAAAAGAAAGTAAAATCTAATTTACTCTTATCTAGTAATTTTCAACATTTTAAAATCACCGTTTCTTACACCCACAATTGTACGATACACTATAGTCTAACATCGTTAGACATATTTAACAAAAAAACCGTCTTTGATGATTCTCATGTTTTTCAAGGGATGATTTTGAGATCTGAAATTTTATACATAATTGCTCTAGCCTAATTAAGATGAATTAAGTTAGGAGTAATTATGATATAGCCTAAATGGTAATTTACCCTCGAAAAAAGGGTTAGAGCAATCAAGCTATATAGCCAATTGTCTCTTCATTTGTTTTTCTTGTGCCTTCTCTCCTTCCTCCTCTTGTATCCCATTCTCAGAAAATACAGACCCAGCTAAAAGTGAAGGATTTTAAACCCAAATCTTGAAGCTTTTTAGTTATAGCCTTCTCCTTCTGAGCTCAACTCAGATCACTACTTGTGATAGAAGCCAAAAGGAACTCAACCATGAAGGAATTTCCCCCTTGCTTAGGGGAAAATGACGTTCAGGTTGCTGAATCGTCCTTCTCAAGCACAAGAGCATCAGAAAACGTGGCTTCTTCTGTCTATCAATGTGAATCACAACGCTGCTCCTGCTTCATCACTGTAACATGGACCAAAACTCTCATTGGTGAAGACCTGTGTGTTGCAATGGACAACTCAGGCGACCGATCCCTTCGTGACATTGAAATACAGCCATGGCTGTTCTCAACAAGAAAAGGTTCCCAGACTTTACTGTTCAGCACTAATAAACTCGACCTGTTTTGGGACTTAACCAGTGCTAAACTCGCTCATGGACCAGAGCCATTGGAGGGGTTTTATTTAGCTGTTGTGCTCAACCAAGAACTAGTCTTACTCCTGGGTGATATGAAAAAGGAGGCAAGCAAGAAGATAGAAGATTATGAGAGTCCTCACTATGAGCCTGTTTTAATTTCCAAGAGAGAACACATATACGGGAAGAGATTTTACAGTGCAAAGACTCAATTTCGTGATAAGGGGCAAATACATGAAATAACAATTGAGTTTGGTTTTGATACAGTTGAAAGAGGGCCTCGTCTTGAGATTCAACTTGACAGAAAGATGGCGATGGAGGTGAAGCGACTTGACTGGAAGTTCACAGGCAACAAAACGATTTGGGTCGATGGCTTTCCGGTGGAAGTGATTTGGGATGTTCATGGTTGGCTGTTTGGGGATGAAGATAAAGAAGACAATGCGCTTTTCATGTTCCAAACTCATTTCTCGTTCCAGAAGTTGCGAGCATATCAATCTGATGAGGATTCTCCTGCTAACAAAGGCTTATACTCAGCAACTTATGGAGCAAACCCAGATGCAAGGTCCTGACTTCACCCTGGTTTTGTATGCTTGGAAGATTAATTAGTCGATGAAAAAAAACTGAATTTTTAGAAACCTCGTGTTTCAATAATGTCGTGATCTTTTTTGGGTGGGGGGGGGGGGTTAATTGTCCTTGGTTTGCGTTGAGTTTTATGTTGTTTTAGTCTTAGTCTTAAGTCTTTTCTTCGATAGTAGTCTTTGTCTTTTCTAATCTGGTATTATAAACTTATTGTGCCTTCGTCTTCTGATCAATTTCTATATGACTGTGTTTGTTCATTTGCCGCACTAGAGTGTAATATAATCTTCCTTCTGAAATGAACTTGTGATTTGAGGCATGAGGTTATATGCAGGATCAAAAGTGCATCACATTATTTTTCTTAAGAGAAATGAAATTCGCTGTTGAAAAACTAAAATCAAATTTTGTTATTATCTGACATTTTTGTTGTTTTCGATGTTTATGAATCATTCGCTGTATCTGCCATTGCACGATAAATAATGTTTTAAAACTTCCTTAATCGTTTTTATGTGTTTCAACTTAAACTTTGGTGTGTAGATTAAATTCATTTCAGAATGGAGCCAAATATGACATTGATAAAAAAAAGTGTATTCAATTACTCGATGTAAAGTGAGTTTGAGAGGGATTTTAATACCAGGTATAAAGATTTCATAGCATATTTGAAAAACTTAGTCTAAACAAAGTATTTGATATGGTTGTCAATTGTTAATTTCATCTAAAATTTAATGAAAACAAAGGATATGATACTCTTTTGTTATACCAAGTGCCTGTTTGGTTGAATGGTTAGAAAATCAATTTTGGTCAAAATATCAGTTTAAAAAAATTTAAAATAAATAGCAATTTTTGTTCATAATTGATTTTGACCAAAATTATGATTTTAAATAAGCTACTGAAAATAGCTTTTAGAACAGTAAAAGAGCTTATGGACTATATAATTATTATTTTACTCATATTTTTTCTTATATCATCTCTCATCTCTCTCATTCACCCTATCTTCTCTTTCATCTCTCTTCTCTACACTCTCTCATCTCCCCTATTTCTTTTCTATCATCTCTCCTATTTATTCTCTATCATCTTTCCTCTCTCATACTTTAATCAAATCATACCATTTTTTATAATTTATTAATATAAAAAGTGATTCTACTACTAATCATCCAAACATCTCTATTTTTAAAATATATTTTTCCCAGAATCTATTATCTAGAATCAATTCTTCCCAAAATCTATTCTCTAAAAGCTAATCCAAACAAACCCCAAAAGAATTTGAACTGTAAACATATACTTAAACCCTCATCATTTTCATTTGAACTAGCTTTAAGATTTGGAAAAAAAAATTAACAAAACAAATCGTGCCTAATACTTTGTTCTAGTGGCAAGAGCCTTTGCTAAATCAAAGGAAAAAACTCCCTTCAGCCCTTATCTAGAATTTCTTCAAATCTTTTCTGTCTCTACGTTTGATTCCATCAAGGATCAAACCCAATATTAACGAGTGAACTCATGCCCCGTTGTCGCAGCTGCCTGTTGCAGTCGTTGGTTTTCTGGTTATTTTTCTTCGCAGTGAACACATCTTCTCCAAAAATGCTAAAAAGGTTTGTAATCTTCCTCCATTCTTTCATTTGATTCTGTTCTCTCTCCTTCCTCCTTTTCCGTTTTCATTTTGTAATGGAAGTTGAAAGAAAACGTTATGCCGGTTTCCTCCTTTTTGTCATTTTTCATCATATCGGAGATGGCCCGGTTGAAGATGGAGAAGGAAAGTAAAACTAAACATTAATCTAAGAATAAAAGGGATGCAATTGAAGCTATTAAAAGATCTCGCCGTATTGATGCAAGTAAATCACAACTAAAGCATTGTTTGGTTGGGATTTTTTTTTAAGTGGAAATTTTTTATCCTTATTTGCTTCCTACCCCCTCCTCTCTCAACCCTCTAAAATCTTGATTTTTGGAAGACTGACAAATTTTGCTATGTTTTTGGACAAAATTACGTATGAATTTTTTTTAAAATTCCAATGTTACCCTCTGTTGTTTCAAAAGAAGAAGACGATGACACACCATGATGATGACGACGACACATGCCTCTGCTTTCTCAACTTCTCCATTCTCTTCACCACAGTAATCGCAACTCTCAAAAGAAAAACAAGTAAAGAAAGTAAATATCTAGTTCAAAATTCGCATATCCATTTTCTAGTCCAAGCTGCAAGTTTTTCGATTAAGAAAAATGAGTGGGGAGAGAGATGGGAGGAGGGAACTGAGAATTGAGGGAAGGGATAGCGTAAGCTAGTAATAGAGAGTTGAAGGGGTAATGGAGAGTTGAAGGATATAGCAAGAACTAGAGAAGAGAGATTGGGAAGGAGGATGGGTGTAGGGTTTCGATTATAGGATTTCAGAATGAAGCTCATCTTTTCTTAGCTCCCTTATCCATAATAATATGTTTTTTAAAATTATTATTGAATAATAATAATTAGAGATTTAATTTAAAAGATTGCATTAAAAATATTTTTATTTTATAGATTTAAGTTATTGTGTCACATGGCCTACCATGAGTATTTGGTTAAGTTTATTTTAAATAATTCTATATGATACAAAATAAATATATAAAAAAAACTCACTTCATAAAACGTAAAAATAATTAAGAAAAAGATAATAAAAATGGTGGATTTTTTCTTCAATAAACTCTTGCTCCTTCATAGTTAAATCAATGATTATAGATTTTATAATTTTCTTAATTTTATTAAATATATAAATGAGATAATTTTAAGATTCATAAGTTAAATAATAATAATAATAATATAAGAGTATATTTATTAACTTTTAATTATTATTTTTTATTTTTTTTATCAAATAAAAAATATTATTTCTCTTATTTTACTTTTATACTTATAACCTCGCTTATTCTTATTTAAATTAATCTAACATATATTCTATTTTGTTAAACTAAACATAGCCTAAGGTACTTGTTTTAGCCCGTGAAAGCTATTCATCTCAATTCCCATCTATTAATTTCAAAGGGGTAAAATTGGGTTCACAATTCTTTGGCACAACAGGCAATATTTTTTTTAGAGTTTTTATCTTGAGTAAGGCTAACTCTTTTTTAAAAATATATATAATAAACAAAAAAAACGCAATATTTGAAGACTCATGACCAACAAGTACGAAAATTCCGCCCAAAATTTAACAAAGGATACGATAATAAAATTGTGGACAAAATAAATCATGCCTAAAAGATTATAGGCTAATTCTTTGCTTTGGATCCATTCAATTCAACTAGGATTTTAGTCTAGTTAGTTAACCAGAGTATTTCAAAATCTCTCTCTTGGTAACTGCATCCTAATTCATCCAAATCTGACGTTAATCTCACGTCTAGCTTTTGAGGTTATCCTCCCAGATCCCTCACAACCCACGTTGCAAAGAAGAAAACCGACGAACATCACGTTAATAATGCCACTTCAAAGTACAAGTCAGTTGCATTGATTCAAGTTCTTTCTTAGGTAATATCTTTTTTTTTTAATACAAAATTTTAAAAAAAAGATTAGATTCACTCATAATATAGAACAAAAAATAAAATCTAATTCACGTTAATATAATTCTTGGTTTGTGAACAGATGAATCAAAAGTGCAGTGCTAACTGATGAACTTAAACTAATTTTTTTCAAATACCCGAAATGTAGAGAATCAAACTATTCAGTAGATATCACATGGGAACAGCCAAACGTCAAATCAAGATAACAAGGGAGGAAGAAAACTCCCTCAAAACAATATGTTTGCAAGCGTGAACAAAACCTTTCATTCGATGTATTAAGGAAGCGTATGATTGAAAATTAAAAAGAAAATTATAACGTAAGACAAAGACGAATTATATCCACATACAATTTCACTCCACCTCAGGGGTCTTGTACCCAAATCCTCACAGTCCTATCACCGTCAAGGCCAGCTGAAGCAATTTTGTTCTCTGTTGGATGACATGTAACAGATATTACAGTATCTGTATGGCCTTCAAGTTTCTGAACCATATTTTTTGACTGGAGATCCCATAAATAAACGCAACGATCTTCTGATCCACTGACTATATATTTCCCATTTGTCACAGAAAATGTAGAAGTTATGCAATATACTCTGTTCACGTGACCTGCATAAATTTTCAAGAACTTCCCCGTCGAGTAGTTCCATAGCTTCTGCATCCAGACATTTTGTTTCCACAGGAGGAAATATAAAAGAAAATCAGCAACATATTAAAGTATACGACTAGACATTTAAAGCGAGAATGACAACCCCAGAACCCAAATCAATATCCCAAATGTGAAATATTCAACACAGGATTACCAACAAAATTACTTATTAACTCGTCTGTTTTAATACTCAACTTGAAGGTTGACATAGATAACTATAGAAAGACGTACTTTTTGAATATGTCAAAACAGAAAAAAATTGTAATTCTCAGCTACTTCGCCTTAGCAGGTTTTAAACACAGGCACTTCAAAAGCAGCCTTTGTTCATTTATCATTAAGTACTAACCCAAAGGGTTCATGACTTTTCCATCTTCATCCTGCTACTCTGAAATTCAATAAAGTATAAACTTGCAAAAGGTCCCTATTGATCGAACCAATCAGCCACTTACTGGCATAACAGAATGCCAAAAACTCCGTACTTTTCTTCTAAATTAATCTCCTACTATAGGACGAGACCGCTCTAATTGAAACAAAACTGACGTGCCAGAAGGCTAAAGTAGAAACTGAAAAGGTGGAGAAGTTAATGGAGAATGATATGGGAAATCTATGATATGGCTTAGCTCAATTTTGCTAAGTCCCTACTGACGAAGTTCATCATGAAAAAATAATTAATTTTCCATACAATTAAAACGTTTGAGGTGTATAGATAGAAAACAGAAGGATCTCTCGATTGACAAGATAACCAAGAATACTGGAAAACTCATGCGCGTGTTCTACTGCCCGGCCTCTTGACAAATCGCACAGATATTAGCATCAATATCAGTAAGAAAACTCTCCAGCAGTCTATTGGGACTAATCGAGTGAAAGGGCAATTTTCACGAAATGACAAGATTGGAGGAAAAAGGCAAACTTACTAGGGTGTCATTAAGAGTGGCAACAAGTATAAACTTGCCATTGGGCGAGAACTTGGTGAAGGAGACGCCAGGGACCTTGTCGTCGATGAGGGTCTTCAAGCAAGTGCCAGAGCTAGTATCCCAAATCTTACAAGAACCATCGTGGCTACCGGAGACGATGAGGGAACCATCTCGGTTGAAGTGCACAGAGGTGACAGGCATTGAATGACCAGTGATCACATGAATGCACTTGCCCGTCTTAACCTCCCAAACCCGAATCGTTTCATCAAAGGAACCAGAGACAATGTAATTAGACTGGGGATTGAAATTGACACAGAAAACAACGTCAGAGTGGCCACGGAGGGTTTTAACGCAGTCACCGCCGGTGGAGGCGCGAGCATCCCAGATGCGTAGAGTGCGATCGTCGGAAGCAGAACAGATATAGTGGGAGTCAGAGGACCAAGCGAGGTCGGAGATGCCATCGGAGTGACCGGTGAGACGGTGGAGGAGAGAGAGGGTGGAAGAAGACCAGATGATTAGGGTTTGGTCGAGAGAAGCAGAAGCCAAAAGGGTCCCGTCGTTGGAGAATTTGACGCAGGAGACAGCACGTTGATGAGCAGTTAGGGTTTCGAGATGGCGGTAAGGTCTGTATTGTTGGTTACTGCTACTGCTTGTGCTGTTTGCCATCTCTTGTGTGTTTCAGGCACCATCAACCCAAACCAAATGCAGCCTTGTAGCTTGTAAGGGCAAAATATTTCATAAATTCATCCGCCCTGTGCATCTTTAACTTCACGAGTTTTTTATAGTGTCTTTTTCGCCAAACTTCAATTTCATAACTTAGCTTGCAATCTTGCAATTGCAACCTCAATTCCCCAAATACTCGTCATACTCCTTATAAGCTCGGACACACAAATAATATAATAATAATTTTTTTTTTGTGAATAACTGTATGCTCTTACATTTAAATCATACAATTATTATATTATTATTAAAAAATATTTGTTAAATTTTAATGATATTTTTAATAATCAACTATTAAATAAATATATAACTCTCTAAGTTAACGGACTCATACTAAGAGTTAATAGTTTGATCAATTCAATTAATTTAACCATCAAATAAACTTGATCCAAAAGAAATTATCAGAGAATCCCGAGTGAGATGAACATGTTATTTAGGTTATCATGGCAAAACCCTCCACTAGCAGCTTATGCCAAGCTCGCTTAAGCTCTGGGCCTTCAAAAACATGCCCATATTTAGCATTGTACATTTACGCAAGTGTTTTTCTTTTTTTTATTATTATAAATTTTTTTTAAAAAAAATTAAACTCACCTATAATTTAAAGATGAAATCTACTTTATTCTTAATCAATACTAATATCGAGTAAAATAAACTGTCTATTATTTTTAAGTATAAATATAAACACTTAAAAGTTAAGATATCTTCATAAGTATTATGACTGAAACCATAATACAATAATACTTTCTAAAAATCAAACATACTTTCTCACCTATTTACCAGTTAAAGCTATGTATAATAGGTTTTATGCAAGTGTTCTGTTAACACCAAAATCACAAATGAGCCACATCCCTACAACAGCTCTCTAAGAAGCATTGACTGTAACCATCCACTCTCAAGCGTCTCCCAACTAGCTTCGGCCTTGGAGCCCAATTCAACTATCTGTTCAAATAAACTTTTATTCCGCCATCCTCACAAGTCACAAGTTTCAAATACCAATTGCCCTGACCATTGCATTCAGAGATGAAATATTATTCATGAAATCTCAGTCGAACCAATTCAAGCGTTAGAGACAATTCCAAGGGATATGGATTATTAATACCTAAATCTAAACGCAGAACATTGTCAGGGTCAAGACTATGGACTATAGACTGCCGGACCAGCCATAAACAAAAAGTTCCAATAAGGAGTTTCTCCTCCAATATATGCCATACACAGCTTGGCTCTCTCAGGAACACAGCTTCCAAACTTCAGGTTCAGGACACAACTCAAAACGAGCCCAACATATAATTAGAAAATCCCCATTTTATTTGATCAGAGGCAATAAATTCAATGACTATTAGCATAAAACTCAATAAAGGATGGCATTTCCCACAATTGAAAACATGTACAAACCCAGGCAAATAAAATACATTTCAAACAATATCTCTTACGAACACTTGACACGAACGCAGTTGCATGCATGTAGGTCCTAGCACGTATACATCCACAAACAGATACACGCATATAAAACAAAAACCATGGCCAATTAGTTATGTCCCAAGACCACTTCTAATTTTATTTTTCCACAAGGGACAAATCTCTTCATACTTTGCGCCTGCCAGAACATAAAGAAAGCAAGGCACAAAAACTGTCTCTCTCTCTCTCCTCTCAAGTACATGAGGACACAAGAAATAGATACTTTAAGGTTTCTTCAACAAACATGAACTAAAAAAGGGGGAAAATTATTGGAGAGGCGTGAAACGGAGAGAACCAGGCTGCCAATGTGGCAGAAAATTTACATTTCCACATATGGAACAACCGCCAACTGAAAAACCGGATCTAACCTCCAAACTTCCTGCAGATTCCAAGATCTACGAATATCAATTTAGTTGAAGGCCAGGACAAAAGTGAAGTTGCCAGAATTCACTGCCCAGAAGCACATACGCCATATCCTTACTGCTCTTCTGCTTCCCTAGAGCACGCGCGAGCATAACATAAATGACATACATTAGGAAGCATTGAATTCTGAACAAAAAAACACTGCAAACTCAACTGAGTTATGAAGCATCAAAGTAGTACAATTATTCATGATGAATCAGAAGATATAAGATACTATTCCAGTTTCCTAAGAATACATGAATTGCAAGAACCTCATTTAAGAGGATAGAAGCATACATGCAGAGATAGAATGCAAATAGTCACACGCCAGCCATGGCACTCAGCCGAACAACTATTTTTTTCCATGGATATTCCTTCCATTAATAATATATATGACATAGTCAAGGCACATCTAACTTCTAATTAATAATGGCTTAAAATCAACCAACAAACAAAGCGAACCTGTCCACATAAACACTTGCTAAATAGAAACCAACTCATGCGATCATTTCATTTTCCGCACAGAGGAAGAGAAAGAAAGTACCTAGTTCCTTAAATTATTGCCCTCTTCAATTAATGGCAAACGTTGAGAATCCCCTACGGGGCCAGAAAGTCTATCTCATCTGAACTTTCTTGATAAATCACAGAGCTGGCTTCTTGACCATCCTCATTGCCACTGCCCTGATCACTATTGTAGCTGCTTTCAGATGTACTCAAACAATTTATTTCACCTGAAGTATGGCTGCTCAATTGTAATGAAAAACTCATATCACCATTCAGTTCAGCATCAATTGTCTCAATGTAACTGCAACATGATCCAGAAAACCACGGCTGGCATCATTTCAGTAAGAAATAGGAAAACCATGCGCCTAGAAACATGGAAGGTTTATTAGGAGAACCATCTAACCTTCCTTCCGATGGATATTCAGCCAGCAAACACAAATCAGGCCTTGCTTCCAAAACATGCTTGATAGGCATGATACTGCAGCAAAGAGACAAAATTTACATTTGAATGATAATCATGACATAAGCCATCCTGAGAGTTAATATATATATTTACTAAAAAAAACCATTACCTAGAGTTGTAACACCTGTGATACCAGTCCCCCTCAGATGCTAAGCCTTCCCTATTGGATATATCCTGTTCAAAACCAATATTAAGAACTATAAGCGAAAAAGAGGTCTAGTAGAATTTCAATATTATGTCACTGTTAAACAAACAATATATATTTCTGTGTACCCACAAGATGTACAAGACATTTGAAATCTCCTGCAAGAATTGCTGTCAACAATCTAGCAACTTCCACCTACAAAAGGTTTAAAAGTTTTAGAGGAATAGTTTGGGTAGAAGGGAACAAATGAAAATGTATTACAATCCACACCTCTTTCAGATGCATGCAGTCCCTCAAAATCAATACCTCAAGCAAATTCCCTCCATTGCTACTTCCAAGGTTTCTGAAAGATATTAAGACATAAGACATAACCATAACACATGAATAAAATCTCACGAGGTCTTGAGAAAATTTGTCCAGTTACAAAAAACTGACCTTAAAAAGTTTCCAGTGATTGAATAGGATGTTGAAAAATCAACATATTTCAGTTTCTGAAATCCCTGTATATGTACAAGCACCCAAATTCAGCATCGGCAACACTAAGTCACCCTAATAGAAGAGAACAGACTTTAAGATTCTGGTATGAAGAAGAATATGATATACTACATTCAAGTTTTTCCATTTTTTTCTTGGGTGAGGGAGGGGGAAGCGTGAAATAGGAGATTGTCTAGTTATAGATGCTGGTTTCAATCACATCTCAACAGGAAAAGAAGGCAAGTCTGCACTTCCAAGTTATTATTATCTAGACAAATGAAGTTGGAAAGCAAACCATCAGAAACTCAGTATCATTATAAAAATATAAGACAAACTATCGAAGTCTATCAAAACTGAAAATGTACACCAACAGCCATTAACAGAGGTTCAAGTAGACAATGAAAAAAACAGTGAATACCCTCATGGCCTCACCCGTTCGTACCTGCCAGATGTGTTACACAGTTACATAAGTGTATACTGAGAACCCGTTGTGGGTACTGTTGACGGAATAAACTTACTAAAGGACCCCACCTCCATTTCTATTTATAGACAAGATTTTGGATTGAGTTATTTCTATTAATGAGAAAAATTACAAAATTTGGGGAGTATTTAATATTTTTTTCCCAACATGTCCCTATTGAATTATGAAGGGACTTGCTATAAATGCTGCTTTCCCCATTAAACATTAGCAAATAAAGTCGGCATTAAATAAGGGTAGAACTAGAACAATGGAAGTAGGTTTATGACAAATTAATTTAGTTTAACTGGCATATGAGAATTAGGTAATTTTGTCCTACAGGTAGAAACAGAGGGAGTACTTATTACCCACGATTCACCAGAAACTGACATACTTAACCAACATCTCATAATCTCCAACACACCCAAAATGCAAAAGCATTGGAAGCATGTGCATAACTGCATATGTTAGTTTGTTTATGCTTAAATCAACAAAGTACGTGGAATTTCATACTGCTCCGGGAAACATACCTTAAGCAGTATACGAACTTTGTAATCATGTAACTTAAACCCTCTAAGGGACAAAGAAGTTAGATGGGGGCAGCTGTTAACAAGAAGAATGCAGGTTGGCGTTTTCAAACTGTCATCTCTGCCTAATAAGAAAAGAATAGATAAGTATATATATCTGAAAATGCAGAGATACTTAAAAGTTAAAACACAGCTAGGAACAAACTCTACCTGCTTTTGAAGACTCAAAAAACAAACGCTCAATCAAGTGGCAGTTCGTACTCACTGACATTAATGTTTGCCTCATTTCTACATGACTGTCAGACAAAAGGCAAAACAATCACCATCAATAATGTTACAATAACCTTTTACATCGTACGAAATAAAATAGTGGAAAATGAGGGAAAATGCTGATACTTATAAAATGATTATTAGGACAACAATTGGATACTTGAGAAAGTTTTACTGAGAAAATCCATATGCATCTAACCCTATCAAATTTTACACTGAGGAATCAAAATATAATAGTATTACTAAACAAATCGTAGTCACAAATAGCTCAAAGTTCCAGCAAAGGCTTTTCACCATTATTATGCTAATTGAATTTAATAAAGCATGTTGAATTTTAATTAGAAAGAAGCAATAAGTTTATACTAAACTAACTACAACTGAAGTATCTAAGTCAAAAGGTTCACGAAATGGATTCCCAGCCTACTTATGCCAGACGGAATTTAATAAAAGAAAGAATAAAAACTTACAGTCCAACTATTTCCAGGTCAAGGAGAGAAGGGCAGGCTCCTAATGCCGCACAAAGGGATGAATTATCCATTCTTTCAATATTGTACAAGTGCAACTTTCTCAGAAGAGTCCTATAAAGAGAAAATCTGACAGTTTATTTGAAAAAAAACAAAATATATATCGAGAGAATAAGGCTCAAGTCTAACCCAACATACCCTGGAGCGCCACCACATCCGGTTAAAGGGTTTAAACAGGATCGAGTAAGAATGCATGACTCCCTCCCTTGCCGAGATCTCTTGTCATTCCATGAAAAGTTAGATACATCTACAGTGGCATTTCTGATGGTATAAACCAATGGCTGACAGGATCCTGGTAACGCATGAGCACCAGCAATTATACCAAGCCTAAGAGACCTATTAAAACAACCAAATAGATGCACAGAAAATGATAATTAGGGAAAAGACATAATAATGCAAATCACACTCAAGAAATTAGCATCAGGACAAATGACCAACAAAAGTTCTTTCCTTTTCCTTTTGAAAAATCACAGACAACGGAATTTACATTGTGAAAAAAAAACACAGAGAATATTGAATTTAGACCATTAATACACCACATTCTAATAGGAGCTAGAATTTAGAGGTAGGAGGAAATAATATATCATTAGAAATGAGTCACTTAAAAATTATGAACACCAATGCAGATAAGAGAAAACAACCAAACAGATAAAGTACATCAAACCTATATCCCGTTTTTAGCTCACTATTAGAAAATATACATCCTTTTTCATTGTCATCGACTGCTCAGTAAATTAAACTTTAAATGCTAATAAAAGAAATTGTAGCATAGAAAGACCAGAGCACTACAAAAATCCATACCTTAAGGCCTTTCCAGCTCGCTGAATCATCGTGGAAACTACTGCATTGTTAACTTTGGGAATAAGTGTTGTCAAATCAATATTTTCATAGCACGAAGGATCCCTAGCACATCTGTTAAACATTGAACAAGTAGCTGCTGCATAGCATAGGCTCTGGCTATCAAGCAATGAAAACACCTATACATTGAATCATGGCACATAATCAACGCTCATATAAAGTGTACTTCCTTATACTAGCATGTTAAAAATCAATAAAACTGGGGTACCAGTATGTATATATATATAACCGCTTTTTCCTCCAGAAAGGTTATCATGAACTAAAGCATTAGCTCTACTAAACAATAATCATTATTTCTACCATATATTTTGCGTCCTAATGGCTCAGATAATCAGAAGACCCGACTATATTATGAGAAATATATACATATACACAATTTCATACTATCAAATCTCAGGCAAACCCACACATAAAGTTCCAACATTGTTTTAACCGCCTCAAAAATAAATCATAAAGTGTCGCGGAAAAACAACACATCTTCAGACTTTGCCACACACACAAAAACAGAAATGAAATATCTGCAACAAGGGAAAGCGAGAATAGTATAATAAAGTGCTTTAAATTATATTTGTAATTTGTAATGACCAACATCTAATGCTCAGGTCACAAAATAGGAAAATCTTCAAGCCAAACGGAAGCGGAAGTTGCCAGTCAGCTCGATGAGATTGATTTACAACAAAGTCCCCATGGAAAATAATAAAAGCGTCGCAATGAAAGAGGTACTATAATCAAATTCACAGGCAAAAGGGAAGAGGAAGGGAGCAATTAAAAGAAATAACCAACATGTAACAAACATTTTCTAAAAGAAAAAAAATAAAATTAAAATCCAGGAACGGGCGCTATCAACCGCAGGATACAAGCAGCACATACTTTGACGGTAAGGTCAGGAGGGAGAGGCCAAGCAAAAGAATTGTGCTTGGAGGCTCGCTTTCGGGAAGCGTGTTTGGCAGCATCGAGAAGCATGGATCCCATATGAAGGGCGCGATCGATGAGAAGGGTCTGATCGGCATCGGTGGGCAATGAAGAGAGAAGCCCCTCGAAGGAGAGATCGAGGGAGAGGGAAGGGGATTCAGAAAGGCGGAGAAAATTATCCAGGAGCTGGTCCACCTGGTTGAGGCTTTGGATTCTTGGGTTTGGGCTTTGGGAAGGACAGGGACGCTTGGCCGTGGATGAGGAGGGGCTGTTCACCGGAGTATCCATGGCTGTAGGCTTTACCGGGAAGGGGTGAGTGGAGGTCGATATTATCACACTCATGTTTCACTCCGCCACAGCCCATAGGCCATAGCAAGAGAGGGAATCCATCGGACCGCCAAGTGTTTGTGCGCCAGAGGCCACGTGGTGGATTCTCAACATGGCTTACGCGCCTGCGTATCCACTCTATTGTACTCCTCCCTCTTTCTCCCTGTCTTTCTTTTTGCCCTTTTTTTTCTCCTCCTTTCTGTACTGAACGACGCCATGTATTTTTGTCCTCTGGGGGCTTTTTATTTTTCTTATACTTTTTTACTCGTTCTCTGCACAGGCTACTCCATTTGCTCTAACGCGACGAACGCAACATATATGCACTATCTGATTAAAATTAAAATACCGGAGGCGAGAGTTGGGGCGATTAAAATTTCTTTTCCCAGTGATAAGAATGCTATTGGGGCCTTGAGGGAAAAACGTATGAAATGTGAATTCTTACTTGTTACTCGTCATCTTTATTATAAGCAACAAATAATAATTTTATATAAATTAATTAGCATTATTATTTATCATAGAATATTAAGATAACCTTCAATAAAAGTCATCATTTAAAAAACCATTGGCTAAAGAAGCTTCGGAAATATTATAGTTAGGAATAGTTGGTATTGTCAATAAATATGTTTTATAATAAAACATGTCAAAGGTCCTTATAATAAATATTGGAAGGAGTATTTAAAACTAAAATTCCTAACCTGTTGTCCATGGCTTTGTTGGCCTGCTCTAAGAACGACGAATTTGTATGCAGATTACAGTTGCCGAATCATTTTTAGGGACATCCCCCCGTCCCCACACAAATACACAATCTCAAGTCTTAACAAAGAAAAATAGTTTTCAAGTTTCAACCCACAAGTTGGAAGCGCAATGCCCATGGTAGCCAGGCAATGTGTAGGTTAGTTGGACGGTTTCAAGTAAACAAACACAATTTACATTATATAACGACAAAGTATGAAGTTATATTCCAATATATAAGCATCTCCTCAATCACTAACTCTCTCTAGGACCAGGCATTATACGAAGCCTTTCCTCGGACGCCTGATTAACCCCACTAAACCTCTCTTCAGCTAGGAGTGACTGCAAATCACTACCATTTGCCAAACTGTTAAACTCAACTGCTTTAGATGGCAATGTTGGGTAGAGTCGTTGGCAAAATGTCATCAACCTCTTAACTGATTGCAAGTACTTTCGTGTTGTCTCATCATTCATGATGTGGGCTACACTATTGGTGTAAATCTTTTCACGAGCAGATCTTTCGTGAATACCAACCATAGTAACACCAATAGGCCAGGGTGCATTCCCTATGGCCAGCTTTATATAATGATCCATTGCAGCCAGGTAATCTCGCTTCATACAACATTCGACCACAATCATTAACGCCTGACAGATATCATCAGGAAGTACCTGCACATAGCATGCACATGACCCTTGAGTTAATTTCTTGCACAAAACAATGAAATACATGGTAATCATTAATGGTATAAAGCAACAATTTAACAATCAAACCAAACATCTAATTATCAAAATTCTTAGAAGAAAAAAAAGAAGGCTCATGTCTTCAGACAAGCGCATCCAGCAAGACAAGATCAATGAGGCTGTCAACCGCATGTTCTTTCAAAAGAAACAGCTCAAACCCAGTCCTGTAAACTATCACAAATTAACTTGTAACATAAAGCTTGCATCCTTTGTTGGCTTAAAGAATTGGAATTTCTTGCTAAGAACTAATTTTCATCGCTCTAAATCCTCCAAAAATACAGATACCTCCCATCCCAGTGGTTTCAATGGAAAGCATCTGAGAAAATTCATTATATTTCATAGGCAATGCCAACTGACATTAACACTAATATAACTCTAACCAAAAGAATGAAGCAATGACTCCAATATTGAATAGACGCAGACATTCAGACACTTGGTTATGCTCACTGTTAGAGAATCTCCACAATCAGTTGTTGAACACTGAAACTTAATATTATATTGAAATTTTGAAGCATTCAAAAAACCAGAGGTTTTGCTAGGCCAACGACTAACAGATTTCCCCTAAAAACCAAAAGGAGTCTAAATATATATTAATCACCATCCAAGCCCTGGCCCCCACAAACAACCAACGAGTTGATAAGAAAACCATCTCCACTAGCCAGTCTGTTCTCTACTCCTTCTAGGACTACTTTAATCATGTACAGAAGAAGTACTAGATTTATGCCAAGAAGAACAAAGGATGAAACTGGAAACAGTTGAGAGAATAATTTAGCGGCATACAGCCTCATGTGAGGTCTTCAGAATGTTCCTACCAACCAATGACCATGGTTCAATTGGTTCTATTATATCCCAAAACTAATAACATAGAAGACGGTTATCATGATTAGCAATTTGTAGGAACAATAACGGATGAAATCAGTTACTAAATTATAATTTGAGGCACTAGATGATAAAAAGATGTTGCCATTTCAATAAACGTTAAGAGAATCTAAATCCTAGTGGCCTTTTGCTTTTGGTCTAGTATCGCAAAGGAAAGGTAAAAGGTGAAAGTAATTTATTTGAATTTGTTCTTTGCGATCATTACTTGACAGGAACTATGGCCAAAGAACAAAGGGAGCAAAAAAACAGGAAAACAATAACTGTGACTTTATATTATTTTTTAGAAGAGATTGTCTTTTGTTAGGCACAAAATCACTATTTTCTAAGTTGTTGTCAGTTGGGCTTTATTATACGGACTTAAGCCCTGGTATTACAATTTACAAGACTATAATGAAGCTATCCTTAAATTACAGTCTTGCATTGCAAATTTAAGAGAATCACAAAAGCGACTGTCTGATATTATCCTTGTAGTTGAATTGTCAGGAATGAATGAGCACGTATGCTCTTGACTAAACTAGAAACAAGTAAACGGAAGGTTACTAAAATGTAGTTACAAACCATATAACAACAAAGAGTAACAGTATGAATAAAATCAAACAAAAGCACACGAACAAGGAAAGAAAAGGAATTAACCTTCTTCCTGCAGAACTTAAAAAGCGGGTTCAGGTAACGCGCGCACTGCTTGAAGGTGGCAACCATTGACTTCCCTTTGGCAGTTCGCTTCTCTGACTCCGGCATCTCATCCAGTTCCTGATTCCACTCGTCCAACAGCTTCTTGAAAAACACGAGAATTTTATCCTCATCACACAATTCCTCAAAATTAGCCTTCATTCGCTTTATATCGTTGTCAGCGTCAACGCCACTCGACCCAGCATCTGCACTCAAATCCTCTTCGCCGGCCCCACCATCTCCATCCTCCACCGGCCCATCATCTGTCTTTTGCCGCTTCCTCTCGCTCAGAATCCCAGTTTTCTGACGTTTCCTCAATTCCGCAATATCACGCAAAATCGTTGGTCTGCCCCTCCGTCATATCACTGTCGACTTCAAATAAACCAGCTTTCAACACAAACTTCAACCTATCCAGCCTAGCATCGTCGTCTTCACCGAAAAGGGTGACAGGTTGTTTCAGGAACCGGAATCGGCGAATTACCTCTTGTTTGGGAAGAACGAGGTTGTCGATGTTTTGCTCGTCCGTGAGGGATTTGACAGTAGATGCGGCGGACGAGGCGGCATTTGAGACGATGGAGTTGGTGGGTTTGGAGGTGTTGGAAGAGGAGGCTGGGTCTGTAGAGTTAGTGGCAGAGGAGGTAGCATGGCGCTGAGATTTGGCTTCTAACTCGCGCTTTTCCTGCTCGCGAAGCTTTTGTACTTGTTTCTGTTCGATCTCCGACCGTTTGAAAAATCGCTTGCCACCAGTGTCTTCGGCCAGAGATTGGCGCCTCTTGAGAAGTTCCTGCTTCAGAAGATCCATCGAGGGCTGCTTCTGCTTCTGTTGGGACTTGGGAGACGTCGGGCGTAAGACTGAAGATAATGGGAAAGACGAGGGATCGTGATTTCATTTCGGAATGCCACAAATAACCCTAATTACCACCAGGTGTTATAAAAGAATATGGGAAGAAAATTATTCTTTTATCCTTCAACTTTAAACTAAAACCTTAATTTAAAACTTCAGATTTTATAAACTTAAAATTTTATTAAAAAAATTTAAAATAAATAACTATATTTATTTAAATAAATTTTTAAATTAAATTATAGTTTTAAATTAAAATTTTAGATAAATAAATTTGAGTAATTTATAAAATAATAAAAGAATTTATGGACTAACCAATTGTTATATTACCCTATTTTTTCTTACATCTTCTCTCCTCTCTCTTCTACTTTTTCTTACACTATTTCATTTCTTTTCACACCTTATCTTCTCTCTCTTTTCTTTTGTACATTATCTCTCATCTCTTATATCTCATCTCTCATCATTTAATACTCATACCCTTTTTCATAATTTACTAATAATAAAAGTACTTCTGAAAATAACAATCCAAATACTCATTTATTCAAAACCACTTTTTTTTATAAACTCTTTTCCATAAGCCCTTTTCTAAAAGCAATCCAAAATCCTTTTTTTCATAAGCATTTTTCCAAAATCTTATCTAAACGGCCCATAGTTGTATGCGACTAAAGCTATTAAAGTTATGTTTGGTTGAATGAAAGTGAAGGTAGGTTATGTTAATTTAAAGGATGATAGAGAAGGGTAAAAAAAAAGTTATAAGTGTGAAAGTAAGAGAGAAGAGATAATATTTTTTATTTGACTCAAAAAGAGAGGGGATGATAGGTAATAGAAAATTGACAAATATACCCTTATATCTTTATTTAAATTTATTTATTTTATATTTACAATATTTATATCATAATTATGATTTCTTTATTTATAAATTTTAAAAAACTTTTTACCTCATTTATATATATGATAAAAAATATGATAAAATTTTAACAATATCTCTCATTAATTTTATAATTATTATATATATTAATATACTATATAAATCTAAATATAAAGACACAATATACATAAACTCTAATAATTAAATTATAATGTTAACTTTAAAAGAAAATTTGCTAATAATTAAATATCACACTACACATATTTAATATTATATATTATTATATAATTATATAGACAATTTTAAAAAAAAAAATTTTACACAGATAACATTGAAAGTCTTTTTTTAAAATATAGATGGCCATTTCCCTCATGAGACTTTAGTTACAAAAAGGATCCCAGACTTGCTCCGTAAAAATAGCTGCATGTCAATGTGCTTACATAAAATTACAACCTTGATGAAGTCAGATCATTCTGACGAATGTCTACGGTGACTATGGCTGTGGCTATCATCTTTGTTTGCCATCATAGGCAGAGATGGACATAATTCTGGTTGGGGAAATAGCAATTTCAAAAGGAAAGCATCAACCCCATTCAAATAGTAGTGAAAAAGCCGTTTAGCCCTAATAAAGCCAAGGCAACCATATAGTGCCAGTGCTCCTTTGTTAGTGACTTCAGCTTCCAGTGTAACCTACAAAATTACAAGAACAGTAACATGAATCGGCATATTCCCTCTTGTCCTCACTTCACTTCACATCACATTGTAGTGTGGAATAACTGCAGCCTAATGTACAATTTTCCTCACTAGGATGACGCATTTAAGAGTGCAGATAAAACATGACATAAACCAAAATAGAACCCATGTTTTAAGATTAAGAGGCAAACAAAAATGGAGTAGTCATAACCCAAAATTCGTCAATGCAAAACTATCAGAAAAGGTAGGTTGCACTAGTATAATTTGACCTGCTTCTAAATCTGACACTTCCAATGCCCATCTCAAAGTGAATATCCATTAATAAAATGACATCCTTTAAATTTTGTTAAACTTACAAATACCTCTCTTATCAAAAATAGAGATTTCCATCCTTGAAAATAAAAGCTGCACGAATGTAATTTCTTTTACTAAAATACCTTCCATTAACCAATCTATCATTTTATTTTTTTTACATACTCTCCTTCAGAAGCATCAACTTAGGAGAAAAGAGCTGGTGATAAGAAAATTCACCACTGGAAGCCACAATTATACTTGAACCTATCCTTAAACAAACAGTTCACTGATAAGTCAATCCTATACAAATGCGTTAAAAATAATACAGGATTAACCTCTTTACAAATAACTTGGGATAACATAATATGTTTGATCTAACTTGAGCACATATAAGACCAAGATCAAAATCTTTTGACTTCATATTTTTAGTAGCAGAAAGCAAGGGAGGGAAAATCATGCTTATTTTTCATAATTTCAAACCAAAAGCCAACATGAAAACTAAAAAGTTCTCCATGTCTCTCTTTCTCTCGCTTCATTCCTTCGATATGTCTAAATTTTAAACTTTTATTGTGCAATAGCTACATACCTCTTCACAGCCTAATTCCATGATCACTTTAATTGATCTGGTAATAAGTTATGCAGCTGCAAAATAAAGGAAACGTTAAAACCTGGTAATTAAGCGCACAACACTAATAACTACACATGTTTCCTGAGGACATGTACAGTGAAATTTGAAGATAAACAAGATAGCACTCACCAATGCCTCTTCCTCTGTAAGGTTTGATCACAACCAGCATCGCAATGTAGCCCCTGAATGTACTGCGATGTTCCCCCATCTTGCAAACCACAGTTCCCACGCATTTACTCTGTGAAATGCCTAAAATCCAGCACAGAAAGATCAGCACATAATCGAACGCGAAAAAAATTCCCAAACAATAATAAGATGCAAAGTAAAAGTTTCGAAACCAGGAAAGAAAGCTGAGGCCAGAGATAAACGAAGTAACGATACGTGAAGATAGAATAAGGCTCGCTGAGCTCTTGGTCCACGAGGTTCATAATTAAGGGGAGGTGATGTTCGCCGCCATAACTAATATATTCAATCTCCGAAACATCAAATTCGACTTTCTCAACTTTCCCTACCCCTTCCCCTTTTGTGGTCGTCTCCATTGATACCTCTTCCGCTGGCCTCTCGCCGCCATAACTAACATATTCAATCCACTGTGACCTGTAGGGGGTCTCATTGTTAATGTTGAGCAATCTGCACCCACCTCCTTCGCCAACAATAAATGGCAGGCAAGATAGCGTTTGTACTCTATACTTCAACACTCTTACAGGGGTTTAGGAAGACGGAGCCTCTCGGAAGACTAGCGGACGACTGAGCGAACGTTTGTGAAAGAAAGGGGAAATTTGAAATTTTGAAAATGGAGTAAAGGCTTATTTGAATTAGCTTTTAAATAATAGATTTTAAAAAAATAAATTATGAATAATAAATTTTATAAAAAAATAGATTTTAAAAAAAGAATAATTTTAAAAATTTAAGATATTTGGATGATTAGCAGTATAATCATTTTTCTATAAATAATATACTAAAAATAATATAAATTAATATGATAATTACATGAAGAATAAATTTGATTTTAAATTTTTTCATTTAAATGATTAAAAAATAATATATATATATGTGTGTGTGTTTGAGTAAAGTAAAAATTTATAATATTTATTTTAATTTTAATTTATTTTCATTAAAATAGTATTTTTTTTAATTTTATTTATATGGATAATTTAAAAATTTATATAATAATATATGTATGCAGAAATGAGAAAGTAGTGTGCAATGCTGTGGATCAAAGAATTGAAAAAGAAAGTAGGAAGAGTGAAAAATTATTTCAGACAGAGGAAAGTAGGAAAGAGTAATAAAAACATGCCTACAATGGATAATAAATAAATGCTGACAAAAGTGTTTTAAAAGGTGCAATGTAGCAAATTATTTAAAACTATGGTTTATAGGACTCAAACTTTGATTTCAAATACAGAAGTGATTTTTATAAATTTTTCATTGTTTAGCTAAAATATAGGATAACCATAGTTTTAACCTAAAATTTATTTTTAAACCCACATGCCAAACACATACTAAAAATAATTTAATCATGATAACACATAATATCTCTCAATCCTCTAAAAAACCTCAATTTTAGAGGTGAGAGAGAGAGTTAAAGGAGAAAAAAAGATAAAAAAATTCCCCTCTCCTCCTTTTCATTTTTTCCAACTAAACACACTCATATCTCCCTTTTCCTCCCTTCTAAAACCCCCAACCTAACCCAACTACCTAAACTTTTATTTAGTTCAAGACAAAGTGATTGTATTCTCCCTTTTCTAAGAAAATGATACAATCGGCCCAATTTATAATTTAGTTATCCTACATGTAAAAACATATGCTGATGTGGCTGCCAAGTCACCATCTCCGTAGTCAACAACCGAAAGCTCGCGCCACTACTCTGGTGCTTCTTCTGATCCATTGACTGTGATTTTCAGCTGTATTTTCTGCTTTGATTTTGGGGATTTCTTTCCATGTTATTTTTCGTATTCTACGATTCCAAATTTCCAGCAACTAATTTGGTGTTTCTTTCCATCACTAAATCAAGGGTTTGATTTTAAAGAAATTGGGTTTTATGTCATTAAAATCTAGGAATGGCTTTTTATTTTCCTTTCTTGTCAGTGCCAATATCCCCAGTTGGATAGATTCATGCCAAATCAGTCAGTCATGGACTTTGATTACACACATTGCATGCTGACAGAAGGGGTAAAAGGAAAATCCCAACGCGAACTCACCCTCAGCCTACAAGAAGCTTGTAGAAGCCATGAACATGAACCAGACGCGAATTTTAGCTTTCCAGAACGGACCACCTGAACCAGTTGAATTAATGCCACGCGAGTTGGCGAGTCCTCCATAAGTCTTCATTGTAAATCTGCCAAGTCCCAACGGTTTATTCCTAAGGTACACACATTCCTCGAGTGAACTCGTGCCTTGAATAAAATCCCTCAGACAAAATCAATGCCCGTAAGGGATCATAAAAGCAACGGCAAGCTTGCGAAAATGGGGGAGGTTGATGATGATGGAGATGGTGACATGCCAGCCACATCAGCACCTAGCTTAACATGTAGGATAACTCAGTTATAAATTGGGTTGACTATCATTTTCTAAAAATATTAAAAATATAATGAATGAATTTTAAACAAAGTTAAAAGTTAAAGAATTGAGTTTATATTTAAAAAATTTAATTATAAGATTAAAAAATAAAATACTAAAATATTAATTTTTTAAAAAATATAAATTCTGTCTTTTATTTATAACATAAAATAAAATAAAGATCAACTTTAACTATGACTTTTCAGGAAACATATTTCAACCAATCCTCATACCCATAAATAAATAAATAAAGGTGGAGAAAGGGGGACAACGATAGATATAAACAAATCATAGGTGAAAATAATAAAAAAATATATATTTAAATTATATTATTTTAATAATGTAAGAGGGTTTAATAGATAACGTATTATCATAAGATAATAGTAAATTTTTCTATTCAATACTTAATATAACACTTAATTAATTTTTTTATAGATTACAAATATTAAAAAAATAATTAATTATAATTGATATAAAAGTTAGTTAATTAATTTAAATAGATTAAATAATATATAATATTAATTTATTTTTAAATATTAGATTTAGTTAAAATTAATTATTGTATATTCTTAAGTGTTTGAATATATTAAATTATTTAAAATAATCTAATTTTAAATATAATTGAAAAAGATATTTAAAAAGAACATTTAAATCACATCATATAACACAATTTGATTTTTTTAATGATATTTAAACAATGAATTGGATTTTAAGCTTTTCCCAAAACATAAACAAATCTTAATATGCCATTAAGGATTAAATGAAACCTAAATAGAACTAAATAGTGAGACTTGGCTATGGCCTTATTTAAAAAAAATAATTATAATAATTAGTTTATTTAACTTTCTTAAATAATTTATTTTTATATTAAAAATACTTAAAATTTATAATAAAATGTAGCTTTTTTTTTATATACTTATAGGAATTTGGCATGTAAAGAAGTTGGGTTTCTGACTAGAAAAATAGAAGTTAGGTTAACTTTTACCCTAACCGAATTGGTTAATATATAGCCTAATGACTTTGTACTGAGTAGTGAAACCTCAAAAGTTATAACTTAACTGTCATTTAACTAATAAATAAATAAATAAATAAATAAATAAAATATATAACTATTTATAATATATTTAATTTTTAAAAAATATTATTTTATTATATTTTTAATTATAAATTTTAAAGAGATATTATAATTTTTAAATATTTAAATTTAAATTTAAAAATAATTGACAATTTATTATATATAATATTAATATTATTTAAACAAATGAATATTTTATTATATATTTAAATTATATGTCAGCTAATTATTTTTTAAAAATTTTAGGGGAAAAAAAACGTCTTAACCCAAAAACATGCACTCGCCCAACAAAAAAATACGACAACTTTTGGATCACAGGAACGGTCAAGATTATTTGACTGCACGGTCCATAGTCAATCAGTGAATTTATACAATCTACATCCCCCAAATAAGTTAAAAAACCAGTGACCAATTCAAGCCATACCGTCCTCTGCTTCCAGAGTTCCCGCGGCGAGGCAACCAAGAAGCTCTGCCCCCATTTGAGAGCGAGGGAAGATCTTCGAAGATGACCACGATCCGCAGGTTTTGCTGTAACGATCTCCTCCGCTTTGCTTCCGTCAATCTCGACCACCTCACTGAAACTGTAAGCCTTTCCTCCCAATTTAGAATCAACGATTTTTTTTTTTTTTTTAAATTTTATGGTCATATCCATCGAAAGAAACAAGCATTAGGAGTTTATCGCTGACCCTGGCTTATCTGGGTATTCTCAATTGCCCCGTTTCAGTTTAACATGTCATTCTACATGACCTACCTTGCAAGATGGCCGGACTATTTCCATGTTGCCGAAGGTCCTGGCAACCAAATCATGGGTTACAGTAAGTTATTTATTTTGCCCATCTATAAATCATCCTGACTCATGATTTTTCACCTAAAACCTATAATTAGTGACAAGTTACCTGGTGTTGTTGCATATCCGTTGTTTAGTGGAGTAGTAAACGATCTTTCAGCTAGGAAGCTAGGTCAGGGCAGTATTTCTGTTTTTAATTTCTGCTGAAATAGATGTCGTTTAGAATGATTCAAAAGTAAAATTATGATTTTTTTTTTTAGGGAAATTAACACAAGATCTTTTATCTTCCTTGCTTAAACTATATGAGGGATGCCCATCATAAAAGATTCCCTCTTTTAGCTGGCTAAACGTAAAATAGTGTACACTTACCTCTGAATTAGCTTGACTCAAAAATTGTCTATCATTTCTTTGTACATGTAATAGGTTGCAAAAGATGCAAGTAATCAGTGGGTGCGAAACAAATTATTTCACCTTTGGCATTGATAAGTGTGTAGAATAAAAATTTCTTTCCTCAATGGCTCATTAGCTGTTAAAAATTGTCATTTAATATATAATATGGATTTAGGAATCACGTTATGTGCTTTTTAACAAGAAGCCATTTTTGGTGGGTGATGCAGTGGTGGAATGTGGCATGAAAATGATTACGTTTTAGAACTGTAGTTAGAACTAAGAAGCACAGAGATTCATTAAGGTGCTAGACCTCTAAGGTCTAATTTGGCTTAGATGTGAGGTGCTAGAAAGGTGCATTGCCCATGTGAAGCAAGGAGTGAAAGTAACAAATGTATTGGTATTATAGTGTGGTTGTGGTCCTCTTGTACCCATCTATTACCTCTCTGTTTTATGGATAGTGTGCATTGTAATGTGGAGGCAGTACGTGGTGGTTTTGCCTTTTCGTGTTTGTTTACAAAACCTTATAAAACTTAAGGCCTAAATGGTCTTTTAAAATAAGAATGTGTATTTTACTCCACTCTTTTGGATCTCTAATGCTGAGGTAGGTTTCTAATGTTTGTTTTTGTAGTTTCCTATTTTATCCTATATCTCTATATTTTTGGACTAGGCTTATTAGCTGACGCTTCTCTTGTTGCTTCCAAATATAGTGGGCCTTAAAACTCACTTGCTGTGAAGACAAAAAAGGTGCCCAAGGTAGCGCCTTAAACTACCTAATTGAAGGCTGCACATGGTGCGTGTCTGTGAGAGGTGCTAGCCAGGAATAGCAACTCGCCTCCATGCCTTTGACATAATTATTGCATAATTGGTGGTTGACTTTGTTTCTTGTGCTGGAATTCAGATTAATGGAGAATCTCATATAGTGGATGTAGTTCATAGTTATTTCAATCTCATATAATGGATGCAGTTCATAGCTGTCATGTTAGTACATCCTATGAGAAAGATATTTGGAACTTCAATTACTTAACACATTTATCATCGATGTAGTTATGGGGAAAGTGGAGGGGCAAGGAGAGTCCTGGCATGGTCATGTTACTGCAGTAACTGTTGCCCCAGAATATCGTCGGCAGCAGTTAGCCAAGAAACTGATGAATCTACTGGAAGACATAAGTGATAAGATGTAAGACTTGCCTTAATTTGATAACCATATTTTAATATTCTCAAACTTTCCTTTAGCCTGTTTTCCATGATTTGAACAATTCTTTTCCATGGTAGATCTGTATGCCAGTTTCTCCCACCAGTATGACTATATGACTTTGCTTTTTCTATTAGTATATCAAGAGTTGGGATTTGTCTGAAAAAATGATTTGAAATTTCATTTGTTTTTTTCTTGGAAAAATTTTGTGAATCTGTTACAAGTTGCAATATCCTTGAATGAAGGACTTGTTTTAAGTGAGAATGTGATATTTCCAGTGACAAGGCTTACTTTGTCGATCTCTTTGTGAGAGCATCAAATGCACCTGCCATAAAGATGTATGAAAAGGTGAGGGTTCTAGATAGTTTTGGATTAATATTATATTTATATGAGCATGATCTACATTACTATAGTTTTTTTATGTAACTAATGTAAAGGACCAGTGTTAACTGTTAACTATGTTTTTCCCTCCATCTTAATCAAAATCTCAGCTTGGCTATGTGATATATCGGCGAGTGCTACGCTACTATTCTGGGGAAGAAGATGGATTAGGTGTGCTTCCATGCTCTTGCGCTTTTGTATTTCCCCTCTTTTAATGGGCTGCTTGTATTTATTATCAATTTGTGCCTTGTTTTCACTTTTCAGATATGAGGAAGGCATTATCGCGTGATACTGAAAAGAAGTCTATCATCCCTCTTAAACGTCCGATTACTCCTGATGAATTAGAGTATGACTAAATCTGCTCTCTGAGGAACTATATTTTATGAGCCGCCTCTTTTATTTTGATTTTATTGAAAGCCAATGTGTAGGTTATCCATCTTACATGTTGTGCCTAATGATCTGAATTTATGGCATGTACTATATTAGAAACTTGAAGAAGTAACTAGTTTTTTGGAAGTTTTCCTGTATAGCCCGGACAAGATGACAGAATTGATGCATTATTATGCTATGTTTAGTACACATGCAAGAGGGAATGAGCATAAATTAAGAGAGGGGGGGGGGATTTTCAATGATTAGTGAAATGTCCTGTGTGCTCTTGGCATAATGACTCCTTGGCAGTGCATTTGTTTTCTTATTGATAATTCCTGAAGTTATATTTTAACTAGAAAAATACGCATGCTATCTTGGTCATTTGTACAGTTTTCTTTCTTCATTCCTGCGTTGTTTGTATCATATCAGAACAACAACGAATTTTGAAATGATATAAACAACGAAATTTCAAGGAGTCCTCATAAAGTTAATGGGAATTGAAATCATGTTATTGTGGGATACTAACATATTACTTATTATAGCATATTACTTATTATCTGTGTCAATTTTCATTAGTTTAAAGGAAGCGTATTTTTTGTTATAAAAATTTTTAGAAAAGTGTTGAACTCACTAACGATTAAAAGATAGGGCAAAATTTCTTTTATTTTTAGGTAATATTAATGTCGGGTAGGATGAGTTATCTATTATTTTCAGGTATAAATTTAGATACTTAGAAATTAGGATATTTTTTTAAATATCGTATTAAAATTATAATAAAATAATATTTATTTTCTATTAATAGCTTACCTTGTGATTTTCGCACCGGCCCATGGTGCCCGACATGCACTAGGCATAGGCACGACAAAACTCCTAAAGTAGAAGTTGAAACTTTAATAATATGGGCTTTGAGCTTTGTTGAGCAATCCAACTGGTCAAAATAAAATCACATATCCCTTTCATTTGGCAAAAGGGGGGTAAAGTACGACGTAAGTGAACCCACACCGACGGAAGTACATGACGAATATTTCCCGCTCGGTTCGTAACTTGGGTGTTGGGTAAAGAATAGAATGATAGTAGCCGATTTTTTGATGAAAACCACCGCTAGTACACTACTATGTTTTTTGTTTTAAAAAACGCGTCACGTCAATGATTCAGGCCCCTCTTGTTCATTTCTCAATTCCTATTCCACGTGTTGCCCAGTTGCCCCGTAAAATGAGAGTTACGTGGGAAAATAGAGGTGGTCTGCACAATACGGAATATTGGAGATTGAAGAAAAATGGCGGCGGCGAGATATTATTTGAACAGACATGTTAGAAGTCTGAGATGTCTTGTGTTGAGGAATGCGAAGGGGAAGGAAGGGTGGGTATGATCATGAATGATTGGCGTGTTTAGTTCACTTCCCGAAGTTGAAGGCAATAATGGGAATGAGGCTTGGTTTTAGTCTCGGAATAATAAGCAGGAAGGAAGGATGATGGAGAGGGGTGGGTGGTGGCCCACCTGTTGTGTGTTCGCCTCCCTTACAATACCAAAATCAGCTTCAAAGAGCGAGGCGCACCTGGGAAATCACGTGTCCTTGTCCTCAACATGGGCCACGCACCCTTTACCATTATGGGTTCCGCCATCCCCACTCCATCCTTATTCTCTTTTCCCATCTGTCCCCCCTCTCTCCCCTCATAACCAAGGAATTATCGGGGACTCTGACTAATTTGGATTGAGCCGGATCAGAATCCTTTCGTGTGACAAATTCTACCATTTATGTTACTATATTCCCAAGTTTGAACCAAAGATTTATAGTTAAACTGAAGATTTATAGTTAAACTGGTACAACTTTCTTATCAGTTGAACCAAACATTAGTGTATCTCTCTTTCTCATGTGACTCATCACCATGCACGTTATCCTGTTAGATTTCTACTGACATACCTCACCCTAAGATAGTCTGTGGGGTATATTTTTTGTTTGATCCACATTCCCCATTTCTTTCATTGGGGGAACTGGTTCTTCAGTTCTCATCGTTTCAGCTGCAGCCTCTCTTCTCTCATCATGATACAACCCATATGCCTCTCTCTCACTCACTGGATGCCGTGTCTCCTGTGACTGATTCTGAGGGCAGTGGGATTTCACGTTGATGTGTGCACGCCACATATGAAGAAATCATGTTGTTTGAAGGCGAATTTCATTTCAAGATTCTGACCACTGCCCAGACCCCACCAAGCTTCAGTGTCTCACAACTTGACACGCCACTCTGCTTCCTTATGCTAATAGTCTCGATTATATTCCACCCTATCTCATCTATACTTTTCTTTCTCCTTATAGAAAAAGGCCTCAATTTTCTGCTCAACTACTTGTTGGCCGAGACATGAGAAGACTATTCATTATGACAGGATTTAAACCCCATCATATCCACTCCCACGCTATCAAGCACTCACATTTGCTTTTCTGTTTAACTTATCTCCAAGTCTTTGTTGGTTTCGTCCTGTCATCACTCTTCTTTACGCGGCAATATCTGTAGCACAAATCATTCCGGTCTTGTTCTGCCCCCTTCTCTTTTACCCATTTCATCCAATTTCTCAATCCATGTTTGGACCAATTCTAGGTATGATGGATGCTTGCTGTCATTCTTCATATTCGTCAAATTCAATACATGGGTATCATATTCTTTAAACAGGGCTTGTGAAACTAAAATATTGACTTTGCAGTTCTTTATAAAAATATACAAATATCTGGATGTAAAAGAAATATTGGGTGGTTTTTTTTGTCTTAATTTGACATTTTAGGAAATGCAGTGCAAAATCTGGGAATGCAATATTTGTTGAACCCACACTTCATGATCAAGACCAACCCACTAACTTCTCAACGTGTTCATAGGACAGCCTTATCTCCCACTTTCATTATTCCTGCCTCTACCGGGAAACCATTAGGCTAACAAGCAACTCACAGCAAACTCAACATAACCTCGTTTACCATATAATTTTCCACTATCTAATTTTGTGCAAACCACGCTGTAAATCTTTTTTAAAAAATTTTGGTCTATGTTTGACAGTACCATTCTCGCATTGCTTTTATAAATTACCATGATAAGTTCATAACACTGACATATACTAATACTCCATTTTATGTTTTCTTATGTTGACTTTTCTCACCTCATATTTATTTTCATTTTTCGCAGGTATATGATAGATGAAGATGGATGGTTCAATAAACTTACCCATCAATTAGTCACGTCTTGTATTTTATGCTGCATTCTGATGTTGCTTGTACTTGTGTTAAACATTTGGTGAAGCAGCAATTTCTCATATGACATGCTGGAAGTGTAACTTCTCGTGTAAAATTAATGTACAAAACACTGCTTTACTTTATACAATTTGTTGTGGCTTCAATCAATTTGTTGGTGAAGCGATATTATCTTGTTTATATTCAGGATAACTATGCACATTGAAGGTAACATCCGTGGCAGACGACAGATAAATGATTTAAAGGACTTTGTCAAAGAGAACTTTGGCAATGTGGAAGTCGATAGTTCTTTCATCACAGAAAGCTTCGTAGTAAAAACTCTTGGCTATTGTGAGGAAAGTGTTCTTGATATTGGAATCAATGTCACTAGAAGATTTCTGAAGCACCACTTGCACAAGTTCTTTCATCTTTGCCTCTGTTTCTGTGGTGCTGATGCTGTACTTCATACTGCAACTTCCATTCTCGTGGGCCTGAGGGGTTCAGAACAAAAAAAAAAATCCTTCAGAAAATGAAAATGTCAAAAGAAAGTTCTTATTTTTCTTTTTTCTTTTCTGCATTTTTCTTGTCCAGATGGAAAGTTGGACAGCTATACCAAAAGACGAAAGATTATTTGAAAGATGACGCAGCACTTATGTGCTCAACACCTCATCCTTTGATCGACACAAGTGATTTTATTCTGTGTTCACGAGGAAGGTTAAATTATGAGTTCGTGAAAGCTGACGATAGTGCACAAATGGGAAATTGCTGCGATCTTTTTACTTTAAAGCTGCTGAGTTCACTTTGCTAATATTTCAAAGAGCAACTTGTGAGCAAGTAGAGTTCATAGGCACTAGAAATGAAGACACTAGCTTGTGTTTCTTTTTAGCAATAGAAAGTGGGGAAGGTAAAAAGAATGAATTCCAGAGGATAGAGCCAAAAACATGAGAGCTTGGAAAGTAGCATTTGTCCTGAGGCATAAACATAATGCTTGCTCTGTCACTAACCTTGTCCTTTTGATGGCATTGGAGTCTGTAACAAACAATGTTTGTGAGCTGAAGTAGATTCTGGTATTGATGGTTGAACAGTAGTTCCTCTGGTATTCTGTGGCCTGCGCTAAGGTTAATTATTTGCACCAAAAGCTCTGCTTGTCCTTCCCTATTGTCTCCCCCACCATGCCAATTTGAAAGCCACTTTTGCCACTACATCATCGGGCAATAAAAATAATAATGGAAACAGAATCAAATTTGACAGCATTGGAACCGGTACTTTGGGTGTGTCATCCTTGGACCACCCATGTTTGATTCTCCATTTCTATTTTAAAACTTGTCCTTTCGAACATTGTGTTCCGAACCTTAAACTTACAGAAATTAAATACTGCTAATTTAATTTTTCAAAAGAAACTCTTTCTGATGAGTTTAAGGAATGCTAGCTCACACTTTGTTGCATGTCAAGGCCAATTTTATGACCATGAGATAGAAGAGTTTCCCAAGAGAGTTGATCAATGGTTCCAACCAAAGCATCCACTAGTCCCTGCCCGGTTTTGTACCCATTCAACCTCCTGCACGCAAGGCCGAAACGCATTAAGAGTAAAAAGAGGTGCCCTTTTGGTTCACTGTGGAGGATTGATTTTATGCTGTATGAGATAAATATGTGCAAAAGTTTTGTCTCGTAAAGCACAAAAGTGTGTTTTTAAAAAAAAAGAAGAAAAAAAGCTAAACCAAACACCTGACATGTAAAGTATATAAACATAAAAGAAAGAGTCAGCTGGTAATTAATTTACCAGCCAATAGAGAAGTCTCCTCCTCCATTGATGTAGTGGTTGAATTTGTCAACAAAAGCATTCCTCATTTCTTCATCAGTAACATAAGCTGTAATGGTGTTGAGCAAGGCCCCTGTTTTGGCCCATGCAATTCTCTCTAGAGACCTTTCGGGCTCAAATATGCTGCATGCTGCCACAAAATAAGCTATCAGAAGAGATCTTCTGTTCAATCCAAACTCTCCCAATCTGCATTCTGAGCACCACCTGATAATATTTACAAGTTTAAAACTCATGTCAGAATTGACTGTTTAGATCATATTGGGAAATGGTTTTATCAGCTCCTCTTACTGTTGAATATTGCTCCATTCTGTCTGATGCAACTCTTGAACATTGTTGTAATCTAACTTTGCTAGCTCAAGGTAAGTGTTATTACTCACCTTCCCCATCCTGTGAAAAATAGCGAATAATTTGGTTTACGCCATTCAAAAAGTTGTAAAACTAAAGCCTTTTTTTTATATATATATTTCTTTTAAATATACCTATAAAGAGTTTTGCCAATCCAGACGTCAGTGTCACCACCATATTGATCAATATAAAACCTTGTCTCTATTTGAGGTAAGCTTGCATACCATGGCACGTCCAATGCATAAGCCACCTGTCATGAATATATATATATATATATATATATATATATATTAGTACAAAGTACATATATATACTCACCTAAGTGGTCCAATAATATTCCTTTGATGTATTAGCAACCATTATTATTAGGCCAACCTCTCCGGGTAAGTTCTTCATGATGATCCATTTATCTATGAGCTCATTTGCTGCTCTTTTCTCCCTCAGAAATTTGGCTGAGAACTTCTTTGCATCTTCCAAAATCTTCTCTCCTGGAAACCCTACTTGACTTGCCCTATACAGATTGAACATTCCTGTCACTGCTTGTGTAGACTGCCCAGCAATGCAGAAGAACTCACCATTTCTCTCAAAGTTCTTAAACACATCTACCAAATACAAAGCCATTAGTTCTATATATATATTTAATTACATGAAAAGAAATACAGGAAAATGATATTGAACTTCTTACTGGCTGAAACTTCACGGCCATGTAATCTTAGCATTCTGAATCCCATTGCTGTGTCATCAATATCCTGAACATTTGAATTTCTCGCCCAACAAATTCCCTTATCGGTCCAATATCTGAAATTGGAGATATAAGTATCCATTGTTTTTGGCACTGGAGATTGATAAAACTAATAGGTCGTCATCATTATCATCATGTACCTATGAACATAGCTGACACATTCCTCCACCTCTTGCTTAAAATATCTGGAAATTCCAAGGCGCTCCAAACGATCAACGACCCAAATATATTCGAACAAATCCACTGGGTACACGTTTGGAACTGAAAGGAGAAACACCAATGTCATTTTGTTTAAAAAAGAAAGAAAACTACGATTGAAGTGTGAAAATTGAAAAGCAAGAGGGGAAGTTATATTAATTACTTTACCTCCACCATTGAAGTTGGTGATTACTTTATTCAAGTAATTGAGGCAATTTTGGTCATGAGTCTGCATAAGAGCAAAGGCAGTGGAGGAGGGAGAAAACAAGAAAGAGCCATCTTTACACTGCAATTTTAGAAGCTGCTTCCAATCCAATCCTGACATGCCCTCCAAGCTATGAAGCAGTGTTGTAGGCACTTTATGCATCATCTCTCTTGGTATTCTATCCCACCAACCCCACCACGCACACAATTCAACAATCCAATAATCACACACACACTCACACACTGTCAATTAATTAAAACACCTTCAAAAGCTGACTCTTTACTTTCTCAGAAGAAAAAGAAATAATAGCAAGATAAGGTTGCTGTTATTCTAATAAACATAGACATGGGCAATCTCTACTCTAATACTTACAGCCATAGAAAGCTTCTTCTTTTTGCTAGGGTTGTGCATATATATGTATATATATATATACCTGGTCAGCTTTACATTTCTCATGGCCAAGATTTTTTTCAGGACTGGAGAATCATCCGGTACTTGAATGCTCAGATCACGAGCTATATCCAGAAGAGAAGGGAAAGCAACTTCAAAACCGATTGGCATATGCTCAGCATTCTCATCCTCAAGCTTGCTGATGTTTTCTCTGAAAAACGCTAGCCCTATATATATATGTATATATTGAAGTGATGAATAACAAAACTAATTAATTATAAAAGTGCATATGCATGAAAAGAGACAGGTACATGATAAAGCATAAAAGGGAGGTAGCTAGCTAGGGCCTTCTAGAATTACCTTTGTGGCACTTTTCAGGATCGATATTCCATGTTTTTAATGCAATAACACAAGCCAACGTGTTGATGATTCGATCGTGAGCGGAGAAAACTTGTTTATCACCCCATGAACCATCGGGAAGCTGGTTGTTCACTATCCATTCGAGACTGGAAGGGAATTGTGGGACACCACTTCCATTAACATCTTGAACAAGAGCAACCCATGCTGTGTCGTATGCAGATATGCTGATGTCACCATCATCCATGGAACCCAATATCCGTCTGATAGCTTCCACTCGCTTTTTGATCTCATTGCTCACCGGAACCTATTTACAGCAAAAGGGTATATATATAAAATTATATATCAAAACAAAAAGAGAAAAAGGCCAAAACAGAGAAAGGCATGTAGTCAATTTAATTAATTAAAAAAGGCACCTTATGAGCTTCCTCCTCGTGGATATCATCCTGCACAATTTCACGCCACTTGAACGTTGGAAGACCACCCTGAAATATGTCAGCGAATTCTGCACAGCACAAGGCATCACTTAAAGTTAGTATTGAATTATTTATTGTATCAGAAATTTGGATATGAACGAAAGAAACAAAAGAGAATTGAAGGTGTTGGTGGCGTGCCTTGGGTCCGGGCAGGTCTGGATATAGCTCTGCATCTAAGGCGAAAACCAAGGGGCACTTGTTTGTCTTTGGCTTCGGAAGATCCCACACCTATATATAAAAACCATATATATATAAATATATATTAATTAATCAACCAGAGTGCCATATTGCTTTCATCTTTCAACTGGGGCATGAAAGAAAATCTCTACAACGAAAGTGTTCGCTATGTTTGGATAGTGAACTAACAAAGGAAGGCGAAAAGCGAATGAAGAAAGTGAGATTAGAATCAAATATGAATATGCGAACGACGACGATGATTTTGTTTGATTATTATCTGGTTTTTAGATATATATGAATGAGCCGCATTAATGGCGCTCCAATGGTGGAGTACTGCAAATCGGTTAAAACATGGCTGCGCGAGTGTGAGTGGGTTGGATGAGGCCGTAGCTATGCGATACATATGAAGAGAGAAGAAAGTAATTAAGAAGGAGGGAGGAAGAAGATATATATACGAGAAGTTATATACTTACCAAGGAGGAGGGGCGATTTTGAGGAGGAAGAAGGCAAAGAGAGAGAAGAAGAAGGGAGAGGAGAGAGAGGGAAGAGGGAATACATGATGATGGTGGGAGGAGTGAGGGAGTGAGGGAAATGGGAAGGGCGTATAAAAAGGGTGGGGAGAAGGGAAGAGGATGAAAAGGAAGCAGACAGAAACGACTTCTCAAGAGATTCGCGTTAATGGGTGCATGGGATCATCCCAGGGCACTCCCGCCATTTCCCCTCCACCTCTTCCTTCCTTTCATTTTATTATTATTTCTTTTCATTATCAACAAATATTTTCTCCCCATTCTTGTTCTTAAAAATTATAATTTTATTTTATTTTTTAACAATTATATGCCTTCTTTTAATATATGGTTATAGCATTTTTCAAATTCAACCAAGATAATTCTTTTAAAAATATTTTTTATATTATATAGTTTAAATTTAGAAATTTATGTTTAAACAGTCATAACCACTTTGGTTAACAGTTTAGAACTTGGTAAGAACTATATATGTGTTTTAATATTTTTAACTAAATATACGTTTGTTATTTATTATATTATTAGATCAATACTTATAAATATATTTTAATTAGCGTACGAGATAGTTATTACTATTTATGTGATGATATTTTATTTTATTTTATTTTATTTTATTTTATTATCTATGGAAAGATTAATGTGAAGTATCTGTTAGTGATTTTTCAAATCATATGCATAATCAACCGATTTTGAGTTTATGTGTCGCCCACTTAAAAATTCCATTTGTGGATTGATACGTCTAGCTGTCATGAAGACCATTATAAACTGCTCACCACCTCCATTTCTTCATTTCTTTCCCCTCCCCCTTTTTTTGGGGCCTAAGAACATACATCTAATTAAGAAAACTAATACCAAATAAAACTTATAAAAAAGCATACTATATATTATTCTCATCACAGCTTTTCTTTACATATTTTATCAAATAATTATTATGCATATAACTATCTCCTTAAAGTATAATATATCATAAAAAAAATGCTACAAACACCTCAAATGTATTGCCTGGGAGAGTTAAACTTTGACTGAAACACATGGCCGTGAGTTTGAGCTGGTACGAAATTAATATAAGAGTTAATTTTTTTTATATAAAAAAGTCACGGAATTTAAAATATAATAATATATAAAAAATAATTTTATATGGGTAGTTTTTATAAAGATTTTTTATATTTATATTGACTAGAAATATAGCCATAATCCCTAATATTGTTATAATAATATATTATTTAAATATCTATTAGATTTAAATTTCAATGCATAATTTTTTGGACCAATTTTTAACGCAATCTTTTTTTATAAATAAATTTAAGTGGGTGTCTCCTATTAAGTTCAAGGTATAACTCTAACTCTCAAAGAGAATTTATAAAAAAGATTATAAAATTATCTATTAAAAAAAATTCACAATAAAAATTAAAATTAAATTTATATTTTTATAAAATACGAATTTTTTTTTATCAAACTATTTTGAAGAGAGAGAAAGGTGGAGGCCCACATGGCAGGAAACAATAAATAAAGTAATTAACAATGACAGTTAATCTGTTTTATTGTTGTATATTATTGATTTATTTAAACTATAATTATTCAAAAAGAGGATCATCTATACCATCTAATAATATATTGGTTTAATTTTATTCGACAGATTTACGTATAGTTATTGAAATTGAACGTAATTAATTATTTAATATATTTATTTTATTTTGTGAGCGAGTGTTTTTTCTTATGATTAATTGAAAGCACTGATCATCTGTAGGTCTGGCACATTTATGGACATTCCTTGAGTCTCCTGTGTATTACTTCACATTACCTCGTTTGGATCTTCAAAATCGAATTAACGTTAACAATTTCTTTAAATGTAAAATGTAATTATTCTTAACTATACATCATATAATATCATATGACGTCTTGATTATAATATTGTCTGGTAATTTTAGGTAAACATTGCTGAATGTTATTGATATTTCTCTCTGTAACTATAACCAAATTAAAGCAGCTTAATTGTAATTAAGCAAAGCCAAGCGATGATTTGTATACCACTTGTAATGTGAAATTTGCTAAATTAGTGGTCTTCCTTATATAACCAATTATTGACATTTAGATAAAGTCGACCAAACGGGGGAGTAACTTCTCTATGTGGCAACTTTTCTGGATCTGGGATAATCGAATATGACCAAACAAATTCAAGAAGATTTTATACATATATGGGTTAAAGGATAATTTTATTCCGCAATGAATTAATACGTTTTAAAAAGTTTATTATGAGTAATATCGCCTTGAAACTTTTTTTTAGGCAACATTACCCCATAAGTTTAAAACATTAATATTTTTGCTTGGACCAATACTTAAAATTAGTTTGACTATCCGGTGACTAATATACTGATATGTCATTCTCGTTATCTTTTATTTTTGGTTAAGGTATAAATTTATTCCTCCAAACCCTATCGTTATCAAAGTATTGCTTTCAGCACATTATACTTTGACAACCTCTTAAAAAATAATATATATTATTTTCAAAATAAAGTATGATGTCTCTACAGTAATACTCTGTTAATTATGTGGCTTGGAGGAATGTATTTTTTAAAATTTTTCTTATTTATAAATTTAACCTTAAAAAATGAAACGGATGGCATGTGGGCTAGTTAGATCAGTATATTTAGTCAAACTAATAGTCAAATTGAATTTATATAACAGTTAGGCAATATTGAATCTAAAAAAAATTATAGGTACCTGGTGCTCCCAAGTGAAAACTTCCAAGGTAATTTTACATATTAACCAACAATAAAAGATTATATAGATGGCATGTTAGTATATTAGTCAACTGACAGTTAAACTTAACTTTGGGTAACGGCGGGGCGATATTGTCTAAAAAAAAATTCAGGACAACATTATCCCTCATAAAACTTTTAGAGAGTATTAGCTCATCACATAATACTTTCAATAAAAATACCCTTTAACCCTATATATATATATATATATATATATATATATATATATTCCAATATTGAAAAGTTATTAAGCGGAAATTTGATGCTATATAATTTTCAACTTTAATGATGCTTAAGAAGGTCTGAGTTCTGTCACTTATTCGTCGTCGTAATCGGTTAGGTAATTATTCAATTAAACAATAATCGTCGCTAATTGATTGATTTTATTCAATTAAACAATAATCGTCGCTAATTGATTGATTAAGCTTGATATAATAGGTCCATCCTCCCTAATGGTTTTCTTGTTTTCCTATATTGACTCTTTCAAGCAATCATTTTAAGGCTAATGATGTTTCAAGGCCGACAAGCCACCACATCTATGGTTGCCTTTGTCGCTAGTTTTGGTTGATTTGATTGAATGTGTTTCTTCTTAATTTCCTTTTGATGGGGATTTCAAGTTTTCTTTTTCATTATTGGATTTCTGGCCCCTTTAAGGGAGTTTAAATATTTTTTAACTGATTGTTATTTAATATTATTAATAAATTATAATAGAGTTAATACAATTATTAGTTCTTACAATTTAATTGAATTTTAATTTTAGATGTAATTTTTGTCCCTATAATTTATTATGTTCAAAACGTCAATTCCTATATAATTTCATAAGGATTTATTTAGATCATAATGCTATTAAGTATATTCATCAATACCAACATTTATTAAAAACATAAGAATCAAAACTAAAACTTTTAAAAATTATATGGATCAGAATAAAAGTTTGTTAAAAGTATATGCATCAAAACCTAACCTCGTAAAAATATATGAATTAGAACCAAACGCCATTTGACAATTTTTTTAGTCAAAAGGAATTGGTGCAATTATCCTTAACAGAAACAACTGTTTTTTATTTTGTGCTTCTTATCAGCTGCAAAAAATTTTAACATAGAAGTTATTTCTATATAGATAAAGAAAAGTTGCATCCTCTACGAAAAAAAAGATTGCACCATTGATAAAGTTTGATTTGAAAGGAAGGAAATATAATATAAATTCAAATGCTAAAAATCATGTTTTATTATTGAAAAGTGATTCTTTCACCAAACTCAAAATCCATCTTATCAAACAAAAAAAACAATTTATTTATCCTCTATCACACATTTAAGTTATTTTTTTATTTATACTTTTAAAAATTTTAGTTATAGTATTTTTACTTTTATCGACTTTTGATCTTGATCAATATATTTTTAATAATATTATATTTTGGTCTCTATATTTAATGATTTGAACAAATGTGTTAATTTTATTAACGTCATTAAACTCATATCCAAATCCTCATAAACCTATTACAATTAATGTTTTTGATAGAATAAACTAGAGGATAAAAAATCATAATTTAAAATCTATAAAGATTAAAATTAAAATTCAATCAAACTATAATGATCTACAATAATTTAATCTAGTGTAGAATATTATGAGATTTAAAATTATAGGATAATTTTATCAAAATAAATATTTAAATGAGTCACAAACCTACATAAAACGGTGAAAATATGTTAAATATTTATTCACTCAACCTAGTCACCATTAATAAACAAATACTCCCTCTTATTCTTATTCTTATTATTATATGACATTTTCAACATAATTTTAACATATCAAGAGAAATAGTTAAAAATATCAAAATTATCTTAAAATTTAAATAATTTATAATATTATCTCTATTAATTCTATTAAATTTTATCGTTATATTAATTTTTAATCTCTCCCACTACCTTTATTAAACAGGAGCATATATAAAAAAGAATAATTAATGCTTCTTAAAATAAAATAAGTGACTTATAAAAAAGATCAAAAGTATTTATTAGTTGGTATCTTATAATAATAATAAGGAGGAGTGATTTGTAATATGAAATACATAGTAATATGAAGCTTGAACCAAATTGTAAACAAATTTTTGATTTTATTCATTGGCGCACTCCCTGCATTGATTAGAGGAGCACTCTAATATATATATATATATAGTATCTGTTTAGATTAATTTTAAACTAAAGTTTTAAAAGGGTTTATAGTCTAATTTTAGTTTAATTTTTTTTAAATAAATAATTTTATTTATCTAAAATAGCTTCTGAACTAAATTATAATTTAATATCAATTACTGAAAACAGTTTCTAAAATAGTAAAAATGAGTTTTTAGGCATTAAAATATAATTTTACCTCTACTTTTTTAACATTGTCTCTCATTTCTCTTCTCTCTATTATTGATTAATTTCGTTCTTCTTTACTTCTATCAACACTCCTTTGACTCCATTGTTTTTCTTCGCTTCGCTTCTTCTCTGTTATGTCTATTCGTCGTTCTCTCTATCTTGCTCACTATGCTCTCCATCAGGGAAGAAAAGTAATTAGTGAACAATGGAAAAGTTGTTTTGACAGAACAATAATTTTTTTATTTTATATAATTTTTAATAATTTATTAATAAAAAAAATATTTTTGATAATAACTATCCAAACACTTATTTATTTAAAATTATTTTTTTCATAAGCTCTTTTCTATAAACATCTTTCTAAAAATTATCTAAAAAATTTTTTTTTATAAGTCATTTTTCAAAAATCCATCTAGATAGTTTATAGTAAAAGATATTGAGGTACATAACATGATAACATGATCTCAATTATTTTCTTGGACTTTGGGATTCGTCAATCAACTTGTTGATGGGGTTGATGGAATGTGTTCTTGCCTTTTTGACAACCATTGATGATGTTGGTCCTTTTTTATAAGTTGAATATCTTGTTCGTTTGGAATAGGCTGACGCATATATAGTTGAGAACCATGAAAGAAGAAAAGAATAAAGAACCATACAAATAATTAAAGAGGTTCAAATCTGTGTGTGCCCATTTAAATTTCGAATCAAATCGTAAGGAGCCCATTGACTCTTCTCACAATTTCTCGTGACTTCTAATACAGGTAAACACATCTAGTGGAGAAGATGTCTTCTTGATAATTTATAAATGTACATGATCCTATTCATTCATGTAGTGCCGTTTTTACATACATCTACGTTGACTAATGCTTAATTCCACATTTTATACAATATATATTGATCTTTTTTAATAAGTACGTTCCTTAGAATTACAATTTGTAGCATATTTTTTATATGGATAAGACTGTTTACCATCTCAATTAATAAATTATTAATTTCTCTCTCTCTCGTTTTATTGGGTTTATGTGCTGCAAAGCAATCTGGTTTATATTCTGTTGACGATATTTTGTTAATATTCTGCCACTTGGAGGAATAAGTGGATTAGGCATCTCAAAATGTAACAAATCGTTCATGACCGATCGATGCATTCTTCCGAAGAACCATTATCACAATGAAAGAGTTGTTCCATTCGTAAATTGTAAGGTTTAAAAAATTAAGAATATGTTTATGCTTGGTTTACAGTTTGTTTTAACGAATTAATGAATGATAGTAAAAAACATATATATATGCTAACTAGAAATGAAAACGGTAAGCAAAACACAAAAAACGCTTTGTTTTAAAGTAAGAGCCTGTGTTTTCATGACATCATGAGAATTTGAAGTCAGTGTTCACAGCATGTCGGCATTCCCCTTTGTTAATCACGACGTCTCTCAAAGTGGCCTTGTCACCTTTATCTATCCAAATATTTGACCATTATCTACTCATAATTTTTTATTATTAATTGCACCTTTTCTTTTCTTTTTAATTACCTACTCCATTTATTAAAATTTTATTCTGACTATATCTAAATTCGACCCGCGTCATACATCTATCTATAGTAGTTGAGTCTTCTAATAGGATTTTTTTACATACACCAAAGCTCGAATTCAAGACTTCTCTTAAACGATACTGAACTACTTACCATTCAGATCAATCCCTATTAATAATTGCAACTTCTTATTACCCATAACATTCCTTTCCCACTAGCATGACATATTCCAACTATGATTTAAATTCTACTCCATCCATTTGTGTTTTAATTACCTTCTCAATTCTTAATGTTATTATTTATCTACCTTATATAGATTAATAAAATTAAATAAATTATTAAAACTATAATATACATTACTTAATCTCTTTAAAATATTTTTATACATACTAAATTATATTTTTTTATTATAATTATATATTATTTTATAAATTAAATAAATAACTATATTTAGACTCAAAGAATCTTTACCAAAAGGGTAATTAAAAGTGGGTGAGTAGTTGAGGTACAATTAAATTAGGTAAAAGGGACATATAAATAATGTTATTATATGAAGAAGGCGAGGCTTGAGTAACCGTAACCACCCACTAATTAACACCATTCTTGCTTTATCATACAATAATTAAAATATAATTTATATATATAAATAAATTATTCCTACTTTTTCATAAACTGTGTGAGCCCATCCATTCAAGGGGCGGCTTACTCGTTGCATTTATCAGCAGCATTAGATAGATATTAGACAGGCACGTAGCGCACTTGGGTAATGAGAATACAAGATAAAAAAGACAAGGACGTGACCCGGGGCAGCATTATGTTGAATTTGTTAACTTGATCATCGAACAAGTTGAACTTGCATGTAACACATACGAAACGCCTAAGTGAGAGCTATTCTGAGGTAGGCGAGAATATGCCCTTAATTAATTATTGGAGGCATTCGTTCTGGAATCCCTTTGTGATGGACAATAGGACGAAAATATCCGATTCCCTTTTCAATAGAGTCGACCACTCATGCCAATGCTGTCCACCCGTCTAATTCCCAAATATAAATCCTGCTGCAGATGAATCCAGCCCAATCAAATCATTTGGGCATGGGCATGGGCCTAGGCCCCACTAACACTTATTTTTCGCCAACAAATATCAATATAAATTCAATTTTTACAGATTTAACTGAGGCGAGAGATGAGATAATGATTATTTAAAATTAATTTAATTTTTAAAAATTATTTTATTATGATTATAATTATATTACTTAAAGCTTTAAAGAGACATCTTAACTTTTAGATATCTAAATTTATATTTAGGAGTAATAGACAATTTATTCTGCCTGATATTTATATTATTTAAAAAAAAGGAGATTTCATTCTGTTTTTATATTTTATATGAGCTGAACCCTTTTTTTAAAAAAAAATTATCCAAAAAAAAGTATTCAATTCAACCGACAGCACACGCAGAAGGGTATTTAACAAAGGATATGGGAGGGGCTGGGGCTAATCCTAGAGACTATTTGACGGAGTAGGCTCCACAATATTTGATCCCTCCCCTTTTGTTCATTTGTCCGTCCAAGCCTAGGCACCTTGCGACTCAAATTACTTTGCTAATTCTTTTGCTCGAAAACAAGGGCTAATAATCAGCAATCTGCTCTAATTTTCCCTCTGTTGACCCCCTTTTTTTACAATAATATTTAAAAAGTTGTTAGACTCGTATATAATTTAAAAATAATTTTTTTAAATAATATTAATATTAAATAAAATAAATTATCTATTACTCTCCTACAAAATATAAATACTCATAAATTAAAATATCTCTTTAAATACTATAATTATAATTATAATAAAATAATATTATTTTATAATTGAATATATTTTAATTAATTATATGCTTAACTTCTTTACCAATTAAATATACGAATAATGGGTTCTTTGATTACTTGAATTTCCAATGAAGTTCTACCTTCTCTGACTTGCCACTATTTTTAAGTTCTTCAATGAACAGTATATCAATCCATATCCACATATAAAACCCATAAAAAAGAACTTTACGAAAAGTACCTAAAAGAGCTAGCGTCACTATTTTGATAAAAACTGTATTTTTATTTTTTACCGACGTGAACCCGTATCTCTATTCCTTTAATTTTATAAAATATTTTTTAGCCTTCTCATCTTAATTTCCGTAGTTATTTAGTTTCAAATAATCTAAATTAAACTTAACACCTCGTTGATAATATTTTATTGTTACTATTTAAATCACCGTGTTTAATGTTTTACCCGGAAACATTTGCAAGCTACCCTTCTGCCAACTATTCTTAAGTTGAGCAATAGTGAATCTTCGACATTAACGACGAAAACATGGTGTCACTCAGCTTCCCTTTCTCGTTTTCTCAGCCTTCGGGACACCCTCCAAGGTACCCCCACTCACGCCCATTCTCTGCCGCCAAAGTTGCTGTAGTTGCCGGAGCCACCGCTGCATATGCCTCCTCCCAGACCCCAATCTCACTACACCCCTTTCTTCATAATGCTCTGAACTCCCTTCTCCCTTCTGCAAATTCGCTGCCTTTATGGGGTTCCCTGAGTTTGGCTGATATTTCGCAGCCCATTACGGAGCCAAAGAAGGGTGCATCTTTTCCATCAGCTTTAGGCGATTCGCAGAAACTTTGCGGGGTGGGGATACGCAAGAAGAGCATTCTGGGATTGAAGAACATTGATGTCTATGCATTCGGTAATGACATTCAACTTACCACAGCATCGTTAGTTTAAGTGAAAGCACCTTTTTTCCTTGGTAATATATTTCAGATGCTGATTTCCAGAAGAAGCTTTTCTTTTCTTGATGATTATTTAGATTTACTCTTGATGCTCACTGCGGAGTGATCATATCAATTTTAACTCGGCAATTCAAATTCCTTTAAATTACCTTGTGTTGTGAGAAAATTAAAGGTAATGGCGGAGAACTTTCTGTCTCCTAAATGCTGCCCTCCGTTTGGCGGCACTGTGAATTACCTTTTCCATCATGCCAGTATTTTACATTACTTATTTTAATGGAATATTCAATGTCATTAATTCTATTGCCCTCCTTGGTCCTAAACGATGCAATTGCTTGGGATGTTCCAAAGGGGCATGATGAAGCTTTTGTTGTTTTTATGTATTTAAGAAAAAGTGCTTATAATATTTTTCAGGTGTTTATGCTGATGATAATGACGTTAAGAACTTGCTTGCCGAGAAATACGGGAAACTTTCTGCCTCTGAATTGAAGGGAAAAAAGGACTTTATTGAAGATCTTATGGAAAATGGTATATGCATGACAGTTAGACTCCAAATAGTGTATGGCAAATTGAGCATCCGCTCTGTACGTAGCGCATTTGAAGAGTCAGTAGGAAGCAGACTGCAAAAGTTTGGGGGATCAGATAATAAAGAATTGCTTGAAAAGTGAAGACCTCTATTTTTGCTTTAGTGTTTTTCATTTGCTGCTGATAGATGAAATCACAGGAAATTCTATTCTAAATATATGTGTATAAGAGCAAGTGCAAGTAATTTTGTTCATTAATCCATTAGCCAGCTGTGATGCAGGTTCACTTCTCACTTTAAAGATGAATACAAAATACCACGAGGATCAGTAATTCTTCTCTCAAGAGATCAGGATCATGTTCTTCGAACATCAAGTAAGTTATCCTTCTCCATGCTTCGTTAAATTTTCAGATCAGGCATTCTGAACAAAGATTCAGAAGCTTCAGCAAAGAAACCATGCATCTGTTAGGTAGAGACTGATTTGAGAAGTTGTTAATTGAAGTGCTTGACCCAAGGCAAACTGTTTTATATAATATATATATACACGCGTCTTTCATATTGAACTGCAACAAGAACCTTCAATTTTATGTTGTTTGTTCCTTGTAGTTGATGGAAAGGAAGTGGGAAGCATCCAAAGCAAGCTACTCTGTCGGTCAATTCTAGATTTATATATTGGGGAGGAATCATTTGATAAAAAAGCCAAAGAAGATGTTGAGCTCAAACTGGCCTCTTACCTCCAGAAATAGGGTGATAAAACATGACGTGTATGGATTTTAACCTTTCTCATTTCTTCTACGATTTTACTTGTATGAGTCCAGAGAGATACAAAAGAGCATAGAGGTATATGGGGGTTTACTTCCCTTCTTTGCTATTACCTCGACATCCTCCTTTTGCTTTTGTGCGTGATATAAAATGCAATGATGCTATTTATGAACCTTTTTATGTCTTTGAGAACTAGTTTTATTACTTTATTATTCTGCTTCATACATGTTTGGACAGTAAAAATAGCTGCTTAATAGATAAAGGCACGCCTTTGACTCTGACTAAAGTTTCTTCTTCGATTTGGCTGCCCCTGAGAGATTTACATCGCTCTATGAAAGAGCACTTTGGCAATATGAGAGTTGATGGCGTCAGCATCACAGTAGGCTGCATAGTAGTAAGCCCTTGCGACAGCAAAGAATGTGTTGTTGATATTGGATTCTATGGCAGTCGGAGGATTCTGGACTTGAAGCACCGATTCAACAAGCCTTTGCATTTCTGATTCTATTTCGGGGGTAGTTCTGCAGTCTGTACTCAAGTGGCTGCTTCCACCAACATGAGCCTGGAAGCAGCAAAATATACACGTGTGATTTGTGAAAAAATAATCAAAATATGTTTAATAATATATTTGTGTCTGTTCTCGACCACTGACCTTGTTGTATTTGTAAACACGGAGGCGGTTGCAGACTGAATTGGTGAGTTCCATCAAAGTTTGATAGTGAGGATTGAAGTGAAGCTCTTCTAAGCGATGGCCAGCACTTAGATTCATCACTTGCACCATCAGCTCCGCTTCATTCTGGGATCCCTTCCCTTCCCTTTCCCAACTTGACATCCATTTTAGCCACTTTTTTCATACAACAACAAAAAAAAAATCAATAAAATTCAACTGAATTTTCTAAGTCACCCACTGGTTCGGTCTAATTAATACGAGTACAGTAAAAAGGAATGCTTACAGCTTCATGAAAATCAAGGACGACGACTTCATGACCGCGAGACTCAGACGACTGCGAAGTGAGGCTGTCAATGGTCCTAAGCAAAACTTCCACCAGTCTTTCTTCAGCCTTTTTCTCTTTTGACTCCCTACAATCAAAAAACATATACAGAATTGGTCGAAACGACAAGCAAGGGCCCACCACCACCAAATGGTTTTGTGTGGTTTGAATTAATTGACACACCTGAGTATTGGGGAATTTTGTCCATTAATACAGAGGTTGAATCTCTGCACAAAGACTCTCCTCGTTTCTTCATCGTTCATGAAGGATGAGATTGTCTCAATCAAAACTGCAGTTTTAGCCCATGCTAGTCGCTCCTGAGATCTCTCAGGCTCAAATATACTGGCTGCAGTTACAAAGTAAGTAAAAAGCAGAACTTGTCTGCTTAATCCAAACTCCTCCAGTCCATTTTCCGAATACCACCTAATTCATATACATCATTGCCAACAAAAGTTAAAGCTCATAGGCTGTTGTTTGTTATAAAGTATATATAAATTGAAGCATGCTTTGCTTCTTTTTACATACATACCCTTGGATTTCGCCCCATTCTGCAAAATGCAAAGCCTGACAATTGTTGTAATCTAATTTTGCAAGTTCAAGATAAACTTCATTGTTCACGTAAGGCATCCTGTCAAAATTATAAGAGTTACTAGATTTAGATATATATGACTTTCTTCATCATAAAAAAAATATTAAGATAATCATCCGCTTCTTAATATAGAACATAATTAAAGAGTTAGTATTAGTTATAAATATAAACTCTATTTATTATATTTATCCTTTTTTTTCTAAATTAATTATATTAATACTTTTTTAATAATAATCAAGTAAGAGAGGGAAATAATGAGTTTAAGAAGATGAATAGAATGTTTTAGACAAAATATGTTATATTAACTAATTTTATTAATTTAATCAAATTAATTTAATCATTTTTATATTAAGTATTAGAGAACTAACTTCATGAATATAGTTTCATGGTAAGCGGTAATATGAAAACAAGAGATACCTGTAAAGGGACTTGCCAATCCAAACATCATTTTCACCACCATACTGATCAATGTAGAATCTTGTTTCCAATCTGGGCAAGCTTGCATACCATGGCACGTCCAATGCATAACCCACCTGTGTAAACTCAGTCTCTTGTTATTAGTTTCTTACATATCCTTTTCTCCTTCAATTTAACTAATTCAAATTTCAAGACATAATTATTTAAGCTACAAACCTCGCCAGCTAAATCCTTCATTATGATCCATTTATCAAGGAGCTGATTCTCCTCACGTTTCTGAGTTAAATACTTGGCTGAGAATTGCATGGCGTCCTCAAGTATGTTCTCCCCTAGAAACAGCACCTGAGAAGCTCTGTACAGATTGAACATTCCTGTCACAGCTGTTGTTGACTGCCCGGCGAAGCAGAAAAATTCTCCATTTTTCTCAAAACTCTTGAATACATCTATCAAAATTAAAATGAGCCATCAGATTAGAAGAAGAAGGTGTAATATATATAGAGTACTTTTTACTTTCTGGGATATTGCCCGCATGCAAATAGGGATTGAACTTACTGGCTGAAACTTGGTAGCCATGCAACCTCAGTTGTCTGAATCCCATTGCGGTGTCGTCAACATCCCGAACCTCTGAACTCCTGGCCCAGCAAATACCCTTCTCATCCCAGTGCCTGAAATTTAAGTTACTTTGTCACTTCTGTTAGAAACATAAGAACCAGTAGGGTTATGAGGCGTGTGTCATGTACCTATAAACGTAAGTTATACAATCCTTGATTTCTTCCTGAAAATATCTGGAAATTCCAAGGCGTTGCAGCCGATCAACCACCCAAATGTGCTCAAACAAATCAACCGGGTAGACATTGGGAACTGATAAAAACAAGAAATTAAGATAACATAATTAGTACGTGGTTAATTAATAGTATGTTCTAAAACGCCAATATTTGAACTACAAAGTGAAATACCTCCTCCATTGAACCTCTTGATTATTCTATCCAAGTAATAGAGAGAAGCTTCATCATTGGTATGCATGTGGCCATAAGCAGTAGAAGATGGGGAGAATAAGAATGAGCCATCTTGGGATTGCAGTTTCAGGAGCTGGTTCCAGTCCAAATTTGACATTCCTTCCAAACTATGGAGCAGCGTTGTGGGCACGTTATGCATCACATCCCTCGGTATACTTTCCCCACAATCACACAAACATGCACAAGTTAAAACACCAAAACACACACACACACACACACACATAATATTGTATATTTCAAAGCCATACGTAAGCTAGGGTCAAGAATAATGAAGATCTTTACTTTTTGAGCTTTAGGTCTCTCATTTCAAAGATGCGTTTCAAGTAAGGAGAATCAGCGTCACTAGGCACTTCAATGTTCAAACTTCGAGCTTTATCAAGAAGTGAAGGGAAAGCTACTTCAAAGCCGATCAGCACATGCTCTTCATTCTCATCCTCAAGTTTGCTCAAGTTTTCATTGAAGAATTTCATTCCTATACATGCAAGTAGTACCAGATTAATTAAAATGAACATGATCGATCGAGGAAATTAAATCATGAAACAAAGGTCATTTTCATTGAATAAGATGATGTGAATCAATCACCTTTGTGGCACTTGTCGGGATGAAGATTCCAAGAATTCAAAGCGACAATACAAGCGAGTGTGTTAAGGATTCTGTCATGGGCAGAGAACAAAAGAGAATCACCCCATGAACCATCAGGGAGTTGATTGTTGGCAATCCATTCAAGAGCTGAAGGGAACTGAGGGGAATCAGATCCATCATCAGCTTTGACGAGAGCAACCCACGCTGTGTCATAAGCTGAGATGCTTATCTCCCCATCTTCCATGGAGCTCAACATCTTCTTCACTGCATTTATTCTCTTTCTAATCTCATTTTCTTCACCAACCTTTCACACACACAGATATATATATATATATGGCTACAAAGTCAGATTAAGTATATCCTTCATGATGAAAATATGTTTGTGTTACTTATTTTGTGCGGTTTGAAATTGACGGGAGAGAAGAGTTAACCTGATGAGGAGCAGATTCCTTATTATCCACATTCTCCCGAGCTTCAACACTTTCTGCATAATCAGACAATAATTAAATAAAAGAGCAAGAAATAGTGAGGGAGGTGCGGTGTTACACTTTGTGTTGAGTGCACGTTAATATATATAGGCTTCTCTTGAACTGACCAGCGTCAAGCTATAATTATACATAACTAGCAAACTTATGCCAATTTAAATATAATCTTATTCTTTAAAAATCGAGAGATGATCAAATTAATCATCCTAAAAATAATATTGGTTTCTGTTGCAAATTTAGAAAATATATTTTTACGTATTTATTTCAATACGATTTATTTGAACACTTTATTGGTAACTGTGACGATGCTTATGTATAATTTAATAAAATATTTCCAAATGACTAATAAAAAATAAAATTGCTAGACTTCGGACTAAATGCTTGTTTGGTAAACAATAGAATCATTTTAAAAAAATAAAACTCCTGGTTTCCAAAATAAAATTCTTTTTACATATTTATTTCATACAACAACAAAAAAACATGTAATAACATAAGCAAATTAAATAAAGAAAGATGCATACCTTGAGGGCGAGAGCTGGAAATGGCAGTACATGTGGTTAGAGGAGGGCTAAAATGGAGAAGAGTGCCGTTGCTGGCCTTGAAAGGCTTGATGCCTGCACCCAGCACGCAAAGATTTTAATTTCCTCCACTATGTGGTTTTATAACAAAATTCGATCCATTTCAAATGTATAACGAGATGCAATTTAACTATATATATATATATATATATATATATATATATGGTAGATTTGTAGGTTTTTTCTCATATAAATACATACCCACCATGTATAAAAGATACTCATGATCTTAAGAACAATATATGCATAAAATGAATCTATCCGTTTCCACTAATTAACTCCATGATCTCCTTCTGTAAATTCATGGGACGATCATTATTTATGACAAAATGATGATTTTTGTTTGTGTTCAAAAATAGTATTTTAGAAATTATTAGGTAATCGCTGGAGTTGGAATACAACTAATTCGTTCAGGATGAATTGGATTGAGAGGACGTTTGATTTGCTTTTTGAAAATGGTTTTAAATAGATATGTGTATATGCCAAAAAAAATTAAAAGAATTTAGTACAAGTCTTTCAATAAGGTCAAAATACAGTCTTAAGGCTCAAAATTTTTTTATAAAATACTTATGATAACACCTATTAAAATAGTTCTTATAATAACAGGTAAAATTAAACTCGTATTTTTATAGGATACGAGTCAATTGTTTATTATATGTGATAATTCTCATAAGTTTAGATATTATTTTAAAACTATGGTATGTAAGTTTAATTTTTTAAATAGCCCTAAATCCCAAACGGGAATAGCTTTGCATAAGACGCAAGCAATGATAATAGCTAGTCAGAAATTTGGCTCGTTTGCAGGAATTTTATAAACAAAAAGAAATGAACAGCAATGAAACGAGATAGTGAAAAGGGGGGGGGATTTAATTAGAGATAAGAAGCTAATTAATCGACTAACCAGCAGAAGAAAGAGGGGAAAGACCAGTCAAAGAGAGTGGAAAGCATAAAATGGGTTTGAGGGTTGCACAAGAATGCAGAAACAGCCCACAAGACATGATGATGATGATGATCTTTATAATCTGAATCCACTCTCTGTGTTTTCTCCGATTTCTCAGAGATGTTGTATGAAAACGAAGAATAGAGGGAGTGTATATATATACTCTTGAAACGGTGCATACATACATAGGAAGGCCATCGAGAGGGTCAAACCACAGTTACAACATTGTACAATACTATTAATGCACATCTAAATCATTAATTGTTTTTTTTAATGGTATGTATTATTATTAAAAGCCGTGTATAATCAAATATCTGTTCATATCATTACACTAAATCTTGGTATTATATTAGTGTCATTTCATCTATCAATACGTAGTTAGCTTTTGATTGTGTGCATGCATTCGTACATTGTATGCATGCAAACTACATAATAAATAATCATTCAATTCTAAATATAATATTTAATATATAATATAATTTATATTATAAATTATGTATTATATTTGTTACCGGAAGAGTAGGTTCGTAGAATCGTAAGTTGTATTTCCATTCTAACGTCCCTCTTTACTTTTTGTCAGTGTACTATATTTTAAAAAATAAATTATATTGGCATAATCAATTATTTATTATTTAAGGGCTAACTTTCTCTCCTTTCCTTTTTTTTTTTTTTTTTTGCGTCATATATATGCATAAAAAATCCATCAATACAAAATTAAATATTCTCTTACCAAAAGAATATAATACCAATTTGAGTAAGGCGTACCGATTAAGTATTATATTCCACGGTATCAAGAAATTCAAGTCCAAATAATACATGATTTACAGTAATTACACATTTCTGTGTTCAGAAATTAAAAAAGGCAAAGCGCAGTGGCTTGCATGAATGTGTGACAGATGGTTTCATCCATTGATATTCCAAGAAATTAATTCGTTCATGAACATTGTACAAATTCATTCACACTACATATAAAGATTCAGTCTGACTATAGTATGTACCCTGAGAATCAATTAAGGTGCATCCATTCTTGATCAGTTATTTTCATTTATTACTTTCAATTTTTTATAGATTTGATTTTTTAAAAAAAATAAAATCGTTTTAAAAAATATTATAGTCATATTAAGAATAAAATTATATCCTAATATTAAAATATAGTGTTCATGTTAAAAATAGATCACCCATTTTCTTTTACCATATATCATCTAATTACTTAAACCATCTCAAATGATAAAAATGGTGGGAGCTAGGTGTGACGCGAGTGTGTAGTAAGTAATAGCTACTCTATCTAGTCCATATCAGCATGAGAAATTCTTGTGTGCTCCGCGAGTACCAGCTCATTTATGGTACCTATCCAATGAAAATCCTCCAAGCTGGAGCAGTTCAGTCTTAGATGGAATTATTTAAAAATAATAATAAATTTTTGGGTCCCATAGATTTTTACCTCTCCCCTCTCCCCTGGTTTTCACATCATCTTCAGCTTCAATTCACATCCTGTTCTGCTTCTATCTTCACATACTCTAATGGCAATGGCATGTTTGGTAGATGGAAAGGAGAAATGGAATAGACGATGTAAATTATTTTTCTTTTTAATATTTTTTATCATTTTAGTTTCATGAGAAAAATGAAAATTAAGATAATAATAGTAGAAATAAAAAAATTTAAACTATTTTACCATAATTATAAAATTTTTAAATAATTTTAACTATTTATAAATTATAAAAAAATATTTTAAACTATTTTAACATAAATTATAAAAAAATATATATCAATTATATATTTATGTTTATCCTATGAAATAAATTTTTAATTTAATTATACTTCTATTTTTATTTCTATTTTATCTTTTATAAAAAAATATTCCCTCCTACTACTAGACGTACCGCAATTAATCCGATGCATGAATTCTTTTTTTTTTTTTTTTGTGGTTATAGGCTTAGGATAAAAATGATCAATAGCCTTATTAGTGGATGTCTTATAATAAATAATAAAAGGAGTAATTCTGTAAAGTTAACCAATATATATACATAGAGTTTGTATGAAGTTGTAAAACCTACTAGACATTCATAATTAATATCCTATAAATAGGATAAGAAAATTATAAAGATTGCATTTTAATTATTAAATAAAATAGTATAAGAATGTACGTAGTTAAATATATTAACGATAATGTGGAATGCCCCTATCAAGTTTCCAAATTAGGATATCATGAGGACAGTGGAGGGTGACATCTTTCAAAGAGCCTCTTCTCTTGCCGGCCACTGCGCCCCTTTCACTGTTGTGTTGCCTGGTCTACGTCAAATAAATCTGCTTTTCCTTCTCCCATTTGCTCCTCTGGGTTCTCACTGTCACGTACCGTGCTCTTCATAAAATCATAATCAACAACGTGGGCACTTCTATGTTTCTCCATCTCATCTCATCTATCCATCAATGCATTTTGCTACTTTGCTGTCCAGTACATGCCAATAAATATAAATGATACTTGATGCCTTCTCAAATATTTGTTTTTTGGCCCAAAATATCTTCTCCAGTATATGAAAATCTGATTTTACATTATGCAAATATTATATTGACTATAGTTGGGCCATAGTTTTTATACGTGAACATCAAAAGGGGTATCTTGTCTTATTGTAATGAACTGCAGATCTAGTGAGTGATTTTTGAATCTGTAGATGATCTGATGGTATGGTATTGTAAACACATGTAGGAACCGAGTTGTAAAATAAAAGAATATTTTTTTAAAATATTTTATCTTTTCTAAAAGTCCTATATTTATTTATCTCTATTTTTATTTTCACATAGATTATATTATATTTTATACTTACCTCTTATAAGATCAAGATGTGTGTATTAGAAAAGAATATGACTTTTTTATAAGAGTTAAAGACTTTTGCACAAATAATTTGATTTAGTCTAAGTAGTTCATGGGTTATGGATTTTAAAAAGTAGCAGTGTTAGAAATACCGAAATAAATCCATATGAAAAGATTAATTCTATAAATATTTTATATTGGGTAGGAGATCCATATCAAGAAAATTTATGATTGGATAATAATGCCAAATAGAGTTTATTGGCACCTCAATATCACATGCACATGAGGCTTTAAATATTTTGGACTCGTGCGCCCTCGCATCAGTGTTCCGAGTGGGATATTGCAGATTTCTTTTTGTTTGAATCCCATTCACTAATTAATTAATATTTTCCAGTGTTAGAGTCTAGTTTCTAACCCATTACTCAGAAATTTCCAATTAACTTCGCTCTAAATCTGAATCTGAGACCAACAAAATAAATATGATTAATGAAAACCGTAAATCAGGAAGGGGGTGGGGGCCACTGGCTAGAGCTAGGAGAGAGAGAGAGAGAGAGAGGAGAAGGAGCGGAAGCCGAGCCGACTGAAAAGCCGAGGTTCGTGCTTCCCGTAAACCGATAACAACACGAGCACTTCCACGTGCATACACAGTCCTAACACGTATGACTCTCCCGCTAGTGGAAGCACCCCTCTTCCAAAAATTAAAATCATTAAACAAAATACAGCAACCATAAACCAAACCAAACAAAATCAACGCCCTGTCAATTATATTATATTAATTAAATAAAAAAAAGAACCCAAAAAATCAAGAGACAAGGACAGATAGGGTCGCCTATATAACTACCCCATTCCCCAACTCCCCTCTCACTGTTTCATCATGTTTTTTTAACTCTCGCCATCACCAACTCCCAGTCCTCCTCCTTCAGAGAGAGAGAGAGAACTCGCATTGTTCGGCCATTAATGTTCTTCACCACCAAAGCGTGGATCCTCTCCTTGCCTTTTCGCCTTTAAATCTCTTTCTTTCCCTCGCACGCGCCGCAACTTCAAACCCCTCTACTCCCGTCTATATATATACATAGCTTTATTTTGATATAGCTACTCGCTGTGCGCCGAGTATAAGGGAGCAATGGAGCTAAGTAAGGTGACGCTGGAGATCTTCTCCAAATTGGAGCAGAAATGGCTTTCTCACTGTGAAACCTCCAAGAAAACTCGCATTCTCAGCATCGATGGCGGAGGAACCACCGGCATTGTTGCCGGAGCCGCCCTCCTCCACCTCGAGCAGCAGATCCGTCTTCAGACCGGCGATTCCGACGCTCATATTGTTGATTTCTTCGACATCGTTGCTGGTACTGGCATTGGCGCCATCCTTGCCGCCATGATCACCGCCGACGATGGCTCCGGCAGGCCTCTCTATACTGCCAAGGACGCCGTCCATGTCATCACAGAAAGGAATTCAGAACTCTACAAGCCTAAGAACGCCGGAGTTTTTGGCCGTCGCCGGAGACTGTCCTCCAGTAGCATGGACAACGTGTTGAAGCAAGTCTTCCAGAGAAGGGAAGATGGAAAGTTGTTGACCTTGAAGGATACGTGTAAACCCCTGCTTATCCCTTGCTTTGACCTCAAGAGTTCGGCGCCATTCGTGTTTTCCCGAGCTGACGCGTCAGAATCGTCGAGTTTCAACTTTGAGCTCTGGAAGGTATGCCGCGCCACCACAGCCACACCGAGTCTCTTCAAGCCTTTTCGCTTTACTTCCGTGGACGGCAAGACCAGCTGCTTCGCCGTAGATGGCGGTCTGGTGATGAACAACCCGACGGCGGCGGCGGTGACTCACGTGCTACACAACAAGCGGGATTTCCCGACGGTTAACGGGGTGGAGGATCTCCTAGTACTGTCCTTAGGCAACGGGGTGTCCAGTGGAACACAGGCGCGAAAGATATGCTATAATGGGGAGTGCTCGGCATCGTGTGTGGTCGACATTGTGGCGGACGGGGTCTCCGAGACGATCGACCAAATGTTGGGGAACGCCTTCTGTTGGAACCATACGGATTACGTAAGGATTCAGGTACTTGAAGCGAGAATTGGTTTAACTTTCCAGTTTTTACAATAAAAGCAGGAGAGATTTTTTTCCTGAAACATGCCTTCACCTTCACTATAGTGAAAACAGTGGAGGTGAATTTCAATTTTATTGTGTATGAATAATCGATTGACTGGTTGTTGAATGAAATATTGTGTACAGGCGTTAGGTTTGGGAAGGACGAGAGAAGAAGTTCTGAAAGAGAGAGGGCTAGAGTCATTAGCGTTTGGGGGAAAGAGGTTCCTGAAAGAGAGTAACGAAGAGAGAATCGATAGCTTCGTGCAGCGTCTTGTTGCTTCTGGAAAGTCCAGCCTCCCACCTAGTCCCTGCAAACATTCCGCCGTCGTTACTCCTCTCGCCGTCGCCGAGGCTCGCTAGTTCTTGTTCTATCCTTCTTTTTTTCCTGGGGTTAGATTTTAACTTTGTACCTTCGTAAGTTGTAATGTTGTATGTAACCTACACTAGGTTATGATCCAAGAAAAAGAAATGAAAGCCTCCCAAGGTTTTTTTTTACTTTGTCTATATGCCAGTTGTCTGACTTAACTTCAAATTTCTCCATTGTCACACGGTGATTAATTATGACAGTGACGATGAAGAGGGGAACTTTAATCGCCTTTAACCCCAGGACACTACAAATCCTCCTGGACCTGCTCGTTACCGTTTCTCGTCAATTTCCCATAATTGCCTGCGCAGATTGTGGAATACTCCCCTCCTCCACTGCTTGACTTGACCAAAGCCGCTTTTTTTTCATCAGATTAAAAAAAGAGAGGATAATTTGTTTTTTTTATACAAAAAGGATAATTTGTTATTAAAACATAGGAGTACTACTGACGGCATGTGAAGATAAAATCATTAAACGTTGGATGAGCAGTCACGGGTGGTCATTAAATTCATGGGATTCTTGGGACCAATTGACTATACTCTTGCAGTGTCTTGTGTATTGTTACTGCGCTAGCAAATTCCTTCAGGAGATTATAAATAGTACGACGACGAATAATTTCGTCTGCTTCAAATATCCCAAACGCCAAAATCACGGCCTTACCACTGTTAGTTAAAGTTGTTTTACAAGGGGGAAAATAAATGTACGGCGACAGAACCACAAAGGCGTGTTGACGAGGGAAAATCACTCCCCTGCTCCTTTTGCAGTATTCACGTACAGACCAAAAGAGAACCCAGATCACAAACTTTAGGAGCGAGATTCACAACCCTGTAACCAACAAGGACACTTGTTCATAATTCCCACCATGTCACAAAAGCCTGCAAAAACCCACTTTTTTTTTTGCTCCCTCTCATTTTTCTACTTTTCAGCGTTTCTCATCTATAGAACCCTCCTCTGAATCATCGCGGAGCTTCTTCTGGTAGGTAAGTTTGGTGGTGGCAGTATTAGCGCCCCCCCCCCCCCTCTGAGACTCTGCTTATCCACATCATTAAATAGCCCTCTAATCTCTTCTGCTCTATGTCACTTCCTTTCGTTGGTTTTTTACCTGTGGACTTTCTGATATTTTCTCTTTTTCTACTGCATACTTTAGACAGCAAGTTTGGTAGCACTGTGCTCCAAAACTCACTCCTCAGCCTCAGTACCGTTGATTCATTGATAATGACAAGACAGCATATTATTTCCTGGATAAAAACTATTAACAATTGGATCTCTGAGCATCCTCTTGCCTCAAACCTGTGATGGATGTAGGACTCCACATGGTAATAGTAATGGTGGGGTCTGAGTAAGTGTTTCAGAAATAGGGTTGTGGGGTACCCCACACTTTTTTTCCCACCACTGTACTTTGTGGGTTTAGTCCCATTTCGAAGGAGAATTGGCAGTGCCCTTTGCTTAGACAGAGCCATATTCTCTCATAAATTGCTTTCCATTTAGGAAGCTCCTATCTTCTATGGAAGTTTTACTGGGGAGGATCTATTTTCCCTATTTGTGAGAGCTAGGCATGAGAGAGTGTTAGCTGCATAATGCTAATCGGGTAATGAGAGAAAGTGGAAGCATTGGTTCTGGCATATGAATTACTCTGTTTTAGAGTGTGAATTGAATTGAAGGAGCGAGAGCATGTTCTGCACACATGGTCGAGTTCGAGCCGACTTGGCTTAGTGGGGTAAAAAAGACAAGGCGATGAGCGAGATTTGTCTTTGGATGAGCTAGGCACGATTGGATCTGATTCTGTTCGTTGATTAATAAAGTACAACAATAATGTTGCAGAGATAATGCCCTGCCCGTATCGAACTCTTCCCGATTAATCCATCTGACCGGTCACCTTTAACTACCGTTGCCAAACCCCCTCCCTTTATAAATGAAGACCCTCAACTTCATAAAAATTGAAGTAAAAAATGACAAAAAAAACTACATTTGTATCCCAGTATCCCCTCCCTTAATCTGACGGTATTAAATAAGGAATTATAAATAAAGACTCATATTTATCCGTTCTATATCACGCTCTGATAATTAATACCCTCGCTTGGATGAGCTCAATGCAAATTCGTTTGTTGTGCTTCATCGTTGCATTCTCTTTCTTTGTTTTTTTTGGGTCCTATTTGGAGGAGATTCCCTGCCTGAGCACTCACACACACAATATCCAGAATTGAGAGATGTGAAGATAGAAGGGCGAAAAGGGTTGAAATTTGTTTATTTATGGTCCTTTTTGGAGAGAAAAATATGATACGATATTCGTTTAAACTTTAAAGAATGGATTCTTCGTGTGGAATTTGACCCATAAATCTTATATGTTTACTTTTGAACAAATAGAAGATAGATGAGATGAGAGGGAGAGGAGACCCACATAAGGGAGAAAAGCGGCTTACAGGAGCCTAGGACCTGGGGAAGCCGATCATGTCGGCTTAGCGGCTTAGGTGAGTACGAGGGAGGTGGGTCTCAAATCTCAGGGGTGATCTCTAGGCTATTGGTCTGGCCCACCACCTTATATATTTATTTTGAACCAGAAAATTAAAAAAAAAAATCCACTTTTATTAAATTAATGAACAGTGAGGGATTTACGGGGCCGCTGTTATTTAAGCTCATAAAATAAATTAAAAGGCACAAGAGGACGTGGTGGCGTTAGATTTTCTTGCGAGCCTCCCAACTTTACTTTGGTTTTAAATTGCCTGCGGCTTTCACCTCACTAGCCCCTACCATCATGACCCAGTCCTTTGCTTCCCTTCTATGCCACTGCGCACTTCATTGTAATTTTTATCGCTTAACACAACAAATTATCTAAAAAAATAAAATTAAAAAAAGCATAACGTGCTCTAAATTTTGACTCTAAACACGATAAAGAGGGTAATTATATGAAGCACCATCCCTAGAGAAAGCTGGTCGTAGGGCCACACGCACACGTATACGCGAGTGGATGTCCCGAGTGAGGATCTTAAGCATTTTATAAGGAGGAAGCGACAGTCGCATCTTTGTTTATTCTATTGCTTCATTTTACATCCAAAAGATCAAACTTTAAACCTTGCTGCTCACTGTACATAGGTAAAGTAATCTATTTCTTTTTATAAAACTTTATATTATTTCGTCCAATTGTCTGTCAGAATTACAAAAAGTGATTAATTCATTAATTTTATATATTTAATGAGTAGTATATAGAAATACTATATTAGACTTTAAGTCTTTTTATAGTAAATTAAAAAGGGATAATATTTGGGGGAGAAAATATGAGTGGCCTGCAAGTAATTTATATTATATTTGGGACGGAAGGGAGATATAAATATCATAGGGGTAGAAGTGGTGAAGGCTAGATTCTAGCCTAGTGAAGCCCCGAGGCATAGTGCAAGTTAACTTTTTCGTGGACAACCATATTCAACACGAGTAAAAAAGCTTTTCAGGAGGTTCCCCACCAACATATATATATATATATATATATATATATATATATATATATATTTAACGAGGTATATAGGAGGCTACCTAATTGCTTGTCGTTGTTTATTTTAAGGTCAGTTTTATGTCTTCTTTTGCTGCTATAAAGCAGATTCCAAGGCCTTTGCCTTATCCCTTTCAACATAAACTTTGAGTGATGGGAATTCAGGCATCCCCCACATTCATCGATATAATATTCTATGCATATATGTTGTCAAATTATTGTTATTAGGTGGGTTAGCTCGTACATTTAATTAATCAACATATATATATATATATTGGTTTCTCTCTAGAATGGTGGCTGAGTCCGTCCTCCATTCAATATATATCTACTATATAAGTTTCTGGTGCCTTTATCATGGACCAGGTTCAGCTTATTTGCAATAAATCGAAAAGACAATTCAAAAAGGAATGTGGGAAAATAAGAGCAAGATTGGGAGATACGTTAAAGGATGAGTTTTATGATGGACACGTACGTACTCACTAATTAACAATACCACAAATCAAATTTAATACCCAAAAGGAATATAAGCAAAGCTGCACCGTGAAGTTATATATAAATTAATGAACACTAATATATAAAAATGGTGGGTCAGCCCTCCAACCCCCTTGATTGGGACCTAACTTATACTACCCTTAATTTCAACTCAAGAGTCTCTAGTGATATATATATATATATATATATATATATCCCATGCACACATTTGTATTGATGTTTTGTACATATAAAGATATAAATGATATTATAAAGAATGGGGGTCTTTTTCTCTTATGCAGCATTATTGTTTTGTTGAAGCTTTTTATTAGGTGCACTTAAAGAACATTTTAATTTTGTGAATGGTACACTACACTACCAGATACAAAGATGCCAAATAAAGGCCCCTCAATAAAGACAGCGTCGTCGTCGTCGTCGTCGACCATGCGTGCAAATAACTTCGAAAGATATATGGCTAGCCGCACTAATTAATTAATCTGGATTCAACTGAAGAAAAGGCATCTTTTGCTTAAAATATAATATCTTAATTAGCTCATTATATCCATCGTCCACATCATCATAGATCCTGGATATTAGTATTTCTAAGCTAGTTGTTGGTATTTGGTAACAAAAGCTTATTAAGACCATTTTCATATACATGGGTTTGATTAATTGAAAAGTTTGTCCCTTCTTCTGATCACCACGTATTGCTTCTTTGCTTTTAAATAAATAATTATGACTCCACCTAAACCAAAAGCTAAGCATATCTACAGAGGAAAGGAGCACAGTCGTCATCAGTTTATACTTTGCTTGTTTATAATTAAATATATATAGCACATTGGTTTGCCACTAGCTTTCTTTTAACATGGACCTCACTTAACCTAATCGATTTCATCATATATATAACAAAGTTAATTAAATCAGCAATAATTCTGCTGCATATATAAAAGTGCCTTTCATTTTCAATGACCCAGCTCCACATAGGCCATGGCATCTTCCAACAGTAACCCCAAGTGTCTATTTTCTTAATCAATAAATGATAACAAAAAGAGGGACATGGCAAATAAATTTTGGAAAAAATAGGTTAAAATGTCTTTGTTTTTTTTTTGTTTGAAAATAATTGGTTAGAAGCGTTTACCTTCTAGTACTTATAATCTTTGCATATAAAATTCTTAGTAATTTTATATATCCATACACTCTTGGAGATAGGGAAGAGAAAAAGGATATGGGCATGATTTATAAAATAAGGAAATGGAGGGACTTGAGGGGACAAGGATGATGGTGAATAATGTTGATTGAAAACCGAAATGCACCAAACTAGCATGGCATTTAAGTACCACAAGGTACATAGTGTACTATATTTCTCGTGCTATAATGTCAGGGTAATTCCATTAAAACCACATACGTGAAAATCTTCTAAAGATATTACTGTTCCTTGGCCTCTCTGAGTTAGGGGCCTAGCTACGTCGATTCATATTATTCAATAATGGGAGCGTTTTTCTATTATCATCTTCACTGACATTTTTTGTCATCATTCAATTCAGCTGACGGTGTGGTCTTATCAGATTCCTTCCCGGCCAGATCAATTATATTTCTTACATTCTATATATTAATAATAATGCTTACCTTGTATTATATATATTAATTGAATTAGACCCGTAAATTATTAATGTTCCATAAAATCCTCGGATACCCATATCATATATATAGCAGACCAAAACTTTTGTCTTATAATGTCAAATTGTGGTCCATTATTTTATTTTTTCCCCCAGGTTAAAAGAAACAAATCTGATGACTTGGTGAGATCAACAACTCTTTGATTATACGCTTCAATATAATTTTCCATGCTACGTGTTCTAAAGAACTACCGTAGCTACATTTCTTTACATATTACCAATATATATTAGGCGCATATGGGAGTTTATTAGACAAATACAAGAGCAATAGAACAAAAAATATGAATAACCCTCCTTGCCCACTTGCCTTCTCTGGGCCTGTTTTGCTTTCCCTCTGCATATATAATACAGACACACACAGAGACACTCACAAACACATGAAAAATCTGCAATGTTTCAGTGTTTTTCAGAAGCTAGAGTCCAAAGGACGCCATGGCTGCGCATACATACACATGAATTTGGCATTCAGATGTTTGCTAGGATTCTCGGACCCTGAAACTAAGTAAAATCCGCCAATACACAGTTTTTTTTTTGGGTACAAATACACAGTTGCTTTGCCGACCGCGAAGCTCTTGTTCCTTTCTATCAACCCTGCCCACTCAATACAAGTGTCCACGTTCCATCAACATAATGCTACTCGCTATTTGTACTACACACATTAGTTGGCAAATACTGTCACCTGTAACGCCAGTTTCATCTATCTAATAATGACAAATAAGAAAAATCTCTGCACCATTGTAAATTTTCCCGCGAACAATTAACTGACCCTAAACTTTACTGCGGCAACATCGGGCAGTGTGAAGAATCGTACGTAAAAGTCAGTGAAAACAAAAGGGTATTAAACCGCATTTTTCTTCAATATAGCTAGTTTATTTTATTCCATGTATCTTGATATCTCCGATTTGACCATGTAATGTATGTCACATTAGAAGGCAGATATTAGACATAGTGGGGGCAAAACTCTCGAGATTAGAGATAAGAGGTGATTATTCTGTTGAAGTGGGGTGCTGATCAGAAGTTAAGTTGCAGAAAAACATGTAATGGGAAGCAGAGGTTTATCTTCCAGAACGTGGGACGCATGCTGAATCCCATGAGCGATGGAAGGGAAAAAACATCAGCTTCTAAGAAACATCGTAAGGACATATGGCACACATGCGGGTACGTACGGTGAGGGCAACACGACTCGTGCGGACAAGTTTATAACAATACTCCTGATTCGAGTTTTATAGCTAGTCCAAGACTAACATATATTTTATGGGGGCTGCAATTAATGGCGAAGATGTTTGAACTGGGAAGTTGTGAATAGTTGTGCGGGTTTGACTTATTGGAAGTTGGGAGAGGAAGTTACTCACGCTCTCTCTCTCTCTCTCTCACAGTACACATCAAACGTGGTCTCTCTTTAGTCAATTCTTGCTGAGTAGATGAACACATGCATGGGTATCAGATCAATTAATACGTACTGTAGTTAATTTAACATGGATTGGCTGCACTTCAGATTCGTATCAGTCAAGGCAAGCTGTCTCATAGACTGTTAATGTATATTTGAAAGCCTCTTAGATTCATATCGAGATCAATGTTTAGTACATGGGACTGAAAAAACGACGTGGGATGATTAAATTATATATATATATATATATATATATATATAGTAGCAGTGGTGTTGTGTGGGAGTGTAGACCCAGATTGTGAGGGGGCCGGGAAGAGCATGTGTAAATGTTGAGTATCATAATGTCGGCTAGAGACAAAACACGTAAGTAAAGTAAGGAAGGTGGGTTAAGAAAAGGACAAAATGAGGAAAAAGGTGAAGCAAAGCAAATCTCCGGGGGGGGGGGGTGTTCGAAAGTACTTGTTTCTTGGAAATCCCACGCGAACCTTCTTCTTCCTCGCCGACAATTTCCCATACCTTCCAATTACAACTCCGGGGATCGTAATTACATGTTTTTTTTTTTAAAAATTAGTTTGATCGGTTTTACGGTCAATGGCTACGCAAAGCTGAAATAATAACCTTTCGTCGCTTTCAGGTTTGGATAATAAGGCTTCGATTTTGTCTGCAGGTTCTAGTGTGCGTCTTCGCTGATTGTTTTGATGTTTTCCTGTTGTGAAGCGCTGTTACAGGGCCCGTTTCTGTTTGGACAGCCGATATGCAATTATAGAGCTTTTTTTAAAAGGGATATTAGGTAAGTATGTATGACTGAGTTTAGCGTAAAAGTATTTTTGAAATGATAGTTTGAAGGTTTCCTAAATTAGGCTTTAATCATGCATGGTAGATGAAATCCGAATTCATATGTTGATGTGAACTTGTTACAAACCTTTCAATTTGAAAGCCTTTGAGAAAATTTGAAAAACCGGGTTGGATTGGAACGAAAAGAATGGATTCCAATTTAACGGCAAAATCGAAATTCATGGGCAATCCAATATCTAATAATTTGAGATGCCCATATTGTGTCATATGTGAAGCCTACCTTCATTTTTGGTCCTGGGTATATTTCCATTCTAATCTAGATTAAGGTCAACGATTATCATTCACGTTTATTGAGGCCTCTTGGTGCAAGCCTATTGGACATTTTGGTCATACCCCTATTACCATTTCACTTTGGGCCTTGTTGCTTTACTGCCCTATCCAGTTGGACTGCCTACAAAGAGCCCAGTATCGGGTCCTTATAAGATATTTCTTTGTTTCCTCTCTCTCTCAAAAGCTTACTAAATTTGTACCAAAAAAAAAAAAATACTAATTTTTGCCCGCTTTCATTTCAATAATGTTTCCTTTCTTAGTAAAATAATACAGGAAGCACAATTGAGATTGATCCGAGTGGTAAACGGTTTGGTATCGCTTAAATAATGTCTCGAGTTTGAGCCTTGTCATATGTAAAAAATTTCTGTTAGGAAACTCATCTACCATAGTTAGGTGCGCGACGCGAGTCGAATCCGGATGTGATCAGTGAAAAATTCCAGTAAACTGGGTGAACAACTGAAAAAAATATAATAATACATGAAGCAATATTTTATTTATATTTGAGGGTAATTAACAGTTCGTCCTACCCAATATTAGTATTATTTAGGAGAAAATGAGACTTAGTCCTATTCTTAAATTATAAGTGAGCTCAACTATTTTTTAAAAGATTGTGTAAAAGAGAGAGAGAATTTTTTCTTTTATGATTATCTTGATATATTTTACTAGTATTTTTTAAATATAGGTGGTAAAAATGGAATAAACTGTAGGGAGAGATTAATGAATCAAATCCCAATAATTTTTAAAAAGTAAAATTTAAAAGGGGTCCACTGAAGAAGATTGATAAAGGAGATATTGAGATGCCATATCATTTTAGTTGGTGTCTCTCGATTTAAAACTTTTTAATCAAACATACAAAAATAATCGTGTTAAAATAATAAATATTATTTTGTTTCAAAATCGTTTTGAGGAAACAATAATATAAGCAAGCACATTGTTTTTAACTTAAAAAAATCCAACATAAAAAAAAATTAAATATATAGAATGTAAGAGAGATTACAATAAATTAAAAATTAAAAATAGATAAAATCATTAAAGGGATTATTAGTTAACTATGATATAATTAAATAATGAATGAAAAGAATATGGCGGGAGGCAGGCTTAGCGTAGCGCCACCACGACAAAAGATTTGGGAAAAACATTTGGCGGGCGATTCAAACCAACAAATAAAAGCATATAAGACCAGACATTTTCATTTCACACCCTTGTGCCCGATAGGTAACCACACATTTATCCCCTCATTACCCTCTTATTCTCAATATATTCTCTTCTCTGCCCTCCGAACATCGATGGATCAGCCTCCATCCTCTGCTGTTAGACGCAGCTTGAAGCGCAAGCTCGAACAAGAATTCACGGACGAAGGAGCAGATCCACCAACGGTCGATCGTAAAGTGTTGGTTCTTGATCCTCAATACTCTCGTCACGATCTTTTGAGTGAAGTTGTGTCACAAGTCACTATTCTCAACTCCAGTGTCTCATCGTCTCAGTCGGATCGCCTCGCGGCCAAGCGCGCTGCTCAGGTTCTCTGTGAACTCGCAAAGAACGGTAACCGCTTGAACCTTTGATTATATATACTCGTATTCGTACCATGCCTATATATCCGTGTCCTTTTTAATTATCTTATATGCCTGGAGTGAGTCCGCGTGTTTAATTGGCGAATTGGAAATTATCCCATGCTGCCAACTTTTATCTTTTGTGTTTCTCATCGTGATAATTGATATGGTGATGTTTATTACATGCGTTATTCTTTGTTTGTTTGTTACTGCTAATTCTGCTTGCTTTTTAGTGCATCATTTTGACATTTTTGTGTTTGTTGCAGAGGAAATTGTGGATAGTATAGTGGACAGCGGAGCCGTTCCTGCTCTGTTAAGGCATCTGAAAGCACCTGAACCAGTTAGAGAAGGTGATGGTGTTTCCAAGCCTTACGAGCATGAGGTGGAAAAGGGATGTGCCTACGTCCTTGGGCTTCTTGCTGTTAAAGTAATTCAGCACTGCAGTCTTGCGCTTTCTCTCTGTCTCTCTCCCTCAAGCTTGGAAAATCTTAATTATATGAAACTCTAAAGCGTTGTATATGTTCGTTGTCAGCCACAGAAATTATTAATTAGTGCTTTAATTTATATCAATAGTAATACATAACTCTTTGACTTCAATAATGAAATTCTCTATTTGTTGTCGTTTGCGCTGTATTATTGAAGAATTGCATATACGTTGCCTGTCGTAACCCTTTAATTTCTGCTGCTCATCCGTCAACCCACTTTAAGTTTTGTCGCCATTGTTCTAGTGCAAATGAAGGTGTTGGTTTGAAGCCATTTTCTTTATCTGCTTTTAATTTTTTAGAAATCATCAAATTGTCTTTTAACTCAAAATTGATTTCTTTTGGACTTCATCTCGAGCAGCCAGAGCATCAACAACTCATTGTCGATGCCGGAGCTTTGCCCTGTCTTATGGATTTGGTAAAGAGGCACAAGTCCTGTGGCAATGGCCATTCACGTGCAATTACTGGCCTTATAAAGAGAGCAGCTGATGCCATCACAAACCTTGCTCACGAAAATAGCAGCATTAAAACCCGTGTTAGGTATTCTATTCTCCACGCCTTTGAATCATAATTTCTATAAATATTCTATTCGTCTCAGAGGTTGACTGTATGTTCAGGATGGAAGGTGGTATCCCTCCTCTCGTTGAATTGCTTAAATTTGATGATGCAAAGGTGCAAAGGGCAGCTGCAGGGGCCTTACGAACCCTTGCATTTAAAAATGACGAGAACAAAAACCAGGTGGATGACTTTGCATAGCTACATGGTTTCTCTTGTAGATTGTTTTGCTGTAGTTGTTGATATGAATCACTAATTGCAGATTGTTGGATGCAACGCACTGCCTACTCTTGTACTAATGCTTGGATCAGAGGATGCTGCAATACATTCTGAAGCAGTTAGGCCCTAACTGAATTTTTATTAATATCTTCTATTTGTTTGATTTTACCATGCTATAATTTTTCTAGAGCCAACTGAACTAGGAGCTTTGTAGGTTGGCGTGATTGGAAATCTGGTCCACTCTTCTCCAAACATAAAGAGGGAAGTTCTTCTTGCTGGTGCTCTACAACCTGTAATTGGATTACTTAGGTGATGTTACTCTAGATTCTGATTTTCCCTAAAAGCTCTCTACCTTAATATTTTATAAAATAGTTTTCTCAAGTTCAGAATTTCAATGACAGATCTTGCTGTTCGGAGAGTCAAAGAGAAGCAGCTCTTTTAATTGGTCAATTCGCTGCGACAGATTCTGATTGCAAGGTGGATTGAATTATGTGTTGCCTTTAGACAATGGCAAAAAACAATTGCATTTAGATGGTTTTATATAATGCTCTTGCTTTGTCCTCCATGTTTGTCACCAGTAACCACATAAGTTTGTTTCATGCAGGTTCATATTGCTCAAAGAGGAGCTATCCAGCCACTGATTGACATGCTTAAGTCTCCAGATGCACAGCTTCGGGAAATGTCCGCTTTTGCTCTTGGGAGACTGGCTCAGGTGATTATTACTACATTGACCAATTTGTCGTATAAGGAATATGAACATTGATGCCATTATTTTTAATACTGATGAGGGGCTAATCTTAGGCTTTAAAAGGTTTAAGCTATTAATAAGTGTATATTTTCTCTTAGATATACTTTTAACTAATTTTTAATTGTAATGATGATATACACGGGTGCGCAATATAAAATTATGTGTAAGATTTATCTCTAGCCATTTCTTTTATATTCATTTGTGCGTTTTATGATTCTTGCTTTAGGACACACACAATCAAGCTGGTATTGCTCATAATGGAGGTATAGAGCCTCTACTCAACCTTCTTTGCTCCAAGAATGGACCTCTCCAACATAATGCGGCCTTTGCTCTATATGGTCTTGCGGATAATGAGGTAAAGTCTGTTGCTTTCTTCTTTACTGAATCATCCCTGCATAATTCCGTTTCACAATCATCTAACTTTTCCTTAATAGGACAATGTTGCGGATATTGTTAAGGTTGGTGGTGTTCAGAAACTACAGGATGGAGATTTCAAAGTTCAAGTATGTTCATTTATTTTTCATTAACATAAAATTAATAGCTCTACATGGAACTTTTTTCCAGGATAAATTGTTGTTTGTCAAGGTATATTGATAAAAATCCTTCTCTTTGGTTTATCAATATGGGTTCCTAACAAGTCTCATGTGACTTGCAGCCTACTAAAGAGTGTGTAGGAAAGACAATGAAAAGATTAGAGGAGAAAATGCAAGGACGAGTGAGTTTTCTCGCAAATTATCGACTTCTTTTATTTGTTTAAGTTATGGATGCACATTTTTATAGTCTAGCTATTATTTTTTCAATTTTTGCTCTCAACATTGGACAGGACTAATCAGTTTCTTTTCTCTAGCAGGTGTTGGAACAACTGTTGTATCTTTTGCGTTTTGCAGAAAAGGCTGTTCAAAGTCGCGTGGCTCTGGCTCTTGCTCATTTATGTTCTGCTGATGATCGGAAATTTATTTTTGTTGACTGCAACGGTAAAGAATGATTCATTTGTGGTCTGTACATTTGTTGTTTGGATGGCAAATTATGTTCACTTAATGTGCTACTGAATTTTGCAGGACTTGAGTTCCTGTTGGATCTTCTAGAATCTACAAACCTCAAACAGAAACGTGATGCTTCAATGGCACTTCACTCGTTGGCTGTCAGAACCACATCTGTCTCTCCCTTCGATGCTGATCCTCCATCCCCTACTCCCCAGGTGAACTGCTATTTGTCTCATTTGCTTACCCCATTCATCTAGTTGGATAAGGAGAAATTATAAATATAAGGATCCTTTGAGTTTATGTAAGGATCATAGACATGATGTAAATTGTTTAGCTCTTGATGAAAATTTGCTCTGCTTACTTTAGGGGGAAAACGAATCTTAATAAAAAATCATTTTGATTGGAGGAAATCTTAAGGACTTAGGATTTCTCTATAGAGACCAATTTGAGAAGTGAATAATCTTACAAGGATTATTTTTTGTACTGTTGTTTTCTTGGTTCACTCTAATTTTTACTTGTTTTTGTTGCAGGTATACTTAGGCGAGCAATATGTAAACAATCCTACACTTTCTGATGTCACGTTTTTAGTTGAAGGTGGACAAGCTGCCCTTTAACGTTTTTCCTCGTGCGTAATAAATTCTGAAATGTGTACCCATAAAGTTCTGTTTCTTTCTCTATCAGGCAAACGGTTCTATGCTCACCGAATTTGTTTACTTGCTTCCTCTGATGCATTTCGAGCAATGTTTGATGGTGGTTACCGGGTAGGCATTGATTCTCTTTTTATTATTTTTATTTTTTAATTTTCTGGGTCATTATGACTTTGCTTTACTAGGATACTCTTTCCCTCTTTCTTATCAATTATCGTGTATAAAACAGTAGATCTGCTGTAATTCTTTCCATCTTTATAACTAGTCACTTGAAAGTTAAAAGTGAGGCTAGAACCTATGCTTTGTAACCTTGAACTAATGCATCTATGCCGCGCTTCATTATTTTGCTCTACTGACTAAATATAACAGTCCCGACATTACTTAGCAAAAGGGCAATTATGAATCTGAGGGGCAGTCAATAACCACATTGATTTTCTTAGAATATATAATGCAGGAAAGGGAAGCTAAAGATGTTGAGATTCCTAACATAAAATGGGTTGTCTTTGAGTTGATGATGAGGTGTGATTTTCTGTCCCTTTCTCTCTGATAGTTTCTCATCTTTTTTTATTTGGTGTCTTATAGATGTTGCAGTGTACATAACTTGATTTCCTCTGGGCGCTTCTAGATTTATTTACACAGGAACCGTAGATGTCAATTTGGATATTGCTCAGGATCTCTTAAGAGCTGCCGATCAGTATCTTCTGGATGGTCTTAAGCGGCACTGTGAATGTGCAATTTCTCAGGTATGGCTAGAGTGTAGCTTCGCAGTTGATTTGTCCTCTGTTTTTAAGATTATTGTATGAACATGTTATAATATCATGATTCATCATATTGTTCCTAGGATGTTTCCGTGGAAAATGTTTCTCTTATGTACGAGTTATCGGAGGCATTTAACGCCTCGTCATTGAGACAAGCATGTATGCTATTTTTGTTGGACCAATTTGACAAACTGAGCACCAAACCCTGGTATGCTTTGTTGAGCAAGTTGAATGCTCTGATCTTTGCTGGTTTTTTTTTTCTTTTGGAAAACGGTCTTGGGGTCCTTTTTAGCCTAGTAAAGCTATCTTATTTAGTAATTTAAACTAATTTCATTTGTTTTTTGTCTTGTTATGGGAATATGTAGGTATAGCCGCATGATGCGTCGTATCATCCCAGATATACGTGAATATGTCAGAAATTTACTTGCCAAGTCCATATAAGCAGAATCTTGATTTGGTTTGAGTTACAAAATAACTTGGAAAATGGGTGAAATTGTATAGAACTGTAAATGTTTTGATAGGAAACATTAGATCATTTATTGTCCGTGAGCTTATGATGTAGGGATGATTAATTATGTGGTCGTAGTAGTATTACTTAAAAGCTAGGATGCTAATCCCACCATTTTTTCAATGCCATTTTTGGACTTTGATCTAAAAGTAACAGACAGTTTGCCTCATTCTATAGCAAGAGAATGGTAATTAATTGTTCTGGCTGTAGTCACAAGTAATGAGAAGGTTTTATATGATTATTTACAATTGGTCCAGTTATTCAATTGGTTTCTTATGTTAATTAATTCCCTACATGAATGGGGCGCAAATCAAGCAGTTGAAGGAAGTACAGCTTCTGGTTTTTTATTCTCAGACTCCCAGTAGTAAAGATGCTAGTAGTGTCAAAATCAATCTCACTTTCCGGCAATCTTACCACAAATTTTTTGTGCTAAGTACTAACTGTAAGTTGAAGGAAAGAAAAGAACTTCGGAGGTTTTATTATACAATATATGGTTAGAGTTACCAGTTTACAGGTGGGAGAGATAAACAATAAACCAGGAGAGAAGAAATCATACACATTCATCACTAATGGATTAAATATAGCAATCAATGCATTTTTGAATATTAAAATACAATTTTTGATTTTGTCCGGGGCAATTGAGGAATTGCAACAACCTATTTTTCAACAATTTCATCTTGCTATTGTGGAAGCACAAGTGGAATCATCTTTGCTTGACCAGCTTTCTTTGATTCGACAAGCCTGCATTGGCCGCTCAATCTGCAGTGCCTCTGCAGCTTCCATCTCCAATTGCACGCAATATTTCCCAAATGTCTCTACACTAACTTGAAGTCTAAAATCTATGCCAAAGAGGAAGTTCATCTCCAACCTATTCATCTCACTTGTGCTTACTCCTCCAACTTTTGCATAGTAGGCATTGTTGAAAAATCTGCACAACCATGTCAAGCACTACTTCATGAGCTACCCCAAGATGTCATGTATAACTACAACTGCCACAGACTTCCTTATGTGTTACTTCTGAATTAGTTTGAGTTAACCCATCTTTTGGAGTTAGAAAAGCACCAAAACTTGTACTATTGAAAATAAGTAATGAAAACAATGACAGCAGTATAAGGGGAGAATAACATAACATACGCATCATCCATAAATTTTGCTGCTAGCATAATGCTTGTTATCAGAAGCCGATGCACGTTAAGTGAAGTCAGCTTAACTTCGGTGCATTGGAGGAATCTATCCACATAAATTTGTGAAACAACAAAACAGGATGGGCTGCAGCCTGAGTACTTGAAGATACGGTCGATGTACTTAGAAATACTGAGACCAGGTGCTCTTAAACCATGGAATACTGTACCTACATCTTCTACATGTTTTGCTTCCAATAGCATTTCATTTCTCTGAACTGATCGCTCTAGAAGTGAAGAAACAAGTGATAAAACCCGTGGAATTCCCACAACTCCTTTGTCCAATTCTTTGATCCCCAATGAAAGGTATATTTCTGACCTTACTATATCTTCAGATTCAAGCGGCAGAGTCCCCATATCCATCCTACAAAGCAGTGAACAATTAGCAATAGGATATTCAAGGTATTGAAATGCAATTTATCAAAACATTTGGAAAGATCAAGCCAAAGATAAACCTGATAATTCTTAGGATGTTCAATAATCAGTAACTTGAAAAAGTGTTTTTTTCCTCTTCATAATATCAAAGTCTCTCATGTCATACCATTGAGCAACATTAGGAAAAAACCCTTTCCAATTCAGTATCTACTTCAGATGCATAACAAATTCTTTAGATAGAAAATCATGTGGCCATATCCAAAAATGGACTAAACACTTAATTGTCCTACATAACTTCAGGCTACATTGATCTTTTGTCAGTTAATCATTCCCAGATCTATGAGGACCAACTTTACTTCCTCCTCCTCCTTCATCTTGTCCCCTCGGATTCCAAAATAGTGCCAGAATACAGTAAATCTCAGCTATTAAGCCACAAGCTTCATTCCCATTAATATATGATAGATATTGACAGCTCCATACCAAACACAGTCATACTCCTCCCATCACCGGAAAATGAAAGAAAGTGAGAAGGATGAAAGAGAGGACTTAGCTTGACCAGCTAAATCAGAAACAAGAAAGACCCCCCACACAAAATTTAGCCAGAAGAAGAAAACAAACCAACAAATCGAAATCCAAAATCAAAGCAGGAAACTCAAACGCAGTAATACAGCAAAACGAGATACGAAACTCACAAGTTTTGAAGGGATGACTCTAGCGTAGAGCTGGTGGTTTCTTCTGCTACATAGGGGTAAGGCGCGAAGATGGCGACCTGAATCGAGGAACATCATCTTCCCCCTCGGATCTGACCATTGTCTGATTTAACTGGTCCCTCTGAGTTAAAGGAATAGCTTTATGCTAATTAATAAATATGAAATTCCACAATTTTCCCATAATAAATATTAACACGACGAAAGTTCGTCATGGGTATCTTGCCTTTTTAAATTTCTCTCTCTACCTTCACATAAAGATAAAGATAAAGCCTGTAAACTGTAATGCATTCCACCGCTCGCTGCCATGTATTGCAAGTAGGTGGGAAGAAAGCGATGTAGACAACAGGGTCCCACTCATTTTCTGCAACGTCTTTCCAAAATCCAATAGATAAAACCAGATATCTTTCAACGATTTTTCTTAGCTACTGTGACTGATATATGCAGCAAAACGTGGAGTAAATTCAAACCCATTAGCTTCCATGTCAAAAACTCCATAATGAAGTGGTGTATGGTAAAACATATGTGTGATGCATGAAGGAAATTGAGACTGTTTCTTTGTTTGTGCTTGATGTTGCCATTTGTGGTGGGTAAATAAATAAAAAGAAACTCAAGGACAGTGAATCCTCAATGGATTGCGGCACAAGTCAGGCAACGCTTTGGTGAGCAAGAGACTTGTCAACTGGAATACCACTACCTCCACTCCTCCAGCATTAATTTACTGTGTTAAATATATAGTATAAATTTACCTTAAAATTAAATTTAATTTTTTAATCTAGTTAAAAAAGTTAACGGAGGTAGTATTAATTAATTTATGAGCATGTTGCTGGGCTCGCCAGGGTCAACGACTGTAGGGATATTGATAAAAACTTGAAGATAAAGCTAATCTTGGCCAAGTTTTCTGTGTTTTGAACGGTTCACTTGATGCAAGTTCACTTTTGGAAAATGAATGTTTGCGAATAAAATTTAGATTAAACTAAATATAAAAACTAGAAATAAATAACTTAAAATTTATCAAATCAATTCAGGGACAGTCGATTTTGGTTTTCTTAAACGTTACATGAGAAGAGACATGTGAGCTTTTTTGTTTATTTATTTATTTTTGTTCCTTTTAATATGAATTACACTAGTCATCAAAAGTTGGTGCAACAGCAACATCAGTCACAACCTCCAAACTTACTGCCCTCCGAACATAGATGGATCAGCCCCCATGCTGCACTGTTAGACGCAGCTTGAAGAGTAAGCTTGAATTATAATTCAAGGAAGAAGGAGCAGATCAACCAACGTCCGAAAGTCTCCTTGGGATTTTGTGAGTGCATTTGTATAGCAAGTCACTATCCTCACCCTAGCTTATCGTCTTAGTTGGATTCCCCATGAATTTGCAAAGAGTGGTTACTATACCATAAGTGAGTCTGCGCGTTTAATTTAGGAATTGAAATTTATACCCGATATCCAACTTTTTCTTTTTTGTGTCTAGGGATTTTCTTTCAAAAAAAGTTTAGTGCTACAACCCGTTAACATGACCATTCGTAAAGATTAAACTCTACATTCTTGGCAGAGAGTGCTTATGAATAAGATAAAGCTCTGCATTCTCATAAATCAATTTTATAGGGAAAAAAGGGCTAAGTATCATGCACTATTCCTATGGCTGCCGAACTCATTCAATCGATCCACAATGCCAAGAAAGGAACAACAAAGCGCCAACGTCATCAATTATCCCAGCTCTTGAGGGATAACTCAAACCAAACGACACTCATGTGATAGAGCTCGTACATCTATAAGGAATGGTAGTAGATGTACACGGGGAGGGTTGCGAATCATTATTCAATGCATGCAATTGAAAGGTTTAAATGGCCATGGTGAGCTTGCGTTTTAGATGTATATGGATCACTCATATAACAGACTTTTGGAACAAAATAGGGGTTGCTACATGGTGAAAAGTTACGAATGTGCTTGATTTGCGGCTTAAACAATAATTAGATGATATATTTGTAACCAAATTATTTAATAATTAATACTCACTTGTTTAGGGTAAAAGTTGGAGAACATAATGTGACTTATATTTTGATTAGTTTTTGTAAAATGGTAAATTTGGCAAAAAAAATTTGGATGATATACTTGCAACAAAATTATTTAACAATTAGATGATATTTGGATTGGTTCTAGAAGGTTCAAATATGAAAAAAAAATACTAAAAACATCCTAAAGTAGCTTTTTTTTTTTAAGTTACTTTTGAAAAAAAAAAAACACCGGGCTGTGCAAAAGCTATCCTAAACATGTGGTTTTGGACATTATTTAATAATTAATATTCACACTTGTTTGGGGTAAAAAATAAAACAGCATAATGTGACTTGGATTATTTTTTGGAAAATAATCAATTTGGCAAAAAAATTTGGACGATATATTTTGCAACCAAATTGGTTATTAGTTATATGATATTTGTATTGGTTTTAAAAGGTTGAAGAAAAGCTAAAAATATTCCAAAATAGCTTATGTTTTTAAATTACTTTTGAGGGGAAAAAAATATTATGAGCAAAAGCTATCCTAAACATGAGGTTTTGGACAAAAGCCTTTTTTTCCCTTCTAAAACCATTTAGAAATAAAATTAGGATATTAAGTGACATTTTACCTAATAATTAAAATGCAACTAAATTAAGTGTTTAAGTTAAGAGATGACTTGCTGGGCTAGGTTGAAAATGTTTTATTTTTTTTGAGTCAATGCCAAGAACATGGGAGCCAAATCTCTTTCCCTCAATCAATGGTAAAACGATCGACTCCCATACCAGATAGTTGTTTCTATCTAACTTGATGCAGGTAAAATGGTTTGCTGGGGAGGGAAAAACATATGTTCTGATTGTAGCAGAGGAGACGAATAAGTAGAAGACATGGCGGCTAGGGATAGGTTTTTGATCTGTTACGACACCCTACTACTGAAAGCAAAAGTGAACAAAATTGATGAATGAATATAATAATTATAATTTAGTCATTTGCTCTAACAATTACGACTTATTTCAAGTTCAATAATGAAGGCACTTCCAACATAAATTTAATAATCAGCCTTTGAGTGTAAACTAGACGCATACCATAGCTGTGGTGCATGTACGAAACACGTATGGATTGGTGTGATGAAATAATACTATAGCTTAATGTCATATTTTATCATATTAACAGTATCCTTGATTGGCTCAAGGCTACCCATTCTGTGGCAATCATTATTGATCGTCCCATATCGGCACTATGTGAGCTTTTGTGGCATCAAGCTTGTAAGACCACAGAATGAGAGTGAGTTCTGTAGAGACCTTCGGCGACTACTACTGTCATTGATGTTGTAGCCGTAACTTAATGAGTGAGTGAGTACAAGGTAAAGAATTGATTTCCACCTTCATCTGTAACACCTCGTCTCCCATTCTTAGGCTGGGTGCTCTGGTAGGCGTTCATGAGATTCCGCCAACATTTCTTGAAACAAAGATATTGAAGGCATGTCATGACGGAGTTCATGATATCGTCGTGGCGTAGAGTTTTTAACCTCCTGGGTCTTGCTAGGAGTAAGACAAGCTACAGATAAATATCTCCCTTTCTTAGCTGTATGTAATATTGACTCATCCAATAACCTCCTCTTCCTTGTGGCTCTTGCAGAGTAAGGCACCTCATCCGACAACATATTTTGCCTAACTCCAGTAACTCGAAGGAAAGACGGATGCCAACTTCCTCTTCAGATTGCCCAAGGGAGACTTGTCCAAGTCATTAGAATGAACATTGGGCCAAGTCTCATAAAACTCCTTATCATAACTAGGCTTAGATACCGAAGAGCCCAAAGGCGAAGCCCCTCAATCTGATTCAAAAAATAAAAATCTATGCAACACGGGAGAGGACAGAAACGATGGCCCACTAAACTTAGCATTGCCAATTGACTTTAAACAACTCCTTTCCACCTATAGTCTATATAGGTTTACTAATAAAAGGAAGAAACATATGAATATTTAAAGCGTATTTAATCTTTAAAGAGTATTATTTTATTATAATTTTAGTCGCGGTACTTGGGGAAGCATTCTAACTCTTGAGTGCATAAGTTTAAGTTTGAGGGTAATAGACAACTTGTTTTACTCAATATTAGTATCGCCTAAGAGGAAGGGAGATTTCATCTTACCTTTAGATCGTTGATGAGTCCAAAAAATTTTGTATAAAAAAAATAACCTTTTTTCTAAAAATTTTCATACCAAAAAAAAATTAAACAGTAATGTTAGGAGAAATCGACGCGAATACAACGACAACAACAACAGTCGACATGGTTAAAAAATTGAAATAATTCCTTAATCGAAATAATTCGGTCTTACCTTAGTTACATATGCATAGACTCGTTGTTAAGTATCTTTTGCATGTTGTCTTGAGTTGTGGTTCAAGATCTTCGCTTTATGTTTTGTAGTTCAGATGAACATTCATGGAAAAGAACTAGAGAATTGCTTGAGGAAGTTTCTAGACAAGGAGAATTAACTGGTCAAAGAGTTCCTTGCCTTCTCATTGCTACTAAGGATGACTTAACTCCATACCCAAGGGCAGTACGTACAAGAATCAGTTAAGGTGTGCATTTTCTGCATATGATACTTTCTCCTTGTACAATGCATTCTTTCTTTGCTATTCCCATGAGCTCAGGATCTTCTCATCTATTATTTGTGTGTCATCTAGGTTACTGAGGAATTTGGGATAGAGGCACCCATTCATGTAAGCATGAAATTAGGTGACTCAAGTAATGTGTATTGATAAGATTGTCAGTGCTGCCCAACAACCTCATTTGAATATTCCTGAAACTGATATTGGGAGGAAGAGAAGGCTGTACCATCAGCTTCTTCATCACACTCTTGTGTCTGCATCAGGTGCGTTTTTTTAGCTACCTCTTCATGACACTTTACACAGTACCGCAAATGTGCACATCCAATTTTTCCCGTCTTCTAAACTTTATGCTTTTCTACCATAAATTTACAGTTGGGGCTGCTGCTATGGCAGTTGTCGGTTTAGCAGCTTTTCTTGGATATGCGATAAAGAAAAATTCTGCTTAGGTCACCACTCTCCAGAGGATCCTCCTCCTCCTCCTTCTCTCTCTCTCTCTCTCTCTCTCTCTCTCTCTCTCTCTCTATATATATATATATTAGAATATTTAATGTATAGTGATTGCATCCATTTTCGTGTGAGGATGGATGCCTTGTTTAGAGGAGGTCTTTCTTGTTAAAAAAGTTACCCAATTTGTTTGGTTTTCCATCTGATTTCCATTATGCATATATTTTTATCTTTTTAATTAAAATTTAATAAATATATACATTTTATATTTATAATAAAATATAAAGAGATAGATTTTATATATGCTTTAATTAAAAAAATTGATAACGACAATATTAGAAATTTAATGGGACTGGTGGCCCTGTACCCTTTAAATGAAAGAAAAACCACGACCTGTGTGGGTTGGTCAGGAGTTGGTATAAGAAATTTTTTTTTTAGTTGACCACCCAATTTATTAGAATTTTATTCAATTATATTTGAATTCAATTCGTATCGCATATTTAGTTATAGTAGATGAGTATCTTAATAAAATTTTTTTACATATGTCAATGCTTAAATTTAAGATCTTATTTAAATAATATTAAATTATTTATTATTCAGATTAATTTCTAGTTGGTATAAGGAAGTTACGGGGCTTACACGGTGCAAAAGGTATGGGTTCCTCCTTATCGGCTATTTTTCAATAAAAAAAAATTCAAAGTTTTCAGGTCAAAAAAAAAAAAAGGCTGTGACTAAATAAGAAAATTATTTGTAAATTCTATAGCTTATGTCGATCCAAAGAGAGTAGTTTGTAGATGATGGCGAATGGCGATTATAGGAAGAGGCGGACAAGTTTTTTTTTTCCTTCCCTGACAAAAAGTGTGTAATAATGTGTAAATGACAGGATTGTGCCCATACTACCCCATAGGAAAAATAATTTTTCCCGAGTTCTAGATTTCGCTAGGGGGGTCTTTAACTATTTTTTTTTTTCATCGTTTTAATTCTTGTTGATATTTTTCTTCTGCAAATAAGTTCAGGTGAAATGAGTTTTATAGCTCCTCATGTCAGGATAAATTTCCCAATTTAGTCAAGCATAGTTTATAGACTTGCATATACTTATTAGGGAGAACAGGAAAAGTAATTAATTTAATTTGTTATGAAATGAATTTGATATTATTGATAAGACATCCTCTTATTAGGTTGGGATTGCCCTCACCTTTTCATTCAACATAAATATCATTGATTATTGATTCTTTAAAAGGAAAAAAAGTTTAAATGAAATTGAATTTTAGAATTCACCATATAAAAACATATCTCATGATCTACAGAAATTAATGCTCACAGATTATCTATCAGCAATATAGGATTCCCTGTCTTTACCTCTTCATTCATCTTAATCTTCATTGAAAATACCCATTCATACCTATCAGTAAGATCTTTCTTCATACAGGTAACCAACTTCTGATTATATATATATATATATATATATATATATATATATTAGGTACATTCGTTGTCAATTTATGTTGCATGCTTTATTGGTTCCTTAATTATGACTCCTTTTTGAGAGAACTCTAATATGTAGCAAGTTACGACAAGAATATTTGTCCTGCCATGTGCCATCTAATGCACAAAAGGAAAAGATATTTTATACTAAGTGGCCTTACCTACAAGAACAAAACAAACACAGGAAAATCATGGAGCACTAACCAATGTGACAACAAAATCTGTAAAAGCCATGCAGGGTTTCGACACGTATGGTGATCCATTGCCGCACTCGACTGTATTGGGATCTGATAGCAAACAGCAACCTTACCAATTTGGCTAGACCATCGTACTACGTTGGCTTCACCACCAACTGTGTTTCGCTCTCTTTGGATGGAACTTTGAAGCTTTCAGCAAATGCTTGTGGATGCCAATTTCTTTTGTGCGCTTTTTTAGGCTGAGTCCGCCGACGAATTGGACCTTGGTGTTAATCTCTGTGTTTTGTGATTTGTATGCTGTATGAGAAACACTAAGCTCTGTGTTTACATGGTGGGAGACAGGAAGATCGAACTGTACTTACTCATGTTATACATACAAAGGAATATGAACAAATAATAATAATAATAATTACGTCAAGTTAAAATATATGGGTTAATAACATCAAGTACGTACTTGGATGATTGATTCTATAGTAGAAGAGCGGGCCATATGCACCCATATTGATCAAAGTAAAGCAGCTTCACCTTCACGTTACTTTGGTTTCGTGCATGCTCCCGTTGCAGAAATTGGTGCAAAAACCTAAAGCTTTATTCGGACAACAAGTTTGGTGAAACTGAAAAGACGAACCAACGAACCAACTCTTAATACTTCTTCCCTTACACATTACAAGGCTTCCATGGATGGAATTTTGGGCATCCATATATCCATATGGGTTAAAAGAAACAACGAAGCAAACAGGAGTTATTGACCTCCCAAAATGATATGAAGAAAACAATCCCATATAGCGTTTCGTACATTACCCTACCCATTCATAATCACATATAATTCCATTAATTTATGCGCTAGTGGGGATCACTCTGTTTCTTCCGAGTCCAAAACACTAATCAAAATCATCAACGTGAGCGGGTACGTATTCAAAATCTGGTTGAAAACCAAGTTTTCTCCATGGGAACAAAAAAAGCTCGGCCACAGCCGCCATCAACGCCATGAACTGTGGTAGTATTGCCTAACAGGCCACCCTCTTTCCTGGGCCCTGTCGTCCTTGTACTTATCTTCTTTTCCTTATTGTCACTCGTACTCTCGTGTCTCCCCATACATTCATTATTCCGCGGTTTACACGAACCCTTATATATATAGCCAGCTATATTGTATGGATATATAGAATTACATGCTGTTTGAATTCGGCACTTTAAGCCCTTGAAATTAGGAAAGCAAGCAAATGGATTAGGTTAGTGATGTTGATTCATTAACAAGCTTAGAGCATATCCAAAGTTTTGAAATTCGCATGATCTGTTGAGCACTCGAGTCGGCACCATTAACTCGATCGTCCCGTGTCAGTGGTGCAAGTCTTTGCTTTTTGTCCACACATGCACAAGGAAAAGTCCACACCATATATATACATATACACACACAAACGCGTACATAAGATTTTATAAACGGGAGAGAGACGGGGGTATATATACACACACGAAATGTGAGTAGTGTGATTGAAAACTGAATGAGTAAGAGAGGGACAAATTGGATCGCAATTATGTGAATTGAACGCAAAAGATAAGGCCCTTTCGCTGCTAGTGATGGCACACAAATCAGAATTATAACCAAACAAAACTTAGCTAGCTTACGTGGGGCTGTTGTAGCTAGGATATATGTATGCATTGATTGGGATTATCTTTTCATTTGCGTTCATAATACTTCGAGCGGATTCCGACGTGTAATGATGTAACTCGAAAAGTTGACTTATAAGTTTTTTGTTAGGGTTTCCACATCATGCACTCGGAGAACGAATCTGTGTCTCCTGAAAAAGTAATTCAAATCCAACACAGAAATGTGTGTGATATGGGAATGGCTTTACAGGATGGAAACCGTCCTACCACGTTGGACCCTTGTCAGATTATGTTGGATGCAAAATCATCATCTCCATGACAATTAATGCAACTCTCCTTCAAAAGCCAATTGCCCTTTCATCATTCTTCCCTATGAACTGCTCTCTATTAACATACTCCCTACCACCCTATTTGATTTAGCAGTGTGTCAAACTTGATTATAAAGTGGGAAGATTGATATTCAATGTTCACCTTGTCAATTTTTTTTTTGAAAAGAGGAATCATAGTCATAAAATCTCGATAGAATTAGTTTGTTTATATAGTTAATCATCTAGAAAAAAAAATATCTTACCAAATCCTCAAATGATTATTAAAAAACATACTCTCTCTCTCTCTCCTGTGCTTTTGATAAAGTCATATTAATTACTTTCCTAAGATTTAAAAAATTATTTAAATATTATTTTTTTATAGATTTTAAAAGTTATCCTTTAATTGATATAGCTATGGAAAAGTCAAGAGGCAGGAGCACTTTTAGAGGTTAGTTAATTAAATTTTGTAAAAAGTCTTCCATTAAGGACCAAGGAGTAAGACTTTACATGGGAACAGTTATATAAATGAAATACAATTTTAATAAATAAAAAAGAAGAAGTAATATCCATATAGCACATGAGAAAAATAGGCAAAAAGCCTTTCCCATACTCAAAAGTGAAGTCTGATGACGACTAATTTCAGATTAGGAATATATATATCAAGATATGTCTATAGACCTAGTCTCTCCACGTCAACACAAAATAGACTTACTCTGTATCGAGTCATCACATGGAGAGCCCTAAAAGCATCAATTAGAAGACAAACCTCTTCGTATGAAATATCAATGTAATCCACAATTGAATTTTTCTTTTAGGAGCAGAAGTGAGTCGACAAGGAAACCCCTGAAACAGTTTGCAACGGCCCCACTCTCTCTCTCTCTCTCTCTACATATATATATATATATATATATATATATCTCCAAATTGCTTTGGCTTTAAATCATATCTCTTGAGAAGAGATCAAAATTGGCATTAGTATCTTCATGCCACACTATAGATTAGGGGGCATGCTGATTGCTCTCCACATAATATTTTTCTTTTCTTTCTTACAGAGATACGATATGGCGAGAGAATCTGTGCTTAAAGCAGAGCATCCTAGTCCATATACCTCACAAAGGTTCCTCTAGCACATGATGTTTGGGACAAAGTCTCATGCATGTGCACCTGCTCACAACAACAAACAACAATAACAACAACCAAAAAACGTTTCGTTTCGCCCCTTTCATCCAACTTAACGAGTGGTTGCTCACACTCCACGATCACCTACTCAACTATGTTATCTCCTCCTCCTTCTCCTCCTTCATGCTCTTGCAATTATTATATTCCAAAGTTCCAAGTTGCTCTTGTTTTCCTTTTTGGCCCCAATAATAATATTCTCCTGCTTTTTACTTGAGTTTGATATAATGTGACATGGGAGTCAGGTAATAAAAGGAGAGATGAGTAGGGCCATTTCTTCAAATTGAAATGGTTCTGAGGAATGGTAATGGAGGCACATGGATGATCCTACGTTATGAGGTCAGTCCATGTCACTCTTGTGGGGTCCATATTCCTCCATGAAAGTTACCGGGCACTGGTACTCACTCCGTACAATGCAACTTGCATAATTGCCTAACCCTTCTCTTTGTTCTCACCATTGTTTCTTTCAGTCCCAATCCCCTTTTCTTCTTCTTTAGTTCTCTGTTTATGTTAGATGACATTAAAAAAAAACAAAGAAAAAGAAAAAAGAAACAATCCATGCATTATCGTATCATATCATATCATATCTCACCGCAAAATGAACCCTTAAATTCCGTGAGAAAGATTCCAATGCCAAACCCTCTGTTTCTTTAAACGACATAACTGCAGGGGGCACTTCAATTCAGCTTGTTTCACCTATTTATTTCTGTCCTCTTCAGCATTATTCACGTGACTTTGTTCTTCACTTTCACAATGAAGATAAATAATGTTTTATCATGTTAAGTAAGCCTAATGGAGATTGAACCAAATGACTCTGCCAGAAGCTGATGGCTGATCATGGACTTTACCTCGTTATGTGACTGATGGTAACATCAAACATGTGAAGTGGCAATAACACTAAAGTGAATACAGAGTAATTCAGGTTTTGGGTCCACTTGGTGGTCGGTAACATGTTCAAGCATCACCATTGTTGGCTTATAATTGAATCGCAATAAATGAAGGAGGAAAAAAAAGAAAAATTACATGATTTTTGCCTTGCTTCTCTGTGTTTTTTCTTATTTTAATTGTGTTATACTTTCCGAGCATTCTGGGACCGAAGAAAGCGTAATGAATAAAATAAAATGGATACAAAGGCCACAAAAGGGCGGAAAGAGTGAGAATAGGGAAGAAGGACAATGTCCAATATAACTAATAACTATAATAACTACCAATTAGGACATTATAAGACTCCAAGCACCTATCTTCCAATCATAAATAACCACTGAAATCCTAGAAGGGGAACTAAAAAAAATAAAATGAAAGTGAAAGTGAAGACGGAAGATAAGATTAGTAAGTTGAGCAGCTCAAATCCACACACAGAGAGGATAAAGCTCTAAGTGGCCACCCAAAATAGCTTCCAATTGGGCAACGCGTTGTTGTTTCTATTCCCACTTTCCTTGCACCTTCCTGGTCTGGCCAACTTTCTCTTTCCAATTTCATCATCAACAATCTCGTTAATCCCTTCCAACTCCTCTGAGTCAGCATCTTCGTCATCAGCAACAACTCCTTCTCCTTCTGCTGCTTCTTCTTCTTCTTCATTATCATCAGCTACTTGTTCTTCTTCTTCTTCTTCATCATCATCATCATCAGAAAGGAAGGTCTGAAACATCGTAAGAGTGAGCCTGCCATTACTCCTCTGTGCTTGAAAACAAGGCTGAACTGAAGGAGTAGCCACTGCATCCAAGATTAGTCTACCATCTTCACGATGAGATCTCACTTGAACGCCACCCAAATCTGTAATAGAAGTCAGAGGAGGTGGGAAACTGTTGAAACGTTTCATTCTTCTGGACACTGAGTAACTTCTACAAGGTTCTGAGGTGTGTCTTGAGAAACTAGTGGTGCTATTTTCTGATGAAAGGGCGGCAAATTCGTCCATGTTTTCGCCGGCATTATCAGTACCAGTTTCGCTGCCTAGACTTTCTGTGCACATTTCCAAGCTCTTCCCAGTGAGCATGGAAGACGATTGCTTCACGGCAGGATGGACATAGACGTTTTGAGACTGAGGATCCTCAGTTTTCTTGAGAGACAGAAGAAAACTCCATCCACCCCTGTCAGCATTTTTGTCCATTTTCGTGGAATTTTCATCGTTAGTGCTGGAATTTTCTTGGGCTTCAGAGGGTGAGAGGGACGCTGGCGGAGCCAATCTGAGCCTCAAAATTTGTGGTTCGATTGGAAAAGGCTCCATACATGATTGAAACCCTTGACACACACTGGAGGAAGACATTTTCGTTATCCACAGATACTAATTGTAATAAAAAATAAAAAGCAAACGGAATGAACAGAACAGGGGAAGGGAGACACAAGATTTTGTTCTTTTTTTTAAACTCACTCTCTCACCAAGTTCCAGTTAAAACGATGAGAAAAATGGAGATATGCTGTGAAGAAGAAGGATTTAAACAGAACCCATGCTTTGGTTCGGCTCGAATTGAAGATGGGTTCTGTGTAAGAAGAGAAAGAGATGAAGGGAGAGAACAGAGGAATGGGCATGAATAGAAGTGGGAAAGGTTCATCTCAATATATAGGTGAAATTGGGCAACACCAGACTGCTGTCTGTTGCTTTATTGTACAACAACAATAAGCCTTATCCCATTAAATAGGGTCAGCTACATGGATCATATGACGCTATTGTGCTCTATCGAAAACTAAATCCTTAGATATATTATTAACCAGAAGATCCCATTTAATGACTTCTTTGAGCGTTTTCTTTGGCTTTCCTCTATCCCTTTTAACCGGTGTTCATACTATTTGATCTACCCTCTTCACCGGCACATTCTTTAGTCTTCTTTGTGCGTGTCGCTTTATTGTAGTGGGAAGAAAATTGCATACCAAGCATATGGTAAAATTATTACTATTTTACTCATCACATACGTTACAAAGGAAAAAAAAAAAAAACAAAGGCACAAGGGTCTGAGTGTCTACTTCATAAAATTACTCATGCAGCAACCTTCTACTTTAAGTATCCCAGATATCAACTTTTTTCAACTAAGTCCCTCTGTGTTAATTAATAATGCCCTCTATCTGGTTATTAACAATCTTTGTCTATTTGGTTTTGGGCAAATACATGCCAAATAATGATTAAGCAAATTGACAAGGTAGCTGCCTTTATCAATAAGGACTTAGTTGGAACTTGGATTTAAATTACAGAGGAATAAAAGTAAAGGAAAACTCAGTGGGAACATGGCTAGTTGAAAAAGTCACGAGACATGAGTAGTGGAATATATCTCTAGTCAATTAACTTATACTGAAAAGATAAGGTGAAAATGAAAAATAAAACAAGGGAAAAAAAATATGGAAGTAACAGTATGATAAAGCAAGCTCTGTATGGTTCTGCTCATAAGCTGCTTGACCTCCAGAAGACAGGGTGATCTTTTTGAGTCTGTCCAATGGATTGTTTCTTATTGGCTTCTATTATTCGTAGCCATTGGCTGAAAATTCTATCGATGTGGCATTGACATCAACAGAGCCTAAAGCTTAAAAAAACCAACAACAGTTACTACTATTTTCAATCATCGTATTGATTCTTTCAAAGATTACATCTTTCCGTCCATATACTTTATCAGGGTAGTTTATTCTGGTGTTATTATTGTTTCTTTTCTTTCAAGATTCAAATATTATTTATTGAACTGACATACACAAAAGAAATACTTCCATAGGTCTATTCCAATTCCAAACCTAACATGGAATTCAGTGTTTAGTTGCTTGAATCATCGTAGATAAACAATGGTTTGACATTTTAAGTGAAACTTACGTAAAGTTATTAGTGGGAACGTATTATAGGTGTTACTTTGTAGTAGAATATTATATTCTTAGAGCAGATAGAGAGCTATTTATTTAATAACATAAGCTAATAAAGGCATTTTAGAGTCAACCGACCAAACAAAGCCCATGCATTACAGATAAAACCTTAGTATAATCGTCACTCTATCTAATGTGTTTTTCTTGAATTGTTTCATCAATGATGAAGTTGATGACACGCGCTCTTCAAAATCTATGGCTAAACAAAAGAGAGCATCAATCCATTACCTTTTTCCTGCTTGGCCTTTCTTGCCTTTCTATTGGCCAAATCTCTTTTACACTGTCAAAATCTGTACGGGAATTGCATATATTGTTTGCTTCGACAAGTTGAGCAACTGTTGGATCAAATCAAGCAAATCTACAAAAGCGTATAGTCTTTAAAAGCCTCATGTATATATCTCTAGCTTCTCCAACAATATCCATCAAAAAAATTGATTTGGTCTACAGGATACAGAGCAGCATTTCGCTGTCTAGGAATCTGTCATGCACACAGAAAAACGCGAGAATAAATGCTATATATGATACTGCTAAATGTAACACTTCTCATTCATCTTCGTCTCCTCATAAAATGCAACTTCAGAGAGTGATTCTGATGAAGGAAATAAACTCCTAGGGTTAGTGAACAGTAAACGTACAGGGTATCAAAGAGCAGGAGAAAGTTGCCACCTTGCACCAATCGACATGATTCCATGCTCAAAGTGTAATAGTTTTGTGGCTTAATTATAAACTAAACAGTAGCTTAAAAACAAATTGTCATGTCTCATCACTGATATTAAGTTAATGAGAGGTGGCATACTAATATTACTATGCCCTTTTATTGAAAACGATTTGAGACAGACTACTTCTTACCAATAATATTGAAAAGCAAAGCTGCTGGTGTTTTCTATATGCATGTCTGTCTTATTACAGCTTAAATTGCTGTCATTACTAGAGCGATACAATAAACAAAGATGATGAGAAAGACGTAAGTCACATAGATGGATCATTTTCTCCACCATATCCTTTTATATATAACGTTGATTGATGATTAATTGTGGTCCCTTTTTAACACAGTAAACTACCTGTATTGGTTTATTTTCAGACAGGATGACGTACGTGAAACATAAATTACAGGAGGACGTGTATGAATGCTGAAATCAACAAAAGCCAAGAAGAAGAAGAGGAGGAACGTATTATTAGCATTCACAGTCCGTCGTAGCTTAACTGTGCTTTTATTTTATTGGGAGTGAAAAACTTCGGGGGAGGCAAGAATATATGCGCCATGCGCACTTTCTCAGGAAAAGGTGGAAGCCCTAGCCATCGACATTGCTTTGCAATCCATGTTTTGTTCTAAGTTGACCAACCAGGGAAGGAGAAACCCTACGGCCAGCTACACCTCATTATGTGCGTTCTAGGTGGATTCATCGTTTATTACTTGATCATATAATAAATTGCTAAGATTCTTAGGAAAGATGAATGTTTCTGTTCTAATGTTGACTTTTGACGAGGTTGATGGTAGTGGTGGCACTTTATTTCCTCTCTTTCGGCTCCAATTTCCAGTAAGGGGAGGAGGGGGTGGCACGTAGACCATGCAAGCTTGTCATGAAACTAATGGCGAACTGCAGAGGATGGACCAAACAGAAAGGTACTTCCTCTTGCGTTAATATATTGCATTGGATCCGATGCTTTTTTATGGACGGCGGAGATATCATTTTGGAAGCTTCACTTTTAACAATTTTCTAACCAATTCTTATATTCCAAGCTAAGGTAAGAAACCTCGTTCCTTAATTTATAGGGAAAGGCATAAAAATATCTATGAAGTCTTACTACAAGGGCTTTCAACATCATACAAGATTTTTTTTTAGTGGAAAAGTAACTATAACATTATCATATTGTTGTAAACATACTAAATACCAAATTTTTGATTAAAAATATTGACATTAACACATATATGGTATAATTATATTCTAATTAGTATTATCTATCTTCTATCAATTAATATTAATTTATCACTTTTAAAATTTTATTAAAAAATAGGGATATTTTAAAAAATATATAAATTTAATAGATAAATTAGATTGTGGTCTTATTCTAATTCTTAAAAAAATTAACGTTTTAAAAATAATAAATTAATATTAGTTAGTAAATGAGAGATAATATCAACTAAGATATCATTATACCACGTATGTGTCAATATTAAAATTTTTAGTCAAAATTTCTCCCTCTAACCGTCAACTAATAGAATTTAGCATTTTTTGTGTAATATAATTACTTTTGCACCAGAAAAACGTTATGGCATTAGGCACGCAGGAGATAAAACTTCATATACATATTTTTACACTTTTGCCCTAATTGTAATGTTTCAAGTGCGAGGACACCTCACCAACACGCTTGTCTCATTACAAGGAGATAAAATGTCATAAAATATAATTAATGTGTGGGGAATTGTTAATTATTAGTTTTTTTTATACAAAAAATTAATTAACTAATAATTAATTATTAGTTGTATAAAATCAGAATATTTAGTTCGTCAATACAATATAACAGGTAACGCGAATTAGGCTGAGCTTGGAATTTGGTAGGCCTTAACTAGGCCCAAGTTCTCGGGGTCTGGTGGATTACGGGCTATGTAACATCTGAAAGATTGGGCCTGGCCTGTGTTCCATAATCTCTTGCTTAACGTTGCTCGTGCTTGTGTTGGGGTTACCCCGCTTTTATCACCCAAAAACAAAAAACTCTCAAGCTTGAACTTATATATTCTGATTTTAAATATAAAATCTCTATTTTATTGTAATTGTAATATAAATTGAACTAAAATCAAATTCTTATTTATATTTAAGATGAGAAATATTTTTTAATTAATTTAAAATTAAATAAATTTTAAATTAAGGGGAGAATTTTATTTAGTCTCATATAAAAGAATTTATCTTTATAAATTGTCATAAAATTATTAAATTATTGATAAGTCTCGTGTGATTTTAGTGGGAGGGATTCAAATTGTGAAATAACCATCTTACCCTAATTCATTAAAAAATGATAAATGAAATGGTATAAATAATAATTTTTTATAATACAATTCATAAATTAGGGAGAAAAGAATGACAACTCTAAACACTTCCAATATTGAAAATTTTAATTCTCTAAGAACTGTTAGAACACAAGAGCAAAAAAAAAAAAATTACTTCGTTTTTATTTTTTGGACAAAGAGCACAAAGCTTTGAAAAAAGAAGTAAGAAAACCACAAGAACAATTACTCATCTCTGCTCCGGATAATCCAAGATGGCTCTGAATATGCAACCTAAACAACGATTGGTTTATTGTTTTGTTAGGTGGTTGTACTTATAGCTAAACAGACTTTACCCGGTGGTTGTACCTATAGCTAAACAGACTTTATTATCGTGGATTTAACTGATAAATGTGTAAGATATATAATTATTTAGAATGCATTTGATTTTTAACTGATAAATGTGTAAGATATATAATTATTTAAAGTGTGTTCGATTTTTAATAAATATTATTTTGTTGTAATTCTAGTTGTGGTAGTTGAGGAGGTATACTAACTTTTAAGTTTAAATTTATGTTTAAGGCTAATAGACAACTCGTTATATCTGATATTAGTATTGTTTAAGAAGAAGAAAAATTTAATTTTACCTAGATTTTCAAAAATTTCTGTACTAAAATAAAAACAAGAAGGAGATGGTTTGAATTCGTAATTATAAAGACTGAGAAAGATAAACGTGACTCACGCAGGAACCAAATTCATATGAATTAACCAACAACTACTGCTCGTGAAAACATATGCTGTAGATTCTTTCTGTCATGACCCTGTAATTAAAATAGGATAATTATTTCATTCTTAAACAATTAAAACTACCTTAATGCCCTTCTCTAAAAAAAAATAACATATACCGTCAGATATTTTATTTCTACCTATCTTAAAATTTTCAGATCGGGAACATAGAAAGGAGGAGGGGGAAGAAGTCCCTATCACATTTGCTTCCACTCTGTTCTTTAGTCTCGTCCATTCCCTTTGCTGTTGATGTGGGTGGAGCATGAGTATCGGAGCCATTAAAATCTTCTCCTTCCTCTGCTTCATTTTTGGGTGAGAACGCATTGTTATATGTGCTTAATTTCCCTGGATCCTCATTATCTCTTCTAATAGGGGTAAACTCAAATCTTTTCTTTTATTTCTTCATTGCGGTCCTGCTGTAGAATGTTTGATAAGAAGCTATGCATTTTGAAGCTTATCTTATAGTTTGGTTAGTTTGTGCACATTAACTGTTTGTTAAAAGGTCTCAAGGAAGAGGAAATATTAGTATGTTTGATAGTCATTGGTAGTAGCTATAGTTTTGTTTTATTTTATAGATGTTTAAATTCTTTGTTAATATAAGGATGAGAAATATAGTCCTTAAACTTATTAAGTTGGCTAGTTAAAGGTTGAGATTATTCTCATTTTTCTTTTCTGTTTTTTTAGTGTATAAACCTAAGATTGCTGTAACTATGGGAGTGATGTTTTTACAGGAAATTGATTGTGGGGAAGGATGGTTGAAATAACTCAGAATTGCTTAACACTTTTCTGTCCAACCTTCTGATCATGGAGGAGAATACGTTTCTTTAATAACCTAATCCTTGTACATTAATTTTACCTTTGGACTTGGTCAGTATTATTAGTTCGCTCTCTTGGCCCCATAAGCTTTTTAGTTGTTTTTGTTTAAAATGTCTCAACTAAGTAGGTGTGGATAACTGATAGTAGTTAATTAAACTTATGTGTAATCTATTACTTATGCAGTTCGTTCGTACTTTCTCAATTTAGCATAATCTACCTACAAGTCTGATTGATAAATGGGGGATCTAATGTGATGCTATACATTTGTATACGGTTGGTTTGAACCATGGAATGTAGGTTATAATTTTAAACTCTGTGTTTGATTACAGTATCTTGATTTTTTTGAGCATTTATATAGTAATGTGCAATATTCAGAGGTGTTTCTGTTTTATGGATTACATTGCTTGAAAGAAAAATAGAGTTGGAATAGAAGTTGATAACCCATCATTTTAGTTGAAATCCTGAGTTGAAATTCAGAGGTGCAATATTTATTGACTTTGAGACGGAGCTGGAAAAATTGGTATTTGATGTTTTATAAAACTTATTTATATGTTTTATTAAAGAAAATTCTTTTGTATTGAAAGAAATAATTTGTTATAAGATCATGAACATCAGAAAAACTAAAGACAAAAGCACTTGTTATCCGTGAGTTTTATATTTGTGCTTGTTTTATAACTTTGAGTCACTCTTACTTAGTTATTTATTATCATGGATTATGTGTCTATATTTATTTTTGTGACTTTGAGCTATGCTTGTTATTTCGTGGTACGTTAAACAAGATTATGCAAAGATACTCTTGCGCCTAAGAGAAAAAACACATGAATATTCATTCAACCTCCGACTCCAGGCACATCTTACATCTCAATCTTTAAATAAAGACTGAATTGTAAAGTTATATATTCTTTTACCTTTTCACAAAACAAAATACTTTTGATTTCATCCCATAATTCTTCAAATAAAGAACATGAAAAATTCGTTTTAAACGATCATTCTTAATTTTATACATGGTATATAAATAAAAAAGACTGATGAATGCACAGATAAATTAATATCAATAATTTATGATTTCGAGTTATTAGTAATATTCCCAGTGGAATCAAAATTACAATGAAGTACAACAGTGAATCTTATGGCATCCAATTAATGATGATAACTGAAATTTTCCGTAGTCGCCCTCTGCGCCTCATGATAATAATATTCATCCAGTGAAACAGAGAACTAGAAGAGGAATACGGTACTACTATATAAAATTCAGGGTTCAGAAGAACGACGATCATGAAATTTTAAGTTTTTCTCATCATCCCCCCATGAATGCCGTCACTGTCAAGTGATGTAGGGAACTCGAAGAGGTCACTCCTGGGCGTTTGAAATGCTTTATTCTTACCACCATCATCATCTTCTTCTTCATCTCCGGCAATTGATGGCGACGGAGACGAGAAGTCCAACCACATTCCCTGGATAACTTGTTCGTATGATTCAGAGAGGTCTTGAGAGGTATGTTGATGGTACTCCACTAGCTGATGCAGGCACTGGTTTTCTCTGATCAGATTTGCGTTTTCATTGGCCAATCTGGATTTTTCTGCAAGTAGTGCTTCAAGCTGAAGCCTCACCAGATCATCTTCCTCTGGCCTTATTCCTTTAGCAAACCCATCACGCAGCCTGCTATTTTCATCTTCCAGCAGAGCACATCTTTCTTGCAAGAAGCTCAAGTCTGACTTTATAGACTTCAATTCTCTTGCAAGCGATGCTGCTTTGCTTGCCATTAAAACTGCAAGCTGATATATATGAACAAGTAGCTTATAGTTAGATAAATAGTGCTTTTAGAAATGGGGAACAACAATGGCTGTTACAAGATGATTTGTACCAACATTTTTGGCTTTCTTTAGGTTTCTGTTTCTGTTTCTTTCTTCATTTGCCTTCTTCTGGGAATCATCCGCGGCATCTTCTGACAACTCACTAGGATCATACTTCCTTTTTGTTCCTTTTTTTGATTCTTCTTTCTTTTTCTCTTCTGATTCGGCTCCTTTACTCTCAGCCTGGTTATGTTTGCTCTGGAATATGTCGGCCAATGTGGGTGGTTGACCCAATTCTCTGGCTCCCTTAGGCCAAAAAAAACAAAAAATGCCAAAAATTTCAATTTCATTTGTAAATGAAATATCTAAAAGAGTGAAAAATCAACAGCGATCTGCAAAAAGAATGACGAAAACGCACAATTAGAGGTCAGATTTCAGAATGATACCTGTAAGGCATTGTCCAAATTGTTAGAAAGCAGAGAGAGAGTGTTGGCGATGGAGTCGAACCCTCTGATAAGTAGCAACGAACCTTCCTTCAATCGCTTAGATTTTTCACTCTGCAAAACGAACGAAGGTCAAGAACCCATAATTTAGTTTTCGCCGTAAGAGAATCCGTCATAATTTTTCTGGAGACGGAAACTGACCTCATGGGCGAGATTGTGAGTAGAAGAGTCGTCGTCGGTGGAAACTTTAGGACGACGATCATCAAGAATGGTGTCGATCCTGTTGCGGAGATTGCTCCAGAAACGCTTATCGGAGGAAGGGCTAAACAGAGGAGGAGGAGAAGTAGAAGCCATTGGTACACTAGCGGCCTCCTGTCATAATAACAATAATAATTAAACTCATAAAACTTCAGAAGAAAAAAAGGTGAGAGAATGATGACGAATAAGAAACCTGGTTTGGTTGGAGAGGGGAGGGAGGGTGGAGAGAGGTTGCCATTGCAGCGAGGGGGAGAGAAGAAGGTGAGGCTCAAACGGATAGTTTTCAAAAGGGAGATGGGGTGGAGGAGGATTTTATAAGTTTAAATATGGGGGACCCCACTCCCGTTATTCCTGTGTAACGTTCGGAAATCTGAATTCTGAAGCTCCTTTTCTTTTATTACTAATTTACTATCACTACAATTACTATTTATGGTTGGTATCCAAGCTCTATTTTGATTGTTCAATCGCTCAATTCTGACTTCTTGTTCGGCGCTCCTCCTGTCTTGGTTTTATCATGCGTCCACTTTTATATTACACTTTTCTGCTCAAAAAAATAAAAATACTTTACACATGTTTTTTTTTTTAATTTGTGACTCCAGCTATTTCTCACACACACAGGTGTGTGAGTATGAGTTACTGTGCTCCAACTCTCCAAGTGATAATCTATCGGATGGTCCATATTTGTATTTTTTTTAAAATTATTTTAATCGGTATAAAATTAAAATAAAGACAATAAATTCCTTAACGATCAGTTTTTTAAAAACATAATTTTATTATTTAAAAAAAAAAGCTAAAAAGTTTAAATTTATATCGATACAGATCTTACCATAAAGATAAACACGATGAACTCATTGGTGTAATGAGCATCAAAATTGGGTTTCTATATCATAGCTTCTAATCAATAATTTTTGCTGATAAAAGTTACTTAGTTATCTGTAGTCGTATAGAATACTACTATATATGAACCCCTTACCTCCATCGTAAAAAGGGAAATTGGTTATAGCATATGGAGGAAATAACATCGTTACTATAGATTTTTCCTATTCTATGATTTTTATTTTATGTCAAGTTCTTGGGGGAAAAAAATTAGAAAGAATGTAGTGATTTTCCCCCCCATGAATAAAGAATCCATACTAAATAATGAATGCTTATAATTTATACAAGATAAATAAATAAAAAAGAAGTTAATGAAAGTACTTCAATTAGTGAGTGGATAAAGAAGTCAGGTTGTTATAAAATATATAAATATGTGAATAATTGGATTCTCTAATTAAGAGAAAGGAAAAATCCTACGAAAAAACCTTCCAAAGTAAGAAAAGACAAATCAGGGTGTCCAATAGGCAAAATCCCATATCACTCCAGCTGTGCCAATCTGGAATATTGAAATATTGTAAAAAGACGCCACTACCCCTGAAAGTGGTTTTTACAAAAGCCAAAGCAAACTTAACAGCAATTGCAAACTACCAACGCAACAATTCACATTGAACCAATAATTTCAGCAAATTAAATTTAGTTTATATTTCATCCAACGCGATGCCATCGTGAGGAAGTAGCCACCGGTCTTCAATCACTATCAGTTTCCAGTCATTGCAACATACATTTATCTCCTAAGCCTTCAAAATTACGATCACATATTCAACAGCAAGGCAATACAGGAATAAAACAAACTCAAAATTTGTCCCCTAAACTCATCAACCACAAAATTGCAAAAGATTTAGGTCATTTAGTCATAACAAAATCAGCCTAATCAACGAAGCACAAAACCCGAGAGATCAACGTATACAATAAAAATATGGAAATCACGTACTGGTTACAAATTGTACAATTCCTCTGATATGGTGTATGAAATTCTAATAGAGAAAAAAGTTAGATCCTCAGCAGAAACTGGTAATTTCACAAGCAAATATCATCATTCACAAGCAAAATTATAGCCCCAAAATGTCACAATCCACAATTTAACTTCATTTTTAAAAGACTCGAATGTCGAGAAGGCAGGGAAACTCACCAGACTAAGAAGATGGAGTCGCAGAGGGACTTGCAGGCTCTAGGGAAACTCGACGACGGACCAGAGGGAAGATGCGAACTCGCCAAACTTTTTCAGGCAAAATCGAAGATGAAATCGACGGATGCCAGGTTCTTGGAAGGAGGCCGTGAGCAAGAAGACGCCCGGAGACGGAGCTGGAGCTGGAGCTGGAGCCAGAGCTGGGCTGTTTCGTGCACAGTGATGACGAACGGAGGTGAGAGAGGAGAGGAAGATAGAGGGAAGGATGAAGAACAGAGATTCAGGAAATCTCCGGGAGCAATGAAGTCATTTTGGCAAGATTTCATAATCCCAAATTCATCCAGCTACACTGATATGGGATTTGGCATATTGGAATCACTGATTTGTCTTTTTATAATTTCCAGGGTATTTTTCCGGAATTCTCCCTAAGAGAAACAGGAGTTCAACAATAATCATATTAAAAAAAAATGAAATTTGCATAAAACCAAAATTTGTAAACTAAATCCTTTACATCCATTATTAAGAGGGAGAATGAGGTAAGATGTATGGAGAGGGAGAGAGAGGGGGGAGATATAATATAAAAAAATAGAAGTAAATAATAATAAGATAATTTATATATTTTTCTATTATTCTAAAAATTAATTTTAATAAGTTATACATAAATTTTAAATTATAATTTAATTTTAAAATATTTTTAAATAAATATAATTATTTATTTTAAAAAATTTAAATTTAAATTTATTTTAAAAGTTAGATTTTCACACTTCCCAAACACACATAAAACAGTTATCTGGTCATTTAATTTAATAATAAAATACATGGAGCATTAATTTGACCTCTATCTTCTTAAAACAACCCCTCGGGCTTTCTGCTGTGTGATCCAGAATGCGGGAAGAGAAATTACCCGGGAAATTGACCTGAGGAGGCACTATCTTGTGTAAAAGCAACTGCTGGTTCTCATTCTCTGAGAAGCACCAGGAGGATCAAGAATCAATGGCCTCTCTTGCTTCTTCTTCATTTTTGCTCTACTCTTCATCCTCCTCTTCCACTTTCCTTCCGCCTTCTCTTCCTTCTTCTACCTCTCGCCTTTCTTTCTCTTCCTTATCGTATTCCTCCTCTATCTCTGTTTCTCCCATCCTTCTTCCCCACCCTTCGACTTCCACTTCTACACGTCTTGCCACTCCTTCTGCTTTTACTCTGAGGGTTAGTGCCGAACAGAAGAAGAAGGTGCTTATTGTGAATACCAACAGTGGTGGGCATGCTGTAATTGGCTTCTACTTCGCGAAAGAGCTTCTGGGTAATGGCCATTCGGTCACTATTCTCACTGTTGGTGAAGAAAGCTCCGACAAGATGAAGAAACCCCCTTTTACCAGATTTTCAGTTATAAATTCCGATCTCACTCTGAACAAACATGTTTGCTTATGCAATGCATTGCTTGTATCTGCTATATTAGTGAGGAATATTGCGAATCCCTTGTACTTACTCGCGAAATTTTGTGTGGAATTGGAAAATATTCAGGAAATTGTGAGCGCTGGAGGCCGCACAATCTGGGGAAATCCGGGAGAGATAGGGAGTGTCGTAGGAGGAGAAACATTTGATGTGGTTTTGGACAACAATGGCAAGGACCTTGACGCCGTGAGGTTTGTTGCTTTAATTCTTGTACACTGCTTGGTGATGCTAGATTTTGATGGGAAGTCGTAGATTTGGGTTTCATTTAAGTTCCTTGGGATGATTGTGTCTCACCAATTACGTCTTCCTGCAAGAAAAACATGCTATTTTGATCCCATTTCATAATAACGTCGAGTCTATAATGATGATAATTAGTATCTTTGAATAAGTAGTTGTTAGAAATGGTAAGACAAATGCCCTTTTCTCTGCCGTTCCTGAAAATATAATATATTCAGGAGCTAAATATGCATTTGCAATCTCCAAAACACTTATCTGACATCAATATTCACCCGTAGACCTGTGATAGACTGGGCCAAAAGTTCTGGAACCAAGCAATTCTTGTTCATCAGCAGTGCAGGAATCTACAAATCAACCGACGAACCTCCCCATGTTGAAGGGGTATGTTATACTTATCATCACAGTACACACACACACATGAATGCCAATAGCAATATGAGCCAGAGTCAAAACCTCCTCCTATTCAGGATGCTGTTAAAGCTGATGCTGGCCATGTTGGAGTGGAGAAATACATTGAGGAAACTTTTGGGAGTTGGGCAGTATTCCGGCCACAGTATATGATTGGCTCTGGCAACAACAAAGACTGTGAAGAGTGGTTTTTTGATAGTAAGTGGAAAAATCCCAGACAAGATTTATCTCTTGTTTGGCTCTTGAAACCTCAGATAGTATATGTAAGTTGGTAGCAAATTTCTTTGTATGCCAACTCATATGAATGAATATTGTGTGTTTCAGGAATTGTGAGGGACAGACCAGTGCCAATTCCTGGGTCAGGCTTGCAACTCACAAACATATCTCATGTTAGGGACTTGTCCTCCATGCTTACTCTAGCTGTTGAGAAACCAGAAGCCGCGAATCATAGCATTTTCAACTGTGTGAGCGACCGTGCAGTGACTTTGGTTGGAATGACCAAACTATGTGCCCAAGCTGCACAGCGTCCTGTTAACATCGTGCTTTATGACCCTAAAGCTGTTGGAGTTGATGCTAAGAAAGCTTTCCCCTTCCGCAACATGGTAATTACTTGTCTTCTACTTGAAACTCATGTTTCAATAGTTAGCATTATAACACTGGTTATAACATCAAATTTATCAAAAGTATGGAACTATATTATAGATGACGAATGTCTTGCTCACCAGTGTATTGGCCACATACCCATCTTTTACGCTCGTGCACACACAGACACAATACATGTTTTACATATATGAGTATGTATGATGCAGCATTTCTATGCGGAGCCTAGAGCAGCCCAAGAAAAGTTGGGATGGACATCAAGCACAAGCCTTCCTGAGGACTTGAAAGAACGGTTTGATGAGTATGTAAAGATTGGAAGAGACAAGAAGGACATGAAGTTTGAGCTAGACGATAAAATATTGGAGGCCTTAAAAGTTCCAGTAGCTGCTTGATCCATTCATACCCAAAGCATATTTTGAGTTTTCCTGTTACCCTATGAGGAAATAAGTGTATAAGTAAGAGAACACTACTTCACTTGACCAAATGCTTCTTCATAAGTTTTAATATTTTAATATGCATATCTCTACCAGACCTGATTTTATTAAGAGGATCTACTTCGGCTTTAGAATGAATACAACGTATTATTTCAGTTTTCCAGAATGCACTCAAGCATTTCGAGAGCCCCGGTTGGATTACAAATATTGCGGATTGGTCATAAAATATAATAAACATAAACTTAGCCGGAAATTGTCGCCTTAATTTGTTATCACATTCCGTTTGTGAGTTCTCCCACATAAGCGGCATTTTGATAGCTACTATCAAAACTTTCAAAACCCTGGCTATCAATTGGATAAAATAAAATTCTTGGATCGTCTAGTCACCTACCAGCTGTCAGAAATTGGAAGACAAGCAGCGAAAATTAATTTAAAAAATTTTCCATTCCTTGCCAGGATCTACCGTATGTGTTTAAGTCAAGTGGGAAGAAGTATTACCCTTAGTGTGCCTCAGCGACTTCCACAGCTTTCGGTCACGACGTTTACAGCTTCTCTCTGCGGCTCGTGCTCCCTTTCTGATCACAAGAAGTCGACGACTCAGGTCGGCTTCCTCTACTAGTATTCACACGAACAGCGTTCCAACCACGAACGACGTGCTAGCGTCTTTTGTCCCTCCAGGGCTTTCTCAAGAGTTCGTCCTCTCCGTCTCTATTTCGGCAGTTTCTTATCTGCAAACCTTTTGCAGAGTCCCCTTCGGCCTTTCTGTGTTCTATATGTTTCTCTGTGTAAAACGCAGCTCCTAGAATCATATATATAGGATGCTATGTGTTTTTCCTCTCTCAACCGAATTGGATTTTTGGAGTTAATCTTATATTAATTCCAAAATTAATACAATATCATATATTGTATAATTTTATAAGAAATTAATTAAATAAATAATATCAAATCCGTCCCACAGATTTAATTACCCATTTATTTAATTTTAAATAAAAATGAGACTAAACTATATTTGATTTATTCTCATAAATCAAATTTGAGATATCCTATCAATTTGAATTTCAAATTCAAACGTGATAGGGATTTAATTTATCCTTATAAATTAAATATTATAAATATCTCTTATATGAGATATCCTATCAATTTGAATTTCGAATTTCAAACGTGATAGAGATTTAATTTATCCTTATAAATTAAATCTTATAAATATCTCTTATATGAGATATCCTATCAATTTGAATTTCGAATTTCAAACGTGATAGAGATTTAATTTATCCTTATAAATTAAATCTCATATATCTCATATATACATATAATGTATATATACGAATTTATATATATATATATATATACGAACATAAATATAAATAAATATATATACATCTATCCTGGATCATTCATTGAATCTGGACATGTCTTAGATTCAATGAATCTGGACATCATAGCTCGTGTTGGGCTATTTTGTGTGCGACCCTGTAGGCCCATATGAATTTGGCAGTAGGCCATTTGCTATACTAGCCCACAAGTCGCAAGCGGTCTCTAGCAAGACATAACGACTACCCAAGTCATATGAGGATCGATAAACGATGTAACCTTTTATACAACCATATCATGTCCCTTCTGTCACGCGATATTTTAGTCATGGATGAGGTATGGATAATGTCATCCTCCTATTCCTGATCGTTACTTTCTCGATCCCTGAGTAGTCTGACTATAGAAATGGAACTACCTTTCCATTACAGTATGGCCATATATTTCTCAGACTCACTCATCGAGGGGCCCAGTAATATCTCTCTACGAATGTGAGGGACAAATTCCATCTTGACCATTCACATTCCTCCGCATGAAAAACCACTAAGGCCGAACATAGTCTTTATGATCACTCGGTCAAAACTGACTTTTGACTAGGTCAAAGCTGAACGTTTTGTCATGTAGGAATCCATGATGATCTCAGGTCAAATGGCGTATTGACATGGTTTGTATACGAGAGAAGCTTATGACGTTACCCATGCAGTTCTCTCATAGCGGGTCGGTCCAGCACCTTGTACTCTTACATGTGCTTATGACTTTGATTTATATCTCTATACATCTTCAAAGTCATACTGGTCTTATTTCATCTGTGCTCCCGCATAGATGATCGACCAGGGACATTTAGGATAATATCATGAATTATCCAAGGATGGTCATCATAGTAAATATGCAAATAATATGATAACTCAATTAATAAATTCATAAATCAATAATGTTCATAAGACAATGATTGGCCCCTAGGGCACGATTTCCAACAACCTCCCACTTGCACTAGGTACAATCATTAATTTGACTAATTCCCATTGACCTAACATGATGCTCATGCTTTGCCTGCACAAGCGGCTTTGTTAGATATTTTATACAACCTTTTATACATATGAGGATCGATAAACGATGTAACCTTTTATACAACCATATCATGTCCCTTCTGTCACGCGATATTTTAGTCATGGATGAGGCATGGATAATGTCATCCTCCTATTCTTGATCGTTATTTTCTCGATCCCTGAGTAGTCTGACTATAGAAATGGAACTACCTTTCCATTACAGTATGGCCATACATTTCTCAGACTCACTCATCGAGGGGCCCAGTAATATCTCTCTACGAATGTGAGGGACAAATTCCATCTTGACCATTCACATTCCTCCGCATGAAAAACCACTAAGGCCGAACATAGTCTTTATGATCACTCGGTCAAAACTGACTTTTGTCTAGGTCAAAGCTGAGCGTTTTGTCATGTAGGAATCCATGATGATCTCAGGTCAAATGGCGTATTGACATGGTTTGTATACTAGAGAAACTTATGACGTTACCCATGCAGTTCTCTCATAGCGGGTCGGTCCAACACCTTGTACTCTTACATGTGCTTATGACTTTGATTTATATCTCTATACATCTTCAAAGTCATACTGGTCTTATTTCATCTGTGCTTCCGCATAGATGATCGACTAGGGACATTTAGGATAATATCATGAATTATCCAAGGATGGTCATCATAGTAAACATGCAAATAATATGATAACTCAATTAATAAATTCATAAATCAATAATGTTCATAAGACAATGATTGGCCCCTAGGGCACGATTTCCAACAACCTCCCACTTGCACTAGGTACAATCATTAATTTGACTAATTCCCATTGACCTAACATGACGCTCATGCTTTGCCTGCACAAGCGGCTTTGTTAGAGGATCAGCAACATTGTTTTCTCCTGCTACTTTGCATATTTTTATATCACCTCTATCGTTGATTTCTCTAATGAGATGAAATCGCCTGAGTATATGCTTGGTCCTTAGATGTGACCTAGGCTCTTTGGCCTGTGCAATAGCACCGCTATTGTCACAGAGCAAAGTTATTGGATCTGAGATGGTAGGTATCACCCCTAGTTATGTGATGAACTTCCTGATCCAAACGGCTTCCTTAGCTGCATCAGATGCTGCTATATACTCAGCTTCCGTCGCAGAATCTGCTACAGTGCCCTGCTTACAGCTCTTCCAGCTTACTGCTCCATTATTGAGGAGGAATATATATCCAAACTGCGATTTTTGGTCGTCCTGGTCAGTTTGGAAACTGGCATCTGTGTAACCAGTTACACAGAGTTCGTCATCCAATCCACCATAGACCAAGAATAAGTCCTTAGTCCTTCTTAAGTACTTAAGAATATTCTTGACAGCAGTCCAATGGCCCTCACCAGGGTCCTGTTGATATCTGCTAGTCATACTCAAGGCAAACGAGACATCCGGACGAGTACATAACATGGCGTACATGATAGATCCTATGGCCAAGGCATATGGAACTTTACTCATGCGACCTCGCTGATCAGATGTACTAGGACATAGATCTTTGCTGAGGTGAATACCATGAGACATGGGTATGAAACCCTCTTTGATTCGTGCATACTGAACCTATGCAGTATTTTGTCTATGTATGTACTCTGACTGAGTCCTAGAAGTCTTTTAGATCTATCTCTATAGATCCTGATTCCTAGGATGTAGGTGGCTTCATCCAAGTCTTTCATCGAGAAAGACTTTCCTAACCAAGACTTGACAATCTGCAAGGTAGGAATGTCATTCCCGATAAGTAAGATGTCATCGACATAAAGTACCAAAAACACAACTGTGCTCCCACTAACCTTCTTGTACACACAAGGTTCATCAATATTTTGAAGAAATCCAAACTCTTTGACTACTTCATCAAAACGTTGATTCCAACTCCGAGAGGCTTGCTTCAGTCCATAAATAGACCTTTGAAGCTTGCACACTTTGCCAGAGTCCTCGGAACGCACAAACCCTTCAGGTTGTGTCATGTACACATCCTCAAGGAGCTTTCCATTAAGGAAGGCTGTCTTGACGTCCATCTGCCATATTTCATAGTCATAATATGCTGCTATGGCAAAGAGGATTCTGATTGATTTGGCCATTGCAACTGGGGAAAAGGTCTCATCATAGTCCACACCATGAGTTTGAGTAAATCATTTTGCAACCAGTCGTGCCTTGAAGATATTTACATTGCCATCCATGTCAGTTTTCTCCTTAAAAATCCACTTGCACCTGACAGTTTTTACACCTTCAGGCTGATCAACTAATCTAAAAAATTCAGGTTGATAATGAAATGATTTATGTTAAATATGAGAATTTGCCCACAATTTGCCTTCATTGTGGAATGCATGGGCACCTAGAAGTTTCTTGCCCGGCAAAAATGGTGGCCGTTGATGCTTCAACACTGTCGTTCACTCCGCCACAAGAGGCGCGTGGCTAAACACCTAGTACCAGAGTGCGTGAATCATCATCCCCTTACAGGTAGTGGATGCAAGTTCAGCGCAAGAGACGTCCAATAGAAAGAGGAGGCAAAAAAGATTAACCTCATGGTACCAGGAATGTTGCCATAACCTCAAGGTTTGCCGTCCTCAACAGTGCTACAGGTCAGGAGGAGGACCGCCAGAATGTGTACGATGTTGTCAGGAAGCAAACAAATATCAATTATCCACGTTCGAGACGTCGTGGGAAAGAACAAAGGACTGCAAAAAGGCTCGATCCGTTTTGGCAACAAAGAAAAATTGTCGGCATCGCCAACCAGAGAATGCATCTTCGATTCCCAAGCTTACACGGCATTCAAAGTACCCATAAACTTGGATCACAATTGCAATTCTGCCATTGTTATCAATGACCCAAGGGGCCACATCGCCAAAGGAGAATTATTATTTTTTTTACAAATATTTTAAAAAAAAATTAAATTCACTTAAAATTAAAGAGTGAGATAAAGTTTTAATTTTTTTTAAATAATATTAATATTAGATAAATTATCTATTATTTTTAAATATAAATATAAATATTTAAAAATTAATATATCTCTTTAAATATAATCATAAAAAGAATATTTATGAGTCCATGAATATTTCCCCAAGTTATGGACCTTTGCTCAATTTGGGCCAAATACCTCCGCAGCCCAAACCACCAGATCCGACAGCACCACACAAGGGATTTAAAATCTCTATTGAGACTAATAGGAGTTAATTTGAGTGATAAGTGATTCGGTATCGTTTAAATAAGGTCTTAAGTTTGAACTTTGATGTATGTAAAAAATTCCTGTTAGAAAACTCATTTACTATAGCCAAGTACGCGATACAGATCAGATCCAAATATAATTGAGGCAAAATTTTGATAAATTAAGTGGGCAATCAAAAAAAATCTCTATTGAGTTTTACCAATAAAAGTTAATATAAATAGTAAAAGATTTGCTGCTATTCCATAAAAATGCAAAGTTGATTTCTGCTGCTGTTGACCTACTTAGGGCATGTTTGGTAAAAGTAAAAACTATAGTTTTAAAAGCTCTTTTAGGCAAAATTTAAATTTAGAGAAATTTTAAAATAAATAGCTATATTTGTTCAAATGAGTTTTTAAACTAAACTATAGTTTAAAATTAAAATTTTAGATAAACTAGTCAGAGTAGTTTATAGAACAGTAAAATAGCTTATAAATTAATTAATTATTATATTATCTCTACTTTTTCTTACACCTTATCTTATCTTTTATATTTTTTCTTACAGTCTTTCTCTTTTCTTTTCTTATACCATATTCTCTCTCTTCTTATATCTTCTCTCTCTTCATTTAATATTAATACCCTTTTTCATAATTTACCAATAATAAAAGTATTTCTATAAATAACTATCCAAACACTTATTTATTTAAAATTATTTTTTTCCATAAGTTTTTTTTTAAAAAAAATTTCTATAAACTATCTAAAAATTATTTTTTATAAATTCATTTCTAAAATCTTATCCCAACATGTAACCAAAAAAAATCTTTACTAGGCTTTCTATTCGTAATTTGGGTACAAATGCCAATGACCAATACCTGGGTTTATCAGTTCGTGCTGCAATGAAGGATATCGCCAAAAGTATCCAAGCAGAACCCAATAGAGACTCGATTGCCATGCTTGTCGAGGGAGAAGATTTCTCCTCTAACTCTTCCACTTAATTATATCTTTTTATGTCTAATTACTTGGAATTGCCAAGGAGCCTCTGACAAGAGGTTTATCTTTATTTTTAAATCTATTGTTGCTCTTATAAGCCTGATGTTTTTGTTGTTACGGAGCCTAGAATTTCAGGGCTCAAAGCTGATCGAGTTATAAGAAAATTAGGATTTCCTAATTCCCACCGGGTTGAAGCAAGTGGTTTTTCCTGTGGCATATGGGTCCTTTGGTCCAGCAAAGTTGATATATATATATATATATATATATATATATATATGTTCTAATCACTTTCAATTCATCCATATGGAGGTACATCATACTACTGAGCAGCTTAATTTTGTCTTCACGGCAATTTAAGGTAGTCCTCGACCAGGCTCACGGAAATTTCTCTGGGATGATCTCACAAAGTTAGCGCCAAATCCCCAAAAGCCTTGGTTACTTGCTGGAGATTTGAACACCACCATTAATTCTACAGAACGAAGTGGTGAGACTGGAAGAATTATGCTTGGCTGCAACTTATTTAAGTCTTTCATTCACCAAAATGGGCTTCTTGACGGGTTTTTCTGGACCAAAATACTTCTGGAGGCAAGGGACTCTTTTTGTTCGACTTGGCAGGGCCTCTTTGTAACCAGTCTTCGGCTGCAACATTATCCAACTAGGGGGGGTAAGTTCATTTGCCTAAATTTGTTTTTGTAAAAATAAGTTAAGGTAGGTTGGGGCATAAGTTCCATCAGGCTTAGAACTCAGAATATTTAGAGAGAATTTATGAGATTACTTACAGAAGGAACATTGTTGATAGCATCATAATTGCTTAAGAAGCAGTCCATTCCATGAGAAAAAAGCAAGGAAAAGGAGGGTGGATGGCTATTAAAGTTGATTTGGAGAAAGCTTTTGATCGTTTAAGATGGGATTATATAAGGGACACTTTAGAAGATGCTGGCTTACCTCATGATATGATTAGATTAATTATGGAATATATCACTACTCCTACTATGCAGGTGCTATGGAATGGTAAGCCTTCTCAATCTTTCATACCTCAACATGGTCTTAGACAAGGCGATCCTTTATATCCCTATATCTTTGTTCTTTGTATGGAAAGGTTGTCTCAAGCCATCTCTTTAGAAGCCCAAAAAGGTACCTGGAAACCCATAATGATGGGTCAAAGATGTGTTCCCCTATCTCATCTTTTCTTTGCCGATAATTTAATCATTTTTGGGAATACAACTGAAAAACAAGTTCATGTGATAAATAAATTACTTGCTGAGTTTTGTTGTTCTTCGAGCCACAAAATAAGCCACTGGAAAACCAAGATCTATTTCTCTCGGAATGTCCAGCTGCAGACTAAAAGACTAATTTCGCAAAAGTTAGTTACCAATATACGAATTCTTTTAGGAAATACTTGGGGTTCCTTTGATTAATGGAAGAGTCACTTCTAGTACCTACAAATCTGTCCTAGATCGCCTTCAGGTCAAGCTTGCAGGTTGGAAGAGTCAGTCATTATCTCTTGCTGGTCGAATTACTCTTGCCAAATCTGTTCTATCTTCTATTCCTTTCTATACTATGCAAAGCACTTTGCTACCTAAAACTTGTTGCCATGATATTGAGAAGCTCATTCGCAAGTTTATTTGGAGTTATTCTGAGGGACACCATGTCATTAATTTAGTGAAATGGAGAGATATTTATCAGCCATTAAGAAATGGTGGCCCTGGTCTTTTATGCCTTGAATCACAAAACAAGGCTTTCTTATCCAAGCTGATTTATGAACTCCATGCCCAACCTAACCTTCTCTGGGTTCGTGTTTTAAGGAGCAAATACAAGTTGGAGAGCAGAGCCGATAGTATAATCTGGCCCCATTGCTCTTATCTTTGGAGAAATGTAGCTAACTTATGGCAGGAGACCTCTTTCCACATTAAATGGAACCCAGGGGATGGTAATTCTATTCGATTCTGGACTGATTTTTGGATCGGAGATTATTGTCCTCTCAAGCGCTGCTCCTTCACTAATATCCCTGAAGAAGAAGACCCCTGTAAACTGATCTCTGATCATATTGATGAAAGTGGGAGTTGGAAATGGCATATTTTAAACCATCTGCTGCCTTTGAATATTTTACATGAACTCTCCTCTGTAACTTTGTATCCAAATCAAAGGGCTCCTAAATGTTACTGAAATCTTACTAATTCAAGTGCCTTTGTACTATCAGGTTAGCTTATAGAAAAACTGAATCTCTTGATTGGAATAATGCTTCTCCAATATGGAAACAAGTTTGGAAACTTCCTATGCCTAAGCGTGTTCAGACCATGTGGCTCCTTCTCAAGCAGAAATTACTCACTACAAAGAGTGCCACACCAGAGGGATGACACTGCAGCAAAATTGTGAGCTTTGCACCGGAGTCGAAGATATTGATCACGTTTTCAAACATTGCCCAATGGCCTCTACCATTTGGAGGAAAAATTTTCCTAATGATCTGTGCCTAGATTTTTTTGGTAATGATACCGCTCATTGGCTACAGGAATTTGTTTCTTAATGGTGAGATTGACACTTCCTGGAAAATAAGTATTAGTATTATTTGTTGGAAGCTGTGGAAAGCCCGTAACTAAAGGCTTTTTGCTTATGAGACATTCCCCATAGATAAAATTTTGCACAAAATAGAATTATAGTTAGTCACAAGAGTTTTAACTATTATAGACTTCTTGTATAGTTTTTAAAAGTTTTCTATAGTTTAGGCCTTTCACTTAAGGCACTTAATTTAGTTTTTCTTGGTAACCTTTTACTCTGATGTAACTACAGTATTCCTCCTCCACTTTAAATAAGGGCATATAATAAAATCAAGAGCTACCATCCTTTCTCAAAAAAAAGAAAAAATACAACAGATTTATAGCTGTCTACTGTGCCTAGAAAAAAAAATTCAATTGAAAATACCAATTGAAGTACAAGATGAAAATTATAAGTTACATGCACCAAGGCCCTAAGGATCCTGCTTAATGTTGAGTCCCTTCAGTTTTGATTCCAATTCGTCATGATCAGCATCCTCCCCTTCAGCTTCGTCATCAATGTCATTGTCTTCTCCTTCTGGATCATTTTCATCCAAGGGACCAAGCATATGGGGGCAACTTTTAAATATATTTTTCAGCTCATCAATCCCTTCATCAGATATGTAGTTAGCATTGATATTGAGCAACTTGAATCCGGGTTTTTGCACAACAGCTTGGGCCAATAGCCTAGCTCCCGACCTTCTGATGGCATTAGTGCTCAAATCAACTTCATTTAATTGGCCATGACCCTCTTCCAGTGCCTTGCTAATCAAAATTGCACCTTCATCCTTAAGTTCATTCTCAGACAGATTTAACTTGGTAAGGAACTGTTTGGAGGCTATGCAGGCAGCCAATGAAGCAGCCCCTTTAGCACTAATATCATTGCCAGATATTTCCAGAACTTCTAGCGATGCTGCAGAATCTTTGAGAGCAATAGCGATTGCTTCAGCCCCCTCATCCTCTAAGTTCAAATAACTGAGATATATCTCAGTCAGATCCGCAAATGCAGGTACAACTTTACCCAGAGCAACTCCAGCTTCTACACCAAACATGTTGTCACGCAAATCAAGCTTCTTCAAATGTGTACAAGTCCCTAGAGCTTCTGCTAGGGCAACGCCACCATCAGAGCCTACTCTGGTAGAGGAACAACGAAAATCCTCCATAGCTGGGGAACGTTTCAGAATACCAGCTATAGCAATTGCCCCTGCATCTCCAGTCATATTGTTATGAAAATGAAGAACCCGGAGCTTCTCGGTGGAAGGAATCAACTCAGAAACTGCTTTTGCAGCTTCCTCTGATATACCATCATTCATCAAATATAGCTCCTCCAAGTTAGCTTGTGAACTTAGGAGTGACCCAAATGCCCTAACCCCCTTTTCACCCATGGCATTATTTGACAGATTGAGGGCCTTTAAAGCACAACCTTCCAGCACTGATGAAAATATAGTCATCACTTCAAGAGCTTCTGCTTCAGGTCTTCCAGCAATAAAATCTGATAGATCAACTTCTGTCAATTGATGCTTAATTGCTGATAGGATGGGTTCAGCAACACGAGCAGCATCCAAGCCAAAACTTCGATTGCTAAAACATATCTTTGTATATGAATTTGGTTCTCTCAGGGGTTTCAGAAGTTCTGCAGCTTCCTCTCCATCAATGAAGGCTCTGCGCCCTCCAGATATATCAAAAACAGTATCAGCAGTCACACTGACATTTCCATCTATCAATTCTCCATCATCCTTCACACGAGGGCCTCTTTTCAATACCTCCAACATAAGCTTACTTGATTCTTTAGCATAAATTTGCACAGCAGAACTCCCATCACCGTCAGGCTCCTTCTCAAAATGTTGGTTAGCTGTAATGAAGACCGTTTCTTCAATTGTTTTTGCATCCTCCTCAGCCTCTTCTCTGCTAAGCAGTCCATACTTCCGAGAGAAAATAGATGGAGTGGTCAGATTCTTGGTCATTCGCTCTAAAAGCATTAACCTGGTACTCTGGCTAGGGGGCCATAATTTGATTGAAAATGGGCGATGCTGGTAAGTCTGATCTGTGGAATCCATACCAGAGCAACCTGTAACAACTATGGCAGTAACATCAGATGCTTCTGCCAAAATTAAACTACTAAGATATCGGATGCTACTTATTAGGTGAAAAATTACTCCTTACTAGTAGACACCAGGAGGATAACAAATTGTTTATGAAAAAAAGGTCAAAAGTAAAATGTATAGATTGTAGACATAGCTGCCACAATGGCAGCGGAATTGATTTGATCAGGGAAGTAGAAGCCCTACTGATCAGAAACAGTATATCACAATAGATTATATAATAAAAGCTTTTGGTATGGCTTGTCTTGTCAACAAACTTACAAATAAACCCAGATTGGGGGAAAAAACAAAACAGGCGGCTCATACATAGAAACTATTAGTTGGAAAAAAAAAATGAAATCATCGGTTTGCCCAAGTCGTTAAGATGGGTAAAAAAAGCCGCAAAAAAATTAATCTCGGCAGATAAATCAAGATAAACACAAATCACAGGCCATAAACGCTTGAATACGATAGTGCATATAATATGAATCCTATGAGACACAGGGCTTGGGGAACTGATCCGGCAAAAAGTATTATTTCAGCATCTAAAGCTGTGATTTTTATCAATTATTACAACTCGAAAAATAATGGAACCACTAAGAGAATGAATAGATCAAATCCAAAGAAACTTGACCTGTATGAGGACACGTGAAGGAGAGAAACAAAAGTTGAAAGTTAATCGAAATACGAACATTTACTGTAAAATGCGAAGGAAACAAGTGGATTATGTGATATCATCAAGGGAAGTCTCCAAACACAAGAGCAGAGAGAGAAAGATACAATAAAGAAAGAAAACTAGAATCCAAGAAAAACCCAGAGTAAGTCCTTTAAATTAGCAGGCCCCAAGAGTAGAGACAAACAGCATAAACACGGGGGATTATCAAGAAACAGAGCCACCAGAGGGAGGAATAAAAAAATTAGTACCTGAGAGTGGTGAGTCAAATTCGATCAAAGAGATACGAAGGAAACCCTAGAGCGGGCTAAGGAAGAATCAATCGAAAGTGGGAAAAGAGGAGAAGAAGGATTCCAGGGAATTTTGAAATTCGAAATTTTGGATGTAATCAGTTCGCCGCCTTACTACGATAGTGGAAACCGGAGGTGAGGGCGTAAGGCAGATCGTGAATTACAAACACCATTGGCCTCTTCCCCTGAGGTAAAATGCTACTTTTGATGTATGTGTATTATTATACTATTTGCTACGTACTATTCTTTCTATAACATTTTTACCAAAAAAAAAAATTATTAAAATTATCTTAAAATTTAAATAATTTTTAATATTATCTAAACTTGTCACTATATTAATTTTATTTTTTCTTACTATTTTTATTAAATATAAATATATATAAAAATAATTAATATTTTTTAAAACAAAATAAATTCTTTATAAAAATAATTAAAAATATTTACTAGATAGTACCTTGTAATAAATATTAAAGAAAATACTAGTATCTATTTTGTTTTACCTGAATATGCTATCAATTATCTAAGTACATAATTTTCATTTTTAACATATATATTAAGTATTATATATTATATAACAATTTTAATAAGTTGTGTTATTGGTCCATTTAAAACTTGACCAGTATTTATCTTTCTTGTTTAATTTTATAGGGAATTCTAAAATGCTTAATAAAGTTATAAAATTTATTTGTTTGGTCCTTCAATCTTGCCTAAATTTACCCGGAACATGCCCCAATTTACCTAAACCTTGCCTAAAGTTGCCCTAATCTTGCCCAAAGTTACCCGGACCTTGACCAAACTCACCTAACTTATCCGACCTTGCACAGCTTTACCTGAAACTTGCCTAAACTTGTCCAGACCTTGTGATATTCTAATTATTGAACTATCAAAAAAATATTCTACTTATTAACATGTAAATGGCATTACTTTATATATTTAAGGTTTGCTTGTTTAAATAAAGTTATATCAAATCTAAAATCGCTAAAATAAAATTCAACAGCTATAAAAATAATAAACTAAACGTTGGAAGCCATTTCAGCTCCCATTAATTATCTTTATCCATCCAAACAAAATCCTAACTCCATTTATTAATAGCACAGCTCATGTTTTTTTTTTCCCATCTAAACAATTTAACACACCCCTTCCTGCTACGGATTGGGAAGGGATATTTACACACTCTTTACACATACTCACCCACCCTTATTTATAAATATTGGGGTATATAGTGTGTGACCATAAGTTAAGATATCTCCTCAAGTACCGCAATTAGAATCACAATAAAATTATATTATTAGAGATTGAACACGCTCTAAATAGTTATATATCTTATTAATTCGTTAATTAAACCTACTGATTGTGTTACGTTTTAACGAGTATCATTTGGGCTATTATATCAACATTTGTTCGAGTATCAGTAGAGATGGCCCAATCCCGTGGGTCTCTTATTCTTTACTTGTTAGACACAAGCAGGTCCAATTTGGTTACTCTTTGATCATCCTTAGACATGTCTCTACTCTACCCATCTTGAGTAGTCCGGTAGTTGGTGTATTAAGGAGGGTTGTTATTTTTAGCCTTATCATCAGTTCTTGTTGCTGTTGATTAATTTCAAATTTTAATGAACCATTTCCTCTTTATTTTCATAAATTTTAGTTGAATTTCCTCCCTTTAGCGCAAAAAAATGAAGTTCTCTTTCTTTGGCTTCATCATCTGTTATTTTTACAATTGATAAATTTTGAAATTTAATTAGTTTTATTTTTTATTTTTGTTAAAATCTCATCTGACTTCAATTAAATTTTTAGTTTCTGTTAATTAAAGTGGCAAAGGGTCAAAGAAAAGAACATAAATTTAAATATGAAGGAACTTTTTTATAGAAGAAAAAGGTGAAAATGAGTAATTTCACGCTCAAGACAACTTGGGACATATCTGGGGAGTGTTGTTGTGATGAAGGGAGAATGATGCATCTCAGAGAAATTGATCCGGTCATGTGGGAAAGTACTTCTCTATCTAATATGGTTCAACAATATATTTTTATGATGTTTCATCCCTTCTTACCCCATATTTTCCAGTGACTTCTTCTTCTTCCTTTTATAAGTTTTCTAGTTGCAGTTTTAGTTCTTTAGTTCAGGTTGCTTTGCAACTAATGATCTTCATTTCCTATTACTATTATTCTGTCTTCCTTCAGAACGAAATATTGAAAAATTACTTAAGATATTGCCTATTTTAATATTAATTTCATCTATCAATTTTAAAGAGTGAAGGTCCAAATCTCCCCTTATTACACAATTAGGTTATAACAATTTTTTCTAATATTTTGAGATGAAGTTGTTACTAATTGTCGATGATGATAGTGTTACTAATTGTCGATGACAATGTTATTAATTTTTAATCACAGGGAAGAAAATTCTAATTGACGTTAATCAAAGTACAGATGCGTAAGAGGAAATGTGGAGAGAAGCAATTTTAGGGTTTAAGAGGGCTTTCCCCCACGAGGAGGAGCGAGCATTCTGCACAGGGTCTCATCGGCCACCGGTACCCGCACCGCCAGTTCGAATCATACGGGCAGGAGCTGGAGGGTCTTCATTTTGCCTGTTTCTCCGTTTACTAGTGGCGCAGTTGAGTAAAAGGGAAATGCTACTCCGTTCATACCAAACATGTCTATCAGTTGTGCGCCATTTCTCAATCAAGGCGACGGTTGAGACGTCGGCGCAAGCCTCCACCGCCGCTGTCCCCACCTCCTCCCGAGGCCGAGATACGTTGGGTCGAAGGCTTCTAAGCCTTGTCTACCCAAAACGCAGTGCCGTCATTGCCATCAATAAATGGAAAGAAGAAGGCAACACGGCTCGCAAATACGAGCTCAATCGTATCGTTCGCGAGCTCCGTAAGCTCAAGCGGTACAAACACGCTCTCGAGGTGGGTTTGGTTCATTTCCCTTTAACTTGTTTTCTGTATGTCCACCGTTATTATTCCCGGGTCAGCTCTATACTGTTGGGCTCAAAGTTAGGTTCTACTCGTTATTCTGGTTTGCATAGTGTTGAAAACATGTATTCATTATGATGGAATTCGTTATGTAGGGAAGTTTACTAGGGTCAGTTCTGGGCAGTGTGATTCTAATGTCCTGCCTTGCTGACGTGATTAAAATTCTTAACTTGGCATGAGTTGTTAAGACATAATCGTTAACGATTCTTTGCAAGAATGGACAGAATATGTGAGGAAGGGTCAGCATTAAGTCCATCATTCGCATACCATTGAAACTCAGCTTGTGAAATTCTCGAGTTTTTCCTTCTTGTAACTAGGATACAGGAGATTAGGCAGAAAGAAACTAATGCATATAATGGTTTTCTGCTGTTTATAATGTATGCCAGGGGTTTCGTATTTGGACTTTTTATTCACACCAGCTAGTTGTGCTTATCTCTCTTTGAAAGTTTACGGAATAAATGAGATATATTTTGTTGAAACAATTCTATAGTTATTTGTGGTATGCATGTGTTTTATGAAATTAAATGGTGGGATAACTGGTAATCTCTTTACTCGCCTTCTATCTGTATGGCTTGACCATAATTCTGCCTTTTCCAAATGCAGATCTGTGAGTGGATGACCTCACAGCCAGACATTAAGCTACTGCCAGGGGACTATGCCGTTCACTTGGATTTGATAGCAAAAGTCCGTGGTTTAAGTAGTGCTGAAAAATTCTTTGAGGATCTTCCTGATCGGATCAGAGGTCAACCAACCTGTTCTGCTCTTCTCCATGTCTATGTCCAAAACAATTTGGCTGACAAAGCCGAAGCTCTCATGTTGAAAATGTCAGAATGTGATCTCTTGAAAAATCCTCTTCCTTATAATCACATGCTATCTCTCTACTTGTCAAATGGGAAATTTGAAAAGTTCCATGAAACCATTCAGGAGCTAAAGAAGAACATTTCACCAGATGTTGTAACTTTTAATTTGTGGTTAACTGTTTGTGCTTCACAGGATGATGTTGAAGCTGCAGAAACAGTTTTCCTTGAGCTCAAGAAGGCAAAATTAGATCCAGACTGGGTTACATATAGTACATTAACCAATTTATACATTAAAAATGAATTGCCTGAAAAGGCAGCATCTACTTTGAAAGAGATGGAGAGCAGAACCTCAAGGAAAACTCGAGTTGCATATCCTTCTCTCCTTAGCTTGCATACAAACATGGGAAATAAGGATGAAGTTTTTCGAATATGGAAGAAGATGAAATCATGCTTTCGCAAAATGAATGATGCTGAGTACACTTGTATGATATCATCACTTGTGAGGCTCAGTGAGTTTACAGAAGCTGAGAATCTTTATCAGGAATGGGAGTCAGTTACTGGGACCAAAGATGTCAGAGTTTCAAATATACTTCTTGCTTCATACATTAACCGAGACCAGATGGAAACAGCTGAAAACTTTTTCAATCAGTTTGCGCAAAAAGGCATAGATCCTTGCTACACTACATGGGAGCTATTTACCTGTGGGTATTTGAAAAAGAATGATGTAGAAAAGGTACTGGATAATTTCAAGAAAGCCATTGCTAGTGTGAAAAAATGGAATCCTGATCAAAGTTTAGTGAGGAAGATTTTCAAAATGCTAGAGGATCAGGCCCATGTTGAAGGGGCAGAGCAATTGTTGGTTGCCCTCCGGGATGTTGGCCACATGAATACTGAGATATATAATCTACTTCTCAAAACTTATGCTAAAGCGGGTAAAATGCCTCTCATTGTAGCTGAAAGGATGAAGAAGGCCAATGTTCCATTTGATGAAGAGACTCATAGGCTCTTAGGCCTAACCAGTAAAATGTGTATAGGTGATGTTTCTAGCATTTTGTCATAATTGCAGCATAAATGTGCCCCAAGGCACAGCTTTGTACTTGAAACTCTTGGGCTAGATTTTATTCATGGATACTTCTTTCCCTGTGTGAATTAAATCTGATTGCAAGTCGGGACGGTTACATATCAGTTTCGTCAATGTAAGATAATTCAACTATGTAGAATTTGGAATCAAGGACTGAACCTTGATTCAGGAGGCACAAGTAGAAAATTTTCCCTGGTGTAGTAGTCAGTACTTTATATTATGCATAATAGCTCATTGGCGGAGATTTTTTTCTCTCTCATTCAATCTGCTTAGGGGGGATATGATTGTTAGTATTATTTTGTAATTTGTAATAGTCATGTGGCTTCAGTGTTTGGATATTTAGAGGAAGTTTATTTAGTTTGCAAAGATTTCTGCATGCCCTGCGGCTTCAGTTTATTGATTCTCGGCCAAGCGAAGAGAACCTGCCTTGTGCAAAATTCTACGGTTCATTGTTTGAGGCCGTAGAACATCGTTCAGAGAGCTGCCTGTAATGCTGGCATTTTCTTTCTTACCCGTCTACCTTAGTTGATCTAAACAAGAGTCCAGGATTGTGCTGAGCATTGCGCTTTACTTTTTCCTGATTATGCACCGAATGGATCTGTTCCGTGTTCATAATAAAAGGGTATATGAAACCCATTCAAAAAGAAAGATTACTAGAATCCAGTTGCCTCTCGTCCAACCTGAAGAAGCTCATTGAAGTATAAAATATTTAACATGAAGATCTGAAGCAGATTTAGCATACCAATTTCTTATATACAAATATAAGATTACGATCTTTTGCTATTACATGCATAATGTTATCAATGTGGCTCTTCTTCAAGATTAGTGATATTCTCTATGAGGATCACTTGTCTTGTCATGTCGGATCGTGAGATGATACGTAATCTTCGACTCCTCTAAATTCACCCAAACCAGGAGCAGCTTTAAAATTTTGAAGTAATCAGAAAAGCTGGTTTTATTATGCCAAAAAAAAAAAAGAAAAGAAAAGAAAAGCTGGTTTTACCTACTATTTTATTTTGGTGGTCAAAAGTATGTCAGAGCAGTGATTTATGTATATTGTATACTATGATTAGATGCAGTTGGGCTCTTTTTAAATTTAATTCTCATCCATTATTAAAGACAGGCATTGCTTACCCTGGGGTTTGTCTGACACGGTTTTGTTTCAAAGATGTTGGGAGGATTTGGTACGGTGGTTAAGAAAAGTTGCTAATTGCCTCGTGTTGCCACATACGTACAAAAGACTTAGATAACATCTGCTCCTTGTAGATCACCAAAATAAACATTTTGAGAACCAGAAATACACTTGACCAAACACAAAGCATGAGGTCATGGGAGGTTATGGAGCAAGCAGATTAGCGTTGCTCGAAGAATAACTGCACCAACCACGCTGGTAGGGGTTTACCGAACCCAACCCTCATCCCACAACCAGTCTCAAAGCCACGAAGGTATTCAATCATCTAATTTACACAAATACCCTTGCCTATTCACAAAAGTAACTTACTCCTGTTCCTCAAATTTGCATGGCAGAGTTAATTAGGATGCTGTTTTTTGAAGGCTCGAAAAGGGGGGATTGATTAAACTTAAGAACTACAAATTTGTCATTTTGAAGGAGCAACTTCATGCTCCGTAAATCAGTTATGAATGGCTTTTACGCTGAATTGAACAACTTGTCTGGGACAAATTACTTGGATAAGCGGTAAGCCTGTGGCAAATCAGAAACGTTACGAACAATAAAGTGAACCGTGATAGTGAACAGTGAAAATAGGTTACGTTGCGGGGTGGTACGCGTAATTTGAGACCATATAATCAGGGTTCAATATGTCAAATAACCTCGTATGTTGTGCATAGCAACGTAAGTAATCCCACGCGCAACGACATGCATCGTTGTCGTCGAGTGTAACCCCAGTGGCAGGGTCAGATTCACGCGATGGTGAGGGAGCGTGGACATCGTTGGTTAGAGATGGTCCCCCAAAATGCCGTTTGAATCTCTTTTGGTTTGTTCCCTCGCATTTGATTTAATATTTTTAGTTAAGTGGCAGGTCAGAAGCTGGACCTTAAAAAGCCAACCAACCTAGTTACCTCCCATTACAGAACAGAGCAACTAAAACGTCGACACCAAAATACGACAAGTTTTCTTCTCCTTCCTTCTTCGTCATCCATGGCTTCTTCTGTTTATGAAGATGATTTTGGCTTTGGCTTTGGCTTTGATGAAGGAATGCTACGATGCTTGCCCTCCAATGTTGTCGATGAGGCATGCCTCCGTAAGCTCTTCTTGTTTTCCAAATCCCTCAGAACTGCTTCTTTTTGGCTTCTCCGTCTAAGAGCTTCTCCATTAATAAACAACGTTCGGCGACCTTAGGTTGGAGATATGTTCATGTTATTTATTGGATTCACATGTTGTTTAGCTTTGTTTCAGGTACATATGAGGCACTGCCACCAAAATCATCATCAACTGCGTCGCCACAAATCTTCAGTACAACCTCAGGTAACTCCCCTCTCTGTAATTGAGAATGAAGAATTCGAGCTTGCCAGAGTTCCCTGATCTTGCTCCGATTGCTCTTAGCTTAGGCTTATAAACTATTGCTTTTTGTATACTTTGATTTTCGAGTTATAAAGTGCTCGAACTCCAACATACACAAGCCCTCTTACTTCCTTCTCTTGCGTTTAAAACAATAAAAGAGAGACGGAAAATAAAGCTTATTTTTACGTATGTTGCTGCATAAAGTTTGGCTGGTGAAGTGTGAGTACGATTGGTTAGGTTCATGCATTGACAAGATGCATTCCTTGCATTACACAAAAGTCTAAAGTCACTCGCATCCTTTGTCGCCTGTTGTCCCGATGGTTATTAAGATAAATATGAGGGCATAGCCAATGATATTAGTTTCGGTAAACTTCTTTCTAAATGCGAAGTTACAGATTTAATTTTAATTATAATATCAGGCTATTAGTAACTGTCTTTTTAATTAAAAAAAAAAAGAGGACATAGGCCACGAGATCATATTAGGCCTAAAAAGAAAGTGTTGACATATATTCTAGTGTCCACGATTATAGGCTTCGCAAAAGCAAAATTCAATGTGTTATTGGTTAACACAAAGAATATGCCTTTGCATTTAGGTACTTATTCCTTCCTACCCAAACAAAAGGGGCCTTTATCAAGTTGTGCTCCACTATTATTGCCTTTTAAGAGATCAATTTGTTATTATTAGTAATTAACATGCGCACACAGAGAGACAGAGCAGAATGCTTTTGGATAAGATCTTGAGTCAATGACTTGAGAACAAATGTAAGCCACCACCATATCGATGATCGCCTTTTCATCTTCAAGTTAGTAAAGTAGAGAATGTGCCAAAATTCTGAAACTGAAACTTCCTCCAATCCCATTGTTCTGATTCTCTTTTCTTTTATCTGTTTGGAACAACAGTTTAGGTATGCAAGCTGCAATACAGCAAAGCTTAAACCTAAACAATTATACACACACACAAGTCTCAGTGGCTTACAGACAAGTTATAAAATCAAATTAAAGATATCCCTGTGATGCTCTGTATGTGCCACGTTCATTATGAACATTCCTCAGTAGTGTTTGTGACATTCTAGTTTCCTTTTGAGCAGTACTCAAGATCATCGCATCAAAGGCCGAAACTAGCCAATGGTGGATATGGAATGCAAGCGATTTTCCTGGAATCTGGGCCGAGATCGTGTGGAACAGGTGTATTCTTACCCCAAACAGCAGGCACAAACTTCCAAACTCGCAAGAAGAAGCCAGGTTGGATATAACTTGTTTTTTAGCGTTGAGATTGTTAAGGAAAGACTTAGACATGTCAACTCTTGTTCCTGTAATTATTCATGCGATAAATTAATCGTGGAGATTCTGAAATCCAAAGTCTTAATTTAAATCAAATGGGAGATTCTGACTCTGAGACTGTGATTATATGATTCGCAGGCTGTGCTCCTGTGCTGCTCCCAAACCGAGTGATTCGAGCTCTAAATCTCAACGTTCACACGTTAGGCTTGCAAATTTCACCTCTCCAAGGTCTCATTAATTAAATGTATAAATATAATAATTAATTCAACTTCTCCCCACATTATTATTAGAACTAAATACAATTCAACATGTCATTGCAGAGCCAAAATATGAGCCCAGAAGTGGAGAAGAATTCAATAAATCAGGCAAGAAGAAATATGACCAGAAAAATGGGTCAAACCAAGATGATGGTGGCGTTGACCAAAGTCACTGCCCAGCAAGGATATTCCTTCCAAAGGAGTGGACTTACTAAAGCTATCCAGCTGCATAACATAAATAAAACTAAGCGGGGCATGTTTTAGATAGGTTGTGTTGATGTGTGTTACATTCTTTAGCAATCTCCAATAATAATTATCAGCACATAGAGTTTTTTTAAATTTTATTTTTATAAGTATTAATTAATGGTGGACCATTGATACGCTATTACATAATGCAATACTCAGCGGAAATTAGCGAATGGATTATACGTCCTGGTTTTTAATACTATATGTCGTTTTTTTTTTCTTAATGAAAAACATGCGAGATCAATAAATCAAAATGATTTAGCTGACTTGTTAATTGAATTATTCGTGATTGCCAAGAGGCAGCATGTAGCATTGTCAAATTCATATCCGGATGCCTTTGTAAAATTTAAATTTAAATACTCCCTTCAGTACATTTTATAAAATTTTATTGCCAATTACCAACTTTATTCAAGAGAATTAATAAATTTTTTTTAGAATTTTTTAAAATTATCCTTAGCTAAATTAAAGCGATAATTTAAATTGCAAATAAAAGAAACAAGGACGACTTTAAAAAATAAGTTATAGACGTTTCATTAAATTTTATAAAGAGTTTTGTATTAAAGATTGATGTGCATAGTTTTATAGGTAGGATTACAAAGAATACACTCAAGTCCTGGAGAGCAAGTTGCCTTGACCAACTTAATATGATTATGTACAAAAACAAAAGAACTTAATATGATTAGACTTTTTGGGAGAAATCCTTATTAACTCTCTGTTTTTTTTAGTGGAAGGTATTCCTTCGTCTGAAATTTTAGAGTATATTTTTATATTTTTTTATAAGTATATTTCTCGATATTTAAATATGTATTATCTTCTTTTTGAGAGTAAAACCATTTCTCATCTCTTGCAATAGTTTATTAGTTGCTTATTATTTAGTATAAACGTGGGTGATAGTATATTTGGTGGCACACACAAAAAAAAAACTTATAAGTAGTGTAGAAATTGTGTTATGACTTAAAATTAAATAACTAGTCAGTGATCAATTTTAATTTAAAATATAAAATCTTAATTTAATTTATTTTTTATATTTATTTATTCAATTCATAAACTGATATACAATGATATGATATTTTAAAATAAATTATATTATATTTATTATAATTAGATAATTTATGTAACTTTTTAATATTTTTAAATTAATTAAATAAGTCTTATATTAAAAAGAGAAATTGTTAACATTGAAAAATAAAATCATATTATCTATTACTTTTCAATAATATGATATTTTATTCGGTCCAAAACAATAATATGATTTTTTAAGAGTTTTGATCATACGCAAGTACTTGGGCGAAAAATGTATGTTTAAAATTTAAAACATAAATATCCTTTTAAATTTTAAGCGTGATAAAATATTCCAAAAAAATAAAGTATATTGCATTTTAGGGTCTAGTTGGTAGGAAGCAAATGAGGGGAGAGGAAATTTTAATGAGTTTTTAATTTAAAAAAATTGATAAGTAGGTTTGTAGAATTTTAATAAAAAAATATGTAAAATAAAATGGTAAAAGGAATTAATTAAAAAGCTTTTAAGTGGTAAAGCTACTTCTCTCCCTCTTTTAATCCAACCCATTAAAATTTTCTGTCAACATTTATTACAAATTAAATTTTACATATTTAGCATTTATTCCAGCACAAGCGGCGCGTAATTATCCAGAGATATTAGCTACTCAGCGAGGGAAATTATAGCGGGCAAAACAGAGGATCTGGCTAATCGGATGCGCACCTTCCAGCGTTGAACTGGAACCAAAGCGCTAGCCCGCGTTGCTCTAGCCACTTCCGGTACTCGTACTGAATTCGAAACCTAGTCATGGAAGCTACTCGCTTCACCTCTCATGTCTTCCATCCACGTAGCTCTCGAACTAAACCTAAGATATTTCGAGGTTAGTTTCGCAGTGTTTTGCGTGAAGCTCATGAGAGATTTTTATTCTCACTGATAGTGCTACTTGATTCCGCGTGATAGGACTTCGGATATTTTCTATCTCATTGCAGCTCTGGATAGCTAGAATGAATAGGCTGGTCAATTATCGCATATATTCGCTTGTGTGTCGCTTATCATATGTTGCTGAAGTTTGCAGTATAACAAGTATTTCTCATTCGTACTTGTATTCGCATTATTTGCTTTACATCTTGGTTTTAAGTCTCCATAGTCACGAATTATTTATCTGAATAAAAAATGTTATTTCGTTAAATATATTGCTATGAATAACTGGAAACATACTAAATCTTTGTACGTCTCTCTTTGAGTCAAGAAGGAATGTGCTTTTACAAGCTTAATATTTAGTACCACTATCTACTCGGAATATTTGAAAGTAGTGAGGATTGTATAGGTTTGTTCTGCGGAGAAATGTGTATGATCAATCATGAGTTAACGTCCTCTACATTGCAACCTGTTTGTTACCACAGGCAGACAAGCAGAACAAATACAATTTTACTGTATAAAGTTCCATAAAACTGGGGTTTCTGGATTTGAAAGAAGGCAATCTCTATTGTTGAATGGGTCTTTGTTTGATAGAGTAAATCGGAAGCATTATGTTAACGTCACTGATAAGCGTCGAGGTGACTATTTGCATGTGGAACCTCCAAATATCCTTCATTCAAGTCAGGAAATTGTTCCACCAACTCAAAGTGATGGGGCAGAAATTCTTGTATCTCCTGCTTCCAATAACTTCAGAAACCTAGACTTGAGACCCAAAAAGTATAAAAATAGGTTTCTTAATTTTGTCCGTTGGAGTCCTGTCCTGAACGGAATTGCGGAATCATTTTTCCAAAGTGAGATACGGAGGAGGTTATTTGTGACTGCCGTACTAATTGTACTCAGTCGTGTTGGCTATTTTGTTCCTCTACCTGGCTTTGATAGGAGGTTGATACCACAAGACTACCTGAGCTTTGTCTCAGGATCTGTTGGTAAGTTACTCAGATATCACTCGTGTCTATATTGCTTCTGATTTGTGGCTTTAGCAAAAAATTATTCCGTTTGGTGCTCATCACTCGTCAATCAGCAGTTAAAGTGTATTCATTTTCCAACTATGGGTAACCAAAGAATTACAACTGAAAATGGAAGATAAGGGAAAAAAATTAAAAATGTTTTTGAGGTGAATACTAAGCTTGAGGCAACTTATGAAGTAAAATGGAAAACCTAATCCAATTCAATGAGATTTTAGCAAGAACATCTTAGATTCATTCAAAGGTGGTTTATAAGGTTATACCTGTGAGCATTCATTCATGTAGCTTCTGGCAGATGAACTTGGTGACTACACCTCTGAGCTCAAACTTTCTCTTTTCCAGCTTGGAATCAGTCCTCAGATTATAGCATCCATTATTATGCAGGTTTACCCTCTTTACTGTTTGAGTTAGAGATAGACATTTGTGGCGAAATTTTTATTTTCTGTTATTTTGGAGGCCAATAGGTGTTTATTCCATTTAATTACATGTAATTTTAGAATCTGATATTCTATTTATTGAATAAATAGGCTGCATTTAATTTTTTTTTCTTTTGAAGTATTAGCTATTTAGTGTAATACATTTATACCAGATGTGATATGATGTGCAGGTTCTTTGTCATATGGTTCCTACTCTAGTGAAACTGCGAAAGGAAGGTTTAGATGGACAAGAGAAGATAAAGAATTATATGTGTGTTCACTTATCCATTTCAGCAGTGAGCTTGACTCTTGCTATCCGTTTCAGAAATCTTATGTCTGATCCTTGATTTTGGGACTATCAACTAATGAATCCTTATACAAATTACAGATGGTGGATGTCACTTGGCTTTGCAATTTTGGAAGCTCTAATACTTGCTTGCTACTCACTTCCATATTCAATTTATGCTGTCAATCAAAGGTTTTTTATCCAAAGGATCCAATTCGAGCATAATTTTACTGATTAAAAACTGATATATTTCCTGCTCACTAATTTATATCATAACATTAAATAGATTATATGCTATATGTTGTAATTCTTATATCATAACATTATTTCCTGCTCACTATGAAAAACTGATATATTTCCTGCTTACTAATTTATATCATAACATTAAATAGATTATATGCTATATGTTGTAATTCTTATCAAATGTCATTTAATAGTGTTATCCATTTGCAGAGATTGTGGTATCTTGGCCTCCATTACAATATGAAATGGATATTTAGGTTTAACTATATTGTGCTGCCTATAAACTTGTTTGTTTGTAAGTGATTAAATTGTGCCAATGGTGTAACCTCTCTGACTCCAAATAGTGTTTGTCTGTTTAAAGATATTTGATTTTTTTTACAATTGTTTATATTGCAGGGTCAAGCATGTGATGGTGACAACTCTTTTGTTGGTGTGCGGTGCAATGACTATTACATGGATATGTGATACCATCTCAGAATCCGGCTTTGGTACTCTTATCAGATCTTTAAACTAAATATGTCACTACATCATCCGTGATTGGAATTGTGAAAAAATGTCATAATATAAACCACTGCGTAGTGTGGGAAATTTATGTACAATTATGCTTGAGAACCAGTGATTTTTATCCTAGTGGCAGATTTACTGCATAATTCCTTAAAAATGATGTATCTTCCCAATGCAAGCTTTTTTTATATATCTTTGCAAGTTCATTTGCACATGTAAGAAACTCTCGAAATCAGAGGGCGGTAAATAATTCTTACTGGTATTTATTTTGACCTGCCAGCAACTGCTAATGGAAATTTTCATATTATTGAAAAGATACTTATTTTTATATTACATGAGCATATAATCAATCATTTGGCTGAATTTGTATTTTTTACAGCTGATGGTTTTATGTGCATGCATATTGATTAAAACAGAAATTTATTTGAATGTTTGCGTTTTCGTTTGACTAAGGTCAGAAAGTATTTCTTCTCGAACTCAATATCAATTTTTTGAACTGTCTAGTTACAACCCCCCCACCCCCACCCCACCCCACCCCACCCCACCCCACCCCAAAACAAATTAGTACACCTACGCTTAGGAGATTTTTAAGGCAAACCAGACAACATTCTGCTATTACCATTCAATTTATTCTATTGTGATGGTTGATGCCTTCTTCAGGTCAAGGTTCATCACTTATTGTATGTGTGGGGATATTGACGGGTTATAGGGAGACCCTACACAAAATGCTGACTCAGCTCTCAGGTACTTGACAGTATACAAACAAGCTTTTGCAATTTAATGCCATATCCCCCTCGTCCACTTCTCCTCATGCTGAAGTTTTAACAAGTTGGTGTAACGTTATTTTTGGTCACGTGGATCTTAACTGCAGTCTTATAGCTAATAAATTTGACATTTTTAGACTTCATTTGACATGAATGTTCGTTGAATGTTTCCAATGATGACAATAGCATATCTCCCATAAGCATATACACACACTCACACACATGCAGTGTACAAGAAAGGAACGGATATGATCATTTAAGGAAATTTCACATTACTAACTAATTGGACCAGCTTACCAATCTAAGAGGGCAATTTTGTTGTGTAATCTGATCAAGACTGAAATTTAGTTTGGGTCTATAGTTGTGGGGAGAGTTAAAAATTAGCCCAAGGATGTTGTGCATTTGTTTGTTAGGTAAAAATATTCGATGTTCTATTAATATACCTGTGTGATAAAATCATTAATTCTTAAACATACCCTTTGATATTGCAGTGAGTGCTGTGAGTTGGTGGTCCTATGTCCTTGCAGTGTTGGGTCTATTTACAATTGTCACTATGTGGGCAGTTGTAGTCACTGAAGGTTGCAGGAAAGTGAAACTTCAATACTATGGATTCAAACTTGCTTCTGCTGCAAGGTAATAGCATTGCTTAGTACACTTAGTTGAACCTTATTAACCTTGTTGAAAGTCTAGATATTATTACAAGAGTACTAATGTTCTATCTATAGTAAAAAGTTTCATTTTACTGTTTATAGTGATGGCTGTTCCATGCCTCTTACAGAGTAAACAGGTTAATCTAATGCCTTTTCCTCATATTCTGTACTTCCATTGGTTTGCACATTGACTAACAGTTGGAGGTAGCTTAAATAATCCTTTGTTATTATGCCAGATAATTTTCATGTCTCCAAAGCACAAAATGATCTTTTTTAGCGCAATGATATTGATATAGTCATGTAGATCACTGACATTTTTATGGTCTTGAAATTTGAAACAGAGAGCAATCCCCAATTACTGAAGTGGAGCCCTATATTCCTTTCAACATCAATCCGTCAGGAATGCAACCTATTCTTACCACCTCTTACCTCATGGCATTTCCAAGCATTCTTGCAGGGTTTGTATAATCTATAGTATAGTTTATTAAATATAATCTGAGTATATCAAGTTTTCATCAACTATCAATCTTCTGATAAAGTAGTAAAAGGTCATAATTCCTTATGCCTATGGTATCATCTCCTCATCAAAAGATTATGCATGCATGCCAGGCAAAGCAGATTTTTCTTTTGTTTGTCACATGAGCTCCATGAACAGTTCTTTTAATCTGTTTTCTTGTGAAGGATTCACTATTTTGATTTCTACAATAACTTCTAATTCTAATATGCAGTTTGCTCGGTTCACGTTTCTGGGAGCATGTCAAGGAGATATTGAACCCCGAAACATCTGCTGGTGCTGAGCCATGGGTTTACTACTTCATCTATGCTTTCTTTGTCTTCTTATTCAATATATTTGATATTGTAAGTTCCCCTAACATAAAGATCCCCATAGCTTGGCTCATTATTATTTGATTGTTGCTACTGTGCCACTGCCATATTAAAAGTTAGTTTGTTCTGTTTTGCTATTGATTATATTATGTGGATTGTGTCCAGGCCAACTTGCCCAAGGAAATTGCTGATTACTTGAATAAGATGGGTGCTAGGATACCTAACATAAAGCCTGGGAAGGCTACAATAGAATACCTTTCGAAAGTTCAGGCATCCACACGATTCTGGGGTCTGTTTTTGGTGTTTGACTGTTTTAATCTTTTATCAACATCAATGCCAATTATGGGAATCGTTCTTTTAAAAATACTGTATTTGTTCATTGCCTGTTGAAATTTGCAGGGGGACTATTGTTAAGTGTACTGGCAACCACATCAAGTATTCTTGATCATTATTTACGGCGTACTAATGCTGGATTTGCAATTGGGTTTACATCAGTTTTGATTATTGTAAGTGCAATATCCTCACAATTTTCTTGCAAACTCTGATAAATTCACATAGTATGACAAGGAATTCATGTGAGCATTTGCTATTTAAGTTTGAAATGCTTTTTGTGCAATCTGAACTTATGAACATTAAAATAGACCTGATATATTTAGTCATTTCCATCGATTACTGGTGGAATTAGTTCAACTCTTAAATGGAAAATGTTGAGATAGCTTCAAGTGTAATTTTTTATGATAAAATGTTCTAGAATATTCATCAAGTTAAATGCTTTGAGAGATTTCCTAAATTTGTTCTGTAATATCAGTGAGTAACCCTTGGTTTTGTTGGTCCAGGTTGGCTCCATTATTGAGCTTAGAAGATCGTATCAAGCCTATAATGTAATGCCAAGTTTAAGCAAGGCCCTGAGACGGTATGGCGTATAGTTTCTGGAAAGGCTGTACGGCTCTACTGTTCCTTGTTATCTAAACCTCGAGGGTAACATTTTGGGCACCATTGGTAAGAAGTAGCAAGATAGCCCTTGGGTACCCAATTTCCCATTAGAGAGATATATGATCAGGATTATCTGTTGAAAATGTGCAGGAAACTCTGCTTTTCAAGCACACCATAGTCTAGTTTTGGGGCGACGAAGTCATCTAACAGGTAATAGCGATAGTGACTCTTTCTGAAGTCTCATTTCATTTGTGTACATCTTAGGGCGAAGAAATTGTCTTGCTGTATCCAAGAAATTTGTTAGCTTATCGTTATATATAGTTTAGTATTTGTAAAGGAAATTCACATTTGTTATAGCTGTGAGATGTAGTTTTAAAAGTGAGGTACGGGCATACAAGGTTACAGAGAGCATAGCAATGTTGTGAAGAGAATTCCATCTATGGTTTAGCATATGATATGTTTGGTAGGGTAGAAGTGGCTGTGGGGAAGTGGACGTGGAAATGGATTTTTTTCATTTTATGAAAGTTTTTTCTATTTTCACTTATAATATTTTAGACTATTTTAATTTTATCAGAAATATTGAGAATTGAGACGATAAAAGTAGAAGTGAAATTTTTTTGAACAATTTTATCTCAATTATAAAATTTTTAGATAATTTTATTTTTTTTTAAGTTATAAAAAAATATTTTAGATTATTTTATTTTAAGTTATAAAAATATATATATTGATTTTATATTTATTTTTATCCTATCAAATATTTTTTTAATTTATTTCTAATATAATTCTATTTTTATTTATACTTTTATTAAAAAAAATTATATTCTACCAAACGGACCCCTTCACTTAATGGATCTAGTGTCCTTTACATGTGCATTTTTTATGTTCGTCTTTTATTTATTAATTAATAATGAGGAGATATAGAACATAGGTAAATAAATATATAAGTGTGTAGTGTGTTAATTAATAATAAAATATAAAATACCGAAGAAAATGCCCTAAGAAGTATACCAAACTTATTGCTTTACTTGCCCTCTTAGAGATCTCTGGCACTCGGAAGTCCAAAAATCGATTGGAGAAAAAAAAACAGAGAAATTCAAAACTCGATGTAGCCGATAATTGCGTACGTAACCTATTTATTTTTTCGACTGGTGTCCTTCAACTTTTTGGTGGGGAACGCTTAACCGCGGGTATCAATAATGGAGCAATGAACCCAAGTTTTATAACCGTCCATCTGGAAAAAGTAGCTTTTATCTACTTTTTTTTTTTGTTTTGGTTTGACTAATCTATATACTTTATACATAATGTAAATTTTATAAGAAATTGATAATTATAAACGGGTATTTAACATAGTATATTTTTTTTATAAATAATTAATTTAATTAATTTTTTAAAATCGAATAATGTATAACCTATTTATGCAAAGAACGATCAACTGAATACACATTCCAAGGTAATAAAAACGAAAACACATTTGAGAATTTGGTATCTTTTTTTTTTATACAAGAAAATTTAGGTAGGTTAGATGCTGACTCCTACTAAAATTAGGGCACAGTCTCAGAGCTCAGAGAGTACTTAAAAAGGATTTACGAGATTTTTTATTAAAGAAATTTTTATAATAGAAACGGAAATTAAAATTATATTTTTATATAATATGAGTTTATTTTTTATTATCTGATAATTTTTATTAGCAAATTTGATATAAGGAGAGATTAAAGTTCGCTCCCCAGGATTAGTTATGACGAGTTGGGCCCAGTAAATTAAATGCCCCAACAGGCTTGTACCGAGCTTATTGATCCATTGATCTTGTACACGGGGAGCTTGGTTTCCTTACTCGCGCTCCAAATTCAATTTTGAAATGAGCAGGCTCTTCCCCGGCTCCGGCAACAGAATTCTCTCCTTTGCAGTTTTAAAGAATGGAAGCCATTGAGGCGTCACGAAGCTCGGAGATCAATCACACAGAAATCTGTACAACAGCGGACGCTTTGGATGGCTCTGTCATTTTTCATACCATCTATGATGTCATAGGGTTTGTGCTTTACATGCACCAGCAAATCCCCTCGTAAGTTCTTTCCCTTCATTTGAGTAGTGCGAGAATGCTGGAATTGAATGGAGAAATTAATTGCAATCATTAATTACTTTCGGTCCAAGGTTCTGTATTCTTAGTTGTATACTTGAACTGGGATATTGTCTAATGAGATCATTTTGTTTTATCCAGCACAGTGCAGGATATGAGTATTGAGTTCGATACAATGCATTCTGAGTACAATCATTTGGTATGTTATTTGAATAGAAATTGCTTTAAGTCACTGTATCAAGGAATTATACCCTGAAACTGTCACTTTCAGGGGTCAGCACTTGCAGAAACTGAAGTGAAGGCATCACAACGGAGACATCATATTAGCAAGAAGAGGGATATCAAACTTGGAATCAGGAGACTAGAAAAGTTGATGAGTGCACTTTCAAATATGAAAACTGCTATTCAGCTGATTATCAAAGAGATTCCCAACATTGAGGAAATTATTTTGGCCCTTGGAGCTAGCCCACAGCGTCCTCAGCACATTTATGGCTTAAGCTTTTCCCATGGAACAGCTGGCCCCTCGGGTGCCTATGATTTTGATAGAAGTAAAGCAGCTGACGGAATTTCAAGAAAGGTTCTTATTTCTGCATTTCGATTAAATTTCAGCATGTTTTGTCAGGTGAAGGGGAGTGGGAGGTCATATTACATGCTTTGTTTTACAGGCTATACGTACACTGATATCAAAGGGAGCTGGGTCTGTGACCTATCCAGGTAGTTGACGATTTTGCTTGTTGGTAAATGTGGATCTGCAAATGGATTCGCTTCTGGTTGTCTTTTCATTTATTTGTTTTACCTTACCATTATTATAATACATATAATGATCATAATATTGGCAGGTTCGAGTAAACTGTTCCTGTTAATTAAGGCCCCTTCTTCGTTCAATCAGCCCCAGCATTTTCTGCCAAAACGTGATTTTAGGTATAACAGAAAGGTAAAATAGGCTATAACAATAACTTGCACTTATTTTTTTATTTGTTTTGGCACAGAGCATCATGTAGATTTTTGAAACCTTTAAATTTTGTGATTGTTATGGTTTATTAATTTGGTAAGATAACTGCATCACTTATTTTTTGAAACCTTATCTTGTTCTGATGTTTAGTGGATCATCCCTGTTTCACCTGATCAGTCCTGTGTCAACTTATTACTACGCTGAACTTAGATTACTAACAAACGTTAGTAATCACAATTTCACTATCATGATTGCTTGAAAATAATTCAACTATAGACCTGTGCTATTTCGCTTCAGCCCCCTTTCTCTGTCAGCTGTGCGAGGAACTGATATGTTTTTCCAACCTCAAAATGAGATTCTAATTCAAGATGGTTTTATAAAATTAGATTTTTCCTTCAGTCTTCCTTAGATACGTTTAATATTCTTTTCACTTCCTCTGGAGAGAAAACATGAATGCTATGTCAAGAAATTAGCTTTTTGATTCCATGCATGCAGTGTCCTAACATAAACATAGAATCTCATGCATTACACGCTTCCACATGACCGGCTTTCTTTTTTGGGGGGGTGTTTTGTTCCGTTCTGTATACCTGAAATTATGAACTGAATTGCATATTCGCCGCAGATTATGCCATTCAGATTACTGTTTAAGTGCCGGGATCAGTGTCAGAAAGAGGTTGCTCCTACTTCAGAAGATTTAATCTGGTATCTGTCTCATGTTATGGGTATATGTAGTCCTATATTCACCTTTTTTTTTGTGCTAAATATTTTTATTATTATCGACCTTGTGAGCAAACAATTTTGTTTATGTTGTTTGTATGAATAGTCTTTTTCTCTGTTATGAAAATTTCGCTCCCTTTCTTTTTTCTAGTCTTGGCTCTTTTTTCTTCTTCCTCTCTAGAACGAAAAGATGATAGAACAACAAAACGAGGAAAAGAAAGCTAATTATCCTTGACTTTTGTTAGTAGGAGGTCAAAACCTCCATGAAACAAACATGTTACTGCTTTGAGAACATTCTTGTTTTTTATCACATGTGGTATGTTAACAGTCATTTATGAAGAAGCACTGCCAGTGACTGGATGAAAAATTATTTTGACTTTTGGTACATGTTCCATATTTGTGATCTCCATGTATAGCATTGCATTTCACTCAGTCTACTAAACGTTTCTCTTCATCATCTCATGTCATGTTCTTGGGACTTTTTACCTCCACTTCATAACCAATTTCGCATTGTGCTCACTTTTAAGTGACTTCTTTTCCCCCTCACATCTCAGGTTTCAATGTCGGCACGTGGTAAAGGGCCTGGCCATGAACACAACGCCAGAAGAATGAAGGGCCGCGGTTTGGATGCTAGAGTCAAGGCTTAGGGTTTAGTTGGATTAACATTGCCCAAATGACTTTTATTTCAGTTGATTTTTACAAATCTAGTTGGGATAAAAGTAAGATAATATGATGTAATTTAGGTTTTAATAGATTTTTGTAAAAAAAATCAGCCTGAGAAGTTGAAACTTGTATTCTACCAGTGATATGATATTCAATTGAGGATGAAATAACAATGACGTGGTGTTATGTGAAAGATGTGATATTCAGTAAAGGATGAAATAATACTGATGTGCTATTATGTGGAAGGGGTAGAGAAGGAAATAAAATAACACCGCAATGAACATTAGAATCGAAAAATAGAGCTTTCTTTTCAACGTGGCGTTTGGGAGAAAACGATTTTTTAATTAATATTACCCTAAAAAAATAAATTTGCTTCAAAGTTAGTTTAGGGCCAAATCGCTATCTCAAATATAGTGTCTGCTTGGATGCCTTTAAAATTAAGGTTTTAAAAAGGTTTTTAATCAAAATTTTAGTTTATAAAAATTTTAAAATAAACAACTATATTTGTCTAAAAGAATTTTTTGGATCAAATTATGATTTAAAATCATAGTTTTTGATAAATTATTGAGAATAGTTTTTAAAACAGTAAAAGAGTTTATGTACTACCTATTTATTATTTTATCCAGATTTTTTTATAACTCTCTCCTGTTCTCCCTCTTCTCTCTTCCCATTTGCCATCTTCTGCTTAGGTTTTTTGTTATCATTGTGCCTACTGGAGCTCACCGTTAGGGTAGTTTTTTGGGTCATCATTCAAGCAGCGTGGATCTTCGTCTTCTTTCTCAGTTGTTACTTCTTGTCTTTAGCTCCTCTATGATCAGGTGTCATCATCAGGCGTCGTTATCTTTAGCTCCAACTCCCTCGTCGTCATTGCAGAGATTGAACAGTAAAAGAAAAGGAAAAAACGCAGAGGCGTGAGTTGGTCAATTTTTTTTTTAATTTATCTCATACCATATATAGTAATTTACTAATCACAAAAGTCTTTTTAGTAATAACTATCCAAACACCTATTTATTTAGAACTATTTTTTTTTATAAACTCTTCTCCATAAGTTATTTTCTAAAAATTGTCCAAAAATTATTTTTTTTCTAATTTTTTTTCTCAAAAACTTATCCAAATGGATACATGCTCTTTAATGGGAATGGTATCTTTATTTTATCATAATGTGTTGAGTGTACATTTATCTTGATATTACCATTCTCGTTAGTGCCAATGTGGGAATCAACACACCCATGGTAGACCTCATGAACCATTCCCACCTTAAGGATTTTCAATTAAATTGAATTACCCATCCTACATTTTTAACATTGTTGACCTACCTCTCTCCTCCCCATTTTAGTCACTTTATTTTCGTTGTTATTTCTTTTCCATTTCATTCTAACATTCAAACGGCTTCGAAATTCCTTTCTAGACGTTAAAATAGGAAAAAGTATATGTAGATATGGCCAATTTTTTTATAAAAAAGTGTAAGTACGTTTAACATCGGTCTCTCTTCAAAGCATAATCTTAAGGTGTAAATAACGCTTATACAAAATTTACAAAATCGCCTATTAAAGGAACTCGTACAATAACAGTAAAAATTAAACTCACATAGTTATATAATATAATCATATTCTTTACCATATGTATCAATTTTTATTAAAGGATATGGCTTTGTTTTAGTTTCATTACAGTGCAATTTTGTTATGTTAGGACAACATTTAAGATCAACAACGGTAGGTTACACTGCAGCTTCTTAAAAGGATGAAGCCATGTGCCCACATCTTCTGTGAATCATACTAAACTAAAGCGACGACGATCAAGTTCCAATTTGAAATGTCTAATCTTCAAGCCATGCGATTTCATTTACAATTACAAACTGGTAAAACCAGGAAACTGAAATCAGTTTGAATCATACTAAACTAAAGCAGTGATGATTAGGTTCCATATCTAATCTTCAAACCATGCAATTTCATGTACAATTACAAACTGGTAAAATCAGGGAATTGAAACCAGTTTGAAATGGTCAAAATATATTTTTTTAATTTAAAATTTTAAACCATGTTTCTAAGCTATATTTTATGCGCATTGGTACATTATAAGCATTAAAAAATACTAGAGAAATGTGCAATAAATATGTGCATTTATTTTAAAACTATAAATTTTAAAATACTTATATATTATATAAATATTACATCTAATATTTATTTTCTTTTTTTCTTAAAATTAAAAAAATATTTATTAATTTTTTAAAATTATATTTTTGAAAACTAATAATAACATTTTTGCTAAATTGAAGAGAAATCAACTTTTCACCTTCCTACGTTCTAATTTTTATGTACTACTAAAATAATATTTAATAATTAAAAATAAAAATTTATTTAAACCCATCCTATAAATTTAATTTTATAAAATATTACCTCTAATGCTATATTTAACATATAAAATTAGAAATATTAAATTAATTATGATCGTTTGGAAGGACCTTGTATAGTTCAATAACTAGTCCAATTTTTAAGACCTTGAGTGTAATAAGAACTGGATGGAGAATTTCAATAAACTAAAATTCAACATTCCAAATGAGACCTATGTTGGGGCATTGGTCATCTAAACGAATGATTGATCAAACATGCAAACGTTAAGAGCTACAAAATATCTCAGAAACTGTACCCTGTCCTATTAGCTTCCTCCTATTGATATCATATCAATATACTTGCTCCACCACACAACTCAAATCTATCAAATTTCCAGATGAAGTTCAGTCCCTCACGCACCCCCATTTTTTCTCTTGTCGGAGGGAGCATTTCATTTTGACTTTATTAGAAAAGCTATCGCCAAAGAAAGTTGACTAAAACCATTAACACATCTCCAATGGCGACATAATTTAGCAAGAGCGTAGAAGACACTGTATTCATTTCTTTTTTTCCCCGTTTACGTTCATTTTCTATAATTTTCTTCAAAGTTTAGTTTTTTAGAGATAGTTTACTGATTATTGGCTCATCACTTGAAGGGATAATCATAACATTAATTTAATTGAGAGAAGACGACAGAGGGTGTGGGAGGCCATTAAGTGATCCCATTAATGTTCAACAAAAACAATATCATGAGAATGCATCATATAGTATAGTGGCCGCCCCACTTCATCCAAGTTGTTGGTGGCAGTTGGGAATTGCATGAAATTGGAGAATATGACATAATTCATACACACATCATTCACATTTTGTTGCGACATTTTGGGATTTTATATCCACTTCACACACACCCACACTTGGACATTTTTATTACTCCTCTTATCCTTATTATAAGTACTCATAAAAATTCTTATTAATTCTTGTATGTTTTTCATCTCTTAAAACTTTTGGATAGAATTGTTCATATTATAAATATTTATTTAGGAAATTGTGCATATTACCTAACAAAAGCAAAAAAGATGAGTTCTTTAAATAAAATGTAAATATTTTGATTAAGCTTAAATCTCATAAGAATCTTTATTGATTTAAGAGCTTGGAGATAGAAGAATACCTCAAGTAAATAGTCATAAGATACCTTGAAGCAAGGGAAAAGCAAAGAATTAAAATTTGAAGCAAAGGAACAAGTTAAAACTCAAGATATGAAGAAAAAAAAAGCTTCACTGCGATAACTATCGTCATAGTTAACTATGAAGAACTAATGAATAATACTCTCTATCAGTGAGCATGTAGACCCGCCGCGATAAGATCTTACAACTATAACTTCCCATCCTCTCTGATAATGTATAAAAACTGCAACTCTACATTTTAATAACTGATACGAAAAAGTAAGGTTTTTATTGAAAATGCCCCATGATAGCCGAAGAGACCAAGAGTGAGCCGTTTTGAGCTTGGGACTAAAGTTTTGAGGCTTAGGATTAGAGTAAAGAAGTGATTTGAAACTGCAATTCTTGGTTTTTTTTGTTGTTTCTCCTTTTATTTTTTTTACTAATTTAATGAAACATATTATGCTACTTACATTGATTTATTTTGAGATTATACATAATTAAATCTTTTATTTTTAAGGTTATCTTGAACTATTTTATAGCTTAAACATTGTATTTACTTCCTTTTATGAGTAATGATGATTGTATGGGTTGATTTTGATATATTCTTAATGTTTCTTGATGCTTGATTACTATTGGGATATTATTTTCACTTGATGTAGACTTCAAAAAACTCATTTTAAGTATTGAATTTGTTTAAAACTATGTTTGACTTGAAGTTCCTTTGAGAATTGATAGTTTTATTTTATTCAAATAAAGATATTATTTTAAACTTATATTTTTAAAAAAATAGTTAGTTCTTTAACTTAGTTTTTATTAATTGGATCAAGAAATTAGGCATTTTAATAGAAAATAACATTTAATTTTTAATTGAGAAAGCTTAATTAAGTATTTTGAATTCTTTAAAAAATACATATCGTCATCATTTGTAATTGGAAAGTAACCTTGTTAAGGTTCATGAAGTAAAAAGGGGATAGATAACCCTAAAGCTCAATCTGAAGCAAGGCTTTCAATTTGGCTTTTACTAATCAGTTTATTTTTTAAAAAAAAATACTTTACATCAATTCTCTTGTTAAATCATTGGTTTATCAAATATTTGATCTTTTAACATAATTGAGAATATAATCGCAAGAATACACTCTATTTCTCCTTAATATTTGTGGGAACGGTAACCTTCTATATTACTTGCGACTCTAAATAATAACATATATTTAAATAATTTAATTAAATTAAAAAAATTAATTAAATTAATTAATATAATATATTTTTTAAAGTATTCTAATCATCTTCTCCTTAATTTCCCATCTTATTTTTATTTAATTATTGTTAATGGGGTATTAATAAGAATAATTTAAGAAAAATGTGATAAATATAAAAAATATATCTTATATTTAAAATTAAGATCAACTCCCTAATTAAGTTATATATTAAAAAGTATAAGGAGTATTATCAATATTCAAACATAAGAATAAAATGACATTCACTTTTTCACCCATATCTAATATATATCATTTATAATTATAATTATGAACCATAGAATCATTATATTCCATCGATTTTTGTTCTCATTTTTTTATTTCTATAAAAAAATACGTTTCCATTAAACCATGTACGCCCAATCATAGTGAGTAGTTTGGAAACAGACATGTAATATCCTCTATGTGTGTGTGTGTGTGTGTAGGCCATGCCAAGGTTTCCTTTTCGTTGAATTATAATGCCTTTGCTTTTGGAAGATGTTTGACATTTACCTAATCCTAAGCACTAGGCCTCCTTACTCATTAACCTATTTTACCTTATGATAAATAACGTGGAGACTATAATTATTTATTATATTTTTATTGAAAAACCAACAAAACATTATAAATAATTAATTAAATATTTTTATAATTTAAATAAGGGTTAATGTCTAATTTTCCCTTGTAAGTTTTTATGTAAGAGATGTGGGTATCCAAAACTTGTTTGAATCAATCATACCTCAAAAATATTAAAACAGAGTAATATTGCCTTTAGTCATTATAAATATTAAGGGTTAATATTAATTTTTTTTAATAGTTATGACAATTTTACTTATTTTTTTAACGTTTTCAAGACAACATTTTTAGATACCTATAACTCATATGTACAAAATTTATAGGTAAAAATATATTTGAACTATTTAAATAACTACATAAATTTACATAATTAGTAATATATAGTTTATAGAGAAGTATGTTCTTTACAACTCTACCCTCCACTCCTCGTGGGAAATTAGTCTTTATCTGTACGTAGTGGAATATATCCCTGGTCCAAAATGAACCCCATAATTAATTAGGCCATTGGCGTAATCAATAATGAATAGCCCATGTGTCACCTCTGTAAAAGACGCACACAAGGGAACTAACTAGCTAAAACCTTTCATTGATTTCAATATATCATTATCTTCAAATACTATTTAATAACGAGTTTACAGTACGTTCCAGCCGTTTCTACATTCATATTCTTCTATATCCCATTTCCATTCATGATATAAGGTAATTTAGACAAGAGTTTAAACAAAATTATAAAAAAAATAATTTTTAGATAATTTTTAAAAAAGAACTTCTGAAAAAGAGTTTATAAAAAAAATAATTTTAAATAAATGAGTATTTTGATAATTATTTTTAAAAGTATTTTTATTATTAAAAAATTATAAAAAATAGTATAATTATTAAATATATGATAAATGAGAGATAAAAGATTAGAGAGGAGAGATGAGAGAGAGTGTAGAAGAGAGATGAGAAAGAGTATAAAAAAATAGGGGTAATATAGTAATTTGTTAGTCCAAAAGTTATTTTACTGTTACATAAGTTACTTTGACCAATTTATTTAAAATCTTAATTTTAAACTATAGTTTGATCCAAAAATTTTTTTAAACAAATATAATTTATTTTAAAATTTCTCAAAACTTTAAATTTTACCCAAACTTAAAATTTTCAAACACACACATAGAAGATTCATTGTTCAAATTGCGTTAATATATGTAAGGAAAAAATTAATTAATATTAAGTTAGTTTAGTAGTATAAGATCTCACTAAATCTCTTTTAAGTTTTAAATCTGATTTTTAAAGGAGATATCTATATTAGAAGGGATAACTATAAATTTTAAAACTTAATATATGATAATAAGATCTAATAAATATAATCAAATAAAAAATAATGAAGAAATTAAAATACTGTGACATCACGTCAAAATATGTGAAATAAGAGGTGAGATATTTTTACGAGGATAGGTGGTTATTTCTGGTGGGGCTTTTTCTCCTAAGCAACGAGAGACTCCATTATGTCTTGCTTACCGTTTGTCTAACACTTAACTTACCATTTCCATTCATTTTAATTTCAACCCCTTTTTATTATTTATATTTTTATGTATCATCTCCTACTCAAAGCCCTTACTTATATTATATAAACGTATTAAATATATGTTTGAAAATATGCCAAGAGTCAAATGTTTATATATAACAAATTCTATCTATACATAGTTTTAACATAAGACAAACGATATAGTAGAATAAAAAGTAAACAATATATATTTTAATTAGTTATACGTTTAATAAAATAAACTAATAATATTCTTAAAAGTATTTTGATCTTATTTTAAGATTGCAGTAATTTAAGTATAGTCTTATAATAAAAACTTATAAAATTTAATTGTTTTTCAGGAAAATCAACTTTAATTAATAATACTTTTAATTTAATTAAAATTGCACTATTTGCTGTTAAGGAGCCGAAAGGTTCATTTAATCAGGATCAAAATAAAAAGATAGAAAGGTTAATTTATCTATCTATGTTTTACCAAAGAGCCGAAAGGTTGATTAGAATAATTAAGTTTTCCCCCCTTGTTTTCAAGGCACGATCAATACACAGAGATTCTAGATGAACAATAAGGGATGGCCAGAAATGAAAAAGGTTGAGGGAAGGGTACGGATGCAATCCTTTGCACGGAACAAATTGATAAAACGAATTAGGTTTCAATGATCCGTTAATTATTAATATTAGGTATCCCCATTCCCCACTAGCACACAAACATAATTAAATAATACATAAATGCTAATTAGTGCTTCAACATCACTTGTGTCAATGGCCACAAATAAACCAACCAGCAATATCTCTTAATTATATGTCACAATAATTTCAACAAATTAAAAAAAAAAACCATTAATAACAGTATAAACACGTAGAACATAGATAAATGAGTTGAACTATTTACGCGACAAATTAAACATGTGTGCGTGTGTATCACTATCATATGAAGTGAGAAAGGTTTCTTTAAAGATCCTTTAATTTTAACAGATTGATGATCTGGTCACTTTAAAAGATGAAAATGAATCTTCATTAACTTGCAATCATCATCATTCATCAGCTTTCCTTGATGACAATTAATGTTTCCATAATTTTGTTCACATCATAATAATGACAATATTAGAAATTAACAAGATATCGCACAAGAACGCACTGAGAACAGGGCAAGCACTTGATGATGAGTGAAGAAAATGGTCAGCCTAGCTAGTACACATTACACAACAGTGAAGATTCACCATTTATTTTTCCTTTATAAAAATCAATGAATGAATCTTTTATTAATATTATTTATTTTCCACCAAAACGATATATATGTTAGCGGCCAACAAGGAGAACGCGTGGAAAGAAGCCATTTGTGTCGAGAGCTGAGGAATGAGGAAGAAGGTACACATTTCGTACACTAAGAGAACAAAAGCTAGTGGCACATTCAGATATAGTGCCTCCTTTTCTTTTCACCATAAAAAAACTATAAACCAATGCGCGTCCCATGCTATGCTAGCAGCCATATCACAAGCTCTTGATTTGTGTCAATAACAGTAGATATATTAAATTTAAAAGTATTTTTTTAACCCTTAAAATAACCCCATCTTTTGGTAGTGGCTCATTGACTATTCTCACATTTTCGGGATTTGTTAATGAATGTTAATCATGACATCAAGTGATTAATTATTATTAGATTGTATGAGCAATTTCTCGGAAGTTCCATAAATGCAGATCAGATGCACCCAGTTAATACGCGGTTCTACTGTTAAGGGAGGACAGATTTATTTGCCAAAATATAGATATGGTGCTTTCCTAGAATCATCAATACTACTTAGGTTTTGCTTTTGTGATAACTAATATAATTAACTCAGTTCTCTTAGTGCAGTGTTCCAATTATCTGGTCTTCGTCTGTTTTGGGGAATGAAAGTGTATTAGAATGGAGGATGATTTTAATTTGTTCAACTCAAAATATTTAGAGAGAAAATAAAACTCTTTGATATATAAGTGCCAACTATGATATATATGAAGGAAAACGCCAAGTTGATCAGGCCATAGAGAATCATTAGAAGTGCCCCCACCAGATGTGTGGTAACTTACAATTAATTATAGTATTTGTTTGACCGTAGATATTGTCATATTCTTGTCCTTCGTCCAGTTCAACGCTATGATTAACAGAAAATGACCTAATTATGTTTTCTTGCAATTCCATCCTCTATCTCTCCCATTAAGCTAAAATTCAATCCAAAATCATAATTATCAATGTTATCTATACATTTACACTAATATATATACACAATGCCGTGCGTGGGAGAAACTTCTCTTCTTTAGCGTAATTCAGACAAATGCACTTACCAAATAACTTCTTCTAACTCCTGTTTGAAGCCCCTCTTGTTTAAGTGCGGATTGAAGAGGTCGTAAGGATTGCCTAAGTTAGGCACTCATAGTGAAGTGACTCATACGAATGAACAAGCTAGCTAATTAAGCTACGTGTTGCTAGTTAGCTATAAACCTTTCAGCACGAATGAAACTCATAGCTGTGTTGCATTAATTGTGAGAGATATGAGACATTCTTGACAGAAAGGTCCTTTAAACTATGATCTCATCTTTTGAACTTATCTCTCTCCTGAAACAAACACTGATCAATGTAAAACAAAACAAGAAACAGTATAGTTCACGATCGAACACAAAGTAGTTGTAACTTGCAACAAGGTCATATTGCTGTTTCCATATAGCAGAGATCCAGCATGGGCACAACCTAGCTGCTTTCTAAAGTGGGATTTTAATTTACCCCAACATTACTTAGCTTGACATTTGAAGCGTCCAATTCTAATGCACTACGCTACGAAATATCGCACATTTAGGAGTTTTTATGCGAAAAGACCTTTTATCTCGTCCCTCCTGCCTGACTAGGGTCGCTAGCTTGTGTCTGCCAACGTGTTCCACTATGGTCACTCACTAATTAAGGTGGTCGTACTACCATGTATATTTTGTCATTGGGAGTACTTGTTTTGTTAATTCTCTTATTAATAGTCCTGTCTCCTGCTGTCTTGTCTTGAAGAATATAAGAAAATGAATGGGCCGGCTGATGACCCACTTTGCTTCCTTCTTGTGTTCCTATATAAATGGGGTCTCTCTCCAACTAAAGCTCTTGTGTTCGAGTTTGGCTGAGAGACAGAGAGAGAGAGAAGACAAGATGGAGTCAACTAATGATCATCATGCAATCTCAATTAGGAATAATGGTGATGAAGAGGTTGTTACCAATGAGGAGCACAAGAGGCCCAACAAGTTCTCAGTTGCAACCATTTTCTCAAAGAAAATCCATTGTTCTCTTGTCCCCGTTTCTTCCGATCTGAGGGACAAGAAGAAAAGTGAACAAGATACCAACAAGGTGATTCACAGCATCAAAGTTGGGATCTCTCTAGTCTTGGTTTCGCTTCTCTACCTCTTGGATCCTCTTTACAATCAAGTTGGCGATAATGCAATGTGGGCTATCATGACCGTCGTCGTCATCTTTGAATTCTACGCAGGTTCCATTATCTCTTTCTCTCTCTCTCTTCTTTCTATTAACACATTTACTACTACAAACATACATAATATGCTTCAAGTTAATAACTTGGATCTGATGAAGATGTTAATGAATTTGGTCAGGTGCGACCCTTGGGAAGGGCTTGAACCGAGGAATGGGAACCATATTAGGAGGTGGCCTGGGCTGCTTAGCTGCAGTTATAGCCCAAGACGTTGGTGGGGTTGGCAACTCTATCATTATTGCTACTTCCGTCTTCATCTTCGGTAAGTTTTGGATTAAAACGTGTATGTAATTCAACTTGTGATCCTGCTCTCTCTGGGGGTGTGTGTTTTCATTCACCAATATGTGTGTGAATCGTCTTACAGGGGCTGGTGCGACGTATTTTCGACTGGTTCCGAGCATAAAGAAGAGGTACGATTATGGAGTGATGATATTCATCCTCACATTCAATCTGGTGATCGTGTCCGGGGTTCGAGCCGATGAAGTGTTGAAGATAGCTCGTGATCGTCTCTTAGCCATCGTCATGGGTTTCATTGTCTGCATTTCTGTCAGTTTGTTCGTCTTCCCCTTGTGGACCAGCGACGAGCTTCATCACTCCACCGCCTCCAAATTCCACGACCTTGCCAATACTATTCAAGGTATATATATATATATATATATATATATATCAACATGTATATATAATAGACATTTTTTTCCTTTTTTTCTTTACTTAATATGGGCTTCCAACGAAACATCCAATTGCATGTTTTAAAATGAAACGAAAGATGCGATACAAGTGCGGAAGAAACAGGGGAATTCAGTTATATATGACTATGAACTTCTAAACCTAAAGTGCAACTTTGTGTTTTCATGGAAGGCTGCTTGGAGGAATATTTCAAGTCGGAGGGTGAAAAGAAAAACGCAAAAATAAATACAAGTAGCTGCAAATCGGTGTTGAACTCCAAGTCAAAGGATGAGTCACTGGTACTCTTTTCTTTCCTTCAATGAAAAACAGAAAGAGACAAATTAAGGGGGGGGAAAAAGAATAAAACTTGACGTATGTGTTGTGCATTATTTCAGGCAAATTTTGCAAAATGGGAACCCTGGCATGGAAGATTTGGACATTCATACCCTTGGGATAAGTATTTAAGGATTGGAGACATACTTCGAGAGTTAGCTGCAATTATTCTTGCTCTCACCAGTTGCCTCCAATCATGCAGACAGGTAAATATACAAACAGATTCCATCATGAATATCTCTATCTGGCTAGTTCCAGGTATACATATAGAAGCAGCAATAAATAGTAGTTTGAACGAATTTGTGTCTTATATATATGCAGCTTAAGGAATCATCACTAAAAGAAGCATGTGAAGGTATTGGATCGAGTATTGCATGGACTTTAAGAGAAGTAGGAGATAGCATTGAGAAAAGGAGGAAGATGAAGGCAGAGAATGAGATTTTACCAAATTTGAAAGCAGTAAGGGTAGAGATGACCTCCATGATGAGAGCAGAAACTGAGAAGAATAATGAAGGTGGTGATGATTTGGCAGTAGCGAGCTTATTAGTGTTGTTGATGACAGGGGTGGTGGAGAAGGTAGAGGAATTGGCAAAAGAAGTGGACCAACTTGGAGAAATTGCAGCTTTTCATACTAACGTAGCCAGTAGATAGCTAGTTGCACAGAATTATTAATAAAGCACAAATACATATAGAGAGTCAAATATAAGCCATTGAATATTTGCACCTCCACTTATAGAAATGGGGTGGGTTTGCTTATATATGTAATTCTGCACTGCAGCTTTGAGGGCAAATAGTGTGAAATCTCGCAGCTAGATCATCTGACTAAAAAGGTATTCGGGAATAAAAAAAAAAATAATGAAATATATAAATTTTTAATTTGACGCACTTCTTATGAGATATATGATAATACATGAAACCTATGCCTAATTGGGAAAAATAAGTTTATTATTTTAATGTGTGTTTTCACAATGTATCCTCACTTAAAAATTGAGCATTCTGTTATTAGGGAAAAATAAACTGGCGGGCAATAATATTCATACTAAGAATGGAAGTTTTCATGAACCATTTTTAAAAAAAAACAGAAGGGGTAAAAATAAAAAAAATAAAATAAAAAAAAAGGGTGAGCGGCAAGCTGTCCCAGTAGCAACGCCATCATCTATATTGCTTGGATTAGGTCTCGGGTTTGAACTATGCGTTGGCATGTTTGTGCGTGCATGTGTTAAACTGTATTATATCCCAAAAAAAAAAAAGAAAACAAGAAGGTAAGGAACGATCCTATCAAGACAACCTTGTGGAAGGTTGAAAGCGATTTCTTTTGCTTTTTACTTTGCTGCGTGCCAATAGCTAACGACTTTTTAAAGATTATCATATTGCTAATTATAATTTTAAATAGTATAAATATATATATAAATTTCATATTTATGTGTTAGATATAAGAGTTAATTAAAAAATTAATTTTAATTATAAATATATAAATTGACATATAATCTAATATTATAACAAGATATTTTAAAAAGATTATATCGTACTTATTATAATTCAATAATTTATTTAATTTTTTTAGTTTAATTAAATTAATTAAATAAGAATAGGAATAATATTATATATCAATATATTGATGACTAATAGTAGTGCAAGAGGTTTGGAGATGCATTTTATTAAAATAAATTTCAAGATAGCTTCCGTTTAATATTTATAATTTTAGTTAAAAAAGAATAAACAGATATTATTTGGATTGAATAAAACGGAGATGGCCCCTCCCCATGTGGTTTTTGAAGCCTCCAAGTTTCTCCTAGAGTCCTAGTATCAGGACCTAATCAAATGGTTTCTTTAGAAAAAAAATATTAAAATTACAAATGATGCCATAAAGTAACCAAAATTCCCAGTATTTAAAAAAAAAAAAAAAAAACCAACCAACCAAGAAACGACAAAGCCTGGCATCGAATAGTATAATAGCAATGTAACAAAAAAAAAACATAGTATTATAGCAATGGTCAATGGAACAAGGCCCTTCGCTTACAAAGCTTAACCCACGACGAATTGGTGCGAAATCGATTGACGAGAAGAAGACATTATGAAGAACGTTCCATCACCCAAATACGCAGTGATCACGATTGCTATGCCATGCCTGTGGATTGTTGTTGCCGAGTGTCTTCCAGATACCACCATCGTGAATGTTCTCTACGACAACGGTGTGTTCACTTCAGGCGATCCTTTCTCTATTAGCCTCAACTATCTTCTTCAAGAACTTGTGACAGTGACTTCTACTCGGAGAAATTACGATTACTCCATCGTTTCTCCTTATCCTAATGCCTTTGCCTATGGCCATGCTTTTTGTAACACCAATCTCACCACCTCTCACTGCAACACCTGTCTTTGCTACGTGTTAGACTCGGATTGGGGCTCGCTCCTTGCTCCGAGATTGTACACTCAGGTATGAGCAATATCCATTTGATGATTAGAACGCTGTGTGGCTTTGCAGTGTAAGGGTTTATGTTCATCTTGATAGATATCACAAAAGATGGGACATGGAAAGTAAAACACGCAATACTCTGCTTTCTCCATGACATGTTTTCATGCATAATAATTCGTGGATGATCGCCCAGAATAAAAGTCAAAACCAAATACGACATACTCTTTTTCTGAAGGATTTACACCTGTAATTGTCTGTATATGATAACAAATGGGCATAAAATCTAAGTGTATAAACCTATATACGGCGAAAAATCAGCTACACCAAAGACTCAATGTTCATCATTCTTCTATGTGTTTGAAAATTTACATCCAGTGAAATTTACAAAGAGCTTTCTGATCTATCAAATATGGTTTCTCAGTGAAACTTCTTTCATACGCTGTCCCTTAAATTCACCATCCAACAGGGCACATCAATCGTTTGGATATAAGGAAAAGTATCGACCACTGAAGTGACTGACCTCGCAGAATCCAACTGCAACCCAGCTTCACAGTACTCAACCATCATAATGAAGACATCATGAAGAAAATTGGGAGAATTTTGTATACCTCAGCAAGCTTTCCACAGAAATCACAATCAAACTTGTGAAACTCTTGTTGCATTTACTGTGTAGTGTGTCTCCCGTTTAAGGAGAAGTGCATAGAGAATCTCATTCCATGAATCAGGAACACCAGGAAGGCACCAATGGCTGCAATCTTGCCTACGCAGAGAGGCGTGACCCTTATTGGGTCCAAGATAGTAAATAGAAGCATGGCCATCCTTTCTGCGTAATGTCATTTGAGTGATATGCAACAAGTCCAAATTCGTCACTTTGGATTTATTCAAGTGCCCTGATAACACATCCAACACAATTTCCACATGGCTATCTTTATATACTGGCAAGGGACCTAAATCAGGTAGAGTTTCCAGGTGACAGCCTCCACCAGTATTCCAGTCACCACCTCTGATATAAGACCCACCAAATGTGTCAGTCAAGCAAATAAGGATACAGTCATTCAAGTGAGTAAGAGGATTAACAAGGAAAAGGCAAACCTGAAATGCACAGGAGCATAAGTTCGGAAAAGGACATAAGTCTTGTTCATGTTTACTTCACTAGCAATCCAGTTAGTTACTGTCTCCATTGATCTTCTGAATGCATCTTCTATAGTCATATTCATCTGCACTTTCTTCCCCATTTGGTAATAACATCCCCTAATAAATCAAAGTGGGCCCAAGATCAGAGCCATGTTGTTAGTTTGTCCTCTGAACCATGATGGCAAAAATCAAATAGTCCATCGTGTTCATTATTGAGGAAACATTAGATCCTATCCTGCTCAAATTGGAGCCATAATTCCATCTTGCATTTAACATAGGGATATTTTTCAATATAAAGCCTAGCTCTTTTTGACTATAACCAGCAGGGAGGAATGAGAAACTCTGTAAAAAAAATTTATCCCCTGAAAGTTACCACTGGCAAAAACAAGAGCAGTACCTGGACACTGAACATTTGGACCAAAACAACTGTAATTCAAAATGACAGACAGGTAAAAACTCTCCAGATGACTTTTAAATGCAATGAAAGTAGTTATTCACTTATTTGCCAAAATTATTAAGTAGAAAACCAGCTCATGGGAATAACTAAGTAGACCAACAATACCTACATTCTTACAGTCTTCTCATAATTCCACCAATGTCCAGCATTTAGAACGAGCATATCTGCATCTCTCCAACGGTGAGAATTCCAGTCCATGAGATCAATTCTCAATGTCATTTTTACCTTCTTAGGTGCTCCAGGAGGAGGCCTACCCTGCACTACCAGAAATGGTGATTTGTAGTATTCCACAGTGCAGTTGAAATCTTCAAACCTGAATGCCAAGAACCCTATGTGCTTTGTGATTGGACTCCCATTAATCTCATGCACGGAAGTCTTGTTGGGAATAGTAGAAGAGAGCATACAAAGGAGTGATTCCCATTGGTTCCTTCCAATTGAGTCACCAACAAATACAAGGCGCTTGTTCCTAAATATTTCCAACATCTTCCCTGCATCAAATCTGTACAGGTGTCAAGGGGGGGGGGGGCGGTGGGGGAAGAACCCCGCATAATAACTACTTCAAGAACAGAACCAAACGCTAACCAAGATCACCAAATTAAAGACAATGCGATCACGTAAGCCTCTCTCTCTCTTTCTCTCGCAGCACGAGTTAAATGTTCCAGAAGATGCAAACTTCAAGCTTATGATTGCTAATGAATAACAGAGTAAATACCAAAGCAGCATCCCAAGCGTCAAAAGAGTCAATACAATCGAAAGGTGACACCACAAAACAGAATGTTTTAGCGGCATAGAAATTGTGTCTCGTCTTATTCACGGTGATCATGTAAATCATGAGACAGAATAATACAAGCCCAAGAAGTAACGAAGGAAATCTCTTCCCCATTTATTTTCTCACAACATGAAAAGCAGAAAGTAAAATCCAAACAAATGAAAGTAAAAGGAACCTGGGCAACTTGCAGTCTCTGGGCTGCCAGCGCCACTTGGTGTAGATGCTATCAGGCCTGCCATTCTCATGGCAACGAAAACCTTGATCCAAGAAGGAACAACCAGTGGAATTATACAGCGGATAGCTCTCATCCCAAACCCAATTTCCATCAAACACGTCACAACTATCCCCATCTCGGTGGAGAAATTCGGGGCGAGAATCCCCGATAGACGGAGGAGAAGAAGAGGAAGAGGAAGAAGACAAGGATGAAGTACCCCGTGCCAGAATAACAAGTCCACCGGAGTGTAGCCCCCTGAAGATAGACTGGAAATCCAGGTAGAAAAAGCAGACGACGAGGAGAGAGGTGATCAAGAAGAAGCTAAATATTACAAGAGTGGGTTCGAGGGGACTAAAGCGCTTAATCTTCTTCAGCATATCCAAGTGGGTCACGGTGTCGCCAGTGCGCTGAGAAGCTGGTGTGCTCTTGGTCATTTCATCCGAGGAAAAAAGAAACGTTCAAGGGCGTATCTCCAAGAGATACGGCACCAAGAGAAGAAGATGGTATTATAGACGAAGGGCAAGAGAGGGACAAAAGAACAGAGGGACGAGGAGTAGAAGGTGGGCCCAGGAACCAGTAGGAAGGCATTAATGGCAGAACGACTCTGCTTTTCGCCTTTATGGACTTTCCCCACCAAACCAGTGAGTTTCGGGATAAAAAGAAAACAACAAGTTCGTGAAATGGATGTGGCGTTCAACACGTTGAGCAGGCAAACAGTAACAGTTAGTCCCGTGAAGGCGAAGGAGCGTTAGGATTGGTTGGGAAGAGTCGCAATTCAGAGTAAAGTGTGGGGGTGTCTAAGAACATTGGAGGAAATCACAGTGACCTTGAATCTTGAATAGTTTCAGATAAAACATACGCTCTCTTTATCCGACAAAAATAGGAAAAAGCAATTTATTGTATTCCTTCTCAACGCCCGCAAAAGGAACAAAATTTCAAGAGATGGTGGGGAAGTTTGTTTAGAGTAAGAGAAAATGGCGTTGTGCTGTTGCCCTCACCAAGATATGAGGATGGCGAGAGAGATTTTTGCTGAACCAAACCAGATAATCGAAACATGAAACCGGGAATTAATAGCTATAAGGGCAGTGACTGAGGAAAGAAGTTGGGGATGTAGAAGATGTTTTTTGGGGGGAGGGGGGTTGGCTCATAAGCTGGCAACTTGAGGCTTGAAAGAGAGGTTGATGCCGGTGTGGAGCTGATTAGGAAAAATGCGTATTTTAAGGCGCGTTACCCGAATGGGCCCCGTAATGTCACTCCATGTGGGCCCCATTTATTTACTTTTTAAAATAAATAAACAGGTCGTTACCATTTGATTTCTGCACTTCAACTCATCAGCGTTATCTTCACTTTGCCATTCACCAGAGTTCAGAAGCTTCCGTTTGGTTTTCCTTGATTCTTTTGTCCTGTATTCCTTGATCACGCTGCTCCATCTTTTATTGTAATGGTCATAGCATCATCATCAACATCTTGTCATGTAGGTGTGGAGGAAATGTTGTGATAATTAACCATAATTAGATAGATATGAGCGGTTAAATTGTATCATCCTTTCACTTCATTCCTTGTAGCCCAGCGACATCCGTCTCTCCCCTAAATTTTTTTAATACTGTGCTGCTTCTGATTATAACGTATATGTGAATCGCGATCGTTGGAATGTTCATCAGATAAGATAACCATGCTCTCATTATGCCGTCCTTATGCTCTAGGAGACTAATAGAGGTAATCTAAAAGAACATCTAAGACGACCAATAAAAGACCTCATATTCATATGAGGTCTTTCTTAAAAAACATGTTATTGTGATCTCGGGCATTATGATGAAAAAATTGCCCCCATAAATATAGCTTTTAAAAAAATAATTATTCAATAGTACTTGTATGCTTTTATATATAGAAGGTGACAATACTTTGAATGATTTCATATATATAAAAAGTGTCGACATTTGAATCTAGATACTATTGGACAATTAATTATCCAAACAAAATATTTATGGACAATTTTTCTAAAAGTAGATTAAAATATTTTCCATCCTATATATATATATATATATATATATATATATATATATATATATATATGTATATAATTTCAAGTTGTGTGGGGACCCAATGCATAGAAAATCAGAGGATGAAGGTCTTGCACGATACATTGATTGATGGCTACATTTTGAGCCTGAAAGTCTCCCAACTTAATTTTCTTCACCAACGTCTTTTTCGTATGTCTTTCCTTTTATAAATATAAAAAAAAAATGTGTGCAGGTATCTATCTATGTATTATTAGTGAGGAACTCATTAACAAATTGGCTAAATTGTACATAACATTCCTATGGATTTGAAGTTTACATATAGGGATGAATAATGAATTAGATTTTGAATTTAGAAAATATTATTATTCTACAGAGATAGTGCAAATGATATTATAATTGTTTGATTTTAATTAGAGGCTAATATTACTAATAAAATAAAATTACATTGATTAATTGTATTAATAGAATAAAATTAAATGATTTAATTAAAAAAAATACATAAGTACCAAATTAAAAATTTAACAAACTTTTAATATAGTTTTCCTTTTCTTTTATTAAGCATATTTTAAGTCTAGTGAATTTGTTCAACTTCATAAAAGGATTATCACACGAGCAGTATCTAATTAAATGACTAATACATGGGTTATTTTTTTATAGAAATTAAGAAGTATCCTTAACTAACAGTTTAGAGACTCATTCTCTAAAAATATAAAGATTATCGAATTAAGTTTATCTCTCTCAATAAAGTATATTTTTTTATGCACACGGCTTAATTTAAATTTAAAATATTATATTTAACTATTAACCAATTGTGTTAAGCCTTCTTGTTGGTATAGCTTTTAATGAGATCAGGCTAAGGCGATTCAGATTACAATTTGAAGATATACTCATTCACTTCAGTAACGGCCAATTATAAAAATAATAAGGAAAATGATATTTGCGGACTAGAAAATTATAAAGTCACTGATAACTTTTTCAAATTATTTTTGTCTTTTTTATATTACCAACAGCTATTTAACTGCAATAGAAAAATAAAATATTCTAATAGTAAAAAGAATAAAGTTCTGGCTTAGGAAATGAATGGTGATTTTTAAATATCTTAATAATAATAATTTATTTTTATAATATTTTTAAAAGAATTGTTTAAATTTTAAAATGTTTACATATTAAATTTATAACTTTTTAAGTCAATGCTATTATCTGAAAATGATAACAATAAACGCCTAGAAGGAAGTGGTGAGATAAGAGTAGGCAAGACTGGCTTGCGAGAGAGAGTTTTATCATTTTATCATTTCGTTTCTCTTCTCTTTTTGTATTGCATACCAAATGGACCTTGAAGGCGCCAGCAAGTTTGGCGGAAAATATAAACGGTTTCTTCCATCCATTTGTCAAGAAATTTTTGGGGCCTTTTTAAAGCTCAGTCTTATTAATGTTGTTAATTACAATGGCAGATTGATGTAATTATTTCAAGCGATTACTGTTATAAGTAACTAAATATAGATCTCATTGATCTATGTCTACCGAATGTAGATCTCGTTGGTTGTAGTTATTGGCAGGTCACTTCATGTATTCGTGAATGAGTTGTATCCATAAATGTATGAGTCGTCCACTCGTCCTCCACTCCACCTTACAACATGAATATTTGAACAAGGACGAGCGCTCTTTTATAAGCTTATGGTAGGCGACAAAAAGGTATATATATATATGAATAGAAGTGGTTTGGAAAAAATAAATGGGGGAACTTTTATCATCACAACTCATAAACGAATGCCACTGCTTGCGGAAAATGAAATTTCTTGACGAATTAAATCTGTATGTGACTGAACCATGATTCAGGTTGATCCTGTAACTTGCTTCTTAACGGCATTTCTCTTAGGTTCTAAGATCCGATGCATTCAGATGAAGCAAAATCATATGTTACAAGAGTGTCCCCAAGTCGAGCATTTGTTAGAGGAACATTAGCACTTCACAATACACAGTACCAGAATGTCATGAAAGCAGCGATGCCACTTAGAATACAAAGTCTATCCAGCCTACTCTCCTTTCTCATTTTCTCCTCTCTTAACTCATTCTGTACTTTTGAATACATTCGACAAGACTCAAGTACTTCACTATAATTTTTGCTCCTTCTGCAGCCAAGAGCTTCCTTGAGAATGAGCAAGCTGTTTCTTCCATTAACATGAGCTCCTTCCATGTCTTCCAATTGCATGCTCAGCTCTGTTAATCTAAGTGTCGTTTCGGCTCCTTCTTCCCCTTCACTGCGAACCATTCTGAACTTCATAACAAGGATGCATTCCACTACCTGACAAGGAAGAATGTCCTTGGCAGGAAGAACAGATCCAAACCGTATCACAAAATCGTTATCAGTTGGCCAATGTCTTTGACCACCAAGAGGACTCCAGCTAGCAAGATTAGCTGCTTGTTTCATTTTTCTGTTTACAATTATCCAACTTAGCTGAAGCCCCTCCCGAAGCTCCCGCCACAGCTTCCCATCTTTCCTCTCTCTTTCCATGGATGTAATTGGTGGTAGACCATCAGATTCAGAAAGGGTAACCACTCCATCATTGTTATCATCTCTATCTGCATAAGTGAGGAGATCAATCCGGAAAGGGCAGCTGTGAAACCAACCATTGAAGCCATTTGCATTTGGAATTCCCCATAATACTTTGGAGCAGATTGGCTTATCTTTATACCTGATGTCTATAATAGAAACAAAATCTGATGGAGAGATACTTTCAGATTCATTCATTTCCCCGTAATATTCAGCCTCAGTCCAGTCTTCAGGGTATTCAAGATCGTAACTCGGTTGATACTCCACGACCTCCTTGTTTACAATTAGTGGGAAACAATCTGCATAGAATTTTCTGAATCCCCCAATAGAAGATATTAAATTTTTGACATCCTCTCTATTGGTTGAAGGCCACATGGATGAACATACATTTTCCCATAAACTCTCTTCTTTTGAAATGGAACAGAATGCTGCACAAGTACAAGCAGCACTAGCCAAAGTTGGACCATCAAGACGACGTAATATGTCATAGAATATATCACTGCTAAGCGAGGCAATACTCTCAACTGGGGCAACTGACATAGAGATTATTCTTCTGACTGTCAAAGACGAAAAAAAATTGAAATTAACAGAAATGAAGCTTAAACTGACAAAAAAAAAAAAGGTATTCCAGAAAAGGCACTTTTAGCAATAGTAAGGACTCTAAAAGGTTCCCCGCAGGACAATCATGAATCAAGTTATCTGTACGCCAAATTAAACAATATTTTCATCTCAAATATGTTCAATATTCAGATAAGCTCACATCATGAGTATGTTTCCGAGTCATACAATAAATACTCAGTACTATATGAGTGGAACGCTTCCAAAATGCAGATTTTGTGTGTAATGCGTAAACTGTTTGACATCACAGAATTGCAGCAACACAAACGTGTCATATACTATATGTGCCCCATGTTTGTAGGAGCCTAAGAGTGTACAGGCAGCTACAAGATTTCAACTTGGTGGCTACACCCCCCCCCCCTCCCCCACCTTTTCTCTGCGCAAGCAGTGCTCTTCTTCTTTTTCAGCTCTCCAATGCGAGGAAAGTTGGGCCAGGCTCTTTTCAGGAAAAGCAACAGATTGGAAATATATGATGGTGCCAAAACACTAATTTTTTTTTTTTGTTAATTGACATTTGATAGATTGAGAAATTGTAGCTGTTCTTAATGAGTTTGGGTCTGAGAAAATCTTTTTTTTTTGGGCTGAGGACTAGGTGATTATGAGGAGAAATCTAGCACTAAAAAACTTGCTGACATTCAACAAGCAACTTACTGATTCAATCTTCACTGTAAGAGTGTGTGAAAAAAAGCTTTATCGTTACTTTGTAAAGATAAAGAAGATTCCATATGGTAGTAGTGAATAGCAATCTTTAATGAATTTGCATATCACAAAAATAAATTACAGGGTATAAGTGTTTAAGTAACATAATGTTCATAGTTTAGGTCTAAATGGCAGATAGATTCCATATTACAGATATAAACGTGCATAGACAACTTATCATTCAGGCATGCGGCTTTCCTAGGAGTTCCATACTTAGAACTGATCCTTATATCATGCTCGGTACAACACAATTAACAATCCAAACCAAAACCTGGGAGAGGGCTTACTCAAGTAGCAGCAAAAGCACCTAATTAATTAGTACGCAAGTCAGTTATGATTACCAAAATTCTGAATAAATAGTTCAGATTTTAGAAGTGAATTGACAAAATCAGCTTGCAACAGGTCATACGAATATAGCAGAATGAAAAACCTTCGCCGTAAAATTCCAATCAGGAATGACAAAGGCTAAACGGAAACAATACCTAAGTCAGTAAAATGCCACGCATACACGGAAATTGAACAGATATTTTGTTGAATTGAGCATCACGAGTTCACGATAACAGAGGCAAGGCCACAAATTCAGTGAAAAGGGATAGAGGGAAATGATCACCTCAAGTATCAGACGTGAGAAACGGTCAACGCCATCGAGCAGCAGGAGCAGATGAAGCAGAAGGGGAACCGAGGAGATGCATAAGCAGGAGAAAAAATAGGATTCGCGCCGACAAGGATCGTAAAATATGGAGTTATGGTATGGGTCGCAATCCGTTGGTTTTCAGAAGCAACGTCTCATTGTCCGTCTGTTACTCTCTGAACCTTTTGCCACGGTACACCGAAGGATCATACGATCTCCCATAAGAAATCTGGATTGAGAAATTGTATGCAATAATAAAAATCTGGATTTTTTGTGATGTTATAAAATTCAATATATTCTTTCAAAACCGAGACATGGTGCGCGTGTGTATGTGAATATATATATATACAAGCTCCTAAGAATTTACTTTCTTTCTTTTCTTTTTCAGGCGTATTCAACCCAACATTTAGGAAAATTTGTTGAAAAAATAATTATCCCGGAAAAATTTGTTATCCAAAATGTACTAAAAATTTGTTTAAAGGGTCATATACAATATATTTTTAATGATATAAATTTAATGATATATAATATATATTTAATTATACATAAAAAGAAAAATATTTATACCTATGCGTATAAGATGTAAAGAAAAATTAGGTTTCACATTTAAAAATATATTAAAAATATTTTTCTAGTTTTTAATTTTATATTATAAATTATATTTTATATTAAAGTTAGAAAGAGTATAACTTTTACAGAAAACACAAGCAATATTTTTTAGTAGAACCGATTATGATTTCATTCATGTAAAAACTGTATAGATTAAAAAAAAAACATTATGAGTAATTACAAAAGACATAGGCAATTTTTTTCTTTCTCAAGAGACAATAATTATATTATTAATATAGAATTAGTCTAATAAAACTTTATTAAATCTAAGACACATATATTATAAATTTTAAAATTAAATATTTAATAATATAATAAAGTAAATAGTATAAATTTAATTTATTTGTGACATGATCAAGTAAATTCAAGGACACTAACGTTCATATGATATAGGGTACGATAAGTGGGCCATATCATTCATCATTCAAAATAAATATATACAAGTTTAGTAAAAGGGAAAAGAGAAATAAAAGGAAAAAATAGTAATAATTAAGAATAAAAAAATAAAATAAAAAATTGGGGGCCGGGGGAGGTTGGGAGATTGAAAGAGGGAAAGATACGGGAAATCCGAGGGGAGCCGGCGGTTAAGGAAGGGGAAGGAGGAAGGCGACAGGTGGCAATGTTCATTGAGACGCTGCCTGTGACTTTATTTAATAGTATTACAGAATTATCCCACCCCCTTTCTTTTTTATTTTTCTTTGTACTATTGTTCCCTTGGCACCAAGATAATGAAATCCACCGACACCTCACTGCATCTTCTTGGCTTCGAGTATGTGATTCAACTAATTTGGATCTGCATCCATTCATGCGATTTAGTGCTACGACTAATTTATATTCATAAAAATTCATTCTTATTATTCCCTCACAATCTAGAAACAATTAATTACTTGAGTAATTTATTTTAATTTTTAAGCATACGAATTTAATTTTTAAAGTAAAAACTGACGTAAAGCTTTTCAATTTTCTAGTAGTAATTCTGGATGTTTTCAATACTTATTTTCTATAAATATTAAAATAATTAAAGAATAATGTTAAAAATATAGAAGATAAAGTTAAAAATATTGATGATGACTACTAATTTTTTTTTTTGTAAAACTAATCATTAAAAAAGTTAAAAATAAGTACTAAGATGAATATTAAAAACAACATGAAAAGAGAGTGGTGAAAAATTAACTCAAAAATTTATTTTGAGATGTTGAGTATTATTGAAAATATTTTTTTATAATGATTACAAAAATATTTTAGGGTGTTGTTTGCTCTTCATTTAATGTACATTTTGAAAGTAAACAATATTAAAATTGCTTTGTAAACAAATTTAAAGAAACAAATTATTCTTAAAAAAAATAGTTTAAAAATAAAATTGTTTCTAGAACAATTTAAAGCAAAATCGAACTACAAAATACTCTAGTGCATGTATTTAGTAACAAATATTTTAGAATATTATGTTATTAAATATGCAGGAGATGAGGGTTGAAGCGTAAGAATACATGTTTCTTGTGGGAGGGATGTGATTATATTTTGTTTTAGATAACTATGAATATTCACAAAGTAATGACTTATTATTTATTATAATAGATTTTTTTAAAATATCTTAGTGTTGATTATAAGACATTTTCTATACATACTGTCAGGATTAAAATATAAATCAAGTTGGAGTTGGTTGTAGAGATTATGAAATTAATCTTTTGATGACTTTAATATAGGACGGGTTGGGACTAAGATAATCATATTTTGTATCACATTTCAATATAATATATGGGACGTATTATATGTGATGTGTCATGTTTTATTTTGATAATATTTTAGTTTTAATTGGGACTAAAATAAATTTAGAATGGGAGGAGAATTCTCAAATCCCATTCACTAATTTATTTTCTCTTTTATATATTCTATGAATTAAAACGTGAGATGGAAAATTGGAAATGTCATGAATCCAAATAGAGACCTTAATATACACAGTAAGTAAAGCTTAATCTTTGTAGTTATCTAATGCGAGGGACTATATTCAATTTTGCACAAGTCAAATAAAGAAACAGAAAGTTATCTGTGGAAGATCCTTGGGCGGAGGCAAAATAGATTGATCTTGTCCCAGTCCATCTTCTACCACCAATGATGTTTTCAACCCCCAACCAGTGTGTAGCTCCAAATGACAATGCATGAACCAAACACCTATACCTCCATATATCACCAATAAAAAATCTCATCTATCAAATACAGAGTATTAACGACAAAGATGATTCTTATATATATACACATATACATATACATATACATATTTACGTACATGTACCTAGATTATCAGCACATAAACGAATTGCAGTCCATCCACTTGTGGGAACACCAACAGTGTTTCTCTTCATAGGATCTACCAACTTATATTTTGCAGGTTCTTTTGCTAGATCGAAATTGCCAATGCCAGTTCCAACCACAAAGAAGTTATATCCATGGAGATGGAATGGGAGTAACTCAACAGTCAGTAGAGTCGTATCTTGCATAACCAGTTCAACTGTAGAATTTAAGGCAATCTTGCTAATCCTTGTGCCCGTCGAAGTTCCAAGATTAGCAGTCAATGGTGCAATGGTAAAGGTGATAGTGGTCGGAGGCCAATGCGAAAAATCAGTCCTGGACACTCCCTTCATATCTAAAACAGCGGAGTAAGGGAGACCTAGTGCAGAGGAGAAATGGCTGGGCGATGCTACTGAGTTGAAGGGTTAATGAAGCTAAAGACTGGAGATTGGAGACCGAACTGACCTAAATAAGATATTTTGTATTTTAAAAAAATAAATACTATCAAGATGGGATGGGACAGAACATTTAGATAGTCCAATTATCTCATCATAACTTGATAGATTTCCATCTCAATCATGATGTATTCGTATTGTAATATTTGGGACTAAGTTAAAACAACTTGATAGGACATATTTGCCCAACCTTAATCATTTGTTTGTTTGAATTTTTTTTATGATAAGTTGTAAATATTATGAACATAGATGAGGTCAAAAAATCTTGTGAATATAGTCCACCAAATCTCGTAAATAAAAAAAAAATCCCATAAAAAATGGGGCCGCCATCGTGACACGTAGGCTTTACTCCCACCCCAAGTGGCTAAATTTCATGGCCCCACCACCCCACTTATTCCCCTCCTGTAGGTCATATTTCTTCGCCTCAATTTTAAAACATTCCTAATAAAAAAAAATTAAAACATTCCCTCTTTATTTCTTTTCTTTTATTATTTATTTTTTATTAGGATTTTTTCTTCAAAAATATCACAACACTCGCGAAAGAAAAATCAAGCAATGGGATAATGGCCGATTGCCCATGTTATCTTCGAGTCAACTATGAGTTGACCCTCACTATGGGTTATTTTGAGCGTTGTAACTCTAACTCTGCCCGTAATAGTAAGGGGAACGTTCCACTGAGCGCTGGCCGAAGTTCCGAAGGGTTAGTTCGGCATTAGAAATTTTGGAGAGAGGGAGGGGGAGAGAAAGGAAGGGATTTTACTCTTTTTTTTTTTATTTGAGTAATAGTAATTTTTAAGAAGATAAAAAAATTTAATTTTAGAGGAAGAAGAGAGATTTTATTTCCTTATTTTTATTTAGATAATAAGAATTTTTAGAAAATAAATTTTAAATTTTTTTTCTCTCCTAAATTTTATCCTTTCTCTAAAATTAAGCGAATTTAGAGAAAAAATATAATATTTTTATTTATAATATTAATATATATAATTTTTTTAATATCCTAATATTACTTATATATTATATTTTATTAAAATATTATATAAAATAATATAAATGTAAATTTAATTATATATAAAAAAAATTTATCTCTTCCTTGAATCAAACAAAGTCCCTTTTTTAATATTAATCTAAATAAAATAATAATAAAATATTTTTTTATTAAAAATTTTTCTTTTATTTTCCCTCAATGAAGTCAAACACACCTTAAAAGGGTCGAAGGAGTGCCTTGAGCCATCGACGAAGTTGTCACAAGCTCGATCTCCAAGGTCTCAACTATGATTAATTGGCCGGGAGCCCCCAATAATGCAAAATTTGTATCCATTGAACCGGGAAGCGGAGTGATAGTCAACCCGTACCTCCTGACAACTATTTACATTTAAACTGTCTACTTACATTCGTATCATTTATTAACTACTCAATTATTTACATTATATTAACACATATTAATTTAGCAAGTGGAATTAACACTTCTATCACTTCTTCTACTCTGTTTAAAAGTATGTTTAATCTGAATCTGAGTCTAGGGGTATAAAAGTCTTATTCCACCTTAATTGTCTTTTTTTATTTAATAAAAGATATTTATTCTTTTAAAGTTTAAAATATAATATATTTTTATCTCTTCTAATAAATATATTTTTTAAAATTTATATTTATATTTTTTTATAAATATAAGGTTATTTATTATCTTGAATAATAATTTATTAGTTATTTTAATTGTATTATTCTACGTATTTTGAACTTCAAAAAAAATTTAAAGGCCGTGTTTAGAGGATAAATAAAATTATCTTTTCTAATAATTTGTTCAGGAACAAAACTCTTGTATATATTAACTTCAGACAAGGTAACATCAACTTTCCATGGTGCATTTAAAACTGGATAGCAGCCATAGAGTCGCTTTCCAAGTTAACGGGGCTACTAATCCATATTAAGCATTGCCGTCTTAATTTAATTTCATGCATATGCCTTTGTCCATTATTCAATGAAGCGTCATTCCATGTCCGGGATGAATAGCAGTTTCCTTTTATGCCCCCACTTTTCGATTCATAAATTATAATTATATAATATTTAAATAAGCAACTTTTTTGTGTTACAGGGGAAGGAGAGCCCAATAAGAAAACAACTGAACTAAAATAAGGCAATTTTAACGTAAGTTAAATATGCAATTTCTTTTAGACACATCTACTACTTTAGCCCTTATTATAAATCTATTTGTAGAAGAAAGTCTTGATGCTAAATACAAATTCATTTAGAGGTTATTATTAGCTTTGTTTTCTAATTTTATCATTACTTAGTTTTTGCTGGAGAGATAGAAAAGTAAAAAATCCGTGTGAATGGTTTGAAAATATAGATAGTGAATAAAGTTAAATTTTAAAAAATTATTATTCATTTAAAATATATTTAATGATTTAACTACTATTTATTGATATGTGAGAATTAGTTAGAATAGATTTATAATAAAGAAAATAGTAGTATTTTTTATTAAAGATAATCTTATTTGAGATATTATCATATATTAAATATGTATAATTTTCTTAATAAAGATGCAAACTTTAATTTATCCCATTGACCAATCTTTGTTGGCAAGTTAAAGATGCATTTTTTTATGCAAATTTTTTTAGAAGAGAATCGAGCTCACTTACGATTTTAGGATAGAGAAAAATCTCTAATATTAATATTAGGTAACATAAACCATAAATTACTCTTAAGTATAAAGTTAAACATTCGATAATTAAAATATCTCCCTAAATATAATTATTAAAACTATAATAAAATAATATTTTTTAAAAATAAAATATATTTTAAATAATTATATATTTTACCCTGTCCATTGACTATTTGTTGGGAAGGATGTGTAGTAAAAATGCATTTTGATGGCGCTAATTATAGCGCATTTAACCCACTTGCTAAGAGTTAAATATCTATATAAGCCCACAGCTGTGCGAATCAAAAGATTCAATGGGCCATTATAATAATATGGATATGGATTTTATAATCATATAGATAACCTGCCTTAAAACAACGTTTCAATGAAGGGCTGTCATACTTAAAGTGCGCAATATAGATTGAATATAGATATAATTAGAATAAAATTATAATAAATTAGGTGGATAATTAGAACAGTAAATGTTTCAATGAAGGAAGAGGGAAGGTGAATAGAGGGGAGAGGGTTTAAGGACCTCCTGTTTGGTTGGAAGAGAGGAGAGGAATCTTAGTAATGTTGGGTTCAGGAGAGGAGAGATGACTATTAATTACTCCTCATATCTTTAAGATACTTTAATTATTAATATAAAAATTAATTTATAATATAATTTAAATTATAGACTATATCTTATATTTAGAATTAGATAAATATCAAATATACAATTACCTAATATATTTAGATTTTTTCCTAATTTTTTCTCTTTTACAAATTACAAGAGAATATATTTATATTAGAACTATTAACTTTTGATATATTTTTCATACTATAAAAATCTTTAACACCATATCTTATTAATTCTAGGATAAAGATGCATCAAGCACCCTAAAATAATTTCATATGAACAATTAACTCCCTAAAGTATTTAATGGTATAATTACCACTCCAAACTAATTTTGAAGATACGGCCAGTACCCTAAAGTATTTAAATTGATACAATTATATATTTTTTACTAATATAAATACAAATTTATATCAATGTCACGTAATTTTTTTATTTTAATATATTATTATTTAAAATATCATATGCGTCATATTGTTTAAAAAAGACTACTGAATAAACTCTAAAGTTTATATTGTATATAATTCATATGTGAAAATTGATAAATTTTATGGTTTATTTAGTGCAATTGATTAAAACAATATTATACATATGATATTTTAAATAATAATATGTAAAAATAAAAAGTTTATGTGGCATATATTAAATAAAAGTTAGTATTTTTATTAATAAAGGGGTAAAATTATAACAATTTAAATACGTTAGGGTGTTAATTGTAAAATTAATTTAAATACTTTAGGGTGCTAATTGCTCCTATGAAATTAGTTTGGGGTGTTAGATACACATTTACTTTTAATTTTATACTTATTTTGTTCTTAATATAATATCTATTTAACTAATTTGATTATATTAAAGAAATTAGCTAATATATTATTTTTTTCTAAAACAAACCAATGATCTTATTTAAACACTCTTTCACTTTTTTATTTGATTATTATTGTGAGAGTATCAATAAGGATAATTTAAAAAAATATTAATAAATATATAAAATACTTCTTATATTTAAAAATAAAATTAATTTTTTAATTAAAGCTTATATTAGAATTGGGAGAAATATGATTTTTTTCAATGTGTTTTTCAAAAGATGACACAAATTATTTTTCAAAAAGCAAAACCATTCCAAATTCCAAAAAAAAAATTAGAATTTATTTAAAAATTATACTACTATTTATCTTAATTATAAAACTCTATTAATTTTTTTTGAGAAATTAAAAAAACTTAGATAAACTACTTAATTTTAGCATATACTACAAAATCTTTTTGAAATTAATAGTTTATAAGTTAAATAAATTAATTTAATAAAAAAATAAATATAAATATTTTAAAGTGATTCATTTAATTTGTTTAATCTTTTTTAAAAAGTCAATAGGATCTTATAATTAGAATTAAAGGTAATATTTTTTTTGTTTTAAAATACTATGAAGAAAAAAAAAGTCTTTGTGTCAAGTATGATTTTTTATACAAGAATTTTTAAAAATAGATTGAGTTCACCAATAATTTAAAGATAGGATAAAATTTATCTTATTTCTAAATAATATTAATATCAAATAGAGTGAGTTATTTATTATTTTTAAATATAAATTTAAATATTTAAAAATTATAATATCTATGTCAGCGTCGGTACTAATACCCAAAAAAAAATCCATCCTCAATAATTAGAAGTGGTCGGTATCGCTTAAGCGAGGTCTTGAGTTTGAGCCTTGGCGTATGCAGAAAATCTCCGTTGGGAGACTCACCCACCATAGCCAGGTGCGCGATGCGGGTCGAATCCGAATATAATCGGGATAAAACTCTGGTAAATCGGGTGGGTAACAAAAAAAAAGAGGTGGTCGATACCTATATGCATTCAGGCGCAAAATAAAGAACACTCCTCTTCGGATCTGGCCCGAAACTGTGAAACATCATGCCCAACAAATTAATGAACCATATGTGTGGGGGTTCCCGCGGACAGATAAATCTTAACGGGCAAGGAATGGTCCGAACAAATCTTTTAAGGAAAAAATAATGAACGGCAAAGACATGGGTTGCGCGTCTGACTTGGACCTTATCCGACGGTTGACATTGTTTTTGTATTGTTTGGTAGCTCATAATTGATTTTGTAACTTCTGACCTTTTGGATAGAGTAATTTTTTATTACTTTAATTAAATTTTGAACGATGATCGTCATTATCAGAATGGTAGTGGTTATGTTGATGAAATCTGCTGGACTTCTCATCTATTCTAAACTTTTTTAGGCTTTGGAATATACAAATAAAAATTATAATCAGAAACTTTGTTTTGACTTTAATCCATCAATTATCTGGCATTCACTTTACTGTGGAAAAACACAGATAAAGAAATCTATAACACGGGCTCTCCGACTTGCTCACTGAAATATCTCACGTATTCTTTCACAAATGAGATCAGATCCAATTCATCCTCAAACTGGTACAAAATCAAAACTACATGCTTCACTATAAAGGAATTAATTTAAGGATATGAAGCTGGGCGTTGGAACACGATGGGTGCTGAAAGTAAGCTTGTGAAGATGGCTTCATAGCTATTGTATAATAGCAAGAGAGATGCCAATTTGTTTTTTGAATCATATTCAATCCGTTGTTCTCTTGGGGTAAGCTTTTATCCGCTTTGTGTGTAATTAGCGTGAATTCTGTGTAACTGTCTATTACTTTTTGGGTAAATCTCGTACTATTGCGCCATTGCTCGTAATTACTTTTCTAGGTTTTTAAATATAATTTAATTAAAAAATTAATATTAATTTTAAATATAAACTATATTTTTTATATTTATTAATTTTTTTAAATTATCTCTATTAATACTCTTTCAATAATAATCATGTAAAAGAGAGAGGGAGGGAGTTAAAGAAAATTATTAGAGTATTTTTAAAAAACATGTAATATTAATTAATTTAACTGATTTATTTAATATAATTAAATTAGTTAAATAAATTATATATTAACAATAGAGAATGAGTATTATTCACGGTTTACTATAAATCTTCAAATATTTGTTATATATATAAATTTTTAAAAAGAAGTTAGACTCGTTTATAATATAAAAGTAGAATAAAATTTTATTTTTTTAGACGATATTAAATTAGAAAAAATAAATTGTCAAATAATCTCATATTTTATATATGCTCAAAGTTTAGCATGACATTATGGTTGCTCATATATAGAGAATGTTCTGTTTGCTCATATATAGAGAATGTTCTGTTCGTCTTTTTAAAGGGGCATATACATACTAGAGGTGGTAAAATAGATTTAGCTAGGGGCTGAATCCGTTTTACATGGAAAAGGAGTGGGCTTTGCCATCTATTTTTTTAATTTATTAATATTATTATTTATTTTATTTAAATATTACTTTAAATATTTTTATTATCGAATATTAATAAAGATGATTACTTAATTGTTGATATGTGTTAAAATATTATAATTAATTAATATTATGTTAATATTTATTTATATTATAGTTATAAAATTTAATATTTTTTTATAAAAATAATTTTTTTAAGAGTATAATATTGATAATTTTCTTCTTATGCTAATATAATATTAAAAAATTTATTAATATTTTAAAAATAATTTTTTAAAATATTAACAAATAAAAAAAATTAGCTATTTAGCCTACCGCTAAAAAGGACAAGCTCAAACTAGTATTTTATTAGCTTATTTTGAAACCACCTACACAATCTACCCCTTTTTAATTCGTGTGTTGTGGGGTTTGGCCTTTTTTTACCTCTAACACATACTAAGAGTCATTTGATGCCAAATAGTAATTGTTAGAATTTGCATATAAAACGTTTTACATTTCGCTAACAAAATCAAAGGATTAAAAGGGCACTAGGAAATTATGGGCATAGATGGAATAACTCAGAGGGAGGCCTTAAGAGCTTCATCGTGGATGGAAGCAGAAGACAAGCCAAACCTTCAAGGTAACCACAGCGCAGGGAAAACGGGCGGGAGACTTGTGCTCAGAGGTAACGAAACGACAGCGTTTAATGCACTCTCGTCTTGTCCCGTGTACGGGGACGAGAAGAAACGCACCGCTTGATAGGGACTACGGAGAAAAAGAAGCGTTTTTTGTCAGCCAAAACAAAAAATTAAAACAAATTGAGGAGCAGGGTCCGGCTAAGTCGGTTGTCAGGAGCCAGATCTTATTATAACGATTGCCCTGTCAATAGTCGTCATTTGATTTTTCGCTTTCTGCGTCGTTCCCTGAACCTAAACCCCTAATCGTGTGTTCCTCGATCACTTCACTTTATCCCCTGTTTCAATCCGAAGCTGTAGTGAGACTTATGATATGGTAAATACCTCGTTTTGGAAAGCGTAAACTTTTATCCGTCTTTTGGATGTCATTTATGTTTTCAGTTGCTCCTTCAATCCAGGTTGACGAAAAGAGTTTCATGATGGGAAAGAATTTAAGTCAATTCACTGGGAAACATTGTTTATTTTCTTGGGTGACTTCTTTTGATCCTTATTGAGAGTTTTAACATTTTTAAAATTAATGACCGATATTCCATTTTAAGTGGCACACAAATTTTTGTACTAATCTTAAAGTCACACGAGCTTTGCTGACATATTTCTTCTGTACACTTGTCATTGGTTTAGCACGAGCTAGGTCTGATGTCTGCTAGAGTGGCTTTTTCCTCATTGGTTTAAACCATTCTAGCTTGTCTATAAATGCATTGAATTTCTTTATTATGGTTTAGGATAAACGTTTACCTGGACGTGTATCAATTAACTCCACTATGCATTAATGCGCAATTTTCAGACAGAAATGCTTGGAGACATAAATATTGCTCTTGTTTCCCCCCTTTCCTGGCTATAGCCTTTTTCCTCTTCCAGAATACTGAGGAATTGTTATCACTTGTCAAGACGAATTTTTGTGCTTTGTTGCTTATCATGGCTTATTTATACATTAGAATAGTGAAGAGAGGCGCAGGGATTTGAAAAGAAAGGTCCCACATGCGGACCGGTTGCAAGAGCATGGATCTTATAATAGTCTTCCTCCTGGTTGGTACCTTCAACATGAACTGACTTAATTATTAATATTAATATTGATAAAAAATCATATGATAATGGGATACTGCACTGTAGTGAAATAATATTTTCTTCTTTTCCTTTTCCGTTATTTTTTTCCTCTTCAAACTTGTAATAACTGGACTATAATTATGCTGTCCTGTGGTATCTTATTTTGAAATTTGCAGGTTGGTTGGACTGCCCACCTTATGGTCAAGAAATAGGATGCATAATCCCTTCAAAGGTTCCGCTTGGTGAATCCTTTGATGATATCATTCCAAGTCAAAAATATTCTCCCAAGCAAGCAATTTTTCAACAAAGACATTTAGGTAGAGAGGTAAGTATGCCAAAATCATGGTGGTACCCGTTTCTCGACTTGAGAAAAAGACATAGAAGAAGGATATATTATTAGTGTTTAATGTTTGAACTTCTTTTGTGGTAAAAAATGAATTAAAAAAATACATACTGAATGAAAGGGCGAAGTTTGCAATCCAGTGGAGCTTATATGCATGCTAACTCTTACCAAGTAGTTGTACTAAAGATTGAAGGTTTAAGATGGTGTTTTTAGTGATTTAGAAGTACCTATCACTTTTTTCGTCTTTTCCCTTGCATAAGACGTCTGAATACTTTCTGATTTTTATAACTTAGGCATTAGTTTTTCTAGCTTGATGTTCCTTGACTTTATCAATTTTTCAGATTGGTCTAGTGATTGATTTGACAAATACTACTCGTTACTACCCAATATCAGATTGGACCAAAGAAAAGATTCGTCATGCCAAGGTGGGACACAATTTTTTATACTATTGATTTGGAAAGAGTTAATTAGAAGTTGTTTTTCTGTTTTCTGACTTGCTTCACAAGCATGATAGATAAGATGCAAAGGAAGAGATTCTGTGCCTGATGATGAATCTGTTAACAGATTTTGCAATGAAGTAAGTTTTCTTTTGTAGCGTTGATTTTTAGCAGTGGTACAATTCATGGATTGTACTTTCATGCATTGATTCCTTTGACCGTGACGAAGGCTACCTGTTATTGCTGATTCTTTGCTTGAGGTTTTGTAATTTACACTTGTTACACGTGTTTTTTAGGTCCTGAATTTTCTCTCCCAAAGAACAAACAAATATATACTAGTGCATTGCACTCATGGGCACAATCGCACTGGTTATATGATTGTTCATTTTCTTGTGCGCACAGAATCAATTTCAGTCACCGAGGTGAGCAAAACCTTGGGTGTTTTTAAGTTTGTGTTATAAAAAGTTAGTTACTGACAGTAATAATTTTTTTCATAAAAAAAAATAATAACTTCCAGTAACTAAACTTTTTATAACAGTTTGTTTGCAATAGCTGCTTGCCCCAAATAATTTATTTCTGGACACCTTGTGCTATTATTTTCCAGGCAATATATAAATTTGCCACGGCACGTGACCCTGGAATTTACAAGCAGGATTATATTGATGCCTTGTACATGTTTTATCATGAAAGGAAGCCTGAAGAAGTTGTTTGTCCTCAAACTCCAGAGTGGAAGAAACTTTCTGATCCTGAGTTTCATGGTGCAGTTGACCCTGCTGTGGAAAATATTGGAGGTGTTCCTTTGCATGTATGTGTTTATACCTTATTGCCCATGATTTCTCTTAGCATCACAGGGATATAATTTGCTAAATTGGTGCCGGCTTGCATTTTTTCTGGTTGCCTGGAAGTATATTATTATCCACAAATTTGTATTTGCATTAGTGTTCAGGTTGTGTTAAATGATTGTGTTGAAGAATTTCTGATATGGAACAATAATAAATTTTCTGTATTCTATTTATTTTATCATATTAATTTTGTTGTTCTTAATTATTATGCTTGGTCGAATGCTTAGAATCACACTTGTTATTAGCCATGAAACTCACATCTGCTATCAAGAATACCTTAATATCGCTTTTGCTATCAGAGCCATGTGTATATATTTGATCTTCCTAAAATTTCCTTATATTCTAGGAGAATATCATAAGGAATGAAGTTTTGACAAACGATGATGTTTTGGGAGATCCTGTACCTTCAAATCAACTGCATTCATTGCGACTTGAGTGCTATCAACTGCTTAAGTTGGGCAAAGGGGTGGGCACTACAAGCACCTTCTGAATTTTGTTTATCTTCTTGATTCATGTATATGATCTGACATATTTTGGGGAATTAAGTGTTAATGGTGTTTATACCTGTTATTAAGGAACCTATGTAAACCATTCTCATCTTTTATGTTTTTTGGTGTTGCTAACTTATTTGCTGATTTCTTTTCATGAACCTTCTTACTCAACTTGATTAGATAACTACTGTACTTTTCTCATAACAGGCACCAGTAATGTGACTTGATTTTGATCAACATACCTGGAAGGCAAAAAGTAGTTATTAATATTTTCATCATGCAACATCTTAATGAAGTAGATTTTTAAGCTCTTTTATACAGAGGAGATGCTTTTTTAATAAAACATACTACCCATTTACTGAAAAGAAAAAAATACGATAATTAGTTGGAAATGGATGATCAGATCAAACCCCATCATGACTGTGGATTTATTGTTTTTTATAATTTTGGTTATGTTCCATTGCTTGTAGATTTTTTATCCTTTTGCCATTCTTTCCATTGTTATTTTCTGTTTCTTTATAATAGCTGAAATTATTTTTAAAATGAATAGTTATTAGATTTGTCATTGTATGTTTCTAAGTAATTTTTTCCCCGCACAATTTTATACCATGAATTCCTTCCCTTTTTTCCTTCAATACCCCAGTTTTGTTATTATTTCTGTTGTGATTAACACGAGTTTTCTCAAATAATTTCTTTTTCCTGATCTTTAGGGAAGAGGATCTTTGCAGTTTCCAGGATCACATCCTGTTTCCCTCAACAGGTTCAGTTTAGCCACATTTTGTGTCAGAAATTGTGCTTTTTTCTGTGTATTAAGAATTATACCCAACTTAGGATGGACTAAACTATATATTCAGAGATAATCATCAGGTTGATTTTAATAATTTCTCCTAGGCTAAAGATGTAGAGCATGTGTTCTGACTGTTCTCAATCATCAGTATGCTGTTGTTTGTGAAGTGTTCTATTGTACATTGGACCAGAGCATTTTGTGATGCTTACAACATTTGCTTGGCATCTTTTGCAGAAGTACCTAATTGAAATGACTGTCTGGCATTATATTTACTACGTTTATAATTTATGAATATTTTCTTTTGGGGACTTCATGTTTTAAATCTCCACGATTGACTCCTGATGGGTGGAGGATTAAAATCTGTAATAGATATTTCTGGAGAATCATTTGGGGTCCAAGATCATAAGCCGATAGAAATTTTATCTTAATATTCAGAAGGTTTACACTCAACTAAATTTTATGGTGGGATTTCAAACTGCTTTTCAATTTAACTTTTGCTCCCATTAGAAGAGATCCTTTCTGTTCAATTTTGAGATTTAAAACCTTTTTCTTCTGATATGAGGAACAATCACACAAGTTGACAAAACGATCTTTAGCATTTGTTCTGTCAATTAAGATAGCAATTTATGTTTTTCACTTTTCCAGGGACAATCTACAACTTTTAAGACAGCGGTATTACTATGCCACATGGAAAGCTGATGGGACACGGTATATGATGTTGATCACCTGTGATGGATGTTATTTGATCGACAGAAAATTTCATTTTCGGAAGATCCATATGCGGTTTCCATGCAGATATTTGAATGGGGTATGTATTTCCATTTAATTTAAAGTTGTTGCTAAGCAATGTATTTACGCCTGGACATAAGGAAATTCATGGCTGCTAATGTTTTCTTAACACAACCTATTCAAGGGTACTCCTGAAAGGAATCACCACTACACATTACTTGATGGCGAGATGATAATTGACATGGATCCACATACACAAAAGCAAGAGAGAAGATACCTTATTTATGATCTGATGGCCATTAATCAAGTTTCTGTGACTGAGGTGCATATTCATTTCTATGCAATTTAATTAAAATCATTGTATGAATGTATCTTGGCAAGCATCTTCAGTGATGTATTTTGTTTGGAGACTGATCAAGTTTTTTTGGTATAATACACGCAGCTGCCTTTCTATGAACGTTGGAAATTGCTAGAGAAAGAAGTGATTGAGCCTCGTAACATGGAGCGTGAGGCTCTTTGCAAGAGTGCAAATCCTTATTATCGATATGACTTGGAGCCATTTAGTGTATGCCTTGTGATACTCACTGTTTAATTCTGTATTTTCTGGTAGGATTAGGTAATTGCCTATATGTATAATTTATTTATTTTTGTTTTCAGGTCAGGAGGAAGGGTTTTTGGTTACTGTCCACTGTTTCAAAGCTTCTCCATAAATTCATTCCGCAACTGTCCCATCCATCCGATGGTCTTGTGTTCCAGGTAAATTGGCTCTCTTGAAAACCGTGTTGGGGCAAGTGAAATGGAGTTACCTACCTGGATAAGATGGAGGAATTAAATAATTGCTAGGTTTATGCATGCCATGGATATAGAAACAGCAGTTTTCCATTACAAAAAGAAAAAAGAAAAACGGCAGTTCTTTGCAATGTGATGCTCCAGTAAAACTAATATGATCTGTCCAAATGCTTTCCGTGGTTCTTAGTTTAATATTGCTGGAGGTATTAAGTAATCCAATAATAAATGCATAGCTTGCGCCTTGTGTATCAACTTGTTGGCTGATATTGTTTTACTTTGTCAGGGTTGGGATGATCCTTACGTCCCTCGCACACACGAAGGTCTTCTGAAGTGGAAATACCCTGAAATGAACTCAGTTGATTTCCTCTTTGAGGTAGGTAGCATTAATAGCTTTAATCTAGGAATTGATTGGGTCCCGTTTATAACCTAAACACACAAATATTTTATGGATATTCCCAGTTGGGAGCATCTGGTCGTTGGCTGCTCTTCCTTCATGAACGTGGAAAGAAGAAGTTGATGGAAGGGAATAGGGTTTTTTTTAAAGGTAGAAACTTGAAATGAAATCCCTCACGCTATGTATAATCAATCATCATCATGGTTATCATTGCTGCTAATATTAATTATGTTTCCATTTTTCAGATGTATCAGATACATGTTCCTATTCAGGGAAAATCATTGAATGCTACTGGGATGCCGAGAAGAATCATTGGGTCTGTATGCGGATAAGGACGGACAAATCAACTCCAAATGAGATCAATACCTATAGAAAGGTTCTATATGCAGTTCACTATCACTTTTATACAATCTGTTGTCTGTTGATTTCATCATTAATATGTAGAACCCTGAATTTTTGTGCAATGTGGGTTCAGGTAATGCGAAGCATAAAGGATAACATCACAGAAGAAGTTGTATTGAATGAGATAAATGAGATCATACGCCTTCCCTTGTATGCCGACAGAATAGGAAGGGATATTAAGGCTCATCAACAGATGGTCTCTGCAAGGCGAAGGTGAAAGAGAAAGATAATCGATGATGCTAAACACGTCTTTTTCTGAAGGAATTGTCAGCCCCAAGTGCGCCAGGAGGGAGAGGTTTAGCTCCTCTTAGTTACTCTGGATTGGGATATAATACACCCTCACACAGGAGATTTTTCCCTACATCTGTGACGTACTGTATATTAGCTTTTTTTTTGGGGGGGGGGGGGGTGTTCTATTTGATTCATTTTCCCACATGCAGCATGATCACGAGTTTCCAAGATCATGCCGGGGAAAAAAGCTTGGCAAAATACTGAAATAGCCTTAATAAGGATATTTAGAAACTTATTAGTTGATTTAATATATTGACTCTTTTTGGGCGGATGTATTAATTGGGATATTAAGCTCCCTCGATTTTAGATTTTTTTTCTTCTAACTTGGCCTCTATTTAAGATTTTATAGTCCTATTATTAGGGAGAAGTATATTCTTTCCATGATTTTTGAAACTATATTACATTTTCAGACCGAAAAAAGAAATTATATTACATTTTCATGCTAAATCAAATTAAATCATAGCATGAGTCATCATATCTCATAATAACAAAAATGGTCGAGTGAACTTGATATGAATCATTAACTCAGCAAAATCTAAATAAAGGGAAATCAAAGTAGAATTTAACTTAATATGTTTTTAATTAATTAATTTAGATAAATTAAAAAACTAAACATAATATACATTTTCCCTTAATCCATGGGATCCATCTCCCAACCTCTTCAATAGAGGGGCAGGGTGTCCCCGTTGAAGCCAGTGTGGCAAATATACAATCTCGCTTGATCTCATCACACCTTTTCTTCTAATTTTTCAATTTTTTTATTCAACATCGTATATTGACATCATAAATAAGATAATGTGAATTCTGAAATTACCTTAACTGTTTGCGAATATAAAATATAAATAAGGTATAAATATAAAATATAAAATGCCTAACAAAAAATATAAATAAAAATATTTTTATATGTTATGATATAAATATAATATATTTATTGTGGAAAAAATATAAAGCATTTATTATAAATAAGATCATCCATTAAAAAAAAATATAAATATTTATTATATATAAGTAAATAATAGGGTTTTTAAATTAAAAAAATAAAAAATAATAATAATTTAGATATAAATATCATAAAAGAAGAAGGAAAAGATTAAATAAAATTATAAGATATATTTATCAAATTTTAATTAAATCCCCCTCCACTCCTAAACCAAATAGGAATGACTGCCCCTCCAACTAATGAAGTCCGTAACCTTTCCTCCCTCCCCTTTAATTAACCTCCTCTCCAAGTCTCAGTCTTCACCGCCAAATGCCAATGGCCAGCAGAAGCTCAAAGTTGCAGGGTGATTATGGAGGAAAACGGAAGAGAAATGGTGATGGAGTTCAACTATTGAACTCCAAGAAGAGAAAAGAAACCTTGTTTAGAAAATGTCATGAGCTGACGGTGAAGAGCGACGCTGACATTAGTTTGGTGTGCGTTGGCACTGATGGAGAAATTGAGGCATGGCCGAATCATGAGAAAGTGAGAGCCATGCTCACGAAGCACAGAGAAAAGCAAGCTGGGAAGAAGAAGAATTACTCACACGAGTCCGAATCAGAGGAGAAGAAGTCGGCTAACGATTCGGCGGAGAATCTTTCTGCAGAGTCACTGATGAGTCTATGGAGGGAAACGGACTTGAAACTGGAAGCCCTGGATGAGAAAATCAAGATGTTGAGTATCCAAAAAGTCACTGACTTCAGTGATGGTATGAATAATTCTTCTGGGATCTTCATGGAGATTTATGGTTGGGATGATCTCTCGACAAACACGAAAGAATACGGCCAACCACTACGGGTTTCTTCTGTACAACTAAATCCACCCACCCAATTTACAGAGGAGTCCATGGCTGTTTCTGCTGATACAGATTATTCATTTATTACTAATAATCTTGCACGGAATCATGCTTGGGGGCAAGAGATAGAATTGCTTGGGGGCAAGAGATAGAACTCGACGGTGAATTCATTGCGGAATTATTGCTATTTGGGAAGCGATTGGAATCTCCAGCTTCAGTGGTGAAGGGAATTTCATTGATTCCATCTGGCATTTGGGACCTAGCAAGCATCAATTTTCAGAGCCTTTCTGTAATTGTATGAGTGCGATGATGAGAACTTGAAGCTGTACAAAGGAAAAGGTATATGGATGACAGTTTTGGACAGTTATGTTCATGGTTGACATCTACTGTGTCTGGTTAGATCTTTGTATATGGATGAGAATTTCATGGCAATACATATTTTGTATTGCTCTATATAGTTCAGCTGAATCAATAGATTTGAGTTATCGCTTATTATATTCTGTGTTTTGCTTTTCCATCTTTTGTTGTTATGGCGTTGATCATGGTGATATATAGCTTCTGTTTGGGGTACCTCATACTTCACCTGAGGAAACTCAATGAAGTATTTTTTTTTTCTCCCTTTATGTATATGGCCAAACATGAAACGATCCTATTCTGACACTTAATCTGAGTAAATATATATTTCCTGCATTAAATTTTGCATATTAACATATTAATGATCATTAATATCTTTACACCAAAGATCTCGTAGGATCTGTGAAAGAGAGAAACGGGTAGGATAATTATTTGATTGGATTTTTCCCCCTTGTCCAGGTTTCTTGCATATTCTATTACCAAATTAATAAGTTGTAAGTGGAAACTTAAAACAATTCATTGAAATTAAATGAACAAATTTGGTATTTTATTATCTTTACTTTATCACTTACATACTTATTTGGAGAGTTTCTTTTTTATCAAGAAATAAGAAATAAAAAGGATCTTATGAGATTGTCTACATAAAAAAAAAAGAACTAGTCTTTTATAATATGATGAATTAAAATTTAAATTCCTACTAAAAAAAGTATTTATATTTTATGTTTGACAATATTTTAAATATAATTAACTTTTAAATATTAAAAAAGATACAGTAACAACTCATTGCCATCAAACTCAGTGACAAGATATTTAAATAGAGAACCATCCAAATAACATAATCTATTTTGTGACCCGGATCTTACGTGGAGAATTTCACGGGCATCAGTATTGCATTTCTCTAAAATCAAAATCACTAAACCTGACATTTTGCTTATTATTGTGTTATATCTTAAATCTTTCTTTGGTAGTTATGAATTCATGTCTGTATTCCTGAAACTGTTAATAAGACAGATTTATTCACCTTTTGAACGTCAAGACGTTTTTGTTTAATTGCCGTCACACAACCCTAAGACAGTAATTACTCAATAATCCGTGTGAACCTAGTTTCGCGTGGAATTTTTCATGGAAAAAGTAGTTTCTCATTTAGAAGTTTTTTTTTTTCTATTTAATATATACACTTTTAAAAAAAATCTACAAAATAACAAATTAAGAGCAAAATTATACATTTATATAAAAAAATTATTAATATAACTTATAGATAGAAAAAAAGAAATCTTCTCACCATTATGAATAGAACCAGAGTATAAATAAGACGAGGAGTAGCTCAGTAAGGGAAATTTAAGCAATTAAAATCAAATTAATTAAATAAAAATCTGAATATATTATTCAAAGCTACCTGGCTACCTCCCCTCTTTCTCCCCCTCCTTTCCAAAGGGGCGGGGAAGGAAGCAGCAACTTAATTAAACAGATCTATAAATTGCTTGTTTCCTAAGTTGCCCTGATCCAACAATCAACTATTGTTGTTGACTGATGATTATCAAGGCTCCATAACTAGTATACAGAGGTACATCAATTGAATTGCAATGTTATTTAAAGACAACACTGAATAAATCATTTTGAGGTACAATGGGCAGCTTTTTATACATGTACAACAACATCTTCTCTGCCTCCACCTCGTGCAGTTAGCAACTTCCTTCCTTGGACATCTTCAGGAAGTGACAAAGTGTGATATTTGGGAGCACTGGAGAACCCCTTTTCTTCTTCTTTATCGTCGTCACCTTCGAAGCCCCAATTCCATTTCCTTCCGTCACTGTCACGGAGTCTAAGTTGTAGAACTGGGTACAGAAAATCCCCACAAATTATGCACTTTCAAAAAAAAATCACAACATTCTGTGATTATATTGTTAGTTAGCATTGATATAAGTATAGAATGTTGCTTAGATGTTCAAGTTTTCACTCCAAAACAGAAGATGTTTAGCTGGGTTCTTATTCAGAGTTAATCAGCATTTTCCTTGATATTAGCAAGGAACAGAATATCCAGTTATAAGAGAGCTGCATTGCCTAGATACCTCACAGACACCATGCAGCAGTAATCTATGAAAAGGATCTCGTATGCGTAGTTCAAGGACATCATGATCTGTGCTTTCAGTGACGAAAGTCCGTATACATTCCTAAAAAAGAGTTAATCTTTCTGTTATCTTCCAATAGCATATACTATACTGATTAAAGTGAGGTAAGTAAAGCATAAACTTGCATGTACATATAAAATAAAAGTCCATCATCCACGCCCTTGGACAGTTAGCTGAGGCAGAGAATACAATTCATCAATGAAATATATAAATACCTCATAACCATCTATCAGCTCCCACAGAAAGCTGCGGCGAAGTGCCTCTCTTGTTCGGGAATCCACCCTACGCCAAGCATTCAATACTTCCACCTTGTCGGCATCAATATGACCTTTCTTCTTAGAAACGGAGCTTTCCAGGGCATGAATAATATCAACCTAGCAAAAGAAATAACACCTAGGTTTAGATGATGGTCAACCATCACCGCATCCCATTACTGATTACCACAGGCTACCCAAAAGAAGCAAACCGAACCTCTTTATCCATGTCTATATTCCTAAATCTGTCCCACTCTCCCGCATTTGTAATGCTAAAAGCTGAAGGTGGAACTTCATCACCTGTAAAATGAACCAAAACTTATTAAGAGGAAGTAATAAATGAAGAATAATCAGCAGATGGTTATAGAAAAATGAAAGCTCGAAATCAGTTTCACCTGGCTGGAATTACCACTAACATAAAGACTTGAAGCAGATTTGCAGGGTTGGCCCTTAAATATCTTACAAAGTGTGCATGTATATAGAAAGAGAGATGGATCGTAACTATAGTTCCATCTCTGATGCATTTAGTGCAGTAACAAAGAAAATTTATAAAGGCAACAAAACTTGTACTAAGGACAAAGAAAACCTTGAAGATGCAAAAACCTGAATGAATGCAATGAATAGCACATACATAAGATAATAATCCAGATTATTACCCCAGGGTGGCGGAGCAAACAAGCCTCTAATTTCTTCAGCGTTCAGTCGAGGAACAAGTTCCATTAGGAGACGATCATTTAACCACCTACGAGACCTTCGATTTGTAACCTGATCAAATTAACAAGCCTCGATTAATCAACAAACTATCAAAGTTCAAGAATATAGTTTTTTCGGTTTGTCCTCATTTCAGATATATAAGATGGAGTTCATGTCAATGAGTTTGGAAAATATATTTAAACATTTGTTGAAAAACAGTCAGAGATTAATATTTAATAACAAGCTTATAAAGAACATGATAGCGACGAAGGTCATAATAAATGATAACAGATAGTTGCTTCTCCCACCAGTATCGTCAACGGCATAAGATGCCAGGCAAAACAGCTGTTATGCCACCATGGCAGACAGCATGGCAGCTGCCATGTGCATGCTTAGATGTCTTTTGGGAAATAGATAAATAATGCTTCACCCCAAAACTACTCTTAATATATTATATGTATTCGCATCTCAAAATTCATGTAATTGACACTAGCTGGAGGTATCCATGCTTGTGGATACAAAAAAATTAAGGCAACAAAGTTTCAATATAAAAAAGCATATTAACAATCTTTAATCTCCTATCACAACAACAACCCCCCCCCCCCCCCCCCAAAAAAAATTCATCTTAAATCACCCATAGAAAACATTGAACTCCGTGATGTACTCATATAAGATTCCCGTAAAAGAAAGAATACACCAATATTTAACATTTGTCATGAGACTTATGACACAACGAGCACTAGATGGTATACACAAACATTAACATAAAATCTTACCTTTCCAGTCAAGCTTTCAAGGAACTCGATCTTTTTCTCAACAGACATCCCCTTGGATTCAGCACCATCTCCTGTTCATTGGAAAAAAATTATTTAATACTATTCTCAACAGCCTTGCCAGGAAGAGTAGGAGCGAATGCACTGATCTGGGCATGCAAAATTAAAACAGAACATTCGCAAAAGAAAAACAAAATAAATCCTGACAAAAGTAACCTACAATAATTCTTATTAATATTGCGAGAGGTAAGTTTGCAACTTTATTTCGTCATTATAATTCTCAGTCAGCAAAATGAAAACTTGATAAATCACAAAACAATGAAACTGGGGATGGAAAGATAAAAGAAAGAGAACCTTTCGGAGGCTCTAGGAAAGAACGAAGAAGGTCGTCTTCTCTGTGAAGAACCTGGGAAGTTGCCATGATTAGGTGTGGCAGCAAGGGAGGGAGATCTTGGAATGCGAACAGGAATCCAAAGTAAGGTCTCTCTGACCTCCGACCGCTGTTTCTCTATTCGGGGAAGCTAGGCCTCTTTTCTGATCTGGATATGGCGCGTGAGTTGCAGAGATGGATTAGATTGAGAAAGAGAGGTCAGACTTCAGAAGGAAATGATGGGGAAGGGGCAAATCACACAACTCAATCAGCAAATTGCAACACAAACGCAACGAAGTGTTAGCTCAATAAAAAAAGAATGTAGGAATATGCTTTCTTGTATGATTCAAGATTCGGCAATACCTTACATCAACGCGAGAAGGGAATAGGTCCACAACTACCCGCCTCTTTACTTTGTGAGCAAGTAATGGGCTTCATATCATTCCTGGGCTACATGTTCAGACCCATTCTTAATGGGCTTCATATCATTCCTGGGCTACACGTTCAGACCCATCTACTTAATGCTCCGACTAATCATTATTAAAATAAATAAACAATTAATTTTTTTCCTTATTTTCTATCCTTAAAATTTTTCTTCATAACATTTTCTATCCTCAAAATTGATCATAAAGATTTTAATGTGTTTAGTTTAAGTCTTGGAGAATACATTCTAGAGAAAATTGATTTTAAATTAATCTTAGAGAATAAATTTTATATAAAAAGTGATTTTGAAGAAATAAATATTTCTATAGTTAATATCAGAATTATATTTTTAATAAATAAATTACTAGAAAGGGTATGAGATATATGATAATTATACAAAGAGATAGGAGAGATAGAAAGATAAAAAAAATTTAGAGGGTTAAAATCATCATTTCACATGCTAAATAACTAAAATTTATTTAAAAAACTAATAGCTCTTACTTATTTAAAATTATAGTTTCAAATTACCAAAACTATAATTTTAATTAAAACTACTTATGTGTTGAAGTTGTTTTGAACTAGGGGCTTGTTTGGAAACCACTCCAAACGTGGTTTCCAACAGCTTTTGGGCCCAAACTTTGGTTTGGAGAAATTTTAAAACAAACAGTCATATTTGTTCAAATGGGCTTTTAGACTAAACTCTAATTTAAAACTAAGGTTTCAGATAAACTGGTCAGAGCAGCTTATGGAACAGTAAAAGAGTTTATGAACTAACCAATTACTATATTACCCCTACTTTTTCTTACACTATCTCTCCTACTTTTTCTTATACTCTCTCTCCTTTCTCTTACTTTTTCTCTATTTTCTTTCTTACACCCTCTCTCCTCTCATCTCTTATCTCTCCTCATTTAATACTCATATCCTTTTTCGTAATTTACCAATAACAAAAGTATTTTTGGAAATAACTATCCAAACACTCATTTATTCAAAACCACTTTTTTTTCCATGAGTTCTTCTTCAAAAGCCCTTTTCTATAAGCTGCCTATAAACCCATTTTCAAAATCCTATCCAAACACACACTAGATTTGGGTCCAAATTGTGCTGATAGAAGCCTCGCCATATCTACCAAATATTACTGCCGAATATGCACTTGGGAGCTGTTATCCTCCTGTCGGTAGCTTACCCAATGGTAATGGGCTCAATAGAACAGAGATGAACTGAAGGACCATTTCTTTATGGTTATAACCAAAGCTGCATAGATTCATAGATAACATTGCTGAATAACATCTAATAATAGTTTTATAGATTGGGTTGTAAATTGAATTTTTTTTCTTAAAATAGGTCTCCTACAAGGAGACTTTATCTCACCATTTTTATTTATTATATATATAGACAAGTTATCTTATGTTATTACTAATGTTGTAAATAATGGCCAATGGAAACCAATTATTATTGCTAGTGGAGGTCTACCAATTTCTCATCTTATATTTATTAATGACTTTACTTTTAGAGTAGCTCATGAAAAATAGCCTGAATGCATGATGGATTGTCTACACAAATTCTATCTAGCTTCAGGTGGAAAAATCAGAAAGAGCAAGTATTCAATATTTTTTCTCCAAAGTTGCAACTTAGTACTCGAAGAAGAATTACTAGTATTAAAGGAATGGATGCCTCAGCTAAGATAAGAAAGTAATTGGGCTTTCTAATCATCAGAGAGAGAAAACATAAAGATACTTTTCAGTATATCATTAATAGAGTTAAATCTAAACTAACAACTTGGGAAGAGAATACATTGTCAGTGGTTGGTAGAATTACTTTGGCCAAGTCTATTTTGAGTTCTATACTAGTATATCCTATGTTTGTTTCAAATATTTCTATCTCTATATATATACGAAGAAGAGGAGATATTACAAAGGAATTTTATATGGGGAATAGCTAAAATTCATATGGATTTCATCATATTAGATGTGATCAAATTGTTAAGCCTAAACTAAATGAGGATCTGGGATTTAAGAAGTTATTATCCTTCAATCGAGTTTATGGAGCCAAATTAGCCTAGAAAGTAGTGAATGGAGACAAAAGTATATGAGTCGATGTGTTTTTATATAAATACATACTTAGGAACGAAGATAATTTATTTGATGCAAGAAATGGAGATTTGGCCATGTGAAAGTTCATTTTCCAACATAAATATATAGTTGAATTAGGTACAAGATGTCATATAAAAAATAAGGAGATAGGGAATTTCTTTATTGATAAATAGTTGTTTGTGAATATAAACCTAAAAGATATGTGTCTGAAACCATTGACAACTGCAGAGGAAAATAGTAAGTTTATAGACTGAATTGATTTAGGGATTTAAGATTTCTAGAGACTTGCTGATCTTCCACCAATCAACGCTTTCCAAAGGTTATTAAGTATACTTTCACCTAGAGGCATATAATGACGTGATGACTTGAAATGCTACAAAGAAGGATTCTTTTACTATTAAAACATCATATTTTCTAATTGAATTTAAGCGGGTCAATACATATAGTTTTATCTTCAATGATATATATATAAATAGAAGGGCATTAAACGCATTCGGGTGTTCCTATGGATAACTTTCAATAGTTGTTTAACGACTAATATTTGGAGAAGTAAATAGACTTCAACTAGTGCCTTATGTCAATATTGTAGAGAAGACACTGAAGATATTCTACATATTCTTCAATATTGCAGTTATGTTAGATTGTTGTGGCTGAGGTTAGTGAATCCCAGATATTATTTTCCCTTCTTTAGAACTTCTTTACCAGACTAATTTGTTTTAAATCTCAAGAGGGTGTTGGGATCGTATAGTCTTAATACTTGTATATTAATTTGTAGAGTTTTAATTTAGAGTTTATGGAAGTAAAGAAATCAAACTACTTTTAATACAAACTTCTTCAAACCGTTAAATAATTACTCGATTGTTATGCAAACATTGAGAAGTTTTCATCAAATTGGCAACCTCCTCTTGTATGATGGTTCAAATTAAATATTAGTAGAACTCTTTTTGTAATTCATGGTAAATCGGGTACGGGATATTATTAGAGATCATATAGGCACATGAGTTATAGGTTTTACAAGTAACTTGGACTCTTATAGTATGATTGAAGTAGAGCAATTGGCTGTATATAAAAGACTTTAAAAGTCTGCAGATTTACGATTAGATAAGTTTATTCTTGAATCTGATTCTAATAATACTATTGATATATTGTTCAATCTCAATATTGATAGATACAGTTTACTATTTATACGTATACGTAGACTTTTACAGCTATCATGGGACATTAAACTAGAATATATTCATAGAGGTCAAAACATGTTTGTGAATGCTCTGACTAAAGATAGGTTGACGTCTACAAAAATATTATATTCATGTCCTACACATTTGAACTCTATTGTTAGTACTGAGTATTTGGGATGTAATCTCCTTCTGCATTAATTTTAGTTGTTTCGGGTACATAGCTCTCCCTTGTACCAAAAAAAATCTAATATAATAAACGTGCAACTGAGGTCATGTTTGATTCTCTTGCCTTCCTCCATAAATCCAATTACCTGCCTTTTGTGGAGGGGCAACAGGGTTTGTTGCATTGAACTTCAATGTTTGGGAGATGAGATATTGTCGTTAAACTATTTGAACTTCCTTGCATCATAGCGAGTAGGTAGCAATCAGAATCTAACCATGTTTTTATATTTCATCATTGGCTGATCTAACAATGAGGCATCAGATAATTCCTTTTCCATATGACATATAAGTGAAATTCACGGTAAGGTAACCTGAAACTTGACCAAAGAGAATTTGTTGTCCCTTAATATTTCCTTGCCGGAATTAAGTGGAAGAAGATTACAAGAATCAACTGGTATGCCACTCACATTCCGTGAGGTACTACAGATCTATCCTTAACTGCAGAGGATCACACACAGAGAATCACAATAAAAACTAGTGTTTTCCCAAGTCAAGCCTCATGCATGTAATTAGTTTCTGCTTTATATATGATTTGCAGGGTTATGGCCACTATATTAACTAACAGATGCTGAATGAACCTCTTGAGGAGATGATGGGAAAACTAGTAGAGGAAAATCCAGCAGCAGCAGCAGCAGCAGCAGCTCAGCTTTTAGAGAGTAACGGCCTTTGTCTTTGTCTGAAGACTTGCGCAAGGCTATGCACATGTTTGGTGGCATTCCACGAGTCTAAACAAAGGAAAGGATTTCGTTTATGATGAAATTTATCTTTCTTTTCATGTTTTTTTTTGCCATTAAACAACTCAAAGCAAGAGCACTATTTTCGTAAGAATTTGGGCCACTTCTTTTGTTCTTGCAGTGATGGCCTAATTGAAATTGTAGCTCTTGCAAGATAATCATTTGTAGCCCGCTATGACAAAAGGTTATATTGATGCCATGATCCTGTACTATCCAAGTCCACATGCTGGGTCGATTGGCCTTAAGAACATTGACATTGAACGTTGACTTACTTACAGAGAGTAAAATATTTCGTAAAAAGAAATAAACTCGTTAGTAAACTTCCATGGTAGGAAAGCAAAGGAATAACCTCAATGGCATGAGAAAATCGCTTCAAGTTTTATTTGGGGAATAGTGACAAACAGGCGCACTTTTGAGAGAAGAAGAAGGGGAGAAATGAAGTCAAGATAGGAGCAAATGGGATGATAATTTTGTGCAGTCTGCGTGCTGAGCCTTGGACAAGGCTTTTCAGAAATGGAATAGTAAGTTTGAAATGGATGATTAATGCCACATATCTTCCCCATTTTGGGACACTGGGATGGCATTTCCACTCCTAATCCTACAACAATGCTCTCAAGGGGCCCACTAATTCTCTCACACCAAGTCTGCCAATTTACACATTCCCAGGAATTACAGTGTGTGTGGATGTGGATAGAAGGAACCAAAATTAATGGTATCGATCACCACTTGCTCATCAGATCAGATTCGTACGTAATTAAACATAATTTGTTCATTATTAATCAAATCAAAGCCAATTATAGACATGACTAATTTAGGAATTCATGGTGACTTAAACTGTAGCTTCTAAGGTTTGATGACGATTTTGGGCTACACCAGAGGGATGCAATCCTACTTAAATTGTGACTAATTTAGCTGAGAGGCAATTAGAATACTTCACTTAGGAATAATTGTCATTATAATTAATTAAGAGTTAATTTAAAGGGTAAAAATTAGTAACCTATGGGGGTGAAACTTGAACCTTAAAACTTATATTGATTGGATAATCTTCATATTATTATCAGTAATTTTTCGTATTTACTATCTTCTTACAATTTTAAATTGAATATGAATATTGATTATGTATGACGAGGAGAACAATCATTCATTATATGTCTGCTACTAGGACCATGTTGTTACATCTTGGCATGCACTAATGACTTCCACACCAAATCTAGGAGGATTTGGTTAGAATTTAGAAAGTGAATTTCATCTCTTTTTTTTTGTTATAAAATTTTTAGAAAGAGATTAGATTTATCAATAATTTAAGATAGAGCGAAGTTTTCCTTTTTTCTATATAATATTAATGTTAGACAGAGCGAGTTATCAATCACCCTAAGACATAAATCTAAATAATAAAAAATTAAGATATTTCCCTAATTTAAATTCAATTATTATAACTTAACCATTCTCATTTTAAATTTTGTTGACTCGAGATTATACATCAAGGTGAAAAAATTATATTAAAAATTGAAAAATAAATAAGTTTCCTAAACCCGCTAATCTTAAAGGTGAGTATGAAGTTTATATGTGAACAAATTGTTTTATATCTTTTTTTATCAAAGTATAATATTAAATAATTGAGTTGATTATTGGTATAATAATTATATACAACATTATTAGATTCTCTCCATTTCTTGGGAATGCATTCTTTGGTTGTTTCCATACTCTATCATATCCCTAAAATATCGGCCCGCGTGCCACAATCATAATTATTGCTCACATTCAACGCCCTTATGATTCCCCCCTTCAATAACAAAATATGGAAGGGAAATGTGCAAACACATTATGATGAATACAGGAAATATAAAATAATAAAATTCTCACAAGAAGAAGAAGAAGAAGAAGAAGAAGAAGAAGAAGAAGAAGAAGAAGAAGAAGAAGAAGAAGAAGAAGAAGAAGAAGAAGAAGAAGAAGAAGAAGAAGAAGAAGAAGAAGAGGCCGTCAGTGAATTTGGTTGATGGCAAGGATGTGTTGTGTTGTGCATGATAAGGCTCGTGCACATAGTTTTTTTTTTTTAAAAAAAATTGTTATAATGAGCTTGAAGAAAAAGTTCCTCTGGATAACTCATGACTGTCTATTTGAATAAGAATTTAAAAAATAATTTATAAAAATATATTTAGATAACTTTTAGAAAATAGGTTTTGAATAAAAGTTTATGAAAAAAAATAGTTTTAAATAAATGAGTGTTTAGATAATTATTTTTAGAAATATTTTTATTATTAATAAATTATAAAAAATGGTATGATTATTAAATATAAGAGAGATGAGAGATAGTGTAGAAGAAAGATGAGAGGAGGTGTATAAAAGGAAAGAGAGATGGGAGATAATGTAAGAAAAGAAATGAGAGAGGGTATAAAAAAAGTAGGAGAGAGAAGAGATAGTATAAGAAAAAATATGGGTAATATAGTAATTAGTTAGTCTATAACCTCTTTTACTGTTCTATAAGTTACTCTAACCAGCTTATATGAAACATTAATTTTAAATTATAGTTTAATCTAAAAACTATTTTAAATAAATATAATTGATTGTCTCTAAACTCAAGTTTTGTCAAAATCTAAGTTTTAGGATACCAAACAGACAATACTTCTAAATACTGATTTAATATTTATATTTATTTACACTCATACTCCATTCCTATTATTCTTTCTCCCAACTCTTTGAAATTTCTTAAGCTTTGAAAAGGATGGCCAGAGATTGTAAAGAGGCAACGCGTTGCATAAATTTAGAAGGAAAAAAAAAGTCATGCACATGTTATCTTAAAATTTTTAATTAAGATGTGATGCCAAACTCATTTATATACTCATATCCATATAAAATATAATAATAAATAAAATAATTAAATATTTTGTATTTGATGTTTTTTCATAAACACATATTTTCCTGAAGAAAAAATAAACAAGTAGTGTACTTTTACTTAATTATAGCCTTAAGAATTATTTTTTTTATGAACTAAGTGCATACCTTTTTTTTGTTAGAACCATTCAATACTTTATACTACTAACTAATACAAGTTGAGTTAAACAACATACATGAGTTGAAGACATCCCAATTTAGCCTTTTCATTCGCAAAACTGGAATTGAAGACTCTGTTTAATTCTCATATATAAGCAATAAATAAATATGCGTGCGTGCGTGTGTTTTTTTTATATAATATTATAACATTGTATTATTTTTTATAGATAATTACTTTTAACTAAATAATATATAAACATTTACTATTGAGGTGTTGGGAGATGATATATATTTTATGTTTTAATTGAGATACCTGATAATAAAATAATTTTTTAAAAAGTGACAACGAATATAATCTTAATTGTAAGTGTTAACGTTAGATAAATATTGTTGGAGACGCGAGACTGGAAAGTTAGTTAATTAATAATTAGAGGATACCTAATCTTTGGTTAAATATAAATTCGCTATAGAGGGATGTGCATTAATAGCCAATAAATATATAGGTATCCATTAACTCGTCGCCCAATGGAATGCTAGGAAGTTATGCATACTTGATTTCTTAGATAAAATTAAAATAGCTAATAAGAGTTAATACAGATAGTAAAAAATATGCTCATATCCTATAAGGATACGAGTTCGATTCTCGTTGTTATCATGAGAACCCATTTGATAGATAATCTTATAAGTCCCCTGTAAATATTCTTTGAGTCCTAAATTATATATTAATTTTAGTAGATGACCGATGTCTAACTTAACTAAAATTTTCTATAAAAAAAGAAAGAAAGATAAGATTAAAATATTATCATATGTAACTCAGATGATATTCTGTGGGACAAAACAGGTGATTAGAAGCTAATGAATGCTAAGAAGAAGGCGTAATTAATATTATCCAAATGAATCATTTTAAGGTATTCGGGGCAATTTATCAATGAAGTGAAACATGGTATCTACTTTGGTCAAAGAGTCCAAAGGATTATTAGGGTAGCCGCAGCACAAATCAATGATACTTGTTTTCAATTCAATCTGAATATTAATTGGCAATTGGAGGATGGAATTTGTGCTATATTCCATATTCTTTGTGTGGTCACGCTTCAATTAATGAATGAATCCAATGAACACACTACACGCATACGAAACTGTGACTCTCTTATCACACACAACGTCGCTGTAACTTACATTAAGCCTACGAAAAATTCCACCGCATTATCTATAGGGATCGAATTTTTCTCTCCTTTAAGATCAGTTCAACTACAGTATATTTTTATGTTTGATTGAAATCAAATATATTCCCTTTGATTTGACTTGCAAGAAATAGTTATATTAATTTCTTCAATAATATAACTTTTTCTTGACTAAATATATTAATCCTTATATTAAAAATAATTAAATTCAAGATATTATTATACACTAAATATGTGTATCTCTTTCAATAAATATTTAAATCTTAATTTTTTATATTGTGAAGAACTAATTACTTTCACTAAACTTAATATTAGGGCTGTGCAAGAAGCCCAGAACCCGCAAAGTCAGCCAGAGCCTGCACAAAATATACCCTGCCCAACCTGCTAAAAAGTGGCCCAATGTAAAATGGGCAATTTCGAGTATGGCTAATATTCAGGCCAGGCCGGGCATCAAGCAGGGGTTACTGCCCTGTCCATTTGGCCCTGCCTAGTTAATTACTCTTTTATATATAACAATTTATAAATTATAGTATTTTACATAGAACAAATATGATAGATACTGATGATTAAAAGATAATTTTATAAATATGAGTAGTCAAGTAAGTAATTGTATTATTTAAAATTTATGACTAAATTGATTTATTTCTTTATTTTTTTAAACTGTGGTAACCATCATATATTTTTTTCAGATGCTTCATCTTTATCAATTTTAGGGAGATTGATATAAAGTTACAATTGCAAATTATTTAGACTTCAATACTTTTTTTTATATGCCATGGATTTTAAAACTTTAATTATTATCTTTTTATTGTCTTATTCTTAGTAAATTATGTATATTATTTAATTATTAAAGACATATGAATATAATATTATTTTATAAATTCACAATTGCAGATTTTTCACAATATGAGCAGGGCATCAGGACTTGGGCATGTCTAACCCAAAATAGTTAGGGCTTTTACCGAATAGAGTCGGGCATCGGGCTGTAAAATGCAGCCCATGTATTTTTCGAACAGGGCACCATACAAGGGGTTGTCTTACCCATGTACACCCCTACTTAATTTTGTTAGGAATAATATAACTATTTATACAATACACTTATACTGATTAATTTATATGCGAGGATTGTAACTTGTGAAGCCTCTATAAGATCATTTTTTTTTCATTTAGTTTCTTTCTCAGTGACAGAATTCAAACCTTAGGGATACATTTCAATCGACCTAGCCACCATATTCGTACTAACATTCTACAAATAAGCTAATTCAGCCAAAGGCAGTTAAACCTGACAAATCAGTGTCAAGGCAATGGGCTATATGAATCTTAATCTGCACAAATTATCGACCATATATATATATATATATACAGGCATGGTCTGTCCATGGAATATGATGTCAAGTTCAAGCCGAAGACTTGCACAATTAAGGAAGAACATCTGGAATCCAAGTGCGTCATGGAATTTGGGACCAACTTAGGTAAGAAAATTAAGTGTGTGTTTGGGAATATTCCAAACTTAGGTTTTAAATTTAGGTTTGAGCAAAACTTAAATTTTGAGAAATTTTATGTTTAAATAGACTTTTGGACTAAATCGTAATTTAAAACTAAAGTTTCAGATAAGTTGATCAGAGTAGTTTATAGAACAGTAAAAGAGCTTATAAACTAACCAATTATTATATTATCCCTACTTTTTCTTATATTTTCTCTCTCCTTTTTTTACACCATATCTCATCTCATCTCTTATCTCTTATCATTTAATACTCATCATTTTTCGTAATTTACCAATAATAAAAGTACTTTTAAAAATAATTATTCACATATTCATTTATTTAAAATTATTTTTTTTATAAACTCTTCTCCAAAAATTCTTTTCTAAAAGTTATTTAAAAATATTTTTTTTTTCGTGAGTCCTCTTTTAAAATTTTATCTAAATGAGCCTCAAAGCTGATTTGACAAATTTAAAGAGGTGTTACAAGAATCTCAACTTCAATAGTCATATTGGCCACACAGTCAACCTCTCCATCGATCTATATCTGCTTCATGCACGGAACCAGTCTCCATCAATGTCCATTTCACAACTTACTCAACCCGATCAGTACTACTCCTTACGGTTCATATCCAGAACAAATACCTTCGCTTACATCACCCCTTCTTTATTTCCCTTTTGTCACATTCTCCTCCGCATTATGCAACATTAACACTACTCATTATTCGGCCACTCACTTTATGAAAAATACACCAACACCCACAAATTATATATGTATGTGCAAATATATATATTGAAGTATATGTTCTTGTGTTGTATGTATTCAACAAAAATAAATAAATAATAGCATTTCTTCTCTTCTATTGACTCCCACCTCTAATTTTTCTAATGGGGTTTGAGAATTTGGATATCTCAGTGCGGATTCAGATATTTTATATTTGTAGAAAGTAAGAGCTGCATAGCATATTTAAGCCTATCTTGTCAGATGGAATTCGTGGGAAAGTGGCTTAAAATGCTAGATATTTTAGATAGCAAGCAAAAAAAAAGGATATACAAGACAAAAATGAAACGTACAAACAAAATGGAATAATTAGAAAGACCTTATCACAGCCATATTCTAATGCAATTTGCTGTTCTTCCCACAAAATGAGCCCACTATGAAAAGAACCTCCCTGTGCCCACTGAGTTTTATTACCTAGACTACACCACGCCATTGCAGTTCCTCTTTCTCTCAGCTATGGCTCACTTGAGGCCATGGCCATTCATATGGTATAAAGCTAGCTAAAGAAACTACATTGGGATAGAGAGTTATTGGGCAGAATATTTGGGAACACCACTTCTTTCCTAGTTGACTATTTAATAATTCTTGCTTAATGCAAGTCCACTAACAGAGAGGAAGAGAGTGGCCTTTTGACCGCCTATAAATACCACACGCATTCTCTTCTCACAAATCAACCTTGATCAGTTCGTGAGTCAGCTCTAAAGAAACAAAGGGACTTCTTCCTCATTGAGTCTGTCTTCTCTTAATTTTTTTCTGTTAATTATCTATTCTTCTTTATTTAGATTTCTTCCTAATTCACCATGACCATCTCTATGGTAATGTGCAGACTAACACAGTCCCTAATAAATATTTCTTCTGTTAGCCCAAAAATAAACGTTACCACTCTTTCGCGGCAGAAGGAGAAGGTTGTGCTGGTGATGGGGGCCACCGGCGCCGGAAAGTCCAGGCTCTCCATCGACCTCGCCACCCTTTTTCCTGCGGAGATCATCAACTCTGATAAAATACAAGTGCATGAAGGACTCGACACAGTGACAAACAAGATCGCCGAGGAAGAACAACGTGGTGTTCCTCACCATTTACTAGGAACACAGAATCCAAACTCAGAATTCACTGCCAGCAATTTCTGTGGCATGGCTTCACTTGCCATCGAGGCAATTAGGGGTCGTGGAAAGCTTCCGATCATCGTCGGAGGATCGAATTCGTTCCTGGAGGCTTTAATCGACGAGGACGACTATAAATTCCGATCAAGGTACGATTTCTGTTGCCTGTGGGTAGACGTGGGCATGCCCGTTCTCCATTCGTACGTGGCAGAACGGGTGGATCAGAAGTTCAAGAAAGGAATGGTGAACGAATTGAGGCCGTTTTACAATCCAAAAGGGGACTATTCACGAGGGATCAGGAAGGCAATCGGAGTTCCGGAATTCGATAAATATTTTCGAAGGGAAGCACAGGCTGATGACGAAACGAGGCAGAGGCTGTTGGAGGAGGCGTTGAGGGAGGTGAAGGAGAACACAAGGAAATTGGCGGGAAAACAGCTGGGGAAGATCCAGAGCCTGAGGAACGTGAAGAGATGGAAGATGCAGCGCGTGGACGCGACGTCGGTATTCCGGAAGCGCGGGGATGAAGAAGAGGCGAATGAGGAGTGGAGGAAGGTGGTGGCGGAGCCAAGTGCGATGATCGTCGCTCAGTTCCTTCGCAGCTTCACAACGACGAAGAGGGGTGTGAATGCGGGGCTAAGATTGGCGCCGCTGGAGAGCGCCATTGCTTCGTCTTGGCATCTTCGATCTCTGGGGGAACACTCGTGCCCTGTCTGCCCGCCCTCCTGTCTAATTGAACTTTTTGACTTGTCCAAAATTTGAAATAAATTTTATTAATCCTAAGAAATAGTGTGACTAATTGTAATTATAAATAATGATGGATTGATATGGTAATGATGACTCACATACAGTAGTAGGTGGGAAGACAGGAGGGCGTGGCGGCTAATTAGATTTAAGAATGGTGGTATTAAACTGCTTGGAAAGAGGAGAAATAGAGATTTAAAAAATAAAATTGTAATGATAAGTGAGTAATATGACATCTAAAATTTGACGTTTTGAAACTTTTCAATGATTTTCTTAAAAAGATAAAATACGAAGGAAGAGTAGAGGAGATGCGTCATATGAAGCGCAAAACGGCGTCATTTCCAATCATATATTTTTTTGAAAAAATAAAATAGGATAAAAGATGCCGTATAACAGGAGGCTATGAGACTGTAAGGCATTATTTAGTATAAGGAATTTGGAGAAGAGGGAGAGAAAGGGAGAGATTTTGCTCACTTTTTTTTATTTGGCTCCATAAAATATTTAAGAGGGATCCCTAACTTTATCTCCCCTCTAAATTTGAGGGAATTTGGAGAGGAGGTATGGAATTATTATTTTATAATATTAATATATCAATAATTTTTTTAATATCACAATATTATCCCTATATTATATTTTATTAAAATATTCTATAAAATAATATAATATAAATTTATTTATATAAAAATATTTTCCCTCTTTTTCTTTCCTGAGCTAAATAAGGTAATATAAAAATCCCTCTCCTCCCCTAATCTTAATCTAAATAAAGTAATAATAAAATCCTTTTTCTTTCTTCCCTTTCCCTTTATTAAAATCCTTCTCATCCCCTCTATTGAGTCAAACATAGCCTAAGACATTGTTTGGTATGAGAAATTTAGAGGGGAGGGGAGAGAAAGGGAGAGATTTTGCTCCCCTCCTCTTATTTGGCTCCATAAAATATCTAGGAGGGAAGGAAAAATTTTTCTCTCCCCTCCCCAACTTTACCTCCCCTCTAAATTTGGAGGAATTTGGAGGGGAGGTATAAAATTATTATTTTATAATATTAATATACCTATAATTTTTTTAATATCCTAATATTATCTATATATTATATTTTATTAAAATATTCTATAAAATAATATATGATAAATTTATTTATATAAAAATATTTTTTCTCCTTTTTCTTCTTGAACCAAATAAGGTAATATAAAAATTTCTCCCCTCCCCTCCTTTCCCTTAATCTTAATCTAAACAAGATAATAATAAAATCTTTTTCCTTCTCTTTTTCTCTATTAAAATCCTTTATCTCCCATCCTCTCTACTGAATCAAACATAGCTTTAAGAGTCTAGGGCGAGCCGGTGAAAACTTAAAAAGCACACCGAGAGGCGAGGGCCTAGGAAGAATTGGCATTTCCGTACACGCAGCTGTATTTGGGATGCGCCGATCTGCTTCCATGTATGTGTGTGGGACCACATTCCCTCCCCAAGTTCCTCATTTTCTTATCTTCCCTTTTCATCCTCTTTGTTTTCCTTTTTAATACCTGCAACTTGTTCTGCTTTTGATACCGGCAACCTGTTGGTCTACTACTTCTTTTTAGGGCCAGTTTAAATTAATTTTTAGAGAATAAATTTTAAAAAAAATAAATTCTGAATAATAGATTTTGGAGATAATAGATTTTGAGAAGAATAAATTTTAGGAATAGAGATATTTAGATGATTAGTAGTAGAATTACTTTTTATATTGATAAATTACTAAAAGGGGTATGATTTGATTAAAGTATGAGAGAGGAGGAGGGTAGAGAATAAATAGGATAGAGGAGAGATAGTAGAGAGAAAATAAGAGAGAGGAGAGAGTGTAGAGAAGAGAGAGGAAAGATGAGATATGATGAAGAAGATAAATGAGAGAGGAGATATAAGAGAGGAGAGATAGTATAAGAAAAAATTGGGATGAAATAGTAATTAGATAGTCCACAAGCTATTTTACTGTTCCAAAAGCTATTTTCAGTAGATTATTCAAAACTATGGTTTTGGCCAAAATCAATTATGGACAAAAATAACTGTTTATGTGAAATTTTTCTAAATTGAGATTTTGCTCAAAATTAATTTTATAACCATAATACCCAAACAAACACTTAATAAAAAAATTAGAATGGCAGGACTAAAGATTCGACATTGAAGGCATAGAACCTTTGGATAGGATTTCTAAAAGAGACTTATAATAAAAAAGAATTTTTTAAGTAGTTTATAAAAAAAGACTTTTAAATAAGAGATTATAAAAAAATAATTTTAAATAAATATTTAGATAGTTATTTTTAAAAATAATTTTATTATTGATAAATTATGAAAAAAAAATATGAGTATTAAATAAGGAAAGATAATATATAAGTGGAGAGAGAGGGTGTAAGAAAAAAAATAGAGAGGGTGTAAAAAAGTATGAGAGATGGTATAAGAAAAAGTATGGGTAATATATTAATTGATTAATTCATAAACTCTTTTATTGTTCTATAAACTACTCTGACTAGCTTATCTAAAATCTTAGTTTTAAACTATGATTTAATCTAAAAGTCTATTTGAATAAATATAGCTGTTTATTTTTAAAAAAAAATTAAATTTAATTTTTGCCTTAATTTTTTTTAAATTATAGTTTAGTGAAAATAAAACAGATCCATAATTCATGCAAGCTTCGTAGAGCACTCTGCTAATTTTTAAATTAGATTGAGCTCTATATATTTTTAATAAAATATAAAGGGAAAATGACATTTAAGTCCCATAGAAGGCATAAAATGTCAAAAAAGTCCTAAGAAATAGCATAATTAATGTCAAGTTCTATGGGACCTCATATGAATTTTTTCTAATTGTAAAAAGACATAAATATCCCTAAAATTGAAATTTTCCCTTTCCTTTCTCTTTCTCTTTCTCATAATTCCCTTCCATTAACACCAGGACTCTCTCTCTCTTCTGTCTCTTGCTGCCCCTTCTCTCAGCTTTTCTCGCATTTGCACTCGCCTAATTTCTGAAGATCTTCACCACCTAGTCCGTGCTTATGCCTCTTCTTTTTTTTTAATTTTTTAAAGTTTACGTAGATCTTACTTTTTTGGGTATGCTTCCATTTTATTTATTTTTTATGTTTCATTGCTTTACTCACCAGTGGATTTGGTTTATGATCTTTACCGCACTTAGTTTTCCACATGCTGATTTGCAGCTCAATATTTTTCCTACTGCTACAGAAAATTGTTTACTTCTTCATCTATTACACAGAAGCCAGCGGGGTTTGAAATTCAGCATCTATTATTGGTCACTTGGTCCAGTGGGAATGAAGATTCTCTCCTATACCTTCTAATTTTTATTGATCCAAGGAATAGTGAAATTGAAATTTTTCAGGCAGATTCAGGGTATGCTTTTAGTGTGCTTACATTACTACTAATGATGATTAGATTTAGTATTTAGAATATCTAGGATATGTTGTTTGTATTGGTCGTATTGTATGATAATTTATATTAAGAAAATAGAGCATGAAAGGGAGACTTAAGACCTAATTTACACCTCTTAATATTCTTATTATGGAAGACCGTGGAGCTGCTACTTTTTTTTTCTTCTTTCTTAAATGTTAGTTGAAATTTGAATCAACTTCTGTGTTTCATCCTTTAAAGAATTTAGACACTTGTTTTAGTTAGAACATTTTCACATAATCTTTGGGTTTTGGTAAAATTTTATCGATTGGTTTCATGATTTAAGCTCTTCCTTGTTTTATACGTTAAGCTAACTCTTTAGTTTCATATTCTGTATGACTTATGCATGTGTTTGTTGACATGTTAAGTTGGACTTCACAAGTGTGATAAAACTTGAGGTTTTTCCCTGGCGAACAAGTCTGCAAATTCTGACAAAAACATCGCACAATATGATTAATCTCTTGAAAATCTGAGGCAAAAATTCTGTTGGGCTTGCTCTGTTTGAACAGAGGTTTTCATTGGCTCCATTTTATTTACTAAGAATGGTATGTAATTCGCCATAATCTGGATTAAACCCTTTGGTCACTATAAACTATATTCTTCTAGAGAAGAATCTTACTTTTCCTTTTTTTCCTGCAGATTTTACTCTCACTTTGCCATCAAGGATTAATGAATATAGGATATGATATAGCATGTGGTTGTGTTCCAGGAGATCAATCTCATAAGAATAGTGATACAGTTGACGCTTATGCATTGTATTGCTCCTAGCTTAGACCTCTCTTTAAGTCTACAATAGCAATCTCTCATTTCTTTTCAAGATTCTTTCATGCCTACAGTATGGGTAATTCCCAACGCGATATAACTTTTTCTGAGAACAGTGCATATATTAAAAGTAAATTGAAGTTTTCAAGTGCTGGGCAATCTTACTTTGTTAAAGGTCTCCTGATTTCACTTTGGTATTTAAAAGCCATTTTGAGGAGCTAATTTGGTTCTTTTAGCACAAATATTATGGAGAAAACTGTTAATATTCTTTATTTGTATGAGTATTATTTACTCTTTTCATTAGCTTGGCAAAATAACTTAGAAACTGTTTTCTTAATAGTTCAACCTTTCTTGATTGCACGTGTTGAGGTTGTAACCCTTATGAGGTTGATATGGTGAATCTGAAGAAACTCATCCCAAAAATTATGGAATTGGTGGCTCAAAATTCATTGGTAGACCATGCCTCAGAATGTGGGCAAGATATACAAGCTGTGAATGTAAAGCAGTTGATTCCTGATAATGAAAAATCAATAATTTTTGGGGCTTGCTTATGGAAGCAAATTTCTAGATTCGTGATGTATAATTTGAATATGTGATTATGTATAAAGGATCTAATCATTTTATAATGATAAAGAATCTTAATTACTGAATTGTTATTCAAAGATGATGGCTCAAGCATTTCTACGTTATTGATCATATCTTAATTATAGTTGAACTTAAACGTACTACTACTAATCTTACTTTGCTTATATATATATATATATATGTCTAGTTCAGCTTTGCACTTATAACCCTAGCACCTGCGATAACAACTCCAGCGCTTGAAATAACAACCTCAGCACCTGCAACTAACAACCCCATCAGCTGCACTTACAATCTAAGCGCCTAAAATAACAACCACAGCACCAGAAACTAACAACCCCAACCCCTGTAACTAATATCCCCATCACCTACACTAAGAACCCCATCAGCTGCAACTAACAACCCCATTAATGGCACTAACAACCCTAGCACCTGAACTAACAACTCCAAAACCTGAAATAACAACCCCAGCACATGCAACTAACAATCCCAGTCCCTGTAACTAACAACCCCAGTGCCTAAAATAACAACCTCAGCACTTGCAACTAACAACCCCATCAACTACAACTAACAACCCTATTAGCTACACTTACAACTCCATCAGCTGTACTTACAACCTCTCCGCCTGAAATAATAACCATAGCACCTGCAACTAACAACACTGCAGGTGCTAGGGTTGTTATTTCAGGTATTAGAGTTGTTAGTTCAGGTGTTGGGGTTATTAGTGAAGTTGATGGGGTTGTTAGTTGCAGCTGATGGGGTTCTTAGTTGTAGGGGCTGGGATTGTTAGTTGCAGGTACTGGAGTTATTATTTCAGGCACTCGTGTTATTATTGTAGGTGCTAGGGTTGTAAGTGCAGCTGATGGAGTTGTTAGTTGTAGTTGATAAGTTTATTAATGCAGGTGATGTAGTTGTTAGTTGTAGATACTGGGGTTGTTATTTTAGACGCTGGGGTTGTTATTGAAGGGGCTGGGGTTGTTAGTTGCAAGTGCTGGGGTTGTTATTTTAGGCGCTGGAATTGTTATTGCAGGTGCTGAGATTGTAAGTGCAGGTGACGCAGAAATGACGCACAAATGCTTAAGCCATCATATTTGAAAATTAATTCCACATATATTCAAAATTAATTCCTCTCCTTGTACAACCTCTGTAAATTTTTTTTATGCAGAAAACAATTCTGAATTCCTTTCCTAAATAATACAAGAAACGGTTCTAAAGGTGAAAACTAACAAATAAACTATATTTAAAGACACCTTGTGACCCAAAATAACAACTAAACCCCAAGCTGCAGCATTTGTAAAGATGTGTTCCCCTCCTAAAATATTGTAAATAGCCAGCTTCAAGGACTACATAAATCCTTGACTGGTAAATCACAATAGCTCTATCTCATCATGACAAGATTTTCATGTTCTGAGAGTTATCTTTCCCTTCCCAAAGTTGCCTAATCATATTTCTGGAGATATTACTTGTTGCTAGTTCTGACATTGCAGCCAACAGAGTAAAGATGGAAGAGGAGAACTCGTTGCCTTCTTCCCCTTCATTTTCTTTTTGAGAAACTCTGCAATTCTCTCTATTTTTCCTTTGATTCAGCATATCATCTCAATAACAGCTGGAAGAACAAGAATTTTTCTTGGAAGAACCCCATATATTCCCCATCATATTGAATATATACCCTACCCTTCCTTGAAATGTCCTCTACCTCAATAGAGTGTACCCTACAACACAAAGATCATTGTGACTCAGTATCATAACAAACCGTGAGCTTGACAATGTATTAAATCAAAAAATAAGCAATTAAACAAAATAGAAAGAAGAAGATGTCATTATGTCAATAGCATGACAAGGACCTGAAGTTAAGGATTCACACATCTATCAAAACCAAAATGCAAAAACACGTGAATTAATGAATTAAAACAAAAACAAAAAATACTGCATTTGCAGACTTGTTCGCCAGGGAGGAAACTCACATTGCATTATTTACTAAAGCGAGACCGTAGATATGGAAGAAGCTGCTTCCACTCTCTACCCATCCGACCATTAGCACCTGCACCGAAGTCCTAGTATCAAAAAATTCAAATCTAATGGTCACCATCAAGTTCATATATCATTAAGAAGGAAATGGGTATTTTATTCCATCAAATTTTCTTGGCAGCCAAATAGAGAAAATGGAGCAGGGATGAGAAAAAAAAACAAAGAAACTAACCTCGAGGATTGACGACAAACACAAGGTCGCATTGTCGAGATGGAGAAGAGGAACCAACACCACGAAAGCGTTCAAAAGAGAGATCGAGGGTCATTGGCGGGAGGTCTGATATGAAAAGCGAGGGTTTAACCATGGACATTCTGCTTTCCAATGCCACAATCTGATTCCTATAATAGCTGCTTTGAAAATTATGACACGCCATATTTTTTATTTCACAAGGTCATTTAAGTCTTTTTATAACTAGAAAAAATTTATGTAAGGTCCCATGGGATTTAACATGAATTATAGCATTTGATGGGACTTTTTTGTCATTCAATTGCTTATATGGGACCCATATGTCATTTTCCCAAATATAAATATCACTTGTATTTGCTTGAAAAATCATTACAAATTTTGTATAACTCCAATAAAAGTTTTTAGATACGCACAGTGTAATTGTTTTTAGGCCAAGAAACATATGTAGTGTAATTTACTCTCTTTAGTTATTACAGAACGATTCAAGTTTTAAAAAACATATGGGTCTCGTTTGAGAGGAGAAGAAAGTTGGATAGAAAAGAAAAGGGTTTGTAAAGGAAGATAAATGAATAATTTGTCGTATTGCTGTAGGTATCGTATTTTTGCTTTGACCCACAGTGAGATATGATTTCTTTTTCAAGTGAAAAAATGGTCCAAGCGGTATATAATCTTTTTAAAAAAAAATAAAAAACAATGCATATATTTAAAAAAAAAAAAGCGCATTTTCTCTTGTCTTGTTCCTCCATGATAACGTCATTTAATATTTCTCTCGCTTTGATTTGGATTCCCACACGCCCCTCCATTACTGCAAGTTGAGTTACCTCAGCTTTTGGTCAAAGCAGTAGTCCCACTACCTCCAACCCACAATCTTCAATCACAACGCCTGGCATCCTCAATCAACTTCCTATATTTTATCAACTGACTTGATTTTAATAGAAATAAGTAATCCTTACAACAAAGGAAATTAATGTTATAATCTCGACTAGGATATATATTTATATTTAATATTCAATAATACTTTTAAGATAATACATATATCTATTGAAAAAAACTTCCTGTGTTTTTAATGGCTACTAAAATTAAGTTTCATTTAACTCATGAAAAAGCCAAACTCATGTAACCATGTTCTGTGCAAGGTATTAGCGGATTCATTGAAGCTTGATGAATGTAGCACCGCTGACACACACACTTAATTACCGGGGGACAGGGGAAAGAGTGAAAGAGGGAATTAACCACATGCGATGGAGAAAAGTGAGCACTTTTAAGTTAAAAAGGACCTTAAGATACGGGAATCATCGTCGTTGTATAGTGGAAAGCCTCCTCCTTTAAGCGCATCACTCTGCCAATTGCCTCTAACTAGTAACGCAAACTTTACAAAATACGAATCTTCCAGTGAGTTGTGTGCTTGTATTTAGCTTTGATTCGTTGCTCTTGGAGCTTCTGAAACAAGGATCGTCTGTTTTATGCTAACTCATCGGATTTTGACATTCTTTTACACAGTTTTGTAATTGTTCACGTGTTATATATTGTCGCTAAAAGCACCACACTCGTAACTCGCTTTATTCCCAGTTTTAGATATGGCACAGTGAAAATGAAAAGTGCACACCTAAAACGGAAAGCTACCGCATTAAATTATTTTTTCGGCATGTCATATATAGTGCAAATTCATAAATCAAATGGGGCCGCGGCATGAGTACGTGACCTCGAAGGATTCTCCAACGGTGAGCGTGCGTTGATGCAATGGCCTCATTAGAAAGGTGGGCAAGTGAAAGTGAAGCAGAAGTTCACACACCCGTAGGTCGTCCACATTCTTAGCCCACCGGCAGCAGTTTTCTTCTTGAGGGCTAAGCTGCCGGTGGCAGTGGCGGTGCCCATGCCCGGTGATGGTGATGGTGACGGTGCCCATTGTGATGGCCGTCTTCTTCGTCATCGTCAGATTGTGCAAGTAAACTTGGAGGACTTCTCAAGAATGGCAGTGATGAGCAAGCATAGCTTGCTAGCGAAAACTAAGTTGCACAGATTGGGCGAGGATCGGGTGGAGACAACGCAATGTGGAACTCCCTCACCGGCACTAATGCCGGAAATGCCGCAGTCGTTGTTATTAACCTAAAAACCTTCACTTTTGGCATGTTTGACCTCTCTCTCTCTCTTCGAATACCCTGTAATCCCCCATTTCAGTGCTCGCATATCTGTATGCTCCTTGTTGCCATTTGGTTGTTTATTTATTCGGTGTTTCAAGATAATAGTTATGGCCGACTCGTTTATACTTTGTGTGTGACGATATTGTAGGTGACGTAAAGTTATCTTAACCAGTATCGCACCACCAGCCTGGTTCCTGAACCAAGTTTTAAAGGATTAACTCAAACATCAGGGAGACGTGGTCGACGTAAACCACATGTTAACAGGCAGATCCTGTGAGCCTTCTGTCGGGAAAGCATAATTTAGTAGTAAAATTGTTTTCCATTAAATCATTCAGAGACACAAACCATCTTCACGAAACGTGTGTGACCACCCATCGAATTGTATTTCATTGTTTTTTGTTCAGATACAGAGTACCAGACTTTCGGCATTTGCATAGACTATGTAGTAATTGTTATACATGTCACCCACAGAATTTCAATATTCATGCCATTCATTGAGCTTCAAATCTATATCGCTAGCATTTTAGGAAGTCAAAATGATAACATAGGGAACCATGCCCTTGAATTCTTATCGCAATACATTCAACAATCATTGAAACTGCTCAAACATGACAGCAGAAAAGCCAGGATTCATTTGGAAAGAAGAAGAAAAACAAAAATCACAAGCGTAAAAGTATTCGACGTATGGTGCTTGTTAGATCACGCCATCAAAGCTCTAAAAATTAAGCCCATTTTACCAAGATTATGAGTTAAGATAGATTTCCACTCAAGTTCTTAAATTGGAAACTGGAAAACATAACTAGTCGTTTCCAAGTCAAGCTAACAACACTGCAAGTGAAAGTGCATATGTTTCAAAGTTCAAACTGCAATCTTCATCTGCTCCACAAATATGAAATTGATCTCAACAATCTGGACCAAAAATTTGTGGATCACTCGATAAAATTACTCTACAACAAAGTTCCATCTTTTTAATAACATTTATAACAGAGTACTAACTACAGAATTTTCCTTCGAATGATCTATGCTTCTCAACATATACGAAAATATAAACTATAATCTTACTGTAATTTACCTGCAGTCAATGATGATTTACTTCTTTTACTCTTCATACGGTCTCATCAAAGCCATCTTCCGGTCAAAGCATTTTTATACCTCAATAATGCCTTTTTTATATTCACGAGCTTTCACAGATAGAATTTCCATGTCATTCTTAATTGGCTCACTAGCTTTGGCAGCTAAACTTTCCATGTCTTCCTTAATTTGTTCTCCTCGCAATCGCAAATCCTCTGCTCTTTGCCGCCAACCCTCTTCAAGCAACTCGACAAATTTATCTTTGATCTCAAGCAGTGGATCTCGATCAATCAACTCATCATTTTTGTAAGCTTCTCTCAACATTGCTGTTTTAATCCCTCCTTTTAAGGACATATAGAAGATCCCAGAATGCCTTGTGAATGCACTTGAAAATGCATTTGAAAACCTATATTCATCACAAAACTTTCCCAGTATCGGCACTGGAATCCTTTTATATAAGGAAAGAGAAAGCAACTCGTGGAATACTCCAATGGTCCTCTTCTCCATCTCTCTTGACGCTTGATCCAAATGGGACACATCCTCATATGGCGATATGTAATCAAGTTCAATCCAATCTCTAGTCCACTCCCTCATCTCCTCCTTTAAGAAAAAACCTGGTGGAAGCTTCACGGTGAAATTTGGCCGAACCCTAATCCCAGTCAATTTTGCCTCCTCGTCAGCCCTTTGCTCAATCACAGATTTTGCAAACTCAGGGTTCCATGAAATTAATTCAAGAAATGATTTTTCCTCTCCAGGACACCCAATTAGCCTAAAATACTGCGGATACTTAGGAACCAAATTAACCAACAAATCATTCGGGAACCCAAATTCCCTTTTAACGTGAAGCAATTTATCTGCACTAATCACCTTATTCTTCGACATCAGTAACAATTTACATAACTTGGACACAATTAAGGGCTCGTTTTCTCCGTAAATCCTTTCTTCTTCTTCCAGAAAATTTCTAAGACGATCGCTAACTCTTAGAAATTGAACACGCTCTGATTTTGGTTTAATACGATCATAATAGACATCAAACAGGCCAGGGTTTTGGTTCAAAAAGGTTGTAATTTTAACATTAAGGCGCATCCTCTCGCGCCGTTTCTCAAGATAACGCAATGGGATTACTTGACCTGGTTCATTCAGAACCTCCTTAACAACACGAGCGCAGAGCTTATACCGCTTGTCTTTCTCTATCGCTCGGTCTAGTTCAGGGTCTTTTCTCCATACTACTTTGAGGCTACTTATAGATTTTTTCACGTGAAGATTGAACTTTTGATCAGCAAAAGCAGCATCTAACCTGTGAAATAAAATGTTGCGAGTTTTGTTGAACATACCTGATGCGGAGGAGGAGCCTAGCCGCACAAGCGCCACCGTGCCTTCAAAGAACAGAGTGAGTCAGCGAGGACAAACCCACGCCTTCAAACAAAAGTATAGAACTAAACGGGTCACACGCTTAATAGCCTCATTTTGTTTTCAATAACCAAACCCAACTCAAAAATTCTATTTTGCTTTTAATAAAATAATAATAAGAAGAACAACTGGTATCAAAAGCGGAAAAAACTACAAAAGCTGAAGCTATCCCTCACTGCTTTCACTCAAACTGGGGTTTGGGGAGTAAATTGCTTGCAGTCAAAACTTTTTTTCTTCTTTTTTTAGTATAAAATTTTTTAAAAAAGAGTTTGGCTCATAGGATAAATTTTTTCTTCTTCTTATATAATACTAATATATGACATATTGAGTCATTAATTATTTTCAAATATAAATCTAAACATCTAAGAGGTAGAATAACTCTCTAAATACTGTGACTGAAAATATAATAATATAATATTTTTTAATAATTAAATATATTTTAAATAGTGATATATCTTATTTCTCTATCTATTAAACCCATAGGCAGAGTTTGGTTTCCAATTTGGGCTAAACGAGGTTTGGGCTTCAAAACTCAATTTTTAGCATATTCCTAACGAAAAGTCTTACTTTGCCTCCCGATATAATTTTTTAAAAAAAAAAGAAAAATAAGAGTAAAAAATATTTTATCTTATCTTTAAATTATAGATAAACTTAACTATTTTTTAAAAATTTTATATAAAAAAATATAAGGAGTGCATTTTAAATCGATTAACTGCCAAATTAGAACCAATTATCATAAATAAATTCATTTGGTAAATAGGTGATATATACAATTATTTAGAGTATATTTAATTTATTAGAAATACTATTTTATTATAGTATTGGTTAAAAATAATAGAGATTTTACTCTACCTTTAAATCGTAAGTGAGTCTAACCTTTTTATAAAAAAAAGTATAATAAAAAAAATTGTCAAATTTTAACATACTTATAAAAAAAAGGTTTGACTACTATAGATATTATATTATTATCTTTCATATCCTAGTTACCTTGTTGTAAATGAGTGTTTTAGAGATAATTCTTATATAATTTAGTTTTTTTGTTTATTTAGATGTTAAGTACTCTTATTTACCAAAAAAATAAAATAAAAGATAAACGGATCAAATGCTGGACTGGGATCCAAACTATAGGGACTTAGCAATTGTTTTTCCTATAAAAAAATAGTAATAATAATAGCAAATGCAGAGGTTATGTGAGCTTCTTTCATCCACAAAAAGTAATCATGATAGGTGAGTTTAATTAATAAAAAAATAACATATATAATTATTTATAATATATTTAATTTTTAAAAAATATTATTTTATTGTGACTCTTATCACGAGGTTTAAAGAGATAATTTAGCTTTTAATTATTTAAATTTATGTTTAAAAATAATTAATAATTTACCTTATTCGATATTAGTAATATTGAGAAAGAAATAAAATTTTATCATATTTTTAAATTGAGAGTGAGTCTAATTTTTTTTTTAAAAAATTTTATAAAAAGAAATCAAACTTATTTCATCAAAAGGTAGGTACAGAGATTTTTGAAGCCGCAATAACAGAATTTCTGATCTACCTGGCACGGGCGTCAAGTCATCCATGTCCACAATAATAATACAGAGCAATTAAATATTCATGCTGGATTAATAATGACAAAAGATCAATTAATTTACAAGAGATATTAAGGGGTATAAATGTTCTCTTTTTTGGTTGTTTAAACCACGCATGTATCTTATTGAAAAACTTATTGCGTGTATTACCGAAAATTCTCATCAACCACTCCACCAACTCTCACACTTTTAGTTTTAATTAAGTTAAAGAAAGCCAAAATTACTCGAAAGCCAAAAAACCGAATAGAAGAAATTGACAAAAAATATATAATAATCAAGTGGGGACATTACAGCATATTCAGGTCAAGCGGTGTGAGTTCAGTACTAAGATGCAGCTGCTAGAAAACAACGGATGTTGGGAATCTTTGTCTTCTCATTCTCATCTCTAGCTAGAAGCTCAGCGGACTTCTCGTCTGGCATGCTGCAGGCAGAGTGTATTGTCTCCTATATGCATAAACGGACATTTTTGTTTCGCTTTCATACCTCGTGACAGCAACGTAATTGGAAAAATGACATTTTCTGTAGCACATATTGAAATGCACAAATGTCGACCGTTCATCACAGCACGGGAAAGTGGAGCCTTAGTTGGTAGATAAATACTGAAGCCTACCCACAGAATGGGAGTACATAAGTGTAAAAATGCAATGATGTTCATGTTCATGCCTCTCATACATTTTATTCCCCAAGTGAGGCCCCCTTAATTCAATACAACATCTAATTGGGTCGTTTCATCATTCATGCCCTGTGCTACCTCTTTTGCGTCAGCGTTTCGTTTTTGTCCACTATGTTGCCGTTGAATTCCCTGAGATTGCAGCTCTCAGGGACTACGACGACGAGGTTCCCGCCGGACGACATCGTATTCGATGCCGAGGATATTGAATTCGGGACGTTATGGTGGTTCCTTTATGTTGGGATTTCTTGCCTTCTTGTCCTCTTCGCTGGTATCATGTCTGGTCTCACCCTCGGCCTTATGTCTCTGGGCATCGTTGACCTTGAAATTCTCCAGCGTACTGGCACTTCCAGAGAGAGAAAACAAGCAGGTACGTCAACCGTCGTGTTTGTAAGCTATGCGAGAGCGTTTATTAATTAAGTCGTCTTTTACTTTTTCTGTTCCCCTTGGGGGTTACAGCTGCTATATTGCCAGTTGTGCAGAAGCAGCATCAGCTGCTCGTTACTCTGCTTCTTTGCAATGCCTGCGCCATGGAGGTATTCGCAAATCATTACTTATTTACTTATTTTCTGTCTTTTTTGCTATATCATGTTCATCACTTTAAGCTTAAACCTATAACTGACCTTTAACGTTATTCCCTCGATCTGTAGCTTATTAGGACATATTGTTACTGAAATATGAAAATTACCGAATGCTCCTAAAGGTAGGGTCATTAGCTACGAGTTGGTCTCTTTTCCCCCCTAAAGAGCGACATTGTTATTAGATTGTCAGTTGTCAGTCAGTCAGGTACAAAGAAGCTGAAATATGCTGTGTTTGACAGATATATCTTGAACTGAATGCTTTAACCCTCTTTTGTTTATCTGGTTTTCCAATCTCTGATATCGATCCTTCTTTTCTACATGTATGTTTCGTTTTTCTTCTGCAGGCACTTCCAATTTACCTTGACAAAATTTTCCACCCTTTTGTTGCAGTAATACTGTCTGTAACATTTGTTCTGGCTTTTGGGGAGGTAAAACATACATTTTTTCCCCCAACCCATTATGCACTATTTACAGATATTGAAGGATTTTATATCTGCTAACGGTATGAAATTTGAGTTTAGGTTATCCCACAATCTATATGCTCAAGATTTAGGCTCTATGTCGGGGCAAATTTCATAGGGGTGGTGGGTGTTCTGATGATAATCTGTTATCCAATTGCTTATCCCATTGGAAAGGTAATATTGAAATTTGCAAGTTTGCTTGAACAAATTATTTGAATTTTGCATCGCATCTGACGATGCATAAAGCATGAAGGTCATATGGTCAATTTTTCACTTGAAAAGGTCATGGTTGTTTTTTAGTATATAAATAATGCACCTCCGTGCTCACAGGTTCTGGATGCGGTTCTTGGACACCATGTTGTCTTGTTTAGGCGAGCACAATTGAAAGCCCTCGTTTCAATCCATAGTCTAGAGGTAATCCATATGTGCTAATGATAGTTCTTTCAAGTCATTGCCACATGGTTGGTGAAAAAAGTTTGTGATTACCATATTTGAACTAGAGAATGATGATTAACACCATATGAAGTAATGGATAATTTTATCAAGTAAAGTTCTCAAGTATCTTCCAAATAAATTGATCCATGATTTTGACTGTTTTAGGCTGGTAAAGGGGGCGAACTCACACATGATGAAACAACAATTATCAGCGGAGCACTAGATCTTACTGAGAAGGTAGCTTCTTCTCTGAATAGCATTCTGTGTGTGTGAGAGAGGCAACTAGAATAGGACTAGCATGTGAACTTCAGTGAGGGCCTCTTGTTCACCAACCTTTTTCTGTAGAGTAATTTAATTATATATCTTATTTCAGACTGCAGAGGAGGCAATGACACCAATTGAATCAACCTTTTCGTTGGATATTGATTCAAAGTTGGACTGGTGGGTTGATTTTCCCGAGCCTTTTCTTTTCAAATGTGCATAGCAGCATTGAATCTTCATTTATTTTTCTTCCTCACATATGCTAGGTTGATATCATTTTAAATGTCTGTTTGTTATTATCCCAAACCTCTTTCTTCTCTTCTCCTATGGCTTTCTGTGCCTATTTGTAAACTTATAGCTGAAGTACGTTTCTGTTTTTCCTCGAGTAACAGGGAAGCAATTGGGAAAATTATTGCAAAAGGTCATAGCCGTGTTCCTGTATATTGTGGGAATCCCAGTAATATAATTGGCCTCTTACTAGTAAGTGAGATCACCAGTAATACTGAATTCTTGAAAATGAAATTATTTATTGGTACCAATGACTCACTCTTGTTAGGTGAAAAGTCTTCTCACTGTGAGAGCTGAAACAGAAACTCGAGTTAGTGCAGTTACCATTAGAAGAATTCCTAGGTGTGGAAGTGATACATTTCCCAACTGTCTCTTCTTTTCTGATCTACTACTATTTACCATATATAGACAAAATTCTTATTCATTAACGCAGGGTTCCATCAGACATGCCTTTGTATGACATTCTGAATGAGTTCCAGAAAGGAAGTAGTCATATGGCGGCCGTAGTTAAGGCGAACAAGGAGAGAAGTAACACTCAGGCTGGTGGTGAGAATGGGAAACTTGAGGAAGACAAGGTCATGAATCACAATTCTCAACTGATGATGCCATTGCTAACCAAATCTTCTGAGAAAGCGGAAGATATCAGTGTTACTATTGACAAACCTCCTATGGTTCCCAAAAAGCAACAAAAAAATGGGATCCACCACTTGCTAGATAATCTTGAAGATGGGGAAGTTATTGGTATTATAACCCTAGAAGACGTTTTTGAAGAACTCCTACAGGTAACTTCTACTTTGTAGTATTATCCACTTCAACTGAAGAAATAAATGCTCTTGTTCTTATCAATGCAGGAAGAAATAGTAGATGAGACAGATGTGTATGTTGATGTGCACAGAAGGTATTTTATCCACATCTCTCTCTTTCCCTCTCTCACACTCAAGTTCTTGAATAAAAATCTTAAGTAGCCATCTACAAAAATTAAACAGATCGAACTTATCATGAACGATGTGTCCGATATGTGTAAACCTCTCATTGACTTATTAATAGCTGATCAAGTATGGAATGTATCATGAATATGGCAGAATTCGTGTGGCTGCTGCTGCTGCTTCATCTGGGGCACAAACTCCATCTGCTCGAAGGGTATTAGGCCACAAACCCTCAGTAAGTTCAGCAATGCAATAGAAATCAACTGTGTTTGATCATAGACAGAGGTGTCTTTTGTGAATTGGAAATCAAGTTTATGTCTCTTCTCTATTCTTGAACTTAAAACACTCGCGTTCTGCCGTAAAAGATCATATGCTTAGTAGAGACATTATGCATCCATGCACTGAAGTTTACAAGATCGAGCTTCTTACCTTTCCATGGCGTAATGTTTATTATTCAACTAATAAATCTCAGTCCAAGCGCATGTTTGGTTTAATGCTGGAAAGATCAAACCCATGGTTTTGATGTGAAATCCTACAGGTTCAAAAGTTGAATCCGGAAAATAATTACAGGATAGCCATGACCAACTGTATGCTAATTCTTAGACATGTTTCTGAACCAAGGCTCCTTCTATTTTTCAGGGAAATCAAGCAAGCAAAGGAAAGTTTTGAATGACCTTGAGGAGGATCGTTTACATTCAATGGGAGCTCCGGGATCCTTTTCTGATCGATGGAGCCTCTTTCTGGATAGTAAACGATGAGCTTCAATCAGGCAACAAGAAGATTGAGCCTTCACTGTGTTTGTATGATCATTAGTTGAAAGTTGAAAGACAGCATGAAGATACAGACCCTGTAATCTTAACATGAAAATCACGATCTAGGATTTTGTAAAATAACAGAGTAGCATGTTCTTGTCTTTGATCTATTAATTTTTCCCCCAGAACAGTTGTTTTGGATAAACTATTATTCAGCTTTATCAACTCATGTTCAATGTGTTGCAGTCAGTCCTCTGTCTCTCGTAATTTTTGTTAATCAATCACGTGCGGCTCTCATAATATCTTCATATATATACGAGTACTTAATATATTTTTGTGTAATTAAATTGGAATAAATAAATTTTAAAGTGTTAATAATATTAATAAAAAGAGTCTATGGTTGGCAAAAAAAGAAAGTTTATTATATGATAAATATAAGTAGTAGTGTAGCACCCATCGCAATAAAAGAGTTGTTTAGTGGAAGGATCATGTTGTTCCTTATTATCCAATATGTACATAATTTTTTAAATTAACAGAATAAACTGATTTCCAAAAACAAAAAAGTTGATTCCAATTCTCTTGGATTTTCTCCAAATTTAAATATTTTTTTAACTAATTTATTATGATTTATTTTTATTTCTGGCCATAGTGAATGCGACGGCTGAAACCTTCATTTGCTCTCAAACCTCAGAGAAAATTATTAAAGTAATCTTTTAAGTAGCGATCATTCACTCCAAAAAAAACAAAAAAGTAGCGATCAAATTGTGAGACTGGAAAAAATGGTGGGTCAGCCTAGACTCCCTGCACCGCTAATTTATTTTATTTTGACGAAAATATCCTCGTATTATAATGAAACGACGCATATATCTATGTCCAATTCCTTAGCTCGAAAGTAAAACGGATAAAAAAAAACAAAAAGCCGTATCCTTGGCTTCATCCATCCCCACTTTTTCTGAGAAACAGAGACTACAATTACTTGAGGTGCCGTCTTTTTCGTGTGCTTCTTCCAGGTCTCCTTCTGAATTCCACTGTAATCACTCTAGGTTTGTGTGATCCCCATGAAAACTATCTCCGTTCCTTTTGGTTGCGATCGAAAAGTTAATAAGTCCAAGGAGGGTTGTGACAGGGGTGGAAGCTTTGGAAGCTTCGTGGTCATCCTTTTTTATTCAATAGAATCTTTCTCGTTGCTAATAGTTATGGAAAGACGGAATACTTAGGGTTTGTTTTTGCATTGATTCTTAGTTACCTCTCTCTTCGTGGACTTATCGAATTTAATGTCTCTAAATTGTCTAACAATTTTCAGGACGTGGTTATGGAAAATCATGTCGGCTGTTCTGTTCGTCCGCCTTTTTAATTTTCTACTCAGGTTTCTGGAGGGAGGGTGTTTCTTTTTTAAAACTTGACGCTGAAGTTGTTTTTCTGGGTTTCATCCGCGCCGGCGGAGGAACTGGAGGAACGGTTTATATGTGGTTTTTTAGTCTGGTCCTCCAGAACAGCGAAATTAGGGTAGCTTCCTTCTGGGTCATTGTGAAATGAATTAAGAGTTCTAATCAATAATTTCGCATCATATAGGCTTTTGTTATTTAAGTTATGTGTTTCCTAAAACTTCCAACATAAAACGAGTTCCTTATTATATTTTTTTTTACCTTGCAGTCAATAAGCTCCTGATGGGTTTCAACGCGGTCTACAAATGCTTGCAGGAGATATTTCCACAGGCCTGGCTCTATATACTAGCTTGTTTGTTAATCTATTATTAGTTGCTAAATCGTCTGGGTTTATTTTTCTATAATGTTTTAAATTCTTAAGTTAAAATTTGATGAAGGGTAATATTTGCCAAATTTAATTGCATGTTTTTTGACAACTGATCCATAGAAATATAGTCCTACTGAAAATCTAATGGTATGCTGCTAATACTTTACGCTCGAGGGTGAGTTAGTCGTCTGGCAATGTACTAGACTTATTATTGATGCTTGTTCCTGACTATAGACTATGTTTGATCGAATGTAATTAACAGGTTGATGCCAGGATTCTCAGGGCTGTGGCTATTGAGCACGCTAAGGATGTTGACTTAGCTGCAGGAATTGTCTTGAATGAAGTCATTCCTCTAATGTCTAAAAGGTCCATGCCTCTCACAACTCCTCCACATGATAAGGGTCCTGAAACTGTAGCAAATGTAGAAGGTATATTTACTTGTCCGAATGTGTGTGTCTTCATGGATATCTTCCTTGCTTGCATTGAGCTGATTTACTAATATATTGCTCATGATCAATTTGTATTTTGAAGTTGGACAAGGGAATCGGTCGAGGCATGAACAGTTTGTTGAAACTGTAGCTGCTGAAAATTTAGAAACCGCATCCTATCCTATGGGGCCATATAAAAGCCTGATTTTCGAAGGAACTGAAGTTCCAAAAACTTGTAATTCCAATGGCAGAGCTGATAAGTTTCTCAAAATTAATGAAAGCGAGAAGCAATATACCTTGGGTAAGGTTGGAGAAAACTTATCAGTAGACGTCACAAATAAGATTGCAGAGAATGCAGAAAATGGTTTGAAGCACAATGCTAGTGGAAGCTGTGATCATGAACTAGAACGTGCAGATGTTGAGAGTGAAAATCTGTTTTCCTGTGGCACATGCCATGAAATGCAACGTTCTCCGATGAACGACAATGGTAATGAAAAGGAGGGGAAATATTTTGCAGGTCCTACAACAGCTGATAATTATGATACTATTACCTGTTCTATAAGCCACAAATCTGTGAGTTGTGAACCTTCCTTGATTGAGGGAGAAAGCTGTGAGGTTGAAGCAGTCGATCAAGCTCAAAGACATTTGCCAAAATCTAAAGAATTTGGTCTTCAATCAGAACTCGATGGTAGCACTCCTATTGCTTCGGAAAGAAATATGGAGGGTGCTTGTTCTTTTTCTGAACAAGAGTACTCTGTGAGCAAAGCCGGTTATGTTGAAGATGAGATCAGTGGGGAAGATGTGGTTAGCCAGGCTAATCAAGTATGCGGAATTGATCTGCTTGAAGAGATCATTGATGAAGCTAAAACTAACAAGGTACTATTTCCTTTGTACTCTTATATTACAAAAATGTTAGTTTTAAAATGTATAAAATATGGAGGATGTCATAGATGCTAGTTTTTAGTTAAATTTCTTAATTACAAAAATGTAAAAATGACATTGCAAATGCCACTGACTATGGCATTGTGCAAGAGTGGAAGTCATCATGATTTTATAAATGAGCAAATGGCCAAGCAATGTGCAAGACTTACTATTTGTAGATTAATATTTAATTATACCTTGGAGGTCGAAATGTGGTAAGCTTAGTTAAAACTTCTTGAATCTTATGACAATTCAACAATGATGCAGAAAACCCTGTTCTCGTCAATGGAATCTCTTGTCAGCTTAATGAAAGAAGTGGAACTTCAGGAGAAAGCAGCAGAACAATCCAAAATAGAAGCTGCACTTGGAGGATCTGAGATTCTTATTAATGTAGAAGAACTGAAAAAGATGTTGATGCATGTGAAAGAAGCAAATGACATGGTAGTAAATGTGGTGAAAGAAATTTCTAGCACACAAAGAACACTAGATTTCCAGCTTTGACAGTTTTATTATGAGGAATACAATATTATTTCTCCCTTTTGTTTTGGCAGCATGCAGGAGAAGTTTATGGAGAAAAGGCAATTTTAGCTGCTGAAATGAAGGAACTTCAATCTCGTTTGCTCAGTTTGTCAGATGAAAAGAATAAGTCACTTGCAATTCTTGATGAGGTGATCTACCTAATTTTTCATCATAAACTTTCTCTGTATTCATTGTTTGTTTCTGAAACTACTTTTCGGGGATCTGCCATGTGTGGCATGTCTGTGTGGAATTATTGCTTGTTGCTCTGAGGTTAGTTTTATGTGTTCTTTGAAGGACTTCTTGTGTCATCTTATACTTGTAATTCATGCACCACAAGTCACACTTTAGCATTAATATATGGTATAAACATAGCGGGCATTTGTAATGTATGAACATTATTCTTTCACCCTTGCATTTTTTTGCCTCTGCTTTTTATTTTAAGATCATGGAGAGCCATTATGTGTCACATCAATTTTCTTGTGGTGCCGAAACCCGCAAGTAGAGTTTAGTTTGAGTGCCTTACCAACTTGTGGAGACAAAATAGACAGAATCATTTCATCATTGCAGCTTGTCTCTTGTAGAAGGCATGTGACCTAGCAATGTTGTTTATGGAACGAATCCTATTATTTTGCATGTTAGAGATCTTAGCTTGAAGTACCATTCGGAAGTATTAGTATCTTCCATTAATTCATTTTCTGTCCATCTTTTAGATGAGCCAATCTCTTCGAGTTCGGTTAGCTGCAGCTGAAGAACTGAGGAAAGCAGCTGAGCAGGAAAAGTTAGAAAAGGAGGAATCTGCAAGAAAGGATCTTGCTGAACAGGAAGCAATCATGGAGAGGGTGGTTCAAGAATCGACAAGACTGCAACTGGAAGCAGAAGAAAATTGCAAGGTTGCTGTTGATTCTCGGCTCTAAAACGATTTTGTTATATGGAATATACATTTAACATATTGTGATTCTTCCTCTGCAGTTGCGGGAGTTCCTCATTGACCGTGGACAAGTTGTGGATATGTTGCAGTAAGTTATTTTATGTTTATAACCAAGTGTTATTTTCTCGTATGCATTTGTCTGGGAATGCCTTTCTAATTGTAATCTTTTTGCTGTTACTTGGTTATATATTTTGATTTATTTACTCAAACTTTCTGCTGGTTTTCTATATGTTTGTGTGCTTTCTAGATATTATTGCTGCCCTCTTAATCACGTTGAACTCCTCTCATATGTTATTACAAGTTCCCTAATCTTCCATCTTTTGGAAATTGTAAGGGGAAAGTATGCATTTTGTTTGACATTTCTTTCACCAGTTTCTGTTTCATTGTAACCTCACAGAATTTTTGTGATTTGTGATCTCAACATAATTTGTAACATACTTGCTGTTCATTTAACTTTGCAGGGGAGAAATTTCTGTTATTTGTCAGGACATCAGGATTCTCAAGGCGAAATTTGATGCAAATCTCCCCTTGAGCAAATCCTTCACCTCAAGCCAGACTAGCTGTATCTTAGCTTCGTCAGGTTCATCTCACAAAAGCTTGGCAACCGATGCTGGCTCATATCACAGTGATTCATCTGAAGAACTTAAGACAAAGGCAGCGTCCTCAACTGGTGAACTGTCCTCCGAAAGTGGGAATAAAGAGAAAAGTAGGAAAATTGAACATAAGACTCCTCTAGATGATGAGTGGGACTTTATCATAGCGGAAGTATAAGGGCTGAATTCCTGAGTTTTGCTAGGAAAGGGACAAAAAGAAACAGAAAATAGGAGAGTATTGTAGATACAACAAAATAAGCATCTCGGAAACTCCTCGGATTTCATTGATTGAAAACAATGAGCAATGTCTGTTATGTTTCACAGTTTGTCTATACGCTAGTTACTATCTAGAAATTGTAGTACATTTATTTAACCATAATTGCATCTAGTTGCTGTTGGTGCTGTTTCGTCCCAGCTATTTTGTACAGGAAACGTTGTTGAGAATTGTTCGACTTTTTTTTTGAAGTATATTTTTTCCCTCAACCGATAATTTGTGGCGTTTGGTGGGTTTAAACTTTATTGAGATCCGAAGCCCGATTAGGTTAAAAATGAATGGACATGGAGAAGTATTAGGGGTCCTTTTGGCATGGGATCGAGTTGATGTTAATTTGCGCTTAGCACATAGCGTTTTCACCAAAAAAACTGTTTCTGTTGCACATGAAATAAGCAAAGATGTATTAATAGGTTGAGTCTAATAAAAAAAATTAGATTGTAAATAAATATTTAAATTTTTATTAAAAAAATGTCTATATCAAATATTTGATAATATCTTCAATAAAATTGCTTATATAAAAGGTTGTTTATATTAAAAAAATGCAGCAAAGATGTGTTGTGATTTGAAAATTTTTTGAGGATAGACTTCATTATCCTTTTGAAGGTATTTTTTTTTGTTATAAAAGAGTTTAGATAAATTTGCTACTAATCTCCTACTAATATTAATGTATAGTTTTAGAATTCAAAAAGATCTTATAAAAGATTTATAAGATATTTTGATTGAATTAGCTTTTGTAATAAACAAAGACATATTCACCCATCATCTGTAGGTTCAGTTGGTGAAGAGGTGAGACATGCGATTATTTGGAGTGTGTTCGAACCCTAAGGAGTACCATTTTATTGTAGTTACAGTCACGGCGCTTAGGGAGACATCATAACTCCTGTGTGCTTAAATTTATACTTAAGGGTAATAAACGGCTCGCCCTACTCGATATTAGTATCACCTATGAGGAAGGGAGACTTCACCCTGTCCTTGGATCATAGATGAACCCAACCTTTTTTCAAAAATTTGTGATAACAAAAAAAAAACAAAGACATATTCAATCCACCAAAGGGCATTTCCAATCCACCAAATTATCAATCTTCAAACTTTTATTTCTCATTAGTCATTTTACTTTCTCAACTCCCATTGCATGAAACCAAATGAACCGCGTGGTTTCTTGTGGGGTGTCTTTCAGAACGTGGATACAAAGAGCTATATCACACGATTTTACTTCTTCTTGTTTTTTTTTTTTTTGTGAAAATCACACGATTTTTCCAAAGGAGCGTCTTGACCACCTTATTTTGTTAAAAAAACTCCTTGAGGTCAAATTGCAAATTCTAACAAATGTGTACTTAGACGAAGCTAAAATGTAAATAGAAAATCATGCAGGTATGACTTAGTGGTTTAACTAAGTGGTGAGGGTTTGAGATTGAAAACATTTAATAGCTAGCATTTTACCACTAAATGGAAGCCTCATGGTAAAGGGATTAAATATTATTATCGACAGCAGATACCCTGATATATATATATATATATATAAATGGGAAAATATATCTAAGCGAGTGACGTTTTAAAAAACTGAACTTCAGTAATATTAAGAATTATATTTTTTTGGCCAAAATAATTATATTTATTTTTAAGGATTATATAACTTATAATTAAATATTACAAGAGTTATTATCAAAATATATAGAACTTATAATTATATTTAAACCATTTGTAATATTTTTTTTTAGAATTTAATAGAAAGTTCTATAAATCTCTTTTTTAAAAAAATTCAATAACAAATTTGCAAATCTTTTAGTTTTAGAACGGGGGAAAACCTTGAATCCTCTCTCCCAAGTGAAAGCAGAATATTAGACTATAGTCTATACTTTATAGGAATGTGAAATTAAAGACAAAGAAAATCTCACCCAAAAAAAAAAAAACTAAAAAGGGAGAGGTAGAAGAAGAGAAGGGAAATATTATTACATTGGAGGAGCAGCAGAGGCAAAATGTTGTGACAATATCAGACAGCGCAGCAGGTTGTCCTTTTTACCACCAAAAAATTGTCTCTGCCTTCCTTTTCTACTTCTTATTTAGGATGCAACATCCATAGCTTGAAGCCAGAATATGATCAATTTTGACTTGTTTATAAAATACGGTGTAAGTGATCTTTCAACTTCTTTCATTCATTCTCAGGAAAAACTAAAACGGAACTCAAGGGTGAAACTTGAAACATTAGTTTTCTTTCAACTTTTTTTATGCTCGTAACAATCTGTAATTTACATACTCATCAGCTTCATGTACTTCCTCTTTCTCCTAAATCCCCCCTCCACAAAAAAACAAAAGGGTATAATACAAACTTCAGTTCAGTTCTATTGCGAACTGTATCTGTTTGGTTAGCCAGCAAAAGTTGCAACTTTGGATTCAGCCTCAGACTCAGAGAGAGATGCACGCCATGTGCTTGATCAAAGTTCTAGCCGAGACTCATTCTGCATCTAGTCATGCCAACACAAGAGCAGCACGGTGCATCTCCAGATTATGTAAAGCCGAGTCCTCTGCTGCCTGATGTGCTTCGAACATCTTTGCCATGAACGAAACTTTGAACTCCTAACAGAGAACACACCTGCCATTTGAAGCTTTTTACTGGTTCCCAAGTTGATTATCAGAGAAGGTTGAACTTTGAAGCTGTGTGTTGTGACATGGCGAATCCAAGGGATATATATAGAGGAAGAAGATGAAGATATGAAGGGAAGCAATTTGTGGTGGAAGACTTGAGTTTAGGTCCATATGGTTGTAGAGATGAGATATGTCCGAGTGTCCACCTAAGATATACAACTGACACCTATCACTTTGTCTCCTTTGCCAAACACGCTTTGAGAGTGACTGCTCATCCAGTTTTACTGACTCACAATCCTTCTTCTCCTTTCCTTACCTTTTGTGGGATGCTTCCATTGTAATTGTACTATTTTATTAATTATCTGTTGTTTTCTTGAGTGAAAAAAAAGAAGAAAAGAAAAGAAAAAAAAGTATCTTGTCATCTACTGACTAAATAATGATAGATTCCCCATGACAAACTTGTCTACGTCTAATAAAAGGCTTTTTATTCGCTTCAAGATAAGCTGCAGTTTGTGTTACAGCCAATCAAACTGAATTATTTGGTTCTGCTAATAGAATGAATAATAATACATGATTTTCATAATCTGCAATTTGTTGTTTATGAATTAGCTCTAAACATAGCTATATTAAGATCAGACTATATTATATTCTATTTATTCAAGTATATATACGTGAGCGTATTGTTCTTATTCTGTTCTGATTATACATCAAATAGACATTTAGCCATACACTTGATGACTGGGACATTTATTTTAGACATATCACTAATTTTGTTTGACATTGTGAGCTCAAAAAACGATACTAACACAATGAATAATCTAAACCATACGCCAAAAACTACTCGATAGGCTCACTTGACTTTTTACCGGTCACAACCTTTTTCAGGGCCCTTCTCTCTAGTTGGTCAACTCTTAATGAAAGCAGTCTTGTAATGACACCCCGAAAGCTAAAGATTGGAATTAGTAAACCCAAAACTTTATAAGGCCCTTCTTTCAAAGCTACATTCCTGACGTTGGACTCGTGGCAATGATCTAATTAATCTAAATATCAATACCAATATATAAGATAAAAGTTCTAAGCTTTACTTTTTAGAATAAATAATCCATAATTTTAAAAGTATGCGAATTTCTTATACTTAGTTTTAAAGATAGTTAAAAGTCTTAACTATATTATATTCTAATTATAAATTAAATAAATATCTAACAAGACAGATGATAATATAAAAATGTCATTTGATATTATGAACTCTTAAAAATATGCTTTTCTTTAATTATTATAAAAAGTTATGCTAACAAAATGAATAGCCATGATTTTGCAAGGCTCCACCAATCATCTCAGCTGCTAATACACACACATACTCAGTAGAATAAAATCCTAAATCACTTTTCATCATCTAACGCCTTGGTATACAAAGAGGTGCTAATGAAATATTTGAAGGATAATTACACACGCGACCATTTTATGTTCTAATTTATATCTCTTCCAATCAGCCTTCTGCTCTACTTAGTGATATGCATCATGCCAATTAGAATCTATCGTTCAGAAAGTTCAAATAAAGAAAATTAGATACTGTCAGGTTGTCTTCCAATAGAGTATGCTAACATGATTCACGGAATCACTTTCAAGAAGCCTCAATCTTTATCTAATGAGATATTTTACTTGCATGTCTCTCATACGCTCTTTCATGGGCTACATCTTATTCTTCTTCTTATCATCAACTGCATCCTTCACTAGTAGTTTTGTGTGTTGGTTTTACTCGTGTGCATCATTGAGTGGCAATATATTTTTATCTCCTATCCATTTTGAACATTTATCTTCTACTCTATAATATAATTGCTTTTTACTAGTTTGAATTGGACCTCATCTAAACATGACATGACAGGTAGCACAGCCACTCGAACAGCTTGTCGTTGACTTCACCATTTATGGTGTTTTAAATTAACCAATTAGTGAGTTTATCACGCAGTTACGTGAAGCAGCAGGGAGTTCAAAGGCTTGGTGGGAGAGAAAAGAGATGCTTGGTGGAGCTTCCCACTGTAGTTGATAGCGCAATGGGACACTAATTATTGCAACTGAGAAGTGGGTTTCAGACTCTGGTTGACAAGACAAACATCAAAAACTTCGATTTAGCATGCTTGCATACCACAAATAAGCTAAAAGATCTTCAACAATTCAAGTGAACTGAGACATTATTAAACTGCCCTCCACTCAGCTAGCCACATACACGATGATATGAATATCCACCAACTTTTCAAAACAACTTTTCATGGCCATTCTGGGATGTTTTTGTTATTAAGACTTATCATTTTATTATGCCGCCCATGATGAATAATGTACTAATCACAACCTAACCAAGAAAACAAGCAAAAATCTATGCAAGTTTGAGATTCAAAAGAGAATCATGAAAGCTCCAAGGCCTATCGTTGCTTCCCTAAGAGGCTCCGTGGTCACGTGTACAATGTCTCTGTAAAGTGTAACAAAAACCATGTCATTTTCCGACGTCGGACATGTCGGCCCCGCCGCCACGGCCTTCATTTTCACAACAGTATTCACATTCATTTGAGTTCATTTTCACAACAGTATTCACATTCATTTGAGTTCATTTTCACAACAGTATTCACATTCATTTGAGTTCATTTTCACAACAGTATTCACATCCATTTGAGTTCTTTCCTAGTGCTGCTAACAGAGAGAAGCTTCCTACTGGTGAAGATCTTCATGGTGAGAAGATGGCCCACATAGCAGATATAGGGGATATTAGTGGGCCACCCTCACTGAGTTTGTGGTTATGTCAACTACACGTATGAATCGGGTCTTCGTCTGTGGGCCTTCGGATCTGCACTTAATGGGTCCGACCCACGTGCAAAGCTAAGTCCTGATAAGGTAGGTAGGGCGTGCTAGGAATGTAAAATATTCTCTACTACCAACAGATTAGTCCGAGTGATAAACGACTTAATATTACTTAAACGAGGTATCAAGTTCGAGTCTTAGTATATGTAAAAAATCTCCATTAGGATACTCACCCACTATAGTCAAGTGTGCGACGCGAGTCAGATCCGAATGTAGTTGGGATAAAATTTCAGTAAACTAGATGGGCAACTAAAAAATAAAATAAAATAAAATATTCTCACCTTCATGTACCAAAAAAAAATACATTCTCACCTTCCCCTTCTACGAAATTTCTTGATTTTAAACAGATCTATTATTTTTTGGAATGTGAATGAATGAGTTCAAACTTGCAGTTTAAGATTTTCATGATTTTCCCAGTATTAGAACAGACGGATTTTGCATAAAGGACTTTGCTCAATTCTTAACAAATTACTATCTAACAATGCTCAACTTTTTTTATTTAGAAGAATTTAAGTGAGTTAAGTTGAATCGGAGGACTCACTAAAGTTAAAGATATATCTCTAGACTCAAAGAATGTTTATAAATATATTTGTATATCGCCTATAAATAACATCCTCATATCGACAATAGAATTTAAACTCATAATCTTATAGAATTATAAGTTGAGTCTTTACCAATTAAACTAATTTTTATTAACAATAATGTTCAACTTTGATAGAGAAGATAATTAGTTGGAGTCCTTACAGTGATGAGAGTCCTTTTTGTGTTAAACCAATGAGATTGACCACAAGGTCCCCAACCAGATGCATAAAATGCTGCAGAAGAAGAATCTTGGCGGCGTTGTATATTCTGCAGCAGCATAACCCTTCAATTCAGAGTTGTTCTACTAAGTTAAAGTAAATAGAAGAAATCATCATTATGCCAAATTTACAAGTTAGAACATAGAATGTGAATGATGAAATAGATGGCACAAGTGTGGCGCGTTTCTGAAAAACATTAGATTTGAAAATTTCATATGACATAATAGAATGAGATCTTTAATCCATTTACTTCAAATTTTTTCATCGAGTTAGTGGATTCATGAAGACCATGCTACAATCTAGAACTTCCCTTTTATTTCTCACTTATTTTATTAGTTAATGGAAAAATAAACGTGGAGAAAAATGTCAAGTGGTAGGAAGAAATTTCCATAATAGATGAGACACTGAGGTGGACGAGCTTGAGGGCAGCGCCTTGTCTACCAGATAAATGATATGATGAAGTTCTGCAATGACTCAGCGCGCGAACGCCCCAGAAACAGTGTCCTTGTTCTGTTGGATCTTTAGGAAATGGGGTCAAATCACAGAGAATAATTTCAATCATTTTGGGAGTAAAAAGTTAAAATCTTTGACTGCATCTAGTGTTATCTGGACCGACAAGAATTTCAAGTTTGAACAACCCCCTCCCCGCAAAGAGAAGAGCAGTGAAATTGTCTCAGGAGTATCAACTCAAAAAAAAAAAAAAACATTCACATGAAAAATTTTCATTATTCTATATTACTTTAAAATTTTAAAACAAGCTTGTTTTTTTCATATACATAAAATACATCATAGGGTCATTCTTATTACAATCATTATTTTCCACTAACTTTTTCCATTCCACGATCGTTTTATTCAAAGACACCGATAGCATTTTCTTATTCGTAAAATTAATTTTGTTCGTATTATTTTTCAGCGCACAAAGGCATAACCTGTTCTCTGTGCAATATTAAACGGCAAAAACGTATGTTACACAATTCCCCTGGGCAAACCTTTTCTGGACTGTCAGTGTTTTTGGACCAAAGAGGAAAGGAAAAAATGGAAATATAACACAACATAGTTGCTCGGAAGAAATAAGTTATTTAGTATATTAGGATAAACAATTTCAAGAGCGAGCCCCAGAAATTTTTTATGTAACTATTAATCTAAGTTCTATAAGGGATTTCATAAAACAATAAAAGCTTGAGATTCAAAATTTGATACACGAAAACATGAATAAGTTACAACTCTCACTCTACAAAGACTCTCCCTGCCCTGCATTTTACAGAGGCTAAATACATATGTACAAATCTAGCAGATCACTACGATATCCTGTGCAGACTCTGCTCAAACATCTCCAATGATTCTAGCATGTACAGAAAGATGCAATGGAAATTCCCCCTCCTGAACAAAACCAGAGCCCATGTCAAAGAATTAATTATAACACGCTCAAGGAGTAAAAATATAATATAGGTAGTACCACATAACCTTTAAAGGACTTGCGAATACGCTTCAGTTTGTTGGTAATTTCTGTTCATCTTGGTCGCCAAAAGCCTGGACCTGAAACACAATATATGGAGAGTTCGCTATCATTCTTTAGAAAAGACATTTGCTTTGTGCATTTAAGATCTGTTCATCTATGGAACCAAACCAATCTAGGCATAAATGACCATAAATATCACTTGACTTAGTTTGACCATCAATCTAGTGAAATTATAGTTACTTTCACTAATTATTATTTCTGAATTCTTCAAAATTACAAAAACATCCGGTCTACGGAAAAAATGAAAATTTAATTTTAAACTCTACAAAACATGTCCGCAGCCATTTATTATTTTCAATGCAAATGAAAACTAGATGGAAACTAGACAGGCTCTTACTATTTTCTTACTATTTTCGTTAGGGGGAAGAAAAGCACCTCTACTTGCCATCGGAATTGCATCTTCAAAGGGTTGTCTAAAAGGCACAGAGTTCCTGTGATTCATTGACCGGGGAGGGAATCTCCAGCCGTGGTCTGGTAATCTAGCTGATTCACATGGATTACAGCCATAAGGGGCAGGTGCACCTCTATCCTGACACCGAGAACCTAGGGACAGAATCCCCAAGACAATTAATGCCAATATAGGCAAAAATAAAAGCAAATTATAATCCCCCAATATCGCTTGCATAGCAAGTCCTCACAATCTTACCAGAGTAAGGAGCAGGACCTCTCCATCTCTCTCGGAAGTCAAATTGAGGTGGTTTTAATCTATCATGATTATTGCGGAAGTTCTCTCTCTCCATGTTTTGCACAGAGTGGTGCCTATTGGAGTATGAAGGGCGTGCAGCCTCCCTTCGTGGCTTCACATGCTGTTCCCCATGAACAAAAGAAAACTGGTTCGAGGGCACTTGGTGAGGTGGACGCAAGGGGTAACCTTTAGCATGCACAGTAGCACCATCAAAATAATGAAAATTGTCAGGTGGTGGTGGATAACTGCTGAAAGAGGAAGTAGACTCAGCCAGCTGCATGAGCATATCCCTACATTCTGGAACTCGATAGTGCACAACCTCATGCAAAGGTTGGCTATCCCTTGGTGCACTCAAAGGCTCAGTCATTGAGGGGAGGGAGTTATCTTTCACAATCTGCTAATATGGGCCCAGTAGAAAGGGAGAACAAAATGACTTGTCAACAATATAGGAGGTGGTACAGTACAAGATACCTTGCAAAGAGGTAAAACATACCTGTGCATCTTCATTAAGTTTTGAGACAACTCCAGTGCTATATGGATGGGAGATAGCTGGCATCAAGGGGAGGGAAGGAGGCTGGGGAGGAGGCGGGGGTGGTGGAGAGGATAAAGGCAGTGGTGGGGACGATGGAGGTACATCCTGAGGCAAAGGAGGAATAAAGGACACAGGAATATTCTTCTCCATCAGATTATTTGTCACACTATTAGACGCCTGTGTGGCATCCTTATTTCCTCCATTAATATCTAAAACTGAATTTTCAATATCACAAGGAGACACATCTTCCATTTCAAGCTCCCCATCAACATCTTCCAAGATATGTCTATGCTTTTCAAGTCCAGGAGTCATTTCACACACTCTGTGCACTTCATAATCATGCTCAGGAGTGACTGCCTCAAATTTCCCCCCATCAGAATCGCTCCCATCATCTTCACATTTAAGCATTCGGGGCATGCAAAATCCAGGTAGCTGAAAACTTGAGTTGCTGCAAGATCAAACATAATTTTAAAAAACACTTTCCCAAAAGTACATGAACAAGTGAAAATAAAAGTAAAAAAGAAGAAAATTCCCTCAGCATATTCAAACCTTCCATATTCGTCAACAAGCATACCCTCCATTTCTCTGACAGGGTCATCTAAAGCCCTCTCTGTTCTTAAAGTACGTCGTGAGAAGGCACCTGAAGAAGCAGACAAACTATACAAGTCCAGTTCCCGGATATGATTACGGATAATGGATTCTGGAAGGATTCTTCTCTCCAACCACAACCTTAGAACCTTGACACATTTAGATGAAAGGTTAACAAGTATACTGATACAAAACATAGAAGTGACAACAGAGCACATAGTTTTAACCTAAGCAAATGGGGCACTTCATTAACTTACCTTAAGACACTGCCTACGATTTTCTTGTGCGGTATTTCCAGGAGGGGCCGCAGATGACAATAGGCGTGGAAGAACTGCTTCGATGGCAGAAGGATACACTCCACCAACATCACCTGAAAGTCCAAAGGAAATTTAACACCAAATACTATATACGTATATCCCACTCAATCATTGAATTTCATCTACAACCATCCTTTATTTTTTCTCAACAAGATTAAAGCAGCATCAAGTGATAGACATGTTACCCTTTAAACCTCGAGAACACTGTGCAATAGAATCAACAAGAAAAAACAAATCCACACGTCGATGCAAGCTTGACTCAGTTTCCAGACTACGGGCAAGAATTTCCACCACCTAAAAATATCACCCAAAAAATAAAAAAAAATTAGAAAAATTTTCTAATTATAGAGCAAGTTTGCCAACAAAACAAAATGATTTTAACTGCAATAAACTATCCATAATTGTGCCTATTTTGAAGTTGTTATACTCAGTCAAACAAATTAATCAGAGTCTTCTGTAAAAATGGAATCATAAAAACCTCCAACTCAACTTTCCTTTCCCCCTACTTTAAGGACTTAAAGAATACATTACAGATCCTAGTACATTTTTCTACATAGAAGAACAGCAAAAGAATGAATCCTAAAAATGCTATTTCAGAAATTATTCAAACATTTTAGAAATTGAGTTCTCACTGAACTCTGACCAACCTAAAATTCCATGTCAATGCCAAGTGTTATATATTAGAGTGACATGGCACATTGTTCAATTAAAATAGAAGATGAGATGGCATAAACCGTTAAGTTAACCTTAACTTTAACGGTAAAGAGATTGATGGTTAAAATATGAAACTTCAGTGTCTTGATTTTAGACTTTCATATGTCAATGAGGTGATATGCACCACACCCAAAGTTCAGGGAGGTTTTTTGGATTTTAGCCCAAACAAAATTAAAAAGGATACTTAACCAAGGTCACCAAGTCAACCATAGGCAAACTACCAGTTTCAAAATATCTAATGCTCTTGCAGCTTGTCAATCTTGACAGACCCATAAAGTATCAAAATGGTCATTGCTATACGAATCAAAATTTCAAACAGAAACGACATGGTATGCATCAAACAAATGCTACAAAAATTAAAATTTTTACAGCACAACAATGAATGATATAACTTCAGAGGGTCTCAATTTATTTTGCTCAACAAACCCACCTATAAGTATGCAAAGAAAGTTGTGCCATTGAAGTATTTGAGCATACCACAAATTTTGCTCAACAAACCCACCTATAAGTATGCAAAGAAAGTTGTGCCATTGAAGTATTTGAGCATACCACAAGCAGTAAATTGTTTTTAATGTTTCAACTAGGGGGCATCAAATGATTCGCTCAGAAATAAACTCTTCACACAAACAGAGAATCAAAATCAAATGCCAATATAAAGCTTTTATTATAGCAGAATTTAATCCACAGAGTCATCAAAAGATTAATTATTTGGAGTATAAACAAAACCATGCATACCTCAAAATCATTAAAAATAAACCATTAAAGATTTTCTCAAGGGAAAACACTGAAAACAAAACACGATGGAGCTACCTTAGCTGCACTGCCAAACTTGGCACAGTCAATAGCTATGCGTGTAGCACGACCAATACTCTCCTTGGTCCTTGTCAATGTCCCAAGCGTTGCTTCAAAGTACAGCAAAGCAGCATGTCCTGCTTCAGTGGACTTGTTTTTTGATCGTTGAGTTGCTGCAAACCCATCTATCTTCCCATCAGGGCCAGAGAAAGTTTGCTTCTGGTGTAGATGTACATCAGGGCTACAACTGCCATTGTTTTGAAGGATATTGCTACTGTCTGATGTAGAAACATTGCAAAATGACGTATTTGGCGGGGATCCTTGTGGAGGGCAATCTCCCCCATCTGTTAAAGATGGACTTGGCTGAAGACCTATAATGTCCTTTTCACCAAAGCAGTCATCAGAAATTGAAACAGAATTCATATCCTCCTTGGGTTCTTTACATATGACATCTTTCACAGCCTCACACCTGAAATGAAATACTAACATGAACTTTGAGTAGAAAGAACGCAGGCCAAATTTCTCTTGAGATTCACTATTATTCAAAAATATCTCCTCTCCCCATATTTTCCTTTAAACTCACAGCAACATTTAAGGTTGAAAACCGCAACTACTTACATAGGGACAAAAGGATGATCTAGAGAAGGCAACAGAAATTCATCCTAGAAACTCTACAAAATAATTATTACCAATATAGAGAAGGGTCAAGCAGGTGCTGTAAGGGGTTTAATAATACACAATTAGTTCTTTGGAGTTCATGTTCTTTAGAAGGAAGAGTTAGAAGGCTAAAAACTAAAGACAAGCAGGACTAAGCTTACATATAATTCACATTGTTGCTATCATCAACAGCAGGTTTCAAGCACCCAGTATTTTCTGGAACTTCATTTTGAGGCACATGAGTAATATTTTGGGTTGAAAATTCACCACTTTCATTGGCACCTGATGCAGGATCATGACCTGTTCCAAGATGTACTGATAAACCAGATGATTTATTTGAAATGTCAGCGGCTCTGATATTGCTTTCATCATTTGGGAGCAGCAATGAACAAGGCAAATCTTGACTGCTTCCAACTTCACAACATTTCATTTCAAGATTAGGAGACAAATTTCCAAGTAAATGAATTTGGACGTCAGATCCATCAGTCTGACATACCACAGAATTAGTAGGTTCTTTGCCAACTTCTTTGTCTTTGCCATCATCTGGTAGGGCATCCTTGCAAATTTCATGGGTTAGAAGCTCAGCCGTTTGCTTATCCATCTCTACAGATAATTTATTCCCTGTAGGATTACAGATTACTGGATTTAAACCGGTTGAGAAACTGCATGCTTTAAAATGAGAAGAATCATTGCCACAAGTGCTCATCCCTAGCATTTCGAAGTCATTCTCACCTTGACTATTAATGGCCGTACAAGGCCATTTATTGATGGAAGATGTACAGCACCTACTATTTGATGTCATTGCGGTGAGTGATAACTCTACACGATCTTGATCATCACCATCTTCAGCAGCATTAGCTGACATGGCCTCAAGAGCACGATGGAGGCGTTTAGATGGAGGTAAAGCAGCTTCACCATCCACAGAACAACCTAAAGTTTGGTCTTTAATTTTACAAATCTGAGGCCCACTTTCAGAACATGGGGCTAAACTCTTTGGAGGAGAAACATTATCCATTACCACATTCGAAACAGACAAATCTCCGTCAGCAGCACTAAGATTGTCATGAGTTGAGGACATAATTATATGCTGAAATGAGTTTATACTGTTCTCAGATCTTTTATCTTGAGATTCTGTAACGCTGTTGTGTTCCACGTCTGTTGCTGATGATTTACCCATTCTGACTCTAGCTCGTTTCAGAAGTGGCAGGTGCTCATCACCATCTTGCTTGGAGCATCTATCTTTTGGGTTTTCACTAACATCCTGTAACCTTTGACTGGAATTCAACACACCAGCCTCCTCCTCTAGCATAGTGGTTTGCTTCACAGAATCATCAGTTAACCTCTTCCGATTTGGCTTTCTTTTTTTCTTCTTGACTAGAGTCTTTAGTTCATCCAATCCCTTGTTCAACTCAAATTCTCCTTCTGGGCACTCAATAGTCTCAGAGGGTTCAAGTTTACAATTTGAGTCAATGGTACTTCCCTCATGCAGGCTAAGGGGATCGGAATCAATAGTGAGAATTTCAGAACGATTGTCTTCCATGCTATCATTGGAAGCAAATGCAGATGTATCAACATCATCACATTCAGAAATATCAGGTGATTTCTTACAGCGTTTACTTCTCCTCACAGATACATGCTGAATTGCACTAGCTGATCCATCAGTGGCAGTTTTTCCGCCATCACTACAAGGCATCACAAAGCTTTGAATTCGTGATGAGCTTCTAGACTTCCGGACCGGTGCATTTCTCTGTGTGATATTACCCTGAGGATGCAAGTCCACAGATCTTTTTTGAGAAGAGCAAGTAACTGGATAAGGAGATTTTGCAGTAGCACCAGCATGATCTTTAAGCTCCTTTGACGAAATCTCCTTACTAGATGATTCATCCTTTGGTTCAACTGCCAAGGCTTCCTCAGCAGCATATGTTGTCTCAGGTTGATCAGTGAAAGAATTCAAAGTTTTAATTTGAGAATTATGTACTGAATCATGGTCCTGTGTCTCATCCTTTAATCCAAAGTTGGCAGATAATTTAGCTGATGAATCCACAGGAATTGTAACATTTACACCAGACACTTCACCAGAATTGGTTATATCAACTTGCGTCTCCTTCAATTTGTCATAACTATCAATAATCTCATGTACAGCACGGACATAGTCAGCACCCCTTCCTTGACGTTTAACAAGAAGAGATTGTTTCTTCTCTTCAGTGAATGCTTCAACATCAGCAGGATTGCAGAAAGCTCTGCATGATAAAATACCATTTTAAACCTAATGCGACATGGTAGCTGAGCATATTATACACTCATGCATTGGAAGGAAACTAAAATGGCATGAAGATAAAAATTACCCTTGATCACAATTTTTAATATTGCACATTGCAACACGGATTCAACATATCTTGGCTTAATCTTTATCAAGCATTCATTAAATCAGAACAGGAATGAAAACATAGGATATTAAGCAGTTTATACCAGTCTCTAAATGCTATTCTTCCTTCCCTTTTAAGCTAGTGTACCTAAGGCAATGATAACCTACTTTTAAAATAGAGATTGCTAGGAAGATATCTTCTTCTGGTCAAGTAAAATGAACTTCAAAATTTGTACGAGCATATATCTAAGAATGCACCATCTTGTGCCCAAAGCCATGGTCCTACGTCAATTATCATTATCAACAAGAAAAAGCTCCCGAAAGTTCAAAACGCTTATTCCAGCACCCAACCAAATAAAGTTACTTAATGTGCGAACAAGAAACTGCAAATAATAAAGGTTTATTTCAATCCTATTCCTAATTTTCAAAGAAACAATTCCCCAAAATTCAGTACAATTTATCACTCAATTAATAATACAAAGTAGCGTATCTTCTCAATTCATCCATGTTTACAGCATAACACCGAAACTGTCAGGGCCACCTGATAAATCAGGAAGGGTAATTCTAACAGAAACTTCAATTCTTTCTGACGTGAATATTTCAAAATAAACTTATATAGAAGGCTCAATCGTTTCCATACCTCCAAATTTTACTTAATAAGTTAATAGATTAAAAATCATAACAAATCCCAACAGGTTGTAAGGATCTCCTCACAAAACAGGAGCCGCATTAGCAAAATCCGAAACAGACAAAGTTCTAGGACATAAGCTGCAGAAAATAGAAGCCAAAATATTTGGAAAGGACATGCATGAAGTTTGTCAGGGTATATAAAGGCAGAGTCAGCAGCATTCCTCTCTACTTTCGGTCATACAACTTTTAATAGTATGGTACCATACTCTTTCACATCATACCATGTTTAGCATTGTTCTCAACATCCTGAGAACAATGACTACACCTAAAAGATAATACTTCACATTAGCATTAAACTTTTTTTTACCCGGGGGTGTAGGGGATGCTAAACATTATCACTATTCAATTCATTCCCCTCAACAAATAATTGCTCAGAAATTTGCGTCATGAAATACCAACTTAAATACCCTTGTGTTTATCATGTTTTTCAATTAAAGAATGAGAACTTAGTCAAAATGCTAAGTTATGGAGGTTAGCAGTCCCCATATATGTATAAGATCTGGTAAAGGTATAAGGCCAACCGCCAAGTTGACGTCTCATCAACAATTATTTTTATTGTCATAAGAGATCTATGGTGATTGAAACCCAACAGGTTGAACATCCCCAAAAAATTAACAAAGAAAATTCCCCAAGCCTCCAGCCATTAGCATGGGAAAATAAAAAGAAAACCACTTTGGCACATGAACACAATTTTACCCCCATAACCCCTTGTCTAGTTTAGTTCAAAGAAAACAAAGCTGCGAAAAGAGCATATGATTACATCACTAGAAGCCCAGCCTAAAAATATGAAAGGCAAATGCCAAATCTTTGAGACATTAGCGACAAGACCATCTCAACACCATCTATTAAGCATTTCAGGTCTTTGCCAAACAATAAGATAAACAATGTGAAATATCTATTTTGCACTGCATATTTGATTCCAAAAATGATATAGCACACAATAGCCATAAACGTACTAATTGATATTAAGCAATTGAAAAGATATCGCATTAAAAACTTACATCTGTTGGGTGCCAAAGAAGTAAACAAGTACTTTCTTCCAGTCAGTGCAGTAACCCCACTTCTCAGGTTCACTTACCTGCGGCAAGCAAATAACTTGACAAGGCAATTAAAATTTACCCCTAACGACCTAGAAGGAAAAATTAAAAATATATATAAGCATAGCATAACAATTAAAATATGGCAATCGCACATTGTCATAGAGGGTACAAGTCACATATTCGCCCTTTCTCTAGCATCGTACTTCAATGTGTCAATTTATTCATAATTTGTTCGCTCTCCTAGTAGGGGAAGATGGACAACTAACACAATCACTCCAAGTGGCCTTGCTTATTGTCTCTAAACTCTACCTTCTTACATCGTTATTCCTAAAAAGGATACATTTCTATTGATCCGAATAAAAAGACGAAGTTTTCATGTTTAATGTGTGTGCATAGCCGCTGGCGGAATTTAACTACATCTAATTCAAGGCTTTAGTTCATACTTTGACTAAATATCCCTACGAGTTTGCCATTTGGCTTAACCAAGGAGCAACCAAAATCCACATGGCCCATGGGGATGGAAAATGTAAGGCAGGAAACTAGGAGCACCCCTCTTTTATCCACCATCTGAATCAACTTTAAACACTTACAGATAACTAATAGCCCAAAAAATCCAAGAACTGATGAATTTGAAATTAAATTCATAAATCCAGGCAGACAACCTTGCGCTGTAACAAAAATGAAGTATTGGAGTCCACACAAAAGGAAAAGCTCAGAATAAAGCAACATGCAGCGAAAGAATATAATAAAAGTAGATGCTATATACCACAGTCGACAGCAACATAGATAATTTCCTCGGTATTTGAAAAGGTAGCACCTACCGTAGCAGGCCAAGCAGGGAAGCCTTTCACTTTAGCAAGTACAAGATCGCCGACCTTCCATTGGCGGCGAGCGGCGGTAGCGGCTGCTGCTTTGCTAGCGCCCTTTCTGCGGCTAGGCGCCATAAGAGGAACCCACCGCAGCTATAGTCAAATCAGAGCAAGTGATTTAAACTGAATCGAATAGCCCAGCTCCGCCCGATGCCAAAATCGCTCAAGAATGGAACGGCTTGGCACTCTCTGGAATTTGCAGCCAAAATTCGCAGGCATTGAAGCACAGAAAGTCTCCAAGAATCCAAAGATTAACGGATGATGATAAAGACTGCACCAGAAAGAAACCCTAAATTTCGGAAAGAGAAGGAGAGTGGGTTGAAGAGATTTTGTAAGCCAAGTGATGGTGTCACAGAGATATGTTTTGGTTGGGTGTGTGGAAGCTAGGGTGCGAAGGCAGTGTGGGTTTCTTGCTCCGTGAAGTGAGCTAACGTGCGCTCCATGCTGACGGAAACCCGACCCGTTCCGGTCTTTCAATTATCGTGCATTCGTAACAGTGAGCAAGTACCCATTTTCATGACCCTTCTGGGCCCAATGCAAGTAAAATGAATCCTCTTTTAAGTTCTGAGCCCATTTTCAGGCCCAATGAGTGGTCACCAGCCCGCGCTTGCGGCAAATCCTTTGCAACCCAATAAGGAATTATGCAACCCATTATCCGAGAGTTTAACTAATAAAAAAGTGAGATATATGATTATTTAAAGTATATTTGATCTCTATAGAGTATTACTTTATTGTGATTATAATCATAACACTTGAAGAGATATCATAAATCTTAAGTATTTAGATTTATATATAAGGGTAATAAATGTCTCATCTACTTATATTAGTATGGTTTATGAGGAATAGAGATTCTGTCCTGTCATTTGATTGTGAGTAAGCATAACTCTTTTCTAAATTTTATTTAAAAAAAAAAAGAATTATGTGAGGAAAATCATAGGGTGTACTTTTACTATTAATTTTAATTTTAATTTTAGTTTTAGTTTCTAACTGTGGAGTAAAATTTTTTGTTAGGAATAACTGCAGATGTTACACACGCATACTCAAAAGTCAAAACACAGCTATATAGCGTACGGCAGGGATTGAGTCCATAAGGCCTTTTATGCCGTTATGGCACCTAGGCCATGGGCAATTGTGGGGTAATATGTAAATTGGCTGTAGACTTTACCCCAGAACACACTATTATTAGATTTTTCTTCTTCTCTTCATTTCTGCTATACATTTTTTTTGTGCACGCAACAAATTATTTAGCTAGGTCAAAGACTCCCGTTCATTGCTTCTCTTTGGTTTATTTTTCTACTCTATTATGGGCCCGTTTTGATAGGATTTTAAAAACGGGCTTATGAAAAAAAAGGGCTTTTGAACAGCTTATAGAAAAGGGCTTTTGAAGAAGAGATTATGAAAAAAAAATGGTTTTGAATAAATGAGTGTTTGGATAGTTATTTGTAGAAGGGGTTTTGTGAGTGGTAAATTACAAAAAAGGGTATGAGTATTAAATGAGGAGAGATAAGAGATAAGAGGAGAGAGGAGAGAGGGTGTAAGAAAAAGTATGAGAGAGGGTGTAAGAAAAAGTAGGGGTAATATAGTAATTGGTTAGTTCAAACGTGGTTTACTGTTTCAGAAGCTACTCTGACCAGCTTATCTGAAACCTTAGTTTTAAACCATAGTTTAGTCCAAAAGCCCGTTTGAACAAATATGACTGTTTGTTTTAAAATTTCTCCAAACCTAGGTTTTGAGCCAAACCTTGGTTTTAAACCAAGGTTTGGATGCCTTCCAAACACGCACTATATAGGAGTCAAAAACTCCCGTTCATTGCTTTGCTTTTTTCCTAAATATATATATATATATATATATATATATCTTTTCATTGAAGCCAATCCTGGATAAATTATTATTTTCCTTTTTTTTTCTAATTGAAGGTAATCTCATCTAATGAAATATTTTCTAAGAAAATTTGAGCATTAATTCTCTATATAATGAGAAATTAATCCTTTCTGTTATATTCAACTATTGTTGGTAATTACTTCTCTCTATTTTTTTACAAAAAAAAATACAATTGGTTGGGCTCACCTACGATTTAGAGGTAAAGTGAAGTCTCCCTTATTCCTAGTCAACACTAATATTAAGTAAAACAAATCACCAATTACCCTCAAATATAAATTTAAGTACCCAAAAGCCGTCATTGCTTCTCTCTAGTAAAAAAACAGTTTAAGTGAGTTTGACACTAGTCACTTTCAAAGGCCAAGGCATAGCTTAGGGTTTAGATAACCCTTACATAGGACTTACGGGATTATCTATCAAATAAATTCTCACAACAATAGTAGGAATTTGTGTTTTTATAACATGAGTCATTTTTTTATTAATTACCTACCCGATTTACCGGAGTTTTGCCCTGACTACATCCAAATCCGACCTGCTTCCCGCACCTGGCTATAATGGGTGAATCTCCCAATGGGATTTTTCTGTATACGCCAAGACTCGAACTCAATGTCTCACTTAAACGATACTGAGCCGCTTACCACTCGGACTAACCTTTATTAGTCATTGCCTCTCTTTTTCTTCACTTGGATCTCGCAACAAGTTTTTGCTCCACTATTGCATCTCGTCGATAGGCCCAAAACATGTAGCCCATTTTTATTTTCAGTGGGACCAACTAGACCTGTACTGTGTCAACTTTTTTGCCAGGCATTATTATTAGCCCATTTGTGGCCCATATAGCTGCTTACTAAGTAAAAAAGAAATATCACCCATATTTTGACTAGGGTTATGCATAAAATCTACGGCTTGATGTGTCTACCTTAGCCAACAATAAGAAAACCTTACATAACCCGATAAATATAGAACAAAGTTAGACATCGGGCTACAGAATATAATACATATTTTTTTAAGCTGAGCACCGGGCAAGATGCAACAATGCTGTACCCTGCTCATGAGCACCTATTCTTTTATTTTTTTTACCTTTTTTCTTTATATGCTATATTTGGAAGGGAGAATGTGATAGCTACTAGTGACTAGAGGATCATTTTAAAAATATGAGTAGTTAAGTAGATAAATTGTATCTTTTAATATTTATAAATATATTAACTTTTTCTTTTTTTAACTTTGCTAATCATCATATGATTATCTTACAAATTATAATTATTTAGTTTATTTTTTAGATATTTTATCTTTATTAACATTAGGAAAATTGATGCGAAATTGCCATTACAAACTACTTATACTTTAAAGTTTTTCTTATATGTAATAGATTTCAAAACTTTAATTATTATCTTTTTTGTTGCCTTATTCTTAGTAGATTATGGATATTATTTAACTCTTAAAAACATATGAATATAATATTATTTTAGAAATTCATAATTGTATAGTTTTTGCACAATATAAGTATGATATAACGACTTAAGTATGCCCAGTCTGCCTATACATAACCCAAAATAGTTAAGGCTTTTATTATGCATAACTGAGTATCGGGTTATAAAATGTAGCGTATAGTTTTTTTTTATAGGTCACTAGACAAGAAGGTTATCCTATCCATACACACCTTTATCTCGACTATTAAGGCCTTTCAAACGGATCTATAACTTTGTATCAAAAAATAAAGAGGATCTATAACTTTTTGTAAGCCTAACTTTTATCATAATTACTTATATCTAACTTATGAAGGTATGTTTGATATAAGGAGAATTAGAGTGAAAATAAAATCTTTCATTTCTCTTATATATTACAATAAAAATCACTTATATTTTTATTTCTATTTTTAATATTTTAGATAATGAAAATGGAAGTAAGATAGTGAAAATGGAAGTAAAATATTTTAAAATATTTTATTTTAAATTATAAAATTTTTGTATAACTTTAACCCTTTATAAGTTATAAAAAAATATTTTAGATTATTTTATTATAAATTATAAAAACATATACATAAATTCTATACTTATTTTTATCCTATCAAACAAACTTTAAAAACTTATTATAGCCTAATTCTATTTTCACTTCTATTTCTATTTCTACTTATAATTCTATCAAAATATATTTTATCCTACCAAATCTATCATAAGAGCTAATGTTTATAGAAATAGTCACTCGTGTGATAATTAATGAATTAATATTTAATTTTTTATTATAAAAAATATTTATATTTAATATACAGTAATAACTCAAACATGATTGTGGCAAAAATAAAGATATATGAGCGTTAAGAAAAAGAAGAGTTGCGTATGTCTACCCACCAAGAATTATATGTCCCCTCCATGCTTTCTTTGCTCTTTCCTCTTGTTGCTCTCTTACCTTATGTTTGGATGTAAAAAATTAGGAAAAAATATTAGGTGGAAAATTTTTAAAAATAATAAAGTTTTTAATTAATTTTTAAAATTCTATTTTATAATATTCCTTCCCAACATCTTCGTATCGCTTTTCTCATTATCCAAACATCACTTAATTATCCTTCAATCACGAAGCATTGCCATTATACCTATCCTCATTCCTTCTATTAGAGTTCAACGTATATGGTTTTAAAAAAAAATTAATGCACATTTTTGTGGTCTTTTATCATCTTACAGTGTCCATTTCATTATTCAAATACAAGTGCTAGGCTTATTTTGTAATCGTGTTCGATTCTTTTTGGACAAAATCTTGTTTGATGTTCTGTTTCTTACACTCGAAACACATTTTTACTCGCTGATTTTTTTACTCTACTCTATTTTTTTTATATTATTTAGTGAATTCTATTATTAAATATTAAATTTTAAAATTCATAATTCTATTATTTATGTTTAGGATGATGGCTTTTGACTCTTTTAAATTTACTTCTTTAATTCAAAAGGTTAATTTGTGCCTAAAATTTATGTTTAACATGACTTAAGAGTTAAATGGATTTTAAACCAAAAGTCATGTTCACACGGAAGCAATTTCTTTTCTTTTGTTATTTTTACTTGTGACTTATGATTTATAGCATTTCTTTAAATTTAAATATTCTAAAACTAATATTTTAATATATTATTTAAATAATTTTTTTAATATTTTTATAAAAATTTATTCAAACATAAACTTAATTTGCAAAAATATACTAAAGTAAAAGTCACTTTCATAATTATTAATTTAAGTGTTACTACTAAATATAATATCTCAATATTTTTTATTATCCATATTTATTTTTTTAAAATTATTATTAATTAAATATTTTTTTAGTACAGATTAAATAATTAAATATGATGTATTTTAAAAAAATTAATACACTTTTATTTATAAATATATATAATTTAATTAATTTTTTAAATTTAAATAAATTAATTATTTATTTTTTATATTTTAAGAATATTTATATGATATTTATATAGTTGTTAATATATGACACGTTTTTATTTAGTTATATCAATAATTTTATTTAACTTTATATCTGAATCTCATATTTAATTATTATTAAAAAAATATTAATATAAATAATTTTAAAAAAGAATATAAGAAACGGACGCATTCTTATATTTATCTAATTCTATTTAATTATCTAATTTTTAATTTCTTAATTTTTATTTTAAAAGCACTTTTCTCCTTGAAAATTACTCAGTCCACGGCAGCACCTTCGACATTTAGCACCAGGGGCCGTTCCTCTACGTTGCCTCGTTTCCACGATAAAATTGTCAGGAAATCAGATGCCACGCGGCGCCCCTACAAATCGGCTTAACCTACGACAAGCAGCATCTGCGGCAAGCTGTGGACATTGACATGAGAAAAGAGTGACTACGCGATCCACGTGTACGGGCATAGTCCAATAGCATTTTTAATATAACACGTGTCCTACGATGAGGAGAACAGGACAAATACTCTCCTTAAATCTTTTCAATCTTTCCATCAAGACCTAATACGAATTTGGAGATACCGACACGTGTCCCAGAAGCAGCTAATCAAACAAGAAACGTGGCATTTTTAAAGAAGGCAACTTTGTTTTCGTACTATTTCCTACTCCCAGGCATCGGGTGCGGTACCCACTAATTTACTGTAGGATGTGTTGTCGACGCGGGGTCATCCATATTTTTTTTATGAAAAAAAGACAACAAATAACTATATAAATTTAAAAAATATAATTTAGGTATATGAATATTTGAAAAGATAAATTAGGTAGGAGGTCTAATTTATTTTTTTATAAATTTAGGTAAAAAGACTAAATTATCCCTAAAATTATTTGAAGAAAAAGCTGAAGAATTACACTTAAGAACACATAGCATCTCTTTCCTAAAGTTTGAGCATGATTTACACCTCTCCGAAGCTGTGGTCATCTCATTGCCATCAAAGAGTATAAAAAATTTGGGTCTCTCTGATGAATCTGTTTATCGTAGCCATATTTACTTTATTTTTCAATTTTCTTCTCGAATCAATATTTTTCCGTTTTTGACTTGTTTGAATCTTGAAACACTTAAACTCATATATATGAGAATTCCAAGATTTGTCGTCAATATATTACAAGAATTGATTGCTTGGAGCTGGGTTTTTCTTATAATTCATTGATTTTAAGGGGAAAAAGTACAATGGGAATAGGAAATTTAAGGGTTTAGCATCTTACTCTTTTTATTAATGGGTTTTATTGAATTTTTTGAAGGTACGAATGAGATTTTGATGAGGGTCATCAGAATCAGTTTCTTTCTACTGCTCTTATTGACATGTCTTCTTTTTCTTCAATTTCTACATGCTCAGTTATCTTCTTCTTCTGGGTTATCAGCACACTCATTGAATTCCATTATTGAGGACTATGTTTTTAGAGCCTTCATTAGGCTAAGAACTGGGAAAGCACCCTCTAACCTAACAGGAATTAACATTGTAGCATTAAGTCTTAAGAATTAACTTTCAGGTTTACAACTTCTCTAATAGGATTTGCAACTTCAAAAATGTTATTTACAACTTTCTCTAACACATTTAGAGAGATAGAATGTAGCCTATGTGAAGATTATGCTCAATATTTATGCCATGAAATCGTATCAGTTTGGTTCTGTTAACACTTGACTCTCTGATTGCGCAGTGTATTTATATCCTTATCAATTTTATTCTCTAATGCTTATGCAATTTGACTTACATATTTATATTGAATTTCTAGGTATTAGATTCAGAGTTTAATTTTTATAAATTTTAACCATTAATAGACTGATATTCTGACTTAAATAATCACTTTTCAGTATTCAACTTTGATAATGTTCAACTTTATAAGGACTTATAGCCACATTTTGTAATGACTATGTATACATTTTTCCTTAGACATATATTTGCAATTCATGCTATTCCCTTAAACAATGAGATTTACAATGGTATTTCATTGTTCAACTCAAATAATGGTGTTTGCAAATCCTCTAATAGGATTGACAACTTTTTATAAGACATTTGTAACTTCGATGATAGAATTTGTAACTTTTCCTAAGACATTGGCAAATCCCTTAGTACTTCTTGTTTGATGCAGCTAAGGCATTCACATTTATAGGGCAGCTCGAGTTCTTCTACTATCAATCTCCAGATATGATTAGGAGTTTATGCAATGCCCTGTCTTTACTGACTACTTCCTTGGGAAATTACATGAGTTCTTTCATTATTACAATGACATCTTACTTAACAATACAAGAAGGACAACTTGGATGGATTCTCGATAACTTGAATGAGGGTTATCTCCATTACTTTTTCTGTCTTATTGCTAGAATTATTCTCTTAAATTTGTTGATTTACCTAGTATGAGCCACATGGTACAAGCAGAAGAAGGCCTTTTGAGGTTTATGTCATTTGTATTATACAGAGATCTTGTTATATATATGTTAATAAAGATATGGCATATTAGGATTGAAAGTATATTTCTAAATTCTGGTAAGTTTCTGTGATAGTTATATTATTGGTATGTTTATGAGTTCAAGATGAATGCTCAACAATTATGTTAAAACTTCAGCAGTTGCTTGTTAATAAGTAAATATTGTAGGTAATATATTCTGCGGGTCTTTCATTTGATATAAGGTTAATTTAAGAAGAATATTCACAAAAATACTTGACTAAAATAATGTTTTGCTAATGGGATTTGTAACTTCAACAATGAAATTTGCAACTCCTGTAATGACATTTAAAACTAAAATTGTAACATATTGATAATGGGGTTTGCAACTCCTGTAATAGTATCTACAACTCGTCTAATGGAATTTATAACTTCTACAATGACATTTACAACTGAAATTGCAATCTATTGCTAATATTATTTTCAATTTTTATAATGGCATTTACAACTCATCTAATAGGAATTGCAACTTAAACAATGTGATTTGTAACTCTTACAATGATATTTATAAATGAAATTGTAACCTATTGCTAATAAGATTTGCAACTCTTGTAATGGTATTTGTAACTTGTCTAATGTGATTTGCAAATCCTATAATGACATTTATAATTGAAATTGTAACCTATTGCCAGTGAGATTTCTAATTCCTGTAATGACATGTACAACTTGTCTAATGAGATTTGCAACTTGAGTAATATGATTTGCAACTCCTGTAATGACATTTACAACTGAAATTACAACTTATTGCTAATAGGATTTGTAACTCTTGTAATGACATTTGCAACTTTAACTATGGGATTTGTAATTTCAACAATGGGAGTTGTAACTTCAACATTGAGATTTATAACTTTAATAATGGGATTTACAATTCCTGCAATGGGATTTGTAACTCTAATAGTATTTGCAACTTTATCAATAGGATTTACAACTCCTCCAATGTAATTTGCAACTCATCTAATGAGATTTACAACTCCCTCACATTTACAATTGAAATCGCAACTTATTACTAAAGAGGTTTGCAACTCCTGCAATTGAATTTGTAACTTATCTAATGATATTTACAACTTCAACAATGAGATTTATAACTTCCCATCAAAATTTTGTAACTCTGAAATTGCAACTCATAAATAGTCATAATGTACAATTTCATTCAATGACATAAGCCACTTATGGCATTTATAAAAAATCATCCTGCCCATGACAGCTATTCATTACACATAATTAAATGACAAGTGAAGATTAAGATTCCATGTGTGCTTAATGTTTTCTTATCAATAACACTAGATACTATATTATTAGCACTATACATTTGCAACATATACCTTAAACATTATATACCAAAAGAATTAGTCGTATAGCACAACCCTTGTCAAAAAATATTACGAAGGTGTTGGCTTATACTCTTATAAGCTTTTGTCCTGTATTTTGCTAGAGGCATGAGAAGTTATCATCATTGATCCATATGGCTGTCTGAAGTTTTTGAGCAATGAGCCTCCTACACATTACTGTTGTCAGAGCCATCATCTTACCCCAAATAATATGAAAGTCTTCATCTTTCTTATAAGTAGGGGGAGTTGAGTCAGAGCAATTCTATTATTGAATCTGGATATGCTTACGAGAATAAGAAATCACAAAGTTGCGGAGCTAGTTATAATCAAAACAATAAAGTTTTATATAAGTCATCAAATGACATATACTAATTTGAGTTTTCAACTTTTCATAGAGAAAGAAAGAAAAAATTAGGTAAATATTTGATTGATTATGTATCCTAACATAGCCATCATTCTTCTCATTGCAGAGCTATCAAATTATTAAGGCACAAAACAATGGGATTTGTAACTTCACCTAGTCGAAGCTACAGTGTCAGCTACAATCTTTCTCCTAATTACCAAAATTGCATTTCTAACTCTGATAATGAGATTTGTATTTGTCATAATATGATTTACAACTTCCCCAATGGTGTTTGCAATTCCGACAATAGTATTTGCAACTTCCATAATAGGATTTGTAACTCATTTTATGAGGCCTGCAACTAATACAGTTTGTTTGCCATTCTTCTGATGAGTTTACAACTCTTGCTAAGGATAAACTTCATTCCTAGTCCCCATGACTGGAAAGATAAAGAAGTAAAAAAAACAAGAATAATGTTAAACTACTGCAAGTAATTGATTTGATGTTTGCATCCTTGATGTAAGGTAATGCAGATGAAACTTAACTAACTTCCATTCAACATGTATTTTGTTGAAGAACACATAAATAGAAACATGTTGAATAATACTTACACAGATTTTAAGTGACCAAGTTTCTTAAACTCTGTGCCTAATGTCCCTTCCAAAGATAAGGAGTTTAAGTCACTACAAAAAATATCAGAAGAGATATCTTGTAAGCATTAATGAGTGCTATATTACTCTTAAAAGATGAATTGTATTGGACAGGATAAGTATCAAAAGCAATTTTCATACACCATTAAGAACAAGTACAACTACAAATATTTGTCTTTCAGTAAAGTAGCAATTATGCTCAGGTGGATTGTACCTGAGGAAAACTAAAGAGAAACTTACAGAATTTGAATTTTACTGTCAATATAATGAACACCTAACCAGTTGCAAGGGCTACCATCGTTTGGATTCCAATTCATCAAAGCTCCGTAAGGATCAAACATTATTCTACCTCAAAACTCCAACAAGGCTAACCCTACATTTTCATTAGGATTATTCATCAAAGTATAACAAATGGCTTGCATATGTAAAAAAACAAAGAAAGAAGACAAATTGTTGGAATCACCTTTGTTGTTCAGTGACCAACATACTTAAAATTCCCATAAAGAAATCAAGGACATATATTTGACTCACAATCCAAATTGGTTCCACATAATCCCAATTGCTTTTTGAAGCTAATGTAAGAGTAATTAAAGCAATATCTATATCCCTTGACCGAGGGAATACAATAAAATACAAAAATGGCCAGGTTTTATGTTTTCTATGAACAAAAATAAATTTTAATCTTCAATCTACTGAACTTTGCAATATGCAAAAAAACTTTCGTTAGCTATACAGAGGAATATGAAAAGCAAGGAAATGAAATCGGGGTTCAAATATTGAATTAGGGCCCCTCATTCTTTGTAACTCAACCTCTTGTCTACAACCTCTTGCTCAACATAGCCATAAACAACCTCAGTATATTCCATTCAATAATCCTCAGTAACAATGGCTAGATTGCAAAATGAATGCTAGTGAACAAAAAGAGGAGGAATAACCTAACATGTAAGAAAGAAAAAAAAACATAATAAAGAACCAAATGCAACAATAAAATAGCCATTCACAGAAAGAGTGAGAGAATGTACCTTGAAAAAGGGATAAAATGAACGAATGTGCAAGAAAATGAATGCCTTCTATAGTGTTTGATGACGTAGAGGCAGAAAATGAACTGCAAACTTGGGGGTAGAGGGGTTGGGTATCGGTGAGGTTGATAGAAGAGACTAAGACTTTTTTTAGAAAAAAAGGCAGCAAAAATTTTCCTGAAAAATTAGTTATTATAACTTCTGGGAAAATGCCCACCAATGTTGCTGAGATTTAGTGACTCTGCATCTAAGTGGTTTTGACAGAGAAAAGAGTAAAGGAAGAACGATTCCTTCCTCACATTCATGGTGTAATGTACTCTTCATTTAGTTTAGGGTAATTGATAATTTTATCTAAATTTATAAAAGATAGATTGAACTTTCTACCCAATCTATCTTTTTAAATATTTAAATATCCAAATTATCATTTTAAAATTCATATAAATTTTTCTTGTCTTTTTCCCTTTTTTTATTGGGGCAAAATCCACCAATATTAATATACTATAGTTTATCAGAGTATTAGTACTTCCTTTTGACTATGATTGCGACTGATAATTAATATACTACTATAATAACGAGTCTATTTATGATCAAATATTTGATACTCCCATGCGGTCCTAACTTTATCAATTCGATCATTTAAAAATAGTTAATCAGCAGAATATATGAATTAGTTTCTTCAACTATCATATGATTAGCATTTTTGAATTATTTGAATTGGTAATTAACCTTATTAACTGCATAATTAATTTGAAGTATGCAACCAATATATATGATTTCAAAAAAAAAGAAGAGGTGAATATGATTATAAATTTATTTTATTAATACTTAATTGTATAGATATTACTTACATTTGTTAAGTCAATAATTTTTATTAAATAAAATTAACGAAATTAATATTAAAAGAATAAAAATATATTTTATAAATTTTATATAATAAATAAAAATTTGATATAAATTTAGATGATTAAATATATATTATATAACTCAAACAAAAAATATTATAACTTAGAATAATATAAGTAATATAGTTATATCGACGATGATAATAAGATCTTTAGAATGAAGCAACCATGTACTAAATAAAATAAACTGGAGAACACTGAATTCTATATAAATATCAATACAGTATAAATATATTTTAGGGTACTTATGTTTAGAAATAGGTGTGACCTTGAAGTTTGTTTTACAAAAAACAATTCAATCTAAAAATTTAACGAGTACTATTAATTATTTTTATGCAATTTATTCTTTTAATAATGACAATAAAGATAAACTCGACGATCTTAAAATACGCCACATGTCTTTTTCTATTAACTAAATGTGTTTTAGTTTAATAGGGAGATGGTGGAAAAATAAGATGCTCCCCGGTTTTAAGTATAGCATTAGATAAACAGTTTATTCTATGTTGTTAAATATAATAATTATTTATAAATTTTATTTTGATTTTAAATTATAAACTAGTTAGGAGGTCATGTATTTCCTATATTTATATTTTTTTAAAATATATATGTCAAAGGGTTTATATTAAGAAAGTATTTTTAATATAAATAATTAAAAATAATTATTTAAATATAATTAATACAGAATAAATCGTTGTCAACTTTTATTTAACCAAAACTATTCTTAAAGACAAAAAAATCTAAGGAATCCCATCTTAATAGTTCTCGAATCTCATCTATAGGACTATCTATCTAAATGCAGCAAATTGAAGTCTTTAAGTAAGCTCAAATTAGCTAATCTATGAGCTACTTTATTGCCTCCCCTATAAGAATGCCTAGGAAATTTGCCAATCACCATACATTGCTTCAGCAATCAACTCTAATAAGCAGCTCCGTTGTTCCTTCTCACTTCTAATGGCCTCCAAAGTTGCTATAACAGCTTGTTCCACAATCAGACATGTCACACCTAATTCCTTTGTCATCCTTAACCCACATAGCAAACCCCAAAGGTCTGCTTCAAACGGACTACACACTCCTCTTTTCTTCATAAATCCCTACACACTCCTATTTTCTTCATAAATCCCTACACCCATACACCACCAGCATCCCTTATTAGTTCTCCACATCCTCCTAAACCAGAGCTTCCCTTCATAGATCCATCAAAGTTGAGTTTCAGCATACCATGAGGGGGAGGCAACCACCTAATATCAACCATCCTCTTTGATTTCAAAGGCCCATCATGTGCAGTGAAATTCTCCATTTCCCTTACATACTTCCTAATTATCATTTCTGGAGCTGAAGGGTGCACAAAACCTCCTCAACAGAGAAATTTATTCCTCAATTGCAATTGCCACCAACATGTAACATCAAATACCCTTGCCCAATTATCACTTTTACCAAGGTTCTCAACAACCCACTGCCTATAATTAGATTGAAAAAACCTCTCATCAACCAAGTCTCCACCCACTGCCATCCATACACTCCTTGCAACTCTATATAGTTGCATAGCACATGCATCGGATTTTCTACTCCTTCATTACATCTACTACACAGCGAGGACCCACCCATCAATTTGGCCCTTCTACTAGCAGTTAACAGTCGATCATGCCCCCCAATCCACATAAACACTTGAATTTTACGCGGCCCTATCCACTTCCATATTTTCCTCCAAATGTCGTCTTGTAAATTCACCCTCTCCCCCTTCATTTTCCAGTACATATCCGATACAGAATACTTAGATTCAGAGCCACCTCTATTCTGCGCAGGCGTTGGAGTCGCCCTTAGCTTCAACAAGTCACGATCAGCGAGGTAATCTTTCAAAAAGATTTGCACCCTCTCCCCTCTTTCATTGACCATATCGGCAACAATGCAATTCACCAATCTACCCACCGGTTTCCTTACTGCTTTATCAAACAAGCAAAAGTCATCATCAAGCCATAAATCCCTCCAAAAATTTATAGAGCCACCATTCCTATATTCCCATGCTATTTGCTCAACAATATCTGGCCATAGGCTAAACACTGCTTCTTCCACCCACATAGCTTCCCATTCACTTTATTAATGATGTACTGAAATTTATTCCTACAAGCCCTTCCATTCGTTCCTCTGAGATCCACAAATCTCACACAATTCCGCCTGCTTACTTTTTGGCACATTTTTAGAAAAATAAATGCTGGTCATTTGCTTATTTACCTTTTGTCCGGACACTTCCCCAGAAAGATCTAAGCAATCCATCACATTGCATAATTGACCTGCATCCTCAGCAAACATTAAGTGCGAAATATGCGCTCCACTTCTTTCAAACCTTAAAGGCTTCCACTGCTTATTATTGACTGCATCCGTTAATAGACGAGTAAGCTTCTCCATTCCCAACAAAAACAAATAAGGCGACAAAGGGTCCCCTTGCCTCACCCCTCTACTTGTATAAAAACCCATTCCACAATACAGACATACTCACAGAAGAAATACACCATTTAATAAGGTTCACAATATGGTCCGGAAATCCAATCTCAAGCAACACATTAAAAAGAAAATTCCAATTCATGCGGTCATTTGCTTTTCCAGATCAATTTTAATGGCTAGGAAACCCTTACCTCTCCATCCATTCTATTCATCATATAAGCAGCTTCCTTTGCAATGACAATATTGTCGTCGATGCTACGACTGGGCACAAAACTAGATTGTAGTGGAGAAACCAGCTTGTCCATAAGCCCCTTCATCATTTGCACCAAAATTTTTGTAATCCTGTTATAAAGAACATTGCATATAATGCTATAGGTAAAAAATGAGTCACCACCTCTGGACAATCCACTTTCGGCACCATGACAAGCAAAGTTTTATTGATCTCAGCAATTTTCTCTGGATTATCCCATAATTTTAAAATAAAATCACTCACACTACTACCAATGCCAATGATTTCCCAATTACGTTGATAGAAAATAGCTTGGTACACATCATCCCCCGGAGCTTTAAAGGAGTCCATACTAAAAAATGCTTTCCTGATTTCCTCCCTCTGCAGTGGTCTACCAAGCCTTCTCAATTCCTCCTCCTTCACAGCACCCCACCCGTCTCATAACCTGCCAACTTCTCTCCTGAGAATCTTCATGAAACAGTTGGACATAAAACTCCTACATTAGATTTCTAATATAAACTTCATCCGTAATCCAATTACCAGTCTCATTTTTCAATATACTCACCTTGTTTCTTCTCCTTCTTACAGGAGTTTTCATGTGATAGTATCTTGTATTCCTGTCCCCCTGCTCAATCCACTTCCCCCTTGATTTTTGGTACCAAATGATCTCCTCCCGCTGCAGTACCTCATTAAGTTCATATTGTAACCGCTTTTCAAGATCCACAAGCTGCTCATCATCTTCATTCTCAAGCCTTTGCTGAGTCTCATATAATTTCCTAATCAAATCCTTTTTCCTCCCCTCAATTTTGCCAAAAACCATCTAATTCCACTGCTTCAAGTCACCTTGCAGTTTTTCTGGAACCTCTACCAAATCTGTCCTGGAGTTTCTAAGGAAATCCTTGAAATTCTCATGGGTCAACCAAGCAGCCTCAAACCTGAACGGCCTTCTTCTACTGTATCTCCTTACCGGCTTTACATAAATTAAAAGCGGCTGGTGATCAGAGCAAATTCGAGTTCCCACTAGAAAAACAGTATCTGGAAAGCTTCTTTGCCATTACATGTTACACATACATCTGTCTAGATTCTTATAAAGTCGTCCATGACCCTCCATTTTGAACCTTTCCATGTAAATTTAGGACCCTTCATCTCCACTTCCATCAATCCCAAATCAATAATTCTAGCCTTAAAACGATTGCAGTTTTAGACATTAACTCCGGCTCCCCCTTTTTGCTCCCTTGGATCTGCAATCTCATTAAAGTCACCTGCTACAAACAACCTTCCCTCCATTCCTTCTGTAATACTACTCAGACCATCCCATAGAGGCATCCTTCCCTCGTCACGTGGCCATGCATATATTGCAGTAAAAGACCAACCATCCTCCTGCTCATTCCCAATGTAACAGTGTATAAACTGCTTATTCTTCTTCACAACATGCACATAAATATTGTGATCTTTCGACGTTATCCAAATACCTCATACAAACCCTCTCGCTTTCTCAATTTCACATTGATCAAAACCCAAGCTTCTTATAATTCTTCTCGCCCTCCTCCCACCAATTCTAGGCTCCAGTAACACAACTAAATCCGGTTTGAATTCGAAACACAGATTCTTCATAGAGGCTAAAAAACACGGCAATTCTATACAGCAATCTTCATAATACATAATGGTAGGTCAGACACGGTTTCCCCACCTCCTCTCCTCACCCATCATTGATTCGCATTGAATGACAGCATCATCCCTCATACGATCTTCTTCAACACAAGCATCATGCTCATCTAACATTCCCACGGCATCCCTTCCACTCCCATTACTTCCCCCAAACTCTCTTCAATCACTAGAAGTTTGTTTCCCGGAGGGACCTTTAATACTTGTCCCTCCTTCAGGACCACCCTTCCCTTTCCATGTACCTCCCCTAACCTCAGTCGAACTCCCTTCCCACTGCTTCTTCAAGTCACCCACGCTGTTTTTAGTATGCTTCTCATTTGCCCTATTCGTCATATGTGTCAGCTTCTTAACTCCTCTTTGGTCCACCTTATTTGTTATATCCTCCAGAGGCTTCCCTTTAACAGGCTCACTCTTGTCATCATTAAACACAGAGAACCTATTATTCATCTTTACATCCCCCATAGCACCCCTGTTCCTTCTCTGCCTACGTGACTTCTGCTCTACCATCCATGGACTTTCCTTCCTCTGTTACCCTCCTTCCTGCATTACATATTCCACATTTGACTCCTCTTCGGCAGTTCCCCCCACTTCTCTCTTTACCCCTCTTTAACCATGTAATTTAATTATTTAAAACTCATAAAAACCACCAAATGAGAAAGAGTATTTGCTAGGCTTATAAATTGTATTTTTCCTACCAATCTCCTCACCTTTCTCCATTTTATATGTTGTATCTTTACTAAGTCAGTTGAATTGTTAGAAATCACTTACTCATTTTTATAATATTTAGAAGATATCAAACCTGAGCCATTCAAATTTAATTTTAAAAAAGTTAAATTAATAAAAAAAAACAGAGCAAGTTGAGAAAACAGAGTGACGAGTGAAATCATGGGGAATGAAACAAACCAAAACCGCGTAGCCTGAGCCTGCCCCTCAATGATTACGCCTGCACATGCAACATCCATACATAGCAACATCATACGCAGAGTGGATTTCCTACCCCACGCCTTCCAATTCCAATTTTATTTTTTTAAAATAAACAAATAAATATCTGTCCACCAAGACAAAGCTGATCATTAGCTTTGTCATCCATTATGCGCTTCCTGACAATGCCCTCCCAAACGCGCCATTTCACACCGCGACCAACCACTGCCTTTTATTTCCCTTCCCACTCTTTCCCCACCCTCACCCACGTGATCATCCCAATTCCTCCCTTTTCAACAACAATACTCATTCCATTCCCCCACGTGTTGCCCTCTCCTCCCCCCACGTGTACAACCACATCAATGGGCTTAGTGCGATTAAAATAATGTGGATAATTCTAGGCCTTCCGCACACCCCCCCTGATATTTTCGAGACACCAAAAAGATATTTTCAGTTATCAGTCCAACTGGACACGTGGCAGCTCACTGCTGCTTCCTCCATCAATTACGTTACTCCTCGATTCGCTTTCACGGCATTTCAGTAAAATATAAGCTGCTTACACATGTCCATTAGCGAATAACCAGACGCAACGTGTACCCTTCCTAAGCCTGATCTCCACATCAACCATTCACCGCACGACACTTGTTGAATCGCGTGTCATCCTCACCGGATTATTTAAGCCCCTAAATATTTGTCTTCCCGAAACAACCTCGTCTGCCCATGAGTCCGAACCGGCGACTACGGCCCAATCCTCCCAGTGAGGGATCTGAGTCCGGCGACTCGGGCATCCTCAACGAGCGCATCCTCATTCTCATCTTCGAATCTCTCAAATGGGACCTTCACACCGTCTGTCTAACCTCATCGTTGAACCAGAAGCTTCGAGCGATGGCCAAGCGACTCCTCTGGCGAGCGATGTGCATGTACAGGGCGCCGCGCATGGTAGCTGCATTGACCAGAGGTGCACCGAATGGAAGAATGGGAGGTGGGTGGGACGCGCTCGCTAAGCTCATGTTTTACTGCTGCGGCTGCTGCTCCACCGGCCGTTTCCAGGTGAGTCAATCGGTGGCGGGTCACTTAGTGCAAGCGTCCAGATTTTCCAAGACGTCGGGTCAGAGCTTCTTGACAAAAAGATGCAGAGGAGACTTGTTATATGTGAGCGATCCGTGCGAGCATCGGATGGGGGACATGGGAGATGATTTAGGAGTATACAGAGGGATATTTCAGGGATTCGTGAGATCAAGGACGAGAGCGTGTTTGATCCGACGGCAGGTGGATCTGGAGCAAGTGGTGAGATGTCCATATTGTGGGGCCCGCGTATGGAGCATGACCAAGGCCAGGCTGGTTCCGAAGAGCGCCGCGAGGAGGCTGGGCACGCATGACGGAGGGTTGGAGTATTTCGTGTGTGTAAATGGGCACTTGCATGGAGCTTGTTGGCTAGTGCCGTTGTCCTCGGACGAGAACGATCATGACGCAGAAGATGAGGATGAAGATGGAGCAAGTGACTACGACGAGGGTGAGGATGGTGTCCGTAGGATTGACCCGAATGATTGGACGGCTACGAATGGAAGTATGAGCTCAATTGGGGAGGACATAGATGGGCCCGCATAGTGGGCGAAGACGAATCAATGATATGGAATCTGACTCGTCTTCGGTCGCACGGCCCAGTCTTTCACTGAAGACGAGTGCTAGATTGGCTATTACTCCGCACTACTACTGGTGTGCTTGATGGAATATTTGACTATATCTCCTTATTCTCGCCTCATCGTCAGTTTCTGTAGTAGTCATTGGCGTAGGGCTTGTATATAATCATTTTGTGATGGTTATTTTAGTTCTCTAGTTCTCTCGAGAGGCCGAGTCGCAGTGATGATGGACAGTTATTATGTGGAAAGGCCCATTAATATGATTGCTTAGGCTTCTTGGTTTGAATTGACGTAAACACATTTCATTTTTCTTGGCCATGCATTCTTACGTGAGAAATGCTTCTTTGTGGAATTTTGTCTGTACTGAACTCGAGAGTATCATTGCATTTCCGTGTTTTATCTCCTTTTACCACATAAATGCAGTAAAATGGGATCTTACAGTACAATCATCACACCACGGTCCGCAATTCGCATATGAACTTCCCCAGACAAGGAAGCGCCATGTCGGCTCCTGCGCATGTGGATGTTATGTAGGAAACGATCAGCGTATTATTTATTTTTTTAAAAAAATATATGCAATTATGTAGGACTGTTTTTTATTAATCAAATTAAAGAATTAAGTACAATTCATCATGATTTTTTATTCTTTAATAATTTTATAATTTATAACTATATACATTATTTGCCAATGAAATTATGTTTATGTATAGACTGATTATTGGTGGTTCGTCATGGAAATGAAAATAGTTTGACTGGTGAGTCAAAAACTAGAAAAAGTGGGGTAACGAGGACACACGGTTCCGATCCTACCGCCATAAGCTCAGTGGCTCTGTTGTCATGCGTTCCGCATTCTGAGAGACTTGACAATTCTCAGAAAGTCCGTAACCGCGTAATTTTCGGAAGTGGTGTTGCCAGCGAGTTTCTGCATTTTCCGTTATTTTTCCGCTTACCCTCCTGTTCTGGACATCGCGAAGAAAGCACGATAAAAATAAAAAATAAAAGCCGGTTAGTCATCCTTTTCAGGATCGCAGGCCCTTTATTCGATAAACTGCGAATCAACACGTTTGCTTACAATTTATTTTCTCACAATTACTCGTTAACAAATATGGTCTAAATCATTGTTGCATGAAGATTCAGTAGCTCGCCTTTCTGTGTTTCTTCGTTAGTTTCCTTCAATATGTATTTTGATAAGATTTGTTACCGTAGATTTTGTCTTAGAAATTTTCGCATGTTGTACATATTAAGGTCATTTCCTTTAAGGAACTTTTGTTATAACAAAATCCATTTTCATCTGTTTTTATGCAGATATATTTCTGTTATTGTTTGTCTTTTTCGCAAATAAAGTTGTTGTAAGGTTTTAATTTTCAGAGCCAAGAAGTTTCTACAATTCAATATTTGTTCATAATGCTTGCTTACTAGTGTGGGAGAACATTAGAATTCAAACATGGGATAACATTCTGGAATTTCCGGTTGCTGGAATGCCTGGAAGGTGTGAAATATGTGCGATTCTCATTGCTATGTTTCTTTGTGCTCGTTTCTCCTGCAGATCGAGTGCTTCTAATAAGGAAAGAAAATGGCGACTATTACAGACATCAGCATTTCTGCAGCTATCAATCTCTTATCGGCATTTGCTTTCCTGTTTGCTTTTGCCATATTGAGACTGCAACCTGTTAACGATCGGGTTTACTTTCCGAAATGGTATCTGAAGGGGATAAGAGGCAGCCCAACTAGGAGAAACGTTCTTAACAGATTTGTTAATCTGGACATCAGGACATACTTAAAGTTCCTGAGCTGGATGCCTGCAGCGTTGAGTATGCCGCAACCAGAGCTTATAGATCACGCAGGGCTCGACTCTGCTGTCTATATTCGGATTTATCTTCTTGGGTGAGTTGATGATGTTTCTAACTAATTGAAACTATAAATTACATAAGACTTGCTTTATATACTCTTATCTGTTTATGTCATCTCTTCGCTTCTGACATGCTGAACGCTTGTCTCCCAAATTACTATATACAGCTTGAAGATATTCGTCCCAGTCACCTTAGTCACTTTAATTGTTTTGGTTCCGGTTAACTGGACGGGGAAACAATTGGAAAGTAGTAAAGACTTGAAGTTTAGCAATATTGACAAGATTTCAATATCCAACATTTCACCTGGATCATCAATGTGAGATCTTCTTTCGAGCAGTGCTAGCTAGCTGCTGTCTCTCTATCTTAAAATTACGAATCCCTAATAACTCATCCACGAACTTCTTAGTGAAAAAAAATATTAGTTTAGAATTTCTCTCTTTTCAGGAAACCACATATGTTTTTATTACATTCACAATTCTGAATTGCTGTCTCTGACTATATCACTGAATTTTATGCGGCCATTTCTAGATTTTGGGTGCATAGTGGCATGTCATATCTCTTCACATTTTGGACGTGCTATTGTCTTTTCAAAGAATACAAGATTATAACGGACTTGAGATTGAGATTTTTGGCAGCTGAAAATCGTCGTCCAGACCAATTTACTGTTAGCTCTCTCTCTCTCTCTCTCTCTAGCTGTTCAATGATACATTGATGATCAGTTAGTTGGTATACTTAATTTAGTATTTTCAAGAGACTAAATTAGCATTAACCTTTCGATAAGTTTCTTCTAAATTTATCCTGTGTGCTTTCTTTGAACATCTTCTATGAAGGTTGGTATATTTTTGTAACTTCTTCCCTTGCTTTCTTCGTGCTGATGCGATCTTTATACGACCTGCAAATTTTTAAACTGATAAAAAAGATGCAGCAAAGTTTCAAATTTGTGTGTGCTTCCGTTTTCGTCCATTCTAAGCATCATGAATTAATGTCACTGTAAATCATTTTGAATGTCTTTATATTATATTGCAGGTCCTTGTGAGGAATGTTCCCCCGGATCCTGACGAGACAGTCAGTGAGCATATCGAACATTTCTTTTGCGTTAATCATCCCGATCACTATCTGTTGCATAAAGTATGTTACTTTATATATATATATATATATATATTTCTTACTCTACTTTAGTGTCAAAGCAGTAATATGTTATATGCCAATAGCGTCTGCAGTTGTTTTGACACATTGGTCTTTGCCCAAAAAATGATAAATTATATTGCAACGTAGCCACAAGAAAATCAAATAAAAGAATATCAATATTCACGCGTGAATTTTACAACTCATACTTTTATTCTCAAACATCTTACGTACGAGATTACGGGTACTTGCGAAACTATAATCGCAACTTAATTATCAAACGCCACCTCATTAGTATTTTCACTGGTTTGGTGAAATATTTTTATCTTTTCTTTCGAATTGGTAGGTTGTCTATAATGCGAACAAGCTTGCATCGATAGTTGCGGAGAAGAAGGGATTGCAAAATTGGCTCATTTACTACCAAAACAAATTTGAACGAAGCCGTTCACAATCATTTAGGCCAACTACACGGGTATATATCTTTCCCTATACCATAATGTTATTAAAAATATGAGCTGATGCCTGAGATTCTTGTTAGTAGTTTTTCTGCTTAATTTGGAATACCTGTAAGTTAACCATGACTAATGATTTCTATGTTTCACAATTTGAAATCTTATGCAAATAGACAGGCTTTCTAGGTCTCTTGGGAGAGAAAGTCGATGCTATTGATTATTATGCGGCGGAGATTGCCAGACTGAGTGAAGAAGTAGGTGATGATTTTCGTTCACTATGATCGTGTCTATACCAAAAATAAGTAATGGGGTGGGCCCCGCCTAAGAGCAGAAAACCCATATTTGTTATCTTTATACCCAATCTTTTGTCGTGTCTCTTGATAAAAATTCCATCATATTTACGTCCGCTTTATCTTGTTACTTTCAAACAGGAAGAGACGGAAAGAGAGAGGGTTTCTAGGGATCCCGAGGCACTAATTCCTGCAGCATTTGTTTCCTTCAGAACTCGATGGGGGGCAGCTGTGTGTGCTCAAACTCAACAATCTAGTAATCCTAGTATTTGGCTCACGGAATGGGCCCCCGAGCCTCGTGATGTCTGCTGGGAAAATCTTTCTATTCCATATGTTGAGCTCACCATTCGAAAATTGCTCATGGCTGTTGCTCTATTCTTCCTAATCTTCTTCTTCATGATACCAATAGCATTCGTCCAAACTCTAGCCAACATCGACTCCATTCAAAAGGCTTTTCCTTTCTTACGGTCATTGTTGCAAAAGTAAGTGCTTTCCCTCTCCCACCAATCATTTTACATCGGAGTGCGTGCTGTATTTGTAATGAAGCTTTTTTGCAGGCAATCTATCAAGTCTTTTGTACAGGGATTTCTACCAGGTCTGGCATTAAAGATATTTCTTATTTTGGTTCCAACAATTCTCATGCTCATGTCCAAAATAGAAGGACATAGATCGTTTTCATCTTTGGAGAGGACATCTGCTGCGAAATATTACCTTTTCGTTCTGGTCAATGTGTTCCTTGGCAGCATTGTAGCAGGAACGGCATTTCAACAACTCGAAGAGTTTGTTAAAGGGGACTCAACAAAGTAAGTTCGTTCCATATGATGATAAGAGTTAGCAGTACACAATCTCTAATCTTTGGTGATGTCAAGTGAAAATGGTTCTTCTGTATATATATTATTACAGGTTCGCAAAAATGGCTGGCGCCACAGTCCCCATGAAAGCCACATTCTACATCACATATATAATGGTCGATGGTTGGTCCGGAGTAGCCGCAGAGATCCTAAGGATAGCTCCGTTAGCTATATTCCACTTGAAGAACACGTTCTTGGTGAAGACGGAGCAAGATAGAGAGCAGGCTATGAATCCCGGAAGCTTGAACTTCGCTATAAATGAACCTCGCTTACAATTATACTTCATGCTGGGCCATCTCTATTCTCCCGTAACCCCTGTGCTTCTCCCTTTTATTGTGGTCTTCTTTGCTTTTGCCTACCTCGTCTTTCGGCATCAGGTGAGTTAATTAGCGCGTGCAACTTTCTCTCCTAACATGCATGTAAAAGCCTTTTTCTCCTTATAAACACGATTATCGATAGAAAGCAATGCAGTGAAAATTTATTCTATCTTTCCTTTACGGATAATATTTTTACGGTTACTTACTGCATATTTCTGTTGTCACAAGATTATCAATGTCTATCATCAGACTTATGAGAGTGCAGCAGCATTTTGGCCAGATGTACATCGTCGAGTGCTTATTGGCTTGGTCATATCTCAAATCCTTTTGATGGGATTGTTAAGCACAAAAGATGCCAAGAAGGAGACGCTTGCGCTTTTGGCACTACCTGTTTTTACGATATGGTTCTACGTGTATTGCAAAGGGCGCTTCGAATCGGTATTCGTAAAACTTTCATTAGAGGTTGGTGACGATCACGCATATAATATTTTCTATACTTGTCAATTAATATTGAAAACATTGTCAATTAATTTTTACGATATGATTCTATGATTGTTAGTTGTAAATAGCCCGATGAGGAGTAACAATTGCATGTATATGAGTTTGATCACAGGATGCAATGGTGAAGGATACACTTGAAAAGGCAATTGAACCAACTCTGAACATGAGACTGTATCTTCGGGATGCTTACTTACACCCAGATTTCAAAGGAGGTGTTGTGGACAAACCACAAATTATTGATGAAGAAGAGAACAATCCACTCATCCAAACCAAGAGATCTCGCCGGAGTAGCAAGCAACAATCTGAGGTCGGAAGTTCCGAGGCTCCAATTACGCCTCCGGGCGGTAACATAACTAGATGTACAAGTATCAAAGAATGACTTGACTAGTAGTTAATCCCCCATTTTCAACAGAATTTAAGAACTACGTATCTTGTCCAATTCCCTACCATGTGTATGTTAATTACGCACCACTAAACCACCATCCCTTCTCCAATTCTAGTTGACCTTTAGACAAAATTTAGAATCAAATCTAGATACCGCAGAAACAAAAGGCTGAGCCAAACCATTCACTCATTCCACAAAAATTTGTGGTTTGTTTTGGGCCTGACGCAATTTCTTTTTTTTGGTTATATTTGTAGGGAATGAACGATATTTTTTGTACAGATTTATGGAATTATATTTGACATTTTATTTTTTATTTTAAGTTTTATGTAGAGCTCACCGTTCTCTTTATTGTAGACTTTACTTATGCAAGTTCAGGGGAGAGGAGTGTCTTCACTAACATCACTCTCCACTTAATATCTCCATCATTAGATTAGCCTTCAATAGTTGAGATTTAAAATCTTATTTTACAAGATATTAAAGTTAAACTATTGTAAACTAATCCATTAGTGGATAAGTGGAGAGAGGTGTTGGTGGAGACATTCCTCTCCTGCCACGAATTGCCTCTCAATTTGAAGAATCAAAGGTTGGAAAAAAATTGGATAGAGGTCAAACACTTATATGAGGCATTCACGTTGGAAATATAAATTCCCATATACACAGATATACTTAACTAATTTAAATAAATTAAAAAAAATAATTTAATTATATATAATAATTTTATATTAATTTTTTTAGATGTCCTTTTCTTTAATGTACATTAAAATTATCTCATAATAGGAAGCCCTTAATATATATTCCATAAAACAACCGCCGAACGTTTGTAGCACGAGAAAACCTCCGCGCATCTATATAATGTACGAAATTTAAACCCAAAAGCTCTTCTAATTAATCAAGGCTAGCAATGGAAATTGCCATAGAGTGCCCAAAATATGTAAGGAAGAAAAACTAATCTAATTGAAAATTCGCTTCTGGTTACAATTGCAACACTTCGGGGTACTGTGAGTACGGACCGTAGAGAAATAACAATCATTTCAACCTAACCAGAGTTTACCCCGACTCATGGTGGTGTGCATGATATGAAGTTCTCTGTCCCATCCTGACCATAGTCTTCGTTGGTTCCATCAGAAACTTGGATAGCTATGGCAGGTACCATATTTTTCCTTCCTGCTGACAAAAGGATATAAAATATTCATCTCTATCCACATCAGCACAAGAGGGAAACAGGACAACGTGATTCATCCATCAACATATACGCACCATGCTTGCAAGTTCTGATCAATCAAAACCCCTTCCCAATTATCATTTCAGCAGCTGCCCCCATGACACGTTTTCCCCCTATTTCTAAAAGGCTAAGAGCCAAGTCTGGTTCATTCAGTTGTCTTAATCCGTTGCTCAGTCTCTTCAACATATCCACATCTACTTCCAGGACCCACAAAGGTGTGCAGCGCACCATCAAGCTTACAAACCCCGACACATATGAGTGCCACGTGGCCCACTCACAACGTAGTGATATTTTCCCATCCAGGGCACTGGCAAGAAATTCCAAATGCGACCCAAGAATGGACGGTCTTCGTTTTGATGCTGGCCATGTCGATGAACTGTCAATACCCCAAGTAAATGTCCCACAAAGCACTGCAAAATATGCCAGTGCATAGCCTCTAAGCATGGCAACCACAAGTCCAGATTCTCTCCCGCCTTCCTGCTCCGACCCGTTTTCTGATAAAAACCAGGAAGGCAGAGTTTCTTTCATTAAAGATTGAACCAGACCTGATCCACCTGATATCCAAACCAATGAGGCCCCAAGTAGAGCAGCATGCTTGACACGTGTCATTGATGAGGCAAGAGAAACATGTCCATATCTCATTCCATATTTGGTCTTCTTTAGTTTCTCCGCTTGTCCCTTGAGCAAACCACTGCTTGCTATATCTCTGACTGAGAGCATCAGAAGAGACACGATTTCTTCGTTCAAGAACATAGCATCTCTAAGGGACCTAAATACTCTTAGGTAGAGAATCCCAGGAGCAACTGGGGACATCCCACCGGAGAAGTGGGAACCAAATCCATGGCCAAGAAGGGCCCCGACACCACCATTGTTATAAATAGAGGCAGAACCAAGTCCCAGAGTAGATGTGAAGCAACTTTTTAAGAGCTGAACTACAGCATCCCTGCTGTGGTGGAAGACGGTTCCAGAAGCAGAGAATACAAGGAAGTCACTCCAACGCTTCACCTTCTGGACCCACAAAGAAGATACAACGGGCATGCATGGCCAGGGGCAACCAGAAGCAAGAGCATTCATAGCTGGACCAATCAAGACAAGGAGGCGCTCAGAAGCTTTGTCGAGTTTATAAGTTATTGTCAGGCTTACAAAAGCAGCCAATGGCAGAGGAAGGGTAGTCGGAGAGTTACCACCTGCTTGCCCAGAGATTTAAACAACAAACAGATTAATTTAAAGAACCTTGTGTTTTTTACTAGATATAGAACTAGCATAGAGAGTGAAATTGACATAAATGCTGAAAACATGAGCAAAGAAAATGTTAATTGATCTCTGTAACAAAAGCATGTAAGGATTTCTGATACCCCAAAAATCAATGTTTCAAGAGAACCCAAAAGCAAAACAAAATTGAATTACCTACAGGAAGGCTTGGGACATCAACTCCTGTAGCTGCTAGAATTTTCTTTATCTGTTGCTCAACCATGGATAAATTTGCTGCTGGACTAGGCCAATCAGTTCCATTCATATAAGCTGGCTTCCATATGCCCCGTGTTACTTCAGCTGAAAAGTAACTTACAATAGTAGCCAAAGTTGCTGGAAGAAAATCAGCAAGATCTTTGAGGCCTGAGATAAAAGGAAAACAGAACCAAACATACCTCAGTTTCAATCTCAATTCAGTTAGACCTTGACAAAGGTCTGAAAAGAATAGTTTCTGATGATTTTAACAAAAGGGTGTATTGGTAGTTATACAAGCAAGGGAGAACTATCTAGGAAACAAACTCCAAAACTTAGGGAATTGATAATCCGATGATTATTATATCCCAATCCTAGGGTCAAAAGTTTAAGAATGGAAAAAGAAATATAGCTTAAAAAGAAACCTTAAGACGACATTTGAGAGAAGAGGGGAAACCTGTAGCCAATTCACGAGGGGAGAGTCTTCCATGAGCACAGGCTGTAAGAGCAGCATCAAGCGCAAATGGAGTAGCTTCAAGGATATCCCAGGCAGGCACTCTCAGTTTCATCAAAGCATCATCAAATGCAGACCCAGATGAATTGCTGCTTCCTGAAGTTGTAGGAGTTGCAGATTGAGTACCTCCATTTATCTTTCTAATCATCATGCTTAGAAGTGCTTCAACAATCTGACGAATAGGCCCTCCAGGTGGGAGACCAGTGCGGGTTGAAGCGATACATTCTCTGTGTTGCCGATACCATAAGTTTAATTTTGGAAAGGATTCCATAAAAAGGGGTTCTGCAGAGAAAGTAATAATTTTTGATAGTCTTTTGCATTTCATTCGATCTCTTGGTGATTTTCCAAAGGATGCTAATAAACAATTCCGAACAGACAAAAGGTACTCAGGACCTAGTTGGGATCCTAATGCTGGGGTTGCTGCACACCCCATAGCATGTTCAACAGGTGGACGATTAAAACGCCATAACCTGAGCAAAAGAATGAATGCATTTGAGAACACTGCACGACAAGAGAGCTCTTCTCCAGTAGGAAGCGTCCACGAGCCATTTGGAACACATGCTCCAAAAGCCTCACATATTGGCATCAGTGTACCTGCAAGTAGCGGAACCTGCAAGTAGTTGACAAAATCACTGCATATACAAGCCAGAAAGTTGCATATGATAATAGCTAGTTATTTAGTTCACTAGCCCAACCTCCATTAGTTGTGCAAACAAGATAGTATAGTTAGAAGTGGATTAATCAGAAATTCCCAAATGAAGGAAACAAACACACAAAAACATGCCATTTTCATTTCTATTTTTTTATTTCTTGTCTATCTTGTTTTTCTGGACAGAAAAATGGTAGTTGCCATGAACATATAGAGTACAGACAACGTACCAAGCCATGTAAGGAGAAAATCTGAACACAGTCCACAGATGAAATTCCAATAAGAAGGACGTTTAAGAATGGAGCTTGACTGATCAAATGGCTTTCCGTCCCAGTGTAATTAGGAGGCACTGGATGGGAGAGCAACAGCGTGATAAAAATAATGGTGTGCTCCTGCAAACAAAGATAATTATTCCAAACCTGAAAGAAAAGAACAGAAAGAAAAACAAGGAGCAGCAGGATAGTTATAAACTAAGCACACAAAAAAGGGTCTAATCTTCCCTTGCAAAAGAATTTCTAAATAAAGCCAAATAAAATTGGTGTCAGGATTACCTGCACATTCCAACCACGTGCTAGAGATGCCCCACAAAGAATGGTAGCAGCGGAAATCCTTTCTTCATCCGAACCATTTCTTGCAATTTCATATATTTTCTCAATCTCTGCTAAGCTTGCATCAAAACCATGAGCTTAAATTCAGTTCCCTAACCACTGGCAAATATACCCAAAAAAAAAAAAAAACTGATACGACCGAATTAAGGGAAACAAAGGGTGTAACTAGAGACAACATATAAGGTAATCCCACTCAAAGTATGTAAGGGTAGGGTGAGAGAATAAAATACAACCAGAAGGGTCTAATCTTTAGATCTGAACATCCAGAAAAGAAAAGAAGCTATTCATTCTATAAGAACAAATCCACATACAGTGTAGCCGTAAAAATTCCCTTATACGGCATAGAATTTCTAAGAACAACTCCAAATTCTTTGGGTTTGTGAATGGGGAAAGGACAGTAGAGAAAATATATAAGGGGTAACAAAATACCTGGGAGCTGGAGTTGCAACTAAAACATTGACCAACGGAGGAATTAGCGGTGACCCTTTCATCAATGATGACCAGCCAGGAATCTGTCCAGGAATGCTACGAGGTATATGATTGCTGCGTGCATGGATATAACCAGGCCAAAAATAAGCTGATGTATCAAGTAGATTTCTAGCAATACAAGCCTCAACAATCAGATGCCGTAAATTTCCAGCTGCAGGAAAGGCACAATCATGACAAAACTGTCATTAATATAACCAAATAGACAAAAAATGGAGTCTAAAACAAAATTAACCACGCTTGAGAGCAAACAATAAGAAAAAAAGGGAAGAATAGCGCGGACAACAATAATAAATCAAGCTAAAGGTGCAACCAACAGACAACTGATGAGGGATAACTAAAATTATGATGAACAAGATTAAAACATGTCGGGCATATGCCAAGTAGATTCATTTAAAAAAAATTAACAGAATTGTAAAAATACACACACAAAGACACCAAGGGCAACGTTAATGATTCAGACCCAAGGTCAGACCTAAATTATTGACTGGGGTTTTGGGGCTTTCAAACCCCTTCTCACCAAAAAAAATATACTACCTAGTAGAGGGGACAAAATGAAGGAAATTAGTCAAATTACCCTAAGTTATTAGTTATAATTTCCTTGCAACATCCTTTTATTCCCTCAAATAGTTTAATTTCAGCTCTTCCCCAATCACCACCCCAAGAAAAAAGATACATGTCAAACGACAGTAAAAATATTAAGATAATTTCCCTCTATAATTGACTTGAAATCTTAACAGATTTACATGACCGCAATAAAAGCAATTACTTACAACAATTCATTGGCAAGTCATTTGCGCTCAAACATTCTAAGTATCCATTGCCAACTGCAGGTCCTGATACAAACATGATAGCCTTGGCAGCTGCCTGATTAGCTACCTGAATAACAGATTGAGGAGGAGTCAGTAAGGTCTCATATTCACCCAATAGCTTTAAGCAGGTAACCAACTCCCCACGACGCTTTCCCAAGGCTTGTTTGTCCTTTCGTTGATTAGTTGGGCTCCGTTCAGCTTCTTCAATCAGTTCGCCTTCTTCTTCTTCAATAAGATTAGCGACTACAAGAGTTGTAGTGCACAATAACATACACATGCAGGTATCAAGTCGAGGTACAGGACCTTCACTTGGATCTCTCTCCTAAAGAACAAGGGGGGAAAATGCTGTCTTAAAACAAGCAAAGATTGCCATAGACCATGCAATTAAGTGTGAATTTTCAGCAAAGAACTAATGAATCAGTCAAACATAAATCCACCAATGAAGACTAATAGACTATACATCAAATGTGGGACAGAGGAACGAAGTCTGGTACTCAATACCATTGAGTTCATCAACAATTACTCAAAAATCTGATCTACCCAGAGCATTACTCATTTCTATTAATCTCTGTAACTAAATCTAGTCAGGTATTAGAGGTTTCACTCCTTCCTAACAGAATCTGAAACAATCCTGAAGCCAGCTACCATTCTATTTTTATACCCTGCTTAAACATGTTGATCTTCTGCATCATATTTCCTTATTGATGATAGACTTTGTCGTATAACCTCATCCTCCACATGGGCATATTCATCAAGTGGGTTTCTCCCATAAACCCCCAACCTCTTCCCATGACAATCACCAGAAAAATATTTAAAAAGTAACTCTTTGGTTGCCCCCACCTGAAATTACAATGTGTGTGTGTGTGTATAGCTAGCATTTCCTTTACCCCTCAAAACAATTAGTGACTGCAAATAATTTTGGTCAATTAACTTTGCCGGGATAAGATTTTACCCTTTGAACTAGCCGTAGTGCTGAAACCCACAAACCCAGAAATGTATTGTGCCATGTAGTGGCATTAACTGCTTGTAAAGACTTCACCAAGCCTGCAAAGACAAATTCAACTCAATAATAAGTTTGCGAATGTTAATGGTCTCATCAATTCCAGCTACACAAGGCTGGAAGCATTGTGATACTAAAATTCACCAGATGGCGATACCAGAAATAATCTCAACAGCACTATTTGCTGTAACTTGCCCTCCCCCATCCATTGCATCTTCCAAAATAAGATCGATAGGAAGCCATAGTGAGGACCAATTATCACCATGAGAATGACTAGCAGAAGATATTTGTGAACCAGCATCCATGATAGCATTAAACTCCAGCTTGGTTTTGCATTCACAAGATAAAATCTTGTGAATGTTGGAAGGAAAAAGGAAAAGGGTCTCTGGACTTAAATGTTTCAAGTTCCTTAAAATTGAAGAGTTTGTTGCAAGCATCTGCAGTTGCTGAATGAAAGATTCCCAATGTGGGGGCCTATAAAGATCAAAGCTTTTACATGTGAAGTAACTTTCATTCAATGAACGACATAAAGTCTAAATTACATATCTACTCAACTGCATATTTAGATTATTGTCTTTTAACCTTATATTAGCAGAATATCATATGTGCATGGCAATTGAACAAGTATTTCTAAATTAAGGACATACATGTTTCGATGAACTAAAGATATGATCCTTGAAGTTATTTTGTTTTGCAAAAATTCTCCAATGATCTCAATAGCCATTGCCGTGTTTGGTTTCTGCAGCCCATCCTTCTGCTCAGGGTTTTTATCACTGAAGCATTCAGGACCATCAATATCCATATCATGCGACCTGGTTAGCCATCTAGGCTTATTTTCTGGGACATTCTCCAGTAATCCTTCATCATCTAATGATGCTTCAAGCAACTGCCACACAATTGAAAAGATAAATTCAACAAGAATAACTCCAGGTTCACGCTCTTTGTGGCCGTACACTTGGGAAAGCTGAAGAACATCATCAACTGATTTCATAATCCTGTGATACAATCAATATGAAATGTCACTACCAGATTTTAAATACACACAAGAACTCAAACCCCCCCCCCTTACAAAAAAGAACAAGATAAAGAGCACATGCCCAAAAAAATGAAAAGAAACCACTAAACAGCAAGGTATATTTTTAGGCATATTCATGTTCCCTAATCCCTACACCTTCTTATAGATAGAGTCCCTTAGGGTCTCAATCACAGTGTTTAGTTACCAGCTCCTAGGAATGTTATTGTTAACAAGTTGCCATTAAGTCTGCAAGAAAAGAGGAGAAATTTCTCAGGAGTATGTGAGAGAAATTGATTCTTACTTCTTGTAGTTTGGACAACTGATATGAGACGCAAGAGAAAAGGCATATCTCTTGAGGAACAACATATAAAGTCTGTAAGCAGCAGGTTGGAGTAGTCTGTTTGGAACAACCCTGTACTCAAGAAAAGCAACAGATGTCAACTAACCAGTGGGGGAAAGTAATAAAATCAGTGAAACCAGGCTGTTTCCATGCTACAATTCTGTTTGAGGAACCAGGGATTGGCAGTAAACAAGCCAGCTGGTTAGAAAATTATCCCATTCCTTGCTGGATTTGTTAAAATTATCCCATCAGGTGACTAATATCCTACTAAAATGGGCAATGAAGCAAAAATAATATACCTGGAATTACAAGAAAAGGAGGATAAGGGGAAAAACATTTTTGTTTTACCATATTAGAGAACAAGACAGTATTGGATTGAACAAAAAGGATCTTTTATTGGCCTAAAAAAGGGACAATCATGAGTTGAATCAATACGTAAAATATAAACATAAAGTAAGAAAATATATCCAAATGATACCCAGACAAAAGTGCGGTATAGCAACCAATTCCAACCAAAATAAGTATGAATATGAAGCATAGACATGGATATGGATATGGTACAAGAGACATAATACAACACATACAAAAAATAAATATGAGGACATGACAAGGCCTATGCATATAAAGTGTTGTGTGCAGTCACTTCTCATGATAACAATACTTATTAACCTCAAGATAAACCATTTGACGAGTATATCAAGCAATGTTTTCCTTCTTAATTTTTTATGTTCTATATAAATATAGTCATCCTCTGCATTATTAAAATTTTCTAGACTTGTGGCTTCTTTTGGTTATTTTTATAACTCACGGATGCTTTTGACAAGCATCTTGGAGTTATATGGTATGGCTATTAGAAAATAAAATAATTTAACTTCCCTAATTATCCATCCGTCTTTATAATATCATTTTTTGTAATAGTGAGTATTTCTGGCTGACAACAGTTAAATAATAAAGTTTTAGAAAAAATATTCTAGTAAAACTCTTCATAAACCAAATACTTCATTGTTGCATTGTTAGCTAATGTTACTAACCAATATTCATCTTTTGATAAGCATCTTGGACTCTTGGGATTATTTTTTAAAGTTGATATGGCTGCTCAGAATCGAGATAGTAAAAGAGGACCTGTCACTTCTATAAATTCATATTCGTTATCTTTTCCTAATTCAAAATTGTATGTATCTAATGCTCCAACATATTTTGAAATCCAAGTAGATACGTGTGTCACAGCAATCATATAATTATCACAAAAAAATAAACACGAACACACAGAGGAGAAATCGGCCACTTCATTGTTGCAGTTCTCTTCTCAGCACGTGTTTGCAAAACAACAATCAGTGAGTTTTCCCCCATTGCGAAATAGGAGTTGAAAAACCAAAAAATTCAAACAGCCACAGTTATAAAGGCGTATGCCAACATAATTTCCTATGCTCGTTAATCCAACACCACACAACAATACTCAACTCAGCGGGAATGATGACAACAAAAAATGAGAAACTAAAAACAAATTCAGTGAATTAGATAACAATACGAGAGATGCCAGAGCAGGGACCTGGTAGAGAGAAGGGCGACGACGAAAACGGGAGAGACGAGATTGATAGTCGAGGCCTTCTCAAGAAACTTCCACGTGATGGGCACATGATTATCCCAGCAGATGTAAGAGACTAACCAGTCGGCGAGCTCGAAGGAAGGCAAAGAAACACCGGCGGCGTTAAGGGCTGAGTTGATGTGAATCGCCCAGAGGAGAGGATCAGTGCTCTTTTCCTGAGCCGACTTGGTTTGCTCCAGAACACCGTCCCAGATGCTTGCCATGCGTCTTCTGGGTTAGGCAGAATATGAATCGACCGATTTCATTGAGCAACAAGAACACAGAATCTACGCTATAAACGAAGTGAAATACTATGGGAATTCTGTGTGCACGTACTTTGACTGAAAAGGAAAAGTCATCTTCGGAGGCGCGCGTAAATGTCATGAATCCTGCTTGCCATACTCCGTTCAACGTTCAACCCCCTTCACTTTTTGGGTTTCTCATTCTTTTTTGTTTTGTTACCCAACACTCAGTTTATTATTAGAGTTTTAACGAATTATATATAAATTTAACTTATATCACATGTTTAATTATAGTAAATAAATCTCTTAATAATTCTTTTATATATATTAAATTTAAATTAAAAATTTTATTTAAATAATACTAAATTATTTATTACTCGACTCAATTTTTGTTAGTATTTCTCATTTTTATTGCTTTCCATGTTCAGACCTTTTTTAATACAACGGAAGTTACGAAACTATTTGTCCCATAGCAAACCATATTCCTTCCCAGCCTATTATTATATTGTGACTGGGTAATATTTTCTACTGGTTCATGTACCATAACATTACTTGTTCCATAGCACTATTTCACAAGTCATAAATAACATGTTAATAACCCCCCCCAAAAAAAAAAAAAATTGGTCTACTTGATAAACTCTTGTTTTAAATAAAATAATACGTTAACAAAAAAAGTGATGAATGTATAATTAGAATAAAATCATAAAATAATATTATATTTATCTACTGCTTAATGATTAATGAATCTTGAATATACCATTAGTTGATAGGTCGTAGCTTTATATAGATACCATTTCGTCAATCACTAAAGAAGGCAATTGTAATGTGGCTAGAGAGTATTATCCAAAAAAAAAAAGACAATTTAAAAATCATAAGATTCTTCGATAGATTTATACTTATTTAGCACTGAACATTTAGATATTCGCCATTCAAATATGAACATTTCAATATTCAATAATATATCTGAAGGGTTGAGGATCTAGTTGTTTTAATTAGAATACAATCATTCTTTCCCCCCCTATTGTCTGTTTTGTTTCAACTTATCAAGTAATGCCCATTGGTTAAACATCTGACAAATAAAAAGTAGTCTCTTGTAGTTATTACACAAGCACGACAATGACATGTTTCATAGTACAGAATGTACAAGCAAAGGTCGCCCTCTATATGTCGCAAATAACATAAAACAAGTATTGAGACATAAAATAATGAATCATTCTATCCAAAAGCAACAAGCTAAACGAACAGGATTTATCACCATATAACTAAGAATGTATATAAGACCTGATCTTGCAATCAAACAATAAAATATTATTCCAGTCTCATAATTTACCTCCCTTACACTTAAGTGCTTGTTTTCAAGAGAGGCATGGAACGAATAAAAAAAAAATGCTTTTACCAAAATAATAATAATAATACTAAGGTGGAACGAAAGAAGAAGATTCACCATGAATCTACAAACTCCATCTTCTTATATTAGCCTTTCCTTTTCCTTTCGTTTTGCATCCCCACAATTTGAGAACAAGTATTCACACATCTGAGAGGATCTCCAGGATAACAAGAGCTCATTTGCTCAGGCTCTCATTTTTCTACACTGAATCCAAACACCAGCACTTATAGTCTGACTTTGACTTGGCAAAGAGTTCATCTGGTGTTGAGTTCTCAGCTTCCTTGGATTTCCAATAATCAGAAATTCCGGTGACGTTACTTGCAGTAAATGTTCCGACGTTTTCCTCCGTATGAATTTGGCCTCGAATTCTCTTGTACAGCCTCATCACGGAAACACAGTCTTCATAAGGGTCATGTGCGCCTGTCTGGATGTCATAGCTGTAAAGCCAAAAAAACAATCATATCCTTCAAAGATATACAGACAAGAGCAGCATTTAATAACAATTGTTGTATATATTTAGAGAGAGAGAGAGAGAGAGAGAGAGAAGTAATATTATGCTGAGTTAAACCACTTGAGGTGCACAAAGAAGGAGAGAAAGCTAATGTAGATTTAATTAAAAAATTCAAAATTAGAAGAAGCGAATACTAGGAAAAGAAAAGTGGAGAAGCAGGGGGTTGACTTGCCCTAAATATGTTCGAGTAAGGTACTTAAGCGAATGGCTGACCAAGTTTGTTTTCATCAACGGACGATACTTTGCGGTGTCCCTGCATGGTAAAATATAAGCATAGCACAAATAAAATGAGAGAATGAGATATATAAATAACAGGACGTAGCAAATAAAAACATTAAAAGAACACTGGTAAGGACGTGACTTCCAACAATAAGCATAATCAATGAAATGCTATTACATGTAGGGCCTGAAAAGAAACGATAGGATGTCAGACCCAAATGCTACATGAATTAAGTATTCCACAATGCCACCTTATGATACTAGATACACCGAGGTTTTAGCACCATAAGATTTAAAAACATTTATTTATAAAAGGACTAGAGGAATATATTATATGGTGAAGGACAAGACAGTTGTCAAATGGATCCAATCTTCTCCTTACCAGGTACACCAAATCAGGACTTAATAAACAAGCAGAGCAAGAAAAAAAACACCACTTAACAGCACAGATAACCAAGGCATTTTCTGACCATCATGATTTGTATAATGCATGCTAAGGCATGAAACAGCACGAAATAACCAGCCTAAACTTTGCGATAGACTATATTATAGGTACCACAAATGATAAGGGCAAGGCAAGAAATGCCATATCAAGTGACCCAAAATTTAACACAAAATAGAGATTCTTAGTTCTTACATGGCAGGGGGCTTTGCTTCCAAATAAGAAAATAAAATATGTTGAGATGGTACAGCTAGAGGAAAGGTACTGTAATGAGGGAAAAAAAGAATATAATCCAAAGACATGGTTTTGTGAAAAACTGAATCTTTAAAACTAAATAAGCAGTAATAAGTAGCTCAAGAATGTCCCTTCTACCTCAACATATGATCAGGATAATTCAATTTCAGGCAGTCCAAATCATGTTCTAGGTCATGCCCCACAAGAAGATTGGCCTTTCCTCCATCCAATCTAACTTTGCCAATTGATTCTCCATTGTACAGAATTTGCAATACCTTCTCTTGAACTTCCTTAAGTGTCATGGCATCTCTAAGATGCTCTTCTGTCAACCCAGTTATATCATATCTGAAAATTTCAAGCACAGTTAGCCCCAACAATAGTACTATCTATTACTTGTTCTCTTTGCTAATAAAAAGGCAAAACACACATGACTTGGGAGTACCTATAGTTAGTAACTGGGATTTGGGGCTGCACATAGGTGTGGAAAATTAAATTCTCATCTTCATCAACCATGCACACTCTAGCACAAAGATCTAATGTTCCATCACTCCCACCACCAACCATTTCGCAATCAATTCCAATTGCCCCAGGGTTCCTTCCAGTGTGGCTTTCAACAGAAGAATCTGGACGATGCATTGGGGATCTCACATAGGTCAATGTATCTGTTCCCTGCATCATTTACCGGCAAAATTCAAAACTTCCATACAAAATCAAATGAAGACTAGACACTGATTGGATGAGGTTTCTTCATTTAACCAGGTTAAATATATAGAGGTAATTTATGGCCTATATAAAAAAAAATTGCATACAAGCACTTTAAGTAGCCACTAATCAAGTAACCAACTTACCAGAGGAGTGGGCGCAGATAGATAACATATCGCTTTATGATCGATAAGAGATGTGGGGCTATCAAATAATTTTAAGCAAAGTTGACAACCATGTTGAGAGAAGTGCTTGGAACAATTTCCTTTCGGCAATGGACCTAATAAATGGAGCCGAGGTCATAAGTCAGCATAAAAAGATAAACACTGAGTAATCCAAACAAGAATACAAACATCAGATTGAATAGGGAATGATAACCAACCAGTAAGGTGTTCCCTCAGAGACTCAAAAGATTTGCAGTGCTTTTGACAGACCCCACATTTAGGCTGATGGACTGAGTGGTTTGAGATTTTCATGTGCTCAATGAGATGTTCCTTTTTCTTATATTGCTTATAGCATGCTGAGCACTTGTGCCTGTAAAGAGTCAACTACCAGGTATTTAAGGAATTGAAACCCTAAAATATGTATTAGGCGAGAGGTGCTAAAGAGCACACGCCTGAGTAACCAGGATGCTTAAGTAAGAAAAAATATGCTACATAAACCCAAAAAATAGATCAAATAATTTGGAATTATATCTGACACATAAATTCCGGAAAAATATGACATATGAACCAAAAATAGATAAATATTGTGGCCATGACAGCCATAAGCCATTAATCAAATACCAGAAGATAAAATGCACTACTCAAGTTCAAAAACTTCTTTGATGATATTAAGAAATTCCAACCTGAGTGTCATTTGAGACTATTTTTAGAACCGTCCCTTATAAGTTTATCGGTTAAAGTCATAAAAGATAAATATTAGCCAGATTTTATTTTTATGACCTTCCCTTATTTCCAATACAAGGCTGAACAAGAGAAAATCCATTTGGCATGGAACTTGCTCATCTAAGTTCATAAACAATTCATAAGGACTGTAGATGTCTATTTAATAATGAACTCATTACCCAACTCAAACAAACTATAATGGCTGGAATTTTCCTACATTACTTAATTGACTAGCTTGCAACTGAATTTTCAGAAAGCAAACATGATGATCATCCTGGGAAAACAAATGTACAAAGAAGGACATAAAATTGACCTTTTGGCCGGCGTTGGCGTTTCAAGATGGTCTGCTTGAGTGTCCATCCCGTTCAAAACGAATGCGGGGGAAGAACTCCGAACCAAGTAAACAGACTGTCGAGAAAGTTCAATATTCTAACTAATCGATGGATGAACTGCCGATAAAGGAAGAAAAACACGCTGAAACGTGAGTGGGTAGAAAGGAAGACCAACTGCAACTCTGCGAACCTTAAGTTAACCTAGGTGATGGGTGAGCAGTGAGCACAACAATGATGGGCGATGGAAGAAGACGCACCAGGCTGCATGCTTTGGGTTAAAGTGTTGAACTTGAAGTTAAAAATAAGGGTTTTATAGAAAATTACCCTGAAATTTTAATTTATATTTCTTATTAGGAATCGCTTTTGAGTTTTGATTAGATACAAAAATGCTAAACAACATCTCAATTGTTATGATATGACTCAGATAGATAATATAATTATGGAAAGTTTAAACTCATATTTTTGGCAACTAAATTAAAAATGATTAAAAGCACATAGACATAGGTATTTTATAGGGCCAATACATTCAAAGAATCTTTAGTAATTTTAAATTTTAAATTTAGTAGTTATTATTATATCATTATAGTAATATAATAATACTTGCATTTATTATCAAATTTTTATGTTTGATTAAAAAAAAATTGTTTGTTGAGAAAATCATACTGCCCCTGTAAAAATGTCTAAAATTAATTAAAAAGTAACTCCACTGTTAGAGAAGCACATCCCCACTGTGAGTGACAGCTGATTGTGGGAGATGATAGGGAAAGCCTGATATTGTTGTTCCTGTTGGCTGAAAAACAGTCACAAATCCGCACTTCCATCGAATAGCCCCAAACAACAAACTTTGATCATTCAAAGTTGCAAAAATTATCGTGCCCCCGCAATAATATGATCCATATAAAAATTACGTAAATTCTCTATTTTTAAATTTAATATTTATAATAAATATATTACGACTTATTTTTTCAATTATATATAGTATATAAAAGCCAACATCTTTAATCAATTATGAGATTTACACATCACACTATCCCTAAGCATTAAACGGCTTTTTCCCTAAGATTATTTCTTGTTCTATATTTTTTTTTTCTTTCCATATTTCTTCAAAAAGTTTCACACTTTTTGTAGAAAAAAATAAAGGGGAGCAGAGAAGCGTACCGAATACGGATCCCAGTTCGGATTGAGATTAAACCTTTGAAACTCTTGAGAGTCGACCAGAGTGGCACCACGCAAGGGAGAAAGACGAGAAGCTGAAAAACTCAACGGCAAGTTAGAATATCTAAGGAATGTGTACAAAAAAAAAACAGAATAACTAAGGGATGTACCTCCTATTTATATGGTCAGAATAATTATCTTTAAAAAGTACAATTTTATTGTGATTTTAATTATATTATTTAGGGAGATATCTTAATTTTTAAATGTCTAAATTTACACTTGAAAGTAATAGACGACTCATCTTGTTTAATATTAGTATCTTCTAGAAAAAAGAGAGATTTTACCCTATTTTTAGATTAAATGTTAATTTAATTTCCTAATTAATGAGGAAATACTTTTATTTCCCAAATATCAAATAGACTGGCCCATTAAGGACATGTTCCCAAAATCCAATAATTTTCAATAAAATTAAAATGTGAAAAGACATTTACAGCTTTTTAAAAATGTTAATTTATATTACTACACTCTTAACATTTATTATCCCTTTCGCGTATAACCCCTTAAAAAAAATAGGATACCGCAAACCCACCAAGAAAAACGGAGTGGGATGCTTGGAAGCAGAGATAGAGAGAGGCGAGAGATGCATGGCGAAGAGTAAGGAAAAAAATATATAAAGGGGAAAAGTGAAAGGGATCAGGATTTCCAAGAAAAAAACTACGGAAAACAACTAAGCTACTGGTCAGGAAGGAATTAATTACCAGCTCTTTTTTAAAGTCTGGAATTTGCCCATGGTTTTCGCAGAAGCTTATGAAGTATAAAATCGTCCATGGGTAGTTTTGCAAGTTGGACCATGGAAGTTTCACTTGTCAAAAAGGTGAACTTGGGGCTTGGGACTTCAGAGAAAGTTTTCTACTTTTTTTTTTTAATTCCATTCAAGTTGGCGTCGCTGGAGAGAAGGAATGAAGTCGTAGATACCAAGCTTCTCCTTTCATATCTACAATGCGAACAAGTCCTTGCTTCGTATGCTTAAATTTTATAATAGAAAAGGCCAACTGAAACTGAGTTGGGAGGAAATTTACCACATAGAATAACTCACAGCTAAGTGAGGAATAATAATATAAAAAAAAAAGGGACTAAGTCAAGACCGACATAATACTGCCAACCCCAGATACTACAAACACCCCCACCCCAAAAAAAACTATTAAAAAAAAGGGACTAAGTCAAGACCGACATAATACTGCCAACCCCAGATACTACAAACACCCCCACCCCAAAAAAAACTATTAAAAAAAAGGGATACTGCAAACCCCAGATAATACTGCAAACCCCAGATAATACTGCAAAAAATTGAAAGGTGCTCAAGAGTCGTATGAATGTCTCTCCCTCAGCCAAAAGTTTCCCCTCACTATTGTGGATTATATCTCAATCATAGTCATACAAGCAATATTCATTAGAAGACCTTAACTAACTAAATCAGCCACCGCGAGCTTCTCTCCTTGTGGCATCATGCAAAAGTTCAACGTCCACTCCTTCCGGAGGCAACTGCACATATCTTACCACCGACCCCCTGATGAAGCAGTTCCTTACAGAAAGCTGCCATCAAACAGCAACATGATATGTACACCAAGCACAGCCGCATAGCCATAAGGAGAGAGATGCAGGAAAATGAGGTTAACATAATAAATCTGGTCAAGTTATATGCATACCAATCAATGGAATATAATGTGGAAAAAAATATCGACAACTATGCAGTATTCTCCTGTGAGAATTATAAACAAGGACTGTGTAGCAAATTTTCTACACTTCCAGATCAAATATGAAACTGAATAACCTCATTGATTATTTGCTCCCATCGTGAAAAGTAAAGCACATCATTATTGGTAAATCTTCATTAATAATTCAACCAATTTTCTTTTCTAGCACACAACACACGATCATTTGAGAGACATGGTACCTAAAAGCTTTCAACAACAGAGAAGCAAAGATCAGTTTATCAAAATACACACACACACACATGCTAAATTGCACCTGACTTGAATGAACTTTAAGTTACATATGAATAACCACTTTAACATTTAAAACTTAATAATAAATATCTCTAAACATTTCAAATGTGCAAACACAAACTTAATGCCATTAATAGATCCATTATTTCACTTAAAAAAATATTGGAGGGTTTATCTACACCTAACCTATAAAGTATGATAGGTTATCTCAACAGAACCCAAAATTTAAGAGGTTATCAGCGTAAAAAATAAAAAGTAGAGAATATATTGTCAATAACATATCCTGTTTCTTAAGAAGAGTGATGAAAGTCGAATTTATGCTAGTAGTCAACCTTCCATTATGGAAAAACAGAAACTCAACAAAACCTTCATCAGGACATCCATCCTTCATGAAAATCAACAAGCCTGGAAGAAGGCCATATTGAATCTGTCTGGACCAGGAGACTTCTCCTTTTGTTATGAGAAATGTAGAAAAGAGTATTATTCATTCATTAGACCCCTTATACAATCCTATATCTCCCTATTTATCAGAGTCCTGTAACTAATCTCAACTTCCCAACTAACTCTTATTCCCACATGACAACTTATACATCTTCCAAATCACACTCCTAAACTCCTCCTCCTCATAAGGTCTCTTGGCGAAGAAACTGTAAAGCCCACAATAGAAGACCAACAAACCAGGAAAAGGCCTCTCTTAAACCTCTTTAGTATAAGGCTCTTTATAAAATCAAGTTATTCCATGCTTATTGAAACATTACACCCAACAATTCTCCCTCTATCTATCTCATACTTCTCCTACCTTCCTCCTCCTCAAAAAGGCCACTCTAACCAAGCAATTTTATAGACAAAAGTAGAAGCCCAATCCAACCCTACAAGCAAAGGCGTCCCTTAACCTATTCAGCATAAACCTCTATAAAATCATGTGACTGCAACTGTTATTTAAACTTTATCCCTACAAATTCTCACTCCAACATCATACATCTGCCACTGTCATTGAAACCTTATCTATACCTCGAAGGATGTCCCTCTTTCTGATCCTAGCATCTCCACTCCCTATTGTAAATTCTCAATTTGTACTTTACAAACTTCGGCTTCTTTAAAATTTATAAACTTATACCCTCAGCCAGGCAAATGACAAGCCAAAAGATCCGATGATACTAGCTGATAACTTTGCGAAGCATTCTTAACATCTACAAAAATATAATTGCAAGAACTACATCCCTAACCTAACGAATGATAAATGTTGTCACTACGGCAAAGAATCATCTATTTCAGAGTTACCAGCCTTATCTATAAAAGACAACTCATGGAAACTTTAAGTAAGAACTATTCAAGAGACATCCTCTTCACCTTCTCATAAGCGAGTAACAAGTGACGAGAGGACCACTCTTTAGTAAGATAGATTCCAGTGAAAGAGTAGAACTCAATCTGATTCAGAAATAGTAGAGCCCAGAGACAGGGATAGGCATACAACTGAGCAATTGGGCCAACAATGGAACTTACAGTGAAAATGCGATTCGCAGCACTGAAACTAATCAGGAAGATACCCTACTCTGTAACTGATACATTAATCCATAGTACAGTACACGTCAGAACTCAGAAACATGACAATCAGTAACCCCCTCACCTTTGATTGGTACATGCCAATTGCTGTTCAAGATTATTTAACTCACTCGAAATATTAGTTTTTTATCATAAGGAAGCCAGTGAATTTGCAAATTGATTGGCTAAATCAGCTAAGGACCTCAATGTAAACTTTTGGTCTTTCACTGAACCTACTATTACATGTCAGGTTTAGGCATCCTACTGAATCAAGCATCATTAGCAACTTCAACACTGTTCATCCACCCAAAAAGCCTAATATTAGTCTACAACGTCATTAGCCAGCACAAGCAAGAGGAAGAAGTAAATCTTGACATATTAAAACCTTGTAATACAATTCGAATGTCCAAAAGACTCTGAAGTTTCCAACCAAAGAAATGAATACCACGAAAAATGGCAAAGCAAAAATTGATAATAACCCTTAGAAACCTAAAACGGAAAGGCATACCATGTGAGGGTATTTATCTTGATCGACGACGCGAGTGTTCTCGAGCTTGATGTTAAGGTATTGGTCCACTGAGTGCAATGTTCCTCGAATAGCCAAATCATTCTTGAGCTCCACCGTCACTTCTCTGCCCACCAGGTCCTTGAAATAGGAGAAGAACAACTAGACCGAAGCAACGCCCATCAGGATCATAAAGGATGAAGGAATCTCAGAAAAATACAACAAAGAAGAAATTTTTGGGGAAGGGGAGGGGAAAACCTAGTGAATCTACAAGTTCAGAGAGAAAATGACCATTTTTTGAGAGCTGTAAAACGAAGGTGAACAGAGGAAGGCAGAGAGAAGTAGAGGCCAAGAGGGTGAGTTGTTTCTCCACAAATTGAGGGCAAGAAGCTACTCCTTGCTGGCGACTAGCGAGCGTGACTCGACTCCACTGTATATCTCTAGTGTCCACGGCACCCAACCCAGCATGAGAATATTATGAAATGCTAATTGTTGTTGACGAGATTGCCCCCCGTCATACTATTCGGCTATTCGCATTTCGCACTGCAAGAAGAAATAAATCTTAAAAATTAATGACAAAAATAATGCATGCTTTTCCTTTTGCCAACAACAAAAAAATATATACAAAATTATATAAATAGAAACAACGCGTTTTTTAAAGTACGGAATCTAAAATAAATCATAACTAATAAATTTTATATCTTATAGTATACTATTAATATTAACATCTAAGGGGAACTTAGAATCTAATGTATTTGAAGAAAGATTGAGACTTAACATTTGAATGGCGTCTTTATATAATTCCTGAACGTGTTTTAGAGTGGAGTATTCAGAGAGCAACCAGAGGAAAAGATCAAAATAAAGACTAAATTTTTTTTTGTTATATAAAATTTTAAAATAGAGTTGAATTCATATGTAATATTATAATAGGTTAAAATTTCATTTCTTCTTAACCAAAAACCTAAGAACCTAGAAATTAGTATATTTTTTTAAGTGTTACCACTAAAATCACAATAAGATAGTATCAATTCTACCTTCTTCCTAAACATAATCTTAAGAACTTAGAAGTTATTATATTTTTTTAAGCGTCGCGACTAAAATTACCATAATGTAATACTCTTTAAAGATCAAACACACTCTAAATAATTATATATATCATCCTTTTATCAATTAAACACAGACAATGAGTAATAACTAAATTTACTTGGATTAAAAGGTTGCAACCCCATTTTGCCATGACCACATTCCCATCCACCCCACCCAAATTTATTTAAGTGCGTGTTTAAATAATTTAAAAATTTAGATTTTAAAATATTTTTTAATCTAAACTTTAATTTAAAATTTTTTTAAAAGAAACAGTAATATTTATCCCAAAAAAATTTTAGGCTAAATTAGGATTTTTATAAATAAACTATTGGGAATAGCTTTTAGAACAATAAAATACTTTTAGAACAATAAAATATTTTATATACTATCTAATTATCATTTTACCCTATTTTTCTTACATTCTCTTCTCTTCAACCTCTTCTTTCTCTTCTCTCTCTTCCTCCTCCATTTTCTTCTTCCTCCTCTATCATATTCTTCCTCTTTTGTCATTTTCTTCTATGGGTTATTGTTAGATTAGTGTAGGTCATTGAGTAACGTTAAGTAGTGGTCTTTATCTTCTTCCTCCATCCAGCTATGTCGTCTTTAGCTCATCTGTCAAGGCATCCTCATCGCTCTTTAGCTCTTTCATCATTGTCATCATCGTTTGACAAAAAGAGAAGAGGAGTGAGTTTGTTGTTCAATATAACAAGTGAACAGTAATTATAACTAAATTATTTTTTTTATTTTATATCCTTTTGATAATTTATAAATTATAAAAATCTTTCTAATAATAATTATCCAAACACTCATTTATTTAAAATTATTTTTTTCTATAAACTCTTCTTCAAAAATTATTTTTTTTAAATTATCCAAAATCCCCTCATCTTATAAATCATTTTAAAAACCTTAAATCAATAGACAATCACTTTTATCCATTCTCTCTAGCATCCGTATGCCCCGTACCCATATACTTCTTATAATTAACCGATGTCTCGATAAAATTCATGAAAGTGCCTTTTTAAGATATTCTTAAACAAGCTAAGCAAGCAAACACCAAGAGGAAAAGATACATAGATATAGCAGAAATCAATAACAGAGTTGGCCCCAATAAAAGAAAAATAATAAAAGACGAATGTTAAAAGTAGAAAGAAAACTTGACATATTGCACATGAAGCATTACACCAACACCACCAAAACAAGCTACATTTACATCTCCTAGACATTAAAATGAAAAAGAAAAGAAAAAAACTAGACCCAGAAAAATAATTAAAAATTGCCCCTAATCCTATACGAGATTATCATCTCTCTCTATCTATGGTTCTCTCTCTCTTTTATCGGAGAGGAGAGTTTGCAGATAGATATTTAGTGTTCACAGTCATACTATAGTCTTTGCTTCACCCGTCGACCATTTATGTCGCTGCCATCAAGAATTGCTTCACTCCTATGCTTGCTCATGAAGTCTGAATGCTCCGTAAATCTAGCCACGTACTCCAATAGCTCGGTCAGAACAGACGGGCAACTTTCCTTTAAGTACTCAAAACCGTCAGTTTGCATCACAGCTGCAAAACAAAAAATGAAGATGCTTTAGTTCATTAATCATAATAATGAAGAATAAAATTGCATAAACATTTTACTGAAACAATAAACTTCACCCAATTTTCCTTTAATGTAGCAAAATAGAGAAATTCAGAGGAATTAAAACGCACCTCTGAGATTTTCGGGCATTGCAATGAATTTGAGACAGACTGCTTTCAGCGGGAAACAATGGTGATGCTCAGCCAAAGCTAGAGTCGTAGCCACAGTGTTTATTGCAACATCTTCACAGAGGCTGGCTTCACACATCAGTCTAAGCCTCTCTAAACCATACCGATCAGCAGCAGCCAGCAGATGCTGAGCCATCAATGTGGTTGCCCATTTTGAGTTCAAGCCAGTAAGCTCTTGCAGGTCAGGCAGTGCGTCCCAGTATATGAAATGAAGTAATGCCTGCAAAAGAAACACATGAACTATTCATTCCATAAACTTGCCCGAGCTAATAAATGGCATTCTTCATTAGACAAAAAACTCATGTCCTAATTGTACAGATACTGCATTGAGTCAACAACTCTAAGAAAACTTCACCAAAAAAAAAACAAAGCAAAACAAAACAATCAATAAAAACTTAAGCCTGAACGGGTCCATATCTGCTGTGCATTAATGCATGAACAAATAGAATGCTTCATTCTCAAGAAAAAAAGTATTAGCATGTAATGCCATTAACAAACAAGAACGCTCATTTTTTCTTTTGCATATTTAAGTTACTGACTAATTCACCTGAAACATCCTAAACTCAAATAAAAATCAAATTGGCATCACTAAGCACCTAGGAAATGGAACTAATTAACTTCCATGAATTTATGAAATAAAATCAAATAGCTTCTTCCCATGACCAAAAAGCCTAATTCACGTGCCAATTCTAAATTTCACTAGGGCACCAATGCTCTTACAGCACCTCACTTCATGCGTTAGGCTCAGAAAGCAAATAAACCAGCCTTACCAACCATTATAAGTCTTAAATTGTGTTGCACAGACAATTAATAAGCCAACTGCCAACCACCACTTTTCTCCCATAAGACCCCTATGTTGGTTAATTTCCTCCCATTAAATACATTAGTATACATCAAAGGTGGGCCAGCTAGAAAAGGTTTTCAAAAATGGAACCAATGCAGTGAGCAACTAAGTATTAGGACCCAATACCTATGTTCAACTAGCATCATATCCATAACTGATCAAAGTAATATCTTTTCCAGTTAATTCTTTTTTCAAGACGCCCATATGCTCTTCGTGGGCCTGCAATGCAATCTTATAAAATACAACACGCATTTTTGTTTAGTATATATAAAGGATGAGATCAAAGTGAATAAATAGAAACGGAACTTTGAGCATCAAAATATCACCCCAAGTGTTCATTATTCTCTGAATAAAAGCATGTTAACTTGAAATTTGGGTTCCTTTTTCATAAGAGAAAAGCTCATCAAACACTTTAAAACCCAACATTCATCAAGAAAAGTACTAGCATATCACCACAAGAATAATAAACAAGTAACTCACAAAAAATATATAAAGAGAAGCACAAAACCATGGAGTACATCAGCAAAAGCAGCAGGAAAAAAAAATCCCAAAACCCATTTTTAGGCAAGCACAATGTGCACATATAAGATGTAAATAATCACCCAAACCATACTCTTCAACCACATTGCAACACCTATAGCAGAAAGTCAGTTTCTTCCTCCCAACTGATTCTATAATAGAGAAGTAATGCTACATCTATAAATGTCAAAACACAACTAATTTCCGCTCAAACTAAAACAAATAACTCTAAAAAACTAGGACAACTTTATCCCAATCAATCTAAGATGACTCTATCTTAATTTATACAAAACACTTAACCTAGTGGTATAATAGAACACTTCACTAATCTTAGATACAAACTTAAAATATATATACACATATATAGTTAAAAACAAGTAATCCTTAGTTAAAATAAAACAGATAAAGTAACAAAAATACCTTAGCTAAATAAAATCATCACTAAGTTCTAAACAAAAGGAAAAGGAAGAGCAAAAGAGCATTTCATCAAACCTTAAAAACTGGAGCCTCCATATCCTCTACTTTTATACACTGAGTATTTTGATCCTTCATAGGACCAAAAAGTTGGGCTCTGAATACAGGTGAACGAGCTGCTAGTACCAATTTATGAGCAGCAAAAACTTCTCCATTAACTTCAAAACTCACATCACTTCCTTTTCCAAGTTCCAGTAGCTGTCCAAATTCCTGTCTAATGTTAGAAGGTGGAATTGCTATGGAGTAGATCTTGGGGCCCTCCGTGTGTGACCTCACAACACCAACGCTACAGTTAACACACAGGCAATCATCTTTAAGGTAGTCTGACGTCTCAAGAGCTGTTCTCTTAAAAAACCGCTTGTAACCCCTGAATCACCCAATATCAATAAATTAATCTTTACCAACCATTATCTTCTCATAAACACTTCTATGTATATCATGGAGTATTAGTATTTAGTCAAGTTGAATCAAAATTCAAGCATTTACATATTCACTCATATATCCACAAATACAGTCAGGAGAGGAAGAGAAATGGTACAAGCAAAATATTTTAATTTAAAAAATCAGAAGTATAAAAAATTTCCACACCACATGAACCAAGAGGAGCAGACTAAAACCAAACCAACATACACTTAAGCTTTAAACTAAGTTTTGGTTTAAAGACACGTGCTACAAAACAAAGAAGGGTATTTATAAAACAAAAGATACTTCTCAAATCACATTAAACCCCCATCCTGCTCTTTCCTCACAATAATAGCACGAAGCCTACATGGTGGTGAAATTATTATAGCCTTCATTGCTGATTCACAGCATTCCAGAATTACTACACTTGTTTGGAGCATGGGATTAAAGGAGATTTCACCCCTTGGACTTTGTATCATTCCAAAAATCTTGGTCCATTAGCCACATAACACAATACAATCATATCAAAGATACTCCATCCTGACTATTTTATTCCAGAGGTGAAAGGCGTCATAGATAACTCTCGCATGGACTTCAAAGTAACCTTGGTTCGTGCCTTCGAGTCATGGTATCACGCCAAGAATTCGAAGTATTATCAGTAAAAATAGCATCAGAACCCTTTTATTTGTTGGGAGGTTGGGGTAAAGAACCCCAACCCTCCTAGCGCATTCCACTGACTTGCTCAGCTTGGTGCCAGAACTTGCATCTAATTAAAGAGATCAAACGTTCCATGTTTAATATTTTCAACATCATCACTTCAACAACTCTTCAATTTCCTCTTATAAACAACGCATTCAACAATCAATGACACATCAGAACTCAGTTAATTACTCTTCATGCAAATCAAGAACTTGGCCTATATTTATTCAGGCTGTCTATCGATATCCTGAATCAAAAGGGGGGCACAGTCAAAAATAAAAAATCATGAAAATGGGGAACTCAAAGGGAGCAACTTACCACATGCTACCACGGTATTTTAAGGTGTACGGCCCACTTTCGAGCGTTCTCTCAAAATGACTATGTACCTTATGCCTCTCTTTCCCACTCTGATCTAAAAGGGTCAACTCAAAAAGAGCCCTAACGTCTGTGCCTTCACTGGCAAGCGCAATAAACAGCGATACGTAGGTAGCATTGTCTTCCACGCTCTTCCCATCCGGATAAAAGTAGATCGCCCACTCATACCCACCGACCGAAAACGTGTCAGATGCTATGTATTTCCCAATCCCAATTCCTTTTGACAACGAATAACCCGTGATCTTGAACTGATGAGAACCCCTTATAGTATCGGTGATCGATGTCGATGAGGTTGTTGCAGGCGGCGAAGACGAAGATGGGGATGAGGAATTGGAAGATGGCTTCGAGGTTTCTCGGAGAATCTTCCCCATGCGCAAGCCACGGTAATTGAATCAACAATGTCTTAATTTCCGAAGAAAATCCGAGATATGAAACCCGATCGGAGGGTAGGAAAATTCTAAAGGAGTTGGGGTCACGATCTAGGATATAAGCGCAAAATTGGGCGAGAATAGGACTCGAGGACTTACAAGCTGAAATTGGGGTCAACTCTTGGAGTAAAATACAGGGAAAGTGAGAGCTTAACGAGAGAATCTAGGGATCCTTTAAGGGAGATTGAGATTGAGGGAGACCAAATTCTAGGGTTTCGAATCAGATAGGAAGGAAAGGGTAGATCAAAAACGGGGGAGAAATGACGTGAGATGACTGTAATGGGGGGTTTAAATAACTTTTTTGGGACTAAGGAATTATTGGCGGGCGAGGTTGCTGATGGAATCTGCCCTCAAGACACGTTTCCATTTTAAAGGTGTGCCCAAAATTACGTTACCGAAACAGTACCTGGCGAAAAAAATGCGAACAAAATGAAAAAAGAAAAGAAAGTACCAACTTGGGGTCCTCCTTGGCGGCTCTCCACCTGAAAAATCAATTTCCATTTTGAAAGAGATTCTTATAATAATTAAAATAAATTATGATTTTTATTTTCAATTAATGATATTATCTACAAGATAGTTGTGAATAGTAAGTCCATGGCACACTCATTCAAGAGAAAAACTCACTCATTACAATTTTTTTACAGAGGAGTTCTTGGTGTCATTTGGCTACAGGGTCTTGACACTAAACACCTCTCTCAATACTTATGACTTATAACGTTGTAACCATAACTCACAGTGTATGGCTAAATTTTATTTTTTTCAAGTATAATTTGGTATAAGGGAAATAGGGGAGAGGAGAGAAAAAAGCTTTAATAAGTTCAACTTAAAAAAAATGAATAAATGAAGTTATACAATTTTAATAAAAAGATAGTTAAAATACTTACTTCAAACATATTTTGTTAAAATAAAAAATAAATAAATATTACTAATTCTACTTTAAAAATTAATAATTTTTAAATTTTATTTTTGTTTAATGTATATTATATTTTAGGAGAATAAAATTTATATAATAATAAATAAAAGATAATTATATATTTATATAAAAAATAATAATATAATTTATAAGTATGATAAAAAAATTAAGTAAAAAAAGAGTGAGAAGTTAATTAATTTTTTTTAACCCCACCTCTCCATATTTTTAAATTAAATTCATTGAAACATCCCCCCATGCAACCATACTCCAAAGATCGGGTTGAATTGACTAATCGGTCAATTTTTTTTTTAAGATCTCGACTTACCAGACTGATTATTGGTGGATTTTGTTTTTCTGCCACCCAGTCAAACAACTTAATATAAATTAAATGAATTTTGAAGAAATTCCCATAAAATACTTTTTCATTTCTAAAATTTAAAAAAAGTATTATAAAATATAAAATGATAGATTAGTTATAAGTAGCAATATAATATTTTAAATTTTAGAAAAAAAGATAAAATTATCTCTAAAAGCATTTTAAAAAATAAATATTTATAATTAAATTGTTCAAGAGATTATTATATATATTCAAAATTATTATAAAAATTATAATTTTTTTATATAAATAGTAATAGACTAAATTTTATCTTTATCTTAAAACATTTTTAAAGCAACTTCATCATTTTCCCCAAATACTTTTAAAAAAAAAATAGAATTGAAAATGTATTTTTTTTTAATTTTTCCCGTCGTTTTATATGTTCCGAAATTCATTTAAAAATGACCTTTAGCATACTGGGAAAGAAAGGGGCCACTGGAGTAGTTGGCTCCGGAGATTAATAGAAAAGCAGAGTTTTATGGATGAAGACTTTAAATTAATGGGCCCCATAAATTGCAATATTATTTTAAGAAGAAATGAAAAACTTGCATTCACAGTGCAAAAACAAAAAATAAAAAAGGCATGCAAGTGACGGCATTCATGGTTTGTCCCGCAGTCACTTCCTAATTTTTTATAATTAAAAGTTTGATGGCAAATATTCAAACGCACACTCGTCCACACATAACACATGTTAGAAAGTAACATTTGACTTTCCTCCCATAACTCTTTGGCTTCTGTTGAATTTGATCTTGAAATTAATGTTATAAAATTAAAATAATTATTAATATTATTTTTATTAACTATACTAAACTTTAATATCATATTAATTTTTATTTTCTTTTATTACTCTTGTCAAATATAGATATGTATAAAAACAATATTCAATACTCATGAGAATCATCATCACAACGTCTTATAAAAAGAAACAAAAATACCTTATAAAAGACTTATTGCATATACTAATCCTTACATGTAATGCTCTCTCCTCGACTCTAATTCATTATTACTTCCCCATTTTTAAAATAATAGTTATTTGATTAATGAAAAAATAATAGAATTTTTTTAAAAAAATAATAAATATTAAAATAAGACAGTTATCAACAACGGATCAAGTATTACCAACTATACCTATTTTCAAAAAAAATGCCCCCTCCAAGAGAAAATTCGCATACCCTATTCTCAAAGTAAATCGATTTGTTCTTTCTGTATGGTTTCTCAAAGACTAATCACCTGGAAATGTAAATCGTTTTTTCCGGCCAAATACTATTTATGCAATATAACTATGCACACCTTTTAAATTTGAGTGCTCTTGTCTATTCCCTCGGGCTCTACGACTTCTAAAATCACCGTGACTCTATAACTTTTCTCTACTCTTGCCGTTGGATGTTGTCTCTGTTTCTCTTTGTTATGGGCTGATCATCATTCCACCACAAGTTAGTTCAATCATGATGTGTCATGTGCTCTATTCAATTGCTGAAATATGAGGGTGTCAGCAAATGTTAATTCGTTCTAATAGATGTTTTGATTCACTGCTATCGTGATGCAGAGAACCATAGAATAGATAGATGAAAATCTGGTTTATCATGTTTACCGTGCTTTTCTTTATCTTTGGAAAGAATCTCCTGTACTATTTATGCTGTTTAACTCATTTTGCTTTTTGATGTTATGTGTCTTACTCTGTATAATCTCACTTATTTTTGCTTGCAGCATCCTGCCCAGATGCAGTACTTTTTGGCTTTGGAATTCTTAAAAATGCACTAAGCATGACAAAATAGTGCAGTTCCTTAAGTCGGGTGCTTCTGAATCAGAGATAAGTGAAGAGCATATGCCTTCGATGTCTGACTTAATGGATTTACAACTGCTAAGAACTGATGTGCCTCAACAACTATTTTCAACTCCTCTTTTATTCCCAAACAGCCAAATTGATATCCAGAGGTTTTTGTTAGATTTTATTGGAGACTCTGCCTTTTCGTCGAACATTTTAATTCATCCTGATGATCTTGTCTCATTCTTGGGTACTGGGAGTGAGATGAAGGATTTTCTTTCTATAGTTGCTGAATCATACCTGTCAAAAGCATTCTCTGCTTGTTCCACACTTCAGTAGGTATGAACACCCAAACTTGTTTATTCTTCAATCAACATGACATGAATTCCTGTCTTTTCAGCATTCAAATAACTATTTAACTGAACATTGCTTTTTCATAGTACATTTACCATTCTGTGTACAAAATGGTAATCTGCTTTCCTTTATTAACTTAATAGATCTTTTGATTGGCATAATCTTAATCAGATTTGTTATTACTTATCCCCACCCCAGTTATTTTTCATGTTAAGATTTTTTAGGCAATTGAACTTGTGCGAAAATTAATCATTGGGTCCTCAGATTTTCTTAGATTTCAATATGGTCCTTATATTTTTTTGGCCCCAAACCCACCCCTACATTTTCTGAACCCTAGGAGTTGCTCCACAAACTTTGATTTGTCATTGCTAAGGTAGTTGATGGAAAGTAGTCATGAAATGAAACTATTGATACCATATCTTAAGGTTTGGGAACATATAGTGGTAAATTTGAAATAAAAATGTAGTGATCAAATTGAAACTGAGTAAACTACATGCCTGAATGATTATTTTTTCCATATTATTAAATTGAATCATCCAGTTTTTCTGTAAACAGAACAATTCAAATGTACAGACATTTTATAATACAAATTGGTTTAAAGCAATTTCTTTGCTTGAGTCTATGCATTTACTCCTTGCTTTAATTTGATTTCTCCTGTTACTTTCCATTTTAGCATTGAATAAAATACTGTGATAGGGCTCTGTTCTTATTTTTGAAACAAATAACTAACTTCAACTCGGATTCTACATTGACAGGCTGGATATCAAAAAAGCAGAGGCCAGAACTCATTCCATCCCTTTGAAGACTCAATCTCCCTTGACTGCTCCTTTGAAGAGGTATGCAGGATAAACTCCTTTAATAGCTATCCTATTTCCTAATTTTGGGATATGATATGCTGATTCACAGCATCATGATTCATCTTATTCTTCCTTTGTGTTTTGCATTAAAGTCCGTGGGCATTGTTCACGTATGATTAAAAGTTAATTTAGAAAGCCAATCTAATGTACCCATAGCAAAAGGATTTAGGCTATATTTGTTTTAACATTTTAGACCTCCAAATTGCATGTTTTCCCAAAAAGCAATAAACTGTTGCTTTTGTGAAATTATACGTTTTGGGCACCAAAACAGAAAAGCAAACATGCTATTAGATGACATGTGAATATAGCAAGGGAATTTTTGTAGAAGATTTTCCAAAAGAAGAGAAAGGCTAACAGATATCTTGTTCTGGTTTATCAAAATTGTAACGAAAAGAAAAAGAAAATCAGTTGGCTAAATTTCCAAAACACAAATTATGTGTTTAAAGAAGTGGAAAAATCTGAGTTTGTGACATTAAATTTCTTTTAATGCCAAGACGTTTACATAGGTACGGAAAATGAATGATTTTTCAATATGATGTTGAGGCATCATGGGCATTCAATCAGCTGCACTTTACCTTAATTTATGTTAAATGTATATTTTCCTGATAAGAGCAAGTCTCATTTACCGAGTATATCATGTCCATAGTAATTTTTTGTTCAAGAAACATATTGTGTATATAAATATAACGCATTGCCACTTTCATGGCAGTCCTGAGATAGTTAAGGTGAAGCCGTAAGAAAGTAGGGAAGGAGAGGGATCTATACAAAAGGAATAATCTGCATGCATATGAGAGCCTTCTGTCTTTAGTAATGGACACGAAGCACCGACGAAAAACAGCTATTCATTCACTGAAGAAATCTGGCCCTGAACTCCTGAGCTCCTTACTCAATTTAGTGCAGGCATCGCCGGGACTGGCCTGGCGGTCCTCTTATCTGTCATATATATGAAAGGTAGCTTGTGGAAGGGTACCCTTCTGTGCATCTCAGCTTTTCACCCCCGGCTTCGGATTTGGACTGGTGTGATTTTCATGGGCTGTCAATAAGCTAAGAGACACAATTGTTGTCATCAGCAAAAACACTGGAACATTGGGTTTGAAAGAATCATTGAGGATTCAAAAGATGAGGAGATTATTCAGAAGCTGGATAAGAACATAAGAGATATTTACTTCAGAAGTGCGGCATTGCTAGCCGTGGCAGTTCTAAAAGTTGCTTGAGCATCATCTTCGAAGGTGAAGATACAATTTGCTTGAAGAAAAGATAATGACATGCATGTTAATCATGTAGTTTTGGTTATTCTAGCACACAGCATTAGCATTGGTTAGTATGCTGGTAAGGAACACTGTATAGCGTAATGTACCCATTTGCAATGGAATCAAATGACTAATTTTCTGAAAACCTTTTGATGTTTTTTGCCATTCCACGTGCCAACTTTTTTGGCAATACGGAATAATATTTTTATAGATCTTAAATATTTGGCAATTTTAAGCAATTATATGTTTGTATTTTTTTATATAATTTTTTTTTAAAAAAATTGAGTTAATTATATATTTATATAGATATTGCCCGTGTTAAAATTACTTAGACTCCTTGGAGTCCGACAACCCAATAACCTAAAGCTTTCCCAGCTTGGTAAAATAAAGGGAAAGGCAATGCAAGTGTCGAAGATTTCAGAGTCTGTATGTCCAGAAATAATGTCTGTAAAGAAATTTCATTTAGGGAAAGAGTCAACATGCTCATGTTTTTCATTCGATTGGGCAGAATTAAATAGTTCAGCATAAAGGAAATAGAAGATTAAAATGTTATCATCATTTAATAGGGTTTTTGGTATAAAGATTACATGGAATCTAATTTTTGGTGTTATAGGTTCATGGGTCGAAGTTTTTTAGAATAAATGTGCATGGTAAGAAATGAAGAGAATTTGCTAGCATCACGAAAAGGGGACTCGGCCCTATAAAAATTTATATCTGAACATTAGAACATCATCAAAAAAAAATAGACAATTAAAGAAGGATGAATGATTCAATTTTTTCACAATTTTTGGTTATTTTCTAATACGAGAATTAAAGACATTTGTCAGAGACCATTAATGGTTGCGGAAGAAGGAATCAAGGTGGCAGATTGGGTTGTTCATAGATTATGGGACTCAAAATGGTATGCAAATGTAAGGAAATCAACAATGACATTAACTATTAATGTTGTTTGTACAAAATAATCGTTGGCTTAAATAGAAATAACCCGATTCCCCTAAAATTATGTTTAGAGTTAGAACTTTATATATTAAAAAAATTACATTAGAATAACTACTTTAAATTAGATCTAATAATATTTGAATCAAATTTCACGCTACCATGTAACATATTATAGTATAAAAATTGATGGATTATACAAGCATTCCTCTTATTAATGAATATATAGAAGGTAATAGAAGAATTAATATTAATTTTAAATATAAAATATATTTTTTATATTTATTAGCTATTTTTTTAAATTATCCTTATTGATACTCCCTCGACAATAATTAAAATAGTAAGGGAGAGAGTTAAATAAGATGATTATAGTATTTTAAAAAAACACATATCATATTAACTAATTTACCTAAATTATTTGATCTAATCAAATTAATTAAATATATTCTATATTAATTAAATTATTCACAAATCTCATAAATCACAATCCATTAAATTATAGAGAGAAAAAATGATATTTAAACCTATAGGCCATATATTACATAATATAGTTTTGTGAAATTGAATGAGAACATATTGATTTTAAAATTATAGTTTAAATTAAATTTTCTTACTAGAAGACAAACAATAGAAGGAGTTCCTTTCTTTGCTTTTTACGGGTATTTTCAGTCCGCCTTATTTCCATTTCCTTTCTTCCTTATTTTGGTTGCTTCTCCGAAGGCTGCCTCGTGAGACCAAGAGGGATAAGTGGAAGATATATTCAATCCAGAAGAGCCTTTTCCCGAATATGAATCCGACAGCATTTCGATGACAGAATCTTACTATTGATGGAATTCATTAGATATTATTTATATGCTAAATATACGCAAACTGTGAAAAAATAATTGGAAACGTGATTCTTAATTAGAGATTAAACTGGAGATTATGGGCCAAGCATATATCATCAGAAGCTTGTTCGCATTCTTCCTCAACAAAATCACCAATGGGACTACAATAAATATCCTTCACCAGATGCTCTCTCCGTTAATGAATTATAATATTAATTGCGCGTTGTTTTCCACTACCCCATTCATCCATATCCTTACGCCATAGAATCACATTAATTTCCTCATGTGGGGTTTCATTATTCAACAAAATTAACAAGCAAAGAATCGATCCCCTCCCAGTCCCGTCGCATCAAAACCACAAACAAAATCCCTGTTTCATCCCTCTTCTTGTTGACAAGAATCTCATCTTCTTAATGATACAACTCGTTCCCACAAGGTTCATGATTATTCTCTTCTCTATTACACAACTTGCTCCCTCACATCAACCAACAATAATATTGAGGAAATTGAGCCCTATAAAACTGGCAGCTATCACATGCTTGAACACTTGAAGTTAGCCCCTTAATCACAGAAGCAGCAGCACTACGCTTAATCTTAAGCTAGTTCCCATGGAAAGAAACAATAATAGGTCTTCAGCCTCAGAGTATTTCATGTGCAAGAAAATGCGACAAGCACTCGCCACCTGCCCTGCCCTTCGAGCCATCCCCACTCGCTTCGCACAGCGTCGTCAACAATCCAAAACTGTCGCCACTCATTCTAATACTCCACCATCTTCTTCTTCCCCGCCACCTGTCAGAACCATTCATATTCACACCACGAAGCCTCCCCAAGATTCATCATCAGAAGAAATTCCCATCAACTTCGATTACTCAGTCCCTGCAGCACCCGGCAGCAGAGATCATCATGCTTCAGCAACTCATATTAGAGTCGCTGAGAAATATGAAAAGAAGGACATGAATAATTTGTTCGAAGACTACATACAACGTACGAAATACAAAATCAGGACGGTCTCCAATGCTGGTCGGGTTGGTCATCAGGGCGACGGTTTAGCGGATGATAAGGATACCAATAATAATAAGGATCATGGCGGCGTCAAGAAGGACAACCACAAAGAGCAGATCTCCAATTTCATACATCTTGCCAGGAGGAAGATCAGAACTACTTCGGGTATTACAAGAGACTGATTCCCGCGCCATTCCAACGTGAATGAAGTTGTTGCTGCATCTTCCTACGTTGTCAGTTTTTCTGTGTTTTGAATTTTAACTCTGGTTTACGAGGGTGAATAAAATAGGATGATGACTACGAGATGATCTTTGTACTTACTAAGCTAACAGTCCTTAGGGCAAAGCAAATTCTTCTTTTTGAACCATGGCTTCTACAAATACTAGTTCAAATATTTATAATAAAATGATGTATTTTAACTATTTAATTATTTTTCTTAATCTATTTATAGATCTTATATTAAAGATTAGATTTAATATTATTGTATTGAATAATATGAATTTATTATATTTAATTCAGATTATCTATATCAATAATATTTATAATCTTTTTTAATATTTTACCATCTTTACATACTTGTAAATTTATAAAAAGGAGTGTTTGAGAAGTGGATTTGTGGTTTTGGGCCATATTATGAATTGAAAGCTAATGATTCGTTGACCAATGGGCCTTGACCTTCCCAATTGCTCAATGGGCCCTACTTGGGTTGGTGGTCTCTATTTTCCCTCCCCTAATTCCTTAATTGGCCTTAAAAAAGAAAAGAACATCAACTACTAACCAACCATGTTACACCAGCCCCTCCTCCTCTCCCACAAACAAAATAAAAGTAAATAACCAACTATCAGTCTAACATTATAAAATATCAGTTTAAATTATTTTAGATCTCAGATTTAATTCTTAAAAAATATATATATTAAGAGGGACAGTCAAATTCTAAAACAAGAATAACTAATAATAGAGTACAGTTCATATTATAAAAAATAAAGTGAATAATTCCTTGTGATTAAGATTATTTTCAGGTATTTTTTTATTTTTATTTTTACTATTAATTATTCCAACATTTATTTTATATACAGATAATTGTATGGAATTCCAGGTTACAACTGGCAAAAAAAAAGTCGCTTCCTTAATAATTATTATCTTAATAATTAACATGTGAGTACGATCAGTATCAGAAATATGAGTATGGGAAGTTTATTTGTATTTTGAATAGAAACTTGGAAGTGTAAGCAAACAAAACAAGACTTGCTTAATGCTTTGTTCTATCAACTCCTCCCACTCTTTTTTTTTTTCTTTCTATTTTATCTTATAAAGTGATTTGGGTACATACAAAAAAGATGATAGGATATATTAGTAAGATTTATAAATCAAGTAATATAGAATTATGTAAAAAAATAAAAATAATAATTAATAAAATTGTTTAACATGATTTTCTAGTTAACAACTTATGTAAAAAAATTATTTTTAATAAAGTATAATGGTATTTTAATATTTATATAATAGACACAACATGTTAGCCAAAGAAGGAGATTTGCTTCCCTGTCCGCCAAACCTAATATTCCATGCCAGGTGATCATCTAAAAAAAATATACATATTTGATATCAAACAAACTACGTTGCGACGGTATTTCAACTATTAAAAACCGAAAAGAACGCCGTACCAACCTCCCTGGATGACGTCATATCTTTTTTTATTACAACTCCTAATACTGATAATAATTATTCACTAGACGAAAGCAATCATGCTTCCCATTCACACCAAATCACCTGGCAATCTTGGCACTCAACAAATCTAACATTCAACCGCACTGTCAAGTTGATCGGTTTAATCTGATTTGCTCATATCCTGATTCAATCAGAATTGCAGGCTAATTTGGAACCCGAGTCACCGTTCTATTAATTCAACTATCTGAGTTAGTCCATTGTTCGATGATATGGTTGGTATCTGTATATGGAACAAATCTTAAATCAAATTGACAAGAGTTTCACTTCATTTTTGTAGGAATATGTGTGTTGAAGATATTAACTCTAGAAAAATCCCTTAAAAAACTATAAAAAAATAATAAATTCTAAATTAAGACTATAAATATTGTAAATATTAAAGAAGTGTTAAGATTAAAATTGAGATTTTGAAATTCATATCCAAATGACCAAAATGTCTCTTATTTTAATAAAAAAAAAAAAGTTAACAAACTCTCATCAAAGACTAGCCTTTGCCAACAATGAAGCTCTATCGTCAACATAGGGCTATGGGGGCCGGTTGCTAGTGAAAGATGGTATCCGGTGAGGATTAATTGACTTTTTTTTTTAAATAAAACAAGGGATATTTTGATCAATTGATCTTGAAATTTAAAATCCTAGCATTGGTGCTCACACTTCTATAACATTTGTAATACTTAGAGTCTCAATTTCTAGAGTATTTTTCAATGATTTTTCCTTAGTCTCTTCCATTGATAGGTAATACTCTTATATATTTAAAAAAAAAAAAAGATAGTTAAAAGTGAGCATGTGCGTTGAGGTAGCATGGAGAAGAGAATAAAAAGGATAGGTTTTTTGATGGATGAATGGTTGCGAGGAAAGGAGAAGTCATGTTCACAGAGAATGGAAGACAGGCGTGTGGATCTAATAAATCTTGCTCGGCTGGTCCATCCAGGATTGCGCACTATACAGAGTTCCCTCAACCTCCTTACCCGGTTCTCCTCCTTTCATGCCACATTTCCTAAATAGCAAAGAACATGAGCCCACATAATTTTTATGAGTTGACAACTCGTTCCTGCCCTTTACTTAGCCCCCCCCCCCCCCCCCAACATAGCTTCCCCTATTCTTTTGGTGCAAAAAAGAGAGTTGAAGATCAAAGGGCATGTATAAATTACAGGTAGAAAATATAAAAAGTAAAAAGGAATTAGTTATGAATAAAAATGTTAGGTGTTGAGCTGGCAAAAGGTAAAAAAAAATAATGGCAAGTGTGGAACAGAGAGAGATGAGGAGGGAGCGTAATGGGAAGGAAGATGGAGACGGTACAAGTTAGAGGAACCCTGAAAAGTATATGCTTGTGGATGATGGCGAGATATGGGTCACAAATGTCAAATAACAATTAAAAAGTGGCCCAAGGAAATCCACACAAAATTGGCGCCCTTTTCAAATAGTCAAAATTGACCATTAAATGGAGATGATGTGGGTCGGTCTATGCGTGTCTTGTGGTAGCGGTCATTGCAGTGAAAACGATGCACAATGGAACATCACTCTCTCATGACTCTTGCCTCATGAGTGCCTTTCCAATTTATTTATAGGGGTTAGGGAGTTGGAACTTAAAAAAAGCAAATGGGCCCACCCTTTCAGCCTCCCCAGTCCTTATATATTGATTTTAAAACTAATTATTGGGGGGGGGGGGTAAAAATGTATTCTTCAAACAATAATCTAGTTGCTCCTTGTCATGCTAAAATTTATATTTTTATACGTCAAAATTTACGTGAATTAAATTTTAATAGGGTTAGTCATGTCTTTAAAGTTCTAAATCAACTTATCAAGGCAATAAGATTCTTATATTGATGATAAGATTTGAAGTCATGACTTATAATTTATTAAATAATTTTTTATTAATTAAATTAATTTTTGTTTGTTGAATTTAAAAAGGATTCTTTTTACCTAAAACTAGGATTTTATCACTGAGGTTTAAACTAAAAAAAAAAAAAACTATCTGTTCGGCTGGGAGAAGAGTCAGCATGGTTGAAATTGTGGGTTTGAATGAAGAAAGTTTGAGCCTATTTGTTTTGGGGCAAGTTCCTTTTTTTTTATTATTATTATTAAACAAGAGTTTTGATGCAACCTTCGCGTGAGGCCTTACATCGGCATGCTTTGTCACCTTCTTCAGGGACGTTCACTAAGGGACTGTTTATATTAATTTTTTAATAATAGATTTTAAGAAAAATAAATTTTAAAAATAATAGATTTTAAAAATAGAAATATTTAGATTATTAGTAATAAAATTATTTTTTATATTGATAAATTATTAAAAAGGTATAATTTAGTGCCTGTTTGGGAATCAATTCTGGGAATCAATTTTGGCCAAAACCTCGGTTTGGGAAAATTTCACACAAATATCAATTTTTGTCCAGAATTGATTTTGGACCAAAACCTCGGTTTGTAAAATTTTTTGCCAAACAGCCATTTTCGTCCAAAATTGATTTTGGGCAAAACCTCGGTTTGAAACTATGGTTTTGAAGAAGCTATTTTTCAATAGATTTTGGAACTGGAAAAGAGCTTATAGATTATCTAATTACTATTTTACCCCTACTTTTTTCTTATACTCTTTCTCCTCTCTCCTCTCTCCTCTCTCTCCCCCTCTCTCTCTCCTTTCTCCTCTCTCCTCTCTCTCCCCTCTCTCTCTCCTCTCTCCTATTTATTCTCTACCCTCTCTCCTCTCTCATACTTTAATCAAATCATACCATTTTTAATAATTTATTAATATAAAAAGTGATTCTACTATTAATCATCCAAACATCTCTATTTGCAAAATTTATTCTTCTCAAAATCTATTCTCCCCAAAATCTATTCTTCCAAGAATCTATTCTCCAGAATCTATTCTCTAAAAGCTAATCCAAACACACTCTTAATTAAAGTATGAAATATGAGAGAGGGTAGAGAAGAAATAGGAAATAAGAGAGATAGTAGAGATAAAATAGGAGAGATGAGAGAGTATAGAGAATAAAGAGGAGATAGGGTGAAGAAGAAAGATGAGAAATGAGAGAGGAGAGAGATAAGAGAGAAAATAGTATATAAAAAAAATAGGGATAAAATAATAATTAGATAATTTATAAACTCTTTTATTATTTTAAAAGTTATTTTCAGTAGTTTATTTAAAACTATAATTTTAAATTATAATTTTGATAAAAATAATTATTTATTTTAAATTTTTTAAACTAAAATTTTATCTAAAATTAATTTTTAAATGCTAATCTAGCACTAAGTCGTGCATCCAATCGTGAGCCCGCTCTCACTTTTTTCCTCACAACTGTCGACTTTGTTCTGCCTCGTAATTTATTATTTTAATTAATATAAGGTATAATACGATTAATCCTTTATAATATAAAATTTAATATTTAAATATTTATTAAAAATATCTATATTTAATATTTAATAATATTTTTAATATAATTACCTCTAATAAAATAATATATTCCCTCAATAAAAAATATTATCTTAATTATAATAACAATTATTGAGTAAATTTATAGTTTATACTTCTTTTATCATAAACATAGAAATTAGATAAATACTAATTAATTTATAAGGTTAATAAAATTAGTATAGTTATATTTTAATAAAAAATGTATTAATTTTTTTAAAAATATCTATCTTTTTAGATAAAGTTTTGAATTAACTTCAATATTTAGAATATAGGTGGTCTAATTAAATTACAAAGGATGGGAGAAAGGTACGTATAATTAGGTCAGTGCTGGAGTTGTGCGTATACCTATGAAATAATCAGGCATTAATTTGAAAGGAATAAAATGCTTTGGAGAATTAGATAGAATATTGCTGGGGCCATCTTTTGGGATATAATTTATTTGCGTGGTCTAATATGGTCTTCGGAAATGGAGAGAGTAGAATATGTACCAGACAAAAAAAAGAACACCCAACGTGCGAAACAAAAGTTTGATTTGAATTAGGATTCCCCAAAAAAGCATAACGTCCAACCAAATGCATTCAACTTTCAATTCAATTCCATGCTTTAATTAATTGATCAAATGCTATAACAGTGTTTCATGACATAACACGGGAATATAACGAGGACTTAATCTTTTGATCTCTTTAACTATTACTATCTCATTATAAAAATTAGTTATTTTTTTATAAATACAATAAATAAATTAATTAATTATAATTAATATAAAAATTAATTAATTAATTTAGATATATTAAAAAAATAAAATATAAATTTATTTTAAAAAGTTAGATTTTATTATAATTAACTGGTTAATCAAATTTTATAAATTTATTTTAAAAAATTAACTTATTCTTATAATTAACATATAAATAGATATAATCTTTAGCTTTCTGGAAGAATAGTACGTGGCGAATATAGCTTCGAACCATGCCGACGGTCATTTCATCATATTAATGGTTTGGTTCCTTTCATTCAAAGGCTCTCTCTAAATCAGAGAGCTTGCCAGCATGCCATGTTAGGGAATTTTTTTTGGAAATTTCTTTTCATTGGGTGCGCGTGCGCACGTGATTAGGTCTCTGGTAAAATTATTGGCCAACTCATCGGTTTATACTGGAGCTGCCATTTTCTCAGAAAATAAAATAAAAATTCAGTGAAAATAGTAATATTTTAACTCAATCTTAAGTCATATCAAACAAAACATGGTATACCCAACACAGCGACCCGGTCGTAGTTACGACAAGTCAACCACATGATGTATGAATGCTTTTAAGCAAGGGAAATAATTAATATGAAAATGCATGTGGTATAATGTCCACAATTGTCATTCTAGTATTTTTTTTTAATATATTTATTTTCGTATAGCATAAAATCTAAAAATAAATACTCCTATATCTCTTTCACTATTTTTTTAAAAGCCAAGGACCATGAGGTCATAATGTCAACAATTGTCATTCTAGTATTTTTTTTTTTAAAAAAATGATGGCCTACTTTAAACTAAATTTACACATGTTTAAATATACTGAAAAAGAAGAAAATTTTCAAATGAAATAATAGTAATGTTAATGACGGCTGAAGCAACACGCCACGGTGTCGAGTTCGTCGGCTGAAGCAGAGTACATGGGCTCTAGGACATGTGACGGCTGAGGTTAGATGGATTCTTGGGCTGCTGAAAAGATCTGGTCATTCACAACATAGAGCCAGCAGATGCGCATTGCAACAGTAAAGCCGCCATTCTCATAACTAGCAATCCTGTTTTCCACGAAAGAACAAACCACATAGATAGATTGTCACTATTACAGCAAGATCTAATAGACCTGAGACATGTCAGATCAGAGGAGCAGTTAGCAGGCTTATTCACAAAGGCATTCGGAGAAGAGTCTCGTGAATATTTGTTTGGCAAGTTCAACTTTCAATTTGTATAGTCCTAACTTGGGGGAATGTTAGTGATCAGGAAATAATAGCTATCTTGGATATTACCTTACTATCCTGTTAGTTAGATTATTACCGTTTTTTTTTTGTTATAATATTTATTACCGTTGTAAGTTAAGTAGGAATTCTGGGCCTATAATTATGATGGGCATTATCATCGTATTCTCTTCTCTTTAAATTAACGAAAATAATCCAATTATCAATGAAAATTATTATATATAATAAATAAATAATATGAGTTTAATTTTTATTATTATTGTAAGAATTTTTTTAATAGGTGATATTATAATTTTTTAAAACTCTTTAAATTTTAAGACTGTTTATGATTTTATTAAAAGATTGATGATAAATTTATTTAATTTTTTTATTAAAAAAATAATACAGCGTATACAACAACAACAAAAACCATATAAAAGAAACGAGTGTAGGTTGGATCTGAAAATCAACACCCGCCAGCCCTCTAGTCCCGCGGAGCCCACTGGCGCTTTCCTTCTCTCGTCCTTGCATCGTGGGGAGGAGGAGTACTCTCGCCTTGTGCTGACCGGCACGACAACCTCCCCAGTGGACCCCACACACATTGCCCAGCCACTTTTTCCTTTTTGGCTTGCCAGCTTGCTTGATGCCCGCTAAATCCCAATATTGCCATCGCCCTCAAAATTTATTCCCCATCGATATATTTTATTATAAATTCATCATTGACTGACGCCTGCTTTCCTTAAATATCACAAGAACACGTACCCTTTATTTATTTGCTTCCCATGGGAAAAAACAGGATGCTTCATCCTCTATTTTTTCACTTTTATTTGCTGGATCCTCCTTCATTTCTAAGAGAGGAGGAACAGTCTAGTGTATAAATGGAATCTATTTTCTGAATTATTTATTATAGTGTTTGATTTTTATATTATGTTCAAAATAAAATTTAAAAAATAACAAGGGCGTATAATTGAAATGTAATGATCTAATTGTATTATGCACTGGCTAAGAAAATGCATTTTCTTGCGTTAAGTACAAGTCATGGGCTGCCACCAAAAGAAGAACAACGCAACCTACAAACTATTATTATTATTGGCTTTGTTCAATCAGATGTCATTTATGATCTCTCAACTCAATTATTGTTATTATTATTATTATTTTTTAAATTAACTATATTACTAACCCCTGTCCCCTGATTAATACGAAAAAACGTATATTTAATATCACCAAAATAATATTTTGAAAGAAAAGTATTTGGCTTAAAATAATCCTAGTAATTAGAAAATAATGAGCTGTAATTTTTCCTTCTATAGTTCACTCAAAATATTGAGCCGACATTTTTCAATATTTTATTAAGTCATTTACTTATTTACTACTGTGTTGTCTAATGAGTAAATTGTAATTATTGAGATATAATAATCATATGATTAATCTCCATGAGTTATAATTCCACCTACATTAATAATTGAGCAAGGGAATCATGAAAAATCATAATATTAGTTTTGAAATGTTGGAAGTTTAAATTTACAGCTGACATTCCTTATGGCTTAATAATTTAACTGTTAGAACCCTAACCTCAAGTGAGAAAAAATGTAGGTTATAATAACTGAAACAATTAGTTGTATATGAATTTTGATATTTTTTTTATCGTGAACAATATCCCAAGTTTTAAAAATAAATATCATTTTCAGGCAACCAAAAGAGACATTTCCTCATTTATTTATTCAATATTCATCGCCACAAATCAATTTCCCTGTGATACACCAGCCAAAGAGTAATAGCGATGGGAATAAATATAAAAGTTAGTTTCGATGTAAAGGAACAATTAAAAAGAAGAAGTAATTATGCATCAATATTATAATCACTTTCTTTATAATATATTTGGCACTCAATTCCTTTTAATAAACAATTATTATATTATATTATATTCCATTTTATAATTAAGCTTATTTTCGTTTCCTGTTTTTTTCATGTAAACTATTATGATTTGATTCGAGGCATGTAACCCGCCTTCCCACCAACCCCGCCGATCGCACATCAATAATCAGCCATCAACCAATTAATAATAAAACAATAGAAAACAAGCTGGTTTAGCTAATATATATATATTATCAACTAATTAACGGGTGAGAATGAGGGATCCAAATCCTCTTTCTTAGCGGCCTTTTCTCACATAGTCCCTCAGTGTTCAAATTTTCACCGTCAAATCAAATATAAAAATTAATAAGAATTAGTCTGACTAATAAAAAATTTAATATTATTTAAATGAGTTATTGAGTTCGAGTTTTAGCTTATATAAAAAAATTATATTGAGAGACTCATCCACTATAGCCAAATGCACGATGCAGATTAAATACGGATATAATTGAGATAAAATTCTGATAAACTGAGTGCGTAATTAAAAAAAAAGATCAAATCTAAAAATTTACACTATGCCACATTATTATGATATTATAAATAAATTACTATATAATTATTGAAGAGATTTTAAGTTCCAACTATTTTTTTAAATTATTTTAAAGTAAAACATATAATTATTTAGATTTATTTTATTTTAATTGAATGACGTATTAAAAATTTAAATTGATACAAATTGAACCACACATAACCATAAGATGTGGCAAAATTCTACAGATAAATAGATTTGTCACTTTTGTAGTCATGTCTTCTGACTCAATTATATTAACATAAACTTTCAATAAATCATAGATAGGTCTAAAAAATTGGGTTCTCCACTCTAAAAAAAATTAAAAAAGTAGTTTAAAGGTTCTCAATAATTTATTTTCAATTTTTTATAGCATAATAATGTGGCACATTGTAAGCCTGTAAATTTGATTTGAATGATGAAAAAATGGACGTCAGAGAGAAGCCCCCTCAGAGGATGGAATCCGAAAATAAGACTCACATAGTTGATTAATTATTTTTATACTTACTTTTTTTAAGTATTGGAATTTATTAAATTGTATTTCCCAAAACTATTATCGTAAAATATTTTTAAGAATTACAGTATACAATTTTTTAAATTAAGTTTAAAATTTTAATTAAATAATTAAAATATGGTTTGCAAGGTAAAAAATAAACTTGCTAAAAAGTATGAAATTCACATGATGTATTCGTTTTTTTCTTAAAGCGGGATCACGGGTATAGTTAATAATCAAATTAAATTAATTGAAATATATATATTATATTTCAATTAAATTAATTGAAATATATAAAGAAACAAAACCAATCGCATCTTCGCCGCCAAGCCCTTGATTCATAACCATCCTTGCGTTGCGAGCTAACGAAACGTTCATTGCTGATTTCAAACTTTTGACAGTTACGAGCCCTTAGATAGAGCCACGTCATCGGCAGATGCCATTGTTACCGCACCGGAGCATCTCGCCTCATATTCGTATATCTCTCTCTCTCTGGATCTCTCCTTAAACCCTCTCCATATGAAAACAACCACAACCAAACCTTTCTCTGTTCTCTCTGTTCCAATTCCATCTACTTTTACAAGACTCTTTCTCTGTAAATCAAGCTAATTCACTCTTTAACTGCTTCTTCATTCATTGTCATCGTTATCATCACCATCGCTCCGTTCTGTTTTAGCTGTAAATGCTCTGATGCCGATGAAAGCCGCTCCTGTACCACCTCCGATCGATCATTTTCTTTCGGCAGGGTCCACAATGCTGCCGATGCAACCGCCGCCGCCGCCCTTGCTCATTTCTGATTCCTGCGCTAAGGACGCTATAATTTCCTGGTTTCGCAGCGAGTTTGCGGCTGCAAACGCCATCATCGACACTCTGTGTGGTCATTTAGCTCATTCGGACGCCTCTTCTGACTATGATTCTGTGTTCACCGCAATTCACCGTCGTCGACTTAACTGGATCCCGATACTGCAGATGCAGAAATATGATTCCATAGCTGATGTGACGTTGGAGCTCCGCAAAGTGGCTGAGAAGAAAACTGAGACTAAGGAAATCGGGGGAGGGGAAAGGAGGATTGAGGATTTGGGGAATCGCTTGGATGGAGAGAAGAAAATCGAAGAGAAAAGAACGGAGAATAAAGTGAATTCTGAAGGCGACGAATGTCATGAAGAGTATGATTCGCCTAACAGTGAAATTACTGATTCAGGTAATTGCCTCAGCTTTTTAGAGCTTCCATATGTTCTGATATTTCACTGGCAACTCCAGATGATTCGTATTCATAGTAAAGCTTATTTCAAGAATTTTGTTAAATGTTATTTTAATTTGGATTCAAAAGTAGAAAATTTTGATCTTAATTGTTTTTTGAATAAAAAGTAGTGGTTATTAAACCATATAAAATACAAAGAGGAGAGGCACCGGAGAATTTTAATTTGTTTTCAATGGACCGATTTCTACTAGTTTTGGGGTATTGCTTCTCACTCAAAACGCGATGATGTATATTTCAAAAATTATATAAAAAAAAAAAAACAGCTATGCAGTAGACGGTAGGATTTTCCAGGTCTTCCTCGAAGAAGGAAACTGGCGCTGCATAAAAAAAAACAAAAAGAAATAAGGAAACTGTCGCAAATCGGAGCGAAATAGCTTTTCGTTGTTTTTTTTTTTTAAAATAAGTATTGAACGAACAGATATTTTTTGTTTACCCTATAAAGAACTTTTACTAAATGCACTTTTGCCTCAGCTCGAGTTCGATAAATAATAGTAGTATTTGCCAGCTAATTAAATCAGTTTGTTTCTAGGGTTCTCTGTTTTGTGTTTTGTCAATGATAGGTGCTGTTCTAATATATTGGTGCATCTAATTTTTTAGAGACTAATTATTTTATAATCCATATACAAACCCTATTTTAAAGATTCCTACGCGTCTGTGGTATATAGCCAGAAGAGTAAAAGAGCGATGATTTTAAAGCGGACAATGATGTAAATAGCAAAAAGCAGAGGTTGAGCACGATAATTTTCCAAGATTTTGGGGTAGGTTTGAGAATTACGAGGCGAGAAAAGGTTTGGCAGCATTCGGTAGTACGGTTAGTTCGGTGAGAGGCGAATTGCGTAACGTCGATGTAGACACCTTCATATGTGGGCAAATAAATCTTCTCACAGGCGGCGGGGGTGGGCGTGTGCTCGTCACGTGCGCTTTACTTTCCCACCAGTCCTGGGTTTTGAGCAAATGGGTAGTTGGGGACGGGGGTGGCTTTGAGCTTGGACAATCCCTGTGCTGTATTTTTATCGTTAGATTTTCGGATGCTTATTTAGTTTATGAATAAACTCGTGGTTTCATAAAAGTGTCTATGCATTACTTTCTTACAAAGCTTCCATAATGAGATGAGCTGGCGGGTCAACACAGGTGTGCTTGTTGGGCAAGAGGTACAATTTCAACCGAGCTCCTGTAGTTATGAACGCGGTTAATTGAAAAAAAGGAATCGACAAAAAGAATTTATGGAAAAATTGAGACATTATTGTGAATTTTCTTGTTGAATGTGTAAGTTATGACATTGGAGTAAATCTTGTGCACTATTTGGATTGTAGGATGTCAAGAAATGCAGGGAAGTTTGATGAACGTTAATATATGTTCAAAGCATGAAGAATGCGAAGGACGTTCTTCACAGATAACGTTGAGGAAAGGTTTCCAAGCGAAGGAGACAGTGAGGGGGCACATGGCAAGTCCTTCTTTCGCGTATTCAAGTACATTGTTTATAATAAGAAGCAAAGTGGGTATTGCTTGCTGATTGAAAGATGGCTACAATTAATGGCAGGTGAATGTTGTGAAGGGATTGAAGCTATATGAGGACATTTTCACCGATCCCGAACTCAGCAAGCTCACTGATTTTGTCAATGAGCTTCATGCTGCTGGCCAGAATGGAGAACTCTCTGGTAAACCACTTGTAACTTTTCTTCCTTTTTTGGTTTATTCTCTGTACAGTCTCAGTCTAAGCATTTGGATTTTGGACTAAAAAAGACGACAAATTTTCAATCTAGTTCGGGGAAACAAACGGATTAAAGTTCCGGCAGAATGATGTTATTCTATTTTGTCATTGTCGTGACTCTAATGGGTTGACTTCCTCAACATCATCTGCATGACAGGTCTAAGTACAAAAAGACGATGCAAGCTATTGAGTATCAACCATAAAAAAGACTAACAGAAACTTCTGGATGAATGCAGGAGAAACTTTTATACTATTTAACAAGCAAATGAAGGGAAACAAACGAGAGATGATTCAACTGGGCGTACCAATTTTTGGACAGATAAAGGAGGATGCAAACAGTAAAGACAACCATTTCAATAGTCTAACAGTTTTTCTTTAACATGAAACTGTTATTTACCTTTTCTATAGCCACTACCTAGTCATTACACAAATATAGAGCCAATTAATCTGTAACACCTTTTTCTTTTTTCTAATTTTGTCTGCAGGCAATATAGAGCCAATTCCATCTCTCCTCCAAAATGTCATTGATCACCTTATCCAATGGCGTCTGCTTCCCGAATACAGAAGGCCAGATGGCTGCATCATCAACTTTTTTGAAGAGGTAAGTATTCCAGCCTTTCTGGCTTACTATTATTGTCCAACCTATACTAGCCAAATAAACATTTGAAACATTTAACCTATATTAGCCAAATAAACATTTGAACCAGTTAACAACGTCTTTACAATTTGTTTCTCTAGGGGGAATATTCTCAGCCATTCCTGAAACCACCACACCTGGATCAACCTCTGTCCACTCTTCTTCTTTCTGAATCAACTATGGCTTTTGGGCGTACCCTTATGAGCGAAAATGACGGGAACTACAAGGGGCCACTCATGCTCTCATTGAAGAAAGGGTATATTTATATATATTAAAGAACTGATAAATACTCTCTGCTGCCATAACTTTTCCATTTATAGTAATTAAGTTTCTAGTCACAATACTATTTACAAAGTCCTTTTAACGTTAAAAGGATAACACAACTGAAGCGTAAACTGAATGTTTCTCAGAGAATGACATTATGAGTTGCTATTGCATGAATATCACTTAATGGTCTCTCTCCTTGTTCCTTTTTCTGTATGAGTAACATAGAAACTTGCAGCCAGGTAGGGGATACAGAAACATAGCATTTCTTACCCCTGGCGATTTCAATTTCTAGATTTGGGGTAGAAGGACCAATTCCTTGTTTTGCCTAAGGGTTGCATTATAATTGGTCTTCAATTGGATCCAATAAGCCTCTTTTTTGTCCATACATACCCTTTTATATCATATATATAATTGATACTATGTTGCAAATGGACCACTTGCATTATGCACCCAGAGATATAATTTCGCAAGTACTTACCCATTTCTGCTAAGTTGTTTTCTTTGTTGAATAAGCATTAAGTGATCATGCAACAAATACCAGAAAAGCTTTTAAAAAGATTGTTGAGGAATGTTAGGTGTGACACCATCAGCATTTCTGAATCTGCATTTAGGTGGTAGTTGTGTGGAGCATTAGGTGCCAACTTCCTACAAGGGACAACATCCAAATTAGATCAAAAGGATGGGGACCTTGACAGACATTTGTCTCAAAAAAGTGTTTGTTCTTTGACTTGAACTAGAATCATATCTTGCGTAATAGATAATAACTGAGATCTATATGTTGGTTAATTCTTCTCATCTGTCTTCAAGTGTCATAACAATAATTAGTAGTCTGATTCATTTTTCATGGCTATCCTTTTTTATATAGTTAGAATGTGAACACGTGATCCACTTGGGAGTACCTAAACTTTTTGCAGGTCTCTTCTAGTGATGAGAGGAAACAGTGCTGACATGGCGAGGCACGTCATGTGTCCATCCCCAAACCGAAGGGTCAGCATCACCTTCTTCAGAGTGAGGCCAGACTCCAATCAATGCCAATCACCAACTCCTTCTATGATGAATGCCATGACCTTCTGGAAACCTGGAATTTCTGGTCCATATGGGTCGCCAAGTGTACCTTCCAGTGGGGCCGAGGCAATGGGAATGATGCCCAAATGGGGAATTCTCCGAGCTCCAATGGTGATGGTAGCCCCTGTAAGCCCTCCAAAATTAGCCAGTGGTGGAGGAACTGGGGTGTTCTTGCCCTGGAATGTGCCATCCAGAAAACCTGCAAAGCATCTTCCACCACGCGCCCAACGACTTCTGGCATTACCTTCCTCAGCTGAATCGCACATATCAGACTCTTCTTCTGAACCCAGCATTAGTGCATGAAGTCAATGCCAGAGTTATTTACTTTGTTCAACAAACAAGGTCCAGCTGCCATTAGAGGAGTTTGGTTCTCACATTTTCTTTTTTGTAATTTTCTTCATTACCTTTAGAGTAGATCTAGTGTTGTTCACAATAGTTTTTTTCATGGATGTCGATCATAGTAGAGCAGTCAAGAAAGCTAATTATGTGAAGAGTTGAGTATTGTATGAATGGTGATTTCTGTTAAATCTTCATGTTCAACAAGCCAAAATCATTCGTGGGGATGCATCGGCTATGAAAGTAGATGTAGTCCTTGTTATTATGTGACGATCATCCCCATTTCAGCTTGTTAAACATGCGGTAAAGGTGTAAAGAAGCTGGCATGGTTATCTGATTATCTGTCAATACAATCTCACCAAATAAAAGTCAGGTAACTATTGCTGGGTTTGGTTGAATCCATACATTTGCATGAAAATCAAGATGAACTATACTATCCGCAACTTTTAAATATTACAACTATCTACCCTTATTTTAATTTTATATTCATCATGATCATATCAACTCGGTTTAGTCATGCTCGAAAGCTTCAACTAGCAGTTCCAGGTAGAGACTACTTACTGAGCATCGTACGGAAAACTCCCATCGTCTACCTGCACGATGATCATGTCACAGCCACGAGAAAAAGAGAATTTCATATTTTTTCCACATCAAATGATCAAAAGATAAAAATTAAAAAATATATATATCATATAATTCCGGAGTCCAATTCTCATTCAGGAAACCAAAGAGGTCGCCAGAGTAATGTAAAACTCTTGCAAATATAGGTTAAAGTTTCCTCACAAGTAACATGCCAATCCTCACATAAGTCTAAACAAATCGAATCACTAATTGGTTTTAGACCAAGCTTGTACCAAGGTAGAATATACCTTGAAAAAATAGCTTCAACAAATGCCAGTCCTTAATTCCTGCGAAGATTGAAGAGCTCATTGAGCCATGTCTGGCAGCTATAACTGAAAAATGCACCAAAAGTTCATCAAACAATGCTACCACCTCTTCAATATGAGAAAGCATGCTATAAATAAGCTGGTGCAAGCCTTATGTAGTGCCTTCCTCGTGCATAGAAATGAAAATAGGGTCTGTTATTTGATGCAATAACAAACATCCCTTTGATGTCGTTATCATAGAAAACGGCTCTCTTCAAACAATATAAACAGCATGCTCAGCTTGAACAGAACTTCATATACGAAGTTACTATCACTTGGATTCCAAACGGATGAATTTTTATTAGTCACTTTCTGAAGCTAATCAAATAAAAGAAAGAACTGAGGCAGGTAAAAGCTTCTTATCAATTGAGAAAAGAAAACAAGACAGTAAATCAGTTTGCAGGGACTATATTCTGATGTGTCCAAAAAATACTGGCAAAAAATGAACCGTAAACATTATCAGAGTAACAGTTGCTTTAATACATTAACAGGAAACAAACGGACGACAGTACAGCTATATTAATATTTACAAACATAAAACGAAAGAAATGGCAAATTTCTCTAACAAAGGCAGACTAACATATATATCTTCGGAAGAAGTCAGAAAGCAAATGCATCAAATATCTCAAGGCTTAGCCGGCTTCTCATCATCATCATCATCTTCAATGTCCCAACTCAAGTCTTCATCTTCTTCTGCAGTACTCAGGCGCTTCCGCAAATCAACTTTGTTTGGGCTACCACTCTGAGTCGTTTTCTTTTCATCGAGGGAGCTAAGATCCTCAATCTCATCCCACCCAAGGTCTTCCTCCTCTGGTGCTGAGTGCTGGCTTGAAACCAGTGAAGAATCATTAATGGAAGATTTGCCATCATCAGCCTTTCTTTCTACCACCAATTTTGAGCCAGATTCTGTTGGTGAGTCATTCTTGTTGACTGCAGCCTGCACTTCAGATATTGATTCACCACCTGCTTCCTTGATATTAAGGTTGCTTCCGTCATCCACTTGATGAACAACTTCTGCTTTCTCAACTTCAGATTCCTCGACAGACTTATCCCCCTTGTTCCCAAGCTCCTTATCACGCAATGAATTGTCTCTCCTTTCTACTGTAGATTCCTCCCCCAAATGATACCCCTGTTCCACAGTAGAAATATTTGTTCCCACCTCATTACTAGTAGAAGAGCTTCCAACTCGCAACTCTATATCCAGGTTTTTTTCAAAAACTTCATCACCTACCTTATTTTGGTTCATGGGGTCCGACTTAGCTTTAATGTCAAACCCCTTGTCATTATCATCGTCTTCAAAATCCCAGCTCAAATCCTCATCATCCATTGAGGCTCTTCTTGCAAGCCTAGCCCTCAATTCCTCGGCTTTCTTAAGCCTATAAACTTTATAATAATACCTATAGCAGAAAGTTTCATGATCAACGCTACTTGGAACAACCTTTATGTAGATACTCTCCATGTCATCATTTTCTCTGAGATAGCTCTCAAATTCTTCTTGTTTTCCCTCCAACGAAAACTCCGATTTCCACTTATTATAGTCATTTAAATCCTCGGGTTCTTCACAATAAGTACTAGAATCACCCTGAATAGCACGGACCTGAGAGTCAAACCTACTATAGGCTTTCGAATTTAAGCTATTATCGCCACTGAGTTTCTGGTTATTGATGTTGTTATTGTCTGAATCGGACTCAAGAGCGAGGATTGCATCCTTACCTTGAGATATGATCTGAGCCGTGCCTTTGGCCAAAGAGCTCCCAAACTCGTCAAAGGCGTGACCCACCGTTTCCAGTGAACCCTGAGCAACCTCAATCTCCTTTTTCAACCCTGTCCCAAATTCCTCCAGATCACGACGATAGGTCTCAATAATTGATTCAGATTTGACGGTCAAGTTTCTAATCAGACCCCCAAAGTTCCACCCGGCAGCACCAGAAGCACTAGGGCCTGAGTTGATCGCGGATCCATGTTCAATTGGCGAGGAATCGCCATCGGGGCCATCTTGCCCTTTGTTTTGAGGTGTATTATTGGCGATCTGGGATGTGGATTCGGATCGAGGAGGATCTGGGTCATCGGAGAAAACTGACTTGAAGAAATTCATGGGGAATCGTGAAATCAAGGGTGAAGGAGATTGGAATGTTGAATTTAAAGAAGTGAGAATAGAAGATTTATGTATAAATCAAAGATGCAGATTGAAAACAGAGGAATTCCTACACCGTTATCACAATGCGAGTGGTGCGGACACGGTCGTTGGATGGTCGGCGTCTGATTATCAAATGGAAGAGGAGAGGAGAGAGTCCGTTCCAGACTGGTTTTATCCAGAATATGCCCCCGCTGTTGGCCTTAAGAAGTCTTAACGTTGAGCTCAAGTTAGTTATTTAAATTTTAAACTGAGTAAATCTGTATTTAAACTGAATAAGAAAAATTAGGCAAAATCAGTTAGTATGTTTGTGATCTAACTTTTAGGATGTGAAAAATAAATTAAAGGACTTTTCCATATTAAAAATTCGAACCAATATGCTTAGAAAAAAATATTATTAGGATATCATATCTAGTTCCGTAATTCTGAGAAAAATTAGTCTCTCCCTAAAAAAAAAAAATTAATAATATCTGATATCTCAATTGTTTTTGCTAAGTGGGTATTTTTTTTTTCCTTGTTTTTAATTTTATCACTTACCCCTGCAAAGTTTTTAAAATAAAAACTTACAGGTTTTCAAAGTTAACAGGAATCGGACTGTGTGCATTGTTTTTAGTATAAATCAATATAAAGATAGAAAATTTATAATATACTATATTAATAATGAATTATGAATAATATATAATTTATTTATATGAAAAAATTAATTTGGTTTTAGGTACTGATTCTCTAAAAATAAAATTGGGAAAATGACATTTAAGTCCCATGTAAGCAATTGAATGACAAAAAAGTCCTAAGAAATGACATAATTAATGTCAAGTCCCATGGGACTTTATATGAATTTTTTCTAATTGTAAAAAGACATAAATATCCTTGAAATTTTCCCTTAAGCAAGCGTCTCCCGCGATAGTAAGATACGGATACCCGATAGTGGGGTTTACCTACGGATACCCGATATTGGGGTTTACCCCTCCATCGGGGAAATAATAACCCCTGTACCTACAACTAACAACCCCAGCGCCTGAAATAATAACCCCAACACTTGCAACTAACAACCCCATCAGCTATAACTAATAACCCTATCAGCTGCACTTACAACCTCTCCACTTGAAATAACAACCACAGCACCTGCAACTAACAGCCCTAGCCCCTGCAACTAACAACCCCATCAGCTGTACTAAAAACTCAAGCCCCTACACTAACAACCCCATCAGCTGCAACTTATAACACAGCACTTACAATAACAACCCCAACGCCTAAAATAACAACCCTAGCACCTGCAACTAACAACCCCATTAGCTGTACTAATAACCCTAGCCACGATGATGAGTAAATCCACCTGCAACACAGTGTACTGTTCTCTTATTTCATAGCAAAACGTGCCAATACTGTACTATAGCAGCTGTGTCACTATCAGATAGTTTCACGTTTCTAGTTGATGGTGTTTAGTACAGCTGATGGTGTTGTTAGTTGTAGGGGCTGGAGTTGTTAGTTGCAGGTGCTGTGGTTGTTATTTTAGGTGGCGAGGTTGTAAGTGCAGCTGATAGGGTTATTAGTTATAGCTGATAGGGTTGTTAGTTGTAAGTGTTGGGGTTATTATTTCAGGCGCTGGGGTTGTTAGTTGCAGGTACATGGGTTATTATTTCCCCGATGGAGGGGTTGGGGTAAACCCCAATATCGGGTATCCATAGGTAAACCCCACTATCGGGTATCCGTATCTTACTATCGCGGGAGTCGCTTGCTTAAGGGAAAATTTCAAGGATATTTATGTCTTTTTACAATTAGAAAAAATTCATATGAGGTCCCATGGGACTTGACATTAATTATGTCATTTCTTGGGATGTTTTTATCATTCAATTGCTTACATGGGACTTAAATATCATTTTCCCAATAAAATTTCCCCTGACGCTGTGAAAAATAAACTGATGTTCATGAGATTAATTGGGCAAATATGGCCGTAAGAACTTTAACTTTTTCTTTAAAAAAAAATATCGCTAAATAGTTTGTCAAAAGTGAAAATGTTATCCTTAGATACTAAAATTCTATCATTTGTTTACTACAAGTTAATGCTCCCATTTATGACCAGCTTTTAGAGAAATGTAAAGCAAATTTTTGTGTGCGCACTAAATATGATTTCTGGCATTTTTTTTTTCCATAAGAAATGAGGACTGACACTCAATACAATAATTTATATTAATAAAAAAATTAATCTCAAACAATCAGAATCTATTAATTATCTCAAATAGAATAAATATATAATATATATAAAAGATTTAGAAAAAAGTGTATCTATAAATTTACTTTTTTATCTTAAAATATATTTTAATAAGACATCCATGACCTACTCATCTATTGTTTAACATGTAAGAAGAGCGAGCTGTCAATCTATGTAGTATTCTCCTTTATCAACATATCACTGAAGAATATATTAGTCTAACTCAAAGATAATCTTTTTATAACTATTATCACATGCAAATGTGAGTCCTTGTAAAATAAGTTATTTTTTAGTTGTCCATCTGATTTATTAGAATTTTATCTCGATTATATCTAGATTTGATTCGCATCGTGTACTTAACTATAATAAGTGATTTTTTTAATAAAATTTTTTTACATACATCAATATTCAAATTTAAAACTTCACTTAAATGATATTAAATTATTTAATACTTAAATCAACTCCATTAATAATAAGCTACTATTGGCAATACAGGATCTAATAAAATATATAAACCCCATCAATCAAATATTGTTAGAATCTTTTATTATATTACCACAACTCACAATACAATGAACCTTCACATAGCACCACCAACATTTAGTAACGGTGGTACTATCAACTTTGTTGTTTTTGGTAAAATACTACTATCAACTTATGCAGTGTTCTATCATCCTAAAAATAGTGTTCTATCAAAAAAATTAATTTAAATAATAAATAAATCGATATTATTTAAATAAAATTTTAAATTTAAATTTTAATATATATAAAAAAATTTATTAAAAAACTCACATACTATAACTCAGTATATAATAAGAATCAAATCTAAATATAAAAAAAAACTCTAATAAATCAAATAAAAAAAAAAGATTAACAGAGATGGGGTTTTAAAACTTAATATTCTTTCATTTCTTTTCTATAAAGTTTAATTAAAAAATTAATATGAATACTAAATAAATTTATTATTTTTTTAAAATTACTCCTATTAATTCTAACAATAATCAAATGGTAGATGAAGAAAGTTAAAAAAATAATTATAATATTTTAAAAAATATATATAATATTAATTAATTTAAATATTTTTTTAAATAATTAAATATGTTCTAGACTAAACAAGGATATACAAGAATATTTCAGCATAAAATGGACTGGAAATAACTTCAGTTCATAGCCTCTTAACTGACTCGCCCCATAGACTGGAAATATAACTTCAATTCATTGCCTCTAACTGACTCGACCCAGAAACGATATACCAATAAAAAAGACCATCATCTGCTGTTCATGACGATGCTTCCACCCGATTATCATCATTGGACATCTTGATCCTTTTTCTAGCAGAATCCTTCTTCCCAAAAATCTCTGGAACAGTGTCATGCATTATCTTCGGGGCCGCAAAATCAAAGTCAGCAGCGGAAACGTCTTTGATTTCTGGATGCTCTTTTAGATATGACGCAATCTCATTGCGGGTTCTGAGCTTTTTGCCAGAGGAAGTTATGTAGTAAGGATCCAGCTTAGAGTAATCTTTTCTAAGCACCAAGCTTCTCTTGAAGCCTTCTGGACTCTTTCGGAGGTTAGGCTTGTCAATGACCCATGTTCGAGTGGCATCATACTCGATATCAGCCGGGTCATCACAGGATGTATTTGGCTTTCTGTTACAGTAAAAAGGTTCCTCAGTGATTTTTTGTCTAAGGTCTTCAAACTCCTCTTGTGTATCAATCACCCTCCATTTCATGCATTCTTCGCACTGGGCAGCAAATATATCAACTGAACCCTGAATTGGCCTTTTCTGATAGGAATAGCCACCAATTCACAAAGCAGCAAGATTTTATCAAGAATGATTGAATTCATTCATCAGAAGTCAGAACCAATAATGACTTTAGGTTTCAAACTTTGCAACCATAAAATATGCTAGAAAGCACTAAAAGAATGTCTAAACATCTATAACTCTATTTGCTGCCCTATTTCTATGTGCAGGAGCTGGAAATTAATCCAGTCATAATAGGAAAACAATTTAACATGTATTACTGGCTTATAAAAAATGCAGTACATGTTATGTTCATTAAGGAAAACATGACAGATAGCATAGAAGAATTCAGTTCACCACCAAGGCCACCCAATATGTAGTTTGAAGCATAGTAAAGTAATTATTATCTTGTGAACCCATAAAAATATCCATTAGCCCAATGGTTAACAACATCTGTAATAGTTCTATACCTATTTCCAACCCATGGCTTAATGTAAACCTACAATTTTCAGAGTAGTGAAACCATATTCAAACGTTGAGGTAAAAAAACATATTAAAATATGAATGCAATATGACCATATATAATTCATTTTTGGAGGGGCTTACCCATCAACTTCTCTGAATATCCTCATGTTATTTAACAAATTTTCCATTCATCATGAATGTAATGCCTCTTTGGCATGGAATTAACTAGAAATAGTTGTTTTACTCATCCTGGTCATTTGCTGCTGCTTCTTACTGGACTTAATGCCATAATGGGCACCTACATCAATTTTCATGTATTGTATTGGCTTAACTCACATCTGATGACCGTTTGCAAAAATCCCCATTCCCAAACCCTACTGAAGTTTATTCACATTACCACCGGAAAACTAGAAGATCAAGAAGTGCAAGGAAAGGATAAATCTAATGAAAGAACTAACCTAGTGAAGAGACCATCAAAGCCTAGGGGAAAATCAAGTCACATGTTTTTTTAACACGCAGATCACTTTTGCGGGGGGAAAGCAACAACTCCTCAAATCGAATAGCACCATGCAAAACATACTCAATTCGATCCTCCATGAGCAAAACAAAACCAGATAACACTTTCATTCTCTTTATTTTCAAATCCCTCCCGTTTGATTGCCGAGGGTGTAAAACCCTAAGACCAAAATCACAAGCCTCGTACTTGATCCCAATTCTGATTCCCAAATACAAATTTTAGGTCCGTAATACCACCATTATCACGTCATGCCAGTATACATATTATATTTAAGAACAAAATCCCGAAAGTTTAGATTCTCAGCAACCAAAAACCGGAACACAACAAGGACACTCCTTAAATTGATGAATTCAGGGGCATTATGAAAGATGGGGGAAAAGGAGGAATTGACGTGTAATCAGGTCAGTATCGTACCGTAGGAGGGGACTTTTTCGAATTTGATTGGCTGCCTTTCCCAGAGACTTTCTCAAAGGGCTTCTTCATCTTCCACCGTTTTCTTTGCTACCCGAGTCACCAAATCCCCAACTCACTGAAAGATGCTGGACAAGAGGGTCGGGACCTCCTCACGATTTGCGAACTCCCGTGCGGAACAAAAATAAAAACTTTTCGTAGATCAAACTATTATTTTGTATAATACATTTTAAAAGCATGAGAACGACAAAAAGTCGATATGTCCGAGTGGTTAAGGAGACAGACTTGAAATCTGTTGGGCTTCGCCCGCGCAGGTTCGAACCCTGCTGTCGACGTTATATGTTTTCTTAATCGTGAAAATCCTCTCTTAAGAGCATATTTTGGAAAGATTTATTTGCAATCATATTTTTTTATATTAAATTTGAATTTTTTATTTTCGTCAGAACAGGAAAATATCTTTTTGAGAAAATTTTTAAGTTCTTATAAAAATATTTTTATTTGCATTGTGGGTATAGTAATATTAAAAGCAAAATAAAAATCTAACTCAGCAACTATATTTATTGAGAATTGAGTTGCACCTCTAAGCACACTAATGAACTGAAAATAACATTAAACATGACAGCTACAGTTGAGCAATGAATTAAACCTTATTTGTACAAAAAAAATAATTTCATAAAATTAAATATCATGCTGGAGTAAATAAATATTATCGTAATCCACTATCAATAGGCCTATTTGAAAAACCCTCCAACCATATATTTTAAAAGGATTTCTAGTTCAAATTTCAGTTTAAAAATTTTTTAAAAACAAGCAGTCATATTTGTCTAAATAGCTTCTTGACCAAATTATTTAAAATTATAGTTTCAGATAAACTAGTCATAGTAGCTTTCAGAACAGTAAAAGAGCTTATGGCTACTCAATTACTATTTTACCCTTATTTTTTTACACCCTTACCCATCTCTCATCTATTTTTTTCACTATCTCTCTTCTATATTCTTCACTTTCTCTCCTATCTTCTCTCTCTTATTCACCCTCTCTCATCTCTCATACTTTTAATAAAAATATATTATTTTTATTAATTTTTCAATTATAAAAATTCTCTTAATAATAACTATCTAAATACTCATTTATCAATAATCATTTTTTTATAAAATATTTTCTAAAAGTTATTTTTTAAAAATTACTCAAAAATATTTTTTTTTATAAATTATTTTTTAAAAATTTATCTAAACATATACAATATTGACTACCGGCTAAGGTTAAGTAAATTCCCTTGCATGCTAACGTTTAAGCAAAAAAGCTCAATTACTTTTGTTTGTGATTCGTGAGGAACTCTTTATATATATATATATATATACACATATATATATAATGTTGTATATTAATTATGCTGATATATTAATTTTAGCTCAATGTAGCCTTTCATATTATCTTTATGGTTACTAGAATATTTAATTACGACTAATCTAATTTTGATAGGTGTTTTTGTACATAGTGAGAGTTTAAGCCCTTAACAATTTCCATACCCCATGTGCTTGAGGGATATGACGCTCTATAGAAATTATTATCTACCTTCTTATCACTCAAAATTCAAGCTAAAAATCACCAAATACCATTAACGAATAAACTAAATTTTATGCCCTGTTTTATTCTTGGATCTACTTTCAAATGCTAGACAATCGGATTCCAGAAATTAACCACTCAGAACAACTCGGCTGTCAACCCTTGAGACGGATCATATGAAATTAAGGATAAAAAGAGTTTATGAAGTTTTTTTTTTAAGGAAAAAAATTATGTTGATTTTATTTTTTTAAAATTTTTTATTTATCAAATTTTAACTTTATCTTTGTTTAAATTCAGTCCCGTGATTTTGGAGCAGTGGTTCTGCTCTGCATGAATAGAAGGCTCTCTATCTTCCAACAAAATCATTAATATCAGTCAACTATGCCCTTCATCTAGTTGCCCTTCTGAATGCCGTCCCTCTCATCTTCAACTGCTAAATCGTGCCTCTCTTCCGTTTTTGTTTTTTGTTTTCAAAAGAAATAATATATAACTAGCTAACCTGTCTATTAAAAATCAGTAATATTATTCACGATTAATAAATAATGAGATGTATTATAATTTTATATTATTTATGTAGAATAATATATCTTGACTTATGATGGGTTTAATTTTAAATACTGGATCATTACTTTATTTCGAGAAGTATCTATGTTTGCATACACTATTGTTGTTAAGCTCATTGAGAATATTATTAGAAATATATTTTATTAGTATTGATTAATATTTTAAATCATAACTACGGGAGATAAATGAAAGAAACATTTACATATATTTCAGATCAAATTAAAGTACAAATACTTATTTTTATTTTTTTTAAAAAAAGTAAAATCTCATCTCAATCAAATTAAGATATTTATTTTTTAAAATAAAATAAAATAAAATAAAAATGCTTTTAAATTAGTTATTGGCTAACTAAATTTAAATATATATTAAATTATTATATTTTAAATAAACAGAATTTAGATGATATAATATTTTTTTGATGATGTAAATGTTTATTTATACTTGCGAGTCAAAAACAATATATATCAATTTAATATATCTGTCGAATTCATTTAAAGCTCATACCGAAAGGGAGATTTGTCACAAGATTAATATGCAATATTACATATCTATTTTTTTTAAAAAAAAAATTATTGAAATAGCTGCGTGGGGCCTGCCTACGGAGAACGGAGCGCAAATAATGCAAGTTTAATACAGCTCATACCCGGCCCATATCCTATTTAAACCCAAAACCCCGTTCCCTTCATTATCATCCATTATTCCTCCCCCTGTTATTCCCGCTTTGGTTCGTTGTAGGGTCATCACCCTTTTATAGAAAAAAGTTATTGATTATTGACTAATCCAAAGATCAAACCCTATTGAACAGAATCTCTCTCGACATGAAACTACTGGCAATTATCAAATTTCTAGCTCCGTTGACTTGTATCAGCCTCTAACCATCAATATATATATATATATATATATATATATATATATATCAGTAAATAAAACAATGTTGTGTTTTGCAAAGGTCCCCTCTGAAATCTATAAATAGAAAAAGAATTTGGGGGGGGGGGGTTGATATTACAGCCGGTAAACTGCTAGCAACTGAAAGTGTTTTGGGGTCCTTGTACAAAGGATAATTTAAAGAGACTTCATCAGTTCTGAAGATAATTTCATCATATCATGGCATCTCTCGTGATTAAAGAAACTCTTTTAAATAAGTTAAGGACTACGGACATCTCATTTACATAAGAACTTAAATCGTATTATGAGGTTGTTGATATCATAGTAATGCCTTTTATCAAAATGAAAACTCTACCTATAATTATAATTAATTATAAAACTATATTTATAATATATTTTTATTATTTAATATAAGAGTTAATAGTATCCAAGTGTGCTAAAAAAAAGGAAGAAGAAGTAGGCAGAGATTATCGTAAGAGATGAACCCCTCAATAAGTAGTAGCTAGACCCATACTTGTCACCATTTGGTGGGCCGTTTTCGTCCTATCATTTTCATTTTGTTAGTATTATGTCATCACAATAGGAATCCCGTGGACCCATGGTATGTAAATTTAATTAATAAAAAAAATAAAATATACTATTATTTAGAATATATTTAAACTATGAGAAATATTATTTTATTGTAGTTCTAATACAATATTTAAGGAAGTATCTTAATTTTTAGGTGTTTAGACTTACGTCTAAGAATAATAGACAGTTTATCCTATTTGATATTAGTATCTCGTAGAAGGAAGGGAGACTTCACCCTACTATTAGATTGTGAGTGAGTCTAATTTCTTTTTTAAAAAAATTTATACAGAAAACAAAAAAATAGGAATCCCGTGGGGCCTACACTCGCTGCAAATCTAAGAGTATATCGCCTTCCCTTCTCTTCTGCAGAAAGTGACAAACATGAGATGATTCGTTTATATTACCTGCTCCTCCTGTAATTTAAGTTTATTGTTAAGAATATTAATATGATTGAGTACGAAACGACTCATAAAGCAAATATAATAATAATAAAAAAAAAACAAATCCCAATTCCCAATTCCCTACTATAAGATTGCTGTATATTATATATTATCTGGTCGTTATTATCGAGTGCGAGATGTGAGATATGCTATTGGTGGTAATTAGTTAATACATTATTAGTTATCGTATTTGGCAAAGTCAAAAGCCACCCACTCTCCCTCTAATCATCATCAAGTAAAGCTTAATTTTTACAAGGGGTCATAGTCTAAACAAGCCTTTAACCTTTTTTTTTTTAATTATCTACCTAATTTATTATAATTTTATTCTAATTATATTTAAATATAATCCATATCATATATATATATATATATATAACTATAATAAATAAATCTTTTAATAATTTTTTTTTATATAATTCAAACTTTAACTTTCCTAATCTCTCCATGTTTGTTATCTTAAAAAAAGGTGGATTTACTTGATGGGAGAATGCGACGGCGGGTTTTAAGTGACTTGGCGTTCCAAACAGGAATCAATCTTACTTGCATGGCATTATCATTGTCATTATCTTACCCTTCACTTGCTCGTTTCATTATCTTATACTAATTATTTATTGTTATTTTTTTTGCCAGATTACTAATTATTTATGATTAATTATCATTATCTCTCATAATTAAATAACGTTTTACATTCTAAAATACCACTAAATGACATTGACCAGCCTTCCCCCTCCACTTATCTTCCACACCATTTCCCTTTTCCTGGGACAGTTGTGAATGAGCCCATCTCACTCTCCAAAAAAAAATATAGGAAAAATGACATATAGGTCCCGTAGAAGTAATTAAATGCTTAAAAAGTTCTAAGAAATATCATAATTAATTTAAAGTCCCATGAGACTTTAGATGAATTTTTTTCAATTGTGAAAAGACATAACTGCCCCTTTGGTTAACTAAAAATATGACTCTCCTGTCATCCCACCTAAAATTAAAGCACTAGCATCTTCTTAAGATTGCTTGCATTCATTTTGGTCTCTGCACTATACTCCTCATTTCTGCTTGGTCTGTGTACTCTGGTCCTTCGCTGCTACTCCCTACTGTCGCATTTCTTCCTTCGCTTATCATCGTCTTTCCTCCTCCGGTCACTCGCCCCTATTGCAGATATCGTCACTACCAGCCTCCTTTCCTACCATCGTCACTTGCTTCATCGTCCAAATCATCATCTCCTTTCCTCCTCCAGTAACCTGCCCCTGCTCCGAGTAATATATTTACATTGCTTTAAAAGTAATGATAATCTGGGGGCAATATACATAATTGCACATAATCTGTTAATTCATCATATGTTATGCCTTCATTTCTCCTATAGCTATATTGGTTGGTCTCCACTATGCAGCAATAACGGACGTTGCATAGAAAATGTTTTAGTGGCTAGCAGTTCCCATTTTCATGTTTTGGTTTAAAGAATTAATGTAATCGCATGCCTTTGGAGAAGTTTTTAACTACCAATATTGTTCAAAAGGTCACCTGATGCTCATTATTTGGCATTGTCCTCTCAAGATGGTTTATGCATTTTGGTGGAATTTGAAAATAACGAATTAGGAACACCTATCTCTTTATTAGGTACCCAACTTTTCTTGCTGCTTTATCATATTTGCTATGGAAACAAGGGAGCAGTGCAACAGAGAAAAAATGCTATTCCCAGGATTGCTTTCTAGTGGGGTTTAATTCCTGCTATTTTATTTTGCAAATGAAGACATATGACTGTGCTGATATGGAGGTTGCTCTTGTAGTAAATGAACCTGATATAGTAGGTCTTTGGGAGTGAATGAATATTTAATCCGTGATAGAAGAGTAAATAAATACAAATACTTAAGGACATAAGGAAATGAGCATTGGAAGTCTCCTTTACATGGTTTTGCATATCGGTAAAAGGCGGCTCAATGCATAAGACTCCCATTAGGTGGGGTATAGGGAACGGCAAATGTACTGGTCTTACAAATTTGGGATACCTCATGCAGGCGCTTGGACTTCTAACCTCAGATGCTGGTTGTGCATCTTTTATATCTATGTTCACTGTAAGATCATTTATATATCATGTTATGTCAATGACTTTTAAACAGTGAGACTATTTGAAGGTACAATTGTGCATATTTTGCGTGAAATTTGCAGGTAATTGTGGTTCCTTTAATTGATGGCATGTTAGGAGCAGAGGTTCCTGCTCGAATCTGGTTTGGAGCTATCATTTCCATTTTAGGAGTTGGAATGCTAGAATCTAGTGGTTCTCCTCCATATGTATGTGTATCTTGGTCATTTTTTATTACTTTTCTTCTATGTTCTTCTCTAATTTTTTTTAAGTTTTGATTTATAATCAATACTGTATTCTAAACACTAGATGTTCCATGAATCTTTGTTCTGTGTTTCTCTTCTTTAATAACTAATGGAAGTTTTGCACTAAACTCAGGTTGGGGATCTTTTAAACTTCTTAAGTGCAGTGTTTTCTGGTGTTCATATGTTAAGAATAGAACATATATCGAGAAGCATTAGCAGAGAGAAGTTTCTGCCCCTATTAGGATATCATGTGAGTTACCTATTCATTCGACCATAAAAGATTGTGTAAATTGGAAAATATCATTCTGTTAATGCCTTGCATAATGTAAACTTACTGAAGTTCCAACTGCAGATTTGCGTTATTGCCTTGTTTTCTACTATATGGTATCTTGTTGGAAGTTGCTTTGGTGGTATTCACGATTCATGGCCCTCTTCTTGGTCGTGGACTATGCTTAGGGATTTTATGGTTACTTTTCCATGGATACCCACTCTTTATGCTGGCATATTCTCGACTTGCCCATGCTTATGGATAGAGGTAAAGTTATCAACCCTTGAGGTTGTACCCTTCCTTTGCCTTCCCACTCTACAGTGACTTGAAAAATGGGGTAGGGGTTGTTCAATCAAATTTTCTTGAACAACGGATTGAAGCTTGAAAGCTTTTTTGTGAGAAATGGAAACTTAAAAGTACAAAAGAACCAAAGGCTAAAAGCAAAGGTCAGACAAATGAAGCACTTAAATGAATACAGTTATAATGAAGTGCATAAAGAAAGAACTTGGAATAAAGAGAAATAAGCAAGAGGGAAAGGGAGAAGATATTCAAATGCAAGTATATATTTTGATTGAGCAAATATCCAGCCTACATCTAGTCTTCAGCCACAATTTTAAACTCAATTAATTTCTACAAGGTCACGACATAACATTTTTGTTTTATCAAACCAAAACATCAAAGAGATTAGTGAACTACTAAACTTCTCAATAAGAGTTGCAAAACTAGGGTTACTAACCTTACAAGTTATAACATGATTATACCCTATTCCAACTTCAAGGGAAACTTTTCATTGAATGTATGTATCTCACAAGAGGGGTGATGACTACATTGGAAAACTCTCGCAAAGAGTATGTTGATATGTGAAAAGGAGAAAATGTTCGGATTTTTGGCTCATAAAATAAGAAAAGAAAAGAAAATGCTTAGTCCTAGTTATTTGTGAAATTAGGTGTTCCTAAGAAATTATGAAATGAGCTTTAAAATATTATTTGACAGTTCACAATGAGTTCTTGGTTCGTTTCTACGTGAATGACTTTTTTGTGGCAATGCTTTTAAGGTTAAGTGATTTATTGCCCATTGTAGTAGGATATTAGGCACATGATGGGATAATTTTAACAAAACCAGCAAAGAATAGGATAATTGTCTAACCAGCTAGGTTGTTTATTGCCAATCCCTGGTTCCTTAAACAGAATTGTAGAATGGAAACAACCCTGATTTTATTACTTTCCCCCATTGGTTAGTTGACATCTGTTGCTTTTCTTGAGTACAAGGTTGTTCTAAACAGACTACTCCAACCTGTTACTTACAGACTTTATATGTTGTTACTCAAGAGATATGCCTTTTCTCTTGCGTCTCATATCAATTGTCCAAACTACAAAAAGTAAGATTCAATTTCTGTTACATACACTTGATAAATTTCTCCTCTTTTCTTGCAGACTTTGATTGCACGTGTTGATGGCTGTAACTCTTATGAGGTTGATATGGTGAATTTAAAGAAACTCATCCCAAAAATTATGGAATTGGTGGCTCAAAATTTATTGGTAGACCATGCCTCAGAATGTGGACAAGATATACAAGCTGTGAATGTAAAGCAGTTAATTTCTGATGATGAAAAATCAATGATTTTTGGGGCTTGCTTATGGAAGGAAATTTCTAGATTTGTGATGCATAATTTGAATATGTGATTATATGGAGAGGATCTAATCATTTTATAATGATAAAGAATCTTAATTACTGAATTGTTATTCAAAGATGATGGCTCAAGCATTTCTGCGTCATTGATCATATCTTAATTATAGTTGAACTTAAACGTACTACTAATAATCTTACTTTATTTATATATATATATATGTGTCTCGTTTAACTTCGCACTTACGACCTCAGCACCTACAATAACAACTCTAGCGTCTGAAATAACAACCTCAGCATCTGTAACTAACAACTCCATCAACTGCACTTATAACCTCAGTGCCTAAAATAACAACCACAGCGTCAGCAACTAACAACCCTATCAATTGCGCTTACAACCCCAGCACCTACAATAACAACCCCTGCCCCTGCACTAACAACTCTATCAGCTACAACTTATAACCCCAGCACCTGCAATAATAACCCCAGCACTTAAAATAACAACCCCAGTACCTGCAACTAACAACCCCATCAGCTGCACTAATAATCCCATCAGCTGTAACTAACAATAACATCACATGTACTAACAACCCCAGCACCTGAACTAACACCTGAAATAACAACCCCATCACCTACACTAACAACCCCAGTACCTGTAACTAACAACCCCAGCACCTGCAACTAACAACCCTATCAGCTGCACTAACAACCCCAGCCACGATGATGAGTAAACCCACCTGTGAACACACCATACTGTTCTCTTATTTTACAGCAAAGTGCGCCAACTCTCATTTCTTCTTTAATATTTTTAGTTACAGGGGTTCTTAGTACAGGTGATGTGGTTCTTAGTTGCAGGGGATGGGGTTGTTAGTTGCAAGTACTTGGGTTATTATTTTAGGTGTTGGAGTTGTTATTGTAGGTGTTAGGATTGTAAGTGCAGCTGATAGATTTATTAGTTGTAGCTGATAGGGTTCTTAGTGTAGGTGATGGGGTTCTTAGTTGCAGGGATTGGGGTTGTTAGTTATAGGTGATGGGGTTGTTATTTTAGGCACTGGGATTGTTATTGCAGGTGCTGAGATTGTAAGTGCAGGTGACGCAAAAATGCTTGAGCCATCATATTTGAAAATTAATTCCACATATATTCAAAATTGATTCCTCTCCTTGTACAACCTCCATAAATTATCTTCATGCAGAAAACAATTCTAAATTCCTTTCATAAATAACAAGAGAAACGGTTCTGAAGGTGAAAACTAACAAATAAACTACATTTAAAGACACCTTCTGACCCAAAATAACAAATAAACCCCAAGCTGCAGCATTTGCAAAAATGTATTCCCCTCCTAAAATATTGTAAATAGCCAGCTTCAAGGACTATATAAATCCTTAACTGGCAAATCACAACAGCTCTATCTCATCATGAAAAGATTTGCATGTTCTGAGAGTTATCTTCCCCTTCCCAAAGTTGCCTAATCATATTTTCGGAGACATTACTTGTTGCTAGGTCTAACATTGCAGCCAACAGAGTAAAGATGGAAGAGGAGAACTCGTTGCCTTCTTCCCCTTCATTTTCTTTTTGAGAAACTCTGCAGTTCTCTCTATTTTTCCTTTGATTTAGCATATCATCTCAATAACAGCTGGAAGAACAAGAATTTTTCTTGGAAGGAACGCCATATATTCCCCATCAGATTGAATATATACCCTACCCTTCCCTGAAATGTCCTCTACCTCAATAGAGTGTACCCTACAACACAAAGATCATTGTGACTCAGTATCATAACAAATCGTGAGCTTGACAATGTATTAAATTAGAAAATAAACAATTAAACAAAATAGAAAGAAGAAGATGTCGTTATGTCAATAGCATGACAAGGACCTGAAGTTAAGGATTCATATATCTATCAAAACCAAAATGCAAAAACACGTGAATTAATAAATTAAAACAAAAACAAAAAAGCACAGCATTTGCAGACTTGTTCACCAGGGAGAGAACTCACATTGCATTCTTTACCAAAGCGAGACCGTAGATATGGAAGAAGCTACTTCCACTCTCTACCCGTCAGACCATTGACACCTCTGGACTGCTATATTGTACATTTCATACCTGAAGGCTCACATCACAAGGAGTTGGTAATGTATCTTTTGAGCTATTTTATGAAGATGATATTCATATCAGTTTGTTTAGATGAAAATTATGCAAAATCCTTGTTCACCAGAGTCCTCCCTTTTTAAAAGAGAGAAAATGGGAGATAAAAAATCAGTCTTAGTTAATTAATATTGCTGTTAACGTATCATTTGTTTACCCATCATTAGACCTCAAAAAAAAACTAAAAAAAAGAAGAAGAAGAAGAATGTGGAGTGCTCATCCAGTTTGTGTTTATCGGAAAATAAAATCAGATTCTAATCTTATGATGTTGTCAGGTGGAAGGATGCAATCATAATACTGCTCTTAATTATGCTGTTAATTTCTCTCATCTTCCTAGTTCTTCTACTGCTATTTCATAGGTAACAGACGTGATTTATCTGGTATTGAGTTTTCATATTCTGCACCAGATTGCTTTTATACAGGTCTTTAGTCCAGTTCGTTATCTTTGAAGTATGTACCAGGTGGTGAAAATCTTCAGAAATTGGGTGAGTGCAAACACGAGAAACACTGAGAGAAGGAGCAGCAAGAGACAGGAAGAGAGAGAGAGTCCTGAATGAAAGGGGATTACGAGAAAGAGAAAGGAAAGGGAAAATTTCAACTTTAAGGACAATTATATCTTTTTACAATTAGAAAAATTCATATGAAGTACAATAGGACTTGACATTAATTATGCCATTTTTTGGGACTTTTTTGACATTTTATACCTTCTATGGGATTTAGATATCATTTTTCCAAAAATATATTCCTCCCACCCTTAATATTAATCATATTTTAGCTTTGACAAAAATTAAATTATATTTTAACAAGGGGTTAAAAGGCACTAGTATCGTATAATATTTAATGCTTAATAATATTTTTAATAAAATTATTTTTACATATACCTAAAAAAATCATATGTTATAATTTGCAATAACTTTTTAGTTTGTAATCAAGATTATAATATGATGTAAAATTTAATATAATTAATGATAGAATGTTACAAAGTTTTTTTTTTGACATATTTGATACCGTAACTCATTTTTTAATATATATATATATATGTGTGTGTGTGTGTGTGTGTGTGTGTGTGTGTGTGTGTGTGTGTGTTATACACCATGTAAAGAAAGAAAGAAAGAGCAAATTCTGAGGGACTGCCAAATGTCGCCAACCGTATTCCCTAGAAGATTCCCTTCCCTGTAAAATAAAATCAACCAATTTCTCAAAGTATTTTGATATATTTATCATATTTAGTTAGTATTTAATAATAATTATTATTTATATTTAAAGCCATAAAGATTACCAATTCTTTAATTATGAAAAATAAAATTATTTAACCTCATCTTAGTCCCAAATCTAACCCTTCCGTTTTTCCCTATAAAATGAATCCTATATTTTCATAGTATTTCCTTGGAAGTCACCATTTTGGTCTTTTATTCAATTAAGCTTCATGCCAAACAGAAACACAAGGCAGAGTTGAAAACAATCCTGCAACTTCAAGTTGCAGACCACAACCACTCTGTCCCATGCTCTCTCCCCTCGCCGTGATCCAATTTAGTCACATACCCACTCTCCCACTATGATCAAACTCTTCAACAAGACCCTCCGTCGCTTCTGCTCTAATCTCCGGTGGCCACTTCGCCGCCGTTCCTCCTCCAAAATCGTCATCAAAAGGTTCGGCAAATCCCACCCAAAACCTTCACACGACGCTAAACGTGAATCCAGCTCCAATGGGTTCGCCATGGTTCATCCCAATAGCCAATTGGGTAGTCCAGAATCACAGAAACCAGTACGGATTGCGACATTTAACGCCTCCCTGTTCTCCATGGCCCCTGCTCTTCCTAAGCCAGAAAAAGGAGCCACCTTTGACGATGAAAATGGTGGCACCGTCAAACCCAGAAGACCCTCCGACGTGACATTACGAGCAAAGTCAGCGAATGATCGCCCGAAAAGCATACTAAAGCAATCCCCTCTGCACCCAAATTCGATGAATAGTCCCGACAATCTTAGCAATCAACCCAAGTTCGCGAAATCCAAGCTGAGAGTTTCTATCGATTTACCAGACAACGAGATTTCTCTGCTGCGAAGTCGGCAATCGAGTTTCTCCGAGTACGAGAAAGAGGGCTCTAATTCGAATGTTGTTTCGAAAGGGAAGGTTGCCGTGAAAGCGTCTGTGAGTTTTTCGGGATATACGTCAAACAGGAGCACTAGTAGAACAGTGTTTGATGTTCTGAGAGAATTGGACGCTGATATTTTGGCGCTTCAAGATGTGAAAGCAGAGGAAGAAAATGAAATGAAGCCTTTGTCTGATTTGGCTTCTTCGCTGGGAATGAATTACGTGTTCGCTGAAAGCTGGGCTCCTGAATACGGCAACGCCATCTTGTCCAAGTGGCCGATTAAACGCTCCAAGGTTCAGAAAATCTTCGACGACACAGATTTCAGGTGACTATACATTAGTTTTTACAGTTATTATCATAAATTCATAATTACATTTCCTTTAACTGTTCAACTCTGTTTCGTAGAAACTTCATGGAAAGTAGAAAGATAATCACTTTTCTCGTAAAGTCACCAATTATTTCAAAACTTTTTCAATATACTAATAACTTTTTAATCTAGCTTTTCTCGAGGTGTGATTATAATAACACAGTAATCCTCATATTGCAATTGTAGGTAGTTTTCCTCTTACGCGCTATTTTGCAGTGGGCAATGATAATGCCAGCTGTAATAGCTGTATGCACTATGAACTGAGGGGCAGGGCAGGATACATTCTACCTACTTCTTAAGTATTCTGCGTTGTCATCACTGTCTCTATTCTTAGTAATATTCTTTTATTTTTATGCCAAAACCATTGTGAAGATATTTATTTATGGCTGATTCTTTCATCTATTAGTACTAGTTTACTACTCTTAACTAGTTGCAGCTATAAATGTTAACTGAAAATTTTTCTTCCTCATACTCTGATCTGTCATTTACGACTGAATTTCATGGGATTTTGCAACGGATAATTGAATATAGGCTTACTTCTCTTGGTTGATTACAGCATTTATTGTTGTGTTTCTTTTAACTAAACTTCCATTTCATATCCTAAGAAACTAATGGTTTTCTATTTCCTTAGAATTTTTCTTCACTCTTCCACAATACTCGTACTTCTACTTCCTTCCTCTTTAAGGAAAAAACAAAATCTAATGTAGTACCGTGTAATAACTTTTTTTTTCTTCTAGTTTTGCCCTCTATTTAATGTCACACTATTTTAAATCTTATTAATTAGCTTTATTTAATGCCCTATATCTAGCAGGGTATTATTAGAAACAAGTAATAATTATACCTTAAAATTTGGAACAGGGCATGGAAATCTAAATTTAGACAAGTAAATAGGGATGGAGGAAGAAGTATAATGCTTTTGCTTGTATTTATGGATCATATAGTTAATGTCAGCAAAAAAGGAGAATTAAAAAAAATCATGGCTGATGTGGAGTAAACTTGTAATACAATGTAGGTGGAGTAGTATGCTATCATCTTTTAATATTTATTGCAAAGAAACATATTAATGCTGCTATTTGAAGGAACAGCATGAGGCACAACTTGTCTGATATATTGAATACCATCAATTAGAGTAATTTTGGAACTCGCATAAGTGGAAAACCAACATGTACTAGAAATAATGGAAATGTAGCTAGCTTTGAATTTCTGTGGTTAAGAGAATGACTGAACAACAAGGCTGAATGTGACATGCAACAAACTGAAAATCTCTTGGCCACAGGAATGTTTTGAAGGCCACCATTGAAGTACCACAAGCAGGAGAAGTCAACTTCTACTGTACCCACCTTGACCATCTTGATGAGAATTGGCGCATGAAGCAGATCAACGCTATAGTCCAATGTAATAATGATGAACCTAACATCTTAGCTGGCGGTCTTAATTCGCTAGACGAAACCGATTATTCCCAAGAAAGATGGACAGATATTATAAAGGTACGTGCATGTATATATATATATATATATAACTTGTTAATTAGACTAGGCTGTTTGGGAAACCTAAACCATGGTTTCAAACTTTTACATTAAAGTCCTCTCACATACTTATAATACATCACTTCCAAAAAGTTAATCCAAAATCTTCAATATGGATTGTCCTGTGCTCAGTACTATGAAGAGATGGGGAAGCCAACGCCAAAATCTGATGTGATGAGATATCTGAAGAGTAAACAGTACACAGATGCAAAAGAATTTACTGGGGAATGCGAGTCAGTGGTCATGATTGCCAAAGGCCAAAGTACAAATACGTGAATCTCTTGAGCACTTTGTAAAGTTTCTGGTTTTTGAAAGCTGATTTAACTTTGAAAGCTGGTTTACGTGCAGGTGTTCAAGGAACTTGTAAGTATGGAACCAGGGTTGATTACATATTATCATCTTCAAATTCTCCTTACAAGTTCGTTCCAGGGTCCTATCTGGTGCTATCTTCCAAAGGGACATCAGATCATCACATAGTGAAAGTTGACGTTGTGAAATCAAATAGTGATCCTGAAGAAAATGTGACCAAGAAGCAGCGAAAGCGGAGGCAAAAAGTCGTGAGAATAACACAGTCAAATCAGTCAAAAGGTATATGGTCTACCAAAACTCAACACAAAGATTGAGTTCGATTCTTCATCCTCCTTTCTTGTTAAAATATTTGCGATGTGGGGTTGTTGGATTTGATCCTGCTGCTTCATTTCCTGATTCTGTCATCTGTATACAGTTTCTTTTCTTTTCTTTTTGAGTCTGAAAAGAAAGATAGGTTTAGTGGAATACGGAAGGTGAGACGTGGCGTGTTATGCGTTTTTCTTCTTTTTGTCTTGCGTATAGCTTCTGATTAAATACTAATTTAAGGCGATTCTTGCTCGTTATTCTTTGACAATATTATTCATAGACGACTCTTATGAGTTGAATATGAATTCATGTATCATGAGCTGTGCAGAATATTTTTTTCCTAAATGATTCATTGCACATGTCAATGAACACTAACTGTCCGAATTTTGAGTCTTTCCTCTGTTGCTCTTGACATTCATCTCTATAGCTTTATCGCATACTAATGAACAATGATGGGGATGAACTTATTCCTATTGAGGAAGTGTGAAAATTCAGAGAGATGAAATAATCAAAATACTCATGATTGATTACAATAATATTCGGATCTATTATCCACAAGATTGTGGGGAACAAGTGTGGTATAAATTATGACGAATTCTGCGGCCATGTTTACGGAGATATAATTTAATGCCCATTAATTCCTAAACTGTTTGAATAGTGAGCGAGCTAAAGATGTGGTGGTGGGAGACATGATAAAGATCACTTGCACGGGTTTGATCTTGTTCAAAATATACTGGAGTCCATTTGGGGTGGTTGACTTCAACTTTTAATGAGACTTGCTGATTTTTTTTTCATGGCTTCAATACTGTTATTTAAGCACATGGGGATCTCTATATATGTCTGATGATATAATCCTGCGACACCTCTTTAATGTTGAACAGAGTTGTAGGTTTCGTTGCACAATAATATAGAAGTCAACCCCAAAATTCTATAAAGAGGCAACCCCACAAGCGAACCAACATGTTAACCTCATCTTTACTCAAAACTGTTATCATCCTCTGTCGCCACTAGAACTAACTGAGGTTTTCATCTGAAAGCCAAGTTCCTAAACATCTTATCTAAGTAGTCCAAACAGAGTGAAAGTAAACTGAAACTAACGGCGCTCAATTTTGCTTTGCAGAATGCAGGCACCAATTCACTATACTCCAAAAGAATCAATTTAAATACATCCCTTTTGCCTTTACAACATAAAGCTTGCAATCTATAATCTAAATCTGCAAGCAAATCATGCCATATGCTAAGTAGTGGAAACAATCAAACAACTCAATTATATTATGTACTCAGTGTTCTTGAGTCTGAACTTCCTTCTTCTTCCTTTGAATTAGAAGAATGGTATTCACTTTCATATGCGAATGTTCGATAACCTGTTGGACTGGAGAGCTGACCGGAGCCGCCAAAGCTACCGGCAGATCTCTCGATATCAATCCTTCCGGCGACTAGAGGAATTGGCCGTTCTGGTATTGATGGTACTGATTGCTCAGTCTCCAACATCTTCACCACCTGATCCATTGTTGGCCTTGCATACAACTGAGGATGAGAACAAAGAACAGCTATCAACACGTACTTCTCGAGCACTTCCGGCGAACCGGCGTCCGGCATACCATCTTCAATGACATCCAAAGCTCTACCTGACCTAATCAATGACCAGGCCAAGTCACTCAAAGATGAGGGTTGGCCATCGTCGTTCATTTGAAGAGCCTTCTTCCCGCTCAAAAGCTCGAGAAGCACGACACCATAACTGAACACATCACTTCTCGCTGTTAACTGTCCATACAATGCATACTCTGGTGCAACATATCCCATTGTTCCAGCTACACGCGTGCTCATATGAGTCATTCCCTCGGGGTTGAACTTGGCGAGTCCGAAATCTGCAACTTTAGCTTCAAACTTCTCATCCAGAAGAATATTACTTGCTTTAATATCCCTATGGATAATGGAAGGTTGAGCCCCATAGTGTAAATAAGCCAATCCTCTTGCAGTGCCCAGTGCAATCTGTTGACGAATTGGCCAGCTGAGTTTCTTTCCTGAAGAATCAAATAAATGATCATGAAGACTCCCATTCTTGACCAAATCACAAACGATTATCCTCTGGTGACCCTCTAAATTAGTTGTGGCTGTACAATAACCTCTCAGAGCAACTAAATGTACATGCCTGACGCTCGCAATGACCTCAACTTCATGAGTGAAACTTGCATCTCCTGAAGCAGAACAATTCTTGAACCTTTTCAATGCAACTTCAGTTCCATCTGGGAGTAACCCTTTATACACATTTCCATATCCCCCTCTACCTATTATGTTATCCCTAGAGAAGTTCCTCGTTGCCTTCTTGATATCATCGAATGTAAACCTAATCAAAGTGGTGCTCTCCTTCATTGAATCCAACCCAGACACGACATGAATCTCAGTTTTGCTAATACCCTTCTTGCCTTTCTGTTTCGATCTCCGGTGAAGCCAAAGCCCGACAATCACCAGCAACAAAGCAAATACACAGACAATCACAACCGCCACAATAACAATCGTTCGTTTATTACCGTTGGAACCTGGCCACTTGAAGCTGAGAAGGAACACGCACTGGGCAGTGCCTCTGTCGGTGGGCCCAGCCTGATTGGAAAAGGCGGCGGCGTAAATTGGGGGATAGGCCGTACAGTCGGAGACGTTCCCGGTCGAATTCCCTTTCACGTACGCTTGCATATTCGGTAAGCTCGAGGTACAGAGGGCGCAGGGGGAGTTATTTTCGAGCGACTGATTGCAATTCCGACCGACACCCTGAATAACCGAGGGAGGAACCTGGGACTCGAAATCATCTTTAGTGGTGATGTTCTGGCATCCCTGGGAGATCCAGGTTGTTTGGAAGCCACAAGTGGTGCGAACGTCGATGTTGGGAAGGTATTGATTGATGAACTTCTGGAAATTATCCCAGCAGGTCTCGGATGAGTTGATAGGGGGAAGGAAGAAGCCAGTGCGACGAAGGTAATCGGACTGAACAAGACGAATGGCGGAACGGGAGAACCCGCAGACAGTGCCGGAGTCAACAGAGGGTTTGTCACCGCCGGCAACAACATTGAGGACGGTGAAGTTGAGAGGGCAGGGAGCATTAAGAGCGGTGTCGTTTGCAGAGAGGGAAGAAAGTGGGAAAGCGAGGGAAACAGAGAAGAAGAAGAAGAAGAGGGAGAGGGACATTGAGGAAGAGGGTTGAAGGGGGCGAGAGTGAGAAGGAAGAGGAGAACCAGAGAATAATGGTGAGGGGAAGAGAGTGAGGGAAAAAGATAAGAGCTTTAACTTGAGATGATGAAGAGAGAAGATAGTCATAGTGGCTTAGGTGGGCCAAATGGGCCAGCCAGCCAGCTATTTTGACGATGTTCTGACTTATTTGGGTAGAAGCAGACAAGAACCTTCCTCCCATTGACATCACTAGGTTTCATCTAGAACGCCCATTTACACTTCTATTCTACTTCAAATTTGCATCTTTATAATCTTATCTAACACGTGCTCCATTCAAAGAAACAGCTTGGCATGCTAGTTATAATAATAATAATTCAAGTTGGGAGTGGTTAGCAGACATTCGAAATAACAATCCATTTTATCCTTTTCTGGGCACAGTAACAAAGCCTCAAGAATTCATGGTTGGTTTGACACGTCATTTCTATTATTCTATTTGCCTGTAATGAATTAATAGCTACAAGACCAAGTTTCATTATATATGAGTAGATCATCATTAAAAATAAAAAACAACATATTGCGTATAGAAAAACAAGAATATATGCTTGTGCCATAGGAGTCACCCCAAGCTTAATATTTTAATTATTTAATTTTATTTTAAATATTTTTTTATTTGTAAAAAATAAAAGAAAAGAAAGGAAACTTAATAATGGTTGAGAGTGTGGCTGCCGCATATTTGAGAGCAAGAAAAAGAGAATAGAAAGTTACTATTTTAGTTCTGAGAATTCATGTTGCTTTTACTTTTCAGCATGTAAACCTATGACCAAAGCAATGATCGGGAGGTTATTTCTGACTATATCAGGCTAAATTTTTTTGTGGAGGTTCTCAAGATATATCTTTGCTAAGGACAATTGGTTTGGCCATTGGAATTCTCAATTTTTCTCCAAAATTTCGTGAACAGAAGCTCACGTTCTGCAGCGTCCAAATCTTGGTGAATTATGTTCCGGTCAAACTAAAATTTTGTGGAGCATTTTAGAACATCCCAATATTAAATATGTACTGTGGGATTTTTAATTGAAACTTTCTATCCTCAGATTTTGTGCCAACATTGGAAGGTGTCCCATACATTATAGATCGTGTGTTTTTTATTTAGCAGAGATTTTTTATCTTCATTTTAGCTGAAACTTTGTTTAGGAGATCTCCGGCATCCAATATTTATCATAGATAGAGGAATTGTTTTTTGATGATCTCTAGCAACCCAGTTTGTATCTTCTCCCAGAAGATCTGTAGTTTTAGAGATGAGTTGATTTGTTGCTGTCCTATAATTGAGCTTATTGTCAGAGTAATTAAATTTTATATTTATTTTAGTGACAATGAAATTTGTCGTTTTAGACTATAGTTATTTACTCTTACTCACATTAATCGAGATGCTGAAAGACACGAATAAAAAAAAATAGAATAATTGAGAATTAAATAATATGAGACTACCAACTTGAAACTTCATGATTTATTTATGTATAATGAATTAATATATTGCATATAAAACTCAGACGAAGAAAAGTTGTTATTTTATATTGTATTTGTGATTATTGATTTAGAATTTGATATTTTCATTTAACTTCTGTATTAGAAACAATTCTGATTCTTCTTTGTATTTGTGCAATGTTAGTATAAGTTCTATGTAATTCCCACATATTTTCCAAGTGATTTTTATGCAACTTTTATGTAATTTATATTGGAGTGCATGGGGTTGTTGGTTGTTACCTGCATACGCCATGCATCTAACATATACGTACTAACATAAAAAATCATACAAGTTGATTTTTTTATTAAAAGAGACGGGAAAAAAAAAAAGAAGAAGAAGCAACTACAGTCTCTATCCTTTGGGAGAAGGGAAGACAGACAGAGTACTTTTTTATTTTTAAAAATTTTCCCTTGTTGTTTTTTGTTAAGAAACCGATTTTTATGATTTTTTTAATATACACGTTTTTCTGTTGTGTTCTTAAAACATATAAAAACCTGCTAAGAAAGAAAATATATTATAAGAATTAATTTTAAATTACGATTGAAATCACTCAAATTGTTTATTTTTTTTAAAACAATTTGGTTACGTTTTAGAAAATAGTTAAATGTATACGTTCGTGTATAATTCCAACAAAAATGAATACTTTTTTGTATATTTAATATTTTATCTTTTTTGTATTTTTTAGTGATCATAATAAAAATTAATAAATAAAACATATTATTTTGTTGCTGTTTAGTTTGAATGTATGGATTATGAAGGACTGGAATTCAATCGGTTCCTTGGTCAATTTGAAGCTGTTCAGCATGGAGGGTTGTGGAAAATATCAGCTTACTGACAATTTTTTTAATTTATTAATTAATTAATTTATTGGGTGAAAAAACACATTTGACAAAAAAAAAAAAAGACAAGTAGAGAAGGAACAGTGACAGTGACAAGCTTCTAATAACTTTTATTTTTCCCCAACCTCTACCCAACTCATGAATGGGCTTCATGTCATTAGAAGGAAACCCAAAACCTTTTTTGTTTTTAAAACAAAGTTTGATACTTAACCTCCACTATTGTATCGTGTGTTTTTTCCTTCCTTTTCAGTCTGTGCTTGTCATCCTTACGCAGCTATGCTAATTTTCTATGTATAATTTGTATAAAAAAAAATCTATGTATAATTTTAATTTCATCTGAGGTCTTAGAAGGGACATCGCGCATTTAATTCCTAAAAATATCCATAAAATTTTATTCCAAAGGCGCCTAACACCATATAATTTTTTAAGTACAAAAATAATTATAACATTATAAAATAGGTGTAAAAATGTCAAATTCCGTCCGTTAATCTTTAGAAAGAACATTTGACTAAAAATATTGATATAGAGATAGACGTGATATAATTATAACTTAATTGGTATTGTTTATAATTTATCAACTAATATTAATTTATTATTTTTAAAATTTTATTAAAAAATATAGATACTTTGGGAAAACTATAAATTTGGGGAAGAAATTAGATGATGATCTTATACTCATTCTAAAAATATTATTTTTAAAAAATAATAAATTAATATTAATTGATAGATGATGGGTGGTGTTAGCTATATCATAATCACACTACATCTTCGTCTATGCCAGTATTTTTAGTAAAAAAAATTTCTCTTTAATGGTCAAGTGATAGAATTTAGTATTTTTTTCCTTCATTTTATAATATTATGGTTACTTCTATACCTAAAACGTCATATAATGTTGGGTGCTCCCAAGGTAAAATTTTATCGGTATTTTTTGCACATATGCGATTTAAACAATTTCAATTATTAACCAAAGATCAATGATATGATCTGAGTAAAGTATTGTTGATAAGATAATTAAAAGTTAATATGTATAATATGTTGGCCGAAACAATTTCGATTGTTAGATGCACATGTGTTTACTTCTATTGTTAGATCTGAATAAAGCCCTGTTTTGCAAGCCAATACGGCTCTTTACCCTTTGTTTTTAATTTCCATCGCTTCCTTAGTCTCTAAAATCATCATTCTAAGGTTCTCAGACCTTACATACCCAGGTTCAAACATTTCACTATTCCCTCATAGCCACAACATCCATATACAAACAACAAAAGATAAATGCTAGTCCAACCACATACTTTGTATTTTAAGAGATTTTTCAGAACCCATCCTTTTATTGGAGACATTTGGCCGTCTACTTTGCATCAGAGACAACAGTCTACACAACAATAACAATAAACAGCAACCTATTTTTTGCCCCCCCCCCCCCCCACACCAGGAACAGGCCACCATATGGCGAAGCTTTCACCTAATTGTATGGTTTTCCAAAATATGTATAATTCTTTATGTAATACTTTTAATGTAACATGCCTTTTCTTCTCCATTGCCTGCATGGAGAAAATATATACTACTTCCAGAGTACACATCTGCCCCGCCATTCTTCAGAGTGAATCCCCTCCAAAGATTGATGTTGCAGTCCCTTCCGTCCTAATTAGTACGATTTCTCTCGAGCAAATTATTCAGGCTGGAAGTATATATGCCTAGCTCATTTGTGAGCATGAGAGAGACAGAGAGCTCTTGTAGGTATTCATTAGGATGCTTTTCATTGTTAGCCTGTTGTATTAGCATAATATATAGTTGTAACATGAATACGGAAAGGTGATTGCCAATTAATAGCCCTAATTATTAAAAAGAAAAGAATTAAAAGGTGATGAAGTGAGATAAATTAACATTGTATAGTTAAGTGCATCAAATTGATGAAGCGAGTGTCTTATTTGTTTGACCATGTCTCAGAGTGACTCTCTCTCTCTATATGTGTTCGACGCCATTTCTTGCATCTCTAGTTTAACATGACATTCGCTCTCCAGTGCTTGCATTTTGTAGCATATTTGTTCGCAATAGACTTCTACACTCTCATGCATTATCGCGATTACCCTTGTGTTCTTCAGTTCGTGGTTTATCCATATGACTTGAATAGAGCTAGATTGTCTGACTAACTTGTGTAAAATAACGTACGTAAAGCCATTTATTTATAGGAGACATCAAAACTAACTAGGGCTCTTAACACGTTAGCTCTATACTAGAAAACCCTAATACAATCCTAAAATTCCATTTGTATGGGTGAAATAATAACCAATGGTGCGATCTGAGAGGGATTAATCCATCCCAACACAATAAATTAATATTTAAATTTTTATTAGAAGATATATTTACTTTAATATTTGATAGTACATGAGCATGATTACTTTAATAGAAGGATATATATGCATACTAAAAAAATTGTGACATAAAAATTGCTCTATTTAATTAAGCGAATAATCATGAAATAAAATTAATTATATGCATAAATAATAAAGATAATTTATAAAGAAATAAGAAGAAAGATAGGGAGGATTGTTGATCACGCATACAGATAGATAATGGGAATTGGGAAGAGTACATATGATGAAGGAATGGACCCTCCGAGAAGATTTGTTGGTGAGTAGTAATAATGAAGTGTATTGAGTAAAGGCCAAAAATAATTATAACATTTAATAATAAGGGTATTGAGTATATATCTGTTTATGTGAATATTGCGATTATGTTAATGACACTGAAATCATAACAAAGGCAACTAATAATCCTATATTTTAATATCCCGGGATTGGTTGCTACGCCATGTTCCTGACGCCTTTTCCCACACGCTAATTCACATCAGATTAGGACTTTATTCACTATTAATTTAATTCATTTTACTAACTAATTACGCTTGTTTATATATGGGATAGTCTATTAATTCAGTTGATCATAGGAACCCGTCGTGTAAGGATTACCATAGCAATGCTTTATTATACTCCATCCAGTTACTCTTATAAGTAATTATAATTTAAATTATGCGGATTAAAGGGTTAGTTATAATTAATTAAAAATAATAAATATATAAAAGATACAAATTTACTTAAATATATCTTTATTTATTAAAATGATTATTGAAAGAGAGAATATTTAAGAAAATGGTATAAAAGAGACACGAATTTAGTGTAAAAAGAGGAAAAATATATTAAATTTTAAGATAAACTTAAATTGTTATTTATATATTCATTATAGTCATTAATATGTATTATTTCTAATTATTTCTCACATACTAAAAAATAGGAGCGAAGTAATTAAATACGCAATAAATTGATAAATATTTTTAATTTTATATCTATTTGAAACACAGAGTTGGAGAATCCTTATTACAAAAATATTGAACACCAATTAATGGTAATGGTAAAATAGAAAAATAGGAATTAATGAGGTTATTGATGCCTTATAATAAAAATTAAAATATTATCTAATCGATACCTACTAATAAAGACTATAAATGCTGATGACTCAGACAATATGTAATAATAATATTATCATAACATCTTATAGCATATTTAGTATAAGGGAAGTAGAAGTGGAATCTTCTATTTTTTTTATTTAATACGATGAAAATCATTTTTATTTTTACTTTTATTTTAAAAGTTTGAATCATTTCAATTTTATGAGAAAAACTTAAAATTAAAATAATAGAAATACAAAGAAAATATTTTATTTTAAATTATAAAATTTTTATATAATTTTAATAGTGTCATAACCTCTTAGGCGTTGATGGTCAGAAACCGTTTGTTTTGTCCTCTCAACGCTGTTTTTATCCGTTTGAACAAAAGCAAGCAGGCAAGCAAGCGCGCACACATTGAGCATGTAATGACAAAAGAGTAGTAATCCCTTGAGATCAAAATTAATTATTAAAATAGGGTCACACTTGGCTTTCAAATGAAACGTCCGGAATGATATGTTATGTTGAACGCTAACAGCAGATTGCAATTCAAACACATAAAATAATATTTTGATATCATTCCTGTTTGAATGTGGAATAGCATTCCTTTCAAATTTTATTTAATTGAAAGGAAATGGAATAACAAATCGAAAGAAGTAATTCGTCCAGATAATAATACCAAACAAACAATTACCGAACTCGTGCATTTTTTTTTTCCTTCGATTCAAGAGGAATAAATTTCCGTACAGTATACCATTCCAAGTTGGGTTCTACATGTATATTGTTAATTAAATCGGATTATGTGCCACTAATCATCTTTATATTTCGATCACATAATAAAGTCAATTCAACAAACATTGCAAAACTAGAAAGTGACGTTAAACAAAATGGTTGAGAAGCTAGCTTCATATATTGATTAAAGCCTCTATTTTATAAACATGCACGGAGCTTAATGTAATGATTTGACACATTAGCTCTTAAAAAAAAATATATGTTTTTGTTTGTGGTTTTATTGCTTGAGGACCACTCAGAAGAATTATTTATAGCAAATATATATATATATATATATATATATATATATCGTTAAGTTTCATAAAGAAAATAAGCCCCGAGATGGTGGAAGTTGCCAATATCATCAATCAAGGTATCATAATAGGACTCGCCGACTTTTAAGAAATAAATATATATATTTATCTGATTTTTATATAAAATTAATTAATAAATTATTTTTGATCATAATTATAATATATTTTTTTAAATTTTTTTTATTAATATTTTATTCACAATAATCAAATATAAAATGAATAGAAAAGTTAAAGAAAATAATTAAAATATTTTAGATATAATATCTCATATTAAATAATTTAATTATTTTTAATTTAATTAAATAAATTATATATTAAATAATTAAAGAGTTTTTTCAAATTGGTCATAAGATGTAATTTTACGTTGTAAACTTGAAACTGTTGAGAAAGACAGGGCCGGTGTTTGGTGGTCCTGCCTTGAAACGACACCATGTTCAGCTTAAATGACAAAATTCACGTGCCGTATCGGAGGGGAGACCCCAGACAGAAACAGAGCCGTCTCTGACCAAAGAAGCTGCCCTGCCCTGCCCCTGCCCCTGCCCGAATAATGCCATCTCCGCCACCTCTTCAGTCTTCTTCTACAGTCCAAATTATTAATCATATTCATTGCTTTTCCTTTTCTTCTTTTCTTACTTCTTACGTCCATCCATGTTAACCTTCAATTATTTCTCCATCTCCAACACAACAAAAGTCCATATTCCTTTTTTTAATTACATAATTATTATATATTGTGATTGAAATTTATTCAAAAAGGTACGTGTTCCTTGTTTGTTGAAGCGGAAAGCCTAAGTAAGCAGCCTCTGCCTCTCCACTCAACTGTCTCTGAGCTTTTCCCTTCCCCTCTCTCTCTCCCAAATCTATACGCAAAAACTATCCATTTGTCCCCACCCTCTGCTCTTGTCCTTCTCTTTAATGAACCTCTATTGTCTCTCTGAGTCTCCTCCTTCAGCTTTCTGTTCTACCAGTTTTACTCTGTTTTGTGTTACTTTGTCTACAATCCTCTGTTCCGTGACCTGTTCAAAATCTGGTGTCCTCTGTTTTTCTTGTTCAGTAAACTTTCAGAACGTTTCTTAGTTCTAGCTAATTTCTGTGGTTATCTATATTGTCATACAAAATCTCATAAATTTGGAGGAAGAAGCCGAACAAATTCTGCCATTTTCTCTTGGTGAAAGCAGGTAGAGGTGGGTGGTTTTGGCATTGTGGTCTTAGAGAAATGAAGGAGAAGGCAGATTCCCCTGTTGGGGTTCTTGAGGACTATTTTAGGAGCTCAGAATCAGATACAAGTTCTTCCAGAGAACCCACCGTAGATTCTGATAAGTCTAAAGATAAGTCAAAATTTTCTTCTAAATGGCGTGGATTTCTGCAGAATCTGACAAAAGGTTCTAAAAAACCCGTTCCCGCCACCATGAATCCTCCTCCTCTAACTGTCTTCAAGCTGTCTAAGAGAATGAGCAGAAGCTTGAGAGAGACAATATTTCCAAGTTCTCGCTTAGGTGCAGATTCTTCTCTCCACAAATCTCCATGGAAGATCTTCACTCACAGGGAAATTCTACTTGCAACCAGTTCCTTCAGTCAAGGCAAGTACTAATAAATTTGATTTTCTTTTCTCACTGAGAAATGTTCATCTTCTTGTGTGAAAAAACTCGCCTTTTTTTTTTTTTGCAGAAAACCTTATTGGGAAAGGTGGGTATGCTGAAGTTTACGAGGTTGTTTGCCAAATGGTCAGCTAGTAGCAATTAAGAAGCTGACACGCGGAACCCAAGATGAGATTATAGGTGACTTCTTATCAGAACTTGGCATAATGGCACACGTTAATCATCCCAATACTGCAAAACTAGTAGGCTATGGCGTTGAAGGAGGCATGCACATTGTTCTTGAATTCTCTGAAAAAGGAAGCTTAGCTTCAGTACTTCACGGTACATAAATGCTTAACAATTTTCCTACGGCAAATAATTACTGTTTAGTTTTGATAAACACTTTCATTAATTCTCTCGTTCTCCTGCATTATTAGGTTCCAAGGAAAACCTGCCATGGTGTATTAGGCATAGCATTGCTTTAGGAACAGCCAAGGGCATATTATATCTGCACGAGGGTTGTCAAAGAAGAATTATCCACAGAGATATAAAGGCAGCGAATATCTTACTCACAGAGGATTACGAGCCACAGGTTATTTTGGCTTCTCTGCTTGCAACTTCAATACAGTAAGAGGACTATATTGAAATGTTGTGAAATTCATGTGTAGATTTGTGATTATGGACTAGCAAAATGGTTGCCTGAGAACTGGACCCACCACACCGTTTCAAAATTCGAAGGAACCTTTGGGTTTGTGACGACCACCTTAATTTTATCTAGTTTAGATGCTTCCCATTTTGCCATTTTTAGCTCTCCTCACATATTTTCTTTTACTGTAACAGTTATCTTGCTCCAGAGTACTTGCTTCATGGCATAGTAGACGAGAAAACAGATGTATTTGCATTCGGTGTTCTGCTCTTAGAATTAGTCACTGGTAGGCGAGCCCTTGATTATTCACAGCAAAGCCTTGTTTTGTGGGTACGTATGAATGTAAAAAAAAAAAACAATAACAGAGGGAGCCTTTACATAAGCTCATTTGAGAATTTCTCTTAGTTTGATGCGATGAATTTTGCAGGCAAAACCATTGTTGAAGAAGAACAGAATCAGGGAGCTAATTGATCCATCACTAGGTGATGCGTTTGATACTCGACAGATGAATATTGTACTGTTGGTCGCTTCTTTGTGTATACACCAGTCCTCCATTCGCAGACCCTCCATGAGACAGGTACATTCTTTTGTCCTTAGATACGATATTATTATTAATATAAAAATTAATTGATATTTTTTTATAATTAATATAATATGAATTTATACCTAAAAGTTAGATTTTATTATAATTAATTTATTTTAATTTATTTTTAATTTACAAAACAAAAGTGGTGTAGCTATATTAAGCATAGGAGGGGGACGGAGTAGTTTGTTTTATAAATCTTGACACATGACGAGGTTAGGTTTGAGGAACACAGAGGTTTGGATTTGTGGTTGCAGATTGTGCAGCTTCTGAATGGTAATCTTAGCAGCTTCAAGAGCATGAAGAAGAGTCGATTGCCATTTTTCCGAAAGCTATTTCAGGAAGAGCTTCTTGATTCTGAATAGGGATCCTTATAAAAGTCGTTGAAAATCCTGCCGAAAGACACACTTTGAGAAGTTGCCTCATCGAACATTTTCTTTTGCTCAGTACGAGAAGCGCAAGGAAAGCAAGCTTTTAAGTCCTACTTCTTGTGAAGAATTTTTGTAGAGTTCAGAGGAAGGATGCTTGAGATTTTTTTTTTTAAAACCTATTTGTGAACTCTACAAAAAAAAAAAAAAAATAGACCCATGGCACATCACGTGTATATATCTAGACTTTTTATAGAAGAGATCAAATATTAAGTTATTTAATGGAAAGAAAACCTATATTCCCTCTTCAGTTCTCTGTGTCCTCCTTTTCTTCATAGTTTGAATGTGAAATTCCGGGATTTAAAATGAAAATAAATATGCTTTGGAAGCGCAGTTGATTAAAGAAATTGGTATTTATTTTGGCGAAAAAGAAAAATAAGGCTCTATGGTTGAGTTTAAGACCCCCACGAGAGCTTGATTTTTGATTCCACGTTTAACCACCTTTTGTATTATGACAGTTAACTGGGGGCACATTATCATATGATAAAACGTAGATTAATCTATCTACGTTTATATTATATTATATATATCTACGTTTAGAAAAAGGATGTGACCCATGTATGTATGTATGTATGTATGTATGTATGTATGTATGTATGTATGTATGTATGTATGTATGTATGTATGTATGTATGTATGTATGTATGTATGTATGTATGTTTTATATTTTTATAAGATGCATTTTTTAAACAAAAATAATCTTTTATTTGCATCCCTTATTTAAGGTTTTAAATAGTAGTGACCAAATCATAATAAGTTGAAGCACATGGCCACGAGAATATTATTCTATCCGGTAAAGAAGAAGAAGAAGAAGCTAATGGCCACATGGGTATGCGTGCCATTCTCTCCATAATATATTAGGAGTAACTTCCCAACTTCATTTTTGTTAGTGCAAAAAACATTTGATAGTTGGCACTCATTTTTTACTTAAATTAGGTACATCTTTAAATTTATAGAATATCTATAAAGAATTTATTAGATTTCTTATTAAAGGAGTTATTATAATAATAAAAATAATTAAATCTATATTTGTATAAAATATAAATTTATTTTTTATTATTTATATTACTTATGATTAATATAACTTTAATTTTATATAATAGGGTTGGAAAAGAAAGGTGATCCCTCGCAGACCTGCCTCATAATGGAAGGGGCTTATATAACGAAGCCCAAAAATGAAGGGAAAGAATGAATAGATAAGATATCTTCGTATTATTTATTAGAGTTAATTTAAGTGGTAAATGATTCAGTATTATTTAAATAAAATTTTGAGTTTGTGTCTTAGCGTATATAGAAAATCTCCATTGAAAAATTTATTCACTATAACCAGGTGCGCGATGCGGGTCGAATCCTAATATAGTCAAGGTAAAATACCAGTGAATTAAGTGTACAAAAAAAAAGATATGTTTATATTTAAATTTTAATAGTATATTTGCCTTATTCTTAGATTGAGAGTGAGCCTAATTTCTTCTTAAAAATTTTTATATATAAAAAAAGAATTTTATAGTGTATTAAATATAATTATCCCAAATAAATTGATATCTATATTTAGCCTCACAAAAAAAAAAGAATTAACTAACTAAAAATGTATTTGGAGAACCACCCCAATTGAATAAGCCAATGTTTGAATTTGATTAAATCTAATAGCTATATTAAAAAACCCATTATATTATTATATATTCATTGTTTTATCATCAATTAGAATACAATAAATGTTTTTGACAATTTATATGTACTTCAATATAGAACTACAACTTTTTTAACATAATAATTAAATATATTTTATTTTTTTTACAGTGGTATAAAAAACAAAAGTATATTCTCACTAAATATTTGAAATATTTGCTTATTAGAAAATCAATTTTTTTTGGTCAGTTGCATAATTGAAAATTGAAATGAGCATGTTTCAGGCCGTAAAAAAAAAAAACAGAGATTCTGCAAGCCCAGTCCGTTCTCAAAAAATATATAAAAAAAAAACAAACGAGGAAGAGGAAAAAGCGGAGGACGATAGGAGAAAAATTAGAAATTAAATTACTGGCGGAGGAGTCTAACAGCAGCAGTGATGGAAGAGAAAGCGAAAGCTAGTATAGTAGGAGCAAGCTTTGATATAATCTGAGCGACACACACAGGTTTCGGAACTTTCTCATCAGCTTCAGGTCAAACCCAGTAGTGAACTACCAAGTCTCACCCACCTCCATATTTTTCTCTGATCGTCTTCCCATCGAATGAAATTTTCGCTCTCCTCTGATCGGAAATGTTTCTTGTCGGTGGAGGCGGTGATGGTGCTGGCAGCGCCGCGCCTCGAGGTGCTCGAACCTTGTGTGGAAACCACTAGTTTTGCTCTTTCTCTGTCTGTGGGAGCTGAGGCCGCTGATTAATAATGAAGAAAGGGAAGGGGAAGAACAACGGTTTGTTGCCGAATTCATTGAGGATTATCTCTTCCTGCCTCAAGACAGTGCCTACGAATGCTAGCACCGTTGCTTCCACAGTACGCTCTGCTGGCGCCTCCGTTGCTGCTTCCATCTCCTCTCCTTCTGAGGATCACAAGGATCAGGTACTTCACCGTTTTTGGATTTATTATGTTACGGTCGCTCAAAAGAACGGATGAAACTACTTAAGTGCTTTTATACTCTGTGCTCTGTCATCGAGTGCGCGTTTTTGCTAGAAACCGATAGAGCGGGAAAGATTACCTCGTCAATTTGAAATGATGGGCGGTGGTGATTAATGTGATCATTCAGAATAAGTTATACTGTCGCTTACTTTATTGTCATTGGCGTTTAAAACTGTAATGATTCTAGTTTTCGTTAGGTTAATCACTAGGAGCACGAAGGACTTGATCACGATTGTGAGTCTAATTTTTTTCTTTCACCACCAATTGACGCGGAACGAACATCAATCTCACAATGAATTATGTCTAAAATTACGCATGCGTTAGTTTACAACTGAATATATCAATGATTATTATATGCTCACTCAAGCTTTTGTGCAATTTAAGCGCATATAAAAGTCGCTTAAGTTATTTCTTCCAGTTCGCACACATCAGACCCTGCCAGCATGTCCTAAGAGATATATGGCGGAACTTTTTAGGGATTGAATACAAGAACTTTATAGGTCACTCTTCACTTTGAGGGACATATTTTTACCTATGTATTCTACTGCAGGAAAACATTTGTGAGTCTGTTTACTAACTAGCTTAGCAGGAATGTATTCAGAACCGGTGAGCTATCATAGGGAATAAACATGTTAATTTGAATAACTTCCTGCCAACTGCCTTTAAGGTAACAAATAAACTGTACCTAGGTTCCGTACTTGTATTTATTTCAGACGCTTGATTGTGAACTGACTTGATGGTTGATACACACTCAATAACTTAATTGATTTTAGCTTCAATGTTTGTTGTACTAGCTTTGACTTGGTAAATTCGTAAATGGAGTTATAGAAGACTTTTATCATCTAGCTTATATGCAGGTTCTGTGATTTTGCTATATTCCTGTTAAGTGTTCTTGTTATGATAGACTTTCTGCATGTCCCAACAGGTAACTTCTTTTCCTGTGATTATAATTTTTCCCTTACTTTTTCTCGAACAGGTAACATGGGCTGGTTTTGATAGGCTGGAGCTTGACCAGTCTATCTTTAAGCGTGTTCTTTTGCTTGGTTATCTGAATGGGTTTCAAGTTCTTGACGTGGAGGATGCCTCTAGCTTCAGTGAACTGGTCTCAAAGCGAGATGGTCCCATTTCTTTCTTACAGATGCAACCTTTCCCTGTAGGCACTGATGGCCAGGAAGGATTTAGAAAATCACATCCTTTACTGCTGCTTGTTGCTGGTGACAACTCCAGCAGTAATATCCAAAACCGCACCCATTTGGGTGGTTTGGGAAGAGATAGTAATGTGGAGATTCAATCTGGGAGTGCCAGCTCTGCAACAGCTGTTCGGTTTTACTCCCTAAAGTCTCATAGTTATGTCCATATTCTGAGATTTCGGTCCACAGTCTGTATGATCAGATGCAGTTCTCGCATAGTAGCCGTTGGTCTTGCCACACAAGTATGCTGTGGTTTCGTGTAACTTGTTTTGCTGAAAATAAATTAATTACTTGCTGTATCACATTTCTATCAATAAAAAATGATGCATCAGATACACATTGATTGATGTACTTTCTCAATAACTCATGGCAGGTATATTGCTTTGACGCATTGACTCTTGAGAATAAATTTAGCATGCTGACGTATCCTGTTCCTCAGCTAGCAGGACAAGGAATAGCAAGTGTTAATGTTGGTTATGGCCCACTGGCTGTGGGTCCAAGGTGGTTAGCATATGCTTCTAACAGTCCACTGCCCTTCAATGCAGGCCGCTTGAGCCCACAAAACCTGAGTCCTTCTCCAGGGGTTAGTCCATCAACATCTCCCGGCAGTGGTAGTTTAGTTGCTCGTTATGCAATGGAGTCTGGCAAACATCTGGCTTCTGGAATAATCAAATACTGCCAAGAGCTGCTTCCTGATGGTTCTAGTTCTCCAGTGCCTTCAAATTCAGGTTGGAAAGTTGGTAGGGTTGCAGGAATGGACATGGATAATGCAGGAACGGTTGGTATTATTTCAAGATGGTTGAGATAATTAAAAGTTGGAAATTAATGGGCATTTGATGAGAATGATGATCTTTTACTTGGTTCTTATCTGTTGATTGCAGGTTGTTGTGAAAGATTTTGTATCCAGAGCCATCATTTCACAATTTAAGGCGCACACTAGTCCTATATCTGCACTATGCTTTGACCCTAGTGGGACCCTTTTGGTCACTGCATCAGTCTATGGGAATAACATCAACATATTTCGAATAATGCCATCATGCACACGCAAGGGATCAGGTGTTCCAAGCTATGACTGGAGCTCTTCTCATGTGCATCTTTACAAACTTCATCGTGGGATAACATCAGCTGTTAGTATATTGTAGTTTTGATATTTGTATTTGCTTGTCAAGTTTGATCTTCTCCACTGGCCTTTGTTCACACCCTTATGACGTGTTCCTTTATTATTCATTTGACAGATGATCCAGGACATTTGTTTCAGTCATTTTAGCCAATGGATTGCCATTGTTTCATCCAAGGGGACTTGTCATCTTTTTGTTTTGTCTCCATTTGGAGGTGGTACTGGTTTCCGAATTGTTAATTCTCAGGGTGAAGAACCCTCCTTGCTTCCAGTTTTATCACTACCTTGGTGGTCCGCGTCATATTCCATGTCTGATCAGCAATCTTTGCCTCCTCCAGCACCTGTTGTCCTTTCTGTAGTGTGCCGCATAAAATATAGCAGTTTTGGATGGCTTAATACAGTACATAGTTCTGCTGCTAATGTGACAGGAAAAGTTTTTGTCCCCTCCGGTGCTCTTGCTGCTGTCTTTCACAATTCATTATCTCACTCACAGCAGCACGTCAATATTAAGGCAAAGCCCCTTGAGCATTTGTTGGTCTACACACCATCTGGTCATGTTGTTCAACACGAACTTGTGCCTTCTGTTGGCCCAGAACCTAGTGATAGCGGTTCAATAACCCAATCTGCTTCACTCATGCACATGCAAGATGACGAGTTCAGAGTAAAAGTTGAACCTATTCAATGGTGGGATGTATGTAGAAGGTCAGAATGGCCAGAGCGAGGGGATCCTTGTGGTGATACCTTTGATAGACAAGATGGTACTGAGATAGTTCAAGAGAAAACATGTTCTCCTGATGGCAATGAATTGGATTATTTGGATATAAATGATGGTGTTGGAGAAAAGGTGGTAAAATGCTCTACTGGAAATGCCCAAGAAAGACCCCAGTGGCATCTATCTAATGCTGAGGTACAGGTAAACTTTGGAAGGCTTCCCATATGGCAAAAGTCTAAGGTATATATTATGCAAAAGTTTTGATGCTTGTACAGATTGTTTATTTGGTTGGTTCTGGTTGATGATGTTCCTCATTTTAACAGATTTGCTTCTACACAATGAATTCTGTGAGAACTAGTACTGTTACTAGTGGAGAGGCTGAAATTGAACAGATCTCTATCAATGAAGTTGAAGTAAAACGGAAGGAGTTGTTGCCTGTATTTGACCATTTCCATAGCATCAGACCGAGCTGGAATGAGAGGTGATGGGCATGTTGTTATTCGTTCCTTGCAGATTCTGCATGCTGGTACTTAGAGTAAATAGGTTAATAAAGTTGCCCATGACAGTGGCGTTTAATTAAAATAACTGCATATTGCTTTCACTTAATTAGCTACCTTGGGAGCACCTGATATTTATAATCTTGTATGGGTATCTAAGTTTTGTGTGATTCTAGTTTATAGTTTACCTGCAACCATGGAATTTTATGTTTGAACTGAGAATCATTTTGTATTGTGTTCTTATAAAGGTTGTTGGCCTTCACTATACCATGCTCCGTAGGTCTCTCCCTTGAAGGAGAGAAATCATCAAGTGTTTCCTCTTTTCCCACATTGAATGTTAGTATCAAAACGTGCAATGCAATTCTGTATGCATCCCTTATGGAGAAAATGAGTTTTATCTAGTCTTGCAAGGTTTTTAAGCTCATCTGTGTTTTCAGCATCTGCTCCTGACAGTCGCACTATGATATGCTGGTTTGGATTACCTTGGGCACTTAGATGAGATGTCTTGCACAACGTGTATATTATCCAGCAATGCTATGTACTTAATATTTTATTGTTTTACTCAGAGGGATTACTGGGGAAAGATCTTCAAGTTCTTCATCTTCAGTTTCTCATCAGGCAGAAGACAAGACAACTGCTGAAGTGACAGTAATTTGTCACTCAAAGCCAGCGTCACTCAGTTCTACTGAAAGCTCTGATGGGGGTAAGATATCATTCAACACAAAGATACCTAGTCAGCATTTTTTAGTTTCATAAATTTTGTGGAGAAAAAGGGAAGCAATCTGATACGCCAATTGATCAAGAATAGGAAAGAATGGGAAAGAATAAGGAAAAACAGAAGAGAAGTAAAAAAGACAGAGGGGAAGTCGGAAAAGGGAAAGAGAAAAGGAAGAGAAATGAGAGGTTTTACGAGAGAGAAGTGAAAAATAGTCACTGCAAGCTTATTCAATCTTATTCCATGATACTGTTATTGTAGGTATGTTATTATTTATAGACTATTATCACAGTATTAAACAGTAATTACTTACAGTAATCAATAGTAATTACTTATAGTAAAACTAACGGTAAAACTTTATATCACAATCATTGAAATCCTGTTAGAGACCCAGCGGAAGAATATTGATGCCTGTAACAAATCATTGCATGTTGGTAATGTTTTGCATTGCCTGCATTTTCTGCATGTAGAAAATTCTTCCCCAATAGTATGCAAATCTGTTTTACATCTAAATCCTGCTCTAAGTATTTTTTATAATTTTTTTAATATATAATGGTGCTGATATTGTGATACTTTTTGTACATTTAGGTTCATCTAGAACTGAAAATTTCCTTGAACTAGATCAAGTTGCATCTAGTTGTCAGGTGCTTAATGAGATATACTTGGAACGGATTGGGGCTATCATAGTTGAGCCTTCGCTGGAGAACCATATCTTGCCAGAAAATTTATCTTTCCTTTCTGGAGATTCGAAGCGTGTTGATGTGCATGCTGACCAGAGCATCCAAAGCAGTTTATTATTTCAGGGGAATAGGGTCACACCTGGAATGCAAGAAGATGCAGGTTTTGGGATTGATGACGGTTCAGCACTAGTACCAGACCAAGATGCTCCCACGGGGAAACTTCCAGAGGTGCCATCAATAATGCATGATAGAGGAGTTGTGGGTCAATCTTTCCAGGATGCCCACTGCAAGACACTGGAGCGTCATGGAAGTGACTCGTTGACTGAAGTTGTAACTGATGATGTTGATGGTAGCAGTGGCGGACTTGAAAGGGAGCAACCAAGGGAGGATGAAGAAGATGGAGAAATGCTTGGTGGCATATTTGCCTTCTCCGAAGAAGGTAAAAACTTAGGCTGCAGCTGCAATTGCAATTGCAGCTATTCTGTAACTCTTATGTTATCATACCACATGCAATCATAATATGATCATCTATTATTAATGGACTCATTAATTTAATCCTTTTTTAGGTTGATATTCACTTTTGAGAATAGTCATTTATGGCATCAACGAAGTCATCATGCCCCCTCTATTATGGTGGAGACTCCAATCAGGAGAGTATAGAAGCAACGTGCATGTTGTGAATAAGAAGAAATTGCATATGGATGCAATTAATCTTCTATTTGCAGCTTAATTATGTGATTTTTCTCTGTTTCTGTCATAGATGGGAATTCAAATATTCATGTTTTGCTGGTTTGGTTGCTATGCTATCAGGAAAGCTGAGTGAAAATGTATGTTGGGAGTGCATTCATCTGCTGATTATTTTATCTAGATTGCCTGTACATAGAAACAGGGCATGGAGTTCCCTCCACTTTGTATAACTTTTTTTTAAAACATTATTATTGAATTGGCTAGGAGTCGATGCAAAATGATGAAGTAAAGGCTCAGTTAATATTGTTTTCATGGATGCCTCTTCTCCCCATTCATTGTGTTGGTGTGGTATTTGATTTAGATACGTTAGGCAAATCCTTGTGTTGGCAAGCAGACCAGGAATGGAGAGAAATGGATTGAAGAATCCATTCACAAAATAGTCAATTTGAGGTAAATTTTTGTGTGGGAAGATTTTTTAAAGATAATATAAAATGGGGCGAATTGTTTTTTTGGCCCTTTAAATTGGGAGTCTTTGGTATAGGGGAGAATTTTAATGAATCCAATTTGTAAAAATTAGAGAAGTGGGGGTGATAATTTTTAATTAATTTTTTATTAACTTTTTTTTATATATTCTTTTTATTAAAATTATAAATTATATTTATCTATTTTTTAAAATTAAACTTGTTAAAATTTTTCCTTCTATATTCTCCTCTCTATTTCCTTTATGCCAAACAGATCCTTAAAAAAGAGGAAAGGGGCTAAATTAAATTCCCTAAACGATATGAGGCGACTTAAAAGCAAGGATAGACATGACAATGAAACGATGGTTTGTTGGGTTTTGGTCCTTTTTATATTTTTAATTCTCTTTGTTTATATTATGTGGCAGTCTTTTTGTTTGTTTTTTCTTGATGCTATCTATCTAAATGGATGTTCGTCCAAAAGCAAAAGTACATCGTTTACCATATTATTTCTCTTGGGCCTTTCACAACAAAACATTTCATATATATATATATATATATATATAGATGGTAAGTTTAATATTATGTTTAAAAAACTTAATTATTTATTAATTGTGTTGGGTTTTGTTAATAAAATTTTTCTCTTTTTCACCGATGATAATTCAACGTGAATGTTTTATGACAGGAATTCACCTTATTTAACTACTTGATTTATATTTTAAACAAATAGAACTTGTTATTTTTTAGAATGGTCTAGTTTCATCTCCTCGCCTAATAAAAGAAGGGAAAATGACATCTAAGTCCCATAGAAGGTATCAAATGTTAAAAAAGTCCCAAGAAATGGCATAATTAATGTCAAGTCCCATGGGACCTCATATGAATTTTTTCTAATTGTAAAAAGACATAATTATCCTTAAGACTGCAATTTTCTCTTTCTTTTCTCTTTTTTGTAATCCCCTTTCATCAGTATCAGGAGTCTCTCTCTCTTCCTGTCTCTTGTTGCCCTTTCTCTCAGCATTTCTCGCATTTGCGCTCACCCAATTTCTGAAGATCTTCACCACTTGGTCCATGCTTATGCCTCTTCTGAAGGATCGTCATAGAATGCGGCAGTTTTAGGTCTATAGGTCTGTATTCGAATACTAGTGCTGCTGTGATTTTGCTTTTCCCTCAACCCCTTGCTTTTCCCGCAATGGTAGAGAGAAATGTGGTTTTGCTAGCTCCTGAGGGGCCCATGACAGCTGAAACTCATCCGGGACTGATTTTTCCTGACATGCATCTCAGCACATGTTTGTTTTTCTCTTTCAGAGTGAGAGTTAGATCTTTGAAAGCTACCTCAATAGGAGGTATTTTCCTAATGTCATCTCCAGAAGCCATTGAAATCACGCCTGAGAAAGTCAAGTTCTTGTTTGCATCTTGCATTGCTTTCTCCTTCTCAATCTGACTATAAGCATACTTGAAAATTTGGCTCTTAGCATGCAAATCCTTTGCTGCCTACTTTTTATTATGTTTATTTATAATATTCAAATGAAACCCTTGATGGCTATTTGGATCATCCTCAATGGAATTTATCATTTGTGTGAGTTTGCCAGGTTCCTTTGCTTTTGAATCTTCATTTACAGAATCCAGAGGAATGATGGCACTATAGCGTCACTTGTATTAGTTTTGGTGCCAAAGTTCTTGAGCCCAATTGGCTGTGTAGACTTTCTGCGAGAAAAGGTGCGCGAGAATGATTGTTGTAATCTCGCTGCACCCTTCTTGGCCACATCTTTTGCTGATTTCCACCGTTCACGAGCTTGTGTAGTTTCTCTCACATGTTTGGCTGCAGCTTCCCTTTTTTTAGCCTGCCTTCTTTCTCGGGTAGAGAGAACTTGATCAGAACAGTTATAAATGATGAGTAGTGTAGCAGTCAATACAACCTACAAGAAAGATCAATAAGTACTCACAAGGAATCGATGCTTAGCCACTATGAAAAAGTATTGATATGCAAAAGAAAAGAAGATGAATTTTGGGGTATTTTTATGCTGACTTCATGCTGTCTTTCTTTATTTCAATTGCAGTATAGAATACCAAAGTTGGCCAGCAAATTGACTAATGTGAAGCTTTATATAAGAATCGAGGAGGAGTGTAAGCACATATACATCAAAAGATATAAAATTTAAGCTGTCAAGGGAAGCAATCCATTAGTTGCAGATAAGGGGGTGGTTAGTTATAGCTGATGGGGTTCTAAGTTGTAGGGGCTGAGATTGTTAGTTGCAGGTACTCGGGTTGTTATTTTAGGCACTCGGGTTGTTATTATAGGTGCTGGGGTTGTAAGTGCAGCTGATGAAGTTGTTAGTTGTAACTGATGGGGTTCTTAGTGCAAGTGATGGGGTTATTAGTTGCAGGTACTGGGGTTGTTATTTTAGGTGTTGGGGTTGTTATTGCAGGTGCTGGGGTTGTAAGTGCAGCTGATGGAATTGTTAGTTATAGCTGATGGGGTTCTTAATGCAGGTGATGGGGTTATTAGTTGTAGGTGCTGGAGTTGTTATTTTAGGTGCTAGGATTGTTATTGCAGGTGCTGGGGTTGTAAGTGCAGCTGATGGAGTTGTTAGTTATAGCTGATGGGGTTCTTAGTGCAGGTGATGGGGTTATTAGTTGCAGGTGCTGGGGTTGTTATTTTAGGTGTTGAGGTTGTTATTGCAGGTGCTGGGGTTATAAGTGCAGTTGATGGAGTTGTTAGTTGTAGCTGATGGGGTTCTTAGTGCAGGTGATGGGGTTGTTAGTTGCAGGTACTGGAGTTGTTATTATAGGTGGTGTAGTTGTTATTCTTTCACCATGTGGTTATCATTTCTTGTTGGTTCAGTTGTTAATATTCCCCAATATATTATTGAGTTTGATGCATTTGTTAAACCTGACATGAAATATAATACCTTCTTATTCAACATGACAGCATTCTTTCCGCAACAACTTAAAAACTTGACATTTCTTCAAAAGTGTTCAATTACATATATTATTTGTAAATTTTACAGTTCAAAATGCTTGGATTAGTAAATTTTTTCTTTTGATGTCTACACTCTTTGCCACACGCACGGGCCAATATCTTCCCCATGAAATGTGCAAAAAAGATGTGTCTTCTGACAGAACAAGTCATTTTCTTTTTCATCTTGAACCAATGTCTTGGCTACCATGGTCATCACCTATGAATAAAAACAGGAAATGATCAAACCGCCATTACATTGCACATGGATCAAAGTTGAATGAACCAAGAAGATAAAGTGTTTGATCTCTGATCTAACATAAGGTTATGCATTGTGATTTAAAAAACACATATCAAATAAGTCAAAGTATAAAGTGTTTGATTAAAACTATCTCTCTTATAAATAAGACAACACTAACACCATAATACAAACAATAATAATGGCAACAATAATAAAACTAATCATGTCAGGAACTCACGCATAAATAATCTCACCTGGAACTCACGCATTTTGAACTGAAAAATATCACAAACTTAGAAAAGCTTTACTTTATCAATTGAAAAGCTTTACTTTATCAATTCCATGTTGTTCTTTTAGCAATTTTAGGAATAAGAAGTGAAAAAATGTATCATCAAGACAACATATATTCTCTACCAAAAATGACAGAATTGTTTTACGTCATTGGATACACTTGCAAACACTAACCAAGCCCCAATTAAAATCACACATTTCCATAAATCACCTATTTTCTCCCAAAAATCAAATATTGAGACTTAGTATCTATTTCATGTGTGTTCATATTGATAAATCCCAAGTTATATGATCTCCTTTATAACAAAAACAAACATAACAATAAAAAGAGATTTATGAAGTCATGTTATGCATCATACCTCTCAAGGTACTGAAAGCATGTATACTCATCGTGAAGAGTTTGAAACTTTAAGTCAGGTTGCTCAGCAATTATCGTAACAAAAGAGCATAATTCAAACTCCTGTATGTCAACCCAAAAACCAAAATTCATGTATGTAAAATCAAAATGTAAGCTTTATCGTCATGTTATATATACCTTATTTACCAATGGCTCATAAATCCATTCAGGTATATAGGCCAAAGTTGTGCCACTATCTATTATTGTCCCTTTACTGTAACCTTCCTCAGAATCATTTGTTGGCAAACTAAGGAAAGCATGACCAACTTGAACTCCTGTCATGTTGACACTATAATGTGGCCTAAAACAAATTTGAGAATGAGATTTTTCACACCAAATTGAATTATTTGAGCTAATATCTATCATAAAGAGAAAGTTTTAGTGTCAAAATAAATAAACTATCCCTATATTAAAAAATTGCAAACATTTAGCTTATATTGAATTATGAACAATGACATTTGACAGTAGCCTAGCTCTTATTTTTTAAATTGCAACAAGTTGCTACATCATGAGTTTGAGTGACAAAATCATTTTAAATGAATGGTTGTGCAATAACTACTTCCCAAACCCCCAAGAGGCAAATCAAATGGATCTACAATAACATAAATAAAAAGAACTTAAAGGATAAGGAGTAATACTGGTCTGTCAATAATTGAGTCATATTCACTTTAGGCTGCACAACATGACCAATAGCAAATATACCACATCCATTTACTCCATTTAAGCAATGCGCAAATATTTTTTTCACTTTGCCAGAAAAAGCAAGTTGTGAAATCATCGAGGAATTAGCTTTTCCAAAACCAAGTATTCGATCAAGCGCTTCTTCATTTGAAGAACTTAGATCTCCATATTGCCTAACGCCACACCTACAAAACAACATAACTTTTGTGAAATACAAAAGATGCCCAAACAAGCGCAAGCCACACTTGAATTCATAGTTAAACAATCCTGTAGAAGAGATAGTGGGCTTGTGAAAAAGAATTAGTTTAGACCATGTTTTGGTGTTCATGTAAATTGAACGTTCACTAACAGGTCCACAAATCCATAACACCTAATTCAGGACAGCAATTGAAAAATAAATGAAAATAGAGAAGGATTGAACACATAAATATAGCAGCACGAGAATGACCAGTCACCCATTTCACCAATTCAAGATTCAGACTATGACTCATTAGAATTAAGCTCCCAATCTCATTCGGGGGAGTAAAGACATAATCAAATTGAAGACACACGCAGAAGAACCAAAGACACGAGAACTGTGTAAAACACAAAAAGAAGAAGGAAGCAGGAGAAGTGAGAAAAGAAACCCAGACCCGACGCTATCGGGGAGGCAGGTCGACACCGGCGAGAGAACAAAACTGACGGCGATTGTTGTGAGCTTTTAGGACGTCAAGGGTGCGTTCTTGGCCAGCGTACTTGTTTTTGACGCTAAAGACGCCATGGTTGGTTGAAGCAGAGGAAATCAAAAGAGAGAAGAAGACAGCAACAATGAGAAAGAAGGAGATAGAGGGTCTGAAACAGAGCATGGCCATGAAGAAGAAGAAGAAGATAATTGATCAGAGTAGTCGGCTGTACCTACTGCCTTTCTCACACACTTTTTTATTCTTTTACAATAGAGGGCGTATACGTTATTATTTACTATTTTTTTTATTTTAGATGGGTAGTTATGTCTTTTTACAATTAAAAAAAATTCATATGAGGTCCCATGGGACTTGACATTAATTATACCATTTCTTGGGACTTTTTTGACATTTTATGCCTTCTGTGGGACTAAGATGTCATTTTCCCATAAAAGAAAGATAAAAAATATAAAGAAAATGGGTAAAAATAGAATGTTTTCAATTGTTGAGACACGTGGAGTCAACGCCTATCTTAATTCTTAACTGTGGTGAAGCAAGTTACTACTTGCCACATATTTCAAGTTCATGAACCGAAAATACAACCATCCACCTCATAATAAAAAGGAATGTAATTAGTCATATAAAAAAGGAATGTAATTAATTATAAATTGAAAGGGCCATGTAAAAAATATATAGTGAAATCTTTTCTTTCTGCATCAGACAGATGGCAGATCACATATCACCAGGAAAATCAGAGCATGTGTCTTTGCACTTGAAAGTTAAGCACTAAACATTACTTTGTGCAGCAGATAATTCAATCATATATTGGCAGGAAATTGTGAACGTGTGCATTTGCACTAGTTTGTAAGCACTAAACAAGAACAAATATTTTGGAACAACACAAGATTACCCCAAAATGAGTCGACAAACACATGTGGCTCCCCAGCTGTCTGCTCCCATTGGTCCCTTCAGATTTTATTCGATAATGGTAATGGATCACTTAAACTGACAACTCCACCCAAATCAATTTTTCTCCCCAACAAAATCAATGCTTTAACTATATACTCTCCTGTCTGTTTAAATTTATTTAAATGAATGATAAATGACAAACTTATCCTGTCACCTATCTATATTATGTGTTTTTCCCCTTTCCAAATTGTGAACATAAGACGTCTGGGAATCAGTATTTATGGTTTGCTTTTGCAAGGTGTCTGAATTAATTCAATTAAAGGAATGGGGAGTCATTTTCTGAGTGGGAAAAAACAAACGAGGCCTTTTTGTTTTGCAGGTAACGTCTTACTTACATTAACGGAGAGACATAACCTGAACCTGAAGCAGTAACTCTTGAATTGCGCGACGAAATCCGCCATATCTGGTAAACCTTTTACCGTCTTTCCCTCTTCCTTGCCCAAAATCACTTTTCTCCCAAAAAAACAGTTTTCTTCTTTTAAAGACAAAGGTGTGCACTTCCCACGTTTTCACCCTCTATATATATATATATATATATATATATAAAGAGAGAGAGAGAGAGAGGGTGTGTTAGCGGTTTTTGCCGGCAGAGAAGGTTTGGTTTAGAGAGAGAAACGAAGAAAGAGGTTTGGCTCTATTCACCCACTTTCAATTTGGAGTCAAAATCCAACCTTTAAACCTTTATTTCCTGACAGGCCCTGAGATCTGCAATTCTATAGCGCCAGAGAATGACCATGGATGTTCTTCAGCTGCAGAGGCAGCTGCGCGAGCTTCAAGCTTCAATGCATCAGGAGGTCGGTTTATTTCTTCCTGTCTCAAGACTATGGCCAGCTGTTGTCTCAATCTCTGTAATCTTTAAGTTCTGCTCTACGTTTCTTCTTCTCTGTGCTCGACGTGAGGATTCTATGTATGCTGATACACTGTTCTTTTTCTTTTCCATCAAAAAATCTCTCTATATGAGAAAAATATTCCCCGATTTATGCCCATATGTTTTAACTTCTTGATTGGAGGGTTTTTATTCCCCCTGTAATTTTGTGTTGTCAAGAAGCATCCGACAAGAATTCAATTCTTTAACTAGACCTGTAGTATTTGATCCTCATGATTAATTCAGAACTTTCTTTTGTTATTTTCGGTTTGTGGGGCTTGATTCTGAACGTGGGTGGGTTCTTGTTACATGTGAGAAGGGATTTATCGACGATCAGTTCACACAGCTTCAAAGGCTCCAAGATGACAGTAGTCCTGATTTTGTGAAAGAGGTCGTGACCATGTACTTTGATGATTCTGAAAAACTCATTGGCAACATGAAAAAGATTCTGTAAGAATTTTCTCTCCTTTCTTCTTATAGGATTCACTTTCTGTGAACACTTTTATTCCATTCCATGCGATTAACGAGAATATTGACTGGGTTCTGTTTCACTTACAGAACTCAAGCACCGGTTGATTTCAAACAAGTAGATGCTTATGTTCATCAATACAAGGGAAGTAGTGCCAGGTATACATGTGATTATCTGTTATTGCGTTAACAAGAAGTGTACTTGAAATTTCGTTTTCTGGGAAAAGATTCTTTGATTTCATTTAAGCATGGTTTTCCAAATCAGACCTAACTATCCAATTATAGTGGAAAACGGTGAACCAGTAATCAGTTCAGTCTGAAAAATGACCAAAATACCTGTATAACCTGTCAAAAACGAGCAAACCAAGTCAAAACGGGACCAGTGACCGGTTTTAAAGAAACCAATTACAAAATAAAGCTAAGATTGGCTTTCAGGATTTGTTAGAACCCTATTCCAAGTGCTAAGGAGGGAGCATTAGTGTTTTTTTTTTTTTAATCCCAAGTGTATGATTATGTTACTAATTAATATATGTGGCCTAACAGTATTGGAGCTGCAAGAATTAAAAACATCTGCATGAAGTTCAGAAATTGTTGCGAGAATCAGGACCATGAGGGGTGAGTTCTATTCATTATTTAATATAAACTTTTTGCTATGCCTTGAACTTTAGGAGATTAACTATGGGATATCTTTTTGGTTATTGGTTGATGAGAAAAGGTGTGTTTTAAGGTGCGGAAGTTATGGGTAGTCAAGTCAGTAGGACTTAAACCTATAATTTCTGGCACTTGTAGAGCTCTGCAGAAAGCATTATGAAGAGAAAATGATATTTGTTATAGATTTATGGGGTCCTTTGTTCCTGGCATTTTTCAGTTGTTTTTTCAAATATAAGGGAGATATTTACTCTTGACTCTATGGGGATGCTGAGTTTTTGTTCCAAGATAAAGATACTATGACTAAAACTTAGAAATAATTAGAGACTGGATTTAGTTGTTTGAAGCTAGGAATATTATCTTCATTCTCATGTTCCTTTGCCATTATTGTTGCATTTTAAGCAAAATAGTATAACTTTGCATCATTGCATTTTTATTCTTTTCCCATGAATTGCTTTCCCACCTCTCACAAACTAACTTTAAAGTTCATATCGTACTTTAGACTCACCATGACAATTCGCCCGTGGACTGCCTTTTTTAAGCGAAACTTCCAATGAAATCAATATCAGTTAATCATGTCAAGCATTTCAAATATGTGTCAGAAAAGAGTGAACAATTGTTGATATCCTTCAATAACGGATATGGATCCTCTGAAGTTAGAAAGATTCGAAAGTCCTTTAGAAGTAAGAAAAAGGAATAGAAAACAACCAATGGGGGTGGCAGAAGAGCTTAGTCTCTCATAAATTGTCGAACCAAGATGGAAAAAGAAAAACAGATTTGATACCTGCACTCTGTGTTACTTTTTTGCTCGCCTCAAACATTTTAACTCTAGAGGACTCACATTATGCAGCTTCTAGGCTTTAGTTATTTCAGTTTCGATGTCTGTTTAATTTTTGAAAGATATAAATCAGTTGCCGGAGACTGAAGTGAATAATCAGCCAACACACTCAGCTAGTTGAAAATTTGTTAATGACAGGCTTCTCCATCAGCACTTCCTTATAGTCATACATCCAAGTTCTTGATTCACAATATTCTGAGCTCATGCTAAAGTTCAAGCATGCTATAATGATATGCCAATGACTTCAGTTAACAAATGTTGGTGCAGGTGTTGGAGATTGTTGCAACAATTGCAAAATGAATACAGTTCCCTAAAGGGCCATCTTATGTACTTGTTCAGGGTAAGTATAACTTGTTCAAAGCTCTGAGAGAGGTAAAAAACATCTGTGACTGTTAACATTGTTCATTATATTGAATTACTGCAGCTGGAACAAGAGCTCCGTTCTGCTGGTGGTAACATCCCCTCATTGGAGTAGACGAAAAGTGAGAATGATGACCTAAGCTAAAAACTTTTGGTGGTACAGATGATCTGTAAGAGTTTTTAGAGCGTTATAAAGTTCATCCACATACAGTTTCTGAATGATTTTGTGGAAGGGATAGTTTCACTGATGTGAATAAAGGATTGTTTATATAGAGGGCCTATTTCTATCGTGTTGTTTACTGTGTACACACATGTTTTTCTCACTCTGTTGACCCTTGTATGAATATCGATTGAAACTGGGTTTGGATTTTCTGGGGATAATGATGCCATGTTTGTGACTGTTAAATTTTAGGCCACACGAACTTGCTGAATAACTTATGAATCTAATGACGAAAATAGGGAGTGTCATGGGAAGATATTTTTAGGTTCCTATAATATATGATACACTATCGTATTTCTCAAATGTATTTTTTTTTAAAAAAACAATGCATATGATATTGATGACGTGCCTATACAATGAGTCAAACCAGAATTATTGACTTTGGCCAATTTGATCAAAATTTGCATACGATTATTAATATAAATTCATTAGTCATTGTTATGATGTTGTATTTATGAAGCGGAAAAAATCGTTCGCTCGGCTTTTCATAAGTAGAAAACTGTGTTCTTTAGTTCTTGAAAGGATCCGACTCACTTTTCAGGAGAGAATTCGAATCAAAGAAAATTTTAGGGAAAACTATAAACTATATAGCTTACATAATTTAACTTTGATTTGTCAACTAGTGTTTTTTAAATAAAAAAAATTATTTTTTTTTTGAAAAAATGATAGTTAAGAGATTATCTCTTTTAGATTATGTACCATTAAAATAATTTCTTTTAAAAAATAAAGAAAAAAACAATTATATCTGACATTCCAGATCTAATGAGCACTCAAACTGGTTTTTAATTTTTATTATAAAAAAATTTAGGTAAATTAGGTATTAATCCTCTACCAGATCAAGTTATAGCCTATAAGAGATTTATGAGATTACTTACTAAATGAGCCTTCACAATAATAGTATGAATTAAATTTTTATCTTTATAAAATATAAGTATGTTTCTTATTATTTATATTAACTCTGGTTGAATTTGATGATTTTGCACGAGCTCTTCCGCTCCTTGAAGGCCTGGAAAGCAGCCTACATTGGAGCATAGGTGATTGGTCTTTTCCTGGAGCTCGCTTACAAAAGGCATGAAGTCATTTCAGCCCATGAAATCTGATGGTATCATTTCTGGAAGTTTGTAAATGTTTAGTCCCTTTTGTTGCTTAGTATTTAATTTAAGAGTCAGGGGAGGACCAGCTCCTGTTTTAGTCCCTTGACATCAATGTGATTTTCATATAATTATTTCGTCATAAGATATTATCTTGATGATCATGCATGTCAAATTTTCATGAGCTGAATGAATCAGAAAAGTCTATTAAATTGAATGAATTTTGGGAGTTTTTACACTGATTTTGGTATAGTTTTTGCATTGATTTTGTGTGATTGTGTGATGGCAATTTGGTGATACCATTTTGAAATGGAAATTGGTGTCAAACATTGGATTAAAAAATCAATGATAATATATACACATTTGATTGTCTTCAATTGACTTGAGTGATAGTGATAATTGCATTGATGGTATGATAGCTTTAAGTGTAATATATGTACTTGTATTGCATTGGATATTACTAGATGTTGTGCATTTTAAGCTGGACTTCCCTTAATTTTTTCTTCCCAGTAATCTTATAATTTTGTGATGCGCTGTTTAGTTAATTTTCTTTTGGGTGGAAAGCACGTGAAGCTTTCAGCCAAAACATTTGTTACGGAAAAAATTTGCTAAAACATTGTGTTTATTGATTCTTTGTATGCTTCACAAAAATTGAGCAAAATATATGTCACAAAGTAAAATTAGAAAGCTATGCTACAAGAAAAAGAAGACAATTTCTTTCCCCACCACGAATGTATTAGATCCTAAATTGGTTTATACAAAATGTCAATTAGGATTGTGTGACAGATAGAATGAGTTGACTCCACGGTCAGTACTTTTTTGATTTAATATTAAATAAGTAAGGTTTAACTCAAACTCTTAAATGAGCTATTTTAACTTATAATAAACAGGTTAAACTAAACTTAGGCATAAGTAACGTATTTATGTAAGGTGCAAAAAAAAATTCCTATCTAAATTCTAAATGCTGCATTTTGCACAGAACCAGATTTTCTCTTCTTAGCTCCTCTGCAGCGACCACTTTGATTCAGTCCCATGCAATCCCCTTAGATTGACCATTCATTTGAGCATTGCCAGTTGAAGCATTGGGTTCTCTAAGCTAAATAAGCTTAGGATCATAATCATTCTCCCTTTCAACATTAAGCTTTGAAACATTTATAGCCCCATTCTCTTTAGTTGGTTCACCTTTGAAACATTTATAAGGTACTCCAGCTTTAAAAATGGGGGAAAAAAGAAAAATATAGTCAGAAAGAATAAATCAGGAAAAAGAATCTCAACATACTCTAAAAGTTCAGAAAGAACAAGAAATTGGCTCCAAATATGTACCTTACAAACCCTCTTGCTGATGTATTGCTTCAATTTTAAAGTTACCCTCATCAAGCTTGGGAGGAACACCCTCCTGGGGCACTTTATTGGCACCTTCTTCATCTTCCTCCTTAGCTTCAGCTCCTTCTGAAACTTGACCTTGAGCTTCGTCTCCTTCATCCATCTGAAACTGAGTCTGATTGTTTCCAACAGAAGGAATTAACGGATCATCACCTCCATTGTTAGCAGCAGTGACAATAACAACATTAGCAGCGACAGCAACAGAAAATGTTACAGAATTGTTTGGTGCATCCAAATTGGTTCTTAATCCCTTCATGGTAGAGGTAAGCTCAGTAATTTCAGTGTAGCAAAACTTGAACTAGAATTAGCTTAAGGAAGAAGGGGAAAGCTCAGTAATTTCAGTGTGGGGTTCATTGAAACTGAAATATTTGGAGTGGAATGAATGAATGGTTTCCTTTGGTTTCAACAGCATTAAAGAGGACAAGAAAGCCGATGGGGATGGTAAGATTGATCCATGTTTAAGTGGAGGACTAGAGGTTCAAGAACAAGAGGAGGACAAGTGGAAAATGTGAATGATGGTGAGATACTAAGACCAAAGAATGAAGAAGTGAACAAAAGAGGCAGCTATCTCTCCTTCATGCTTCAAGTTCTAGGAGGTGGAAGCTCATATGAAGGCTAAACCCTTATGATTTTTTAATTAATAGTATAAAAAAATTATGTGGGCAGAAATAGTTAGTTCAATAGTAAACTGTAGCCTATCCATATAATTTAATATGTCAATCTATTAAAAGTTTATTTTAAATAGAGTTGAAATGGATAAATTACTGGATTTAAATAGATATACTAAGTTGTGAGTGTTTTATTCAAGCATAATATTAACCATTTTTTAGATATTTTAATAATATATTTTCCTATATTTTTATCTCTTACTTGCATTTTGTGGGATGGATGATCTCTCCCAAAAACTTCCACAACTACGTTATTTTTCTCTACGTGTTCATCTAGTTGAATGGTATTCAATCATGACACACTCTGAATATTTTTTTACCAAGCCTTAAGGGACGAGCTATTAAATCGGGGTTTCTTTTATTTATAGGCATTGTCATATTAAATCAAAACAGCGCAGCCTTCAGAACAAGAGCTAGAAGGGGTAAGAACATGTCGTCATTTAATTTGTTTAAAATAGCATACATAAAGGGATATTTATAGGAAACATAAAAACTACTTAGGACTCTTAACCCACTCTAGAAACCCTTATTCAATTCTAAAAGTCCACTTGTATTGGTGAAATAAAAGCAAGTGGCGTGATCATAAGAAGACATAGTGGAAGACATCACTTTAATTAATTAAATGATAAACAGAATATTTGAGAATAATGGATAATATGTGTGATTGAATATTAGATTAAAAATAATTTAATGAGATTGGATAAAATTTAATCGATAAGAAATATTTAAAATAAAGTAATTCAGATCATAAAAAAACTATTTGATTATATGGGAATTAAATAGCTCATCGTTAATATAGTATTTATTTAATTAGATAAAAAAATTAATTAATATGAAATATTTTATTTAAAAATATATTAATTATTTTCATTAACTCCATCACTCCCCTCTTATTTGATTGTTGTTGATATAGTATCAAATCAAAAGGGAATAATTTAAAAATAATAATAAATATAAAAAAAATATTATATTTAAAATTAAGATCGATTATCTAATTATATCATATATTAAATAAATGATGAATAATGTTTTTGAGTTCTTAAGCTATATGGCATTCCTTATAACTGTTTCAGGGCCATGATATTCCTTATAACTAATTAAAACAGATATAATAGTTATGAACGCAGCCACTAAAAACGTCGTAAGTGCTTTAATTGGGTTCAAATACTTATTTAAATATTCAGCCAAAAAATAAAGAGTTTGAACATGTTATCATCTTGAACCTTGACACGTGCATTTTGTGTTATACAATTCTCTATAAAGCCCATTATAATATCAACAAAAATGTGAATAAATTCACTAAAAAGAAGGAAAACTCGAATAAACACATGAATGCCTGAGTTAACTAAAAGAGGACAAGAGAGAGAGTTTTGTAAGGAATGAGGGAGATGTTGGAGGAGATAACTTAAGTCGAGATCATGGAGCAAGTTACATGAATATCCCATTTACCAAAATTGTAGGAATTAGGTTACTTATTAGCAGTCAAGATGAGATTAGTTAACTTGGTTATTCAAACAAGAGAATCTCTGAATAAATGTCATATTCACACCTTGAAGGAGAGGAAGAGTGGGAAGAGAAGGTTGTTGTGGTTGGTGTGGTAGGCTCACTTTTAAGAAGATTGGGGCCCATTTCAATGGTTTGTGAATTACTACCTCCCTACAGAGTAAAGGCAGCCCCAATTTGTTAGGATGATATTTGCTTCGTGACCTACCTCAAGTACTCAATCCACACAGCTATTGCACGTGAGTTTAGCTTGTAGAAAGCTGCCTGTATTTAATTTATAGAATATACTATTTTATTATAATTTTAATTATAATATTTAAAAAAATATTTTAATTTATAATTGTTTAAATTTATATTTAAGAATAATTGATGACTCATCTTACTAAATATCAATATTATATAAAAAAATAAGATTTTATCCTATATTTAAATTATAGATAAATATAATTTTTTTAAAAAAAATTTAATATAAAAAAAAAGTACTCAATCCACCCCTTCCTTTAGTAGCCATGACTTCTCTTCACTGGTCTCTTTGCTAATATTGGTAATACAACTCAACCATCATCTCCACTATGAAAGAACCAGCCATCCATCCGTGCCCATAATTGTTGCGTTTAGCAGGAAAGTAGCTTTTACCGTCTCTGTGCCTGTCCCTCGCACGTGTCGCTTTCCCATGCCTTCCTTTTTACAGCTGCCTCCTCGCGTGGCCTCCACCCGAACCCATCTCATCATCCCCCTTCCAGACCATAGCTTCGGCTTCCACGTAGGCTCGTACAGCCGTTTGACCCCAACCTCAATGGCAAACAGAACAAATGCACATATATTAAAATAATTAATAATAATTGCCTTGCTGATAACATTGCTTCAGCTTCTGGTTGTACTCGCTGCATTGTGTGCTTAGCATCATCTTCTCTGAGAAGCCACGAATAAAGAAGGCCCCCCATTGGAACCTCACCTCAGTGCCCCACTCTCATCAATAGCTTATCTTCCAAGCCTCTGATTTCTCGCTCCTTCTCTCTCTCTCAATAAAATCTCCGACTTTCACTTCTTGATGCTATCGCTATCGCTTCCGCCATCATAGTCTTCCGCATTCTCTTCGCCTCCTTTTTCATTACATATTTGCCTGCGCTTTTAGCTTCGCCTCTCATGCCGCGGCCGAGGGAGCCGGAATGCTTCATTGTTTCCTATATTCTGGTTTTCATGTGTTTGGCACAGATACAGTGCCATTTCCATGTTCTAGCCATGTTGGACCCTCTTGATTTCTTGGCTCTCCAATCGATTCGCAAGTCTCTCAAGGATATGCCGGGCTCGAATTTCTTTGACTCTTGGGATTTCACTGCTGACCCATGCAGTTTTGCCGGAGTTTACTGTGATTCCGACAAGGTTGTTGCCCTTAACCTCGGCGACCCCAGAGCTGGTTCTCCCGGTCTGACAGGTAGGCTCGACCCGGCCATCGGTAAGCTGTCTGCTCTTTCTGAGTTCACGGTTGTGCCTGGTAGAATCTACGGTTCTCTGCCTCAGTCATTCTCTAATTTGAAGAGTCTCAGATTCCTTGGCTTTAGCCGGAACTTCATTTCCGGCGAGATTCCGGAGAACTTGGGCAGGTTACGCAATCTCAGAACCCTCGATCTCAGCTACAATCAGCTCACTGGACGCATTCCTTCATCCATCGGAGCCATACCGGAGCTAAACAACTTGATCCTCTGCCACAACCACCTCTCCGGTTCAGTCCCCCCGTTTGCTTCACACATCCTAACTCGACTTGACCTGAAGCACAACTCTCTCACGGGCTCGCTCGCTCCCAATTCTCTCCCCCCTTCACTCCAATATCTCTCTCTGTCCTGGAATAATCTCACTGGCCCGGTGGATCGGCTCTTGAACCGGATGAACGAGTTGAACTACCTGGACCTTAGCTTGAACCGGTTCATTGGCATCATCCCGCCTCGCATATTCTCGCTCCCACTTACCAATCTTCAACTGGAAAGGAACCAATTCACCGGCCCTGTCCAACCGGTTAATCAAGTCACCATCCCAACCGTGGATCTTAGCCACAACGAGTTTTCGGGTCAAATATCACCCATGTTTTCGACCGTGGAGAATCTATACCTCAACAACAACCAGTTCACGGGTCGGGTTCCGAGCAACTTCGTGGACCGGCTATTGGCCGCTCGGATACAGATACTGTATTTGCAGCACAACTATCTGACCAACATTGAGATCAGTCCAACGGCTGAGATTCCTGTGAGCAGCTCATTGTGTCTTCAATACAACTGTATGGTCCCGCCCATACAGACGCCATGCCCCTTGAGGTCTGGGAAACAGATAACGAGGCCTACAGCACAATGCAACCAAGGGAGAGGGTAAAGTTGGAAATTCACGCCACCCACGGTGACACATCGGGGATTATCCATAATCACTGATGATGTGTGTTTTTGTAGTTTTGTTTTGATTCATTTAATTTAATTATGTAATAATGGGGGCAGAATGATGAACAAGTGAAGGGAAATGTGAATATGGTAGAAAGTGTAGCTATTTTGTAATGTCCTTTATATTACCAATGCAATATGATTCATTGGACTCGTTACTGTTTGAATTTTGGTGTAAAATTTAGGATTCTACCATATATTGTTGTTTCCGTTGAAAAGCAGAGAGACTTGTGAGGGCCTCATTGCCGTTGATCAGCTTCTTTTGATGGCTTTGTGAAAGCATGACTGGAACGTGAGGGAGAAAGTATTCATCATCTTCCTCCATCATCACTCACTTTGAGGACTCTTTTTGGCTTTGCATTGTGTTGTGGGGAATAGCCTTTTGGAATGACTCTCTGTAGTTGTCACTGTGTGTGACAACCAAGCATATGATGGCGGTGGTGGGGGTGGGGGTGGGATCGTGAGGCAATGGAAAAACAAATTTAAATAAAAAGGGTGAGATTAGGTAAAGCCTTTGATACCAAACAATTACTGTGTGGCACATTGCATGAATGAATGGTGGTGGAACTGGTGGAATCTGTTACCTCCATGTTTGGTCCTCAATCCTCACCCCAGTAAGAACATTAAAGTTTTCTTACTTTTTAATTAAAAGGGCAGTTACTAACTATATAAGTTACCTCCATGTCATTAGGTAACTAGATTATTGGCAACACTTAAAGTTATCTGCCTCTGCATTTTTTTTCTAAAGTATTTTTTGGAACAGAATCCCACGTTTGATTTACTTAGTTTTCGTTCTGTGTTTGTGTGTGGCCATTCTTTAGCATCCTACCGGACAACATGGGCCCGTGAAAAAGACACGGGAATCTTTGGAAGGTGGCCCTCCTCATAGAAGCTGCCATTGCCCGCCATTAATGTCAGAATCCAACACCTTCCTACTTCCTTTAAACTAATACTTGCAATGGTTCTATTATCCTCTGTTTGTTCCTTTGTACCGCTTATGGAATACAAGGAATGGTACCATAACCAGAAATTCATTCCATGTTGATGCTTCAGCAACAGCAGTAGGAACTGATATGGGTTCCCCATAATGTGAAGAGTGCACCATTTTCCTAATGCAATAAAATGGATCAACCTCAGTCTCAAGCTTATTTACCCTACCAAATAAATGATAAATTGTTTGTGGTTGATAACTAAGGCCGGATAAAATTTTAGAAAATAACTTATAAAAAAAGGGTTTTTAGGTAACTTTTAGAAATGGGCTTTTGGAGAAGAATTTATGGGGGAAAAAAGTGGCTTTAAATAAACAAGTGTTTAAATAATTATTTCTAGAAGTACTTTTATTATTAGTAAATTATGAAAAAATGTATGAATATTAAATGAGGAGAGAGTAGAGATGAGAGATAATGTAGAAAATAAAAGACAGATGAGAGATGGTGTAGAAAAGAAAAAAAATAAGAGAAGGTGTAAAAAAAATAAATGAGAGATGAGAGAATGTGTAAGAAAAAGTAAAAGAGAGAGGAGAGATGGTGTAAAAAAAGTAGGTGTAATATAATAATTAGTTAGTCTATAAGCTCTTTTACTATTTCACAAGTTACTCTGATCAATTTATCTAAAATTTTAGTTTTAAAATACATAATATCAAGCTTCCAAAAAGGTAAGAATATTCCCCTCAAAGACATACAGAGTCACATAGTAATATTTCCTAATTACATTAAAGTGAGAATGACAATTATAATTTACCTATTGAGAAAAATATTTTTATTTTTATATTTCACTCAATTCATCTCCTCTGAATGATCAATCTTTCCAACTTGTATCTATACATACAGAAAAAAATTATATATAATATCGGTATAGTTTTAAACTTGTATAACGCTTACTAATAAAATAACGATTTATTAAAGGAATTTAAGAACTATGTCTTTGGATAAAATCACATGTTAAATTTAATACATATTAAATGCTAAAATATATAAAATCCTAAAATTTTGAGTTAATTATATTTTATCTCCCTAAATTTTAAAAATTTAAATAAAAATTATAATATTTCATGTTTTGACTATCATATATATTCATTGTTGATCAATTATTATTATTATTATTTAATAATATGTCTGTTTTTATCCTCTTCATATTATTCTACCCGCTTCCCCCTCTACTTCGCAAGCATTGGGATCGGTTCAAAGTCAACATAGGCTATGAAGCGTCGTCAAGTTTACTTGTATGTAAAATCGGTGACGCCTAACTCCCAAAGCTTAGAAGCAAATGAAATTGAATCAATGATGTCCAACCCTAAAGTTTAAACAAAAATGAAATTGCAGGGCTTACACATTATGAGAAATGAGTCTTTTAGTGTATATGCGGATGGGAAGGAGACATGCACTTTCCACTATAAATTATATTAAAAAACTAAGTTAAAATGAAGTGAGAACGATAATTAAAAACTTAGTAAAAATTAGTCCAAAATGAAGACATTCGAGTAATAAATTTGAGTAAGGGTAAATACTCTAACTTTTAGTTCTCCCTATGATCCAATATTAATAAGAATCGACCCCTTTTTTCTATTCAAGTACAAAGTCTTTTTTATGATAATAGAAATAAAAATACTATTTTTTTACATCTCCAACTAGAATATTAGTCAGTGATGTTGAATTATATCCATGAATCTGCCCACCTCCCATGTCTAATATGATATCATTATTATTCTTTGCGCATAATGTGTTATAAGGATCTACCTCTATCATTATTGAGAAAACGTTTGGTCCATAACTCATAGTTTCCGTATTATTTCATAATCCAAAGAGAGAAAAATGTTAGATGCTACTACTTCACCATCTTCCCCTTCCCCATCATCTTCACCTACATACATCTTTTGTATTAGAAAAACATATTACATAATTTTCGCTTTAATTTTTGTTTGAATAAAATGAAATTAATCAATACTATAGTTTAAGGAAAACATTTCATATTCAAATTATTTTAAATGTTGATGTTTAATAAATAGCTATCAATATTGAAATTAAATGTTCTTGTGAATACATGAAATATTTTTTTAAAAGAAAATTACCTTTAATTGGACCCACCAATGTTCAAATAATTTGATATAGTCAATTAGCCATATAAAAAAAATTAAAATAAATTATGAATATTTTTTTGTTATAATTTTTTTTTTGGAAAAGGGGTGACCTCACTTAAGATATAAGGATAAGGTGAAGTCTTACTTCCTCCTAAACAATATCAATATTGAGCAGGGTGAATCGTCTATTATCTTTAGACTTAAACCTATACACCCAATAGTTAGGATATCTCTCAAAGTGTCGTGATTAAAACTATAATAAAATAATACTCCTCATGAATATAACACGTTTTAAATAGTTATGTGTCGGACCATTTTACCAACTGGACAAAGGGTAAATAAATGATGAATATGATAAATGGATTTTACATATGGAATTAAAAGAAGCACTATGTATTTTCTGACCCGGAATGGATAATGTCATATAGGGCCGTGATCCAATTATTAGGGGATTGATTCGATTTCATTCGGTGCATTTTGTAGAATGAGCAGGCCGACCAGCAAACCGGCTCTACTATAAGAGAGGCCCAATGCCAGACACATCTTTTTGGGGAAAAAAATATAAGGGAGCTCTTAATCATATAATAATAATATATATATATATATCATTATTATATAAATAGTAAAAAATTGGCTCATATCTTATAAGTATATAAGTTATATTCTTGCTACGAAGGCTTATTTAGTATGAGATCTTATAAGTTATTTGTAAATATTTTCTGAACCCTAGGGCTGTACCATAATCTTAGTGGGAAGCCGATGCTAAATCTATCTAAATTTTTTTGTACAAAAAAAAATATATATCCATTATCTACTTTTTTTAAAAATAATCTTATCTATCATCTATATATCTTCTATCAGTTTTGATCATTATGTAGTCTATTATTAAATTGTATTATATGATTTTCATTTTAAATTTTTATTTTTGAATAAAATGAAATTAACGATAATAAAGAAATCATTTTAAATTCAAATTCAAATTAATTATAAACTTTGTGGTTCAATTAATAAGTTTTTATTCCTATTTTCAAGCACTTAGGGAGACAAGTATGTATTAAGATTGAGAGGATATCATAAAAAAATCTTATTTTTAATTCAATTTTTATGGTTGCATGATAAAAGTGCACTGTGGACTGTACACATTATACATAAAACATATATAATTTTTAATAAAAAATATATTCATCCAACCATCCGAATTCTTTTTTTATCCGTAATCCCAATTTTTTTGGTCAACATATTGCATATATCAATGAATTGTTTAATTATCTTATCAACAATACTTTAACCCCTTTAATTTGAACACTAGATTGATCTTTCATTAACAAAATAAAATGAGTTATTTTAACTAGTATTAAATCTTTAAAACCTATTGATTTAATTAATGAGTGTAAAATTCAATTTTTTTAATATAAAAAATTGATAAAAAAAGAGTTATCAATATTAAAAACAAATTTGTAAAACTAACATAAAGTTAATATAGTAGTATAAATCCCCCATTAGATCCCTTTAAGTCACCACAAATTCTGAAATTAAAATACCTAGTAATAAGATCTAGTTAATATCATGAAAAAAAATGAATTTGTAAATTACACTGTTCATAATATATAATTCAAAACTTTAACTAAAGAACTATAATAACTTAACATAATCAATATTTATATTTTCAATTTGTATCTAATCACTAATTATAAGTAGTAAACTAGTAATACGTACTTCTGTGGGCACTAAATAATTTTTAAATTGTTTAAAAGTTTTAAAAGTTACTACAGAATAATAACAGATTGGGTTCAATAATAAGGCAAAACGATGCTGGTTAGAAGCCTATCTGGGAGTATTTTGCACCAACCCCCCTTTCTTTGTCATTGCTGCAAAAAGTTAGGGTAGAGGGCAAGCGGAAAAATATATGTTCTCTGGTTTTTTTTTTTTTCTTTGATTCAGACTTCTCTTTTATTGCGTTTTGAATTGTATAGTTTTTCATCTGGGTTGAAGATGGATAATGGATTTTAATAGCAGGTGAGATGGATCAAAGAATTGTGAGGAGAGGACATTGTTTAGGTTTGGAACCACCTAAGAATTATCAATTCATTAAGTTCTACCATTACTAAATTATTAATATAACTTAAGAAGAGAGAAAAGGGTTTTTTATTTTTTACCAAAAGAAGAATGTAGCTGCTAAATTCTTAAAAAAAAAAAAAAAACTGTTCCAGAAGGTTTGTGAAGCTAGCTATTAAATGATTTGCAGTGATATAGGTCTATATAAGCTGTCAATGAATGCATCCCAAAAAATGAAGGTAATTACAATATTACTCCATCTCTTGCAATGGGTTTTAATGTTTCAATAAGTTAGAAGTATATATTACCCATCACCCTTGTTGTATTACTTTTTTTTTTTTATAAGACCTTATTGTATTACTTAACTAAAAAATATATGATACATAGTCCATGCGGCACAAGCACCCAAAGTCACCGTACATAAGAGACAAAAGATACCACAAGCATTTCCCAAAAAAAAATCAGTAGACATCAATTGAAGAAGATGGTTATCCCACATATCGAAATCGAAGAAAAGATGACGGTAGAATCGTTGAAGTTCTGGGAAAACTTTCGAAAAGATTAGACCTATCCATGATTAAATGAGAGATCAAAATTTCTTTTCTTTTTAAATAATATCAATATTAAGTAGAATTAATCCTATTATCCTCAGGCATAAATTTAAACACTCAAGAGCTAAAATATATTTCCAAACATTACAACTAGAACTACAATAAAATAATATCATCTAAAATTTAAACAAACTCCAAATAGTCACATATTGAATCATTTAAGTTAAAGTTATACATTATACAACCGTTTTGTTGAGATGATTGGTATGAGATTGTTTTTCGGCTCATCTGGATCAAGATTCAAGTTTGTAAACCATAATTTAGGCTAGTGAAAATGTCAAGGGCCTTCTGTGACCTTGTGTGTATAATGAACGTTTTCAGTTATGAAGTTTTGATTTCGTTTGTTGTGTGACTATAAATCCATTGCACTTATTGCAACTAAGGCAGCCAGTTGTGCTTACAAGAAGTGAAGATTAGAATTTTTTTTCCCGCAAACGTTAAATGGTGAATGTAAATGCGAATAAAAGAAGAGAAAAATGCAGAGAGCCCCGGCAGAGGGAAAAGGAGGGGAAATATAGAGACTTCTCTTTCATTCTGCAGTAACTTTACTACCTGGCCTCTCACATGTTAAGCTTTATTGAAGCCGGAAGTCTGCTCACATGAAGCATGTACTTCTATATATATTAAAGTAATAAATCACACATATAATAAATAATATATTCGTATCTTATAAAGATATGGGTTTAATTTCTACTATTGTCATAAATATTCTTTTAATAGACGATTAAATTACTTATAAGTATTTTCTAAACTTTAAAATTTTACCTTAACTTTGATGAGAGATCGATATCGAATCTACTTAAACTTTTTTATACAGAAAAAAAATGGTAGAAAACGAAAGGCTACAAAGTGTAAAAATGTAATGAGAAAGTTACTTACTTGCAAATGGCTTTTCACTTCATTTGTTAAGCCATATACAGAACACTAACGTGATAAAGTATGGTTGGAACTAAAGTCCCATGACTCATTTAGTGCGATGACAACTCGAACTCCCCAGCTCATTTAAGCAGGGAACATCAATAGGGAAGGGAACAGCACCTGATAAGAGATCCTTTCAAATATTCCCGCGTGGTTCAATCATGGTAACTGCCACCAAATAACTTTTTTTGTTTTCTTGTTTTATTTAAAAAACTTTCGATTTCCTTGGCTACCTTGATAGACCAAATCAGCAATCTTAAGCAATGAATCATCCCCTGGGCTTTGATAGAAGTACATCCACTATAACTGAGCTTGATAACAAATGTAGGCATGCTGATCCAAAAATCACTCGTAACTAAGCTGACATAAACCGCATTAGAAATTTTTTTACTTTCATTTTTTGAATGTGCATTAACGCATCAGTAAACATATCTGGCTTCAGCTCCCTGTGAATGAAACCCCGATAGATATTTAAAAAGCAGAACCTACATCACAACAATCAACTGCGATAATCCAAAGCTCTTAAGAACCATCACAAAAAGAATAGTTCAACATAATAAAATTGCAGATAAGTTACCAAGATGCTGCATGAATTTTCTAGCAATTTTTTTGTTGAACTCTCCAGCACAAAACTCCAGGACCGGGTATCCATCTTCTATGATAGAAAATTTTCTACGTTTGTGAAGTAGAATAAGTGTGCCAAGTACTGCCATGAAAAGAATCATTGAAATAAATATACACAATCAAATAATCAGCGCATTTCCTAATCAAATAAATTTAGTTCAATCACATAACCAATGCATAACCATGACTGACATGAGAATGCAATTAAACTCACTAGAAATTGAGAGAAGTGAATCTGTTTACACAAGTTCCAGCAAGCAAATCACAATACAATCCCAATTACAAAGGCTCATCCTCTACCAAGAACTATTCAATCGAATGATTCAGCATTCCAGAACTGCAATTTAATATCTTAAACCTAAGTAAACTAAATCACAAATATGAAATGAGAATGGAAGAAGGAAGAACTCCCCCTCGTAGCCTTACTACTCTAGGAATAGATGGATTCACCCACGCGTGACTTCGAAAGCGGCGTCACGAAGCTTCCAATCACATCGGCCATGGAAGCGATCGGAGAAGATCGAAGAAAGAGGATGCAAGACTGACGGCGCGAGCGAATCTGAGATGGATGATGAACGGGGTGCACGAGGTGGCTGGCTGGCTGGCGGAGGAATGGGTAAATGGACGGAGAAGTGGCGATGGAGAGGATGAGGAACTCGATGGTGGAGGTGGGAGAGGAAGCGTAGTGGCGGCGATGGAGAGGATGGAGGAATCGCTAATGGCGGTGACCGGGGAGAGTCGAGTGACGGACTGCACAATGTAGGAGTAGAGAGAGGCGCCAAGAATGGGATCGAGAGTAGGAGCTCCCCAAAGCAATCTGATAGCCCCAAAACGCAGAGTTTTGCATGGATCCTTCTCTGCCATTAGTTTAGGTCCTCAAGCCGCAATAAATTCGGTCGTCAGCTGACATTAGATATTTCATACAAAATGGAGCAGGGAATAAACTATTCCAAAGTGAAAAGAATCATGTAGCAGTCAGAATATTAATAAAACCCACTAATTAGCACGTAAAATCCTTAATTAAAGTTATGTAAATGCCCTTTATACGTATTAATAAAGTACAAGTGCCAAAAGCCCAACAAGGTTAGATAGTAAAACATAGCAAGCTACTCAAAGGATAAGGCCTACCTTGCATTTTTCAAATGTGCAACTGTTGACCATGCGCCTTCAAATAATTCCAGATCCCCTCACCAGTTTTTAAAATGAAATAGGATAGGATGAGAATATAAAGAATAAAGCGGTGTCAAATACAATATTTCTCCATTCATTTTATTAATTTTAAATGGAAGAGAAGTGATTCCAGGCACCGATACGATAAATAATCTCGAGACCCAAGTGTTATTGACATAATAGTGGTAAATCATTAGGCCACAAGTGGGTAGATTTCACCTGTTTCTATCTAGTGGAAGGATGATACATGTTTGAATCACGCTTGTTTAGAAAAGCGGTCCTAGGAGGGCTCTATTCATCCATGACGGATTAATCATCTCTAGCTCTACTCTCAAGATATCTTTGATTTCTGACTACAAAATACGTTAGAGGGTAGTGGTTTTATAACCTAATACTATACAAATATTTGTTTAAGTAGAAGTTAATGCATTTAATACGTTTAATATGTGTGTGTTTGAATTTTCTTTAAATTTTAGTTTTTAAAAAAGCTTATAATTTAAATTTAAACTTTTAAAAAATTCAAAAAAAAATCTATATTTATCTAAAAATAATTATAGATTAAACAATTATTTTAAGATATAATTTTAAATAAATTATTAAGAGGAAGAGGAGTAGAGTGAGAAGGTGCGGAGATCTAGAACTTGTAGCCTTCCCCGATGTTGCCGTGTGTCTTCTCTCTCTTCTCTTGTGTCAAGACAGAAGCTTCACCGTCATTCAGAGCAAAACATGGTAAGAGGAAAGATGGATGGTGGAAGAGGAGCAAAGCAGCGAACATATGTTCTTTATGATAATGAACATGCTTATTTTTTATTTTATATCATTTTTAATAATTTATTAATTATAAAAATTTGTATAGTACTAATTATATAAATAATTATTTATTTAAAACTTTTTTATAATTTTTTTTTAAAAACTATTTTTTTATAATTTTTTTTAAAATACCTATACAAAGTATCTGAGTATTAATTTAAAAAAAAAAATCTTGAGGGAAGAGACGCGTAGGCATATATACAAAGGGGTGAAAGGTGATCGAGAGAAGAAGATAGATTTGAACATAAACAAACAAAAAGGGGGCAGTAATGGAAGAATCATGAAATGGAAAAAATGGGGTAAACGCGCAAACCACAAGCAATGACGTAGCAGTTTAATTAATGCCTTTTAATAAAGCAATGTCCTCACTACTGGCCAAACACATGAAGCCTTTCTTTTGTCAATAAAGAAAAAAGCCCCATTTCTTGACAACGACCCTCCTTTCTGTCGTATTGCAGAATATTTTTCAAGACACAAACAACTAATTTACCAAGGACACCCCATAATAAGACATGCACACCACAGCAGGCATCAAATAATAATTAATAAATCAAAGCTTTTCAAAGGTCTTTGTTCCCAAGTTGATAACTTTTTAGTGTTGGACACTGTCAAAGAAAAATTATGGTTTTTCTTTAATATAATGCAGAGGCTGTGCAACAGAGTCAATAAAAAGACAAGGTTCCATGTCCTTTGTCCCAACCTAGCTGTGCCTACCACTTTTAGTGCCTATTTAAATTAAATAAATAGCTTTCAAAGCAATCTCAAACCAAAGTTTTTCTTTAAAAAATATGTTTTTTTTCATTTTTTCTATCTCATAATTTATTTGGACTCTTCTGGGGTTTTTGTGGGTTCCCAGAAAGTGGTCCCCAAGAATACATCCAAAAGTCACAAACCACTACCATCCCTCATCAAAACAATGCCAAATTCCTGTTTTTGCTGTTTTCCCAAGCTGCAATTCGCGAACACGCCTCTACGATAGCGCATTGAGGGATGACAAGAATTACTCTCTCCACTTTTGATGTTTGAAAGTGAAATTTCCATATTGATTCAATCTGCTGCAAATCATTCATTCTTCCTCTCAACGTTTTCCATGTCGTCTTCTTCTGTTCATGGAGGAGGCCTTCGGCTTTTCTTTTCATTACTTTCTAACAGTTTTTCCCTAACAAAAAGCCCAAAAAAATTATCTCCTTCTTTACCAACATTTGTATAAACTTTTTGAAACGACTTGACCTTACCAACCTAATCGCCAGAGAGAGAGAGAGAGAGAGAGAGCGAAGGAGAACCGGAGAATGAATGATGTACTTTTAATACAGTAACTGTTGCTGGTGATGATGAATAATGCTTCAGACATGACTCATCCTAATAAGTGAATTATTAAGATGTAACATTAGTACAAGGAAAGCCCTTTGTGACAACCGTGGAGTTGCAACTACTTAATATAGCAGCACACACGAGAAAACAGTAAGGGCAAGAGCATACTGTAAAACTGTAGGACAAAATCGTATATATATATAAGTATACCATACAAATTCATCATAATAATATGGTATTTGCTCCACTTTACATTAAGAAATTAGTGCTACAATAGGAACCCATTTCCTTAAACCTAAGTGACCCACCAAGCTTCAAGCTTGATGATCATCCCACCTGACTGAACATAACTTTTTCTACTTCATATAACAGACAAGAGTCCTAGGAGTTTCAGAACTCTCAAATTGAGACCGCCATGGATGTTACATTACAATAGCGTGAAGTAAATCCATTTATAACTACAAACCATATTTTATGTGTGTGTATATATATATATATATAATAGACGAGAAAAAGAAGAAGAAGAAGAAGATACAAAAATAGAACGCATGTGAAGTGTGGCGCTTTTGTTATGTATGGCCTTGTTGTAGTAGTAGGTAAAAGGTTTAAGTAACATGTGGTATATTAACAGTTAGAATTGATGAACTTGCTTATCTCCTCCATTAGGCAATAGAAATGATCATTATTTGGCAAGAAGTAGAAACCGATGGTAGCTTCTTTTTGGAAAAGAAGTCTGACATCTTGACCCGAATCCTTAAGACCTTCAGCATATTCTAATTGCCAGTCTTGAATAAGATCCAAACCAGCCACAAAAACAAGACTTTTAGGGAACTTATTAACAAGTTCCTTGAGACTTTTTCCTCTTGGCCCAAAAGGGTTACAAGCAGGGTGGTCTCTATCTTCTCCTTCAGGAAGAAATGCCCTCCAATACCAATCACGATCTTGTAATCTCACAAAGTACCTTCCATCAAGTCTCTTCTCTGATTCTGTTCTCTTCTCTCCACCAAACAATGGATGAAGAAGAATGTTTCCCAAAATCTCAACATCTTCCTCGGCTGCTCTCACTGCTACATGATGAGCAATATTGCCTCCTGAACTATCCCCAGCTAAGTAAACATAAACCTTGGAATCGGTTCCGCTTTGAAGCCATGTTCTTCCTTTTACCCATTTTAATGCGGCCCAGCCGTCTTCATAGGCACAGGGGTACCGGTGTTCCGGTGACCGGCGGTAGTTCACGGAGACTACGACAGCCTTGCAAATGTTGACGAGGCGACGGCAGAAAGTGTCGTAAATGGCACTATTGGCTGAGGAATGAGAGAAGCTTCCACCGTGGAAGAAAATGACGACAGGGACAACCTTGGTGGTGCTCAGGGGCTTTTCGAGTTCTATGTAGCCCCACTTAGCTTCACTTTCAGGTGTTGGTTGATAAACTCGATTGAAGAGGCCAGTGTTTCGATCGACGTGATCGAAAGAGAATACTCCGTCTACCGGAATTGTGTTGGCGGGGACCTTCCGATCAAGGAACTCGGCGAGCTCACGGTTGAATGTTCCATCTGCGCGACGGAGGAGATTGTAGGCGAGCTTGAAATTGGAGATGAGAACCCAAGTATTGAGTGGAACAACGCACTACAAAAAAGAAAAAAAAGGCAAGATTGAAGATATTACTTGTTTAAAGCATTAATCAGAGACTTCGTTGTACTGGAAATTGACTAAATGGATCGGAAGCCGATCCAGAAAGTTATTGAGAAAAGAGGAATGGAAAATTACTGCGGTGAAAGGAAAACAAACGGATGTATCCCCAAGGAAACCTCACAAATCAACAAAAGAAAGATCAGAACTTTCAGCTTGTCGCACCAAATGAAACTCAAGTTTTTCCAACTTACCAGAACAAGAAACCGTGGCCTACATGGAGGAAATGGAAAGTACAAGGAAGAAAAAAAATCAAACCGACTCATGAATCTTATCATCTTGTTCAATAAAACCATGAAGAAACAAATCCCCATAATCGATCAGAGATATTCCCAAACATCAAGAAGCCTTTGCAATTGAAGCTAAAGATCAAAACTTTCTCCATAAAACTTGTGATCATCAGGACCCCGCATAGCAAAATTAGACAAAGAAAAGATGGGTGTACAAAAGAAAGAAGTCAAGCGACAAACTCAATCAAAATGTCTTCTTTTTTTTTTTTTTTGCGCCAAAATACCAAAATGTCATATCCTAAAATTTTGTACAAGACCAGTGATGATAAAGATAAAAAGGAAGGTAGGTAGGTAGGTACCTTGGATTCACTAAGGTTGCGTTCATTGCTACTGGCCATGTCTGTTGAACTCGCTAAGGATACAGCAAGGGATGAAACGGGAAGCACAGAAGAGACCTAGACAGCAAGAGCGATCCAGGCAGGAAAAAGCAGCTTTTTATGCCTCCTCATAATAATGAAAACGAATAAAGGAATTTGAAGACAATGAGAAGACGATGAAAAGGGGATTTAAGGGATGAAAGGAGAAGGCGCAGATGAATAAGATATGGGTCTGGTCATAAATAGAGGGATTTAGGCGACTTAAGTAGAAGAAGAGACACGACTACCCGTACAAAGGAAACAAAGGGAGCTGAGAGAGTTCAAAGATTTCAGAGAGAGAGAGAAAGATCAGAGCGAACAGTGGAGAGAAACGGACAGAGAGAGGAGAGAAATAGGGAAGGGAAGGGTCAAATACAAAGGAGCGACGGAGATGAGAGAGACGACAAAGCAGGCGGCCGAATTAAACTGTATATGTGGGTGCCACCTCCTTTTTTCCTTTTTTTCATTTCTCTATCCCATGCATATGTTTTAATAAATTTTCCTTTCCTTTCAAATAAATATGTAATTTTTACTAGCACCTAAATTATGAATAATAAGACGTTAATCCCTTTTTAAATAAATTGTTAGCTGTAAATTAATTTCGTACTATATATATGTGGCCAAAAAATGTTGTCCTGTATTCAGAGTAGAACAAATAGGTAATGATTTCATAATTAATATTAATAATAGTATTTTAAAGGTCAAAATAATCATAATAAATACACTTAATTATAAAGACACTTTTATATTTGTGAAATTAATGTGAATACGTATATAACTTTATATAAATTGATTATATATTTTTTAAAATAAAAATTTTTAAAAATAAAAATTAAATTACTGATTAAGTATATAATTTGAGATATTTATAAAAATATTTATCTATTAAGAAAATTTTAATATCGATAATAATATTTAAATTTTTGATTTTATTAGTCAAAATTATAAATATTTTTATTATTATTAAAATATAGAAACTAACCACTATAAATATAAGAAAATTCTGGAAAATGATAATAAAATTATAAAATAAATTTTAATTGTATGTGCACTGGATTTGAAAAATTTGAAGTAAAATATAATAGTTAAATGATTAGATAATTGATTGGCTGGAAAATACGACACACGTATCTCGTTTTGTTCTTTGTTTGGGTGGGGAGAGAGAGAGTGCTAATTGACCTGTGACTTGCGAGTTGTGTGCGAAGCATTTCTGGATGGTTATTGACAAGTCCGCTTCGGCTTCGTTTACAATATCTTTTTTAGCATTTGAATTTTCAGATTTTTTTAAAAAAAATAGCGATTTTAGGGCCCTTCTGTTTTCATTACCCTATATTATGTTGTGATACAACATCATCGTCTCTAATAATAATTATGTTATATATCATTAATATTAATAATAATTTATAAATATCATAATAATTAATTTATTAAATTTAAGCTTAACAAGAATTGAGTGGGATTTGTATGACAGTATAATATTTGAGAAAATATATAATATTATCGCTTTTGATATTATGAAACTAAGAATGAGTCTTTGAAGAAGTAGTTTTGCAATTGATTTGAACTCCACCGCCAAATCATCAAATCGGAGAATCTTGTTATTTTTACGCGGCTGATATTTGTCGGTTTTCACCCCAGTTCGAAACACGCTTACTTTTTTTTTTTTTGTTAGAATAAAACAAGCTTAATTATAGTAATATATATGTGCAAGACTTTTCAAGTGGACAAAATTTCATATAAATTATACATATTTTTCACTCGGTATGTGTAAAAATTAATAATTATTATTGTCACCTTTCTAAAAATTTAAATTTATTTAAACATGTGAATAAATATAAAAATTTAAAATTACACAAAATATTATCTTCCGACATTTTATAAAGTACGCCCTCCAAAATAGTAGTTCGCAAATTCCAATGTTCCCAACTTTGATCAAGGGCATGTTTGAAACCATGAAATTTATAGTTTAAAAAAAATAATTTATTTTTTTAAATAAATAATTATATTTATTTTTAAAAAATTGGGTAAATTATGGTTTAAAATTATAATTTTAGATAAGTTAATAGGATTATCATTTGAAACAATAAAAAAATTTATAGACTATCTATTTATTATTTTATCTATATTTTTTCTTACTTTCTCTTAATTCTCTTTTGTGTCAATGTCACTGTGTTGCTTCACTCCATGTTGCCTATTGCTCATTGTGGGATATCGCTTGTGAGTTGTCAGTTATTATAAGTTGTGAGTAAGTGTCTCTTTGTCCTTATATCTGTCAGTTATCTCTGTCTATCATCACCTTCTATTTATCACCGTTGAGTGGCTACTATAGTTAGAGAAGAAGTTGACAGTATTTTAAAATAAATATAATTTATTTTTTATTTAATATCCTTTTTATTAATTTATTAATATAAAAAATTATTTTAAAAATAATTATATAAATACTTATTTATTAAAAACTATTTTTTTATAATTTTTTTAAAAATTATCTTTTTTTTTCATATTCTTTTTAAATTCTATACAAATACACATTTCATCGGAGATGTGACGGCCAAAAATTGTAACGTGATTTAATCAGAATTTTACTTATTTATAAAAAAAATGTTATCATAAATTAAAAAATATATGGCTTGACTCCTTCCCATACTCAAAAGAATCTAAAGAGTCCAATAATTTTGATGTCCTCCATTAACGGATATAAATACTTATTCACATGATCGTGAGGTCAATACAGTATCATGTTATGAGTCCACGTTAAAATAATAGATTTAAAAGAGGGGCCCTATAAAATGTTAGGCTCTCTAATTTTAATAACTTATTTTTGGAATGTAATTTTGTGAAAGATACGTGCTTGGTACATGTAACCTTTTATTTTGACCAAGGGAAGTTTTTTTCCCTCACTCTACTAAACAGTAACAACATTAAAAAATTCCCGATTAATTGATGAGACATAAGAACTTATTGCAGCATTTTAAAATATATCCTATATTCAATAAATTTATATAAATGAAAAAGGTTAAATAAATTATTTATAAATATATATATTAATTTTTTTAAAATATTCTTCTTTGAATCATTTAATATATTGGAGTATTATTAATATAATTTATAAATCATACATAATTTTAACTGAGAGTATTAAAAAAATAATAAATATGAAGAGAAGATAAATTTACAATTTATATTTTAAATTAAAATAATTATATAAATAGCTTCTATAAAAAAATACTTTAGAGTATTGATAACATTATAAATTATTTTATGATATTAAACTTATATAAAAAAATAATTTAAGAAATTAAATATATATAAAAAATATTTTAGAATATTAGTTATATTATAAATTATTTTAAGATATTAGATATATTTAAAAAATATTTTAAAATATTAAATATATTATAAATTATTTTAAAATATTAGTCTATCTTTAAAATGTTAATTTCTAATGATGTTACCAAATAAGAACAGGAAAGGTAAACCGTAAAGTTGGAAGCAGTAAAAAGAAAAAGGTTGTGGGGGCAAAGGCAATAGACAAAGAGCTTCCGGCGTGCGCCCGACGCCAAGACACGTTGTGACAAAAAGCCTTGCCGCTCTCCCTTCCACACATTTTCCCGAATTTACCGCAATAGCCTCCACTGGCAAATTAATTACGACTGAGGGCCACACTTGCCTTGTCCCGTAGCGAGTAGGGCGTGACGTCATATGCTTTCTTGTTTGTTTCCCATTTTTATTTAAAAGTCGAAGTTGTTCGGGTGCCGGGGTGAGGGGGGGGGAGAGGTTTGTCGTATTAGCAACGAAGAGGTGTCGGGAGAGAAGAACAAGTGGCACGAGTGTTGGGGGCAGTTTCGATACGGTGGACGTGACGAAAGAGGAAGAAGGGGGGGAGTCGTGAGTGGGTGGAGGCGTGTGCCGCTTGCCACGTGGCATGGGAGCTGCCCTTTCTTGTGGTTGATTTGATTGATTGGATTTCTCTCGTGACATGTGAGTGCAGGGACCCGCTCGCCCTTTGTCCTTTTCTGCTCCATGGAATGCCCTAACCCGGGAACCCTGACAACCTACGTTGGCACGTCTGATCGAGGTCTGTATTCTTTATCTGTAGCATTCTTAAATGATAGGACTAGAGTTAACATATTTGGGAGTGTTATCTCAATAACTAAACTTCTCTAATACCTAAAAGATTAGTCTCGTGGAAATATTATGATATAGCGTGTGTTTCTATCAAATTTTAGAAATAAATTTATAAAAAAAATTAGACAGTTTATAAAAAAAATTAAGAATAATTTATAAAAAAATAATTTTAAATAAATAAATATTTAGATAATTATTTATAAAAGTATTTTTATTATTAAAAAATTATACAAAATGGTATGGGTATTAAGTGATGAGAGAGAAAATATGGTGTAAAAAAAAATAAAAAAGATAATATATATTATAAAAAAATGTAGAAGAGAGGGTATAAAAAAAGTATGAGTAATATAATAATTGATTAATTCATAAACTCTTTTACTGTTCTATAAATTACTCTGATTAATTTATTTAAAACTTTAATTTTAAATTATAGTTTAGTTTAAAAAATCATTTGAATAAATATAATTATTTATTTTAAAAAAAATTTAAAATTAAATTTTATCAACATTTTAAAATTTAAATTTTGCGTATTTCCAAACAAAATCATAAACAAAAAAAAATCTCATGAGAGAATGACTGGGAACAAGAATTATAAAAAAAAAACGTTTTTGTTTTGTTTTATATGGGCCGTCTGCTTGCTGGGAAGGGGCCCAAAGAGATTAAAAGGAGGATAAGATGATCTCATTAGGTTGATTAGATTGATGACTTCAGATTAGAGGGAGACTATTACATCGGTTCAATGAATTAAAGGAGAAGAACTAGTTGTGGGAGGTGGGATAGGAGACAAAAATAGGACATGGATACGGGTTTTTGTAGGAAACCAGGCTACCTCTTGGTTTAATTTGACGAGTACCTCGGATTGGATTAAGACTCCAGTAGATTGGAGACGTTACGATGATTCTATGGAGGTTTTGAAGTTGATTAATTCAATGCAACTTTCAATCTAATGGGGATTGACAGAACTAAAGATCTCGCTAGCATATATGCTTTGGTTGATCATCTTTAACCACACGCTTATCTCTGCCAAGCCCATCACGTTCACGTTGAATAACTATACAAATGACCGACCAAGCAGGCGCTAAGCATCCCTATGGTCATGGTCCCTCAATCATCATTACCAAACACTTCGTTGTCCACTTTGCCTCCCATCTCTTCATCCCCTCTCTCTTATTTATGTTCCCCGCCTTTCACAGTGTTCTTATTTCTCCACTAAACATAAGAGACTAATTAGGATGAAAAAATGGGGATGAAAGTGAAGTAGATTCCAGAGATCCAAATGCAACGGGGAAAGGTTGAAATGCTTCCTGGGTTGATATGGAAGGCAATGCAATCGCAATTGTGTGTTAACAACTAATCCCATCAAATCAAAACTATGGCTATGTATGGGAAGGAATTTTTGAAGGACTCGCCCCTTCCTTACCCAACAAGATTCCGTGTGCCCCCTTTTTCTTAGACTTTGTTAGTGGGACTTGTGTAATTTCTTGGACTTTTTTCCTTAAATAGAACATTATATATATAAAAAAAAGAAAACAAATTGGTTCACGCTACATCTCTTGCTCGTTCAAAACACGCGTGACTTTTCATACAAATTATTCTCATCCAAATTATTAATACTCCCAATTCATTTGACTTCCCACATAGACATACACATTTTATATTTAATTATGTGTGTTAAATAGTTTATTCATTATATTATACATATATTTGACTTCGTTCCTATATTTAAAAAAGGGATAATTATATATTCATGATTAATAATTGATATATTAATTTTGTAGCAATTTTAAAAGTATTATAGAAACAATTTAGTAAGATCAAATCCGATATCTAACCAGTAAAATAAAAACACGATAGTGGTTGGCAAAATTTAAACTTGTATTTTTTAAAAATATATAAAAACACTTGCTACATCAACTAATACTTGTTGATTAAAATTATATATTTTTTTATCTTTAATATAAAATTTATTTTACTAATATGATTAGATCAATAGAATTATTTAAATTAATTAATATATATATTAAATATTATAGTCATATTTTTTAATTTTCCTCATCCATCTATTATATGATTATTTTTTTAGGTATCAATAGGAGTAGTTTAAAATAAATTTAATAAAAATAATAAATATATATTATATTTAAAATTAAAATTAACTTATCAATTATATCATATGTTAATAATTGATTGAGTAATTAATTTGGTAAGGAACTTGTTCGTTTATGTTTTTGGAGTAGTTTTATAAAACTGTTTTTTAAAACAAGTTTTGGAAAGCAAAAACAAAAGATATGTTTGGATAATTGAGGGAGGCAGGGATCCCTTCAAGAGTCTTCCTTTTTGTTGCTGGAACCGCCTTGATCATGAACAATATGAAACCAAACACCATCTTGATTATTTTATTCCTCTGTCTCTTGCGATTGCACATGAAGAAGAAGGAACCTAGATTCACCTGCAGGACTCCATTCCATCAGAAAGTTGAAGCTGTTGGAAACAGCCCAAGCACCAACCCAATGCACCAGGCTCACCAAACCTCCAGCTGCTCCTTTTTGTAAACCAGTCCTATCTCTGTCAGTGATTCTGACTTCCATATCCCTCAAAGTAGTAATTAAAGAACATCCTATTACCTCATGTCTTAATTATAAAAATTAAATAAAAAATTTATTTTAATTATAAATATATTTTATCTTTAAAATTCATAATTTATTCTTCAAAATAATCTTATATGATTGCATATAGATTAAGGAATTTTTATGAAGAGCTAATTTCAATGCACAAAATAGTATAGGATATTTTAAATAAATTAATATATAATTATTATAAATAATTAATTTAATTAATTTATTTAATATATTAAATTTAGTTAAATAAATCTTATAATAAAGATAAGAGGAAGTATTTCTAAAAGAGAATAGTTAAAAGATCTCAGACATTATCACCCATGGAATCGCTCCCATTCCAACCGAGAACGAAGCCGATATAGATCTAACACATTATGCAAAAAAGGGTGATAGATGAGAATATATAACATTTTAGCTCTTAAAAAGAGCATACTAATTCATGTACCAGTACTCCAGCAAGAACAAGTGAATTGAGTCTTTGGAAGCGCCAAAAAGCTTCACACCTTTGAAAAGTAAATTGCAACCCAACCAGCAGAACAAAGAACAGCCAATATTCTCAATGCCTGCTTGAGTTAAAATGCCATAGAGGATGAAGCCCTCCAATATACGTAAGGTCCAAATGTCAACTTCAATATCTCACTTGCTAGGTTCAACTTAATGTCTTTATTTTCAGTTTGTTTCTCTCGCCCCTTCCCGACCACATTGGTCTGCCATATGTCCACTTGTGATTGCACCAATTACTGCACCGACAGTAGCCAACGAGCCAAATAAGGAGAACAGCATATGAAACAGAACATAACAGCTTTACGTTCCTACCAAAAAGAACCCAATAAAGAGGATCATCAAGCTCATTAAAATCTTACATCTAGAATAGTAAGAGTTTTATAGAGGAAAATTTAGCCATTTGCTTGATTTTTTTTCAAACTTATCTGCTACAGATAATCCTAGAGATCATCACTGATGGCGGACTGAACCGGAGCTTAATAGGCCACCTAAACAACAATTGACTCATTGCTATTCTAAACAGAGGAAGATAGTTTGAATTCATAATTAGAAAGAATGGAAAAGACAAAAGTGACTCACGCAGGAACCAAATGCATATGAACCGACAACTACTACAAGAGTGCTTACGACAGCATATGCTATAGAAAAAAAAGAAAATGAAAAATATGATATAGATTCCCTTCCTACCAAAAACCATGTGTATTGGTTAAATTGCAAAAAGATGTGCTCCTCATATTTTTAATAATATATTTAACTAAATTAAAAATATTAATTAAATTAATTAATATAATATTTTTTTAATTAATTTAATTAATATTTTTAATACCTTAATTATTTTTTATAATTCTCTCTTATCTTTTTTATATGATTATTTATTATTGATAAAATATCAATAGAGATAATTTAAAAAAATTAATAAATATAAAAAATATATTTGAATCAAATATATTTTTAAAATGAATATATATTAATATTAACTTTTTAATTAAGCTATATATTTTTAAAATGAACATATTTATGCATATTTTTTGTTTTAAAAACAAGTGTTGTGGGCTTTTGGCATTGTCCGACTGGGGAAGCCTAGTTACGGCGGAAACTCAAAATGACAAATTTCCTATTTTTGGGTCCCAAAAAAAAAGACACTATAAAAAATATTGAGAGAGAATTTGTTCCCGCGCGTAAACTCAAAAATAAATTAGCCCACCACGCTGGCGATCCGCGAGCTCACTCACTCGGCTAATCAGAGGGAAGCACAGCTACTATATAAATTGTAGCCCGGAGGAGCTTCTTCAAGATCGTGCCGAATTCATAGCTCTCCGCAATTTCAAATTCCAAATTTGTCATTTCCACCACGTCATGAGTTCTGAGGCTCCCGCAACGATGACCAAGGGTGGCAGAGGCAAACCTAAGGCCAAATCCGTATCCAAGTCTCACAAAGCCGGCCTTCAGTTTCCCGTTGGTCGTGTCGGCCGTTTTCTCAAAGTCGGACGCTATGCCCAGCGCGTTGGGTCTGGGTCCCCTGTTTACCTTTCCGCTGTTCTTGAGTATCTTGCTGCTGAGGTTTGTGCTTGTTGAACTCCCTCGTTTATTTATATATCTTTGGTTTTATTTTGTTCTATGAATTTTCGTATTCATCGTTCTTTGGTGTGTGTAGGTTTTGGAATTGGCCGGGAATGCTGCCAGGGATAACAAGAAGACCAGGATTATACCTAGGCACATTCAACTTGCTGTGAGAAACGATGAAGAACTCAGCAAACTGTTGGGGTCTGTGACCATTGTGAGTGGGGGAGTGCTGCCGAAAATCCATCCCAATCTATTACCTAAGAAGAATCTAAAGGACAAGCCTGAAATTGGCACTGCGAGTCAGGAGTTTTAGGCCCGATCCAGAGCTTAGCAATATGTTTATGAAAAGTTAGAAGTAGATCACCTTTTGTTTATTTCTCCTTAACTGATAAGTAGGTTGTCATGGCATCAGAATTCATCACTGTAAATCCATATTTCCTTAAATGAAAGGAGTTTATTTTGTTCTGGTCAATGCATACGTGTGCGTTTTGCCGAAAAGCCGCTCAACGTTCTTTAAGCCTTCAATATATTTGCTTCTTTGAACATAAATACTGAATCGGCTTTCGTTAAGCCTTGAGTTTGAGTGAACTCGGCGGAATTACTAAGAACAATGGTTGAAGGATACCCTTTCTTTTTATGTTTCAGGGGAAATATAACTGGATTTGTATTGTTTTATAGTGGGGTGAGTTTTCGAATGAAATGATAATTTCTATGGCGCTTAACATTCGACTTTGGGAGTTTGTTCAGCGCGGATACAATTCTTCATGTGTAACACGATTCACATTTGAATGGGTCTGGATTACTTTGATTGGTCATCGAGTCTAACGCTTTGGCAGTAAAAGGAATGGGTACGATTGGTAACAGAACAATAAACGTTTCACGTTCGATTCTTCGGCTCCGTTGGTGGTTTTTTTTTTTTTTTTTTACCGTTAAACGCTTAAGTTCGGAACTAGTATCTAGTAAAAACTTAGAAGAATGAGTAAATTACCTATTTGTCCCCTTGTGAAACGTGCCTTTGGGTCAATGTTCCAGGTAAAACGTAGCCCATTGATCTTACGGCGATTCTAGTATCATCCACGATGGCAATCCGATACTGTATTTTCCAAACCAATAGGATATCGCCATTTGTTGCACAGGTTTTGCGCCATCTGAGTATTTCTTTTTTCGCACTTTCGGTTTTAAATCCGTGAGCGCTGAACCAGAATTCCGAACGGAGAAACAATTCTGACGGAACGAAACCCCAGGCCAAGAGGGCCTCCAATCTGTGATCGCTAAACCCTAGTTAGACATTTTCCCAAAGCGGTCTACGGGACAATGAGTTCAACGGGATCGACCAAAGGTGGAAGGGGTAAGCCCAAATCCTCTAAATCTGTTTCTAGGTCTCAGAAGGCTGGTCTTCAATTTCCAGTTGGTCGCATCGCGCGCTTTCTCAAGGCCGATAAATATGCTGAACGTGTTGGTGCCGGTGCTCCCGTTTATCTCTCCGCCGTATTGGAATATCTTGCTGCGGAGGTCAGTCTTCGTTAATCCGACTGTTTATCTGATACTCTTTATTTAGTTCTTGAAAATGATAGTGTATTCGCAGTACCAAAGTTACGAATCTTCAATACGTCCAATGCAATAGAGTCATTCTGTTCGTTGGTTGTTCTGTGTGAGATTCCTTGAATCCACATATTGCTTCCACCCTTCGTTTTTATGTGAAGGATTTCGGAAATTTCATATACGGGGAATCGGGGAGTTAATCGAAAAAGAAATTTGTTTTTATGTATTTTTACCATATTTAAGTTTGCGAGAGTGGATTTAGTTTTCTAGTGTTGACTACTGAGGTAAATTACGCAGTACTGTGGTTGCATTTCTGTTAAGTCTGCAGGAATCCATGCAAACACCGTAAGATATGAATAATGATACTAAGCTGTTAGTTACCGTCTTGTCATTGCCGGTCTATATGATAATTTGATGTGCCTTTGTATGTTTTTGACTGAAAAACTGGGTTTGGGTTGAATATTCTAGTTCAATGGCATTTCTGTTTAGAGATTATTAATGAAGCCAAGATGGAGAAGCAATGAGAAGGATTTTTTGTTGGTTTGCTGAGTTAAGGAACTTGCAATTGTCATCCAATCTTCTCCAATCCTCTCTTGATATAAGCATATTGTTTTTAATTTAATGTATGGGAGGATTTTTTTTTCCCTAGCAAACAAGGTGATGAATGGTGTAAAGTGATATATTTGTTGCATGTGCTGTTGGGTTACAGGTTCTTGAGCTTGCTGGCAATGCTGCCAGAGATAACAAGAAGAATCGCATTGTTCCAAGGCATATTCAGCTTGCTGTACGTAATGACGAGGAGTTAAGTAAGCTCTTAGGATGTGTCCCTATTGCCAACGGTGGTGTTTTGCCAAATATTCATCAAAATCTTCTGCCAAGGTCGATGGGGAAGGGAAAAGGCGATATTGGATCAGCATCCCAAGAATTCTAAGATTCCACCACTCTGGAGTTAGATTTGAAAGTCGAAGTTTGTTGCTGTGGAATCCATTTGATTACATTTTACATTCCCTTATGTGATAAGAACATATATTTTACATAAATTCTTTGCTACCTTTTCCTGATATATACATAAATTTTACAGTCAGGATCAGAGTTAGAAAAATATGATATTCAACATATTGGGCAGTTTTGTTTCAGATGCAATCCATATGATCAGTGGAATGTTATGCTTCTTTTTGCCCCTTAACCTTTGTTGCTTTTAAGATGGTATAGGCTCTGGAGAATTATTAGGCATTTTATCGTGTTTTAAGTAATGGATTATTCTGTGAAGCGTTATAGAGAGTTTGTGTTGTGCAGTTTCTTAACTGATTATTTGACGCCACTAAATCATGCTAGAATAATTTTTTGTAGGAATCGAAAAGAAAATAAAACGGAATATTAATTATGGGAGAATTAAATTTTGTGAATCATCAACATTAATATATACGCACATATAAATATCAAAGTATGATGTGTACCGTAGATAGATAGCTTTTTGAATAGTAACTTTTTTTTTTTAATTTTCAAATAGGAAAGTAAAATGTGGGGATGTAGTAAAAAAATTGTTGTCGGACCACGTTGCTCAAAAAGTGTCTAACGTGAATCGTACAGGTGAAATAGATGAGTTAGATTTAGATATAGCTAAAATAAAATTTTGATAAATTAAATAAAAAAAAAAAGATGTGGAGAACCTGCAATGACATGACAAATTTAATTTAAGAAATTTATGCAAAAATAGATGTTGAATTGAAATTTTTTTATTGTTTGGAATTTTATTATATGCATAATAAAACATTATAAAATAAAGTAATTTTTTATTTATATTTTAATATGTACAAGATAATAAATTATTTTTTATTTAATATATACTAAAGTGATATATTTTATATAGTTTTTGGCTGGATAAGAAGATAGATCTTAATACTAAAAATATAGTATATGGCAGGAGTGAACAAGTGGGGATGTAGCTCAAATGGTAGAGCGCTCGCTTTGCATGCGAGAGGTACAGGGTTCAATACCTTGCATCTCCAAATTGGCTGATTTATCACATGGCTTTTATCTTTTTTTAAGAGAAAAGGCACTAGGTTCAGAAACTAAATCAATATATATATATACACACACACACACACTCCAATTCGTAGCCATGGGATCAATCGAACGCTCCGTTTTAGCACACATCTGACGTAAACCCTAAACCACCCCAGAGCTCTACTGTGCCTTGATTATTTATCGCTCGTTTTGAAGCTCCAATTATTTGGGTTGTGTGTAAGTTTCCTGGTGTGCTCTTGTTTATTTCTTTCCTAAACCCTAGACCACCTCAGAGCTCTACTGTGCTTTCCATGGCTGAACCACATCCCTCGAAGACGTTCCCCGTGAAACCTAAGTTGAAATCTAAACCCAGAACCCCAAACCAAACCTCTGAATCCAAATACTGGTCCTCCTTCAAGACCCAACAAATCCCTGGCCTCATCTCAGTTCGTTCTCTCTCCTTCTCACCCTCTTCCGCTCATCCCTTCGCCGTCGCCCACTCTGCCCACCTATCAATCTACAGCTCAGAAAACCTTTCTACCACCTCCACGATCTCTTTCTTCGACGATGCTGTTTCTTGCGCCTCCTTTCGCTCCGACGGCCGCCTCATCGCCGCCTCTGAGCTCTCCGGTCGTATCCAAGTATTCGACCTCAATTCTCGAGGCCCACTTCGTAAACTCAAGTCTCACACTCGCCCCGTTTATTTCGTTCAATTCCCATTGCTTGATAAGTTCCATTTGATCTCCGGTGGCGACGACGCCTTGGTTAAATACTGGGATGTGGCGGGTCAAACACCAATATCCGAATTACGTGGTCACAAGGATTATGTAAGGTGTGGTGACTCTTCCCCTGTTAATATGGACATGTTTGTTACTGGTTCTTATGATCATACTGTGAAGCTATGGGATATGAGGGTTACAAGTAGAAGCTCAGTGATGGAGGTAAACCATGGGAAGCCAGTGGAGGATGTAATTTTCTTGCCGTCAGGGGGTCTAATTGCAACGGCTGGTGGGAATTCTGTGAAGTTGTGGGATTTGTTGGGTGGTGGGAAGCTTTTGTTCTCAATGGAGAGTCATAACAAGACTGTTACTTCCATTTGTGTGGGAAAAATTGGGAGAGATACAGGGGAGGAATCAAATCAATCTAGGATTTTAAGTGTGGGACTGGATGGGTACATGAAGGCCTTTGATTATGCCAACATGAGAGTGACCCATTCCATGAGGTTCCCTGCACCTCTTGTATCAGTTGCCTTTTCACCAGATTGTTCCATGCGGGTTATCGGGACTTCGAATGGGATTGTATTTGCTGGGAAGAGGAAGACAAAGGAAAAAGAAAAGGAGGAAAGTTCATCAAGTTTGTTTTGGAGGGTAGCGCCAGTGGAGCAACCGAAGAGAAAAGTATTGAGGCCTTCAAACTATCGATATTTTCGGAGAGCGCAAGGAGAGAAACCATCTGAGGGAGATTACGTGGTTATGAAGCCAAGGAAGGTGAAATTGGCGGAGCATGATAAGTTGTTGAAGAAGTTTAGGCACAGGGAAGCACTGGTATCTGTGTTAGGAAGAAAAAATCCTGAGAATGCGGTGGCTGTGATGGAGGAATTGATAGCTAGGAGGAAATTGATGACTTGCATTACTAACTTGGATGTGGGGGAGCTGGAATTACTAATCATGTTCTTGCAGAAGTATTGTACCATGCCAAGGTATGCAAGTTTGCTGTTCAAAGTGGCAAAGAAGGTTATTGAAATGCGTGCTGATGATACCAAGGCTTCTGTCTCCTTGAGGAGTCATATCAGACATCTCAAGCGATCTGTTGAGGAGGAGCTCCAAATTCAACGGTCATTGCTAGAGATACAAGGTATAATAACTCCTTTACTTACTAGTGCTGGAAGAAGATGAAATTTTCATCTCGGGAGTTTTTGTTGTATTCTTCTCGTTATCTTCTAGTGCAATTTTGGTCAATTGAGAACTTATATAAGCAATTTTGTAACTTCGGATCGTCTGAGGAGTTGTTAATGATATCGATATCTATAATGGATGAATGCTTTTGAACCTCCTTTCTATGTGTTATGGTTCATCTAGAATATGCATATTGCTGGAAGTTTGTTTTCATCAGGTATAATCGTGTGCAAGATATATTATTCTTCATCCCACCCCCACCCCACACCCCACTCTTTTGAGGTATTCGGAAGCTTAAAGCTTTTCCGGCTATTTAAGCACTGCTTGTAATATTATTTAAGGAACACTAAATCATTCCAAAAATCATGCTTCGGCATGGAGGTTGGCCTAGTTCGCAGGGGTGGGGACAGGCGGGCTATGATATTTTAGTTTTTTACATGGCAAAATTATCATCCTGGTCGTTTCTGTTTGAAATGAATTTCGATTCGATCTCCGTTTTTTGGTCCCAATTATGTTCTTTAATTTACTGTTTACGTTATATTAAAAAACAATTGATTTCCAAACCCATTTTGTGAAATAAACCAAATTTCAATTTCTTTCACTAAACATAAAGAGTAGTTTATCTTTTGCAAAAATCCATTGTCAACTAAGAATCAATAGCAAGCTAATTACTACCTTTTTTCAATAATAAATTATTTTATTTTTAATTTTGTAAAAACATGGCAGTCTCCGTTATTCTTATGAGTCCGCAAGATAATCGGCGAGAACATGAAAATAGAGACGTATAGACATGTTCTCGAAAATAGACTTTCTAATTTCAAAGGAGGATCAATATTCACGATGCAAATTACTCTCGAATCTTACCAAATAAAGGAATCTGAGAAATACAAAGATTTCTTTCCCAGAAAAATAATCTCCAGACTATCCTCCCATGGATAAATAAAAGAAAATAACACCAAAAAAAGGAGGGGCCGAAAGAGATATATGGACATAACATACAACCTAGGGTAGCCAAAAACAAAATACAACCTATTATAATGCGCCCAATATGTACCCATAACCGGCAACACTAGCTGGACGCCCCTGCAAAATGTACAAGACAAGTCACACGAAAACACAGCATCAGATACTGCGGAGGAGAGGGGGTCATATTTAAAATAAAAATTAAAACAAACTTGATCTGCCCCAACGTTTGAATTTTAAAGAAAAGGTCCATTTAACAAAGCAACAAGATCAAGTGCCTAAATGTGCCAAGTGCATTATTTAAAACTCAACATTTACAATGCAACAGGACAGAAAAAATCTTAGCAGAACATTATACTCCCTAACCAACTCTGATTAAATTGGTAAAATTCTAACAAACTAAAAGAAAACACTTGTATGAAATAAACTAAATTGCGCCAAAGTGTTGAAACATGTGCAAATAATCCCTCTAACATTCAAAACTCAACAAGAAACTACTCTAAACTTCTAATTTGTGTAAAGAGTTTGGCCAAAGAAAATAGTCCCTTCTGTTATTTAGTCCATTATTTCCCCAAGAAAGCATTATACTCCTATAGTCCTAAATATAAGACTTAATTTGCACTATAATTTGTACTACAAACTATACCTTATATTAAGGACCAGAGTAATATATTCTTAACCATACACCCCCTTGAAATTTTGTTTTAAGCAAATAATCCCCCATAAATTTTGTTTTACATGTAGATCCTCATAAAGGCATCCAAACATGAGTTTTACTACGTAGTACGAATTGTTCATTCCAACTACCAGTTTTACTGAGGAGCAATATGGGAAAACGTTGAATGTTTCATACCTGATGTTCTAGAAGCAGATATATTATCTGTAGCTTTACTAGAACTACCAGTTCTAGTCTGGCCTTTGTTTTCTTCCCTAGAAGCTCCCAACGACCTCAACTTTGATGATGCCCTAATTGAATGTATCAGAGGAGCATCTTCATCCTCCTCATCCTGCTTCCCTTCATCTTGTTCAGATGCACTAACTGCTTCTTCATCATCACTTGAACTGTGCTCTTCAAAAAGTTTCTTTCCTGATATATTAGGTCTCTTACGTGGACGACCCCTGCGCCTTACAGGTGTCCCCTCTTTCTCATCTGTGGACAACTTAATTTGTTAGTCTTGTCATGACATTCAGGCTCTCTATCCAAAGTCACATGACCTAGTTCTTAGCAGAAAAACCGTGAAGGCAGACATAATTGCTGCCACTGAGTTGATCCTAATTTCGAGAATATAAACCTAAACAAAATGATACTAACGAAAAAGGCATTTGAAAGTAAAGTGAACGGAGAATGGTGGTAGAAGTTTTTTTAAACTACATACCTTGAAATCCCTCATTCTTTGCATACTTTTCACGTAAGCAATCAATAAATATGTTGTAGGGACGCCAGCCGCTGGGATCTTCCTCAGTATTAACATTTTCTGTACGTCTTTGAACATCCTTCATGCTATTCATAAAAGGACGCATCAAAAGAGTCACATTTCAGGTATAGGCTACAAGGATTCTACAACCAAAATATGAAGCAAAATCTTACATATCTAGCACATCTGATGCAGGAAGTTTTGCCACAAAGGGAAGTACTCCAACTTCCAGAAAAGCTAACAGTTTTGGAGCATCTACAAAAGCATAATCAACACCATCCCTTACAATTTTCAGAATGTCTGACCTATGCTTGTTTCTTGCAGCTCCAATGAATGTTCCAGATAGCTGGGCAGCCAACTCTTTGCAGCCGGAGAAAGATTTGCTATCTGAAGCAATCTTCTCATTTCTAGAGAGCTCAAATACATGCCTATGGTAGGCCTAGCGCCAAAAACACATTAGTACAATAGTTAGAATAGAAGAGGGAAAATATAACTTGGTGATCTTGGAGTAAACGAGTAATGAAGAGACAGGTCCTCATTCATTGAGAAAGATTTCCTACGTGAATCAATTCAAATGCACAAGTCCGACAGGTCCTATTCTTCTGGATCAAGTAGGAGTTGAACATCTCATCACTGAGCTAAAGTTCTCAGAATAGCTTTAAATAATCAATCTATTTTGCAGCTTTTACAAACATAATCTTTCAGATCAAAATCAAAAGCAACATATAAATACTTCTCAAGAGGCTTATTCACCATTATCTAGTAAAGCATGTAAGGATCAAAGAAGCCTCACACTGATAATATAGATAGAGAAATTGCCCAGAACACGAAGGCACACTGGAATTTGTCCATTCAGTCTAGAAGAGCAAAGACAAAAGGAAAATGGGAAGGGCCATACAATAATGAGAAATTCATCCGCTGGACATAGGGAAGCAAGAGGAGTAACAGAGATCTTAATATAATTTAACAAGTTTTCAAGGAAAAATGAGCAGCATCCCAGGAAAATCAATTAATCAATTTCTGTCACAAGTCTGACCTTTTTAAGCGCTTCTAGAAAAATGATTGCCAGGTTATCATCTTTTTTCTTCAGAACAGTGATCAGATGTTTTACAATCTCAGTCACATTTGCCCCATGCATTACATAATGAGAAACAATCTCTGGAGCAAGATACTCCTGCGATAGAAATAGCCAAACATGCAATAAAATAATATGTTTTCCAGTACTTCTCGCATCCTCAACAGGTTTCTGCTAACAAGAACTCACTGTCATAAATTTAAAAGGGGGAAATCACCTTTGGAACAACATCATTGGCAACCAACTTTGCAGCAGCAATCATAACAGTGTCTCTATTTGTCTCCTCAAGATACTCCCTGTTCATATCTTCATCTTCTGTCTCATCTGAGAAATAGTATGTAAGAAAAATGAATTCCAAGCATTAGTGGCCAGATGATCACACAGGAGATTTGTGTATCCTTACTCACCAAGAACAGTTAGTTATTATTACTATTAACCTTGATAACTCGGAATAACAAGTTCATAATCATAATAGAGAGTAGACTACATGAAATTTGTCAAAATATACTTCAATCTGATTGAGAAACAGATGAATCTTCATAATTAGTACACCATCTTGCTGGCGGGAATTTGGAGTAACCTGAAATATTGAGCTGCTGTTGACACAGTTCCCAGAACTTCTGAAGAGAATCTGCACCTGGTTGATATCCTAATCTTTCCAGCTTTGTCTTGGCAAAATTCTCTCTTCTAAATAAGAACCATGTTTCTGCAAGTATACAGCATACCTTTGGCAACAACACATTTTATCAGGAAAAATCCGGGATTCAAGTCTTACAATATATTAATGCTTGAGGTAGATAAAGGAAAAGAAATTTACACCAAAATGCTCTTACCCTGGAAGTTAGTTCACTTGCATGTTTATTCCCTTCCTTGTAGTCAGTAGCTGAGTTAAGAAAGTAGCCAAGTTCGTCCAACAAGGTATTGCGCTTAGATAGAAGAGAAGATAAAGATGCTTCTGAAACGGTTTCTTTACTTACGATAGAATGCAGACCCCAGGCTAGGTGCATATACAAGTTCAGAAGCAGGAAACCAACAACCTGGAAATACAACTAGCAATGGAATTGTCAAGCACAAAATGACACGTAAAAAATAGTGCTCAACTCAAGAAATCATATACACACCTCATCCTCCAAGTTTCTAAAGTTACGAAGTACCATGAGTATGTCTTCATACAGACTTTCTAAAGGCACAGATCTCGATAGTTGGAGTTCATACAACCTCTTCAAGTTTACAAGAAGAGAATATTCATCACCACCATCCTGCAATCAACATGTGTTTAATTTCTCCAATCTTAGTAATGAGATCCACAAGTAAAAAAGGAAAGGGAAAAAAAAAAGCAGTCCATCGAAATATACCCCAACTTCTTTAATAGCAGACTTAAGTTTCGCAATGAGTTCATCCTCAAGTTCCTTCAACTTATTACGGGCAAAATCTTGCAGTTCCCCTTGACTTTCTGTTGAACAAAAATTAATTGCCTTCACACAGGATCTCAATGGCTCCTTGTCACCATGTTTAAAAAATGCTTCTTCCACAAGCTGAAGGACATTTTTGAAGTTCTGAAAAGAAAGAACTAATCAGTGTCTTGGAAACAATGAACAATCTACAAATGGCCAGCAACAACATTTAATCCACCTGTTCCTGCCTCTTCAAGGAATAAAGCTCAAGGTTCATATGCAAAACAATCTCAACGAGTGACGGCACTTTTGCTTTATCTGAAATGAACTTCTGCAAGAGCAGTGGATAACTCTTCATCACGGCAACAGTTATATCCCGTCTATTATTTTCAAATATTTCCTGTCATTTGTTAAAGGGGAAGAGTTTAGGCTCAGGAATAACACATTAACAAGAAGGGACACAAATAGGACAACAAAAATTACTCTCAGAAATGTTACTAATGAAATGACCAGTAAATGAAACTGGCTCACAATATAACTAACCTGCAAATGCTCAAAGAAAGAAGATATTTATAATTTGCAAATAAATTTAAGGTCACATGCTTTCCTTTGAAAGGCCAAGTATTCTAAAAATATTTAGGATTAGAATAACTTTAAAAATTTCCAAAAAATTCAAGAATTGGAACTCAAGTAGGGACGAACTTTCTGGGCCTTGTTATAATATGGCTTTCTATTATCAGTAGCAGGAACAATCCTCTCTCCAACAGCCTTTTTAACAGATGCAGAAAGAAGTCGCACTAGATTTGTTGCATCACCATCAGTGAGCTCCATTGAGGGATTTTCATCAAGGAGCATAGACATAATGCACTTCCAATCCTGAAAGAAAAGTATCAAACATGATCAGTCAACTGCCAAAACATTACTTAGTAATCAATACAAAGAAGTAATATATTCTGAATTGAAAATCTTTTCTGGGAGCTGTCCTTTGGCACAATCTGCCAACCACAAGGTATAAAATCAATTCAAGAGTAGAGATAGAATACTGTGTGAATGAAAGAGTAAGAACATATTTGAATCTATACACCCAGAAATCTGCTTCACTAGTATCAGGAAAAATAATAGCCTTCAGTTTATACATCAACCTTGTTAGGTAGAAAAGTGATTATTCATTATTCTCGTAATGATTGTATTACTGCAGACAAAATCATTAGGCATGGCATTAATATATACAGGTTCCTCATCAAATCCAGCCCAACTGTTAAAATTGCATCATACACCATCAGCATTCCTGACCTGCCCCTATCCACGTTTGGCAAGATTGGGTAGGCTACTAAATTATAATCAGCATACATTCTGAAATTAAGAAACCGTTCCAATGTCTCCATTGTCTGTTAAACCTTGCTTTTCAAATTTATTATATTAAAAAGATTAAAAAAAAGGAAAGAAGGAAAAGTAAACATGGGTATTTTGGCGCCTACCTCTTATATAACATGGTTACAACTTACAAGGTAAAGGAAGAGGTAACCAAGTGCACTTAATAGATAAATAAATGGGATATGTGAAGAGAGAGAAAAATAATCTGTATCAAAAGTCAATACAGCCATTGTGTTACAATATCTTGCCAATATATCCGAATTTGGACATCCTTCCTAATCTCCTTCCTATCCTTCAGGCAACATCCAAGTTCTGGAAAACTTAAATCCAGAATACATGCACGGACAGCCAGCAAAGAAATGCTTTGGTTAAGGAAAGCTACCACTTTTTTATCACACATAGAAAATAATATTCAGATGGATAATATAGGGATACCTTTATAGCCTTCATATATTCCCAAACATCGTCAATGACATAAATGCTCAAGATAGGATCTTGAGGGAATTCTTCCAGAATTCTTAACATTCTTTTAAGATGGACCTCAGAAGAACTGCCACTTTCACCTGGAGAACATATTATCTGGATCACCTATCTTCTATAGCCAAAATAAAGATATCCAGCTTAAAGTGAAAAGGCGGCCTTGTGACCTTTCGTACCTGATTGAGCAATTAAGTGATCATACACTAACGCTCCAATAGCATGCCTGATTTCTGGGGGTTCATCAATCAACAAATCATACAAAGGACCCAAGTCATCTTCAGACAGAAGTTGATGCCTGAAAGGTACCAAGAAGACAAATCACAATATACAATAAGTTACATAACACTTCACTGTTGAACAAGTATATGACCTGAAAATGTTTTGATAGCAGACCTTAACAGTTGTTTAACAAGTCCTATGGCACAAACAGCCACGGAAACATCAATGTCATCAGCAAGCTCAATGATCCTGCCTGCAAATCTTTCAGTAAATAAACCAAGGGTTGGCACATTATCGTCCACCTCATAAAGATTTTGAAGTGCAGTTATAGAAGCCTTTCTTACTCCCACATTCTACATAATAAAGAATGAGAAAAAATGGTAAAACATCAACAAAGAGAGGCAAATAAGTTGTGATGTATGAGAAATTATAAATTCACACTCATTACTTTGTCATTCAACGTCCACCCAAGATACTTCAAGTACAAATCTTGCAAGAACAGTGATGGGTATGATAGGATCCATATACCCAGTGACTCTATGCATGAAATTCTAATAGTTGGGTCAATGTCTCTGTAGCGATGCACAAACAAACTGCGAAAGAACATTATATGGATGTATTAGCAACTCTGATCAACAGACATGCTATAGTTTAGTTTCCTTTAAAGATAATTTGTTTCTTCAGTTCAGAAAATTCATACCCAGTAAATATTTTACGCATCATCTCTTCCAACATAGTTATTTTCTCATGTGTAGTTGAAAATCTTTTGTTTAGAGATTCTACCCGAGGCCCCTCAACTCTTTTCTTTTTTTCAGCATCCAGCTGCCTGCGAGTAGTCTCTCTCTGTGCACCAAGCATTTTAGCAACACTTATGTATGATGTAACAAGTTGAAGACCCATCAATGAAGCAACCTGACGATAAACTCTTGGAGGGGTGCTGCATATGTGCAGTGGCATATAAGTAGTTGTATATGTTTAATAAAATTCAAAAAGCTTTAATAATCATATACTAACCATGAAAGTGCAATAATATAGTCCATGCACTTGTCAAACAAAACCTGATCAAATAATGGCCCATGTTGGCATTCACGTACCAAAGTATCCCAGAATGATTCAAGATTCTCTTTGAAGTTCTTAACTTCCTTCTTTTTTGAATTTTGATAATCTTCCATTTCACCCTAGAAATTCAAAAGAATCAAAACATGAGCTTCAGGGTCTGAATTAAAAATATATGAGGAGTATGCAAGAATAAGCAGAAATAATCAGTACATACCCTTTTAGCACAGTTGACAAGAGCAACCACAGCATCATCTACATCAGTCTCGTCCAAAAGATCTCTTTTGTTATAATACTTGGCACCACATGCCTAAAAATTTGATCATTTCATCAAATCTGAAATAACTTCTAAATTAAAACGGAAATATTCTTTATTTGAGAATTGAAGAAGTGCTAAATTTTCCAAGTTTCTTTGGAGTTGGATTCATGTATCTATGTCTAAAACATCTCTAAATGACCAAATGCTTAAGAAACTTTTAATTACCTCAAACAGCATTGTCAAGAGTTCAACCATTGCAGGTTTTGGATCATTTTCATAGCGTTCAACCCAATTTTTCACAACATGAGGAATGAACTTGCTGTGTCCTTTGACAACCTCTGCAAAAATCATACGAGAAAATTAACCTCAGCCTCAATCCAGTTATGACAAAAAGGCAACTACAAACCTGATCAAAAGTCATTCTAAGGAAGAGAGGCTTCATTCAAGGATTGAGGTACAAAAGTATCCACTCTTAATAAAAATCCCCACAAATTATAGTGAAGTTCACCTCAAATGTTATTAATGTACAGAGAAATTCATACCCCGAACTGATGCATCCCATATACATGAGTCTGAATGACCCATTCATAAGGTCTGAGAAAGAATAGACATACTCTCAGTAATGAGTATACAATTAGTCTAAAGCATGCGTCTAAAAACTCCCATATAGACAGGGCCATTTGACACCAACAAGCTATAGCCTAAGTAAAAAAAACCAGGCCTGATTCCAAGTGCAAAGTGGGAAGGATATGGGAAGTAAACTGACAGCTTAAACACTCACGAGTCAGCAAGAGAAACAGCCAAAATGATTAAAACGAAAGTGATGTGAACAAAAGAGTACGAGCTGCTAGGCCCACTACATTGCTGGTCTCACAGTAACTTGCCACAAATTCGCATCTAACTTCTACAGCGTCTCCAACGCTATAAATCTTATCAACAAGGATAAATGATTTTCAATATGAAAGTCTCAAGTGTTTACCAATCAAGCTCTGATCACTGGTTTTGTGCGCCATCCCAGAAGTTCCATCTGCAGGACGACATCGCTTAGCTTTTGGACGAATTTCATCGAAATCATCAGGCGAACTCTCCCTGTCCACTTGCTCGCTAGAATCGCTGATCTTGGCACGGTTATCGCCATCCCCATCATTTTCCTGGTGGAGTTGTTTCCCAGTGTTTTGACCCTGAGCTTTACTCCTCTTCTGCTTAATTCGAACAGTGGAAAGTCAAATTACAACTCGTACGAGCATGTAAAGAGTAGAGATGGACAGAGATGAAAATGCAAACTCACGGAACGGCGAGTTGATGCTTCAGAGGGTGCAGCTGAACCTTGCATGACCTAATCTTTCGGAAACGGGAATTTAGCAGAAATTCACAGGCACGCTGAGCTCGAGTATTCAGAGACAAGTTTTCTAAAAAGAAATGCTTGCCCTAATCCTGGATTTTGCAGAACACGAACAAACGGGTACATGGAGAAGGTTTCACACTTCCGAGCCAATACTCCAAAAAGAAATCTCCCGCCAAATGGTTATATTTACCATCAGCCCAGGTTTTCGTTTTTAACGGAGAATCATTAGTGGATTTGGGAAGTTAAAAATATTTTCGGCCGAACGTTTTAGGTCAAAAAATGTGGAGCCAGTTGGCCAGAACCCAATCAATCATCAATTAATATTTTTTTTTTGTTATAAGTAGCAACTAATAATTTTAATCAATAATCTGATTTTAAATTTTTAATAATTTTAAACAATTAATTAATAATTTTATTAACTAATTCTATAATATTTTAAATTTTTACCATAATAATAATCCATAATAATCATAAACATATTAAAAAAAAATTCCAAAATCCACCTTAATCTTTTAGCCATGATTTATAATAATCATAAACATACCCAAAATATAGATTACGGTTAATATTTATTTTGGTGAAATGAAAAAACTTGATAGAAGTATTCCCTTTCTGCAAATTAATTTAATAACCAGTTACAGTACAACCTATTTTATATAAATATTTTATTTGAAATGATGATATGGTGAATTAATTGATAGATTATCTAAAAACAAGCAAATAATATATAGGTATTTTATTTAAATATTTTATTTGAAATGATCATATGATGTTCTTTATTTTCAGTAGTAAAAACCTATGTAAATTCCAACTTCCATTTGTCATCAACTACTAGTATGGGCCCTCAAAAACCAGTTATACTATTATTGGCTCATGAATATTACGAATATATTTTATAATAAATTTCATATTATCTTGTATAAAAAAAAAATCATATAGATATATAAAAGAGATGAGAATGGATGATCCGGACTAAAGAAACGATTACGTCGTGTATATTTCGAAAGTATGGAACTTGTGGTGCTTCTAACTTGTATAAACATATTCAACCGGATTATTCCACGATAACAAAACAACTCACTAAAATATTTCATAACGTTCCCAATTAAGGGAGATATATCCGGCTGTTTATAAGAAAAGTAAAAACATGGTTACATTACTGTCCCAAATGGAGTATCGCCACGCTTCAGTGAAGAGAAATCAAATAGTCGTCTCCAATTGATTTCAAACACTAAAACAAGTGAATCGGAATAAGAATTCACTTCCAGTTAAGAGAAATCCAAAGCTTTCAGCAGCTTTTATAATATGATTAAACGAACTAATGTACAAGTAACCTGCATACTCAAAACAGTCACCAAGAAGCACATAACTGCGGAGGACGTGAAACCTAAATGCATGAAGCTCAATGGTACATCCAGCTTCAAGCAGCATTGGCCATGGACTCAATCAAGATCTGGTAGCCTTCCGGTACAGCACTCTCTGTCTGCACGCATTCCGTCAGTGCTGGAACATCGGCAGCCACGTCTAAAACCCCTGCTAGGACCAGAAGAAGATGAAAATCAGATATTCTCTTCACAAATGGAAGATTTTTTGTACGCTCGAGATGATTCTTCAGTGCCTTCATCATTACTTGAGTGCTTCGGTTCTCAATGGGAAATATTGATGAAAGTGGACCCTGCATTGAGGAAACATCCCGCACCGCATTAATAAGTGCAATAGCAATTATATTGGGAAGCTATGTTAGAAGGATAAAGTATGACTCTGGCCTATATGACACAGCAAGCAGTAGAAGCTTGCAAAAGCATTACATTGACATTCAGTACAATTGTTTACTCAGTAAACCACATTCCCAGGTTAATACATTAATCAGTCAAAATCTTACAATTTTCATATCGTTATCAACAACTCTCTGATTGATTTTGTTAAAGACAGTATAAGTGACATGCTTCTCTGTTTGAGTAAAAAACAAAAATTCATTCCTGACTTTACATTGTTAATCCGCTGATCACAAAACTTTTTTCTACAAGCCACAATCAGTCCATATGGCTCAGGCAGTCCTGGAAGTAGAAGATTAGCCTGCTATTGAACGGACCATCAAAGCACTAACTTAAATGGCACCCAAAAGAGAACAAGCACACGTGGAAAAGAAAAGTAGAGTATAATACACCCTTTTATACTGTGCATTTGAAAAAATAAATAAAAAAAAGGAGCCTAGTAAACATGAAACAAGAAGAATCAAGCATTTGAAGAAGTTACCCAATCTCTCTGTAAAGTCTAAAGAGACAGACCCCTTTAAAGATGCAACCAAATTTTCCCTTAAACATAAAAGGAATAACGAACCGATGGTACACTTTTTTTTACATTGGTCATGGGAATTTATATGGCGTTTCAAACAGAAAAACAGGCCAAGAATTCAGCAATAGACCTGGCACCTAATCAAGCTAATGCTGCCCAAAGGGAATATCAAACCAAGGATCAGATTCTTAGCCCAGACCAATTATTCTACAGAGCAAGTCCCTATTGAGATTTATAGACGTTGAAGCTCAAATATGGATGTAAGAACCCACCCTCTAATTGTCTCAATTATTCCGTTAAAAGGTGGCCTTGTGCATTCAACTGTTTCCTTTAAAAAGAAAGACTATAAATATACTCATGAATTATGGAAGCATGTTTACATTTTATATCTTTCTGCACTATAACTTAATAGACCTCACAAGCTCAATGCTGAAGAGCTTGAGCCTCAAACAAATCATCAACTTCACTATTCAAATTCACTATGAATAATTGAAAAAATTATGTTAGCTCTTAGAACTACAATGTAAGCTTGCTACAGCATTCATCTCACAACTAGATATGTCCAGGTCAGAGCTATATGTGCAATCATTTTTTATAAACTGAATTCGATGAGTATTCTCACTCCAAGATACTGTCAGGTGCATGATTAGATTTACATATTTCAATATTTCGGGATGTTCCTTTTTTTGTAAATTTGCGTCTATTTTCAAGTTGGGCAGCGTGCAACTTTCAGTCTTAGCTAGGCATTGCTTGGTCCCTTGTTGCCGACTTTATGAGTATTTTCAGCCATTCCACAAAGTCATTCAGATCCAGTTCAAGGATTCAAGCAAAACAAGTTTAGCTGAGATAGGAAAATTTTATTTTTTTCACCGAAACTTTTTTTTTTCACCTAATAACTAAATAGTACACCCTAGGGGCCTAATATAACAAACATAACAAATAGAGATGTTTCATAACGCATTCCCATTGATAACAGATAATAAAAAAAAGGCGCAAACGCAACAGCGAAGAGTGAATGACATACCTGATGATCAAAGATCTTTACCACCACCAAAAAGAAGTCATTATCAACCTCTCTAGTATCTTTAACTCCAACAACTACTTCTTTCTTCATCTTTGACAACTTGGGATCGTCATCGTTACCAATTTCTGTTTCAAACCACCCTTCTTTGAACAATTTAATACACGTATCACTCATCTGAAAGGCTTCAAAGTGAACATCCGCACCAGCATCCTCATTCACCTCCAGCTTCACTACAGCCGTCACCCACTCCTTCAAGCCACTCTCTGCGTGTAACTCCGCAGCCTGAAGAACCTCCCTATTCGACAAAGTATAATCTTTTTTATCCTGACTGATGGTCTGTGTGAATATAAACCCAACTTTCCTCATCCCCAACCCTACCGCAATAGCTTCCACTAACTGCTCTTCATCGGGGTCTCTGATTAACAATAAATTATCTTCCGAACCTTGCTGCGGTGGCTCGTATATGAAATTCACCTCAACCTTGCCCTCCTCCGAGACGGTACCGTACATGAATCCCCCTCTTTTCACTGCGAAAGCTAGGGTCTCATTCACATAATGCTGAAACGCGTTGGCACAATCCCGATCGAAGGAAACCAACTCGCAATGCGGGTTTTCCTGTCGGCTAACTCGCATTTGTTTGGCGATTAGATCATCCATGGTCATCTTGCGGCCGAAGGAACCGGCAGGGCTGAACGCTGCTGGCCCAACAACCCTACGTTCTACCTCGTGGGCCAGAAATACGATAGACCCATGAGAGAGATTGAGAGCAGAAAGAGGGGTATCGGGGTTAGACATATCAGTAAATCGGAGAAGATCTTCATGAGTCTTAGCAAGCAGGAGGTTTTGGTTGGTAGAGAGAGTTTGATTGTGTACAGGAATTTGAAGCTGGGATTGAATTAAAGATTGGAGTTGGGCCACTGTGATATGCGGGTTATCAACAGAAACTCGCTCCAGGCCATCGCGACTTCGAATTCTGAGCATCATGGTGAAGAAAGACTATTTGAGTTGGAGTAGAATTTAAGCAGGGGAAGTTGAAGATTTCGGTTCTGGAATAGCGAAATCCTTGTTCTAGTGGGAAAGCTAAGCGAAAATAAAAGAACTCTTGCCTATCGGCTATCGGGAATAGGATCCCAAAGGGTAGAGAAGGATTACAATTATGCTGGGCAAAGAGAATTACGTTCAATTGTAGTCCTACTTTTATAAAATTTGAAATTTCATCGTAATCTATCAGAAAAAAACAAATTCATCTTAATATTTTCAACTTTTGGGATAAGATATGGTCAACAATTTCCTAATTCTTACCCCCATTGAACAAATTAACAAACAAAAATTAGTAAACTTACATATTCAAAAGTTATGATCAATAACTAATTTAGTAATTTTGCTAAAAAATTAGTAATTATAATCAAATATTCCAAAGACATTAAATAAATAATTATAATGATAGAAATTATTTTTTTAGAACAACCATGAGCTCATAAATATTATTTTAATTGAAGATATCAAAAGTCACAGCTTTAAAATAAATTATTTAAATAAATTTGAACAGATTCGACCCGGTGGAAAATTTAAGCCTTGGGTAAAGAATATGAAGTAAATATTTAAAATTCTCTTATAATTAAATAATCATTAATAATTAGGAATAAATATTTACAAAAATAAATAAAATTTATTAATTATCTCAAGGTCAAAAATATCATTTTAATTTATCTGTGAGTTCAAATTCAATGGAAATATAAAGTTCTTATTAGTAATCAATTTATAAGTATTCTTTAATTAATGCGTAAAGATACTAATGTGGTGGTTTTGTTGACATGTAAACTATCACCCTTTATTTAACCTATCTAACAACATTACTAGTAGGTTTAGGTCTAGTATAACATAATGAATTAGTTCTCGAGAACTTATAGTCTTTTATTCTATTTAGGTTGATTGCCACGGTTGATTATAGTTATTAAAAATTGAGTTTGTATTTATCAAATTTTCTGTTTTCTGTAACAATTAGATTTTCTATCTTTAATGTGTAAAAAAGCAAACATCCACGGATATTAAACAAGTGTTATACGAACGTGCGAAAAACTTGAATGCTATGGGCTGAAACGTTTAGATTGTGCTGGATACCCAACGCCTCTCATTACTCTATTTTGTGGATAACATGGATGAGATGTTATATTTCTACTTATATTAATTTCTTCTTCTTCGGTGTCTGGTTATTTACGGGAAGAGGTGACCATTGAAGGGGACATTAGAGATCCCTTGCCCTTTCTAGATCTTTGTGTTTAATCCGCTTTTGGGTCAAACACGAACTTTAATCTATTCCATAAACATGTATAACTCTTCAAGCAAGCCAATAAATAAAATCAACGTCACAATAATAGTTTTAGCATCCCACGTTTTCAACCAAAGAATAAAAACGAAAACCATCATGAAGGAATCATAAGAAGAGGCGAAGCTAGCATTTTAAGGAATCAATGTTTCCGAGCCTATTCATGGCCTGCGCAAACGCAGCGAGGAAACCCGTTTGGTAAATCAGTTCACTCACAGTCTTGGCCTGCTTGTCGGTCAAAAGCGCAGCATCAGACTGGAACAGTCCCTTGTTCTGGACAAGGTTGGAGTAATAGTGAGAGTCAAATGTTTTAAAGCTGTCGGGATCCATTGGCACGATGGTGGTGCTGTCACCGATGCCCTTGCATTTGGACTTGAGGAACTTTGTGTAGGTGGGGTCCAGAGAAGGATCTTGGTCAACTTTTCCGGTGAAGTTGAAGAGCCTGCAGCTGAAGGAGTTGGCAGTGTGATATTCCAATGGTGTGTGACCCTGACAACACCACAAGCTCGTGCCCCGTCAGGCCTTTTTTTGGCGAAGTTGGCTTTGAGCTGAGTGAATTTGAAGAACGGTACCGGAATGTTGAATAATGCTTCTTGGCTTATGGATACTTTCCCATCTCTTCTACCGGTAAGAACTTCCCATAGAGGATTCTTAAACTGCACACACACAGAGACAAAGAGAGAGATATTAATTACGTACGCATCACAAAACTAAACCAACTTGGCATAGCGTTGCTCATCCCAAGAATATATAATGCATTATATACGCTTCACTTACTTACCGGGATGGACACGGCGTCCCTAGCGGCCAAAGCGAGGATATCAGCGCAGGAAACGACCCTGGGGCATTGAGCCTCGACGGTTGCTTTTATGGCATCGATGGCTTCAAAGCCTTTCAAAGTTTGATTTGGGATTGAGTCCCTTTCTGCAGTATTATTAGCAGTTGAATTCAACAGCACTGATGCATCACAACCCTGAAATCATAAAATGTTTTGCAGACAGATTATAAGTAGCTGCAAAAAAAAAAAAAGCAATAAAGAAAGAACAGAGTAATTATACACTTCTTACTCTAACAAAGCAGTCATGAAAGTGCCTTCTAAGCAACTGGGCGGGCAAAGCAGGATTAGAAGAGACGAGCTGTGAGGTTCTTGTTTTGATGATGTCCTCAGCTTTAGGGCAAGAGGTTCTCCGGTAGAAGTTCTTGGTGAGGTCGCCTCCTTGTGCAGACACAAGAGAGGCAAAAAGTACCACAAAACCAAGTAAGGAATGAAGACCTCATATTGGAGAACTTGATGATGGGGATATATTGGCTGAATGGCTATTGATTTCCTTTTATAGAGCATTATATTCTTGTCTTCTTTTTGAAGTCAATATTGTTCAGCATTGCATACATCAATTGTCTAGTATAAGACAGATCCGACATGCTTTACTTTAATAAATTTAATTAACTTGTTAATTAAGTATACTACGCGCCATAATCATATACTTGATTATATATCTTCAATTAACCCTGCAATAGTTGGAATAACGAAACAATATAAAATGGGTATTTCTATAAAGAATCAACATAAATAATCAGTATCAATTATACCAGAAAACGGCAACCAACTATATGGGGAATTGACACACACACACACACTTTTTTATGTATAGACGCACACAATAAGGGTTGTTTGAAATAGGTGAATTATTATGTGGCCGATCTGGTTACTTGTTTGGAATAGGCCTTGCGTCCTTCTGTCATAACCTCAGCAGGCCATACCTTCATTTTTAATTTGACTTCGTAACTCTTCTCTGATAGCTAATTAATTGATTATTAAATGTTGCTATCATGGTAAATGGTATTAATTATAACCAACAAAGCTCAACATAATCATAATGGGTGGGTAGATAAGTTCTTTAAAAATGATATCTTGAATTCAAATCTAGTTGAGTATATAGAAAATATTTTGTTAAGAGAGTTAAAATTCATTTTTAGTGATATATATATATATATATATATATCTCGAAATAATTAGTCTCAAAACTATTGGTTGTGAGATACTATCTATATGGATTCTACAAGAAAAAAAGTTATTAAATATAAACATTAAAGTTTGAAAAGTTTACCATCATGGAATTATAAAGATTAAAGAGCTTGAAAAGTTTACTGGCAAACACTGATCTATAATTATAATAACAGAAGTAGCAAATGGATACAATGAGAACAGAAGTTACATACAGCTATTTAGAGGTTTAACTTTTTGGAACCTAAATCAATTATCAATTACATCTGAATAACTTTTTATTTTGGTTAGCATGCATGAGAGGATCGAAAGGCCAATGAAAGTACTCCCTCATGGACACAAATAATTGTGTTTTAACACAGTTGACTAAACTTTTTTAATATGTATATGAGGTAGGTATTGGCGACTTTGTAAAGAAGTGAATGCAATCCAAAAAGAAATTAAAATACCGAGAAAAGTCAATGCTTTAATTTTGTATGTGCTTAAGCATCGCAATGGCTTCCCAAGTTGTGCTATGTACTAAAGGTTTTTTTGGCCCTAAACGCGTTGCCAAGATCCCTTGAAAATGTATATTAATGGAGTTACTTTAATTAAAATTAATACATCAATAATCAATTAAACTAAATTTATATATAAAAAATAAAACTTGACTAAGGGATGTTAATTAATTACTTAGACAATAAGAATCAAGTTTCTCCGTAATTTGTGCCATGTTCATTTTGCTACATCGGATAATTACAATTCTTGAAAAATAATATTGCAAAATGACAATATAATAATATATGAGGTTACGCTAACGACTAACGAGGTATAAGGAGGCAAGACGAAGGTTCATGTGCTGAGTAAAACTTAAGGAATCGTGAAATTTTGAATTGACTGAACTTTTTAGCAATATTATCATTGGTTCTTGTATAATAAAATATTCAATTGGTAATTCTTAGCAATTAATAACGAATCGTGTATTTTTATATTTCAGAGAGAGAGAGAGAGAGGGAGGGAGGGAGAGAGATATTATTTTCTTATGTCAATAGAATCGTGTCACTTATATTTTTCCTAATGAATGAGAGAAGTTATAAAACTCATTTAAAATTATCTTGGACGACGAGATGCTATTTATATATACTCTTTAATTTCCTCAAACACAATACATCTCTAATCATTTTTTTCAATTAAAGGCACATACACTAACGTTCAAAATCAATATGCAATTTATAAAGAGTCTAAAACATTAGTTTTCCTTCACTAAACAGCATATCGTAGATGGCCAAAAAAACCACATATCATTGGAACAAAAAAGAAAAAGAAAAAGAAAAGAACATAGATCCATATATTTAATCTGCTTTTGGGTCAAACACGAACTTCATTAATTAATAGACAACATGAATAACTCTCCGAGCAACAAGATAAATCAAATCAGCGACACAATAGTAGTTTTGACAATCCCACGTTTTCAACCAAAGATTGAAAACAAAAAAAGAAGACAAAATAATGAAGGGAATGAAAAGAGACGAGGTATCTTCTTAAGAGTTAACAACCCAACACTTGTTCCTAATTTCTCCACTGGTGCCGGTGAGGACCTCAATGTTTCCGAGCCTCTTCATGGCCTGAGCGAACTCAGTGAAGAAAGCCTCTTGGTCAACCAATTCATGGACAGTCTTTTTGGCCTGCGTGTTGGTGAGAAGTGCAGCATCAGATTCGAACAATCCCTTGTTCTGAAGAAGGATGGAGTAATAGCTAGAGTCAAATTTGTTAAAGCTGTTGGGATCCATTGCCACGATGGTGGTGTTGTCACTGAGGCCCTTGCATTTGGACTTGAGGAACTCGGCGTATTTGGGGTCCAGAGAAGGGTCTTGGTCTCCTTTTCCGGTGAAGTTGAAGAGCCTGTTGCTGAAGGAGTTGCAGTGTGCTACTCCGATGGTGTGTGAGCCTGACAACACCACCAACTCGTGCAACGTCAGGCCTTTTTTGGCGAAGTTGGCTCTGAGCTGAGTGAAGTTGAAGAACGGTGCCGGAATGTTGAACAATGCTTCTTGGCTTATCGATACTCTCCCATCTCTTCTACCAGTAAGCACTTCCCATAGAGGTTTCTTAAACTGCACACATACACACGCACATATTATGCATCAGAAAATTAAACCAACTGCAATAATGGATTAAGCAGATTTAACTGGTTGTGGCCTCAATCTCACTTACATGGGAGCTTTCATGCCCTCTGTTTATAATGCCACTGGCCTATATTATACACTTTCTATATCTCTATATTCATAATTTATTTTCTATACTACTTTTGTGAATGGAGAAGGTTCAGGTTGTTTAGATACTTACCGGGATGGAGACGGCGTCCCTAGCTGCCAATGCCAGGATGTCGGCGCAGGAAACAACACCTGGGCATTGGGCCTCGACGGTTGCTTTTATGGCATCGATGGCTTCAAAGCCTTTCAAAGTTTGATTTGGGATTGAGTCCTTTTCTGCTGTATTATTAGCAGTTGAGTTCAGCAGCACTGATGCATCACAGCCCTGAAATCATATATGTTCTACAAACATGTTATAGCTAGAAAAATACCATGAAGAGAAGAACACAGGGTAATTAATTTAATAGTAGTGCATATATACACACAAGAAAAGTTGATAGAAATAACATGTGATGTACCCTAACAAAGCAGTCATGGAAGTGCATTCTGAGCAACTGGGCTGGCAAAGCGGAATTAGAAGAGACGAGCTGCGTGATTCTAGTTTTAATGATGTCCTCAGCTTTAGGGCAAGAGGTTCTTCGGTAGAAGTTCTTCCTTAGTTCGCCTCCTTGTCCAACATCAAGAGAAGCAAAAATTAACGCACAAGCTAGCAAGAATAATGTGGACCTCATATTGGAAATCTCACTTATCTCCTTCACAAATATGGAGAACTATTAATTGATCGGAATGCATTGGCATCAAGGTCACTGATCTCTTTTTATATCCACTGTTTCTCTTCTTCTCTAAGTCAAATACAGTTCAGCATTGCATATAATATCAGTTGTCCGTTCAATTTACCGTTGTTAGAGACTACTGCCACCACAATTATATAATTACATATCTTCAATTGTGTGCTATGATTGGATGGAGAGAGATTCGGAATAACAATTTAATATGGACATTAATTCCCTTCGAAAGAGGAATCAATCATATGAGGAAGCTCCAACCAACTCTTGGGGATGAATATATATATATATATGTATATATATATATATATAATATCATTCGAAATAGTTGAATTATTGTGTGGCTGATCTGGTTATTAGGTGTTGGAAATGGAATAGACCTTAGCAGGGCCATCATTCTTTTAAAGTTTTATATACCTTTCATTTGATTTGGCAATTCCGCTCTGACAACTAATTGACTTTATTATTTAATATATCATACTAAGATGTAAACGCCGTAACCCAGTCTTTATAAAGAGCCTTTAGGTTAATAATTAGAGGTTTTGGAGCTCAAACATACATACGTATTCAAAGTTAAAATTTTATTACATTCAGTTCTTTTCTTGCCTAGCTATAGTAGTCTCCATCGTTATTTTATATATATATATATATATATATGTAATTCTTGAAAAGAGGGTTTTATATCATAATACTTTCCTCCATTTGGCACCTTTGGTTCTTATTTGCCATCATTGAATAATTACATAAAGCATGAAAAAAATATGGATAAAGAATGATTTGGAAGAGTTATTATAATGAAAATAGCAAATGCATGCAAAGATATCAGAAGTCATGCAAACTTAATTTAGAGGTTTAAGTTTGCAGACTAACGTTCGTCTAGTACCTATCAAGAATCAAAAGCATAAATAATAAGTGATCAATTACAGCTGTGTAACTTATTTGCTAGGTTGGCATAGTACATAATTATAAAAGGTCAACGAGAACATTTGCAAACAGAAAAAAAGAGGATGTTTATTAACAAAAATACATTAATATAAGAAGAAGAAGTAACCCCAAATACGAAAGACAATGCTTTTGTGTGCGCGTAAAGTTCGCAGGCGACTCCTAAGTTTTGTTGTCAAGTTTTTCCCCCTTTCTCCGAACGTGCTGTCCAGATATCTGTAAGTGGATATGTTAATTAATTAATTAATTAATATCAATAATAATTTGATGGATGACTAAGTATATCCAGATGCTAAAGAAAACTGAAAACATGTTGCTGAATGGGTGGTGCCGGTGCTCGTTGAAACTTAACCAGGAAGATGCTTGATGGCCAGCAGACAAAAATATATATATGGAAGAATGTTATGGGCTTATGGGTGTGGCAGGGCTTGAGAACGCGATTTGACTAATCAAATTTCTCCATCATTAGTGCCCTCTTCATTGCCGCGTCGGAGTTCGGGCAATATACTACTAATTTAACAATACTCATATTACAATAATAATAATGAGAGTCATATATAGTTGGGTGAATATGCATATGCAAGCTACAGTAATTGAGTATGGTGACACACACATTTCACTGCTGAATCTTCATGAGCCTAAAACCAGACAAAATACGAGGTTTAATTCAGTTGAGTTAACACTGGTTTACCCTTGTACACTTCACATATTAGTTTAATACAACAATCTCCTTTCACTCAAAAAAATTTTGGTATTCCAAACACACCCACTCCTAAATTTCAAATCTGGATTTGATGAGACTGAATTATACAGAGAGACCAAAATTGAAGTGAATACAAATACTAATCAGCTGAGGCTGAGCAAGAAGCCCGTGCGTGCGCTCCTTGTCTGGGAAAAGCCTATATCTTGGATTCCCGACATACACTAAATATGGCCTGTCCATATATATATATATATATATATATATATATATACACGACATTACCCCAACTTCTTGTGTATTCCCATACATTCACTCTCACGTGTGCACATTTCGAACTTCCCTCTTTTACCCCTTTGCCTCTTCTATTTTTTTTTTTGTACACATTTTTTAGAAATGTATTAGACTAATTCAAGATATAAAAGCAGGGTGAAGTCTCCCTCTTCCTCTTAAATGATATTAATATTAGGTAAGATGAACTGTCTATTACCTCAAAACATAAGCGTAGGTACCTAGGAGTTAGAATGTCTCCCTAAACGCCGCGATTAGAATCACAATAAAATAGAACTCCCTAAAAATTGAGCCCTCTCCAAATGATCATATATTTCACATCTTCGTCAGTTGAACCCACAAATAATAAATATCTTTTTGCCTCTTCTGCTTATTCATGCCTCACTCTCGTTCTTAATTAGTAATAATAAGGACAAGTATAGTACTATTGGACAACCCTTCCACTAGAGTCAGTCATTCTCTATTGTTCTTAATTGATGATCACAATAACGCTTGGAATGACTTTTATCATAGTCAACATCATAATTTTGCCATGACCATCACGCTTTAACTTGCCCAATCACACTTAAAAAGTTGAAGCTACAATTCAAGAATAACAAAGTTGGATTGGGTTGGACAAAAGGCATACGTTGTGTTTCTCTTGAACCGACCTATGCCATATTATTCACATCATTATTCTATTTGAAGTCAATTAAACATTGTCTTCCCTTCCCATCTTCCTCTCATTCTACAAGAACAACGTTGGGTTAAGTACGTTGATATGGCCATTTCTCTTTTTCCGATTAATCCAGGTTACACCATAGTGGGACCTATATGGATGACGACCCCACCATGTAGGTTGTTGCGTTTTTAAACGATCGAACCCATGGCCTTCAATTAAGATGAAACAACTTCTACCACTTGATCTAACTGCGCTCCCTAATTACTATAGCTACCTTTCAATTGTTTGGCACCCAACCAAAAGTGATGGAGCCATGAGGCTAGGAGCTAGTTAATTACCTTCATTTGGTGTTGGTTAGTATTATACAAAAGATAAAGCGTGTTCAGAAAATAAAATATGACTTTTGGACCCCCAACTATGAGCGTTCAAACACTAATCTTAATGGTCGCATCGCTTTTCGATAAAATCATGATGTACGTAATTAAATACTTATTTTTTAAAAATTATTTTTTATATAAAATATATTTTTTAGAATCGTTTCAAAATCAATTTTTTTTATAATCTCAATTTTTATAAATAAAGCCAAAATATAAAATTTAATATAAAATTGATTAAAAAAAGTGATTTTGGGTATCCAAACTGGCACAAGTTGGTCATGTCATAATTTATTATATTATTTTTTAATTTTTAAAGGACACGAGACTATGATACATTTGTTAGAACTAATGCAAAAAAGGGAATTGGGCAATGAATGAGAGAAGGGGGTAGAGAAATTGCATAGGATCCGAATAGCAAGGCAGAACAAAAGGACAAATTGGTTGGGAAACCGATAAAAAAGGACAAATTGAAATTAAGGGGAGAAAACATAAAATAAGGAGGGTGTGGTATTTCCTATAATCACGCGTGGCACATAAAAAAGGACCCACAGTTGTTGGGTTGGGCGTACAGAAGTTGTCTCCACTCTCTGTCTCAGACCCAACACACAACGGAAAAAGCCAGTGTGAGCATGGTCATGTTTGTTGGTCAACTAAACCTCGTCTTTCCGCAACGGTCTTCCTCCATCTCGAATCCCCTCCCATTTTCCAACCAACCCTCTATTTCCTTGGGAATTGTTTATTTAGTCCTTCCTATTTGGTTTCTTCTCCCAGTTTATTAATTTAGTCACTTTAACTAAATTGAATTCATAACATCAATATATCAATATAATCAATAAAAATAAATTCGGATTATCTGTGTGTACTCTTCTTCTTTTTCTTCTTCTAACAGTTCATCAAATTTTGCCGATGATAATGCGGTAGTTAAATTTTTAAAAGAATGCATTGATTCGAGTTTGACTTTGACATTCTCGTCCTGGAGCATGAAAACTGACATATATGTCACCCTGCATGTTGCCATGCAAAAAAGAAAAACGCTAATATATGGATGTTAGTGTAGAATATCACATGGGCCAAGGTAGCTTTTTTTTTTTCTTGAGCAAATTATATAATTATAATGACAGAGCTGTGCAAATTAAATCACATGTCATCTTTTCAGCCTAAAATATTTGTTGTATTGCCTCAGTTAACATACATTACATTATAGCAGTCAATATTCAATAATATATATATTCTTGAAAGGTTTAACAAGACTTGGAATAATCCGAAAATAAAAACTTATGACGTTCCAGCTTGTCACCTATAATATTGTTGTTCAGAAATCTGAGGGCTGAGAAAGTTTTTTTCCCCTTAAGAAAAACGCACATAGTCACAGCTGATAAAAACTTGTTATTATAAAACAAATAGTAACTGCGATATATACTAAAATATAACAAGAAAGAGGCTACCTTTAGTTATTAATTGTGGGAAACAAAGATCATCCATGATTGATTTATGGATTTATAAAGAGCCGACCTTTCTTTTTTCTGGCAGCAATCATTAACGTTATAGTACTTGATTAAAGAATAAATACTTCCTGTCTTGTAAATCAGGATGTGTCATCGGTTCAAATTCTAAATAAAATTATAAAGTGTATCCATTAAGCGTTAGTTAAGGCTAATCAAATACCAGATCTTTTCTTCCGGGGCCAATTAATTTTGTAGTACCAGAAGCAATAATGACAGTTGATGAAGGATTAAAGCTTGAGTGAGCTGAAACTAGTTCAATGGCAATTTGGTAATTCAGGTAAGCATAATAGGACAGAAGTATCGGGGTACTGTGGATAAAGGTGGGAGAATTTGAAATGATTGGCCGTTTGAAGTTCAAAAGCAACTCAATAAAACTCATAAATCCACAGCCATCCCAAAATTTAAATTCTCCTACAGAAGAGAGAGAGAGAATGACGGGGCTCGTGATGGTGACGAAGGGCGGAGGGTACGGCGGAGGGAAGGGAGCTAAGAGAGGAAGAACTGCCGCCGAAGAAGAGCAAAACCAGCTGTCGCTCGTCGCACTCCTCTTGGCTGCTTTGAGGAAGTCCATGGTGTCGTGTCGGGTGGATCGACCCGACGAGGTTATCCCCTCCGTTCATCACATGGAAATAGGATGGCCCACCAACGTTCAGCACATTACTCATGTAACTTTCGATCGCTTCAATGGTTTTCTGGGTCTTCCCGTTGAGTTCGAGATCGAGATCCCGGGTCGGGTTCCCAGTGCCAGGTACTTCAGCCAGTCCAGTTTTATTCTATTTTTTGAAGATTAGACATGGGTTTTTCTCAGCATTCCTTAAAAGTTTAGCTCTTTGGTGTGGAATGAGGAAAGCTTTGGATATTGATGGCTCTGAATGTGTGTGGTAGAGGAAGAAGGAGACTTTTGTACTTGGAAGAACTCTAGGGCTAGTAAAAGAACACACTTCAGTGGTTAGAAATAGAAGCTCTTCTACGTTCTCACTGGCCTGACAGAATCATGCATCAAATTACAACATTTACGCCCTGAATTATCCTTCAATGCTATTCGCTTATACTAAAAAAGTGGGAATTTTGGGGGCATATCTCCATCATTTGTTTCATTTTGAAGTGGGGAAGCTCGCGTTAGTTTTGGGTTTGAGGCATATGTGCATTATGTGCCTCATTTTCTTTTTTTTCGTTGGTGTGGATAAAGGAGAAGGACATAACCACAAAATTAGCCTGTGTGAAAGTCCGAGCAGATATTAACGTTACATATTGTCTTGCATAAATTCAAGCTTGTACTGTTCTGTGTCATTTCCTGTTTCTTATCAGGAATTTGCTTTTGCATTCTCTAAATTCAATTTCAGTCTTTTTCTAATTTGTGATTTCAATCATCAAAACTTTCAGTGTAAGTGTGTTTGGCGTGTCAGCGGAATCTATGCAGTGTTCTTATGATTCAAAAGGAAATAGTGTGCCCACTATTCTCTTACTCATGCAGGAGCGTTTATACTCACAGGGAGGTCTAAAGGTACCAATCAATTTCATGATAAGTATTAACTATTTGCAGCACTAAGATATTGTAATCGCAAGCATTTAACATCAGATAACGTATCTTTGTTTGATCTCAACGAATTTTCAGCGGGAAGGAATATTTCGCATAAACCCAGAAAACAGTCAAGAAGAACATGTGAGAGATCAGTTGAATCGGGGGATTGTGCCGGATGACATCGATGTGCACTGTTTGTCGGGCTTAATTAAAGCCTGGTTTCGAGAGCTTCCTTCAGGAGTACTCGATGGACTTTCACCTGAACAGGTTCTTCAGTGCAACACAGAAGAAGAATCTGTTGAGCTCGTGAAGCAGCTAAAACCAACTGAAGCTGCATTGCTCGACTGGGCTATTGATCTCATGGCTGATGTTGTAGAGGAGGAAGAATTCAACAAAATGAATGCAAGAAATATTGCAATGGTCTTTGCTCCAAACATGACTCAGGTATTTGTCCATACATACCTTTGTCTCCTTAATCAGTAAAAATCACTTCCTAGGTTCTACATATTAGCTATCCTATGATTCTTCTCCTACGTGCATGTTTGAACTTTTATGACTTATGAACATTTGGAAATCATCTGTTGTTAATTTTCCTGTTTGATTTTGGCCATCGGTAACAGATGTCTGATCCATTAACTGCTCTGATGCACGCGGTCCAAGTGATGAACTTGCTGAAGACTTTGATAATGAAGACACTTAGAGAGCGTGAAGAAACAACGACAGGAGGATATTCACCCATGTCATTTCGTTCATCAGATCTCCAGTCTGAGGAGGGGTATGACAGTCAGCCAGAAATGGAGACCAGTGGTGAATTTAGAAGAACCAACTCAGATTATGATGAACATGCACACTACAGCCACAGCAGCGAAGAGGAAGAAGGTGGCGCCGGCTCTTTGAGTGACATAGAGGAATGCTTCTTGAAGCAGTTGGATGAGCACACAAAAGAATACTCAGAAGAACATACAGGAAATTTGCAAGAGGACTGTGCTGGCCCCATAAGTCGCTCTGGCAGTAACATGGAAACTGCCATGTCATTTAATGATAGCAAAACCGAGGATTCTTGCTTGAGTTGCTCGCATTGTGAGAAATCAAGGACTGCTCAGACTGTCAGGGGATCAAAAGTTGAGACGAGTAGTCCATCACTAGGATGTACAGGCAGCAATGATATGGAGATGATGGTTAAATTTACAGGCTCTGTTTCACCAGTGCCAATGTTTACCTCCAATTAGGAACTTAAATTTCTGTTTAGCTGTGTTTGAGTCCCACGTTTTAGATTTTATCTTTACAAGCATGGTTTGCTTGTGTAAATTAATACAAGGGGTAGGGAAAGTTTGGAAGGGTCTTGTTCAGTTCAGGGCTGAACTTGACCTAGTTTTTATGTATGTTCCAGTTCTGAAGTATTCTAACCATGACAAATGAGATGGGATGGTCAGAAGCATCTTCATATTTCAGTTTTAGTCTGAGATGGATGTGCTACGTACGTTATGTATGATTAAAATTTAATGGATTCCAATTTCATATAGGCATACCAAGATTAGAATCTTGGAATCAAGGAAGGTACATGACCCCTTTACAAGATAAATAAATTAAAAGATGGTTTAGCGGGTTATAATAAATAGGGGATAATTATATTTAGTACTACAAGCACAAATTAGCCAAAGGTGGGATGAGTCATCATGATTGAGTTCTTGAGCCTTCAAGAATTCGTCAAACGTAAACATTTTTATGTGAGCATTGACTATCCCTTCCGTGAATAGATAGTAAAACTCTCTTCCCGTAGTTTCACTTTCACTCTTGTTCTGAAGTATTTTAACCATGATCAATGACATGGAGATGGGTAGGAACATCTTCATATTTCAGTTTTAGCTTAAGATAAATGTACCATTTACCCTATGTATAATTAAAATTTAATGTATTCCAATCCTGCATTTATCGGTTCAATGTTAATAATAAATATGAGAACCTTTCGGTCAAACCATGTATAAATAGCACTTTTTTTTTGTTTGTTTCGAAAGAGAATATAACCTTGTAGCATGATTAAGAAAATCTGAGCCGACTGATAGGTCGGAATTAAAAATCAAAGGACCATACCTAATTCTGATTTAGTTTCCTTCAAAAGATTGTTGGACAAAAAAAAAGTAGTTAAAAATAGACTGAACCCATAAAAAATAGCAAATATAATAACTATTTAAAAAAATTGGCATTTTATAATTTTTTTTTTTATTAAATTTCACTCAAACATATTTTCTTAAAAAACAATTAAACGATAACTCTAGTAGTGTTTAGACTTGAGACCAGTCATGATGGTAAAGGACCAAAGATACCCAGAAAAAATATCAGCACTTATTATTACATCCATCATTCATATATACAGTTGGGTGCATCCGTTCAGAAAATTACACAAATTTGAGGGCTCTCAAGGGGAAAGGAGTTTCGCCATTGTTGGCTTCTCTAGTGTCTCTCCATGCTAAATACAAATCTAATGTTACATGTTAAAAAAATAAAATAATACAAATTATTCTTCTCGTTACGAGTCTTCTCAATATGTAAAATCAAATTTGTTTTTAACTTTTGTTTGAAAAATTGTTTAAGTGAAATTTTGATCTATTATAGTCAGTGATATAGATTAAATTTAAATGTGGTTGTTGAACTAACTAAACAATAAAAAAAAAAAATCCCTTTTGTTCGGAGAAGCAATAGAAAAGGCCCCCAATAGCAATAGAAAGGCTCATCCCCTTTTGGGCAAATCCAGAATCCTCCAGACGCCTTCTTCACGGAACGTATTAAGGAATTACACAATACAAGGGCATAAACACATACATACACAGATTAAGATGCCAAGCAAGTTTCCCAGAAGAGTCTGTTCTTTTCCATCTCATCCATCTTCTCTGCTCCTGAATCCACACACACTCTCACCTTCTTCAGCTTTTGCAGCTCACAATCATCGTCGGCGTCTTCTTCTTCATATGTTGTTGCTCCATAAACACACATCTCCAGTTCATCAGGATTGAGGCTCTGATGGCTCTGATCAGATGTATCGTAGCGGCAAGATTGAGCATCGTCGTCATCGTCGCATATGGGAATTCGACAGGCAATATGAGGATCCTTATTGATGGGGTCGTAGGGGGATTCAGAATCTCCAGTGGCTTCAAAACACAGGTAACAAGATACATCCATCATGTCCATCTTGTAGAAGAAGAAGAGAGAGGGAATTAATGGAAGATGATTGTGTGGAGTTGTGCAGATTTTTTTATGCGAATGAAGTGCAACGTGGAAACTTGAAAGACAAACGTGACGCTTTTAGCGAAAGAGACAAAGCTATCTCGTAATGAGACTTTTCATTGTTACAAGAATGGCCAAAAAGTCCGAGAAAACAAAAACTTAAAGTAATGAATAATCAATGAAACAAAATAGCGGCAGCACGTTTGGGCATATTAAGGAATATGATTAACACTTTATATATGAACTAACTTAATTAATTTAAATTTATTAAATAAATTTTATATTAAGAACAGGAAGAGTTGATAAATCGGACAGTGCCAGAGGGCCATTTGACAGAACATTGAAACCTCGTCCCCTTTTCAGCAAAAAGCGAAATTCCAAGCCTGGGTCGGGTATTAATTTAATAAGATATTTGTAAGATAGTTTAAGCATTAGATTATGACGAAATTCAGCATTCACGTGTTTCACATATCCTCCACAAACATAAATCACGTTAAACTCGCGTGATATGCTCAAATCATGTGAATCAAGCTCTTTGTCGTAATGCTTTGAGCCTTTGAACGAAAATACAGAAATTTTTAAAAAGTCATGTCAAAATTTGAAAAAACCCAATGGTTTATAAAACAACAGTTACCCAGCTCTATTCTTATTTTATGTCGTGAATATGCTAACTAAAAGCTCTATTAAATAATGTACAGATATTGATTATTACATTAATTAGGGTGCTGAGAAATAATGTATAGATATTGATTATTACATTAATTCGGGTGATTATTACATTAATATACTAACCACAAAAATCCACTGCCCACTAAACCCACCTGCCTCTCCCATGAGGCTGTTGAGAAATAATTACTTCTCTCAATAGTCCGACCAACAAGAAAAATGGTCCCAGACTCATTACCTCAATTGAGACCACGCAAAGGTTATTACGTTCAACAAGTGGAACCAGCAGAAGCAAATAATTTCTCAAACTACAAAATCTATAACTAATATCTGCTGACCGAACCACTGGGTGCCAAAGAACAATGTGTCATCCTTTTTAATAAAGTTGAATTACAATCAATAGGCGTGGAGGGAAAAATCAATCAATTAATTATCAATGTCTAAATGAACTTTCATGTTACAGAAATTACAAATCTGTATAAACATCAGATGGATCATGAATTACAATGTGGATTCTACAATGTTCCCCTTCAGTAAGGCTTATTCTGCTTGTCCCTCTTAAGCTGAACCTTTAATTTCTTGCCACTTAATTGGAATCCATTCATCATACTAATGGCGGCTTGTGCAGCTTCTGGAGAGTCATAACTTACAAACCCTGTAAATTGTAGTACATTATGAGACCCCAAAATCTCCAAGCAAACCTATCAAATTCACTAACACAGAGCGTACGGGGCTTACCGAAACATTTGCTTACACCAGTTGCTTTATCAACAAACACTTTAGCACTCAAAACCCTACCAAACGAATGAAACGCATTTGCCAGTTCTTGATCTCCATACTCAGGAGGTATATGATAAATAAAGAGATTGGCACCAGGTGGTCCTGAGTTGGAGAAAGACAACAAAAAAATTGACAGACTTATCACCGAGTAAACATTCAATTCTTTTTTCAGAAATAAAGAATAATGGAAGAACGTAGATGGTAGATACATAAATAAAGAGACAACAGACCTTCAACCTGACTACTGGAATTTTTATTGGCACCTGACGATGTAGCAGAGTTGCCACTTCCACCTGCAGGTGAAACTGAACCGGGAGAGTTACTCACAGGCCTAGGACTTATCACTCCTCCAGGATATGCCATTGGATGCTGCATACCTGGGATTGCAGGGTAAGAACCATAGTAACTTCCAGGAGGCACAGGATAATTTCTAGGGTTCATATTGGGACCAAGTTCAGGTCCCAATGCATTTCCTTGATTCATGTGAGGCATCATATTATGGTAACCAGGTTGATTCTGCAATGGTGGCAAGCGGTATGGCATGAGCCCATAACCCCCATGAGCCTATCAAGAGAACATTTTCATCTGTCAAAATATGCCCCATGAAGATACCAAACTGATGAAGGCAAAGATTTATGACAGGATGATATGATAATGCTGAAGAAAAAATCCCTGAAAGTTTCATTAAGGGTAAACATTGCATTGCGGAAGATGCCTATAATTTACCTGATAGCCGTATCCATTATATTGTGGAACATAACCCATTGGCAAGGCTCCAAACAATGACTGATGCTGAGAATCACTATGTGGCACATTAGAAGCTTGGGTCTGTGCTTTCTGAGCCCTCCGAGCTTGTCTTTCCTTTTCTGTATCCGCCCATTTGACCACCAAAGGAACGCTTGAACCCTATAGAAGGATAATCAGATAGCAACTAAATGGATTAACCTAAATGTCAATGTAGCAACATCATTGGCAATTATAATATGCATAAGCTCATATCAACCAAAAAGATCAACATATAAGCATATTGTATAAAGAAAACGGTATGAGCATGAAGTCCAGTGTTTGATCAATCACTTTCTTTAACTATCAACATCTAGGAGATGTAATTCAAAGTACATCCATGATCAAATTGATTGTGTATAACAGAGATGTATGTATGTATAACTCCAATAACTTTGTTTTAGCACATTCATAAATATTTATGCCAGTGCAAGTGATTTCTTGTGTAGCGATCCCAAGCTCAAGTTTTGTTCAACTCGGGCCCACTTAATGCAAACAGTATAATAAGCCTCACAGGCCAGAGTAATTTCTTGCCCAGACGGTTCAATTTGAGTCTATCATATAAATACCGAGTCAGGCTTGAGCATGATAAATCATCTTGCATATATCAAGGACACAAAGCCAGGTTTAAATTTCCAAATTCAGATAAGGTCTAATATACTAAGTATTTGCGCTTCTGCAATTACATTCAACACACAAGATTTAATGTTGATGACCCTCACCAACAGGATTTTGTGGCTGAATGCCGCTTGAAGGTCCAAAATGCTGCAAGCACAATTTACAACTAAAATTGTAATTTGCTTAAAGGCATGCTCTCTCCATTCTATCTCACACACACACACACAACGAAAAATTTTATGAATCAACACCAATGAATAATGTGCATGGATAACTAAGCTTTCCATGTGTGTTTGCCAGTAAAATTGGATATTACTATTAGAGTTTGTTTGGCTCAACAGGGGAGAAATTTTAATGAAGAGGGGAGAGATTTTAAGGTTCTCTTATTTGGTTTGGTTAGAGGGAAGAGGAAATGGATTTCTTTTGGTTTAGACCCCTGGGGTATAATAACGTGACCATTATTCCCCTTTCAAATTTAGGTTCTTATTTTTTTCTCTTTACAAAAAAACAAAATGGTTAAATTATAATTTATCTTGGTTTAGAAATGTAACAACTTTCACCTCACTTATTATACAAATATCATTTATTATTTACTCAATATAACATATTTTTAAAAATTATTTAATTAGATTTATCAAATAATCTCATGATGAAAATTGGCATCAGCTAAAGGGAAAAGAGGATGAGACGAAGCTATGGAGGGAGACAGATGATTTTTGGGATATCATAAGGGTAATTCGGTCACTATAAAAACTTTTCCTCCCCTCCCCTCCAAATCCCTCCAACCAAACATATATTAGTGCCCATGTGTTGGCAAGTATTTTGAGTCAGCTACTATAGTTGCAGCACGTACTTTAGGTAATTTTTTCCTTGCTTACAGTGTTAAAATACAGTAAACATTTCATCTCAGATTCATCGTGTAACGATTGACTCAATACAACTAAACAGATTATTTAAATGTCCAGAATTCAAGAAATAGTTCAATTAAGCCAACCTCCATCTTATGTTTTCCATTGATTGCCTCCAGAGCAGCAAGGGCCTGTTCTTTGGTTTCATACTTCAAAAATGCACAGCCTACCACCAAGAAGAACATGTAATAAGCCTTCGTAGTTTAGAAAAAACAAATACCCGGAAGAAACACTTCTAAAGTAGTACCTTTACTTGTTTGCTGAGAACCTCTCAGAATCTGTAAATCCTTTATGGTTCCATACTTAGAGAAAAGAACGGAGACTTCAGCTTCAGAAACATTCTTTGGAAGCATGCCAATAAAGAGTTTGTGTTCTGGAAAGGAAGCCAAAACTTATTTATCAAGGTACATGTCCACATTCAAAAATGCCTCCAAAAGAAAAAAGAATAAAGAAAAAAAGAAAGCATAACAAAGAAAACTATCTTACAAATTTTTAAATGGTTCTCAGAACATATTTGCTAAACAAAAATTTTAACTAACTAATGGAATTATATTACACCTAGTCTTTCCAACTCGCCATCCGCATACTTCACTTGCAATGGACTCAATGCCTGAAACGGAAACAAAGAACAGGATGTTTTCACGTTAAAATAAGAATTATAAGAACATATTATATCATACAGAAATGTAAGCAAAGACATCCGTAAAGTTATCACTACGGCTGCTGAGGGTAAGAATAAGGCCAGTCAAGAAATCAAAATATTTCAAATCCTGCTGAGTGTTCTCACAAATCCATGAATCACAAAACATAAGATTACCTTACCGGCCACCAGGGGGTCAAGATGCATAAAAGTGAAAAACAAATATTCTAAAAGATAGTTCACTATGAATTCTCCGATGATAATTTATATTATAGTAAGGAAATGATCTTAAAGCTTGGATCAATAAAAACTACTCCCCTCATCTCCTAAGGGAGTTTTAGGACAGCAAGATTGGTGGTCAGCTTGAAAAATATTATCAAAACAATGATTTTTTATTTTAGTTCTACATATATAGTTAAAAAACTCAAGTTATTGTGGCCGCATTTCTCATGTAGGTTAGAGTAAAACTAACTAAACCACATAAAATGATGTTCCTTTCCCTCAAAATCACCACACTACCACAGATGAGCTCCACGTCTATTCTTCCCGTTCCACTGGGATTTTAAAGTAAGTTCATATTCTTTATCATTTACCCATATTAATACCCTACAGTTGCCATATAACCGGTATTAAACTACACTACATTGTAGATGCAAATTTATCGAAAGAAACCTAAAATAGGTTTCAGTTGAAGTTGCAGTAGTGAGTTGGGTACCCAAAAATAGTAAGTGCCACGCATAACACTAAAATTTGATCGGTCTTGTCCGTTTAAGATACCCAGAACTAGGTGGTCGTGAGCATCAGTGACTATTATAGCATTAGCCTTTTACTCTGCTTCGATCGAAGGGTCCACTACGACATTATAAATGTTGAACACAGATGTTAATCCAAAGGGAGGGAGAAGAAGAAAACAGAAGCTCGACACATAATAAGGTATTTGAGACATGAAAGTTGAACCAACCCCGGGTAGTGTCTTCCTGTTATGACACGCATTGACCGCCTTGTCTGCCTCTTGCCTAGACGGACAAATCACGAAGCAACAACCTGCAACGGAACTCAGCAAAACAGCAAGAAATTAGGGTTGAAACGAGATGCAGAGGAGCAATAAGTCTATGAATCTGAGCAATCTTGCAAATTAAGAAGAGAAGCACATTTGACGGAATGAAAGAGAGAGAGAAATGCCAGATTTGAAATTGAGAGAAGGAAGAGAACCAAAGAGAACCTCGAGAGGAGCGGGTGACTTTGTCTTTGATGATGTTGACCTCGTCCACCAGAGCAAACTCCTTGAACATTGCCAGAAGCTCGGCCTCCGTCACATGCTTGGGCACTTGACCCACGAACAATTTCACACTCTCCTCGCTAGATTTTCTCTCCTCCTTCCCCTCCGCCATTAATGACGAAACTCTCTCCCCACAGTCTCACTATCGTTGTTCTTGAGCTTCTCTCCCTGGCGCGTATCAGTGTTTCAGGCTCTCAAATTCTGGTCCGAGCAATAAAAATTCTCCGTATCTCTCTCCAGAGTCCGGTTTTTTGCTCAAGATACAAGAATGCAAATTCTGGGGTCGTCGCAGGGAAATTGAGGACTTTCCGAATGGCAAAGTTGGATCTTCGATGGATATAATTATTATAAAATATTGTAGTAAGGGCTTGTTTCAGAGAGTTTTTACGAAACTGCCATACAGCTGTTCAAGAACCTCGTCGTTTCTGGCACTTTGGTGTATATGGTTTCAGTGCCTTCCTGTCTTCGTATTTCCAAGTAATGACTACAACTACAAATTGAACAATAGAGATACACCAAAAGTTTATTTATTTGATTAATTAATTAGTACTCTCTTTTTTTTCTAAATAAGGAAACTGTTGGTACCGGTAATGCCTTCCATAAACATTTTTTTTAATTATGCATCTAATTTATTAAAATTTTATTCTGATTATATTTATATTCAATTCATATCACATATTTAATTATAATAGATAAATCTTTTAATACAAATTTTTTATATATATTAATATTTAAATTTGAGACTATAATGAATCACTTAATATTCGACTGTTTTTCTCTAAACACTTGTGTTGGGTCGGTTCAAGGCCTTGAACCCCGTTACGGCCTTTTGCCTTTTTTTTAAAAATATTGTTTAATACAAAAAACGAATAAAATTGGGAAAATTAATATATTTTGGACAAAACAGTACAATGCTGTGATAACGGCAATTAGTGCGGGGGTGTGTGTCGTTGTGTGGGACAAGGATTCGACTTTGAAATGAAGGAAGAGCAGGATTAAATGAGAACTTAAATCTTGCCATTAGTTATAAAAAGTATTTTGTAGTTAATTAAGAGAATATAAATAAAAGTAATTTATATAAAATTAATAAATATATTAAATAGGTATTATATTTAATATCAATATCAATTTTTTAATTAATTTATACATTAAAATGGGAGGAATATATCAATATAAAAGGGATTTTTTATGCAGTCAAGGACATCAGTAAAATCATGATCAAACTTAATGCAGGTAGGATGATTCATGCAACTAAAAGTATATAAGCAATTAACTTAACAGCTCCTCCATCTAAGAGACTAAAGTGCGTATGTTTCCAAATAACCAACCATGATGCCAAAGAAAAAGTATATAACTTCGGGGAGCTTTCAAATTAAATTCCACAATCTTGATAAAATGTCTTTAAATTTTGTATGAAAATTAACAACAGAGTCATGGCAACTAACAGTCAAATCCTAAACTAGTCCCATGCACAGCGTACCAGATGAATGAGGAGAGGCATTTCAAGAGGATTTTCTCTCTCAATATTTTCTTTAATTTATTCTATTTAAAATTTAATTTTAACTTTTTTAGAATTTGATGTAAATTAATGAATTCATCTATTTAAAAATATATTCTCCTGTTATTATTTCTTTCCTGTACTATAAATGGAATATAAATTCCTTCTATTAAGAGGTATCAACATTTAATTGTGACCTAATAGGGTTAAGGTTTTTTATTTTTTTAGTTACCCATTCAATTCATTAGAACTTTTTTTTGACTATATCTGAATCTGACCTGAGTAACGTACTTGGTTATAATAAGTGAGTCTTTAAACAAATTTTTTTTACATACACCAAGATTTAAATTTAAGATATTATTTAAGCGATAGCAAACTGTTTAATATTCAGAATAACTCTATTGAAAAGATAATTAAACTGACGGGGTTGAATCAAATGGAGAAGATAATTTTTTACAAGATGATGAATGGAGTTTGAGTCGCCATAGCATATAGAGATACATAAGTCTGAATAAAAAGAATAAATAAAATCACTAATAAATGTTGGCCAAATTAAAAAATAGATAAATTTTTTAAATATAATATTTTAATTTAAATTAAATTATGTGCATAAAAATATTCTATTTAAAGAGATATCTCTATCAAAGTATCTCTATATCTTATATAGATTAATTTGTAGTTATGATTGGATACTATTTGAATAAATAAAATCCTAGTGAGATTCGATAAAGATAAAATGGATTAAGGGTGTATTTAAATAATAGATTTTGGGAAGAATATATTTTGAGAAAAAAGTTATTTTAAAAATTGGAGATGTTTGGATGATTAATAACATAATTACTTTTTTATAAACAATTTACTAAAAATGACATAAACTAATATGATAATTACATAAAGAATAAATTTGATTTTAATTTTTTTTATTTAAATAATTACAAAATAATACATATACATATATATTTGAGTAAGATAAAAATTTATAATATTTATCTGAATTTTAATTTTTTCTCACTGAAAACTTTATTAGAGAACCAATCTAGATGACCATAAAAAAAATATAGAAGATGATAATTTTCATTGACAAATTTATCTTTTTTCCAAAATTTAAAAATAAAAAATTAAATTTTATTTGTTTTTGTTTTTGTTTTTATTTTTTTAATTAATAAAATTTAAATTATTAGTTAATAAATTCACCAATAATATACTGTTGTGGCAGTGGGGGTACTGAAAATCTATAAGGAGAACAATTATTTACAAACTATTGTTTGAGTATTATAGTTTAAGTTTTAAAATTGATTTTTAAAAACAAATATTTAACCTATATCTTATAAAATTATAATTTAAATCTATAATCTATTTTCAAAATTGAATCTCCAAACCCCACTAAATTATAAATTGACATGTTGTGGCGGAAAAAATGGAAATAGGTTGGCACGTGTGTGAGATGTCCGTTGGGAAGATACGTTGGCGATAGAGTGTTGGGCAGGAGAAGGATAGAATAGTAAATAATGAAGGGGAAGGGGGTATTTTGGTAGTTTAGCGGCGTAAACGAGGTACAAAGATAAGGACGCCAGACTGTCCCGCCAAGACGCTTCCCAAATTGTTCAACTATCACAAAGCTCTCTCTCTCCATGTGTTTTTTTGAGTGTGTGTGTATATATTATTTATTTTTATTATTTATTATGTTTATTTTCTACCAATAATAACAAGTTCACTATTCTCCCGTTTTGCAAGCTGGATGACCCCACTCTCCTCTATTGGCCAACCCAATGAAGCCGAAAACACAATGACCCTTTAAAATTTTTCCCCCTCCCTTCAATACTTAATATAAACTTTTTTAAAATTTTTAAATTAAATAAAATAATTAAATAATTATAAAAAATATAATAAAATATTATTAAAATATTAATATATAATATTAAATTACATATCAATTTATAAATTAAATAAATTATTTAAAATATTAAATATTAAATATAAAATAAATAAAATTTTTAAATATATAATCAATTCTTATATTAAAAACTGTAAAAATTTTCGTTCTAAAACACTTCAACTTTCCAAATTTAATCTGTTTTTTTTGGGCACAAACCTTTTGAAATTAATCCGAATGATCTAAATCAAAAGTGTTCATTAGACCTGCAAATGCGTATGGATACGATAATATTGAATCTCAGTGTTCCTGAAGATAAAGTATCGGAGGAGCAATTAATTGATTTTTTTTTGTTACCCAAAAAAATTGACGTTTTCTTCTGGCCAGTAAAAGGATCGATTAAAATCAACATATTTATTCTATTTATTATTGATAATACCCTGCCAGGGTGGAGGAGAGGCACCGTCAATATATCAACATCACACACATAAATATTAATTATAAATAAAGATTTGAAAAAAAAAGGATTTTTATATAACTTTAAAAAAATATTTTAAAAAAATTTATAAAAAAATAATTATAAATAAATATTTATATAGTTATTATTAAAAAAAAATTTATTATTCATAAATTATTAAAATTATATAATCTTATTAAAAATATAGAAGATGAGAGAAAATAAGAGATGATATAAGAAAAAATAATAATAAAATAGTAATTAAATAGTATATAAATTTTTTTATTATTATATAAATTATTCTTAGTAGCTTATACAGAATTTTTATTTTAAACTATAATTTAGTATAAAAATTTATTTAAATAAATATAATTATTTATTTTAAAATTTATTTAAATAAAATTTATATTAATTTTTTTTTAAACCTAAGTTTCACCTAAATTCAAACAGGTACTCTATGGCCGAACACATTCATCCATGGTTCGATAAATAAGATTATATATAATGTGGCTTTTATTTTTTAAAATCAGATTTTTATCTCAAATGAAACATTATTATCAATCTTATAATTTTAAACTTATAAAAAATAATGATTTAACAAAAAAAGTAACATTTGCCTTCTAATATGGGTTCTTTATAGTTTTTATAAAAAAAAATTATTAATTTTAAAGAGTATTAAATATATTTTTATATGTACTCATACTTAATAAAGACAGCAAGAGAGTATAAATTAACATGGTCATAGAGCTTATTATAATTAATAAATATAATATTAATAATCAATTCAATATTAGAATAAATTTAGTATTTTAACTGTCCTTATTAATATGTGATAATTGATTATAAATAACTTATATATCAGAGCAAGTGAGAGATCATAGAGACACATGGCACTCACAAAGGCAACGTCTTGTTGCCAATTATCTTAACATGTGAAATAGAAGAAGGAATGCTAGTATTAGTATAAGTTCGGCGCATGAAAAAGTACCCTATGTTTGAATTGAAATAAAATTTAAGGATTACAGAATAATAGTATAAAAAATTATAAAAAAAGTAAAAAAATTATTATTTTAAAAAATTTATTTCCTAATATTTCATCCTCTATTTTTCTTTTATTTTTCTCTTAATCCAGATATAACTTTAAAGACAGGAAAATAGAAAATATATTAACATGCATTATTAATTATTTAACTTTTCAACGATCATTTTATACAAAAACAAGCTCTTTAGAAAAAGTGAAAAGTGTGATGGGAGAATAAAGGAGGGTTTCTGTTTTAGGATGGAGCAAGGCAAAAAAGTGAAGTGGATGAGAATTCCCATTATGCAAAAATGACAAACAGCTGAAGAGCATTTGCTAAAACAAGGAAAGGGGAGTTCCCTTTCGACCAAAAGGACAATAAACCCTTTTTCTTTTCTTTTTATCCACTCAAAGTTTCAGAAACAAAGATTCAAACACACATTTACATGCCTTTGTTTCGAGGTCCGAGGATATATCCGTAATATACACGAAGATGGCGGCCTCCAAGATCTGGTAGGCCCCTCCCTTTAATTTGCTTCCTCTTCCTATCATCATCACCCTTTCATTTCCCTATTTCCATCAAACCACAATCACTTGTATCCAACCAATAGAGAGCTTTACCATTTTATTACATTTTGTTAATGCCCGTGCGGGGCACAAGGACCTTTCTTCTTGTTCCTCTTGCAAGATTCATTATTTGGCTGTTATAATTTTGATTTAGTAAAATTAAGTCAATATCCCTATAATTCTCATTCAATTAAAGTTTAGTATTTTAATTTTGACTTGTGCAACTAAACTCTAGTAAAATTATAAAAATTAAAGTTATTTTTTGAACATTGAGAACCGATATTTTAAACAATTATAGTATCCAAATAATTAATTTTCCCTTCCTCTAAAGAATATATCTAAATAATGTTTATAACTAACAATATATAGAGTTGAGAAAGATACAAAAATATCCCAAAATATGCAAATCCCAATCTAAGACCCTAAAATGACCTTATCAGTGTAAAGTTTCTAAGCACTAGTTCGTGATTAAATTTTGTAGCAGAATGACCTAAATATTTAGTTGAAATAATGGACAGCGTCATACTGTTAATTTCTTTCAGGCTAGCTTATAGAAGATTGCAGAATTGCAACTCAATATCTGACAGAAAAAGATAATATGATTTCAGAAATAAGAGAAGACAAATAATGAAGAAAGGTTGGAAAACATAAAAGCGATATATGGGGAAAGATGCAAACTTGTGGGAGTTGTAAAATGAATACCAGCTGTTTGTTGAAGCAAAAAATAACTTGGTATTCAAGATGTCCCTAATTGCACTCACATGATTAAAGATTGAGAGTGCTTAATCTCCCATTTTGGGCGATTGTTTAAGGTGACAAAACCACCATCAACATAGATATAATGAGGTCTGAAGGGGCCAACGGAGATCATAATAATAATGACAGTAATAATGATGACTACCATTATTAAGTAGGAGCATGATTAAAGAGGGAGAGAAATAACTTATTTGGCTTTGTTAAGTTTAGGTCTGAGGGGATTGAATTCTTAGACAGACGTAACGTAACAGGAAGAGGAAAGCATCACTGTGGAATGAATCACTACGGCACAAACTTCCTCAACCTTCAAATGGAGCAAGTTGGTTGCACCTAATACTTTGCCTCACAGCTGCTCCAACATTTTGCTTGTTGCATGAAATATATGCAACATGGAAAGCCACTATTTAATTTACTGCACTCTTTGCATGCACTCAACTAAACTTTTTTTTATAGATTAAAAAAAAACTCAATCAAACTGTACTAGTCAATTTTGCAAAGGAAAAATTTACATTTGTTTTAAAATTGTCAGTTCTATTTGATTTTAATGTGATCATATTATTATTATTATTTTGCCAAGATTTGTAAATTTAGGTTGTCATTTTCATGCAATACTTGTGTGACGATAAAAACTTTTACATGACCTGATCTCCCTCTCTCTCACACACACAAGAACTCCTTACAGGTTATTTCCTCATCCAATCACTCATTAACCATACAATGAACCAACTATTTATAAACATTAAATCAAATGTTTAAATAGACAACTTTGATCTGTCATTCATTACATAATTCTTCATGAGACCTACCAAAGTTGCACGTGACAAAAAAAAAACAATCCCTTTTTTTCCTGGGTGGGTAATCCTAAATCACCATATAATATGTTTGTACCTTTTCCCCCCCTGATACAATGAATAATTGAACACAGTAATACAATCCTGGGTACCAAAGTCAAAGGAACACAGTCCTTCACTCTGATTGGGCAGAGCAGGACTATACCCCCGGGAAATGGGGAACATGGAGACCATATCAGAATTGAATAGATGGCCTCTTTATGAATTGTGCATGAACTAAAGAGAATAGCTAACTAAAAAGAATCTTCCCGAACAGGGACTCGTTTGCTAGAAATCGTGCTTGCCTGCTTGGGCACTTTAATAATCGTTAGAGGCAACCCGGTCGCTAGATTGCCTTCAATCCAGCAAGCTTCCGTAGCTCCTCGCATAACATTAAGGTAATTGTGGTTTGTGGCCCTAGTCTTGCGAATATTGCAAATCCCCTGACAAAAATATCTTGTGAACAAACTTGATGTGCATAGTCATGAATAAGAATGCAGTAGCTCATCTTAAAAAGATTTGGAGATGATGCAAGGCAAAATGCAGGTCAAATATAAACTCACCCTTTATAAAGTCCTCTTGGGCCTTCTGTAAGCAGGACCTGAAACCACACATCATAAGAAGGGATTATAACATTGAAGCCATGAAAACAGAATGACGTTCATAAATTAGTGTGCATAGAAAACATAAAATACTTATACTTTGAGTAAGACCATCGCTTCATTCTTCTGTATCCAGTTTTAATAGAGTAAAAAATAACGTGGGAACCAGTTAAATTCAAATTTGAGTGACTTGGGCCGTTACATGCACACCCCCATACATACAGGCAGTCATATCTTTCTCTGTAAAATTTGTATCCATAGCCACAGTAATCTAAGCCCAAGTTCAAGCAGGTAAAGAAGCATGAAACCAGGCTTTTGGTTTCTGGGGGAGGGGGAATGCTGCTAGCTTGAAGACTAAGAGAAAAAAAAAATGTAATACCTGGTATGCACAATGAAATCCGTTTTTATAGCCTCCAGCAGTTTTGGATACTCGTTGCAACATAAGACGGGTTTTAATCATATCCATAGGAGCAGTTATTAGGGTGCTCACTACGCCTGCCACTGTACTCGAGCTTCATAAGGTACAAAGGGTCATTAATTTTTGTTTATATCAAAATAGATTTAAGATCATATTTAAATAGCAAATTGGGGGCACAAATTAGAATTCATACAAGAATATTCTTAATAAACACCAATTGTTTTAGTTCACCAACTTCTGATTAAATGCATATTGAATACTTGTTACGTTAAATAAGTAATAAATAAGGGCGCTTTAATAAAAGGAAAAGGGTAATTGTAGTTTATTTTTGTTGTAGGAGACATCAGTGTACAGTGCATTTTTTTATTTTAGGAAGAGGAGTGTTATTTTTTAAAACTGAAGGGAAGATCGGGTATTTTGTATGCCTCTCTAGAGAAGAGAGAATAATTAAACCTAAAGATAATATCATAATGAAACAATATCATTTCATCAATATTTTTATCTCGGTTTTTTCTTCAAACTCCTAATCTTTCCTTTCCATTCAGTCAAGAATTTGTTCAATTTTGTGGCTTCAACCGTAGATGATTTCTCTATTCCGTTTGCACATCGAAGAGAGAAAAGGTTGCAAGAAATAGAATCAAAAGGAGAGTCATACATCAGGTGCAGATAAGATCCTTCTTCAAGAGGTGTCCGATTGATTAAGATCTGCATCAACGAAAAGGAAACCGGATAACATGAGGGAAAATGATAGGATTGATAGTGAATATCAAGGGGTGATGGAATGACATGATATAATTCATGCTTTAAGACAGACAAGTAGCAATAGTCTAAATAATATATAGGTTGTTTGATCATAATTTTACTTGCTTGGTTTCGTCGTAGGTAGCCAGCTGTGATGCAGTCAATGAGGCTGCTCTGATCATAGCAGGGCCCACTCCCTTCCAAAGGCCACTCATTCCCTCTTCAGATATAGTCCTCCGAAGCTCTAGAATAGGTCCTCCCTTCCTCTTGTCTGGATTCATTTGCAAACGCACCTGATCGTGGGAATATGATCTTGAAGAAAAAATAATATGGGAAAACACATGTTTGAATGAAAATGGAAAATTATGCTACTTTACCTTTAGAACTTCCATTGGATTGGTCAGGGCGGTTGCAAAAGCTCCAGAAAATGCTCCAGAAGCAATTTTAACTAAAACATTGGTGGAGCCAAAAGCAAGATCACAGGCATGCTTAGAGGGTTCATACAAGCCCAAGCGGAGGCCTCCATAAACAACTGACCTTGTTAATGAAGGTGTCAAACCCAGATACAAAGACCTGGGTCCTTCGATTTTCAATACTCGAAAAAATAGTTGCCCCTGAATAAATTATTTAATAGAAATTCTGTAATAATATGACAAGCAAGTACATTTGGAGGACTGATTGGAGTAAGCAAACTACCATCCCCCACAAAGGACCTCTCTGGCCAACTAGTTGCATTTGCAGCCTGACTTTCAGTACATCTGCACAGGATGCAGAACAAAGGTAAAAATAATTTTTTAATGATTTATTTTTTGTATTTCCAAAACCTAAATATTCAATTTCTTTCTTTGTATTCCCCCCTTTTGTTTTTGATAAGGAATATTTGATTTCTTCTCAGTATGGCACAATCATAGGTAACCTTAGCCATCTTAAAAGTTGACTTATTTTCCAAAGCTTAACAAAATTTCTGAAATAACTTCTACTGTCAAAAAGGTATACCCGAAAACTACGCCCAAAACCAATATACACCAATGAATCCTCTCCTTTAGCATTCATATCAAATCTTTGGTGCAAGGCATAAATGACTCCTTAGAAAAGAGCATAAATTTTCCTTTGCTCTAACTAATTTGCCTGTTGACTATAAATGTATAGTTTCTTGATAAACAAAACGTTCCTCTGGATGAAAATGAAGACACACGAACAACATCAATCCTTACGATGTGAACAGAACAGGTCAAACAATCTTTTGAGAATGTGATAGCTAAGCTAAATCAGGATTTCTAAGTAGCTCATTAATACAGGGTTTCGCCCTCGACTTCTCTTTCCTCTTTTATTTTGTCATGCATCATGAATCAATGAACTGCATTCTCTATAGATGCTACAGCTTATAAAGTATTGAACATCCGTTTTTTTTAAAAAACAATTGTGTGACATCAAATACGAATTGACCTAAATCAATGAAATACTATCTGAACTTTTTATTTTGTACAAGAAAGGATAAATCTTCGATGCAACACTTGCACGTGCCTTGACAAAATAGGTAAACTGTTGATGAGATTCAATAAAAGGCAGGCAGCATGTACATTACTCAAACTAAGGTTCTGTAAACCAAAATCCAAGTTATTAAAGGGAAGAGAAAGAACCTAAAGGATGAGTAATTGCAGTTGCTACTGCGACAGAAACTCCGCTAGTAGCAAAGTGATTGAAAGCAGTGGAAGGGGAAGCAGCCCAACTCAACTTCTTGCCATTTGCAGGTCCTGAAAATTTTCCACCATCTCAGGAAACGCGATTAAAAGTTTACAATACAAAAGAAATGACATGTATGAGTGGCAGAAAGAAAACTTAATACACGCTAACATAAGGGATCAAGAAAGTTTCGAGCAGAAGTTGGAAGGTAGAGTTTCAACATGTTATTCGTTAAGGTAATAAACCCGCTGACTGCTAAGCAAGTTACGCTATCATCCTTCTGTTGTAATTTCATCATTTGGAGCATCCACATGCGGACTTCAGTCAATTCTTTTAGAAGATATTCTGGGGGGTTCTCAGAAGAAAATGTACTTTTTGCATCGTTTTGTTTACCCAAAAATAAAAAATACTCGCTAGGATATGGAATGCTTGTTCAGAATAAAGCTACGGAAAATAACAAGCCAAGCCTAAACCTTAAAATCTGAATCAGAAGAAATGATAAAAGATCCGGGGAATAATTCCTTAATTTAACTACATTTATATGAAATAGGTTAGGGAAGGCCACATTCGGCATAATTCGAGCCATCTCAGAGGATGAAACCCATAGAGATTTCAATATGGGGGTATTTGCCGTAATATCTCGAGTGAAATAACGAAGATGGAAGAATAGTCCAACAAAAGAGAATCTAACACAACCTGAAGGTCCCAACTTGTCGGAAGCAGGATTTCCAGCCATTTCTTCTTTCTCCTGTTTCCGGCTTCAGCGGGAAAGATCAAAACCGCAAGTCATATGGAAGCAGATGGGAAAAGATTATAACGCTTTCTTTTGGAGGGATTTATAGTGGAAGGACAGAGTGTTTAGTTGAAAAATATTAAGAATTTTTTATTATTTAATATTTTTTTTAAAAACGGGAGATTTTGAGAGGAGAGAGAATTTTTTTATACTTTTATGATTAAATTATTTTTTATATATTTTTAATATTTTAATTATACTCTTAATTTTTTTTAATTTTTTTATAATTAATTATTTTAATTGCTAAAATTTAATAAATATAATAAATTATTTATATATTATATTAAAATATATAATAATTATAAAATTAATAAGAAATAATGTTAAAATTTTATCATATTTTTTAATTTTTTTAATTTTATTATATATATAAATGAGATAAAAAAATTAAAATTTATAAATTAAAAAAAATTGATATGGATATTGTATATAAAGAGTAAATAAATTTAAATAAAGATATAGGGGTATATTTGTCAACTTCTAATTAACTCTCTCCCATTCTGAACTAAATAAAAAATATTATTAATTAATCTCCCCTATCTTTTCTTACTCTCCCTTAAATTAATTTAATATATCCTTCCTTTAGTTGAATTAAATAAAGCCTAGAGATGTGTTTGGCTCAAAAGAATAAAGTATAGGAAGAGATTTTAATGGAAAAAAAAGGAAAATGGAAAGGAAAGAAAAAAGATAGAAGATTTTATTATTATTTTATTTAAATTAATATTAAAAGAGGAAAGGGGATAAATTTTTATATTATTTTATTTAATTTAAAAAAAGAGGAAAAAAATATTTTTATATAAATAAATTTACTTGATATTATTTTATAAAATATTTTAATAAAATATAGATAATATTAAGATATTAAAAAAATTATAAATATATTAATACTATAAAATAAAAATATTGTATATTTTTTTTAATTTTTCTAATTTTAAAAGACAAGTAAAGCTTATAAGGGGATTTTTTTTAAATTTTTTTCTTTTTTTTAAAAAATTCTTATTACCTAAATAATAAGAGAAAACAAAATCCCTCCCTTACTCTTCCCTTTTCTCAACATTCTTAGTATCAAACCAACTCTAAATCAAACAAATAGTTTGCTTTATAAGATCTAAGCAGGTTGTTCGTTAGAGATGGGTATGGTAAATTGGCAATATAAATTTTAAAAAATTAACTGTCGATAACATGTGATTTATGTTACTCCTCTAGTAGCTTACTAGTGGACCTAATTTGGAGAGTTATGTTGATAACACTTTACTATGTTTTATTAAATTTTTAAAATTATTTTTATTAATATTTTTAAAATAATAATTAAATAAAAGATAGAAAAAATAATTAAAAGATAATTAAAATATTTAAAAAATATATTATATTAATTTAATTATTTTTTAATATAATATATCTAGTTAAATAATTTTTACTCCAAGAGGAGTATATACTTTAAAATTTATAATAAAAATTATTTTTTGTAAGTTTCATCATAACAATAACGTATGATTATATTGTGAAAAAAATAAATATAATTATAATTATATTATAATTAATATATTAATAAATAATTAATAAATATAAATTTATAAAAAAGTTATCATTTTGTTATTAATATAAAATTTAATTTAAAATTTAATTTTAATTATAAATATAAGATTTATTTTTATATTTATTATTATATTTTAAATTATATCTATTTATATTTTTTAATAATAATTAAATAATTGAGGGAGGAAGGGAATTAAGATAAATAATTTAAGTAGTTTTTAAAAAAATTATATATTAATTAATTTAATTTAATTTTTTAATTTAATTAAATATATTTTATATTAAAAAATAGAGAAATATTAGTTTTAATCAAAGGGTATGATCTATTTTAAGTTTTAGAGTAGAAAAGTCTCACCATCTCTCTTCTACATATATATTTATAAGATATAAATTTATATTTTTTTTATAAATATGATGTTATTTATCATTCTAACTAACAATTTATTGATAAAAATATTACTACATCGATCTTTAATATATAATTAAATTATAAAATAGATTTTAATTTTAAATATAAAATATATTATTTATATTTATAAAATTAATATTAAATTATTATTATGTTCACTTACCAGTAATCAATTATGTTAGCGAAGGAAGAAGTTAAAAAATGGCTATAATATTTTAAGAAAATATCATATTAATTAATTTTTTAATTTAATTTAATTAATTAAATATATAATATATTAAGTTTCCTATTGTTTATACATGAAGAAATATATATTTTTTAGAACAATTATCTCTTTTGAACAAAATTTTCTAAACTTATTTTAAAAAGTGAATTTATAAAACTGCATGCAAATTAAAAATAGAACCAAATAATATATATTAACGAATAATGAATAAAATATTTTATAAATGCTATTATCTATATGAATAAGATTCTTATTGTTGGTAGCTTTGAAGGTAATAGAATTTGAAAAATGATAGAAAAATATCATAAAAATAATAAATATTAAAGTATGATAGTTTTTAATAACAAATTAATTATTATTAATTATAAATAAAATATTAATAATATAATATCTTACTTTTTCTATCATTTTCTTTTAGAATTTCCTTCTTTATTTCCTTTTCTTTTTGAGTTACATAACATTTTTTTTCTATTTGAATAAGATTTTAAAAAAAGACTTATAAAAAAAATATATTAGATAACTTTTAGAAAATGACTTCTGGATAAGAGTTCATAATTTTTTTTTTAATAAATAAGTATTTAGATAGTTATTTATAAAAATACTTTTATTATTAATAAATTATAAAAAATGGCATGATTATTAAATATAGAAGAGATAAGGGATGAGAGAGAGGGTGTAGAAGAGAGATGAGAGATTATATAAGAAAAATATGAATAATATAATAATTGGTTAGTTTAAAACCTTTTTACTGTTCTATAAACTACTCTGACTAACTTATATGAAACCTTTATTTTAAATTATAATTTAATTCAAAAAACCTTTTAAATAAATATAACTGTTTGTTTTAAAATTTATCAAACAGTGTATTTGGTTTATCTCCAAACCTAGGTTTTAAACCTAAGTTTGGACAAAATTTAGGTTTTGATAAATTTTAAAACAAATAGTTATATTTGTTCAAAAAAGCTTTTGGATCAAATTATGATTTAAAATCAAAATTTTAGATAAGCTAATCAGAGTAGTTTATAGAATAGTAAAAGAGTTTATGAATTAACTAATTACTATATTACCTATATTTTTTATTATACTATTTCTCCTATCTCATTTCTTTTATATACCCTATTCCATTTTTTTTACACCCTCTCTCTTTTACTCTCTCTCATCTCTTACCTCTTATCTCTCATCCCTCTTATATTTAATAATTATACAATTTTTCATAATTTATTAATAATAAAAATATTTTTAAAAATAATTATTCAAATACTCATTTATTTAAAACTATTTATTTTTTATAAATTCTTATGTAAAAGTTTTTTTTAAAAGTTATGTATTTTTTTTATAAACTTTTTTTTTTTAAAATTTTATATCTAAATCTAAATTTAAAAATTTAAAATTTGGGTTTGAGTCCATACCGAACACACTGTTTGTTTGTCTGCCTCTGGTATTATTCCGCAGAACAAGAGGAAGGATCCAGTGGACGAACTTGTTTTCCATCAATGGCATTATTGTAAATAAAGCAAACTTCACTTTCGAGTTGCCTTTGCCAACCCTAGCTTACCCTTTATTTCATTCTCCTCCGACCTCCATTCCATCCGCTGAGAGCTGCCGTCGTGATCGTCGCTCGTGAACCCAGCTTCCGTCCGATGTAAATGGGGTTTTTATTTCTTTTTTTTTTTGTCTTAAAATTAATTTATATTAAAACACTTTTTTAGCGCCTCTTAATTACAATAAGTAAAATAACCCACCTCCCACTTACCTACGCTGCAGTTGCCTTCTCTGCTTGCAGAATTGAAGTCGACGACGACGTAGGAGCCAGATACGATTTTGGCGACAGGGTGCATAGAAGACGTTGTTTGTCCTCTGTCGGAGTGGAATCTTCCGGCGGCCATTCCGTTGGTGGCATTCTTTTCAGCTACGAGCCCAGATACGAATTCAGCAAAACCTAGGGCTTGATTCTCTTGCGAACTCAAGTAACATTCTTCTCTTCAGCTTGTCAATTTGGCGAAACTTTGGGTTTTTGTTCTTACATCACTTCACACAAGTTCTGATTCTTCTACTTTTTTGGTTCTGTGGCTAGAGTTCTTTCTGGTTCAGCAATTAGCTGCAGAGTTGCCATAGAAACAGTGATGCCTAGGTATGTACTCTGTATTATAAGTGCTTGATTATAGAGAAACTTATCATCAATTTTTTTTTAAATCGTATCTGCAGGTACTACTGTGACTACTGTGACACTTATTTGACCCACGACTCTGTAAGTTCTATGACTTATGAATACTTTGCCCCAGTTCTTCATGGATGTAATTTTGATTGTAGTTTTGGGACTGCTCTATTATTGTTTACTCAAGCTTAGCTTGTCATTGCTGTTATTGTTTTCCGTTTGCAGTCAAGCCATGTGTTAATTCTGACCAGAACGCAATAGAGATTGACACAAAACGTGGACAATGTCCATAAGTGTGTTTAAAGCGTTAGACCTCTAAAGAATCTTAAAAAGGCATAAGCCAACGTGTAGCAACATTGATTGGAATCCTTGCTTGTTATGTAAACCTACCAATGTATTGATACACCAGAGTCCTTTTCTTATCTAATTTATAATTAAAGTTTGACCACTGCGACTTCCCTTCTTTCTATAGTAAAACTTCTAGTTCAAATTTTTGTCTTACACACGAATTTATAGGACCTTTTTGCCTAGGGTTCTTTGACATCGGCCTATGTTCTTGTCAGCATTTTCAGTCTCAATTGAATTGTCAATCATTTCAAAATCAATATTTGAAGGTGTATCCATATGTTGCTTGGTTCTGTTTTTCCCTCCATGTATCATTTCAACTCCTTCCTAACATGCTTTGGAAAAAATGAAAAAAGTGCTGAAGGTGCTTGCTTGACAAACCTTGTTGAAGGCAGCACCTCTTATGACGTGAGATGCACTAGACTTCCATAGCACCTTGCCTTGATACAAGCATCTTTCACTACATTCTTACGTTCTCCTTTTCAGAATGTTGTTATGCCTGATGCTCATGTTTGGTATATTCCCATGAGAGTTCTTGTCTGCATATACCTTTTGATTACAGTATTTGTCTATATTGCAGCCATCAGTTAGAAAGCAGCATAATGCAGGTTACAAGCATAAGGTACTGTGTACAATATAATTTCCTCATTATGGCATGGTTTATATACTACATGACATCTCTCTCTGCTCATTTTTCTTTCCTATTTTTGATGCCAGGCAAATGTGAGAGCCTACTACCAGCAATTTGAGGAGCAACAAACCCAGAGTCTAATTGACCAAAGGATCAAAGAACATCTTGGGCAAGCTGCAGCATTTCAGCAGGTGGGTGCGGCCTTTAATCAACATATGATGACTCAGAGGCCTCGCTTTCCCATCTTGCCAACACCAGGAATGCCGATGGTTGGAAATGCACAAATCCCAGGAAGTCAACCACTAATGCCAGGGATCAGACCTCCTGTGTTGCCTAGACCAGTTCCTGGTGCTCCAGGTGGATAATACTCTCCGACACTCATTTTTTGACTTAAAATAAAACTATTTTGGCCCTCTTTCTATTGAAGCATTGGTCTGGCGTGGGTTTTCATGTAATTTGCATTTTACATGCTAATATCTACAGTTTGCCAATGACTATGATTATGTACATCTTAAATGATTTTCAATCATAATAAATTCTGGTTTCCATTGCTACAATTGCTTTCTCACCTGAATTTCAGTTTGCTTCTGTGTGACCATTTTTATTGGTGGTAGTTCTCAACAATTTTAGTTTTCTTCCAGAGTTTTTTTTTTTGTTTCTTTAATCTGTCAATCTTTGTTGGTATAACAATTACCTTCCTTCTCATGGCAAAAGGGAAATTGATTGGTCATGTTCGTGCAATTCTAATCAGTTCTATTCTGGCGACATGTGATTTGAATGATTATCAATGTGTATTCACAGGATATGCTTCTGTTCCTACCATGCCTCCAATGGTCCCTCCACCAGGTGCTCCTGTGGCTCCTGGTCAAGCAGCTATACCCAGGCCTCCTACTCTAGCTCCCCCAGCCCCAGCCACTGCTCCTGGCAGTGCCACAACACCAACTTCCAATGGTAATCCCTCTGTGGTTTCATCAGCTATGTATCAAGCCAATCCAACAGCACCATCTTCTGGGGGTTATGAAGGTTTCAATGCCAATGCTCAGTCAACTGAAGGCAATCACTGATGTGGTAATATTGATGCTATGCCGTTATTTACCACTTATAATGCCATAGTAGTTTATGATCACTTTCAACCTTGCTCTTTTATTTATTTATATTGTTTGGCCCTCAGTTCTCTGCATAATTCCAGAGGAGTATTGTGACTGAAACTATTCTGTTCTTCCTGGAGGTATTCGATCAACAGATTGAACTTTTGGCAACATCAGAGTAATCATATACTGATAATTTCGGCATCTATAATGTAGAGAGAAGTTTAGTAGTTTAGTTTTGGACTAAAGAAGGGATTTATATATTGAAGTGCTTATTGCTCAGAGTTTTCTTGGCCTTGTTTTGTTGATAAATGCTATCTGAACTGGAAGGGCGAGAAAGAATTGATGTACTACGCTATTATTTTAATTGTCATTACTTTTGTTATTTGGAAAGGATTGCATTTGAATGACTGCGTAATGCTTCAGAGTTTTTATTTGTCAAGTGGGTTCTCGCCCGGACAAGTTGCTTCATGAGCAGAGAAAGATGAGAGGTGGATCTAGTATCCTCTTTTTTCTTTTTCTTTCTGCGCAAGATGTGTCCGGGAGAGGCCATACCCATTTGACCTATTTTGTAAGCTAAAAGTTTCGGACTTCCAATTGTTTACACAGTAAATTTTAGTAATGAACAGAAGCTTGCCCAGGTGGCAGATTCTGCATGATTTTACATGCAGACTATGATTTCATACTAGCGAATCTGATGTATTCAGACTGATAATACATAGAAAGCAATTTATGGGCTATTTTGTCAGGGTCGTTATAATTTAATTGTAATTTGCTTCAAGGAGGATGTACAAAAGGGCCAGTCAAATTCTGGCTGACAAAGACTTAAATTCGGTAACTGCGTAAGTACGCACACCGAAAGGCAAGTAAATGAGAAAATACTAGCTCTAGAACCCAAGATTAAGGCATGGACCAGTCGATCAGTTTAAGTGGGCTCCACATGGACAAGGAAACGGTTATCTTTCATATCAGCTGTAGACCTACCCAAAACGACGGCTTGATTTGTCGAGGCATTTCCTTGCAACCTGATTTGTGAAGAGTTGATGTCTGCCATTGGCCAATCACTTTATTTTCCAAGCAGAATGGACACGCTACATGCACAAACATTTGCAATCCAAAGGATCCGACTTCGGGCTACAAGTTGTTCAGTTATCAATCCAGAAAGTTAGCTATCTCAATAACTCAACGAACTTCACCTAATGCGTGTTCTTTCGTTTTCTTTTCCCACTTTATGATTCTATTATTACATGCCAAACTAAGAAAACAAGGAAAACACAACATCAAAGAAAAAACAGCTCAGATTCTATTGTACCTCTCAAGTTCCGGTTTCTGGATGACTATTCCACTCAGAAGAAGCTCCGAATCGTACCCAGCAATTCCTGTAAATTTATGTATTTCTATTTTGAGATCTCACATAGAATGATCACAATAATACTGGCAAGATATAAATTGCCTTCACTATATACCTCTGAAAAAACGGGAGGCATACTTCACGGTCTTCCTCACAAGAAATAATCAACAGATTATCTAACATCTCGTCTTTCTTGACTGCATGAATCTGACTTTCATCCACCAACTGAAAAGGTCAGAACATTTTTTTCAGAAATTTAAGGTAAAAGACTAGAAAGGAGAAATTAAAAAAAATATTAGGCTGTCCAAAATGGCCCATCAACTGTAGAATGATATGCATTGGAAGGGCATACCTGACCGTGAGCAGCTGCGACTAAGCTCGTGATCCCTACGTTATCAGGTTTAATGTTAGGGGTGATGAAGACACTTTTACCCTACAGAGGCCAACAAGAAGATATTAAGGCATCGATATTAAGGTGTTTGAGAATTTGGCTTAAATCTAAGTGTTTATATATATATTGCTCGAGCAAGAGAAACAGGCATGGCAAAACCCATCTCCTTTTCCTTTTTCACATCTCTTAGAATATACTTTTTCTTTTTTTCTTTTTTATGCAAAAACTTTTGAAAAAAAGATTAGGTTTACCCATAACCTAAAGACACTAGTGATTAACTGAACCGTTGGCCTGTGCACAACTCTCAAGCCATAAAGGCCTCACCACCAATTAACCCGAGAGCCATGGTTTCTAACATATTCTTTGTACGTGTGAATTTGTCTGCTACAAAATGTGTAGTCTCCATGGGGTTTGATGCAATAAATATGTTCATCCGTGACAAGATCTGCAGGGGAGAAACACCAGCGTCACGCGTATCATTTAACAAGTCCCAAAATGTCTATAAAAGCCAGATCTTACCTTCTTTTGCTCCTTAATGATACTCTCATCAAAATGCTGGCTTTACAGAACTCGAACATGTGACGTATCTTTTCGTTGTCGCAGATTTTTCACTATCAGCTCTGGTGCGTACTCAGAAACGCCTAATCTAATAAGCCTCTTTAAAAGGTCGGATTTTCGCCTAATCAACCCATTCGAAAGGTCTTTTTTCTCATGATGGGTCTGAGCTTGAATTTTCTTGGCCAAATTTCGTGCCCCTCTTGCACTTGTCAGAGGTGGTGATTTCTCACTACTGGCCTTTCTATGGAAAATTCCTGGAGATATTTCTACTTTGTTGACTGACAAGTAGTGAGTGATCCACATATCCCAGTGCATCGGCTTGGGTTAAATCCCCAATCTCTGGAGAGGGTATTTGACTCAACTTTGTAGACAAGTTTAGATGATTTTTGTTATCAGAGCTCCAGCATCAGTTGATGCTTCTTTGTCCCCTTCAAGCACATAGGTTGTTCTAAAGTTAATCATTCGTGACATGTTTTAGAAACAATTACTCCAGTATACTACTCAATATCAGACAAAAAGTATATGTCATAATAACAATAATCCAACACTGGGAAACTTGAATAACATGATTAATAGAATAACTTGAACTTATGATGCACATAAAAGATGCTTACCAGTAACAGATTTCCCAAAAGAAGGGACACGTGTTTGCTGCTCCCTTCTCCGCTTGCTCGCTAGGTGAAGGTGGCCCAGCATGCCTCTTCTGGAACTTCATTCTAAGATTTTTAGCTGTTCGGTAAACTTTTTTGTCCCATAACCCTTTGGAAACAGTCACAACTTTACTGCCGTGCATCTTTTTCATCCTCACTATCAAGCACTACTTGTTCATATATGCACATGTTTTCTTCAGGTTTGAACTTTCAGGGCATGTTTATATAAAAGTTTAAAAAAAAGTTTATGAAAAAAAATATTTTTGAATAGTTTATAAAAAAAAAGGCTTATGGAGAAGAATTTATAGAAAAAAATAATTCTAAATAAATAAATATTTATATAGTTATTATTAGAAGTATTTTTATGATTAATAAATTATTAGAAATGATATACTTTTATTAAAAATATGATAGATGAGAGAGGAGTAAGGAAAGAGGAGAAGAGAAAGAGTGTAAAAAAAAGTAAGATAAAATAGTAATTAGTTAATCTATAAATTTTTTTTCCTATTCTAGAAGTTATGTTCAGTAGTTTATATAAAATTTTAATTTTAAATTATATTTTAGTTTAAAAACTCGTTTAAATAAATATAATTATTTATTTTAAAAAAAATAAATTAAAGTTTAGGATAGAAGTTATTTTAAAGCTCAGGAGTGAAATCAAAAACAGGCACTCAATGGAGTCCGAATTCACGTTGAAGGTATTTAACTGAGTTTCAACTAGAGGACTAAGAAGCAGTAGGTGGTCTTCGAAGAGCCCAGTCTGCTCAAATTGCTGGTCCAAATCTTTATTTGCAACTTTGAAAGTAACTCCAAATAGTAGCCGAAGTGCCAAACAAAATTCGTATCGGACAATGCACCATACATATCCAGAAGCGACAACAAACACATGCTTCTAGCATAAATTTACTCCTTAAAAAACTCATCTCCCTATTCACTTTATGGCATGCCCTGATATTCCTTCAAGTTACTTATTATTTGTTCAAACAGTGAGCATGTTCTAAGCATAGAGTCTGCATACATATAACATTATGTATTATTTTACCTTTTCAGATCGGTTTAAGAGTGAAATTTGTAGGATACATGTTCATTAAACGCCAAAACTAAATACGATTAAAAAATAGTATTCAAAAGATAAATTAAATTGGTTTTATTTTAAACTCTTAGTCATGCATTGTTTAACAGTGGATTCTATTATTATTATTTTTTTAATTTATGATGATAACTTTCTTCCATTAGTTTTTTCCCGTTTTTTCATGCATGGAAGGAAGACGCTTCAAAAACAAATCCCTTTAATTTTATTTTACATAGATAATTTTTAATGTATTATATTTTCGTTAGTATAATTACGAACTAAGTAAAGATGATCATTATTTTTTAAAAAAAAATTAATTGAAGGAAATTTGTTTTAAATTTAAAAATTTGAAAATCATTTGGCGAATTAATTCAAGTTTGAAAAAAAAATCATGTGATCTCAACTTGAATAATATCAACAGAGTCAAATTGCTTGGTCTATCTTATTTATGTCATGTAAGTAATCATAAATAAAAATACTATTGACTCTCAATTTTTTTATAAATCCATACATAAATGATATATGTGTAACATAAAATTAATTATTATTATGCATCACACCATCCAATATCCTACCCACTAATTATCATCCTAGGAATACTTAACGAAACTCTGTATCTAAAGTTCAAGCTCGAAATAGCAAGTTGCATTATGTACAAGTGATAAGAAGTACAATTCATGTAAATAATGCACATGAAAATATGTCTAATTATCATCTATTATTTGTAATATGCAATATTATGCGAATAAATATTAGTTTTGTAAATGAATCATTTAGCTGGACTACGCGCTGCAGATTAGGTTTGAGTTTTTTCAGGTAAAATGAACTTGTCCTATTCAGGTGGATACAGAATAAACATAAATATGTGCATCTGACCAACCAATCCAAGACCAAAAAATACATAGAAGTTTGACCCTGCAAATATATCTACTTTTCATAAATTGGATGATAATAAATTAGACAAAATAAAATAGTTAAGTTGCTATTGTCAACGACGTCAGCTCAGGCAACATTATCACATTACAGAAAGCCCAAATTTGTCTGGAAAAGAAAGGAAAAACATCCCAAGACTACATTAATGCCATACCATTTTTTAATTTGGTTCCATAAACAACCAAATAGCTGCATTGTACTGCATGACTTGTGAACATCTTTCTTTGCTGAGGGTTTACAAGGTTGTTGAGTCTGCTGTGCTACCAATAGCACTCCGGTTGTTGGAGTCCTCCTTTGGACAAATGATCATCTTTTGCACCATGGACTGGAAATCCCTGCACAAGTTAATCGAAGAATTCAAACCACTAGTAAGTAAGAAGATCAACTGATCCCAAGTATTTCATCTAAATTGGTCAACGGGAATATGTTGATTGGATTAGCTGCAAAAATTGCTCAAGTGACTCCCAAATAAAAACACTGGTAACTACCATACATGAAGTTTAAGTTGAAACTCCAGCACAGAAACAATACCAGAAGCGCAAAATATTGAACTGTTTTCATACTACTATGGATCTCACACTTAACTGCCAGGGGAAATCTCCAAACAGCATCATATCCCCGTCGTCATCCATGGGGACAACATGCCATCCGTTGCTTCCATTTATTAAGCTTCCTTTGAAATCAAACATCAAGTCCAGTTGAGAAATGAGGTCTTTGTATCCAGTAATACGCGAGAGGTCAATTGATCTACCAAGTGCACTTCCACGCTTAAGCACCTGAAGTAGAATTGTCACCTTGTTGCAGATTATTTAGCATACCTTAAAAACTTGTTTCAGCAACAAGCTACCTTATGTAATAAGCACGATACTATAAGCCAACTGATCTTAACGCAGCCATGAGAAACATATACAACAGGATTCAGCGAACGCAAATCAATTTATAGTCAGTCAGCAAAGCAAATTACCTTTGTGCAAGTCCTGCTATTAACAGAGCTACATTTCTTGCATTTTTTCTGCCACGCAACGCCTGAAATACTCTTTGATGGTTTGGAAACTGGGATAGTAGCAGAAACGCTTGACTGAGACATTGGAGGAACATGAAGGGTTGAAGTACTGCTAGAAGCAGCAACTTGTGGTGAAGGGAGCTCCGGGTGGTTTAAGCTTATCCCGAAAAGCTTGTATTCAGTTTTACTATCATTCTCATCCCTCGATCCAGACGCCCGCCATCCCTGGGATTCAGAATCATTGGAATTCACATTTGAGAGTGAAAGGTACTTGGTGACGGGGACATTATGACATGCGTCATAAGTGGTTGGGATTGGGGGCTGTTTGTGGGGACTTGAAGTTGAAATGTCATCCTCTGGAAATGATGCTGAGCCACCAAGAGAATGGCAAGGAGGGATTTGCAGTTGAAAGTGTGGCTTATTCTTCGTCCTGAACTGTGAGTCATATTGTTGGAAGCCTACATCTTTGTAATCTTGACCTTGTAAGTCCCTTTCACATCTCTGAGATGCATTGTTGGCTGAGTTCAGATCGATGTCTGATTGTGACAGCCGAAAAAAGACGACACGAAAACTTAATATACAGATGAAAAATACTAGAAAATTTAGCAGGTCACAGAATACTATGTTATAAAAAATGAGACATTATTACATAATTTGTAGCTATGCAGAACCCAAAAATAGACAGATAGCTACTGACCATCCTTGGTAAGATCGAATAATCCAGACATTGATGGGCCGAGTAGACGTGGCCTCTTTGGTGGGGCTAGATTAGGAATGTTCTTCCCGGAAGATTCCAAGGGCTCAATGTTCCATGGACAAACCCTTTCAGGACGCAAATCTATATCAAGCTTGGCATCCCATTTCACCTATGAAGAAATATAAATGTATCTTGAAGAGCTTGTAATTACAAGGAATTAGAAGTGAAAAATTGGAATGGATCGACCATGTTACCTTGAGACATCTCCATTCTGAAGCAGGCCACTTCATGCCATCAATATCATCAATACCTATTATAGTTCCTGCATATCTGGTTGTTCAAACAAACAATAAAATTTCTGATGATCACTTATACAAGCATTTACTCACACAAAAGGCAACATTTATTAATTGTTCGTCAAGTTCCTTCATAATCACCTCCTTGTAGATTCTTCGACTTCAAACTGCATTTGTATCTTCATCCCACATGAATATTTCGCTTTATTGGGCTTCATGTAGTGACCCAGTGGAACAATGAATTCAGAGGGACAAGTCCTGCAAAGTATATGCGTCGTTCGACACGAATTTGGAAAACTATGAGCCCAGAAAAAGCAAGGCTAAACATGAAATGCGAAAGAAGTTGATGCTGAGCCTCTGAAACTAATATGTGAAAACTGAAAATCTTGAAGGGCTTACCAAGGACGGTAGTAGACAGTAAACATGGATCCAGTAGCAACAGCATAAGAAGCAGTGGCCAATATCCCGAGTTGCATGCTATGGCCAGATATCACGCATGTGGATGAAGATGCTTTGTTGTGTTGTTTAAGTGCTCGACGGATCCCAATCCCAATTTCTCCCTTCTCTCCGCTGCAATCATATAAGTACTGTCCTTGTTACTCGCCCTTTGAATATGATTATTCGTGCTTCACTTATAAATAAATCTACGGCTTCTTTATATTTCTCATCGAAATATGTTTTGTCTATGATGCCATTTAGATTTAGATCCCACTTTGTAAAAGTTTATATCAATTTTAACTGTTATTGACTGCCTTCTATTACACTAAAAAAAGCAATAAAATTAGAAAAACACTATCGTATCTTTAAATCTTTAACTTGGTTATTTGTAAACATGAGTTTGATAACAAAAAATATTCTATGATCTTCACTAATATGCTTTAGAAGAGTATGATAGGGAAAAAAGGTAACCAAAGAAAAATGCATGTATCTCCGGGTTCAAGCTTTTTTGAATGGAGGAACGAACTCCAGCCACCCGTAAGCAGGTGTCGTTTCGGCTGACCTGCAATCAGTTTGACAAATATCAGGCTCCAAAATAAAGATAGCTTGTATGAGTATCCGAAAGAGAATATTTTCAACGGAAAAAATGGAAGTGGTCCTCAATAACATATTAAAATTTCATCACTAATACATAGAAACGGAAATTTCTGGAGAAGCCTTGAACTAGTTAGGCAAACAGACAGCTTACTATTACTCTTCAATTTGAATTGCCACTAAGCAAGTATGAGATGAAATAAAAGTAAGAAGCTCAACAACCAGCCTATCGTATTAATGCTCATTGAATTATTAGCTTGAAATTATTAAAATTGTCGGACTTTCAATACTCTAATATCTAGACTAGTTCATAGAATAGGCTCGTGAGGCTGTTTAGTTTCTACATGTAACAATTTTACAACATCCAAAGCTATAGTTTAATCTCTGCCATCAATGTGACATAAGAATAGGTGGAAAGGGCCTGCTTGTTTGATTTTTAAATAAGGTATAATTTGAAAAAAAAGGGATCAAAGTTGAAGGGCTGTCAAAAGACGTCAAAGTATAACAAGTAGCTTAGAGACGGCTAAGACTCTCTATACGGTCAAAACTTGATGTGAAGCTATAATGATTCTGTTATTAAACAAAAGAGTCAGACTTGATTTAACTATGGTTATGATCACATTGTTTTAACCAGATCAGGACAGTTTAACTTAAGATAACTTACCCCGATAGGTGTGGCGAAATTTCCATTTGTTACCATGCAAGTCCTTTGCAATGAGTTCTTGTCCTGGTGGTTGCTGAGACATATCCTACGATATTGAAGATATGTAAGTAAGCTGAATTCCTCAAAACAAAGGAGGCAAGCTTGACGGAAATTTGTAAAGAGCACAAAGCAAGAAAAGGAATAGCCAATATGGTAACCTCGCGTGTCAATAAGCTACGTGCAATGACAAGCCAAGATCAATAGGAACCATTTAGAGTTTTAAAAGTTTGAAAATAACTGGAAAAGAAATAGTTCTTTGTAAGACTACGTAATTAATTTAAGGTCAAGGATAATATTTCTAACCAGAGGTGGGAAACATTCCTCGGCAAGTTTCTTAGGAATGGAGAATCCACCATGTGCACCTGTATCTGATAGGGTGAGCGTCTTACTGAAGCACTTGGAAGTAGTTCTGGGTTTCAGCCGAGACCCTTTATCATCTGAACTAACTTCATCTAGCTGCAAGTTATGAAGATAAAAATCAATTTTTATTCATCACTTATGTAGGCGGTTGACATAGGATAAATATGACATTATATTGCATTCTTTAAGACCAAAATCTGCAGCACGTTAATTTAAATCTAATAGAAATTAAAGGAAAAGCTGTCAACAAAGAATATCGAACGACTCAAGTCAGGAAAAATAACGAGTAGACAAAAGAACGAAGATAGCTGCCAACCTTTGATTCAGGGATTAAAGTAATTTGAGCGAAAACCTCGTCTGTGTTGGCTTCAGCCTGGTGAAACAATACTACATTTATTCAATATAATATTAGGTAAATAACGAGATAAGAACGCAAATCGCTCAAAAATAATATTATACCTTTAGTTGAACACCCATGACCCTGCAAAGGATTTTAGAAGGCAAATCACAAGCAGGAAGTTCCATGTGACCATCCTGCCGAGTAAATTCAGCCACCTGTTCCAGATTTCAATAAACAAGCAATATATTCAATACGAGGAACGTCGGATGTTCTTATATCCAAAAAATTAATCATTGCATAATTCTTATATAGAAATCCACATAATTATGCATCGAACAAAAAGAAAATTTCACGAGATCCTATTATAAAAATCGCATGGTTACTGTTCCATTAAATGACGAAATGTAAAATACTTAATATCGTCAATTAATTCTTATAATAAATTCAGTTCCGATCGAGAGGCGGCCTTGTCCTTGTTTTCATAAATCTGATACAGGACAACCTTGGTTTCTCCCGGAAGTATTTTCTTTGCGTGAGCAATTGTTTCAACTTCGCTTCACAGTGTTCAACTAAAAATCTCCTCACAGAAGTTTACAGGGCAGAATTAGATAACCGAGCAGAAAATGGCAGATTGGGGGGATGCTGAGGGACGACGAGGGCAGAAAATGGCATAGAAAAACGGCAAGACATAACCTGTTCCAGGTGGCCCTGAGGAAAATAGAAGACCAAGTCGCCAGTGCGAGGAACAATGACAGAAGCGCCGGCGCATGCTTTCCACAGTGAATCATTCAACACATCTTTCTCACCTAAAATTATAACAACAAATTGAGGAATTAATTAATAGATGAACCAATCATTTCTGGAATGGGAGTCCAGACATTATCAAGGGTCGACTAAAATCTGTTAAATGATCAAGTAAATACAAGACATCTGAATGACGCTGAATCGTTGTAGAGTAAGAAATGAGAGAAGAGCACAGGACTTCGCATAGACTTCTAAACGTAAAACTCGACATATTCAATCAAAACTTCAGCGACAATCCATTCATCCAACGTACGTATACCCCGTTTGATCAGCAGATTTCTTCCTTACTTTACCCCAAAAAATTAAAATGAAAAGAGAGAGAGAGACAATGAAAGCACAAGGTCGATTACCTTCCAGGGAGAGGTCGCCGTAGTTAAATGTCGGGGCTCCGTCACGATTGTTTGGGGAGTTATTCGCTGAAGATCCTTTGTTCGCAGCAGCTACACCATTCATCCTCCTCTGGTGTCTCAAGGGAAGTAAATGCTGAGAAATGAAGAAATAGTTAGAGACCCAGAAATTAAGAACAGAAAGTTGGAAAGCGACAAAAATAGAGTAATGAGAGGCGTCGTGTATCCAGCACAAGCTAAACGTTTCAGCCCATAGCATTCAAGCTTTTCACACTTACGCACCCTGTTTCAGATTCCTCCTCCTCTCTCCCCTCAACGATCCTCACCACCATTACCACGCCAGCCGGGGGGGCCCTCTTCTCCCTCTCTTCGTATTGCGTGATGCAGTTACTGTTGCAGTAACGCCTGTAACTCTGTACGTGTGCAACACAGTACGTGATAGCCAGGCAAGAGCTCGAGAGAGAGAGAGAGGCTGAGGTGAGTTTTGGTTTGCGTTAGTACTCCAGGTGCAGAGTGGTTTGCTTTATTTTCTTGCGCTGAACGAGTCGCTGCGCAGCTTCTCAGAAGTCTACAGTAACCGTACCTCCTTCATGCCTGCTAAAGCCACCACAAGAGTTTCTCTCTTCTCTCTCTTAGTCTTGAATGATGCTGGTGGCAATGTTTGCTAATTTGCGCCGATATGAACGAAGCGCCTTTATCGCCTCGCCTGCATGGCTGCATGCTCATGCATCGGCGATTCTTCTCACTCCCTCTCTGACTCCGCCACTTCGTCTGGTTCTGCTTCCTTCGTGCACAGCCTATGTTCATTCGACTGTCCTCACTCCTAACGGCCTCGGGGGTTCCATCAATGCCCGCCGTTGATTCCAATGAATTTGCATCTGACTTCGATTTTTACCACATTAATTATTAATTAATAATCAATTGGACTTATCACCAAAAACAAATCTGATTAATCATGGGACTCACAAATGCTGAAATACTCATCATGTTTGTTAAAATTTACAATTTAATTATTTGCAAAAATTATTCAACAATTTTTTATGGTTTTAAATTTACATATTTAATTAAAATATGAACAGCTATCAAACAAGAAATATATTATTATTTGTTTTGAAAACGTAAATTTTTTTTGTTAAAAGTTGATATACTCAAATGTAAAATAATTTTATTTGAATGATTATTAAGTATTAAATATAGATATTTTTTAATAAAACTTTAAATATTAATTAAATATATATTTTAATCGTACACCTCGGTGTCAAAGACTCATTGATCTAGTTGCACCAATCCCCTGTTTGGGAGGGAGGTCGTAAATTTAAATTTAGGCTATACATGTGTGGATTGGTTGGGGAAATATTTTTGTGTCCTCATTTGACACCAATTAAAAAACTAAGAACCTCATGGAATATTATGTGTGTATATATATAAAGTTTTTTAATATGTTGAATGGTTTTATTTCATAAAAATATACCTCGCTAATACATAAAAGATTATTACCAATGGGTCTAGATGAGAGGGGCTTTATGTTATTTTTGAGTCTGATGTCTTAAGTTCGAGTCTTTATAATGTAAAAAATATTTTTAATAGAATTATTTTCAATTAAATCTAGTAATATTTGAGTTTGAACTAATGAGGTAATTATATAAAAACATACATAAATTACCATTTTTAAAACAATTGAAGATCGATATTAATATATCTATAAAAAAATATATAATGAATTACGCGATTAATTATTTTTTATATTTTTCCGCATTTGTTGATTTGAATACAAGAAACATGTACTCTATTATTTAAAAAACACCGACATTTTTTGAAAGTTTAAGGATAAAATACCAAGCATCTCAGTTTCCAAATATCTCATAGAACTTAGAAAGCTGATCTTTTTCTTCAACACTACCGTGCAAGACAATGGTTTGTTTGGACGAGTAAAGATGGAAGAATATTGGGGAAGGGAAAACTGAAAAGAGATTAGATCAAGAGGAGAAAATACAGAAAAATATATGCATCATATCCATAGCTGGAATTAATATTATATTTCTCTCATTATTAAATATAAGCTATAAATATATAGTTTAGCGTCTTAAAAGTATTTTTATATTTCTTATTTTTCCCCAATAAAAAATTTGTAATTGGGTCAATAATTTGTAATTCATTAACCGTAATATTCAACGTTTGCAAAGGAAGAGAAAAAAAATTGTTGGCCGTTAACTACGATGAGAGTTTTGCTCTATTTTAAAAATATTCATATATACTTTAGCATCTAAATAATCCCTTTTTGTTCTTCACTTTTCTTTTTAGTGAATTCTATTATCCATCCAAGCATTAAGTAAGGTTTTGGTCAAAATCATTTCACCGTTTTAAAGCTATAAATATTAAATTAAGGAAAGCAAATTGTGACGTAGTAAAACAATGTTTAGCAATACGTGCCCTCCAAAAAAAGACACAATCCAGTTCATGCTGTTTAGTGTTGCTGTTAGGTCCTTCTCTTTGATTCAGTCAATACCTGGGGTACTTGTTCTATCCGTACATGTACCCACACCTAAGTCACGCTATCCGTACATGAAGCTGAAAAATTATGAACTTGTGATATTTACAATTGATCTATTAGAACATTTTCTACCATTTATCTTGTTAAGTAATGTCATACATTTATGTTGTTTTAGGGCTTGTTTGTTTTGGGAGAGGGATTGCAGCCCCGATTGCAAAGGTGCTTACTATATGCAAAACGCAGTAAGTCATATAACCCTAAATTTAAAAAAAAAAATATTTATAAAAAAATATTTTTAAAAAAGTGTTTTTTTAAGAAGAGTTTATAAAAAATAATAGGTGTGAATAAATAAATGTTTAGATAGTTATTATAAGAAAAAATTTTGTGATTAGTAAATTATTATAAAGGGCATTAGATAAAAAAAAATTACTTATCATAAATTCCATTCCTCCTCTTCTCTTCTACAGTTAGTCCAGCGACGGCAAAGGCATAAAAAATCAGTAAACTCCAGTGATCCATGGTACACGAAAGATGACACGACAGAGAGATGAATGACCCATAGAACGACTGTTGATTCCAGCGACTCTAGCAATTATAACTCTTCTTCCTCCTCTTATATAATGAGTCCAAAGACGACAATGACATTGAAAAACTATTGACTCCAATTACCCACAACACACAAGCGATGACATGGCAGATCGACCCACAAAATGGCAGAAATAGACATAGCAGCACACTGACAAGGACGAGAACAAGATCATAAGAGATAAAATAAGAGAGAGAGAAAGAAAAACATAAGCAAAATAATAATTATGTATTATATGAACTCTTTTACTGTTTTAGAAATTATTTCTAGTAGCTTATTCAAAATTATGTTTTTAAACTATAATTTAATCTAAAAATTCTTTTAGATAAATATGATTGTTTGTTTTAAAAAAAAATAAATTAAAATTTAGATCAGAAACTATTTTAAAATTCTGATTAAAGGCTTTTTAAACAGGCACTTAGTTGATGCCATTTTTTTTATAGTATCTTGGGTGTCATTTTTGTTTTTTTAAAATATGTGACATTAATTATTGTTTTATATTCATTGTGCTCTCTTTAATACCCACTTAATTGTGTCTTACCTTAAATTTTTGCCAGACTAACTTTGGTTGTTTGCAAGAGACTAACGGTACCATGGTAACGTAAGAAGAAAGAAAGGCCGAGTGGGTAGGTGGGATCCACTGACTCCCCTAACTATTGCGTTTATTTGGATTGGCGTTTCAAAATTTTAATATAACTTTTTCAATTATAATTTTATGATTTACCGGATAGGTATGTTAAATGGGCTTTTATTTTGACTTGTGTGATTATTATAAATAAATCTAAACAAACCAATAGAGATTTAACTTCCTGACACATCAATTGTGAATTTTGTAGTTTGCATTCCTTTTAGTCTGTCTTTTCATTCCAAAAATAAAACTATACAAAATGAACCTAAACAAAACAATAGGACAACTTTGCTTGATGAATACACATAAATTTTACAAATTAAGAATAATACAAAATTATCATGAAGGAGATTGAACTTTGAAATGACAATTAATTGATCTCTAGATATTTTTATTTTAATTTTAATGGGTCATAATTAAAATATAATGTCAGCTACTATTTGTCAAGTTATTTTTTATAAGAAATCGTGGCAAATGTGTAAATAAAACCAATTGGATATTTGGTGGACAGAGATTATTGTATTCAGAACATTTCTATGTTATCCATCGGTTGACCTTTTAGCTCATTGACACCCTGGTCCACATAGCCTGTATTAAATTGACTTGTACGTTCAAATCGATTAAACAATTTATTACCAATTTATATTTCCTACAAATACAAAGGAAAGAAAAATAAAAGTCCAAAAGGCATGTAAAGGATGAGCTAACGGAGCCAGCATACCCCCATGATCCAAGTCATGACTCGTATCTTTGCAAAAAGAGGCAGGTTCAAATATAATCATGAAATCCTTCTTCACCTCATCAGCAAGTTGAGCGAGTATGTCATCATACATACATACATATCCGTGCATGTCACGTGTGACAGGACCATTATTACATGTGTATTTCTTACGAAGCGTTAGTTCAAGTAGAATAAACTTTAATTAATTAAATATAATATATAAATTTAGATTTAAGTGAAAGCAGAAAACGGATTTAAAAAATTAAATATGGTAATATTTAAATTTGATACAATAAGATATTTATATAAAAAATTATAACGCAGAGTGATTTGGACAACACAAATGTGGCATAGACATGGCGGCTGAAGAGTTGTTGCATTGAACACACGAGGGTACATATTTTTTTTAATTTTTCATAAAAAAAATTAAAAACTCACTTACTATTTAAAAATAGAATAAAATCTTTATTCCTCTAGATAATATTAATATTGAGTTGAACGAGTTACTAATTATTTTTAGATGTTAATCTAAATATTTAAAAGTTAAGATATTTCTCTAAGAATTATAACAAAATTAATTTTTAAAAAATAAAAATATTTTAAATAATAATAATATGTATCACTTAATCAATTCAAATACGATACGTCATGAGTGTGCATAATTGAAGCTAGAAAGAACCACTAACATGAAAAGGCCCTTTGCGGTTTGATTCACGCGAGTTTTGTTATGCTTTAGTGTCTGCTCTTCATCTTCAGTCACCTTCTTAGCCCCCACACTCCCTCACGCTCCTCTCGTGAATCTGTATACATTTTGAAATTTCATGCTATTCCTCCTACATCCTCTCAACTTTACGTCATTTGTTTTTTGCCATCTATATCTATTTTTTTTTATCATACAAACTTGAATCTACAGGGCCTATTGGGCCGTATATTATAGATTGAGCCCATATTTTACCAGCTGGAGAATCTTGATCGGGGCTAAAAAAGGATTGAGGTCTCCGTCATATATTTATGTCATTCTCATTTAATATCTAGTTTATTCAAGAAGTGTATAGGATTTAGCCCCAAATAGTTTAATTATCTTTATTTAATGCGTATTAACCATCACTTGTATATAAAAAAAAAAACACCTAACAAGTAATTTGTGAGCTGGGTATACTCTAGTTTGCGCCCATATTTTACCGGCTGACGAATTTTGACAATATATATATATATATATATATATATATTACTTTAAATTGTATATTTTATTATAAATTTGATACTTATATATTGAGATATTGATGACCCAATGATCATGAGAAGGAAGATTTCCCCTCCCTTTTTAAAAATTATTGTAAAAAAAACAAAAAAAAAATAATTAATATGTTGATCTTTTTTTAATTTTTACATGCATATTTTATTATAGTAATTAATATTTTCTTAAAATTTTAAAAGTACAGATACATAAAAGTAAAGCTATTCTCTAGAAGTTCTGTTGAAAAAAGAGAGTACGAAATTAGTAGAGCTTAAATATCAGAAAGCATTCTTTTTATTGATCCTAGCTTTCTTGTTGATGCTGTGCTTTACGTAGGAACATGTATGATATGTAACATTGTGTAGTCCTGATTCTATAAAAAAGAAGTAGTAATACTATTGATGATTGGCATCTAATTTTGGACAATCTCTCTCTCTCCAGTATCAAGTAACCATAGAAGAAAACAATATTAAAAATTGAGTATTCATCATGATATTTGTTTTTTTTTAAAATAAGTAATATTTAAAAAATGAATTATGCAATGTTTAATAATAAAAATTTACCTTTAAATTAAGAGTGAGAATAAAATAAAAACAAGAGTAGATTGCATTTTTTTTTCAATTTAAGAATAAATATATTGCATTTTTTCAATTTAAGAGTGAGAATAAAATAAAAAATGCATTTCTTTTCAATTTATGTTGTGCAAAGTAGCGAGGAAATACACAGTGATTGGTCAAAAGGACGAGGAGGCGCCAAAAATCAGAGGCCCAATCCGGCAGAGCGGTAAGCAGGTAAGCATAATGGTAGGAAGCAGAGGATAAGGAAAAAGAAGAAGAAAGCATAGCATGCTTTAAGAACTAACAGCGATATCAACACTCTCAACTTTGCTTCTTCTCCTTCTCTTCCGGCCTCCCTGAAATGGCCGTTGCTGTATCGAGCTTATTCTCCGTGCTTTCATCCTCCACCGTTAAATTCAGCTGCTCCATTTCCTCCCAGTCTCACTTCCCCTCCCCACACACACCCATCACTTCCCGCGCCTTTGTATTTGGTCACAAGCGCAGAGGTTCAAGTTCGGAAGGAGCCTCCTCCTCACCTAAATCCAATATACATGTAAACTCTAGTTTATTTATTATTGTATTTTTTCCTTCAATTTCGGTTTTCACTGTAAATTTACACTTTCACAGCGCAATGTTTGTCCACTAATGTTGCACATTCTCATGTGATTGCTTAAGTTGAGCTTGTGTGAAGATAAAATGAAGTTGAAGATTATAGAAGACATGACAAGAGTTCTAGCACTGGAATATATCTTTCCTTTTATCTATAATGGAAACGCACGTGTTATTCCAGCTTAACAATCATAAGTTTGTTATTCCAGAAAGAAGCTTTTGCGCAGAAGAAGCATTCAGGGCTATCAAAAGATGAAAGGCTTTTTCTATATGCTGATGGAGGCAGTGGTAGAAGGGATATGGGGGGACTCCAACCAGCTGCTCATAAACCATTTGGCATGCCAAGAAAAGAGAAGGAGTTTCTGATTGATTCAAAGGAGCAGCAGGTATTAATTTCTGTGAGGAATCTTGAATAGATTTTCCCTCTTTAACGTTTTAAGACATTTTTATTTTAATTTCAGGTTGAACCGAGTAATATACAAGATGCAGGTTTCCTTAATGCCGTCGTGAAGGTAAAGGTTTCGCTCTTTTACTGTTTTTCACTTAATAGTAACTTTTTCTTAAAAAAATCAAATAATCAAATTTCAAAGTTCAAACCTAAATATGGTATTTGCAATTTTTCCCCCTTTCCTCAATTTTGTCAATATTCATGTTTGGGTTCGGACTTGGGAGCTTTCATGGAGTCATCAGTTTTGTCAAGTGGATTTAAATTCGATTTTGCTACTTCCATTTATATAGATTATCAATCATTTCGTAATAACCTGACCTGATCCCTCAACTTAAATAGAATATTAAAATTAAATAAAATATATCCAATGTTGTTCACAGATTATGGTGTCTAAATCACTTTTCCTGGAATTGTAATTCGGCGGTCATCATCTTGATATTTTATGTTATGCAGTGTTATTATTCCCATTGCTCTTGGCTGTAACTTCTCAAAGATAAAATCTTTCTTTTTGTAACATTTGAAGGTTTACTGCACCCATACCGCACCAGATTATTCACTTCCTTGGCAAAAACAGAGACAATACACAAGTACTGGAAGGTAAACATTTGAAATCCTTAACAACATATATGAAGGATCTGTTTCTTCTTATTCTTACAAGCTACATCTTGTGCAGTGCATTTATGATTGAGGGTAGGAAACTTCTGACCAATGCACACTGTGTAGAGCATGATACCCAGGTAATTTCTTGAGTCATTAAATCTTCAGTGGATCTATTGATGGAAGTTTCACCACTAAGTTTTGTGTTAATTTCTTGAAATTGGTTGCCAAATAAGCCTTGTTTGTGAGATAGCTTATCAAAAAGTGGAAATATAAGAAATTTTCCCCTAGTACAGACTGAATGAAAAGGGAAATTATAGAGATTATTTTGCAGATTTTATGATTGTCTTGATAATTGGCTATGTGATCTAGGATTGTAAAACTACCAACTTTGGCTTGTTAATGAATTTTACAAATTTGAAACTCTGATATAAAGTCATCCAGTTACTAAAATTATATGTTGCTCTTCTTTCTCCGTTTCTGTATTCCAACATTCCAATTGTTCTCAATATATGATGCATATAACAAAATATGTTAATTATATTGTCTTCAATTTTTTGGTGATTGCAGGTAAAAGTTAAGAGAAGAGGTGATGATACAAAATATGTGGCTAAGGTATTGCTTCTATTAAACAATTGTTCTTTAGTCCCACTCATGTGATGCTCCTGTCAGCCTTTAGCTTGCTTTAACATGTCAGTCTGCAGTTTTACTATGTCAAAATTGCATTTTCTGTGTTATCTAGGCACATGTTCATGTAGTCATGTTCAATAGAATATGTACAGGTTCTGGCGAGAGGTATTGACTGTGACATAGCATTGCTTACAGTAGAAAATGAAGACTTTTGGAGAGAAGTAGAACCTCTCAGATTTGGACGTTTGCCACATCTTCAGGTTTGGAATACATCTTTTCATTTTTTGGAGACCTTATTGACTGTCATGTTGTGAATGTTGTTTACTTTCTTTCCTATGTCCTTCTTCAGTGTAATCTGCCCTGAAGAAATGAGTAACTAATTTGCTAATGAAATTGAATTCAATTGAATCACGGGTATCTGAGCCCTCTCTGAGAGTTTCAGATGTCTTGATGGAACTGGGTTGAAACTTAACTTTATCGTGAAGTTTCAGGTAAATGATGATAGTCATAACTTTATTACTAGATATTAATGCTTAAAATCTGTTAAAAGTACTTATAAATTAGAAAAATAACATCCAGTGCGTGAATTTAGAAATTATACTGACGGTCTGGTACATAATGATCCATTTCATTTTAAGCTGGTGCATGAAAAAGGAAGTTGAATCATCTTCGCATTTTCCTTCCTCTCTACCACACATGTTGACAAAATAGTAGTAATTTGATTTCTTCACTTCCCATGCCAACTATGTCAAGGGAACACCTAAAAGGGAGTGGATAGGTGCTTATTCAATAAAATAATATTTATGCTAACCTGAAAGATAATTCTTGATTAAATCATTCGATGTCAATGATAATGTGTTTGAAGACGTAGGAGAGATTGAAAGAGATGGGTATTTGTGCTACGACAAGGAATAAGAAATAAACAATTGACGCAATATTCTTTTGCTCTTTGTGTGACAATCTTCAGATAGAGTTTTGGGCTGAGAGAAAAAGCTTCATTAATACAAGTTTTTATTAGCCTTCAGTTTCCATCAACGTTGGATTTGGATTTAGGGTTATATAGTCAATGGTTGAAAGCTTTTATATTTTGTTGATTACAAATTTTCCATTCTGCTTTCCAACTTGTAGGATGCTGTAACTGTTGTGGGATACCCCCTTGGAGGAGACACAATTTCAGTGACAAAGGGAGTTGTATCACGTATAGAGGTTTGACAACATGAATGTGACAATTCAGACCTTTTAATTATATCAGTTTCGATATCAAATGAATCCTTGATGTACTAGGACGTTGCTAAGTTGTTTAAAAAATGTACTAGGTCACATCATATGCTCTTGGATCGTCTGATTTATTGGGGATTCAAATTGATGCAGCAATAAATCCTGGTCAGTAGAGCTTATACTTTAGTTTCCCTCCACCCTCGAGGGTAAAATTTCTCTGATGATTTTTTCCCTATCTACATCATGATACCCATCGATTATACTGATAAATTTTAGGTAATAGTGGTGGTCCGGCCTTCAATGACCAAGGAGAGTGCATTGGTGTTGCGTTTCAGGTATTTATATGGCCTACTTTCAGTTGATGTCAGTGGTTACTTAGCTTGGAAATTTTTATAAGAAATACCTTTGCCAGTCAAGTCATTAGAATTCCATTTAGTGAGAAAAACAGCCCTAGTAATGCCATTTTTTAGTTTTTGCTATTTGCTTAGTACCTCACATATGCTGCCTGCTCTTTCTTGTTTTCATTTACTAATGGGACGCTGTCTCTAGGTCTACAGATCTGAGGAGGCTGAGAATATTGGATATGTCATACCATCCACCGTAGTTTCTCATTTTCTGGATGACTACGAGAGTAATGGGAAGTACACTGGTAAAAAACCTGTATCAAATCTGCTAATATTCGTCTATTCGGGAGCTTTGTAGTGTCCCAATATTTCTGGAGTCACTGCATCAGATTGCATGGTTAATTTATTGTTCTATTAAACTAATTGTTATTTTGTATTCCTCTAAGAACATTTTCCCCCTATTTCTGATACCAAGTGAGAGCTACTCAACTTAACTTAAAACTTCTGCATTCACAATTGTACCATTCTTTGATATCCAGTTTGCTGGAGTGCTAGACAAGCTTCTTGACAGCCTCAAAATGTTTCACGTATTTTCTTCTATTTTGTGTCCATACATTGATCTCTTAGTATCTATGCACAAAGCAGGAACACCTATTATTCTTAATTGGGAGTCAGAATCTGTTTCCATGTTGCTTTATATTGGTGTCCTTGATGTTTATAACATCTTTTAGTTTCAGCATTTCATTTAAAATTAGTTTACAATCATTGTTTTTTCTGTTACCGTTTTCATCTGTTACATTCATTGTGATCCCTAACATATAAATCAAACATAACATGCAAATGTGTTGTTGCTGTTCTTGTCTGGGATTGTGTTTTTACTCTCAGGTTTCCCTTGCCTTGGCGTACTTTTACAGAAGTTAGAGAATCCTGCATTAAGAGGATGCTTGAAAGTACAATCTAATGAGGTTTGTCTATATACAATCTTAAGGGGTTTGAAAGGAGTTTGCATACCAGCATTATGGCCATTCTTCACTTCACATCTGATATTTTTCTTAGATTAACTCGTAAACACCATGGTCTTCTTAAATATCACCTGATCTTTGGTTGGTTGTTCACAAATTGTATATTATGGGCCTTGTTATGAGATAAAATGTAAACCACTTCCGTAAGAATATGAATATGGTGGGTTTGTGTGATTGAATAGTAGTAAATAGAAGGAATTCACCATGGAACGTAAAGTATTTGAAAACTGCCAGGTGCATTGGGGGAAGATAGAAAGTGGAAAAACAGAGTTTTGCATATGGGATGCTAAAAGTCTAAAACAAATGGAATTGGGACACAAATGATACTATTTCCTATTTTATGGCTCGTTGATTTATGGTTTGGCATATACTACTTGGTGTGTTGATGGACATACTGGAAACATTCTTGCCTTCATTATTAATGTTCAATGATATGATTGTATTCCAGTGATGTAATGCAGTTATTATTTGTATTCCCCTCCTTATAAATTGTACATAATGTAATATATTGTGTTGACATTTTCAATCGCATGGTTGCATATGGTTGAAAAGCAAATGTTTATGTCAATGGCATTTCTGATCTTCAATATCATGCAATATAAAAGCATAATTATGTTGCCCTCCTTAACATTCTTGAGCTAATTATATGTTGTTTATCTCATACAGGGCGTGTTGGTACGCAGAGTTGAACCAACTTCTGACGCAAATCATATGTTAAAGGAGGTATGCTGGACAATTCTGGCTTCCAAAAATATTGCCCAGTCAAACGAAAAGCTTTTAAGAAATGTGGGATTCTGAAGGACTTGAACTGTTTGTCAGAAATTCTGGTCCATGAGGGATGTCAATTTTCAATAGCTGTTGGAGTACCCTGTACCATCCTTGTTGAATAGTCTAACTGTCGACTTATTTATTTTGAGATCTTTTACCGATTCTTTTTTTTTTTCTTTAAATGGAAAAGGATTGGGGGGAAGGCATGCCTGTGGAATTGGACCCCAAACTTTTGGCTATTTCAAACCCTTTGAAATGTTTATTAACATTTTAAATAAAATTTTCTGTTTCAGGGTGATGTCATTCGCAGCTTTGATGATGTTCATGTTGGTTGTGAAGGAACAGTTCCATTCAGATCAAATGAACGAATTGCATTCCGATTCCTCATTAGTCAAAAGTATGGTCTTCCCTTTTTCTGAATCACTTGAGATCCAGTTTATAGTTTCTCACTGCTTTTCAATTTCAATTAATGTTGCCAATATGTATTTATGAACTTTGACCTTTCATTACATGTTTACCTTACTTAAATTGCTGTAAGTTGGTAATTTATCTGCAAGATCATATTTCTGTGTGGGGCATGTGTTGTTTTGTGGCTTCTCAGATTTAATTGTGTTTTACAGATTTGCAGGGGACACTGCAGAGCTTGGTATCATTAGAGGAGGAAAACCAATGAAGGCTAAAGTAGTTTTAAACCCACGAGTTCATTTGGTATGTTATAATAATCCAGCATCAATCAATTTCATTATTCCATGATGTGGAGTTCTTTCTTTTCGTAATTCTTATTTCTCTCTTCAAGGTTCCCTATCACATTGATGGAGGTCAGCCTTCCTATCTAATAATTGCCGGTTTAGTGTTCACACCCCTCTCAGAGCCATTGATAGAGTATGTTGTCTTGCTTCTATTCTTCACATTAGGCAGTTTTCATAACTTCTCCCCTTCTGAGGATTTACTTCTAATTGAACCATTAATTATTGATCTTTTGGCAGAGAGGAATGTGAAGACTCCATAGGGGTAAGTTCGGATTTATTGGCACCTGAAAGTTATTAAGGTGATGCAATCAGTCTGTTGAGTTTTATTTTCCTTTCCCCCTGACCAGCTGAAGCTATTGACGAAGGCACGTTATTCTCTGGCAACGTTCAAAGGGGAACAGATAGTAATCCTTTCACAGGTTGGTTGCTGGATTTCTTCCTTGACAATATTTTATATGATGTTTGGTTGTATTCTTAAAAGTGTAGCATAGCTTGTGGCACTGAGTTGTCAATTCAATAAATTTATTTAATTGAGCACTTTTTATGAGATGTTTTAAGTGACTTGTGTGGTATGATTTTGCTTCACTCCTCTTTTCTGATTGACAGGTCTTGGCAAATGAAGTCAACATAGGTTACGAAGATATGAGCAATCAGCAGGCAAGTCATTTATATGCGTGAGTTCGCATTTTCTCATTGATTGTATTGTATAGTTTTAGATATATTTTATCATAAAGAAAAGTTGCAGGTCTTGAGATTCAATGGGACTCGAATAAGAAACATCCATCACCTTGCTCATCTTGTTGATTGTAAGTTGTAACATCCTCTATCTATCATCCTCTGTTGCTTATTTTAATGAGCATCGTGTTCAAATTGTTCTCTGCTTGTGATCAGCTTGCGAGAACAAATATCTATGTTTCGAGTTTGAAGATAACTATATTGCTGTTTTGGAGAGAGAAGAAGCTGCGGCTGCTTCATCCTGCATACTGAGAGATTATGGGATCCCATCTGAAAGATCTTCTGATCTTTTGAATCCACATGTGGATTCATTGGGAGATGATCAACCACTAGACCGGGACTCGGGTAATAGTCCAGTTTCAAACTTTGAAATTGACTTTGACGGACTTCTCTGGGCGTAAATTTTCACTTTTGTGATTGAAATGTGAAAGTCCTCACGCGTTAGCCACAATGCTTGAAACACATGGGAACAATTTTGGGCGCCAATGACACGTTGCGACAGTACAAGCACAGCGAAACCTTGATGGGGACACATGAAAATTGATATTCTTGGGAGGGGGCATGCTAGAAGGGATAACTGATGTCTAAACTACATGCATTTCTTTTTTATGGATGTAGTGAGAAGGTTTTTTTTGTTATCATGTTATTTATTATTCATTTTACATATTTCCCTTCCTTGTTTGCCCAATCCTGTAATTGATCACAATTTTCCACTTAGTATTTTTTTTCGGGGAGACGTAGTGAACATGAGATTGGTTCTTAGATAAAGCCTGCATGGCATTGATGTAATGTAATAGAAAATAATTTCTTCTATTACATAGTTCCAATTTGGCAGACATTGATGAATTTGATTGTTCATAGCCCATTCAAAGACTATAATATGCTAATATCATAATCTAACCTTTTGCTCTATGATACAATCGAGCTAATGTGGGTGGCTATATTTTCGGCATCTGCGGAAGCTCCATAAAAGCCTCTTCTTGATAGCCCAACGCAGTACAAGCCCTTCTTTCCTTTCCAATGGTTTGGGTAATCAAGCTTGGGAATGCCATTATCATTTAAGAGATAATCATCCCCCTATCAAACAAACCCCATCACTATCAGGTTCTTTAAGAATATAATATTGTAACGTAATTAAGATTAACAAGTCTTAAAATATAAAGGCGAATCGGTTGGGTTGAATTCCATACCTTTAGCCACTTGTTCGTTGATCTTTTGAAGCCAGTACAGAAAACAATAGAGTCAAATGGTAGCGACCTGCCATTCTTAAACACGACGTTGTTCCCCTCCACACTTTCTATTACTTCTTCAATCACCTGCGTTCTCACATTATATTATAGTCAAATTCACTTTACGTTTCGAGCATGGAAGAAACATCAACCAAGAACAAGTATCTCAGTTGAATAACAATTTAGAGGAAGGTAAATAAATGGAAACCATGATAAGGTTTACCTGTATCTGCCCAGATTTGATCTTCTGGAAGGTTCCAACGTCAAAGACTGGATACTTACCATACTTTGCCTTCATGTAGAAAGGACCTTCATGAGGCCTCTTCATCCCAAATTTAGAAGTATCCCCATAAACCATTTTGCTCAGAATCACCAACAGTGAGTCCACTATGTTCACAGGCAAATATTTCAACAGCATCAGTCCCAGATTCGCCGTCTTCCTTGACAGCAAATGCACCTGCATTCATTAATTCAACCCCTCTCAATTATGTACACGGATCACAGATATTTTCAGCTAATATATAAAAGAAGTGATATATATATTACCGCGCTTCGGATCAGGATGGAGGTCTTGGCTCCATGGTTGGCTAGGTCCAATGTGATTTCCATGCCAGAATTGCCAGATCCAACCACCAGAACATGCTCATCTTTGAACTCCTTCCCCGACTTGAATCCAGTTGAGTGAATCACTCTCCCTTTAAACCCACGTAGCCCCTCCACCTCGGGCACGAAAGGCTCGCTGTTCTCTCCGGTGGCCACCACCAGGAACCTCCCGGAATATTCCTCCACCTCGCCGGAATCCCCATTCCTGGCTTTCACCCTCCATTTCTGGCCACCCTCATCGTACTCCGCTCTCTCCACGGTTCTACGGTAGAGAGGACTGATTCTGAAGTGCGACACGTAGTCATGTAGGTACTGCAAGAACTGATCCTTTGGTACGTACTGAGGATAAGACTTTGGGAACGACATGTGAGGAAGCTCACAGAATTGCTTTATGAGGTGAAGGCGAAGGCGATCGTAGGAATATTTGGTCCATAAAGAAGCAAAACAGTCTTCTCTTTCGAGGATTATGAAGGGAATGGATCGTCGTGTTAAGCATGCCGCCACAGAGAGGCCAGAAGGACCTGCCCCGACGATGATCACACGGTGATGCTGCTGCATTATTTGTTGTGAGTGTTTGGAAAGAGAGAGAGATCAAAGTATATGGAAGAATATTAGTACCAGCTTGAAAAAAAATTATCTTGATCGCTTCTGATAAATGGCTTGAAGGCATTGTCGGTTTTTCTTTTCTATGTTATTTTCACACGCTTAAAATTTACTTTTATTTTTTTTATTAAATATGGTATCTCGTATTTTGAGAATTAGCCCATTGAGCTAGAGAAATGTACGAACCTCTTGTTAAATTTCTTTTTAATTTACTTTAAATGCAATTTTTCTTTCTTTATTATTTTCATGGTCCCTAAATTGCTTTTTTTCTCCGGTTAATTAAATTAACAAGAGAGCATGGCGATGATAAGCAGTCCGCAGTGACTGAAAACCAATTTGGGTGGCAATTGAATGGCGTGATCAGTTCACATCATATGTATTTTGGTGGGGCTGAATATCCCCTCTCGTTGAAAAGAACATAAGGGATACGTACACGGTACTCCTCAAAATACAACCAAACAGTCCAACAAACTAGTTTATGTTACGGGGTATTTAAAAATATTATTATTTTTCAAAAAATTATTAATTTTGCTCTATAACATCCATTATTGAAATTACAATAACTATTTATACAAAATTTATTAATAACATTCATTTCTTTTCAGAATAAAGTATTTATGAACTCGCAGCATGATGATATTGCTGGACTGTGATTGTGAAGCTGTCTCCTTTTGGTGACTACAAAATATAAGCAAGTGAAGGCTGCTTCTTCAAGACCCTCTGAAACCAATTATAGTAACTTGCTAGGCACTCGTATTCAGTTTTGTTTATTTTCCCTTTTTTGAACAACACAGCGCGATAGAATTGTATATTATATAATTACCTTTTTCTCAAAAACAAAAAAGAATAAGTGTTTGCCTTGAATTTTGAGGGATCAAATGCCGGTAATGCCCAATTGTACGATCGTGTGGACCGGCCCAAGTAAATTCGACAACGTTCGATAAAATGAGGCCCAAATAATAAGAAAGATGCATTTTGTGTTGGGCTTGTCTTATTCTACCATAGCCGAGCCACCTTAAAGTTATCACATATGATAAAAAATGAGTTCATATCCCACAAAAACTTAAGTTTAATTTATATTGCTATTGTGAGAGTTCCTTTGATAGGTGATATCGTAAGTTCCCTATAAGCGTTCTCTGAGCTTTGGGGCTTTACTCTAACTTTGGTAGGGGATCAGTGCTGAATCCACCTAATTTTTTTTGTACTAACAAAAAAACTCATTTATTGTGGTATCAGTCGTGATATTTGGGGATACATCCTATTTTTTGAGTGTCGAAATTTATGTCTGAGGGTAATTGCAGCTTGCTCTGCTTGACATTAGTATCGCTTAAGAAAAATAGAAATTTTATCCTATGTTTAAACGGTAAGTGAACCAATCTCTTTTTAAAAAATTTATACACAAAAAACACTCCTTCATTTTCATTGTTATACCCCCAACGCACAAAAACATAAATTATGTGAATGAGTACTTATTTTTTAACGAGATTTAAACCTAATTATCAACTTTAACATAGTTGTCACTTAATTTAATTGAGTTTTTTAAGTATTAGTTAGGAGTTCAGTATCTTAAAGTTTGTATAGAAATTGTCTCATTACTTCAAGCAATGAATATATTAGGCTTACTTATATAAAAAAATGAGATCTGAATCTAAATTTAGTATTGTTCAATCAAAAATTTATTTTTTTAAAAAAAATAATAGTTGGAGAATTATTTTTAAATTCTATTACTATTAAAATATAAATTATATTAAAATATTTTAAATAAAATAAAACATAAACCGTCCAATTCTAAACCAGATAGTCCAAATTGAAATACAGGTATTCCATACCTATCTCTAAGATGAGCATTGAAACCAAATGCTATAATCCCATCAATTTTGTCATATTATCTTTTCATTGTTTTTATTCTATACATAAATAATTATGTTTATCAATTTTAATTACTTTCCATTTGGAAGAAATACCCAATAGAAAATGCCTTTTTCCTGAAGGTTCAATACACATCCCTGCTTCATAGGTGCATTCCGTGATTAAAACCGATCTGTGAAATCGGTCTATTGATATTTTATATTACTCATATCTTTAATATATATAATATTTGACTAAAATAATAAAATTAAAAATATTAATTAAATTAGTTAATATAATATATTTTTTAAAATATCCTTAAACTCTCCTTTATTTTATGATTTAATTATTATAAAATTAATATTAATAAAAATAATTTTTAAAAAATTAAAATATATCTTATATTTAGAATTAAGAAAATTCTTTAATTAAATAATATATTAACCTATTAAAAAATTCCTTCACATTTCAATAGGACAAAGTTTACCAAACTTCATCTGTACCTAATCCTCATTTTACCTTCTGAATCGAAAAATTTTCAGTCGGCTAATAAATAATAATGATTTCAGAATCGTTAGCCAACAAAAGAAGTAAGTTCAGCGTGTGTTAAAAAAAATCTTTCGTTTCTTTTTCTTTTTCACTCAACCCCAAAATAAATTGGTTTTGCATGCGCTCAAGATTTCAGCCACCCAAATGCAATGGCACTTCACTTTATGCCCTTATTTTCTTCCGGCTCATCAATCCCTCAGACGCTCTCTTAATTGAAGTATTATTAAGAATGGTAGAAGGGAGTAATAGATATGTAAAATACACCCTCATACCTTTCGTTTTTTTTTGTTACAAAAAATGATAGTAAGTTTTCTGAAGCAAAAACATGCTCTATGATATGGGACCTGTTTAGTTTTCACTAAACCATAGTTTTAAAAATTATTTTGGGGTAAAATCTCAATTTAATTTTTTTTTTAAACAAACAGTTATATTTGTTCAAACGAATTTTTGGACTAAATTATAGTTTAAAACTAAAGTTTCAGATAAGGTGACCAGAGTAGCTTATGAAACAGTAAAAAAGTTTATGAACTAATCAATTACTATATTGCCCCTATTTTTTCTTACACTATCTCTTATACTTTTTCTTACACCCTCTCTCCTCTCTTTCTTACAACATTTCTCCTCTTATATCTTATCTCTCCTCATTTAATACCCATATCCTTTTATCATAATTTATTAATAATAAAAATATTTCTAGAAATAACTATCTAAACACTCATTTATTCAAAATAATTTTTTTTTATAAATTTTTTTTAAAAGCTATTTTCTATATAAACAGTCTAAAAATCTCTATTTTTTTATAAATTTATTTTTAAAATTCTATCTAAATAGCCTATTATACATAACCATACAACAAGAGAACATGATGAATAGGGAGGTGAGTGGCAAAAGATGAGAATAGTGAATAGTGTGCCCACCTCCACTTCTTGTAATCCTCTCTTATTCCTCAATCATCAACCACTTCACATTCACTTTCTCCATCATCCATTCCTTTTTCTCTTTTTGATCCTCTCACAGACACATTCATTACAGAGCAATCGATTCTCTGATCATTCATGGCTTCCTTTTTTTTCTCATTCCTGGTTATATTATCATTATCATTCAACTTGTGTCCATTATTAGCTCAAGCTTCTTCATTAAGTCCTCATGTTTCTGCCATATCAGCGGCACCAGAAAGCTCAGAAGAAGAAGCTCCAACGTTATCTCCATATATTGAGCCTCTGTTTCCAACACCTAGTGGGATTGCTTCTTCTCCTTCACAGTCCTCTTTGCCCACAATCCCTTCAAGCCCCAGCCCTCCCAATCCTCATGTGTTGGACACTCCTGGCTCTGTTCTCGCTTTTCCCCCATTGGCCTCCATGCCTGCTGCTTCCTCCCAAGCTTCATCATCTCGCTCTCTCATTTCTCCTTCATATCTGCCTTTACTGGTAATTTTCTTAATGCAGTCTCGTTTTCTGTAATTACATATGGATGTTGCTTCTACTTTAGTGTCGCTTTCGGTTGTTCTTGCATGTTCTTTGGGCATTTAATTTTAGGCCAGGCATTGTTAACTACTGGTAAAGTTAATGTCCAAGCAAGAGGTTAGAAAAATGGCGAGGTTTCTCACTGTCCGTGTAATGTTGTCTACGCTGAATTGAAAATGAAAAAGGAAATAAGAATATTCCCTCCCACGTGGACCTTTCGTTGCTGTTTTGTTTTTTTTTACTTATTAATTTACCAAAATTTTATACCGATTATATCCAGATTCAATCCACGTTATACACCTAGCTATAATAAATAAGTCTACCAATAGATATTTTTTTTATATAATAAAATTTAAACTTAAAATATTCGCTTAATCGATACCAATTCATTTGTTAGTTTAATAGTTTTAGATAGAGAATTAGAGAGCCACTAAAAGGCAAAAGGCGCCAACCAAGCTGAACTTACATAGCTTTAGCGATTCATTGAGCTGAAGATTCCTCTAGGGCCGCCACCAATTAATTTTGGGTCACCCTGCTTCTTTGCGCACTTTGCAGTAAAAGAATAAAAAGAAATCTAGTTGATTTGTATTACAAGCCACTCGGAATTTATACCACATTGTTTATTTACGTTACAAGAAGCTCGGGATTCTAAGACAAGGAATGAAACTATTGGACTATTTGGTTTACAAGACTTTGTCTGTTACACTATATGAGCAAACTCGTCATCCGCAACTGGGAAGCTACAGTACTAGGGTTTCCTTTGACCATTAAACAAGTCCCATGACATGGCTCTCTTGAGTTTGTTGAACTCAAATGGGTTCCTCCATTTCTTGTTGTAGTCCTTAGCAATATAGATTCTCATCTTCGCATTCTCCTCTCTCAGCAAATCTATTGCTAAGCTCAGATGTCTTATCACTTTTATTTTATCTTCATCTTTCTCCTTGAGTTGATCCCTCTGTTCTCTGTTTTCTTCTCTGAATCTTTTTATGTCTTCTCTCAATATCGTTACTTCATTACACAAGGAATCTTTCAGCTTCAGTTCATCCTTATAAGCCCTGTTCTCTTCTCTGAGTCCTTCTACTAGTTCTTTCAAGATCATTACTTCATCATTTATGGTATCTTTCTGGTTGAGTTGATTCTTGTAAGCCCTGTTCTCTTCCCTGAGTCTCTCAATTTCTTCCCCCAACCTCATCAGGTCATCATCATCTTCAGCAAATTTGGTAGTTAACCTCGGCTCAGAATCATCAAATTCAGACTCCACAGATTCCTCAGCATCACCATTCTCGGAATAGCCGTCATAACTTCTTTCCTTAAAACCCATTACGTTGTTGTCTGATTGGTATTTGGTCGAAGGAAATGGGGATGCCCCTGTTGTGAGAAGGCGAATTCCAGTGTCAGATTTGATTTGATCATAGTGCTCAGCTAATGATCGCTGAGTCCTATAGAAATCTTCGACCATGCGGATAAGCTCGGGTCGCTTCTTGTAATACATTTCTGCATTTTGCGCAAAGGAATCTGCATCTTCCTCTATTAGTTCTAATATTGTCTTGGTCTTTTCATTCAGCTCTGCCATCAACACACAATACATAACACACAAATTCATCAAAATCATCTTACTTCTCTTTATCATAGACTTGTTACTAAAATTTTACGCCTTAATTTCACCAAAAACTCTTCACGTTTATGGTACTTGCGTTCCCATATTTCTCCACTCCCCGCTCCTCCATTGTTTTAAATTTAGACGGGAACTTTATAAGAAAGCAAATAATGGTACTTTTAACTTTTTCCTAAAGCACAAACAAGGCTAATAAGAGACTACTTATAGCGTGCTTGAGACAAACTAAGAAAATAAATGACAGAGAACCAGAGAATGATTGAGTGGTGGACCCAAGTCATTCATTTTCCACCACCAATCTTCATGCTATCATCAGTGCATCGCTGACCTAAGTGAACGCTTTGTTATAGTATACATGGAAAGTGGTTAGGAGCAATAAGAAAAAGTGCAGCAAAAAAGGAAGAGATGACAGAGAAAGATTTAGTAGATACCAACCAGCAAGAGTGGATTGGAGCCAAGGGGATTGTCTAATGGTGCTGTGATTGTCCAGCCACCACCAGTGTGGGGGTTGATCCTTCGTCATTTGAGCTTTCTTCTGCTTCACTGCTTCAATAAGAAAAACCATGCTATATATATATATGTATATGTATATGAGCAAACAGAAGCAGGGATAGAAAATGCAGAAGCATTTAAGAGTAATACCGGCTTAATGGTAAAACCACAGCCAAAAGGATAAAGAACAAAAAGCACTAAACTTGCCGATCAGTTTCGGCAGAGGGACAAATGCGTTAATGCACCGACTATGAGACTGAGTACGCCTCTTCGTTGTTTACAAGAACGCAGGCCAAAACGTCACAGGAAGGCCATTCCAGTCATTTCAACCCAACGTGGATGTAGTCAGACATGGAAAAACAAAAAGGAAAAAAAGAAATCTGATGCAGACTGGAATTGAAAACAATTTTCACGACGAAAATGAAAGAGAATTAAATTTTCAGTTTTTTTTAAGAAAAGGGAAAAAGAAGGGACGTGGAGATAATTATAATAGAAAGAATAGATAAAGACGACGCAGCGATAGAAAGAAAGATGAATGAGTTCGATGTTGCAAGAATGCGTAAGGAAGAAGAAAGAGTGGGAAATTTGAAGAATTAAAGAAAGGAAAAAGACATGGAGGATACGTGAAATGCGAATGGGCAATTACTGATTAGGCGGCGCCAACCGCCATGGAAAGGAAAAAGACAGAAAGACTGAGATAATGAAATAGGAATAGAACACAGAGAGATAAATGAGAAAGAAGGAAAATAACCTACTTCAAATCATCCTCTTCGCGAGCAGGCAGAGACCCAGAGAGAGACCTACGAGAGCAGAAGGAAAAGCGAGGGAAAGAATACTCTTACATGTAAAACAAACACTAATTTGAATACTTAGATTATTTACATCTACTTTGAACTTTGAAATAAATAAATATATGATAAAATTGATAAATATTTTAATTATGAATTTGGAATGGAAAAAATATTAAAAAATCTTCAAAATGTAAAATTCATAAATATATCATAACTTTTTGAATTAAATAAATTAAATTAATTAATTAATTATAACTAATATAATAGTTAGTTGAATAATTTAAAAAAATTAAAGAATATAATATAAATTTATATAAAAAAATTAATTTAATTATAATTAATTAATTTAATTAATTTTTTAATCAGTAAAAAAAAGTGAACTATTCTTATATTAAAGAAAATTATTGGAGTAATTTTTTTCTAAAAGGCCAATGGTGTTAAAGTAATTTGAATTTAATATGCTTCAAACTTCAATTTTTGCTTAACAAGGTATCAAATCTTTTATATTTGAGTGAACTTCAATTAGTTTTATTTTATAACTTTCTTTCGTAAATCTTAATAAGTTACGCACATAAGAAAGAGCACAAAAGAATAAACATGTATGTTAAATATTTTTAATTTTCGTTCTATTCATTCATACTCTCTCTCTCTAGTCTCTTTTGTATTTATTCAATAAATATTTTAAAACATTTAAAAGAAATAAAAAAAATCTTTTTTTATATTTTTTATATAATCTAAACGAATTTGCGCTATTCATTTTCCCAAAAAAAAGAAAAGAAAAGAATGAAAGGTAAAATGAAAACAACTTTAAATGTGAGATAATATTTGAGTCTCTATATAAAAAATATATAAAAATTTCGGTCTAGTTGTATATATAAATTAAGTTAAATTATCCGATTATACTTATTATTTTTAATATTGTTACTTACTAAAATATTTATATACATTTGTAAATTTATATATGAAATATTTATAAATTTTGTGTACTCTTATAAATTCATTCCTAAACTTGAAATATTGAATATAAGCAACCTGATTTAATTTTTACCCAAAAATTATAAATAGTTGTAATTAAGTAATTTATAGAGAGATAATATATATTTTATATCTCAATTGACGCACAATAAGAAAAAATATTTCCTCTTCGTACTAACTAGAAATGGCGTCAAAGAAATAAACTTCCTCTGTTGTTCCCTGTTAATAAAATGACATTTTTTCCAAACAAAATTACATTTAAGTGATAGCTTTTCATCATGGACATCTCATACTGGGAAATTGGAGAAGTCGGTTATTAACCAATAATTGGATTTAATCAAAAACATTTTTTAAATAATTGGTAGATGTATATAGAAAAAAACAAAGAAGAAAAACCAATGTCATTGAAGCCTTATAATGTTTAAATCCTAAATCAATAAATATCAAATACTCAATGAGAAGTGGGACAAGCATCAAAATGGAGGGCCATTGGTCCCATGAAGGATGATGGGGACAAAAGGTCTCCCTTGACCCACTTTAGAAATGACTTTTATAAACATATCTAAAAAATTCTAGATGTATGAAAGAAAATGAAAAGGGCAAAAAAACAAAGGAAGAAAAGCTTCTTATCCGTTTTTGGATAGCCTAACGTATTAGATTGTTATCTTTGTTTCTACCGTTGGATCTCTCTCTCCACCGCGCCTCCATCGCAATTCTGAACCGTTCATATCAAATTTTAACAATGCAGATTGATCCGTACCGTTAAAAATCTTCAAATATGAATTATCAAATTAAACCGAACACTCCTCAGATGTAGTGGACTCTCTACGTGATAGAGAGGAGGAACTTCTGTTACATTTTTCTTTTGATTCCTCCGGGGCATAACAGATACAAAATACCGCATTCCCTAAAGACAATAGCATATTTCACAGTGCCAAACAAAATGAATACATTAGTTAATGGAACAAAGTATACAATAGTAACACTAACATATTCGGTCAACTACATCAAACAAACACATATGTACATATATATATTAACAAGATTGAAAAATGATCATTTTCATGGTGTAATCTATCCTCAAAAGTTGAAATTAACTAGATTGCTAACACAGAATCACATCTGTTTCAGAACTGGGAACAACAGGAGCAAATCCTCTCCCTCCAAAAACAGGGCGCATAAATGAATCATCGAAGATTCGCCAGTAGTGATGAACAATATGATTAGAATCGAGAGGATTACCGATATCTACGTTAGATTCTGAATCATTCCCGTCATCGAGTAACGGCTGAGCCAAGACCTTAACATCCTTAGAGGGATTCAACAATAGCCTCATCAGAGGCTTAGTCAGTAATCCTCCAACCTGCATTTGCCAATAAAGTATTCAGCTTTCAAGTTAATATATAGAATACTGCATGCAAGCTGTCAAAATTCAAACCAAACAATTCTTACCACATTAGTTAAGAGAACAACTATGATGGTGCTGGTAATCAAGATGGCATTTCCCCGCAGTTGAGTATGTCCTGATCTAGTAAACTGTGTATATGAAACGTTACAAGCTCTTAGTCTTGTAAGAGATAAAAGGCAGGGAAATATAAAGAACTGGTCACAGTGCTCCAATATAATTTGGTGACAGCACAAAACTTCATTATTGTACCTTATTGTATGCAAGTGCCACAGATACAGCACCTCGCATGAGCCCAGCCCACCATATGACAACCTGTTTCATCATGCATAAATTTTTCAGAATTGTAGAAGACATTAGGGAATAAAAAAAAATCCAAAAACTAACTCAGAGCACTCACCATCTGCTTAAATGTAATCTTGTCATCGTCAAACTTCCTAAATAAATTAGCTAGAGCTGACAGGGGATACACGAAAGCCGCCCTTCCGAGCAGAACCAAGCCTAACAGGATCCCACTTGCCCCAACTAATGTAGAAGGACTGAAAAGAATAGGAATCAAATTACAATATTGCTTCCTCAAGCCATAGGTAAAATATGTAAAATTTCTCTTTGATAAAATACTCTACTGGAAAAGGTCATTACAAGGTTATAGGGTAACTTTGAAATAACAAATCTTAATCCAATACCTCTGGCTGGCAAATTTCCATTTCTCCATGTCCAAGGCATCCATGCCAACATATACGAAGATAAAAATCTCGGCGAGAAATGAGAAAGTTGCAAAAGCATGCCTAAAAGTATAGGTAAACATCACAAGGAAGATGGTTAGTTTTGCTATTTTATCAGGCAGCATTTACCAAAAACAAATCATCTACACTAACAAATCATAGCTCCTAATATACCTGCTTGTAACTTTAGAACAATCAGAAATACCATGCCACGTGTAGTGTGACATGACAATCCCACAAAGGAACACGGTGAGGATCCCACTTAAATTACAGAGCTGGAAATTGAAGTTCCCAACATTAGATTATGAATCCGCTCATCAGTAAAACAAAAAACTTGCATAAACCTGAAGAGTACTCACAAGATTTATAGCATTAGAATACTTACTTCAGACAACATATAAGATAAATAAGCCATTAGCATCATCAGAGCAATTTCTCCATCTGTAGAGTGCCTGAAATTGACCACAAATTTTGTAAGTTCATTTTACACCAACAGATATTATAACAGATGCAGTATAGCAATTTTCTGCTGATTACAGCGAGGAAGGACCTAATCGAAGTCAATCAAATCAATATTAAATCAATACATAGAATAAAGACCCATTAAAGACAGGTTAACATGGCAAATTTATTGAGGGGGTTAAGAGGGATTATATTCAATGGGGTGGTCTATAAATTCTTTATTAGTTGCTGAGTAAGAGAAATAAAGAAGGCCAAGAAAAAGACCAATGAATGATCCTGTGTAAATAACAAGGAAATAGTACCTGTCAAAATACAACTTCTTTATAAGGATTGCACTAATCAAGCCAACCTGAAAGATCAGAAATATAGGTTTGTTAAAAGGGAAAAATATTGGACAGGCAAGAGTTTTCTTAATCCAGCAATCAGATGCAACTATGCAAGGATTTCCACAAAACACCATGCCAAGTCGGAAATTCCTAGCTTTTATCTGCATCTATACTGTTATTTTGTCGATGTAGGCCATGAGCACTATTAAGAAAGGAATGGGATTAAAGTAATGCAGTTACTGATATTTGAAGAGAGAAATGAGCAGCACAGAATGTTGTCCGAGTACAATACTTAATTAAAAGGCAGGACAGTAGTTCCCATTCAAAAGCCAGTATGATGTCATATATGGATCATGGATTACAAGCATGCTAGCATCTTCAGAGAAATAAAACAAAAAATTTAGAGGAAAGGGCATACCCCTACTCCAAGGACGGCGCTTGTCATGAATAAATATCCGAAATGGACAACAAACTGCCAGATATTGGCCGAGGTGATATGAGAGAGGTCAAATCTTAGAATTGCATTGAAAAGAACCACTGATGTTGCATCATTGACTACGCCTTCACCAAAAACTAAACTGTACAGATGGGGCGTCTCTTCCTGATCTAGCACCTGCGACATCAGAATCAAACTAAGAAACCAGTATCGACCTATTCAATAACATAATCCCTCTACTTGGCAATTCATGAGTTCATACTTCATACCTGCAATGTGCAGACCGAATCTGTGGCTGAAAATATTGCTCCAAGTGCTAAGGGTGGAAAAGAGAGTATACGGTTACGCAGACAAGAATACAAGGAAATAATCAAACCTCGTAATCTATTAGCTTTTAAGTGAATATGTTGCTTTTAAAAGGAAAGAAGAACAAATTACTGTTGAACCCAATATAATTAAGCATTATGCACAAAAACTATCTGGATGTCAGATTTGTGTTTGGATAAAAAGAGAAACTCGTGGAGAGAGAAAACAAAACATAAGCTACATATTAGGAAAAGAAAGAGGAAGAAATAAAGCACAAAAACATGCTGCCTCTGACATCCAAATAATTTTAACTGTTCTGGTTGCAGGTTTAGTTATAGTATTACAGAAAGTAGAAACCTTTAAATAGCAAAGATAAAAGTATCAAAATATTAAATATATCCAATAAAAAGTGTAAGGTAAAGAATTACCTAAATAATCCCCAAGATCCAATACACCAATGTCTAATCCTTTAAATAATTGATTCGCACCTGGACAACAATACTAGAAGTTACAAACATGGAAAAATGGATATATGCACTGCCAAATAGAATAAGCCTATCATACCCAGACAGTTGTGTAAGGAAAAAGAACAGAAAGTTATTAAAATTACAATCTATCCTTCTGTTAAGTAAGCTTGCCTTCAGAATTCTAATGTATTTTATTTAACCAAAATGCAACTGTTCTTTTTGAACTTGTAATAACTAATGATATTATTCCCTCCTAGTTTTCCTTGAGTCTGCTAGGAAAATGCTCTGGCGTGACAAACAAACTTCCTAACCATATCCAAAAGTAATGTTTGAACATACCTAGTGATATGATGATAAATGACATCAAACTCCCAAAAACACCATACAAAAATATTGGGATGAAGTTGTCAAAAAATTGCTTCCTTTTCACCTGGAACCTGATAAAGTATCAAAGAAGTGCAGTTAGAAGCAGAAAGATTAATGGGAACACGATCTTTCTATTTGATTTCATAATCAACCAGAAGCAAATTGGTATAACAAACAGAAAATCCCAACTTGTGCAAGCGAGATGTAGTTTAGGCTTCCAAGAATGGAAATGCAAATTTTCATAGATAGCAGAAAAAGCAATAGATTGAGAGTACAAACCATAAGCAACAGGGCAGTTTTGGTAGGGACAAGGGCAATTTATTTTATTCAATTCAATTATCGATATCCACTTAAGTTAACATTCAGTATGAACATTGACACACCAGTTTTACAAAATGATAAACTCATTTTCGTATACCTTCAATTGCTAAAAATATCATAAAATATTTGAGCTCGACCTGTTAATATGGAATAAAACCAACGTTTTGCTAGTTGATGTAGACAAATTCAAAAAGGGAACTGATCTTAAAATGAGCATCATCACCAAGACGATAATATGCTCAATATAATGACAAATGTTGAGTAGAAATATGCACCGCAATTTTTTAAATCGAGTATGTATTTGGTCCATTGTAAGAAGAAGCGGAGACAAAATGGAGAACAAAACTTACCCTGCATTAAATATAATAGGTGGAAGAAGATATATGAAAAAAAGTTCCTCATTAAATACTAAAATGTGTGAATTTTTCCCCTTAGATGTTAGTAGAATGACGGTTCCACTTAAAAGGCCCTGAAAAAACATGAAGAAAAAGAGAAAACGATACATGAAATATTATCCATCCTCAGTTAGTATAGAGAGACAGACAGTGTTGATAGATTCAAGTGCACTACTCACAATGAATAATGCGATGAGTGACTCAGTCATCCACCGGCTCTTTTCCAGAAGATGTCCAATCACAACACAAGTAAGCAGGAGAACAACAAATAGTGTGATGGAATCTATAGAACCATCTTCAGGGGATCCAAGAATGGAGTTCAATATAGAAGTCATGGCCTCACCTCCTCCTGTCACCAACTCAAGGATTAAGAATAATTTGAAGATACTAATAATATAAAAGGCAAAAAAAAAAAAAAAGTGTATATTGCAGGCAGAATCGCTGAACAGGATTCAAGCAACTAAAAGATTCTGATTTGATCAAACTATAGGGTTTTGTGATACACCAAATCTCGACTAAAAATCAGTTGGTCATAACCGTATCACCATTCAACTAGGAGAAAATCTCAGAACACAAAGCCATTCAGTGAAACAATTAAACAGAGAAAAAAGCACATTGACTATTGGTTGTCATCTTCTGTATATCTAACGCAGATTAAGCAATTTTACTATCCGACCATAAGTCAAAGAAACAAATTGAATGATAAATTATTTTAAATTATAATGCATGACCTTCAATTCTGATTCTTCAGTTTTCTAGCGCTTCGCATAATCAAACAGGTAAGCATTCATAAACACTTATCACGCTTCAGGCCAAAAGGAGAAATACTCGCAAAGCTTAAAAAGAATACAGTAAACTTGTGACGTAAGATTCTGAGCGATCACCTGAAGCTCCCTTGAAGTAATGACGTAAGAGTTTGAGCGTTCACCGGAAACTCTCGGAGTACTCCTGTAAGGGAGAGGAGGAAGAGGTTGCGGAGGAAAACAGGGTCAGGTGCCGAAAGAGTAAGATGAAGGGGCGCCAAGCGGAATAAGTAATGGAGTAATTTATAGGTTGTGGGAATTAAAGAAATAAGAAGACCAATCTGGGCTGTCGATCAAAAATTTCTTATTGTGAAATCTACGCGATCAAAGACACGTGGTCATCGGAAAATTCTTGTTGAGGCTGATTTTTGTATTTTCAGGGTTTCGGGTTTGTTGGTTGGTCGTTGACTAATAGATATCTCAGGTGACACAGAATACAGGATACAGAATCTTCTGGATCCTTTCGTTTTTTTTCCCGCTTTTATTTTATCAATTTCTTGTTTAAGTAATTTACCATTATTATTATTCTACATTATATTATTATTTATTCTCTTTTTTATAATTTATTTTTAAAAAAATAAATAAATAAATTATATTAAATATAAATCTTAAAATAAATTTATATTATATACCCTTCAATCTATCTAAATTTTATAATTATAATTAATTAATTTAATTATTTTAATATATTTAAAAAAATTAACTATTATTTTATAATGGGAAACGGGTATTATCTATAAAATTTAAAGATATAAAGATAGATAAAGATAATAATAATTAATCTCCTTTTTCGTCATTTTTTGTGTATAGAAGATTAACACTCACACGCAAACATGCGATGACAATTGCAGCCTCTCCCCTATTGTTTATAATTTTACTGACTGGATCGCAATATATATAATGGACGCATCATACTTTGATAGGGTATTTTTTTTTTGCTGGAGGGTTCTTATCTTTTATTTTAATATTTAATTGTATGTTTCTTCTCATACGCGACTGACTTCGTGTCTTCCCTCAAAATGTTTTTATTTTTAAAATTAATATTTTTTTGTTCAATAGTCACTTCTAAAACTGTTCCATTTAAAGATGGAAGGCTGACGTGGGGTGTTCGAACTTCGAAAGTTTGATTCTATTCAAATTTAGCTAACAAGATAAGATTTTGTGAAATCTTGATTCTATTCCGTAAAATATCTCGTTCGAATAAGATTTAAAAAGACATCACATTGAATATAGTTTGAGAGTAGATTATTTTCTTTCTTTTACCATCAATTTGAGATAGAGTTGATTTTGTTCTTTTATATAATTTTTTTTATTTAATCTCTTATATTTATATTTTTTTACATTAACTTATAAATCAATATTATATAATTTAAAGATTGTGTTATATATGTTATATGTTATAATTTATTTAACTGTATTAAGTTTTTTAGATTAAATAAATAGGATTTTTATATTAAAGACAGTTGAATAATAATCTTTTTATATTTTATACATTTTATAAAAGTAAATAATTAATTACGTCAATAAAAAATAATTTTTTGTTTAGATTTTCATTCACGGATACACAAAAATTAGATAAGACCACATGTTAACTATTAACTCGATGTCCGGTCCTTGTTTATGAAAAAGTAAAAACAATAATTAGATGGATCTAACCTGACATATAAGATCGATCAGGTTTAGCTTTATTTGCACTAACTTATTAAAAAAAGTATAAAAATAAAATAATAAATAATAAAATAAATTATATTTATTAAATTATCTCCAATAAAATTATATTCTTTTGAAAAATAATATTATGATAAAAATATAATTTTTAAATTATAAAAACTCATAATTATGCATAATTTTTACATAATATTAAGTTACAAAATAAAAATATTGACTTCTTACAAGTTTTTATGATAATAAAGCAATTTAATAAATAGGATGAATCAAGAAAAACAATCACACAAAATCAATTAATAATGGTGATAAATATTTAAAAAATTATTTATATACTTCGAGCTAGTGTTAATTAGCCCAGTCGCAAGAGGGGGATTGGGTATATGGGGCTAGAAGTTGTTTGTACCACCAAATAATAGGTGTTATTTTATCTTAGAAGTTTATATACGTTAAAGCTATATTACTAAGTTTTTTTATATTTGATATCACCTTAAAAAATTTTAAATTATAATAATTTAATTTTGACTGTTATTCATATTAAATTTAACTATTAATTAATCGAATATATTAAATTAACAGGTTTATATGTCATTTACATTAGGTATAAATTTATCCTAAAAATATTTACTAATAAGCAATATTATTTCAAAAGTTTATAGATCCTAATAACGATACTCTATCATTATGTAAATTAAATTTAATTATTAATTGATTAAATATATTAATTTTATATATATATTGAATAATAATAATAAAAGTCACATATGGAGAAGGAGCTCATATTTATTATAGAGTAATAAAAAATAAAATTTGATTAGTGGATACATGACATACTCAATGAGATTACATAGGATTGAGGCTGTCAAAAATTCTCTATTAATATACCCTATCAACATCGAAATAGGCAGGTATCTCTTTAATATAATTTTTTTTCATTGCATATTTCCACCTCTTTGAATTTTTAAAATCTTAAATATAAAATATATTTTTTAAATTTTATTTATTTATAAATCTAACATGAAAAAAAATAAAACAGATGACATTTAAACCTACTAATTGCTACGATTCGAAAATCTATAGATATCCATGCTTATAAATAAAAAATTTTGAAGCAAATTTATATTTTAACTAAAAACATAAATAATATGAATGATACATAGATAATTAATTTAATATATTTAGTCAACTAACAATCAAGCTTGGTACAATTTATAAACTTTTGGGGAAAATTGAATCCAATTTTTTTTTAAGTGTGTGTTTGGGATCATTTTTGAGAATAGATTATAGACCCAAACCATGATTTTGTAAAATATGAGCCAAACAAGATTTGTTTTAAAAAAATCAATTTTAGAACTCAAACCGTGGTTTGGAATCCAAAACCATGGTTTGAGAATAATTGGTCATAAAGTAGTTTTTTGTTGCCCCTTTGCCATGGTGAATTTTTTATTAATTAATAATTTAAATTTTATTAATTAAAAAAAGATAAAACAAATAAAATCTAATTTAATTTATTATTTAAAAATTTTGGGAAAAAAGATAAATTTGCCAATAAAAATTATAATCTTTCATATTTTTTTATGGTCATCTAGATTGGTTCTCTAATAAAGTTTTCAGTAGAAAAAAAATTAAAATTTAGATAAATATTATAAATTTTTACTTTATTCAAATACATATATATATGTATTATTTTGTAATCATTTAAATAAAAAAATTTAAAATTAAATTAAATTTATTATCTATGAAAAAGTGATTCTGCTATTAATCATCCAAACATCTCCAATTTTTAAAATCACTTTTTTCTCAAAATCTATTCTTTCCAAAATCTATTTTCCAGAATCTATTGTTTCAAAATTTATTCTCCAAAAGTTAATCCAAACACACCCTAAAGCAATATAGTTTCAATGTGTAAATTTCTAAAACAAAATATGATCTTAACCCTAAATATTAGGATGTTTTCATTTTATTTTTAAATTTTTTGCCAAAGATTATGATGTTTTCGTGTATCCTCGTTTTTTTAAAATTCTATGACAATTTGTACAACATCCTCTCCCAATCCCAATTACCACATCTGATTATACTTAAAGCCACTCAAAGATATTTTTATAATCAAACAATTTATCTTTATATTCTTATTATTTTTAAAAGTTTAAATAAATGTAAGATTCTTTAAAAAAAATATTTTTATATGTAAAAAAATTAAACAAATGACCGTAAGATTTAAAATCCAACTATAATAAATTGAATTAAATCTAAATTAAGTTATCTATTTGTTTAAATAAATCAATCATTTTCAGCTTTAAACACCTGGCGTAAATCCTTAGTTTGAAGAACAGGTCAACTCTAAAAAAGTTTCAAAGCGGGTTGTGGGATAGCTATCAACTTTAAAATAATACTAGTTTTTTTAAAAAAAAAGAAATAGTCTTTGAAGCACATCTTATACATGGGAGAAATAGTTTGATAAGTTAAAAAAAGAAATCAACTTCCCAGCAAACAGAGTTGTTTTTTACCAGATTTGTTTTGGTGTTCAGGGTTAGTCTTCAGACTGCAACCATCTCAGATTTGTCATGGCGAGGAAGATGCAATGGAAATTTTAACCAAGTCTATTCTTATTTGGACTACTAGATCCAGCCATAAAATATTAAACCACGACCTGATTTAAAATTGAGGAAATCTATAAGGAGTTGCGAATTAGTTTTTGTAATGCTAATATTTAATATTTAACCATCGTGGATTGGAGAAACACTATACCATCCCACATCACAACACAGACAAATGCAGTCAATTTCACAATCCGGAAGGTAAACTGGCATTCCTTATCCCATAACAAAGTATGGGACAGTTCACATCAAGAGCTCACTTTTCTAGCTGGAGATCCTCATGAAAAGCAGAACGTACTTGTGACGCTAAGAAAATCATAAGTCTTATAACAATGTCACATAACATGGATTAAAAAGGGCATCTCCCATTTTAACAACCAAAATGCAAGAATATAACTGCACCATAATGCCAAAACATGAACGGCGAAGGGACGTGCATATGTAAACCCATCAGAAAGGAGGTGGGCCTCCAGGGCCTCCCGGACCAGGAGGTCCAAATGGAGGCGGGCCACCAAAGCAATCCTGGAGCAACCAGCAACAACAGAGGCAATACAGGCTGCATTTCCACCCCCAAGCAAACCAACTATTATTTTTTAAATGTACTTTAAAAAATCATCTATTAATTTAACTGCTGCTCAACTCACCAAGAATTTACGAGGCTGCAGATGCCGTTTGCAAATCCACCAAAAAAACCACCAGGTCCGAAACCTCCGGGTGGACCCCAAGGTCCAGGACCCCAGCCAGGACCTCCGGGCCCGGGACCCCAAGGTCCAGGACCTCCGGGTCCCGGGCCAAAACCAGGACCGCCGGGTCCGGGACCAAAACCAGGACCTCCGGGTCCCGGGCCAAAACCAGGACCTCCAGGTCCGGGGCCAAAACCAGGACCACCGGGTCCACCGCCAGGTCCGCCAGGCCCCATGACTAGCACTCTATGCCGGTCCGCCGGAGACGAACGGAGCTGCCACCGCTTGAACCTAAAGAGAGTTGCAGGACCGCGCTGCTGTGGGGGTGCAAGATGTAAGGATAGACGACGGTGTAGGAGTGGCTTCTTCGCTGTATATATACATGGATAATAAATACAAGATTGGAACGTGTTTCCTTCTCATGTAAGTAACTGAGTTTAAGAAGGCTCGTCCGATATTGGACACGCCCTCCTAGTATGAAGCTACCTTTCAAAACCTACGAGTCAAAAGACGCTTTGCTGATAGTTGTTGGCGACACCATTTGCAGATGTAAGTGACGCTTGAATTTGAAGTGTGAAGATATTTTAACTAGGAAACTTCCAAGCTGACTTTCTAGCACGACCTAACAGTCAAGTGGTCGGAGCAAGCGAAACTTCTTTCTTGGGCCGGTTATATATGGCAGAGGGCTTGAATTTTTTTGTCATCCTGGGTTGCGATCAGATCAGTTGAAGTCTGAACCAGTTTTGGACCAAAAGAAGCCTGAACCAGTTAGGTCCAATATCAGATTCATGTATGGGCCCAATATACCTTGCTGACCCGGAGTCATCGGTCCTTTTGGTGGATGCTCATGTACAACATTTGGTCACCTTAATGTTGAAATGGAAAGAACAAGGTGAGAGGGTTGAGGTTAGCATAATTGGCATATGGCCAATGAATGACATGAAAATTTTCTTCAAAGTTTGTAACCTCAAAACAAGAAGAAACAAGAGCTTAGTTGGCACATTGTTCATGGGAGTAACAAGAAGGCATGTCCAAAAACAAGGTGCTCATGCCGCTTATGAGCATAATCACCACTACTGATAAATACTACTATGTCGGTTGTTGGTCACGCATCTGTTTTTATTCAACATCGATTTGACCAGAGGAATATTTCTCTTTTAATAATTATATTTTTTTGGAACAAAGACCACAAACAGAGAGAATGATGAGTCAATTTGCATGGTGCTTGTCATATGGTTACATGATGGAGTAGAGATACGGCTGCTCCCAATGAAAATGGACGGCCGCCAACGGCTGTCATTAATTGCAGGAACAAGGAGAAGAAAAAGAAGTGGAAATGGGAAGAATTATGGATAAAGAAAGGGACGTGTAAGGACATAGTGAAAAATATGGATGCTTGTTATTAACAACGCAATAAGAGGCAAGGATCCACTCCACTGGGGAAATAGAAAGCTCTTGACGTGCCTCCCCACTCTCTCCATCCAACCCACACCCCCCAAACTTATATATATGGCTATGCTCCTTCTTCCCCGTTCCCAAACAATTCAACAAAATATAACTAAAATTTCAGCCACCCATCATCCTTTCCTTTTGAACAATAAACGTGACATATTATTCACTTTATTTCCTTGATAAATAGTGTTTTGGGCTGAAAAAAGGGCGAAGTTTAGGAGGTAAAAGAGAATTGTAAGGGTTTGAAGTAGCGAGGGCATTGAAATTGATGTGGAAAGCCAGATGATGGGTGGGTGGATGGATCACGGCCGTTGAATCCACGTCAGGCTTCCACCTTATGTGGAGCCCACCCCCTTTAAAGCCACCGCATACTCGAGATTCATCCCTCCAAACTTCACCATCCCCACTTCTCTCCTTCTCCGCCTTCCCTCCTTTCCTGGGGCTGTATTTTTGGAATATGACAACAGCTCTATAAATTAAACTTAAAATCATTCAGTGGTCACCATTTACTTTTCATTCACATCCCTTTCTTTATTTTTCTCCACTCTTTAATTAGTCGTGTGAGATATATGGGTGGTGTAAGGGGATGGGGATTTTTGGACAGTCGCTTCTAGTTGTAGTCCTTACACTCCCCATTATAACAAATCATGTTAATTATGTTACACATAAAATAAATTACTACCTCCAGATATTTACCATATGAGTTAGTTGGGGGATTGGATTTAATTCTAAATAGAATATTATAGTTAATTTTGTTTTTTAAATTTATAATTTTTTTTAAAAGCCATATTAATTGAACACATGAAATTTACATTCATTCAAAAGTTATCGTGATAAAATGTAATATTTTAAAAGAAATAAATCATATTTATTATAGACAACTAATTATATAATTAATTTATTTAATATAATTAAATTAGTTATATACTTTTATATTAAGAATTGTGTGGAGTATTTCTTGTCCTTGAGACTGGGATTAACAGAGCCACGTAATCCTTTTAATGGGAGAGGATTCGTTTTTCTACACCAGTTATTATTTGGTGCCAAAGAGAAACACACAGAAGCTTGTTGGTTCAGCTTAAAGGAGAGAAGTAGGAAAGGGATAGAGAGAGAGAGAGAGTCAAAGGAGGGAAATAAAGCAGAGAGTGAGGAAGGGAAGGGGGGGGGGGAAGAGAAGGCGTGGCCATGTTAGATTTGTCATGTAGCGGACAGACTAGGAACAACCTTAGCTTTGTACACTTTCTTTTTTTCTCACGTTAAAACATATAGCAAATGTAGGTCGGTACACACACGCCTCAGCTAGTAATACACAACAAGTCTCTCGAGGTTTGTTGGGCAATTATTGAGGTTGGAGTAAGTCATTATCCTTAGCGGGAAGAGGCTGTTCAGGTTAGGAGAATCATATCTTAAATGACTCTCAAATCCATATCTTGTTGAGTTGCCTTAATAGTATTACTCCTCTAAATCAAAGCTACGCAACTAAAACGTGCCTTTGACTATTCCCAGTTAAGATTAGAAGAACCAATAACCTATTACTGTTCATACACATGCCTCCTGCAGTACACAATAACCTAGAGGCATACCAATTAGACCATAATTGTAATTTGTCCTAACAAAGTTTTTGTCTTTAGGGAAAACAATAGGAAAAAGGACGGGGGGGAAACGGTGGTACGTATCTGCAAAGGATTCTTACATTTGAAGGCTTCTGCGAACTCATTAATCATGAACAGCGAGTCAATGAAACGTAATATTTGTGAAGATTCTCTCTAGTCTCAAGTGGGATCCATGTTGGTATACAGTAGTCAATCCTTTCTTTCTCTCGCTGTCTTGTGTTATATGTCAATTGTGGCCTAATCGGATATTTTTGGGTCCTCTCTCCATGTGTTACTCTTCATATAGTGGTCGACAATGTTGGCCGCTGCTGGTCGTATTTCATTTTAGACTAAACTACTAGGGGCATTCCAAGCTTACTTTAATTGAACTTAATCAAAATCGATACTTCAGTTGTCAAAATTCAATTTGATTGATTTAGGTAACCAATCAAACTAAATTAAATGATGAGACGTTTTGAACTGTAGAACTAATCCAGCAAATATATGACACTGATGCCTTTCAATTCGTTTTCTCTTTATCTTACCATACAAGAGAACCCCATCTATATGCCACCTAATGCTACGACAAGATTCTTACATGAGATGATATATGGTAAAAATACAAACCCGTTTAAATAATTAAAACCATCAATGCTGTATAATTCCACTTACAATATATATATATATATATATGTATCGTAATATATAATGGTGATAATATTCAGAGGATTTTTTTATTAAAAGCAGTGAAAAAGGAAGAGGTGCATTGTCTAATGAAAAAAAATAAAATTAAACATGTAAAAGATTATTAAAACATTGAATGTTTTCTCCAACCTCTCAAATCTCCTCTTCTTTGTCGAGCTGCTAGTCATTGGACCTTTAAGGGCTTCCTTTAACTCCTCTCAGATGACATGGACGTCGTTTTGTTGACTGTACATGCCACATATGATATCAAGTTGACTGCCACGTAGGACTTACTTACGGCTTGGTTTGTGCTAGCTACTATCGCATATGAAAGTGGGAAAAAAATTTTAAAAAGGAGGGATGAGGAAGGAAAGGACGCTTTGGGGCAACGAAAGGCCGAGTTGGCAAAGAACATGATAAACGAAGGTAGCTTTCTGTCACGTGCTGTTGATTTGTATGATGGGGCTTCACTTCCATTAGAAGACGGGAAAATTATTAGCCTCCAATTACGTCCACCTCATGCGTCTCCCTCCGACAACGTCGTTATCCTCGAAATTGCCTTATAGCTGCCCCTTCCCCACCTAAGCCTTTTTCTTGACTCCAAATATAATTAATTCCCTTTGCTTAATTGGCTCAACTTCTCTTTGCCATTAATTATATGTTATTTTCCCCCCAGTTATATCAAATGATTAGAGCTTTCGTGCAACCCTCCCCACAAATCATCCCTAAATCAAGTCTCTCCCTAAAGTGCCTTTAATTTGCGCATTTAATCATTTTTATATATACGCATATATAGACCTAAGTTTCCCCCTTCTTTACATGTATTATTGGTGGGGGTTAAGAAGCCCAGACTACTTACCGCCAAATAACTTTCATATCTTTTTTAATGCCAACCACTTTTCACTTTTTGCACCAAAAAGTTGCAAACCTAATTTTGAATTTTATCAGTATTTTGTTGGGAAATGGCAATTGAGGAAATTAGCATCAAATGGGGACGTTGTTTACAGCTAATTAAACTTGTATATTTACAACCTGAAAATCCTCATCTCACATTAATATTCTTACAAGGCACTTAATCATCATTAATTCTCCCTAATGACATACAAAACCCTATACATAGTGAAAGTGCTAACGCCACATTTTTTCCCCTTAATACAAGATGTCCATATTATCATCATTATTACAGTAAAAAAGGAGCTCTGAATGAATACGATTTTAAAGAGTAATATTTGTTATGGATAAATTAATTAAAATTATCGCCTTGATAATATCATGTATAGTGGCTAAACAGTAGGGGAAACACTAATGCCTTAGCTGTCATATCTCGTTACGAATGAAACAGAACGAACCCCATAGCTGGTGGGGTTGGCTTTTTCCTTTTCCTTTTATGATTTTAATTTTATGAGCTATAAGACGACAATGACTCTTTTACGCGCCAAATTAATTAAGGGGGTTTGTTGTACGGAAATTTTATATTATCCAACTATTTATAAACAGTAATTATATATATATTTATATATTTCCCCCCGCTAGATTTGTTGTATGTAAATATGGAAAAAGAAAGAGAATGAAATGTGATAGGAAGAGCAAGGGAGGCGGCACGCGTTGCGCTCCATCACCGAATGGATCCAATCCTCTGTGAGTTGGATATGCGCCTTCACGTGTAAGTTATATAATTCAATACCTCATTTCCGTTTTTGCCCTCCCCTTTATTTAGTTGAATTTCGTACAATTCATTTTTTTATGCTATAATTAAATGTGGAGGATTTTTGTTTTTGGGGCCGGTAGCGGTACCTTAAAACAAGAAATAGGAAAGAGTTGAAGTCAAATTGGGAGTCGAGGGAGGGAGGGAGGTTCGCGGGGAACCAAGCGTGGGATTAATATTATAATCCTCTTTTAATTATTCTTAATCATCATTTACGTGCATCACAACTCAGCTACCCCTCCCTCCCTCCCTCCCTGCTTCCTTTATTTTATTATTTTATTTATATCGCTGCATTCATTCATTTCAGACACAACAAGATTCATCAACTCACTCCTATTCCAATCTAAGCTTTGAATATTTTAATTTTTAAGTTTTTACACTTCACGTTCAGAATTTACAAGTACTCTCCATAATAAGTAGCATGGAGATGAGGGATTACGATTAAACACCATGAATTATCTGTAATTCAAAAAAATCATGATTTTTAATTGGAATTAAAATGCTTTTGAATTAATTCTTGAGTAGTTATTTGTGATACTTCTATTAACCTTTAATATATTTAGTACTCATCTATAATATTTTACTTTTTTTTTTTAAAAAAAAGAGTACTTATCTTTAATATTTTTAATTTCAATACTATTTTGTTTATTCTCGACATTAAAAAATATTAGAGATAAGTATTGAAAAGATTAAAGATTAATACCTGAGGATACTTAGTCTAATGTTAAATAAATTAAATCATAAATTGAGAAAAAGCAAGGTGACTCAAAAGACTTTTTTTTTAAAAAAAAAAAAGTAAACATCGGTATGGCAAAAGGGTTTTTGGTATTTTTCCTTTTTTAAATTCCCAAAATCGAAGGTCCTGAATTGTATTTAATTCGTTTAGGGGATCCTAAAATGTCATTTGAAATCGGGAGGGCTATGTAGGGAGTAAAAGAAGAGGAGGAGCGTTGATAAGGAGGAGAGGAGGGAGGGAAAGGGCAGGTCAGGAGGTCAGCTTTTGAGAGAGAGAGGGAGAAATCCACGCCCCGGCAGGGATAGGAACCACCTAAAACCACGTCGTTTTCATCCTCTGACAACCTCGTGCCCACCTTTCTCTTTTATTATTGCAATCCCTCCCTCCCAATCATCAACACCATTTCCGTCATCTCCTCTCCCAATAATTTCAACCCCACCTCTTCCTTTCTTCTTTTAACCGCTCGAACGAAAACGGGTAACTGGTAAAGAAATTTACCGCTGGCTTCAGTGCTGTGTTAGTGAATAGTGAATACCATGCCATTATTCCACATGGGACCGTACAAAACACACACGCACACACAGAGGGCGAGACGATGATTGAGATGCACCGTGCTGCTGTTTGTACTTAAAATAAATTCCTCCACAAAATCCTTCCCCATCATTATTTAATAATCAAAATTCCCTCTGCACGTTTTTTCCCTTGCTATTTGCTTCATCATTCCTCACATGACCCTTCTCACTCCTCATGTTTCTTAACACTACATCCGATCCCTCCCCCTTACCCCTCCCTATCCCAATTAATTCTCACCAATTCGAGTGGGATAAAAAATTGATTTTAGTTTGAATAAATTTTTATAAAAGAATTATTCAGATGATATATGAAAAGATTAATTTAAAAATGTTTGAATATAGAAGAATAAAAATAAAAAAGGTCATTTTAATTTTAAAGTAATTTTCGAGCGAAAAATCAACTGTTCATGAAATTGTATCAAATATCATTTTAAAGTTAAATTGAAGTTTTGAATTGAGTAGGTCAGATTTTGATTGATAAACGCTATGCCAGATATACCTGTTATTTCAAGTTGTGTTGTAAATAGGATTGATGCGATTTTTTTTGCCTTTGACTTGTTTTTTGTTCATTAGGGGATGACTTGACATGATGGGATTTTGCATCATTGAGGGGCAGAATGGGACTGAATATATTCTCTCTAATACGAGTATTATTATTATTAATAATTAAGGATTAAAGCAAAGGGATACTTGCCTTGTTAAACTTGTGCTCTCATGGCCTTATAAGTAACCCAGAGTCGTCCTAATCCAAAACACTTTCCAGGGATTACCCCCCCCCAAACCTTTCAATGGTTTGGTGCCTTTGATGGTATATTAAGATTTTTAAAGTATTCCTAATTAACGAACCCTACAATGCAATATGACCAAATCTCCTCATTAGCACATGTGCTTGCTTATCTGATTGGAGTTTTCATATTTTAAGTTTTAACTCCACACAATAATACACCTTGTCACTTCCCCCCCATCTAGAAGAGCGACACCATCAGTTTTAAGTTATTGGTTACTTTAATTTTCACTATCATTTTGCACATAATCATAATTTGACATGCCCCGATCGTCGCACTATTTCCTGTGTTGGCCGTGTGACTTATGATTACGTACATTCATTCGCAGATTAGACACTCAATTATGCTCAGGCATTTGAACCGCGGAGTAGTGGTTGTAAAAAATCATCCCTGTACTTGCTAATAAATGGACTTCTCTCAGTAATCATACATCTGTGCGGGAAAAAAAATTGTTTGACCGGGTAAAACAAACGGCGAGCATTGGCACGCGAGAGAGGGAGAGCGAGGGAGATGGCGATCCACGATTGGACGGTCATGATGTCACGATTTACCCAGTCTCTCTCCCTTGGAATCATTCCCCCTCATATTTTAACCCAATCTCTCAACTAATTTTTTTTAGCTTCCTGGCTCTAATATGATCTGTCCCTGGTCGTCCCCACCGTATCCTATCCCACCTCTCAGATCCAGCCGTGCACTGCAAATCATCAGATTCCCGTTCCACACCACCCATCTGACCATCTCGCTGCACATCACAACACTTCATCACAACCCTCCATGATAATCCTGTCGGTCTCCTCTATATGACTCACGATATATTCAAAATATCGTAACATAGCGTCCACTTTGGTTCCCCGCTCTTCCCTCATCAACATCAGCCATCTCTCTTTTCTTCTCTGCGCACACCCGTTTTCTGCGGCTGCTCTTGCTGCCCCCTCAAACGGACAATGTCAGCTTCTCACGCCTCCCATCCGACGGCTCTCGTGAACTCTCAACCACGTGTCGCTGCCATGATTGCTCATCACTCTCTCTTACAAACCTCACCTTCCTATTTAACCTTAGTTAATTTCTAACCTTATTGGTCACAACTTAAAATCCTTATCCTCTCTCTCCCTCCCTCTCTCTCCCCCATTCGCGCCCTCGCACACTCTCTCCTGCAACTTCGAAATCGTCAATGGCGCCTCAGATCTAAAAGTTCCACCCTGATGCTTCTACCTGAGAAGCTTGTCTTGTCTGTACTGGAGAGGTCTTCATTTGCGAAACGGCATCTCTGATTCATTGGGAATTCTCTGAGCTGCTTCTGTATGCAAAGAATGGCGTACTCGTTCCCTAAGGAGGTCCTCGAGCTTGTTTTCTCATTTATTCAGTCGGAAAGGGACCGTAACGTGATCTCGTTGGTGTGCAAGTCATGGTACGAGATCGAACGGTCGTGTCGGAGGAGTGTTTTCATCGGGAACTGCTATGCTGTTAGCCCTGTGATGGTGATCAAACGGTTCCCGGAGGTGAGATCCATTTCCCTCAAAGGGAAACCTCACTTTGCTGACTTCAATTTGGTGCCGGAGGGTTGGGGTGGCTTTGCGTGTCCTTGGATCTCGGCCATAGCGAAGGCCTACCCGTGGCTGGAGGAAATCCGACTCAAGAGGATGGTCATAACAGATGAGAGCTTGGAGTTGATCGCTGAATCCTTCAAGAACTTCGAAGTTCTCGTGCTGTCCTCCTGCGAGGGTTTTAGTACCGATGGGCTTGCCGCAATTGCTGCCAATTGCAGGTCTTTTCCCTCACTTCTCTCCCTTCCCAATGAATTTTGTCTTGGCTTTGCTTTTTGTCGGAGTGAGCACGAGAGGTAGAGACAGTATTAGGTTCCGAACATTTTCTTGCTTCACAGAAGATCGTAGTGGATCTTTTCTATGGGTGGATGGTTAGACTTGGCTGAATTTTCACGCTTTCGACAACATTATAGTCCTCTGATGCTTTAACATACGGTCTGTTGCTACATTCTGTCCTAGACTTGCAGTACTTTGTTCTAGGTGAACACTTGATGATTATGTCGCACAAGTTCTAATCCGTATTATCTTTTTATGGTGACTATCTCTTGTTTTTGCGACAAAATTCTCTCGCCTTAATGCTATTCTGATAACATTACAGCAAGATTTTCTTTCCTAGAGTTATTGTAGATTCAACTCGTCTTCTGTCAAGAATTCTTGATAATAACTTTAGCCATGGTTTCTCTTTTGGAGCTCTCTCTTTAAAATTTCCAAACATTTGGGATTTCTAGGCTCCAGTATACTCCGGCCGTTTATTAGGGTAAAGTCAAATCTGGGTAAAACGCATGTTTACTAGTCTGAGGGAGAGAGGATGGTGGGGCACCCAGGGAATGGGGTAGTGGAGTTGATCCGGCAGCCACATGATTTAAGGATTCATGTTGTAATCAAGATTGCAGTTGTTTGTTTTTCCTTGGTTGATGGTTTCACATATTCGTGGACTTCTCAAATTCGGTTAATTGACTTCCGCTAGTTAATTTGAAACGAGTCATGCATTTTTTTCCCCTTTTATAATAAAACATCTTTTTTCTATCAAATGAAGATTTAAATATTTTGGCATGGTATTATTCAATTTATTTAACGAATTCCTAGAGGTTAGTTTGTTCGTGGAAAGTGTCTTACCATGGTCACTGATATGTCCTCTCGTGCTCTAATAATACATTGCAGGAATTTGAGAGAGTTGGACTTACGGGAGAGTGAAGTAGACGACCTTATTGGGCATTGGCTGCGTCATTTTCCCGATTCGTATACGTCATTAGTTTCTCTTGACATTTCTTGCTTAGGTTCTGAGGTGAGTTTCTCTGCACTTGAGCGCCTGGTTGGCAGGTGTCCCAACCTGCAGACTCTTCGTCTCAATCGAACCGTGCCCCTTGATAAGCTAGCCAACCTACTTACCCGGGCTCCTCAGCTAATTGAGTTAGGTACAGGAGCTGACTCGTCCGAAATTCGACCTGAGGTCTTCTCGAACTTATCGGGAGCATTATCTGGGTGTAAGGAATTGAGGAGCTTGTCCGGCTTCTGGGATGTTCTCCCATCCTACCTTCCAGCTATCTATCCAATCTGTTCTAGGTTAACTTCACTGAACTTGAGTTATGCAACTATTCAAAGCCTTGATCTGATCAAGCTCGTCAGTCAATGCCATAATTTGCAGCGATTATGGGTATGTCTGATTTTAGATGATGTTCCCTTTCATTATATGTTTACATCTCTGGTGCAACTTCCAGAGTCCTGCATTGAATTCTGATGCTAACTATAAGGTCATTGTTATAGGTGCTGGATTACATAGAGGATGCTGGTCTTGATGCTCTTGCTGAATCGTGCAAGGATTTGAGCGAGCTGAGAGTTTTTCCGTCTGATCCGTTCGGGTTGGAGCCAAACGTAGCGTTGACAGAACACGGGCTTGTTTCTGTGTCTGAAGGCTGCCCGAAGCTCCAGTCAGTTCTTTATTTCTGTCGGCAGATGTCTAACGACGCTCTAACTACAATTGCTAGGACCAGGCCCAACATGACTCGGTTTCGCCTATGTATCATCGAGCCTAGAACTCCGGACTACCTTACCCTTCAACCGCTGGATGCTGGTTTTGGGGCTATTGTAGAGCATTGTAAGGATCTTCGGCGTCTATCTCTTTCGGGTCTTCTTACTGATCGCGTGTTTGAGTACATTGGGACTTATGCGAAGAAGCTCGAGATGCTTTCTGTGGCCTTTGCCGGAGACAGTGACTTGGGACTCCATCATATACTCTCTGGGTGCGATAACCTTAGAAAGCTAGAGATAAGGGACTGCCCGTTCGGGGACAAGGCCCTTTTGGCGAATGCTGCGAAGCTGGAGACAATGCGATCCCTTTGGATGTCCTCATGTTTGGTGAGTTTTGGAGCATGTAAGCTGCTGGGTCAGAAGATGCCCAGACTTAATGTTGAAGTTATTGACGAGAGAGGACCTCCAGATACAAGGCCAGAGAGTTGTCCTGTCGAGAAGCTCTATATATACAGGACGATTGCCGGGCCAAGATTGGACATGCCTGACTTCGTATGTACAATGGAAGAGGATTCTGAATTAAGGCTTTCATGATCAAACGAATAGCGTCTGTCGAACCTCGGAATTGACATGCCTCGTGTTGGAAGAGTTGAGAATTTCAGGTGGTCTCAAATGAAATACTGCTATCACCTACCTGCCCACCTTATGACATTGCAGTTGTTGACGGTGTTTGAGCTTGGCCATGCAGGTTATGCTTTTCGGAGCAAGTCAATGGCGTTGTTGAACTTAATCAGATAATAAGAATTTGTGATCTAATTAATTCCCTGTTGCGATTCACGTCTGATACGTTGGGTGTCTGATATTTACCATTAGGGCGAGGGAGATAGCTTGTGTACATGTGTATGGTGATGAGAAGTGGAAGAGATAGGTGTGAAGAATGTGGAGAAGTGATGTGAAGGGATATGAAAAAGCAGAGGGGCAGGAGGGCGTCAGAGATAAGTTGAGGGGAAGAAGAAAGAGGTAGCTTGCAGCAAGTGCGTTTCTGGCAATGAATGACATTCGAAAGAGGGAGAGCCTCGGGTGGTGAGGCACGTGAGAGATTCGGTAACAACAGCTTTTTGGTCTTGTTTCCCCACAGTATCCAGCTCATCGCTCATCTCTAATAATCTCTCTCAACTCTCATTAGAGAATGTTCAGCTACAAGAGGAGAGATATGTGATTAGTTGTTTAGAGTGTATTTAATTCTTAAAAAGTATTATTTTATTATAGTTTTAGTTATGTTATTTGAGAATATATCTTAGCTCTTGAGTGTTTAGATTTATACTTGAGGGTAATAAATAATTCGTTTTATCCAATATTGATATCACTTAAAAAAAAGAAAACTCCTTCCTACTTTTAGATCGTGAGTAAATTTAATCTTTTTTAAAAAAAAATTACTAAAAAATAAAGCATGATCATGATCATGATCGTGGCTTGTATTCTCTTATTAGAATGGTCCTTTTTAATAGCTCATTTTGCGCGGTTGCACATCATTCCTGAATTCCTTCCACTGTTGTCGTCATTATATTTGATGCCTCTCATCAAAATCCCCAATGATTCCCATCATGCCTCTCCTCTACTGTGAAACTTCAACTTTATTTCCCCCCACTCTAAACTTATCGTTGACTCGCCTCAGATTGGGGGCACACTTTTTTTATAGTCTGAGCAATGTGAAGGCAAATTGCTAGCTCATTTACGTTTCATAACCTACTCTTTTGCTTGGAAATTGCAGGCAGTTCTAACTTCTACGCGTGGTTTCTCTTTTCCTACCTAATCATTGGGGTATTTGGGCTTTTACACTGCTTAAGTTTTTAACCATTTGAAATTATTCAACTTGGGATTGCAAAAGAAATGTGGCCCCCACGATTTCCTTGTTGGCTCTTCCTCATCATAAGGTCTTTTTGACTAATTTCTAAAAAAATAGTTAATATAATTATTTGTAATTACTATGTAGAGAATATTGGGAGAGACAAACAATTAACATAAGAGTAAATTGTGCTTTATATTTAATATCATATTAAAACTCTAAAGTCATTAAATGAGCGTTAGATTCAGTTGAAAGAGAATAGTCTATTATAATATAATAAATTAATATTTAATTTTTTATTGATAGTACTGCACATTTTATAATATCTTAAATAATATTATTTCTATTTTTTAATAGGTGGATACTTATCACTAATAGAAAAAACCCTTTAAGTCAACTTAGGTAAACTTCCCCCTTAAAGAGGAGCACATGGGAACCATTGGTCTTAGTGTGGATTCCTCGTGTGCCTCTCAGGCAACATCAGAATGGTGACGACGTTTGGTAAAGTATGCTGCCCATCGGAAACTTGATGACTAGTGGTGGTGGAAATGTCTCGATAGACTTGATCCTGGATACTGAATATCTGTGCAAGTTGATAATTTCTTCCATTTCTTTAGGGTTTATTTGGTACAACTTAAGGAAGGGTGGGTTAGATTAATGTGAGGGAGAGTAAAAAAAAGGTAGGAGAAGTTATAGGTATAAAGGTAAAGGAGGAGAGATGATATTTTTTATTTAGTTGGGGAGATGAATTAATTAAAAGTTGACAAATATACTTTTATCTTTTTATTTAAATTTATTTATTATTTATTTATAATATTTATATCAAAAAATATTATTTTTTAGTTTAGGAATCACAAATTATTTTTATCTCATTTATATATATATGATAAAATTAAAAAAAATAAAAATTCAAAATTTTAATATTATCTCTCAATAATTTTATAATTATTATATATATTAATATAATATATAAATCATTCATTATATTTATTAGGTTTCATCAATCAAAGCAAAAATTATAAGTAAGAAGAATTAAAAAAAAAGTTTTAGCTCAGGAGAGTACAGTTAGAATATTAAAATAATATAAGGAGTAATTTGATAAAAAATTGGTGAATATTTTCTCTCATCTCCAAAAATTCTCGCTTTTGGAGGAGAGGTATAGTAGGGAAGGTGAGCACGTAAAGATAAAAACTTTTACCCCTCATTCTTTCTATTTTTTCCAACCATACACACATATCTCCCCTCTTTTACTCTTCCCTTCAAAAATTCCCTACCAAATAATGCCTTAGTATGGGGAAGGTGATGTGCATAAAACTATGCGATGGACTTGCAAGTGTTGTGGAGGGACTACTCATTGCTATGGCCGTAGTACTCATCCTTCTGTTCCTCTGTGTGCTCCCTCTAAGTAGGGATGTGCATGGGCAGGGTTGGGCAGGACAATCTCTCTGTCCAAAAAATACATGGGCTACATTTTGCAGCCCGGTGCTTAGCCCTACCCAGTAAAAGCCCTAATAATTTTGGGTAGGGCATGGGCGGGCTGGGCATACCCAAGTCGTGATATCATGCTCATGTTGTGAAAAAAATATGTAATTATGAACTTCTAAAATAATATTATATTCATGTGTCTTTAAGAGTTAAATAATATCTATAATTCACTAAGAATAAGAGAACAAAGATAATAATTAAAATCTTGAGATCCATTGCATATAAAAAATAAGCGTTGAAATCTAAGTAGTTTGTAATTATAACTTTATATCAATCTCCCTAATATTGACAAAGATAAAGCATCTAAAAAAATAAAATAAATAATTATAATTTGTAATGTAATCATATGATAATTAACAAAGTTAAAAAAAGAAAAAATTAGTATATTTATAGATATTAAAAGATACAACTTACCTACCTATATTTTTGAAATTACCTTATAGTCACAAGTAGCTATCATATTCTCCCTTCTAAGATAGAAAAAAAAATAAAAGAAGGGGTGCTCATGGGTAGGGTAGGGCAGGGCAGGGTAGCCCCTATACCCAGTGCCCAGCCTGAAAAATGCATAGGCTATATTTTGCAGCCCGATGCCTGGCCCTGCCCGGTAAAAATTGAGCTGGGCATGGCATTTTTCTTGCGGGCTGAGCAGAGCATAGCGGGCTATGGGTATTGTGTACAGCCCTATCTCTAAGGCTAACTCTCGTGCCTCTGCGTCGCTTCCCTTAACAATCATCCATCTCCGACTCTTGTGTTTTTAATGGGATTGTAAGAACTTGTGCTTCCTCAAACCCCCTGTTTCACTCAATCTTATGTGTTCCTTAATCTCAACTTTCTAGTTCATAAACATTTTGTTATGAACTTGGTTCTGTTTACGTCTGGCTCAATAACTCAATCATGCTTGCTTTGTTGTTCCTTTTGCTTTCGCTGTTCATTTTAAAAGTGGTGTTGTCAAATAATTGCATTTTGGTTCCTACTGTGTGAAAGAAGCCTGAACTTGCTAGCCTCGTACACCAAAAGAGCCTTTATCGCGTTATGGGGCAACTTAGATTTTGAGCAGTTTAGATTCCGAACACTTGGGTTCTGCTTCCCTTTGAGGATTTGCACATTTGACAACTCAAATTGTTGACTTGTTCATGAACCAAATCGACCTTATATTATTTGATTGTCTGATGGAAATTGTGATAATCACAAGATTAACTAATGGCTAATGGCGAGAAACCTAGTTCACCCATCCTTTCTTCTGCTGTCCAGGTAGAAAGAAGGGAATCATTATAACCGGCACCACAAGTTTCTCAAATTAACAATCAACTTGTTAAGTTTTTTTTTTTACCAATGGATCTGAATAATAAGTGGTTTAATATCGTTTAAGCGAGGTCTTAAATTTAAACTTAGCATATGTAAAAAATCTTTATTAGGAAATTCACTTACCATAGTCAGATACGCGACGAGGGTTAAATCTAGATATAGTTATAGCAAAATTCTAATAAATCGGGTGGTCAACTAAAAAAACTAAAAAAACTTGTTAAGCTTTTATTAATATATTTAATCCTACTCTTTGCAACCTTAATTTGCCTCCTATAGTTTTCATAGCTAAACCCAAATCATCAATTTACTCCAGACCTCCAAGTGAAAAAAAAAATTGAATCGCACCAAGAAACAAAGACAGAAAAAACCAGTTTAAAAAATTGGAAGATGCCTCTAAATTTTCTTATTTAACCCCACTATTTTTGTACGTCGCTTTATAAAAGAATAATATGGATAGCATTTTTTTTAATTTTTATCTTTTTTGTAATAATATAATGCCTAAATCAAACGAAACTTCTAATTTAATTACAGATAAAGGGTTAAAAATATAACAAATATCATGAACACTATTTTAGAGTTAATTAAAAAGCACCCGTTTTGACTGGGGCATGATGATTCGTCCTTTCTCTATTCAATACTTTTACCTTTTTTTCATGATAAAACTCAAAGCCAATCTCCCTTTTTTTTGGGGGGGGGGGGGGCAAAAGGCTTCTTCAGGCTCCTCGACTATATATATTTTTTCCGTACAAATAAATTAAAGTGAGTGGGAGAGCTCAGACCAACCAAGATATACCTTCAAATTGAAAGATCGCTTATAAAAATATTTATATATTATCTATCAAAAATATAATTTAAAACTCATAATTTTAGGGCGTGTGAGCCAACTACCAATATTTGTTGGTGGCTCAACCCCTTTTTTTTTGTAAATAACTTTTTTAAAAAATATTAGATTTACTTATAATTTAAATATAGGATAAATTTTTTTTTCTTTTTATACAATATTAATATTAAATATTATAAATTATTAATTATTTTTAAATATAAATAGCTCAAGACCCTTTGGGAAGGTGTATGTAACTTTCAAACTCAACGGAGCCCAGAGAAACAAAAAACTATGGTTTAGAAAACACTCTGCAACCGGTTTTATTGTTCTTAAACTTTAAATGACAAAATCAGAATAGAAATGGGCTACCCATCCTCCGCCAAGTTTAGCTAATAAAATGATAAGATATATGACTATTTATAATATATTCAATTTTTAAAGAGTACAATTTTATTATAATTCAAGTCATAACACTTGAGGAGGCATCCTAATTTCTAAGTACCTAGATTTACACTTGAAGTTAATTAACAACTCATCCTACCCGATATTAGTATCATCTAAAAAGAACAGAAACTTCATCATACCCCTAGATCATGAGTGAGTTAAACTGTTTTTTAAAAAAATTTATTATAAAAAAAAGAATAAAAATGGGCTGGGCCTAGTTTCATAAATATTGTTTTCAATTGGAGGACTCTTGGCCCACCATAGCCAGAAAATGCAAAAAATGAAATATGTCCTATAATAAACGCAAAGCAACTTCCCTAAACATATAAATAAGGTTACCCACCACCATGGTTTAGTTAATAAAAAAATAAGATATATAATTATTTATTATATATTTAATTTATAGAGAGTATTATTTTATTGTAATTTTAGTTATAGTGTTTAGAGAGACATTCTAACTCTTGAGTGTTTAAATTTACGCTTGATGATAATTAACAGCTCAACCTACCTTTAGATAGTGGATTAACCTAATCTCTTTTTAAAAATTTTTGTACAATAAAAATATAAATAAGGTTGTTAATGAATTTCTAAAATTAAAACAAAATATTTCGTCTAAAAATATATATATATTATGAAATTGAGGGAGTGATACTTATCTTCCTAAGTATGCTTATATTCCTAATGAGGAGTTTAAGTTTTTTCAACGTGGTTTCTTAATACCTCAGTTACAAAATATAAGGCTAATTTACCCACCTGCACGCGAACTTAGCAAGGAAGTTAATCATTAAATATGTCCAAAAAAATTATTACTATTTTTTTTTTAAAACTACCCTCTTTATATTCAAATAGGCTCTACATTCTGAAGAAGCTTACACATGTCCTAACAACGGTAAAGTGAAAACATAAAGAAAAAGGCCCTTGCCTATATAGTATGATATTCAAAGAAAAGAAATAGAGAAAAAGTTGATGACTTGACGAGATGATGACAAATGTGCAAGTACGGTCTGATGGAACCGGAAGTGAAGCAGAGGGCAGAGCATTGGGTGGGAAATAGCTATTTGAATTAAATTAATGGCCGTACGACGTGGCTTCAATGCAAATCTACTTCCCCAACCTTTCTCCTTCATCCGCCTCAGCCACCTCCCTGCTTCCATCTTCGTTATATCAACCCCCCTTCCTTTCTCTCCTTCTCATATATTCCTTCTTCTTCTTCAACAGCATGGGGAGCCAGGACAAGCCCACCGCCGTAGATGGCGTCGACGGCAAGGTGGTGGAGACTACTGCAGTTCCAAGCAGGCTCAGAGCCTACCATTTGTTGCTTCGATTCCTCGCCTTCGCACTCACTCTCGTCGCCACCTTCATCGTCGGCGTCGACAAAGAAACCAAGACCATCACCATTTACGCCGGCATGCGCTTCCAAGCCACTGCTCACTGGAAATACATGTCTGCTTTTGTGTAAGCTCTACCCTTCGTCTCTCTTGGATTTCTCATCATCCAAAGGATTTTTACTCTTTTAGTTTGCTTTAGTGTAAGCTTCCGTTATATATGTGTGTGTTGCTGGATCAGGTATTTCCTGGTGTCGAATGCTATAGCATGCTCCTATGGGGCAGCTTCTCTGGTGATGGTGGAGGTGGCGGCGAGGAGAAGCAACAACGGCAACAACTTGAGACTAAGGTTTGCGGTGACGATGTGCGACCTGGTGATAATGGCTCTGTTGTTTTCGGCCGACGGAGCGGCGGCCGCAATAGGAATGATTGGACAGAACGGGAATTCGCACGTGCATTGGATGAAGGTTTGCGATGAGTTCGACGCGTATTGCCGGCACATGACAACTGCCGTAGTTCTCTCCCTCGTCGGCTCTACGGCGTTTCTCGGCCTGGTGGCACTCTCTGCTTTCAGACTCAACTAATAGAATCCCCATATATTGTAGCCTTGAAGCCCCGTTTGTGTTTTGTTTGAAGATGATGCTATATCGCTGTTAAGCGCTTTTGCTCTGTAGTAAATTCTCAGACCAGATGGTAGATAGGTCTATTTAATTGGGTGCTGTAGCGTTCCGTAATGTTGAATATATATATATATATATATATATATATATATATATATAAAGCTATGTCTCTTTAATTAAATAGTGCCTGAATCCATGAATTGTCACACTTCACGTTCCCGTTTAGGTGAGTGTAGTAAAATCCTAATGAGCAGGGAAGCAAAGCAAACAGGTGGTTCACTGGTTCAGTTATATTAAAGATATATAAATGTGATAATGAATACCAGTGAGTGAGGATGGCCACTGGTTTTCTTTCTACTCAGGATTATAAAAAGATGGTAGTTAACTTATTTTTTAGTCTTGATTTTTTTTTTTCAACTTTACATGTATGAAAGAGGGAGAAAAATACAAGGGTCAAATTTAGATATTAATTATAAGGAAAAATTTGATAAATAAATATTGTTATTCTTGAATTAAATCGTGACCGCAGGGAGTAAACAGTAAAACTAGGATTTGGAGAGTAAATGAACGGAGGGCAAACTAGGGTGGCCCTGTATGTCAAGAATCCAACCTATGATGATATTGATAGGTTTCTGGAATAATGTGTGAACCCTCATATTAATTATGGTACAATGAAAGGGGAACTGCCGAACCAGTCATTCCCAACATCCTTACGTTTTGCATTTAGTTATGTGGACCCCTCTTGCCCTCAAAACAATTAGTCAACGATTATGATTTTTCTCTGCCTCTCTTTTTCCAAATTTATGGGTTTAAACTCACAGCAGCTTCAGAGAAATCTGCTCTGGAATGTCGGCTTAGCAGAAAACCTAGGACTCATCCAATGGCTATATAGCATAGTAGAATGAGAACTTTCTGGAGAAGTCACAGGTTTAATCCTTATAACATCAAGTCATTAATGCCTGCCTATTTAATTTTAAAAAAAAACAACAGAAGAAGAAAAAAGAAAATCTAAAACTCCAGTCTTGAGACAGTAAAACCATCCAATGTTAGCAAATTTCTTAACGAAATGATCATGTGAAAAGAAGGCCCTTTTCACTGTAACATTAAGCTTAATCAACAAGGAATGAATCAAGTGCAAGCCTGCTTCTATCGTTTCTTCTAGCTCTAGCAACGGAACAATATGTCTGATTATTCAGACACAAGCCAACATATTAGGTGTTTAATTGCATGCCTGGATTCGTTATTTGTAGGAATTTTTGGTTGGGTCCCAAGGTAAAAATCAACTGGATAGATTCTCTATGCCGATATTTAAAAAGCTTCATCCTATACTGAACTTCAGTATGTATGGTAGAAATAGCGGGTTCGAGCAACAAATCGTCCCTTTGCATACTTGAACCACGAACATGTATATTGTCGCCTAGTTCATCGGAGGTAAAACCATGTCTGACAGACGATACATAAGCACACAAGTCTCCATCGAATTGACATGTCACATATGAGATTGAGCTGACAAGAAAGGAAAACCACTATTTTAGCCTTAAACAGATCAAATAGGGTAAAACGGCTTCTTTCAGTTCTGAATCTCCAATCCCAAGGGGCTCTTGTATTATTAGCCCATACAGGCGTGTGAACTGCTTAGGACTGCAGCAAATTCCATAACAGGATCTGATGCTAGTACATACAGTAATCGATAACATTTCTTTTATCTAACTCTTTTATCCAAAAGTTAATATTAACTTTTTAATAGTTATAACGGTTTTACTCTTTTTGAATATTTTTGAGATAATATTAATTTAAGAAAAAATTCCCCGTACTATCAACTCCTACACAAAAAACTTCTAGAAGAAAATTAAACCTTAACACAATTATACATCATATCATGGAAAATTAAAAAAACTGAGCCTTATCTTCACATACTATAATAATTACATGGGAAACTGTCCTGTCATGTCATTCTATATATTGCTAGGACAGCTCCATGTATTATCTAAAGCTTTAGCTCAAAGGATAATTATTCCATGCAACATAAAATACAAGTACACTATCTACAAAATAGAGCGTAGGAATAAATGAAAACAATCTTGTATGAGCATTGCAGTCCTGACGTTATACCACAAAACTTCAGTGTTCTATCTTAGCAAAGCGACCCTTCACTCTTGTCCTGCTTTCTGCCCGAACTTTTCGTGATTCATACCTTACGTGCTTGTCATATCTGTTATTTTACACGCAAAGGGTGTCAGTTTGATAATTCAAATGATATGTTTTTTGTAAGCCTTAGAACATTTAAGCTCGGATTTAGCACATCAAAAGCAATGGATTCCACAGTACCTTCTTGTTTTCTTCTTCTCCTTGTAACGTAATAATGCAGAGTCTCTTTCTTGACTTGTCAGCTCATATGAAGCAACTTTTGGAGTGGTCGATGAGTTTTCAGAGTTAAAAGAGTTTGGCACTTGTCCACCATTGTTAAGATAGGCATGATTCCCACAGACAGTGGAAACTGAATGGAAGTCAAGAACTTCCTCTTTATACAACGATGTATTATTAGGAGGAACAACTTGATTTGCAGTCTCACTATCTCTAGGCCCCTCAAAAACATTTGTCTGCATATGTAGTAGAAACAATTATCAGGAATGTCATACATATAATCAAGAATCTCAAGCATGCTTCGGTGGTGTTCTAATCTTGAATGACAAGTCAGAAATCAATTTCTTACTAAGTACACATATTACAGAAACGATAAGAACAGCACAATAAAAGGTACAGATGCAAATGCAACCAAAAGATACAATGGCAAGACATATGTTGCACTGGTACATGTGCAAGTAAACCCATTATGAGGATAAATACCGACATAATAGAAGCTTTACCTCGTACGAGGGAAAAGTATCAGCCTCGAATTCATGTTCAAAACCTGTGGGCAAGCTTGACGACAGTAAATACTGTTCAGGGACTATGGGGTGCTTGGAGCTCAGCCGTTCAGTATCTACATCTCCAAAGTTCAAGCTCGGCTCCAACTTCGCTAGCTCCCGAAGCTGACTGATGATTTCTTCCTTGTGTTGCCCACAAGCAGCCCTACGGTTCTGATTCAACAACAATATCCTGAACAAGTCAAAGTTGTGATAATACAGATACTTTCAATGTTTTTCAAGCATCAAATATATTCTAAGCTCCTAGAAGACAACTAGAGGCAGATTACTTAAGCACAATAAACAAGCAATTTACTTAACAACCTTACTAGTTGGCAGTACTATAAGTTATCTCTTAACCCCGAATGCTAAGAGAATATTCCAAAAAAAAATTAAAAAATCAGTAACTTCAATTTAGACCACGGATGAAATTAATCTGAAAATTGAACTTTGGACAGTTAGTGGGGGAAAACAAACAAGAAAGAAAATAGAGCTAGAACGCTTGATTCCAATTGCATTTTCCCTTTCCTCAGCAACAAAACAAGGGGAGAAAATTAAGGTTAAGATATACCTTAGGTAAAGGAGGAACCTCCATGGCCTGATAATTGTGAGACGAGCTTGTAGAAGTTATCAAACCGTCAAGGCTAACAACAGCAGGAGCATCCCATACAAACAAATCCGAAAGGCCCTCCTCAAGCTCAGATCCCACTAACCCATCGCCACTGCCGCCGCCACATCCTCCACAATCCTCAGTGTAAAACAATGCTTTCTTGCCCAAATCTTCAAAACCCAGAATCGATAACAACTCACTCACGGAAGGACACCCAGTGAAGCCCTCGAGTGGCCTCCTATCGTGCACCAAAGGCATCGAAAGGCTGTGCCGTTCCCAATCACAATTCTGGCAGAAAACGGAGCTTTCGGTAGAACAGAGTATTGTGGCCGGCGAATCGTCGCAGGCATCACAGAGCAGAGCTCGAGTGTGCTTCGAGAAGAGTTGGTTGGTAGAGTGAACTTCACGATCACAAGAGAAACAGAGCTTGGCAGAATCAGCTCGACAGTAGAGAATACCAGTGGAGTCGCCACAGTAATCGCATGGCCTTTGAGCTTTCTGCTCTTGATCGTTATTTGGTAGATGTGGGTGCTTGGGAGAATCACTCATATTTTCCGATGTTCGGAAGAAAATGAGAAAGGCTTGAGATTTATGAAGAGGAAAAGGGTGTGGAAATAGGAATATGGCTTTAAAACAGCGCTAAGGAGAATTTTAGGATAAAAACGAATGAAGGAGCAAGAAAGGTTATCATTTCTTGCTGAGCGAGAACTGGGGTTTGAAAACGATGCTTCCATTTTGTTTTTTCTTGTATGGTTAAAAATATCACAGTTGAATATTTAAATTCCAGTTTCGCACTGCGAAGTTGAGCATCATTCGATTAGAAAAAGTAAACCTATATTAGGAAAGATTCTCTTTTTGCTGTTTGTGCTATAGCATCACCACTCACTCTCACTAAAGCTATTGTTAAGAATTAAAAATTTAAAAATATCTAATTACGGTACTTGCCTGGGGAACTTAAATTATGTAAAAAAAATTGTCCATTTCCATTCAAGGAACTTTTTTATCCTGTGGAGTGAGGGCTCACGCTTTCCTCAGATTTGAGGAGCATAAAAAATAAAGAATCAGTTGCTGTGAGCTGCGACAGGAATCTTCATTCTTTGAGCTTTGACCTATCGGTAGGATTTGTTTAGGGCTGTTTAGTTTCTTTAAAACCAAGGATTTAAAAATCTTTTGGGAGAAAACTTTAGTTTAGAGAAATTTCAAAAGTAATATTTGTTCAAACGGGCTTTTGAACTAAACTATGGTTTAAAACCAAGGTTTTAGATAAGTTGGTCAGAGCAGCTTTTGGAACAGTAAACCACGTTTGAACTAACCAATTACTATATTACCTCTACTTTTTCTTACACACTCTCTCCTACTTTTTCTTACACCCTCTCTCCTCTCTCCTACTTTTTCTCTATTTTCTTTCTTACACCCTCTCTCCTCTCTCCTCTTATCTCTTATCTCTCCTCATTTAATACTCATACCCTTTTTCGTAATTTATCAATAATAAAACCCCTTCTATAAATAACTATTCAAACACTTATTTATTCAAAACCACTTTTTTTTCATAATCTCTTCTTCAAAAGCCTTTTTCTATAAGCTGTTCAAAAACCCTTTTTTTCTATAAGTCCGTTTTTAAAATCCTATCCAAACGGGCCCTTAGTCACTTTAATAGGAGGAAGTGTTATAGATGAGAAAAGATAATTACAGTGTTTTAAATAGGATGCAATAATAAAAATAAATGTTATCAATAATAATAAATATTACGATTTGTTTCCCTTGCATTACTTCCTTATTTTATTTAATATTTCGTGTCACTCCCTACATAACCAAATAAATTAGAAGTTGCAATGCTATATTATTGTCTTCATGTTATTCCATTTACCACAGAATTGTTTGAGAACAGAGGAATCCAATCCCAAAGCTGATGAAAGATTGATAAAATAGAAAATGACAATTAATGACTTAAAATTCAAATCAATAATAATTAAATATTTTTTAATCATATTATATATATGATTACCCAACATAATTATGGGTGGTAATTTAAAAAAAAACACTAAAAATAATTTTCCCCTAACTTTTTTTTTACAATCTTGAGAGAGAAAATTTTAGTTGTTGAAATATATAATCACTATTATATAACTTTTTTTCTATTTAAACATGTCAACAATCCGATCCATGACCTCCCATCAGTTAAAGAGCTTCTATGTCATTAGGTTAGAGAATGGCTTAATTCTTAATATAAATTATAAAACCTTATCCTTCAATTTGTTGTCGACGAATAAGCAGGAAAAGTAGAGGACAGGAGGGATTTCATTGTCAAATGGCAAAAGGGATAATTATGGGTGTGGGGGCGAACAGAGCTGTCTGGTGAAGTCGCTGGAAACTCAGCATCGTCAGAAAGGAGTCCGTCCAAAAAGTGAGTCATCAACCAGATTTTGTGATCTCTCTTCTTCCTTAATCATAATCTCATCCTCCAACAGAGTCTTGCTGGGTCCCTCTAATCTCTTCACTCCCCACTGTGATTTTGGATGTTGCCGCTTCACCAGTCTCAGGCTTCCTGTGAAGATGAGATTGCTTCTTCTTTCATCTCTGCCCATGCTTTCATTTCTTCATCTCCCATTAATACATACCTGATAAAACCTCCTTCTAGCTATCCACAGAATCAGACTTCACCCTACAATTCAACTGCTGATTTATGATTTTAAACACCCCCCCCCTCCAGGCCTTCAAGTTCCCTCATTCGAGTTTTGGGGAGTTAGATAAAATAGTATATCATCAAATGCAAACACAGCCCAACGTATTTAAGAGGCAAACATTAGAACAAGTAAACAGATATCAACCAATTGTCCGTGGCTTAAAAGGATAGATCATTTAAAATTTGTTCAACTTTTTAAGAATATTAATTTATTATAATTTTAATTATAGTATTTAAAAAGATATCTTAATTTTTAAATATTTAAATTTATCTTTGAGGGTATAGATAACCTGTTCTATCCGATATTAATATCATCTACGAGAAAAAGAGATTTTATCACACTCTTAAATTATAGATGAGTTTAACGTTTTTTAAAAAAATTTATATAAAAAAAAACTGTAAACAGATATTAGACTTACGGTTCTTTCTTTTTTCTCTCTTGCAGTTTTTGTTATCGCCTCAACACCATCCAATCAACAGTCACTTTTGATATTGCTTGACGGTGGTAAGTCAAAACTATTAGGATATAAAAAATAAAAGAAATATCCATTTGGTATTTGTGAGTCTTGTTACCGGGATCAGGAGCTATCATCGGCTGGTAGAACTATTGCCGATGGGATGATTCCCAATACTATTCATTATGGACGAATAAATCAATCTTTACACGTGTCATATCCAGTGTCTAAATAAAATCAAAATATCTTAATAATTAAATACGTATATTCCAAGTTCAAGGGCTTAAAAGCTAAATAATCCACTTGTATATTTTAATAACTAAATTATTATTCTATTTATAAGTTTTAAATAATTGATTTATGTCGATGAAAAAATTAGTTAAAAATAATAAAAATATAAAGAATATTTTTTTTTACAACTATACCCTAATTTATAAAGAGGATAACTGAGAGAAAATGAGTAAAAAAAGAGATAAAAAAATAAAAAACAATATGAAAGAGATATATAATTAATTAGAGATAAAATTGAAAATAAAACACAATAAATATTTATACAAATCCAAAATAAAATTTATAAAAAGACTACACCCATTACAAATTTAAAGCTTATAAATATGTTTGGAGGGAGTAATTTTTAAAAAATTTTATCAACCAAATGATTTATGTTATAATATATTCAAAATCAATTTTCATTTTATTTATTCAATATATCCGATATTCCCAAAGTATTTAAATTAATTTTTTAATATAAAAATTTAAACTCTTCAATTACAATATCTTAATATTATGATTTTGACCTGCATTAAATGCATTATGGACACTTTAAGGATTAAAAAAAAAAGACCAGTTTTGATAAAGGGAAAGGATCGAACTAACGAAATATAAATAATCATGCTTTATATGGTACTCTCACCACTTTAATTAATACGATGACCAAGCCTTTACACAGGCTGATTTGTGATGTGCAGGCTTAGCCATCATCATCCACTGTCATCCGAAAACTCTCAAGCCTAGTCTCAGAACCAAGATAATCGCAATTTCCTTTGAAATAGTACTACAACATGGAACATGAGCCAAGTGGGTCTGTAGCCATAGCATGAAAACTATCCAATAAATGGGAGATAATCTCAATTCTCAAGCCAATAGTGTCTATCCTTTAATTAGAAAAAAAACGTAATACAAGATGAGGCCATATATCCAATTTTCTTTTTTTGGGTAGACCGAAGGGGAAATGGAGAACTTGTAATGGGGTATAAGTAACCAAACCATAAACCTTCATTTATGTTCAGGTGTTGAAATCCTACGGGTGTTGTAGGAACCGCACTGTCTGCACTTGTGACCTAAAACGTGAAACGACACCTCGCTGGTGGTATTGCAATCATTGCACAGAATTGAGACCTGTCAGATATAGAAGCAACCCAAGGGTTAAATTTTGCTTACAAGAGCAACCTAAAAATGAGAAACTTCCTATGTATATCCCCATCTGCCTTTTCCATTTTGCCTATCACGTCTCCTTTTTATTTGATTTCCAGTCTTATATTCAGAAGTATCCTATAGCCATGTGCGTATGATGCTATAAATCAATTATATTATGCGAAAACATCCCATGAAGGTGTTTAGAATTCAAACAGGCATTTAATAACTTGTCTAGTTATACTCTTAGAAGACCAGCCAAGTGAGAATAACACAGATGTAAGTAACTACCTCAGTCTTGTACTCCTGAGGCATCGGAACAGCTTCAATCTGTTAACATAAAATAAAAAACACATTACCATAGAGTCCTCCAGCTTCATAGATTAGGCCAAGATCGTCAAAATCACATATCAAAGTTTGAAGTAGCAATCACTTAATGTTCAGCAGCATGGAAAACTTCAAATAGTTAAGAAAATTATGAACGGAAGAGCAAGAGAGACCTCAAGTCTGAAGGCGGTGATGCTGCTAACCAGTACTTTAGAAAGCGAAAAATAAAACAAAGGATCAAGGAAGAATGCAGAATGATCCGTGCATGAAGATGCCACTTTTTAAATTATAATCATTAAGCAACATCAGTAATAAGTAATCATTATGTGATCTTCATGGAGATACACAATATAACTTCTTCTGTCATGTATTCAATACTCAACAAGCTGGAAATTAAAAAGTTGGTTCTGAATAACTAATTGGAATAAGGAAGTCTTAGCGCATATTTGAATCTTAAAGGACAATGATTTTGCGAGAGATTCATGCTTTGGAACTGTTATCAAGGAGGGCTGTTTTAATAATGATTTTCAGGTCTTGCTGAAGGAAGGAATCAACCAGAGGCTAAAGCAAAGACCGTAACTAAGGAGTAATAACTTGAAAATGGAGTCATGATGAAAAATGTTTAAGGTGTTACATGGAAAATCCATGACTTTCTGTTAACAAAAATTCATACACAGGAGAGTCATTATTACCTTTTATTTAAGATATGGATTAGAATAGAATCCCAAGTCAAGAAAAATCCCTTGGTTAAAAAAACAATTTAAAGAATATAAAAAGGGTAGATGCATTTCTTTGTTAATGTGCTTTTTCTTATCATCCCAACTAATGGAAACCTAAAATCATGAAGTTATTAAAGATGTCCATGTTTTCACCCGTTGAAGTTCCCTTGTCCTAGGGCGGTTAAAACCCCCTTCTGTTCAGGAGATCCTGAAAAGGAGGGGAAATTCAATGAGAGAGAGATTAAGGTTTGCACACCTCAAGATCTAGATTTCTCCAATCCTCGGACATATTGAATATGGACTTCAAGCAAACAGGACAACGGTACCTGAATGGCAAATCAAGAGCCTTTTATCCATGATGCACTGTGTTTATCTAAAAACAATAAATTTAAAAAAGAATTTAGAGTAAAGTAAGCTAACTGATGGGCTGCCATCTCTCGAAAGCATTCCATATGCATTGTATGTCCACACTTCATAATTGTGGTGCCTTTAATCGAATCAAATAGATACTATGAGAAGAGAACAATACTGTCAGAAAAGATTTAATGACAATGGTCCTGAGAAAATGAACAACTGAAAGAACCAAAGTAGGTACAAACCTCATAGCAGACAGGGCAGTGGCTCTTCATTGAGTTCTCTACACAGGAGTGATTGTTTCTCAGGTCGACTGCATAGCATGATCCTATAATCACAAAACAACACAAGATTTAATAATACATTCATAAAAACCAAGGAGCAAGCATGATGTTGGTAAGAGTGTGCACCGCATTTCTGACAATGAAAGAAGTTATCACGACCACCAACCCTGAAAATAAGAAAGTTTGTTATGAGTTATGACATAAAGTTCAACATTTCATAAGAAAATGATTTAAACAATACACCCAAATCATAGTGAATCTAAACTGGATTTGTCATTTCTTCATGTGAATGCATGATGACTAACCTGCAAATACCACATTCCTCGCAATGGAATTGCCCTTTATCTGTCTGCAACAATAGAAACGAGATTTCAAATGTAGGTACAAAAGATAAAGTAATGAAACCTCAATGTAGTTCACTTAATCTAGACTTTAGCTAACTCATTTGAAAAAAGCATCTTACATCATCGTCATAGAATTTGCAAATCTCACAATAATATTCTCCCATGTTGACACCGCAGTTAGAACACACTTTGGCAACCTGGATTATCAAGTGATAGAGAAATTAGAAGCTAATTAGAGTCAATTCTGCTAAGTAAATCACGATAAAGAAGACATTAATTTACCTCCTGCTCAACATCACAGACTGAACATATAACCTGAAATAAACCAAACACAAGACCATGTTTTAACAAAATTCAATACAGATAACAAATAAAACAAGCAAAGGAAAGCTTCTTACCTGCTTAACATCACGCCTGACCAGTTCATGGCGCTCTTTGGGGTTGTCCAGCGAGCTCTTTATCACAAAGACAACAGATCCCGTTTCAAATAATGAAAAAAAAAAAAACTAAAGGTATAAACCATATTGGAAATTTGTAATAGATGGATACAAAATAACGGACAAGAATTTTCAGATATGAATGATACACAGTCTAGAAATTAATATAAATGAAGGTATAAATATAAGAAAGGAGAAGTGAGAAGAGACCATAGCCTCGTTGTGGCAGTGGCGACATGGGAAGATCTGGTCACAGCACGGAGCTCGAATTTTGCACCTTCTCTTGTAGTGCTCGCATCTAGACACGGACAAGAACATTAAATCGGGGGAAACATAAACAATGAACGCAAGAGAAATCAAAACAAAAATCGAAATATTGCGGAGATTGTGACTGTGAAATTACCCATGCTGCAACATTCCAAAGTGCTCTCTGTTTTGCGTTGAAGGGTCTTCCATCGATTGAGGTTAGGGGCGAGGAGGAAGACAACGACCAGTTTGATTAAATTCAAGAAATCAGAATAGGGCCAGCCAACAGATTGAGATGCGGCCGCAATCGTGACACGGTACTTTCAAGATATTGTGTTTGGAGATACTTGTATACTTCCGTTCGACCAGGTCGGACTCTTCCGATCGGCGTCACAAACTTTTTTTGTTTTTATGTAGAAAATCTCTACCAATATCGCGTAATTTATTTTTTTATTTAATTAAAATATAATAATTCAGTATATTTTAATTTGAACGAGTAGAGGACTTGTTTAAACTAGAATAATAAACCACAATATAAATTTAAAAAAGATAAATTGGATAGCTAAATATTTTAAAAAATAAATTAGGTATAAAATTTAATCTATTATTTATAAATTTATGTGAGAAGACCAAATTATCCTTAAAAGTATTTGAAGAAAAAGTTAGAGAAAAAATTCAAAACATAACGAAGTAGGAGAATAAAATAGGAGATTAAGTTCTAAATCTCATTAAATATTATTCTGAAATATAATTTTGATTAGTGTTAACAAGGATACTAGCCATCATTTCAAATACCCTACTACCAAAGTTAAATTTTACCTTGTCCAAATAAATTTCTATGATTGGGTTTGCTTAAAAAAATAAACAAAGCTAAAACTAAAAAGAAACAATTCAATTGAAATTGTTAGGAAATAAATTATCAAATAACAGAGGATCCCAAAAAAATAGTAAGAAAAATATAGGAAAATTAGATTAAAGTAAATTAGTGGAAGAAATAAATAATAAAAAATAAATTAGGAAAGGGCTCAAAATATGGAGAATGAAGGAAAGGTTTTAAATTTGAAAGATTTAGTGAATAGGGGAGAGAGAGGTTGAGTTTTAGAAACTAAATAATTGACACAATTTGATGATTGATCATTTTCTCCTTTTGAAATACTCTATTTTTCTACGTCATTGTTAAAGTTACAAATCTCATTATTGAAGCTATAAATTTTATTATAGGAGCTGTAAATCCCATTAGTAATAGGTTACAATTTCAGTTATAAATATCATTGTATAAGTTACAAATATCATTAGATGGATTATAAATCCCATTACAAGAGTTTTAAATCCTATTACAATATGTTGCAATTTCAGTTATAAATGTCATTATTGAATTTACAAATCCCATTACAAGAGTTACAAATCTCATTAGCAATATATTGCAATTTCAGTTGTAAGTGTCATTGTAAATGTTGCAAATTCTATTAGACGAGTTATAAATACCATTATAAGAGTTACATATCATATTAACAATAGGTTATAATTTCAATTGTAAATATAATTGTTGAAGTTATAAATTTCATTACAGAAATTACAAATTCTATTAGAAATATGTTATAATTTCAGTTGTAAATATCATTATATGAGTTATAAATGACATTTGTCAAGTTGTAAATGCTATTTATAGGAGTTGTAAATCCCATTTAGCAATAGGTCACAATTTTAATTATAAATATCATTGTGGAAGTTACAAATCTCATTATCGAAGTTGTAAATTCTATTAGTAATAGATTGCAATTTCAGTTATAAATATCATTACAGGAGTTATAAATCATATTATTTAAGAATGTAAATTCCATTAACAAAAGGTTACAACTTCAGTGGTAAATGTCATGGCAGGAGTTATAAATCATATTATTCAAACTACAAATCTCATTAAACGAGTTACAAATACCATTACAGGAGTCTCAAATCTCATTAGTAAAATGTTACAATTTTAATTATTATTGTCATTGTTAAAGTTATAAATCACATTGTTAAAGTTGTAAATATCACTATATGAATTGTAATTCTATTAGTAAATTATAGTTTCAGTCGAGTATTTTTGTGAATATTTTTTTCAAATTAACATTATATTAAATAGAATACCTATAGAATATACTGCCTAAAATATTTACTTATCAACAAGCAACTATTGAAGATTTAACACAATTGATGAACATTCCTCTTGAACCCATAAACACACCAATCATAAAATTATCACAGAAATTTACCAGAATTCAGAAATGCACTTCTAATTCTAATACGCCATATCTTTATTAACATATATATGTATAACAATATCTCTATATAATACAAATGACATAAACTTCAAAAGGCTCTTTTCTTCTTGTACTATGTGACACAGACTAAATAAATTAATTAAGTTATGAGACTAATTCCAGCAGCAGATAACATGCACAAAATTGATATAAAAATGCCAATTCCCATCATTTGCAACTTTGAGAAGTCCCTTTCCTTGCCAATACATTTTTTCGTGATTGGAACAATTATCCTGTAGTAGATAGAGGCCCAAAAAATAACACTTAAGATATCAAAAGTTGAGAGGGGGTAACAAGAAAGGTGAATGAATTAACACTTATTTATATCATTGTTCCTTGTTCCACAAAAATTGTTGACATCTAATCATAAATAGCAGAGAAAACAATTTCAGATTGAAAACATGTGGATCAAGATTTTTAATTCCTCCACTAGTAGGTTACCCTTGTGGAGGCTGATTGTCACCATGCTTTTCACCTACCAGTGCTACTAAGATTGGAGGGCTTTGCATCCAAGTGGTTTTGACGGGAAATGAATAAAGGAAGAACCGTTCATTCTTTACATTCATGTACTCTTCATTTAGTATGGAGTAATTTGATAATTTTATATAAATTTGTAAAAGACGGATTGAGCCTCTTGTCCAATTTATTATTTTAGATATTCAGATACTCAATTTATATTTTTTAAATTCATATAGTTGTTTCTTATATTTTCCCTCTAAAATAATTCTCATTTTGTTTAAATTTAAAATAAATAAATAAGTTTTTTTACATTGAAATACTTATTTTTTAAAAAAATAAATTAAAGTATTATATTTTAATTAAATATAATTATTTATAAAAAAAGTTTAATTAGTTCAGCATCATCCCCTATTAAAATTAAATTACGATCAAAAAATTTAAAAAATAATTATATTTTTTTTAATATTATTTATTAAAAAACTTTATAACAATAAACTAGAATTAAATTTATATTTTTATAAGATATAAAATTATTTTTATTATATGTACAAATTTTCATTATGTTTTGAAGTACCTTTCATTTTGTCTGGGCCACTAGGACTCATATTAGTTTTAAGTTTTAACCAATTCACCTTTAGAGTGTATTTAATTTTTAATAATTATTCTTTTATTATTATTCTAATCATTATATTTATAGAGGTATCATAATTTTTAAATATTTAAATTAATATTTAAAAGTAATTAATAATTTATCCTGTCTGATATTGATATTATTTAAAAATAATATTAATTTTATTCTATCTTTATATTATAGGTGAGTTAAATTTTTTTTAAATTTATATAAAAAAAATAAGTTTTAACCTTTTCTTTTTTTTACCATTTATTTTACACAATTTTCCAACGCTGAGTTGATCTTATTGGGGAAAATGGAAAGCGCGCGAACGGGTGACCATTTTGGGGATAATATATAAATATTATTGATATTAAACATGGATATAAAAAATATCAATATTATCTTCCTATTTTTTTTTTGGCCTAGACGATTCTTTTAACTGACTGCTTAGTAATTTTGAAATTTTAAGAATTAGTATTTATTTAATTGTTTATTTATGTTTAAAAATGATTTAAAATAAATTTTTAAAAATGTAAACAAAATGTAATCTTTTTCGGTCTCGATCAAAGTCTATTGTTGAAAAAAAAAATATTACTTTTTATATCCTATACATATATTGAAAACAAGATGAAAATATAGATTTAAAGCATCTATCATAGATCCTTATACTATATTCAATTTTAATTATAAGAGATAATTAATTTTTTTAGATAATTTTATTAAACTAAATAAATTAATTAATTATAATTAATATAATAGTTAATTGATTAATTTAAGGTATATTAAACATTATATAATACGAACTCATCTTGAGGGGTTATATTTTATTACAATTAACTTATTTATTTAACTTCATAAATCTATCAAAAAATATTAACTAACTTTTATAATTAAGACCGGAAAGAGTATAATGCTTCTCCAGTTATTAATATATTAATTAATTAATTAATTTTTTAGATAGATTAAAGAAATCAAATAATTTAACTAATTATGATTAATATAAGAGCTAGTTGATTAATCTTAATAGATTAATAAATATATTATATTAATTTATCTTAAGAAGTTAAATTTATTTATAATTAACTAATTTATTTAATTTTATTAATTTATTTAAAAAATTAACTATATTTTATATTAATAATCGAAAGATTAATATGTTTTAAAAATTTAAATTATCATAACTTTCAAAATAATGCATATTCATAAATTGAAAAGCATACACTACTGAAAATGGTAAAAAGAAAGTAATAAATCTTGAATAATTCTATTGTTATACTTTGTTGTTTCTGATTTTTTTTAGACCTCACACCGTATACTTTTTGCGAAGGTTTTAGTATTAATTATTAAATATTTAAAGAAACCAGCTAAATGATAAATATATTAGACTTTATGGTTAATTTATTATTATTTTTTCAACAATTTTTTTAAAAAGAGATTATGCTCGCTTATAATCTAAAGGTAGGGCGAAGTCTCATTTTCTTTTAGGTATTATCAATGTTGAGCAGATAAGTTGTCTATTGCCTTCAGTCATAAACTTATATATTTAAGAGGTAAGATATTTTTCTAAATACTATGAACTGAAATGGTAATAAAATAATATTTTTTTAGTACAAACAACAAAATGATACTTTTTGTTGTTACCCATCCAATTTACCAGAGTTTTATCCCAATTATATCTGGATCCGACTTGCATCGCACACTTGACTATAGTTAGTAAATCTCCCAATAAAGATATTTTATATATACTAAAATTTAAACTTAAAATTTTATTTAAATAATATTAAATTATTTATTATTCGGATCAATTTCCGCTTTATTTTCAACAAAATGATACTTATTTCCTTTTATTGCGTTCAACAAGCGCCAAGCCCAGCAAAGTCTGTGTACAAACTTCTCTGGAAGCCCAGATTTCACCCCTTCGGTTCCCGTTTACCTTGAGATGGTCTTCAGAAACTATTCGGTTCCCACCACCATTCGATACATATTGTGCCCTCACTTTTCTAGGATCAACTTTTTATCAATGTAACCACTAAGTACTTAGTTAAATCTGTAACGAGTTGTATTAGTTTAATCAGGTGTTTTAAATTTAAGTTATGAGAAGACAATAATATTAAATATTTAATGGTATCATGCCTAACTCAATTTAGATTAGTCTAAATCTCAATAAATCTTTTAAGTTAAAATGAGATAGATCTATGATGTTGGATTTTTCACTTAAAAAGAAAAAAATAATTCCATTTGTCAAAATTTTAGGCCGGTTTGGTATGATGAATTGATTGTAATAGAAACAAGGAGGGGAGGGAAATGAAGGGATTTAATGTTCCTCATGGCTAGTTTTTTCTGTTTCTTAATTCAAGGTTGACTTATTTAAAAGCCTGACATGATCTAAAAGCTACTTTAAAAGTCCACATAAATAAAATAAAAAAGCCCAGAAAAATAATTTACACCGAACAGGACCTCGTTGGCAGTCTGGCGATCTTCTGTGTTCAGCGGTCAAACCACAAACAATCTGACGATTGAAGATTATGAGTTGTAATCATGAACCAACTCTCTTGTTAAAATTTTATAATACTCACTTCACTAAAAAAAAAATTGGTATAGATTAATCCGTTTCAGTACTTTTCCTTCGTTCATTTACAAATTATAATTAGTAATCATATTTTAACATTTAAAAGATTTTAAACCCATTATAATAATTAATTATTAATCTCATTAACTGATTATATAATATTTAAAATTTTTAACTATAATAATTATAAATCACTTTGATTTTTAAAAAATTATAGACCCATGATTATAGTTAATCAATAATCCCATTAAATAATTCTATAATATTTTAAACTTCTAATTGCAATAATAGTCTATAATAACCCTAAATAACTAATCAATTATATCT